>OW284514.1:26941157-36941157 GCA_935413205.1 Polydrusus cervinus | reverse complement strand
AGTTTGCACGATACAACGCACAGTGAGATCTAGCTACCAATAAGTTTAAATAAAGCAAGGTTTTACAAAAAAATCGGTATTTCTTAAAATATAGCAGATATCAAAAATTTTACAAATAACTTTCTTTGCTATAAACAAGTGATTCAATTGACGCAGAGTGATACAATAAAAATATTATTGTGAAAGTTACACGCTATTAAAATTGGAGCAAAAATCATCGTATTCTTTAACACCCTGTATATAAAATTTTCTGACAGTTAGAGAAAATCCAACATTGACAATTGTTTCCCAAGGATGAATCTATCAACCATTCAAAACCGTAGGTCGATATCATATCTGGTTCAGAAAATATAAACTGTTAAATTTAGGCGAAATTTTTCTTGCTCGAAAGCAATTGTCCAGCAGTTTTGAAACTTTGACTGTGGCATAAATGATATTAGCATAAATAGTTTTCTTACAACCAAGGTGGCCCGGTTAGCTTAATTCTTGATTTCAAATCAGACAACTTTGATTTTGAAAAATAATGTCATAGTCAAAGTTGCTGGTTAGTTAATTATTGTTAAAAATCTTTATAATATCTACTTATTTATTCACCGAATTTTATAGCAAAAAATTTTGAAGGCGCGCTATCAGAGAAAAGAAAAAACTACTTTATTGTAATTTTTTATAAACTTTTTTAATTTAATAAAAACATTTTTTAATGCTATATTTCTGCTAGCCTGTTTCTAAAATAAAAATATCCAGGTATTTTGTAATGTATCTTTACTATATTTATTATTTATAAAATCAATTAAGCGAAAGGCAAAGCAAAACATAGTCGTATATGAAGGAAAGGAATAAGAACACAAAGTCTTCCTCCACTGATTTATATTAAAGAAATATTTATGAATTAAAAAATTCTCTACATGTTTCAAATGCAGAAGCATTCATCTTCAGGAGAATAAATAAAAAAAAGAAAAAATTAGTTGATATCACCTTAACGGAGCATCAAAATTTGTTCGCTTAAAGAAAAACGGTTTAATGAGTAGAACGGTGAGAAAATCATTATGCACGTTGCATTCTGAAAAAGAAAAATATGTGGGTTTATAGCATTATAAGAGTTTAAATGTAGAATGAAGGGTTTAACATCTGTGTGTTAGAATAACTGTTGATGGATATGAAATTGAAATGAATGGAAGTGTGAAGAATTATTTAAGAAAAATGTGGGCTAGTCATTACAGGAACTATTGAAAAAGAAGTGAACGTAAGTGTGAGGAAGATAAACTTTAATTAACAAAATGTACTGAAATATTTAGAAAGTTAGTTCTAGTTTTGGACTAGATGCAAACCTGAAAAAGAGACATCTTTTAGGTTACATCTAGTGAACAATTATTGTAAAAACTTACCTCATATTGATAGTGAGATCAGATTAAGAATATATATAATTAAAAAGGGGGTGGGGGGAGCTGCCAGGCTGCAGATATTGAAAAAAGACAAGACGACATATCAACAACACATATATATTTATCTGGTTTTATGACTTTATCTCCATTTTTTATTATTTAAGGAAGATTTTTCAGTGTTCAGTGTTAAGGTCGATTCGGCTTGGAGCCCTGTTGAAAATATCAGAAAACAGTAGAAAAATGTACTTTTTCTACTCCTATATTAGTAAATCTTGTTTTATGTACAGTTCACTTATAAGTAAATCCACTTTTATAAACAACTGTGCGTAAAGAATACAAACGCACAACTGTGCGTTATGACAATCAAGTTAGCCTTGAACCACTCAAATCGTGACATTTATCTATCTTGTGTTTTGAATATTTGACAGTGATATTGTCATTTTTTGAGATTTGAAGTTCAAATCGATACCTTGTAGAAAATAAACCGATTAAATTATTAGTAAGAGTCATAGAAAAGTATAGTACCTACGTATTGCGTGTTGTAAAGCAATTACGCATTCGTGTTCGCAGGTTTTCCATTCGTGCGTAATTTGCTTTATCTACTTTCATTTAGTAATATGAATTTTACAGTTCTGTAAATCGTTTTGTAAGGCCATCTATTACAGAGTGCTGTAATATATGCCTTTACAGCACTAGTGCTGTAATGAAAAAAAAAACGGTTTTATTAAAATTTTGCTGTCCACACTTTTTAGAAGAATGATTTATTATTAACAATTATAAAATTAATTATATACAAATCATTATGTTCAATATGAGCCAACATTAACTAGTTCTTCGCGCCGACAAGCCCCAAAAATGCGATTATCATAACAACGTTCATAAGTAAATATCTGCAGTACTAAGAAACTTACATACGTCTTCCTTTGTAAAAACTTTGGACTTTTTGGCCTTGTTGTGTGAAAAATAACCCAAAATGATTTTCTCAGACACCTCCTTTATTTTGTTAGCTTTGCACCAATCTTCAAACTTCTGATACTCCAACTCATACCGCGCCTAGGATTTTGTCGGAACTAAACTTGAGATCGCTTCGTTTGCCGCTGCTTCTATATCAGGGGGTAAACTTCCATCAGAATCGCTCATTTTGAAAAACGCTTTTTATATTTTTGAATTTGTTTGACAAAGTTTCGATAGTAACCATGCGAAACAGTAACTATGCGAAAGGTACCTAACATAGAAAACTTGATTAGTATACTTAATAGCAGGTGCATTTTTATTTTTAAAAATGCCTTTTGTCAAATATTTTTATGCATAGATGAAAGTAGATACAATTTTGTACAATATTCTTGTTGTAAATTCATATTACTACACTCGATGTTTTATTAAACTCGGCTGACGCCTTGTTTTACAACTTTAACATCTCGTGTTGTAATATGAATCTTTACAACAGTTATATCGTAAATAACTATTTTACCACACTTAATATGCGATATACTATTACATTGTTAACGATCAACAAAAGCAAGTACAAAATTTTATTTTGATAATTTTATAAAAAATGGTGTAGGGGAAGATGGGGGAATTCCGCGCACCTAAGAGAAAATGCTCACAAAATCCTTCCAATGTACACAAAAACTTTCATAATTTGACTACTGAATCTTGCACCTATTTGGAACCTTCTTACCACAAGAAAAGGTTTAACTACGTATACCAATTAAGAAAAAAAAATAGTTTGAAAAACTGTCTTTGCGCGGTATTCCCCCACGTACTGGGTAATACCGCGCATGCGATGGGGTAATTATGCGCAGAGATTAAATAGAGCCGAGAAACTAAAAACAAAGTTTGTTGTTTAGGTGAAAATCAAATATAATGTAAACAAAACAAATTTCCATGTAAGTTTCTTAATCCAGGTTTCTTGCGCTGTAAGTAGTCGTTTCTTTGCTTTACTAGCCAGTTTTGCTGCTTTTTCTGCCTGTCTTTTCCGGGTTTGAGATTTCTTCAACTCTTCAGCTTTTTTCTTAAGATTCCTCTTGTTTTATTTCTAACTGAGTTTGTAATGGCACGTGATTTAAAACCCTTGTTTGAAATTGGACCAGAAAGCGATGCTATCTTTTCAATAGTTACTTTTAATGAAGACGGAAAATTTGAACAGGATTATGCAAACTGTGTTTTAACACTTCCTGATGTTCCGGGCTGTGGTTCAGCTCGCTGATTTGACTGCCATCCAATATTCTTAGGCGGTGTCCTGTGCATGGTTTCATCATATCCCGATGATCCCGGTTGTGGTTCGGCCCACTGGTTTATTGACTGTTGCTTTGTATTTCTAGGTGGAGTCCTCTCCACATCTTGACGGTTCCTGTTGTGGTCTGGTCATCTGCCCGAACTCAACAGTTAAATTTGACTGTTCTAAAGTGTTATCTTCATAAGATCGGGCGCGCCTGTGTTTAAATTTTGAAATAATTGAACTGAGCTGCAAAATATCGATGCGCAGAAATCCCCCGAGCGCGGAATTCCCCCGTCCTCCCCTATACATAGAATCTGGGATACATGTTTTGACTCAAATAATAAATAACAAATCTGATTAAGTATCAAAGCGACGCGTAAAATTTACTTGTAAATTTGGTTTCTTTGGCATCATTCTCAATTTATAATAATCTGAACACTGTGATTGGTCAATTTCCTATCATAACAAGAATGGATATGAAATATTATATCCGTTTAGTTATTTGGTATAGCCCCGTTTATTCTGTCACTGTTATAAAGACAAGCGGAAGTAGAAAAAATATTCAGCGATAATTTAAAAAAAAAATTGTATGGAGTTCTAGAGCTTGTGAAAAATAATATTTGATTCGACGACTCGACCTGTAATACCTTTTTGACAACGAAAGATTTAAAGCTTCACAAAATAATCTTCTCCTAAACTGAAAATTTAAAAAGTAAAAAGTGCTACAATGGGCATTCCATGCATCGTACGCTGCCTTAAACGTTAACAAAACATAATAACGAAGACAGTGTAACAAGTAAAAGGAACAATGGGACAAAAATAGAATTCAAGAGTCTGATGAAAACGGGGGAAAAAGTATGCTCTTATTCTTAGTCAAAAAGATTTATTTTGGAGAATATTTAGATAGATAGATAGAAACGTCTTTATTTTTTAACTCGGCGAAGAGCAGCATTGCTGTTTACTTAACCGAGCATATACAATACAAAAATATATATTTACATATCAATACTTAAAAGAGAGAAAAAAGAAATAATTAGTAGTTAGTAGTAGTATTATAATATGATATGAGTATTATTATAATAATATAATGAATTAACTAAAGATTTCTTACTCAGGCATAAAAAAAACAGTTATTGCCGGCATTTTATTTAAAATATCAAACTTCTAATATTTACTAAGCAAATATAGTTTAAACTTATTTTTAAAAGACAAATAACTGATATTTGTAAACTTGTTTCGAATTTCCGAATTAAATAATTTGGGAATCACATAAGAAAAGCAACGTTCGTAAAGAGCTGTACGGTGACGTGATATATTAAGTAGGTCATTGTGGCGAGTATCGCGATTATGAGTTGTAGAGCGAAATGACAGCTTCTCTCGCAGATATTGAGGAGTCTTTCGAGCAATCTGTGTAAAAAACAGGCCATATGCAATTTTAGTCTATCCTGAACGTTCAGCCATCCTAAGTCACGCAACTTGTGTGTTACGTGGTCTCTTAACCTAAGATTGTAAATAAATCGAATACATAAATTTTGAATTCTCTGCAATCTACCCTTAGACTGAAGATCAAGGCATGGACCATAAACGACGTCTGCGTAATTGATATGCGAGAGAACAAGAGATTGGCATAATTGTCTTTTCAAAGACATGCTCAATATATCCGTATTCTTATATAAATTTCTAAGAGACATGAATGACTTTTGAACTACCTTGCAGACTTGACTTTTAAATCTAATATTGCTGTCTAAAAGAACTCCCAGATTTTTGTATTCCTTTACCGCAGGGATATTTACATTTGATATATTAAGTTTTAAGTTTTCATTCGCCCATTCCCTATTTGGTCCAAAGAACATAACGGCTGATTTGTTCGGATTTAATTTTAGACCATTGATAGTAGAGTATTCGTAGACACTACTAAGACATCGGTTCATGCTTTCAGCAGTCGCAGCTGCTTCGCTGGAGGCAAAACTTATACGTAGCTGTGTATCATCTACATATCTCTGCATGTCGCATCCTACTACAAAGTTATCCATGTCAAAAGTATAAATTAGAAATAGTAATGGCCCTAGAATCGACCCCTGAGGTACTCCCTTACTGATTAATAAGGGTTCAGACAATTCACTGTCGATAAGTACACGCTGTGATCGACCAGACAGATATTCTTTAAAAAAATGTATCGTGTTATCAGCAAATCCATAATAATGAAGTTTGGCACATAGAATGTCGAACGCTTTACTATAATCTAACAGTACCAAGGCTGATGTCTCTCCGCGATCTGCTGCTTGAATAATATCATCTAAAACCTTAAGTAATACGCTGGCTGTGCTACAGTGTTTTCGAAACCCAGACTGCGAATCGGGCATTAAATGGTTATTATATTTAGCATTTTTATTCTTAACACCTTTACTCTCAACACCTGAACTCAGGGCCTATTTTTCCAATAGGCCCCGGACTAGGGCCCCGCTTTTAGAGGGGCCCCACACTCAGTCCTACGCGATACTTATTTAAATAGTTTAAGACATAATACTTCATTTGCAAAACTGAGATGCTGCTAAACATGTTAATAATTGTAAAAAAATTTTTATAGAATTTAAGCCGATCGACAGATTTATTTACTACTGTATGTAAAACAAAAAACAATCGTAAAAAAAATCCTGACATGTTGTGGCATACGTGTGTTGTCTTATAATACAAATAAAAACTATTTTAAGAAAAATTGATATTATTCGTATTATGCGAGAACTATAAAGAAGCCATCACTGACAAACTTGCTAATGGTATTCGTTCAATCACACGCCTAGACCCCAACGCGGATCCAGGGGTGGGCACGACTAACTCCGCGCTTTTCCTTGATTTTTTAAATTTTATTATTATTATTAATTAAATTAGTTGCTCTTTGTCAAAGTCACTATAAGCAAAGTTAAAATATACCTATATAAGTATATTTCTTATTTTGAAAAGTTTATTGATGGGCCCGATGCGTATATATTATCCAAAAATACCTTAGATATTAATTTAAAAATATTATTAAATAAAAATAGCCGCACTAAGGAAGGCTTCTTGTATGTTATATTTATTTGAGAAGTTTTTTAAATTCTTTTTTTGATTTTATGTTTATATACCTATTTTAAGACTGGTTTCCAGACTTATTAAATACTAATTATTATTGTTTTTGTAAAAAAGCATAACTTCCTAAGGACGTGAGAAGCATGGGCGCCTATTATTGTAGGGATGGCATGGCCCCCCTAGATCCCGCAAGAAGTCACTTTGGATAACACATATCGCGGCGACTTTTTTTGTTTATTTACAAAGGTTTTCCTTAATAGTGAAGTATCTCGCTGAATTAAGGTGACGACCTTTTTTTGAGGTAATTTTTCATATATTATACATAAATCGATGTTTTTCAGTCGATAAAAAACATCAATATTCTGGATTAGGGTCCGTATATATCTATAGATTAAGATTTTTGCTACATGAATATATTGAAATTCGATACATCGATTTCCGATATTGTACATCCCTAATCATACCGTGCGATACTTCTCTTAATAACAAGCAAATACGTGCCAGGCTAAACCAGATTAGTCCCCCACTAAGAAACATGTGTCTTCTGGACTTACCTGATATGGCCAGTTAAGTGAAAATCGATGCCAATGTATATAGGGTGTTATGGAATTGCCCAAGTTATATTTAAATGGGTGACTCCTTGGGTGTCCTAGAAAAAGACTCCAGGGTTTGTTTTTTTAAATCAACCATCTAAAAAGTGGGGTAAGGAGCCCTAAAATCAGCCCGACGCCAATGCATAAAAGCCATGAACTTCTCAATGTAAAAGAGTGAGAGATACGGGGAGAAGCATAGCCTGCAAGGGCGAGAGATGGTTGCAACAACGTTGCCAAATATCAAACTGTCAAAATCAGGTGTTCAATAAAGAAAACATATGGTTTTTAGGCGAACTTACAGCATCAGCTGTAGTAAACAAGAATTTTTTTTAACCAGTTCACTTTTTAGCTAAATGAAAATAAGAAAATAAATACGGCATCATCATCAGCTTTGTCTCTTTTGACTTTTTACGATCGCATTTTTTCTCAAAAGAAGATGTTATTCCACGGAGAAAATTACAACCCCGCGTTTCACGGAGACAACTAGACGAAATAAAAACACGTTTTTACATAATACACGAAAAGGCTATTTTTTGTTCCAAGATGACATTCTTGGTGCTGGGTAACTTAATACTTTTGACCATGCAAATTAAATTAGTGATGAGCGAGGTTCATCGATGTTTCCGCCTCACCAAAGTAATTTCTAAATAAAAAAAGGGCGTCAAATATTAAAACGCAGTGTCAAACATCGAAGGTTAAAAATCGACGATTTTATTGTTGTTTGTGACTCTTATTATCGATGGCAAAATATCGAACATCAGTAAAAAACACCGATGTTTAGAAAACCATCGATACACAATAATTACACATCGCCCATGACTAACTAACTAAATCGACGCCAGCGCTTTGGCGTCCTTTGTAACTGTAGGTAATTGACAGCTTAAACGTGTTTGCGTTGTGGGAATAAGGAAAGGTTTTGTCGGTTTTATTGCAGAAAAAAGAGAAATATGAACAATAACAAGTGTTTGGGTAAGGACGCCATATGAAGTAAATATTTTAACAAAGAATTTTCAATGTGGACTTGCTTAAATAACGTGTTTTTGTTATGAAATAAGGGTTAGTTTTTAAAGTGTGAATCGCAGATTCAATTTAAAAGAATTTGTTTATTTTATTATGGTTTTTTTGCCAGTTTTTAAGGATTCTTGCTGAGGTAAGATGTTTAATTTTAATTTCTAAAAAGTTTGAATATAACCTAATAACATAAGGTCAGTGAACTATTATTAAGTAGGTCACTGTCATGCAACATTGTAAAATCACTGACCGTCCTATTTTAGTTTGACAGTTCCAAATCAAAACAAACGCACGTGGGTAAGGCAGTAAAGGCCTCCGAGATCAAAGACACAAAAGGTGAATTTTCTCACTGATTAAAACAAAGCGACATTTAAAAATATTTTTTCTTCGAAGGTTATCATATCAAGATTTACAGGTTCAAATATACCCGGGAAAATTCATAACACCCTGTATAAGAGACGTCAGACTTAACTGATTTTTATGCTAAACGATCCGCAGTAGAACAAATACCCAATAACCGGTAAAAGTAAATGTTGATAGTGGACTTACCTGGTTATTGCACCTCTTCAATTTTTTTTCTCAATTTTGAGGTAAAAGTGGCACTTTTTAAATTTGGTTTTACAATTTTTGTGAGTAAGTCAGTGTTTTTGTGGCGTCAATCCACTGCAGGAGAATATACCCTTATTTCAATAAGGAATTAGATTTATGTTAAATGACATTTTTTCCCCTTTTTTCCACGGGTCGCCGCACTGTGCGCCGTCCAGCCGTTCACCATCACTTATTTATTTCTTTCGAAATTGAGAAAAACAAAAGTGACTGGTGATTTATCTCCGATAGACGTAATTTTTATTTTTGCTACCAATGCAAAAACTAGATCGAGTCAAAATGGCCCTATACGTTGCCTGTCACTTTGATAGATTGTTATTCTTGGGAGATCAATGTGTTATATATTTGAGAAAACTCATTTATTTTACAAAAAATTTATATTGCGGTATGAACAATGGTCAGTGACAGATATGAAATGACTTACAGTCTGCATTATTATGATTTGTTTCAATACTATTCTGAGAGGATACAGCATAGTTATTTATTCACCTGATTTTTTCTACGTGCCTGATAAAATTCTTATTTTTCAAAAACATTTATAAACATAATAATAATAACAAATTATTAACTACTGTTAAGATACGATACGTAAGTGCTTTGTATACCACACCTGGATGGATAGCAAATTTCCGTTGTTAGTTGGTTATAAATAAACCAGAAACGCGTTTCGACAGCAAATAAAGTGTCATGTTTTGAATTATTTTTTAAATAAATAAAGTTTCTGTAGTTATTTGTTTTTCTGAACTCTAATGGTTTAAGGTGATCTTTAATTTGTCCAAAAGATCTAAAGGTATTACCGCCAAACATACAACATACAAGTGTACAAAGCAAGCAACTTTGGAAAAAACTAGTTTTTACAAAATATTTTAATTTTAGACTATACATTTTTTTAAAAATATTTCATACCAAATTTGGATCAGCGGGGTACAGAGTCATTGGCTATATATTGACCGCGCCGCGCGCTCGTTACTTTTTTTAATATTAGAGATAGAAATTTTTTTACCAGGTTTATTTTTCATTCAGACATATCATTAAAAAGTTGTTAAAGTTGTGTTGTTTATGGAAGGCCCCATTTCTTTTAACGTCATTTAAAAAAGAATGAAAGAGTTCTTAAAAATACCCCAAGTGTTAAAGTTATCTTTTATAATTTCCAATTATTTGCCGACGTTTCATCATTCCTATGGAAATGATCAAAATAATAATAAACTATCTACATGACAGAACTTTCCAAGTCGAAATCGATAATATAAAATCCGAAAATATACAATCTCTGCTGCACGGAGGCATCTAGGCCCCAATACAGTTACTCGTCTTCTTAAACGACATGCCAACCCCAGAAAACATAGAATTAGCTCTCTTTACTAACGACATAGCACTACTTGTCAGATCAACCAAAGTGATCCAAGAAAAAACCTACATCCAGAGACAGCTAAACATATTCCAAAACTATTATCAAAAATGGGAACTGAAAATTAATGTAGAAAATATTTAACCAAAAAATCTCTTTGCTCATCAGACAAGATGGACAGAATACCATGAACACGAGAATAATAAACGAAACAAATGAAGTAAAATATCCAGAAATAACATTAGACAAAAAATTAACATTTAAAAATCACATTGAAAATACAAGGAAAAAAGCTGGACAAGCCACGCGACTGATATATCCAGACCTATATCAAAACACTCGAAATAAAAATTCTTCGAATAATACGTAACAAAGACTCCCAAGAGATTAGAAACACTACTGTACCGAAAAAGCAAAATAACCCATATTGGACATAATATAAAACAATATAAGGAAGCTGCTTAAAATAAAAACAAACAACAAAATGTTGGCAGAATAGATAAAAGCAACGTCATCAAATTAAAAACAAAATGACATATTATGCTGTTATTATAATAGAAATCTTCGACCGAAAGTCTTTAGACAATCTTTTTATCTCCCTCATAAAAAAAGCTGCTACTACTACTACTAGTAACACTACTTCAAAGAAAAAGCCGTAACACGTAATCTAATTTATCTACTTTCATTTAGTAATATGAATTTTACAGTTCTGTAAATCGTTTTGTAAGGGCATCTATTACAGCACTAGTGCTGTAATGAAAAAAAACCCGGTTTTATAAAAATTTTGCTGTTAGATAAAACCACACTTTTTAGAAGAATGATTTATTATTAACAATTATAAATAATTTTTCATCATCTGCAGTACTAAGAACTCACATACGTCTTCCTTTGTGAAAACTTTGGACTTTTTGGCCTTGTAACCCTCTGAACTTTTTTTCAAAAATGCGATTAGTTGAGAAAATCTGCTTATATCTTGAATTTTCTTGACTGAAATCATAGTTCTCAACATTTAGTAGTGAGTCCATAGTGTAGATGGTTTCTGGGAGCGTTGCTTTACGGAAAAATAACCCAAAAGAATTTTCTCAGACACCTCCTTTATTTTGTTAGCTTTGCACCAATCTTTAAACTTCTGATACTCCAACTCATACCGCGCCTTGAATTTTGTCGGAACTAAACTTGAGATCGCTTTGTTTGCCGCTGTTTCTATATCAGAGGGTAAATTTACATCAGAATCGCTCATTTTGAAAAACGCTTTTTATATTTTTGAATTTGTTTGATAAAGTTTCGAAAGTAACCATGCGAAACAGTAACTATGCGAAAGGTAACATAAAAAACTTGATTAGTAAACTTAATAGCAGGTGCATTTTTACAAGTGCATTATTTTTTTTTAAAATGCCTTTTCACAAATATTTTTATTTATAGATGAAAGTAGATAAAATTTTGTACAATATTCTTGTTGTAAATTCATATTACTACACTCGATGTTTTATTAAACTCGGCTGACGCCTCGTTTGACAACTTTAACATCTCGTGTTATAATATGAATCTTTACAACACTTATATCATAAATAACTATTTTTTTAAATTTGATATATTTTCCTTCTACAAAAAAAGTTTCCGCTTATTTACAAATAGATGGATATGAATAACAATCAACTATTCACATTACAAAGTTCAACTTACCGATGAGAAGAGAATATAAACCCACGCATCTATAAAATACGCTCTCATCTCTATATTGACGTACACGACATATTTGACTAATCCGGTTATCTTAAAAATCCCAGAGTCAATGCTTTCTAATTAAAAAATATATTACTTCTACTGATTGAACGAAATAATCCCTTACGCAGAGCTCCATTGGACACAGAAAAACTATTTAGCAACTAATCAGATTCAAAACTAATATCTTAATCCTTTGATAAAAATCGACGAACCAGCTGTTTGATGGAAAAGACGTCTTAAAAATTATTTAAGTAGTTGTTAATTTGAAGTCTGAAGACAGTGATCCGAATTTAAATATTTTTTTTGGTGACACGAAAAATATTTTAGATTGGTTAGCATTGGAGAAGTGGACGTATAAAGCTTAATATCTTTGATAGTATACTCTAAGCTTTATACCTTCTTAGAAAAATTAATTTAAATTTATATTTTGCTATTTTTCACGTAAACTTTTAATGCTTTGACGTTTTTTTTTGTCAAACGCGTTGGCCAACATGTGATTTAAAAATTCCTTAATTCCGAAAACGGATTTTCCTCACGAGCATTGGTTAGATTCATGAGAGATGGATATACAGGGTGTTACAAATTCGACATACCAGCATTGGAATCTCGGAGCTAGAGAAACGGTTAAATGGGGGCAAAGTTGTGTAATTCGGTGCTGATTATAATGCCGCTTTAAAAGTTTTCAAATTTCGAATACTTCCGATTTTATTCGAAAAAAACCGAAATTTTGTAAAATCGTTTTTATTTTTTCCTGAGCTCATTTGACAAGCTATTAAAAAATTAATGACATTTTGTCATTGACACTTTTTCTCCTCTGCAAAATGACGTTACTAAACCAAAGATCCGTCGTTTCGTCTCCGAGCGGCCATCACCAACTTTACTTTTTTAAATACCTGGATTTTTTTAAACCGATTTTTAAACCCTCGTACCCTCAAAATATAATGGCGATATTACTTTCTCATAATGATGAATTGTTCTTGCCAATTTTTTTAAATTCATACTTTTTACACTTCTTGTCAGTCCGGTCCTGGCAACGAATCACAATATTAAATAAAAACTTTATTTTATTTTAAACATTTATACATAAGTAATATAATTTATTTTATAAGAATTTTCTAATACTTAATGCTAAATTCACTAATTATAAATCCTAATTTTCTAAATGTTCAAAGAGATTGCCGTTTTGCTCAGTACAACGATCGATTTTTCTTCCAATTTTGGCGACAGCCCTTTGAACCAATCTTCTCCTTATCCTACCAAATGCAACCTCTAAGCGTTCTTCGAGTTCTTCCATGGTATCTACGTCATTTTTATAAATAACATTTTTTAAAGCCCCTCATAAAAAGAAATCCAGCGGTGAAATATATTGCCAGGACTGGACTGATAAGAAGTGTAAAAAATATGAATTTAAAAAAATAAGCAAGAAAAATTCATCATTATGAGAAAGTAATATCGCCATTACATTTTGAGAGTAGGAGGGTTTAAAAATCGGTTAAAAAAAATCCAGGTCCGTATTTAAAAAAGTACAGTTGGTGATGGCCGCTCGGAGACGAAACGGCAGATCTTTAGTTTAGTAACGTCATTTTGTTGAGGAGAAAAAGTGGCAATGAGGTTAAATGAGCTCAGGAAAAAATAAAAACGATTTTGCAAAATTTCGGTTTTTTTCGAATAAAATCGGAAGTATTCGGATTTGAAAACTTTTAAAGCGGCATTATAATCAGCACCGAATTACACAACTTTGCCCCCATTTAACCATTTCTCTAACTCTTATGGTTTCCGAGATTCCAATGCTGGTATGTCGAATTTGTAACACACTGTATACTAAACACTCCAAGCTGCTTTGAATCAGCTAAAACCCATCAAGAGATTATTGGTACAGAACCTGATATCGATGCTTTTAGTATGTGTATCTCTTTCTAACTCTTCGACCCTCTAACGGACAAGGTAGCAACTCCATTATATCGTACCGCGTGGAGTAAATCCCACCCACTCCTAAACTCACCCACGATGGTTTCTAACTTTTATATGAGTCATTATGACATAATATGCTACGATGTACCTGAGTAATTAAAGCTGATTTTTTCGTACCTTTTTCCAGTGAAATAAGCATAAACTTTCCTAAATCAATAAAAAATTAACAACAATTTATAAAGTGCAAGCAAATTAAACTCATTCATTGCGGTTATAGATTACTGGAACCTGCCGCTCTAACATAAAATAAGAGCCAGATTTTTTGTTACCTGGACCAAAATCAGTTCTCATTGTTGTGCCTGGTTAACACTGCTAGTCCAGCAGGAACTAGTACTTAAAAAATATTATGTAACATGGTAGTAGGAAAGCTGACATGTGAAAATATTTTTAAATGAATAAAGTATGTTTTAAAATGTAAATGACGACCCTCGTATATCTCTTTCCGTACTTCAGCAATCCGCGTGTCTTCTTTGAGTTCTTTGAATTAAACAGAGCCGCATCGCGCACTCGGCACCGCATCCGTTCATGCCATTTTGGTTTTGATTGTTCAAATTTTAAATAAGTGCAATGTTATTATTGTTGTGGTTTTTGGTATTTTTCGAGATCATTTTGCTGACTTTCTGGTTATAAACTATTGGCCTGTGTGTATTTGTGAAGGGTGATGATTAATAATGAAAACTTGTTTCAAATCAATCTTAGATTAATTATAAATACAATCGACAAAACAAAAACAACGATAATATTTAAAAAAAAAACAAAGTGAAATGATTACCTCGTCTTTTTGTTAAAAATGCCTGAACAAAAGAAAAACAATCTGATATTCTAACTACCTTTAATATAAAATGTTAATTTCGGAGAAATATATTAGAAATTCAGTTTCTTTTTCAGTCAGTGCAAATCAAATACACAATCTAGAAGGAGTTTTTATGATTCTTTAATATTCCGTCCCTTTTTGGCTGGATAAGCCTAATTTACATTTAAAAAGCTAAATAACAGAGCTTTTGCTTTAATCTTTTCCTTGGGGACTTTAATAACTTCGAATAACTAAAATAAAGCAACTGATGATTCTGCAAATAATAGAAAATAAAAAGTAAAGAAAAAATTGTCGTTGTTGGTAAATAGTCGCTATTATTTATTCTCCTCTGCTGCTCTGTAAACAGGACAATAGGATTGAAATGAAACTTAATGTAATTAAAATATTGCAAAGGCTATGAAATATTATGATTAGGTGCATGGCAAGCAAGTTTAATATTTTAGTTTTTAGCCAACCATTTTTTTGTCTTAAGATAGTAGACACATTTATAAAAAAACGAAGAATATAGTAGTTTGTACTACAAAAGTGAATATGATGTCCATATCGCACGACACCGGTAGGCGGAGTGCTCAAACTTCCAAGCGCAATATGAATAATAGGGTGGATCGAATTTTTTTTTTTAGATATTTAACTCGGCTGGGTGCAGGATTGATGCTCCTTAAAGATACGAATAAAAAACTATATGGGCACTTTCCGATATTTTTAGTATATTAACTGCCGCAACGTAACTGAAATTTCAAATTTTTTTAAATTTTATCTATGGAAAAACACGCTTTTAAATTTTGAAACTATTTATTTTAAATGTCCCATTCTACAATTATTAGATACTACTATTTTAACTAGAGAGACTATAAAAGGAAAAAAAAATATAAAACAGTTGAATATTTTGCAGAGTTTGTTATAAAAGAAAACAGTGAAACATTAGAAAATAAACAAATCAACTATTAAAAACTATACTCTTTTTTGGTATTGAATTTAGGCATGATGAGACATGATTTTAGTTTATTTTTAATATAACCTTATCTTCGTTGTTTCCCGCAGACAGACGAACTTGCTTCTGTTACTAATTTTACGCGCTTTTCAGTGGCTTGGGTGTGGCATGGAAATTGACTTATGGTATTCAAAATATTGACTGGAATAGTGTGTGGCTCCATCATGCCCTGCTGATGGACATCGTCTGTTATTTTCTTTATAAGTGGAGGTTCAGTTGCTGTTTTCCAGTCTATCAAATCTATATAGTCTGTTGCATCCATATTTAAAATTGGCACTTTGAATGTCCGTAAAACTGCAAAACCTGGTCTGTTGTCAGCTAGCATTGCAAGTAAAATATTTTCAGAATGCACAAAAAATGCATTACGCTGAATGACTGGGTCAAAAACAGATTTCAAGTTTTCCAGTAAATATCTTGAGAGTTGTATTGTTTTAAACAAATGCTTGGTGCCAAAAATGCATAGCGGTTCAGTCTTCATGTTAAACGACATAGGGACATAAATCATCAAAATTATGGTGTTTCAGCTGAAGCATATAACCTCTATGCACGGTTAGCTGTTTTGAGCCATCTGGACTGAACAATTTTTCCTGTATTTCTTTTTGCGAGGTTTTCATCGTAGGACCTGTTATTCGCTTGGCATATTTCTTACAAGTACAGTTGATCTGTACTTAATTCTGCTTTGATTAAATAATTTCAGGTAACGCACATTCAATCCAAGAAAATTTAACTACTGTCAATAGCTCACAGTTAACAAGTGCTTTTCCAATTGGTCCATTAAAACTTTTTGGTCCAGTAGTAGATGCATTTAAATGTGTAAATAGATGGCGCAATGTGAGTTCGTTACTGTAAAGCTGACAAACTAACCATTGAAGTGGTCATTGTAACCTTTCTCCTAATAATCTGCACCACCTTTACTCCCCTTGTTTACAGCGGTTCCATCACAACCAATCGCTAAAATCTTATTCTCCTCGATAGACTTCGAGGTAAGGAATGCAAATTGCTTTAGCGTCTTCTGTTTTTAAGGAGATGTGTACAAGGTAATTTGAGCCTGATTCTTTCAGTAAAGTAATGTGTTCCTCTTAAACCACTTTTCGTCGATTATCTTCATACACTAGGGTCTTGTCTTTCCTTCCTTTCATACTGAAAATTAATGGGCTCCATTCCTAGCTCTACAACGAGCGCGACGGATTTTATTCCGATCTACTACACGAGATGAATCTTCTTGTCTTCATATCTTACAGGTGGGCTGCGCGAATATACAATAGGTGTTGATATATATGTTTAAGATTATCACTAACTAGTATCTATCATTCAAAATATAAACTTATCATTAAATCGATTTGAATATAGGTTAAAAATGTCATGAACAAACCATTATAAAAGTGAAAATAATGTAAAAAAGAATTTTGTAACGAGATACTCGAAAACATCTTGAAAATTTTAATTTAAAAAACTCAATGTTCTTGCGGCAGTTAAAAACGACAAAAAATTAAAAAAATAAAGTTACCATTCGATTAGTATTCAATATGAGCATCAACTTTTTACCCCGCTAAGATAAAAATCGTAATTTTTTTTTTCTTTCATATAAGAGCGATCCACCCTAATGAATAATCCTTTCGAGTTGAACATTATATTTTTCTATGATTCAACTTCCGAACTTCATACTAAAAATTTAAAAAAAATATCTTTAAATCAGACATTATAACTTTTTTCAACATTTCACTTGGTGAACTTGTGAGAAATATAATTAAAAACAAGCGAAGAAAAATCAATTTCGTTGGCAAATCCATGGACCAAATTACACTGTAACATATTTGTCGATTTGGGTAATTTTTTATATTTACACAAAATCACTTTGAATATATATCCTACTCACATTCGGCATTTTGCAGAATAACAGGGAAAAAGCGATATATTTATTAATAAAATTGAATTAATTTTTCTCAATCATAGCCAGTTTAATTAATTGTTTTACTGAAATGTATTCTTGGTTGCCTGCTGGAAACGCCGAAAGATCAGCAAAAGAGCTGTAAAATTAGTTTTAAACAATTAAAAATGGCTTTTGTACATTAATATTAACTGTAAACGTGGAAAGAGTTGCAATACTGTAAAATTACATAACCTAATTTAGTAAAAAGACGGGAAAAAGTGGAAATAATTTGTTTCTAGAGATCTTATCTTTTTTATCTGGTGTTATGTACTCATTTTCCACCATTTAAGGAAGATTTACCAGTTACTATTCCATTCGTTATTCAGACTTCGAACGATACAGTCGACTAGTGATAAAAACATTTTTTACTTCAGTATTACGCATCATGTTATCTAACCGTAACAATACAATTAAATTAAATTTTAAACACGTGAAAAAGAAACCACCGAATATAGTACTACATAGATGGATAAAGGAAAAGTTTGAATTTACTATTGATCAAGTATTATGTATACAGTACGATCATATTCGTACAAATGTTTTTGTTAAACTGATCTCCCAGGACCTTATCAGAAGAACTATGGAAAAATATGAAAATGTGAAACTTATGTATGAGGATGAGACTAATAGGTATGAGATTGAGATATCTGAAGAGTCAGGGGATGTTCTGGTCAAAGTCTTTGACTTCCCCATTGAGATGCCCAATGAAAAAATAAGGAATGCTCTGGAAAGATTCGGGACTATAACTAACATAAAAAATGAAATGTGGGAAGGAGATAACTTGTATAACGTGGAAAGCGGAGTTAGATTAGTAAAGATGAAGTTGAAAGATCAGGTTCCATCATACCTATCTATTGATGGAATTACGTCACTGGTAACGCACAAGAACCAGAAAAGAACTTGTATGATATGTGAACAACATGGACATGAGAAAAGAGACTGCCCAAAAAAACCTGGAAATAAAGTAAGGACCATCCGACATCAAACATCAGAAAACCAAACTAGAGCACAGTCCTATGCCAATGTAACTAATACGAATTACCTTACTGCGCAGCCTGAAGAGACCACGATAAATGAGGAGATAACAGAAAACAATAGCAAAGAAAAAACTAGCACTATCTCCAACATTGAAGTTGACTGTGATTCTATTGTATCAACAGAAGATCATGCGACCCAACTGATAGAAGAATTTTCCCCAGATTGCGAAGAGCCAGAAAATATTATGGAAGAGGCATACGAGATCACAACAAACGACGAAAAAGTAACAGATGAGACTACCAAGAAGGCGAAGAGAAAAAGATACCCGCAAACAAGTTCTAGCGAAGACGACAAAAAAGTACCGAAGTTAACAATCAAGCGTAAATCATTGAAAAATTTGGAGATTTTGGAAAACCAAATAGAGGAACCCAAACATGGTGAACCGCCAAGTAAACATAGCGACGGATACTCTAGCAGCTGTTAAGGTAGAATTAGTAATACCGTAGTCCATACTTATATTATTTAAATTCAATTCATTAATATCATTAGCTAGCATTAATTGCAATGGTTTAAAAGATAAAATAAAGCAGGAACTATTGAATGATTTAATCAGGAAATTTGACTTAGATGTAATCTTTATTCAAGAGCTAAACACAGATTTTGTTAAACTTAATCCAGGTTATAGGATAATTACTAATATAGGACATAAAGAAAGGGGCACAGGAATAATTTATAGAGATGGTTTTCAAGTTACTGACATTGTATGCTCTCCCAACGGAAGGGCCTTATCCGTAACAATAGGAAATTTTAGATATATTAATATTTATGCACCATCTGGTTCCCAAAATTACACGGAAAGACAAGAATTTTTTAAAAATGATCTTACCCCACACTTTAACTTTAACTTGCCCACTGTTTTTGCTGGTGATTTTAATTGCATAGTAAATAAAAAGGATGCCCGTAATAATACAACTCCATGTAAAGTTTTAGGAAATATAATTGATAAATTAAACGTACTTGATATTTGGGAAATTTTATATAAAAATGTAGTTACATATACTTTTGTTAGAGCAAATACGGCTTCAAGAATTGATAGGGCTTATATAAGCAAGGAATTTAAGCATTTGGTACACAGATGTGAAGTAAAACCTTTAACATTTTCTGATCATAATGCAATAATATTTTATTTAAAAAGAGAGGATAATAATTTAAATTTTAAAAACCACGGTTGGGGATATTGGAAAATTAAAAAATCTTGTCTAAGCTCAGATAATATTGAAGAGTTTAAAAATGAAATAAATACGCTCAAAGATAACCCGACTCTGGAGAGCGATGTGGTTAAATGGTGGTTCCATATGTTTAAGAAAAGGGCTAAATATTTCTTTAAAAACATTGAGATAAATGATGCCATCGATTCTAGGAATTTAATGGAATTTTACCAAACAGCACTTATTGATGCACAGGAAAGATCACAGACCAACCCTGATAGTGTCAAAGACGTTAAAGAGATTAAATATATCATGTACTGTTTGAAAGCCAAACAACTACAAAAAAAATTTATTGACAAAAACAAAGACCAATATAATGAAAGATATAGTTTGTTTGATATTATGAAACACAGAAAATTTAATAATTTACGCATCGATAAGTTAGGTACAAAAATCAACTACAATTAACGAAAACAAAAGATATTTTAAATCATTGTTATGAGCATTTTAAGACCAAATTTGGTTATTCAGATTCCAGTGACAGGGAAACTAAATGTCTTCTGGCACACATCAGAACGACAGTAACTAATCAAGATAACCTTTTCTTAAATAGGAATATTTCTAAACAAGAAATTAAGGAGGTACTGAAATATGCTAAACATAAAAAAACGCCCGGTTTAGACGGTCTATCTTATGAATTTTACATGCTATTTATAGATGAGATTGGCGATATTTTGGCTAAAATATTTACTTCATTTCTGAATCAAGTTTCTCCCCCCCAAGATTTTTCTGAAGCAATTATCACGCTAATTCCGAAAAATAAGGACAGGTTAAATATTGAACAATATAGACCAATAGCCTTGCTAAACACAGATTATAAAATATTTATGAAAATTTTAGCTAACCGTCTCAAGGCAATGCTTGATAATATAGTCGGTAAAGAACAGAATTGTGGTGTGGATAGATCTATTTTTAATAACATTTTATTAATCAGAGACACCATACTGCATTTTGAAAATAATAAAGAAAGAAAAGGAGCCATCTTATCTTTGGACTTTAATTCCGCCTTTGATAATATTAATCATGAATACTTATGGCTGGTTATGGGAAAAATGGGTTTTTCAGATAAAATAATAGGAACTTTTAAACGAGTATATGCAAGTGCTACCTCCAAACTCATAGTAAATGGTTATTTAAGTGATAGTTTTCCCATTAAAAAGTCAGTTCGTCAGGGATGTCCGGTATCCATGATTTTGTTTAGTATTGCTATTGAACCATTATTAAGGCTTGCTGACTTCTCTTTGGAGGGCATCAGGTTTAATAATAATATTTACAAAGCAGCAGCTTACGCTGACGATATATGTCTGCTATTAAATAGCGAAAAGGAAATTGATATAGTAAATAAGATAATAACTATTTTCGAAGCCGGGTCAGGTGCTAAATTAAATTCTAGAAAAACAGAATGTCTACCCTTGGGTAGATGGGTACAAGAAAGACACAATTTTGATCTTAACTATAAAGAGGAAATTAAGGTATTAGGAATGACGGTGACAAAAAATTTTAATAACATGGTCAAGAAAAATTGGGACCTCATTACTAAAAATATCCAAGTGACACTTATACTTAATTATATGAGAAATCTAGATTTAATAAATAAAGTGGGGTACCTAAATACATTTGTGCTCTCCAAGGTTTGGTACATTGCGCAAGTTTTACCGTTGCCACATGCGTTAAGTCAAAAAATTGTTCAACTGACAGGGAAATTTCTGTGGCAGGGAAGCTTCTATAGAGTGGCAAGGGAACAACTATGCTTAAGGGTTGATAAAGGAGGGGTAGGACTCGTAAATGTAGAAATAAAGGCCGCAAGTCTATTTTTTAAAATGCTAGTGTCTTCCTGGTCGCAAGTTCCAAATAAAATTACTTATAAATCTTCTTTAAATTCCCTGATTAACAACCCTGACGAAATAGGACCTACTCTGGTTAAAAAAATCATCCATCGCATGCGCAATGAATTTAATATTTCAGTTACAAATAATGAATTAATATCGGCTAAAAATATATATAAGGAGAGTATGATTATAATTAATAAATCACCCAAGATTGAAGAAAAATATCCCCTGTATAACTGGACAAAAATCTGGTCTATTCTAGGAAATGTTAAATTATCAAGTCAATGGAGAACGGCTATGTATAAAGCAATTAATGAAACCTTTCCGCTTGGAGAAAAACTTAATAGGCATGGTCTTGCAGATTCAGGTCTGTGTACCAAATGTCAAAAAATTGACAATATTACCCATAGGCTAAAAGAATGTCACAGTAATAAAACAGTGTGGTTGTGGGTTAAGGATATTGCTCAGAAACAATTTAATATAAATATAGATGATATGAATTTATATCAGATTATACAAAATAGTCCTATAGATAAAAAAGATAGGAATGTTTGGCTGTTTTTTATGGGATCATTATGTTATAATAATCTTATAAAATATGAAGACATAGACATGTATAAAGATACCATAAGACTAATTAGATTAAGTTTAATTAGGAATAAAGCTATTACTAACTATTCCAAGAAGATATACTGTTTTTAGATTTATAAGGTAATATATATTATAAGATTATTTACTACTTAGTTAAGCACAATTTACATTACCATGTACCTGATAATTAGATTAAGTTTACTGTAATACTTTGTATTATTACAATGAATAAAGAGTTTTAATAAAAAAAAAATTCCTGGATCTGTTGCGAATAATAAAAGTTTTTAGGTCGATTGGAGTTGGATCCCCATTTAAAATATATCAGAAAATATTGCGGTGGACAAATATTTGCATGGCAAAAAATCAACCAGGGTCAGTATAAAATATAAATTTTGTAGGTATTTTGTACATTAACGCATTTTATGCATTAAAACTTGTAGTAATTGTTTACAAATGAGTGAAGAACTGGATGTTTTTAAAATAAGAGTTTGTGCTTTGGTATAAATGTATAATAAAATAACAATTATAATCGGACAGATTTGCATCTTCATTTTTAACCGCACTTTTGTTAAATAAAACGACGCGTAAAATTTACATGTAAATTTAGTTTATTTTTAATTGACCACTGTAATTGGTCAGTTTCATATCCTAACTAGGATGGATATAAAATTATATCCGTTCAGTTAACCGGAATAGCCCACTTATCGATTCAGTTTATTGTAAAGGAATTATCAAAAATTCACGTGGGAGTAGAAAAGAGTATTTTCCTCTAATTTTGCACTTAGTTAATGTCTTAATTTCTTCATGTTAATTATTTGGACGTATAATTTAACTGGATATTGTGTATACTATCTTTAATATTTAATAGTTTCCGAACTGTCTAGTGTGTTTAAATGCTCATAAGTGAGTTAGATGAGCTCGAATCACTTATACCCTTTTAAACTCTTCTATTTTAGAAATATGTATTTTTTATTACTCTAATTATATCTGTAAAACATACGCCACTAATCAATATAAATTTGTCTCAGAATAATTTGCATTATGACCTGATTCCTGATCAGCATAAAGTATCGGTCCGACAATCTTACATTTTGTCATGACATGCCTTGTTATTAATATTAGCTTTACCTAATCTAATTGTACGACTACTTAAATTGACGTTTACTCACTACCTTCAGAGTTCCATCTCTATCTCCTTTTTGACTGTATGCATTTTATCTTTTTTATCATTAATATAATAATTATCACATTGATTTTTCCTGTTTCCGTATATTAAATTTTAAGATATATAAGAAATATAAAAAGAAATCAGTGATCATCTGAACATTTCTTTTTTTTTTAGTTCATCTGAATTATATATAGTTTATGCTTACTGATTGGTTACTAAAAAATTCCAAGGAGACATTAAAACCTATTAATAGTTACTGTTAACGGCTATAGTCGAATTAAATTTAAGATATTATTTATCAACAATGAGATTTTTCTCCATCTTGCATTCCATTGGCCAAATAGCCTGATCGTCTGTTCTCACTCTCTTACTAGTGCATGACATCTTTAGCCTCTTGATTTGAAGTTTGGATAGATGGCGATCTAGCTCTTAGTATAAGAGCCCCGGTGACCCTTGGGGTGTAGTTTGAGTGGAAACTTTGGGCTTGCTGAATATACAAATGTATTTTAAAGCCATTTCACTTACTCTAATTGGATTCTGTAAAACCCTTCCAATAAACTATGGAGTTTAGCTTTGTCTTTCTCAACTCTTCGAATCTAGACGGCAATCTTACGATTAAATTAAAATTATTTTAAGAAAGACGAGATATAGACATCAAGAACAGCCAAACTCTTAAATTACTTTAAGAATTTAGCATCAGCTATTGTGTATAAATCTTCTCTGCCTTATATGTTTCAATAACTTGCTGACTGAAATGACGAGACAGCTCACACAAGAATTTTGGATTTTTAAAATTGTGTAGTAATTTATAATATATGGGACATAGACGTTTTTCAGAGACATATTTATATTTGTACCTAAATCATCCATCTGAGATATAATATTAATAGTACTTAATGACTCTAACTAGATCTTCTGATCTTATCTATGCTATTCTTATTTCTATAAGAATAGCATAGATAATTGGTTCAACGATTACGGAACCTCAGACTGCGTAACTAGAGGGGGCTTAGTTCCCTCCCCCCTGAATCGAGATTAACCTCCCTAGACCAATATATTGGGGTTTTTACATTCATTTCTATATATGATATTTTATTTAAAGTAGTCTTTTGGAGGTGCTGGAGTATTAGGCTTTCGACCTTTTTTTAGAAGATATTTTTTTGCATGGGGCTTGTTCCCCCCCCCCCCCCCCCATATAGATATCTAGTTGCGCCATTCCTCAATAGCCTGTTCTAGCTTAGTCGGTAGCTCCTAAACCAACTGACCAACCGTTATATTTCTTATATTATTCTTATTATCAACCTGTCAGCAAAAGCTCATTTCCTTAATGGTTTCTCAAATTTCCTGTTCTCTATTGCACCTCCCTATTTTCAACTATGCTCTAATTTTAAAACACCACAAAAGAACCACCGCATGTCTAACTGTGTGGGGAGGGAACACCCCTTAACGTGTCCAATGCACACATATACCCTTTACAACCCTCTGAAAAAAACGATAGGACAAACGAATGCATCCGAACGAATCCGATGTGAACCGCGGACATGGATCAACAAGAGAAACACTGAAGCCTTAGAGAAGATCGTGGTTAGTTCGTATCGGAACATAAATAAGCGAGGACGAACGTAGCACGTTCCGTTAAAGCCGGCGAAATATATACGACAACGAAGTTAACGATAGTTCCTTTTCGTACATTTTTAAAGACAACTCAGTTTTTTTAAAAAGTTTTCTTCGCGAAATATAGGATTGTGTCATTTTATAATACACTTCTGGGATATTTATGATTTCGTTATTCCGTATCTTTTCGCTGTGCATCTTAAACCTTTAGTGCGTACATCAACAAGTGATCTTGTTTGTTTATTTATTATGTGTACTACGTTCGCTCAACACTAGTGCTATTTTTTTTTCTATAGCTTTTTGCATAATTTTAACTATACCCAGATAAAACCTAATGTTACACATATTAATAGCGGGTTACAATATGGTGTCTCTATGGATCTTATTGGTGCTTTTTACATTATCTTTTTGTGATGGGATTTTCATCGGTGGTGAGCAGGATGTCGCCAGCCCGTTAAGGGTGGCGCAATGTAGAGCTACATGTTTGGAAAAGGTAATCATAATATTATTTCAGTTGCTTACAATAATAGTCGTAAGCAATAGTGTTTGCATGCTCTAATGTCTCAGTATTGACAAGCTATAAATTATTAAATGATTATTTTTAACACTAAAACCTCGACTAAAACATCTTTTAAGAATATGTGGAACTGCTAATGAAAACTATGACTATGAATATATTTACAGTCAATCGTTGTCTAAAAACGTATTGCCTGAATGTCTCATCATAGGTGTAATTTATGACATTTTTTTATTTAAATTGTACAGTATCGATATTTACCTTTTAGTTTATTTGCGTAATTATTCTAGCACTCATTCCAAGAAATATGATCGGTACTTACCTAATCAGTAACCAGAATCGCCAATGATTGGTATATATTAAAAAGCATAATAATACAAAAACCGATGAGGATATTAAAAGCACAATGCTAAAAGAAAATTCTTTTCTATAGCACACTTTTATTTTCAACAAAAGAAAAATATGATGTTTATTGTACGCACATTTATTTTCTTCATTCACAGCATTGTATGATTTTGTAACGGTATTTAAAAAACAAAAGACATTTTTATTTTCTTTGTGGGTTTCATCAATGGCATCGTGTAGATTTATATTTTTCAGAAAAATACCATTGTTTTGAGTATAGGTCTGGAGGTCTAAAAAATGAAAGAAGTAATAAAATTTTGTATGTATATTGTATTGTATACTAAGCTGGTCTGAAGTTAATGTTTTATGATCTTGCCTATTTAAGCCTTTGTTTTATAGGTCAGAGACAGAGTAAATTATAAAATTAATTGTAGGGTATATCAAAAAATTAATGTTAATTTAAACCCGAGAAGAATTTATTTTCGATTATATAGGTATTATAGGTATTTTATTAAATGCATTTGGTCAGGCTATTACATTATAGTATGTGGTTTGGTTGGTCATGTTATACGTTAAGTTATGATAAAAGTTGGTTGACATTTTTGTATTTAGATCCGGTTGTACAATAAGAGCTTAAGTATTCGTTTTGTAAAGCTCGACCTAAAGTTGAACTTGGTTCAAAAAGGTAATTCTGTTATATAATCAATTCCTAACCATTACCAAATCTACTCCAAAAAAAAGTTACATCCAATTTTATGATTGCCGGTCAGTTCTCACCACTAGCCGCTTTTGAGTTAGGCACACACTGCATGTAATCAATCTGAAAAACGGGTATCTGAGGGCGCTAAAAAGGCCAGGCTCGCAAAGACGCAGGAAGAATCAGTTTATCGTTTTTCGAGGAAGAGGAGGGTGTAATCTACGGGCCAGGCATCGCAGACTGAGTGACAGTGAGACTATTTTGTTGTGAGCCACCGTTGAAACTTTAAAGTTGTTTTTCTCGAAACCCTATTTTTCGCGCTGGCGGAAAGTACTTCGGTATGTTCAAATTATCAGAATTTAATGATTTTGGTCTTAAAATGCTTAAAATACAAGTGGTTTAGCCCCCTCTAGAATCAAGTATTTTGCGATATTACAGAAAATGTTACGGCTCTTAAAATACAAAAAAAAGGTAAATTTTCAAAAAAAATGTAAATCTCGCGCCATTTTAACAGTTGCTCGAATTTTGACTGTTGAGTGGGGGCTATAACTACATGCTTACAATTGAAGAATCTGGGTCAATTTTATTTTTGTCATGAATAGAAAAATTTATTTGAATTCCGCTCAATTTTATTTTTGTCATGAATAGAAAAATGTATTTGAATTCCGCCAGCAAGTTACGTTTTTTTTGAGTGGGTAACCCTGTAGCACCCTCAAGTTGTTCATTTTTTGGGGGTTCAAAATTTTTTTTTGGTACATCTTATTTTTAATGAAAAGAATTAAAAACTTGTTTTTCTGCATTTGTCTTATTATCCCCAGAAAAAAATCGTAAAGAAACGATGAAAATAGGACCATCACAGTAGAAATTCCCCTTAACGACTGCATGGATTTCTGTACATCCTCGGATTTTTAAAAACGAAATATGCGGATCTCTAACTTTTCTTAAAATATTCTACTATAACCTCGACTGTAAATTTCAACAACCCAAACCATCATAGCTCACCCGTATCCCAAACAAAATCTCTTTACCTGACCTAAACTAAATGACTGCCCGAAGCCCGAAAATAACCAACCTCGTATCTTTTTTATACGAACAGAAAGATCAGGGCAAATTATTGAGTTAGTTTACAATTTAAGTGGAACCACATGACAAAAACCGAATCAACTTTTATATGGACCCGAGATAGAAAAAAGATTGCCTTGTAGTTTATCAAAATTTAGACAGACAATAAAAAATAAATTAGTTTTAAAATTTGCCCGACATATTGTGGAAGATTTGAAATTAGTTGCGATGAGGAGGGCTACGCTATGATGGAAAATTTCAATTTGTTGCTTGGTCCGAATTTATTGAACAGAAAGTATCAAACTGTAGAGTAAAAATAAGGCTTTATCCTATTTTACCTATTTGTCACAATTTAGTTGTATTTATAATATTATTGTTATAATCATTCCCGAACCTTGATATCAATAACAAGGATATAGTCGAGAGTATAACCCTTTACCAAAAGTGACAATGTATTATTTTATATTAACTATAAATAATAACATATATAATCATATGTTAAGTTTAGAGTTAAGGCTAAGTTTAAGTTTAGGGTTAAGTCTCGGGTTAAGTTTAGTATATAAAAAACTACGACTGATTTTGTAATACCTCCAAACTAATTATTAAGTACAGAGATGTAACAGCTAATTATAAATATACGTTTTATACACCCCAAATAGCATAGACAGTGACAAATACCGTTGTTTAAGTCTAAATAACTTTAAGTTGGGAAATATTTAAACGGAAAATAACTACTTAGTCCCGAGTTACAGACACAATACCGCTATATTTACTCTAAATGTGTCATATGATGTAAGGTAGCAATATATACCCAGTTAAAGTCACATAAACTGACCACTCACTTCAAAAATGTCTATAAAGTATTTTCACTACAAAGTCGTTAGTCGACAGTAGCTAGAACTAAAGATTTACTAAAAATTCTTTGTTAAAGTAATTGTCATCAATGGGTGACAATCAACGAGTAATGGCGACTTAACTGGGTGCTTTGATATGACTTTGAAAGTAGTAACATATTAGTCGTAAAATGTTAGTATCTTTTACTTCATAAGAATTTAGTAAAGTAGCGCTTACTAATAGATACTTTAAATTAGAAAACCTATAGTAAGGGTTACTACAACATAGAAAAAAAATACTTTTAGGTGGATAAATTATCTTTTATGGTAACAGTTTTTTACTCCTCTATGCTTTTTAAATCAAATATCCGATGTTATTTATGTAGAATAAAAAAATTGAGCTATTTTTAAATTTTACTTACATTTAATCTTCAATAGGCGCTCGTTTCTTACCTGTAAATACTAATATGAAAAGTACGGTGGCTTAAAGAAGCAATTTATATATATTTCTTAGTCCTTAATTTTTAGTGAGATATTTTTATTAAAAATTAAGAATTCTGCAGGCGCGTTAACTTTTAAAGAATATTTTTCATATTTTTATCAGTAAAGTCAAATGCGTTAAAATATTTACCACTAGCATTTAAACATGCAATTATAAAACCACAATTAACAAGAACTTTAAAGTAGCAAATCGGCAATAAACATATTATAACCATAATGCCATAATATTGAAATTAATGTCAAACATTTTCTTTTAAAAAGGGAAAAGGATACTAACATCCAATAAAGAAGTACCAGTTGCTATACTGTGACGTAGCAGTATAGAAACTATCTCTACACCGTTACGTCAAAAATAGTAACGGCGTAAGTCCCAAAAACGTTATGGGATCTAAATCGCTACCCAGAAATCATTCCATCCCGAATTAGTGAATACAACTTAGCAGATAAGTATTGAGACAGTAACAGTTATTGGTTGCGAAACACTAGACGCATGACTGCACCCATCTCGGTTATGCTCCAGTGCATCTAGCTAGTGTAAATGGAACTGTAGTTACGTTACTTATTTAGTATTCACCTGAAGACGACTGGAGATACTTACCAGTTGAAACGTTGTGATGTAAAACAAATAAAGACAATGCAAGTCCAAAACTCTACTATCGTTCAAGAAACATCATTGTCTCCAACCTTCAAACAGACACCAAGAGCTTTGTACTTGCTTATTTGTTTTGAATCACAACGTTTCAACTGGTAATTATCTCCAGTCGTCTTCAGGTGAATACTTCTCACCCACTTAAAATATTTAACACACGTACTACTGCACCGTCTGCTATGGCCTAAATCAAAAATGCTTTAATATGTAGGTATTTCAAAAAGTGCTTTAATGAGTATTTACAAATAGATAAAAATATATATTTTATTTTACATTTAGACACAGTACAGTAGCTTCTTTGCAAAATATATTTTACATTGTTAAAGACGACTAAAGGGGAGTCTCGCAAGACTATTTTTACCTTTTCCGTTATCAAAATGCACCTGACGCTTTAAACAAAATGATTCAGCAACATTGATAGGCTCAGTCACGAAGTAAAAAGATCGCATCTTCAACGAGAAGGGAGATCAAAGATACGAATATACAGTCACAAAAACCGTGCTGATAGCGCTACAGTGCACGTTTCAGTGTTAAATGTTAGGTTAGATTTCAAATAACAATTGGAGTGGTAACAAGAGATATTTCATCGGTATTCAGTTTGAGAACGCTCGGTATTAAAGATCCCGTTGTTGGATTTCGTGAGATTTATTTACTTGGGATGGCCTGTTATGATTGTGAACTCTGATCTCTGGTAAAATGTCGATTAAGGTGGAATTAAGTTATGTAAAAGACATCGTTAAAATATCACAAAAGATATATAGGTACTTAAGGAAGTGGTTGTGTAGTTTTGAACGGAGTTATACGATCTATTTAAGTCAAGAGTCTATTATTGAAAAGTCACTTTTATTAACTGATATAGGCACTATTGACGAAACTGATAGAACCAGTGGCGGCTCGTCAGGTGAAGTAGGTGAAGGGGCTCTTCACAAAAAAAAATAAATAAAACCAGGAGGAAAGTTTTTTGTCAATATTACATTTTAATTTACCAATACAGCTATCATTTTAGCATTTAAAAAATAATTATGTTCAAATTAATAATATTTATTTAATCCGAATGTATATATGCATAATAGGGCCACGGTTAACTCCGATGGACAATAATTATAAACATTCGTGCATTTTGCCGCGCCCCAGCCGACCGTGTCCGTTAGCTCAAAGCGAGTGAAGACCCAACGTCCAACATGGCTTTGATATTCACCGTTGCTATGGTTAGTTAGGTAAATTTAAAAATAGATCAGTTGTATGCACCATTGTTTTAGCATTGGTTCTAATAACCTGAACGTATTTATTTTGAGGCTTCGCGAAACTTACCGTTATAGATACCGTTTTTACGTGATTTACTGTGTGATTAAAAAGTTTTGTTTTCATTTTTCAGTTAATTCAGCAGCGTATGTACCTACTTAGTTGTGTGTTTTAAAAATAAAACCAATTAATGACATAGTTTGCAATTTGTTGGAAACTCCATTCAGTCGTTGGATAGATGAGGATAAGAAATACGTTTTGTTACATGGGTTTTTAGTCAATGTTTACTTAAGTATCCGCACTATACCCAGCTCTTCACCATTTTAAAAGATCGCGAGCCGCCACTGGATGCGATAGGGTTGTTGATCTTTTAATGTATTATTAAGAGATATGTTACTTACCAGTTAAAACGTTGTAATATTAAACAAATAAAGACAAAGCAAGTCCAAAACTCTTCTGTCGTTCATGACCAGATATTGGTGTCGCAATTTTTTGTTATCAATATTTTTACCTCCTGATGATGAACTTCTTTATATGAGACTGAATCGCAACGAGGGAATTATTATTATATTTGTGGAGTATTTTTGAATTAGGTTTTTCTCTTTATGTATTAAAATCTTTATTCCGGAGATATTTATAATTTAACGCGTTCGTTACCGTAAGCTTTTACTGCGTTGTACGTTTTGAACCAAAGCTGTAACTTTTAGACAAATGGTTTTTATGAACTGAAAATAACAAACATTCAGAAGAAGCCAAAAATTAGTGCATTGTAGGAACCAACTACCACTATAATGGCATATAGGTGACTTATAATGTTCCCTAAAACCCGCTGTATACAAACGATGCAATAGAAACGAACCGACTCAGGTTTAGACTCGCTTTAAATACATGATAAATTTTGCCACTAAAGTGGTAGTCGGTTTCACACATTAGACACCGATCGCCACTATAGCGGTAGTCGGTAACGAACGTGTTAATGTTTTTTTTTGTCTACACTCTAAAGGCCTTTTTACATTGGGTGTAATTGCAAGAAAAAATTGCCTGAAAGCATGCGCTTTGTCGACGTTTTAAACAGCTGAAGCAGGTTTTAAATGGGAAAACGTGCATCAGCTGATTAAAACGTCATCGAAGCACATGCTTCCAGGCCATTTTTCTTGCAATTGTACCCAATGTAAAAGGCCTTAAAAAATTAGTTGATAGCTCAAAATAAAAGAATTTTAGCTATTACTTGGTCGGTTTAAATAAAATTCTTTACTTTTGGAAACTAAATATTATTTTTAACTGAATTGTGGAATTGGCAACCCAGTCGGCATATTGCAATCAATATATTACCTTACTTAGTTCCCACAACAAGTTTAAATATTTATCTTAACCAAGCACACCAGGACTACCCAGAGATGGCGGTTAAAGTGATATACAACCCTAGAAGGTTCATAATATTGTAAATTTTAGTGTCAAGACTATCGTTTGGAAGGTATAGACACCTACACTGCACGGACGAGAACGAAAGAGTTTGAAACTGGTTTGTAGGTGGTTGTATCCTACCAATAGTAAAGTCTTTACGTCTTGGTGGTGCAATCTGATCTGTATATTAATATATAATACAGTGTTATGACAAAATATGACCTTATATTATTGTGTATGCATTTTTCAAATCAATTAGTACTAGCAACAATCCGAGCAACAACCTTAAACCAACTAGTAAACTCTTTAACCTAACAAGCAGTTAGTTTGTTAATGACAAAAGTGACTAGTAACGAATGCCGGAATCGACCAAGCAATAAAATGTAGTCTCCGTTACTAAGTTTCCCCTTGAGGCTATTTTAACTAACTTTTCTTGTCACGGAAACTAAGATTCTAATATGGTATACTAGGTCAGCTCTAAGAGTGTACCGGGTGTCCCATTATGGATGGCCACCGGCCGTATCTCGGAAACTACTGGGCATAGAAACTCAGGGAAAAAAATTATGATTAAAGTGACCATGAGAAAATCCTGGAAATAATTTTTAAGTTCAGAATTTTACCGCAAGAGGGCGTAATTGAAAAGTAAATTTTAAAATTTGACATATCTCCGAAAATTCCACATTAAGGTATATCTTTGATAATACCATTAAAAAGCTTGGACAATTATGCATCATTTTGGTCTTATGCTCATTGGCGTACCGACTTTAATAAGAGGGGGGAAGCTGTTGAAAGTGCATTCATTTAAATCGCTGTAACTTATAAACGACTTATCCGATTTTAGCAAACTAAGGACTGTTTGGAAGAGAAATGTAAGCACCTTCACCAATCGTTTTTAGTTGTCCATAATATTTCTAAAAAAAAATGCTATAGGGCGCAATTTGTAATAATAACACATTTTTTTATTTTACTCCGAAAAAGGTATTAAGGTCAGTACGCCAATGAGCATAGGACCAAAATGATGCATAATTGTTCAAGCTTTTTAATGCTGTTAATGTGGAATTTTCTGAGATATGTAAACTTTTATAATTTACTTTTTAATTACGCCCTCTTGCGGCAAAATGCGGAACTTAAAAATTATTTCCAGGATTTTCTCATGGCCACTATAGTTGCCCAGTAGTTTCCAAGATATGTCCGCTCGTCACCCTTAATGAATCACCCAGTACTTTCATTAATAAAAAATAAGGTGGAGATGGCTAAGAAAACGCATCAAATTTAATTTTTTTAATAAAACTACAGAAACCAACTAAAAATAACATGTCTATTAAGGAGCTCGTATAATAACATAAAATAAAACTAAAATTGATTTATTGATAAACAAAAAAATACGCATTAAAAAAATATGATAATGAATGCAAATATTTAAATACTAGTATTCACCTAAAGACGATTGGAGATACTTATAAGTTGAAACGTTGTTATTTAAGGCAAATAAAGACAATGCAAGTCCAAAACTCTTCTATCACTCAAGAAACACATTGTCTCCAACCTTTAGACACATTCTTATTTGTTAAACACCAAAACCTGATGCACTTAGTTAAATGGGAAATTGAAGTTTTGATTCATTTATTAAATCATCACCTATTATTTAATATAACAAAAAAGTATACATTTATTTTATTTTTATTTTATACTTATGACAACCTATTCAGATTATAATTTTTTGGAGTCTGCATGATCTAAATTTTTTACATCATTATCAGAACTATTATGATGGAGTGAAAAACGTGCTTTATAATTTGTAATTTTTTTTAAAAACCTAGTATAAGAAATATTATGTTTAATGATATACTTTTAACTCGACTTTTAATGATTCAAAACTTTCAGTATCTTATCAGTGTTGGGTTGCATAAACATATTGAACAATAATTAATCAATCAACATCTTTGACTGTGACATAATTGACATTGGCAGGCATTATTTAATCACAATTAAAGTGACTGATTAGTAAATTAAAAATGAAGGTAACCCGGTCACTATGATAAGTGAGAAAATTATTTCTGACAATGTCATGTATGTCACCGTCAAAGTTGCCGGTTAGTTAATTATTTTTTAAATTGATTTATTAAGAATGTGTTATTTAGCATAATGTTAAATAAAATATACGGTTTTATTTTTTGAGCCACCATCTTTTTGCAAATATGTGGTGCTGTCATAATAGAACACTTTACTACAATACCAATGCATTTTTCCTTCTTTAACTAAAAAAGAAAATAAAGAAAATTCTAAAAAAGTAAAGTAACTTTCTTGAAATAAATACAAACATTATTTAGGCAATAAAAAATCTACAAAGTGTTATACTGATACTGAAAAACTACTCTTTATAATGGAAACGACGCGGAGAAAGTGAAAAGTATCTTTATTGTTTCAGCAAAGTGTCTTTACAGCCCATGGTAAGTGACTTTGCAAACACAAGACTTTTGTTTGCTTTGGCTACATGATATTTTTTTATAAAGTGACTTATACTCGTACAATACAGCCTAAAATCTTACACAAGGACCGCCATGGGAGCCCTCGGATTAATTTCAATTGACGTATTTTTTTTGTATTTAATTTTTCGGGCAATTTTCTAGAAATTAAACATATTTTCGTTATTAAGTTTCTGTTGCATCGGTTCTTTTCCAGTAGGATGTTTGCTTAAAATTTATCAACATACGTCAGACTAAAACAGTATGGCTGCTAGCATTCGCCATTTTGTTTATTTCTAAATTTAATACCCTATAATACATGATGTAAAAGGATTAATTAATCTTATGACACCTTAGTCGATTATTGATTTGCATAATATGCCGTCTAGCAGGCGCCATAATTATTTAAAAAAATTAAATGTTTATTATACAGGGTCCTGCACCTCACCTCCCGTCTTCTATAGCTCACTTATTAATTAAGTTAGGATTTTGATATTTTGTTGACTTCGCCTGTATCCTAGGGCACATTTCAGGAAAATATTTTTGTTTATACCTACAGGTTGTTCCAAAAAAGTGTGACGTCATAAGGATTTATTTTTTAGATTACATGCCATAAATATTCTTACTCATTTGGATGCCTCTTATAGTTGCCTACATACCCCCAAAGTTTTAATGAAATCGGTTCAGTATTATAGGCAAAAAAAAATAAAAACTAAGAAACATCAGTTTGATTGATGATTTGATGTGAATGATTTTTTTCTTTCAAAACTTTTAACTGAAACGAAGAATATTGGTATATCAAATCAAAATCAATATAATATTGATAATGGAATTTGAAAATAAAAATATAGAAAAGAAGGTTTTTTAGTGGCAGACGGACAAAGTAGTGCATCTAAAGCAGTTACATGATAAAAAGCTAAATTTTGAATTTTAGCAAAAACTTTTTTTTAAGATAATAAAAATGTTTAAATATTGGTTTTTAATCATTTAACACATTTTCATTAAATTTATGGAAATATGAAAGTAACATTTGATATTTTTTTTTAATAAAAATTTTTTTTTTATTGAATTTTGGTTTTAACCTTTGCACATCAGCATAAAGTTAAAATCTAAATACTTTTTCCAATATCTTGTATTCTAATACCAGATTATCACGACAAAATATATACTTTTCAATGTTCCAGACAAACGAGTAGTCTGAAACAACAACTAATGTCAAAACAAATTTTTAGGTTACCAATTACGCAGAGGCTATCAGCATAAAAAGTTTTTTTACAATTTCAATAATAAAAAAGTTTCCCACATGGGTCCAACTTTTTGCCGGTCACGATATAATTGCAATTAAACAATAATATGTAGCCCAGAATTAATTTATTTGCAACTAATTTACCTCAGTTGTAGTTTGCAATTGATTTTATCTAAATGAAACCTAATAGCAATCACATTATTTCTAGCAGTAATGTAAAACAACACACAATTACTTGGGGTGGTTTCATTATAACCGAAATTATTATATTTAACATAGACATCCTGAATTAGGACTACAGCCCTGCACGGGCCGGAATTTCACGACCCCGCTCGGCCCAAGCCGGAATTTTGCGGTCATCGGTCACTGTCGCCTGGCTGGTTTGCTATGATGTGGGTATTGTGACGCGTATCAGAGAACGTATTTAGTTTATTTCTTAATAATAATGAATGAAATTAGAAAAATATAACTATACTCTTTTTTAGAATATTTTATTGTTATAGTCTATTTCGGAAAGGTGTAGAGAAGACTCCAACTTAGAGTATTAACAGCTATATGCAAAGGGACTACAGAGTGGCCCAACGAATATTTAAGCCACTTTCATAATTTAACATTGATTTCATTGCAAAATTCTTTCTTTTCATCAAGTGCAGGTAGTACCACCCGGGTTTGCCTATTGTTATCCATTCAGAAACACTGAAAATGGCGTGATAAAGGCGTGCATTATGTACAAAGTATTAGATAAACTTATTTTTTATTAAACATTATAAAAAAATATAAAATACAAAAAATACATTATACAGAAATTACTATAATTTTAATTAACTAACTATAAAAACATAATATTCTTCGTCATCTGAGGAACTGTCATCTCCTCTTGACGTTATAATTAACGGGTCGACGGTCCGATCGATCAGGTGGTCAAGATCCCAGATTTTCTCCTATTCTTTAATGGCATGATGAACTGCTTTTCCCCAGTTCTCTGGTGTCACTTCCTTAATGGCTTGATCAAACAGTAGCTTAACGTTTTTCATTTTGAATGTCGTGTTGTGTCTTGATACTTATCCTTTCACTTGTGCCCATATAAGTTCTATAGGATTTTGTTCGCAATGACATGGCGGTGTGCGCAGCACAGTTCCACTATGTTTTTTAGCTATATCTTCCACGGCATATTTCATAAAACGATGTTTGGGTAAATTTGCTATAGCTAATGGTTCCTAATAATTCTTCCTCTCTTTATCAAATTATCTTCAAATTCACTACTGGTGGTTAACCAGTCGATAATTTCTTGTTTTCTCCAAGATGAAGTTGGAGTCTTCTCTATGCGTCGTGAATGATAGCTTCCGTTATCCATAACTACTATTAAATCCGCTGGAAGATATTTTATCATTTCACCAAAATAGTGTGGTGGTAATCTCATGAATTGCAATTCCTTAATATTTTAATATTACAAACAATACTATTTTATCTTAATACCCGTTAACCTAATTGTCTAAAATTTTTGGTTAGTTATCATAAATAATTTAATGCACAAAATTTTCCTGCGCCTATGGCCGACACCGAAATTGAGCCGAACTGGAGGGAATTTTCCATTTTATTACTCTACACCTTTCTGAAATAGACTATAATTAACAACATTTTTCAGTGTGTAAAACTCGTGCTATTAGCATGTTTAATTCTGCTATCGTCATGCCTTTAGATGTCAAAACCTATTTTTAGAAGAGTTTAATTTATATAAATCCAAAACATCCTCCAAGTTTTTTCCTCTGACAACACGACTGCACCTTGTGCGTTAAAATTGGACTTAATTGAATAACGAAAAAACAACTTGTAAGTTTTTTTACAAGGCTGATGCTTTTTTTACAAACTAAAGTTTATCCTCAATGACTTGCCTAATTTAGTTTTCAAAGTAATTGTTTATGAGGACCTTTACAATCGACCGACACGGTGACTTGTCAGAATTCGTTAATACAGCCAGTTCGATGATGATATTTTCTGTTATTTTTTCAAGCTTATAGGCTTCAACTTAAGATTTCTTAAGTTTTTAAAATGGAAATTTCTAACATTATTCTTAGGCAGTCCTTATACGAGGAAGCTTAAAAAACTTCTTTTATTTAAAGAGTTTTTCTCTGGTTTTTAAAACTGTTTCTTTAATTAAGCTTAATTAAAAAAAAAAACATTTTAAGTTTAATAAAATTAATCCACGTTTCTGCTCATATTAATGTATTTTATATTTTTCATAAACTTGTATCGCAGATGCAGAATATCTGGTAAAATCTAGAGGTTTGCGTGTCACATTCAAACTTGAACAGAAATGTATTGTAAGTCGGTACAACATAATATTTGCAACTAAAATATTCTATAAATCGCCTGATAATTGAAAAATAAAATTGATTAACTTTTTTTTTTAATAATAATAATAGAGTGGCGGGGACGTTGTGTGCCAGACTGCCAGACGAAAGTAAATGTTTTATTGGGCTGTTTTTATTTCTTTCATCGTTCTCTTTTTTTATTTTGCATACTGCTCTTTGACTAACCCCTGTATATAAAGGAACACTAGCAGTACTTGATGTAACTGGCAGTTTAAAAATATTTATTTCTAGCCTCCTTATTCAAAACGCTTACATTACTTGACACTATTTCTCTTACTTCATCTAATTGTTTTTCCTTGTTTACTCGCCATCGCGTACCACTACCGATGTCACGAGGTCTCCAAAAAATTAGACAGAATTGAAAGGATTGCAGCAAGTTATTGATGCCTGGTTACCGGCGTGAATTGGGGGCGTTGGAAGATAATATATTTTACACTCTTCCCTGCATTCTTAAACCTGCTAAATTTCGGATATACTTTTTTTTATTGTGCGTATGCCCCTCGGTATGCCCACTCTGAGGATCGAACTCGGACCGCCCCGATCGAATGCCAGTAGCCGTGATTGGCATAAAACTGCTTAGCAAGTAATTATCTACTAAAAATTTACAAATTTTTCTGTACATAGACTAACGGGTAATATGACTTGGATGAACTTTTTCGGGGTAAGTTAAATAAAAATTGAGAGAAATGGAGTTAGATTACTTATGTAGTTATTCACACTAACATATCAAATACGATTGATTGGTAGGCGATGGTAACTTTTTTCAGAAAGTGTCATTCAACAAATTAATACACGAACGACAATACTTCAAACTCATATAAGCTCGGAATACACGCTTTAAATATTATAGAGATCTAAAAATCCCTATAAAGTTCGCCTACATTCTGTATAATAAAATAAAGCTTTTTCCATCCCTCAAACAATAGAGCATTATTTCTCTAGCCGTGAAATAAATTCTGCAGTCAAATAGCGCATCGTCATTTTCAATATATATTCAAATGTTGGTTCCCCTGTTATTGAATGATCACCCCCTCTAATTTAAGTGCATTTCTTTTAAAGCACGATATTTTGGGAATCGATCAATTCAAATTTGGTATGGATTGCACGTTCTAGACGGGTTTTTGGGGGTTTTTCTTTAGAATAAATTTGAAACATTGTCGGAAGAGTGTCAGAGGCGTGCTACTTGTTTTTAGTGGGTCGATAAAAAAGATAAGGCGTTGTACACAAAGTTTCTAGTGCATTGACGCTTATTTTTTCTCCACGTTTGCTAGTCGCTGGTGTCTACGACCCTATAGCGACGACTAATTTGCCAGAAGATGTACAATGACATTTTGAATTTCGATGGTAGCGGCACAGTGGTCGCCGGGTAGCTTCTAGGAAAACGGAAATGTTCAGAAACCAATGTGTACATATCTGTACTGTGTTATAGTAGCTAGCGCCCAGTGACCGTGGAGGAAAACCTATGATTTAAAAGTCACTAAGATCAGAAAACAGTTCGAAGGCACCCATATTATTTGCGAAACTAATGAGAGATTGATGGACACTTCAAAATAGATGGCAACAAGGCTGCCGATGCGCTCGCGAGAGAGGGCGCAGGCATGCCAACTGATCTAGCAGACAATACAGTGAACAAACCACTGGGATTAGTCAAAGAGGAGATTGATTACACGGCCAAGCAGATCGGCATCCAGGCAACTGTGGCCCACATTTGATAAAAAGAGAATCGCAGAACTATCGAGATACAGTCGGAAAGACGTGAGAAATATTACTGCGGTTGTTACCGGACATTGCCTCTTCGGTAGACATGCCGAACGTATGCAAATACCCACTAACGACTTTTGCAGAAGTTGCAGAGATGAGGAAGAGGAAGAAAGTATTCAACATTTTCTGTGTGAATGCCCTAGCCTCGCAAGAAGAAGGTTCACTGCTTTGGGTGAACCCTTTTTCGATAGCCTGGAGGAACTAAGCAACGTACAATTTGGAATACTGAGCAGGTTTCTAAACAGTAGTGGCTCGTTGAATAAGTTGTGAAAATCCTTCTGCAGTGTATGCCGCACTAACCATCAGAGATCTGATGAAGGTGGGTTCTACGGAACACGTGCGGTATCACAACGGACCTAATAGGACTACGTGAGACTGTTTGGTCTGAACCAAAGGTCTGCCACTCTTACCTAACCTAACCTACCTACATATTCTTCGATCTGTCTTTAAGCCCCATTTCAATGGATTACAGAATATGTAATAGATATTAAGAAATTTTAATTTCTATTACATATTCTTCGATCAGTCTTCAAACCCTAATAACTAAATTTACAGGTGGATTGAAGAATATGTAACAGAAATTAAAATTTTTTAATTTCTATTACAACTTCTTAGATCGGTCTTTAAACCCTAATTTAACGGCGGATTAAAGAATATATGTAATGAATGAATGTAATAGATATTAAAAATTTAAATAAACCATATATTAATTGTAGTGTTTTCAGGTGGTGTACTCGAGCGAAGTTTTGGAAGGCGAAATATAACAGTGGTGACCCTTACATACTTTTTTATATTTTTTAGCTAATTCTTTAAATTACTTCTATTATTATTATTATTATTATTATTATTATTATTATTATTATTATTATTAATATAACGTGACAAGTTTTTAAATAGTAAAAAACAACTTATTCATAGTTAGTTTTAAAGTCTTGGAATAAATCACGTACGACTTAAAATGTTACCTCTAATTAATAATGACCCTTACTCTACTTTCAGAGTGGTTTGCCGCTTGTCATTTTACAAGCTTATTTCTGATCGAAATTCCACCAAAAAGTTCATTTTGATACTCACGTTTTTAATTTTCAAACGCCATATTTCTTCTCGAACTTAATGTAAAATGTCCAGGTAGTTTTATTGTAATCTCGATCCTATTTTAACTGTAACAAGTGCTTTTACCTTTAATAGAGCTCCAGATAAAATTGAAGTTATATCGGGTCAGTGATTATAGTTATTAGATAAAAATGCCAAGATAGGATTTTAGCCTCGGAGCTAACATAAAACCCTCTTATTATGTTTCAAATAAATTAGAATAATTATCTCACGAGCCGTGCTCGAATTTCGTGCGGTATATGGAAAAAGATTAAAGTTAAATTCTTAGAAAACGCAATAAAAATTGGATTATGGGTTTATAATGTTGATAGATATAGGATCTAAGTATACAATTTTATTAATGATTTTATCCGGACAAAGAACCGTTGATTTTAATGCTTCGCCAGGTTTTAATTTCTTAAATTTGAGTTGTGCTTCATAAAAACTTGTTGGTAAAAACAATCAATTTGGGTCCCAGAATAAATAAACAGTTCAACTTTAATTTCTTGATAATAATAATTATTTTTCTACAGTTTAAATCCCCACAGTCTAAAGGCCTTTTTACATTAGGTGCAATTGCAAGAAAAATGGCCTGGAAGCATGCGCTTTGAAGACGTTTTAATCAGCTGATGCACGTTTTCCCATTTAAAACCTGCATCAGCTGTTTAAAACGTCGACAAAGCGCATGCTTTCAGGCAATTTTTTCTTGCAATTGCACCCAATGTAAAAAGGCCTTAAAAATAGAATAAAATAATACGCTCACATGCATTATACCTGAATATCTCGGTCAATCCGTAGAAAAGGAGATATTTGATGTAATGGACATTTATAATCTAAAAACATGTAATATACAGGGTGATTCATAAGTCGATACTTATTTTTTAGCATATAGAATATGGAAGGCATTAAAATAAACAACATTTTCAAATACATTTTTTTCAAAATACTCAAAAATAAGGTACTTACATTCATTTATTACACTGTTCTGCATATAATCTCGAAGCACACTCACCGTAAATTAGCACCATATCTACTAGTTCATTGTTTTCAATATTTACCATTTTCACGTGTCACCAATTTAAAATTTTGATTTTTTTTTGATGACCAGGCACGTACTTAGATTTTTACTATTGTATCTCGCCTATTTTTAAGTTTTTTGAAAAAAGATATTTAAAAATGTTGTTTATTTTAATGCCTTCTATACACAGCTAAAGAAGAAGTACCTACCAAATTAGAAATCACCCTGTAGAAGGGACCATTGAAAATTATTTTATAAAGGGTTGTCGACATCAAATAGCTCAGCCGGCATCTATCTGGCCTGACAATTTAAAAAAATAGGTTATTCTACACGAAGTTCGATTTTACTGATCAAAGTGCCAGAAAAAACGTTAAAAATGTATTATTTCGGCGCTCGTGTAAAAATTTCTCTCTCCAGAGAATCACCCATATATTTAATGAAGTAGTAGAGTTTAGTATCAGTATAAGTAAAATAGAAAGAAAGTTTTTCGGAGGCGGACAAAGTGGTGCATCTATCTTTTACAATAAAGTACACAGTTCTATATGTTTTCATGTCTGATGGATATCTTTTGCATTGAATTTATTCCTACAGATGGCGATGCTAGGTTTTCATCATATATTTATTCTTATAAATATCTTGAGACCATATTTTCGCTGTATTGGGAATTGCTTACAGATTTTGGCTTTTTGATGAGTCCTAACAAGAACGAAATAGCCTGCCATTGTCTACCTGTGCCCCAGGGAACCCAGTACCTTTGGCGTCCCTGTGTACTTTAATGCAAAAGATGCAGATGCACTATTTGGTCTGCCTGCTGCTAAAAACTTTCCGTCAATATATTTAATATTCTCTCTCAGATGACTCAGACCTTTATGGATGATTCTCTGGATCGTGTAGAATAACCCATTTTTTAAAAATTGTTGGGTTAGGTGGTCAGGTGGATGCCGGATAAGCTGGCTGATGTCGGCAACCTTTTTATAAATGAATTTTTAACGGTCTCTTCTATACCAAGTTTCCAGTTGAAAATTTAATATGGCATAAAGTCCAAATGTATAAAAAAATTCAAGTCTGTACATTTTTACAAGTACGTCGATTTTTGAACCAAATTTTTCCGAATTAGTGGATATAGAACAGGGGTGAAATTGAGTTGCCTACCAGATCGCCAGATCTTAGCCTTTTGGATTTTTATTTGTAGGTAACTTCAAAAAATAAGGTTTATTTACAAAAATAGACCGGTTTATTTTGAAGATTTAAAGTCTTTTATTAGAAATAAAATACCTGAAATTCAACAATGTCTTACGGAAATTTGGAGACATACCTGGCAATTGCCTATCTAACAGTTACCGGTATAAGTACCCTACATCCATATATGTCCCTTATATTCTACGAGAGTTCCAGAAACATGCCTTGTTAATTACAATAATCCTTCAAGCAGATTTTTTATTAAGAATAAAATCATATATACTAAAGAAGACCCATTTGCTAAGTTATTTGTATCGTCGTGTCCGTACGAACATGCCGTCTGGTATTAATATATTTTATATTATCCCAGGCATGAAATGGCCATAAGAAAATGGCCGGGGCGTGTAAAACGTCTCCCTAATGAATTCGCAACCAGCTGTGAGACATTTTTGTGCATCGTACGACAGTATGGAATACGCATAAATATTATCCCGTGGTGAAGCATAAAGGGGTCACTGGTTATACGTCTTAAACCCACGCTCTTGAGAAGTAAGTATCTTCTTTAAGATAAAACGTGTAAGCTTTTTAGTGTTCTTAAAAATAGTTTTTAGGATAAAGGGAAAAAGCTGCTTCTTTTAGATGTAGGCGTTAAAGGTTTAGGTGGTCGTAGTAGTAGCAGAAAAGGGAATGTTTGCAGTCAGTCTTTTAAGATCTAAGTTTTGTCGGTTTTAAACCACAGTCAATGACATACATAATTTTTACAGGGCTATAATAGTATGGCTGTCTAAACCTTGGTTAATATAATTTTTTTTTCACTACAAACACATTTACAAGATACTTATTTTCACAGTATATACCTATTAAAAATTATAAACTTTTTTTTTGGTATATATATACTTAAAAAATCGCTTTCGTTACTTTCTTCAATCAAGTTACCTGTGCTTTGGAACTGGCAAGATAATTTGTTTTTGTCTTGTTTGGTGGCTTTATAAATGTCAATTTTCTTTGATTGATGAAGTGGCAAAGTCCCGTTTTAACTAATTTATTGTAACATTACTAATTTTAAGTTTTATGACGACCTAAGTATTATTCCCCTAATGAATATGGCACAAAAATTTTTTTCATAGCTCATATTTGTGATTTACAGTATTGATACATCTCTGAGAATCTGATATGAATTGTCAATTATCTGGTTGCTTGTCCAAAATTACTGCCAGTAGTTTATCGCTTGTATGCAGAGTGTAGCTGGTTGTACGAAGTTAGAGAAATAACCGCAGAAGTCGCTCAGTGGTAAGATACTGGTATTCGACCGTGGCGCTCCGGGTTCGATCCCGGGCATAATCTTGATAAAAAAGTAAATTAGTGAATCCTAATATTGGGACCTAGAGAGAGGGGCGCCGAGGACGAGGACCTCTGAGGGAGTAAAAAAGGATAATCTAGTGCATACACGTGGTTCGGATTCCACGTTAAGCTGTAGGTTCCATCTGGCTGATATTACCCAGACGATAGGGGATATATTGGACCTCAAAGGCTGACTCTTTTTCCAATCCCAGCAACAACAATTTAGAGGAAACAATTCCAAAGTATTTGTAAAATGCAAATGCAAATTTTTATTTTCACTGAGTCAATTTCGGACCTCACGTATATACGGCATCGTTTTCAATTTGCTTCCTCGTGAGATATGGACTTCATATCCACTTTTGTTGTACAAACTTCTATTACCCGCATTTAGTTAGTTTTGTTCTAAAAAATATACAATTTATAAAAATAATCTTGTGTTTAAAAAAACTGGTTATAATGAACACTGGGTTGGTATACTAAATTTATCTTCCCTAATCACAACGTAGTTTATTGCTCATCCTATAGGTTTAATTTTCTAAGGTTGGGACCCTTCCTTCAACTATAATAAGTACGGCACAATAAGGGTACTTACGTCTTAAATTTTTAAACCATAATAATACAACCATTATTGGTGTTTGTTAAGAAAAATGAACTCAGCCGAATGATGGTATAGACCAGCCTTTCCCAAAGTGGGCGATAACGCCCCCTTGTGGGCGCTGCAGGCCTCAAGGGGGGCGGTAAGAGACCCAGAAAAAAAATGGGGGCGTTGTGTAAAGGGTTGGGGGGCGATTTGTAATTTTATCTAACTAGGAGGACTCTTAGACACCGACTGAGCTCTCGACTCTCGACTACAACTTGTAAACATTAACTAATATTAATTAAGAGATTGCTTAAACTTGGTTCGATATTTCTCTCCGCGTAGTTCATATATCTGTCCTGTTTTATTGAATAAATAAAATCAAAATCATGTCAATCGGTCGCTCTGTTTCAAAATAAAAGTAAATACAAACAAACAAATAAAAAGACAACAGACACACTTTCGCATTTTAATAGTTATTTAACGGCAGTAGAGTTTTGGACTTGCATTGTCTTTATTTGTTTAGAATCACTACGTTTCAACTGGTAAGTATCTCCAGTCGTCTTCAGGTGAATACTGCAATAGTTATTAGTATTCCTAGATAGGTAATTTTCGTAGATAATAGACCGCGGGCAATTATATTTTAACAAGTTTTTGTCAAATAACCCGATTTGTGCATTCCTGTATCAATCGGCTGGTTCATGGAATACTTGTCTGAATACTATAAAGTTCCGTTTCAATAATCATTCTCATTGGCAGGCATAGCCCGTAAGAGTTAACTTGAGACATGAGCGCCGTTGTATACAGTATACTACACTCTTAAAAATGACTTGGTATCTGGTACTAATTTTACTAAATAACTATTTTTAGTTAGGAAAACAAAAAAGATTTTTTCTTGGTTATATTTACCAAAAAATGATGCCATCAGAACACAGAAATTATCTTGTTTTCATAATAGTTGGCAGAAATAAAATATTTTGTTTAGCTGAATTTTACTCTGTATATATCTTATTTAAATGTTACATCAAAGTTCCTACAAACTTGTATTTATTAATTAAGCTTGTTGTAATAACACATTATGAATTTGTAGTCCCTATCATTTTGTTAATTTTGATTCAGATACATTCTTAGTTACCAGAACTAACTTTTCTTTTCAAGTAATATTATTCTTCATATTTATAACTAACGGCATCAACAGAGACTTGACGTCCTTGCCCGGTGGGTGACATGTGACATCATTCTAGCCAGGATTATCAGGAGGTTATGTTTATGTTAGGGTGCTTAGGCGGTTCTGTGTCCATTTTTTCGTGTTTTTAAGGCAATAATTGGCCATTTTCATGGCCTTGCCCGTGTGGAAAATGGATGTGACAATATTTGGTGTAATTTATTTGTGTTTATTGTCTTTTTTGTGTACGTTCTTATTGGCGGAAGGAAGTTAAATCATAAGTAAGTATACATTTTATTTTTAATCATTGCAGCTGTACATTAGAAAGTTTAAATGAGATTTTTATAAAGCATGGCAAGGTGACCCGATGAAAATAACTTACAAATATTTTCCTTTTGTTTTGGTTTTGTTCTATATTCCATTTCTATAAAAGAACGTCATATTGATGACTTTTTTATCTGACCAAGTACAACAAATCTCATATAGCTGTATATTTTAAATAGAAAGTCCAGGGGATATTTTTTTTTAATAATCGCAGTTGCAGATAAGAAAATTTAAATAAGGACAATTTAGTTCTATAAGCAATTGAACAACCCAAAAGGTTGAGTAAAATAAGTTAAAAATCTAGTGTTTCTGTTTTGTATTACATAAGTATGTATTATAAAGAACATGAGAGAAAAAGAACATTGGAACATTTTTTTTTAAAGAAACCATAATATCCCTGATAATTTATTCTAATTAGTTTACGCATACCTAATAGAGTAGTAATACTAAGGCATTTTTTTTATTCAAATGGGGACCTAGGAAGGAATATTTTTCGTTGCTAAGTATAAATTACATATGACATTTTTTTTTAGAAATGAAACAGACTTGTTTTTAAGTTATTTCTATCAAATCAACTTGCTAATTTTGCCATGCGTTATAAGCAGTTCATTCAAACTTTCTAATATGCAACTGCAATGACAAAAATATAAAATTTTTACTTATTTATGATTCAACTTCTTTCTTACAGTTAGAAAGTACAGAAAAAAAGATAATAAACACAATGTTGTGACTACATACGTAATTGTTACTCTATGAAAATTTTAAGTTTGTCCCAAATAAATGATTGCTTTGGCAATATTTGTGGATTGCATCATTAATAAAAACAATATTTCCTTGAAAAAAAATTTTCAATTTTTCATATTTACACATTAGTTGTGACAACTAATTTTAAAAGCGGGAGTACCATATAAATTTAGTTATCCGTATATAAAGTTTCGTTGTGACAACTAAAATTTGTAGGTTGGGTTGGTTAATGGTATTAATTAGTTCAACAGTTCAATAACGACAATTTTTTTTGGTTGTACAAACTAATTTTTGGGTGGAGTCCGATTTCACGAAAATAAATAGTTGTCAAAACCACATTTTAGTAATCCATACCATGTTATTTTTAAGAGTGTACCTACTGTGCTCAGGTCTCAAGTTAACTCTTGCGGATTATAGTAAAAGTCTTGTTTAGAATGAATGTTTAATCTCCGCTAATATAGATCACAATAATTAATTAATTTAATTTGAAGTTATAGTGGTTTTTAAGTAGGTGAAAAAATGGGGGCGCTAAAAAATAATTTATTCTCAAAGTGGGCAGTAGACAAAATAAGTTTGGGAACCCCTGGTATAGACAATATCAACAGAAGGTGCGAACAAAACTTACATTAAGCCGGATCTGCAAGTAGACAATGGTTAGTTTAATAGTAAATATCACGCTGACAATGCCGAAGCTATTTCAAGCTTTAATAAACAAATTAAGCGCGGAATGAAATAATACACTTTGTGAGAGGGGGATAATCGTTTAGCATAGTGAATAACACGTTCAAAATGTTTGCATGTTTTGTAAAGCCCATTTAAAAACTCGTTAAAAAAGAGACAAAAACCTGGCAATATATTTTTTGGGCCTGATGCAATTTCCCACGAGTCCAAATCTTTACACTCGTTTCAGACCACAAAGATTTTCTTAATAAATGGATCTTTTAGAAGAAATTGTTTAAAGTCATTTAAATTTAATGTATATCTTTTATGTAAGTATATTACTATACGGAGTGTACTTATTTTGTTCAGTATTATTATAATAATCGAGATGTATAACGGGTTGCGATCATACTAAATATTTCGAAACTTGGCTTGTGTTTTAGCATTGTCAAACTAAGAAAATGTCTGAAAAAAAACTTTTAAACTTTTTTTTTTTTTTTTTTTTTACGGTTCGCCGACTACGTAGGCCATCTTGAACCGGTCATCGACCACAAATGTGATCTACCGACTGGGGAGTGTGAAAGGGCACCTTCATCCTACGAGATATCCGATCTCATCCGGCCTGTCCGGCGTGAATAGGATGGCTAGGTGTCGATTCATTTTGCACTCTTCCCTGAGGCAAGAGCACGCCGTGTTCCCAAGCGGTCACCCGCCCAAGTACTAACCGCGCTCGACACCGCTTAACTTCGGTGATCTGCGGGAACCGGTGCTTAATAAACTTTTAAACTTGAATATACCTTTTTTTATTGGTGAATTTAAGAAAATGTGGACATTGTGGACAGTTTTAGCTTTGAAAGTACTTACCAGCAGCTACGGCGAAAGCTAGAGCGAAACAATCTTCTAGCTCCATACAACTCAAGCACTGAAGAAATAATGAACAGACAACTGACATTCCAATCTTTCGACCAGATACGTTGGTGACTAGGATGTTGACTGTGTCGTAAATCAAGACTCTAACTTTTCATGGATAACGAATCAAGGATTTAATTATATTAGATACTACTTACATATTATATAATATTCGAAACTCGAGTAATAGTACATTGTATACCAAGTGGGAAAAGCTGAACATTCCCGGACCACCGTAAAGATTGTATGTTGAGGCGCAAGCCCATACTGACAATACGGAGTCCGGGAATGTGGCTTTTTCTACGAGGTATACATACTATTTTTCCGTAAATCGAAAATTATTAAAAGGAAATAATAACTTTTTACAATGAACTTGTTAAAATTTTGAAATAATAGTAGTTTGTACAACAAGAGTGGATATGATGTCCATATCGCACGAGGAAGTAAATTGAACCTAAGCCTACTTTTTCCGCCACTTAAGTGTAAAGGAAACAGCAAATTTCCATGTGGGAGTAGAAAAATATTATTAACTTTGTTCACAAATAAAGGATGCCATTAAATATTTGTGTTGTAACTATGGAAACACAGTAACATTGAATTGAAGCTGAACAGGTTACAAGTAGTCGTGCAGAAATAATATTTCTTTACAGTACAATAATAAATATTTCCGAACAGTTATTTTCCGTTCTCTAGCAACGACTAAGTGTAAGGAAATATTGACTTTTTCTTTTAGAAATGTTATCAAAAAAGTCAATATTTTTCCGAAAATCGATCTTCGGAAAAATATATTACTATGTATAGTTCTTTATTTCCATAAGTTAAATGATATACGAATATTATGCTAAGAAGAACATATGAACTACTTCAATAACATAATTAACAACATATTTAATTTTTTTTTAAATCTCAATAAATGTGTCCAGAGTCCAGGTCAAATTGATATTTTTTAGCCAAAGTGTACAGCCTCCTATTAAATAGGTTATTAATTGGTTGATTTATATAAAATATTTTCAAATATTGTTGCAAGAAAGATTAATGTCGGGTAGTACAAAGATTTAAACTAATAATTAACTAATCAGCATCTTTGACGGTGACATACATGACATTGACAGAAATACTTTTCTCACAATCACAGTGGCTCGCGGTTACTTAATTTTTAATTTACTAATCAGGCAGCTTCGATTGTGATGTCTGTGAATCTCATAGTCAAACCTGCAGGTTAGTTAATTATGGTCAAAAAACTTCATGCAACTCAAATTAGTGAATTAAAATAACATTTTATATGTACTTCTTGTACAACATTATTTATTAGAAATTGGATATATTACAATCTGATATTCTACAAGAAACGATAGAGAGTGACCCGGTTGTTAATAAAATTAATTTAAACACTAAACTGCTTAATATCATACATCCTAATATACGGAGTGTACGAAATAACTTTAATGAATTTTTAAGTTTTCTCGAAGCCTATAAACTCAATTTTTGTGGTATGATTGTGTTCAGTGAATGCTGTACAATTACGGCCAGTATAGTATACTAGAATATAAAACTTTCTACGACAATACTTGCCTCAATAGAAATGATGGGGTAAAATAATTTTCATAAAGTATGACTTAAATACTACTAGCGCCAATTTTAAGCTTAATAAAACCAGTGTAAGCGTTACTCAAATTAAATTTATTATTGTGGAACCAGTCGAATATAATCAGACAGCCACTTTGAAACATTGTCTAAGAAAAATATTCATATTTAATTAAATTTAATATTTTATACCTTCTTGTAATAACAGCAGAAATGAGCTGCTTTTGAATAAATATTTGCCCAAGCGACGTTTACCTAAGCTGACTTAAAAGAACCGACGTTTATTTTCCAAATTTATTCTTCGTTTTTGTTTTAAGTTGCCGCGCTTGTAATTTTCGCTTTTGTCTTCCATTAGCGTGGTCTTAATTATGTTTGTTAAGTTGAAAAATATATGCATATGTATATTTTTCAGCATTGTTTCAGGAAAAGTCGTTCTTGCCCAGTTTAAAATGAATGTCCTATTGTAATAAGCATCTACTTATTGTTTCATAAAACCCACTTGAACCGATCAACTGTTGTTCTTTGTTTTTATTAATTAACTTCATATAAGCAATAATATTTATGCTTTTTATGTACCTCCAATGATAATAATCTAATAGGAAAATCATTCAGCAATAATAAAACTAGAAAAATAAAATAAAAATCCTGCTTAAACTTAAACGTAAGTAATGCTTTAATTGTCGTCTTCAAAATCTTTAATCTTATCTTATTTATCTTAAAAAAAGTATATACCTACTGAGGTTGATACTGATACTCAGGTTGAAATCGAGGAAGATGATCAGAATGACAGTCTGGAGGAAGATTATCTAGAGGAACAGGACCACAATACCGACTTTGAACAAGATATATAAAACGAAGAAAGTACGATGTGTGAAGAATGCGGATTGCCCATATTTTTAGTCGTTCCTTGAGGCTTTCTAACTCGAGCGTCCTTAAGTATTGAAACTTCCTCAAGAAAGAACTATAAATACGGGCATAATGCCATAGACAAAAATTCATTCATTTCTTGAGGCTTCCTTGCTCGAAGAAAATCTCAAGTGTTGAACTTGACACTGATTGATATTAATAGCTCCTTGAGAAATCCTTAAGGGCTAATTTTTATCGATGATATTATGCCCGTAATTATAGTTATTTCCCGGAGTTCAATTTTTATCTTAAATTACGAGTAAATTTTGCTACAATCATAAAAATATTTATCAAAATTGGTTTTATTGTCTTCAATAACACTAAAAAGACAACACTTAATATTAAAAAAAAAATATTTTTCGTGAATATATTTTAGTACTTAGTACGTTTATAAATGAAATGGTATATAAGTATTAGTTAATTCTCAGTGACCCGTGATCACCTGTTTTAAATTAAGAAAAAAAAATGAACCTACTTTGTCAAAAAATCCACAACCATAATAAAAACAACGTCTATAAATGCAATGTACGAATAAAACTTGCCCCAATTTACTACATCACAACACAAAACACAACCCCAAAAAACTTTATAACATGTTATTAAGCAACTCGGCATTAAACATCATTTGTTTAACCACAAACATTTAAATAGTGCAGAGGTAAATAACAAACCGAACAAAGAAGGAACGGCCGACGCCATTATTGTATTTAGACTGGAACTCTCATTTGTTCTCCTTCCGTGAAACAGCTTAAAGCGACGCGGACGTAATCTAACTCATTTAATTTCTCTTCATTAGCATCCGTCAAATCGTTTTGGTTTTAGGGGTAGTTACCCAATTTTTTAGATGGTCGTATTAAAACAAATGAACAACAGAGTATTTCTCTATTATACCCAAGGACTATACCAATTTAAATATAATGGGCTAACTACATAACATCTGTATATTATGTTAATACGTATAGCCTGCCCTAAATGATAATGATTAATGATAAATACAAAAGCTGGTCCATCTTACATTATGATTAAATAAAAAAAAGCTTAGCGACAAGCTGACATAGCAGTGCATCTATCTTTTGCGTTAAAGTACGCAGGGACGCCAAAGGTAATGGGTTCCCTGGGCCACAGGTAGACAATGACATTAGGCGGTTTCGTTCTTATTAGAACTCATCAGAAAGCCATAACCTGTAAGCAACTCCCATACCCATTCCCTTGCCAGCAAAAGAATAAAGAAATTAAAGGTCACATCCCGTAAACCTGCTTAATTATTACTTGTACAGTTTCTACTTTAAATATCGCGAAATTCTTCCCATCCTAATGATCTTGTAACCAATCTTAGATATTTATTAACTGCAAAAAAAGTGTAAAAAATGGTAAATTATTATATCTTGTATTATTCAGTCATGTTTATTCCTCATATAGAAATATGCTTGCTCATTAAAAATGTATTATATTATGATTATTTTATTTATGGCATTCAACCAGTATAAATTCTCCATTAATTTAACATTAGTTTTGCTGAATTAAAATTTTAAATTATTGCCCTTGCTTGAAATACCATTTTCAGAATTTCATAAAAATATTATCTACCTTCAAAGCAATGCGCTTTTATTTATAGTGAAACGGAATAACTTAAAATTATATTAAAAGATGTTGCTTTAAATCCGTAATATTGACGATGGCAAAAATATCTTTTATAAAATGCATTTTATTGAAAATTCAACACCAGCATAAAGTTTTTGATAAATCATATTTTCTTATGATAAACTAAATATTTAAAATATTCTATTTGTTCTGCTCGGAAAATAAATAAGTATCACAATATTTTCAGCAAAAAAAAAAAAAAAATAATAATAATAATTATAATAATGATTATGATAATAATAATGACATTAATAATAGTAGGTAAATTCAAAATATATATGCAGTTATAGTATATTTTAGAAAGGTGTAGAGTAATAAAAGCTCATTAGGAATGCAAAGAGACTGCAGAGTGACCCAACTAATATTTAAGCCACTGTCATAATTTGACATTGATTTCATTGCAAAATTCTTTATTTTCATCAAGTACAGGTAGTACCACCCTGGTTTGGGTCAATTTATGGGTTATGTCTATTGTTATCCATTCACAAACATTCAAAACGGTATGACAAAATCATGCAATATGTATATAGTATTAGGTAGGTACACTTATTTTTTATTAAACATTATAAAAAAAATATAAAATACAAAAAATACATTATACAGAAATTAAATTATAAAAAATCATAATATTCTTTATCTGAGGAGACGTTGTAATTATCGGGTTCTTTAATGACATGACGCCAGTTCTCTGCATGGTGTCCCTTCCTTAATGGCTTGATCAAACAGTAGCCCAACGTCATTCATTTTGAATATCGTGTTGTAACTTGCTACAAATCCTTTATAAGTTCTATAGGATTTAGTTCCCAATGATATGGCGGTGTGCGGAGCACAGTTACACTGTTTTTAGCTATATTTTTCAGGGCATATTTCATAAAACGATATTTGTGTAAATTTGCTATAGCTAATAGTTCCTTCTTTATCAAATTATCTTTTATTTTCTTTGGTTAGTTATCATAAATAATGTAATGCACAAAATTTACCTGCGTTTATGACCGACACCGAAATTGAGCCGAACTCGACGGAATTTCCCATTTTATTACTCTACATCTTTCTGAAATAGATTATAAAGTAGAAGTTTTAAGGTTTTTGGATTGGTTGCTCCCTTCCTAAAATTGAGTCTATGCTATTATGATAAATAATTGAATACGAATAAAAAATTAGAAAATTTGTGTAAAAAATGCAAAATAGAAAAGATAGAAAGTACACAAGAACATACATGTTTTATAACGCGTGGACGCGAAGGATGTCTTATTCTCTTCGGCACAGAAAAACCGGGAGTGAGTATCCTGGTCAAGGAGCCAAGTGCTCCCACCTGCTTAATAATCGCAGGTTATGTGAAATGTATTATCTAGGACGCTAGCTGGACCCTTGCAAAGAATAAAAACAACTACTTGTTCTGTGTAAAATAAAATGTAATAAAAATATGTAGAAATATATATACAAAAAATACAGCTAAACGTCAAAAGACAAAAAAGAAACAATATAAAATAAATGTAAAATTCACTCTCTCCCATTCATTCAGTTCTAAAATTAAAAATTAAATGCAAATACAAAGGAATAAAATAGTAACTGTCCAAAAAATATAAAACTGTGATCAGCAGATGAATCGATGAACCCTCAGTCAGGTGTCATCTTCCCCGTGTCTTATTTATTAATTTAAAGAAATGTTTGTAAATTCGGTGTAAAAAGTACTTAGATTTTTTATTATTATGAACCGACTAACTGTAAATGTCGTTCAATATATCAATATGATACCTGCGTCCAATAGAGGCTGGCTGGAACACCTTTGCTCGGCAGGTGAGCAGGATTCAGCACCTTATTCTAGCTGCGTATAGCTTCGTAGCACAAGGAGAAGTTACGCAAATTTGTTTAAAAAACTTTACTTAGCACAGGAATAAGTAAGTGATAGTGTCGTCACACAGCACTGGTAAGACGCGACCTATCAATTATAATGTACTGTTTATATATATGCAAATTGCATTGAGTGCCCAGTGTAGGCTTTTTTAACCCGACATCGAATGAGTCCCGTTCGATTCTTTGGCTCGGAAGACACTCATTTCTTCCCACATGTTGAACCGTATATTTTTCGGGACCAAACTTTTCCAAATAACCCCGCTGGGTAGAAAGCATAGAAATATAAAAAGAATGTCTATGGTAGAAAGTTGAAAGTACGTAAAAGTAATAACGGTCAACATGTGGCCCTTAGAAATTAGGGATAATTTTTACTTCATGCCTGATTATAAATATTTATGTACAGGGCGATTTAAAATTAATAAGATATTTACAAAAAACTATTTGATTAAAAATAAGAATAAAAAAAAGAAGAATTGCGTTGTCTGCAACAACGCGCTTGACACGTTAAAAACCTGGACGCCATACAACTTTTACTTTAATATCCTATTTTAATACAACTTTTACTTTAATATCCTATTTTAAGGCGTCCTATTTAAAATGTCTTATTTTAGGGAAAATTTGCATATAAACAGTTCGTGTTTCATAAATATAAATCTATATACAAAAAATTAATAGGATATTAAGGAGAAAATTGGAGGTCCGTAATGATATCACGAACAACCATTTTTGGCAATCAATAATCTAAATTTTGACACTTTTATTGGCATAAGCAGACTGTTGATCTTTTAATTTAATAGACACAGTAGGCACTTTAAATATAAGGCTAAAGTTTGATTGATCACCTATATTATACTACATTATTAAACTCTTTATGGAACAAATGAGTCAAAATTTGACAGCCTTTAGAAGACCCGTATAATTATAGAAAAATATTTAAATTATAGGGTTTTAGTTCAGTTAACTAGTAAAAGGGTTTACCATGGCTTATTGAGTATTTTCCATTCGCGCCTTGCATACCGTTTTTTCGAAAACGACTAAAACTAAAGATTTCAGATTATTTTAGTATAAATAGACCATTGTATATGATATTAAGAAACATCATGTCTCCAACCTTCAAACATAAATAGACCCTGTTTAAAAATGATTTATTCCCAATGAAAACTCTTAATTATAGTCTATTTCAGAAAGGTGTAGAGTAATAAAATGGGAAGTTCCGTCCAGTTCGGCTCAATTTCTGTGTCGGCCATAGGCGCAGGTAAATTTTATGCAATAAATTATTTATGATAACTAACCAAAGAAAAAAAGGATGATCATTTGATAAAGAAGGAACTATTAGCTATAGCTTTTTTTTTGAATGAAATATGCTGTGGGAGATATTACTGAAAAACATAGTGTAACTGTGCTGCCCACGCCATATCATTGCAAACTAATCCTTTGGAACTTATATGGGCACAAGTGAAAGGATTTGTAGCAAGACACAACACGACGTCGAGCCATTGAGGAAGTGACACCAGAGAACTGGCGAAAAGCAGCTTGTCATTAAAAAAGAGAAAAAATATGGGATTTTGACCACCTAATCCATCGGACCGTCGACCCATTAATTATAACGTCAAGAGGAGATGACTATTCCTTAGATGACAAAGAATATTATGATTTTTATAATTAAATTTCCGTATAATGTATTTTTTGTATTTTGTATATTTTTATAATGTTTAATAAAAAAATAAGTGTACCTAAAACTATATACATAATGCACGCCTTTGTCACACCATTTTCAGTGTTTGTGAATAGATAATAATAGGCAAACTTATAAATTGACCCAAACCTGGGCGGTACTACCTGCACTTGATGAAAATAAAGAATTTTGCAATGAAATCACCACGGAAGTGGCTCAGAGGTTGAGTTACTGGCATTCGACCGTACAATAAAAAAAATATGTCCGAAATTTAGTGGATTTAAGAATGCAGTATGTCACTAGTGATTCTTAATAACGGAACCGAGAAGGATAACTAGTGCACACACGTGGTTCGGATTCCACGTTAAGCTGTAGGTCCCGTCTGGTTGACATTACCCAAACGATAGGGGATACAATGGGCCTCATATAGGCCTAAGTATACTAGCTCTTCCGCCAACCCCGAAAAAAAAATATGAAATATACTATATAGAATTCTCTGAATTAGAAGCTAAACAACGTTTAAACCTTAAGCGATCGATGACAAATGTTCCAACCTTTAAGCTCCCATTAAAACTGCGTTTTTATATTGAACACACGTACCCGCATTCTAATCAACTAAGAAATTATTGTACCCGATCATTTAGTTGGGAACAAAAAATTAATAACCTAAATTCCCGATAAAAATTCTTACTTTCCAATTCTTTGTAGTTTTTGTTGTAATTCAATCTGGTTATTAAGTTCTTGATTAGAATATAAACCCTTTCAAACCAAAAATTCAAAAATATTTGCGCCCAGTTGGTGGCGACAACTAGCGAGTATTATTTCGCCGTGTGGTCTTGGATCGTTTGGTTAGAATGCACTGGTTTTATTAAAGATTTTAAAATGTAATGTTTTATGATGTGATAAATTGTAAAATAATTAAGTACTTAATGCGAATTACAAAAAGTAAAAAGGTGTAAAACCAACAAACCCTACTTACTAGGCTCAGTTGTACCTGGTATACCTGATTTAAACACGTTGTCATTCTTGCAGTGAAAAAAAAATAAATCAAATAAAAATAGAGTTCATTTATATATTTATTTTGAAGAAATAGTCCATACTTAAAGTGGAGTGGAAATTTAGAAGGTAAGAAATAAGAACTATTAGTCTATATTTATTTGTTTTATATGTACGTGGTGTCCCGCTATGATCGACCAGCGGCTCGGCTGTATCACTGAAAGTCTTGAAATATTTTTTATATAGGTAAACTGGTAAAAACAAAATACTGGAAATTATTTTTAAAGTTATACAATTGCCGCTAGCGAGCGTAACTGACAGGACAAATTACAAAATTCAAGTTATTGTAAAAAATAGCTAAATTAACGTACTGTTTTGATATCGGGAATGTAAAGCCTATCCATCCTTGCCCCTCAGTTTAATCCTAATAATCCTATTACTAAAAGTACTGTATCTTTTGCCCTCAAGGCCCTGAACTCCAGTCGACTCAAATCGAGGATCACACTGGAGTGCCTAAACGACCTGGCCGCAAGGAACAACAAGGTAGAACTCCTATGGGTTCCTGGCCACTCGGGGATAGCAGGCAACGAAAAGGCCGATGAACTGGCAAGAGCCGGATCATCTCAAAAACTCAGGAGCCCTGAACCCGCCCTTGGCATATCAAAACAGGCAACCAGAACAGCATCAGACAGGTGGGCACAACAACAACACCTGTCCCGATGGAACAGGATACCTGGTCATACCCAAGCGAGGGCCAGAATTGGAAAACCCTCCAAAAAGTTATCAACTGGAATGATGCCTTTAACGCGCACCCAGCTAAAACAAGTGGTCGGCCTACTAACAGGCCACTGCTTAAGAAAACACCTACACCGAGTAGGAATTTACAATGGTCCCATTGAATGCAGGCTTTGCGGCGATGAGGACGAAACCGCCTCACATATCATATATAACTGCGAAGCACTGACCCGAGGAAGACTCAGAATCTTCGGAGACATTCAATGTGGGGATAACCTCCCACATGACAAACTTGGTAGGAATTTGCTCTACCTTATAAAAGGAACACACCTTTTCTAGCAAGATAGGGGAGCACAATAAGCTACTAGGCTGCAGTGCAAGAAGCTTGGGCCGAACGCCCAACCCCCGCCTTAAACAAACCAACCAACCAACTGTATCTTTTACATCTTTTATTTTTTTTTGCTTAAAAAGAAATAATTTTGTTGATGAATTAACGACCAAAAGATCAAACCCCTTATATTATCAGTAGTTACACATGTTTTTAATTTATCGAAGTAAACGCATCATATGGTATCTCCTATTTTTTGTATATTAGAAAATAAGTAGACTTCCCGCATTCTAACTTTGTAAACCCACCAATAATTAATTTGATTAAGTTTTAAATGGTATATTCCAATTGAACTTTTGGTTCAAATTTAAACTTTAATAAGTAACCTCAGGCAGCAAAGTAAGTATTATTTCGTATTACCCCAATTATTGCTTGATTGCATCAAATTACGGTCTTTATTTAGGAAATTACTCCCTTGTTTTAAGAACTAATTGAGTTATATTGCCCATCTGCTGTTTATATTGTTATAATATGCTACAATCATTTCAAAGAAGAAAAAACTTCAGACAACAATTTTATTGTAAATAACTAATTATTGGTAAAGTCTTAGACAAGGAAAGATAGGGACGCGTAATACTCACTTACGTATCGTGGCAGAGAGTGTGACCAAAAATCGATTGTCCGCCATTTTTTGGTGCCAAACATTGAAAGTGTCTACAGTTTTATTTTATGTGTTTGTGAGTGATTTATGACTGAGAGACATTGATATTATTACGTTGTGACAATGGTAATTTGTTGTGCTTACGGTTGCCGAAGTCGTAGCAGCATAAAAGAACCGGGAATTACATTTCCCAGGTAAATTATTATATTAGTAATATGTCATCCTTGGATACATTGCAATATATCTCTCGGAAACAGAATTCAATCGATTTTATTTTATCAGTACCATTTAAAAAATGCATAAACCTGCAAACTTGACAGTGTGAATACTGTTTTCACTCTTTTAACTTAATTAACAAGGCGTTTAAAATCGAAATTAACATAAAAGACGAGTGATTTTGCAGTGGAGTCGAAAAGGATCGTTTTCTTTTATTATTTTTTTAAGGTTTCTATTTCATATCAGATTTCCTTTGAGGGATCTCGAAAGGGTCCAAAACATGCATTTGGAGGACTGGATGCCTAACAAAAACAGCAGAAACATTTTTTAGTAGTCTATTTTATAGTATAGAATCTAAGACTTACCTATGACGCAGTGCCAACAGTTTTTTGAAGAACTACTACAATATATGGAGACAATTGATCAAAAGAAAAGGATATGTAGTATTTTGTATTTTTATAAACCTATTAAACGATATAATAGGACTATTAAAAAATGCTAAGATCCGGTTGTACAATTACGGCTTAAGCTTAGTTCAACGTTGAACCAAGCTCAATTTTCATTTGACAACGAACAAAAATGTAAAGTGGTTGTCAAAATGAAGTTTGAGCTTAGTTTAACGCTGAACTAAGCTTAAGTCGTAATTGTACAACCGGGCCCAAGATAGAAATAATGATTAAAGAATAGACATTGGTTAAAAGGTGTCATATGTTTTTACACCCGATGAAAATATTGCACTGTTTTGTTAAATGAAAAGAAGGTCAATGCAAGAAAGTTTGGAACCTACTCCTACTTCCGGTACAAACACTCAGTATAATGGAACTTCTCATAAAAGCAAACTACGAAGACAGTTGTTCCAAGAAGTGCTTAAAACCAAACGAAAGTCCCAAAATATTAAAGTTTTATGACAAAAATTGAAGAAATATAAAAAAAATTATTTCACTTAAACAAATTATAAACGAGTTAAAAGCAGACAATTTATTGTCTGCGGAAAGTTACCTTTTATATTAGAATATGCCAAAAATTAAACAACAGAAAACACAGAACATGTTATAAAATTCTAAAAATAAATATATATTTATAAAAAATCCAGTATAACATTGTTTTATTCTATTCTATATGCAGTATTTTAAATATTTTATTTCATACAGTTCTTAGCGCGCGAAATAAAATAATTTACAAAACCTCTAGTTACGCCACTGAGCGGCTCGGTCTGGTGCCAAAATGTCACACTTTTGTATCAACAGTTACGCGTCCCCCTCTTTCCTTGTCTAGGGGTAAAATACTAATGTTGATATATTTCTAGTTATCTTCATTTCTTCTTATGAATTTAAATTTTTAGGAATTTGTATGGCTTCAAATCTTATAGTGAACATAGTATGGAAAAATTATGTAAATAAATAGTTTCAGATGGATATGCTTTAAGAGTACTTTTTTATGAATAATCGTTTATTTTGTTTTAATAGAATCCCGTTTTGATTTATTTCTAGGGGCTTCGTGTCAATATTTTCATTTTCATTTTGCAAAAAAATCTGTCAGGTATATTTGTCAAGTAAGTTCCAGAAATTGATACTTCAAAATAATATTATTTCACATTCTTATAATACAACACGAGATTTTAATATACAGGGTGTCCCAGATAAGGATGCATTCCAAAGGGATCTCGTAAACCATAGAAGATACAGGGATGGTTAAATTATAAGAAAGTTGCGCCCTACTAAATTAAAGAAAATTGCGTTTTCAAATTTAAAAAACTTTTGTTTTTATTGTTTTCTGACTACCTTTGAATGTTAAAATAAAGTTTCCTTACCACTTGTTCTCCTCTACAAGTTGGTGTAATTTGATTTTGAATCCGACGTTTAGTTTTTTTACAACCATCAATTCAATTATCAAATTTTCCGTTTTTAAATTCCTCTCCTCCTCTATAATTCAATGACGTGTCACACCTAGTTTCAATAATACATTTCGGACTTAAAAAATCATCATCAATAAGAATAAGTGGTAATTCAAGTTGTATTTATCGACTTTCTCTTGTTTTCAAAGCCAACTAAAAATAATTTGACTCTGGACGTCGACGTCGGCTACAAATTATATCCAATTTTTCTTCTCTTGAATAATGTTCTATAATTTTTATTATAAAAAAACAATAACTTCTCAAAAACATAACAGTTTTACTCCAAAAAAATTAGGTAAAAGTTAATTTTTACTATACGATTTCATTAACCTAATCTGTCATTTGGCAAGTAGTTATAATTTATTTAAACAAGTGCCTGTCACAGCCTACTAGACTTCTTATTGATAATGGGTTTTTAAGTCCGAAACGTGCTATTAATACTAGGTGTGATACGTCATTAAATTATAAAGGAGAAGGGGAATTTAAAAATATTAAAATAATATTTTCCGACTGTTTAAAAAAGCAGAGTTGATGGTTGTTTTTAAAAAAAAAACGAAACGTTGAACTAAAACTCTAAGTACAATAGCTTGTAGAGGAGAAAAAATGATAATAAGAATGTAAACTTTATTTTAACAAATCACCTTAAAAAATCTTCAATAGAATATCTTCAAAAGAATTAGGCGTTTTTTAAATTTAAAAACACAACGTTGCAGAATTTAGTAGGGCACAACTTTTTTCTAATTTAACCATCTCTGTATCTTCAATGGGAGATATATTGTACATATATATACCCATTCCTTCGTCAACGCTTGAAAGTAATCTATAATTTATAATTAAAAATGTAAATTATCTTTCAGTTTATGCTAAAAACATTAAACATATTAAAATATTTTAAAAAACAGTTAAGAAGTTATTATTGGAAAAACTTATACCATTAATAAATATTTTGATTATAATAATCTGTAATCAATATTTCCTTTTTTAATTTAATATATTAATTTTTTACTATATTTAAACTTGAAGAAGTAGTCCATACCTGAAGTGGAGTGGAAATGTAAATAAAAGGGAAAAGAGTCTCCATCCACTGGTAATACCAGTGAAGGAAGACTTAAAAAGTCTCATTTTCCTGGTATTACCAGTGGTGGAAGACTAAAAGGGTTTCCTTTTTATGGTATTAAAAGTGGAGACAGACTTAAAGTGTCTCATTTTCCTGGTATTACTAGTGGAGGAAGACTTAAAGTGTTTAATTTTCCTTGTATTCCCAGTAGAGGAAGACTGAAAGTGTCTCATGTTTCTTTCATTTATACTATACTTATTTTTTTATTAATTAGTAAAAACTTCGTCGTTAAAGATATACATTTATAGCCTTAAAGCCTATTATTGGCTTTGACTATCTATAAAACATGTGATAGATAGAACTAATACCTAACTTTAATTGGATCACCATTATAAATAAAACATTTTTGGAAAATAATTGCGTATAATTAGTCAGTGTTAGTTGTTTTAAGTAAAGACAGATGACATTTTGTAACTGGAGTTGCGTGTGGTCTGAAAATAATTTGCTGTCACCAGATGTCACTTATTAAGGAGGTCAAAAATACTTTTGGGCTTCGTATATTCTAAATTTATTTATTACTTTAGAAAAACGGTTCAAAAAATTCTAATGTTACACAGTAAAACTGCTGTTGTGTAGTCAATGTTGGCATATTATTATATAATATAATATATTATGATATTTTATACTCTGATATCATGATAAAATAATTTAAATATATTTCGATCTCTGAAATGATGCAATTGCTACCTGCCAAGTTTATTAATAGAAAGTCCAGCCTTTCGTAAATATGTTTTTCCACTATTACCCATCCACCACTAATTTATAAAATGGCTATAATTGACCGATTATTGTCCTTTGAAATCGATTTTCTCTACTTTGACACCTGTTATTGACCATGGTTTCTAATGAAAACAATCTGTTTTAAAGCAGGTAACTTGATTTTACATATCAGATTCGATGTTGTAAAGTTTCGATACTGTAAATCACAAATATATATAAGCCATGAGAAAAAATAATGTATCATATTCATCAGCAGAAAAGTACTCGGGTCGTAATAAAGCTTAAAATTAGTAATGTCACAGTAAATTAATGAAAAACGGACTTTGTCAGTTCATCAATCAACAAAAAATAATATTTACAAAGCCACCTAACAAAACAAAAATAAATTATCTTGGCAATTCCAAAGCAAGTGCAACTTGATTAAAAAAAGTTAAAGAAGCAATCTTTAAAATATACATACATTTTTAATATTGTAAAAATAATTATCTAAAATATGTGTTAGTAGTGCAAAAAAATTATATTATCCATAGTTTAGACAGCTATACATACTATTATAGTCTTAAATCCTTCGTCGGTACGGTATAATAGTATACTATTATTATCAACCGCATATTATGATCACCTTAATGTTTCTTAATGCCTGTCCCGATTTCCCAACCTGATGATAAAGTTTTCAACATTAAATTTAGCGAAAAGAACGTTGTATACATAATCCTCGATGGAAAATTTCGTCAGAGTATCGATATTAGTGACATTTTACCAAACAACAAATTCCCGCTAAACGATATTTCAAACGTGATTTTCTCGAAATCCACACAACAATTTTGTAAAAACCTGTTTCATATTCAGCGACAAATATAAGTCTATCCAGCGAATCGAAAATCCTCTAATGTAACCATCCTGGACAATTTTTTAATGTTGAGTCAAACGAATTTATTTAAGTAAAACGTAGCGGGTGGTCCAGAAACGTGTTGTCAACAGACGTCATCTATTAAAATTGTTTCACAGATCTATTTTTCTACTTTCATTCATTACTAACTTTCCGAAACAATTTTAAAACCTCTAAAATCTTTAATTATCTAAGTAGCGGACCAAAAACAAATACGAAGCCATCTGGTCTATACAACAAAGCTTCAACTTAATGTTTCAGAAAATAACTCCTCAACATTCCTCTGACGCTCTTAATGAACGAAGGAATTAGAATTAGCGACCAACTTGCACGATTTTATACAATCTTCGTATTGCTTTTCTATTCCGGTGGAGTTTTAGTATTTAGTCTTTTACTTAAAATAATTAAATATACATATTTCATAATTAAGATGATAAAATATTTAAAAAAATATTTTAACCTTTATTTTACTTTCTTATAACAAGGGCTTTTAAATTTTAAGACTGCCATTTATTAAATTTGAATTCTATATACCGGGTGACACAATTTTTTTCGTAATTTTAGCAGTAACTATTTAAACATAAGAGACGTCAATAAGTGTGTAAATTGCCAATTTTGGATCAATTTAAACCTTCGAAACCATTTCCGGTCTAACCGGAAGTGAAGTCAACTTTTAAATTTTAAATGAAAACCCCTTATTTTTATATTCTATAGAAAATTTTCTTTTCAATGACATTTCACACTTTATCATTTGTTTAAAATTTATTTTTGTTGTTTTGGTCAAACAAGGTAAGTAATAAAGAGTAGGCCATGGAAACATTAAAATGGCTCATTTTAACCTACTTAATAGTATAAAATAAACTTGCTTGAGAAAATGTATCCGTTAGGGCTATTTTATTTACAACGTGTTTTATAAAAAAAAAACAAAGCGGAATTTCTCCATTTTTTTAAATGACAACCCATCTTTGTTTTATTATAATAATAATGTTTATTTAATTTTCTTTCTAACGATGTATCACAAGTTAAATTATTTATTAGGTAATAGTAGAAATTAACAAGAAACATCACACTTCTAGACTCGAATAAGCTATAAGAAATTTAGTCTAGATCAGTCTAGTATTCCGTGGAAAACAAAAATACTATTACAAAAGAAGAATTTCCCTTCATTTCGTCAAATCCATCCCTGGACGCGTTTCGCCATATCATGGCTCATCAGTAGAGCTAGGATTCGACGAAAGAAAAAAGCAATTCCAAACTGCTTATACAAAGTTTGGTAAGGCACACCAGCAAAATGTTGCACGGAGCGACATCTGTGTCGTTAGACACTCCTGAAAATATTATTTCGGCATTTATTAGACCAAAATGTTGGTATTAAATAATAATTACGAAGATTGAAATGTTTTCCACAACATACTTGACATAACTTCTGTACGGGCTTAGAAAATACATAATTTATGATATTTTTATTAATTTCCACTATTACCTAAAAAAATTATTAACTTGTGATACACCGTTAGAAAGAAAATTAAAAAAATAATTTTATTATAATAACACAAAGACGAGTTGCTCTTTGAAAAAATTCGATAAATTCCATTTTGTTTCTTTTTAAACAGGTTGTAAAAATGGCCTACTTTTTATCACTTACCTTGTTTCATCAAATATATGGACATTTTAGAAAATTGATCTAGGCAGCTATTTTTAAAACAAATGATAAAGTGTGACATGTCATTGAAAAGAGGGTTTTTCATAAAATTCAAGCATCGAATAAAAATGTAAGGTTTCCATTTAAAATTTAAAAGTTGACTTCCGGTTTAACTGGAAGTAGATTAAAGGTTTGAATTGGCCGAAAAATGGTAATTTACACATTTATTAACTCCTTAAATTTTCCAATCTTAACTGTTAAAATTACAGAAAAATTGTTCTTGTATCACCCGGATTATTTAGCAATACTTGGTATGACTAAATAAATTTCAGGTTCTTCTATTTGGTGAATTTTATTTTCGTTTTTTTCTAAAGTAAGACTTTGTAATAAATTCAATCGTTTATATTGTATCTAATTAAGGCAGGTAGGTATTAGATGAGATTTAATAACCATCATATATTTAATTTGTGACGTCTCGTCTTTCAAATCATTGAAGTTTCAAAACCCAGAGAATACACAACACAAAATTATGTGTTGGGACTTTTTTGCATCATTATATGTAACATGAGATATTACAAAAGCTTAAACTTGTCGCTCATTAAACGGATTATCTTTTCAACAGTAATATACCAATAGAGGAGGCGTCTTATCGGTAATACCGCTGTTTTTTACAAGAAATCGATTTTCTGATAATTTTCACGAAATATAATTTTTACTTATAATCTGATAAGATCTTTGATTATAAGTAAAAATTATATTGAGTGAAAATTTTCTTAGAAAATCTAGTTTCGAGTGAAAAACAATGGTATGAAGATAAGACGCCGCTTCTAGAGCTGTATTTTATTGGATAATTTACTGAACCCGAAATAAAAGCAGTTTGTGATAAAGGAAAATATGCAAAAACATCATTACGATTTACTTTTAAGTTTATAAACGTGCCACAACTAACAATTAATTAAAAATCCAAGACTAAATCAGACGCGTGGAACGTCAAAAATCAAATTCGCTTATTTTCATCACGGTTGCCATGAAAACGCCAAGATTTCTTAAGCTCACGTCAAAGCAAAGCACACTGGGTTTAATCTTGCATACATTTTGTCATAAAACATTTCTTTAAAAATGTTAAAATTAAGTTAAGTTTATGCCCTAAAATCACCTCAAATAGTGTTGTGTGTCACTTTTATTTTGTAGGGGTTATACTATTTATTCATTAAACTTGTTTTCTTGAAATAAATTACTGTTTGTTTGACAAAAAGCTACAGTGGTCTTACCGAGCTAGCGGTAGGTCTTATCGGGTAAGACCACGTTACCAAGGTGGTTGCTATGAAAATTTGCGTTCTGATTGGTTCTATATATGTGAGGTAAATTATCTTTCTAGTCATTCTCGATTTAATGAAAGGTACAATGAAAGGTTCAGTATAATTTTTTTCAACCAAATAATAATATTTTAAACGATTTATCTTTTTTGTTATAATCATCGTAGAATGGCTTATAAATGTGTGTTTGCTATATTTGTGTTTATAAATGAGAATTCAATTATTGCAAGCCTGTGTAATTAATAGTAATATGTTAAGTGCATCATGCATAAAGGCTTACATAGAGGTTTATTGCCCTAGAAACAGCTTGATAACAAGAAAATAACAGTATATTATAAAAGCTGTTTGTTTAGGAATACAAAGCTGAATGCATGATTATCGAATAAATTTTTATGCACGACACATTTTCAATAACTATTTTCTGAATAAAAAATATTCGAAGATACAACTCACAGAAGGAAATTCCAGTTGACGCGGATGTACCAGAAATCGTAATCATGGATTTTAAATAATGAAAAATTGTTAAGATGTTGCTATTTTATATTTCCTGCGTCTATTTTCTTCCCATTTCAGGCTTTTAATCCGCCATCGTAAACTTTTCTGTATCTCCTGCTTCTAGTTCTTCCCCACTTTAGGCTTTCCATCCCCATCGTAAACATTGAACGGAAAGAGATCAAAGATCTTTTATGGAATAAGAAATTTTTAAACCAAATGTTTCTAAATCAGTGGATAGGAAGGTGAGGTGAAATTAAGTGGCCTGCCAGATTCCCAGACCTTACCCCTTTGGACTTTTATTTGTAAAGTGATTTAAAAAATAGAGTTTACAAAAATAGACCGGTTGAAGATTTAAAGTCTTGTAATGACAACCTCTTAAGAGAATTTAGGGATTGCTATGACATAGGTAACAATGGCAAACATTTTGAAAATTATTCTCTACTTACTTTGTGTTCTTATTAATCCAATTAAATTTTATTTTACTATGTCATCTTGATTCAAATAAATCCATCTAACCATATGTCGTTGAGGTTATATTTAAAATAAAAAAAATAATATTGTTTTTGACTAAACCTGTACAATGATGACCTGGAAGAAATTTTGGCTTGGGGTGACAGTAACCAAGTCGAATTTAATGCTAAGAAAACCCAGGCAGCAGTCTTCTCCAAAAAGGTTAACATTACAGAACCGGATATAGTCATGGCAGGACACGCAATTCCCCTGGCACCGTCTATTAATTTGCTGGGGGTCAATCTGGGAGGAAATATGTCTTGGCATGATCACGTTGCCGCAATTGCCAAGGCAGCTGCACAGAAACTTGGTGTACTTTTCCGCACCAAAAGGTTGTACACACCTCATTAACTTTTGACATTCTACAAAGCCCAGATTCGACCATCATTAGAATATTGCTCCCATGTCTGAAGCTCTGCACCCAAGTACACCCTTCAGCTACTGGATTCCATTCAAAGGAGAGCCGTTCGTTGATCGGCGACCCCGAGCTGACCAAAACCCTCGATAGCCTGGAGCATCGAAGACAGGTTGGTGATTTGGCTCTCTTTTACAGATATTTCCATGGCAGGTGTTCGACTGACATTGCCCACTTGATTCCACCTAGAGCAATGCAAAACAGAAATACACGGCGAACCACTGCCGCTCATCCATATGTTGTTCAGCTTAGTACTCCTCGAACTTCATTGTTCAAGAATTCTTTCATCTGGAGAACGTCATCCTTGTGGAATGATCTTCCTGAGGTCGTGTTTCCCAATGAATACAATCTTCAATGTTTCAAGACCAACGTTAATCGCTTTCTTCGCACACGCACCCCTCCCAGAGCGCCTTAAAGGATTTTTCCTACAGTGCAGGTGTTTTGTCATAAAAAAAAAATACAAAAATGGTTTAATCATTCCTCCGTGCGCTATATGGATGGTCAAATTTTCAAAAATCTTTATTCAGTAGTGTTTGAAACATTTGCAAATACATCAAACCTTTTAAATACCCTGTATATTAGAACAAATTAAACATTAAAACAATCATATAACGTAGTTTTATATTCCGTTCGCTACGTAAATTTTCGGCAAATGCGAAATCTTTATAAATTCAGAACATCGCCCAGGAAAACTTTCAAACAGGGGTGGTCTGTGGTTTTAAGCTTAAAATAACATCGATGCCTGTTCAGATCAAGGATGGATATAGACTCTGATATAGCGTTGCATTCACGAGTGCAAATATTCATGCTCGAAATCCAAATGTTATTTCCTCTCTTTCTTTTTTCTTGGCAAGATATTCAGCTATCGTATAACAAAAAAAGATTCTATAAATATAGATCAAAAAGGTGTGGCTAGAGGATTAAATGTGTGTTGGATCGGCCCATTAGTTTTAAACGCGGTGTTACATACGGAGAACTCCTGAAAATAATGTTATGAGAACGGTTTGAGGTTTATAAATTCGTTTTGAAAAATTTAGCAAAATTGAAAGATTGTCAGTAAGACACTTTTTAGTAAATTAACTATGAGTTAATACCCTAACTGAATAGAAATACTCATATTCTAATTATTAAATCGATTGGTTTTCAGGAACACCAAGAAATGGCCTAGAAGCAATTACATTTTTAAAATGTGTGTGTTATATGAAACTTAAACGCCCCGCTAATTTTGTTTCCAAGTCTCAATGTTTCCAAGTCTGTGGGGAGGGAGGAGAGTCGAAATTGAGTGACCTGATAGACTCCAGACCTCACCCCTTTGGACTTTTATTTTCGGGCATCCCCAAGATTTAAAATCTGTTTCTATTCAACTAGTCGGTCGAGACTCCCTCCATGTTATTTATAACATTAAGCTTACGGAAATAGACCTGTTAATACTGAAGATTTATAGTTTTCTTAAAAAGGAAATACGTGAAATTCGATGAAATACTTTTGACAACGCCTTACGGAAATTTGGAGACTGAAAACATTGACACATATTTTGAACATCTAATAAAGTAGCTTTTGCTCCATTTTTAAGTATACAGAGTGTTCCTTAATTATGTGCTAATATTTTAGGGTGTGATTCCTTAAGTCATTTTATGAAGAAAAGTATAAACATATGTCCTAAACGGCTTAAATGTTTTGCTACAGGGTGTTGAATTATTTTTTTTTATGTTTTTTTTGTAATATCTCCGAAAGTACTTTAGATAATATTTTCAATTTTGGCATGTGCTAATAGGACATAAAACTACATCTTTTAGTAATAAAAGTTATTTTTTTGTCCCACCAGTGGCGTCCCTGCAAACATTTCTTCTGATATTTTTTAGAAAAATAGTGGTACGCCACTGACATTTTTTCATGTGGATATTATTTCTGATTAGCCTGGTCAATTCTGCATAAAAATGGTCTCCTGCGTTTTTCTCCTCAGGCACACCGTTCTTAACTAAAATAATTAAATCAGCTTTACTATTTATTACTTTTACACCTTTATACTTACACCTTTTCTATTTTCCCACTTTTTTAAATTTGATTTTATTAATATATCAAAACCTGTTCATAATGTACATTTTAATACTCACAATTTTTTTCAAACTTTACAATTTACATTTAAAATGTTATGTTTCTTCCGTTAATCCTTTAAAATTAATATATTTCTCAAAGCTTCATTAAGAGTAGATATAGTCAAACAAGGAAAGAACTAATTTTAAAAAATGTTCCTAAATATATCAGTGAAGACTTTAATGTGTATTATTTCCTTCCATTAAAATTTCCACTTCACTTCAAGTATGGACTAGTTCTTCAAGTTTTAGATTCGTTATTATAAAAGGGCAATCTCTAAAACAAGAGATTATCGAATTTCTTTTTAACATTTTTGGCCTATAAGAATATTCGTTTTCCCCGTCGTGTACTATAAAGAAAAAGTTGCCCCCGATTGTTAAAAGTCCTTGTTGGATACCGATAACCTCAACAATGCAAAATTGAAACGAATTGCCTGAAAAGATCGCGATTTGTTATTCATACCGACGCATTGTACCTCTAATGTTAAAATTCGTGATATAAACTCGATTTAGTTGTTTTCTTTATTCTGATTTCAAAGCAAAAGATATTACCGAGATGAACAAGCAAAGAAATATAGCTGCTTACATTTATTTAGATCAGGGGTTCCCAAAGTTTTTTCTATGGCGCCCCCTTTTGGGAATCGAGAAATGGTCGCGCCTCCCTCCCCTCCATTATACAGATACAAGTTATATTAATTTTGCAGGTTTTCAGAGCTTTCGTGCCACCTCTAATGCTGCTTAGCGCCCCCCCCCCAGGGGGGCCCGCCCCCCAGTTTGGGAACCCCTGATTTAGATAGTAAGAACTATCAAAATGATTGTGACCGTATCCTCTTTATTTCACTGTACCGGACTGTATCTTACGTATGTAATAATAATTTTTTTTTTTCGTATCTTTCACTTATTGGTCCATTTGTCCTCTCTAACCGTATTCAGGGACAGACGACACATTCAGTTAATAAAGTATCACCTTATGAATTACCCTGAAATTTAAATATTTATAATGGTATACCTACACTAATATCAGCATATATAGACATACATAAGTAGTTAAAAGAGTCATTTTGGCTATCAGTAATGGAATATTAATTTTCATAGTTTGAACTGCTTTTTCATAAAATTTATGTTTAGGTATTCCCGAGGGTATTCCTGAAGTGTTAATAGCAGTAATAATATTGTTTAAACCATAACCTCTCTATATTAAGTTTTGCTGTATTATTGCCGTAATGAGACGATATGGTTATTCACAAATATAATTTTAGATAATGTAATTTCACAAGAACATGAAGTGAATTTAATATTATTTTGATTGAAGTCATTTTCCCCTTATCAAATAAAGAAATTAATGACTTTTTTCACTCGCAAATGTACCTTTTAATTTGGATAGGCCGTATTTAGAAGTACAAAAGGGCAAAATTTAATTAGAAACTGAAACCAACTTAAAAAATTAACACGTTTAAACCTTAGCGATTAAGTAAGGAACAAGTATATGGTACAGCTGCTTCAAATGAATAGGAACCAGCTGAGAACCACTACAGGAATTCTGACAGGATACGTGGCTGTCAAGAACCTTCTGCACAGAATACAACTGTACAATGGAGACCTTGACTGCAGATTATGCGGACAAGCCAAAGAAACTGTACAGCACATAGTTTGCTAATGCGAGTCACTGGATCGGAAGGGGAAACAAATATTCGGGCAACCAAAACTGAAACTAGAGGATATCCTTACCCTCTCCCCTACACAAGGTACTGCAAGGAACTGGGATCACGGAGTGGGTGTAACAACCAAACAGGGTGAGCACAATGGCCTAAGTGTATCCGGCGCACGGACGGGCCCTAGGAAAAAAAGTATACGGCAATTCAAAATAACTAGTCTTAAATTTTAAATAGCTACAGATTCACAAACTTTCTATTCAGTTAACATCCTGGTAATATTCTATTTTTTTAAATGGCCCAAATAAAATCTGTTGTTACGCTTCACCAGCGAGCGCTGCCAAAGCAATGTCTCATTCGAGCGTTTTACTTAAATATACCACCAATAAATAGAGGCTTTTATCTTCCTCTATTTAATTGATTAGATTTAAAATTCTCTCTTTTTCTATTCGTAGTAGCAATTATTTCTTGTGCCGAATACGAATGGTACCGATTAAATGGGGTAAGTGATCTTCGATCCTTGAGCGAATAGAAAATTAACGAAATTAATTGATTTAGCCGATACTAGGTGGAAATCCATAACTATAATATTTGAATATTTTATATTTAGATAAACTCTAGCGATGTTGCTTTTAACCTTTGAACTAAACAAATTGCATATTTCATCCATCGACTTACTGTCAGTACTAGAATAATGTTTCTCTACTATCTCATTATAATAATTATTCCGTGAGCTTTACATCTCAGTATTCCATTCTCAATGTGCAACTTAAACTTGCTCTATACTCTTTTGTACGAGGCAGACGTAATGGCGTCACCGAGAAGGGGAAACAACTTTGGGACGTCCTTAGAAGTGGCTGCGATGTAAAAGATGGGGTGCAAGCCGTTCTGTAGAGAAACACCAGCTTTAGAGAAATTTAAAGTTAATTTACTGGAATAGAATCGAGAGAACAGTGGGGCTAAGTGTCGAGTACAAGTTAGTTAGGGAAACACCTTATTAAATTAGAACAGGAAAATTAGAAAATTGAATTGTTAAATAATTCAGAGAAAAAATTGGTAACATTTAAGCCTTTGTTACTAGGCATGAACTCAATCAGTAACAACAAAGATAAACAAGTATATTTGTACTATTTATCTTGCTTAAAATAAAATTTCAAAGTTGGTAAAACCGAGGATAAAATATAACAGATTTTGTGGAATAACAATAGTAGAATCAACAAATCAACACTAAATCAATAATTATGTAAAATATACCAATAAGTAATACGATAATAAATCTTGACGGGTTTAGAGCTTAGATCAAACAGTAAGTTTTAATTGTCCAAATTCTAAAAACCTATTCTTTTTTAGGATCAATCAAAGCAGAATGGGCAAAGTTTGACCCATTGTTCTCACCTTAGTTTATTTTAAAACTCATTCTGTGATCTTTATTCCTGTTACTAGTTGGTATAGGTTAACAGGGAAGTGGGTTGAAATATCCTCCTATTCTATAGTTTTAGCTGCCCGAATATTTATTTATTTTTACTCCCACATAGATATTTGCTGTTTCCTTTACACTTTAGTGACGAAAAAAGTAGGCAGTTCCAGATAACTGTACGTCAAAATTTCATATAGTTTTGTGTCCGTATAAGGCCCGTATTATTCATCTCCTGGTAACTTTATCAGCAAGATAATTTCCAAAGAAACCATTGTTAAGACAATTGTCTCCATAGAAATTATCTGGCTGGTAAAGTTACCAGGAGATTAATAATACGGGCCTAAGTAAATAGAAAAAAAGTTTCTAGCGGCAGGCGGACAAAGTAGTGCATCTATCTGCACCTGCTGCAGCAGCCAGTGGGCTACTGCAGCCCGATCTATATTTGAATCTACAAACCCATAGAAGAAGTGTAGGGATGCGAAAAAACATTTCCTATACTGGTGTTTGTTGGCCAACCGTACTTGGTTTATTTAGTTCTATGTTTTTACGTTTAATGGCTATCGTTTGCATTAAGTTGATTCCTACGGATGACGATACTAGGTTTTCATCACATTTTTATTCTTAAAAATGTCTTAATAGCATATTTTCGCTGTACTGGGAGTTGCTTACGGGTTTTGACTTTCTAATGAGTCCTAACAAGGAAGAAACAGCCCGTCATTGTCTACCTGTGCCCCAGGGAACCCATTACCTTTGGCGTCCCTGTATACTTTAATGCAAAAGATAAATGCACTACTTGTCCGCCTGCCGCTAAAACCTTTTTTTTCTATAAGTAAGTAATGTTCTAAGAACAAAATAAACTATTTAACTTATAACGGTATTTTTTAAACCTAGGTCCATTGTTAAACAACTAAAAACAATAGTTATTGTAATTAAAAATAAATCAAGATAATTTAGATGTAAACAAGCACACTGACTTGATCGAAAGAGAAGGCTTAATCAGCCTTAACTAGAACTCAGGAGCAGCCTAGCTGCCTACCTCTCATGTGTCGAATAAATCACCGACAACAATGAGCTAAGGAGTCTAGAGGATCAATATAATAACTGGACATCGAACGTGTCACATTGCCAAGCCAGATCACTGATTCCGGGTGCTCATCAGTGATCTGGCTTGGCAATGTGACACGTTTGATGTCTAGTTATTAAGAACACTGACAATGCGAGAACTGTCCAATTAGATAATAGTGATTGAACTCATTATTTTAATCCAGTATCATAAATCAAAATACACAAATTGGATTAAAACGATTATAAAGTAATTTGAATACAAATACTAATGTTAATAGTAAATTTGTGTCGCATAAAAATGTATGCAGAATAGTACAATTAAAACTTAAATTATTACAGAGGCCTTTGTAACAACAAAAAATTGATATTAATATCCAATCAAAAACTGTATTTAAAAGCATTAAATATTTTAAATTTGATAATAAATTTAGAATATATGGTTTTTCCAATAAGATATTTCTTTAATTTTGACATTTTCACCAGCAAAATCCATTGGTTTTAAAAAATGTATGATAATGAGCAAAGAGTAGTCGATCGTTTAATTGTTTTTTCTTGTTTACCCTCCATCGCGTACTACTACTGATGTGGCGATGTTTTTATTACTAAATAATAATTAATTAACTTCAATGGTTGTGTGCCTCACTTATCCCTACCTGCCTAAACGCTGTTGCACGATCGATACCGCTACGTTTAAAACATGCCAAAAAACCTGAACAAAATAGGCCATTGATAATATATTTGGCAACAGCAGTATCTCCAGTCGTCTTCAGGTGAATACTAAATAAGTAAAGTAACTACAGCTCTATTTATACTAGCTAGATGTACTGGAGCATGACTGAGATCGGTGCAGTCATGCGTTTAGTTTGTGTGCGGTATTTTAAGTTTGCATCTACTTAACAAAGGTTTCCAGATATTTATTATATCTAATGAGGGCTTACTAAAACAATCTGGGTTCTCGTATATGGTAGCAGCTTCCTTGAACTTCCTTTTTCTCCAATGTAGTTCTTTATGCAGGATTTGAGCTTCTGTCCACTTGATGTGATGACCGTGTGTCCACTGTCCAGGCATGGTCAGCTGCACCTGATTTTTCAGTTTCTCCTTTAAGCGTGTTGTTTCTGTGTTCCTTGGTCCTAGTTTCAAGTGGCCTTAGAGTCTCACCAATGTAAGATCGGCCACATTTGCAGGGGTCCTGTCTTTTTGACTTGTTGGTTTTGTCTTCGTCAGGTGGCTTCTTAAAGTATCTTTAGAGCTGAATACCGTATTGATGTTGTATCGTTGTCCTAGCCTTCTAATTCTCTCATATACTCCTTTGACATACGGGATGTTGAGTGTTGACTGTGACTCTAGTTGCTTCTTTTGTGTATTTGGCCGATTCTTGCGATTTTCCAATAACTTATCAACTAAATGCATGGGGTAGCCATTTTTATTGAGGTCGGTCTTGATGTTGTTAGTTTCTTCTTTGACGGCTTCATTTGAATTACAGATGGTAATTGCTCTGTCCACAAGCGTTCTTACTAAGCCATGTTTTGTGCTGATTGAGTGATTTGAAGTGTAATTGAGATATTGACCTGTATGCGTAGGTTTCCTGTACACTGATGTATGGATGGTGTTGCCATTTTTCTTTACGTTTACGGGTAATTGATTGTTTTCTTCTCTCTTCATGGTAAATTTAATTGTCGACGTCAGGCTATTAATGTGATGTAAGAATTCCCTGAGTTCGTCATCGTTTCCATTCCAAATAATGAAGGTGTCGTCCACATAATAATATGATCCACCATGATTGATAGGTAGCCAAACATTAATTTTCTGAAGATAAAAAATAAAAACATTTTAAAAAGAAAACCCTAAAGTTAAAGATATAAATGCTACATTCTGACATTTATTACAATGTTGCACACTCTAAAAATTAATTTCTACTACCTTCATCTAATTAATCAATCACTAAAATATATATTAACAATATGAATTTGCGTTGTGTTTGAAGACAAAAACATTACAAAACAAAGGTCACTTAGAACCGAATAACGATACAAAGGACCACCCATTAGTTGGCTTCACTTAAATTGAAGGAAATTTATTATTGTTACCGTCTATAATCAAATTAGAGGTCGGATTACTTGTTCAGAAAAGGCAAGTAATGCTGAGTAATATTAATCTACTTTTTATGGTTCCTAAGAGTTAAAAAGCATAGAAGGTTTTAAAATAATAAGACCGGAGTCCCATTTGGAATCGAAATCACTACATAAACCATTAGTGCTTTTGATTATTTGATTGTAAAATTATAATGAACGGTGAGTTAGACGACCTAATTGAAAAGTGAAGCGGCTGAGGATTGAAAAGTTAATTAGTGTATATCAGTAGACACAAAACAAGATCGTTAATTAGGAAGTCTATTTTATTCGGGGTTATACAGGGTATTTGTAAAACGTCTTTGGAAAAACGTACCACATATTCTTTAGATCAAAGTAAGTTAATTTAATTATACTTTAGTACAAAAAATGTACTTAGTTTAGACGTTGTACAACCCGGAAATTACAATTTAAAAATAGCTTAACGCGAGGAAGTGACGTGAATAGCTCCCATAGCTCGTCCGCCTTGAGTTTGAGCAAAGGTGTTGAAAATGCCATGGTTTTTAATAAAAGGATATATTTCGCATAAAACCATTTATGTTTAGACATCATTGGCTTTCAATAACAAGCTATGATTGTGGCAAAACAAGCTACAATGCGTACAAATATTTATTATATTGTAGGATACTTTTATTGTTTTATAGTTTTAGTTCTTGAAATCTCCAAAAGGGCCTCAATTCTTGTTTCATAGTAGTCGATTTTTCCATGGGATATGCAATTTTTTTCATGAAAATGGCGATCTCGTATTCTTGAACACATTTCGTAGGAAAAGTTTTCTTTAAGACCACTGGAACTCCAGTTTAACTCCGTGGGGACATGGCGACCGAAATATTTCTCCAAGAATTGAGGCTTACAAGTAAATCCTCCATAACATAACGCACTAATATAGAACTCGCCTATTCTTACAAAATAAACAAAGTAACAACGCATTGAAAAATACTATAGGAGGCAAGGCGACGACGCGACGGCAGCCAAAAGAGAAATATGTCCATCATTCCCGCTACGCAGGTGAAGAAGTGTTGCCTACCTTTCTATGATTGAATTAAACATAACGTCTAAGTATAGTGTAATAAAATAAATAAAGTTTGGATATATTGGATTGGATAATATAAAATCATTTTCTTTAAACAATATCAGTACTATTATATAAATTAGTTATACTCCTGATATAATTGTTTTTTGGTTCAAAGTCAAAAATTCAGTTAGATTTAAATATAAATGGTAGAAAGCCAGACCGACTTTACTGTAGGAGTGAGCGACGTTACACAGCGGTTGGAGCAAAAGCGCGCTGAGTCGATGTTCGTAAATTATTTTTAGGGCTTTGGAGGCGTTAGAAAATTATAATTTCTTGCAGTTCGTACTAAAATTACACATTATTTCAGAAAATGTACTCATAAATCCCAAATGAGCCCATTACGACTATAGAATGTGACTTAATAAAGGTAACGTTATTAATTTCATTAAAAATATTAAAATGTACTGAACACGTATTTCTACTAATAGAATAGGCGTTTCAAATGTAAAATCCACATTAGAAAGATAATATTCAAATTTTAATTCCTAAAATTTCATTTTACACGAGCATATCTATAACTAGCAGCGGCAAAGAAAATATTTGCATTTGCTTTATTTTCCACAGCATCAGCGCTTGTTCGTATGGAACAAAAAGATTTTAGATAAACAGTGAAATTCATAAAAAAAAATTGGGTCATAATCCTTCCTTATAAAATGAGCCGCCACACAATTTATGTCGCAATGAAACTAGCTTAATTAAAAAAAAAAGAGTTACTTAACTTAATCTTGAATTGAAATTGAAATTTACACAAACATCGTTTTATGAAATATGCCGTGGAAGATATAGCTGAAAAATATAGTGTAACTGTGCTATGCACACCGCCATATCATTGCGAACTAAATCCTATAGAACTTATATGGGCGCAAGTGAAAGGATTTGTAGCAAGACGCAATACGACATTCAAAATAAAAGACGTTAAACTACTGTTTGATCAAGCCATTAAGGAAGTGACATCAGAGAACTGGCGAAAAGCAGTTCACCATGTCATTAAAGAAGAGAAAATAATGTGGGATCTTAACCACCAGATCAATCGGACCGTCGACCCGGTAATTATAACGTCAAGAGGAGATGACAGTTCATCAGGTGACGAAGAATATTATGATTTTTTATAATTTAATTTCGATATATTTTTTGTATTTTGTATTTTTTTATAATGTTTAATAAAAAAGAAGTGTACCTGATACTATGTACATAATGCACGCCTTTGTCACACCATTTTCAGTGTTTGTGAATGGATAACAATAGGCAAAACCCATAAATTGACCCAATCCCGGGTGGTACTACCTGCATTTGATGAAAATAAAGAATTTTGTAATGAAATCAATGCCAAATTATGAAAGTGGCTTAAATATTCGTTGGGTTACTCTGTAGTCCCTTTGCATACCTAATGAGCTTTTATTACTCTACACCTTTCTGAAATAGACTATAGTATTTGTTCATATGATGTTAAAATCATTTTTAGTAGAGAACAAATAATACAATCCATGTCGAATAGTTCAAAGTTAAAAAGTAGTTATATGAGAAATAAATTCCCAAAATTGAAGCAATCTTATTACAATCTACTTCGTGTCCCAATACTTTCCGTCAGGGATAAACTAATAAAGAAACGAATTTTACCAGATTTCAATAAAACAAACCAGTCTGCCGAAATGATTTATCAATCGTATATACTGCACCGCATATGTCGCAGTTTTCCGATAACTAATAACACCGATAAGACATATTCTGCAGTGCAGTTGTCGCCAGTGAAGCATCTTGGCATGGATGCCAATATCTCCAGCAATATTATCAACGACCAACTTGTGATTTATCGAGCACGGACTCGAGTTGGCTTGTTTGTCATTTGCCAGCGAGAGATCTGTTGGCTCCACCTGTCTTTTGAGTCGTCGCTTTTATTTTGTAACACTGTTTCAGCTTCGCGAGATGACTTTCGTAACAACTACAAAAAAGTTTTGAATGCTCGATTTATTGCATTCACCTGGTTTTATTTGGTACATGAATAGAGACTGACGGCAGGTATGTTATATATTATTTCTTCTATTTGTTGTTCCATAGAGCTTTGTTTATTTTTAACTGCGTCAAGCATAATATGTGCATCAAGCATATGTTTTGTCCAGCTTTCAATTTATTTTCAAAAAATGTTAGCATCTGCTGAAATACAGCATTGATTAAATTGGACATATAGGGTGCTTGGTAAATCCTACAATTCATTATGTATAGTTCCTACTTAGAAGCTGATTGTTTCTTTAAGTTTCTCTTAGATGAGGACAGTGGCGTAATTAGGGGGGGGGGGGCTACCGGGATGTAGCCAAGGAGGGGTCTAAACGGTACCATCGGTGTTGCAGAGGGTAGTGGTCTAAAAATCTAATTGTAACCTAATTTTTCGTCTCACGCTGGGAATCTTATAATGTATTCTTGGCTTAGATTACAAAGGTCTTATAGGAAACGTTTAGTTTTTAAACTTTTCCTTCTAAAAGTCCTGGTTTAGAGATTAAGGTTTTAGACGCGTATCGTTTTAGTTATTAATTTATGATGCAGTTTTAAAGGAAAACGATTAAAAAGAATAATATTTTATAGTATTTTTCTATTATATACTTGTCTGTTCCGTTTTCCCTTTTTGAGAGCTATTTTAAATCAACAAAAATATAACCCAATGCAATAAAATATTTTTATAACAGAAAACAATTAGGTATTTATTTAAAAAAAAATTAAGTGAAAATTTTAATTGAAAAATTTTTTATGGAAAAAGTGTGATAATTTATAATATAAAAAATAGTGCGGAAAGAAACGAGATTGCTTTATTATGAATATACAAAACGGCACTTAAAAATGAGTATTTCAAAACCTAAGTATTTGCACCAAAAACTGCTCTTAGATCTACGCTCCCAAAATACATGATTTCTGAAAAATCATCAATTTTTGCGTGGTGAGCGATATTTACTATATTTTTAATCATGAAAAACCGAACCCGAAAAACGCTGGTTAGAGTTATACATACGTCTTATGTTAAAATTTTGGATTAACACCAATATTTATATTTTTCAGAAATATAAAAAATGTTTTTTTTTTAATAAAGAGCCAGCTACGGCCAGCTAGAAATATCAAAAAAAAAAAAGAAAAAAAAACATTTACAGAAACATATTTAATTCAACCATGCAGAGGTGAGAGCTAATAATAATTTAATTTTCTAAATTTGATAGTAGTTTGGTGAATTTTAAACGAACTTTGGGCGTGGCCCCAAAAATGTTTCGCCTGCGGCGCTTTGCGTCTTCTTTACTAGGTACAATATCATAAAATGCAGGTAGTCCCGACTGTCCCTTTTCTCCAGAAAAAAAAATGTCCTACTTACGCTCACTGAGCCCCCCCTCCCCCTCCCCCCCCCCCAGCATATTTTCTGGCTACGCCAATAGGTGAGGACATATTCTTATAGGCCTATCTACATTTTTCTTCTTAGCCTTATAGTGTTATTATTGTTACTGAATAGCAAGAAGTAAATGAGGTTTTCACTTTACTTCTCATTATATACCAACCTATCAGTAATACTTTTATATCAGTTTGGGGGGAGGACTAAAATGATCCCTAACCTTTCGACAAGGCGTCATTTCCCCTAAACAAGGGCTTAGGTGAGGTTATTTAAAAAGGAAAAATATTTTCTAGTTCTACAGAATATTGATATATTTTGCCATAAATAATTTTAAGTCATAAAGGTATGATATAGGAAGTATACGAAATTTTAACATTTACGTTTATCATCACGTAAGACTGTACCAAAGGTCTGTTAGTCTTAAGTTAACCTAACCTACTGTCACTGAAAAATATTTTTTCGTATATGGTCGTATATCTTTTTTTGTTTTTTACTGCTTTTCTAAAGAAGGTTAAGCACAAAACCAAAACTTTAGCTCTTAAATTGCTTTCTTAATTTTTATATCAATGTTCTAAATAATTACATTTTAATTTTTTTACAGGTACGTATCCAACATGGACCTTGGGATTTAAAAAAATGACTACCATTATTTTACGGGATAAGATCAAGGAACCAAATTATCCATAAAGTAAGTAGTATTATAGCTGATTAGTCCTTTCACATTCGATAGCGCCTGTAAAACTGATTAATACTAGTTTAGTATATACGAAAGCAAAGGTAGTCATATATTTCTTTTTTTCTCTTTCTCTTAAGAACCCAAAATACCCCCCACATAAGCTTTATGAATATAATCACAAACTATTTAAAAAATTATTAAAGTGTACCCTTAAATGATTAAATATGATTTAAGAATAAATGAAATATGACTTTATTTAATAAAAAGTTGGTTAAACTATTAATAAGTAACAATTCTTATGTTAATCAGTTTTAAATAAGACGGACTATTTGATTTAATTAATAGGCAGTATTAATGTTATTAATCAATCTGATGTAGACCAGGATTTAATCAGTACTAAGTTAATTTTAGTTTTATTAAAATTAATTAAGTTAAATAAATTGTTGTAGATAATTATTACAGCAGGAAAAAAGTGATTTTATGGGACGGAGTTTTAAAGATATTTGACCTGCAAGCTCAGTAATTTATATGCTTCAACGAAACTATCGATGGTAGTTCTTGCGATTCTTTGTTTCCGCTATTGTTTCAGTGCATGTCTAATTAGGGCTGGGCAAAATTAAAAATATAATATCCAATATCTATATTTTATTTTTTTAATGTTTCCACAAAAAAAATCGTGCTCCAAATGTTCCACGCTCTAAATAATTACCATGCTCTAAAGTCTAAAACATACTGCGTGTTTCTAAAAAAAAAATATTGATATATCGAAATATCGATACATTTTAATACCAGTATATTGTAATGTCGGTTATTCATAGATTTTTAGTGGTCCCCCTTTTAAATCAAAATATATGTAGTCTTTTATGCGAAATCCTCTAGTTAGGTTTTTAACCTTTTTCTACTTTTTTAATAGCGGTTACCAATGTTGGATAATTTTGTTCAAAAATGCTTTAAACTTTTCAAGAGAATTTGTTACTCATGGACCACACATGTGGGTTGTTTTAAATGTCTGCCGACCAAAAGGAAAAAGTCGATTTGGGTTGTTTTAAAATTATCTCAAAAGAGATCGCATTCTTTGTCATTTGACTACTGAAATTGATAAAATTCCTTTCACGATGCAAATCGCGAGAAATCTTGTAAATAATTTACCTTGACAGTATAATTATTTGTTTTAAATACTAACGTATGACCCAACTTCTTTGTCGCATATTTCAGAGGCCCTAGAATAGTTAATTGCGAAGTAATAAATAATACTTTTTATTTGGAAACAACAATTTTTAACTTTACTTTAATAGCTCAATTTTTTAAATTACTAAAGTAGAAATAATAAATGAATTTTCCAAATCCAATATTTAACAAACATTTGCTATCTCATGAATCTTACCAAAAGTTACAATATACATATATTATGTACTTAGGTTTTAGCTTAATTCAAATTAAAAGTCAACAAGGTTCTGTAAGTTGCCTAATGTTTTAAAATAAATTTATTTTGGCACTTATTCTTATTGATAATGGATTTTTAAGTCCGAAAAGTGTTATTAATACTATGACACGTCGTTAAATTATAAAGGAGGAGGGGAATTTAAAAATGATAAATAAAATATCCCGACTATTTGAAACAGCAAAGTTGATGAAGGTTTTGAAAAAATGAAAGGTCGTTTTAAAAATCTAATTGCACCAACTTGTAGAGGAGAAAAATTGGCAATTTTATTTCACCATATCTCTTCAACTATCCGCTTTAGATATATTATTATCAAAAACAACAATTATATGTAATGTAATTTTTGCTTAATAGTTCGATAGCCCTTTAATCTACGCATCGGTAATCTAAGTAATACAATTTGCTCGAAACAGATATTTTATATAGTTAATTCATTCTATAGCGATTGAATTCTGCATTCATTTACATGTTGTATTTTTTGTTAAAAATGTTTAAATAACTGACACCAGAGCCGTATTTATTTGAAAGTTAATATCAAATTCCTGATGATGTAAAGATGACATCGAAACGTCTGAAAATTATTAAGTGTCATAATTACATGATTGAAATAAGGCTTAAAAAGATTTCGAAAAATTAAATCGAAAATGCAGGTCCGTATTTAAAAAATTAAAGTTGATAAGAGTTTCACAAAAACGAAACGTTCTACCAAAATTCTAAAAACACGGTACTTAGTATGAAGCTAAAACGTTACTCTCACATTGTTTTATTTCAACTTGAAGAAATAGTCCATACTTAAAGTAAAGAAATAAGAACACAAAGTCTTTCTCCACTGTTATATTAAAGAAATATTTTAAGAAACTTCTCTACCTCTTTCGAGCGCAGAAGCATTCATCTTTAGGAGAATAAATAAAAAGAAGAAAAACTAGTATAACTGAGCAACAAAATTGTAGGTTCGATGGCAAAATGAGTAGAACGGTGAGAAAATAGGTACACACGTTGCATTGTGAGAAAGATAAAATATGTTGGTTTGAGGCTTAGCGCCCTATTAGAGTTTAAATGTCGAATGAAAAGTTTAACATCTGTGTGTGAAAAAACTGTTGAAAGATATGAAGCAGAAGTGAATGGGAATATTCATTTAAGAAAAAGAAAATGTTGGCTAGTCATTTGAGAAACTATGGAGAAGAAGTGGATGTAAGTGTGAGGAAGATGAATATAAAAAATGTATTAAAAATTAAGTTGTAGTCTTGAGTATGAGTATACGTAGTCTACTACGTATAGATACTCATAATCCAATTTTCACAACCAATATGAGGTTTCCATCTAGTTAAGACTACAACTTAATTTTTAATACATTTTTAATATTCATCTTCCTCACACTTACATCCATTTCTTCTCCATAGTTTCTCAAATGACTAGCCAACAATTTTCTTTTTTTTAAATGATTATTCCCATTCACTTTTGCTTTATATCTTTCAACAGTTTTTTCACACACAGATTTAAAACTTTTCATTCTACATTTAAACTCATATAGTGCCTCAAACCCATATTTATTTTTTTCACAATGCAACGTGTTTACCTATTTTCTCACCGTTCTATACTCATTTTTACATCGAACCTACAATTTTGTTGTTCAGTTAGGATGATATCTACTAGTTTTTCTTCTTTTTATTTATTCTCCTGAAGATAAATGCTTCTGCGGTCGAAACATGTAGAGAAGTTTCTTAAAATATTGTTTTAATATAACAGTGGAGGAAGACTTTTTGTTGTTATTTCTTACCTTCCATTGTTGTATTTATTTTTCCATAGCGGTTAAAATAAATTAGATAATTTTTTTTTAATATTTCAAAAAGTAAAAAATTAATTTTTTTTACAATACTACTAAGCACAAAATTTTGCAACTTTGCCCCCATTTGACCGATGCTGTATCTGTTATAGTTTCCGAGATACCCATGATGAGCTTCGAATTTGGGACACTCTGTACATTAAATGGATTACGATATCCCTGTATAGTGCATCCTTATCTGGGACACAATGTATATAGTAATATATATATAAAACGATATGAACATAAAGTATTTAAAAAAAGATCATAATGATACTCAGTAAACAAGCGAAACATAATTAATTAACTTCCACACTCAATTAAGAATAGATGGCTCTGTCGACGAGAATGAATTAGCACCAACAGAAGCTAATGAACGACTCATAGTTTAGATTCATTTTATTCTATAGTATACAAGTTGCATAGTTGCGCTTTAACCAGGCGAAGAAACTAATTTACTTTTTACATTGTGTGTTGCAATTTTACGGAAAATGCATTAGCATTACGCTAACTGATAAATAAATATTGATTAATGATAACTTATTTTATAAATTGGTTTTTCATTTGCTATAAATTGGGTATTTGTCAGGTTTGTGATGATCTATACAGGGTGATTCACGTTGAGTGGCCTATTAGAAGATCTCGGAAACGAGTAAACTTTTGTTAATAATAATCTATTCCTATCTCTAACCGCTTTTGAGATATGAATTATAAAAGGATTTTTTTGTGTAAAAACGCTCCGAGAAGAAAGTTTAGTAACTCTGAAACTAATAAAGGTAATCATTTGAAATTTTGTAAGCTTTTAAGTAATATATTGATCTTTAGTTTAAATTACTTAGGTTTTACGTTTTTTATACAGGGAGTTCTTAAAATTGTGCCAATGTTTCCATTTAAATAAATGTACATAAGTAAATTTTTGCAAAAGGAACACCCTATTTTTTAGCTTACTAACGTGTAGAGAATTAAATTTCCTATCTAAACGCCTGATATGTTATAATCCACATTTTTAGCCGTTTTGGAATTATGAGCAATTTAATTAAAAAATCTTAAAATTTCTGTTTGTGTTAATGCAACATTATTTTTGAAAATAAGGCTTTGACGGGAATTTTCGTATGACTTTGAGCTTTGTTGCCAATTTGTAAAGTAGGCTTTAATCAAAATGATTTTAAAGTTGACACTTATCTTAGCCCTGTTGTCATATTCTAGTTTACTTATTTAAAATTACGTTCATTCTTGGTAGTCTGAAAATAGCGAATAATAATTATTAAAATAATTTTATTTAAAAAAATCAGAAATAGCTAAGCAACGAACATAGGCACTTAATAACAAATGGTAACAGAGATCAAAGTCAAATGAAAATCCCAGTCGAAGCCTTCTTTTCAAAAATAAACAATAACACAAACAGAAATTTTAAGATTTTTTAATTAAATTGCTCATACCTAATTCCAAAACGACTAAAAATGTGGATTGTAACATATTAGGCGTTTAGATAGGAAATTTAATTCTCAACACGTTAGTAAGCTAAAAAATAGTGTTTTCCATTTGCAAAAATTTACTTACTATGTACATTTATTTAAATGGAAACATTGGCACAATTTTAAGAACTCCCTGTATAAAAAACGTGAAACCTAAGTAATTTAAACTAAAGATCTATATGTTACTTAAAAGCTTACAAAATTTTAAATGTTTACCTTTATTAGTTTCAGAGTTACTACACTTTCTTCTCGGAGCGTTTTTACACAAAGAAATCCTTTTATAATTCATATCTCAAAAACGGTTAGAGATAGGAATAGATTATTATTAACAAAAGTTATTTAGATTTTATTAAGGTAATCAAAAATGCGAAAATATACAGGGTGTTCCATTTAAAATAGCAAAGTTGACATTAACTTCCGGTATAACCAGACGTAATAAAAACGTCAAAATATGTTTTAAAAGCTCAAAGCATGCCTGCTATCAAGTTTTTAGAAAGATAAGTTTACTCGTTTCCGAGATCTTCTTATAGGCCACTCAACGTGAATCACCCTGTATATACTACTAGTATTCGTGACCAGCAAACAGAGAATATTGTATTTTAACCTAGAAAAGAAAGTGATTTAAAACTAAGTAAGTATACTAGATCTGGCCCTTATACAGGGTGAATCAACAGTCGAGTAAAGCTCATTTTCTCCTTTATCTTAAAAATGAGATAAAAACTCTAAATACAAAAGTTGTAGAGATCATTGAGGTGTACCGGGTGTCCCACTAAGAATGGCTCTCGGCCGTATCTCGGAAACTACTGGGCATAGAAACTCAGGAAAAAAAGAGTTATAACTAAAGTGGTCATGAGAAAATCCTGGAAATAATTTTTAAGTTCCGCATTTTGCCGCAAGAGGGCGCAATTGAAAAGTAAATTTTAAAAGTTTACATATCTCCGAAAATTCCACATTAAGGTATATCTTTGATAACACCATCGAAAAGCTTGGACAATTATGCATCATTTTGGTCTTATGCTGATTGGCGTACCGACTTTAATAAAAAGGGGGGGGGGGGGGGGGGGGGGAGCGGTAGACAGGCGGAAGTGAAGGTGGTCATTTCCAACAATTTTTATAAAACTAAATTTTTCATTATCAATGTTAATAATGATAATAATAAATAGTAGAGCTAATTTATTTTAATTAAGAACGGTGTGCCTGAGGAGAAAGACGCAAGAGACCATTTTTATGCAGAATTGACCAGGCTAATCAGAAATAATATCCACATGAAAAAATATCAGTGGCGTCCCACTTTTTTTCTAAAAAAATATATAATCGCTTACTTTTAAAAATTATTCTATTGGCGATAATGCTGAAACGAACGGAGATATCGAGCTGCGGTTTTAATATTTGTTCTAGCAAATTTAATCTGATTTTCGATTATGGTATCATAATTATACCGTATGATTTATTTTTTCGGAGTAAAATCAAAAAATGTGTTATTATTACAAATTGCGCCCTCTAGCATTTTTTTTGAGAACTATCATGGACAACTAAATACGATTGGCGAAAGTGCATACATTTCTCTTCCAAACAGTCTTTAGTGTGCTAAAATCGGATAAGTCGTTTATAAGTTACAGCGATTTAACTGATTACACATTCAACCGCTTCCCCCCCTTTTATTAAAGTCGGTACGCCAATGAGCATAAGACCAAAATGATGCATAATTGTCCAAGCTTTTCGATGGTGTTATCAAAGATATACCTTAATGTGGAACTTTCGGAGATATGTATGTAAACTTTTAAAATTTACTTTTCAATTACGCCCTCTTGCGGCAAAATGCGGAACTTAAAAATTATTTCCTGGATTTTCTTATGACCACTTTAGTTATAATTTTTTTTTCCTGAGTTTCTATGCCCAGTAGTTTCCGAGATACGGCCGAGAGCCATTCTTAGTGGGACACCTGGTACATTTTAAAATTATACTGGAGTACACGGGGTGTCCCAAAAAAACGTGGCGAATGTAATTTAAGTTTTTTTTTTAATATAACACCCTGTATATTGTATAATTTTCTAATTCCCCACTAAAGTCTACGCTTATTTTGTGCAGAATGTTATTATGTCTAAATTTATTAGTTTCTGAGAAATGAACGTTTAAAATATGGCATTTTCAGGCTGTAACATTGGAACGGTTCATCTTAGAGAAAAATAGTTTTCACCACCCTATTTTAATGTTTTACTCTCTATCTAAAAGTTATAGGTATAACATGTTAAACCGTTAAAACCTTTTTTTGGTTTAACATGGTAAATTGGAGGTTGGTTTCTTTGGATAAAGAACTAAGATAAGGAGTTGAAAACCATTTTTCTCTAAGATAAACCGTTCGAATGTTAGAGCCTGTCAAAGTCTGAAAATGCCATATTTTAAACGTCAATATCCCAAAAACGATTGAATTTAGACATATGCCATTTACATAATATCTAAGTGTCGAATTTTGTGCAACCCAACATAAATCTTTAATAAAATATTAGAATTTAGTGTCCGTTAAAATCGAGGTTAAAATATATAAACAAAAGAAGCTTAGCGGCAAGCGGATAGAGTAGTGCGTCTATCTTTTGCATTAAAGTACACAGGGACTCCAAAGGTAATGGAATCCCTGGGGCACAGGTAGACAATGACAGGCTGTTTCGTTCTTGTTAGAACTCATCAGAAAGTCATAACCCGTAAGCGACCCCCAGTATAGCGAGCCTGTTCTTTCAAGGCGTTTTTGAGAAATAAAAACGCGATGAAAACCCAGTAACGCCATCATAAGGAATCAACTCAATGCAAAAGATATAGCCATCTAACGTGAAAACGTAGAAATATAAATAAATCTAAATAAATCAAGCACGGAACGGCCACTTCACCAGTATAGGAAATATTTTTCGCTTCTCCATACATCTCCAAGCTTTGTGGATTTAGATCTAGATCGCACTGCAGTCACCTAAAATAAGTTATCATTAATCAATCAAACGAAACAGCCTGTCATTGTCTACCTGTGCCCCAGGGATTCCATTATCTTTGGAGTCCCTGTGTACTTTAATGCAAAAGATAGACGCACTACTCTGTCCGCTTGCCGCTAAGCTTCTTTTGTTTATATAAATCTTTAATTTTACGTTAATATGTATCTAGGCATACAATAAATATTTGAAAATATTCATTTTAATAAACAGAAATTTGATTGATAGAAGAGTTTTGGACTTGCATTGTCTTTATTTGTTTTATATCACAACGTTTCAACTGGTAAGTATCTCCAGTCGTCTTCAGGTGAATGGAGGAACATAAATTTGCTGTAATATTACAACACATTACGAGCAGATTTTACATTGGTTGGTTGGTTTAGGGCGGGGCACAGTATGACGGATCAGTAATCTAGCGGGACGAAATTATTTCCATAAATAAATTATATATTTTTTTACGTCATATTGTTGATAGTTTATGTTAAAATACTTTTTAATGGTTATTTACGTATCAAGAGACGAAAAGCGTAATTTTATAGGGCAAGCAACCTTATGTTAGTCCGGCGCGCGTAGGCAGAGATTTCAAAGTTTTTTTCTTCTTTAATCATATAATATGACGGAAAAAGCTTGTTGACCTATTCTCTTATCACATTATATTGATGTGTTGAAAGATCAGCGTCGATCATTAGTGCAAGAGCTGTATCATCTGACAATGTTTTAGTATTATCTTTTTTTAACTCCCTACTTTTTTAAATTTGGATGCCACGAGCAGGCAATGCTTGTGACAGCTCCTATTACTGTGGAATCTCTTTTCTCCACTTCACAGCTTTATCTCAACAGCCATGGATAGTTCTTTAATATTTTTCGATTTCATCAAACTCGTTAGCTTTTTTTTTTTTAAACACTTTTGAAATGACTTTGATGGTCTGTCCAAAACAGAAGGTAACTGATCGGTGAATGTAGATGGTACTGAGTGATAAATACTGTCAGGAAACGTAATTATTCCACAAAGCCAATGAAAATTGATATTTATTAATCTGTTGCAGTTTCGGTAACTTTTGCTTCACCTTAAAGCCATTTGTTGGCATATACTTCTTAAAGGAGTCTAAAACATCTTCGGAAAATATGCCTTGACCAAATTTCCCAATGACAAAGTCACAAACTGCATCATAGCGCTCTACCTTTTTTTGATTCACCTAAATTTCCAAAATCTCGTGCTCGCAAATTATGGGAACCATTCTGAAAAAAAAAGAAACTTTTCTTAGAGACGCAAACAGACGCAAAAAAATTATATATGGTCTTAAAGTAGAAAGTCTAACTAAAAGTTAGGGTAACAGTAGAAGTCCATATTCACCCATATAAGAGACTTTAATAATACATAAATGCCAAAATATCACACCAATAAACAATCCACTCTGAAATAACTATCACGAGTGAAGGACTCGTTAATAGAGTCTAGATAAATTTCTATATGCTCTCCTTTGGGTTTTCACGTAATTATGACCACGCTTTCGTACCTAACAATAAAAATGGTGCTAATCTGACCTAAATGGAATATTTTTATGTTAATTATTTATTATCACTTAATTCCATGAACCTAAAATTTCCGACTTAAATCCCGCGCGGGGGTCGGGCGTTCGGCCCAAGCTTTCTAAACTGCAGCCTAGTGGCTTATTGTACTTCCCTATCTTGCTAGAAAAGATTTTACATTACACCGTGCATCAAAATTTTCAGCTAATAATAACCTATAGGCCTGTGCTAAATGCAAACCCACTAATCTTCACCAGTCTCTTCGATATTGGCGTCGTATAACCAGTTGTCTCTAGTTAAATAATACTTTAAATAATAATACTATATTGCCAATCAAAATGCTTCAACTAATGCACCTCGCAACCGCGAAACCGTTACAGTATAGTAACGTCGCTATCGGCTAATACGGGTTACGCTATATTAAACAAACAAGGTACATGTATGCAGACTGTGTATTTGAATTGGAAATGTATCGTCGTTCTGTCTTGCTTAATGTTACGCCGAGGTCGTCTCATGTTGTTCTGAGGTCAAATCAGAATTGATATATGTATTGCCGTAAGCCGACAGTTTGAGTTGTGTGCATTTATATTACAGCCTCCCAAGCAAATTTACTTTTGTACCAGATGTTAAGGTTCGATTAATCGCGTGAATTGAACGCTCTGAAATAGGACACCAGCAAGTGTTTTACATTTTGATGTTGATTTATGTATAACCCCTTAATTTCTCAACATTTGGATTTGGCAAATATTATTAATACCGAGTAGATTAATTTTACGGAAGCGTAGAAGAGCCACAAAAAAAGTATTTTTATTTTTCCGAGTTCTTAGTCGAATTGCCCATTTACTTTCCTCTATAGCTTGGTAATACAATATATTAAAGTTTTATGGACTTACAGGTAGGCAAGGGCCTATCGACATATTAAGCACCGGTTCCCGCAGATCACCGAAGTTAAGCTGTGTCGAGCGCGGTTAGTACTTGGGCGGGTGACCGCTTGGGAACACGGCGTGCTCTTGCCTCAGGGAAGAGTGTAAAATGAATCGACACCTAGCCATCCTATTCACGCCGGACAGGCCGGATGAGATCGGATATCTCGTAGGATAAAGGTGCCGTTTCACACTCCCCAGTCGATAGATCACATTTGTGGTCGATGACCGGTTCAAGATGGCCTACGTAGTCGGCGAACCGTAAAAAAAAAGACTTACAGGTAGGTTTTATTGATTTGGAAGTCGAAATTATATCATTTTGTGTTGCAAGTCGGTTTAATTGACTTACTTGCAAGGTGGTTTTATAGACTTATAAATCGGTTTTATCGACTTTCTTGGCAAGTTAGTTTTATCGACTTATAAGTCGGTTTTATCGACTTACTTGCAAGTTGGTTTTAATGACTTATAAGTCGGTTTTATCGACTTAATTGCAAGTTAGTTTTATGTACTTATAAGTCGGTTTTATCGACTTACTTGCAAGGTGGTTTTATAGACTTATAAATCGGTTTTATCGACTTTCTTGCAAGTTAGTTTTATCGACTTATAAGTCGGTTTTATCGACTTACTTGCAAGTTGGTTTTAATCACTTATAAGTCGGTTTTATCGACTTAATTGCAAGTTAGTTTTATGTACTTATAAGTCGGTTTTATCGACTTACAAGTTAGTTTTATCTACTTACAGGTAGGTTTTATCGATTTGCCAGTTATATTTTTTTTTCTCAGTAGGTTTTTAGTAACTTACAAGTCAAAACTATATTATTCTGTGTTGTAAGTTGGTTTAATCGATTTACTTGCAAGTCGGTTTTATCACTTTATACAAGTCAGAATAATTAGAATTTGATAAAACCGGCCCACAACAGAGAACAATAATTTGGACTTGTAAGTCAATAAAACCGAGTTACAAGTCATAAACTGCCTTGTAAGTAGATAAAACCGACTTGTAAGGAGATAAAACGAACTAAGAAGTCAGAAAAATATAATTTCAACATGTATCTAAGTCGATAAATAAGACTTAGGAATCGGAAACAAAAAATAATGATTTGGGGTACTTTTACGCTTCAGTATAATTTATACAACTACGCTTTAAAAATTATATTGTTATCGGTTAACAATAAAGTATTGTGTAGCAAAATATAGTGACATCTACAATTTTTATTGGTATATCTATCAAATTTCAATATATTAAATTGTTATTGTAGTCAAATACATATCGTCATATTATAACGACCAATTATGGTATACTATAACAATATTTTAGAATAACACTATGGGAGTAACTATATTGTAAATTTACTTTAACAAACCTAGGCTTTAGTATAGACTTTTAAGATAAAATAAATAGGAAACAATAGGTCAGTTCGTACAGAATGTTTATTGTTGTAACACATCCACAGTGTTTTTAATGGAACTGATGTTAATGATATTGTACTTTTATTGCGGCATACCAACATATACACGGTAGTTTGGGTAAGCCTTCTATGTTGTCGCCGAAGCCGTTTCGTAAGCTGTAACTTAACTTTAGAGGAAATAGACAACTAACAGGATCCTGAAAGTTAAGATAAACTTTTGATGAGAGGTAAAAGAAAGAGGAAATAAGAGGCTAGTTTATACAGACCTGTCTTTTCTGAAACACTTTATTTTAAATAGAATTGATTTTATGCATACTGGACTTTTATTTTGGTCATCCTAAAACATTGTGATCTGTATAAACCTTTGATATGACGCTTAGCGTTAAAGGAAGAACATGACAAACTTAAGGCAATTCTTACTTTTAAAAATAGGTATAAATCTAAAGGATTTTTGAAAAATAATTTTAATTCATCTAATAATATAATGTTATTAAAATATATACAGGGTGTATCACGCTAGATGGATCGTTAGACGTTTATGGAAAACGGGTGATACGTTTTCTTCAAAAATTTGGGGTTTCAGATAAACAACCATGGTCTATCGTTTTAAAATATTTTCAGCTATGCGCATTGCCGCTTCTGCCCGATACCGGTGGCAACATCGTTATTTTAAATATATCACTATTTATATTATATTATTTTCTAATTCCCTTAAGATTTTCTATAAAATGTCATAGGTAGGGGAAGACGGGAATCATTCGGCACCTAAGAGGATATTTTGAAATGGAGCAATTAATAACGTCTTATTATTTTTTTTAATACATCGTATGACCAAATATGATACTTTCTTTGACATTTTGTGGCGCTTAATTGTGGAAAAAAGTGTCAAAAAAATCATCATTTGTATTTTGTTGATTTTTGGCCGAATGATCCCCTGCGTGATGTACATTCGCCCACCAGAGGGGGATGATTCGTCTTCCCAGAAAAACACTAACAAAACTTGAAATATTTATTTAAGAATCATATTTTGCTATTGACCAACTAAACTGCCAAAGTTATAATAAAAAGTAAAATACGACTAGGTTCTTGCAGTACCAGTTTTTGTCGGAGTGATTAGCTTTGCTACTATATCATCATTTGCCACATCTAAGACGTCATCAATTATTGGAAAATAAAACGTATTGGAACGTCCTTTCCTCTTGAGGAACTTAATTCTCTTAATAGTATCGCTACCGTACAAAATTTGGCCAATGAAGTGGTTAATCGAACTTTTTACCTTGAAACGCACTAACACAAAATCATATTTAGCTACTTCTGATTTATCCTTGATTTCAGATATTTCTTCATATTCGTCACTTAGATCTTCCCCTGAATCATAATGGAGCGAAAGTCAGTGACCGACATCTTGATTTTTTTAGATTGACGTTTATCCTTGACCGTTTTCCCGAATAAGTTCCTTGTTGCTTCTTTTTGCTTCTTAATTTTCTTCTTTATTTCTTCTTCTGTTTCAATTTCCTCTAATTGGTTTTTCTCATAGGGTTCTCAGTGTAAATTTTAGAACCACCTAACTTCCTGTTACCCTTTCTTTTTCTCTCACCTGCTTTAGGATATGGTCTTATATTTTCAGGAGTAATTTTTAACTTTTTGGAGACTTTTATGTTAATGCCACTACATGACGGTGTATTAATGGTTTCTAATGGGTTTAGAACATCCTTGCAATCACCTTCCTTATCTGCAATCTCCACCCTTCCCATATTATTCTAAATTTTTTTTGCAATGGTAGTTTGAAGATTGGAAACAATCGGCCCCCGGCTGAATGTTCCCCTGACCACATGGACTAATGTTTCCCTCGCGGGCCATTAACAAAAACCTGAAATAAATCAAGGTACAAAATAGTTTTAGGTTAGAATGAACATGTGCAATAATAGCTCAAATATATATATACTTACGGTATATAACTTGATGTTTTCCTTTATGTCATGTATACACAAAATATCAACACAAATACTGCTATAAAAAAACTCTATTGGAAACGGTGATTTTACAATTTTTTTATTTTTTATTTCCACCACAACAAACACGTGCAGTAACTACAACGGATTGATACAAAATGGCTTATTTCAAATGTCTTTACTAAATTTGCGCGCGAATTTTAACCCAAAAGAAAAATATTCACAGTGGCTGAATGTTCCCTACGGCCGAATGATCCCCGTCTTCCCCTACCAATGTTTAAATTTATTTGTTTTTAAGATATTGACGTTTAAAATATGCGATTTCAGATTTTGACAGGCTGTAGCACTGGGCGCATCTTGGAAAAAAATTGTTTTTACCTCCCTAGCTTAGTTTTGTATTCTCTACCTAAAAGTTACAACTTCCAGTTTAGCATGTTAAATTGTAAAACCATTGTTTGTGGTTTAACAGCGGTTAAAATAAGTCAGGTAAATTAAAAAAACAAAAACTCTAAATTTTAATTTTTTTCGAATATTTTAGGAAGTAAAAAAGAAAGCTCAAATTTCTTTTACAGATATTACTGGGCATAAAATTCCGCAACTTTGCCACCATTTGACCGACACTATATATCTTATAGTTTGCGAGATACCATGATGTGCATCGAATTTGGGACACCCTGTACATAAATGCATAACAAACGTTCTGTAATTACTTGCATAAAAATTAAGGTATGTGAAAAGAGACACAATTAACGATTGACATATAAAACACAGTATTTTCTTAGCATTTATCTTCATCAAAAAATGTATCTTTATATAGAGATACAAGATTTAAGTCATACGCTAAATTTTACAATGCCTTTTATTGTTATCAGACGATTATCATAATCATCAAATCATGTTCTGCTTTATTCGCATGTAAAATTTTTTATTGCCGTTCCGGTTTACTTCACATAAAAGAGTTTAATCCCAAACGTGACGAAACAAATCCCACAAAGCAAACATAAGTTTCGTGTTTGGGTCCAGCAGCGCTTTAAACTTTGGAAGCTAAAACTCAAACACCTTAAAATGGGTCAACCCAAGAAATATATGCAAACTTAACCAGGGTTTAGTTTAGGTAGGTTTATTAGAAAGTTTTGTAATACGCATTAATAGCTAGTAATACTGAATATCAATGTAACATCTGTTAATAGAGGAGCAATGAACAAACTTAAACAATTTACATTAGTCAAATCTGTCGTCCATATTTGGGACAGATATACAGATGTTATGATGTTATAAAAGATTCTGCATACTTTTCAAGTTAAAATAATGGTCCATAAAACTCCTTAGACTATTTTTTTGTATTCTTTTTTAAAATTCGTATTACAACTAAAGGTAGGTAATCCAGGTCTTTTTTTGGGATTTGGAGGCCAAATTAAGAAATTAAATACATTACGTAATAACAAAATAAAATCTACAAGTATAAACACCATATATGGTATCAATGATACAAATTGCATTCAACAAAATGCAGATAAATTGGAAAAAGACACGAACAAACGAGACAATAACCCCATTTTCTGTACCGCGGAGGTAAGTCCCGCCCACTCCTAATAACGATAGTTTCTAACTTTTATTGGAGTCGAAAGACAAAACTTTTGCTACACAAGTACCTGAGAAAGTAAAGCTGGTTTTTTCGAACCGTTTTTCCAGCGAAACAAGCGTAACATTTTTTCCATATCAGTAACTTTTTAATAATAAATATATTTAAAGCAAACGCAAAATAAATTCTTTTATGGCAGTAAAAGATCACTGGAACTGACCAAATAAGCTGCAAGTAAAACAGGACCTTCTCCTACCCGGGCTAAGACCAGCCCCAAGGGGCGTTGCCTCGTTGTTGTGTCCTGGTTAGCATTGCTAACCAATTAATCTTAAATTTATGTTATGTAATAATATAAATTAGAAGTAGGAAAAACCTGAAATGTACACAATATATAAAATAAATAAAGTATGTTTTAAAAGTAAAAAAGTGGATCACCGGAACCGGATGATTGCAAAGATTGAACTCACTAAACCGTGTCGCGAATCTGTCGTTTCAAAATTAACACGCCCTGTCCGATCCGGCGATCATTTTAAATATGACTTCTAACCACGATACTCTAACACCGATAAGCCAATGCGCATAAATTCTCTAGCTCTCTCCCACATTGTAACATCACGTACGAGGACGCTTTTAAGGCATACACCATATTTCTATTCAATTAATTTACCATCCAGTTTTTCTAAATCTTAAGGTTCTTCAATTTTTCGTAAATGAAATTTCCAATATTACGATTTTCTACATTCACTTATCCCACCAGTACATATTTTCTTCAATTTTGCACCACTTTCGTTAACATTTGGCGATTTATTTCCTCATCTTATTATAATCTTGATAACTGGACATCGAACGTGTCACATTGCCATTTCATTTTAAGTTAGGCAAGGAATGTTAACATCAAATTATGGTATCATCACAAACCCGATGGACGTACCTATCGGTAAACGATTCGTTTATTGGTAGATCTCCACGGCGTCGAGCATCCGGGGTTTGCACGCTGTGCACCCCTTCGTCTATTACCCGCTGTCCCCTCACCTTGTCAGTGGGGAATGGCAGTTTACGGAGGTTTTAGACTCACTGCTAACAACGGTATGCCCTGTCTTCTTCCGTAAACATCTCAATCCTTTCGTTGTTTCGTCCTACTGGGACTCATCAGAGACGCGCGACCATCCTGAGGCCGCGGCCCGCAAAGGGTCTGCGCCTATAGATGGTCAATCGTCTGACAACTGGCGTTATTCATTATCGTCATGAAAGGTATCAGTCTCCACACTCACGGACCTCCCTTCAAGGATCCGGACTGGGTCGGCTTTTGGTGAGCTTAGTTAAAGCCAATAGTTGGTCTCGAAAGAGAACTCAGTTTGTTCGTTCAGCGGCAGCCTAGCTCGACTGTCGCAAGGACAGAAAACGGTGAGCCAGGTGAAGGACCTGTGGAACTCTGGGCAAGGACTACAAAGATTGTAGTGTTGCACGATCGAGATTGCAGGGGTGATTCCCCTCTCGGCACCAGACAACCGCCGGTTGCTCCTTGGCAACAGACGACTTTGTGACATAAGCTCCACACCCCCAGCCATAAACGAACATCCGGGTTCCCAAGTCCCGGACCCCCCCGGGGGATGGGATCATATTGATCCTCTAGACTCCTTAGCTCATTTTTGTCGGTGATTTATTCGACACATGAGAGGTAGGCAGCTTGGCTGCTCCTGAGTTCTAGTTAAGGCTGATTAAGCCTTCTCATTCGATCTTATTATAATCTTGTTTGGCAAGATCACAGTTACCATTAATGGCTTACAGAATACTCATTTAAAAATAAACTTAACATATTAAAAATATAAAAATTCAAAGTCCACTCCTGGTATTTACGCAGTGGCGGCTCGTCAGGTGAAGAAGGTGATCACAAAAGTAGGTGACACCAAAAAAAAATGGAACCAGGAGGAAAGTTTATATATTAAATGTTAATTAATGTAACAATACAGCTACCATTTTAGCCCTTAGAAAATAATTATGTTCGAATTAATAATATTAATTTAATCCGAATGTTACGGTTAACTCCGATGGACAATAATTTTAAACACTCGTGCATTTTGGCGCGCCCCAGCAACCGTATCCATTAGCTCAAAGCTAGTGAATACCCAACGCCCAACATGGTTTTGATATTCACCGTTGCTATTGTTACGCGACGTCAGTCACGCAAACAGCATGTAACAATTTGCATTATGATGAAGGGAAATCAGTCGTATGCACCATTGTATTTGCATTGGTTCGCCTAACCTTAAGGTATTAATTTTAAGGCTTTGCGAAACTTACGGTTATAGATATCGTTTTTACGTGATTTACTGTGTGATTAACAAGTTTTGTTTTTATTTTTCAGTTAATTCAGTAGTGTACCTACGTACAGGGACATTATTTTAAGTGTCTCACCCGATTGGCGACTTTGCTATCGACCACAATAAAAAAACAATTATGTATTCCCTAACAGCTTTTAGTGAACAAGCCAAATTTGATGTCAAAAAAAATCTATGTTTACAAATTTGACAGATACGACGCCATATTGGATTTTCTTAAATGGCAACCCTACCTTATAGTAAGCCAGCTGCATTCGCCTATTTGTTCCAACATTAAAAATATATAATTGTCAATATTTATTTTCAGCCGTTCCGGAGATACGAGGCTTCGAAGTTGGTGATTTTGTTATCATCTAATTAACAGAAGCTTTGAGATTAGAAACTCAATTTTTTCTGAAGATGCGTAATTTCTTATGGCGAAGCCACCCATGCTATTATCATATATATCAGATGTCAGAAAATGAAAGTTACGACGCCATTTTGAATTTTATTAAATGGCAACCCCCATTTATAACTACAAAAAAAATCAAAATAGCGTCGTAACTGTCATTTTCTGACATGTGACATATATGACAATAGTTTTAATGGGGTGAGATACTTAAAACACATAATCGTACGATGCAGTTTTTGATACGGTCGTATTTCCGTAAATTTGGAAATAAATATCGACAACTATATATTTTTGAAATCGGACCGCGAAATGCCATACACTGACGTAAATATAAATGTGGGTTGCCATTTAAAAAAATTCAAAATGGCGTCGTAACTGTCATTTTCTGTCATCTGACATATATGACAATAACAGACCCAAAAGTAACAACTTCAAAATTGATTTCTGCAATATTAGAGGGCTTAACACTAACATCAATTCAGTCCACCAGCACTTACAATCTTCCAAGCCTCATGTGCTTGCACTGACCGAGACAAAAGTCAGAGCGTCAACGAACACCGTCAGCTATTTATATCCTGGATATGATTTTCACTTCCGTTTTAGATGCAACTTTGGGGTCTGTCTATTCATTCGAGATGATCTTTGCTGCCAACGGGAGGAGATACTGGAACCGAAAGACTTTGATGTAATGTGGTTTAAAATATCTTCACAAAAAATCACTAAGTTTATATGCTGCCTTTACCGCCCTCCAAGCGACATGCATTACAGGGCCCTCTTCTCATCACTAGCCAACACAATCGACTTCTTGCAAACCAATCATCCGAATGCCGAAGTTGCTATCTTTGGCGACTTTAACGTCCACAATGTCAACTGGCTTAAATACTCAAACACCAACGATGAGCAAAGCCGCGAGGCCGAATCTTTTGCGATCAGTTCTGGTCTAACTCAACTCGTAGAAGAACCAACGCGGGTTCCAGACCGAGCTGGAGATTTTGCTAGTCTTTTAGATCTCTTTTTAACTTCAAATCCTGACCTATATACGGTCACCCTACAACCACCATTGGGCTCTTCCGATCACAAACTTATTTCAACCCTAAGCGAGCTGCCAATTAGTTCTGAACAACCTCCTAAACCCCGTAAGATTTGGCACTATACATCAGCTAAGTGGGAAGACCTAAAGGACCATTTTCGCAACTTTCCCTGGCTAAGCGTGTGCTTTTCTTCGGATGATCCATCTGCCTGTGCAAAGGAGATCTCCGACGTCATTCTAACTAGCATGGAGGCCTTTATTCCTTTCTCCAAAAAGCGCCCTTCCAACAGCAAGCCCTGGTTTAGCAAGAATTGCGAGCGTGCTGTCAGATCTAAAAACCTGGCTTACCGACAGTGGCGTAAAAACCCTACTCCTGAAAATCGCGCTATCTTTGTTACCACCCGAAACCAATGTAAGCAAATGATAGACCAAAGCAAAGAAGCTCATAACGAGGGAATCAAAAACAAACTTCTTGCCAGTCCTAACGGATCAAGGTCCTTTTGGTCAGTCGCTAAGGCCGTCAGCCAAAACTTTACAAAGTCAACTATTCCACCTCTAACACGTTCCGACGGCACAATAGCAACCACAGCCGGGGATAAAGCAAACCTACTTGCTGAACTGTTTTCCTCGCATTCCACTGTAGACTTTCAGGGAAAACCACCACCCAACATTCCCTCAGTTCAATCGCAAATGTCTGAAATCGTGTTCCGTCAGCGTCTTGTTAAACGGATTCTTAAAGGACTCGACGTCAATAAAGCTTCTGGTCCAGACGAAATTCCTATCATTGTTCTCAAGACATGCGCCGATGAACTTACACCAGTATTTTGTAGACTTTTCAACTTATCCTACAAAAAAGGAATATTTCCATCCTGCTGGAAGTCGGCGCGTGTCCAGCCCATTCCAAAGAAAGGTAAAAAGACCCTGCCAAGCAACTACCGACCCGTCGCATTGCTTTCAGTAATTTTAAAAGTAATGGAGAAAGCTATTAACCAACAACTCCTAAAGTATCTGGAAGGGCATAACATTATCAGCGACCATCAATACGGTTTTCGTAAGTCCAGATCAACAGGTGACCTTCTGGCATATGTCACCCATCTTTGGAGCAACACCATCGAACATCATGGAGAATCCCGGGCTGTTGCACTGGACATCTCTAGGGCTTTTGATCGTGTTTGGCACGATGGACTTCTAAGTAAATTGCGATCCTACGGTATGCCTAATGGATTTTGTTTATGGTTAACCAGCTTCCTTAAGAACCGTTCTCTGCAAGTGGCGGTTGACGGGTTTCTCTCAGACACCTTCACCATCAATGCCGGTGTTCCTCAAGGGTCCATATTGTCGCCTACCCTCTTTTTACTGTATATTAACGACCTTCTAGTGAAAACCCAAAATCCAATTTATAGCTTTGCTGATGACAGCACACTTGTCTCATCTTTTACCTTGACTCCCCAAACATCCGCTGCCGACACACATCTTCGCAGGCAGCATGAAGTATTGCGCCTCAACAAGGACCTGGAAGAAATTTTGGCTTGGGGTGACAGTAACCAAGTCGAATTTAATGCTAAGAAAACCCAGGCAGCAGTCTTCTCCAAAAAGGTTAACATTGCAGAACCGGATATAGTCATGGCAGGACACGCAATTCCCCTAGCACCGTCTATTAATTTGCTGGGGGTCAATCTGGGAGGTAATATGTCTTGGCATGATCACGTTGCCGCAATTGCCAAGACAGCTGCACAGAAACTTGGTGTACTTTTCCGCACCAAAAGGTTGTACACACCTCATCAACTTTTGATACTCTACAAAGCCCACATTCGACCATCATTAGAATATTGCTCTCATGTCTGGAGCTCTGCACCCAAGCACACCCTTCGGCTACTGGATTCCATTCAAAGGAGAGCCGTTCGTCTGATCGGCGACCCCGAGCTGACCAAGACCCTTGATAGCCTGGAGCATCGAAGACAGGTTGGTGATTTGGCTCTCTTTTACAGATATTTTCATGGCAGGTGTTCGACTGACATTGCCCACTTGATTTCACCTAGAGCAATGCAAAACAGAAATACACGGCGAACCACTACCACTCATCCATATGTTGTTCAGCTTAGTACTCCTCGAACTTCATTGTTCAAGAATTCTTTCATCTGGAGAACGTTATCTTTGTGGAATGATCTTCCTGAGGTCGTGTTTCCCAATGAATACAATCTTCAACGTTTCAAGACCAACGTTAATCGCTTTCTTCTCACACGCACCGCTCCCAGAGCGCCTTAAAGGATTTTTCCTACAGTGCAGGTGTTTCATCATAAAAAAAAAAGCATGGGTGGCTCCGCCATAAGAAATTACGTATCTCCAGAAAAAATTGAGTTTCTAATCTCAATTCTTCTGTTAATTCGATGATAACAAAATCACCGACTTCGAAGCCTCATATCTCCTGAACGACTGAAAATGAATATGGACAATTATACATTTTTAATGTTGGAACAAATAGGCGAATGCAGCTGGCTTACTATAAGGTAGGGTTGTCATTTAAGAAAATCCAATATGGCGTCGTATCTGTCAAATTTGTAAACATAGATTTTTTTTGACATCAAATTTGGCTTCTTCACTAAAAGCTGTTAGCAATACATAATTGTTTTTTATTGTGATCGATAGCAAAGTCGCCAATCGGGTGAGACACTTAAAATAATGTCCATGTACCTACCTACTTAGTTGTGTGTTTTAAAAATGAACCCAATTAATGACATAGTTTGTAATTTGTTGGAAACTCCATTCAGTCGTTGGACAAATAAGGATAAGAGTGACGTTTTGTTACACGGGTTTTTAGTCAATGTTTAAGTACCCGCACAATATCTAGCACTTCACCATTTTTTAGGACCGCAAGCCGCCACTGTATTTACGTCAAATAATACTAACGTAACACACTAACATTAACCAGTATGTCATGTATATCACGTGATTGGGCCACGATCTCGCGAGTTCAATCAAAATTATTACTATATCAATTAGTATCGCCCTATAACCGTTGTAATTGGTGTTTTATTTCTTCTCGAGTGCCTTGAAAGCACATAAAAATTTTCTTCCAGTCACTCTCGACAGATCTACGAGATATACAGGCCGTGATGCGGCATTTCAGCAGCGTTGGCTCACCTAAAACATCATGAAGAATTTAGATTAAAGCCTCTGGTCCCTCATGCAGCCTCATAAAGCTTTCGTCGACGAATTTACACGCAAAGTTTGGCTGGAATTGCGCGGCCGCCATGTTTACATTAAATTGTGTGCCGCTCCATTGTGCTATTAACATTTAATGGAAGTTATGCGAAGAGGCGAGTCGTAAGTTTTAGTGCACAAAGGGAACATGTGTTTGCCTTGTTTCTTTTAGGTACTTACAATGTTCAATGCGCTATTTAAGATCTTCTTTTTAATAACCGATACCCATGTTCAGTGGCGTATATTTGCAATACTATATTACTATACAAGCATGTAAATAATATAGTATGAGAAATATCGATATTGATTCCATCACTTTTATTACGCGATTGTGCGATTGTTTTAGCCCTTCCACTAAAATTTTTAACTTGTGCTTAAGAACTAGTAAATTTCCTGATGTACTTATTAAAAACTTCTAAGATCACTCTCCTTAAAAAGGGACCCAAATTCAAAATTATCCACCAGTTTCCATCATTTGTAATTTCTCTAAATGTTTTGAAATGCTGCTTCATAATACATTGACTTTTCTAATTAAAAATAACATCTCAAATATTCAACACGGTTTTATTAAGTGTGAATCAACCACCTCTAATCTTTTTTTGCATAACTCAGTTTCTTGCGGAAGCACTGGATTAAAAATGTCAGGTAGATGTTGTGTATACGGATTTTTCTAAAGCCTTTGATAGGCTTGACCACAGCATTCTGCTTGATAAGCTGAACGACGCTGGATCTTCAAATAATTTATTAAATCTGCTTCAATCCTACTTGACACACAGAATACAAATAGTGGAGTGCTCTGGTCAAAGCTCTGGCGAAATTAGGGTAACATCGGGGGTTCCGGAACGATCTATCCTAGCGCAGCTATTAATTAATTTATTTATTAATAATATTCTGGTGAACCTTGGCTTAAAGGGGCTATTATATGCCGATGATTGTGGATATTTTTATATATATATTTATATATATGTCGACGTCTCCAAGCGGTGCTTAACAAAATAATAGAGTGGTGCTCTATAAATAATTTACAATTAAAAGCTAGTAAGTGCAATATTGTCTCATTTACTCTAAAGACTGGACCAGTAACTTTTGATTACTCTATTAAAGACATAGGTTGAACCTTCAGATAACCTTTCATGCCCTTGGAGTTGTGTTCGATAGTAAATTATCGTTTATATTCTTGAGCTTACTCAATCCTGCTTTAAGGCCTTGGGGTTTATAATTAAAAATTCTGTATGCTGTATTTATTCCTAGTGAAGTATTTTTGAATCAACATCCCTTCTGTCAGTTTGGATGAATGGAGAGAAAAAGTGTGTCGGTGAAAATGTTTGGTCCTCTTGTTTCCAAAAATTTTAAAAATATTCTTACAGGGCAAGTCTTTGCTTGATGAATTTCTTACCAACCATTTGCTGTTTGCCAATCCTTTTAAACCACCTTGAGCTGTCTTGAAAAATATGCTGTTATATTCAATTCATTCGGTAAATTCTCCCATGGTATTAAAGTCCTTTTGAAAATATTGAATTTGGCAATTTACGGCCTCCAAGCTAGTTCAAATGAGCAGAGATGGAAAAACTTTTTTTGTGCTACATCGAGGTTTTCTTCATTGTAGCTTTGCATTATTGTTAGTAAATCTTTGATAGATTATGCTTTTGAACTTACTTTCCTCTTTTCCTGACAACTTTGGAGCTGTTTTCTCTTTGTGTCCTTTGACATTTTTAAAGAACTTATTTGTAAACGGGTCAATTTTTATTTTGGTATTCTGTAAATTTATTTCTTGACTTATTTTTGCTGTACTGTTCCATATAGCCTTTACAGAAGAATCTTTATAGTCTTCGCCATTACCCTTCTTCATATATCAAACCTTGCATTTTCATTTAAATTGCTCATTTTGTCTTCTTTAAACCTAGATGACATTTGTCAGACTAACAATAGTTATTACCTGACAACTATCAAAATTTTGCCGCTGAAAACCCATCTTGTTGATTTTGCCCAGGTAGATGTAATGAAGAGTTTTTCCACTAGAGAACAGGTCGTTGCTATGATATTTCGCAAGCATAAAACACTCTAGTAGTCACTATAACAAGAGGTTTTCTTCGAAAAATAAAAAAAGTACATTCGTGCATGTTGGAAATATGAAACTTTAGTTATTTTTATCCAGCAATTTAGATGAAAATACATAAAATCTAAGCATATAAAGACGGTAGGAATATCAAAATTCAACGCGATCTAAAAATAAGTGGAAAAGCGAAAATAACACCAACAAACTTTAAACAAAACATTACTACATTGAAGCCTATTCACAGTTTGTTCTGATAGCTTTTACCAGGTGTTTTAGTCGGCTGCTGGGTCCCCATTATTCATTGCGAGGCCCATCTGACAGGTTATTTGGTTGGTAAGGTTAATTAGATTTATGATGTAATCGGCGTTGTGGGTTTAAATGATTTTCGAATGGGAGGAGGACGTCAAAAAAAGACGTGCTGCGCGAGTTCGAGGTTTATCTTGGCCGACCAATCAGTACTAGAATGCTCGCCTGTTCGTATATTTATAACAGGTGTAATATGTTTTATAATAATATTAAGTATAGCCCAAAGAAGGGTTAATATGCGTAACGTTATTATAATGCTGGCAAACATATTGGCAGAAGATTAAATCTTTTTTATTAGGATGAGAAAGTAAATCACGAACGCGAACGACGCCATAGATTTCACTCAAGTTTTTATTCATTATTCATGGAACCGCCAACGAAAAGAATTTAAAATAAAATTTTTGTTACGCTAAGCCTTACAGTAATCCTTTATGTCTAGGCTTTTGTTTGTAGTTAAATAAATGAGCTTACCTTCAGCTGCTTATTTACATTACAAGTCTCGTCAAGAAAATATATGTGTATAAATATATATAAGCTAATCGGCTCCTGTCTAGGCTGTGCCTTTAGCCATTTTATTGGATAGATAGAAATTTATTAATTGAGATCTATAAGTATATGTACTATTTTTGTAAAAGCTGCAAAATGGGCCTTTTCACTATAGTCTATTAGTAGTAGTAGAGCAATAAAAGCTCATAAGGTATGTAAAGGGGCTACAAAGTAACCTAACGAATATTTAAGCAACTTTTATAATTTGGCATTGATTCCATTACAAAATTCTTTATTTTCATCAAGTGCAGGTAGTACCGCCCGTGTTTGGATCAATTTATGGGTTTTGCCTATTGTTATCTATTCACAAACACTAAAAATGGTGTGACAGAGACGTGCATTATGTATACAGGGTGATTTACGATGGATGGAACGTTAGACGTTTATGCAGAACTAAATAATAGATCATTTTGAAAATTTGGCAGCGGAGATAAACGACCATGATCTACATTTTGAAAATATTTTTGACCATGCGGTGTTGCCGCTTCTACTATATACCGGTTGCAACATCGGTATTTTAAATGGAACACCCTGTATATTTTTAAATTTTCAGATTCTTCAAAAAATAATAATTATTTTTTAATAAATGCATTATTAGTCTATACTTAATAGTTTTCGAGATACTGACTCTTGAAAAATTACATTTTTGAACTTTGACAGCTTCTAGCATTCTAACTGTACGTCTTAGAGCAAAACGGCTTACATGTGCCTATCGTTAATTTTTATTATCTTCTCAAAAAATCAACTTCCTGTTAAACAGGAAGTACTGTATTTAATGCTTTCGAGTAACATCCGGTTTAACCGGAAGTTGATTTTTTGGGAAGATAATAAAAATTAAAGATAGGGACATGTAAGCCGTTTTGCTCTAAGACGCACAGTTAGAACGCTAGAAGCTGTCAAAGTTTAAAAATGTCATTTTTCAATAGTCAGTATCTCGAAAACTATTAGGTATAGACTGAATAATGAATTTATTAAAAAATATTTATTATTTTTTGAAGAATCTGAAAATTTTAAAATATACAGGGTGTTCCATTTAAAATACCGATGTTGCCACCGGTATATAGTAGGAGCGGCAACACCGCATGGTCAAAAATATTTTTAAAATGTAGATCGTGGTCGTTTATCTCGGTTGCCAAATTTTCAAAATGATCTGTTAATTAGTTCTCCATAAACGTCTAACGTTCCATCCACCGTGAATCACCCTGTATAGTATTAGGTACACTTATTTTTTATCAAATATTATAAAATATAAAACAAAATACAAAAAATACATTGTATAGAAATTAAATTATAAAAAATCATAATATTCTTCGTCATCTGACAAACTGTCATCTCCTCTTGACGTTATAAATAACGGGTCGACGGTCCGATTGATCAGGTGGTCAAGGTCCCACATTTTCTCCTCTTCTTTAATGACATGATGGACTGTTTTTCGCCAGTTCTCTGGTGTCACTTTCTTAATGGCTTGATCAAACAGTAGCTTAACGTCTTTCATTTTGAATGTCGTGTTGTGTCTTGCTACAAATCCTTTCACTTGCGCCCAGATAAGTTCAATGGGATTTAGTTCGCAATGACATGGCGGTGTGTGCAGCATAGTTACACTATGTTTTTCATCTATATCTTCCACGGCATATTTCATAAAACGATGTTTGTGTAAATTTTCTATATCTAATAGTTCCTTTTTTATCAAATTATCTTCTTTTTTTTCTTTGGTTAGTTATCATAAATAGTTTAATGCACAAAATTTACCTACGCCTATGGCCGACACCAAAATTGAGCCGACATGGACGGAATTTCCCATTTTATTACTCTACACCTTTCTGAAATAGACTATAAATCTTGATTTTTGTGTATAAAGAAACCTTTGTACGTTTTTATTTTTTTTGATAATTCTCTGAGAGAATAATTAAAAAAAAAATACTGGAAAAAAACACGAACAAATCTACGTTATGAAAACTGCATCTTGACAATGTTGCCAATATTCTTTAAAATGTTTATGTTATAATATATACCGAGAAACGACACGAGTCTGAAAAGTAATCCAATAGAAATTCTTTAAAAGTGATTTATACCAGAACAATTAAAAAATCACTATTTTATAGTTTACCTATATTTCGTCCTAAAATAAATGAATAAAGTTCACGGTCAGTCGGACTGACAGTCTTGATGAATGACATCAATAATCCAGTCAGAGATGAACCAATGCCCCCCCCCCCCCCAATGATATTGGAACATCACGATGTCAGTTGGGAATTTTCGAAAAATACATAACACCTTTTCCTTCGCATTTTGCCTTTCTACCCTACAAAAGCAAAATAATAATTCCTTCAAACCCGAACAAACCCCCCCACCGCATGTTTGAAAATGAGTTGGGAAATTTTTCTGCCATCCAATAGAATGAGCTTCAGTACGCCCCTGTATTAATCCTTCATTATTATCGCTTCAGTCTTGTTTCTATTGAGAATTTACATCGGTCCAGTCAGTCCTTAATATTTGCCCTTTATGATCAATATTACGGTGTATAGTAATTATTATTGGACTTTCTTTTTGCGCAAGTTCCACGTTCAACCAAAAAACAAAAAAAAAACTTATAGGATCAGATAATTTATATTATCATTTAGAACTTTTTTAAATTACTTGTGTAAAGTAAGGAATAATTGAGCACTAAGCACCGATTTGCATGTCCACTTAGACAAATAAGAACAATAAGCTTTATTTTAAATGATCACTCATTAAAATCCACTCGTAAAGTATATATAACGAGAGGTAGTACCTACCTACAGTTTACCGCCCAAAAGATACAATGTTAAATTCTTAACTTGTAGCATTCATACTTTTTCAATGTGTTCGTTAATTTTACATTTGGTTATGCCAATTAAAAAAATTTAATGTCAGAATAACGCGTCATTAATGCTAAGCGCAAAAGCGTTTTTCTTCGCACGTTAAAATATACAGCTTATAAAATACATAATTGTTTTATAGGCCTTTATTAGTTTACAACGACCATAAAAGAGGCCATAAAGGAAAACACATTGGCGTATCAATCAACATAACGTCCACGTTTTGTAAGATAAACGACGATAAAAAATAATTGTACAATATAAAGCTCCAAAAACGTAAACAGGTACTTATTATTTTTGGTAAGGTAATAAGTTGAAAACGATAATAGTAGTTTGAAGTTTTGTGGCTTTTTGAAAACTAGTTTATGTTCGTTTACGAATAATTAAAAGAAAGTTATGTATTTCATCAATGATGATCATGTAAAATTATAATGTAGGCAAAAACCAGGCAATATAAAAAGAATAATAAACTTTTTTTGCAGCAGCATGTTGTACAGCTTTGCACAGGATTCCCACTCGGCTCGTGCCAAAATTTTGCGAGCCGTCAACCAAAACTAAGACAAAAAAAAGTCCAGCTGGCCTGAAGTGCCTATAGTCCATTTCAGAAAGGTATAGAGTAATAAAATAGGAAATTCCGTCCAGTTCGGCTCAATTTCGGAGTCGGCCATAGGCGTAGGTAAATTTTGTGCATTCAATTATTTATGATAACTAATTAAAAAAAAGAAGATAATTTGATAAAGAAGAAACTATTAGTTATAACGAATTTACACAAACATCGTTTTATGAAATATGCTGTGGAAGTAATAGCTGAAAAACATTGTGTAACTGTGCTACGCACACCACCATATCATGGCAAACTAAGTCCTATAGAATCTATATGGGCGCAAGTGAAAGGATTTGCAGCAAGACGCAACTCGGCATTCAAAATGAAAGACGTTAAGCTACTGTTTGATCAAGCCATTAAGGAAGTGACATCAGAGAACTGGCGAAAAGCAGTCCATCATGTCATTAAAGAAGTTCGAAAAAGCTGTCCATTTTCTCCAAGAGACCTGATTTAAGTATAAATAATAAATCCCACAAAGTCCCGGTCTCAAAAATTCTTTTATATATAAGTATAACGGTTACATGTTTCGCTCGCAAATGAGCATCATCAGACCTACAAACGTTGTTGTGTTTGCAAAATGTGTGTGTGTATAAAAAAACATAAAAGTATCTTACCTAATTACACAAACAAAGAAACATTTAAAAATTAAAAATATATAAACACCTCACCCAACTGTAAATAAAACATAAATAAATTATACTGAGTGGGGAGTAACAACCTTCCATAGATTGGTCAAAAGTAGCCCACGAAGTAAGTGCCCAACCTTGTCTGTTAGTGTCAAGAAAAATAAAACTAAAAAGAGAAATGTCAAAAGTCACCGGAAAAGGCGGGAGAACAAGAGGTTATGGATATAAAAGTGAATCATTTGTTTATGTTATTGAAAATAAAATAGGACTCAAAATTAAAAACTTCATTAACACAGGTAAGGACTGGACTCTTCTTAGCTTTGGTTATCTCTAATTTTTCAAGTAAATCTAACTTTTTGCTCTTCTGACATTCGTGAAGTATATTTACATTTTCAGGTGCCGAGAATTGATGTTTTGATTATAACAGATGGTTTGCAAACGCTGATTTCGTGTTAGTTATATCAGTATTCCGGTATTTATCAACAAAACTAAGATTTTCCTGGATTCTGGTCGATAGTTTTCGTCCTGATTGTCCTACATACACTGCAGGGCACTCTCCACAATGCAAAGAATACACACCTGACTTTGAAAATGAGTCAACTTTGTCCTTAATTTTGACTAGATGCTGTTTAAGCGTATTATTAGTCTTGAAAGCTAGTGATATGTCGTAAGATTTGAAGAATTTTCCCAATTGTAAAGATATGTTACCGAAATAAGTTAATGATCTATAATTATTTTTGTTAGATATATTTAAATGTAAAATATTATATGATAATTTGTATTTATTGACGAATTTATAATAAAGTTTATTAATTAATCTTAATGGGAACCCGTTATTAAAAGCTAATTGTCCCATCAATCCAGGAACATCTTAGTTTTGTTGATAAACACCGGAATACTGATATAACTAACACGAAATCAGCGTTTGCAAACCATCTGTTATAATCAAAACATCAATTCTAGGCACCTGAAAATGTAAACACGAATGTCAGAAGAGCAAAAAGTTAGATTTACTTGACAAATTAGAGATAACCAAAGCTAAGAAGAGTCCAGTCCTAACCTGTGTTAACGAAGTTTTTAATTTTGAGCCCTATTTTATTTTCAATAACATAAACAAATGATTCGCTTTTATATCCATAACCTCTTGTTCTCCCGCCTTTTCCGGTGATATTTGACATTTCTCTCTTTAGTTTTATTTTTCTTAGCACTAACAGACAAGGTTGGGCACTTACTTCGTGGGCTACTTTTGACCAATCTATGGAAGGTTGTTACTCCCCACTCAGTATAATTTATTTATGTTTTATTTACAGTTGGGTGAGGTGTTTATATATTTTTAATTTTTAAATGTTTCTTTGTTTGTGTAATTAAGTTAGAGACTTTTATGTTTTTTTTTATATGCACATTTTGCAAACACAACAACGTTTGTAGGTCTGATGATGCTCATTTGCGAGCGAAACATGTAACCGTTATACTTATATATAAAAGAATTTTTGAGACCGAGACTTTGTGGGATTTATTATTTATCATTAAAGAAGACGAGAAAATGGGGATTCTTGACCACCTGATGGATCGGACCGTCGACCCGTTAATTATAACGTCAAGAGGAGATCACAGTTCCTCAGATTACGAATAATATTATGATTTTTTATAATTTAATTTCTATATAATGAATTTTTGTATTTTGAATTAAATTGAATTCAAAATTAAATTTTAAATTGAATGTAAAAGATAGCCATCAGACCTGAAAGTGGTGTGGCCAAGGAGTGCATTATGTACATAATCTACATAGTAATGTACATAATGCACTCCTTTGCCACATCACTTTCAGGTCTGATGGCTATCTTTTACATTGAGTTGATTCCAGCACATGGCGATACTAGGTATTCATCATATATTTCTTCTTAAGAATATCTTGAAAACATATTTTCACTGTATTGGGAATTGCTTACATAGTATGGCTTTCTGATGAGTCCCAACAAGGACGAAACAGCCTGTGATGGTCTACCTGTGCTCCAGACTTCCTTTGGCGTCCCTTTAATGCAAAAGATAGACACACTACTCAGTTTGCTTGGCGCTAAGTTTTTCTTTCTATATAAGACGTAATATTTTGCATATGCGACTGAACATTTTAAGCAATTAAAAAATATGGGACACTTGACTTTTTCTCATATTCTTGATTATCATCAGTAGAAACATCGCGTAAAGATCTTAAACAATAATTAACTAACCGGACAACTTTGATTAGGACATTAGTAAATATTATTTACTCACAATCAAAGTTGCCCGAATGTGAGAATTTTTTTTCTCTCGCTATCATTTTACATCACAGCCAAAGTTGACTGGTTATTTAATTATTGTTTAAAATACACTCTTAAAAATGACTTGGTATTTGGTACTAATTTTTATTTGTTCTCGTGTTTACGTTACCAAAAATAACTATTGTTAGTTAGGAAATCAAAAAAGATTTGTTTCTTGGTTATATTTACCAAAAAATGATGCCATCAGAACAAAGAAAATCTTGTTTTCATATTAGTTGGCAGAAATAAAATATTTTGTTTAGCTGAATTTTACTCTCTATATATCTTATTTAAATGTTACATCAAGTTCCTACGAACTTGTATTTATCAATTAAGCTTGTTATAATAACACATTATGGATTTGTAGTCCCTATCATTTTGTTAATTTTGATTAAGATACATTCTTAGTTACCAGAACTAACTTTTCTTTTCAAGTAATATTATTCTTCATATTTATAACTAACGACATCAACAGAGACTTGACGCCCTTGCCCGGTGGGTGACATGTGACATCATTCTAGCCAGGACTGTCAGGAGGTTATGTTTATGTTAGGGTGCTTTTGCGATTTCGTGTCCATTTTTTCGTGTTTTTAAGGCAATAATTGGCCATTTTCATGGCCATGCCCGTGTGGAAAATGGATGTGACAATATTTGGTGTAATATATTTGTGTTTATTGTCTTTCTTGTGTACGTTCTTATTGGCAGAAGGAAGTTAAATCATTAGTAAGTAAACATTTTATTTTTTATCATTGTAGTTGTACATTAGAAAGTTTAAATAAGATTTTTATAAAGCATGGCAAGGTGACCCGATGAGAAATAACTTGAAAATATTTTTTTTGTTTTGTTTTTGTTCTATGTTCCACTCGATGTTCCATTTCTATAAAAGCACGTCATATTGATGATTTTTTAATCTGACCAAGTACAACAAATTTTATATATGTAGCTGTATATTTTAAATAGAAAGTCCAGGGGATATTTTTTGTTTTTTAATAATCGCAGTTGCAGATAAGAAAATTTAAATAAGGACAATTCAGTTCTATAAGCAATTGAACAACCCAAAAGGTTGAGTAAAATAAGTTAAAAACCTAGTGTTTCTGTTTTGTATTGCATGAGTATGTATTATAAAGAACATGAGAGAACAAGGACATTGGAAACAATTTTTTTTAAAGAAACCATAATATCCCTGATAATTTATTCCAATTAGTTTACGCATACCAAGTAAGTAAAACCAAGACTTTTTTTTTTAAATGGATACCTAGGAAGGAATATTTTTCGTTATTAAGTATAAATTACATATGACATTTTTTTTAGAAATGAAACAGACTTTTTTAAAGTTATTTCTATCAAATCAACTTGCTAAATTTGCCATGCGTTATAAGCAGTTCATTCAAACTTTCTAATGTGCAACTGCAATGACAAAAATATAAAATTTTTACTTATTTATGAATCAACTTCTTTCTTAAAATTAGAAACTACAGAAAAAAGATAATAAACACAATGTTGTGACTACATACGTAATTATTACTCTATGAAAATTTCAAGTTTGGCCCAAATAAATGATTGCTTTGGCAACATTTGTAGATTGCATCATTAACAAAAACAATATTACCTTGAAAAAAAAAATTCAATTTTCCATATTTACACATTAGTTGTTACAACTAATTTTAAAAGCGGGAGTACCATATAAATTTATCCGTTTATAAAATTTCGTTGTGACAATAAAATTTGTAGGTTGGGTTGGTTAATGTTATTAATTAGTTCAACAGTTTAATAACGACCATTTTTTTTGGTTGAACACACTAATTTTTGTGTTGAGTCCGATTTCACGAAAATAAATAGTTGTCAGAACCAAATTTTAGTAATCCATACCATGTTATTTTTAAGAGTGTATATTTGTCCAACTCGACAATAATATTTACTATTGCTTTAAATATGATATCTAGAACAAATACTTGAGCTGTGAAACAATTAATTATAAGTACAATAAAGTGCCTCAAAGAAATCTAATAAAAATAGCTCGTATATTTTACAGGAAAGCATCATCCTATATTATGGCCTTACCACAATAAAAAACCTAGTAAAAATGTTATTTCGAGAGCCAATAAATTACCTTTTATAAAACAGTCTTGGGTTTAAACATCCTTTTAGTAGTTTAATAGTTATGAGATTTTAAGTATGATTGTTGCCATCAGTCAGTTTAGATTCGGGATTGGTCTGTTTGCTTAATTAGACAAACAAATATGTATTAGAAGGGAAGAAATAAGAACTCAAAGTCTTTATTCACTGTTATATACAGGGTGGCGCATCAAAAACGAAACAGAGACATTTACTGGCAGCTCAGTTCTTTTTTGAAAAAACGCTCAGACCCGTCGATTTTGTTTTCGAGGGGGACACAAAATTGGCAAAAAATCACGTCAACACTGGGTGGGGGTGGCACCACCCTAAAATGGATAGGGGGGTCAAGTGATTATTTTAAAGGTCTTTCAATTCCTTTACTACTGAACTGAAGTACATGAGTTTTACATCGTTAAAAAGGGAAGTGAAAGACCTTTAAAATAAGGTATCGCTCGACCCCCCTTTCCATTTAAGATTTTAGGGGTGGTGCCACCCCCGTCCAGAGGGCTGCACGAGTTAACGTAATTTTTTGCCACAAAATTGACGGATCTGGGCGTTTTTCCAAAAAAAAAACTGAGCTGCCAGTAAATGTCTCTGTTTCGTTTTCGATGCGCCACCCTGTATAATGAAATTTTTTGGTTTTAAAATAGAAATTCTCTACATGTTTCAAATGCAGAAGCATTCATTTTCGGGAGAACAAATAAAAATAAGTAAAAAAGGGTAAATAGAGCTTTAAGATTATAATATCAGATGAAATTCCATCTAATATATAGACCTAATGATGAAGATTCATCTAAATATGTAATGTCAAAAGGCCTTAATAAACAATTGTTTATTTTTAAACACCCTCTTATTTTCTTCCTCTTGTAGCATTCTTGATAATCTTAATATATACTATTTAATAGGTTTATTGTAAGTAAAATATTTCGTTTTCTATTAAACGATCCGTTTTGAAAATAATGTTCGTTTTACTTGAAAATATTAGTTAAATCCAGTGTAAGATGTATCTGTTTAGGATTTTTAAAAAGCCTACCGTTTGCAAATTATATTTATTTTGACAATGACGAATCACAGGTTGACAAGTCCAATCAATGCTGGTGTCTGCAGCATCACCTGTTGAATTCCAAAGAAAAACCAACCGCAATTCTATTTAAATAAGTTAAGACCGGGTTGTCCAAAATTGTTCAAACTCCGCATGTGCACCCACAACACAGATACTCTAAAAAGTCTCCCTACGTCCACGCTCTAAAGTCAACAGGGGAGCAAATATTTGGACAGTCTAAAGTTTGCATGGGATTTCCTACAGGGTGGCCCATTTGTATGACAAAGTAATATATCGTCTCTACTATTAAAGATATTAAAAATAAGTTTTTATAAAAGTTGTGAGGTACAAAAAAATATATGTTCTAAAATTATTTTTAAACATACAGGATGGTCCAAAAAAGTAGGACAATAAAATGATACATTTTTTTAAATGGAACACCCTATATATTTTAGCATTTTTTGTTTCCTTACAAAATTCTCCATATGAGGCCATATTTAGTTTTTTAATTTTTTGAAACGTTGCCGAACAAAATGCAAAATTCTTAAAAATTTTGGAAAAAACATGATAGTAAAAAATTACCTGTATTTCTCAATAAGAGTATCGAAAATTGAAAATTTCTTGTAAGCTCTTAAGTTTAGGGATAGATAAACTGTCTTAAATCTTTAAGTACCGAAAATTTTGTACAGGGTATTTTCTGTTGACATCCAAATATTTCAAATAAAACACCCTATATTTATTAGGCTCGTCTGATAGATATTGTAAGTATCTTTTATTATTGTTAAGTCATACCTATACCTAAATTTACTAGTTTTGGCAATATTTCGATTTTTATTTAAATTTTGTTGAAAAAAACTATAGTTTTTATTTTTCTAGTAGGCCATGACTAGCAAAGTCAAAACAAATGTAATTGCCATATTTATAATTATTATATTTATATTTATAATGTTTGTAAACTTATTTTAAATTCAATAAAAACAAAATTTTATTAAATTAAATAAATACGTAACTAACTATGGTTATCAATTTATTTTAATATGGGATAATATTTAATTACATTTGTTTTTAGTTTGCTGGTCATGGCTTACTAGAAAAATAAAAATTATAGTTTTTTTCATCAAAATTTAAATAAAAATCGAAATATTGCCAAAACTAGTAAATTTAGGTATAGGAATGACTTAATAATAATAATAATAAAAGATACTTACAATATCTATCAGACGAGCCTAATAAATACAGGGTGTTTCATTTGAAAAAACAGAGTTATTGTATTTTAAAATTTTGTATATTTGGATGTCAACAGAAAACACCCTGTACAAAATTTTCGGTACTTAAAGATTTAAGACAGTTTATCTATCCCTAAACTTAAGAGCTTACAAGTAATTTTCGATTTTCGATACTCTTATTGAGAAATACAGGTAATTTTTTACTATCATGTTTTTTTCCAAAATTTTAAGAATTTTGCATTTTGTTTGGCAACGTTGCAAAAAATTAAAAAACTAAATATGGCGTCATATGGAGAATTTTGTAAGGAAACAAAAAATGCTAAAATATATAGGGTGTTCCATTTAAAAAAATGTATCTTTTTATTGTCCTACTTCTTTGGACCATCCTGTATGTTTAAAAATAATTTTAGAACATATATTTTTTTGTACCTCACAACTTTTATAAAAACTTTTTTTTGATATCTTTAATAGTAGAGACGGTATATTACTTTGTCAGACAAATGGGCCACCCTGTATGTTTCTAACCACCATTCACCACCCGGTATATTATATTTTGTAATCACCATTATTACTTTTACTGTGGGAAAATCGCCTTTATACATAGCGTAGACTCAAAACAAAGTATTTTATTTCTTTAATAACTTGCTTTCACTAAATTTTACTTCATCCAAATGTTTCAAATTTTCACATCCGGCCAAACTGAAAGTTATTACCATTATACTTAAAATTATGACAGGAAGCTTAATTTTATGCCTCGAGGGAATGTATGTAAGTGAAGAATTATCTTTGGTATAGTTTGCAACTTGTACAAAGTTTGGAGCAGTTAGAGTAATAGGTTAATTGAGGTGGGATCTGCACTTATTTTTATTTGCTTTATGAATATGAAAGTCACTTCGAATTGTCGAATTGAAGTATTGAGTGAGCTTTCTCGAGTCACAATTTAATTTTAAATTAATTTAAGTTCTGCGTGCTGATTTTTGGTAATAAGAATCGAATTAATGATCTAAAAAAACATTTTAAATATATCCGCCGATGGATCTAAATTAAAGATTTTAGATAGTGCAAGAAATTTGGTTTTATTAATCGACACAGAACTAAAATTTTAAGAACATCTAAAAGAAATATTTAAAAAAAACTTATCTTTCTCTAAAAATATTATACAGCAACAGATATATTTTAAATTTTAAATTAAGGAAAGACATGTGTGAATCTCTCGTTTTGTCCAATTTTAATCATTATGATTTTGTATATTATGGATTTGCTTAGATGTTGAGACTAGATCTCGCATACAAAAAGTTCAGAATGCGTGTCTTCGATTTTTGTATGGTGTGCGAAGGTTTGATCATATTTCTCACTTGTACAAGACTATTAACTGGTTGAGGATGAATGAACGTAGAATTATTCACTTTTGTACATTTGTGGTAAAGATCCTTAATAATCCAGACTGCCCTATCTCGATTCGAGAGCGTTTGATTTTTCGTCCTAATGTTCATGATGTACCGGTTAGAGACAGAAGTAAATTAACCATGCCTCATCATCAGAGTGCCATATTTCAGGGTTTTTTTTTTTCATACAATGCTGTTATAGTTATTTACAATATAAGTGTTGTAAATATTTATATTACAACACGAGATGTTAAAGTTGTCAAATGAGGCGTCAGCCATCGAGTGTAGTAATATGAATTTACAACAAGAATATTGTACACAATTTTATCTACTTTCATCTATGAATAAAAATAATTGGCAAAAGACATTTTTAAAAATAAAATTTAATAATCAAGTTTTTTATGTTACCTTTCGCATAGTTATTGTTTCGCATGGTTACTGTCGAAACTTTGTCAAACAAACTCAAAAATATTAAAAGCGTTTTTCAAAATGAGCGATTCTGATGGAAGTTTACCCTCTGATATAGAAGTAGCGGCAAACGAAGCGTTCTCAAGTTTAGTTCCAACAAAATCTAAGGCGCGGTTTGAGTTGGAGTATCAGCAGTTTGAAGATTGGTGCAAAGCTAACAAAATAAAGGAGGTGTCTGAGAAAATCCCCTTGGGTTATTTTTCCGTAAAGCAACGCTTCCAGAAACCATCTACACTATGGACTCACTACTCATTGTTGAGAACTATGATTTCAGCCAAGAAAAATCAAGATTTAAGCAGATTTTCTCAACTAATCATATTTTTGAAAAGAAGTTCAACAGCAAAATTTTAATAAAACCGTTTTTTCCATTACAGCACTAGTGCTGTAAAGGCATCTATTACTTACAGCACTAGTGCTGTAATAGATGCCCTTACAAAACGATTTACAAAACTGTAAAATTCATATTACTAAATGAAAGTAGATAAAATATTTTTTGTACAACTGTCAAAAAAAGTTGACATTTTTTCATCGCTATCGATACGTAAACCTTTTGTTTTTTTAACAGTGAAAAAAAGACTTTTTCACGGTGAAAAAAAGACTTTTTTTAACTGGAAAAATGATTTACAAAAAAAACGATAAAACATTACTTTTTAAAAAATGTATTGAATTTTTTTGTACAAATTTACTAATTAATTACCAACTACCAAAAAATCTCATTTGTTACAATAATAATTGATGGTGAAGTTCAAACAATTGCTTCCAATATTAATTCCCGAAGCTGGTCCACCTTGCTGCTGATCAGAAACGCTAGATATTCCTTGAAAAGTTGAGTCCACAATTGTATCAGTTATATTGATTTGTTTGGAAGTAGAGGAACAATTTAATATATTAGAAATATCAATTTTATTACTCAAACTATCTTCTATATATCCTTCTGCTATGGCGGCAGATTTCCAACCACCGTGGCGTTTTATAGATGTCATGTTACCCCCTGCATTGGCTAAGAGAGTTGCAGAACTCCTCCTAAAACAGTGACCTGTGTAGCTCTTATGCAATTCTTTTCCCAGCCATTTTGCAATCAAGCTAGGAATTTCCCCTATTTTATTTATTCCCACATGTTGGTCAACACATTTTCCTCTTGAATATTTTAAAAATAATCTCTTTTTGTGTGTGTGGGACGGCCTTAGTGCTCTATACTTGCGATATATCTCAATATAATCAGAATTTGAAACGGTAAACATTCTTGGGCAATAGGTCTTTGTATCCGGTATTTTAACAATCAATATAGACCCGGTATCTTCAATGTCATCAATAGTTACCTTCAATAATTCTTCACGGCGACAAGCACCGCTGATTCCCAAAATTAACGCAACCTACAATTAAAAAAATATTGAAATTACTGAAATATTACAAAATTTTGATCATCTGTACCTTATAAAGTAAATTTGTTTCATCATCAGCTTCTTGAATGAATTTATTAATATCGTCTCTCGATAAAACTTTAGATTTCTTCCCTCGGTATCCGACGTTTTTGTTCTTAATAAAAGGCACCAATTTTGAAAACTTCTTTATATCAATATTTTCTTTAACATTCAATGTACTCTTCAACATTGAGTAGACACTCCATAAAGTAGAAGGTTTTACAGTTTTTGATTTCTCCTCAAAATAGCATATAAGTACCTTTTCAGACACTTTTTGTATATTTTTCTTGCCGCATCATTCACGGAATTGGTTATAATTTTTCTCGTATATAAATCTTGATTTCGCCGGTAACATGTTAGCTATAGCCGAATTTGCTATATCGGCTATATCTGAAGGAATCTCGCTATCACTATCGTAATCTACATCAATTTTAAGTACTTATACTATTTATTTAAAAAATTGCAATAAATATGAACAGCTATCAACGTATGACAACAAAACAAGCAACGTGCCAACAAACCATTTCTATAGTAACGACAGGGCTGTTAACTTGATTATGTGAAATTATATGGTAAACATTTTTTATAATATACAATTTAACCGATTAATTCAAACTTTCAGTTGTACAAAAAATGTTGTTTGTATTTCGTTTGTGAAATTCGTGTTTTAATGGCACATTCGAGAGAATTTTTCGCCTCGACCTGCGGTCTCGGCAAAAAATTGACACTCTCATATGCCATTAAAAAAACACTTACTTCACGCACTTAATACAAAAATAACTATTAATTCAATACCCACTGATATGTTACTTGTAAGGGTAGAGTTATTTAAGATAAAGTATAAAAAGTAACTTTTAAATTTACAAAATTCTTAATTTTTTAAAATTCAACTATATAATTTTTTTTCTTTTTAGATTTTTTGCTTAGGTTATTAAATTATATTTATTTAATTATTATAATCGCCGAGTTTATTATTTGAAAGTTTTATAAACTTATTATATATTACATTATTCATTTAGTTATAAATTAAGTTCTATTTAATTAAAAAGTAATTTAATAACACTTATTATGTCCTTGACTGGTTGAGTAGAGTAGCTATTACAGCTAGACTACGCCAGGATTGGACATATATTCTAATATATTTTATTGTAAATTTTGAAGACGTTTATTATTAGTATTATATATTATAGTAACAATTTTGGTTAGATAAAAATAATGCAAAATGATTAAAATTATATTGTTAGATCAGCAAATGAAACATATTTTTGTTATGCGAACATAGGAAGAGTCGACGAGTTTAACTTTTTTCACGGAGAAACGTATCACCGGATGGGGGTTTTTGGTTTGGATTAAACTTAAGCAAACTTTTTTAAATATATAAAACTTTCAAATGGTTTGCTCGTGATGGATTTAGAAAGGAGCTAGTCCTCATCTCCTAAAAACAAGTCAGAGATTAGGCATACAAATTTGAAACAAATTTTATCCATAAAACAGACATGTCGACAAATTTCTTAATTTATTTAAATATACTAAATTCGTTACCTTCTTGGTTATCTTATATTAAAAATTGCTAATAATTTAATATAAATCTTAAATATTTCTAGTTTAACCCGCCATTGTTTAATTGGTAAAAACACAGTTTATGTCCTGGAGATTAGAAACATTGTTGCAAGTACATTATACAACCTTAAATTAACTGCGGTGGTGGCTCAGCGGTGAGTCACTGGCATTCGACCATGGCGTTCCGAGTTCGATCCTCGGGGTGGGCATGCGCACAATGAAAAACTATGTCCTAATTTTAGTAGGTTTAAGAATGCAGGGAAGAGTGTAAAATGTATCATCTCCCAACCCATCCCATTTACGACGGTAACCAGGCCGGATGAGATCGGAAATCTCGTGGGGTGGGAAAGAAGGTACACACTCCCCAATCGGTAGGTCATGCAATGGCGCAAGAAATCGAGGAATCGCCCTTAGGGGGGGGGGGGAGGAGTGTCGCATAACTGAGGATTGTGGTTCGGAACCCACGTTAAGCTGTAGGTCCCCTCGGAAATGGCCCTGGCAGCGAACGAAGAATTGGCTATTATTTTTAAGGTAAAAGAAAAATATTGTTTTATGGGACTGCTATGAGATGGCGTGAAAGGTTATATACAACCCAAGAAGGTTAATATATTAATTTTTAATATTAAGTTTTTCAAAAGAGTTCTAGACAGGTATGCAGAAGGTGACATACTATCAGCAGAAAAGTATTCCACTTCTAATAGTTCTATGCAATTTAAATAGTATTTTGATACATTGATTAAGATCTTGGTATCTTAGACTAAAGCTCCGGGTTAGTTAGCTGAATTCTGTGTTCACCTGAAGACGACTGGAAATACTTACCAGTTGAAGCGTTGTCATTTAGAACAAATAAAGACAATGCAAGTCCAAAACCCTACTGCCGTTCAAGAAACAACCTTTAATAGTGTAATATTATCCAGTTTTTGCCAACCAACGATATTTCAAAGGCAAACTTCTCTGAAACTACAAAAACAATTTGGTAAAAACGTGTTTCATATTGAGCGGCAAGTATCATTCTTTCTAACGAAGCAAAATTTGGGTTTCAGTAGTCAGAAGTTGACGAGATTTTAGCGTCTGAAAAATCGAATATTTTTACACAATATATTGTGGCAATAAAATACCAACAATAAATAGTGAAATTAAATTTAAAAGTGTATGAACGTTTGAACATTCACATTGTTTTTTGAATTTTAAATGTATCCGAACGCGTTAAAATTTCCCATGTTAAAAATCGTTTTTTTTACCGAACTACAAAAAAATTAAGCAAGATTATGAATTTATGTTTTCCTACGACTACCTATAAAAATGAGAAAGAACGCATGGTTAACTTGGCTTGAAAATCACACGCGTGTTGAAAAAAAATATTTCAACACTATTGCTGAAATACAAGGCACACTAATTAATTTAAACGTATGGTGCCAATTTGACAAACCACCCCTATATATTAAAATGAACAAATTTTAGAAAGCAGTCATTGTAAAGTGTTTAACTTATTTATCGTGTATTTGTCAAGTGATTCAGAATTAGAGTGTGAAAATACGCCATCTGAAATTATAAAAAAAACAAATCGCGCTGAAGAGAGTGTCATGTATTAAACAACAAATTTTTACCTACAGATCACAAGGTCACAGGTTCAAATTCAATCAGGAGTATTTTACTTTTTTTTTTATAAAAACATTAAATAATTTATAGAATTATTTTGAATTGAAATCTTCTTTGTTAGGTGGATTTTTAAAATTTTTGTTTAATGCATCTTTCCTTAAATAAATTAAAAATTTTGCATTCTGGTTAATCTAGAAGTCAATCCAGGATTAGTTCTTCCTATGATATATAAAATATGAAAAAATGAAAAAGTTAAACTACAAATAAAGGAAAAGCGTATTGACATACTATGAAACCAGATATTAAGTGGAACATAATCCTAAGTATGCTAATTTCAACACTAGTGTTGATATTTATTTTCACAAATCAAAGGCTTTTTAATAGTTCTTTGTGGTCGTAGGCAAAAAAGTGTATATTAGTCGTGTAAAAGTGATTATTTTATAACTCGGAGAATTTCCGCACTGGGCTGACGCCTCGTCCTAAATATCTCCTCGTTTGAAAAGTATCACTTTTATCACTTGTTATTTAATATACCTACTATTTCACCAATGGCAAGGTGGTATCTATGTGGTTGTGAAAAACTGATTTTCAAGGAGAAAAAAAAAATCGAGGAAAGGTAAGCCAGGGAAAATCTTTAAAAAAAAATTACTAGTTCATTGTACTGTAAAAATTCTTGGGAATTATTTTTGTTTAACTAAAAATTTAAAAACTTTAAAACTACAAATTTAGGTATACCTTGTTTTTAAATCAATAAAATTATGATTATTTAAAAATATATTCAAAAAACAAAAGCTTTTTAAATAAAAATAAATGTGTACGCCAGTGCTACCATAAATTTTAAGCGATAACTGCCATTTTACTGCTATAATTTACCAATACATCGCATGATGTCGTATAACAAGTGAATGGGCAGTAAACCTACTCGGTCGAGGAATCTTTTGAGTTGGTGTCTTTTAATTGGCACCCTTAATGATTAAATGTCTGGATGAAACCCACTGCTGCGCTTCAGACTCTAGTTAAAGTAATGGTTTATGGTATTACAGCCTATATAAAGCTTATATTTATTTTTGTTGTGGAAAGAAGAGTAGTTGTCCTGCTTTTTATGAAATCACCGAAGCGAAACTCTGTTATTACTTACTCTTATTGCTTTTATAATTTAGCGATAGAAATAAATGTATTTTTGCATATCAACAAGACGTACACAAGCAGTGGCGTGGGGGGAGCTCAGTGGGCGTAAGTAGGACGGTTTTTTTTTGAGAGAGGGACAGTCGGGACTACATTACATTGTACCTAGTGGATAAGGCGGAGAAGCGCCCCAGGCGAAAAATATTTGAGGCCACCCCTGTTCGTTTAAAATTCACCTAACTACTATCAAATTTCGAAAACTTAATTACCACCTCTCCCTCTCTGCATGGTTGGATTAAATTTGTTTTTGTAAATGATTTTTTTTACTTTTTTTTTTGATATTCCTGGCAAAATTTTAACATAACCAGCGTTTTTCAGGCTCGGATTTTCATGATTAAAAATAAAGTTAATAACGCTCACCACGCAAAAATTTATGATTTTCAGAAATCCTGTATTTTAGGAGCGTAGATCTAAGAGCAGTTTTTGGTGCAAATGCTTAGGCTTTGAAATACTCCTTCTTAAGTGCCGTTTTGTATATTCATAATAAAGCATTCTCATTTCTTCCCGCACTAATTTTTATATTATAAATTACCTTACGTCTTCCATAAAAAATGTTTCAATTAAAATTTTTACTTGAATTTTTCTCTTTAAGAATAAATACATAGGTAGTAATAAATTTTGTTTTTGTTGTAAAAATATTTTATTGCATTGGGTTATATTTTTGTTGATTTAAAATAGCTCTAAAAAAGGGGAAACGGAACAGATATAATAGAAAAATACTATAACATTTTTCGTTTTCCTTTAAAACTGCATGATAAATCAATAACTGAATATGCGTCTGAAACCTTAATCTCTATATTATAGAAGACTTTTCCTTCTACAAGATATACTTGTAGAAGGAAAAGTTTAAAAACTAAACGTTTTCTACAAGACCTTTGTAATCTAAGCCAAGAATACATTATTTAAAGATTTAAATTAAGAGTCCAAGCGGAGACGAAAAAGTAGGTTGCAACTAGACTTTTTGACCCGAGCTCCTAGGCTCGGGGAGGGGGGGGGGGGGGCTGCTGTAGCCCGGCAGCCTCCTCTTCCCCTAAATACGCCACTGCCTTTGTGTAAATACTAAATAATAAAATAAATACCATGTATAAAAATTAGCATTTATTGCAAACATAGCAGTAGTTTTTTTACTCTTGGCAACATTACCTATGAGTTAATATGGTGGAAAGTTTTGTGCACAGAGAGTTTCCTTGTTGTTAGGAAAGTATTTAAATTGTTTTTGTTGTTGTCATTACCTTACAGTATTTTGGAGAGAATGTATTCAGAAAGGGTGCTTTATGTCTAAAGCATTTGTCTAAAGGGCAACTTGCGTTTAAAATATGCTATAAAATTACGTGCTTTTATTCTAAAATGTAATAAATCGTCATTCTCATATAGGCTCTGATTCAGCGGGGGTTGATAAAAAATGCTGAAGTTTTTTTTTAGTCGCCCCTTCCCCCTAAACAAAGTCCTGGATTTGCCACTGTTCCCATACCATTATTTTTTAAATGATCTATGGATGTATGCATCGTGAATCTGACGAAGGGGATGAAATAGTTTCTACAAGTGAGACCAAATCATAACCTCATAATTAATTTAAATTTATCTATTGATGACCCAATATAACAATCACAAACTGGATATTCAACCATTACTCTTCATTATTTGTATACATTATTATTTTATTAAATAAATTAAAAACCTTACTGTCAATTTTCATCGCCATCTTTAAACTGTACACTATATTGACTTGGCCGCTTCGAAAGATTTATGTATTGTGAATTTTCGCCGCTAACATGTTTTCAGAAGATATACGGCATTCAATGTAAAATAGGCAGAAAGAATGATAGTGATTATAAGCCTTTTGCATTATTAACAATGGCTTTGACATTTTCAATTGTTTTTTGAACTGATATTACAATGGTGCTTTTTAAGATTGTCTATATGATTTTTATGTGCGTAAGTTATGATTGTGAAATACAATACTTGCTTGCTAAAAAACTTTTTTTCTTTTGAAATCAAATATAAAATATCACCATTGTTGTACTAACTAACATCTCTTTTTAACTGATCCCAGAAATGTTCAATGGAGTTTAAATCTGGACTACATGCAGGCCAAGAATATCAACCTTATCTAAATATGAGTTTCGTGATCTATTTTTAAATTGCCCTTTATCATAATGCAAATTCTTATATGCTGGCGCGTGACTGACGTCACGTAACCATAGCGACGGTGAAATCAAAGCCATGTTGGGCGTTGGGTTTGGTTAGGCGAACCAATGCTTAAACAATGGTGCATACGACTGATCTATTTTTAAATTGTCCTTCATTATAATGCAAATTGTTACAATGACATGCTGTGCAACGGTGAATATCAAAGCCATATTGGGCGTCGGGTCTTCACTTGCTTTGAGTTATCGGACACAAACGCTGGGGCGCGCCAAAATGCACGAGTGTTATATTGTCCATCGGAGTTAATATTGTTGAAAAACTCTCCTCCTGGTTTAATTTTTTTTTTGGCGAAGAGTCCCTTCACCTACTTCACCTGACGAGCTGCCACTGTGTTTAATCTAAATTCAAAAATACTGTATTTATCAGGGCATTCTGCCCATTACAAAAAAGCTTTGACTGACATAAATTCTAGAAAATCTGTGTAATTTCATAATCATAATATCCCTTAAGTTGACAATATTTCTACTTTAGATGTTATAAAAGAGCACTTAATCCCCCTAATTAGGTTAAAAAACTGCAGTTCACCCTAACATTGGCCAACAAGGGCTTTGTATCCTATATCGGCTTTTAAACTACCATGATTGATCAGTTAAGTGCGTGCATTAAGTTTATGAGTTTATGCTTTTTCCATGTTATTACGCTTCGACAAGTGGTTATTAAAAGCATTTTAGTACGCATTACATACGTCTCGCTATAAATGATAAGATTTAATATTTTTTCGTTATTTTACTTTTTTAATGACACTTTTCATCCCTTAGAAAACAATTGTTAATGTTGGATTTTCTTTAACTGTCAGAAAATTTTATATACAGGGTGTTAAAGAAGACGATGATTTTTGCTCCAATTTTAATGGCGTGTAACTTTCATAATAATATTTTTTAATTTTATCACTCTACGTCAATTGAATCACTGCTTCATAGCAAAAAAAGTGATTGGTCAAATTTTTGATATCTGCTATATTTTAAGAAATACCGATTTTTTTGGAAAACCTTGCTTTATTTTAACTTATTGGTAGCCAGATCTCACTGTGCATTGTTTCGTGCAAACTTTGCGAGTGATTAGTGTACCATATAAAAAGCTTGATTATGTTCAGTAACAATAGTTGTACCTAAATGTTATGATGTACAGTGGCGTACTTATAAACACCTATATGTCTATGGTTTATGAGTATCTCACAATTTTTCACGATTCTTTTTTATTGGAAAGTACTCGCCCCCAGATTAGGTGAATTTTTTTTTATTTTGCAGTTTTTCATATCGCACTACAGGTATATTATACAGTGTGTTTACAAAATTTTAGCAAAGATAATTTTTTAATTTAATTTTTGGAAAAAATGTTTTTATTAATTTCTAACTTTCTAACACTATACTCATAAACCATAGACATATAGGTGTTTATAAGTACGCCATTGCACATCATTACATTTAGGTACAACTATTGTTACTGAACATAATTAAGTTTTTCATAAGGTATAATAATCACTGGCAAAGTTTGCACGATACAACGCACAGTGAGATCTAGCTAGAAATAAGTTAAAATAAAGCAAGGTTTTTCAAAAAAAATCAGTAATTCTTAAAATATAACAGATATCAAAAATTTGACAAATTACTTTATTTGCTATGAACCAGTAATTCAATTGACGTAGAGTGATAAAATTTAAAAATATTATTGTGAAAGTCACACGCCATTAAAATTGGAGCAAAAATCATCGTCTTCTTTAACACCCTGTATATACATTTTTTCATTTCAATTATTCAAAACCGTAGGTCGATATCATATCTGGTTCAGAAAATATTAAGTGTTAAATTTAGACGAATTTTTTCTTGCTCGAAAGCAATTGTCCAGCAGTTTAGTTAATAACAATTAATCAACAAAAAAACACTCTTTATTATAATGAATTTTTGAAACCTTTTAACTTGGTGAGAAAATAATTTTTATTAAAAAAAATAAATTTAATTATTTTTAACAATACGCAATAATTTTAATTTAAGAAGTAGTCCATTCTCACAGTGGTTCATAATTAAATGGTAGGAATAAAAGTATGTCTAAACCACAATATCTTTAATAACGAAAAAATTGTTTAGGGGTAGTTTACATTGGTAAAAGAGAACATGTTTCGACCTTAGTGAAGGTCATCATCAGCTCTAAATAGAGAACCCTTTTAAGTGACGTAGAAAAGCTAATACATTGGTATAAAAATGATGGTGTAAAAATTAAATAGGGGTAAGGGTATCTAAAACATAATGTCACTAGATAGTCTAAAATTATGGGTATATGGGGTTAAGCAGAATGAGACGGAAGCCCCTTTGTTCACCCTTGGTTGTGAAATGTTGAAAACATAAAATGGTTAAAAGAAAATTTAAAAAAATAATTAAAAAAAATTGAAATCCAAAATTTTTTATTAAATAAAGGATTTAATGGGCAATGGTGCATTCACCATGGTTAAGGTTATAACTTATGCCTTATATGTGGTATTTAAAAAAAATTTCTAGTATAAAATATTTTAAATTGAATAAGGGGAAGGAGAAGCAATCATCCTGACGCTGTTCCTAGTTCTTCTTTTATTCAGTAGTCAACTAAAAGAGTAGTGTTATTTTTTTTGTTTGCAAATTTAAGTTAGGCAGGACCGTGTTTGATCCATAATGTAATAAATGAATGTAAGTACCTTATTTTTTAGTTTTTTGAAAAAATGTTTTTGAAAATGTTTATTTTAATGCCTTCTATACACAGCTAAACAAGAAATATTAACTAAGGAATCACCCTGTATATAGTCAGTTATATATTCATCTCTCGTGAATTTAGCCAATGTTCATAAGGAAAAGCTGTTTTCGGAATTAAGGAATTTTTAAATCAGATGTTGTACAATGCGTTGGACATTAAAACTTTACGTGAAATATAGTCATCATCATCAATCAGCCCTTTGCATCCACTGCTGGATATAGGCCTCCCCCATTTCTGCCCAAAGTCCTCTCTTTTGAGCGCTTTGCATCCAGTTTGTAGTTATCCTTTTAATATCGTCCGTCCATCGCGTGGGAGGTCTTCCCCTGTTTCTCTTGTCAGCCCTTGGTCTCCACTCGAGCAACCTTTTTGTCCATCGTCCATCTGTCATGTGGGCCACATGTCCAGCCCAGTTCCACTTGAGCTTTGCCACCTGGTAGATAACATCTTGCGTTGTGTTATTTAAAGTTTCGGCGCCGTAGGTCATAAGCAGTAGAATGCACTGATTAAAAACCTTTCGCTTCAGGCAAATTGGGAGATTACTCCTAAACACGTTCCCAAGTTTGCCGTATGCAGCCCAAGAGAGCGTAATTCTTCTTTTTAATTCGCATGTTTGATTGTCTCTCGAGATTCTTATTTCATGACCAAGATATGTGTACCTATCCACCAGCTCCACCTCACAGTCACCGATAGCAATATTTCCACTAGGGACCAAATTCGTCATAAATTTCGTTTTTGATATATTAATTTTTAGCCCGACCTGAGCACATACTTCCTGAAGATCTTCCAGCATTTTTCTAATATCTTATAGGTTATCAGACATCAAAGCTATGTCATCCGCGAAGCGCAGATCTGTTAGATTTAAGCCATCTATATTCAAACCCTTTTCGCTCCATTCAAGCATTCCGAAGGCGTATTGCAGAACGGTGATAAACAGCTTGGGTGACATAGTATCACCCTGGCGTACTCCTCTACCTATTCTTATGGGGTTGGTGTTTTCGTGCAGCTTTACCATCATGGTAGCATTTTTATATATGTTATATATTAGTTTAGTGTAACGATAGTCGACACGACATTTTTGTAAGGAATCTAAGACTGCACTCAACTCAACAGTGTCAAAGGCCTTATGGAAGTCCACAAAGGCAATGCCAAGCGGTCTATTGTATTCGATTGATTTTTCGATCACGGTTTTGATGCCTTGAAGATGGTAATTGGTTCCAAATCCTCTGCGGAAACCGGCCTGTTCTATTGGTTGGTAGAAATCTAATTTGTTTTCCAATCGTGTAGTAATAATTCTCGTGAAGAGTTTATAAAGGTGACTGAGTAAGCTTATTGGTCGATAGTTTTCCAGTTCGGCTGTGTCTCCTTTCTTGTGAAACAAGATCACGATGGCGTTGTACCACCTATCTGGTATGGTGCTATTAAAAAGACAGAGATTAAAAAGTTTTGCTATTTTCTGAATATAGTATATTTATCCAATTAATGCACGCAGTGTATTTGAAATAATCCAAACTTTTCTGACACTCTGTGTTGTACGTATGTCTCCCAAGGGTGATATATTCTATAATTAACAATATATTCTTAATACCCGCATGGTGACATGTAAACCATATTACTTTATAATTTACAACGTATGTTACCCCCTTGATGTTACCTCACCCTCTCAATGCCTTTTATAAAAAACTTAGCTCCTAAATCGTTGAAGGGTTTTATAAACTTTATGTCACCTTGATTGATCACTAAAGTGCGTGTTGCCTGATGCTCTAATCTAGCGAACACCCTTTCCGTTTTTATAAGTTTCAGTTTCAATAAATGTTGATAGAAAAAACTCTTACATCATTAGTCCACTTAAGTAGTTCATGAAACACTTTTTATGAACAAGCTGAATTTTTTATCCTTTCCGGCGATACGACGAAACGTACTGATGATTTCTAGAGTTCGAATTAATGGGGGTGTTAGGATTTAATTATTAAAAAAAAAATTTCGTTCCAATTGTTGTGACTTGGTAAAGGTGTAGGTATAGTGCTTTGAATTTCAATATTTAAAGAACGACGGATTAGTGCAAAAATGTGGCAACCGTTTTTGGAGATGAACTAATGTTTGTCTCCATTTTCGATCGATTTCAGATACAAGATATTGTATTATTTTATGCAATAAAAGACGGCGCGCTCCGAAGGCACGTCGGTTCTTACGTAGCGAATGAATTATAGTGAGTCTATCTATTCGGCTTTCTTTAAATGTTGAAATTCAAAGTATAGTGCTACTTTTGATATTTGGCGGTAGTTATAAACTTTTGTTTATCCCACAAAAAACGTTAACACCTACTTCAGTTTTTTTTTTTAATAAATACCGGGTGACAACAAAATTACTACCCAGCTTTTCACGTCCTAAAATAATACATTATTATGAAAGTTCGGTAGGTTATATGATTGTAGTGTGTGCACATTTTGAGTAGTCAGTTCCGGTTGAACCGGAAGTGTACACCTATGATATTTTAAATAGAACACTCTATATATTTGTAGATTCTGAAAATTGGTCAGTCTATCAGGGGCTCCAGGGGTGGATAAAATATTAAAATAATGAATTATCAAAATTAGGCTCAAAAAAGGGTAAACGATTTTTGTAGACAGTTAGATTATGAGATGAGATAAAAACCAATATTCAGACAGAAACGGAATAAGTCAGAGGCGGCGGGGGTGAAATTAATTTAATAAAGTTAATATTATATGTAAATAAAAAAAATAAATACAAAATATACAGGTATATATCATAGTAACTTTAATAATTTAATTTCACCCCCGACGCCCCTGATTTTTTCCGTTTCTCATATATAAAAACTTTTAAAGTTATAAATTTTATCTTTTGGCAAAATCTAGTGGTGTACAAAATTCTTTAACTATTTATTATTCTCAATAGTAACTTTAATATATTAATTTCACCCCCGCGCCGCCCCTGACTTTTTCCGTTTCTGTCATATAAAAAATTTGTGAATATTGGTTCTTATCTTATATCACAATCTAACGGTCTACCAAAATCGTTTACTTTTTTTTGGGCCTAATTTTGATAATTTATTAATTTTAACATTTTATCCGCCCCTACAGCCCTACTGACCACTTTTCAAAATATACCCCTGTATGTTTATCACAAATAATTTTTACTGTCTGGGCCAGCTGACTATACAACATTTAAGAAAAACGTACTTTTTCAATTGTACAGATCGGTCGTCAGTTTTTTATTTTGACAATTCGCTGCGCGGTGTGGTTTTCTGAAGCAAATTAATTTTAATAAATTGGTGAAAATGGTAAAATTTGAAAACAATGAACTAATTATGGTGCTAATTTATTGTGAGTGTCGTAAAAGGGCGGATGTTTCTTTTCTATACCCAGAAGTTTTCTTAATGATATTTAACGTCAAACAGAACCGTATTTGATTTGTAGTGTAATAAATGAATGTAAGTACTTTATTTTTGGGTTTTTTGAAAAAAGGCCTTCGAAAATGTTGTTTATTTTAATGTCTTCTATACGCAGCTAAAAAAGAAGTATCAACTTAGGAATCACCCTGTATTTCTTATACGTCGTATTTTAAATTTCCCTCAGTGCATAAATATAATCTAAGAAAGCGTGTACTCTGTGAAATACATATTTATAAAACTCCTCAGTAATAATAGTTTTCATCAATAATAAAAAAAAAATCTGTAGGTTTCGATATTTCTCGTCCCAAGATCAAAGGTACAAGTTCATAAATAATCCTAAAAGGACGATGCGACAAAAATTAACACGGCATCAAAGGCTTGCACACCTCATGCAAATTTCTACCATTACATAGGAAATCAAAGGACCTTAAAGGGCAGATGTTAATGCGATCCTTTATTTCGCTTGTATCACACAGTGTTGCGATAGTGGGCAACAGTGCAAAAATTCTTGGACATTTTAAAAACTAATGCAAACATTTAAAAATTAACTTTTTCATAATTTAGGATTTTGAAATGCTGCTAACTTTAACACTTGAAATTTTAAAAATTTATTTTTAACAATTTAATGGTTTTGTTGGATTTATGGTTGCAATTTTTCAATAGGTTTCAGAGTTATGCTAGTTGTACTATTATTAAACATAGTTTAGTAGAAAAAGTGCAAACATCCCGCCATATCACCATCTACAAATTTTGTTTACAATTTATTGATCACAATGGTTTAAGCGAAACGAAAAGTTTGTTTACACAACATTATTATCAAAAAATTTTGTTTGTAAAAACTTTTATATTCCATATTTTTCAAAAATCAAATCTGGTTGGAGTCTTTCTATTTTTTTATCACCTTTTCGTGCTCCTCTTCTCAATTTTAAAGGCCTTAAAATGGGATAATTTCACTTACCAACTTCTACCACATGCAAAAAGAATCATTAAATCCAGTTCAGGTAATATATATTAATAACCTTGTCCTTTTTTGGAGTTAGTTAAGAAATGCGTATAAATAAAGAGAATAATGAGAAACCACGTTAGTTCGGGTTTGTATGTAAATAAATCGCAAAATATACGAGACAGATTGACATGCAGATGCACATAATTAACGGCATTCGATGTGAGGCGCAGGCGGTCTGAAGACTACTAACAAAATTAAATATTGAAAAAAACATTGTTTTTTCTTCGTTTACTGGGCTAAAACTCAAGACCGTACCGATATTTTTAAGACAATCCCAAAATAAATTTCAGATTAATGGGATGGTCGGAGATGGTCTTGAATGTGATGGTCTGTAAATGACGTCAAAGCGAAATTTATCTGTTTGAAATTAGATCTACATAATATTGTATCTATACAGGGTGCTATGGAATCAGTGGTGGATCCAGGATTCTTTTGAGGGGGGGCGACAAAAAAATTACTTCTTTAAAAAAAAACAGAGCGTATCCCTTCTCTAAAAATCTTGCCACTCACAAGAGAGACTTTTAAAAAAATTTTGACCCTTCACACGATCTACAATTTTCAAGGTTCAAAGTAAAAAAGGTCGAACCCCCCCCCCCCCTCCTGGATCCGCGCCTGTATGGAATTGACGCATTATTTAAACCCGCAAATCCTGATATGACAAAATACGAGGGAAAAATATTTTTAAATGTCGCAACACTATAATAAACGAAAAAAAAGGCTTTATAACATGTTTTCTAGCCACATGTTTAATTACAAAACCATTTAAATAGTGTAAAATTAAAAACCGAACGCGGATGCAGTAAGAACTGCCTACCTGCACTGTTTGGCGTACATTTTTCTACTCCATCATGGAAATTTGCTGTTTTACGTAAGCTATTCCAGTTAACTGTGATCTTAAAACTTTTATTATATGCAACAAACATAGAAAATTAACTGATAATTCTTCCTTAAATGGTGGAACATAAAGATAACCCGATAAAACAGACGACATTATAAGATTTCTAGAAAAAAAATCCATGTTTTACTAAAATTTTTAAGGTTATGTTACTTCTACTTACACTATTGCCACTTCTCTTTCCACGTTAACAGTGTTGCTAGTTTATAAATTGGCGATTATTTTGAAAAATTTGTCCATAGCGAACGTTAAAAATTCATATTAGTGCACAAAATCCATTTTTAACTGTTTAAAAGAATTCTACAGTTATTTTGTTGTACTTTCGGAGTTATAATTCTTACGCAAGCAGAAATAAACCCGACAAACCTTTTTTTCTTCTGTGCAATTCAGTAAAAACATTAATCAAAATACTTACGGTTGAGAAAATAAATTGTTCGTGTTTATTAATACATATATCTCTTTTTGTCTGTTATTTTGCAAAAAGCCAAATGTGAGAAAGATAGATATATTCAAAAGTGAGTTGGTATAAATATAAGAACTTACCCAAATCGATAAATATGTTAGAGTGTAATTTGGTCAATGGGTTTGCCATTAAAATGAATTTTTGTTCAATTGTTTCTTATTATCGTTCTCACAAGTTCATGGCCAACTTAAAAGACAAGTTATGATGCCTAATTTAAATAATTTTTAAAAATTCTTAGCATGAAGTTCGGAAGTTAAGTCGTAGAAAAAATATACTGTACAACTCGAGTGGATTGTCCATGTTGCGCTCGGAAGTTTGAGCACTCCGCCTACGGCGTCGTACTCAATTTAATTCCTCGTGCGATATGGACGTCATATCCACTCTTGTTGCACAAACTACTATTTCTTGGTTAACAACGTTCTCATTTAAACCCGGTTGAATTATTCTGAAGCGCACATTGGCGCCCGCTTAGCAAGGTCTTAGAGGTACGTTCCCAAATGTTTAGACTGTCGTTTAAAAAAAATAATAGGTTTTTAAACATAATGCGTCAATGTACATTCAAAAACATTGTTTTTGTCCATCTGCTTATAACTCGCAACACTGTGTATCATCCCAAAGGGATATTTTGGTCATCATCGCTTTGTTTGCATATTTTAACTCTAGGGCAATGGATACATTTGCAAATTTGAGGGCTTATGCCTTGTTTGGGATACGTCTGATAAATTATGGATGGAGTGATCATTTGGGGCGCATCTGTTGCCTTTCCTGTGGTTTGCAAATGACCACTTAACGGGGAGTTTTATGTTTTTGAATTAAAGGCAAACAGTTAAAATAATAATTTATGTGCATATATCTACATTTATTTTGCTATAAGTTTTTATAAAAATAATTTGAGAATCATTATAATAATCAACGCATAGTGATCATGTATAGTATGTCCGACGATGTGGTAGACAAGAGGGCAAACGGACCAAAAATTTCATTTGTCGAGGAAAAGTAATTGTTTATAAATATTTTTACTTGCCGAAAAAATACGATTATTGATTAAAAAAATTATATAGGGTGTCCATTAAGTTAAAAAATCAAATTTTTTACAAGAGTAAATTCCCCTTATTCTAAAGTTTTTGGCAAAACGTTATTTAACAGAATTGTTTTAAATCATCACATTTTCAAAGATATTGGTATAATTATTAGGGTAAATGCGGGAGAGTTGCTGCACTTTTTTTAAAAAAATCATAATTTTTGTAATTTTTCAGTTAATTTTTTCAAAATAAGTCACTACACAGGTATTACTTTAAACTTTATTAAAATGCAAAAATAAACGTTAATTCTAAAAAAATATAGGCATAACAAAAAAAATTTTTTTCTTCTAAAAATCGGCGACTCTCCCACATGGCTGATGGGAGAGATGCCGCGTTTAGAAAGGAGAGATGCCGCAGTGTTTAAAAAGTCTAATTTTCATTTTTTTTACGTAGATCTAGTCTGGAATAGATGTTGCAAACTTTACCATACATGCTGCAAGTAATGTGGAACCATTTTAAAAATTTAAGGCATTGCACCCAATCGACTTTTTTAGTTGTTATTGCATACATTTCGAAACATTCCACGCAACGTTCCTTGTTTTCATCTTTTTTTATAATCTTATTTGCTAGGATCTCTTTATCGCTATCGCTCCACTGTTCTTTTTCTAGTTTTTTTTCTATTATTTTCTTCTTTTCTGTCACCTTTGGCTTTTAATCTTTAGGATTAAGACGAGACTTTTTTGTTTTAATATTTTCGTATGATGTTAACACACTTGCGCTTTGCTTGAACCGCTGTTTAATGGATACAGGTATTTTTGGGACGGGAGACACTTCATGCAGATATTTTGAAGGGGTAACTTTCGGAATATTATCTCTATTATCTCCACTACTAGGAGAATTTGTTTGAGTAGTATTCACAGAACTTGTGGAGGGTAGTTCTAAGCTGGGATGTAAATCTGGAGTCATACATCTGGGTAAAGTGCTAACCTCTCCTCTTTTTGGCGGCACACCATAACGCCTATGAGCTCCTCTTTTGGTTATCTCACCGGATCTAACTTTGTTAATTGCTTCTTTCAGTTGTTCTTCGGTCCACTGGGCCCTTGAGCGTGCATTTACTTTTATTTGATATTTTCTTGACATTTTTCTGAATAAAAATGGTAATTTTATATAATAAAACTCATGGAAAAACAATAACATTCGAAAAATAGTATGCGGCGTCTCTCCTTACCAATAATGCGGTAACTGTCCTTTTTGTTGGGAGAGACGCCGCGTCTGATCATCAAAGGTACCGGCTGTAAACGCTACAAAATATATCATGATAGGTGTAAACAATAACCTCAAAATACCGGAAAAACTTTCAAACATAAAATAAAGCGGACGAGTTTCAAATTATCACACTTATTAAAACCGTACTTCAAACTTTGTAATAAAAATGTAATCTTACCTTCGTTAATATCGGAATAGCAAGCGAAACTTTTAGAAACCAACACTGCCGCGGTACTAATGATTCAGTATAGTATTAGGGTGGACTCTCATCACAGGTATACTTGGTTGTCTAACTTTTTACGTATTAGGAGTAATACGACAAATGCGGCGTCTCTCCTGCCGCGGCAACTCTCCCGCATTTACCCTATGTATTCTTTGCTCCGTTGTTGTAAACTAATAAAATCTTTAAAAGTTATTGACAATACGTTTTCCTAGATATTGTAATAATTTATTTCTGAGGTACAAAGGTGATATTTAGATCCAGTTGTACAATAAGAGCTTAAGTACGAGTTTTGTAAAGCTCGACCTAAAGTTGAACTTGGTTCAAAAAGGTAATTCTGTTGTATGATCAATTTCTAACCACAGGTCTGCACAGGTGAGATCAATAATTAAATAACCATGCTGGCAATAGTTACGCTCTCAAAAAACCATCACACTTAATTTGTTGCCAAAATATGGGGTATTTAAAATTTGCAGCTACTTTTCCATATATTTTAACACAAAATTATTTGCAAATATTAATTTCAAAGAAGAATGTCTGCTGTTAGCTTTTGTTAAGAAGTTTAAAGGTATTTTGGAAAAAAAAAAAAAATACTATTACTAATAAAGAAAAAATAGAATTTATATATATATATATATATAATGTATAATACGCACAGTGATAGATATTGTAAAATCATTTTTACCCTTGTTAAACAACAACATTACCGTTTCGGCAACCAGATGCATGCTTTTCAGGCGGCTGATTAATACCTATCGGTTCTTTTTCGTAAGAAAATCAAGTGAGTATATATCTTAAGCTGGAAAGTTCTTGTGTATAAACACCTAATTTGAAATTCAGAAAAAAGTATTTCCTCGAGCCGGATTCGAACCGACAACCTCCGTATATCCAGTACAGAGCGCTAACCAATTGCGCCATCAAGGAAGTAGGTTCACAACGGCAAATCGGGAAACACTTTCGTCCGAAAATTTCAAATTTTTACTGAGATACGCACAGTGATAGATATTGTATATATACATACTTGATTTTCTTACGAAAAAGAACCGATAGGTATTAATCAGCCGCCTGAAAAGCATGCATCTGGTTGCCGAAACGGTAATGTTGTTGTTTAAAAAGGGTAAAAATGATTTTACAATATCTATCACTGTGCGTATCTCAGTAAAAATTTGAAATTTTCGGACGAAAGTGTTTCCCGATTTGCCGTTATGAACCTACTTCCTTGATGGCGCAATGGGTTAGCGCTCTGTACTGGATATACGGAGGTTGTCGGTTCGAATCCGGCTCGAGGAAATACTTTTTTCTGAATTTCAAATTAGGTGTTTATACACAAGAACTTTCCATCTTAAAATATATAATGTATAATATGAGCCCCCTCCCTTCCCCCCGAACATATTTTCTGGCTGCCCACTGCAAAGACAAGTATTATTAATTTACCCTTACCACGACACCTCAGATTCCTAAATGATGATTTTCAAAGACGATCTGCTAAATAACGCTGATAAATAGGCCTTCGAATCGGACTGGGGGACACACTAAGAACAATAAATTACTCAGCTCTCTTTCTGTGTCGCATACTTCTTTGTATTTTTATCGACGGCAGTCGGTGAATAGTTCCGCTTATCTTTTGGTTAATGAACAGGTTGTGTCTCAAGAATCGTTTAGGGCTACCGGATAATTTATTAAGTTGGTTCGACCCAATAGGACTGCCTTTGATTAGGTAGATTACGATGATTCTGACCGTGTTGTCTTTATTTAGTTTTACCTTTTAATGGGCGAAATAAATTAAAGACGTCTAAATGGTTGGGGTTTTTTAAAGACTGTCTCCGCTAAGGTGTTTTAGATAACTTTATATGACTTTCGAAACCATCTGTCATTTTATGTAGCTATAAATATTTTATTTCGATATGAGTGATCTTTGTTTTGTTACTGCGACTTTGACTAGACTCCTTATAATAAAGTGGATCCTACCAATAAACATTAAACGGTATGCCTATTGATCATTGCACACGTAAATAAAAAGTTATTAATGAAAATAAATTATGCATTCAAATTATCATTTTTATTTTATTTAAGCAAGATATGTAAATTACTATTTTTTAAGACCGACCAGAAAATATACACTTTCTGGACAATTTTTCGTCCAGAAAATAACGTTTTGCCGGTCTCGGGACCGGAAAATTGACGTAAGGGACCGGAAAAATCCTTTGCAAGTCCCTTACGTCAATTTTCCAATCGCTCTTTGATAATGGAATCTACTTTGATTTCGTTACTAAGGTAACAAAATTTCGAATGTATTGTTGAGTGACAGTTCGTTTGATGAATTTATTGTTTATGTCAAACTTAAATATAAATAAAATATAAAGAATTAAAAAATGTATTATATAAAAGTGTCGGTCTTAAAAAAAATATTGTACGTCATGCAACCGGAAATTTGTGTTTTTCAGGTCTCCCCAAGATTCCAGGACTCGCCTACGGCTCGCCCTGGAAATGCTTGTCTCGACCTGAAAAACACTTCTTTCCGGTCTTGTAACGTAAATTACTATAGCAATATCATGATTTTTCTTGATATAGCCAACTTGAAAACTATCATATGGATTGGTGCTATCCAATAGTTATGAAAATACCGCTTATGTTTTAAAAATAATACAAAAATTTAAAGCATCTATACCAACACCGACTTAATTTCTACCTATTCTGTCTTTGGAAAGGGTGCCTACAGCTACTTTTTTTGTTATTTAAAACCGCTTTAATATTTGAGTTTTAAAATGGAATCATATATTTATTATGAAGTGCAACAATAATTTTTCATGTTCTGTAAAATATTTGTTGACTAAGCATTATTGGTACTAATACTACGACTCGGTATTAATTATTTTATCATATTAGAAGTATCCATCCCTCTATTAACGACCTTTTTATTTAATATGAAAATAACGAAGAAATTTAAAACATTGTTTAGGGCCTCAAATTGACTAATGCGTAACATTTTATTTGCCACGTTTTTATATAAAATAGCTCCCAATGATTCATATTTTTTGTGCAAATCGCCTAATAATTAAATGCAATTTTTAGAGGATCACGGAACTGTTTATTTTCCTAAATTTCTTCTGTGAACTTTTGAGTCACGTCCGTCGATTGTATGCATAAACGAGACATCAAATTTATCAGCTGTTAGAATAACAACAGAGACAGACTGAAAATAAAAAGAAATAGGGATTCTACATGTAGAAATTTGTTTATTTATTTATTTTCATAAATAACAGCCGTCAAGCAGCTAACATGTGCAAAGGGAATAGAAATATCGGGTCCATGTTTCCTTTAACTCAATGTATCCACTCTTAATGTATAAAACTACTATTTAGTTGTAGCAAACATAAACTAACATTTTGTCTTTATTTCAGGTAAATCAATATTATCCACTACGACAAATAGTGATTGCTAGAACACATTAAAATATTTGGCTGTATAATGGATGTAGGTAGGTATTCAAGTTAAAAAAGAAGGATTCCCAGCTTGTCTGTGCATGATATCTTCCTGAGTCTCTATGTATATTTATTTGACTAAAGAACTAGATGAATAAGCAAGCTTAATTTTTTATTAATAATATACCTATACCGGGTGGTGCATCGTGGTTGGAAACATAGGAAATCTCATGCAAGGTTTAGACTGTTCAAATATATGCTCTCCTGTTGACTATAGCGGGGTTGTAGGAAGTCTTTTTTAGGGTCTCTGTGTGGTGAGTGCCCAGGCGGAGTTTGAACAATTTTGGACAACCCAATCTTAACTTATTTGAATATGATTGTTTTTTGTTTTATTCAATCAATCAATCAATAATAACAATGTAACAAACAAAATTTACCATCTCTTATCACAGAATATGACTTTTCACTTTCTTATATATACAGGGTGTTACAAATTCGACATACCAGCATTGAAATCTCGGAAACCATAGGAGTTAGAGAAACGGTTAAATGGGGGCAAAGTTGTACAATTCGGTGCTGATTATAATGCCGCTTTAAAAGTTTTTAAATTCTGAATAGTTCCGATTTTATTCGAAAAAAACCGAAATTTTGCAAATTCGTTTTTATTTTTTCTTGAGCTCATTTGACTAGCTATTTAAAAATAAATGACACTTTGTCATTGCTACTTTTTCTCCTCTACAAAATCACGTTACTTAACTAAAGATCCGCCGTTTCGTGTACAAGCGGCCATCATCAACTTAATTTTTTAAATACGGACCTAGATTTTTTTAAACCGATTTTTAAACCCTCCTACCCTTAAAATGTAATGACGATATTACTTTCTCATAATGATGAATTTGCCTTGCTTATTTTTTTTAAATTCATATTTTTTACACTTCTTGTCAGTCCGGCCCTGGCAACGAATCACAATATTAATAATTAAAAACTTTATTTTATTTAAAACCTTTACAAATAAGTATCATGAAAAAGTTTGTCTAAAATTCATGTTAAGATGGGGCGCCGCCCCGCCGCACAATACCAGGACAGTAAAGTTGTTCTTAAATGAAGAGTTTCCCGATGGATCGGAAATGGTGGGGCAATAGAATGGCCAGCGAGGTCGCCAGATATTTCGCCGCTGGATTTATTTTTATGGGGGGCTTTAAAAAATTTATATTTATAAAAATGTCGTAGATACCATGGAAGAACTGGAAGAACGCATACAGGTTGCATTTGGTAGGATAAGGACGAGATCGGTTGAAAGGGCTGTCGGTAAAATTGGAAGAAAAATCGATCGCTGTATTGAGCAAAACGGCAATCCCTTTGAACATTTAGAAAATTAGGATTTATAATTAGTAAATTTAGAATTATTAGAAAATCCTTATAAAATAAATTATATTACTTATGTATGAATGGTTTAAATAAAATAAAGTTTTTAATTATTAATATTGTGATTCGTTGCCAGGACCGGACTGACAAGAAGTGTAAAAAATAATAATTTTAAAAAATAAGCAAGGAAAATTCATCATTATGAGAAAGTAATATCGTCATTACATTTTTAGGGTAGGAGGGTTTAAAAATTGGTTTAAAAAAATCCAGGTCCGTATTTAAAAAAGTAAAGTTAGTGATGGCCGCTCGGATACAAAACGGCGGATCTTTAGTTAAGTAACGCCATTTTGTAGAGGAGAAAAAGTGGCAATGACAAAGTGTCATTTATTCTTAAATAGCTAGTCAAATGAGCTCAGGAAAAAATAAAAACAATTTTGCAAAATTTCGGTTTTTTTCGAATAAAATCGGAACTATTCGGAATTTGAAAACTTTTAAAGCGGCATTATAATCAGCACCGAATTGCACAACTTTGCCCCTATTTAACCGTTTCTCTAACTCCTATGGTTTCCGAGATTTCAATGCTGGTATGTCGAATTTATAACACCCTGTATATGGTTGCACCTAGGTATGTGATACCGATATGTGCTTATATGAAGGAATATAATAGCACATACTTATGTTAAAAGGAAACTTAATACATAGGTAAATATAAAACAAAAGTCGACAAATTTGTACTGCATTAATCTTAAAACTAATAACCGCCATCGAAATCACAATCTCAAGACTAATAACTGCCATCGATGGTACGAAGGCAGTCAAAATCACACAATCACAAACAAACAGTCAAAAAGCCCGAAGGAAAATGTGACTGTTTAACAGATAATAAGATTTAAACAATTTTTTGATACTTAATTTTCTTTCTTGTAGTCTTGCGAATATGCACTGGGATGAGATTGCGGTTGGTTTTTCTTTAGAATTCACCAGGTGATGCTGCGGACACCAGCATTGATTGGACTTGTCAACCTATGATTTCTCATTGTTAAACGTAATTGAAAGTTTTAGATTGTAATTAAAGACTAACACCAATGCAACTTTTTTTTAATTTTACATATTTTTTTTGAGCAAAGCATTTTTTTTTAAATTATCTCTAACCAACCCTATGTTCTACGTCACGACCTATCCTTGTACTAAATATCCTATACATTTAATAAATATGCTAAAATATACCAAATTTGTTATTAATTACTCCTTCTAAATAATGACACAACCCGTATAAAGTTTAATTTATAGCAGTCTTTTCATTAATATTCATTAATTAATTTACTGAAAACATCGTAATAAACCCATACTTATATAATAATATCTTGTATCCATAAAACATGTTTTTCTGATCTGCATGTTAGGATTTTTACCCGCTACCTATAATTTTAGTAAAATGTACATATCTCAGATGTTAAAGAACTTCAGGAAGCACTTAGATAATTATAACTATTACAGAGAGTTTAAATAAATGTTCGAGAATAAGTGGGGTATTCTGTTAAAAACGTATCATTTATCCTAACAATATTTCTACTTCCCTCTCCAAGGTTACCAGCTCCATTCGAAATAATATCTAGTTGTTCAAAAAAAAACGGAATTTCGTTTTTATAATAACTTTTTTATTTTGTCTATTTTGAAAAGTAACAAAAAAAATCGTTTTTTTTTTAATTGAGTGTTTAAACATACAGCCAGTGGCGGCGTCAGGATTTTTGGGATGAGTGGGCACAAGTAAGCCCGATGATTTTAGGGGTGGGCATTACCGAAATCAGAAATGGCTTCTAAGAAAAAAAGTCGCCGCCTCTCCACGCTTTATAACGCCATGAGCGAGGTAAACAAAACTCCCATCTTGTCCAAACTGACGTCTAATAATTAAAAAAGATCATCATCGTTCTCTTTATCTCTTATTACATCCTCCTATGGTACCACTCCTTTCTTATCAAAAATTTCATAGTCAAATCCCCCTTTCAACGCAGAAATTCCATTATAAAACCGAATCCCTCCATTTTGGATGGGCACTAGGGTGGGCAGAAAGGAATGGTTTAAAAACTAAACATTTTCGGTGAAAATCGTTTTCAGATTAGAATATGCCGATAAACTGGCTAGAGCTGGATCATCTCACAAACTGAGGGGCCCTGAACCCGCCCTTGGCATATAAAAAGAGGCTACCAAGGCAACATCTGATAGGTGGACGCAACAACAACACCTATCCCGATGGAACAGGATACCTGGTCAAACCCAAGCGAGGGCCACAATTGGGAAATCCTTCAAAAAGCTATTAACTGAAATGTTGCGTTTAACGCGTACCCAGATAAAACAACTGAAACTGCCACTTAAGAAAACACTTACGTCGTATTGGAATTTATAATGACTCCATTAAATGCAGACTTTGCGACGAAGAGGACGAAACCGCCTTACATATCATATATAACTGCGAAGCACTGACCCGAAGAAGACTCAAAATCTTCGGAAGAATCCAATGTGGGGAGAACCTCCCGCATGACAAACTTGGTAGGAATTGACTGGACCTTATAAAAGGAACAAATCTTTTCTATCAAGATAGGGGCGCACAATAAGCCACTAGGCTACAGTGCAAGAAGCTTAGGCCGATTGCCTGACCCCCGCCTTAAACCAACCAATCAACCAACCAGAATATGCCAACAAGAACGAAGTTATGTCGCGCAATTGACCATTTCATTGAAAATCTCCCATGTCAGTGTAACATATCGGGCAAGAGTAAATGTATCTAGTAATATGTGGTTGCTGTAATGCTAATCGGCATTTAGTATCTTTAATAGTTATCTAGCTGGCTTGCTGCAATTTGTAGGTAGTTTCTTCACAGGCATGTTATTAGTAGGTTTTTAAGTATGCAAGATCTTGTCTCCACATTTAAATTTTTTTTCTGGCTGGGGCTAATAACTATTTTACGACGTCTGTCATAAGTTTTAATTAATTTGAACATATTTTTAACGTTGTTGCCAAAGACTACCCAATTGTCATGAAGGTCGGTCGTCAGAGGGTTGTGATAAAGAAGCGCCAGCGCAACCATGTAAAGCATAGAAAAGAATTTTCCTGTCTATTTTTCTTTCTATTCTTATATGGTACTATGTAAGATCGCTCGGCTACATTTGCGATGGTTGAAAGACGACTCGCCCCAATAGATATAGAAAGAACTTTACGACCCTTTCCAATCGTCTATCTTGCTCTTTTAAATCAGATTTTGCCTATTTCTGTTTCATTCTAAAGGTGTTTATTTTATCGTCGTGTCAAGTATGTTATTTTGGATATGTAAAATTTTATTTGGATTTATTTAATTTACCGTTATTGTAATTCAACTTAACTTTGCCTATCTTCTTCTTGCTCAAAATAATAATAAAATATTGGGTTCATGAGTATACTAAATACATTAGACAAAACATTAGGTATTTTTTAAACTAAAACGTCAATATTTTGATTCATGACATAATCCAAAAACAAAACATAACCATGCTTTTATGTTAAATATTTTTGATTTATAACATAACCATACTTTCTCTTCTTTTACAATTTTTCTGCTGGTTTTAACCGCAAAACGATGTTTTCAGTTCTTATAATATAATTTTTTATATACTAAGGCCCGGTTGCGAATTTACGTAGTATACCATGTAGAGAGCATCGGGTCTATAAGCCCCGCCTCAATTCGCAATAATAAACGCTCTTGTTCCTAACGCGGTATATAATGTCATTAGGACAGGCGCGAAATGCGGTATACTTTGTACTTTGTAGTAGGAGGTTTCTTTAAAAAGGGCAAATGAGATGGCAACGTCGCGTCGTAAATATTCTTACAAGTGCAAAATAGTATTCGCGTTTAGTTACTTCGCGACTGTTGCAGTGCAGATAAAAAACAAATCACAATGAGTGAGCAAAATTCTTTGGAAATTGTATTAAAAAATCTAAAACCTGAGGTTGAAATACAGAGTTTGGAATTTAAAAGTTATTCTGAGTATAAGGGTATAATTAGATGCAGAATGATAGGAAGTGATTTTGCAGGCGAAGAAGTGGAAAAGAAAACAAGAATGGTGTCTATCTTTTAGGGCAGGTTTTTTCACAAGAGGAAACAACACAAATAATTATGCAGAAAGCTCCATAAGAATATTCAAAGACGTTATTCTAGAAAGATGTAAAGTTTATAACGGCATGGCTCTTATAACATTTGTTACAACTGTTTTAGAGGAATATCACATAAAAAGACTTCTAAAATTTGCTAACGGCCGAGTGACTAAACCTAGTATCAGCTACATGAACTTCATGAAAAAATCGAAGGATTTGACTGTCATTGATGTGTCCCACAATATTTATCATGTAACTTCTTCATCAGATGAGCAACTTCTCTATTCGGTTAATATTGAAAGTGAGTCATGTGACTGTCCTGAAGGTTTTAGCGGTTAATTTTGCAAGCACATATTTGCTGTCCATTTAAAAATAAATTTACAATTTATGTACTTACCTATATTAGCTGCAAGTGACAAAGCCGACCTGGCAAAATTGGCCCTAGGAGACAAAATTCCCGAACATTTTTTTCTCGATATGGATCATGACCGAGATAGTGACCCAACTTCAGAAGGGCCCAATATAACTCGTCATACATCAACAAACAGTGCTACAAATATCGTCACAGCTTTATTTGTCGAGCCTCAAAAGTTTAGCGAAGACATTTTTGAAACTCAACATAATTTATTGAGAACAAATATGGAAAAATTATTGCTTTTGACAGAAAAATATAAAAGCAATCAGATGCTAGAATTATTAACTGGCTTTAATAAAAAAATTGATAATATTAACACAGAGCAGCAGCTAAAAACATTTATTGCCAATACTACAATAAACTGCAAAAAAGGCAAGTATATTAAAGTGCAACCAACAGCCTTGTCAAGAAGGGCTCATGGTTCGCGCTCCCAAAAAAGAAGGCAATCAGGAAGACCATCAGGACAGAGCAGGCCCAAAAAGAAGAAAAGGTGCTTAAGCAAAAATATTGCCGAGAATACCCCAAATGCCAAAGGACATTAATATATAATTAAGATGCTAGCATAATATTTAACAATATTTTTAATAATAATACCCATGTACTCTATATGTTGAACGGCATACTTACTCTATATGTATTTAGTAGAATAAATGTTTTTTTTGTTAATTCTTTAGAAGCATATTTTTAACTATTATTTTATTGAAAATAAATAGTTATAACATAGTGTAGATTTACTTTACTTGGCATATCAAATGAGCCTGCAACCGCGCATAACGCGATTACATTCTATACCCCATTTCGCGCGCATTATGATTACATTCTATACCTCATTAAAAACACTCTCAAAGCACAACTATCTTTAGAGGTGGGGCTTCTAGACCCGATGCTCTATACATGGTATACTATGTAAATTCGCGGCCCGGTTGTACAATTATGACTTGAACTCAGTTCAGCGTTGAACCAAGTTCAAACCTTATTTTGACAACATCTTTACATCAAAATGAAGTTTGAGCTTGGTTCAACGCTGAACTAAGTTCAAGTCGTAATTGTACAACCGGGCCTTAGTGTCAAATCATATCGAAAATACATTTCCTTTCTATGTTTTTTTTTTCTATTCTTATGGCGAACCCCTTTTTGTACTAAATTTTTAATTAGATAAGCCAGGAAACGATACCACATGTGGCTTCCGTGGCTACCTGCATTTACAGTTGTCATGATCTTTGGTCCACGGCAGCCGACGAGCGTTGCGTCTCCAAGAGTAGGATTTGCCACTGATGTTAAAAAGAGAGAGCATCAGTGGTTGCCAGAGATGGTTATAGTTTCGGCTTAAGAATAGACTAAAAGTTGCACTTTCGTTTTAAAAAAACCGTAATTGTTTTTGAAAAATTAAGTTGCTTAGAATTAATTGCAGAATATTGGAAAGTCAATAAAGTGTTTCTTAATTAGAGAATAAATGACGTAAATATATGATAAAAAATAAAAAAATAATTATTTTTTGTTTTATAATTTTCTTATTGGTAAAACAGATTCTGCTATCCGAACAACGATTTAAACTGGAATTCTTTTACGTCAAATCGACAACAAAATGACTTGGTTTTAAGCTTAAATGACCGCATTCTATCGTGAATGGTTCTTTTTTATTGCCTAATGGTTTTTTAATATTACACGAAACAACGATATAATAGTTCTTGCTTGGGGAAGTTACCATTAAAATTAAATTAAATAACAATAATTGTGTCAATATAATACTATAATAAAAGTATACATAATATGCTTTATTATGTGATATAAAATTTTTCTTTAAAAATACGAAATCCAACACCCAAAAGAAAATCGCTTGAAATTGGCATTTTACCCTATTGGAATGTTTTGCTTTGCAAATATTTATTTTTAACTTGAAAGTAAAATGAAAAAAGTTTTTCAGAAAATAACGTTTTTTAGAAACTTTGGAATTTTTTTTAGAAATAAACTTTATATTTTGTAGGGTATTTATATTATAGGAAAAATCGACTGGGTTTTTGATAATTGAATTAAGCCCTTTTTGTCATCAATTGTAACTTGAAATGGATAACAAAAAATAGCATATTGGCGCAATGCAGCACTTCATTATTTCAAAATTCTCTCTCTCTTTCTTCTAGATACACACTTCAAGACACTGTATCATTTCTTGTGACTGACAAAAAAAATATAACAGGTTAAAATGAAAGTTGCTATTTTTTGATACAGAAATGATACTGGTCACCTAAAAACCGCCCAATTCCATCATAATCAAAAATAATTATGTTAAGAAAGATGTATCTCCTATTCCGTCAGATCCATCCCTAAATGCATTTCGCCATATCATGGCTCATCAGTAGGCTTAAGTGTATCCGACTGCGTAAAAAATATAATTAGATGTTATTAAGATAATTTTAAATTTAGTTCGTGCGGTTAATAAAAGAGGGCGCTTTATAAAAAAAATACACCGGGTGATTCCTAAGTTGATACGTCGTTTTTAGCTGCGTATAGAAGGCATTAAAATAAACAACATTTTCAAATACCTTTTCTCAAAAAACTCAGAAATAAAGTATTTACATTCATTTATTACACTACGAATCAAATACGGTTCTGCCTAACTTGCCAGTTGACTAACATTAAGAATACTTCTGGATGTTAGATGAGCCCGCAAGGGAAAGCGTTCTGCGTATAATTTTGAAGCATTTTGCCACACTCAAAGTAAATTACCACCACTATTAATTCGTTGTTTTCAAATTTTACCATTTTCACGTATCAATAATTTAAAATTAACTTGCTTCAGAAAAACACCCCACCGGATTGTTCAACACTACCCGTATGACTAATATTAATACGAGTATTAATAAGAGATAAGAAAAACAACAAAAACTATAGCGGGGTATGTTTTGATGCCAGGCCCGCACTTAGATTTTTTACTTCTCTATTTCGCCTACTTTTAAGTTTTTTGAAAAAACCTATTTGAAAGAGTTGTTTATTTTAATGCCTTCTATACACAGCTAAAAACGAAGTATCAAATTAGAAATCACCCTGTATACAACCATTCATCCCTATTTATTCTATTTTATAGCTTATTAGCTGCTAAAAAGAACTGCAAAAATCGGAAGTAGGTTGAACAGTGAAAGAGTGTAATTCCATTGTGGTTTTTGCTAAAATTGCAATTTTACTTTTATTACAACGTGAATATCTTTTTGTTATTATTTTAAAGGAATTCATCCAAAATTTTGAAAAACAAAAGAAGGAAGAAAATTTAAAGTCAGCCAAAATACAACCAGTTAAAAAAAATAAATACGCTTGTATTTCTAAATCTTTTTAAAACATAAAGGAAAAGCCTTATTTACCACGTTCTTAGTGTGCTCTTAAGATTTGATTTTTTTTAAAATTTAAAGTTCAAGCGTTTATACGTCTAGAGACATTAATGCGAGTAACGAACTCATCAACTGTTGCGTTAATTTCTACTCTATATAACTAAAATATATCTACACGTCGGCTTTATTACGCCACGTGTAGATAAAAATCAAGGACTAGAAAAAAGTAGAATCCCCTTAAGCCCCTTCCTTCCGGAACAAAGGTGTCAGTAATGACACCATAGCGTTAAAGCAAAGGAATAAAAGAAAGCGAAACAAAACGTTCAGTACATTACCCTGCTGTACACATCAGCTTTTATGTCTTTTACAAGCTACTACTTTTTAAAATGTTTTCAACGTTCATTTTGTATGTCGGTATCGGAACAGGAGATCATTACCCTTAACGATACGATAACGTGAAGAAATAAAAAAGTGAAATATCGTTACAAACTCCAAAATAAGAAAAGGAAAAAACTAAATGGGGATCATTTTGTTCAGTAAAGAAATAATGGCTACACCCGTTATTTATTTCAATAGATATATCTAAAATAATAATATTCCAGTACCATTCCTCTCTTAATAATGATGTTCTACTACACGCTAGTTTATTTTACGCAAAAGTAGCAAGGAAACACATAACCAACCACTTGAATGTCCTCCTTCCTCGGTACAAGAAATGGAAGTTGGAAATAAACGGAGAAAAATGTGAATGTCTAAACATAATACGTAAATACACGAACACACACATTAATCAACAGATAATTATATATAACTTACCAATTGAGCCTAAGGAAAACATAAAATATCTTGGTGTCATACTCGACCAAAAACTCAATTTCATACATACCCCTACACACACAATACAAAAATTCTACGCCATAAAAACAAAACTAAACAAACTATTGAGTAACAGATCTTTCCTCTCTTCGCAAAACAAACTGACAATATAATATTTATTTATTTATTTATTTAATTAGACCAATACTGACTTATGCCGCACCTTTTTGGTGTGGCATATTAAACGAATAGTACAACCGACTACAGAAACTACAAAACATAATACTCAGATAAGTACTTCCAGTTATAAGATCATTTCCACTACGACTATTACATAACGCGACAGACACACCGTACTTAATGCAGTACATACTAGACTATGACTATGCAAAACATATCCAAAATACACCTTTTATACAAAACATCACCCACACTGGGATATGGATAATTTCACAAACAAACCAATCTATCACAGGCTACACATTTTCCGGAAAATTACGTAGGGATTTAACATAATATGAGAATTTTTACTGTTAACTTGCCTAGAAAGTACTTTTTTCTGTGACGGGAAAAAAGTTTGACATTTTATCTCTGTTGACAGGTAATAAAATGTCACTTTTTGTGAAATTACTTTTTTCCCCGGGAAAAAAGTGATGTGATTACTTTTTTCCCCGGGAAAAAAGTGATTACTTTTTTCCCGGATATAATATACACACATAAGTAAAGGTGGATATTTAATTTTAGAATATTTTATTATACAAAAAGTTACATTTTCTTTAAATTAAAAAGTACAATTATTAAATGTGCATTGCATGCATGACATGTTCATTTTACTATTCGGTACAGTCGAATTTTCTCGTCTTGAAATTATATTTTCTGCCATGGACACAACTGCCGTTGATGTACCTGGTCGCAAATCGAGTGTTCTTTCAGCACTGCCACAGGTTCTAAACACTTTATTAGCTATTTCTGTCCTGTGTGCTACCGATTCATCAACATACCCTTCAGCGACTTTGATGACTTCCAACCGCCATGTTTCTTGAATGTCAACAAGTCTCCCCCAGATTCAACCAAAAGTGTAGCAGACGATCTTCGAAATTCGAAAAACCGGTGTATAAGGTAACATTTTCAAGTGGAAGAAAATTAGCTACTGTTTGGGGTACCTTATAAAACTGATTTTTACCCACAACTTGATTGATACATTTTCCAAAAATATTAGATTTTAGCTCTCGCTTTTTTGTCTCCCTCCGCTTCGCGTCGGGAGACAACACAACCTCGAGCTAAAATCTAATGCTTTTTTCCCTTGTATAATAAATAACTATTATATCACACGCGAGTTGAAAACATTTTTCAATACGTGTGTTGAAAAGTACTTTTCATTGCCCTCAAGGATATCTCACTAGACAAATAATTCTGTATTTAAAGTAGGGTTAGGAACAAAAAGCCCTATCTTCTTGTTAATTCTGTATTTGTTTTCACGTAGTACAGCGTAGACGGTCATGATACTTTTCACTGCATCAGATGGTGCCAAGTTGACAGCGAAATTATTTATTAAAAATAACAAACTTTCGGTACTTGAGGAGGAATTCGGGTGATGGGTGTAATAAAGCATAGTATATATACATACATACATACATACATAGGTACTTGTTTTTTTGTCAAATTCTGATGACTATTAGGTCTTCTATGACAAATATAAAAAATAAGTAAAGAAAAAAAAGTTAGTCAAGAAGACAAAAATTCGATCGTCTTAGCATGGACCACGGGGGAAGTTATATCAGGTATCTGCAGACAAAGAAATAATGGGTCGGCACTGTCGCTGGATGTTTGGACGTCAAAATATTTCATCTATGTGGACTAGCCTTCTAGGATGTTTAAGGAGTAGAAAATGGTAATTTTTACGATGTTGTTAATGGCGTTGGGAATATTGTATAACATTTTTGCGTAGTCTTCTTTCCTGGAAGTACCGCTTTCACGAGTAATCAAAAATGTAGACAGCTTTTCTTTGAAGGGAGCGGGTGGTTACAATACCAGTGGATTTGGGGGTAGAAGTTAGTGTTTTAATTATTCTTGAGAAAATTTTTATGATGGGAAATGTAGGATTTACGTCCGTTCTATAAATTTCGAGATCTCTTAACTCCCCACCCCCATATCTACGCCCTTGCTTGTGCTATAGAATTCCTCGTTCATAAAATAATAAATGTGAAAAAGAAGTTTCTCGAAAATCTGACATCCTTATGAAGCCATACATTACCGTGAGCACGCGGCAAGATATATTCCTTGCCTCGATTTTAAAACCCAAAATTGGTGGTCTCGCAAACCTCTGCGTAGGTATTTTTAAAGCCAGACAAATTAATTTTAATGGATATTTTCTACGACAAAAAATAAATAGTTTTCGAGACCATAAATAAAAGGCAATATCCATTAGAGGAGCTGTAGGTAAAAACTGTCCTCGCTCAAGAATGCTCAGCTCACTGCTAAGAAGTCAGAAGACACACAAAATGCATTAGGATGGTACCTTCTGGTATGTTGTTACACGGACGACCGTACCTACTCAAGAAATATAAGTAGAAGTAACGTAATACTATAATGGTAATGTTCTCAGTAAGTTTGCGTAGCCGTTTCTAGGTAAAATTATTTTTTATTTTTGCAATTTTAACTCCGTGAAATTGATTACTATTAATATGAATGTGTAAAGATTAAAAATTCAACGATGGACTTAACTGTAAAGAATTCATGTAATAGTATTTTACGTTACAAGGCCGGTAGGTGACTTATTACAGTACGAGTTGGTTTATGGAATATAAACGAGTGCTGTAATAACACCTAACGGACGTATATCGTATGATATTTTATTTTATTTTGTCATTATAATCCTTTTAAAAAGTTTTAATAGAAATGTTTATTACAAATTTTAAAATATAAATGCGACTGTCGTTTGCTTGTCACTGTCAAATAGATAAAATTATAATATTTGAGTAAATAATATAAATACCTATAGTTTAAATAAAATAAAAATTACTAACTTTAGTTAAGCAAAATATTTAAAAAATTGTAAAAAAGAGTCTATTCTATAGTTGCGTAATATTTTTCATTTACTAAAGGTGGTAGAAAAAATACTTTTACAAGTTAAAGCATCTACACAAAGTTATTTGGTATCGATAGATATATATTAAAAACAAAATAAAAATTACTAACTTTAGTTAAGTAAACTATTTAAAAAATTGTAAAAGAGAGCCTATTCTGTAGTTGCGTAACATTTTTCATTTACTAAAGTTGGTAGTTGGTACAATATGTGTACTTGAACATTTTGTTTCCTATAATTTGTTAGTGACAACTTGTCAAAAATCCAAAGTAAAAAGTCATTATTTCTAAAAACAAAAGATGGTTGCTAGACAATACATTACAGTACCTGACACTGTAATGTTCCACTTACCGGCCGCAAATGAGTACATGGTAAGTTGATTTACCGGACAAAATGAAATAAAATAACCATGACGCACAATGTTTGTAACACAGTCTAAAGTGGAGATTTAGCGATTAAATATTGTAAATAAACTTTGAAAATTAAAGAAGTAGTCTATGCTTTAAGTAAAGTGGGTAAATGAAATATGTACTTCAAGTCTTTCTCCATCAGTACATTAAGGATCCATATGTTTCGGGCGCAGTGACGTTCATCATCAAAATAAACACAACAAATTGATAAGTAAAGTACAGGGAATTAGTCACTATAGCCTTGACAGTGGCGGCTCGTCAGGTGAAGTAGGTGAAGGAGCTCTTCACCAAAAAAAATAAAACCAGCAGGAAAGTTTTTCATCTATATTAAATATTAATGTACCAATACAGCTACCGTTTTAGCCATTAAAAAATAATTATGTTCGAATTAATAATATTAATTTAATTCGATTGTAGCTATGCATAACAAGGCCACGGTTAACTCCGATGGAAAATAATAATAAACACTCGTGTATTTTGGCGCGCCCCAGCGACCGTGTCCGTTAGCTCAAAGTAAGTAAAGAACCAACGCCCAACATGACTTTGATATTCACCGTTGCTATGGTTACGCGACATCAGTCACGCAAACAGCATGTAACAATTTGCATTATGATAAAGGGCAATTTAAAAATAGATCCATCGTATGCACCATTACTTTAGGATTGGTTCGTTTAACCTTGAGGTATTTATTTTGAGGCTTCGCGAAACTTACGGTTATAAATATCGTGTTTACGTGATTTACTGTGTAAATAAAAAGTTTTGTTTTTATTTTTCAGTTTATTTAGTAGTGTACGTACCTACTTAGTTGTGTGTTTTAAAAATGGACACAATTAATGACATAGTTTGTGAAGAGGTTTGTAATTTGTTGGAAACTTCATTCAGTCGTTGGACAGATGAGGATAAGAGAGATGTTTTGTAACACGGGTTTTTAGTCAATGTTTGTTTAAGTACCCGCACTATACCTAGCTCTTCACCATTTTTTAAGACCGCAAGCCGCCACTGAGCCTTGATAGAGCTTTGAAGTTAAATTAAGATAAACGGAGGATAATACGATGTTTGAAAAGAAACAAATAGTTTTTAGTATTTCTGTTGGATGATATGTATTTTATATTTGAAATTAAACGTATATGGTTAACTTTATGATACATCCAAGTGGAATTTAATATGTATCTATAGTTTAGATTTGTATGATCATCTTCCTGGTACACATTGGCAAGAAAAGACGATGTAGAAATCATATGATTATCATTGGGTTACAAATTCCGGAAAGGTAGACATAACACACGATATATTTAAATTATTAGAGATTTAAAAGTTGAGACAGTTAGTTATATGAAGAATCTTTTAAGTAGTTGAATTACGTTTTAAAAAATGTGGAACCATTATCAAAGAAATTGTAAGTGTGATGTTAAGTTAGTAAACATATTGGAACAATAAAAATTCAAGGTATTTGTCTCATGTCGACAAGGTGCCCCATTTTTTGTCGAAGTAATTTTCGTAAAGTGATCAAAAATAGATCATTTCTGTATGTTGAATTATCCTATGTTGTCAAAATTATATAACGTTGTTTCTGCTAATTCAATAGGTTCAATTTTCTAAGGTATTATCTTACGTCAAAGAAAATAAAGGATTCTATACAAAACCTATAAATTAGGTTACCATGAAAGAATCAATGCTGGTGTCCGCAACATCACCTCTTGAATTTCAATAAAAACCCCACCCCAATCCCATTTAAATAAGTTAAGGTCGGGTTATCCAAAATTATTCAAACTCCGGATGTGCACTCACCACACAGCGACTCTAAAAAAGTCTTCCAACAACCCCGCTCTAAAGTCAACAGGGGACCAAATATTTGGACAGTCTGAAACTTGCATGGGATTTCCTATGTTTCCAACCAGAATGTATCACCCGGTATATCAAAATATCGGTTTACACAATTATATGTATTGTTGTAAGAGAATTTGTTATGCTGTAAGAGATTTACATTATGAAAATAAAACCTCGCTAGCTTAGTTGTTAAAATAATAGGTTATAAGTAAGCGAAAAAAATAAAAATAGTAATGACCACACATTTTTTCCAGGCCTGTGGTATTTATTATATTTAACGATTTGCGACAGTCATTAGACATGAAGCGATATAGTAAGTAAATAGTGTTAGTTTTGGAATTTGTCTCGATTATGTTTTCTCATTTTCTTCAAATAGCCTTACACAGTGTGTGGTATCGTAATAATCACTGCTATTACGACACATCTGACAAATCGAATGGCGAGCTTAGGTCATAAAAAGTCAGTACATACTGTACGTAACAAAATATAATATTTTACATACGAGAAATTACGGCGAAGAGCAAAAAATGGCTGACTTTTAACTCCTTGGCCAAATTTTAATGATGAAATACGAACTTTTCGTAGTGATGTAGAAAATAATCTTATGTAAATATAAAATTCAACAAAACATCAAATAGTATATCGATATTATTATAATATAGGTCTTATTTTGGCGTAAAAGTAACAATAATGTACATTGTACATAATGATTCCTTATCCCTAAAATCAATATTTGTCATAATTCTCCTTGTTACTTCTTTCCAAGTCCTTACTCTATATTTTGGCGGCACTTTAAATTTTTTCTACATTTTTCACATACAAACACTTTAATTAAGTAGCACTGATAGTGGTATTGTCCATATACTAGTGGAATAAAAAAATCGCTCATAACTTGTCTTTTTGGTTGGCCGTGAACTTGTATGAAAAATAATAAAAAACAATTGAAGAAATATTTATTTCGCTGACAAATCCATGGATCAAATTACACTGTAACATATTCATCGATTTGGGCCATTTCTTATATTTACACAAAATCACTTAGAATTCTCACATTTGGCGTCTTGCAGAGTAACAGAAAAAGAGATATTATATTTATTAATAAAAATTAATAATTTATTTTCTCAACCATAGCTACCTTCATTAAATTGTTCTGCTGAAATGCACAGAAGAAAAAAGGGTTTGTTCTGGTTTTTTTCTGCTCGCGTAATAATTATAACTTCGAAAGTACATTAAAATTGCTTTAGAATTCGTTTTAAACAGTTAAAAACGGCTTTTGTGCACTAACATGAACTTTTAACATTCGCTATGTTAAAGTCTTTTAAAATAATCGCCAATTCACAAGCTAGCAACACTGTTAATGTTAAAAGAGAAGTGGCAATACTGTAGAAATACCATAACCTTAAAATCTTTAGTAAAAAATTAAATTAATTTTTTGCTAGAAATCTTATATAAGTTAACTAGAATATGACAACAGGGCTAAGATAAGTGTCAACTTTAAAATCATGTTGGTCAAAGCCTACTTTACAAATTAGCAACAAAGCTCAAAGTCAAACGAAAATCTCAGTCGAAGCCTTATTTTCAAAAATACTCTTGCATTAACACAAACAGAAATTTTAAGATTTTTTATTTAAATTGCTCATAATTCCAAAACGACTAAAAATTTGGATTGTAACATATTAGGCATTTAGATAGGAAATTTAATTCTCTACGCGTTAATAAGCTAAAAAATAGGGTGTTCCATTTGCAAAAATTGAGTTATCCACATTTATTTAAATGGAAACATTGGCACAATTTTAAAAACTCCCTGTATAAAAAACGTAAAACCTAAGTAATTTAAACTAAAGATCTATGTATTACTTGAAAGCTTACAAAATTTTAAATGTTTACCTTTATTAGTTTCAGAGTTACTAAACTTTCTTCTCGGAGCGTTTTTACACAAAAATATTCTTTTATAATTCATATCTCAAAAACGGTTAGGGATAGGAATAGATTATTATTAACAAAAGTTATTTAGATTTTAATAAGGTAATCAAAAATGCTAAAATATACAGGGTGCTCCATTTGAAATAGCAAAGTTGGCATTAACTTCCGGTATAACCTGAAGTAAGAAAAACGTCAAATTATTATGTTTTAAAAGCTTAAAGCCAATTATGCCTGGTATCAAATTTTTAGAGAGATAAGTTTAGTCGTTTCCGAGATCTTATAATAGGCCACTCAACGTGAATCACCCTGTATAGTACATTTTATGCATTAAATTGTTTAGTAATTGTCTAGAAATGAGTGGAAAACTGGATATTTTTGAAATATGAAAGTGCATCTGTACATAAACATTTAGTTCGGTCAGAAAATAATAGTTTGGTAGAAATATATTTTGGTTTATAGATACCTTCAATTTTGCCACCATTTCGTTCACTCTTTAAAAAAAAATTGTGCATTCAGAGACTCTGGGATAAATGTTTTGCTTTAAATTAAAAAAGAACAAGTTTTATCTGACACTGATTTTATCTGACTGATTTGCATATTAGGGAATCCAAACCGCATGATTCAATATGGCGGTTGGATAGCAAAAAGAATTGAGTCACCAGTTAAGTGCCACCAGCAACATTATTTTTATGGTCACGTGTACCAATTACAAAGCAGTATTTGCCATCCAGCCGCCACTTTGACATATCGTGGGATTGCTTAATACATATTTGAAGTATATTTTTAACCTCACTTTTGTCAAGTGTCAGAAAACGACTCGTAAAATTTACACCATGTAAATTTGGGTTCTTTGTAATTGACCACTGTGATTGGTCAGTTTCATATCCCAACTAGGATGGATATGAAATCATATCCGTTCAGTTAACCAGAATAGCCCACTTTTTCAATCACTTTAGTGTAAAGGAAAAAAAATGTTTACAGTTTGCCACACACTTTCTCAAACTGCCAAAGCCACCCCTTTTTCGTGTATTTTCTCGGCATAAGTAGCATTAGAATAGTGATATGAGTGTCTGGATTAATATACCCGTTGATTCTGAATATCAAAATATTCGAATTATTCCGAATATTACTGAGTAATCTAAATATTATACAGTATTTGGATGCTTTTGTTATTCGAAATTATTAGTTAGTTATTCGTTAGTAATACAATATGTTCTTTTAAATTTAAGATACTTTTTTAGGACAACTCCTTTATTTATGATTATTAAATTAAAAATATTACTGGACCTATACAAATTCGTGTGCGTAAAAGGGGATCTCGAAAACGGTAAAAGATACGAAGATGGTTAAATTGAGGCAAAGTTGTGTATTTTAGGGGTTAATAATTTGGCGGAAGAAATTTGTTAAAATTTAGAATACTTTCGGAGATATCCGTAAAAATCCGAAATTTAAAATTTTGGTTTGTAATTTCTTGCGCCTTTATTTTTGACTTCAGGAAAAAAAACAAAAAACATTTTCTCATAGCTGTCCTTTATGTTCTACTATGTGGCGTTATTAGTTTTCAAATTGGACATTTCGTTCTTTAGATACTAACTTCAATTCATTTTTCTAAATACGGACCTGGAATTTTTAAAACACTTTGAAGGACTTCTAAGCTTTGACAATTTAATACAATTTAGAGGTTTTTAAAATTTTAACGTTTTGTCATCAAATAACACATCACTAGTGTTTCAAATTATCCTTTCTTTACTATTACGGCCCTGGCAATCATTTTTTGGATTACTTAAATATTAAAATTACATTACAGGAAGTTATGATGTTTATGCCGTTTATTTTTTCAAAAAAATTTACCGTCACAATACTCTAGGAAGTAAGCAAGTTTTTAAGACATGAGAAGTAATTTTGTTTTTTATCAGTATTTTATTTATTTTATCAATATAACTTATATTTGGGTCCGAGACTTTGGGTCTCTTTTCTTATAAAATATCAAATGTTATATATGTGTTATTAGAAGACAAAACGTTAAAATCTTAAAAACTTGTACATTGTATTAAATTTCTAAAACTTAGAAATCCCTAAAACGGTATTTAAAATCCCAGGTCCGTATTTAAAAAACTTGACTTGAAATTGATAACTAAAGAACGAAACTTCGAATTTAAAAACTAATAACGGTATCTTGTAGAACATATAAAATGGCTGTAAAGAGTGTTTTTTATTTTTTTCCCAAGTCAAAAATTGAAGCGCAAAAAATTAAAAACCAAAAATGAAAATTTCGGTTTTTCTCGGATATCTCCAAAGGTATTCGGAATGTTTAGAATTTCCTTTCACCAAATTGTTAAGCCCTAAGACACGCAACTTTGCCTGAATTTAACCATCTTCCTATCTCTTACCGCTTTCGAGATCTCCTTGTACGCACACGAATTTGTAGCACCCTGTATATGTATTTTATACGAAAAGTATAGCCAAGTTTGAAAAATCAAGTGTTAAAAACGTATAACTTACTTCGGAGCTTTCTTAAAATTTCCCATCTTCTTATACCGAAATGCCACCCGGTATGTGAAAATATAGACACCATTTACACATTCAAACGAGTAGGTTTTAAAAAGTACCTATACAGACGTAACAAAATAATGATGACAAATACGAATGTCAACGACACTTGACTATTTTGAAGTTCGTGAAATTATGTAACAGAACGATTTTCACTGTGCGAAACGAATTTATGTTTCTACTCGGTATTACAAACAATATTCAGGTTGACAAGTATATAACTTTACCTCCGTTTTTCTCTCTCATTCTTCGTTTTGTTACGTCCTTTTTTTTAACAGTCCTAATTCTAGTTTAACTTGTTGAATTAAACACATTTAATTTAATTTAAAAAGACAACATACTTCACAATAATAATTATTTTTTTATTTTTCAAAAATAATTTTGATTATTTTTATGGTATTAAAAAGATGTGTCACGGTGGCGCGGTGAGCGCATAGTGGTGATTTAGGATAAAAATCAAAACCCGGAAACAAACTGATATTATATAATGATTTATTTACAATTTTAAAAAGTATATACATAGGTACCATTGCGCCCAAAAAAAACTGGGACAGCAAAATGTTTAATCTCCCAGACTATTAGCTTGTTTTGAAGTCACTTTAATTTAATTTTGTGACTGACAGTGACGTGTTAAAAGAAATGTTTTTTGAAATGCTAGCGTTAACCACGGAGCAAAAAGCGATCATTTACAAATTAAACATATTAAATAAGAAACATCGCAGATGAATTGGGGATTAACAAATATACCGTGCTGTTGGCTAAGCACAAAATTGCAGAATATAGAAGTATTTAAAGAAAAACAGTTTCTGGTCATCCCAAAATTTCGAATGACACATATTCCTGGTTCGGCTAATACAGCGCGTAGAAGAATTCGTAGTTCGGATAAAAAAAATGTTTTTGTGCTGCCAATAAAATATTTTTGACCGAAGCAAACAAATAGAGAAGAGTAGAATTTGCTTATGAATATATAAATCAAGGTAATATATGGGAAACCGTAATATTTTCCGATGAAAAACCTTTCAATCATGCAATAATGGGAAAATCCGCGTTTATAGGCTTATGGTACAAGATACGATGAAAGATATACAAATAAGACTAACCACGTTTTTCTATAAACGTTTGGGGCTGGATTAGTGCAAGGGGCCGAGGAGTTTGCCAAATAGTGCAGGGGAGGCTCAATGCACTATTATATTGCAACATACGAAACCAAGTTATGATGCCATCTTTCGACGCAGTATATGGTCAAGATTTTGTATTTTAACAAGATATTGCTCCTATATACATAAAGCCCGCATAGTTCAAAATTATTTAGAAGAAAATCAAATTCATGTTCTGCCGTGGCTTTCGAAAAGTCCGGATATCAACCCAATTGAAAACGTTTGGGATGAGATGACAAAATTTATGTATAAACACAACTTCCAGCCTACAACTCGGGATGAATTAAGCCAAAGAATAATACAAGCATGAGATGCAATAACGCAAAAGTATACGAGAAACCTAATGTTAAGTATGCCACGACATTTACAAGCCTTAATCGATAACAACGTTGCAACTACCAAATATTAAAAACATGTTATTATATTAAGGTTTAAATATGATTGAAATTAAAATTTATAGGAACAGAATATTTAAAAATCTTGTTTTATTTTTGTTATATTTTAAAACTCTTCAATATGCGTAGTTTAATTTTTCCTCGTATTTTTAAAAATGTAGTATTGTTAAACCTTTTCACTTCCATGACAACTATTATAACAACAATGGTAACCTTTCCTCAATAGATTTTACATATTCCTTATAGTCAAGGAGCTACTCTACAACAAAAATTTTGCTGTCCCAGTTTTTTTTGGGCGCAATGGTACATACCTACATAACTACTACTATGATAATTTGTATCTTATTCTATCTCTGAGTCATTTTTGGTTGCTTTGCTAATTTTAAGAGTGGTTGGAATAGATTATAGTCCTGAAAAAGGAAGTGCTTGGTGGAAGCGCGATGTATTTACTAAACGTTTATCGTTGTAATTGATTATTTCTTGATGAAAAGCTAGTAACAGATCCGATGTATAGTAGCTTGTACAACAAGATTGGATATAATGTCCATATCGCACGAGGAAGTAAATTGAGCACGTCGCCGCGCGCCGTAGGCGTTGTATTTTAGTTTTTATCCGTGTAATCAAATTTTGGCAATTTATCTTTACATTAATATAATAAAAAAACCCATATCGCCTGATCGTCACTGTCGTGACTCTAAAGGTAAAAGTCATTACATAAAAGAATTTGAAAAAATTTGAATTTTTAATTTTTTTAATTTTTTTTTCATTTTTTATAATTTTTTTTTTAAATATTGTGTTTTACTATATTATTTACTTTTGTATCACACTCCTTCGGACTGTGATGTGAAAACATATCGCCTAATTTGTCGATATAACACCTGTCAAGAAATATTTACAAATATTTCATTTGATATTTAAGTATTTCAATCTTAATATGAGAACTACACTAACACAACAAAATATTTTTTATAAACGCGATTATTACACATAAAAAAAAATGTCAAAATGACAGCTGACAGTATATAACTCATAATACTGTAACTCGTGTATTTCATTTTTATCCCTTTTATTTATGTTTCACAAAATTAACACTTAATATTAAATAGTTTAATTGAAATAGTTGAACTTTAAAATTGTCAAAATGACAGCTAGCAAGAAACAACCTTTTTTTTTAACACACAAAAGTTTTGTTCCACACAATAACTCATTTTTCATTCGTATGCCAAATTTTGTTCAGACCAGATAAGTAGTTTTCAATTCATGCTTTTACTTCTTCGGATATATTCGTTTTTCTAAGACCATAATAGCAGTCCATTTTAAATTTCACAACTATCATATTTTTCCGAATATGAAGATTGAAGATGTGTTTTAGTGTTGAAACGTTGATATTTGGTTAAAGCAATATTGCACGAATACGCTAGAAGAAGCAAGATTTACGAAACTGCAATAAAAATTACAAGTTTATATTTAAAAATAAAAACCTGATGATGGTATCTAGATGACGAAACGTTTTACTCGAAATCTGACGCCATCATATGATAGGAAACAAAATACGGCAATGCCAAAGTTAAATTATTTTTTCTTTATCTTATCAAATAAAGTCACAAATCCAAATATAAGAATATAAAGATTGAAGATGTTTTATAGGGTCGAAACTTCAATATTTGGTTAAAGCAATATTGCACAAATACGTTAGAAGAAGCAAGATTTACGAAACTGCAATAAAAATTACAAGTTTATATTTAAAAATAAAAACCTGATGATGGTATCTAGATGACGAAACGTTTTATTCGAAATCTGACGCCATCATATGATAGGAAACAAAATACGGCAATGCCAAAGTTAAATTATTTTTTCTTTATCTTTTCAAATAAAGTCACAAATCCAAATATAAGAATATCAATATTGAAGATGATTTATAGTGTTGAAACGTTGATATTTGGTTGAAGCAATAGTGCACAAATACGCTAAAAGAGGCAAGATTTACGAAACTGCAATAAAAATTACAAGTTTATATTTAAAAATAAAAACCTGATGATGGTATCTAGATGACGAAACGTTTTACTCGAAATCTGACGTCTTCATATGATAGGAAACAAAATACGGCGATGCAAAAGTTAAATTATTTTTTCTTTATCTTTTCAAATAAAGTCACAAATTCAAATATAAGAATATAAAGATTGAAGATGTTTTATAGTGTCGAAACGTTGATATTTGGTTAAAGCAATATTGCACAAATACGTTAGAAGAAGCAATATTTACGAAACTGCAATAAAAATTACCAGTTTATATTTAAAAATGAAAACTTGATGATGGTATCTCGATGACGAAACGTTTTACTCGAAATCTGACGCCATCATATGATAGGAAACAAAATACGGCAATGTAAAAGTTAAATTATTTTTTCTTTATCTTTTCAAATAAAGTCACAAATCCAAATATAAGAATATAAAGATTGAAGATGTTTTATAGGATCGAAACTTCAATATTTGGTTAAAGCAATATTGCACAAATACGTTAGAAGAAGCAAGATTTACGAAACTGCAATAAAAATTACCAGTTTATATTTAAAAATGAAAACTTGATGATGGTATCTCGATGACGAAACGTTTTACTCGAAATCTGATGACATTATATGATAGCAAACAAAATACGGCAATGCAAAAGTTAAATTATCTTTTCTTTATCTTTTCAAATAAAGTCACAATGAAAAGAAATCTTGACGGCAATTTTCAGCTGTTCCAAATATACCCGATATTGAAAATATAGGGCTTGCAGACCGACATTAAAATGAAAAATGCATCTATAAATACTATATTTGGAGCTATCTGTTTTATAGCATTGTAATGTAGAAGTTTCGAGCTATCTCTTATCCCAAATTTTAAAGCGCGACCTGCTAGAATAACTTTAAAAACTTGCGATGAAATATGCCATTTTCGGCTATTTTTGGCCTTTTTTGACACTTCATATTTTTAATATCCACGATGACGTTTTATGCATCCAAAGCAATCTCTTCGAAAAGTCATAATTCTGTTAAAATGAAACTTTTACGGAAATTGCAGAGTCTTTTTAAAATTAAAAATTCGATAACTAATCGGACATATGAAGCTTTAATTTTGGTCTCATTAAATTGTAAAAGTCCCAAATAATCTATAACATTCAATTTTTAACGTCAAAACGTTGAAACAAGGTCACATTCTGAAGTCAAAAACACCCATTTTAGGCCAATTTTGACAGCTGTAATTATTTCAATATGGAAGCCTGTTTGAGATTTCATGGCAAGCTATTTAAAAAACGTTGAATTTTGATATTTGACAAATTTTTCTGTTCTCGCTCTAAATATATCAATTTTAATAAAAGTAAAAAAGATTAATTGGTATATCCAAGTACACATGCGTGTTTAGAAAAGATTGAGGAATAAAATAAGCCTAAAATGAACTCTCTAAGGATATTATAGTAGAAGCTATAATCGAACATAAAAAAATTTTGGTAAAAAAAACATAAAAAAATTAAATAATATTTTTTTTAAACCACTAAAAGTCATACCGAAGAGCGCGCACGGTATGAATTTTAAAGTCTATTTATGCCTCTAAACAACAGTCCAAAAAAAAGTTGAAAAAGTTAATTACAGTAGCTCACAGACGGGTTTAAGCGGACCAGTACCTAAAAAAAAAATTGTAAAAAATCAAAAAAAAATCAAAATTCATTCGTTTCATCCTCTGTAAATTAAAATGATTAAAAATCGAAAAAATATATTTTAAACGTAAGTCGACGAGCTCTTTCCGATAGGATATACGACATTTTAATAAAAAAATTATTTTTCGAGAAAAAAATTAAAAACCGTGAAAATTTTGGGTCTAAAATCGTAATTTTTAAATTTTCACAATTTTTCACAATTTCTAATGTTTTTAGGTATAGAAAGATGTATTATGAAAAGATAGTATTTGAGACGGCCCATCTGATCGTTTAAACCGGAAATATGTCCGACGTACCCAATTCGAGTTATTCGGTACCCAAGACGACCCTGCAATGGCCATTTTTCGACTTTTAAAAAATCAAAAAAATTACTTCTCAATTTCCGATATCCTCCATCTACGAACTTGCTCTTTATTTGACGGATCTCTTCAACCTCCAGAAATGAAAATCGAAAAAAATAATTTTTGCGACCTGAAATGCGTTACAGCGGATTTCGCATATTTCCCGACTTTGACGTTTAATAACTTTTTTCCGGTACACCCTGTATATTTAAAATTTTTCACAAAATGTGCCCCCGTTATTCCTCTATAAAACCAAATAATCAAAATCAGTGCGAAATGTACCACTTTAGAGAAAAAAAATCGAAAATGTCAAAAATCGCGATTTCAAAAATCGGGTACGACGACGACGACAGGGTCACACTTTTTTAAAATAAAGGGGATATATACATATCGCTCGAAAGGGGCGATATGTAATAACCCATATCGCAAAATCGTCACTTACAGTGACTCTAAAGGTAAAAGTTATTACATAAAAGAATTTTAAAAAAATTGAAATTTTTATTTTTTCATTTTTTTTTGATTTTTTATAATTTTTTTTTTAAATATACTGTTTTACTATATTATTTACTTTTGTATCACACTCCTTCGGACTGTGATGTGAAAACATATCGCCTAAATTGTCGATATAACACCTGTCAAGAAATATTTACAAATATTTCATTTGATATTTAAGTATTTCAATCTTAATATGAGAACTACACTAAAACAACAAAATATTTTTTTATAAACGCGATTATTACACATAAAAAATTTCAAAATGACAGCTGTCAATATATAACTAATAATACTGTAACGCGTGTATTTTATTTTTATCCTTTTTATTTATGTTTCACAAAATTAACACTTAATATTAAATAGTTTAATTGAAATAGTTGAACTTTAAAATTGTCAAAATGACAGCTAGCAAGAAACAACCTTTTTTTAACACACAAAATTTTTGTTCCACACAATAACTCATTTTTCATTCGTATGCCAAATTTTGTTTAGACCAGATAAGTAGTTTTCAATTTATGCTTTTTCTTTTTCGGATATATTCGTTTTTCAAAGACAATAATAACAGTCTATTTTAAATTTCACAACCATCATACTTTTCCGAATATAAGGATTGAAGATGTTTTATAGGATCGAAACGTTGATATTTGGTTAAAGCAATATTGCACAAAAACTTTGGAAGAAGCAAAATTTACGAAACTGCAATAAAAATTGCAAGTTTATATTCAAAAATAAAAACCTGATGATGGTATCTAGATGACGAAACGTTTTACTCGAAATCTGATGACATTATATGATAGGAAACAAAATACGGCTATTCAAAAGTTTAATTAGTTTTTCTTTATCTTTACAAATAAAGTCACAAATCCGTAAGAATATAAAGATTGAAGATGTTTTTTTATAGGGTCGAAACGTTGATATTTGGTTAAAGTAATATTGCACAAAGACGTTAGAAGAAGCAAGATTTACGTCATTGCAATAAAAATGACAGGTTCATATTTAAAAATGAAAACCTGATGATGGTATCTCGATGACAAAACGTTGTACTTGAAATCTGACGACACCATATGATAAGAAACAAAATACTACAATGAAAATGTTAAATTATTTTTTCTTTATCTTTTCAAATAAAGTCACAAATCCAAATATAAGAATATAAAGATTGAAGATGTTTTTTTATAGGGTCGAAACGTTAATATTTGGTTAAAGCAATATTGCACAAATACGTTAGAAGAAGCCAGATTTACGAAACTGCAATAAAAATTACAAGTTTATATTTAAAAATAAAAACCTGATGATGGTATTTAGATGACGAAACGTTTTACTCGAAATCTGATGACATTATGTGATAGGAAACAAAATACGGCTATGCAAAAGTTTAATTAGTTTTTCTTTATCTTTACAAATAAAGTCACAAATCCGAATGTAAGAATATAAAGATTGAAGATGTTTTTTATAGGGTCGAAACGTTGATATTTGGTTAAAGTAATATTGCACAAAGACGTTAGAAGAAGCAAGATTTACGACACTGCAATAAAAATGACAGGTTTATATTTAAAAATGAAAACCTGATGATGGTATCTCGATGACGAAACGTTGTACTTGAAATCTGACGACACCATATGATAAGAAACAAAATACTACAATGAAAATGTTAAATTATTTTTTCTTTATCTTTTCAAATAAAGTCACAAATCCAAATATAAGAATATAAAGATTGAAGATGTTTTATAGGGTCGAAACTTTAATATTTGGTTAAACCAATATTGCACAAATACGTTAGAAGAAGCAAGATTTACGAAACTGCAATAAAAATTGCAAGTTTATATTTAAAAATAAAAACCTGATGATGGTATCTAGATGACGAAACGTTTTACTCGAAATCTGATGACATTATATGATAGGAAACAAAATACGGCTATGCAAAAGTTTAATTAGTTTTTCTTTATCTTTACAAATAAAGTCACAAATCCGAATGTAAGAATATAAAGATTGAAGATGTTTTTTTATAGGGTCGAAACGTTAATATTTGGTTAAAGCAATATTGCACAAATACGTTAGAAGAAGCCAGATTTACGAAACTGCAATAAAAATTACAAGTTTATATTTAAAAATAAAAACCAGATGATGGTATCTAGATGACGAAACGTTTTACTCGAAATCTGATGACAATATATGATAGGAAACAAAATACGGCTATGCAAAAGTTTAATTAGTTTTTCTTTATCTTTACAAATAAAGTCACAAATCCGAATGTAAGAATATAAAGATTGAAGATGTTTTTTATAGGGTCGAAACGTTGATATTTAGTTAAAGTAATATTGCACAAAGACGTTAGAAGAAGCAAGATTTACGACACTGCAATAAAAATGACAGGTTTATATTTAAAAATGAAAACCTGATGGTGGTATCTAGATGACGAAACGTTGTACTTGAAATCTGACGACACCATATGATAAGAAACAAAATACTACAATGAAAATGTTTAATTATTTTTTCTTTATCTTTTCAAATAAAGTCACAAATCCAAATATAAGAATATAAAGATTGAAGATGTTTTATAGGGTCGAAACTTTAATATTTGGTTAAAGCAATATTGCACAAATACGTTAGAAGAAGCAAGATTTACGAAACTGCAATAAAAATTACAAGTTTATATTTAAAAATAAAAACCTGATGATGGTATCTAGATGACGAAACGTTTTACTCGAAATCTGATGACATTATATGATAGGAAACAAAATACGGCAATGCAAAAGTTTAATTAGTTTTTCTTTATCTTTACAAATAAAGTCACAAATCCGAATGTAAGAATATAAAGATTGAAGATGTTTTTTTATAGGGTCGAAACGTTGATATTTGGTTAAAGTAATATTGCACAGAGACGTTAGAAGAAGCAAGATTTACGACACTGCAATAAAAATGACAGGTTTATATTTAAAAATGAAAACCTGATGATGGTATCTCGATGACGAAACGTTGTACTTGAAATCTGACAACACCATATGATAAGAAACAAAATACTACAATGAAAATGTTAAATTATTTTTTCTTTATCTTTTTAAATAAAGTCACAAATCCAAATATAAGAATATAAAGATGGAAGATGTTTATAGGGTCGCAACTTTATTATTTTTCTAAAGCAATATTGCACAAATACGTTAGAAGAAGCAAGATTTACGAAACTGCAATAAAAATTACAAGTTTATATTTAAAAATAAAAACCTGATGTTGGTATCTAGATGACGAAACGTTTTACTCGAAATCTGATGACATCATATGATAGGAAACAAAATACGGCAATGCAAAAGTTAAATTATTTTTTCTTTACCTTTTCAAATAAAGTCACAAATCCAAATATAAGAATATAAAGATTGAAGATGTTTTATAGTGTCGAAACGTTGATATTTGGTTAAAGCAATATTGCACAAAGACATTAGAAGAAGCTAGATTTACGAAACTGCAATAAAAATTACAAGTTTATATTTAAAAATAAAACCTGATGATGGTATCTAGATGACGAAACGTTTTACTCGAAATCTGACGCCATCATATGATAGGAAACAAAATACGGCAATGTAAAAGTTAAATTATTTTTTCTTTATCTGTTCAAATACAGTCACAATGAATAAAACTTGGAAAAAATCTTATCGGCAATTTTCGGCTATTCCGAAAATCCCCGATATTGAAAAAAATTAATCAAAATTTAGGTAAGCAGACCTACATTAAAATGAAAAATACATCTATAAATACTATATTTGGAGCTATCTGTTTTATAGCGCTGTAATGTAGAAGTTTCGAGCTATCTCTTATCCCAAATTTTAAAGCGCGACCTGCTAGAATAACTTTTAAAACTTGCGATGAAATATGCCATTTTCGGCTATTTTTGGCCTTTTTTGACAGTTCATATTTTTAATATTCACGATGACGTTTTATGCATCCAAAGCAATCTCTTCGAAAAGTCATAATTCTGTTAAAATGAAACTTTTACGGAAATTGCAGAGTCTTTTTAAAATTAAAAATTCGATAACTAATCTGACATATGAAGCTTTAATTTTGGTCTCATTAAATTGTAAAAGTCCCAAATAATCTATAACATTCAATTTTTACCTTCAAAACGTTAAAACAAGCTCATATTCTGAAGTCAAAAACACCCATTTTAGGCCAATTTTGACAGCTGTAATTATTTCAATATGGAAGCCTGTTTGAGATTTCATGGCAAGCTATTTAAAAAACGTTGCATTTCGATATTTGACGAATTTTTCTGTCCTCGCTCTAAATACATCAATTTTACTCTAATTTAGAAAAATAATTTGGTATATTCAAGTATACAGGCGTGTTGAGAAAAGATTGAGGAATAAAATAAGCCTAAAATGAACTCTCTAAGGATATTGTAGTAGAAGCTATAATCGAATATAAAAAACTTTTCATAAAAAAAACGTAAAAAAATTAAATAATATTTTTTTTGAACCACTAAATGTCATAACGAAGATCGCGCACGGCATGAATTTTAAAGTCTATTTATGCCTCTAAACAACAGTCCAAAAAAAAGTTGAAAAAGTTAATTACAGTAGCTCACAGACGGGTTTAAGCGGACCAGTACCTAAAAAAAAAATTGTAAAAAATCAAAAAAAAATCAAAATTCATTCGTTTCGTCCTCTGTAAATTAAAATGATTAAAAATCGAAAAAATATATTTTAAACGTAAGTCGACGAGCTCTTTCCGATAGGATGTACGACATTTTAATAAAAAAATTATTTTTCGAGAAAAAAATTAAAAACCGTGAAAATTTTGGGTCTAAAATCGTAATTTCTAAATTTTCACAATTTTTCACAATTTCTAATGTTTTTAGGTATAGAAAGATGTATTGTGAAAAGATAGTATTTGAGACGGCCCATCTGATCGTTTAAACCGGAAATATGTCCGACTTACCCAATTCGAGTTATTCGGTACCCCCTACGACCCTGCGATGGCCATTTTTCGACTTTTAAAAAATAAAAAAAATTACTTTCAATTTTCTAATCTTTCTCAAAAACAATAGGGTTGGGCGGCTGCCGGTCCTCTCCAACCTCCAAAAGTAAAAATCGAAAAAAAAAATTTTTGCGACCTGAAATGCGTTACAGCGGATTTCGCATATTTCCCGACTTTGACGTTTAATAGCTTTTTTCCGGTACACCCTGTATATTTGAAATTTTTCACAAAATGTGCCCCCGTTATTCCTCTATAAAACCAAATAATCAAAATCAATTCGACGTTTACCACTTAAGAGAAAAAAAATCGAAAATGTCAAAAAATCGATATTTCAAAAATCGGGTACGACGACGACGACAGAGGTCGCACATTTTTAAAATAAAGGGGAGATATACATATCGCTCGAAAGGGGCGATATGTAAAAACCCATATCGCCTGATCGTCACTGTCGTGACTCTAAAGGTAAAAGTCATTACATAAAAGAATTTGAAAAAATTTGAATTTTTAATTTTTTTAATTTTTTTTTCATTTTTTATAATTTTTTTTTTAAATATTGTGTTTTACTATATTATTTACTTTTGTATCACACTCCTTCGGACTGTGATGTGAAAACATATCGCCTAAATTGTCGATATAACACCTGTCAAGAAATATTTACAAATATTTCATTTGATATTTAAGTATTTCAATCTTAATATGAGAACTACACTAACACAACAAAATATTCTTTTATAAACGCGATTATTACACATAAAAAAAATGTCAAAATGACAGCTGACAGTATATAACTCATAATACTGTAACTCGTGTATTTAATTTTTATCCCTTTTATTTATGTTTCACAAAATTAACACTTAATAATAAATGGTTTAATTGAAATAGTTGAACTTTGAAATTGTCAAAATGACAGCTAGCAAAAAACAACCTCTTTTTCAACACAAAAAATCTTTGTTCCACACAATAACTCATTTTTTATTCGTACGCCAAATTTTGTTCAGACCAGATAAGTAGTTTTTAATTCATGCTTTAATTTCTTCGGATATATTCGTTTTTCTAAACCCATAATAGCAGTCCATTTCAAATTTCACAACCATCATACTTTTCCGAATATAAAGATTGAAGATGTTTTATAGGATCGAAACGTTGATATTTGGTTAAAGCAATATTGCACAAAAACTTTAGAAGAAGCAAGATTTACGAAACTGCAATAAAAATTACAAGTTTATATTTAAAAATAAAAACCTGATGATGGTATCTAGATGACGAAACGTTTTACTCGAAATCTGATGACATTATATGATAGGAAACAAAATACGGCAATGCAAAAGTTTAATTTGTTTTTCTTTATCTTTACAAATAAAGACACAAAACCGAATGTAAGAATATAAAGATTGAAGATGTTTTTTATAGGGTTGAAACGTTGATATTTGGTGAAAGTAATATTGCACAAAGACGTTAGAAGAAGCAAGATTTACGACACTGCAATAAAAATGACAGGTTTATATTTAAAAATGAAAACCTGATGATGGTATCTCGATGACGAAACGTTGTACTTGAAATCTGACGACACCATATGATAAGAAACAAAATACTACAATGAAAATGTTAAATTATTTTTTCTTTATCTTTTCAAATAAAGTCACAAATCCAAATATAAGAATATAAAGATAGAAGATGTTTATTGGGTCGAAACTTTAATATTTTTTTAAAGCAATATTGCACAAATACGTTAGAAGAAGCAAGATTTACGAAATTGCAATAAAAAATTACCAGTTTATATTTAAAAATGAAAACTTGATGATGGTATCTCGATGACGAAACGTTTTACTCGAAATCTGACGCCATCATATGATAGGAAACAAAATACGGCAATGTTAAAGTTAAATTATTTTTTCTTTATCTTTTCAAATAAAGTCACAATTCCAAATATAAGAATATAACGATTGAAGATGTTTTATAGGGTCGAAACTTCAATATTTGGTTAAAGCAATATTGCACAAATACGTTAGAAGAAGCAAGATTTACGAAACTGCAATAAAAATTACCAGTTTATATTTAAAAATGAAAACTTGATGATGGTATCTCGATGACGAAACGTTTTACTCGAAATCTGATGACAATATATGATAGCAAACAAAATACGGCAATGTAAAAGTTAAACTATTTTTTCTTTATCTGTTCAAATACAGTCACAATGAATAAAACTTGGAAAAAATCTTATCGGCAATTTTCGGCTATTCCGAAAATCCCCGATACTGAAAAAAATTAATCAAAATTTAGGTAAGCAGACCTACATTAAAATGAAAAATGCATCTATAAATACTATATTTGGAGCTATCTGTTTTATAGCACCGTAATGTAGAAGTTTCGAGCTATCTCTTATCCCTAATTTTAAAGCGCGACCTGCTAGAATAACTTTAAAAACTTGCGATGAAATATGCCATTTTCGGCTATTTTTGGCCTTTTTTGACACTTCATATTTTTAATATCCACGATGACGTTTTATGCATCCAAAGCAATCTCTTCGAAAAGTCATAATTCTGTTAAAATGAAACTTTTACGGAAATTGCAGAGTCTTTTTAAAATTAAAAAATCGATAACTAATCTGACATATGAAGCTTTAATTTTGGTCTCATTAAATTGTAAAAGTCCCAAATAATCTATAACATTCAATTTTTACCTTCAAAACGTTAAAACAAGCTCATATTCTGAAGTCAAAAACACCCATTTTAGGCCAGTTTTGACAGCGGTAATTAATTCCAATATGGAAGCCTGTTTGAGATTTCATGGCATTCTATTCGAAAACCACGTAGTTCGAGATTTGCGGAATTTTTCTGTTCGCGCTCTAAAAATATCAATTTTACTCAAATTTAAAAAAATAAATTGGTATATTCAAGTATACGTGCGTGTTGTGAAAAGATTGAGGAATAAAATAAGCCTAAAATGAACTCTCCAAGTATATTATAGTAGAATCTATAGGCGATTATAAAAAAAATTTGTTAAAAAAATCGTAAAAAAATTAAATTTTATTTTTTTTTAACCCCTAAACGTCATACCGAAGAGCGCGCACGGTATGCGTTTTAAAGCCTATTTATCCCTCTAAACATTAGTCCAAAAAAAAGTTAAAAAAGTTAATTACAGTGGCTCACAGATGGGTTTAAGCGAGCCAGTACCTAAAAAAAAAATTGTAAAAAATCGAAAAAAAATCAAATTTCATTCGTTTCGTCCTCTGTAACTAAAATAGATTAAGGATCGAAAAAATATATTTTAAACGTAAGTCGACGAGCTCTTTCCGATAGGATGTACGACATTTTAATAAAAAAATTATTTTTCGAGAAAAAAATTAAAAACCGTCATATTTTTGGGTCTAAAATCGTAATTTTTAAATTTTCACAATTTTTCACAATTTCTAATGATTTTAGGTATAGAACGATGTATTGTGAAAAGATAGTATTTGAGACGGCCCATCTGATCGTTTAAACCGGAAATATGTCCGACGTACCCAATTCGAGTTATTCGGTACCCAAGACGACCCTGCGCGGGCCATTTTTTGACTTTTAAAAAATAAAAAAAATTACTTTCCATTTTCTAATCTTTCTCAAAAACAATAGGGTTGGGCGGTTGCCGGTCCTCTCCAACCTCCAAAAGTAAAAATCGAAAAAAATAATTTTTGCGACCTGAAATGCGTTACAGCGGATTTCGCATATTTCCCGACTTTGACGTTTAATAACTTTTTTTCGATACACCCTGTATATTTGAAACTTTTCACAAAATGTGCCCCCGTTATTCCTCTATAAAACCAAATAATCAAAATCAGTGCGAAATGTACCACTTTAGAGAAAAAAAATCGAAAATGTCAAAAATCGCGATTTCAAAAATCGGGTACGACGACGACAACCCTCACACATTTTTAAAATAAAGGGGAGATATACATATCGCTCGAAAGGGGCGATATGTAAAAACCCATATCGCCTGATCGTCACTGTCGTGACTCTAAAGGTAAAAGTCATTACATAAAAGAATTAAAAAAAATTTGAATTTTTAATTTTTTTAATTTTTTTTTCATTTTTTTAAATTTTTTTTTTAAATATTCTGTTTTACTATATTATTTACTTTTGTATCACACTCCTTCGGACTGTGATGTGAAAACATATCGCCTAACTTGTCGATATAACACCTGTCAAGAAATATTTACAAATATTTCATTTGATATTTAAGTATTTCAATCTTAATATGAGAACTACACTAAAACAACAAAATATTTTTTTATAAACGCGATTATTACACATAAAAAAAATGTCAAAATGACAGCTGTCAATATATAACTAATAATACTGTAACTCGTGTATTTCATTTTTATCCCTTTTATTTATGTGTCACAAAATTAACACTTAATAATAAATGGTTTAATTGAAATAGTTGAACTTTGAAATTGTCAAAATGACAGCTAGCAAAAAACAACCTCTTTTTCAACACAAAAAATCTTTGTTCCACACAATAACTCATTTTTTATTCGTACGCCAAATTTTGTTCAGACCAGATAAGTAGTTTTTAATTCATGCTTTAATTTCTTCGGATATATTCGTTTTTCTAAACCCATAATAGCAGTCCATTTCAAATTTCACAACCATCATACTTTTCCGAATATAAAGATTGAAGATGTTTTATAGGATCGAAACGTTGATATTTGGTTAAAGCAATATTGCACAAAAACTTTAGAAGAAGCAAGATTTACGAAACTGCAATAAAAATTGCAAGTTTATATTTAAAAATAAAAACCTGATGATGGTATCTAGATGACGAAACGTTTTACTCGAAATCTGATGACATTATATGATAGGAAACAAAATACGGCTATGCAAAAGTTTAATTAGTTTTTCTTTATCTTTACAAATAAAGTCACAAATCCGAATGTAAGAATATAAAGATTGAAGATGTTTTTTTATAGGGTCGAAACGTTGATATTTGGTTAAAGTAATATTGCACAAAGACGTTAAAAGAAGCAAGAGTTACGACACTGCAATAAAAATGACAGGTTTATATTTAAAAATGAAAACCTGATGATGGTATCTCGATGACGAAACGTTGTACTTGAAATCTGACGACACCATATGATAAGAAACAAAATACTACAATGAAAATGTTAAATTATTTTTTCTTTATCTTTTCAAATAAAGTCACAAATCCAAATATAAGAATATAAAGATTGAAGATGTTTTATAGGGTCGAAACCTTAATATTTGGTTAAAGCAATATTGCACAAATACGTTAGAAGAAGCCAGATTTACGAAACTGCAATAAAAATTACAAGTTTATATTTAAAAATAAAAACCTGATGATGGTATCTAGATGACGAAACGTTTTACTCGAAATCTGATGACATTATATGATAGGAAACAAAATACGGCAATGCAAAAGTTTAATTAGTTTTTCTTTATCTTTACAAATAAAGTCACAAAACCGAATGTAAGAATATAAAGATTGAAGATGTTTTTTTATAGGGTTGAAACGTTGATATTTGGTTAAAGTAATATTGCACAAAGACGTTAGAAGAAGCAAGATTTACGACACTGCAATAAAAATGACAGGTTTATATTTAAAAATGAAAACCTGATGATGGTATCTCGATGACGAAACGTTGTATTTGAAATCTGACGACACCATATGATAAGAAACAAAATACTACAATGAAAATGTTAAATTATTTTTTCTTTATCTTTTCAAATAAAGTCACAAATCCAAATATAAGAATATAAAGATAGAAGATGTTTATTGGGTCGAAACTTTAATATTTTTTTAAAGCAATATTGCACAAATACGTTAGAAGAAGCAAGATTTACGAAACTGCAATAAAAATTACAAGTTTATATTTAAAAATAAAAACCTGATGTTGGTATCTAGATGACGAAACGTTTTACTTGAAATCTGATGACATCATACGATAGGAAACAAAATACGGCAATGCAAAAGTTAAATAATTTTTTCTTTATCTTTTCAAATAAAGTCACAAATCCAAATATAAAAATATAAAGATTGAAGATGTTTTATAGTGTCGAAACGTTGATATTTGGTTAAAGCAATATTGCACAAAGACATTAGAAGAAGCTAGATTTACGAAACTGCAATAAAAATTACAAGTTTATATTTAAAAATAAAAACCTGATGATGGTATCTAGATGACGAAACGTTTTACTCGAAATCTGACGCCATCATATGATAGGAAACAAAATACGGCAAAGTAAAAGTTAAATTAGTTTTTCTTTATCTTTTCAAATAAAGTCACAAATCCAAATATAAGAATATAAAGATTGAAGATGTTTTTTTATAGGGTTGAAACGTTGATATTTGGTTAAAGTAATATTGCACAAAGACGTTAGAAGAAGCAAGATTTACGACACTGCAATAAAAATGACAGGTTTATATTTAAAAATGAAAACCTGATGATGGTATCTCGATGACGAAACGTTGTACTTGAAATCTGACGACACCATATGATAAGAAACAAAATACTACAATGAAAATGTTAAATTATTTTTTCTTTATCTTTTCAAATAAAGTCACAAATCCAAATATAAGAATATAAAGATAGAAGATGTTTATTGGGTCGAAACTTTAATATTTTTTTAAAGCAATATTGCACAAATACGTTAGAAGAAGCAAGATTTACGAAACTGCAATAAAAATTACAAGTTTATATTTAAAAATAAAAACTTGATGTTGGTATCTAGATGACGAAACGTTTTACTCGAAATCTGATGACATCATATGATAGGAAACAAAATACGGCAATGCAAAAGTTAAATTATTTTTTCTTTATCTTTTCAAATAAAGTCACAAATCCAAATATAAGAATATAAAGATTGAAGATGTTTTATAGTGTCGAAACGTTGATATTTGGTTAAAGCAATATTGCACAAAGACATTAGAAGAAGCTAGATTTACGAAACTGCAATAAAAATTACAAGTTTATATTTAAAAATAAAAACCTGATGATGGTATCTAGATGACGAAACGTTTTACTCGAAATCTGACGCCATCATTTGATAGGAAACAAAATACGGCAATGTAAAAGTTAAATTATTTTTTCTTTATCTTTTCAAATAAAGTCACAAATCCAAATATAAGAATATAAAGATTGAATATGTTTTATAGGGTCGAAACGTTAATATTTGGTTAAAGCAATATTGCACAAATACGTTAGAAGAAGCAAGATTTACGAAACTGCAATAAAAATTACAAGTTTATATTTAAAAATAAAAACCTGATGATGGTATCTAGATGACGAAACGTTTTACTCGAAATCTGATGACATCATATGATAGGAAACAAAATACGGCAATGTAAAAGTTAAATTATTTTTTCTTTATCTTTTCAAATAAAGTCACAAATTCAAATATAAGAATATAAAGATTGAAGATGTTTTATGGTGTCGAAACGTTGATATTTGGTTAAAGCAATATTGCACAAATACGTTAGAAGAAGCAATATTTACGAAACTGCAATAAAAATTACCAGTTTATATTTAAAAATGAAAACTTGATGATGGTATCTAGATGACGAAACGTTTTACTCGAAATCTGACGCCATCATATGATAGGAAACAAAATACGGCAATGTAAAAGTTAAATTATTTTTTCTTTATCTGTTCAAATACAGTCACAATGAATAAAACTTGGAAAAAATCTTATCGGCAATTTTCGGCTATTCCGAAAATCCCCGATATTGAAAAAAATTAATCAAAATTTAGGTAAGCAGACCTACATTAAAATGAAAAATGCATCTATAAATACTATATTTGGAGCTATCTGTTTTATAGCACTGTAATGTAGAAGTTTCGAGCTATCTCTTATCCCAAATTTTAAAGCGCGACCTGCTAGAATAACTTTAAAAACTTGCGATGAAATATGCCATTTTCGGCTATTTTTGGCCTTTTTTGACACTTCATATTTTTAATATCCACGATGACGCGTTATCCATCCAAAGCAATCTCTTCGAAAAGTCATAATTCTGTTAAAATGAAACTTTTACGGAAATTGCAGAGTCTTTTTAAAATTAAAAATTCGATAACTAATCTGACATATGAAGCTTTAATTTTGGTCTCATTAAATTGTAAAAGTCCCAAATAATCTATAACATTCAATTTTTAACGTCAAAACGTTGAAACAAGGTCACATTCTGAAGTCAAAAACACCCATTTTAGGCCAATTTTGACAGCTGTAATTATTTCAATATGGAAGCCTGTTTGAGATTTCATGGCAAGCTATTTAAAAAACGTTGAATTTCGATATTTGACAAATTTTTCTGTCCTCGCTCTAAATATATCAATTTTACTCTAATTTAAAAAAATTAATTAATATATTCAAGTATACGTGCGTGTTTAGAAATGATTGAGGAATAAAATAAGCCTAAAATGAACTCTTTAAGGATATTACAGTAGAAGCTATAATCGAAAATAAAAAAATTTTGTTAAAAAAAACATAAAAAAATTAAATAATATTTTTTTTGAACCACTAAATGTCATAACGAAGAGCGCGAACGGCACGAATTTTAAAGTCTATTTATCCCTCTAAACAACAGTCCAAAAAAAAGTTGAAAAAGTTAATTACAGTAGCTCACAGACGGGTTTAAGCGGACCAGTACCTAAAAAAAAAATTGTAAAAAATCGAAAAAAAATCAAATTTCATTCGTTTCGTCCTCTGTAACTAAAATAGATTAAGGATCGAAAAAATATATTTTAAACGTAAGTCGACGAGCTCTTTCCGATAGGATGTACGACATTTTAATAAAAAAATTATTTTTCGAAAAAAAAATTAAAAACCGTGAAAATTTTGGGTCTAAAATCGTAATTTTTAAATTTTCACAATTTTTCACCATTTCTAATCATTTTAGGTATAGAAAGATGTATTGTGAAAAGATAGTATTTGAGACGGCCCATCTGATCGTTTAAACCGGAAATATGTCCGACGTACCCAATTCGAGTTATTCGGTACCCAAGACGACGCTGCGATGGCCATTTTTCGACTTAAAAAAAATCAAAAAAATTACTTCTCAATTTCCGATATCCTCCATCTACGAACTTGCTCTTTATTTGACGGATCTCTTCAACCTCCAGAAATGAAAATCAAAAAAAAAAATTTTTGCGACCTGAAATGCGTTACAGCGGATTTCGCATATTTCCCGACTTTGACGTTTAATAACTTTTTTCCGGTACACCCTGTATATTTGAAATTTTTCACAAAATGTGCCCCCGTTATTCCTCTATAAAACCAAATAATCAAAATCAGTTAGAGTTTTACCACTTGAGAGAAAAAAAATCGAAAATGTCAAAAATCGCGATTTCAAAAATCGGGTACGACGACGACGACGACGACGACGACGACGACACGGGTCACACATTTTAAAAATTAAGAGGAGATATACATATCGCTCGAAAGGGGCGATATGTAAAAACCCATATCGCCTGATCGTCACTGTCGTGACTCTAAAGGTAAAAGTCATTACATAAAAGAATTTGAAAAAATTTGAATTTTTAATTTTTTTAATTTTTTTTTCATTTTTTATAATTTTTTTTTTAAATATTGTGTTTTACTATATTATTTACTTTTGTATCACACTCCTTCGGACTGTGATGTGAAAACATATCGCCTAAATTGTCGATATAACACCTGTCAAGAAATATTTACAAATATTTCATTTGATATTTAAGTATTTCAATCTTAATATGAGAACTACACTAACACAACAAAATATTCTTTTATAAACGCGATTATTACACATAAAAAAAATGTCAAAATGACAGCTGACAGTATATAACTCATAATACTGTAACTCGTGTATTTAATTTTTATCCCTTTTATTTATGTTTCACAAAATTAACACTTAATAATAAATGGTTTAATTGAAATAGTTGAACTTTGAAATTGTCAAAATGACAGCTAGCAAAAAACAACCTCTTTTTCAACACAAAAAATCTTTGTTCCACACAATAACTCATTTTTTATTCGTACGCCAAATTTTGTTCAGACCAGATAAGTAGTTTTTAATTCATGCTTTAATTTCTTCGGATATATTCGTTTTTCTAAACCCATAATAGCAGTCCATTTCAAATTTCACAACCATCATACTTTTCCGAATATAAAGATTGAAGATGTTTTATAGGATCGAAACGTTGATATTTGGTTAAAGCAATATTGCACAAAAACTTTAGAAGAAGCAAGATTTACGAAACTGCAATAAAAATTGCAAGTTTATATTTAAAAATAAAAACCTGATGATGGTATCTAGATGACGAAACGTTTTACTCGAAATCTGATGACATTATATGATAGGAAACAAAATACGGCTATGCAAAAGTTTAATTAGTTTTTCTTTATCTTTACAAATAAAGTCACAAATCCGAATGTAAGAATATAAAGATTGAAGATGTTTTTTTATAGGGTCGAAACGTTGATATTTGGTTAAAGTAATATTGCACAAAGACGTTAGAAGAAGCAAGATTTACGACACTGCAATAAAAATGACAGGTTTATATTTAAAAATGACAACCTGATGATGGTATCTCGATGACGAAACGTTGTACTTGAAATCTGACGACACCATATGATAAGAAACAAAATACTACAATGAAAATGTTAAATTATTTTTTCTTTATCTTTTCAAATAAAGTCACAAATCCAAATATAAGAATATAAAGATTGAAGATGTTTTATAGGGTCGAAACTTTAATATTTGGTTAAAGCAATATTGCACAAATACGTTAGAAGAAGCCAGATTTACGAAACTGCAATAAAAATTACAAGTTTATATTTAAAAATAAAAACCTGATGATGGTATCTAGATGACGAAACGTTTTGCTCGAAATCTGATGACATTATATGATAGGAAACAAAATACGGCAATGCAAAAGTTTAATTAGTTTTTCTTTATCTTTACAAATAAAGTCACAAATCCGAATGTAAGAATATAAAGATTGAAGATGTTTTTTTATAGGGTTGAAACGTTGATATTTGGTTAAAGTAATATTGCACAAAGACGTTAGAAGAAGCAAGATTTACGACACTGCAATAAAAATGACAGGTTTATATTTAAAAATGAAAACCTGATGATGGTATCTCGATGACGAAACGTTGTACTTGAAATCTGACGACACCATATGATAAGAAACAAAATTCTACAATGAAAATGTTAAATTATTTTTTCTTTATCTTTTGAAATAAAGTCACAAATCCAAATATAAGAATATAAAGATAGAAGATGTTTATTGGGTCGAAACTTTAATATTTTTTTAAAGCAATATTGCACAAATACGTTAGAAGAAGCAAGATTTACGAAACTGCAATAAAAATTACAAGTTTATATTTAAAAATAAAAACCTGATGTTGGTATCTAGATGACGAAACGTTTTACTCGAAATCTAATGACATCATATGATAGGAAACAAAATACGGCAATGCAAAAGTTAAATTATTTTTGCTTTATCTTTTCAAATAAAGTCACAAATCCAAATATAAGAATATAAAGATTGAAGATGTTTTATAGTGTCGAAACGTTGATATTTGGTTAAAGCAATATTGCACAAAGACATTAGAAGAAGCTAGATTTACGAAACTGCAATAAAAATTACAAGTTTATATTTAAAAATAAAAACCTGATGATGGTATCTAGATGACGAAACGTTTTACTCGAAATCTGACGCCATCATATGATAGGAAACAAAATACGGCAATGTAAAAGTTAAATTATTTTTTCTTTATCTGTTCAAATACAGTCACAATGAATAAAACTTGGAAAAAATCTTATCGGCAATTTTCGGCTATTCCGAAAATCCCCGATATTGAAAAAAATTAATCAAAATTTAGGTAAGCAGACCTACATTAAAATGAAAAATGCATGTATAAATACTATTTTTGGAGTTATCTGTTTTATAACACTGAATTGTAGAAGTTTCGAACTATCTCTTATACCTAATTTTAAAGCGCGAATTGATATAATAACTTTTAAAACTTACGATGAAATATGCCATTTTCGGCTATTTTTGGCCTTTTTTGACACTTCATATTTTTAATATCCACGATGACGTTTTATGCATCCAAAGCAATCTCTTCGAAAAGTCATAATTCTGTTAAAATGAAACTTTTACGGAAATTGCAGAGTCTTTTTAAAATTGAATATTCGATAACTAATCTGACATATGAAGCTTTAATTTTGGTCTCATTAAATTGTAAAAGTCCCAAATAATCTATAACATTCAATTTTTAACGTCGAAACGTTGAAACAAGGTCACATTCTGAAGTCAAAAACACCCATTTTAGGCCAATTTTGACAGCTGTAATTATTTCAATATGGAAGCCTGTTTGAGATTTCATGGCAAGCTATTTAAAAAACGTTGAATTTTGATATTTGACAAATTTTTCTGTTCTCGCTCTAAATATATCAATTTTACTCTAATTTAAAAAAATAAATTGGTATATTCAAGTATACAGGCGTGTTTAGAAAAGATTGAGGAATAAAATAAGCCTAAAAGGAACTCTCTAAGGATATTACAGTAGAAGCTATAATCGATCATAAAAAATTTTTGGTAAAAAAAACATAAAAAAATTAAATAATATTTTTTTTGAACCACTAAAAGTCATACCGAAGAGCGCGCACGGTATGAATTTTAAAGTCTATTTATGCCTCTAAACAACAGTCCAAAAAAAAGTTGAAAAAGTTAATTACAGTAGCTCACAGACGGGTTTAAGCGGACCAGTACCTAAAAAAAAAATTGTAAAAAATCAAAAAAAAATCAAAATTCATTCGTTTCGTCCTGTGTAAATTGAAATGATTAAAAATCGAAAAAATATATTTTAAACGTAAGTCGACGAGCTCTTTCCGATAGGATATACGACATTTTAATAAAAAAATTATTTTTCGAGAAAAAAATTAAAAACCGTGAAAATTTTGGGTCTAAAATCGTAATTTCTAGATTTTCACAATTTTTCACAATTTCTAATCATTTTAGGTATAGAAAGATGTATTGTGAAAAGATAGTATTTGAGACGGCCCATCTGATCGTTTAAACCGGAAATATGTCCGACGTACCCAATTCGAGTTATTCGGTACCCAAGACGACCCTGCAATGGCCATTTTTCGACTTAAAAAAAATCAAAAAAATTACTTCTCAATTTCCGATATCCTCCATCTACGAACTTGCTCTTTATTTGACGGATCTCTTCAACCTCCAGAAATGAAAATCAAAAAAAAAAATTTTTGCGACCTGAAATGCGTTACAGCGGATTTCGCATATTTCCCGACTTTGACGTTTAATAACTTTTTTCCGGTACACCCTGTATATTTGAAATTTTTCACATAATGTGCTCCCATTATTCCTCTATAAAACCAAATAATCAAAATCAGTTAGAGTTTTACCACTTAAGAGAAAAAAAATCGAAAATGTCAAAAATCGCGATTTCAAAAATCGGGTACGACGACGACGACGACACGGGTCATACATTTTTAAAATTAAGGGGAGATATACATATCGCTCGAAAGGGGCGATATGTAAAAACCCATATCGCCTGATCGTCACTGTCGTGACTCTAAAGGTAAAAGTTATTACATAAAAGAATTTAAAAAAATTTGAATTTTTAATTTTTTAAATTTTTTTTTCATTTTTTATAATTTTTTTTTTAAATATTCCGTTTTACTATATTATTTACTTTTGTATCACACTCCTTCGGACTGTGATGTGAAAACATATCGCCTAATTTGTCGATATAACACCTGTCAAGAAATATTTACAAATATTTCATTTGATATTTAAGTATTTCAATCTTAATATGAGAACTACACTAACACAACAAAATATTTTTTTATAAACGCGATTATTACACATAAAAAAAATGTCAAAATGACAGCTGACAGTATATAACTCATAATACTGTAACTCGTGTATTTCATTTTTATCCCTTTTATTTATGTTTCACAAAATTAATACTTAATAATAAATGGTTTAATTGAAATAGTTGAACTTTGAAATTGTCAAAATGACAGCTAGCAAAAAACAACCTCTTTTTCAACACAAAAAATCTTTGTTCCACACAATAACTCATTTTTTATTCGTACGCCAAATTTTGTTCAGACCAGATAAGTAGTTTTTAATTCATGCTTTAATTTCTTCGGATATATTCGTTTTTCTAAACCCATAATAGCAGTCCATTTCAAATTTCACAACCATCATACTTTTCCGAATATAAAGATTGAAGATGTTTTATAGGATCGAAATGTTGATATTTGGTTTAAAGCAATATTGCACAAAAACTTTAGAAGAAGCAAGATTTACGAAACTGCAATAAAAATTGCAAGTTTATATTTAAAAATAAAAACCTGATGATGGTATCTAGATGACGAAACGTTTTACTCGAAATCTGATGACATTATATGATAGGAAACAAAATACGGCTATGCAAAAGTTTAATTAGTTTTTCTTTATCTTTACAAATAAAGTCACAAATCCGAATGTAAGAATATAAAGATTGAAGATGTTTTTTTATAGGGTCGAAACGTTGATATTTGGTTAAAGTAATATTGCACAAAGACGTTAAAAGAAGCAAGAGTTACGACACTGCAATAAAAATGACAGGTTTATATTTAAAAATGAAAACCTGATGATGGTATCTCGATGACGAAACGTTGTACTTGAAATCTGACGACACCATATGATAAGAAACAAAATACTACAATGAAAATGTTAAATTATTTTTTCTTTATCTTTTCAAATAAAGTCACAAATCCAAATATAAGAATATAAAGATTGAAGATGTTTTATAGGGTCGAAACCTTAATATTTGGTTAAAGCAATATTGCACAAATACGTTAGAAGAAGCCAGATTTACGAAACTGCAATAAAAATTACAAGTTTATATTTAAAAATAAAAACCTGATGATGGTATCTAGATGACGAAACGTTTTACTCGAAATCTGATGACATTATATGATAGGAAACAAAATACGGCAATGCAAAAGTTTAATTAGTTTTTCTTTATCTTTACAAATAAAGTCACAAAACCGAATGTAAGAATATAAAGATTGAAGATGTTTTTTTATAGGGTTGAAACGTTGATATTTGGTTAAAGTAATATTGCACAAAGACATTAGAAGAAGCAAGATTTACGACACTGCAATAAAAATGACAGGTTTATATTTAAAAATGAAAACCTGATGATGGTATCTCGATGACGAAACGTTGTATTTGAAATCTGACGACACCATATGATAAGAAACAAAATACTACAATGAAAATGTTAAATTATTTTTTCTTTATCTTTTCAAATAAAGTCACAAATCCAAATATAAGAATATAAAGATAGAAGATGTTTATTGGGTCGAAACTTTAATATTTTTTTAAAGCAATATTGCACAAATACGTTAGAAGAAGCAAGATTTACGAAACTGCAATAAAAATTACAAGTTTATATTTAAAAATAAAAACCTGATGTTGGTATCTAGATGACGAAACGTTTTACTTGAAATCTGATGACATCATATGATAGGAAACAAAATACGGCAATGCAAAAGTTAAATAATTTTTTCTTTATCTTTTCAAATAAAGTCACAAATCCAAATATAAAAATATAAAGATTGAAGATGTTTTATAGTGTCGAAACGTTGATATTTGGTTAAAGCAATATTGCACAAAGACATTAGAAGAAGCTAGATTTACGAAACTGCAATAAAAATTACAAGTTTATATTTAAAAATAAAAACCTGATGATGGTATCTAGATGACGAAACGTTTTACTCGAAATCTGACGCCATCATATGATAGGAAACAAAATACGGCAATGTAAAAGTTAAATTATTTTTTCTTTATCTTTTCAAATAAAGTCACAAATCCAAATATAAGAATATAAAGATTGAAGATGTTTTATAGGGTCGAAACTTTAATATTTGGTTAAAGCAATATTGCACAAATACGTTAGAAGAAGCCAGATTTACGAAACTGCAATAAAAATTACAAGTTTATATTTAAAAATAAAAACATGATGATGGTATCTAGATGACGAAACGTTTTACTTGAAATCTGATGACATTATATGATAGGAAACAAAATACGGCAATGCAAAAGTTTAATTAGTTTTTCTTTATCTTTACAAATAAAGTCACAAATCCGAATGTAAGAATATAAAGATTGAAGATGTTTTTTTATAGGGTCGAAACGTTGATATTTGGTTAAAGTAATATTGCACAAAGACGTTAAAAGAAGCAAGAGTTACGACACTGCAATAAAAATGACAGGTTTATATTTAAAAATGAAAACCTGATGATGGTATCTCGATGACGAAACGTTGTACTTGAAATCTGACGACACCATATGATAAGAAACAAAACACTACAATGAAAATGTTAAATTATTTTTTCTTTATCTTTTCAAATAAAGTCACAAATCCAAATATAAGAATATAAAGATTGAAGATGTTTTATAGGGTCGAAACCTTAATATTTGGTTAAAGCAATATTGCACAAATACGTTAGAAGAAGCCAGATTTACGAAACTGCAATAAAAATTACAAGTTTATATTTAAAAATAAAAACCTGATGATGGTATCTAGATGACGAAACGTTTTACTCGAAATCTGATGACATTATATGATAGGAAACAAAATACGGCAATGCAAAAGTTTAATTAGTTTTTCTTTATCTTTACAAATAAAGTCACAAAACCGAATGTAAGAATATAAAGATTGAAGATGTTTTTTTATAGGGTTGAAACGTTGATATTTGGTTAAAGTAATATTGCACAAAGACGTTAGAAGAAGCAAGATTTACGACACTGCAATAAAAATGACAGGTTTATATTTAAAAATGAAAACCTGATGATGGTATCTCGATGACGAAACGTTGTATTTGAAATCTGACGACACCATATGATAAGAAACAAAATACTACAATGAAAATGTTAAATTATTTTTTCTTTATCTTTTCAAATAAAGTCACAAATCCAAATATAAGAATATAAAGATTGAAGATGTTTATTGGGTCGAAACTTTAATATTTTTTTAAAGCAATATTGCACAAATACGTTAGAAGAAGCAAGATTTACGAAACTGCAATAAAAATTACAAGTTTATATTTAAAAATAAAAACCTGATGTTGGTATCTAGATGACGAAACGTTTTACTTGAAATCTGATGACATCATATGATAGGAAACAAAATACGGCAATGCAAAAGTTAAATAATTTTTTCTTTATCTTTTCAAATAAAGGCACAAACCCAAATTTAAGAACATAATAATTGAAGATGTTTTATAGGCTCGAAACTTTAATATTTTTTTAAAGCAATATTGCACTAATACATTAGAAGAAGCAAGATTTACGAAACTGCAATAAAAATTACAAGTTTATATTTAAAAATAAAAACCTGATGATGCTATCTAGATAACGAAACGTTTTACTCGAAATCTAATGACATAATATGGTAGGAAACAAAATACGGCAATGCCAAAGTTAAATAATTTTTTCTTTATCTTTTCAAATAAAGTCACAAATCCAAATATAAGAATATAAAGATAGAAGATGTTCATAGGGTCGAAACTTCAGTATTTTTTTAAAGCAATATTGCACAAATACGTTAGAAGAAGCAAGATTTACGAAACTACAATAAAAATTACAAGTTTATATTAAAAAATAAAAACCTAATGTTGGTATCTAGATGCCGAAACGTTTTACCCGAAATCTGATGACATCGTATGATAAGAAACGAAATACTACAATGAAAATGTTAAATTATTTTTTCTTTATCTTTTCAAATAAAGTCACAAATCCAAATATAAGAATATAAAGATTGAAGATGTTTTATAGGGTCGAAACTTTAATATTTGGTTAAAGCAATATTGCACAAATACGTTAGAAGAAGCCAGATTTACGAAACTGCAATAAAAATTACAAGTTTATATTTAAAAATAAAAACCTGATGATGGTATCTAGATGACGAAACGTTTTACTCGAAATCTGATGACAATATATGATAGGAAACAAAATACGGCAATGCAAAAGTTTAATTAGTTTTTCTTTATCTTTTCAAATGAAGTCACAAATCCAAATATAAGAATATAAAGATTGAATATGTTTTATAGGGTCGAAACGTTAATATTTGGTTAAAGCAATATTGCACAAATACGTTAGAAGAAGCAAGATTTACGAAACTACAATAAAAATTACAAGTTTATATTTAAAAATAAAAACCTGATGATGGTATCTAGATGACGAAACGTTTTACTCGAAATCTGATGACATCGTATGATAGGAAACAAAATATGGCAATGTAAAAGTTAAATTATTTTTTCTTTATCTCTACAAATAAATTCACAAATTCAATTATAAAAATATAAAGATTGAAGATGTTTTATAGTGTCGAAACGTTGATATTTGGTTAAAGCAATATTGCACGAAGACGCTAAAAGAAGCAAGATATACGAAACTGCAATAAAAATTACAAGTTTATATTTAAAAATAAAAACCTGATGATGGTATCTAGATGACGAAACGTTTTACTCGAAATCTAATGACATAATATGGTAGGAAACAAAATACGGCAATGCCAAAGTTAAATAATTTTTTCTTTATCTTTTCAAATAAAGTCACAAATCCAAATATAAGAATATAAAGATAGAAGATGTTCATAGGGTCGAAACTTCAGTATTTTTTTAAAGCAATATTGCACAAATACGTTAGAAGAAGCAAGATTTACGAAACTGCAATAAAAATTACAAGTTTATATTTAAAAATAAAAACCTGATGTTGGTATCTAGATGACGAAACGTTTTACTCGAAATCTGATGACATCATATGATAGGAAACAAAATACGGCAATGTAAAAGTTAAATTATTTTTTCTTTATCTTTTCAAATAAAGTCACAAATCCAAATATAAGAATATAAAGATTGAAGATGTTTTATAGGGTTGAAACTTCAATATTTGGTTAAAGCAATATTGCACAAATACGTTAGAAGAAGCAAGATTTACGAAACTGCAATAAAAATTACAAGTTTATATTTAAAAATAAAAACCTGATGATGGTATCTCGATGACGAAACGTTTTACCCGAAATCTGATGACATCGTATGATAGGAAACAAAATACGACAATGCAAAAGTTAAATTATTTTTTCTTTATCTTGTCAAATAAAGTCACAAATCCAAATATAAGAATATAAAGATTGAAGATGTTTTATAGGGTCGAAACGTTGATATTTAGTTAAAGCAATAGTGCACAAAGACGTTAGAAGAAGCAAGATTTATGAAACTGCAATAAAAATTACAAGTTTATATTTAAAAATAAAAACCTGATGATGGTATCTAGATAACGAAACGTTTTACTCGAAATCTAATGACATAATATGGTAGGAAACAAAATACGGCAATGCCAAAGTTAAATAATTTTTTCTTTATCTTTTCAAATAAAGTCACAAATCCAAATATAAGAATATAAAGATAGAAGATGTTTATAGGGTCGAAACGTTAATATTTGGTTAAAGCAATATTGCACAAATACGTTAGAAGAAGCAAGATTTACGAAACTACAATAAAAATTACAAGTTTATATTTAAAAATAAAAACCTGATGATGGTATCTAGATGACGAAACGTTTTACTCGAAATCTAATGACATAATATGGTAGGAAACAAAATACGGCAATGCCAAAGTTAAATAATTTTTTCTTTATCTTTTCAAATAAAGTCACAAATCCAAATATAAGAATATAAAGATAGAAGATGTTTATAGGGTCGAAACTTCAGTATTTTTTTAAAGCAATATTGCACAAATACGTTAGAAGAAGCAAGATTTACGAAACTGCAATAAAAATTACAAGTTTATATTTAAAAATAAAAACCTGATGTTGGTATCTAGATGACGAAACGTTTTACTCGAAATCTGATGACATCATATGATAGGAAACAAAATACAGCAATGTAAAAGTTAAATTATTTTTTCTTTATCTTTTCAAATAAAGTCACAAATCCAAATATAAGAATATAAAGATTGAAGATGTTTTATAGGGTCGAAACTTTAATATTTGGTTAAAGCAGTATTGCACAAAAACTTTGGAAGAAGCAAGATTTACGAAACTGCAATAAAAATTGCAAGTTTATATTTAAAAATAAAAACCTGATGATGGTATCTAGATGACGAAACGTTTTACTCGAAATCTGATGACATTATATGATAGGAAACAAAATACGGCTATGCAAAAGTTTAATTAGTTTTTCTTTATCTTTACAAATAAAGTCACAAATCCGAATGTAAGAATATAAAGATTGAAGATGTTTTTTTATAGGGTCGAAACGTTGATATTTGGTTAAAGTAATATTGCACAAAGACGTTAGAAGAAGCAAAATTTACGACACTGCAATAAAAATGACAGGTTTATATTTAAAAATGAAAACCTGATGATGGTATCTCGATGACGAAACGTTGTACTTGAAATCTGACGACACCATATGATAAGAAACAAAATACTACAATGAAAATGTTAAATTATTTTTTCTTTATCTTTTCAAATAAAGTCACAAATCCAAATATAAGAATATAAAGATTGAAGATGTTTTATAGGGTCGAAACTTTAATATTTGGTTAAAGCAATATTGCACAAATACGTTAGAAGAAGCCAGATTTACGAAACTGCAATAAAAATTACAAGTTTATATTTAAAAATAAAAACCAGATGATGGTATCTAGATGACGAAACGTTTTACTCGAAATCTGATGACATTATGTGATAGGAAACAAAATACGGCAATGCAAAAGTTAAATTATTTTTTCTTTATCTTTTCAAATAAAGTCACAAATCCAAATATAAGAATATAAAGATTGAAGATGTTTATAGGGTCGAAACTTCAGTATTTTTTTAAAGCAATATTGCACAAATACGTTAGAAGAAGCAAGATTTACGAAACTGCAATAAAAATTACAAGTTTATATTTAAAAATAAAAACCTGATGTTGGTATCTAGATGACGAAACGTTTTACTCGAAATCTGATGACATCATATGATAGGAAACAAAATACGGCAATGTAAAAGTTAAATTATTTTTTCTTTATCTTTTCAAATAAAGTCACAAATCCAAATATAAGAATATAAAGATTGAAGATGTTTTATAGGGTCGAAACTTCAATATTTGGTTAAAGCAATATTGCACAAATACGTTAGAAGAAGCAAGATTTACGAAACTGCAATAAAAATTACAAATATTTAAAAATAAAAACCTGATGATGGTATCTAGATGACGAAACGTTTTTCTCGAAATCTGATGACATCGTATGATAGGAAACAAAATACGGCAATGCAAAAGTTAAATTATTTTTTCTTTATCTTTTCAAATAAAGTCACAATGAAAAGAAATCTTGACGGCAATTTTCAGCTGTTCCAAATATACCCGATATTGAAAATATAGGGCTTGCAGACCGACATTAAAATGAAAAATACATCTATAAATACTATATTTGGAGCTATCTGTTTTATAGCACTGTAATGTAGAAGTTTCGAGTTATCTCTTATCCCACATTTTAAAGCGCGACATGCTAAAATAACTTTAAACACTTGCGATGAAATATGCCATTTTCGGCTATTTTTGGCCTTTTTTGACACTTCATATTTTTAATATCCACGATGACGCTTTATCCATCCAAAGCAATCTCTTCGAAAAGTCATAATTCTGTTAAAATGAAACTTTTACGGAAATTGCAGGGTATTTTTAAAATTAAAATATCGATAATTACTCGGACATATGAAGCATTAATTTTGGTCTCATTAGATTGTACAAGTCCCAAATAATCTATAACATTCAATTTTTAACGTCGAAACGTTAAAACAGCGTCGCTTTCTGAAGTCAAAAACACCCATTTTAGGCCAATTTTGACAGCGGTAATTAATTCCAATATGGAAGCCTGTTTGAGATTTCATGGCAATCTCTTCGAAAACCATGTAGTTCGAGATTTGCGGAATTTTTCTGTTCCCTCTCTAAAAATATCAATTTTACTCTAATTTAAAAAAATAAATTGGTATATTCAAGTATACGTGCGTGTTGAGAAAAGATTGAGGAATAAAATAAGCCTAAAATGAACTCTCTAAGTATATTATAGTAGAATCTATAATCGAATATAAAAAACTTTTGGTAAAAAAAACGTAAAAAAAATAAATTTAATTTTTTTTGAACCACTAAACGTCATACCGAAGAGCGCGCACGGTATGAATTTTAAAGTCTATTTATGCCTCTAAACAACAGTCCAAAAAAAAGTTGAAAAAGTTAATTACAGTAGCTCACAGACGGGTTTAAGCGGACCAGTACCTAAAAAAAAAATTGTAAAAAACCCAAAAAAAATCAAAATTCAATCGTTTCGTCCTCTGTAACTAAAATAGATTAAGGATCGAAAAAATATATTTTAAACGTAAGTCGACGAGCTCTTTCCGATAGGATATACGACATTTTAATAAAAAAATTATTTTTCGAGAAAAAAATTAAAAACCGTGAAAATTTTGGGTCTAAAATCGTAATTTTTAAATTTTCACAATTTTTTACAATTTCTAATCATTTTAGGTATAGAAAGATGTATTGTGAAAAGATAGTATTTGAGACGGCCCATCTGATCGTTTAAACCGGAAATATGTCCGACGTACCCAATTCGAGTTATTCGGTACCCAAGACGACCCTGCGATGGCCATTTTTTGACTTTTAAAAAATAAAAAAAATTACTTTCCATTTTCTAATCTTTCTCAAAAACAATAGGGTTGGGCGGCTGCCGGTCCTCTCAACCCTCGAAAAGTAAAAATCGGAAAAAAAAATTTTTGCGACCTGAAATGGATTTCAACGGATTTCGCATATTTTCCGACTTTGACGTTTAATAGCTTTTTTCCGGTACACCCTGTATATTTGAAATTTTTCACAAAATGTGCCCCCGTTATTCCTCTATAAAACAGAATAATCAAACGCAGTGCGAAATGTACCACTTTAGAGAAAAAAAATCGAAAATGTCAAAAATCGTGATTTCAAAAATCGGGTACGACGACGACGACGACGACACGGGTCGAACATTTTTAAAATTAAGAGGAGATATACATATCGCTCGAAATGGGCGATATGTAAAAACCCATATCGCCTGATCGTCACTGTCGTGACTCTAAAGGTAAAAGTCATTACATAAAAGAAATAAAAAAAATTTGAATTTTTAATTTTTTTAATTTTTTTTCATTTTTTATAATTTTTTTTTTTAATATTCTGTTTTACTATATTATTTACTTTTGTATCACACTCCTTCGGACTGTGATGTGAAAACATATCGCCTAATTTGTCAATATAACACCTGTCAAGAAATATTTACAAATATTTCATTTGATATTTAAGTATTTCAATCTTAATATGAGAACTATACTAGAACAACAAAATATTTTTTATAAACGCGATTATTACACATAAGAAATGTCAAAATGACAGCTGACAGTATATAACTCATAATACTGTAACTCGTGTATTTCATTTTTATCCCTTTTATTTATGTTTCACAAAATTAACACTTAATAATAAATGGTTTAATTAAAATAGTTGAACTTTGAAATTGTCAAAATGACAGCTAGCAAAAAACAACCTCTTTTTCAACACAAAAAATCTTTGTTCCACACAATAACTCATTTTTTATTCGTACGCTAAATTTTGTTCAGAGCAGATAAGTAGTTTTTAGTTCATGCTTTAATTTCTTCGGATATATTCGTTTTACTAAACCCATAATAGCAGTCCATTTCAAATTTCACAACCATCATACTTTTCCGAATATAAGGATTAAAGATGTTTTATAGGATCGAAACGTTGATATTTGGTTAAAGCAATATTGCACAAAAACTTTAGAAGAAGCAAGATTTACGAAACTGCAATAAAAATTACAAGTTTATATTTAAAAATAAAAACCTGATGATGGTATCTAGATGACGAAACGTTTTACTCGAAATCTGATGACATTATATGATAGGAAACAAAATACGGCAATGCAAAAGTTTAATTTGTTTTTCTTTATCTTTACAAATAAAGACACAAAACCGAATGTAAGAATATAAAGATTGAAGATGTTTTTTATAGGGTTGAAACGTTGATATTTGGTGAAAGTAATATTGCACAAAGACGTTAGAAGAAGCAAGATTTACGACACTGCAATAAAAATGACAGGTTTATATTTAAAAATGAAAACCTGATGATGGTATCTCGATGACGAAACGTTGTACTTGAAATCTGACGACACCATATGATAAGAAACAAAATACTACAATGAAAATGTTAAATTATTTTTTCTTTATCTTTTCAAATAAAGTCACAAATCCAAATATAAGAATATAAAGATAGAAGATGTTTATTGGGTCGAAACTTTAATATTTTTTTAAAGCAATATTGCACAAATACGTTAGAAGAAGCAAGATTTACGAAATTGCAATAAAAAATTACCAGTTTATATTTAAAAATGAAAACTTGATGATGGTATCTCGATGACGAAACGTTTTACTCGAAATCTGACGCCATCATATGATAGGAAACAAAATACGGCAATGTTAAAGTTAAATTATTTTTTCTTTATCTTTTCAAATAAAGTCACAATTCCAAATATAAGAATATAACGATTGAAGATGTTTTATAGGGTCGAAACTTCAATATTTGGTTAAAGCAATATTGCACAAATACGTTAGAAGAAGCAAGATTTACGAAACTGCAATAAAAATTACCAGTTTATATTTAAAAATGAAAACTTGATGATGGTATCTCGATGACGAAACGTTTTACTCGAAATCTGATGACAATATATGATAGCAAACAAAATACGGCAATGTAAAAGTTAAACTATTTTTTCTTTATCTGTTCAAATACAGTCACAATGAATAAAACTTGGAAAAAATCTTATCGGCAATTTTCGGCTATTCCGAAAATCCCCGATACTGAAAAAAATTAATCAAAATTTAGGTAAGCAGACCTACATTAAAATGAAAAATGCATCTATAAATACTATATTTGGAGCTATCTGTTTTATAGCACTGTAATGTAGAAGTTTCGAGCTATCTCTTATCCCTAATTTTAAAGCGCGACCTGCTAGAATAACTTTAAAAACTTGCGATGAAATATGCCATTTTCGGCTATTTTTGGCCTTTTTTGACACTTCATATTTTTAATATCCACGATGACGTTTTATGCATCCAAAGCAATCTCTTCGAAAAGTCATAATTCTGTTAAAATGAAACTTTTACGGAAATTGCAGAGTCTTTTTAAAATTAAAAAATCGATAACTAATCTGACATATGAAGCTTTAATTTTGGTCTCATTAAATTGTAAAAGTCCCAAATAATCTATAACATTCAATTTTTACCTTCAAAACGTTAAAACAAGCTCATATTCTGAAGTCAAAAACACCCATTTTAGGCCAGTTTTGACAGCGGTAATTAATTCCAATATGGAAGCCTGTTTGAGATTTCATGGCATTCTATTCGAAAACCACGTAGTTCGAGATTTGCGGAATTTTTCTGTTCGCGCTCTAAAAATATCAATTTTACTCAAATTTAAAAAAATAAATTGGTATATTCAAGTATACGTGCGTGTTGTGAAAAGATTGAGGAATAAAATAAGCCTAAAATGAACTCTCCAAGTATATTATAGTAGAATCTATAGGCGATTATAAAAAAAATTTGTTAAAAAAATCGTAAAAAAATTAAATTTTATTTTTTTTTAACCCCTAAACGTCATACCGAAGAGCGCGCACGGTATGCGTTTTAAAGCCTATTTATCCCTCTAAACATTAGTCCAAAAAAAAGTTAAAAAAGTTAATTACAGTGGCTCACAGATGGGTTTAAGCGAGCCAGTACCTAAAAAAAAAATTGTAAAAAATCGAAAAAAAATCAAATTTCATTCGTTTCGTCCTCTGTAACTAAAATTTAATTAAGGATCGAAAAAATATATTTTAAACGTAAGTCGACGAGCTCTTTCCGATAGGATGTACGACATTTTAATAAAAAAATTATTTTTCGAGAAAAAAATTAAAAACCGTCATATTTTTGGGTCTAAAATCGTAATTTTTAAATTTTCACAATTTTTCACAATTTCTAATGATTTTAGGTATAGAACGATGTATTGTGAAAAGATAGTATTTGAGACGGCCCATCTGATCGTTTAAACCGGAAATATGTCCGACGTACCCAATTCGAGTTATTCGGTACCCAAGACGACCCTGCGCGGGCCATTTTTTGACTTTTAAAAAATAAAAAAAATTACTTTCCATTTTCTAATCTTTCTCAAAAACAATAGGGTTGGGCGGTTGCCGGTCCTCTCCAACCTCCAAAAGTAAAAATCGAAAAAAATAATTTTTGCGACCTGAAATGCGTTACAGCGGATTTCGCATATTTCCCGACTTTGACGTTTAATAACTTTTTTTCGATACACCCTGTATATTTGAAACTTTTCACAAAATGTGCCCCCGTTATTCCTCTATAAAACCAAATAATCAAAATCAATTCGACGTTTACCACTTAAGAGAAAAAAAATCGAAAATGTCAAAAATCGCGATTTCAAAAATCGGGTACGACGACGACGACAGAGGTCGCACATTTTTAAAATAAAGGGGAGATATACATATCGCTCGAAAGGGGCGATATGTAAAACCCATATCGCCTGATCGTCACTGTCGTGACTCTAAAGGTAAAAGTCATTACATAAAAGAATTAAAAAAAATTTGAAATTTTAATTTTTTTAATTTTTTTTTCATTTTTTATAATTTTTTTTTTAAATATTCTGTTTTACTATATTATTTACTTTTGTATCACACTCCTTCGGACTGTGATGTGAAAACATATCGCCTAATTTGTCGATATAACACCTGTCAAGAAATATTTACAAATATTTCATTTGATATTTAAGTATTTCAATCTTAATATGAGAACTACACTAAAACAACAAAATATTTTTTTATAAACGCGATTATTACACATAAAAAATGTCGAAATGACAGCTGTCAATATATAACTAATAATACTGTAACGCGTGTATTTTATTTTTATTCCTTTTATTTATGTTTCACAAAATTAACACTTAATATGAAATAGTTTAATTGAAATAGTTGAACTTTAAAATTGTCAAAATGACAGCTAGCAAAAAACAACCTTTTTTTAACACACAAAATTTTTGTTCCACACAATAACTCATTTTTCATTCGTATGCCAAATTTTGTTTAGACCAGATAAGTAGTTTTCAATTTATGCTTTTACTTTTTCGGATATATTCGTTTTTCTAAGACAATAATAGCAGTCCATTTTAAATTTCACAACTATCATACTTTTCCGAATATAAAGATTGAAGATGTTTTATAGGGTCGAAACGTTGATATTTGGTTAAAGCAATATTGCACAAATACTTTAGAAGAAGCAAGATTTACGAACCTGCAATAAAAATTACAAGTTTATATTAAAAAATAAAAACCTGATGTTGGTATCTAGATGCCGAAACGTTTTACCCGAAATCTGATGACATCGTATGATAGAAAACAAAATGCGACAATGCAAAAGTTAAATTATTTTTTCTTTATCTTTTCAAATAAAGTCACAAATCAAAATATAAGAATATAAAGATTGAAGATGTTTTTTTATAGGGTCGAAACGTTAATATTCGGTTAAAGTAATATTGCACAAAGACAATAGAAGAAGCAAGATTTACGACACTGCAATAAAAATTACAGGTTTATATCTAAAAATGAAAACCTGATGATGGTATCTAGATAACGAAACGTTTTACTCGAAATCTGATGACATCATATGATAGGAAACAAAATACGGCAATGTAAAAATTAAATTATTTTTTCTTTATCTCTACAAATAAATTCACAAATTCAATTATAAAAATATAAAGATTGAAGATGTTTTATAATGTCGAAACGTTGATATTTGGTTAAAGCAATATTGCACGAATACGCTAGAAGAAGCAAGATTTACGAAACTGCAATAAAAATTACAAGTTTATATTTAAAAATGAAAACATGATGATGATATCTAGATGACGAAACGTTTTACTCGAAATCTGACGCTATTATATGATAGGTAATAAAATACGGCAATGTCAAAGTTAAATTATTTTTTCTTTATCTTTTCAAATAAAGTCACAAATCCAAATATAAGAATATAAAGATTGAAGATGTTTTATAGGGTCGAAACGTTAATATTTGGTTAAAGCAATATTGCACAAATACGTTAGAAGAAGCAAGATTTACGAAACTGCAATAAAAATTACAAGTTTATATTTAAAAATAAAAACATGATGATGATATCTAGATGACGAAACGTTTTACTCGAAATCTGACGCTATTATATGATAGGTAATAAAATACGGCAATGTAAAAGTTAAATTATTTTTTCTTTATCTTTTCAAATAAAGTCACAAATCAAAATATAAGAATATAAAGATTGAAGATGTTTTTTTATAGGGTCGAAACGTTAATATTCGGTTAAAGTAATATTGCACAAAGACAATAGAAGAAGCAAGATTTACGACACTGCAATAAAAATTACAGGTTTATATTTAAAAATGAAAACCTGATGATGGTATCTAGATAACGAAACGTTTTACTCGAAATCTGATGACATCATATGATAGGAAACAAAATACGGCAATGTAAAAATTAAATTATTTTTTCTTTATCTCTACAAATAAATTCACAAATTCAATTATAAAAATATAAAGATTGAAGATGTTTTATAATGTCGAAACGTTGATATTTGGTTAAAGCAATATTGCACGAATACGCTAGAAGAAGCAAGATTTACGAAACTGCAATAAAAATTACAAGTTTATATTTAAAAATGAAAACATGATGATGATATCTAGATGACGAAACGTTTTACTCGAAATCTGACGCTATTATATGATAGGTAATAAAATACGGCAATGTCAAAGTTAAATTATTTTTTCTTTATCTTTTCAAATAAAGTCACAAATCCAAATATAAGAATATAAAGATTGAAGATGTTTTATAGGGTCGAAACTTTAATATTTGGTTAAAGCAATATTGCACAAATACGTTAGAAGAAGCCAGATTTACGAAACTGCAATAAAAATTACAAGTTTATATTTAAAAATAAAAACCTGATGATGGTATCTAGATGACGAAACGTTTTACTCGAAATCTAATGACATTATATGATAGGAAACAAAATACGGCAATGCAAAAGTTTAATTAGTTTTTCTTTATCTTTACAAATAAAGTCACAAAACCGAATGTAAGAATATAAAGATTGAAGATGTTTTTTTATAGGGTTGAAACGCTGATATTTGGTTAAACTAATATTGCACAAAGACGTTAGAAGAAGCAAGATTTACGACACTGCAATAAAAATGACAGGTTTATATTTAAAAATGAAAACCTGATGATGGTATCTCGATGACGAAACGTTGTACTTGAAATCTGACGACACCATATGATAAGAAACAAAATACTACAATGAAAATGTTAAATTATTTTTTCTTTATCTTTTCAAATAAAGTCACAAATCCAAATATAAGAATATAAAGATAGAACATGTTTATTGGGTCGAAACTTTAATATTTTTTTAAAGCAATATTGCACAAATACGTTAGAAGAAGCAAGATTTACGAAACTGCAATAAAAATTACAAGTTTATATTTAAAAATAAAAACCTGATGTTGGTATCTAGATGACGAAACGTTTTACTTGAAATCTGATGACATCATATGATAGGAAACAAAATACGGCAATGCAAAAGTTAAATTATTTTTTCTTTATCTTTTCAAATAAAGTCACAAATCCAAATATAAAAATATAAAGATTGAAGATGTTTTATAGTGTCGAAACGTTGATATTTGGTTAAAGCAATATTGCACAAAGACATTAGAAGAAGCTAGATTTACGAAACTGCAATAAAAATTACAAGTTTATATTTAAAAATAAAAACCTGATGATGGTATCTAGATGACGAAACGTTTTACTCGAAATCTGACGCCATCATATGATAGGAAACAAAATACGGCAATGTAAAAGTTAAATTATTTTTTCTTTATCTGTTCAAATACAGTCACAATGAATAAAACTTGGAAAAAATCTTATCGGCAATTTTCGGCTATTCCGAAAATCCCCGATATTGAAAAAAATTAATCAAAATTTAGGTAAGCAGACCTACATTAAAATGAAAAATACATCTATAAATACTATATTTGGAGCTATCTGTTTTATAGCGCTGTAATGTAGAAGTTTCGAGCTATCTCTTATCCCAAATTTTAAAGCGCGAATTGATATAATAACTTTTAAAACTTACGATGAAATATGTCATTTTCGGCTATTTTTGGCTTTTTTTGACACTTCATATTTTTAATATCCACGATGACGTTTTATGCATCCAAAGCAATCTCTTCGAAAAATCATTATTCTGTTAAAATGAAACTTTTACGGAAATTGCAGACTATTTTTAAAATTGAAAATTCGATAACTAATCGGACATATGAAGCTTTAATTTTGGTCTCATTAAATTTTAAAAGTCTCAAATAAGCTATAACATTCAATTTTTAACGTCAAAACGTTGAAACAAGGTCACATTCTGAAGTCAAAAACACCCATTTTAGGCCAATTTTGACAGCTGTAATTATTTCAATATGGAAGCCAGCTTGAGATTTCATGGCAAGCTATTTAAAAAACGTTGCATTTCGATATTTGACGAATTTTTCTGTTCTCGCTCTAAAAATATCAATTTTACTCTAATTTAAAAAAATAAATTGGTATATTCAAGTATATAGGCGTGTTTAGAAAAGATTGAGGAATAAAATAAGCCTAAAAGGAACTCTCTAAGGATATTACAGTAGAAGCTATAATCGATCATAAAAAATTTTTGGTAAAAAAAACGTAAAAAAAATAAATTTAATTTTTTTTGAACCACTAAACGTCATACCGAAGAGCGCGCACAGTATGCGTTTTAAAGGCTATTTATCCCTCTAAACAACAGTCCAAAAAAAAGTTGAAAAAGTTACGTACAGTGGCTCACAGGTAAATTTAAGCAGACCAGTACCTAAAAAAAAAATTGTAAAAAATCAAAAAAAAATCAAATTTCATTCGTTTCGTCCTCTGTAACTAAAATAGATTAAGGATCAAAAAAATATATTTTAAACGTAAGTCGACGAGCTCTTTCCGATAGGATATATGACATTTTAATAAAAAAATTATTTTTCTAGAAAAAAATTAAAAACCGTAAAAATTTTGGGTCTAAAATCGTAATTTTTAAATTTTCACAATTTTTCACAATTTCTAATCATTTTAGGTATAGAAAGATGTATTGTGAAAAGATAGTATTTGAGACGGCCCATCTGATCGTTTAAACCAGAAATATGTCCGACCTACCCAATTCGAGTTATTCGGTACCCAAGACGACCCTGCGATGGCCATTTTTCGAATTTTAAAAAATAAAAAAAATTACTTTCCATTTTCTAATCTTTCTCAAAAACAATAGGGTTGGGCGGCTGCCGGTCCTCTCCAACCTCCAAAAGTAAAAATCGAAAAAAATAATTTTTGCGACCTGAAATGCGTTACAGCGGATTTCGCAAATTTCCCGACTTTGACGTTTAATAACTTTTTTCCGGTACACCCTGTATATTTAAAATTTTTCACAAAATGTGCCCCCGTTATTCCTCTATAAAACCCAATAATCAAAATCAGTTAGAGTTTTACCACTTGAGAGAAAAAAAATCGAAAATGTCAAAAATCGCGATTTCAAAAATCGGGTACGACGACGACAACCCTCACACATTTTTAAAATAAAGGGGAGATATACATATCGCTCGAAAGGGGCGATATGTAATAATAATATAGGACCAAAAACTTAATCCTATATAATTTCCATGAACGCATTCCTTTGCTTATTATATCGTACACTAGATCCCTGTATAAGCATTCCGTAAGACCGTTCTAAAAGCAAAGATCTCGCTGTACATAGCGTCTTATGCAAAAGCAAAAGCACTGCTTTTGTACGAGTGGGAGCAAGCGAGAGAGCCGATTGGCATTAGGGTAGAAAGAGATGTAACAAATAAACCCGTCCCCACCTTTGGCCTTCCTTCATCTATCAGCCCCCTCCAAGAAACCACGCGCTTGGTAAGTGCATTGGTGTCACTCTTCAAGTTTTACCGTAATTTGGAAAATACTTTGCTTTCTCAATATAAAATATGAAACACGCCTCTATAAGTTTTAATATTAATTATGTTAGTTAGGGTATTTTTGAAGGGATAACGGATAGGGTATCGTAAAATTAGAAGCACTTTTGTGACAATTAAAATAATTTTTGCTGATAGGTTCATAATATTTAATAATCAGTAAGCTTATCATCATATTTCACATAATAATTGACTTCGTTTTTGGCAACATTGGTTTAATCAGGTGGATGATAGATTTTTAATTTAAAATTAGTTCTTTTACCCTGTGTTAGACTTCGCGCCGTCGGCGTCGAGTTTCGGAAAAAAAAGAAATATGGAGGCGTTAATTGTTACTATTCCGGCTAGCAGCGCATCTTTAGAACGATCCTGTTCTGGATTAAAAAGAATTCATACCTATCTACGAAACACACAGGGAGAGACACGCTTAAATAAATTAACAATAATCTCTTTGGAGAGCGACCTTTTGCAGGATTTAAAAAGCAAAACTAAAAAGCAAAAATAATTTTTACGTTAAGACCGCCGTGTTAAACTAATTTACAAATAATGTCGTTTTATTCTTCTTCTATCGCAGTGTTCTTTCCACAAACTCAAGACATTTTGTGACAAAATTTGAAATTTAGATGCGTGAATGCTACGGAAGGTAAGTTTTTGTCTTCAATGCAATTTTTGCCTACACCCTGGTTAAAACATCATTGCACGCCACTGATAATACTTAAAAACATTAAGTATCCAACTACCTTACTTTATTTTCACACTTTCTTTTGCTCTCAATATAGCCACGAATCTAGTTAAAGCTATGATGAATTAATTTGTGACCAAATATTATTTAGAATTCTATGGACCAATAAAATAAATGAATGAAATTTTGTAGTCATAGTAAAAAAATATAGTTATTATAAGTCTTATAAAATTTAATCCCTGCCATTATAAGAAACCTGATATACTATAATTATAGAGCGCGGTGACAGAAACTATGTTTTTTAGACAATTAAAAGTGCAGTACTTCCCACAGCGCCTCTTAAAGCACGACATACGGTGTCATCCGATATGACACTCATAGATGGTCATGCGATTGCTGATTGCAACTTTAATGGGTCCGACTTGCCCATGAACACCAAGTCTTAATGAACACGCGACTGTTGGAGATTGTATACCTTATCTAGATATTTATTAATACACTGGAAAACCGATTATGATAACCACAGAAGTCGTTATTAGATTTTTAGAAAGGGGTAGCCATCTGCAGAGCATCATCATCTCCGCTCAAATTTTGGTCAGTAATAATAAATACTAATCAGTCTTTACTTTAAAAAAAATCCTCACTCCTTAAAATGTGTAAGTTAATATACAATCCTTCTTCAATTTAAATATTTTATTTGTAAGTACTACAGATATAAATCAATATCACAGGAACGTAAAGCCAAACTATAATAAAACTACAAAAATGAAACATAGAATATGAAATTTTCGTTAAAAAAATATTTAACATTTTTACTTATTTCTATAAGTTTGTTAGAGGTGCTGGTATGCTCAAAAGTGTCTAATAACGATATAGATGGCGCTCCGTGCCACATCTTACTGGTGTGTCCCACCACTGTGCTGCCATGAGCAGCTTTGAGTTCTCTTTGTTTTGTCGGATCCTAGTTCTACTGATGAGTCATGATATGACGAAACGCGTCTAGGGATGGATCTGACGAAATAAAGAGAAATTCTTCTTCTGAAATATTTAAAAGTAAAGCTAAAAATAAAAAGAACAGAATAATATACAGGGTGTCAGTGGCGTGCAAAGCTGTTTAGGGTAGGCAAACATTTAATTTCCAAACAATTTTCAACAAAGTTGACATCGGCATTAGGTTAGGTTAGGTTAGGTAAGAGTGGCAGCCCTTTGGTTCTGACCAAACAGTCTCACGTAGTCCTAATTAGGTCCGTTGTGATACCACACGTGTTTCGCAGAACCCACCTTCATCAGATCTCTGATGGTTAGTGCGGCGTACACCGCAGAAGGATTTTAACAACTTATTCAAACCAGCCACTACTGTTCAGAAACCTGCTCAGCCGTCCAAGTTGTAAGTTGCTTAGTTCCTCCAGGCTATCGAAAGATGGTTCACCCAGAGCAGTGAACCTTCTTCTTGCGAGGCCAGGGCATTCACACAGGAAATGTTGAATACTTTCTTCCTCTTCCTCATCTCTGCAACTTCTGCAGAAGTCGTTAGTGGGTATTTGCATACGTTCGGCATGACTACCGAAGAGGCAATGTCCGGTAACAACCGCAGTAATATTTCTCACGTCTTTTCGACTGTGTCTCAATAGCTCTGCGGTTCTCTTTTTATCGAGTGTAATGACATCGGCATTACTTTAATTAAAAGTACGTGGACATGTTCACTTCTTCATTTTCAGTCAAGTCAATTATTATGTAAATTATAATAAAATATACTTATTAGCAAAAATTATCTTAAATCATCATAAAAGTACTTCTTATTTTCTAATTATGATCTTAACTAACCTAATTATTAAACTATATAGGAACATGTGTCATGTTTTATATCGAGAACGCGTAGAATTATTTGAAACTACGACAAAATTGGAAGATTGGCACCAATTGATTTTACAAGCGCATGCGGATGGCTGACGGGGGCTCAGGTTGCGAGTCACGTGTATTTTGTTGTCTTTTTAGCTTACTGTCTACCGGCTCTCTCGCTCGCTTCCACTCATATGAAAGCAGTGCTTTTGCTTTCCCATAAGGGGCTAATATAATGTTAAATCTCTGCTATTCAAACTGTTATATGGGATGCTTATACAGCGATCGAATTTACGATTAACTGGCAAAAAATGCGTTCGTAGAAATGATCTTCAATGTTATGCGATTAATTTTTCGGTCCCGGTCCTCTACATACACAGAAATTATAGCTGAATATTACAATTTAAATATAAATAAATAATTTTGGTTCAAGTTTGTTTTATTGTTCCGAGGGTAGGCAATGTTTTTTTGCCTATATTGTATGTACGTTACTGCAGGGTGTTACAAATTAGACACTTACCCTTAGGAGCTAATAAACAGTAAGGCAGTAGTACATAAAACCAGATAAAACAGGCAATATTATAAGATGTGTAGAAAAAAACAAATCAACAAATCAAATATTTTAGGTTATGTTATTTTGTTTTGTCTTGTCAATTTTGTCGCCGGTAATGCCACTTCTTCTTCGCGTTTACAGCGTTGTTATTGGTATGTAAATTGAAAGAAAATATGATGATTTTGAAAAACTTTACCATCGCAAACGTTAACAGTTAATAATACTGCAAGCCCAAATTTTACAGCTATTATAGATCGGCGTTATTATTCTTGCGGAAGCAGGCAACTAAAAATACACTTCAGCACGCGCCAACACATCAAAATATTTTTTGTCGTGAAATGCTTATTATTTTGGCAATACCTTTGAAACGAAAGAAGATATTGAACTACAGTCTTCACATTTTTTCTTGCCAATTTAATCTACTTTTTGATTATAATGTCATAGTTATGCCGTAGGATTTAAGTTTTTTTGGATAAAATCAAAAAAACTGGTATTATTACAAATGTAGCAACTTTATTACGAAGCAATGGACATGACAATTAAAAACACTTTCAAACAAGCTTAAGTTTACTAAAATCTAATAAGTTGCTTAGAAGTTAGAGTAATTTAAATGATTACACTTTCACAAGCTTATCCTACTCTTATCGAGATTGATAAGGCAATGAGCCTTAAACCAAAATGATACAGAATTATCTAAGCCTTTTAGTTAGGCTAACAAAGGTATACCTTAAAGTGGAAATTTTTGGAAAAATTTATAATTTTATAATTGAATTTTAACTTAAACTTAAAAATTATTTCCAGGATTTTCTCATGGCCACTACGATTTTTTCCCCTGAGTTTCTATTTCAAGTGGTTTCCTAGGTTTGTGAATGATAATAATATCGTTTAATTTATAAACTCAGAAAATTTCTGAAAGCGTAGAAGCATAAAATTGTGAAGTCGTTAAAAGGTAAAGTGTTTATTTTTGAACTAGACATGGTCTGTGGGTTAAAATGAACCACCACTTACCATTACTAAATAAAAGTAAATGAAAAACTCAAAACAAAGCCTGTATGATTCGGTTATTATATTTTATTACAAAAACTGACATAAGTAACGTTTGGAATGTTTAATGGTTTTTGTGGTAAATGTATTTAAAATGATTTTATTTTTATCTTGTCGGGAAACATTTTTAAAGATTTTTACATTTTCTCCGGGTATACCGTATATCCGTATATTCAATATCTAGTAGGAATTTTTATTTTTTAAAGGAAAATTTTAAATACTTATATGTTATTTAAGGTATTAAAGAAACTTTTTTTCCTGATAATGGATGTTGCTGCATCCGAAACATGTACAGCATCCCTTTTAAAACAACTATATTCTCTCTCTTTCTCTAAAATAATTTTTTAAACCATGGGATTGGGTGTGATTTATGACCAGGGATCTACAGATATTATGAATCTAATAGTGTTTATCTATTTTATACAGGGGGTGTTTATAAAAAGATTTTAAAAACGACACATTTTAAATTAATTTTTCTCAAGTTTTTCAAATTTTTAATATAAAATTCTTAAGTAATTTTTTTTGTACTACAAGCATCTAAATTATTTCCAACAGTTTTTGACAAAATTTCAAATTTCATAACTTAGGTTTGAAAATAAAGTTTTATTATTAAACTAATATATAGGCGACTAGACTAAACTACAGTGAGAGCGTTTTCACACGGCACCATATATCGCGCGCGATAAATGGTCGGAATATTGCTTTACACCAAATTATGTGTTCTCTAATATCGCTTGTGTGTGAAAATGGCTCATTAGAAAACACATAATTTGGTGTAAAAGCAATATTGCGACCATTTGTCGCGCGCGATATATGGTGCCGTGTGAAAACGCTCTAAATGTTCAAAATGTCTTTATTTTAATCTGTGCACAAGTCAATACGTTCTCAAAAGATCTGTTTACATCCCTTTAATATTTCAGGTGAAATACTAGCAAAACGGTTAATTTAGTAATGGTTATGCCTAAGAACCATGATATGCTTTGAAATAAAAAATATGAATACATTTTTATTATAATTTGACAAGTTACTTAATTATAATTTGAAAAAGTTAGTATTTAGGGCGAATAAATTTTAAAAAATTAAAAGGAAATTAAATAAGATGTCATGGTTGACATGATCTTTCAGTCTTTGTACTTGGTGAGGGCGCCCTAAATACCAACTTTTTGAATTAATTAAATAGCTTGTCAAATTATATTAAACGAATAAATTCCTATTTTATTTCAAAGCCTACCATGGTTTTAAGGCATAACCTTTACTAACGAACCGTTTTGCTAGTTTTTCATTTAAAATATTAAGGGATGTAAATAGATCTTTTTAAAAACGTGTTGACTTTAGCACAGATTAAAATAATGAGAGACACTTTGAACATTTACCGTAGTTTAGTCTAGTCGCCTATGCATTATTTTAATTTTAAAACTTTATTTTTAAACATAATTTATGAAATTTGCAATTTTTTCGAAACGGTTGAAAATAACTTATATGCTTGTTGTATAAAAAAAATTGCTTGTCGTTTTTTAAACATTGTTATGAACACTCTGTATAAAATAGATAAACACTATTAGATTCATAATACCTCTAGACCCCTTGTCATAAATCACACCCAATCCCATGGGTAAAAAACATATTTTAGATGGTCTTTTTGATTTTGTTTCCAGGACCGTTAAACTTTATTTTTTTAGTTTTTAATTTATTACTCCTAAACTACCAAAGCAAAATAAATACAATTTTGAGCAATTATAAAGGTCTCCAATACAAACTTAAATATGCAATAAAATACTGGGTGTTTCATTAAAAAAATACCACTTTTTATTATCACACTTTTGGGGCCACCCTGTACATGGAAAAATATTTTCCGGAAATGGACCCTATAATACAGTATAAGTCTGCATATGAATGAAATTTCTAACTTACTTTGTATGCTACTTATACAGGGTGATTCCTAACTTGATACTTTTTTTTTAGCTGCGTATAGAAGGCATTAAAATAAACAACATTTTCAAAAACCTTTTTTCAAAAAACCCAAAAATAAAGTACTTGAATTCATTTATTACACTACAAATCAAATACGGTTCTGCCTAACTTGCCCGTTGAATAACATTAAGAAAACTTCTGGGTGTAGAGAAGAAACAACCGCACTTTTACGACACTCACAATAAATTAGCACCATAATTAGTTCATTGTTTTCAAATTTCACCATTTTCACCAATTTATTAAAATTAATTGGCTTTAGAAAACTACACCGCGTAGGCCAAAATAAATAACTGACGACCAATCCGTAAAATGCATGACTAACATAAAACGGAGAAAAACAATATAAAGTAAAGGGCTACGTTTTGATTACCAGGCCCGCACTTAGATTTTTTACTTCTGTAACTTGGCTATTTTTAAGTTTTTTGAAAAAGGTATTTGAAACAGTTGTTTATTTTAATGCCTTCTACACACAGCTAAAAAATAAGTATCAGCTTAGGAATCACCCTGTAGAAGCCTGACGCACTGTTGCAGGACCCTGTAGATCTCGATACAGTAATGCTGCTCTTTTCTCAGTGTATCCATTGTACTGACTGGAAGTGATTACACAAGAGAACTTGTTTAATTATAAAGCTGCACCGAAATCGTGACTTTTCAAGTCAAATTTGAACTGGTATCTGCCATTGACTCACGCCTTGGTTGTTTTCTTAACCGCGGCTTATAAAAATCCCCTACAAAGAAAATCAACACGATATTAACCTTTCTTCTTACTTTTACCGCGTGTTCAAAAGTTCCGCTCGGAAATATTAATCTAACTGTGCTCTGTGTTTAAACTCAATTGTTTCTGCAACCGTACTTGCTTTAAATAGGATTTTTCAAAAATCAGCATTAAGTCGTAGTTACAAGATCAATGATATAGTAAGCGCCACAAATATAACATTAATGTTTAAATTTTTTTCTTCTGCATAAAAACTACAACAAAAAATGCGCCCCCTTTGTGAACTATTGCTGTTCCTACACAACTAATATTACTGATAGTCCCTAATGATATCATCCCCATTAATGTATGAAATTTGCCCTTACACGATCAGTATTAGTACCGTCATTCCCTTATTATTATTACAAAATAATTACATTATTATTTTGATTTATTACAGACATTATTAAATATAATTCTTAAAATCGTAGCAACAATTGTTTGTAATATATTAAGTAAATGTAAAAATACATTTTTGACTCAATACTTCTTGGTACAATTTTATCTGCCGTTGTAGATGGTAGCTGGCCAGACCAGTGATTTTGTACTATCCCTTTTTCATTTTATATATCATTACCACCTCAGCTAGCTATACAGGGTGCTACAAATTCGTGTGCGTACAAGGGGATCTCGAAAACGGTAAGAGATACGAAGATGGTTAAATTGAGGCAAAGTTGCGTATTTTGGGGCTTACTTATTTGGTGAAAGAAAATTGTAAATATTCCGAATACTTTCGGAGATATTAAAAAAAAAACGAAATTTTTACTTTTGGTTTTTAATTTTTTGCGCCTTTATTTTAGACTTAGGAAAGAAACAAAAAAACACTTTCTCACAGCCGTTTTTTATGTTCTACAATATGGCGTTATTAGTTTTTAAATTCGACGTTTCGTTCTTTAGATACCAACCTCAATTCATTTTTTTTTAAATACGGACCTGGAATTTTTCAAACAGTTTTAAGGACTTTTAAGCTCTGGAAATTTAATACGATAAAATTTTAAAATTATAACGTTTTGTTATTAAATAACACATCACTAGTATTTCAAATTATCCTCTCTTTACTATTACGGCCCTGTCAATTATTTTTTGGATTACTTAAATATTTAAATTATATTACAGGAAGTTATGGTGTTTAGGCTGTTTATTTTTTCAAAAAGATTTACCGTCACAATACTTTAGGAAGTAAGCAAGTTTTTACGGCATGAGAAGTAATTTTATTTTTTATTTATATTTTATTAATATAACGTATATCTTAAGTCCTATGGTTTGTTGCCTTAGACCTAGACCGAAATACTGTAAAACAGAAAAAATAATGCTCCCGAGTGAAAAAAAGATAACTGGAGTGTTAGTCTAGTTATGTTACTGTGATGCTCCTATGTTTATTTCAAAAACAATTTAAATTTTTTGCTGTTTAGAAGATCTGATGATGCTAGTTTCAGGCGAAACATGAAACAAAGAGACAGAAAAATATTTGAGACAGTGACTTTGGGTATTTTTTCTTACAAAATATCAAATATCAGACCACTTTATGTGAAAATTAACGGATTTTTCGAATCAGAAATCTTTTGGTTTTTATTTAGTTTGGTTCTAAATGTTCAGGACCGTAATTAAATAAAAAAGATAATTTGAAAAATGTGTTATTAGATAGCAAAACGTTGAAATTTTAAAAACTTGTACATTGTATTAAATTTCTAAAGCTTATAAATCTCTAAAACTGTATTTAAAATTCCACGTCCGCATTTAAAAAAATTGCCTTGAGGTTGCTAACTTAAGAACGAAATTTGAAAACTAGTAACGCCATCTTGTAGAACATGAAAAAGGGCTACAAAAAGTATTATTTATTTTTTTCCCAAGTCAAAAATGAAAGCGCAAATTAAAAACCAAAAATGAAAATTTCGGTTTTTTTCGGATATCACCGAAAGCAATTGGAATAATTAGATTTTTTTTCACCAAATTTTTAGCCCCAAAATACACAACTTTGCCTCAATATAACCATTTTCGTATCTCTTACCGTTTTCGAGATCCCCTTGTACGCACACAAATTTGTAGCACCTTTTATAGACAAGAACGAAACGAAACTGTATCGGCGCGTCGAGTTCGAGCGATCGGAAAAAAAACCGTTGGTTGAATTTTGCACGATGATTAACTTTTAACTGATTAAGACAATGAGAAGCGGAAATTGGCTCGAAAGGTTAATAAAATGTTCATTAGAGCAAGTTTTCTTATAGTCCACGTTGACTCTTTAAATTATTCGTACGGGAACATCGCTTCCTTGATTATATTTTTTGAACAGAAGACGGAAATATAAACAAGAATGCTATATTTGTTGAGGTTACTCTACCTATATTTATTGTTAACTTGTTTTTGATTTTTTTATTTTCTTATATTCAAGGATAATCCCTCTTCAACTTTAAGTTATATTGTTCATTCATAAATTTAAGTATCAACATTTATCTAAATTTAATACTTTACTATTAAGACTTAAAACTAAATCCATTTGGTAAATTTCATCCCCATTCAACAAAAGGGATCATTCGAGCATATTAGATTGGCATATTTCCAATAAACGTCTTTCCTTTTGTCATAAAGCACCAGTGGCCCCCATTTGTGACTCAACATCCCTTACCGTCTACCTAAATTATATTTCACATGGTCAGTTACCCTTGTACAAAGAATTCCACAGAGGTTTTAGCTTTTGGCGGGTGGAAAAGGATGTATAAACAACGTTTATTAAGAGTTTTTGAGTTGTACATAAAGTTTTATTTATTTAGATTTATGGATTTAATAACGTAATATTTAAATCCTTTAAATAATTCCTCTTTTGATAGACTTCTTGTTGTTAAAATGCGTCTACAGCAAAGTGTGTATTTTTTAAATAGTTTTTGTTATATTAAGTAAACCTTGAACGGCAGTAGAGTTTTGGACTTGCATTGCAACCAATCAGAACACAAATTTTCATAGCAACCACCTTGGTAACGTGGTCTTACCCGATAAGACCTACGACTATCTCGGTAAGACCACAGTAGCTTTTTGTCAAACAAACAGTAATTTATTTTAAGAAATCAAGTTTAATAAATTAATATTATAACCCCTACAAAATAAAAGTGACACATAACACTATTTGAGATGATTTTAGGGCATAAACTTAACTTAATTTTGACATTATTAAAGAAATGTTTTATGACAAAATGTATGCAAGATTAAACCCAGTGTGCTTTGCTTTGACGTAAGCTTAAGAAATCTTGGCATTTTCATGGCAACCGTGATGGAAATAAGCGCATTTGATCTTTGACGTTCCACGCGTCTGATTTAGTCTTGGATTTTAAATTCATTATTAGTTGTGGCACATTTATAACCCTAAAAGTAAATCATAATTATGTGTTTGCATATTTTCCTTTATCACAAACGACTTTTATTTCGGGTTCAGTAAATTATCCAATAAAATACACCTCTAGAAGCGGCGTCTTATCTTCATACCGTTGTTTTTCTCTCGAAACTAGATTTTCTAAGAAAATTTTCACTCAATATAATTTTTACTTATAATCAAAGATAAGACCCTCGAGCTAAAGCTCTCGGGATCTTATCAGATTATAAGTAAAAATTATATTTCGTGAAAATTATCAGAAAATCGATTTCTTGTAAAAAAACAGCGGTATTACCGATAAGACGCCTCCTCTATCGGTATATTACTGTTGAAAAGTTATTGTTTAAATGTTGATAACTGATCGTCATATTGAAAAGAAAAATCAATTTAAGAATAACTTTTTTGGACTTGCATTGTCTTTATTTGTGTAGAATCACTACGTTTCAACTGGTAAGTATCTTCAGTCGTCTTGAATACAGTATTCACCTGAAGACGACTGGTGATACTTACCAGTTGAAACGTAGTGATTCTACACAAATAAAGACAATGCAAGTCCAAAACTCTACTGCCGTTCAAGAAACGTCATTGTCTCCAACCTTTAAACAGACATTAAGTAAACCTGTTACGTTAAAGAACTAGAAATTATTGCTAAAAGTTTAAAAAGGTATTGTCGACAATAATTTTAATAATGACGTTAAAAAAGTGTTCCTCACAGTTCACTCGCGAGCGTTACAATATTTCAAAGCCGAAAATTAATATAATAGAGACGATAACGTTTTTACAATTCACTACTTTTATTATCTTTTATCATGATGTTAAAACTAATATTAAAAATATTTTAAATTTTTTTCCAATACTTATACTTTAATAAGTTAATTGTAAACAAAGAATTTGTATAGAAACCTAAATATATAATTATAGATTTAGGTTTCTTTAACCTAAACCTGCAATCCAAACTTATAAGCTAAAATATTTTACAATTTTACTAATAATGATATGCATATTTTAAGTATTTACTACAACTTATTTGCTTATGACATATATTTTGTTCACAAAATTATATAAATAATAATATGTTTCTGGTAATAAGTATACTGAAAAGTTATTCTTAAATTGATTTTTCTTTTCAATATGACGATCAGTTATCAACATTTAAACAATAACTTTTCAACAATAATATACCGATAGAGGAGGCGTTTTATCGGTAATACCGCTGTTTTTTTACAAGAAATCGATTTTCTGATAATTTTCACGAAATATAATTTTTACTTATAATCTGATAAGATCCCGAGAGCTTTAGCTCGAGGGTCTTATCTTTGATTATGAGTAAAAATTATATTGAGTGAAAATTTTCTTAGAAAATCTAGTTTCGAGAGAAAAACAACGGTATGAAGATAAGACGCCGCTTCTAGAGGTGTATTTTATTGGATAATTTACTGAACCCGAAATAAAAGTCGTTTGTGATAAAGGAAAATATGCAAACACATAATTATGATTTACTTTTAGGTTTATAAACGTGCCACAACTAATAATGAATTAAAAATCCAAGACTAAATCAGACGCGTGGAACGTCAAAGATCAAATGCGCTTATTTTCATCACGGTTGCCATGAAAATGCCAAGATTTCTTAAGCTTACGTCAAAGCAAAGCACACTGGGTTTAATCTTGCATACATTTTGTCATAAAACATTTCTTTAATAATGTCAAAATTAAGTTAAGTTTATGCCCTAAAATCATCTCAAATAGTGTTATGTGTCACTTTTATTTTGTAGGGGTTATAATATTAATTTATTAAACTTGATTTCTTAAAATAAATTACTGTTTGTTTGACAAAAAGCTACTGTGGTCTTACCGAGCTAGTCGTAGGTCTTATCGGGTAAGACCACGTTACCAAGGTGGTTGCTATGAAAATTTGTGTTCTGATTGGTTCTATATATGTGAGGTAAATTATCTGAGAGTGATCTTAAAACATTTTCTTTTCTTTTATATATCTACTGAAATTATTGTCCAGTTTGTGAATTTTACTCTTAAGGGGAATTAACTTTTAATTATTCATTAATGACAGCAAAAGGTAAATGCAATAATACAATTTATTTTCTATTTCATTGCATTTCAAAATGTTAGAGAAAAATCGATATCTGAAAAGGAAATTTTTCAAAAAGACGTTGATCGCAGCAAACAAACCTTTAAAAAAATTGTAAAATTCGCTATTTAGAGGATTTTTGCAAAATATTGTAAACAAACCATTCCTGATGAATCTACGCTTAGAAAAAAGAATGTCCATTCAGTATACGAAACTGTTTTAGAAGAAATTAGAGCTTCACTGAGTGATAAACATTTTTACTTTATAAAGAAAAGAAGCTTAGCGGCAAGCGGACATAGTAGTGCGTCTATCTTTTGCATTAAAGTACACAGGGACGCCAAAGGTAATGGAATCCCTGGGGCACAGGTAGATAATGACAGTCTGTTTCGGTCTTGTTAGAACTCATCTCATATATATTTTAACGGAAACTAAATTGCACTATTTTATTTTTACTTACACACAGCATTTACAGAATAGTGCTGCAAATCAGTGGGTGACTGCAGCGCGATCTAGATCTGAATCCACAAAGCCGTGGAGATGTATAGAGAAGCGAAAAAATGTTTCCTATATTGGTAAAGTGGCCGTTCCGTGCCGTATTTATATTTCTACGTTTTCACGTTAGATGGCTATCATTTGCATTGAGTTTATTTCTTCTGATAGCGTTACTGGGTTTTCATCGCGTTTTTATTTCTTAAAAACGCATCGAAAGAACAGGATCGCTGTACTGGCGGTCGCTTACGGGTTATGGCTTTCTGATGAGTTCTAACAAGAACGAAACAGCCTGTCATTGTCTACCTGTGCCCCAGAGATTCCATTACCTTTGGCGTCCCTGTGTACTTTAATGCAAAAGATAGACGCACTACTCTGTCCGCTTGCCGCTAAGCTTCTTTTCTTTATATATTTTAACGGACACTAAATTCCACTATTTTATTTATTTTTACTTTATTGTTGATGAAAGCACAGATGCTTGTGGCAGGTATATCGCACATCTTATGATTGGATCATTTCTAGAAGGTAAAGCAACAAACCCATGTTTAACAGCTTCTAATCAGCTAGTCAAAACTAATAATGTTACCGTAACTCGATTTATTCAGCAGTCCCTATCGAGCTTTTTCTTACCAAATCCAGTCCCAGAAGGGAAGTTTCTAGTGCTTTTGTCTGATATGGTAAAAGTGGGCTAAAAGAATATCTTACATCAATATATGGTCCTGTGTGACTTGTCTTTTATTAAATTAATTTCAAATATAAAAGAAGGGTTTCTAAAAGCACCTCTAAGAGCGCAGTTGTATAAGGAGGATTACCTCCAGAACCTGTAATTACCCGGTGGGGAACATGGATTAAATCCACACTATTCTACGCAGAACATTTCGAACGCATGAAAGAACTAATTTTGGATTTAGATGACGATTCGCAGTGTGTTGTGTAAAGTAAAGAGTTGTTAAAAAGTACGAAGATGTTGTTTTTATTAAAATTAATTTCAGTTTTATATAGGACATAATATCCTTGTTCCTGTTAGGTCATTCTCAGAACAATGTTAATGTTTGCCTTTACCAACAACTACTAAAATAAAATAATCAAGCACATATCCCATGCCCAGCATTTACTTTTTAAATTTTTTAACACGGAGGATCTAGATTTATAGTCTTCCGTCCAGCGTTCAAAGTGGTCTCGCACACCTTAATTGGAACGGTCGCCAGAACGTGTGGGCCAGATACATTCCATAGTTACTGCATCCCATTATTCTTGGAACTCCTTCGATAACTACACCCTGTAGAGGCACCGGCGTTTCTACGGTAAATATTCCATGCGTACAGGCCGTCAATCAAAATTAAATGTGGGGATGTAGATCGCAGCCTCCAAGGGGCGACCGAGCCACTCCGTGACCGTAGCCCTAGAGGTGCGGCAAAATTGCTTTTCCCAGATTGAATCTGTCTGATATTGATAACCAGCACTATAGGTATGCACGATTCCCAAATCCTTGATGACCTGGATACTTATTTGGGAACGGAGCCCAATACTAATACTACATTCAGCGATATAATTAATGATACCCTCGGTGACCGATGGATCTATCTCCTACCCAATGCCTTGGCAAAAGACTCCTCTGCAGACATTTACGCTAAACATAAGATTCCGGCAAACTGTAGAAGCCTATCTCTTACGGAAATCAATCCTGAAATAGCATCCAATCTTACATCTAGTCCGTTTGGTCGAGATAAATATTATATTGAGCTTGGTATAGGACTTGCTGCTTGTATTTTCTATGTTTAAGCTCATTCAGAGGAAGTTCCTATATCTATGCGCAGTGCCCTTTTACCATTACTTTGCGACTCTGGTCGTATTACTTATCATTTTCGTGATTTACAACATAAATATTTTTTTACACAGTGACTGGCAACACTTATTATTGAAATAGCGTTGTATGAATTTCATATAACGTTAATAGTACAAAAACTGCTTGTATCATACCCAGGAGGGTGGGTGTATTAACGGAATAAATCAGAGGGTGAATATCAATAGTTCATAAATATCTATTTATTTCTGAATCGACAACATTGAAAAAGAATAAATTGCTAGGCTAGTGCCATTAATTTTCCTTTAATGGGTTTCATAAATTTTTTTATTACGACAGCTACACTTTGTTGCGAAACAATTTCATTTGCAATATATTATTTTTTGCTAAATTCATATACAGCACCAGTTCAAAATATGCTTCTGGATATAATTTTGCTTGTTTACTTGAAATCTAAAATCATATAATTACGATAATGAAAATTATATAATATGTATATAGGGTGCTACAAATCAAATTCAACAGAGATACGAAGATTGTTAAATTAAGAAAAAGTTGCGTATCTTGGGGCTTTATAATTTGGTGAAAAAAGAATTGTAAATATTCCGAACGCTTTCGGAGGTATCCGAAAAATACCGAAATTTCTATTTTTAGTTTTTAATTCCTGGCGCCTTCATTTTGGACTTTAAAAAAAAACTTTTTATAGACGTTTTATGTTCTACAAGATGGCCTTAACCATTTTATGAACCCCCTTTATGATTAATATTCATATTTATATTCCATAGTGACAAAACCAATTTTATAATATTTTTGGGTAGAGGCCATTAACTTCAAATTTAGTCTTTATTTCTCTACTCTAAGGTAGGTAGTTAAACTAAACAAATTTGTATAAGTAATTTATCAAGATTTCTTACGACTGGTGAGTCACTTCCATCCTAAATTGCATGTTTAAATTTAAGATTCAACGTTGTCCGTTGTGTGCTTAAGACCGTGTCCTGATGTTTACCAAGTCTAACCAATACTGATTTGTAGCTGGTAATAGGTAAACAGAACGTAAATCTTGCAGCATGTCTAACGCTGACCCCATTGCAAATCCAAATAGACTGTCCGCAGATCAAGCAAGGGACATGAATTCTTAATCAGATGGAGATGGACTGTATTTACAGAGAATGATTTGTTTAACAAGAATATTTAGGGAAAGGCTGAAAATTTATGAGTAAAAGTTGACTTTCTATACACTGAAAAAAGAGATTTGTGAATGTTAGAATATAACGCAGCTATAGGCAAAAACTTAATAAATGGGTCCTTGTTGTCTCAAATGTTAACGAGGCACAGTGTAACCTAATATATCCATATCATAAGTATGTCTTTAAGGATTATTATTTTACCTATATGTGTAGGGGGTTGTTAGGTTCGTTGTTACAAAAGACATCGTAGTATTAAACTGGCGTGCTTTCCGAGTGGTCTTATTTTTGAAGACAAATAGATGTTTTAAAACTTCAATACGTAATTTGATTTTCCATAGCCTATTTCCTATAGTGAAATTACAAGAAATGTACCTACTGCTTTTATTGCAACCATTAAGTTTCTTGTAAAGTTACAGTAGATGCATGATAAGACGACTGGATAAACTTACCAGTTGAAACGTTGTGATTTAAAATAAATAAAGACAATGCAAGTTAAAAACTCTTCTATCATTCATAATGATGTTTCCTAAAGTTTTACAACAAATATCCCACGTCATCATATTAAAGCTTTTTCTTATCTATTTTATTTATGCAAAAAACAAACAACACACATATTGACCAACACAATAGCAAACATGTTGAATGGCGATAGCGAAACATTCGCATCGTCATCTACGCATTTAGATGAAACAGATTTGCCTCATTTGCTTTACATCTGGCGTATTATTTGCTAGTTTTTACTTGAAATTTGTGAATTTACATCGACAACGTAACTATACATATATACTGCAATATACCCAAATTTGTATTTGCACAACGCGTATGTACAACAAAAATGTAATTTTACAATTTAATGGTACATTTACTAATTAGACTGGTGTTTTCATATACCGCAAAAAATATACGAAGAGATTTTTAACATAAAATGGGTATTTCTACTGTTATTATTTTGTGAATTTCATAAAGAGGCAAAATAACACAAATTACGTAAGGCTTACATGAAAATTAATTTAAATTTACCTTATTTTTAGGTATATTGTTTGTGATTTTACATTTCATTTTTTCAGTGTGTAGTCTTACGAGTACATTTTTAGGACCGCTTTGAAAATACAATACTAAACCATTAACCTAACAATTTTTGTTGTGCTATTATAGTTTGGGCCACTTTATAAAAAGATGTATCTAGCAAAGACACTCGTGACTGATCCTGTATGTTTACTTACTTATACATTTAATTAGATTTATTTAGGTATTGGATATAGTCTATTTCAGAAAGGTGTAGAGTAATAAAATGGGAAATTCCGTCCAGTTCGGTTCAATTTCAGTGTCGGCGCAGATAAATTTTGTGCATTAAATTATTTATGATATCTAACCAAAGCAAAAAAAAGAAGATAATTTGATAAAGAAAGAACTATTAGCTATGTGCTTTATGAAATATGCCGTGGAAGATATAGCTGAAAAACATAGTGTTACTGTGCTGCGCATACCACCATATCATTGCGAACTAAATCCTATAGAACTTATATGGGTGCAAGTGAAAGGATTTTTAGCAAGACACAACACGACATTCAAAATAAAAGACGTTAAGCTACTGTTTAATCAAGCAATTAAGGAAGTGACACCAGAGAACTGGCGAAAAGCAGTCCATCATGTCATTCAAAAACGTTAATTCTACATCTGTTGACCTTTCTTCAATTTGGCCATTCAAAAATATTAAACTTTTTTTCCATTTGGAATTATACTTTTTCGTCTTTTGGGTACCCTGTACTAGATTAAAAAGAAATGTTTATATCAATCTTAATATTCTTTAAAGCAAAAGGATTCATAAAGAATAACTTTTTTCCAAAAATTGATAAGCAAACTCTACACGTTGTACTTTGTGTAGTAAAATTTATAAGTTGCCATTAAAAGTACATAATATTTTATGTAATTAAAGAAATGTTCCTTCGCGAACTTAAGCTAAAGAAGTTATATTTTCCCTTAAAGTGCATATTACTTTTGAAAAGTACTTAAAATAACTATTTACGGCATAAACGTTGCCCGAGTTTTTATGACTTTAAACTGATTCGTTTAAATTAATACTCGCACATTCTTCTTCCTACAATAAATAATGGGCTTACTTCGCCCACCCTTTTATGTTTCGAATCGAAAACTCGATTTTAAAGGTGATAAATTGCCAGTTTTCCTAACTCGACAGCCTTAATATCCTATTTTCTACCTTCCTATCTACCCGGCAACATTACGTTCTCTCACTCAATTTGCGCGAAATATCACAGGTGAGGGGACAAAATTAAACTAGAAGTTTTAAAATTCCCGGTGCGTACTACCCGTCATCTCTCGAAAAAGATAAATGATCATCAGAGACCGTACAGTAAAAGGCAGACGAAGGGTTTTAAAAATCGAGGCACAATCTATAACTCTCTATCGTGCTTTTAGTAAGTTCAAAATTTAATTTTTTTGTTAAATTAAAAAGTATGTTTAAGAAAGCATAAAAAATAAACACACCACCTACTATTAGGTTGTATTTCATCTAACACTGTTAGATTATAAAAGACAGATTACATGGGACTACCAAGAAATGGCGCTAACATCTATATACTGCCAAGAAGCAGTGGCGTATTTAAGGGGGGTGCCCCTCCCCCAGCCTAGGAGCTCAGGTCTAAAAGTCTAATGACAACCTAATGTTTCGTCTCACGCTTTGACTCTTGATTAAATCTTTAAATAATGTATTCTTGGCTTAGATTACAAGGGTCTTGTAGGAGAGGTTTAGTTTTTAAACTTTTCCTTCTAAAAGTCCTATTTTATATAAAGATTAGGGTTTCAGACGCACGTCGTTTTAGTTATTGACTTATGATGCAATTTTAAAGTAAAATGAGTAAAAAGAACAATATTTTATAGTATTTTTCTATTATATACTTGTCTGTTCCGTTTTCCCTTTTTTAGAGCTATTTTAAATCAAAAAAAATATAACCCAATGCAATAAAATATTTTAACAACAAAAACAAAAAACAATTAGATACTTATTTACTTTTAAATAGAAGAATTAAAGTAAAAATTTTGATTGAAACATTTTTTATGGAAGAAGTGTGATAATTTATAATAAAAAAAATAGTGTGGGAAGAAACGAGAATGCTTTATTATGAATATACAAAACGGCACTTAAGAATGAGTATTTTAAAACCTCAGTATTTGGGCCAAAAACTGCTCTTAGATCTACGCTCCTAAAATACATGATTTCTAAAAAATCATCAATTTTTGCGTGGCAAATAGCTATATTTTTAATCATGAAAAACCGAGCCCGAAAAGCGCTGGTTAGAGTCATACATACGTCTTATGTTAAAAAGTTGGATTGACACCAATATTCATATTTTTTTACAAATATAAAGAAGTTTTTTTTAAAAAAAAAAGGAACATTAAAAAAAAGTAAAAAAAAAACATTTACAAAAACAAATTTAATCCAACCATACAGAGGGGGAGAGGTAATAATTTAATTTTCTAGTAGTTAGGTAAATTTTAAACGAACTTTGGGCGTGGCCCCAAACATTTTTTGCCGGCGGCGCTTTTCCGCCTTCTTCACTAGGTACATTATCATAAAATACATGTAGTCCCGACTGTCCCTCTCTCCAGAAAAAAAGTCCTACTTCTACTACTATAATTTTATGTTTCAGATACAACTTTTTGTTTTTTAGATACTCACATCATAAACTTAATTCTTTTATATACATTTTTTTTTAAAATACAATATTGATAATAAGAAAACGAAACTTTGCATCTAAAAATTTTTTTCTTAAGGAGAAAAAAATTGCCCTCAGAAAGTGGGACAATAATAATTTATTGACAAGTTCAGGTGCGTATTTTATAAGTGAATTAAAATAACGAACGGTCCATTGCACCATTGCAACAGTGTCGCGCAGTGGACAGCGTTCAATATAGAATGTTCCATTTTAAAATAGGGGTTTGCACGGCATCATAAGGTATTTTTACGAGGATTTTGGGCAATATTACATGTCAATAAGTAAAACTTTTTGTTTTGCATTTTAAATTTAGATGTGTAAAAACGGGTTCTATGGTTCGAATACAAATGTTTCAGCTTTAGTTATAACAGTGTTCTGAAATGTTTAAAATTCCTATGGCGTGTGTCTCGTTATCCGTCGAAAAAAAAGATAAATGATAGCCAGTGGCCTTAGAGAAAATGTTTCGCCGACCGTAAAAAAAACTATCATAAATCTCTTTAGTTTCTATAAATGAAAAAGTTTAATACATTGAAGCATCTCCTAAGGAAAATGTTTGTTATTGACTTTTATGGTTATACAGAGAGCACACAGGGTTTTGTTGATGACACTGTGTATTGATGGATGCCTTGTCGCAAATAAAAAGTTTTCCTCCATGTTACTTCATTACAAAATTTAATTAAAAAAAAATAAAATCGATCCAAAAAGTATCTGTACACCTGTTTAACTTTAAAAATGTTTTAATTAAATTTAATCAACGCAATCCAAGGTCAGGTTATCGGAACCAAATCCTACACAAGACGCATCCTCAACGAAAATTAGGAAAATGTGAAGTGACCAGTTTGTAATTCAGCTGAAGAAAACTTAGACCACATAACTGCCGGTCTATAGTACTCGCACCTAAAACTTACCTGAATCGTCACAACAAAGCTGGCAAAATAATACGTGAAAAACACGTCATGGGGCTGATAGAAACAACTCCCTATTATGAATATGTATGAGCCTCCGGCCATGTGCGAAAATGACGGCGTACTTATTTGCTGGAACAGAAAAATGCAGACGAATAGAATGATCCCCAATAATATACCCGAACTTGTGCTCACGTTTAAGAAGGAAAGGACAACCTTCATTGTAGATTTTGCCGTCCCCTTAGCCACAATTCTCTCGTACACCTATGAGGAAAAAATTAACAAATTACATCTCTGTGTCTGTGGCCGGCTTAAGAAACTTTCAGAAATGTGTATACCGGGTGTTGCATCGTCGAGCGGGACATAGGAAATCCCATGTAATTTTAAATGGGGTCAATTATTGGCTTCCCTTATTATTTTAGAGAAAAATTCTATTTAGGTTTATTAAAGAGCACTAAAACCCACATTCAAAAGAATAACTTTAGATATTCTTGATGAGCCCGTTTACGGGTTATCGCCGAGTTCTTTTTAACTATTTCTCCTTTTTATGGCCCCGTATTTGCGGGCACCAGTCAAGGTAAAACATGACTGTCAAATAAAGTTGTCATTTTGAAATGTGTGCTTTATTGTTATAAAAACTCGTACATCGAAAATATTAAAGGTGTATTTATGAGTACAAATTAATCTGAATAAAACTAAAATAAAGTATCCAATTACAAGGTTAATTATGACATTTTACATGTTTCAATATTTTACTAATTAATAGGTAGGTACTAATAAATTGTTAGAATTTTAGGATTTAAGAAGATGTTTAAATATTCCTCCATTGACTGCTAGACAATAACCGAGGCGATCATAAAATTCTCTTCTTACATTCGCTAGTTGGTAAACTGAAATTCTATTGCATTCGGCAGAAATAGCATTTTTTAACTCGTCTAGATTTAGGTATTTTTTATCTTTGTATATCCTGTTTTTTAAATGGCCCCAGAGAAAGAAATCATTTGGCGATAAATCAGGAGACCTGGCTGGCCAATTTACTGTATGATTTAAGCCAATAACATTTCCATTAAAAGCACGGTTTAAATATTCCCGGACAGCCAGGGTACTATGTGCCGGGCAGCCATCCAATTGGTACCAAACTTCCTGATTTTCCCTGGCGGCATCATGTAAAGTAGGTAAAATATGAACTTCAAGTAGTTCCAAAAAATATTCTGCATTTAAATTTCGTGTAAGAAATAATGGCCCGATAATATTTTCTCCGAAAATCCTAGCCCAAACATTAACTTTTTGTGGATATTGCGTCCTTGTTTCGACAAACCTGTGTTGGTTTTCTTTGCTCCAATATCGATAATTTTGAACATTGGGTTCATTGTTTAAGGTAAATGTGCATTCGTCAGTGCAACAAATGTTTTTAAAAAATTCCCTATTCATGTTTGCTTTTCAATCATACCAAAACAAAACTCCTGTCGTCATATTTCGTCCCTATCTCTTAGCTTTTGGTGCTTTTCATATTTGTATGAATAATATTTATGTCGTTTCAAAGCTCGTAACGCTGTGGTGTGATCTAATCCTATGTCATCCTCAAGTTTAATTGTGCTGATCTTCCCATCATTTTCTTCCACGCACAATAAAACTTGCAAGTCCCTATCATTTCTTGCATCTCTTCTTTGTTCCTGCCTTTGTAAGTCCCTATCATTTCTTGCATCTCTTCTTTGTTCCTGCCTTTGCAAGTCCCTATCATTTCTTGCATCTCTTCTTTGTTTCTGCCTTTCTTCACATCTGTAGTTATTTATTACAGTGCCTTTTGTCTCAAATTTCTTGATAGTCTTTTCGACTGTAGATTTTGCAGGTATCGGTCTATTCGGATACAGAGCAGCAAACATGTCTGACACATTTTGATAACTATTTCCTTGATAATACCATTTAATCATCAATATTTTTTCTTCATTCATTCATGGCTAATATTTTCGATGTACGAGTTTTTATAACAATAAAACACACATTTCAAAATGACAACTTTATTTGACAGTCATCTTTTACCTTGACTGGTGCCCGCAAATACGGGGCCATAAAAAGGAGATATAGTTAAAAAGAAATCGGCGATAACCCGTAAACGGGCTCATCAAAAATATCTAAAGTTATTCTTTTGAATGTGGGTTTTAGTGCTCTTTAATAAACCTAAATAGAATTTTTCTCTAAAATAATTAGGGAAGCCAATAATTGACCCCATTTAAAATTACATGGGATTTCCTATGTCCCGCTCGACGATGCAACACCCGGTATGTTTAAAAAAAATTTTAGGTTAGACATTTTGTCTACAAGTATAAGGTGTTGAGTTTTAGCACAGGGCAGTGGCGTAGCCGGTAACGTTAGCGTTTTATTCAGTGGTCCTTCTCGATTTTTTGCCATTAGAAAGTTAGAATTACCACTCGATATACATTTTAAGTATGCTACCACACCATAGGCTTGTGGGCTAGCATCTGCAAAAATATGAAGTTCTACTGCGTTTCCCTTAATTGCGAGTATACATCTGGGTATCGAAAAATCCGTTAAATTTGATACATCGTCAAACATTTCTTTCATAAATTCAGGATCATTAGAACACCATTTTCTTAGGTTCATTTTAACGGCACACATTATTTCTTTGGAGTGCTCATAAACCTCGATGGCTTCTTCATTCGTTCCAATAGCTATTACCAAATCATCAACATGTCCGTATTCAGCTTTCAAAAGTTCGACTGCGTCGTTAGGTATATGCATTCTGACTAGCCGTTAAGCCAGATATGGATACTGCAGGCTTGCCCGTTAATTGAGATTTTAAATACGTAAATTTAGAAATTGTTATGAATTGCTTGACTATACTGTTCCCAAAAGGCTGGCCATGACTCACGATCTCCATTAAATTTTAGTAAATCAAGTTTAGGTAATCTTACCGTTCTCCGTTGATTTCTATTAGGTAAATTTACAACCTTATTCTGCATTGGCAACGTCAATCCTTTCTCCGTACTGTATCGTCGTTAAATACTTGCCAGTTTCTATACAATTTTCTTTTATTTATGTAGACTTCCAAACTTGCTATTGCTTCCATGGCACAACAGTCATATTCTACTATTTCCTCACACTCAACATCTATATTTTCATCTGTAAAAGTGTGTGAAACCTTCGAGTTATTTTCGTTGAGAGTTACTTGTAGTGATTTTATTCGTTCACATAACACTGCGAGCTCCTCAATAGCAATATCTTCGTTATAAATGTTTTTAGCTTTAGCACAGAATTTCGTTAGTTGAGATCTATAATTATTTCTTAGTGCTAACGCAACTTTTATTTCCGAGTGCGTCATTTTCTTCGTTAGACAGCAAAATCGGCGTTCCAGCAAATATTTCTCAACACATTCCTGGGTTTCGGCACCAAATGTGAATTAATGCGTTAAATTCCGTTAGAAGTGAAACCACTGGTTCATTAATTCACAGTTATGGTCCAAAAAAGGTTTTGTCGGGCGTGGCACCCGAAAAAATTTTCGCATGCAACTCTAGTTGATCCATTTCAGGCCTCTCCCAACTCAATTTCTGGCTACGCCACTGACACAGGGTACGGGTACGTCGTACAAATGTAATTGGCAGAAAGCAATACCGTCAGAATAGTCGATGCATTTGTACATACAAACCAAACCTGATTTAATTCTCTATAAAAGTGCAATTTCTTTCGTTCGATCCACTTTATTATTACGTCAAGAAAATATGCTGAGAATATTATACTTCTATAAACTACTCATTGTCAACCAGCTATACTATTTTATATCGCTACGCCATTTGCGTTGGCAGCTAAATTGGTTGTGCTCCATTCAACCGGGAAATGGCTAAATCTTCTGACAATTGTAAGTAACCATTACTACATCGAATCTTATGAATAGCTCAATTTTAAAAATACCAATTCAACCCGAAAGGATTTTCCATTATATATATTTTCCTTTTATAACAAAGCTCTTTTATGCGTTTCTATATTAAAATTTTGATATTAATAAGGAATGAGAGTCATGCAAGGCATGCAGATATTATTTATGGGAAACATATTTTTGAGTTTTATTTGCAAAAAATGCACATGCAGTATTAAAAAATCTGGTCACGACATATGACTACAATCATCAGTGGCGTCTATTTATATGAAACGAGTGAAGTGTCACTTTACCAGAGATTCCCTACACTAGTAGAAATGGCGAGTTAATCATTACGCTACCGTAGATTTTTTATTATACAGGGTGTCCCATAACTTATGGGCCGTAGAGTAACTGGAGATACTAGACATTAAACTAAGCCGATTACGTCATATAAGTTTTTTCAGATTGTTACTCGTTCTAGAAATACAGGTTGTTGAAAGTAAAAGTTTATTTTTGAAAAGAAGCCATAATTTTAAAACGGTTTAATGAATCGAATTGAAAGTTGGCAATATTATGTTTTTATGAGTCAGAAATAAGAATTTGTAGAAATTTTTAAGTTTCAAACTAGAGGGCATACACTGGGCTTCATAAATCTATGATTTTTTTTTCTTACCTGTGATATTAGGTATTTTTTAATTATAGTTTCCTAAAGAAGGGCATTTTCTGAGTCAAAAAGGTGTACTTGATTGATCTTAATATCTTTAACGGGTTTCTAGATATTTCCCTTTAAACATCCCAAAGCATAAAAAACCATAGTACATAATTAAATTAATATTTTAATTATCAAAAAAACAAACTTATATGACATAATCGGCTTAGTTTGATGTCTAGTATCTCCAGTTACTTTACGGCCCATAAGTTATGGGACACCCTGTATATGTATTTATGATAAATATACTTAACTATCTACTTGAAAATATGTTATGTTTATAAAAAATAGACCTCAATAATTTTTATTATACATATATAATAATATAAACGATTTATTACCTAATAAATTATTTGGTATAACTACAGTTAGTAGCTGTATAATAAAACAATATTTTGTCAGACCTCTGATAATAAGGTAATTAAAATAAAGTGCAATCTTTAATGATATAATATTTATTTATGTATCAAGGCAGTAAAGTGATTCTTTATCGGACGAGTCTGAAATTATGAGATGAGCGAGCGAGGCGAATAACAGGCGAGTCGATAAAGACACTTTACTGACGTGGTGCATAAATTTTATCGCCAACCGTTTATCACCGTTTAATGTATGACAGACCGCTCTAAGAAAATAGATGTTTTTTCCCCATGTTAAATTAATAGAAAAGACGAGCTGTAGACCAATTTTAGAATCTGGTATACGTAAAATATTTAATAGTTCTTGCCTTATATTTGGTCAAAATGTAAAGTAGAAGTTTCATACTCCCTATTCCATCCCATATTCAAGCTCGAAAGGTTAAAATAGCTTCACAATCCGACGACAAAAAAACCCAGTTTGGCTTAAATTTGACACGTCAGAAAATTTCGGCCGACCACGTGCGTATTCCAAAGCACCCCTCAAAAAATTTGACCTACTATGAGAAATGGCAAATTTTGCCGGTTTGTTCGGCATAGAGTAAAAATTTGCGGAGGGTAATACTTTACCTGCCGAAAATGCGGCAGATAAAATACTTAACTTGCCGCACTTGCGGCAGGTAAAGTATTTTATTTTACAATAAAATAAAGTGTTGGTTTACTTCCGGAAATCACTCTGATAATGTACGGCTTTACTGACGGTTGCCGATAAAACTATTTAAGAGCAAACAGTTTCAAGCAAACTAAGCCGATTATGTTATATAAGTTTTTTCGGATTGTCACTTTTGTTTCTTTTTTGTTAATTTAATTATTTACTATGTTTTTTTTATGCTTTGGGATGTTTAAAGGGAAATATCTCGAAAACCGTTAAAGATATTAAGATCAATCAAGTACACATTTTTGACTCAGAAAATGCCCTTTTTAAGAAACTATAATGGAAAAACACCTAATATCACATGTTAGAAAAAAAAATCATAGATTTATGAAGCCCAGTGTATACAACTAGCGTCCTCTAGTTTCAAACTTAAAAATTTCTACAAATTCTTATTTCTTTCTCATAAAAACATAATATTGCCAACTTTCAATTCGATTCATTAAACCGTTTTAAAATTATGGCTTATTTTCAAGAATATACTTTTACTTTCAACACCCTGTATCTCTAGAACGAGTAGCAATCCGAAAAAACTTATATGACTTAATCGGCTTAGTTTGATGTCTAGTATCTCCAGTTACTCTACGGCCCATAAGTTATGGGACACCCTGTATATCTGGTTTGGCAAAGACAACGGTGTCCAATATTAGGAGCCATCCTAATATTAGGGCAATTTTCTCTATATTTATGCAGTATTAATAAACTTTTTAATTTATGACAATAATGATACCTATACTAAATGTTTTTGTCCAATAGCATTCTTTTGTAATAACGGCCCTGTTGGGAAGAGTTAATACGTCGAAATGATATAGTGCAAATTAATTACAGGTTACAAGATAATTTAAATTAAAAAAAAATAAGTATTCGCTATAGTGGCATCGTCAGTTTATGTGCAAAACGGCATCTTACATGCAAACATTGTTTTTTTAATAAGACATCTAATTTATAAATCAATTTAAATTTACATGAATAAAATATGACTATTTAATTCCCTTGCTTGATTAATTCCATCATTTCACCGTCAAACATCTGAGAGTTAAGAGAACAGTAAAAATGATCTAAGGCCCTCTTATAATGGATTCTATCCCATTACCATGTTAATCGAAAACGAGCAGCACAGAGGGTATCTCAGTTTTTTATTTTTTAATCGCTCTGTTTTATAAACAAACGGATGTCAGCCCAGGAGGTGTGCCGACGATTTGATTAACATTTTCAATTAAACTATTTTTTGTTGGGGTCAGGCAGTGGAGTAGAGTATTAGGTTTTGACAGTTTCGATACAATAGACGGTTTTTATTTCAGGCCTATACAGGGTGTTACCAATTCGACATACCAGCATTGGAATCTCGGAAAACATAGGAGTTAGAGAAACGGTTACATGGGGGCAAAGTTGTGCAATTCGATGCTGATTATAATGCCGCTTTAAAAGTTTTCAAATTCCGAATACTTCCGATTTTATTCGAAAAAACCGAAATTTTGCAAAATCGTTTTTATTTTATTCTGAGCTCATTAGACTAGCTATTTAAAAATAAATGAAACTTTGTTATTGCCACTTTTTCTCCTCTACAAAATGACGTTACTAAACTAAAGATCCGCCGTTTCGTCTCCGAGCGGCCATCACCAACTTTACTTTTTTTAATACGGACCTGGATTTTTTGTAACCGATTTTTAAACCCTCCTACCCTCAAAATGTTATGGCGATATTACTTTCTTATAATGATGAATTGTCCTTGCTTATTTTTTTAAATTCATATTTTTTACAATTTTTGTCAGTCCTGGCAACGAATTACAATATTAATTAAAAACTTTATTTTATTTCTGACAAGAATTGTAAAAAATATGAATTTAAAAAAAATAAACAAGGACAATTCATCATTATGAGAAAGTAATATCGCCATTTCATTTTGAGGGTAGGAGGGTTTAAAAATATCCAGGTCCGTATTAAAAAAAGTAAAGTTGGTGATGGCTGCTCGGAGACGAAACGGCGGATCTTTAGTTTAGTAACGTCATTTTGTAGAGGAGAAAAAGTGGCAATGACAAAGTGTCATTTATTTTTCGGTTTTTTTCAAATAAAATCGGAAGTATTCGGAATTTGAAAACTTTTAAAGCGGCATTATAATCAGCACCGAATTGCACAACTTTGCCCCCATTAAACCGTTTCTCTAACTTCTATGGTTTCCGAGATTATAATGCTGGTATGTCGAATTTGTAACACCCTGTAGATATTTTATTTTAATTTCAATATACAAAATTGAAGCTACCTGATTAAATTCATGCTGGTTTTTTCAATCGTTTCTTCAGCAAATAACTAGCAATAAAATTTAGTAAAACAGCAATCGTGTCACAACAAATTTTCTAAGCGAAAGCTAAAATACACTTTTTCATGGCAGTATAAGGGGTTGCCGGAACTGGTCGATTATAAAACAACAAAAGTCATTTTTACCTCTACCTTGTGAACCAACACCAACCCCTTCAGGGCGTTTACCTTGATGCATGTCCTAGTCAGCAGTGACCAGCAGAACCTAATAAAAATACTGTATTTGTGTATTATACCGTATATATAATTATATGTATTTACTATAGAGAAAAATGCCAACAACAAAACTCTGTAATGAATAAAGATGTTTTTAAAGTAAAGTAAGTAGACGATTTTTGCAATTTTACTATAGTAACATCAATTTCGGTTATCGCGCATAAAAGTTAGTAAACATTTTATTCAGTAAATACTGTTCTTTCCAGTAGAAGTGAATCCAAAATATTGTCTTAGAACTTAACAATTTCGAAGTAATTTGCCTCTAATATGTATGTATGTTCGTTTAACGAATCGTCTGGATAACTTAAACACTCAAATTTAAAATATTCATTAGGTTTGGTTTGCTAACGATATACGAGTTACACAGTAAAAATGTTGAGGGTGTTATTTCAAATCAAATCAAAATCAAATCAAAACGTTTATTTTCTCAGAGACAATCATTACAATTGTAGGGGGATAGTCAGGTTTAATTTAAAACTAGACACTAACTAAAGTAGCTATAGAACTTCACAATATAAACAAAACTTTATAAAAACGCAATAATCACGACGAAAAATACAAACAAACAATTAAAAAACTCATCTAAACCGTAAAAACATTTAGATAATAACTTCAGTAACTTTTTAAAAGATGGTACAGTCTTACAGTCCTTAATTTTGTCAAGCAGAACATTAAAAACTCTTATGCCAAGGCATTTAGGAGAATTATAGTCTATTGTTTCCCCAGAGTGCGGAACACGAAAACTATTTCTATACTTTGTATTAAAATTGTGCATGTCCCTGCCTTGTACAAAATCACCCTTATTACCAAATACAAACACTGCTAATTCGAATATATATAAACTAGAAAGGGGTAAGCTTTTAAAATATTTAAAAATCACTCTGCAACTATGCCGATTTGGAACACCTGCTATATATCTTAAAATCTTTTTTTGTTTTATAAAAATATTTTTAGATAGGGTCGGAGTACCCCAGAACGTCAGACCATATATCAAGTATGATTCTATATATGCGTAATATACCATTATTAGCTGTTCTCTACCTAACATGGATCTTAAATTTATAAACAGATAAAGTAATGAACTCAGTTTAGATACAATATGTTCAAAATGTACCCTCCAGTTTAAGCACTTGTTCAGATAAAGACCAAGAAACTTGGTGCTCTGAGCACGGCACAAGGGTTTATTGTCGATACTTAAGTTAATGTTATCAACCGTTTTTGTCTATTATGAAACCTAACAAACTGGGTCTTGTCCACATTCAGGAACATGGAATTCTCTCCAAACCAAGCACAAAGTTCAGATAAAACATCATTCAACATCTCTAAGACATTAGAAAACCTGTTTGAAACTAGAAACGAAACATCCCCACGTGGGCAACGTCATTAAAGTATAAAAAACACAGGGCCCAAAATGGAACCTTGTGGGACACCAATATTGACTGTCAAGGGTGGCGAATCTGTCATCCTCCGGGATTTACCAATACTGACATACTGTTGGTGATCAATTATAAGGGATCGTATCAATGCAAGTGCATAACCACTAATGTCATAAGTAATTAGTTTCTGGAAAATAATATTGTGGTTAACACAATCAAAAGCACTGCAAAGATCGCAAAAAATTCCAACAGAACTCTCATTCGCGTTAATAAATTTAGTTAATTTCTCATAAAAGGCATGCATTGCAGTTTAGTAGATTTTCCACTCTGAAAACTATGCTGATACGGAGAGATTATATTCGATTCGTGTAGATATTGGACGAGACGGTCCAAAAAACAGTATTCAAAAATTGATTTATAACAGTAATTTTAAAATATTTTTCCCTGGAATGTTGTCATATCAATATATGATATGTTTGTTGTATGTTTATTATAAATAGAATAATAGATAACGTGTATAAAGGTTCCGAACAAAATCTAGAAGTTGTTAAGTACATAGTAAACTTGAAACTCCGCGAATATGTATGTTTCGCCAAGTCACATTAATTCCAGATTATATTTACCTCTCAACGATTTGTCAGTATAGCTTTTGGTTGACGTGAAGTGCTTTTATTAAAGCACAGATAATTTATTAACGATTTGAGATATCCCTATATAATAATTCTATTTTATCACAAACAATTTTTCCTCCGCGTCGCGTTGCCATCGCATTGCTAATTGGCCGAAAATAACGGCCGACATAAAACGACGTCGACAGTTTTTTCGCTTTATACGGTATGCCAATTGCGATTTTCTACGCTGTAAAATCGCAAAAGCCGACCATAAATATTATTTAAATGAGAGAATAAATTATTCAATTACGTTTAGAATTTCTAGATATATCTGTGCATTCTCCAGTACAATACCAGATAGTTTGGCAGTAAATAAATAGGGATTTGTGCAAAACTTTTAAGGTTCTATTGATAAAATTTAACTTAAGTATTGTGGGAAGAGATCGTCATTGATATAAGAAACGTGTGCAACGAAAAATACCATAAACTACTTATGGCGCAATAATCTGGTACACTGGCGGCTCAAAAACCAAATACCGGAGCAGAGATACACTAAATAAGACTAGAGAAAACATTTACTTCTCTCCGACAAAGATTTGCACCAACGACGAGAAAGCAAAAATAGACCCCGCATCTCATTCATAAAATTGTTACTGTGCCGAGCCTACAACTCATTATTTATAAGAGGGCGATAGCATGTATCTACGAGATCTAGGCACTGAATCGGTTATTTTGCAAACCTGACACTGTCTCACCATATTGTTTTTTTATAATTAACCCACAAAACTTTCAAACACTAAACTCTCACCATTTTTTATTTAATAAAGCTGGAAATAAATAATTTATTGTTCTCAATATCAACATTGTCATTTTTCATTTTCCTATTTTCACTTGCTACCGCCAGGAGGCAAAGGTTGCCAAGTTTTGCGCTAGTGTGGCATAATCCGCAAAATAAATTTATTATTTATTTGTTAAAGGTAATTTTAAAAAGTCATCGTAATGCTATTGCACATACCTACAGATGTTTAGTCATCTAGGTGCATGTATTAAGAAGTTTTGTTAAAACCATAATTTCTTACAATTGTATATATTATAAAAAACTTTATAATTTGTTAATAAATGATTGATGCTGATTTATTGTATTTTAGAATATATGGTTACTTCTCGAATTCATGAAGAATATTTGGCTGTGTATTATAGTCAAATCGTTTTGACAATAAAACTATTATAATTAATTTCTACAGTAGTTCAGCTCAAAAGTTAGATTAAGTTGTGTCAAACTGACAATCACGTTTCAAGTTCGATTCCTTGACGACCTTGAATAATCGAACTCTATACCTGTGTTGATGTAATTTTTATTCAGGTCGATTTATGTTAAAAGGTACTTCATAGGAATACGAGAATATATCGCCTGGTGGCAGTCACAGAAGCTCTCTTAGCTGCCATTCAATGAGCAATTTTCTCGCAATGTTTGTCGTTATTAGTTAATTCTTAAGATAAAGAAAAATATAAACTTTACTTTATCGTTGACTCACCCTGTACAAATCATTTTTTCAAAAAGAAGTCTCTGTTCTAAAACCTCTCTTCCGCCTTTCTTTACCGTGACTTCTAAAGTATAAAAGATCGCTGCACCCAAATCCTCTCCCATTTCCCAAAATGACATATAAATCTAGGTGCTGTCGTCCAAAATATTCCTCAATTAATCCATGCCTGGCGGACCTCCCCATAGAGGTACGCTTTCAATAAGTCATCGAATATTCGCTTATAAAAGTATTAATTAATCTTGTTTAAGATGTGAACGGGTCTGGGTGAAATTCCAAAATGAATAAAATATTTCCAGGTTATATATATGCATACACTGTTTATTTTATATAAATTTCATTCCATTCAAACAAACTATAAACTATAATATACTTATTAATAGGCCGTAATATCTATTATAGTCGATAGCTGTTTATGCCAAAAGACATTTATTATAATATGAAGAACCGTTCCTAATAACATGGGAGTGTTTATAAAAATTATGATTACATTTAATAAAAACCCAACTCCTCTGCTTTTATTGTCTTCATAAATGCTCTAACGTCAAACATAATCTATAATTATGTCAAGATATAAAGGAAATGTTCATATCACGTTTGTCTTGCAGATAATAGAGGCTTTGCCAGTTTTTTTAAGTACTCCTATAAATCGTGATGTTGGTTTTACACTATTGTTTAATACTATAGTCATTAGGGAAAAAATCTGTGCATTTTTGGAGAAAAATCGGAATTCAAATTGCATATTGGGGACTGAGACTAAGTTAAAACTTTATATGCGGGTCAGTGGCTCGTCCGCCATCTTGAAAGAAGGGGGTGAAATGATTTTCCTTTATATAGGGTTGTTAAAAAAAAACGGGAATTTTGTTTTTATATAATAACATATACAGGGTGATTCCTAAGTTGATACTTCTTTTTCGCTGTGTAAAGAAGGCATTAAAATAAACAACATTTTCAAATCAACGCTCTTGCTTGTGCTATAGAATTCCTCGTTCATAAAATAATAAATGTGAAAAAAAAGTTGCTCGAAAATCTGACATCCTTATGAAGCCATTCATTACTGTGAGCACGCGGTATAGAAGTCATTGAAATAAACAACTTTTTCAAACACCTTTTTTCAAAAAACTTAAAAATAGGCGAGATACAGAAGTAAAAAATCTAAGTGTGGGCCTTGTTATCAAAACGTAGCCTGCTATACTGTTGTTTTTGTCTTATTAGTCATGCAATTTATTTGACAATCTGCTGCGGTTTGTTTTTCTGAAGCAAGTTAATTTTAAATTGGTGACACGTGAAAGTGGTAAAATTTGAAAATAATGAATTAGTAGATATGGTACTAATTTACGGTGAGTGTCATCAAAGTGAGGCGGTTGCTCTGAGATTATACGCAAAACGCTTTCCCTTGCGGGCTCATCCTACACCCAGAAGTTTTCTTAATGTTATTCAACGGGCAAGTTAGGCAGAACCGTATTTGATCCATAGTGTAAAGTGTTGTTTATTTTATTGCCTTCTATACACAGCGAAAAAAGAAGCATTAACTTAGGAATCACCCTGTATATTTATAAAACAATTTTGTTAATTATCTATTATTATATTATCTTGTTTAAAAGAGGATGAATCAATAGAGACCGCTAATCTCATATTTTTGGCATTTATTGAAAACTTGGTAAGACTTTAAAACTAGCTGGAACTTTTTTGAGTAACACTGTATATCTTTACGCGCAAGAATATGAAATCCTAAACATTTCTGAACAGAATAAGAGGTCGTACATGCAAATATGTTAAAAAATAGCTGACGTATGATAAGATACAGACATGAATGTATAAGTATTAACAATATAACATGATGATTTCGATTTTCTTTCGTTATTTTTTAACAGCAAGTTTGCGATGACAAACATCGCTATTTTGTGTTTGTCTTTGCTATTTGCATTTTATGAGATTCCACTTTATTTGATTGTCAAATTGTTTCTTTCGCGTCTTACAATGGACTTCGTTAAGGGAAATTTTTTGACGAAGTCGTAAATAATGATTTTCTTATACAGTACAGCAGGAAAATTTCGTTAAATTTCACTATCTTTGAATCCTCCTAAAATTAAAGTTTTTATAAAAATTTCCATTTTAAACAATTTCATAATCAAAATAACTGGAATATCGCAACGGTAAAAAAAACGCAAATAGCAATGACAAACATAAAACAAGCGAAGTTTATCATCGCCGACTTGATTTTAAAAAGTAACTATAGAAAAATCTTTAATGAATAGACTTGTCACATTCAATTTTTTTTTTAGTTTTCAAATGGAGGCTTGAGAAAAGAGTCATGTCTGCAAGGTCCAGATTGTTTTATGGTAAGTTTTATTTTCACTACTTACTTTATTAGCTTTACTCGCATCTGATGGTATACTTTTTTGTTGCCCTTTTACCACGACTAGATGAACGAAATTCAATTCCTGCGTTTCTAGTCACGAATACTATAAAAGTTAATATAGTGAATACTCTTGATACACTGAATACGCAACGTTTCGCATGTCATGTCAGTTGGCAGGGTTTGGTGTTTGTAATTTAAATTTAATATTTTTTTGAAGATTGAAAAAATTACTTCACGCACTTAATCCATGCCTGATCGACGTAAATAAGCAAAAGATAATTCTCAAAGTAGAACGAATGAAATTTATTGAAAGGTGACCCAGCAAGTGCTGAAAGATCATAGTTTGTAAAAAAATATTTCAACTCACTACTACCACATTTGATAGTTCTGATATTTTATTGAGTTGGTGGTATAATAAGTGTTTTTCATTAATAAAAACTTTGCTGGGTTACATCATTAATTTTTGTCAGCTCATTGAAACTCTGGCTCAAGAATTCAACATTTTTTAAAATCTGCGAACATGCACAATAAATGATGTAGGCCAATAAAAATTGTTAAATTCGCTTGTGGTACGCGAAAATCTAAATAATACTCAACAATTAATTCGCCAGCTAGATGTTACGTTATCACTACAACCAAAAAATCAAAATTTAGTTAAAAATCTTTTTTTTTTAAACGAAACAATTTATTTATTAGGTTTTGTTTTATTTTTTGAAAAATATTTTATTTCTTTTTCGATTCATCCACGTCAAATGTTCGTCTCTGGGCAACAATTTGATGTATAATTTTAGGCTTTAGGGCTAAAAATAATTGATTAATAAATTCGATAATATGTCAAATTGCTCATATTCTTTTTCTGCTTTAATAATTTATAAAACAAAACTTTTTATATTTAAGTGTGCCCTAAAAAGGGCCAGTTATGAAATAAAGCAAAAAAGTAATAAAATATTGATTCAAAAACGAAATGGCGAATGCGACACTAGCTCTAACTCTTAAGTATTTAAAATGTTAATACAAATTTAAAGAATACTACAAAAAGCGTAAAAATGTAATATCGTAAGGTAAATAAAACCCCGGAAAGGTAGAATTTATCAAATAGGGTTTCTATATTTCGTCCTTTTCTGGAAAAATATCCGGAATCAATGTCTCGGACAGTAATGATCTCGAATGGGAAATTCTTCTTTTTATATTCCGTTTTTCATTCACGGTATGGCGGTTTTTACACGGATAACGTGTTTTCGTTGCTTCTTTTTTAGTCGGAATAATATATTAGGAAATCTTGTTTAAACGATTGTAAAAATTTGGTAAATGTGTTTTGGTCTAGTCGGAAGCAGTTTTTGTGAAAGGAATAAAAAAGGCAATTTGCTATATATCAGATTAGACTACTATACAAAAAGAAAACTAGAAAATAAAGAACAATAATTGTTATTCTGTTCTTGATTAATTTTTTTTCAAGAATAGAGAACACGAAAAATATGTTAAATTTATTTTTTATATTAATCCCTGTCCCAATGCTATACTTATTCTGGAAAACACGAAAAAGGGGTACATTTTGACAAGTTATGGATGTGTGTGTCCAGTGTGTCTCAGTGTCGGGGTTGCGTTTAGTTTAAATTATAGAATAGATAGATTTATAACGATTTGCTTATTTATTAAGGTTGTATATTTTGGGTCAGTCTTGGATTTTTGAGGTAGGTTTAAATTTTATTTCTTAACAAGAACATGACAGTTAATGTCGCCATAAATCACGAGTCACTGATCTAAGTTTGGGATTTTTCAGTTTACTAGTTGAATGTATCTATTTACTTTTCATTTTATTCAGTGATGCTGTTGTGGTCATATGCCATAATATTATATTACATTTTTTTATTAGTTAACCATGAAATTTGTAACACAAACAAGACAAGTTCCCGTGCAGGAAAAAATAATACTTTGTACGCAATATGGACTGGCAACTTGAGTTGTACAGTTTATTTTTTCAACGACCCTACTAAATATTTAAAAACAAATTACTTAAACCAGGCAGTTGTGACTTGTGTTGTGTGAGAATGATTATAAAAAACAATAGTAGAAAAATTTATTTCGTTGGCAAATCCATAGATCAAATTATATTGTAACATTATTTGTCAGTCATTGCTTAAATATATACACAAAATCACTTTGAATATATTTATCTTTCTCATATTCGGCCTATTGCAGCATACCAGAGAAAATGCGATATATTTATTAATAAAAATGGCCAATTTATTTTTCTAAACCATATCATTCTGCTAAAATATATTCTGTGTATGCTTGTATAACAAACCCGAAAAAATTCTTTTTTTGTGTAAAACAAAACGAAATAACAGTACAACAGTAAAAATTGGAATTAATCTTATCCGTTATCGTTAAAAATCAATGGCAAGTACCTAAATACAAGCGTTCATTTTATGTAATAAATCTTGTAGTAATTGTCCAGAAATGAGTGGAAAACTGGAGGTTTTTGACAAGCGAAAGTACGTTTGCGCAGAAATCTTTATTTGTTTCAAAAAATACTTAAAAATAGTTCAAAAAACATATATTTTGGTTTTATATCTTCAAATTACGCACTATTTCGTGCACTCTTTAAGAAAAATTTATATAAGCGTAAGGCTCTGGGATAAATGTTTTGATTCAAATATAAGAAATAACAAAATCTGATAGATTTGCATCTTTTTAAAGTATATTCATAACCTCACTTTTGGTAAGTGTCATAAAACGACGCATAAAATGTACGTGTAAATTTGGTTTCTTTGTAATTGACCACTGTGAGTTTCATATCCGAACTAGGATGGATATGAAATTATATTCGTTCAGTTAACCCGAATAACCCACTTATCCAATGACTTTAGTGTAAAGCAAATATCCATGTGAGCGTAAAAAAAAATGTCAGAACGCCGCAATAATAAACTCCTAGGGCCGTTTGCACGGGTTCTACTTACTACTATAAGTTAAAATAAAGCAAGGTTTTCCAAAAAAATCGGTATTTCTTAAAATATAGCAGATATCAAAAATTTGACAAATCACTTTCCTTGCTATGAACCAGTGATTCAATTGACGTAGAGTGATAAAATTTAAAAATATTATTGTGATAGCTACACGCCATTAAAATTGGAGCAAAAATCATCGTCTTCTTTAACACTCTGTATATAAAATTTTCTGACAGTTAAAGAAAATCCAACATTGACAATTGTTTCCCCAGGGATGAATCTGTGAACTATTCAAAACCGTAGGTCGATATCATATCTGGTTAATAAAATATTAACTGTTAAATTTAGGCGAAATTTTTCTTGCTCGAAAACAATTGTCCAGCAGTTTAAATTAAGCCGTAAAACTTTTCGGCATAATTTATATCTACTTAGGGCGGTCTTATGTGCCGCTTTAGCGACTGTACAACGAAAAAGTTTTAGTTAAGTGACACCTTAAGTTAAGTTCCACCTAAAACGTCTTAACCCGTGCAAACAGCCCTGAGAAACCGTACTTAGGTTGAGTTGCACAAACATTTGAAACATTTATTAACTTTCTAGACAATTTTGAATAAGACATTAATATTATTTGACAGAAGAGAGTTGTCTCGTCAGTAAGTAAGGTGACCGGTCTACTTTGATTCTCAAAACAGAATGTAGGGGGAAGTTGCCTAAGATGGGGTGGACAGCTAAGACGGGGTACGTGGTTTATTCGTAAAACTACTAGCGAGATCTATACTAAAATAGCCTAAATAAGTTTTTTAACCCAAACGCACCATCAATAAAACTTTCTGAGAAGATATCTTTGTTTATGTAATTAATATGGCCGAAATTGAAAATTCAACGGTATCGCTGTTTTGTTGTGTCGGTGTTTTAAAAGTGCTTCTGAACTGATTTTAAAGAAAATTAATAAGGTAAATACTAAATATAAGACTCTAAGGTTTTTACAATATGGTAAACTTAATGTTTATTTGATTTAAAGATGTTTTTTAATTAAAAGTTGGGAAAATCTCAACATTGTGCAGTGCGGGTAAGATGGGGTGAACGCATTTCGGGTAAGATGGGGTGAACGGAATTCGGGTAAAACGACTTTAATTCAATTTTTTATAGGTAATGTCTCCAAAGTTTCTGTTGGTACAGAATCTTTTACGTCAGGAAAGAACAATCCTATTAATACTCAGCAGACTCCACCAAAAGAATTAACTTCTTCTTTTTTAATAACTCCTGGGGACCTATTGAAGGTGCCTAAAACACCACATAAAAAAGCAGAAAATACAAATCGTCGCGGCAAAATAGCAGTTCTTACTTCAACGCCCTATAAAAATGAATTAAAGGAGAAAGAAAAAGTTGTTGACATTAAAAAATAGAAAGTGAAAAAGGTTTTAAGTGTGGAGAAATTAATACCGGGAGCAAAGGTAAAAAAAAATGCCAAAGAAAAACACAAAAAGATAAAGTTCTTCCGAGAGTGAAACAGAAGAAAATACATTCTGCCTATATTGCGATGACTTATTTTCCAACTCTAAAAGTATGGAAGAATGGATCAAGTGTGCAGGAGTTGAGCCAAATGATTGCGACGCATTTACCTGCGATTTATGCCAATAATTTAAAACCTTCTTTTACATAAAATTTTTGCACGCTTTATTATATTATGTATTTTTCGTTAGTTGTCACTATTAAAACTACCTGTTCCTTTTAAAAGTAGTAAATTTATAAAAAACCAGCTTCATTAATATACCCCATTTTACCCGACGGAAAATCCCGTCTTATACGCACATTCGGCTAAGATGAGGTAGTAGACAATGTTTAAAAAAATGCGTTTTTACTCTCGTTTCACTTAAATTACTTTAGTTTAACAATGATTCATAAATAGTAAATAGTATTTATAGCTCATCTACTGACATCAAAGGACATAATTTTTAAATCAGGACATAAAATATACATTTTAATCCTAAGTACCCCATCTTAGCAACTCTCCCCTATGTCAATGTCATTTATACCATAAACTGGTTAAGGAGCAACGCCGCGTTTTGACGAAATATTATTGAAAATAAAAATAATACATTTACACGCTCTAGCTAAAGGTTATTCATCGATCAGAAAACTGCAGTGTTATAAATAAGTCATACACAAGACCAAACGTTTGCAAGCTGGGAGAAATAGTTCCCAGTTAATATTTCCATAGCACCTAATTAAGATGGTGATTTACAACCATTTAAAATATTTATGCCAAGTAATAAGTCATACGAACTTGACAGGCACAGTAGAAGTTCAGTCTCTAAAATACACTATACATATTTACTATTAGGCCTATAAGGTTACAAAATACTTACTGTTAAATATTGATTTAGTTTAAAATGTAACACTTGGTTTTCTACGAATTGACGAGACGATTAGCCATTTTCGTTCACTATTAATATACCGACAATCAATCCTACATACACAGTGACGTAGCCACAAGGGGCGACATCACCGATCACCTCCCCCCCCTAACTTGGTTTGGCGCCCTTCCGCCCCGACAATATGTCAAAATTTGTTCTTTTTTAATTTAGATCAAAACATTTTTTCCTAAAGAGTGCACTGGATAGGGCAAAAATTAAAGATGTTCTACCAAAATATATTTCTACAGAACTATTGTTATTTTCTGGCCGAACTAAAGATGTGTGCACAGATGTACTTTCTTATTTCAATCTCCAGTTTTCCACTCATTTCTACACTGATAAAAAAAAAATTTTATTTGAAACTAATATAAAGTTAACTCAAATAAATATTTGTTTCCTATAAGCCAAACAACCGTTTGTTTGATAACAATTTCCTACTTATTTGATTGAATATTCCGAAATTTGTTTAATCCAAATTATTATTTATTTGGCCCAACCCAAATAATGACAATGAAATTTAAAGAAATATTTATTTAAAAAATAAAATTGCACATATTTTCGATTTATTCGGTTTGAAAGAATATTTACTTGATTTAAAATATGCGTGTTGGATGATTTAAATTTTATTTTGCTTGATTTAAATAAATATTGATTTGTTTCAATAAGTATTTATTATCAAATAATTACTATTGATTTGAACTGAAATAATTGAATTAAATAATTGGTTATTTGTTGGAAACATTTTTTGGTATAGAAAAGATTGTTTTAGCTATGCAATATTTTCGTAAATGTACATTTTATGCTATGTTTCACCAAGAATCTTGTGTACAATAATAAGCTTTCAACTAATTGAATACTTATTAAAAATAGCATAAAAGGATGTTCACAAAAATATCACACAGCACAGGCATTCCTAAACAAAAACAAGCCCTCGAATATCCAAAAACTGCAATTTTATACTTATGTTAAAGTAAAACTGGTGATGCTTATATATCTCCTTTATTAGATAAAAGAAAATAACATATACAAATTATTATATATCATTTAAAGTGTGGTGTTCCATGTTCACTTCTTCAACAACGCACCCATCAGATACCAATTCACCCTCTACATTATTTCTTTTCTTTTTCGGTGGTGGTTCAGTACTCTGTGCTGCCTAAATAAAAAAAAAGTCTGACTCACCTATTATACAGGGTGTGCGTGGATTTTCTTGCCAAATGGCAAACTTTTTTATTATGAATTTTAGAGAAAAAAGTTACCCTTTATAAATAGTTTTGCTTTAAAAAATATTAAGTTTGATATAGAAAGTTTTTACTTTGTGTATACAGGACGTCCAAAAAGTGGTAAAACGTAATTTACTAAAATAAATTATTTTTAAATTTTGATTTTTTCATATAGGCAAAATAATTGTATAGGTAGCAGTTATGGTCAAATCTAAATTCTCTTTCTTATACGTCATATTATCTTTGCCTAAAATTTAAAGCCCAAAATGGGTGTTTTTGAGGGACAAAAATATCATGTTAAATAATAAGGTAAATTTAAGTATAGCAGTTATGGTCAGATCAAAATCTTAGTTCTTTTTCTCAGGAGTCATTTTATCGTTGCCTAAAATGTAAAGCCTAAAATGGGTGTTTTTAAGGGACAAAAATATCATGTTAAGAAAATAACATAAATTATTAACTCACCTCCGAAAATTGGCCACAGGTGACAAAATTGAAACTCCTCTAAAACATTTTTCACCTCCTCTCCCGTTTTATCAAAATTTAATTAAGCCAAAAACTAACAAACGAAGGGATGCACACCGCACCAGATTAATGGAAGAACTAACAGGCTCTAACACGCGTACGACCGGTCCGATAGCATCCTACAATTGGCAGAACCACAATCAATTTATTGTTTGAGTAAAATCAATATATTTATTTCATTTAAATGTAACGAAACCCTTCAAATTTTAATTATTTCACGCAATGTTTATTTATTTAAATTAACATTTTATTAATCAAATAAATATGTGAAATTCTTCAAACATCTAAGTTTCTTCGAAACAAGTACAAGTTGCTAAATATAAATAAATTGTATTTGATACAAAGAAATTATATTCAATTTGAGGATATTTTCTTCAAACAAATATTTATTGGCCTTATTATATATATTTTTTATCGGTGTAGACAATTACTATAAGATTTAATGCATAAAATGTACTATATATATACCTACAAAATGAACGTTTTTTTACTTACCTTGATTGGTTATTTGCCATACAAATATTTCTCTACCGCGATGTTTTCTAACATATTTTATACGGAGATCTAACCCCAATCGATCTTAAAACTTGTTTTATACACAACAGATATAGAGAATTAACTAGTAATTATTCCTTATATAAAACAGACGAGACATAACATTTCTAGAAAAAAAATAATTCCATTTTTACTAAAGGTTTTAAGGTTATATTCACTCTTAAAAATGACTTGGTATTTGGTACTAATTTTTATTTGTTCTCGTGTTTACGTTATCAAAAATAACTATTTTTAGTTAGGAAAACAAAAAAGATTTTTTTCTTGGTTATATTTACCAAAAAATGATGCTATCAGAACAAAGAAAATATCTTGTTTTCATATTAGTTGGCAGAAATAAAATATTTTGTTTAGCTGAATTTTACTCTGTATATAAATATCTTATTTAAATGTTACATCAAGGTTTCTACAAACTTGTATTTATCAATTAAGCTTGTTGTAATAACACATTATGAATTTGTAGTCCCTATCATTTTGTTAATTTTGATTAAGATGCATTCTTAGTTACCAGAACTAACTTTTCTTTTCAAGTAATATTATTCTTCATATTTATAACTAACGGCATCAACAGAGACTTGACGCCCTCGCCCGGTGTGTGACATGTGACATCATTCTAGCGAGGACTGTCAGGAGGTTATGTTTATGTTAGGGTGCTTTTGCGGTTCCCTGTCCATTTTTTTGTGTTTTTAAGGCAATAATTGGCCATTTTCATGGCCGTGCCCGTGTGGAAAATGGATGTGACAATATTTGGTGTAATTTATTTGTGTTTATTGTCTTTCTTGTGTACGTTTTTATTGGCAGAAAGAAGTTAAATCATAAGTAAGTAAACATTTTATTTTTTTACATTGCAGTTGTACATTAGAGAGTTTAAATGAGATTTTTATAAAGCATGGCAAAGTGACTTGATGAGAAATAACTTAAAAATATTTATTTTTGTTTTGTTTTTGTTCCATTTCTATAAAAGAACGTCATATTGATAACTTTTTAATCTGACCAAGTACAACAAATTTCATATAGCTGTATATTTTAAATAGAAAGTCCAGGGAATATTTTTTGTTTTTTAATAAATAATCGCAGTTGCAAATTTAAATAAGGACAATTCAGTTCTATAAGCAATTGAACAACCCAAAAGGTTGAGTAAAATAAGTTAAAAATCTAGTGTTTCTGTTTTGAATTGCATAAGTATGTATTATAAAAAACATGAGAGAACAGGAACATTGGAAATCATTTTTTTGAAAGAAACCATAATATCCCTGATAATTTATTCCAATTAGTTGACGCATACCTAATAGAGTAGTAATACCAAGGCATTTTTTTTTAAATGGGGACTTATTATAGGAAGGAATATTTTTCGTTGCTAAGTATAAATTACATATATTTTTTTTAGAAATAAAACAGACTTTTTTTAAAGTTATTTCTATCAAATCAACTTGCTAATTTTGCCATGCGTTATAAGCAGTTTATTCAAACTTTCTAATGGGCAACTGCAATGACAAAAATATAAAATTTTTACTTATTTATGATTCAACTTCTTTCTTACAATTAGAAAGTACAGAAAAAAGATAATAAACACAATGTTATGACTACACACGTAATTGTCACTCTATGAAAATTTCAAGTTTATCCCAAATAAATGATTGCTTTGGCAATATTTGTAGGTTGGCATCATTAACAAAAACAATATTTCCTTGAAATTTTTTTTTTAATTTTCCATATTTACACATTAGTTGTGACAACTAATTTTAAAAGCGGGAGTACCATATAAATTTAGTTATCCGTATATAAAATTTCGTTGTGACAACTAAAATTTGTAGGTTGGGTTGGTTAATGTTATTAATTAGTTCAACAGTTCAATAATGACAATTTTCTTTGGTTGTACAAACTAATTTTTGGGTTGAGTCCGATTTCACGAAAATAAATAGTTGTCAGAACCAAATTTTAGTAATCCATACCATGTTATTTTTAAGAGTGTTATTTCTACAGGATTGCCACTTCTCATTCCACGTTAACAGTATTGTTAGTTTGTAAATTGGCGATTATTTTGAAAAACTTTACTATGGCGAACGTTATAAGTTCATATTAATGCACAAAAGCCGTTTTTAAGTGTTTAAATTGGATTCTACAACTATTTATTATATAATATTGTACTTTCGGAGTTATAATTCTTGTTCAAGCAGAAAAAAAAACGAGAAACCCTTTTTTCTTCTGTGCGTTTCAGTAGAACAATTTAATAAAACTAACATGGTTGAGAAAAATAATTTGTTCATTTTTATTAATAAAGATATCACTTTTTGTCTCTTATTCTGTAAAAGGCCGAATATAAGAAAGATAAATATATTCAAAGTGATTTTGTGGTAATTAGAAGAAATGACCCAAATCGACAAGTATGTTACAGTGTTGGATTTGCCAACGAAATGAGTTTTTCTTAAAGTGTTTTTTATTATCTTTCTCACAAGTTCACGGCCAATTAAAAATACAAGTGTTGTTCCTTTATAACTACATTACAACCAAAAAAAATGGTGAAAAAGTACAATAATAAGATTTGGGCATCCTGGTGTATTCATAAAATATAAAATCGCCACAAACATGTGATTTTTACACTTTAGGTCAATTTGCCTTGAGGGCACTTGATGGATGGGCTCACTTCGAACAACTTTATCGCTGTGGCTGTCCGGCATTTCCGCCCAACTTCTAAAAAGCTGAAAGTTTTGAAGTTAGGACGGCTGGAACTCGTTTAGTCGGTGAAAATATGTATAAATCATCGTAGAATTTCGCTTGTGAAATCCTCTTTAAAAAGTTTTCTTTGCGTAGCCCTCGGTTACATTTCTAAATAGCTTTGGGAAAATATTATGTTTATTTAGAAAAGTTCACTCATAATTCAAAATTTAGATAAATTATTGACATTTTATAAATCATATACTTTTCGTAGATATCTTTACCCCCTTTTTATAGTGTATAGATTCTAGTGTCTAGATAGTTCTATAATACATGTAGTGCAAACGAAAATTTAAAAACTCCAAATCACGCAGTGGCGTCTGATATAAGAGCTGCAATACTTGTTCTGATAATATAAAATTTCTATTTTTTGTTTCTTAATTATCCAATATTTGCAAGACCAAAATTTTTAACTCTTTTATTTTATTTAAGTATAGTTTTTATCCATGTAGTTTGTCTTATCCATACTCATTCGCGGCCATCCGTAGAATTCAATGGCTACGCATGCAGTTCGTTCCAGAACTGGCAGTATACAGGTCATGCAATGTAGCATGAGCCCTGAGATGCGCAGATGAAAGAAAAGGAGAGTCAGTGTACGACAGAGATACCTAATACTGAATTTTAGTAAAGTACAGTCCGCGTAGAAAATAAAAGTGGGATTTGATTGATAAAGCCGTAGTGACTGCTAATCGTGTTTGCTAATTGGGCCCTGTTATGCAAAAATCAACCAACCAACAAAATAGTTAATTCCTTTTAATTATTTTTATAATAATTTAAATTGTCGGAAATTTTTTCAATACTAAACTTAACTATTCAATATGTAAATTATATTGTAATTCTATTATTCTAACAGTAAAATTATTTTATATATTTTGACCATGCAAACTTAGATACATTGAGGGTTAGTTGCTTTTTGCATAATATGGCCTAATTATGTGTTTATTATGCTTTTATAGCTGCCCTTTCTCGAAACAATATACATATTTGCATCTATTCATATGTGTTTAAATTGTTGGTATCCTCAGTAATGGGTTTTCCATATTTAATGAGCATTTATTACTTCGCATCCCTGTTTTTTTAATAATTTTATTATGGCCGACACAATTTCGGCTTTATATAATTAAAGATGTATGGTACATAACATATTAAGAGTCTAAGTTTTAAAAGCACATGTATGACTATTATATAATATTTATCAGTCTCCTGTATCTGCCTCTTGTTGCATAAATTTTATTAAATTATAAACTATTTCACGGCTTTGACCGCTCAATACTCGGTTTAAGACTTTACTTTTAATCATTACAAATAAATATAGTAATAACTTTTTTTCCAATGAACGTCCTACTTTTCTGACAGACTGTACAGAAGTGTGCGTCTCAAAGATCATCAGAATAATGAGCTCTCGGCTAGCTCCTCCCACCTGTTTACTGCGCACCCAAAAGTCAGAGCTCAAGCTATATTGCACGAGCTGTACATCATAAAACTAGTGGTCGACCTTGAACCGACCAATGGCAAATTATAATTTGTTTCTAGTCTTTTATAGTTGTCAGAGCGTATTTACGTATACATACAGAGCTGCAATAATTTTAGTCTAGTCATGGACGCCGCCGTGGTTTATAGCGTTAGTGTTTGCCGGTTTGTCTTTTGTTTTGTTTCTGTTTTTACTCTTGCTTTTGATAATTGAAAAATGAAATTAATTTCAAAATATAAGGACTTTTCAAGATTGAACATTGACGAAAAACTTGAAATTAAACGAAATGGACGTCCTATGCCTAACTTAAATATTGAAGTGTCTTCCACAAGCCGGGGAAAAAGTTACACCAGAAAATTTAATAAATATATATACGAAAAATACGAGTGGATCTGTGGCTGTGAGACAAAAAAAAGTCTATTTTGTTTTGTGTGTGTACTTTTTGGTGGTGAAGCACACATAAAAAAAAATAGTGGTGTTAATGATATTTAGTGCATCTCGTTAAACGGTAAAAGTCTGTATAATCTTAATGGTGCATGGTCTTCACGTTCCTATCTTAAATGTTTATTACCTATTAAAAAAAAATTACTTCCGAATAAGTTTCGAACGTCCGAATAAAAAGGAAGTAATAATAAAATTTTGTTTTTAAGAACTGTTCAATTTAGACGTTGTTATATAATATTTATTTAGATTTTTGATATAATGCCAATTATACAAAAAAAATAATAACTTATTTAAATAACAAAGTTGATAGCTACTTTATAATCGAAAGTGATAGACAAAAGTCAATATTCTAAGTCTTTATTTAATTTTATTTAAGTGAATTACATCTCAAAGACCAGACTTGCCTAGTATCCAACAGGCATAAATATGAGATCCGAAATGATATAAAACACTTCATGGTTATATGTTGCTCACACAAACTCACTTTTAAAAGTTTTCTCTGGTTGGCCCTGCGTTACATTTATTCTTAATAGCTCTGATGAAAGTTTAATGTTGACTTAGGACCGGTTTTGATTCATCAATATGTAGCTTAGCTGCTGTTGGTTAAGTCTTAACTGTGAGTCAAATAAAATAAAAATGTCTTAGGGTCCGATTTTATCAGTTTTAGTTTCTAAAATTTTTAAATGTACTTATTTACTGAGAACATAATTAAACAAAACAGACCCATGAAAATGACCAGTCAGCGACGTCTCGGCAGACCCACGCGACGCGCTTCTACCCGAAGGATACATCGAGTTTTCTTTTTTTAAGCTGTTCTTTTTTATTTAAGTTATCGAAACCAAGACAACATGATCGGCTGGTTTGACTGGTGAATAAGGGGTTTTCAAACTTTCTGCTTTCGCGGCGCCTTTTTGATTGTTTCTAGAGTTTCGTGACACTTAAGGTTAGGTTAGGTTAGGTTAGAGTCGTAAACCTTTGGTTCTAACCAAACAGTCTCACGTAGTCCTATTAGTCCCGTTATGATACCACGCATATTCCGTGGAACCCACCTTAATCAGATCTCTGATGTTAGTGCGGAGTACACCGCAGAAGAATTATAACAACTCATTCAAACCAGTCACTACTATTCAGAAATCTGCTAAGTCTGCAGAAGTCGTTAGTGGATATTTGCATACATTCGGCATGTCTACCGAAGAGGCAATGTCCGGTGATAACCGCAGTAATATTTCTCACGTGTTTCCTACTGTGCTTTAATAGCTCTGCGTTCTCTTTTTATCGAATATGGGCCACAGTTGCCTGGATGTGCTACATGTTATTAACTCTGTCCATTGGTTTTATTCAAGCTGCTTGGCCGTGTAATCAATTTCTTCTTTAACTAATCCCAGTGTTCTATACAGGGTGTCCCTAAATTAGGTGACAATATTTTAAGGGGATAAAGGACATCCAAAAATAGGACTAAAATCCTCTATTAATATACCTTGAAAAACGCTTCGTTATGGGGCTAGAACCCCCCGAATGGAAGCTATGATAAGCGGTTATTTCAAAATATCTTAGAAACTGATTGAAGTATCAAAACAAAATTTGATACATGTTTTACCCATGACAAGACGCAATAAGCGGTTCGTTTAGCATAGGTGTATTTCTTTCAGTGGCGTCCCACTGGGTAGGTAGTGAGGAAAATATTGCCCTAACTTTTTTATTTGTAGGATTTTTTAACGCCGGGTGCAATTTTTAAAAGTACTGAATCTTCTATTGAAAAAAGGTACTCATGCTTCATTTCGGTAGAATTCACCATACTTCAGGAAAATCGATTTTAAAATTTTCGATTTTTTACAAGCCGTTGAAAAGGCTAAGGTGTTTTTTGCATATCTCAGCAAACACTAGATATTAAAACATGAAATTTATTAAAAGTTCTACTAGCGACAAGGCATATTTATTAAAGGATGTAACATTAAAATATTTTTTCAGTGGCGTCGCACCGGGTGGAGCCTAAAGTAAATATTAATTTTTTTTTTAATTTGAGGAGCTTTCCTTTTATAATATTTTCTCTGTGCGTCCCAAAACATAACACGCAGGTCTAGATTTTGCTTCCAATAAAATGGAAATCATTTCGAACATTTGCTTAAGAATTAGTTTCCCGTGTGGTTTTACAATTAAATTTAATTTGCAATTTGTTATTCGTTTTTGTTTTATTTTAAGTCTCTTATAAAAATAAATATTTAAAAAACAAGGCCTAAAAATCTGTATATTCTGTCAAATTACAGTAAGGGAAGGTTTTATTACCAAAAAATTTAAAAATTTTAAAATATTACATTAAAAGTATGAAAGCTCCTCAAAAAAAATAGTAATATTTACTTTAAGCTCCACCCCGTGAAACGCCACTGAAAAAATATTTTAATGTCACATCCTTAAATAAATATGCCTTGTCGCTAGTAGAATTTCTAATAAATTTTATTTTTTAATATTAAGTGTTTGCTGAGATATGCAAAAAAAACACCTTTTCAACGGCTTGTAAAAAACCGAAAATTGTAAAATCGATTTTACTGAAAAATGGTGAATCCTACCAAAACGAAGCAAGAGTACCTTTTTTAATTAGAATACTTCAGTGCTTTTAAAAATTGCACCTGGCGTTAAAAAATCCTATAAATAAAAAAGTTGGGGCAATATTCTCCTCACTACCTACCCAGTGAGACGCCACTGGAAGAAATACACCTAAGCTAAACAAACCGTTTATTGCGTCTTGTCATGGGTAAAACATGTATCAAATTTTGTTTTGATACCTCAATCAGTTTCTGAGATGATTTGAAAAAACCGCTTATCATAGTTTCCATTCGGGGGGCTCTAGCCCCATAACGAAGCGTTTTTCAAGGTATATTAATAGAGGGTTTTAGTTCTATTTTTGGATGTACTTTAACCCCTTAAAATATTGTCACCTAATTTCGGGACACCCTGTACACCGAATTATCTGCCAGGTCAGCTAGTATACCTGCGCCCTCTGTCGCGACATTTTAGGAATATTTTTATTATTGAGACTAGTTTTCTGGTTGAAAAGGTTACTATTGAATAATTAGATGATGATCAATTTGGTTATACTTTTTACTGGTTTTGACTTTAAAAGATGTATCTCTTTTGATTAGTCATAGAACTATCTGTTTATAATATTAATTGTCATGATTGCAAAGTTAACTGATAGCTACGTAGCTAACTGGTCTAGGTATACATTTATGAAAAATTAAATGAAAAAGTACTTATTAATGCATTTGTTGAAATGTTTCTCTATGTTTGTAAATGAAAAAGTCGATAAATTTGCAAAGAAAGGCTCAGAAAATACATTCATTGGCCAACCGGCACGCGGAGTACCAATTTGCACGGTCCAAGATGCTATAAAGCGATGAATCAGGAATGAACACAGAATTTACTGAAACAACAGACAGGAATTACTTCATAGCAATTGGTTTATTGGGAGTTGGGAACTGGGATTAAGGGGGGTAACATTAAATATTATAAGAAATTATTTGTCAGAGCGAATGCAGTATGTGAATGTCGAGGGATACATTAGCAACTCCCTAGTAACAGAAACGGGAGTACCGCAGGGCACAGTGTTGGGGCCAATCCTGTTTCTGGTATATATCAACAGTTTATTTAGTCTGAAATTAAATGCTAAAATTATTTCATATGCAGATGATACTGTGATTCTTTTTAAAGACGATGAATGGGCAACTGCTCTAAGAAAGGCTGAGATCGGTCTTTTTAGAGTACGTATGTACCTGGACAAAAATCTACTAACCTTGAACTATACTAAAACTAAATTTCTTGCTTTCTCAACTTCGGATGCAACAGCATGTGATACACAGTTATTAAAATTACACTATAACCAGTGCATGTTTATGTCTAATAATACAATGTGTAAGTGTGACATGGATATCAAAAGAGAAAAGGTTATAAAATATTTGGGTGTAATGGTGGACGAGCACCTGTATTGGAAATATCATGCACAACATATAAGTAATAAAATAAGATTAATAATATCCATTTTTTACCAACTAAGAAATATCTTATGCAAGCCACAATTAATAGCAACATACAAAGCATTAATTGAAACAATATTTAGATACGGACTAATAATTTGGGGTGGACTAAATAATACAAATTTTAGAATACTACAAGTCACACAAAATTATGTCATCGAAGTCATGCTAAAAAAAAATAGGAGATATCCGATTGAACAGTTATATTTAGACAGTAAATTGTTTGATATTAAACTTCTCTATGTCTTACAGTCAATAATTTTTACCCATACTTCTTTTATAGTGAAAAAAGTCAGTCATCAATGCGCAACTAGAGCCATCTCAAACCAGTACATAATACAAAATTTATATCGAAAGACGCGATGCCAAAAATTTGTTACTTTTATAGGTCCAAAATATTATAACACATTACCTGTGAGGATACTAAATCTTAGCAAGAAACATATTTTTATTAAGGAGGCTAAAAAGTTTATAATGACAAATAAAATATTGTTTTTATAAAAACCAAAATGTTTAGTAGAGATGAAAAAATATCTGAACATGTTCACTGGTCTGCGGCTGAGGTCTTGGTCTGGATATATGATAATAAACATATATATCTTACGCATTTATTGTAGATATGTTTTTAATAATTTATATACTTAACCTGAATAAGTTACTAAGTATTGTAAAGTATTTTTATTATAAGATAACGGAGCACAACACAAATTTTCCTAAAAATTTAGAGTGCTCCATTTATGAATTGTAAAATACACTGTATATGTAATTTATGAAATAAATATTTGAGTATTTGAGTTCAAACCTCGAAACTAATGAAACAGTTGCTTTAAATAAACAGGAATCAGCTGAGAACTATTACAGACATTCTGACAGGACACATGGCTGTCAAGAATTATTTGCACAAAATGCAACTGTACAATGGAACCTTAACTGCAGATTCTGCGAATAAGTTAGGAAAACAGTACAGTTCATAGTCTGCCATTGCAAGTCACTAGATCGAAAGATGCAACTAATACCATGGCAACCCTATCTTCAGTTGACCTACACAAACTATTGCACGAAACTGATAAAATTAAGCAGGGTGAGCACAATGGGCCAAACCTGGCCTAAGTGCATCCATCACATGGACGGACCCTCGAAAAGAAAAAAAAATATAGGTCATATTCTTATTCCCTTAAATAGTATAATTTATATTCTCTTATAATTGCCAATTTTGTACCTTAAAAATATGGAAAGTTATATACACCTTAATTTTTCCTACAGTCTATCAGTGTTTCTTTGTGATACATACGGCTAAAAGATATGAAAATATAGAGAGAAATATAATGTTATAAATATTAAAGCTGGACACGAGAATCGATGGGCACAAAATTGGAATTGGAAATATTATTTATTACATTTGAAAGTTTCGAGCTATGGCTTACGGACGATAAGGTATAAACGGCGGAAATCTAGAAAACTTCAGAAGTTGTTGAGTTTAAATGATATATTGTTCTATTTTGCTTTAAGTTGAAAGATTCCAGTTTCTGATATGTAATATGGATCCTCGTATAAAGGTAGTTATTTATGTGTAAAATTTTCTATATATTTTTGTAGAATGAGGATCATAACCATAAATTGGATATTGGGTTTTATCTTTGACTTAATTTTGAAAGGGATACGTTTAAGTGTACAAAGTGAGTGAAGTTATATTAGACACTATTTTAATTAATCATTTATTTTATTTCAACTTAAAATCCGGTCTTGGGTGTTTATTATGCAAACAAATTTCAGACAAATATATAGTTGAGCTCAGTGGCGCATATACGGGGGGAGGGAGGGGGAGGGGGGGAAATGAGGGTAATCCCCCCCCAGAAATTTAACATTTGGCTGCAATAGTGCGTTTTTTCAAAAAAATATCATTCTTAATAACTTATGTTTATTTTTTCCACAGTCACATTACAGTACTTTTCAGCGAAATGAAATTGTAATACTTAAATATTGCCACTGCCCCCCCCCCCGGTCTCAAACTCTGGATGCGCCACAGGTTGAGCTAAGAGAGGAATTAACTCCAGTTGCAAAAAGTCAAGATACCTTTCGCCTGTATAAAGTTTTTGTCGAAAAAATACGAACCTACACTGTAAAAGGCTGTTGAAAATTTACTACATTTATCTTGATAAAAATCCTAAATTATTACATTACAAGTGTCTGTATTATTATAGATTTTTTGTGCAGATAGTACCACCCGGGTTTGGGTCAATTTATGGGGTTTCCCTATTGTTATCCATTCAGAAACACTGAAAATGGTGTGAAGAATGGTGTGCATTATGTACATAATATTTTTTGTACACTTATTTTTTATTAAACGTTATAAAAAAAAATACACAATACAAAAAATACATTATACACAAATTAAATAAAAAAAAAATATTCTTCGTCATCCTCTTGATGTTATAAATAACGGGTCGACGGTCCGATTGATTAGGTGGTCAAGATCCCACATTTTCTTCTCTTCTTTAAGAACACGATGGACTGCTTTTCACCAGTTCTCTGGTGTTACTTTCTTAAATGGCTTGATCAAACAGTAGCTTAACGTCTCCTCATTTCGAATGTCGTGCTGTGTCGTGCTACTACTCCTTTCACGTGCGCCCATATAAGTTCTATAGGATTTAGTTCGCAATGATATGGCGGAGTGTGCAGCAGTTATATTATGTTTTTCAGCTATATCTTCCACGGCATATTTCATAAAATGATGTTTGTGTAAATTTGCTATAGCTAGTAGTTCCTTCTTTATCAAATTATCTTATTCTTTTTTTCTTTGGTTAGTTATCATAAATAATTTAATGCACAAAATTTACCCGCGCCTTTCTGAAATAGACTAGTGTCGCTCATACCAAACGTCCCTTTAAAAGAGGGGTCATAGGCCAAGAGCCTGGGGGAAAATGGGCCCTGGTTTTTTGTAGTGTAGGTAAAGATTAAAAAGATTCTGTAGCCTGTCAACGTGTAAAAGTGTTAATTTTGAATACTCGTTTAAATAGTTCGGGTCTGTTCGGTTGCCTAATGGATTTTGTTTATGGTTAACCAGCTTCCTTAAGAACCGTTCTCTGCAAGTGGCGATTGACGGGTTTCTCTCAGACACCTTCACCATCAATGCCGGTGTTCCTCAAGGGTCCATATTGTCGCCTACCCTCTTTTTACTGTATATTAACGACCTTCTAGTGAAAACCCAAAATCCAATTTATAGCTTTGCTGATGACAGCACACTTGTCTCATCTTTTACCTTGACTCCCCAAACATCCGCTGCCGACGCACATCTTCGCAGGCAGCATGAAGTATTGCGCCTCAACAATGACCTGGAAGAAATTTTGGCTTGGGGTGACAGTAACCAAGTCGAATTTAATGCTAAGAAAACCCAGGCAGCAGTCTTCTCCAAAAAGGTTAACATTGCAGAACCGGATATAGTCATGGCAGGACACGCAATTCCCCTGGCACCGTCTATTAATTTGCTGGGGGTCAATCTGGGAGGTAATATGTCTTGGCATGATCACGTTGCCGCAATTGCCAAAACAGCTGCACAGAAGCTTGGTGTACTTTTCCGCACCATAAGGTTGTACACACCTCATCAACTTTTGACTCTCTACAAAGCCCAGATTCGACCATCATTAGAATATTGCTCTCATGTCTGGAGCTCTGCACCCAAGCACACCCTTCGGCTACTGGATTCCATTCAAAGGAGAGCCGTTCGTCTGATCGGCGACCCCGAGCTGACCAAGACCCTCGATAGCCTGGAGCATTGAAGATAGGTTGGTGATTTGGCTCTCTTTTACAGATATTTTCATGGCAGGTGTTCGACTGACATTGCCCACTTGATTCCACCTAGAGCAATGCAAAACAGAAATATACGGCGAACCACTGCCGCTCATCCATATGTTGTTCAGCTTAGTACTCCTCGAACTTCATTGTTCAAGAACTCTTTCATCTGGAGAACGTCATCATTGTGGAATGAGGTTCCTGAGGTCGTGTTTCCCAATGAATACAATCTTCAACGTTTCAAGACCAACGTTAATCGCTTTTTTCGCACTCGCACCGCTCCCAGAGCGCCTTAAAGGATTTTTCCTACAGTGCAGGTGTTTTATCATAAAAAAAAAAAAAAAAAAAGGCTGCTTTTGTGTCTACACTACATCACCCTTATTTTAAATTTGTTCAAAATTAAATTCTTTGCCCTTTCCTCTCATGCAATGTTTCCAGAGTCCTGGGTTTGCAAAGAATTGCGAAAAATAAAACGTAACAAAGTTTTCCGATTAACCATCAAACAACGCACGGACCAAAGGCCAATATTTATCGACCGCTTGTTTCAAAACCTTAAAGTAGATTGTCCAAATATTGAAATTTTCAGATTTTCATTCAAAGCGATGCAAGTAATGGGGCAAAGAAAACTAATATATTGAAACGATCTTGAGAACGCTTTAGCATTAGGGTTTTATAAAAGTAATAATTTAGTTGACGTAGAGATCCCATAAATAAAATAATCTAAAATTTATTTAGAAAATAATTTACTAATTTCTTGATAAACAATAAACAGTGTTTTGTACCGTATTTAAACTGTCCAGTTCGCCTTAAATTTGGTGTCGGCCATAGGCGTAGGTACATTTTGTGCATCAAATTATTTATGATAACTAACCAAAGAAAAAAAGAAGATAATTTAATAAAGAAGGAACTATAAGCTATAGCAAATTTACACAAATATCGTTTTATGAAATATGCCGTGGAAGATAGCTGAAAAACATAGTGTAACCGTGCTGCGCACACCGCCATATCGTTGCGAACTAAATCCCATAGAACTTATATGGGCGCAAGTAAAAGAATTTATAGCAAGACACAATACGACATTCAAAATGGAAGAAGTCAAGCTACTGTTTGATCAAGTCATTAAGGAAGTGACACCAGAGAACTGGCGAAAAGCAGTCCCTCATGTCATTAAAGAACAGGAGAAAATGTGGGATCTTGATCACCTGATCGATCGGACCGTCGACCCGTTAATTATAACGTCAAGAGATGACAGTTCCTCAGATGACGAAGAATATTATAATTGTTTATAATTCAAATTCTGTATAATATTTTTTGTATTTTGTATTTTTTTTTATAATGTTTAATATAAAATAAGTGTATCTAATAGTATGTACATAATGCACGCCTTTATCACATCAGTTTCAGTGTTTGTGAATATATAACAATAGGCAAAGCCTATAAATTGACCCAAACCCGGGTGATACTACCTGCCCTTGATGAGAATAAAGATTTTTTCAATATAATCAATGCCAAATTAATATTAGTGACTTAAATATTCGTTGGCTCACCATGTAGTCCCTTAAAAAAAACCTAATGAGCTTTTATTACTCTACAGTTTTCTGAAATACACAAGCAAATTACTAAAACAATAATTAATGTTTTAAAAATATTTTTGTTAGAGTTCCAACATGATTTTTTAATGAAAATAATAGTTCTCTATGATTTGGTACGTCTGGTTTACCGGGTCTACCACTGGGGTGGGTCGCCTTAAAAACTTTTTTTGTTTTTATGATACAAAATAAAAATTAGAGAATATGTTTAAGGCTTAGAATAGTAGTTTGTACAACAAGAGTGGATATGATGTCCATATCGCACGAGGAAGTAAATTCAAAGTCAAACTTCCGAGCGCAATATGGACAATCCACTCGAGTTGTACAGTATATTTTTCTACGACTTAACTTCCGAACTTCATGCTAAGAATTTTACAAAATTATTTAAATTAGGCATCATAACTTCTCTTTTAAGTTGGCCATGAACTTGTGAGAACGGTAATAAGAAACAATTGAACAAAAATTCATTTTGATGGCGAACCCATGGACCAAATTACACTGTAACATATTCATCGATTTGGGTAAGTTCTTATATTTATACAAGCTCACTTTGGAATATATATACATCCTTTTCACATTCAACTTTTTGCAGAATAACAGACAAAAAACGATATATGTATTAATAAAAACGAACAATTTATTTTCTCAACCAGGTAATTTGATCAATATTGTTTTACTGAAATGCACAGAAGTAAAATAGGGTTTTCGGGTTTATTTCTGCTTGCGTAAAGATTTATAACTCCGAAATTACAACAAAATAGCTGTATAATTCGTTTCAAACAGTTAAAAATGGATTTTGTGCATTAATATGAATTTTTAACGTTCGCCATGGTCAAATGTTTTAAAATAATCGCCAATTTACAAACTAGCAACACAGTTAACGCGGAAAGAGAAGACGAGAAGTGGCAATAGTGTAAGTAGAAATAGCATAACCTTAAAAATGTTAGTAAAAAATGTTTTTTTCTAGAAATCTTATAATTTCGTCTGTTTTATCGGGTTATCTTTATGTTCCACCATTTAAGGAAGAATTGCCAGTTAATTTTCTATGTTTGTTGCGTATAATAAAAGTTTTAAGATCAATTGGGGTTAGATCAAAATATATCGGAAAATATCCCCGTGCACAAATATTTATAATAATATATATTATTTCTATGGAAAAAAATTACCAAGGTTAGTAAGAAAACGTTCATTTGGTAGGTATATAGTACATCTTATGTAAAGCTTGTAGAAATTGTCTAGAAATAAGTGGAAATAAAGATATTTTTGAAATAAGAAAGTGCGTCTGTGTGCAAATCTTTAGTTCGGCAGAAAATAACAATAATTTGGTAGAAATATATTTTGGTATTAATTTTGTTATTATACCTTCAATTTTTGCACCATTTCGTGTACTCTTTAGCATAGAGTCCGAGATAAATGTTTTGATTTAAATTTAAAAAGAACAAATTTCATCTGACAGATTTGCATATTTTTGAAACTTATATTGTTAACCTAACTTCTCTCAACTGTCAACATGTAAATTTGGCTTCTCTGTAATTGACTACTGTGATTGGTCAGTTTCATTACCTATCTAGGATGGATATGAGATTTTCCCGTACAGTTAACTGAAATAGCCAACTTTACCCGCCACTAAAGTGTAGAGGAAACAGCAAATTTCCATGTGGGAGTAGAAAAATACATTTTATGACAATTAACTGCGTCATTTTAGTCAAGGCCTACTAAAGGCTTTTTAATATTAAAAAAAAATCATTATCACTGGGGGCTTACTGTTTCTATAAATATTTTTAGTACTTAGTAGTTAAAATTAAACCTAATAATTTATGGTACCAAATTATTTGTAAAGAGAATGCTTTTATTCTTAACCATACGAGCTTGTTAACATTTAAAAATAAAAGGAAAAATACATTAATTTCAAAATTAAATTTAGTAAAACAAGAAAATTAGGACTCAAAACAAAAAGGTAAATTTTTCCGGTTTTTAGGACTGAAATAAGCAACTTAAACTTAATCATGGCACTCAGATTAAAATATAAATTTAAAAATAAATTTCTTTGACATTAAAAAGATGAACAAGTGGTACAGTTTTTTTCTAAATGTTATTTAGAATTTTAAAAACGGAAAACATACAGAGTGTCCCTTTCAAACCTCGAAAGTTGATGTCATTTCCGGTTAAACCGGAGGTTCATATAGGGTGAGTTAATTGTTATAAAATGTGTTTCTGTGCCTTTTCTAATTTTCATGTTTGTATCATAAGAAATAAATAAGTTATTATGGCGAGCCAGCTCTGTATGACACCCGGTATATGTTTATGAATATATTTAATTTTTTTCCGTGAATATCAAAGATTAGATAAATATAGATAATTACATACTTTTAATTCATATAGATTCTCCATATCCCAACAGCCACTTAGTTCGCACAAATTAATACATTTATTTTCTATTTTTTTTAATCGTCCCAAATATACCTACCGCGTTTGTTGATCACCAAATAGAAATAAGGTATAACAAAAGTCGTATTACCGAAACGAGCGAGGAAATAGCCTATCTAAGTAACAGCAGAAATGGGAACACATTACGCGATAGAGTTGAGTATAATACAAGGTATTGAACTTGTTCAAAGGAGAATGCATTTCGCTCTAAAGGAAACAAAACCCTATTGTCAAAGGTAAGGGCATAGCGTTTTTAAGAGTTTACGTGGAATAAGCTTAGGAAAATTGAATGGTGCTTATGTTTAACCTTATTCAAATTCAGATAATTTCCTTATGTTAGTGAGAACTAATTTTAATTTAAAGTTCAAATCGATTTTTTTTTGCATAAAAATATCCAAAATTATTTATTTAAAACGATTTTTTTTTAATTAAATTTTTAAAGTTCGAATTACTAACTGAGGCATATTTTGTATACATAACTATGGTCAAAATACTACAGCAGGCATAAATCTGATACACGCAGACCTATTTAATTTTATTTAATTCTCTTAATACACAAACCGTAGGGAAATAATAAAATGAAGAAGAGATTTGGACTTGCATTATCTTTATTTGCTTTACATCACAACGTTTCAACTGGTGAGTATCTCCATTCGTGTTTAGTTGAATACTAAATAAGTAAAATAACTACAGCTCTATTTATACTAGCTAGATACACCGGAGCATCACTGAGATGGGTTCAGTTCATGTGCGGTATTTTAAGTTTACATCTACTTAACAAAGGTTTCCAGATATTTCTTATCTCTAATTAGGGCTTACTAAAACAATCTGGATTTTGGTGTGCGGTAGCAGCTTCCTTGAACATCCTCTTCCTCCAGTGTGGTTCTTCCACTTGATGTGATGACCGTGAATCCATGCCTTGTTTTAGTAATCGCTCATTAGATATAAGAAATATCTGGAAACCTTTGTTAAGTAGATGTAAACTTAAAATACCGCACACAAACTGTACGCATGACTGCACCCATCTCAGTTATGCTCCAGTGCATCTAGCTAGTATAAATAGAGCTGTAGATCACTTAGTTAGTATTCACATGATGACGACTGGAGATACTTAGCAGTTGAAATGTTATGATGTAAAGCAAATAAAGATAATGCAAGTCCAAAACTCTTCTATCATTCAAGAACATCATTCTCTCCAACCTTCAAACAGAGACTAATAAAAGGTATTTTTCGTTGGTAAAACCAATTGGATACCTTTAACATGCCCATTTCCCCCGAAACAACATATCCTAAGTCCAAAACTACTGTCAGTCATTTATCGCTTTTCAGTGTATTTTTGATATTCTAATAGATCGTAATACTTTTTTCCGCTGACTTCGTCAAACCCGTTGCTTTCTACACAAAGCGATGAGTCACTGACAGTAATTTTGGACCTGGAGGATATGTCATTTTTAACGTCCAGACCTGGATCCCCCCCACCATCGCTCATAACAAAAAGCTCGCAAGCCCTTGCAAGAATATATCGGAAAATCTCGAAAATAGAAGGATTCAACTCTTTCTTATTCGCATCGGCATCTGTATAGAACTCAACGGCAACGCAAGAAAGGAAATTACCATAATAACGTACTACTTTAAAAGAAAAAACAGTTTTATGACTTCAATTAAGTAATGCAGAAATTACCATACGTAGGTATAGAGTATAGGTACTGAATAAAATCAAATGGTTTGCGATGAAATCAATATAGAAAACGGGTTGAAGATAATATGCAGCTGATGGTAATAAAACACAGTAAGTTTTGAGATGGCTGGAATATAGGTTGCGATAAAGTTTTCTGTAACTCTTTTAAATCTGATATTTTTATCGATAAAAATACACTGAAAAAAAAATTAATTTAAAATCACAAAACATTAAATTGAACCCAGACGAAAAACCTGAAGGGTAAAAGTCTCATTTTTAGTTAATAATATCTGGTACAATTTTAAATGATTTTTTAGTAATTTTTTTAACATACTGTGAGTTATTAAGTTATAAATAATTAAATTAAGACCATCCGAACAAAAATTACGACATTCTTCTCCAAAGTTATCATTTATAAGTTTATTGGAAGCGAATTAAATATTTTAGGAGCAAAACTTGTGCAAATCTGTAGTTACCGTCCCTTCTGTAAAAAAGAACGAACAACTTCTGGTTAGTAATTTGTCCTGTTTGATGTGTGTCAATCACTTTTGTTTGTCAATTTTTATTCTTGTGCAAAAACAAACAGCTATTGTAAAAGTATAACATTCGAATATTTAATATAGCTATTAGCGTTATCGAGTTGAGCAGTTATTATGTAGTTCTGAACATTATTAAGAGGCTCTAAGGCATTTTTATATAGACCACCCCACACAATATTATAGCATATTGTAAGATTGATTCAACTAGTGCTTTATATATTGTCAATAGGACCTTTTGGTTCATACATTTTTTTAATTTATAAGATTTGTAAGCAAGCCATCTCGCTTTAACACAGATTATACATATGGACTGACCACTTCAATCCTGTTCTCGGTAGCCTCAAAGAACTGAAATCTGGCCTATTTGCATCTGTTAAAGAAATATATTTTGACTTGTCTATATCAATAGTTAGTTTATTAAAATCCAGCCAGTCTTTCACCATGCAAACACCAGACTCAGCTTTCGCTTTCACCCCCTGCCAATTAACATCAGTAAAGATCAGTACTGTGTCATCAGCATATGATATAATTTCTCCCTCTATGTTTTTTTTAGTAATGAGTTAATTTAAACAATGAAAAGAATGGTCCGAGGACCGTACCCTGAGGGATGCCAAGGTGTATTTTCTGACATTCACTGAGGTGGTTTTTTATTCTTACCTGTTGGACTCTACCCTCCAAGTATCTGCGGAAGACATTCAACACTAAGCAGTTTTTTATGCGACACTGTGTCGAAAGCTTTAGCAAGATCCAAAAACACGCCAAAGCATTTTTCGTTTCTTTCAAGATTTGATTTCACACTCTCTACTAGTTTAAACAGGGTGATTTCTAAGTTGATACTTCTTTTTTAGCTGTGTATAGAAGGCATTAAAATAAACAACATTTTCAAATACATTTTTTTTAAAAACTTAAAAATAACCGAGTTACAGAAGTAAAAAATCTAAGTGCGGGCCTGGTAATCAAAACGTAGCCCTTTACTTTATATTGTGTTTGACTATTTTTTGTATTGTTAGTCATGCATTTTACGGGTCGGTCGTCAGTTATTTATGTTGGCAATTCGCTGAGGTGTGTTTTTCTGAAGCAAGTTAATTTTAAATTGATGACACTAAAAAATATGGTGCTATTTTAGAGTGAGTGTCTTCAAAGTGCGACGTTTACTTAATGTTAATCAACGGGCAAGTTAGGCAGAAGCGTATTTGATCCATAGTTTAATAAATAAATGTAAGTAGGTGCCTTATTCTTGAGTTAAAAAAAAAAGGTATTTAAAAATGTTGTTTATTTTAATGCCTTCTATACGCAGCTAAAAATGAAATATCAACTTAGGAATCACCCTGTATATAGCATGATTTGCACTAACTCCGTTTTGTAACCCAAACTGATTTTCATTCAATGTTTTGTTTTCTATAAAAAATTGTAGAGTCTATTCTTAAGACATTTTTATTTTCTAGGTATTTTGATGTAAAATTCAATTATAAAAATTATTTAGGTATTCCATTTTTGATTTAAATTATTTTTTAATAATTTTTTCAGTGTATTCGCCTACCATATAAAGATTTCTTTACCTCTTTTAAATCAGATATTTTTTTATCGAGATAAACATACTAAAATAGGTGTTAACATTAAGCGAATACAGCGAAACCCCAGGCGGGCGAAATTACAAGGTGCAAAGTACAATTATGGCGCCGCATAAACGCACCCGCTTCATTATCGTCTGAAGCGCGACAGTCACAAATTTTACTGCCGTAATACGAGTCACGCTGCGTTGCCAACTTCGTTGCGCTTCCATTACGATTGGACGCAGTGGAGGCGCCCGGCTTTTTATTTTCTGTTCGGCGACACTTTGGAAAGTAGGCAGCGAAAATGTTCAATATTTTGGGGCAATGAGATATTTGTAAAATTTAGATATTTTTGAAATTCGAACTAAAAGAGCTATTTTTCTATGATTATACAGGGTGAATCCTAAGTTAATACTTTTTTTTAGCTGTGTATAAAAGGCTGTAAAATTAACAACATTTTCAAATACCTTTCTTCAAAAAACTTAAAATTAGACTAGACACAGAAGTAAAAAATCTAAGTGGGGGCCTGGTCATCAAAACGTAGCCTGCTATACTTTATGTTGTTTGTCTTATCCCTTATTAGTCATGCAATTTACAGGTTGATGGTAAGTTACTTGTCAATCCACTGCGGTGTGTTTTCTAAAGCAAGTTAATTTTAAATTGGTGACCTGTGAAAATGGTAAAATTTGAAAACAATAAATGCTAGATATTGTGCTAATTTACGGTGAGTGTCATCAAAGTGCAGCTGCTGCTTCGAGATTATACGCAGAATGCTTTCCTTTGCGGGCTCATCCTACACCCAGAAGTTTTCTTAATATTATTCAACGGATAAGTTAGACAGAACCATATTTGACCCATAGTGTATTAGACAAATGTAAGTACCTTATTTTTGAGTTTTTTGAAAAAAGGTATTTGAAAATGTATATTTTAATGCCTTCTATACATAGCTAAAAAAGAAGTCTCAACTTAGGAATTACCCTGTATTTAGTGGCAAAAACGTAGTAGATCTAGTAAGCTCATCTAAGTCAAATGTTTTTACAATATTTTTTTTTTCAATTTACATTGTGGTTCTTAACTAATTTTTTATACTTTTTAAATCATTAAACTAAGTATCTTTCACAACTCAACGTGTTAATTTTCCTAAGGGCGATGATTATTTGGATTTCCACATATAAATGTCATCCGATGGAATAGATTGGTAAGCATCTTAAAACAAAGGGGCCCCAACCTTAGAAAATTGAACCTATTGAATTTAAGCAATAAACAAGTTTTTATAATTTCACTTTTCACTTCTCTTTCCGCGTGTTGATAGTTTATAAATTGGCGATTATTTTGAGAAAATTTACCATAGCGAACATTAAAAGTTCATATCTCGATATTAATGCGCAAAATCCGTATTTAACTGTTTAAAACGACTTCTAAAGTAATTTTGTTGTACTTTCGGAGTTATAATTTTTATGCATGCAGAAAAAAAACAACAAACCTTTTTTTCTTCTGTGCATTTCAGCAGAACAATTAATCAAAATGGCTATGGTTAAGAAAAATAAATTGTTCATTTTTATTAATAAATATATCGCTTTTTGTCTATTATTCTGCAAATGGCCGAATGTGAGAAAGTGAGATATATTCAAAATGATTTTGTGTAAATATAAGAAATTACCCAAATCGATAAACCGGGTGACAACGAATGTTGTTACCCCCTCTATTTTTTCCGTAGTTTTATTAATACAAATTTTAAAATTTCAGGAGATTCTAAGTGTATATTTTGTTAGGTTTTAGTGAAGTCATAATTTTAAAATTACTTCCGGTTTGACCGGAAGTGGTATCAACTCTTTTATTTTAAATTGAAACCTATTATTTTTATTCGATACTTGAATTCTACGGCAAATTTTCTTTAAAATGACATATCATACATTATCATTTGTTTTTAAAATGGCTTCCAGGAAAACTTTTCAATGAAATCCTTAGATGGCCATGGACTCGCTAATATAACATGACTTTTTGAGAGTGGGCCATGGAAGTTTTAAAGTGGTCTATTTTCAAGGTCTTTAGATAGATAGGTTGCCTTGTAAGCCTGGTGTCATGGCGGGCAAAACGTCATCGCCTACGTCACAAAACGTCTTTTCAGACATTTGTATACAGAATTAGCATTGTTTATTCTGTTATTTCTGTTTTTGAAGTGGTTTTCAGCAAATTTTCAAAGTTGTAAGGTGTTTTAAAGACTTATATTTAAAGATAAAGAGACATTTTATCAATATATTAATCATTACAGTACAATAAAAGGTAATTAATTATTATTCTCTTTAAATCTTAATACCTACATACATGTTTTTGTTTACCTATATATTTTAATTTTTTTAAATTTTAGATAAGAACGAGGGGGTCCTTCGTTCATGACCACCCGGCACCCCTTAATGCTATAGATAGAATAAGAATGATAGTACTTAGCAAAAATCCCGGAATGGTACAAAGAAATACTAATGTTGAGGGGGAGCAAAGTGAAGAATTTATCTTGTCTACTGCCTTAAACCGGGCTAGTTATAAAGGCTAGCATAAATTGACTAAATTAGTGATACTTCCTCTACTTCATCACGCAGATCTGCTACAAATATATGTGAAAAAGATGGGTTAGTGTATGTGGCAAGCTTTTTAGCACGAAAAAATCGCAAACGGTTTCCTAAGCTGGGTTGCTACAATTATGAGAATGAGCCAAAAAATGCATTCATATGCTATGCCATCTTGAGTTCATATTCATTCTTTTGGGGGTTTAACTGATCCTTCAATTTCATGGAAGGAAAGTGTAGAAGAAATGGACAAACGGTTTAATAAATTGAATTGTAATAACTTTAAATTTAAAACAAACATTATAAAACGAACTGCAAAAATTATATTTCGAAAAGTTTCCAATATTCCCTTTAAATTAGTATATTCTTTTGCGAGACAACAGGTATCTATAAGAATTAAATATTTAAATACCAAAGATGATTCCAGAGTATTAAAAAGAAAACATTTATAATGCAGGTGTTGTTATTTTTATATGTTTCTTTCCTTTTTGTAGTTAGATCTCATGATGCTCAGTTGCCAGCGAATCATGTAACCTCGACGTTGTTAAAGGGAATTTTTACAAGACCGTCTTTATGTGTGTATATAGTTTATTACTTGCGTTAAGCTATGTAGTTTCCCTTATAATTTAGCTTAACTGAGTCCTAAGTTTGATCTTTATAACTGTTACCTTTTGTTTCTTTGTAATAAATTAAAGTTGTTTTAGTAAAAATATGTATTTTATATTCAAACAATAATTTTTTACTTTTTTATGTGTACAGAACAATAATATATATGTTTTATAAGAAATAAACAAAATTTATATATATATTTTCTGAAATAAACATTGAAAACAGCAGCTACATAAACATGCGTTTTTTTAAAGTAAACTTTTAAGTTAGTAAAATGAAATTGCCCCCTGTGCTCGGTCTGTATTTGTAGACTTATCTACTTATATGAAAAGAAAAACAGGAAACTGAATATTTAAAATTACGGTATAAGTTTCAGTTCAATTTTATTTTTATAAAATTCGCTTCCAGAAATAGGAAAACTAATTTATTAGGTCCATAAATACTAAAATTTTCTAAAAACGATCAAATATATATACCGTGCTCTGTTCATTTCATAGAAAGGCGTATCTGTCTCTCTTTGTCTGTTGCATTCATAATAGACCCGTATAACAAAGACGTTTTGTGACGTCATCAGCAGGCAGGCTCTAATTGGTCAGAAGTTACCAGACAACCGTTCTTTTTAGTAACCGTGGTCTATTTTAACCTGTTTTATGTTAAACAATAACATTCTTTGCGAAAGATGCTTCTGTCAAAAATATTTTAGATATGTCATATTTTTTTAAACAATGAGAAAGAATTACTTAATATTTTTAAATGGCAACAAGCCATTCGTTTAGGGCCAAAAAATAGCTTAATAAATTATCTTTTTAAAAATGTTTCATAAGTATGGTATTATACTTAAAGGAGCGACTAAATTGAAAAAAAAATCAAGACATATCATACTTCAAAAAAAAAAAAATGGGGTTCTTCAATTTTGGTTACACACACTTTTTATTTAGTAAGGTATTAACAAGCAAGGTAACAAAATGTTGTCAAAATGTGTTCAAAATATCCACCTTTTACTTCAATGCATTTATTTACAACCGTGCGGGTTTTTCGCTAGACATTTTCTAAAATCCTTGGTGTAACAGACAAAAACGCGTTTCGTATCTTCTCATGGAGTTCATGCAATGTGTTAGAAGGCATTTCATAAACTTTATCCTTTATATGACCCCATAAGAAGTAATCCAACGGAGTTAAATCCGGTGATCTTGGCCACTTTAAAACTTCCATGGCCCATTCTCAAAAAGTCATATTATATTAGCGAGTGCCGTAGAATTAAATTTTCGAATAAAAATAATAGATTTCAATTTAAAATAAAAGAGTTGATACCACTTCCGGTTAAACCGGAAGAGATTTTAAAAGTATGACTTTACTAAAAACTAACAAAATATACACTAAGAATCACCTGAAATTTTAAAATTTGTATTACTAAAACTACAGAAAAAATAGGGGGGGTAACAACATTCGTTGTCACCCGGAATTACAGTGTATAATTTGGTCCATGAATTTGCCAACGAAATGAATATTTGTTTAATTGTTTTTTATTATCTTTCTTAAAAGGTATGATGCCTATTTAAATATTTATTTTTAATTGTTAGTATGAAGTTCGGAAGTTGAGTCGTAGAAAAAATATACTGTACTTACAACTCGAGTAGATTGTCCATATAGCGCTTGTAAGTTTGAGAACACCGCCTACGGCGTCGTGCTAGATTTACTTCCTATTACGATATGAACATCATATCCACTCTTGTACAAACTTCTACATATATTTCTTTACGCACAGTGATAGATATTGTAAAATCATTTTTACCCTTTTAAACACCAACATTACCGTTTCGGCAACCAGATGCATGCTTGTCAGGCGGCTGATTAATACCTATCGGTTCTTTTTCGTAAGAAAATCAGTATGTCTATATGTTAAGATGGAAAGTTCTTGTGTATAAACACCTAATTTGAAATTCAGAAAAAAGTATTTCCTCGAGCCGGATTCGAACCGACAACCTCCGTATATCCAGTACAGAGCGCTAACCAATTGCGCCATCAAGGAAGTAGGTTCACGACGGCAAATCGGGAAACACTTTCGTCCGATAATTTCAAATTTTTGCATCTGGTTGCCGAAACGGTAATGTTGGTGTTTAAAAGGGTAAAAATGATTTTACAATATCTATCACTGTGCGTATCTCAGTAAAAATTTGAAATTATCGGACGAAAGTGTTTCCCGATTTGCCGTCGTGAACCTACTTCCTTGATGGCGCAATTGGTTAGCGCTCTGTACTGGATATACGGAGGTTGTCGGTTCGAATCCGGCTCGAGGAAATACTTTTTTCTCAATTTCAAATTAGGTGTTTATACACAAGAACTTTCCATCTTAACATATATTTCTTTACTTATTATACCGATATCTCGAAATTACCTCTCTGCAGGTACTTATAACAACGTGGCAACGCATACAATTATGACGGTCACGAAACAGACGCTATTAGCTTGCCGCTACTGAAAGAGATAAGCATCTCCACGATTGTTTCCGTAAGTACCACTTGCGCAGGCGACAGGAAAGAATTTCTTCGGTATCTTGTCATTTATCTAATTGCGGCTAATTTTCATACCTTAAGGATTATGAAATAGTCGTCCCCTGCTGGGCGGCCACAGTTAAGTCAACACTACACTCAACATCTGTTGTAGTTTTCATTCCTCTATAATTTGTAATACAGATAAAACTACTTTTATTTATTTTCACAAAGCATTAACCCGTGTTTTCGCTTGATGGTTGTTTTTTCACGTATAATATAACTATAGTGTTCAGAGCTGCGGTACTAAGTACTTAAAGTACTTTACTTTAAGTTAATGATGTATTGGTAATTGCCTTTTTAACTACAAATCTAAATAAGTACTGATATTTAATATTAAAAGGAGGTGGGGGATCTTGGCTAGAGGACAAGTAGCAATTTTTGTTTATTATTTAAATTTTACTACAAGTAGTACTTATATAATTTATAAATACTTGTGAAAATTTCGTGTTCGTTGAGGGAAAATTTTGAATATATATAATAATAATAATAATAATAATAATTATAATAATAATAATAATAATAATAATAATAATAATAATAATAATAATAATAATAATAATAATAATAATAATAATAATAATAATAATAATAATAATAATAATAATAATAATAATAATAATAATAATAATAATAATAATAATAATAATAATAATAATAAACGGGATAACTGGACATCGAACGTGTCACATTGCCAAGCCAGATCACTGATGAGCACCCAGAATCAGAAACAAGGATGACCTCACATTTCATTTTAGGTGAGGCAAGGAATGTTAACATCAAATTAACAACGAAAGGATTGAGATGTGTGTGAGTGAGTCTAAAACCTCCGTAAACTGCCATTCCCCACTGACAGGTGAGGGGACAGCGGGTAATAGACGAAGGGGTGCACAGCGTGCAAACCCCGGACGCTCGACGCCGTGGAGACCTACCAATAAACGAATCGTTTACCGATAGGTACGTCCAGGCCCGCGCCTAGCACTTTTGGCGCCCTTGTGCAAATTTAAAATAACGCCCCAAATTCGTTCAACGTTCATATGTGAGTACAGATACGGGTTAAGTTAGGTATTATTATCCACTATTGAATTGAACAATAATTTTCACTTCGCTAAGTTAATTATCGATCGAGCATCTGGCAACAAATGAAATCGCGACCGATGCAGCGCTTAATATATAAAGTTTCGTACATTGCAAGCTCAGACAGGAAAAAAACGCTTGTCCGCTCGTTGGCTCGTTGCAAGCCAAATTTCAAGCTCAAACATGAATAAAATCAGATTTGTTTGAGTTTACACAATTCATGTTATCATGCTACGTATTCGATCGAATAAATGCTATTATTGCGTACTCTCATTTGGAAAATATATTATTTTCGAGAAATTCGGTTCCCTCGTCTCAAAGAGAAAAAATAAAATAATAAACAAATAAAAAACAATGTAATAGCTAGCAATTCCTTACTGTTTTTTTTTATCATTATAAATTTTGTTTTGACAATGTTGTTTGTTGCTTTATCTTTTTTTTACTTTTGAGTTTTAAGGCTTTTCGGCGCCTCGGCGCAGTCGTGCACCACACGACTTTGCCCTTATGTACGGCGCGGGCCTGGGTACGTCCATCGGGTTTGTGATGGTACCACGGCTAGCCTGTCATTTAATTTGATGTTAACATTCCTTGCCTCACTTAAAATGAAATGTGAGGTCATTCTTGTTTCTAACGAAGTCGAATCTACTCTCCAGAAGAGACATGATAAAGTAGGTTAGGTTTAGGTTAGGAACAAAAAGCCCTATCTTCCTTTTTGTTCCTAACCCTACTTTATCCTTGTTTCTAAATCTGGGTGCTCATCAGTGATCTGGCTTGGCAATGTGACACGTTCGATGTCCAGTTATCATATTGATCCTCTAGACTCCTTAGCTCATTTTTGTCGGTGATTTATTCGACACATGAGAGGTAGGCAGCTTGGCTGCTCCTGAGTTCTAGTTAAGGCTGATTAAGCCTTCTCATTCGATCAATAATAAACGTGTTTTATTTGGTATAACCATACATTATCATACATATAAAGAGCGAAGTTTAGCACAATATAGCTATATAACTATGGCTATTCTCATTGGCGTATTTAAGGGGGGGTGGCTGCCAGGCTGCAGCCCCCCCCCCCCTTCCCCGGGCCTAGGAGCTCAGGTCTAAAAATCTAATTGCAACCTAATTTTTGGGCAAACGTTTGGAAACTTAATTTAAATCTTTAAATAATGTATTTTTGGCTAAGATTACAAGGGTCTTGTAGAAAATATTTAGTTTTTAAACTTTTCCTTCTATTTTATATAGAGATTAAGGTTTCAGACGCATATCGTTTGAGTTTTTGATGCAGATCATGCAGATGGGGAGAGGTAATAATTTAATTATCGAAATTTGATAGGGCAAGGGCCTGTCGACATATTAAGCACCGGTTCCCGCAGATCACCGAAGTTAAGCAGTGTCGAGCGCGGTTAGTACTTGGGCGGGTGACCGCTTAGGAACACGGCGTGCTCTTGCCTCAGGGAAGAGTGTAAAATGAATCGACACCTAGCCATCCTATTCACGCCGGACAGGCCGGATGAGATCGGATATCTCGTAGGATGAAGGTGCCGTTTCACACTCCCCAGTCGGTAGATCACAGTGGTCGATGACCGGTTCAAGACGGCCTACGTAGTCGGCGAACCGTAAAAAAAAAAAAAAAAAAAAAAAAGAAATTTGATAGTAGTTAGGTGAATTTTAAACGAATATTGGGCGTGGGTCCGAAAATTTTTCGCCGGCGGCGTTTTTCCGCCTTCCTCACTGGGTACAATGTCATAAAATACATGTAGTCCTAACTGTCCCTCTTTTCAGAAAAAAATATTGTTATTAGAATGTCAGGAAAAATTTACTAATTTTCATTTAAAAATCTTCTTCTTCCAGTTATACCGGAAATTCTATGAAGTTAAGACACCCGTCAAAAAATGCGGTTTTAAGTCGTATGCAAATCTTTATCTATTATTGTTAAAAACTTACACGGACACCCGGTATAATGGTTGATTGCTCTTCGTAACAGAAGATTTTTGACCTATGCTTAACGAACTTACAATTCAGTGTAAATCAGGGCATATTATTATTATGTGCGTCATCATCTTCAAGTTTATTTTTCTTACATTAATAAGACTAGACTAGTATTATAGAAGTGTTTACTGTAAAAACATTGAGAGTGGATATTTTGAATGAGTTAAGCCATTGTGAACGAATTTTGAATATGACTTAATATAAGTATTAAAATATTCGTATTACAATACCTACATGTGTATTGTTTGCCTGGGAAAAGTTCTGAACAAGATATTTAGATGTTCATTCCCAAAATGGAATGTTAATATCAGTGGCAGCTCGTGGTCCATCTTAGAAGGGTGTCATATCGAAATTTAGGTACTATATATACGTCGTAGGGACATTTTTAGTTGGCCTGATATACAGGGTCGCCTATTTGTCTGACAAAGTAATATACCGTCTCTACTAGTAGAGATATCAAAAAAAAGTTTTTATAAGAGTTGTGAGGTATAAAAAAATATATGTTCTAAAATTATTTTTAAACATATAGGATGGTCCAAAAAAAGTAGGACAATAAAAAGATACATTTTTTTAAATGGAACACCCTATATATTTTAGCATTTTTTGTTTCCTTACAAAATTATCCATGTGATGCCATATTTAGTTTTTTAATTTTTTGCAACGTTGCCAACCAAAATACAAAATTCTTAAAATTTTGGAAAAAACATGATAGTAAAAAATTTCCTGTATTTCTCAATAAGAGTATCGAAAACCGAAAATTTCTTGTAAGCTCTTAAGTTTACGGATAGAAAAACTGTCTTAAATCTTTAAGTACCGAAAATTTTGTACAGAGTATTTTCTGTTGACATCCAATTATACAAAATTTTAAAATACAATAACTCTGATTTTTCAAATGAAACACCCTATATTTAGTAGGCTCGTCTGATAGATATTGTAAGTATCTTTTATTATTGTTAAGTCATACCTATACCTAAATTTACTAGTTTTGGCGATATTCCGATTTTTATTTAAATTTTGGTGAAAAAAACTATAGTTTTTATTTTTCTAGTAAGCCATGACCAGCAAAGTTAAAACAAATGTAATTGAATATTATGTCATATTTATAATTGGTATATTTATATTTATGTTTGTGAACTTATTTTCAATATCAAGTTGCGTAATAAAAAAGAAATTTTATTTAATTAAATAAATACGTAACTAACTATGGTTATCAATTTATTTTAATATGACATTATATTCAATTACATTTGTTTGTACTTTGCTGGTCATGGCTTACTACAAACATAAAAACTATAGCTTTTTTTACGAAAATTTAAATAAAAATTGAAATAATGGCAGAACTTAGGTATGTGCGACTTAATAATAAAAGATACTTTTACAATATCTATTAGACGAGCCTAATAAATATAGGGTGTTTCATTTGAAAAAACAGAGTTATTGTATTTTAAAATTTTGTATATTTGGATGTCAACAGAAAACACCCTGTACAAAATTTTCGGTACTTACAGATTTAAGACAGTTTTTCTATCCCTAAACTTAAGAGCAACAAGAAATTTTCGATTTTCAATACTCTCTTTGGGAAATACTGGTAATTATTTACTATCATGTTTTTCCAAAATTTTAAGAATTTTGCATTTTGTTTTGCAACGTTGCAAAAAATTAAAGAACTAAATATGGCGTCATATGGATAATTTTGTAAGGAAACAAAAAATGCTAAAATACATGGGGTGTTCCATTTAAAAAAATGTATTTTTTTATTGTTCTACTATAATATATAAATAATTTTAGAACATATATTTTTTTATACCTCACAACTCTTATAAAAACTTTTTTTTTGATATCTTTAATAGTAGAGACAGTATATTACTTTGTCAGACAAATGGGCCACCCTGTATAATAAATTTCATTTTCGATCTTCTATATTAATTTTTTCTCTAACAAAAGCATGTCATAGCACTAAAACTTTTATTCTGTGGAAAAATATCCAACAATTAATTAGAAGGGTAGGCACTGGAGCATGTCATTGTATAGGTATGTAAATTAAACTTAATGAACTGACTTGCTTTTATCAACTCGGAGTATATTTTTTAACGCATCGTTCAAAAATATATTCATAATAAATCAGCCGACGGCTTTAAAACCCCAGATATTGTATAAAATTGTTTTCTGTCTAAACATTAAATACCGTTTAAGTAGGATGGTTTTAATTATTCTTAATGGATATTGATTCTGGGCTTTATTTTTGAATATTTTTATCGGCAAATATACATCAACGATAATTTACCTCACATATATAGAACCAATCAGAACGCAAATTTTCATAGCAACCACCTTGGTAATGTGGTCTTACCCGATAAGACCTACCGCTAGTTCGGTAAGACCACTGTAGCTTTTTGTCAAATAAACAGTAATTTATTTTAGGAAATCAAGTTTAATAAATAAATATTATAACCCTTACAAAATAAAAGTGACACACAACACTATTTGGGTTGATTTTAGGGCATAAACTTAACTTAATTTTGACATTTTTAAAGAAATGTTTTATGACAAAATGTATGCAAGATTAAACCCAGTGTGCTTTGCTTTGACGTGAGCTTAAGAAATCTTGGCGTTTTCATGGCAACCGTGATGAAAATAAGCGAATTTGATTTTTGACGTTCCACGCGTCTGATTTAGTCTTGAATTTTTAATTAATTGTTAGTTGTGGCGCGTTTATAAATTTAAAAGTAAATCATCATGATGTGTTTGCATATTTTCCTTTATAACAATCGGCTTTTATTTCGGGTTCAGTAAATTATCCAATAAAATACACCTCTAGAAGCGGCGTCTTATCTTCATACCGTTGTTTTTCACTCGAAACTAGATTTTCTAAGAACATTTTCACTCAATATAATTTTTACTTATAATCAAAGATAAGACCCTCGAGCTAAAGCTCTCGGGATCTTATCAGATTATAAGTAAAAATTATATTTCGTGAAAATTATCAGAAAATAGATTTCTTGTGAAAAACAGCGGTATTACCGATAAGACGCCTCCTCTATCGGTATATTACTGTTGATAATTCAAGTTCATATAAAAACTTATTTTTTTTATTTTATACGTGCTATTTGTCCAATATATATCGCCGGTACCAGGCAAATAGGTTTTCTGAAGCGTTAAAACAAATTCTAAAATAAATTAGTTATTTGTATGAAATTGTTATTTAAAATTTATTGCAGTCTTTAAAGACACCTTTAATAAACTTCCATTAAAAACTAAAACAATACAATAGACAAAAATAATAATTAATTTATTCATTCAAATAAAGATTTTTCTTCCATTTCATCAGATCCATCCTTAGACGCATTTCGCTACATCATAACTCGTCAGTAGAGATAAGATTCGATGAAAGGAAGGAATAACTCAAAACTGCTTAGATATGCAGTATTTGATGAAATACACCAGCAAGATATAGCACAGAGCGACATCTGTGTTGTCACATACTCTTGAGCATTTTAAATAATTTATTAATGGGGTCGAAGCATGGAATCTCAGAGATGTTTCTATTCTGCAGGGTTTTTATGTAATAAAATACGTTCGAGGCTGGGAGATAAAACTTTGGAAGCACTAATATTTTTGCGCTAATTTAAAAAAAATTATTAACCTAAAACTTATGTGTTGGTATTTACTACACACTTTTTTAAGTTCGTTTAGGAGTTTTTTTTTATTAACGAACCCCTCGCAAAGCTTATGGGAAATGGCTTTCTGCTAATTTTTCTGAATTTTTAGTAATCTGTAGACCTTGACATCCTGATTAAAAGTGTCTATATGGCCATAATCCAATCCTATTCAACCAATCTAATTCCCTGGACTAAGAAAACCTTTTGGGATTGATTGACATCCCTAGTCCGAATTGCTGGGTTGTTTCTCGCGCCTAGTCAAAACTATAGAGTCAGAACTGACCTTGTTTTAACACTTTTGTGTTTAGTCGAATCTTGCGTCTTACTTGACAACGTAATTTATTTCTTTTATGTTATTTTTCATTTGTACTTTTCGTTGTCAGTGCTTGTTAATTATTTCCAATCACGCCGCGTACTTTTATTTTTGTTTGTTTCTTAGGTAAATAAGATACTTTTGCTTACTGATCGGGTTATACAGGGTGTTATGAAATTGACACATTATATTTAAATGGCTTACTCCCTGGGTATCCTAGAGAAACACACCATATTTTATTTTTAAACGACCATTTAAAAAGTTAGGTAAGTAGGTACCCATCAGAATGAATTTGCCAGACGCTTATAAAACGCTTAAAAAAATGTACTTGTCAGATTAGGTCTTCTCGCCGGAACCGAGAACAAATGACGCGAAACTTTGCCTTTCGCAAATCCAGTCTAATGGAGACGTTCGTTTGTTTACCTTTACACTATTTAAGTGCTTGTGGGTTTTGTGGTTAAACAAATAATTTTCAATGTGGAGTTGCTTAATAACATGATATAAATTCTTTTGACACAGTTGTATTTTGTGTTTAAAAGCAGTAAAAGTTTGTTATTATGTAAAATGATGTAAAAGTTTTAATCGTATATTGTATTTACAGCCATTATTTTTATTTTGGTTGCGTCAGTCTTGGATTTTTTGGGAATGTAGGTTGAGTTTTTATTTCGTAACTTAGAACAGGTATTTTAAATATAAACATACACGTCACCCTTTCTTTCGAACTTCTCGGGTAGCCGCGTGGTCAAGTCCTAAAATCAAGAAAGAAACAAATGGTGAATTTACTCGTTTATTACAGTAAATTAAAAATATTTTTACCTTGTATTATGTCATTTCAGGATTTACGGATTTAAAAATAATTTGTCAATTCCATAACACCCTGTATATAAACAATTTGACCCTCTTTAGTTTGAGAGAGTTTTTTTATAAACTGCAACAATGTGACTTATAGTTGAAGAGGACTATACTACTACTCAAATATAAAACCATATTCTGCTTTTAATATTTTATTTTGTTTAATATTATAATTTAAAATCTAACAATTTGCAAATTTGTCACCACGTTTACATACAAAATTAGTTTTATTTTTGATACAAAAAGACATGAATGCCCTGGTCAGAAGCTTACACCTATAGCGCGATCTAGCATAGAATAGTGGAGAATAGAAATGTATGAAATAGGCAGGTTTTCAATATCAAGTCATTAAATTTGACGGCTTTGTTCGAAACGTGTTTAAAACACTGAAATGTAGCGACCAATAAATATGTTAACTAATAAATAAATTGAAATGGAAATTAAGTTCTGGCCTTATAGAACCATAAATCACTTTACACATAGTATTTTAATAGAAACTGATATTAAAAATACTGGACTTGTAATATTGTAAGGTGCTGTTTAGGTCTACCAACTCAAAATTCAAATTATAAGTTTCAGGGGCCAATGCGTCGGACTTGGGGAATAAATGTTTACCTGGCCCATACAAAAATAAAATATTCTATCACCTATGTCCTCGGAGCATACAAATTCAGTTTTTTGTAGATGTTTCTGATAGAAGTACTTTTTTCCAAACCTCTGAGAAAAATTTATAGATCCATGGAAATATTCATAGTTTTTGCAGAAATGTTTAGAAGCCAAATTTTTAATTTTTATTTTAAAACAGAACTATAATTTTTAAAAAATTTATACTTAAGGTGTCGTAAGTGATAAATCACCCCTTACAAAGCATTTTGCTAGGGAAAGAAGTACTTACTAAGAAAATACTTAAGAGGGGAATTAGTTTGGGGAGAGAAGATAAACACTATTAAAATGGCGTCGCAGGCGCAAGTTTTAGATTAAGTAAAAATAAAGGTAATTAGTGTAAGAATTGTAAGTATTTGTTATGAAATTAGCGTCCTATTTCAAACTCCAGGTAGGCAGGTATTTGTGGGTTTAGGACAATAAAACACAATTCCTCTAAATTAAAAAATTGCAAGGCATTGTCCTAAACCCACAAATACCTGCCTACCTGGATTGTAAGTATTGCTAAGTAAATTGTTTTTTTTCCGAGAGAGGTTACAGTTCGTTAGTCAGAAACTATCAATCGGTCGATCAATTCCAAACTATTAACTTCAAGGTATAACGTAAAAAATAATAACAATTCAATGGTCTCATGGATCAAATTTGATAGTTTTGGCTTAAATTGTTAAGTCGGTATTATTAAACTGTTCTGTCATATTATTAATTTTAAAAAATAATAACAAACCACGAAATGTTAACAAATAATATAGACTAGGAACACTTCTGTCATCCTCCTTTTGTGAATAATTTAGGTTTAACCACATGAAGAAAGTTTTGTGAATTAAAAAAAAATTATTAGTAAAACTATATTAACTTATTTTAAGACAAAATACAGTACAATCGCGATAATATGAATATGCACTCTTATGAACGACTCAGTAATATGAACATAATATTTGTTTCATTGACGACTCTGTAGTATGAATACCACTGTTCATACTACAGAGTGGTCAATGTAAAAGGAAAATCAAAATGCCTTTCTTCAGTTTGCTCAATTAAGGGAAAAAGCAGAAAAATCTCGTTATATAAAATTAGTTAAATATCTTAGGTTATGTTATTGAACTCACTATGTAGTATGCTAGGTACAATAATAGTTGCTAGATATGTATTTATATGTATTTTTGTAAACTTCGCTAATATAAACGTTCCGTTAATATGAACTCCTTAGAATTTTTTGTGTTCACGTTACCGAGATTGTACTCAGTGGTGGCTCGCGGTCTTCAAAAATGGCGAAGAGCTAGGTATAGTGCGGGTACTTAAACAAACATTGATTAAAAACCCGTGTAACAAAACGTCTCTCTTATCCTCATCTGTCCAACGACTGAATGGAGTTTCCAACAAATTACAAACTATGTCATTATTTGGGTTAATTTTTAAAACACACAACTAAGTAGGTACCTACGTGTACAACTGAATTAACTGAAAAATAAAAACAAAACTTTTTAATCACACAGTAAATCACGTAAAAACGATATCTATAAACGTAAGTTTTGCGAAGCCTCAAAATAAATACCTTAAGGATAGGCGAACCAATGCAAATTGTTTCATGCTGTTTGCGTGACTGACGTCACGTAACCATAGCAACGGTGAATATCAAAGCCATGTTGGGTGTTGAGTTTTCACTTGCTTTAAGCTAACGGACACGGTCGGCTGGGGCACGTCAAAATGCACGAGTGTTTAAAATTATTGTCCATTGGAGTTAACCGTGGCCCTATTATGCATATAGACATTCAGATTAAATTAATACTATTAATTCAAACATAATTATTTTTTAAGGGCTAAAATGGTAGCTGTATTGGTACATTAATATTTAATATTGTCAAAAAACTTTCTTCCTACAGAAGTAAAAAATCTAAGTGCGGGCCTGGTCATCCAAACGTATCCTGCTATACTTTATGTTCTTTGTCTTATCCTTTATTAGTCATGCAATTTACGGGTCGATGGTGAGTTACTTGTCAATCCACTGCGGTGTGTTTTTCTGAAGTAAGTTAGTTTTAAATTGGTGACACGTTAAAATGGTAAAATTTGAAAATAATGAACTAGTAGATATGGTGCCAATTTACGGTGAGTGTCTTCAAGTTCGGCTGCTGCGTCAAGATTATACGCAGAACGTTTTCCCTTGCGGGCTCATCCTATACCCAGAAGTTTTCTTAACGTTTTTCAACGGGCATGTTAATCAGAAGCGTATTTGATCCATAGTGTAATAAATACCTTATTTTTGAGTTTAAAAAAAAAAGTATTTGAAAATGTTGTTTATTTTAAAGCCTTCTATACACAGCTAAAAATAAAGTATCAACTTAGGAATCACCCTGTATACTACAAAATCAAAAACTACTGTATAAGCCATTGTATTCTATTACAAAGCACTCCCCTACTACCTATTATTTTTTATAGAAATAGTTCGAACCACCAATTAAAATTTGTATCTATTATCCACGAGTACGATTAGGAATTTAGAACAATAAACTAAGCCGAACAAAAAATCATTGCCCCATTTACGTCAGCCATAAAATCAAAATCTTATAAAGGCAAGGTAACGCTTAAAGTTTCGCCAGAAAAGTTAATGAGGAAAATTTTGCTTAATTATTGAGCCTCGGGAAGTTTTAAACTACTTTGTATTAAAGGAATTTTATTAATTAGAAATTATAATCCGAACGAAATGAAGATATGTTCCTTAACCATTCCATTTATATATTTTATGTATATTTAGTTATATCGATTAACGTATGCCAGTTTTTGTAAATAATTACGTATCTGCAGTGGCATAGCCAAGCCCCCCCCCCCCCAATAAAAAACAGAATATTTAAAATACAGGGTGATTCCTAAGTTCATACTTCTTTTGTATAGCTGCGTATAGAAGGCATTAAAATAAACAACAATAAAGTAGGTACTTATATTCATTTATTACACTACAAATCAAATACGATTTTGCCTAACTTGCCCGTTGCATAACATTAAGAAAACTTCTGGGTGTAGAGAAGAAACATCCGCACTTTTATGACACTCACAATAAATTAGCACCATAATTAGTTCATTGTTTTCAAATTTTACCATTTTCATCAATTTATTTAAATTAATTTGCTTCAGAAAACCATACCGCGCAGCGAATTGCCAAAATAAATGCATGACTAACATACAAAAAACGGAGAAAAACAATATAAAGTAAAGAGCTACGTGTTTTGATTACCAGGCCCGCACTTAGATTCTTTTCTTCTGTAACTCGGCTATTTTAAAGTTTTTTGAAAAATGGTATTTGAAAATGTTGTTTATTTTAATGCCTTTTATATACAGCTAAAAAAGAAGTATCAACTTAGGAATCACTCTGCATATTCTTCTTGTTCACAAAGAGGCCGCATTTTTTGTTGGGGTTTTTATACAGGAACAGAAATGTAAGCAATAATGATATATTTGTTGGGCTCTACAATATATATCTTGATATATTTGTTTGGTAATATATCTGTTTTAAACGAGACCAAGTTTGATAAATGTTGTTGTACCTAACTAAAAGGCTTAATTTTTTTAAAAAATTTTTTTCTTTTATTTGAGAAGCCTTGAATATAGTTGCTCATAAGTTTTTATAATTACCATACATACATATAAGAAACTTTCGCTTTCTTAGTCTATTATTAGTATTACGTCCTCTCGCGGCCATCAAAGAAAATATAAAATAATTTCCAGTGATTTCGCGTGGCCATTTTTCTTGTAAAAATATTTCTCCAAAGCGGAAGGATTAATGGTTCCCAAGATACAGCCGACGTCCCTTTTTAACTGTACATCCGGAACATCAAATTTAGTAAAACTTTATAGAAATTCGTAATTTCTGGGAGTTCTAATGAAGTCGTAACAAATTACTAGGGCAAAGATTTCAAAGATAACACCCCACAGGACATGGTTATGTCGTGCTTACCAAAATAATGATGCTTTGTCACGAACTCAACACCTGCAAGTCTTATTGATGTTTTTATACCATATACGGTTATAAATGTTATAATATTTCTTTTAGCTCCAAGATTTAATTGACAGAGAGTTTATTTCTGTTTGTTATTACAGGCAGTTAGTTTTTATTGCATGTAATCTTACTTGCAGTTAAAACCAATCACAAATTGAAGAAATTTCTTTAAATGTTAATAACTGCTTCTATTTCTTACGATAATAATATAAAAACTACAAAATATATTCTGCATAATGATAATAATTTTATAAATTTGACTGCTAATGTTGATGAAGGATACCAGACTAACATATTTTCAATGCAGTGGCTCTTCCGGTTATATCGGAAGTAAGTATCAACTTGTTTATTTTAAATGGAACACCTCAGGTACGTAGCCAGGATTTCTTCTCGGGAGGGGCCCATTGAAACCGTGCCGAAGGTGTAAAAAAAAAGCGCCGTAGGCGAAATTTTTTTGGGTACCACGCCCTTTTTTGAATCATGCTGCTTGGTTTTCAAATGGAAAAAAAAAACACAACACAAAATCCGCACCGGTAATAATTGAGGTGCTTTATAGGTATGGTTTCGGGGGCCCTTCCTGGCTACGTGCTTGGAACACCCACACACAATTTTAAGCACATTTTATAAATCTAAGTCTAAGCGTTTTTGACATATTTATGTTTTTATGCCAAACATGACGTTTGCAGGATTTTAAACAATTTTTCTTATAAGGAAGTCTTTATTATTTAATTTGGGTTGGATGCCTTATTAAAAAGACCTGCTTTAATAGATTTTTCATAATATTTTGATAACTAATAATACAGAGTGTTCATCAAGCTATAGTGTGTCCAAAAAAGTATGCAACAAATGGGAAATTTTGTTTGTCAGAAAATTTTATTCTCACTCTTAACTTACATATTTTTTTCTCAAGAACGTTCATTTTAGACAACCACTCTGCTATGCAAAATGTGCTAAGAATTTCAAGTCATTCTTTCGAATTAGGCTTTTTGCCTCTTCGTTCATTGCCAGGGGGACCTACAACTTAACGTAGGTTCCGAACCACGATCCTCAGTCATGCGACACTCGCCATTAACCCTCGGTTCCTTGCGCCATTACTTAACCTACCGATTGGGGAGTGTCCGAAGTGGGGAGTTCCGCACCCCACGAGATATCCGATCTCATCCGGCCTGGTTACCGGCGTGAATGGGGTGCTTTGGGAGATAATACATATTACACTCTTCCCTGCATTCTTTAACCTACTAAAATTCGGACATACTTTTTTTTATGGTGCGCATGCCCACCCCGAGGATCGAACTCGGGACGCCACGGTCGAATGCCAGTGACTCGCCGCTGAGTCACCGCCGCAGTATGTTCATAAGTTCATATTTACTTTGTGTCGAAATTCAAAAAAATTACTTAGTTATACCATCGAGGTGTTTTTATTTTTTATATCAGAATCAAGTTAAACGTAATAATTAATTACATTTTTTTTCTACGTACTTAAATCAACATCTATTCAACATTATTGACTTAGCAAGCATAAATAAATCTGTTAAACCACCCACCATTAAAACAAACAATCAAGGAGTAAACAGTCTTTATTGTATTACCGCAAGACGAAACATAAACACACAACAATATACGCACACCCATGTGCAATAATAATTCCAGTGATAGCCTGAAGGGCCTTCGTCGAGCATCGACTTTCGTATTTATTTTGTCCAATTTTGTTATTGCAATAACTGTAAAACTGGACAGCCCGCTTGCTCATTGAGAACTCTTGATATATCCGCTTGAAACAATAAGGATATTGTCTTCGGACGTCTTATCGTTTTTTAAAGGGTTTAGGTTGCACGACTAAAGTCAGAGTCGGAGACTAGATTACCGTAATGCCAATAAACCAGTGGCGGCTAGTGTATAAGGGCTGCAGCACCTGTTCTGATATAAGGTACATGTACCCAGGCCCGGACTGGGATCATTTGGGGCCCTCGGCTAAAACCTGTAAAGGGGCCCTCTACGGGGGAGTCTGGGTGTTGAAAATTAGGTGCTTGAAAATAATAAAAACGCGTTTTTACGCTATTTTGGCAGTTATAAAGAACAATAAATTCAGCTAGGTTTTAATACGAATATTATGATTTTCGACTTTTGTTAACTTTATTATTCATTAAAATAAGAAATTCACAGTATTTTTAAGATCCCACAACACTACAAAATTCATGCTGTAGAACTGGTAATAATTACAACGGAGTTCAAAATAAAGTGCAGTATTTTATTCACCCCAAAGAATTAATAAATTATCTCAAAATTATTTGTGTAATAAAAATAATGACAAACGGATTTTAGGGATTAGAAAAATAATACTAAAATTTAAAAAAAACCCTGTGTATTTAACAGTTTACAATGTTGTTATACTAAAATAGAAGGGGCTTAAATTAACTGAGATGATTCAACATTTTACTCCCCTAGGCCTAAAATAACAGCTTCATTGTAAGCAACTCACTTGTTAAAGCTACTTCATACTACTAATATTTTTGTCCAAATCATAAAATAAATCCCTCTCAACATTAATAAAAAGCAGACTGGACATAAGGTCTTGGCCTAAAGACGACTGAAGTCGATTTTTAACTATTTTAAGTTTAGAAGAAACTCGTTCACATGTGACTTGGGTAGAAGGTATGGTAAGAACAAATTTATATGCAATATCCTACAGGTTGGTAAACAGTCCAGATTGAGTAAGTTCACAGAACAGAAAAATCACATTTCAAACACTGGACACATTGTCTATTTTCAGAGCAGTAAATGTGAGCATTTTTTCCGATTCTTCGGTTGGGTCAAAATCGTCTTCTTCGTCACTGCATCTGTCTCCGTACTCCGTAGTCCTTAGTGGACTCTGCCGCTATGAAGTTGCTGTATTGTTATGCAAACTGTCGCAGCTCTATCAACAGCCGACTTCTTTCAATTTTACACAGTTTAGAAACACTGTGCAGGACCTATTTGGGGCCCCTTGGGCCCGGGGCCCTCCGCGATCGCGGACCTGCGGACCTAGCCAGTCCGGGCCTGCATGTACCAAATAAGGCCAAGGTCATAATAAGGCCATGTGCCTATTCTGAGGATACGCTTAGCATGACGTCAACAGTGTATTAATATTTTAAATAGTTCAGGAATACATGCCTCAACACATGATTTGTAGTTTCAAAGTCCTACGCATGATGACGCTAGAATCAGATGCTCCACGCGCAACTCGGTATAATTTTTAACCGATTTAAAATTAACACTTTTTCCCTGAAAAATGGTATAAAAAGTTAGTGACAGCTGTACAGAAAACAGTGTGAGTAAGTAGAGATCCAATTATTTGGATAATTTCTGGAAATAGCTTTTTCTATATTTGAAGTTGTGTTCATAATAAGGCCACAAGCAAAAATTATGAAATGCCCACATTTTGAACGCTGGCCTTATTAGGAACACATAACAAAAATATTAAATTATTAAAAAATACATATTTTCAATAGATGAACATCCATAATATTTTCCATTAAGGTTCTGTTCATTTAAAAACAATATAGAGAATGAAATACAGACATTTATTTCTCACATTTGGTCTATGGCCTTAGTAGGAGTTGACATTTTTTTTATTTCCAAAAAATACCAAGGACCGAAAAATACCACTTAGTTACGAATCTCTAAAATCACTCTTATAAAGCCAAACTTTATGTTTGCAAATCTTTATAAATTATTGTTACATAGTTACTAAGATACAGTTAGTTAAAGCTTAAGGTGGCCTTATTTGGTACATGTAACTTAGTAATAATTTTGATAGAGCTCGAGAGATCGTGGCCCAGTTACGTCACATGAAAGACATGCTAGTTGATTTTAGTGTGTTATGTTGGCATTATTTGACGTAAAGACCGGGATTATACATACATCTTTAATATGTAAAGTTAATTTTTAAACGAATAATATTCTTTAAGCCATTAACTGTTATCATGCCAAACAAGATTATAATAAGATGAGGAAGTAAATCGCCAAATGTTAGCGAAAATGGTGCAAAATTGAAGAAAACTTGTACTGGATAAGTGAATGTAGAAAAATCGTACCTAATATTGTAAATTTTAATTAAGAAAAATTGAAGAACCTTAAGATTTGCAAGAACTGCATGATAAATTAATTGAATTGAAATATGGTTTATGCTTAGTCTATGGAGGAATCTCAATCGTATCTGAGAAAAGAGAAAAAAACGTGTTAGTTATTAGAATATGAAATCTAAAAATGTTTCTTTATGACAAAAATTATCTGTTATAGCTATATACGCATAAGGTTGGTTGTCATTTGTTTTTGTACTGTCACATGTAAAGGTATTTTATTCAGCTTTGCATTTGGCTATATTTTCCTTTTAAAATAGCTTACAATTAGTGAAATATAAAATATTGCCCCTTTACTCGTTTTTCCTTTAAAATTGAAATTTTTTTTTTGAGTTTTAGTTTTTTTAACTTCATTTTTTTCAAATGGAACACCCTGTATATTATTTAACTATTTAATATAAAATCTTAAACAATTTATTTGTGTACTACAAGCGTATAAATTATTTCCAACAGTTTTCGAAATAATTGCAAATCTCTTAAATTATATTTAAAAATAAAATTTTATTATTAAAATTAAACATAGGCGACTAATAAACTACAGTAAATATTCAAGATGTCTTTCATTTTAATCTGTGCACACACACACACACAATCAGCGAAAATAGCGATGTAGGCAAGAAAAAATTCTGATCGAGTTTCTGATATTGGTAAAGAGTGACGTTGACAGTCCCTTGTCTACGACATCAAACAATTAACGTTCAAAAGCGCTGACTACTTTGGGCCAAAAGCGTCTGTTTTTCAGTGTGCATCCTATAAATAAGTTAATTTTCTATATAGAAATAAAAAAAAAGTGTTTAATCATACGGAATCCCGTGCTGGACACGCACTGACTAAATTTTCGGTACTCAATTTTTAATCTTTTCTTGTCGATGATTAATCTTTATTATTTGTCTTATGTATTATTATATTTAATACCTCATTTTCCATTGGCTTACTCCTTAAACTCACCTCACGACATGGCTTTTTTATATACCAATTCGTGAGATATCGGTATTAAGTAATGGCCGAGCCACGAACTTCACGGTCACTGTAATTTCTTGAACTCGATAGCCAGCCTTGATTTCTTTAACCAATAAATAACAAAAAAATATAATTCGGGTAGGCCCTAAGCGTACACCAATAATTTTATATTAAAGTGGTATTTTTTTTTGGTCGCGTGTTTAATAAAAATTGAACATTATGATTTTCCAGGTTTTGAAAATGATATTGTGCTCGAATAATGTCTACTTTTTAAAATTACCTTAATAGTAATTCGGGTAATTTTTGTGCTGGAATTTTTATTTGCCATTTTAACTACAGGGTGTTACAAATTCGGATCTCGAATCTATTAAGATTGTTAAAGTGAGGCAAACTTACTTTACTTGGAGTTTAACAATTTTTTGATAAATGAAAATATTCCGAACACCTTCGAAGATAATATAAACTGAAAATTTAATTTTTTAAATTTAATTTTTGACTCGGGAAAAACACCATTTCATAGCCACTTTTTATATTCTACAAGAGGCCGTTATTAGTTTCCAAATTCGACGATTCGTTCTTTAGTTACCACCGTTCAAGGTCACAACCATTTTGTTCCCAAAACCCGGCATCTATTGTTGGCAAAACCATTATCGTAGAGGTTTACTACTGCCATAAATTTATTATATTTGGCAATGACCTTGAGTTGAGGTATACGCGTTTCTATTTTTTGTTTTCTATCATTCCACTTTACTCGAGCTAGAGGTTCAACGTTATGAATATTGCTGCAAACAGTAGTTGTTGAATTATTATCATCCACCTTACAAAAGAAAATTTCGATTCATTTGCATATGCAGAAATAAATGACCCACGCTCTTTTTAAAAGAGATTTTTTTACCCTTTAAGGGGACAGTTGTTCATTCTGTTTTCTCTAATGTCGTAGAAAACACCTCCTTTTTAAATGTACCGGGTGATCCATTAAGGGTGACGAGCGGCCATATCTCGGAAACTACTGGGCATAGAAATTCAGAAAAAAAAACTTATAACTAAAGTGGCCATGAGAAAATCCTGGAAATAATTTTTAAGTTCCGCATTTTGCCGCAAGAGAGCGTAATTGAAAAGTAAATTTTAATATTTTACATATCTCCGAAAATTCCACATTAAGGTATATCTTTGATAACACCATTAAAAAACTTGGACAATTATGTATCATTTTGGTCTTATGCTCATTGGCGTACCGATGGTGTGCCTGAGGAGAAAAACGCAAGGGACCTTTTTTATGCAGAATTGACCAGGCTAATCCGAAATAATATCCACATGGAAAAATATCAGTGGCGTCCCACTTTTTTTCTAAAAAATATATAATCGCTTCTTCGTTAAAAATTATTCTATTGGCGATAACGCTGAAACGAACGGAGATATCGAGCTGCGGTTTTAATATTTTTTCCAGAAAATTTTATCTACTTTTCGATTATGGTATCATAATTATACCGTATGATTTATTTTTTCGCAGTAAAATCAAAAAATGTGTTATTATTACAAATTGCGCCCTCTAGCATTTTTTTTTTGAGAATTATCATGGACAACTAAATACGATTGGTGAAACTGCATACATTTCTCTTCCAAACAGTCTTTGGTTTGCTAAAATCGGATAAGTCGTTTATAAGTTACAGCGATTTAACTAATTACAATTTCAACAGCTTCCCTCCTCTTATTAAAGTCGGTACGCCAATGAGCATAAGACCAAAATGATGCATAATTTTTCAAGCTTTTTAATGGTGTTACCAAAGATATACTTTAATGTAGAATTTTCGGAGATATGTACAATTTTAAAATTTACTTTTCAATTACGCCCTCTTGTGGCAAAATGCGGAACTTAAAAATTATTTCAAGGATTTTCTCATGGTCACTTTAGTTGTAATTTTTTTTCCTGAATTTCTATGCCCAGTAGTTTCCGAGATTTGGCCGCTTGTCACCCTTAATGAATCACCCGGTACAGTGTTTGTAAAAAGAAAACATTCACAAAAAAAACGAATAAAAAATGCTTTTTGCCACACTTGGTTAATGTAATAAAACCTTTTGAAAGTCGTAAACCTTTACCACCTTTCATTTATTATACCAGTGGTGTATTTTCGAACCAGTCATGTTTTTGCCTAAAAACCCTTAATTTAATTTTTGATATTAAATTATAATTTATTACTTTATACTACACCTAAAGATGGTTTGATAAATGCAATATATTTATTAAATTAATCTATTCATGTCATGTCATTTCTTGCCATTCTTTTGAATTAGGCTTTTTTCCTCTTCGTTTACTGCCAGGGCCATTTCCGAGGGGACCTACAGCTTAAGTGGGTTCCGAACCACGATCCTCGGTCATGCGACACCCCCCAAGGGCTATCAACCCTTGCTTTCTTGCCTGCATGACCTACCGATTGGGGAGTGTGTACCTTCTTCCGCACCCCACGAGATGTCCGATCTCATTCGGCCTGGTTACCGGCGTGAATGGGGTAGGTTGGGATATGATACCTTTTACACTCTTTCCTGCATTCTTAATTCCACTGAATTTCGGATATACTTTTTTTATTGTACGTATACCCACTCCGGGAATCGAATCCGGGTCGCCACGGTCGAATGCCAGTAACCTACCTCTAAGCCACCGCCGTGGTTTAATATATTCATAATCTCTTTCAGATGGATTAAAAAAGACTTACAAAAATATCCATTATTTATGAGACACATCAAAATAGTCTGTAACGTAATAGGAATGTATTATATGTTATTTGCTATCGATTAGGATTAGAGTGATAATTAATTATTCAATTAAAAAAAAAAAGGATTTTAAAATTTTTTTAATTTATGAAAAAGTGGAATGAAATGGGTTAAAGTAATTTTTATAAACGCAAGACGTTGAAATTAACTTGGATTTACTGAAAGTAATTCGTTTTAATTACTTTTCTTAACCCGTTTAAATCAAGAAAACTATATGTGGGTATGATTACCGCTAGACAAGCGAGAGTAATTCAATTAACAGCAACAAAAGATTTTTATTTTCCTATTGAAATTGATTGTTTTAATTGGTGTGCTGGCCAAGACCATTTATCAATTGATTTTGATAAATTGTTTTTGGAATGTCATGTCGATAATCCTAATATTGTATTACAACAATGGCGGGAGGAATATCTAGTTAAGCCTTTTGATTTCAACTGGAAGAGTTCGTTAGTCTTTTTATTACAATTAAATGAACATTTAAGTGAATTAAAGGGTCGGAGCGTATGATGAATCGACATTTTAACTCTTTTTGAGGTTTGAATAACTGAAGGATACAATAATTTTTACTTAAAATGGGTTTGGCTGAGCACGGTTCAACGTGGTTCTAAAAATGTATGGGATGTAGTAAATTAAAATTAACTTTTTTTTACTACGCTTTTAAAAAATTATATCTTTGGAGCTTAATAGTCCTACACTGTAAAATCGGCTTGTAATGTGCACTAATATTGAAAAACTAACAGGAATTACAATTTTTGTTCTTAAAGTAAGAACACTTGAACCGCCAGATAAGTTAATATAATTTACATGTAACACCATGTAAATTCATATTCATATAGTTGTTGCTACATACTAGATGAACCATACATGTTCAGGTCAGTCATATCAAAGTACCAATTCTTGCTTGCAGAATACATTTCTTCTATGTTCGAAAGGAATTAATATATTACACGAACCTGTGTAATATTTAATTTTAAAAAGCCGGTGTCTTATATTTTTCCATATATCCATTTTATGCGTTATTCCAGATTAGCTTGTAATATGTACTAATATTACAGTAAATTTCTGTTTATTAAAATGTATATTTTCAATAAGCTATAAAGTAGTTTTTGTTCAATTCAAATATTCCCAGATGAGAATGGAAGAGATCTCGTAAACCATAAAAGAAACACAGATGATTAAATTAGAAAAAAGTTGCGCCCTACTTTTGTAATACAGTGTTTTCAAATTAAAAAAAACTCCGAATTCTTCCGAAGATATTTGGGCAAAGCCGAATTTTCGCCTTTTCATTTTTATTTTTTTCTGACTTTATTTGAAAAGAAGTTTACATTCTTATTACCATTTTTTTTCTCTACAAGTTGATGTAGTCTCCTCTACAAGTTGGTGTTATTAAATTTTTAATCCAACGTTTCGTTTTATCAAAACCATCATCACCTTTGCGTTTTTACATTGGTCGAAAAATCTAATTTTATTATTTTTAAATCCCCGCCTCCTTTATAATTCAACGACGTATCACACCTAGTATTAATTTTAACACGTTTCGGACTTAAAACTCATCATCAATAAGTACAAATTCATCTAGTATCTATCAACTTTCTTTTGTATTCAAAGCCAACTAGAAATAATTTGACTCTGGACGTAGACAACAAGTTATATTACATTTTTTTCTCTTGAATAATATTCAATAATTTTTAATAAAAAAAAACTCCCCAAAAACATAGAATGTTTACTTCAAAGAAATAAGATAAAAGTTCATTTGCACTAAACGATTACATTAACATAATCTGTCATTTGACAAGTATTTATAATTTATTTAAACAAAAGTGCCTGTCACAGCCTACTAAACAGTTAACACAGATTAAAATTAGATTAGGTTACGGAGATTGAAAATAAAATCGTTTCAAATAAGATGAATTTGCACTTCTGCATTCTTATTTATGATGAGTTTTTATGTCCGAAACGTGTTATTTTTACTAGATATGATAGGTCATCGGATTATAGACTAGAAGGGAAATTTGAAAATGGTCAAATAAAATTCCCCGACTATTTAAGAAAGTTGATGATGGTTTTGAAAAAATAAAACGTTGGATAAAAAATCGAATTACACCAACTTGTGTTGAGGAAAAGAAATGGCAATGGGAATGTAAACTTTATTTTAACGTATCGCTTCAAATAGTCAGAAAAAAATAAAAACGAAATCGATAAAATTCGGTTTTGCCAAAATATCTTCGGAAGGATTTGGAGTTTTTTAAATTTGAAGCCACAATAGGAAAGAGTTTTACAGTGTAGATTTGGTAAAAAAGCTAAATTACCGCGTAAGAGCTACAAAAGCTAAGATTCCAATTGCTATTATAGCAAAAATTATTCGTAGAACTTCAAATGATTATTTTTTTTCTTCTTTCTTCAGAATTATTAAAAATAAATATTTTAATTATTTATTTAAAAAAAGTAGAAATAATGAATGTACTACCTAAATTAAGTGTGAGAAAGTTATTTTTATGCAGATAAAAATAGCGAGGAACAAGATAGAAGCCAATGAAAACCCTAAAAAGAAATTGCCCCATCAACAACATTTTCCTATGTGCAGTTTCCCATATACAGGGTGCTACAAATTCGCGTGCGTGCATGGGGATCTCGAAAACGGTAAGAGATACGAAGATGGTTAAATTAAGGCAAAGTTGCGTATTTTGGAGCTTAATAATTTGGTGAAAGAAAATTCTAAATATTTCGAATGCCTTCAGAGATATCCGAAAAAAAAACGAAATTTTCATTTTTGGTTTTTAATTTTTTGCGCCTTTTTCCACTTTTTCATAGCCGTTTTCATGATCTACAATATGGCCTTTTTAATTTTTAAATGCGACGTTTCGTTCTTTGGATACCACCACCAAGTCAATTTTTTTAAATATGGACCTGGATTTCTTATTACGGTTTTAGGGACTTATAGGCTTTAGAAACCTAATACAATAAATTAAAACATTTTAAAAATTTTTAAGGTTTCGTCATCAAATAACACATCAGAATTTGAAATTATCCCTTTTTACCCATTACGGTCCTGGCAATTATTTTTAGGATTAAATATTAAAATTGCATTACAGAAAGTGAGACGTTTAATGGGTTTAAGCCATTAATTATTTTAATACAATTAGACAGGCAGTCAAGGTCAAATATTTCAGCAGGTTAATAAAACTCACAGTTTTTAAAGCATGGGAAGTAATTATATTTTTTATTAATGTTTTTATATTATATCTTATCATAATACTTACTTTAATTCGTATAATTTTGGCCTGAGACCTCAAAATATTTTAAAATAGAAAAAGGGACAGTCATGAATGAAAAAGAGGTACATAGCAGTAGAGTGAAGTTGAAACAAAAATTTGAAGGTTTTAGGGCACAACTTTAAGACAGATAATAGTAATCGCTATCGCTATCTATAACCATTTTTTCTTACTGGATAATACATCTAAAAAAAAATAATGAAATCATAAAGAAAAATGAAAACATTTAATAACATGTTAATTTAATACATCACTGACCAACATTAATATTTCTTTTTCCTTGTAATAATAATTGTAACGTATTTAATCTATAGGTGTCTAACTAAAAAATCTTAAAACTATAAAAAGGACTCAAATTTTTTTAAATAATTTACAGGGCCGTAAGGAACTAAATTGATAATTTTAAATATGTTATTTGATGACGAAACATTAAAATTAAAAAAAAAAAATTTCGTTTTTTTTTCGGATATCTCCAAAGGCATTCGAAATATTTAGAATTTTCTTTCACCCTGTATAGGCGGTTCCCTATGGGACACCCTGTATATATATAATTTCGCACTAAAGTATTGTATTAATCTTACAATATTTCTTATAATTAATTAAGCAACCTCCTTTATCTTACAACACATTCCCTTTAAATTGTAATAATATTCATGCATGTTAGACGAGATCCTGTGTATCGTAAATCTGTCACACACAGTAAGTCCTGCAACATGGCGTAAATAATATCCTTTTAGATGCTCTCTGTAATGAAATGACAAAGCTAATTATCGTATAGCCCAAGGATATGTACGCGTTGAATATTTCGCCAAACTTCCTGGGAGGTTATTTCTCCTTATGGGACATTCGTAATGCCTGTGACGATGTTGCAGATGCATTTGTCATGCTTCAGGATGGTAAAACCCCAAATTTCAGTGAATTAACCATTGGCGTCCTGGATAAAAATAGTGGAGAGTTAGAAAATAGTTTCATGTAATCATCCAATCAATCACAAAATCATCACTCTCTCATCACTCTGTTAACGAAAATATGGTAAAATTACAATGCTTAAATATGGTTGGTAATTTATCAAGTAATGGTGTGAAATTACAAATTGTGTAATTTTATTAGTATGCCGTGTGAATAATTAGTAATTTTACTACTTGCTAAGTATTTTCATTGGGAAATTGCATTTTACGCATAAATCTTGAAATTTTACATTAAATCTGTAATATTACAGACACCTTAATGTAATAATTAAGGATTTTTATCAGGATAAATGTAGTAAATTTTCCACAGCAATTAACAGTGCACTGTAACAAACCTTATTCATGGTAAAAACAAGGTAGATAATATCGTAGAAAAGGAGAAACTTAACGATAGGCAAGTGGACTAGTGATGATTGTTTTCCCAGTCTCATTTTACGCAGGAACAATGTCAGCTAAAAGGAATCTATACTTTTACATGGATCCCGAACCCCAAATAAACTTTATTCTTAGCTTCGTTGATCTCAGTTGTCTAGTCGTAATATTTGTTACATAGATGTCTATGAACAGTGTCTTCGTTATGTTTCGGTGGATCTACTTTAAAGGATTTTACTAAAGAACCCCTCCAGCCATCTCGATCAGTATCCTGGTCTCATATTCACATATCTATGTACTTAATGCATTACACTTTCCATCTATAATGCTTTTATGTACTCCTATATTAGTGGACATTGTTTTCCTACGACCACCTATGAAAATGAGAAAAAAGCACGGTTAATTTGGCTAAAAAGCGCCGTATATCACACGCGTGTTAAAAAAAAATTTCGACACTAATGTTGAAATATAAAGGCACAATATTTAATAAACATATGGTGCCAATTTGACAGACCACCCCTATTTATTAAAAATTGTAAAGTGTTTAATTTATTTATCATGTATTAGTCGAGTGATTCAAAATTAGTGTGAAAATACTAAAATATCTGAAATTATAAAGAATTTTAATAATACACTGGAAAATCTATTACCAGAAAAAACAAATCGCGCTGAAGAAAGTGTTATGTATTAAACAACAAATCTTTATTGGTATCGATAGCGTAGATAATAGAGCTCTAGCCCACAGATCCTTGATTAAATTAAAAGTTTTTCATTCTGGTTAATCTAGAAGTCAATCCAGAATTAGTTTTTCCTATGATATATAAAATATGAAAAAATGAAAAAGCTAAACTACAAATAAAGGAAAAACCTATTGACAAACTATGAAACCAGATATTAAGTGGAACATAATCCTAGTATGTTAATTTCAACACTAGTGTTGATATTTTTTTTTCAACACTAGTTTTGAAATATTTTTTTCACAAATCAAAGACTTTTTTAATAATTCTTTGTGATCGCAGGAAAAATAGTGTACATTACTCGTGTGAAAGTGAATATTCTAAAACTCGGAGAATTTCCGCTCTCGGCTAGCGCCTCGTGCTAAATTTCTCCTTGTTTGAAAATTATTACTTTTATCACTCGTTATGTAATATACTATTTACGTTCAGTTCACTCTATAAGTAAATCCATTCTTACACACAACTGTGCATAAAAAATAAAAACGCACAGCTATGCGTTATGTTGCCTAGTAAAACAATCAAGTTAGCCTTGAACCACTCAAATCTTGACATTTATCTATCTTGCGTTTTAAATATTTAACAGTGATATTGACATTGACATTATTTGAGATTTGAAGTTCATATCGATACTTTATAAATTATAACCTGATCTTTAATTTATTAGTACGTATTGCGTATTGCAAAGCAATTATGCACTCATGTAATTACCGTACTCGCCGCTACGAGGCTCGTTCTCAATTTTTCCATTCGTACGTAATATGCTTTTTACCACACTTGATACGTAATATACTATATTGTATGCGCTTAACATAATATTTTAATAATCTTTTCTTTTCGTGGTATCCCATATAAAATATAAGTAAAACTTTTTATCCTCCTCAACTCCGCCACTGCCATTCGTAATTTCAGTCACTCCCGCTAATAAAGTCGGCTCCTTTATCCTGTTAGATAAAACTAACGGCAGGAGATGGCAGGGAGACAATGTGCCATGCCTGCCAAAACTTTACTGCAGATCAACTATAGGAAACGCATTTATTTAATTATACAGATGGCTGGTTCGCTACGAATTTTAAGTCTGCCAGCTCTATAAAAGGGAGAAAAAAATTTGCATTATACATTAAAGATATGTCAGTAAATTATATAGATATTATTAATTTCTAAATTACTTAGAAGAGAAGAAATGTATGTGTACCTACATTAGCTTGGTCCTTACTTATACAGGGTGCCACAAATTCGTGTGCGTACAAGGGGATCTCGAAAACGGTAAGAGATACGAAGATGGTTAAATTGAAGCAAAGTTTCGTATTTTAAGGCTTAATAATTTGGCGAAAAAAAATTGTAATTATTTCAAATGCTTTCGGAGATATCCGAAAAAAACCGAAATTTCCATTTTTGGTTTTTAATTTTTTGCACTATCATTTTTAACTTGGGAAAAAAATAAAAACCACTTTTTTATAGCCGTTTTTGATGTTCTACAAGATGGCGTTATTAGTTTTCAAATTCGACTTTTCGTTCTTTAGTGACCAACCTTAAGTCAACTTTTTTAAATACGGACCTGGAATGTTAAATACAGTTTTAGGGATTTCTAAGCTTTAGAAATTTAATACAATGTACACATTTTTGAAATTTTAACGTTTTGTCATCTAATAACACATTTGTCAAATTATCTTTTTTATTTCATTACGGTCCAGAACATTTAGAGCCAAACTAAAAACAAATGATTTCTGATTTAAAAAATCCGTCCATTTTTACTCAAAGGGGCCTAATATTTAATATTTTGTAAGAGAAAAGACCCAAAGTCACGGCCTCAAATATCTAGGTTTTATTTTTGTTACATGTCTTGCCTGAAACTAGCATCAGATCTTCTAAACAGTAAAAAAAAAATTTAATTGTTTTTGAAACAAACATAAGCGCATCACAGTAACATAACTAGACTAACACTCTAGTTACCTTTTCTTCACTCGTGAGCATTATTTTTTTTCTGTTTTACAGTAATTCGGTCTAGGTCTAAGGCAAGAACCATAGGACTTAAGATATACGTTATATTAATAAAATAAATAAAATACTAATCAAAAATAGAATTACTTCTCATGCCTTAAAAACTTGCTTACTTCCTAGCTTAGAGTATTGTGACGTTTAATCTTATTTAAAAAAATAAACAGATCAAACACAATAACTTCCTGTTATTTAAATTTTAATATTTAAGTAATCATAAAAATAATTGCCAGGGCCGTAATAGCAAAGAAAGGATAATTTGAAATGCTAGTGATGTGTTATTTGATGACAAAACGTTAAACTTTTAAGAACCTTTAAATTTCCAAAGCTTAAAATTCCTTAAAACTGTTTAAAAAATTCCAGGTCCATATTTAAAAAAAAATGAATTAAGGTTAGTATCTAAAGAACAAAACGTACAATTTGAAAACTAAAAACGACATCTTGTAGAACATAAAGAACAGCTACAAGAAAGTGTTTTTTGTTTTTTCATTGTCAAAAATGAAGGCGCAAAAAATTAAAAACCAAAACTAAAAATTTCGGTTTTTCTCGGATATCTCAGAAAGTATTCGGAATACTTAATTATAATTTTCTTTTACCAAATTATTAAGCCTCAAAATACGCAACTTTGTCTCAATTTAAACATCTTCGTATCTCTTACTGTTTTCGAGATCCCCTTGTACGCTCACGAATTTGTAGGACCCCGTATATAGCAAAAAAAAAAACATATTTTTTTTAGGGTTCCTTCTAGAATAATTCTCTTCAATGAAAAAATAATGTTTATAAATTTGGTTTGCAAAATGACACCAATAATCGATTCGTTACATCATACGCGAAAGAAATTTTTTAAAAGATGAAGCATAACATCGTAATTTTTCAATGACGTCCAATGTGCATTGTTCATAATATGACTTACTAATAGTAAATTCAACAAAATGATTTAGTAAAGTTCTTTAAGTCAATTAAATAAAAGGCGAAATCGCCCAAGTAAAATTATTACAGACAAGCAGTGTTTAGTTAATTTATAACGTCCGTAATGATAGGTTGGCAGAACTGAATACCCGGCCGGCCGCTTGAAATATGGCAAAGTGGCGGTATAAAAATCTGGACTGAAGATCGTAAAAGCTGCTATTTTTATAAATTGGTAAAGCTCTGTTCTTTCTTACTTACGATAATTAGATTCATTACTACTGACTTTTTCGGTACTTATGAGAGATTGATGGATTCACAGAAGCTGAAGTCTACAAACTACCGTAAGGTATCATAAGATTTTACAATATACCGGGTTACACCAGAAAGTGCTGCCTGGCCGTAAAGATTTAAAAATATAAGACGTTAATAAGTAAGTAAATTGAAAATTTTCGACCAATTTAAACCTTCGAAATCATTTCCGATTTAACCGGAAGTGAAGTCAATTTTTTAATTTTACATGAAAACCCTTTATTTTTATTCTATATTTAAAGTCTATACAAGATTCTTTTTTCAATGATATTCAGTTTATCATTTGTTTTAAAAATGGCCGCCTAGATCAATTTTTCTTTGTTTTTTAAAATTTCCATAGTTTTGGTAAATCAAGGTAAGTAAGTAGTAAAGAGTAGGCCATGGAAACGGTAAAATGACTTATTTTAACCTACTTAATAGTATAAAACTGACTTGCTTAAAAAAAATGTATCCGTTATAGGGCTATTTTATTTACAACTTGTTTTCTAAAAAAACAAAGCGGAATTTCTCCATTTTTTTAAACAGCAACCCCTTTTTATTCTAATGTAATAATATTGTTCATTTAATTTTCTTTCTAACGATGTAACACAAGTTAAAATTATTCATTGGGTAATAGTAGTAATTAACAAGAAACATCATAAATGTAATTTCTAGACTCAAATAAGCTATAGGAATTTTAGTCAAGATCAGGCTAGTATGCCGTGGAAAACAAAGATATTATTTCTACATTTATTAGACCAAAATACCAAATAATATTAAATATTAATTACGAAGATTGAAATGAACTGTTTTCCACGGCATACTTCTCATAGCTTATACGGGTTCAGAATAGTAGATACTGTAACGAGGTTGGAATAAAAATTTGATCCGAGTGGAAGATTCCGAACGCGAGCGTGAGGAACCACGAGTATCGAATTTGCATTCTAACCGAGTAGCAGACTTTATTTTCTCCACGACCAAAAATACTATTCGCAATATTTGTAATTTTGTAATTTGTATTATCCAGTTTCATATCTGATTCATCCGATTTTTCACTCATATTTTGACTTGCACTAAAATTTGTCTGCTGACATTGACAGTTTCAAAATTCATGGCAACCTATGTCGTTTAGATCAATTAAAGAATATTTATTCCGTATCTTGTTATGAAATGAAAATACACGCAAAACGCATAAGAAGCAAGTGTTTCAGAATAAATATTCCAACTCAAGAGCGAGAATTTTTACATTCTATCATCAAAAATAATTTTGGAATTATTACATTCAGTAATGGTCGTGGACAAATTATATTTATGATATTTTTGTTAATTTCCACTATTACCTAAAAAGTTTTTATTAACTTGTTACCGTTAAAAAGGAAATTAAATGAAGAATTTTATTGGAATAAAAAAATAATGTTGCTCAAACAAATAAATTTTATATTATAAAGCCGGTTGAAATGAACCATTTCAACGTTTCCATTGCCTACTCTTTACCGTTTACCTTGTTTTATTAAAGTTATGAACATTTTAGAAAACAAAGGAAAATTTATATAGGCCGCCATTTTTATAACAAATGATAAAGTGTGATATATCATTAAAAAGAGAATCTTTTGTAAAATCAAAGCATTAAATAAAAATGGGGGGGTTTTCATTTAAAATTCAAAAGTTGACTTCACTTCCGGTTAAACCGGAAGTGGATTTAAAGGTTTGAATTTACCGAAAAATGGTAAATTACTTATTAACTCCTCAAGTTTTTAAATCTTGACTTTTAAAATTACAGAAACAATGGGAGGGGTGCGACATGATAATCATATCCATTCTTGTTGTACAAACTACTATTACTATGTCATTATTGAATAATAACTATTATTGAAATTCATAGGTTGGTGTCCTGTAGTAATCAGTTTATTAATCAGGAGGTACGACCAATTATTATTTTCATTATTCATTACTCGCGATTATTTAAACCAATTAAAGGAGAGGTTTCAAACGATTTCCAAAAGAAAGCCCCCTAATAAAATAAATTGAAAATTAACATACCAAAATTACTTGTTGTAACCTATACATATAGAAAAACTTTTAAATGTGGCAGAAACAATCACAGCAAACGTATTGCTATTTACAGTATAATCTAACTGCTGGACAATTGCTTTCGAGCAAGAAAAATTTCGCCTAAATTTAACAGTTAATATTTTCTGAACCAGATATGATATCGACCTACAGTTTTGAACACCTATATGTCTATGGTTTATGAGTATAGTGTTAGAAAGTTAGAAATTAATAAATACATTTTTTCCAAAAATTAAATTAAAAAAATTATCTTTGTTAAAATTTTGTAAACACACTGTATAATATACCTGTAGTGTGATATAAAAACTAAAAAATAGGAAAAAATTGACGTAATCTAGGGGCGAGTACTTTCCAATATAAAACAATCGTGAAAAATTGTGAGATACTCATAAACCATAGACATATAATTGTTTATAAGTACACCACTGTACATCATAACATTTAGATACAACTATTGTTACTGAACATAATTGACAAATTATTTTCTTTACTATGAACCAGTGATTCAATTGACGTAGAGTGATAAAATTTAAAAATATTATTGTGAAAGTTATACGCCATTAAAATTGAAGCAAAAATCATCGTCTTCTTTAACACCCTGTATATAAAATTTTCTGACAGTTAAAGAAAATCCAACATTGACAATTGTTTCCCAAGAAATAGATCTATCAACCATTCAAAACTGTAGGTCGATATCATATCTGGTTCAGAAAATGTTAACTGTTAAATTTAGGCGAAATTTTTCTTGCTCGGAAGCAATTGTCCAGCAGTTTATTTTAATACAAAAATCTGGACTTAGAACCTAAAAACTGCCATTTTTATGTGTATGCATGTTCTTTACTTATAATAGTTAGATCTATTAATGACTTTTCGGTATTTGTGACAGTTTGATGAATACGAAGAAGCCTGCACGCTAAACAATGTGAAGATAATTATAATTATCTTTTGAAATAATAATATATAATTATAAGTGTGCATAGGTTAAAAATTTAAATGTTCTAAGAACACGTCTGTTGCATCTTTTCCTTGGTTCGCGTAATTACTTTTTCTCGCACATAAAAAGAACATTTTTAAATAAAATGTTTAAATTGTATTTTATTTTCTTTTGTTGATAATACAATGTTATTAGTTTTTTAAGACTCCTCTTCTCGATTCAAAAAAATATTTACATTTTAAATCAAAACTCAGTTCTGATAAAATCCATGTTCACATCATATTGATTATCAAAATTAACACCGCCCACTGATTAAATTCAACAATCCGTGATTAAGCCGTCTTATTTAAAACTGATTAACATAAGAATTATTGCTGATCATATTTTAATCTATTTAATCAATTCTCATTAACTAGTTTAATCAATAATGATGTATGTTAAAAAGGCAATTATAAAATGTCATCGTAGGTAATGCTGATTCATTGTATATTAAAATATATATTTTCTTTTCAAATTCATAAAGAATATGTGACTGTGTAGTATACTCAAATCGTTTTGACAAATTAACTATTTTATAAGTTAAAAGCTCAAAAGTTGGGTTAGGTTATGTCAAACTGACAATTACGTTCGAAGTTCAATTCTGTTGCGGTTTTCATTTAAATCTTGATAAGTATACAATTACAAAATGTGCCAACTCGACCTTGAATAATTGAACTCAATACCTGTCTTGGTGAAATTTGTATTTCGCTACGTGGATTCAGGTCGATTTATGTAAACAGCTACTTCATGAAAATGTGGTAAATTATTGGGCATACGAAAATACCATTTCTGGTGGCAGTCACAGAAGCTCTCTTAGCTTTCATTCTATGAGAATTTTTCTCGAAATGTTTGTCGTTATTAGTATTTTAACTAGTTTGAGGTTAGAGGTTAGAATATGTTTTAAGCAATCCAACGATGTGTTTAATTAGGTATAATCTTTTTTTCACCGGAGAGTCCATCGGTTGAGCCAAATCGCGTTCTTAAATTGCCTATTGTATTACCGTTTGGACTTAAATCATGTTCTTTTATTCATGGTGGATTTCTGGTGATTTCTATCAACGTCAACGAGAGGGAAATCGTAAAATAATTTACCAGCCGGTTAATAACCTGCACCAGGTGTCAATCATCGGTTCATCAGTTCCAACACTGGTTGAATTTACTTGCGAAAAAATAATATACCTATTTGAGCCCAAATAAAACCACAATAGAATAATATTTTAATCATTTGGCAACAGCGTTTTATACGCTTGTAAAAAGTTCCTACTATTTCCATATGGGTTCATTCATGGACCTCGTCAGAAACTAAGTAGTAGCATAAATTTTAGTTCTTGTCGGTTTGTTTTGATAAAGGGAGATGCGAGGTCTATCATTGCTTTCTCGTCGTTGTTTCTTGGGGTTTTCAGAGATGTGTTTGAGAGAAAGAGAAGAAAAAATAAAGAGGTGGGTTGCTTAACTTATGATTTTGTATAAATTAAACTAACATAAACCACTTTAGGCGCTGTCGAACTTAAAAGAACTAATCAGCCAACCATCCTTAATCATTTCTCTCTACTCTATCCACAGAATCAGATCTCAAACAGCAAATTTATAGAATGGTACTTCCGAGCCATTTAATTTGATACCTTTTGAAATCCTTTAAATCAGATATAACTTAAAAAGGGGATATATATATATTTTATGCAATTGTTTGGTATCAATAATTGATACCAAACAATTTTTATATTTAAAGTAACCCAAAATTATTATTTTGTGTAAAAAACAGGGCAAATTATACAACAGGTTTACAAATTGACTAAAAATTTTTTAAAAAGAAAAATTGTTTGAGTATTTTTCAAGAAATAAATTAATTTGTTGAAATAAATCGTATAGCTGGTTTTTTAACTACACAGTATATAAATTCGTAAAAATACCCAAAAGCGACGATGGACCTTTAATTCTCGATGGACCATACAATTTTGATTGTGATACATTATTTCTGCCAACATCATTCATTTACATCAAACCAGGGTTGGGCAAAATTTGATTTTTATTAAAAAAATCCAAAAATCATTGAATTTTTGAAAATAATCCTTTTGCGACTTGCGTTTCTTTCCCGATCTATAAATTGTCAAATACGTCTGGTGTATTTTGATACTAGTTGTTCAACGGAGTGGAAGTAAATAGTCGTAATTTTTCCTTGGACATCAATAAGTGAAAACATATAAATTGCTGGAAGAAAAGAAGACAATGTGGCAGTTTTATGGTAAAACAACAGATCCAAATAAATCAGGGTGTCGAGCGACTGGTAAAAACCGCAAGAAAAACGTCAAGGAATAATTCAAAGACTCAAAAATAGTTTCAATTAAATCGTGATTTTTTTTAAATCAAGTGATTTAAATCAAGATTTATTTCGTAATTTAAGTCACTTGATATAAATCAGCCCAACCCTGCATTAAACCTATCTGGTTAGTTAATTATTGTTTAAAATTTGTAAATAATTTTTAACTAATAATTGTTTTTTTTATAATTTTCAGGTAAGTTTCAATTATCTGCTACTAGATTTGGAGAAATAGGTGTTTTTAGGTAAGCGTCAATATATTTTTAAAGAAAACTCGAACAGAACCTTTAGTAGTTTTTAAGTCTAAGGCTAAGTTTCATCAACTAACATCACTGATGACTGACTTAGGCAGATCTGCCATTCAGCTAGACCTGACAAATTTATTTTATTGAAGATAAGAGCGCGCGTAGATAAGAAATAAATAGGCAATCCCCTATTCTCCATCCCCCCGTCCCCCGTCACCCCGTCCCTAACTATATTGCATTTTATAACTATTTCGCCACAGTTTATATTACTAATACAAATTTCTTATATTAAACCCTAAAAGATGATTACAACAATACTAAAAATACCTACATTATTTAAACTTGTCGAGATTATAATCTTTCGTATTTTTCATTTTCTTCGCTATAGAGCTCACAGCTACAATGTAGGTAATCTTGAATATATCTCCCGAAATCTTCCTTTAAAGTGTCAAATTTAGAGAAATATGAGGCAAATCTGCTTAGTTCCAAAAAATATCATCGACGATAAAGACTAACATATTTTTGTAGAAATAAAGCCGACAAGATAAATTAGTGAATTGTCAAATTTTTACTTTTTTGAGCCTGTTAGGTATCGCTCGCTTAAGATCGTTGTAGCTTCGAAAGAAATAAAAAGGGGTTTTAGGATTTTATTAATGTTGACAAATAATTTGTAGGTGGTTAGTTTTTCTTGTTCATTTTATAAAAAATGGCTACTTATTAGCAGAATTCCTTAAGCATATACATGTTTATCGTCTCCTACCTAGGAAATTTATCGTTGGCTATCATCATTAGAGTTTCTTTTCTCAGCGAAAAGCAATACATCTCTCAATTGAGTAGTTTGTTATATGAACGTAAAAGTTTTATCTAATTCACAGATATAAATAATTTCGTAATTCAAAATACACACGCACACAGACAAGAATTTAAACTTTTATTTAACAGATGTTGACCTTTCTGAAATTTTTTAGTCTATGTGTTTTTGCCAAATAGGCCATCATCAGGGCATAATATAATGAGGTCCAAATTAGGACGCACCTAAGTCAACTAGAACTATTAATTAATACAAAACAACAAAAGTTGTGTGGGTGTATTTGGACCTTATTGCTTTGATGATAGAAAATATTAATCATCGTAAATTATTAATGACAGAAGCTTAATAATTTTATTGGTGGTAGAAAACTGAAGCCTTTTTGAATTGACTGTTTTATTTTTTATCGCCCTGTCTAGCGAAATAAATGCAACCAAAGTTCTCTTTTGAGAAAGAAAAAATAAAAATACAAATAAAACAAATTCTTATACCACTTTTTTTTGATATGTAAGGATCCATTTTATTTTACAATTATTTTTACATGACTGTATCAGATGTATGCATGTTAAGGGCTCCAATGGCGCACACAGGATTTTGTGTTGGGATAGAGGTGGAGCTGATGCGTCTTCTATCAAAATTGACCTAAAAAAACTTTTATCCTCCCAAAACTTCTCCTCCGATCAAACGTGACTTAAAAAAAAAACATCCCCATCACCAGAACAAATAAATATCGCTAACTCGGTGCACGATAGTTTATTTTTTTTTGGTGCGCCACTGAAGGGCTGTTATTATAAATAATTGCAAAATTCGTGCTATTTCTATACAAAACATGTTTCATTTTAACATCATACCATAGATTAATCGTAAAATTATTGGAGAAACTGGAAAATGGCAGGAAATTTTAACAAGTTATTCTGATTTTCAGCAACAATTATTATAAACTTCTAAAAATATATGTGAATTAAATAATTTCTATATTGAATTTAATTTTATTGAAGTGCTGTTTAAAAAAGTTAGAAAATCTCTTATGGCAAAATAAATAGAAATTTATATTTATATTGAAATTATTTTTTTTAATGCATTTTTTTGTGAAAATTAAAATTACTTTTTAAACTGGAGTTGTTATTTTTTGTCATTACGTTTTTCAAACTATAACTGTGGTATAAAACATTATACCACCTATCATATGGCCAAATTTCAAAAATATCTGTAATTATAGCACACCACCTCTCACTAAATTATTCTTTTTTCTTACTATATCAAAAAAGTAAGTAAAAATAAGTAAAACCGTAAAATATGTAAAAAAAATGTTCATTAAATTTTAAGTTTAAGTCAGTGGCGGCTCGTCAAGTGAAGTAGAAAAAAATAGAAAAAAAAATAAAACCAGGAGGAAATGTTTTCGACAATATTAAATATGAATGTAATATAGCTACCATTTTAGCCCTTAAAAAATAATTATGTTCGAATTAATAATATTAATTTAATCAGAATATACCTATGCATAATAGGGCCACGGTTAACTCCGATGGGTAATAATAATAATACACTCTCGTGCATTTTGGCACGCCCCAGTGGACCGCCGTGTTCTCTACTCAACAGCATTGAAAGGCAAGCAGAGCCATCCAGTCAAGCGGTTTTGTTTTCTCGTCGCTATGGTTACGTGACTTCACTGGCGTCCGAAACGCGAGACGTCACGCGGCAGCATGAATAAATTTGCATTTTAAAGAAGTGCAATTTGAAAATAGATCAGTCGTATACCATTGTTTTATCATAGGTTCGCGACGTTCGGGTATTTATTTTTGAGGCTTCGCGTAACTTAACGGTTATAGATATCGTTTTTACTGTTATTTACTGTGGGATTAAAAAGTTTTGTTTTTTAGTTAATTCAATAGTGTGGAAGTACCTACTTGGTTCAATTGTTATTGTGTGTTTTAAAAATGAACCCAATTAATGGTTTGTAATTTGTTGGAAACTCCTTTCAGTCGTTGGACAGATATGGATAAGAGATACGTTTTGTTACACGGGCGACTTACTGGAATTTTAAACATAGATTTAAAAAAAGAATTTAAAAAAAGTGGCAGATCCTATAAAATAAATTTTAAGTGTTCCTGGTTTTCAGAATATAGTTGGCTATATGTACTAGTGTCGCCTTACAAAAATTGTTTTGTTGGTCGTGTTTACTCTTTTAGAATAAATATTGCGTTTGGAATAGGGATGGATTTACAGATTTTTTAAATATTACTCGATCGTTGCGTGAACACGGGGATTCTGGAAAACACTTAAAATGTCAGTTAATGTTAAGAAATTTTGAACAAAATCAAAATACTATTGCCGATGCTTTAAAAGAAAACGCTAGACCTCAACCAAAGAATCGATCTGATTTACAAAAACTAGCTATGTAAGTACGTAATTAAAATATAACTTAGTCAATGTTTGTTAAGTACCCGCACTATACGTAGCTCTTCACCATTTTTTAGGACCGCGAGCCGCCACTGGTATTTTTATTTGATATTAAACATGATGGCCTGCTCTCAATGCAGTATTCTAACTACGCATTCGTATATCTTTTAAAAATAAAGTTATAACGAAGCATTAGATCTATAATTTAAAATTATTTTAAAATAGTCAGGACATATCCAACATTATTTTTTTTATTTACACACCCTATATATTATATTATATTCTAATTCCCTATAAATTTTGTATAAAATGTTATACATCCAAATTCAATTATTTATTTTGAGATATTTACGTTTAAAATATGGCATTTTTAGACTGTGACAGGCTGTAAGATTGGATAAGCGCATCTTAGAGGAAAATGGATTCCACCTTCCTATCTAAGTTTTCTATTCTCTATCCAAAAACCGGAAGTTGTAACTGTTAGATAGAGATTAAATAAAAATATTGTATCTAAGTTGCGTCGTTCCAATGCTACAGCCTGTCAAAGTCTGAAAATGGCATATTTTAAACGTTAATATCTCAAAAACAATTACATTTAGACATATGACATTTTCTGCAAAATAGACGTGAAATTGTGAATTAGAAAATAATATAATATTTATTTATTTTTATTTATTTATTTATTTATTTATTTCATACACTGTTTTACAGTTTCCCAGTTACAAAACAGGTAGAAAACAGAATTTAATTAGGTAAAAATAAAATAAATTATTTAACAATTAACATAAAGATTAGCAATATTTAAATTTATGAAACTAACAATACGGTAGTAATAGTAGGTACCCTACAACAAGAAATAATTTAAAAAAAAAGTAATTAATTACATACGTAGTATAGGTACTAGTGATAAAAATGTCTTTTCACAGCGCTTAAGCTACAATTAAAGACATCATAGGCATGGACATTGTCATTGTAACATGTACACATCCTATTGATGGGAGAATATTTGAAGACATTGGTTCGTGAAGGTGGTAAGTAGAAGGTATATAAGTTTCGGGCATTTAGAGAAGGAATTCTAAAGTTCAGTTTGTGCAGCAGCTCTTCACAAATAATATTGTTATTGAGCAGTTTATGTAAAAATAACTGCGTAGAACATGTGCGTCTATCATGTAATCTAACAAACGAGAATCTTTGCAGCAGCTGGTCATGAGGAAAACCTCTGTCGGGATAAACTCCATCAGATCTATACCACAAAGCTTTCAAAAAACGTCTCTGAACGCTCTCAATATTGTTAATGTGGACTTTATAAAACGGAGACCAAATGATTGAAGAGTATTCCAATTTAGATACAACAAGAGAACGATACAAAGTTACTAACGGATCAAGTGACCTAAAATCTTTAGTAGTTCTAAGGATGAAACCAAGTATTTTATAGGCGGTGGATACGACGTGATCAATATGAGGAAGAAAGGATAGTTAATATATAGGGTGGTCGATTTAAAAAAATGTTGGATATGCCGTGACTATTTGGGACACCCTGTATAATTTCAAATAATTTGTTATTAAAAAGGTGAGCAGTTTAGATGCTATAAAATCCTGCGTTGAGAGCGGGTCACCCTGTATATTTACGAAAATTTACAAAGTAATTATGTAATAAATAAAGTATTATCAAATATTTAGAGTTTTTAAAATATTTATAATTTTACAAAAGATTTATAAATTTAAAATAAAACATTACAATACATTATTTATTTTGTATTTTACAGTGCAACTTAAATACAACAAATTTATAATTTCACCATAAAATATTAGTAACTATATATATTTTATGTAAAAATTACGTGTAGGCAAGTACATGTTCAATTTACAGTATTTCCCCCTGTCATATTGCCCTTGTTCGTCATAAAATGGATATTGTAAAATTCAGAAGTTGCTCAAATTAGAGTTCCCCAATTTATCTTTACTATTATCCTAATCCAGCTTTATCGACCCTTAAATTTGCAATGAAATTCTATTCATTTTATACACCAAGCAAAAAATTTGTCGCTTCTTAAGCCGACACCCATCACTGGCAAAAAGCCTATTGTCGAAATTCTTTGATCCTCCCTTTTGTTACACGTTTTCATCCCTAACACCTGGGTATGTCATTTCTGTGACCATGTTTGGAATAAATAAGTTCGCATTCTTCGAGTGTCCTACAAGGAAATTGATCCAATAGAAATTGTTGCCTTTAAATATTCTCCTTTTACTATTATACAAGTACGTTCATCTGGGGGTGAGTGTCCAGGGTCGAACTTGTATTTTGATAGTACCTTTCTCTATGTTCTTTGTGATAAAGACACTTTATTATCGTTTTAACCAGGATGTGGCTTCGTAGCTTTAGCCATGCATATAGTTATTTTGAAACAATAATTATAGAATTGTGGTGAAAATTGTGAGGGATTTACAAAGTTTGTGATACGTTTATTACAACGCGAAGATCCCGCTTAAGTAACCATTTCCGAATATTTGTCACTATGAATGATAGAATAGTTTTGGACTTGCATTGTCTTTAATTTGTTTTACATCACAACGTTTCAACAACAAATAGAGCTGTAGTTACTTTACTTATTTAGTATTCACCTGAAGACGACTGGAGATACTTACCAGTTGAAACGTTGTGATGTAAAACAAATTAAAGACAATGCAAGTCCAAAACTATTCTATCATTCAAGAAACATCATTGTCTCCAACCTTCAAACAGACACTATTTGTCACTATATTCACCGGTAAAAATAAACAAAAATATCCCTGCTCACTAACTCACAATCATGAATGTACTTATAATGGTGATAATAATTAAACGGCAGTATAGTTTTGGACTTGGCATTGTCTTTATTTGTTTTGAATCGCAACGTTTCAACTGTAGGATCTCCAGTCATCTTCAGGTGAATACTAAATAAATATGGTAACTACAGCTCTATTTATACTAGGTAGGTGCAGTGACGCATAACTAGTGGGCGTCATGCTTTTAACTCTTACGTGTTCTATTTATACTGGCGAGGTGTATGACGCATAACTGGATGAGTCATGCTCACACCCGATGAATCATGCTTTTAACTCCTACGTGGTCTTATTTTAAGATTACATTTACGTAACAAAGGTTTCCAGACGTTTATCGTATCTAATGAAGGCTTACTAAAACAACCTGGGTTTTGGTGTATGGTGGCAGCTTCCTTAAACTTCCTCTTCCTTCAGTACGGTTTTTTTTGCAGGATTTAGGCCTCTGTCCACAGGATATGATGGCCGTGAATCCAGGCGTGGTGAGCTGAACCTGATTTTTCGGTCTCTCCTTTCTGGGTGTTGTTATTATGTTCTTTAATCCTTACTTCGAGTGGTCTTAGTGTCTCACCAAATATATCATGTGGACAAAGGCCGAAATCCTGCAGAAAGAACCGCACTGGAGGAAGAGGAAGTTTAAGGAAGCTGCCACGATACCCCAAAACCCAGGTTGTTTTAGTAAGCTTTCATTAGATACGAGAAACGTCCGAAAACCTTTGTTAAGTAAATGTAATCTTAGAATAAGATCACGAAAGAGTTAAAAACATGACTCATGGGGTGTGACCATGACTCATTCAGTTATGCGTCATACATCTAGCCAGTATAAATAGAACACGTAAGAGATAAATGCATGATCCTGCCCACTAGTTATGCGTCACTGCACCTACCTAGTATAAATAGAGTATATTAAATAAATACAGTTACCTTGTTAATCAGGAATCATTAACATTTAAAAAGAAATAATCATAATAATTTAGTTATACTTCCATATTTTTAAATTTAGCATTATACTTTATATATTATTACACTTTATTCTAATTACCAAAAGGCTGAAAGAAATATTGCTTTAGTAGCAACTGGAGTTCTACTAAGCAATTGGGTTCGTAATAAATCGTTGATTTCTGTGAAATTAAATTTTTTTATCTAGATGATAGATTTGATACTTCTTCGGCTTACTTTTATGAGTCCCTCAGTGTCCCAGCGGAACAGTCACCTTTTTGCCCAGTCCGTTCCTGAACGGCTGAAGTATTAAACCGAAAAATTTTAGAACCCCAGGTGTTGTGGGCATTTTAGGACAAATTGAACCAAAATAAATCGCTTTGTCTACCAAATTCCTTTGTTAGTGGTGACAAATAGGGCCTACAGAGGAATAGGTAAATTCTTCGGAAAATTATAATCTCTAGAGAATTAGCGCTTGGTTATTTAGCCAGATCAGATTAAATAATTGGGTGTGGATTGTTTAGAATTTTACAGTACTTGCATAATTTGTATAAAAATTATTTAAGCCAATAAATTTTGCAAATAATACATAAGTGGGGGAATAATACACACAGTCTGCTCCACTAGTTTATTATAAGAATCTCAATAATTAGAAAATACTAATGTCGTACATGTTTCGAAGGTAAAGACCTTCATCATCAGCGAATAAAATTAATTCAAGGTTTTACATGAAGAGAGACCCTCAACATTGCAAGATTTTGTGCTCTGAATTTATTCAGTGTGCACGTTTTGAAAATTTCTATTTTCGATTTTGATTTCTAAAATGTTTTTGAGTATTAAACTGTTACTGTTTTTAAAAGACCCTTCGTAAGGGTATCTTTTTTACTTCTTAATTATAATTTTTAATTTATAAAAATTCATTAAAACAATTTCCTATTTAAACATTAATCAAATTATGTAAAATTTAATTCTTAATTTTTTTTCTTTTTTCTGTTCTTCAAGCAGTTCATCTTGCAATGTTGAGGGTCTCTCTTCTTGTAAAACCTTGAATTAATTTTATTCGCTGGTGATGAAGGTCTTTACCTTCGAAACATGTACGACATTAGGATTTTCTAATTATTGAGATCCTTATAATAAACTAGTGGAGCAGACTGTGTGTATTATTCCCCCACTCATAATATCACTCCACTGAGAGATGGACTATTTCCACAAAATAATACGTAACACAAACGCCTCTTTCATAGTTACTGCTTTGCGAGACGACGTACTTTAACCAAAAACAGCGTGTCGAGAACTGGGGTCCAAAAAGATACGGGGGTCATCCAGAGAAAGAGGGAGCGAGATATTTTAGTTGTCATCATATTTTTTCCAACGACCGGTTAATATGGCTAGAAGGCGCCGTATATTACACGCGTGTTTAAAAAAAATGCAGTACAAGGCACACTATTTAATTTAAACATATGGTACCAATTTGACAGACCACCCATATTTATTTAAAAAAACAAATTTTAAAAAGCAGTAATTGTAAAGTGTTTAACTTATTTATCATGTATTTGTCGTGTGATTCAGAATTAGAGTGTGAAAATAGGCCATCTGAAATTATAAAAATTATAAAAATTATTAATAATATAATGAAAAATCTATTACCAGAAAAAACAAATCGCTCTGAAGAAAGTGTCATGTATTAAACAACAAATCTTTATCGGTAGCGCTAGGGAGAGAATAGAGCTCTAGCCTACAGATTACAAGGTCACAGGTATAAATCCCATCAGGAGTGTTTGAATTTTTTTATAAAAACATTAACTAATTTATAGAATTATTTCGAATTGAAATCTTCCTTGTTGGGTGGATTTTTGAAATTTATGTTTAATGCATCTTTCCTTGATTAAATTTAAAATTTTTCATTCTGGTTAATCTAAAAGTCAATCTAGGATTAATTCTTCTTATGATATATAAAATAAGAAAAAATCAAAAAGTTGAACTACAAATAAAGGAAAATCCTGTTGAAAAACTATGTAACTAGATATTAAGTGGAACATAATCCTAAGTATGCTAATTTCAACACTAGTGTTGATAATTTTTTCACAAATTAAAAGATTTTTTAATAATCCTTTGTGGTCGTAGGAAAAATAGTGTACATTACTCGTGTAAACATGATTATTCTAAAACTATTCCGCACTCGGCTGTAATCTCCTCGTTTGAAAAATATCACTTTCATCACTTGTTATGTAATATACTAATACTACTTGTATATGTTAAACAAAAAAGTAGGTGGCCGGAAACTCCCCCCCCCCCCCCCCCTCATGATGCGCTGCCGCTGAGTTCCTGAAGATCTTGAAGACCGCCCGGAGGGTTGGGGGGGGGGGGGGGTCAGTGAGTCAAGTAACCCCCATAGGTCGCAAACTTGAGCACAAGAATCGAGTAGTAGTAGTAGACTAGTACTGTAATTTCTTAAATAATCGACAGTATTTGGTATTTTTTGGAGGGGCTTGACCACCCTGGAAGAAGCCCATTGTAGACAGGGGATACGACAAAGTGTTTTTAGAAGTTATTTTTTATCGGAAAAGTGATGACGATTCTTTCGGTTGACTGCCCGCTTCCTACAAGAATTCCTGCGGGCAGTCTTGATAACGTTTCAAGACTCTTGGTAATTTTCTTTTATAACGGGATCAGAATTGCTCTGGAAACGTCAAGGTAGCATTTTTAGGTAGAGTTAATCTATGCAAAACTAAATACTACGCTAGAATTAGGATTAAGGCATAATTTATTGTACGTAAAACCCACTGACAATATCTTATGCAGGATTTTTTTTCTATTTTGTATATTTAAACGTAGGAACTTGTATTAGTTAAAAATAGCTAAAATTACACAACTATTCAAAAAAGAAAACTCCGACCTGGTAGAAAATTACCGACCTATAGCTATAATAGTCATATTTTCCGAAGTTTATGAAACGACGACGAACAGACCCGAACAGAGCCAATAGATCGACACTGGGAGCCGTCTTGGAGGTTGTGAGTGACATAGTCGAGGGCTTGGAGGCTGGAAAACTATCATCAATAACATTGTGTGATCTAACGAAGGCTTTCGACTGTGTCTGTCATAAACTCCTTATGAAAAAACTAAGCCACTATGGCATAAGAGGTATTCCCTTGGACCTTATTAAATCTTATTTGTCTGGCAGGCAGCAGTTTGTGGAAATTGACGGTGTCAGATCTGAGTTGGGTAATGTTAGTTATGGAGTACCGCAGGGATCCGTCCTTGGGCCCTTTCTATTTATCATTTACATTAATGATCTGTGTTATTACATGCAACGAACTTTTCACTTGACTGTATATGCAGATGACACTTCTTTTATTACTTCGGCTTCTAGTCTGGAAAATTTAGAGTTAGCTTCACAACTGCTTCTGGAGGACGCGGAGGGGTGGTTTTCTTCCAATTTCTTCCAGCTTAATAAAAATAAGACTCAAGAGCTTGTTGTTGCTGGCAATCGAATGTTAATTAAAAACAAGACATGTAAGTTGTTGGGGATCACTATAGATAGTTCTTTGTCTTGAGTGGCCCACATAACTGAATTGGGACGAAAACTGTCGAGTACGCTATTCCTTCTTAGAAACTTGCGTAAGTGTGTAACATTTGACGTTTTAAAATCACTTTACTTCGGTCTTTTTCATTCCCGCATTGCGTATGGTGCTGTACTGTGGGGAAACTCTACAAACACATTACAAATTTTTCGACTACAAAAAAGAGCCGTAAGACTTATGGCTAACGTTGGCTATAGAGAACACTGTCAGCCCATTTTCAAAAAATTTGGTATAATGCCGCTGCCTAGTATTCATATCTTTCAAACGGTATTAATTTAAAGTTACACTCGCGTAGGGATGAACTCACTAGGCATTCAGATGTTCATAGCTACAACACTCGAGGCTCAGACAAGATAATCCCGCACCGATTCAGACTAAGTAAATCAAAAAACAACTCTCTTGATTACAATTTATATAATAAGATCCCGAGACGGTACCGAGCCCTCGATGATATCCGATTCAAAAAATATGTAAAACAACATTTGCTGAGTGACTACTTTTACTCTATGAATGAGTACCTTGGGGCTTCCTGGTAGGCGTTTGCCTGAAAGCTGTGCATTGGTGTGGTTTTGCCAGTTATGTCTCTCTAATGTACTAATCTCTAATACTTATTTTTTATATATGTATTTGTGCATAATTTGTTTGTATTCTATTATAAGTAATGTTATTTTACCCTAAATGTATGATTATATTTACTTATATATTTTTTTTTGTGACGTGCTATAAACCTTTTGTGTAAGTAGCAAATAAAACCTTGACTTTGACTATAATTTGATTATCTGTGAAAAAATACAAACCCGAACAAACCCAAAAATATATTTCTAATAATTTTTACTCTAGCTCTCGAAAGATGAACCAGTAGTTGCTGATGGACAAAATTTAAATAATTATAGAACAGAAATTTCTTCAAAATACTGAATTGTTGTCCTTTCTTGCCATTCTTTCGAGTTAGGCTTTTTACCTCCCTTTTTCGCTACCAGGGCCATTTCCAACGTGGGTTCCGAACCATGATCCCCAGTCATTCGACACTCCCCCCCTAAGGGCTATCAACCCTCGGTTTCTTGCGTCATAGCATGACCTACCGATTGGGGAGTGTACCTTCTTCCTCACCCCACAATATATCCGATCTCCACCGACCTGGTTACCGGCGTGAATGGGGTGGGTTGGGAGATGATACATTTTACACTCTTTCCTGCATTCTTAAACCTACTAAAATTCTAAAATACTTTTTTTATTGTGTGTATGCCCACCCTGAGGATCGAACTCGGAACGCCATCACCGCAGTTTACTGAATTTTTATGTCGAAAGCTTATGTAAGCGATAGAACCATAACACTACATACTTATATATGAAATAAATATTATTTATAGTTTTTATTTCATCTTTTCAGACTGGCAATTTATCCAACCGTGTTAACGAGAGTTTTCAGCACTAATTGGAATGTATTTTCGCGAACGAACAGCAATTAGTAAAAACCCGTCCACTGATATTGGTGATAATAAATACTCAACCCCGGGCCAGTGCTTTAAATTTTCGCAAGTTGACGGGCTCTCGTGCTTACATTTTATAAGGATGCAGGCAAACTCTGGTGCTGAGAGCTTAAAATTTAAAGCCTGTTTTCAAAGCTCTGTGGGCGACGAAAATTTTGCCTGTTTGTTAGCAAGAGCTGAAACTTTAGGAGTTGATCTTTATTTATGTATTTGCCAGTATGAAATGCGTTTATACTTTTATAATGTATAAACATGTTCTAATACTATACATATTTTTAAAGTGACATTTTATTTCATGTTGCCCTTAAACAAAAATAAATTTAAATGGTATAATTACAGAATAAATAGTACTTTCTAATCAGGTAATTATGTTTCCATTGGCGTATTTAGGGAGGGCTGCAGACCCTCCCCCTCCCAGCCAAGAAGCTTGGGGTCTAATAGTCTAATTGCTAACTAATTTTTCTTCTTACACCTTTTACTAATATTTTATTTGGCCATATTTCGCTACATTTTAACAAATTTTCAATATTCATTATTATCAATAGCCGAATTTTGCTACGTCTAGCAACAGTGTTTCTCGATCGTCATAGTGGCACTAACAACTTAGCTCGAGCTGTCGGTCAAGCCGGCTATGCGCCATACTCGAGTTGCACCGTTAGTTTGTTGAAAACGACGTTTCTAGTCACTCGCTTGAATGCCGAATTATTGTCTTAGCTGGTTTTGTATAGATTTACCATTTCCACGTTGCTAAGTAGTTTGTTAGTTGTGTGACGAAGAAATAATCCTAGTTTCCGTAAGTAAAAATGTGAATTGTACAGCTTTTGAATGTAGGTTATACCTGGTATATTTATTTTCAATTGTCAGCGACAATAAATATTTATGAACCTAACCACTAAATCGGTTGGTCAATTCTCACTATTCTACTTGGTCTAGCAGCGACGATGCAATTAGACAGGTATAGAAGAGACTATCGAAAAAATAGCAAAAACATTTTCTTCGAAATATCTACACCTGCGTCATCATGTGTAAGTCATATAGGGAGCGAGTCCATCATCGACAAAAAAATATTAAATATATGGGTAGTATATCTGGATAGAGAAATTTTTACACAAGGGCCGAAATATATATATATATATATATATATATATATATATATATATATATATATTAACCTTCTTCTGGCTTATCGAATATTAAAACAGAATTTCTTTTAGAATAACCAATTTTTGGGACAGGTAGATGCCGACGTTTGACGTCGGCAACCTTTATAAATTAATTTTCGATGGTCCCTTCTATACTAATATGAAGATATTCAGTTTGCCTTGAAAGTGATTGCAATAAAATTCGGTCAATTCGGTTGATAAATCAGTATAGGTATTATATAGATTTTTAATAATTATAAATTAACCAGAAACTTTTACTGTGGAATTAATGACTTGGCAGGCATTATATTCTCAAAATCAAAGTTGTCTGATTAGTTAATTAGGTTAGGTTAGGTAAGAATGGCAGACCCTTGGTTCTGACTAAACAGTCTCACGTAGTCCTAATTAGGTCCGTTGTGATACCACACGTGTTCCGTAGAACCCACCTTCATCAGATCTCTGATGATTAGTGCGCCGTACACCGCGGAAGAATTTTAACAACTCATTCAAACCAGCCACTATTGTTCAGAAATCTGCTCAGCCGTCCAAGTTGTAAGTTGCTTAGTTCCTCCAGGCTATCGAAAGATGGTTCACCCAGAGTAGTGAACCTCCTTCTTGCGAGGCCAGGGCATTCACACAGAAAATGTTGAATACTTTCTTCCTCTTCCTCATCTCTGCAACTTCTGTAGAAGTCGTTAGTGGGTATTTGCATACGTTCGGCATGTCTACCGAAGAGGCAATGTCCGGTAACAACCGCAGTAATATTTCTCACGTCTTTTCGACTGTGTCTCAATAGCTCTGCGGTTCTCTTTTTATCGAATATGAGCCACAGTTGCCTGGATGTACTACAGGTTGTCAACCCTGTCTATCTGTTCTGTGCAAGCTGCTTGGCCGTGTAGTCAATCTCCTCTTTGACCAATCCCAGTGGTTTGTTCACTGTATTGTCTGCTAGATCAGCTGGCATGCCTGCGCCCTCTCTTGCGAGCGCATCGGCAGCCTCGTTGCCATCTGATTAGTTAATTAAGAATTAAGGTAACCGGGCTACCTTGGTTGTAAGAAAACTATTTCTGCCAATGTCATTTATGCCGCAATCAAATATGCTTTTTTATTATTGTTGAAAAACTTTATGCAACTATCATTATATTATGTTTAAACATCAATATGGTTTTATTTTTAACTTAAAACCCCGAACCCTAAAAAAACCTGGTTAGAAAATATGAGCCCCCCCCCCCCCCCGAAGATATTTTCTGGCTACGCCACTGTATGTTTCTATACGTTTAGTTTAATAATTATCTAGAGTTGTTGAAAAAAAGGAATTTTGTTTTTATATAATAACAGTCTTATTTATGGACCAATTTTATTGATTTTTATCTTATTTGAGCGAGGATGAATCAAGAGAGACCGCTAATCTCATATTTTTGACACTTGTTGAAAAAACAAAATGGCGGATACACCTTAACTTGCTGGAACTTTTTTGAATCGCACTGTATATCTTTACATGCATGATTCTGAAATCCTTAACCTTTCTGAATAGAACACGAGGTCGTACATGCCAATAAATATGTTAAAAAATGGCTGAGGTATATGATAAAATAAAGACACCCTGGTTTCAAGAGTAACACCATCAATCGTTTCAACAACATCTTTTACTTTTCATGGTTGATTTTGACTCTAGCACATTATTTCCATTTCGCCCAATTATAGTAAAAATACTCTCTTAGTAAAATAAAATAATTAAAAATGGATTATGTAATTCATCAATATCACTATATATTTGAACATTCAGTTATTTACCACTAGTTTTTTGATTGGTTGGTTACATGTTACATTGTTTAATATTCAAAACGAAAAATTCGTATTAATATTCATTCATTGCATATATTTATGCTTGTCCATCGGCTATTCCTATTAAAGTAAAGCTATGTAGGTATAATTTATTTTTAGATGGAATATTTCTATGTTCTTTAAAGTTACACCGAAAAAATATTTTTATAATTTTTCCATTGAAGAAAGAGAAAACGCATTAAAAAAAAATTTAACAAATATTAGACTTCAGTGTTTACTAGTTGTTATCAGTGGCAGCTCGTACAGTAGAGCCACAGTGCCATGACCCTATCTACCTGTATCCCAAGTTATTTATTCACTCTCACTCATAATCATTGCTTTGTATCTTTACGCTTCATTCTTTTTGTACATGTGAATAATTTAAAATTCAAGTGTTGCGTTCCTTTACTATCTGATATCGCCAAACGGTGCAAGAACTCCTTGACGCAGTGAAAATTCCCTGGCGCTACCCAACGCTGGTTAATTCTATGGTGTTATGTGGTATGGCCAGGCCAGACTGTTCATCGCTTACGAAAGAGATAATAGATATCGCCCTCGCTTACTGACGCATAAGGAATTTGAAAATGTTGTGGCGGGCCAGATCCGTCCGTGATTGGAGGATTTACACGTGCTTTATTTTGTCAGGAGTGCAGATTTCCAAACGGGTTAGGTCTTCGTCTTTGCTACCACTACCCGATACTAGATGGCAGCTGTTTTCAATACGGTTTGCCCTGTCGAAATATTAACTATTAACATAAATATATTTCTTTTAAACAGTTTTTATTATGGGATATAAATTACTTTTGTAGGTTAGATTTAGGTTAAATCTTAGTCAGTGTGGGTTAATGCGTATTAAAATAATAAAAAACTTTTTAAGAAATGCCATGAAAGAAGAAAGACGTTAGGAATGTTGTCTACAAGAAAACATTTTATAAACAATATTGACAATTTTAATAACAAAGTGATCGAAACATTTTTGTATTTTCTTTTTATTGTTTCTTTAGAACTACTCAAATATCGAGAAAAACACGTTGTGATTTTAGACAACGTTGTTATTATATGTTCCATTTAATTACTATTTGGTAAGTTTTTTCAACCTATTTTCCTTAACGATTTTTATTGATTTGAATATTTTGGCTCCACCTGTTTCACCAACTATCGAACTGGTGATAATTGTTTTAATACATCGTTTTAGCTTTGCCTCGGCTTATGCCATACAGGGAAATCATTTAAACGGAATAGATTCATTGACAAAGAATCCATCAATACCTTGAAAATATTCAAATATATGGGTAAAAAACTTTTTTCCTTTCAGTTAAGTCGGCCTCTATAATGCACACGTTTTTGTCGCGAAATTTTAAACAAAAATACATGAAAACCCTTTATTTATTGCTCAAATTGTCCATTGAATCTTTACTTCCCTGCTTCCAAGGCTCATTCACAAGTTTACCTTTTTCCTTCAAAGTTACAGCACATAATAAGCACACCATTTTAATATTTAACTGGTCTATCCTAAACTTGAATATTTGTTAGCAGTAAACAACGCACATTTCACAATCTAAGGGGTTAGAAGCACAACAGCCTAAGCAGCAAAATGTGTATTTTGAAATATAAATTGTTTTTCAAAGCCACCTTTAATATTTATTCATATTAACCCGTAACCCGTATCATGGGGTCTGGGAGACACTTGTCAACAAATACCGCTCAGTTACTCCTCAACGTTTTCTTATATCATTCTGCCCTTCCATCTACTTTTAAGTAGGGCAGACAGCAATGTGCTTGAAGATTTTGAACGAAATAGGTGAACATACACATAAGTTATTTCGGGTTGAAGTACGGAAGTGTCTGTGAGACCCCTTGATACGGGTTAAGTAACTTTTAAAAAAAATGTTTATAATGGATTCTGCTCCGGGGCCGTCCAAACGTGTTCGGTATGGTGACAAACAGTTTGAAGAGACTGTGTCCCAAAAGACTTAAACGTAGAACCCAGTACTTATGTGTTATGTGTAAAAACCTAATATGTTTAGAGTGCACCTTTCCTATGTAAAGAGTGTAAAAATTACCTCTAAAATAAAGCTTGTTATTGATTGATAAAAATTTATGATTATTTTTCGTTTTACTGTTGTTCATTTAGTTTATTTACAGGTAAATATCGTTTGACATGTTTATGTTACATTTTGAAAGAAAAAACATGTAAATTTTAAAAGTTTACTACTTTTTGCTTTTCAAAAATCAAATAAATATTTTCGTGAAAATATGACTTTATTTCATCAAAAATTTTCATAAGCTAACTCCTAATATATATTTATAGCCTGACCATTTTCTCACGCTTACAAAAATATATATATATATATATATATATATATATATATATATATGGCTAGGTGTCTCACAGACCTCACAGTACGACTTATGTCCTAAAAGTGACTCTGTACGGGTTACGGGTTAATGACTTGGAATAGTTGATAAAATTAGTTTTCTGCAAATAAGTTCTGATGCGTTAGAAATTGCGATATGGTTGTAATTAGAATAAAAGTTTGATTTTTAATTCTTCATCGAATGATATAATAATATACAGGGGTTCCAATTTTAAATAAAAAATATAAATTGATTTAAGGTTTGCAAAGTTTAACACCAAACTTTGGACACCTTATACACTTCGTAATAATCAAACTTTGTTAACAATACTGTTCGAACATATTTATTAATAACTTTTGTAAAATTTTATTTTTATGAATTTTTAAAACCAGTGGTGCAAAACTGATTATTCTTGGTGGTTATTTGTTGTGCCTATAACTCTGAACCGATTTCATTAAAATTTTGGAGGTATGTAGGCAACTATAAGAGGCATCCAAATAAGTAAGAATATTTATGGCATGTAATCTAAAAAAATAGATCCTTATGACGTAACATTTTTTTTGGAACACAATGTAAAAACAATTTTTTTTCTGAAATGCGCCTAGGTAAAGTCTGCAAAATATCAAAATCCCAACTTAATTAATAAGTGAGCTATTATAGTAGAGGGAGGTGAGGTACAGGACCCTGTATATATCAAATACGTTGCTTTCTTTTGAACCGATTCCTGTCCATGTTTATTGACGGATTTTTAAAAACTTTTGACATTTCGACTCTACAGATATTGGAGAATGTTAAATGTTCGAAAGTTGTTTTTACCAAAAAAAATAATTTCAAGTATTTCAAACCATACAACATGAAATTAAACAATAATTTTAATTTTGTAGGTTTATTTAGTTAGCGTCCTTGAACTTCTATTTTTTAAATGTTATATTGTGGGGAAGAGGACTTTAATAAAACACTTTCTAAAAAGTGTTATAACATTTAAAAAACAATTTTAATGTTTTTCCTCGAGTTTTTTTTGCATGGAAACAACTTTAGCACACTTACCTACATAGATTTCAGAAAAATTTAATAATATTGCTTGGTTTTTGCAATTCGGGTCATGACAAATTTTAACTCGGTCGTGTTCACTAAATATCAAAAACTACAAAATAAATTATGGAATATGACTTTGGTAGGTACCTACTATTTCTTTCTGTGTAAATATCCTACAAGAAATATTTATAGAAACAGTAGGTAACTAAAACCATTAGCTATACACAGCACGATATAAATTTCCTTGTTTGACTTACTAATCCCTCATGTGTGAAAGATTGATGATTTATCACAGAAAAATTTATTAAACTTCTCAGTTATAACAGTAATGGTGTGCATCTGCAGGGGATAACCACGAACAAAAAAAAACTATCTTTTTAAAATTTGTTTGAAAATTTTTGTCTAATCATCGAAAATTAATAGCTGGTAGCAGTCAATACTGTCGTTCCTCTTTATTTATTATAAATTAAGTGTAATATTTCTAAATTATTCTCCAAAGTTACGGGCTTTATATTTTTATATCTATACCGGGTGTCCACGGAAGATGGCTCGCCCCTATAACTTTTTTGTTTTTAAAGTTAAATGAAAATTGTTATAATATATGACGTAAATTGCATTTTTTGACAAGTGATTTATCTTTATGAAACTTCCGGTTTAACCGAAATTGACATACACTTTTTATTTTTAAATGGGACACCTGGTATATTTTTTTTAACTCTATATAACGTTCTAAATACAACCCATGTGTCACTTGTCACTTCTGATCACCAAATTTTTATTTTTTTTTTAAATATATTTTTCTATCTAGAGAGCTTAAATCACTTATTTCAGTCCTAAAATCTTGGGAAAAATACAACTTGACTGTTTTTGGTCAAAATTTATCTGCTGTGTGAAATTTAAAATTTAAACTTGTTTTACTCATTTTTTTTTTTAATGGCAACATGGTGGCTCGTCAGATTAGAAACAAAGACTACTTTATTACGATTAATTTGATACCACACACTATGAGGTTTTAACCAAATTTCCATTAGAAAACTTTAAAAATGTAACGTTAGAACGTCCCTAAAATAAAACATCTTTGTTGAATCAAATTTCACTTAGATACACAGAGCGGGGCAGTTCGATACGGCGTAAATTATATGCCAAAATCCAATGAAAAAAATATATTTCAAGAGGGCATAATCGTGTTTACAAATTGTTACATAAAATAAAAATAACTTATCAAAACTGACAGGGCTTTTAAAATATCTTATACTTTATGACAGGTTTTCTTAACAAATCCGCAAAATAGTATAAGCACTTAAATGATGTAGTCAAAATTAGTATTTTAAACGAAATGTTGATAAAAAACAAGATAATCAGTAAACGTTCACATTCTATTGCACATAATACCTGTTTAAGTCAATAGAGAATTTATATAATATATGGTAGCACTTTGATACACATCAATATACGACGTGTCGTTGTGTATTAAAGTGCCCCAAATGATATTCTAGAACAAAATATTAATTAATAATAAATAATAAAACCGAACTTATTTGAAAACCAGGTGTTATTCCTATTACTGAATGGAAAATCTTTGTTATACAATCATATTTCAATCCTAACTAAACGACGTATAATAGGGTTGGAACACATTCTTATTTTACATATATTTTTAGTTGGTTGTGCCAAAAACACATCTACTCACATTAATTGCTAACTGGTAACTGGCGGGCTGCCGGTTGTTAACTGTTGTTTTCACACATATTTAGAATTGTTTTAGTGATAAATAACGTAAAACGAATAACTTTTCTCGATATTAATTATTTTTGAATATATTATACTATCGTTGAATGTACCCCTTGCATCACGCCTTCCCCTATATGCGGCAACAATACTGAACCGATTCTTCGAATTTTGTTATAATATAAAACTTTTAAATATCCAACCATGCATGTTTGCCTGTACAAATGTTATCTTCTTCCCCATAAAGAATATACCCTCTGTAAATAATTTCAATACTATAAGGCACTAAAGTTTAAAGTGACATAAAAGCACGCTGAGGTTTTACCCAGCTCTCAGCGACGATATTGTAGTTTGCGCTCTAAACGTACAAGGGTAATTTATGACCAGGATATCCCATATCGTGGCGCGATAACGCCTATACAGTAGAGAGCGAGAGAATATTAAAGGCTGGTTTTATTATACCGTCAAGTTAAACAACCGGCTAATTGTTAGTTTCTTTTTATTGTTGTTTACTATTTAATACTATTCCATCTTAGGAAATTGAACCTATAGAATTAGAGATAAATAACTTTGTGATTAAGTAATATTTCTGAATACCGTCACATTATTCTTTATAAACATAACGACCTGTTCACAGGCGGCGGCACCGGGGGAATTCGGCCACTCAAAATTGATGGATTCAGTTTTGTATTAGGGGGGGGGGGGGGGGCATTTGGCTATGATAAGTCATGCCGCCACTGCATGTTCATGAATTGTATGTCTTTTAGAACAATTTTTGTATACCCTGAACACATTATGCGGTAACAGTCGTTTGTACTACAACAAGAATGGATATGATGTCCATATCGCACGAAGAAGTAAATTTATTGACTTCAGGCGACGTGGCATAGAGTGGTTCTTGCATTTTTTATAGTTTTTATGTGTTTGCAGTGGCGGCTCGCGGTCTTAAAAAATGATGAAGAGCTAGGTATAGTGCGGCTTCTTAAACAAAAATTGACTAAAAACCCGTGTAACAAAACGTCTCTCTTATCCTCATCTGTCCAACGACTGAATGGAGTTTCCAACAAATTACAAACTATGTCATTAATTGGGTTCATTTTTAAAACACACAACTAAGTAGGTACGTACACTACTGAATGAACTGAAAAATAAAAACAAAACTTGTTAATCACAAAGTAAATCACGTTAAAACGATATCTATAACCGTAAGTTTCGAGAAGCCTTAAAATAAATACCTTAAGGTTGGGCGAACCAATGCTAAAACAATGGTGCATACGACTGATCTATTTTTTAATTGCCCTTTATCATAATGCAAATTGTTACATGCTGTTTGTGTGACTGACGTGGTTACGTGAACCATAGCAACGGTGAATATCAAAGCCATGTTGGACGTTGGGTCTTCACTTGCTTTGAGCTAACGGACACGGTCGGCTAGGGCGCGCCAAAATCCACGAGTGTTTATAATTATTGTCCATCGGAGTTAATGGTGGCCCTATTATGCATAACTGCATTCGGATTAAATTAACATTATTAATTCGAACACAATTATTTTTTAAAAGCTAAAATGGTAGTTGTATTGGCACATTAATATTTAATATTGTCGAAAAACTTTCTTGTATGCAGAACATAAAAATAAAAATATTACGGCTATTCATGTTAATGTCTTATTTTTCATTAAAATTATAAACGATACTTCGATATTATCTTTAAAATCTCCACTATAACGCCGCGCCCCTTAACTCTGGTGAAATTCGTTTATACAACATTTAGTATATAAAAAAATTAATTTTATTGCTATCGCCAGACGCAGGTTCGTGATGACTCATCGACTACTATTTGCTCTCTCGAAAATTTAAGTCAGTAGAAAAAATATTAATCTCAAATAATGAAGTAATATTTATCTAGTTAGTTGCTATAAATTACCCTCACATACATCGTCGTAGAAGATAAGGGAATAAATTTCATATCTATTGCAATTATGTCCCTTGCTGTGCAGGGCGAAAATCTGCTTTTGATATCAACTAGGGTCGGGCAAATCCTATGGGCAAATCTGGCATCATCTAAATATTTAATGCACACAGCTCGTAATGTAATACCTACCCAGTGGCGGCTCCTCCTTGAGGGCGCTCTCCCGCTACCGCCTGCCAAAAATACAATAATTCTATTTCATGTTTATTGTTTAATTCATCGGGAAACAATAAATAAATTTGGTAGAACTACCCATAATTCAAGAGGATTGACAACTTTGCCTGCAACTCTCCTACCATCTTCGTACTAATCCACGCGCTCTCGTGTAATGCGCTCGGTTGTGGCTCGGTGCCGAATTCTCTGCGGCAGGTCATTTCTGTAGGACGCCTTAAATCAGCGACCTCGGATGGCCCTATTCCATCCCGCTGTGTAAACAGGCTGAAATCTGATTAATTATCCGCGAAGGTATCGCGGCAAAGCACCAACATAAAGTGGGGGACGCAGCAAGTGAATCTGTCCGCGTTAATTTACAAAAGAACTAAACAAGATATACGTTCTGTTTTTATCAATCAAGGGGTGGTAATATCTATTAGATGTGATAAAGTTATTTTTATGCAAATTCCAGGAAAAAAATATAAGCATACGGAAACCATTTAAATTATAGTTTAATTATATTGTGTTGTTAAAAATCATTAAAATAATTTTTTTGTAATAACTTTCTCATGTCCCTCAATATCTGTGAGCCAAATTTAAAAGGTTTTTAAAAATCCATTAATAAATAAGTCAAGAGACCCCCAGACCGCGGCGGTGGCTCAGAGGTGAGTTATTAGCATTCGACCGTGGCGACTCGGGTTCGATCTTTGTCCGAAATTTAGTGGATTTAAGAATGCAGTGTAAAATGTATCATCTTCCAACCCACCCCATTCACGCCGGTAACCAGGCCGGATGAGATCGGACATCTCGTGGGGTGCGGAACAAGATACACACTCCCCAATCGGTAGGTCATGTAATGGCAATAAACCAAGGGTTGATAGCCCTTGGGGGGTGTCGCATGACCGAGGATCGTAGTTCGGAAACAACGTTAAGCTGTAGGTGCTCTCGCGGGAATGGCTCTGGCAGCGAACGAAGAGGAAAAAGAAATGATAATAATAAGAGACTCCAATATTTTTAATATATACAGATATAAAGAAGAAGATCTTTCCTTTTCATTTCGCCAGATCCATCTCTAGACGCGTTTCGTCATATCATGACTCATCAGTAGAGCTAGGATCCGACGAAATGAAAAGGGAACTCGAAGCTACTTAGGCAGCACTTGGTGGGACACACCATTAGTAAGATGTGGCACGGAGCGCCATCTGTGTCGTTGTTAGACACTCTTGAGCATACCAGCACCTCTAACAAACTTATAGAAATAAGTAAATGTTAAGAGGAAATCGCCTGTAAAGACATTCGTCACAATTACAGGAGTCCCGCTAAGCAGCGCTAACTCACATCGGTATCAGATATACAGATATAATTTTACATGGAATTAGAAATATTATTAGGATGCTCATATCGGCGCCAATTATCCTAGCTAATGTTTTCATTTTGACATTTTAGCAAAAATTAGAAAAATATCCGCAGGCACTTAATTTTGCCTGCCTAGATCTGCGCCCTATCACACTGAATATCCACGAGCTGCCACTGTATCTACCCAATTTTTACAGTAATGTGTTGGTTTAACTAGAATATATGGCGCTAAAAAACTAACATTGTAAACCACTTCAATCAACAAAATTATAAATTATTTTGGGAGGTAAAATATTATGGTTGTTACTTTTATAATAACTAAAGTAAATATAGTAATAAATCTATTTATATCATGATACATTTTAAAGCAGTAGCTGCCAGTGGCGGCTCGGGATAGTCGATACAGGTGGGGCCAAAATATCAAGGCAACATTTTTTTAATGAGAATACAGGGTGTTACAAATTCGATGCATTAACATTGTTATCTCGGTAAGTATAAGAGATCGAGATTTGGTTAAATGGAGACAAAGTTGCATAATTTAACGCTGAATTATTTGTTAAAAAAAAATTAAAAATTTCGAAAAAAAACGAAAAAATGAATTTTTGTTTTTATTTTCTTTACGACAAAATATTGATTATTTTGAAAAACCAAGAGCACTTGCGTATAGGGTTGCCAACCCTCTAGGTTTGGTTTGGAGGCTCCAGGTTAAAACGGTGTCTCCAGGTTGAAACCCTTTTACTCCAGGTTACTGGTATCGGGGAGGAGGGTAACACGTGTAGATGACCATTCTTTCTAGAAGTCACCTTTGATTGGGAAGTACCATGAGAATGTGGGAGGGGGGCGACCTTTTTTTTATAGAAATCACTTTTCATGGGAGAAAGAAGAAATATAAAAGCCACGCCAAACTAACTCCAGGTCAGTACTTATTTTGTCATAACAAAAATAAAAACAAGTTTTTCGTTGCTTTTTTCGGATATCGGAGCATTAAAATATGCAACTTTGTCTCCATCTCTCTATCTCTTAACCGAGATAGCAATGCTAATGCATCGAATTTGTAGAACTCTGTATATAAGAAAAATCGCAAAAAACTTACCGACTAGCTAGACATATGACATTTTATACAAAATATACGTGAAATTTTATAGGGAATTAGAGAATAATATATTGTATAGGGTGTTCCGCTTAAAAAAAGTATATTGGATTGGCTGTAACTATTTGGGACACCCTGTATAATTTAAAATAATTTTAAATTGTAGATTTATTGTCTTCTTCTAACTTTGTTTTTGAAAAATATTAAGAAGTTGAGTAGTTTAGAAGCTATGGATTCCTGCATTGAGAGCGGGCCTGGCGGGCCACCCTGTATGTTGCCCTTTTGGGTAGACCCACCAAATAGGAGTAAGGGCAGATGTTTCGGATAATTTGTGAACCAACATTTGTATTTACTGATTTTAAAAATACATTTTTCATCCTAAACACTTCCAATCTGCTCCTGAAAAATTAATTTTTTGTTATATGCTAAAATGTTCCATTACATTCTCCTTGTTATATTTTCTCAACGTTCCCTCAACTATATCCATCTGTACTTGTCTTTAGAAGCACGTGCTAAATGTAATAAATGGAGGCAAATATCTTTTCCTAAGGGCTAATAAAAAGAGGGTGAATTCACACGTTTATAATATATCCCTACGTCCCCCAGCATGTTTATCTGTTTATTAAACCAGTATATCTGGAAGATCGGCGTAACTGCAAATTGAGTTGAGTGTTGAGCGCTACAAAATAAATGGGATCCATTTTTTCCTGACAATTTAATATTTTGCCATTGCGGACATTCATCAGTTAGAGCGTTTCGTAGTTGTACTATAGCTATAGGGCTGTGAGGTTCTCTGAAGTGATAAAATTACACAGTGGCTTAACGTAGCCAGGGACGGGAAGCGCGAAATGTTTTGAGGGCGCCATCTTTTCAATTTTATACAAGTGTATTTAAGTAAATTGTGTGTAATTTAAGTAAATTGCAGATGAATTAACTGCCCCTAGATCTAAGGGCGAAAAAAAAGTTGAGGAGTTTAAGGTTATATTCAGTGGCGGCTCGTCAGGTGAAGTAGGTGAAGGGGCTCTTCGCCAAAAAAAAACAACTAGGAGGAAATTTTTTCGACAATATTAAATATTAATGTATCAATACAGCTACCATTTTAGCCCTTTAAAAATAATTATGTTCGAATTAATAATAATAATAGAGGGGCACGGTTAACTCCGATGGACAATAATTATAAACACTCGTGCATTTTGGCGCGTCCCAGCCGACCGACCGTGTCCGTTAGCTCAAAGCAAGTGAAGACTCAACGCTCAACTTTGATATTCACCGTCGCTATGGTTACGTGACGTCAGTCACGCAAACAGCATGTAACAGTATGCATTATGATGAAGGGCAATTTAAAAATAGATCAGTCGTATGCACCATTGTTTTAGTATTGGTTCGCCTAACCTTAAGGTATTTATTTTGAGGCTACGCGAAACTTACGGCTATAGATATCGTTTCTACGTCATTTACTGCGTGATTAAAAAGTTTTGTTTTTATTTTTCAGATAATTCAGTAGTGAACGTACCTACTTAGTTGTGTGTTTTAAAAATGAACCCAATTAATGACATAGTTTGCAATTTGTTGGAAACTCCATTCAGTCGTTGGACAGATGAGAATAAGAGAGACGTTTTGTTACACGGGTTTTTAGTCACTGTTTGTTTAAGTACCCGCACTATACCTAGCTCTTCACCATTTTTTAAGACCGCGAGTCGCCATTGGTTATGTTTAATTCAGATACAAATTCTGCCAACTTAAGACCTTTAAAAGTAAAATATCTACCCCTTTGTTAAAATAACATAATGAAAAGGAAAATCTTCTTCTTTACTCATTGTTTTCGGTTAATAAACCGATGTGAGTTAGCGCGCCTAGCGGGACTCCTGTAATTGTGACGAATGTCTTTACAGGCGATTTCCTCTTAACATTTACTAATTTCTATAAGTTTGTTAGAGGTGCTGGTATGCTCAAGAGTGTCTAACAACGACACAGATGGCGCTCCGTGCCGCATCTTACTGGTGTGTCCCACCAAGTGCTGCCTTAAGTAGCTTCGAGATCCCTTTTCTTTTCGTCGGATCCTAGCTCTACTGATGAGTCATGATATGACGAAACGCGTCTAGATATGGATCTGGCGAAATGAAAAGGAAAATCTTCTTCTTTAAAATAACATAATGTTCCTATTATTTTGGGCAGCATTGTATAAATAAACTTTTTTAAATACTACAATGAATTTTTTCAGTCAGATGTGGTCTCCCGTCTAGTTAAGATTCCTGAGATAATTATCAGTGCCTCTGGAATCAAAGCAAAAGCCACTAAAATATCCATCCAGTGTCGCTTTTGCAACAATGTAATACCTTACCTTCCTATTAAAGCTGAGCTGGAGGGTTATGTTATGCCTTATTTTTGCCTAGTATAAGTAGTATACCATACCAGAATCATAGTTTCCTTGATTTTGCATTTTCTGGAGTTTTTACTTGTTTCTTAAAAACCATCAACTTTTTTATTTTTCTTTATTGGTACAAAAGGAGGCCTTTACTTATACCGGGCGATTCACGACGAGCTTGCATTAGAACTTTTTAGGAAACTACTGAAAATATTTTTTCGAAAATCGGTAGGTTTAAGTTTATTGATATGCTCTCTTAAACTAAAATAATAACATGTTTTTGTCACTTCCGGTTATACCGGAAGTAGCTTCAACTTTCATTTTTTAAATACAACATAGCATTTTTTATTATATTTTTGGTTTTTGCATTAAATTTTAATAACATTTTATGAAACACGTTTTTACCTAAGTCTACTCATTTCTGAGATATCTGCATATTTTGTAATTATCTCGTAAATGCATAGCGATGAAATTATCCGCATATATTTTTTACCTTAGTTCCTGGACTAAAATTTTTTTGTTTGTGTATAGTTAAAGAATCAACAAATAATTAAACTTGGCATAAAATATACAGGGAGGTCACAATTAAGGGCTCATTGTAAAAAACTTTAAACATTAAAAACTTTATTATTTTAAATGGAACACCCAATATATTTTTATTTTATATGATGGTAAATTAACTGCTCCTTAAAATTGCTATAACCTTTTCTATACCTATACCAACGCGTTTTCTTAAAAAGTTTTATTTTTAAATACGATTTTTTCAAGCTTGCCATGAAATCAAATGGATACTCCATTGTGATATTTATAAGGGAAATAATGTTAGCGGCAATGTTTTCTAGAAGGCTTGGACGAGAAAAACAGTTGTATTAAATTATTTATTGCGTATTTTAAGAATGTCAATTCTGTTTCTAGAAAATGTTACTTTTGGATTTTCAAACGAATATTTTTTAAATTTATTAAGTGTTTATATTATTAAATGTGACAAAATAAAGTTAAGATCATGTCGGATATATCACGATAAATATCCGAATCGACCAACTCCTTCATCTGATATTATTAGAAGACTAAATAATAATTGCCTAAAATATTTTCCTTATAAATATCACTATGGCGTAGGTATCCAGAAGTAAAATATGTACAGGAAGTTGAATAATTTGTAGACGAATTAAATAACTAATATAATTTAAGAATTATGACAATCCAAAAAAAAAATATTACCAGTTTTTTGAAGTTTGAAAACAAACGGCTAGATTGTGTTCATATTTTAATATCTTGTAGTACCAAGCTATAGAGGAAAATAAATGGGTATAGGTTGATGTGGAGTATATTTGTCTAGTAGTTTATTTCTTTAAAAAAATTTAGGTTCACCTGTAAACATAACAAAAGACTTTAATTTCTATGTTATAATTGATTCTTTAATTTTATTATCCAATCTGTAACATTTCTTTTACACTAATTATTTGTTTATTTAAGTAGTAAGACGCTAGTAATATTAACAAAAAAAATATTTTAATTTTCTTTAAAAAGGAAAACGCTTTTCTGTTATAACTGTTGATAGAGAGTAAAATTCTAAACAAAATTTGTTTTTATCACATATCACTCAATAATGTCGGAGATATTTACATTTAAACGCATTTTCTGATGTTGAATTGTTTTTTTGATATCGCCATAATCATCAGCACGTGAAACTACAATTCTTTTTTCTTATAATAGGAAAGTTAGCAATAGTGCCTACTTCATATTGAACATCCAATATATAAATCAAAGCTGATTTTACCATAAATCAGCCATTTATTAATTTTGACTTTATCAGTGTACCGTGAATTTGGTTCAATCTGTTTATTTAGATTTAGGCAAAAATTTCCCTCATGTATAAAAAATGCCATAAGAGTTGTGCAATTTCCACTGAATTACAGTGGAAATTGCATTGTAGCGACCATAGCAACAAGTAATAAAGAAGTAAACTTTGACGTATCTTTTTTAATAATAATTATTTGTATGTTTAAATAAAAATGCCCCAAAACCATGGCAACAAATACTTAATAAAAAAGTCAACTTTGACGTTTCTTCTTTATTAATAATTATTTGAAAGCCGATCGTTTGAAAAATGAGTCGTTTTGGTGAATTTAGTGAAGATGCGATTGATGTAAATATAAAAAAAACTATCCCGCCCAATACAAGGAAAAGCCGATCGTTCGTATGGAAACAATTCATGGAGTTTTGTGTTGTTAGAAACTATAAACTAGAGCGGGAAACATCAGTGCATGAGATTGCTAAAGTACTTAAAGATTGGGGCTACAACATGCGAAAAAATAATGGGATGAATATAAAGAAAGCACAATAAAAGTAATATGGAATTTAACTGCAAAAATGGTGATGGAGGAATACTTTGAAAAATATGGTATTAAAATAGACCCATTTGAAGATCAAGAGTTTAAAGCTGTCACGGATGCAAAAAATGAAAAGAAAGGTCAGTTCAATTGCCCTAAAATATAATGAAATGAAAATATTAATTGACAATTGCAACGAATGTACCCCAGAAGGTCTGCAAAAAAAGTTGTTTTTTATATTCTCCTATGAATTGGCATGGAGAGGGGGAGAAGGCAGCAAAACCTTATTGGAATTTAAAAAAAAAGAATTTGATAATGGGGGCAAACAACAGGTAGAATAGAATACAATCCCATATTCAGCAAAACGACACAAGGTGGCTCCAAACCGTGCACTCCATCTAAATGGCTAGTCGCTAATAAGAAATATCCCGATCTTTGTCCAATAAGATTGTTTAACTTGCTAAAATCAAAACGAGAAGGTATTGAAAATGATCGTTTATTTTTAACGGTCAATCCATTTTGGAAAACTGGAAGTCGATGGTATAAAAACAGTCCTGTTGGGCGAAATGAAATAGCAAAATGGACTACTACTCAAGCAAAAACAGTGGGACTAGACGTTAAAAAAACAAAAATTACTAATCACTCACTTAGGGCTACAGCCGTGTCAAAATTTGTAAAAAGCGGTATTGCAGAACAGGAACTTATAAAAATGACTGGCCATGCTAGTTCCAAATCAATTGCCAGCTACCTTTAAATGGATCAAGAACATCATGAAGCCATTGTAGAAAAAATGAGAACAGATAGCACCCCAAAATCCAGTGACAAAACATCAAGCACTCAAGAGAACTTATGTATTATATACTCAAATAAGACCACACAATATATTACAATAATTGTAATATTAATTTTAATAAATAAAAAACTAAGATAAAATGTTAACGTGTTAGCTATTTATTCTGTAAATTTTCTACCGAATACCATTCGTATAAAAATTTTCCAAAATTTGTATGCACTTATGGTATTATCCCCGACAATTGCAATAAAAAATTAAAATTATACGACAAATAAAGTTGTCCTACCCTGTCTGCTGTTAGGAATTATTATGATAACGAGTTTTTTAAATGTTCTTCTCATGGATGTTTTACTTATTATTCCTTAAACAATTTAAAAAATGTGATTCCTTGATTATACCGTTATTCTACACAATAACAACTTTCTCCCTAACTTCGCTTATTGTAAAAATAATTACAGAAAATGTTGGTACAAGAGAAAATTCTGCTGGCACGCAATTTGCATTGTATATCGCTTTTATATTCTTGATTAACCTGAACAAACATTTTAGTTATTCAAAAAACAGGAAAACTTCTGGAAACTCGAGTGGAAAGTAGAATTCTAAATTTAAAAAACCCATATTTGTCCGCACTCTTGAAAACCACTATCCGCAAATGGCTAAACTTTCGACCCTAAAAATCCGGTGGTAGCGAACATTTTGTTTAGAAATGTAAATTTTTGCATAAAGTTGGCAGTAAAAAGGTGAAGGGAACATGCAAAGAAGATAACCTCCGAGATTGAGAGTGGATATTTTCATAGTGTCAAAATGAAAAAAAATTAAAAACTGAGATAACGCAATAGCGAAAATTCTGCGAATCGTTGATATTTTCTAGCGTGATTTTTTTAGATAAATTCTAGCGACAATATCGTAAGAAAAATTAGGGCCAGGCAAATGGGTGGGGAAGCAGGGCACCGCATCGGGTCTGTTCGGGTCTGTCGGCAGTATATAGCTGTGCAGTCCTAACAAGGACGAAACACCCTGTCATTGTCTACCTATGTCCAAGGGAACCCATTACCTTTGGCGTCCCTGTGTACTTTAATGCAAAAGATAGATGCACTACGTTGTCCGCCTGCCGCTAAAAGCTTTCTTTCTATTTTATTTTTCAACTACTTTGTTTTTTAAACACGGCATTAGTGTGGCACCCAGTGGGCTGCTGCAGCGCGATCTATATTTGAGTAGTATCGTCCATGATCGTGACCTGACGAACTGTGATCGAAACACTCTGCAAGTAGTATCCTCTCCAGGTCATCCGCTTCCTCGCGTATCCCAATTGATCACTCCTTTTAAGGATGGGAGGTCTACTTTTATCGCAAATGTGATTCTGATGTGACTTCAACCATGTTCACACAGTAGCTGTTGCAAATAGTTGTTCTAAATTCAAGAATAGGTACACAACGAAGTGTAATGCTTCCTTACGGTTTCTGGTTTGTTTTATTAGCCAGTTTTTGCCAACCAAAAAAATCCCACTAATCGATTTTTCAGACGCTTTCAGTCTCGGAAACCGCTGACCCCTGAAACCGCTGACCCCTGAAACTCGAATTTTACTTCGTTAGGAAGAATGATACCTACTTGCCTCTTAATATGAAACAGGTTTTGACCAAATTGTTTTTGTAGTTTCAGAGAAATTTGCCTTTGAAATATCGTTTAGCGGGATTTTGTGGGTTGGCAAAAACTGGTTATTGCCTCGATGAAACACGACAAATAACATGGCCAATCGGTCACCAAGGTATAATTGGCTCCCCTTCCATCCAAATGACATAGAATTGTATTCGGAATGGAGATAAATCAAATCATTACAATTTTTGTTAATTGTTAACGACGCTATGTTTTGCAGGTGCGATTTTACTAAATTAAAACTCCTGATTTGTTAAAAAGTTCATATTGAAAAATTCCTCCAACGAGACTTTTTGATAGTATTTAATGAGACTAGCAAGGCAGTAGCGGGTTCAACAAAATATTAAGGCTGAGGAGAAGGGGACCGCCGCCCCCCTCCCTTAGCCTTACAACATGGTTATTTTGTTTACTTTGAGTCTTGAAAATTGAAGGGCGTATGAAGGGTCAATATTTTCTTAGAAGTCACGTTTCACTCTGTTTATTTTAAATGTCACTTTTTGTCCCCCCCCCCAGAATCCTGGATTCGCCACTGTATCACGGTAACAACATTTAAAAAATAGCCCAATAAGGGTGGATACGATGTCCATATCGCAGAAGATAATTGTGCACGACGCCTTAGGTAGGAACTATCTTAGAATAAATGTAACAATGCGATATTGTAACATTTTATCCTGGGTTGAAATATTGACAAACTCATTTTTTTTACAGTGCTGGGAAAACTGCGAGTTACTGCAATCGAACTTTCAAGTATGGGGAGCCATGTGTGAAGAAAAAGATATATGTGTAAGTAAAAAAAAATACAGTAAAAAATTTTTAAAAATTTTGTACGATCTCCTACATATAGGTATTGTAAAAAAAATTAAATTACTGATATACATTGGGATTTTGACAACCTCGACTGGCTTAAGTACGAGTATAACGTTTTCTTAAAAGTCTTTTTTTATATTTGTGTTGGCGAATTGAAAACACAAAATGCAAAAAACGAAAATTTTTGTTAAAATAATGGGATATTTAACGTTTAATTTTAACGTTAAATTCACCATTCTTGCGTATTTTTTAAATTAATATTGACTCATATAATACGGGGTAATTCCTAAGTTGATACTTCTTTCTTAGCTGTGTATAGAAGGTATTAAAATAAACAACATTTCCAAATACCCTTTTTTCAAAAAACTTAAAAATAGGCGAAATACAGAAGTAAAAAATCTAAGTCATCAAAACGTAGCCTGCTATATTTTATGTTTTGTTTTTGTCTTATTAGACATGCAAGTTACGGTCGGTGGTCAGTTATTTATTTGGCAATCCGCTGCAGTGTGTTTTTCTGAAGCAAGTTAATTTTAAATTGATGACACATGAGAATGGTAAAATTTGAAAACAATGAAGTAGTAGTTATGGTGCTAATTTACGGTGAGTGTCGTCAAAGTGCAGGACTCTTTTCCTTGCGGGCTCATCCTACATCCAAAAGTTTGCTTAATGTTATTCAACTGGCAAGTTAGGCAGAACCGTATTTGATTCATAGTGTAATAAATTAATGTAAATATATTATTTTTGAGTTTTTTGAAAGAAGGTATTTGAAAATGTTGTTTATTTTAATGCCTTCTAGCAGCTAAAACAGAAGTATCAACTTAGGAATCACCCTGTATATTTGATCAATTTTCAGTTGTCAATCTTATTTACATTCGTTAATACAAGATAAAACAATAAAACCGGTCAATAAATACAAAAGTTATTATATAAAAACACAATTCCTCTTTTTTTGAACAGCCCTACATCTGTAAAAATACCGATATATGAAATTTTTGCCAACCCCTAGTCCTCATAACTACTCATCTACCCTAATAACAAATGTCTGCCCAAAGCAAAACAAATAGATATCGTAGTTGAACCATCCATATATGCATTTGCTGATGGGTTTGGTAGACATTATTAGGTAATTGAAATCAGCACCGTAATTATGTTAAAATCATGAATACGTTTCTGACGATGCCGATGCAAAAATTAAATCGAGGCGCCTAAAACCCATTGTGTGATATGTTTGGTATTTAGGGCTTTATGGGCTTTTAAAATGTAATAATCAAACGGGTCCCTAATAAAAGTAGATAATTTAAAAATTTAAAGGCACGAAACTTTAAAGAAATATTTTTAAAAACCCAAGTTATACAGGGTGTGTCAGTAAGGTGTCTGTCTTAGATAGCACCTAAACTATTAAAGATAGGGAAAAAGTGTAATACAAGAGTTAATGGGTTTTTTAGGATACATAATACAAAAATATTTTCTAATCTACAGGGTGGTCCTAAAAAGTGGTACTGAATAATAAAAAAGAAAATTAAATGGGACACCCAGTATAATTTTCTAGAATATGATTCAATGGAATAAGGACTTTGCAACCCTATTCATATTTTTGAGGTGAAATGCAACGTTGCCAAGTTATTAATTTTTTTCCGAAATTTTAGTAATTTTAAGGGTATCGTTAAAAAATCATAGCAACCTGTGGACTAACCCTAGGCAAATATAATTTACGTTGTAAGTACTTTAAGGTCCGATATATTGATTTATAATAATGTTTTTTAAATCTCTTATACAGAGCGTTCATTACAAGTTGGAAAACTCGATAGTCTTAAAAATGCTTTTTTTCAATTTTTTTAAATGGGACCCCCCTCATTTTTTTAGGCAAAAGAATTTATCTTTTGAAACCCTTACTTTTTTGTTAAACATATCATATATCTAAATATCATAGTTTTTGAAATATTTTAGGATTTGTCTTAAATCAGGGTAAAAAAGGAAAGTTCTAATTAAACAATTTAGTCAAGATTGCTTTGTCACAGCTGTCATTGCAAAATTATTTCGCTAACATTTTGTGCTTTATTCCTATTTAAATTTAAGTTTCCTGAACTAAATTTATTATAACTCATATTTTTCTATTTTTAGTTCGGGAAAATAAACTTTAAACAGTAATGAAGCACAAAATGTTAACAAAATAATTTTGCAATGCCAGCTGTGACAAAGAAAATTATTTATTTTTTGTTCCAAAGCAATCTTGACTAAATTGTTTAATTAGAACTTTCCTTTTTTACCCTGATTTAAGACAAATCCTAAAATATTTCAAAAACTATAATATTTAGATATATGACATGTTTACCAAAAAAGTAAGGGTTTCGAAAGATAAATTCTTTTGCCTAAAAAAATTAGGGAGGTCCCACTTAAAAAATTGAAATAAAGCATTTTTAAAATCGAGTTGTCCAACTTGTAATGAACGTTCTGTATAAGAGATTTAAAAAACATTATTATAAATCAATATATCGTACCTTAAAGTACTTACAACGTAAATTATATTATTTTTTTTCTTCTTCTTCTAAATTATATTTGCCTAGGGTTAATCCACAGGTCGCTATGATTTTTTAACGATACCCTTAAAATTGCTAAAATTTCGGAAAAAAGTTAATTACATGGCAACGTTGCATTTCACTTTAAAAATTTTAATAGAGTTGCAAAGTCCTTATTTCATTGAATTATATTTTAAAAAGTTATACAGAGTGTCCTATTTAATTTTCTTTTTTCATATTCAGTACCACTTTTTGGGACCACCCTGTAGATTAGAAAATATTTTTAGATTATGTATCCTAAAAAATCCTTTAACTTTTGTATTACACTTTTTTCCCTATCTTTGATAGTTTAGGTGCTATCTAAGACAGACACCTTACTGACACACCCTGTATACTGTAAGATGCCTTGGGAAATTTACTACATTTATCTTGACAAACATCCTAAATTATTACATTAACGCAGTGGCGGCTCGCGGTCTTAAAAAAATGGTGAAGAGCTAGGTATAGTACGGGTATTTAAACAAACATTGACTAATTTTAAACTACTGAATTAACTGAAAAATAAAAACAAAACTTTTTAATCACATAGTAAATCAAGTAAAAACGATATCTATAACCGTAAGTTTCGCGAAGCCTCAAAATAAATACCTTAAGGTTAGGCGAACCAATGCTTAAGTTGCCCTTCATCATAATGCAAATTGTTACATGATGTTTGCGTGCCTGACGTCACATAACCATAGCAACGGTGAACATCAATGCCATGTTGGGCGTTGGGTACCAACAAGGAAAAAATTTCCACTAAAATTCATTGGTTGCCATGGTAATCTGTCAAAAATACACGTTTTGATTGGTTAAAAATTACAGGTGTGGAATTTTCAGTAAAATATTTTTATTCTTTAATCGAATTTAAAAGAAATAACTACCCTTTTTAAAAAGATTTTTTTTTATAAATAAGTACCAAAGTTTCCGAGGAACTATTAAGATGCCGCCACCTCCGCTTCGTGAGTTATACCTCTTAACGGTGACGTTTTTTATAGTTAGTTTAGTAAAAAAATATTTGTTAAATATTTATTTAAAAAATAATTTTATTTGTTTTTCGAATTCGATCAAAGATTAAAAATTCAACTATAAAATTCCACCAAAACAATGTAACGTTACTGACGGTTATACTTTAAAATAATCTTAAAATTACTACCAACAATATGATTTTTTACAATCTACTGTGAAAATCTTATTATATTTATAGAGAAAAAAAAAAATGTAAAAGTACGTTATTTTTTCTAAAATTATGGTATTTTTATATCTATTTTCCAGCAATTTTTAAGAGGAATTTACAAATTGTAGATTAAATCGTATTTACTTAACAAATGTAAAACTACAATTAGAATGTAAATTCGCTGTGATATTTGATGGCCAAAAAATATTTATTGTAATTTTAACATATTTTTATTTACAGAGCTGATAAAGGTGCCTGAACAATGTTTTTTGTTGACTGATAGAAGAGTTTTGGACTTGCATTGTCTTTGTTTGTTCTGAATCACTACGTTTCAACTGGTAAGTATCTGCAGTCGTCTTCAGGTGAATACTGTGACGACTGGAGATACTTACCAGTTAAAACGTTATGATATAAAACAGATAAAGATAATGCAAGTCCAAAACTCTTCTATCAGTCAGTTGTTGTGGTTAAAGACGTCGAGCAAATATTAAAGAATGAGTGTTTAAAAATTTTAAAAAAACTTAAATATAAGAAATATATTTTTTTTGACAATATTAGGCGGTCTAAATTCTTTAACTTTTCTCCTTATTGACTAACTTCGTTCAGCCATTTTTAATGTTATCTTTGTTTCAATAATTTAAATTAAAACATAGCTTGGACACAGAAAACTCTAGATGTCATTTAGGTGAAAGAATTTGTTTAATTATTTTCTCAGTAAATACTTATACTATTAAGAATTTTAAAACTGAAATTGTAGAAACGTTAATTTTTTTCTCTAGGCTGTAGGATTAGCATCAAAATTAAGTGGAAAAGTTCATTTTACGAATCGTCTCTAGCATGATAATATGAAATATATTTTGTAAAAAAATAAATAAATGATGTTTATCATCGCCGACTTGATTTTGAAAAGTAACGAAAGAAAATTCGAAATCAGCATGTTAAAACATACATGTCTTTATTAAAATTTTATTATACCTTAGCTATTTTTTAATAGTATATTATTGACCAAGGTTTAGACAGATACTATTATTGACCGAGTGTCGGTTTCGTCGCTGCGCTCCTCGGGATTTAAGACGTGAGGGCGATAATAGTTGTCTAAACCGTGGTAAATATATTATCTTTTGCACTACTTACACATTTATAACATTAAATTATTAATTAAAGTTAACATACCTTCTTAGGGTTGCTTCTGTTTTTTCAGTCAAGTTACCTTTGCTTTGAAATTTGCAGCATTTTTTTTGATCTTGTCAGATCGCATTCTTAGTTGTCAGTATTTGTCGTTTCATAAAAAAATTCAAGTCTTTTTGATAAAATGAGCGAAGAAACTGATACGTGCACTCCTTTAGAAATGAGGGTGGAAGCACAATAAATTAATGATGAGTTGCTACCCCAAAAATCTAAGGTTTTGTATTTAAAAACCTATTCAGTATTTAAGGACTGGTGCCAAACAAAGAAAGCTGGAATACCTGGTTGTCTAAATATGACGTTTTCATATATTTTTAAAATAAAAAAAAGGTCAAGTTGCCTGTTTTATATTGTTTTTGCCAGAAGCCTCTATTATTGACCGTTGTCAATAACGACGGTTAATAATAGAGACTTCTGGCAAGGGGTACAGAAAAACTATTTTTAAAGTTAATAATCGGTCAATAATGAGTGAGTTTAAAGTTAGTAGTGGAAAAACATATTTATATGTATTGTACGACCTCTCGTTCTGTTTAGAAATATTTTTAGAATATTATACGTAACGATATACAGTACTATTGAAAAATGTTCCAGCAATTTTTACAGTTTAACCAAGTTGAGGTGTGTCCATCATTTTATTTTTTCAAAAAATGTCAAAAATTTGAGATTAGCGGTTTCTCTTGATCCATTCTTTTTCAAACATGTCATGATAAAGGTCAATAAGATTGTCCATTAATAAAAAAGTTATTATATAATACAGGGTGTTCATTTAAAAACTTCCCACCACGGATTTATCGAAAACCACTGATTTATCGAAAACCACTGATTAAAAGAAAAAACGCCGAGACACATCAAAAGATGTGCTAAAGGGGACAACTTTTTAACCAAAAACGACTTCACCCCCTTTTACCCTCTGCTTCCCAGGGTCATCCCCTTAAAAATTTTAAATGACAAGGGGTATAAAGTAATAGCTTGTTTGAAAGGTATTTCAAAGTGCTTTATTTTGACGTTTGATTTTTCAAAATCGGTCGATTCATTTTCGAGAAAATTAGAAAAATCGTTATTTATCTTAATTTGTTCAGATAGAAAAAAAAACACACGAAAATATCACTTTTTATTTCAATAAGTGTTCAAAATGTTGCCCGTTATTGGCCAATATAGGCGATGTTCAAATTCCCGACGGACATTTTCAAAAACATGTTGTGGGAGATCATGGCAGCTTTCGATGATGCATTGACGAAGTTCATCCAAAGTTTGAGTAAACACAATAGATTTAAATGGCCCCATAGAAAAAAGTCTAATGGCGTCAAGTCAGGAGATCTAGTAGGCCATTCTATAGGCCCTCTTCGCCCTATCCATTTATCTGGAAACTCGTCTAGCCATTGCCGAACCGGAAGAAGATAGTGAGGAGGAGCGCCGTCTTGCTGGAAATATATTTGATAATGACCCAAAACTTCAACTTAAGCGGCTTCATCCAAAACTCTACGATGATTACGTTTTTTATTTGCAACAGATCTAGTTTGAGTAAATTTAGTAACAAGGTCCAAAACATACCTATGCGAAGTTATCTTTTCCGGATGTCTGGCGTTAAATGTGACGGCAGTTTAACGAGCACATTGATTTTGGGCACCATAAATTAGAATCATTTCCACTCTTTCGGCTAGTGTGTAAACCATTTTGGAAGTAAAATGTGAATCAATAAATTAATTTTCACTATCCCGAGATTGTCACAAAGGTAACTGAGAGCAAATTAAATTCTTTCTTTTCCTTAGAAACTATAAAAAACTAAACAGGTATAAGAATAAATACAGTTTGCCCATGCTGTGTTGATAAAAAGAAGGCGGAAAAAAATTCTGGTTGTTATTTGGTTGCTGCCACGTATAATCTTCCGAATTGCTGTTTATGTTGGTTTTTGAACACTTATTGAAATAAAAAGTGATATTTTCGCGTGTTTTTTTTCTATCTGAACAAATTAAGATAAGACCTTTTAAACAAGCTTATTACTGATACCCCTTGTCATTTAAGATTTTTAAGGGGATGACCCCGGGGGGCAGAGGGTAAAAGGGGGTGAAGTAGTTTTTGGTTAAAAAGTTGTCCCCTTTGGCACATCTTTTGACGTGTCTCGGCGTTTTTTCTTTTAATCAGTGGTTTTCGATAAATCCGTGGTGGAAAATTTTCAAATGAACACCCTGTATATTAACGGTGCTCTAATATATTCAGTACCGACACCCTAATAATATAATAGCACACTAGGCATAAACTTGAAATAAAAATTTCACCGGCAATGCTCTTAAAGTCAATTGATTTGCATGGTCATTGTTTAATTAAACTGTGCTTAGACTTTTTGTTAACTTTAACACAAGGAAATTTCATTCTCCGATACCTTTATAAAATGCACGACACACGTGCAAATAAGGTAATTAATTCACATCAATTCGTCAAGTACGCAATTCATTTTAAAATTGAATCAAACTTAAAACAAACAAAGCGCAGCGCTATGAGGGAAATAATATTCTTGGTTTTAACACAGGTCCGAACTAAGTTGAAATTTTTGTTTTATAAAATATTACCCATGATATTTTGCAATATCGTGGTGTCCTAATATCACAAAATTTAAGGGTATGAAAATTACTGTGGCGGGAAACTGTCGACGATTTTTATTCATCAACATATTAATACAAGCTCGCACACATGCGAACCAGTTCCACGGAAATCGTAGCAGTCGTTAGAACCTTGTACTGATCGAAATTTCACGGACACGGCCCGAGCCAGAATTTTACACGGGACCCGTAAACTAGAACCGAATTGCCCGACCAGCCCGGTAGTCTCAAAAAAAATTTATTATAGAGCTTGAAAATTATTTTACAAATATTTCTTTAAAAAAGCATATAAGCAAACCATATCTCACCTGAAAGAACGGCTGGCCGCAAAAGTTCCCCAGGCCCGGCACGCCCGACAGACCCAGCAAGCCTGACAGGCCCGGAAAAAATTTTAAGGGCCCGAAAACCCGAACCTCTATTGATCCGGGCCGTTTTACGGCCCGAGATCAATGCCTGTGCAGGCCTCTAGCAGCCGTGACCGAAAAATTGGATGGCCCGGTTTGATTTGACCGTCTCGTCGCGTCGGTCGAAAGGTGCTGATAATCACAGCTGTTAGCATAATCGCTGGAGACCTGATCTCAATATTACATTTCAGAGACGGAATCTGTATTCCTCTGATTATTGACTATTTATGTTAAATTTATTTTATAATTTTTGTAGTTACTTAATCTATAAAAACATAAATATATTATTCATAATTAGAGTGAATAGTAATTAAAATATATATGTATATGCCTCCCTATAAACACTCCTAATAGGGAAGGCATTAATTCTACAAAATAAAATTATTTTAAATTATACTGGGTGTCCTAAATAGTCAGGGCGTATCAAACATTCTTTTTTAAATGGAATACTCTATGTTATATTATATTATTTTCCGATTTCCTACAAAATTCTAAACTTATTTTTTTAAAATGTCATATTTTTAAATTCAATTGTTTTTGAGATATTGAATAGCATTTTCAGCCTTTGACAAACTGTAACATAGAACGGTTCACGGTTTTCACCTCCCTAACTTAGCTCACAGTGGCAAAGCAATTTATATTTTTCACTATTGCTTACAGGATTATTTTATTTGCATTGTTCTAGAGGGATGGTCACCAAATCTGAGAATCGGAATTTTTTCGGGGGTGGAGGGAAGAGGCATTTCGCTGCCGTTGGCGCCATTATGTATATTAATAGATTGCGTATTTAGCAGTGCATGGGTGAGGAGGGATATTCTAGAAGTAATATTAATCAAGTTATTAATAGTAAACAAAATAATAGACGTTTGGATGATTGTATGGATTCTAAACTTAATAAATAATAAGTGACATGAGAAGAGAATACCCAAATGACTTTATGTAAAGGCCACCACTAAGAATATTATATTTTATGAAAGTTTCATGCTTATGGCTACAATAAAAAATGATCAGAACCTTTTCGGACGGTGGCGGAAACTCGTGATCACAACATTTGTAATGCAATAATCAGTTTACTCTGGTATGGATTGATAACTAAAGATTGATAGCCAAACTTTGACGGTTTCCAGTCAAGTGTGTATTGACTGGACGAAATAGTCTTCCTCCACTGATATATTCACAAAATTATTCAAAAGTTAGAGTCTCTACATGTTTCGAACGTATAAGTATTCGTCTTCAGGAGAGTTACTTTTAGAACTTTAAAAAAGGTGGACAATGTCCTAACTGAGCTTTAGGTTCATGGTGTTGTTGGTTGAGTCAGAGATTTAACAGAGGATTTTCTAAAAAATGGAAATTTCGAACCCGATAAGTTCAAAATGGGCCCATTTTTATTCTCAATTAAAATAATTAAAAATCTACACTCAATTTAGAAGACTGCTTCCTCTCGTGGATCTTTCAATTAATATGCCTACTCCATAACTGTTCAAATGCTTCTGCTAATTGCTTTTATACATCCAATTCCTTTATTTCCCAACGACTTAACCTTGTACAAGTGTATACTTTCAGGGTTTTCTTCACTATACCTAAACTGTGTTTCTCCACTGTTAAATCTCTAAACGCGTTTCAACTACACCATGAACCTAAAAGTCAGTTAGGACATTGTCCACCACTCTCCTGAAGATGAATACTTACTTAATACGTTCGAAACATGTAGAGACTCTAACTTTTGGATAATTTCCTGAATATATCAGTGAAGGAAGACTTAAAGTTTCTTTTTTATCTCCTTTAAAGTGTTTATTAGTTAAAATTCAATGCGCCAGGAAATTTCAGGCGATAAAAATGTCATACTTAATCACAATCATCCAAGCCTTCTTTATAGTTAATTGATTTGCCTGTTCATTATTAAAATGCGGCTTATATATTTCAGTAACGTTTCAATACAAGTAAATATTATTCTCGAATACCTTTATAAAATGCACAACACACGTGCAAGTACTGTAATTAATTCACATTAAGTGCGTAATTCATTTTAACATTAAAGTAAACTAAAAACAAACGAAGCAAGCAGCGATGGGGGAAATAATTCTTTGTTTTAAGCATAATATAGAGGAGGTTGGGGCAAGAGTGCGCTGTGTTGGTGCCTGCATAGCGACGATTACAATGTAACAAAAAAATGTTTTAAATAAATTTTCGCTTATACAATATTAAACAATATGCACTGTTATTTTCAACGGTCCCTTGTCTATCTTTATGAACCAAAATCGGTAAAAACGTGATGTTAATTTGATTTTAAAAAGAGAATTAAGGAACGAAAAAGAATTAGGAGGTATATGTATACCGTGGTGCATCGTGGTTGGAATCATAGGAAATCCCATGCAAATTTTAGACTGTCCAAATATTTGATCACCTGGTGACTTTAGAGCGGGGTCGTATGGGGACTTTTTTAGGGTCTCTATGTGGTGAGTGCACTTCAGGAGTTTGAACAATTTTCTAAACATATTTTAACAGGTGATGCTGCGGACATCATCATTGATTGGACTTGTCAACCTGTGATCTGTAATTGTCAAATATAATTTGCAAACGCTAGGCGTTTTAAAAATGTTTAACACATACATTTTACACGGAATTTAACTTGTATTGTCAAATTTAAAACACACAATATTTTCAAAACGAACCTTTTAATAGTTATTTTTACTTACAATAAAACCTATTAAATAGTATTAAAATCATCAAAAATTGCTAAAAAATAAGAGATTGTTTTTAAGAAAACGGTACAATCGTTTGGAAAATTATTAATTGGTAATTAAATATTCAATAAACCTATAAGATTTGCTGCGAATTAGCGATTAGCGAATTGGTACTGGGTAATTTTTTCAGATTGCATATTGCATTTGACAATGACAAATCAATGCTGGTATCCGCAGTATCACTTATTGAATTCCAATGAAACACCAACCGCAATCCTATTCAAATAAGTTAAGATCAGGTTGTCCAAAATTGTTCAAACTCCGCATATGCACTCACCATACAGATACCCTAAAAAAGTCTCTATACAACCCCGCTCTAAAGTCAATAGGGGAGCAAATATTTGAACACTCTAAAACTTGCATGGGATTTCCTATGTTTTCAACCACGATGCACCACCATGCAGGTATACAGGTTGTTCTTTAATAATGTGCTAATATTTTAGGGTGTGATTCCTAAAGTCATTTTATGAAGAAAAGTTCATATAAATATATGCCCTAATCGGCTTAGATTTTTTGCTACAGGGTGTTGAATTATTTTTTTTTAATGCGTTTTTTGTAATATCTCCGAAAGTACTTTAGATAATATTTTCAATTTTGGCATGTGCTAATAGGGCATAAAACCACATGTTTTAGTTATAAAAGTTATTTTTTTCTCCCACCAGTGGCGTACCTGCAAACATTTCCTCTGATATTTTTTAGAAAAAAAGTGGTACGCCACTGACATTTTTCCAAGCGGATATTATTTCTGAATAGCCTGGTCAATTCTGCATAAAAATGGTCTCTTCCGTTTTTCTCCTCAGGCACACCGTTCCTAACTAAAATAATTAAATTAAATTAGACGGGCGGAAGCATGCCTATTAAATAATGAAGGATGGTCATCTCCAACAATTTTTATAAAACCAAATTTTGTATTATCAATGTTAAGAATAATAAATAGTTGAGCTAATTTAATTATTTTAATTAAGAACGTTGTGCCTGAGGAGAAAAACGCAAAAGACCATTTTTATGCAGAATTGACCAGGCTAATCAGAAATGATATGCACATGCAAAAATGTCAGTGGCGTACCACTTTTTTTCTAAAAAATATCAGAGGAAATGTTTGTAGGGACGCCACTAGTGGGACAAAGAAATAACTTTTTTTACTAAAAGATGTGATTTTATGTCCTATTAGCATATGCCAAAATTGAAAATATTATCTAAAGTACTATAGGAGATATTACAAAAAAAGCACTAAAAAAAATAATTCAACACCCTGTAGCAAAAAATGTAAGCCGTTTAGGACATATGTTTATATGAACTTTTCTTCATAAAATGACTTGATGAATCACACCCTAAAATATTAGCACGTCATTAAGGAACACCCTGTATCAAAGATCAAAAGATTCGATACAAATATTGGTACCAAAGATAGTACTACGTTATTTCCTCTGCTTGAGTAGACTGCAGCATTTGAAACGGCGTTAATTCAGTCACAAGATCGCCTAGAGCTCATTTTTCCTTTAAGTACACAATTAGTATCTCATGCCATTCTCGGCTGGCTTCCAGCAAAATACGATTTAAGTTAGGTACGTCCCTCCATGCATCATCGTTCTGACAGTTTTTTGTCGGTAAAACTTAGTGAAAGGAATCATTTCTTCCACGCCTTCTATGTGTTGTACTAATAAGTCTTATATTATTATTATTTGGGCTTTCCCGATCTACTCAATAAATATATTTTGAGAAAGCGGGCTTACAAACATCACATTGATGTCGATATTCATCAGTTTTGGCGAAAATCCCATCCCGTCTTTGATGCCTTGTTCCTTGTTCGTGCATCTTATCAGTATATTTCTTGCTAGTTACCTTCTTCTGCCATGTCTACTATGGATATTTCACTTTGTTTGTTGTCTCTCATACGCGGCTTTCCATTTAAAGTAGCTTAAATTCATGCTAACAGCCTTAGTTTGAATATTTTGGCCCATTTTTTGTCAGTTTGTCTCTGTTAAACAATTTTACGAGTACTAGAGTCCTTGTATTTCAAGGCAATCTGCACTAAGATCATGTTCTATAAATCTCTGGGCGCCATGATCCTGTGGGGAGTTCGCTCCTTGCCCCGCGGAAACAGTCCTAGCCTCAGGGCTGGCCCGCTCAAACTGGTAGACTTCATGGCCTTATACGAAAGCAACACTTCAGTAAGAAAGCTACCGGACCACCAATATAAATATCTCCCCCATTAAAAATAACGTTTTTAACGTATTCGGTAGTAATACATATTTAGCTAAACGTTTATTATTTTGTTATATAACTTTTTTTTAAGTTAAACTTTAAATTTCTTTAGTATTTTACGAAATTACTTTGTTAAGTCATAAATCAATAAACTTTGTTGTACAGATTAAGGTTTTTGAAGGCGATTAGTACTAGTTGTAAGTCGGCCAACTATTAAATTATACAGAAAAATGAATAGACAAAGAGGCGTAACTCTTTCAAAAGTCTATATTTTAATAAGTTCAAATTTTTTTGCAAAATTGTAACTTTTTATAGAAGTTATACAATCTAGTAAACAACTTAAAAACTTGTCTTTAACTGCTTCGCCTGAGAAAACGCTAAAAAGAAGTTACGCCTTTTTGTCTTTCCAGCGACGTAATGTCAACATTTAATGAAAATTTCCCAGTGAAGATGATGTTGCCTCTGAAATACGTAGGGTTTATTAACATAAAAACTAAATAACTAGTGACTGTATTTTATATTTTACAGGTATAATATCACTTCACTGAGAGATAAGTTACTTTCAGAAAAAAAATTTTTTAAAGAAAAATACAATTAACAAAAAAAAGGGGAAATACATCGTTTTGCCCTGTGCTCCCCTAAACTCGCAACAATGATTCCTAACTCGATAAGCGGGGACAAACATGGGGGTACTTTGCATTTTAGCCACTTCAGTGCAAAGTTTATTAGCCTTGGGCATGATTAATTGCTTAAGGAAGAATTTTTAATTTTCATTGCGCTTACTGCTTTCATGTCCTTTAGAGGCTATAATTTTTTATTTAGAAATTACTTTCAAATATAATTTTTTTTGAATTTATCCTAAACTCTATTTTATTTAACAAGTTTCCTACAAAAAGTAACTATTTTTTAATTCTGGCCTGCCCTACGCCCAGTGGCGGTCGTAGCTTTTTTCAAAGGAATTAGTTTTAGAATGTGTTGGATTGGCCCAATTTAACAATAAATCAAAATCACCTAAACTGCAGGGAATGTTCCTAGCCACTGTCCGGGCACTTCTGGCCCAGTAGGTTCATCCTTATTTATTAAGTACCTACCTTGGTATAACCCCTTGTATATACTCCTAGATAATTCAAAATATATAATGTACCTTACCTTACAGTCCTATATTGTTATTGTTGCACTATTCAGACGCACAATACGGAATTCGTTGTTCAAACAGGCCTGTGATAACACATGAATTTCGCGCCAATAAGTTATGTCAATGTCAAACAATTTTCTTTCGATCGATCGTCCGTTCATTCGGCTTCTTTCGGGACGAATCCACGTCTGCTCTGCAGATTCTTTTCACAAAGATGTCGATCTGTCTATTTGATTACGCATATATGTATACAATTTCATCTAGACCACAGGCAATTCCAGTTTCATAGCCTGACTCTATGGGCGGAGATGACGAAATTATTTACGCCCGCCATTTTATATTTCCGAGTTCTTTAAACGTTAATACTGAAATAAGTTAAAATATCTAATTATTCGAGCTGCAATAAGGAGCTACTTTTGTTATTTTATTATTATTAAATATTTTGTACTCATTATCATTTTTTCAAAATAACAATCACATTCTATAGTTCACATAATACCATTCTATTTTTGTCTTTTTTATTTGGTATGTACTCATCCTCATTTTTCATAATATGGCGAAGCGCGTCTAGGGAAGTTTTTTTCCGAAAATCGATCGGAAATATTGACATTTTTGATAACATTTCTAAAAGAAAAAGTCTATATTTCCTTACACTTAGTCGTTGCTAGGCAAAATAACTGTTAGGAAATATTTATTGCTGTACTGTAGGTTAGGTAAGAGTGGCAGACCCTTGGTTCTGACCAAACGGTCTCACGTAGTCCTGATTAGGTCCGTTGTGATACCACACGTGTTCCGTAGAACCCACCTTCATCAGATCACTGATGGTTTATGCGACGTAACCGCGGAAGGATTTTAACAACTCATTCAAACCAGCCACTACTGTTCAGAAATCTGCTCAGCCGTCCAAGTTGTAAGTTGTTTAGTTCCTCCAGGCTATCGAAAGATGATTCACCCAGAGTAGTGAACCTCCTTCTTGCGAGGCCAGGGCATTCACACAGAAAATGTTGAATACTTTCTTCCTCTTCCTCATCTCTGCAGCTTCTGCAGAAGTCGTTAGTGGGTATTTGCATACGTTCGGCATGTCTACCGAAGAGGCAATGTCCGGTAACAACCGCAGTAATATTTCTCACCTCTTTTCGACTGTGTCTCAATAGCTCTGCGGTTCTCTTTTTATCGAATGTGGGCCACAGTTGCCTGGATGTACTACAGGTTGTCAACCCTGTCCATCTGTTCTGTGCAAGCTGCTTGGCCGTGTAGTCAATCTCCTCTTTGACCAATCCCAGTGGTTTGTTCACTGTATTGTCTGCTAGATCAGCTGGCATGCCTGCGCTGTACTGTAAGGAAATATTATTTCTGTACGGCTACTTGTAAATTAAAATGTGTTAAGCTTAACAATTCATGGCATATATTAATATATATTAATATATATAATATTTATTTTTAAAATTTTAACAAGTTGATTGTTATAAGTTATGTCCTTTTAATAATTTTCGATTTACGGAAAAATAATATGTATACCTCGGAGAAAAAGCCATATTCCCGGACTCCGTATTGTCAGTCTCGGCTTGCGCCTCAACTTACAATCTTTATAGTCGTCCGGAAATGTTCAGGTTTTCGTACTAGGTATACAATGTACTATTATATCATGTTGGCCTTTTTAGAAATAGTACATTGTATACCTAGTAGGAAAGCCACATTTCCGGACTCCGTATTGTCAGTCTCGGCTTGCGCCTCGACATACAATCTTTACAGTTATCCGGGAATGTTCAGCTTTTCCTACTAGGTATATAATGTACTTATTTTTGAATCCCTTCTACAGTACTCCGAATTTCAAAATTTTTTCGACGACTGGCTGGTTAGTTGTCTCTAAATTGAGCGCAACTTTGCCCCAATTTAAACGCCTCTGTATCTCTTACCGTTTACAAGATCCCAATGGTAAGCGGCGAATTTGTATACAGGGTGATTCACGTTGAGTGGCCTATTAGAAGATCTCGAAAACCAGTAAACTTATCTTTCTAAAAAGTTGATAGCACGCATAGTTGGCTTTGAGCTTTTAAAACATTATATTTTGACGTTTTTATTACTTCCGGTTATACCGGAAGCTAATGCCAACTTTGCTATTTTAAATGCAACACCCTGTATATTTTAGCATTTTCGATTACCTTATTAAAATTTAAATAACTTTTGTTAATAATAATCTATTCCTATCTCTAACCTTTTTTGAGATATGAATTATAAAAGGATTTTTTGTGTAAAAAAGCTTCGAGAAGAAAGTTTAGTAACTCTGAAAATAATAAATGTAAACATTTAAAATTTTGTAAGCTTTTAAGTAATACATAGATCTTTAGTTTAAATTACTTAGGTTTCACGTTTTTTATACAGGGAGTTCTTAAAATTGTGCCTATGTTGCCATTTAAATAAATGTGCATGAATCAATTTTTGCAAATGGAACACCATATTTTTTAGCTTACTAACGTGTAAAGAATTAAATGTCCTATCTAAATGCCTAATATGTTACAACCCACATTTTTAGTCGTTTAGCAATTTAATTAAAAAATCTTAAAATTTCTGTTTGTTTAATGCGACATTTTTTTTGAAAAGAAGGCTTCGACTAGGATTTTTGTTTGACTTTGATCTTTGTTGCCAATTTGTAAAGTAGGCTTTGACCAAAATTATTTTAAAACACAAATTCCAGTCTAAGCCTTCTTTTAAAAAAAATGTCGCATTAACACAAACAGAAATTTTAAGATTTTTAATTTAAATTGCTCATAATTCCAAAACGACTAAAAATGTGGATTGTAACATATTAAGCATTTAGATAGGAAATTTAATTCTCTATACATGTTAGTAAGCTAAAAAATAGGGTGTTCCATTTGCAAAAATTGACTTATGCACATTTATTTAAATGGAAAGATTGGCACAATTTTAAGAACTCCCTGTATAAAAAACGTGAAACCTAAGTAATTTAAACTAAAGATCTATGTATTACTTAAAAGCTTACAAAATTTTAAATGTTTACCTTTATTAGTTTCAGAGTTACTAAACTTTCTTCTCGGAGAGTTTTTACACAAAAATATCCTTTTATAATTCATATCTCAAAAACGGTTAGAGACAGGAATAAATTATTATTAACAAAAGTTATTTAGATTTTAATAAGGTAATCAAAAATGCTAAAATATCTGTTATCAAATTTTTAGAAAGATAAGTTTACTCGTTTCCGAGATCTTCTAATAGGCCACTCAACGTGAATCACCCTGTACATAGTACAAATTTACACAACATAATGAAAATTTGTGATTAATGATGATCATTATACAGGAAAATAAAATTAAATAAACCATAAGAGTAAGCAAATATTATTCCAATAATTACAAACTGAACAAATTGAACAGTTAATTATTACATAGTTACGCATTTAAATACATTTTATCGATATCAAAGCAGGGTCCAGGCACATCATTGATAGTAATTATTGTAGCAGAACTAATTAAGGCTCGTTATTGAAGGCAGAAAAATCGAATACAACGGATATTCTAGATAATTCTGCTCTGCTCTAATTGCTTTGCATTTGTTAGGATTTGTTGTTAATGGCTGAGTTTTTACATCTACCAGATTTATGCCTGTCGGTGTTCTTACACTGTAAAATGGACTTGTAATATGTAGTCGAGCGTGTAGTAATATAATAGTAAATTTCTGTTTATCTTACAAAATGCATATGTTTATTCAATAAGCTAATATTATGTACTTTTTGTTCTACGCAAAAAATTAAAATTTTAAAATATACAAACTTAAAAATTTGTAAGTTTCCTTTTTATTTTTTTACAAGCGTACAGTAAAAAAATTAAATACTGTAAAAAAATTTAATTACGTATATACAGGGTGGCTCGCTCTCAACGCGGGAGTCCATAGTTTTTAATATTTTTTAATAACACAGTTGTAAGGAGGCATTAAATCTACAATTTAAAATTATTCTAAATTATTCAGGGTGTCTCAAATAGGCAGGGCACATCCAACATTTTTTTTTTTATAGAATACCCTATATATTATATTATTTTTTAATTTCCTATAACGTCTCACGTATATTTTGTATAATATGTCATATGTCTAAAATTAATTGTTTTTTAGATATTGACGTTTAAAATATGATTTTTTTCACATTTTGACAGACTGTAGCATTGGAGTGGCGCATCTTAGAAAAAAATGGTTTTTACCTCCCTTTCTATCCAAAGACCAACTTCCTTTTAACATGTTAAACCGGAAGTTATAACTAGATAGAGAATAAAAATCTATGATAGGGAAGCGAAAACAATTTTCCTCTAAAGTGAACCATTCCAATGTTACAGCCTGTCAAAGTATAAAAATGCCATATTTTAAACGTCAATATCTCAACAACAATTGAATATAAAAATATAACAGTTTATAAATACACGTAGAATTTTATAGGGAATTAGAAAATTATATAATATATGATAGGGTGAACGGCAGTAGAGTTTTGGACTTGCATTGTCTTTATTTTTTTGAATTACAACGTTTCAACTGGTAAGTATCTCCAGTCTTCTTCAGGTGAATACCATGAAAATATGATAGGGTGTTCCATTTAAAAAAAAATTGTTGGAGATGCCCTGACTATTTGGGATACCCTGTATAATTTAAATCATCGTCAGTTGAATGGCGCCAACTTTTACGTATAATTTTATTTTGTTGTGGTGCCACCTGCACAGCTTTATTTTAAAATATATACTGCGTAATTTTTTAAGAACAAAAATAGTTTTTTAGCGCTTTGTTTGTCTTAGTGCTTGTTAGTTCTGTTTTCTAATTTTTTTTCCAGTTCATGAAATTTAGTTTTGATCGATATAATTAAGGGACAAATTCAAATATGTTTTAGTCCACATTGTTTATTTATTTAAAATGCTGACTATCGATTATTGCAAAATAATAATTAATTTATTATATCGGGTGATTCATTAAGGGTGACCAGCGGCCATATCTTGGAAACTACTGGACATAGAAATTCAGGAAAAAAAATTATATATTAAGTGGTTATTAGAAAATCCTGGAAATAATTTTTAAGTTCCGCATTTTGCCGCAAGAGGGCGTAATTAAAAAATTTAAAATTTTACATATTTCCGAAAATTCCACATTAAGGTATATTTTTGATAACACAATTAAAAAGCTTGGACAATTATGCATAATTTTGGTCTAATGCTCATTGGCGTACCGACTTTAATAAGAGGGGGGGAAGCTGTTGAAAGTGTAATCAGTTAAATCGCTGTAACTTGTAAAATCGCTTGTAAATGACTTGTCCGATTTTAGCAAACTAAAGACTGTTTGGAAAAGAAATGTATGCACTTTCACCAATCGTATTTAGTTGTCCATAATAGTTCTCAAAAAAATATGCTAGAGGGCGTAATTCGTAATAATAACACATTTTTTGATTTTACTCCGAAAAAATAAATCATACGGTATAACTATGATACCATAATCGAAAAGTAGATGAAATTTGCTAGAAAAAATATTTAAACCGCAGCACGATATCTCCGTTCGTTTCAGCGTTATCGTCAATAGAATAATTTTTAAAACTTTAAATGAAGAAGCGATTATATATTTTTTAGAAAAAAAGTGAGACGCCACTGATATTTTTCCATGTGGATATTATTTCGGATTAGTCTGGTCAATTCTGCATAAAACTGTTCTCTTGCGTTTTTCTCCTCAGGCACACCGTTCTTAATTAAAATTATTAAATTAAATTAGCTCTACTATTATTTATTATTTTTATTAACATTGATAATGAAAAATTTTATTGGAAATGACCACCTTTACTTAATAGGCAAGCATCCGCCCGTCTAATCTAATTTCATTCATTCTAATTAATTATTATTAAAGTCGGTACGCCAATGAGAAGAAGACCAAAGATATACCTTAATGTGGAATTTTCGGAGATATGTAAAATTTTAAAATTTACTTTTCAATTACGCCTTCTTGCGGCCAAATGCGGAACTTAAAAATTATTTTCAGGATTTTCTCATGGCCACTTTACGTGTATTTTTTTTTCCTGAATTTCTATGCCCAGTAGTTTTCGAGATATGGCCGCTCGTCACCCTTAATGAATCACCTGGTACAATTGCCGATCCAGTGTACTCAACTTTTAAATTGTTCACTTTTTAAGATGAAAATATAATTTTCTGTTTGCTGTTAACCAATCGTGGTACCACATAGATCAATCTAAAATGTTTTAATGTATTCTCTATTATTATCCGCCCAAAATCATTTTTATCTTCTTGAATTAGGCATGTAAAAAAATAGAGTAGGTACTTGGAATTTATTGATAACACTGACACCTTAAATTAAATATGACATGTATTTTTACTTAGACGCCCCAATTATTGTTTTTCCTGGAAAAGTTTTTTATTCTTCTCACAAGAATACGTGTAATATTATTTTATTTGTATCCCAAATTAAATTTTATATAAAAAATACCCTATACAATAAAACATGCAAAACCAACGAAGCAAGTCCCGCGAAGCCCCTTTCAATACTTTTCCTCATCTTCAATACCAACTCATTTTAAAATTAGATTTAAACCTAAACCAACAATGGCGTGAAAGAAATAATTTCTCTATACCGAAAAATTCACTTTATTTGATTAAACACGTTGCTTAGAATTAGAAATGTAGGGAAGAAAAGGGTAATTGTGTACATCGAATGCTCGTATTCACTTCTATACTATTTCATAATCTCAGCAAAAATCGAAAGATACAGGGTGTCCCGAAATTAGGTGACAATATTTTAAGGGGATAAAGTACGTCCAAAAATAGGACTAAAATCCTTTAATAATATACCTTGAAATACGCTTCGTTATGGGGCTAGAGCCCCCCGAATGGAAGCTATGATAAGCGGTTTTTTCACAATATCTCAGAAACTGATTGAAGTATCAAAATAAAATTTGATACATGTTTTACCCATGACATGACGCAATAAACGGTTGTTTAGCTTTGGTGTATTTCTTCCAGTGGCGTCCCACTGGGCAGGTTGTGAGGAGAATATTGCCCTAACTTTTTTATTAGTAGGATTTTTTAACGCCAGGTGCAATTTTTAAAAACACTGAAGTCTTCTATTGTTAAAAGCTACTTTAGCTTCATTTCGGTAGGATTGACCATTTTGCAGTAAAATCGATTTTAAAATTTTCGGTTTTTTACAAGTCGTTGAAAAGGTTAAGGTGTTTTTTGCATATCTCAGCAAACACTAAATATTAAAACATGAAATTTATGAGAAGTTCTACTAACGACAAGGCATATTTATTAAAGGATGTTACTAAAAAAAATTTTCCAGTGACGTCGCACGGGGTGGAGCCTAAAGTAAATATTACTAATTTTATTCTAATTTAAGGGATTTTCAACTTTTAATGTAATTTTTTAAATTTTTTGTTAATAAAACCTTCTATTATTGTAGTTTGACAGAATATAATGTTTCAAACAGATTTTTAGACCTTGTTTTTTAAATATTTCTTTTTATAAGAGACTTAAAATAAAACAAAAAAGAATAACAAATTGCAAATCAAATTTAATTGTAAAACCACACGAGAAACTAATTCTTAAGCAAATGTTTTATTCTGTCAAATTACAGTAATAGAAGGTTTTATGAAAAAAAAATTTAAAAATAAAAAAAAATTACAATTAAAGTATGAAAGCCCCTCAATTTAAAAAAAAATAGTAATATTTACTTTAGGCTCCACCCCGTGCGACGCTACTGTAAATTTTTTTTTAGTAACATCCTTTAATAAATATGCCTTGTCGCTAGTAGAACGTCTAATAAATTTCATGTTTTAATATCAAGTGTTTGCTGAGATATGCAAAAAACACCTTAGCCTTTTCAACGGCTTGTTAAAAACCGAAAATTTTTAAATCGATTTTACTGAAAAATGGTGAATCCTACCGAAATGAAGCAAGAGTATCTTTTTTCAATAGAAGACTTTAGTGCTTTTGAAAATTGCACCTGACGTTAAAAAATCCTACTAATAAAAAAGTTAGGGCAATATTCTCCTGACTACCTACCCAGTTGAACGCCACTGAAAGAAATACACCTAAGCTAAACAAACCGTTTATTGCGTCTTGTCATGGGTAAAACATGTATTAAACTTTGTTTTGATACTTCAATCAGTTACTGAGATATTGTGAAAAAACCGCTTATCATAGCTTCCATTCGGGGGGCTCTAGCCCCATAACGAAGCGTTTTTGAAGATATATTAATAGAGGATTTTAGTCCTATTTTTGGATGTAGTTTATCCCCTTAAAATATTGTCACCTAATTTCGGGACACCCTGTATACCAATTTAGACTGCGACGTATTTTTCGAACATTCATTATTCTTTAAGAGCTAGTGCTAGTAACGCATTTGGCATTTAATTTTTTGATTAATATTTCGTATTATTCTCGCTCTATCCAAAAAACTGCCAAATGCCTGTCTTAAGATAGCTATTATCTACTAAATAAGTTTTGATTGATGAATTAGATGAGAACAAAAAAATTAATTATGTCGATTCTTTTTTTTTGTTTTTATTACTTTAGAAATTCAAACTTTTAACTTTAAACTGTAAGTAATTACGATCCAAAAATGGGTGTTTGGCCGATATATGTCTTGGCATGATCACGTTGCCGCAATTGCCAAGGCCGCTGCACAGAAACTTGGTGTACTTTTCCGCACCAAAAGGTTGTACACACCTCATCAACTTTTGACACTCTACAAAGCCCAGATTCGACCATCATTAGAATATTGCTCTCATGTCTGGAGCTCTGCACCCAAGCACACCCTTCGGCTACTGGATTCCATTCAAAGGAGAGCCGTTCGTCTGATCGGCGACCCCGAGCTGACCAAGACCCTCGATAGCCTGGAGCATCGAAGACAGGTTGGTGATTTGGCTCTCTTTTACAGATATTTCCATGGCAGGTGTTCGACTGACATTGCCCAATTGATTCCACCTAGAGCAATTCAAAACAGAAATACACGGCAAACCACTGCCGCTCATCCATATGTTGTTCAGCTTAGTACTCCTCGAACTTCATTGTTCAAGAATTCTTTCATCTGGAGAACGTCATCTTTGTGGAATGATCTTCCTGAGGTCGTGTTTCCCAATGAATACAATCTTCAACGTTTCAAGACCAACGTTAATCGCTTTTTTCGCACTCGCACCGCTCCCAGAGCGCCTTAAAGGATTTTTCCTACAGTGCAGGTGTTTTATCATAAAAAAAAAAACAACGAAAATGTAACGAAATGTTGATCAAAAAAAGAAATGTGGAATGCTTCACTACACCTAACGCTTGAACCTCTAACTTTCATCCGTTTCCGGGCTTTTGGCCCATTGTGCTCACCCTGTTTGGTTGTTACACCCACTCCGTGATTCCAATTCCTTGCACTAGTTTGTGTAGGACAACAGAAAGAGGGTAAGGATGTCCTCTGGTTCCAGTTTTAGTGGCCCGAGTATTTTTGTCTCTTCTGATCTAGTGACTCGCAATGGCAAACTATGTGCTGACTTGTCCGCATAATCTGCAGTTAAGGTCTCCATTGTACAGTTGCATTTTGTACAGATGGTTCTTGACAGCCATGTATCCTGTCAGAATACCTGTAATGATTCTCAGCTGGTTCCTATTCACTAAAAGCAGCTGTTTTGTAAGTCTTGGGTCTGGATCCCCAATCAAATTTTTGCTGTGGTGTAATCCCTGTTTGTTGCTCCAGTGGATTTTGTGTTCACTCTTGATCCATCGCTTTATGGCATCTCGTACTGTACACCTTAGTACTCCGAGTGCCGGTTCTGGACCAATGAATGTGTTTTCTGACCCTTTCCTCGTAAGTTCATCGGCTTTTTCATTTCCTGTAATACCTTCGTATCCTGATATCCACAGCAATATTACTTTGTTTACTTTTGCCAGGGCCACCAGTTCCCCTTGACATTTCCATACCAGTCTTGAGGTTATCTTGTTGCATATTAGCGATCTAAGGGCTGCTTGACTATCAGAATATACAGGGTGTCCCGTAACGTATGGGCCGTAGAGTAACTGGAGATACTAGACATCAAACTAAGCCAATTATGTCATATAAGTTTTTTCGGATTGTCACTTTTGGTTTTTTTTGTTAATTTAATTATTTACTATGTTGTTTTTTTATGCTTTGGGATGTTCAAAGGGAAATATCTCAAAAACCGTTAAATATATTAAGATCAATCAAGTATACATTTTTGACTCAGAAAATGCCCTTTTTAGGAAACTATAATTGAAAAACACCTAAAATCACAGGTAAGAAAAAATCATAGATTTATGAAGCCCAGTGTATACAACTAGCGCCCTCTAGTTTGAAACTTAAAAATTTCTACAAATTCTTATTTCTTGCTCATAAAAACATAATATTGCCAACTTTCAATTCGATTCATTAAACCGTTTTAAAATTATGACCTATTTTCGAGAATAAACTTTTACTTTCAACACCCTGTATCTCTAGAACGAGTAACAATCCGAAAAAACTATGACATAATCGGCTTAGTTTGATGTCTAGTATCTCCAGTTACTCTACGGTCCATAAGTTACGGGACACCCTGTATATGGATCTGCTTATTGAGGTAAGTCCTCCTATTGTTTTCATACATCCACTGTCAGTGACGCCGCAAAGTCGTACGAAATTGGATCGCCATGTGGTTTTATCATCTTTAAGAATAGTATCATGCACAAATCCTATATGCTATAAAGTATGTAAGTTTTGACTTAGTCTATGTGCCAGCTATTACCCAACTCTCCCCTATAGAAAAAAGCATTAGGGCCAAATAATGCTTATAAAGAGTGACAAAGAAAAATTCGCGGCTTTACCATACACAACAATCGTTTTAGGCAGAGCATAGTTGTCAGGAGGTCAATATTTTACTACAGATTTAGGTTAGGGTCGAGAAAAAGAATAATGGCGGATAACTGCTAATTTATAGTGCTGGTTTCTAAATACAAGGACGATTTTGGTCCATAAATCATAACATTTAATATAAGATGCTGATTGAGGTAAACCTGGGATAGATTTTAATTAATAGCCCATATAAATGAATTTTAGTCAATAAAGTACAAATATGTTTGTGTCAGTTCACAAAATTAGAATTAAATGACTAATAAATGCCTTCTATCACATTTATTACATATAACAACAAAATGCGCCATTTCTCCGCAAAATGGTTATAGTCCGTACAATTACTGACTGGATGTACATCACAACTCGCAAATACAAATTCATAACAAAAATAAAAAACAAGGTAGGGCTGTTCTTAATTAAAGGGTTCTGTCACTTGACATAAAATTCGTTTTTTTTTGTCATTTCGAAACAGAAACAGAAAAAAAAGAGAAAAAAAGTTGTTCCTCCGTTTAACATGCAATGTTGAGGGTCTCTCTTCTTAATAAATTAATTTCATTTCGCTGATTATGAAGGTTTTTACCTTCGAAACATGTACGATACGATACTAAAAGGGTTTTCTAAATAAGAAATCCTTCCAATAAACTTGTAGAGCAGACTGTGTGTATACTCATAATATCACTCCACTGAGAGATGGACTACTTCCACAAAACATATTATAATGTCGTGATTGTAAGTCTTGGGACAGAAAATTTGACATACAAAAGTCCGATGTGATGCTATCCATCTGGTGTATCATTGCCACACTAGCTTTATTTCGACGCACCTAAGCGTTGTTTTTTAAGTGGGTAACAGTATACTAAGTAAAAAGCATACTACGCATGAATGGAAAAATTACATGAGTGCGTAATTGCTCTACAACACGCAATACGGACCATACTTTTTCTACGACTCTTACCAATAAATTAAAGATCGGTTTGTAATTTATAAGGTATCGATTTGAACTTCAAATTTAAAATAATAACCAAGTCGTCACTGTCAAATATTCAAAACGCTAGATAGATAAATGTCATGATTTAAGTGGTTCAAGGCTAGCTTCATTCTTTAAGGCTCTACCACGCGCAAATTTAGAGGATGAAAAACACCGTTTCGCTACTGCAGGATTCTGCAAAGGCTATTTGAAATATTTGTCGGGACAATTTAAAATTTAATAAAGGAATGTTTGTATTTCTAAGGTACAAAGCCCTTTTTTGAAAAAAATAAGAATATGTATAAGAAAATGCCCACTAAAGGTGCGTATTTTTAGGCACTTTTCCAAGGTTAATATCGTAGCTAAGAATTTTTTTTTCAAAAAAATAGCCATGTACCTTAGAACTTCCATGTCTTATCTTTAAGACTTCAAAAATTGAGACAAAACAATGTCGTAATAAGTCTGTTATCTTGCAGCGCGCAACTCATGTTTTAGGTAAATTTTGTTGTCATGTTATAGAAGTTGCCTATATACAGCTGAATTTATTCTCGGCTGACGTGAAACAATTTACATCCAGAGAGAATAATGATACACTGAAAAAAATTATAGGTGGTCGAACAAGAAGTAATTTCGGGGGTAATTTTTGGCTAAATTTTATGTTTTCCTTTTTGAATTGTCTGTGCCAATAACAGAATATCTAAGCGTTAATATTAAAAAGACGTAACTAGTAGTTATGTTATTAACTCCGGGTTACCATACATTTTTCGGCTTAGACCGGGATGGTTTATAATGCGCCGCAGGGCAAAATGTTCAAGGCGCGTTCACCATTTTGTCAAAACTGGTGTTTGGGCTTTCAAAATTTCTTATTCATGTTAGGTAAGGATAAGAATTGAACGAAATCCAGTCGATTTGTTGCAATCAAAAATGGGCTAAATTGAATTTTTTGTTTCGTTTTTTATCGAAATGGGTTATTCTCTTGATAGTGAACAAAATATACTAAGGTAAATAGCTTATCGGTATTAGAGGCCCAAACTGGATCACCGGGAACTTACGACAAATCCCAGGATGTATGCTAACCCTGGTATATTAACTCTTAGATCTAAAATTAAAGTTTAATTTGTCTTGGTAAAGGGTGATAGGTGCAATAAAATAAAGCCATTTATGAAGGTTCTTAGTGAGTAAAGAAACCAACTGTTGCATAATGAATCTATTTCTATTCGATTGTTTTTATATTTTATGCTTATTATACAGGCTCTATATATTATTTATACAGTGAGCTTCTGTCTAAACCTGTTAAAATATAAATTAATTTTAAAGGTGAAATGTGTTTATTATTTTATCCATGGTTTAACGATTTAAAAGTAGTTGTCAGGCACGAATTTGGCGTTGGTCACATGACATTTATCTGTTTATGTTATTGGCTCGCAGCTACAATTTGGTGCAGCGAGACTACTGTATAGTGACAATGCTTCTAAGAAGCTAGGTAGGTAATAAATAAAAATTGGACAGTATGCCACGCAGAGTAATAAAATACAATTAATTTTTTGTTAGGCATGGGCGTCCATTAAGAGGGCAGTTGCCCCTGTCTCTTGATCAAGGGGGAGCGGGGGGGGGGGGGGGGGGGGTTAATATACTTTTTACTAACTTTTGTTAGGGGGAGTTTATGAAATGACTGCGACATTTTTTTTTGTAGGAATCACTTTTGATAGAAGTTCTTGAAAACGCAAAGTTTTGTTTTTTTTGTAGTCACTTTTGAACGGTGGAAAAAGTGTAGAAAAGGCTGCGAAGTATTTTATTTTATAGAATTAACTTTTGAGAACTTACACGTTTTTTTGGCTACCCCCTATCACTTTATGTTTATAAGAAACATTAATACCGTGATTTTGTATCGGATTGGCGCGACGATACGGTACTACCTCCTGTTGTTTCTGTGTTACTAAAAAAAAATCTAGGTACTTACTTTTTTTTCTTTTGAAGGTGCAGCGCAACTAATCGTCAAAGACATACCACTTTTAAAAAAAATTAATTATAATGGCACGGAACGCGACGGACAAAATACTGCGCGAGTTAGTAACCACATTCAACAAATCCTGGAACCAGCGGGACTTATCTTTTGTTTTATAAATTAACATGGTGAAAAATTTGTAATATAAGAAAATTTTGATTGAAAAACTATTGACCTTACGAAGTATTTGATAACCAATGCTGAAAACCTTTAGTTTCAGGGTAGGCCTGTGCCTCCCAATTTTGAAAATTGGACAGTATATGCTAGTGCTGATGGGGGCGATCGGGCTAAAATATATTTATAACGGTGGCACTTCCCGTTATACCGGAAGTAAGTGTCAACTTGCTTATTTTAAATAGCATACTCTATATATTACTACATTTTTGCATTTTACGCAAGAATTTAGGCATAGGTATCTTGTATACCATGTCCTATACCTATGTCTAAGCGTTTTAGATATTTTTAATTGATTTTTTATAATATTTTGATAACTATTAATACAGGGTGTTTAAACAATACGATTAAAAATTAAATTGAAAAACTGCAAAAAGACTAGATTTTCAAATGGAAACACACAAATTTTATAATTATGTTTTATTTAGCATTAAAAATAAGGGTAAGTTTGTATATTCCAAAAAATTTTACTTTTAGAAACATTGCCAACTTAATATTTTTATATGGCGATTTTGCTGCAGATTTTAGGTTTAGTTACTTTTAGTTGGCTATAACGGCGTTGAAAAACAATCAAATGCGAGAAAAATTTATGAAGCTGTCACTTACCATTAAAACATCATTAATTGTCATGCCTGTGCGCTTAAATTGTACATACAAACGAAGATTATTTAAATTTATTTATTATTTATGGAGAATGTGTTAAAGTTATATCAAGAACATGGGACACATTTGCCAATCGATATCCGCAACACAGAAGCCATCACAATGTGCTTATTAATAGTGTTCAACATTTTTGGGATATACAAACTTATCCTTTTTTAATGCTAAACTAAAAGTAATTATAAAATTTGGGTGTTTCCCTTTGAAAATTTAGACTTTTTGCAGTTTTTTCAATCTTATTGTTTAAACACCCTGAATTAATAGTTATCAAAATATTATAAAAAATCTAATAAAGCAGGTCCTTTATAACAAGGAATCCCGCTTAAATTAAATAAATATAAGGCTTCTTTATAGAAAAAATTGATAATTATTTTAAGGCTTGCAAACGTCATTCTTAACAGAAAAATTCAAATATGTCAAAAACGCTTAGATATTTATAGGTATAGGCATACAGGGTAGGGACTTTAACTGGAATAAATTCGATATTATTAAACCTGCCGAAGTTGCGCCTACAAAATTTGGTATGTGGGGGTTTTAGAGCACGCGGAATTGGATTATGATGGCGGCGCAGTTGCCAGATTTCTCAGCTTTGCGCTACACGTAGTAATTTTGTTATTTTTAATAGAATGCCCTATTTATTTTTATTGCAGTGAATTGGTAGTGTCAAATTTAGTAAGATCTCAAATTTACAAAATTCTATCTTCACTAGTTTCTGAGCTATGGCAACACTGAAGTTCCCTTAAAAAGTACCGGGACGCTTGTCTATCTCCATAGTTACTAAGTTATTGACAAGATTCAAGAAAAGTTCTTGTCTTTTCAAAATGGCCTATTTACCTTAAACTTTAAAAATAGAAATTCTCATGGTACTTTTTAATGGAATTACAGTATTGCCATAGCTTAGCAATTAGTGAAGATAGAATTTTGTTAATTTGGCATCTTATTAAATTGGACACGCCCAATGCACTGCAATAAAAATAAATAGGGCATTCCATTTAAAATATTAAAATTACTACGTGTAGCGCAAAGCTGAGAAATCTGGCAACTGCGCCAACATTATAATTCAATTCCGCGTGCTTTAAAACCATACATACTAAATTTTGTAGGCGTAACTTCAGCAGTTTTAATAATATCGAATTTATTCCAATTAAAGTCTCCACCCTGTACAAAATCTGCCTAGAATCTTACGTAGAATGCAAAAATGTAATAATATATAGGATGTTCTATTTAAAATAAACACGCTGACACTAGGGTTGCCAACCCTCCCGATTTAGTCGGGATGCTCCCGCTTTTTTACTTAACCTCCCGCCTCCCACGCACTTAAACAAAACTCCCGCTTTTCCAATAACACGACAGACGCCTAATAACTGTACAGCTGTCTTAGAGAGGGGCGACCTTTTTTTTTTTAGAAAGCACGTTTGATGATAGGAGGAAAAAAAATATAAAAGGCACGCCACAGCGTCTGGTCACCCTAGCTGACTTTATCTTCCGGTGTAACCGGAAGTACCACCATTATGTTATTTTTTTAGTCCGGTCGTCCCCATCAGCATTACCACGATGGCAAATTTTGAAAATTTTCTTATGTATAGTTTTCCATATATAGTTCGAAGCGGTTCCCGGTGGAACACGAACACCCTGTTTGCAGGTGCTTTTATACCAGTGGCGGCGCCAGGATTTTTGGGATGAGAGGGCACAAATGGGCTCGGTGATTTTTGAGTGGGCACTACCCAAAATAAAAGTGACTTTTAAAAAAAAAAAAGGTTGCGGCCTCCTGGTCGCTCTAGAACGCTATAGGCCAGCGGACAAACAAAACCTTTCTCTTTTCTAAGTGATGTCTAAAAAAAAAAGGCCATCGTTCTCTTCAAAATACCATACAACCACTCATCAAAACTTTTATAGCTAAGTCCCTTACACAACGGATCCATCAATTTTGGGGGGGCACCAGGGTGGGCACTCATGTTTCTAAGGTGAGCCAGTGGCCCCCCCTGCCGCCGCCGCTGTTTTATACCTATTATTAATTAACACTTCAAACTTTCTGCTCTACCTAATTTTATTTTTTGTAAATATTTTATAGCTTTAATAATAAAATAAGACAACATTTAAAAGATATATCCGTATAACGATTAGGTACATTATTTTAACTAAGAATACAATAACAAGTACTTATTTTCCACAAAACAAATTTCTCGTCTCCGAAATAAAATCAACCAAAACTCATTAGCATAATAAAGAACCTACCGCCTTGCATCGTGCTTTCAGTGTGTGTCGATGTTTACGGAATATTTTTCACCACGTCATAAGCTCGCTAGTATGCCCACTTCGGGTGAGACTCTCTTGCAAATATATTTCTTGCTGCACAAAGTTCCGCCTTAACTAGACATCATAACGCACAGTTGTGCATTTTTGATTCTTTACACACAGTTGCTGAAGAATGGATTTATTTATAGAGTGAACTGTAAGTTAAACAATGTTTACTAATATAGAAGTAGAAAAAAATAATTTGTACAAAAATGTACATAGAATAATGTTTTTTAAAGCGATTAATAGCCAAATATTATTTTAAAAGTTATCTGTCTACTCCCAAATAAATATTTGCTATTTCCTTTATACTAGAACCACTTTAGTGGAAAGAAAACAGCAAAAATCCATGTGGGAGTAGAAAAATAACTTACTAAAGTGATTGGATAAGTGGGTATTCCGATTAACTAAACTTACAAAATTTCATATCCATCCTAGTTAGGATATGAAACTGACCAATCACAGTGATTAATTACAAAGAAATCAAATTTTCACGCAACTGTTTGCACGTCGTTTTATTGCAGTTAATAAAAGTCAGGTTAAGAATATACTTCAAAAACATGGATATCTGTCAGATCAAATTGGTTATTTTTTTAATTGAATCAAAATATTTATCCCAGAGCTTAGGAATACACAAACATTTCCTAAAGAGTGCACGATATGGACATCATATCCACTTTTGTAGTAGGTACAAACTACTGTTAACGACCAGAAATTAACTAAAAATTTAAAATAACATTTTTATCTAATTTATAATCTAAATAAAACATTTTTCTACTATTGTATTAGTAGGTAAATATTGTTTTTCTACTCCCACATGAAAATTTGCTGTTTCCTTTACACTTAAGTGGCGAGTAAAGTCGGCTATTTCAGTTAACTGTGCGGCAAAATTTTATAACAATCCTAGATAGGTAATGAAACTGATCAATCACAGTAGTCAATTACAGAGAAGCCATTGTTGTTCTTAAAAGTACTGACCAATCACCACATATTATTTTTACTGAGGCTCCGCCTTCTTTTTCAAGACACTAAATTATATAATTTAAATTCATATGGTACAATTTTTCATTAATTTGTTCATAATAATAAAATCTAGACGCATTTATAATAGATTTATCAATAATGCAACCTGCTGTGCATAGAAAATTAATTTCATGTAGCATCATTTATCAATTGGTTTTCCCATAATTAATTTAACGTTTCGATAGTCGAGAGGTAGAGCGTTTTACTATGGATCCAATGGTCGTGAGTTCGAGCCCGGCAACCTGAAAACTTTTTTTTATATTTTTTAGCATAAAGTTTGGTCGTAGAAAAAATATACTGTTCAACTCGAGTGGATTGTCCATATTGCTTTCGGAAGTTGCCTACGGCATCGTGCTCAATTTACTTCCTCGTGCGATATGGACATCATATCCACTCTTGTTGTACAAACATACAATTCACTCTATAAGTAAATCCATTCGTACGCACAACGGTGCGTAAAGAATAAAAATAAAAAACAAACAATAGTGCGTTATGATGCCTAGTATAGCAATCAAATTAGCCTTGAATGTCTCAAATCGTGACATTTATCTATCTTGCGTGTTGAATATTTGATAGTTACATTGTCATTATTTGAGATTTGAATTGATACTTTATAAATTACAAACCGATCTTTAATTTATTGGCGAGAGTCGTAGAAAAAGTAAGGTGTATTGCGTATTTTAAAGCAATTACGTACTCATGTAAGTACGGCACTCGCCGCTACGCGGCTCATTCGCAATTTTTCTATTAGTGCGTAATATGCTTTTACCACCCTTAATACGTATTATACTATTTAATCATACTTATGGTTCGGAGTTAGGAGGTCTATCTGGACATCATGCATATTCTACAATACCTTACTAGCAATTTAAGATATAAAACTTACTTCTTTCACCTAGGGAGTTTTGTAATACAAGCCACCAGACTATAAATTGGCTTGCAGTCCATATAGCTATTGTAGGATTTCCTTGTAATATATAATATAATCCTTGGCATCGTATATTGAAATATTAATAATGACATGCATGAGCACACATATTATTACATACCAATACCAACCACAACTATTTGCTCCACACAATAAGACAACCAATAACCCTGTAGCTTCAGGGAATGTTTTAAAAATACATTGTTTATTATTCTCCTTATTTTACGGCAAATATGCAATTTCGTCTTTACATTCTGCACTGTAAGTAAATGAAAAGTTGCCAATGTTTATTTTAAAGGGAGGCAAGGATGAATTCCTTTCTGATGCAAATTTTACTAATGAATGCAGAAGTCTCTTTCTCTTGAAGCTACAATAACAGTAATGACTTATTCTGTCTATCCTATCCTGTCTATTTGCTATTATTTTTCTTGAAAACTGTTAGCTGAAAATTACAATACATTAAAAAGCAATAGAACTTCTTAGGATCTTGGGAATAATTATCTCTAGTTCGCATGTTTAAAAGGAAAATGCAAAACTTATATTTTTCTGAAATATCTTAATAGCACAGGAGCGGATAACAAAACAATTACAAGTGGGTGCAATGAGCGAGTGAAACACAATGTACACTAATTATAATTTTATTGTATACAGCGTGATCAGTTAAGGGTACGGAGCGGCCATATCTTGGAAACTACTGGGCATAGAAATTCAGGAAACAAAAAATGATAACTAAAGGGGCCATGAGAAAATTCTGGAAATAATTTTTAAGTTGTACATTTTGCCGCAAGAGGGCGTAATTGAAAAGTAAATTTTAAAATTTTACATACCTCCGAAAATTCCACATTAAGGTATATCATTGATAACACTATTGAAAATCTTGGACAATTATGCATCATTTTGATCTTATGCTCATTGGCGTACCGACTTTAATAAGAGGGGGGAAGCTGTTGAAAGTATAATCATTTAAATCGCTGTAACTTATAAACGACTTATCTGATTTTAGCAAACTAAAGACTGTTTGAAAGAGAAATGTATGTACTTTCACCAATCCTATTTAGTTGTCCATAATAGTTCTCCAAAAAAAAATGCTAGAGGGCGCAGTTTGTAATAATAACACATTTTTTGATTTTACTCCGAAAAAATAAATCATACGGTATAATTATGATACCATAATCGAAAAGTAGATGAAATTTGTTAGAAAAAATATTAAAACCGCAGCTCTATATCTCCGTTCACTTCAGCGTTATCGCCAATTGAATAATTTTTAAAACTTTAAATGAAGAAGCGATTATATATTTTTTAGAAAAAAAGTGGGACGCCACTGATATTTTTCCATGTGGATATTATTTCGGATTAGCCTGGTCAATTCTGCATAAAGATGGTCTCTTGCGTTTTTCTTCTCTGGCACACGGTTCTTAATTAAATTAATTAAATTAAATTAGCTCTACTATTTATTATTAACATTGATAAAAAAAAATATTGTTTTATAAAAATAGTTGAAAATGACCACCTTCACTTAATAGGCATGCTTCCGCCCGTCTAATTTATGCATAATTGTCTAAGCGTTTTAATGGTGTTATCAAAGATATACCTTAATGTGGAATTTTCGGAAATATGTAAAATTTTAAAATTTACTTTTCAATTACGCGATCTTGCGGCAAAATGCGAAACTTAAAAATTATTTCCAGGATTTTGTCATGGCCAGTTTAGTTTTTTTAACCTGAATTTTTTATGCCCAGTAGTTTCCGAGATATGGCCGCTCGTCGATCTTAAGGAATCACGCTGTATTGCTAAGTTTTAAAAATACACTTAGATAGGTATAATATAAAACAAAAAATTGACACGGGGGCGGGGGGGGGGGGGGTTTACTTGATAAAATATGAAGTGTCCTATTACAGGGTAAACATTTCATATATGTTTAATATATGGACATGTCCATATATTTACTCATTCTTTTCTTTCTGGTACTATACTGACTATAACACGCACGCCTAAGAGTTATGGTTCAAACCCACAACTCTACTGATAACAGCGACAAACTGTGTTTTATAATATTTCAAAATAACGAGACTAATAAAATGTTTGCTGCGGGCAAACCAAAATTTTGAACAGTATTTGTTTTCCTTTACAACGGATACAATTAAAATACTGCAGATGTTGTCTTTTCAAGGGATGTTACATTTCAAACGTAATTTTGTTAATTGAAACCCAAATTATTTACGAATAAAGAGTAGCTTTTTAATCCTATTTGCTGTATTTTTTATGTGAATTAGGTGTTCATATGTAATATATGAACAGGTGTACCCCTCGTTTTTATTTAATACAAGGTGGTCGCTAAAGAATGAGCTAAAAACATTCTCTTGAATTATTTCTTATTGAGGAGATTAAAGTCGTGTTGGCTGAGTATACAGGACGTTCTATTGGAAATAACAAAGTTGTGTGATGTTAAACCGAAAGTGACAGTCAGACGTTTGAATACTGAAAATGTACGCGGAGTGCAACAACCATATAATCTATCGAAATTTCAATATAATGTATTAAGGACGTGACAAGCTGGGTTAGGATTTTCTTGTAACCCGATATATTATAAAGCTACTTTATTGTAGGTACCTACTAATACAATAAAATATCACTTAGTATCCGCTCGACAGTGTAAAAAAACTGTTCGTTACTCAGGAATCATACATAAAACAGTTTATCATTTCTCTTTATAAAGAACATACTCAAAAAATAAATACACCATATTATTTTTCAATTTTCCGACAAATGCGGCAAAAAAATAAATTAAAAACTCTGCGGATGTTCTATTTTCAATGGAAGCGTCAATATTTTTCTCTCGAATGCAAATTTGCTAATGAAACCCGAAGTGCCTTTAAGCCAAATATAACAGCAATGCCCTGAATAATTTGAATATGCATTAATGCTATTGGAATAAGTAAAAACATGAAGTCTTTCTCCACTGGTTTATTGAAATAATAAAAATTATTAAATTCTACATGTTTCGGGTGTAGTAACACCCATCATCAGGAAAAATACAAAGAGAGAGCATTAGTAAATAAAGGAGCAAGATTAACTGGTAGTGAACTTCGATGGAGCTCTATCGAGCCACGAGAGATAAAAATTAAGAAATGATGATTTAAAAAATTGGTATACTTAGAGCCTCGAGGCTAAGTTTGGACACTGACCGTGGGCAAAAGGTAAAAGTGACAAGAGGGCCCGTTAGGGCTGAGAAAAAGAAAAATATATAGGAAAAATGGAGACTCATGGGTTCAGAAATCTCATCCTGAAGAAAACATGGGGAGAGAAAAAAAGTGGTATGGAAAGAAAGCGGGTCAAGCGGTCAACAAGTTCAAGTTCAAATTCTTTTCCTTTTAACCACGTGTGGACTAAGGTCTAACAAAGTAACTTCGGCTTTTTTCTTTCCAAGTTTTACTTAAACCTCAAAAAGTTTTTAAAGTTTTATAAGCCATGCTGAAATTAAAACCCACCGGGGTTCCAGTCCTTTTTCTGGACTAGTTCCCCCAACTTTTTCAAAAATTTTTTTATTTTACAACTTTGACTTAAGGTAAGCCCCTCTTCAAATTATATATAAAAGAAAGTTTTTGGCTAATTTTTTAAATGTTTATTTCAATACACGGAACTAAATAATTTCTTTTATTCTTAGATTAATATAATATACAATATAATTGGCACATCCAATTAAGCTCCATGGTAGCCCCAAATAATTAATTTTTCTTTCCATACCACTTTTTTTCTCTCCCCATGTTTTCTTCAGGATGAGATTTCTGGACCCATGAGTCTCCATTTTTCCTATATATTTTTCTTTTTCTCAGCCCTAACGGGCCCTCTTGTCACTGTTACCTTTTGCCCACGGTCAGTGTCCAAACTTAGCCTCGAGGCTCTAAGTATATCAATTTTTTAAATCATCATTTCTTAATTTTTATCTCTCGTGGCTCGATAGAGCTCCATCGAAGTTCACTACCAGTTAATCTTGCTCCTTTATTTACTAATGCTCTCTCTTTGTATTTTTCCTGATGATGGGTGTTACTACACCCGAAACATGTAGAATTTAATAATTTTTATTATTTCAATAAACCAGTGGAGAAAGACTTCATGTTTTTACTTATTCCTATAAATTAACTCCACTTTAAGAATGGACTACTTCCTCAAAATTAATGCTATTATTTTAATGTTAAAAAGAAAGAATATGCTCTATGACCTTACTAACTGCCGATTGTTTACGCTACTTGTTTTATACAGGTTATTAAACCTATTTGGAATATTGCAAAAACGATTGACTAAATAACTTTTTTTTGAAAATGGGAACATCCATTATGGTTAAAAATGGTATACCTAGATGGTAAAGTTTAATGCATTAAAGTACACTGGGACGCCAAAGGTAATGGATTCCCTGAGGCACAGGTAGACAATAACAGGGTGTTTCGTCCTTGCTAGGACTCATTAGAAAGCCAAAACCCGTAAGCAATTCCCATCCCGGATGTGTTGGCCTACCGTACTTGGGTTATTGTTAGTTCAATGTTCAATCACGTCTGATGGCTATCTTTTGCATTGAGTTGATTCCTACAGATGACGAAACTAGGTTTTCATCATATATTTATTCTTAAAAATATCTTGACAGCATATTTTCGCTGTATTTGGAATTGCCGACAGGTTCTGGCTTTCTGATGAGTCCCAACAAGGACGAAACAGCCTGTCATTGTCTACCTATGCTCCAGGGAACCCATTATCTTTGGCGTCCTGTGTACTTTAATGCAAAAGATAGATGCACTACTCTCTCCGCCTGCCCCTAAAGCTTTTTTTCTATTTTACTTCTACGGACACTAAACTCTACTACTTTATTTTAAGTTTTTTTAGATGTGCTGGTATGCTGAAGAGTATCTAACAACAACACAGATGTCGCTTCGTACAACATCTTGCTAGTGTGCTCTACCAGATACTGATTAAAACGGTTTTGAGTTATTTCTGTCTTTGTCGGATCTAAACTCTACTGATAAGCCATGATATAGCGAATCGCATCTAGGGATGAATCTGGGGAAAAGTAAATTCTTTATTTGATTAGAAAATTATTAATTCTGGTACACACAAAATAATAATTCCCGGAGTTACAGTGCGTTACTGATTTTGACACATTTGTGTATGCTTTTTCTTTATAGCACCACTTTTTAAATTAAGGTGAAGTTTTTAACTTATATCATATATATGAGCAAAACGGTAATCTCTTTGAACATTTAGAAAATTACGATTTATAATTAGTAAATTTAGAATTATTGAAAAATTCTTATAAAATAAATTATATTACTTATGTATGAATGTTTTAAATAAAATAAAGTTTTTAATTAATATTGTAATTCGTGCCAGGACCGGACTGACAAGAATTGTAAAAAATTTGAATTTAAAAAAATAAGCAAAAACAATTCATCATTATGAGAAAGTAGGCCTAATATCGCCATTACATTTTGGGGGTAGAAGGGTTTAAAAATCGGTTTAAAAAAATCCAGGTCCGTATCTAAAAAAGTAAAGTTGGTGATGGCCATTCGGGGATGAAACGGTGGATCTTTAGTTTAGTAACGTCATTTTGTAGAGGAGAAAAAGTGGCATTTATTTTTAAATAGCTAGTCAAATGAGCTCAGGAAAAAATAAAAACGATTTTGCAAAATTTTGGTTTTTTTCGAATAAAATCGGAAGTATTCGGAATTTGAAAACTTTTAAAGCGGCATTATAATCAGCATCGAATAGCACAACTTTGTCCCCATTTAACCGTTTCTCTAACTCTTATGGAATTTGTAACACCATGTATATGACTTAATGGTGACATTTTGTAAACCAAAAAAATCCCTTTAAATGCTATTTTCTCGGAATCCTCACAAACAATTTTGTAAAAACCTGTTTCATATTCAGCGGCAATTATAATTATTTCCAGCGAATCGAGAATCCGGTTTCAGGTATCAGCCAGGGCGAAGATTTTACGGGCTGAAAAATCAATTAGCGGGATTTTTTGGCTTGTAAAGTGTCACCAATAACAATAACAGATACTTAAAATATCTATTGGACGATCCTAATAAATATAGGATATTACATTGGAAAAACCAGAGCTATTGTATTTTAAAATTTTCTATATTCGGATGTCAACAGAAAACACCCTGTAAAAAATTCCAATACTTGAAGATTTAAGTCACTTTGCCTATCCCTAAACTTAGGAGCTTATAAGAAATTTTCGATTTTTGATATTCTTATCGATAAATACAGATAATTTTTTACTATCATGTTTTTTTGAAAATTTTAAGAATATTGCATTATGCTTGACAACGTTGGGAAAAATTAAAAAACTTAATTTGGCGTCACATAGTTAATTTTGTGAGGAAACAAAAAAAAATTATAAAATATATAGGGTGTTTATAAAAAATTACTTTTTTATTGTCCTATTTTTCTGGACCACCCTTTATATTTAAAAGTAATTTTAGAACATATTTTTTTTTGTATATCTCTGAAGGCGTGTTACTGGATCGGATACAAAGAATTATCTGGGGTTTCTGAAGTTTTTTGATAAAATATTCAAAGTGTCTTTTAATAAAAACGAATTAGTATTATTCCACACAATGAAAAATTGAAATTCGAGGAAATAATTCACTGTAACAATTTGCAATTTAGCTTAGACACTTTGCCTTTCATTACAAATTGCACCCAAGAGAAAGCATTATCGTTTCTATTCCCAATTGATATTTCAGCGCTTTTAAATTTACACGCTTAATTATTTGTAATGGATTATTAATTTTAAAACGGACATTATAAACCAAGAAATCGAATTAATTGAAATAAAACTTTTGACAAACGAACCAGATGTTTGGCTATTATTTTATTTTTTGATATTGAGTCTGAGTTTAAAATTATTTTTAATGACATATTATCTTTCTTTGTTACAGTTTCCTGGTTGTCAACAAGCTTGTAAGTTCCACCAAGAAGCATCAACACATGGGCAGCAATTACAACCTGTCATCCACACTAAAGGAGAAGCTGTAATTCAAGTAACTGGAGCAAGAGCCCAATGGCCTTCAAGACCATTGTCAGTAGATCCCAACACCCCGGTCGTATACGTCGTTATGCGTAAAAGTCAATCAGGGCCATGGAGACAAATTATTCAAACCTTGGACTCTGGAACCAGAGTACCTGTGGATCAAGGAAATGCCATGCTTAGGGTTTTGGTTGTGGATCCTCAAGGCTTACTTACAATTTACAGTCCTGATGAGCAAAGCCTGAGGAGAAATAAAAAGAAGAAAAAGACTATTAATACTGAAATAAAGGCAACAACAAGTAAATCCATTACTTCAGATGAAGATGCACCGTGGTTATTGAAAGAAATTTCGTTAATTCATCAAAAAATTCTAGTAATAGGTGAGATTGCTTGGGAACCAAAAACGGTGAGAGGAGTATATCTTGTCACATGGGAAGTTGACGGCGGTGGATTGAAAGGAAATCTGTTTACCGACTCAACGTGTGTAACGTTATCCTTATGGCCTGACACCATCTATCACATTCAAGTAGAACTAGTGTCAAGAATACCCGGGGTAGAAAATTTAAAATCTCAAATGATGGATCTAGATACTGGACGAGCTCAAAAAGTGTCAACAGAGACCGACGTTAATATTCTTCCAGATGAATCTTCCGAAGAAGGTGACCTTAACTCCCCATTACTCTCAGTATTGTTTAGTGCTGTCAGAGGTGAACATGTCAGACAATCGTATAGACGTGTAGAACTAGTTATGGGAGCATGTGTTGCAATAGTGTTGTTTGCCATAATTTTAGCTATAATCTTATGGAGGTGGAGGAACCGGGGAGCCATCATAGAAAATATGATTACTGGTAGTACAAATGTGAGGGGACAGAAATTGGTGGAGGATCTCAGTGTGTATACAGGTAGTTTTTTTTTTATTTCTTGTAAATTATTATTTTATTAGTATGTATGTAGCAATGTTTTAAAATGTCTGCCCAAGGAATTTATTTTTATTTTCTCACAAACTTATCTTATACAGGGTCAATATTTGGTTATAGGGGCCCTAGACGCGTTACGCTATTCAGGGCAATCAGTCAAAAAAAGAAAACAAAAAAAAGTGGTCGCGGTATGAGGTAATAAAATTTTCTCCTAGAAAAAGTGACTTCTAAACTCTCCAGCATCGAGGGGGGCGCCGCCTTCTTCCTGTTCTATGGGCGCACATGCTCTTCACGTTTTTAAGAATTTACGCAATAATGATTTAATATGCTTAAAATGAAAAGTCTTTGCGACGGGCAGACGAGATTAAAATTAAAAAGTTTTACGCCTCCGCTGGGAATTGAACCCAGAACCTCCGTAGCGCAATTGGCAACGCGCTTGAGGCTTAATCGAGAGGTTCTGGGTTCGATTCCTACCGGAGGCATAAAACTTTTTTAATTTTAATCTTATCTGCACGCCGGCAAACACTTTTCATTTTAAAAATTATTTACAGACACCAACATACCTACTTTTATTATTCTTTTTTACAAAAACAATAATAATTAGTATTTATTAAGTCTCAAAATAGGTATATAAACATAAAATTAAAAAATAATTTGCTTGCTACTAGACTAGTAAGCAGCACAATGCTTGCCGGTCCCTTTAATCTGTTCGGGGGGGTATTAATTTTTAAAAACCCTTTTAATATTTCAAGCAAAACAAAGAAAATGCGCCGCAGATGAAAATTTTTTGGGTGCCACGCCCAATAACCTTTTTTTACCTGTCAATAAACTTTTCGAAAAAAATAAGTATATTTATATAATATAAAAAATATATTATATTTTTTTAACATTTTACTTGACAAAAAGATACTACATTAAAAATAGATTAAAAAACAATTTTTTTACGGATTCATGACCCCCCCCCCCCTTAAAAAAAGCGGGGCCCTAGGCCCAGGCTTACCGGGCATACTGGGAAAATAGGCCCTGATCTTATATTGTAATATGCTTTTCAAATGGATATTTCCTAGTTTGGGTTAGTTAATTTAAAAAAATCAAGGAATACTAGATAAATTATAGATTATCTTTTATCGAATTTATTCCAGTTAAAAGGTTCACCCTGTTAAGTTTAAAAAATAAAACTGACCCTGAAATCATCTATTCCACCACTCAAAAGAATAATACCCGAGATATATTTTTATTGTTATTATATATATTATACATATTTTTTCTAAATCCAAAACGAAATACGGCACATATTGTAATAATAATTTCTCTACGCGTACTTTTTTCAAATTTTCCGAGTTTCTATATGAAATTTAGCCAAGGATTTGTCGGAATATTATGCTCATCTGACCGTGCATACGGATGAATGGAATCCCTTGATGTCCAGCATATATCCAGTTTTCCCCTCTATGGATTTCATACCGTATATCTATTTTGTAAGAGAATCCGCATTACTGTGACATCTGACAAGATGCCATGCAAATTCCGAAATGCCATGGCATGTTTGCTTTATAAGCGACCGCTTATACATATAAAATAATATATTTGATAGTATGTAGAGTAAGCGCCGCAAATATAACATTGTTGTTTAAATTTTTTTCCTCTGTATAAAAAGTCCAACAAAAAAGGCGTGAACTATTGCTGACCATACACTACCAGTATTACTGACAGTCCTGAATTATATCAACCCGATTAATGTATGAAATTTGCCCTTACACGATCAGTATCAGGACCGTCATTCCCTTATTAATATTACAAAATAATTACATTATTGTGATTTATCGTAACGAATATTTTTACTTAGATCATTTTATGATTGACATCTGGTCGTGTACGGACGCCTAATAATAAAACGATAGATTCTTGGATATTTATATTGTATACAGCTATTAAATAAAGTAATGATTTCTTATACAGGGTGATACTTCTTTTTTAGCTGCGTATAGAACGCAATAAAATAAACATTTTCAAATACCTTTTTTCAAAAAACTCAAAATTAAAGTACTTACATTCATTTATTACACTACAAATCAAATACGGTTCTGCCTAACTTGCCCGTTGAATAACATTAAGAAAACCTCTGGGTGTAGAGAAGAAACATCCGCACTTTTGCGACACTCCCAATAAATTAGCACCATAATTAGTTCATTGTTTTCAAATTTTACCATTTTCACCAATTTATTAAAGTTATTTTGCTTCAGAAAACCACACCGCCCAGCGAATTGCCAAAATAAGTAACTGACGACTAATCCGTAAAATGCATGACTAACAATACAAAAAAAGGACAAACACAATATAAAGTAAAGGGCTACGTTTTGATAACGAGGCCCGCACTTAGATTTTTTTCTTCTGTAACTCGGCTATTTTTAAGTTTTTCGAAAAAAAGGAATTTGAAAAAGTTGGTTATTTTAATGCCTTCTATATACAGCTAAAAAAAGAAGTATTAACTTAGGAATCATCCTGTATTATAATATTTTGAAATACAACGTTTTTTCACTTTATTCAGAACACAGTGTACAACCAAGTATCCCCCTATACTATAATATTTTCTACTAAATTATTAGAAGAGAAATTATTTTCATATAAAATTTTTTTATTGCAGAAATATAATTCTGTCTGTAGAGGTAATTAGTTCACTATGACTAAAAATGTTAGGCATTTCACGAAAAGCCGAGGTAGAAAGCGTAACAATATTTCTCTACACTATATGCCGGCGTTTCATGAAATACCTAGGCTTAACACGAAATGACGGATTTTACAATAAGACTACGACATAGACGGATCTATTTACAAACGATCTAAAATATAGTCGGATCTGGTCTTATCGTGCGGGTCATACGATTCAAGAAATGCATACTCTCAGTTTTTGTTTTCTTTACTTGCGTTTAATTTTACCCTCTAAATAAAATACGTAAGATAAATGAGACAGACTTATTCCATTTTGACATGAAAAAAAGGACATAATATGTATTTACTTTCCAGCGATTCTAAAAAAGCTTATAATAGCACCAGCTACGTTTTATTTTAAATATGCCAGTTTTGTGACTTTGACAGTTTGTGACAAAATGAAACAATTTTCTGGGTTTTTGCATCCCCAATCAAAAAAAATGGTACTTAATCTGATAAACTATTGCGATAATGAAAGAAAAAGTGGAAATTCGCCAACCAATATTCAGGAAACAGTAGCCAAAGCACTGGGAATTAGTTTAAGGACTGTGCAGAAAATTGTGCATGAAACAAAACATAACATAATACCCAAGAATACTAAAAAGTGTAAACGAACAAAGCCAAAGACTGAGGATGTAAGCGGAAATATTAAAATTGGAGTTCGAAATGTGATTTACGATTTATACAAATCAAAAACCAATGTAACTCTTCCAGTTTTACAAAAAACAATAAAAATTCGGGGTGTTTTGGAAATTGGACTTGAAGCGTTATCAAAATTATTAAAAAATTTAGGTTTTCGCTATAAAAAGACTGTAATCGAAAATTTTTATGTGAGCAGCCACAGATAGTGAGTCAGCATGTTCAGTTTTAAAAAAAATATTTTCGAATGGAAGTGGTTCAAAATCTTGGCAAGATGAGTCTATAAAAAGTGTTAAAAGGAAAAAGGAGTGCGGTACGGGAAAGCGTTTTATTATTTTGCATGCCGATTCTGCAACAGGCTATGTTGCAGGTGCAAGTTTAATTTTTTCCTCAATATCAAAAAGTGCTGACTATCATGATAATATGAATTGCGAAATGTTTGAAAAATGGTTAAAAGTTCAATTGATACCAAATTTGGATGCTCCGTCTTTAATTGTATTAGATAATGCATCATATCATTCAAGAATTTTAAATAAACAGCCTACTTCATCTTGGAGGAAAAGTGATATTTATTTATGAGTGGCTGGAAAAACACAACCAAAATCCTTAACCAAATATGCTTAAATCGGAACTCCTATCAATAGCAAAGTCTCTTAAAAAACCCAAAATATACGCGGTAGATGAAATACTGCGTGAATATGGTCATGAGGTTCTACGACTGCCACCATATCATTGCCAGTTTAACGCAATAGAATTAATATGGGCTGGTGCAAGGTCTTATTATGAAAAACATGTAGGTGATGGTCTTAAATCCGACCAAGTACAAATAGTTTGGCAAGATTCGTTAGATCATATTACACAAGAGTACTGGAAGAAATCGGTGGAACATACAGAAATATTAATAAGGGATTGGTGGGATCGAGAACAAGTACTAGATGTCGAAGTAGCGCCAATGATAATTGCTCCATTCGAAGACGACGAGGACGACGAGGACTTTTCAGATTTTATAAGTGACGATGAGAGTTTTTAGGCTATAATTATAAACGGTGTTTTTCGTTTACATTTTTTAGTATTCTTGGGTATTATATTATGCTTTTTTTCATGCACATTATTCTGCATAGTCCTTAAATTAATTCCCAGTGTTTTCATTACGGTTTCCTGCATATTAGTTTGCGAATTTTTACTTTTTCTTTCATTATCGAAATAGTTTATCAGACTAAATGCCATTGTATTTTTAGGTTTTATTAGTAAAATTGTTAAAATAAATTGCACTGTTTATTATTGTCGTTTTTAATTAAAGGGTACATAATTTTTACAAAACTAATAATATTAGGAATATGTGGCTATCTTCACGATAGCTAAAATAATGAAACTATTTTTCCTTCCTTCGGTATATTTGTAAATAATCTCACAACATTTTGATAGCCTCTGTGTTGTCTGATTTGACGCATATGATCAGTGACCTTTGAACCCGTACGTTAAGACCAGATCTGACTATAACAAAGTTTTCTTTGTTACAGATTTCCATCCAATAGTCACTGTTCTCAACACTTCTGTTGTCGAACAACCATCGACAACACCCGAAGTCCAATTTCAAGGTCACCCAAGTCATGTTCCAAGCCAATTAGAGAAAAAGACTGTCCAGGTTTGACGCTATTTTAGTGATATTTTAATTCGCTAATGCGCCAAAAAGAACGCTTTTTAAAGTTCCTAAGTTTAAAGATTGGAGACTTTTTGCAAACATGCTAATTGACTCTTTAAATTAAACTTATATTTATCGGCTTATTTTTAGCTTAATTTAAAACAAAACACTATATTTGGCGTAGTCGAAATTACGTGCGCAATATATACCAAAATTGACCTTTATTTCCTCAAGTTCAGATTCTTTGAGAATGAAATATGTGTTGTCACCATTAATGATTAATGTGGATTAATGGTTTAAAATATATTTAAACTTGAAGAAATAGACCATACTTAAAGTGAAGTGGATATTTAGAAGGAAGTCTTCCTCCACTGTTATATTATTGAAAAAATAATTTTAAAATAGAAATTTTCCATATGTTTCGAATGTAGGAGCATTCCTCATCAGGAGAACGAACAAATGAAATTAAGAAGAAAAGGGTAGATATCATCTTAACGGTGCCTTAAGATTATAATATTAGACGTTCAAAGAGCAGATCAGTAAATAAATCATCAACTAAAATACACGACACACTGTCAAAACTGCAATTTATGTAAGGATTGTCGCTTTGGTGCTATAAGAATTGAAGCGTAGAATATAAGCTTGAACAACCAGGTGTGAAAAAGAGAATTGTTAAGAGAAATGAAGAGTAATATGGGCAGAATTTTAATAATTCATTTTGAGGAATACTATGGGCTCGGCATATCAAAAACTAAGTGTAAGCAAAAATACTTTTTAGGAACGTGGTAGCGTTTCTAGAATTGTTAAAAAGAAAGTTCAAAAAATTTCAATTTTTCACTAAGAAAATGTTAATTAAAATTACAATAAATGTTCCTCTAATTTTTTTTCTTTATTTACATAGCTTGTGTGGTCACCCCCATCATTATACTTCTTAAAATATTTCAAATTTTAATAACATTTATCTTCTATACATATACAGGGTGTTCCTTAATGACGTGCTAATATTTCAGGGTGTGATTCCTCAAGTCATTTTATAAAGAAAAGTTCATATAAACATGATATGTCCTAAACGGCTTAATTTTTTTGCTACAGGGTGTCGAATTATTTTTCTTTAATGCGTTTTTTGTAATATCTCCGAAAGTACTTTAGATAATATTTTCAATTTTGGCATGTGCTAATAGAACATAAAACCACATCTTTTAGTAATACAACAACATTTCCTCTGATATTTTTTAGAAAAGAGCTGGTACGCCACTGACATTCGACGACGTCTAATTTAATTTAATTATTTTAGTTAAGAACGGTGTGCCTGAGGAGAAAAATGCAAGAAACCATTTTTATGCAGAATTGACCAGGCTAATCAGAAATATTATCCATATGGAAAAATGTCAGTGACGTACCACTTTTTTTCTAAAAAATATCAGAGGAAATGCTTGCAGGGACGCCACTGGTGGGACAAAAAAATAACGTTTATAACTTAAACATGTGGTTTTATGTCCTATTAACGCATGCCAAAATTGAAAATATTATCTAAACTACTTTCGGAAATATTACAAAAAAAAATAATTCAACACCCTGTAGCAAAAAATTTAAGCCGTTTAGGATGTTTATATAAACTTTTCTTTATAAAATGACTCTAGGAATCACACCCTAAAATATTAGCACATCATTAAGGAATGTATACACTTCGTTTCTATAGTTTTTGATATGCCAAGCCCATACTATTTTGAATTATTAAATTGCTATCCATATTACTTTTTATTTCTCTTAACAATTCTCTTTCTCACACCTGAGTGTTAAACCTTTTATTCTACTGTTAAATTCTTATAGCACCAACACTAAAAACCCTACATAAATTCACTTTTTCACAGCGTAACGTATATTGGTGATGATCCTTTCACTCATTGAACCTTCATTTCATCTTATATTATAATCTGAAGGCTTCGTTAAGATAATATCTACCCTTTTCTTCTTAATTTCCTCTCACCTGAAGATAAATGCTTGTGCATTCGAAACATGTAAATAATTTCGATTTTAAAATAAGTTTTTTATTAATATAACAGTGATGAAAGATTTTGAGTTCTTATTTCTTCCCTTCTAGATAAATTTAAGTTTAAATATGCCATTAACGTGTTTGCAAAAGCTATCTATTATTTTAAATCGTTAACGTAAGTGTAAATAGTGAGAGCTTTCCCTTTTAGTAAGATAAAAAAGCGACCTAAAGGTCTTTTGTAAAGATGTATAAAATACTAGTCTTAATAATTTACGAAAAGTAAAGAGTGCTAAAAAAGCTTCAATAATTTGTATAATTCTAGATTTTAATGTAACAGGGTGTTATATTATTAATATTGTAAGAATATCATACAAAATAATATTATATTCTTAAATGTTAATAATTATTTATTTAAAAGGATGACTTTATAAAAATTATTTTGTACATTAATTTTTCACTTTTAGTATTTTGACAAAAATTCAATAGTTTTCAGCTTTTGGATGTGGTAACACCAATGTTAAATAATTGTCAATTTAAATGTAAATGTCTGTTTTGGAGATATTCATAGAAGAATTTCGGCACAGCTTATAAATACCTTATTTATTATGGAAGGTATTTATACGTATGCTAAAGAAAGTATAGCACTTAAAGTCTTTCATATGGTTCTAGAGCTACAATGCGACAACGCCTTTAGAGGTAGGCAAATAAACTGTGAATATGTCCAAAATATAATATCTAGTTTTTTTTTCTAAATTATAAAACTAATCAAAATGATATAAAGTGCAGTAATAGAAAACATTAGTAAACTTTACGTTATTTGATAGAAGTACCAAAATTTAAAATCTTACTTAAGACAATTTTCAGTGACGCCAAAATTAGAAAATCATAAAATAATATAATTGTAATTATATTTTTAAGTGATGTAGATATTTTCTCTGCATCTAAATGTGATTATAGACATATTTTTTGTAAATATTATTTTGCCCTACACAGTATAAAAGTATTTAGGTTGTCGTTGAAATTTATCAAATGAAAACACCATGGAGTTTTTCAACTTTTTGCTAGTACAATGAACAACAGGTGTTTCGCGATGTTAAGCTTGGTCGGGTACTTATTTCAACCAATACAAAGAAAAATACACACAAAAATCTATTTTAGGTACCTATTTATGGTCTTAGATGTTCGATTGGTTATTAATCCTATATTTATTATACGTAATTTTTATTAAGTGAAATGGGTTCATTTGGAGTTGACCAATCAGAAATTTTCCAGTGTTTTTATTTCTATTGATTTACTACTGAGTCCGTACAACTATTGGCTGGATGCACGTCACAGCTTCTGACGTTGCTTTTGATTCGATTCATGTCGTTGATTAAATCGTATATTTTTTCAATTCTGTCAGGATTTAAATAAACGTTAAAATGGGCGTTTCTTCTTTTGCTGAATTATGAGACATATTTTCGAATTATATTTCCATTAATTATTTTCACTTTTAAATTACTTTTAACGCGTAAAAATAAAGTTTTTTGAAATTACAAAGGTTGTTAAAACGAATTTTACGTCAAATGACAGGACCATTTAATTAATAACACACCTAATTTATTTTTTGTTTTATGTATTTGCGAGTTGTGACGTGCATCCAGCCAATAATTGATAATATTTGTTCTTCCGGTAACAAATATTTTACGTTATGACGAATTAGACCTGTCTATTTGAAGTAAATTATGATAAAGTATTAAAATATCCTTAATAAATTTAATTAATTTTTTTATATATCCCTAAATGTAAGACCATCAAAAAATTTCATAAATAGCTATTCAACAACGAGTTGAGATATCAAATTTGAGCTAGGTACAAAAATCTCTTAGAATTTAATGTATTTTTTTAAATATAAAACTTTCATGGTACCTGCCATCGATTAACAATTTAATAGCGTCATCAAATATAGGGGGTCGGTCTAATTTTAACTTCAATTTATAGAAACTTCCTACACCTACCAAAACCCATTTTAAATAAATTTATTATCCCTATTCGTTTTACAGATATAGAGAGTGTAAGTAAATATTATATATATTATTCGGGGGGGGGGGGGGGGGGGGGGGGGGTAAAAATTCTTACACACAGGCGAGCAACTCCCCAGAAACCTAATTATCTTTTTTGTTTTTGCACGACCCTTTCGCTTTTGAAAACATCTACCAATTGGACCTACATTTATCACAAGTACGTCAAGAACCACAGTTTAACATAACTGTTAAAGCATTAATATATTAGATAGTAAATGTTAAATCATTAATACTTTTAGCTGCAAAAATAACGCACAACCAAAAATTATGCTTAATATCAAAGTTGATTTTCTCGCGAACCGATAAAAACTATATAGTACAGTGGCGGCTCGCGGTCTTAAAAAATTGTGAAGAGCTAGGTACAGTGCGGATACTTAAACAAACATTGACTAAAAAACCGTGTAACAAAACGTATCTCTTTTTCTCATCTGTCGCACGACTGAATGGAGTTTCCAACAATTTACAAACTATATCATAAATTGGGTTCATTTTTAAAACAGCCAGCTAAGTAGGTACGCCTACACTACTAAATTAACTAAAAAATAAAAACAAAACTTTATAATCACACAGTAAATCACGTAAAAACGATATCTATAACCGTAAGTTTCGCAAAGCCTTAAAATAAATACCTTATGGTTAGGCGAACCAATGCTAAAACAATGGTGCATACGACTGATCTATTTTTAAATTGCCCTTCATTATAATACACATTGTTACATGCTGTCGCGTGACTGACGTCACGTAACCATAGCAACGGTGAATATCAAAGCCATGTTGGGCGTTGGGCCTTCACTCGGTTTGAGCTAACGGACACGGCCGGCTGGAACGCGCCTAAATACACGAGTGTTTATAATTATTGTCCATCAGAGTTAACCGTGGCCCTATTATGCATAGCTACATCCGGATTAAATTAATATTATTAATTTGAATATAATTATTTTTTAAGGGCTAAAATGGTTGCTGTATTGGTATTTTAATATTTAATATTGTCGAAAAATTTTCCTCCTGGTTTTATTTTTTTTTGGTGAAGAGCCCCTTCACCTACTTCACCTGACGAGCTGCCACTGATATAATATATGTACTCTTATACACTGTTTAATGTTTTATTTTTTAAAATATTAGAAATAAATAAAATTATAAACACTGGAAACTCCCTGAATGGTCAGCTACAAACAAGCCCATCCCCATTAATCGATATGTATAATCATTTATCTAACTAAATGAATACCTAAAAACAATAATGATTTTTTTTCTGCTTAAACTCCGTGGCTTCTTACCCCTCATTGTATTTGCAACGCATCCCAAACTGGCGCACTAAGTGAAATTTGCACGAAATCTGGCCAAAATTATGTGAAATAAAAATATAAATTAAATTATAGCGGTTATACAGGGTGATTCCTAAGTTGATTCTTCTTTTTTAGCTGTGTATAGAAGGCATTAAAATAAACAACTTTTTCAAATGCCTTTTTTCAAAAAACTCAAAAATAGGCGAGATAGAGAAATAAAAAATGCTAAGTACGGGCCTGGCATCAAAACATTCCCCGCTATAGTTTCTGTTGTTTTTCTTATCTCTTATTAGTATTAGTCATACGGGTAGTGTTGATCAATCCGGTGCGGTGTGTTTTTCTGTTAATTTTAAATTATTGATACGAGAAAATGGTAAAATTTGAAAACAATGAATTAATAGATAAGGTGGTAATTTGCTGTGAGTGTGGCAACGCTTTCCCTTGCGGGCTTATCCAACACCCAGAAATTTTCTTAATCAGTTCAAGTTATTCAACGGGCAAGTTAGGCAGAACCGTAGTTGATTCGTAGTTTAATACATGAATGTAAGTACTTTATTTTTGAGTTTTTTGAAAAAAGGTATTTGAAAATGTTGTTTGTTTTAATGCTTTCTATACGGAGCTAAAAAAGAAGTATCAACTTAGGCATCACCCTGTCTATTTTTAAAGTATTTCTTCAGGTATTTATTTTTAATAATGAAGACTTGGTAATAACTAAAAATTATACAAATTTTGATTGATTATACAATTTTTAACAATGGTTTAGAGTTCTTTTAGGAGCAAAATAGTACTTTGCTGTTTTTGAGGTTAGAAAATTGTGTAAAAGTCTACATCATTGGAGGTGTTTCGCCGTTTTACTAAAAAAAACATACAAGACTATAAATAATATGCTTTTGAACAACCCTGTATTTTATTATCGAATAGCACATAGGTACTGACTGCGGACAGTCAAATTTAGAAACATGGAAAACCTATTAAATAAGCTGTTAATACACTGTCCATATACGGGTTGACTGCGGTTGCTTCAGAAGCTAATAATTTATTAGGTTATGTTTAAAAACAATATTTCTTCGTAATACTGAGTAATTATTGAGATGGTTTATTCATTTAATACACCAACTTTTATATCCTGGAATGAAATCCATAATGATTGACTATATATTTACTGTATAGTCTATTTTAGAAAACTGTAGAGTAAAACATTAGGTATGGAAAGGGATTACAGAGTGGCCCAATGAATAATTAAGACACTTTCATAATTTGGCATTGATTTCATTGTAAAATTCTTTATTTCCATCAAGTGAAGGTAGTACCACCCAGGTTTGGGTCAATTTATGGGTTTTGCCTATTGTTATCCATTCACAAACACTGAATTTGGTGTGACATTATGTACATTGTAATAGGTACACCTATTTTTTATTAAACAATATAAAAAAATACAAAATACAAAAAATACATGAAAAAGAAATTAAATTATAAAAATTCATAATAGTATTCGTCATCTGATGAACTGTCATCTCCTCTTGACGGGTCGACGGTTCGATGGATCAGGTGGTCAAGATCCCACATTTTCTCCTCTTCTTTAATGACATGATGGACTGCTTTTCGCCAGTTCCCTGGTGTCACTTCCTTAAGGGCTTGATCAAACAGTAGCTTAACGTCTTTCATTTTGAATGTAGCGTTGTGTCTTGCTACAAATCCTTTCACTTGCGCCCATATCAGTTCTATAGGATTTCGTTTGCGATGGTATGGCGGTGTGCGCAGCAGTTACAATATGTTTTTCAGCTATATCTTCCACGGCAAATTTCATAAAACGATGTTGTGTACATTTTCTATAGCTAATAGTTCCTTCTTTATCAAATTGTCTTTTTTTTCTTTGGTAAGTTATCATAAATAATTTGAGGCACAAAATTTACCTGCGCCTATGGCCGACACCGAAATTGAGCCGAACTGGACGGAATTTCCCATTTAATTACTCAACACCTTTCTGAAATAGACTATAACAATATCACAATGTGTAATATTTCACACTTAATTTAACAACACTCCAAACAGTAGTGAATTATTCGTACCCATAAACAATCACTTTTGTATTTCAAGATATCATTGGTTAAATAAAAGGTGCAAAGTGTCTTATTGGTCACTAACAAATGACCTTTTATGTCTTTGCGATAAATTATAAAACTAATTTTCATTTAAGGCAACTTCATTATTAACGATTTTGGCCAGAGTTCGGTCATTTTCACCTCGATGCTGCGTGAATGTTTAAAAAAGCGTCCAAAGTTTGACGGGCTGATTTTGTAAGTAGATTTCTAGTAGTTGGCTTTAGCAATAATTGTATTTTACATGATTAGTTTATTTAATTTCTGACTGTGTTATATCTTAAGAATAATTTTTAGTTATTTATTTATTTAGTTTGTATGTACTTTACAAATATTTTGCTGAACTGATTTGTTTAACATTTACTGTAAATAAAAGCCTAATATTTAAAAATCAAAATTATGTAGGTTTAGGTATTGTATATTAACAAAAATGTAATTGTACAATGTCCCTCCGAGAAAAATCTCTAAAATTTTGTAAATTTAATAATTTATTTTATTTTGAGTAGTTTATGCGTTTAAGTATTTAGAAAATGGTTTCAAATTTACGTTTAAAGAAAAATTTCAAACTGTATTCATAATATAATAACTGATATACGATTCTAAATGGTGTAAACAAAATGTATAATGAATAATTGATGCAGTTATCAATACTTTTTTAAGAATAACCATCATAACGTCTATACAAGGTGGTTAATATTTAAAAGACCACTATTATTTTGAAATGGTAAATTCTACGAACTGATTAAATAAATACTTTATAGTTTTTACAAAGTTGCGTTAACAGTTTTCTTCTTGGCATTTGCTATAGTTGAGTCGATTTTTTTTGTTCTTAAAATACAGACCTGAGTTTTATATTTTATTTTTAGGAGTACGTTTTACCCCAAAATAGTCATATTATAGCTAGATAGGTACCGCATACGTAGGAAGAACAAACCCCTTTCTGCGATTGATTAATATTAGTAAGAATACTCTAAACATTTTTTTATTATAAATAAAATATTTTATACCGGGTGTCCCATCATGGGTGGCCACCGGCCATATCTCGGAAACTACTGGCATAGAAACTCGGGGAAAAAATCGTAATTAAAGTGGCTAAGAGAAAATCCTGGAAATAATTTTTAAGTTCCACATTTTGCTTCAAGAGTGTACCGGGTGAGTCAACGATTGCGCGGAGCAATTTTATAGCTTGAAGATAAAATTTGTCGACAATAAACTTTTGTGTTAAGGTATGGTTGGATATCAGGCACATTTTAAAAATATTTTGAATTATACAGGGTGCGCCCAAAAAGTAGGGTGTCAAAAAGGTACATTTTTTTAAATGGAACACCCTATATATTGTATTATTTTCTGATTCCTCACAAAGTTTTATGCTTATTTCATAAATGTGAAATGTCTAGAGTCAATAGTTTTTGAGATATTGAAGTTTAAAATATGGCATTTTCAGACTTTGATAGGCTGTAACATTGGAACGGTTCATCTTAGAGAAAAATGGTTTTTACCTCCCTATCTTAATTTTTTATTCTCTATCTAAACGTTACTACTTTCGGTTTAACATGTTAAACCGTTAAAACCGGTTTTTTTGTTTAACATGGTAAACCGGAGGTTGGTTTCTTTGGATAGAGAATAAAAAACTAAGATAGGGAGGTGAAAATCATTTTTCTCTAAGATGAACCGTTCCAATGCTACAGCCTGTCAAAGTCTGAAAATGCCATATTTTAACCGTCAATATCTTAAAAACTATTGAATTTAGACATATGACATTTTCAAAATAAGCGTAGAATTTTGTGAGGAATCAGAAAATAATACAATATATAGGGTGTCCCATTTAAAAAAACGTACCTTTTTGACACCTTACTTTTTGGGCGCACCCTGTATAATTCAAAATATTTTTAAAATGTGCCTGATATCCAACCATACCGTAACATAAAAGTTTATTGTCGACAAATTTTATCTTCAAGGCATAAAATTACTCCGCGCAATCGTTGACTCACCCAGTACAATTGAAAATTAAATATTGAAATTCTACATTTCTCCGTAAATTCCCACATTAGGGTATACCTTTGGTAACATCATTAGAAAGCTTAGACAATTCTGCATCATTTTGGTTTAGGGTTTATTGGCGTACCGACTTTGATAAGAGTGGGGGAAGCTATTGAAAGTGTAATCATTTAATTTGCTGTAACTTCTAAACGACTTTAGTATACTTAAGCTTGTTTGAAAGAAAATAGTAAGTACTTTTAACTATCGTATGTATCAATTGGAACATGATAGTTCCTAATAAAATAGCTAGAGAGCGTAATTTGTGATAGTAACAGTTTTTTTGATTTTATCCCGAAAACTCAAATCATACGGTATAACTATAACATCATAATCAGAAAGTAGATTAAATTTGCAAAAAAAATCGTGAAAACCGAAGTCCGATATCTTTCTTTGCTTCGGAGTTATTTATAATAATAACAGTTTTTTGATTTTATCCCGAAAACTTAAATCATACGGTATAACTAGGACGTCATAATCTGAATGTATATTAAATTTGCCAGAAAAACTGTGAAGACCCTGGTTTAATATCTTCTTTCGTTTGAGAGTTATTGCCAAAAGAATAACTGTTATCACTTTAATTGAAGAAGTGATTGTTTTCACAGTTTCGTTGTCAAGCAATCCACGACAAAAATATTTTAAACTTGATGATTGTGCAAGTGTGTTAATCATTATTTCATGTCCCAAAAACTACTTTAGAATTAATAATATAATTAGGGAAAATTTAAAATTTAGGTATAATTCTAACATGGTGTTTTAAAAAATAGATCTAGATAACCGCGAAACAAAATCAACCAATTATCAGTTGGCAACTATTTCAATTTATTTATCTCCAGGGAAACCGGCCAATTTTGTTTTACAGCTATCTAGATTAATTTTTTAAACACCATATTCGAATTATGTCTGAATTCGATGATTATATGATTAATAAATAGTTTTTGGGCCATAGGAATAATGAGTGACAAACTTACATACCTATTCATCAAAGTTAAAAAGATGTTTTTGTCGTGGAATGCTTGATAACAACTATGAAAACAATTACGTCATTAATTAAAGTGTTAAAAATTATTCTTTTGGTAATAACTCTGAAATGAAGATATTGAATCGCGGTCTACACATTTTTTCTTGCAGATTTAATCTACTTTCTGATTATGATGTCATAGTTATGTGGGAATTTTCGGAGAAATTTAGAATGTCAATATTTAATTTTCAATTGTGCCCCCTTGCGGCAAAATGCGGAACTTAAAATTATTTCCAGGATTTTCTTATAGCCACTTTAATCGCGATTTTTTATGCCCAGTAGTTTCCGAGATACGGCTGGTGGCCATCCATAATGGGACACCCGGTATACAGTGTGTCTACTTTTTTATTATTAATTATATAAAAAAGAGTTATTCTTTAAAAACGCTCTACATAGTCCAAAACCTAAAATGGAATCATCAATATAAATGTTAAATTTTTTCAATCGTATACGAGGTTCGTCAAAAAATATGAATTTGGTACGAGAGTACCTTTATTTGTAACAATATTGAAAACTGTAATTATGAAAAGTGGTTCGGCATGAAAAATTACGTCAATTATTTATTATATCTTTATGATACAGCAGTAGAGAAGAAGGTTGTCTTCTAATAAACAAGTATATTTTTATTTATGAAGACAAAAAAAATCCAAAATCACAAATTTATTACGTTCGGTCATAACGATTATCATCAGGAGATAAAAATATTTATAATACAAATTCGTTACATAACAACAACATGCAACAAAACACAAATTACTTTTACAATTTATTTTGTCTTCAACGATAAAAATTTTCGCCCTGGAGATATCTACAATTCCTTGATATTTTCATTTATTGATTGCGTGTTTCCTTTGAAAACTGACATTTGAAACAGAACTTTTTTTAACGTCTTCTAAGCTCGATTTTTATAAACTCTCACTGGCGTTGTCGTTGGCGCTAGCGTTAATCGTCGACGTTCGTAGAGAGCATTTATAAACTTGGAGATGGCGTCGGCGTCATTCTCGTTCCAACAGCTGTCAACTTGACGTGATAGTAAAATAATATTGGCTTGACTTCATTGCTACAAACACCAGCGCCGAAAATTTAAGATTAGTTGCAGTCGAACGGCTGCCGGGGCCAACGCAAACGTCAGCGAGGTTTATAAACCGCTATATTATAATTCCATTGTTTTAACTTCTAGCGCCAACGCCAGCGCAAGCGCTGACGTGAACTTCGAGTTTATAAATCAAGTTTTAATGACACTACTTTTGGATTGACGCTACAAAAATAATACTTTTATGACTTATTTTACTCTTTTCTTATAAATACGTTTCACTTATAAATCTCGGCGCTGCAAATCTGTTTTTGGTAGCGTCCATCTAAATTTAGTCAATCCTTATCAAGACAAAACAATGAAATTGTGCTAGACCAATGTTCTGAACGTAATATTCAAATATCTTAAATTTCAGTCCTCCATATAAATTTTCTCAAATGTTCATTTATAATTTTTCAAAAACACGCGCGATCTGAATGATTTTAAAGATATTAATAATGCGCCTACTGTAGTAAATACTATCATGGCAGTTTCTTCTTCTCTTTTTGTATATTATATAATTGAAGTGTATTGTAATTATTATGTAAGTTATTTTTCTATTCTGTATTATCATTGCGTTACTCTATGCCATCGTAAGAGTAAAACTATATTTATGTAAATAGCAGAGAAATAATAAATTGACTATCAGTGGAAATGAGTTTGTTTTATTTTTCACTCGTTACCTTTTACTACTTTGACAGAGTGGTTCATTTTAAAAATTTTCATTCTTTTATCGTATCATTGAAGATTAAGTCATATTTATATGATATCTTTATTAATAATTATTAACATCATAAACCTTAGTTACTCATAATACATTAGTTACCATAATTTAATACGTTAGTTACGAAAGCATAATACGTTAGATACCAAATAATATTAGAACTATTTTTCATGAACATGTAAAACAATATTTTGACAGTTTTCAAATTTGATGGATACACCTTTGTCTTTAACGTCCACGATCTTAGGTATGCCCTCTGAAGACTAATTAATGACCGAGCAAGCACTCCTTTCGATTTCGTGCGGTTCCCCAGTGCTTAATCCGTTGCCGGAAACATCACCGATTTGAATTTAGCGAGCAATGGAAACTTTCTTGGTCATACTTTCTTCTAAATACCCTCTAGCAACCTTCGCCGATTTCCATCCACCAAGTTCTTGTAGGCCTAATATATCTCCTCCAGCATTAACAAGAAAATTTGCCGAAGATCTTCTAACGCAGTGACCAGTATACAAATTAGGATTTTCAAGTGAGAGAAGAAGTGAATGCCGGAGGGCTGTACCGTACATTTCCCTTTTCTATATGATACAAACAATCTTTGGTGAGTGACATGGTCTGGCCTTAACATTGCCTACTTTTTAAATAAAAGCACAGGATTGGCTTCGCCGTCAAATATCACAGCGAAAATACGTTTCTTGTGGGTTTTTGAGTCGGCAATGGTAACAATCAGCTTGTCCTCTAAAACGTCAACATCTTCTGTGGTCATCTTCGCTAATTCATTAGTTCGACAGGCTCCTCTAATTCCAATTAAAAAAGCCACTTTCATCATTAAAAACTTCTCGTCTGAGGCAGAACACACAAATTCGTTGACTTATTCTCTTGTAAATACTTTTGATTTTTTTGCTCTATATCCAATATTTTTCTTCTTGATGAAACGTATTAAGGCGCCGTATTTGTTGATTTCCACTCTATCCTTCAGTTCTAAAGTCGCTCGTAACATGGAACATTTCGGCCATAAGGATGAAGCAGAGTATTCCTCAGAGGGTTTTGCGAAATACGCCAGCAATACCGTTTCTTCTGCACCTTCAACATGTACTCTGTTTCGCCACTCACAAAACTGCCGATATTCTTTTTCATAATGGATTTTAGATTTGTCCGGAAGCAAGTTCAACCTTATAATGTTGGCTGCAGCTAATATATCGTCAGGAATATCAAAATCTTGCATGATTTTAATGATGACTTTTTGAAATGCCAAAATGAAATGTCATAAAACCTTGTTTTTATTTTCGCATCGCCGTTGTCAATGATACGATAAAGCTTTGAATACAACACGATTATTAGCGATTTAACACCGTCTCGGACATTGCGGGTGAATCGGCTGTTGCCTCGTCACCTAGTAATGTCCTCGACTATTATAAATCGTATAATAATCTCGTTATTTTAATAGCTATAATATACCTTAACGGTATAAAAGATGGTGTTATGGAATTGAAGCATTATATTTAAACCCGTAAATCCTGAATGTCAAGACAACATTCGAGGATTTTTTTTTAAATGTCGCACATTTCTCGGTAATATGGTTTATCCACGTCGCCACTGGAGAAATTCTAAAGAAAAAGTGACAAGAAAAGAGTAACATAATATGTTTGTTTTTATTTAAAATGTCAAGTATTAGAGATTAGTGACCCGTGATTACCTATTCCAAGTTAAGAAATAAAAAATAAAACTCGTCCTCAACAATTCAAGACTGGCACAACCATAAGAAAACAATGGCTATAAATCCAAGCTATGATTAAAACTTTTTCCGCATTTCACATCACATCAAACTTTTACTTCCATTAAACACAAAATACAACTATGCCAAAAGACTTTATAACGTATAATTAACAAAAATAAACAAACGAAACAAAGGGCAAGATTAGATTGAAGCGAAAGGCGAGGTATTGCGTTGTTTGTTCTCAGTTTCGGCGAGGCGACCTACAGTGACGTAATCCAACACTTAAATATTCCCCATGAGCTTCCGGTAAATTCCGTCTTTCTTCTCAGCTTTTTATGGAATGTTTCTGGGGGATACCCAAGGAGTGATCCATTTAAATATAACAACACGTTGTGTTTATAGTAATTTAACCAACAAGTACATTGATAATGGCGATTAATGATCGAAATATTTTAACGCGTGAGCGTAGCGAACGCGTTAATGTTCGAGATCATTAATCGCATTTTAATGTAAGAGTTGGTTACAATGTTTTTTCGTCGACCGTATTTTTTACTAAAGTGAAGAAAAACAGTTAACAACTTTTATTTTACAATCCAGATTTCACAATTCTACAAATACTAATGACAGCGGACGACGTTTTGGATTGACGTTTTATTATTTTGTTGATTTGTTTTCATGGCTGCCTTTAATTTTAATCACTAAAATCGTGCATTTACAGAAAATCATGCATTAATAGGGGTCATTAATGAATGATTTTGGGAAATCGTGCATTTACAGAAAATCATGCATTAATAGGGGTCATTAATGAATGATTTTGGGAACGTTAATATCGGATGTAAATACACGGTCGACGGAAAAAAATATTATTAGACAAGGACATAATACAACCTTTCTAACGCCACAGTTGCCTAGTTAGATAAGTATTTTCTATTTGAAGGTTGACGACAATGATATTTCTTGACGTTTTGGACTTGCATTGTCTTTACTTGCTTTAAATCACATCGTTTGAACTGGCAAATATTATTTCCCGTCGTCTTCGGGTGAATACAAATTAAGTAACTACAGCTCAAGGTCTATAAATTTAGGAAGGTTGCATGGTAACTTTCGACCAACCAGAGAACAGCTCGGGAATACGTCACAAGATTGCCCAATTTAAATTTACCGTATTAACAAAGCATTGAAATCAGATCGCGTGTTTAATTATTAGACTTCTAAAAAGTGATTGTGATTAATAAATTGAAATGTAGGTTCCTTCATACAGTAGGAATTGAAAGTATTGCAATTTTAGGATATTTGTTTTTAAATTTAATTTATTTGATTGATTTTAAAATGGATAGGAAAATTAATTTTTTAAGAAATTATATATTATAATGCCTCAAATTGGACGTATTTTTTTCCTGCAAATCACAATTTACTTTTTCTTATAGGGTAAATAAAACTCACAGTCACACTCTTTTGGTTTTTTATTGCAGTGGCGTTATTTAATTTAATAAAGCCTAAATTAAAAATAATCAGTCACATCTGATAAGTAATTTGTTTCAGTCTATATTTAAGTAGATAATTTTCTAATGTATATGTTACCGACCAAACCCGATTTCAGGATAAACTAGTTTGGCCTAACCCGATTTCAGGATAAACTAGATTTGCCTAGGCCTGTTCGGGTTTGTTCGTATTCTAACAAACCTGACCAGACCCGAACAACTTTTGGGATAAACTAGTTTGGCCTAGTTCCGTATATAAAATGTTTTGGGATTGTATTGGATAAACATCTTAAATGGGGACCACATATTGATTAATTATCTAATAAAATACGAAGACTACTATTCTATCTTTTAAGAAAATTTCTAAGCCGAACAATTATGGAGATTATTTAAAAGTCGTTGGTTAAGCAGCTAACACTGACACTACCTTATTTTTGAAAATGTTGTTTATTTTAATGCCTTCTTTACACAGCTAAAAAAAAGTATTAACTTAAAAATTACCCTGTATATAGTGACAGATAATAATTCCTAATCAGATAGTGTAAAAAAATGCAGTAAAAATTATTAAATTTTACTATATGGTATCTTTTTCTGGGGTGGGCTGTATAATAATTGTCTCTACAAACTAAATATAATTCAAAAGTTTATACTTAAAATTATTTACAAAAAACATAGGTTATATCCATCCCACTTACAAAAATATGTAACATTAGAACTATATACATGTCCCCTATCTGTTCTGCATCCTTATTTTGCTTTGGTATACCGACAACCAGGAGATTGTTTTCTTTTGCTCCCTTACATTTAGTTTTTCCTCCAGAGCTTTAACTTTTGATTTCAGACTGTTGTTTTCGTCCCTGACTTTCTTCATTTCTCTTAGTAAGTCCTCTATGGCTTTTTTTGTTCATCGAAATTATCGTAATTAGACTTTTTACAATAACTTTATCTCCTTTACGAATCATTCTCTTTGACCTTTTCACTCTCAGGTTTTTCTTTCCCTACCAGCAGGTATAATGACGGAACAGCTAAAAATATAAATTTATTATGTATGCAGTTATCCTATTAGTATTAGGCCTCACTTAAGTACACCCTAAACACTACACACTAGGTACCTGTTGTACCCTATGGATAAAGTATAAGTACTATCAAACAAAAACAATCAACTAAAACTCTGTACCAGATTTTTTTAGACGGTTCCGTTGAGTATTCATTATTCTAGCCTGCAACTCATCTTCAAAATCCTAGGGCTTAAAATGTTTACTGCAAATTCTCTTATTTGCAATATTCCAAACATCTTTACGATAACATTTCCTTACCCATTCTTTCTGGATCTTGGGATCTTTTGGAAAAGAAAAAAAAGGAAAGTTTCTCTCCACTTTCCAATGCTTTCTTGGAATTATTTTTGCAAATTGGCACACTACAAACAATCCCTCTAGGCATCTAAAAAATATTAAGTTGAGGTTATCCATTGATTTCATGTTGTCACCTTTATACAATATACCTAGCTATTTTATTTCAATAATTTTAAACACATATTTACCTTTATGGATTATTCACTGATTTAATTCACAAAATATTCTAATTTAATTGTTGGATTTAGTTAAATATAGACAACGAAAACAAAGAAATTAAAAACGACGCCAATTGATCAGATAAGAGCTGCCATTAACATCTGATTCTCGGGCAATCATGTGACGTAGCGCGCTCCTCTCGCGTCTCTCCCCTCTCAGAGTTACCAGGCAACCTTCCTAAATTTAGAGACCTTGACTACAGCTCTAATTATACTAGCTAGATGCACTGGAGCTTAACTGAGATGGGTGCAGTTATGCGCTCAGTTTGTGCGCAGTAGTTTAAGTTTACACCTACTTAACAATGGTTTACAGATATTTCTTATATCTAATAAGGGCTTACTAAAACAATCTGGGTTCAGGTGTATGTTAGGAGCTTCCTTGGACTTCCTCTTCCTCCAGTGTAGTTCTTTACGCAGGATTTGAGCTTCTGTCCATTTGATATGGTGGCCGTGTGTCCACGCATAGTCAGCTGCACCTAATTTTTCGGTCTCTCCTTTTAGCGTATTGTTTCTGTGTTCCTTGATCCTTGTTTTGAGTAGCCTTATGTCGAATTTCACAAAGAATTTTAATAATAATTATTTAACCGGCAAGTTTGACTGTGACATAAATTAATTTGTTTAAAGGTTGGAGACAATGACGTTTCTTGAACGGCAGTAGAGTTTTGGACTTGCATTGTCTTTATTTGTTTAGAATCACTACGTTTTAACTGGTAAGCATCTCCAGTCGTCTTCAGGTGAATACTGAATAAGTACGGTAACTACAGCTCTATTTATACTAGGCAGGTGCTGTGACGCATGACTAGTGGGTGGAGTCATGCGTGTTGCTAGGTGGTGATGCATAACTGGATGAGTCATGCTTGATGAGTCATGCTCGATGACGTCATGCTCGATGAATCATGCGTCTAACTCTTGGGTGGTCTTATTCTAAGATTACATTTACTTAACAAGGGTTTCCAGACGTTTCTCATATCTAAAGAATCGGCCAAACACACGTAAAGCAGAGAAAGAGATACAACCAATACTCAATATTCCGTTTGTCAAAGGAGTATCCGAGAAAATAAGAAGACTAGGACAACGATATAACATCAACACAGTATTCAGCTCTAGAGACACTTTAAGAAGCCACCTAACGAAGACGAAACCAGCAAGACAGAAAGACAAGAAAAATTGTGTCTACCAGATCCCCTGCGAATGCGGCCAATCTTACATTGGTGAGACACTAAGACCACTAGAAGTAAGGATTAAAGAACATAGAAATAACACCCAAAAAGGAGAGACCGAAAAATCAGGTGCAGCTGACCACGTCTGGACGCACGGCCATCATATCATGTGGACAAAAGCGGAAATCCTGCAAAAAGAACCGCACTGGAGGAAGAGGAAGTTTAAGGAAGCTGCGACCATACACCAAAATCCAGGTTGCTTTAGTAAGCCTTCATTAGATATGAGAAACGTCTGGAAACCCTTGTTAAGTAAATGTAATCTTAGAATACGACCACCCAAGAGTTAGACGCATGATTCATCGAGCATGACGTCATCGAGCATGACGTCATCGAGCATGACTCATCAAGCATGACTCATCCAGTTATGCATCACCACCTAGCAACACGCATGACTCCACCCACTAGTCATGCGTCACAGCACCTGCCTAGTATAAATAGAGCTGTAGTTACCGTACTTATTCAGTATTCACCTGAAGACGACTGGAGATGCTTACCAGTTGAAACGTAGTGATTCTAAACAAATAAAGACAATGCAAGTTCAAAACTCTACTGCCGTTCAATAAATTAATTTGACAGGCATTATATACTCACATTCAAAGGTACGTGATTAGTAAATTAAAAATTAAGGTAATCGGGCCAGTATGGTTGTGAGAAAATTATTTCTGTCATGTTACGTCTGTCGCAGTAAAACTTGCCGGTTAAATGATTATTATTAAAATTCTTCGTGAAACCCGACAATAGTGTCTCACCAATTCGCCACATTCACAGGGGATCTCGTAGACACAGTTTTTCCTGTCTTTTTAGCTTGTTGTTTTCGTCAGGTGGCTTCTTAGATACGTTTTGTTGTTGTTTCTTAAAATGCCTGTCATATCCAAAATATTGTTGAACCAACCAAACAAGAAGTCTGTCATATCTTAAAGTGTTGTAACGCTTTTTAAATATCAATAATATCACAATGCAATGTTAATATTGGGCATTTTTAGACACGTACCATATTTCGCTATCATGTGGCTCAAATAATTATACCCAACCTCTATGTAACGGCAACAGCTCACAATTAACAAATAAGCTCAAAATATCTGGATTATTTTATTTAAAAATCAGTGTAGGTATTTTAAAAATATATAAATATTGTTAATTATTTTTGAGTATTAACGAGGAAACGCTGTGCCCCAAAGCCCTTATGTGCCGACCATCCTGCCTTTAAATTAATTTCCTACAGTTGACGCGCTAAACAAAATACTTTCGGATTTATTAACATTAATAATCATTCTTGCTGCCGTAATGGTAATTTAATCATGGACACCAAACTAAAACTAGTGTTTACCTGCTGATACCCAAGCGTTTTCTAATAACCATCTATTCGAAACTTTATGACGTATGTAATGTAGCTACAAGCATGGGATACTAAAACGCTTCTTACCACCAAGCGTCATATGCAGGAAGTGTTTCTCGACTAATTAGTTGATTGTTTTGGGCCACCCTTCGGTTGACTCGCTCATTAGGGCCCCCGCCCCGCTCCGCCTCCTATATTTTCGGATTATGGGAGCCATTTCCGTTTCGCAAGTCTCGTTTATAAGTTCTGATGTAGTATACGGGCAAAGGTTGTAAAAAGTGTAACTTGGTTAAATCGTACCTTGTGCGACATTTCTCCAAAATATGTTATTATTACGATAGTACTCTATACAAGCAAAGTTTAGAGTAAAGGTTATTGATAGAAGACCCCAAGGTGAAGAGGGATTTGGAAGGAATGTGAAGTGAATTGTTAAGGCCAACACCCTGAAGGAATATAAACATTTAAAATACTTGTCTGTGAAGGTTATAAACAAGTCTGGTTGTTACAAGTCGACATACCTACTTTAGAAATAAAGAAAATTATCAAATTATTAGCGCAACGAAAACAGTTATGTTGCGTAGTGGTGGAAGTGAAATTCTTAGAACTTATAACTTCAAAGGCTCACGTTTAAAAATTTAAAAAATAACACAATGTATAATCTAAAATTTATAAAAGGAGGTCCAAATACCAGACACTGGAAAAATATTGAGAAGTACTTAAATATTTATTACATTCGAATATACTAGCAAAATTATACCAGAAATTTGACAATCTTGGATAATTAATACTTAATCTACATGGCTTTTATCAGGCTTAACTTAACTAAGTACTATTGATTACTTAATCTTTCGATTGTGTTTTATTCTGAAACTACAATTTACTACTTAACAAGCTACAAAAATACAAATATTTATTTCTATACCAACCTAGTTTTAAACTTTTCAACTGTTTATTATGAATTAGTTATTTATGCAGATGCACCCACACTAATACTGTAGTCTTTAGCCAATATGTGTCCATATGGTGGCCACTAAGATAAAAACGAACGAGCTTAAGATAGCTGTAGTTTCCTGGCAATATCTCATCTGCTCCCTTAAAATTAGGAAACTTGCAGGATGCAGGAACATAACATGATGTTTGTTAATGAAATATGCTTGTTGAAAATGCAGAATAAAATACCAAAATATTTATATACCCATATAAAACCTACACATTTTAAATTGGTAAATGTAAAGGGTAATATGTCGATTTTATTTTATTTTTTTGAGATGTTGATGATTTCTGGAAAATATACAGCGAGTGCCAAGAAAGATGAACAGTTTTTTAATGGTGTACCCCATTTTTCAGATTTTTAGCTACTTTTAACATTTTTCTGTAACCCTGTAAGGTAATAACCCTTAAAATTTTTATTATAAAGACAAGGGGGTTCAAATGACAACTTATTTTAATTCTTTTTACAGCAATATCAACAATTTTTAATTTTGATGCAACAGTCACCAAAAAGTTGCAGTACTAAACGCTAAGATCAACAATAATAATAAAATAGTGTATTATCCGGTAAATGCAACAAGATTATATTTAAGTTAAAGAGTAAAGAATGTTTTTTTTCTACTTCCACATGAAAATTTGGTGTTTCTTTTACATTATAGTGATTGGAAAAGTAGGCTATTCCGGTTTACTCTACGGATATGATTTCATATCCATCCTAGTTAGGATATAAAACTGACCAATCACAGTGGTCAATTATAAAGATACTAAATTTACTTGTAAATTTTACGAGTGGTTTCTGACACTTGACAGGACAGGAGTGAGATTCAGAATATACTTCAAAAATATTCAAATCTGTCAGATTAAATTTGTTCTTTTTTAATTAAAATCAAAACATTTATCCCAGGATCAATGCATACACAATTTTTTCCTAAAGAGTGTACGAAATGGTGCGAAAATTAAAGGGATAATACCAAAATTAATACCAAAATATATTTCTGCCCAGATGCACTTTTGTATTTCGAAAATCTCCAGTTTTCCACTCATTTCTAGACAAGGTATAGAAAAATGACTGGTAAATATTCCTTAAATAAGGGAAGATGAAGTTAACTACCTACATAAAACCAGATAAAACAGACGAAATTATAAGATTTCTAGAAAAATGAATTCAATTTTTAACTTATAACTGTTAAAGTTATGTCATTTCTACATACAGCATTGCCTCTTCTCTTTCCATATTAAAAGTATATATAATGCACAAACGCCGTTTTTAACTATTTAAAATGCAAGCAAGCAGAAACAAACCGAACAAACACTTTTTTGTCTGTGCATTTCAGTAGAACAATTTAATCAAATTCGCTATGGTTGAGAAAAATTAATTGTTCCTATTTATTAGTAAATATATCGCTTTTTGTCTGTTATTCTGCAAAAGGCCGAATGTGAGAAAGAAACAATATATTCAAAAGTGATTTTGTGTAAATATAAGAAATGACCCAAATTGATAAATATATTAGAGTGTAATTTGGTCTATGGATTTGCCAACGAAATTAATTTTTCTTCAATTGTTTATTATCTTTCTCACAAGTTCACGGCGAACTCAAAAGAGAAGTTATGGTGCCTGATTTTTATAAATTTTTGAAATAAAGTTCGGAAGTTGAGTCGTAGAAAAAATATACTTTACAACTCGAGTGGATTGTCCATATTGCGCTCGGAAGTTTGAACACTCTGCCTACGGCGTCGTGCTCGATTTACTTCCTCCTGCAATATGGACATCATATCCAGCCTTATTGTACAAACTAATGTTTTTATTTTCATATCATTACAGCAGTAAAAAAGGGATATGAATTTGTTTTATTGTTATAAAGATTCCAATTACTTAAGTATACAGGGTGATTCCTAAGTTGATACTTCTTTTTTAGCGGTGCATAGAAGGCATTAAAACAAACAACATTTTCAAAAAAATTAAAAATAGGAGAGATACAGAAGTAAAAAATCTAAGTGCGGGCCTGGTAATCAAAACGTAGCCCTTTACTTTATATTGTTTTTCTCCATTTTTGTATGTTAGTCATGCATTTTACGGATCGATCGCCAGTTATTCATTTTGGCAATTCGCGGCGCGGTGTGGTTTTCTGAAGTAAAATTAATTTTAATAAATTGGTCAGGACCTATTTTACCATATGGCACATAAGGCCCGGGGCTTGGGCCCGGTGGATTGTGGGGCCCGCTGGACCCCCCGAAAAAGGATAAAAAAATATAATTATAAACCATTCCAATTTAAATTTAAACGGATTGCAGGCAAAAAAAATGAAAAGACAAAAAATGCACATTTTGTACCATGTCCCAGTCATTCTTTAAACTTGGTCGGTAATAGTGCTACCGAAAGTTGTTCAGAAGTTTCCAGATACTTTGAAAATGTACAATGCTTATACAACTTCTTTTCTGCGTCAACACATAGATGGAGCGTACTTGAAAAATGTCTATCGGTTTTAAAAACTAAATTACCATTAGTTAAGAAAATATGTGATACAAGATAGTCAGCACGAGCTGATGATATCAAATCTGTTGCGCTTGGGTTTAGTGAAATAAAGTTAATAGAGCTAAATGACGATGCAAACCAAAAGAAGTCCACCAGAACAGAGGCTGAAGATTCACTTCTTAAATTGAATACATTTGAATTTGTCTTGATGCCAGCAATTTGGAAAATAATCCTAGACAGAATAAACTCCACCAGTAAATATCTACAAGATAATCAAGCCAATCTAACTTCGGCTTGTACACTATATAACGGATTGATTGAATTTCTCAAGACTTTTAGAGAACAGTTTGATGAAATTGAAGAGGAAGCCAAAAAAATTCAGCCTAATAATATTGTTTACAAGGATGAGATTTCAAGAGTTCGTAAAAGGAAACAGTGTTTTGATGAAGGCCCTGCAGAAGACATTACTTTAAGCGGTACTAAGAACTTTAAAATAAATAATTTTTTTCCTATATGTGACAAATCAATTTCTGAATTAAAAATGAGAATGCAAGCTTATGATTGTGTAAAGGAGGTTTTTGGTGTATTTTTCATGGAACCCGTAGATTAAAGACTTAATGTATAAAAAATATTACAATATGGATATGGATGATACTGAAGATTTAGTGGATAAAATTATACAATTTAAGGCACTTTGTGAATTAAATGATATTTCCTCCAAAGACCCCCAGGAAATGTTAAAATTTTTAATTGACAACAATATTTCGTCAACCTTCTCTAACGTTGAGGTATTATTGAGAATATATTTAACTATTCCTATCAGTACCGCATCTGGCGAGAGATTATTTTCTACTTTAAAACGGGTAAAATCCTATTTAAGAAACTCATTGAATAAAGAAAACATTTCATCTTTGGCAATTCTAAACGTAGAAAGCGATATTCTAGATAAATTAGAAATATTATACATCATTATCATAGATAAGTTTTCTGAAATGAAAGTACGTAAAAAAATAATTAATTAGATGTTTCTGTTTACTTTACTTACTACTCTTTAGTTTTTTTATTTATTTTATGTTGTGATGTTAATTTCCAATTGGAAATTTTGTTTAAGGACCGCTTAGATATAATTAGTCTTTTGTATCTTATTTATGTTGTTATAAAAAGCTATTTTTTAATTAATTAATTGAAAATTAAATTTTAATTATACAATTTTTTTTTAACGAAAAAGTGAAGGTGCCAAAGGTAAGCAGAAAAATTCTTATTGGAAAGTTATATAAGATATAAGATATTGGGGGCCCGAAGTTCTGCTTGGGCCTTGGCCCCAACTAAATCAAAAATAGGACCTAATTATGGCGCTAATTTATTGTGTGTGGTAAAAGTGCGGTTGTTTCTTCTCTACACCCAGAAGTTTTCTTAATGTTATTCAACGGGCAAGTTAGGCAGAACCGTATTTGATTTGTAGTGTAATAAATGAATGTAAGTACTTTATTTTTGGGTTTTTTGAAAAAAAAAGGTATTTCAAAATGTTGTTTATTTTAATGCCTTCTATATGCAGCTAAAAACGAAGAATCAACTTAGGAATCACCCTGTATACTCTGTTTCGTTTTAGTTTTGCCACCCTGTATTTCGTTTTTTGAGTCGTTATGATGACTATAAAATACTTTAAACTGTGAACTATAAAATTTGTTACCTGTAAGCGCTAACTTTTCACAAAAAGTAAAATAAAAAGATGCGAAGCGACACAAAGTTTTACAAAGTTACAAAACTATATTCTTCTTACTTTCCCTATAAAACACTAAAGTCCTTTGTAGCAAAAACGAGCACAATTTTTCACGACTGAAATTTTTCTCAAATAAATTTTAAAACAAAAGCTAAAGGGTACTTTGTAGACATCTCGCCCCTCAGCAATATGTTGTGTCATAAGCGTAGACAGAGACGTTTGTCAGAGGGCTAGAAAACCGTACCAAAGGATTTTTACCAAATGGGATTGCCAATTTTTGAAATAATGCGGAAAAGGATAAACTGAGTTCACGCATCGTTCAGAGGACCATATATATTTTAAAAGCTCTGCTGACAATTTTTGTGGAGTTTTTAAGTGTTGTATTGTCTTTAGTGCAAAGAAACTATATCGGAACCAAGGCAGTGGCTCATAGGTGATTTACTGGCATTCGACCTTGGCGGTCCGAGTCAGATCCTCGGAGTGGGCATACGCACAATAAAAAAAGTATGTTCGAAATTTAGCAGGTTTAAGAATGCAGGGAAGGGTGTAAAATGTATCATCTTTCAACGCACCTCATTCTCACCGGTAACCAGGCCGAATGAGATCGGACATCTCGTGGGGTGCGGAAAAAGGTAGGTACACACTCACTAATCGGTAGGTCATGCAATGCCAATAAACCGAGGTTTTTTTAGAGGGGTGTCACATGACTGAGGATCGTGGTTCGGAACCCACGTTAAGCTGTAGGTCCAAGAGCTAACTGGCTGAGTGTTCGAAAGGACAAGTGGCCACCATAACCCAGAACAAACAACAAACTATTTAGGATGATTTAGGTGTCCTTATATAGACTTTTGGGGTTGATATAGTGCCGTGTAATTTATAACTCTTACCATTTACATCATCTACAAAATTATGAGAATTGCGCAAACTCTGCATGTATCCTCTTTTCGTCCTCCATCGGATCACAAATCTTGTACATGTTATTAGCAACACATTGGTTATATATGCATAAGACTATCAATCAAGGGATGAACAAAAGGTTATTTATAACCCAAGAAGGTTGATATGCTACAATATGATCCAAACTAGAGTAAGCACAAAAGTGGTTATTGGTCAAACCTGTCCGAAGTGCATCTGGCACATGGACCGATTATTGTGCATAAGTTTCATGCTATATATTATACCGGGTCCGCCAACGTGGCGGGGATGGAAGATTAAATCATTATCGAGGAGCTTATCAAAACTACTAAACAAGCATAAGGTATCGACTTAAAAGCGGCATATTTTAAAAATATTTTACATTATACAGGGTGGCTCAAAAAAGTGTGGCGGACTAAACTTGCATTTTTTTAAATGGAACACCCTATATATTATATTATTTTCTAATTCCCTATACAATTCCACGTATATTTTGTATAAAATGTCATATGTCTAAAATAAATTGTTTTTGAGTAATTGACGTTTAAAATATGGCATTTTTTGACTTTGACAGGCTGTAACATTGGAACGGTTCATCTTAGAGAAAAATGGTTTTCACCTCCTTATCTTAGTTTTTGATTCTCTATCCAAGGAAACCAACCTCCGATTTACCATGTTAAACCAAAAAAACGGTTTTAACGGTTTAACATAGTAAATCGGAGGTTGGTTTCCTTGGATAGAGAATGAAAAACTAAGATAGGGAGGTGAACATCATTTTTCTCTAAGATGAGCCGTTCCAATGTTACAGCCTGTCAAAGTCAAAAAATGCCATATTTTAAACGTCAATTACTCAAAAACAATTGAATTTAGACATATGACATTTTATACAAAATATACGTGGAATTGTATAGGGAATTAGAAAATAATATAATATATAGGGTGTTCCATTTAAAAAAATGCAAGTTTAGTCCGCCACACTTTTTTGAGCCACCCTGTATAATGTAAAATATTTTTAAAATATGCCGCTTTTAAGTCGATACCTTATGCTGGTTTAGTATTTTTGATAAGCTCCTCGATAATGATTTAATCTTCCATCCCCGCCACGTTGGCGGACCCGGTATATATACATCATCGTCACCTATTAACCATCCTACTTACCATTCTTACATTTACAAATATGTAATGAAATTACATTTTTCAAAAAAAAATTCGCTGATCAAAAGCATCATATTAGGAATGAACTACTCACATTTTAAAATCCCTCCACCACTGACATTACAATACTGGAAAGTTATTCCTGGTTGCTACTATTACTCCCACTTTATTTGCCTTGCATTTTGATATAAACCATATACCCAGATGCGAAAACGCTATACATACAGTGCCTAATTTCAATTTCAGGCCCCATTTACGAATTCTTTTCGGGACATAAACGACTACGTGAAATATCTTGTTCCGGGTGCAATGGGTGGGGTATCTCGAAACGAAATCATTTTATGTTTTCCGCAAGTGTCTTCATATACGAGGGATATTTCTTAAGAGCAAACAGTAGTCGATGAGCCGTCATGAGCAAGTAACTGCGTCTGATGTCTGGCAATTTTATATACCAAATTATACAGGGTCCTGCGCCCCACCTCCCGTCTTCTATAGCTCACTTATTAATTAAGTTGGGATTTTGATATTTTGCACACTTTACCTGTATCCTAGTGCGCATTTCAGGAAAATATTTTTGTTTATACATGGTGTTCCAAAAAAGTGTGGCGTCATAACGATCTATTTTTTTAGATTACATGTTATATATATTCTTACTTATTTGGATGCCTCTTATAGTTGTCTTCATACCCTAAAATTTTAATGAAATCGGTTCAGTATTATAGGCGAAAAAAAATAAAAACTAAGAAAAATCAGTTTTGCACCACTGGTTTTAAAAATTAATAAAAATATAAATAATGCATCGTTAATAAAATTTTACTGAGGTACTTAATAAATAAGGTTGAACAGTCACGTTAACCAAGTTTGATTAATACGAATTGTACAGGGTGTAAAAAGTTTTGTGTCAAGCTTTGCATATTTTTAAGCAATTTATTTTTCTTATTTCAAATTGGAACCCCTGTATATTATTATGTCATTGGATGCAGAATTAAAAATTAAACATTTTTCCTAATTACAGCCCTATCGCAATTTTTAACGGATCAAGACTTATTTGCAGTAAACTCATTTTATCAACTATTCCAACAGTCATTATTATAACGTCTAAGAGAGGTTTCACTGTACCTATAGCAAAATCTAAAGCAAAAAATATATTATTAAAAAGCCAAATTGGTGTCACAGATCCTTCTATCTGTCCAAACACTAATAACTTTGTTATTGTCGAAGAAAGTATTCCTTGTAAAATGTAATATAATACCTAATATGCATTTCTATAGTTTAAACATGTTCTAATCTTCGGATTTCAAAGTTGGAATCTTGATGTAATACGATATTTTTATAAAAATACCCATCGACTTTAAATAGATAATATATTTGAATGCCTAGAAAGATAACGATCTGAAGATATTGGATTAGAGAATGGTTTAATAAACAGGTTGAATCCAAACACGGTCGGGTGGTAACACTAATTTTAAGAATTACAGCTAAAGGTTAATCGCTTAAAGGATTGCCTAATCAAACTGTCAAACTCTATTTACATTTAACGAAACTGATTTGATGGAATTTGTTAATTAATTTAATTTTCTGAAAATCGATCTAAAATATTGACATTTTTGATAATATAAAGTAGAGAGAAGAAAATAAATAAGAACACAAAGTCTTTCTCCACTGTTATATTATAGAAATATTTTAAGCAACTTCTCTACATGTTTCGAACGCAGAAGCAGTTTTTTCACACATGATGTCAAACTTTTCATTTTACCTTTAAACATTTTTTTATATAGTGCCTTAAGCCTATTTTCTTTCTCACAATGCAACGTGTGTACCTGTTTTCTCACTGTTCTACTCATTTTTACATCGAACCTACAATTGTGTTGCTCAGTTAGGGTAATATCTACTGGTTTTTCTTCTTTTATTTATTTTCCTAAAGATAAATGCTTTTGCGTTCGAAACATGTAGAGAAGTTGCTTAAAATATTTTTATAATATAACAGTAGAAATAGACTTTGTGTTCTTATTTCTTTCCTTCTGAATTTCCACTCCACTTTAAGTATGGACTATTTCTTCAAGATAAAGTAGAGAGTTTAGTGTCCGTGTCTTTTGCATTGAGTTGATTCCTACTGATGGCGTTACTAGGTTTCCATCACATTTTTATTCTTAAAAATGTCTTGAAAGAATATTCTCGCTGTACTGGGAGTTGCTTACGGGGTTTGGCTTTCTGATGAGTCCTAACAAGGACGAAACAGCCTGTCATTGTCTAGCTGTGCCCCAGGGAACCCATTCCTTTTTTTGGCGTCCCTGTGTACTTTAATGCAAAAGATAGATGCACTACTTTGTCCGCCTGCCACTAAAAACTTTCTTTTTATTTTTTACACTTAGTCGTTGCTAGGCAACGTAAAATAACTGTTAGGAAATATTTATTTTCCTACGACCATCTATGAAAATGAGAAAAAAAACACGGTTAACTTGGCTCGAAAGCGCCGAATATCACACGCGTGTTGAAAGAAAATATTCCAACTCTAGAGTAGAAATACAAGGCACACTATTTAATTTAAACATATGATGTCAATTTGACAGACCACACCTATTTATTAAAAAGAATAAATTTTAGAAAGCAGTTTATTGTCTAACGTATTTATCATGTATTTGTTGATTGATTTCGAATTAGAGTGTGAAAATACGCCATCTGAAATTATAAAAAAGTTAAGAATATACTAGAAAATCTATTACCAGTCAAAACAAGCCCCGCTAAAGAAAATGTCATATATTAAACATAACATTTTTATTTGTTGCCATAGCGTAGAGATTAGAGCTATGCCTACAGATCGAAAGGTCACAGGTTCAAATCCCATCAGGAGTATTTGACTTTTTTTTATAAAAACATTAAACAATTTATAGAATTAGGTATTTTGAATTGAAATCTTCCTTGTTTGATTGGTTTTGTTAAATTTATATTTGATGCATCTTTCCTTGATTAAATTTTAAAAATACATCCAACAAGGAAGATTTCAATTCAAAATACCTAATTCTATAAATTGTTTAATGTTTTTATAAAAAAAAAGTCAAAGACTCCTGATGGAATTTGAACCTGTGACCTTTCGATCTGTAGACCATAGCCCTAGTCACTACGCTAAGGTTACCAATAAAAATTCTTTGTTAATATAATATATGACACTTTCTTCAGCGCGGCTTGTTTTGAATGTTAATAGATTTTTCAGTATATTATTAATATTTTTTATAATTTCATATGGCGTATTTCCACACTTTAATTCGAAATCACTCGAAAAATACATGATAAATAAGTTAAACACTAAACTACTTTCTAAAATTTGTTCTTTTTAATAAATAGGGGTGGTCCGTCAAATTGGCATCATGTTTAAATTAATAGTGTGCCTTGTATTGCCACTCTAGAGTTGAAATATTTTTTTCAACTCTAGAGTTGAAATTTTTTTTCACAAATCAAAGGTTTTTTTTAGTAATTCTTTGTGGTCGTAGGAAAAATAGTGTACATTACTCGTGTGAAAGTGATTATTCTAAAACTAGGAGAATTTCCGCTCTCGGCTGACATCTCGTGCTAAATATCTCCTCGTTTGAAAAGTATCACTTTCATCACTTGTTATATAATATACTATATTGTACTGTAAGGAAATATTATTTCTGTATACGGCTACTTGTAAACTAAAATGTGTTAAGTTTGACAATTCAATATTACTGTGTTTCCATAGTTACAACACAAATATTTAACGGCATCCTTTATTTGTGAACAAAGTTAATAATATGTATTTATTACAATAATTTTACAAGTTGTTTGTTATGTACTTTTAATAATTTTCGATTTACGGAAAAATAGTATGTATCTTCGTAAAAAAAGCCACATTCCCGGACTCCGTATTGTCAGTCTCGCCTTGCGCCTCGACATACAATCTTTACGGTCGTCCGGGAATGTTCAGCTTTTCCTACTAGATATACAATGTACTAATGTATTACTAATAAAAAGTAATTATTTTAAAACGTAAAACATTATCATTTATCATAATCTGATGAAGCTGCTGTGACAGCGAAACACGTGTCATGTTGACAATATACGAGTGAAAATTACAAACCACTAGTGTTTTATTTCATAATATTATATAATTACAGTTTGATTTCATAAAATATTCATTATTTTCCCTAATTTTTTCCGTCATTTCAAAAGTAAAAATTTGAGGAGTTAATAAATGTGTAAATTACTATTTTTCGGCCAATTCAAATCCTCTTTTGATTTAAGCGGAAGTGAAGTCACCTTTTAAATTTTAAATGAAAACCCTCCTTTTTTATTCGATGATTGAATTCTATGAAAAATTCTCTTTTCAATGACATATCACACTTTATCATCTGTTTTAAAAATGACCGCCTAGATCAATTTTCCTTTGTTTTCTAATATGTCCATAACTTTGATAAAATAAGGTAAGTGGTAAAGAGTAGGCCATGGAAATGTTGAAATGGTTCAGTTGTTAAACATTTGTAATAAACAGAGGCATTATTCTGTTATAGTCTAAAACCAAGTTATTAACTTTTGTAAAAAAATATTCCAAAAAAACATTTGTAAAAGAAAAATAACGATTTTGCATGCTCGTTTGTTTTTTCTCATGCATTTTACCGAGTATTTTACTAATATTTATCAGGAAAGTGACATGCGTTTTAAATTTTACCATGTCCATGAATCAAATAAAAGTATTTAAATATTATAATATATCATCCTTTAGAAGTACAGACAATATAACTAATTAGTTTATTCGTCGGACTTTATCTGTCATTTTTACTTGAAAATATTGGTAGCCCTGGTGCTTCAAACACAATGACAAGTCGGTTCCCGACGGCTTAACGACCCAAAAATGATTGACCATATTGGTGCAACTGGAAGTCGTAATTAGGTTGTAACGATGTTGGGTGCCGACGTCTTTACGGCGACCTTTTGCATATAGGCCAACGTCAGGCCGTCGTGATATTGCTGCTTGGGTATGGTTTTAACAGGATGGTGCTCCCCGTATTTTGCTGCTCGTGGAAGGTAGTACCCAAATACAATTTTTCCGTGGCGGTGGATAGTTTAATAGAAGGGCCACCCAGAACGCCCGATCTTAACCAACTGGACTTTTTTAGTGGGGCTACATCAAAAATTTAGTAAGATTGTGAGTAAATAATATCTGCCAATGTCATTTATGTTACAGTCAAATTTCCCAAGATTTATTGCTTAGAATCTTCCGTAATATGTTTAATGATTATTATAAATATTCTGGGACGATGGATAGGTAAACGATGGGCAGCAAAATGATCAATCGGATAACCTGATCTTAACCCGATTGATATTTTTGTGGGGCCACCGCTGGAGTTACATACGCTCAAGGACATATTAGATGAAAAATGTATAGAATATACTATGTTTTATCAAAAAATAATATACCATACGACGTGTCTCTTAAGTGTTTTATTTAAAACATCAAAATTGTATGTATTACAATCTGTATAATTTTTTTAATTTAAAAAAAAATATCTCTAAAAAACACAATTTTTATACGGATCCTAAAGATTTTTGGAAAATGGGCGGTACTTATATAAGGGTGATAACTTTCTTTATTTTCTAATTACATATTAGTTATTATAGAATTAGGATTTTTCAAATAAATCTGAATCTGAAAGTTAATACTGAATAATTTTTTTTTAAACGGGATAATATTTTTTTATGATTAATAATGCAAAGAAGCCGAAGAAAACCTATTTAAGCCGCCGTTAAACCATTTAAACCTCAATAATAGGCCAAAGTTCGTTCTCAAAGCTTCCAATTTCTCATTTATTCCTATCTCTCCTTGCAAGGCGTAAAGCAAAGGCGTAAGCGGTTGATTGATTGTAAAGTGACTCTGAAATGCTTCTAGTAATTCCAATAGAAGGATATAGGTTGCAAAAGGCGGTGGGATTCGATTAACCAAATCGGTTTAGCTTAAGCTGTTTTGTGACCCTGATAGAGAGAAGAATGTTGCTTTTATATTGTACTTTTAAACTTTTAACTTAAAAAAGTTCCGAGGGAATTCTTACACTGACTTTTGGTTGAAAAAAAATCGGTTGCAGCAACTGATATTTGGGTTTTAAGAACTCGGATTAACTGATAATGCAACTAACTTATTTTTCTTGTCCCTTCGAAGTTCACAAAACTCTAATGTTGATTGTGTAGACTAAAAGTATGGTTAAACTGTCAATACTTTTATATTATATTTTGGATTAAATAAAACAACCAAGAAATATTTAGCCCGAAACTGAAATGTCAAACATATCACCGAAAGTAAATCTTAAAATAGTGAAGGGTCGGCCAACCCAAAAAGTCCATCCAGAAATCCCTATTATTTATTACTGCAATTCAATTTTCTAGTTGTGTCTAAAAGATATTTTCTAGTTGTACCTACCTACTACCTACTAAGAACAACTGAGGAGCAACTGTGCAAAACGCATTAAATCCATAATATGTTGTTTTGAATAAAACTTAAAAAACTAGCAAAGTAAGTTAAAAGAAAAACTAAGATTTTCATGTGGCGCAGAATGATTTATGTAATAAGATTAAAAAGGAATATTATATATTTTTAATCTAAATTTTCGATTTCCATAACAATATGGTATATTTTTTAGTGGATTTACTGCATTTTGTTTAACCAGAATGTGGATTTATGCCATTTTACTAGGTTAGTATGGATTTATTCCTTTTTGCTTACTTCTTGTTTGGATTTATTGCGTTTTGCTTGAAGTAATTAAGTTTACATTATTTTATAAGGCCAATAAAATTTAAAACTTAATTATATATATATATAAGATTATTGAAATAAAAGAATGCAAATGCTCTAAACAGAAATGAATATTCTTTTTTGGATTTATTTTACTTTGCTTAAATGCGAATTGGATTTATTGCACTTTGCTTAAACGTGCATTGGAATTAATCCGTTTTGCTAAGCTGAGTGTTTTTAATATGGCTATTTCTAATTGATTTATCGCACTTTGATCAAACTGGGTTGTTCTAATGATAGATTGACTAAAAAGCACTACATTTTTATATTTACCTTAAAAATTATAAAAATGGATTTAATGCGTTTTGCACAGTTGCTCCTCAACTGTGGATGTTTTACGGTGGATGGAATTTTGGACGTTAATGAAAAACAGGTGATACGTTTTCTTGAAAAACTTAGTTGCTGAGATAAACAATCATGGTCTATCGTTCTGAAATATTTTCAGCAATGCGGTCTTATCGCTTCTGCCCGAAGCAGGCGGCAAAATCGTTACTTTAAAGAGAACACCCTGTATATTAATTTCTAATTCCCTATATAATCGCACGTTCGTATATTTTGTATAAAATATTATGTCTAAATTAAATGGTTTTTGAGATATTGATGTTTAAAATATGCCATTTTCAGACTTTGACAGGCTATAGCACTGGAACGGCGTATCTTAGAAAAAAATGGTTTTACCTCCCTATTTTAGTTTTTTATTATCTATCCAAAAATACCAACTTCTGGTATAACATGTTAATCCAAATAACTGGTTTTACGGTTTAACATGTTAAACCGGAAGCTGTAACTTTTAGATAGAAAATAAAAACTGAGCTAGGAAGGTGAAAACCATTTTTCTCTAAGATGCGCCGTTCCAGTACTACAGCCTGTCAAAGTCTGAAAATGACACAGGTTAAACATAAAAATTTCAAAAATCCGAGTCTACAAATTACATTTATGGTATTTTTGTTAATTTCTACTATTAATTAATAAATAATTTTTAGCTTGTGATACACGGTGAGAAAGAAAGAAGAGAAATTAAATGAAGAATTTTACTAAAATAAAATAAAGATGTGTTGTTATTTGGAAAAATCGAGAAATTCAGTTATGTTTTAAAAAAAAAGGAGGCTTTAAATAAAATAGATGGATACATTTTTCTCAAGCAAGTAATATAATATTATTGAGCAGGTTGAAATGAACCATTTAAACGTTTTCATGACTTATTCTTTACCACTTACCTTGTGTTGGGGATTGCCCAACAGGAATTTCTTCGATATTGAAGGACCAGCAACTACTTCGTTGCGAATAAATATTTATATCTCCATAGGTCTTGGGGTGGTGAAAAACATTTTATTTTTGGTAACAGGAAGATATATTTACAAAGTTTAACCAATGCGACGGTAAATGGAAAAATGGTAACTGACAGATAGGCACACAGTATGTTAATAAACTAAACTGACTATATTATTATTATTATTATTATTATTATTATTATTATTATTATTATTATTATTATTATTATTATTATTATTATATTATCGAGTTATGTAACAAAGGTATCTGCCGAAAATGACCGAAAAGAAAACTAGCGGTTTTAATTGTACAGTGAGTACACACGAAAGATCTAACCCGTAGTACAGGGTGACAAGTGACAACCGAAAAGCTGTATGCTTTTCTTGAAAAGTAGAAATCGACCGTCTTTCACCAAGGAAAAAGTTGCACTCCCGGCCGTTTTTTTAAAATTTTGTGCCTCCTTCTTGTACCTACTTTATGATTGACCCTCTGGTCTTAGGGAATTCCAACCTACCATAAACAAATAAACATCCCATACCAAAGGCAGTTAAATATTATTACTAAGGAGAATATTTATTTTATGTTTATGGTATAACAGGGTTCTTAATATTTTAATTTTTATAACAGTATGTAGGTACCCTAAAAACTAACTGGAAAAATGTAATATTGAACACCTTGTTTTTATTAAAGTTACGCAAATTTTTAAAAACAAAAGAAAAGTGATCTAAGCGGCTATTTTTAAAACAAACTATAAAGTATGATATGTTATTGAAAAGAGAATTTTCCATAGAATTTAAGCATCAAATATAAATGTGGGTTTCCATTTAAAATTTAAAAGTCGATTTCACTTCCAGTTAAATTGGTAGCGGTTTTGAGTGTTTGATATAGTCGAAAAATGCCACTTTACGCACTTATTAAATTCTCAAATTTTTAAATTTTAACTTGTAAAATTACGGAAAATATTTTGGGGGTGTCATCCGGTATATTGGGGAAAAATAAGGAATATTTTATGAAACCAAACTGTAATTTTCCCTACGAAATTTTTTTCTTGGACACCCGTGCCTTTGTCGTTTTACTTTCATTTGTTACTTTGCAAAAACATACTTAGGGTTTAAATTCTTACAAAAGAAAACAATATTTCCGCATCAAGCACTGAATACCGAAAAGCTCTTTTCACAGAGAACAATTTTTCGTGCAACCCTTTTTCTCCAATATTTCAACGTCAGTCTAATCCCTTATTCATCGCATGCCGTTCGGCTAAATGTTCCAACTTTTCCTTATTAAATTCCTAAACCGGAATTAAGGATGTCGCCCAAACTTATTATTGAACTTTATTATTGGAAAATATTTTAGAGGGGCTATTTTAATATTATTTTTGGTGAGGTTGTCTGATGTTTTGCGAGGAAAGGAGTATAAGAGGGGAATACCAGTTGCTTTCACGACGTTTCATCCCTAAAATGCTTACCACAAAGGCACTTTTTCAGGCTAGAAAACAAAAAATAGTTGCTAGAAGTCGCCAAAAACAATACGGTAACTCATGCTTTGTGAATAGGCGCCTTAGGCCCAATTTTATAAAATCCTCTTAAACCTAAGCTTAAACCTAGGTTTAAACCGAAGAATAAGTTTAAGATTAGGTCCTGAAATGTCAATTTTATAATAAGAGGTTAAACTGAGAATTCTACGTTCATAACCTTCTCAATCCTGGAAGACCATGCATCCGTCAACAAGGTATTACAGGAAACGCAAAAGCCGACAGGCTCCGAAAATAAATTCATTGGTCCAGAACCGTCACTCGGAGTGTCAAGATGTACGGCACGAGATGCGATGGATCAGGAATGAACACAAAATCCACTGGAGTAACAGACAGGGATTAACCCATAGCAAAAGCTTTATTGAGAATTCTGACCCAAGATTTACGAAACAGCTGCTTCAAATGAATAGGAACCAGCTGAGAACCACAGGAATTCTGATAAGACACATGGCTGTCAAGAACCATCTGCACAGAATGCAACTGTACAATGGAGACCTTGACTGCAGATTATGCACTCTTAAAAATAACATGATATGGATTACTAAAATTTGGTTATGACAACTATTTATTTTCGTGAAATCGGACTCAACCCAAAAATTTGTTTGTACAACAAAAAAATATTGTCGTTATTGAACTGTTCAACTAATTAATAACATTAACCAACCAAACCTACAAATTTTAGTTGTCACAACGAAATTTTATATACGGATAACTAAATTTATATGGTACTCCCGCTTTTAAAATTAGTTGTCACAATGTGTAAATATGGAAAATTGAAAATTTTTTTTCAAGGAAATATTGTTTTTGTTAATGATGCAATCTACAAATATTGCCAAAGCAATAATTTATTTGGGACAAACTTGAAATTTTCATAGAGTAACAATTACGTATGTAGTCACAACATTGTGTTTATTATCTTTTTTCTGTACTTTCTAATTGTAAGAAAAAGGTTGAATCAAGAAATAAGTAAAATTTTTATATTTTTGTCATTGCAGTTGCACATTAGAAAGTTTGAATGAACTGCTTATAACGCATGGTAAAATTAGCAAGTTGATTTAATAGAAATAACTTTAAAAAAAGTCTGTTTCATTTCTAAAAAAAATGTCATATGTAATTTATACTTAGTAACGAAAAATATTCCTTCCTAGGACCCCATTTAAATAAAAAAAATGCCTTGGTATTACTACTCTATTAGGTATGCTTTACATACTTGTGCAATACAAAACAGAAACACTAGATTTTTAACTTATTTTACTCAACCTTTTGGGTTGAATAAAATAATAGAAAAAAATCTTTTTTGTTTTCCTAACTAAAAATAGTTATTTTTGGTAACATAAACACGAGAACAAATAAAAATTAGTACCAAATACCAAGTCATTTTTAAGAGTGTGCGGACAAAACAGAGAAACTGTACAGCACATAGTTTGCCATTGCGAGTCACTGGATCGGATGAGGCAACAAATACTCGGGCAACCAAAACTGGAACCAGAGGATATCCTTACCCTGCATCCTTACTAGTGCTTAACTATTAAATTTTGGCGAATTTGTTATAGTGAGGTGAGGTTAAGAATTTCAGTGTCTTGTAAGCTTTATCATTTATTTTTGAATGTGTTAAATATTGCTGTCTTAAAAACTTATTTGAACACAAAAGTTCTAGATCCCAAACTGGATTTAGTAACCAAATATGTTTTACATAAAAAAATCCCAGATACGTTTCATGTTAAAATTTTTTGTATTCCAGGGAGATAAATCTTATTCCCAAATTTGAGCTACAAAATAAGTTATGACTAGGTTGGTCACCCAATCTTTGCTGTCAATCCTACATTTGAAACATCTATGAATTAAACCGAGGTCAAGTTTAAATCGTAGCAATGTCAGAAATGGCGACTTTATAATGTGGGCTTAACAGCACAGTTCGAGCTAAAAGTGATTTAACTTGTCATAATATAATTTAATATAACATTAGTTTTGATCAAATTTGTTCAATTTGCGTGTCATTCTTGCGCAGGGGCCACTTTAATCTTCTCACAGGTTGATCACTCTTAACTTGAACTTTGCTGTCAATCTCATCATTATAAATCGACCATTTCTGACATTCTTACGATTTGAGAATTATTCTTCCATTTAAACCTACGTTTAATCGTAGGTTTAAGAGGATTTTATAAAATTGGGCCTTAAGATGATAGTTTTTTCTTACTTTTCCTTGCCATTTTTCTTTTATGGCCTCTCGCAAACGAGTTGGCTTATAATCTATAAGTGGAATTTGATGAGACTTCCAATAAATTTTCGCCATCACTTTTCCAGCCAATTGCTCAACTGTGAATTTCTTTGGGACTGGTAAATTTCTTTCAACAATAAACTATTACATTAGGTATCCATTACTTTTTCAGCAAAAGTATTGAAATTACTTCAAAAACAGTATCATTGAATAAAATGTACCTAATTCAATTTCGCAGAAAGAATTTAAAAATTAATTATATTTGTGTCTCACAACATTTTTATTCTGGGGTTAACGCTCTTAAAAATGACGTGGTATTTGGTACTAATTTTTATTTGTTCTCGTGTTTACGTTACCAAAAATAACTATTTTTGGTTAGGAAAACAAAAAGATTTTGTTCTTGGTTATATTTACCAAAAAATTATGCCATTAGAACAAAGAAAATATCTTGTTTTCATCTTAGTTGGCATAAATAAAATATTTTGGTTAGATGAATTTTACTCTGTATATATTATATTTAAATGTTACATTAAGGTTCCTACAAACTTGTATTTATCAATCAAGCTTGTTGTAATAACACATTATGAATTTGTAATCCCTATCATTTTGTTAATTTTGATTAAGATACATTCTTAGTTACCAGAACTAACTTTTCTTTTAAAGTAATATTATTCTTCATATGTATAACTAACGGCATCGCTGTAATGGCCACTTTACAACAGAGACTGTTGACGTTGACATTTGACGGTGACGTGACCTCATTCGAGCCAGGAGTTGCGTATGTAAGGGTGCTTTTGCTGCCGTGTCTATTTCTTCATGTTTTCAATGCAAGAATCAGACATTCTCATGGTTATTGCACGCATGCTTGGCTGTGAGAATATTTGGTGTAATTTATTTGTGTTTATTATCTTTCTTGTGTACGTTCTTATTGGCAGAAGGAAAAGTAAGTAAACATTTCATTTTTTAACATTGTGGTTGTAGATTAGAAAGTTTAAATGAACTTTTTATAAAGCATGGTAAGGTGACCCGATGAGAAATAAGTTTAACATATTTTTTTTGTTTCGTTTTTATTCTATGTGCCATTTCTATAAAAGAACGTCATTTTGATGACTTTTTAATCTGACGAAGTATACAACAAATTTCATATAGCTGTTATATTTTAAATAGAAAGTCCAAGGTATATTTTTTGTGTTTTTTAATAATCGCAGTTGCAGATAAGGAAATTTAAATAAGAACATTCAGTTCTATAAGCAATGGAACAACCCAAAAGGTTGATTAAAATAAGTTAAAAATCTAGTGTTTCTGTTTTGTATTGCATAAGTATGTATTATAAAAAACATGAGAGAACAAGGACATTGGAAATATTTTTTTTAAAGAAATCATAATATCCCTGATAATTTATTCAAATTAGTTTACGCATACCTAACAGAGTAGTAACATCAAAGCTTTTTATTTAAATGGGGACTCTAGGAAGTAATATTTTTCGTTATAAATTACCTACATATGACATTTTTTTTAGAAATGAAACAGACTTTTTTTAAAGTTATTTCTATCAAATCAACTTGCTAATTTTGCCATGCGTTATAAGCAGTTTATTCAAACTTTCTAATGTGCAACTGCAATGACAAAAATATAAAATTTTTACTTATTTATGATTCAACTTCTTTCTCACACTTAAAAAGTACAGACAAAAGATGTCACACAATGTTGTGACTATATACGTGATTGTTACTCTATGAAAGTTTTAAGTTTGGCCCAAATAAATGATTGCTTTGGCAATATTTGTAGATTGAATCATTAACAAAAACGATGGTTCCTTGAAAAAAAATTTAATTTTCCACATTTACACATTAGTTGTGGCAGCTAATAAGGTATGGTTTAAAAGCGGGAGTATCATATAATATTTAGTTATCCGTATATAAAATTTCGTTGTGACAACTAAAATTTGTAGGCGGGTTGGTTTATGTTATTAATTAATTCAACAGTTATTTAGGTTGAACAGACTAATTTTTGGGTTGGGTTGAGGTGAGTGGTTGATTTCACGAAAAATAGTTGTCAGAATCAAATTTTAGTAATCCATACCATGTTATTTTTAAGAGTGATACCAGTTTCGAATATATGTGTCATGTTTTTTTATCAGAGCCTACATTTTTCTATGGGTATTTAAATTCTTTTTTAATTTTTCGATGTGTTAAGTCCTCTACTTTTCTAGATCGTCTGAAGCTGAATCGCTCTGTAATCATATTTTCAACAGTAACCGCTTCCTGTTCTATTAAAGAATCCGTTGTATTTTTAAAGACTCAATCATTTTTCTTCGTGCAAGTCAGATTTTATTATCTGACTCCAATTTCAGAACCACTAAAAGTCAACATATTTCCTAATAATTTTGATAGTAGCAATATTTCGCCACACGTATTAGATAATTTATTACCTTTCAAGCTAGACGAAGGTAACAATATTAGGCACACAGCAAAGTGGTGTTTAAGTATTCTGTTTATGTTTCGTAAAGCTTCTGCACATACTCTGCAAAGACACATCATTTCTCTAAAGCTCGCTTTATCTCGGGCCGTTATGGGTAAAATTTAATTTAAAGTGTAATTATTTTGCGGTAACGGATTTATTGTTATATTAAATTAAATTTTAAAGATATTAGGGCTTTGACTTAATTATTTTCTAGACGAAATATTTTTGGTGTTCTTAAAATTTTTTACCTCTTTTCTGATGCTATTTTAATAAATTATAGAATGAAAGACTGAAAGAAAGGAGTTTAAATATACTATTTCCCAGTGGCGGGTCGTTCGGTGAAGTAGGTGAAGGGGCTCTTCGCCAAAAAAAAATAAAACCAGGAGAATAGTGTTTCGACAATATTAAATATTAATGTACCAATACAGTTACCATTTTAGCCATTAAAAAAAATGATGTTCTAAATAATAATATTAATTTAATCCGAATGTAGCTATGCATAATAGGGCCACGGTTAACTCCGATGAACAATAATTATAATCACTCGTGCATTTTGGCGTGCTCCAGCCGACGGTGCCCTTTAGCTCAAAGCAAGTGAAGACCCAACGCCTAACATGGCTTTGATATTCACCATTAATATGGTTACGTGACGTCAGACACGTGACAGCATGTAACAATGTGCATTATAATGAAGGGCAGTTTAAAAATAGATCAGTCGTATGCACCATTGTTTTGGCATTGGTTCGCCTAACCTTAAGGTATTTATTTTGAAGCATTGCGAAACTTACGGTTATAGATATCGTTCTTACGTGATTTACTGTGTGATTAAAAAGTTTTGTTTTTATTTTTCAGTTAATTCAGTAGTGTACATACCTACTTAGTTGTTTGTTTTAAAAATGAACCCTTTTAATGACATAGTTTGTAATTTGTTGGAAACTCCATTCAGTCATTGGACAGATGAGGATAAGAGAGACGTTTTGTTACACGGGTTTTTCGTCAATGTTTGTTAAAGTACCCGCACTATACCTAGCTCTTCACCATTTTTAAGACCACAAGCCGCCACTGCTATTTCCATATCCATATATTTTTGAAATGCCACTTTCAAATGTTATAATTGACAAATTGAGTCAGATACTAACATATATCTTGGAATCAGAGCTGTGAAAGTTACTTCAGGAAAGTAACTAGTTACTTTTTCGATACTTTTGCACAAATGTATCTAGATATTTATAAGGAATAGTTACTTTTACCTAAAAGTAACTTAGTTCTTAGTTACTTAGTTAAAGTAACTAGTTATAGTAACTAAGATACTTTTACAGTAACTAGTTACATTGATTGTAACTACGATACTCTAAAAGTAACTAGGATACTTTTGAGTAAGTAACTAGTTATTTTAATTGTAACTACAAAACTCTAAAAGTAACTAAGATGCTTTTGAACTAGATACCATAAATTTACCAGGTAGTGATAACATGTAAATGAAAAGTTTCTATAACGAATACGAATTTATTATACTTACAAACTTAATACATTTCTAATAAAAGTAGAAAGAAAAGATAAGTAACAAAAAACCTATTAAATAAATATAAGTAACAAAACTAAATAAATATAAATCCAAATATACTTTTATAAAGAACCAAAAAAATTTAGAACGTTTTTAAAATGCCCCGTTGGCTTTTAAAAGTACCAACCTTTCAAAATTCTCATCTAAGAGGACATGTCTTTTTCCCTTTCATTGATTTCCTTAACAAAGGCAAAAATTACCTCCTACATGCACCTACGATCTACATACTTTCCCACTCTTAGTTACTAATCTTGATAGTCTGATTAACGGCCGCCGATCGTCCCTTGGTCATCATCTGATCGACGGCACGTGTGCATTATTGGTATCATAGAGGAAATTTAAAAGTAACTTAGTTACTTTAAAAAGAACTTAGTTACTTTAAGAGGAACTTAGTTACTTTTAAAGTACCTAGTTACTTTTTAAGTGTATAGGTACTCCTAAAAAGTAACTAGATACAAGTTACTTTTCAAAAGTAACGAAGTTACAGTTACTTTTGGCAATAATTCCAAAAAGAACTAAGTTACTAAGTATCTAGTTACTTTAAGTAACTAGATACTAAAAAGTATCTAGTTACTTAAGTTACTCACAGCTTTGCTTGGAATCTGTAATAAGTGTGTTTTTTTGTATGTATATCATAAATAGTTAAATCTAGATTGGGAAAATTCAAAGGGTGATAAGACTTGATTTTAAGTGTTACTATTATAAATTTGGTGAAAATCGATGCAAATATGGTCAGTTATATAGCGTGTAGTCGTAGTTTTTCACCAGTAAGTAATTTTATTATTTATGCGTAGATCAGTTGATTAAATCGATAAAATGAGAGACCAAAATGCAGGATGCACCCAAGGTTCTCAGAAGAACCTTGGGATACACCTACAACGGCAGAGTAGAGTAGTTATATAGCGTACTAATAATTATTATTATTAACTAAATCATATTTAGAAGGTAAGAAATAAGAACACAAAGTCTTCCTCCACTGTTATATTATAGAAATATTAAGCAACTTCTCTACATGTTTCGAACGCAAAAGCCTTAAGCCTCAAACCAACATAATTTTCTTTCTCACAATGCAACGTGTGTACCTGTTTTCTCACTCATTTTTACATCGAACCTGCAATTGTGTTGCTCAGTTAGGGTGATATCTACTGGTTTTTCTTCTTTTATTTATTCTCCTTTTATGTATGCTTCTACGTTCGAAACATGTAGAGTTGCTTAAAATTTCTATACTATAACAGTGGAGAAAGACTTTGTGTTCTTATTTCTTACCTTCTAAATTTCCACTCCACTTTAAGTATGAACTATTTCTTCAAGTTTAAATCATATTTATTAAATTGGTTTGGTACCCTCAACGAGGGTCGTGCTCGGTTACGTATTTGGCATTTGGACAGAACAAAACTAGAAAAGCAAGTAGCAGTGCCGCTGTATTCTTTTCCTGCAGTTTTATATTCATTGTAAAATTGTGTAGGATTTTGGATACTGACGATGCCAATTTGTGCTGTGGCTATTTGTAACAATTTCAACCAACACAAAAGACACAGACATAAAATATTTTTCAAATATAAGGATCTAGAAAAACAATGGATTATTTCTTGCTACGCGGGTGACCAAATCAATTTAAAGAACAGTTAGTAAAAGCTATTTTTGTAATTATCTTCTAAAAAAAGGATCTGACAATAATTAAGGCAGTACATATTGTTTATAATAGGATTCTTTTCTTAATAAAAAATAAAACGCTCATTTATTTACACTTGCACCTAACGTAAACCGGCTTTAAAAGCGGCCTCGTATGTGACGTCACAATGTGGGAGAGAGATAGAGAATTTATGTGCTTTAAGATACCACTATTAGTGTATCGTGCCTAGATGGAATCTTGTAGGCCAATTAGCCATGGGCGCCCTTAGCGGGGCAAGGGGTAGTTACACCCTTGTGCCCGTTACAAAGGCTTAGTAAGAGAAGACATTTTTAAGGTGTATTTTACTGTTTTCTGGATGGTTGACCTCCTGAAATTTACTCTGTGTTTAACTGGAGTCAATTCTGATATTTTTCCAGTTTCCTCCGGGGTGCCACAAGGGTCGCAATTAGGGCCTTTATTATTTATTATTTACATAAATGACATTAAAACCTGCTTTTTGAATTGTGACTTTGTAATTTATGCGGATAATTTGAAAATGTATAAGCAGATTCGTTGACAAGAAAATCTCCTGCGTTTTTTCACATATAGTAGATTAAATTATTTGTTTATCAATATCGATAAATGTTGTGCGATCTCATTTTCTAGAAATAGAAATCTATTTTTCCAAGACTACCTAATTAATGGAAGCTCTGTTAAAAAAGTCAAGGAAGTAAGGGACCCTGGCTTAGTTCTTGATGAGAAGCTTTTATTTGATAAACATCCTTGGTGTCCAGTTGTTGTCAGATTTTGGACTTTATTACTAGGCAGGCTAAACACTTTAAGAACACTAAATCTTTGCTGTGCTTGTACCACGCGTATGTGTATAGAAAGTTAAATTTTGCATATGTTGTATGGAATCCAACGTATGCTGTATATATAGATTTTTCTAACCCATGCATGGTGCAAAACAGATTCTTAAGATGTCTACTATTTAAACAAAATTATATACTTCACGATATAAACACTGTAAGATTGCATTTTTGTATATTGTCTCTGATGAATCGAAGAATCTTATCGGATTTGGTTTACATGTTTAAAATATTCTCGAATAGGGTTGACTCTTCATATCTGGTCTCAAGGATGACGTTTAATGTTGCACCGCGACAACTAAGAAACAATTACATTTTTTACACTCCATTTCATCATATAAATAGTTCTCAAAACTCACCAATCAGTCGAATGATGAGAAACTCAAATCGCTATTTTTCGGACCTAGATCTGGATTTCTTTTTAACATCTATAAACAAAATTAAAAAGGCTCTAAAACGAAAACTTTTAGAGTAACAAGTATCATTATGCTTCGTTTACTCACGTTGTTATTAATTTTATTATTGCCTATGGTAAATACATTCTTTTTTTTGTATTATTATCTAATCATTATTATTATTAGCTTATAAGTACTGATATTTTTGTAGAATTGACATATTTTACTTATTATTAAATTAGTGGATACTGTTTACAGGCGCGTAACTACAGGGGGGCCTAGGGGGGCCGGGCACCCCCCAGACGTCGCCAGGCCCCCCCCAGAAAAAAAGGCTGACTTTGTAAGCTCGCTACTCGCCTCGCAAATATAATATTATTTGGCAATTTTACTCGTTGAACTTTGGGCATGTTTATTCAACGATGTACGAAATAATCTTGCCAAATATCACTCGACCATCATTTTTTTATTGGTTAAATTTTCCATTTTTCACTCAAACTTTTTTAACAATACTCGTTAAAGTTTTGGCTTGTTTATTCAAAAATTAAATCCCTCGAGCGTTGCTCTCGGGATCTATTCAGAATAAACATGTCCAAATTCAAAAAAAAAATCCAAAAAAAGTTTTCGTGACAGCTGAAAAATGTAACCGATAAAAAAACGAGGTCTTGTGATATTACTGTTGATTATTGACCAAATTTGTTAAAATTTCGGCGTGGTCCAAAAGAAATTTCGCCTGCGGCGCACTCTCTGCCGACCCGCATCTACACGAGCCGCCACTGCAAGTCACAATAACAGGCCCACCCTAGGCCACCTCCAGGTCAGAGACCTAGTTACGCCACTGACTGTTTATGGGATTTCCTGTTTGTATCCTAAATAAATAAATAAATAAATAAAATAAATAAACTCTATTTGCAATTGTTTGAAAAAAGTAGAACTTTTCATTTAAAACTAAACATTTTAGCACGTATTATTTATATTAATAATTTTATTCTGCAAAACTGACTCCAAAAGATCAAACAAAACCAGTTAAAAATGTTTAATTGCTACATTTTAAAATAATAATTAAAAAAATATTTTTACATAGCTATCTCATTGATTTGCCAGAAACAAGTTGGTCATTAAAATACCATCCTGGTCTCTAGAGGATTGTTGAAAGAATTCTTCTTTTTATCTTTTTATTCATTAAAAATAAACTCATTTTTATTTGAGCTCCTTTGAAAATTGACAAGTTTTGTGGTAAGTACAAAATTTCCAGTTTATAGATGAACTCGTTACTGACCCTACATAACTATGATGTGTTAATACCCATGTTTGTCTCATGATATTATATTAATTGAACCTTTGGGCATGATGCAGCAGATTTTAGTATATCTAATATTCCCTTTGCAGGGTTCGCAAATTATATAGTCCGTTAGCAGTTGTGGGGAATAATTTAACGCAAGATTTTAAGAAACTCTCGCAGTAAGGGATAAAAATACTCGGCATATCTTTGATAATTATACGTTAACTAGAAAAATATGATAAAGGCACTGAAAGGTCAATAATGTGTCCCTGTATCGACATTAATTTTTTTGAGTTGAAACTTCATCTTCTATGGTTCAGGCCCTGCTTGAGTAGGAACTAATTTGTGTCATAATTTTAGTTCCTAAAAATCAAGTAGGCCTTGAAAAATTTCAATTATCGAAGTGTTGTATGGGTTTTGACTATTGTTACCCATGCACAAACATTCTTCTATAATACCATTCATTTCTCATCAAAAATTTCATAGTCAAATCCCCCTTCTCCCACGGAAATTCAAATTCATCACAAAACCGACTCCCTTAATTTTGGGTGGGCACCGACGTTTTTAGGGTGGGCATGTGCCCACTCTGCCCCCCCCCCCGCCCGCAGGCGCCGCCACTGCTGCCCCTTACACATTTCTCCTACGTTAAAAGCATCGGCGACGGGTCGTTACTTATCAGTCGTCAATCTATAAACAGACTCGGAAGAGAATGAAGCCCCGAATAACTAACCCATAGTACAGGATAAGTCAGCGGTAGAGTAAAGCACATTTTTCTCTTTATTTTAAAAACTAAATAAAAACCTTAAACATAAAAATGATATAGATCGTTAAGATACATGTTTTAAACTTATACTGGAGCATACAAGGTTGCTCAAAAAAACGTGCGCGGAGCTCCCTTGAAAGCCCTAGGCCCTGGTCTACCGAGCCTATTGGGAAAATAGGCCCTGCAAAAAATTATAATACATATTATATTTCTTATACGTTGTATTATTAATTTCTCTCCGTGATTTTTGTGCAATGCAATCTTTCGCATTGCCACTGTCTTGTTTTTCTATTAACACTTTTTGTTTTCATAAACAAAGCAAAAGATCTAGTACTAAAACTTGGTACAACGAAATCCAAATTTTTGAAAATTCTGAATAGCGTCCCCTGTGTTAAATACCAACCATTATTAATGTCACTTTCGAACATAAAAGCTCTTTGTGCAGCCGTGATTTCCATATTTCAGTTTTTTTAGAAACTTCAGAAAAGTTCTATTTTTTCTTTCACTTGTCTCTGTTACCTAGGTTACCTTTTAAGAGTAATAATTTAAAACATGCGGGACGATTCGATGGCATACTTTGAGGATCTGTTTTATCTTACAATATTTACGGTATATTGCCGTAGGTATCCTTTATTTCACAGCTCCATGATCCCTCAGTGGTATTATTATTTGTAAACCTGGGGCGGTGAACGTCGGCCGTATTACTCTATAATTGCTTAAGTAGCCCGGAGCGTCAACAGTTTAAACATAGATATAATTATGCCACTATAGAGTCGCATCTGATCATTTTCGCAATTCCAAATAATTCATACCTACCCGACAAAGAATTATTTTCCTGAATGCAAATTAAGACTAATTACAATTATTAACATTTGTAATAAAGTCAATTAAACTCGTAAAATACTATAAGCTCACAGGAGCGGCTTGTCTATAAGGTCATTTGGTCAATGACCCACCTACAAATTTGACCCACCTTATTAATTTATTTTAAAAACAAAAAAAATGATTATCCTTCACAAAATCCAAGTTCTATAGTGTAAGTGTCATGCGAAAACTCCCCAATGTATGTAGTTCGAAGCAGTCGGCCGTAATTTACGTTAACCAACGACCTATAATCTATTTCAGAAAGGTTTAGATTGATAAAATGGGAAATTTCGTCCAGTTCGGCTCAATTTCGGTGTCGGCCATAGGCGCAGGTAAATTTTGTGCATTAAATTATTTATGATAACTAATCAAAGAAAAAAAGAGTAAATAATATAATAAAGAATAGCAAATTTATTATCGTTTTATGTGGGATCTTGATCAACTGATCGATTGGACTGTCGACCCGTTAATTATAATGTCAAGAAAAGATAGCAGTTCCTCAGATGACGAAGAATATTATGATTTTTTATAATTTAATTTCTGTATATGTATTTTGTATTTTTTTTTATGTTTAATAGAAAATAAGTGTACCTAATGCTATGTACATAATGCACGCCTTTGTCACACCATTTTGAGTGTTTGTGAATGGATAACAATTGGCAAAACCCATAAATTGACCCAAACTCGGGTGGTACTACCTGCACTTGATGAAAATAAAGAATTTTGCAATGAAATCAATGCCAAATTATGAAAGTGGCTTAAATATTCGTTGGTCACTCTGTAGTCCCTTTGCATACCTAATGAGCTTTTATTACTCTACTACTTCAAATAGACTATTGTGTCAAGTTTCTATCCAAGTAGAGCTGAACCCCAAAATATTTCGTATTTGAATAAACACGTTTTCCGTTTGTTCAAAATGAGTACACGTCCGCCTGCGATTTTCAATGGAAATGTAAATATCTCTGTTATTATTGAGTTTAGCGATATGTGGCAAAAACAAATTTGACTTAGAATTTTACTCTCTATCAAACAGTTATAACAGAAATAGCACGGTCCATTTAAATTTTTTGTTAATATTATGTGATTCTTATGTTCAACTGTTTTTGACATCACCATAATCATCAGCACATGAAACTACAACTCTTTACTAACCGATGTCGTATCTCTTATAATAAGGAAGTTAATAATAGTGCCTACTTCATTTTGAACAGACGGTTATTATTGCTTATTAGCTTGCCAGCCGATCAGATGAGTATTGCCTAGGTCCGATTAGAGGTCTGCACGGGCCGGGTTTAAATCTTGGGCCTTGGCGCTGCTCAGCCCGACTCTCGGTTTGGGCCGAGCCACTTAATCAATAAAAGTACGGCTTTTCGGGCCCTAATAATTCTGCCGAACGGGTCTGTCGGGCTTTTAGCGCCTCACGGGCCAGCCATACTTTTGTGGCCAGTCGGTCTTTCGGGTCAGTCTTAGTTTGCCTATGTGCTTTTTTTAAAGAAATATCGGGAGTCGGGCTTCTCGGGCCTGCCTGGCTTGTCGGGTCTGCCGGGCTTGTCGGGCCTGTCGGGCTTGCCGGGTTGGTCGGTTTTGGATAATGGACCGCGTCACAATACTCCTGCTCGGGCCTGGCCAGGTCGTGAACTAGGCTATAGTATATTGTAAGTTAACAGACGTCCGGTTACTGCGTCCGGATGTGTCCGGGCGGATTTTGCATAAGCGTGCGGAAAAAAAAAACAGATTAATATACAATCCAGTAAAAAGTTCTTGTAAGAGTTTTTATTAAAGACGGTCAGAATTTCTTTTCATAGTAAATTGTTAATGGTTCCGTTTAAATCTGAAAAAATATTTTTTTTAAGTTTGTCCTTTATATTTCTGTCAGTTAATGTTTTTATAAAATAAAAAGTGTATAATTAACGTGCGTGTTTTGATAGTAAAATAAAACACCTTACAGAGAGTAAAATTACGTCTTTAACTGACTAAAAAATGTGAAAAATTACTCCTCATACTTACTTTTTCGGACCAGAAGATAATAGATAATCACTATAATATCCTGATTTTTAAAACATTTTGTACTTAATTATTTCAATATAATTAACCATTTGTTTAAAATAAAAATGAAATAATTAATATTTTTATTTCATGCCCATCGAATTTCAAACGGTGCATTTTTTTAAACTCAAGGAAACTATTGCAGCGAATGTATCTTTGTATATAAAGCGTCGCGACGCCCTAGGCCAACTTATCAATTATAGAGCGGTAGAGCTGACGTCCAACGGGTTTTCAAATAATACATCTGGAATGATCAAAGAGCTGACACATAAAGCTTTCAACTGAAATGGCGATGAATAGACGGGATGTTTCGGCATTGTGCTTTTCCTACATATTTTTGCTGTGTTTCGAAAATTTTAAGAAAATAAAGGAGTTTGTAATTTAAATGTGTAGATCTAAGCAATTTTTTTTAATTTTTGACTGATATTGTTACACAGTGAAGACTAGGGCCGGACAAAATATTGAAAATCTGATATCGAATATCGATATTTAAAAATAACAATAGTCGATACATAAAAATATCGAAAGATCTACAGTGTGCCACATTATGGGACAATTTTTTATTACCGATTTCTCAGAAAACGTTATTTTTGAAAAAAGTTAATGCGTACCTTAAAACTATAAACGCATTGTTCAGATTTCGCCTGCACCTAACAGTAAGGGAGCAAATGTCATATTTTCGAAATTGATTTTAAATTAAAAAGTACCTTAGTTATGTAAAATACAGCAAAATTCTATATTTTTGCTGTATTTAATAATAATAATAATAATAATAATAATAATAATAATAATAATAATAAAATGTGTTACTATTTATTTTTAATTTATTAATTATTTTCACAGCCTCGTCTTTAAAATAGCAAAATACCTGTTTTATATGCATTCAAAAATCGACCAGAAGTTTATTCAGATACATAACTTAAATTTTGTTTTTAATTTGCAACCACATCTCCATATAAAATATTGCTGTATTTTTTATAATAAAGGTACTTTACTTTTAATTCAAAAAAATGTAATTTGCTCCCTTACTATTAACTTCAGGTGAAATCATATGCGTTTATAGTTTTAAGGAAGGCATTCTTAAATATGGTATTAAATTCAATTTAGTTACCTGCAAATTGAGTGATACTTTGGCTTTCAAGGTAAAGTTACAGAAAAACATAATACATTACCTCTTTTGCCTTAACTGCTATTGGAAAAGGTCTTTTTTTAATAGTTTCAAAAAAAATGTATTAATATTTTTCTTCTTTTTCAACATATCTGCAAGGACAGAGATTTGCTTAACAACTATATTTATCTATCTCTTTACAACATTTTATTATTAATGAACATCCATACAATTTTTTGCGGTCAGTGGTAAACAACTTTTTATTATAGTAGTGTTGCTTTTTCGGGTAACCATTGACTAATAAAGGTCCTACCTGATTCATCAGCCTCTAGTCTCAATTCTTCTCGCAAAGATCTTGTGCGTATTGCAACTACATACTTTTTCTATGAAATTATATCGATAATAACTAAAGATATCAAGAAAAAAAATATTTAAACAACCAAATTTATTTTGAATCTGGGTCAGTTATAGATAAGGATAGAGGTAATAATTTATTTTCGAAAATTGGATAGTAGTTAGGTGAATTATCGATAGTTTGGACCTGGCCCGGCGGCTACGGCGTTTTTCCACTTGTCCCTAACTGCTTTTCTCTCCCCCAGAAAAATGTCTTTGTTACGCTATTGCCTGTAAGCAATAAATTAAATATTGTTGCAATATTATTTAATAACTTCGATTCTTCGAAACTCGAATAAATTGAAATTTTTTGTTATGTTTTCTCAAGAACTTTTTAATACGGTCCCATAAAGTACTAAACACGATGACGATTTATATAACCTGTTGATCTGAAACAACAACTTGAAAGAGGCTCATTTAATTCCTAATCAGGTGTCGTCCAGGTGCGTAATGAAGAACAAAGAATGCCACTCAGCCATACTAGCCATGATTAAAAATTATGTGATTGCGTTTTTAGAATCGTCGGGTAATTTTTTAGAATGACCATCAACTCGAGACAGAATTCCTGCCAGTACCGGACTAAGTATTTTGACAAACGAAGTCTCGGCACCTACCCCCTCCTATCTTTAGGAACGTTTTTCCGAGGTAGGAGAGTTGGTAAAGGGAGTAGAAGGTAAACTATCGGGTAAAAATGTTAATTTATCGGCATATATCATCAACATACAAAAAAACAATATACAGGGTGGTTCCTAAGTTGATACTTCTTTTTCTATCTGTGTATAGAAGGCATTAAAATAAACAACATTTTCAAATACCTTTTTTCAAAAAAAAAATTAAAAATAGGCGAGACACAAAAGTAAAAAATCTAAGTAAGGGCCTGGCCATCAAAACGTAGCCTGTTATACTTTATGTTGTTTTTGTCTTATTAGTCATGCAATTTACGAGTCGGTAGTCAGTTATTTATTTTAAAATCTGCTGCAGTGTGTTTTTCTGAAGCAAGTTAATTTAAATTGGTGACACGTGAAAATGGTAAAATTTGAAAACAATGAACTAGTAGATATGGTGATAATTTTCGGCGAGTGTCGTTATAGTGCGGCTGCTGCTTCGAGATTATACGCAGAACGCTTTCTCTTGCGGGCTTATCATACACCTAGAAGCTTTCTTAATGTTATTTAAGGGACAAGTTAGGCAGGACCGTATTTGATACATAGTGTAATAAATGATCGTAAGTACCTACTTTACTTTTGAGTTTTTTGAAAAAAGATATTTGAAAATATTGTTTATTTTAAAGCCTTCTAGACACAGTTAAAAAGAGAATCAACTTAGGAATCACCCTGTATTTTAAGCTCCTTAACCAGCCTTTTAAAAACAGCCTCTGGGCTATCTCTCATAATAGTCCAGCAGTAGTCGGCTAACATCTCACAATTCCATTTTTCCTAATACCTTTTTCTTCTTTCTTGGACAATTCCATATCCCTATCAAATAAAAGATCATAGGAATACCGAAGAGCATCTTACGCTTTTATCCACTTAGCCAGTCGCAAGTATTGGAAACACATTATTTGTAGCAGCAGATATGAAGTGTCCAATTTTTATTCTGGTCTCCAACTTTGCAGCCAAAATGCAAGTGGTAAGCATTTTTTGTTAAAGGGCGAAGAGTACGATTTGTTTCACAAAAGTCACTTCACTACATATATAACAAAAATGATCGGGCTTATTTACATAAATTCGTGACATGTTACTCAAAAATCTCTAATTTCTCAAATATGAACTACACTCGATCAAGTGGTGGTTGAAATACAATTAACTAATAATTTATGATTTACGTTATATGTATTTAAACCCCTTATAAAGTGCATCTGGTATAATAGATTCAGATATTTCTCATTAAGTGGTCGAATTATCCCATACATTAAGGGCAGGTAGGTAATTATCATAATTAGCATGAATCTATTAAAACGGAGCCAACTGAGACCTTTGCAAGACAGATTGTTAATTCGTATAATATTATAAGTAAGATTTGGATATTTTGGTCTCGGAAACATTTTTGCTGTTCCCCAGTGTAATCAGTAAAGAAATTACATTCTCAATTTCCGAACGACCGTAAAGTTAAAATTTTGAAATGAATGTGGCTTTTTCTACGAGGTATACATACTATTTTTCCGTAAATCGAAAATTATTAAAAGAACATAACTTATTACAATCAACTTGTTAAAATTTTGAAATAAATATTATTAACTTCACAAATAAAGGATGTCATTAAATATTTATGTTGTAACTATGGAAACACAGTAATATTGGATTGTCAACACATTTTAGTTTACAAGTAGCCGTACAGAAATAATATTTCCTTACAGTACAATAATAAGTATCTTCTAACAGTTATTTGCCGTTGCCTAACAACGACTAAGTGTAAGGAGATATTGACTTTTTCTTTCACAAATTTTATGAAAAATGTGAATATTTCCGATCGATTTTTGGAAAGATATATAATTTTATTAAAACTTATAATAATAAATAATAAGAAATTTTGCATTAAAAAGGAAAGAGCAGGATTGAAACAAATTTAAAAAAGGATCAAACATACATCGAAAAATAATTTTCTTTCATCTTTATTATATTATATATCCCAATATTCTGGAAAATAGCCAGGGTCTTTATCGGCATTTTAATTTTTTTAAATATTCTACTTATACAGTCTTGTATTTACTCTTTAAACCCAGTAATTATTTCAGGAGGGGGAGCAGGGGAGGTGAAACTCACATTAATACCTTCCCCCATCTATCGCCTTAACATCCATAATTAAAAAACTAACTTTTTAGAGTTCTAAAAAACGAAACAAAAAAACTAGATGGAAAAATATAAAAAAATGTTTAACTTTGAATTTTTTATAAATCAAAAGCAAATCCACTTTTCGCTAATTTTTATAAATATTCGTTGTATACTGTTGCCAGTTGGATCCTCCACTGCTCTTGCCCTTTAAATTATTATTATTTTAAATATAAGTTGGGGGCCCCTTACCCTTAAAGGCTATGGGCCCCTGGGACTAGCATATGAGCAATCCGGTACTGATTCCCGCAATGTTATTGTCTTATTACAGAGTGTTAAATATATTATGGCGGGTGACGATTATGCTTGTCAGCCTGTTTAATAAGCAATAAGCAACCATCTGATTAAATTTCTGATTGTTAAGAGGTGTTGCGCTTTGGCTTTCACAGACATTTTATGTCATTTTTCCTCAAGAACTCTTACAGTTCGTAAATCTAAGGGGCTTCTAAAAAACTTTAATGTTATTGCCCTGTCCTTATGTCAATAATCTTCATGTAATTGATTTGCTTAAGTTGTTAAGCCGCTTCTCTCACAAAGGTTACCGTGAAACGGGGTTACTTTGGCACCCGGGGTAATTTGGGCACATATATGTGATTATGCATATTGTTTCCCTAGTTTGCTTGGTTATGGAAATGTCTGTAAGCATCTTTTATACTGTGATTAAAAGTTTGTTATTATGGTGAAAATTTATATTTGCAAGTTAACATTTTACTCTTATTTAGAGCTTTATTTTTGAGTTTAATAAAAAAATTATCTTTGTTTTGATTAAAAATTATAAATAGAAGTTGAAAAAAGTGAATCTATTCTTATTTTTTAGATGCTAAAAGAGGCATAATATGCGGTTTAATTAAATTTTTGTGACAAATTTGTCACCTGTCAAAATAATCTCAATTCATTACCAATTTTAGTACCGCACATCAATTTTCTTTTCGGTTATATTGTCGGATATGGATTGGTATCCTTGAGGATGGATTACTAATATAATACTTCGCTGTAAAGTTAAGACTCTTAATGGGTGATAAATAGGTGCAGTGGAAAGATAGTGCATAGAACAGGGACAAGAACATTTCTAGTTTCGTAGAAGGAGTCAGTAGACAAATGTTTACAAAAATAACTTGTAATTGGTTGAAAAAAGGGTTTCATTTAGAATAGTACATTTAGGAAGCTTTTCTCCTAATGTTAATAATTCCTGACATAGCAAAAAGGAACCCCTTCTCTATTTTGTTAGGGGTTACAAAACATTATGAAAACTCAAAGAAGCACTTACTCAGTGGAGTTGTTTAACGTATTCAAGTGTAAGGGTAACCTCTGCCAGTTTGGTCACCCAAGTCTCTTAAAATAATGTAAAAAACTAAATCTCAGAATTAGAGCAGTTTCCAGCCAGTAAGTAACTGATCTTGATAATGTTTATTTATTTTAATTGTTAAATTATTGTTTATTTCTCTTTTGGCCTGAGTTGACTGTAAACCGGAAATTCTTTCTCTTGAACTTACTTGAAATAGCATCATATATGAGTTTTAAGGGAACAATTCTTCTTTAAAAAAAACTCTAAATTCACTGATTTGATAACTTTATTTTTATTTCTTATAACTTGTGTGTTATTCACTGTAATGTAATGTGTTGCTTCGCTTTAACAAAACTATTAAAAGTCTTTGGTGTTTCAGTAAATAAATAGCGCACAGTAAATTAAATAAATTAAAACCTAACTTCAAATCATCTAAGCTACACGTTCCAGTCGCCTACCATTTTGAGACACGAAAATATTTCAATATTTTTAAATACATTTTGGACCATTTATAGTCTGGAGGACATTTGTTCGCGATCATGAATTTTTTGAAAAAATATCCCAAAACCTAACAAAGTATCTCCGTTTTACGGTACTCTTTAATATCTACTCAAGACGCTAAGACGTATAAAATAATTATTGTTATTCTTTAATTATACAGGGTGTTCATTAAGTAAGTACAGAAACTTAAAGGGATTAATTTTTGATTGATTTTAAGACAAAAAGTTTATGTAATTATGGGTCCGCAACGTCTTCGTTTTCCAGATACAGGGTGTTCAAAATTAAAAGAAATATAAAATTCTTCCATATATTTTTTGAATAGTGTAAGCTACTTCATTGAAACCTAGAACAGACTAATAGATATTCATAGACTACATTTTGCAAGTCTAATCAAAATAAAATCAATTAAATCTAATGACGGCTTACTAATACAACCTGGGTCCTGATGTATGGTAGCAACTTGCTTGAATTTCCTCTTCCTCCAGTGGGGTTCCCTATGAAGGATTTCAGCTTCTGTCCAGCTTATATGATGGTCATGCCGCAGCCAAGCTGACCATGCCTGCATAAGGAACCACACTGAAGAAAGAGGGAATTCAAGGAGGCTGCTGCATACATCAAAACCAAGGTAGTTTTAATAATCCCTCATTAGGTATAAGAAAGATCTGGAAACCTTTGGTAAACAGATGTAATCTTAAAATAATACCGCGCACGATCTGAACGCATGACTCCGCCCACAAGTTAAATGTCACTGAACCTATCTAGTATAAATAGAGCTGTAGTTACCATACATGTTTAGTAAGCTTATTATGATAAAGGCCATAGCCAGACCACAACTTGCCTACGGCTCAGCAGCGTCCCATATTAAGAGACTTGAGTCACTAGAAAATCGCTATGTCAGATGCGCAGTGAATGCACCATGGTTTGTGAGAAACACACAAATACATGGAGATATCAACTGGGAACCCTTGTCAGCCTTCATGAAGAGGAAAGCCAGGAAAATGTTCGAAGAAATAAGAACGCATCCAAATGAAGAACTTCGTAGGCTCACAGATTATAATCCGCGAGAGGTACTAAATATAAGGAGGGCACACAAACGGCCAAGAGAAAGTGTTAACTAGGCTAAGTGTGCGATATCTTAAGTGAAATATAAATAAACTACTAGCTTAAGTAAAATGTTATTAATGTTGTTAAATTAACTAGGTAACATAGGTGCCATGTAACCCATAAACCAAAAAAAGGGGCTTACCCGCCGAAACCAGATAATGCCTACATGGCGTCCTGGCAGAGGCATCTGACACTATACACCACAAACAACACAGTAACACACCGACACAGTAAGCCACCGCCAAAAACAACTAATCCTTCTACAACAAACATAGATGACAAATTCCTGTATACGCGGTCAACGTATACAGGTGGATCCAAAACAAAAACATGCTTCGGCATGGAGATGTGGAAAGATCAGTAAGACGTCTGGAGGTTTTTATATGCCACTCGGGCCCGGAAACTGAAATAATGCGGGGTGTTTTAGTCGGTAGGCAGCCCCCTCACGGTTGAATTCGACACTACCTTGCCTTACAAGGTGTCTTTGGAAGATCTCACCTCTACAAAAAAAAACATATTTAGTATTCACCTGCCTGAAAATGACTGGAGGTACTACTTGAAACGTTGTGTTTTAAAACAACCAAAAACTATGCCAGTCCAAAACTTTTCTATCATTCAAGAAACATCATTGACCTTCAAACAAACGTTATAACAAAAAGTTAGGTTATTTCAATAAGATATTAGGTAATCCAACGATGTGTCAAAATGGCGGCTGGATGGCAAATATTGCTTTATAATTGGTACACGTGACCATTTAAATAACATTGCTGATAGCATTTAACGGGTAACTCAATGCCTTATGCCCACCATATTGAATCACGTAGTTTGGATTGGTGTGATATATTTATATCGATTTTTGGAAAGACGAGCTCTCGTCGTCGTCCATATTGAAAAGAATCTGTTTATGGCCTAAAATATCGAAATGGTGGATTCAAAACCTAATATTGCCATTGTGAAAAAGTGGCAGTAAAAAATAAAATCTATTTCATAATTTTCCTTCAAATAAAGTAACGAAAAATAAAAACAAATTTGGAAAATTTTGCTTTTTTCAGATATCTCCGGAAGTAGTAAAAATTTTTAGAGGATATTTATTTTTGATTGAGCACCGAATTATGGAGCTTTGCAACAATTTAAACCCCCAATGGTCACCCTCAAATTTGGGACACCCTCTAAAAAAATTTCTTTATTTCGATTAAACAATTAAACCCGTAAAACCGGTTTATACAGGTTTTCCGAAGGCGTATTTTCCGATTTTATATTCTATATTTGTGTGGTGATTTTATTCCTGGCTAAACGGGTAAACTGCATATTCGTACAAACCTGTAATCCATTTGAGCCGATTTAAAGTAATACTTAAAATATTATTCCATCTTTATTCATAATATTTTTTCATTTCGCCAAAGTCGTGTAAAATTATTTTAAAAAGCGGTTGCAACTTCTTTTATTGCAGGTGTTAATAATCTTTCGTCAAGATCCTTATAAGCATGACCTGAGGTAATATAAATAATAATATAATATTATGATTTTCTTCGATTCACTGCCATCTCTTATTTTATGCATACCTATATAGAGTGTACATAATCATAAGGTATTTAGAAATTGAGATAAAACATGTTGCACTGTAAATTCCAATATACAGTGTGTCTCCAGATCGACGCATGAATAAATAGAAGGACTGAAATTATTTAAACTGAAACTTAATCTTTTGGGATTCTGCTCTGCTTGGATAGAAACTATAGTATATTTCAGAAAGGTGTAGAGTAATAAAAGCTCATTATAAAGGGACTACAGACTGACCCAACGAATATTTAAACCACTTTCATAATTTTGCATTGATTTCGTTGCAAAATTCTTTCTTTTCATCAAAAGCAGGTAGTACCACCCTGATTTGGGTCAATGCCTATTGTTGTCCATTCACAAACACTGCAAAGGCGTGCATTATGAACATATTATTAAGTACACTTATTTTTTATTAAACATTATAAAAAAAAATACAAAATACAAAAAATACATTATACAGAAATTAAATTATAAAAAATCATGATATTCTCCTCTTGACGTTCTAATTAACGGGTCGATGGTTCGGTGTTCAAGATCCCACATTTTCACCTCTTCTTTAATGACATAATGGACAGCTTTTTGACAGTTCTCTGGTGTCACTTCCTTAATGGCTTGGTCAAAGAGTAGCTTAACATCTTTCATTTTGAATGATGTGTTGTGTCTTGCAATAAATCCTTTCACTAGCGCCCATATCGCAATGATATGGCGGTTTGCGCAGCACAGTTACACTATGTTCTTTATATCTTCCACGGCATATTTCATAAAACGATGTTTGTGTAAATTTACTATTACTAATAGTTCCTTCTTTATCAAATTATCTTCTTTTTTTTCTTTGGTTAGTTATCATAAATAATTTAATATACAAAATATACCTACGCCTATGGCCGACACCGAAATTGAGCCGAACTGGACGGAATTTTCCATTTTATTACTCTACACCTTTCTGAAATAGACTATAATTTGTGTCATAATTTTACTTTCGAAAAATTAATACCTTGGAAATTACTAAAAACCTATTTTTTCCACTAGTAAGGGGCCTTTTCTTTAGGAGATACGAAAAAATGTTATTTAATTTTAATAACTAATTTGACTCACAGGATAATAGTACAAAAGTTATTTATATTAATTTACCACACACTAGAAATAAATTCTCCTGAAGGAATCGAGGCCCCCAATGTAGATGTCCTGAGCTAACTAAGACTAAAATTTTCATCACGTGTGTTCTTATATTAGGTTACACAGAATTGACAAAGAGTTTCTACAATCCTACGGGAATTGGCGATTGCTCAGCATGAAAGCTAATTCCCCCTGACAATTGTTAATCCAGTTTGTTACATAAAAGAAAATGGATAAAACCATCGTGGTGTCGCGTCAGGTCGCATTAAACAGTATTACCATAAGGGTGGGCCCAAAAAATATTTCGTTTAGTTTTAAAGAGGGTTACCGTGGAAAAGTTTTTTTTTTTATGATAAAACACCTGCACTGTAGGAAAAATCCTTTAAGGCGCTCTGGGAGCGGTGCGAGTGCGAAAAAAGCGATTAACGTTGGTCTTGAAATGTTGAAAATTGTATTCATTGGGAAACACGACCTCAGGAAGATCATTCCACAAAGATGACGTTCTCCAGATGAAAGAATTCTTGAACAATGATGTTCGAGGAGTACTAAGCTGAACAACATATGGATGAGCGGCAGCGGTTCGCCGTGTATTTCTGTTTTGCATTGCTCTAGGTGGAATCAAGTCGGCAATGTCAGTCGAACACCTGCCATGGAAATATCTGTAAAAGAGAGCCAAATCACCCACCTGTCTTCGATGCTCCAGGCTATCGAGGGTCTTGGTCAGCTCGGGGTCGCCCATCAGATGAACGGCTCTCCTTTGAATGGAATCTAGTAGCCGAAGGGTGTGCTTGGGTGCAGAGCTCCAGACATGAGCAATATTCTAATGATGGTCGAATCTGTGCTTTGTAGAGTGTCAAAAGTTGATGAGGTGTGTACAACCTTTTGTTGCGGAAAAGTACACCAAGTTTCTGTGCAGCTGTCTTGGCAATTGCGGCAACGTGATCATGCCAAGACATATTACCTCCCAGATTGACCCCCAGCAAATTAATAGACGATGCCAGGGGAATTGCTGATAAGGAATTCAATTCTATTTTGAAGATTAAATATTTTTATGAAAATATAGTCCATTCCATAAGTCGAGTCCAAACATCTGTTGAATAAATTTTAAATATGGTGAAACCAAAGACCTATCATAAATGTGGAAAATGTGATTCCAACGTAACAAAGTCTCAAGCTTCTATACAATGTGAGAAGTGTAAGAATTGGTTTCATGTTAGCTGCATTGGTTTAACAAATGTTGATTTAGAAGTTCTAAAAGGACTAAATAATAAATTTTACTGTGAAGACTGTAAGGCCTTAGTCGAAAATAGAATAAGAAGATCAATGAATGTCTCTGAGGATATTAATAGCAAACCCAGTAACAGCAGTATCGAGGATATTATGGATAGTATTTCAGGGCTCAGAGAGGAGATTCGTGATCTTCGGTATGACCTGAAGTTCTATGCTGAGCAGTACGAGGTACAAAAGGAAAATAATGCTAAATTTAGCAAAGAAATACAGATGTTAAAAAAGGAAAATGAGGAGATAAAAGAGGAACTAAGCAAATTGAAAGGTCACTGTGAGTCAAAAGAAAATGAAATTAGATTGAAAAATGTTGTTGTAATGGGTATTGAGAGTTCTATTGATGATGCAAAAAACAAACCAAAGGATGTAATTCAGAAAGCAGAAAGGGTCCTTAAGTATATTGACTCTGAAATAGATTTGAGAAATGTTCAAATAAAGTTGCTAAACCCAAACAAAGAAAACACACCAATATTAGTCACATTAAAAACAGTGGAGGATAAACACAAGCTATTAAAAAAAAGAAAGGAAAAAGGTAAAATATCTGGCAGTGATTGTAATCTTTTGGAAAGAAATTCCATATATTTAAATGAGGATATGGCAAAGGACATACGAGAACTTTTTGCATCAGCACGCACTTTGCGTGTTCTTGGATATAAATATGTTTGGGCGAAAAATGGAAGAATTTTTGCAAAAAAGGATGAAAACAGTCGTTTAATAAGAATAAAATCGCTGGATGACATTGAAAATGCCAAACAAGGCATCTCCATCTAATAATATTTCGAAATATAATTTAAATACTATTTATTTTTAGCTGAACTAATGGCTCATAATACATTGCTTGATGACCATAATAACAATTATGGCAATGTTGTTGTATGCGATAACTTGGATAATGTTGATTGCTTTAATAAAGCCAAAAATAAGCTAAATTTGTTACATGTTAACATTAGGAGTTTAAATAGAAATTTTGATAACCTTATTTTGTTTTTAGAATCACTGTTAACTGATTTTGATGTAATAGTATTATCTGAAACTAATATCATAAATAATAAGACTACTTTTTCTATCGATGGATATGATATTTTTTACAATGAAAGCAAGAATAATAAATGCGATGGTTCTCTGATATACTGCAAATCTTCATTAGTTAGAGCAAGTAACATTATACAGATTAATAATTATAAATTTCTTAGAATTACTCTAGTAAAAAATTGTATTACTGTTGGTATTGTTGCACATTATAGATCTCCATCACTTAACCCTAATAATTATGTCATGTCACTGTCAAGTTTGTTTAGTCAAAATCATTTTTCTAATTCCGAAATTGAACTTTTTGTTGGTGATATTAATATTAATCTACTTGACCCTCATTTGGCAATTGTAAATGAATATACAAACTGTTTGAATAGTTACGGTTATCTTTCTAAGGTCAATAAGCCTACAAGAATATCTAGATTAAGTAGTACTTGTATTGACCATATTTTTATGAAAGGTAAAAAGTATGTTGATAATAATCTTGTAATATTGAACAGCACTATCTCGGATCACAAACCTTTACTTTTTAATGTTGATTTAGGTCTGAACTCAGGAGTCACCTTAAATAAGCATGTCTGTAGAAGTATACGGAAAATAGATTATCAGTATTTGAGTCAGTGTCTTAATAAAGAAAACTGGCATACTGTTTTAAGTAATCATGACCCTGACCTAGCGTCAGAGTTATTTTTACGAACCTTACACGATCATATTAATGCTTCAACTACTATAAAGCCTATATCAAACAAAAAGGTACTTCTTAAACCGTGGATTACTCCTGGTTTACTTATTTCAATACGAAATAGAGATCGATTACATAAAATTTGTGTTACTAATCCTGATGATAATGTCGCTTTGGTGAATTATAAAAAGTATCGTGACCATTTAAGTAAAATAATAAAACAAACCAAATCAACTTACTTTAGACATAAATTAACTGCTGTTAATAATGATCCCAGAAAGTGTTGGAATATAATTAAACAAGCGACTAATGATATCCAGACAAAAACGAGTATATCTGCACTGGTGAATAGCAACAACCATGAGGTGAGTGATCAGCAATCTATTGCTGATGAACTTTGTGATTTTTTTAGTTCTATAGGGGCAAGATTAGCTAGTAAAATTAGTAAGCCGACTAATGTGCCGGGTATTTTGTTAAATGAAACACAGTTCTCTGGCTCAATGTTTTTGTATCCTATTAACGATGAAGAACTTGTTGGAATAATTAACTCTTTAAAGAGTTCTTTTTCCTTAGATGATTATAGTTTGTCTAATTCGTTAGTAAAATCTATGTTTAAATATTTGGTCAAGCCTCTGGTTTATATTGTGAATCGGATTTTTGAAACTGGTATTTTTCCTAATATCTTTAAAAAAGCTGTAATCCTACCATTGCATAAAGGAGGAGAAAAGACTGATATTAATAACTATAGGCCTATTGCCCTTACTGGTCCCATCTGTAAAATTATAGAGAAATGTATAAAAAAGAGACTATGTCATTTTCTGAATTCTAATGGACTATTGTCCGATTCACAGTATGGGTTTAGAGAGGGAATGGGTACTGATTCTGCCCTGTATGAGGTCACTAATTATATTATGAATTGTTTTAATAATAACTGCAAGCCTCTGGCTATTTTCCTGGACCTGTCTAAGGCCTTTGATACTGTCGAACATCACATCTTATTAAACAAATTGGAATTAATTGGGATCAGGGGTAAAGTTCTACAGCTGTTTAAATCATATTTAAGTAATAGAACACAAAAAGTTAAACTAAATACAATTTGTAGCTCTTCTAGAAGGGTTGATTATGGTGTTCCTCAAGGTACTGTTCTTGGACCAATACTATTCTCTATATATATAAACAGTCTAGCGAATGCAATACCTAATGTGAAAACAGTCTGTTTTGCTGACGATACAGTTCTTCTGATTAAAGGGCCATCATGGGATGAAGTTTTTAAAAGGGCAGAAAGAGCTGCAGCCTATGTAAAAATATGGATGGATTATAATTTTCTAACTCTTAATGTAAACAAGACAAATTTTATGTGTTTTTCAATGAATAAGATTGGGCTGCCTAATAAAAAAGAAATTACAATTCACAATAATGGTTGTGACTTCTTAGACGAATGTTCCTGTAAGGGTATAATTAAGTCAGTAGAAAGTACGAAATATCTGGGTGTTTTTTTTGATCAGTTTTTAAAGTGGTCTGTTCATACGGAATATGTAAAAAATAAATTAAAGAAACTTGTTTACAAGTTTTATGAATTGCGTAACATTTTAAACAGAGAGGTTATAATCAATATCTATAAATCATTGGCTGAATCTTGTCTTGCTTACGGAATAGTATGTTGGGGATCTGCTCATAAAAATAATTTAAGTAATATAACTATTGCTCAAAAATACATCTTAAAGTTAATTATGTTCAAGTCTAGGTACTTTTCTTCGGAGCTCTTATTTCGACAGTCTGGTGTCTTCACGATTGCGCAATTATATATAAAAAATATAATTAGATTTTCTCTCAGTAGAAATATTTTTCATAATCATATCAGTCATAATATCTTGACAAGAGCAAATGTTAATCGTGACTTAACTTTGCCTGTCGTACACTTTAATGCTACACAAAGGTCCATCTCATATGTAGCTCCGAAGATCTTGAATCTGCTACCAGAGCAAATTAAAAGAAAAAAATTTCATCTGGTTAAAAAAGACATTAACAAATGGATTATGAATAATACTGAAGTAATTAAAAATGTTATTGGATTCTTATAAATTGTAAAAAGGCTTACTTAATGAATAATAACTATGTATATATGTACCAGAATTATAATATATTAGTATTAAGTATTTCCTAGTTTTGTGAGTTATTGTGTGCACACACAGACTTTTAGTCCATAGTGTACACTTTTGGATTTTGTTATACTTTATAATTTGTTATATGTAGAAATAAATAAATAAATAAAATAAATTGCGTGCCCTGCCATGACTATATCCGGTTCTGCAATGTTAACCTTTTTGGAGAAGACTGCTGCCTGGGTTTTCTTAGCATTCAATTCGACTTGGTGACTGTCACCCCAAGCCAAAATTTATTCCAGGTCATTGTTGAGGCGCAGTACTTCATGCTGCCTGCGAAGATGTGCGTCGGCAGCGGATGTTTGGGGAGTCAAGGTAAAAGATGAGACAAGTGTGCGGTCATCAGCAAAGCTATAAATTGGATTTTGGGTTTTTACTAGAAGGTCGTTAATATACAGTAAAAAGAGGGTAGGCGACAATATGGACCCTTGAGGAACACCGGCATTGATGGTGAAGGTGTCTGAGAGAAACCCGTCAATCGCCACTTGCAGAGAACGGTTCTTAAGGAAACTGGTTAACCATAAACAAAATTCATTAGGCATACCGTAGGATCGCAATTTACTTAGAAGCCCATCGTGCCAAACACGATCAAAAGCCCTAGAGATGTCCAGTGCAACAGCCCGGGATTCTCCATGATGTTCGACAAAAATTTTGCAAAGAAAAATTAGCCTGGGCCATATTTAACTGAACCCATGGACCCCAAAGGGGTCCTGTTTTTAAATGGTTTTAATTTAACGAAGCTACATCACAATATGCAGAATGTCGTAAATATAATTGAATTTTTATTCCCTCGTAGGGGAAAGTGTTCCACATTCGGCATATTAGCCTTTAGGAGTCAAATCTGAGAAACTTGATCATTTTATTCATAAAATAATAATAACTAATTAAACTGTTATTTATTCGGGACTGGTTTAAGGGTTAAAAAAAATATATTTATAGAGTAGATTCATGATTTTTACTTAATTATTTTTTTTTTCACAAATGGCCGAAAGTACCCCACTAGGGGGGGGGGGGGTAGTTTCAGCTATATGAAGGGGAACATTCGGCTATAAATGGAAATATCTAATAACAGTCAAAGAAACACAAAAACTATATTAAAACTGCAAATTTTAATTACCTTATATTACATTTAAATCAGAAAAGTAAACATTAAATTTAAAAAGACTTGATGTCTTTGCAGTTCCGTGAGTGGAAGAGAAAGGCAAAACTGCTACAATATCTTTTTTCTCTATAACTGAAATATCTTTGACAGTAGGAAATTAAAAGCTATTTGTGTTGCGTAGAAAAGTAATTTCATATTCCTCATCTTGGACAGAAGTTATTTTACCCACGTAAAAAATGTCCACCTTGGAACTATTGAATTTAACAAAAACAAAATTTTCTATGGCAATATTCGAATTATCAGAGATGAGTTTTAAGTCTTCAAACAAATCTTCGTTTATATAACAACTTCAGTGCTTGACTCGCTGGACGTAGTAATATGTATCTTTTTAACCACTACCATCAAATCTTTTGGACTGATGCCTTCTTCTGTTTTAAACTTTTTTTCTGCTCCGTTCTGCTTCTAAAGATTGTATTTTTTCGTATTCTGGCGTGTATGTATATATTGTTGACTGCGATTTTCTCTTTCTTACTTTTTTCTTTTCTTCGTGTTGTACTTTTGGATATGGCCTTATTTGGTACAATGCGGATGTTACTTGATAATCTTGGGCAGCTTTGTATTGACTTAAACGCCTAGTCAATACAGCTTTAATTGCCAACTTCATGTTTTTTTTTACTAATGTCGCAGCGATTGGTCTTTTTTCTGTAGTTCCTGGGCATCTAGAACAATTTTTTTAACAATTATTATTATTTTCTTAGAGAGGAAACGGATCATTGTATATTAAAAATCAACATGGGGACATTCGGCTACTAGCCGAATCTTCACCATTAGACTCAGCCGAAACTTCTCCACGAGCTTTGAAAATATTAGTAAATAAAATTTGAAAAGTATGCACTATTTAAAGGTTATGTTTTGATTGCACAGGTAAATAATTCCGTATCAGATGCATGGTGATTAGAATTTTTTTTGTAAAAATAGACTTGTAAACAAAACAAAATATAAAACACAAAAACTTACCTTAGATTGCACTAAAAATCACTTTACTAAAAAAATATATTTCAACTCTAAATCTTTACTGCTCACACGCTTACAAGGCTAGATACTGTCTTTTCTGACCGCGTGGATTGAAAAAAGGCACCAAATTCAAACGCGTATCCAACTGATTGTTAGTAACCGAATGTTCCCTATGGCCGAATGTGAACCACTTTCCCCTAGCTATTTGCTTGTCTGCCGAATAAAATAAATTGAAAGTGTTTTGCAGGCGTGCATTGGCAGCGCGCTTGAGGTATAATCGAGAGATTCTGGGTTCGATTCCCAGCGGAGGCATAAAACTTTTTCAATTTTAATCTTGTCTGCACGGCGGCAAAACACTTTTCATTTAAAAATTTTATTTATAATTGTTAATAATAAATCATTCTTCTAAAAAGTGTGGTTTTATTTAACAGCAAAATTTTAATAAAACCGTTTTTTTTTTCATTACATCACTAGTGCTGTAAAGGCATCTATTACAGCACTAGTGCTTACAAAACGATTTACAGAACTGTAAAATTCATATTACTAAATGAAAGTAGATAAAGGCGTTTTATCCGGATTTTTATTTTATTATCTATTAATCCTATATATTATTGCTCATGTTGCTTACTAGTGAATCGACGTATGCAATTACAGGAATGAAAAATGTTCTTTTCCAACGTTTTCTAGAGCGCCTCCCCTTGGATTAATTTGGTAAAGGGCCCCCATGTACCGGAAGCTTGTTATCGTGGAGAAAAATAAACCAGGCGTTTAACTACGTACTATGTGAGTACCTATTGCCACTATAAAGTGGCCTCTTTGCATCTTTCAATATCTTTAAACAGTAGAAAATGTAAAAGTATGTCCCTATTTCGAGATATTCAGTAACAACTGAGCTCCAAAGAAATTTTAATTAATTTCTCTTTAAGCATTTTGTAACAGAAATGTGATTAATTTTGAATTATGCATACAACGTATTTTGTCCAGAAGCCGTAAAAAAACAAACAGTCAAATGTGTTAAAATCAGCCATATACAGGGTGTCCCGCGGGGGTAATAACTCTTTATTCTTTATGATGAGAATTAGAGAGGATATGGTTAAGGCATAGAAACACATTTTATGACAATTAATTATTTCCATATGAACTTCCGGTTTAACAAGAAACGGCATCAACTTTCGATATTTAAAAGGGACACCCAGTAGGTTTTCAATACCTTAAACATATTGTCCTATTTGGGCAAGGGCCTGTCGACATATTAAGCACCGGTTCCCGCAGATCACCGAAGTCAAGCGGTGTCGAGCGCGGTTAGTACTTGGGCGGGTGACCGCTTGGGAACACGGCGTGCTCTTGCCTCAGGGAAGAGTGTAAAATGAATCGACACCTAGCCATCCTATTCACGCCGGACAGGCCGGATGAGATCGGATATCTCGTAGGATGAAGGTGCCGTTTCACACTCCCCAGTCGGTAGATCACATTTGTGGTCGATGACCGGTTCAAGATGGCCTACGTAGTCGGCGAACCGTAAAAAAAAAAAAAAAATATTGTCCTATTTTCATTTTTACATAATAAAAAATACAAAAATTATTAAGGCGAGCCGCCACTTCTGACAAACACTCGATCTAAAGCTACACAAAAATAAAAGAAATAAAAACAAATACGTTTCTCCTAAATTTATTTTGACAGAAAACCGCCTTAAACATCCAATAAAAACAATACCTTTGATCCCTTCCGGTCAATCTGATCCTTTTATCTTTACCCCATCTGAAATAAATATTTTCCAAGACTTTCTTTCAGTGCATCTCCCTATATTTCTATTAATTTCCTCCGGCCACACATGTGAAAAACTTCTTTTAGGGGAGAAGCATAAAAGTTCATGAATCCAAAGTTACGATTCCCCAGGGAGCCATAGTCCTGGCTGACGTCACAACCGGTCCACAGGATTAGGAATTATCTCAGGGGATTAGCCCCTCTGTCACAATGTTACCCCCTGTTCACTGGGGATATGGGGTTCTCTTCCTAGTTTCATCAATCCGTCGGGTAACTCGATATAACGGCAGACGTGACGAAAATCGCAAGATGAGATTTGTTTCGGTGTCTTAGGTGTCAGGGTTGCGAAACGAGTGAGATGCAATATCAGTTTAATTGCCTTACTCGTATTGCTTTGCATGAAATGGAAATATTTAGTTACCTACGTATTGTTATGAAATTTTTAATTATTAGGTTTTTTCTACACTAAAAAAAAAATCGTTCCTAATATTAATGAATGGCAATTATTAACTCATCATTGAAACCATAAACTTTGTTATTATTCTTAACTTCATTCATTATTATTAATCCATATTCATCTATACTACCTATAATTATTATACTGTATAATATACTTAAATAAATAAAAAGGGTCCTTGTGATAATTAAAGAGCGGATTATATGCACTTAAAATTAGCCAAAATATGGGCACATACGAGCAGTGGCTTAGCCAGAAAATATGCTCGGGGGCGGGAGAGGGTTTAGTGGACGTAAGTAGGACATTTTTTTCTGCAGAAAGGTAATACATGTAATTCATGATACTGTTCCTCGTGAAGAAGGCGGAAAAGCGCCGCAGGCGAAAAATTTTTGGGGCCACGGCCAAAGTTCGAAAATTAAATTATTACCTCTCCCCCTCTGCATGGTTGAATTACACTTTTCTTTTGATAGTCCTAGCTGGCTCTTTATTAAAAAAAACGTTTTTTATATTATTTGGGAAAAATATGAATGTTGGTGTCAACCAGCGTTTTTCGGGCTCGGTTTTTCATGAGTAAAAATAAAGTAAATATCGCTCACCACGCCAAAATTGATGATTATTTCAGAAATCATGTATTTTAGGAGCGTAGATCTAAGAGCAGTTTTTGGTGCAAATGCTTAGGGTTTTAAATACTCTTTCTTTAGTGCCGTTTTGTATATTCGTAATAAAGCATTCTCGTTTCTTCCCACGCTATTTTTTTATTATAAATTATCACACTTCTTCCATAAAAGATCTGTCAATTAAAATTTTTACTTTAATTTTTCTCTAAAAATAAATACCTAATTTTTTTTTGTTTTTGTTGTAAAAATATTTTATTGCATTGGGTTATATTTTTGTTGATTTAAAATAGCTCTAAAAAAGTGAAAACGGAACAGACAAGTATATAATAGAAAAATACTATATAATATAAGTCTTTTTATTAGTTTTTCTTTTAAATTGCATCATAAATCAATAACTCAAACTATATTATCTCCATATAAAACAGGGCTTTTAGAAGGAAAAGTTTAAAAACTAAACGTTTCCAAGATCCTCGTAATCTAACCCAAGAATACATTATTTAAATATTTAAATTATAAGAGTACAACCGTGAGACGAAAAATTAGGTTGCAATTAGACTTTTAGACCCGAGCTCCTAGGGGGGGGGGGGCTGCAGCCCGGCAGTCTCCCTAAATACGCCACTGTATACGAGTGTATGTCTTGTTTGCCTATAAAATATACAGTAATGTATATGCATTTTTTGACCATATATACATTCTGGTATGCAATATTTCTTAATTTATTATGGTAAAATAGGGAAATAAAGGCCGGGACACAATTAAAAAATTAGCAATAAGCAACAAGAAACAAGTAATAGGAAATAGAAAATATAATATAAATATCAATTCCTGTTGTTTGTTGCTTAAAACTTGATTGTGTCTTGATTGATTTGTTTGTACGTGTCATAATTTATTTCTGTTGCTTAGTGTCTCGGGCTAAACACACTGGGTTCTAAAAAAGATGTTTATTTTTTTTAAATGTAATAACAAAGAAAAATAAGCTTTTAACCTGAAATATAGAAGGCATTTATTACTAAATATTCGTCAACATTTTTAACTAAAAAGGATTGTCTTCTAACAGTAAAAATATGTCTATACAAAGAAAAGCTTCTTTCAACATCTACCAATGTAATCGGACAATACTGCAATTTGGTTAGTAAAGTATAAGGCCAAAAAACCACTTCGATAGATGGTGAATAAAGGGCCAAACCTGGCTTAACTGCATCCGGCATATAGACGGGCCCTCGGAAAAAACAAAAAAAAATACAATATAATTTGTTACAAGTTTAATAATGATCATTAAAAAATTTCCCCAAATAGTACAAAATATAGAAGATAAATATAATAGCTCTGACAGCTGATTATAGACAAAATCATCGTTACCAAAAAACTAAGCAAAATTTTAGTCTTCACCAATGGAAAGTTGTTATCTACATATGTGGGTGTGAGTGTGAAAAAAAAATCAAGAAAAAAGATATAAACTAATTAAAATCCTAAAAAAAAAATTTCAAAATATTTACCTACCCTACAGTAAGAGCACAAATATGCGAAAATCGGACATAGTATTGTCACGTGGGGAAGTATTAAAGGCGACAAGTCTCCATAACACCTACTTTATTATATAATATGGAACGGCAGTTAAAACGGTTACATAAAATTAGGTTTTACTTACAATAGCATATTTGACTAGGGACGAGCTCTCTACGGCAAAGGGCTGATAATTGGAACAGGACTCTGCGCTGCTACTGAACAATATTACCTATCTGGACCGAGTCGTATCTACCCAAAATGGTGTCGACCGTAATGGTATCGACCGGAATGGTCGAGACCCGAATGGTCCCGACCCGATGGTGGTGACCTGAATGGTCTTGACCGAGTGGTGTCGACCGAGCGGTGTCTTTTGCATAGTACCGGCCTGCTATTTATACCAATCAGTATCAATAAACTTAACCCAGTTATTGATTGGTAACAAAATGCAAGCTCGGCAATATGCTAAGATAGCATCCTTGTAGTTTGCTTGTTTTAATAACAAATAATTGGGTCAGTAGGTATATTTAATATTAACTTTAAATAATAAGAAAAATGGGAATTTAAGAAAGGACATGCCATATGTCTATATATGACAGTATGTAAAAATGTAGCAGATGGTCATAATCATCAACGAACGAGTGAACTCTAAAAAATTAATAACTCTCTAAGGCTCTAGGTTATTTGAAAAAAAAATATATTAGTTTTTTGTTAAAAGAAAATATTTTCAAACTTCCATTGCAATCTGCAGTGATTCATTACATTTTATAAAAATCGTTAAATTCCAATGACAGACGTATCGGAGAAGCTAAATTCTTCCAATCAATTAAACATGTGATGTAAAAGGGTATTATTACACAATGTTTCAAACGTGTCATAGATTTAATTGGAAGTAGATTGACAATGCCGATAAAATACCTGACTCGCCATTGGTCTTTTTGCCCGGATGTTTTTTTACTCTCCTTGATAATTACTTTGTTAACTGTTACCTGGGTAGAAGGTCCCATGAAACGAGAGAGAGACAATAATCTTACATAGAAAGCTTTAAAGTAATACCCACACTATAGATAATAGGGACATTTTGCCAGCCAACAAAATCCCGCTAATAGTACATTACGTATCAAGTTTAGAAAAGTGGAACTTTACTTGACGAGTATGGTTAGTTTAAATTCGAGCGAAGCGACAGCGAGGATTTAATTTCCATACGAGTCAAGTAAAATCACTTTTCTGACGAGGTGCGTATACTATTTTTTCGCATTTTGTAAGTAATTAATTATTTTGCATTTCATATTAAAATCTAAAAAGAATAGTTACTGAAGAAAATCTACAAAAACAGTATGACCTCTCGGTAACTTAGCAATATAAACAATATGTTTTTTGTGTTTGATGACAGCATCCAAATAAAATCATATTTGAAGAGTGAATTTTACAAGAATTATGGAAATGGCTAATGAAAACGACTTGGAAGATATCCTAAATGCGGCCCGCGAAGCTTCTTCAAGTTTGCTTCCAGTAAAATCCAAGGAATAGATACGCGAAAGCTTATAATATGTTCTGCGAATGGAGAAACACCAAGAATTTTAAAGGCATTGATGAAAATTTGATGCTGGCATACTTTTACGAGAAAGTAAGCTATTTTATATGGTTAAAGTGTGGTTATAGAGGTACTAATATTGTTATTTGTTTTAGGCAAAAGTCCTCAAAGCTTCCAGTTTATGGTCTACGTACTCTATAATCAAAAGCATAATACTTATCAGTGAAAATACGGATATTTCACAATATAAAAAGTTAATCGCTTTTTTGAAACGTCAAAACGACAAATATGAACCTAAAAAATCAAAAGTTTTGACCATGGAAAACGTGGCGAAGTTTTTGAAAGAAGCTCCAGACGACACGTTTCTGCTAATGAAAGTGGTATTAATTTTTGGGCTGAATGGCGCATGTCGGCGTGTTTAAATTAAATAGTGTGCCTTGTATTTCAACTCTAGAGTTGAAAAATATTTTTTTCCTACGAGCGTGCGCAAAGTAGTACTTTGCGCACGCATTTTTGTGTGCAAAGTTACACTTTTCCGCACTAGTGCGGATAAGACTTTTATCCGCACTGGGTGCGGAAAAGTAAAACTATTCAAAAATCTCCTTGGTAGGGAATATTTATATTTATTTTAGTAGCTGTAAACTATTTTATGGCAATGTGAGAAGCCGTTGCAAGAGTATTCTCTTTTATCTTTTAATCGTAATTCCCGATATTTGTATTTCAGCTTAAAACGAAAAAAACTGTATTTTTTAAGTACCTCGTATAGTGATAAATGATTATAATATTGCCAAGCAACAATAAATGTACATGTCGATTTTGACACATGATGTCAGATTTTTCCTCAGTTTCTATGTCCACAAGAATCTACAAACACCGACACTTTTATTTTTATCAAATCATAAAAAGGCTTAAACACTGTTAAATAAATTATCATATTTTTATTTTTGTTGTTATCTGATATGAAGCTCGTAGGAAAAATGTTGTTCCTAACAAGTGCGCAAAGTGCTTTTCCGCACGCAAGAACTTATCCGAACTCCGCTTCGCGTCGTTCGTCCAACTGTACTTGCGTGCGGAAAAGTATCACTTTGCGCACTTGTTAGGAAAATAACTATTTCCAACACGCGTGTGATATTAGGCGCTTTCGAGCCAAGTTAGCCGTGCTTTTTTTCTCATTTTCATAGGTGGTCGTAAGAAAAATTATTAAATAGAGTACATAGAAATGACGTCATGGACGTTTCAAAAATATTGACCGTACCATCAAAAAACACCATTTAGCAACGTATTAAGAAAGAAAATGTGGAGCTTTTATCAAAATTCCAAATTAGAGGCTGTACAAGATGCAAATCCCCTGCGATCCCCTTATTAAATCATTTTTTGCGCCCACACTCTTCATTGTATGTATTTATAAAATAAAACGAAAATTAAATAATATAAATTTACAAGCCAATTTATACTGTATCCATTGGTTGTTGCATGTAGTCAATAAATAACAGCGTCAAAATATATCAATTTCACCGAAGAATAATAAATTATAATCAATAAAAAAATATATAGACTGCCCGGCAATAAATACACAAAGGCAATTAACACAACAAACAACCCGGGGAACCTCTACAGGTGCTCGCATGAAACAACCTCGGCTTTATTTTAGTTGTAAATAGTTTTGTATCGGCCTAAAATAACTGATATACATAGTACAGTAAAAAAATTAAAGTTGGAATAAATTAATTTAAAACTCTTGTCATTTCTTGCCACTCTTTCGAATTAGGCTTTTTCCTCTTCGTTCGCTGCCAGGGCTATTCCCGAGGGACCCACAGCTTAACGTGGGTTCCGAACCACGATCCTCGGTCAGGCGACACCCCTCAAGGGGGGGTTGTGGCTCAATAGACTGTTCTGGCGAAGCAGACTGTTGTGGCGGAACAGACTGTAGCGGCGGAGTAGACTGTTACGTCGAAACATATACGATATTACAGCGGAACAGATAGTTGATAAACGCCGATAGTTCTGGCGCATGAACGTGAACTCGGCAGGAAAAATTCAGTGATTGGCGAAGCCAAAAAAATAAGTTTTAAAAGAAATAGTCAATATTTCCTTACACTTAGTCGTTGCTAGGCAACGAAAATAACTGTTAGGAAATATTTATTATTGTATTGTAAGAAAATGTTATTTCTGTATGGCTACTTGTAAACTAAAATGTGTTAAGCTTGATAATTCAATATTACTGTGTTTCCATAGTTTCAACACAAATATTTAATGGCATCCTTTATTTGTGAACAAAGTTAATAATATTTATTTCAAAATTTTAACAAGTTGATTGTAATAAGTTATGTCCTTTTAATAATTTTCAATTTACGGAAGAATAGTATGTATACCTCGTAGAAAAAGTCACATTCCAGGACTCCGTATTGTCAGTCTCATCTTGCGCCTCGATATACATACTTTACGGTCGTCCGGGAATGTTCAGCTTTTCCTACTAGGTACACAATGCATTATTATTCTACATACGATGGAAAATTCTTAAGTTTTCTGCCATATTAACTTTTTTGATTTATGTTTGTTACAGTAAAATAATAAACTAACAATAGATTCTACATATTGTTTATTTTCACTTTAAATAATGACGAAAGCGAAATCAATGACCAGATAACGTATCTTGTAACTTTAAGAAATGGAGTCATCAGTTCATGTACCTGTCAAAAATGAGCTTCTATCCGCCGGTTTTAAATACGTCGAGCGATGTTGTCTGCCACCTTAAAACGATTTAGATGAAATCTTAAAAACAAAACCAGTAGAAAGAATTTCAATCAAGAAAAATATTTTTTTATATTTTGTTAATAAGGTGCATTAAAAGAAAGGTAATTTAGAGGAGATAGTGGAGACGAATTTTGTCTTCATTAAAATAACATTTACAAAATCCCATTCAGAATTTTTTAAATATTTTTAAAATTACATTTAAAATTATTATAATTATATTAAGTATACAAAAAATAAATACAGAGGATATTAAATACAGGGTGTCCCGTAACTGGAGAGACTAGACATCAAACTAAGCCGATTATGTCATATAAGTTTTTTCGGATTGTTATTTGTTCTAGAGATACAGGGTGTTGAAAGTAAAAGTTTATTCTCGAAAGTAAGCCATATTTTTAAAACGGTTTAATGAATCGAATTGAAAGTTGGCAATATTATGTTTTTGTGAGCAAGAATTTGTAGACATTTTTAAGTTTCAAACTAGAGGGCGCTAGTTGCATACACTGGACTTCATAATTCTATGATTTTTTTTCTTACCTGTGATATTAGGTGTTTTTCAATTATAGTTTCTTAAAAGGGCCTTTTCTGAGTCAAAAATGTATACTTGATTGATCTTAATATCTTTAACGGTTTTCGAAATATTTCCCTTTAAACATCCCAAAGCATAAAAAAACATAGTAAATAATTAAATTAACAAAGAAAAACAAAAGTGACAATCCGACAAAACTTATATGACATAATCGCCTTAGTTTAATGTCTAGTATCTTCAGTTCCTCTACGGCCCATAAGTTACGGGACACCCTGTATATAACTATTTTTACCTAAACTATTTTCAATCTCAATAAATTTCTAGTGCCTATTAGAATATACTCATACTCAATTCAAATCATTTAATTTTATCCGCTATCGCCGCTTTGATAAAATGTTGAGCTTAAAATGCAAATGTGTTCGATGAACATAGGCCCGGGCCCCATAGGGGCCCGGCAGCCGGCCTATTCTTCTATAAATTTTAATATAATATCTCACAGTCACAGTTTATGAGAACCTTTAAAGTTTAAAGAGTTTATGACAGAATATATTATTACCTAAAGGAAAATATTAGGTCCAACAATTTTTTACTCTTCATTGAAGTCGTTCGATATAGAGTTAAAAAAAATATACCCGGTGTCCCATTTTAAAATAGAAAGTTCATGTCACGTCTGGTTGAACCGGGAGTTCCATACAGATGAATCATCCGTCAAAAAATTCAGTTTTATGTCATATACAAATCCTCCAAATTTAATTTTATTATCTTTAAACACAAACAAATTATAGGGGCGAGCCACCTTCCGCGGACACCCGGTATAAGGTTATATTTCGATTAACATTGTCAGATAGGGATGGCAATTTGGAACAGAATTTGTTTTTTCCAAACAGGTTTTTATTTGGAACAGTTTGGAACATGTAGAGGCTGATTTTTCTGTTCCGATGAAACGTAGCGATTGCTGTCCGCTTTAGCTCATTATACAACTACTGTAGTTTTATCATGGTTTTAGCTGTGCGGCCTGTTACAGCAGAACAGACTGTTACGGCGAAACAGACTGTTACTTTATTGAAGTTGTATGATATAGTTTATTATACAGGGTGATTCCTAAATTGATACTTCTTTTTTAGCTGTGTATAGAAGGCATTAAAATAAACAACATTGTCAAATACCTTCTTTAAAAAAACTTAAAAATAAGGTATTTACATTTATTTATTACACTATGGATTAAATACGGTCCTGTCTAACTTGCCCGTTTAATAATATTAAGAAAACTTCTGGGTGTAGGATGAGCCCGCAAGGGAAAGCGTTTTGCGTATAATCTCGAAGCAGCAGCCGCACTTCGACGACATTCACCGTAATTTAGAACCATATCTACTAGTTCGTTGTTTTCAAATTTTACCATTTTCACGTGTCACCAATTTAAAATTAACTTGCTTCAGAAAAACACACCGCAGCGGATTGCCAAAGACCTGACGACCGACCCGTAAATTGCATGACTAATAAGACAAAAACAGCATAAAGTATAGCAGGCTACGTTTTGATGACCATGCCCGCACTTAGATTTTTACTTCTGTATCTCGCCTATTTTTAAGTTTTTTGAAAAAATGGTATTTGAAAATGTTGTTTATTTTAATGCCTTTTACACACAGCCTAAAAAAAAGTAACAACTTAGGAATCACCCTGTATACTTTTAAAACAAGAAGACATTTAGAACGAGGCAGGGACGGATGGGCTCTGTGAGACCGGCCCGGGAAAGTCAAGCGGCCCACTTGGCATTTCGTGTGTAAAAGGTATGCTCCTTATTAAAAGAGATCATTATGGTACGACCTAAATAAATGTGTTATTTAGTAATGACAAAACTAATCGTATATTAGAGAACATTAACAATATATTATAACAAGAATTTCAAGGTATATCATATTATGCTAAAACTTAAGTGAACGAGTTTGAAATTTATAAATATTAGATAATCAAAGAAAATGTAACACAAGCAAAGGTCTTCATATTTTGTAACCTGTAAAACTGTGAATCATAAACTTGAAAAGTCCTAAATTTAACAACTTTCAACAAAACATAAAAATATTATAATATATACGAGTAATGTTTGAAGGTCGGAGACAATGATGTTTCTTGACTGATAAAAGCGTTTTGGACTTGCATTGTCTTTATTTGTTTTATATCACAACGTTTCAACTGGTAAGTATCTCCAACCGTCTTCAAGTGAATACTAAATAAGTAAAGTAACTACAGCTCTATTTATAATAGCTAGATGCACTGAAGCATGACTGAGATGGGTGCAGTCATGCGTTTAGTTCGTGTGCGGTATTTTAAGTTTACATCTGCTTAACAAAGGTTTCCAGATATTTCTTATATCTAATGATGGCTTACTAAAACAATCTATGTTCTGGTATATGGTAGCAGCTTCCTTGAACTTCCAATCCAAAGGGGATCTGGTAGACACAGTTTTTCCTGTCTTCTTCCTGCGAATGTGGCCGATCTTACATTGGTGAGACTCTAAGGCCACTTGAAACTAGGGCCAAGGAACATAGAAACAACACGCTTAAAAGAGAAACCGAAAAATCAGGTGCAGCTGACCATGCCTGGACACACGTTATCGCATCAAGTGGAAAGAAGCCCAAATCCTGCATAAAGAACTACATTAGAGGAAGAGGAAGTTCAAGGAAGCTGCTACCATATACCAGATTGTTCTAGTAAGCCATCATTAGATATAAGAAATATCTGGAAACCTTTTTTAAGCAGATGTAAACTTAAAATACCGCACACAAACTAAACGCATGACTGCACCCATCTCAGTCATGCTTCAGTGTAGAGCTGTAGTTTCTTTACTTATTTAGTATTCACCTGAAGACGGCTGGAGATACTTACCAGTTGAAACGTTGTGATATGAAACAAATAAAGACAATGTAAGGCCAAAACACTTCTATCAGTCATGTACAAGTAATATCATGAACGAAGAACGACCTAAACTTATAAATATCCTAAGTTATAAATATCGCTTCTTTGATTTTTTTCAGCTTAAACATAAATTATGAGAATTTAATGTGGAATGTCAAATCGACGCGACGTAGCCAAATGATTTTCGACGTTGTCAATATGCACCGACGGTAATTAAATATAATATAAAAAGTAGGTGAACACAAAAAAAATATTTGGTTTTATCCAAAATATATTTTTACCAATTTTGTAGTAACTTTTTGCCAACTGGCCGACCGGCCCACCGGGAAATTTCCCGGTCTCCCTTATGGCCCATCCGTCCCTGGAACGAGGCGAACGCCGAATGCAGAAATTCTTCGAATGGTTTTATCACTTTCACACGAGTACACCATTTTTTCTACGAGCACAAAAATTTATTAAAAAATGTTTAGTTTAAATTTTATATTTCGTAGGTATATCCCTACTACGGATTTGATTTCCGGATGGGGCATACGTACAATAAAAAAACGTATGTCCGAAATTCAGTGGATTTAAGAATGCAGTGTTACTAGTGATTCCTAATATCGGGACCGAGAGTGGCGTCATGGACCTGGGGCGTAAAAAGGATAACTAGTGCATACACGTGGGTCGGATTCCACTTTTAGCTGTAGGTCCCGTCTGGCTGACATTACCCAGAGGATAGTGGATATAATAGGCCTCATAGACCGAAGTATACTGGCTCTTCCGCCAATCCCAGCAAAAAAAAATCACTACTACGTTTACGAAAATCTTTCAAGACAAATGAAAACAAAAAAAAACGAAACAAATCCCACTTACATAAAATGTTTTTACTTACAAACGTCCAGCGACAGCGCTGACCTATTATTTCACACACATTTTTTTAACACAAGCCCGTAGCTGCATTGGTATGGCACTGACAATATTTCTAAATTCTTCTTTAAGGTTACCACCTCTATGGAAAATTATATCCGAATCCTGGCCATGCTTATTTACGGATTTTTAAAAACTTTTAAAATGTATACTTTTCATTGGTGAAAAAAACTCAATAATTTACTTTTTTTGTCTCTCGAGCTAAGAATAATCGCAATTTGACACGGCAAATTTTAGCGCGGTCCGATCCATTTAAAGAAGAGAGAGAAAAGAGATGGGAATGTTTCTAAAATATTTCACAATGACATGTTTCAAAAAATCAAAGATTTTAATTGAATATGCGATCGTGACTATTTTCTGTGTAGTCTTGTGTCTAGAAATATTATACAGCGGCACATATTAAACCATGATTTTAGCCGCAATATGTCATATTTTGCAAATAAAACCCTCAATATTTATGCATATTTGTAGATTAAAATCAGAAAGCAATTCATCACAACGGCACAAAAGAAATATAACATTGTGGCCGGAATTAAGTCCTACGGTCGCGTTGCCGTTCGATAAATCAAGCCAACGAAAACATTTACCATTTTAATGGTTTGAATTACCATACGCACCCATTACGCAACGCTTTAAATAACATGGAAATAATGGTACTAATGTAATGGCATCTCTTTAGCGGCTACTTTTTAACGCTTCGTTTGAGTTATATGTGGAGCTATGGCAGTATATATTATATTCATTATACCAAAGAATTGAATCCTAGTGACAATATAATTATTTTCCTAACAGCACCTTGCATCGTTCCAGGGCCGTAGGTACGTACAATATCATGAAATACATGTAGTCCTTCTAAAATGTAAAAAATTCTACAGCGTCCCTTAAAAATCAAATATCATTATATTTCAACGTGAGAATATGGGCCCTGGACAGGGCCGTAGGTAAGGGGGGGTTTAGGGGGTTCAAACCCCCCCCCCCCCCATGATATATTACTTGACTGAACTACCCAACTCAAAAATCGTCTCCCTAGCCTTACTAGAGAAGATAGAAAAGATTCTTTTCGAAAAAAAATATTACTAAAATATATTAGATACTAAAAACAATATTACCTAAATGAATCAAGGTGTGTCCTTCCACGTTCGCTTTACCTCATTCATCACCTTAAGATTTACTAACAATTTTATTTGTCCGTCCGTTGGACAACTTCCATTTCCGACAAGTGCGTCTAGTCAGTCCTGTTCTGTGGTCAGTCCAACCCAGTGGCGTATTTGGAGGGGGGGGCTGCCGGGCTGCAGCTCTCCCGAGCTCCGAAGCTCGGCTTTAAAAATCTAATTGCAATCTAATTTTTGAACGCTTGGACACTTAATTTAAATCTTTAAATAATGTATTCTTAGCCTAGATTACAAAGGTTTTATAGGAAACGTTTAGTTTTTAAACTTTTCCTTCTAAAAGTCCTATTTTATATAGAGATTAGGGTTTTCAGACGCATATCGTTTTAGTTATTGATTTTTGATGCAATTTTAAAGGAAACCGACTAAAGAGAATAATATTTTATAGCATTTTTCCAATATATACTTGTCTCTTCCGTTCTGCCTTTTTTAGCGCTATTTTCAATCAACCAAAATATAACCCAATGCAATAAAATATTTGCACAACAAACCAAAAAACAATTAATTGAAACATTTTTTATGTAAGAAGTGTGATAATTTATAATAAAAAAAATAGTGCGGGAAAAAACGAGAATGCTTTATTATGAATATACAAAACGGCACTTAACAAGGAGTATTAATTTCAAAACCTATAAGCCTTTGCACCAAAAACTGCTGTTAGATCTATGCTCCTAAAATGAAAACATGATTTCTGAAAAAATCATCAATTTTGGGGTGGTGATATTTACTTTTTTTTTAATCATGAAAAACCGAGCCCGAAAAACGCTGGTTACAGTAATACATATGTCTTATGTTAAAATTTTGGTTTGTTATCAATATTCATATTTTCACAAATATAAAAAATGTTTTTTTTAATAAAGAACCAGCTAGGAATATCAAAAAAAAAGTAAAAAATAACATTTACCAAAACAAATTTAATCCAACCATGCAGAGTGGGAGAGCTAATAAATTTATTTTCGAACTTTGGGCGTGGCCCCCCGAAAATTTTTCGACTGCGGCGCTATTTTCGAATTTAACAGGGCATGGCACCCAAAAATGCAACTTTTTTTTAACTTAATAACCTAACCCCCATGAATAACGTCTAGCTACGGCCCTGCATCGTTCTTGCAACCAAAATCGCGTGCGTAAAAATATCACTTAGATGCCTTAGAAATAATATTTTATCTACAAGAATCAGATAAAAACGAGAAGAAAAACAATGATTACTTTTCATTATTCGTTAAATTTAAAAGAACTACAACAAGTATAATAATAAGTGATGCACCCTGAAAGATGAGGAAGGGGGGGGGGGGGTGATACATCTCCAATCAAAAGTGACTATTAAAATAAAAAATTATCTCACTACTCTTCTGACCCAAAGTAACAAGCGCCGGCCAACCCAAAAATGATGGCCACCTTTGCAAGACGTCAAATTTACGTGTGCTTCTTGAATTTTGTCATTTGATTTTTATCAAAAATGTTGTCTTTTTTGGTCGGAATCTCACATTTCGAGTTTTATTAAAAAATGATATTGGTTTGAAATGTAGTTTTTAAGTTTTTCTTCACTTTAAGAACACTCTTTAACATGTAATACTTACTTAACAAAGTTTTTGGTTGAAGTGTTTTTTTCAAATCCGTACAATAGGACAGGAATAGGCCTTTCTTAACACTAGTTGTCCCTTTGTTGAAGCACCAGTTTCTGATATTTTTAACGATATTTCACTGGTATTCTTCCCTGTAATAAGCTCCCGATTCACGTGAGCCTCTTACCACGCTAATAAGAAGGGTGACGCGGTGACGCCCCAGATACCGTTGGAAAAATAAATTTCATTCCTATATTGCTATGGTTCGAGTAGTGAGTAAGCGACGTGAACAATACTTCTATAATAAATTAAAATCTAAAAGCGCCTCATACAATATTGATGCAGGTTCAGAAATAATAGTATGTGCATCTTGTGGTAAAAGCACATTGCCAGACTTCAATGCTTCTCCGATAATGTAATTATTTTACTCCTGGATATGCAATACATTATTTTCTGTCATAATTATAAAAACATTTTTCATCGCTTCCAACAAGGCTCAAGAAAATTATTGTTCGCTATGGTGCATGTGTTTAACAAAACATATTCAGAGTTGTAATATTTAAGTGTTTTTTAGTATTATTATCTTCAACTTTTAAAAACCCCGTCCCATCATGGTCCGACAGCGTGTTTACATTCCCTTATTATTATTTACGAACCCTAATTATTATTTACGAAATTACTAGCGACCCGTCACTCCCATCAGCAATGGAGCTCTCCTTTTTTTATATATATATTCGCTTTCATCACAATAAAAAGAAATATATTTGTTATTGTTACCTTTTTTTATCGCTCTTTTAAATTATAAAAGTGTACCCCATTTACAAACTCCCTTTTATACACAACATTTTATCGTAAAAAGCATCGAAACTGGAAAATGTTTAGCGTCAATATATTCAAATAGACCCATTCAGATGCAAAACAGGGTCTCCAAAATACTGCCATCGTCTTTCGAAGAACGACGTTTGGGAACCCGGGACGGTGTTTCTTCGGTCCCCATACGAAAATACGTGTACCGTTTTGCAGGTTTACGAACATAAGATGTGTCCCTTTTATATTAGATGCCGTGTTTCTAGGGAAAAGAAATATGTGTATGTAAATTGCCGGTAGTTGACTATTGTGTAGTATGTATGCTGAAAATTTTACGAACCAGACAAGGGTATTACCATAAAATTCGAAAGAAATTTTCAATTTCGAGGGTACACATGTAGGTTTATTGCTAAGCTTTTATTTAGTGACCTTTTTTTGTTGCGGGACAATGATATAGCCTTGTGGAAGCTTAAAATGCGAATATCTGAAGGAATGTTGGGTAGCACTAGACATCGGGTAACGCTCATATAGTGTAAGTATATACAGAGTGATTCCTAGGTTGATAGTTCTTTTTTAGCTGTGTATAGAAGGCATTAAAATACACAACATTTTCAAATACCTTATTCAAAAAACCTAAAAATAGGCGAGATACAGAAGTAAAAAATCTAAGTGCGGGCCTGGTCATCCAAACGTAGCCTACTATACTTTATGTTGTTTGTCTTATTTTTTATTAGTCATTCAATTGACGGGTCAGTGGTGAATTATTTGACAATACGCTGCGGTGTGTTTTTCTGAAGCAAGTTAATTTTAAATTGGTGATAGGTACGTAAAAATGGTAAAATTTGAAAACAATAAACTAGTAGATATGATGCTAATTTACGGTAAGTGTAGTCAAAGTGCGGCTGCTGCTACGAGATTATACGCAGAACGCTTTCCCTTGCGGGCTCATCCTACACCTAGAAGTTTTCTTAATGTTATTCAACGGGCAAGTTAGGCAAAACCGTATTTGATCCATAGTGTAATAAATGAATGTAAGTACCTTATTTTTGAGTTTTTTGAAAAAAGGCATTTGAAAATGTTGTTTAATTTACTGCCTTCTATACACAGCTAAAAAAGAAGTATCAACTTAGGAACCTCCCTGTATATTTAGAATTACCAAAAAAGATTTTAACATATTTAGAAGCGTTTGACAAAAGGCACAGGAGTAAAAAACGTTTTAAAAATATGAATAGAAATGATAAACGTACCGTAAAGTCGGGTCACTTAAGACTGTATGTCGACTTGATACAAAATAATATTCATAGGTTTTAGGAAAAATATGGCAACGTGGTATTTCATCAATTCTTGTCCAATTCAAGTCAAGTGGTTAGAAGTAATATCAAATATATAAATATCACATACAAGGTGTTCCTTAATGATGTACTAATATTTTAGGGTGTGATTCCTAAAGTCATTTTATAAAGAAAAGTTCATATAAACATATGTCCTAAGCCGCTTAAATTTTTTGCTACAAAGTTTTGAATTATTTTTTTTAATGCGTTTTTTGTAATATCTCCGAAAGTATTTAGATATTTTCAATTTTGGCATGTGTTAATAGAACATAAAACCACATCTTTAGTTATAAAAGTTATTTTTTTGTCCCCCCCCCCCCAGTGGCGTCCCTGTAAACATTTCCTCTGATATTTTTTAGAAAAAAAGTGGTACGCCACTGACATTTTTCCGTGTGGAAAGATACTATTTCTAATTAGCCTGGTCAATTCTGCATAAAAATGGTTTCTTGCGTTTTTCTCCTCAGGCACACCGTTCTTAACTAAGCATGCCAATATTAAATGAAGGTGGTCATTTCCAACAATTTTTATAAAACAAAATTTTGCATTATCAGTGTTAATAATAATAAATAGTAGAGCTAATTTAATTATTTTAATTAAGAACGGTGTGCCTGAGGAGAAAAACGCAAGAGACCATTTTTATGCAGAATTGACCAAAAAATTACTTTTATTACTAAACGATGTGGTTTTATGTCCTATTAGCACATGCCAAAATTGAAAATATTATCTAAAGTACTTTCGGAGATATTACAAAAAACGCATTAAAAAAAATAATTCAACATCCTGTAGCAAAAAATTTAAGCCGTTTAGGACATATATTTATAAGAACTTTTCTTTATAAAATGACTTGAGGAATCACACCCTAAAATATTAGCACGTCATTAAGGAACACCCTGTACTTTTAAAAATTGTGTTTTATATTTATTACAATCCTGCTGAAAACTTAATATGTAGGCCGACTATAAAATATATTGTAATCTGGACTTACGGTGTTGTTAAGGTATCGAAAAGTTCATAAAAGTCCTAAGTCGCCATTCCCTTTCAAACAAAGTACATAGTAATAATCTTGTCATTTAAGTTTCTAAATAGATCAAATTTTACGGCGTTTGAAAACATTGCAACTCTTCAATATTTATTTCTTGGGTATATTTTATATTAAACATCCGGAAGCCAGTGGCGGCTCGCGGTCTTAAAAAATGGTGAAGAGCTAGGTATAGTGCGGGTACTTAAACAAACATTGGCTAAAAACCCGTGTAACAAAACGTCTTTCTATCCTCATCTGTCCAACGACTGAAGGTAGTTTCCAATAAATTACAAACTATGTCATTAATTGGGTTCATTTTTAAAATACACAACTAAGTAGGTACGTCCACTACTGAGTTAACTGAAAAATAAAAATAAACTTTTAATCACACAGTAAATCACGTAAAAACAATATCTATAACCGTTAGTTTCGCGAAGTTTCAAAATAAATATCTTAAAGTTAGGCGAACCAATGCTAAAACAATGGTGCATACGATTGATCTACTTTCAAATTGCCCTTCATTATAATGCAAATTGTTACATGCTCGTTGCGTGACTGACGTCACGTAACCTTAGCAACGGTGAATATCAAAGCCATGTTGGGCGTTGAGTCTTCACTTGCTTTAAGTTAACGGACACGGTCGCTGGGGCGCGCCAAAATGCACGAGTGTTTATAATTATTGTCCATCGAAGTTAACCGTGGCCATATTATGCAGCGCTACATTCGGATTAAATTATTATTATTAATTCGAACATAATTATTTTTTAAGGTCTAAAATGGTAGCTGTATTGGTACATTAATATTTAATATTGTCGAAAAACTTTCCTACTGGTTTTATTTATTCTTTTTTGGTTCACCTACTTCACCTGACGAGCCGACACTGCCGAAAACAGCAATTATAATATGTTGTGAAACACAAAACGAAATCATTTCATTAAATTATTTTAACAACTACCGCTCCAATTGTGGCTTTTCAGGACAAACTTTGCTCTTCATGAACGAAATCCTGAGTTTCTATAACAAACTCAACGCAGGAGAAACAAAGAGAAGCAACATCGGGTATATAAAGCAGCTTTACCTACCGGAGTCGCGGGTTGGAGTCTTTATTTGTTGTCAGCCAGTTCAGTTTTTTATTTGAAAGGTAATTTTCTAAGAGCTACTTGTGACAAGCCGATAAAAAAAGAAAAGGAGTTTTATTAATATTAGAACAAGTTCCCTAAATAAAATATTAACTACCGAACGAGTTTTTACTTTATTCAAAATTTTTAAATAATGGTTTTAGATACCAATTAACTCTGGTATAATTCGTCGGTTAATGAACAAAAAAAAACTAGTACAAACTTAGTTAAACCTAAATTTAAAATTTAGTCGAGACATGTACATTTTTCTGGACAATAGGATTTTGGGTCATTTGACAACCCACTTGATTGGTTCAATTTAAAAATAATTCACATTTTGGTGTAGGATAATATAGATCAATTGATTGCATCTATGAAATTAAAGTCAAGACTGAAACATGCAGACCGTTTCGTCTTAACTGTAACTGTCTGCACACAATTTGTGAAAGTTGAAAAACCTCAATCTTTAAATGTGCACACCGATGAAAAAAAAGAACATTCTATCGGAGGATGGAACAAAAAGATTACATTGTGCAACTATGTAAGAGAGAAGTGAATCCGAATCTAGGAATAAAGAAGCGATTCGTTTATTTTGAAATAATTAAAAAAATGCACCAATGAACAATAACTTTTAGTAGATAAGGGGATTCGTATTCCAAATTAATAAAAAAATTTGCTGTCAAGTGCCCCGTTTTCCCCCTCAGCCCTTTGAATGCTCATGTCCTAAGGTTGACCCAAACAAACGTAAAAGCAGAACTTACTACTACTAAGATAACATTTACTTAACAAAGGTTTCCAGACATTTTTCATATATATTGAAGGCTTTCTAAAACAACCTGGGGTTTGGTGTATGGTGGCAGCTTTCTTAAACTTTCTCTTCCTCCAGTGCAGTTCTTTCTGCAGGATTTCGACCTCTGCCCACATGATATGATGGCCCGGCGTCCAAGCGTGGTCAGCTGCAACTGATTTTTCCGTCTCTCCTTTTTGGGTGTTGTTCTAATGCTTTTTTCATTTGTATGTTCTTTGACCATACACCAACACCCAGGTTGTTTTTGTAAGCCTTAGAATAAGACCATGTAAGAGTGAAAAGCATGACTCATCGGGTGTGGGCATGACTCCACATCCACTATGCGTTATACACCTAGCCAGTATAAATAGAACTAAGAGTAAAATGCATGACTCCGCCCACTAGTTATGCGTCACTGCACCTACCTAGTTTAATTAAAGCTGTAGTTACCATACTTATTTAGCATTCACTTGAAAACGACTGAAGGTACTTTCCAGTTGAAACGTTGTGATTCAAAACAAATAAAGACAATGCAAGTCCAAAACTCTACTGGCGTTCAAGAAACGTCATTGTCTCCAATCTCCTGCCTGTGATATTGTATTTATTTTTAATAAATCCGTTTTTATCATAGTTTAAATTAGCAGATGTATTTACTCGCAAGAGAAGGGTTGGGGGCGCCAAATTTCAGTTTTGCCCCAGGCGCCAAAATTTCTAGGGCCGGCCCTGATGTGAGACCATTATATTTTAAGTATCTTATTTATAAAGTTTTCTTATCCAAAAGCTCACACTACAGGCATCTCCTTTTCCTCGTGTTACTTTTAATATTGCTCGGTGGAGAAAGTATTTATCTTACCAGAGACATCCTGTACTCGTATGCCTTTTCTATTAAATAATAGAACCTCCTTAGTTGCGTGGTCGTTGGAAGCTTGAATAATTTACCATATCGATGACCAAATAGAATCCGTTTAAAATTAACCTAATCCTAATAGCCTATTATGATTCAAATCGAAATGATCAAACATGTCTTTTCTAGAATTTTTTTTAAATGAAAGCAATAAGTCATCGGTGATGGTTACCCTAATACTTCTGGGATATTATACAGTTTGTCCGATAGTTGATGTTCACCGTTAAAATGTTGCCTGTTATGGCTGAGAAAAGTTCCTCTATTTACCATATTATACAATAAAATTGTTAAATTAATAGATATACAGGGAATTAATAAATTAGGAAAACATGAATATGTTTCAAGGGACAACAATTTTTAATTATTTTTGACAAAATTATTATAAAATGACGTTGTTTATAGTCCCTAATTATGCCTGAATAGAAAATTTGCGACACAATGCATGAACTAAAATAATTAATTAACACAAAATTTGAAAATATCGTAACGAAATCCTGGAAGAATAAATAAAAGACTGACGTTAATTAAATTGACTATCTTGGTTCTTTTGTCAAATATATAGGGTGTCCCAAAATTAGCGTGCAATATTTCTAAGGTGTAAAGCTGTGGCGTGCAATGCTGTTTTAACCAGAAAGACAAGACGTTTGATAAGCCACCAGCCGCCCAAGCTCGATAAGGCGTAAATCATTCCTAAGAGCAGCGGCGGCGATAAGGAGCTCGCAAGGCGCGTCATGCGAAGATTCCCCAGCTTCCAGAAATTACTCTCGTTGGCGGTAGTTAAATTGATTAAATTTGTAACTGTAATTCATAAAAAATTAATTGAAAATGAATTAAGCATTAATTGAAAATTAATAACAAAAATAGTAGCTTGACACTTGGCAATATCTGGCGGGGGCTTCAACGAAAAGCCAGGATTTTAGGACACCAACAAGCTAATTAATTATAGTATACAAAATCTTTAAGGCCTTTTTACATTAGGTGCATTACCGGGAAAGATGCGCTCTGATGACTTCTTAATCAAAGAATGCAATTTGGCCAATTCAAAAATGACCACTACTTGCATCGCATGAACTTGCATGCAATACTTGCATCTAATGTAAAACGACTTTAAACTTAACTGCGTATTAAAAGGACAAAATTTAATTAGAGGCTGGCTGGCTGCGTGTTTGCGCAAAATTGTCTTAGGTTTTGCAAAAGATGGCCTCTGTTAGTGCTGTCAGATGCCGGTCCTTGTAAAATATTATAAGGTTATTTCGCACAAATACGAAATTGGTCATGCCAGCCTCTGATTAAATTTTGTCCTTTTAATACGCGGTTAAGCTAATCGAGAACTATATTTCTCTATGCACCCGGCTGTTACAGCCACATACACTATATTGTCAATACAAGCAGCTACACGAAGCAAGAATACAACCATCGTGCGATTCAAAATAACCTGATTTGGGGTCCGTGGCGCTTGCGCAGTAGGGAAATAATTAGGCAACCGACACGATTTAAACAGAACGTAAACAAAACCCAAAGTCTCTTGAACAGAACCGGCTCGCCGCGCTGTTGTATTCTTATTCGTCGCCATCTTTTGTTTCGTTCATTCGTGTGTGGTTTTAATTTCCAAGTTTTGGGTGTTAATATTTATAAAACTTTACTTTCGACATTTTTTTTGTTAGTTTGTAAGTTGTTGTTAGTCGTTTCCATCTTTTTTTATGTTGCATTCGTTCGGATGTTCGGTGTGTGATTGTGGATTTTATTTTTAAGTTTTGAATGCGAATTTAGGTATAAAAGTTTACCAGACATTTTGTTATTGTTAGCGACTTGTGTCTCAAGATGGGTGGAAAAAAGTGCATGATTCTTTTTTGCACGAATTGCTGTTCAATACCAGGAATAAGGTATTTCAGGTATGTAAAATATTGGTTACTTAGTTTTATTTGACCATAAACTGTACACACCCGAACTAAAGGGGGAATTTAAATAAAAGCTTGTAAAAACATTTCGAAAGTCGGTCCTATCAAATGTTTACATCAAGAAGCAAATTTCCGAGCTGCGCAAATTCAACGGCCCCCGATCATCTGCTTACAGTGGTGTCATCATCGAATTATGGTATTAGCAATATAGTGTATGTATATATGTGGTTACAGCCAGCCAGTTCTTGTAAAATATAAGGTTATTTCGCACAAATATGAAGTTCGCCATGCCAGCCCCTGAATAAATTTTGTCTTTTTAATACGCGGTTAAGCTAATCGAGAACTATATTTCTTTATGCAACCCGCTGTTATAGCTAGCATGGCAAACTTCGTAGTTGTGCGAAATAATCTTATTATTTTATAAGACCGGCATCTGACAGAGGCCATCTTTTACAAAATCTAAGACAATTTTGCGCAAACACACAGTAGGCCATGCCAGCCTCTAACTTTGTGTTACTGAGAGAAAGAGAGAGAGAACGATTTTTCTTTATGCAACCCACTGTTAGAGAAATATCAATATTTGTTGGTCTAATAGACCAATAATAAAAAATGTTGCAAACTTTATTATTAAAAAAATCTTACACGAAAATGTAACCGCAATCGTAATTTTAAACAGAAAGTCTTAGTATGGAATCTCGGCAAGTTAAACATTAATACAAGAAGAAAATGATTATTTACAAACCATAGGTGGTCACAGCGGGGGTGGAACCCTCCCGAACCTGTTCATGCATTGAAATGAACTATTCGAGTAATGTAAATAAATAACTTTTGGAATTGATATAATGCGAGCGAGTGTGACTGCTGGGTGACGTTAATACAGAATTTATGAGTTACATAATTGTTTTCGTTCAGTTCGATGTTATTAAACTGTGTAAAGGCCCTCATAGACTTAGGTATTTAGATGTTTTAATTTGGAAAATAATTCTGCTACATTTACTGTGTTACGGGGTTTATGTTTTAACCATGGGCTTCTAGGCTTTGAGGAGAAGTGAGTGTGGAGACAATACAGGCCTGTTTATAAAAAAAGCAAGGGAAAATTTGACGTTTATCACGGTGCTTTATTGACTTTGACAACTCGGCCAGTGGCGATTGGTAGCATGAGAGAGGTGAGGCTAAGCTATAATTAAAGCTGAAAATAATTAAATAATCTGTACAATTTTTTTAAAATAATTTTTTTAGTTAATTTTGATCGGTGTGGAGACTTTTTTTTAGATCAACTGTTAATGAGGAGGATTTTTAGGACAGACGTTTTTGAAAAGTCACCTTTAGGGGGAAAGTGTTTTTTTGTTGCGGTGTAGAATTCAGCACATTTTTTTTTAAACTCACTGCAACAGAAAATGTCGTCTGGCAATACTAGTTGCCGCATACTATAGTCTATTTCAGAAAGGTGTAGTGTATAGTATATATATAAAAGCTCATTATAGGTATGCAAAGGGACTACAGAGTGACGCAACGAATATTTAAGCCACTTTCATAATTTGACATTGATTTCATTGCAAAATTCTTTAATTTCATCAAGTGCAGGTAGTACCACCCTGGTTTGGGTCAATTTATGGGTTTTGCCAATTTTTATCCATTCAAAAACACTGAAACTGGTGTGACAAAGGCGTGCATTATGTACATAGTATTAGGTACACTTATTTTTTATTAAACAATATAAAAAATAAAATACAAAAAATACGTTATACAGAAAACGCTGACGGTCCGATCGATCAGGTAGTCACCACATTTACTTCTCTTCTTTAATAACATGATGGACTACTTTTACACTATTTCACAAAACGATGTTTGTGTAAATTTGCTATAGCTAATAGTTCCTTCTTTATCAAATTATCTCCTTTTTTTTTGGTTAGTTATCATCAATAATTTAATGCAAAAATTTACCTGCGCCTATGGCTAACACCGAAATTGAGCCGAACTGGATAGAATTTTTTATTTTATTACTCTACATCTTTCTGAAATAGACTATAATGTTGGTAATGGTTTCATTGTGCGTTTGTAAATAGTGTGAACTGGCTGTAACAAAAAAAAAAGGCGAAAAAGCATTTAAGCCATTTTTAATTTGCACATAGTACAAAGGTAATTTTAATTTCGAAATCATGTACCTACTTCTATAAAAATTTACATATTTTTATTGTTTTAGAAATGTAATGCTCTATAAAATCAATTGTATACATCGTCGTCAACATTACAAACTGGCGTAACTCATGTTGTTTTGCCGGAGAAGAGCGGTTTATCATTTAGATATTTGTACCCTAGAAGTATTTCAAAAATGTTAATATACGAAAACTACGGAGAAATAAAATAGAACTATACACCATTTTATGAAATTGTAGAAACAATTTTTCTTGTGATCCTAGAGGTGAAGTCTCTCAAATTTCGATTTGCGAGCTGCAGCACCTGTTTTGATAATATGAAAACATCTATATATTTATATTTTTGTGTCTTAAGTATCCAAAATTCTGTGTGTCTTAAGTATCAAAAAACTCACCTCTGAGCCACTACCGTGGTGACAACAAACTCCTTGATGTAAACATCAGGTAGAGATCGACTAGTTCTTGAACAGATATGAATATTTTAAAAGAATATTTTAAATATATAAATTTAAGTGAAACTGAAGTTGTATCCCACTTTAATCTCCTCAGCTTCACCGAGAAACAATGTACTTAGTATTAAGATAAGTGATCTTGAGGACGAGGGGCTAAAATATAATTACCCAATTAAACGAACTAAAATTGAAGTTTGATTGTAATTACGACAAGATCACTTATCTTGACACTAAATCTACTTTAATATAATATATATCCTTACCTCAATAATAAGATTATTATATATTTTTTTAAGGCAACTTAGGAATGATCAGCGCAGGAATGCACTATGGTTGGCCATCACCTTCAATACCCATCCTCATTGGTGGAAACTATTCTTTTACAATATCCAGTGAAGAGAGTTCTTGGCTAGTAATCGTTCCACCTCTGGGCGGAATCGTAGGAGGCATTGCCACAAGTACGGTAGTAAACAACTTTGGAAAAAAAAATATGTTACTATTTTCTTCAGTTCCGCTTATGCTGTCATGGTTATTTATAGCATGGGCACAAACCAGCACTTTGATGTTTATAGGCAGGTTTCTGGCCGGAATAACTGATGGAATTAGTTTTACCATCCTACCAATGTATTTAGGGGAAATTGCTGCTCCTACATAAGAGGAATTATATCATCAATTAGCCCTGTCTTTGTCACCTAAGGATTTCTTTTAATTAACATTTTTGGCTCCTACTTATCCATTAGCACGACCGCATATAGTTCTACATCTTTGCCAATAATCATATTGATATCGTTTGTGTGGATGCCGGAAAGTCCATATTTCTATCTGATAAAAGGAAGAATAGATGACGCAAGAAGAACTTTGCAAGTTTTAAGAGGCTTTGAAGATGTTTTTTTTTTTTTTTATGATAAAACACCTGCACTGTAGGAAAAATCCTTTAAGGCGCTCTGGGAGCGGTGCGAGTGCGAAAAAAGCGATTAACGTTGGTCTTGAAACGTTGAAGATTGTATTCATTGGGAAACACGACCTCAGGAAGATCATTCCACAAAGATGACGTTCTCCAGATGAAAGAATTCTTGAACAATGAAGTTCGAGGAGTACTAAGCTGAACAACATATGGATGAGCGGCAGCGGTTCGCCGTGTATTTCTGTTTTGCATTGCTCTAGGTGGAATCAAGTGGGCAATGTCAGTCGAACACCTGCCATGGAAATATCTGTAAAAGAGAGCCAAATCACCAACCTGTCTTCGATGCTCCAGGCTATCGAGGGTCTTGGTCAGCTCGGGGTCGCCGATCAGACGAACGGCTCTCCTTTGAATGGAATCCAGTAGCCGAAGGGTGTGCTTGGGTGCAGAGCTCCAGACATGAGAGCAATATTCTAATGATGGTCGAATCTGGGCTTTGTAGAGTGTCAAAAGTTGATGAGGTGTGTACAACCTTTTGGTGCGGAAAAGTACACCAAGTTTCTGTGCAGCTGCCCTGGCAATTGCGGCAACGTGATCATGCCAAGACATATTACCTCCCAGATTGACCCCCAGCAAATTAATAGACGGTGCCAGGGGAATTGCGTGTCCTGACATGACTATATCCGGTTCTGCAATGTTAACCTCTTTGGAGAAGACTGCTGCCTGGGTTTTCTTAGCATTAAATTCGACTTGGTTACTGTCACCCCAAGCCAAAATTTCTTCCAGGTCATTGTTGAGGCGCAATACTTCATGCTGCCTGCGAAGATGTGCGTCGGCAGCGGATGTTTGGGGAGTCAAGGTAAAAGATGAGACAAGTGTGCTGTCATCAGCAAAGCTATAAATTGGATTTTGGGTTTTCACTAGAAGGTCGTTAATATACAGTAAAAAGAGGGTAGGCGACAATATGGACCCTTGAGGAACACCGGCATTGATGGTGAAGGTGTCTGAGAGAAACCCGTCAATCGCCACTTGCAGAGAACGGTTCTTAAGGAAGCTGGTTAACCATAAACAAAATCCATTAGGCATACCGTAGGATCGCAATTTACTTAGAAGCCCATCGTGCCAAACACGATCAAAAGCCCTAGAGATGTCCAGTGCAACAGCCCGGGATTCTCCATGATGTTCGATGGTGTTGCTCCAAAGATGAGTGACATATGCCAAAAGGTCACCTGTTGATCTGGACTTTCGAAAACCGTATTGATGGTCGCTGATAATGTTAAGCCCTTCCAGATACTTTAGAAGTTGTTGGTTAATAGCTTTCTCCATTACTTTTGAAATTACTGAAAGCAATGCGACGGGTCGGTAGTTGCTTGGCAGGGTCTTTTTACCTTTCTTTGGAATGGGCTGGACACGCGCCGACTTCCAGCAGGATGGAAATATTCCTTTTTTGTAGGATAAGTTGAAAAGTCTACAAAATACTGGTGTAAGTTCATCGGCGCATGTCTTGAGAACAATGATAGGAATTTCGTCTGGACCAGAAGCTTTATTAACGTCGAGTCCTTTAAGAATCCGTTTAACAAGACGCTGACGGAACACGATTTCAGACATTTGCGATTGAACTGAGGGAATGTTGGGTGGTGATTTTCCCTGAAAGTCTACAGTGGAATGCGAGGAAAACAGTTCAGCAAGTAGGTTTGCTTTATCCCCGGCTGTGGTTGCTATTGTGCCGTCTGAACGTGTTAGAGGTGGAATAGTTGACTTTGTAAAGTTTTGGCTGACGGCCTTAGCGACTGACCAAAAGGACCTTGATCCGTTAGGACTGGCAAGAAGTTTGTTTTTGATTCTCTCGTTATGAGCTTCTTTGCTTTGGTCTATCATTTGCTTACATTGGTTTCGGGTGGTAACAAAGATGGCGCGATTTTCAGGAGTAGGGTTTTTACGCCACTGTCGGTAAGCCAGGTTTTTAGATCTGACAGCACGCTCGCAATTCTTGCTAAACCAGGGCTTGCCGTTGGAAGGGCGCTTTCTGGAGAAAGGAATAAAGGCCTCCATGCTAGTTAGAATGACGTCGGAGACCTCCTTTGCACAGACAGATGGATCATCCGAAAAAAAGCATACGCTTAGCCAGGGAAAGTTGCGAAAATGGTCCTTCAGGTCTTCCCACTTAGCTGATGTATAGTGCCAAATCTTACGGGGTTTAGGAGGTTGTTTAGAACTAATTGGCAGCTCGCTTAGGGTTGAAATAAGTTTGTGATCGGAAGAGCCCAATGGTGGTTGTACGGTGACCGTATATAGGTCTGGATTTGAAGTTAAAAAGAGATCTAAAAGACTAGCAAAATCTCCAGCTCGGTCTGAAACCCGCGTTGGTTCTTCTACGAGTTGAGTTAGACCAGAACTGATCGCAAAAGATTCGGCCTCGCGGCCTTGCTCATCGTTGGTGTTTGAGTATTTAAGCCAGTTGACATTGTGGACGTTAAAGTCGCCAAAGATAGCAACTTCGGCATTCGGATGATTGGTTTGCAAAAAGTCGATTGTGTTGGCTAGTGATGAGAAGAGGGCCCTGTAATGCATGTCGCTTGGAGGACGGTAAAGGCAGCATATAAACTTAGTGATTTTTTGTGAAGATATTTTAAACCACATTACATCAAAGTCTTTCGGTTCCAGTATCTCCTCCCGTTGGCAGCAAAGATCATCTCGAATGAACAGACAGACCCCAAAGTTGCGTCTAAAACGGAAGTGAAAATCATATCCAGGATATAAATAGCTGACGGTGTTCGTTGACGCTCTGACTTTTGTCTCGGTCAGTGCAAGCACATGAGGCTTGGAAGATTGTAAGTGCTGGTGGACTGAATTGATGTTAGTGTTAAGCCCTCTAATATTGCAGAAATCAATTTTGAAGTTGTTACTTTTGGGTCTGTTAGCAACTGCAGGCGCCACACCATTTCCTCGTTGAGTGTTGTTGGAGGAACCTAGTAAATTGTCGGAAATGGTGGATAATTCATTAATTTCGCTTGATGAAGCCACAGGACCAGCCCCCACCCGGAGATCCGATCGGGGGGCGAGTTTACCTCCGGAATATTTTGATCTTGGAGCTTCCATCATGCTTCTTTCATACGGCCCCACCCTGTTGATATAATTCTGAATGAAATGGCAGAAGCAGTAGAGGAACAAAATAAAAATAGGGGAAAATGTTTAGAGCTGTTAAATAACAAAAGTAACCGGCGAGCAGTAATTATAGCTTTTGACTTAAGGGGTTTCCAGCAGTTGAGCGGCACTATGGCTATCATATTTTATTGTCATTATTATTATTCGAGGAGTCTAACGAATTTATCTCCCCAAGCGTCGCCACCATTATTTATTTTGGATTTCAATAATTAATCTTATCTGCACTTTCTTCCGTAGTTGCCGATTCCTGGGGAAGAAGACCATTATTAATTATTTCATTTATAGGTACAGCACTCACATTGTCCCTTAATGGCATCTATCTATATTTTAAAGATTTTACTTATATAGACACATCAAGTACCTATACATTTTGTGCCTCTAATAGCTCTTTTGTTATACGCAGTTATATTCAGTGTCGGTCTACAAACCATTCCACTTTTGATACTGGGGTAAGTATTTCCCATAAATGTAAAAGCAATCACGTTATGTTCAGCTGATATTTACTTTAGTATTATTGTCTCAATTGTATCGAAGTTCTTCCATTGGTCTAATGAAGAATACGGAATGTGTGTACCTTTTTTTGCTTTCAGTGCGTGTTGCATCATTGGATTGATCTTTACTCTTTTCTATATACCGGAGACCAAAGGAAAAACTTTGGAAGAAATTCAAAAAGACCTTCAGGGATAATTTCTGAACTTTCATCGCTTTTATGCTTGGGTACTTGGGGTGCCTTGCATTTATTCCTTATATTCAACAACGTTTAAAGCTATCAAATATACTTAAGATAAAAGTCTAGTGATGCATTCGCCATTTCATTTTTTAATTAATATTCCTTATCTTTTTCGCTTTATTCAAAAAGGGGTAAAATACCCGTCCTTGAGTAGCATTTACCTAAACTTTTTAACAAAAGAAATTTTGATTAGTGAATTAAAGAAAGTTAAAAACGAAAAGTTGTGAAATTTGTCCATTTTTCTTTTTTGCTTTTATTTCTTTAGAAATTTAAACTTGTTTAACTTTAAATTGTAGGTAATTATGCTTCAAATGTTGATATTGGGCCAATTTTTGGATAAAAGGAAAAAGTAACGAAATATTGATCAAAAAACGAAATGACGAATGCGTCACTAGACCCCACTCTTAAGAACCTTACATACTAGCGCAAAACGCGCCATCGTTTCCGGGCTTGTCTAATTGAAAATTTAATACAAAAATGTTGCTAAGAGGTTTACAAGAACTTCTAGTTTAACGGATAATACTTTATTTTTTTTCAAACCAAAAAATTGAAAATTTCTTATACAGTTTCATTTATATAGATTCAAATTATATCTATACAGGGTGATTCTCGTTGAGTGGCCTATTAGAAGATCGCGGAAACGAGTAACCTTATCTTTTTAAAAATTTGATAGCAGACATAATTGGTTTTGAGCTTTTAAAACATTATATTTTGACGTTTTTATTACTTCCGGTTATACCGGAAGTTAATGCCAACTTTGCTATTTCAAATGGAATACCGTGTATATTTTTGCATTTTTGATTACCCTATTGAAATCTAAATAACTATTGTTAATAATAATCTATTCCTATCTCTAACCGTTTTTGAGATATGAATTTATAAAAGGATTTTTTTGTGTAAAAACGCTCCGAGAAGAAAGTTTAGTAACTCTGAAACTAATAAAGGTAAACATTTAAAATTTTGTAAGCTTTCAAGTAATACATAGATCTTTAGTTTAAATTACTTAGGTTTCACGTTTTTTATACAGGGAGTTCTTAAAATGGTGCCAATGTTTCCATTTAAATAAATGTGCATAAGTCAATTTTTGCAAATGGAACACCCTATTTTTTATCTTACTAACGTGTAGAGAATTAAATTTTCGGACTTTCGTTTGGCTTTGAATGAGAAATAGCTAAGCAACGAACATAGGCAGTTAAAAACAAATGGTAACACAACTGAAAGTCAAACGAAAATCCCAGTCGAGCCTTCTTTTCAATAATAATGTCGCATTAACACAAAAAGAAATTTTAAGATTTTTTATTTAAATTGCTCATAATTCCAAAACGACTAAAAATGTGGATTGTAATATATTAGGCATTTAGATAGGAAATTTAATTCTCTACATGTTACTAAACTAAAAAATAGGGTGTTCGATTTGCAAAAATTGACTTATGCGCATTTATTTAAATGGAAACATTGGCACCATTTTAAGAACTCTCTGTATAAAAAACGTGAAACCTAAGTAATTTAAACTAAAGATCTATGTATTACTTGAGAGCTTACAAAATTTTAAATGTTTACCTTTATTAGTTTCAGAGTTACTAAACTTTCTTCTTGGAGCGTTTTTACACAAAAAAATCCTTTTATAATTCATATCTCAAAAACGGTTAGAGATAGGAATAGATTATTATTAACAAAAGTTATTTAGATTTTAATAAGGTAATCAAAAATGCTAAAATATACAGGGTGTTCCATTTGAAATGGCAAAGTTGGCATTAACTTCCGGTATAACCGGAAGTAATAAAAGTGTCAAAATATAATGTTTTAAAAGCACAAAACCAAATATGTCTGCTTTCAAATTTTTAGAAAGATAAGGTTACTCGTTTCCGAGATCTTTTAATAGGCCACTCAACGTGAATCACCCTGTATACTACTGTGTTTTTAGAATTGCAGTAAAACGTTTCGTTTCCGTGAAATTGTTATCAACTTTAATTTTTCAAAATACTGACCTGCATTTTATATTTTATTTCTTGAAATCTCTTTAAGTCTTAAATTCAACCATGTTTCACACTTAATAATTTTGATAATGTTTTATTCATTTTTCTGTATCGGGTAAAAAAAAACACATAAATTAAAAAAAGAAAATTAAAGTATAGCTTTTTTTTTTGAACTTATATTACTGGGCACAAAATTCCGCAACTTCATCATTATTTGACCAATGCTGTACCTATCGCTTATAGTTTCCGAGATACCCATGATGAGCATCGAATTTGGGACACCCTGTACATTTTCTCTAAAATAAGTATTTACCAATGAATAGTAATATTTTGTTTATGCAAAATATTGGTAAATTTTAAAAACTACCTAAATATACATACCTAGGTTCTCTTCTAAATGATTTTTTTCTCTTTTAGCCGGTCTAAATTTTCTTCCAAGAGTTTATTCTTCCGTTGAAGTTTCCTTATCTTTCTGTAGTTGAATTTGGGGTTAGCGTCTCGTTGCAGCAGATTAATCTTGATAAATAGATGAAATTCATTCTCCCTGCGAAATCTCTTTCGGCACAAAATTTGTAAAAAGTTTTGTCACAGTTTCTCGTCGCGTCTTCTACACAACTACAACATTTTGCGAACCAACAAAATCCCCTTAACAATATCTCAAAGGTAAATTTCTCTGAAAATACAAAAACAATTTGATAAAAACCTGTTTCATATTAATGGGAAAGTATCATGTTTTTTAACGAAGTAGGATTCGGGTTTCAGGATTCAGCGGTTGCCGAGATTTTAGCATGTGAAAAATCGAATAGCGGAATTTTATTGGTTGGCAATTAGCCAGTTGTTGCAAACCAACAAAATAACCTTAACAATATTTCAAAGGCAAATTTTTCTGAAACTACAAAATTTTTTTTGTCAAAACCTGTTTCATATTGAGGGGCAAGTATCATGCTTTCTAACTAAGTAAAATTCGGGTTTCAGGAGTCAACGGTTGCCGAGATTTTAGCGTCTGAAAAATTGAATAGCGGAATTTTATTGGTTGGCAATTAGCCAGTTGTTGCAAACCAACAAAATCCCCTTAACAATATTTCAAAGGCAGATTTATCTGAAACTACAAAAAAAAATTAGTAAAAACCTGTTTCATATTGAGGGGCAAGTATCATGCTTTCTAACTAAGTAAGATTCGAGTTTCAGGAGTCAACGGTTGCCGAGATTTTAGCGTCTGAAAAATCGAATAGCGGAATTTTATTGGTTGACACTTAGAGAGTTGTTGCAAACCAACAAAATCCCCTTAACAATATTTCAAAGGCAGATTTATCTGAAACTACAAAAAAAAATTAGTAAAAACCTGTTTCATATTGAGGGGCAAGTATCATGCTTTCTAACTAAGTAAGATTCGGGTTTCAGGAGTCAACGGTTGCCGAGATTTTAGCGTCTGAAAAATCGAATAGCGGAATTTTATTGGTTGGCACTTAGAAAGTTGTTGCAAACCAACAAAATCCCCTTAACAATATTTCAAAGGCAGATTTATCTGAAACTACAAAAAAAAATTAGTAAAAACCTGTTTCATATTGAGGGGCAAGTATCATGCTTTCTAACTAAGTAAGATTCGGGTTTCAGGAGTCAACGGTTGCCGAGATTTTAGCGTCTGAAAAATCGAATAGCGGAATTTTATTGGTTGGCACTTAGAGAGTTGTTGCAAACCAACAAAATCCCCTTAACAATATTTCAAAGGCAGATTTATCTGAAACTACAAAAAAAAATTAGTAAAAACCTGTTTCATATTGAGGGGCAAGTATCATGCTTTCTAACTAAGTAAGATTCGGGTTTCAGGAGTCAACGGTTGCCGAGATTTTAGCGTCTGAAAAATCGAATAGCGGAATTTTATTGGTTGGCACTTAGAGAGTTGTTGCAAACCAACAAAATCCCCTTAACAATATTTCTAAGGCAGATTTATCTGAAACTACAAAAAAAAATTAGTAAAAACCTGTTTCATATTGAGGGGCAAGTATCATGCTTTCTAACTAAGTAAAATTCGGGTTTCAGGAGTCAACGGTTGCCGAGATTTTAGCGTCTGAAAAATTGAATAGCGGAATTTTATTGGTTGGCACTTAGAGAGTTGTTGCAAACCAACAAAATCCCCTTAACAATATTTCAAAGGCAGATTTATCTGAAACTACAAAAAAAATTAGTAAAAACCTGTTTCATATTGAGGGGCAAGTATCATGCTTTCTAACTAAGTAAAATTCGGGTTTCAGGAGTCAACGGTGGCCGAGATTTTAGCGTCTGAAAAATTGAATAGCGGAATTTTATTGGTTGGCACTTAGAGAGTTGTTGCAAACCAACAAAATCCCCTTAACAATATTTCAAAGGCAGATTTATCTGAAACTACAAAAAAAAATTAGTAAAAACCTGTTTCATATTGAGGGGCAAGTATCATGCTTTCTAACTAAGTAAAATTCGGGTTTTAGGAGTCAACGGTTGCCGAGATTTTAGCGTCTGAAAAATCGAATAGCGGAATTTTATTGGTTGGCACTTAGAGAGTTGTTGCAAACCAACAAAATCCCCTTAACAATATTTCAAAGGCAGATTTATCTGAAACTACAAAAAAAAATTAGTAAAAACCTGTTTCATATTGAGGGGCAAGTATCATGCTTTCTAACTAAGTAAAATTCGGGTTTCAGGAGTCAACGGTTGCCGAGATTTTAGCGTCTAAAAAATCGAATAGCGGAATTTTATTGGTTGGCACTTAGAGAGTTGTTGCAAACCAACAAAATCCCCTTAACAATATTTCAAAGGCAGATTTATCTGAAACTACAAAAAAAATTAGTAAAAACCTGTTTCATATTGAGGGGCAAGTATCATGCTTTCTAACTAAGTAAGATTCGGGTTTCAGGAGTCAACGGTTGCCGAGATTTTAGCGTCTGAAAAATCGAATAGCGGAATTTTATTGGTTGGCACTTAGAGAGTTGTTGCAAACCAACAAAATCCCCTTAACAATATTTCAAAGGCAGATTTATCTGAAACTACAAAAAAAAATTAGTAAATACCTGTTTCATATTGAGGGGCAAGTATCATGCTTTCTAACTAAGTAAGATTCGGGTTTCAGGAGTCAACGGTTGCCGAGATTTTAGCGTCTGAAAAATCGAATAGCGGAATTTTATTGGTTGGCACTTAGAGAGTTGTTGCAAACCAACAAAATCCCCTTAACAATATTTCAAAGGCAGATTTATCTGAAACTACAAAAAAAAATTAGTAAAAACCTGTTTCATATTGAGGGGCAAGTATCATGCTTGCTAACTAAGTAAGCTTCGGGTTTCAGGAGTCAACGGTTGCCGAGATTTTAGCGTCTGAAAAATCAAATAGCGGAATTTTATTGTTTGGCACTTAGAGAGTTGTAGCAAACCAACAAAATCCCCTTAACAATATTTCAAAGGCAGATTTTTTTGAAACCATAAAAAAAAATTAGTAAAAACCTGTTTCATATTGAGTGGCAAGTATCATGCTTTCTAACTAAGTAAGATTCGGGTTTCAGGAGTCAACGGTTGCCGAGATTTTAGCGTCTGAAAAATCGAATAGCGGAATTTTATTGGTTGGCACTTAGAGAGTTGTTGCAAACCAACAAAATCCCCTTAACAATATTTCAAAGGCAGATTTATCTGAAACTACAAAAAAAAAATTAGTAAAAACCTGTTTCATATTGAGGGGCAAGTATCATGCTTTCTAACTAAGTAAGATTCGGGTTTCAGGAGTCAACGGTTGCCGAGATTTTAGCGTCTGAAAAATCGAATAGCGGAATTTTATTGGTTGGCAATTACCCAGTTGTTGCAAACCAACAAAATCCCCTTAACAATATTTCAAAGGCAGATTTATCTGAGACTACAAAAAAAAATTAATAAAAACCTGTTTCATATTAAGGGACAAATATCATGCTTTCTAACGAAGCAAGATTCGGGTTTCAGGGACCAGCGGTTTCCGAGATTTTAGCGTCTGAAAAATCGAATAGCGGGATTTTGTTGGTTGGCAAAATCTGGCTATTAAATCGAGCCAATAATTTTCGAAAGCTACAATTTTATACTAAACACCTTATTTTCTCTTTTAATATGAGTAATTTCTCCACATAAAAAAAGTATACCAAATACGTAGGTTTCGATTGTTAAATAATAAAACCAGGCCTCAGGTACGAGTTAAAGAGACAAGTAGTAGGATTAACTACTAACTATTTATTAAGACAGGGTAAAAATAAAGTAAGTGAAAAACGTTTATACGTGAAGTTTCAGCGGTTCTACAGATTTCTATCTGAGATTGAATGCGACACCGGGTGATGAGCTTTAACTGATTAGATACAGCAAGATATCGTGAAGTTTAAATCCCAATAGGAAATAAAGGAGGTCTGAGTTACTGAGTTACTTTTTTTAGTGTTGTTGTTTTTGCATGGTTGTCCGTAGTATAAGATGAATATTTGATACAGGGCGGTTCAAAAATGCCCTAGTATTACTAGGGGGAACTACAAACACACTGCGCGCATTAATTGTGGAATAATTAAGAAAATACTTTAATTCCAAAATCCATATGTTTTCATCAAAATTCAATCAATTCGTCCATTTTAAGTTTATTGGATAGGCTGTCTTTTAGACTACAGTACAATGTATGTGATTTCACTTTATTTCTTTTTATATACAGGATGATGCAGTGGCGTATTTAGGTGGATGCTGCATTCACACTATGGAACAGATATAGAAAATTAACTGGTAATTCTTCCTGAGTACATAAAACCAGATAAAACAGACGAAATTATAAAATTTAAAAAAAAAATAATTCCATTGTTTACTAAATTTTTTAATGTTATTTAATGTTATTTCTACTTATAGCATTTTCACTTCTCTTTCCACGTTAACAGTGTCGCTAGTTTGTAAATGGGCGTTTATTTTGAAAATCTTTACCATAGCAAACGTTAGAAGTTTATATTAATACACAAGAGCTTTTTAACTGTGTAAAACGAATTCTACAGCTACTTTCGGAGTTATAATTCTTACGCAAGCAGAAAAAAAACGAACAAACCGTTGCATTTCAACAGACCAATTTAATCAAACTAGTTAAGTTTCACAAAAATAAATTGCTCATTTGTATTAATAAATTATCGCTTTTTCTGCAAAAGGCCGAATGGGCGAAGATAGATGCATTCAAGTGGATTGTCCATATTGCAATATGGACATCATATCCACTCTTGTTGTACAAAGTACTTCCGAACTTTATATCCTTAAAATAAAGTACTGTTTACTTTTCCATACCTTTCAAGGCATACATACATCGAGCTTATGCCTAAGGAAATGGGTATATAAAATATGTATTGTAGAATTATATAGATTATTTAGCTCATCCATTATAAAAGCGGGTTGATTTTCACCTGATTATTCAGCGATAATCTCCCGCTCTCCGGTAAAAATCACCCTTGTCAAAAGTAAAAATCTCACCCGTCAAAACTGAAAATCGCACTTGTCAACAGTTAAAATCACACGTCTGTAACAACAGGTTTTTTATTGTCGTGGTGATGTTTGATAATTGCGTTTTTGGTTTTTACTATGGACAACAAATAAAATACAAACAAACGCCAAAGTGTCATTTCGAGATATCATTTAAACGTTTTACAAAAATGGAACGTTTTGGAGATTTTTCTCTCGAAGAAATCACCAAAAATGTCGATCAAAATGGATCTGAAAATACAAAGCGATTAAGAGCACCATGAGAATATCATTTATAAGATGAGAGGAAACGACGACAAGAACATGGTCCCTGCTGCACCCATCAGTACTCAACCTATTAATCCCAGAATGGATATTTGTGATAATTTACCTCACATATATAGAAGCAATCAGAACGCAAATTTTCATAGCAACCACCTTGGTAACGTGGTCTTTTCCGATAAGACCTACGACTAGCTCGGTAAGACCACAGTAGGTTTTTGTCAAACAAACAGTAATTTATTTCACGAAAACAAGTTTAATAAATAAATATTTTAACCCCTACAAAATAAAAGTGACACACAACAGTATTTAAGGTGATTTTAGGACATAAACTTAACTTAATTATTGACATTTTCAAAGAAATGTTTTGACAAAATGTCTGCAATATTAAACCCAGTGTGCTTGGCTTTGACGTGAGCTTAAGAAATTTTGGCGTTTTCATGGCAAGCTTGATGACAATTATTGATGAACGAATTTGATTTTTGACGTTCCACGCATCTGATTTAGTTTTGGATTTTTAATTAATTGTTAGTTGTTGCACCTTTATAAACTTAAAAGTAAATCATAATGATGTGTTTGCATATTTTCCTTTATCACAAACGGCTTTTATTTCGGGTTCAGTAAATTATCCAATAAAATACACCTCTAGAAGCGGCGTCTTATCTTCATACCGTTGTTTTTCACTCGATTTTCTAAGAAAATTTTCACTCAATATAATTTTTACTAATAATCAAAGATAAGACCCTCGACCTAAAGCTCTCGGGATCTTATCAGATTATAAGTAAAAATTACATTTCGTGAAAATTATCAGAAAATCGATTGCTTATAAAAAACAGCGGTATTACCGATAAGACGCCTTCTGTATCGGTATATTACTGTTGAAGATACCACAGCAGCGAAAATTGGCTCTGTTTCTTCAAACTCCACCCCTTAGCATTCTGTTATACAGTATACTAATTGTGTGTTTAATTGCAATACATTAAATTGTGCAACATAAATCGTTAGTTTTTTATTTGGTAAATAATCTTCAAAATACATTTCGGGATTGGGAAATAATCAAAAAATTATTCTCAGATTTTTTGCCATTATCGCTCTCGGGCAAGCCCTCGAGCGATTTCCACGGCAAAAATCTTCGGAATGATTTTCGATAATTTTCCCATACCTTAATATATTACTACAGATAAATACAAGTACAAAGTACATACCTTCAGTGGCGTAACTAGTCCTCTGACCTGGAGGTGGCCTAGGGTGGGCCAGTTATTATGATTTGCAGTGGCGACTCGCGTAGATGCCGGTAGGCGGAGAGCCCGCAGCAGGCGAAATGGGCCGCAAGCCAATTTTTTTTGGACCACGCCCAAATTTTAACAAATTTAGTCAATAATCAACAGTAATATCTCAAGATCTCGTTTTTTTATCGGTTAGATTTTTCAGCTGTCACGGATATTTTTTTTGGAAATTTGAATTTGGACATGTTTATTCTCGAGAGCGAAGCTAGAGGAATTTAATGTTTGAATAAACAAGCCCAAAGCCTAACTGGTATTGCCAAAAAACTTTAAGTGAAAAATGGCAAATTTAACCAATAAAAAAATGATGGTCGAGTGATATTTGGCAAGATTATTTCGTACATCGTTGAATAAATATGCCCAAAGTAAAAAAGAGTAAAATTGCGAAATAAGTTTGAGGCTGACAACCAAAATACATTTATTATAATTTTTAATTTGCGAGGTGAGTAGCGAGCTTACAAAGTCAGCCTTTTTTTTCTGGGGGGGGGCCTAGTGACGTCTGGGGGGGCCTAGGCTCTCCTATAGTTACGCGCCTGCATACCTTTTAGAATTACCGATTTTTAGAGAATATGCCAATTTGATTGGTACAACCAATTTTTTTTTATTTCCATCATGGAATTTTGCATTTCAGCGACAAAGTTAAAATTTTCTGAAATTAGTCAATAAAAAAAGATCTCATGATGCGGATTTTACCGGTGACACTGATGTATATGGAAATTTTGCCTACAGGCTCTGCCACTGGTAAGCCGGAAACTTTACTAAATTTGTTTTCAATGTCTAGTTAGAAGTCCACCCCAAACATAGCTGTACAACACGAATTTGGTTTCTTTAAAGAATTTTAAGTATAGAGAGAATCAAGATAACCAGATGCAAGATAAAAGAAAAAAGGTCCGGAATTAGTATGCTAACAAAATAAAAGAATAATCGCCAGAAATTGGTTTAAAATTCACCTCAGCTTCGCGTTGCGACTGCCTAAGTAGAATTATTATTATTTATTGTCTGCGTTGCCAAGTCAGAAATGATATTTCGTTCAAATTTTAATTTTTTAAAGTAAAGAATAGTTATTTTTGTATTAAGTGCGCAAAATAGGTGTTTTCTTAATGGCACATGAGATTTTAAATTTTTACCGAGACCGTCAGGTCGAGGTTAAAAATGCAATCAAATGTGCCATAAAAACAACTATTGCGCGCGAAATACAAACAACATTTTATGTACAACTGTTTGTTGTTAATTATTTTTTGTCGTGTTTAAAAAAAAAAATTTAAAATCATAATTTATAGCTTTTAAAGTATTATTTCTTACACCTGTTCCCATTACCATGAAAACCTGCGATAGTTTAAATTTTATTGATTGTCAAATCTATCGTTTTTCGTGTCAAAAGTTTATAGTTGTTTGCTCAAGTTTGGTACCATTTAAATGTCTGAAAGTGATAGTGAGACACCTCATGAAATTACGGATGCGGCAGAAATCGTTATATCAAATCTTTTGCCCGCGAAATCAAGAATCAAATATGAGAAAGTGTACACTCAGTTCTTAGACGCTACTAGCTAATGCAGGGGGCGACCTGATTTCTATAAAACGTCACGGAGCTTGGAAATCTAGTTCAGTGGCGGAGGGTTACATAGAGGATAGTTTGGTGAACAAAGTTGAGATTTCCAATAAAATCTTAGAAAGTTCATCTGCAGTAAATGTATCGCACAAAACATCTAATAGTTTTTGCGTTTCCGACCAACAATGGGTAACATCGCCTACTGGAATTAATATTGGGAACAATTGCTCTAACTTCACCGTTAATTACTATTCTAATAATAATTCACTTTAATAATAAATTTTTTTATAAAAAAAGTTTTGGAAATTAATTTTTGCATTTTTATACGAAAAGATCAATCAGCTGAGCTTGCTGTGTGTGTGCATTCATAGTAACCAAAAAACGTAATCTTTTTTTGACAGTTGTACAAAAAGTTTTTTTTTTATCTTTTTTTTTTATCTAAAATTTTATACCAACCGTAGATATATTACCTTTAGATTCTTAAAGCTTATAGGGTACACAGACAATAGTAGTTTGTACAACAAAAGTGGATAGGATTTTTATAATGTAGTTGTTGGCGTCTGTAAATAATTTTAAATTGAAAAATGTTTTTGCCGGCGTACAGACACGATTAAAATTGAAAAAGTTTTATGCCTCCGCTGGGAAACGAACCCAGAACCTCTCGATTAGACCTCAAGCGCGCTGCTAATTGTGCTACAGGGGACCTGATATTCTCTCACCAACTTCGGTCATATAATTTATTCAATTTTATGTTAGTAGTAATAGTCTGAAATCTCCTGTGATTCACAGACCGGGGAGGGTGTTATAAGAGAAAAGGGAACTCATTCCCTACCACTGAATTAAGATCTATTTTTCTTTTATCCGTACATCGACGACATATAGCGCTATCTGCCGGAATCAGAAAGATATCTCTAAACAGTGACATCTAACTGTAAATAGTTTAAAATGGAGTTGTTGGCGTCTGTAAATAATGTTTAAATTAAAAAATGTTTTTGCCGGCGTACAGATGTTTATATCTCACGACGCCATAGGCAGGGTGCTCAAACTTCTGAGCGCAATATGGACAATCCACTCCAGTTGTACAGTATATTTTTTCTACGACTCACCTACCGAACTTCTTACTAAAAATTTAAAAACATTATTTAAATTATGCCTTGTTTTTTTAGTTACACTACCTTTACTGCCCTCCTAAGAATAAACGCCGTATGTTCAACAATTTCGAATATCGAGTTATTGATGTCAAAAATTTTCTTTTGCTTTAACTTAGTTGTCTGTCACATATGAACGCCGTATCTTTACTAGAACTATTCAAAGCTTTTAACAAAAATCCTGCCGTATGTTTCCATGACTAATTCGTGCCAAATATGAATGCGGTATCTAGGCTCTACCAGTAATAAACGCGGTAAAAATACTATCTACTTGCGAACTTACCTCGTTTATCCTAAGTACGTGTATTATGCCTCTTTACTCTTTGGTATCGGTGAAGCGCGACGTCACTTTCTTGCTGGATTAGACTCACTTTTTGTTTTTCGTCAAATTAGATGCAATTGAAACTTGGGTGGCTCATTATATTATAATATTGTAGTTCAGTTGTCTTTTTTAGTGTTCGTTTGTGTTTATATTATTTGTTAAAATTAGGCAACGAGGAATGCGAAAAAGCTCAATCCAGGTTTAGTGCAGGTAGTATCTGTGTTTCTGTAAATCTGCAAAAAATTAGAATGCTTCCTAGAATCGACTCATTCAAAAGAATTATATTTGTACAAAGATTAACCACATATCACGAAAGCTTCGTTCCACTAGGAAAAAACTCGAAGTTACCACTATTTTTGGAACGAATCTATAAATGGGCGCAATAAGGAAGACATAATAAGCACATTTTATGCCTTCTTATTAAGTCAAAGGGATGCAAATCTTATTAACTTTTGGCTGGATAATTGTGCCAGCCAAAATAAAAACTAGTGCTTTTTGGCATTTTTAGTGAGAATGGTCAATTCAAATGAAATTACAGCCAAGAACTCATAGTAAACTATTTCGAATCAGGCCATACCTTCATGGCGGCTGATAGGTTGAGTTGTCACTAAAGAGACAGGAAAAAACTTATGATTTTGACGACTTTGTTAAAGCTTTCAGCACATCCAGAAAATCCAAAACCGACTTATGGCAAGATTTTAAATCTCAGGCGAAACTTAAGCATAATTTAAATTTCTCAAAAATCAAATATTGTGCAAGTAAAAGATACTCGAGAAAAGGATATTCTTCAGTACAAAACATCATTGACAGACGAGGAAGGTTTTAAAAAATTCCATCCAAAAAAGCTATGAAAAAATCTGGGCCTTTGTTGGCACTAGTTGCTTTTTGTTCCCAGCCATGTGGTTTTTGAAAGTCCAAAAAAGAAAAGTTGCTTAAAGCCCTCGACGGTATTATTCCATAGAACCGGAATTAGTTTTGGGTAAATCTTTCAGAGTGCGATGATTAAAACTTAACTTTGCATACTTTTATGTTAATTTTCGATTGAATATTATGCAAATTCATATTTTGTTAATATATTTTTCTGAATGTAAATGTTTTTTTTTATAAATTTGTCATACCTTAATAATAAATACAAAAACCAAATTTAAGTTTTGGCACGTACTGCTTTTATTTTTAGCATCTGATACCAAACACCTCTAGGAAAATCTTAAGAAAAACACGGTACTTTCAATTTATTCGCCATACCGCTTTCTTTCTTGGTGAAACTCTTCAAGATAATAACAATAAATGCGGTATGTACATTTCTGGTAAAAGTGTTGAATTTTATCAAATCCCAAAACTTTCTGTAGAATTGTGGAGATATGTAATACAAGACTCTACAAGAAAAAATGTTTAAATGTCATATATGTGTAAGGGCCAAGCCAAAAACTTTAAAACGGAATATTTCAGTATGCCTCCTAATGAACATACCGCGTTTATTCTTAGGAGGGCAGTATACATATTTATCAATTTGAGTAATTTCTCATATTTATACAAGATCATTTTGAATATATCTATATCTTTCTCCCAATCGGCCTTTTGCAGAATAACAGACAAAAAGGGCTAAATTTATTAACAAAAAATACCATTCTATTTTCTCAACCATTAGCTATTTTGATTGAATTGTTTTGCTGAAATGCACATAAGAAAAAAGGGTTTGTTCGGTTTTTTTCTGCTTGTGTAAGAATTATTACTTCGAAATTTTAACAAAATAGCTGCAGAATTCGTTTTACCCAGTTAAAAAGGCTTTTGTGCATTAATATAAACTTTTCACGTTCGCTATGGTAAATTTTTTTAAAAGAATCGCCAATTTACAAACTAGCAACACTATTAACGTGGAAAGAGAAGTGGCATTACTAAAAAAATTAACATAACCTTAAAACCTTTAGTAAAAAATGAAATTAATTTTTTTATAAAAATCTTCTGTTTTATCTGGTATTATGTAGGTAAGAATTATAACTGGTAGTTCTTCTAATTTTCTATAACTGTTGCGTATAATAATATTTATATTAGAAAATATCACGGTGGGCAAATATTTGCATAGTGCATCTGCAAAAATTCCGAAAGTACAACAAAATAGCTGTAGACGTTGTTTTAAAAATGTTTTTTATAACGCTCGCTATGCTCGCTGTTGCATATAGTACAAATTTTAAGTTCGATTGGGGTTAGATCCTCGTTCAAAATATATCAGACAATATCGCAGTGGACAAATATTTGCATGGAAAAAAAGCAACCAATGTTTCTAAAAAACGTTTATTTTATAGGAAGATACTATATTATGTATAGTACATTTTATGCATTAAATCTTGTAGTAATTGTCTAGAAATAAGTGGAAAACTGGAGATTTTTGAAATAAGAAAGTGCATCTGTGCGCAAATCTTTAGTTCGGTCAAAAAATAACAATAATTTGGTAGAAATATATTTTGGTATTATACATTTAATTTTCGCACCATTTCGTGCACTCTTTAGCAAAAAATTGTGTATACATAGACTCTGGGATAAATGTTTTAATTTATATAAAAAAACAACATATTTTTTCTGGCAGATTTGCATATTTTTAAAGTACCCATATGCTTAACCTTACTTCTTTCAAGTGTCAGAAAACGACTCGTAAAATTTACCACATGTAAATTTGGTTTATTTGTAATTGGCCACTGTGATTGGTGAGTTTTATATCCTCACTAGGATGGATTTGAAATCATATCCGTTCAGTTAACCGGAATAGCAAACTTTTCCAATCATTTTAGTGTAAAGAAAACACAAATTTCCATGTGGAAGTAGAAAAAATAATTTAGAAATATTACTGGACGCTCTTAAATGTATGTAAAATGTCTTCATTATAATTTCCCTGGCAATTCTAAAATATGACTCATTTTTTGTACTCTATTTTTAATCAGCTAATCTGTATAATTTTGTTAGCATTCATTTTATATTATTACCTTGGCAACGCCGTAGCGAACCACAAAATATAAAAAGATTAAAAAACTTTACACGCAAGTTTGGGCTGTGTTTAGCAGATAATATCTCTTAGTCCTTATGTCAACGTGAATTTGAAATTAATGGGTGGTAGCATCCGTGTTGAATTTTTTTTATTTTACTCTTTTTATTGTATTTACCGATGCGATGACAAATGGACAAGAATAAAACTAAAGTTCGACTCAAAATATAAAAAATAAAATTGTTTAGTTTCTGACATATTAGTTCCCCGAATGTACGGAAACAAGCAAATTAATAATATTATTATAATAAAATATAATACGTGGTTACAAAACAGCGGCGGCGCCAGGGGGGGCCAGGGTGGGCACCGGCCCACCCTAGAAACATAAGTGCCCACCCTGGTGCCCTCCCAAAATTGAGGGATTCGGTTTTGTAATGGAATATCCGGGGGGAAAAGAGACTTGGCTATGAAAGCTGAGATCAGAAAAGCGGGAAGTTGTATGTTATTTTAAAGGGAACGATGACTTTTTTTTTAGAAGTCATTTTTCATTTGGGTAGTGCCCACTCAAAAGACATCGGGCCCTCTTGTGCCCACCCATCCCAAAAATCCTGGCGCCGCTATATATTTTATATTAGTATAATCTTATAGCGATGCCACAACAATCTATGCACACTTGGCAACCAACATCGGGTTACTCTGTGTTGAGTTCCTGTACACTCCAACATAGATGGCAATAAGGCTGCCGATGCGCTCGCTGGAGAGGGCGCGGACATGCCAGCTGATCTAGCAGATAATATGGTGAACGGACCACTGGGATTAGTCAAAGAGGAGATTGATTACATAGTCAAGCAGCTTGTACAAAATAGAAGGGCAGAGTTAATAACATGTGGCACATCCAGGCAACTGTGGCCCATATTTGATTAAAAGAGAACCGCAGAGCTATTGAAACACAGTCGGAAAGACGAGACGTGAGAAATATTACTGTGGTTATCACTGGACATTGCCTCTTCGGTAGATATGCCGAACTTATGCCAATATCTACTAACGATTTCTGCAGAGATGAGGATGATGTATTCAACATTTTTTGTGTGAATGCCCTGGTCTCACAAGAAGAAGGTACACTGCCCTGGGGGAACCGTCTTACAATAGCTTGGAGTAAATAAGCAGCTTACAACTTGATCGACTAACCCAGGTTTCTGAATAGTAGAGGCTGGTTTGAATGAGCTGTTAAAATCCTTCTGCGGAGTACGCCGCACTAACCATCATAGATCTGATGAAGGTGGGTTCTACGGAACACCTGTGGTATCACAACGGATCTAATAGGACTATGTGAGACTGTTTCGAGAACTAAAGGTCTGCCACTCTAACCTAACCTAATCTATAGTAAAAAACTGCACACCTACACAGTAAAAAAAGGTTATGTAAATTTACTATAGTCGTGCTAGTGATATACAGGGTTATTCCTAAGTTGATACTTCTTTTTTAGCTGTGTATAGAAAGGCATTTAAATCAACAACTCAAAAATAGGCCAGATAGAGAAGTAAAAAATCTAAGTGCGAGCCTGGTTATCAAAACATAGCCCGCTATAGTTTCTGTTGTTTTTCTTATCTCTTATAAGCGTAAGTCATACGGGTGGTGTTGAGCAATCCGCTGCGGTGTGTTTTCTGAAGCAAGTTAATTTTATATTGGTGGAACGTGAAAATGCTAAAATTTAAAAGCAATGAACTAATGGATATGGTGCTAATTTACTGTAAGTGTCGTAAAAGTGCGGTTTTAACGGTTTAACATGGTAAATCGTAGGTTGGTTTCTTTGGATAGAGAATAAAAAACTAAGATAGGGAGGTAAAACCATTTTTCTCTAAGATAAACCGTTCCAATGTTACAGTCTGTCAAAGTCAAAAAATTCCATATTTTAAACGTCAATATTTTAAAAACTATTGAATTTAGACACATGATATTTACAACATAGGCGTAGAATTTTGTGGGGAATCAGAAAATAATACAATTTATAGGGTGTTTTATTAAAAATTTTTTTTAAAGACGTGACGACAGTTCTATGAAACACCCTGTATAATATTTTTATGTCAAAAAATGCACAATTAAAAGTAAAAATATACGGGTCCGAGCGTTTTTCCTAGGTCTTTTTCCTTTAATTGATATTAATTTTATGCGGGACTTTTGGGAGACCTATATCCAAACAAACCAGAAAAGAACATTTTTAAATATATTTAAAATTTATCACCCCTAATATGACTGAAATAAATTTGAACACCCCACATTCATACATATGGTTAACAGTTTTGCAGGCAATTTTAGTGAACCATAACTTTAACGGGAACAAATTCCGCCGGTAGAGACAACATAAATCTGTCTAAGCCAAAAGAATGACGCTATATTAATTCCCGGCGCAGGCATATCTTTTTCAACGAAATATAAAATGTGACTATTTAAGCTCGAAAGATTTCCTGTTTCTTAAAGTGCCAAATGGGCTAAAATATTGAGAGAAAACTTTCTAAGGTATGATGTTCTTATATTATAGTGCAGGGCCGCTTTGGGATTTTTTTTACCGAATCTCGACCGGCATCCTATTTTAGTTTATAGATTAAATATTATCATTAGTATTATGTTCCGATAAGGCAAAAATGTTATTTTTTAGATCAGAAAACTAAATACAAAATTACACGATGCAATACTTTCTAGAAAAAAAAATTAAAACACCAATAACCTAAATTTTTCATGATGACACTATAATCAATCTAAAATGTATGTTTCAAGATTTAAGTCACAGTACACATTCTAAGGCTAATATGATTTGAAATAAATTTATTAAATATTTCATATAAAATTGCCTTTTACTAACGTAAACTACGCTTTGCCGTATAATTCGGCGCGTTCAATTCAAAAATTCGTCACAGTGTGATGTCCCCGATCCACTGCGCACCCTGTTGATATAGTCAAATTTTTTTAAGAAAACGCCAAGTCACTTGTCATTTATGGCACCCTGTTGACGTTTGGTCTATTTTACGTTTAGAGGTTGGCTAAAAAGACCGGACCGGACTATTTTTATGTTCCATTAACAAACTAAAAAAATATTAAGTTCCTTATCTCCCATTTTAATTTATAGAAGACTTTACAAATTTGTCTATTTAAATCATCGTTCTTAACTAAAGTTGTCAAGAAACTTTTGGAGATGTTATCCAAATTGGAACAAAAGTCAAGAACCTATTAGGTATCCACTGAATGCTACCAAGATATTGTGATAGGAATTACTTACAATAAAGTAATGTACTAGTAACATAAATATTATCGACAAAGGTTTTTAAAAAAATTTAACTTATCGACACACTACTCTCCTTTGCTCGTAAATATTAAAGAATGTAATAAATGCCGGTAATACTGCACCAGCTAGGTAGAATACGTAAAACATGGTATATATGGTTAAAATATTGGTATACAAAACAATCACTATGCTTCATTTTAGTTATGACTCTAACTTTCAATCAGAAAACTCTATATAAATATACACTATATAAAAAACAGCCACAAAAATACTAAAAAACACCAAAAAACAACAAAAATAATAGGACGCGAACAGACATGTGAACTTGTTACGGTCCACACTAAACCTAGTAACTTTTCGGCGGAACTAGAATCAGCTGTGAATGTCATCTGTGGCTTTCAACTGTCGAAATGCCGTTTTCTATCGCGATATGATCTCTATCATACCTTGTATAGTTGTATCATCTAGGTAGTCCAGGAGCTAGTAAACTTTTTTGAAACTTACTTTTAATTTGGTGAATACCGATTATATCGTTCTATAAGTTATTCTAAGTAACTATTTCTGAGTCTGGCAATACATTTTCAATGCGTTCCATAGGTGCGAAATACAAATTATTGAACTTCTTTTTTCCGTCAGGGACATTTTAAATTTACTTAAGTTGATTATTAGAGAGTTGTGTATTCTACAAAAATTAAATTGTAATTATTCGATCGTATTTTCAAAACATGATCAAAGAGGTTTGGTTTTGGTACAATATAATTTATTGGAAAAAACTAGGTGTAAATGTTGAAAATAAAAAAAAATATAAAAATGTAATCAATAATTTTAATTTATTAGAAATATCTAATATAACATTATATATACAGGGTGATTCCTAAGTTGATACTTCTGTGTTAGCTGTGTATAGAATAAACAACATTTTCAAATACCTTTTTCCAAAAAAACCAAAAATAAGGCACTTACATTCATTTATTACACATTTTACTTAAATTTTTTTCATAAATAAAGGTATCCGTAATTTGAGAAAAATTTGTAATAATAATAAAAAATTACTTTGGACTTGAAGGATGTAATGGCATATAAAAATATAGTTTTATATTCCGAACAACTTTTTATGATTACAGTTTTCGATATTGTCAAAAATAAATGTACTTTACTCCTGGGCAAAATTCATATTTTTTGACAAACCTCGTATACGACTGAAAAAATTTAACATCTGATGATTGCGTTTTAGGTTTTGGACCATGCAGAACTTTTTATGAAGAATAACTTTTTTGCGTAAAGTTAATAATAAAAAGTTTCCCATTAGTTGCCAACTTAAGTAGACACACTTTATATTTGTTTTTTTTAATATTATAAAAGAACCATACAGTTCCCGCTTCCCGTCCATGGAATGTAATATTGAAAGGCGGTCTCTAATAAGAATAATAATGAAACGTTATTAGATAATATAGCAAAAATATTTTAAATGGCTCATTCTTTATTAAAAATTACTATGTTGGTCAAATTTATAGTTTTCTGCTTTAGTAAAATATAGTTTTCTTTTTAAATTCTAGATTCTCGCTTATAAATATGCAGCAGTTACCAAGACAAAGTACGTTACAATTAACGTAACTTTTCTAAAGTGTCACCTCCATTATTATAAATTACAGGAGTTTATGAGAAATAAGCGACGTATGTCGTATTATAAAACCGCGGGGCACGCAGCAAAGAAACTTATTATAATTCCTTTTCATAAATAAAATTGTCGCAGTCTCGCATAAGGAAAATGCGCTGTTTGTGTTATAAGGTCGTTTTTATTATTTTACCGCATATATATGAACAAAAGGAATGTAATTTTTAAAAGCTATACTAAGATATTCGCATTCCGAAAAAAAAAACATTAAAGGAAAAAAAGTAACGAGGACTTTTCACATGTAATAGATTTTTTATGCCTCTTGGGCTTTTCATAAAAATATTTTAAAAATCGGATACAAAGTCGTTATTAATATACATATCTTGGGCTGCACAATAGTATATTATACAACAAGCATATAATGGTGGCTATTATTCACGCGGATAAAGTTTATGACACGAGCCGTATGCGAGTTTCATAATTTTATCTAAGTAAATAAAAGCCATTATATGCGAGTAGAATACTATACTTTGTCCACAACTATCCAATTATAATTGTAGCCAGAATTACTAAATATATAGTAATATTTGTAATTATACAATGTGCCAAGTTAATAGTAGGAATCGAATTTAATTCTACATTAACATCTTGGTTATTCGTTGTCGTAGATGTAGATGAAGATGTTTATGTAGATACTGCCTTATTGCGTATATACGGCTGACCAAAAGGATTGTTTGGATTTGGTTTTTTAGCAGTTTTCATTTTATTTTTCATTGAGTCATCAATATATCCTTCTGCTACCGCCGTGAGTTTCAATGCAGTTATATCCCCCCCCCCCCCCCCTGCGTCTACAACTATAGTGGCTGAAGATCTGCGAAAACTGTGACCAGAATATTCCCCTGGAGTGGGTAATTGCAGAAATGTTGCTAGTTGTCTCCCCATTTGCGTAAATTTATTAATTCCTATCCTTTGTGAGGTACATTTGCCATTTTGATAATTGAAAAAAAATATTAGATGTGACGAAAGATGAACGAAGGCTGATATACTTCTTGCAAATTAGGTAATAATCGTTTGATATTTTAAATTTTTTTTTCTGGTTATAAAATTAAACTTGCTATTTTTTCTGCTTCCTGTATATCTGGTGGAGTATAACACATCTCATCTTCACTATCTCTAATCATTTTGAAAGTTCTTTTAATACAATTCTTAACTTTAAAGTTGAACTATCTTTTGACGTTTCAAAATAAAATTACAAAGCGCTTCGACTTGATATTTAATGGCATGCTTGATTTTTCATCATACACACAAAATCGTATTATGGATGGACCTTACAGGGAAAACGACCAATGATATAATAAAAGGCATTTTTAAAAATAAAATGCACCTGTAAAAATGCACCTGCTATCAAGTTTTTTATGTTACCTTTCGCATAGTTACTGTTTCGCATGGTTACTGTCGAAACTTTGTCAAACAAATTCAAAAATATAAAAAGCGTTTTTCAAAATGAGCGATTCTGATGGAAGTTTACCTTCTGATATAGAAGCAAACGAAGCGATCTCAAGTTTAGTTCCGACAAAATCCAATGCGCGGTATGAGTTGGAGTATCAGAAGTTTGAAGATTGGTGCAAAGCTAACAAAATAAAGGAGGTGTCTGAGAAAATTATTTTGGGTTATTTTTAGGTAAAGCAACGCTCCCAGAAACCATCTACACTATGGACTCACTACTCAATGTTGAGAACTATGATTTCAGTCAAAAAAAATCAAGATATAACTGTAGCACTAGTGCTGTAATAGATGCCCTTACAAAACGATTTACAGAACTGTAAAATTCATATTACTAAATGAAAGTAGATAAAATATTTTAAGATGTCGCATTACTATCATACATATATGACTCTAACCAGGGTTTTTCGGGCTCGGTTTTTCACGTTTAAAAATAAAATATCTTTTATATGCCCACCACGCCAAAATTAATGATTTTTTCAGAAATTATGTATTTTTGGAGCGTAGATTACGAATCGGAGAGTGTTTTAGTGGCAAATGATTAGGCTTTGAAATATTCCTTCCTAAAGTGCCATTTTGTATTAAGGTTACGTTTTTAATTCATAATGATGCGTTTTGGTTTTTTTCTGCACTATTTTTTTTTATTGTAAAGTATCATACTTCTTTAAAACAGAAAAAGAGAAATTTTTCTGTTTTTTAAAATAAAATTTGTACTTTAAATTTTGTGTTTAAAAATAAATAAAGGATACTAATGGATGTCATGGTGCAACAACAACACCTATCCCGATGGAACAAGATACCTGGTCAAACCCAAGCACGGGCCACAATTGGGAAACCCTCCAAAAAGTTATCATCTGGAATGTTGCATCTAATGGGAACGCAGCTAAAACAAGTGGTTGGTCTACTAACAGGCCACTGCCACCTAAGAAAACACCTACGTCGAATAGGAATTTACAATGGTCCCATTGAATGCAGACTTTGTGGCGAAAAGGACGAAACCGCCTCACATATCATAAATAACTGTGAAGCACTGACTCGAAGAAGATTTAAAATCTTCGGAGGAATCCAATGTGCGGATAACCTCCGGCATGACAAAGTTGGTAGAAATTTACTGGACCTTCTAAAAGGAACAAATTTTTTCTAGCAAGATATGGGAGCACAATAAGCCACTAGACTGCAGTGCAGGAAGCTTGGTCCGCACGCCCGACCCCCGCCTTGAACCAACCAACCAACCAATGGATGTCATTTTTTTTATTGTAAAAATATTTTATTGCATTTGTTTATATTTTTTTTTTTATTAAAATGAACTCTAAAAAGGATGAAACGGGACAGAAAAGTATATAAAAGAGATATACTACAAAATATTATTCTTTTTACTCGTTTCCTTTAATATTGCATCACAAACCAATAACTAAGACGATATCGGGATCACTAACAGTAGGTACAAAGTCAAAATGTGTAACTTATTGGTGATTCAAATCAAAGGCGACGACCTCATATTTAAAGTACATGGTATAGTTTCTTTTATTTTTTTTCTTTATTCTTAAGATTTGCCATCTAATTTTTTTTTTAATTTATAAACTTTTTCTTTGTTTTCCTGATCCAATGTTTGTGGGTTGAGTGGGAATAGCGTTTCTAGATTTCGCCTCTATTCTGTGGATAGTATGAGTTATAAAATCTTCTTTTTTTTAATATATGTATAATAATAACATCGTACACTTACAGTTTATGTTCTTTTTTGTTAATAAAAGTCGTTATTTATTTATTTATTTATAAGCTTCCAAAAGGACTTTAAGAAGGAAAATTTTAAAAACTTTTTGGACAAAAAATGCTGTGTTATCTAAGCCAAAAATATCCAATTTCGTATAAAATCGTATGAGAATACAGTTTTTTCTACAAATTCTTATAGGCCAAGTTGACTAACGCTATATTTTTACAGAAACTGGAGCACACTGAAAAAGCAAAATACTTGGGTGGCGTCCTTGACAGGTCACTAACATATAAAGACCACTGCAAAAACACCAGGCACAAGGTCACGACTCGAAACAATCTCCTGAGGAAGCTCGCGGGGAGCAAATGGGGTGCAAGCCCTAGCATCCTGAGGACAACAGCGGAAGCCCTGTGTTTCTCGACAGCGGAATACGCCTGCCCAGTGTGGAGCAGATCTAAACATGCCAAACTGGTCACGACCGCACTGAACGAGACATGCCAAATTGTAACTGGCTGCATGAAGCCCACCCCTGTGCCCTTACTATACCAGGCTGCGGGCTTTGCATCCCCGGAAGACCGACGCGAGGCAGCTCAATATGTCGAAAGATTCAAACAGGTATTTGACGAAAGACACCCTCTCCACAGTCTTGAGGAACCCCACGGAACCAGCCGCTTAAAATCCAGAAAAAGATTCATGCGCAACACAGGAATAGAACCACCAGCGAATTTCCCACTCCAACAAGAACCGCCCCGAGGGATGAACCTGGAATGAAAGACATGGCGAACCCTTAATCGTATCAGGACTGGTGTTGCTCCCGTCAAATCTAACCTGGCAAAATGGAATATAAGAGGTGCTGACGGGGTAATCTGCGACTGTGGAGAAGTACAGACCACCGACCACCTGAGAACATGTGTGCACTGTCCATCAAGGTGCACTCTTGATGATTTGTGGCATGCTAACACTGAAGCCGTGGACGTAGCCCGATACTGGGCAGAAAAATTATAAAGGATCTTGGATCTGGATTCGAAAAAGTAAAAGTAAGTGTGCAAATTCTTAGAGGCCAAGTTGACTAACGCTGTATTTTCTAGTGTTTTTTCTCAAGAGTGGTCTAACAATAATAATTTTGCAATACTAAATAACCCTCTATTAGAATAAAAATATATTATATTATGAAAGTTATTTTAAAAATTATTAAGGCACTGTTCTAATGAAAAATACTACACGACCTAAACTATTCCTCTTTTCCCAAAAATCATAAATACATGACATAGGACATTTATCACGAAAGTTTGACTCGCGTCTGATCCTTTTTGTAATTAGATAAACGCGAATTTATTGTGTACCTATCGCAAATTATTAAAATAGTTCTGTACGTAAATAAATGTTCGGTTTTTTGACTGATGGGGAAAAATGAAATTATATTACGATTTTGTTTCGAAGTTTGAAGTAGCAGACAAATTCTGCAAAAAGTCGCTATAATAAAATAAATAATCATCAGTTTTTATTTGTGTGTCCAAGTATCCAAGAACCTTTCCAAAATAATTATTAAAATAGTTTCCTTCGTTTCAAGATTAGGCAATTTAAAACTAAACTAGAACATGAAGAAAAATAAATACAACCGCCATTAGCAAATCCAATTCGCTGAGAGCTTTTGCCAGGCTTCTTTTAACACTGGGTCACATCCATTATAAGGTCTAACTTTTTAGGTAAATCCGTTTACACAGTAACAGTGACGTCGCTAGCGGGAGTGCCTCCATATGTCATTCTTGAGAGGGTATCATCCAATCCTTATTTATATCCTAATTTAAAAAATATACAAATTAAAGATATATTATTAATACCAGGCCTAAGGGAATATAACAATATAATCAAACTTGATTATAGGTATTACGATTATAATTAGAATTACGTCGTGTTACAATAATATCATAATTGACAGCTAATAATTAAGACCGAATAATTACCAATTAACTAACCAGGTATTTTGATTGTGATTTAAATGACATCAGAGAAATGTATAAATCTTTGAGGATACAAATTTTAATTTTCATTAGATATTAAGATTGGATTGTATGTTTTTTGCCAATGTTATTAATTTTTTTAATTGAATATTATTAATGCATAAAAATATAAAGTTAAACTTCATAGTTATTTATATTACTACTACGATATGAGCTTCATTATAATAACGAGTGAAGAATACTGTCACGACGAGGTTGTAGACAGACCGAGTGGTAGCCACACGAGTGCTGTAATAAACCTTACCGTACGTATTAAAATGTTATTTATCTGAGACCCAGATTTTTGATTTTTTATATATTTGAAATGGCTCTCATATTATACAGTGACCTTACACAAAAAATTACAAAAAAAAACGAAGTAAATATTTTTAATGAATAGGGATTTTTTTGAATAAATAAATTGTTAAAAAATTGCGTTCTTTTTAATAAAAATGAGTTACGTAATGAGTTTATTCCACTACTAATGATATAATGAGCTCATGACAACACAACTACGATAATACAACTGATTAAAAAACTCTAGGCTAAAATAAGGGGGGGGGGGGGGGGCAGCGACGGCGCCAGGGGGAGGCCAGGGTGGGCACCGGCCCACCCTAAAACCATGAGTGCCCCCCCCCAAATTGATGGATTCGGGTTTGTAATGGAATTTTTGGGGAAAGGGGAACTTGGCTATAAAAGTTTTGATGAGTAAAGAGTGGTTGTATGGTATGGAAGTTTTGTTTGTCGCTGCTTATGGCGTTCTAGAGCGTCGGGAGGCCGGCGACCTTTTTTTTTTGAGAAGTCACTTTTTATTTGGGTAGTGCCCACTCAAAAATCATCGGGCCCATTTGTGCCCTCCCATCCCAAAAATCCTGGCACCGCCACTGGGGGGGGGGGGGTGGTCCGGCCAGGCGTTATGGTCCTGGTAGGTGACAGGCAGAAGAGAGAAGGTTTGCGTTACGTCACGAAAAAATATTAATTAAATCCAGCGTAAAATGTATCTGTTAAAGATTTTTAAAAAGTCGACCGTTTGCAAATTTTATTTGACAATGACAAATCACAGGTTGACAAGTCCAATCAATGGTCGTGTCCGTATTATCACCTGTTGAATGTCAATGGAAACCAACCGCATATTCAGATAAGTTTAGATCGGGTTGTCCAAAATTGTTTAAACTCCGCATGTGCACTTACCATCCCAGACCCTAAAAAGTCTCCCCACAACCCCGCTCTAAAGTCAACAGGAGAGCAAATATTAGGGCAGTCTAAACTTGCACGGTATTTTCTGTATTTCCAACTACAATGCATCACCCGGTATATTGCTACTTAGCATGCGAAACATTGTCATTGCTTTGTTTCTTTTTTTTTTAACGTTATCGTCTTTTGATGGTCTTCCACTGAATTCATTTTCGTGCACAGTTAAAATTTAAACTAACTTCACTTTTTGTGCATTTTGTAGGTTTTGCAGTAATTATTTTAATAATTACTGCACAACAATAATAATTTCAACATTGCTACAGTGGTATACTTTGTGCCAGGCACATTAGTACCTTATATACTTCAAACTTGTTAATATGGTTGCGCTCTCTACAACGTAACCGGAGTATACTATTTATGTGAGCCCCCCCCCTATAGTTTAATAGCAAACTAATTCTTTGTCTTACAACTTTTACTAATGTCACTATTATCAATAGTCGAATTCTGCTACGTCTGGCAACAGTATTTCTCGATCGTCATAGTGGTACTACAACTCGGGCTGTTTGCCCAGCCGGCTATGCACCATACTCGAGTAGTTCTGTTGTACCGTTAGTTTGTTGAAAATGACGTTTCTACTCACTCGCTTAAACGCCGAATTATTGTGTTAACTTAATTTGTATACATTAACCGTTTACACGTTGCTAAGTAGTTTGTGAGTTGTGTGACGAAAGAATAATCCTAGTGGCCTTAAATTTTACAGCTTTTAAATGTAGTATACATATACCTAATATATTTATTTGAAATTGGCAGCTACAGTAAACTTTTATGAACCTAATTGCGAAATCGGTTGGTCACTCCTCACTATTCTGTTTGATTTAGCAGCAACGATGCAATTAGACAGGTTTGGAAGAGACTATAGAAAATTCATTTTATCGATGAAGCCGCATAAAAACAAAAAAACATTTTTGTCGCAATATCTACACCTGCTAACTCTACACCATCAAGTGCGAGTCATATAGGGAGCGTGTGCATCGACAAAAAAAATGTTAAATATATGGGTAAAGGTATGGACAGACAAATTTTTACGTTTTTTCTGGCTTTCCTATCAGTAAAACAGAATTTCTTTTAGAATACCCCATTTTTTTAAATTTGTCGGGCCAAGTAGATGCCGGCTAGGCTGCTTGATGTCGGCAACCTTTATAAATGAATTTTCGAGGGTCCCTTCTATACTAATAGGACTGCATTCAGTCTGAATTCGAATAAACACTTCTGATTAATTTTAGCTTATTTCTTTAATTTTCTGCTAGTTGGAGATAATATACAAATATGTTTTGCTTTCGCTTTCGCTTAATTAATTGCATAAATAATAAATATAGTAAAAATATATTACAAAATAACAGAACACTTTTATTTTAAAAACAGGTTAAACAGGCTAGCAGAAATATAGCAAGAAAAAATATTTATGTTAAATTTAAAAAGTTTATAAAAAATTACAATACAGTAGTTTTTACTGTTATCTACGCGCCTTAAAAGTTGTTGGTATAAAATTCGGTCAATTTGGTGATTAAATAAGTAGGCATTATAAACATTTTTAACAATAATTAACTAACCAGCAACTTTGACTGTGGCAGTGACATTATAAGGCATTATTTTTCAAAATCAAAGTTGTCTGATTAGTAAAACAAGAATTAAGCTAACCGGCCCACCTTGGCTGTAAGAAAACTATTTCTGCCAATGTCATTTATGCTACAGTCAAACTTGGTAAAAAACCTGATTAGAAAATATGAGCCACTTTCGAATATATTTTCTGTCTACGACACTGATAGGTATAATCTGAACTGTAACGGTGTATATTATACAAAATTGCACCCAGGTTACTATTTGTTTTTTAATATTGGTTTATTTCTTTTATTAAAAAAAAATATTTTTGACAACTTAAAAAAGTAAGGTTAGGAATGTACCATTGCGCCCAAAAAAACTGGGACAGCAAAATTGTTGTATAGTAGCTCCTGGACTATAAGGAATATATAAAATCTATTGAGGATAGGTTATTATTGTTGTTATAATAGTTGTCATGGAAGTAAAAAGGTTTAACAACAATACCACATTTTTAGAAATACGAGGTAAAATTAAAATACGCATATTGTGTTTTAAAATGTAACAAAAATAAAATAAAATTTTTTAATATTATGTTCCAATTAATTTTAATTCATTTAAATCATATTTAAAACTTAATATAATAACATGTTTTTAATATTTGGTAGTTGCACCATTATTATCGATTAACGCTTGTAAACATCATGCCATACTTAATACTAGGTATCTCGTATACTCTTGCGTTATTGCATCCCATGCTTGCATTATCCTTTAGCTTAATTCATCCCGAGTTCTAGGCTGGAAGTTGTGTTTATACATAAATTTTGTCATCTCACCCCAAACGTTTTCAATTGGGTTAATATCCGGACTTTTCGAGGACCAAGGCAGAACACGAATTTGATTTTCTTCTACATAATTTTGAACCATCGGGCTTTATGTATAGGAGCATTATCTTGTTGAAATATAAAACCGTGGCCATATACTGCGTCGACAGATGGTGTCATAACTTGGTTTAGTATGTTGCAATATAATGGTGCATTGAACCTCCCATGCACTATTTGGCAAAGTCCTGGGCCCCTTGCACTAATCCAGCCCCAAACGTTTATAGGAAAGCGTCCACTTTGATAAGTCTTATTTGTATATCTTCCATCGTATCTCGTACCAGAAGGCCTATAAACGCGGATTTTCCCATTATTGCATGATTGAAAGGTTTTTCATCGAAAAATATTACGGTCTCCCATATATTACCTTGATTTATATATTCATAAGCAAATTCTACTCTTCTCTGTTTGTTTGCTTCTGTCAAAAATATTTTATTGGCAGCACTTTTTATATCTGAACTTCGAATTCTTCTTCGCGCTGTATTAGCCAGACCAGGAAAAATGTGTTTCTTCTTTAGCTTTTATTGCTGTTTCGAAGGGATGATCTTTTAGAAAATTAATTAATTCTAGATCTTGGCCGTCATTCAAAATTTTGGAACAACTAGAACCTGCTCTCCTTACAATACTTCAATATTCTGCAATTTTGTGCTTAGCCAACAACACAGTATGGTATTTTTGCTAATCCCTAATTCATCTGCAATGTTTCTTATTTGATGCCCATCTCTCAATCAAGTGTAAATGATCTATTTTTGCTCGGTGGTTAACGATTTCAAAAAATATTTCTTCTGACACGCCACTGTCAGTCACAAAATTAAATTAAATTGACAACTTCAAAAAAAAACGCTAATAGCCTGGGAGATTAAACTACATTTTGCTGTCCCGGTTTTTTTTGGGCGCAATGGTACCATTGCAATCAAAAACAAATAGTACAACAAAATATAATTTAATCTGCTGGTCTATTATAAAATATTTTCTTTCAAACTGATAACTCACTGTGTTGGCTAAATCCAAAATTCGAGAACATGGAAGTATTGTGAGAAACCCAGGTTCATGGTCGCCCAAAAGTTTCCACCGATGACGAAGATACAACTATAATTAATTATTTAAGAAACAACCCATTCGGGACCGCTATTAAGGCTAAAGAAGAAACCCATGTTCCTGGATCTTCAATTACAGCTCGAAGAAGAATTCGGGAGTCTGAACTCAAAAATAGATGTTCTGCAAACAAAATAAACAAAAGTAAATAAGCAAAGGCGAGTACAATTTTCTCACGAATACCAAAACCAACTTTGGGAGTCTGTAGTTTTTTCAGATGAGAAAACGTTCCAGTCCTGTAATAATGAAAAAGTCCGAGTATATAGATCCATAAACACAAGGTATGATGAAAGATATACGCACAAGACAAATCAAAGTGGAGTTTTTCCGTAAATGTGTGCGGTTGGATTAGTGCTAGAGGTCCAGGAGTTTGTCAATTTGTGCAAGGGAGGCTAACTCCAGGAACATATTGCAACATATTAAATAATGTTATGGTGCCATCGGTTGATCAAAATTATATTTTCCAACAAGATAATGCTCCATACTGCCCGCATAGTAAAAGATTACTTTCGACAAAATAAAAAAGTTTTACCATGGGTTTCGAAGAGCCCCGACCTCAATCCCCTAGAAAATGTCTGGGGAGAAATGACCAAGTTCATGTATAAACATGACTTTCATCCAAGAAATGAAGAAGAACTGCGCCAAGGGATAAACGCAGCATGGGATAATATAACCCAAGAGTATACAAGAAGCTTAGTCTTAAGTATGCCGCGTCGGTTACAAAAAGTAATTGAAAACAACGGCGCAATGACTAAATATTAAACAGCTGCTTTTAAGTATATATTATTTTAGGATGCAGCATTTAGAAATGTTTATTTTTGGTTAAAATTTTGTATTTTTACTGTTTTTCCACTTTTGGCTTTTGTTGTTTTTGGATTTTTTTATATTCAATATATAAATCGATAATTGTTATACACACTCTATTATTTTATTTAAAAACTTGAAAAATTGTCCATTTTTAAAAGGTAGGTAAATTTTTTAAAGCACCTTTATTACAATACTTTTATTTCGCCACGTATATAATAGATTACCAAATTCATGGTAACGCCTAAAAAGTTAGGTGGCATAATTATATTGTTTTCATAGTGACGACGATATCCACTTCTCGATATCCTTATAGACCAAGAGTTCTATCTGGGACTACTAATTCTTGTACTACTTTTTTTTTTATCGCAATGGTACATCATAAATACATGCTATCAGCAATTTAAATTAAAACTTGAATTTGTACGTTAAGTCTAAGAAAAAATATACTGTATATCATGAATGGATTGTTCATATATGAACATTTTAACACTATGCCATAAGCGTTTATGCGATATGGACAATACACTCGAGTTGTACAGTATATTTTTTCTAGGACCCAACATAAGAGCCTCATACCAGTTTAAAATGTTTCTAAAAGTGATTTAAACACACCTAACAGTGTCACTTATGGCGTATATGTACCTTACTGTAAAACGGGTGCATTTTAGTAATTAATTACAAAAAAAAATTCTCAACAACTCAGAACAAATTTATTCTTCCCTAATAAACTTCTTAGGGCTTAGGAGCTTATGAATATTTTAACAAAATTTAAAGAAAAGTTTAAAAAAACAATTCTTGAACCCTAGCACCTTACCACCCGACCAGAAGTCCTTACTAGAGAGGTACAGTTTTAAAGTGTAGTACAATCTCCATGTTTTATGAAGAATTAGATAGATATCGTATTACATGGAGTTTGTAGATCTAGATGATTCTTAGGCATAAATGAACTGTTTTGCAGAGTTTTGCCAGAATTTCCCCGAAAATATTAAGGGATGTAAACAGATCTTTTCAAGAACGTGTTGACTTGTGAACAGATTAAAATTAAACACTTTTTGAACATTTACTGTAGTTTAGTCTAGTCGCCTATATTTAATTTTTATAATAAAACTTTATTTTTAAACATAATTTATGTAATTTGCAATTATTACGAAAACAGTTGAAAATAACTTATATGCTTATAGTACTAAAAAAATTGCTTAAGAATTTTACATTAAATAGTCAAATAATATAGATGTTCCATTTGAAAAGCTTGAGAAAAATTATTAAAATGTGGTTTTTAAAACCTTTTTATGAACACCCTGTATAAAATAGATTAACCCTATTGATTCATAATATCTTTAGACTCCTTGTCATAAATCGTATTCAATCCCATGATGATGGTTTTTAAATGTTTTTCCAGGACAGTAAAAGTTTATTTTGGATTAATGGTCGTGAATTTAAGCCCGGCAGCCTGCTAACTTTTAAAACAATTTTAACATGAGATTCGTAAGTTGGTCGTAGAAAAAACAAACTATTCAACTAGAGTGGAATATCCATATCACATTCGAAAGTTTGAGTGCCTCCGCCTACACCATCATGCTCAATTTACTTCCTGGTGATATGTAGATATCATATTCACTCTTATTGTACTAACTACTATAGAAGATTAATCAGTTTCATACCCCAGCAACTGTGGATATGAACTGATATTCGTTAAGTTAACTTATAGTCCAATTGTAAAGAAAACAGAAAATATACATGTAAGAGTAGAATAACTACTATAAATAACGTTATTTGCGATTCCGGATATAACCCAGCCCATATTATTTTAACGGGGTGACAATAATATCTGCTCCACATGCCCCTTACTCTAATGACGCCACTGACACAATAAAATAAACACAAATAATTCTCTCTAACTCAATTAACGTCGACAATATTCAATGTGTTACATGAATTAATAGAGACATGCACCCGTAAACCTATCATTACAAAGAACAAGATTATTGGCTTAACTAGATTATATAGATATATATAACGTATCTAGATGTATAAAAAAAGTTTTACTGCTAAAGTAATTTATAGATTTCTAAAATCAGCAGCAGTTAGTTAATGTTAAAACCTATTTGTGTATATCTTTTAGGCGAGGCAGGATTTTTCTTTGACGTGTTTTAGTAAGCACAAGCAGTTTTTATTTTGATCTTTGGAACTTGCGTCATATAGGTTTTGACGTCATATAAATTTTGCATTAATGGATTCATAATTTTGAATGGCAGTACATTTATTGAATGTCATTGATAAAGCTTCTGAAACTAACTAAAAACAAAAATAGCTATATTAAGTAAGTGCGTTATTTTTAGGGCACATGTAACCTGTGAGCATATGTTTTTTTTTGTACGTTTGGCCGATTTTAAAATATTTCATCAACTAATCTCATGACGTAACCATTTTGGTTTAGATCGGTTTTAATATGGTTAGTTTCTTTTTTGAAAACTTCGTTTAAGTTATAGAGAGTAATTTCTCCATCTACAAGGGTTCTTACTATGCCATCTTTTGTGTTACTTGAAGTTTCCTGTATAATATATAAGTTAAGATGGTGTTGCCATTTTTCGTTACGTTGGAGCATAGGAAAGGTTGTTTTCTTTTTTCTCTATGGTAAATTTGATCGTCGATATAAAACTATTGATGTGATGTAGGAATTCACTGAGTTCGTGATCGTTTCCATTCTAAATAATAAATGTGTCATCCACATAACTCAGCCACGTTTTTGGTTTCTTTTTTGCTTGGTCTATTGCTTCGAATTCAAACCATTCCATGTAAATATTTACGATTATTGGCAAGAGTGATGAGCCCATTGGTAGTCCGTCCATTTGGATAAAGAATCTAGGTTTCTGGAACTAAGAATTGGTAATAAGAAAGTGCAAAATGGTATTTTGCGCTTGTAGTACTTGGTTGTAAAAACAATTCTTATTTCCCTCTAAAAAATTTTTACGAATTCTCAGGCCGGACAAGCTGGAATTCTATTATACATATATATTTTCAAAATGTGTGACTGACACGGCATTGTTTAGTAATTTCTTATTATCTTTGAGGTTTCTTTCCACAAGTTCCCGGAAATATTATCGGTTTGCTATAATGTTTGATAATTTTGGTAATAGATTTGTCCGAATTACATCCATTTGCTCAATAGGTCAACCAAATATTGCTATTTTTCTAGTTATATTTATCATTCCCTACTTACTTACTTTATGTTCTTTATTAAACTGTATTTATAAAAAAACAAACAATTAAAAAGGTCATCGATCGGGGTCCTTCAGCCTTATCATTCCTTAATTTTCCTATTTTATTGGCACTAGTTATTTACGATTTCATATTACAACACGAGATGTTAAAGTTGTCAAACGAGGCGTCAGCCGAAATTAATAAAACATCGAGTGTAGTAATATGAATTTACAACAAGAATATTGTACAAAATTTTATCTACTTTCATCTATGAATAAAAATATTTGGCAAAAGGCATTTTTAAAAATAAAAATGGACCTGTAAAAATGCACCTGCTATTAAGTTTACTAATAAGTTTTTTATGTTACCTTTCGCATAGTTACTGTTTCGCATGGTTACTGTCAAAACTTTGTCAAACAAATTCAAAAATATAAAAAGCGTTTTTCAAAATGAGCGATTCTGATGGAAGTTTACCCTCTGATAGATTAGATAGTTTAGTTCCGACAAAATCCAAGGTGCGGTATGAGTTGGAGTATCAGAAGTTTGATGATTGGTGCAAAGCTAACAAAATAAAAGAGGTGTCTGAGAAAATCCTTTTGCGTTATTTTTCCGTAAAGCAACGCTCCCAGAAACCATTTACACTATGGACTCACTACTCAATGTTGAGAGCTATGATTTCAGTCAAGAAAAATCAAGATATAAGCAGATTTTCTCAAATAATCGCATTTTTGAAAAGAAGTTCAGAGGGTTACAAGGCCAAAAAGATTGCAACAAAACTTGGATCGAATAATCCCGAAGGATACAGTGGACATTGTTTTAGGAGGTCCTCAGCCACCATTCTAGTTGATGGTGGTGCAGATATGCAGATGTTAAAGCGTCATGGGGGCTGGAAATCCTCTTCTACGGCAGAAGGCTGCGTTGAGAATTCTTTAGAAAATAAGAAACTAATAGCAAAGAACAACATGGGGTCAGACACGGATTTAATGATTGGAAATTCGAACGTAAAGGGCTCCATCACATCCACTTCTGGTATACAAATTTCTAACTGTAAAAAGTGTATTATTAATGTTTATAATAAACCTTAAGTGTTATATTTTAATTAATAATTGGTAATTAATTTTATAATTGTTAATAATAAATCATTCTTTTAAAAAGTGTGGTTTTATTTAACAGCAAAATTTTAATAAAACAGTTTTTTTCATTACAGCACTAGTGCTGTAAAGGCATCTATTAAAGCAATAGTGCTGTAATAGATGCCCTTACAAAACGATTTACAGAACTGTAAAATTCATATTACTAAATAAAAGTAGATAAAATAAATTTTTCACTATTTTACCAAAATGGGTGCCTGCAGTGCGTTTTTTACATGCGAAAGTTAATTAGCAATACAAAAGAAATATCCTGAATGATAGGGATGGTCGCTTTAAACGGTGAATGTTCCTTCCCCCTCCCCCCACTCCGATTTTAAATCCACACTATACGCTACTGAGTGCGATGTAAATCAGTCTTATATCTCCTGAAAATTTATGGCAAGGAAATTGCGGGCAAGATCCTAAATTTTCGGAACCTAACCTTAAATTGCCTACTAACCCAAATATACCTACACAAACTATATTTATTCAGCTCAAAACACACCGCCCTAAATTAAATACAAACAAGCTCTATCCCTCTTACTTGTTATCTAATTCCGTGTTTTTAGAATTTCTGTGATAGAAACGGTAATACTAAAAGAGAGCAATTTGTGCACACTGGCAACTTAAACAAACATTTGATAAAGTATGTGAGAAACACCATTTGCGGTCTAAGTCCCCAGGTTTTTCTAAATAAGCTATTGCACATTTTTCTTTTGTTTAAATTTTAGGATTATTTGTTGGTTCCAGGTCAATTTGGCGTCCAGGAGTCCTAAGTATTTCACCTCACTTGGTGTTTTTATCTGCCTACCAAAGATGTTTAGGTTGTTGTAGTTCCTTACTTATTTTCGTCTGGCGAAAGGCAAAAATGTAACTGATCAAACTTGTGTTTTTTAAGTAGAACGTGACGAATATCATTGCATATTTGAATTGTACAGGGACATTATTTTAAGTGTCTCACCCGATTGGCGTCTTTGCTATCGACCACAATAAAAAAACAATTATGTATTCCGTAATACCTTTTAGTTTAGAAGCCAAATTTGATGTAAAAAAAATCTATGTTTACAAATTAGACAGATATGACGCCATATTGGATTTTCTTAAATAGCAACTCTACTTTATAGTAAGCCAGCTGCATTCGCTTATTGTTCCAACATTAAAAATGTATAGTTGTCAACATTTATTTTAAGCCGCTCCGGAGATACGAGGCTTCGAAGTTCGTGATTTGTTATAATCGAATTAACAGAAGCTTTGAGATTAGAAACTCAATTTTTTCTGGAGATACGTAATTTTTTATGGCGGAGCCACCCATACTATTGCCATATATGTCAGATGTCAAAAATGACAGATACGACGCCATTTTGAATTTTTTTAAATGGCAACCCACATTTATAACTACGTCAGTAAATAACATATCGCGGTGCGATTTTAAAAATATATAATTGTCGATATTTATTTCCAACCCTTACGGAAATACGACCGTATCAAAAACTGCATCGTACGATTATGTGTTTTAAGTTTCTCACCCCATTAAAAAATAGAAGCTTTGTGATTAAAAAATCAATTATTTTTGCAGATACGTAATTTTTTATTGCGGAGCCACCTACGCTATTGCCATATATTTCAGATGTCGAAAAATGTTATAAATGTGGGTCGCCATTTAAAAAATTTCAAAATGGCGTCGTATTTGTCATTTTTTGACATCTGACATATATGACAATAGTATGGGTAGCTCCGCCATAAAAAATTACGTATCTTCAGAAAAAATTAAGTTTCTAATCACAAAGCTTCTATTTTTTAATGGGGTGAGATACTTAAAGACATAATCGAACGATGCAGTTTTTGATGCGGTTGTATTTCCGTAAGTGTTAAAAATAAATATCAACAATTATATATTTTTGAAATCGGACCGCGAAATACAATTTACTGACGTAGTTATAAATGTGGGTCGCCATTTAAAAAAATTCAAAATGGCGTCGTAACTGTCATTTTTTGACATCTAACATATATGGCAATAGCATGGGTGGCTCCGTCATAAAAAATTACGTATCTCCAGAAAAAATTGAGTTTCTAATTTCAAAGCTTCTGTTAATTCGATAATAACAAAATCACCAACTTTGAAGCCTCGTATCTCCGGAACGGCTGAAAATAAATGTTGACAATTATACATTTTTATTGTTGGAAGAAATAAGCGAATGCAGCTGGCTTATTATCAGGTAGGGTTGCCATTTAAGAAAATCCAATATGGCGTCGTATCTGTAAAATTTGTAAACATAGATTTTTTTTGACATCAAATTTTTCTTCTTCACTAAAAGCTATTAGGGAATACATAATTGTTTTTTTATTGTGGTCGATAGCAAAGTCGCCAATCGGGTGAGACACTTAAAATAATGTCCCTGTACTAAGAATTCGACACCTATTTGATATTATTGCACACTACATGTCTAAATTCAATTGTTTTTGAGGTATTGACATTTGAAAAATTATATTTATCTCACTTTTACAGGCTACAGTGTCCCAATGGTGCAATCTGAAAAAAAAGTGGCTTGGTTCATTCAGATCTAAATAACTTTTACAGATAAAAATTGTATCTGAAACAAAAAATAAGAGCATTTTACTCTTGAGCAACTTTAAAAAAATTGAATCTCCCTTATATGCACTGCAGTTCATTTCAATTTTCATGAGCGCTTTTTTTGGTTGAAGGGGACGCAGAAGCCTTTATTAAAAATAAAATGTTCTGTTAAATCGATAATAAAAAAGTTCTCCATATTTATTTATTTATTTATTAAGAGTCAAGCGATATCTGCTGACTTGAAAGTCCAACGTGATATCCATGTATACGTTAAGTAGTGTACAGATGTATTTTTAGTACGTATTAGCCTAGTTGTAAATTATGAGTACATTAAGAAAAAAAAGGGAAGTAATTGTTATTATTACATAATGCTCCCTAGCACTATTTCGAAAGACCCCTATAGATCATTTACCAATTAAATCAATATTAGCATATCTCAAATTATATAGTGACAATATCCTATTGATAGGTGTGTTTCTACCAAGATTGGTACTAGAGCAAGGGACGAAAAATAAGTTTTTATATCTTAAGACACGTGGTTGTATATTGAGATAAATTTAGGAAGTCAGTTAAATTATTTATGATTTTAAAAAGAAAGATGATATCTGTAAGTTCTCGGCGCGCTTCTAACGAAAAAAAAATTAAAATTGGTACGTAAATAAGATGTGCTAATAATGTTGCTGTACATGCCAGTTTCTTTAAAGTTAAGGAATCTTAAGAAGTTATTCTGTACAATTTCTAGTCTACTTTTATTTATAAATATTGTATTGTGGGTTCCAGACTACTGATGCGTAATTTAGCTTACTCAATACTTATGCGCAATATAACGTTCTTAGGGCAGTTATAGAAAAAAAAGGTTTATACTGTCTCAATATAAAACCTATTGTTCTATTTGCCTTACCCACAATATAATTTATATAAAGAGAAAATGTCTTTTTATTATTTAGCACAACACCTGAGTCTTTTATAGAGTCCACCTGTTTTAATGGAAAATTATTAAGTCTATAGTTGTACACAAATGTTTGAATATTGCGTGTAAAAGGGACAAAACAGCTTTTAAGTATCGAGGTCATTTTGAAGTAAGAAGCAGTCGCTTATAGTTTTGATGGTTAAATTCAGGTAATCGGCGTAAATAAAAAAACAACAGTGCTTAACATAGAACTATATCAAAAATAAAAAGGACCTAAATGTGAACCTTGGGGTACACCTGAAGTAACAGCGTAAGGCTTTGACTGTGTTCTGTTAAAAAAGTAAGACGCTATCCAGCAAAAAGCCAGGATTATGCCGGCCACTGTATATATCAAATGGCACCAATTGCCATTCTCTAAAAATAATTTCTTGCAAGCCTATTACTTAAAAAAATGCGTGTTTATCTAAAGTGCATTGCCGGCCTTAACAGAATGATAAAATATTATTTAGGTCAAAAAAACACCCTTCACTAGTTTAAATTAATTACACACAAGCTCTTTCCCGCCCACCTATCGTCTAATTTTGTGTAATTAACTAAAGTAAAATACGGCAGAAGCGGGAATATTATTGAAAGAAGGCAATTTGTAGCTAACTATTTATCATAAGTAATTAAAATGTTAATGAGGACTCTACGAAGGCATGTTCAAGCGTCCACTTTTCGAAGGGAACATATTTTTTTTTATTTTTACTTGTTAGAGATCATTTACATCTTTATGTATGTTTTATGAATGCATATTAAAACTTTGTCCGTTTTGGATCTTTTTAATTATAGAGTAATTATGAAAAGCGATTTTACTGGTATTTATGGGAGACTCATTTATTACTTCATTAAGTATTTCAATTAAAAAATCACTTATTTCAAGATAGTTACTTTATGTGATTGTTTTTATCAAGGTTGTGATTAGGGTGAAGTGAACTCATATTTAACGATTTCTTTCCCTTGGTTTTCAAAACGGAACAGCTGTTAAAAATGCTCAGAAACTCAATTAAGAAGTATGCGAAAGATCGATTTCCCAAATGTAAATTTTGAGAAGAAAGAATTACAAAAAATAAATATTGTTTTCTTATGGAAGTAGTATATTTTTTCAAAGTGGAGCTAGTGGGATATAGGAAAGTAAAACTCGCAGTCTTCTCCGCATAATTTAATTACGTTATAAAGGGGAGGAAAACTTTTTTTAAATGTGTCGAGGCCAGTTGGCCACATCATCAGCACCAATAAGCTACAAAAAATTGGAACCAATATTAAGATCTTTAAAAAGTCCAGACTTACCTTATGATACCCTAGAGTAAACGGTTAAGAGATTTTAGAAGATTAATTGTAAAATTGACATAGTGTGAAGATTTCTAATAACTACATGGAGAAATTTATATTAAAATATGATAAATATTATATTTAACACTAAAAAAAGAAGTAAAACTATTTAGGCTCTTTCTTCGACACGTAAAGGATTTTTAAACGGAAATTTTAAAGTTATTCACTCTTATTCCTGCTGGTCGGTCGACAGATGAGAACAAAATGGTGAAAATCCACTATCTGATTTCTGAAGTAAAAAAAGGACTTTCAACAACGTCAAGTAAAATAAAGAGAGTACAAAAATAGGTAACTACATTATAACAGAGGCAAGATTGAACGTGGTGATATCTATGAACTAAAACTCCATCACATAGATGACTCCACCTCAAACGTCCTTTTTTTCTCATATTTATTGGTGGTCGTAGGAAAAAATATAGTATTTATTCAATTATATATTTAAATATAAGGTGGCACGTCACTGGAAACAAACAATAATATTTTATGTTTTGTCCCTAAATTGTCCCAAACAACCCCCATTATTTATGGCTATGTTTGTTTCATTTTTGTGCGATTTATATGGTTTTCGAAATAGGGAAAAATTATTTATCCAAAGTCAAATTTAAAAATACGGTGTATATTGTATTCAGCATTCGCTGCTTTGTGTGTCACGACAAAATTTATTTAGGTTCTATCTAAATGCTATTTATATTTGAACTTAGAAAACACCGGTAGTTTCCAGTGGCGACTTGTGGTCATTTTTATCAGGGGGTAATATCGAAATTTAGACAAAGTCCGTATCTATTTTTCTGCTTCTCTTTGACATGACACAGGTTGTCAAAATGAATTTTAGGGCATATGACAGGGCTGTTTAATTAGTAGCAGACCAACCTTATTTTTCGTTTCTGTTATGAATATGTATGTGCAAGTTGTGACATGCATCCAGCCTGTTGTACAGATTATATATACAGGGTGTCCCATAACTTATGGGCCGTAGAGTAACTGGAGATACTATAGTCTATTTCTTTTCGATTGCGAACGATGACAGAAACCCGTTTTACAATACAAAAATGCAAGAATTTTCATTTTTGACAAGTTGAAAAAGTAAGGTTAGGGATTTACGTCATAACTGACATTTTGTTGATTACTGTTTATAGCGGTTAGAATTTAAAATTAACACTTGTTGAGGCTGCTTTACAGTTTGCAATTTTTCTTTCACGCAAGAAAAGATTGCCCGGGAGTATGCGCAGAACGAGGCTAATGATCAGCTGGCGCAATTTATATTGCTTGCAAGAAATATAACTAGGACCGTATTTTTATTGCCATTGCAAGCGCAATTCTGAGGATTTTCTGGTGATTTATGAGACACCAAATTAAATATAAAAATCCCTGACATTTATTTATGTTTTTTTTTAACCTATAGCGGGTACGTTTTGTTTTTGTTGGTTTGCTTTCATGTCCTGTAATGATGTTTTGTTAAAATGAATGCACCAGAAGCGCCGGTAAGTCCTTACCAAATGTATTTTTATTTTAATGGTTGGCAAGTGGTACATCACCTACGATCTTGGCAAGTCATTGCACACTGTAAAACGAAGTGAAATTTTTATTGCCGCAATATTAATTGCTGCAAGGCAACTTGCGTGAAAGAAAAATTGCAAACTGTAAAGCGGCCTTTAAGAAGAAGAATTTTTAGGTTATGTCACAATGTTTGGCGTTTGGCATGGCCTTCTATATTTTGTCGATAAATCGGGCATCCTTTTTGCTTCAACACAAAGTAGGTATAGGTTTACTATTTTATGTTGCAGAAAAACGTGAAATTAACCGATTTTATGTACAGAAAGTTAATAGATTGTTTGTTTCGTAATATAACTAGAGCTAAAAGTTATTTTTAATTGCTAAAAGGTTTATAATTAGCATATTTGTTTAAAATCAATCGAACTGAAATTTCTTATTCTTCTTCTGTGATTTAACAAAAAAAGACCTTTAATAAGTTAGCTATGCATTTATGTAGTGTAAATTGGTCCATGATTTAACCAATTAGGTGAATTTTTGTTCAATTTTTTTCATCATCGCAATCGAAAAGAAATAGACCATAGACATCAAACTAAGCCGATTATGTCATATAACTTTTTTTTTACAATTAAAATATTAATTTAATTATGTACTATGTTTTTTTATGCTTTGGAATGTTTAAAGGGAAATATCTCAAAAACCGTTAAAGATATTAAGATCAATCAAGTACGCCTTTTTGACTCAGAAAATGCCGTTTTTAAGAAACTGTAATTGAAAAACACCTAATATCACAGGTAAGAAAAAAAAATCATAGATTTATGAAGCCCAGTGTATGCAACTAGCGCCCTCTAGTTTGAAACTTAAAAAGTTCTACAAATTCTTATTTCTTGCTCATAAAAACATAATATTGCCAACTTTCAATTCGATTCATTAAACAGTTTTAAAATTATGGCTTATTTTCGAGAATAAATTTTTACTTTCAACACCCTGTATCTCTAGAACGAGTAACAATCCGAAAAATCTTATATGACTTAATCGGCTCAGTTTAATGTCTAGTATCTCCAGTTACTCTACGGCCCATAAGTTATGGGACACCCTGTAGGTAACTTTGATAAAAAAAGCACATTTTAAGGACATGAAATACTAGAAAAACGGTGTAAAATTCATTAAATCTTAATAGGCTTTGAAATAAAATAGGAATTCATTTATTTAGGAACCACTGATTAAATTGTTCTACTAAAATAAACAGAAGAAAAAAAGGTTTGTTCGGGTTTATTTTTGCTTGCATAAAAATTATAGTTCCGAAAATACAAGAAAATAGCTGTAGAATTCGTTTTAAAAATGGCTTTTATAACGCTCGCTGTGCTCGCTATTGCGTATAATAAAAATTTTATGTCGATTGGGGTTAGATCCTCGTTCAAAATATATTAGAAAATATCGTAGTGGACAAATATTTGCATGAAAAAAAAAACAACCAAGGTTACTAAAAAACGTTTAAAGTAGGGTTAGGAACAGAAAGTCCTATCTTTCTTCTTACAAATAAATATATTAAAATACAACCTACGCGTTTCGGCCTACAAGGCCATCATCAGGGCGTAAGGCAATAAGGTCACCACATTAAGACTACAAGCAGGACGCACTCTAGTCAACAAATCAATTAATAAACTAATGACACACCATTTTACTATAAAAAATACATTTACACTTTTAAAAAGTGGAAAAACAACGACATTTAAAAAAATGATGATGGTCTTGTAGGCCGAAACGCGTAGGTTGTAATTAATATATTTATTTGTAAGAAGGAAAATAGGGCTTTCTGTTTCTAACCCTACTTTATCATGTCAAAGTATATTCTTAATCTCACTTCTGTCAAGTGTCAGAAAACGACTCGCAAAATTTACCACATATAAATTTGGTTTGTTTGTAATTGCCCACTGTGGTTGGTCAGTTTCATATCCTAACTATGATGGATATGAAATCATATCCGTTCAGTTAACCGGAATAGCCCACTTTTCCAATCACTTTAGTGTAAAGGAAACAGCAAATTTCCATGTGGGAGTGGAAAAACACTCACATCAGGTTACATAATATTATCTGTAAGTATTCTACTGGTCTGTTAACAATATTGTGCTAAATACTAAATTATTCAGAATTTCAATCGAATCCTTGTGGCCTGTTAATTATTGTGGCGAGAGCTCTCCAGTTGCATCGTCGTTTGTAATAATGCTAAAACCTCGATGGTTAACCGAGTTTACCGCTAATCCAATTCTATAATCGGTTTAATAGTAAATTATTAATTATGTTTATTATTACATAATTTAAATTTAAAATAAATTCGAAAAGCTTTGGGTTGTTCTTGTTCATCTGCAAGTTATTTTCATTACATATTTTTGTGTACCGGGTGGCCAAATAAAAATGGACGCCGGCCATATCTCAGGAACCATTTATTACAATGTTTTAATAAAAAAATTCATTACAAAATCGACCAAGAGAAATCACTGGAAATTATTTTAAAGTTCCTAAATTTACTCCTAAATTTTTATTAATTCAACAGTGGAGAAAGACTTTAAGTTGTTTTTTTCTCTCCTTTTCGATTTAAAAGTCGTATATTATTCAACAAGCAATATAATGGTTGCTCTTATTCACCCGTATAACGTTTATGATAAGACCGTAGTCGTTTTTTTTTTAAATTTCAAAGCCAACTTAAAATTTTACCGCATTTGTAAAATGCAACCATATGCTCCAATATTTTTTAATCACGACTTTTAAATAAAATGTTCATTATCCATGTGTGTGCTTTATATCGATAATATTCTTTATTTACTAGTAAATAATAAAATTATTGTTTTTTTATATCAATTTTTTAAAGATGTTTAGTAATTTTAGCTACAATTATTTCATATTCGTGGACTAAGTATAGTATTCTATTACCAATATTTGCACAATAAAAAGATGATGAAGTTAATTAAACTCGCCTATGGCTCCTGTCATAAACTTGATCGCTCATATCTTAAAAACGGTTTGAACTAATATAGACAAACTGTTCCTAAGTTGATACTTCTTTTTTAGCTGTGTATAGAAGGCATTAAAATAAACCACATTTTTAAATACCTTTTTTCAAAAAACTTAAAAATAGGCGAGACACAAAAGTAAAAAATGTAAGTGTAGGCCTGGTCATCAAATCGTAGCCTGCTATACTTTATGTTGTTTTTGTCTTATTAGTCATGCAATTTACGGGTCGGTGGCCAGTCATTTTTTTGGCAATCTGCTGTGGTGTGTTTTTCTGAAGCAAGTTAATTTTAAATTGGGGACACGTGAAAATGGTAAAATTTAAAAACAATAAACTAGTAGATATGGTGTTAATTTACAGTGAGTGTCGTTAAACTGCGGCTGCTGCATCGAGATTATTCGCAGAACGCTTTCCCTTGCGGGCTCATCCTACACCCAGAAGTTTTCTTAATGTTATTCAACGGGCCAGTTAGGTAGGACCCTGTATATTTTTGGAATCAGGAAAGAAAGAAATTTTATAAAAATAAAAAATATATAGGGTGTTTCGTTGAAAAAAACACTACTTTCTTCCATAGTTTATGTGTTTTATACCAAGTTGCGTTTTCAATGGCAATTTTAGATTCTACTGTGAAGTATAAAGAAGATGGCTATATTGGTTTTAATGAAAATGCAGAATTTTTCAATCCAGCCCCGTTAGGTAAGGTTAGGTTAGGTAAGAGTGGCAGACATTTAGTTCAGACCAAACAGTCTCACTCACGTAGTCCTATTAGGTTCGTTGTGATACCACACGTGTTCCGTAGAACCCACCTTCATCAGATCTCTGATGGTTAGTGCGGAGTACACCGCAGAAGGGTTTTAACAACTCATTCAAACCAGCCACTACTGTTCAGAAACCTGCTCAGTCGTCCAAGTTGTAAGTTGCTTAGTTTCTCCAGGCTATCGGGTTCACCCAGAGCAGTGAACCTTCTTCTTGCGAGGCCAGGGCATTCACATAGAAAATGTTGAATACTCTTCCTCTTCCTCATCTCTGCAGAAGTCGTTAGTGGGTATTTGCATACGTTCAGCATGTCTACCGAAGAGGCAATGTCCGGTAACAACCGCAGTAATATTTCTCACGTCTTTCCGGCTGTGTCTCAATAGCTCTACGGTTCTCTTTTTATCGAATGTGGGCCACAGTTGTCTGGATGTACTACAGGTTGTCTGTGCAAGCTGCTTGGCCGTTTAATCAATCTCATCTTTGACTAATCCCAGTGGTTTGTTCACTGCATTGTCTGCTAGATCAGCTGGCATGCCTGCGCCCTCTCTCGCGAGCGCATCGGCAGCCTCGTTGCCATCTATATTGGAATATCCAGGAACCCAGCACAGAGTTACTCGATGTTGGTTGCCAAGTGTGCATAGATTGTTGAGCCCCGTTTAAGTTTTGTCATTTCTGTAACTATAAATTTGATAGACCATTATTATCTCATAAAATAAAATATTGTTTATTATTTCTGTAACGCCTCTGGTCCAGCCCAGAAAACATCATCAAGAAAAGTGCAATAAATTCGACCCACACTGAGTGTTCGTATTGTTGTGACCTCGCGGACCATCGGCAAAAGCTTGATTACGATTTATGGGGGCATACTGCCTTTCGGGCTCTTGGGAATTAATTTTATGGGAGTTTTTTGTTTTTACGAGGAGATTGAGAATTGGGATTGCTTGTGTATTTAAAGTTATGTAAAGTTAGGAAAAAGTAATTGGTAAATTAAAGAAAAGGTTTGCCAAAGTCCGTAAGGTTTGCGGACTGGTTTAATTAAAAAGGTAATTGATCCAGTTCACTTTTATTGCAAATTTTTTTACCAGATGTTAATAATGTACGTTCTTATGGAAAAAACGTTTAAAACGTTTCTCATCTAAGACCGTTGCCAATTTTATTATTTTAAAGTTAAGAGGACTCCGTACACCTTTAAAACGAAATTTCTTTTTAAAGGTTATTAATCGATTAAGAGAAATATATAAAAGTTTCTAGAAATTAAACAGTTAATACTGGAAAGTCCTTATAGTTTGTCATATATGCATTATTTATTTTTAATTTAGCAACAACACAATTAATTTGCCAATGTTCTATATTTAATTTTAAACAACTTTGACTAAAATATTATTTCAAAAACAATTAAGTTTTTTTTATTTTTAATCGAAAGTTTAATTTTTTGTCTATTTCTAAGCATAATTATATCAGTCGGGCACTGATGCTCTCTTTTTCTAACATATGGCAAAACCTACTCGCGGAGTAGCGAGGCAAGTCGGCTGCCATGGACCAAACATCATGAAAACTGTAAATGCGGGTAGCTACAGAAAGCACATAATGGGATTATTTCTTATTATGCTTTGGAATTAAAATAGTACATTATTAACCAAGGTTTAGACAGCTATTATTATTGCCCGAGCGTCGAGTTTAATTCATGAGGATCATAGCGACGAGAAATTTAAGATGCTAGGGCTATAATAGTATAGCTGTCTGATTAAAGAAAAAAAGGAAAGACAACAAAGTCTCGGTCTCAACAAATATAATTAAGTGGTTACACGTGTTTCACCCTTTCGGGCATCATCAGACCTAAAACAAAAGACCTAACTAACAGATACACGAATAATTAAAGACCACTAATTACCCAGAATTTAAAACAAAAAGAAACAGTTACAACATATTAAAATTTAAAAATGTAAATAACAAAAACAAAAAATCAAATGTCAGGGAGCAGTCGGGTCAATTGGATCAATAAGTCCAGTGAAACGAATGCGACGGGATCTAACTATGTTCAAATGCCTGAAAATATGAAAGAAGATGAGAGCGTAGCCAATCTGTTCTGTGCATTAAAAATTAGCGAAAGGTGACCGTCCCGATATCAACATCGGGTTATAAACAAAACAAATCATAACCAATTCATTTACTAATATTGTTAAAAATCAAATTAGGTTCAAAATTAAACACGTCGTTGACACAAGTAAGTATGGGACTTTTTTTGGCCTTAGTAATCTCCATTTTCTCCAACAGATCCAACTTCACACCCTTAGAACATTCGTGCAAAACCTTGATATTTGTAGGGGAAGAGAACTGGTGTCCAGAAGTTAACAAGTGATTAGCGAATGCAGACTTAGTCTCGGTGAAATCCGAATATTTATACTTATTGACAAGGCTGAGATGTTCCTGTACTCTAGTGGACATCCTTCTACCTGATTGGCCGACATAAACCGCTGAGCAATCATCACAATTTAAGGCATAAACACCAGACTTTGCAAAACGGTCCGTTCTGTCCTTGATCTTAACCAAGTGTTGTTTTAAAGTATTAACTGTCTTAAATGCAATTGAAATATTTAGGTTTTTAAAAAACTTAGCTAGTTGTAAGGATATGCTACCAAAAAATGTAAGACATTTAAACTTGTTTTTAACATCTGTGGGTTTTGCATGTATAATATGGTAAGAGAACTTGTATTTGTTAACGAATTTGTAATAAAGTTTATTTATAGACTTAATTGGAAAACCATTATTAAGTGCCATTTGTTTAATTATGTTTAGTTCTTTAGTAAACGCCTCTTTAGATAACGGCAAATTAAATAGTCTATAAAAGAAAGAATTGAAAGCAGCAAATTTTAATGCACAGAACAGATTGGCTACGCTCTCATCTTCTTTCATATTTTCAGGCATTTGAACATAGTTAGATCCCGTCGCATTCGTTTCACTGGACTTATTGATCCAATTGACCCGACTGCTCCCTGACATTTGATTTTTTGTTTTTGTTATTTACATTTTTAAATTTTAATATGTTGTAACTGTTTCTTTTTGTTTTAAATTCTGGGTAATTAGTGGTCTTTAATTATTCGTGTATCTGTTAGTTAGGTCTTTTGTTTTAGGTCTGATGATGCCCGAAAGGGTGAAACACGTGTAACCACTTAATTATATTTGTTGAGACCGAGACTTTGTTGTCTTTCCTTTTTTTCTTTAATCTATATCCGGTCTCTTTGAGAAATATGGACGATTTCTTCGATAGCTGTCTGAGTTATGGTTATTATATTTTTTCCACTACCAACACCCAACACATTTACAAGATACCAGTATTATTAATTTTAAAAAAACTATAAAAGATTGCTTCTGTCATTTTTTCCATCAAGTTACCTGTGCTTTGGAATTGGCAAGATAATTTGTTTTTGTCCAGTAAAGCGGCTTTGTTAATTTCAAATCAAGATTAGCTTAAGTTGTGACTAATGGATTATTCATCGAAATATTAATGTCCATATATTTTTTTTAATTAAGTGACAAAATCCATTTTTAATTACTATATTAAGACATTAATAATTCTAAGTTTTAGTACGACCCGAGTTTTTTTTTATGATAAAGCACCTGCATGTTTGGGGAGTCAAGGTAAGAGATGAGACAAGTGTGCTGTCATTAGCAAAGCTATAAATTGGATTTTGGGTTTTCACTAGAAGGTCGTTAATATACAGTAAAAAGAGGGTAGGCGACAATAAGGACCCTTGAGGAACACCGGCATTGATGGTGAAGGTGTCTGAGAGAAACCCGTCAATCGCCACTTGCAGAGAACGGTTCTTAAGGACGCTGGTTAACCATAAACAAAATCCATTAGGCATTCCGTAGGATCGCAATTTACTTAGAAGCCCATCGTGCCAAACACGATCAAAAGCTCTAGAGATGTCCAGTGTAACAGCCCGGGATTCTCCATGATGTTCGATGGTGTTGCTCCAAAGATGGGTGACATATGCCAGAAGGTCACCTGTTGATCTGGACTTACGAAAACCGTATTGATAATCGCTGATAATGTTAAGCCCTTCCAGATACTTTAGGAGTTGTTGGTTAATAGCTTTCTCCATTACTTTTGAAATTACTGAAAGCAATGCGACGGGTCGGTAGTTGCTTGGCAGGGTCTTTTTACCTTTCTTTGGAATGGGCTGGACACGCGCCGACTTCCAGTAGGATGGAAATATTCCTTTTTTGTAGGATAAGTTGAAAAGTCTGGAATTTCGTCTGGACCAGAAGCTTTATTGACGTCGAGTCCTTTAAGAATCTGTTTAACAAGACGCTGACAGAACACGATTTCAGACATTTGCGATTGAACTGAGGAAATGTTGGGTGGTGGTTTTCGCTGAAAGTCTACAGTGGAATGCGAGGAAAACAGTTCAGCAAGTAGGTTTGCTTTATCCCCGGCTGTGGTTGCTATTGTGCCGTCGGAACGTGTTAGAGGTGGAATAGTTGACTTTGTAAAGTTTTGGCTGACGGCCTTAGCGACTGACGAAATGGAACCTTGATCCGTTAGGACTGGCAAGAAGTTTATTTTTGATTCTCTCGTTATGAGCTTCTTTGCTTTGGTCTATCATTTGCTTACATTGGTTTCGGGTGGTAACAAAGATGGCGCGATTTTCAGGAGTAGGGTTTTTACGCCACTGTCGGTAAGCCAGGTTTTTAGATCTGACAGCACGCTCGCAATTCTTGCTAAACCAGGGCTTGCCGTTGGAAGGGCGCTTTTTGGAGAAAGGAATAAAGGCCTCCATGCTAGTTAGAATGACGTCGGAGACCTTCTTTGCACAGACAGATGGATCATCCGAAGAAAAGCATACGCTTACCCAGGGAAAGTTGCGAAAATGGTCCTTTAAGTCTTCCCACTTAGCTGATGTATAGTGCCAAATCTTACGGGGTTTAGGAGGTTGTTCAGAACTAATTGGCAGCTCGCTTAGGGTTGAAATAAGTTTGTGATCGGAAGAGCCCAATGGTGGTTGTACGGTGACCGTATATATGTCTGGATTTGAAGTTAAAAGAGATCTGAAAGACTAGCTAAATCCCCAGCTCGGTCTGGAACCCGCGTTGGTTCTTCTACGAGTTGAGTTAGACCAGAACTGATCGCAAAAGATTCGGCCTCGCGGCCTTGCTTATCGTTGGTGTTTGAGTATTTAAGCCAGTTGACATTGTGGACGTTAAAGTCGCCAAAGATAGCAACTTCGGCATTCGGATGATTGGTTTGCAAGAAGTCGATTGTGTTAGCTAGTGATGAGAAGAGGGCCCTGTAATGCATGTCGCTTGGAGGAGGGTAAAGGCAGCATATAAACTTAGTGATTTTTTGTGAAGATATTTTAAACCACATTACATCAAAGTCTTTCGGTTCCAGTATGTCCTCCCGTTGGCAGCAAAGCTCATCTCGAATCAACAGACAGACCCCAAAGTTGTGTCCTACATATTTCTGGCAAGGAAATTCAAACACTAAGCTATAATTTTATGTCAGGTAGTTTCAGAAATATGGAATGTAAGTTTTATTTAGCTTGAAGTCAGTTGCTTAAAGTACAAACAAGAAATGTTCTCCAATATAATGTTATTAAAGTGTTTAAAGCTAAATATTTACTACATTCCGAAACATTCTTTTAACTTTTCACAATATTCAGTAGTATTTCGGTGGCAACTTTTCAAAGGAACTAGCGAAAGTACCACTTTGTCTATAAAATAAGTATAAAATCGACAAATCCCTTTGCCCGTCAGGTTCCTAACTATATACAGTGTGACCCCCGAATCAACGCATGAATAGGTGAAAAATACTGAAATTTGGTGAGTTGAAGCTTTTTCTATCCAAGCCCAGCTTGGACAGAAACATAGAAATTAATTTGTGTCATAATTTTATTTCAAAAAATGAAATAGCCTTAGAATTTAACTTATTAAAACCTTATTTTTTCCACTAATAAAGTGTGTTTTTCTAGAAGATACAATAAATATGGAACATTATTTTTTCAATAACCTATATTTTTGATTTACATTATCGAAACTTTACAATATCGGACATCTCTAAGAATTCGATGTGTAAAGTCAGTGTGCTTTCAAATAGATTGTTTCATTATTGACCATGGTCAATGGTGAGTGTTCAGGTAGAGAAAATCGATTTCTAAGGTTAATAATAGAAGAGGATACTTGGTCAAACCCAAGCGAGGGCAACAACTGGGAAACCCTCCAAAGAACTATCAACTCAATGGTTCCATTGAATGCAGACTTTACGGCGAAGAGGACGAAACCGCCTCACATATCATATATTTCTAGCAAGATAGGGGAGCACAATAAGCCACTAGTCTGCAGTGCAGGAAGCTTGGGTCGATCGCCCGACTCCCGCCTTAACCAACCAACCAACCAAGGTTAATCATCGGTCAATAATGGCCGTTTTATGGGTTAGTAGTGGAAAAAAAACATTTATTTTGCTTTATAGCATTCGTTTAATTTAAGAGATATTTATGTGATAATAAAGCTGTGGCTGCTGACATCACAGACCTGGTTGAACACACAGCTGGTCTTATTCGAATTGATCGTTTTTCTATAACAGTGTGTGTTAGTTTACTTATTTTATCGCGCTTGGCGCCCATAGGGGGGTGTGGGGAAGGGGTAAGAGGGGATTGCTCGCTCTGGGTCCTACGTAACTAAAACAATTTTCCCCTAAACTGTTTATTATTTTAAAAAGAAAAACAATTAAATAAATTATACTTAAGGCGACTCTACACGATTAGTATTACTGACATACCTGAATGATATCATTCCTTATTCCTTCGTCATTCATCAGTATTTTTTTTTAATGAAAATTCATATCAGTCCGACCATCAATCCTTTTTTTTTATATATACTTACACAATCAGTATTACTGTCATCTCTTATCAAGACTGTTAGTCTTAATGATCATGTAGAGTCTCTGTTACAAAATAATTAGCAATAATAGGACTTATTTGGGACAGTATAATATATAACGTAGTCGACGAAAAAGTATATATTTCACTGGTCAAAATTATTTTTTTCTGGCTCAAGAACATTACAAACTTTGGCATCGCTCGGTTGTAAACTGTTGTTTCGTCATAAAATAACATAATTTGGCATCTCATTCTTGGTTTTGTACAATTTTTTGTGTATTCTTAGCAATTTTATCTGCAATTATTACAAAATTTAGAAGTATTCTTATTGGAATAAATATAGAATTTTTCTCAAGGACTACCTTTAGTAGAGTTTCTAGTTTGCTTAAATTTCTAATACAAATATTAAATATTATATACATTGGTTTTTTATGGCAGATGGGGGTGATAAAGCTCATTTATCTGCCTCATCTTGTACTTGTCGCAGCATAAGTTAACAAATTTTTCTCTACTTTAGAAATTCTTTTATAAAATATTTGTTTATTTCCAGTTTCAAGAGCAGATCTCAGGCCAGCTTTGCTAAAATAAGCAGTTTATCACTTCCACTATGAGGCAAAAGTTCTTACGTTTGCCAAAGAAAATTACTGCAAATTATACCTAATACTAATTTATTGGCTAGAGTGCTATAAATACGAAATCCTATAATAGGATTAAAATGGAGGAGAAAGCTAATGTGTGCAGAGATGTCTAAATTGTCGTGATTATTTTGGTACAATAATATAATTTAAGGTCATTGGTCATAGTTTACATTGAAAATTAAATTACGAACATTTTACAAAAATGATTTTTTTTCACTTTAACCGAATTTATCATATTAAGCACTGATCAGACGTGGCCCTTGAGTTTTTTTTATAGGTGGAGCCAGTGGCGTAGCCAGAAAATATGTTGGGGGAGGGGGGGCTCAGTGGGCGTAAGTAGGATATTTTTTTCTGGAAAAAGAGACAGTCGGGACTACATGTATTTTATGATATTGTACCTAGTGAAAAAGGCGGAAAATTTTCGGGGCCATGCCTAAAGTTCGTTTGAAATTCACCTAGCTACTATCAAATTTTAATAATTCAATTATTACCTCTTTCCCTCTGCATGGTTGGATTAAATTTGTTTTTGTACATTTTTTTTTGATATTCCTAGCTGGCCCTTCAATCCAAAATTTTAACATAAGACGTATGTATGACCATAACCAGCGTTTTTCGGGCTCGGTGTTTCATGATTAAAAGTAAAGTAAATATCACTCACCATGCCAAAATTGATGATTTTTTTAGAAATCATTTATTTTAGGAGCGTAGATCTAAAGCAGTTTTTGGTGCAAATACTTAGGTTTTGAAATACTTCTTGTTAAGTGCCGTTTTGTATATTCATAATAAAGCATTCTCGTTTCTTCTCGCACTATTTTTTTTATTATAAATTATCAAAAACTTTAATTTTTCTCTTTAAAAATAAATACCTAATTGTTTTTTGTTTTTGTTGTAAAAATATTTTATTGCATTGGGTTATATTTTTGTTGATTTAAAATAGCCCTCAAAAAGGGAAAACGGAACAGAAAAGTATATAATACTCGTTATCCTTTAAAATTACATCATAAATCAATAATTAAAACGATATGCGTCTGAAACCTTAATCTCTATATAAAACAGGACTTTTAAAGGAAAAGTTTAAAAACTAAACGTTTCTTACAAGACCTTTGTAATCTAAGCCAAGAATACATTGGAGATGTAGTGTATGGCCCAAACTTACTTAATGTAGATGCACGCAAACTGCAGCTCGTTCAGAATTCCCGAACAGACCCGAACAGACCCGAACAAACCCATAAGGTCAATCGTTGGTTTACGTAAAATACGGCCGAGTGCTTTGAACTACCTACATTGGGGAATTTTCACACATACACTATGAAACTTGGATTTTGTGAAGGATAATTTTTTTTTGTTTTAAAAGATAAATTAATAAGGTGGGTCAAATTTGTAAATGGGCCACTGACCAAATGACCTTATGGACAAGCCGCGTCTGGCACTAACATCTTTGTTTAAAATTGTTGAAAATATATCCCAATAATAAAAATTTTCTTAATGTCACAAAATTTTTTAGGAACAATTAAAAAGACTCCTTGAAAGTAGAATATTTTCAAACAAGCAGATGTACGTTTTTCTGTAACCGCAATTATTTTATTAACCATTCGAGCTGTCGACTACACTGTTATCGCAATTTAGAAAACATTTAGAACCAGAAAAAAAGACTGGGGGTGGAAACGTGCCGGGCAGAACCTCATCGGCAGCTGTGACTGGAGAATTAGGTTTTTTTGCGTGTTTTTTCTTTATTAGGAAGCGCGTTTTGTTAAAACCGACATTTTATTTTTCTTGTTCTATGCAATTATAGTGGTAATTAAGAATCTTTATACCTAAAATTATTTAATGTGTTTTTCATATATAATATCACAAGAGATAAAATTTTGTCGGCAAAATTTTCGAAAGGTATGAAAGTTTGTTGCTTGGCAATTTCGCGAATGACATTTTTGACAAAATCACGAGCTTGTCGAAAATGTCATGAGCGAAATTGCTTAAAAGCAACAAACTTAAATAAATCCTTGAGAACAATTTTGCTTACACAATTTTTTCTCGAGTGGTATTCGACATGACTATTTAACTAGAAAAAAGACAAAGAACAATAAAATTAGAAAACTTTTATTTAAGAATAAAACAAAAAAATTACTTATTTATTGATGTAAAAGTTACAGTTGTGATAATTAAACGTTTGTGCATTATTTGATTGATTTTGATTTGATGATATTACTTGATCTGGTGCTTTTTCTCTTAAGTTTGCAATTAATTTTAAATGATGTTCAGAGTCTAACTGCAAATAAGGCTTCAAAGAATTGGCGTGGGAATGTCCTGTTAATTTGATAATTTCTTGCTCACCAACGCCATTTTTTGCAAGGGCAGAAATAGTGGAAGAGCGATGTGAATGGTTTGTTACTTTAAATTTTTTGGTATTTACGCCGATTTTTTCTGCTGAGATTTTGGTGCATTTCGACATGCTGTTTATTCCAATAGGCATGTTTTTGTACCAAATTCCTTTTTTCCAATTTGGATGAACTGTCAAAAAGAGCCTGTCACTTAATTTCTGGATTGGTATTTCTTTTTTCAAATAATTTTAAAAATAGACGAATAGGACAAAGATCTTTGTTAGTGTTGTTTTTTACCAACCATTTGCTACTGGCCAAGGCTTTTGCACCTCCTTGTGTAGTCTTTGAAAATATGGGATTGTATTCGATACGTCCCGTAAATTCTTCATTTAGGTCTAATTCTTGGTGGAAATAATGTACTTTGCAGTTCACTGCTTCGTTGCCTCGCCACGCAAGTTCAAAAGAAAATAAGTGAAATATTTTTTTCTGTAGGCCGTCTGGGGTGTCTTCGTCATGAATTTTTATCATTTCCAATAATTCTTGTGTTGTAAGGGCTTTCGAACTTGTTTTTCTTTTTTCTTGGTTACCTTGAAGTTGTTTTCGTTTTAAGTCCTTTGCCAAACGGGCTGATTTAAAAAGAATGTCGGTAAATGGGTCTATTTTTATATTAAATTCTTGATAATACTTTTCTTGTAGCATCTGCGCCGTGGTATTCCATATGCTTTTGATACTTGACTCTTTGTAGTCCTCTCCATTTAGTTTTTTCATGTTGTAAGCATAATCTTCCATAATTTTTGCTAATTCTTCGGCTGGAGTATGCTTTTCAAGCTTATAATCTCTTATCAATAAGAACTGCGAAAACTGTCGCCAAATGGAAGTTTTGGAGATACGCGTATTTGGAGGTATATTCTCCGACACTGCCTTTTTAATTTCTGTAATGGATTGTATTCCAAATCTGTTTTTTTCTTCAGAAACACTCATTTTTGAACTAAAATAATTTGACGTTTGTTAACAAGAAATAATACAATGACATTTTAAATAATTAACAGAACCATGGTAACAAAACTTCTTTCAATCAAAAATTAAAATTTTGCCGCGGTAAAAATCACATGTGAATTTTGTCCAGGTAGGTGCAGGTAGTAATTTTGCCAGTAGAAGACCGGCCGTTGCTATGACATTTTGCCAGTGTAAAACACTCTAGTTAAATAGTCGTCGAAAAATATAGCCAAGTCAGTGGCGGCTGACCATCGGCTGACTATTGGAATAATGAGTTTGATTGAAAATGGAGTTATAGAATCAACTGTTTTGGAGCAGTAGATTAGAATACGTGTTGTCCAAAGACATCTAAGTCTTCACCCTGTATATTAAATTAAATTAAATTGGAGAATGTGAGAAAGTTATTTTTATAAAAAATAATAATTCTCAATATTTGTTATAATACAAAACACCTTAGTAATCTTTTTCGGGTTTTCATTTTCTTATTCTTTTTCTCTTTTTAAATTTTTAAATAAATAGTAGTTTGTGCAACAAGAGTGGATATGATGTCCATATCGCACGAGAAAGTAAATTGAGCACGACGCCATAGGCGGAGTGCTCAAACTTCCTAGCGCAATATGGACAATCCACTCGAGTTGTACAGTATATTTTTTCAACGACTTAACTTCATGCTAAGAATTTTAAAAAATTATTTAAATTAGGCATCATAACTGGTATTTTAAGTTGGCCATGAACTTGTGAGAACGATAATAAGAAACAATTGAACAAAAATTCATTTTGATGGCAAACCCACGGACCAAATTACACTGTAACATATTTATCGATTTGGATAAGTTCTTATATAAACAAACTTACTTTCACATTCAACTTTTTGCAGAATAACAGACAAAAAGCGATATATGTATTAATAAAAACGAACAATTTATTTTCTCAACCAGGTAATTTGATCAATAATTGTTCTGCTGAAATGCACAGAATAGAAATAGGTTTTTCGGGTTTATTTCTGCTTGCGTAAAGAATTATAACTCTGAAAGTACAACAAAATAGTTGTAGAATTCGTTTTAAACAGTTAAAAATGGATATTGTGCATTAATATGAATTTTTAACGTTCGCTATGGTCAAATTTTTCAAAATAATCGCCAATTTACAAACTAGCAATACTGTTAACGTGGAAAGAGAAGACGAGAAGTGGCAATAGTGTAGGTAGAAATCTAGAAATAACATAACCTTACAAATTTTAGTGAAAAATGGATTTTTTTTTCTAGAAATCTTATAATTTCGTCTGTTTTTTCAGGTTATCTTTAAGTTCCACCATTTAAGGAAGAATTACAAGTTAATTTTCTATGTTTGTAGCGTATAATAAAAGTTTTAAGATCAAATGGGGTTGGATCCCCATTCAAAATATATCGGAAAATATCCCCGTGCACAAATATTTATAATAATATTATTTATATGGAAAAAAATAACCAAGGTTAGTAAGAAAACGTTCATTTGATAGGTATATAGTACATACATATTATGCAAAGCTTGTAGTAATTGTCTAGAAATGAGTGGAAATAAAGATATTTTCGAAATAAGAAAGTGGGTCTGTGTGCAAATCTTTAGTTCGGTCAGAAAATAACAGTAATTTGGTAGAAATATATTTTGGTATTAATTTTGTTATTATACCTTCAATTTTTGCACCATTTCGTGTACTCTTTAGGAAAATATTGTATATACATAGACATCTGGGATAAGTGTTTTGATTTAAATTTAAAAAGCACAAATTTCATCTGACAGATTTGCATATTTTTGAAGCATATTGTTAACCTAACTTCTCTTAACTGTCAGAAAACGAATTTACAACATGTACATTTGGCTTCTATGTAATTGACTACTGTGATTGGTCAGTTTCATATCCTAACTAGGATGGATATGAAATTTTGCCGCACAGTTAACTGGAATAGCCTACTTTACCCGCCACTTAAGTGTAAAGGAAATAGCAAATTTCCATGTGGGAGTAGAAAAGTGACTTTTAATTGGTGAAATAAACGTCAATAATTTGTTTAGTTAGTTTGTAAATCACTTCAAGAAAATCCACAATTTAACATGGAAAATTTAAGCGTGATATGATCCACTTAAACTTAAAGTCAGATAAGTAATTTAAAGCCAATCAATGGACAAATTAAAAGTAATAAATTTTAAATTCATGATGCGGTTTAAGAGACCGCCACGACGAAGACGTTTTCCTTACAACACCCTTCATTGATATTTCCTTGACAGAATTAACATACAAAAAAGTTCCACACCCCATTCTTCTCTTGACACTCTGTGGGCGGTTCGGCCCGTAAAATTACTGTTATTATTTTTTAATATGACGTTGAATATGTTCTCTTAGACACGAACCTTCAATTTTGACTTTATTATAATATGTATGCCTTATAATAGTCGTAGGTGCAAATACGTTTGATATTAAGGACAATGGCTCTTGACGTGTCGTGTGTTTATAAATAATTGGTCTGGGTATTTTAATATGCTAATTGCTATAAGTTGTAAGTATACTTCTTTTTCAAATTCTTCGGTGCGTATTATTTCCTTTATTGCTTTCTGGGTCATATTTAAACGGAAAAATACAGGGTGATTCCTAAGTTGATACTTCTTTTTTAGCTGCGTATAGAAGGCATTAAACTAAACAACATTTTCAAATACCTTTTTTCAAAAACTCAAAAATATGCGAGACAGGGAAGTAAAAAATCTAAGTGCGGGACTGGGCACCAAAACATAGCCCGCTATAGCTTCTGTTGATTTTCTTATCTCTTATTAGTCATTCAATTTATGGATGGTGTTGAGCAATCCGCTGTAATGTGTTTTGCTGAAGCCAGTTAATTTTAAATTGGTGATACGTGAAATAGGTAAAATTTGAAAACAATGAACTAATAGATATGGTGCTAATTTACTGTGAGTGTCGTAAAAGTACGGATGTTTCTTCGAGATTATAGGCAGAACGCTTTCCCTTGCGAGTTCATCCTACACCCAGAAGTTTTCTTAATGTGATTCAACGGGCAAGTTAGGCAGAACCGTATTTGATTCGTAGGGTAATAAATGAACATAAGTACTTTATTTTTAGGTTTTTTGAAAAAAGGTATTTGAAAATGTTGTTTATTTTAATGCCTTCTATACACAGCTAAAAAAGAAGTATTAACTTAGGAATCACCCTGTATATTTGAAAGAACCCAAATTAAACTTGTACCGATGGTGAAGTAGTCCTTTCTAGTGATAAAAGTGATTGTTAATTTAGAATAAAACCAATGACAGACGCTTTTAGGGCAGTGACGGCTTATCAGGTGAAGTATGTGTACACTAAAAAAATAAAACCAGGAGGAACGTAGCTATGCATAATAGAGCCACGGTATCTCCGATGGACAATAATTATAAACACTCGTACATTTAGGCGCGCCTCAGCGACCGTGTCCGTTAGCTCAAAGCAAGTAAAGATCCAACGCCCAACATGGCTTTGAATTCACGCAAGCAACATGTAACAATTTGCATTATGATGAAGGGCAATTTAAAAATAGATCAGTCGTATGCACCATTGTTTTAGCATTGGTTCTCCTAACTTTAAGGTATTTATTTTGAGGCTTCGCGAAACTTACGGTTATAGATATCGTTTTTACGTGATGTACTGTGAGATTAAAAAGTTTTGTTTTTATTTTTCGGTTAATTCAGTAGTGTACGTACCTACTTCGTTGGGTGTTTTAAAAATGAACTCAATTAATGACATAGTTTGTAATTTATTGAAAACTTCAATCAGTCGTTGGACAGATGAGCATAAAAAAGACGTTTTGTTACACGGGGTTTTAGTCAATGTTGTTTAAGTACCCGCACTATACCTAGCTCTTTCCCATTTTTTGGGGCAGGTCAATAATTTTTGGAACTAATATTTGTATAATTTTTGAAAAATCGTGTCAACTCATATAAATACCTTCTACATTTTTAAAATAGGATACAATAAATGACCGCGAAGATTACTTTATACTACATTTTTCTAAAAAGCACCGTGTCGTCTTAACATTTTTTCAAAATCATTTAATAGGCTGGAGGTCCGAATCTAACCGGCCGACCCCGTTCACATATAAAGTCCATACAAAACTCCAGGCTTTAAGGCACGCATCGGAGCCTATTTTTTTTGAGCCCTAGAAAGTCTAGTCTAGAAAAAGTGTTAGTTTACTCGTAGTAAAAAAATATCCCCGTAATCAATAAAACTTTTAGTAAAAGTGAAGGACGTAGTTCTATGCCCTTTCCCGAAAACCAAAGCACCCCCCCTCCCTTCCTAAGGGCGCTTATGTGGAAGCAGAAATATAGCAATGAAAAATATTTTTATTATATTAAAAAAGTTTATAAATATTTACCATAAAGTAGTTTTTACTGTTATCGGATTATGCACCTTAAAAGTTTTTCGGTTAATTTGGAGAATAAATAAATAGTAGTTATTATAAAGATTTTTAACAGTAATTAACAAACCGGCAACTCTTATTGTGGCATCAATGACATTGGCAGGCATTATTTTCTCAAAATCAAAGTTGTCGGAGAAGTAAAACAAGAATTGAGGTAACCAGGTCACCTTGGTTGTTAATATTATTTATACCACAGTCAAAGTTGCTGGTTAGTTCATTATTGTTAAAAATCTTTATGCAACCCGTAATTATTATATGATATATAAACAATTCGATATGGTTTTATTTTTAACTTAAAACCCCCGAACCCTAAAACACCTGGTTAGAAAATATGAGCCCCTCCCCCGGGAACATATTTTCTGCTTACGCACCTGGACAGCTAAACTACTTTTGTCCATGTCTATTTAGCCTTTTTCACGACACACTGTGTAAAATTCTATGTGTGAACTCCAACGCATTCATTTGTTTCTATGCCAACTTCATCCATTACCTCATATCGTTTAAACCATCAGCAGAATATCAAATACCCTTTCGCGTGTTAAACTTCTCGAAACAATCTCATAATATTTAGTTTCTTATGTAGAATGTAGTAACAACACTATTATTAATTCATGAGATACCTATATTTCCATATGTTGAAATCCATACCGTTGTATAAAGATGAAAATTATTATTGTTGCAAAGATGGTATCCTGCTCTGTTTTATATTTAACGTAAAGGAATAGATTGCACGTTATCATTAAATTAATTTCAATAATGTATGCATTTTTTATACAGGGTAATTCCCAAGTCGATACCTACTTCTTTTTTAGCTCTGTATAGAAGGCATTAAAATAAACAACATTTTCAAATACCTTTTTACAAAAAAAACTCAAAAATAAGGTACTTACATTCATTTATTACACTATGGATCAAATACGGTTCTGCCTAACTTGTCCGTTGAATAACAATAAGAATAATTCTGGGTGTAGGATGAGCCCGCAAGGGAAAGCGTTCTGCGTATAATCTCGAAGCAGCAGCTGCACTTTGACGACACTCACCGTAAATTAGCACCATACCTACTTGTAGGTACATTGTTTTCAAATTTTACCATTTTTACGTGTCAGTAATTTAAAATTAACTTGCTTCAGAAAACAAACGCAACGAATTGCCAAATAAATAACTGACCACCAACTCGTAAATTGCATGACTAATAAGAGATAAGAGAAACAACATAAGGTATAGCAGGTTACGTTTAAGTGACCAGGCCCGCACTTAGATTTTTTACTACTGTCTAACATATTTTTAAGTTTTTTGAAAAAAGCTATTTGAAAATGCTGTTTATTTTAATGCCTTCTATACCCAGCTAAAAAAGAAGTATCAACTTAGGAATCACCCTGTATATAGGTAGATATATTTCGTATGGAGCTGGTAACTTTGGGGAAGAATTTAGAAACATCATTAGGATGCTCTCAAGAAATATTAAGAAATTTTTTGGAAAGGCAAACTTTATTTAATATCTAAAAATATTGGCGTAAAGACAAGTTTTTAAAGTTTTATGTTCTCTTAAAAAAAATTGAACAAGGCATCTGTCGTTTAGTAGCGTACCCAGGAGGAGGAGTTAAGGATGAAGTCCCCTTCTCCTCTACTAACTAACGTAACTAATAAAAATTAGTTACGTAATGAGTTAAGTACATCACTAGTGATGGGTGTAATAAGCTTATTACATCACTAGTACGATAACACAACTTATTACGTCACTCAATCTAAAATGGGTTACTTAAGAAGCATATATTTTTCGGTGTGGTCCGGATTTTGTTTGTAACTTTACGTTTAATTGAACTATTTTAACGTTTACCTGACCTACTATTTACAACGTACCTTGTTTTTCCCAAAGTTTTCGGAAACAAATGATAATATGTGATTTATGTCATTAAGACAATTTTCTATATAAATTTAGGCATTGAATATAAATGAAAGGTTTCTATTTAAAATTTAAAAGTTGACTTCACTTCCGATTAAACCGGAAGTTGTTTGGAAGGTTTGTATTCGCTGAAAAATAACAATTTACACATTTATTAACTCCTAAAAATTTTAAATCTTTACTCCTTAAATTACGAAAATAATTGGGGGGTACAAGTACTTTCTTGTATCACCAGCCAGATATACAGGGTGATTCCTAAGTTGATACTTCTTTTTTAGCTGTGTATAGAAGGCATTAAAATAAACAACTTTTTCAAATACTTTTTTTCAAAAAACTTAAAAATAGCCGAGGTAAAAAATCTATCCTTTACTTTATATTGTTTTTCTCCGTTTTTTGTATGTTAGTCATGCATTTTATGGATCGGTCGTCAGTTATTTATTTTGGCAATTCGCTGCGCGGTGTAGGTTTCTGAAACAAATTAATTTTAATAAATCGGTGAAATGGTAAAATTTGAAAACAATGAACTAACTAGCGTGCTAATTTATTGTGAATGTTGTAAAAGTGCGGTTGTTTCTTCTCTACACCCAGAAGTATTCTTAATGTTATTCAACGAGCAAGTTAGGCAGAACCGTATTTGATTTGTAGTGTAATAAATGAATGTAAGTACTTTATTTTTGGTTTTTTTGAAAAAGGTATTTCAAAATGTTATTTATTTTAATGCCTTCTATACGCAGCTGAAAAAGACGTATCAACTATGAATCTTATTTTCAACAACTCCAACCAAAAAGTTTTGATATTTTTACAAAATACAAAACTTGTAATAGCCATATTTTTATATTTTTCTGGATATCCTAATGGTCTGACATTTTCCTTATTTGTCAGTTTAAATCCCGTCTCACGTTTCGCTCGTTTTTGTCATCCAAATGATGCAATCATAAAAGTATAAAATGTTTCACTGTGTTATTGTGTAAAAAAAATGACTGTAAAAAATACCGGCATTTTTCATGTAATATTTACAAACTATGCGGCACAACCGGATTTGGATTTGCTGGAATTTATTTTTTAATATAAAACGTGGGGTGGAATAAAAGTTTCCTGATATAAATCACAGTGTTAGTAATAATAAGGCATATTTTATCTTTAAAGATCTAGGTTTTTATTTAGTAGGCATAAGTTAACATTACGTAACTAAACAAACATGTTAACAGGGAGATGGGAAAAGCACTTTGAAGATAGACAAATGGAAAAGGCTAATTGCACCCAGGTTAGTGGAAGGGGGGGGGATACATCTTCGACCAAAAGTGACTTCAAAAAAAACTTGGCTTCCTTATTTGGACTCGCAAACACGCTGCTGTACCATGAGCGCTGGAACAGCAACCAAATTATTTGATTACAAATAATAGATTTAACAATGATTCATAATCTCGCAAGTACGGTTATTAAAAGTAGCAGATACCGTGCATAACACTAACAATACTTTACTACAACTCTGAATGTGTTTTGTTAAACAGCTACACACCGTAGAGCGAACAGTCTGGAGCCTCGTTCGAAGCGGTAAATAAAATGTTTTTGTAAATGAATTAGTATATTGTATATCCAGGACTAAAAATACTTCAATGCTTGTTGATCAACACAATTTACACTCTCCTCCAGGAATGTGCTATTTCTACAACATAGACATCAGTGTTTTCAGAAATTGTTATTAATTTAAATCATTTTCTTTCATTACAATCTAATTTTTTGTAAAAGTGTTTCCATAATAATGATATTTAAACATTTAAAAGTATTATACGAGAACGTTAATTTTTCTACTTAGGACAGGAAAGTAACAATAATTTGATATATGAAAGTTACTTTCCCGGACTAAGACGGGAAAGAAAGAATATACTGTATTAAGGTTTCCCTAAAAATGTTTTGAAATCCAACCAAAGTCTGAACCATGCCGAAAAATATGAGCCTATTATGTAACCCATTTTAGATTGTTTGAGTTACGTAATAAGTTGTGTTATCGTACTAGTGATGTAATAAGCTCATTACTCACTAGTGATGTAATAAACTCATTAGGTAACTCATTTATATTAAAAAACAGCAATTAATTCATTAAAAAACATGCTGATTTAATAAAAATATTAAAAGTAAAATTAATACCTGATGCTGATGACAGCACCTGGTCTGTGTTTTGAACGTTTTTAAAAACCAAAAATCTGGGTCTTAGATAAAATGTTGTATATCGCACGTACGGTAAGGTTCATAACAGCACTCGTGTAGTTACCATTGCAACATTCCACACTCGTTGCTGTAATGAAGCTCATGCCATACTAGTGATATAAATAATTAATATGTACTTTAATTTTTAAATGTAGCAATTAAAATATTTAACAAAGTTAAACTGTTTTTATTATATTTACTTCGGGTCTTGGCGTGTTATGATTTATGATTTATTTAGGTTTTTCTATATCGTTGGATACTAGATATACACAATTGTTTGTAAGGGGAGAGGGAGTGGGAGAGGGGGTAGGGGGCTGCATCCTCCACTCCTTCTCCTGGGTACGCTACTAAACGAGAGATTCCTTGTTCAATTTTTTTGAAGTTAACATAAAACTTTAAAAACTTGTTTGTACGATAATATTTTTAGATATTAAATAAAGTTTGCCTGTACGATCACCTTTCTCACGCTTTTTCATCACGAACATAAAAAGTAAGTCGTCATACTTATTTTGTTTACTCACAGCAGTGTTTTTTTACAGTACGTTATTTTAATAATATAAATTAAATCAATTAAAAATGCTTAGGTTACAGATTTAAAGTTAAAACATAAGTAGACACCTTCTTCAAAAACTTCTTCTGACTAATGAGGAGCTATTTATTAGCTAATAATAATGTACTCGCTACAATTTTGAATCATAAATTTTATTGGGAACATCCTGCTACGGACGGTAATTTTATTTTTAGCTTGCTTCGATTACATTATTATTACTTACTTATTTAAGTATAATGTAGTAATCTTGTTTGAAATTAAAGTTTTTTCTTCTTGGCAATTTAAATTAAATTATAACGTTTTCAACTTTATAACAAGGGTGGAATAAAAATACTTTTTTACCAAAGCAGTCGTGACAGGTGTAATTGTTTAATAACACTTTTAATGAAATAATTAATAACAGATATCAGCGCTTTTGCACAATACAGAGGGGCTCACATAAATTTATTCATTAGCTAGGAGCAGCTGGTACATAGAAGTTCTGTGGGTGTGAGTCTCCTTGACAATATTTCGTAACAGTGGGGTAGCCAAACTGTAGGGACGGGACTCTAGGGGAGCGGGAAGGGGGCTCAGTGAATTTTCTGGAGAGAGGGACAGTCGGGACTACATATATTAATTATTTTTTTTCAGAAATCGTGTATTTTAGGTGCGTAGATCTAAAAGCAGTTTTTGGTGCAAATGTTTAGGTTTTGAAATACTTCTTCTTAAGTGCCGTTTTGCATATTCATAATTAAGCATTCTCGTTTCTTCCCGCACTATTTTTAATATTATAAATTATCACACTACTTCCATAAAAAATGTTTCAAATAAAATTTTTACTTTAATTTTTCTCTTTAAAAATAAACATTTGAAGAAATAGTCCATATTTAACTTCTTTCCTTCTAAACACCTAATTGTTTTTTGTTTTTGTTGTAAAAATATTTTATTGCATTGGGTTATATTTTTGTTGATTTAAAATAGCTCTAAAAAAGGAAAAGGGGAACAGACAAGAATATAATAGAAAAATACTAGGTATCAAATATTATTCGTTTTACTCCTTTTTCCTGTAAAATTGCATCATAAATAAATAACTAAAACGATACGCGTCCGGAACCTTAACCTCCATATAAAACAGGAATCCTAGAAAACTTAAATTAAGAGTCCAAGCGTAAGACGAGAAATTAGGTTGCAATTAGACTTTTAGACCCAAGCTCCTAAGCTAGGCGGGCTGCCCCCGCCCCCCCCCCTTCCCAATTACGCCATACATACATAACATGTAATTAGAGTCAGATAAAGTGATATTTGATAACTTTTTCCTTTGATTATCAACAACGAATAGCCACTAAAAGATCGATTTTCCAGATTCAGGTTTCGAGGTGACCCAAGTGACTCAAATGATTGAAAAAATAAATATGTAGAAAATATTCCTTTGTCCTAAATAATGTAGATTATTTTTTAAATATCTTACAAAGGTAACAGACACTTGGTAACATGATGCATGGTGCGTTTTATAATTTTTTTTTTGTGTTTATTTTTCAATACTTTTACTTTGGTCCCCTCAAAACCTCAGGGTTTCTAGCAAGATAATTGGAAATACCACGATTTTATTGAATTAATTTTTTTTTACCTAACACGAACGGCACTACGCTGTAGTGGGTACAGTAAGTAACTAACATAAAGCTGTAAGCAACACAATAATAAATGCTCTACAGTAATGGCAGTGACTGAGGTCGTGAATGCCATAGTGGAGTACCTTGAAAGGGGTGATACTGATCAGTCCGCGGTAACGCTTTGCGATCTGACCAAGGCGTTCGACTGTGTCAGCCAATTCCTTCTGCTGCAAAAATTGTAGAGGTATGGTGTTCGAGGTTTATTTATCTCTATCTCTTCTGGTCTCATACTTGGAGAAACAAGGGCAATATATCGAGTTCAATTCTCATCGTTCTGACTATCAAGGGTACCGCAGGGGTCCGTCCTCGGGCCGCTATTGTTCATAATATACATGAATGATTGTTTTGTTATATGCATCCTTTTAAATTCTCACTATATACAGACGATTCCGCCCTTATTGTAACCTGTCCAAGGACATCTAATCTGGAGAATGATATGCAGAATGCTATGGCGTCTATGCGAGTCTTAAATTCGAGGTGTTTTTGGGGACTAATCAATTTTACATCAGTGTTGCATACATGAAAAACAATTAGCACCTAAAGAAACAATGTATTAACTCCAATAATACTTTTAAAATCTTATTTTCAGCTGAACACTGAACCTATTATTTTACCTGTTGCCATTATACCTCATTAAATTTTCGTACACATCCTTTTTATTTCGCCTATTGAACCATGGATTGATTATTAGGTACATCCGGCCTAAAATGGGCCAGGCTGTTCCGGCCAAATGGACTGAAAGCCCAATGGGCCGTTGAAACATTAATGAACGCAGAATACATCCAAACCGATGTGAATAAATTTTCTCGGTTATTGTATTTAGTTTCACGCTTTAATAAAGCATTTTTGTTTAGTCCCTTAAAACCATTGTAATTAAAAAACACAATACCATGAATACACATTTTATTTTGTAGTAATTCGTTGTGGCAAAACAAAAAAGTATTTATTTAGTTTTAATTATTTTGAATGATAGAAGAGTTTTGGACTTGCATTGTCATTATTTACTTTACATCACAAAATTTCAACTGGTAAGTATCTCCAGTCGTCTTCAGATGAATATTAGATAATAATAATATACAGCTCTATTTATACTAGCTAAATGCACTGGAGCCTAACTGAGATGGGTGCAGTCATTCGTTCAGTTCGTACGCGGTATTTTAAGTTTACATCTACTTAACAAATGTTTCCAGATATTTCTTATATCTAATGAGGGCTTACTAAAACAATTTGGGTTCTGGTGTATGGTAACAATTTCCTTTCACGTTGTCCAGTATGGTTCTTTATGCAGGATTCCAGGTATGGGTGCAACTGACCATGCCATGCTTTGACTTGCATTGTCTTGTTTTACATCACAACGTTTCAACTGATTCGTACCTCCAGTCGTCTTTAGATTAATACTAAAGAATAACAGCAACTACAGCTCTATTTATACTAGCTAGATGCACTGGAGCATAACTGAGATGGGTGCTGTAATGTGTTTAGTTCGTACGCGGTATTTTAAGTTTACCTTTACTTAACAAAGGTTTCCAGATATTTCTTTTATCTAATGAGGACTTACTAAAGCAATCTGGTTTCTTGTGTATGATAGCAGTTTCCTTGAACTTCCTCCAGGCCTCACCGCAATAAAATAAAATGTTACGTAAAGAATGGAGCCGTTCAACTAACAATGATGTCACGATGCATAAAAGCCAGAGTTAAATTTGTTAAACTCCCAATAAATACCAGTAGTTTTACATTTTTTAATAATATAGGAAATTGGTGTCTTGCAGGGTTTGTCGGGCCTGCCGGGCTATTCGGTGTTGGTTGACGGGCCGGAGCGGGCCGCGTCGCAAAATTCGGGTCGTGAAAGTCCGGCCCTTGCAGGCCTCTAATTTGACCTATTCCAATTTTCTTTTTATCATATCAACAAGGATGGAAAAAGTTGTTAAGAAATTCTTATGGGACAAGGCGTATGGCGTATTATTTTATTATTTTAAAAATAATTTTCCACAAATTCTTCCACGAACTCTATTTTATAGCTTAATTATATTAATGAAATAGAAAGTCTGTCTCACACCACTATGATATATTTAAAAACTTGTTTTTGGAGAAGGGGACATGTTTCAACGCTATAAGAGCGTCATTATCAGCCTGAATACAAGAGATATAATAATTATAGATGTAAAGAAGGTGAACAATACTAACTTACCCTAGATCTTTATTTGGGACCTGGTTTATGTATCAATGTGTTATATCCGAAAGGCGGGGTGAAAAATTATTATTTTTTGTGAAATTTCTTTCATTCTGAAAAAATTTGGAGTATTAATGAAACGTACGAGAGGTCAGAGAGATGATAGTCCTCCTAAAAAAACTTTCAAGAGGGTTGCTTACCTTAACTAGGGTAGAATCTTGCTTAATTTAAAACTTAATGTCTAATGAAAGTGATGGTGTGGACAGCTACCATACTTTTTGACGTCTTTTCTTTTTCTTTGAGTGAAACATTATAGTTTTTATCCAAAAAAGTTTTTCAAAAAATTTTCACAAAACGTGCAGGTTGATGACTTTGCGGGAAATTTTTTTTGAGGTTATGTTGAGAGTTGAAATCTTAGATAGTTGAACCAGGTACGCAAATGTTACAAAATGGATTCTCCAACAATTTTACCGTCATTGTCACTCCATGTTTTTGTCCAATTAATAACTTTTTTGAAAGAAGTGTTTTTACTAATAGAAAGAAAAGTTAGCGGCGAGCGGACAAAATGGTGCTATATCTTTTGCATTAAAGGGACGCGAAATAATGGGTTCCCTGGGGTCCAGTTAGACAATCACAGCTGTTTCGTACGTATTATTACTCATCAGAAAGCCGTCTCCAGAAACAGCGAAAATTTAATTATTACTTACTTACTTACCATTGTAATAAGTGTTCAATTGTTGACATTATTGAGTCTATAACAGCGATATGAGACAAACTGGGGCGATGATTCAGCGGAAAGTCACTGGAATTCGACCATGGCGTTCCGAGTTCGATCCTCGGAGTGGGCATACGCACAATATAAAGTATCTCCGAATTTTAGTTGGTTTCAAAATACAGGGAAGAGTGTAAAATGTATTATCTCTCAATCCACCCCATTCACGTCGGTAACCAGGCCGGATGAGATCGGATATCTCGTGGGGTGCGTAAGAAGGTACAAATTCCCCAATCGGTAGATTATTCAATGACGCAAGACTGAGGATTGTGTTTCGGAATCCACGTTAAGCTGTAGGTCTCCTCCATAGACATATAAAGAGGAGACATAACATTTCATTCATAAACACAATTTGTTTACAATCATTTATGTTTTTTTTAGTTTTAAGTAAGTTGAAAAAGGATGGCATAAAAAATGGCAACGCTGTAACTTGGCTGTCCCCTTAGCCGATTACCTTTACCAGTGGCGTGCGCCTTGTTTAGAGATTAGGGAAAAATAAAAGTCCATTAATTAAAAAATATTTAGAATGTACTGTAAAATATTTTTTCTACCACTAACCTGGGAACTATTAGCCATAATTTACGCCATTTCTTGAATAAGAACAAAAATTTCTGTACAGGGTGTCCCATTTTCGACAGTTTTATAGGGTATCTCCGTTATTGTTAGTGCTATCGAAAAAGTAATATAGGCGTCATGTGCTCTTTTTGGGTCAAACTTAAAATGGTATAATCAAAATTTGAAAATTTTCGCTTGCTTAAGAGATTCGAGGGAAAATCGAAAAATTGACAATTTCAAAATTACCCTATATTTTTGGAGTTAAAAGAGATACAGAAAAATATTTTATACGAAAGTTTCTTTATAATGATTGCTGAATAATCAGCCGGTTTCAGTATAAGTATACGGGGTCAGGTAAAAAAGTTATCGGACTTAACCTCTTTTTTTAAAATGGAACACCCTGTATATTTTAATCTAAAAAGATAACATTTTAAAATATCTTTTTTATTTCTTCGGTTTTTTCATTTTCAACATATAATGATATAATATCAAACTTTTCATAATGTTGATAAACCATTTTCACAAACGAATAGGTAAAAATAAAATTGACGTTAAATGTTATTAACAAACTAGACTGTTAACATAGTTGTTTCTAGGATATTAGCTTTTGTTTCATGGCCTACTGTGATTTATCTAGGCCATGAAGGCCATGATTTATCTAATGAAGTTTTCATAAATCGCCTAGGAAACCAATATCATCCATAGTGTTATATATTTAGAAAGAGAATATAAAATGCTATCTTTTTAGATTAAAATATACAGGCTGTTATATACATATATACTCCACTTTTCAACGTAGAAATATAACACACTATTTTAATATACTTTTGTGTGTGTAGGTAAATTATTGGCACTGGTTTAAACCCTATCATAAAATTAGTACTAACCTATAGTAATAAGTGTATTACTTTTATTCCAAATTGAAGCACTGGTAAACATATTGCCAGTATACATCAACTAACCATGGTCAATATTTATTCAATGTATACCGGCACAGCGCTTCAATTCGGAATAAAAATACTATACCAAGTTTAGCCCTTTCATAATTTATTTTCTTTCAGACAGGAAACCTCTCTAACATTAAGATAATTTTACAGTAATGCCACAACAATATTATAAAGTAGGTATTTAAAATTCACGAAAATTGTAATTTTTTTCAAAAAAATAAATATACATAATATTCTAGATGTATGATAACATTTAATCAAATCCTGCATTTAATGTAAAGTAATGAGACATAGTACAGACATAGAATGTCTATGTGTGTACTGAAATATATTAGTAAATAACTACGTGCATTAAAAAATGTGTAGAGGGTAAAGAAAAGCTTTAAACTGGGAAATCTAGATTAGAATTTTTTAATAATATCTATATTCCTTGTTTAATCCGTCATCTACGTTTTTTTAAAGAAGTTCAGACAAAATGCAATTGTTTTTGCAGTTATTTAGTTTAAATATACAATAAACCACACCTCTGGTTAAGCTAAAAAAACGTAATCTCACTTACCGCCGAAATACCAATCCGTCATAGTCAACTTTTTTGCAAAGCACGCACTGGCGAACCATTTAGAATTGGTAATAAAAGAGCTTTAACAACTCTTTGGCCAAAAAACACTAAAAATCAATCGAAAATTGCAAAACGTAATAGGCCCCGCACAGAAACACTGTAAAATCGTAATTTCACATAAAATAAATGAACGAGTAAAATACGCGTCACAGTTCGTAATAAAAGGGGTTACAGCGGTGCCAAAGGTTTTTCCCATATACACTTTAGTTTTATGTAACTAGGAAACTAAATAATTTTAAAAGTAGAAATTGCGTATTTTGATGGAAAAAAGCACACTAATAATTTAGTGTATTATTACTTAAGTACACATAAAAATTTACTCATTATACTATCATTAAGTATACCCTTTATTTTCAAACACAGGAGTTAGATCTAGGGCACCCCGCAGAAATTTGTCATCATCGCTTTGTGTTAAAAATCGGTCTGATTGCGATAATATGTAAACAATTCTGTCTCTGTTTCTTTTATGTCTATGGTCCCCTCGGCAATGGCCCTGGCAGCGGACAAAGAGGTAAAAGTTTAATTCGAAAGATATAATACAAAAATTTAAATAAATTAAAATATTTTTTATTCTTACTTATTTGTTATTTAGGTAATAATTTCTGTTAATACTTTTAAGACTTTTTGCCTCTTTGTCCACGGATCGCTACACTGTGTCACTACGTCAAAAAAGTTTGCGCTGAGACAATGAGGCCGCAAACGTGCGAAAAATTCTTAATATGTTATGCGATCATTGTTATCTTTTTCCAACACCTAATTAGACACACATCGTGTGTTAAAACGTTGCAGATATATTATATAATTTTTTTATTAAGAAGTTATGTGGATTGCTATGCGAGATAAATTAAACTGGGTGTTGATGATGATAACGCTCGCTGATACTTGCCATTATATCATTGAAGTTTTTTGGCAATGGAATTTTAGATGTACCTATCTTTTTATTAACTTCAATTTGCTCATGTTTTTTGTGGAGCTAGTAATGGAAAAATTACTTTGTATTTTTATTCTTGAGGCAAAATATTCTACTTTTATGGGCAAAGTACTCGTTTCTCTAATAATAAAAGAGTTTTGGACTAGCATTATCTTTATTTGTTTTAAATCGCAATTTTTCAACTGGTAAGTATTTTCAGTCGTCTTTTTCAGGTGGGTACTGAATATATTGTCGGCTATCAAAATGGTAGGCGACTGGAAAATGTAGCTTAGATGATTTGAAATTACATTTTAATTTATTTAGTTTGTTGTGCGCTATTTATTTACTGAAACACCAAAGATGTTTAATTAAAGCAAAGCAAAACAATTTACGATTACATGATGGTGAATAACATACAAGTCTTAAGAAATAAAAATAAAGTTAAATCAGTAAATTTAGATAGTTTTCTCTAAAGAAGAGGTGTTCCCTTAAAACTTACCTACGACGCTATTTCAAGTAAGTTCAAGAGAAACAACTTCCGCTTTACAGTGAACTCAGACCAAAAGAGAAATAAACAATTTGACACTTAAATAAAAATTACAACACTTACTCACTGGCTCTGGTTCTGAGATTTACTTTTTACATCATTTAGGAAGACTTGAGTGACCAAACGGGCAGAGGTTACCCTTACACTTGAATACGGTAAACAACTCCACTGAGTAAGTGTTTCTATAAGTTTTTATAAAGATTTGTAACCCCTACCAAAATAGAGAAGGGGTTCCGTTTTGCTGTGCCAGGAATTATTAACATTAGGAGGAAAGCTTCTCAAATGTACTAATCAAAATGAAGTCCTTTATTTAACCAATTCCAAACAGTTATTTTTATTAACATTTATCTACTGACTCCTCCTACTAAACTAGAAATGTAATTGTCCTTGTTCTATGCACTATCTTTCCACTACACCTATTTATCACCCATTAAGAGTCTTAAATTCACAGCGAAGCATTAGATGAGTAATCCATCCTTAAGGATACCAATCCATATCCGAAAATATAGTAGGTTAGGAAAGAGTGGCAGACCTTTGCTACGGTCCAAACAGACTTACATCTATGAGGTCCGTTGTGATACCACACGTGTTACGTAGATCCCACCTTCATCATATCTCTGATGGTTAGCGCGACGTACATTGCAGAGGGATCGTATTAACTCTTTAGAACCAGTCACAACTTTTAATAGACCTGGTTAGTCGACCAAATTATTAGTTGCTTACTTCCTTCAAGCTAATGAAGAATGGTTCACTTAAGTCATTTAACCTTCTTCTTGCGAGACCAGTGCATTCACACAAATGATGTATATATCGACATTTCATCAAATGAAAAGGTATAATGAAAGGGAAATCTTTATTTTGACTTCATTAGAGTTTTTGGAACTTTAAACCGATACCTACGAGATGGAGCGACCTAATGGGACGACGAATTATTTTATAAGTGAATTCCTCTAAAAAATTTTTACTTATTTTCTTATTTCTATAAGTTTGTTGGAGGTGCTGTTATGCTTTAAGAGTATCTAATAATGAAACTACACAGCAGATGGTTTTTTTTTCTGCTTGCGTAAGAATTATAACTCCAAAAGTACAACATAATATCTGTAGAATTTGTTTTTAACAGTTAAAAACGGCTTTTGTGCATTAATATGAGGTTTTAAAGTTCGCTATGGTAAGTTTTTCAAAATATTAGTATATTTATAAATACTGTTAACGTAGAAAAAGAAGTGGCAATACTGTAAAAATAACTTAACTACTACCTTTTTTTTAATGGAATTATTTTTTAGAAATCTTATAATTTCAGCTGTTTTATCTGGTTTTATGTACTTAATTTCGTTTTCCACTATTTAAGGAAGATTTACCAGTTATTTTTCTATATCTGTTGCGTATAATAATAGTCGATTGGGGTTGGATCCCCGTTCAAAGTAAATGCATGGCAAAAACAAACCAAGATTAGTAAAAAACGTTAATTTTGTACATTGTACATTTTCTGCATTAAATCTTGTAGTAATTATCTAGAAATGATTGGAAAACTGAAGATTTTTAAAAAACGAAAGTGCATCGGTGCACAAATATTTAGTTCGGTCAGAAAATAACAATAGCTCGGTAGAAATATATATTTTGGTATTATTCCTTCAATTTTTGCACCATTTCGTGCACTTTTCAGAAAAAAATTGTGTATGCATAGACTCTGGAATAAATGTTTTGATTTAAATTAAAAAAGAACAAATTTCATCTGGCAGATTTGCATATTTTTGAAATATATTCTTAACCTCACTTTCGTCGAATGTCAGAAAACGACTCGTAAAATTTAAAATATATAAATTTAGTTTCTTTCTAAGTGACCACTGTGATTGGTCAGTTTCATATCATAACTAGGATGGCAATGAAACCATATACGTTCAGCTAACCGGAATAGTCCACTCTTCTAATCACTTTAGTGTAAAGAAAACAGCAAATTTCCAAGTGGGAGTAAAAAAAATAATATTCCTATACTTTCCCACCTTTCAAACCATCTCATTCTTTTTTAACCACCTGAAACGTTCTTACTTTTGTTATTTCAATAGCCGCGAAATCACGTAAATTTATGTTATGCTAAAATATGCAGTTTAAAATTGATTTAGCATTAAACGTATCCTAACTTTCGGTAAACATAATAAGAATATTCTCTGTGTACTTACAAGAACTGTAAAGTAAATCAAGCCACGTAGATACTCCATTAAAAACTTCCGTCTTCAATTCCAAAGTTTCGATTGATTTTCATGCATAACTGATATTTCTACTATTTACTTTATCGAAAGAAAATTCTTATTGAGAGTAGAATCTTTATTAACAGTAAGTATTATTTAAATAAGGAGAACTTTACTAGGAAATAGGAAGGAGAAGCTTAATTATTAAACTTCAGTATTTTCTGTAAAAACAGCATTTTACTCAGTTTTTTTTACTCTGTGATTTTTCATCATCAAGTTTGGTTGTTTTTGCGTTTACATTGTTAGTCTAAGTTATAAAATTACTATTTTTCATCAAAAAAAAACTATTACTTTTTAGAACTATACAGGGTGATTCCTAAGTTGATACTTCTGTTTTAGCTGTGTATAGAAGGCATTAAAATAAACAACATTTTTACATACTTTTTTTCAAAAAACTCAAAAATAAGGTACTTACAGTCATTTATTACACTATGGATCAAATACGGTTCTGCCTAACTTGCCCGTTGAATAACATTAAGAAAACTTTTGGGTGTAGGATGAGCCCGCAAGAGAAAGCGTTCTGCGTATACTTTCGAAGCAAAAGCCGCACTTTGACGATACTCATCGTAAATTAGCACCATATCTACCAGTTCATTATTTTCAAAAACCAATTTAAAATTAACTTGCTTCAGAAAAACACACCGCGGCGGATTGCCAAATAACAAACTGACCACCGACCCGTAAACTGCATGACTAATAAGAGATAAGACAAACAACATAAAGTATAGTAGGCTACGTTTTGATGACCAGGCCCGCACTTAGATTTTTTTACTTCTGCATCTCGCCCATATTTAGGTTTTTTGAAAAAAGGTATTTAAAAATGTTACTTATTTTATTGCCTTGTATACACAGCTAAAACAGAAGTATAAACTTAAGAATCGCCCTGTATAGCATTCGGAAAATTAAAATAAAAAATAGCCAAGATAAATCGCTGGAAATTATTTTTAAGTTTCTGAGATCGCCGCTAGAGGGCCTAATACTATTGCTCAAGTACAAAAACTTAAGTAAGCATTGTTGAAAAACTTAAGTAACTTTGTTTAAGCACTGATTGCTCCATCTCCTCAAATAAGAAAGCGAGGGAAAGACAAACATTTTTTTTTTTGGAAAAAACAACGTTGGTTAATGACAACGAAAATGATCAAACTTGGTCTCTTTTAAAAGAGATTCACTTATTTTATCAATTGCATGATAACACACGTGTTTGTGGTTTCTGCGGTGGTCGCTAGAAGGCGCTGTTTGAAACATCATTAAAATTTGCGGTTTCTCTTAAAAAATTTTAAACAAACCCTATGTCGGATCTTATATAATCTAAAGGACAATTGAAATTGGAAGAAGTGAAGACCTCAAATTAATATCTCTTTCTAGTTTTCTATAATCTCGTCGTATTATGTAAAGTCTGATCTATTTTATGTTAGCTAAAGAAATAGGGCTGGATTTTAGTTCTTTTATTTCCGTCTGGACCTTCTATTCCACTTTGAATTAACAAAATATTGGTTTATTATTCTCTATCCAAAAATACCAACTTCCGGTTTAACATCTTAAACCAAAAACTGAGATAGGGAAATGAAAAACATTTTTCTCTAAGATGCGCCGTTCCAGTGCTACAGTCTATCAAAGTCTGAAAATGGCATAATTTAACCGTAAGTATCTCAAAAATAAATGAATTTAGACATGTGACATTTTATACAAAATATACGTGGAATTATATAATAAATTAAAAAAATAATATAATATATACGGCATTCTATTTAAAATAACGATGTTGCCACCTGTTTTGGGAAGAAGTGACAACACCACATTGCTGAAAATATTTTAAAACTATTGACCATGGTTGTTTATCTGAGCAACCAAATTTTTGAAGATAAGGTATCACCCGTTTACCTTATACGTCTAACGTTCCAGGCACTGTAGAACACCCTGTATAGGACCATAATCCAATATAATACCGTTTACAATAAAATTATAATATTTCATTTAGTGACGGGTATTATTTTTGGTAATATATTAAAATCTATAAAAAAATTTATTAAATATTACGATATTTCGTAATACAGAATATTATTTTTATTTGCTTTTACTATATTTTGATGAAAGATTTACTAGATTTTTATCTCGTGCCGGATTTTCATCTCGTTCCTTAAGGCGATCCGGCCCGACTCTCGGACTCAAGTCGGGCGGTACACTTATTTAATAAAGATTCGGGTTTTCGGGCCCTAAGAATTTTTGCCGGGCCTGTCGGACTTGACGGCCTGGTGTATCCGTCGGGCCTGACGGGCTTTTCGGATCTGACGGGCCTGCTGGGCCGGCGGACTTTTGTGGCCAGCCGGTCTTTTGAGTCAGCCTTGGTTTGCTTATGTGCTTCTTTTTAAAGAAATATTTTTTAAACTAATTTTTAAGCAAATCTGATAAAACACCGTAGCAGAATTTGATATCTGGGCCTAAATAATTTTTTTCGGTCCTTCCGGGTCTGCCGGGCTTGTCGGACTTGCCGGACTGTTCGGTTTTGGTTGAAGGGCCGGACTGGGCCGCGTCGTAAAATTCCGATTCCGGCCGGGTCGGAAATTCCGGCCTGTGCAGGGCTCTAGTGAAAATGCAGCGCCATCTGGCAGAACCTCCAATGCAGAAGAAAAACTCACCGGTTAAAAAAAATATATCTTATCTTTTACAATAATCAACCCGACAAGTCTTGTCGACCCGGCAAACCTGGCAAGCCCGATAGGCCCGGAAAAAATTGTTAGGGGCCGAAAACCCAAACCTTTTATTGATTAAGTGTCTCAATCCGCGTCGTCGGGCCAGGTCGCGTTAAGACCCGACATGAAAACGTGGCTTGTGCAGGCCTCTACTGAATACATGAGACTCATTTAGTGAACGCATGACTGCATATAATTAGCAAATATACTGGTAATAAATATGTGGCAATCGCTCCCTACTCAATAGAGAATGTTTGAAGGAACACAGTATCAGCTGTTGATCCTATATTATGTTGTTTTCAAATGTCGAACCACTGAGTATTGTCATAAATTGCTCTATAATCAAATAGATCAAAATTAAATATTATAAACTTTTCATTGAAGCAATTTAGGAACTTTATGTCGGTAATCTATTTGAATTTACCAAAGCCGCTTTAAAATAGACCCGGAATAAAAAATGAGATGCAGGACAAACGTAACCTGATACTCGCCCAGTGTGTGGCAAAGTAAAAAAAGTTTATAATGTTCTTTTATTTTATTATATGACCAGGTATTTACCATTTTAAAATACGACCATTGTTTTGGGAAAAGTAGGTGCCACAAGAGAGAAGATATGTTAAATATTATAGTCACAATAAACTGTTATAAAATTTATTCTTAGGAACATCGTTCACTAAATATTTACGGTTATTTTTTCAACTAGTTATTCATAAGCATATAGGCTGAACAGTGGCGTAGCCAGGGAGGGGGACCAGGGGGCTCGCCCCCCCCCCCCCCCCGAAATAAAAAAAAAAGACGATATAAAATATACTTGAGCAACATGAAAAATCATTGACGGCAACGCTATCAATAACGCGCCAAATAAAATAACAAATCATCCTCCCAGTAACTACAGCTTCAGCAGAAAGAAGTTTTTCGGCTTTAAAAAGATTAAAATCATATCTGAGAAACTATTCAGGCGAAGAGCGTAGATACAACAATAAATTTAGCTGATTCATCAAAAAATCCACATTGATATATGAAATAATCAATATATTTTGTCAAAATAGGCGACGAATTATGGTTTAGTTTTAGGCAAAAAAATATGTTGTGCTTTTAGTTTCTGGTTAATTGTTTTTTTTATAAATAAAAAATATACTTACCTTCTTTTTAATATTTTTTGCTCAATTATGCTTATTTCATGAAGAAGTTTTTGTTTAACAAGTATATTATCTGTTTTATATTACTTATATTAGTGTATTTGTATAACTCCCTACAAGTTTCTTTAAATATAGGTATTTTTTTATTTTGAAATTTTTTTTGATTGTCCAAAAAAAGGATTTTTTGGGCGTGGCACCCAAAAATACTTTCGCCTTCGGCGATTTGCCTGCGGCGCTGGTTCGTCGCTTTCCCAGGTATTACAGGACACGAAAAAGCCGACAAAGTTGCGAGAAAAGGCTCCGAAAACACATTCATTGGTCCAGAACCGGCACTCGGAGTGCCAAGATGCACGGCACGAGATAAAGCAATGGATCAGATCCAGATCAAGATCCACTGGAGTAACAGACAAGGATTAGCCCATAGCAAAAGTTTCATTGGGAATCCATACCCAAGACTTACGAAACAGCTGCTTCAAATGAATAGGAACCAGCTGAGAACCATAACATGAATTCTGACATGACACATGGCTGTAAAGAATCATCTGTACAGAATGCAACTGTACAATGGAGACCTTGACTGCAGATTATGCGGACAATACAGCTATACAGCACATAGTTTGCCATTGCGAGTCACTAGATCGGAAGAGGCAACAAATACTCGGGCAACCAAAACTGGAACCAGAGGACATCCTTACCCTCTCCCCAGTTGACCTACAGAAACTAGTGCAAGGAACAGGGATCACGGAGTGGGTGTAACAAACAAACAGGGTGAGCACAATGAGCCAAACCTGGCCTAAGTGCATCCGGCGCGCGTACGGGCCCTCGGAAAAAAATATGGGATGATTTGTGTAATTAAGATAACGTGGATTAATCTAAGTTAACGAAATAGTATATTACATAACAAGTAATGAAAGTGATACTTTTCAAACGAGGAGATATTTAGCACGAGACGTCAGCCGAGTGCAGAAATTTTCCGAGTTTTAGAATAATCACTTTCACACGAGTAATGTACACTATTTTTCCTACGACAACAAAGAATTATTAAAAAAACCTTTGATTTGTGAAAAAAATATTTCAACTTTAGAGTGGAAATACAAGGCACACTATTAATTTAAACATATGATGCCAATTTAACGGACCACCCCTATTTATTAAAAAGAACAAATTTTAGAAAGTAGTTTAGTGTTTAACTTATTTATCATGTATTTTTCGAGTGATTTCGAATAAGAATGTGAAAATACGCCATCTGAAATTATAAAAAATATTAATAATATTATAATACTGAACAATCTATTACCATTCAAAAAAGCCGCGCTGAAGAAAATGTCATATATTATATTAACAAAGAATTTTTATTGGCAACCATAGCGTAGTGGCTAGGGCTATGGTCTACAGATCGAAAGGTCACAGGTTCAAATCCCGTCAGGAGTATTTGACTTTTTTTTATAAAAACATTAAATAATTTATAGAATTAGGTATTTTGAATTGAAATCTTCCTTGTTGGATGAATTTTTAAAATTCAATCAAGGAAAGATGCATTAAATATAAATTTAAAAAATGCATCCAACAAGAAAGATTTCAGTTCAAAATACCTAATTCTATAAATTGTTTAATGTTTTTATAAAAAAAGTCAAATACTCCTGATGGGATTTGAACCTGTGACCTTAGCTCTAGTCTCTACGCTATGGCAACACATAAAAATTTTATGTTTAATATATGACATTTTCTTCAGCGGGGCTTATTTTGACGAGTAATAGATTTTCTAGTATATTCTTATTTTTTTTATAATATCAGATGGCGTATTTTCACACTCTAATTCGAAATCAATCGACAAATACATGATAAATAAGTAAGACAATAAACTGCTTTCTAAAATTTATTCTTTTTAATAAATAGGTGTGGTCTGTCAAATTGACACCATAATGTTTAAAGTAAATAGTGTGCCTAGTACTTCCACTCTAGAGTTGAAATATTTTCTTTCAACACGCGTGTGATATTCGGCGCTTTCGAGCCAAGTTAACCGTGTTTTTTTTCTTATTTTCATAGGTGGTCGTAGGAAAAGTTCTTTGAATTACATACCTTTAGCAACATTACAATGCTCTTGTCCATAAACAACTAAAGGTTAAACAAATTGTCGTTTTGACCGTAGGGCCTGGCTTAACTTAAGTGAATAGTCTGGAGCTTTTCGATTTCGAAGATTTAAAATATAATTGGGAAACGAAATTACGACAACACTATCAATAACGCACCAAATGAAATAACACATCATCTTACATACATATACAAAATGCTTTAAAGACAAACTGGCTCCACGCAAATCTTAAAACTTTTAAATACACCCACTTTATTTTTTTTATCAATTTTAAAAGTTTTATTTGTGTTTGCATGCATAATCTTTACATGACTATGACTTCTAATAATAATTATCGATTATAGTTAATATATTTTTTTGGTTTTCACTAAATAAAAAATAAGCCTTATTTTTAATATTTTTTTGCTCAGTATACTTATTTCATGATGTTTTTTTATAAGTTTTAAATTATTTATATCAGTGTATAAGTATAACTCCCTACAAATTTCTATAAAAATATTATATATTTTTTCTAAAGTAAAATTTTTTTTATGGTCCAAAAAAGAGTTTTTTGGGCGCAGCACCCAAAACAATTTCCTTCGCTAGTTACTCGGTTTCAGATCCGACAGAATATTACCTTCAGGTTCTTATGCTGTGAGAGTTGTTTCCAAGGAATTGGGAAAAAATATAGGTCGAGTTGTTTACTTCTCACTTATTGAAAACCACTTTTGGGGGTTTTGTAGCCAGGACTTGTTGGGCTTAATATTAGTTTTACAAAAAAAGGCTTTAAGATATTTGTGTGGTGTTAACTTACGTTCCCATTGCAAACCTTTATTTATTTCATCCTGTCCAGTAAATTGACTTACCCTGTACTCATTTGCGGCCGGTAAATCGAACATTACATTATCAGATACTTTAATGGGTTGCCCCTAGCAACAATGGTATGATTTTAGAAACAATGTTTGGTTACTTTCGATCTTTGACAAGTTGTCACTTAAAAGGTAATATGATTTTTGTTTGTTCTTTTTAAAAATTATTATAAAGACAGGATGAAATAAAATATCATACCATACACGTTTGTTAGGTGTTATTACAGCACTCATTTATATTCCAGACTCGGCTCCTACGCCGCCTCGTCCGTAAACCAACTCGTACTGTAATAAGTTACCTACCGGCCTTGTAAAGTAAAATACTATTGTCAGAGATAAAATTATAACTGTGGTTGGTATTTTTATCCTAGAAACAGTTTGTCTTATTCATAAAATAATATAAGAATTATCCTAAATACAGCTCATATAATATGCGTAACCAAAATGACATACCTCTTCCTATACCAAAATCAACACTCACAAAAAATTCACTAATATTTTAGAGTATTAAGCTTAATAATTATATACCTTTAACTTTTCGACAAATATTAGATGATAGAACTTTTAAAAGAACATTGAGGAGATATCTGGTCACTAGACCCTACTACACTCTTCAGGAGTATTATAATGATACTGTGATTTAGTTTAACCGGTTCATGTGTTATATTTCTCTCTATACTGTCTGTTCCTTTTATAGAATAAAGCATATTTTTGGTATTGAATTGTACACTTGGTATGAGTCTATAAAAGTTTTGTTTGTTCTCCTCTTTGAATTGTGTAACTTGCTTTTTGTTAATGTATTATAGGTATAAGCTTCTTTTTTTTTATAGATTGACTTTTTAGCTTTGTTAACGAGATTATTATTTCTTATGACAACAAAGCATATTTTTATTTGATTTGATATTATCTTACGCCCTCCCCCTTTTATCCGTCACTGTTTTCATGGTAATTCGATTTCATCGGAATGCAATATATGAGAATAACTTCATCACAATCTCATCGGTCTGTCTAAATGAGAAGCCTGTGATGGTCATATGTATCCAATACGATGACACTCTTGCAAATGCATATAATGCAAGATAATCCTTAATGACACCTAATCAGAGCGCAATTTGCAGTTTAGATGCATTAATGGTTATGGTGCAGTGCGGCGATGCCTTTTCTGTATCGCAAATAATGTTACTGGGCTAATATAACGACGTAACATATATACAATACATACGTACATACATTGTTTAGGTTGTTAACTTAACTTGTGTGCAGTTTTCGTATTTGCAGACTGTTATCTAAAGAGGATATACGAGTTGAGGGTAGGATTGTCTACATAAAATATGGCGACCACGGGCGAGCGCTTTTGGAAAATATTAATATAAGTAGGGGAACCAGAGGCAAGACGGGACGCTAAGCATTTATGTCAATAATAATAATAAACCAATCTATCAAAAAATAAAATTTATTTTAAAAATTTTCTGGATAATATTCATAACTCTTTGGCTCAACTTTCACCAAAAAAACTAAAAACTAAAAACTATACTTATTTAAAAACCAAGAAATATCCCATCTTGCCCCGGGTACAGGGTATGATGAGGTAGCCCCCGGGGTAAGATAGGGTTTATTTCCAAAAAATCACATTGTGGGTAATATCTAAAGAGTCACCTTCGTATACGCCGGCACAAGAATTGTGCAACCATTTTCGACATATTTCACAGGCACTCCATCCTTCCGTGGACTCCGAATATCTGTCATCCCAAAATAAACGTTCCGTGGTATCCTTAGAGGAGCACCATGTTTACGGTTTTTTTTAGGCTGTTTGGACCAATATCATCTCGCTAATATTTGCGAACCTTTTTTCTGAAAATAAAAATAAAGGATTAGAGTTTATTAATAAGTTAGTAATTTTTAAGTAGGACTTTTAACAAAAAAATATTACAAATAAGGATATTGCAAGTCCAAAATTCTTCTGCTATTCAAAAAATATTAGTTGCAGCAAGATGGGTACGTGGCTAATGTAATACCCCATCATGCCACAAGGACCTTCTTAAAAATATGTTTTCTTAAAATCCAACTTTAACAAATATGCTGTAAAAAAAATTACGGCAGTGACTAAAGTCCTCTAAATGAGGATATGATAAAAACTGTATATTGATGTATACTTTGTTGATAAAAATATTGTACAATGTGCTTTTGAATGTTGTATTAAATGTATGGATAACATTTGTTTTTTATTAAACTTACATTGTATTCAAAATTTTAAACAACGTTTAGATGTTACTCACGTAGAGACACTAGGCACATTTATTATAATATACATACAGTGAGTCCCAGAAGTAATGTCTAAAATCATTTAAAATTCAACGGCAAGTTTTTTAAAAAAACGCTCGTACCCGTCGATTTTTATTTTTTAATCTGTTTTTTTTTTGTAATAATTTCATGTATACAGGGTAGCTCAAAAATAAGTTACGACCATCAACTTCATTTTTTCAAATAAAAACATATATTTTTTATATCATTTTTGAATTTTGCATTGAATTCTAATCATGTTTCATGTACCATGTGCTATACATAAACTCAACAGTTATTGAAAAAATTAGAATTGAACATATCATTTAGGGAATCCAACGATCTATCAAATATTTTGGCAATAATAATATGGCATTTTGGGCTCCCTAATGAGTAAGAGTGTCACTGTCACCGTTTATTTCCATAGAAACTGTATGATAATTTTATTTCAAATAAGTATAATTATTGTCAAGCATAGTTTCAAAGTTGCGGTTTTCACAATAATGGTGAAGTTAACGGAATGGGAAAAAATTGAAATTCTATGCATGGTTGGGTTTGGTGATAAAACACGTACTCAAATAGAAACAGCCCAATTATTTAATAAAATCCATTCTGATCGTCCTCCTATATGTCAAAAGATGGTGAGTAGAATAGAGGCTAAGTTTAGAGAATTCGGTCATGTTCGAGATTTGTCTAAATCTGGTCGTCCTACTCGAGATGAAAATAAAAGACTTGACGTTTTGCTTCCTGTGGAAGAAAATCCATGTACTTCCCTGTCGCACATTGGGGCCGATTTACACATGCCGAAATCTGTTGTTCACCGAGTAGCAAAAGCACAAACATCGCCCATACAAAGTTATTCCAGTGCATAAGTTATTTGAAGATGATTTCGATAGGCGAAATGAGTTTTGCGAACACATGCAATATATGTGCAATCTAGATAATAATTTAGTAAAAAATATTATTTTTTCGGATGAAGCTACGTTCTATTTGAATGGTAATGTGAACAGACAAAATTGTCGATATTGGGCAACAGAAAATCCACATTGGATGATAAAGGTTCACAGCCAGTACCCTGAAAAAATAAATGTTTGGTGTGGAATCGTACACGGAAGAGTAATTGGTCCATTTTTCTTTGAACAGTCTTTAACTGGACAAGTATATCTCGAATTTTTCCAACTTAAATTAATTCCAGCATTAGTGGCTTAATTTCCGAATCCATTGGATCTAGACTAACCTAAATCTAAAATTAAATAAAAAATATATGTTTTTATTTGAAAAAATGAAGTTGATGGTCGTAACTTGTTTTTGAGCTACCCTGTATGTATGAAATTACCACAAAAAAAACACATTAAAAAATAAAAATCGACGGGTACGAGCGTTTTTTCAAAAAACTTACCGCTGAATTTTAAATGAATTTAGACATTACTTCTGGGAATATATGAAAATAAACTTCATTTTAGTTTAGCATTCAATATTTTCGGGAAAGCTTCCCCTGATGCACCCAGTCACTAATACTATTTAAAAGTGTTACAGACTTTAGACTTTTAAATGGCGTTAAGGCCTATAGAAAACAAATGGACACAAACGTATTTTTAAAGTCTGCTCCTCAATTATTGATTTTTTGTTAATATAATAGGTGTTTACTTTAACAACACTTACGCACCCACACACGGCAACCTTCCTTTAGCTAACCAATTTACAAGTACAGATAAACTTGGCGCATTATCGCTTTAGGAAGTTTGCATTTTAAACTCTGTTACTGTTCTCTGTGGTAAATAAATTATAATATTTGTATTTGAAGGGCTATACTCTCTGTTTTATTAACAAAAGCAAACCTGTCTATATAATTAGCATGGAGTCGTTTTTTAAACGTTAATTATACATACCAGGCAAATGAAACAATCGTTGGTAATGTTCTTGGAACCACCATAAAGAATCTAGACAAAACGAATTTTGCTTAAGCTTCTTCAAATAATTATGGTCATTATTTTGCTACGGACAATGTTACACACATTTTAACAGGCATATTGAAAACGGCTAATTACACTTCTCCACTTTATTGTTTTGGTCGTAAAAGTGACCACTTCACTTAGTGCTAACCGGCGGTCTATTATTTTCAATTAAACAATTTTATGCAATTTAGAGCAGTAACGTAGGTACAGCTTTAAGGTATGGGTAACTAAACTGGTGGACAATTGCTTTCGAGCAAGAAAAATGTCGCCTAAATTTAACAGTTAATATTTTCTGAACCAGATATGATATCGACCTACGGTTGATAGATTTATTCCTTGGGAAACAATTGTCAATGTTGGATTTTCTTTAACTGTCAGAAAATTTTATATACAGGGTGTTAAAGAAGACGATGATTTTTGCTCCAATTTTAATGGGGTGTAACTTTTACAATAATATTTTAAAATTTCATCACTCTAAGACATATAAGTATTTATAAGTACGCCACTGTACATCATAACATTTAGGTACAACTATTGTTACTGAACATAATCAAGCATTTCATAAGATATAATAATCACTCGCAAAGTTTGCACGATACCACGCACAGTGAGATCTAGCTACCAATAAGTTAAAATAAAGCAAAAAAATCGGTATTTCTTAAAATATAGCAGATATCAAAAATTTGACAAATTACTTTCTTTGCTATGATTCAATTGACTTGTTGAGTGATAAAATAAAATTTAAAAATATTATTGTAAAAGTTACACGCCATTAAAATTGGAGCAAAAATCATCGTATTCTTTAACACCCTGTATATTAAATTTTCTGACAGTTAAAGAAAATCCAACATTGACAATTTAGGCGAAATTTTTCTTGCTCGAAAGCAATTGTCCAGCAGTTTATTTTAATTATTATAACTTTTTCCACAGTACTTTTATTTAATTTATTTTTAAAGGGATTGTATTCTAACTTAGTTAAGGTGCTTTAGCACCCAGTGCTACTCGTGATTGCCGACGCCACCCCTCCTTAATGTAACTACAAACAACTATTTTTAAATCGTACACTGTCAAAAATTATGGTAAAATATGCATGTGTATTTTTTAGGCTAAATCGTAAATCTAAAACTTTTAGGAAAATTTATCGGCCAATGAAGATGTTTTCCGCTATTTGTTTTGCAAAATTACAGCTCTTTATTTTTTACAGTTTTTTTAATGAAAATATTTTTTAAACGAATAATTTATTGAGTTTTTGGCGTGGGACCACCAAGAGATATATAAAGTGTATTTCTACAAAAAACTTGTTTACTATTACTATACAAGGTATTTCACGGTAGATGGAAGGTTAGACGTTTAGGGAAAACAGGTGATACGTTTGTTTTTTTTAAAATTTGGTTGCTCATCAAATAAACAATAAAACCATTTTTTTTTGGTTTAACATGTTAAACCGGAAGTTAATATTTTTGGATAGAGAATAAAAAGCTATGATCGGGAGGTGAAAACCATTTTTCTCTTAAATGCGCCGTTCCAATGCTACAGCCTGTCAAAGTCTGAAAATGGCATATTTTGAACGTTAATATCTCAAAAACATCTGAATGACGTAATATGACATTTTTTACAAAATATACGTGGAATTATATAGGAAATAAGAAAATAATAAAATATAAACGGTGTTCTATTTAATATAACGATGTTGCCACCTGTTTCGGGCAGAAGCGACAACGCCGCATTGCTGAAAATATTTTAAAATGATAAAACATAGTTGTTCATTTGGGTAACCAAATTTTTGAAGAAAACGTATCACCCGTTTTCCATAAACGTCTAACGTACCATCCATCATGAAACACCCTGTATGAATATCCTACAAAATTACACGAAATCTACGGAATTTCTGTGCGCACATTTTTATATTCAAACGTCTGACTGTCACTTCCGGTTGAACCGGAAGTGCGTATAACTTTATTATTTTAAATAGAAAACCATGTACCGTAAAACGGGGTTACTTTGCACCGCTTTTTGCACAATTTTTTTTATTGAAGATAAAAATATCTTAATACTAATATAACTATTTTATGATTTTCGGTGGATATCATTACGCTCATTAACTAAGTCTCATTACATTTTTAAGTTGATTCATTGCAAGATTAGGACAACAAAATTGACTTACATCCTGGTGCAAAGTATACCACGAAAAGGGTATATTTTGCTCCACTTCATTTTAAACTAGCTTTACCGTTTTATCTACAATTAAAGCAAAGTAACCGCATACGAGTCATACTTTGCACCATTTCAGATATTGTGCAAAGTATCCCAAATTTCGTAAGAAAGTGGGGATTCTTTGCACCAGTTATACGGTGCAAAGTATTCCCAATTTTATATGGAAATTGCCAATGTAAACAAAAAAATAGAAAAACCCAAATATATATTTTATTGACCTATTTTATTACCTGCATCTCTAAACTAATAATTGTGCATGCGATTGAACGGGTAGGTACTTACCAATATTTATCAGCTTAGGCTTTCTCGGCAAGCAGATTTTGCACAGCTTTAAAACGTGACAATTTAGAGGTTATATATTATGGCGGGAAATAATTGACAAATGACGGAATGCGGGAGTGTCTAACCTCATGAGATGATATATTGCAGTGTTTATTCTCTGCACATGACATTAGTAGGAGCCTCAAATTAAGATGAAGCACTGTGCTACCAAAAATAATATCTTACAGCTTTGGTGCGAAGTTACCGTACTGAGTGCAAAGTAACCCCGTTTTACGGTATATCTTTATAGATATGTGCAATCTACAAAGAATTCTAAGCATAAAATATCTATCACTTCCTATCCTATAACCGTTTCCGAGAAAATGTCGTTGGAAATGTCAAACTAACCATACATTTGATTGGTTTTACAAAAAACAAATGACTAAGTAAAATATTTAATATTACTGTTTCATTTCTTTTAGGTATTCCGTACGGATGAGTCACAACAATTTTACTTCCGGTTCAACCGGAAGTGCTCCAAAATTTGACATTCGAACAAAAATGTCTGCAATAATTTTAAATCTAATTTTCAAAATTATTTTACTTTCTAAATTTATTTTATTTATGCTTCTCTAAATAAAAGATACTTACAATATCTATCAGACGAGCCTAATAAACGTGTGTTGTATTTAAATAAACAGAGTTATTGTATTTTAAAACTTTCTATATTCAGATGTCAACAGAAAACACACTGTACAAAATTTTAAGTACCGTAAAACGGGGTTACTTTGCACCGCTTTTTGCACAATTTTTTTTATTGAAAGATAAAAATATCTTAATACTAATATAACTATTTTATAATTTTCGGTGGATATAATTAAGCTCATTAACTAAGTCTCATTACATTTTTAAGTTAATTCCATTGCAAGATTAGGACACAAAATCGATTTACATCCTGGTGCAAAGTATACCACGGAAAGGGTATACTTTGCTCCACTTCATTTTAAACTAGTTTTACCGTTTTATCTACAATTAAAGCAAAGTAGCCGCATACGAGTCATACTTTGCACCATTTTAGATATTGTGCAAAGTATCCCCAATTTCGTAAGAAAGTGGGGATTCTTTGCACCAGTTGTACGGTGCAAAGTATTCCCAATTTTATATGGAAATTGCCAATGTAAACAAAAAAAATAGAAAAACCTAAATATGTATTTTATTGACCTATTTTATTACCTGCATCTCTAAATTAATAATTGTACATGCGATTGAACGGGTACTTACCAATATTTATCAGCTTAGGCTTTCTCGGCAAGAAGATTTTGCACAGTTTTAAAACGTGACAATTTGGAGGTTATATATTATGGCGGGAAATGAATGACAAATGACGGAATGCGGGAGTGTCTAACCTCTTGAGATGATATATTGCAGTGTTCTTTCTCTGCACATAACATTAGTAGGGGTCTCAAATTAAGATGGAGCACTGTGCTACCAAAAATATTATTTTACAGCGTTGGTGCAAAGTTACCATACTGAGTGCAAAGTAACCCCGTTTTACGGTACCTACTTGAATATTTGAGTTTTTCTATCCCTAAACTTAAGAGCTTACAAGAATTTTTCGATTTTCATTACTCTTATTGCGAAATACAGGTAATTTTGTACTATCGTGTTTGTTCAAAATTTTAAGAATTTTTCAACAATATTTTTTTTTACCTTACAACTTTTATAAACACTTTTTTTGATATCTTTAATAGTAGAGACGGTGTATTAATTTGTCATACGGTAAGGTAAAATTAAGGATATTATGGTAAAATTACCAAATCCATTATTTTACCTTTTGTTATAAAATAGCAACTTGTTTAATATTATTGTTCTAGTTCCTGCTTAACATTGAACACCATAACAAGGTTAAGACAGGGGTTATTACTCATTGCCAGACGTGATGTTGTAATCACTCTTAAATACTTATTATAACAAAGTTATTATCATAGTTTAAGGTTAGTACGTAGTATAAATAAGACTGATTGTAATATAGTAGATTAGGTTCCCTTAGAGATTAGATAAGATCAAATTAGATTGTTATGATGTAACTACAAGTAACCAATATTCCTTTTTTGATGCATAACCAGTTTAACAACTATTTACTTTATCGAACCTAGTAGTTACCGTACAATACAAATGGGCCACCCTGTATAACAGCATGGTTTATTTTATTTTGATACCGGTTTGTTGGCTCAGGTTGCACCTAAAGATAAATATTCTAAGTTAACCATCAAACAAACTAAAAACAAATAAACGTTCAGCGTTCTAATGTAATAATATGAAGGAATTAATCTGTTTTTAGAATAATTATTTCAATTTATAGAACAATTATAATAATATGTAAAATAAAATATATATTCACTTTTTGATTTTTCAACTAGGAAGAAATTTAATTTATCATTTTGTAACATAAAATATAGTGGTTAATAATTGTAATAAAGAAGGAAAGTTGTACATTTTTGCGACAGTGACAAAACCCCTAAGAAAAATATCACTTTAAGAAAAACAATCTCGAAAATTAAGCTGCTCCGGCAATAGTCGTTTTCAGATTCGTAATTTACGCCCCAAAATGTATTATCCCTAAAAAAGTCTTCAAATTTGGCGGGGTATTCCTTTAACAGATAATTACCAAATATTTAAACAAAAATAATGTTTCTTATAATTCGTCCATTTTTTTTTACTCAAACCTGATATTTGATATTTTGTAAGAAAAAAGACACAAAGTCTCGGCCTCAAATTTTTTTTTATTATGATGAATATATGTTAAAATAAAAAAAAATAATTTTGACAGGTAACGTATCTATGCATTATTTGTCCCAATGGCGGCTCGTCAGGTGAAGTAGGTAAAGGTGCTCTTCACCAAAAAAAAAAAAATAAAACCAGGAAGAAAGTTTTTCGACAATATTAATGTACCAATACAGCTACCATTTTAGCCCTTAAAAGATAATTATGTTCGAATTAATAATATTAATTTATTCCGAATGTAGCTATGCATAATAGGGCCACGGTTAACTTCGATGGACAATAATTATAAACACTCGTGCATATTGGCGCGCCCCAGCGACCGTGTCCGTTAGCTCAAACCAAGCGAAGACCCAACGCCCAACATGGCTTTAATATTCACCGTTGTTATGGTAACGTGACGTCAGTCTTGCAAACAGCATATAATTTGCATTATCATGAAGGGCAATTTAAAAAAGATCAGTCGTATGCACCATTGTTTTAGCATTGGTTCGCCTAACCTTAAGGTATTTATTTTGAGGCGTCGCGTCGCAAAACTTACGGTTATAGATATCGTTTTTACATGATTTACTGTGTGATTGAAAAGTTCTGTTTTTCTTTTTTAGCTAATTCATTAGTGTATATACCTACTTAGTGGTATTTTTTTTAAATGAACCCAATTAATGACATAGTTTGTAATTTATTGGATGCTCCATTCAGTCGTTGGACAGATGAGGATAAGAGAGACGTTTTGTTATACGGGTGTTTAGTCAATGTTTGTTTAAGTACCCGCACTATACCTAGCTCTTCACCATTTTTTAAGACCGCGAGTCGGAACTGCTTTGTCCTCCCTAGAAAAGCAAAAATCTTTCCGCAAAAGTCAAATTTCACTTAACCTGACGAAACAAACTTTTTAGCGGACATTGTGCAGAGTCGATTTATTTTCTTTTTGCTGAAATCCGATACTGTTTCACGAGCGCTCTCTTTTAAGATTGAACATAAAAGAAAATCCAAATACTTTAAGGAGTCCCGTGTCTATTGATAAAAACCGCTTATTAGCCACAGCGCGTTTCCTCAATCTCCTGTAATTACATAGCACTTTCTCAAAGAAATTTAGATCAGATTACCCCGTGCTATCGTTGGAAAAGGGTCAAAGGCTGTATACCGCCAGCCACATGTACCAACAAAGTAGGGGAGACTGGGTGTGAATGTGACCATTTTTTATTTGGCATATCTCACATCAATTTTATAAAATATCCTCAGCAAGCACAACAACGTAGCTGTAACGTTAGAATATTATAACATTGTGCATATTAACATAGCCGTTATATGTGGTTATTAATATCCAAGGTGTATAGGAGTAGGTATGTTGGTAAAACAAAATATGTTTGTTAAAAGGTAGAAGAGTTTTGGACTTGAATTGTCTTTATGTATTTTACGTCACAACATTTCAACTGTAAGTATCTATAATAATATTAAATAAGTACAGTAACTATAGCTCTATTATACCAGCTAGATGCACTAGAGTCTAACTGAGATGGGTGCAGTCATGCGTTCAGTTCGTGCGCGGTATGTTTACTGCCGCCAGAAGGAAAAAGACAGCAAGTGAAAAATGTAAGTTTTGAGAAAATCGACATAAACTTTCTGCACAAAGATCGTTACATTCTTTTATTTAAATTTAAATTTGGCCTATATATATATATTTAATACATATGTTTAAAAGCCTTCCTAAATAAAAATTATGTCTTTATATATTTTTGGGTAAAAATTATGTTTGATAACGTTTTCCAGCTTCATACTACGGTGACGTAGCTGCCAGTAGATAAGAAGCAAAAAGACCGTAACCGACTTCTTACGGTCTTTTTATTTCATGTTGTTTGATTTGCCGCTAATAAATACATATGGAAATTTTGAAAGTTTAACATGCTTTCTTTTATTCTTTATTAAACACGTTTGAAAATTGTTGCCATACCTATAATATTAAATTTACACTATACAGATAAACACTAAATATTTGTGAAAATTATGTACATAATATATTATAGGCAAATTATACAATAAAATGCAAGCTCGTGCAGGTTATAACCTACGTAAAGCAAGAACTAAGAGTAATATATTAATTTAATTATTTACTTAAATTACGTTAAAATTAAACATTTATTCGGCCGATTCATTAAGATCGGCAACATCTGCCTCGGCAATATCTTGCCAAAATATTCGCCGATCCTCACTCATAAGAGGGCACAAATTTTTTAATATTAAATTTTTTTTATTCGTTGGTATTCCTCTTGGTTCGAGTCTTGGTGCTGGCGCTGCTAGTATCACAGATTTTGCGGAATTTCCTTTAATAAAGAAAAGTGTTATGCCTTCTATTTCTACACTGTTATGGTTAGTCCAATATTTAAGACTCTGTTGTCCTTTATGGACACTTAGTTTAACAATGTCAGCTACATAAGGGCGAGGCTGGGCTTTTTTAATTTTAGCCTGGGATGAATAATCATTCCAATTAAAAAAGTCTTGTACGGACATTTCCTTGACGTCTACCTTCCCTGAATTTGCCTGTTGAACGACGCATTTAAAATCACCAAAGTCGTAGACTTTTTTATTTTTCATAGAAAGCTCAACTTGATGGTGGAAGCTGTCTGCACTCATAAAAGTGTGGCCTGGCTCGAAATATTTAATTATTATTTCTTCACACTGAATTTGACCAGAATTATTCACCTGATAGATCAGAAATGAAAAGAAATACCAATTCTTATTTTGCGCGGAGCAATTATCTAGACAAATAGTGATTTTTTTAGCGTCTCTCTGTGACAAAAAAAAACATGAAAAGTGCTTATTAAATCTTCTTTCTTCCTTCCTGCAATTCCTTCATGCCAAATACTAGCAAAAGGTTTAACATTTGCTTGTTTCTTTCCAACCGGGACAAAGGTCTCATTAAACACTATAATGCGAGGTGTGAAAATGACGATCTTAAATTCTTCCATCCTAGGTAACATAATCACCTTTTGAAGATCAGCAGAAACGCAAATATCATCGCTGCTTCGCAAGCTCTCAGAATCCCGTCCATATTCTTCTCTAGATGCCCTGTATTTTCCTTCGTGTTTTGCAAACCCACTACAGATTAAACAGCTTGCTACCATGTCTTCCTTTGAGTGTTGATGCATTTTAAATTTAGCGCATACTTCGCACTCTTCGTGCCCTAACTTAGTGATATGATGTAAAACAACGGCACTTCCCTTTACGGTCTTTTTCTTTCGTACTAGATGACATCATACTCAACATAACGATGTTTAAAGACGCTATGAAATGTTACGGTCTTCTTACTTCTTGTATTAAGACGTTTTATAAAATTTACATTAGTAAGAAAGCCACAAATGTAATGTTGCGGTCTTTTTCTTTCCTGCTTGTTGAATGCCGTCTTTCTACTTCTTAAAGTGATGACGTAGGCCAATTTTCAATAATTTATTTATGTTATTTTGGGGGGAAATATTTTTTGGCGGGGTACAAAATATACATTTATAGATAGTAAATGTAATAAATAATTGATTAAATCCAAAAACCGAAAATCGAAAAAAAGTCACTTACGGTCTTTTCCCTTCTGGCGGCAGTTTAGTTTACATCTATTGAACAAAGGTCTCCAGATATTTCTTATATCTAATGAGGGCTTACTAAAACAATCTGAGTTCTCTTGGCCCTCTTCCCCGTCAGTTGTTACAGTAAGAAAAGTACCTTATCCATAAAATACATTTTATTTTTATCATATTTTATTATTTACAAATAATATGTAATAAAAAATTAAACATATTTTATGACCATGAGCATGAACATGCTCTTGAATTATATAATATTGGGATAAGAGAAATGTAATTAAACTTTCAACTCTAATCTTTTTAATTTATGATCAACCAACACTCAACAGAAATACTAGAAACTACCATACGGTCACCACGACTGTCTTGAGCAAATTGAAAACGTAATAACCAGAATGGGTCCTTTTAAATTGCGTCCAGTGGCGTTACCGTTGTTTGGCGCATCTCAGAGATAAAATTAAAAATTTTTCGACACATCATTTTTCCCTTAACGACTGGAAAATATGGATACCTCGCAAAGGCAAATTTATGGGGGGAGGGGGTTAATTTTACTATTTAACGGGTCTATCTTAATCAATAAAGGCTCGGGTTTTTGGGCTCTAATAATTTTTTCCGGGCTTGTCAGGCACGACGGACCTTTGTGGCCTGCTGTTTTTTTGGGTCAGCCTTGGTTTGCTTACATGCTTTTTTAGGGAAATATTTGTGAAATCATTTTCAAGCCTTAATTTTTTTTTGGACCGCTGGGTTTGCCGGGCCCGCTAGACTTGTCGGTTTTGCCAGGCTTGTCGAGCCGGCCGAGCTTGTCAGACCTGCCGGGCTTGTCGGGCCCGACGAACTTGTCGGGCTCGTTGGGCCTGCCAGGCTTGTCGAGCTTGTCGGGCCTGCCAGGCTTATTGGGCCTGCCGGGCTTTATCGAGCCTGCTTATTAGGGCGTGTTACCCTCTCCAAATAAAAATAATGCTTCCAGTAAGTTATGCAGCGTCTATCCTGTACACTGTCTCCTATTACGCCGCGATATCCTACTTATACATAGTGTTTTTTTAACCTTTGTGAACTTAACCGTGTAACAACTTGACCCGGTTTACCCTAAGTGGGCCAACCCTTTAGAAATCGGGTCTTTGTAGATCTCATTCCTTTATGTCGGCGAATTTTATAAAAGATTCGCACAATAAAGCCCATATTGAATTTATAACTATACGTGGCTATTCTTTGTGTTTTTCCTGAGATTATATTTGAGTTAGTCATGCAAACAGAAAAATATTGAAGTCTTTATTCTCAGGATATTTGCGGGAATTTACTTTAATATAATTTATTAGTTTTATATCCTTGCATTTAAGCCGATTTTAAATGCTCGCAATATAGTTTACAAGTTCATTAGAGGGAGTTAAATAAACCTATTTTTGGCCTGTCGATTTACTAAATTACTCCACATTGGGACATACGATTTATTTCAGTTTAAACAAATTAAATGACACTTCCTAAAACTGCCTGTCTTATAACATGGAACAGAGCTGGGCAAAGCTTCAAGCACTAAGCACTTTAAGAATTGCCAATTGCCAAGCTCTTTTATAGTGCTTTCAAGCACATATAAACATCTTTATTACTATATTATTATTCTCTTTATTATTATATTATTATTATAATTATTATGTTAGGTTTCACAGCTTTTTGTTGGTATTGCTGGTATTATTTACAGTACAGGGAAAAATATTAATCTTAACCTGCACTATTTAGAAACTTCCGTACTATATGGCAATTTTGGAGAATGACGCTTTTCTAAATTAGTTGGTATAAATAACCTAAGGCCAAGTTTTTTCAAGTTGGGCTTGACATTTTTCGTCATAGCTCCCTCCACCAATATTATGATCGGAATGATGTCTATTTTATCTAGCTTCCATATATTTTTTATCTCTATCGCCAAATTCGAGTACTTGGTCTTCTTCTCCGATTCGGTTTTAGAGAGGTTGTGTGTTAGTGGGCAACCTATATCGATTTATGAAAGCTTTCTTGGTGGTTTTTTCGATAAGAAGAACATCCGGACGGTTGTGGTCTACTGTTCTGTCCGTTATTATTGGCTTGTCCCAGTATAAAAGATATTCAGGGGATTCAAGGACTTGCTCAGGTGAGTAATGGCAGTATGGTTGGAGATTTTTACTTAGACCTAGTTTATGAGCCAGTTCCTTGTGGATGATCTTTGCCACCTGATCATGTCTTCCCAGGTAAGCGTTTGGGGCCATATCACCACAACCCGCCGTAATATGTTCTATCGTTTCTTTGGGGCAATTGCATTTTCTGCACCAATCTTCCACATTTCTTTTCAATATGACATTTCATAGTTTCGAGTTTGAATGACACGGTCTTCGATAGAGATTATAAAACCTTCTGTTTCAGCGTGATGCTGCCTTTTCTGTAACCAATTCAGTGACATTTCTCTATCTACGAGTGGATTTTGGAGTGCAGTAAGGTATTTACGTGAAGAGCATTCTCTTGCCAAGTTACAAGCTGTTGACTTGGCGGCGCGAGGATGATGTTAGAGAATCCATTTTGCTTTAAGTGAAGGACTGTATATCCAGCGTCTGCTGCTACCACTTTTTGAAGAATTTCCCCATTCAATTCTTGGAAGTATTTTCTCATAGAGGCCTCTTGCGACTTGCACAAGTTATCCTCCCTCCTTTCGTTTTAGGTAGATTCTTTCAAATGTAGAGCAAGTGGGTGGTGAAATCTGAATTTTGTTAGCAGCTGCGCGTAAGCCCATCAAGTTCGTGCAAATCCGTGTCTGAATACTTAAGGATTCCGAATGAGTAGGTAAGTATTGGTATTGCCCAGGTGTTAATGGCAGTAGTAAGTTTACCAGCATTCAGGTGAGTATTAAAAAGCTTTGCAAGTCTGCTTTTATATTTGTTTTTAAACTCCCTTTTTAGGCTTGTGTGATTCATTTGTTGGTTTTGGGAGATGCCCAAGTATTTATATGTTTTGTCCTCATCTAGTATATCTATGCCTTCAAGCAGTCCACGATTTTGTTCAGTCTTTCCTCGTACAACATTCAAGATTGCGCACTTGTCTAATCCAAACGACATGTTGATATCATCGCTAAATGTCTTGGTTATTAATATTATTAAAAATCAATTTTTGCACAAAAGATGTATTTCTACATCTAGTTTACACCCACAAATGTTATAAAAATATCTAATTTAGTTTCAGAGTTAATAAAAGAAACACTTTTTCAAAAAAAAATTATCAACCTGTATTATGAAAAGAAAGCGAAAACGGACCTATGGTAATATCAATTGAATGTCTTAAAATTAAGTACATTATAACCCCCTTAAATATTGACATACTTCCTGTATATAAACTGTATTCTTTCAAATATGAACCTAGTTTTGAACAAACTCTTGTCGGAAAATTATAGTTTCTGATACGCTCATATTAAATGGACCACCCTGTACATTTTATCAAGTTTCTGTAAGACGTTAAAGCTGTATCGAATTTCCCATTCAAGTATTGATTTTAGTTTCCCTAAAGCGAAATTGTCGCATACTTCTTATTGTAATCATTAGATGTCTGTATAATTCTGCAGGCGAGTAATCCATTTTGAAATTTGGGTTAAGTATTTTAGAGCACTTACTCTGCACCTTATGGATTTTAAAATAAGTGGTTTCTATATTTCGAGTACTCTGGTTAAAATATTTTCGTGCATTGCGACACCTGTAAAAATAAAAGGAACGAATAAAAATGGAATTTAATTACTAAATGCTGAATGATGTGTTGAAAATAAAACAGTTTAAGAACAGACTTAGTTTATACAGGGTAGTTAAAATTTCATTTCTTGAACTTGGCATTTTTTTGAACAAGGAATAACGTAATTTGTTATGTTAACTAAACATATCCAGGATGATATGAGCCGTCTTTTTCGTATAGTGAAGATGCGAGAAATGTATTGGCCTTGCATGGTTTCACTTTAGTAATTGATCCTATTTCGATTAGGTGTTTAATACAATCATTGATTTTTCTGAATCCACTATCAGAGTATTTACTTTCTTCAGAAGGAACCCTTTGTCTTGGGATTTTGAGAAATGGCAATGTTAGACCTGAAATATACGACAAAACCTGTCTGTCGGTAGTGATTTCTTGCCAACAGTTGTGGTAAGTTTTTAGCCTGCCAGCTGATTTACCAACCTGCCCTAATATCTCTCCTCTCTCTGTTGTTTGGGCTTTCTTTTGTTCCCTTGGGCCCTGGTTTCGGGTTATCACTTGGTATGTTCGTCTCTGTTGGGGATATGATGCTGACACTTGGTAGCGTCTACTCCGATGGTCCCCGAAACCTCTCTGGAGTGGACTTCTTACGTTTAAACACTTCATCTTTGTAGGTTCTTTGAATGGCACTTTTTGTTTTACTTGTTTCAGTAGAGCACTTGACTTCTCTAGTTCTTTGGAAGTTGATACTCTCTCTTCTAGGTTACTTCCAAATAGCCCCCATCCACACATGTATTGTGAAGGGTGTCCTTTAGAGATTTATTTAAGTTAGAAAATAAATCTCTGCGTGAACCTGATTCCGCATAATGGACGTCTGTCAATAGACGGCCAGCAGCGCTTAGTATCTTAATATGATGCATGTTTTGCTCCCCAATCCTCCCCTTTCTAGAAGACTAGTGATGGTGGCACCTATAGCTGCTACGCTGGCTCCAATTTGTTGTTGTCGGCTTGTCAGGCGATCGTCTCTGCATAGAGTCTGTGGGGAAACTGCAGCTGTAACTTCCGGGTGTACCTTAGGAGGGCTGAGCCAGAGGCAGTTTTTAGTAGGTAGATATTTATTTATTAGTTGTTCTCGCGTTTCTTTCGATAAGCCATTTTTTTCTAATTTTTCCAGCATGCCGCTAGGTCTTTGTGGAGGGGTAGTACAGGGGTTTTGGGGACGGAGGGGTCCTCTCCAAGGAGAGACAGAACTTTAGAGTTTAGCTCTTGACTCTGGGGTAATTCCGCTGGGGGTGGCATATGGCAGACCGACTGGGTATCACTTGGTGTATCATCTGCGTCTTTACGTATTTGATAGACGAAGCCGAAATATAATCAATAATTAAATTAAATATATCAAAAAGTAATTTCCGCTGTCACAAATTATAACCAGTTAGTTACCTGCGCCTGTATTTACTAAAGTGGTTTAAAATTTAGACCATCCAAATCACCTTCTCGATGTAAGAAAAGTGAGTGAGAAAGAATCTCTTGCTGATTCATTTGGTGACCTCGGTGCGGGGACGTCTTTGAGGGGGAGCCTAACCTTGAGAGAAGACTCCATATAGCGGCCAGAACTAAATAATTTAAAGTTAATTTTGTTTGTCAAATCGTGACAAGCGTTGACATTTGTTCACGTTACACATCGGGCTGTTAATATTTTAAGGTTAGTGTTATGACAAGATGTTGACATCTGTGTGCTTACTTGCACGTGTTGTGAAACAATTAAACGAATTATTAGTTTATTCTCCATTTCGACAAATAACAGTTTAGAAGAGTAGAGGTTAAGAATTTTTAGGCACATATTTAGGATGTTGTGCACAGAACACTATGTGATGTGGTCAAAGACATTCTTCTTCAATTTACATTTATTCAAGTACATCCAGCGTTTGGTCCAACAACTGGGGAGTGCAGACCGGATAGCACTGTTTTGCAACGACTATTTTTTTGTGTTTTGAAAGCAAAACAGAATGGTGACATTGTCTTTATAAGGCAGTAAACGGTTTGTTTTCTGCTGTTAGACTTTTCGAACAAAAAAAAAATCAGGAAATCTCTGAGGAAACGCCTTAGGTGCTGGAGAACGTAAAAACAACTTGTTAGTCTACACAGTTCTGTACAATATAATATCAATTATCAGCAAGACGCGACAATTCTCTAAAAACCCTAATTTGTTATCTTTTCGTTGCTTTAAGATTAAAAAGTTATTTTAAAAACTCAACTTGGCGAAAACGTCAAAAAATGAACTGGGTACCATTTTTTTTTGTATCTTTACTCGACGAGTAGCAGCAGGCGGCAACCTACGTCATCTACCTGATAAACGTCAAAATATCCCCCACTCCTTTCAAATGAATTTGCCTGTTATAGTTTTTAACTCACTCTTTGTTAAATTCTAGAAGGCCATGATCGAAATATTTAGATCTATAGTCTCACAGTTGTCTTTTCATCGGGGCATTATTTTATATGCCATATTATGGCGGTTTTGTGTTAATTTGATTTTTTTGGAATTAAATCGTCTTACCGATAAATATTTTGACCGGAATGTTGTTATAAATACAGTTTTAGTTCTATTAAAGAAGATATCAGTACGTACTGAAATCCTTTTTTTTTTGCAAATATGAAGAAAACCAAAAAAATATTTAAAATACAAAACGTAGTGGACTTATTCTGACACTTGTCATTTTAAACCCAGAACTGTCAATTTAGGACGGTTTTATTAGAATACTTTAGTGAATACGGCTGTAGATTTGAGACAATGTTGTTTCTTGAATGATTTATTTTTAAATTACAACGTTTCAACTGGTAAGTAATTCTGGTCGTCTTCATGTGAATACTAAATAAGTATGGTAACTATAGTTCTAATTATATTGGCTAGATGCACTGGGGCATAATTGAGATGGCTGCAGTCATGCGTATGACAGCTTGTAGCTAACATACTTGTTAAGTATTCACCTGAAGACGACTGAAAATACTTATCAGTGGAAACGTTGTGATTAAAAATCAAATAACGACAATGCAAGTCCAAAACTTTTCTATCATTGAAGTTCAGGTAATAGTTAAACAATGTTACTTAATTGAATTCATATTATATGTGTTTAATATTTTAGAATATTTTGCTGGTACGCATCGTATTGATAAGTCAACACCAACGTCGAAATAAAGAAACCCTAAAAGTTTACTAATCCCGATCATACAAAACTTCCTCTAAGGACGTGATGTCCATCTTTAATCTCAATTTCACCGAAGTCATCGTCGCTTTTTGTAATTTAATCCCTTTCCTGTTCTGCTGGGTAGGTAACCCTAAACCTCGTAGGAAGGCCCTTGTGCGTTGTTTTATATTCTGCACCAATCCTGTATCAGATACTTGATATTTCAATGCGTAAAATGTGAACGACGCACTTTTATTGGTTTGTTCAAGCTGATTACTTTTTGTTTTCCACCCCATGGGTAAATTCTCATTAACGGTTTTTATTTGTCTACATGTACCATGTAATTTTTTTGTGCCAAGCCCAGCGAAACAATTGAAATTTGAATTATTTTAAGATCTTGTTAATGATGAAAGTAGTGATAATAATTAGTGATACCACCTAACGTTGTGGACTTTGTTAGCTCTGAAATATACATTCCATAAACATTAAAAAATTTTACACAAGAAATTCTCCCGGAACAATTTTATAGCTATGGACACAGAGTTCCCTTCTACCCTTGGAGTTGATAAACCTTAAACTCTCTACAGGACCTCGCAGTAAATTATTTGAATATTAATTATAATGATTTAAAAACATGTTTGTTGGTATAGTCTGCCCTGTCTGGCTCACTACTATACAGGGTGTCCTTGAAATGACTATACAACGCTTCACCACAAATTCTTTGACCAAAAATAAGGCAATCTAGATAAACTTACCCATATGCAATGTGGCTTCGTTTTGCCGCTACGTGATGACTAATGTCATTTTTTCGAAATAATTTCTAAATGCTTTTGTCGATTTCCACTAATTTTGGGGCTAAGGTCCAGCAAATTCCTACCAAGTTTGTCATGCGGGAGGTTATCCCCACATTGGATTTCTCCGAAATTTTGAGTCTTCTTCGGGTCAGTGTTTCGCAGTTATATATGATGTGTTAGGCGGTTTCGTCCTCTTTGCCGCAAAGTCCGCATTCAATGGGCCTATTGTAAATTCCTACTCGGCGTAGGTGTTTTCTTAAGCAGTGGCCTGTAAGTAGGCCAGCCACTTGTTTTAGCTGGGTGCGCGTTAGAGGCAATGTTCCAGTTGATAGCCTTTTGGAGGGTTTCCCAATTGTGGCAATCGCTTGGGTATATCCAGGTATCCTATTCCATCGGGCTAGGTATTGTGGTTGCGCCCACCATACAAGTGGGGATGTTGCTTTGGTTGCCTGTTTTGACGTAAAAGTGACCGTATAAATGACTTTAATTATTTCTCTGATACTAGCTGACTTCATGTTAAAACTTTTTTGTCTCTTATTATGCTTATTGCAAAATGCTTAAAATATAACATATTGCAAAATATTATACGAAAAAAAAACGTTTATATAAAGTAAATCTGACTACTCGCAAGGCGTCATGTGTTACGTATACTCGTACGTAATTTCCTGGTGTTTCGCCTTGTGCTGTGCCATGCCTTCTAATTATAAAAGAAAAACACCGTGTTTCAATTGTTCCTCCCTCAGATAAAAATTTAGAAGTTTCTCTCATTTTTTTCTTGTCTCCATAGTTGGACAACTAATAGCCACAAATATTGAAAATGACCAAATTTCAAATTTTTGTTTAAGAATATAATTTTATTAAAGTAAAAAATAATGTTTTTGTGATAGGTGATAAACTACCCTTAACATAGAATATTTTCTTGCTTGCTTTCATTGCGATTTAAGGTGACTAAGTCCATTAAATTAATTAAAAAACAGGAACAGGTGACTCAAGAGGGGGTCTAAACGAACGGTAAATCTTATCTTATCCGTTAATCTGAAGGGTTCTTTGAATTAGGCTCCGTAACTAAGTTAATAAGTTTCTTAGCTGCCTAATATCAGTTAGTTATTATAATTAGGATGTCGTCACTTTTGTTGTATATAATGCGTCCATTAATTATGAAATAGTTAAAAAATTACTTGAATTTTGAAGTCTTTTATTTAAGATTTATCGGCGAAAGATCGTCTACAGAATGGCTTTCCTACTTTGGACATAATTCATTTTTAATAAACTTAATATTACCATAATTACCTACACAAAGAAACTTTACGGCCAATGGAATGCACGTTTTCATAACAATGATTCTTATATCGGGTGGTGCATCGTGGTTGAAAACATAGGAAATCCCATGCAAGTTTTAGACTATCTAAATATTTGCTCCCCTGTTGATTTTAGAGCGGGGTTATAGGGTGTGGTAAGTGCATATGCGGAATTTAAACAATTTTGGACAACCCGATCTTAACTTATTTGAATAGGATTGCGGTTGGTTTTTCATTGGAATTCAACAGGTAATGCTACAGACACCAACATTGATTGGACTTGTCAACCTGTGATTGGTCATTGTCAAATATAATTTCTAAACGGTAGGCTTTTTAATAGTAATTTAACCAACAAGTACATTAATAATGGCGATTAATGATCAAAATATTTTAACGCGTGAGCGTAGCGAACGCGTTAATGTTCGAGATCATTAATCGCATTTTAATGTAAGAGTTGGTTACAATGTTTTTTCGTCGACCGTATTTTTTACTAAAGTGAAGAAAAACAGTTAACAACTTTTATTTTACAATCCAGATTTCACAATTCTACAAATACTAGAGACAGCGGACGACGTTTTGGATTGACGTTTTATTATTTTGTTGATTTGTTTGCATGGCTGCCTTTAATTTTAATTACCAAAATCGTGCATTTACAGAAAATCATGCATTAATAGGGGTCATTAATGAATGATTTTGGGAAATCGTGCATTTACAGAAAATCATGCATTAATAGGGGTCATTAATGAATGATTTTGGGAACGTTAATATCGGATGTAAATACACGGTCGACGGAAAAAATCTTTAACAAATGCATTTTATACTGAATTTAACTAATATTTTGAAATAAAACGAGCAATATTTTCAATACGGATTGTTTAATAGAAAGCGAATTATTTTACTTACAATAAAACATATTAAATAGTAATAAAGTAGAGAGTTCAGCGTCCATATAAGTAAATAGAAAAAAGTTTTTTAGCGGCATGCGGACAAATGGTGCATCTATCTTTTGCATTAAAGTATACAGGGACACCAAAGGTAATGGGTTTCCTGGGGCACAGGTAGACAATGACAGACTGTTTCATTCTTGTTATAACTCAGCAGAAAGCCATAACCTGTAAGCAACTCCAAGTACAGCGAGACTGTTCTAAAGATAGATGCACCACTTGTCCGCCTGCCGCTAAAAAACTTTTTTCTATTTACTTATACGGACTATAAACTCTCTACTTTATTTCTAAAAACACGGCATTGTATACGGAATGGATCGGCACCGCCAGTGGGCTACACGGCGCGATCTATATTTGAATCTACAAACCCGTAGAAAATTTTTTAGTGAAGCGTAAAGTTTCCTATACTGGTGTTTATTAGTCGCCGTACCTTGGTTTATTAGTTCTATGTTTTCACGTTAGATGGCTATATCTTTTGCATTGAGTTAATTCATACTGATGGCGTTACTGGGTTTTATTTTAAGTTTAATTTTAAAAATGCCTTGAAAGAACAGTCTCGCTGTACTTGGAGTTGCTTACAGGTTATAGCTTTCTGATGAGTTCTAACAAGAACGAAACAGTCTGTCATTGTCTACCTGTGCCCCAGGTAACCCATTACCTTTAGCGTCCCTGTGTACTTTAATGCAAAAGATAGATACACCACTTGTCCGCCTGCCGCTAAAAAACTTTTTTCTATATTAAATAGTATTAAAATCATCAAGAATTACTAAAAGGGGAAGAAAATTAAAGGGGGTTAAAAAATAAACTATTGTTGATAAAAAACTATTAATTATATTTTAAGAAAACCGTACCATCGCATCGTCTGGAATAATGTTAATTCTGAGTAGAGGGTGCGGCACTTCAGCGCATTCGATATTGCGGCACTTGGGCGCCAGCTACTGCTCAGGCGCCTCTGTCATACGTCATCTGTCAAACTTCATACTCTTGGGCGATAGCTACTTAGGCGTTAGCTACTAGGGCCGTAGCTACTTAGGCGTTAGCTACTGGGGCCGTAGCTACTTAGGCGTTAGCTACTTGGGCAGTAGCTACTTGGGGCGTTAGCTACTTGGGCAATAGTATCATTGGCACTAGTTGTCATTGGGTAAACGTCATCCATCATCTGTGATACGCCATCTATTACATGTCACCTGAACCTCACCTACTTAGGTATTCATATTTGGGGGGACCCAAGCCTACAAGTCGAGGCTCTGCTAAAAGCCCTACCTCCAAGAACCGGTACCCCAATAATTTCTAAGTGGGGCCCCTATTGGAATTAAATGATTAAAAAAAGTTTTACCTGCGTGGATTCGATCCCGGGTCACTGGATTACAATTCTAATGTCGTACCACTACACTAGCGAGCTATCATAGAAAAATCTGCTTTTAACTTGAAGGTTATCTAGGTATACGGTTGTCCCGCCTACGAGAGTCATGCATTATGACGCACCATGATAAGTAGTTTTTTAAAGGGAACGTAAGATTAATAATAATATATTTGTTAAAGTGTAGAGGAAACATAAATAGAAAATAAAATTAGCTGTAACTATAATTAAACCCTAAAGTTTGTCAATGCCTATATGTACAGTATGATTTATAGACACACAAAACCTCTATGAAGTATCTGTATCTATAACGATATAATATTGTCATATAAGATAGAAAAGGATAGCACTAATTACATTAACAATCAATGGACTGTTAAAAAACGTGTCACGACATGTTTTTGACTCATAGGTTTAGGCCACATTAATGAGGTGGGTAGGTAATTTGTCATACAGTAATCCATCAGTTGGTTAGATCAGTACAATAAGTAGACGCTAACAAAAAAAAAAAAAAGGGTAGGTACAACCCCTGCACTAATACTTCTTGGTATCAAATTAAAGGTAAAAATGTCAATAACAGGAGTTTAATGGTTATATTTCTAACTGAAGTACCATTTAGAACTTAATAAATTGATAATATTTTATGTTTTAATCTAAAAATTACGATCAATGCAACGTTCCAACGGTACTTATATAGAAGGTCAACTGCTTAATATTAAATAACAAGGTGTATTATATAGAAAAGACTCGTTGTACCTGGTAAAATTATATGTCTACAATAGGGTTGATATGGAACCCCGTAGGTAAAAATAGACCAAAGGGTAGTTTTTAATAAATTTCTTAAGTTTTTAATGTACATTCCTAAACGTCCCTAATAATATAAGATACCAATGCGTGTAAAAAATAAGTAACCGAAGTAATCATCAAACTAATGTTAAAAATATGGATAATAACCCCCAATTTTATTGAAAAAATTAGAATGTAAGAAAAAACCAGTAAACCCAACTGGCCGCACGACCAAAGGCTCACGAAATTTTGTAAAAATTTTGGGAGAAGGTCGTGTGGCATTGATGTAAATAGTTTTTCTACGTTTTATTACACCTATATGGATTCAAAATTATATCAAGCAGAAAATACAGGTAATTTATACATTGCTATGGGTAAAAACAAAACTCATTAGGAATTTTTAATAAATATATTATCCATGTTTAATACAAATAAAATAGTTTATAATACTTTAATGGCTGGCTGCACGACCAAAGGCTCACGAAATTTTGTAAAAATTTTGGGAGAAGGTCGTGTGGCATTGATGTAAATAGTTTTTCTACGTTTTATTACACCTATATGGATTCAAAATTATATCAAGCAGAAAAATACAGGTAATAAATATATTGTCAAATGCTAAAATTAAAATCTAACACGTGAAATGTATTCAGGGTGACGTCATAAGTCGTTTAGAGAAAACCCAAAGTCGATCGGTCAACTGGTTCGGAAGATATAGTTTATTGCAATTAGTGTCCTTATGCCTCGAAGTGGAGTGCTGAAATTCTGGTTGCAGGCAGAGGTATATAGGACCTATCTAGAAGTGAAAGATTTTTTCAAATATCTCAATTAATAACAGAGCTAGATGCATTAAACCATTAGGGCCTTAACACGATAAAGTCGTGCAAAGCACTGGCAATGCTTATTTCTTAGTAGGAATATACTTCGTATAATACGGTATCGTTAAGATTGCGTCATCTCCATTTCCTATATGAGACCAAGGTCAACTGCAGATCAGCTAAATGAACAGTTAAATGAACAGTGGAACAGCTAAATGAACAGTGGAACAGCTAAATGAACCACTTAATGATCCGTAGAACCACTAAATGAACCACTAAATGAACCACTTAATGATCCGTAGTACCACTAAATGAACCACTTAATGATCCGAAGAACCACTAAATGAACCACTTAATGATCCGTAGAACCACTAAATGAACCACTTAATGATCCGTAGAACCACTAAATGAACCACTAAATGAACCACTTAATGAACCGAAGAACCACTAAATGAACCACATAATGATCCGCAGAACCACTAAATGAACCACTTAATGATCCGTAGAACCACTAAATGAACCACATAATGATCCGCAGAACCACTAAATGAACCACTTAATGATCCGTAGAACCACTAAATGAACCACTTAATGAACCGAAGAACCACTAAATGAACCACATAATGATCCGTAGTACCACTAAATGAACCACTTAATGATCCGAAGAACCACTAAATGAACCACTTAATGAACCGCGGAACCACTAAATGAACCGTGAATCAGGTTAATAAACAGCGGATCACTGCGAGTTCTTCCTATGGTAGCAGGGAAGAGGAGGGGGAGGAGGAAAATCAATGATAGACGATAATTTCAGTAAAAACCTTTATTTCCCACTAATATTTCAATAACTAATATATAACCTAATTAATATCTAACCTATTTAATATCTAAACTAATTATTTAAGAACAGTGACGTCACAAAAGATTGATTAAAGTATATTTAAACTTTTCGAACAGTTCCCACTAATGGTGAGTACTTTATAAGCTTATCATGAATAATAAGACAGTATGCGGTAGTATTTGCTGGAACATTTTCTTTCGTTTCAAACTCCAACCTGACATCAATAATCCCCGAATTTAATATTTCATTTTGTCGGGAACAATCAATCACAATTAGAGGAGCATTTGTTAAAAAGTCTTTTGGAGAGAACAGTGGTTCATTTTCTTTTTCGTAAAAACATTCTTGGAACTCTGAGTACATTTCATACAAAGAACCAATTTGACCTTTAGAAACATCTAAATTTAAATTATCATACGGATACATTTCAGAATTTAAATAAAGTTTAACATTAAATACATTACAATGATCAAACAAACTACAGTTTTTAGCTATCTTATCCTTTCTGTCGGCTGAATATCCTACATTACAAACGGCTAAACAGCATACCTGGACTATAAAGAATGCTATTCAAGTAGAACGTCCCAGATGGGTAATTTTAGGATTTTCAACCGACAGAAAGGATAAGATAGCTAAAAACTGTAGTTTGTTTGATCATTGTAATGTATTTAATGTTAAACTTTATTTAAATTCTGAAATGTATCCGTATGATAATTTAAGTTTAGATGTTTCTAAAGGTCAAATTGGTTCTTTGTATGAAATGTACTCAGAGTTCCAAGAATGTTTTTACGAAAAAGAAAATGAACCACTGTTCTCTCCAAAAGACTTTTTAACAAATGCTCCTCTAATTGTGATTGATTGTTCCCGACAAAATGAAATATTAAATTCGGGGATTATTGATGTCAGGTTGGAGTTTGAAACGAAAGAAAATGTTCCAGCAAATACTACCGCATACTGTCTTATTATTCATGATAAGCTTATAAAGTACTCACCATTAGTGGGAACTGTTCGAAAAGTTTAAATATACTTTAATCAATCTTTTGTGACGTCACTGTTCTTAAATAATTAGTTTAGATATTAAATAGGTTAGATATTAATTAGGTTATATATTAGTTATTGAAATATTAGTGGGAAATAAAGGTTTTTACTGAAATTATCGTCTATCATTGATTTTCCTCCTCCCCCTCCTCTTCCCTGCTACCATAGGAAGAACTCGCAGTGATCCGCTGTTTATTAACCTGATTCACGGTTCATTTAGTGGTTCCGCGGTTCATTAAGTGGTTCATTTAGTGGTTCTTCGGATCATTAAGTGGTTCATTTAGTGGTACTACGGATCATTATGTGGTTCATTTAGTGGTTCTTCGGTTCATTAAGTGGTTCATTTAGTGGTTCTACGGATCATTAAGTGGTTCATTTAGTGGTTCTGCGGATCATTATGTGGTTCATTTAGTGGTTCTACGGATCATTAAGTGGTTCATTTAGTGGTTCTGCGGATCATTATGTGGTTCATTTAGTGGTTCTTCGGTTCATTAAGTGGTTCATTTAGTGGTTCATTTAGTGGTTCTACGGATCATTAAGTGGTTCATTTAGTGGTTCTACGGATCATTAAGTGGTTCATTTAGTGGTTCTTCGGATCATTAAGTGGTTCATTTAGTGGTACTACGGATCATTAAGTGGTTCATTTAGTGGTTCATTTAGTGGTTCTACGGATCATTAAGTGGTTCATTTAGCTGTTCCACTGTTCATTTAGCTGTTCCACTGTTCATTTAACTGTTCATTTAGCTGATCTGCAGTTGACCTTGGTCTCATATAGGAAATGGAGATGACGCAATCTTAACGATACCGTATTATACGAAGTATATTCCTACTAAGAAATAAGCATTGCCAGTGCTTTGCACGACTTTATCGTGTTAAGGCCCTAATGGTTTAATGCATCTAGCTCTGTTATTAATTGAGATATTTGAAAAAATCTTTCACTTCTAGATAGGTCCTATATACCTCTGCCTGCAACCAGAATTTCAGCACTCCACTTCGAGGCATAAGGACACTAATTGCAATAAACTATATCTTCCGAACCAGTTGACCGATCGACTTTGGGTTTTCTCTAAACGACTTATGACGTCACCCTGAATACATTTCACGTGTTAGATTTTAATTTTAGCATTTGACAATATATTTATTACCTGTATTTTTCTGCTTGATATAATTTTGAATCCATATAGGTGTAATAAAACGTAGAAAAACTATTTACATCAATGCCACACGACCTTCTCCCAAAATTTTTACAAAATTTCGTGAGCCTTTGGTCGTGCAGCCAGCCATTAAAGTATTATAAACTATTTTATTTGTATTAAACATGGATAATATATTTATTAAAAATTCCTAATGAGTTTTGTTTTTACCCATAGCAATGTATAAATTACCTGTATTTTCTGCTTGATATAATTTTGAATCCATATAGGTGTAATAAAACGTAGAAAAACTATTTACATCAATGCCACACGACCTTCTCCCAAAATTTTTACAAAATTTCGTGAGCCTTTGGTCGTGCGGCCAGTTGGGTTTACTGGTTTTTTCTTACATTCTAATTTTTTCAATAAAATTGGGGGTTATTATCCATATTTTTAACATTAGTTTGATGATTACTTCGGTTACTTATTTTTTACACGCATTGGTATCTTATATTATTAGGGACGTTTAGGAATGTACATTAAAAACTTAAGAAATTTATTAAAAACTACCCTTTGGTCTATTTTTACCTACGGGGTTCCATATCAACCCTATTGTAGACATATAATTTTACCAGGTACAACGAGTCTTTTCTATATAATACACCTTGTTATTTAATATTAAGCAGTTGACCTTCTATATAAGTACCGTTGGAACGTTGCATTGATCGTAATTTTTAGATTAAAACATAAAATATTATCAATTTATTAAGTTCTAAATGGTACTTCAGTTAGAAATATAACCATTAAACTCCTGTTATTGACATTTTTACCTTTAATTTGATACCAAGAAGTATTAGTGCAGGGGTTGTACCTACCCTTTTTTTTTTTTTTGTTAGCGTCTACTTATTGTACTGATCTAACCAACTGATGGATTACTGTATGACAAATTACCTACCCACCTCATTAATGTGGCCTAAACCTATGAGTCAAAAACATGTCGTGACACGTTTTTTAACAGTCCATTGATTGTTAATGTAATTAGTGCTATCCTTTTCTATCTTATATGACAATATTATATCGTTATAGATACAGATACTTCATAGAGGTTTTGTGTGTCTATAAATCATACTGTACATATAGGCATTGACAAACTTTAGGGTTTAATTATAGTTACAGCTAATTTTATTTTCTATTTATGTTTCCTCTACACTTTAACAAATATATTATTATTAATCTTACGTTCCCTTTAAAAAACTACTTATCATGGTGCGTCATAATGCATGACTCTCGTAGGCGGGACAACCGTATACCTAGATAACCTTCAAGTTAAAAGCAGATTTTTTTATGATAGCTCGCTAGTGTAGTGGTACGACATTAGAATTGTAATCCAGTGACCCGGGATCGAATCCACGCAGGTAAAACTTTTTTTAATCATTTAATTCCAATAGGGGCCCCACTTAGAAATTATTGGGGTACCGGTTCTTGGAGGTAGGGCTTTTAGCAGAGCCTCGACTTGTAGGCTTGGGTCCCCCCAAATATGAATACCTAAGTAGGTGAGGTTCAGGTGACATGTAATAGATGGCGTATCACAGATGATGGATGACGTTTACCCAATGACAACTAGTGCCAATGATACTATTGCCCAAGTAGCTAACGCCCCAAGTAGCTACTGCCCAAGTAGCTAACGCCTAAGTAGCTACGGCCCCAGTAGCTAACGCCTAAGTAGCTACGGCCCTAGTAGCTAACGCCTAAGTAGCTATCGCCCAAGAGTATGAAGTTTGACAGATGACGTATGACAGAGGCGCCTGAGCAGTAGCTGGCGCCCAAGTGCCGCAATATCGAATGCGCTGAAGTGCCGCACCCTCTACTATTCTGAATTAAATGTTCAAATAAACCGCCATTTGCTGCTTAACAATATCCCAAACGATCGTAAAATTCTCTACAAGCATTAGCGAGTTAGTACTGGGTAAACCTTTTAGATTGCATTAAAATTATTAGATCAAACGAACTTACCTGTGAAGTTCGATCGTAATTTTAGTAGCCCTCCAGTCCGAAGATATCACTTAACCACGTAGTAACTTCCCGAGCTCTTTCGTTCACTATTTTAAAGAAATCGGTTCTTCTCTCCATCCTTCGTCCGGGACCGGGGCACCGCTCTTCCAGGTTTCATTCCTTTAAATCACTAAACTACTTTTTTACAACTTGGGGGAAATAGCTAAGCTAGCCGGGTAAGGGCGGGAAGTGATATCTTCGGACTGGAGGGCTACTAAAATTACGATCGAACTTCACAGGTAAGTTCGTTTGATCTAATAATTTTAGGACGCCCTCCAGTCCTCGATATCACTTAACCACGTAGATGTTTAAAGCACAAGAAGTTGTAATAAAAGTTGCGTTGAATAAATATAAGTACCAGTATTTGTTATTTTGGATATTTAATATTTCAGAATATACCAAATTTTATTGGTTACATGGGGTATATATATATATATATATTTTTTTTTTTTTTTTTTTTTTAACTGAAATTAGTTTCCTTAACTAACGTAACTTATATAATAATATAGGAATATATGATATACTATCTTAAAATAAAAATAAAAATAATAATTAGCGGATAACAACAATTTTGTTATCGCTAACTTAAAATACTTTTGGCAAACTGTGTCGGGTCTACGATCGGGCGGTTATAAAATTTTGCGAATGTGTTTGATGATGGGGACCAGCCTGCAGTTTGGCGTATTACTTCTAAGGAAATACCGGTCCGAAAGGCTTTTGATGTGGAGGCGTGTCTTGTTGAATGGGGTGTAAATATGGATGTATCGATACCTGCGTTGTTTAGGGTTTGCTTGACCCATCTAGTAACGGTATCTTTGGATGCATTTGAGAAGGGTGGTCTAGAGATTAGGAAAAGTTTGTTTTGTTTTAAACTTCGCAGATTTTTCGTCTTGTTTATGTAAAATTTTAAAGTTGTGGCGGCGCAAAGCGGAGGGTTTTCATTGAAATATGGTATATATAAGCACGGTTGTGTCGATTTTATTCCCGAAGTTTTGGTTTTACTTGTTATTAGTATATTAAAGCCTTCCGGATTTTCTGCGATATTTTCTAGAGTAATTAGGGTAATGGTCTGCATCCGATGTCCAGTTATGAGTAAAAGTAAAGTTGCTAGTTTGGAGGCTAGGTTTTTAAGTGAGAGGTTTTCCAATGGGAACATGGTCCTAATATAGTTAATTACTGGTTGTGTGTCCCATGTAAATCTATATTTTGGAGCCGTGGGTCTCAAATTCGCTATACCTTTCAAATATCTTTTTAACACTGAATCTTCCCCAATATTTCCGGGTAATATTAAAGCTAGGGCGGACCTATATGAGTTAAATGTGCCGTATTTAGAGCTTTTGTTTTCTAATATACTTTGAAAAAATTCTATAACTTCCTTTATCGTAGCCTTGAACACTGAGTGGTTATTGGTTTTACAAAAAACCCACCATAATTTATATGCTGTATTGTATTGAGACATTGTTGGTTTAGAAATAGAGTGTAGAATCGTGTTAATGGCACGTTCTGGGAGGTTCTTCAGTCTGTATGCCTGGCTGATAAGATTGCGGCAACCAGGGTAAGGTTCTTGGACATGGGATGCTCTTCCCTAGAGGGGCAAGAAAGAAGGTGTGAATTTGGCTGGAATGTTATGTGGTTGCCTTTTTTATATTTTATAAACAAGGGGAACCATGGTTGTGTTGGCCACCAAGGTACGACGATGATTCCCTCTGCTTTATCTTGCAAGATTTTTTGGATCACCCTAAGGATCATACTAAATGGAGCAAAGATATAAAAGAACATGTTACTCCAGTCTAGTGTGAAAGCATCGATAGCGGCTGAATTGGGATCAGGCATCCAAGACACATATGTTATACATTTATTATTTATATTAGATGCGAATAGGTCTACTTCAGGTGTACCGAAAACATTTACAATTTTTGTGAAGGCGAATTCAGCTAAACTCCACTCTGTTTCAGCCGGTAAAATGCGTGATTCGATATCCGCCTTCCAATTATTTTGTGAGCTGATATATGAAGCCACTAAGAAGGTATTTTTAAGTTCACAAAATTTCCATATTTTCCTGGCAAGTTCATGTAAGTATTTATGTTGCACGCTGCCCATTCGGTTTACGTATGATAGGGCCGTGGTGTTGTCCGTTCTAATCAAAATGTTGCAATTTTTGTAGTTAGTGGCGAAACATTGTAAGGAAATAATATCGCTTTAAGCTCTAGATAATTTATATGTTTTTTCTTATCTGCCTCATCCCACCAGCCGTGTGTGCTTTGATTATTTGTACATGCGCCCCAACCTGATAACGATGCGTCAGTAAATATTTCTATGGAAAATTTATCCCTTTTTATATCATTGAATGTAGTAAAAATTGATGCCTTCCACCAAAGCAGATCGGGAATAACCCGTTTAGATAGCACCATAGTGGCCTCGAAATTCATGTTATTATTCTGAAGGTTTTTAATTTTTTCTTTTTCAAAAATTTTCGTATGCAGCCAACCATATTTGACCGCCGGACATACCGATATTAATAAACCTATAAAACTAGCCCACTGCCTGATAAGGCATCTTTTATTTAAGAGAAATTTTTCGGTCAGAGTGTTTATCTTAAGTCGTTTTTCTATGGGCAAGGAGATCGTTAAAGTGTGGCTGTTAAAAATGAAACCTAAGAGCTTTTGGTTTTGTTTAGGTTCCAATATACTCTTGTTGGTATTTACAGTAAAGCCGAGAGACGTAAACAAGTCAAGGGCTATTTGGGTATTTCGGTGACAGTCCTCGGCTGTGTTCCCGAATATTAAAAAATCGTCTAGATATGCAACACATAGAATACCTGAATATCTAAGGCGGGTTATGATGGGCTTTGTTATTTTGGTAAAAACAAATGGTGCTGAAGATAAGCCAAAAGGTAAGCAGTTAAATTCATAGATAGTATGATTAAAGACAAATCTTAAATATTTTCTATGAGAAATATCAATAGGTACCGAAAAATATGCATCTTTTAGGTCGATTGTGCACATGAACATATTTTTCTGTAATATTCTGGACACTGTTCTAAAATCTTCCATTTTAAAGTGGGAAGTTTGAACAAAGTTATTCAGTTTTTTCAGGTTCAGAATAAAACGCTTTTTACCATTAGGCTTATTTGTCAGAAAATAACTGGATATATACTGGTCTGATGGTCTGGTATAACATTTTCGTAAGACTCCATGTTTTTGCAGATTATTAATTTCTTGTGCAAGTTGCTTATCTTCCATATGAGAAAGTTTTCTCGGTGGGGGGATACTTGACTGCACTGGAGGAGTTGAAAATGTTATTTTCAGGCCATTGACCCAACCTAGAATGATTTTATTAGAAGTAATTTGTTTCCATACTGAGACGTAATGTTTTAATTTACCTGCGGACAGATTTACCTGGTTTATCTCCTTCTCCTGGTCGACTGATATCCTTTTAAGGGGCGATAGGCCGTGTGTGGTTTCGATTCCCTCTGTGGTCGAAACGGCCTCTGTCTGTTTTCCTGCGCCGGCCTTGCTTGGGGTGGTCGTCTCCCCCCCCCCCTCCCCTTTTTCCACCTGTATTGGTGTAGCCGGATGAAGAATTACCAATTTTGCTGTAGGAATTTTGGGTTAGCAATTCTTTTCCCGTTTTTTCCATTAGCTTGGCGGTTCTTATTTTATCCCCCAAATCAGCACCAAACAAAAATTTTTCGGGTGTTGTTTTTTCTGCTATTTCCTTAATTTGTCTGTTAAGGCCTTGAACTATTAAAGTTCGGCGAGTTGTGGTGATTTGGTAGAAGGTATCCAGAAATATTTTGCTGGAGTCCCATAAGGAGGATAAGATACTCTCCTTTGTTTCTGGTGGTAAATGCTTTTCTAGGGTTATATTAAGTGCTGTTCCTAATGCGGACAGACCCCTTCCTAGATTTTTTTTTGGAGGTCAACGTAGTAGGAATCCCGTTTTTTATTTACGGCGGTCATTGCCGGTAAGATTTCGGGATTAATTTCTGGAGGGTTTAGCTCTGAGAAATTGGATGGAAGTGGGTGGTTTTCGAATAGTGTGATTTTAACATCATCCTTGAGACCTTGATAAATAATATGCTGCCATCGAGAACACACGGCTTCATGTAGCTGAGGTATTGTTTGTGGTGTTTGGCCTGGATTTTCCCCTAATATTTCCAGGATGTTGTTTTCCAACACCACATCATTGTTGATCACCAAAGGTGGTGTAGCCTCACGTATCTCTGCTTGGTTTGCTTCTCGTGAGCTTATCGTCCTAAGTAAAGTGACGGGCGGTACTTGCGAGTAACGCTCTGCACTCGTGCTCACCTCCGAACCTCTCGGTGTTCGGTCGGTGGCGGCCGGACTACGGCGGCGTCTTTGAGGGGAAGGAGTAAAGGACGACGACGAGCGGGTTCGTGATCGTTTTCGAGAACGGGATCTCAAGGTGTTCCCTGAGTTGGAACGACGGCGCCGGTAGGTTGATCTCGAGCGGGATCTGAAGGAAGTGTCTCTACGGCTTCTTTGAAGCTCTTTTTCGAGTTGAGTTAATCTTCGTAGAAGATCCTTTTTATGTATCTTCTCCCTGCTGGGAGATCGACCTCTTTTTTTGGTCTTTCCCATCTAAGAATAATAAAAGGGGATGGATAAAAAATTTAATATACTTACACCTGCGGTCGAAACTCACCATACGCAAACCAGGAATGTAGCACAAAGAAACCACAAGAGTACCGCACGCCGCGACGTGAACGATCGAGCACTAAAAGTCGAATGAAACCTGGAAGAGCGGTGCCCCGGTCCCGGACGAAGGATGGAGAGAAGAACCGATTTCTTTAAAATAGTGAACGAAAGAGCTCGGGAAGTTACTACGTGGTTAAGTGATATCGAGGACTGGAGGGCGTCCTAAAATGGAATTTTTTAACTGCTATAAATTTTTAAACCTAACACTTTTATAAAGAAAATTTTTTAAATACTCCAAAAGGAAGAAGTCGTTCGGTGATAGGTCAGGAGGCCTAGCTGGCCACTTAATTGTTGAGTTTGGATCGACAACGTGCCCATTATCGCATTATCTAGATATTCGCGTACCACAAGCGAATTGTGGGCCGAACATCCATCCATTTGAAACCAAATCTCCTGATTTTTATCAGCGACTTCCTCCAGTGCGGGTCCAATTTGATTTTGAAGAAGATCTAAATATTATATTATAGGATACAGTAAAACAAAGTTGAACTTGTAAATATGTTGGACCTGTAAGATTTCCGTCAATAAAAGATGGTCTAATGATACGACGTCTAAAATTTCCTGTCCAAACATTCACTTTCTCAGAGTATTGGGTTCGAGTGCATGCAAGACTATGTTCATTATGTAGGCTCCACTTTCGAGAATTTTGTATATTTTGCTCAATATTTAATTTAAACGTGCACTTGTCTGAGAAGCAAATTTTTTGTAAAAAATATCTGTTATTGTTAGCTTGCTCTATCATTTCAATATAAAAAGTGATCTTCGCTCGTCATTCCCTTCTAACAATTCTTGGTGGTTTTGATACTTATATACATGATATTTATGCATATCAGATACCGCATAGCAGTGACGTAGCCAGAAAATATGCTCGGGGGGGGGGGGGGGGGCTCAGTGGACGTAAGTAGAACTTTTTTTCTGGAGAGAGGGATAGTCGTGGCTATATGTATTTTATGATATTGTACCTGGCGAAGAAGGCGGAAAAGCGCGAAAAGTTTTCGGGGCCACGCCCAAAGCTCGTTTAAAATTCACAATTCACCTAACTAACTATCAAATTTTGAAAATTAAATTATTACCTTTCTCTCTTCATGGTTGGATTAAATTTGTTTTTGTAAATATTTTTTACTTTTTTTGATATTCCTAGCTGGCTTTTTATTAAAAAAAAAACTTTTTTTATATTTGTGAAAAATATGAATATTGATGATTTTTTTAGAAATCATGTATTTTAAGAGCGTAGATCTAAGAGCAGTATTTGGTGCAAATGCTTAGGTTTTGAAATACTCCTTCTTACGCGCCGTTTTATATATTCATAATAAAGTATTCTCGTTTCTTCCCGCACTATTTTTTGTATTATGAATTATCACACTTCTTGCATAAAAAATGTTTCAATTCAAGTTTTTACTTGATTTTTTTAAAATACTTGGTTTCCTTTTTTATTGTGAAAATATTTTATAGCATTGCATTTGTTGATTTAAAATAGCTCTAAAAGAGGGAAAACGGAACCGACAAGTATATAAGAAAAAAATACTATAAAATATTTTTTTTTACTCGTTTTCCTTTAAAATTGCATCATAAATCAATAACTAAAACGATATGCGTCTGAAATCTTAATCTCTATACAAAAAAGAAAATGTTTAGAAGAAAAAGTTTAAAAACTAAACATTTCCTACAAGACCTTTGTAATCTAAGCCAAGAATACATTATTTAAAGAATTAAATTAAGAGCCCAAACGTGAAACGAAAAATTAGGTTGCAATTAGACTTTTAGACAAGAGCTCCGAGGCTTGGGGGCAGCCCCCCCCCCTAAATACGCTACTGCTGGATAGTACCATTTTATTATAGTGACTTTTTCCCTTGTTATATAACTCATAATAAGTACCTAGGTAAAAAATTATTACTAATAAAAAATCTAATCCTTTCAAATTACATTTGACAATGACAAATCACAGGTTGACAAGTCCAATTATTGCCGGTGTCCGCAGCATCACAATTCCAATGAAAAATCAACCACAATCCTTCTCAAATAAGTTAAGATCGGGTTGTCCAAAATTGTTCAAAGTCCGCATATGCACTTACCACACAGAGATCCTAAAAAAAGTATCCCTACAACCCTGCTCTAAAGTCAACAGGGGAGCAAATATTTGAACAGTCTAAAACTTTTCCTATTTCCTATGTTTTCAACCACGATGCAACTATTATTAATGCCATTATTATTAATATCGACAACAAATAATAATTCAGTATAATAAAATTAGATTAAATTGGGCGCCATTGGTGCTCAGAATTACTTCCTGTCAGGAAGCGACCAACCAGAGGCGCTTGCAATCTCTCATTGTCTTTATTTTTGCCGGCTAATTAGCCGGAAGTACATGGGCGGGTTTTTGAGGCATCCATCCGTGTACCCCTTTGATTAGAATGCTTGTTGTAAAAAGCTTTTTTGTTCGTTCTCTTTTCTTTGTCTGTTTTTAACATGTGTGACGTGTCTGCTCTATAAGAGGTTTTTCAATATACGCGATGTGGCATGGCGGCTTTATTAAAGCGCTGCATCGCACACGATATTGAAATGGATAAGACGACATAAGGTTATTTTGTAGAAAGACTAAAATAATATTTTTGGTCAGAGAAAATCGGGACACAATTTTTGTACCACCTCATGTTATGGTAATGATTTTTGATGATGAGAAATAGTAGTTTGTACAACAAGAGTGTATATCAATCAAGTGATATAGACAATCCACTCGAGTTGAACAGTATATTTTTTCTACGACCTTATGCTAAAAAATGTAAAAAAAAAGTTTGTAGGTTGCCGGGCTCGAACTCACAACCATTGGATCCATAGTAAAACGCTCTAACGTCTCGACTATCGAAGCGTTTAGTTAATTATGGTAAAACCAACTGAATAATGATGCTACATGAAATTAATTTTCTATGCACATTCAGCAGGTTGCATTATTAATAAATATATTATAAATGCATATAGCTTTTGTTATATTGAACAAATTAATAATATATTGTACCATATACATTTAAATTATATAATTTAGTGTCTTAAAAAAGAAGGCGGAGCCTCAGAAAAAATAATATACTGTGATTGGTCAGTACTTTTAAGAACAATATGTAAATTTGGCTTCTCTGCTGTAATTGACTACTGTGATTAGTCAGTTTCATAACCTAACTAGGATTGTTATGAAATTTTGGCGCACAGTTAACTGGAATAGCCTACTTTACTCGCCACTTAAGTGTAAAGAAAACAGTGTGGGTCCATGTGGGAGTAGAAAAATACTATAGCAGTGGCAGCTGGTGTATAAACGCTACAGTGCTGCAGAGTTCCCAAAAAAATAATTAAATAATCTAACTAACTAAATATATTTTATTACCAAAAGGCACTCACGTTGTAAATGATGAAAATCTGCTAGGGAAGTCCGAACCAACGAAGAAAAGGCAAGGATAGACCCCTCATTTCATTCATTAAATTACTTTTGCGCCGCGTCTACAACTCACTGTTTATAAGAGGGCGATAGCATGTGTAGACTACGACGAAATCCAGGCACTGAATCGGTTGTTTTGCAAACCTGACACTGTCTCACCATATTGTCTTTCTATAATTAACCCACAAAACTTTCAACTACTAAACTCTTACCACTTTTTATTTAATAAAGCTGGAAATAAATAATTTATTGTTTAATATAATAATAATAATAATAATAATAATAATTGTTTTTATTGTTGAAAAATTAGTAAAATACAATTAATCATTGCAATTACAACAACACATACATTTTCCAACAAGGGCATATCGAAGTTTTCATTTTTCAATTTCGTATTTTCAGTTCATACCGCTAGGAGACAAACGTTGCTAAGTTTTGCACGATCGTCGTTTTGCGAACTATGCGCTAGTGTAGAATAATCCGAAAAATAAATTTATTATTACTGGATGTTGACTGTATGTTAAAGGAAATTTTAAAATGTCATCGTAATGCTGATTCACTCCATTTTAAAGTATTTACTTCTCGAACTCATGAAGAATAGGTGACTATGTAGTATACTCAAATTGTTTTTACAAGATAACTATTTCATAATTAGTTTCTACAGTAGTTCAGCTCAAAAGTTAGGTTAAGTTATGTCAAACTGACAATCACTTTCTGATTTCGATTTTCATTTAAATCTCGATACTGTGTTGGTATAATTTTTAATTTGATTCAGGTCGATTTATGTAAATAGGTACTTCATGAAAATGTGGTAAATTATTAGGAATACGAGAATACCACTTCTGGTGGCAGTCACAGAAGCTCTCTTAGCCGTCAATCAATAAGAAATTTTCTCGAAATATTTGTCGTTACCTAGTAGTAGTTTGACTATGGTGAGGTTAAAATATGTTTTAGGCAATCCCACGATGTGTTTAATTAGGTATATTCTTTTTTTCACTGGTGAGTCCACCGGTGGCACCGGTTGAGCCGAATCGCGTTCTTAAATTGCCTATTGTATTTCCGGTTGGACCTAAATCATGTTCTTTTATTCATGGTAGATTTCTGGTGATTTCTATCAATAATTAACCAAATTGTTGATCACGTCATTCCACCAGCTAATTAGGAAGGTTTTTAGAGGACGATTACACTCTTTTTTTTTTAGATGTCACTATTTTTAGTCGCCCCACCCCCTCAGCAAAATCCTTAATCCGTCACTGCGTTCCTTCTCCTCGAAATTTTCTTCTCATATTCAAAGTGACTTCTAAAAAAAAGATCCCTGGTGTCCCTTTCCGATATGACTTTTTACAAAAACGCTGCCCCGCCATTCGATTTATTTTGAAAATTGCAGCAATATTGAATAAGGTTTGTTTTTCACGTGACTTTCTAGTTTTACTGTGCGTATGATTCTGTTTTTTGTGTATCGCTAACAATAATTATATATATATTGTATGATTGGTGCACTAAAAATCGATTAAACTTAAATATTGCTAAATGTAATGGTATGACATATACCAACAAAAACACTACTTTTGATTTCAACTATAATATAAATGGTAAGATCCTGGAAAGACCTACTATGTTTAAGGAGATATTTTCGAAAAAAAAACTATCCTTTCTTCCTCATATTGATCACGTCATGTCCACCGCCCATAAATCACTTGGTTTTATTCTTAGAACTACTAGACATTTTTGGTAATTTGATCCTTTAGTAATTTTGTATCGTTCTCTTGTTGGATCTAAATTGGAATTTTCTTCAATCACTTCATCTCCGTTTAATAAAATCCACATTGACAAAATTGAGAGTGTTCGGTGGAGGTTTTTGAAAGCTTTGTTGTATGGATCTGATGGAGTTTATCCCAAAAGAGGTTCTCCTCATGACCAACTGCTGCAAAGATTCTAGTTTGTTAGATTACGTGAGACGCATATGTTCTACGCAATTAGTTTTACATAAACTGCTCAATAACAACATTGTTGGTGAAGAGCTGCTACACACATTAAACTTTAGAATGCCTTGCGTAAATTCCCGAAATTTATATAGCTTCTACTTACTACCTTCACGAACCAACGTATTTAAATATTCTCCCATCAATGTCCATGCCTATGTGTGGTCTTTAATTGTAGCTTGCGCGCTGTCAAAATACATTTTTATCACAAGTACCTATGCTACTGGACGTATGTAGTTACTTTTTTGTAGGGTACCTATTATTACCACTGTATTGTTAGTTTTATAAATCTAGATATTGATAATCTTTATGTTAATTGTTAAATACTTAATTTGTTTTCATTTAACCTAATTAAATTCTGTTTTGTAACTGGGAAACTATAAAACAGTGTATGGAATAAATAAATAAATAATTATTATATGTGCACAGTGGACGTAACATTTAATTTAATTATTGTGAAGGAATTTTTTTAATATTTATACGAACAAAAGATCGAATTAAAAGGAAAAATCTGGTGTAAGTAGCGGGAAAAGTTACACACGGCAATTTAATAGAGACATTTATTTAAAAATTAATGAATTTGTGGATGTAATAAAAAAATGCTTTATATTGTGTTCCCTGCTTACATTAAATGGCGCATTACCTCTTCTAAAGTTTTTAATAGCAAACAATCTAGGAAAAACGTCGAAGGAAACTAGAGAATTATTGGAAATCGTGGTACAGCTCTTTCCATTCCATTATTGAAAAAAAGTGAATCTCCGAAATAGACAATTTTAATGACAAAGTAATTACAAGATTTGCGAACAAAAAATGACGTAGAATAGACCTAAGAGCCTTCCATATCAGCGTGAAACGCGGCAACGTTTCCTGGCTTGTCTAATTAAAAATTTAGTTTTTTTTTTAATTCCACAATTTTCTAGTTTATCAAGTAACATTAGAACATATTTGTATTTGTACTATTTATAGGGACTTATAAGGAGTACCTAATTTACAAATCGGGTAATTAGATTTAATAAATAAATTGACAATAACATTAAAAATCAAACAACATATCTCTATATTCGTATACCACTGGTACCACCCACGCTTACATAAAATAAATGTTGTAGATCTTTTGTCTAAATATTTGAACAAACATAACTACCAGAAACAATCTGACCCAGTTTTGTCCCCAGCTGAGTATCACAAAAGCTTTTATATTTTGAAAAGGAGACCTACCAGGTAAAAGACAACTAGCATCTATAATTTACACCTTTTTATATTCAGTTGTAAACATGTCAGATTCTTAGTTAATATCGGAATAATTTTAGTAGTAGTCGACTGCATGGTCAGAAGCAGTGGCGGTACGACGTTGTTCTAGCATCGCATCGCGAAGAGATAACGGCTTTGCAGCACTGGCGGGCGGTCCCTCGGAGGAGGCAAGAGAGCCACCTCAGTAATTCTTGCCCCTACACATTTTCTTGGTTTATTACTTAAATAGTAACTTTTAATTTACAATAAGCAAATATGTAATATGTTTTCATTTTTAGATTCCTAATTTATTTTCTTATTTGTTATCCACTATTTAATATTTTTGTACAATCTAAGAATAGTGCCTAAGGCTGGGGGCTGTTAAGTCTCCATGGTTTTTCCTAAAAGCCACATTAATAAGCTCTGATAAACATGAAATTGTGAGAGGGAAATAGTAGTTTCTAACATTTACAATAAGTGGCAACGTCTACTGGCAAGCAGCCTCTGACCAATCATGAGTGTGAGCTATCCCACGTGCAAATAGATCACCTGTTTTTTAACGCCTGCTAACTCGTCTCTTGTGTCGTGAACGAATTTAGCGCGCGCTCTGCTGGTATTTGTGGTTTTAGAATTTTCGCGGTTTCGCTGGGTTTGTGAAGTGAACATCAAATCGATTGGATATTTTATTTAGTTTAGTCGTTAGTAATATTTTGGATTAGCTATAACTTTAAAAATGAGTGCCGCCGGTTTTAATTTAGACGGTAATTTAGTGGAATATTTTTTAACCAACTCGTTTAATTATCTAAATTACGATAACAAACTTGTAGTAGAAAACAGACGTCTAGAGCCAGAATTAAAAAGCCTAGTAGTAAGTAGAGGAAAACAAAACCGTGGCTATAAAATATCTTATTATCAAAAATATTTATGGCTAACTGGATTCGAGGTAAGAAATAAATTGTCTGTTTAAAGGTTGGAGACAATGACGTTTCTTGAACGGCAGTAGAGTTTTGGACTTGCATTGTCTTTATTTACTTCGAATCACTACGTTTCAACTGGTAAGCATCTCCAGTCGTCTTCAGGTGAATACTGCTGTTCAAGATATTAATTGTTTTGCTGGTATTGTTTTATTCTCTCCCGATAAATCGTCCTGCTGGAGAAAATTAGGATATAATAAAGATTTAAAAAAAGTTAGTATGCGAGCTTGAGAGACATGACAAATTACAAGAACATGTAACATCAAATGTTAAATTTAAGTTATTAGGGAAACAAAATATAATAAATGTTATTAATTCCGCACCATTACGTGAGATAGATAATCATAATAATAAGGTAAGAGAAAATCGTAAAATCCTAACAAAATTAATCAATTTTATTTTATCTTTGTCGTCTCAGAATCTAGGTTTTCGAGGACATGACGAATCTGAAGGGTCTTTAAATAGGGGTAATTTTAAAGAATTATATTTTTCCAGAACAATATTTTATTTAATTAGGAATAAGATACATTGTATATTTTGTGCAAGTCATGGAGTTTTAAGGTAGTTTTAATTTTTAATTACTTCTACACAATCGGGTGCTTACTGGTAATTTTATCCCATTCAGCTATGTTTACAAACTTAATTCAAGAGATAGCAAAGCGGCATCCAAAAAATGTTTATTGGTTTTCGTATAAGGTTTGCGGGCTTAAACCGAAAATATAATCTAGTGTGCAAGTTTTAAATATTACTATCAATAAAACAGCACTTTAGTCGAAACAAAATGCGGTTTTAAATTACTCCAAACTTACATACAATATGCAGATTAAAGGATAAATTCGAAAAAGCATATTGGCACACTAATGCTCCGCAAATCAAACAAAAAGATCCAACAAAACCACAGTGCGTTTCATTACTACGAGTGAATCTCTCGAAAAAAAAATGGCAATATGAGGGAAACTAAAATGGGGAGCTAAAGGGAGAAAGGATTGTGTATGTTCGAACAGCTGACTCCACCCTAACGCAAAGGGATGAAATAAGCGAAATTCGCTGCAGGTGGTGTTCGTTGAACACAATTCAGGATTTAGGAGATCTGGAAAACATTTCTGTTTTGCAAAAGCGTTATATTGTAAATTTTAGAAACAATAGTTGTCGTATTTTAATTATACCGTAAGTATTAAAATGTGTATTTAGCGCTATGAAGGAAGGTAACTCGAAATGTATTCTCCATAAAATCCTAAAAATGAAACAATTACCTAGTTCCAGCTATTAAGAGGAAGTTTTAATCAAGAAAAGCTTTAAAAAGCCGACAATTGCATCCTCGCAAATATTGTTTCGTATTTAACGTATGTTAGTCTTTAATTTAACTTGGACGTAAATCATCAAAGGTAAATTTATTGATGGGTAACGTTGTCATGGACGTGTGTTAAGGATTCTATAGGCGACTCTACATGATTAGGATTACTGAAGGTATTACTAATAGCCCTGAATGATCAATCATAAAATGACTAAAGTAAAATCACTTATTACCAGATAAATCCAAACAAAAATATTTTGTAAGGGAGACTCTACATGATCATTAAAACTAACAGTATTAATCAGGAAATGACAGTAATACTGATCATGTAAAAGCCAGTTCGACTGATGGTGTAAGATCTACATAAGAGTTCAAGATCATAACGTTTAAACATACTACATAAATTAAAAGAATACTACATAAACTCTACACTGATAATAACTATCTTAATCATCAATGATTTATCACTAACATCAATTCACCAGCTGTACACAAATTTTATTAACTCGGTACCTAAAAAATATAATATTATTATTAAAATGTGTTTACTAAAAATGTTTCGATTGCAATGTATTAAGACCATATAGAGATACAGGGTGGCCCATTTGTCTGACAAAGTAATATACCGTCTCTACTATTAAAGATATGAAAAAAAAGTTTTTATAAAAGTTGTGAGGTATAAAAAAATATATGTTCTAAAGTTATTTTTAAACATACAGGATGGTCCAAAAAAGTAGGACAATAAAAAGATACACTTTTTTAAATGGAACACCCTATATATTTTAGCATTTTTTGTTTCCTTACAAAATTGTCCATATGACGTCATATTTAGTTTTTTAATTTTTTGCAACGTTGCCAAACAAAATGTAAAATTCTTAAAATTTTTAAAAAAACATGATAGTAAAAAATTACCTGTATAACTATAGTTTTTTCACCAAAATTTAAATAAAAATCGAAATAATGCCAAAACTAGTAAATTTAGGTATAGGTATGACTTAACAATAATAAAAGATACTTATAATATCTATCAGATGAGCCTAATAAATATAGGGTGTTTCATTTGAAAAAACGGAGTTATTGTATTTTAAAATTTTGTTTGTTTGGAGGTCAACAGAAAACACCCTGTACAAAATTTTCGGTACTTAAAGATTTAAGACAGTTTATCTATCCCTATACTTAAGAGCTTACAAGAAATTTTCGATTTTCGATACTCTTATTGAGAAATACAGGTAATTTTTTACTATCATGTTTTTTCCAAAATTTTAAGAATTTTGCATTTTGTTTGGCAACGTTGCAAAAAATTAAAAAACTAAATATGGCGTCATATGGACAATTTTGTAAGGAAACAAAAAATGCTAAAATATATGGGGTGTTCCATTTAAAAAAATGTATCTTTTTATTGTCCTACTTTTTTGGACCATCCTGTATGTTTAAAAATAATTTTAGAACATTTTTTTTTAGAACATTTTAGAACATATTTTTTTATACCTCACAACTCTTATAAAAACTTTTTTTTGATATCTTTAATAGTAGAGACGGTATATTACTTTGTCAGACAAATGGGCCACCCTGTATGTGTCCGCGCACAACAGGCATAATAAAAGGATTTTTGAAGGATACGGGACCGTCATTGCCTTTTTTATGGGACCGGTGTCCAGATAGTTTTTGAATTTCGGAATTTGGAGATGGAGAGCTTGATTTTGTACTTATTAAGACTTTTATTGTATCACCTATTAAGACTAGCTAGTTTCGGCTTAAACATTACCGCTTTTAAATCTTTATATGTGTTAGCTCTATTTTTATTCTTTTTTGTTCTTCCACTAAAACGTCTTGTTCAATTATTACATTTATTCTTGCAGTATTATTTTTGTTATCACTAGGAGGAGGTGTATTAGTCTGCATAATGTGTTCTTCTATTATTATGGTTTGCCCTATCTCTATTTTTTCTTGACATTTCACTGCCTTGCTGTCTTCTAAATGGCTGTTTCTTTTCAGTAAAATTGTCTATCTTTTTTCGTTTAGTTCTTTTTATTCGACGTGTTTTTATTTTTTAATTGTTTCTTTTAGTCATTTTTGTTCTTTGGTAGTTTCTTTTCTCTCTTCCTTATTTCCTCGATTGTCTTTTGTTTTTTGCCGCTTTCTTCCTTTTGTAATGCTCTCGATACCTTATGTTGGCCGATTTTGATATTTCATCTTCTACATAGACTTTATCCATTCCAACACTGGTATATTTCTAAAAAATTGTCGACATTAATAAGAAAAGGAGAGTCCCGAAAAAATATTAAATTGGGGGACAGCCGTTACGGGGACCTGCGCGTTACGTTTTCTTAGTTAAACCGTCCTAAAAAAATAAACGACTACGACCTATCCAATGAAAATTTTGTTATCTACCTAATAAAATAAATTTAAAATGTACATTTTGCTTAAAACACAAATACTGACAAATTGGTAGATATAATTTATTTTTGTAATAAGGCTAGGAGTACTTGAATTATAAGGTTCTGTTTGGAATTTTCATACAGTTTGGTCTCTTCAGCGAGATGAGCTGTCATCACACTATTTTTTATCTCACAACCACAGATTCACCCGTATTTTTCATATCTATTTTTTTATGTTTTCTGGTATAATTTTCTTTTAGGTTTGTGGAAGACACACACTTAAATATTTAGGTTAGGCATAAGACGTCCATTTTATTTAATTTCAATTTTTTCGTCAAAGTTCAATCTTCAATAATCCTTATATTTAGAAATTACATTCATTTTTCAATTATTATAAGCAAAACCAAAACAAAACAGTAAACTCAAAAACTTAAACACAAAAGACAGATCGGCAATTTCACGACTTCACTTGTCAAAGTGGCTAAACTAAAAATATTGCAGCTCTGAATGTATACGTAAAACACGCTCTAAGAACTATAGCAGATATCTCGGTCTAGTAACAATTCTCATTTGCCATTGGTCGGCCCAAGTTTCGCCAATTGTTTTGTGACGCATGATGCCAGTTCGGCAACGAACAGTATACGTAGCGTTAGCATAGAATTCTATGGATGACCGCAAATGAGTATGGACAAGACAATAATAATATATATAACCAATAATATTATAAACCACCTGCATCCTTTTTAGTTAATATCAGAATTTACATTTTTTTCCAGCTAGATTAACCATATCGATCACCGTGCATCGCGTCGTTACATTTTACCTATAAAAGTCAATTTTTTTTTAACGAGGAAAAAACAAATGCGGATCTTTCGTGATTTGTTTTATTCAGCTTAACTAAACAATGATCAAAGTATCACAGTAAAAATTAACAACAAATTATTTTAACAGTTTTAATTTACGGGGGCCCATTATCGTAGTGTGGCCCTTATATCTTTACACATGGATATTTTATTATATAAATCAAAGCGTACTTAACCAATACTACGGAAATCCAAGCTCAAAAACCAAAAGAACTGAAATCATAAATTCTTCACCAACTTTAACCTGTCCATGTGACGTTTTATCTGAAGATTGGTCCGATACGTTCGAGAATTATGCGTTTGAATTGGCCTTGCCTTTGAATCATACGTCCAGTTACGGAATTTATTGCTTTTATCCAGTCCAATCTCAATTTCAATGTTTAAATTAAAATCTGTGGGATAATAAGGGTATTTTATGAATCTCTGTACTGATCCGGTTTAAGTTTTTACAGATACCTACAAGCGTAATCCGATTTCTTTTAGCTTCCAATGATAGTCATTAAGTAATTGGTTGGGCAAAAGGTAAAAGTTAGTAATTTTTTAACATATTGCAGGAAAAATTGCATGAAAGTTATGTTATTTTAAGTGCTGTTTAATTTTTAATAATATTGCAACATACTATTTTTGTATTCGATATAGAAGTAATGGCTGTATAAACGACGTATTTACGATTGTGTTTGGCGACCATAATTTACAACTTTAGTGGACTAAAGAGTTACTTTATTAATATCTTTTTAACGCTTTCTTCCTCTTTAAAACTATTCATCTTGAAGCCTTTTTGAAAAGCTTTTTAGAAACATCATAAAAGGACAACAGGAATTTAAAAAATCTTAGACCTTCAATTTTATTGGGAAACTTCCAATAGAACGATGTATGTTACTCCTATAGTAATAATTTTAATAGAACTCGCGAGATCGTGGCCCAATCACGTGACATGAATGATATACTGGTTAATTTTAGTGTGTTATGTTAGTATTATTTCACGTAAATACCAGGATTGGACTTACATTGTTAATATATAAAGTTTATTTTTAAACGAATAATATTCTTTAAGCCATTAATAGTAACTGTTATCATGCCAAACAAGATTATAATAAGATGAGGAAGTGAATCGCCAAATGTTAGCGAAAGTGGTGCAAAATTAAAGAAAATATGTACTGGCGGGATAAGTGAATGTAGAAAAATCGTAATGTTGGACATTTTATTTAAGAAAAATTTAAGAACCCTAAGATTTCTGTTAGAAAAACTGCATAGTAAATTAATTGAATAGATATATGGTTTATGCTTAGTTTATGGAGGAATCTTAATTTTATCTGGAAAAAAAACGTGTTAGTTATTCGAATATGAAATCTAAAAATATTTCGTTATGACAAAACATTTTGGTAATTATCTGTTATAGCTACACATAAGGTTGGTTGTCATTTTTTCTTCTTAGATTGTCACATATAAAAGTATTTTATCGTATCATTGAAGATTAAGTAATTTTTATATGATATCTTTATTAATAATTATTAACATCATAAACGTACTAAAACCTACATAACACCTTAGTTACTCATAATACATTGGTTACCATAATTTAATACGTTAGTTACGAAAGCATAATACAGATAGATACCAAATAATATTAGAACTATTTTTCATGAACATGTAAAACAATATTTTGACAGATTTCAAATTTGATGGATACACCTTTAAATAAAAGCACAGGATTGACTTCGCCGTCAAATATCACAGCGAAAATACGTTTCTTGTGGGTTTTTGAGTCGGGAATAGTAACAATCAGCTTGTCCTCTAAAACGTCAACATCTTCCGTGGTCATCTTCGCTAATTCATTAGTTCGACAGGCTCCTTCAATTCCAATTAAAAAAGCCACTTTCATCATTAAAAACTTCTCGTCTGAGGCAGAACACACAAATTCGTTGACTTGTTCTCTTGTTTGATTTTTTTGCTCTATATCCGACATTTTTCTTTTTGATGAGACGTATTAAGGCGCCGTATTTGTCGATTTCCACTCTTTCCTTCAGTTCTAAAGTCGCTCGTAACATGGAATATTTCGGCCATAAGGATGAAGCAGAGTATTCCTCAGAGAGTTTTGCGAAATACGCCAGCAATACCGTTTCTTCTGCACCTTGAACATGTACTTTGTTTCGCCACTTACAAAACTGCCGATATTCTTTTTCATAATGGATTTTACATTTTTCCGGAAGCACGTTCAACTTTATAATGTTGGCTGCAGCTAATATATCGTCAGGAATATCAAAATCTTGCATGATTTTAATGATGACTTTTTGAAATGCCAAAATGCAATGACATAAAACCTTGTTTTTATTTTCGCATCGCCGTTATCAACGATACGATAAAGCTTTGAATACAACTCGATTATTAGCGATTTAACACCGTCTCGGACATTGCGGGTGACTCGGCTGTTGCCTCGTCACCTAGTAATGTCCTCGACTATTATAAATCGCATAAAATTCTCGTTATATTAATAGCTAGTATTGTATTTGGCTTTGCATTTTTCATTTAAAATAGCTTAAAATTAGGGGAATATAAAATATTGCCCTCTTTGTTCGTTTTTCCTTTAAAATTAAATCCCAAAAAATTAAATCCGAAGTAAAAATTAAGCGTTTCCGACAAGAACGGCATTAGATTCGTAATCTACGCACTAGAATATATAGTTCCTGAAAAAATCATCAATTTTGGCATGGTGTAGCTATAACAGATCATTACCAACATTTTAATTACGTAAATTGAAACGAATTTATACTTTGTTATTTCTTATTAAATTATAAAAATAAAAAATCTCTTTGCGGCCATTTTGTAGTATGAATTTAGCACCAAAATTTATTTCGATCAACCGTTTTTCTTTAAATAAGTTTAGTTAGTATGGAAATATCTTGTAAATCACCTCATACATGCATAATAAAATTTAGTATTGTTTTATTTCAAAAATTTAAATTCAATAATTTTCTTTAATTTTTTCTAGTTAAAATCGATTTGAAAAAATAAATAATCACTAAAAAAAAGTTTAAAACTAAAAAAAAAATTAATAAAAAAGTCTGTCAAACCGGGATTCGCGATCGCGACCATTAGTTCCAAAGTGAAAAACCGTACCATTTTCAATAAATTGGTTCAAATGCCTTACATAACTCCACACGCTAAATGTGACAAAAATAAATTGAAACTGTTTATGATCACCTTATTCTCTTCAGCAATGGCATCAGCGAAGTACTAGGCAAACAATAATTATGATCCATAATTGTTTGTTATAGTGTACAACAAAAATCATACGTTTATGGCGCAAAACATTTTGGGACAAATAAATGTTATTTACTGCCAATTTAATAATAACGACAACAATCAAATACTAAATAAAACATTCAATTTAATGTCCAAAATTACAGTCTTACATTAATATCGATCTAAGCATCGTTTAAAACTACGTTAAATAAAATATTACAAACTGATGATGGCCTGAATATGTCACTGCCAAAATCTGAGGAAATCATATATCTGGATGTCAATTGTCAAAAAACGAGTTCTCTGGTTATTTTTATAAAACCCTGTTGAACAAGCCTTCGTTCAGTGGCGTAGTTAGAAGTCAGAGCAAAAAATCATATATATATCATATTATATATATATATATAGTAAACCGATCGATTCCTAAAAGAAAAATAAACAATAAGTTTCCTGTGTATTTTACGTACCATACCATAAAATTTGTAAATCAAAAAAACAAACAACATAAAAAATGGAAACAAACCAAATGCCCTAGGGATTATCAACTTTTTTGTAACCTAAGACGCCTAACAAAAAATCTTATTCAAAGGGACTACTCAAACTACCTTGTTTCAGTCCAAAGTGATATACCCGCGAATTCTAAAAAATTTTGGCACTTCGTATCCACTAAAAATAAGAACAGAAACTTCCCTAACCTCATGCACCTTGAGGGAGAAACGGCTGAAGGCACGGCTATCTGTGAGTTGTTTTCAAAGTTTTTCAGAAGTGTCTTCCAGCCATACAATCAAAAACCTATTGCATACAGCTTCCAAACTGTACAACTCAATAGTAAAATAACTACCTCGGAACAAGATGTTTTACAAATTATGTTACAATTGGATGAGAACAAGGGTAGCGGTCCCGATGGATTACCCTCATTGTTTGTAAAAGAATGTGCCAGCAGTCTGTGCGTGCCATTGACATTAATTTTTAATAGATCATTTTACGAATGTACTTTTCCTACTAAATGGAAGAATGCCCATGTTGTTCCCATTTTTAAAAGTGGAAACTCAAATTGTGTATCAAATTATCGTCCAATTTGTAAACTAAGTATATTTAGTAAGGTATTGGAATGCGTAGTACATAAATTCTTATTTAATATTGTTAAACTTGATATTATCGAGGAGCAACACGGGTTTTTCTCGAAAAGATCGGTGGAAACAAACCTACTGCAGTATACAAATTTTATCTTAAACGCAATGGACGCACAGATTCAGGTGGATTCCGTGTACACCGATTTTAGCAAAGCATTTGATAAGATAAGCCATAATATATTACAGCAGAAATTGGCTCAGATCGGCGTGCACGGGGACCTTCTGTGCTGGATAGCGTCTTATGTTTTTAACAGAACACAGTCAGTTATTGTTAATGGTCACCAGTCAAAGCCTTACACTGTCACTTCAGGCGTACCCCAAGGTTCACACTACTTGGGTCCTCTTTTATTTTTGATATACCTTAATGATATAGTTCTATATTTTAAGCACTGTTATTTTTCTATCTACGCTGATGACCTGAAGATCTACTTAACCATCAAAACTATAAGCGACTGCTTCTTACTTCAAAATGACCTCGATAGATTGTGTGACTATTGCAGGGATAACGGGCTGGTTCTGAACATTGATAAATGCTGTTTTGTCACTTTTACGCTCAATATTCAATCATTTATGTACAACTATAGACTTAATGATTTTCCATTAAAACAGGTGGACTCTATAAAAGACTTAGGTGTTGTGCTGGATAACAAAATGACATTTTCTCTTCATATAAATTATATCGTGGGTAAGGCAAATAGAACACTAGGTTTTATACTAAGACAGTGCAAACAATTTGTTTCTTTTACTGCTCTAAAAACATTATATTGCGCTTACGTACTGAGTAAGCTGAATTACGCATCAGTGGTCTGGAACCCACAATACAATATCTATAAAAGTAGATTGGAAATTGTACAGAATAACTTCTTAAGATTCCTTAATTTTAAAGAAACTGGCATGTACAGCAACACTGTTAGCACATCTTATTTACATACCAATTTTAATTTTTTTTCGTTAGAAGCGCGCCGAGAACAAACAGATATTATCTTTCTTTATAAAATCATAAATAATTTAACTGACTCAGCTAGTATTTTGTCCAAAATTCATCTCAATATACAACCGCGTGTCTTAAGAAATAATAATTTATTTTTTGTCCCTTTCTCTAGGACCAATCTTGGTAGAAATGCACCTATCAATAGGATACTGTCATTGTATAATTTGAGATATGCTAATATTGATTTATTTGGTAATTCTATAGGGGTCTTTCGAAATAGTGTTAGGGGGCGTTATTTAATTCAATAATTAAAAAATTCAATTCTTTCTCAATGTATTCATAATATATAACTAGGCTGAAAAGTACTATACATCTGTACACTACTTAATGTATCCATGGATATCACTTTGGACTTCCAAGTCTGTAGATATCCCGTGTATGTTAATAAATAAATATAGGTATCCGTTAGTAATAAGGAACTTATTTTTAAAACGGAACATTAAAGCGAAACAGAAATAGTTGTTTGTACTACAAGAGTGGACATGATGCCCATTGTTAGGTATTAAGTTAGTATTCAGTAAGTAATTGCACTGGCGCTACTCTACTAACATAATACATAACAACCATATCGCATGAGGAAGTACATTAAGAACGACGCAACGCCGTAAGCGCAATATGGACAATCCACTTGAGTTGTACAAATAATTTTTTCTAGGACTCAACTTTATACTAAAAATTATTTATTACAGGCATTAAAACTAATCTTTTTAGTTGGCCATGAACTTGTGAGAAAGACAATAAAAAACAATTAAAGAAAAATTCATTTCGTTGGTAAATCCATGGGCAATATTACACTGTAACATATATGTCGATTTGAGTCATTTATTATTTTTACACAGATTCACTTTGAATTATTCTCACATTCGGCTGTTTACAGAAAAAAAGACAATGGAAGCCCGGTATGAACCCTGTATTACAATGTTATTATATTTTCTGTTTTATTTCTATCCATTATTGTAAATTGATTAAGAGAATTAGTCCTATTTAAAGGAAATAGATTATTAATTATAACACAATAAAAGATATCCATCTAAACAAAGTTCATTACTTTGCTCGAAAGAACAAATACATTCCTATGTAATTCGCCAATAGAATAATAATATTCTGTCCACTTGACTAAAAGATATAACTTTAATAAATTGCAAACCATGAATAATGGATGTTTTTCTATTCAGCGGGTTTTACTTCTTAATAATCATTACCTCTTTTCGCGAATTCACTGCATTTTAAGGGAATGTCTTTTGAGCCGAAATTTCCATCTTTTTAATTAAAAGGTCGCAAACTCAAAGAGATGGTCGTTCACTCGGTGTGACCTTTTTTCTTTCCAGAGACGACGACAAAATTGCATGTTGAAATAAAGGAAACGCGACGCTTGCGATTTCTTTTTTGTTTTTCAAAACAACCTAGTGCTTATTTTTTTTTTGTAGCTTGTTATATACAAGGAAGGTTTGTATTATTTATTATTATTTTTTAAAGTTTGTTTATCTTAAAGTCTATTTCAGAAAGGTGTAGAGTAATAAAAGCTCATTAGGTATGCAAATTGACTACAGAGTAAGCCAAAGAATATTTAAGTCATCATAATTTGGCATTGATTGTAGTGCAAAATTATTTATTTTCATCAAGTGCAGGTAGTACCACCCGGGTTTGGGTCAATTTATGGGTTTAGCCAAACACTGAAAATGGTGTGACAAAGGCGTGTATTATGTACAAAGTATTAGGTACACTTATTTTTTATAAAACATTATAAAAAAATACATTATACAGAAATTAAATTATAAAAAATCATCATATTCTTCGTCATCTAAGGAACTGTCATCTTCTCTTGACGTTATAATTAACGGGTGGACGGTCCGATTGATTAGGTGGTCAAGACTTTTTTTTTGCTCCTCTTCTTTAATAATACGATGACATGGACTGCTTTTCGCCAGTTCTCTGGTGTCACTTTCTTAATGGCTTGATCAAACAGTAGCTTAACGTCTTTCATTTCGAATGTCGTATTGTGTCTTGCTACAAATATAAGTTCTATAGGATTTAGTTCGCAATGATATGGCGGTGTGCGCAGCACAGTTACACTATGTTTTTCAGCTATATCTTCTACGGCATATTTCATAAAACGATGTTTGTGTAAACTTGTTATAGCTAATAGTTCCTTCTTTATATAATTATTTTCAAATTCAATATTTTTGGTGGTTAACCAGTCGATAATATCTTGTTTTCTCCAAGATGAAGTTTGAGTCTTCATTGGTATTTTCGTCGCCAGCAAAAAATGTCATCGCTTTCCAGTAAAAGTGATTTACGCTTATGCTTTTCCCAGACCAGATCCATATTTTTTAAAGTGGTCCATAAAAGTTTTCTAGTTATCAACGGAATACTGTCATCCTGGCCAAGCTCCATTAGAATCTTATCTAGGAACTGTCATCTCCTCTTGACGTTATAATTAACGGGTGGACGGTCCGATTGATTAGGTGGTCAAGATTTTACATTTGCTCCTCTTCTTTAATAATACGATGACATGGACTGCTTTTCGCCAGTTCTCTGGTGTCACTTTCTTAATGGCTTGATCAAACAGTAGCTTAACGTCTTTCATTTCGAATGTCGTATTGTGTCTTGCTACAAATATAAGTTCTATAGGATTTAGTTCGCATTGATATGGCGGTGTGCGCAGCACAGTTACACTATGTTTTTCAGCTATATCTTCCACGGCATATTTCATAAAACGATGTTTGTGTAAACTTGTTATAGCTAATAGTTCCTTCTTTATATAATTATTTTCAAATTCAATATTTTTGGTGGTTAACCAGTCGATAATATCTTGTTTTCTCCAAGATGAAGTTTGAGTCTTCATTGGTATTTTCGTCGCCAGCAAAAAATTTCATCGCTTTCCAGTAAAAGTGATTTACGCTTATGCTTTTCCCAGACCAGATCCATATTTTTTAAAGTGGTCCATAAAAGTTTTCTAGTTATCAACGGAATACTGTCATCCTGGCCAAGCTCCATTAGAATCTTATCTAGGAACTGTCATCTCCTCTTGACGTTATAATTAACGGGTGGACGGTCCGATTGATTAGGTGGTCAAGATTTCACATTTGCTCCTCTTCTTTAATTACACGATGACATGGACTGCTTTCCGCCAGTTCTCTGGTGTCACTTTCTTAATGGCTTGATCAAACAGTAGCTTAACGTCTTTCGTTTTGAATGTCGTATTGTGTCTTGCTACAAATATAAGTTCTATAGGATTTAGTTCGCAATGATATGGCGGTGTGCGCAGCACAGTTACACTATGTTTTTCAGCTATATCTTTCACGGCATATTTCATAAAACGATGTTTGTGTAAACTTGTTATAGCTAATAGTTCCTTCTTTATATAATTATTTTCAAATTCAATATTTTTGGTGGTTAACCAGTCGATAATATCTTGTTTTCTCCAAGATGAAGTTTGAGTCTTCATTGGTATTTTCGTCGCCAGCAAAAAATTTCATCGCTTTCCAGTAAAAGTGATTTACGCTTATGCTTTTCCCAGACCAGATCCATATTTTTTAAAGTGGTCCATAAAAGTTTTCTAGTTATCAACGGAATACTGTCATCCTGGCCAAGCTCCATTAGAATCTTATCTAGGGTGGGTAGTTCTTTTTTAAAATAAAAAAGAGTGAGCTTTTCTTCGAGCTACACTTTTGGTGTCTTCATCAAGGCCTTTAACTGGTCTGTTTGGACTTTTCTTGTAAGGTTCTACTTGACCTGCTGTCTTTCTCTCCCGCAATAATTTAAAAACGGTGGACTTTCCAACTCCAGTCATTCGGAAACATCGGTCGACAGTTTCGTGTACAGTAGAATTGTGGTAATCGTATGTTATGCAATCATGTACAATTGAAATAATAACTTTTTTCTATATTAAATTTTTGGTTAGTTATCATAAATAATGTAATGCACAAAATGTACCTGAGCCTATGGCCGACACCGAAATTGAGCCGCACTGGATGGAATTTCCCATTTTATTACTCAACGCCTTTCTGAAATGGACTATAATATTAATCAATGCCTTTAAATAAAATGACTAGTATTTTATGACAGAAAAGTATTATATAAATGTGCATAACGTGTCTGCCTCGAACTAATAAAAATATGATTTCAAGAAGTATTACCTACCATTTTTCATAGTTGCCATTACTTTCATTAGAATTCTTATTTAGAATAAACATAAATGAAAAAGAAAAAGTATTTCGGTAATAATGTTGCTCTTATCACGGAAGTAGTCTTCAGTCGAGTAGTAAGCACATCGCGTTTTCCAGATTGTAAAAATATGGAGAGCCCTTTAACAGGTAACGTTCGCATGTCATGGCACAAAAGATAAGAAATAGATGAAAAGGTGGTAAAATCCGTGATGGAATACTGAGGATTCTCGACAAGTTTAGTAGCAAGTAGCAAATCCTCAAATAGGTATTTTATTTCCTGTAGGGTGTGGAAAGGGAGAAATGTCCGTCGTCGACCGACTATAAGATATATTAAGTACATATATGGACATTGTTAAGATTTTTTAGCAACAGGTAAAGAGTTGTGCAAGCGAAATGATATTTGGATATCGTGTAAATTTTACTAAATTTGGTAAATAATTTATAGTAAAAATTAGTCATTCATCCAAACGAAGGTCTTTACTCTAGTCATTCCTAACGAATACTGTAACAAAAGTGAAACAAAGCTATCAAACCTATAAGACTTTTTTTGTAAGGAATATTTAAAAGTAAAGCTAAAAACAAATAGAACAAAAACATATTAAAGACGAAGATTTTCCTTTTCATTTCGCCAGATCCATCTCTAGACGCGTTTCGTCATATCATGACTCATCAGTAGAGCTAGGATCCGACGAAAAGAAAAGGGATCTCGAAGCTACTTAAGGCAGCACTTGGTGGGACACACCAGTAAGATATGGCACGGACCGGGAAACATATTATATAAACAGATTAATATTAAATTGCAACTCAAGACTAAAAGAAAAACGTAATACAGTTTAGAAGAATCACAATACTTTTGAAAGATATTGTTGGATATGGATTGGTATCGTTAAGGATGGATTACTTATCTAATACTTTGTGTAAAGTTATGGTTACTTTTAATGGGTGATACAACTATCGAAACGAAGACGTATTGGAACAACCCAGGCAAAATTTTAGCCAAGGAAACTTACATTTTTTGACTAAGCATAAAAAAATGTAAAATATGACAGAGACCATTTAACATGCAGTAACCTCCACAAATATTATGGTATTCTTGTTTATTATTTCGTCTTTTCTAAAAAACACCAGCAAAAATATAACAAGGGAAGCGATATTGCCGTACGCAGAATTTAAAGAATCAACTTGGACTACAAGAAACCCACTCTAATTAACATTTTATTGGCCTATTAAACTTATTTTCCGCTCCTCGTTGACTTATTCAGTTAGAAATTAATCATCATGTAAAATTGAACCAATGGACAGTATTTCCGATCGCTGGAAGTCAACGCACTGATACGGCTTCGTTCCGTTCTTGTCTACATATCTCGTTAAAAAGGGATAGCACAAAATCATAATAAGGTCTGGCAACCAGTAACGTTCTTCTACCGCAGCTAAAATTGTAACAACAAGTATTGAGTCAAAAAGTCATAAAGCCTAATATTTTACTATTTACGTAATATATTACCGGCAATTGTGGCTACTGTTTTAAGAATTATACAGGGTGATTCCTAAGTTGATACTCCTTTTTTAGATGAGTATAGAAGGCATTAAAATAAATACTTTTAAATACCTTTTTTCAAAAAACTCAAAAATAAAGTACTTACATTCATTTATTACACTACCAATCAAACACGGTTATGCACATTAAGAAAACTTCTGGGTGTAGGATGAGCCCGCAAGGGAAAACGTTCAGCGTATAATCTCGAAGAAACATTCGCACTTTTACGCTCACAGTAAATTAGCTCCAAATCTACTGGTTGATTGGTTGGTTAGTTTAAGGCGGGGGTCGGGCGTTCGGCCCAAGCTTCTTGCACTGCAGCCTAGTGGCTTATTGTGATCCCCTATCTTGCTAGAAAAGGTTTGTTCCTTTTATAAGGTCCAGCAAATTCCTACCAAGTTTGTCATGTGGGAGGTTATCCCCACATTGGATGTCTCCGAAGATTCTGAGTATTCCTCGGGTCAGTGCTTCGCAGTCATATATGATATGTGAGGCGGTTTCGTCCTCATCGCCGCAAAGCCTGCATTCAATGGGACCATTGTAAATTCCTACTGTTTTCTTAAGCAGTGGCCTGTAAGTAGGCCGGCCACTTGCCAAATCTATTAGTTTATTGTTTTCAAATTTTACCATTTTCACGTATCACCAATTTAAAATAAACTTGCTTCAGAAAAACACACCGCAGCGGATTTCTCAACACTACCCGTATGACTAATACTAATAAAAGATAAGAAAAACAACAGAAACTATAGCGGTCTATGTTTTGATGACCAGGCATGTACTTGAATTTTTTTACTTCTCTATCTCGCCTAATTTTGAGTTTTTTGAAAAAATGTATTTAAAAAAGTTGTTTATTTTAATGCCTTCTATACACAGCTAAAAAAGAAGGATCAACTTAGGAATCACCCTGTATTTATTAATTGCTGTAATAAAAATGTTTATAAGAAATCATTACCTTATTTAAAAGCTGTGCAAAATATAAAGATCGAAGGATGTATCGCTTTATTATTACGCGTCTGTACACGACCAGATGTCAATCATAAACTGATCTAAATAAAACCATTCGTTAAGATAACTCACAATAACAATGTAATTATTTTGTAATAAGAATAAGGAAATACTTATACTTATCGTGTAAGGACAAATTTCATGCATTAATGGGGTCGATATCAGTGGCGGCTTATCAGGTGAAGTAGGTGACCAAAAAAAAAAATAAAACCAGGAGAAAAGTTTTTCGGCCACATTAAGCGTTAATGTACCAATACAGCTACCATTTTAGTCTTTAAAAAATAATTATGTTCGAATTAATAATATTAATCTAATCCGAATGTAGCTATGCATAATAGGGCTACTGTTAACTCCACTCGCGCATTTTGGTGCGCCCCAGCCGTCCGTGTCCGTTAGCTCAAAGCAAGTGAAGACCAAACGCCCAACATGGCTTTGATATTCACCGTTGCTATGGTTACGTGACGTTAGTCACGCAAACATCATGTAACAATTTGCATTATGATGAAGGGCGATTTAAAAATAGATCAGTCGTATGCATCATTGTTTTAGCATTGGTTCGCTTAACCTTAAGGTATTTATTTTGAGGCTTCGCGGAACTTACGGTTATAGATATCGTTTTTACATGATTTACTGTGGGATTAAAAAGTTTTGTTTTTATTTTTCAGTTAATGCACTCGTGTACGTACCTACTTAGTTGTGTGTTTTAAAAATGAACCCAATTAATGATATAGATTGTAAATTGTTGGAAACTCCATTCAGTCGTTGGAGAGATGAGGATAAGAGAGACGTTTTGTTACACACGGGTTTTTAGTCAATGTTTGTTTAAGTACCCGCACTATACCTAGCTCTTCACCATTTTTTAAGACCGCGAGCCGCCACTAGTTGATATCATTCAGGACTGTCAGTAATATTGGTCATGTAGGGTCTGCAATATTTCACAAATAGGGCACAGTTTTTAAACGGAAGAAAAAAATTAAACAACAATAATATATTTACGGCGCTTATTCTAACTTTATGTCAATATTATATAATGCAATAAAATCGGCATAGTTCTATCAAAAATCAATAATAATTGCTCTTTCTTTTTACCATCTCGGAGCAATAAAACAATGTTAATTAATTCGATTTCCAAGGATCTGCCACGCTTCGAAGAGTTGTTCGATCTTTGGCTATCAGCGGGACTTTGAAAATGATCTGAAACCGACTGAAAAGCCAAATCATAAATTCCTCAGAAACTTCGAAACTGTCTTTGACTAAAGATTAATTGAAAGGGACTAAAAAGTTTTATATTAATTGGAAGAAGGTACAGATAATTTGAAACTTAAAAAGTTTATAAATTAAACGGCACTTCACCTGTAAAATATCAAATAATACGAAGGCTGCTGAGACAGAATTTTCTTTTTTAAAATAAAACCCAATTCTTTTGTGATAATTTGATATGGCAGAGATTTTATTCCACCAAAAAAAAATATAACCGTTGGCGTTTGAAATAAATATTATTTTTTCCACTGAGGGCCCATCCGTGCGCCGGATACACTTAGGCCAGGTTTGGCACATTGTACTCATCCTGTTTGGTCGATACATCAACTCAGTGATCACAGTTCCTTGCACTAGTTTGTATAGGTCAACTGGGGAAATCGTCAGAATGTCCTCTGGTTCCAGTTTTCGTTGCCCGAGTATTTGTTGCCTCTTCCGATCTAGTGACTCGCAAGGGCAAACTATGTGCTGTACAGTTCCCCTGACTCATAATCTGCAGTTGAGGTTCCCATTGTACAGTTGCATTCTGTGCAGATGGTTCTTGACAGCCAGTCCTGTCATGATTCCTGTAATAGTTCTCAGCTGATTCATATTCATTTGTAGCAGCTATTTCGTAAGTCTTGTGTCTGGATCCCAATCAAGCTTTTGCTATGGTGTACTTGTCTTTTTTTTATGATAAAACACCTGCACTGTAGGAAAAATCCTTTAGGGCGCTCTGGGAGCGGTGCGTGTGCGAAGAAAGCGATTAACGTTGGTCTTGAAATGTTGAAGATTGTATTCATTGGGAAACACGACCTCAAGATGAAAGAATTCTTGAACAGTGAAGTTCGAGGAGTACTAAGCTGAACAACATATGGATGAGCGGCAGTGGTTCGCCGTGTATTTCTGTTTTGCATTGCTCTAGGTGGAATCAAGTGGGCAATGTCAGTCGAACACCTGCCATGGAAATATCTGTAAAAGAGAGCCAAATCACCAACCTGTCTTCGATGCTCCAGGCTATCGAGGGTCTTGATCAGCTCGGGGTCGCCGATCAGACGAACGGCTCTCCTTTGAATGGAATCCAGTAGCCGAAGGGTGTGCTTGGGTGCAGAGCTCCAGACATGAGAGCAATATTCTAATGATGGTCGAATCTGGGCTTTGTAGAGTGTCAACAGGTGTGTACAACCTTTTGGTGCGGAAAAGTACACCAAGTTTCTGTGCAGCTGCCTTGGCAATTGCGGCAACGTGATCATGCCAAGACATATTACCTCCCAGATTGACCCCCAGCAAATTAAAAGACGGTGCCAGGGGAATTGCGTGTCCTGCCATGACTATATCCGGTTCTGCAATGTTAACCTTTTTGGAGAAGACTGCTGCCTGGGTTTTCTTAGCATTAAATTCGACTTGGTTACTGTCACCCCAAGCCAAGATTTCTTCCAGGTCATTGTCGAGGCGCAATACTTCATGCTGCCTGCGAAGATGTGCGTCGGCAGCGGATGTTTGGGGAGTCAAGGTAAAAGATGAGACAAGTGTGCTGTCATCAGCAAAGCTGTTGCTCTAATAAATTTTGTGTTTACTCCTGATTCATGGCCTTATGGCATTTCGTGCTGTGCACCTTATATGGGCGAAAGTGAAAGGATTTGTAGTAAGACACAACACGACATTCAAAATGAAAGACGTTAAGCTACTGTTTGATCAAGCCATTAAGGAAGTGACACTAAAGAACGGGCGAAAAACAGTCCATCATGTCATTAAAGAAGAGGAGAAAATGTGGGATCTTGACTACCTTATCGATCGGACCGTTGACCCGTTATTTACAACGTCAAGATGAGATGAAAATTCCTCAGATGACAAATTATGATTTTTATAATTTAATTTCTGTATAAGGTATTTTTGGTATTTTGTATTGTTTTTATAATTTTTAATAAAAAATACCTCTACCTAATACTATGAACATAATGCACGCCTTTGTCACACCATTTTCATTGTTTGTAAATGCAAAACAATAGTCAAAACCCCTAAATTTACCCAAACCCGGGTGATACTACCTGCAATTGATGAAAAAATAAATAATTTTGCAATGAAATCAATACCAAATTATGAAAGTGGCTTAAATATTCGTTGGGTCACCCTATAGTCCCTTTGCATACCTAATGAGCTTTTATTACTCTACACCTGTCTGAAATAGACTATAGTACCAATTTTTTTTTTAAATTTAAAAACAATAATATAGTAATACTACAAAAATATTAGTTAAATCAAAAGATGATATACACTCTACATATACTGGGGCCTATATTCATTATTTTTTTAAATGGTCTTAGTAGTGTTGAAGAGAATTTTTTAGTAACAAACTATGCAGATGATACGAATCTCCTTGTTTCAGGATCAAATATACAGGATCTTATTAACAATGCAGAAAATGCCTTTGTCATGACCAGTAACTGGTTTTCACAAAATAAATTAATTTTAAATGATGAGAAACTAAATTATTTCTTTTCAGGACTAAGCAAAACAAATTAGATAAGCCCGATACTGTTGCTCTATGTGACAGGAGTTTTACTTTGGATAATAATGCGAAATTCTGAGGTATAACCGTAGAGGAATTTTTGTAGTGGAACAACTATATTAATGGTTTGTGTCTGAAACTGGGTAGTATAGGTTATGGAATGAAAGTAGTAGCTAATTATAATATGAACTTAAACACTTTAAAAATTCTATACCATGCAAATATTGAATCTGTCCTGAGATATGGCATACTGTTCTGGGGCAGTAGCTTTGATCTACAAAGGGTTTTTGTAATACAAAAAAGGACAATAAGGTTAATAAATAAAATGAACTTTCTAGATTCTTGTAGGGGAATATTTAAACAAATGAATATATTAACAGTGTATGGTCTTTATATTTTTGAGTGTTTGATGTTTTTGTTTAGAAATAAGAGCAAGTTTGAAACTGTATATGTACATAGTAATCAAACAAGGATGAATAACTTATTATATCCCTGTCACCGCTTAACTATAACAGAATAAAATCCTTATTACATGTGCATTAAAGTTTATAACAAACTGCCAAATAATATAAAATCAATAACTAGTGTATCAAAGCGGAAAAAAACATTAAAAAAAGTGTTAGTAGACATTGAGCCCTATACATTAGTGGACTTCTTGGACAAGGAATGGTAAACCCATTCCATCCTGTGACGTCATTTCATTTTATCCTTTTTTGTAAACAGTGTTATTTGAAATAAAGAAGTATTATTATTATGTTTTCAGTGTTCTATTTCTCAGCTTTTTGTTGGTAAGGCTGGTGTTATTTACAGTACAGAGAAGAAATTCATCTTAACCTGTACTGTTTAGAAACTTCCGTACTATATGGCACGTTTGGAGGATGACGCTTTTCTGAATAAGTTGGTATAAATAACCTGAAAGGCCCAGTTTTTCCAAGTTAAGCTTGAAATTTTTCGTCATAGCTCCCTCCACCGATATTATAATCGGAATTATGTCGATTTTATCTAGCTTCCATATATTTTTTATCTCTATAGCCAAATTCGAGTACTTGGTCTTCTTCTTCGATTCGGTTTTAGAGAGGTTGTGTGTTAGTGGGCAACCTATATCGATTATGAAAGCTTTCTTGGTGGTTTTTTCGATGAGAAGAATATCCGGACGGTTGTGGTCTACTGTTCTATCCGTTATTATTGGCCTGTCCCAGTATAAGAGATATTCAGGGGATTCAAGGACTGGCTCGGGGGAGTATTGGTAGTATGGTGGGAGGTTTTCCCTTATTATTATTATTATTATTATTATTATTATTATTATTATTATTATTATTATTATTATTATTATTATTATTATTATTATTATTATTATTATTATTTTTCTCAATGTTAGTTTTCACAGCATTTTGTTGGTATTGCTGGTATTATTTACAGTACAGAGAAGAAATTCATCTTAACCTGTACTGTTTAGAAACTTCCGTACTATATGGCAAGTTTGGAGGATGACGCTTTTCTGAATTAGTTGGTATAAATAACCTGATAGGCCCAGTTTTTCCAAGTTGGGCTTGAAATTTTTCGTCATAGCTCCCTCCACCGATATTATGATCGGAATTATGTCTATTTTATCTAGCTTCCATATATTTTTTTATCTCTATAGCCAAATTCGAGTACTTGGTCTTCTTCTCCGATTCGGTTTTGGATAGGTTGTGTGTTAGTGGGCAACCTATATCGATTATGAAAGCTTTCTTGGTGGTTTTTTCGATGAGAAGAATATCCGGACGGTTGTGGTCTACTGTTCTATCCGTTATTATTGGCCTGTCCCAGTATAAGAGATATTCAGGGGATTCAAGGACTGGCTCGGGTGAGTATTGGTAGTATGGTGGGAGGTTTTCCCTTAGCCCTAGTTTATGGGCCAGTTCCTTGTGGATGATCTTTGCCACCTGATTATGTCTCCCCAGGTAAGCGTTGGGGGCCATAGCACCACATTCCGCTGTGATATGTTCTATCGTTTATCCGGGGCAATTGCATTTTCTGCACACATCTTCCACATTTCTCTTCAAGATGACTTTTTCATAGTTTCGAGTTCGAATGACAAGGTCTTAGATAGAGATTATAAAACCTTCTGTTTCAGCGTGGAGCTGCCTTTTCTCTAACCAATTCAGTGATATTTCTCTATCTATGAAGGATTTTGGAGTGCAGTAGGGTATTTGCCGTGTAGAGCTTTCTCTTGCCAAGTTACAAGCTGTTGACTTGGCGGCGCGCGGATGATGTTAGGTAATTCGTTTTGCTTTAAGTTAAGGGCTGTATATCCAGTGTCTGCTGCTACCACTTTTTTAAGAATTATTATTATTATTATTATTATTATTATTATTATTATTATTATTATTATTATCTTCAAGACTAAAAAAACTAATTCACCAGGACATTGCGGAACCGGCTAAAACTCTTCAGAGCTTGACTAAAGCGAGAATTCACCTACGAGCATGAGTTTATGTAAAGCTAAAAATAATTTTGTCTATTTGATCCTTCTTTTATTTATATGTTATGAATTAAAATGCATTATATATTTTTCAGAACAACGAGGTTATTGCACCTATTTTACCGCACTCAACTAAACCCTGATATAACTTATGTTAAATAAGTAGCGCACAAATCCACTCATAACTTGTCGTTATTAGTAATTTGATTGAGTGCCAGCTTGCCTGTTATTAGTTACATATAATAAAATATTATGGTTTAGCACTTTAGCATCTAATTTAGATAAATCCCTTTCGGTTAGCTAATTGAGTTGTTCGTGTTCATTTTTAGCGTGTTCCAACATACTAATCAAAGTTTATCTGATTTTTCATAGTAACGCAAAAGAACACAATCTACGACTATCGAATAACGTAAAGTGGCGCCTGCTAAATTACTTTTAGCCACGTTACCTATGAAAATTTCTTTATTAACAAAACTTGTTCGTTTTATAAACCAGGAAATATTTATTTGAATAACTGATAATTCGTTTTTTTTTGGATTTGAAAAAATTAGTAATTTGAATAATTTTAAGTAATAACACTGAATTAATTACTATAATCTATTTCAGAAAGGTGTAGAGTGATAAAAGCTCATTAGGTATGCAAAGGGACCACAGAGTAAGCCAACGAATATTTCAGCCACTTTTATAATTTGGCATTGATTTCATTGCAAATTATTTTATTTTTAAGTGCAGGTAGTACCACATGGATTTGGGTCAATTTATGGGGTTTGCCTATTGTTATCCATTCACAAACACTAAAAATGGTGTGATAAAGGCGTGCATTATGTACAATACAAGTACAAAAACAATATTAGGTACAATTATTTTTTATTAAACATTAAAAATAAAATACAAAATACAAAAATTAAATTGTAAAAATCATAATATTCTTCGCCATCTGAGAAACCGTCATCTCCTCTTGACGTTTTAATTAACGGGTCGACGGTCCGATCGATCAGTTGGTCAAGGTCTCATATTTTCTCCCCTTCTTTATTGACATGATGGGCAGCTTTTCGCCAGTTCTCTGGTGTCACTTCCTTAATGGCTTGATCAAACAATACCTTAATGTCTGTCATTTTGAATGTCTCATTATGTCTTGCTACAAATCCTTTTACATGCGCCCATATAAGTTTTATAAGATTTAGTTCGGCTGTGTGTGCAGCACAGTTACACTATGTGTTTTAGCTATATCTTCCACGGTATATTTCATAAAACGATGTTTGTGTAAATTAGCTATAGCTAATAGTTCCTTCTTTGTCAAATTATCTTCAAATTCAATACTTTTAGTGGTTAACCAGTCGATAATTTCTTCTTTTCTCCAAGGTACCTGTTAAACGCAAAACGTACCTTTATAATCTACTACCCAACTAATCCCTACACAATATTTAGATTTTGACACTTCTGGCCAGAAAACATACCTTTCCTAATCCTCTTACGCAATTTCTTGAAATTTTAATACTACAAATAATACTATTTTATCTTAGTACCCGTTAATCTAATTCTCTAAAATTTTTGGTTAGTTATCATAAATAATTTAGTGCACAAAACTTACCGGCGCCAATGGCCGACACACAAATTGAGCCGAACTGGACGGAATGTCCCATTTCATTACTCTACACCTTTCTAAAATAGACTATAGTCAGGTGGTAGTAAACATTTAAAAAAGGTATAACAATCACTTTTCTAACCACCTGAAAGTTTCCTTATAAGTTCTATAAGGTCATAATTTGTCTAATGTTGGGTTGCACAAAGAATTTTATTAATAATTATTTAACCGGCAAGTTTGACTGCGACATAAATGACTTTGACAGGCATTATCTACTCACATTTAAAGGTGCGTCATTAGTAAATAAAAATTAAGGTAACCGGGCCAGTATGATTGTGAGAAAATTAGTTCTGTCAATGTTACGTCTGTCACAGTCAAACTTGCCGGTTAAATAATTATTATTAAAATTCTTTGTGCAACCCGACATAACACTGTTAGATATTAAAATACAAACCAGATTTCCTAGTAGTACCAAAAAGTAAAGACTTTCCTATAATAGTACCAATAATTAGTAGAGAATGACGCTTTTGGGCCAAAAGCGGTCGCGTTTGGGCCTATTTAAAAGCACGAATCTTTTGAATTAAAGACGTATCTATGCATTTCTTCCAAAAGATTAGTTTTTCCAGTGCATGATAAAAAGTTATCTTACGAGTAAGTACTAACCCAAGAAACAAAAACGATGTGCCAATTTAAAAAATAATTATTTCAGACTTTTTGATACTTCGTATGTACCTATATTTTAATAAAATTTACTAGATGAAGGTATTGAATAATAGATTCTGTAACGAGGTTGGAATGAAAATTTGATCCGAGTGGAAAATTCCGAACGCGAGCGTGAGGAACCACGAGTATTGAATTTTCATTCTAACCGAGTAGCAGACTATATTTTCTCAACGACCAAAAATACTATTCGCAATTTCAGGTGGAGTATTATCCAGTTCCATATCTGATTCATCCGATTTTTCATTCATATTTTGACTTGCACTAAAATTGGTCTGCTGACATTCATCCATATGTTGTTCAGCTTAGTACTCCTCGAACTTCATTGTTCAAGAATTCTTTCATCTGAAGAACATCATCTTTGTGGAATGATCTTCCTGAGGTCGTGTTTCCCAATGAATACAATCTTCAACGTTTCAAGACCAACGTAAATCGCTTTTTTCGCACTCGCACTGCTCCCAGAGCGCCTTAAAAAATCAAGAGCGAGAATTTTTACATTCTATTATCAAAAATGATTTTGGACTTATTGCATTCAGTAATGGTCGTGGAGAAAATAAATTACTACCGCGTTCCGCACATTAGTAGAATTTTTCTAGAATGAATAATTGATTACTTAAGGCGTCTTCTATTAAAGTTTGTAACTAAAGTGATTAAATGTCAATTTATTAGCGAACCAGCCGTACTTATCGCTAATGGCAACGTCGATACATTCCACCCACCGGACGTTCGTGTAAGGGCCATTACGTCCCCTGCGGCCTATAACTTTGATAACCCTTACACGGGTTTACGTTGACCTAGGTTAGCAAACGTATGTAGAGTACGGTAACGACTATTTTATGCATACACACTACAAAGGGCGGATTTAGCTTTATACAGGGTGTTTCATTAAGGCTGGCCACCGGCCATATCTCGGAAACAACTGAGCATAGAAACTCAAGGGAAAAAATTCGTAGTTACAAGTTTATATAAAAGTTATGAAACTTTATGCCGAGTGGAAAATAATTATTAAAGTCATATTCTAAAGATGTTCCACTATGTAGTATTTCTCGATCGTCAGTGGCGCTAACAACTAAGCTCAAGCCGGCTATGCACCGTACTCGAGTTGCACCGTTAGTTTGTTGAAAACGACGTTTCTGCTCACTCGTTTGAACGCCGAATTATTGTAAATTATTGTTTTAGCTGGTTTTGAATAGATTTACCGGTTACACGTTGCTGAGTAGTTTGTGAGTTGTGTGACGAAAAAATAATTCTAAACGCAGTGTGTCCCAACGATGTGTGGATGAACTGTAGCTTCAAAGCGACAGCAAATAGAAAAAAAGTGTTTCATATAAAACTTAGAGACAGCTTAGTTCTACAATTTAAAATTATTTTGGTTTATACAGGCTGACTCATAAAAGTGGGGCGATACAAAGTTATCTTTTTTAAATGGAACACCCTATATATTATATTATTCCCTATTGAATTTCACACATAATTTGTATCTTATAAATCTTTTATTGACATATCATTTTGACTGACAAATATCCTTAGCAAATTCATTCATCAGCATTTTGATATACGATTTTACTCATTCATCGGGATAAATAAGAAATTAGCTACATCCTTAGTCACATACAAATTCCTTAGTAACTTCATTAAAATAACAAGGCGTCTTATTACCATATAACCTAATACAAGCAAATTGACCATAGAAAATGAATTGGCATGGTTAAGTGACAACAGGTTTTTTTTATTTCCTAAGTAATTAAAACTTGGTAATGTCTTTATAGAAAAGGGAAAGATACAGTGTTGTCATATTTTCAATTCTGTATAACAGAAGTCTCTGAATATCCATAGTACCTACCATAATGGTACCAATCTTTTATTCTCTATCTTATAGTTACAACTTCCGGTTTAACATATTAAATCATTAAAACCAGTTTTGTTATAGTTGTAACGGTTAGATAGAGAATAATAAATGAAGTTAGGGAGATGAAAACCATTTTTCTCTAAGATTAACCGTTCCAATGTTACAGCCTGTCAAAGTCTGAAAATGCCATATTTTAATCGTCAATATATTAAAAGCTAATAAATTTAGATATATGACATTTACAAAATAAGCGTAGAATTTTGTGGGGATTCAGGAAATAATACAATATAAATAGGGTGTTCCATTTATAAAACTCAAGTTATATTCGCCACGTTTTTTGGGACACCCCGTATACTCCAGCACAATTTTAAAATGTGCAACTCAACGGTCTCTACAACTTTTGTATAGCTAATTATTAAGATAAAGGCGAACGCGAAAATAAACTTTACTCTATCGTTGACTCATCCTGTACTGACGAGAAAAAAAGAGTTCGAAACGGGTCTGCAGATGGTGACATTCTAATAATAGTGTTCATTTCTTGGTAAAACTATGCAATCTAATTTGTATTTTATTATCTAACAGTGTAAGACGAACCCCAACCTTATGGTATATTAATACCCTGATTAGATTGAGAACGAATGAATTTCCCAAAAAAATTTGGATTATCATTTCGGCATTTGCAATGTGAAGGTCATAGCCTCCTGGCTAGGAGCAGAAAAAAAATGAACAATCAGCTTCACTGTTTGATTGTGTGTACCTTTTGTGAGCAAAAAATTGGATTTTTTAAATAAGTTGAGAATTAAACAGCAAATATGTCGCCATAATGGGACCTTTTCACAGGCACAAACATATCAAAGCAGTTAAATAGTACCGAATAAAAATGTTCAGCGACAACATCAAGACTATAATCTAATATTGTTAGCCAATCAAATATTAGAAAGTAGTTATTAATTAAAGTATAATCTGCGTTTTTAAAGACATAGCAGGTATGTGTACAGTCATTTGGTTTCAACCATGTTATTTTCTTGGAAGCTACTGAAAGCTCCAAGGCTGGATGAAATGAGTCACAATTAACTAATCCATCAAATTTGCGAACAGCCAGTAGATTAAAGTTGACAAATCAAAGGTCAAGGATAGTATTGTGATCATAGTTCTAGCCGTGTATATTAATGGATCTTTAAAAGCTTTTTAAATTTGGACAGATAAAATGATTTTAAATATTTTTAACAATACTGTCACGTGGGGAAGAATTAAAGGCAACAAGTCTCCATAACACCTACTTTATTATATAATATGGAACGGCAGTTTAATGGTTACATAAAATCAAACTTTACTTACAATAGCATATTTGACTAGGGACAAGCTCTCTAGGGCAAGGGGCTGATAATTGGAACAGGACTCTGTGCTGCTACTGACCCAATGTTACTGCTCTGGACCGAATCTTATATCGATCGGGTATCGACCTAAGTGGTCGTGGCTTGAATGGTCTTGACCGAACTGGTCGAGACCCGAATGGTCCCGACCCCGAATGGTGTCTTTTACATAGTACCGGCCTGCTATTTATACCAATCAGTATCAATCAATAAACTAACCCAGTTATTGATTGGTAACAAAATGCAAGCTCGGCAATATGCTAAGATAGCATTCTTGTAGTTTGCTTGTTTTAATAACAAATAATTAGGTCAGTAGGTATATTTAATATTAACTTTAAATAATAAGAAAAAAGGGGAATTTAAGAAAAAAGGATATGCCATATGTCTATATATGACAATACAATGAAATTCAATAATAATTTTAATGGTTTTCATTAACTTATATTTTTTCCTCGAACACCCACACAGATACTAAATACCTGTCCATTGGCATTCGGGTCAACAGAGTCGCAATTTTACAATGCAAATTTTAACACGGTCGAATCTGCCTAATAAACCATTGTTTCCACTTTCCTGCGAATAGCAGGATTAGTTGAATCTAAAGAAGATGGTTTGACAATAGACTTATGACGCGACCTAAACGTTTTTCTTCATTTTTATCCCAAAACTCATTAAACACAATATAACAAACCACTTCAATTAAAATAATAGTATTTCTTTCTGTGTACTTAATATAATATTGGCAACATTGCTGCTCTTAAAAACAAAATAGGGAGGATAAGAGGAGAAACCCATTATCCAGCAGTTAAACCATCATAAACGATCGGCGTTCAACTAATTATGAAAATATGTTACATCGGCGTTATCAGCTCTTAGAAAATTGTTTCTTATGGTTTTGGTCATTTACTTTTTTGCCTCCTTTTATAATTAAATTACTCGTTTACAAACAGTTTACCCATATGGGATGGGAACCCATTCTGTTGCGTATAAATAACTTTGCATTAGAAATAGTTGTTAGCAGGGGCGGATGGGACCTCTTGGACCGGCGCGGGAAGTTACAGTGAAGCGGCGCCATCACGTGCCAGAAAAAAAGATTTAATTTTTTTTTGCTTTGATCAACGTAGGTTGGTATTTATTCTATTAGGATCTAAAAACCTAAAAAACTATTTTACAATAATTCTCAAATTACAAAAAAAAATCTTCATTATCACTTAACTAAAAAAAACATAAGTTATAATGGAATTTTTAATATTATACGTGACAAAAATCACATAAACAAATAAGGATTTCTAAAACAACTCTCAGGGACATAAATTGAAAACAAAACTTATAACTAATAAAATAATCAACACAAACAAAAAAATTCTTTTCCAAAACAAATTAATATCACAATAAAGGAACTATTAATTCTTAATACAAAATAATATAAACACTATAAATAAAAAAAACAATACTCCATAAAATAAATGATAACATTAAATAAAAAAAAACTCTTTTTTGATGTTAATATCACAGCTTTTTGGATAGTAGAGTGCTGGATCTTTCCAAATCATCAATGACCTCGTAATTTTCTATTTTATTTTGAATGTTCATTTCAAAACTCATCAGCAAGAAAACATCCAATCGGTTCTGGCTAAGAGTACTTTTTAACCTGTTTTTTAAATATTTTAGTTCGGAAAAACTTCTCTCACAGCTACCTGGGAGATTGGCATTTTTTCACTTTTCTTACTCTTACTGCTGGTAAATTAATTTCAATTCCAATTCGGTTACTGCCCACTTAACAAACATATCGCTAGTTTCTTGTATATTTTTGAAATTTCGTTCAATTTGTCTTAGCTGTTGTTTATGATTTAGAGTTTAAATTAGTAGGAATAGTAGGTATTTTTTCCAACTCTGATTTTTTAAATTTTATGTTTAAGCTTAATTTATTTTTGACTAAAAATAAAAAACCCGTGGCGGCGCCTACCGGCGTCCCGGTGGGCCCATCCGCCCCTGGTTGTTAATATAAACTGCCTAAGAAAACAAATATGCACAGAAACAGCTAATTGATATTTCATCCGTCACAGGTTAAGTTTGTTAAAAAGGTTCAATTTCCAAGTGCCGAACAGTTCTACGGTCTACGATGAATCGTTACAAAATTTAGCACTTTCATGATGATATGGGCGCTGTCTGACACCATAGGTCATATAATCAGACGAGCAGTTTTGGGTAGTTAAGTTCACTTTTTATCGGAGAAGTGAGGATGACCTTTTCGGTTGACCTCTCCTCCCAACAAAAATTCCTGCGGCAGCCTTCCGCTAAACATCCTTTCATTACGTCTACTCGTAGAGTACGTAGAGATAACTTTTATGCCGCGGCTGGCGGCTGGTTGTACTGTAACTACTTGGTTCGATGATATAAAAAGACTCGGTAAACTGTTTATGTAAAAAAGATATATTGGTTATTCATAGTTATATTACAGTTCCTGATATTATAACTATAACTATTCTCATTATTCCAATCAGTTATACAGTGTGATTCACGTTGAGTGGCCTATTAGAAGATCTCGGAAACGAGTAACCCTATCTTTCTAAAAATTTGATAGCAGGCCTAATTGGTTTTGTACTTTTAAAACATTATATTTTGACGTTTTTATTACTTCCGGTTACACCGTAAGTTAATGCCAACTTTGCTATTTCAAATGGAATACCCTGTATATTTTAGCATTTTTGATTACCTTCTTAAAATCTAAATAACTTTTGTTAATAATAATCTATTCCTATCTCTAACCGTTTTTGAGATATGAATTATAATAGGATTTTTTTTGTTTAAAAACGCTCCGAGAAGAAAGTTTAGTAACTCTGAAACTAATGAAGGTAAACATTTAAAATTTTCTAAGCTTTCATGTAATACATAGATCTTTAGTTTAAATTACTTAGGTTTCACGTTTTTTATACAGGGAGTTCTTAGAATTGTGCCAATGTTTCCATTTAAATAAATGTGCATAAGTCAATTTTTGCAAATGGAACACCCTATTTTTTAGCCTACTAACGTGTAGAGAATTTAATTTCCTATCTAAATGTCTAATACGTTACAATCCACATTTTTAGTCGTTTTGGAATTATGAGCAATTTAAATAAAAAATCTTCAAATTTCTGTTTGTGTTAATGCGAAATTATTTTTGAAAAGAAGTCTTCGACTGGGACTTTCGTTTGGCTTTGAATGAGAAATAACTAAGCAACGAACATAGACAGTTAATAACAAAGCTGAGAGTCAAACGAAAATCCCGGTCGAAGCCTTCTTTTCAAAAATAATGTCGCATTAACACAAACATAAATTTTAAGATTTTTTATTTAAATTGCTCATAATTCCAAAACGACTAAAAATGTGGATTTTAACATATAAGGCATTTAGATAGGAAATTTAATTCTCTACGCATTAGTAAGCTAAAAAATAGGGTGTTTCATTTGCAAAAATTGATTTATGCACATTTATTTAAATGGAAACATTGGCACAATTTTAAGAACTCCCTGTATAAAAAACGTGAAACATAAGTAATTTAAACTAAAGATCTATGTATTACTTAAAAGCTTAGAAAATTTTAAATGTTTACCTTTATTATTTTCACAGTTACTAAACTTTCTTCTCGGAGCGTTTTTACACAAAAAATTCCTTTTATAATTCATATCTCAAAAACGGTTAGAGATAGGCATAGATTATTATTAACAAAAATTATTAAGATTTTAAGAAGGTAATCAAAAATGCTAAAATATACAGGGTGTTCCATTTGAAATAGCAAAGTTGGCATTAACTTTCTGTATAACCGGAAGTAATAAAAACGTCAAAATATAATGTTTTAAAAGCTCAAAACCAATTATGCCTGCTATCAAATTTTTAGAAAGATAGGGTTACTTGTTTCCAAAATCATCTAATAGGCCACTCAACGTGAATCACCCTGTATATACACATATTACAAACTACTCTTAAACTATCGCCTTAACCTTTGGTTTACAATTAATACTGTTGTTTTAGTTTATTATAATAATACAATGTCACGTCTGGCAATGAGTGTTAACTAGGGTTGCCACCTCTCCCGGTATTCTGGGAGCCTCCCGGAATCGGGCCTAAAAAAGCATGTCTTCCAGGCTTTATATATAATTTCTCCCGGAATTCATTTTACAACAAGCTGCAAGCACGTGGAGGATACGGCGACCTTTTTTTTTTTTAGAGGTTATTTGGACAAAAGGGCAGTATTGTATTGTTTGTCTTCTCAGCTTATTGCGTTGTAGAGCGTGCGGGCGGCAACCTTTTTTTCTTTTAACCTCTGCCTTAACTTTGTTATGGGTTTCAAGTAAAAATTATAACAATAATATTAAACAATTAATTAACTGCTACTGAAGTCTGAACTACGCAAGTAAAGTCAAACAGTGGAATAACCTACCAACTCACGCTATTGCCGAGTTATTATTTATCTGGGCCCCGCGATCGTGCTCTGCGAGCTGCTTGAAATACCCGCGCAGCCGTGTAAGTTTTTTTTTTGTAAAAATTGCAGAAAACCTTCAAATTTTTACCAGGAGCCGCCAATGCTTCTATGTTATACACTTGACCCTTTCGCAATAAATTTAGGTACCATTACAACGTCGTTTTTCAATATACTGTTTATTATTCACTTTAATCCTGTATGTGTTTTTTGTTTTTATACCTTTATGCAAGGATTCTTAAGATAAATTACTAATAATTTGCTTCTACTTATTTTGCTTATTTTACAACCCAACAAGAAATATGAGTCTAATATTCATAATCTTTAAATTTACATAAAATAAAGACACCCAAGTATAGGATGGCTTTATACTAGTACATTATACGTACGTATTAATTAAATGTATGAAGATTTACTCTCCCGTCAGAATTAACCGGTTTAACCAAATGACGATAGTGTATTGAAATTCTTATCTGCTCGATTCTTGTTTTTTCCTTTAGCAAATATTTTAGTTGGTTAGTAGCATGTCAATTTATTAAAGATAATACCTTGTTAAAAATTAATTTATCGGAATAAATTCGCTTTTGGGCCTTAACGATGAAGAAAACCCATGGTGTCACGAAGCAGTGACGTAGCCAGAAAATATGCTCGGGGGGGTGCTCAGTGGGCGTAAGTAAGAATTTTTTTTTCTGGAGAAAGGGACAGTCAGGACTACATGTATGGTAAGGGCCTGTCGACATATTAAGCACCGGTTCCCGCAGATCACCGAAGTTAAGCGGTGTCGAGCGCGGTTAGTACTTGGGCGGGTGACCGCTTGGGAACACGGCGTGCTCTTGCCTCAGGGAAGAGTGTAAAATGAATCGACACCTAACCATCCTATTCACGCCGGACAGGCCGAATGAGATCGGATATCTCGTAGGATGAAGGTGCCATTTCACACTCCCCAGTCGGTAGATCACATTTGTGTTCGATGACCGGTTCAAGATGGCGCCCAAGAAAAAAAAAAGACTACATGTATTTCATGATATTGTACACAGTGAAGAAAGCGAAAAATTTTCGGGGCCACTCCCAAAGTTTGATTAAAATTTACTACTATATCAAATTTCGAAAATTAAATTATTACCTCTCGCCCTCTGTATGGTTGGATTAAATTTGTTTTTGTAATTTTTTTTTTTATATTCCTAGCTGGCTTTTTATTTTAAACAAAAACATTTTTATATTTGTGAAAAATATTGGTGTCAATCCAAAATTTTAACATAAGGCGTATGTATGACTCTAACCAGCGTTTTGCGGGCTCGGTCTTTAATGATTAAAAATAAAGTAAATATCGTTCACCACGCCAAAATTGATGATTTTTGCAGAAATCATGTGTTTTAGGAGCGTAGATTTAAGAGCAGGTTTTGGTGCAAATGCTTAGGTTTTAAAATACTCCTTCTTAAATACCGTTTTGTATATTCATAATAAAGCATTCTCGTTTCTTCCCGCACTATTTCTTATATTATAAATTATCACACTTCTTCCATAAAAAATGTTTCAATTAAAATTTTTACTTTAATTTTTCTATTTAAAAAAAAATACCTAATTGTTTTTTGTTTTTGTTGTAAAAATATTTTATTGCATTGGGTGATATTTTTGTTGCTTTAAATTAGCTCTAAAAAAGGGAACACGGAACAGACAAGTATATAATAGAAATGTACTATAAAATATTATTCTTTTTACTCGTTTTCCTATAAAATTGCATTATAAATCAAAAAATAAAACGATATGTGTCTAAAATCATAATTTCTATACAAAACTGGACTTTTAGAAGGAAGTGTTTAAAAACTAAACGTTTCCTACAAGACCTTTGTAATCTAAGCCAAGAATACAATTTTTAAAATAATAAATTAAGAGTCAGCGTCAGACAAAATATTAGGTTCGGGGGAGCCCGGCAACCCCCCCCCCCCCTAAAAAGATACGCCACTGTCACGAAGAATAATTTATTATTGGAAATATTTTATGAAAATTTAAGACAAAACTTAGTTTTTTACGTGTATATATACAGAGTATTGAATGATAGAATAGTTTTGGACTTGCCTTGTCTTTAATTTGTTTTACATCACAACGTTTCAACTGGTAAGTATCTCCAGTCGTCTTCAGGTGAATACTAAATAAGTAAAGTAACTACAGCTCTATTTATACTAGCTAGATGTACTGGAGCATGACTGAGATGGGTGCAGTCATGCGTTTAATTCTTGTGCGGTATTTTAAGTTTACATCTACTTAACAAAGGTTTCCAGATATTTCTTATATCTAGTGAGGGCTTACTAAAACAATCTGGGTTCTGGTATATGAAAGCAGCTTCCTTGAACTTCCTCTTCCTCCAATGTGGTTCTTTGTGCAGGATTCGAGCTTCTGTCCACTTAATGTGATGACCGTGTGTCCAGGCATGGTCAGCTGCCCCTGATTTTTCGGTTTCTCCTTTAAGCGTGTTGTTTCTGTGTTCCTTGACCCTAGTTTCAAGTGGCCTTAGAGTCTCATCAATGTAGGATCTGCCACATTCGCAGGGAATCGAACAGACACAGTTTTTCCTATCTTTTTGACTTGTTGGTTTCGTCTTCGTCAGGTGGCTTCTTAAAGTGTCTTTTGAGCTGAATACCGTATTAATGTTGTATCGTTGTCCTAGTCTTCTAATTCTCTCAGATACTCCTTTGACATACGGAATGTTGAGTGTTGATTGTGACTCTACTGGCTTCTTTTGTGTATTTGACCGATTCTTGCGATTTTCCATTAGTTTATCAACTAGATGCCCGGGGTAGCCATTTTTGTTGAGGTCGGTCTTGATGTAGTTAGTTTCCTGTTTGAGGGCTTCATTTGAATTACAGATGGTAATTGCTCTATCCACAAGCGTTCTTACTATGCCATGTTTTGTGCTATTTGAGTGATTTGAGGTGTAATTCAAATATTGACCTGTATGCGTGGGTTTTCTGTACACTGAAGTATGGATGGTGTTGCCATTTTTCTTTACGTTTACATCCAGGAAAGGTAATTGACTGTTTTCTTCTCTCTCCATGGTAAATTTGATTGTCGGCGCCAGGCTGTTAATGTGGTATAGGAATTCCTTGAGTTCGTCATCGTTTCCATTCCAAATAATGAAGGTGTCGTCCACATATTTCAGCCATGTTTTTGGTTTCTTTTTTGCTTGTTTTATTGCTTCGGATTCAAACCATTCCATGTAAATGTTGGCGATTATTGGTGAGAGAGATGAGCCCATCGGTAGTCCGTCCACTTGGCTGAAAAACCTATCTTTTTCCTGAAAGTAAGAATTATTCAGGCAACATTCTAATAGTTCCATGATGGCCTTGATAGGTAGCAGTGTTCTTTCTTGTAGTGTCTGGTCTTCCTCAAATCTGCTTTTAATAACCTTTAGTGCATCTTTTACAGGGACGTTAGTGTAGAGACTTTCGACGTCAAAACTGACAAGTTGATCTTCTGGTTGTACTTTCATCCCGCCAATAAGTTGTACGAAGTGTTGAGAATTTTTCACAAATGATGTGCTATTTCCTTGGAGTGGTTGAAGTAGGGGTAGTAAGAATTTCGCAAGTTCGTAGGTAGGAGAGTTTCGAGAGCTCGTTATGGGTCTGAGAGGCATGTTCTGTTTATGTATCTTCGGCAAGCCATAGAGGTGTCGAGGCTTACTGTGATGTGGTGTCAGGCGTCTTCGTGTCTTTTCTGGTATGTATTGGTCAAATTTCTTGAGTGTTCGGTAGACTCTTCCTTCAATGATGGAGGTAGGATCCTTGGACATGGGGGTGTAGTTTCCTTTCTGCAGAACTTCTTCGATTTTTTGATCGTAGGTCTGAACATCCATAATGACGGTTGCATTTCCTTTATCGGCTGGAAGAATCTTGATATTCGGATCTTTACGTAGTTTTGCAAGCGATATTGTTTCTTCCTTACTAATATTTTGTTTTGGAGGTCTTGATTTTTCTAGAACCTCTCTAACCTTCCATCTGAATTCTTCCGCTTGTGTTTCTCCTATGTTTGTTGAGTCGACGGCGCTAATGATGTCCAATATTGGTACCTCTTTTGGAGCAATAGTGAAGTTTAGACCTTTAGCCAATAGGGATTCTTCTATGGTTGTTAATTGTTTGGATGAAATGTTGATAATGGTTCTTTGGTTCCGAGTTTGTGTTGTTGGTCTTTCTTGACTAACCTGTTTTCGCAATTTCTTATCATGAATGTGTTGTTGATTTGTTCTTACTTTTTCACAAGTGGCGTCAATCTTCCGGAAAATTGGTCCGTGATCTTCTTCCAGTGTGTATTCTTTGATTTCCTCAAATCTTTGTTGGAGATCTGTTAGTAGAGAAGCTTTCTTAAAACGGTGGTAGTTGATCTGGGAGCGTATAAGGGCTTTGCTAGCGTTGTTAAGAATCTTCTGAGCTTGTTGTCCTGGGATTGGTGACTTAATCCTAAAGCCATCTGGAATAATTCCTAATAAAACGTTGTGATGTAAAACAAATTAAAGACAATGCAAGTCCAAAACTATTCTATCATTCAAGAAACATCATTGTCTCCAACCTTCAAACAGACACTATACAGAGTATGTTTGAAGGTTGGAAACAATGATGTTTCTTGAATGATAGAAGAGTTTTGGAGTTGCATTGTCTTTATTTGTTTTAAATCGCAACGTTTCAACTGACTCAAGTTACTTACCAGTTGAAACGTTTTTATTTAAAACAAACAAAGTCAATGCAAGTCCAAAACACTTCTATAACAGGGTGCCACAGATAATAATCCTTCCAAGATATTTGGGCGAAACCGAATTTCGCTATTTTATTTTTATTTTTTTACAGAATTTAGTTAAAAGCATTTTTTATCTAATTTAACCATCTCTGTATCTTATATGGTTTATGAGATCCCAGTAGAGTGCATCCTTATCTAGGACACCCTGTATATCAGATTTCTTCATGTTTATGCTGCTGTTATTATGAATAGGTATTTTGAAAAACTTGCTGTAGGATACCTCATTATTAGGAACTTTGTAGCAAAAATATTATTTTCCATACATCGGAATAGAATAGTTTTTCCTGCAAAGGATTTTTAATTTTCCCTAATTTTTTTGTTGGGAGTGGTTGGCATGAGATGACCAGAACCATTGCTCTTTCTTCTAGCTGGGCTTCTACTATTTACAAGCGCAGAACTACTTAAGAGCCCTCCATACCAGCGTGAAACGCGGCATCGCTTCAAAAAAAAAATTGAAAATTTATTTTAACGTTTTAATTATACAGGGTGTTACAAATTCGACATATAGTCAAATTTTTTTAAGAAAACGCCAAGTCACTTGTCATTTATGGCACCCTGTTGACGTCTGGTCTATTTTACGTTTAGAGGTTGGCTAAAAAGACAGGACCGGACTATTTTTATGTTCCATTAACAAACTAAAAAAATATTTAAATATTAAGTTCCTTATCTCCCATTTTAATTTATCAAAGAAGACTTTACAAATTTTTCTATTTAAATCATCGTTCTTAACTAAAGTTGCCAAGAAACTTTTGGAGATGTTATCCAAATTGGAACAAAAGTCAAGAACCTATTAGGTATCCACTGAATACTACCTAGATATTGTGATAGGAATTACTTACAATAAAGTAATGTACTAGTAACATAAATATTATCGACAAAGCTTTTAAAAAATTTAACTTATCGACACACTACTCTCCTTTGCTCGTGAATATTAAGGTGGATTTATAGTCGCCGTAACGTAAGCCGTAAAAAGTAACGTATGCCGTAAGAAAAATTCATTTATAGTCCAAAAAACTTAAGCAGTAAGAATTAAGCCCAAACCGTAAGCAGTAAGGAAATGGTTTATTTTCATTTCTACGCTACGTCTTACGGCTTCGGCCGGGATCGGTCATACTCGAACATAACCGCCATGAACTGTCAGGCATTTTCTTTTGATTTAGAGTTGTTTTGAGTTTTAAAATTTAATTTTCTCGTACGAAACTTTGTAAAAAAGAGCGACTTTGAGACAGAACAGATGCTATTTTGAAACAGAGTTTTTAACCAAAAGCAAAACATTAAATTATTACCTAACTATTTGTTCTCTTACTTCTTAACTAATTTGATCTATAAATGGGTTTCTCGTTGCGGCTCAATTCTTACGTCTCACGGACTACTGCTTACGTGTTACGGCTTACGTTACGGCGACTATAAGTCCACCTTTAAAGAATGTAATAAATACCAGTAATACTGCACCAGCTAGGTAGAATACGTAAAACATGGTATATATGGTTAAAATATTGGTATTCAAAACAATCACTATGCTTCATTTTAGTTATGACTCTAACTTTCAATCAGAAAACTCTATATACACTATATAAAAAACAGCCACAAAAATAGTAAAAAACACCAAAAAACAACGAAAATAATAGGACGCGAACTGACATGTGAACTTGTTACGGTCCACACTAAATCTAGTATCTTTTCGGCGGAACTAGAATCAGCTGTGAATGTCATCTGTGACTTTCAACTGTCGAAACGCCGTTTTCTATCGCGATATGATCTCTACCAGCATTGGAATCGCGGAAACCATAAGAGTTAGAGAAACGGTTAAATGGTGGCAAAGTCGTGGAATTCGGTGCTGATTATAATGCCGCTTTAAAAGTTTTCAAATTCCGAATACTTCCGATTTTATTCGAAAGAAAAACACGAAATTTTGCAAAATCATTTTTATTTTTTCCTGAGCTCATTTGACTAGCTACCTATTTAAAAATAAATGACAATTTGTCATTGCCACTTTTCTCCTCTACAAAATGACCTTACTAAACTAAAGATCCGTCGTTTCATCTCCGAGCGGCCATCACAAACTTTACTTTTTAAATACGGACCTGGATTTTTTTAACCGATTTTTAAACCCTCAAAATGTAATGGCGATATTAGTTTCTCATAATGATGAATTGTCCTTGCTTATTTTTTTAAATTCATGTTTGGCTTCAGAAAGATGGGGCGCCGCCGCACAATACCAAGGCAGTAAAATTGTTTTTAAATGAACAGTTTCTTGATCGGTGGATCGGAAATGGTGGGGCAATAGAATGGTCCGCGAGGTCGCCCGATATTTCGCCGTTGGATTTCTTTTTATGGAGGTCTTTAAAAATTGTTATTTATAAAAATGACGTAGATACCATGGAAGAACTGGAAGAACGCATACAGGTTGCATTTGGTAGAAATTGGAAGAAAAATCGATCGTTGTATTGAGCAAAACGGCAATCACTTTGAACATTTAGAAAATTAGGATTTATAATTGGTAAATTTAGAATTATTAAAAAATTCTTATAAAATAAATAATATTACTTATGTATAAATGTTTTAAATAAAATAAAGTTTTTAATTATTATTGTAATTCGTTGCCAGGACCGGACTGACAAGAAGTGTAAAAAATATGAATTAAAAAAAATAAACAAGGACAATTCATCATTATGAGAAAGTAATATCGCCATTACATTTTGAGGGTGGGAGGATTTAAAAATGGGTTAAAAAAACAGGCCCGGATTTAAAAAAGTAAAGTTGGTGATGGCCGCTCGGAGACGAAACGGCGGATCTTTAGTTCAGTAACGTCATTTTGTAGAGGAGAAAAAGTGGCAATGACAAAGTGTCATTTATTTTTAAATAGCTAGTCAAATGAGCTCAGGAAAAAATAAAAACAATTTTGCAAAATTTCGATTTTTTTCGAATAAAATTGGAAGTATTCGGAATGTGAAAACTTTTAAAGCGGCATTATAATCAGCACCGAATTGCACAACTTTGCCCACATTTAACCGTTTCTCTAACTCTTATGGTTTCCGAGATTCCAATGCTGGTATGTCGAATTGGTAACACCCTGTATAGGTTCAAATTGTATCATCCGCCATCCAGAACATAAAAATAGAAATATTGCGGCTATTCATGTATATTTCTTTTGCATTAAAATTGCAAACGATGCCCGCTATTATTTAAAAAATCTCCAATTCGTTTTTATAATATTTGTACAGGGTGGCCCATTTGTCTGACAAAGTAATATACCGTCTCTACTATTAAATATATCAACAAAAAGTTTTTATAAAAGTTGTGAGGTATAAAAAAATATATGTTCTAAAATTATTTTTAAACATACAGGATGGTCCAAAAAAGTAGGACAATAAAAAGATACATTTTTTTTAAATAGAACACCCTATATATTTTAGCATTTTTTGTTTCCTTACAAAATTGTCCATATGACGCCATATTTAGTTTTTTAATTTTTTGCAACGTTGCCAAACAAAATGCAAAATTCTTAAAATTTTGGAAAAAACATGATAGTAAAAAATTACCTGTATTTCTCAATAAGAGTATCGAAAATCGAAAATTTCTTGTAAGTTCTTAAGTTTAGGAATAGATAAACTGTCTTAAATCTTTAAGTACCGAAAATTTTGTACAGGGTGTTTTCTGTTGACCTCCAAACATACAAAATTTTAAAATACAATAACTTCGTTTTTTCAAACGAAACACCCCATATTTATTAGGCTCATCTGATAGATATTGTAAGTATCTTTTATTATTGTTAAGTCATACCTATACCTAAATTTACTAGTTTTGGCAATATTTCGATTTTTATTTAAATTTTGGTGCAAAAAAACTATAATTTTTATTTTTCTAGTAAGCCATGACCAGCAAACTAAAAACAAATGTAATTAAATAGTATTCCATATTAAAACAAATTGATAACCATAGTTAGTTACGTATTTATTTAATTTAATAAAATTTTGTTTTTATTACGCAACTGGATATTAAAAATAAGTTTACAAACATTATAAATATAAATATAATAATTATAAAAAGGACATTATATTCAATTACAGTTGTTTTAACTTTGCTGGTCATGGCTTACTAGAAAAATAAAAACTCTAGTTTTTTTCACCAAAATTTAAATAAAAGTCAAAATATTGCCAAAACTAGTAAATTTAGGTATAGGTATGACTTAACAATAATAAAAGATACTTACAATATCTATCAGATGAGCCTAATAAATATAGGGTGTTTCATTTGAAAAAACGGAGTTATTGTATTTTAAAATGTTTGGAGGTCAACAGAAAACACCCTGTACAAAATTTTCGGTACTTAAAGATTTAAGACAGTTTATCTATCCCTAAACTTAAGAACTTACTAGAAATTTTCGATTTTCGATACTTTTATTGAGAAATACAGGTAATTTTTTACTATCATGTTTTTTCCAAAATTTTAAGAATTTTGCATTTTGTTTGGCAACGTTGCAAAAAATTAAAAAACTAAATATGGCGTCATATGGACAATTTTGTAAGAAGACTAAAAATGCTAAGATATATAGGGTGTTCCATTTAAAAAAATGTATCTTTTTATTGTCCTACTTTTTTGGACCATCCTGTATGTTTAAAAATAATTTTAAAACATATATTTTTTTATACCTCACAACTTTTATAAAAACTTTTTTTTGATATCTTTAATAGTAGAGACGGTATATTACTTTGTCATACAAATGGGCCACCCTGTATATAAAAAAAAGACATTTTATTCATATCACCAGACAGGCACAGGTACAACATGCGCGATGTATAGGAAACGCACTATTTGTTCGTGATAGTGATGATGACTCATCGACTACTGTTTACTCTTAAGCAACCCATCTGTTAGCAATTTAGAATACATTTTAATAAATTAATCTGATTACATTTCACTAACTAGAAACATCTTCAAGAGACTAAATCGGGCTCATCGGAACTAATGTGACTGAAATATATTGTAAGTAAAATTAGATTTTCTGTAAAATTGTGCTTGCCACACACGATGAATTTTTATAAACACGTTAAATACCGACAAAAGATTAATTGCTCCGACATTTCGCTTGTCATGCGAGCTATTTGTGTCATCAGGGTGAACCAAACCATTTTTTAAAGTTAGTTCGTATTAAAACGTCTTTCTCATTGTCTATTTTTACATGTCAATACTTGTTTTAATTCCCTCCAAGAATATATCTAGAACACGCGCCAGACTCAGCCGACGGGGCAAATATAGGGGACCCCCCCCCCCTTCCTATCCCCACCTTGTAAAATGAGGTATTGTTTTTATAAGAAGTCACTTCTTTTGTATTCGCCCCTCTCCTCAGCAAAATACTGGATCCGCCAATGCGATGAGGTTGGTGTAGACCCTTGGTAAGTAAATTTTAAGAACTTTTATTTAATTTTTAACGGTCAGTTTCGGTAGTACTTTACAGCTGTGAGGAAATATTTTTTTCTACTCCCACATGGATATTTTCTGTATCCGTTACACATTACAAATAGTAGGCTATTCTAGTCAGTGGCGTGTCCCGGATTTTGTTGAGGGAGGGGGAAGGGGGGGGGGGGGGGGCGACTAAAAAAAATTACTTTCAAAAAAAGGAAGTATCCCAGCTCTAAACATTTTTCTACTCTCAAAAGTGATTTCTAAAAAAAATTCTGACCCGTCACACGCCCTACAATTTTCAAGGCTCAAAGTAAAAAAACACCCGTTTTATAAGGCTGAGGGAAAAGAGGGGGGACTGTCTTCGCCTCCTTCTGGATCCGGGCCTGATTCCAGTACAGCAAAATGTCATATTTTTACTATCAATGCTGCACAGTTTTGCGACATTTAAAAATAAAATTTCCTAGTTTTTAAAGAAAAATTCCTAGAATGTACACAATACTGAAGCAGATCTCAATCACAATTGATCCTAAAGAATATCCTGCGAATATTACACTTTGTGTACCATTGCGCCAAAAAAAAACTGGGACAGCAAAATTCTTGTTGTAGAGTAGCTCCTGGACTATAAGGAATATATAAAATCTATTGAGGAAAGGTTATCATCGTTGTTTTAATAGTTGTCATGGAAGTGTAAAGGTTTAACAACAATACCACATTTTTAGAAATACGAGGAAAAATTAAAATACGCATATTGTGTTTTAAAATGTAACAAAAATAAAATAAAATTTTTTTATATTATGTTCCAATAAATTTTAATCATATTTAAACCTTAATATAATAACATGTTTTTTATATTTGGTAGTTGCACCATTATTATCGATTAACGCTTGTAAACGTCGTGCCATACTTAATACTAGGTTTCTCGTATATTCTGGCGTTATTGCATCCCATGCTTGCATTATCCTTTGGCTTAATTCATCCCGAGTTTTAGGCTGGAAGTTGGGTTTATACATAAATTTTGTCATCTCACCCTAAACCTTTTCAATTGGGTTGATATCCGGACTTTTCGATGGCCAAGGCAGAACACGAATTTGATTTTCTTCTACATAATTTTGAACGATGCGGGCTTTATGTATAGGAGCATTATCTTGTTGATATATAAAACCGTGGCCATATATTGCTTCGACAAATGGTATCCTAACTTGGTTTAGTATGTTGCAATATAATGGTGCATTGAACCTCCCATGCACTATTTGGCAAACTCCTGGGCCCCTTGCACTAATCCAGCCCCAAACGTTTATAGGAAAGCGTCCACTTTGATTAGTCTTATTTGTATATCTTCCGTACCAGAAGGCCTATAAACGCGGATTTACTTATTATTGCATGATTGAAAGGTTTTTTCATCGAAAAGTATTACGGTTTTCCATATATTACCTTGATTTATATATTCATAAGCAAATTCTACTCTTCTCTGTTTGTTTGCTTCGGTCAAAAATATTTTATTGGCAGCACAACAACTTTTTATATCTGAACTACGAATTCTTCTACGCGCTGTATTAGCCAGACCAGGAAAAATGTATTGCTTCTTTAGCTTTTATTGTTATTTCGAAGGGATGATATTATAGAAAATTAATTAATTCTATATCTTGGCCGTCGTTCGAAATTTTGGGGCAACTAGAATCTGCTTTTCTTACAATATTTCAATATTCTGCAATTTTGTGCTTAGCCAACAACACGGTATGGTATTTTTGCTAATCCCTAATTCATCTGCGATGTTTCTTATTTGATGCCCATCTCTCAATCAAGTGTAAATGATCTCTTTTTGCTCGGTGGTTAACGATTTCAAAAAATATTTCTTTTGACACGCCACTGTCAGTCACAAAATTAAATTAAATTGACAACTTCAATAAAAAAGCTAATAGTCTGGGAGATTAAACTACATTTTACTGTCCCAGTTTTTTTTGGGCGCAATGGTACATTTTTTTTTGCTTTTGGAGACTGCGCCGACCTATCAGTCCTCTGTGCTTTGTTCTCACGTATCCGGAAATTTCCCATTGGTTGACATCATTGTTATTGAAATTAGATTTCTCTGTGGCGTTCTTATAAAGTACTGGCAAATCACAGCTTATTGTATTTACTGAGGCTCTGATACTAAATTCTATAATTTATATGTATATGGTACAATATGTCATTAATTTGTTTAATATAACAAAGTATATATACAGCTATAATAGATCAATAATGCAATAAGAAATTTGGGGCCTTATATAGTATATTTATATCCACGAACAATTTTTAATATTTTTATAACTTTTTATAATTCTATAAAAATCTTACCATTTTTACTGGTTGTTGACCTTTTTCGCCATTGAACGCAATAAATAAAACAAGACAATGACAAATCATGTAAATAACCCGTATGTGCGACATTGCGTGCTCCAACTATGATCACGGAATTTAATGGTACAGCGCCATTGTGGCATATTGCACGCTCGTACGTGATGCATAGCTCCGATTACTATTTCAAGTGGTTACGTGGACATTCCCGGGGTAGTTTTTTATTCCCTTACTGAAGGTTTTTCTAATCCTGGTTATTATAATGATAATAAATAAAATATACTCAATTATAATTAAAGTAAAAACACTTCTTATTTTCATAATTTTATCTGTTTAAAATAAAAGTTTGCGAATTTTATAGTCTCTTTCCGAATAGGGTAGAGTAATAAAATGGTAAATTCCGTCCAGTTCGGCTCAATTTCGGTGTCGGCCATAGGCGCAGGTAAATTTTGTGCTTTAAATTATTTATGAAAACAAATCAAAAGAGACGAACAGAAGATAATTTGATAATGAAGGAACTATTAGCTATAGCAAATTAACACAAACATTGTTTTATGAAATATGCCGTGGAAGATATAGCTGAAAAACATAGTGTAAATGTGCTGCGTACACCGACATATCGTTGCGAACTAAAACCTATAGAACTTATATGGGCGCAAGTGAAAGGATTTGTAGCAAGACACAACACGACATTCAAAATGAGAGACATTAAGCTACTGTTTGATCAAGCCATTAAGGAAGTAACACCAGAGAACTGGCAAAAAGCAGTCCATCATGTCATTAAGGAACACGAGAAAATGTGGGATCTTGACCACCTGATCGATCAAACCGTCGGCCCGTTAATTATAACGTCAAGAGGATATGACAGTTCCTCAGATGACGAAGAATATAATGATTTTTTATAAAACCCGGGTGGTATTACCTGGACTTGATGAAAATAAAGAATTGTGCTATGAAACCAATGGCAAATTAGGAAAGTGGCTTACATATTCGTTGGGTCACTCTGTAGTTCCTTTGCATACCTAATGAGCTTTTATTACTCTACACCTTTTTGAAATAGACTATAAGTACAGTGCCCGCGGAAAAGTCTGCACCATATGGAAAAAAATGTAAGCAGCTTAGCCGGTATCTGCCTGGCCGCCTGGCTCACCAAGTTTTAAAAAATGGATTATTTTACACGAACTAAGGTTTTACTGATCGAAAACCAAAAAAAAAACGTTAAATAGTAATTTACGTTACAAGACCGGAAAGAAGTGTTTTTCAGGTCGAGACAAGCATTGAATCTTGGGGAGACCTGAAAAACACAAATTTCCGGTTGCGTGACGTACAATATTTTTTTTAAGACCGACACTTTTATATAATACATTTTTTAATTTTTTATATTTTATTTCATTTTATATAAAAAATTGATTAACATTACTAAAACCAGATAAAAGAATAAAAATACTGGAAACAACTGCATAAACTGGAAAATACGTTATTTTTGAATATTTATGTTAAATGTAGAATTGTGGACGTAAAATATAAGTTTGACATAAACAACAAATTCATCAAACGAACTGTCACTCAACAATACATTCGAAATTTTGTTACCTTAGTAACGAAATTAAAGTAGATTCCATCAGCCCGGTGAAACTTCTTATGGGCGGGATCGCAGCTAGAGTAACGTCAGACCTCCAGACTTTTTCAAGTTAGGACCTACGTTTATCCCCATTAGTTATGTGTTAATATTACACCTACGTAGTTATTTCTACAAAGAGAGCTACGGCAGACGAACTTGGTCTGACTATATTTGTCTCTTTTTACATCGAATGGAGATAACTTGATGCAGACAGAGATAGGTACTTGACATGAATAGCACGAGCTGTTAAATTATTTTACAACCTAACTTTCCTGTTTTGAGCTTGACCACCAGCACAAATCATTGACATTTGTAATGTCAATTAGGCAATCCAACGATGTGTCCAAATGGCGGCTGGCTGGCAAATACTGCTTTGTAATTGGTGCACGTGACCATAAAAATAATGATGCTGGTGGCATTTAACTGGTGACTCAATGCTTTTTACCAGCCAACCGCCATATTGAATCACGTGGTTTGGATTCCCTAATGGCACAAATGGAATTGCCCCTTTTTCTTTCTTCATAGCTTTAAATCGGACCAGGCTTTTTTGATATTTTTATATTATTTTTAATTTTCTAATCTTTTTACCAAAAGGACCGTTTTCTTTTTGTTGCAGGTAAGTAAATCTACTTGTTGCAAAAATAATTATGTTCCAAACATATTTTTACTTTAAGGAGATTTTCACTTAATAATTTTTATTAATGTAGATGTGTACTAAATCATTTATAGTATAATTATTAATTGTAGGTAACACAAATACCTACAAAATATATTTTTTTTTGCTATTCAATTATTTAGAATTTAGACTATTAGAAAATTTTAAGTCTGTCGAGTGTTCTAGTGAGTAATTCATTAATTTTTTTATTTTATATTCTTTTAGGTTAGCTATTTCAAGAGGTACGTGAATCTTTGATGATTATGCATGTTGCATGAATAAATGTCCCATGAGAATCACTACAGCTGGTAATGTAGGTTAATCTGGGAAAGTAAGTACATTTTGGGAATATAAAGAAAAAACGAGGTACTGATCTTACCTATATTTTCATCGTAGTTGTCAATAAAATTAATTATAAGCTGATTTCTGAAGTTTTATTTCTAATTGTACAACTTTAATAAATAACATTTTAAAATGATATTTACAGCTTAAAAATCTAATCAGAAAATCCTAATATTTAATTTTTACTCTACTTGAAAAATCAAATAAGAGGATTATTGTGAATAATTTGATGGCCTTAAATATCATTTTAAGGTTTTGTGTGCAACATTTTTTAAAATTGCCATATTTGAAAGTCCCGCCTATAGCCGAAAGGTTGTCCAAATTTTTGCACATAAAATTTTAAAATTATATTTACAACCAACAAACTATTCACAATCCTCATTTAATTTTCCAAGTATAGTAAAAATTAAATATTAGGATCCTGATGGTTTTTTAAGCTGTAAATATCATTTTAAAATTTTGGCGGCCAAAATTTTTAAAATGGTCATATTTGAAAGTCCCGCCTATAGTCCAAAGGTTCCCTCCAGACCCGATGGTGGCGCTGTTTTGACGTTTCTTATGTCAAATTTGCTTCGACCAATTAAAACGTTTGTTTGCCTTCTTTCTATGTTTGTCTTCGTTGGATTCCATTATCAAAGAGCGATTGGAAAATTGACGTAAGGGACTTGCAAAGGATTTTTCCGGTCCCTTACGTCAATTTTTCGGTCCCGAGACCGGCAAAACGTTATTTTCTGGACGAAAAATTGTCCGGAAAGTGTATATTTTCTGGTCGGTCTTAAAAAAAATATATTTTTTCGACGCTCGTGTAAATAATTTTCTATTAAGAGAATCACCCATATAGGTGTGTCATTCGACAAAATATATTACATATGTGAATGTAATTTTGCACCAAATTTTGGATTTAGAATGTCCTTATTGCGTATAACTTTTTCTTATGACATTTGTTGACATTTGCAGAAATAATGTGATTTTCCGAAGTTGATGAGAGAATATCAGGTCCTCCGTAGCGCAATTGGCAGCGCGCTTGGGGCTTAATCGAGAGGTTCTGGGTTCGATTGCTAGCGGAGGCATAAAACTTTCTCAATTTTAATATTGTCTGCACGCCGGCAAACACTTTTCATTTTTATCTGTACTCTGCTAATACAATTGATTCCCATATGGTGCGAACTTTTTGCCAGTTACTGTATAATTAGAGCCCATAAATCCTTAAATGTCAAAATATAATATATTGGTTTTAAAATACCAGGTACCTACTATACGTATTTTATCCGTAAATCATATATTTCGCATCATCGAGATTCATTGAACTGCTAAATCATCCATTTAAAACTCGAAGAATAAAAACTCACCCCAGCAGCTTAATATTTTGGTTGATTAAACTTTTAAAAAAGTTACTTCGGAAAATTATACGAAAAGCCCGGCTTGAAATATCACCGCAAATAACGATCAAGCTTTTGATTTCATAAAACCGCGTAAGTTCCTTAACTTTTTAAGAGCGATTAAGAAAACAAGAGCCGTAAAATAAAAATATTTGAGAAGTAAAACCATTTAGGAGCGACTAAAAAAAGGTATACTTCTAAAAAAATTGCGTATTCCGGTTCTAAAACCTTCCTTCACGCAAAATTGGCTTCTAAAAAAACCTAATCCTTCTTATTCCCCTAAATTTTCATGTTATACAGCTTGATCAGTTAAGGGTACAGAGCGGCTATATCACGGAAACTACTGGGCATAGAAATTCAGAAAAAAAAATGATAACCAAAGTGGCCATGAGAAAACCTGGAAATAATTTTCAAGTCCCGCATTTTACCGCAAGAGGGCGTAATTGGGAAGTAAATTTTAAAATTTTACATATCTCCGAAAATCCCACATTAAGGTATATCTTTGATAACACCATTAAGAAGCTTGGACAATTATCCATTATTTTGGTCTTATGCTCATTGGCGTACTAAAGTCTGGTTGGAAGATAAATGTATGCACTTTCACCAATCGTATTTAGTTGTACATAATAGTACTCAAAAAAATGCTAGAGGGCGCAATTTGTAATGATAACACATCGAGTAACACATTTTTTGATTTTACTCTGAAAAAATAAATCATATGGTATAATTATGATACCATAATCGAAAAATAGATGAAATTTGCTAGAAAAAATATTAAAACCGCAGCTCGACATCTCTGTTCGTTTCAGCATTATTGCCAATAGAATAATTTTTCAAAACTTGCGAATTTCAATTACCAATTGCTAAGTATTCTTTTATAAAGGGCTTGAATTAACAATTTCGAGCACTATATTTTAAAAGCGCTTGCAAGCACTGTGCTCCAAACACAGTTATGCTTGAGTACTTTTTCAAGCACTTTAGAGGCAGCCCTGCTTTGGAACATGGGTTAATAATTACCCCAATTTTCTCCTATTAAATTATTATTCCAAAGAAAGAAAAAAAAAACGGAGGTGAAACTTAAAAATTAAAAATGTATGATTGTTGTATGAAACACGTACTAATGTGAAGCAACATTGTCAAAATAATTGGTATATTTTACTCTAATTATTTCTTTATAAATCTAGAGATATTCGCCGAGCAATTATTTACTCTAATATTTGTCCCTGTAAAATAACCTTAAGAGATGCTTTCAAGTGTATCTATAAAATCACTATACTTTTTAAAAGCTGAGAACCTGAGGTACGGTCACTGAGACTCTACCCCAGGAGCAGTGGCGACTCGCGGTCTTAAGAAATGGTAAAGAGCTAGGTATAGTGCGGGTACTTAAATAAACATTGACTAAAAACCCGTGTTACAAAACATCTCTCTTATCCTCATCTGTCCAACGGCTGAATGAAGTTGCCAACAAAATACACACTATGTTAATAATTGGATTCATTTTTAAAACACACAACTAAGTCGGTACGTACACTACTAAATTAACTGAAAAATAAAAACAAAACCTGTTAGTCACACAGTAAATCACGTAAAACCAATATCTATAACGTTCGCGTTTCGCGAAGCCTCAAAATAAATACCTTAAGGTTAGGCGAACTAACGCTAAAATAATGGTGCATACGACTGATATATTTTTAAATTGCCCTTCATCATAATGTAAATTGTTACATGCTGTTTGCGTGACTGACGTCACTTAACAATAGAAACGGTGAATATCAAAACCATGTTAGGCGTTGGGTCTTCAGTTGCTTTGAGCTAACGGACACGGTCGCTGGGACGCGCCAAAATGAACGAGTGTTTATAATTATTGTCCATCGGAGTTAACCGTGGCCCTATTATGCATATCATTCGAATTAAATTAATATTATTAATTCAAACATAATTATTTTTTAAGGGCTAAACTGGTAGCTGTATTGGTACATTAATATTTAATAAACGAAAGAAGCTTAGCGGCAAGCGGACAGAGTAGTGCGTCTATCTTTTGCATTAAAGTACACAGGGACTCCAAAGGTAATGGAATCCCTGGGGCACAGGTAGACAATGACAGGCTGTTTCGTTCTTGTTAGAACTCATCAGAAAGTCATAACCCGTAAGCGACCCCCAGTATAGCGAGCCTGTTCTTTCAAGGTATTTTTAAGAAATAAAAACGCGATGAAAACCCAGTAACGCCATCATAAGGAATCAACTCAATGCAAAAGATATAGCCATCTAACTTGAAAACGTAGAAATATAAATAAATCTAAGTTTTCATCGCGTTTTTATTTCTTAAAAACGCCTTGAAAGAACAGGCTCGCTATACTGGGGGTCGCTTACGGGTTATGACTTTCTGATGAGTTCTAACAAGAACGAAACAGCCTGTCATTGTCTACCTGTGCCCCAGGGATTCCATTACCTTTGGAGTCCCTGTGTACTTTAATGCAAAAAATAGACGCACTACTCTGTCCGCTTGCCGCTAAGCTTCTTTTGTTTATATATTTTAACGGACACTAAATTCTACTATTTTATTAATATTTAATATTGTCGAAAATCTTCCCCTGGTTTTATTTTTTTTTTTGGTAAAGAGCCCCTTCACCTACTTCACCTCACGATCCGCCACTGCCCAGGAGTTGCTATTGCACATTGACCGTTGAGTCCCCAAAAATTAATAGTTTTAGAAAAAATAAATTAATTTCTTAACGCAACGCCAAGCTATTTCATTCTAACACGGACCGTTCCTTCCTATCAGATGACTTAACAGTACACTGCTCCTTCAGTTTATATTACAAAGGCTTAATATAATGGGGTGTCTTGAAAGATAAACGCCGATATATTTTATTTGGCTTTGTGACGTTATTTTTCTAGTGTCAAAGCTGACTAATGGACGTAGTAGTGCCCCCGTTCTCCGAAATAACGAAAACGTTATTAACTTCGTCTGAAATCTATTAGACAACTGTCACGTAATAAGAAACGTGTAGAATGTGTTTATATAAAGTGTTTTTATTGCTATCGACAGAGTTTTTGTTCTTTCTGTTATGTTACTTGTCTTCCTAAATGCTGAATCTTCGATAACATTTTCTCGTATTAAACTTGTTTCACGATAATTTGGAAAAAAATCCACCTTATTTTTTTTTAAAGCAAAGTCCCAAAGTTTTACAGTTAATTTAAACCGATATCCTGTTTAAAAAAAAAATGTCAAAAATGGTTATTTTTAAAAGCTTTTATTTAACTTGCAATGTTAGTTTGTGGGTGTGTTTGCGTTTTAGGGTCAAATCTTGCAAGGTGAATTAGAATAACTTCCTTTTATCCTACGCCCTTGCGCCTTAACAATGACCTGGAAGAAATTTTGGCTTGGGGTGACAGTAACCAAGTCGAATTTAATGCTAAGAAAACCCAGGCAGCAGTCTTCTCCAAAAAGGTTAACATTGCAGAACCGGATATAGTCATGGCAGGACACGCAATTCCCCTGGCACCGTCTATTAATTTGCTGGGGGTCAATCTGGGAGGTAATATGTCTTGGCATGATCACGTTGCCGCAATTGCCAGGGCAGCTGCACAGAAACTTGGTGTACTTTTCCGCACCAAAAAGTTGTACACACCTCATCAACTTTTGACACTCTACAAAGCCCAGATTCGACCATCATTAGAATATTGCTCTCATGTCTGGAGCTCTGCACCCAAGCACACCCTTCGGCTACTGGATTCCATTCAAAGGAGAGCCGTTCGTCTGATCGGCGACCCCGAGCTGACCAAGACCCTCGATAGCCTGGAGCATCGAAGACAGGTTGGTGATTTGACTCTCTTTTACAGATATTTCCATGGCAGGTGTTCGACTGACATTGCCCACTTGATTCCACCTAGAGCAATGCAAAACAGAAATACACGGCGAACCACTGCCGCTCATCCATATGTTGTTCAGCTTAGTACTCCTCGAACTTCATTGTTCAAGAATTCTTTCATCTGGAGAACATCATCTTTGTGGAATGATCTTCCTGAGGTCGTGTTTCCCAATGAATACAATCTTCAACGTTTCAAGACCAACGTTAATCGCTTTTTTCGCACTCGCACCGCTCCCAGAGCGCCTTAAAGGATTTTTCCTACAGTGCAGGTGTTTTATCATAAAAAAAAAAAAAAAAAAAACGGAGTTGAAATTGATAAAAAATTTGAACAAACCCGGACAAAAACCCGAAAAATCCTGAATTCCTTCCTTTTGTCCTAAAAGGAAGACCGTAAGTATTATATTGTAAATGTTGTAAAACACTGTCGCGTCGGTCATATCCTTATGAGTTGTCGCAGTACTTAAAAGATTTGTCAGATCGCAAACTATTGTATGCTATGTAATAATGATAATAATAATAATATCTTTTATCGCCAGCAAAATCAATAGTAATTGACATAGCAACGTCATTAACAGGACGATTTAATCGTCTAAAGATATATTAATAACATTTCAATAAAACATTGAATATATTAAAAAAACATTGAGCATATTAAAATCATATACAATATAGATAGATGTACTTATAAGTATATTTAAAAGAAAAGATAAAAACTTAACATATTTAAAAAAATATAAAACCAATCCTACCCGTCAGGAAAAAGAAGAGTCACATTGATAACCACTTAAAACCTGAAGATAAGATCATAAAAACATCTGCCGTGAAGAAAGTCCAACGTGGCTCTTTTAAAAGTCGTCAATGTTTCCTTACTTCTAATGTGTATCGGAAGCATATTATAGGCCTTGACTGCCATATAATATGGACCCTTTTCAAAGTAAGCCGAGTTATGTGCTGGTATATAAAGGTCACCTCTTCCTCTCGTTACAGTTGTCATTGAATTGGCGTAATGATGGAAGTTTTGTTCGAATAAATTACCATGTTTCTTTAAAAACATTACCAAATTCAAAAAATACAGGGATGGAGCACTCAGGATACCCAAAGATTCAAAGTAGGGTTGACATGATTCCCTGGGGGTGAAGCCCCAGTAAACATCTTATAATGCGCTTCTGCACCAGAAATATGTCCCTGGCACCACAAGAAGAGCCCCAGAACATTACGCTATAGCTTATTAATGATTGGACAGCCGCAAAGTAAAACTGGCGCAAGGTTGTAGTGGTGAGAACCTCTCTTATTCTTCTTATCAGAGCTCAAAGCCGGTTCAATCTAGATTGTAGCTCCTTCAAGTGTTGATCCCAGTGCAGAGTCGGATCGAATGTGACTCCCAAAAATTTTACGGAGTTGCCACTGGTATAGACTTGCCGTTTAATTTCACATAAAGTGAGTCTGTTAGATTTGTAGTTTTTGTGAATACCATCAAACCTGTCTTTTTACAATTCAACCTCAGTCCATTCCCGATGCACCAATCCTGAATAGCTCCGGCTGCATATGAACACTCCCCCGATAACTGAGCTCCATCATCCTCAGACAGTATCACAGTAGAATCGTCCGCGTACTGACATAGTAGGCCCATAACAAATCACTCAGAAAGAGTGTTCACATACAGCAGGAACAGAACCGGCCCAAGGATCGATCCCTGAGGGACACCCTGCTTCATACAAGCCGCTCCAGAGAAAAACTGTTTTCCACCGCCGGATACGCAGACTACCTGTTGTCTGCCGGACTGTACTGATGATATGGTCGTTATATCGAAATTTTAAATTATACCATGAAAGTGACAAAAAGAAAACTTGAAAGAGAAAGTAGAAATGGTTAGGTTTAGATTCCTTCATGCTCACAGGTCCTTCCCTAATGGTATAAACTATATCAACTCAATATATCCCCATTAAGTATTAAGTACCATGTGACTGTTATCGAAAATCTATATTGGGTGAGGTAAGCTTTAGGAGCAAAGATAAAGTCCATTTTTTCTCTTAAAATCACTCAATTAGAGTTTAATGGTTTATTATGATGTAAAGTTTGTGATATTGTCACATAAATGATAATAGTAAAATAAATGGGCTTCAATTTAGTGTAAACTACGATTAAAATAAATTGATAAGTTAACTACCTTAAACAAATGATCCTAATAATAAAACGAGCCGTGCTTGGGTGGTGACAGGACATTATACAAGATGTTTAAAAAGAAAATGTTTGCGACAAATAATTGTTTTAAACATAAGGAAGATATAATACCGCGGGTGACACAAAAATTATACCCTTTTTTTCGGTTAAGTTTTAAATAGGGATTTATTGTAAAAATCGCCTAGATCAATTTTCCCTTGTTTCCTAAAATTATAACTTTGTTAAAATAAGGTGAGCCATAGAAACGATAAAATGTATCATTTTAACCTACTTTGTATATTTTGAAATCAACTTGCTAAAAAAAATGTGTCCGTAATTTTTTTATTTTATATGCTATTATAACGCTTTTATGTTAATTTGATTTTCTTGTAATTATATCATCTTTCCAATAAATAATTTGACCGGGATGTTGTTGCAAATAGAGTTTTAGTTCTATTAAAGAAAACAGTATGTACTGAAATGCGTTTTTTATATAAATTTGAAGAAAAACCAAAAAAATATTTACAATACAAAACTTAATTGACTTATTCTGACACTTGTTATATTAAACCCATAGCCCAAAGCTATCGATTTGAAATTGGGATATGTTATAGACTGATCTTTTAGCAATCTTTCTACCCAAACTAGAACCGGCCACGATATCTCGTTATTTTTTTACGGTTGATCATTCTAGCCTAAACAACTCTAAGTAGGATGTGGTGTATTATTAGACGAAATATTGATATTTAATAATTACCATAGTTAAAATGAATTAATTATTTTCCATTTAATACCAGATTTATTAAAAGACGAATTAAACTATTCGAGCCATATTTATTAAGAAAAATCGTTCAATTCTTAGTAGAGAATTCTTCGCATTACACCCTGTAACGATCACCTGAGGAACTTTAAAATACTTTCCAACGATTTCTTCTGGTCACTTTCTTTATAAAAAAAATCGAGAACTGTAGAGCAAAGGAAGGTCATTTGGCATACCATTTATAAAAAAAAATCTAAAAAAAAATCCTCTATCAATAAGGGATAAAAATATGTAAAATGATTTAAGAAAAATATGTATTTTCAAATATTAACTTGTTATAAAATTCTGAGAAACACAAAAAGAAAATGAACAGTTTGACCTTAAAAGATAACCTGAAGGTAATTTGAGATAGTGTATTCCAAAATACATTCATGAAATTTGCAGAAGCCGTAGCTTAGGGATACTCCTTCCAAAACGAATAAAGAACCTAAAAATAGAAGTCTACTTGCAATAGTCACAAATGTACGTTCCAGCTTGGTAACCCGCACATTCACTATGAACCCAATAATCATACATGATACACATGACCCATTTTTCTCCCCTAACATCCTCGCTAAACTTGCTATTACAAAAGAAACACTCTGCATCCTCCTCAGTGGTCTTTGTCGGTTCTTCAAATAGTTCCATTTCATCCGAGGAGGCAGATCGATAGCTTGCACTTGTGTCAGTATCTGAATATTTCTTCTATTTATATTCCAAATTAGCTTCACCGACAGTATTCCAAATTACCAACATTACAGCATTCCAAAAAATCAACAAAATCATTGCTTTACAAAGATCCTAATTTAAAAATATTGTTTAAAATAAACATAATATAGATCCCCAAAAACCCTTTAAAATAAATAAAATTATAATTTTCAAGGATGAGTTAGATAAATATGGTTTTAATACTCATCAAAAAAAGTTTTTAAATAGCACTGTGGTGATTATCGGCTGCCACTACTAAACTGCGATTTATAAAACAAGAGTCTCGGGATCAACGATGAGCTCCCCCCGAAAGTAGCCGAATGAACGAACGTTTGACTTAACTTATTGGCGCGAAATTCATATGTTACAGGCACTTTTGAATAACAGAACAACGCGAATTCATTGTGCGTCAGATACGGAGACTTGTGCGTATATAGTGCGACAATATAGGACTGCAAGGTACATTATATTTAATTATATATTTTGAATCATGTAGGACTAGGGGAGCGAAGGGTAATGACGCTCACCTAAGGAAAAACTCACATTCTTAGAAAACTAGAACTACTTTTTTCGTTCTGTTTTCGTGAAACACTTGATATGCATGTATAGTAACTATATTTATTTATGAATTAATATTTAAAATAAAATTTAAGTCAGAAATTATATTAATTTGCGGGTATCCAATGAACGCCATTGCCCGAATCGGTAGGGTAATGACGCTCAATAACAATAAACCATAAGAATAGATTAATTAAATAGAAAAATAAACTATATTATTGAAAATACACACAGATAAGTCGGAAAGTTAACAACAAACATAAATGAGGCCATTTTGGTATTTTCTTTCAACAAAATATTTTAATTATTTCTTCAAAAATTAAGGTGTGCAACAATCACAAATACAGGGTCCTGCAATAGTGCGTCAGGCTTCCATAGCTGCTATACGAATTAAGTTAGGAATTTTATTCATATGCAGACTTACACTGTATTATAGGGTGTATTCCAGGAAAATATTTTTCCATATACAGGGTGTCCCAAAAAAGTGTGACAACAAAATTTTTTATTTTTTTAAATGGAACACCCAGTTTTTTTATGCATATTTAGGTTCATATTACTGTCCTTTATAATATTCCAAAATTTTATTTAATTTGCTCTGGTAGTTTAAGAGTAATAAATTAAAAACTGAAAAAAAAAAGTTTTGCAGTCCTAGAAAAAAAATCAATAAAACAATCTAATAACGTTTTTTAAACCATAGCATTAAGTGAGATTTATGACCAGGGGTCTAGAAATACTATAAATCTAGTAGTGTTTATTTATGTTATACAGGGTGTTCATAATAAGATTTCAAAAACGACACATTTTAAAATATTTTTTCTCGAGTTTTTTAAATGGAACACCCTGTATATTATTTGGCTATTTGATGTAGAATTCTAAAGCCATTTTTTTTTGTAATACAAGCATGTAAGTTATTTCCAGCCGTTTCCGAAATAATTGCAAATTTCATAAATTATGTTGTTTAAATGGATTATTTATTATTAAAATTAAGCATAGGCGACTAGGATAATCATTGTAAACTACAGTAAATGTTCAAAATGCCTTCCATTTTGATCTGTACACACATCAATACGTTCTTGAAAAGATCTGTTCACATTCCGTAACATCTCAGGTGAAATACTAGCAAACGCGTCGCTTATTCTTTGCTGCATATTAATTGCAGTTGTTGGAGCATCTTCATAAACAATTTGCTTTACGTGTCCCCATAAAAAAAAGTCAAGTTTTGTTAGATCCGGCGATCTAGCTGGCCAGACGGTAGGTCCGTTTCTACCAATCCACTGGTTGCGAAAAGTATCATCTAAATGAATTCTTACATCAAGTGCAAAATGTGCCGGAGCACCATCCTGCTGAAACCACATCCTATTCCTAGTATATTGAGGAACGTCTGCCAATAAACCTGGTAAATCATTTTGTAGGAAGTTTAAATACATGGGCCCATTAAGATGACCTTCAAAGAAATGCGGACCTATCAAAATATCACCAATGATTCCACCCCACACATTTAATGACCACCGGTGCTGTCGATCAACTTGTCTCATAAATTGCGGATTTTCTGTGGCGTAATAATGAAAGTTATGCCTATTTACACAACCGGTGTTATGAAAGGTTGCTTCGTCGGTAAATAAAACATAGTTAAAAAACATAGGATCCTCTTGTATTTTAATTTTTGCCCAGGCACAAAATTGTGATCGATTTTGAAAATCTCTATCACTAAGCGCTTGATGTAATTGAATGTGATAGTCATGGAATCGATGTTTTTTTAAAATCCGTTGTACAGATCGTTCACTTATACCTGTGGCTTTGCTGATTTTATCTTGGCTTACATGTGGATCTTCTGTTACCGTTAATAACACCGCAAATTCATTTTCCTCGTTGGTAGCAGTCTTTGTTCTTTCTTCTTTTGTGTACACAACATTTCCCGTTTCAACAAATCTTAATAATAATCTTTTGAAACTTTTTTCTTCCGGATGTCTTCTTTCTGGATAACGTGATGCATAAATTCTACTTGCTAAAAAACAATTTTTTTCGCTCTCACCAAGTACAAAGATCATATCAACTAACTCATCTTTAATAAAGTTCATTTTAATATCTTATAACTTATTCGCCCTCAAAAACAAGTTTTGAAAATTGACTTAAGAACTTGTCAAACTATAATAAATAAATGATTGTTTATTTTATTTCAAAGCCTACCGTGGTTTTTAGGCATAACCCTTACTATAGGGAACCATTTTGCTAGTATTTCACCAGAGATGTTACGGAATGTGAACAGATCTTTTCAAGAACGTATTGATGTGTGTACAGATCAAAATGGAAGGCATTTTGAACATTTACTGTAGTTTACAATGATTATCCTAGTCGCCTATGCTTAATTTTAATAATAAATAATCCATTTAAACAACATAATTTATGAAATTTGCAATTATTTCGGAAACGGCTGGAAATAACTTACATGCTTGTATTACAAAAAAAAATGGCTTTAGAATTCTACATCAAATAGCCAAATAATATACAGGGTGTTCCATTTAAAAAACTCGAGAAAAAATATTTTAAAATGTGTCGTTTTTGAAATCTTATTATGAACACCCTGTATAACATAAATAAACACTACTAGATTTATAGTATTTCTAGACCCCTGGTCATAAATCTCACTTAATGCTATGGTTTAAAAAACGTTATTAGATTGTTTTATTGATTTTTTTTCTAGGACTGCAAAACTTTTTTTTTTCAGTTTTTAATTTATTACTCTTAAACTACCAGAGCAAATTAAATAAAATTTTGGAATATTATAAAGGACAGTAATATGAACCTAAATATGCATAAAAAAACTGGGTGTTCCATTTAAAAAAATAAAAAATTTTGTTGTCACACTTTTTTGGGACACCCTGTATATGGAAAAATATTTTCCTGGAATACACCCTATAATACAGTGTAAGTCTGCATATGAATAAAATTCCTAACTTAATTCGTATAGCAGCTATGGAAGCCTGACGCACTATTGCAGGACCCTGTATATCCATGTGGCCGATTTGCTCCTGTGCAGCTTGCATGGGCTCATTGCACACATAAAGAACATCTGAACCAAAGCTCATTTTTCCCAAATTCATTGCAAATCATGAATGTTTCTTCTGATTGCTCTTTTGAGTGGTCCAAAAAAAGTTAGGTCCAGTGGCTGGATTTGATGTAAAGAATAAGGAGGTATACTTAACATAATTACGCCATTATTTAGGCAAAAGTTATAAATGTTTAAAGAGCAGTGACTGGCGTAATTATCAACGATAGGAAGAACCGGATTTTCTTTGCTAACATTTGTAAAATTTACAAAATATCTCAGCCAGAACTCTTCGTTAACCCAACCATTTTTGTAGCATTATATTGAACCGGGTGGTCCGTTTCGTTCCAAGCCAGAAGCCATTCTAAGTAAAGCGAAAATAAACATCGGAGGCACAAACGTACCCGCTGCACTAATTGCACAACACACAGTTGTGGTTTTCCCCTTTCTAGGCTTGTAATTGCCCCGACTTGTTGAAATGGCGGGCAATGCCGCTCACGTCGGGAAACAGCGCTTAATTTGAGCGCAATTACCCGAATGGTCAAAAAATTTAAAAACATTGACATAACCTCAAAGAGTTAATCTTATGAGAAATGACTTTCCACATTTCAAGCAGATACCCTGACATGCAATATTGCTAATTAGTTTATTGAAAAATAATGAAAATGATTTTACAAACCTTTATTGAAATAGCAGGTCAAATTATAAGAGCACTATACAAAACACGGCTATCCTCACCACTCGAAGATCTCGACTGCAAGCAACGTGGCGCGTTCACAATATGCTTGCACTACTTTAATACAGATCGCGCGCTATACATAACTCCGATTGTAGCATTGGTTTGGTTTAAAATGAGTGAGCGCGATTGTCCGCTGAGCGCCATTACCCGTCGTTCCCCTATATATATACAAGGGGGGATTAAAAGCCACTACTAACTTCCACATTTTTTAAATGGGCCATATCTTTGTATTTCATGAACTTTCTCAGGGTGAAACCTTTGATGTTTTCTAAAGTACGTTAACGCCTAAATTTTGACAAAATGTATTTTCAAAATTATTATTTGTGTACGAAACAAGAGCGTATCTATCGACAGCGTACTTCAATTAAGATTTGGTGTTGCCATTTTTCTAATGTATCCGCGTGTTAAGTTTTTTCTTTAATTTGACTGGTGCATTGGTTAGAATTATTTTGTGGTTAGAATAATGTTTATATCAGTCTATCATTTTTGAAAACCACTTTATTCTACAGGGTCCTGCACCTCACACCTCTCGAGCGGGAGGGTGCTCACTTATTAATTAAGTTAGGATTTTGATATTTTGCAAACTTTACCTGTCCCCAGCCTAGGGGGCATTTCAGGAAAATATTTTTATACAGGGTGTTCAAAAAAGTGTGACGTCTTAAGGATCTATTTTTTTTTAGATTACATGGTATATATATTCTTACTTATTTGGATGCCTCTTATGGTTGCCTTCATATCCCTAGAATTTGAATAAAATCGGTTCAGTATTATAGGTGAAAAAAAAAATTCTAAGAAAAATCAGTTTTGCATCACTGGTTTTAAAAATTAATAAAAACTAATAATGATAATGCCTAGATAATAGAATTAGAACGGCACTTAATAAATATTAATAAAGAATAATAGAACGGTACTTAATAAATAATGTCGAACATTCTCGTTAACCAATTAATTCATACGAATTGTACAGGGTGTCCAAAGTTTAGTGTCAAACTTTGCAAACTTTAAAGCAATATATTTTTCTTATTTGAAATTGGAACCTCTGTATATTATTATGCCATTGTATGGTATCTACCCATTATAAATTTGATACGATTCAGTGTTTGTAAAAAATTGTCATTTAGCTTCACCATTTTGTCAAGAAATATATTACTTTTTTTTTTAATTAATTATATTATACCATTCAGTATTTTTTGTAAAATACTTAAAGTTCACCACCGTACCTACGGAGTTGCTAAATTATTATAATGTGCCCAGATTTTATTAAAGCCGGAAATATTCATAAATATAAAGTAATTTTATATAATTTATTTAATACCTAATATCATTTTAAAACGACATGTAAACTTGTAAATACACCTACATCTTATTATTGTTTTCGGACGACATGTAAACGCACAAAATCGGCATCGGTGTTCGGCTTCTTTCGGGGGGAGCTCATCGTTGATCCCGAGACTCTTGTTTGATAAACACGTGCTAAACTCTATATCGCGATAGAAAACGGCGTTTCGACAGTTGAAAGCCACAGATGACATTCACAGCTGATTCTAGTTCCGCCGAAAAGTTACTAGATTTAGTGTGGACCGTAACAAGTTCACATGTCAGTTCGCGTCCTATTATTTTCGTTGTTTTTTGGTGTTTTTTAGTGGCTGTTTTTTATATAGTGTGTGTTTAAAAACATTTGATATATTTTTAGACTTTTACATTGCAATTTCATCAGTATCACATTAATATCAATAATAATAGGTTGTAATCAAATTATCTGTCATGCCTGACAATGATTTTATTTTTTGTTTCTTGGTACAATTTCTGTAGCTTTCAGCCGAATGTTGCGAACTTCGAGTGTACCTATACTGTTTTAATATTTTCACACAATTATTCTAGTACGGGTGGTCAGAATTCATAATCATATGTATCTTTAACGATATTTAAAGCAGTTCGTCTAAATGCATTTAAAGAATCAGTAGTTTGTAAAATAGAGTTTTCTGATTGAAAGTTAGAGTCATAACTAAAATGAAGCATAGTGATTGTTTTGTATACCAATATTTTAACCATATATACCATGTTTTACGTATTCTACCTAGCTGGTGCAGTATTACCGGCATTTATTACATTCTTTAATATTCACGCGCAAAGGAGAGTACTGTGTCGATAAGTTAAATTTTTTTAAAGCTTTGTCGATAATATTTATGTTACTAGTACATTACTTTATTGTAAGTAATTCCTAATACAGTATCTAGGTAGTATTCAGTGGATACCTAATAGGTTCTTGACTTTTGTTCCAATTTGGATAACATCTCCAAAAGTTTCTTGACAACTTTAGTTAAGAACGATGATTTAAATAGAAAAATTTGTAAAGTCTTTTTTGATAAACTAAAATGGGAGATAAGGAACTTAATATTTAAATATTTTTTTAGTTTGTTAATGGAACATAAAAATAGTCCGGTCCTGTCTTTTTAGCCAACCTCTAAACGTAAAATAGACCAGACGTCAACAGGGTGCCATAAATGACAAGTGACTTGGCGTTTTCTTTTTGACTATAACCTTAAATATGTTCAATATAGAGATAAATAAACGTAATACGCTTGCTTTCAACTAGATGGAGCTATAAGTATTGCGGGAACGAAAGTATTCCAAATTTTCAACACTATTCCAAATTCCCTTCCTTTCCTCTACGATTAATGGCTCCCAAGATACAGCCAGCAAACTTAATATTATTCTTAACTGTATTATAGTATTGGTAATCAAGTCGACATGTTGCAGCCAACAGATATTAGCGTACTGGATCAAACACTAAGTTTTTTAAATATTTATCTTAAACAAACACGCACATTGGCAACATTGCATAAGTACCCGAGATAGCGCTATTCACAGTGTCCCGTTAGTCACTACCTTCAACTTACCATTTACCTGTTGTTTGTTTATTTATGCCGGTCTTCGAAATGTGTGCATCCGTGTGTGATTTTTAAGCAGCCCGGTAAGACTTTTTATGGGAGATATGGAAATACGACACGAACAGCTCCAGACTATTTACTTAAGCTAGACCGTACGGTCAAAACGACAATTTTTTTAACCATTCCATGTCCATATCAGATGATTGTCCAGACAACATTACTATAATTTTTGTAATTACAACAAAATTAGTATTAGCAACAAATATACTCTTAGAACTAAAAAACAGGTAGTTTACCAATGACAAAAGTGACTAGCAACCCATGTCTGAATCAATCCAGCAGTAAAACACAGTATTCACTACTAAATTTCTTTTTGTGACTATTTTAACTAACGTTTCTTGTCACGGAAACTAAGATTCTGGTATGGTATACTAGGCCAGTTTATAGGGTGTACGTAGGTAGGTACTTAGTAAGCGAAAATTCGCTTATCTTAGTAATTGTTTTAAAGTGGAGTGGCTTTTCACAATTACATTCAAAAAATGTAAAATGCTTTTTAATCTTTGCAAAATCCTCTCGAACTTTTACCTTTAAAAACCTTTATTATCCACGGATTAAAGTTTAAGAAGCGTCTGAAGTTGAGCTTAATTCAACAATGAGCAATTTACCAACTTTGATTACTTTCTGAATCGTCCAGGCTGTATTTACCTTGTAGCGTTCGTCTTTTGTTTTACTTTCAAGGCGGATGGGAATTTAATTAGAAAAGGGCAAACTACAGGGTGAAATTAAAATGAAATAGACTTTTGATTTATTATGCTTGCATTGTTATTTGAAACTTTCAAAGATCGGTTGTATTATTTAAAAGTTTACTTAATTTATTACTGTTAAGTTTAGTTTTGAAAAGTGAGATGCAAATCACCACTCTTAATATTTTGATTTTACCAAAAGTAGTTGCCAATTTGTGTCGGTTTAAAGGTTGGAGACAATGACAGGACTAATATTGCTAAAAATACCATAAGGCAGAAAAGTCATCTTCATCTATCGGCTAAATTGAAAATTCTGATAAAATCCTTTAATTATGAAGCATTGTTAAAGCGAAGACTGAAATCTTTCATCTCATCTGCGGATAGAGCACAAGAGCTTGCTGGTAGCGTGCTTCAATTTAAGATGCGGCGTTGCCATTTTTGCAAGGTAACCATTTGACGCGCGTTATCTTTCTTTCATAAGATGACTGTTAGGGTGTATTGGCTAGAATGGTGGGTAACCTTTTTCAATCTATCATTTTTGAATAAAAAAAGAAATGAAAGTTTGTTTTATATTAAAGAATTTGTTGGTTAGGTTAGGGAGAGTGTTAATTTTTTTGTATAGGCGTACCTAAGTATTATTTCTAAATAAATGTTTTCAAGTTCACCATTACATCCAGAAATCTATGACATATTTTTAACAATTCTACGCGTTCGGTTAATTTGCAGGTACCTCACCATTTTGTCAAGACATCTATTACAGTTTCTTTTTCTCACGATCTGTGTGTTTTTAATTAACTCTACCATTGTGTTTATAAAATAAGTACCTAAAAGATAAAAAGCCTTTGGGAAATTAAATATTATTGTTAAACAGTGGCGTAGCCAGAAAATATGCTCAAGGGGGGCTCAGTAGCCGTAAGTAGGACATTTTTTCCGAAGAGAGGGACAGTCGGGACTACATGTATTTCATATTATTGAATCTAGTGAAGAAGGCAGAAAAGCCCCGCAGGCGAAAAATTTTCTGGGCCACGCCCAAAGTTCGATTAAAATTCACCTAACTTCTATCAAATTTCGAAAATTAAATTATTACCTCTCCCCCTCTCCATGGTTGGATTAAATTTGTTTTTGTAAATGTATTTTTTACTTTTTTTCTTAATATTCCTAGCTTTCATTAAAAAAAAACATTTTTATATTTGTGAAAAATATGAATATTGGTGTCAATTCAAAATTTTAACATAAGACGTATGTATGACTAACCAGCGTTTTTCGGGCTCGGTTTTTCATGATTAAAAATAAATTAAATATACTCCTTCTTACGTGCCGTTTTGTATATTTATAATAAAGCGTTCTCGTTTCTTCCCGCACTATTTTTTTTTATTATAAATTATAATAATAATAATAATAATAATAATAATAATAATAATAATAATAATAATAATAATAATAATAATAAAAGACTTTATTGTAAAAAAAAGGAGAATTTTCACAAAAGGCGAAGTTGAGGCTGGGCCTCCTAGCTTAACCTAAATATACTTAACCACTATTAATTAATATTACTGTAGGTATCACACTCCCAACAGCCTGCTGTGTTCAAAATATGAAGAAATAAATAAAAAGAATACAAAACACAGCAAGCAGTCAAAGTATGCAGAGAAAACCTGACAAGCAATTTGGTATATACAAGAAAAAAAAAACCGCGATGTTACACTGAAAAAAAATAGTTAAAAAATACGATAGATATTTAGCAATATACATATTAATTATTGCAGATATGCACCTAAGAGAGAACTGGATGAGGATCAAAATTTACAGTAGACTTTATTATTACATATAGCTATCTATTGAAGCTTTTATTAATCGCTTGAACTTATAACCTGTAAACAGTTTTAATTCTGGTTTAACTTTATTATACAATTTTGCTATATTAAACGAAAAAGATCTTTGAAAATAATTTGTTCGATAAATTGGGGGGGGTAATAATGAGCTTATGACGTAAATCAAGATTATGTGAATCACTTCGAAACTTAATTTCCTGATAAAGATAATCTGGACACTTTTTACATATAATTTTATTATATAAAGTAAGAGCATGCAGCACCCGTCTTTCGTCCATTTTTAACCATTTAAGTTCCCGAATTTTGGCAGAAACACCACGATCATATTTTCGAATGCCACCTATTAATCTTACACAACAATTTTGTATCAGCTGAATACGACGAACATCCTCGTCCAATAGGCAAGGACCATACACTACATCCGCATAATTAAAATGTGACAAGACTAGAGATTCACATAACATTGTCCTAAGTGACGCATTCAGTTGATTTTTCTGACCATAAATTAGTTTCAAATTGCCAAACGCTTTTTTAATACAACTGCTAATGTGAGCAGAGAATCTGAGATCTGTATCCATAACTAAACCCAAGTTCTTGGCAACCCCAGAGAGTTCCAGCTGAACATCATTAACACACACCTTAACACGGTCTACATATGTATCTCTACAATGACTTTTCCCAAATAATAAGACTTGAGACTTGCCGGGATTCAGACTTAAACAATGAGAAAGGGAAACATTCAAGAGGGCTCTTAAGTCGGCATTTATTTTCATGTTGGCTTCTTCAATGCTATCAGGTGTATATGATATATAGATCTGTGTGTCATCCGCATAGAAATGAACTGAACAATATCTTAGATGTGTATAAAACTGAGATGTATAAAGAGAAAACAACAAAGGACCCAATATCGAGCCCTGTGGTACTCCACACAAGAGATTTCTTGGCTCAGAAAATTTTCCATTAGAATTAACTATCTGCGTTCTATTCGTCAAGTAGCTTTTAACTAAGTTACAAGCATTGTCCTGAAACCCCAGGTACCGCAGAATTGCAACCATGAGAGAATGATCCAGTTTATCGAAGGCTTTGGTATAATCCAACAGGACTAGAGTGGTCAGTTTTCCCTGGTCTGTAGCCGTAAAAATATCATCAGTCACCTTAAGTAACGCCGTCGAACAGCTGTAGTCAGCACGAAAACCAGACTGTACTCCCGGCAAGATCCCACACTGTGCTACATGAGCCTTAATTTGGTCACATAAAACCCTCTCAATGATCTTGGACAACGTAGGTAAGATACTTATTGGACGCAGATCTTTTAATTCGATAGGAGAACTAACTTTGGGTAGGGGAATTACATGAGAAGACTTCCACACATCCGGAATTGTAGATGTCTCAATGCACGAGTTTACTAAGTGTACAATGACAGGCAAGGTCACGGGACAACAGCGAAGTAACATGTCTATGCCGATCCGATCAGTGCCTACAGCCTTTGATTTTACAGAGTAAAGTGCCAACCTAACTTCATCCAAAGTTGCCATTCTAAAACTAAAATCCGAAACATTCTCCCTTCTGTTATTCAAATAAAAATTTAAAGTTTCAGGGTTTGGATCAGTTTTGTCAATATTTACAAAATAATCATTAATTTTATTTACGTCACCAAGATGTTCCGGAATTAAATGAGATTTTTTGCCATACATATTGAGATTTTTTAATAATCTCCAGTTATCTCTTGCATTATTTACTCTGACCCTATCCTCGAGGTAAGCCCTTTTCTCAACATCACGAACAGTTACAACATAATTCCTTAGCTGTTTATAATATTCTCTATTCTCATTGGTTCTCCTTCTCTTCCATCTAGACAGAGCCTTATCCCTGAGTTTCATAAGATATTCTAAATTCGGTGAGATCCAAGGAGCTCTTCACTTAGTAATTCTGACAGTTCGTCTTGGCGCATGATGATCAAAAATACTCTCCAGGTAAAAGTTAAATAATTCGATTTTTTTATTTAAAGTAGGTAAATAATATACATTATCAAATGGAACCCTTGCTAAATCGTTATCGAAGAGGACGCTATCAAAGTTCTTGTAGTCCCTGTATGTATGGTAAAACGGTTCAGGTTTCATTACTTGCAGCCTAAGGCCACATTTAACAAAAAAGTGGTCTGACAGAATAATGTTTGAATCTACATTAGAATCAGCAATCAGATTGCTGTCAGAACAAATTATAAGATCCAGGAGTGAATTAGAAGCCACTCTCGTAGGCTCAGTAATGATCTGCTCTAGCTCAAAATTTCTAAGCAGAGTCAAAAAACGGTCAACATTATGTGAATCTAAGTCGAGTACGTTAATATTAAAATCACCCAAACAAAACAAGTTATCACATTCGGACATTAATTGACAAACATTTTCCTCAAACTCAGTTAAAAAATCTGTAAAGCCAACAAGAGGAGGAGGTCTGTATACAACACCAATTATGTTATTATTTTGATTTAGTTTAAATTTAATCCAAAGTTGTTCTGCGTTATTTGCTGTGATATTATCTACAATAGAAAATTTTATTGAATGCCTTATGTAAAATAAAACTCCTCCTCCGCGACCCACAGAACGATCGCTCCTTACAGTAATATAACCATCTATTCTGACAACCTCATCCAGTATTTCCCTAGTAAGCCAGGTTTCACTAACTGCCAGTATATCAATTTTCTTAGACCTAAGGTAATTTTTTATTTCAAACAATTTTGGAACCAATGACCTTATATTAATATGAGCTACGTTAAGTCTATTAGCCATTGTAAATCTAGAGAGATATAAACAACATAAGTATGTAAAAAAAAATTTTTTTTAAGTCATTAAACTATCAATTTGACTGGAAGTTAATATTTTAATCACAGATCCCTGATCTGTCTTTCTAACAAAGATATTACCTTCCCTACACCTAACATACTTATATCCATGCTTTTTTAATTCTCTAGCCCTTTTAAAAATATCACGAGTATGTTTAGGTAAATCTAAATTAAGAAAAATTCTCCTGGGAGGATCTGCTGCTATATCACACATCGTAGTGTTCAATGCAACTAACCTCCCTCTCTCTAGCACCCTTTTCTTGACATCCTGCTGTTTAAATGTCAACAACACAGGTTTGCACGCCTCCCTACTGGGTAAAACTTTAACATCGTAGTCGTTCTCCAGAATATCCTCCAGATTTAGTCCACCCAAGATTTTCCTGATATCTCCCTTTACATTTTCGTCGCCGGAAATACCAACCACAACAATATTTTTCTGCCTCTCAGACTCATCAGTGGAGGGTACTGTAGTCTTTTTTATATGAATTACTTCTTGCTCCAGTTCAGATACTCTATTTTTAAGAATCATTTGTTCTTTTCTTAAGCTTTTGTTCTCCTCCTTGACCTTTTTGACGTCTTCTCTCAGGTTTTCGATCATAGTGCCATTGAAACTAACTGACTTCTGTAATTCATCAAACATATTCTTCAGTGCGGTTAGTAGTTCTTTATTGGAAGGCTCAGGAATGTCAAAGATGTTGATCAACTTATCTGAGCTTTTAATGGATCTTCTACTCAGACCTCTACTTAGCCTTCTATCTACTTCCTCTTCCCTATCAGACTCAGTAATTACATCATCATCACTTCCACTATCGATACATGTGTCGCACAACCACTTTTCTGTTGTCTTGTGTAACTCATAATCTCTAAATTCAGCATCCGTTAATCCAGTACAATGTTTGTGGAAAAAACGTTGACAATCGCCAGCACACTGCATCTTATATTGAGCCTTGGTAATATTACGTCGACATGCATTGCATATTTTCACAGATGATTTACTTTTTGACTTCTTGCTTCCGCCCATTTTCTTTGAAAAAATAAAAATAAATAAAGAGAAAGTTTGTATTGTTTCTCAGTTAAACGAAAACATAAAAACTCCTGCCCTGTTCTATCGATGTTAAGGTTCAAAGTCCATTTTTAAGTCTAGCTGGAATTAAATATGGTAAAAAAAAGGTAATTCCTCCAAATATAAACATTCAAGTTATTTAGCTGATAAAGGTTTAAAATTGTTTATGTTATATTCTTTGGCAAATTTGCACTGTGTTTATGACCGGTTTTCGTAGTTTTTGCTATTTATATAACACTTTAGTACTAAACACTTACATGCACTTAACAGAGCTTTTCTTAATTAACAAAACAATACCAAATACAAAAATGTTTGGTTATTTTAATTCATGAATATAGCGAAAATAGCCGGAGCTCACTCTCAACATTCACCACGACGACGAATTTTGGACTCTTTTTTCTACACACTACTTCTTCCACAAAAAATGGATCAATTAAAATTTTTACTCTAATTTTTTTTAAATAAATACCTTATTCTTTTCTGTTTTTGTTGTAAAAATATTTTATTGCATTGGGTTACATTTTTGTTGATTTAAAATAGCTCTAAAAAAGGGAAAACGGAACAGATAAGTATATAATAGAAAAATACTATAAAAAATTATTCTTTTTACTCGTTTGCCTTCAAAATTACATCATAAATCAATAACTAAAACGATATGCGTCCGAAACCTTACTCTCTATATAAAACAGGACTTTTAGAAGGAAAAGTTTAAAAACTTTCTTACAAGACTTTTGTAATGTAAGCCAAGAATACATTATTAATAATTTAAATTTAAAGTCCAAGCGTGAGACGAAAAATTAGGTTGCAATTAGACTTTCAGACCCGAGCTCAAAGGCTCAAGGGGGACAGCCCCGGTAGCCCCCCCCCCCCCCCCCCTAAAGACGCCACTGTTGTTAGGTATACTTTCGTTAACAATAAATTGTTCCATACATTTTCAAGCATTAATAAAAATGTTGTCCGTTTTGTTAATATAATCGTGTTTGCTTTCATCAAAACATGCATCAAATAATTTCAAAGGAATTTTCATTTATCAATATATCTCTATGCGGCATAATCTGCATGATATAGAGAGCAAACAAATTTAACGTAAAATAATAACCCAAAATATTTTCCAAGCATAATAGCGACTTTTTTGCAAACGAATAGCGTAATTTTTTAAACTTCAAAATCCAAAACAAATTTGGTATTTGTATTGGCATAGTGGCTCAGTGGGCGTAAGTAGGACTTTTTTTTTCTGGTGAGCGGGACAGTCGGAACTACATGTATTTTATGAAATTGTACCTAGTGAAGAAGGCTGAAAAGCGCCGCAGGTGAAAAATTTTCGGGGCCACGCCCAAAGTTCGTTTAAAATTCACCTAACTACTATCAAATTTCGAAAATTAAATTATTACCTCTCCCCTCTGCATGGTTGGATTAGATTTGTTTTTGTAAATGTTTTTTTTACTTTGTATGACTCTAACCAGTGCTTTTCGGGCTCGAGTTTTTATGATTAAAAATAAAGTAAATATCGCTCACCACGCCAAAATTGATGATTTTTTCAGAAATCATGTAGGAGGAGCGTAGATCTAATGGCAGTTTTTGGTGCAAATGGTTAAGTTTTGAAATACTTCTTCTTTTTCTTCGTTTAGTATATTCATAATAAAGCATTCTCGTTTCTTCCCGCACTATTTCTTTTATTATAAATTATCACACTTCTTCCATAAAAAAGGTTACAATTAAAATTTTTAAATTAATTTTTCTCCTTAAAAATAAATACCTAATTGTTTTTGTTCTAAAAATATTTTATTGCATAGAGTTATATTTTTGTTGATTTAAAATAGCTCTAAAAAAGGGAAAACGGAACAGATAAGTATATTATAGAAAAATACTATAAATATTATTCTTTTTATTCGTTTCCCTATAATCATAAATCAATAACTAAAACAACGATATGAGTCCGAAACCTTAATCTCTATATAAAACAGGACTTTTAGAAGGAAAAATGTAAGAACTAAACGTTTCCTACAAGATCTTTGTAATCTAAGTCAAGAATGGGGGGGGGGGGCTACAACCCGGCAGCCCCTCCCCCCCCCCTTAAATACGCCACTGACAGTGGACACCTACTGTACTGATGAGAACAAAAGATTTCTTAATAGGTCTGCAGGTGAATACAGCTTACTAATAGGGGTGCGCAAAATAATCGATTAATCGATTATTCGATTATTCGATTATCGATATATTTTTAATCGATTAATCGATTAATCGAAAAATTGAAATATTTTCGATTAATCGAAAAATCGAAATATTTTCGATCATCGATATATTTTCGATTAAAATATCTTTTTTTCGATTAATCGAAATGAAAATATTTTGCGACAAAATCAACGATATAACTTGGCCGTGTTTCCGTGCGCTTTTTATATTAATATATATGCTTAACGGTCTAAAATTTAAATCGCCCGCCGCGCCGTCCGGAAAGTTAAGTGGTAATGTGGTAAAGCGCTAGAATCGCAATTACAGTGTCATTTTTAGTTTAATTGAAGTCTACGATTAAGATATTTCAGAAAAACTGAATTTTCTCGATTTCTATTAAATTATTGTTTTCTGACTCTATTTGAAGAGATATGTGAAAATAAATTATATTTACAATCATCCATGTAATAATGACATTTTATCTATCTTTAAGAGGTGGAAAGTTGACGTTTTTTATTTTTTATATTAATTAATTATTTTCAATAGGGCGATTTGAAAAAAACGATTAATCGATTATTCCGATTAATCGCTTAATTTCGATTAATCGATTATTACGATTAATTCAATTATTTCGCTTAATCGAAAATTTCGATTATTTCGATTAATCGATTATTCGAAAATAATCGATTAATTCATATCATCAAAAATAGATTATTTTTTTCGATAATCGCACAGCCCTACTTACCAATAGTAAAGTCTTCACTTCTTGGTAGTGATGCATTCTAATTTGTATTTTGTTGTCACTAATTCAGGTGATTTAAAAAAAAAATTTTCATGCATTTTTTAATAAAGATAAACCCTTATTGTCTGTAGAACATTATCAGATATTCAGAGAAATTCTGTTGGAATGTTCACCGACAATTCAAAAATTGACACGGCATATTCCAGAACATTCGCGCACACTCCTGGAATTTTTCTGTTGGAATATTCACCGAATATTTAAATTAATGACATATCACTTTCCTGGTATGTTCCATGAATATTCTAGAACAACAGAGATTCTGGGAACATTATTGTGTTATTGGGGCACTGAAAGCACTGTTTAAAATCTGAATACATCAGAAGTTTAAAAATTGCTTTATTCGGTTGCTAAGAGTCCGGAATAATCCCTATTAGTATCCAGAATATACCTAACAAGGAATAAAATTATTATTTTAAATATCAACAATTTTGGAATGAAGTTTATACAGATTTAGACCAGACTTTCATTAACTTGTCTGGCTTGACGAGGTTGGATCACATTACACGAGACAAGAAATTCTCGCAAATCTCATCTCGCCAACACTTCGAAAGATGTTTTCTTGTATAGTCTCACGAGAGTCGCAATTTCTCGTTCTCGCAATATGACGTCACAATAAGAACAAAATTTAAATAGTTCAAAATAGGCTTTCGGTTTTTAAGGTTGGGATAACACTTTCTTTAACGGTTACAAAGACCAACCAGATTTTGCGATTTTGATTGGGTATATACTAATTTAGAGGGAATGAAGACTAATTATTTACGCGGTTCGTTCGTAGATGGCATATTGGCACCTAAAATTGATGAGTTGAGTGAGCTATAAACCACCGTTAATAAACTGTAAATAGTAAAAAGCATTTCTCGTTTCGCAAAAATAACTTCTGCAATCCAATAACTAAGTTAGAGCAAAAAGTTAGGGAAGAGAACAGCTCTACATAAAGTAAGCACAACTTTTTGCTATTTTACTACCGCTGAGGGAAAAGTTCAGACATGCCAACATAGAGAAACGTCTCGTAAACTGAAAAAAAGACGACTTCGTGTAAGTGAGCAGTAAATCCTTAAGGATCCCGCCAGATTTAGAGCAGTGTCGTAAACAGATCGTGTTTCAAATCCAATTCTTACTAGGTAAATCCTTTTTGTGATTCTGTTATAGGTAAAGTACAATAAAGGTTTTAAAATTGTCTTCCAAAAAAAATGTCACTAGAATATTTTAATTTAGCAATAATACGTAATAACAGGTTTTTAAGAAACATTGGTGAGAAGACAAAAATAGGAAAACAATTAAATGTATTTTTTTAAAAACTGGTACATTAATTAGAACTTTTTAAAACTATTATGTTGTTACAACATCTTGTTTTAAAAATTGTTTTTTTAAAAAAACGGCCTATTCGCTGATATTTTTGTAGTGGTTCTATATATCTAGAGACCGGATTTCAATATAACATGAGTCATAGGTCAGGTTTGGATTAACAGATACTATTTGAATTTATTTTAAATTAAGATTGTGTCAAATTTAGGCAACCGGGCCACTATGCCACTCTTCGTCTCGTCACATGGTTCATAAAAAAGTGTAACTAAAATTTTCATTTTTGCTGGTGTCACGTAAGTCAAATTTTATGGTTTAAAGTTTATTTATTAAAACATTTACAACTTCTAAATAAAATCATTTATCATCCCATTGTGCACCTTTGCAATGGAACAATATTTAATTTCAATAATAAATTCTCAATTTTTTCTATGTCACCAATCAAATTAATAAGCACAAACAAACGGGTTTTACCAAAATTTTTCTAGCTACTAACAAGTACACAATATACAAACATCTGTATATTATCCGTTATTTTCACTACAAAGCTGTTCATTGCTTGTAATGAAAACATATTGTTCTAGTTGACCCAAGCATTTTTCAAATTGTAAAATTTAATCAGGCCCTGATGAATCGGCCATATTGATACGACACTTAGCCCCGCCCCCGAATACCGTTTTTCGCAGACAAAATTAAATGGTAATAGTGCCTCCTTGTTTATCTCGATGGTTGATACCATAGGCTTTAGTATAAAAACTTTCGCTTGGTATGGTATGAACACCTATCCTGTAATGAAGAGTAGCGATATAAAAATTTAAAAAGGTATCGATACCGGTCCGACATCCATAATTCTTTTTGAAGTATCGATGCTAACCGATACTTATCAAAAAAGTATCGAACCTAATGAAAAGTGATTTCTAAAAAAAAGCTCCACTGTTCACCAAAACCAGAAGTGACTTTTGAAAAAACGCTCTCCTTGTTTCAAAACTTCTCTCCGATCATATTACCAAAAAAATGTGACTTTCTAAAAATTCATATTTTTTGTTTCGATACTACATAAAAAGTATGGATACCCCGATGGTATCGGTAACATAGTATCGATGCTAAAACTACACGATACCGCGCTTAATGTATCGATACTTCTAAAGTTTCGATACTTTTTTGCATCTCTAATGACAAGAGTTCAAAACCAGTCTGCAGGTGGTGACATGCTACCAATAGTAAAGTTTCACTTCAGGTGGTTTAATAGCTATTTATGCCATCAGTTACGAAATGCCTAATTTTGTGTAACGCGTTCGTTTCGCAAAAACTCAGGAGGCAGGAGCATGCAGAAAAGCAGAATTAACTTTTCTTCCAGTTGAAAATGTTATAGATGAAGGAAGCCATTTTCGTGTTGATATCCCACCTTCAAAAACAAAAGTTATACGGCAATGTGCAATTACCACTGGAGACATTGAAAATACGAATCTTGTTGAAATATTAAGAAAATATATTAAGTTGCGTCCCCAGATTCTTAAACACAACAGATTTTTTGTAAAATATGCGAATGGAAAATGTACCAGAAATCCTGTGGGAATTAACACATTTACCAGTCTGCCAAAAGTTATTGCACAATTTCTTGGTCTTCCAAATCCTGTTCTATATACTGGCCACTGCTTCAAAAGAAGCTCTGCCACTTTCCTAGCAGACAGTGGCGCTGATCTTTTAAAACTAAAGAGGCACGGAGGTTGGAAATCTAGCTCTGTTGCGGAGAGATATGTTGAAAATTCCATGAACAATAAAAAACTTATAGCGCAAGAAATATTTGGTGAAACATCAAATGCAATGTGCGTCGCTTCCCAAATAACAGCGAGTTCGAGCAATGAAAAAAATATGTCGTCGGGAATTAATTTGAATAATTGCAATAATTGTGTTATCAATATTTATAATAATTAATTAATTTATAATTTATGTTTTTAACTTGTATTATAACAGTTTAATAAATAGAATAATTCTTTTTGTCACTAATTTTGAAATACATTTTTCATCACCAATTGCATAAAATTTTACTTTATGCAACTAGTTACAAAAAGTAAGACGTTTCATAATGTCAATCAGTTTTAAAAAGTGTCGTTTATATGTCAAAATTAGAAAAAATGTATTTTTTGGCATTTCTTAAACAATTAATTAATTTTACAACGAATAAAGTAAGAAAATTTCGCAACCAAAAATATGCCTTTTTGCCTTGACAAATAATTTAATTCTGTCATTTCGTGTCATTATTTTGACGAAAATGACATGGAAATTACCATTGTAATTTGGCCGATGGAAATTCAAAGAGCATGAGTATTTCCGGAAATGTTCTTCGTTGTCACGGTAATGATTCTGGTTGATTAGAAAAAGTGGGTGCGAAATTTTCTATAAAATTACATTAAATCTAGGGAAATTTCTTACACAACTAATAGTGTAATATGTTGACAGTATATATTGTGGTTATAAATTGCCAACGATAAATAGTGTAATTATTTTTATCTACTTTCATTTAGTAATATAAATTTTACAGTTCTGTAAATCGTTTTGTAAGGGCATCTAATCTGTAATAGATGCCTTTACAGCACTAGTGATGTAATGGAAAAACGGTTTTATTAAAATTTTGCTGTTAAATAAAACCACCCTTTTTAAAAATCATTTATTATTAACAATTATAAAATTAATTACCAATTATTAAATAAAATATAACACTTAAGGTTTATTATAAACATTAATAATACACTTTTTACAGTTAGAAATTCGTATACCAGAAGTGGATGTGATGGAGCCCTTTACGTTCGAATTTCCAATCATTAAATCCGTGTCTGACCTCATGATCTTCTTTGCTATTTGTTTCTTATTTTCTAAAGAATTCTCAACGTAGCCTTCTGCCGTAGAAGAGGATTTCCAGCCCCCATGACGCTTTAACATCTGCATATCTGCACCACCATCAACTAGAATGGTGGCTGAGGACCTCCTAAAACAATGTCCACTGTATCCTTCGGGATTAATCAATCCAAGTTTTGTTGCAATGTTTTTTGGTATACTTCCAAAACTATTAATTCCGACAGGCTGGGAGGTGCATTTTCCTTTTCCATAGAATACAAAGAACCGCCTGTGAGTTGCATTAAGAGGACGAAGTTTAGCATACTTTCGAAAAATACTTAAACAGTTGACACCTGTCACACTTCCTCCTGTTATAACAAAAAAAAATTCTCGCATAATTTTGGTTTTCGAGAATGGAATCACAATTTTTATATTTAAATCATTGTGGTCAATATGATCCAACATTAACTTAGCTAGTTCTTCGCACCGACAAGCCCCAAAAATGCCGATTATCATAACAACCTTCATAAGTAAATATGTTTCATCATCTGTAGTACTAAGAAACTTACATACGTCTTCTTTTGTGAAAACTTTGGACTTTTTGGCCTTGTAACCCTCTGAACTTCTTTTCAAAAATGCGATTAGTTGAGAAAATCTGCTTATATCTTGATTTTTCTTGACTGAAATCATAGTTATCAACATTGAGTAGTGAGTCCATAGTGTAGATGGTTTCTAGGAGCGTTGCTTTACGGAAAAATAACCCAAAAGGATTTTCTCAGACACCTCGTTAATTTTGTTAGCTTTGCACCAATCATCAAACTTCTGATACTCCAACTCATACCGCGCCTTGAATTTTGTCGGAACTAAACTTGAGATCGCTTCGTTTGCCGCTGCTTCTATATCAGAGGGTAAACTTCCATCAGAATCGCTCATTTAGAAAAACGTTTTTTATATTTTTGAATTTGTTTGACAAAGTTTCGACAGTAACCATGCGAAACAGTAACTATGCGAAAGGTAACATAAAAAACTTAATTAGTAAACTTAGTAGCAGGTGCATTTATATTTTTAAAAATGCCTTTTGCCAAATATTTTTATTCATAGATGAAAGTAGATACATTTTTTTACAATATTCTTGTTGTAAATTCATATTACTACACTCGATGTTTTATTAAACTCGGCTGACGCCTCGTTTGACAACTTCATTATCTCGTGTTGTAATATGAATCTTTACAACACTTATATCGTACGTATCGTTAACAAGTAACATTTCCTTCGTATTATTTCCTTATATATATATCTCGTAATCAGAAATCTTTGGGTTTTATGGTTTATGTAAAGTCCAACCTTGGGCCGAAATAAAGGGATGAAAAATGGAATTACTTCCAATATAAATCTCTGATATGGCCAAATTTCGAGCGAGATGGATCGTGCCAAATGGCCTCTATGATTACTTTAATAAGAGGAACGCACATTTTTCTTCAGGTCCACAAAAGAGATATAAATTTGGTAAAAAATTGATCTATAATTCATAAAAGGGCCGGCAAAGTTAGATAAGGAAGTGGAGTTTTAGGAAGAAGATTTGATGTTAAAATGATTTAGATGCAATAAAAGTTTTAAAAGCCTCTTATCTTTAATTATAATGAGTATTTCCTTTATCTCGTGAAGTGGATAGTCAGCTTTATTCAGGAGTCACTTGTGTATTGGTTGTTAAATGATATTTAAGGGAAATGGCGGATTCATATTCTGGAGGTTATTTCAGTTGTTTTGTGCCAAAACATAATAATAATAATAATAAATTATTTGCAATAAAAAGAACTTGTACTAAAAATTATATTAGAATTACATAACTAAATAACCATTGATGATAGAAACATACCAGTTGACACAAAAAGGTGGGTCATTAATTATATACACAAAATCACTTGAAATATATCTATTTGTCTCACATTCGACCCTTTGCAGAATAACAGACAAAAAGTGATTTATTTATTGTAAAAATGAACAATTTATTTTCTCGACCATAGCTAGTTTGATTAAATTGTTCTGCTGAAATGCACAAGAGAAAAAAGGGTTTGTCCGTTTTTTTTTCTGAAATGTATTATTTTTTGCCTGTTTGAGGAAGAATTATCTCCGAAATTAAAGCAAAATAGCTGTATAATTCGTTTTAAACAGTTAAAAACGGCGTTTTTCAAAATAATCGCCAATTTACATACTAGCAGCACTGTAAACGTGAAACGAATTGGAATTATTGTAGAAATAACAGACCCTTAAGACCTTTTGTTAAAAATGAAACGTTTTTTTTTCTAGAAATCTTATAATTTCCTGTTTTATCTGGTTTTATGTACTCATCTACATGTTCCACCATTTAAAGAAGATTTACATCGGAAGCGACGATGAGCGGGGTGTCCGCGTCATCACGAGGAACTAATACATTTGTTTACATCTGATTTGTATGTGTTTTAAGCTAGATACAACGCAAAAAAGCGATTTTCAGTGTTATTTGTGTGTTTAACGTTAAATTCTAAAGTGTGAATATATTTGTTTTTGAACTGATAATAACATTTAGTGGAAAAACTATTAAAAATACTGAATTTTCATGAAAGTTTTCTTCTTTTTCTATTTCGTTTGGGTGGCCTTAGTGGTCAAAGTTTTAATTTTGTGTATTTAAAGGTTAGTTTATTAAACTAGATTCTCACGCTAAATCGTTAGTTTCAAACGAATTCTGTGATTATTTATTTAGATAATGGGTGGTGGCAATGTTTGTAGCATAGCTACATGCAAAAGTAACTCCAAGAGGCCAGATCCAGATGGAAAAAAGAAAATTTTTTTTACATTTCCAAAAAACCCCAATATTTTGAAAGATTGGATTAGAAAATGTTGCCGAAAATACAATTGGACGCCCTTTTTTGGACTATCAAAACCTAGAAATTTTACGTTTCGATAAAACCGAAAAAATGTAGATATAGAGAAATTTTGAAATATGGATCAACGACAATGCAAACATGCAAAGATGATTTTTAAAAAAACTGATCTACCTATGTATTTGTGGCGACAAAATCGTATTTAACACTCAAAATATTAATATTGCGTATAAGCTTTTAGGAGAGTAGGTACCTACTTAAAAATAAAAGAAAGGACAGTTTCGATTTGAATCAATTCGAGGACCTGGAAATAGATTTTTAAAAGTTGTAAACGGAAAAAGAGAACTTTTACCTAAATTTTAACAAAAAAAAAACAAAGAATACTGGAGTGATAAATAGAGAACTGTTCTCTTAAAAAGAGTACGTCTGGTCAGCCTATCATAAGATAAGCTTGATCTCTCTATATTTACTTGTAATTATTTTGCGTTAAAATTTTGGACTACATACAAACTTAAAAAATATATTTGTCAAATATCAAACAATCTATTAAACCATATTTTCAGAAATATTTTTATACCACCAATACATTTTGATAGTGATTTAAAATGAAAGTGTGGAGTACATCACTAAAAGTATTTTTAAATTTATGGTATAAGTGTAGTTTTATTTCTCGCAATTTCCACAATTCCTATTTATGATAAAACGTGTTTTTTTAAATATACATTTTTTGACACTATCAAGTCCAATTCTTTTAATAATTTTAGCACTTGGACCTATAATGTTTCTGGGGCTATTTTCTGATAGACCTATTTAATCACAATATTAATATATTAAGGTATTTATTAAAAGATTTTTTTATATATTACCGCAATCATAAATTCTTCAATAAAAGAAAATCAAACAGAAAAATATTTTGTTACGATAATAGTAATGATTTGTAAAAAGCGTTTTAAGGGCTAGATTCAGTTTATTTCCCCTCTTAAATAGGGTTCGTCCTTCGGGACTATATTTCTTCATTTCTATATATGTATGATTTACACTACTTGCCTCTTTAAAGTTGCGGTAACTACGTGATTCGTGATCATGTGCCAGAAGTTATATTTTTTAAATTTAAGCTATGTAAAAGAGTCACAATATCTCAATATTGGCTGAGAGACTTATGGCACACCTACACACAATTTGTCGACAAATGATATTTAAAAAAACACGTTTTAAATTACATTTCCAAACTCCTTAGCTTGCATTCGTATATCAAGAGATTTTAAAAAGTTCCTCTAAATGACGCATTCCCGCGCATTAAATGCGAACATCTGATTGGTCCAAAGTTACGAGACAACCTATCTATCTAAGGACCTTGGGATAGACCTTTCTCCACTTCACTTGATAATAAAAGAAGAGGCAAGAATGGGATTCTATAGATTGCAGAGTTCGACTCTGCTCTTAGGCAGACAGAGAACTGGACACGAACTTTTAAGCAAGACTATTGATGGACCTGAGTTAGAAATGAGACCACATAAATCCAAGATTTCGCTATGACATACCGTATAAGGTCATAATTGATGAACGAAACTTATGGAAAAACAAAACACCAGAAACTACTCCTGGGCAATAATCTGGTACACAGACGGCTTCAAAACCAAAGAGGGTACCGGAGCGGGGATACACAGAGTAAGACTGGCATTTCTCTCTGGGAAAGTCTCCCACAGTGTTCCCATCAAAAATCTATGCCATATTGCAAATGTGCGTAAGAAAACAATAGGAGGGCTTACCTCAATAAGCGGATCCAATATATATTCTGATTGTCAAGCAGCACCTAGATCGCTAATATGCAATAAGGTAACTTCAAGACTGGTATGGGAATGTCAAGAGGAACTAGAGGCTCTGTCAAAAGTAAACAAAGTGATACTGTAGTGGGTATCAGGACACGAAGGTATTACAGTAAATGAAAAAGCCGATAAACTTGCAAGGAAAGGCGAAGAAAATACATTAATTTGTCCAGAACCGGCACTTGGAGTAGCACAGTACATGGTGGCCAACTAAGAATGCGAGGTACTGTATCTGGGAAACTATTAATCGTAGAGGCTTGCGGCAAAAAAAATTATTACTAAAACGGCCAAGAGAAAAACCTGAAAAATATTTTCAAGTTTCTGAAATGGCCGCTAGGGGGCGTAACTGCAATCTTGAATCTAAAAAGTAATATTTCTGTAAATTCCGCTATATTTGTTTAACACTTTTAGCAGTATCTCTAAAAATAAAGTGGTGGGGGGTATTCAAACGTTTCCGTAAATAACCTTCTGTATCTTCAAAACGGCTGAGCCGATTTGAACAAACTTGGGTTCGTTAAAAGGAGCTATTCTTGGGCTATAAACGTCAATATATTTAAAGTTTTGTAAGTTTTACATATCGCCGCTAGAGGTTTTTTTTCGACATTCCTACAGAAATGGCTAATTTTCTCAACAAAATAAAATGCATTGGTATGATTTTTTTCTTATAAAAAAGTAGCTAAATGATGCCTAAACTAGCTCGCGAAAACTGCATCTCGATATCTTATTCCTAACCCATAATATCGGCAATAGAAAATTTTATAGGAAAATCCCTTAAATTTTTATTTTATTGTAACTTTATCTTTCTGAAATTCTTTCTATTATGTAAGTTGTGGCCCTAAAAAGACAATTAACAGAAGCAGGCCATGAAAACAAAACCTAATCAAAATATAAATATCACGTTCTATGCACAAGAAAGACAATTAACAGAAGCAGGCCATGGAAACAAAACCAAAACATAAATAATCCAAATTGTCAATAGTTGTCAAAGTTTTGAGTTACTTTGAGTAATTTTTGTGTTTACAAAATGCATTTTACGAATGATGAAGCTGTTGATATGCTTGCGGTTTATTTTGAATGTCTTCAGAATGCCGCAGTAGCAAACAGTGAAAGATGTGCGTGCCTTTGGAAACAAGGCAAAACTTGTTTTTGCAGTTGGATGGTTGCCCAGCATATTTTTCCGTTAATGTGCGAGAGCATATTAATGCAGTATTTCAAGAGCGGTGGATTGGAAAAGAAAGTCTGTTTCCATGGCATCCGCGATCACCAGACCTAACTTGCCTGGATTTTTATTTATGGGGGCGGTTAAAGGACATCGTATTTCAGACTCAACCTACGACTAGAGAATATTTGAAAAACCGGATTCGTAATGCAATACGTAACATACCGAGAGCCAAAATTGAAATTGCAGTTTTGTCTACCCATGAGAGGCTTCACCAATGGATAGAACGTGATGGTCAGCTTTTCGAGCATTTGCAGGGGCATTAAAAATCTTCCTTTTACAAATGTGTCTTTTTAGGGCCACAACTTACATATTAGAAAGAATTTCAGAAAAATATAGTTACAATAAAATAAAAATTTAAGGGATTTTCGTATAAAATTTTCTATTGCCGATATTATGGGTTAGGAATAAGATATCGAAATGCGGTTTTCGCGAGCTAGTTTAGGCATCATTTAGCTACTTTTTCATAAGAAAAAAATCATACCAATGCATTTTATTTTGTTGAGAAAATTAACCATTTTTGTAGGAATGTCGAAAAAAGCCCTCTAGCGGCGATATGTAAAACTTACAAAACTTTAAATATATTAACGTTTATAGCCCAAGAATAGCTCCTTTTAACGAGCTCAAGTTTGTTCAAATCGGCTTAGCCGTTTCGAAGATACAGGATGTTATTTACGGAAACGTTTGAATACCCCCCACCACTTTATTTTTAGAGATACTGAAAAAAGTGTTAAACAAAAAAGGTTCACATTATCCTCAACTTTAAAGATCAGAATTTTTGTAATTAGGTTAATATAGCGGAATTTACGAAAATATTACTTTTTAGATTCAAGATTGCAGTTACGCCCCCTAGCGGCCATTTCAGAAACTTGAAAATATTTTCCAGGTTTTTCTCTTGGCCATTTTAGTAATAATTTTTTTGACCGCAAGCCTCTACGATTAATAGTTTCCCAGATACAGTACCTCGCATTCTTAGTTGGGCACCCTGTACAAGATGCCATAAAGCGATGAATCAGAATTGAACAAAAAATGTACTGGAGCAACAAACAGGGATTACACCACAGCAAAAGCTTCATTGGAGATCCAGACCCAAGACTTACGAAACAGTTGCTTCAAATGAACAGGAATCAGCTGAGCACGATTACAGGAATTCTGACAGGGCACATCAAGAACTATCTGCACAGAATGCAACTGTACAATGAAGACCTTGACTGCAGATTATGCGGACAAGACAGGAAAAATGTACAGCTCATAGTTTGCTATTGCAAGTACCTATGGTCTATTTCTTTTCGATTGCGAACGATGACAGAAAAAAAATTGAACAAAAATTCACCTAATTGGTTAAATCATGGACCAATTTACACTACATAAATGCATAGCCAACTTATTAAAGGTCTTTTTTTAAATCACAGAAGAAGAATAAGAAATTTCCGTTCGATTGATTTCTAGCAAATATATGCTAATTATAAACATTTTAGCAATTAAATATATTACGAAACAAACAATCTATTAACTTTCTGTACATAAAATCGGTTAATTTCACGTTTTTCTGCAACATAAAATAGTAAACCTATGCCTATTTTGTGTTGAAGCAAAAAGGATGCCCGATTTATCGACAAAATATAGAAGGCCATGCCAAACGCCAAACATTGTAACATAACCCATTCATCTTCTTAAAGGCCGCTTTACAGTTTGCAATTTTTCTTTCACGCAAGTTGTCTTGCAGCAATTAATATTGCGGCAATAAAAATTTCACTTCGTTTTACAGCGTGCAATGACTTGCCAAGATCGTAGGTGATGTACCACTTGCCAACCATTAACATAAAAATACATTTGGTTAGGACTTACCGGCGCCTTTTTTGTGCATTAATTTTAACAAAACATCATTACAGGACATGAAAGCAAACCAACAAAAACAAAACGTACCCGCTATAGGTTAGAAAAAACATAAATAAATGTCAGGGATTTTTATTTTTAGTTTGGTGTCTCATAAATCACCAGAAAATCCTCAGAATTGCGCTTGCAATGGCAATAAAAATACGGTCCGAGTTATATTTCTTGCAAGCAATACAAATTGTGCTGATCATTCGCCTCGTTCTGCGCATACTCCCGGGCAATCTTTTCTTGCGTGAAAAAAAAAATTGCAAACTGTAAAGCGGCCTTAACAAGTGTTAATTTAAAATTCTAACCGCTATAAACAGTAAACAACAAAATGTCAGTTATGACGTAAATCCCTAACCTTACTTTTTCAACTTGTCAAAAATGAAAAGTCTTCCATTTTTCTATTGTAAAACGGGTTTCTGTCATCGTTCGCAATCGAAAAGAAATAGACCATAGATAGGAAGAGGCAACAAATACTCGGGCAACCAAGACTGGAACCAGAGGACTTCCTTACCCTCTCCCCAGTTGACCTACACAAACTAGTGCAAGGAACTGGGATCACAGAGTGGGGGTCAGAATCAAACAGGGTGAGCTCAGTGGGCCAAACCTGGCCCAAGTAGTCCAAGTACATCTGGCGCACGGACGGGCCCTTGGAAAAAAATCCTCACTAGGATGGATATAAAATCATTTCCATGATTTCAAAATAAAGTATGAAGTAGGGCACCCAAAAAGTCAAAGATTTAAATATAATGCGGAAATTCCATAAAACCTCGTATAAAAGATTTAAATACCTGGACACCTTTTAAAATGGTGGCCCTTAAATACACTAAAGTAATATTAACCACAAGAATTGGTCCTTGTTTTATTAGTTACAAAATCAATTAATAATTACGAACCTAGAAAACTTTATGTTTAGCAGACTCTTAACTAACTTTTCCTAGCAACTAAACTTTTTCATTGGAAGTTGAAACTATATTACGGGTTAAAGTTTTCTTTATTTGCTCAGAAAATGTGCTGTGGTACATTTTTATTTAATTTTGCTCTTTACTTACTGAAGTTATATGTTGAAAGCAAACACCTTTTCTTGTAGAAAATATTATGTTAAAAGAAAGTCGAGGTTAGTTTGTACAGGATTTAGTACCACGACCCAAATGTCTGAAAAGAAAAAATAGAATTTAGAACTTTTCGTCTCATGTGTAGTTCTTGAATTGTTCAAAGAAAGTATTATACAGCGTGTTATGGAATAGCCTAATTATGTTTAAATGGGTGACTCCTTCGGTGTCCTAGAAAAACACTCCATAGTTTTTTTTTAAATCGACAATCTAAAAAGTGGGGTAAGGACCCTTAAAATTAGCCCAACGCCAATGAATAAAACCCATGAACTTCTCAATGTAAAAGAGTCAAGGGCGTCGATAAGGGGGGGGGGGGGGGGGGGGAATGGGGGTAAATACCCCCCCCCCCCCCCCCCCCCCCAAGATTGACAAAAAAAAGTTTTCTGCCTACACTTGACGAAAGAAAAGTGATTTCTAAAAAAAAAAAAAGGTCGCCGCTCGAAAATAACATACATCTGATTTAAGCTTTTGACGCCGGGATGGGCACTCATGTTTAGAAGCTATAAACGAACGACGACCTTTTTTTTAGAAATCACTTTCGATTTGATCCCAAAATCCGAATGTTAATTTGTTACCCCCCCCCCCAAAAAGAGAAAATTATCGACGCCCTTAAAAAGAGTGAGAGATACGAGCAAAAGCATAGCCTTATGAGTGAGAGAGATGGATATCGTAACGTTACCAAATAGCAAACTGTCAAAATCAGGTGTACAGTAAATAAAACATATAGGTTTAAATGAACTCATGCATCAGCTGTTTGTATTTAGTAAACAAGAAACTATATTTTAACTGCTTCATTTCTAAGCTAAATAAAAATAATAAGGAAATAAATACGGAATCATCAGCAGCCTAACATAAAGTAATAAATGGGTACTTAAATTTTAGATTAAAAGTTGCATTAATAAAAAATAACGAGTAGAGACCTATTTACCAGTTTTTAATGTTTTACATTTTAAAAGAGGAACTCGCCAAAAATCTCGAGACTCATGATAGTGTGGAACTCTGCTGTGTCTCCTTTGACTTTTAACGATCGCATTTTTTCTCAAAAGAACATATTATTCCACGGAGAAAATCACAACCCCGCGTTTCACGGAAAAAAAACACTTTTTTCCATAATACACAAACATGACACGAAAAGGTTAATTTTTGTTCCAAGATAAAATTCTTGGTGCATTGCTGGGTGACTCAAATGCTTTTGACCATAATTGCAAATTAAATTAGTGATCAGCGAGGTTCATCGATGTTTTGTTCCGCCAGTCCCTGGTGTGCTGAAACTCGGCCTCACCAAAGTAATTCCTTAATAAAAAGGTAGCGTCAAATATGAACACGCAGTGTCAAACATCGATGTTTTCATGGTGGTTTGTGACCCTTATTATCGGTGGCAAAATATCGAACATCGGTAACAAAACATCAATGTTTAGAAAACCATCGATACACATCCCCCATCACTAACTAAATCGGCGCCAGCGGTAGCGGCGTACTTTGTAACTGTAGGTAATTGACAGCTTAAATGTGTTTGCGTTGGGGGAATAACGAAAGGTTTTTGTCGGTTTCATTGCACAAAAAAGAGAAATATGAACAAAAACAAGTGTTTGCGTATGATGTAAATAGTTTAACAGAGAATTTTCAATGTGAACTTGCTTAAATAACGTGTTGTTTTTGTTATGAAATACGGGTTAATTTTCAAAATGTGATTCGCAGATTCGATTTAAAAGAATTTTTTTATTTTAATATGGTTTTTATGGCAGTTTTTAAGGGTTCTTGCTGAGGTATGTTTAATTTTAATTTCTATAAAGTTTGAATATATCTAATGACATAAGGTCAGTGAACTCTTACATAGTAGGTCACTGTCATGCAACATTATAAAGTCACTGACCTTCTTCTTCTTCTTCTTTAGTTTGACAGGTCAAAATCAAAACGAACGCACGTGGGTAAGGCAGTAAAGGCGTCGGGATCAGAAACACAAAAGGTGAATTTTCTCACTTATTGAAGCAAAGCGACATTTAAAAATATTTTTTCTTTAAAGGTTATCACATCAGGATTTCCAGGTTCAAATATAATAATAATAATAATAATAATAATAATAATAATAATAATAATAATAATAATAATAATAATAATAATAATAATAATAATAATCACGGTCACGGCGGGGTGTGGTGCTATGGCCCCCAACGCTTACCTGGGGAGACATAATCAGGTGGCTAAGATCATTCACAAGGAACTGGCCCATAAACTAGGGCTAAGGGAAAACCTCCCACCATACTACCAATACTCACCCGAGCCAGTCCTTGAATCCCCTGAATATCTCTTATACTGGGACAGGCCAATAATAACGGATAGAACAGTAGAACACAACCGACTGGATATTCTTCTTATCGAAAAAACCATCAAGAAAGCTTTCATAATCGATATAGGTTGTCCACTAATACACAACCTCTCTAAAACCGAATCGGAGAAGAAGACCAAGTACTCGAATTTGGCTATAGAGATAAAAAATATATGGAAGCTAGATAAAATCGACATAATTCCGATTATAATATCGGTGGAGGGAGCTAAGACGAAAAATTTCAAGCCCAACTTGGAAAAACTGGGCCTTTCAGGTTATTTATACCAACTTATTCAGAAAAGCGTCATCCTCCAAACTTGCCATATAGTACGAAAGTTTCTAAACAGTACAGGTTAAGATGAATTTCTTCTCTGTACTGTAAATAACACCAGCCTTACCAACAAAAAGCTGAGAAACAGAACACTGAAAACATAATAATAATAATAATAATAATGATGTCTTTATTTCTGTATTAAGTAATAGTATTACAATTATATTAAAATAAGAGTTACAACAACAGAAAAGGCGAAGTCCAGATGTGGATAACACTTACAGATATTATCCACCCTGATCGACTTAACCTTAGAATCAACAATATAATAAGAATGAAAATAAAACGTCCAAGAGTAGTACGCTAGTATTTCAAAAATAAAAAAGATAAAAACATTTAAATAAAAAGAAACATATTATATTCTTTCCTATCCTATAGCTTGCTTAGCGAAGAGGTATTTAAAGATGTTTTTTCTAAATTTTTCTGGAGTAAGAGTTTTAAAGTAGTCGGGCAGTGAGTTATATAACTTTGCAATATTAAAAGTAAAGGATCGTTCAAACATAGTATATCTATGCAGGGGTGGGGTTATCATACCCCGAGCTCGAATATTTATGTCATGTATATGAGATCTAAAAACCACTTTGGCATATAAATAGGGGGGACTCTGATTGGATAAAATTTTATGATAAAAACAGGCCTCGTGTAACTTTCTCCTTCCCTCCATATTCAGCCACTTTGCATCAATTAGCTTATGGGATATTCTATCTCGTGGCCGGATTCCATAGATAAGACGTAAACAAGAGTTTTGAACCTTTTGGATTCTTTGTTTTTGATTGGATGTTAAACAGTTTCCGTAAACTACATCTCCATGGTTAAATATGGAGAGTACAAGTGAGTTACAAAGTAAAATTTTGAGTTTTGCTGATAGTTCATGGCGATTACTATAGAGAAGTTTTAATCTACCATAGGCCCTCTGGACACACTGCGCAATGTGCTGTTCAAAACGCAAGGTACCATCGAAAACCACTCCCAAATTTCATACATTGTCTCTAAGAGGTAATACCGAGTCGCCTATCTTTATATCAAGTGAGTCTTTTACATTATCGACGTCATTTTTCTTACCGAAGATCATTACACAGCATTTTTTTGGGGGAAGGTGTAAGGAGTGTTCTAAGGAAACTTTTTGGATATTTTCAAGATCCTGACAAATAGCTTGACAACCTCCAACAACGTCCTCCTTTCTAAAGGATAAATATAACTGTGTATCGTCTGCATAGAAATGTTTTTTACATTTTTTAATAGCCTCTGGCAGGCACGAGGTATATATAGCATATAATAGGGGGCTAATTATAGATCCCTGGGGGACACCTGTAGTTATAGCTAGTTCGCTGGAAATCTCAGCACCGAGCTTAACGCATTGTCTTCGACCCCCAAAATAACTCTTAAAAAATTTAACAGCATGATCACTGAGACCGATATAATGAAGAATCCTTAGTAATAGTCGGTGGTCAAGAGTATTGAACGCTTTTTAAAAGTTCAGAAGTGTCAAAACAGTTACTTCTCCCGAGTCGGCAGCCCGAAATATATCGTCGGTTACGCTTGTTAATGCAGTGGAACAGCCGTGATTTTTTCTAAAACCGGATTGAGTTGCAGGCAGGATGCTGTTTATTTCCACGTATTCTGTAAGCTGTTCGGTCATTATTTTTTCAAGAATTTTTGATATACATGGCAATATACTAATCGGGCGAAGATCCTTCAGTTCACGTGGATCATTATTTTTTGGCAATGGCACCACTAGCGCCTTTTTCCAGCTATCTGGATAAATTGAGTTTTCTATACAATTATTTATTACGTGTGTCAAAAAAGGCACGATAAATGGGCAACAAAGTTCTATTATATAAATGTTTAAACCCTCATGCCCCTTAGCTTTTGATTTTATTTTGGAAATTATCTTTAACACGTCTATATCTGTCACCAATTTAAATTTAAAAGATTGCTTAATATTAACTTTAACATTGTTTTTATAAAAATTATAGATATCGTTGTTGCTCACGTTAGGCACAGGTATGGAGGACCTAAAAAAATTATTTACCAGATTAGCATCTCTCAGATGCTCGGGAATATCTACTTTACTGCCTCCAGTACCTACGCTGTATTTTTTCAGGTCCTTCCATATATTTTGGGATAGCCGAATTTTCTCTTCAAGAAATGCTTTTTTTTCGTTGCGTATAGTGAGTGTTGTCAAGTTACGAATAGATTTATAATACTCCCAGTGTGTTAGGTTTTTGGTTTTCTTAAATTTAGTCAAAGCTTGGTTTCTAAGCTTGATTAGGTTTTTAACATTTTCAGTTATCCATGGGTAATTATTTCTTGTAAATCTAGCTCGTCTTATAGGGGCATGAAGATCTAATAAGGTTGTAATGGTATTATTAATAAATTCTACTTATATACTAAGGCATAACACGCTGTATAGTAAACGCAATGAAATTGAAACTATTATCAGGATACTGTGTTACGAAGTAAATGAAGAGTTTCATAAAAATTCTCAAATTTGCTTCACCCTGTCTACTACAAACAACAATGGGCCCCGAAAATAAATCCTGGTAAATAATAAAATTAACTAAGTACAATATTTCCTTAGTGTTATAATCCAAAAGAAAGTTTAGCAACTCTTATTAATAAAGTTAGTCAATTTAGAAAATTGTGAGCTCTTGTTTGTTATCCTTTTTGATAATTAAGACGGTATTCCTGTAAATATGACCAGAATAGAAATATAAAAGTTTTTTATTACTTCTACAGCTGTTAATGGTAACATATCGACTTCGCTTGTATAGTGGCTTGATTCACATGCTAAGTTAGGGAAGGTTAGACTGGCAGATCTTTGGAACTATCCAAATAGTTTCAAATGTTAATATTGTCGGGCTACAAAAAGATAGACGACTGTAATGTGTAACTTAAATAATTTAAAATTACGTTTTAATTTATTTAACTTGTTGTGCGATATTTATTTACTGAAACACCAAAGATTTTTAATAGTTTCATTAAAGCGAAGCAAATCAATTTACAAATACATTGAATAACATGCAAGTCTTGAGAAATAAAAATAAAGTTATCAAATCAGTAAATTTAGAGAGTTTTCTCTAAAGAAGAGTTGTTCCCTTAAAACTCACATACGATGCTATTTCAAGTAAGTTTATGGAGACTTGAGTGACCAAACGGGCAGAGGTTACCCTAACACTTGAATACGTTAACAACTCTGAGGAGGTGTTCCTTTGAATTTTTATAGTGTTTTGTAACCCCTACCAAGATAGAGAAAGGGGTTCCTCTTTGCTGTGTCAGGAAGTATTAGCAATCCATGATAAGAGAGAAGTTTCTTGAATGTACTATTTAAAATGGAACCCTTTCTTTAACCAATTACAAACAATTATTTTTTTAAAACATTTGTCTACTGACTCCTATGAAATTGGAAATGTCCTTGTCTTTGTTCTGTGCACTATCTTTCCAATACACCTAACTTTATTAAACTTAACACCCATTAGAAGTCTTAACACTACACAGGGCCTATTTTTGATTTAGTTGGGCCCAGGGCCCAAGCAGAGCTTCGGGCCCCAATACCTTATATAACTTTCCAATAAGAATTTTTCTGCTTACCTTTGGCACCTTCACTTTTTTGTTAAAATTGATGATAAAAAAAGAGTTGTATAGTTAAAATTTAATTTTCAATTAATTAATTAAAAAATGGCTTTTACTAAAAAAATACAATAGTTTTATTTCACAACAACATAAATAAGATACAAAAGAGTAATTATTTCTAAGCGGTCCTTAAACAAAATTTCCAATTGGAAATTAACATCACAACAAAAAATAAATAAAAAAGCTTTTGCTTCTGAAGAACAACGAACAAACTAAAGAGTTAATAGTAAACAGAAACATCTAATTAATTATTTTTTTACGTGCTTTTATTTCAGAAAACTTATCTATGATAATGATACCATTTATTTCTAATTTATCGAGAATATCGCTTTCTACATTTAGAATTGCCAAAGATGAAACATTTGCTTCATTCAATGAGTTTCTTAAATAGGATTTTACCTGTTTTAACGTAGAAAATGATATCTCGCCGGATGCGTTACTGATAGGAATAGTTAAATATATTCTCATCAATACCTTAACGTTAGAGAAGGTTGACAAAATATTGTTGTCAATTAAAAATTTTAACATTTCCTGGGGGTCTTTGGAGGAAATATCATTTGATTCACAAAGTGCCTTAAATTGTATAATTTCATCCACTAAATCTTCAGTAGCATCCACATTCATATTGTAATATTTTTTAATATTTTTTATACTTACATTAAATCTTTCATCTACGGGTTCGACGAAAAATACACCAAAAACTTCATTTACCCAATCATAAGCTTGCATTCTCATTTTTAATTCAGAAATTAATTTATCACATATAGGAAAAAATGTATTTATTTTAAAGTTCTTATCAAGTAATAAGTATTCTGCAGGGCCTTCATCAAAACACTGTTTCCTTTTACGAACTCTTGAAATCTCATCCTTGTAAACAATATTATTAAGCTGAATTTTTTTTGCTTTCTCTTCAATTTCATCAAACTGTTCTCTAAAAGTCTTAAGAAATTCAATCAGTCCGTTATATAGTGTACAAGCCGCAGTTAGATTGGCTTGGTTATCTTGTAGAGTTTTACTGGTGAAATTTATTCTGTCTAGGATTCTTTTCCAAATTGCTGGCATCAAGACAAATTCAGATGTATTCAATTTATGAAGTAAATCTCCAGATTCTGTTCTGGAGAACTTCTTTTGGTTTGCATCGTCATTTAGCTCTATTAACTCTGTTTTTATTTCACTAAACCCAAGCGCAACAGATTTGATATTATCAGCTCGTGCCGACCATCTTGTATCACATATTTACTTAACTAATGGTAATTTAGTTTTTAAAGCCGATAGGGATTTTTCAAGTACGCTTCATCTATGTGTTGACGCAGAAAAGAAGTTGTATAAGCATTGTACATTTTCAAAGTATCTGGAAGCTTTTGAACAACTTTCGGCAGCACTATTACCTACCAAGTTTAAAGAATGACTGGGACATGGTACAAAATGTGCATTTTTTGTCTTTTCTTTTAGCCTGCAATCCGTTTAAATTTAAATTGGAATGGTTTATAGTTATATTTGTTTATCCTTTTTCGGGGGGTCCAGCGGGCCCCATAATCCATCGGGCCCAAGGCCCGGGCCTTATGTGTCTTATGGTAAAATAGGCCCTGACACTACAGCGAAATATTGGATGAGTAATCCATCCTTAAGGATACCAAACCATATCCGAAAATATGAGGTCTGTTGAGGAACCACAAGTGTTCCTCAGAACCCACCTTCATCAGATCTCTGATGGTTAGCGCGATATATATTAATAACTCATTCAAACCAGCCACTACTATTTGATAAACCTGTCAAATCGACTAAGTTGTAAGTTGCTAACTTCCTCCAGACTATTGAAGAGATGTTCACAAAATATAAAGTAAACTACTTTCCACTTTATCATAAAAATTGTTAAAATCCAACACATTAATTCATCAGTTTATGCTAATTTATAACCTTACTTAATTTATTCGTTTTGTGGTAGGTTAGGAATTTAAAATCGTAAATTACAAGCAACATTTATAACGCTGCCGCGAAATTCTAACTATCCTTAGCTTTAATAGTTATTTTTGATTAATATTTCTGGTTTAAAGTATAAATTATAGTCGTCCATACATCATAAAGATTTAAACTTATATCTCGTTAAGGAAAATTCTTTTGTTGTTGTTTGTATCCGAAAAGAAAGTAATTTTAATATGCAAAAATGTATACCAGGTGGTGCGTCTGTACAGGCCACATGGGATTTCCCATGTAAAGGACCCTGCACAAAGCTTATGGGAAATGGCTTTCGGTTAATTTTTCTGAACTTTTAGTATTTTCTAGATCTTGACGTCCTGATTAAAAGTGTCCAAGGCCGTGATCCAATCCTATGACTAGTTTTTGAGTTATGGCCTTTTAAAGTTGGCAACTTCTTACTTTGAGATTTTATGCATTGTGTGGGGTTTTCACTTGTTTTTTAAAAACTATCAACTTTTTTATTTATTTTTTTATTGGTGAAAAAGTACTTATGTCTTAAGTTTTCTTTCACTTATACAGAAATAAAATCTGTACAGGTTGTTGAATAATTTATAGGCAGATTAAATAAAAACTAATATTAAAAAATTATAAAAATTCAAAAAAAAAATTACTTAGTTTTTGAATTTTAAAAACGAACGGCTAGATTTTCTTTATATTTTAATATCTTGTAGTACCAAGCTGTGGATGAAAAAAAATGGGTTTAGGTTGACGTAGAATATATTGCCGGGTATTTGATTTTTCAAAAAAAAAATTGAAAATTCACCTGAAAACATAATAAACGACTTTTAATTGATCACCCTGAAGATCTAAGATAAGAATGTGTTAAAGAATAATTATTGTAAAAGAGAAATGTTACAGATTGGCATAGTAATTAAATGAATCAATTAAAAGTCGTTGTATGTTTTCAAGTGAATTTTCAATTTTTTTTTGAAAATTAAAATACCCGGCAATATCTACGTCAACCTGTTGAATTAGGATTTCATGAAGACAACACTCTGTGTTTTTTTGATTGTACCAGTTTTAATATAATTGTTGTATTAGAATTGTCAAATATATAAAATTAATCTAAATTAATTAATTGTTTGCTCTGCTAAATTTTCTTATTCAAGTTGTTCCTGTTGTTCAAACTCTACTGTTTCCATCAGGTTATGGGCCCAGACTACGTTTACTGTGCGTAGAATTTGCGAGTAAGAAGATTTTATTGTTTTTTAGTTTTGACAAGATTTTTTGAAGTTTTGATAGAAGATTTGAATTTGACAAGTGTTAACCTTGATTTCAATTTGAAAATGGCTCTAGAAACTGCAAGAATTGTTAAGTTTGATGGCTTAAATTTTCAATTATGGAAATTCAGTGTTTCCATCGTCTTCAAAGCTAGCGATTTGATGATAGTCTTAACAGAAGAGAAACCAACAGATGAAGAAACTCTGAAGACATGGGAAAAGAAAAATAATCAGACAATGGTTATTTTCTTAACGTCTATCAATGAAGACCAATTATCTTATCTTGTGAACTGCGAAACAGCTGCTGAAATGTGGAAGAAGCTTATTGCTGTACATGAGCAGAAAACTGAGGTGTCCAAGCATATTATTTATCAAAAATTTTATAATTTAAAAATGGCCAACAATGAAACAATTGCGTTATTTATTTCTGAAGTTGAAACAATTGTAAAACAGTTAAAAGACATGAATGAAAATATCTCCGACGTTGCGGTAATTTCTAAAATTATAAATAGCTTACCAGAAAAATTGTCAATGTTAGTGACGGCATGGGATTCTGTACCTACTGACAAGCAAAGTTTGACTGACTTGATTGCACGACTGCTAAAAGAAGAACAGAAAATGTCCTCGAATGAAACTAACAAAGAAAATCTAGCACTTCAGACTACACTTAAAGGTATTAATCAGTATCAACACAAAAATAATTCATTCAAAAGAAAAGAAAACATTCAAGAACTGAAACAGAAGACAAAAATGTGGTTTTTGCAAACAGACTGGCCATTGGTGGAAGGAGTGTCCTCTCAGAAAATCGGTTGGAACTAATGGACCCTCAAGCAGCAAATTTAGAAATAACAAAGAAGAAGAAGCACTGATGTGTGATTTATTTGAAAATATTCCTCAAGAAGACCGTGACACATGGTTGGTGGACTCAGGTGCTAGTATGCATATGACCTATCGAGAAGATTGGTTTTCAGAAATAGTGCCTTTGAAAGAAGAAACTCTTGTATGTGTTGCGGATAACAAAACAGTAGCAGCTGTAGCACGAGGTAATATACAGGTTAAAGCATTCGTAAATGGTGAATGGCATGACAAAATAATTACTGAAGTCCTCTACATTCCTGCGTTAAGAAGAAATCTGTTGTCTGTTGGCAAAATAACAGATAAAGGATTTACCATGATTGCTCACAGTGATCGCTGTGAATTTATAAATTCAAATGGTGAAATATCTTGCATTGGTTTGCGCGATGGTAATATTTTTAAAATGGTTATGAAAACGGAGAAGCAAAACGAATGTAATGTAGCTACTACTAATAGTTTAAAGATCTGGCATGAAAGACTAGGTCATGTTAACAATAAGTACATTATGGACACCATTAACAATGGTTTTGTACATGGTGCTACCATAAAAGATGATACGATATTCTTTTGCGAAGGCTGTCAATTTGGAAAACAAAATCGAAGAAGTTTTAATCAATCAATGCGTCCAAAAGCTGAGAAAGCCGGTGAGTTCATTCATTCTGACATATGCGGACCAACGAACATAGCAACGCCGTCTGGTTCAAAATATTTTCTGCTTTTCAAGGATTTCGTTTTACGTACTTTTTATGCAATAAGTCAGAAGTTTTTGAGACATTTAAAGAATTTGAAGCTTTGGTATTACGACAAACAGGAAATGCAATTAAAATATTAAGGTGTGACAACGGAAGAGAATTTGTTAACAAACCTATGCAAGAATTTTTTAAAGAAAAAGGTATTTTGTTTGAAACGTCGGCCCCTTATGCACATGAACAAAATGGCCGAGCAGAAAGGGAGATTAAAACCATTACTGAAAGCGCGCGGTCGATGCTTTACACAAAGAACATTTGTATAGAACTGTGGGCTGAAGCAGTAAACACCGCAGTATATGTATTGAACAGAACGGTTTCCAAGCAAAATGAAAGTACTTCGTATGAAAAATGGTATGGAAGAAAACCAAACATTGAACATTAAAATTTTTGGTTCTACAGCCTACATGCATAACCCCAAAGAATTAAGAACAAAGTGGGATCAAAGAAGCCAGAAATTACTATTTGTTGGTTATGAAAAAGATTCTCCAAATTATCGTTTATGGAATCCTGTTAGAAGGAAGATTTTGATCAGCACCAATGCAATTTTTAATGAAAATGAGAACCCTGGGACAAAAGAAAGGAAAGAGAAATATGTTATGTTTTACTTTGAAAATATTCCAGATCTAAATTATGAAACTAATGAGAGCGAAATTAGAGAAGAAATAAGCGAAGAAAGATTAAATGATAAGGAGAAACCGGAATTATCTAGTGCAAGATATAATTTAAGAAACCGAAACGAAATGCAACCTCCGAAACAGTATCTTGCGATGTCAGCAAACATGGATTTTCCGCTTTCATATGAGGAAGCTATAAATTCTGAAGATTCTGATCAATGGATTGAAGCTATGGAAGATGAATTGACATCCCTTAAGAAAAATGAGACATGGGTTTTACAAGAATCTCCAGAAAATTGTAATTTAATAGATTGTAAATGGATCTATAGAATTAAAAACGACATCAATGGAAAATAAATATATAAAGCCAGACTCGTTGCAAGAGGTTTTGCACAAAGAGAAGGAGTTGATTATCACGAAACATTTGCTCCTGTTGTTAGGTATGAATCAGTTCGAGTACTTCTTGCGATAGCTGCCGAAGAAAATTTAGAGATAGCCCAATTTGATATCAAAACTGCATTTTTGTATGGAAAATTGACAGCCGAGGGGTTTTGAAAAGGAAGAAAATTTAGTATGCAAACTAAATCGTAGCATCTATGGACTAAAACAATCGCCTCGATGTTGGAACACCAGATTTAGGAATTTTTTGAACACCTTTGAATTCATCCAGATAAATGCCGATCACTGTATATTTGTTGAAAATGTCAGTGGTGACAAAGTATATTTGGCACTTTATGTCGATGACGGATTGATTTTGACAAAGTCATCCATTACTGTCAAGAAAATTCTGACACATCTCGAAACCAATTTTGAAATTACTACAAGCGAGGTTAAATGTTTTGTTGGAATTGAGATTAAACGAAATAAAGTAGAAGGAATGATACGTATTTCTCAAGAACGTTACATCGAAAAAATGTTAAAGAAGTTTAATATGGAAGATTGTTCATCTGCTAAAGTCCCAGCTGAACCAAGTTTACATTTATCTGTGTTCAGTAATGAAAAGAAAAATAATAATTGTACTGCACCGTTTCGTGAAGCTGTGGGATCCTTATTGTTTTTGGCCATGAATACTCGCCCAGACATAGCATTTGCTGTAAGTTATGTTAGTCAGTTCTTAAACAACTTCACAAATGAACATTGGAATGCGATCAAGAAAATTTTGAGATACCTGAAAGGAACTAAACATTACGGAATTATGTACAGAAAATCTACAGATAATAATCTAGTTTTGTATGGATATACTGACTCAGATTTTGCTGGAGATGTGACCTCAAGAAAGTCAAGAACTGGGTATGTGTTTTTACTGAATAAGTCTCCTGTAACGTGGAGCTCACAACGTCAGCAAATTATAGCTTTATCAACTACTGAAGCTGAATATATTGCTTTATCTTTTGGCTGTAGAGAGGCTATTTGGCTCCGACAACTTTTAACAGAATTAAATATTCCTCAAGATAAGGCAACAGAAATTAATGTTGATAATCAAGGAGCTATAAAACTTTCTAATAATCCTGAATTTCATAAAAGAACTAAGCACATTGATGTAAAATATCACTACATAAGAGAAGTGGTTGCAAGGAAAGAAGTTGAACTGAAATACATTGGAACGAAGCTTCAGCTAGCTGATATTTTTACCAAGCCCTTACCGGAGTCAAAATTACATTTTATTTCCGGTCAACTAAACATTCAAGAGCCTAATGAAATAGGCAGAGTGTTGAATTAGGATTTCATGAAGACAACACTCTGTGTTTTTTGATTGTACCAGTTTTAATATAATTGTTGTATTAGAATTGTCAAATATATAAAATTAATCTAAACTTGTCATTATTTGCTCTGCTAAATTTTCTTATTCAAGTTGTTCCTGTTGTTCAAACTCTACTGTTCCATCACAACCAATACCCCTTTTTATCCACAGCTTGGTACTACAAGATATTAAAATATAAACAAAACCTCGCCGTTTGTTATTTTAAATTCAAAAAATGAGTAAAATTTTTTTTGGGATTTTCATAATTTTTTAATATTAGTATTTATTTGATCCGCCTATAAATTATTCAACATCCTATACATATTTTATTTCTCTAATAGTGAAAGAAAACTTAAGGCCTACTTTTCCACCAATAAAAAGTAATAAAAAAGCTGATAGTTTTTAAGAAACAAGTGAAAACTTCAGACAATGCACAAAATCTCAAGGTAAGAAGCTGCCAACTTTAAGGCCATAACCCAAAAACTAGTCATAGAATTGGATTACGGCCATGGACACTTTTAATCAGGACGTCAAGACCTAGAAAATACTAAAAGTTCAGAAAAATTAGCAAAAAGCCATTTCCCCTATGCTTTATGCGGGGTGCTTTCTAGGTGGTCAAATATTCGCTCATGTAATTACTTTATAGAAAACTTTTATAAAGACTATTTAAAGAGCTTAGTGACAGTAAAATGTGTGCCAATTTTGAACTTTTTTAGACATACCGTTTTTAAGCAAGACGCGAATATTTCCGCCCGTCCGCAGCGAATTCTCGAAAGTCTATATAAAGCTTTATGCTTTAATAATATTGCCTCTTATGTTAAGTTGCACAAAGATTTTTAACCAGAATTAACTTGTGTGTGTTTGACTGAGGCACAATTGACTTTAATAGGCAAAATTCTAAAATTGTTGGAGAAAGTTTAAAATTGTTGGGCTTTATTATAAGAAACACTGGAGATTTTACGAGTTGGGACACACTTAGATTGTTATTTAATAGTTTTGTTAGGTCACACCTTGAGTACTCCTCGGTTATTTGGTGTCCTTTCTATCAGACCCACATCAATAATCTGGAAAAGATTTCAAAGACGCTTTTTAAAGTACACCAGTTTTAGGCTAGATGGAATCTATCCTGAAATAAGATGCCCCCACGATCGTCTCTTAGCAAGATTTTCTATGGAAAGCCTTGAAACACGGCGAACAAAATCTCAAATTATCTTTCTGCATAACGTACTTTTCGGGAAAATTGATGCTGGAAACATTTTACAATCCCTGCACTTTCAGGTGCCAAGGCCAACCTCGCGTAATTACCTGCCTTTTGCTCTACCAACTCCAAGGCCAAATACACTTAAGTTTTCTCCATTACATCAAATATGTAAAAAATACAACAAAATTCAAAACCAGCCAGATCTACATACCTGCACTGTGGCCTCCATTAAACGCATAATTCTATAATTATTTACATATTATATGTATATTATACATAAACATACAACTTTATTATTATTTTTACTATATCTATGTTTCTTCTTTTTGATAATGCTTTATGTTATGTTAAAACTTTTGTTATTTCCCATTCGATAATTGGAACCTTCTGTAGAATATATTAAATAAATAAATAAATAAATTAATCATTATGTTCTCACAATCACAAATACCTAATTAGTAAATTAAAAATTAAGGTAACCGGACCAGTATGGTTGTGAAAAAATTATTTCTGCCAAGAAAGCACGCGTTTTTTTTCCGAGGACCCGTCTGTGCGCCGGATGCACCTAGGCCAGGTTTGGCCCATTGTGCTCACCCTGTTTGGTTGTTACACCCACTCCGTAATCCCAGTTCCTTCCACTAGTTTGTGTAGGTCAACTGGGGAAAGGGGAAGGATGCCCTCTGGTTCCAGTTTTGGTTTCCCGAGTATTTGTTGCCTCTTCCGATCTAGTGACTCGCAATGGCAAACTATGTGCTATACAGTTTCTATGTCTTGTCCGCATAATCTGCAGTCAAGGTCTCCATTGTACAGTTGCATTCTGTGCAGATGGTTCTTGACAGCCATGTGTCCTGTCAGAATTCCTGTAATGGTTTTCAGCTGGTTCCTGTTTATTTGAAGCAACTGTTTCGTATGTCTTGGGTCTGGATTCCTAATGAAGCTTTTGCTATGGGCTAATCAGTGTCTGCTACTCCAGTAGATTTTGTGTTTAATTATGATCCATTGCTTTATAGCATCTCGTGCCGTGCATCTTGGCAATCCGAGTGCCGGTTCTGGACCAATGAATGTGTTTTCGGAGCCTTTTCTCGCGAAATTTCATTCCCATACCAGTCTTGAGGTTACCTTGTTACATATTAGCGCTCTAAGGGCTGCCTGACTATCAGAATATATATGGATTCGCTTATTGAGGTAAGCCCTCCTGTTTTTTTCGTGCGCACATTGCAATATGGCGTTTGGTAAGTGCATTGGTGTCAATCTTTAAGTTTTACCGTAAGGACCGAAAGGTCTTTGCTTTCTCAATATAAAATATGAACCACGCCTCTATAAGTTTTATATATTGTTGGATATTTACTTAAACGAATAAATAAATATACCAACACCCAAAGAAAAAATGAATTTACTTAAATAAAGAAGTAAATTAATGTTAAAACTAGTAAAGCAGTTGCTGCGTCAAAAGTTACAGTTTTACGAAATCCTGTCTAAATTTTAGTACCTATATTGGCCCTTGCAAAAGACCCAAAAAACACATGGCCACATTTCATTGCCGACAGACAAAGCCAATTAGGCGTATCAAATGAGCTTAACCCTAACCAGAAATACATGCCAGAATGCGCAACAATTACCTATTCAAAATATTTCTTTAACACTCCCACTTATTTTGAATGCCCTAAAAGAATGCATAACTTTTTCTCAATTGACAGAACTTTGCTTTCGCTAATGGTTTGGTAAAAATATCTGCTAACTGATCCTTACTACTAACATATTCTAATGCTATTTGATTTTTATGTACAATGTCCCTAATAAAATGAAATCTAACATCAATATGTTTGGATCGCTTATGGTGCTCTGAATTTGAGGCTAATTTAATAGCAGCTTGATTCTCAACAAAAATTGTAACACAATTACAATCAATATTAAGCTCAATTAAGAACTGACGCAACCATATGGCCTCTTTTGCACCTTGAGATAATGCTATATACTCTGACTCAGCAGTTGATAATAAAACCACACTCTGACGCTGACTTGACCAGGATATGGGCGCCCCGTTAAATACAAAAACAAAACCGCTCCTGAATTTTCGAGTATCTAAACAGCCGGCATAATCGGTATCAGTAAAACCCAACAAATTACACAAACTTCCAGCGTCCCCAAATGTGATTCCAAAATCCACCGTATCTTTTAAATAACTCAAAATTTTCTGCACAAATTTCCAGTGTTCTTGATCGAAACATTCTAAAAATTGACTGCCATAATTCACAGCAAACTCTATATCTGATCTAGTTATTCGCGCTGCAAAAAATAGAGAGCCTATTGCTTCACGATATGGTATCTTACTATCCCAATTTTTAGAATTTAACGACTTTTCCTTTGTAAGATAAACACCGGGCTCAGCAGGTATGCTAGAAAATTTTGCGTCTTGATTGTTAAATTTATCTAAAAGCTTGTTTACATAATATAGGTTGACAAATTTTTAAGGAGCGCAGCTCCCGATTGCGTATTAATTGAAAACCCAAAAATTCACATGCTATATCTACAGTTATCTTAAAATTACTTTGCAGGTATTCTAGCACTTTAAATATCGCGCTACGATTCTCGCACATTAGCAGCCCGTCATCGACATACAATGCTAAATATACCGAAACACCTCTGACGGTCCCAATAAATACGCACTGGTCACTGTTAAATATTAACCGTTTGCGTTAAATAAAAACCCAGAACGTAACAAATGTTGTTGTATTCAGACTTTTTACAATAAAATAATAATTATGAAAAATGTTCATTTTAAAAAACTGTCACTGTCATCGACTTTTTTCTGACAACTACCTGTCGCCCCGAATAGCAACAAAAAACGGGCATGGCCGCTGGTGGCTTCATTGTTTAGACCGTATTTTCAACAGTCACTTTCACAACTGGCGAAACTGAAAGTCTTTAGAAATCCTACAAATTTCTCATTCCAGTATCGGGGGGACTGCTTTAATCCGTAAAGACTACTATGTAACTTGCATACAGAATTTTCATCCTGGCTCCAGATATATCTCCTCCTGAAAATGACCATAAAGAAAAGCTGTCTTTACATCAAACTTCATAAGTTCATAATCACGTTTCGCCGCAAGCGCTAACAATAATCTTACGGATTCATATCTCACAACCGGTGCGTAGGTTTCAAAATAATCGATACCTTCTCGTTGAGAAAATCCTTTCGCAACCAATCTGGCTTTAAACTTTGACCGCTCTCCAGATGAATCAGATATAATGGCAAAAATCTACTGTCCCACAATCGATAATTAGTTGATTCGCCTTCATAACCAACAAAGATAACCTTCCGGCTTTTTGGGTCAAATTTATGACGTTTTTCTTTCGGTACATTCAGGTACGCTAGTGACCCAAAAACTTTTAAATGCTTGACCTGAGGTTCGCGGCCGAACCATTTCTCATAGGGGGTTCTTTTTTCTGATGATTATAAAATAACCCTGTTTAACACATAACAGGCGGTATTTATGGCCTCTGGCCACAATTTATGATCCACATTTTTGGCTAATAACATGGATCTTGCTGATTCTGTTATTGTTCGAATTTCACGCTCTGATCTTCCATTTTGTTCGTGAACATAAGGGGATGAAAATTCATGTACAATGCTTTTTTCTTGAAGGTAGCTACTAAACTCTTTAGATGTATACTCTGTTCCTTTATCTGACCGCAATACCTTTATATTGGTGTTAAGCTGATTTGACACAAATGCTTCGAATTCTCGAAATTTTCCGAAGACCTCCGATTTATGTCGCAAAAAGTATACTTTTCGAGAAGACGTGCACTCATCCTTAAACAACACGAAATATCTTGTTCCGCGTGGTGACTCAATGTTTATAGGTCCACACACATCAGTGTGAATCTTTTCACCTGGTCCATAAGCACACGGATGACTTAAGCTTGCAGGTGGCTTTCGCGATTGCTTACCCGCGATACACGCTTCACAGAAAAAGTCAATTTTTTCACAAGGCGCATCCATTTCTAATAGATTAAGCTGCTTGCATGTATTTTAAACTGCGCGAACATTTACATGAGCCATTCTTTTATGCCAGCACTTTACCGCTGTTGTAGTTACTTGAGCTGCATGGCATTGGAGAAGCATTTTCACTTTAAAACACATTCGAAACAGGTTCTTATATCGGACACCTACTGACAATAGGTTTCCAGCGTGATCGCGAATTTCACATTTCTCTTTGTAAACATGAAATGAAAAATTCATGCTGCTGATAGTACCGATTGAAAACAAATGTTTTTTTTAAGTCTGAAGCGAAAAGAACGTTTCTTAACTCGCGCTTTATAACTCTACCATTTACAGTCTTTTCAATAATTATCGTACCCTTACCTATAGCTGTCAATTCCTTATTGTCGGCCACCTGAACACAATAAGGTTGGGGCAGGTTTCCATAATGTGTGAAATATTCCCTTTTGTAGGTCATATGCATGCTGGCACCGAAATCTGCTATCCACACATCACTGTCATCCAAGAAACTGTTTGGCACATTTGCCACGACATCACCCACGTATGCTGACGCATTTGCAATGTCTCTATTTCCGCGCTTTTTCTTAGGACACTGTCCTTTTTCCTTGCAATACGCGCACTTGGTACGATTTTTCAAATCTTGAATATTTTGTTTTTTGCTCGGATTAAGAAATTTCTTTGAGGTTCCTCCCAAAGAGGTCTGCTGTACTTAAAGGGCAAGAACTGACATATTCTCATCATTTTCAGTGAGTCGCTTATCCTCTTTAAGTAACCTAGTAATTAAATTATTTTTCTTCCGTTCCGCTTCAGGCGTGCAATCCCATGCTATGCGAAATATAGAAAATCTGCTGGGTAGGCTACTTAACAGCTTGGAGATTATCGCTGTTTCGAAAGGCTTTTCTCCCGCATCCTCAAGCTTTTTACATATGCTTTCGAGTCTTTCAATTTGAACAGCAACAGACTCGCCTTCACTCATTCGAAAGGAGTAAAACTGCTCCCATGCATTCTGCTTTGCATCGACGCTGGGGTCACCGTATAACGCTTTAAGCTTGTCCCAAATTTCTTTTGGATTACTGCAGTTAATCAAATTTGGATGTAACGATCTTTCAACGGAACCCAGCAAAATCACCGCAGCTTGCGATGATCTTTTCACAAACTCTTTATGATCTTTCGGCTTAGTTTCTTTGTCCGGTTCAGCTTCCGTGCCATCTATCAAACCTGTTAGGTCTTTTGCTTGTAAAAGAAAACATAAACCGAATTTCCACATCGAATAATTAGATCCGTCAAGTTTCGTCAATTCCAAAGCTTCTTTATCAGTCATGATTAAGGCTTTTTTTTACACTGATACACTACTTAACTACATAATACACGACAGTGAACTCTAGCTTGAGTAAAAAAAAACCGCACGCGATTCAAGTTTTATTTAACAAAAACTTACTCTTAATTCAATAAATCACCATCTTTCTCAGTGAAAGCATGCTGGGCCCATAACCTGTTGGATATTTACTTAAACGAATAAATAAATATACCAACACCCAGAGTAAAAATGAATTTATTGAAATAAAGAAGTGAATTAATGTTAAAACTAGTAAAGCCGTTGCTGCGTCAAAAGTTACAGCTTTACTAAATCCTGTCTAAATTTTAGCACCTACATTGGCCCTTGCAAAAGACCCAAAAAACACATGGCATTGCATTGCCGACAGACAAAGCCAATCCATTAGGCGTGTCAAATGAGCTTAACCCTAACCATAAATACATGCCAGAACGCGCAACAATTACCTATTCAAAATATTTCTTTAACATATATATTATTAATTAGTTTAGTTAGGATATTTTTCAAGGGATAACGGAAAAGGTATCGTAAAATAAGAAGCACTTTTGTGACAAATAAAATAATTTTTGCTGATAGGTTCATAATTTTTAATTATCAGTGCTTATCATCATATTTCACATAATAATTGACTTCGTTTTTGACAACATTGGTTCAATCAGGTGGATGATGGATTTTTAATTTATAATTATTAGTGTTTTCACCCTTTTGGTAGACTTCGCGCCGTCAGGTTTCGGGAAAAAAAGAAATATGGAGGCGTTAATTGTTGCTATTCCGGCTAGAAGCGCGTCTGCAGAATGATCCTTTTCTGGATTAAAAAGAATTCACACCTATTTACGAAACACACAGCGAGAGACACGCTTAAATGTAGTAACAATAATCTTTCTGGAGAGCGACCTTTTGCAGGATTTAAAATTCAAAAAAATGTTCATGACGATGTATTAAAATAATTTTTACATAAAGACTGCCGTGTTGAACTAATTTAGAAATAATGCCGTTTTATTCTTCTTCTGCTACAGTGTTCTTTCCACAAACTCAAAAAAAGACATTTTGTAACAAAATTTGAAATTTAAATGCTTGAATTCTACGAAAAACGCAATTTTTGTCTACCGTAGTTAAAACAGCATTGCACGCCACTGGCGCAGGGCACCTCTGAAACTGGAGCCCTAGGCCCAGGCCTACCGGACCTATTGGGAAAATAGGGCCTGTATCTATGGTCGTTCTTTTATAGAATAACAGCATTCCAGATCAAATTTAGCTTATTCATTCACTCTGGAACACAAACAACCGATAATGTTATAATATGCGTAATTAGGTGAAACGAGTCGTCAGTAAATATATATTACACTTCAAATGTTATTTCATCCAAGTGCGGTTTAGTTTACCCACTCTGCGAAAACTAACTGTAAAATGCCTTAGGGAGTTTTACTAAATTAAAAGGCAGTTTAATTAAAATCCAACTGAAAGCAGGGAGGCTTTTTTTAAACCAAACTTTAATTGTTATACGATGAACAGTTCATTACCGCATGTTTAAAGCATACCAATTTTTTGTTGTCACTGAATGTCTTCAAATTGAAACATACCATTTAGTTGATAAAAAGAAAGTTTTTAGCGTCAGGCGGGCGGGAAGTAGTGCATCTATCTTTTGCATTAAAGTGCACAGGGACGCCAAAGGTAATGAGTTCCCTGGGGCATAGGTAGACAATGACAGAATGTTTCGTCCTTATTAGGACTCATCAGAAAGCCAAAACCCGTAAGCAACTCCCAGTATAGCGAAAATATGCTTTCAAGATATTTTTAACAATAAAAATGATGAAAACCTAGTATCCTCATCTGTAGGAATCAACTCAATGCAAAACGTAGCACTAAATAAACCAAGTACTGTGGCCAACAAACACCAGTAAGTATAGGAAACGTTTTTGCGCATCCCTACACTTTAACTACGGGTTTGTAGATTCAAATATAGATCGCGCTGCAGTAGCCTACTGGGTGCCGCACCGATCCGTATACAATGCCGTGTTTTTAAAAATAAAGTAGAAGAGTTTAGTGTCCGTATAAGTAAATAGAAAGAACGTTTTTAGCGGCAGGCGGACAAAGTAGTGCATCTACTTTTTGCATTAAAGAACACAGGAACGCCAAAGGTAATGAGTTCCCTGGGGCATAGGTAGACAATGACAGACTGTTTCGTCCTTATTAGGACTCATCAGAAAGCCAAAACCCGTAAGCAACTCCCAGTACAGCGAAAATATGCTTTCAAGATATTTTTAATAATAAATATATGATGAAAACCTAGTATCCTCATCTGTAGGAATCAACTCAATGCAAAACGTAGAACTAAATAAACCAAGTACGGTGGCCAACAAATACCAGTATAGAAAACGTTTTTGTGCATCCCTACACTTTATCTACGGGTTTGTAGATTCAAAAATAGATCGCGCTGCAGTAGCTTACTGGGTGCTGCCCGATCCGTATACAATGCCGTGTTTTTAAAAATAATGTAGTAGAGTTTAGTGTCCGTGTAGAAAAAGCGTTTTTATCGGCAGGCGGACAAAGTAGTTCATCTATCTATCTACCATTTAGTTTAGATATTTAAGCTTATACAGGGTAGCCCGCTCTCAATGCAGGATTCCATAGCATTTAAACTACTTAACTTTATACTATTTTTCAAAAACAGAGTTTTAAGGTGACATTAAAACTACAATTTAAAATTGTTTTTAATTATACAGGGCGTTCTAAATAGTCAGGGCATATCGAGCGTACTTTTTTACACTTTATACCTTCTACTATTTTCTAATTCCCTATTAAATTCCACGTATTTTTTATACAAAATGTCATAAGTCTAAATTCAATTTTTCTTGAGATATTAACGTTTAAAATATGGTATTTTCATACTTTGACAGGCTGTCAGTGGCGGCTCGTCAGGTGAAGTAGGTGATGGGGCTCTTCACCAAAAGAAAAAATAAGACCAGGAGGAAAGTTTTTCGACAATATTAAATATTAATGTACCAATACAGCTACGATTTAGCCCTTAAAGAATAATTACGGTCGAATTAATAATATTAATTTAATCCGAATGTAGCTATGCATAATAGAGCCACGGTTAACTCCGATGGAAAATAATTTTAAACACCCGTGCATTTAGGCACGCCCCAGCCGACCGTGTCCGTTAGCTCAAAGCAAGTAAAGACCCAACGCTCAACATAGCTTTTATATTCACCGTTGCTATGGTTACCAAACAGCATGTAACAATTTGCATTAAGATGAAGGACAATTATTTGAAAATATATCTCAGTTGTATGCACCATTGTTTTAGCATTGATTCGCCTAACCTTAAGGTATTTATTTTGGGGCTTCGCGAAACTTACGGTTATAGATATTATTTTTACGTGAATTACTGGGTGTTTTGTTTTTATAGTTAATTAAATAGTATACGTACCTACTTAGTTGTGTGTTTTAAAAATTAACCCAATTAATGACATAGTTTGTATTTAATTGGAAACTCCATTCAGTCGTTGGACAGATGAGAATAAGAGAGACGTTTTGTTACACGGGTTTTAGTCAATGTTTGTTTAAGTACCCGCACTATTCCTAGCTCTTCCCTTTTTTTTTAGACCGCAAGCCGCCACTGCAGGCTGTAGCATTGGAACGGCGCATCTTAGATAATCGCAGTTTGTAAAACAAAAGCGGATATGATGTCTATATCTCAGGAGTAAGTAAAATTAGCACGGCGCCATAGGCGGAGTGCTCAAACTTCCCAGTGCGATATGGACAATCTGGAGTTGAACAGTATATTTTTATAAGACCAAACTTACGACTCTTATGCTAAAAAAATTTGAAAAAGTTTGCAGGCTGCCGGGCTTGAACTCACAATCATTGGATCCAAAGCTCGATATTTTGTCGCTTCGCCAGATCCTCATGATGAGCTTCATTACAGTAACGAGTGAGGAATATTGTCACGACACGACAGACCGGGTCGTGGTAACCACACGAGTGCTGTAATAAACCTTACTATGATGCATTTTATCTAAGACCTAGATTTTTGGTTTTCCTAAACATTCACAGCACAGACCAGATGCTGTTATCAGCATCAGGTATTAATTTTACTTGTGTGTTGTAAAAAATTGCTATTTTTTTAAATAAAAATGAGTTACGTAATGAGTTTATATATACGGTATAAAAATTGCTCTCCTGTAAATTCGACTATAAATTGCTTTTATAGGTACAATTATAACTTTATAAAACACTCGCAACAAAATAACAAAGTTTTTATTAGTTTAAGCACTGACCAAAAGCAAGTTTTAATAATTTAGATTTAATTAATAAAATACTATAGAATAAAGTTTGTATTAGTAACTTTAAGGTAAGTTTGTAACTGAGGTTGATGATAAACATAAAGAAACAGTTGAATAAAAGCTTTAGAAAATAGAGGTGTTGGTATTGCACCTTTATCAAATCGTAATTTTTTTCAATAGCCTTTTTCATGATGACAGCCAAAGATTTTCTTATGTGCTTGCACTTCAATCTCTTTATGGGAAAGCTTGGTGTATTTTTACCTGATAATAAACTTTACGAGAGTAAATCAATTTGGTTTTTACTCTTTTTTTCTTCTTTGTTGTCAAGCTCCGAGAACCAATTTGTGGCTTCGTCACTGTATAGAACACACTAGTTTACAACTAAGCTATTCTCAAAAGCAATAAAATACGTGGCGCAACAACTGAACAACGAAATAAGCGTTTTTCTGTCAACAACAAAAAATCCTGCAGCAGTAAACTCATTTTTTAGAGAAGCAATTTTGAAACACAAGCAGTCCATCGCCTTGAAGTATTCGGATCTTTCCTCGAAACATTCTTTCACTTTTTGGCATGTGGTGGTGAAGTTGCCCGTTTCTCTTTTCGTAATGTCGCAGACAAAGATACATATTATGATGGGAACCTTAAAAAACTAACAATTAATTGAAATTAAAAAAAAAATTGAAATAATAAATAACGGGGTTAAGACTGAGGTCTATTGGCCATTTCGTTTTTTAATAAATATTTCGCTACATTTCAATTGTTCAAAAACGGCAAACACCCATATTCGAGCCATAATTACCTACAATTTAAAGTTAAACAAGTTTGAATTTGTAAAGTAGTAAAAGCAGAAAAAGAAAAATGAATAAATTTCACAAATTGTTCGTTTTCTGCTTTTATAAATAAATTAATCAAAATGTTTCTAGTTCAAAACTGTAGGTAATTGCTACTCAAGGATGGGTATTTGGCCCCTTTCAGAATAAAACAAAAAGAATAAGAAATATTGGTCAAAAAATGAAATGGCGAATGCATCACTAGACTTCACTCTTCATAAAACTATCAAATAATTAACCTGCCGTGGCAAGTAGATTGATTATCAACTAACAGAGCACGTCTGATGACAAGAATATATTTTTTAAACTACATCCAATGTGGGAGTCAAATAAAAGAGCTAGTGAGTAGGTCGCTATTTTTTAGCAACTTTAGTGAAATAAAATTCCATACACACACACTCTCTCTAAAAGTATTAGTTCCTAAAATCTGCAACAATTCGTGGTTATTATCTTCTATAGGCCAAACCACACTTTAACAGACAGTAACATTTAAATTCTTTTGCTATCGTATCAAGCCAAATGAGGTGACAAAAGTCAGAACTCATTAAATGCTACGAAATCTTGTTGTTGTTATACAACATGTAAAGGTCTTTATTATTTTTTAATGATACATGAATATTTTGATTTCTTTACTATCGTTGTTTCTTATATAATCATCAACGATTTTATTTTGCTTACCAAGTAAAAAATCGCCCATATAATACTTATCATTAGAAATCCATTTTGCACCATATAGAGTCCGGTAATCAGACATAAAAAAAACGCATGGATCGACATAAAAAAGAATGAAACTTCGAATATCTGTTTAAAAAGAATAACTATTTGGTGAAGATGGAAAGCTAAAAGCTCCACCTCTTTTACAATTTTAAAAATTTTATTTTCCTCAGTTAAATCCATCTCTTTAAGAGTATTAACGAGTTTTTTTAGACGTTGATAACGATTTCTTATACCTAAAAGTAATGTCGTTATAACAACTCGTTCCATTAGATTTAAATTCGCTAAAAAAAAGTGTTCCAGTGGAAGAATCGTAACGCTTAAAACTAAATCCATGAAAGTTTTCTGTTTCGATACATGTTTAACATAGTTCATATATATATTTAAAAACATCGCCAAACTAAGAAATATTAAATATTTGGTGTTCTCGGCCAGTCTTTTATCAAATTTAGTTTGATCGATAGGTAATATCTTATCAACTGTAGAGAATTCGTCAAAGAGTTTAGTCCAAGTTATTCTTTTTCTGACAGAGTTGATACCAGCAGTGATGGCGGTTAGGTTGAAGCTTATCGGTGCTAGCATAGCTAACATTCTATAACTAAGTTTTAGCATTTTTGTTCCTTTCCAGGTTTCAAAAAAAACAAGCCCTACAAAGATTACATTCAATAAAAAAACAAGAATGGTTTTCCTTTTGTATTGTTTCATTTTGGTTAAAGAATTATTTTTAAAGTCGTAAGTGGGAACAATATTGTAAAAACTACCAAATTGGGCCATAGGAATAAAAAAGAATGTATCATTATTGGAAAACATTTTATTTCTATGTGGACTCCGGAAAAACAAATTCTAATAACATTAAATGGCGAAAATAATATAATAAATAATTTTTTGTTATTTAATTACGCAACTATTGTTTTTGTGACCATAACTACGAAGAATATATACAAAATATAATCACTTAACATTAAATTGGGAATATTTAATAGTTTTTAATTTAACCGTACGGAACATTAGTAGTTATTAGCCGATTAGTAGTCCAGAAAAATGCACGTTACCGGCCGAGACCGAAAATAATAATTTAAAGTTTTTTTCGACTCCCACATGAAAATTTGCTGTTTCTTTACACTAAAGTGATTGGAAAAATGGGCTTTTCCGGTTAACTAAACTGATATGATTTCATATCCATTTTAGTTAGTGTATGAAACTGACCAATCACAGTGGTCCATTACATAGAAACCAAATTTACATATTGCACATTTTACAAGTAGTTTCACTTCACAGAATGTACTTAAAAAATATGCAAATCTTACAATCATTACATGCACCGACACTCAACCCCCAGAAAAATAAAACAAACACACAATTTCCAAAGCCAAAAGTTGAGCCTATATACTGTACAACTCGAGTGGATTGTCGATATTGCGCTCAGAACTTTGATTTACTTCCTCGTGCGAAATGGTTATGATATTCAGTCTTGCTGTACAACCTATTATTACAGCACTCATTTTGTGCCCTTGACTAAAAAATTTCGTAAAATCGTTCACAACTAATGATAATATGACCTACCATTTGTCTAAGCTGTCACAATATATTAAACTATGATATTCCTTTTGATACTAACAGAATCTTAATCTAGAGCAAGGGCAAGGAATACCCCTTTAAAGGGAAAAATTTAGGGACTTTCTGACCTCCTAACTGAAAATATAAAACCTATGTCAAATAATCGTTCTTTACTTCCTATAACTGAAAAAATAGGTTGCCATCATGGAATTCATTATACCAATAAGTTAAGGTGGTAAAAAAACATATTTACCATTGCCATATTTTGTATAAAAGTCTAAGATGAGGACACTAACACTATTGTTTATATTTTCTCCCTTTTTTTTCAATTAAAGAATTAATACCGAAATTAAAGTACTAAATTTCACCCAGAGTTTAAGTGAAATTTGCTACAGAATTAAAAAATATAACCGTTTGATTTACTTAGCTTATTGTCATGTCATATTATATTGTTTTGTTCTAAAGGCCGGCTCTGTGTTCTGTATCTAAAGGTTATAATAATAATATTATTTACTCCTGTTAAAAGTAATTTTGATCATTAATCATGTCTCTAACATCATTTTTGATAATAATCGCTAATTATATAAAGTGTGCGAAGAAAATTATTTTTTTTAAACCATGATGTTATTGTTAGATGGTCTATAGAGAACCATAACCATGACATTTTTCAGATTTTTGCAACCAATACTTTTTGAAGGGATGGGAAGAAATGGTAGTGAGAAATTTTAATTATAATGAAAATAATATAAACAATATCTTGAGTAGGTACCTTCTGTTCTAAATTAAAAGAGCCAAGCTAGTGTATGATATAAAATTGAAATTAATATCGAAAACGTATTTCAGAAAGTTTAAGAAATACTCAGGGACCAAATTACCACATTTATTTAATTGACATTTCAAATTATAATAATTAGGTAAATATTGATTTTGTTGATCTCTCAACTTATGAGTTTTCAAGAAATATTTGATGTTCTAATTGAGAAATACAGGTAATTTTGTACTATCATATTTTTTCCAAAATTTTAAGAATTTTGCATTTTTTTTGGAAACGTTGCATAAAATTAAAAAACTTTATATGGTGTCATATTGATAATAAATATATATAATATAAAATAATTTTATAACATATTTTTTATACCTCACAACTCTGAATAGAGAATAGTATTAGTATATTACATAACAAGTGATGAAAGTGATACTTTTCAAACGAGGAGATATTTAGCACGAGGCGTCAGCCGAGTGCGGAAATTCTCCGAGTTTTAGAATAATCACTTTCACACGAGTGATGTACACTATTTTTCCTACGACCACAAAGAATTATTAAAAAAACCTTTGATTTTTGAAAAAAATATTTCAACTCTAGAGCTGAAAAAAAATATTTCAACTCTAGAGTGGAAATACAAGGCACACTCTTTAATTTAAACATATGATGCCAATTTAATAGATCTAAAGGTCACAGGTTCAAATTCCATCAGGAGTACTTGACTTTTTTTTATAAAAACATTAAATAAATTATAAAATTATTTTGAATTGAAATCTTCCTTCTTGAATGATTTTTTTTTATTTAATCAAGGAAAGATGCATTAAAAATAAATTTAAAAAATTCACCCAACAAGAAAGATTTCAATTCAAAATAATTCTATAAATTATTTAATGTTTTCATAAAAAAAAGTCAAATGCTCCTGATGGGATTTGAACCTGTGATCTTCCGATTCGCAGGTCATGGCTTTAGTCTCTAGGCTATAGCGACCCATAAACATTTTCTGCTTAAGTTTAATATATGACATTTTCTTCAGCGGGGCTTGTTTTGACTGGTAATAAATTTTCCAGTATATTCTTAACTTTTTTATAATTTCAGATGGCGTATTTTCACACTCTAATTCTGAATCACTCAACAACTACGTGATAAATAAATTAAACTGCTTTCTAAAATTTGTTCTTTTTAATAAATAGGTGTGGTCTGTCAAATTGGCATCATATGCCTAAATTAAATAGTGTGCCTTGTATTTCCACTCTAGAGTTGAAATATTTTCTTTCAACACGCGTGTGATATTCGGCGCTTTCGAGCCAAGTTAACCGTGTTTTTTTTCTCATTTTCATAGGTGGTCGTAGGAAAATTATTTTTCCTACGACCACCTATAAAAATGAGAAAAAAGCACGGTTAATTTGGCTAAAAAGGGCCGTATATCACACGTGTGTTGAAATACAAGGCACACTATATAATTTAAACATATGGTGCCAATTTGACAGACCACCCATATTTATTAAAAAAAAAAAAATTTGAAAGCAGTAATTGTAAAGTGTTTAACTTATTTATCATTTATTTGTCGAGTGATTTAGAATTAGAGTGTAAAAATACGCAATCTGAAATTATAAAAAATGTTGTCCCAACTATTACAACCCCTAAACCATAAAAATTGTTAATAATATACTGGAAAATCTATTCCAAAAAATACAAATCGCGCTGGAGAGAGTGTCATGTATTAAACAACAAATCTTTATCGGTTGCCATAGCATAGAGAATAGAGCTCTAGCCTACATATCGCAAAGTCACAGGTTCAAATCCCATCAGGAGAATTTGCAACTAATACTCGGCTGACGCCTCGTGCTAAATATCTCTTCGTTTAAAAAATATCACTTTCATCACTCGTTATGTAATATACTAATTGTCACACAAATGGGCCACCCTTCAGATTCCCATCTAATTAAAATAAGGATATTTATTACCTAATTTTAAACCTGAATTGTTAAACCTTTAATGCATGTTAAGACAAATCAACTAACTTTTTTCTGTTATAGGAAATAAAGAATTATAATTCAATACAATATTCTATTTAGGTAAGTAAAGTACTTGTTAACCTGACTAATCCTAATCCACTTATAATACTTTTAATTCCAATAATTCTATTATGCAAAACTAACAATTTCCTGTTTTCAAATTTGGAACCTTATCCATAATTCATAAGTTTCGTAATTAAACCACACTGTGCAATGTCCGTCGGCCGTATTGAAACATGTTTTTAATTCCGATGCTCGTAATTGTTATCATTATTATTTATGATATTTTATGGACATTTTATTTTACATGCGACATATTAATTACAGCGAAAAGCCACTAATTTTCAACATTAATCTGCAAAATTTGAGCAGCTTTTGCAGTTACTAAAATATCAATATTTATGAAATTTTGTATTAAATATGTTATGCCAGTAAAAATCTACACAAAAATACTCTTGAAAAATCGGGAAATGGCATGTCTGCTGGCCTGTTTTTGCCCGGATTGAAACTAGAAAATCCCATTTGAAGTAAACAACTTTAAGTTAAACATACGAAAATAGTTAAAATAATTTTTTTATATCTTCAACATATATTTTTAAAAAAAGTATTTCTACATTTATATTTGATTTATTTATATCAGTACTTCAAAAAGTTGTACATTCTCATTTCGAATAAAAGTTGTTGAATATTGGTAATTTCTAAATAAAGTGTTATATTATCTAAAGAATCCATGATGATAACTACTTATATGTTTGTCTTGAAGCGTACGTATTTACAATTTAAACGTATAAACTGAGTATTTCACTTATATTATTAACTGTAATATTTCTTGAACTGTGGAAGTAATTGTTCTTTAATACAAATCACAACGTACATAAGTACACATCAAAAACCCACATAAATAAACTAAATAAGGGTTAAAGACATACTACGGGCGATTCGGCATTCCTAATGTTGCAAATGCAATCCAAATATTTTATAGTGGGTTTTTCTTTATTTAACGCATAGTTTTAATTGAAATGGCATGATTCACGGAACTGTTCAATTGTTTCCATATAAATGCCTATTGATCGTGATTGAACAACTGATGCCGATTGAGCGTGAGTGTGCCGAAGTCGACGACGGATTTTTATTTTTTCTATCTCTTTCTAACTTCCGAAAGCACGTATGTCTGTTTGCTCTTAGTTTTCAATTAATTTTTGTAATCTTCTAATTCGATTAAATTTTGATCTGTATTGGTGAGTTTTTGCATGACAGATTTTGGAATATTAGCATTTTTTAAAGGATAATCATTTTAATTTGCTTTGAAAAATTAATCTATTAGTTCGGTCAAATTTATAGGTAGATCATTGACCAAATGACCTTATGAACAAGCCGCGCTTGGTACCATTTAGACACTTTGTAACTATTGCGCTGGCGCTCAGTTTTCATGTTGCCGTAGGAGTCATCCAAAGGGTCCAATGTGATATGATTAGAATAATATTTGAAGTTTAGGGTGGTCTGATTGTAATGAGTATAGTGTGGAGCAAGCGTTGATCCTATCAAAGTAAAATAATGTACTCTAATAGGGTGATTCCTAAGTTGATACTTCTTTTTTCGCTGCCTAGAGAAGGCATTAAAATAAACAACATTTTCAAATACCTTTTTCAAAAAACTCAAGAATAAAGTACTTACATTCATTTACTACACTATGAATCAAATACAGTCCTGCCTAATTTGCCCGTTAAATAACATTAAGAAAACTTCTGGGTGTAGGATGAGCCCGCAAGGGAAAGCGTTCTGCGTACAATCTCGAAGCAGCAGCCGCATTTTGACAACACTCACCGTAAATTAACACCATATCTACTAGTTCATTGTTTTCAAATATTATCATTTTCACGTGTCGTCAATTTAAAATTAACTTGCTTCAGAAAACACACCGCAGCGAATTGAAAAATAACTGACGACCGACCCAGTAAATTGCATGACTAATAAGGCGAAAACAGCATAAAGTATAACAGGATACGTTTTGAGAACCAGGCCCGCACTTAGATTTTTTACTTCTATATTTCGCCTATTTTTAAGTTTTTTGAAAAAAGGGTATTTGAAAATATTGTTTATTTTAATGTCTTCTATACACAGCTAAAAAAGAAGTATCAACTTAGGAATCACCCTGTATATTTTCCTTTTAAAACTATATAATAATATGCTTGAGTAAATACAAAGCTAACTTAGTCTTAAACTGAAAATAGTACTTTCTTTGTTCTGTACAGCGCTATAAATAAAATAGGAATTCCTAAGGAATTTATACTACAAGTTTTCTAATCTAACGCTGATAGAATTCGGTGTTAACTGCATCTCAAAATGAAAGAGGACTCTATCTATACTAAATGGTCTCATTTCACTCATCGGGGTCATTCTTGCCACTTCTACCCTACATGACTTTAAACTGATTCAAAACTTAGCTAATCGCAGACTGGCAACAGGGAGAATTAATCTAATTTTCCAGTCTTTAAGTGCCCGATGACCAAACTAAGTTTGAAAACGACGGTGTTTGCAACATCTGGTCATGATTGAGCTATTGAGATGATGATTGCCGTTTGTTCCAGCTAAATTGGCAAATTAAAATTATTATTAATGCAAACTTGGGTTCTACGGTAGTTTTTTTTTATTAAAGGGAATAACGGAGCTGCTGTACCTTAAGTTTATTTTAACTAAATTTAACAAACTATGGGTTGTTTCAAAAATCATTTTATCCTGCTTAAATGTTATTAAATAAACAACTATGATGGTCGGTGGTATTTGGCAATACGCTGCGGTGTGTTTTTCTGAACCAAGTTAATTTTAAATTGGTGACACGTGAAAATGGTAAAATTTGAAACAAATGAACTAGTAAATATGGTGCTAATTTTCGGTGAGTGTCGTCAAAATGCGGCTGCTGCTTCGAGATTATACGCAGAACGCTTTTCCTTGCGGGCTCATCCTACACCCAGAAGTTTTTTAAATGTTATTCAACGGAGAAGTTAGGCAGAATCGTATTTGATCCATAATGTAATAAATGAATGTAAGTACCTTATTTTTGAGTTTTTTAGAAAAAATATCTGAAAATGTTGTTTATTTTAATGCCTTCTATACACAGATGAAAAAGAAGTATCAACCTAAGAATCATCCTTTATAAAGCAACGATTAAAGCTAATTTTATTGTCACAAATAAACCAGCCAATTAATAAACATTTTCAAAACGTTGTTGACATGATGTGAAAGAAAACAGAATTTTTATTCATATCTACGACTTTCACTCATTTGTCATATTTAAGAAGTCATTTATCACCTTGATAGTTATGGCTCAGTTACGTACGATAATGAAAAACATATGCAGTAGGTAATTTGTCATTCTGTATTTATTCTTTTTCTAAATAATGTTAAGCTTTTTCGGTTTAACAATAAAAGCCAACCAAATTTGCAGTAAGATGATTAAGTTAAATATCAAGACTTCCAAAAATAATTTTGCGATATACGACTTTTTCGAAGAAAAAAATCTATTTTGGTTTCATAAAATCTAATTTATGCAGTTTGACATTATAAAAAGAAAATTTAATTTTTATGTTGGTAATAGAAAATAATTTTTCTTCTTGACTTTTAAGCTTCACTTTGTTTTTCACCACAAGTATATGATCTTTATGTCTTTATTGAGCAATAAAATATATTATTAAATTTGGGTAAAGTAAGCGCCACAAGTATAACATTATTGTTTACATTTCTGTTTTCTACACAGGGTGTTTCATAATTGAATACTAATCCGAAAGAGCAATAATACTTGGATGATTTTAAGGAAAATACTTTATATGAGTATAACTGCTTTATTTCCGAGATACAGGGTGTTGAAATTAATAAAAGAGTTCAAAACCGGTCTGCAGGTGGTGACATCCTACCAATGCAAAGTTTTCATTTCTTGGTAGAACTATGCAATCTGATTTATATTTCATTATGTAACTGTGTTAGATGAAATATAACCTTATAGTATAAAGCACTTTTAGGTGGTTTGAAAAATTATTTTTCATGCTTTCTTAAAAAGAAATGTTTTCGCTTTACAAACCCATGCATTATTCCCTCTCCTCCTTCAATAAAGACAAGTCCTCCTTCTGCTACTGAAAAACTTGGCAACCTTGGTTATAGTAGCGGCGTAAAAATACATTTTTATGAATGAAATTAATTGTCTATCTTGTTTGATTCTTCGTTGACACGTGCAATTTAAGCAAAACACTAGTTATATTAATTTTTCAAATACTAAACGTTTGCTTTGTCTTTATAGACTAACGATCCTATTTGGACTAGTCATTCCAACAGAGAGATAACAACGGCTTCCGAAAAATAACTTCTGTCAGATTCCAGTAGCAGACTCAATCTTCCCGGCAAAATAAAACGCCTGTCGTATTAAATTCGGTCTTTATAATTCGGGTCATAAATAAAGTTCTCCCGATAGTATCTTAGTCAATTAATCAGATTCAGACAGTTTAAAAATTCGGCAATTTCCGAAATTGCGTTATCTGGCTGGGTGATCGAGATGGAAGCTCATATAGATTGACAACTCAATGATTATGTCGCATGCGATATAAAAACATCAAGAACATTTTTTGTGATTCGCGTAATAATTTAAAGTTAAACCCGCGTAATGTAAATTTTTTATCAGTGACGGACTGTTTATAAAATTGATTGAAAGAAGCAAAGACGTCGTGAAAACAAGGGCGGAATTTTTAAGAAGGGAACTTTTTGGTAACACTTAAAAAGGTCGTACGAGAGGCAAAAACCGCACGACATATTTTTGTTAAGAGACCAAGGACCTTGCCTTATATTGACTTTAGTGGATGGCATATACATCTTAAGAAATACGGCTATGGATATTGTTCTATGGTAATAATCAATGAGGACTATTTCGAAGTGGAGAATGCTGCTAAATATCTAAGAATAAATAAAACATATGGCAACCATAAGGACAAAGATTTGATTAAATCGGTCGATACTTGGTGGAAATCCATTAAAATTTAGGTGTACTAAAATAGTAAAATATTAAAATTTTTACTTTCATATTCGGGCAAAACGTTACAATGGATCAAGATAACTTTGGGAGGCTTCATCAATTCAAGCACTTTGGACTATGCTGCTATGATAACATGACTGGAGAAATGAATGCCAGAATACAGAATGACAACTGTTTCTGGTTTGCATTACGAAAAATTGAGGTCTAAGAATATCTAAACTTACAAAGCTAAATACGCACTAATCCTAAATCAACCCCTTTTTGACATATATACCGTCGATAATCTAATGAAACCATATACAAACCAGGCTAACTATAGTAGAAAGGAAACTTCTATGAGGCATAAATGATGAAAATAATTTAAAATATCGTATCAGAATAAAAATTGAATTGAAAGAAATTAGTATATCGACCACCTGAAATCGAAAATGTTTAAATGGGCAGTCCAAATTAAAAGGCAGGAAAACTATTTTATGTTATAGCAGCAGGTATCAGACAGTTGTTTAACTGGGTATAACTAGATTGATCTAGAGAGATAACGTGTCAGCGGATCTTCAAATATTAAATATCGTCAACCCAGAGCAATAAACCTGGAGACAAGTCAGCTAAATGATGATGACAAAGTGGGGTATTATTTGGTTTTTATGTTATTATTATGGACTTATACTCGATGGGAAATATTGATCACGTAAAATCTAGCATTCACAAACTGCAATATTACGATTCAATAAATTGTAAATAATACCTTTGAATATTACTTACATAAGCCAAAATGAATTATTCAATTACTATATGGCCCGCTCTCACCGCCATATTCCATAGCCTCTAAACTACTCGTTTTTAATATTTTACAAATAAGGAGGCATTACATCTACAATTTAACATTATTTTAAATTATACAGGGTGTCCTGAATAGTCAGGGCATATCTTACATACTTTTTTTTAACTTGAACACCCTACATACTATATTATTTTTGAATTCCTTATAAAATTCCCAGTACATTTTATATAAAATGTCATAATATGACTAAATTCAATTTTTTTCAGATACTGTTTAAAATACTGCATTTTCAGACTTGCCTGTCAAAGTGTTGGTTGTAGAGCGCGACGGCAAACGGTATTCAGAGAACAGTAACAATCTTGTGGTTGACGGTATTTGGTCGTTGAATGTATTTTCGCAGGACGGGAACGAAAGGTTGCCGATGGAAGTGTTGCGGCCGCCATTCGCGGGTGTGTATATGTCTTGGGACCGTCTGATTTTAATGGTGTGACTCGTAGTTACGGTGCCGGTATCTTGCTGGCGCGGTAGTCTCGGCGATATAGTTTTTTTTAATGAACGCGGTCTCGAGGATCCCTTTGGCGTGTATCGATGATGAACGAATAAATGACTCAAGAAGTTTAAAAGCGTTGTTGTCAATTTGACTAAAATGTTTTAATATTATAAAAAATTTAAAATAGTTTTGTACATGGGGATAGGTACTAAAATACTTATAATTATTATCAGGCAGGTATTTTCATGTGGCGGTATGAAATGAAACGTTCCATATCGGTAACAGTATTTCCCAACTCTAGTCATTACAGGGTGGGTGTTTATACCATACCAAATGAAAGTTTATATACTTAAGCCTATGGTATCAACGTTATTGGGTTGTATATAGCTCTTAGCGCCATTTCGTGGTAGTCCCACACCAAATACCCAAAAAATTAATAGTTTAAAAACATGTTCGTTATAAATACTACAAACAATAAATAGCCGTAATTTTGCATAACAAGCAGCGGAACGTATATTTTTGACTAGAAAATTTTCATAAAAGTTTTAAATTCGCAATATCCGTAAAGAAATATTACTTAGTTATGAAAATATAGCTTATATATGGTTTTAAAAAATCCTGCTATACCATGTATTATAAAAAGTACAGTAAATATTGTGAAATTTTATCATTTTTTTTAAACTTTTATTTTTTGCCCCTAACTGCTCATAATTAAAATTAATGACAGTTGGGCAATATACATTTGTATTTTCAATTACAGGATGTTTTAGGAATGAAAAGCTTAATAAAGAAAAGAGGAAGATAATAGCGTGTAATAAAGGGAAATAATGCTTTAAGTAAAACGGGTTAAGAGAGCTATTACAGTCCAGGCTTTATTAATTTTGAGTGTCTTTTGTGATCCTTAATATTTAAGAATAAGTAGATAAAAAAAATATACTTATTATTCTATTGTATACTCTCAAAGTTGGCAGTATAATAAAGTGATTATAAGAAATACATGTGTTTGTAGATCAGGAATGTTTTGGAGAATTTTATATATTTTCCCGTATGTACTAGAGATCATATCGCGATAGAAAACGGCGTTTCGACAGTTGAAAGCCACAAATGACATTCACAGCTGATTCTAGTTCCGCCGAAAAGTTACTAGATTTAGTGTGGACCGTAACAAGTTCACATGTCAGTTCGCCTCCTATTATTTTCGTTGTTTTTTGGTGTTTTTAATTATTTTTGTGGCTGTTTTTTATATAGTGTATATAGAGTTTTCTGATTGAAAGTTAGAGTCATAACTAAAATGAAGCATGTGCCGAAGTTGCTATCTTTGGCGACTTTAACGTCCACAATGTCAACTGGCTTAAATACTCAAACACCAACGATGAGCAAGGCCGCGAGGCCGAATCTTTTGCGATCAGTTCTGGTCTAACTCAACTCGTAGAAGAACCAACGCGGGTTCCAGACCGAGCTGGGGATTTTGCTAGTCTTTTAGATCTCTTTTTAACTTCAAATCCAGATCTATACACGGTCACCGTACAACCACCATTGGGCTCTTCCGATCACAAACTTATTTCAACCCTAAGCGAGCTGCCAATTAGTTCTGAACAACCTCCTAAACCCCGTAAGATTTGGCACTATACATCAGCTAAGTGGGAAGACCTAAAGGACCATTTTCGCAACTTTCCCTGGCTAAGCGTATGCTTTTCTTCCGATGATCCATCTGTCTGTGCAAATGAGGTCTCCGACGTCATTCTAACTAGCATGGAGGCCTTTATTCCTTTCTCCAAAAAGCGCCCTTCCAACGGCAAGCCCTGGTTTAGCAAGAATTGCGAGCGTGCTGTCAGATCTAAAAACCTGGCTTACCGACAGTGGCGTAAAAACCCTACTCCTGAAAATCGCGCCATCTTTGTTACCACCCGAAACCAATGTAAGCAAATGATGGACCAAAGCAAAGAAGCTCATAACGAGAGAATCAAAAACAAACTTCTTGCCAGTCATAACGGATCAAGGTCCTTTTGGTCAGTCGCTAAGGCCGTCAGCCAAAACTTTACAAAGTCAACTATTCCATCTCTAACACGTTCCGACGGCACAATAGCAACCACAGCCGGGGATAAAGCAAACCTACTTGCTGAACTGTTTTCCTCGCATTCCACTGTAGACTTTCAGGGAAAACCACCACCCAACATTCCTTCAGTTCAATCGCAAATGTCTGAAATCGTGTTTCGTCAGCGTCTTGTTAAACGGATTCTTAAAGGACTCGACGTCAATAAAGCTTCTGGTCCAGACGAAATTCCTATCATTGTTCTCAAGACATGCGCCGATGAACTTACACCAGTATTTTGTAGACTTTTCAACTTATCCTACAAAAAAAGAATATTTCCATCCTGCTGGAAGTCGGCGCGTGTCCAGCCTATTCCAAAGAAAGGTAAAAAGACCCTGCCAGGCAACTATCGACCCGTCGCATTGCTTTCAGTAATTTCAAAAGTAATGGAGAAAGCTATTAACCAACAACTCCTAAAGTATCTGGGAGGGCTTAACATTATCAGCGACCATCAATACGGTTTTCGTAAGTCCAGATCAACAGGTGACCTTCTGGCATATGTCACCCATCTTTGGAGCAACACCATCGAACATCATGGAGAATCCCGGGCTGTTGCACTGGACATCTCTAGGGCTTTTGATCGTGTTTGGCACGATGGGCTTCTAAGTAAATTGCGATCCTACGGTATGCCTAATGGATTTTGTTTATGGTTAACCAGCTTCCTTAAGAACCGTTCTCTGCAAGTGGCGATTGACGGGTTTCTCTCAGACACCTTCACTATCAATGCCAGTGTTCCTTAAGGCTCCATATTGTCGCCTACCCTCTTTTTACTGTATATTAACGACCTTCTAGTAAAAACCCAAAATCCAATTTATAGCTTTGCTGATGACAGCACACTTGTCTCATCTTTTACCTTGACCCCCCAAACATCCGCTGCCGACGCACATCTTCGCAGGCAGCATGAAGTATTGCGCCTCAACAATGACCTGGAAGAAATTTTGGCTTGGGGTGACAGTAACCAAGTCAAATTTAATGCTAAAAAAACAGGCAGCAGTCTTCTCCAAAAAGGTTAACATTGCAGAACCGGATATAGTCATGGCAGGACACGCAATTCCCCTGGCACCGTCTATTAATTTGCTGGGGGTCAATCTGGGAGGTAATATGTCTTGGCATGATCACGTTGCCGCAATTGCCAAGACAGCTGCACAGAAACTTGGTGTACTTTTCCGCACCAAAAGGTTGTACACACCTCATCAACTGTTGACACTCTACAAAGCCCAGATTCGACCATCATTAGAATATTGCTCTCATGTCTGGAGCTCTGCACCCAAGCACACCCTTCGGCTACTGGATTCCATTCAAAGGAGAGCCGTTCGTCTGATCGGCGACCCCGAGCTGACCAAGACCCTCGATAGCCTGGAGCATCGAAGACAGGTTGGTGATTTGGCTCTCTTTTACAGATATTTCCATGGCAGGTGTTCGACTGATATTGCCCACTTGATTCCACCTAGAGCAATGCAAAACAGAAATACACGGCGAACCACTGCCGCTCATCCTTATGTTGTTCAGCTTAGTACTCCTCGAACTTCATTGTTCAAGAATGCTTTCATCTGAAGAACGTCATCTTTGTGGAATGATCTTCCTGAGGTCGTGTTTCCCAATGAATACAATCTTCAACGTTTCAAGACCAACGTTAATCGCTTTTTTCGCACTCGCACCGCTCCCAGAGCGCCTTAAAGGATTTTTCCTACAGTGCAGGTGTTTTATCATAAAAAAAAAATAGTGATTGTTTTGTATACCAATATTTTAACCATATATACCATGTTTTACGTATTCTACCTAGCTGGTGCAGTATTACCGGCATTTATTACATTCTTTAATATTCACGAGCAAAGGCGAGTAGTGTGTCGATAAGTTAAATTTTTTAAAAGCTTTGTCGATAATATTTATGTTTCCAGTACATTACTTTATTGTAAGTAATTCCTATCACAATATCTAGGTAGTATTCAGTGGATACCTAATAGGTTCTTGACTTTTGTTCCAATTTGGATAACATCTCCAAAAGTTTCTTGACAACTTTAGTTAAGAACGATGATTTAAATAGAAAAATTTGTAAATTCTTCTTTGATAAATTAAAATGGGAGATAAGGAACTTAATATTTAAATATTTTTTTAGTTTGTTAATGGAACATAAAAATAGTTCGGTCCTGTCTTTTTAGCCAACCTCTAAACGTAAAATAGACCAGACGTCAACAGGGTGCCATAAATGACAAGTGACTTGGCGTTTTCTTAAAAAAATTTGACTTTACTAACTTTGTTCTGATTAACTTTTGGTTCCTATTTACCTTAAGCTTAAAAAATGCTTATAGAAACATATCTAAGCATTATCTTTTGTTTTTACATAGTAACCATTTGACGCGAGTGACAGTTCTAACCTTACATAAAAATCGGCCAAGTTTTCTTTCCGTGGCTGCTGTTGCTTTTTAAAAGTTTTTATTTAACTTGCAACGTAGATTATGGTTAAATCTTGCAAGCTGAAATAGAACCACTTCCTTCTATCCCACGCAGTTGAAATTTTACATGGTGATTCAGTTCCAATGACAATCCATTTTTATGATAAAAAAACACCCGAACAAAAACCCGAACAAACCTGAACTCCTTCCTCTTTTCCTACGGATTTGAAATTATACATGGTGATTCAGTTTGGATAATGCATTTTTATGATGAAAAAGAAACGAATAAATCCGAACAATGACGCATTAATTGAAATGAACATACGGAGAAATATATCCAATGAAAACTAAAAAAGAAATAAATAAACTAATATTGAAAAAAAATTTTTAAAAAAATTTTAATTTGAATTCATTAAAAAAGAAAAAATAAACTTCGAGGTAACTAACTTTCCTTACATTATAAATTTTTATGATATAAAAGCTTGTCGCGAGAATAAATCTTGGCACAGGTATTTTTAAATTTAATTTATCAGAAATACATACATTTGGTCTATAATAAAACAAACGGATGGGTATTTGGCACTTTGGCCGAACAAAACTAGAACAGGAGAATAATACACACAGTCTGCTCTACTAGTTTATTATAAGGATCTCAAAGTATAGAGAATCCTAATGTCTTCGTACATGTTTCGAAGGTAAAAACCTTTATCATCAGCGAATAAAATTAATTCAAGGATTTTACAAGAAGAGAGACCCTCAACATTGCAAGATAAACTGGAAGAGGAAATAAAAAAATAATAAAGTGGAAAAGGAATAAAAAAAATAAATAAATTATAATAATTTAATTATATACTATATTATATATATACTTTGAGATCCTTATAATAAACTAGTGAAGCAGACTGTGTGTATTATTATCCTACTCATAATATCACTCCACTGAGAGATGGACCATTTTCAGAAAATTGAAAACTAGAAAAGCTAAAAACTAGTGCCGCAGTATTCTTTCTCTGCAGTTTTATACCTTTTATACTCATTGTAAAATTGTTAAGGACTTTGGCTATTGTCAATGCTAAACTGTGCTGTGGCGATTTTTAACAATTTCAACCAAAACACGTGTACAAATGGATACGACAAATAAAAGTACTTACCTCTTTTTTTCAAACAAGCTTAAGTCATTGCGGTACTAAAGGAGTCACTGTCAGGCATCTTTGGCTCAGAGTATTTAAAATTGTAAAAACCGATATTATCATTATTAAAGAATAAAAAAAACTTCATTTAATGAAGTTGGGCTATTTAAATCTTTTTTATTTTAAATGCCAACTTTCTAATTTCATTTAATCGGTTCAATAATTTTCGGTGGCAAATGGTAAACAAAAATTAATTAAAACTCTTCCTGCCATGTTTAAAGCGGAAAATATAGAATTAAGCAATAAAATGAAATTTATTATTCAGAGATGAAATTAAGTATTAAATTATTCATCAAAAAAAGAAAATTCCTAAACAAAGCAAGTGCATTATTCAGGATAAAATTGAACGCAGCACTTTCTGCTTTATGAGGGATATTTAGTAACATTATCTTTATTTGAAGGTTGGTGGAAGACAATGATGTTTCTTGAGTGATAGAAGAGTTTTGGAGTTGCATTGTCTTTATTTGCTTTAAATTACAACGTTTTACCTGATAAGTATATCCACTCATTTTCAGGTGCATACTGAATAAGTAAGTAGTTCATCAGATCTGGGGTACACTGACAATATAGGTAGAGGAGAAGGTCCGAATATGGGCCCCCATTTTGTTTTTTATTAACAAATTCAAGATTTTTTGAAAAAAAAACCTAGAAATCGGAATGCACCTAGCCCGAAGACTCTTCTATAGTTGTAGAAGCAACAAAGTTTCAAAGAGGCAATAGTTACTGTGGGTTGAGAAAAAATATGAAATTATGTCAATTTTACATATTACATAGAAGGCAGACTGTGTGAAATATGAGCCCCTATCAGAAATGACACAAAAAGCTAAGAAGTAACAAAATAAACTTTATTTTTAAAAAAGAAACTTACATATTATTATATTTTCAATGAAAATGGTCTATTATTTGCAAAAATCACAAACATAATTGTCTTTCTCTGCCCCCGAACATTGCTCATGCGCCCACATATTGCACATAAGGCAACGAACCCATAGATTCCCTCTGCGATCTTCTGAAAAACGACCATCACAAAAAAGGCATGATGCATCTTTATCATCGGGAACGAATTGGCCGATATCCTCTATATCCATGTCATCGTCAGCCAGAATAAATTGTTCGTTTTCTGAGCTATTGCTATCAGCATCATCATATTTCTTTTGTTCCTTGCCGGTTTTGCTGTTGTGTGTTCTGGAAACACTTTTTGTTTTGGGGGTGGCTTCTTAGGGGTAGAAAGTGATTGCTCTAAGTCATTTTTATACGGTGATGAAGTGATAACTTCATTACATGGCTTTCTTCCGCGATTCGATAATTTCTTCTTTATGACAGGGATGGGTGCAACATGGAATGGAGATACATGGAATCCAGAGCCTGTTGATGGAGATTCGCGAATGTCTAAATCTTGCTCATCTCTTGGCACTTCTATGGAGGTTCTATTTAGCTTAGCATCAACGACAGGCTCTTGGCTTAAAGTGCCAGAACGAAGAACTGGTAAAAATGGCGCCTCAGCTTCATTCTCCAAAGATACTGAACTCTAATTTGTGTCTGCCCACTTCTTCAGCTGTCAGGTTATTTTTTTTCTGTCCTTTCAAAAATCTTTGTACTGTTGATCTCGGTACGTTGTAAGGTTTACTGGCTTTTTTTAAGCCCATACGTTGGTTATTCACGTTGTCCAAAGCCCTAACCATATTTTCGGACCTCCATTTCTTTCTTAAATTCTTTGGTGAGTACTTTGGTTGACTTTGTGGCATGATGGTCCTGGAAAAAAAGACTTAATTTAAAATCAGATCCTAATATGGGCCCGGGCCCATATTCGGACCAGCAAAAGGCCCATATTACGAACACAACGTGTTTTCCAAATAAAATGTATTTTTTTATTTTTCGAGACTATCTACGTGATTATAACAAACCTTAATCTTAATACAACACGCTGTCGCAAATATTTGAATCCTAGTCAGCTAATAATATATAAAATATTTTTACACAACTTACCTCCTCAAACACATTCACCACCACTCGTTGACAACAGAATAACATTTCTATACCGTACTGTCGGTAAAATAGTTGGCTATCTAGTAAGACTATTTTCAGCTATTATACACAAATGTCGCTTGATGTCCTACTGAATTGTTGAGGGGGCTCATATTAAATGCAGAGCCCATATTCGGGGCTTCTCCTCTACTTTTGGTCCAAAGTAATGGACGTTCATGAACGTTAATTAGAGGCAACAGAAATTATCTTTGTATAAAAGAATTTCTATTGTTAAAAGCCAAATGCTCTTTGGATCTCTTGAAAATCCTTCACAGGTCGATACTTATTTCTTGATGCTGCTATAAATATAATGTTGAGTGATAGAAGAGTTTTGGAGTTGCATTGTCTTTATTTGCTTTAAATTAAAACGTTACAACTAGTAAGTATCTCCAGTCGTCTTCAAGTGAATACCAAATAAGTATAGTAACTACAGCTCTATTTATACTAGCTAGATGCACTGGAGCATAACTGAGATGGGTGCAGTCATGCGTTCAGTTCGTGCGTGGTATTCTACTTTACATCTACTTAACAAAGGCTTCCAGATATTTCTTATATCCAATAAGTGCTTACTACAACAATCCGGGTTCTGTTGTATATTTACAGCTTCCTTGAACTTCCTCTTTATCCAGTGTGGTTCTTTATGTATATTCAACATGGATAAAGAAGAAAACAATCAATTACCTTTCCTAGACGTCAACGTAAGGAAAAATAGCAACACCATCCAAACTTCAGTGAACAGGAAATCTACGCATTCTCAATTACACTTCAAATCACTCAAACAACACAAAACATTGCATAGTATGAACGCTTGTGGATAGAGAAATTACCATCTGTAACTCAAATGAAGCCCTCAGAGAAGAAACTAACTACATCAAGACCAACACACAAAAGAAGCAAATAGATCTATATAATAAATAGCAGTATTTTTGCTCACTTTGCCTACACCTTGAAAGTCTAAAGAAATGAAAATATTTTTCAAATCCAAACATAACCTTTAAAAATCAGCTGTTCCATCCAATTTGGAATTAATTTCCTTGCCTATTTGTGTTTATTGCTAAATTTACAGCGTGAATCAGTGGCGAATCCAGGATTTTGTTGAGGGGGGGGGGGGCGACTAAAAAAATGAATCCTAAAAAAAGAGAGCGTATCCCTGCATTAAAAATCTTTCTACTCTCAAAAATAACTTCTAAAAAAAAACCTTTACACGCCCTACAATTTTCGAGGCTCAAAGAACAGGAGTTTTTTTAAGGCTCAGAGGGGTGGGGGGGGGGGGAGAAATTGCCTTTGCCCCCCCCCCCTGCATTCACGCCTGGCGTGACTATTATTAAACTTTACATTATTAAAGAAAAATGTCAAAAATCATATTTGTTCAGGCTACCAACCTAAAAGACAAAATAACTTTTAGAACTAAAAATAATGAAACTTGGTTGGCAGAGGACGCGTCGGCGTAGCCATTTTGTATTTATATTACTAAAACTTAGTAGTTGTGTAGAGCCAGCGTTACAACGTTGTAAAATATTACTAATATCGGCGTTGTACCGCAGCTATTTCTTCGTGGTCGAGTGATAACTATTATTTATACCTAATGTAAGTTCCCAAGTAGTACATTATTCGTCGAACATAGGAAAAATGCTGCTTGGGGAAATATAAATTTAAAAATAATTTGAACCCATTTTCAACTAAGCCTTCCATTTAACCCTCAGCATAAATAGCCCATTTTATTCATTATCATTGTATTTCAGTAAATACAGTACCTTTTTAATGAAGCCTGGTTTCACCGTAAATTTATTGAAGTAATTATTAATTATAAAAATGTCTAACGTGAAAGCTGTTCAAAGCCGGAGGGGATCCCGTTAAGATATCCCAAATTGTATAATGTTATAAACCGGTGCTTAATTTTCCCGATTAAATTATTTAGGGTGGGTTCATAATTAAAATTACTTTGATGTGATGAGTTAGCGGGCATCAATCTTAATAATTGCAGCAACAAATCAATTTTACTGTTTATTTAGTGTAGACGAACCTGATTAGCACCGAAAAATAATTCCTAGTTCATAATACGAATCTTTATTTAGTTTATTTTTTATTAATAATTCTCAATGTAAAGTAGCAGCGATTTGACATGTTAGAAGATAGAGCATTGCAAATCGTAGGCTCTAGTCGGAAAAACAGCTTACACACTTATAACACTCGCGTCTATATCCCAACGAAATGACGGCACACTGCGCATGTCAGGCGGATAGCCTAATGCCGGGCTTGTTTGAAATTTACAAAGGTAGAAATGGATTTAATTATTTTTTACGTCACGGTGTTAGTATAGTTAGTCATAGGTAGTCGAGGTATTAAGTTCTCTTAAAGAACAGTTTGCCAGTTTGTTAATTTGTGGCCTTGTGGGGCATAATAGAATGAAGTTGCAGGTTATTAATCACTTAGTTTTGTTATGACTGCAGATGACTATGTAATCTACGCTCCAAAAATACATAATTTCTGAAAAATCATCAATTTTGGCGTGGCGAGCGTATAAAAGATGTTTATTTTATTTTTAAACATGAAAAACGAAGCCCGAAAAATCCTGGTTAAAGTCATGAAAATTTTAGATTGAAGCAAAACATATTTTTCACAATGTTTTTCTTTTTTTAAATTAAAAAACACAGCTAGGAATATCTAAAAATAAATAAATTGATTCCAAGAATTTTTTCTAATTTTTAATTTGATAAGAGCCACTTTAGGAGACACGTTAAAACTTGTTTAAAATTAGAAAGAATTGCCTTTTGTAAGCATATTATTCCAGAAATACCTATAATTTTTAAGTATGGTTACTAGATACATCATAAAAAGCTAAATTTTTAATTTTAGCAAATAACATTTTTTCAAGATAACAAAAATGTTTAAATTTTGGTTTTTTAAATATTGTCTCTATATATTTACCACATTTTCATTAAATTGAGGGAAGTATGAAAGTAACATTTGATATTTTTTAAAATTAAAAAAAAAATTGTTTTAAACTTTGCACGCCAGCATAAAATTAAAACCTAAACACTTTTTTCAAATAACTTTTTTCAATATCTTGTACTCTAATACCAGATTTTTACGACAAAATATAAACTTTTCAATTTTCCAGACAAACGAGTAGTCACGTGACTAATGTCAAAACAGGTTTTTAGGTTGCCAATCATGCAGAAGCTATCAGCATAAAATAGCTATTTATACAATAAGTTGCGAAATGACTGTCTTTTAGGTACGCGACGTGAAAATTGTCCAACGAGGCAAAGCCGAGTTGGACAACACGTCTAGTGGCTAAAAGACATCGTTTCGTAACGAATTATATACAAGATTTTTTGTGAAAGCGGAGAATTTGATAATTTCAGCTTTTATTAGTATTTTTAAACATTTTGAAAAGTAGGCAGGCAATCTGTTTCTAAGGCATCAACGAAGACAAACATAGAAAGAAGGCAAACAAACGTTTTAATTGGTCGAAGCAAATTTGACATAAGAAACGTCAAAACAGCGCCACCATCGGGTCTGGAGGGAACCTTTGGACTATAGGCGGGACTTTCAAATATGACCATTTTAAAAATTTTGGCCGCCAAAATTTTAAAATGATATTTACAGCTTAAAAAACCATCAGGATCCTAATATTTAATTTTTACTATACTTGGAAAATTAAATGAGGATTGTGAATAGTTTGTTGGCGGTACTTTCAAATATGGCAATTTTAAAAAATTTTGCACACAAAACCTTAAAATGATATTTAAGGCCATCAAATTATTCACAATAGTCCTCTTATTTAATTTTTCAAGTAAAGTAAAACTTAAATATTAGGATTTTCTGATTAGATTTTTAAGCTGTAAATTTAATTTTAAAATGTTATTTATTAAAGTTGTACAATTAGAAATAAAACTTCAGAAATCAGCTTAAAATTAATTTTATTGACAACTACGATTGAAATATAGGTAAGATCCATATGGGTCCAACTTTTTACCGGTCACTGTATATACCCCGAACTTATTTTCCGGTTGCGCCACTGTTTACTTCATTTCCTCTAAGTATACAATAGCTCTCGAAACTCACAAACAAGAAAGGAAAAACGGCAAAGACTTTTTATGATAATTTATAGGACCTCAACATCCCACCAAAACAAACAGGCACTAACGAGCAAACAGAATTGTATTTATCTTACTGACGCTAAAATGTCATCTACTTAATTAGACTATAGTCAGGATAATTAATAAATAAGTCTGCATCCTCAGTCATTAATCAACATTTATGGAGTTAATTAACGCAATTATTTTGGTATTTCTCATTTAGAAGAGTGATAAGTGGACGATTAAATTAATTTACTGTGAAAATAATAATATGATATTGGCACTTGTAAATAGAGGGTGCTAGTACAAACCCAAACATGGAAAATACCCAAAAGGGATATATTTCAGGTATTATAGTATACTTCACGTAAAATTTTAGCCGACGATTACACACGTTATTTCCAGTAACATTCATTTTATACAAGGTGATTTCTGAGTTGATACTTCTTTTTTAACTGTGTAGGGAAGGGATTAAAATAAACAACATTTTCAAATACCTTTTTGTTTTAAACTTAAAAATAGGCGAGATCCGGAAGTAAAAAAGTGTGGGCCTGGTCATCAAAACATAGCCCTATACTTTATGTTGTTTTGTCTTATTAGTCACGGGCAAATATTGGTGTGTGTTTCTGAAGCAAGTTAATTTTAAATTGGTGACAAGTAAAAATGGTAAAATTTGACAACAATGAACTAGTAGATTTGGTGTTAATTTACGGTGAGTGCCGTCAAAGTGCGGCTGCTGCTTCGAGATAATACGCAAAACGCTTTTCCTTGCGGGTTCATCCTACACCCAGAAGTATTCTTAATGTTATTCAACGGGCAAGTTAGGCAGAACCGTATTTTATCCATAGTGTAATAAATGGCATGGAGGCCTTTATTCCTTTCTCCAAAAAGCGACCTTCCAACGGCAAGCCCTGGTTTAGCAAGAATTGCGAGCGTGCTGTCAGATCTAAAAACCTGGCTTACCGACAGTGGCGTAAAAACCCTACTCCTGAAAATCGCGCCATCTTTGTTACCACCCGAAACCAATGTAAGCAAATGATAGACCAAAGCAAAGAAGCTCATAACGAGAGAATCAAAAATAAACCTCTTGCCAGTCCTAACGGATCAAGGTTCTTTTGGTCAGTCGCTAAGGCCGTCAGCCAAAACTTTACAAAGTCAACTATTCCACCTCTAACACGTTCCGACGGCACAATAGCAACCACAGCCGGGGATAAAGCAAACCTACTTGCTGAACTGTTTTCCTCGCATTCCACTGTAGACTTTCAGGGAAAATCACCACCCAACATTCCCTCAGTTCAATCGCAAATGTCTGAAATCGTGTTCCGTCTGCGTCTTGTTAAACGGATTCTTAAAGGACTCGACGTCAATAAAGCTTCTGGTCCAGACGAAATTCCTATCATTGTTCTCAAGACATGCGCCGATGAACTTACACCAGTATTTTGTAGACTTTTCAACTTATCCTACAAAAAAGGAATATTTCCATCCTGCTGGAAGTCGGCGCGTGTCCAGCCTATTCCAAAGAAAGGTAAAAAGACCCTGCCAAGCAACTACCGACCCGTCGCATTGCTTTCAGTAATTTCAAAAGTAATGGAGAAAGCTATTAACCAACAACTCCTAAAGTATCTGGAAGGGCTTAACATTATCAGCAACCATCAATACGGTTTTCGTAAGTCCAGATCAACAGGTGACCTTCTGGCATATGTCACCCATCTTTGGAGCAACACCATCGAACATCATGGAGAATCCCGGGCTGTTGCACTGGACATCTCTAGGGCTTTTGATCGTGTTTGGCACGATGGGCTTCTAAGTAAATTGCGATCCTACGGTATGCCTAATGGATTTTGTTTATGGTTAACCAGCTTCCTTAAGAACCGTTCTCTGCAAGTGGCGATTGACGGGTTTCTCTCAGACACCTTCACCATCAATGCCGGTGTTCCTCAAGGGTCCATATTGTCGCCTACCCTCTTTTTACTGTATATTAACGACCTTCTAGTAAAAACCCAAAATCCAATTTATAGCTTTGCTGATGACAGCACACTTGTCTCATCTTTTACCTTGACTCCCCAAACATCCGCTGCCGACGCACATCTTCGCAGGCAGCATAAAGTTTTGCGCCTCAACAATGACCTGGAAGAAATTTTGGCTTGGGGTGACAGTAACCAAGTCGAATTTAATGCTAAGAAAACCCAGGCAGCAGTCTTCTCCAAAAAGGTTAACATTGCAGAACCGGATATAGTCATGGCAGGACACGCAATTCCCCTGGCACCGTCTATTAATTTGCTGGGGGTCAATCTGGGAGGTAATATGTCTTGGCATGATCACGTTGCCGTAATTGCCAAGACAGCTGCACAGAAACTTGGTGTACTTTTCCGCACCAAAAGGTTGTACACACCTCATCAACTTTTGACACTCTACAAAGCCCAGATTCGACCATCATTAGAATATTGCTCTCATGTCTGGAGCTCTGCACCCAAGCACACCCTTCGGCTACTGGATTCCATTCAAAGGAGAGCCGTTCGTCTGATCGGCGACCCCGAGCTGACCATGACCCTCGATAGCCTGGAGCATCAAAGACAGGTTGGTGATTTGGCTCTCTTTTACAGATATTTCCATGGCAGATGTTCGACTGACATTGCCCACTTGATTCCACCTAGAGCCATGCAAAACAGAAATACACGGCGAACCGCTGCCGCTCATCCATATGTTGTTCAGCTTAGTACTCCTCGAACTTCATTGTTCAAGAATTCTTTCATCTGGAGAACGTCATCTTTGTGGAATGATCTTCCTGAAGTCGTGTTTCCCAATGAATACAATCTTCAACGTTTCAAGACCAACGTTAATAGCTTTTTTCGCATTTAATAGGATTTTTCCTACAGTGCAGGTGTTTTATCATAAAAAAAAAAAAAATGAATGTAAGTAGGTACCTTATTTTTTAGTTTTTTGAAAAAAGGTATTTGAAAATGTTGTTTATTTTAATGCCTTCTATACACAGCTAAAAAAGAAGTATCAACTTAGGAATCACCCTGTAGAACTTAAAGTTTTGGACTTGACTTGAAGTGATGTGAAAATAAAATAATTTTTTTTAGTTCTAATTAAACGATTTTTAACAAAAATTACATAAGCAAACTTGGTGATATTTCAAAAGACACTAAATCTCTTTAGTGTGGGGATAGAATATCAGAAAAACATTTTCATTTTATTTTTTATTTATAATAGTGTTGATATTTTGGTTTAAAGCACACATTTAATTTACAATATAAAATATAGGTACAGCTGACAATCGTGGGTACAGTATTTTGAATAATTCACTACGGATTGTCGGTGCATTACATTGCAAACACGGTAAAAATTGCTTTTTAAATTTGACTTTTACGATGGCTCTGAAGAGCCACAGAAAAATTTAAAATACTTAAAATTGCCAAATACAGAAGTAGACATTTCCACATATTATATGGAAGTTTCCAATTAATATGTGGAAATTTCCACATATTATGTGGAAATCTCCACTTATTATGTGGAAATTTCAACTTATTATGTGGAAGTTTCCAATTAATATGTGGTAATTTCCACTTATTATGTGGAAATTTCTACTTATTAAGTTGTTCTAAAAGTACCTACAAGTCTCAACCAGCAAGCAGCAGAATCAAGCAGTACAGGGTGATTCATTAAAGTGGCCATGAGAAAATCCTGGAAATAATTTTTAGGTTCCGCATTTTGCCACAAGATGGCGTAATTAAAAAATAAATTTTAAAATTTTACATATCTCCGAAAATTTAACATTAAGGTATATTTTTGATAACACCATTAAAAAGCTTGGATAATTATGCGTCATTTTCTTCTTATGCTCATTGGCGTACCGACTTTATTAAGAGGGGGGAAGCTGTTGAAAGTGTATTCATTTAAATCGCTGTAATTTATAAACGACTTATCCGATTTTAGCAAACTAAAGATTGTTTGGAAGAGAAATGTATGCACTTTCACCAATCGTATTTAGTTGTCCATAATAGTTCTAAAAAAAATGCTAAAGGGCGCCATTTGTAATAATAACACATTTTTGATTTTACTCCGAAAAAATAAATCATACGGTATACGAACGCTGATACGAACGGAGATATCGAGCTGCGGTTTTAATACTTTTTCTAGAAAATTTCATCTACTTTTTGATTATGGTCATAATTATACCGTATGATTTATTTTTTCGGAGTAAAATCAAAAATGTGTTATTATTACAAATGGCGCCCTTTAGCATTTTTTCTGAGAACTATTATGGACAACTAAATACGATTGGTGAAAGTGCATACATTTCTCTTCCAAACAATCTTTAGTTTGCTAAAATCGGATAAGTCGTTTATAAATTACAGCGATTTAAATGAATACACTTTTAACTTATTAAAGTCGGCACGGCAATGAGCATAAGACCAAAATGATGCATAATTGTCCAATCTTTTTAATGGTGTTATCAAAGATATATACCTTAATGTGAAATTTTCGAAAATATGTAAAACTTTACAATTTATTTTTTAATTAGGCCATCTTGCGGCAAAATGCGGAAACTAAAAATTATTTCCAGGATTTTCTCATGGCCACTTTTTTTTTCCTAAATTTCTATGCTCAGTAGTTTCCAAGATATGGCCGCTCGTCGACCTTAATGAATCACCCTGTAGGTACTGCTTGATTCTGCTGAGTTGAGACTTGTAGGTACTTTTAGGTACTTTTAGGACAACTTAATAAGTGGAAATTTCCACATATTAATTAGAAACTTCCACATAATAAGTGGAAATTTCCACATAATAATTGGAAATTTCCACACAATAAGTGGAAATGTCCACATAATAAGTGGAAATTTCCACATATTAATTGAAAACTTCCATATAATATGTGGAAATGTCTACTTCTGTATTTAACAATTTTAAGTATTTTAAATTTATCTGTGGCCCTTCAGGGCCATTGTAGACTTCAGACCTTGCAGTGTTAAGTCGAAAAAACCTATAGGTACTTATATATTTAATAACTAACATCCGTATTCACTAAAAGGATCTAAATTTAAGACCGTCCTAAATTGACAGTTCTGGGTTTAAAATGACAAGTATCAGAATAAGTCAACTGTTGTATTGTAAATATATTTTATGATTTTTCTTTAAATTAATAAAGAAAAAAGTATTTTAGCACGTACTGTGTTCTTGAATAGAACTAAAACTGTATTGGCAACACATCCCGGTAAAATTATTTATCGGTAAAACGATTTAATTACAAAAGAATCAAATTAACCCAAAAGCGTCATATGGCATATAAAATAATGCCACACCACGATGAAAGCATAACTGTGTGATCTAAATATTTAGATTGTCTAGTTTTTAAACCCTTGTATTGAATACGAATGTTAATGTTTAATTTTTTATTTTCTTATCCACAAGTGAATAATTTTTTCCATGGGCGAGGTTTTAAAGAGTTTAAAGTTTACAATAGGTCCAAGTTTTCGTTAGTTTATAATAAAACAAGTTTTGTAATGTTATTGAACTGAAATACTTGGTTTTTTTAACAATAAAGAAAAAATAAGTGCTTACTGAAAAGAACATATGCGTCCATTTTCCTGCAGAATAGATACATCAAACATATAGCAAGCTAATAAACTAAACCAAGATTAATTATAACAGCCCGCCTTATAAAACCAGTTTAGATGATATATGGCGCAAAATATGTTCCTCCTGCTAAATTTTTTAATTTTGGCATGGTGTACCTACATGTAATAATTAATTACCAAATAAACAATTAATTTACTTACTTTTTTATAAAAAGAAAACTTCACAGATACACACTGTCCAGCAGTTTATAATCAGGCCGGATTAAATCGGATTCTCGTGGGGTACGGAAGAAGGTACACGACCCAATCGATAGGTCATGCAATGACGCAAGAAACCTAGGGTATAATAGACCTTTTTTTTTTTTTTAGGATAAAACAGCTGCACTGTAGGAAAAACCCTTTAAGGCGCTCTGGGAGCGGTGCGTGTGCGAAGAAAGCGATTAACGTTGGTCTTGAAACGTTGAAGATTGTATTCATTGGGAAACACGACCTCAGGAAGATCATTCCACAAAAATGACGTTCTCCAGATGAAAGAATTCTTGAACAATGAAGTTCGAGGAGTACTAAGCTGAACAACATATGGATGAGCGGCAGCGCTTCGCCGTGTATTTCTGTTTTGCATGGCTCTAGGTGGAATCAAGTGGGCAATGTCAGTCGAACATCTGCCATGGAAATATCTGTAAAAGAGAGCCAAATCACCAACCTGTCTTCGATGCTCCAGGCTATCGAGGGTCTTGGTCAGCTCGGGGTCGCCGATCAGACGAACGGCTCTCCTTTGAATGGAATCCAGTAGCCGAAGGGTGTGCTTGGGTGCAGAGCTCCAGACATGAGAGCAATATTCTAATGATGGTCGAATCTGGGCTTTGTAGAGTGTCAAAAGTTGATGAGGTGTGTACAACCTATTGGTGCGGAAAAGTACACCAAGTTTCTGTGCAGCTGCCTTGGCATTTGCGGCAACGTGATCATGCCAAGACATATTACCTCCCAGATTGACCCCCAGCAAATTAATAGACGGTGCCAGGGGAATTGCGTGTCCTGCCATGACTATATCCGGTTCTGCAATGTTAACCTTTTTGGAGAAGACTGCTGCCTGGGTTTTCTTAGCATTAAATTCGACTTGGTTACTGTCACCCCAAGCCAAAATTTCTTCCAGGTCATTGTTGAGGCGCAATACTTCATGCTGCCTGCGAAGATGTGCGTCGGCAGCGGATGTTTGGGGAGTCAAGGTAAAAGATGAGACAAGTGTGCTGTCATCAGCAAAGCTATAAATTGGATTTTGGGTTTTCACTAGAAGGTCGTTGCCCTTGGGGGGACTGTCGCATAACAGAGGATCGCAGTGGCAGCTCGCGGTCTTAAAAAATGGTGAAGATGTAAGGTAGTTACTGAAAATCCATGTACTGTAGTTAGACTGGCAGGATCGCCATGTAAGGTAACTACTTGGTTCGAAGAAGTAAAATACTTGTTTTACTGGTTAGCTATATTTGTTACTAGTAGTTACATTATATCAGAGCTAAAATGAACCTTATCTAACTTATAGAGTCCTATAGAATCTACCGGATCTAATCTAACTTACTATATTATAGTCAGTCTTATTTATACTACGTACTAACCTTAAACTACGATAATAACCTTTGGTTTAGAAGGAAATATTATTGTTATAAGTATTAAGAGTGATTACCACATCACGTCTGGCAATGACTATAACCCCTGACTTAACCTTGTTAGAGTGTTCAATGTTAAGCAGTAACTTATAACAATAATATTAAAACAATTTGTTATTTAATAATAAAGGTAAAATAATGGATTTGGTAATTCTACCATAATGTCCTTATTATTACCCTACAAAGAGCTAGGTATAGTGAGGGTACTTAAACAAACATTGACTAAAACCCGTGTAACAAAACGTCTCTCTTATCCTCATCTATCCAACGACTGAATGGAGTTTCCAACAAATTACAAACTATGTCATTAATTGGGTTTATTTTTAAAATACACAACCAAGTAGGTGCATATTGACACTACTGATTTAACTGAAAAAAAAACTTTTTAATCACACAGTAAATCACGTAAAAACGATATCTATAACCGTAAGTTTCGCGAAGCCTCAAAATAAATACCTTAAGGTTAGGCGAACCAATGCTAAAACAATGGTGTATACGACTGATCTATTTTTAAATTGCCCCTCACCATAATGCAAATTGTTACATGCTGTTTGCGTGACTGACGTCACGTAACCATAGCAACGGTGAATATCAAAGCCATGTTGGGTCTTCATTTGCTTTTAGCTAACGGACACGGATGGCTGGCGCATCAAAATGCACGAGTGTTTATAATTATTGTCCATCGGAGTTAACCGTGGCCCTATTATGCATAGCTACATTTGGATTAAATTAATATTATTAATTCGAACTTAAATTTTTTTAAGGGCTAAAATAGTAGCTGTATGGGTACATTAATATTTAATATTTTCAAAAAACTTTCCTTCTGGTTTTATTTATTTTTTTTTGCCTACTTTACCTGACGATTCGCTACTTACGCAACGTTAAACTGTAGTTCCCCTTGGGAATGGCCCTGGCAGCGAATGAAAGCTAAAAAGCCTAATTCAACAAACGAGCGAGAAACGACAATTCTAGATGTAATATTTCCTTTTTTTTTTAAATACCAGAAATCAATTAATGCTCTTTTTAAACTTAAGTAAACTCAAGATGTGAACATCAAATAAATAGCGCCATTCACAAGCTTCCCGTCTTAATCAAGACATTCAACTTCCACTTACAAATCCAAGAACAATTTAAAGTTTATTTTACTAATTACAAATTAAGGTCCCAGTAATCAAAGTTTAGGGAAGTTGTATGCTGTAGTTTATAACAATCAGAGGTTCGGCTATTGCAAAGCATAATGGGTATATTTCCTCTGTTTGAGAACTAAACTTTGAATGCTGATCGTTAGAATACAAACTGTGGGTTTGATTATTTATTTGTCTTGACAGAACTTAATTTATTTAAGAGTGTCTTATTAAAATAACAATGACAATTTTTGCAATTAATTTATTGTTGTAATCTATTTCAGAAAGGTGTAGAGTAATAAAAGCTCAGTAGGTATGCAAAGGGACTACAGAGTGACTCAACGAATAAAGAGGCCACTTTCATAATTCGGCATTGATTTCATTACAAAATGCTTTATTTTCATCAAGTGCAGCTAGTACCACCCGGGTTTGGGTCAATTTATAGGTTTTGGATATTGTTATCCATTAACAAACACTGAAAATGGTGTGACAAAGGCGTCCATTATGTACATAGTATTAGGTACACTTATTTTTTATCAAACATTATAAAAAAAATACAAAAAACAATATATATACAATATACATTATAGAGAAATTAAATTATAAAAATCATGTTTTTTTTGTCATCTGAGGAACTGTCATCTCCTCTTGACATTATAATTAACGGGTCGACGGTCCGATTGATCAGGTAGTCCCACATTTTCTTTTCTTATTTAATGACATGACTGCTTTTCGCCAGTTCTCTGGCGTAACTTCCTTAATGGCTGATCAAACAATGGCTTAACAACTTTCATTTTAAATATTGTTTGTATCTTGCTACAAATCCTTTCACTTGCGCCCATATTAGTTCTATAAAATTTAGTTCACAATCATATATGACGATGTGCGCAGCACAGTTACACTATGCTTTTCAGCTATATTTTCCACGGCATATTTCATAAAACGATGTTTGTGTAAATTTGCTATAGCTAATAGTTTCTTCTTTATCAAATTATCTTCAAATTCAATACTTTTGGTGGTTAACCAGTCGATAATTTCTTGTTTTCTCCAAGATGAAGTTGGATTCTTCTCTGTGCGTCGGAATGATAGCTTGCGTTATCCATAACTACAAATGAATCAACTGGAAGATATTTTATCATTTCACCAAAATAGTCCTCAAAAACCTTGGAATTAATGTCCTCGTGGTAGTCTCCCGAATTCAATTACGCAATTACTTGAAATTTCAATATTACAAACAATACTATTTTATCTTAATACCCATATTTCGTTTAGCAGTGGAAGTGAGTGGATGTGTTTAACATACGCTCTCTTATCGCTGCACTGCACAACTTTTTTCAACATTCCTCGCAAATTTGGAATTCCAATAACAAAATAAAATTATTATAAGTCTATAACACAAGATAACTTCTGTGCGGTGTTGAATCATGCCGGACAACTTTGGAGCGACGCTAATAGGAATCCATTGAGCAACATGGATGGCAAAGCGGGTGCCCAAGGCACCCAAATCGAACAAACCCTATTAAATATAATGGACTCAACAGAACCACAAGATGATGACACGCTAAGCGTCGCAAGCAGTCAAGCAAATGACCCGTTAAACCCGGCACAACATAACAGAAGCACAAAGACACTAATGTATAATGTGTATAATGACACACAGGGGCTACTGCCGATTGTGTAAGGACTACTATAAAAATTGCAAAGTAAAAAAGGACAGGGACCGACTAAGAGTAGAAGTAATCAATCATTTGAAGGAGGAACACAAAGTGAGGGATAGAATCCCACTCACGCCACCCATCATACCGACGAAAAAACAAGCAACCTTCATAGGAACTGTGGACCCAGACAAAAACAAGGACATTGACAAAAATATACCACTGGAAGAGCGACTAAGGATTGAAGCTGAAAGACAAAAGATACTTAAGGGAGACGAAATATTTCAAATGGCAAAAAACCCAATCAGAATAAACACCTCAGAAAACAACGACGAGCAACCATCGAAATACCAGAGAATTTTAAGACCAAGGCCGATAAAAACACAAAATAAATTTCAGATTTTAACCGACGACGACGAAACGGATCTGGATATGGACTTCGGATGCACGGACAACGAGTCAACAGCGCAGTCCGAAATTTCTCAAAAAGTAAGACAAACACTAAAACGAAAACAAAGACAACCAAATCAACAAAATAACACAAAACAAAAGACAGAAGTACAACAAACAAAGATACAAAAACCAAAAATCATAAAACCGCCGCCCATTATACTCAAGGGAGTCGCGCAGACAAAGCAGGCATATCAGGAGCTGACCCAAGACCTGAGAAAAGTAATCAAAAAGACGTACAACATCAAATTTACAAAAAACAATACCATTATAAACATCGACGACCATGAAGACTATAACAATTACAAGAACGCACTGAAGAATGAAGAAAACGTTGAATGGCACACGTATACAACCAGCCAGGAAAAGACGCATGCTTTCATCATTAAAGGGCTTGACCACCAACCGGACGCAGAGGACATAAAGACAGAACTACAAGACCAGCACGGCATAAACACCAAAAACGTTTACATAATGAATACCAAGTACCGACCGCTATATCTGGTAATTACCGACGCTGCAATCAAACTAACAACGATAGAAAAAATCAGATATCTTAGCTACGTACATGTAACATGGGAAAGAAGAAGACAGACATCGACAATGATACAATGCAAGAAGTGCGGACAATGGGGGCACGCGACGTCCAACTGTTTCCGCAAAACACAATGCTTAAACTGTGCACAAAACCACCCGACTGCAGAATGCACTAATACTGCAGCAAAGTGCATAAATTGCGGAAGGAACCACAGGGCGACGTCGCTGCAGTGCCCAGTATACATGTACAAGGCAGACCAAATTGAGATCAACAAGCAACAAAGACGAAAGCCCAACAAATCAACATACGTACCAGCACCAATATTAACTAGAAACCCATGGGCGGGCAGAGCAAATGCCCCATCTGTAATGGCCGACAGGCCAAGTATCGGCAGAACACAGATGCAGGACTTTCCACAACTTTACAGGACCAGACAGGAAGAAAACCAGAAACAGGACACTGAAAACCAACAATTTAACATGCAAACCAGGACACGCCCACAAGCCGACGCCCCCACACAGGACAATTTCAATATCGGCCAGGCAAGTAATCTTTTTGGCGCAATGAAAGAGTTTAATAGTCTAATAAATATAAATGAATTTATACGTTTTCTAAACGGCTGTTCCAGGGAATTACGAAAGGCAAAAACGCAAGAGGAACGCGTATCAACCATGATGAGCCTAATGGGGTCCAACTTAAACAACTACAACATCAGCCTTCCGTAATTCCCTGGTACTAGCCACATGGAATGCAAACGGAGTAGCTGGAAAAATGGACGAACTAAGGCAATTCTTACTCAGGTACAAAGTCGATATAATGGCTCTAACAGAAACAAAATTAAATCCAAATTTTAAAATAAAGGTTAGAAATTACCATATTTACAGGCAAGATAGAAATCAGCGAGGGGGCGGGGTAGCAATCCTAATCAAAAACTCAATCCCACACTCACAAATCAATCAAACTAATTCAACGGCAGAGCATGTTTCAATAAAACTGAAAAATGAAATAATATTAACAAGTTGCTACGTCCCCCCTGCGCATAATTTACAGGGTCACGACCTACATTATCTTTTTCAACAGGGACAAAAAGTGTTGGTATTGGGCGATCTCAACGCAAAACATCAAACTTGGGGAGAGACAAACAACTCACAACACGGAACAGTACTAAGGGACTACATAGACGCAAACAATGTACAAATACACATACCAACAAAACCGACGTGTTACAGAAATTTACAAAGACCAACATACCTAGACATAGCACTAAGCAAAAACATTCAATACCTGACGCAACTAAAAACAATACATGAGCTGCCATCTGACCACCTACCAGTGATAATGAAAATCGACACAAACATACAGAAAGACGAACCACGGACGACATGGAGTTACAAAAACGCAAACTGGGACAGATTTAGACAAATCGTAAACGAAAGAACACAAATTACAAACAACATACAGACCACAGATCAACTAGAAAATGAAGTAGACAAACTGACAAAAAACATACAATACGCGACAAGTAAAATAGCGACAAAAATTAACAGAAAAACGTCTACCAGACGACATACTAGACCTAATCAGACTTAAGAACAGTGCAAGGAAAAGATGGCAGAGACTAAGACGAGCACAAGACGCACTAATAACAAACGAACTACAAAACGAAATAAGACAGAGAATCAGGCAGCACAAAAATAACATATGGACAAACATAATTACAAACGTATCGACAAGGGACAACTCTCTGTGGACCCTGGTAAGAAGAGCAAAAACGAACAGGGAAGAAATCCCATCTTTTACCCAGGATCCACAGACAAACAGACAAAAAGCTCAAACGCTGGCAAACCAGTATGCCACAATGTGCGCGGGAAAGCCCAATACCACACGCGAACAAAATGAGGTAACAAATTACGTAAATAAATTTGCAAACATTAAATTCCCAATCCCACCTCAAATTCTACCCACCCTGTTCACCAATCCACAGGAGCTGTGTAGTGTGATTGAGAAGTTAAAAACCAACAAAGCACCAGGGGAGGATGAAATCACCAATATGGTAATAAAAAACTTACCAAGGAGGTCTGTCATTCAACTACACTACATAATAAACACTATTTTCCTCTTGCAACACTTTCCAAGTCAGTGGAAGAGGGCAATTATAGTGCCTGTACTGAAAAGCGGGAAGCCGAAAAATGACCCCGGCTCATACAGGTCAATTGCCCTCCTAAGCAGTCTTGGTAAAGTCGCAGAGAAAATAATACACAAAAAGCTGAAAATTGGAAAATTGGATCAGAAAATACCAGAGGAGCAGTTCGGCTTCAGGGAAAAAAGAGGCGCAGTACTGCTGGTCGCGCATGTTGCGCAGAAAGCAATAGAAAAAATAGATAAAGAGCAAACTACTGTGCTTCTTGCCCTGGACATCCGACGAGCCTTTGATAGCGTCTGGTTCAATGGACTAATATACAAGCTACTTACAATACACGAATTCCCACTGTACACCGCCACACTAATACATTCATACATCAATGGCAGATCTCTAACGGTAAGAGTAGGGAATGATTTTTCCTCCCCTGTGAGGCTGCACGCGGGACTGCAGCAGGGAACAACACTGGCTGCACCCCTTTTTAATCTCTACACAGCTGACATCCCGTCTTTCCCAAATTCTAACCTGGCCATCTTTGTGGACGACGTCCTACTTTATGCCAGTTCATATTATGCAAATGTGGCCAGGCAGCATTTGTCCAACCATTTAAACACCCTATTGCCGTGGTATGAGAAATGGAAGTTGGAAGTCAATGAGGATAAATGTGAGTGTTTGGTTTTAACACGAAAACACAATAACACTCACATTAATCAGCATATACAAATAAACAACAAAGAAATTATACCGACAAACACACTAAAATACTTGGGAGTGACACTAGACAGAAGACTACTATTTATAGAACAAGTGACAAACACAATACGAAAATACTACGCAGCAGCAAAAACCCTGCAAAGACTAATGAGACACGGCTCATTCCTATCACCGACAAACAAACTAACAATATACACAGCAATGATACGGCCAGTTCTGACGTACGCAGCTCCGATTTGGTGCAGTATGTCAGACTGGCAATACAGCCGACTACAGAGACTACAAAACATAGTACTAAGACAAATACTATCAGAAAGAAGACAAACACCACTGCGACACCTACATCACGCGACAAATATACAATACATAAAAGACTACGTGTTTGACATATCACAACAATTTTACGAGACGCAACCACAGAACGCAACATTAACAAGAGACTTGACAAGAATACGACAACAAGACGATCCCTTCCATAGACCGATATACTATAGACTTCCAATTCCAAAACAGACAAAATCAATTTTAAAATAAGTTATAATAAGCAAAGATAAAATCTAAAACTAAAAGAAACGTGACATAGTTACTGAAAGAAGGAAACGCCCACTTTTTGAACAAAGGCAAATAAATTGGAAAGGACACAAACAGACGGACAGGCAGTAACCCCATTTACCATACCACGGGAAATACTCCCGCCCACTCCCAATTATGGTAGTTCTAACTTTTGTTCAAGTCATAAGACAACAACTTTCGCTACACAGTACCTGAGTGACTAAAGCTGGTTTTTTCGAACCGTTTTTCCAGTGAACCAAGCGCAAAAATCTACCATAACAGAAACCATTTAATAGCAAAAAATTTTTTAAAGCAAAAGCAAAATAAGCTCTTTCATGGCGGTAAAAGATTACTGGAACCGGCCGAATAAAATCAATGAAAACAGGATCATTTCTACCAGGGCTAAGACAAGCCCCAACGGGGCGTTGCCTCGTTGTAGTGTCCTGGTTAGCACGCGCTAATCCAGCGGAAAAAGTGTTAAGATATTAAGTAATAATAATAATCGATACGTAGGAAAACCTGACATGTATCTTATTAAATAAATAAAGAATATTTTAAAAGTAAGTAAATCTTAATACCCGTTAACCTAATTCTCTAAAATTTTTGGTTAGTTATCCCTTTCTGAAATAGACTATATGTATTTTCAATTTTTCCTCAAAACTACTCTACTTTAAACATGTACTATATCTTCAATTTAATAAAAAGTTTGTTTCTACTATACTAAGAAACAGTCCAGTAGAATTTAACATATACTTGGTAAGAAGGTAAGAAATAAGAACACAAAGTCTTCCTACACCGTTATATTATAGAAATATTTTAAGCAACTTCTTTACATGTTTCAAACGCAGAAGCATTAATCTTTAGAAGAATAAATAAAAGAAGAAAAACCAGTAGATATCACCCTAACTGAGCAACACAATTGTAAGTTCGATGCAAAAATGAGTAGAACGGTGAGGAAACAGGTACACACGTTGCATTGTGAAAAATATGTGGGTTTGAGGCTTAAGGCACTATAAAAAATTTAAAGGGAAAATGAAACGTTTGACATTTTTGTGTGAAAAAACTGTCGAAAGATGAAACTAAAGTGACTGTGAATAATCATTTAAACAAAAGAAAATTGTTTGCTAATCATATTGTCGCGTCTTAAGATGACAGGCGACTGGGTTGTGTAGCTTAGATGGTTATGATCTATGTTTTACTTATTTTATTAATAATTATTTGCTAGTTGTGCCCTTATGGTGCGCTATCGAATCACTGAAACACAAGGATTTTTTAAGACATTTATTTAATGAATAGCAAAGCGATGACAGACAATAATCATAATGTGAATAAAATACAATGTTACGTTAAAGATTATAAAATGGTAAATTTAGATAGTTCTTTAATAAGAATTTGACTTACTTTAGAAAGGTGTTATTCTAGTAAGTTTAAAGAAACAATTTGTTCTTAATAGACAACTTTGACCAAAGTAAGAAGAATACAAGTTAATACAATTTAACAATTAAATGTAAGGAACACTTACGCAATCGAAGCAAAGTAAACTGGTTCTGGGGCAGTACTCTTCATGGCTTGAAAACTGTTTTAAACTTTAAGTAGTTATTTGGGCAGAGGTTACCCTTACACTTGAATACTTTTTACAACTCTCCGAGTAAGTGTTCCTCCGAGTTTTGCAACCCTTACCAGATGGAAGAAGGGGTTCCTTTTTGCTATGTCAGCAATTTATTAAAGAAGGGATTTTCCCCTGGATGGACTATTCAAAATGGAACCCTTTATCCCAACCAATACAAACAATTATGTTTATCAAATTTCATCTACAAACTCCTCCTACCAAACTAGGAATGTCCTTATCTTAGTTCTACACACTATTTTTCCGCTACACCTATTCTTATCAGCAGACTCAACACCTATTAAGTGTCTTAGCACCACAGGGAAGTATGAACTGATTTATTCATCGTTAAGGGTGCCAATCCATATCCGAAAATATACTTGGTACATTTGGCTGATGGCAGCATAATAATAAATTGAATTTGGGTTCACTTACATAGTGTTTAATATTAACTAATACTTTTTTATAATCATATTATTTTAAAAGCATAATTTGCATTTTATTTATTTTTCCGTTTTCTTTTATATCGATACTAAACCAAAGTAAATCCATTCAAGCGCCCAATTTTATTCATATCACATCGAGACCCAAATTGACTCTCAGGCTAAGCGGACCGAAAAAACGTTTTGCCAGGCCTATAGCTTTCTTTATATAAAACTTTCCTTTACCAAATTTATTTTGAAAGGATGGATTTTCATTTGTATGCCGCTGCCGCATATTGGATAGTAGTGAGTAGTGATTTTAGCTTAAAAAAATAAAAATCTTTTATTTTGTCAACATTTCATAGAAAATTTACAGCCGTATTCAGAGCAAGATACAAAAACCACGTTCTTTAAAAGTTTAATTTATTTTAAAAATGTTTTTCTAATTTTGACATATAAAGTGACACTTTTTAAAACTGATTGACATTATGAAACGTCTTACTTTTTGTAACTAGTTGCATAAAGTAAAATTGTATGCAATTGGTGACGAAAAATGTATTTCAAAATTAGTGACAAAAAGAATTATTCTATTTATTAAACTGTTTATACAAGTTAAAAACATAAATTATAAATTAATTAATTATTATAAATATTGATAACACAATTATTGCAATTATTCAAATTAATTCCCGACGACATATTTTTTTCATTGCTCGAACTTGCTGTTATTTGGGAAGCGACGCACATTGCATTAGATGTTTCACCAAATATTTCTTGCGCTATAAGTTTTTTATTATTCATGGAATTTTCAACATATCCCTCCGCAACAGAGCTAGATTTCCAACCTCCGTGCCTCTTTAATTTTAAAAGATCAGCGCCACTGTCTGCTAGGAAAGTGGCAGAGCTTCTTCTGAAGCAGTGGCCAGTATATAGAACAGGATTTGAAAGACCAAGAAATTGTGCAATAACTTTTGGCAGACTGCTAAATGTGTTAATTCCCACAGGATTTCTGGTACATTTTCCATTCGCATATTTTACAAAAAATCTGTTGTGTTTAAGAATCTGGGGACGCAACTTAATATATTTTCTTAATATTTCAACAAGATTCGTATTTTCAATGTCTCCAGTGGTAATTGCACACTGCCGTATAACTTTTGTTTTCGAAGGTCATCAACACGAAAATGGCTTCCTTCGTCTATAACATTTTCAACTGGAAGAAAAGTTAATTCTGCTTTTCTGCATGCTCCTGCCATTCCAATTATCATTGCAACCTTAGCCATTAAGTATTCTATGTCATCAGCTTCCAATAAAAATTTGGCAAAATTTTTTTTAATAAAAACTTTTGACTTTTTAGCACTGTACCCGTCCGCTTGCCTTTTTAATATATGCTACCAAATTTGTATATTTTTTAATATCAATATTCCTTTTCAGATTTAGTTCAGACCTTAACATTGAGTAAAGTGTCCATAATGTGGAAACTTTTAGATCTTTCTTACCCTCGAAATATGCAGGTAAAACTTTCTCATTAACATGTTTAATTTTCTTCTCATCACACCACGTAACAAATTTTTCGTATGCCAAATCATAAACTGCCTTTGACTTTTTGGGAATTACTGATAATAGAGCATTACCTGCTGCCTCTTCAATATCGCTTGGTAGCTCTTCAGAACTTGAATGACTCATTTTTTAAAAATAAAACTAAAAATATATCAATCTCGCTAAAAACCTTCCGTCTAGACTTTTTTACAAAATGTCAAACTGACAACTAACATGAAGTAACAGCAACAATAGCTATTTATGCCATCAGTTATATGTCAAAATTAGAAAAACTAAATTTATGTTTTCCAAATTTTTATCAATTATATTAAATTTTATTTTTTTTATAGATATAACTTTACCTATCTGCAAAAAAACGTGCACTATATGATAATAAAAATAGTCAACAAGATACCTAACCACATTAAGAATACTACCGTTGCCAAACTTCGGTCGTCACTTAAGCGATTTCTTGTATCCAAGGCCTACTATACTGGGGAGGAATTTTTCAATGATGTGTAAATTTTTTAATGATATGTGAATTTGACGGTTTTTGTACCCGAATTTTAAACTTTTGTATGTAAGAGTCAGTATTTTGAATATAGATATTAAAGTGTTGTGTCTGTAAGTTGGTCCTTTATATAGATTTTGTACGGTAATAAGTGATGTTCTTACTGTATCTTTTTGGTGATTGTACTTTTATTCCTTTTATTGTTTTATATGTTTTCTACTAGTTTTAGATGACAAGTTCTATACTGTTTTGTATTTTTAACAGAACTAATAAAGAAATTATTATATTATTATTATTATTATTATTATTTATTACTTTCTTCAAAATTAGAAAAAATCTTGTATGCAATACGTTACGAAATGAAATTTTGTGTAACTTGTGAGTTTTTGCGAAACTCACTTCGTTCGTTCCGCAAAAATCTCACGCGTTACACAAAATTAGGCATTTCGTAACTGATGGCATAAATAGCTATTACAATCATCTGCTGCAAGTATTTTTTTGTCATTTCTTGCCCTTCTTCCGAATTCGGCTTTTTACCTCTTCGTTTGCTGCCAGAGCCATTTCAGAGGGGAACTACAGCTTAACGTAGATTCCGAACCACGATCCTCAATCATGCGACACTCCCCAAAGGCTATCAACCCTTGGTTTCTTGCCATTGCAGAACCTACCGATTGGGGGGTGTGTACCATCTTCCACACCCCACGAGATGTCCGATCTCATCCGGCCTGGTTACCGGCGTGAACATACTTTTTTTATTATGCGTATGTCTACTCCGGGGATCGAACCCGGACCGCCACGGTCGAATGCCAGTACCTCACCTCTGAGGCACTGCCGCGATATTTTCTTTTCAACTACCCATAATGACGTAAGATTTTCACAGATTATAGTTGATCTGCATTGGCCCTTTAAGAAGATAGTTTCTTTCTTTAGATTTTACCGTATTTTCCTTTTGATTAAAATAATCAACTTTAAATTTTACTCTAAATACTTATTTTATATAAAAGTTGTTCCTTAGACGGGCATCTAATTTTATCCCTTAACAAAGTTTTAATATGCCAAGCCCGAAAAATACTTTAAAACTTCTTATATTACTTTCTTTACATTTAATAATAGTAAACTATTGCAAGCTTTAGGGGAACAGAGGCCATTACCGTATAGTCCGTACAGAGTTTAATACCGTTCACATCGATTCTGACGAAAAAAACTACGATTCATAAGTCTTTCTGTGTTTATTGCGTGAGTAAACCACGGCAGTGGCTTAGTGGTGAGTTACTGACATTCGACCGTGGCGGTCCGTGTTCGATTCTCGAAGAGGGCATACGCTTAATAAGAAAAGTATGCCCGAAACTTTAGTGGATAAAGAATGCAGTATGTTACCAATGATTCCCAATATCGAGACCGAGAAGGGCGTCATGGACCTCTGGGGGCGTGAAAAGGATAACTAGTGCATACACGTGGTTCGGATCCCACGCTAAGCTGTAGGTCCCGTCTGGTTGACATTACCCAGACGATAGGGGATACAATGGGTCTCATAGATCTTAAAATACTGGCTCTTCATGATCTCACAACATCATCATCTTCATCATCATCACAACATCTAGTGAGAGCACGTATACATTTTCTCAGTCTAAACATCCGTGACACAATAATACGTAAGTCTTTTAATCCTTTTAAATTTAACTTGGTTCTTAGTTTCATTAAAAGTTTGGACTTTAAAATATGTTTCAAAATTTTTTTGTTATATGTTTGTTGTTATTTTTCCGGTTCGAACAATACCATATCTTATTACACGCCATTGCCGGAGTGTGCAATTGAATTTCTAAATTTCTCAAAATAGTGGTGGCTTATAAAAGAAATATTGGTAAATTTCTGAAATAATTTATAAATTTAATTGTTCAAACAAATAAAATACATATTAACTTTTATAATAATAATAAGAGTAAATCCGCCTGGAACATAGTAAATGAAATAAAAGGCAAGTCGGCTGTCAAAGAAATTACCATTAAGGGTGATAAAAAAACAGTGGCTGATAACTTTAATGCATTCCTCGTGAATGTCGCACCGAGATTATTGGCTGATGCAGAAAACTTACCTTTTAGTTCAAATATAGAGCATAATCCACTAAATATAGAATTAGAATTAACTAACGATCAGGAAATATTAGATATAGTGAAACGACTAAAAAACAAATGTAGCTGTGGATATGATGAAATATCTAATAATATAATAAAATCGGTAATATCGGTAATTTTAAAGCCTCTCGTGTATATAATTAATAACTCTATTAAATTTGGAATATTTCCTGAACAGTTGAAACATGCGTTGGTTGTACCTATTTTTAAAAAAGGTGATGATACCAACATCGAAAATTACCGTCCTATCAGTTTACTTCCATCCTTTTCCAAGATATTTGAACGCGTAATATGTCATAGGGTCATGAAATTTATGGTAGAAAATAACATTTTAAATATAACACAACATGGTTTTATTGCAAGTAAGTCAACACAAACAGCATTATTTGAATTCACAACAAATATCTTGGAAACTTTAGAGAGTGATGAGATTCCGTTAGGCCTATTCCTTGATCTGTCAAAAGCATATGACACTTTAAATTATGAAATTCTTTTTAAAAAGTTATACCTTTATGGTATACGAGGAAGGACCTTAGAATGGATTAAATCTTACTTATTTGGAAGAGAACAAAGGGTAATGATAGGTAAAGGAGGAGACAAAGTGTTTTCAACAAGTAGACCTATTACAGTAGGAATACCACAGGGTAGTGTCATAGGGCCAATTCTATTTATCATATATGTGAATAATATTGGTGAAATTTCCAGGATACAACAAAATATTAAAGTTACCAACTATGCAGATGATACAAATATTTTAGTGATATATAAGGATCTTGCGTTTCTTGAGCGGAATGTTCAACAATTTATGTTTGAAGTAAATAATTGGTTTGTTAAAAATAAACTGATTTTAAACAAATCAAAGACAGGTATCACCATGTTTAAGACTAACCGATCCACTCTGGAAAATCCGGAAACCATAACCATTAATAACAGTAATATAGAATTAAAGGAAAATACTAAAGTTTTAGGTATGTTTCTGGATAGTAAAATGTCCTGGGGTAGTCATGTGCAATATGTTGTAACAAAGTTAAATGCTGTATGTTACACCCTTAGAATATTAAGTAAATATGTTAATTTAGAAACTAGAAAAATGGTATATTACTCTAACTTTGAATCTAGAATAAGATATGGGCTAGTAATGTATGGGAGTGCCAAAGACATAACAAGAATCTTTTGTTGTCAAAAAAGGGCGTTAAGGGTAATTCTTAATTTAAGACCGCGAGATTCATGTAGAGGTAAATTTAAACAGCAGGGACTCTTGACTGTGTCTGGAATTTACATACAGGAGTGTGTATTATTTTTTTTTAGAAATAAAAATATTTTTGAAAATAGCGAGGCACAAAAGAAATACCCTACTCGAACGCTAAATTATATCTATCCCAGGCATAGATTGACTTTATATGAAAAGGGAGCCTATTATCAGTGCATTAAGTTATATAATGCTCTACCAAACCATATAAAGCAAATTAATAATCTAAAGAAACTGAAAAGGTCTATCTTTAGGCTTATTGTAGATGTAGAACCATATACAGTAGATGAATTTTATGAACATTTAAATTTAAATTGAGAAATAATACCTTTGTTTGTTTTTTTTTGTGACACTATTTTATTGTATGCTGCATACTTTCAAAATAAAGAGTGTATTATTATTATTATTATTATTATTATTATTAATATTTACTTTGTATAATATAAGCTTTTGGTCGTATTTACCTGCCTGTCCGAAGCAGGTTAGATTTTCAATTAAAGCCAATTTGTTTAAAACCTATTTTAGATTGCACAAGATGAAGCTTCAATTAATAAAATGAACTGGGACCAACTCGACACCGTCCTTATTACAAATTCTCATTATGGAGTGCCATTGCATTCCCGTTCGCAGTTAGAACCTCAGTACTGCATTTAAATTTATAATTTGGCAAATAAAATGGCCAGAGAAATTCAGCTTATAGAACTTCTTAAAAGTTCCATTATTTTTAGTTCTCGATTTGTTTTTAATGAGCTGATATTTCTTTAAATAGAATTAATACCTAATATACCGGGTGCCACAGAAGAGAGAGAAATAAAACTGTTTGTTAGAGTATAACTTAATAAATATAACTTGTTGATTACACTTTTTTCTTCAAAAAAGGCGCCCTCTTTGTGAACTATTCCAAACCCTACACGACCTATATTACTGATAGTCTCGAATGATATCGAACCCATTAATGTATGAAATTGGTCCTTACACGATCATTCACAGCAGCATTCCCTTATTATTATATAAAATATTTACATTACACAGGGTGATTCGTTAAGGTCGACGAGCGGCCATATCTCGGAAACTACTGGGCATAGAAGTTCCGCATTTTGCCGCAAGAGGGCTTAATTGGGAAGTAAATTTTAAAATTTCACATATTTCCGAAGATTCCACATTAAGGTATATCTCTGATAATGCCATTAAAAAGCTTGGACAATTATGCATCATTTTGGTCTTATGCTCATTGGCGTACCAACTTTAATAGGAGGGGGGAAGCTGTTGAAAGTGTAATCATTTAAATCGCTGTAACTTATAAACGACTTATCCGATTTTAGCAAACTAAAAACTGTTTGGAAAAGAAATGTATGCACTTTCACCAATCTTATTTAGTTGCCCATAATAGTTCTAAAAAAAATGCTAATGGGCGCAATTTTTAATAATAACATATTTTTTGATTTTACTCCGAAAAAATAAATCATACTGTATAATTATAATACCATAGTCGAAAAGTAGATAAAACTTGCTAGAAAAAATATTAAAACCGCAGCTCTATATCTTCGTTCGTTTTAGCGTTATTACCAATAGAATAATTTTTAAAACTTTAAATGAAGTAGCGATTATATATTTTTTAGAAAAAACGTGGGACGCCACTGATATTTTTCCATGTGGATATTATTTCGGATTAGCCTGGTCAATTCTGCATAAAAATGGTCTCTTGCGTTTTTCTCCTCAGGCACGCCGTTCTTAATTAAAATAGTTAAATTAAATTAGCTCTATTATTTATTATTATTATTAACATTGATAATGAAAATTTTTCTTTTACAAAAATTGTTGGAAATGACCGCCTTCACTTAATAGGCATGCTTCCGCCCGTCTAATTTAATTTTTTTGTATACCTAATAAAAAAACAACTTTATTTAATTGATCGATATAATATTCTAGTGTTTAGGGGAGAGGATTTTACGTCCTGAGGCTTCCAATTGTACGGGATAGCGCCACATATATACATACACTATATTGCTAATACCATAATTCAATGATGACACCAATGTAAGCAGATGATTAGGGGCCGTTGAGTTTGCGCAGCTCGAAAATTTGCTTCTTGATGTAAACATTTGACAGGACCGACTTTCAAAATATGTTTACAAGCTTGTATTTAAATTCACCAGTTAGTTTAGGTGTGTACAGTTTATGGTCAAATAAAACTAAGTAACCAATATTTTACATACCTGAAATACCTTATTCCTGGTATTGAACCGCGATTCGTGCAAAAAAGGATTATGCACTTTTTTCTACCCATCTTGAGACACAAGTCGCTAACAATAACAAAATGTCTGGTAAAGTTTTATACCTAAATTCGCACCCAAAACTTAAAAATAATATTCACAATCACACACGGAACATCCGAACGAATACAACGTAAAAAAAGATGGAAACGACTATAACTTACAAACTAACAAAAAAAAAATGTCTAAAGTTTTATAAATATTAACACCCAAAACTTGGAAATTATAACAACAGACGAATGAACGAAACAAAAGATGGCGACTAATAAGAATATAACGGCGAGCCGGTTCTGTTCAAGAGACCTTAGGTTCTGTTAGAAATCGTGTGGGTTGCCTAATTTTTTCCCTACTGCGCAAGCGCCACGGCTCCAACTCAGGTTATTTTGAATCGCACGATGGGTGTCTTCTTGCTTCGTGCGGCTGCTTGTATTGGCAATATATGTGGATAGCGCGAGATATCTAGATGCATGTAAATTTCCTAAAACTTAAATTTGGCATGTATCTTACATAAAAGTTGAGCAGGGTTAATATCTAATCCACATACACAATTTCGTCATTTTTCGGTAAGTACGTCTAAGTTTTACGGACATTTTTTAATTCAAGGAATGTTTTTCGCAATACGAAGGCACTATTCTTATGTAAATGAAACAAAGCGAATACAATTCTCATGTTTACCATTTGCAGTAAATATTACAGTTTATACTTAGAAAACTACCCTCATTAAGTGAAAATGTTAATAAATTAGATCTATTGCCTGCATTTAAGCAGCAGTTGTGTTGCATCTGCTTTTCTCCCAAGCCTATATTAAAATATCTTAGTTTTCGAGGTACACGATGCACTCAAGAAGCTTTATGCTTTGTTTAATTTAGGTAAATCAATAGAGTTTGAGATAAATGTCTAAATTAAAATAAAAAAATAACAATTCTGCTGGAAGATGCATTTTCTTCAAATATAGGTATTCTTAAGTAGGGATATTAACCCCTACTTAAATTTACTAAACTTTAGGCGTATGTAACAGAGGGTCCCCCCTTTAAAAAAATCGTCGAGAATTGACATTAAAGCTATTGACTTGAAATTGGGACATATCCCATACATATTATAAACTGGTCTTTTAGCAATCTTTTTGGGTAAACTAGAACTGGTTACGATATCTCGTTAGTTTTTTACGGCCGATCCCCCGACGAATATTCTGTAGTAATATGTTAAGGGCATAAGAACTTGTCGAATATTTTGCCTGAAGATTTGTTGCCTAGAAACAGCTTGAATTAATTTATATTGTTGACAATTTTTGTCAACAATATAAATTAATGAATGCTGTTTCTGTAAAGGCCGAGACACAATTAAAAAATAAGCAATATGCAACAAGAAACAGGTAATAAGAAATAAAAAATATAATATAAATTTCATTCCTGTTGCTTGTTGCGACACAATACATGCTATTTTCTACTCTCACATGGAAATTTGCTGTTTCCTTTACACTTAAGTGGCGGGTAAAGTAGGCTTTTCCAGTTAACTGTGCGGCAAAATTTTATATCCATCCTAGTTAGGTTATGAAACTGACCAATCACAGTAGTCAATTACAGAGAAGCCAAATTTACATGTTGTAAATTCGTTTTCTGACAGTTGAGAGAAGTTAGGTTAACAATATGCTTCAAAAATATGCAAATCTGTCAGATCCAATTTGTACGTTTTAAATTTAAATCAAAACATTTATCCCAGAGTCTATGTGTATACACAATATTTTCCTAAAGAGTACTTACACGAAATGGTGCAAAATATTGAAGGTATAATAACAAAATTAATACCAAAATATATTTCTATCAAATTTTTATTTTCTGCCTTACTAAAGATTTGCACACAGACGCACTTTCTTATTTCAAAAATATCTTTATTTCCACTCATTTCTAGACAATTACTACAAGCTTTACATAAAATGTACTATATACCTACCAAATGAACGTTTTCTTACTAACCTTGGTATTTTTTTCCATATAAATAATATATATTATAAATATTTGTGCACGGGGATATTTTCCGATATATTTTGAACGAGGATCGAACCCCAATTGATCTTAAAACTTTTATTATACGCAACAAACATAGAAAATTAACTGGTAATTCTTCCTTAAATGGTGGAACATAAAGATAACCCGATAAAACAGACGAAATTATAAGATTTCTAGAAAAAAAAACATTTTTTACTAACATTTTTAAGGTTATGTTATTTCTACTTACACTATTGCCACTTCTCGTCTTCTCTTTCCACGTTAACAGTATTGCTAGTTTGTAAATTGGCGATTATTTTGAAAAATTTAACCATAGCGAACGTTAAATATTCATATTAATGCACAAAATCCATTTTTAACTGTTTGAAACGAATTCTACAGCTATTTTGTTGTACTTTCGGAGTTATAATTATTTACGCAAGCAGAAATAAACCCGAAAAACCTATTTGTCTTCTGTGTATTTTAGTAAAACAATTATTGATCAAATTACCTGGTTGAGAAAATAAATTGTTCGTTTTTATTAATACATATATCGCATTTTGTCTGTTATTCTGTAAAAGCCGAATATGAGAAAAATATTCAAAAGTGAAATAAATATAAGAAATTACCCAAATCGATAAATATGTTACAGTGTAATTTGGACAATGGGCTTGCCATCAAAATGAATTTTTGTTCAATTGTTTCTTTTTATCGTTCTCACAAGTTTATGGCCAACTTAAAAAACAAGTTATGATGCCTAATTTAAATAATTTTAAAAAATTCTTAGCATGAAGTTCGGAAGTTAAGTCGTAGAAAAAATATACTGTACAACACGAGTGGATTGTCCATATTGCGCTCGGAAGTTTAAGCACTCCGCCTACGGCGTCGTGCTCAATTTACTTCCTTGTGCGATATGGACATCATATCCACTTTTGTTGTACAAACTACTATTTCCTATCACATTTAAGAAAGATCGACCAATGAAATGGTTGAATTGCCAACTGTCAATAAATAACATTTTCAATTTTCGTTGTGTCAATAAAACAGGTTATTTTGGTGTCCTATTTGTTTTTGTGGTTTTTCCTACTTTAAAAAAATATGGAATCGAAAGAAGCTTTAAATTTCCTGGTCTCGGCACAAATAATAGCCACCAGTCTATACTTAACATTAAAGTTAAGACGCAATCGAAGATGGAGGGATAGGCGATGGTGGGCTCATCCTATCAATAAAAAGCGGCAAAATATGGGCACTTTAAAACAGTTTTTATTGAACACGATCCTGAAAGATTCTTTAGCTACACTAGAATGTCGGTAGCAAGATTCTACCATCTGTTGAGTAAGACATACATTAACAAGGAGTCGGAGGGATCCAATATGCCCTAAGCAACGATTGGTTATAATATCCAAAGATTCACGCAGTTCTAAATCCATTTCCTAAAAGAATTATAAAGAAATAAATTATTTCGAGTTACAAAAAAAAACATTATAATTATTTATTTTTATATTTAAACGATGTTTTATTTTCTTTTTATTTAAATGGTTTTTAATGCTGATATACAGTAACGTTCTGCTAAAATGATTCTATATTCAAGGATTCTGCAGATCCCCTTGAAAACCTTAAAGCTAAGATTTTTACAAAAATTTAATATTTTCTTATCTTTACTGCAACTCAAATATCACAGAAGTATAATAATTTTTGTAAATTCACCGGCTTCATCGTAAACAAATACACAACTTGTTACCAAAAAAATTTAAAAATACCTCTCTAACTTCAAAATTAAACTGACAAATGTCAAAATAATTTTAGGGGGCTGGGCTTATTATATATGGCGTTTCATTGGCCAATGATAAGAAATTTGCAACAGAAAATTCAACATTTCGATATCTTAAATTTTATTTCTTGTTGCTTGTTGCTTAAAACATAATTGTGTCGTGATTGATTTGCTTGTATGTATCCAAATTTATTTCTGTTGGTTAATGCTTATCGCTTAATGTTTATTTTTTAATTGTGTCTCGGCCTTTAGCAACAAATCTAAAGGCAAAATGTTCTACATAGTCCATATGCTTGAAACATATTTGATAGACTATTTCCTGAAACGTGAAAGTACAATACCTAAAACAAAAATAGAAAAACATGGTATTTTAAAAATACAGGGACATTATTTTAAGTGTCTCACCCGATTGGCGACTTTGCTATCGACCACAATAAAAAAACAATTATGTATTCCCTAACAGCTTTTAGTGAAGAAGCCAAATTTGATGTCAAAATAAATCTGTTTACAAATTTGACAGATACGACGCCATATTAGATTTTCTTAAATGGGAACCCTACCTGATAGTAAGCCAGCTGCATTCGCCTATTTGTTCTAACATTAAAACTGTATAATTGTCAATATTTATTTTCAGCCGTTCCGGAGATACGAGGCTTCGAAGTTGGTGATTTTGTTATCATCGAATTACCAGAAGCTTTGAGATTAGAAACTCAAATTTTTTCTGGAGATACGTAATTTTTTATGGCGGAGCCACCCATGCTATTACCATATATGTCAGATGTTAAAAAATGACAGATACGACGCCATATTGAATTTTTTAAATGGCAACCCACATTTATAACTACGTCAGTAAATAGCATATCGCGGTCCGATTTCAAAAATATATAGTTGTCGATATTTATTTCCAATTTCAGTGAGAGGCATGTCAATATTGTTTATACATTTTTTCAAGATAAGCAAATATCTAAATAAATATCTACAAAAAGGATGGCCATGCAGGGAAATATTCGCGAATATTTGCCTGTATTCGCCTAGCTAACATTCGCGAAAATTCGCCGGCTAATGGGCAAATTGTCGCTGATATTTTGATCATTTTCCTCCAATTTTTCATGTGAGGGAAATAGTCAAAATAAAATCTCAAAAAAAAAATATTTTTCGAAAATTGACATCGAAACCGAGGTTATTCTCGTTCTTTTTATACTCGAAGTAGTGAGTTAGCGACATTTTTGGACTTTATAAAACTTTTTATAAATTTTTGGGCCAAAGTTTTTTCCAAAACGTCGAAAATTGGCATTAAAGCTGTCCATTTGAAATTGGAATGTGTTATAGACTGGTCTTTAAGCAATCTTTCTGCGCAACTATAACTGGCTACGATATCTCGTTATTTTTTTACGAACAATCTCCCGAGCCCAAAAAGTGCGTTTTTCAATGTTCAAAATTTCAAAAAAAACATTTCCCGAAGACTTACATAGAAATGGAGATTTTTCTCGTTCATTTCATACTCAAATTAGTGGGGCAGCGACATTTTTCACAAAGTTTTATACCAAACTTTTTAACCCCACTTTTACTAAGTTTAATACAACTTACGTTTGAATTGGGTCTCTTTGTACTCTTTCTCAAGTTAGAATGATCTTCCCACTATAATTGGTCAATTTCATATCCTAACAATAATGGATATGAAATTATATCCATTCAGTTAACTGGTATAGCCCATTTTATCTAGTCACTTGGTTATAAAGGAAATTATGGGAGTAAAAAAGGAGTTTCTGGACAATTTTAAGATAAAACCAATAAATGGGGAGAGTTTTTGGTAAAGGCGTATTGCGATACAAATTTCGGAAGCGCAGAAACATTGCATTGAAGCTAATGTTGTATTGCGCGTATAAAGAAAATAATATCTCCATAATATCCTTATACGTTTGAAATATTGACAAGATGATATATTTTAAAATAAATTTCTTGATTTTGTCACGTTTATTATATTTAACTACGCTTGGATAACAATTTTTTTATTTTAGTAAATATAGTAATAGACAAATATACTAAATTTCGTATACGTTTTTAATTCTTTGACGTTTCTCTTAGCAAACGCGTTGGCCAACATGTGATTTAAAAATTCCTCAATTCCGAAAACGGCTCTTCCTCACGAACTTTAGACTCATGAGCGATGGAAATATAACTTATCGTATATTTACATGTGCACGACAAAGATACACACTAAACACTCCAATCTGTTACCATTCAATCAGCTAAAAAACCATCAAGAAATTATTGTTACAGCACCGACATCGAGCGCCGTTAGTATGTAATCTCGTTCTTATGCTCTTGCTCTCGCAAATCTCTTTCCGTACTTCATCGGTACAATTATCTTCTGTGCATTCTTTCAATATCACAAAGTCGGCATTTATTCGTTCACGTGTTGAATAATAAGTGCAGAATTGTGTATTTTTAGAGATCATTTTGATTGCGCGTAGACCTTCTGGTTATAAACTGTTGAACTGTGTGCATATGTGAAGTGTTCTTCTTATGAAATGCAAGTAAATTAATTGTTTATTTGATTATTAACTATTACAGGAACACTAGATCGGCCCTAACCAAATCCTAAGCTCTGTAAAATAAATGTCACTAGAAATGACACGTGTCATCGACGGCCATTGAAAGCGACACTAAAATAGCCTATATAAATAGATATATTTTTCTGTGAAATATTTTATTATGAACGAATAACAATACGCTTTTGCCAGTAAATTATTTAGTAACGGTTAAACTATTAAATACCGTAAACAGGCTCGATATATAAAAAAAAGTCCTGAATAAACATTTTATCAATTTAATTTACATCAGTAGAGTTTATTTCTACCCCATTTTAATGTTGCAAATTGCTAGTCTGCCAAACCGCGTGGATTAATTTGGGGACAACGAAATTATTTCGATCGGGCACATCATTCATATGCAACACGAAGCCCGAAGATTTGCATGGGATCCAGAATTACCATAAACAAACAAGTAAATTGGGTAGATGACGGGACTAACTTCGCTCCATTGGACTCAAAGTAATTTGCAAATTAAAACAGTAAATAAAATTTTATCCTAAACTGATGGCGATATCGTTACAATCCTAAAAAAAATGATCTAGACTGTAGAATAATACTGATTTTAGCTTTGATCTAAAAATAAGATATGAATAGCTTCATCAAAAAGCAAATGCTCTTTTACACAGTCGACCCCTTCTACTGATAATTCTCTTTCTGCAGGTGATTCTGAACTACATTAGATAGATTTAGTATGTCTGATAGAGTTGGGGCAGCAATTTCCTTGGAGTCTTTGCAAGACGCTGGCATCATTTCAGAGGAAAACAGATCCATGGTTATTGACGGAAACAAAATTCGAGGATTTCAAGAAAAGCAGAGACCGATATTGCCAAAAATCAAAATCAAAATCAAAAAAGACATTTTACAAAAAATGCAGTAACAATTGGTTGATTTGGCGTCAACTTCACAATAGCTCTAATCTACAATAAACTTATATAATAAAATTAAAATAAAAGTTAAAATTTTGCTTATCCAACACTGTTTAAATACACATTAAAAACATACACCTAGGTGCTATTAAAATACATATTCCAAAAATTCATTTATACTGTAGGGTTCAATCTTTACAATACTTAGTGACAAACACAGCTCTCTTAAAATTTCTTTCACTCTTAATATGTGTAGGCAATTTGTTTAAAAAACCTTAGATAAATAGATAGGACCCCATTCAGTGGATGTGAGTCTGTGCATAGGAACATTGTAATCAATAATAGCTCTGGTATTAAATGGATGGTGTGTCCTATGCTGCAGAAATTGATCTTTGTTCTTAAACAGAAAAATCAAACACTCCTAAACATGCAGACCTGACAGAGTCAATACGTTCAGATCCCTAAACGTTCATCTACATGACTTCCTCCATGACAGCCCCAGAAGAATCCTAATTGCCCTTTTCTGTGCTATAAATATTAGCGTCAATACTACAACCTCAGAATATAACTCAAAAACGCAATGGCGAGTGTATGTTTGCAAAAAATACAATTCTTAGGGTGCTACGGTCAAGATATCTAGCCATCACTCTGAGGGAGTAGCAGGCATTATTCAGCTTATTGCAAACATATGTTACCTGAGAAACCCAATCCAAATTCTGGTCAATGTACATGTAGATTTTTAAGAACTTGGTGTCTGTTGCTAAAGTTACACCCTGCGAGCGGACCACGGCATCCTGCGGAATGTCACTGTTTTTGTATTTTGATCTGAATCATACATATTTGGGCTTGTCGTTGTTCAAGACTAGTTTATTCTTTGTGAACCATTACTGAGTCCTGTCCAAGCAGTCACTAGAGATTCCAAGAAGCTCATTCAACCCCAGTACCAAAATATTGGTGTCATCGGCAAAAGTTACCAAATGAGAATCCCCGTCCAGTACCTCAGGCGACAGATTATTGACGTAGAAAACAACGGACCCATGACGCTTCCCTGTGGGATTCCCATAGGATGGCCTCCGAAAAGTACCGCCTACCATCCAAAAGTAAACTTAAAATAAGATAACGTGGGTCTGTATTTTAATTGGCGTAAAGACCAAACAGTAAAATTTTAAGACTGCAGAAAAAAAACTATATTAGAGGAACAGATAACTTTAGTTAAGGAGACTGGTTCAAAGTATGTCGGGCATATTTCTTTAACCTCTAAAATATTTGTTTGTACAGAAGTTGTACAGTAGTACGTAGTTAAAGTTCTTAGAAACAAAGAATATAGACAATAATCCTCGTTCATTTATTCGAAATTTGGGTAAAGCATCAAAAGATTGCGAAAACTTTCCCCTTCTAGCAGTCAATGCTTTAAAATGTAACTTGCCATATGTTTCTATTTAGAAAGATTTAAGCAGAAACCAGCTTACTTATATGAAATTTGTGAAGCTATTAGCTCTGGAACTTTTAATGAATGTTTGACAAAGAGAAATCGTGGCAGAATAGTTCAATCACGATGGCTTATAACTGCAAATCGAATGGTAGGTTTTAACATCTGCTCCAACAGAAAACTTGTGTTAATTAATTTTACATTAATTAAATTAATTTTTATTAAATTCGCCATAGAAACTAAACTACATTGTATCTACGGCACTAAATACTTATATCGAGCAGTTTGAAGAAGTAGCCCATACTTGAAGTGAAGTGGCAAGTTAAATGGGGAACAATAATACTCTAAGTCAACCTTCACTAAGATATATTTAATAAAAAACCTTTTGGCAAAGTTTTTTCATAATTTACTTCACCACTAAAGTTGCTGTTCAGTTTTAATATCATTTCACCTAACGTTTCTCTTTTCGTCACTTTAAAATACCCTTTATCAACCATTCTCCCATTTTTATCTATAAAACTTGGTAGTATGTTTTTCTCCCCTACTTCTATGGAAGTTCTTCATCATTTTTCTTTAACAAATTAACTTCCTTAAAAGCTCTATTAGGGTGTCTCACAATTTCCTAATATTTATTCCAACTTAAAGTATACTTCTCCTAAAGATGAACGTGTATACGTTCGAAACATGTAGAATACAATAAAATCATAATAGTTTCTTACCTAAAAATGTAATTTAAAATTATACTGTATAATTTAACGTAAAGTTGGCTTAATTTTTGTAAAAAAAGTTTTAAAGAAAAGCGGGTTTCCGCAAGGAACTAAGCCCCGGGCTGTCGAGAACATGAATCCGGTATAAAAGAATAGAATTCACAAAGTTATAAGGAAAGGGAAACTGAACTGAAGGGCGGAAAATCAGGCCGTAATTTAGAATATTCTCTTCTGAATCAAAATATTTTTCCTGGAGCCATCAAGTTAGTTAAACTTTTAAAGCATTGGAAAGGAACTAAGAATCTAATACAATGTGCAAATAGTCCGAGCATATGTGCACGTTGTGATCTTCTGGAAAACTGTAGACTAATAATGCGGCCTTCCAACCAAAGTTGTGGGTCAGTGCAGGGCGTTAAGTTTTCGATATTTCTGTGTATCCCTTAGATCAGCGTTTCTCAAACTTTTTTGACCACGGACCCCTTTTGATTTCGGAATTTTGTTGTGGACGCCCATCCCGCGCTTGCTACATTAGTACAAAATGACACAGTACAGAATGATATTCCCAATAATTTACAGTTAGTAAGTAGTTAATCTACACATTATTTTTTTTCAACGGTTATTTTTTTTAACAAAGCAAAAAACATCATTAAGCAGTAAGCTGGTTGCAGCAAATGTTTTTAATGAGATGGATGGATCTGCTTTCTACTTCCATATAATTTCCTTATGTTGGGTTTGATTGAAGAAAGCTGCAGCCTTATGTCTGGTTCTGCATTAAGTCGATTACGATATTTTGTTTTTGTTGCAACATATGTCAAAAAATCCGGCTTCACATAAGTATGTTGTCACAAATGGCAGTAGGACTGAAATTGCTTGTTGAGTCAGATCTAGGTATTCACCTTTAATATTGCACCAAAAATCTACCAATTGCTCCTTTATGAGTCTCGTCTTTAAAACTGAATCAGACGTTAAATCGATCAACGATTCATACTGAGCTGCTAGGAGGGTTGTTGGCTTTTCAGTTACTTCAAAGGGATTTTGAACCCATTTATATTCTTGAAGATTTTTTTCCTGGCTCTCTGGAAAGTACTCTTTTACTGGAATAAAGCACGTCATTTAAATGTTGATAGATTTCATTAAAAAGTTGATCGGGTATGTTCCTCTCTAATTCTTTTTCCCAAAACTGTTTTAATGCTGGAAATGAATCAACGTAAATAAAAAATAATATACACTTTTTAAGATACTTACCTTGGACCTTCGGATATTTGATCCAATTCCTTAGCAGGGGACTTGGATGCCCGTTTTAGCCACATATCCATGTTACATATAAAAAAAATACCTTCACAACCTATTCGAACCCACACAATATCGTATTTAACCAAATATTCTAACTTGTATTAACTTAAAATAACTGCAACCGGTTACTTCTAACAACTAAAATATAAAACTATTATATCGTGCTGCCAAACAAGTCTAGGCCTGTCATTGGCGCTTAAACGATAAGTACGTAATTTAATTGCAGTGGCGTTGCGGCCTTATCCAATTTTCCATGATTTTTTTTTCAGTGGTTACATAACTTGCGGACCCCCAACGGGATGATCGCGGACCCCAATTTGAGAAACGCTGCCTTAGATAGTAATAGCGATTTTCACGGCACGACAGTCCGATTGTTCACGTTTTCGAAACATGTAAGGGAAGTATTGAGGAATTATGAAAGAATATAAGGGATGAACAATCGGATCTTGTAGGAAACGAAATTAATTGAGGATACCTTAGACCAAGCGAATTGTTCATTCGTACAATTGAAAAGGTGTATTGTAAGCGGTACGCAATCATAAACAAATGATTAGAAGAAAGACACAACAGATTAGTATACATAATGGGTAATTTGTATTCTACTTTTAGACACTTTTATTTTGATTTAAAATGCAAAAAAAAATAATTTTCGAACCACGTTCCCTATAAAAAGATTGTCGTATTTTGTTTAACAGAGTTAGATATTAAAATAAAAACTACTCAGAAGTGGAAGACTTTACTGTCAGTAAGATGTCACCATCTGTTCCAAACTCTTTTATTATCGTCAGTACAGGGACCTTCTTAGGTTGTATATAACCTTTACACTTTAGAGCCATCTCCTGGGAGTCCCTTGCAATCTATCAAAGCATACCCATCGATGGCTCAACAGGAATTGTAAAAACACAGTATTGAGATGGTGCTAAAGTGTAGAAGCTTGATAATATAATTTTTAGTATTAAGGCGTTCGATTCGTAAGGTAAGACCATCTACCCTGTACTGGCGAGAACAAAAGAGTTTAAAACCTATCTACAGGTGGTGACATTCTGCCAATAATGAAGTTTTCCGGTATACAGGGTGTTATGGAATTGATGAATTATATTTAAATGGGTGACTAATGGGTATCCTAGAGAAACACTCCATACCTTTTTTTTAAGCAACCGCCTAATAAATTGGGTAAGTATCCCTAACATCCAACCAATGCCAATGGGAAAATTTACTTGTGCTTGTAAATTGTACTTAATGTCAGAGCCGGATTTATAGGAGAACAAAAGAAACCAAAACCTTATCGCGGCCTTTAATGTCGATATTTTGGCACAGTTGTGTTTAAAAGATATAAAAAATTTGTTGTTATGTTAATTGCGGTAAAAGTTCTACTTAATCATTGATTGGATTTATAGCCATTGTTCTTATTATGGTTGTACTAGTCTTGGGGTAGGTTTAATTTAACAACATATCACTCTTGTCTCATTACTGTTTCTTTAGAACTCATCCAGTGGCGGCGTGGTAATGCAATAATACCAAAAAAGCAAATGGTTAATTATTATCATAGTGATATGACAATTAAACATATTTTCCCTCGAAGGTTGTCATATCTGTCATTTCCATAAACCCTGTATTTGGTTTATCTAACTGTGTTAGATAAAATACGACAAACCTTAGGCGACTTTCGGATTATTTGAAAATTTATTTTTTTATATATTTACCACCACCTAGAGGATTACAATGGAGTGCCTAAACAACCTAAAAGACCAAGCAGGAACAGGGTAGAACTCCTATGGATTCCTGGGTCACTCGGGGATAGTGGGCAACGAAAAAGTCTATAAACTAGCTAGAGCCGTATCATCTCAAAAACTCAGATGCCCTGAACCCGCCATTGACATAATAAAACAGGCTACCAAAGCAACATCAGACAGGTGTGCGCAACAACAACACCTATCCCGATGGAACAGGATACCTGGTCCAACCCAAGCGAGGGCCACAATTGGGAAACCCTCTAAAAAGCTTTCAACTGGAATGTTGCTTCTAACGCGAACCCAGCTAAAACACGTGGTTCGCCTACTAACAGGCCACTGCCACATAAGAAAACACCTACGTCGAATAGGAATTTACAATAGTCCCATTGAATGCAGACTTTGCGGCGAAGAGGACGAAACCGCCTTACATATCATATATAACTACGAAGCACTGACCCGAAGAAGATTCAAAATCTTCGGAGGTATCCAATGTGTGGATAACTTCCCGCATGACAAACTTGGTAGGAATTTGCTGGACCTTATAAAAGGAATAAATCTTTTCTAGCAAGGAAGCGGAGCACAATAAGCCACTAAGCTGCAGTGCAGGAAGCTTGGGCCAAACGCTTAACCCCCGCCTTAAACCAACCAACCAACCACCACCTAACTAGTAACATATTCTGTGTTTTAAGTTTCATTTTCTCAAAAAAAAAAAATATGATCGGCGAAACTTAAAACTCTTAAACTAAAAATACCTACCCTAAAAATGAACAAGGTCCTTATTCTCTGCTATATAAAGAAATTTGTGGCAAAAATTTCAATTAAATAACTCGAAAAGCGACTGGTTTCAAAAGAAGTAACGAAAGAAAAGCCGCGTTAACTTGAAACAAAAAGGAAAACTTGGAAAATGCGCTCATCCTGGAGTTGCAAGAGTTGCGGTTCCTTTAGTAGACATTACTTCTTTGTTAATTGTTCCTTTATAGTCTATTTAAGAGCCAAATATATTTAGCGATTATTTTAGAATTTTAACTATGCTAGATAAAACGATGTAAAAAATTATATAAAATGACCATAATTTTAGTTATATTGTTAAAAAATGTAAGTAAACACTATGACGTCATTTCCGTCATAGCCGTAGCAATATGGAAATAGACTTTAAACTCCTTCCTTTCGAAATTTATTCAAAGGATAAAAACATAGCATTAACTGTATGGTTTCTGGATTTCAGTGATATTACTTAAGTCTCATAGCATGTCATTATGTTAAAAAAATCAGAGTCTAAAGAAATTTAAAAAAAAAACATCTCGGGAGGATTTTAGTAGTGTAGAAATGGGAAATGACCTTCTCCCCCCACTCCTTCCATTGACCTTGACCGCGAAGGTGGGCAGGTGTTTATTTGACCTTGACCTTGAATGGGTGCAGGTGTTTTTTTTGTGTGATGTCATATGACCTTGACCATGTACGTTTGCAGGTGTTTATTTATGACCTTGTCCATATTCGAGGTCACTTGTTATATTGATGACCTTGACCATGTACGTTTGCAGGTGTTTATTTATGACCTTGACCATGATGGTATGTTTTTCCCATGAAGTGGTTACTCCCCCTGCCATTAATTTTTTTATTTCATCGACCTTGAAAACTTCAATAAAAGATGGTTCAGTTAGCAAGATATTCATAGTCACACAAGCATAGCAGCCCATAAACTGTTACCTTGAAAAGTGGTAAATAGTAATATTTCGTTTGTGGTGTGTATTCCAACAGTGTCTATTGAAGGTATTTTAAATTATTTTATTACATATTTCAATAATGAGCATTTCACAGCAGACCTTGAGTGAAATTAATAATATGATAAACAAAGAAATGGAGTTTCCTGAACGTAAAAGACTTTCAACTTTGGATGTGGGAAAAGTTTACACCATTAAAAAAATGATTCCAGCGACAACACGCTTTGGTAAAAGTATTGTTGTCACACTATTTGATTCGCTAAACAATGTGATATTTCAAACATTTTTACCAAAACGTGTAGCTGAAACTTTTACCGAGGATATTATAGAGGGCATAAATATGTCTGATAATAAATATACTTTAACATATTTGGGGCTAAGTTCAAATGTTACTTCTGGGGGTAATGCACGAGCATTAATTAATTTTGGGTCTTTGGAATAAACTTTTTTCTTTTTTAATTTTTTATATTGTTTATCATATTAGTTTAGTACTTACTGCTTGAATATGTAAAAAAATAGTTGTACACTTGAAGCACCTCCACAATCGCTTAAAATATTATCTATTTAAGATGTGTGACGATAAAGATACGGTCAGAGTTGCCCAAGATGCATATTTTACTGAACTATCGTTGAAATTACGAAAAATGGCTCAAGATGCTCTAGATGACTCAACACATGACAAACCCGGTTTGGGTTTGAGTTTAACGGAGTACAAGAAAAACATGATGGATGCAATTCGTTTTCGAGTTGGAGCTCATCTTTGCGAACAATTCCTATATGGGTCCATTGGTTTAGATGAAATTTGTTCCGGTATGTACCTTGAACGACTGGAAGAGTTCTTTATCAAAATACCACATATTTCCAAAGAAATATTGCTAAATTATGGTTTAATCGCCGATGACGACACCGACGACGATGACGACGACGAGGATGAGGATTCTAGTTTTGGAGGAAGAAAAGAAGAAGAAGAAACTAAAGAAGACGAAGAAGATGAAAAAGACAAAGAATACATTTTCTCGTATGCGTGTTGTGGTGGCGGTGGTAGTAATGTAACAGTAATCAATGATTGGTGCCCCAAATGTTTTTAACCAATTTATTGTAATGTTTAAAAATATAAAATTGTAAATAAATTGTATGTAGCAAAATTATTGTTTGTTTTTTCTCAACATATATAAGCGGATATCATAAGAAAAATGACTTAGTTGAAAATAAAAATGGGTCGTGTTAACAACACAATCGACAAATTTGGTCGTCAAAGAGTGAATGAAAAAGTTCAACTACTCCGCGGTATACCAGGTAATGGTTTTAAACTAACCTCTGACGGACAATATGATATCGAAGGAAAATGTTTATCAAATGTTGCTCAACCAACTAAAGATAATGATGCAGCAACTCGACTATATGTTTTTGAAGAACTGTACAAATCACGAAAACAGCTTTTTGATATAATCAATAAAGATTTCTTTGGGCTCTTTGATAGAAAGCAAGAAGATTTTGAAGAAAAAAATAATAAGCTTCTGGCAGCTCTTGAACATCGAGTTGATAACCTTGAGAAGAGTCTGACAAAGATGCCCATCCACTTGGTATTAGATAAAGATCACTCAAAAAAGAAAGGTCATAAGTGAGGGACATCTGTATTGTATAAAAACTAGAACCCAAAATCCGATAACTCAGTTTACTTCTACCATTCATACATCGAGTTTAATAAATTTTGCTCAAAAATGACTTCTAAATCACAAACAACGCTGGTCTATCCATTTTCTGTAAATGGACGTCAAATGTGTGTCAACTGTGAACATTTCGAAATTATCGGAGGAAAAAGGGGTTTTTGTGATTGGTGTGAAAAGGAGTTTCCTCCGAAACAGCAGGAAGAACAATCTCCAGCAAGACCAGAACAAGAGCGGCAAGAACAACAACAACACCAGCAACAAGATCATTCACCATCAACACCTGCAATACCGAATGCTTCACTCGAGCCATCAACTGACGAATTTTGCGATGCTCCGCTCGACACATCAGACGAGGAATTTTGGGATAGTGATAGTGATCACACTGATGATGAGGAGGAGGAACAACGTATCCGCAGTATATGTTTATCCAAGGATGAGCTTCGCCAATTTGGTTATAACCCCTAGGTTAACTTATTAATATTTTTCTTTTTTGTTCTTCTTGTAAAAATATTATTATATAATAAAAAATATATTACTTTTATATCTGTTTTTTATTTTAAATATTATCAGTTACAAATCGTTCCTGATATATTTTATTTCTATAGTACATGTAAAATAAAATACAATTTTGCAAATTATATGTTTATTTTTTACTAGTGTTACACAATATATTTAAATATTTTTTATACAATATCAGACTTATCTATCCAAGAGTTAGCTTGGTTTGAAAATCCTAACCATTTTACAAACAATTGATCAGTGTGATTTTTCTTACGTTTTCTTAGAATTTTTTCCACTAAATAAACACCTGGACTATTTGTTTTTTGCAATTCTGGTTCGTAAAAACACCCTTTAATCGGTTGACCTTCTTCTAACGACTTCAATAGGTATGTTGGTGGGTTAGTTACATTAACTTTGGATATTTTAAATAGTTCAGTTGACCATGAGGGGGTATATCCTTTATCAAATATGCTCTTATACTTGCTAATGCGAACAATATCACCCAAACGATATTTTCTTTTCTTCGGAACAATTTTCAAATAATTGTATGCATTAATTTGTGTATTTTCTTTCACATCTTTCGGTTTCATTCCAATCGTACGATGTTTGGCGTTGTTATAGGCTTTCGTTATAGATGGTAAAATTTGTAACCATCTGTACGATCCTCTTGCTGAAAATTGCTTATATAACTTGTTTTTTAAAGTTCGTATAACACGTTCTACAATGGCTGCTTTCTTCGTGCTATAGGTAGAATAATGGTTTATGTTATATTTTCTCATAAGAGCTTGAAAGTTGCTATTGTAAAACTCTTTTCCTTGATCGCTTTGTAAATTAGTTGGAGTATATGAAGCCTCTTCAATAATGCTTTTCATTGCATTAGTAACTTCAACACCGGTCTTATTTTTAACAGCTCTCGTGTACACAAATTTTGAATAACAATTTATGCAGACGACAATATAACGATAACCGTCGTTTTCATTAGCATATTGTTGCATTTCTGCCAAATCAATTTGCCACAAATCCTTATACCCTTTTATTATGGTGTGTCTTCTGGCGAAGTTTTTTCTTGCATTTCGATGTAGTTCATTTACAATTTTAAGCTTTTCGGGGCTAGGATCCATAGTATAGTATGTCTCATTCATCACTGATCAATATAACTGATTGCAATTACTTAATATATAATTCCTTCCTCTCGAAGCTCCTCAATAATTGACATAATTTCATTATCATGCCCAGTATGTCCTGCTACTTTTGAACTCCACAATAATCGTAATCGATCCACCAACTCACTGGGTTTATTCCAATAGACATATTGAGATGACTTTGAAGATAATATCTTATTTACTGGCAAGTAAATTTTAGATTTTTTCTTTTGTCGCACTCCAGCACCAAGTTTAGTTCCCTGCATTAGCGGTTTTATAATTTGTCTATATTTTGGCCATCGAGTTTCCCGTAAACCATTACTTTTGTCGTAATGATTGTATGCTGCATTTGTCATATCCAAAATATCTTTGTATGTTTGCAGAGTGTCTTTATTCAAATCGTCTTCATGGCCCAGTAGTGGTGGTGATTTTAAGAAAATCAAATCATAAAGCTCTTTTGTTCCATTAAATATAGCAATATTTCTCTCCTTTTTATATAAACTAATGTTCCCATTGGAGAAACGTACTTCGACATTTCCGATATATGTTTTGTCTTTATTTGTTTTTGTTTTTGAGTCATAATGAACACCGTAAATGTTGTCATAATAGGATGGATGCCTTTGTAACCCTGTTAGATAGGTGCGAATACTTTTAAAAGATGTCCTCTCAATAGAACTAGTTTCATTAGATGTTGGTGTGGATTGTCTTGATGGAGATGGTGTTGCAAATACTGACGACTCATACAATTTATGTTTTGGGGTAGATGTTTCAACTGGCGCCATGAGTAATTCATCAAATATTTCTGTATTTGGATTAATTGATATATCTGCATTATCCATTGTTGTGTTTAAACCGTAACGACTTCCAGGTTTACTTGTAGAAATTGATTTTTGGGTTAATGTTGGCTGTGGTGACTGTTTCTGCTGCTGCTGCTGCTGCGGATGCGGTTGCTGTTGTTTTAGTGACTGTTTTTGTGGTTGTTGTTGTTGTTTCTGCTTCACTGCATTTGATATTGATGTCAACGGTTTAGTAATCGGTTCATAAAACTTTTCTAAATCGACATGATATTGAGATTTAGCTGCTTTGATTTGCTTAAATTTTTTCTTTACAGCATTGGTTGTTTCAACCAGTTTACGTTTTAAATCGATTTCTTCACTCATGGTGTCTTCAAATTAACGGACAATGATGGAATGAGGGTTTATTGCTATTTCTATAAATATATATAGCTATCAAATCCCTTGCGATATCTTCCCGAATTAACATCACTATCTTTATCGATAACTAAAAAACCATACTTATTGTCCCAACATTTAGAACACATGTCTTGAAATTGCGGAAACGTTAGATCAGGTGAAACATGATCAGAAAATATGTGTCGCATATTCAGCTCGTCCTGTTTAAACATTATAATGAAGTTTGCATTATCACGTACAAGTTGTTTTGGAACACGTGAATATGTTTGGGCTAAGTAAAAAGCATCCACATTTTTGTGTCGTCCCATACTAAAATATGATCTTATAACATCCTGTTTTTCACACATGACATCATCAAAAATAAATACAGAGTTTGGCTTTGCATCTGACGGTTGCACTATATTATTTCCATCGCTGAAAGTGTAGTAGCCAAGACCTTTAATTGGTGATAGGATTTTTCTCAAATACTCATATTTGGGTTGATACAGCGACTTTGAGAAAATATACACATTTTCAAAACGCAATCCCAACGGGTGTGTTAACAGCGATATCATAACATTGGTTTTTCCACAATTCGACGGTCCAATTAGCAACCCACGTATAGATGATGGAAGCAGCGGTCCATGTCTTCTTAAACATTTCTGATCGTGTCCTGACCCAACCTTGACATCAAGATTATCAACTGGTAGTTTTTGCTTAAGCTTGACAATTCTCATTTTAACTATATTTTATAGTGATTTTCACGTATGCAATCATTTAGATGTCATCAGTCAAGCGAAGTGGTCGCTATCGGTTATCAAGTAAGACTGGAGCTGGTATTGTTAATTCAGCAATTAATAGGTTACCAATTGAGTTACATATACCCGGTTATCAGTATTGTGGACCTGGGACCAAAGTAATAAAACGTGTTCAACGTGGTGATCAGGGAATTAATCCATTAGATGCTGCTTGCAAAAAACACGATTTAGCATATTTGCATAACAGTGAGGATTTAAGTGCACGACACCAAGCCGATTACGAACTCGAACAAAGTGCTTGGAAAAGAGTAAAATCTAAGGAGGCTAGTTTACGGGAAAAGGCTGCAGCTTGGTTAGTAACTAACGTCATGAAAGCAAAACAATGTTTTGGTATGGGAGTGCCATCGACTAAACAAAATAAACGCCGTTCAAAGGTTTCCAAAGGAAAAAAGAGGGGCAATAAGCGTCGTCGTCGTCATCATCAACAAAAACCCAAGAAAGCATTTGGATCAGCTATTAGACAACCAATTCGATCGCAATTAATGAAATCTGGAGAAAAGAAGAGCCTTGAAAAAAATCTTATGAAAACATCAAAAATAGCTATAACAGCTGCACGTAAATCCTTAAAAGCAGCTGGTGGTAAACGAAAAATTCGCACCCCTAGAATTATACCAATCCCCAAAACTGGTGGGATATTACCTCTAATACCGATATTTGCAGGGCTATCAGCTTTGGGTTCCTTAGCTGGTGGAGCAGCTGGTATTGTGCGTGCTTTAAAGACTGTAAAAAATGCAGGCACAGAAAAAACCGGTGCTACCTTGCGTTTGTGTTCAAAAGGAAATGGTTTGTTTCTTAAGCCATATCGTACAGGTATGGGATTATTTCTAAGCAATAGCAATGGAAAATCAAAAAACTAATTGAATCCCTGCCTCGAAGACCACTATCCAATATTGATATAGAAAAGTTTGCTGCAAAGATGAAAATACCACATTTTAGAGGGGTTTATATGAGAGATTCACTGCCAGTGCGAGGACCCAAACGTTATGAAGCTGCAATTATTAATTTGGATAGTATATTGGGAGGCGGGACGCATTGGGTAGCATATAGAAAAAAAAATATAAATGTAAAATATTTTGATAGCTTTGGTGATTTACCACCACCTACCGAATTGGTGCGCTATCTACAACGGGGATCCGAAGCATCAAGGAAAATCTACTATACATATGACCGCCAACAAGAATTCGGTACAGTCTGGTGTGGACATTTGTGTTTGAAGTTTCTTTCTCACAATTAAAAAAAAATATAATGGCAGCAGCGTGTGTGACACCAAAAGTGGATCGTGATAACTACACAAAAATGCTATTGTCGCTTAAAGCATATAGTCAAGTAGGTGGGCTGAGAAACATGTCAGCAAGACAGTTAGAAAATATGCCAAAGGAAGTGATGATTGCGTTAGCCTCAGATGAAATCGCACTCGTTTGGAATAAGCTACCTGAACATATGAAAAGTGACAAAGAATTGTTAAAATATCAATACTGTAACGAACATTATAACAACGAAAATAAATCAGATGTGGATGAAGGAGATGGACCAGCACCAAAAAAGTTATTTTGTTGTTATTGTAAAATCAAGGATGTAAAAATAACATATGAAACAGCTAAAGATGGATTGATGCATAGTCTAAACCCAATTAATTGCTGTAAACAACAATAAATAAGCCCGCATACTATGCTTCGATAGCAGTCATGTCTTACACATTCACGCTAACAGGACACAGAAGTGTTATAAGTGCGGATTTTTATCCACCCATCGAATTGAATTCAACGCATAAGTATGGTCTTGCATTGTTGGGATTTTACACTTATAATTCAATTTTTAACGTTGATGAAAGTAACAATTTGTTTGCATACATGAAAAATGATGGTCAAAAACCAATACAATTATGGATTCCACCAGGAGCTTACGAAATTAATGAAATTTCCAAAGCGATGCACACAAGTTTAAAGCAATCCTGCAAACAAGACAAATGTGATATATTATTTTCATTGGAGGCCAACAATAATACATTAAAATGTGAACTCAAGTCGTCGCTCAACATTGATTTCAGAGGAAAAAACACTATTGGTGGATTATTAGGCTTTGGACCGGTTGTGTTAAAAAGTGGAAAACTACATAAATCAACTAGTAATGTGGACATAATGAAAGTGCGTATTATAAGGGTGGATTGTAACATAACTTCAGGAGCATATTTGAACTCAAGACAAAGCCACACATTATTCGAATTCGATGTTGATGTGGAGCCAGGTTACAAAATTTCAAAAGAACCTCAAAATATTATTTATATGCCGATAATGCCCGAGGGACGTCAGTCAATAGACAACATTACTCTACGCATCTTGGATGATAACGGTGATCTGATAAATTTTCAAGGTGAAAAAATTATAGTTAAAGTGGAATTGAAAAAAATATTATAAATATGGGTTTTTGCTTCAATCGTCCACTGAATATGCTGTCCAACACTCAAGCTTCAACTGCACAACATAAAAGAAAACATATTACACAGACCAAGATCATTCACAATCCAGACGTTAGATTGAAAAGACGTTTAGCTCGTAAGCAGCTCTCTGCAAAAGACCGTAAATTTCTACAATTCATTGGTTTAAGAGTACGAAATTAAAATATGGCCAGTACCAGTGACAAAATTGAGGTTTTTACCGAACCCATTTTTGATAATTCCATTGTCAGCTTACAAGAGCACACATATAAGCCGTATGGTTCTCCGACGTTTAGTAACTCTGATAAAATTCGCATTCCAGTGCACTTTCAAGACATTATTTTGGATATATCAGACAGCTACATATACATTGAAGGAACTTTCAAATCTAGTGATGTTACTAAACACTGTTACTTATCAAATAATGCAATCGCTTTCCTCTTCGACGAAATACGTTATGAAATGGCTGGGGAACAAGTTGCTGTTGTTCGAAAACCTGGAATTACTTCAACGTTGAAAACTATGGCATCATTGGGTGCAACCCAACAAAAAAGTCTTATGGCCTGTGGATGGGGTTTGGATGAAAAAAACCAAGGTATATTTGATTCTACAAGTAAAGTGTTCTCTGGAAAGCTACCTCTAAAATATCTGATGGGATTTGCTGAAGATTATTCGAAGGGCATATTTAATATTAAGCAAGAGTTGATTTTAATTATCGCCCGCACTTTTTCCAACTGCTACATTGGTGAAGTTGATGCTGATATTACTATTGAAAAGATTGAGTGGAAAATCCGTCATATTATTCCAGATGACCGACAAAAATTAAAAATATTGTCCCGTATCAATAAAGGTGGAAGTAATGTAAACATTCCAATGGCATATCGCAAATGGGATCTTTACGAATTACCTGCTTTGCGACAAACATCATCCGACGTGTGGGCCTTAAGAACAAGTGCGAGCTTGGAAAGGCCGAAATATTTGATTATTGGATTCCAGACAAGCACTTTTTCTGACAATAGAGAAAAGAATGCCACTGAATTTACTACAGCCGATATCAGTGACATTCGACTCTACCTTAACTCGACAGTATTTCCTTATGAAAGATGGAATTTGGATTTTACGAAAAAACTATATGCGCCAGCATATTACAGTTACGAAAATTTCCAAATGAGCTACTATCAACGAGAACTTAATGACCCGATGATGAGTTTTTCCGAATATATCAAAAATCCTGTATTCATCATAGATTGTAATCATCAAGCAGAGGCGTTGAAATCATCTACTGTGGACGTGAAGTTGGAGTTTGAAACACGCAAAAGCAAATTTCCAAAAGACACTAAAGTGTATGCATTAGTTATTCACGATGCATATTTTAGCTACAATATACTAAATGGCTCTGTTAGCAATAAGTCAATGTATTAATTATTATTTATGTAATAGTAAAAATAAACTGGTAAACTAGATACTCTGTGTTTTATTCATGTTACTATGCATAGAAAGTATTTTCAAGGCTACAACGCTCAGGGTCAACGGTTGCAAGGATTCGAGAGAGAGAGAATTTGTAGTGTTGGTGGTGGTGGTGAAGGTCGAAAACTTGTATTTAATCGGGGGATGATGGGTGAAAAATTCATTCTACTTTACGATGTCGTCTAATTCAGATCAGGGATATTCGACGAACAGTTCTGACGATGACATGCCTGCTTCACGGGTCCAACAAAGAAGGGTACGCCGGCGACGTAGGTTAAGGCCGCGGTTCTGCATTGTGCAGTCATATGTGAAATGGGGCGAGCACGTCTCATTATGTATGCATTGCCACATAACGAGCTTTGGTGGTTTGATGAACGTAGATTTCATTCAAAGTCATCTTACGACTGCGATGATACGCAACGCGCGAAGTCATTCACGCTGTGTTTTGTGTCGCGAAAGACTTTTTACAGTCTTTCACCAAGACTCTTGCATTATCTGCAATAGAATTCAGTAAATTATATTGCAGATAATACAATATATCGGCCTTCCCTACCGACCGCTACGAACCCAGACATTCCCTGGTCCATTGTAGGACAACTGCCACCCCCGGTCCTACTTAGGACCACAAAAGACTTTTATGTAGATTAGTTGTATGTCACAGAGTGACATAGTTGTTCTTGGTTAAGAAAACCTTTCTTGGCTAAGAAGAATTATGTTACTCTGGTAAATACATAATAAGCTGTCGCGGTGAATGTAAAAAATTCTTTTTGACCACCTTTAATTTTACCAAACTCCATTCCCTTTCCTGTGGCAAGAGAACATAGTAAAAATATGTGGTCTTTACCTAGCCGTAAGAAAAAACATGATATGATCAAAACGCTCATTTAGAATTACAAAAATCATACATTCTTTGCTAATACATCCCGAGTGACATAATTTTCAAACAAGAAATGTATTCTTGAAGAAAATATATTGTCACATACTTGGTGACCATCTAACTACAATGAAAGTATTTTGTAGCCCTGAAAAGGGCTGATTTTTGGTGATGGAAAGGAGAAACCTAGAGTGGTTGGTGTCCTCTCGCCACCTGGACCGATCGCGGCGCAGGACGCCTATGCGGCGCCGGGCGTCGTTGCCGTCGTTGTTCCCGACGCTCTTCCATTTCTCTGAGGAGAGCATCTCTCTCCTCAGGGCCAAGCTGCCACGGTGGTTCCTCCACCACCTCTATCGGTTCAGTCATTACCACCACCGGCTCAGGTTCTGGTGGCGGCCTGGGAGTCGGTAGTACTGCAAGTACCGGCTTTTTTGCGTTTTTGACGCCCCAATCCTCCCAATACTTCGCTATTTTCTCGTCTCTGCTAGAGTTCGTCATCAAGCGACACTTGTTGCAACGGTAGGACGACATATCGAAGAGAGTGAAGAAATATTTTTATTGTGTTATTAAGTTCCTACATTTAGGTGGAACGTCGGCTGGTTATTACACCTAACGCCATCTATTAAAACTTTTTTGTGTGTAAACTTTTATTTCACAAAATATTTTTTGTGGTATTAAAATCGATTTATTTATTATATATTTTTATCAATAGATGGCGCTGACGGTACTATTATTATGGCTGTAGGCCATCAACCACTCCGGTGTATTTGATGGCGACGGCGGCGGCGGCGATGGCGATGGCGATGCTGCGGGTGATGATACTGGCGTTACATCCTCAAATATTTTTTTCGACCGGCCCTTACCCGCTCGTCTACCTGACTTGCAGATAATTGGAGACAGCGGACGCTCCATGGATGCCGGCGATGGTAGTCGTTTAGGAATTGAAGGTTCCGCAACTATTGGTTTTATTTGACTGTTTTTTTTCTTTTCTAGCCAGTCTGGCAACACTGCGCATTTCGCTGGTTTTCGAAATGTAAATTTCTTCCTCTTGCAGCTGCTGCCAGACGATGTTGTTGGCTGTGGCTCCACCATCTCTTGCCTAGTTCGCTTACTCGCATAAAACGTCTTGGCCTCCTTTGTTACATCCCCCGATGGCAACGTAAGCAACGTATGGAGTTTGCTGGGAACCTTCGCTTCCTTTACCACTATATCGCTAACAATATTTACTTTGGGTTCTTGCTGTTTAAACCCGCCCTCCAATAGCTTGTCAATGGCTTCGGATGCTAGCCGGTCTAGGTCCTCATCACCCCACACATCGTCACATTCCTTATTTAATTCTTCTTGGGTATTCTTCCCAAACATATCGCTAACATCTAAACTCGGTAAACTCATTTTAATAAACTGACTTAACACAAACTACTCGAACGACTTGAAAATTTATACTGAAGAAATAGGACTGGTGTATATTCTTTTATGTGCACCTCCCCACTACATACCCACCCCCACCCCTGTTCTCTCTCTCTTACAATACAACTCCCTCTCAAGGTTCAGATCCGTCCTTGTGTTATAATATATTTTTCTTGAAGTATGTATTTATTTTTAAGAATTATGTGAACCAATGTATTTTACACAATATATTTCCAAGGTTAAAATGTGTCCTCGATGTAATTTTAAAGGTTACAATGCTATTGGGATAATATTTAATAAAACAATGTTTTTTACGGAAAATTTTGGTTTTATTAATATCTTTAGTCTCTTCTGTCTCTCTTTCAAGGGTATAATACATCCTTGTAAATGCAATGTTCTCAAGGTTCAGATATAACCTTGTGTTATATTAGACTTTTCTTTAAAATATATATATTTGGTTTCAAGGTTTACGTGAATAGGTGTATTATGCACATTATATTGTCAGGGCTGAAATGTGTCCTCGAAGTAATTTTTAAGGTTACAAATTCTGTATATAGATGCAGACATTTAGCACGGAATTATTAGATATTTCTTTACCATTTCATTACAAACATCGTAGACATTATGCTGCCAATCGACCAAGAACCAAACTTTTCATCAAACAAGTATGAACAACCGCAAAAGGGGTTTCACGCTATATGTGTAAGGTGTAAACGAAACGATTTGTATTGGCATCATAACAGCCGCATTAGTTATGTTGACTTTCTTAGAATACAAATAATTCGATGTGCTGTTTGTGGTATGCAGATGTACCAACATCCCCGTCCAGTAAGACAATCAGATATGGAGAGAAGAAGATGGGTGTTGAAAGAAGTGTATAATAAATTGTCCAATTAATTTTGTATATATATTAAATAAAACTAAATTGTTTGCTGCAACGTTGTGTTTTATTATTATTTTTAGTTCTTTAATATAACATATTATGTAAAAATGTTATTGTATAAATATTAACAATTTGTAAATATAAAATAAAATCTGAACAAATAATACAAATAAATGAGCTGCCTAATATTACGTTATATAAGGTATGAATTTTCCAGTTTATTATTTAAATGCCTCAATGACACGCAGTAAATTTTCTAAATTACTTTCCGGATCTGAATTATAAAAGTCAATGTCGGCGTGACCCCAAGGTAGAGTTTTTGTTGTTAACGGAATAACATAACGTTTATCGTCGTTGTGGGACAGGGCGATTTTATTTATTACTTGTGTGTATACATCATGTAACACACTGCGAAAAGTTTTCATTTTTCTAAAAATTAAACCGCCCTGTTCCACAACTTTTCGATAATCTTCTAGATGAAGTTCCTTTTCGATAACTGATTTTTTTATACCTTTTGCCTTTTTTAATTCCGCATTCTTAGACTTCACATAGTAAGCCTTGGCTCCGGTACCATAAAAACCAATTATCGGGTCACATGGAAATTCATCTTTCATCTTACCCGGCACCGAAATACTTTTTGTAATATTAAATTCATTGTTTTCAGGAAAATTTGAAGTATCGAATCTCTCAGGATTTTCGGCTATCACGCGATAAAAGTCATCACAAAATACTTTTAATATTAGCGAATCCGTGTCGGTGTACAGTAAAGAAGCATCATTACCAAACTTTTTTTTAATAAAATTGTAAAAAAAATCATAAATGACTGTTTTTGAAATGTCTAAAATGGAAAACCCAATATATATTGGTTTGTTGTAAATAATTTTTAATTTATCCATGTGAATAGCAACAAAATCTTTTGAAAATATTGATCGACTATTGAAGTTAGGTCGAGCAATTAATGCTCTAGCCCCAACTTTCCCTCTAGCATTGTCCCAATGAGTTATTAGTTTAATATCTTTTCGTTTTTCAACGTTTTCCATGGTTTTTCCGAAAATCGCATTAATAATTAGTTTAAACAAATCTTTACCAAATTTTGATTTTGCAGAGTTTCGTAAACTAGTATTAAAATCAATATATGTTTTAAGCCACGTTGATTGATTAAATTTCAAAATTCTGTGGGTCCGCATTACCATAAGGCCGTTGTTAATGGCTTGTTTTAGGGTTCTGTAATGAACAATATAATTTTTTTTATCATTTAAATTCGGAATTAATTTTGGTAACTTTGCTGTCTCCGTTGGTGGTACGATGTTTTCCACCAAAAATGGAAGATCTGAATGTGTATCATGCAATTCTTCTGGATAATGCACATCCACTTCCAAAACGTAGCCTTGTGGGCTATTATCATCTATATTCATAATATTTAGATCTAAAATTTCGCGTTCAGATAACCATCTAAAACCGCCAAATGGTAATGCTTGGGACATACTATGACCGTACAAATTTGTCGCATCTAAGTAAGTGATATAAGATGATGGTTGAGTTGGGTCAAAGTTTGGTAAATGAGAATTATTGGCAATATGTTTTCTTTCTGTACACTGACTTATACCACCGCGAATACCTTTTTGAAAAAAATGAACCTTGTCTATATCGGTCAAAAGCTCTAACTCTACCTTAGTCATGCGCAACATACAGTCAAAACTTAAACTTGGTAAAGTGTAGTATTGCGCAGAATCTAATTTATAAACTTTTAAGCATGTATCGCGAAACTGTTCGAAAACATCACATAACAATAGAACGTCTGATTTTAAATACAAATCGGAATATTCACCCAAATTTTTACACTTAAACACTCGCCATACTTCTCTTGCTCTATCATAGCATTCGTCGCTGATGTGTTCTCCGCGTAATTGATCATAAAACTGATTTTTCGTTGGAAGATTTGGGTTATTCATCTTTTCAATATTATCAACGTAACTATAAGGAAAAACCCCTTTCTGTCGCATTAAGTTAAATTCCTTGTTATTGACAAAATATTTACGGGTTTCCCTAAACTCATCATTGCTAAGACCATTACCTAAATTCTCCAACGATGTCGATAAAAATTTAAAGCTATCAATAAAGCGGAGCTTTAAATTTTTTCTTTTTGTTTGACCCGTTTTTTGATCGACATAATCGTGCATGTAAATGCTCTTTGTAAATGATATATATTTCTCCTTACTTTGAGCTATAACATCAATTTTATCCCCATATCTGCATAATTCCTTGATGAACATGTGACTATCATAACCACTTAAATTATGAAATATTATGGGGATGAAATTGGGTATTTTATAATTTAAATTACAAACGGAATGTGCAGCACCAAATCTTTTTTTACCCGTTATATGGCAATGGTCTTTAACTTTCTCTTTAACGTCTTGGAATGGCATTTCGCAAATACTACAAATGGTAGCATTTTCAAAATCCTCTCTCTCCTCACGCGTCAATTTAGCCATAGGAACGATATCTTTTAAATATGTATTGTAAAGGTGTCTTAAATCGGTTTCGATACGATCAACGAAAACTTTCGCTGCATCGTCTCCACGGTATAGCTCAAATTTCGAAATAGAATCATCAAAAGAACATTTAATAAGATAGGCAAAAGAATAAGGTTCATGCTTTAGATTTTCAACTGTGTAAGATTTTTGGGGGTTTGGTTCTACTGTTTCAACAGGTTTTAGAACAGATTCAAAATCCGCATAAACAACAAATGGAACTCTCATTTGCTTCTCAATACCCTCAAATTTTAAAATATTTTCCGGAACACTTTTACCAAATTTATCGACTTTTACATCTGTTGAAGGTGTCAGTGTAAAGATATGCTTACAATCATTTTGTTGGTGTAACATTAAAGTTGATGGTGAAATAAAGTGAATAAGGCAGCCATCGCAAAAGTATAATTTATCGTGATGTTTGGAAATTTGACTGGAAACTAAGCGAGACAAATCAGTTATCCAGCAGTAGTGGTTTTTAACACAGTTGTCGTCACAAACATGTTCACTGTCACCTACACCATCATCTTTAACATTACAATCTTTAGTAATAAGCAACAAATTTACATGTTTTTGTAGTTTCTTTGGTGCATATCTTAACGGACCGACAACTTCGTATTTAATTTCATTATTTTCAAACCGCGACTCTAATCCATATACATTGACTGAAATATTATTTAATTCCTCAAATTTTGAAATATCGCGCAATTTAACTGGAAAATTCATACCTGTAAAATTTAACACTGTTGAGAAATGGGGGTATGAAGTAACCTGTGCCCGCATCATGGCTGCTGGAAACAAAGCTGACGTTATGGCCCAGGCAAAACAGCACTCATCCCTATTCATAATGTTCACAACAGCCCTTTTAAGTTCAATAAACCTCGGCAACTTCACATACGAGGAACCACCCAACGGTGAGAACTTGTTAATGTTTACCTCAAGATATAAAATTTTTTCCAATGCCCATCCTGAAATCCAAACAAAAAAAAATATAAGTAAATTTTCTAATGGATTGCTACGTTTTATTTAATTTTGGTTTAAATGTTTTTTATTCTTTTAACATACCTGAATCTTTTTCCTGAAATTCCGTAGACTGAACTTTCATTGCCTCCACAAAAGATTGGTAAACATCATCCAAGTCGCTTCCTTCATTTACAATTTCATTACACGTATTGAAGGATTTCTCACTGAAAACGTCCTGTGATGGTAGAAAATATCGTCCGACGACAACCATATTTATTTTAAGAGACCGGTGAACATGCAAAATCTTACTGATTAATTGCATTACTTTTGGTTTAAGTTCTTCAAAAAAGACGGAATAGTCCACATGCTCATTATCACTGCTGATGTGATAAGATGCAATTCTGTTTTTAAAACTGCTTTGCACCAACTGAACACCCGGACACACTGCTACACTTGCCTTACTTTTATGTTGTATTGTTCTTTGATGAGCTGCAACACAATTCTTTGGTATGCTAATATTGCATAGCTCACACGTTTGCATAGCAGATGTTGATGTGGCACCATCAACTTTTCTCCGCTTTTCCGCACCCACACAATCATTAAATCTTGCCACACATGACTCCTTTTGATGACGTGATAAATTATATGTGCGAGTAAACGCAGCACCACATTTTTCACACACATAAGACATTTTACTAAATATATAATAAAGAGAGAGAATGAACTTGCACTGTTGAAGAAAAAATGTACACTGACAAATTTTGCTCCCCCCACCTATTTATAGAGCACACACGACGAAGGTTAGACCACACCTCAAGGTCATCAATATAACAAGTGACCTCGAATATGGACAAGGTCATGCTAGACACAAAACGGCACCCAAGGCCAAGGTCAAATAAACACCTGCAAACGTACATGGTCAAGGTCATATGACATCACACAAAAAAACACCTGCACCCATTCAAGGTCAAGGTCAAATAAACACCTGCCCACCTTCGCGGTCAAGGTCAATGGAAGGAGTGGGGGGAGAAGGTCATTTCCCATTTCTACACTACTGATTTTGCATATCGTCCACTGACGGCGCCAGGGGGGAGGTAAAGTTAAGTGCCCACTTAAACCTTATTTATATGATTATGTCATATCTTACCATTCTTTCAAATTAGGCTTTTTACCTATTCGTTCGCTGCCAGGGCCATTCACGAGGGGACCTACAGCTTAAGGTGGGTTCTGAACCACGATCCTCAGTCATGCGACACTCCCCCTCCCAAGGGCTAACCCTCGGTTTCTGCGAGAATTGAATGACCTACCGAATGGGGAGTGTGTACCTTTTTCCGCACCCCACGAGATATCCAATCTCATCTGGCCTGGTTACCGGCGTAAATGGGGTGGGTTGGGATATGATACATTTTATACTCTTCCCTGCATTCTTAAATTTACTACAATTTGGACATAATTTTTTTTAATGTGCGTATGCCCACTCCGATGATCGAACTCGGAACGTCACGGTCGAATGTCAGTGACTCACTTCCGGGCCACCGCCGCTTATGATTTTTTTTTTTATGATAAAACACCTGCACTGTAGGAAAAATCCTTTAAGGCGCTCTGGGAGCGGTGCGAGTGCGAAAAAAGCGATTAACGTTGGTCTTAAAACGTTGAAGATTGTATTCATTGGGAAACACGACCTCAGGAAAATCATTCCACAAAGATGACGTTCTCCAGATGAAAGAATTCTTGAACAATGAAGTTCGAGGAGTACTAAGCTGAACAACATATGGATGAGCGGCAGTGGTTCGCCGTGTATTTTTGTTTTGCATTGCTCTAGGTGGAATCAAGTGGGCAATGTCAGTCGAACACCTGCCATGGAAATATCTGTAAAAGAGAGCCAAATCACCAACCTGTCTTCGATGCTCCAGGCTATCGAGGGTCTTGGTCAGCTCGGGGTCGCCGATCAGACGAACGGCTCTCCTTTGAATGGAATCCAGTAGCCGAAGGGTGTGCTTGGGTGCAGAGCTCCAGACATGAGAGCAATATTCTAATGATGGTCGAATCTGGGCTTTGTAGAGTGTCAAAAGTTGATGAGGTGTGTACAACCTTTTGGTGCGGAAAAGTACACCAAGTTTCTGTGCAGCTGTCTTGGCAATTGCGGCAACGTGATCATGCCAAGACATGTTACCTCCCAGATTGACCCCCAGCAAATTAATAGACGGTGCCAGGGGAATTGCGTGTCCTTCCATGACTATATCCGGTTCTGCAATGTTAACCTCTTTGGAGAAGACTGCTGCCTGGGTTTTCTTAGCATTAAATTCGACTTGTCTGTTTGAAGGTTGGAGACAATGATGTTTCTTGAATGATAGAATAGTTTTGGACTTGCATTGTCTTTAATTTGTTTTTACATCACAACGTTTCAACTGGTAAGTATCTCCAGTCGTCTTCAGGTGAATACTGTATTCAGTATCTCCAGTCGTCTTCAGGTGAATACTGTATTCACCTGAAGACGACTGGAGATACTTACCAGTTGAAACGTTGTGATGTAAAAACAATTTAAAGACAATGCAAGTCCAAAACTATTCTATCATTCAACAAATTCGACTTGGTTACTGTCACCCCAAGCCAAAATTTCTTCCAGGTCATTGTTGAGGCGCAATACTTCATGCTGCCTGCGAAGATGTGCGTACTTTATACATAACATAAAGTACAAACTATTCCATTTTAAGTTTTCAACATTGGTATTATTGTTTTTATTTATAAAAAGGATTTGTAGCAAGACACAACACGACATTCAAAGTGAAAGACGTTAAGCTACTGTTTGATCAAGCCATTAAGGAAGTGACACCAGAAAACTAACATCATGTCATTAAAGAAGAGGAGAAAATATGAGATCTTGACTACCTGATCGATCGGACCGTCGACCCGTTAATTATAACGTCAAGAGGTGACGACAGTTTCTCAGATGACGAGGAATATTATGATTTTTTATAATTTAATTTCTGTATAATACATTTTTTGTATTATTTATAATGTTCAATAAAAAAATAATAGTTGCACCTAGTACTGTGTACATAATGCACGCCTTTGTCACACCATTTTCAGTGTTTGTGAATGGATTACAATGGGAAAACCCCATAAAATGACCCTAACCCGGGTGGTACTACCTGTACTTGATGAAAATAAAGATTTTGCAATGAAATGAATGGTAAATTATAAAAGTCGCTTAAATATTTGTTGGGTTACTCTGTAGTCTTTTTGCATACCTAATGAGCTTTTATTACTCTACACCTTTCTGAAATAGACTGTAGCTATTGTATTAGTGATAATTGTTATGGGAAGAAGCGACTAAGTAATGAATTATTTTTTGGTCGAAACGGAATGTTCTTTAGCTTTTGAATCTGATATGGTTATCTCATTTTCTGGCAAGTATGAAAGACATCCCGTCTTTCTTCCCCTGTACTCTTTATCTATCTGTTATTAATGAATACGAATTTATCGTACTCCTTTTCGGTCTATTAAATAAATTTTAAGCCCGAGTGATGCTTAAAACTTTTATAAATTATCCCAAATGACGCTCGGTAAAATCTGGCGACAACGTTAGCGTAGTTTTTCTTTGACAAGTTTCGCTTTGCTAATTGCCTTTCAGTGTGACTTCTTTCTGCTTATTAAATTACGTCGTTTTTGTACATAATTGCAAGTATAGTCTTAAGAAAGTTGCTATTTTTTTCTTCTGTTAACGATACTATGGCTACATTTTGTATAAAACCTGTTATTATTAGGGTTGCCAACCTTCCCGGCCCGACTTAGAGTCTCCAGGTTGAAACGGTGTCTCCAGATCGAAGCCCTTTGACTCTAGGGTACAAGTATCGGGGAGAAAGGTTACACATGTAGATTTTTTGTAGAAGTCGCCTTTGATTGGGAAGTACCATGAGAATGTTGGTAGTGGGCGACTTAAACTCCAGTTCAACAACTTTAAAAAGTTACCTGTTATGCATCATTCGAATGAAAATACTTACTGACCTGTATATTTATTTCCATATTCTATAATTCTGGTTAAAATATTTTTCCCAACGTTCCCCTACAATCTACGAGGGGCACTAGGAAAGTTTTGTGTGTGTACCAGTGGAAAATAATATATTACATAACAAGTGATAAAAGTGATACTTTTCAAACGAGGAGATATTTAGCACGAGGCGGCAGCCAAGTGCGGAAATTCTCAGAGTTTTAGAACAATCACTTTCACACGAGTAATGTACATTATTTTTTCTACGACCACAAAAAATTGTTAAAAAAGCCTTTTATTTGTGTCAAAAATATGTATTTCAACTAGTGTTGAAAAAAATATCAACACTAGTGTTAGAATAAGCATAATGTTTCATTTAATATCTGCTTTCATAGTTTATCAATAGGCTTTTCCTTTATTTAGTTTAACTTTTTCATTTTTTCCCTAATTGTGGATTGACTTCTGAAAAATTCTAAATTTAATCAGGGAATGATGCATTAAACATAAATTTAAAAAATCCGCTCAACAAGGAAGATTTCAATTCAAAATAATTCTATAAATTATTTAATATTTGGGATTTGAACCTGTGACCTTGCGATCTGTAGGCTAGAGGTTTATTCTCTACGCGATCGCTACCGATAAAGATTTGTTGTTTAATACATGACACTCTCTTCAGCGCGAGGTGTTTTCTCTGGTATTTCCAGTATATTATTAACATTTTTTATAATTTCAAATGGCGTATTTTCACACTCTTATTCTGAATCACTCGACAAATACATAATAAATAAGTTAAATACTTTACAATTACGGCTTTCTTAAATGTGTTATTTTTAATAAATAGGGGTTGTCTGTCAAATTGGCAACATGTTAAAATTAAATAGTTAGTCTTGATATTTCAACACTAGTGTTGAAATATTTTTTTTTCAACACGCGTGTGATATACGGCGCTTTCTAGCCAAATTAACCGTACTTTTTTCTCATTTTCATAGGTGGTCGTAGGAAAATTTCGGACGGACGGAATTGCTTATAGGTTTTGACTTTCTGATGAGTCACAAGAAGAACGAAACAGCCTGTCATTGTCTACTTGTGACCCAGGGAACCCACTACCTTTGGCGTCCTTGTGTACTTAACGCAAAAGATAAACGCACTACTTTGTCCGCCTGCCGCAAAAAATGTTTCTTCTATTTTACTTATACGCACACTAAACTCAACTCCTTTATTTTTTTAAACACGGCATTGTATTACAGATTAGTGCGGCACCCAGCAGGGCGATCTATATTATTTGAATCTACAATCCCGTAGAAAAAGTGTAGGGATGCGCAAAAACGTTTCGTATACTGGATACGTTGGCCTACCGTACTTGGTTTATTGTTAGTTCTATGTTTTCACGTCTGATGGCTATCTTTTGCATTGAGTTGATTCCTACAGATGGCGATACTAGGTTTTCATCACATATTTATTTTTAAAAATATCTTGAAAGTTTATTTTCGCTGTATTGGTAATTGCTTACAGGTTTTGGCTTTCTGATGAGTCCTAACAAGAACGAAACAGCCTGTCATTGTCGGTCTATGCTCCAAGGAACCCATTATCTTTGGCGTCCCTGTGTACTTTAATGCAATAGATAAATGCACTACTTTTTCCGCCGGCCGCTAAAAACTTTCTTTCTATATTTGTTTTATGTTCATGGTTACTAGACACCTGTACTATGTTTTATACTTTCTTGTATAATAAGGCATATTTTAACAAAAATTTATTAAATTTTATTAGAAAGAAGTTTAAAAAACCTGAACATTAATCAGTTAATTTGCAGTTACTCAATCGTCTATCAAACGTGAAATTAATTTTAGAAACTAACACAGAATTCGATCTAAAGAAAATATTTTCAAGTCGGACCGTTTGTTTCTGACGGTTTTATTGAAAATTATTTTTCAATCGGTCGTCTCGAAAAAATCCAGTCGGAACTGGAACCGGGAAAATAGAAAGCTTATACTGTCATTTTCAATTTGTCTCCAGCCGTATTCCGAACGATAGCGGGAAATTTTATTTCATCGTTATATAAAAATCAGATTAAAGGACTCGATTTATGTTAGGCTTTCATCGAAAACCCGTTGCTTCAATTGTGTTCTTATTTTCGTTTCATCATGGATTTGCTATAAAAATAATATGATTGCTTTTATTACAGAATCATTAAAATTTATGGGATTATTTAAACAGAACAGCAATTTGTAATTTTTTGTTAATGTTGGTATCACCAGAGTACAAGCTGTCCCAAATTCGATGCTCACCACGGTCATCTCGGAAACTACTGGGTCTCCCAAAAGTCCCGCATAAAATTAATATCAATTAAAGGAAAAAGATCTAGGAAAAGCGCTCGGACCCGTAAATTTTTATTTTTAATTGTGCATTTTTGACATCAAAAAATATTATACAGGGTATTCACCTGAAGACGACTAAAGATGCTTACCAGTTGAAACGTAGTGATTCTAAACAAATAAAGACAATGCAAGTCCAAAACTCTACTGCCGTTCATTATACAGGGTGTCTCATAGAACTGTCGTCACGTCTTTGACAATTTTTTTTAAATTGAACACCCTATATATTGTATTATTTTCTGATTTCCCACAAAATTCTACGCTTATGTTGTAAAAATCATGTGTCTAAATTCAATAGTTTTTGAGAATTGACGTTTAAAATATGGCAATTTTTTACTTTGACAGGCTATAACATTGAAACGGTTCATCTTAGAGAAAAATGGTTTTCACCTTCTTAGTTTTTTATTCTCTATCCAAAGAAACCAACCTCCGATTTACCATGTTAAACCAAAAAAACCGGTTTAAGTAATGACTAACATAAAGTAAGATGAAATAAAATTATCATATTTTTGGCAAGCAGAAGGAGGGGGGCGAGGGGCCACTCGACCTCAAGGAGGTGCCTTCACTGGAATCAAGGGGTTTAAATTACATCAATTTTGTGATTTATATGTATGTAATAGAAACAATACAATAATGAACAGTAATACGAATGGATCAAGAGCATAATTAAAAAATCGATAAGACATCTAAGAAAAGAATTGTTCTTTTATGCTAAATAAGTTGCCATTATTATAGTTAAGTGTCCTTTAATTATTGTTAAATTGTATGTAAGCTTAAATAAACTTATATTTAACAAAACTATTTCCAAGTTAGTTTGCGTTTTTTATTGTTGCATACGTATTAAAACTTCTCGCAAACTTATTAAAACTTGTAAATTTGTTCAAAAAGTTTTATTTTGTTATAAAACTTTTTCCAATTTTATTTTGATAAATTTAAAGTTTATAATTTGGAACTAAATGTTGTGAACTCTATTATTATCTTATTTTATTGGCAACAATATTCACCGAAGTGCAATAGTCTAGGATTTTTAATCGGGGTCGTTCGTAAATTTACGTATACAAGTGATGCATTCATTATAAGTATCTTGACCTATCACATATGTTATAATACAACAAAATTCGGTTATGTTGTTTAAAAGTAACTTTTGTTACATTTTTAAAGGTATATAACTGTTATAACCGAAGACGACATTACTTTTATTATTTCAGATTGATTATTATAATATAATATTAGTTATATTTTCTTAACATCACAAAGTGATAAGTCATGCATATAAGTGTCCACATCGACGCCCCGACGCTATACACTATAGATGTCGCCCCGGGTTACTTGCTCTCGCTTTACGCCTTTGATATTTTTTAATATCATTAATACAATAGATATTTACGTACCAAGTAAGTGATTCTTTATCGGACGAGTCTGAAATTAAGAGATGAGCGAGCGAAGCTAGCGAGGCGAATAACAGGCGAGTTCGATAAAGGCACTTTCCTGACGTGGTGCATACAACATTTTATCGCCAACCAGTGTTGCTATTTGGGGCGACAAAGCGCCTTTTAATAAAAAGCTTATTTTTGGCGCCTTTTTATAGGTAAGAAAATTGAATATACACGTTGTATACAATACGTTCTTACGACGAGGGACTGGGCTATGAAAGTTGTGATAAGTATGGTATTTTCAAGAAAACGATGATCTTTTTTTTTTAGACGTCACTTAGGACAAAAAGGAAGTTTTGTCTATTTATCGCGTTTTATAGCGGCGGGGGCCGGCGACCTTTTTTTTTAGAAGTCACTTTTGATTTGGGGTAGTGCCCACCAAATTTTTTTTAGTATTGTTGACAGTTTTCTAACCCCAAATATCTCAAAAAAGCTGGGGCGCCAGAGTGGCGCCTTTTCATATTAATCATGGCGCTTTTTTGCTTTGTTACTCTGGCAACACTGTCGCCAAAAGTTCTTCACCGTTTTATGTAAGGCAGACTGCTCTAAGAAAAAAGATGTTTTTTTCCTATGTTAAATTTATAGAAAAGACGAGCTGCAGACCTATTTTAGAATCGGGTCTACGTAAAATATTTAATAGTTCTCCCCCTCCTATATTTAGTCAAAATGTAAAGTAGAAGTTTCATACTACCTATTCCATCACATATTGAAGCTCGAAAAGTTAAAATAGCTTCACAATCCGACGACAAAAAACCCATTTTGGCCTAAATTTGACACGTCAGAAAATTTCGGCCGACCACGTGCGTATTCCAAAGCACCCCTCAAAAAATTTGACCTACCATAAGGCATAAAGTGAAAATTTGCGGAGGGTAATACTTTACCTGCCGCAAATGCGGCAGATAAAATAAAGTGTTCGTTTACTTCCGGAAATCACTCTGATAATGTACGGCTTTAGTGACGGTTGGCGATAAATATTATTATTATATCAGAGCTTGTAGTATAGTCTCACTGATGATCTATATATAATGTGGACACAAATATCTAGTTCTGAGGATTCAGTAAGGACAATATGGCGATAATCTTAGGCAACATTACATAAAAATAAATATAAATAAAAAATACCACAAAAAATAATAGCATTGTCATAGACAGACTTTAGAAAAAGTTGTTGTATGCACAGGCATAGCCTTCTTTAAAGTAAAGACGGCCATGGCATAGGCTCTGGTATAAATGGTTTGATTATATTAAAGAAAAAACAAATTTGATGTGACAGATTTGCAGTTTTTTTAAAGTAAATTCTTAACATCATTGTGTGTATCATAAAATTAATTACACGTAAAATAATTCATACCATTATTATTCCAATATTCTTTTAGTTGGTTCTATCCAATCTTTTCGTGTTTAAGTTGATAATATTAGATGAAATATTGTAATTAAAATTAACAGGAAACAGAAATATAAAGTTGTCTAGTAAGTAGTGTCCCCAAACAGTCACTCGTCCAAGCATTAACCTTACCGGACAATAATCTATAGGTAATAGGTCATTGGTACCCGACCTCATTTAACCTAAAATTTGAACTCTAAATCGTGTCTCAACATATTTTTAAAGGAAGAGAAGTTAAAGGAACCCAAGTTTTACTTAAATGTAGGTATGTTGTTTTTCTTCATCTTCGATAATTTATTTTCCTAGAATTAAAATAGAAACGTTATTGAGCTCTTAAGCACTAGGAATTAATTAAGGTGTTATTGAATTATTGAGACTCCAAATTCAAGTAATATGGTATAATTTACAATAAGTTAAGTAAGTTATGAGGGTCAATTTTAAAGGATAGCATCTTTATAAAATGAAGCAGAAAAAGAGATACAATCCATTAATTTTATTCCAGTTATCTCGACAACAATAAATTCCAAATTAAGAAGATAGTGTAAAAGATATATCAACGCTATGGTTATAATTAGGTATTAGGCGACTGATATACTTTGTACTCTGAAGAATAAATCACTATTAAGTGGTAAGCTCGGTTAAGAAACCCAAGACTTAACAATCTGAAGAGATAGATTGCCAGGGCGTTGGTAAGTACACTTAATTATAACTGTTTAAGTTTTGTGAAATGACATTAAAGATAGTGGTAGAAGTTTAGTGTCCGTAATAATAAAATAGAAAGAAAGTTTTAGCGGAAGGCGGACAAAGTAGTGCATCTATCTTCTGCATTAAAGTACACAGGGACGCCAAAGATAATGGGTTCCCTGTAGCACAGGTAGACAATGACAGGCTGTTTCTTCCTTGTTATAACTCATCAGAAAACCATAACTTGTATGCAATTCACAATACAGCGAAATAATACTTTTAAGATATTTTTGAGAATAAATATATGATGAAAACCTAGTATCGCTATCTGTAGGAATCAACTCAATGTAAAAGATAGCCATCAGACGTGAAAACATAAAACTATTAATAAACCAAGTACGATAGGCCAACACATCTAGTATATATATTTATTACTAAAGACAAAAATTAAAGTAAAAATTTTAATTGAATAATTTCTTATGGAAGAAGTGTGATAATTTATAATAAAAAATTAGTGCTAGAAGAAACGAGAATGCTTTATTATGAATATACAAAACGGCACCTAAGAAGGAGTATTTCAAAACCAAAGCATTTGCATTAAAAACTGCTCTTAGATCTATGCTCCTTAAATACATGATTTCTGAAAAAATCATCAATTTTGGCGTGGTGAGCGATATTTACTTTATTTTTAATCATCAAAACCAGAGCCCGAAAAACGCTGATTAGAGGCATACATACGTCTTATGTTAAAATTTTGGATTGACACCAATATTCATATTTTCACAAATATAAAAAAAATTTAAATAAAGAGCCAGCTAGGAATATCAAAAGAAAAAGTAAAAAAAAACATTTACAAAAACAAATTTAATCCCGCCATACAGAGGGGGAGAGGTAATAATTTAATTTTCGAATTTTGATGGTAGAATTTTAAACGAACTTTGGGCGTGGCCCCGAAAATGTTTCGCCTACGACGCTTTTCCGCCTTCTTCACTAGGTGCAATGTAATGTAGTTCCGTCTGTTCCCCTCTCCAGAAAAAAAAATGTCCTACTTACGCCCACTGAACCCCCCCCCCCCAGCATATTTTCTGGTTACGCCACTGTAAAATGTTTCGAAACAAGCAGTTCTTAAGTGTGTCTAAAAATGCTACTTGGGTGATAAACATTTTCCTAAGCAAACATCTTATTTATATTTATAAAATTTGTGAAAACAAATAATTGTCTCTATTACAAAACACAGTGCAAGGTTTAACCCGGGTACCTATAAATATAATCATGTGTCACCTTCTCTAAACATAAATTAGAGAGGGTTAAACCGTTCATTTGTCCCAAATCCAATAAACGAAACGTGACCGTTCCTTTTCACCCGAACAATTAGTCTCCGGCTGTCCAAAATCACCCCCTGCCTGTATTTATTACCTCTGGATCAATGTCAATAGTGAGTATACTGAATTTATTGTCCTAGGCAAATTCCGAACAGTAAAACAAATTTTATTATAAGTTTCTTATGGTAGAATAGTAGTTTGGTCAACAAACACAATTTAATTTTATTTTGAATTTCGGTTGGCGCTTTGGCTTTTTTGACGTAGCGGTCAATAGTCTTTTGGGGGATTAAAAAGTTTTTAGCAACGCTGTTAACACCTTTGACTATTCGAACTGCTCGTAAAATAACATGTTCGCATGAACTGTAACAACGGAGATATTACCGTAAAAAAGACAGGAATGTTTGATTATCTCTGACTTTGTAATAACATGGTAGCTTGAAAAATTACATTAGGGGTCAGTTGAGTACTCTAGTCTATTTCAGAAAGGTGTAGAGTAATAAAATGGGAAATTCCGTCCAGTTAGGTCCAATTTCGGGGCCGGCCATATACGCACGCGCGTACGTAAATTTTGTGCATTAACTTATTTATTAGATATGATAACTAACCAAAAATTTTTGAGAATTATGTTAACGGATATTAAGATAAAATAGTATTGTATATAATATTAAAATTTCAAGTAATTGCGTTCAATTCAATTCAATTCGGGAGATTACCAATAGGACATGAATTCGAATGTTTTTGAGAACTATTTTGGTTAAATGATAAATTATCTTCCAGCTGATTCAGTAGTAGTTATGGATAACGCAAGCTATTATTCAGGATGCACAGAGAAGACTCAAACTTTATCTTGGAGAAAATAAGAAATTAACGACTGGTTAACCACCAAAAGTATTGAATTTGAAGATAATTTGATAAAGAAGGAACTATTAGCTATAGCAAATTTACACAAACATAGTTTTATTAAATATGCCGTGGAATATATAACTGAAAAACATAGTGTAAGGGTGTTCAGCACACCGCCATATCATTGCGAACTAAATTCTATCGAACTTATATGGATGCAAGTGAAAGGATTTGTAGCAAGACACATCACAACATTCAAAATGAAAGACGTTAAGCTATTGTTTAATCAAGTCATTAAGGAAGTGACACCAGAAAACTGGCGAAAAGCAGTCCAATATGTCATTAAAGAAGAGGAGAAAATGTGGGATCTTGACCACCTGATCGATAGGACCACCGACCCGTTAATTATAACGTCAAGAGCGAAATAATACAATATATAGGGTGTTCCATTTTAAAAAACCCAAGTTATATCCACCACGTTTTTTTGGGGCACCTCGTATACTCCATCATAATTTTAAAATGTGCACCTGAATGGTCTCTACAACTTTTGTATTTGGAATTTATTCTTAAAAATAAACTTTTCTCTATCGTTGACTCACCCTGTAGTTATACCCAAGTTATAGGGAGTAATAATAATATCTAAATATTTATTTGGCTTTACAACTTTTTTTTTTTATAAATTGTTATGCTTTTAAATAATTAGATTTGACAGTTTTTAAACATAAATTTAATTTCGATTTAACTTAGCCAAACTCATAACAAGAGTTACTTTATAAGCGCTAACTAAAATGTACTTATAAAACATAATACTCTACAATAAATTCGGAATCCCTAAGAGCTTTTGACACCTCGCGAGTAGCTTTCGGTATAATATTAAGTTTCATGAAGGTGCTACTGTTCGGTTAAATTACACTGTTACATTGTTGGTTCACTTAATTAATGAGGATGTTTAGAATTATCAGTTGCCGACTGTGTTATCGGCGTGCATAAAGAGAAGTTAGCTTGTAAATAACTTAAATAAACTTCAGGGATCTATGGCAATTTTATCTTCATCTTTATCACAGAGATGGACTAGCTCATATATGTGTAAACTCATCGGCATGTTGTGTCGGAAAATTATTGGGTAATATAAGTTTCTATTTAGAAATTCAGGGCCGTTTTCGAGAGTTCGCGCGTTTTTTTAAGACATTTTATTATATATTTTCTCTAAAAATTATATAACAGTAAATAAAGTAAGCTACAAATACAAATTTTGAAAAACTTAAAAAATATTTAAAAATTTTTCTGGAAATCACTGTTCGTTAGGCCTACCTCAAAGATGCCCCCACACACTAGAGCCCTGCACGGGCCGGCATTTCACGACCCAGCCCGAGTCAGAATTTTGCGACGCGACACGATCCGGCCCGTCAACTAAAACCGAACAGCCCAGCAGGCCGGACAAGCCCGACAAGTCCTGCAGGCCCTACTGGCCCAACAGGCTCGACAGGCAAGGAAAGCCCGAAAAAAATTATTAGTGGTTGAAACTGATTTTACAGATATTTCTTTTAAAAAAAGTACATAAGCAAAACAAAGCTGATCCGAAAAACCAGCTGACTACAAAAATGCGGCAAGCCCAGCAGACCCGGCAAATCCGACCGACCCGTCAGGCCCGAAGAAAATTGTTACGGCCCGAAAACCCGAACCTTTATTGTATATTAAGTGGTCCGACCCGAGCCAGAGAGTCGGTCGGGCCGCCTAAAAGCCCGAGAGGAAAACCCGGCTCACACTGATCCTTCAAAGTGTTCAAATAAAAGGGCAAGAAACGATGTCGCTCTCGCTCCTTTTAAATTGAGCATATAGACCGAGAAAATATATGGTTTTAACAGAATAGCGCTTCCACTCATTTTGGTTTATAAGCAGGCCCGGGCCCGCTTGCAAAAAACAATTCAATAAAATCTAAAGCCATCAACAGATTTATTTATCACTGTATTCAAAACAAAAAATAATCGTAAAAAATACTAACATGTTGCGGCACACGTTTGTAGCCTTATTAATTATATATAAAAAAAAATATTTTAAATTATATATTATCTTAAAATATATTAACATTATTCTTTGTCGAGAATCATAAAGAAGTCATCACCGACGCAGACGGTACACTGCGTTCGTTCAATCACACGGTTCGACAACGGAGGCGCCTTTTTATAATATCTGGGAAAATATATATGATATTTTTATAAAAATAATTATTATAGGGAGAGTTTTTATTTCCATTTTAATTCATTCCATAAAAATTCAACTTTATCAAAAATGTATCCAAAATTATCTAATTAATTTTAAAAAAATATTAAATAAATATACCGGGTGTTGCATCGTCGAGCGGGACATAGGAAATCCCATGTAATTTTAAATAGGGTCAATTATTGGCTTCCCTAATTATTTTAGAGAAAAATTCTATTTAGGTTTATTAAAGAGCACTAAAACCCACATTCAAAAAAATAACTTTAGATATTTTTGATGAGCCCGTTTACGGGTTATCGCCGATTTCTTTTTAACTATTTCTCCTTTTTATTGCCCCGTATTTGCGGGCACCAGTCAAGGTAAAAGATGACTGTCAAATAAAGTTGTCATTTTGAAATGTGTGCTTTATTGTTATAAAAACTCGTACATCGAAAATATTAGCCATGAATTACACTTCTGAAGAAAAAATATTGATGATTAAATGGTATTATCAAGGAAATAGTTATCAAAATGTGTCAGACATGTTTGCTGCTCTGTATCCGAATAGACCGATACCTGCAAAATCTACAGTCGAAAGGACTATCAAGAAATTTGAGACAAAAGGCACTGTAATAAATAACTGCAGATGTAAAGAAAGGCAGGAACAAAGAAGAGATGCAAGGAATGATAGGGACTTGCAAAGGCAGGAACAAAGAAGAGATGCAAGAAATGATAGGGACTTGCAAGTTTTATTTTGCGTGGAAGAAAATGATGGGAAGATCAGCACAAGGAAACTTGAGGATGACATAGGATTAGATCACACCACAGCGTTACGAGCTTTGAAACGACATAAATATTATTCATACAAATATGAAAAGCACCAAGAGCTAAGAGATAGGGACGAAATACGACGACAGGAGTTTTGTTTTGGTATGATTGAAAGAGCAAACATGGATAGGGAATTTTTTTTAAACATTTGTTTCACTGATGAATGCACATTTACCTTAAACAATGAACCCAATGTTCAAAATTATCGATATTGGAGCAAAGAAAACCAACACAGGTTTGTCGAATCAAGGACGCAATATCCACAAAAAGTTAATGTTTGGGCTGGGATTTTCGGAGAAAATATTATCGGGCCATTATTTCTTACACGAAATTTAAATGCAGAATATTTTTTGGAACTACTTGAAGATCATATTTTACCTACTTTACATGATGCCACCAGGGAAAATCAGGAAGTTTGGTACCAAATGGATGGCTGCCCGGCACATAGTACCCTGGCTCTCCGGGAATATTTAAACCGTGCTTTTAATGGAAAATGTTATTGGCTTAAATCATACAGTAAATTGGCCAGCCAGGTCTCCTGATTTATCGCCAAATGATTTCTTTCTCTGGGGCCATTTAAAAAACAGGATATACAAAGATAAAAAAATACCCAAATCTAGACGAGTTAATGCTATTTCTGCCGAATGCAATAGAATTTCAGTTTACCAACTAGCGAATGTAAGAAGAGAATTTTATGATCGCCTCGGTTATTGTCTAGCAGTCAATGGAGGAATATTTGAACATCTTCTTAAGTCCTAAAGTTCTAACAATTTAATAGTACCTACCTATTAATTAGTAAAATATTGAAACATGTAAAATGTCATAATTAACCTTGTAATTGGATACTTTATTTTAGTTTAATTCAGATTAGTTTGTACTCATAAATACACCTTTAATATTTTCTATGTACGAGTTTTTATAACAATAAAGCACACATTTCAAAATGACAACTTTATTTGACAGTCATCTTTTACCTTGACTGGTGCCCGCAAATACGGGGCCATAAAAAGGAGAAATAGTTAAAAAGAAATCGGCGATAACCCGTAAACGGGCTCATCAAAAATATCTAAAGTTATTCTTTTGAATGTGGGTTTTAGTGCTCTTTAATAAACCTAAATAGAATTTTTCCCTAAAATAATTAGGGAAGGCAATAATTGTCCCCATTTAAAATTACATGGGATTTCCTATGTCCCGCTCGACGATGCAACACCCGGTATATTGAACCGTGTTTTATAGATATTATTTTGGTGTATAAGTTGACGAACTGAAGACTTTGAAGTTAGGAAATCTTTTAAGATAAGAAGTAGCAAGATTTAATATATTTAGTTTTTATAACCAACCCGCCTTATGACGAAAGAGCTTTAATCCAAAACGTATTTAAAACGAATGCCAGCTAGTTAAAAGTTTTACAATAAAACATTTTATTTGCCCTTATATTGAATGTTTATTTCCCACTTGATTTCTTAGCTGACGAAAATATCACGTAAAGGCATAACTTTAAGGGCACATAATGGCAGATGGTCCAAGATATAAAAAAACTTTTTTCATATAATCGGCAAAAATTTACTGTTTTTAAAGTAACGAAATTTCCTCAATTTTATGGGGTTCTTTAGTTTTATGACTAGGAGTCAAAAATACATCTAGGCATTTTATAAATTTCAAACTTTTTATTCTTCGTCTCTTCTACGTTAAAATGTTCCATGAGTATCGAAGCATTGTGCGTACGGTCTTGGATAAACACTATATTACACCAAAAAAAAGTACATTGTATCCCTAGTAGGAAAAGCTAAACATTTCCGGACGACCGTAAAGATTGTATGTCGAGGCGTAAGCCGTGACTGATAATACGGAGTCTGGGAATGTGACTTTTTCTACGAGGTATACATACTATTTTTTCGTAAATCAAAAATTATTAAAATGACATAACTTATTACAATCAACTTGTTAAAATTTTAAAATAAATATTATTAACTTTGTTCACAAATAAAGGATGCCATTAATTATTTGTGTTGTAACAATGGAAATGCAGCAATATTGAATTGTCAAGCTTAACAACACAATTTAGTTTACAAGTAGCCGTATAAAAATTATATTTCCTTACAGTACATTAATAAATATTTTCTAACAGTTATTTTCCGTTGCCCAGCAACGACTAAGTGTAAGAAAATATTAACTGTTTCTTTCAGAAATTTTATCAAAAATGTCAATATTTTCAATCGATTTTCGGAAAATTATATAATTTTAGAATACCTACGAAATATTTCTTCAAATTGAAAACATTAAAAACTAATTTTTTTCTACTCCCACATGGATTATTGCTATTTTCTTTACACTTACTTGACGAGAAAAGTAGACTATTCCAGGCTACTGTACGGCTGCACAGTGTTGCAACCATTAAAAATAAAATTTCCCCTTTTTAAAGAAAAATTCCACGAATGCACAAAATACTGAAAAAGTACTTTTTATCAGATCACAACCACAAGTGATCCTAAAGAATTACACTGTGTGTAAACACTTTCCTTTTCCCTTTGGAGACAGCGCCGACCTATCATTCCTCTGTGCGTTGGATCTTTATTTCTCACTAATCCGAAAATGTCCCATTAGTTGACAACATTGTTATAAAAATTAGTTTTCTCTGTGGCGTCCTTAAAAATACTGACCAATCACAGTTTATTGTATTTATTGAGGCTCCGCCCTCTTTTTCAAGACACTATAAATTATATAATTTTTAATGTATATGATACAGTATGTTATTAATTTGTTTAATATAACAAAATATATACGCATCTATATAGTAGCTTGTACAACAATAGTGGATATGATGTTCATATCGCACGAGGAAGTAAATTGAGCATGACGCCGTAGGCGGAGTGCTCAAACTTTCGAGCGCAATATGGACAATCCACTCGAGTTGTACAGTATATTTTTTCTACGACTCAACTTCCGAACTTCATACTAAGAATTTTTTTAAATTATTTAAATTAGGCATCAATAACTTGTCTTTTAAGTTGGCCATGAACTTGTGAGAACGGTAATAAGAAACAATTGAACAAAAATTCATTTTAATGGCAAACCCATTGACCAAATTACATTGTAACATATTTATCGATTTGGGTAAGTTATTATATTTATACAAACTCACTTTTGAATATATCTATCTTTCTCACATTTGGCTTTTTGCAGAATAACAGACAAAAAGCGATATATGTATTAATAAAAACGAACAATTTATTTTCTCAACCAGGTAATTTGACTAATAATTGTTTTACTGAATTGCACAGAAGAAGAAAAGGTTTGTCGAGTTTATTTCTGCTTGCGTAAGAATTATTACACCAAAAGTGCAACAAAATAGCTGTAGAATTTGTTTTAAACAGATAAAAATGGATTTTGTTCATTAATATGAATTTTTAACGTTTGCTATGGTCAAATTTTTCAAAATAATCGCCAATTTTCAGACTAGCAACACTGTTAACTTGGAAAGAAAAGTGGCAATAGTGTAAGTAGAAATAACATAACCTTAAAAATCTTAATAAAAAAAAAAATTTCAAGAAATCTTATAATTTCGTCTGTTTTATCCGCTTATCTTTATGTTCCACCCAGTTCCACCATTTAAGAAAGAATTTCCAGTTAATTTTCTATGTTTGTTGCGTATAATAAAAGTTTTAAGATCAATTGGGGTTGGATCCCCATTCAAAATATATCGGAAAATATCCCCGTGCACAAATATTTATTATAATATATATTATTTATACGGAAAAAAATAACCAAGGTTAGTAAGAAAACGTTCATTTGGTAGGTATACAGGGTGTTTTTTAATTGAGTGCCGATACTTAAGGTTGTGAATCCTTGGGTGATTTTAAGAAGAGAAGTTAATATTAAGATATATCCTAAGGCTCTTTATTTTTTTTTCAACAAAATATCGAAAGCAGTCTCAATGAACCGAAGAGAAAAATTGTTTTTTGGGTTTTATTTTTTTATGCAAAAAGGGTGCATCATACGAAAGTAAGTCTATGGCCCAAATTTACTCCAAAATAAATGAGGATTTTAAATATATATAATATAATATATAAGTTTGATTTTTAGAAAAATCAGTGGCGTACCATTTTTTTCTCTAAAAATATTCAGTTCAAAGCACGTACGGACGTCACTGGTAAAAATTTAAAAAAATCTTTTAAGTCAAAAAATGCTCCTTAATGATTAAGAGGTGTATACAAAATTTCATAGAAATATCTAATAGTTATATAATAATTATGATAAAAAAGTTATATTTTTTAAAAAATGTTAACACGCTGTAGTGTGATGAATAGCTTTAGGACATTTGTTAATATTAACTTTTCTTCTTAGAATCACCCAAGGATTCACAACCTTAAGTATCGGCACTCGATTAAAAAACACCCTGTATAGTAGGTACATTTTATGCAAAGCTTGTAGTAATTGTCTAGAAATGAGTGGACATAAAGATATTTTTGAAGTAAGAAAGTGCGTCTGTGTGGAAATCTTTAGTTCGGCAGAAAATAACAATAATTTGGTAGAAATATATTTTGGTATTAATTTTGTTATTATACCTTCAATATTTGCACCATTTCGTGTAGTGTTGTTCTTTAGGAAAATATTGTGTATGCATAGACTCTGGGATAAATGTTTTGATTTAAATTTAAAAAGAACAAATTTCATCTGACAGATTTGTATATTTTTGAAGGATATTGTTAACCTAACTTTCCTCAACTGTCAGAAAACGAATTTACAACATGTAAATTTGGCTTCTCTGTAATTGACTACTGTGATTGGTCAGTTTCATTACCTATCTAGAATTGTTATGAATTTTGACGCACAGTTAACTGGAATAGCCTACTTTACTCGCCACTTAAGTGTAAAGGAAACAGCAAATTTCCATGTGGGAGTAGAAAAATGGTTTTATCAATACTGCAACCTACTGAATACATTTAGAAAAATAAACTCATGAAGCATTATTATTGAGTTGATTTTACCATAATTTCTAACATGAGCATTTTGGCCGAATCGGCAAAACGGCGAACTTTGGTCGTAAGTTCAAACCCGGCAGTCTGCAAACTTTTTAAAAAAAATTTAACATAAAATTCGTAAGTTTAGTCGTAGAAAAAATATTGTGTTCAGCTCGACTGGATTATCCACATCGCACGCGGAAGTTTCGGCACTCCGTCTACGGCATTCTACTCAATTTACTTCTTTGTGACATATACACATCATATGAGGAGCGATCAGACAAAAGCAGATAAATCCATTTTTAACGAAAATTAATTTTTTACCGGATTCTCCATTTATGGGGTCAGATAAATCCATTGGCGATATCAGATTCAAGCTAAACCAGATATTTCGTATTAAAAATAGCGTTTGAAAGTAGCCAAATCAAGCAAATGCAGTTAAATCCAAAAAATCCTGTTTTCAATCACGTTTCAGGCAAAACAAGATAAATATTTCGTTTTAAAATCAATTATAATATAAATGTAATAAAGGGCGGTGATCTATTAATAGCATTAGTTCTCTAAGCTAGATGCCACCTGCATGCCGTTTGTCCGCAAGAAATATAATTTTTTGTGAGATTCTATTATTATGTCTACGAATGTGCATCGGTAAACACGCTAAAACGTATTTTAATATTGTTGAATAGTTTGTTGTCTTTGTGTATTATTTGCAAATATGGAGACCATAGAGATGGATATATACCAGTAAACATTAAAAAAACTTACAATAACACATTTTTTGCATACATGTTCATGATCCTAAATATTATTAAGGTGTAATATTTTTATAAAACAAACAATCATAAAGTAATAGTGTATAACTAAGTTTTTTTAATAAAATGTTTTATTTCGATTCAAGCAAAATAAGTTAAATCCATTTCATTCAAGCAAAACAAGATAAATCCATTTTTTAAATCGCGATAACTTACAGAATACCTATTATTTTTTATATTTTCTTAATTTCAGGTCCTTAACTTAAGCTTTATTGAATGCATTTCTCATTTTTACAATAGATCAAAGGGCCTCTGGATTAGCAGTTTTTTATCAATAGCGCAAAACTATGTAAAATGGATTTATCTGCTTTTGTCTGATCGCTCCTCATATCCACTCTTGTTGCACAAACTACTATAGTAGTAGGCCATTAATTATTATTTGTCAGTATTATTTTGCTAAACGCGGTAGCTCTTCTTAGGTAATTTAAAGTATCAGTGGTAATAAATTAAGACCGGTATTTGACCTAAATCTAGATTAGGTTATTCCTTTACTCAATAGCATGACAGTATGGAGTTTCATATAACAATACAAATATTTGTTGTTACATAGGTACTACAAAGGATGCAAAACAACAATTTACTTTACAAGTTTTTCATGCTTCATCACATAAAGTGGAATGCCGCCACTGTCAAAAAATGTAAATAGCAATGACAAACACAAAATAAGCGATGTTTGTCATTGCTGACTTGCTTTTGAAAAGTAACGAAACAAATTTTTTTTTTTTTATTATGATAAAACACCTGCACTGTAGGAAAAATCCTTTAAGGCGCTCTGAGAGCGGTGCGAGTGCGAAAAAAGCGATTAACGTTGGTCTTGAAACGTTGAAGATTGTATTCATTGGGAAACACGACCTCAGGAAGATCATTCCACAAAGATGACGTTCTCCAGATGAAAGAATTCTTGAACAATGAAGTTCGAGGAGTACTAAGCTGAACAACATATGGATGAGCGGCAGTGGTTTGCCGTGTATTTCTGTTTTGAATTGCTCTAGGTGGAATCAAGTGGGCAATGTCAGTCGAACACCTGCCATGGAAATATCTGTAAAAGAGAGCCAAATCACCAACCTGTCTTCGATGCTCCAGGCTATCGAGGGTCTTGGTCAGCTCGGGGTCGCCGATCAGACGAATGGCTCTCCTTTGAATGGAATCCAGTAGCCGAAGGGTGTGCTTGGGTGCAGAGCTCCAGACATGAGAGCAATATTCTAATGATGGTCGAATCTGGGCTTTGTAGAGTGTCAAAAGTTGATGAGGTGTGTACAACCTTTTGGTGCGGAAAAGTACACCAAGTTTCTGTGCAGCTGCCTTGGCAATTGCGGCAACGTGATCATGCCAAGACATATTACCTCCCAGATTGACCCCCAGCAAATTAATAGACGGTGCCAGGGGAATTGCGTGTCCTGCCATGACTATATCCGGTTCTGCAATGTTAACCTTTTTGGAGAAGACTGCTGCCTGGGTTTTCTTAGCATTAAATTCGACTTGGTTACTGTCACCCCAAGCCAAAATTTCTTCCAGGTCTTTGTTGAGGCGCAATACTTCATGCTGCCTGCGAAGATGTGCGTCGGCAGCGGATGTTTGGGGAGTCAAGGTAAAAGATGAGACAAGTGTGCTGTCATCAGCAAAGCTACTACTACTACTACGATCAAAAGCCCTAGAGATGTCCAGTGCAACAGCCCGGGATTCTCCATGATGTTCGATGGTGTTGCTCCAAAGATGGGTGACATATGCCAGAAGGTCACCTGTTGATCTGGACTTACGAAAACCGTATTGATGGTCGCTGATAATGTTAAGCCCTTCCAGGTACTTTAGGAGTTGTTGGTTAATAGCTTTCTCCATTACTTTTGAAATTACTGAAAGCAATGCGACGGGTCGGTAGTTGCTTGGCAGGGTCTTTTTACCTTTCTTTGGAATGGGCTGGACACGCGCCGACTTCCAGCAGGATGGAAATATTCCTTTTTTGTAGGATAAGTTGAAAAGGCTACAAAATACTGGTGTAAGTTCATCGGCGCATGTCTTGAGAACAATGATAGGAATTTCGTCTGGACCAGAAGCTTTATTGACGTCGAGTCCTTTAAGAATCCGTTTAACAAGACGCTGACGAAACACGATTTCAGACATTTACGATTGAACTGAGGGAATGTTGGGTGGTGGTTTTCCCTGAAAGTCTACAGTGGAATGCGAGGAAAACAGTTCAGCAAGTAGGTTTGCTTTATCCCCGGCTGTGGTTGCTATTGTGCCGTCGGAACGTGTTAGAGGTGGAATAGTTGACTTTGTAAAGTTTTGTGTGACGGCCTTAGCGACTGACCAAAAGGACCTTGATCCGTTAGGACTGGCAAGAAGTTTGTTTTTGATTCTCTCGTTATGAGCTTCTTTGCTTTGGTCTATCATTTGCTTACATTGGTTTCGGTTGGTAACAAAGATGGCGCGATTTTCAGGAGTAGGGTTTTTACTCCACTGTCGGTAAGCCAGGTTTTTAGATCTGACAGCACGCTCGCAATTCTTGCTAAACCAGGGCTTGCCGTTAGAAGGGCGCTTTTTGGAGAAAGGAATAAAGGCCTCCATGCTAGTTAGAATGACGTCGGAGACCTCCTTTGCACAGACAGATGGATCATCCGAAGAAAAGCATACGCTTAGCCAGGGAAAGTTGCGAAAATGGTCCTTTAGGTCTTCCCACTTAGCTGATGTGTAGTTCCAAATCTTACGGGGTTTAGGAGGTTGTTCAGAACTAATTGGCAGCTCGCTTAGGGTTGAAATAAGTTTGTGATCGGAAGAGCCCAATGGTGGTTGTACGGTGACCGTATATAGGTCTGGATTTGAAGTTAAAAATGCCAAAAATATTAGATTAGCGGTCTCTCTTGATTCATCCTCCTTTAAACAAGATACAAAATACGTTATGCAAGTCTTACTTCCTCGTGCGATATGAACATAATATCCAATATTGTTGTACACACTACTATTAACATATTGTAATTGCCTTTGTAAATATTTATGAAATAAAATATTTTTTATGAGCCCCACTTTTATTTTTCCTTATGTAGTTTTTCGTTTCCTGCTCAATTTTATTTTAAATTCACTACCTGTGATTTTCCCTGTCAAGGAAGAAGATATGCTCGACTTCAACTTTGACAAATAACTTTATTTAAACTTTCTTATCATATCCGAACCACTTCTCTAAAATATTTCCATAATTCATTAGAATAAGGTCAGATCTAAGTAAGTATTGATCTTTGCTCTTTTAAGAAATTTGGAAGTTAAATCGAGAAAGCTTTTAGGAATCACGTACTAATTTTTTTATCACTTTTCGAAACATTCTCATTAAACTTTACTTTAGAGGATATCAAAGTATCAATTGATTTTTTAGAATAAAGGGTTATTTCGGAATTTTGAAATATAAGAATTATTTTCGCCGTCGGAAGTGGGTTTCAGAGAAGGCAAATCGCTCCACCCCCTCCCCCTCTACCGTTTCTCCTAACCAGATGATGCAGCAAGGGTAGGACATTTTCCATAAAAAATCTGGTGTGTAAACGGGGTTTTACTAATTTCCCTTAATATTATTTAAAATATTGTCTGCTGCTGGGAAAACTACCAAGCAAAGCTAAGCAATAATCTGTAATTTCTGTCATGTCATGTGCAAAAAAGTAATTAAACATTTCCTATACAGGCTTATGATAAAGAAACTCCTATTTTTTTTATTTTTTAGGTATAGTCCACATGAACACGAAAGGTTAAATTTTGGTCTATAATAACTCCTAAATATTTAATCTTTGTTACAATTTGAATTTCCTCTTTATTAATTTTAAAAGAAAGATTTTGATCCAGAAATTCACTATGTTGCTTTTCAGATCCTAATAATAAACATTTTGTTTTGTCGATATTAATTTTTAATTTATTTTCATACATCCATTTATATAATAAGGTACAGTTTATTATTCATGTTATTTTCTATCCACATTAAATTACTACTTAAAATGTAAATCACTGTATCATCAGCGAAAAATTATGTTTACAATCCAATAGATTATAAACCAAATCATTACGAGATACCTGTAAATTATGAATAGCAAAGGACCTTGAGGTACACCAACATTTATACCTTTTTTATTTGATACATACTCATTACATTATTTTACAACCTGCCACTTATTTATTAAATAGTAATGCAACCATTTATATACCTGTCCACCCATCCCTTACTTTCGTAATTTTTCTAATAACTTTTTTCTGTCAATTGTTTCAAATGCGCGTTTTAAATCTAAAAGGATAACGGCCACCAAGCCACCATATCATCTTTATCAACTGCTAGTTTCCAATCATTTAAAACATACGGTACAGCACTTTCACAACTATATTTCTTCCTAAACCCTGATTGAAATTTTGATAATATTTTATTTCCCTCTACAAAATCCAATAACTGATAATAGACTACTCTTTCCAAAAAATTTTTGATACCTACAAGTGTATTAATTGGTCTAAATTCTTTGGGTTTTGATATATTTTTAACTTTTCTAATTGGCGTTATTATACCTTATACCTTTAAATTTTCCGGGACAATGCCAAACTTTAAACTAGAATTAATAATATCTAATAATGGATTGGATAGTTCATTAAAACTTGTTTTTAAAACTTTTATTGATATATCATCTGTACTAGATTTATTTAAAAAGCTAAATATTATTTGTTTCAAGTCGTTTAAATTTAATAATGTAAAATTGTCTAACCTAGTTAAATTTAATTCAAAAATAAAATGGTCCTGATAATTTGGTATCGAATTAACTATATGATTTATGCTTTCTTTAAAAAAAAGTGTTAAAATTTTCTGCAATCTCAATATTATTATTTAAAATATGTCCATTAAAACTTAATTATTTGTATAGAAGTATACAATATTTCCTGAAATAAATAATTCTAAAAAGTCTTCCACATTTTTTTTGAATCATACTTACATTCATCTATTTTTAAATTAAAGAACTTTTTTTGTCATTTATAATTTTTGATGACACTAAATTTCTAGACTGTTTATATTTACGCCAGTCAATTTCCAAATTTGTGAACCTAAATTTATTAAAACATGTATTTTGATATTTTACTAATTCTATAATTTCATCATTAAACTAAAATTTTTGCTTTGAGTATGTCATAACTTCTTTTTTTAGGAAAATAGGTATCAAATACCTTTCTTACATTATTTATAAAACAATCACACTTTGTACTTCACTTCACTTGTGTTCATTAAAATCATAAGAAATATTTTTTAAAGAGTTTTTAATTATTAATAATTTTTTTACTATTTTTATATTTATTTAAAAGAATTATTTCGACAATACAGTGATCGGTATTATAGGATTTGTTAAGCTATGTGTTTCAAAATCTTTGTTATTTGAAACAACAAAGTTAATGATAATAATAATAAATCTACATCCCATTCGATAGATACGCTTAAGGAGTCTCTGCGACGAGACAAACTAGAAATGTCCCCACAACTAGTGCAAAATGTACAACAGGAATTTTTGGATCGATGATCTAGTGCTACACTAAGCATAACTTTTATCTAATTTCTTGGAAATAAAACTTTTAATGTTTTGAGGAGTTGTGTGATTGTAGTTGTTTATTTAATAAAAATGTTGAAACATTATTCAAGAGAAGAATAATTGGATATGATTTGTAGTCGAATTCCAGAGTCAAATTATTTCCAGTTTGTAAACAAAAGAAAGTGGATAGATACAAGATAAATTAGCACCTTAAACTCTTATTGATGATGAATTTTTAAGTCCGAAACGTATTATTAATACTAGGTGTAATACGTAGTTGAATCATAAAGGCGGAGAGGAATTTAGAAATATTAAAATACAATTTTCCTACTATTTAAAAAAGCAAAGTTGATGGTGGGTTTGAAAAAACGAAACGTCAGATTAAAAATCTAATAAGACCAACTTGTAGAGGACAAAAATGGTAATGATAATATAAACTTTATTTTAACATATCACTTCAAATAGAATCAGACAAGAATAAACGAAATCGCGAAAATTCGGTTTTGCCAAAATACCTGCGGACGAATTCGGAGTTCTTTAAATTTTAAAACATAATGTTGCAGGGATTAGTAAGGCTTTTTCCTAATTTAACCATCTCTGTATCTTCTATGGTTTACGAAATACCTGTAAAGTACATCCTTATCTGGGACACCCTGTATATGATTGTGAAATATAAAAATGTTAAAATATATGTTTCATTTAAAGAATTAAAATTAATATACATAGCATGTTTACGGTCCACCCTGTATAATATCTTTTAAAAAAAATCAAAAAACTAAAGTTGACGGGTTAGAGTGATTCTTGATTAAGTGGGCCGTGTCCTATATAAAATGCTGTTTAATTTATTTATCATAACCCTGCATAAATTACTTAATTATTGCTATTTTAAGTAGCGTGTTACCGGAAAAAACGAAGTTCTAAGTTCTATCCCCAGCGGAGACATTTTTTTTTTTATGATAAAACACCTGCACTGTAGGAAAAATCCTTTAAGGCGCTCTGGGAGCGGTGCGAGTGCGAAAAAAGCGATTAACGTTGGTCTTGAAACGTTGAAGATTGTATTCATTGGGAAACACGACCTCAGGAAGATCATTCCACAAAGATGACGTTCTCCAGATGAAAGAATTCTTGAACAATGAAGTTCGAGGAGTACTAAGCTGAACAACATATGGATGAGCGGCAGTGGTTTGCCGTGTATTTCTGTTTTGAATTGCTCTAGGTGGAATCAAGTGGGCAATGTCAGTCGAACACCTGCCATGGAAATATCTGTAAAAGAGAGCCAAATCACCAACCTGTCTTCGATGCTCCAGGCTATCGAGGGTCTTGGTCAGCTCGGGGTCGCCGATCAGACGAATGGCTCTCCTTTGAATGGAATCCAGTAGCCGAAGGGTGTGCTTGGGTGCAGAGCTCCAGACATGAGAGCAATATTCTAATGATGGTCGAATCTGGGCTTTGTAGAGTGTCAAAAGTTGATGAGGTGTGTACAACCTTTTGGTGCGGAAAAGTACACCAAGTTTCTGTGCAGCTGCCTTGGCAATTGCGGCAACGTGATCATGCCAAGACATATTACCTCCCAGATTGACCCCCAGCAAATTAATAGACGGTGCCAGGGGAATTGCGTGTCCTGCCATGACTATATCCGGTTCTGCAATGTTAACCTTTTTGGAGAAGACTGCTGCCTGGGTTTTCTTAGCATTAAATTCGACTTGGTTACTGTCACCCCAAGCCAAAATTTCTTCCAGGTCTTTGTTGCGGCGCAATACTTCATGCTGCCTGCGAAGATGTGCGTCGGCAGCGGATGTTTGGGGAGTCAAGGTAAAAGATGAGACAAGTGTGCTGTCATCAGCAAAGCTATAAATTGGATTTTGGGTTTTCACTAGAAGGTCGTTAATATACAGTAAAAAGAGGGTAGGCGACAATATGGACCCTTGAGGAACACCGGCATTGATGGTGAAGGTGTCTGAGAGAAACCCGTCAATCGCCACTTGCAGAGAACGGTTCTTACATTTTTTTTTAATTTAGTGTTTTTTTTTGTATCCGATAAACAGTTTCAGTTGAAATAACGATATTATTTTATCATTAATCATTCTTGTTTGTAAGAACAGCCCAATTAAAATCATCCAAACGCAAAAGCAATTTTTGTTGGTAATGAAATTCTGGAATATCCAACTGCCTTCGTTCAGACAACATCCTTGTTGTAAAACTTTGAAAAATAAATCATTGTATTTGCCTTGAAGCTATATTTTAATTGCCTTTTTAATAATAATGGAACTTTTTATTTGGAAACTTCAACATTCAAAAATGTATAATTGCCTGGTTCACTGGTAATTATTTAAAAAATGTATTTCAAGTCTAAAGGCCAAAATTAATTGCCTAATGGCAAAAAAATGAAGTGTGGAATTGTAGCCAACCGACCGACAGGGTCATATTGACTTCAATTCTGCTTTTGCGGGAATATATTTTCTTATGGGGATTCGTAGTTTCTCTATGAATTACTTCGAAAGAAATGTCCATTTTCTCAAAGAGACCAGAGTAACAATATAAATAGGAAGACAAAAATCACAAAGTTGAGACCATGACTTTGTGATTTTTGTCTTCCTATTTATATTCTATGAATTACGGTTTCTTGAAAACATTTCGTGATGGGAAAACTTTTCCATGAAACCACTGAAATTGTTTCCAGTGATCTTTTGCCAGGAGCAATACGTTTCCTCTTGCAAATTTCAACTTAAATGAAAATTTTAAATAATAATTTTAAAACATTTTATAATGAACAATTGAGTGTCATGATTTTTAATGATTTAGAAATGAAAGACTTGCTGCAAATGAAAATATTCCTAAGTTGATTAAAATGTTTAAAATAACCTGCTTTCTAGCTTCTAGTATCGTATCTATTACTTATGTGAATATTTATTTTTTGTTTTGACTTAAATAAGCCTCGTTGCCTATTCACAAGTACTTTACTTTTAGACGAATAATTGTTTCCTTTTATTTTGTCAGATTCGTCCCCACACGCGTTTTGTCATCTTATGTCTCATTAATGAGGCTACAGAATCTGACGAAAGAACTATATTAAATAATTTAGGCGTAAAAGCCAGGTGGGATGGACCTTACGCGCCATCAGTGTCGAAGTTCGACACTACTAAAGCATACTCAGCACCTCCAACAAACTTATAGAAATAAGTAAATGCTACTATTAATTTTTACTTAATTTAATTATACAAATGTACTGCCAGGGTACTCAGTGCACTAGAATCTATAATGCAATAACTAAGTGATGAAGAATAAAACACAAAAGGTGGAAATGAAAGCATACTAAAGTATTACAATCAAATTGAAGAGTTTTTCTCTAAAATGTAATGTTTGTGCATAAGCGCTGCAGTCCTTTTAAACTATAGATCATACTTATCATCTCATAACAAAATGTATAGACAAATAATCAGACCTACACTAACATACGCAGCACCTGTCTGGTGTAGTATAACAGATAGGCAGTTTAACAGAACCCAAAAATTGCAAAACAGAATGCTTAGATTTGTATTATCTGTACCAAAATCGACACCTCTGAAAATATTACACCAGGCCACAAACACACCATACATAACACAATATGTTCAGGACTTAGTAAAAAAGTTTTTTCGAACACAGTCCGAAAATTCCATCATCACACAAACTAGATATATACACAATCCTAGAATCGGGCCATTATATCATAAACTTCCCTTTTTTTCAGAATAAAGATTAAAAAACACAAAAATTCACAATTTTCATGTCTTACCACGTGCCAATAGGCAACGCTCACTTTTTAAACCCGCCTTAAAACCTTTCAAGCCCTCAGCAAAATGCTACATTGTACCTGACCAAATTAAGCTGGTGTTTTCGTTCTCTTTTTCCAATAGACGTCATGCATAAACCATAAAATTCGAGAAATAACTGGCTACAAATATTTCAAACTGTCAGAAAAATAAATTCTCTGATAGTAGTAAAGATCACGGCACTGTATGAACAAAAATCCGTTACAAAACAATTTTTTCAAACAGTGAGCAAATATCAGCCCCCACAGCGCTACCTTATGGATGACCTAGGTACTAGTACCCATATTTTTTTTTTTTTTTTTTTTATATATTAAAATACAATAATATTTTTATAAGTTTGTAAAAAATGTTATATAAAATTTATTATAACAAATAAAGACATCCTAAAAGTAAAAGTATTTGTTTAAAGGAGCACAGTAGTAGTGTTGCTACCGGGATACTGTGACACAAAGGAGTAATAATAATAAATCTATATATTTTTAAAGACATTTTTTATAACTATACATTATAAACTTACACAAATCATAAGAAAATATAAATCAAAAATAAACACCAAACAAAGTCAGGTACTTCTCGAAAAAAATTCGTCCAATTTATATGTAATGTAAGTAAATGCCCATATACAAGAAGTCGATGGCATTACAGCTACGTCACGACTTCTTCCGCCACAAAGAATATTTTAATCGTAAAATGTTCGCTATAAATCGTATTTATATTATTTTCCCTTCATTGAATTTTGACCGAAAGGGTCCTATTGTTAATTGGGGTTAATAGGAAGATATATAAAAGAGTTACAGTATTCACAATGATTCTTTACTCATGCATCATTGTTTAACTATTAAGCGACAATGTGATAGTAAATTTATAAACAGTTCTTTTCTGAGCTTTTATTATCGTTCTCTTGTATTTCCAGTAAGTAGTTTACGATACATATTTATGTATTGTAAAAAGTTCTAACTTTTAATGGTATGTCGCAAAAAAAATTACGCAGTGACTAAAGTCCTCTAAAAAAATCAAATATTCATGTATACTTTGTTAATAAAAACATTGTGTAAAGTGCTTTAGAATGATCCATTAAATGTATGGATAACATTGATTTAGTACTAGATTTAAATTTTTTATTCAAAACTTTAAACAACTTTTAGAAACCCTTACATCGAGACATTTATTAGGCACATTAATTAAAATTATATGAGCGATTTGTTTCGTACGATTTTAATGACATAAATTATGACGCACGGGTTCATTCACTGAGAATACTGTATACAGTATCCCCGATAAATGATTAGGACTTTTTACATTACAAACTATAATAAAAATAATAACATTAATTAGTTAAATTAATCTGCATCTGTTTCTTACTATTGGCAACGACGTATTGCGCCATGGAATAGTGCCCAGAAGACATGGGGTTATATTTTTATTCACCTTTATTATTATAATAAATAAATCACGTTGTCATTAATTGAATCGTTAAATAATGACGCACGAGTAAAAAAACACCTTGGATACGGTACCAGAGGTCGTATTCCTTAGGATAAATCGCTAATGCTTTGACAATAACATTATTTATTTGGAGGTGCGACACTATAATTTTATTTTAAAAATAACTTAAGTATTATTTTTTCATATGCCCATCTGTTTTATCAATTTTAAATTTCCATTTCTATTATTAAAAATTGACAGGAAAATAACATAAAAAAATATTGCAGCTTTTCCAGGGAGGAATTTGATCTACATATACAAATAAAAACGAAGACAAAACTAAAAAATGCGCCATAGAAAATATTTACATGATTCAATTTTCATACTACGCAGCGTAAAAATTGTGTATATGTAAATATACATAAAATTGTAATCCCTGGAGACAAATGTCTATGTATATCGATAAAAACGTGCCGAGATTCCGTAAAAATAAAAGATCGGAAATAAAATAAAATTTTGTTTTCTGTAGGGAAATACTATAGGTAAATACAATAAATTGGTCATGTAAGCGAGATCGAACTCGCGCCAATAATAATTGAAAAATGGATTTATGTTAGTATTCAGAAATATTTTAAACAATTGTTAACTTGTCTGTTTAAATATTGAAGACAATGATATACAGTGTTTTTATTTATTTTTAAACCCCTTTATACCACTATAACATCTTCCTAATGTTAGTGTACATGAAATACAACGTGTATAAGAAATATAATAATAGGTATGTATTATAATTTTTAGTATATAGGAACATAATTCAGGATAATACCATTTACAATCAAATTATTATAATTCAATTAGTAACGGGTATTATTTTTGGTAATATAAGTTGTTATAATAATTTGTAATCATAATAATTGTTTATATTAAAATTTATGAAAATTTTTATTAGATATCACAATATTTTTTGAACGGCAGTAGAGTTTTGGACTTGCATTGTCTTTATTCGCCTGAAAACGACTGGAGATGCTTACCAGTTAAAGCGTAGTGATTTAAAACAAATAAAGACAATGCAAGTCCAAAACTCTACTACTGTTCAAGATGATTTTTTATAAGGAAATAATATTTTTGTATTTATTTTATTGTAAGTTTTACTATATTTGATTGTAGGATTTACTATATTTTCTTGTAAGATTTACTAGATTTTATTGTAAGATTGACTAGATTTTATTGTAAGATTTACTAGATATTATTGTAAAATTAAAAAGATTTTATTGTAAGATTTACTAGATTTTATTCTAAACCACTGCCACCGACCCGCCACCGCGGCGCGACCGAATATCCGCAGGCACTCAATTTTGCGTACCTAGATATGCACCCTCCCATACTCGATATCCACGAACCGCCACTGAAAGTCATTAAAAAATAGCATATTACGTATTAAGTGTGGTAAAAAGTATATTACGCACGAATGGAAAATGTGCGTAATTGCTTTACAACACGGAATACGTACTATGCTTTGTCTACGACTCTTACTAATAAATTAAAGATCGGTTTATAATGTATAAACTATCGATTTGACCTTTAAATCTTAAATAATGACAATGTCACTGTCAAATATTCAAAATACAAGATAAATATTACGATTTGAGTGGTTCAAGGCTAACTTGGTTTTTATATTAGGCATCATACCGCACAGTTTTGTGTTTTTAAGCATCGTGCGTTTTTATTCTTTTCCTACGACCACCTATGAAAATGAGAAAAAAAGCACGGTTAACTTGGCTCGAAAGCGCCGAATATCACACGCGTGTTGAAAGAAAATATTTCAACTCTAGAGTGGAAATACAAGGCACACTATTTAATTTAGGCATTATGATGCCAATTTGACAGACCATACCTATTTATTAAAAAGAACAAATTTTAGAAAGCAGTTTAGTTTATTTATCACGTATTTGTCGAGTGATTCAGAATTAGAGTGTGAAAATACGCCATCTGAAATTAGAAAAAAGTTAAGAATATACTGGAAAATTTTTTACCAGTCAAAACAAGCCCCGCTGAAGAAAATGTAATATATTAAACTTAAGCAGAAAATGTTTATGGGTCGTCATAGCCTAGAGACTAGAGCCATGACCTACGAATCGAAAGATCACAGGTTCAAATCCCATCAGGAGCACTTGACTTTTTTTTATGAAAACATTAAATAATTTATAGAATTATTTTGAATTGAAATCTTCCTTGTTGGGTGAATTTTTTAAATTTTTTTAATGCATCTTTCCTTGATTAAATAAAAAAAAATCATTCAAGAAGGAAGATTTCAATTCAAAATAATTTTATAATTTATTTAATGTTTTTATAAAAAAAAGTCAAGTACTCGTGATGGAATTTGAACCTGTGACCTTTCGATCTGTGAAATTCGCATAATATGTTTAAATTAAATAGTGTGCCTTGTATTTCCACTCTAGAGTTGAAATATTTTTTTTCAGCTCTAGAGTTGAAATATTTTTTTTACAAATCAAAGGTTTTTTTAATAATTCTTTGTGGTCGTAGGAAAAATAGTGTACATTACTCGTGTGAAAGTGATTATTCTAAAACTCGGAGAATTTCCGCACTCGGCTGACCCCTCGTGCTAAATATCTCCTCGTTTGAAAAGTATCACTTTCATCACTTGTTATGTAATATACTATTACACACAACTGTGCGTGAATGAAAAGATTTACTTATATAGTGAACTGTACGTAAAACAATGTCTACTCATATAGAAGTAGAAAAATATTTATATTTATTACCGTTCAGTATAATTTGTTTCATCCCTACATATTTATACTACAGGATGAACTAAAAGAATTAATTAAATTTTATAACTAGCGTGTAGATATTTTGATTTACAACCAGTAAAAAAAATGTTAGAAAAATATTAGTAGAGTAGAATGCTGTTCGAACAGCCACTTACAAAAGAAAATTTATTTTTAAAGGAAACTCTAACAAAACCTGATAAGATAAGAATTCCAACAAGAGACTAGAGAAATCACATTAGCTGCTGCAGCAAGTAAATTATTCTTTCAAAACCCATTAGAGTTGACATGCACGTGTAGAGTTGCGATTTTCGCTCCTACGATATCACGTACACTTTTTGTATGTGCTGCACAGAACTTTGGTGGGACTTCTAACTTCGTTTTAAAAGTTAGGAAGAAAACGTAGGGTAGCTTTTTCCTTGACATAAAGTTCCGGAATTATTTTTAGATTGTTGTTGAGAGTTTCAGTCAATTCAATATGGCACATTCTAAACTTATTTTTAAAAGCCTTTGCTGATTGAAATCAAAACCAAAATATGTGGTATGACGCTTTCTTGCGTTTTTTGTTGAATGTCTTGTAAATATAACCGATGTAGGTAATTTTGATGGCATCTAGTAACGTAACAAGCAAAATGTAGTTTTTTTATTAAGCATAATAAGAACATGTGTAAATTGTATGTAATAATAATAATAATAATAATAATATCTAATAATAACAATAACCTATTTGAAGGTTGGAGACAATGATGTTTCTTGAATAATAGAAGAGTTTTGGACTTACATTGTCTTAATTTGTTTTACATCACAACGTTTCAACTGGTAAGTATATCCAGTCGTCCAATAGTATTCACCTGATGACGACTGGAGATACTTACCAGTTGAAACGTTGTGATGTAATAAAGACAATGCAAGTCCAAAACTCTTCTATCATTCAACAATAACCTAACCACAAAACGCTCGATGCGATCGATACATGACTGCATTCGGCTCTCGCATTTGAATTACATGTTTTCTGATTATATTGTAATAGTAGCTTTATTTTGCACGCCAAACTTAAGATAAGCTTTAAAATAATAGAACAGTATCTATTATATAATATAAGTTGCAAAATAATCGGAAAACGTATTTATTCAAAAGAAAAATCTGACTGTAGTTCTGTACCGATCGGATTGAACGCTGTGTAGTTAGGCTATTGTTTACTAGCAGTGTCAGTTGAATATAAATACCTACATTATAGTTCAGCCAAAGTAACATAATATTGACCTACAAATAAACACTGTAAATACATATAATAGTCTACAATATTCACAACAAAATATACACAATAAAATTCGGAAAGACAAATTAATCTCAAACATAAAGAAATTAACAAAACACACTAAAAACAGGATGCGGCGGTATAAAGAAATAGAAAATCAAGGCTTTTATGCAAATGTTGCAAATCAATGCGCACATTTGGTTATTAATTTCCCTTTGTCTTACTCAAATGTATGTCGGAACGTTTCGTCATCGACGACGGGTCTCATTTATGATCTATTTTCAACTTCCGGGCTAGCTTATATTTTGTCTGTTTCGCTCTTAGGTTTCAGTTCATTCTTATCATCTTCTATTTAAGACCAAACAGTAGTCGATGAGTCACCACGACCAAATAGTGCATTTCTACCACATCGCGCATATTGTACCTGTGTCTGGCGATGGCCATAAAATTTCCCTTTTTATATACAAAGTATTATAAAAGCAAATTTCACTAGAGTGGCGTGGCATCAGTGGAGATATCGGCGCATCGTTTGTAATTTTAATGGAACGGGTCTCGTTTATTGTCTCATTTTAACTTCCGGACTCGCTTATATGTTTGTTTCACTCTTAGGTTTCCATTCATTTTTATCATCTTCTATTTAATATCAACCCAAAAGGTCAATTGTTGTATTGTTGATCTAAGTAGAATACGGTCGAGGTGTAAGGTAACTACTTGGTTCGATAAGAGAGAGTCATCAAGACGTGTATAAAATGTATATATTTCTATTCTTATTTAACTTATTTACAAAATCAGTCTTGGTCTTTATATATACTAAACTTAACCTTAACTTATAACCTTAACTCTAAGCTTAACCTATGATTAAATAAATGTTATTATTTATAGTTAATATAAAATAATATACCATCACCTTTGGTAGAGGGTTATACCCTCGACAATATCCTTGTTATTGATACCAAGGTTCAGGAATGCTTATTTCAATAACATTATAAATATAACAGAAAAAGGTAGAGCCTTATTTTACCCTACAGAGGGCCTTGATTTAAATTGGGGAGTTTTCGCATGACACACTTCGAAACTTTTGCATTTTGTGAAGGATATAATTATTTTTAAAAAAATGAATAAGGCGGGTCCAATTTGTAGTTGAGTTGTTGACCAAATGACCTTATGGTCAAGCAGCGCCTGATAACTAGACTTCGGAAAATCGTGTATTAAGGGACAGTTTTCAACCTTATATTTATGTTCTCATAAAACGCAAAACATTTATTAATTATGTGTACAATAAATTCTAAATATTCATTTTGAAAACAATATGTAAAAAATAGGCCAACAATCAACAAGAGCTTGGCGCATTTTTTGTTGGTCAAAAATGTGAAACGTATTTCCGTAGTCTACGAATATGAGGATGAGAGGCATTCAATAAGCCTCACACATTTCTTAATTAAGATTGTTGACTTGCAGGTGGTTTTTTATTCTATAACCAGAACCACAAATGAAACCAACTTGTTCTCGTGGCTGGTCGGTGTTGAGCTTTTTTGTGAGCCTCTTTGTCATTATTTTTATAAATAACTTGCAAATATGGAAAGTAAGGCTAATGGACAAGTAGTTGCTTTTAGATATATCACTTTTTTTTGTACGTGATAAAAACAATCGAGTTGTGGTACTCTATGGGAAGGTTAGGTTAGAGTGGCAGACCATTGGCTATGTCCCAACAGTCTCACGTGGTCCTATTAGGTCCGTTGTGATACCACACGTGTTTCGTAGAACCCACCTTCATCAGATCACTGATGGTTAGTGCGGCGTACACCGCAGGAGGATTTTAACAACTCATTCAAACCAGCCAGTACTATTCAGAAACCTGCTTAGTCGTCCAAGTTGTAAGTTGCGTAGTTCCTCCAGGCTATTGAAGAATGGTTCACCTAACAGTGAACCTTCTTTTTGCGAGGCCAGGGTATTCACACAGAAAATGTTGAATACTTTCCTCCTCTTCCTCATCTCTGTAACTTCTGCAGAAGTCGTTAGTGGGTATTTGCATACGTTCGGCATGTCTATCGAAGAGGCAATGTCCGGTAATAACCGCAGTAATATTTCTTACGTCTTTCCGACTGTATCTCAATAACTCTGCGGTTCTCTTTTTATCAAGTGTGGGCCATTTTAACAACTCATTCAAACCAGCCAGTACTATTCAGAAACCTGCTTAGTTGTCCAAGTTGTAAGTTGCGTAGTTCCTCCAGGCTATTGAAGAATGGTTCACCTAACAGTGAACCTTCTTTTTGCGAGGCCAGGGTATTCACACAGAAAATGTTGAATACTTTCCTCCTCTTCCTCATCTCTGCAACTTCTGCAGAAGTCGTTAGTGGGTATTTGCATACGTTCGGCATGTCTATCGAAGAGGCAATGTCCGGTAATAACCGCAGTAATATTTCTTACGTCTTTCCGACTGTATCTCAATAACTCTGCGGTTCTCTTTTTATCAAGTGTGGGCCACAGTTGCCTGGAGACAGGTTATAAACTCTGTCAATCTGTTCTGTGCAAGCTGTTTGGCCGTGTAATCAGTCTCCTCTTTGACTAATACCAGTGATCTGTTATGGAAAGGTAATGAGCTACTTAAAAAGGATGCATTAAAAATCTATTAAATAACATGCTTTAAAACTTCGCCACCTTCTGCGATCGACCAGATAACTACACTTTCGTCTCCTGGAGATCTGTTAGTTCACATTTCCGAAAAAGGAGTTGTTATTTCGGTTATTGAACTTTCGGTATCTACCCTGTATTTACAAGTTGGGCCTCTTAAAGCTCTGTATTGGATTTTTTATTTTTTCTACCTTCTAACTTATTTGGAAGAAAAAGACTTTGTATTACGTGTAAATGATTCTTTTTAACACGTAATACAAAGTGTCTTTCTTCCATCCTACTCAACGTGTACACAGCCATAGCTAATTTTCTACTTTTCTATCTGAATATTGCCGTTTTTATCAACGACCTTATAGACATTTTTATTGTAGTTTCGAACATCTTGTCTAGAAGATTTGAAAATATATTTATTGATTTGTGTAAAAACATCATTGTTTCCCATGCATCTATTCACCAAATCCCTTCCCATCTTCATGAAGTTCCTAATTTTCTAGCTCCGTTTTTCTTTTCTCTTCCGTTTTTATCGCAGGGAGTTATTTTTTCTTTTAATTTCCTTTATAATATTGATAAAATATCCTATTTATTATACTTTATTTATTATTCTTGAAGCTCAATTATTGACTTTTGTTTTGAAGTGAAGCTGAAAGTTATCTAATATTACAAGAGACTATGCAGTAATAAGTGTCCATTTGGTAGACTGGTCTTACCCGGTAATTCCTAGCACCCTCTGACTGTGATCTGGACTAGTTGTTATCGTAACCAGGAACTGAGGGAAAAGCCATCGGAAAGTTTATATTTTTAGCCAAAATGCATTACCACGCGGGTAATTTCGTAGTAGTTAGTGGAATGGTTGATTGCGTTTCCTCAATTACTATTCAAACTGTTATGTCGCTGTAATTCAACTGTCAAAGTCTCGTTAGCTGTTCAGCAGGAAGTGACCGAAGGCGAAAATGCAATTTTATTTAGAACAAAAATATTAGCAAAAAACTGAATTTTTGTGCCACATAGATTTCCCTTAACAAGAAAAATATTGCTGTGTGTCGGTGTCGACATTCAAAATTTATTCATAATAACTAGTAAGCTATTTTTCCAAAAATTGATAGGAAATATTGACCTTTTTGATAATATTTTTGAAAAAAAAGTCAATATTTCCTTACATTTAGTCGTTGCTAGGCAACGGAAAATAACTGTTAGGAAATATTTATTATTGTACTGTAAGGAAATATTATTTCTGTACGGCTACTTGTAAACTAAAATGTGTTAAGCTTGACAATTCAATATTACTGTGTTTACATACTTACAACACAAATATTTAATGCGATCCTTTATTTGTGAACAAAGTTAATAATATTTATTTCAAAATTTGTTGTAATTGCTTGTAAAAAGTTATTTCGTTTTAATAATTTTCGATTTACGGAAAAATAGCATGTATACCTCGTAGAAAAAGCACATTCCCGGACTCCGTATTGTCAGTCTTGGCTTGCGCCTCGATGTACAATCTTAACGGTCGTCCTGGATTGTTCAGCTTTTCCTACTAGGTATACAATATACTATTTCTTAGTCTTATTAGTATTGTTAAAATTTATGAATCTCTACCAAATATATTAAATTTTCGTATTAAACTATTTGAAATAGTTGCCCCCTACATTTCTTCCATTCTTTGGGTAGATGCTATAGACTTACACAGAGGAAAATGTATAATACAAAGTGTTGACATTTTTTATAACATTTCTGAAAGAAAAACACAATATTTCCTTGCACTTAATCGTTGCTTGGCAACGGCAAATAACTGTTACGACATACTTATCTCTTATTGTACTGCTAGGAATAGTAGTTTGTGCAACAAGACTGAGTATGATGTCCATATCGCACGAGGAAGTAAATTGAGCCGGACACCGTTCAGTGAACCAAAATAACCCACTTTTCCAATTACAGTAGTGTAAAGCAAACAGAAAATTTCCATGTGAGAGTAGAAAATAGTAGTTTGTACAACAAGAGTGGATATGATGTCCATACCGCACGAGGAAGTAAATTGAGCACGACGCCGTAGGCGGAGTGCTCAAACTTCCGAGGGCAATATGGAGAATCCACTCGAGTTGAACAGTATATTTTTTCTACGACCAAGCTTACAAACCTTATGCTAAAAAAAGTAAAAAAAAGTTTTCATGTTGCCGGGCTCGAACTCACAACCATTGGATCCATAGTAAAACGCTCTACCTCTCGACTATCGAAACGATAAACTAATTATGGGAAAACCAACTGATAAATGATGCTACATGAAATTAATTTTCTATGCACCTTCAGCAGGTTGCATTATTGATAAATCTATTATAAATGCGTCTAGATTTTGTTATATTGAACAAATTAATAACAAATTGTACCATACGCATTTAAATTATATAATTTAGTGTCTTGAAAAAGAAGGCGGAGCCTCAGTAAAAATAATATACTGTGATTGGTCAGTACTTTTAAGAACAACAATGGCTTCTCTGTAATTGACTACTGTGATTGGTCAGTTTCATTACCTATCTAGGATTGTTATGAAATTTTGCCGCACAGTTAACTGGAATAGCCTACTTTACTCGTCACTTAAGTGTAAAGGAAACAGCAAATTTCCATGTGGGAGTAGAAAAAAGATTTTACAATCAGTTATACTAAAACCAATTTGCTCCGTGTACGAATGAACCATGATACGGCGAAATGCGTCTGAGGATGAATCTGGCAAAGTGGAAAGGAAACCCTTCTTCTGTATGAAATTTGCAGTTGTTACGGAAATTTATGTTAACGTGATAAGAAAAAATTAATTTAGTTTAATTTAATCTCTAAAAACTGAATTGGAAGCACGAACTCGGCCGAAAAATGTTTTGTCATTCTCTAGGCCCCCAGTTTGGAATCACGTGTGCAGCTGATTTATTTTCCTACCCTAAATTAGAATTCGCGGCCGTGACGTCGTTTGCTGTAAAATATATTGAATTAAAGTGTCGGAAATGCGCGGAATCGCGTTATTTCGCAGTTAAAAAAAGCGTTGTTCATCTGACAGCAATTTATTGCATTTCGGAGCTCAATGGAAATTTAATTATTTTTTATTTTAAATGGATGTACTTCGCTTTTGTAAAAATAGGAAATAAAAAAATTATTGCTAGTGGAAGCGTGTTGACTCATCAAAGCTACCATGCATACTAAAAAATGTCGATATTAAATTAGCCACATTTCATATTAATTAGATTTACTTTTTTGGTGACTGGTTTACCGTCATGACTATTTTTGTGTTAATACGATTAGAATATTTATTTTTACATGTGGTAGAGTTGATTCCCGAAGTAGTCCTATTGTAATTTAAAAAAAATAAGTAAGGGGTAAGAGGGGATATGACAGCAATAATTTTTTTATTACAAAATTAATTAATACATCGAAAAAAGTAAATTTTTACTAATAAAAATTTGAAAAAGTGACACAAACAAACAAAAAATTAGGTGATTCTCAACAAAATCAAAAAAGCGGGGATGAAATAACATTTCAATTGCAAAAGTGTAAATTAGTGTGTCATTTCTGGCTTTAATGGAAATAGAAGAAGAGTTGGTGAGTTCGTTCTGCAAGGTAAAGGTTCGGTTCAGTGGCATAAAACTTGGTCTGCACGCTGCAAATCCAATTAGCTCTTTTGCTAAATTTTGATCGTACCGCAGTTATGGTTTGTTATAATAATAATAATCAATTTTTTTTAGCTTATTGAGCTATTTCAATACATTTACATTTTATCTTTTTCTTCATTTTCTTCTTTTTTGATAATTACAATCTAGAAAGACTATTATCGTATTAAACTTATATTATTTAAAATTTGTTTTTTTAATTTTTTTATAAATAATTTTAAGTTATATGTATTGCATTAATTTCATTCCCTAATTTATTATATTCTATTATACCTCTAAAAAATATTGATTTTTGAGTAGATTTTAAATTTGTATGATCCAAAATAAAGTTGTTTTTTCCTCTTGTATTGTGAATATGAACTTCATTAAATTTTGTTAAAAAATTTTCATAATATGGTGCTGATATATTTAAATTTATTTTATGAATAAAAATCAAACTACGAAATAATAAAAAGTTTTCTATATTCATCCATTCCAAACAATTTAGCATATCTGTTATCTTGGTATATTTATCACACCCCAATATTATTCTCATTGCTCTATTTTGTAAAACTTGTAATCTATTTTTATCTTGTTGTGAACACATGTATAAAATCGAACTACAAAAAACAAAATGAGGTAAAATAATACAATTAAAAATCATTTTTTTACTATAAGTATTTAAATATCCTCCTAATCTATTTAAAACTCCTATTTTTTTTTTATTTTTTTTACAAGTATAGTCCACATTATCACGAAAGGTTAAATTTTGGTCTATGATAACTCCTAAATATTTAATCTTTGTTACAATTTCAATATCTTCTTTATTGATTTTAAAAGAAAGATTTTGATCCAAAAATTCACTATATTGCTTTTCAGATCCCAATAATAAACATTTTGTTTTGTCGATATTAATTTTCAATTTATTTCCACACATCCATTTATATATAAGGTATAGTTTATTATTCATGTTATTTATTATCCGCATTAAATTACTACTTGAAATGTATGAATCACTGTATCATCAGCAAAAAAATGATATTTACAATCGACTAGATTATAAACCAAATTATTAATATAAATTATGAACAGCAAAGGACCAAGTATACTACCTTGAGGTACACCAACATTAATACCTTTTTTATTTGAGACATACTCATTACATTTTACAACCTGTCATCTATTTATTAAATAGTCATGCAACCATTTATATACCTGTCCACCAATTTCATAGTTTCGTAATTTTTCTAATAACTTTTTTCTGTCAATTGTTTCAAATGCGCGTTTTAAATCTAAAAAGATAACAGCCACCATTTCACCTTTATCAACTGCTAGTTTCCAATAATTTAAAACATACTGTACAGCACTGTCACAACTATATTTCTTCCTAAACCCTGATTGAAATTTTGATAATATTTTATTTTCCGCTACAAAATCCAATAACTGATAATAGACTACTCTTTCCAAAAATTTTTCGACAGCTACAAGTGTATTAATTGGTCTAAATTCTTCGGGCTTTGATGTATTTTGAACTTTTCTAATTGGCGTTATTGTAGTTACCTTTAAATTTTCCGGGACAATGCCAAACTTTAAACTAGAATTAATAATATCTCATAATGGATGGGATAATTCATTAAAATTTGTTTTTAAAAAATTTATTGATATATCATCTGTACTTGATTTATTTGAAAAGCTAAATATTATTTGTTTCAATTCGTTTAAATTTAATAATGTAAAATTTTCTAACCTAGTTAAATTTAATTTAAAAATAAAATGGTCCTGATAATTTGGTATGGAATTAACTAAATATATGATTTATGCTTTCTATAAAAAAAGTGTTCAAATTTTCTGCAATCTCAATATTATTGTTTAAAATATCTCCATTAAAACTTATTCCTTTGTATTCTTCTACTTCATTTTCTGATATAAATAATGTTAAAGTCTTCCACATTTTTTTTGAATCATGCTTACATTCATCTATTTTTAAATTAAAGAACTTTTTTTTTCATTTCTAATTTTTGATGACACTAAATTTCTAGACTGTTTATATTTAAGCCAGTCAATTTCCAAATTTGTTTAAAGGTTGGAGACAATGACGTTTCTTGAACGGCAGTAGAGTTTTGGACTTGCATTGTCTTTATTTGTTTTGAATCACTACGTTTCAACTGGTAAGCATCTCCAGTCGTCTTCAGTATTCATCACAGCATTCATATCACAATTTAAGTTGTTCAAGGCTAACTTGATTGTTATATTAGGGATCATAACGCACAGTTGTGTGTTTTTGTGCATCAAACCGCACATTGTGCGGAACAAACCATTTTTTTTCTGTGGTTGTGCGTTTCTATTCTTTACGCACAGTTGTGCGCAAGAATAGATTTACTTATAGAGTGAACTGTACGTAAAACAATATTTACTAATATAGAATTTTTTAAAAATACTTAGATATGCAAGTTAGTTTAATATTCTCTGTAATAAACTTCATAATCGATTTGGAATAAAGAATTATGATAATAATATTCAATGGAGGGAGTTTGTTGGGAGGGGTCAAATAAAACAGGGAAACCAATTGGTTTTAATGCCGACGTTTCGACGTTTATAGCGTCATCCTCAGGGCACTACAATGGATGTAAACTATTAGTTTTTTTGATTACATAAAAATGGACAATAGAAGTAAAAATGTTAAACATTAGTTACTTTAGTTAAATATTCACAAACAAATAGAAAAATAAATAAAATATGGAAAATTTCTATATATATAGGTAGAAACTATACACTAGTAGGTGTATATTATTATAATTATGTGTATGTGGTTACTATGATTCTCAAGAAAATATGTATATAAACGTGTAGACACAAAATTAAACGTTTTACGAGAGTAAAAGTTAGAGGACATTCAATTAGGTATCAACCATACAATAAGTACTAGTTTAACTTAAATAGTATAAAAAAAAATGTTTCCTTACTACTTTTCAAACTTTTTTCTCCTTTTCGTGGAGTACTAGTCTTCAGAAAAATAAACAATGTAAAAAAAACTAACAAATCAATGATAGACTCACCTACTAGCGTATAGTTTCTACCTATACATATATATATAGAAATTTTCCATATTTTATTTATTTTTCTGTTTGTTTGTGAATATTTAACTAAAGTAACTAATGTTTAACATTTTTACTTCTATTGTCCATTTTTATGTAATTAAAAAAACTAATAATTTACATCCAATGTAGTGCCCTGAGGATGACGCTATAAACGTCGAAACGTCGGCATTGAAACCAATTGGTTTCCCTGTTTTATTTGACCCCTCCCAACAAACTCCCTCCATTGAATACCAAATTGGGTCACAAATCTACCACTGTAAATGATAATAATAATTTGTTAACTTTTTAATTTTTAAATTTCATTTTATTAAATTTTAGAAAGCAACAACATATGTATTCCAAGATAAGCATCTGATATGTGTAGTGGTCTGCAACTTATTGCACTTTTCGTCTACTTGCTGTTACTGTATCGATTTTGGTTTCAATAAGAGAAAGAAAATACAATCCTCCATACGGCTTCGATATCATAAAAGTAATAAAAATTGTCCCATTCAGCAGTTTCTAAATCCTAGGAGAAATGGTACACAAAACAATTTATATTACAAGATATTAAAGTTATATACCAGGTACGCATTAGAACTTTGAGCCATAGGAATCTACATGCAAAATTATAAAACTGTCAGATATTATTTTAGACGGAATGATAAGGCTTTTGTTTTATTTCGCAATGGGTTTTTTCACTGAATTTTGACTTTATCGTATAGAGCACGAAAAAATAAAATTTTCTACGATTTCAGTTTTGAAAGTTTTCAATTATTTACTGAGAAAATAATTAAACAAAATAAGCTTTCTAATAAAAACACACGAATTTACTTACCAACGTCACAACAATTTCAAAGTCGTCCGCTCTATAAACGATGCACTCCTACCTGCGGAGGCGGATCGAGGGTTTTGCTGAGGGGAGGGGGGGGGACTAAAAAAAAGTTATTCCAAAAAGAAAAAAGAACGTATCCCGACTCAAAAAATCGTCCTACTCGCAAACGTAACTAAGGCTCAGGGGAGAGGGGGGGAGGTTACCCCTTCTGGATCCGCGCCTGCCTTATTCCAAAATTTTTTTGAGGGGAGGAGACTAAAAAAATGACTTCGAAAAAAAAAAGAGCGTACTCCGGCTCCAAAAATCTTCCTATTCTACAAAACTGAATTCTAAAAACAATTCTGAACCTTCACACGCCCTACAATTTTCGAGGCTCAAAGTAAAAAAAAAAACACAAAAAATTTAGTCAAGACCAGTCTAGTATGCCGTGGAAAACAAATATAATATTTCTGCATTTATTAGACCAAAATATCAAATGGTGTTAAATAATAATTACGAAGATTAAAATGAATGAATTGTTTTTATGACATAATAATAATGATGTAAAATTCATGTACTTCAGTTCAGTAGTAAAAGGAATTGAAAGACCTTTAAAATAAGGTATCACTCGACCCCCCTTTCCATTTATGATTTTAAGGGTGGTGCCACCCCCGCTCAGGGGGATGCACGTGTCAACATGATTTTTTTCCAATTTTGTGTCCCCCTCGAAATCAAAATCAACAAGTCTGAGCGTTTTTCCAAAAAAGAACTGAGCTGCCAGTAAATGTCTTTGTTTCGTTTTCGATGCGACACCCTGTATAAATATAAACGCAGTTTTTTGAAGATATAGGTAGGTATAATAAAATTTCGAAAAATATATTATTCATAATAATATTAATTAAAACCTTTCCAAAAAAATTGTTAAATTATTTGTTTCCAATATCCCTTATTTTATTTCGACTTTATATTTTTTTAATGAAATATATTTTTTAATTTTTGTTGGTAAATAATCGTTTAAATAAAAACATAAATATTTGAAATTTTTTTGTCCTATGGACTTATTTATTTTAGGTTTTATGGTTATTTTATTTTTATGGCGTGTAATATTATAATGGTTTTTAAACTGTAAAAGATTTTTATTTTTAAATATGTATATTAAGATGTTATAAATGTAAAGTTGTCTAATGTTCATTTTTTTGTTTCAAAATATAATTTTATTGCAGAATAAAGATAATCTTTATTAAATTTAATTTTTAGAAACCCTTTTTTAACTAAAGTTCTATTTATTCCTCCCCAACCTAAAATTCCGTAATTTAATAGTAATTTAACCAACAAGTACATTAATAATGGCGATTAATGTTCGAAATATTTTAACGCGTGAGCGTAGCGAACGCGTTAATGTTCGAGATCATTAATCGCATTTTAATGTAAGAGTTGGTTACATTGTTTTTTCGTCGACCGTATTTTTTACTAAAGTGAAGAAAAACAATTAACAACTTTTATTTTACAATCCAGATTTCACAATTCTACAAATACTAATGACAGCGGACGACGTTTTGGATTGACGTTTTATTATTTTGTTGATTTGTTTGCATGGCTGCCATTAATTTTAATTACCAAAATCGTGCATTTACAGAAAATCATGCATTATTAGGGGTCATTAATGAATGATTTTGGGAAATCGTGCATTTACAGAAAATCATGCATTAATAGGGGTCATTAACGAATGATTTTGGGAACGTTAATATCTGATGTAAATACACGGTCGACGGAAAATAAGTTTTAACTAATGCATAATATATTATAATATATCCATGTTTCACGTTCAAAATGTTTTTAATGTTTCTAAAAATTAGTAGTAAACTTCTTAATTTTTTAATCAAATATTTTATGTGAAATTTCCAATTTACTTTACTGTCAAAGATTATTCCTAAATATTTTACTTGATTAACTTTCAAAATGTGAATGTCATCATTTATTTTAATACTATTCATATTTTGTGGTATGTTATTTGGATTTAAAGTAAAAGGAAGATAATCAGTTTTATCAAAATGTCACTGCTTTCCATAAAAACTACCCGTTTTGGTGTAATCACACTGTTCGAAGATAAAAACTACTATTTTACTGTTGACACGCGTTTTAATCGTTTATTAAACAGACTTTACATAATACAAACAAATTTAATTAATCGACTCTGCGACCCTGAGTAATCCACGAAAACCGCACGATGCTTACCCTTCGGGAGCGATTTTTCTACATTTAATAAACAGTTGTCAGTAAATTTTGTAAAATTTCTTTGGGTAATATTTATTTATTTTTGTACATTTTTGTTACTTTTGCATTTAAAGAGCCCACGCGAAGTACATTTATGCAAATCTTAATATGTATATCTGACCGATTTAATTTACAGACAGTTGTTGTTTATGCAGATTTTATGCGTGTTTTCTTAAACTTTTATTGGCAAAATATGCTAAACGTAAAATACGCCAGAGAGGCAAACAATTTGGAAGAAATGTAAAAACAATAAAGTGTGAATCAAAATTGGCCTGTAAATTTTAACTTTCAGTGGCGTAGGGTTTAACCCTTTCGTGATTTTTTAAAATAAATATTAGACTAACCAATAAAATCAATAAGTCAATTTATTTAGGTGGATCCGACTTGCTGTTCTTACCCGAATTACAAAAAAAAACACTAAGCAAATTTATTATTGACTTTTTTTTTACCAGCCAATGAAAAGGTGACATCTCTGTGAGTGTGAAAACGTTATTTTCATGTAAAAAAATCGATGAACAAATGAAAACCATTAAAATATATCATTGTCTAATATTAAATATAATTTTTTTTATCAAAATAAGTACTTACTTTATACTTACCTCATAAAATAAAAGTACTATATTTTGCGTACCTTAATCTCACTCTTACTCACTGTCCATGAGCCGTCACTGGCATTCGTACTGCCGAAGCGATTGGGAGTAAAGATCCCTCAAACTCACATATATACACTATATTGCCAATACAAGCAGCTGCAAGAAGCAAGAAGATATACCCATCGTGCGATTCAAAATAACCTGAACTTGAGCCCGTGGCGCTTGCGCAGTAGGGAAAAAATTAGGCAACCTAAACGATATCGAACAGAACGTAAACAGAACCGGCTCGCCGTTGTTTGTATTTTTATTCGTTGCCATCTTTTGTTTCTTTCGTTCGTGTGTGGTTATAATTTCCAAGTTTTGGGTGTTAATATTTATAAAACTTTACTTTACATATTTTTTTTTTGTTAGTTTGTAAGTTGTTAATCGTTTACATCTTTTTTTACGTTGTATTGGTTCGGATGTTCCGTGTGTGATAGTGGATATTATTTTTAAATTTTGGATGCGAATTTAGGTATAAAACTTTACCAGACATTTTGTTATTGTTAGCGACCTGTGTCTCAAGATGGGTAGAAAAAGGTGCATGATGGCTTTTTGCACGAATCGCGATTCAATATCAGGAATAAGGTATTTCAGGTATGTAAAATATTGGTTACTTAGTTTTGTTTGACCATAAACTGTACACACCCGAACTAACGAGTGAATTTAAATAGAGGCTTGTAAAAATATTTTGAAAGTTGGTCCTGTCAAATGTTTACATTACGAAGCAAATTTCCGAGCTGCGCAAACTCAACGGACCCTAATCATCTGCCTACAGCGGTGTCATCGTTGAATTATGGTATTAGCAATATAGTGTATGTATATGTGCTCAAACTACAGTTTTGAAATTGGCGACCCCCGCCTCTGAATTTACCCAAGCAAGGTGATAAAGTGACTATCAAAATCAGCGCCATTAAATGTTCCCAAACACGGACCTTATGGGTTTCGGAAGGCATTCAGCCTTCGACACGTCCATAAAGAAATGCGACTAAAATAAACCAGCAAAAACATGCGAATCGTTTTGTTGGTTTGAGTCCACACCTATATTTTGGGTGTTTAGAGTGTAACCGTTAAGATAAAATTCACAGGTCGACAATCATTTGTAAATATCGGCAAATACCTGAGCACGGTAATTTTCTCGTTAATATATCTGTATTTTTAGTGGTCACCGTGTATTAATTAGACTTAGATTCTTTAAAATAATGCAGTAGCAAAATAGAATTTTTTCGCAAAAATATTTTGAAAATAAAAAAATATTTTTTTTAAGTAAACCCGGTTTTATTCGTTTAACAGTTAAACCAATTTTTCAACTATTCATAATAGGATATTTCCCATTTTGTCATTTCGTGGAAAAAGTTTAATAAAAATGGTTAATTTGCAACACTTTATTAGTATACCGGGTGTCCCACGGTGGTTCGCCCTTTTTTGTTTTTTATAACACAAAACTGAAAATGCAAGAATATGTTCAAAGCCCAGTTTTTTTCCTGCTTGTTAGGGTGACTGTTAAGGTAAACCGATTGTTAGAAAATAAGTTCGGTTTTTTAACCAATTGTTTGTCTTTCCAACGGGATAAAAGCTGTTTAACAAAGGGATCAATTGCCAAGAAGTGTGTCCAGCTGTTAATTCGCTAATAACAAGACGAACCGAAACGAACACAAACCGACCGGAAACGATTATTACTACCTATACCTAACCTGTCTTTTTTCTTGCGAATTCATTTGCATTTTTGATTTTTTTCTTCGTTTTATCAAACAATAGTAAAGTTTTAATTTAAACCATGATAGAAATAAACGTTAACGTTTTCGATTCAGACAGTGATGATGATATTGAAATTCACAAAAACCGAAAACAAACCGTCGTCGTTTCATTGAAACCCAACAAATAACAAAATAACCTCACAAAAATATTGAAAATAGACAAGTTTTGATTTAGCTGTATACCTAACGTGACCATACGTCCCGTTTTGAACGGGACAGTCCCGTTATTTGACACTCAGTCCCGTTGTCCCCAAAAAAAGCTTCGGGACGCCAAAATGTCCCGTTTTCGGGAGGTGGGCGAAATCGGTATATATAAAACTCAATTGCAAGTATCAGTTCTTAAAGCGATGTTGATTATAAAGGTGATTGTGAATAAAACCTGTCAAGAATATCATTCTTTTCTAAATTTGTCACCTAATATATTTAAAAAAATTCTGCATCTGAGAAATACCTAACTTAATTAAGCCGCCTATTATAATGTTGCTTAAAAATACATTTTTCTACTCCCACATGGAAATTTGCTGTTTCCTTTACACTTAAGTGGCGAGTAAAGTTAGGCTATTCCAGTTAACTGTGCGGCAAAATTTCATAACAATCTTAGATAGGTAATGAAACTGACCAATCACAGTAGTCAATTACACAGAAGCCATTGTTGTTCCTAAAAGTACTGACCAATCATAGTATATTATTTTTACTGAGGCTCCGCCTTCTTTTTCAAGATACTAAATTATATAATTTAAATGCATATGGTACAATTTGTTATTAATTTGTTCAATATAATAAAATCTAGAAGCATTTATAATAGATAATGCAACCGACTGAATGTGCGTAGAAAATTAATTTCATTTAGCATCATTTATCAGTTGGTTTTCCCATAATTAGTTTAACGTTTCGATAGTCGAGAGGTAGAGCGTTTTACTATGGAACCAATGGTGTGAGTTCGAGCCCGGCAACCTGAAAACTTTTTTTTACATTTTTTAGGATAAGGTTTGTAAGTTTGTTCGTAGAAAAAATATACTGTTCAACTCGAGTGGATTGTTCATATTGCCCTCGGAAGTTTGAGCACTCCGCCTACGGCGTCGGGCTCAATTTACTTCCTCGTGCGATACGGACATCATTATCCACTCTTGTTGTACAAACTACTATTTCAATTATGTTGTGCTTTACTTTAACAAACCAAACAGATTTTGCAGGGTCCCGTTTTGAGGAGAAAAATAAATGGTCACGTTATGTATACCGCGTGAAGTTAGCTTTAACGGTAACTGTTGGTTGCCTACCGAAAGGTTGAAAAATGGATAAAATACGGACTTCGTGTTTACCAACCAGTTTAAATTTATCTGGCTGTCTAGAAACAGTCACCCTAACTAACAAGCAGGAAAAAAACTGGGCCTAAGGCATAGAAAACACATTTTATAAGAAAAAACTCACCCTATATGAACTTTCGGTTAAACCGGAAAAGGCATAAATTTTAGATTTTTAAATGGGACTGTATGTTTTACTTATTTAAAAATCTAAATGACATTTAGAATTTAACAATATACCATTTGTCACTTTTTTTAATGTGAAAAAAATGTATTTCCAAATTTATATTTTAATCTACAGCTCCATGAATAAGTTGATTATTTTAGTCCTAGAAACTGGGAAAAATTTACATTTTATTTGAAGAAGTAAGTCCATACTTGAAGTGAAGTGGCAAGTTTAAAAGGGAAAAATAATACTCAAAGTCAACCTTCACTAAGATATATTCAGTAAGAAATTTTAGTTAGTTCTACATGTTTCGAACGTATAAACGTTCATCTTCAGGAGAAGTATAGTTATATAGTATAGGAAATTGTGAGTGACACCCTCATAGAGATTTTGAGGAAGTTAAATAATTGGAGAAAAAAATAATGCTTACATAGAAGTAGTAAAGAAAATTTCAATTTCCCATACTATATAACTATACTTCTCCTGAAGATGAACGTTTCTACGTTCGAAACATGTAGAACTAAGTAACTAAATATTTTCTTACCAAATATATCTTAGTGAAGGTTGACTTTGAGTATTATTTCTCCCTATTTACATTTTATTGTTATTACTCATATCGTCTTGTTATACTAAATTTAATTTGAAGTACTATTCAAAATCTTTATAGATACATAAGCCTTAATTTTTTTAACTTTCAGCCAATCTCAATTATTCGTTGTAGTGACCTGTGATTTTAAGGCGATGGCGATGTTTCTAGTAACCCCACTAGTCAATGCTACCTGTAATATTCTTAGTTATTACAAGCTCTTTAGAAATAGAAATAAAACCTACCTCAAAAATCCTAGACTGGCACAAAATATGTATAACGAAATGGAACGAACAGCGATACAATTCAATGTTTTTGGCAAAATTTAAATTGCTCTAAGGTTTTCTATTATTGGAAATATTTATTTTATTGTTATTATTTTTGCACCTGCATAAATACCTTTAAAATTTAAACCCCTCAGTTTAAAAAAAACAGGATGCGTTAGGTACTGCCCTCCTGTTCTGATGTTTCAGATTTTATTTTAATGTAATGAGTTTAATTAATCAGAAAATGCCCACGATCTAATAATTTTTGTCATGAATTATAGACAACCATTCCTTAAGGAACAACAGTTGTTTTGTATCATAGTCTATTTAAAAAGAAATTAATTTCAATTCAGATTAAAAAAAGACCTATTAAGGTTGATTCTGAGCATCTAATAAATACTTCAGCAGGATTCATGTTTAGGGCCAAATTGCATGTAAGTAAGCCGTTTACGTACAAAATAAATGAGCTCTTTCGTGTTTTGGGCGGTACGTTCCTTATAAAAGATGAAATAAGTTATGATATAATAAAATGTTTCGAATTTTTTTTTCAATATTTTTTAAATATCAGATGGGAACAATAAAATGTATGTCGGTAATACCAGCTCAGTCGGGTATCCGTTTTATAGGATTAAATCAAAATGGGAACTTCATTCGGAAAGATAATATCGATTCTTCCGTGCATTTGCCCACGGGAACAAGAACTCAAGTACTAATCAACAAATTATTTTTAAATCGCGGCAGTGGTTCCATGGTGAGTTATTGGCATTCGACCGTGGCGGTCCGGGTTCGATCCCCGGAGTGGGCATACGTTTAATAAAAAAAGTATGCTCGGAACTTAAGTGGATAAAAGAATACGGTAGTATGGTATTATGGTCATATCATCTTAACTTGAGAAAGATGACAAAAAACAATTAAAGAAAATTTAATTTCATTGGTAAATCCATGGCCAAATTAAACGGTAACATATTTGTCTAATTAGCCCATTTCCTTTTACTCACAGAAGAAAAAAGGGTTTGTTCCTTTTACTTATAGAAAATTTTAAATCCCATTGAAGACATCAGGTTTATATCTATCTTTTTCACGTTTGGCATTTTGCATAATACGAGACAAAAATGACTATAGTTATTGTGAAAAACGAACAATGTGTTGTTTTGTACCAAAGCCATTGTGATCTCTTGGGTTTCAGGAATGTTTTCTTGGTTGCCTACTTCCGCTAACAAAAAAGCCCAGATTCTCAACAAAATAGCTTTAAATTAATTTAAAAAATACTTTTTGGGAATTAATATTAACTTTTGAGTATTCGTAATGGTAAAGTTTTTTAAAATTAATTACATTCTTTTCCAATTTACAGTAATAACATAGCAACGTTGTAACCGTTAGAAGTGGCAATACTGTAGGACATTTTTCTGACAAGCCGATATAACATAACCTCAAAAAGTCAACAATAATATTTAATTTCTTCTTCAAACCTTATAATTTTATATGTTTTGTTTCAATTAAGTTTGTGTAGTAGAAACAGCTTTTCTTTGGAGTATTACATAGGTATATAAAGGTTTTAATTCTGCTTTCATCATAATATAGAGGTGTCCAATTTATATTAATTCTCACACTAAAATCACTTCTTCAATGAAATTTAGGTATATATTAGTTTTCATTCTTCTGCTCTCGCCATAAAGTGTAGGTTTCCAGTTTACAATTCTCTTTATCAGCTTATTAAAAACCAAAACATTATTTTGCCACCCAAAGCCATGAAGTTTTATTTATCCATAACTGGAACATCGCCAACATTTAGGTATTTTCAACTTAAATTTAATAAACTGACCAGTCCAAAGGGCATAGATAACTAAACACGTAATTCACAAATGTTTTTAACTATAATTTTCACTCAAATGTTACGAATACCACCGAAGAACGGCTTTAACTACAGCAAAATAAAAAATAAACAAATCTGATAGAAATGTCACTTTTTGAAATGTACCCTAACCTCACTTCTCTAAAGTGTACAAGTAAAATTTAACGCGTGTTTAATGGGTTTCCGTCATCTTTCTCAAGTTAAAGTGATATGACCATAGTGACTCGTAACATCGGGGCCTAGATAGAGGGGCGCCGAGTACTGAGGACCTCTGAGAGAGTAAAAAGTATAAACTAGTGCATACACTTGTCCACGCTAAGCTGTAGGTCCGATCTGACTGACATTACCCAGAATATAGGGCCCAGGAATAATGGGCCTTATAGGCCTAAGTATACTGGCTCGTCCGCCAACCCCAGCAACAACAAAAAAAACGGATTTATATTATTTAATGTATGCAGTCTGTTAACAATATTTATATTTTTAAAATCATTTTATTAGTGTCGCCAATAATTAGATGATGGATAAAATTACCTTCGTCTCCCCTGTAGACCCATATAATATTTAAATATGTAACTTTCTGTGTTGAACAACTCCCTACAAAAAAAATTATTAAGGGCTTAATAATTACTATGTTATAGCTTAGAATATAAGTTTGCTTGCAGAGCGGAATCGTGCATCAATATGGCCGCGATAGGCGATATCAAAAACTTCTCCTATCAAAAACTACATCTAAAATCACCAGAATCTAGGGGCACCCCCCCCCCCCCTCTTCCAACGAACCCCTCGCAACTTTATAGTGTTTTTTTTTCCTTAAGAGCATTCCATACCAGCTTGAAACGGGGCATCGTTTCCGGGCTTGTCTAATTAAAAAAAATAAAATTGAAAATATATTTTAAAGTTTCAATTATATAGGTTAAAATCATATTATCCGCGATGCAGAACCTAAAAATAGAAATATTGCGGCTATTCATGTTAATTTCCTATTTCCCATTAAAATTACAAACTATTCCCCGATATTATCCTTAATATCTCTACTGAAGCCGCGTCACTTAATTCTCGTGAAATTCCTGTTTATAATTGTAAAAGTATGGTTAAATTTTTAAAATTTCTGGTATTGGATTATATCATGATTCAAAAATAGAGCAAGAAAGATGATTGGAAAGTGCGGTAAGGTTCTTCCTATTTCTAACGGGGCGGGTCGTTTTTGGACCATCGCGAAAATTCAATGTAGCCGAGGGATCTTACATAATTCTAAATAATAACAGAAAGAAAAATAGACAGGAAATTTCTATTTTATGCCTACCTTTAAACAAAAATTTCTTTCCAGAAAACTCAAATTTTTCAGAACCTCCAGTTCCTAGTAATTTGAATGGGTAAAACTATATGCAAGCAAAATAAACAATAAACTTTGGAAGACTCAAAAGTTTAATCGGTTTATTTAACAGAAAATATTTGTTGAAAACATTCCCTAATATTACCAAATTTAATCGGATTAATAATTATTATTACCGACGCTAAATCTGTTGGGATTATGCTAAAGTTTGGAAAATTAAGATGACACTGGGGTAAGAAGACAAAACTTTTGCCATCAGGCATCACTTTGGTTTACCTTTTTAGTAAATAAAGATATATTTGATGGTTCATTTCGAGCTAAGAGTAGTAAGTAATACACAATGTTTAAATAATGCACAAGTATATTTTCATCACAATGACAAAGGTGGCATAGACAAACAAAAATCGTCATAATAATACAAACGAAACAATGTTATGTCACCCATCTTTGGAGCAACACCATCGAACATTATGGAGAATCCCGGGCTGTTGCACTGGACATCTCTAGGGCTTTTGATCGTGTTTGGCACGATGGGCTTCTAAGTAAATTGCGATCCTACGGTATGCCTAATGGATTTTGTTTATGGTTAACCAGCTTCCTTAAGAACCGTTCTCTGCAAGTGGCGATTGACGGGTTTCTCTCAGACACCTTCACCATCAATGCCGGTGTTCCTCAAGGGTCCATATTATCGCCTACCCTCTTTTTACTGTATATTAACGACCTTCTAGTGAAAACCCAAAATCCAATTTATAGCTTTGCTGATGACAGCACACTTGTCTCATCTTTTACCTTGACTCCCCAAACATCCGCTGCCGACGCACATCTTCGCAGGCAGCATGAAGTATTGCGCCTCAACAATGACCTGGAAGAAATTTTGGCTTGGGGTGACAGTAACCAAGTCGAATTTAATGCTAAGAAAACCCAGGCAGCAGTCTTCTCCAAAAAGGTTAACATTGCAGAACCGGATATAGTCATGGCAGGACACGCAATTCCCCTGGCACCGTCTATTAATTTGCTGGGGGTCAATCTGGGAGGTAATATGTCTTGGCATGATCACGTTGCCGCAATTGCCAAGGCAGCTGCACAGAAACTTGGTGTACTTTTCCGCACCAAAAGGTTGTACACACCTCATCAACTTTTGACACTCTACAAAGCCCAGATTCGACCATCATTAGAATATTGCTCTCATGTATGGAGCTCTGCACCCAAGCACACCCTTCGGCTACTGGATTCCATTCAAAGGAGAGCCGTTCGTCTGATCGGCGACCCCGAGCTGACCAAGACCCTCGATAGCCTGGAGCATCGAAGACAGGTTGGTGATTTGGCTCTCTTTTACAGATATTTCCATGGCAGGTGTTCGACTGACATTGCCCACTTGATTCCACCTAGAGCAATGCAAAACAGAAATACACGGCGAACCACTGCCGCTCATCCATATGTTGTTCAGCTTAGTACTCCTCAAACTTCATTGTTCAAGAATTCTTTCATCTGGAGAACGTCATCTTTGTGGAATGATCTTCCTGAAGTCGTGTTTCCCATTGAATACAATCTTCAACGTTTCAAGACCAACGTTAATCGCTTTTTTCGCACTCGCACCGCTCCCAGAGCGCCTTAAAGGATTTTTCCTACAGTGCAGGTGTTTTATCATAAAAAAAAAAAAAAAAAAAAAAAATGTTAATTTAAAGGTGTTTCAAAGTCCCATCACCAAACGCGAATTTCTTTCAAACTAAACAAACAATTTGGTAAAAACATATTTCATTTAGTAGCAAATATTATTCTTTCTAGCGAACCGAAATTCAGGTTTCAGGAATTGGTGAATATTTTCCGTTGCTTAGCATGTGGTGCCAGGAAATATTGACTTTTTCTTTAAAAAATGTCAATATTTCCGATCGATTTTTGGAAAAAAATATTAACTTTTATTAAGTTTTTTTTTAATATGAATTCGACAATAGACCTAACCAAGGCATTAAAAAAATTATGAAATATCCGTAAATAGTTTTTGAAATATTGAGTATGATAGGTTTATGAAATTTATAGTAAATAGTCTGAATTTTATGTTGCAAGTATTAAAAATTTAGTTACGATCATAAAATAAATATACTTTTTAATATGCATTATACCTAAGAATATAAAGAGTATCAAAAGATTGGATATATTTAAACTTAACTTAATATTTAATTGTAATTGTAATTAAATTTCAATTTATGATTGATTAATGGCATACCGTGGCATATTTACGGAGGACCCAGAGCGCCCCCCCCCCCCCTACACACACACACAATCACCAAGATATGGCACACATTATTAGTCAACGGTATGTAGGTGGTATAAATTTAATTGTACAATAATATAATAAAAATACCTTATATAAATTCCTAACTTAAAAGCTATTAAGCTTGAAAATGTTCACAAGTTTGATCATTACAATAAACATTCTAATCGGTTTTATTCAAAGTGGAATATCATTCGGAAACAGCAGAACTTTGCTGAAAATTACCAATTTAAATCGGATTAACTGTTGTTGGCGTAAATCTATGGATATATAAACGTTACGTTTTCCCCATTAAAACAACGTTAAATAAAGTTACTTTTTCTCGATACGGTAACTAATTAAACGGATGATAATATTTATTTTTTCATTTTAGACATTGTATTTGGGTTCTGCTTCACCGGCCGCTTCTCCTGGCAAATCTGTAACATTCAAAAAATACGTTAGAGCCATGTCAAAGTATTCGCCAAAATGCTAAGAATAATACAGGATGATTCCTAAGTTGATACTTCTTTTTTAGCTGTGTATAGAAGGCATTAAAATAAACAACATTTTCAAATACCTTTTTTCAATAAAATTAAAAATAGGCGAGATACAGAAGAAAAAAATCTAAGTGCGGGCCTGGTCATCAAAACGTAACCTGCTATACTTTATGTTGTTTATCTTATTAGTCATGCTATTTAGGGGTCGGTGGTCAGTTATTTCACAATCCGCTAAGGTGTGTTTTTCTGAAGCAAGTTAATTTTAAATTGGTGATACGTGAAAATGGTAAAATTTGAAAACAATAAACTATGGTGCTAATTTAGGGTGGGTATCGTCAAAGTGGGGCTTCTGCTTAAAGATTATAGGCAAAACGCTTTCCCTTGCGGGATGATCCTACACCCAAAAGTTTTCTTAATGTTGTACGGGCAAGTTAGTCAGAACCGTATTTGATCCATAGTGCAATAAATGAATCTAAGTACCTTATTTTTGAGTTTTTTGAAAAAAGGTATTTGAAAATGTTGTTTATTTTAATGCCTTCTATACACAGCTAAACAAAAAGCATCAACTTAGGAATCACGTGGTATATTACATCAAAATATTTTTTTTACTTCATGAATAATTGACACAAAAAAATTTTGTGATGGCTCAATTAGAAAATTATTCCTTTCCTTCAAAAAAAGCATCATTAAGCTACGTTTTGTAGAAGCTCCGAAATTAGGATGACAAAATATTAGCTTTGAGTTTTAAATAAAATACTGATCAAAATGAATTTTAATCAATGAATGATAATTAATTGTTAATTAATAGATTTAGTGTAATGTCAATAACGTGTATGTCCACCTCTATTTCACACCTCTGCATACCGGAATTGAAATTTTCATATATTTATATTCTGGGGAATATCCTCACATTCTGCAAGTACTGCAACCACCAATTTATTGTGGTTGACAGAACAAGCATAGATGCTAATATAGTTTTTTCTACTCCCACATGGCAATTTGCTGTTTCATTTACAGTTAAGTGACGTGAAAAGTAGGTTATTCCAGTTATCTGTATGGCAAAATTTCATAACAGTGCTGCACAGTGTTGCAACCTTTAAAAATAAAATTTCCCATTTTAATAGAAAAACTCCACGAATGCACACAATAAGAAAAAAGTATTTTTTTTAGCAGATCACAACCACAAGTGATCCAAAAGAATGTCATAAGAATATATAACACTGTGCGTTAAAATGTCCCTTTTCCCTTTGGAGACAGTGCCGACCTATCATTCCTCTGTGCCTTGTTCTTACGAATCCGAAAATTTCTCATTAGTTGACAACATTGTTATAAAATTATATTTCTCGGTGGCATTTATTTGTATGGTACAATATGTGATTAATTTGTTCAATATAACAAAATCTATACTCATCTATAATAGATGTATCAATAATGCAACCTGCTGAATGGCACAGAAAATTAAATTCATGTAGCATCATTATTGAGTTGGTTTTACCATAATTCTTTAAACGATTCTGTAGTCGGGATGGCAGAGCGTTGATTTTTAGATCCAATGGTCGTGAGTTCGAGCCAAGTAGCCTGCAAACTAGTTTCAGCATAAGGTTCGTAAGTTTGGTCGTAGAAAAAATATACTGTTCAACGCGAGTTGATTATCTTTATCGCACTCGAAAGTATGAGCCCTCCGCCTAGGGCATCGTGCTTAATAAACTTCCTAGTTAGATATAGACATCATATTCACTCTTGTTGTATAAACTACTATTTTAACTAAATAACATAATATGTCTGTTAATTCTTTGTTAACTTTGACGTATTTCATACTTTGTCTTTTGCACGAAACTATTTTGAAATAAATATTTCTTATCTTATAACCCTCCGTTATAGATCGGTCCTTAATAAGTGAACAGTATTTTTTTATTTGATTGTTGTTTTTACGTTTACGAATTGGATAAACAGAATTTGAATTGTAATCCAAATTTACATATTATGCATCGAAATTACAGACGCATACAATAATTAATACATCTGTCTTTTCCCACAAAACCAATGAACGTTTACGAAATGGGGCGAATGAGCAAATGCAAACATTTGAATTTACACGACTAATATGTAAATAATAATGTACGAAATAATTAATATATTATTAAAAATATACAATTTGGGTGTTTTCATTTTTGATAATAAATATTGATTCAAATATTATTTAAAATATTTATGCTTTAGACATATTTTCCATTTTTGACGTATGTCATTTCTTGGTATTCTTTCGAATTAGGCTTTTTTCCTCTTCGATCGCTGCCAGAGGCATTCCCGAGAAGACCTACAGCTTAACGTGGGTTCCGAACCACGATCCTCGGTCATGCGACACCCCTTGGTTTCTTGCCTGCATGACCTACCGATTGGGGAGTGTGTATCTTCTTCCGCACCCCACGAGATGTCCGATCTCATCCGGCCTGCTTACCGGCGTTCGGAGATGATACCTTTTACACTCTTCCCTGCATTCTCAAATCCACTTAATTTCGGACATACTTTTTTATTGTACGTATGCCCACTCCGGGAATCGAACTAGGGTCGCCACGGTAGAATGCCAGTAACTCACCTCTGAGCCACTGCCGTGGTTTTTTGACATATTAAAATACAACAGGTCAAGGTCAAGCAACACTAAATCTGAATATAGACAATGAAATCGGTACAAGCATACAGGGGCGGTTCTACGGGGGGGCCTGGGGGGGCCCAGGACCCCCAACATTTCTGAAAAAAACTATAAAATGTATGCCACTGATAAAAAAAAATTCCGGGTGCTTTATTATTATTTACATAATTTGATACAATTTGAGCATAATCCTAAAAAATTTGGGGCTGTGGCGTTATTTGCTTGCGAAGGCTACCAAAAATTGTGGCTGCGCCCAGTAGCGTATATAAGGGGGGGGGGGCTGCCGGGCTGCATTTTCATCTCACGCATGGACTCTTAATTTAAATCTTTAAATAATGTATTCTTGGCTTAGATTACAAAGGTCTTGTAGGAAACGTTTAGCTTTTAAACTTTTCCTTCTAAAAGTCTTCTAAAGGGTTTCACACGCATATCGTTTTAGTTATTGATTTTTGATGCAATTTTAAAAGAAAACGAGTAAAAAGAATAATATTTTATAAAATTTTTCTATTATATACTTGTCTGTTCCGTTTTCCCTTTTTTAGAGCTATTTTAAATTAACAAAAATATAACCCAATGCAATAAAATATTTTTACAACAAAAACAATTAGGTATTTATTTCTTAAGAGAAAAATTAAGGTAAACATTTCAATTGAAACATTTTTTATGGAAGAAGTGTGATACTTTACTTTTTTTTTAATCATGAAAAACCGAGCCCGGAAAACGCTGTTTAGAGTCATACATACTTTTACTTATGTTAAAATTTTGGATTGACACCAATATTCATATTTTTCACAATTATAAAATACGTTTTTTTTTAATAAAGAGCCAGCTAGGAAACATTAAAAAAAAATTTAATCCAACCATGCAAAGGGGGGGAGGTAATAATTTAATTTTCAACATTTGATAATAGTTAGGTGAATTTTAAACGAACTTTGGGCGTGGCCCCGAAAATTTTTCGCCTGCGGCGCTTTTCCGCCTTCTTCGCTAGGTACAATACCATGGAATACATATAGTCTCGACTATCCCTTTCTTCAGAAAAAGAATATCCTACTTACGCCCCCCCCCCCCCCACCCCCGAGCATATTTTCAGGCTACGCCAATGTAGTGCCCCCCAATATTTTGGGTCTAGAACCGCCCCTGCAAGCATAGAGAAACTAAACAAAGAGAAACGATGCAATGTCAAAATGTTACCAGGTTAAAACATGTTATATTACAACAACATTTGGTGACATTATTGTGACAAGTAAATAATGTTACATTTTTAAAAGTATTATAACTGTAATATTACTGTAGACCACATTACTTTTCCTATTTCAGATTGATACTATTAAGTTATATTGCCTCAACATACAAAGTGATAGGCCATGAACATAAGTGTCCACCACATGGTGTCCACTCCGACACTATAGATGTCCCCCCGGGTTACGTGCTCTCGCTTTACGCCTTTGTTATTTTTAAATAATATAGTTACAATTATTATTATCTATTTAAATTAGATCTTACAGTCTTGATGAAGAACTATAATGTGGACAAGAGCATCTGGTTCTGGGGATCCAGTGTACCAGTATGGATAATATGATGTAAATTTTAAGCATTTTTAATATTACCTACATAAAAATAAATATAATTTTAAAAAATCACAAAAAAATATATCTTATCATAGGCATCTCTACGTCACTCCACACAGAACCACATCGCATGGCTGTTGCTGCAATATTGTTGTTACATTGCGTGACATTGAATATCACTTTGTTTTGTTTATGTTATATTACAACATAACATAAATGATATAATCTATTGCATACATATGCCAGCACAACCACATACCTCCGAATGTCACATTATTACAATATTCTATGGGTTCAGTGTTGAAGTAATAAAACGTTGTTTGGTGGGACGGGTTACGCTGGGCTAGAGTGGGCAAAGGTCCACCCTTAAACTAAGGGTGCCTATCCAATTGTGTTTTGGGAATTAATTTACGAATTATATCCAGAGCTTGGGTACCTTTTTTTAGAAGTCACTTTTGATCGTTTAGAGATACGGTTTTTAAAAATACGGCGCGAAAGTAGGAATTTTAAAAACATAAGATGAAAAGAGATGTAAGTTGTTGTATTAACCACGCAATTGTTTTATTTGCCAGTCGTGCTTCCCATTATACCTATCTATAGTTATTTACAAAAAAAATCTCAAAATAAAAAATAAACTTTTTTAAAAATTTTATAACAATTGCCAAAACCTTGACAAAAGAAGGTCGCGTCACACCAAGAGTACGAAGCTCTCGGGACGCAACGCGCGTCGGATTCCGTGGATCAAGCATCATGAAAACTGTAAACGCGGGTAGCTACGGAATCCACTTAAGAGTGAGGTCTCGTGACGCATTCGCCATTTTGTTTTTTGATCAATATTTCGTTAATTTTTGCTTTTATCCAAGAATCGGCCAAATACAGACATTTGAAGCATAATTACCTACAATTTAAAGTTAAACAAGTTTGAATTTATCAAGTAATAAAAGCAAAAAAAGAAAAATAGACAAACTTCACAAATTTTCGTTTTTTGCATTTATTAATTTATATTTCTATAGTTTAAAACTGTAGGTAATTGCTACTCAAGGACGGCTATTTGGCCGCTTTTTGATTAAACGAAAAGGATAAGAAATATTGATCAAAAAATGAAATGGCGAATGCATCACTAGACTTCACTTTTAAAAGAAAAATGAAATAAGGATTATTTGATGCAATATCACAGAGACTCACGGCCGCCTAGCGAGCTCCTATGTTTACCAGGCTCGGGTCGTGAGTGTTTTTTACAGATGAGGCAAATTTTGATGCCAGTAACCTAACAAGCAAAATGCAGTTTAGTGCATACTTTAGCCAAGAAATTATTATTTACCTACTAATAAACACTGCAAAACCATAAAATATAAAAATTTGCTTTTTTAAATTACATCAAACAGCTTTACTTCATTTATTTTTTTTTTTTTTAATTGTATGTTTGTATATCAAATCGATCCTTATGTTTTGGAAAATGTTTTATCTACTTTCATTTAATAATATGAATTTTACAGTTCTGTAAATCGTTTTGTAAGGGCATCTATTACAGCACTAGTGCTATAATAGATGCCTTTACAGCACTAGTGCTGTAATGGAAAAAAACAGTTTTATTAAAATTTTGCTGTTAAATAAAACCACACTTTTTAGAAGAATGATTTATTATTAACAATTATAAAATTAATTACCAATTATTAATTAAAATATAACACTTAAGGTTTATTATAAACATTAATAATACACTTTTTAGAGTTAGAAATTTGTATACTAGAAGTGGATGTGATGAAGCCATGTGATGGAATTTCCAATTATTAAATCCGTGTCTGACGTCTTTGCTATTTGTTTCTTATTTTCTAATGGAATTCTTAACGTAGCCTTCTGCCGTAGAAGAGGATTACCAGCCCCCATGACGCTTTAACATCTGCATATCTGCACCACCATTAACTAGAGTGGTGGCTGAAGACCTCCTAAAACAATGTCCACTGTATCCTTCGGGATTATTCAATCCAAGTTTTGTTGCAATCTGTTTTGGTATACTTCCAAAACTATTAATTCCGACAGGCTGGGAGGTGCATTTTCCTTTTCCATAGAATACAAAAAACCGCCTGTGAGTTGCATTAAGAGGACCAAGTTTAGCATACGTTCGAAAAATACTTAAACAGTTGACACCTGTCACATTTCCTTCTGTTATAACAAATTCTCACATAATTTTGGTTTTCGAGAATGGAATCACAATTTTTATATACAAATCATTGTGTTCAATATGATCCAACATTAACTTAGCTAGTTCTTCGCACCAACAAGCCCCAAAAATACCGATTATCATAATAACCTTCATAAGTAAATATGTTTCATCATCGGCAGTACTAAGAAACTTACATACGTCTTCGTTTGTGAAAACTTTGGACTTTTTGGCCTTGTAACCCTCTGAACTTCTTTTCAAAAATACGATTAGTTGAGAAAATCTGCTTATATCTTGATTTTTCTTGACTGAAATCATAGTTATCAACATTGAGTAGTGAGTCCATAGTGTAGATGGTTTCTGGGAGCGTTGCTTTACAGAAAAATAACCCAAAAGGATTTTCTCAGACACCCTCCTTTATTTTGTTAGCTTTGCACCAATCTTCAAACTTCTGATACTCCAACTCATACCGCACCTTGGATTTTGTCGGAACTAAACTTGAGAACGCTTCGTTTGCCGCTGCTTCTATATGCCTTTTGCCAAATATTTTTATTCATAGATGAAAGGATAAAATTTTTACAATATTCTTGTTGTAAATTCATATTACTACACTCGATGTTTTATTAAACTCGGCTGACGCCTCGTTTGACAACTTTAACATCTCGTGTTGTAATATGAATCTTTACAACACTTATATCGTAAATAACTATTACTTACTAATAAACACCGCAAAAACATAAAATATAAAAATTTGTTTTTTTAAATTACATCGAACAGCTTTACTTTATTATTATTTTTTTTATTTTTAGTTGTATGTTTGTATATCAAATCGATCCTTCTATCCTTTTGTTTGAAAAAATGTTCTATTACTAGGTCATTGAAATTATACCTAAATACTTCTAGTAAAAGTTTTTTCAAATGTTAGCTTGTTTTAAACTGTTCAAGTAACTGTTCTTTAATACAAGTCTTTAATACACAAACAAACATAAAAGAACTAAATAAGGGTTAATTACACCCCTATTTAGTTCGTTTCTTCGTTCGTTCATGTGTATTTTTGACGTGTTGATGTATACTGTGACTTGTATTAAAGAACAATGATTTTAACAGTTTAAGAAACGTTACAGTTCAAAACAAGCGGTGCCTTAACATTTGAAAAACTTTTAGAAATTAATTAATTTCGGAAAGTGTAAAATTATTAGAAAGTTAATATGTTTTATTCCAATGACGACACTGGCAAGTGAGAGGTGTTTTTCTTCACTAAAAATAATTAAAACTTTTTTAAGAAACTCAAAGGTGGAGTCAAGGTTAGGTTCTTTAGCTATGTTAAGCATTGAAAAACCTTTTATTAAACGTATTTATAATTTTAATGACCTAATGATTAAATATTTTTCCAAACAAAACGATAGCTGGATCGATTTGATACACAAACACACAACTACTTAAGGTTAGAGAATTATATGAAAAAAAAATAATAGATCTATAGCTGTTTAGTGTAATTTTTAAAAAATTCACAGCACAAATGTAATTTTAGTGTTATATGTTTTTGTGGTGTTTATTAGTAGGTAAATATTTATTTGTTGGCAAAACTATGCTCTAAACTGCATTTTGCTTGTTAGGTTACTGCTATCAAACTTTGCCCTCCCCCCCCCCCCCCCCCCTTTTACAAATCTCACGAAACGCGACTGGAAATAATCGACCGTTTCCATACATAAAAGCTACCCTGGTGTAGCACTCTGTATGAAAAGTAGCGATAGCGATCGTACTTATTTAACACACGTTCGCTATCGCTATTTCTCTTACAGAATGCCTGTCCTGTATACCTACTACTATACTAGATGTAAATAGTAGTTTGTACACGCTCCAATTTGGAGCAGCATATCAGACTGGCAGTATAGCAGACTACAAAGACTACAGAACATAGTACCTACTTCGACAAATATTATCAGTACCAAGACATACACCAATACGACACTTACATCAAGCAACAAACATACAATACATAAAAGACTACGTTTTCGACATTTCACAGCATTTCTACGACACACAACCACAAAACGCACAACTAACAAGGAACCTGACAAGAATAAGACATCAGGACGAACCCCTTCATCGACCTATATATTACAGACTACCGATTTATTTGCAAAATAGGCCAAATTAATTTTTATCATCAAAAATTTAAAAGTTATAGTATAACAAAAGTAAATAAAATAAAGCCAGGGAAGTATAATTTCCATAAATAAGGTAAAAATGATACGAATCATAGATACAGCAACATTTTCAATATAGATATTAAAAGGGCAACGCCCACCTTTAAAAATGAAACGCAAATAAATCGGAAAAGACACGAGCAGACGGACAAGGCAGCAACCCTATTTTCTATACCACGGGAATAAGTCCTAATCCCCCTAACCCCGATAGTTTCTAACTTTTATTTCAAGCCGCAAGACAAAAATTTTCGCTACACTAGTACCTGAGTGATAAAGCTGGTTTTTTCGTACCGTTTTTCCAGTAAAACAAGCGTAAAATCTTTTGAATTCAAGTTACAATTAATAAATTAATATCTTAAAGTGCAAATAAAACAAATTCCTTCATGGCGGTCAAAGATTGCTGGAACCGGCCGAATATAAATAAAATTAAAATCAGGGTATTTTTCTACCACGGCAAAGACCAGCCCCGACAGGGCGTTGCCTTGTTGTTGTGTCCTGTTTTAGCGTGCTAATACAGTAGATCTAGGATAAGTTATATCATGTAATATAACATAAATAGAATGTAGGAAAACCTGAAATGCTAAATTATACTTAATGAATAAAGAATATTTTAAAAGTAGTAAGTAAGTAGTTTGTACAACAAGAGTGGATATGATGTCCATATCGCACGAGAAAGTAAATTGAGAACGACGCCGTAGGCGGAGTGCTCAAACTTCCGAGCGCAATATGGACAATCCACTCGAGTTGTACAGTATATTTTTTCTACGACTTAACTTCCGAACTTCATGCTAAGGATTTTAAAAAATTATTTAAATTAGGCATGATAACTGGTCTTTTAAGTTGGCCATGAACTTGTGAGAACGATAATAAGAAACAATTGAACAAAAATTTATTTTGATGGCAAACCCATGGACTAAATTACACTGTAACATATTTATCGATTTGGGTAAGTTCTTATATTTATACAAACTCACTTTTGGATATATCTATCTTTCTCACATTCGGCTTTTTGCAGAATAACAGACAAAAACGATATTTATGTATTAATAAAAATAAACAATTTATTTTCTCAACCAGGTAATTTGATCAATAATTGTTTTACTGAAATGCACAGAAGAAAAATAGGTTTTTTGGGTTTATTTCTGCTTGCGTAAATAATTATAACTCCGAAAGTACAACAAAATAGCTGTAGAATTCGTTTCAAACAGTTAAAATTGGATTTTGTGCATTAATATGAATTTTTAACATTCGCTATGGTCAAATTTTTCAAAATAATCGCCAATTTACAAACTAGAAACACTAACGTGGAAAGAGAAGACGAGAAGTGGCAATAGTGTAAGTAGAAATAACATAACCTTAAAAATGTTAGTAAAAAATGTTTTTTTTTAGAAATCTTATAATTTCGTCTGTTTTATCGGGTTATCTTTATGTTCCACCATTTAAGGAAGAATTACCAGTTAATTTTCTATGTTTGTTGCGTATAATAAAAGTTTTAAGATCAATTGGGGTTCGATCCCCATTCAAAATATATCGGAAAATATCCCCTTGCACAAATATTTATAATATATATTATTTATATGGAAAAAAATTACCAAGGTTAGTCAGAAAACGTTCATTTGGTAGGTATATAGTACATTTTATGTAAAGCTTGTATAGTAATTGTCTAGAAATGAGTGGAAATAAAGATATTTTTGAAATAATAAACTGCGTCTGTGTGCAAATTTTTAGTTCGGCAGAAAATAACAATAATTTGGTAGAAATATATTTTGGTATTAATTTTGTTATTATCGTGTACTCTTTAGGAAAATATTGTGTATACCTACATATTATACTCTGGGATAAATGTTTTGATTTAAATCTACAAAGAACAAATTTCATCTGAGAGATTTGCATACTTTTAAAGCATATTGTTAACCTAACTTCTCTCAACTGTCAGAAAACGAATTTACAACATGTAAATTTGACTTCTCTGTAATTGACTACTGTGATTGGTCAGTTTCATAGCCTAACTAGGATGGATATGAAATTTACTTTACCCGCCACTTAAGTGTAAAGGAAACAGCAAATTTTCATGTGGGAGTAGAAAAATGTTTTTTTTTCATTATAAAATAAAACGATAGTTGTACTGTAGAGATAGTTTCAAAAAAGCCCTAGCCGGTTTCAGTCCCAGTCCAAGCCTACGCCTACTGGAATAGCTATGAGCTTTCCCAATCAGACAAATTTAAATTAGTTTACCACAGCACAAATTTATTCTTACTATAAATAAACAATTAACCAATGTCCCGTCTTGATTAACAGTCGGCAAACTGGTTTGGAATTAAATTTACCGAGAAGTGATGGCACGTAGGCTAAAGGGATTTAGAAGCTATTAGCGTTACTTATTTTGGTTTGCCTGTGGACAGATTCATTATTTCAGGAACCTGAAATATGTCGTCATCTTTAAAGGTTGGAGACAATGACGTTTCTTGAACGGCAGTAGAGTTTTGGACTTGCATTGTCTTTATTTGTTTAGAATCACTACGTTTCAACTGGTAATCATCTCCAGTCGTCTTCAGGTGAATACTGTATGAATGGTGAATACCAGTATTCACCTGAAGACGACTGGAGATGATTACCAGTTGAAACGTAGTGATTCTAAACAAATAAAGACAATGCAAGTCCAAAACTCTACTGCCGTTCATGTCGTCATCTTGTAACTAACGTAATAAACCAACATTACATTGCGCTTACATAATTGGCTGTAAATAATAGTTTCTGACATTTTGACATAATAAATAGATATATTAACGGCTATTTTATCTTGCTTTAGATTTTTTTTTTCTAAAATACTTCTCGAAATAAATCAAAGTTATTTCCCATCACCGAGCTTCGAAAACAACTGGAGGTTTTCTTGGCAATATTTGCGCCAATGTTATCACTTCTAGGAGACAGACACCCTTGGTGGTAATGGTCGTCATTATAAATAATTTTATTTCTGTATTTAGGGTTTTTCTTATTTTTATTGTTTATTTTCGTAATCTTCGGTAAGAGTCACAGGGGCAGCGGCGGCGACAGAAAATTCGCAATGGGGAACACACGCGGGATATGATTTGATTGGCGCCGTCACTGCACAGGGGCGGATCCAGAAGGGGGGGAGGCAGTCCCCCTGAACCTTACAAAATGGGTGTTTTAACAAGCCTTAAAAACTGAAGGGCGTATGAAGGGTCAGTATTTTTTTAGAAGTCCAGTTTTGAGAGCTGGGATGCGCTCTTCTTTAGTGCCCCCCCCCCCCCCCCCCCTTCGAGGGGGTGATTAGTGAGCGTAACTAGCACATTTTTCTTCTGGAGGGAGGGACAGTCGAAACTACATGTATTTTATACTTATTTAGGAAGGCGAAAAAGCACCACAGGCGAAAAATCTTCGGGGCCACGCACAAAGTTCGTAAAAAATTGTCTTAACTACTATCAACTGTAGAAAATTAAATCTACAGGGTGATTCCTAAGTTGATACTTCTTTTTTAGCTGTGTATAGAAGGAATTAAAATAAACAACATTTTCAAATACATTTTTTCAAAAAACTTAGCCGAGTTACAGAAGTAAAAAATCTAAGTTCGGGTATGGTAATCAAAACGTAGCCATTTACTTTATATTGTTTTTGTTCTTTTTTTGTATTGTTAGTCATGCATTTTATGGGTCGGTTGTCAGTTATTTATTTTAGCAATTCGCTGCTGTGTGTTTTTCTGAAGCAAGTTAATTTTAAATTGGTAACATGTAAATATGGTAAAATTTGAAAACAATGAACTAAAAAATATGGTGTTAATTTAGAGTGAGTGTTTTCAAAGTGCGGCGTTTGCGTAATGTTATTCAACGGGCAAGTTAGGCAGAACCGTATTTGATCCATAGTGTAATAAATGAATGTAAGTACCTTGAGTTTTTTTAAAAAAGGTATTTGAAAATGTTGTTTATTTTAATGCCTTCTATACACAGCTAAAAAAGAAGTATCAACTTAAGAATCACCCTGTATAATCTAACTAACCCATCGTTGGATTAAATTTGAATTTGTGAATGTTCTTTTTTTTACTTTTTTCTTGATATTCCTAGCTCTTGCTGTTATTGTATGTTCACACAAGACGTATGTATGACTCTAGCTAGGGTTTTACAGGCTCGGTTTTTTATGTTTAAAAATAACGTACCTAAATATCTTTTATACGCTCACCACGCCAAAACTGATGATTTTTTCGGAGATTATCTATTTTTGAAGCGTGGATTACGAATCTGAGAACTGTTTTTGTTGCAAATGTTTAGGTTTTGAAATAGTCCTTCTTAAAGTGCTGTTTTGTATAAAGATTAGGTTTTGGATTCATAATGAAGCATTCTCGTTTCTTCCCGCCCTATTTTTTTTATTGTAAACTATCACACTTTTTCAATAAATATGTTCTTCTATTTTTTTTTCTCAATTCGTCAAGCCCGACAGGCCCGGAAAAAATTGTTAAGGCTCGAAAACCCGAACCTTTATTGATTTGGCCCGGCCCGGCCCCACTCTCGGGCTCGGGTATTTAATTGTGTCTCGGCCTTTAAGATGAAATATGAAGTTTTATCGTAAACGGACTTAATTTTCGGTTAGAGGTCTTCACGGGACGGGTTTTCATCCCGGACCCGACCCGAGCCCGATAGTCGGACCGGACCGCGTTATGGCCCGGGATAAAAACCCTTCCCGTGCAGGCCTCTAATTGAAAATATTAAGTCCGTTTACGTTGAAGCTTCATATTTCATCTTAAAGGCAGAGATAATAAGCATTAGGTGATAAGCGATAATAAGCAACAAAAATTTGTTTTGATACGAAGAAACAAATTAATCGCTACAGAATTAAGTTTTAAGCAACCAACAGGAATCAAATTTATATTGTATTTTTTATTTCCGATTACCTGTTTCTTATTGCATATTACTGATTTTTTAATTGTGTCTCGACCCTTACATAATACATTTTATTTTAAGTTTGATCTGTATATTCCTTTTGACATTACAAAATGTATCTTTATTGGCGAGAATATAAATCATTATCTGTTACAAGTTTTAAATTAAAATTTCGTAGGTATTACAACATAAATTACAACTTGGTGTTTTCCTTTGCGTTGCATCAACAAACGAATAAACCGACACACCGTACGAACATTTAGGGGTTGTTTTAATGTTTCGTAAATGTGCTGCTGAATATCGTTTATGTATACTGATTTCTCAGGGGAAATTACGCTTTTGAATAAACATTTATGTTCGTTATAAGCTTTTCCGCGGTCTGTGGTCGACGCGTTTTAGTTCAGCAAAATTATTACGAAACAACTCGCCGCAAAGTTAAATTTTAAATGACACAGTTCTAATTCAATAGTCCTCGGTATGGCAAATAAAATTAAATAACGATATAAGTACCTCGAAATTGGTTGGAACCAGTGGCGGCTGGTCCATTAAGCGCTGAAGTGCTGGCAGAGCTCCCAAAAAAAATGAAATAGTTAAGTAATCTACTGATTACCAAAAAGTAAATAATAATTTCGCGTATCAAAATGGTAGGCGACGGGAACATGTAGGGTAAACCTGCCAGTTATTGGCCATGTGGAGTTATTGGACACCTTTCATTTATTTAATAAAAACAAGGAAACTTTATTTACTAGTTTGTTCAGTTTCTCATAGATGGCTATCTTATTCCAATTGCTCATAATTCTCTATTTGTTAACTTTTTTGTTTTGGCGCCAAATCATATTTTATGTCAACGTGTTTCCGAAACGCAGTTTTCTTAAAAGATTGATAACAAAGTGTTTGTGAAGTTAAGTGTGGCCGGTACTGGTCGTAAAATATTTAAGTAATCTGGGTATAATAAACAGCTACGCTTGCATTAAAGGTACGTATTTTTGAAGCTTTTTAAACAATAATTAATGTAGGTTATGGTTTAGTGTGGTGCCCAATAACTAAAAGAAATATTAGTGAATTTTTAGTTGTTGGACACTTGTCCAATAAGTGCAATTTGCAGGTATTTAATCCTATATCTATAGAAGTTTAAAGTATTATTTTCTGTTTCGTTCAATATAATCTTTATTAAATTGTTTGCGACCTAACCAGTTATTAGACGCCTGTCCAATAACTAATTATCCTATTGTCCAGTAACTACTTTTATATGTTTAAGTTATTTATGAAATTTTAAAGATGCCTACAAAAAATGAGTATGATGTAGAGGCTATGGAATCTGCAATAAGCGAAGTAAAGAACAATAAGATATCGTATAGGAACGAGGCATCAAAATACGGAGTACCAAAATCCACCCTTGAGTTTAAAGTAAAACATCCCGGTCGTAAGGACACATGCGGAAGAAAATAAAAAAAATAAAAGAAAACGAAAAAGAGAAAAGGATGCGGCAGTCAAAGCGGTAAAAAAGAATATTAAAGCTTCTGATAACAATTTGTGCATGGTTTGCAAAATTCGTTTATTAAAAAAAATAAATTAACGTGTGACGTCTGCAAAAAAAAACGCATCAACGATGTATACCAAAAAGCCATAAAAAGCACGTTCCTGAAGAAGGTGACGATGATTTATTTATATGCCATAATTGCTATAAAGAGAAAAATGACGAAGAAGCTAATGAAAAGTTAGAAGGTGAAGAATATGAACTCATAGAGCAAATAAATGTTAGATCCAAAATGCCTAAGCAAAGTAAAGAAAGAGACGAGAGTATACAGAAACAAGTAGAAGTAGAAGAAGATGCCATAGATCTTTAAAAAAAACCAAAGTCATTATGGTTCAAAAAAATAAAGAAACACAAAAGTGACGAATAGTTAAACAACAAAGTAGAAATAGAAGATTGCCATAACTCTTGCGGGCAAAAATGAAGTCATAATGGTAAAAGTAAGTGATGGATATAAAGAAGGACAATTTCAGAAAGAAAGTGACGAGAATGTAGAAAAAGAAATAGAAGTTGAATTAGATGTTATGGATTTTAAAGAAAAAAAGAAAGTCGTAATGGCTAAAGAAAGTAAAAAAAGCAATATCAGAAAAAAAATTACGAAAATGTAGAAAAACAAGTAGAAATAGAAAATGTTGCCACACATGTTGAAAAAAAAAGAAAGTCGTAGTGGTAAAAGTAAGCAATGAAGACAAAGAAATGAAAATAGATGAACTATTTAATATGAAAGAGCAATTGTAAACTACTAGGCTCTATGTTACATAGAAATTAATACCTACTTAGATTATACTTATTGACTTTTGATAGCATTTTTTAGTTTTGTTATTTGTTTAGAGTTGTCCAATAACTAATTTTTTTTTGTCCAATAATTAAATTTTTTGTCCAATAACTAATTTTTTTGTAAATCAATTAGTTTATACTTTTTTTTTTAAAATGTCACAAGTTAAAACATATTTAAACATTATTTTATGTAAATAGACGCAATACACTTTTATTGGTACCAAGCACCTTTCTGCATGGTAAAAAATAACTCATTGACATTCATTTAAATTGGAAAAAAACCTTAACTGTCCAATAACTACTAGGTTTACCCTATCTTAGATAGTTTAAAATTCCGTTTTAATTTATTTAATTTGTTGTGGGCTATTTATTTACTGAAACACCAAAGATTTTTAATAGTTTTATTAATGCGAAGCAAAGCAAAGCAATTGACGATTACATTATAATGAATAACATTGAAGTCTTTAGAAATAAAAATAAAGTTATTAAATTAGTAAATTTAAAGAGTTTTCTCTAAAGAAGAGTTTTTCTCTTAGAACTCACATTCGACGTGTTCAAGTACCTATAAGTTCAAGAGAACCCATTTCCGCTTTACAATCAACTCAGGCGAAAAGAGAAATAAACAATTTAACAATTAAATAAACATTACAAAGATCACTTATTCACTGGCTGGAAAGTGCTCTGGTTCTGAGATTGTGTTTTTACATCTTAACTTTAGTGACCAAACGGGCAGAGGTTATCCTTACACTTGAAAACGTTAAATAACTCCACTGAGTAAGTGTTTTTTATTGAGTTTTTATAATGGTTTGTAACCCAGGCCCGCGCCGTACATAAGGGCAAAGTCGTGTGGTGCACGACGGCGCCGAAGGCCTTAAAACTCAAAAGTAAAAAAAAGATAAAGCAACAAACAACATTGTCAAAACAAAATTTATAATGATAAAAAAAACAGTAAGGAATTGCTAGCTATTACATTGTTTTTTATTTGTTTATTATTTTATTTTTTCTCTTTGAGACGAGGGAACCGAATTTCTCGAAAATAATATATTTTCCAAATGAGAGTACGCAATAATAGCATTTATTCGATCGAATACGTAGCATGATAACATGAATTGTGTAAACTCAAACAAATCTGATTTTATTCATGTTTGAGCTTGAAATTTGGCTTGCAACGAGCCAACGAGCGGACAAGCGTTTTTTTCCTGTCTGAGCTTGCAATGTACGAAACTTTATATATTAAGCGCTGCATCGGTCGCGATTTCATTTGTTGCCAGATGCTCGATCGATAATTAACTTAGCGAAGTGAAAAGGTGCATGGAGTAAAAGATATATGTTTTTGAAACTTTAGTTTTTTGTAGTAGTAGCACGAAAAGCTCAATTCACTTAGCTAAAATATTAATAACAATACCTAATACCTCGATATTAACCTTAAAAAGGTGACATGTTGCATTATTAAAATAATATATTGTTTTGTTTTTATTTGTCGATCAGTTTCGTCCTGTGATATATAAACGAGTATTTTTTATGTTTTAAATATTTTTTTTATTTCTTGTGCTTTTGTATCATATATTACATTTAAAACTAAAATACAAAAATTTTGAGTTGTAATACTGTTAGAATATATTTCTGTTTTCTATAAGTTTATAATTATGTTATGTATCTCAATGAGAAAATACTGGTATGGCTTGTACTTGTAAAATATAAAAATAAATTTATGAATATACTTTTTAAAATTATTGTTCAATTCAATAGTGGATAATAATACCTAACTTAACCCGTATCTGTACTCACATATGAACGTTGAACGAATTTGGGGCGTTATTTTAAATTTGCACAAGGGCGCCAAAAGTGCTAGGCGCGGGCCTGTTGTAACCCCTACCAAAATAGAGAAGGGGTTCCTTTTTGCTGTGTAAAGAATTATTAACATCAAGAGAGAAGCTTCCTAAATGTACTATTCAAAATGGAACCCTTTCTTCAACCAATTACAAACAGTTACTTTTATAAACATTTGTCTACTGACTCCTCCTACGAAACTAGAAATGTTCTTGTCCTTGTTCTATGCACTATCTTTCCACTATACCTATTTATCACCCATTAAGAGTCTTAACTTCATAGCGAAGTATTAGATGAGTAATCCATCCTTATGAACCGAACAAACCCGAAATCCAAAAAACCAGAAGATTTAAAATATACTTGGGAAACAAAATTACGGCAACCCTATCAATAACGCACCAGATGAAATAACACATCATTTTACATATACAAAATGCTTGCAAAACAAACTGATATCCACGTAAATCTTAAAACTTTTAAATAAACCCGCGGCGCGCGACGCCTTCCTCGGATTTTATTTATTATTTTAAAAAGTTTTCAATCAGTTCAAACTTTTTCGATGGCCTTTTGCGTTACGCATACAGCCAGATTATGCGTTCCTTTTAGTATTTCCGTCTTCTGAAGATAGGCGCTCTCCTTATAAAAAAAAAAAAAGTTTTATTGGTGTTTGCATGTATAATCTTTATATGACTATGGCTTCGAATAATTATCGATTATAGTTAATATATTTTTTTTGATTTTCAATAAATAAAAAATAAACCTTATCTTTAATATTTTTTTATTCAGTTATGCTTATTTCATAAAGTTTTATATTATTAATATTAGTGTATTAGAACTCCCTACAAGTTTCTATAAAAAGATTATATATATTCCTAATTTGAAATTTTTTTTATGGTCCAAAAAGGAAAAAATTTTCGTCTGCGGCGCAATTTTCAGATCCTTTTGCCCCAATCTGAACCGATGAAATGAGTCGGATCTTAAGAAAGATTCGGACTGATCCGCTCCTGAAATAAAACCACGGATCGCGGATCTTAAATGAAACGTCGTGTTGACTGCCGATCTACGTTCAGCATCGCCTAAGGTAATGAACGCGGCGATGTCTGGCGGCTCTCGGTTTAGTTAAAAGCTAAATCTGAAGTAACTGTTTGACCCAACATGGCGGTGTTATGTCGTTACCTCAACGCTTGAAGCGTGTCTCCATATTATTTGTTTATTATCGACGCCACCTCTTTAAACAGGGAGCATTTTCACAAACGCCACAGTGGCGGCTCGCGGTCTTAAAAAATGGTGAAGAGCTAGGTATAGTGCGGGTACTTAAACAAACATTGACTAAAACCCCGTGTAACAAAACATCTCTCTTATCCTCATCTGTCCAACGACTGAATGGAGTTTCCAACAAATTTCTAACTATGTTATTAATTGGGTTCATTTTAAAACACACAATTAAGTAGGTACGTACCCTACTGAATTAACTGAAAAATAAAACTTTTTAATCACACAGTAAATGACGAAAAAACGATATCTATAACCCTAAGTTTCGCGAAACCTCAAAAGGCGAACCAATGCTAAAACAATGGTGCAAGCGACTGATCTATTTTTAAATTGTCCTTCATCATAATGCAAATTGTTACATGCTGTTTGCGTGACTGACGTCACGTAACCATAGCAACGGTAAATATCAAAGCCATGTTGGGCGTTGGGTCTTCACTTGCTTTGAGCTAACGGACATGGTCGGCTGGGGCGCGCCAAAATGCACGAGTGTTTATAATTATTGTCCATCGGAGTTAATCGTGGCCCTATTATGCATAGCGATATTCGCATTAATTTAATTATTAATTCGAACATAATTATTTTTTAAGGGCTAAAATGGTAGCTGTATTGGTACATTAATATTTAATATTGTCGAAAAACCTTCCTCCTGGTTTTAATTTTTTTTTGGTGAAGAAGCCCCTTTACCTACTTTACCTGACGAGCCGTTACTGAAACGCCACCAATGAGCGCATCTCCCGAATTTCTATGATTCGTACGCGTGAGGTACCCAAGTATAGAATTTTGAAAAAATTAGTAAATGCAAATTATTTTAAAGACAATAAAAAAAGAAAATAAACTTATTCTAAACCAGACTAGTAATTTCACGGTAGAAGAATATTAAATATATACGGTAGATGATTTAATATTAAAACCCTCCTTCCCTCGTAATTTATAATTTAATTCCGAATATTATAATTAGTGTTAATTAAATTTCGTATACCTTAATTAGAAAACTAATAGATTTTCCGTTTTGGAGCTCTAAATGAAAGAAAAGAAAAAGTGCTAATTTCCGGAATTTCCTCGTTTATTTTGGCCAGACAGACAGGGATGTACGTTGAAGTAAAATAAAATGTAATCTATATATTTAACATATAAAGCTACTATTTTGTCCTCCTTATTTTAGAGCTTCCATAAAACGTAGTTAAATTATTTTTTTTTTTAAGAAACGATTTATCTTATAATAATTGAGTTATCGCCTCTTGTGTTTAAATACTTTACTTTACTTTATTGTCTAAATAAAATATAGTCTTGTTGAAATAATTTTAAATTATTTTTGAAATTCTAATAGAGCAAAATATTCGTTTTTATTTTATTTTTTCTGACTTCGTACAACTCGCTGCTCTCGATATGAACGCGATGAGTCACTGACAGTAATTTTGGACTTAAAGTATTATAAGTAGGTACAAACCCAGGGCCAAATTTATGATAGAATCTTTCTAAATTTCTGGATATTCTTAAACTTACGTCAAAACGTCTAAACTCCCATTACCATACATGTTTATTATTAAAACTTCAGTTTTTACAAAAATATTAGAAAATTTAATGAACAGGATTTTTCCACAATATTACAAGACACTAATTTTTACAACTTTGTCTTAAATTGACTTTCGCTGTTTTTTTAATGCTTGCATAATCACGCTTGCCAAAAGCCAGCTAATTGACAGAACATATTTTTGTTTAGACAACCAAAACCAGAACCTAGTTATTTTATGTAAAAAATATAAATAACTACCAGTGGCGCCTATAGCGGTCTTAAAAAATGGTGAAGAGCTAGGTATAGTGCGGGTACTTAAACAAACATTGACTAAAAACCCGTGTAACAAAACGCTCTTATCTTTATCTGTCCAACGAGTGAATGGAGTTTTTAATAAATTTCAAACTATGTCATTAATTGTGTTTATTTTTAAAACACACAACTAAGTAGGTACCATTGCGCCCAAAAAAAACTGGGACAGCAAAATTGTTGTTGTAGAGTAGCTCCTTGACTATAAGGAAAATGTAAAATCTATTGAAAGGTTATCATTGTTGTTATAATGGTTATCATGGAAGTGAAAAAGTTTAACAACAATACCACATTTTTAGAAATACGAGAAAAAATTAAAATACGCTTATTGTGTTTTAAAATGTAACAAAAATATAACAAAATTTTTTAATATTATGTTCCAATAAATTTTAATTTCAATCATATTTAAACCTTAATATAATAACATGTTTTTAATATTTGGTAGTTGCACCATATTATCGATTAATGCTTGTAAACGTCGTGGCATACTTAACACCAGGTTTCTCGTATATTCCGAGTTCTAGGCTGGAAGTTGTGTTTATACATAAATTTTGTCATCTCACCCCAAACGTTTTCAATTGGGTTGATATCCGGACTTTTCGAGGGCCAAGGCAGAACACGAATTTGATTTTCTTCTACATAATTTTGAACCATGCGGGCTTTATGTATAGGAGCATTATCTTGTTGAAATATAAAACCTTGGCCATATACTGCGTCGACAGATGATATCATAACTTGGTTTAGTATGTTGCAATATAATGGTGCATTGAACCTCCCATGCACTATTTGGCAAACTCCTGTGCCCCTTGCACTAATCCAGCCCCAAACGTTTATAGAAAAGCGTCCACTTTGATAAGTCTTATTTATATATCTTCCATCGGATCTCGTACCAGAAGGCCTATAAACGCGGATTTTTCCATTATTCCATAATTGAAAGGTTTTTTTATCAGAAAATATTACGGTTTTCCATATATTACCTTGATTTCATTCATTCATAAACAAATTCTACTCTTCTTTGTTTGTTTGCTTCGGTCAAAAATATTTTATTGGCAACAACTTTTTATATCTGAACTACGAATTCTTCTAGGCGTTGTATTAGTCGAACCAGGAAAACGTGTTTCTTCTTTAGCTTTTATTGCTGTTTCGAAGGGATGATCTTTTAAAAAATTAATTAATTCTATATCTTAGCCGTCATTCGAAATTTTTGGGCGACTAGAACCTCCTTTTCTTACAATACTTCAATATTCTGCAATTTTGTGCTTAGCCAACAACACGGTATTTTTGCAAATCCCCAATTCATCTGCGATGTTTCTTATTTGATGCCCATCTCTCAATCGAGTGTAAATGATCGCTTTTTGCTCGATGGTTAACGATTTCAAAAAATATTTCTTTTGACACGCCACTGTCAGTCACAAAATTAAATGAACTTGAGACAACCTCAAAAAAAAAGCTAATAGTCTGGGAGATTAAACTACAATTTGCTGTCCCAGTTTTTTTGGGCGCAATGGTACGTGCACTACCGAATTAACTGAAAAATGAAAACAAAACTTTTTAATCACACAGTAAATCACGTAAAAACGATATCTATATTCGTAAGTTTCGCGAAGCCTCAAAATAAATACCTTAAGATTAGGCGAACCAATGCTAAAACAATGTTGCATACGACTGATCTATTTTTAAATTGCCCTTCATCGTAATGCAAATGGTTACATACTGTTTGCGTGACTAACGTCACGTAACCATAGCAACGGTGAATATCACTTGCTTTGAGCTAACGGACACGGTCGGCTGGGGCGCGCCAAAAAACACGAGTGTTTATAATTATTGTCCATCGGAGTTAACCGTGGCCCTATTATGCATAGCAACATTCGAATTAAATTAATATTATTAATTCGAACATAATTATTTTTTTAAGGGCTAAAATGGTAGCTGTATTGGTACATTAATATTTAATATTGTCATAAAACTTTTGGTTTTATTTTTTTATTTTTTTAGTAAAGAGCCCCTTCACCTACTTCACACTTCACCTGACGAGCCGCCACTGATAACTAACTCCATCTACTGGTGTTTTAGGAATCATTTCTATCCAGTTACGCAGGTACTCGTACTTTAGAATCATTTACCATTAAAAACCATTAAATTATAATTTGCTTTCTGCTCAAGTAGCTCGACAAAGCAAACAGTCATGTTTATTTTTCAAAATTGCTACATTACCAAAAGCAAATTTTGCGGACTGGAAGGCTTATCTTTCGTTGTGTTTAAAATTAATCTAAAGTTGGACGTTTTCGCATGCCTTCGGGCACGTATATACATACATATATACATTACAAATATAGTTACAGACTAATTTTATTTTATAATGGCTTTGAAAACGAGTCGCATTTCATATTTTTTGACTGAGAACTTATGAACAGTATATTTTCTTCAGCGTGGTCTGTTTTTTTAATAGATATAAATATTGAAAATATGATTTACAAAAATTTTATATCCTTTACTTTTTACAGGTTCATTAACGTACTTTGATCTGTTTGCTTGAGATTAAAGGAAGTATACCGGGTGTCCCACTAAGAATGGCTCTCGGCCGTATCTCGGAAACTACTGGGCATAGAAACTCAGGAAAAAAAAATTATAACTAAAGTGGTCATGAAAAAATCCTGGAAATAATTTTTAAGTTCCGCATTTTGCCGCAAGAGGGCGTAATTGAAAAGTAAATTTTAAAAGTTTACATATCTCCGAAAATTCCACATTAAGGTATATCTTTGATAACACCATTGAAAAGCTTGGACAATTATGCATCATTTTGGTCTTATGCTCATTGGCGTACAGACTTTAATAAAAGGGGGGGAAGCGATTGAATGTGTAATCAGTTAAATCGCTGTAACTTATAAACGACTTATCCGATTTTAGCAAACTAAAGACTGTTTGGAAGAGAAATGTATGCACTTTCACCAATCGTATTTAGTTGTCCATACTATTTCTCAAAAAAAATGCTAGAGGGCGCTATTTGTAATAATAACACATTTTTTGATTTTACTCCGAAAAAATAAATCATACGGTATAATTATGATACCATAATCCAAAAAATTGATTAAATTTGCTAGAACAAATATTAAAACCGCAGCTCGATCTCTCCGTTCGTTTCAGCGTTATCGCCAATAGAATAATTTTTAAAAATGCATAAAAATAGTCTCTTGCCTTTTTCTCCTCAGGCACACCGTTCTTAATGAAAATAATTAAATTAAATTAGACAGGCGGAAATGAAGATGGTCATTTCCAACAATTTTTATAAAACTAAATTTTTCATTATCAATGTTAATAATGATAATAATAAATAGTAGAGCTAATTTATTTTAATTAAGAACGGTGTGCCTGAGGAGAAAAACGCAAGAGATCATTTTTATGCAGAATTGACCAGGCTAATCAGAAATAATATCCACATGAAAAAATATCAGTGGCGTCCCACTTTTTTTCTAAAAAATATATAATCGCTTACTTTTAAAAATTATTCTATTTTCGATAACGCTGAAACGAACGGAGATATCGAGCTGCGGTTTTAATATTTTTTCTAGCACATTTCATCTACTTTTCGATTATGGTATCATAATTATACCGTATGATTTATTTTTTCGGAGTAAAATCAAAAAATGTGTTATTATTACAAATTGCGCCCTCTAGGTTTTTTTTGAGAACTATTATGGACAACTAAATACAATTGGTGAAAGTGCATACATTTCTCTTCCAAACAGTCTTTAGTTTGCTAAAATCGGATAAGTCGTTTATAAGTTACAGCGATTTAATACACATTCAACCGCTTCCCCCCCTTTTATTAAAGTCGGTACGCCAATGAGCATAAGACCAAAATAATGCATAATTGTATAAGCTTTTCAATGGTGTTATCAAAGATATACCTTAATGTGGAATTTTCGGAGATATGTAAACTTTTAAAATTTACTTTTCAATTACGCCCTCTTGCAGCAAAATGCGGAACTTAAAAATTATTTCCAGGATTTTCCCATGACCACTTTAATTTTAATTTTTTAGTTTCTATGCCCAGTAGTTTCCGAGAGACGGCCGAGAGCCATTCTTAGTGGGACACCCGGTACACTATTGGCAAACTCGAATCTAGGGTGCCGATATAAACGTGTCAGACGGAGATTCTTAGTAGCGTTTAACACGTTAAACAGAGAACACGCTATCCCCTACTTCCCACCTTCCATTCTTTAGAACACGCGGTCGAAGCAGACATGGGAGCAATCGATACATCGACTCGGCCACACCACGCACATATCTCCCCTTTCAGTCGGAATGTAGGAATCGTTATATTATATGTTTCTTTTTAACTGAAGGTTTTGCCCATATGTGCCTTCTCTCTTGGTTGCATTAGAGATTCGAGTTTGCCAGTAGTGTATACCCATCAGTGTCAGATTTCCTTATACGCTGACTATACTGTAGCGGAGGGCGGAAATTTTTAGGTCGGCAAATTTGGAAGGAAAAGGATTGTATAACCTATTAATTATACAGGGTGTTATGGAATTGACGCATTATATTTAAATGGGTAACTCCTTGGGTATCCTAGAGAAATTCCATACATCAAGATGTGTAAATACTATCAAAACCGGCCCGAATTAGCAGACGCCAATGGAAAAAACAATTTAAAAGAATCTACCAGTCGCGGGAGACGGATAGGCGCCTCGACGAAACCTGATCTAAATGAGAATAAACGGCGTGAGATCTGGTGATCCATAGTTAGAAGTCAATAATCACAAACTTCTGAAAACTAAAAGGAAGTAAAAGTAAACAACACACAAAACCATGAATTTGAAAAAACCAGTATGAAGCCCTGCAATACCTTGCGCCGGCCTTGATTTTATAGCTACCTTAAAAATGCCTTTTAAGAATTTTTAAGGTAGGTATAATTAGGTAAGAAGTAAAATTATTTTAAGGATATTAAACAGATTGTTAATACTTTAATACTACTAGTTTCTTGAGCCAAGGGTTTCATAATGAAGTAAATATAGCTTCTAGTGAATTGCAACTTAATACTTTTTAAGTGAGAAAGGTCCATTCCATCTATAGTGTTCGGAGGTTGTTACTGCCTAGAAAGGTTATGCTCTAAGAAGGTTATTTATTTTTCCTACGACCACCTATGAAAATGAGAAAAAAAGCACGGTCAACTTGGCTCGAAAGCGCCGAATATCACACGCGTGTTGAAAGAAAATATTTCAACTCTAGAGTGAAAATACAAGGCACACTATTTAATTTAGGCATACGATGCCAATTTGACAGACCACACCTATTTATTAAAAAGAACAAATTTTAGAAAGCAGTTTAGTTTATTTATTACGTATTTGTCGAGTGATTTAGTATTAGAGTGTGAAAATACGCCATCTGAAATTATAAAAAAGTTAAGAATATACTGGAAAATTTATTACCAGTCAAAACAAGCCCCGCTGAAGAAAATGTCATATATTAAACTTAAGCAGAAAATGTTTATGGGTCGCCATAGCCTAGAGACTAGAGCCATGACCTACGAATCGAAAGATCACAGATTCAAATCCCATCAGGAGCACTTGACTTTTTTTTATGAAAACATTAAATAATTTATAGAATTATTTTGAATTAAAATCTTCCTTGTTGGGTGAATTTTTTTAATTTATTTTTAATGCATCTTTCCTTGATTAAATAAAAAAAATCATTCAAGAAGGAAGATTTCAATTCAAAATAATTTTATAATTTATTTAATGTTTTTATAAAAAAAAGTCAAGTACTCCTGATGGAATTTGAACCTGTGACCTTTCGATCTATTAAATTGGCATCATATGTTTAAATTAAATAGTGTGCCTTGTATTTCCACTCTAGAGTTGAAATATTTTTTTTCAGCTCTAGAGTTGAAATATTTTTTTCAAAAATCAAAGGTTTTTTTAATAATTCTTTGTGGTCGTAGGAAAAATAGTGTACATTACTCGTGTGAAAGTGATTATTCTAAAACTCGGAGAATTTCCTCACTCGGCTGACGCCTCGTGCTAAATATCTCCTCGTTTGAAAAGTATCACTTTCATCACTTGTTATGTAATATACTAATTTTACAATTTTGGATAGACAATATTTTTTGTACCATATTTATTAATTAGGTCTAATAGAAGTTATTCCGATGCCTATACTGAAAAACAACAAAATGTTCCTACTGTATTACGGCATATTTTGCAAATGCATTTCCAGGTGTCAATTATATACACTGCCTATTTTAAAAATAATTACACACTGGACTTGACATCTAAAAACCAACAGCCTCTAATTGGACGGGCCCATAATTAATTAAATGTTTGTAGCTCCTGTTGAGTGTATTTACGAAAGTTTCTAAACAAAACTTAAAAGTAGATAATCTACAACTTTATACCAGATGTATTAGAATTAGTTGTTGTTGTGATTTCTTTCCCTTCTTTCGAATTAGGCTTTTTACCTCTTCGTTCGCTGCCAGGGCCATTCCCGATGGAACACACCCACACACAGCTTAACGTGGGTTCCGAACCACGATCCTCAGTCATGCGATACTCCCCCCAAGGACTATCAACCTCGGTTTCTTGCATCATTGCATAACCTACCGATTGGGGAGTGTGTATTTTGTTCCGCAGCCCACAAGATATCCGATCTTATCCGGCCTGGTTACCGCCGTGAATGGGGTGGGTTGGGAGACGATACATTTTACACTCTTCCCTGCATTCTTAAACCTACTAAAATTCGGACTTACGGAGCACGGAATGGCCACCCATCCAGTATAGGAAACATTTTTTGCGCTTTTCTACACATCTCTAAGGTTTTGTAGATTCAGATCTAGATCGCGCTGCAGTCACCCACTGGTTTGCAGCACTATTCCGTAAATGCCGTGTGTAAGTGTAAAAAAATAGTGGAATTTAGTGTCTGTTAAAATGTATAGTATAATATGGTGTAGGAAAGCGCAAAAAATGTTTCCTATACTGAATCGATGGCAGTTTCGTGCTTGATTTATTTATATTTCTATGCTTTCACGTTAGATGGCTATCTTTTGCATTGAGTTGATTCCAGCAGATGGCGATATAGCAGTAGGTTTTCATAACATTTTTATTCGTAAAAATGTCTTGAAAACATATTTTTGCTGTAGTGGAAATTGCTTACAGGTTATGGCTTTCTGATAAGGCCCAATAAGGATGAAACAGCCTGTCATTGTCTACCTGTGCCCCAGGGAACTCATTACCTTTAGCGTCCCTATGTACTTTAATGCAAAAGATAGACGCACTACTCTGTCCGCTTGCCTCTAAGTTTATTTCTATATGTTTAACGGACACTAAATTCCACTATTTTATTTATACCTATTTAACATAAATTTTACTATATCGTAAAATCCGTATACAGTGTGTATACGGATTGACTATCGAAGAGGAAAAACTCCTGCTTATTCTCATACGACCAAAAAGCATATTATTTTTTCAAATTTATATACCGGGTGTTCAGAATTTAGAAAAATATAAAAAAAGCTAAGAACAAAGTACCCTTATGTGTTAAGATATAAAAAGTAATTAGTAAAAGTTGTTGTGGTTGAAAACATATGTCTTATTACCAAGTTTTGACTTATTAGCTATATTTTTTACTCTTCATTCGTTCGCTAATAAATTCTTTTAATTATGAATAGTGCACGGTTTCATTTTAAAACGTATTGATTTTTTATTAATATGGGTAGTAGGTAACTTAGCCGTTTTCGACAATTCCTCGTATAAAGATAAAGAATTTACAGAATAATATCTTCTAAAGACTAACTAATTTACAAAATGCGTTAATTTATCAGTTGGAAATTTTTGCCGGTCTCTGTACATTTAGCTAATAAGTCAAAACTTGGTAATGAGACGTAGGTTTTCAACCACAACAACTTTTACTAATTACTTTTTATATCTTTACACATAAGAGTACTTTGTTCTTAGCTTTTTTATATTTTTCTATATTCTGAACACCCGGTATATAAATTTTAAAAAAAAATATGCTTTTGGTCGTTTGAGAACAAGCAGTAGTTTTTATGAAAAATAACTTTTTTTCATAAACCCACAAATAAAAAAGTTTTTTCTCTTCGATAGTCAATCCGTGGACACACTGTATACAGGGTGTTTTTTAATCTAGTGCCGATACTTGAGGTTGTGAATCCTTGGGTAATTTTAAGAAGAAAAGTTAATATTAACATAATATGTCCTAAAGCTCTTCATTTTTGACTTACAGGGTATTAAAATTTTTTTAAAAATATAATTTTTTTATCATAATTATTATATCACTCTTAGATATTTTTGTGAAATTTTGTACACACCTCTTAATCATTAAGGAGCATTTTTTGACTTAAAAAAATTTTTACTAGTGACATCCGGACGTGGTTTGAACTGAATATTTTTAAAGAAATAAATGGTACGCCACTGATTTTTCTAAAAACCAAACTTATATTTAAGATCCTTATTTATTTTGGAGCAAATTTGGTCCATAACTTTCGTATGATGCACCCTTTTCGCATAAAAAAATAAAAACAAAAAAACATTTTTTTTCTTCGGTTCATTGAGACTGCTTTCGATATTTTGTTGAAAAAAATTAATGAGCTTTAGGACATGTTATTATTAACTTTTCTTCTTAAAATCACCCAAGGATTCACAACCTTAAGTATCGGCACTCAATTAAAAAACACCCTGTATATTTATATTTGATATTGTAAAAGTATCAATTATTCCAACATATGTTTAAATAGTTTTATTTTTACAAATTTTTATTGACTAATCAGTTTTATTCTCATCGTTTTGACTACTAATTGTTACTGTCCGTTGACCAGTATATTTTTTCCATACATACTTAATCATGCCCCACATAAAAAACCAAGACACAATATAAATGAATACTGCTATTATTCTGAAATCCCAATCGTTTTTGGGTTGCCTCAGAATAACGGTCAAAAAATACGTTCCAATAAATAATCGTATGGTTACGAATATCAAAAAGAAAGTAATTTCGGTGGAAATGTATACAGGTGTATTGTGCATTCCTTCAGTTCTTAAAAACCACCTGGCTTGCAGAAAGGGATTTGTTAATTCCATGCTTCCTAATGAACAAGTGGCTTGAGCTCCGGAGTATCCTTTAAAAAGCATTCTGGAAAGAGCCGCAAAACAAACTACATGATGACACAACATTACTGTATCTAAAAACAGTAACAGCATTAAAGGGTAAGCAAGAAAAAATAAATACAGAGGCCCTCGGCTTTCTAACAATGTCACCCTCGGGGCATAATCATCTACTTAGTACCCTTGATACATAGATAACTATTATTTTTGTTTTTTTCTCAAGTCAAAATTTAGTGCTCAAAAACTAAAAAAAAACAATTAAAAACTAACTAAAAAAAATTAAAAACCAAAACTAGGTATTTTTTTTTTGATATCTCTCATTTACAGTTTTCTTTTTTTAATTTATTAAGCCCCAAAATACGCAACATTGCCTTAATCTACTCATATCTCTTACCGTTTTCGAGATTCCCATGGACGCACATCTTGCTTGATCGAATTTGATTTCAAATATTTATATAAAATACTTATAAATATGACCAACCTTTTCTAGCATATTTCAACATCCAAATAAAGTCGTGAACAAAGTAGCCAAAACTCATAGCCATAATAAAAGTTTCAATATAACTGGTTTTCCATTCTGGATAGTCAAAAGGCCAGTCGAATAGAAAACACTGATTTATTCCAAGAAATGCTGCTAATACTCCGTGCAAAAATGAAATAATTCTTGAACAATATTCGGGACTTTTCTCGTGAAGAAAAAATCTCAGCATCAGATATGAGGCTCGCCAAACTAATACACTTGCGACCATACAAATGGGGCTTTCATAGTTTATGTACCCGCTGTCATGATAAATGTTGTAATTAATGGAAGGTATGGTCTGGTTACTCTGGTTCAATGATGTCATTTTTTTAATCAGAAATATTCACTAAAAATTTTAAATAATCTTTGGCCATTTTCTTCTCGCACTAAAAAAACTGTCAAATTCTGAATTTGTCATATTTTGAAATTTAAAATGGCAAAGTCAAAAGGTGTCAACTAGCACAAGCAATCATATTAAATAATTTTCTTCCAGAATTTACGTCAGGAACTGCTTAGGGTTGCAGTTTTATATTTTATTCAAGATCACATGTTTTTTTAACACAACATAACTCATACAAGCATTGGTATTAGTTCCATAAGCACCACAAGATTCATAAGGCACCGAGAATATTTATGTAAGTATAAAATCAATCTCGCACTTACAAGTTTTTGTTACACCACTGTTTTGGGTAATTATCTATTCCATATTTTGAAGTAGTGGCGACGTCAAGTATGGGGGGAGAGTACCATCCCACCCTGAAAGTAAGGATACACATCCGAAAATATCCAGCTTTGTTTAAGTAACCGAACCAAGCGAGAAGTATTGGGAGAGAGATACGCGTTTTTTTTATAAGAAAAATATTGGTCCCACCCATTACAATTTTTCTTGCGTCGCCACTGTTTTGGAGCGTAGAAAACGAATCTGACAACGAGTTTCTTCTAACATTACTTAGTTTTTGAGATATTCCCTTTTAAAGTGCACCATTATAAATGCTAGATTTTTGACACAAAATTCGCATTTAGATTATGATACAAAGGTTAAGAAAAAATTACTATAACGGGTCATGTTGCATTTTCCCTTGAAGAGATTACAACAGATATTATATCTCACCTAGAAAGTCTTTTCGATGAATTTCAACGATATTTTCCTAATTTACATGACAATGACGATCATAAATTTGCTCAAAATCCTTTAATTTTGATATAAACATTCTTCCAGAACACCTGCAAGAACAAGCAATCGACTTAAAACACGATTCAGTAGCGAAAATTAACTTTGAAAATTTGGCTTTTTGAATAAAATATCTTCATTTATCCATCAATCGCTGAAATGGCTTTGAAATTTTATATACCATTCTCGACGACCTACTTATGTGAAAAAGGATTTTCTGTTTTAATGGGAATTAAAATAAAACAACGGAATCGGCTTGATGTTGCTAGTTACCTCCGTTGCGCACTTTCAAAGATAGCACCAAGAATTTCCGACCTTGTTAAAGAAGTGCAGCACCACACTTCTTATTAGATTAGAGTTAAAATGTCACGTTTTTAAATAAATAAATGAAGTAAAAGAAATGTATCTGTATAAGGGAGGGGAGGTAGGCGCAACCATTTCTTGATTCCCAAAAGGGGGCGCCATAGAAAAAAGTTTGGGAACCACTGCTTTATACAAATATATCTCTTTACATCATTAAAATTAATTTTCAGATCTGGCTTAAGGCGTAGCACACCACAATAATTAGGAGATATACTTCTTCGCCAAAAATATGTTTACAAATGAAAAAACCAATGAAGAAATTAAGAGTCGTCGCAATAAGTTTTTTGTAAATTTATGGAAATTATCTGTAAACTTATGTGATATATTGGGTCTATTGGACATATATCCATGTGGGACCATTCACTCGGTGAAACCTTTTATTAATTTTGATATTTCTATCTAAATTTATTTCTATATATTGTTAAATAACTTTAAATAATGATGTAGTTACACTGTCGTAAAATAAAGATTTTTTTACCCAGTACCTATATTTTTTTCGCCGCTCCTTTTACAGTGTTACCGGTAAAATCACATGGGAATCGTGGACAGTGCTTTAATTTTTTTTTATCGGCTTTAGCTGTTTGATATATTTTCAAAAACCAGAAAAAAAGTTAGGTTATTTCCCAAAACATTGATAATGGTAAATAGAAAGTAGCTTAGTTTTCAATTTTCTTCTACCCTCGAGTGAAAAATTTTGGATGAACTTGATTTTTTTTGCACTGTTTTCTAACCTGTAATTTTTTGGCCCGTCCGATTTAAACCAAACCCCGATAAAATCATTTAAATGTAAGGTTTTGCTTACATGGACGTTCTCTAGTTATTAACATTTTGACCCCACGTTTTTCAAAAAAAAATCATAAAAGCGCCAATAAATAGTAGTTACAACAAGAATGGATATGATGGCTATATCTTACGAGGAATTAAATTGAGCACGACGCCGTAGGCAGAGTGCTCAAACTTCCGAGTGCGATATGGACAATCCACTCGAGTTGAATATCACGACCATTGGATCTAAAGTTTGCCGTTTGAGCCACAGGATCATGTTAGAAATTACGGTAAAACCAATTTAATAATAATGATAGGTCGCCGCTGTCTCCAAAGAGAGAAGGGAAATTTTTACGCACAGCGTTATATTTGTAGGATATTATTAAGGATCACATTTTTTTTATTATCTCAACGCCTTGACGTCTTATCATGATTTGACAAACAAAACTAACCTCAAATTATCTAGTTCTGGCCGCTGACCTGAAGATTACACTGTTCGTTAGACACCTCTCTTGAAGAGTTTTCCATGTTGCTAATAGTGGTGTATTGTGAGAATGACATGACCCCCCCCCCCCATAACAGTCATCAATTCAGCGATCAAAAGCGGTCAGAAACTTACTATTTTTTTCTTCAAACTCTTTTTGTCTCCCATCAAAAAATGCCAAGAAATTCCTATTGATTATTGATTAAGTCATATACATGTCTGGCTTCGTTAGCTGGACATTTATTAAAAAACAAGTATGTCGGGTTGCACTAAAAATTTTAATAATAATTAACTAACCAGCAAATTTGACCATCATGTATGGCAAAAATAATTTCCTCACAATCATACTGGCCCGGTTACCTTAATTTTTAATTTACTAATCAGACACCTTTGATTGTGAGTACATAATGCGTGTCAGAGTTATTTGTGTCACCGTCAAACTTGCTGGTTAGTTAACTATTGTTAAGAATATTTATACAACAAAACAAGTCTGCTGCATCATTATGTTTAGTTGTTATGTTATGTTTAGTGGTGTGATGTAAACTAAAAACCAAAAAAGCTGTATAAAAGTATAAAAATAATTGCATATTCTTCTTTTTTTCAATATTTCTAACAGTGGCGGCTCGTCAGGTGAAGTAGGTGACCACCAAAAAAAATAAAACCAGGAGGAAAGTTTTTCGACAATATTAAATATTAAAGTACCTATACAGCTATTAGTGTGATACATGGTTGAATCAGGACTTAAAAAAATTTCAAAAAATAAAATAAAAAATACAGGTCCGTATTTAAAAAATTAAGGTTGATTATGGTTCCACAAAAACTAAACGTTGCAACGAAATTCTAAATACACCACGATATGGAGCAAGAAAAGTTGCTTTAACAATGTTGTGTTTGTTTTTTAATAGCGGATTAAATAAGTCGGCCAATTTAAAAAAAGAAAATCTTAATATTTAAATTTTTTTCAAATATTTCTAAAACTAAAAAAGATAGCTAAAATATTTTTTTAAGATATTACTGGGCACAAAATTCCGCAGCTTTGCCACCATTTGACCGATGCTGTATCTCTTATAAACTGCTGGACAATTGCTTTCGAGCAAGAAAAATATCGCCTAAATTTAACAGTTAATATTTTTTGAACCAGATATGAAATCGACCTACGGTTTTGAATGGTTGATAGATTTATCCCTTGAAAAACGATTGTCAATGTTGGATTTTCTTTAGCTGTCAAAAAATTTTATATACAGGGTGTTAAAGAAGACGATGATTTTTGCTCTTTGCGAGTGATTATTATACCTTATGAAAAGCTTGATTATGTTCAGTAACAATAGTTGTACCTACCTAAATGTTATGATGTACTGTGGCGTACTTATAAACACCTATATGTCTATGGTTTATAAGTATCTCACAATTTTTCACGATTGTTTTATATTGGAAAGTACTCGCCCCTAGATTAAGTCAATTTTTTCTTATATTTTAGTTTTTCATATCGCACTACTGTACAGGTATATTATACAGTGAGTTTACATAATTTTGACAAAGATAAATTGTTTAATTTAATTTTTGGAAAAAATTTATTTATTGATTTTTAACTTTTTAACACTATACTTATAAACCATAGACATATACTTAGGTGTTTATAAGTACGCCACTGTACATTATAACATTTAGGTAGGTACAACTATTGTTACTGAACATAATCAAGCTTTTCATAAGGTATAATAATCACTCGCAAAGTTTGCACGATACAACGCACAGTGAGATCTAGCTACCAATAAGTTGAAATAAAGCAAGGTTTTCCAAAAAAATCGGTATGTCTTAAAATATAGCAGATATCAAAAATTTGTCAAATTACTTTCTTTGCTATAAACCAGTGATTCAATTGACGTAGAGTGATAAAATTTAAAAATATTATTGTGAAAGTTACACGCCATTAAAATTGGAGCAAAAATCGTTGTCTTCTTTAACACCCTGTATATAAAATTTTCTGATAGCTAAAGAAAATCCAACATTGGAAATGGTTTCCCAAGGGATGAATCTATCAACCATTCAAAACCGTAGGTCGATATCATATCTGGTTCAAAAAATATTAACTGTTAAATTTACGCGAAATTTTTCTTGCTCGAAAGCAATTGTCCAGCAGTTTAGTTTCCGAAATCCCCATGATGAGGCTCGAATTTGGGACACCCTGTACATTGCAATATTTTAGAATTTAACACAGCATCTGTTATGGTTTAAAATGAGGTACAATGTAAACGAGTTTTTATCGATACTGTAACCAATTAACCTATTTTTACTTTTTCTAAATAGTTAAATAAAGAATACACTTACACATTAACAATAACGTAAACCTTTATTGTAAAATTTTAAACCAAACACATTTTTATAAAATTTAAAATTTGCAAATGAGTAGGTATAGGTATAATATATAAAATATTGCTAAATATCAAAACAGATTTTTCCTAATAAAGATTGGAGCAATAAATTATTGAAAAGTAGGTGTAAAATTTCATTTCTGTCGTACAAATCCTAAAAGCCTACAGAGTGATCCAAGACAAACGTTGGTTGGTTAAAACTTGGGGGAAACCACTAAATATATTGAAAACTTTGCACTTTTATATTTTTAAATATATACTAATTAACTTAACTATAAACAGTTTTCTATCACTCCTGGGCGTATTGCAAGTAGCTATCAACCCTAGTTTTCGTATTACTTGATTACAATGGGCTTTTTCACTAAATTTTAATTTTGGCTGTACTGTATAAACGAACAAAAAAAAATTCTGTGTTTGTAATTTTTGATATTTTCAAGGCATCACAGAAAATAAATTAATAAAAAAATTATTGGAACAAAAACACGGACATTATCAAATATACGTCATGAAAACGACAGCTTGACAATATGGCCAATGTTCTCTAAAATATTTATGTTATAATACAATGACAAGACACTATATCACCAAGGCTGTTTACTACACTTCTAGAATACGCATGCAAAAGGGCCAACCTAGATGAAAAGGGAATAAATATAAATGGAGAAAGGCTTAACCACCTGAGATTCGCTGATGACATAGTCTTGATAGCCGACCAAATGGACGAAGCCAAAAATGTATTAGACAGGCTCTACCTTTCCTCCCTGGAAGCTGGACTGAAAATTAACATGGCCAAAACACAAATTATGACAAACCTCGTGCTCAGCGAAAATATAGAACTAGCTGGAAAAGTAATCGACCAAACTACGTCGTACAAATATTTAGGACACGAGATTTGCATTGGAAGAGACAACTAAACTACGGAACTCAACCGCCGCATAAGATTAACCTAGGTAGCCTTCGGAAAGTTAAACTATGTATTCAAATCAGACCTCCCAATGTGCCTTAAAAGAAAGACCTTTAACCAATGCGTATTACCTGTGTTGACCTACGGAGCAGAAACATTAACACTGACCAGAAAAATTATACACAAAATCCGCGTGGCACAAAGAGCAATGGAATGCTCAATGGTAGGCATTTCTCTCAGAGATAGAGTCTCAAACAGGGAAATACGACAAAGAACAAAAGTAGTAGATGCAATAGAGATAATAGCTACTCTTAAGTGGAACTGGGCAGGACATGTCGGCAGACTGACGGACAACAGATGGACCAGGCGAATACTGGAATGGAGACCAACATAAGAAGCCTATCGAAATAGGGGCCGCCCTCCAACGAGGTGGACCGATGACATAAAGCGTTGTCAGGGAAACTGGATGCAGGCGGCGCAGGATCGCAACATATGGAAGAAATTAAGGGAGACCTACATCAAGTAGTGGATATGAGAAAGGGTTGATTGATGATGATGATGATTGACAATGACAAGGTCTGAAAAATAATCCAATAGGAATAAATGTCCAAAACGGACTTAAGCGGAAAAATAATCATATTATTTCCAAAATGTTATTCATATTTTGTATTAAAATAAGATATTAAAGTTTTAGAAAAAAAATATATTATTTAACCAGCATAAACGGTTTCACATGTGGCAACACCGAAATTATTGACAGAAGACCAAGTCTAATGAAATGACAGTTGAAAAAAGTCTAACCTAAGTTATTTGTCGATCATTCTGCTCTATGAGCAAATAAATAAAAAGAACAGTTATTTTAGACAAAAATACATCAAAATTCCACAATAATTCCGATGTAAGTGGGATGTAAACAAAAACATCGACATGGCAAGTAAAATATCGGTAACCATGCTCACTTTAAATTTTTATCGGATCGACGTCATCGAATCATCGCGCCAGTTTTGCGTTTTTAAAATTTGTGGAAATTGTGCATGTTTTCAATGAGCTGTAAAATATTCATGGTATGACCTAGCAATAGTTTTATTGATGATAAACTCCTATTATAGCACCGACTTAACAATTTAAATAGCAAAACTACCAAATATGAGAATAGTGAAAGAGCCCATTGACATGATATAATAAATGTACCTGTATATTTTTTCTGAGCCCATGATCCGATCTAAATGATTTTTGATAGGTTAGTTCGTTGACGATGTCGTAGTTTTCGCTATTTGTGACAAAAAGTTAATACCAGGTGTACTAAAAATGTACCAGATAGGTCTAACCGAAATAGTTTTTAAAAACATAAACATACAATATTTCAATATTACTTAGCTTCTCCAAAAGTTGATTCTAACAAACGGCCGTCGCGAAACACCCGATACAAGTCAAATATTGACACTCCCACTAGTACAATTCAATCTAAAATAATATCATCTATGTAAGTAAGTACACATCCTACTCGGCTGTTAATCATAAATGGTATAGTCTATACGAAGTCAGAAGGAATTTCGGCAGGGACAAATCAAAGGGGCTAGTCTTGTAATCCCGCCCTCAATTTGTCATGACAGACTCATCAAGTCCACGTAAGGTTTATTCCCACAAGCAATCACGGACAAGTTACCGATAGTTTAACTCTCTAACCAATCCAAACAGCCAGAAATCCGCGTCCGAGTCTATTGCACAGAATCCTGATTGTCACGGACTGTTCGTGACTGCTGTGGGAACAAACCCGTAGACTTTCGACGAGGAGCCGTCAATAAGTATTATGATTTTTATTTCAATGCAAAGCCATAGGGAAATTGATCGTACCCCAATTTCCTTACTGTTTACACTGACTTCGTATAGATTATACTTGGCGAACTTGTAGTAGTTTTAGTTAAGTCCAATACTGCTGTAATATCAAATCGCGCATGTGATTTATTTGCATATTCCGCAACTCAGGCGCAGTATTTTAGAATTTCAATGTAGTTAAACACGTTTATGATTTGTACAGAAAATTTGAGATCATTTTAAATATTTTGTTCAAAATGATAAACCAGTCTCGCCCTCGTTGAGCACTTGCCTTACGTTTATATTTATCCTCGAATGAGATAAATAATCACCAAAAGGTTTCCACGTACTGTCATCCTTACATATATTTACTACTTCTTTGTATTCTTTGGAAATATGTTTATCAGTCGCCTCGTCAAGGAAGCCCCAAAATCTAAAAGATCGTTTTTAGTAAGGCATGGTTTATCAACGTGTTGTTAACTTTAAATAAAATGACTTAAGAGTGAAGTCTATGGTATATTTCTTTTCTATTGCGAACAATGACAGAAACCCGTTTTACAATAAAAAAAATGCAAGAATTTTCATTTTTGACAAGTTGAAAAAGTAAGGTTAGGGATTTACGTCATAACTGACATTTTGTTGTTTACTGTTTATAGCGGTTAGAATTTTAAATTAACACTTGTTAAGGCCGCTTTACAGTTTGCAATTTTTCTTTCACGTAAGAAAAGATTGCCCGGGAGTATGCGCAGAACGAGGCTAATGATCAGCTGGCACAATTTGTATTACTTGCAAGAAATATAACTCGAATCGTATTTTTATTGTCATTGCAAGCGCAATTCTGAGGATTTTCTGGTGATTTATGAGACACCAAACTAAATATAAACATCCCTGACATTTATTTATGTTTTTTCTAACTTATAGCGGGTACGTTTTGTTTTTGTTGGTTTGCTTTCATGTCGTGTAATGATGTTTTGTTAAAATGAATGCACAAAAAGCGCCGGTAAGTCCTAACCAAATGTATTTTTATTTTAATGGTTGGCAAGTGGTACATCACCTACGATCTTGGCAAGTCATTGCACGCTGTAAAACGAAGTGAAATTTTTATTGCCGCAATATTAATTGCTGCAAGACAACTTGCGTGAAAGAAAAATTGCATGTTTGGCGTTTGGCATGGCCTTCTATATTTTGTCGATAAATCGGGCATCCTTTTTGCTTCAACACAAAGTAGGCATAGGTTTACTATTTTATGTTGCAGAAAAACGTGAAATTAACCGACTTTATGTACAGAAAGTTAATAGATTGTTTGTTTCGTAATATAATGGAAGCTAAAAGTTATTTTTAATTGCTAAAAGGCTTATAATTAGCATATATTTGCTAGAAATCAATCGAACGGAAATTTCTTATTCTTTTTCTGTGATTTAAAAAAAAAGACCTTTAATAAGTTGGCTATGCATTTATGTAGTGTAAATTGGTCCATGATTTAACCAATTAGGTGAATTTTTTATCAATTTTTTTTCTGTCATCGTTCGCAATCGAAAAGAAATAGACCATATAGTGATGCATTCGCCATTTCATTTATTGAGCAATATTTCTTATCCTTTTCGCTTTATTCAAAAATTGGGCAAATACTTGTCCTTGAGTAGCAATTACTTACAGTGCTGAACTAAAGAAATTTTGATTATTTAATTTATAAAAGTAAAAAAATTTCTAAAATTTGTCCATTTTTTTTTCTGCTTTTATTACTTTATAAATTCAAACTTGTTTAACTTTAAATTGTAGGTAATTATGCTTCAAATGTGGAATGGATATGGATAAAAGTAAAAAGAACGAAATGGCAAATGCGACACTAGACCTCACTCTGAAGGGAGTCTTTCAATAACCCCTAAGACACTGGGACGGTATTGCAATATGGCCTAGGTACTTATTTCAAGTAACTCAGTGGCTTGTCAAATATAATACAAAAGAAAGTCCGTACAATTACTGGCTGGATGCACGTCACAGCTGATGTAATTTTTGATTCGAGCCATGTCGTTGAATAAATCGTATATTTTTCAATTGTGTCAGGATTTAAATAAGCTTCAAAATGAGCATTTCTTTTTTTGCTGAATAATGAGACATACTATTTTCAAAATATGTTCCCATTAATTATTTTTCGCTTTCAAATTACTTTTAAAAGTTATACAAAATGACAAAGGTTGTCAAAACGAATTTCATGTCAATTGATAGGGCCTTTTATTTATAACAGACCTACTTTATTTTTAGTATTGAACATCGTACGCGTCACATTACCAAGCAAAGCCACAGATGAGTCGCCTAAGAACGGCGCAAACGTCTGACCAACAACCACGGTACATGGAAGCTGAATAGCGAAATCCGCCAAAGCTTCAATGTGCCACTTATAAGGTGTGCCCTATGGTTTCGGTTCCAAACTTGGTTGGTTGGAATCCCTCATCCTGTTGATTACTAAGCTGGATTGTCCATGTACCGTGGTTGTTGGTCAGACGTTTGCGCCGTTCTTAGGCGACTCATCTGTGGCTTTGCTTGGCAATGTGACGCGTACGATGTTCAATACTATAATTATTGGTCCTCCAGACTCCTTAGCCCGGTTGTGTCGGTGATTTATTCGACACCTGGGAGGATGACAGTGTTTACTGGATCCTGAGTTCTGGTCAAGGCAAATAGCCTTATTTTCTGCGACCTACTTTATTTTGGTTTCTATTATGATTATGTATTTGCGAGTTGTGGCGTGCATCCAGCCAGTAATTGTACGGACTATATCAAACTTTTTTTAACTATTCGCTCACCGGCGATAATAGTGACACAACTCAAAATTGAATATTATGAATAATACTGCATTTAAAGTTTCAGTTATTTTAATTTTTCATGTTGTACTACTGGGGACTACTAAGTTAGTGTTTTGTTTTTAAAAAAGGAGATTATCAAGATGTGCCACCATTGTTGAAACCACAAGTGACACGGTTTTAATGAAAACTTATGAAAAATGCAATCAAAACCGTTACGTTGTAAGTTAACTATTACATTACATTACATTACATTTAACTAAAATAGCCGAAAAAACAAAACTCTAGTGGCATAACTAAAAAAAACAAACAAATCGTTGATACTTCTTAGATGTGTCACTATTGCTCAAACATAACGAAGCGTCACTAAGCACTGTCAACGGCACACTAAAAATATGGCGGTGTTGATGCAACGTGAGGAGCTTGACACGCGGTAGGCCATAGTGGCACAAGCGCCATCTCGAAGAGATATCTGAACTAATTTTATGCCAGTATTATTGGATGAAACTTCATCAAATTTAAAAAAAAATTGTGTGTTTTAATGTTTTGCACTTTTTAGAGATGTGCCACTATCGTAGCCGGTGAGCGTATTCTTGTTTTACATCTTTGAATATACAGAGTGACCCGCTCTCAACGCAGGATTCCATAGCATCTAAACTACTCAATTTAAAAAAAATTAAAAACATAGTTATAAGAAGGTATTAGATCTACAATTTAAATTTATTTTAAATTATACAGGGTGTCCCAAATACTCAGGGCATATCCAACATACTTATACTTAAATTTTATTATTTTCTAGTTCCCTATAAAATTCCATTTATATTTTATATAAAATGTCATATGTCTAAATTCAATTTTTTTTTAGATATTGTAGTTTAAAATATGACATTTTAAGACTTTGACAGGCTGTAGCATTGGAACGGCGCACCTTAGAGAAAAAGGTATCCCTGTACAAGGATTGCAAAAATTAAGGAAAATCCCTGTGTATACACACGTAACTGGCTATAAACATACCTGGAATCAACTTGTAAAATCTTCGGAACACCATGATAGCACAGCCTAGATTCTTTACCCATTACAATAATATCGCCACTTCTTAAAAATATTGGAATGGCGATTTCCTCTTTGGTTTGTCCGCCTATTAAAAATATTGCAGTCTGTCCAAAGCTAAAATTAAATTAGTAAATAAACTGATGAGCAGAAAGATTAATACGTTATTCAAAGTGGTTCTTTACCAGTGCGTCGTTGTTCAACGATTAAGCGACAACGTGATTTACAACTCCCCATTTTTAATTAATATAATAATAAAGATGCATAAAAACACAACCCAACGTCTTCTGGGCACTATTCTATGGCGCAATACGTCGTTGCTAATGAAACGTGCTAAACAGAGAAAAAATTTTAAAGAAGAGTTTTAGATTGATTTGACTATTTTATTTCATTATTTTTTCAAATATGTCCATTGACTTCCAACGTCATTGTTTTTTTATTGACATTTTTTAAAATTATTGTGCCTTAAAGAACCGTAAAAACAGTTCTTATCGAAGCTTTATCGTTCTCTTGTGTTTCCGGTAAATAGTTTAACTCTAAACTAAGTTATGCAAAAAATTAAATATTCATGTATAATTTGTTGATGGCAATATTGTGCAGAGTGCTTTTGAACGATCTTTAAATGTATCGATAACACTGGTGTTACTAGACTTTGATTCAAAACTTTAAACAACTTTTAGAAACCCGTACATCGAGACATTAGGCACTTCTAATAGAATATTTATGAAATTAGACTTTGTTTTGGCCATATTTCTTCGATTTTATTCGTACGCGTACCAAAAATTTTTAATTTCAATGGGTTAAATGGAAGACCAGTCCTTGTTATTACCAAGGGATGAACTTTACCTGTTCAGATAACAATTAATAATAGATTCTTTTTCGTTATATCTAGTCTATTTTAGAAAGGGGTAGAGTAATAAAAGCTCATTAGGTATGCAAAGGGACTACAAAGAGACCCAACGAATATTTAAGCCACTTTTATAATTTGGCATTGATTTCATTGCAAAATTCTTTATTTTCGTCAAGTGCAGGTAGTACCACCCGGGTTTGGGTCAATTTATGGGTTTTGCCTATTGTTATCCTTTCACAAACACTGAAAATGGTGTAACAAAGGCGTGCATTATGTACATAGTATTAGATACACTTATTTTTTATTAAACACTATAAAAGAATTCATTATACAGAAATTAAATTATAAAAAATCATAATATTCTTCGTCATCTGAGAGACTGTCATCTCCTCTTGACGTTATGATTAACGGGTCGACAGTGCGATCAATCAGGTGGTCAAGATCCCACATTTTATCCTCTATAATAGACTGCTTTTCGCCAGTTCTCTGGTGTCACTTTTTTGATGGCTTGATCAAACAGTAGCTTGAAGTTATTCATTTTGAATGTCGTGTTGTGTCTTGCTACAAATCCTTTCACTTGCGCCCATATATGTTCTATAGGATTTAGTTCGCAATGACATGGCGGTGTACGCAGCACAGTTACACTATGTTTTTTAGGCTATATCTTCCACGGCATATTTCATAAAACGAATTTTGTGTAAATTTGCTATAGCTAATAGTTCCTTCTTAATCAAATTATCTTCTCTTTTTTTCTTTGGTAAGTTATAATAAATAATTTAATGCACAAAATTTACCTCCGCCTATGGCCGACAACGAAATTGTGCCCAACTGAACAGAATTTCCCATTTTATTACTCTACACCTTTCTAAAATAGACTATAAATGTATTTCCGTTACTATATTGATCTAAATAAAGATTTCCTATTATACAGGGTGTTCCAAGTTAAGTGCGCACTATTGCTAACTCTTTTATTATTATAGATACAAAGTCGTTTAAATTAGCAAAGTAGTAACATTTTTTCTGCTGATTAAGATAGTAAAAACAAAAAAAAACAATTGAATACAGCATTTCCGATTAAACGAGAAAAATGCATTTTTTTAAACGGAACACCCTGTATATTTTTGACACAAATGTTTGCAAATCGTCTACAGAATAAAAAAGTTCATATGCAATACTGGCCTAAAACTAAGAATAATCTAATTATTGCCATATTTACTTTTTAGACAAGGTGGCTGTACACTTTTGAAACAAAAGCTTTATTCGGTGCGTCAGTAGATTATTCTGCTGTCAACAAAAGTAAAGGTGGATTTATAGTCGCCGTAAGACGTAAGCAGTAGTCCGTAAGACGTAAAAATTAAGCCGCAACAAGAAACCCATTTATAGATCAAATTAGTTAAGAAGTAACAAAACAATTAGTTAGGTTATAATTTAATGTTTTGCTTTTGGTTAAAAACGTTTCAAAATAGGAGCTGTTGTGTCTCAAAGTCGGTCTTTTTTACAAAGTTTCGTACGAGAAAATTAAATTTTAAAACTCAAAACAACTCTAAATCAAAAGAAAATGCCTGACAGTTCATTGCGGTTATGTTCGAGTATGACCGATCCCGGCCGAAGCCGTAAGACGTAACGTAAGGAATGAAAATAAACCATTTCCTTACTGCTTACGGTTTGGGCTTAATTCTTACTGCTTAAGTTTTTTGAACTATAAATGAATGTTTGGCATACGTTACTTCTTACGGCTTACGTTACGGCGACTATAAATCCACCTTAAGCATTTATATTATTGTAACTGGTCTGTGATTTTAGATTTTTTGGTAAAAATATTACAAAATGGTGTTCACACATTTAGAAAAATGCGATATGTTAGAAGCGTATTTTGTATGCAGAAAAAATAGTTTTCGGGCACAGGAAGAATATTCCCAAATGTATCCTGAACGTGATCAACCAAACAGAAGGTATTTTTTAAAGCTGTATAGAAAATTTAGAAGTAACGAAGAATGTAATGGCTAGAGCTAAACGCCAGTTTATAATAAGTGAACAAGTAGAAGTAAATGTGTTAGCATATTTTGAAACATACAAAAATAATTTAACCAGAGATTTGGCAAGGGACAGTGGTTTAAGCTTAGTTACAATATGGAGAGTTTTAAAAAATATAAGGTTGTACCCCATAAGTACCGACCAGTGCAAACATTATTACCTGGGGACACTGAAAGGAGACTACATTTCTGTCAATTGTTTGTTAATATGTGCAGGCCAAATCCTAACTTTTTAAGGCACATTTTTTGGAGCGATGAAGCAGTCTAGCGAAAATTTGTTTCTTTCTCATCCCCGAAATCCACAAATAAGATTTAGTATTAATGTTTGGTGTGGTATAATAGGCAGTCAAATAATTGGGTCAATTTTTTATGAAGGCAATTTAACAGGCAGGAGATATGTTTATATGTTGTCAGAATTACTGGAAGCATATTTAGATAATGTGAACTTAGAGGCACGTAACCAAATCTACTTTCAACAAGATGGAGCCCCCCCTCATCAGATTCACGAAGTAAGAATATTATTAGAAAGGTTTTTTCAAGATAGGTGGATAGCAACAAATGGTCCGATACGTTGGCCCCCAAGATCTCCTGACATCCATCCACTAGACTTTTACTTTTGGGGCTATGTCAAAGGAGAAGTCTATAAAAGGAGATACGCGAACCTGGAGGAACTTCAAGAAAGCATTTGATTCATCATATCATCCATTGATGGCCGAACAGTGTTAAAAGCCACAAGACGGGTTTTAAAGAATGTTGAAAAATGTATTACACAAAACGACGATGTCTTTGCACATCTAATGTAGTTTTTTTTATTACGCTTAAACCAAACAGTTATGATAAAATTAGGTTTTATTTTAAAAATGCACAGCCACCTTGTCTAAAAAGTAAATATGGCAATAATTAGATTATTATTAGTTTTAGGCCAATATTGCATATGCACTTTTTATTCTGTAGACGATTTGCAAACATTTGTTTCAAAAATATACAGGGTGTTCCGTTTAAAAAAAAAATGCATTTTTCTCGTTTAATCGTAAATGCTGTATTCAATTGTTTTTTTGTTTTTACTATTTTAATCAGCAGAAAAAATGTTACTACTTTGCTAATTTAACCGACTTTGTATCTATAATAATAAATGAGTTAGCAATAGTGCGCACTTAACTTGGAACACCCTGTATAAGTAAGTGCCATTTTAATCATTTTATTTTTTAACCTAATTCAATATCTTGAGACGTTTTCTTTATTTTTTCGTTTATGTCCTAAGCCTGTTTTGGATAAGACTATTATTGGGTTGCATAATATTACATTATGATATTAGGAGAATAAGAGATACTTTATTTGCTGAGCGTGGAAAGTTTGTCTGACGAACGTAGTGACTCAGACAATCCATGCGAAGCACATAAAGTATCTTATTCTCCGAATATCATATACTATTTTTTCTTCAAACGTGCATCATATTATAAATTAAATAAAAGAAAACTAATTTTTAATGAAGATAACAAGATTGAATTTTAACTTATTTCACGGTATATTCCCTTTTTAGTATCGTTATCATGGATACGTACTTATTTGGCATCTATCAAAACAAATATTTCAATATAATGTATTTATACGCCTAGGAGTATAAGTACTTAGTATAAGTATTTATGTTGTCATATAAATAAAATTTAATGTCATTGAGATACTTCACATAAGTTATCACTTATATGACGTTTGAAGAAAAATAATTTTAACAATAATTAAGTAACCACTTTGCCTGTGACTTAAATAATATTGGAATTATAATATATTATATATAATATTCAGAATCAAAATTTCTTGACTAATAAATTAAAAATTAAGGTAAGCCCCCAATAATTTAGTTTTATGTATTGCGGAGTAAACATCTTGGTAGAAATATGTAATCTGAGATAAATTCTAGAGAAGGGGTGACAAACCATCGGCATGCGTGTCATTAGTGGCACGCGACCAAATAACTTGGGCACGGCATTAATTCATGATTTTTTGGGAAACAGCAACTTTTTTTTCTTGATAAGTTTTTTGAGAAAAATGGCACGTCCTTGTAAAAGTGTTCGCCATCACTGTTCCAGAGTATTCTACACACCAAACTGAAAAATTGCCGAAAAAAGATTGATGACATTAGAGCTGTGGTTGTGGTCTAGTAGTTTCTACTACAGTGGCGGCTCGCGGTCTTAAAAAATGGTGAAGAGTGGGTACTTAAACAAACATTGACTAAAAACCCGTGTAACAAAACGTATCTCTTATCCTGATCTGTCCAATGACTAAATGGAGTTTCCAACAAATTGCAAACTATGTCATTAATTGGGTTCATTTTTAAAACACACAACTAAGTAGGTACGTACGCTACTGAATTAACTGAAAAATAAAAACAAAACTTTTTAATCACACAGTAAATCACGTAAAAACGATATCTATAACCGTAAGTTTCACACAAAAATAAATACCTTAAGGTTAGGCGAACCAATGCTAAAACAATGGTGCATACGACTGATCTATTTTTAAATTGCTCTTCATCATAATGCAAATTGTTACATGCTGCTTGCGTGACTGACGTCACGTAACCATAGCAACGGTGAATATCAAAGCCATGTTGGGCGTTGGGTCTTCACTTTTTTTTTAACAAACTATTTATTAGTGAACTTAAATCAGTACAAATTTATATGACTGGTAACAAGTCCTACTTAGCTATAATACAAATTATTTAAGCATGGGCAACAGTACATGTTATGTCGCTGTCATTACAGCCGTCGCAACAAATATAAAAATAAACATAAAAATAAGCTAACGGACACGCTCGGCTGAGGCAAGCCAAAATGCACGAGTGTTTATAATTATTGTCCATCAGAGTTAACCGTGGCCCTATTGTGCATAATATCTACATTCGGATTACATTAATATTATCTATTAATTCGAACATAATATTTTAAAGGCTAAAATGGTAGCTGTATTGGTAATATTTAATATTGTCAAAAAACTTTCCTCCTAGTTTTTTTTTTTTTTTTTTGGTGAAGAGCCCTTTCACCTACTTCACCTGACGAGCCGCCACTGTTCTACTATTAACATAAATCATAATTTTACCAAGAATATAAGCATGTCTAAAGTTTTCCTACAATTTCTCGTTTGTTTATGTACTTATTTAAATTATTAATACTCGTCGCTACCTTGTTGCGTCTCCCTGTCCTACACCGTGGACTCAATCAGTATGTATAACTGTATCTTACTTTACACCAAAAATGATGACAAACAAACACTAATATAACAATATTTAATACTAAGCTTTACTTCACAAACAAATTTAGTCCGTTAAAAAAAAAGCATGAACCTAATAATGATAATAGTTACCTCAACGAGAATAGTGGCGCTTCCAAATTTTGCTCGGAATGGTCTGTATGCCCTGATAAGGTGGAATCCATATGATAATAATTAACAATAGCTGCTTCAGCAGCAAAATTTTTATAACCTAATACATCAGCCAGGAAAGCAGTCATGTCTTTTAGGTCCTTAGGAAATTCACCCTTATTGTTCTCCGAATATACCTAAAAAAATGCATTTAATTGAATCTATTTGTATGAGTATTTGTACCTAAAAATCAAAACTGTTTTTCATCAACAAAACTACAATAGGCGCCATACATGACGTAGGTCTGATAAGTTTGTTAATGAGTATAAGCTTCGTCGCGCATCTGCGCAAAAATACTTAAAGTACAGCTTGATCGATTGGAAAACAGCTGCAGCTTGGCACTCTTGTGTCTGTAGTCAGGCGCGGATCCAAAGAGGGAGGGGGTTGCTTTATAGAAGTATCTTTGGATAAAAGGAAAGTTTTGGTAACCGAGGGACGTGTTTTTGGGGTTTTAAGTCACTTTGGCGAGGAGAAATGTGTTTTGTGGATCAAAGAAGAAGTTTATTGAGGAAGATAAATAAACACATTTATTATATTATAAATATTGAAAATAAACTTATAAGCATAGTTGTTCTTACAGATGAGATATTAAAATTTTGTTTAGAACGAATATGACCTTTTTTCTAAAAATAATCTTAAACATATTCAGTGGCTTAGCCACAGAGACACAAAGGGCCCCCTCGGTTCGGTGCCCATCCGCCCTGTTAATATTATATACCTACTGATATAGGTATTATATGTATTTCTTAAATTTTATATTAAGTTAAATTCCTTGTACCACATTTCAGAATCTCAAAGCAGTTGGCGCTTTTTACACAATTTTAGCGTAAAGTCATATTGCCGATTTTTTTTCTAAACGATGATGAACTTTGCTTTTCTAAAAGATGCTAAGCTACTTAACTAAGAAGACGCAAAAGATCGATTTCCCAGATTGAGAATTTGAGGTGCCCCAAGTGACTCAAATGAATCAATCACCACACTTGGCTGGATTCGTTGTCTACTTCTATGTTGGGTTTTAAACTTCGATTTTAAATATATAAACCCAGTAGTTCATATAAATTAAATAGGAACGCAGCTGTTCTAGGTACTTTACAGCACTAAATAGTCATCATTCATAAACTTCTAATACATACGTTCGATATTTACTTTTGTATCCCAGTTATGATGATATCCTAATGTGATCCACCTAAGTTTATTTAATAATAAAACGTTATTACTCTGGCACACCTCCCACCATTCTTTATTATCAGGTACAAGATTAGATGAGTCGATATTTGATTTGTTTGTTTTCTTGGAATAATCTCGAAGACATCTAACAGTCCAATATCTTTGGCCCAGTGTTGTAAAAGGATTTTTTATAAGTAAAAGCCCTAGAATTAAAAAGAAATGTTAAAACTTACGAATATAGTGAATTATTCACAAGTGGATCCACCGATAGGCTCAAATTCAACGTTAGTACCACAGGGTTTTATTCTAGGACTAACATTATTTCTTATTTATATAAATTATATTTTAAAATTAAAGGTATATGGAAAAATTCAACGTTTGCCGATGATACAGTTATTTAATATGCAAAAATTATTACGTATATTTAGTTGCATATCAAAAACGATTTAAAAATTATAATATATAACTGAATAAATCTTCTTTTACGTACATTACCAAACACAGACTAGATATCGAGAAATGACCAATAATATTTAATGGAAAAATATTAATTACACAGATCATATAAAGTTTTAAGGTTCATATCAGAGAACTACAACTACAGAGAAGCGACAAAATCTCTCTTTTAGCATTGATCTTATGGGGACAAAATTATACGTCCTTGACTTTAAAAAATTGACAGTTCACCGGTTTACTACACTGAAAGAAATAGTTGTAGTTCTCTGATTTGTAGTTCTCTGGTTCATATATTGATTAAAATGTAAGTTGTAGAAAACACATAAGAAGTATTCAAACTCTATTTCTCCATTAATAGGAATATTCTTTAAATTTCGTCATACATCCTTAAATTATTTTTAAAATTTTTATTAGGTCTTAGTAGATTCAAAAATGCAGTATCTTATTTCAATTTGGGTTTCAGCAAATTCAATAGTGTTAATTCCTTTAAAAAAATACAAAATAAGGTTATAAAATGTATTCATAAACTTTCACACTTAGAACCAACAATAAATTTATACAGGCTGAATATAAAAATAATTTAACTTGAAGAAATAGTCCATACTTGAAGTGGAGTGGAAATTTAAAGGGAAAGAATTGAAACTCTAAGTCTTCCGTCACTGATATATTCAGAAAAATCTTTTAGTTGGAATATCTACATGTTTCGAGTGTGGACACATTCATCATCAGGAGAATAACTTAAACTTTAAGAACGGAAAGAAACTGATGTCTTAGAGGAGCTTTTGATTCATTGATATTTGTATTGTATTCTGAAATTTAGAGAAAATCAAACCCTTCTTTTTGTTACAATAAAAAACTTTATGATAGTATAAATCTGACACCGGTCATTTTAAATTTAATTTATAAGAAATGCATAGATTTAGTCTCGCGTCAAGCTTTTATATCATACACAATTTTGATGTAACAAGAGGACGGGTTTGATTTATTTTAAAGTTTATTTTCCTCTTTTTAGCGCATTCAAATAAAAGCTTTTTTTAGTTTTTTTAAATATTAGTTTCTATTTATTTTAGTAGATTAGTATTTTTTATTACCATCTGTAACCTTGTGATACTTTTTAGTATTTTAGTATTAATTAAGTGTATAGGTTAACCTATGTAGGTAGGTATGAATTATCTTACTCCTGCTGCTTTAATTTATTATTTTGTTGGCTGAATTGCCTTACTGGTTTTTATTGATTTTACTTTTACTTTGTTAGTTTTACTTTTATAGTATTTTATTATATTAAGGGAAGCAAGTGAGCTATTTTTTGTTTTACAAAGTGGTTAGAAAAGCGGAACTTAAAAAGTCATTTGTTTCATTATTACGGATACAACTTCTCCAGTGCCTCTTACTTACCTGGTCGATCAACAATTTCAAAAATGTCCCATAAATGAACAGGTTTAAATCCAAAAAACCCGTGAACTGCTTCAGTGTTAACATGAATTTTTTTGACCTAGAAATAAATGGATAATAATATATGAGAGTACTCCACTTATGAGACATTCTTAGAAAAACTATTATCCTCAGTGTACCTATATTATACATATATAAAGTGTCCCAGGATAAGTGGTCCAAGAGGACAAACGGATAAAAAATTACGATTTTCAAAATGATGTTTTGGGATTAGAGGAAAGCTTATTATACCGGGTCCGCCAACGAAGCGGGGACGGAAATTTAAATCATTATCGAGGAACTTATCAAAATTACTAAAGCAGCATGAGGTATGGACTTAAAAGCGGCATATTTTAAAAATATTTTACATTATACAGGGTGGCTTAAAAAAGGGTGGCGGACTAAACTTGCATTTTTTTAAATGGAACACCCTATATATTATATTATTTTCTAATTCCCTATACAATTCCACGTATATTTTGTATAAAATGTCATATGTCTAAATTCAATTGTTTTTGAGTAATTGACGTTTAAAATATGGCATTTTTTTGACTTGAACAGGCTGTAACATTGGAACGGTTCATCTTAGAGAAAAATGGTTTTCACCTCCCTATCTTAGTTTTTATTCTCTATCCAAAGAAACCAACCTCCGATTTACTATGTTAAACCGTTAAAACCGGTTTTTTGGTTTAACATGGTAAATCGGAGGTTGGTTTCCTTGGATAGAGAATGAAAAACTAAGATAGGGAGGTGAAAACCATTTTTCTCTAAGATGAACCATTCCAATGTTACAGCCTGTCAAAGTCAAAAAATGCCATATTTTAAACGTCAATTACTTAAAAACAATTGAATTTAGACATATGCATTTTATACAAAATATACGTGGAATTGTATAGGGAATTAGAAAATAATATAATATATAGGGTGTTCCATTTAAAAAAATGCAAGTTTAGTCCGCCACACTTTTTTGAGCCACCCTGTATAATTTAAAATATTTTTAAAATATGCCGCTTTTAAGTCGATACCTTATGCTGGTTTAGTATTTTTGATAAGCTCCTCGATAATGATTTAATCTTCCATCCCCGCCACGGACCCGGTATATTAATATATATTATTTAATACTAAAAATGTATGTAAAGTATGTTATGTTAAGAAAAAGCTGTTTGAATTAAGAGATAAGTCAAACTCTGAATTGAAGGTGCTCTAATTTAAATTTTTTTGTTTTCGAAAAGTTTTATCATTTTTCCTTAATTAATTATTAAGTTGTACCTACCTTAAAGACCAAGAAAAACGTAGTATGAGAGAATATTAGAAACTTAATAAAATTGAACAACCAACAAAACGTATTCAAGGCCTTATTACAGTACTGTAAATTGGCAATACTTAAATCTTATTTGAAGACTGTTTTTCTCTCGGTTTGTCTTACCAAATTTTTCTCTATCTCTTAAGCGAGGGTCACTTAACTGGCTGCGATTTTTAATAATATAAAATAAATAAATAAATATAGTTATAATTTGCTCTATATAAAATTTATCTGGGTGAAATTGTGTCCATTTTAGTTTTAAACCTTACAGACCACAATCTCAAAAAACAGTGTCAAAAAAAATTTTTGTCAGTGTGTCTTCTTATACCACCTATCCTGGGATACACTTTATAAAATGCAGTTTGTTCAGAAATGTTCTACCACTTCTAAATATCTTAGAGAGTTGACATTTGGTGAGCAGGTTAAGGTGACAACCCAAAATTAGAGAAAACTAGAAAATTGGAAAAATTTTAAGCCTGAGATGAATTATACAATAATTAAATCTGTAAAATATTTTGAGTGTTTTTAATATTTACAATTTGGTGCTGTGAAGCGTACAGAACTCGTGCTATTATGTAATAAGCTACTAACAAATACATTTATTTTTAAAATTAAAGTTGAGAAAATGTTTAATGTATCTAGATTTTTATTCAAGTTTTTTGTTTTATTAAGTACATCAGTAAGTACCTATAAGTACTTTGGTAACAGATATACATTTAGGTATTAAAAATGTCATACCTAAAAATTTGATATAAGTACAAATTTAAAAAATATTTTTTGTGTAAAATTTTCATTTTTCTTTCAATTAATGTGATAAAATAATTTCAACTCAATTAGTCATCATTTTGCTCCAACATGGTAACAGAAATACAAGCACTATTAAATAATAATAAAGACTACAGATGATGGCATTATTGGTACATTAAAGCACACTAGGTCACATTATCACTTCATTTTTGTGCACATAGCTCAATCTGCGACTAGTCGCAGACATAAGATAGGTCGCAGAATGGCTTCTGAAGTGGTTCAATCTGCTATAAATTCTATAAATCTGGTAACCCTGATTCAAAGCAGGCGACATACCGAAGTTGAGAAATTAGGATTTTAAGTAGTCCTAAGACGATATTGTAAGAAACATAAAAGGTATACATCTTTTTAGTAACGGTGGTATACATCTACTTGAGTCCAGCAAATAACCGAAGCAGATATTAGATGACGTATATTCAATGGTAATACTCAATTATGTGATATGGTAAACCAAGTCCTTTTTAAAAGATCTTGCTAAGATGTCGCACAGACTTCCAAATTGTTATCTCTACATACCTTATTGCTGAAGGAATCTGTAATTTTACTAAAGTCCAGCACTCGTCCCAGATCTGGAGTTGGATTTTTAGATTTGTAATACTTAAAACTATCTTTAAACATTGTTAGTTTACGTGGGTATGCAAAAAAAAAGTAACAAATCAACAAAATACAAAACACTGACCCAAAATCAAAACAGAAAATGTAAGGTTAATGACTGACACAGAGGATTGTGGTTGTTCAATGAATTCAATGGCCTATAGATTTTCAGCCTCCAGCCAATTTATCAATCAGTATCATAATCCACAAGTTTAGCGTTTAATTAGTTCTCAGCAACCCTTTAGGATGATTTTTTAGGTCCTTTGGTTTGGATGACTTGATCCCTTCAATCTATAATGTCTTGAAGTTAAGCACACTATGTGTGCGTCAGGAAAGTTCCTTACCTATCTGTAATTCTATATACTATATTTTTTCAGTATTTATTGGTCTGTACTTTTCTTTTTTTTATTTACTATTGCATTCGCCAAGTTCTCTGGGCTCACATGAGGTTGTGAAGTCTCCGACACCGACTATTGCGCATACCCTTTTCTTTCAGCTATATCCGCACCTTCACACCTTGCTGTTTGCCTCCAAAATGGCCCCTCGTGGGCAGATAACGGCAGAAATTTTAGGATTCTTCGCTCCATCGACATCGCTCACTTTCCTTGGCTTTAAAGCACTCTCCTCATATGGCTGTGGACTTCGTTGTCTTCCTTGGGGGTTTTCAACTTCGGCAAGCTGACGACAAGGAAGCCGACACAGAGGATGTGTGTTCTGGGTTTACTGTTCACTGGACTACAATTATTTTACTATTAGCCCACTGACATTAGGCCTCACTAGTTTTAAATCAATAAAATGATTAACTCCACCGTTTTCTCGAATCTCTAAAAAAGGATATAAATTGCCTACATAGAGTTTTTTGAAGATATATAAGGTTACACTAGGCCAATGAAAACATCCACGTAATTTCAGGCATGTTAGAATAATATCAAAAAAAGATCCCGATCAGTCTCCTTTTGCGTAGGATAGGGTTGCATATGTACCTACATGCATTATGGTTTACCTCATACGATGTACATTAAAACAAAGTTAGAGTTCTTAAGCCACGATAAAAGTTATTAGCGGGATGGTTTTTGTGGGGATAATAGATGCCCCGGATGCCTGATTAATCGAATGCAAATTGACAAGACGTTGATATCGGTTTGTTTATTAATACAAGAATGGTTCGTGAAACTCAGTAGTTCTGAAAAAGAAAAATTCATATTTAATTAAAACAATTTCATTTAAAGATTAATTTCCAATTATAGCGCATCCCAGACGTCTTGAAACCTCCCCGATCTGGGATTCATCAAACCGCTATTTTACCTAGGGAATAGGAACGAATCAACCTTCCTAAGAAGGCCATCGTTGTTACTCACACACCTTCTAGCCTATAACAACACAGAAGAATGACAGGTCGACGCTGTCACTGTCAGCGCCGCACAACCTATAACTTCTCTTTATCTTGAGTTTTATTTTTACGTAGATATATTTTTTCTGTGGTGTTAACGTCAAAAGTCAGCTGACTAGTCTCGTGAAATTCTATTTTTCAGTTTTCTAGTCCACTCCTCTAAAATTTGATATAAAATGTCTTCAAGGGATAGATTACCTATTTTTCCTTCCAGAGGGTATGTAAAATATTTTCTGCTTACACCTACTGCCATGACTTAGCGGATATTCTTTTCCTAAAAATTTTAAGATAATTTCATGTCTTGTGATTGATGCCAAGGAGTGGTTCAAATGCAGCTAATGTTTTAAATATTTTTGATTTTAGAGCCCAAATGTTAATGAAGGCCAGACTAAAGGGCGCTCAAAGGGGACACAGTCTTTTAAAGAAGAAAGCAGATGCCTTGCAGATGCGATTCCGTATGATTTTAGGAAAGATTATTGAGGTACTTACGATTTATTAACAATCTCACAGTAATATGAAGTGTATGAACAATAGTTTTTGCATATAAATATTGCGGTTTTATATATAAGTTTACATGGTAAATTAGATAACGGTCTGACTTATTATACAAGATTTGAAAGAAGTATGTTTGATTTGGGGTGCATATAATTTTTTTACACTTTTATCATGTCAATGATCTATCTTGATTGCATTAAATGTTTGTGATTTAATATTAAATATACAAAAGATCGAAATGAGGGATGAGTGGTTAATTTTTAATTTTATTTCCTTTTTTATTCTCAGTTTACCTTTTGTTTCTTAGACCAAAACCCTAATGGGAGAAGTTATGAAAGAAGCAGCTTTTTCATTAGCAGAGGCAAAGTTCACAACAGGAGACTTCAACCAAGTGGTATTACAGAATGTTACAAAGGCTCAGATTAAAATTAGGACCAAAAAAGATAATGTTGCTGGTAAGTTGGTAGTTCTTGGTATTCCTATTTTCTGAACAAGTGGTAATTTCCATAATAAAAATGAGGAATTCCTGAAGTAGTTATACATTAGATTAGTTAGTCTTATAAAGTTATATATTTGAATTGTGTTGCTTAATTAAATTTATTTATTTAAGTAATATAATGTATTTACATTAACAATATTTGGCATTTAAAGTATACTATATGCATTTTACATAGTTTCATGTTATTTTCTATAACACCTAGGTGTGAAACACCTGTACTATGTGTTTAGTTTAACCTAATGAACAAGGAAAACATTAAACATGAAAGTAGGGACTTTACTTACCTATCTATTTTCCTGGATATTTTTTATAAATTTATCAAATCCAGTCACTTTCAACATTTAATACATATTGTTTTTATTTGTTTCAAGGTGTTACTTTACCAGTTTTTGAGTGCTATCAAGATGGTACAGACACTTATGAGTTAGCAGGATTAGCTCGAGGTGGGCAACAGTTGGCCAAACTTAAGAAAAATTATCAGAGTGCCGTGAAGCTTTTAGTTGAACTGGCGTCTTTGCAAACTTCATTTGTTACCCTGGATGAAGTAATTAAAATAACAAACAGAAGAGTAAATGCTATTGAACATGGTATGTAAATTTCTATGTTTGTTCTCTATTTTTAATTTCCCCATGTTGTTAGTATTCTTAAAGGATTTCCGTTGTCTCATTTTATTGTTAATGATATAATTAAGGTAATATTTTTTAAATTTACCTTGAACTATTTAAAATCACAAAGTTGACAGCAACTTCTAGTATAACCGGAAGTGACAGGAAAACGCCAATATTTTAGTTTAAGAGGGCAAATCGAATGAGATATCAAAACATACGCTTGAAAAAATTATTTTTAGAAGTTTTCTCATAATCACTTTGTGTAACTTAGTGGTGAAATACAAATAATAAAAAATATTAAAAAATTACTAGAAATACTTTGGATTACTAGAAAATGCTTGAAAACTAGGAAATATTCAGAAATATCAAATATTTTTTAGGTAAAATCCCTCAGTATTTATATTTATAATTTATGAAATATATACAGGGTGTGTCAGTAAGGTGTCTGGCTTCGATAGCACCTGAACTATCAAAGTTAGAAAAAAAGTGTTGTACAAAAGTTAAAAGGTTTATCAGGATGCATAATCTAAAAATATTTTACAATCTACAGGGTCCTAACAAGTGAAAAATTAAATGAAACACAATAAAGCACAATATGTTAAAGAAGTAATTTTGCAATATGACAGCTGTCATGAATAAAATTATTCAATTTTTGTTCCAAAGCATTCTTGACTAACTTTTTTTAATCAGAACTTCCCATTTTTACCTGATTTAAGACAAATCTTAAAATATTTTAGAAATTATAATATTTATGTAGTAGAGGACATGTTTAACAAAAAATGATGGTATTTTAAAAATAAATCCGTTTACCTAAATAAATTAAGGGTGTCCCATTTAAAAAATTGAAATAAAGTATATTTACAACTGCTGAATTGTTCAAGTTATAATGAACGCTCTGTATCGGAGATTTAAAAAACATTAGCATAGATCGAGGTTGGTATGATTTTTTAATGAATAAAATTTCGGGAAAAAATTAATTACTTGGCAAAGTTGCATGTCAGTTCAAAAATTTAAATTTGGTTGCAAAGCCCTTATCTAGTCTGGTTGTGTCTTAAATTTTCTTTTTTATTACTCAGTACTATTTTTTAGGGCCACCCTGTAGATTGTGAAATAGTAAACCCTTTAACTCTTGTATGACACTTTTTTTACTTTCTTTGATCGTTTAGGTTCTATCAAAGCCGGACACCTTACTGACATATCCTGTATATTTACTCGCGTCTATTTCCTAATACTATTGCAGGCACGCTGCGCATGCCAGACGGATAACTTGATGGCCGGATATTTAAAATATAGGTAGAAGTTTAATTATTTTTTGGTGATTTTTTAAGTCACGACGTTTATCATACTCGCGGTTCTAGTCCCAACTAAGTTTTTTTAACAAGATTATTTTTGTTATTCGCAGTTTGCCAGTTTGTTAATTTATGGGCCATAATTATAAAATAGATAGGCAGGCTATTACTCATTAATTAGTAAGTTTTGTCGTCGAGGTTGTAAAGCACCTGTAAAGTAAAAACCTTGCCTCCACTTTTTTAAATTGTAGAACTATTTATTTGTGCACAGACTGTGGGATGAATTGTATGCAGTACAAAAATATTATATATATAATATATAGAGAAAACAATATAGAGGTTATTATTATGCTGGTCCATATTTCTACATTATTGTCTTCAATTGAGCAAATCTATTTTTTTACTACATACAATTCATCTCACAGTCTGTGCATACATAAATTGTTTAACAGTTAAAAAATTTGAGGTTAGGTTTTTACTTTATAAGTGCTTTACAGCCTTAACAATAACAAAATGTATTGATTAATAGCCTGCCCCTCCATTGTAATTATGGTCCATAAGATAACAAACTGGCAAGCTAAGAATAACAACAATATTCTTGCAAAATAATGTAATAGAGACTAGAACCTAAACTATGGCTCACACCGTGACGTAATAGAATATTAAAAAATAATTAAACCCATTCCTACATATATTTTAAATATCCCGCCATCAGGTTATTCGCCTGACCTGCGCAGTGTGTCTGCAATAGTGTTGGGAAATAGACGCGAGTGTATATTTCTATTCTGATATTTGTTCTAATATTGTCCTTTTTACGGCAGTGATCATTCCAAAGATTGAGAATACCTTGGCATACATCATTTCTGAACTGGATGAAATAGAAAGAGAGGAGTTTTATCGTCTTAAAAAAATTCAAGATAAAAAGAAGATCAACAGGGCAAAAGACGAAAAGATGAAAGCCGAGCTCAAAGCCGCAGGATTATTAGCTGAAACGCATATTGTAACAGCAAATATTTTGGAAGACCCAGATGAAGATATTTTGTTTTAATGTAAGAGAACAATTATTATTAAATGCTTTTATGCAGTATGCGCCTAAATTTGATTAACAAATGTAAAATTTTTCATTGTTTTTTTTTATCAGATATTAATCTATAAATTTTAAAAGTAAAAACAAAATATTTGAATGATCATTAATGAAGTGGAATTGATTTAGAAAAAATAACAGATTGTTTATGGATATTATACAAATATATTATATTAATATATATTTTTCTTATATACAGTGTGTCCCCGGATCGACGCTCTAATGGGTGAAATAGAATGACATTTTTTGAGTTGAAACGTCATCTTTTGAAATTTAGTCCTGCTTGAAAAAAAACCAATGTGTATTAAATAATTTTACTTTCGAAAAATCAAGTAAACCTTGCGTTTTCAAAAAAAAAACTGAGAAAAAATACAAAATTTTAAAATCCTATGCCTACTTTGAAATGTTGTGCATTATTTTTATTCCACTCTTTTTGCTGAAGATATTAAAAAGTTTTGTTAGGAAAAGTTGTTTAAAATAGTAAACCGATCGTCTGTAATTTATTATTTTGAACGGCGTTTTTTAACGAAATTTTTTAATAATAATTAAAAATATCAAAGTAGGCATAGGATTTTTAAAAAAAATTTTCCTACTAAGTTTTTCTTAATTAATACCATTTTTTCATATCTCCTAGAGAAAATGCACTTTTTTAACGAAAAAAATAAGTTTTTAGTAAATTTTCAAGGCATACTTGATTTTTTGAAACTAAAATATTGCACAAATTAGTTTGAGCAAGTTAGCTGAACATGAAGTTTTAACTCTATAAATTTTAGTATTTTTCACCTATTCATGCGTCGATCCTGAGACACACTAAGCAAGTTTGGTTTTACCTCGCAGATGAGACGAAAACGATGAAATTTTAAAATCATGTGATCACGGAGGATTCAGACGATCTGATGGTTTCTATTTTTATTTTCTAACCTAAGAATGTTGTAAAGTTGTATGTAAACAAGTTTAAACAAAAAAATTAGTGGGATTCATATTACTTGTAAAGTGCAATAAAAAATAATCTTGGCAAATTTCACGAAAGGTAAGGTTATCTTCATCCCTCAAACAACGCCAACGGTAACATTTCAAATAATCCCGCCTTTCGGAAATTTCATTTTTAAAATCTGTCGAAATTCTCCGACGAATATGTACCTCCATTTGCTCGTCGATGTAATAAACGAACGACATTCAGATTTATTTTTGTCCTCTGAAACATTAAACGAACGAGCGCGGAGTAAACTGACAAATTGTGTGTGAAATTGTTAAAAAAATTTAATTAAAACTCGAACAGCCAAAATAAACGGAAAAATAAGATCCTCAATAACAAACAAGTACTTTTTATAAAACATAATAGTTCTTTGAAACTAAAACAATGTTGGGCACCGATGAATAAAAATATGCTTTGACCCAGCTGTTGACACTAATTTCACTTAACTTTGCCAATATTAATACACAACGGCACAACCTTTAAAAAAATATAAAATCAAACTTGTGCAAGATACAGATGCAATGCGAAGAAACTACAATAATAACTGTCGAAGCCAATTGCAAATATTCTACGCGTTCAGTATTTCCCGCGTCTTTTAAGTATAATTGTGAAAAAATAGCATTAAATAATTTTTTTTCATTAAAAAAACATATTTGTTTTCATGTTTTTTTTTCAAGCCATATAAAAACGGTTTATATCACTAATTATCGGTAATTTTTATTGCAGTCGTAGATCATATTATTACACCCGTTAACTTCTGAAAGAATCGCTTTTTTATTTGTATTACAGCTTAAATACCACAAACGTAAAGAATTTTTGGTTAAATTGTAAATTAGGTTTTACATGTTGAAACAATGAAATATTTACATATAATATATTGTTCCATTTATTAAGCAAATCTGGGCTCATATTGTGTATTATCAAAATTTGTTCATGGTCCTTCTTATTGTTATTATTTGTCTACATAAATTCTGCAATAACTTCATTATGTAAAAATGTATTGATTAAAAAAATTAAATTCAACTTTAATAAGCATTAAAATGTTATTTTAATTTTCAATTTTTACTCGTCATTGTTCTAAAAAGCAATGTTGTGTAATATGTATATAAAAGGTTAATGGATAGTAGCTTTAGATGTTGTTATATCGTTTAAATCTTAGATAAGGCATTTTTAAATTTATAAATTTCTTTTGATTAACATTCCACACTAACATCTTGAGAATCTTAATATGCGTGCCCACTATCACTATGGTAATAGCGGCTTACGACAGCAGCAAGATTCACATTATGCCAGGGACATGATTATTAAACTTGGTTTAACTGATCCACCATCCTCGGAATTTTAAACTAAATATTTATGTAAACACGTTAATAAAACATTCCGTTCCTATAAACACAGGGAGACCTGTTCAGCCATTTACAAACATGTTTATAAGAATGTCCCCCAAATAAATCGATATTACTAGCAGGTGTATCTTGATATTGTATATATATGACAGTCTGACTCAGGTAATCGGTTTAGTGAATCGAGAGTATCAAATGACACCAACAAATCGAGTTAAACCAATCACTTTTTGGACAGCAGATCACTTTCTGAACGCTAGGATTAGTAATTCATACTAACCCCACCACCTTGTCCGTAAAGATCTCTAGGTATCACTAGAGCGCGGAAAATTCGTGAATTCCAGAGACTTATTTGCGTATCACGATTATAAGTGCGGGCACAATATATATATATATATAAACTCATAAATGGGAGTTGGTTCTCTATTTTCTAAAAAGAATTCTCCCCTAAATATAAAACAGGTTTTTACCAAATTGTTTTTGTAGTTTCAGAAAAATTCACGTTTGAAATATTGTTTGCATACATTTTGTTGGGTGACAAAAACGGGCTATTGTAATAATAAAAACAGGAATTTACGAAATTCTAAGAATATAACTTGCACGGTTAAATACTTTTTGGCCGCGTAATCTATAGAACTAACAAGACATTTTTTTTAAGATATATGTATATTATGCGGAATTATTTTAATTTAGTGTTAGAAGTTTAGCTTTATATGGATATTCAAGATATAAGACTTTATTTTGAGCGCGTTTTATAATGGCCTAGTAATGTGAGGTTAAAACCGCCACTCAACTGTGACGAAATGCGCGCGGCGGTGTTCAAATTTCAGCTTGCTAATCGTTGTAGGCGTCTAGTGACTATCACTATACTAATTCAAACTGTTAAATTCAGAACATTGATAACATAGCACTGGCATAATGTGAACGCAACTTTAGACCTGCGACAATGTGGGTAACGTAGTAAACATTTACAGTTAAATGTTAATATATGTGTGCTTCTGTTTGTTGTGTTTAAAATAAAAATATCCAAGTTTTTAAATTAGTATTGTAATTTAAGGTCTGGTCTGCCAATGAATTTTAAATGACCGCGTAATTTCGACATATTTTCAAAAACTTGTCTCATTTTAGGACATTCTAGTCCAAACTTGACTTAACAACAATCCTGAATGGGTACCGGTACCGCTGTTATAGGTATAGGTATAAATTAATTATAATTTGATTACTTTTAATTTAACGATATTACTTTTACCTGTGTTAAATTTCAAATAATTTCATTAAAGCATTTGCTATTTGGTTTTTATTTTAAAAAATGTACTAATATCGCGATGGTATTTAAATTTTATGTATGTCTTTTTTTCCTATTAAATAGCAATACCGTTACACGGCATTAAAGAAATTAGATTTATCTATAATATAGACATAAGTTCTTTTGAGTATAAGTTACAGTAGTGGCGAAAAAATACTAAGCGAAAAGCATCAGGAAGGAAATTATTTTTAGGCTATGACTGTACGTACATGTATTCGCACCATGTAAAATGTGCTTTATCAAAATATATTTAAAAGTCTTCGACAATGTGTGCAACTTATTATCGATCGTCTTATAGTATTAGTTATCCTTAAATCACTCTATTTGTACAGGTTTGTTGAAAATCCTAATTCAGTATCCGTTATTTTTAAATAAATGTTATTAGTATTACATATGCCATTGTTTTAATTAAGTATGAACGTTGACAATATTGTAATCAACAATATCCGTAAAATTAACATAATGATTGATATCAGTCGTCTAATAGTCTAATAATGCAGCATTTCCCAATTTCATAAAAAAACAAATACAACAACAATACTGCACTTATTATTCAACGCGTAAACGAATGAATGCCGGCTCTGTGATATTGAAAGAGCGCACAGAAGACAATTGTATTAATGAAGTACGGAAAGAGATGTGCGAGGGCAAGAGCGTAAGAAAGAGATCCATAACGGCAGTCGATGTCGGTGCTGTAACAATAATCTCTTAACGGGTTTTTAGCTGATTGAGAGGCAACAGATTGGAGTTCTTAGTGTGTATCTTTGTCGTGTACATACATACGGTTAGTTATACATATGTCCATCTCTTATGAATCTAGCCAATGTTCGTGAGGAAAAGCCGTTTCGAAATTAATGAATTTTTAAATTACATGATGTTGGCCAACGACTTTGACAAGAGAAACGTCAAAGCATTATTAACATCCGCGCACAGGCGTACATCTCTGTGACCGGCTTATTTAGTCTTCGTTACTAAAGAATACTTTATTAACTAACCCTTAATGGGTGGACTACCCTGTTTTATTTAGAGGATTAACTTCTCTAGGAAATAGACGTAAAGGAAAGTGGTTAATATTGCGATCGTTTAATATTTAAAACAAAGTTTTCCTTATTTTGGGAATAAATTCAGTGAATTTATTTCTAATTTAAATCATGAATGGATTTCTGTGGCTAACACAAGGGTGTTTTAAAAAGCGTTCTGGAAACTCTAATGTTAAAATTAACGCATCGTTGTCAATCCGTAAGTATAATTTCATGTCTTCAATTTTTTTTTTCTATTTGTTTTCATTATTTTAAATCAAAAAATTTATAAAAAATAAATTATTTCTTATTGCTTTTATTATTTTCATTTCAAATTGTTTATTGATGTAAAATATACAATAATGTATTTACACACGTAAGTTTTCCACAGAGGAATTGTTTAAACTTCTTTAGTTTAATTAGGTATGTTAAAAAAAGCTGTGGTGTTCCGTCTTTCTTGTGCCAATTCAAGTGTTCCGGGGCCTATTTTTTTAATTAGAAAATACTGATGGTCAGATGAAAGCGATACTAGTGATTTTTTAGGATCTATAACAGTTGCGGATTTGGGGGGGGAGGGGGCGAAATCAGTTTCGCAATCAATAATTTTCCTTAAGTGACAGCAGCTGCGCCAGGATTTTTGGGATGGGTGGGCACAAGTGGGCCCGATGATTTTTAAGTGGGCACTACCCAAATTGAAAGTGACTTCTAAAAAAAAGAAGGTCGCCGCCTCCTTCCACACTCTTATTGCGCTATATGCGTATGTCAATATCTACTTTTTTCGTCAATGCTTTCCTAGCGAGGTGTCTCTTCCCCCCGGAAATTCCACTACAAAACCGAATCCATAAATTTGGGGGGGGGGGGCACCAGAGTGGGAACTTGTGTTTCTAGGGTGGGCCGGTGCCCCCCCCCCCTCCTGGCGTCGCCACTGTTAAGTATCGTCACTGTACATTTAAGAGTAATATTATCTCTGCGTCCCTGTTTCTCCCATAGATGTTCCGTATGTGTATTTATTGTATCATTTTTCTGACAACAAAAAAAATCAAAATTTTACTTATAAAATATTTAATATCTCTCGTTGATATAAAAAAGTTACACCCTCATGATTGCATTTTACTAACAGCACCTAAATTATTTTATTACATGCTGACCAATGACTATACTAACTAGACAGGAATCATATGGAACATATAAATATAGTAAGTAACTAAATAAATATTTTAAGATATCGCTGTATATAGGATGTCCCAAATTCGATACTCATCATGGATATCTCGGAAACTATAAGAGATATAGCATCAATCAAACAACAAATTTGAGCTTTTTTAAAACTTATTATATTTCAGAAATTAAAAAAGAAAGCTCAATTTTTTTAACGATTTCAGCAACTTTGCCACCATTGGACCGATCTTATAATTTCCGAGATATCCATGATGATCATCGAATTCGGGACACCCTGTACAGGCCAAGACTGTTGACCATAAGCGCTTTCGACTTACTGGTAACAAACACCATTGGTTTTATACATTATGATATGATCTCGTTAAAATTAATAGTCATCGTCAAATATTTTGATTTGGTACCTATCTTTTAAATCGATAACAATTTGCAATTATTTTGTTGCGAGCAAGCTTCAGAATTATCAATTAATTTATTTACCACTCACGTAAGTTTTTTAAAAATCTTTCATTATGAAATTTTTCTAATCGCTTAGATTTTCAATAATCACTAAAAAAAAATAATGAAGATTTTAGATTATATTTTTCACGAAAGCACACTACAAGAATTACATATTTTATCGAATTTTAAATGCACCTTTATTACATTTTTAGCCTAAGAGCTGGCGACATTTTAACTTGCCGCATTTCAGCAAGCGTCATATTTCGTTGAGATTTAATTTACAAGTTGAACTCAGTCTCCCTACGGTCCCGAGTCCTACAAAGGAGCAGGGTAACTTAACGTCATTTCAGCAAGGCGTGTATTTTAATATAATATACAAAGTAATCATTTACTTTGAGAAAAAGTAATTCCAGACAATTTGAGCTATCTTAAAGATGTGCCAAATCGTCTTAAGGAATAGTAGCAAACAGTGGCTTGCAGTCCACGAACGCTGTGAAACAGTGCTTCCCTTGCTATTACAGGATAAACCATGTTTTCAATAATAGGTAATAATAATCGCCAACCGCCATTTTTATTACCTATTTATTTTCAATCTAAACCAAATCCAGCTCTGACTGTCAAGCAAGCCAACTCTGGGTTCTCGCCCATGACACTATTACTAATAAAATACCACCACGCGTCGATTGCGACCGCCGCGCCAGTGACGTCATGTTGTGGCCTTAATTTCAAGGCCGGCCGATCGAACCTAGAATATTTCGGTATGTCACGTACGCAGTGAAACAAAATACTGAATTTTTTATAGCATATCAACTTAATGCTATTATTAAACAACTTAATAAGATTATTTAATAATTTATAATATTTAAGGTTTATTATTATTTCATTTTATATCAGAGGCAGCACTGCCTCCCGTGACGAGCCGCCACTGATGATAGCAACATACTATAAGCTTATAAAATAGTTATTTCCAAGTATTTTTTTAAAATTCTTATATATTCATCTACTAAAATAGCTCAGTAGAAAAAAAAGTGTAAACAATCACCAATTCACGCCAACGAAAATTGAAAAATGTGTGCTTACCTTTTACCAAATATTGCATAGTCGTCACACTGCTTTGGTGCTGTGTTATATTATTTATATGATAACATTACGTTAAACTGATGAAAAGATGAGTAGAATTGTTTAATAAACTCACTAAATTTTTTCCAATCTGAAATTTCAATCAGTTATTGTGTTGACAAAGTGGTAATTAAAAGAAGCGTGTCCAATTTTTTGTTTCATTGTAATTAAAATCAGGAGAAATAATTTATTTATTGGTTGTTGGGTAAACGGTTTAAATTATTTTATCTCTTAGTATTTGGTGAGGTAACGAACGTAATAAACCATTAAATCATTCTTACCAAAAAATGTTTGCCACTTAATAAGTAAAGTTTTAGAATAATTTGATATTTATATTTCAGAATTTTAATAAAAATTATTTTAACCGGCAAGTTTGACTGTGACAGACGTAACATTGACAGAAATAATTTTCTCACAATCATACTGGCCCGGTTACCTAAATTTTTAATTTACTAATCACGCACCTTTGAATGTGAGTATATGGGTAATGCCGGTCATTTATGTCACAGTCAAACTTGCCGGTTAAATAATTATTATTAAAATTCTTTGTGAAACCCGGCATTAATGTTTTACATACAATATTAACATTTTATCTTTTATATCGTAAATTATCTTATATTGAAATAGCATTAATTCACTTTTCATCAATTTCTAATTATTAATTTAAATTGTAAGTTTGAGTGAATCCATATGCTAAGTCGAATAGTATTTGGTTAGACGCCTACACGTTAATTGTTTATATCTTGTATCACTTTGACCAGTATATTTGTTTTGAAGAAGCACGTATATAGTTTCTTTGGCAGCATTTTTGACAACAAATCAACGAAGAAGCTTCCACGAACCATCGCAACTGGCAACTTTCGTAACTTCGTTTCAATCCCCAGTGGATAGCTACGTTTGGGGTTTTTAATATATGTGCATTCATCTTTTTTTAATTGCATATTTTTTCTTAAAATTGGAGTTCTGTTTTACACTTCATTGGCATTTTCTAAATTATTTTCAGTGTGGTATTAAAGATATTGGTGATATTTTGCCAACCAATAAAATCCCGCTAATCGATTTTTTAGACGCTAAGGTTTCGACAGTGGTTGATATGCCTGAAACAGGATTTTCGATTTGCGAAAGAACTATGCTTACCGCTGAATATGAAACAGGTTTTAACAGAATTATTTGTGTGGATGCGGATTCAGAGAAAATCACTTTTGAAATATCGTTTAGCGAGAATTTTGTTGTTTGGCAAAATGTCGCCATTTTGTGTACAAATAATTACTGTATAACCATCAGTTTGAGAAAATACTTATTTATAATAACAGCTTAACAGACATAAATCTAATGTATGCACGGTGTTATGGAAGTAAGTCATTATATTTAAACCCGTAAATCATTATTTATGAGAACACGATGCAGAAAAATATTCTTAAATATCGCTAAGCTAAAACAATCGAGAAAATTTCTTTTTTCTACTGAAGGAGTTCGTTGCATATACCATGTTATGATGAAAATTGGTAATGCTTTCGGTCTCTCTCACTTAAGAAAGCTATGCTTTTCCTTTTTGTCCCACTTGATAAAATTATACTTCTGCCATAGACGTGCGGCAGATTCGGTCTTATTTAGGGGCCCTTATCAAACTTTTAAAACTGTTGATTTGAACAATTAAATGTGTAGTGTTTCTCTAGGACACCCAAGAAGTCACCCATTTAAACATAATGTGTTAATTCCATAACACCCTACAGGGTGTATAAAACAATTTCAACAATCATAACCTGTATTTTATTTTTCATTAACTTTGTGACGGTCTGGTACGTCTTTAGGAGTGGGCAAAGAGTCTCTGTTGTTATAAACATAAATTATTATTTTACATCATATATCAACCGTGAAGAAATTACATGAATTTAATATTTCTATAGGCAAGTAAAATCCCAACTTTGAAGAAACTACTTTAATTTACCAGAAAGACAAGTAATGTAGCCGGACATTCCTTTTTATTATATTATAATTATTAGTAAAATAAATTCTAAGCAATATGTATAAAGCTTGCTAAAACGGCAAGCAAAAATGTCGCCAGCTCTAAGTCTAACACTATGTATATACAGGAAATGTTTAATTCTGCATGGCAGTGGCAGCATTAACATTTTTAGGCAATTAAATATTACAGAAAAGAAGTTTCCTTTCATTTCGTCAGATTCATCCCTAGACGCGTTTCGCCATATCATGGCTTATCAGAAGAGCTAGGATCCGACGAGAGAAAGTAGTAACTCAAAACTGCTTTAAGCAGTATTTGGTGGAGCACACCAGCAAGATGTTGCACGGAGCGACATCTGTGTCGTTGTTAGACACTCTAGTGATGCATTTGCCATTTAATTTTTTGATCAATATTTCTTCTACTTTTCGCTTTGTTCAAGTAGCAATTAGCTACAAATTTTGATCAACGAATCAATAATATTTCATGAAATTAGTCCATTTGTCTTTTCTGCTTTTATTACTTCATAAATCCAAATTTGTTTAACTTTAAATTGTAGGTAATTATGCTTGAAATGTCGGTATTTGGCCCATTTTTGGATAAAAGGAGAAACGAAATGGCGAATGCGTCACTAGACCTCACTTTTAACATTATAGATAACGATTTTTATTGTATACGCAGCTTTTTAGGCATCGCAAATATACAGGGTGTTTGTAAAATTTCTTAACAAAAACTTACCACATATTTCTTAGGGCAAAATAAGATAAATTCAGTAAACCGAAACATTAACATATTTGCTTAGGTTGGGCGCTGTACGGTCCTAAAATTACAATTTTAATTATCGCAGCAACAAAATCAATTATTTTGTTTTTCAAAAATAATTTTCCTTGTCCCAATTTTTATCAAAATTATTTTCTTCATAAAACAACAATTATCTATTATACGAACCACGCCAAAATTGATATTTTTTTTAGGAATTATGTATTTTGGAGAGCAGTTTATGAATTTCGTCAAATAATCTTAGTTTTTGAGATATTTCTTGGTAAAATGTCTCTTCGTAAAGGTTTTTATTTTAAAAAGATATAAACTTTAACAAGGGAACAACCCCTCTTCTTTAAGCCAGAATATGAAAGAATATAAATTTAAAAATTTTGAAAATACACAAAATGTGTCATTTTTAAAAATTTTATTATTGACGTGGAAGAAATTTAAATTTGTATTTTGTAACATAAAGAATAATAAGGAAGAAAAAGTGGAAAATTTCGCGACTGGTACATCCTCCTAAAAAGTACGGCGTTTTTGAATATATCCCAACCTAAGCTTTTCTGAGAAAAATCAGATAAGAATAGTAATCCAAGTTAAAATAACAAATTTTGTCGTGGTATAATAGATAATTATCACAACGCGTACTTTTTGCCTTTTATACCTACATTTTTCCCTTATCTATGTTTTGTCAAGTGTTTTAAATATTCACATAATTTTTTTTGTGGAATAAACTTTAAAAAAAATATATATTTTGAGCTGTTTAGATAAAAGATAGTTACTTTCGGAACCGTAGACCGTTAGATTGGATAAAAACTAAACGTAAACATTTAAAATTGTTGCTAAGAAATTGATCTATTCTAATAGTTTGACCATGACCTTGTAATGCAAGTGGGGTGGTTTTGTGTCATATATTTTCTCTCCGTTCTCATCTTTATAATCATGATAGTTTACCGATTTTTCTACAAAAAATCCTTGACTTTCAGCTACTCTTTGTGTAAATAAGCTAGTGGCATCCGTCTTCATAACCTAAAAACACATAGAGATAGTTTTAAATAGCAATGAAAAAAGGATTGCAAACGGTTGGTTTGATAACATTATCCATAAGTCCCACTAAATGTATAGTCCGACACATAAATTCTAGAACTACGCAAAGGGTGGTGATTTGAAACAAACAGCTCTGTATTACTGCTTGCTTATATAATTTAACACTAAAAATGAAGTCTAAAACATTACTAGACATATATTTTATAACGTCCGCGTACAATTACTGGCTGGATGCACGTCACAGCTTTTGACATAATTGTTGATGTCATGTCGTTGAATAAATCGTATATTTTTTCAATTCTGTCAGGATTTTATAAAACTTCAAAATGAGCATTTTTTCTTTTGCTGAATATTGAGACATGTTTTCAGAATATGTTCCAATTAATTATTTTTTGCTTTCAAATTACTCATAATACGTAAAATTGAGGTTATTCGAAATGATGAAGGTTGTCAAAACGAATTTTACGTCAATTGACAGGATATTTTAATCAATAATAGACCTACCTTATTTTTTGTTTATGTAATGATTATGTATTTACGAGTTGTGACGTGCATCCAGCCAGTAATTGGATGAACTATACCACATGTATTTAAAACATTAAACACAGTTAAAACTGCTTTTTTATATAATTCATTCTTAATCCTTGTAAACAAAACATGACCTGCCCATTTCAATTTTTAATATAACCATCTAACTAAATCTTATATAAAACAAATAAGGATTTTCCTTTCATTTCGTCAGATCCATCCCCAGACGCGTTTTGCCATATCATGGCTCATCAGTAGAGCTACGATTCGACGAAAGAAAGGAAGAACTCGAAACTGCTTAAGTAGTATTTGGTGGGACACAAATCTTAGTTGTTCAAAAGTCAGTCATATCTTAAAGTATTGTAAAATTTGGTAAAAATGTCATTCATATACCAAAATATTGAGAAATCTTAACAATTATATTTTTTAGTATTTGCAGGGGGGATTTTTTTTATCCATTTAATTTTTCAGGCAGAACAAAGGAAAAGCGCAAACATTTTTAGGTGCCTCGCCAAAAAAAATTTTTTTGGCCTACCAGTAAACTTTTCAAAATAAAAAAAATATACCAATGTATTTTTTAACATTATGCTTGCAGTTACTGAAAAAAAGACACTAATTTCATTAAAAACGGATTTAACAATAAAGAAAAAGCGGCGCAAGCCTGGGTCCGCGCACTTGCATTGAGGCGTGTGATTGAACGAATATCATCAGCAAGTGTGTCGGTCACGGTTTCTTTATAGTTCTGGCAAAAGAATAATAATAATATTTCTTAAAATATACAATTTAAAATAATTTTTATTTGTATTATAAGGCAACAAATATGTGCCCCAACATGTCAGGATTTTTTTACGATTGTTTTTTTGTTTTGCACACAATAATAAATAAATCTGTCGATCGGCTTAGATTTTGTAAAATATGTTTTTACAATAAAAAAGTTTAGCAGCATCTCAGTTTTGCAAATAAAGTATTTTGTGTTAAACTATTTGAATAAGTATAGTGTCGCTTAGGATCGGGTGCGGGGCCATTCTGAAAGCGGGGCCCTAGGCCCTGCTAACAGGTACATCTAAATAAAGGTAATAGTAGTCAAAATATTCTTTAAAATACATGCCTTAAATCCTTGCTCCCTGGCAGTCTTTTCACTTTGACCAAACAAGTCTTTAGCAATACCCCGTCCCCTGTAACTGGAATCAACTGATAATATTCTAACTTCAAAAATTTTGTTCACTCCATATTTTGAAAATAAATCTATTTCTTTGTTTACGTCATTAAGAAGACCAAAAATTCGTCGGTATTGCAAATTATCAATAGTTTTCATTTCTTCTATCGCTTTTTCAGTATCTCCTGTTTTTGAAACACCATTTAGGGCTACACCTACAATCTAAAAAATATATTTGAATCATTAGTTGTTGGTAATTGAAACTATGAATTTCAAATTCAATATAAAGAAAATACAGTTTTAGATATACTGTCGTTTTTTTAAGCTTATTTTAAAATTTAATTTTCATTTCTCTGTGGACCTTTGCCCTTTGTCACACTAAACTAACTCTACAAACTGGCACCATGAACTAATAATCTTTGCAAATAAGAACGAATTAACTAGTTCACCTAAAGTTCTGTCGTTCCATTCTTTCTGTTAAAAAAGTTGTAAAATTTGAATCCAGGAAGTCGTTGGTAGGAGTATCTAAATTTTATGGTTAATTAAAACAACATTTTAAGTCTTTAAGAAGCTTACGTTAGTTATAATTTTATACACAGAGAATATTGATTTAAGCATTAATGCACAATTCCGGTAAAATGCTAACAGTTCTTAACAGACCATGTATTTTGTTATTTTAGGCGAATCAACCAAGAAAGGAATAAAATTAAATTTGATTTTTTAAAAATTAAAACTTTTGTAAAATCTAGTAACTCTTTTCTAGCCTGCCTGAACGGGCGGCAGTTTCCAGTACGATTCCTATACAGGATGTAGGTGATTTCTTGAGCAAGCAGCAAGGTCCAGTAAATTCCTACCAAGTTTGTCATGTGGAAGGTTAATCCCACATTGGATTCCTCGGACGATTTTGAATCTTCTTCGGGTCAGTGCTTCGCAGTAATATATGATATGTGCGACGGTTTCGTCCTCTTCGCAGCAAAGTCTGCATTCAATGGGACCATTGTAAATTCCTATTCGACGTAGGTGTTTTCTTAAGTGGCAGTGGCCTGTTAGTAGGCCGAACACTTGTTTTAGCTGGATGCGCGTTGGAAGCAACATTCTGTTCAATTATTCAATAAATTCATACATAAAGAGTAAAGACTTTGACGTTGAAATTATTTTTATTTGACTAGTTTAAAATAATTCAAGTTACAACCAAAAGGTAACAACGTAACAATAAATAGATATATATAAGGTTGAACATTGTTTCTTCAACACTCTCCCTCAATGGATACCGTAATAAACTTGTAAGTTGAACATTGCCTTTTCAACACACTGCTTCAACGGAAACATCAAAAAATTTGAAAATTAAATGCTCAAAACATTCCTTGGAAAGGGGTTTGGTAAATACATCAGCTAAATTTTCTTTTGATGTGACATAATTTAATTCTACATCTCCTTCTGCCATTTTTTCTTGTATAAAGTGGTAATGAACATCAATATGTTTGCTTCTTTGGTGAAGTATGTGATTGGCTGATATATGTATAGTTGCTTGATTATCACACAACAGTAGAGGTTTTTTAATTTCCTTTAGATCACGCAGGATATAGGACATCCAAATAGCTTGGCGAAAGAGAAAGGGCCATATATTCAGCTTCTGTTGTTGATACTGCGACACTTTGCTGTTTCTTTGTAGACCATGATACTACTGCTGTACCGTATAAACCAAGGTAACCTCCAATTGATCTTCTACTATCTAAGTCATTTGCATAAAGAGGCATCGCTGTATATTATCAACTGAGCTTCAGTTTCGTGTCTATATATTAACCTTCTATGGATTGTGCCTTTTAAATAGCGAAATATATGTTGTACCATATTCAAGTGGGCTTCTGAAGGATCGGTACAAAACTGTGACAATAAATTTACCGCAAAAGCAATATCAGGTCTAGTCCCCATTGACAAATATAGAAGACTACCTATTTTCGATTGGTATAATAAGGGATCTGCCTCTTTTTCGGATACTGTACGTTTCTGTGGTTTAGCTCCCAAGTCTATAGGTGTAGATGCCGCTCTGCATTGTAATAAATTATATTTTTCCAAAATGTTTAAAATATACTGCTCTTGTGAGATGGTTATAAAATCTTCATGCCATTTTATTTGAAATGAAAGCAAAAAAGATGGTGTGCCCAAAGATGTCGCCTCAAACTGTTGAAAAATCGTTTCTTCAAGAATACTCATTTTTTCTTTATTCACAGCAAGAAGTAATAAGTCATCTACGTAAAAAGCAATTATTTGTTCACCATCTTTTGATACAAATAAGCATGGATCTGACGATGATTGCTCCAAGTTAACTTTTTTAAGGACACCCACTAATTTTTTATTCCACTGTCTAGGAGATTGTTTGAGTCCATAAATACTTCTTCTCAATAGACATACTCTCCCTGATTCTGTATTCAAACCCTCTGGAATTTTCATGTAAATTGTACAGTCTATATCTCCATTTAAAAATGCCGTCTTTATATCCATTTGTTTGGCTACCATTTTTTTATGTACACAGTGAGCTAATAACATCCTTATTGTATCATATCTCACAACGGGCGAAAAAGTCTCTCCATAATCAATTCCCTGTACTTGGCTAAATCCTTGTGCTACTAATCTAGCTTTAAATTTTACAACTTCACCTTTTTCAGATAATTTCTTTTTAAAAATCCATTTACAGCCTATCAACCGGTGATTTGAATCTGGTTGTTCAACTAAATCCCAAACATGATTTTTTTTCATACTTTCTAGTTCGCTCTGTATAGCTTCCTTCCACTTTTCTGCTTCGGAACAACTGATGGCTTCTAAAAAATTTGAAGGTTCTTCCAAAGAATAATTGCTGCGATAATCATCGTAAAACTTTGAACGATTTTTGAGACGATTACTTCTACGTAAATTACAATTTACAATTTCACTTCTGCTATTATTGCTTACTGAGCTAGGCATTATTTCATCATGGGTGATTTCTTCAATACTTTTGTCTTTATTTGATTGATTATCATGGGTGATTTCTTCAATACTTTTGTCTTTATTTGATTGATTATTTTCTTTCAAAGTGACATTGTCCTTTAACATCATATTCCTGACAGGCGAGTCAGTTGATAAAACAAGGTTTTCATTATTTATACTGGTATTTTCTTGACTTTTTTCAAATGTGGATATTGTTTCACGGGTGCTATCTTCGCTTGGATTATCTGGAGGATGTTGTTGTATCTCAAACATATTTGTACTTGTACTATCTTCACTCGGACTATCCGGAATATTTTCTAGTGTTTCGAATAAATTTGGATCTTCATTATTAACAAATTTAAAATCTCTTGAAATTACAACTTTCTTTCCCGTCCAAAAACGATACCATCCGACTTTATCTGTATATCCAACCATCCTAGCGTCTCTAGCTCTTGGATTTAACTTACTTCCAGGAGGTCTTTCTTCTTCATTAATATCTACAAATGCTTTATCGCCAAATCTTCGAAAATGTCCAATAGTAGGTTTTTTTCCAAAAAACATTTCATATGGAGTTTTTCCATGAAACGAATGGGGCAAACGATTTTTTGTATAAACTGAGAAGGCAATTGATTCTGCCCACAAAGATAAAGGTAAGTCAGCATCGGTAATAATCGTTCTGGCCATTGTAGTTACTGTCCGGTTTAATCTCTCAGCTAAACCATTAGTTTCATGAATTCTTGCTATAGAGTATTCCGGTTTAATTCCTATTTCAGAAAAGAAACGTAGTAGTGAGTTTGATTTAAATTCTCCACCATTATCACTTTTAAAAACTTTAATTTTCTTGCCAGTTTGACGTTCTATTCTTAGAACATATTCCTTAATTGCTTGTTCTACCTCACTTTTATGAGTAATAAATTTTACTTCGGAGTATCTTGAATATTCATCTGTGAATGATACATAATAATACTTTCCACCCAATGATTTTGTAGAAAATGGGCCTGCTACATCAGAATGAATTTTCTCTAATACTTCATTGCAGTGATTACCTTCCTCTTTTACAATATTTCTGGTCATTTTTGATTTTTCACAAGCACCACATTCAATTGGCTTTGGATTTATTGGTAAAATATGACCATCAGCCACAGTTTGTCTTGTATAGTTAAAACTTGATATTGGTACATGACCCAAACGTTGATGCCAAGTTAAAACACTAACATTACTTATTTCGATAGAAACTTCTTGAAAAACTTGTTCTTTGTGGTCAGATATTATCCATCCAACTTGTTTACCTTTGTTAAAAAGTAAAATTTCATTTCTGTTTCCACTCATGGTAATTCCTTTCAATTTCATCTTTTCCCAGGACATTAGATTACATTTTAATTCAGGAGAATAAAGAACATCATACATTGTTATGTTCATAGTTTCACCATTTGATAATAAAGCATGTAGTTTAACATTTCCTATGTGGGTAACTTTAATTTTATTGTCATTTCCTAGTTTGATAAAACCATCAAATTCTTTTAAATTAGAAAAATAGTTTTTATTTCCACTCATATGTGAAGTTGCTCCAGTATCAAAAATCCATTTTTGTGATTTTGTATTCAAAACAGTTGCGGTAAAAGCACAATCGCTTTTAATATCAGTTTCATTTACAATATTTGCATTTTCAATATTTTTTCTTATATTTCTACAGTTTTTCACAGTATGACCTCTATACCATTTATTATTTTGTTTACAGTAAGTACATTCCATATTTTTTGGTAAAAAATTCCTTTTCTGTCTGATTCCAACTAAGGCTTCGTTATCTTCTGAAATAGGTTTTGTTAACGACAGTTCCAATAATCTCGAACAAATGTCATCATATGTTAATTGAGGTTTTGTTTTCAAATTGTCAACAATGTTGTCTAATTCGTCAGGTAAAGTTGTTAAAAATAGTGATCCTTTTGCCTTCAATGACTTTGCTAAAGGCCGAAATGCTGCTTCTAACGAATCATCATTTTCTTTATCTGGATCTGAGGTTGCTGTTCTTTCAACTAATCTGCTCCAGAGTTCATTGTATTTTGCAATATGTTCAGTTATTGTATATCTTGACTCGCATTTAATTCCAACCAGTGATTTTACTAAAGCGTGTAAAGTATACTCATTTTTCTTATCATATATATCATTTAATGCTTCCCACATTTTACTAGCTTCTGTGTAGCAAGTTATTTGGGGTACAATATCAGAATCTACATTAAATAGAATAAACGCTCGACACAAGGAATGCCGGTACCTATAGTCTTCAACTGCGATGGCATGATCTTTTTCTTTTCCTTCAGCGCTTGGTTTAAGACTTGGATCTTTTTCTATTCCTGTAACGATTTTATACATATTGTTGAGATCCAGATATGCGAAAGCCATCATTTTCCAAGAATGAAAATTTGATTTTCCATGTAATTTCTCAAATTTTGGAAATTTTTCCATTTTGACACCTCTCAAATAAATTTAATTTCAGCTTTATTACTTTTTTATCTATACTTGTACTCTCTCTGGAATAAGATAATTTTATTTTCAAGACCGCGTTAGTCTGGGCCCATAACCTGTTCAATTATTTAATAAATTCATACATAAAGAGTAAAGACTTTGACGTTGAAATTATTTTTATTTGACTAGTTTAAAATAATTCAAGTTACAACCAAAAGGTAACAACGTAACAATAAATAGATATATATAAGGTTGAACATTGTTTCTTCAACACATTCCAGTTGATAGATTTTTGGAGGGTTTCCCAATTGTGGCCCACGTTTGGGTTTGACCAGGTATCCTGTTCCATCGGGATAGATGTTGTTGTTGCGCCCACCTATCTGATATTGCTTTGATTGCCTGTTTTGATATGCCAAGGGCGGGTTCAGGGCCCCTGAATATTTGAGATGATCCGGCTCTAGACAGTTTATCGACTAGTTGTAAGGTTCATATAATTTGTTTATAATAAAACGCTCAACAAAAAAAGATATCGAACTGCGGTCTTCCCATTTTTTCTGGCAAATTTAATCTACTTTCCGATTATGATGCGATAGTTATATCGTATGATTTGAGTTTTCGGGATAAAATCAAAAAAACTGTTACTATCACAAATTACGCTCTCTAGCTATTTTATTAAAAACTTTCGTGTACCAATGAATACGACAATTAAAAGTGCTTACCTTTTTTTTAAACAAGCTTAAGTTTACTAAAATAAGTCGTTTAGAACTTACAGCAAATTAAATGATTACATTTTCAATAGCTTCCCCCACTCTTATCAAGCCAATAAGCCTCAAACCAAAATAATGCAGAATTGTCTAAGCTTTCTAATGATGTTACCAAAGGTATACCTTAATGTGGGAATTTTCGGAGAAAGTTTGAATTTTAATAAATAATTTTTAATTGTGCCCTCTTGCGGCAAAATGCGGAACTTAAAAATGATTTCCGGGATTTTCTCTTAGCCACTTTAATCACGATTTTTTTCACAAATTTCTTCTTGCTAATCGATGAGTATTCAGATATTTACTACACTTGTGTTTTTGTGCCCTTCCACGAAGTCATTGTGCGAATTATAAAAGCAATGTTTCATTTACAACACCGTTAAAATTTTATGATAAGTGGGCAAACATAATGGTAATAAGCAAGGTGAAAAACATCTTTTTGAAGCCAGATATGAAGAGAAAACATAAAGATAACTGTAAGGTTAAGGTGATCAGCAGTCACTAGTTTGTTATTTCATTTACTTGTTTTTCATCTAACAGGATAATAGTTAGTCTATAAATTGTATGTAATCAATATACATTCAAAACATCTCGTTTCCATGACGGAGCGAAGAAATATGCGAAGAAACAGATTTTTAGCGGATCTATGCCATTTTGAATAACAAAACAACATTTTTTTTTCAAAAGTAAGTAAAATAAAATTATTGTTTTGTTTATTAAGATGACGAAGAGTCGCCAAATATAAGTTTTTTTTGCATATTTTTCCTTTTCAACATTTTGAAACGGGACTTTTCAGAACATTAAAATAGCAGAGTTAAATTAATTAAAATACTTTAAAAATGTTTAACTCCACTTCACTCTCTTTCCATTTAAAAATATTTTCCACTATTATATAGCCCTCTTATCTAAAATCCCTTGTCGCTTAGCTCCTCGTGACTTCAACTGAACGCTCGGGCAATAATAATAGCTGTCCTAGGTAAATAATATACTAATTCTGACCATTTTAACTTAGACCCTCCAAGTCCGGTTATTTGAATGACTTTTAGAGCTTTTTATCACTGGTAGTAACATATTTTATATGTATCCACAACATCAAAACAAATTTTGTTTGGAATTTCACTCTATATCAAACAGACATATATAACCAAATAGCACTTTCCATCAAAAAGAAAGTTTTAATATCACATGATTCATATGTTCAATTGTTTTTTTTTGACATCACCATAATCATCAGCACATGAAACTACAACTCTTTACTGATTTAACTTGCGTCGTATATCTTAATATAATTATATGGATATGTCTTTATATCAACTTAGTTAAAATTTTGACCTGATTCTTTATTATATTATATTTTATATAATGATACGTTGAATTACGTCTTAGGCCAGTGGCGCTGAATGTTTACACAGCAGATTTTGCGAGTGCAGATTTTTATATGATATACTGTTCCTCTCTAAGCAGAATCTGTGGAGGACTTATTTAAATTTTTACTGAAATATTTCGACCACCCGCGCCCGTCATGATTCACTCGGCCTCCAAAGTTTATCATACCATAACATAACTGTAAAATTATTCAAAACTTTTTGTCATATCTGAACATGTTGCAAAACTTCAGAAAAAAGCTATCATATTTTAAAGTATTGTAAGACCTTAAATAAATGTATATCGTATCTTAAAGTATTGATGCAATTCTTAAAAAAGGTCTTATCATATTTTTATATGTATAGGGCTGTGATACTTATAAAAGATGTGTGCTGTTCAATAAAGTGTTGTAACACTTTAATGAATATTAGATTTTTTTTAATAAATATTTTTTATTAGATCTTAAAGAAACCCAAAATTAAAATTCCTAAATTTGCTCTATTTAAGATACTGAATAGTAGATTCTGTAATGAGGTTGGAATGAAAATTTGATCCGAGTGGAAGATTCAGAACGCGAGCGTAGCGAGCGTGAGAAACCACGAGTATCGAATTTTTATTCTAACCGAGTAGCAGACTATATTTTCTCCACGACCAAAAATACTATTCGCAATATTTGTAATTTCAGGTGGAGTATTATCCAGTTCCATATCTGATTCATCCGATTTTTCACTCATATTTTGACTTGCACTAAAATGTGTCTGCTGACATTGACAGTTTCAAAATTCATGGCAACCTATGTCGTTTAGATCAATTACAGAATATGCATTCCGTATCTTGTTATGGAATAAAAATACACGCAAAACGCATAAGAAGCAAGTGTTTCAGAATAAATATTCCAACTTAAGAGCGAGAATTTTTATATTCTATTATCAAAAATGATTTTGGAATTATTGCATTCAGTAATGGTCGTGGAGAAATATAGTTATAACACCCGAGAATGTCAACAAAAATGGCCCAGGTTGTAATATTGTTGATGTTATTTTAATAGCCAAAAAATGATCATATTAAACGAATCATTTTTACTCTTTAACCGACTTTATAAAGTTCCTCCATTCACTAATAGTTGTAAAGAAAGAATTTAACCCTTTCGGTACCGGTATATTTTTCACAGAATTGCCGTACAGACGGGCATATTTCGTGCTCGCGTGGTCACCCATCTCCCGTCCCTAACAGTTAACGGGAAAAGCCGGTTCCCGTACATTAAGCGAGTACGTATGTGACGAGAACAGACGTTTCCCGTATGGAATGCGATGGCGTAGTAGGAAGGGTACCAACATTTAAAATGAATACATTATTATAATGATGTCAAAATCTATATGGCCGCGTTTTAAGACGGCGCCCGGCCTACGGAAACGGAAAACTCAAACGTATTAACACGTTTCCCGTACCGAAAAGGTTAATAATACTAGCTTAAAATCGAATGTCTGCTGACTGGGACACAAAAATATTCAAGGTATGCGTGGAAGCCGTTTAATGAAAATATCTGGCAATAAGGGGATATTATTGAGTTTTGTAAATAAAAAATGGTTCATGGTATAGTTAAATAAATTCGATCAAAATGGATTTTCTGACTGCAAATAAATTCGAATATCTGATGATTATTTCTGTATTATGCTTTATTTGTAAAAGAAACACGACTTACCCCTCAAATATTTTTTAGACCCTTCTTGACATGTTTGTAATTCGAAAACGAGAATACCGATTGCGATTTATACAAGATAGCACATAAATCTGGGATATTACAAATATTTTAAAACTGAATATAATATATAATATTTAGAATTTGTCCATTTTTCTTCAAAGAGACCTGATATTTAATATTTTATAGGAAAAAAGACCCAAAGTCTCGTCTCAAATATTTTTCGGTCTGTTATTTATTTTTGTTACGCCTTCCTCTTATATCTTATAAACAGTTCCAATTTTTAAAATTGTTTTTTAAACATCACAGTAACTTAACTAGACTACACTCCTAACCTTTACCTTTTTATTCGTTTTTTCTATTTCGAGGTTTAAAGCAAAACAATAGAAATTAAGATATGTTATATTATTAAAAATAGAATATTATTAAAAAATTGAATTACTTCTCATGCATTAAAAACTTGCTTACTTCCTAGTTATTGTTACGGTAAATCTTATTGAAATAATAAACGGCCCAAACACCATAACTTCCTGTAATGTTATTTTAAAATTGAAGTAATCCTAGAAATAATTGCCAGGGCCGTAATAGTAAAGAAAGAATAATTTGAAATCCTGATGATGTGTTATTTGATGACAAAAAGTAAAAATTTTAAAACCCTTTAAATTGTGTTAAAAGTATAAAGCTTAGAGGTCCCTAAAACTGAATTTATAATTCCAGATTCGTATTTAAAAATTGACTTGAAGTTGGTATTTAAAGAACGAAACGTCGAATTTGAAAACTAACAACGCCATATTGTAGGACATAAAAGCCGTTATGAAAAAGTGTTTTTTTTTCCCAAGTCGAAAGAATTTTCGTTGCACCCTCTCAAGATTATCAATGTGAACATTATACTGAGGTGTCCAGATTACTGCGGCATATTCTAGTTTCGATCGTACATAAGCATTGTGTAAGCTTCTTAAGACATCCACGCTATTAAAATCCCTAGTGCAGCGCACAATAAATCCATAACTCTAAAGAGCTTCACTTATAATCTTATTTATATAGGGTATAAACGAAAGCTTTAATCAATTCAATCAAAAACGACTTCCCAGTCGCAAAATGAGCCAGAGTGAGAAATAATTTTATTTTCAAGAATATAATCAAAAATTAATTACAGAAAGTTTGTTTGTCAATGACACAACTTTACACTTCTCAATGTTAAGCTTTAAATTATTTTTAAGACATCCATTATTAATTAGTTCCGAGTTCCGTTGAATAACAATACAGTCATTGATGTTTCTAATTCTTTTATATAGTTTAATATCATCAGCGTATATCAAATGGTCAACATCCAGATCATCACCAATATCATTTATGAAAAGAACAAAAAGTAACGGACCAAGCACCGATCCCTTGGGGACATTCATCGGTATATTCATCAGAGCTCAGACCGTATAGGGAAACGTACTGGCAGCGGTTGGAGAGATATGACTTAATTAGTGCCAACAAAAACTCTGAAAATCCAAATTTTTCTAATTTTGAAATAAAATTACCGTGATCAAGCCGATCGGAAGCTTTCGAAAAATCTAAATATATTACATCAGTTTGTATACCCTCATCCAGCGACTAATTTGCCCGCGGTTCAACGGAAAGACAGACTCGTGAGGTAAGAACTCAAACACTTTACAAAAATTACAGATAATTGATATTGGTCGGTAGTTAGATACATACTCTAGAATTTCTCCATATCCGAGGTATTGTCTGATACTTAACACACAGATTAAATATAATATGAAGCGTTCTCACCAAAACAAAACGGCAATCATGGATTATTAATGCAGGAACAGAAGCCTGCCCAGTAGTAAACTTCGGTTTAATCTTTTTTAGGGCATTGATGACCTCATCTTCAGAAAAGTATTGCACAATAATAATATGCTTATGAATAATTTGATCGTATAGCAAAATTGTTTAAAGTATCAGAAGGATAAGCGAACTCTTCATTATTATAAGACATTGCATTTGGAATGTTGGAGCTAAGAAAGTTAAGCAATAGCGCCGACTTTATTTTAAACACACGATATCATAAATGTGTTAATAAATAATTTATCGGATTTATTATACTATCGGTTTATACAGGGTGTCCCACCGGGAACCGAATCGATCTATGTATAGAAAACTATACATAAGAAAATTTTGAAAATTTGACAGTATGCTGATGCTGATGGGGGCGACCGGGCTAAAATATTTTCATAATGGTGGCACTTCCGGTTATACCGGAAGTAAGTGTCAACTTGCTTATTTTAAATAGGACACCCTATATATTATTACATTTTTGCATTCTACGCAAGATTCTAGGCAGATTTTGTATACCATGTCCTATACCTATGTCTAAACGTTTTTGACATATTTGAATTTTTATGTCAAAAATGACGTTTGCAAGCCTTAGAATAATTATCAATTTTTTCTATAAAGAAGCCTTATTAAGTGGGATTCCTTGTTATAAAGGACCTGCTTTAATAGATTTTTTATAATCTTTTGATAACTATTAATACAGGGTGTTAAGTAATTTTGATAACTATTAATATAGGGTGTAAAGTAACTCTACCATATATTCAAAACAATATATTTGTTGACGCCAACAGTAAGTTCATTTCGAATTCATGAAGGATTGAATTGACTATTTGTATTCAACTGGAGTATAGATTTTTTTGTGTAGATTTTCTTAGAATTTGATTGTTTTTCATCGCCGTCATAGCCAACTAAGAGTAACTGAACTTAAAATCTGCAGCAAAATCGCCTTATTAAAATACTAAATTTGCAATATTTCGAAAACTAAAAATTTTTGGGATATGCAACCTTACACAAACTTACCCTTATTTTTAATGCTAAATAAGAAATAATTATAAAATTTGGGTGTTTCCATTTGAAAATCTAGACTTTTTGCAGTTTTTTCAATTTTATTTTTAATCTTATTTTTTAAACACCCTGTATTAATAGTTATCAAAATATTATAAAAAATCTATTAAAGCAGGTCCTTTATAACAAGAAATCCCACTTAATAAGGCTTCTTTATAGAAAAAATTGATAATTATTCTAATGCTTGCAAACGTCATTTTTGACATAAAAATTTAAATATGGTATACAAAATCTGCCTAGAATCTTGCGTCGAATGCAAAAATGTAATAATGTATAGGGTGTCCCATTTAAAATAAGCAAGTTGACACTTACTTCCGGTATAACCGGAAGTGCCACCATTATGAAAATATTTTAGCCCGGTCGCCCCCATCAGCATACTGTCAAATTTTCAAAATTTTCCTATGTATAGTTTTCTATATATAGATCGATTCGGTTCCCGGTGGGACACCCTGTATATGAATGAGCCAATTTCAAAAAATTATGTTTAGCAGTTTTTGAAAGATTTACAAAAATATAGAGTTTCTTGACTTCAAGAAACTTAAGACAGAGGAATAAGAAATTATATTACCTTTTCATTTTCTTTGTCGACAACCATAATTGAGAGGTCATCTTCCATAGTTTTTATATCGTGGTGTTCCAATAATGGACAAGACTTTCCGTGTACACAAAGGCCGACAGACGCATTCAATGGCTCGTCTGGAAAGTTAACTCTTAGATGATCAATTACGGCATTGAAACGCGATGGCGGAATAATACTGTACTTTAACATATTGAGCAGTCCAAATTTTAGGTTGAAAGATGCAGGTAATGCAAATAATCTAAAATAGAAAAATAGCCAATTGTTAAGCTTACGTTGTAATAGTATATTACGTATTGAGTGTGGTAAAAAGCATATTACGTACGAATGGATAAATTGCGAACAAGCCGCGTATCGGCAAGTGCGTCATTGACATGAGTGCGTAGGTAATTGCTTTACAACACGCAATACGTACAATACTCTCTAGGTCTAAGGCAAAAACCATAGGACTGTTATATTAATAAAATAATAATAAATTACTTCTCATGCCTTAAAAACTCACTTCCTAGAGTATTATTACGGTAAATCTTATTGAAATAATTAGCGGCCTAAACACCATAATTTCCTGTAATATAATTGTAATATTTAACTAATCCTAAAAATAATTTTCAAGGCCCTTATAGTACAGAAATGATAATTTGAAATATCAGTGGTGTGTTATTTGATGACAAAACGTTAAAATTTTAAAATCCCCAATCGGTAGGTTATGCAATGGCAAGAAACCAAGGGTTAATAGCCCTTGAGGGGTGTCGCATGACCGAGGATCGTGGGTCGGAGCCCACGTTAAGCTGTAGGTCCTCTCGGGAATGGCCCTGGCAGCGAACGAAGGGGGAAAAAGCCTTATTCGAAAGAATACCAAGAAATGACAAAATTTTGCAAACCTTTAAATTGTATTAAATTGGTAAAACTAAGAAGCCCCTATAACTGTTTTTAAAATTTCAGGTCCATATTTAAAAAAATTAACTTGAGGTTGATATGTAAACAACGACACGGCGAATTTGAAAACTAATAACGCCATCTTATAGAACATAAAAAACGGCTATAAGAAGTTTTTTTTTTGTTTATTCTTGCAGGTAAAAATGAAGAAGCAAAAATTTAAAAACCAAAACTAAATATTTCGTTTTTTTTTGGATATCTCTGAAGGTATTCGGAATATTTACAATTTTCTTTTGCCAAATTAATAAGCCCCAAAATACGCAACTTTACCTCAATTTAACTATCTTCCTATCTATTACCGTTTTCGAGATCCCCTTGCACGCACACGAATATGTAGCACACTGTATACTTCAAAACATCGGCATCGTTTTAAAAGAAAAATGCAAATTTATAGAATTTTTCTTGACGTTTTCTTTTTGTCTCTTTTTGTTTACTCGCTGCATTGCACTACGTGACGACGGCGTGACCCATTTTGGCATAATAATTAAAGTAGGAGGCATTAAATTGAATCGTATAAAAATAATTAAGCTGAAGTTAATTGAACGCTCGAACTCTAATGTTCTAGGCACGCTCATTAGGCCCGATGATTTATTCTATTAAAAAAGTACGTTAGTGCTTAGCCCGCGGATGATTATCCAGTTTTATTAGGAATTTATTTATTTAAGCAAAATTAATGTATTTTCCGTTAGATCAGCAGGGTAATTCAATGGTAAACTGGATGACCCGGCACTACAAAAATAGGATTGCATCGTCTTCTATGTCTCAAACATTACACGGTTTTTAATTAAAATTTATAAACATACCTATGATATAAATTTTAAGCCTGGTGTGTTGTAATTATGAATATTTTATCTAAAAGATTTTTAAGTTACTATTTTTTTTTCTAGAGATTGGCGTGCATTTTTAAATTTTTCTGCCGTTTTCCGGCTATTTATTAATCAAAATTAATACAATATAAAGCTTACTTTGCATATAAAACCCTACACTTTAAAAGGGCGTTTTTGAAAATAATCATAATTAATAACAACACAAGCATAAAAAAAAATTGACCGCCTTATACAGGGTGAGTCAACGATAGAGTAAAGTTCTGTTTCAAGAATTAGAAAAAAAATCTAAATACAAAAGTTGTAGAGATCATTGAGATGCACATTTTAAAATTATTTTACTGTATACAGGGTGGCTCAAAAAAGTGTGGCGTTACAAAGTTAAATTTTTTTAAATGGAACACCCTACATATTGTATTATTTTCTGATTCCCCAAAAAAATCCACGTTTGTTTTGTAAACGTCATATATATAACTTCAATAGTTTTTGAGATATTTACGTTTAAAATATGGCATTTTTAGACTTTGACAGGCTGTAACATTGAAACGGTTTATCTTAGAGAAAAATTCCTATCTTAATATTTTATTCTCTATCTAAAAATTACAACTTCCGGTTTAAGATGTTCAACCGTTAAAACCTGTTTTTTTGGTTTAACATGTTAAACCGGAAGTTGTAACTTTTAAATAGATACAATAAAAAATTAAGATGGGGATCTCCAACATGAACCGTTCCAATGTTACAACCTGTCAAAGTCTAAAAATGCCATATTTTAAACGTAAATATCTCAAAAACTATTGAAGTTATGACGTTTACAAAACAAACGTGGATTTTGTGGAGAATCAGAAAATTATTCAATTTATAGGGTGTTCCATTTAAAAAAACTCAAGTTATATTCTCCACGTTTTTTTGGGCTACCCCGTATACTCCAGCATAATTTTAAAATGTGCACCACAATGGTCTCTACAATTCACCCTCTATACTGTCAGTAAGAAATAAGTTGCCTTGAATCAAAATTAGTGTCCCAGAAAATACATCTAAAAGGAGATGAATATTTGTTTTACACATTATTATGCCTTTGGTATTTAGCCCTGAAGGCCCTAAAAAAATATCACTTATTATTTAAAGAAACCCTACCATCTCACTAGGCGTAAAACAGCCTTAAATAAATAATCATTTTATAAATGTACCATATCGCAGATTGATAAGGGAAAAGAGTTATTTAATAATATTATTGTTAAATTATTAAATTTGCTTATAAAACCGGGAAATTAATTGTATTATACATAGACTTCTTAAGACTTAATTAGATCATATACCTACTATTTTGTCTCTGATTGTGATACCTCAGAGTTATTAACCTCCTAACTTATTTCATGGATAGAAATGATCCAATCGGTCATGATATGATCTAAAATAATTCAATCAAGAAGTATTATTAGTCAATACGTACATCGTACATGCCCCCAAATTTTAACGATGTTTTTGCTGTAAAAAAATTGCCCCTCATTAATCTTGTTGAAGATATTAGTTTTACGATAATAAAAAATGTTTTCCAATACTCTAGGAAAATACCACTACAGCTACACTAAACCTTCACCCTGTATGGACCTGTACTGTCTACTCCTTATGTATCTACTACTCAATAGGCTTGCGCAAACCTTCTTCGCCCAGTGTTGTTTTTTATAGTCAATTTATACTTATAGTAGCAATGATAAGGTGTGTGTGTAATTAGGTTTTATGGCTCTGGTTGAAACCAAATGGCCAGCATCTCTTTTTGTAATTTAATAGGGTTACCTACCTTTTAGATAAGATAAAAAATATAGTAACCCCTTTATGCGTTTACCTTCATTTTTCACTTTTGATTTTATTTTTTTTAAATAAACTGAGTTTTTATAAACGATTATTGTCATATCGATTATTATCTTTTATGGAATTATAAATATTTGATATATTTTTTTGTATCAAAGTTCGATGTTTCACATTTGGATTAGAGAAACTAAAACCACGCAGACTGAGAATTAAACGGGGTCCCACTTAAATCATTACCAAAGAAATTTGGCAAGATAAGTTATAGATATTTAAAAAAAAAATCAAAACAGCCTTAGCTAAAATGGGCGGTTCTAAAATTTTAGTTACTAAGTAACAACAATTTTTAGAAAAATGTCATTGCTGAAAATTTTTAAAAAATTGCATACTATTTTGGCACTTTCTATAAACTGTTATGAACCACTCCAATGAACGAATTACCATTAAAGTCCCTTAAATTTGCAACGGTTCGAGCAATTCCCATTTCATTTAAATAATAATATAGTTTTAAATTTTAACAATAACAGAATATTATAGCGATTACATTAATTTATTATTAAAGAATATTGGATGATGCTACTGACTTAGTCAAGGCAATTTTTATTTACCTTAATTTTACATACTATATATTCCAAACTTACCTCAGCAATATTTTCGGCTTTTAGAATTGCAAATAAATTTTTGGCACAACTCCCCAGCTAGAAGTTACGCTGGTAACTGATATCTGGATCGCATCTCCAATCTCTCCGGATTCTCTGGATGCTGTCCTGTTGCTTCTATAGCAACGCACAGTGCGGCAACCTGTAAACGAAAAAGGCAAAAAGTGAAAATTCACATTTTAAAAAATATATTTTTACATAAAAATTACTTTTAAACGCAAGAGAAACATAGATCAGAGAATTTGATGTTAATGAAATTTTGTATTATACAGGATGATTATTGATTCATTAAGGGTGGCCAAACTACTAGGATAAACAAAATCATTATTAAAGTAGCTATGAGAACTACGGAAAAAATTTCAGTGTAAGTATACTTACACTGAAAAACAACGTTTTTCCTTTCTTCCGGACACAGTGTACAACCAACTCTCCCCTTTACTTTCAATATTTTTTAAGTTCCGCACTTTGCTGCGAGGGGGCACAATTAGCAAGAAAAACGACTAAACCGTAGGTCAATATCTTTGTTTGTTTCAGAGTTATTGCCAAAAGAATTTTTAACACTTTAAAGTCCCATGGTCAAGCATTCCGCGACAAAAAAAAATATTTTTTAAACTTTATAGTTGTATAAGTTTGTTACTCATTATTCATGGCTCAAAAACTACTTTAGAATTAATATATAATCAGGGAAAACTATCGAATTTAGGCATAATTCTAATATGGTGTTTTAAAAAATAAATCTAGATAGTCGTGAAACAAAATCAACATCTATTTTTTAGACGTACCAATTGGAATGTTATATTTCCTATTGTATTTAAAGATATTAATAATTCTATAGTAGTTTTTGGGCCATTGGAATAATGAGTGATAAACCTACATAATCGTAGATTAAAAATATTTTCTGTTGTGGAATGCTTGACCACAGAACTATTAAAACAATCACTTCTTTAATTAAAGTGTTAAGAATTATTCTTTTGGCAGAAACGAATGAAGATATTGTACTGAGGTTTTCACATTTTTTCTTACAAAGTTAGTCTACTTTCCGATTATAATGTCATAGTTATACCATATGATTTAAGTTTAAGGGATAAAATGAAAAAAAACTGTTATGATTACAAATTGCGCCCTCTAACAATTGTATTAGGAACTATCGTGTACGAATGGATAAGACATTTGGAAGCACTTACCTTTCTCTTCCAAACAAGCTTAAATTTACTAAATTCGGATAACTCGTTTTGAAATTACAGATATTTAAATGATTACACTTTCAATATCATATTATCAAGGTCGGAACGCCAATGAGCCTTTGACCAAAATATTCTAGAATTATCTAAGTTTTCTAATGATGTTCCTAAAGGTATACCTTAAGGTGAGAATTTTTGGAGATATTTAGAATTGTTAAATTTTCAATTGTGCCCTCTAGCGGCGAAATCAACTTAAAAATTATTTCCAGGATTTTTTCATATAGGTATAGCCACATTTATTATGATTTTTTTCCTTGAGTTTCTATTCCCAGTAGTTTTCGAGATATGGTCGCTGGCCACCCTCAATGAATCACCCCGTATAATCGGGGTTAATCACGAGAAGCGCTTGTTAGAAATTTTGAGATTTATACCGAATATTTTTATATATGAACAAAAAGTTTCAAAAAGTAGTTTTATTTTCTTAGTTAGGTACACCATTAAGGTTCTACCGCCTGTCAAACGACGAGAAAAACGCAAGAGTCCGTTTTCATGATTGTAAAATTTACCAGGCTAATAAGAAAAAATATTCACATAAAAAAATGTCAGTGTTGTACCCTTTTTTTTGTAAAATATATCAGACGAGATGTTTGCACTAATACAACAACTTTTCTAACTAAAATTAGGGGTTTTATATCACATAAGTACCTACCAAAATTTAAAATAATATGTAAACACTTTTCAAAGATATTACAAAATAAAAAAATAATTCAGCAAAAAAAGGAAAGCTGTTGCGAACATGTTAATATGAACTTTTGTTAATAAAATTACCTAAGGAATCACATCCTGCAATATTAGCGCGTCATTAAGGAACACACTGTATATAGATAACGTTTTTAAATTTTATTCTGGAGTTTTCATTTTTGTCCCTTTATGCATTTACTCGATGCACTGTGCAACGGCTGCGTCCTGCGCCGGAATATTGCCGGAAAATTAGTTAATGGCCTGAATACGCACGATTAATAAACTCAATTTGGAAAGGGTTATCCCGTTTACAAGAATGCACTGAAATAGGTTTCTGCTTCTGCTTAATACGGGGTGTTTGAGAATAATTTTCAATAGTTAATTTTCTATAACACTTTAAAACCTTATAACCTGCAATATTCTTTTATTGGTTTATAAAGAAAAGAGATCTGGGCGTCTGATGAAACCCTTTCAGGGGAGGAGGCAAACGTATTTTCATCGAAATGTCAACTAATTAAGAGGGATGTTGAGAAAAATTGTGCTTCGAAAATTAGAAAAAAAAGTCAAATATTTTATTTAGAAAATGCTGTAAAAAATTATTTTTTCTTCTACCGAGTTCAAAAACACTCTAAAACCCTTTGGCAGAGTCATCTATAAAGTCTTAGTCATAAAATGCTCAATAGCGCAGCCACAAAATTAGTTTGGGAGTAAAACCCCATCAGGATCAAAAGGAAGCAACGCTTCTATAGAGATAGCGCTGCAGGCGAAAATTTTTAGCAAAATAGTTTTAAAAACTATAGAAATTCGCTGGTCATAAAATTGAAAGGAATGTGGTGTAATAGTATTTAACGTTAAGTACGGCAGGTGACTTATTATAGTAGGAGTTGTTTTTACGGTCACAGGAGCAGAATCTGGAATATAGAAGAGTACTGTAAAAAATAACACCTAACAGACGGGTATCGTATAATATTTTGTTTCATCCTATCTTTATAATACTTTTTAAAAGAATAAATAAATGTTTATTAAAATTTAAAAAATTAGTTAAATCATATTACCTTAATTACAATTATTGAGCCTTTGGTTTCCATAATTAACTATGATTGTCGCTTGCTTGTCAAATTAATTGTTAACTATTATTATATTGTGACAACTTGTCAAAAATCGAAAGTAAAGTTATTGTTTCTAAAAAACACATTATGATATCTGATACTATAATGTTTCATTTTCCGGCCGTAAATGAAAAAAGAGTAAGTATAGATTTACCGGATATAGGATGAAATAAATCTAATTTACAAAATAAAAAATGTATAACAGCACCACGGCAAAAATTTTATTGAACATATTCTGGGGCACCTCTAGACGTTGAGCATTTCTGGAATAAAATGTATTCCGTCCAGTTTAATCATTACATTCAAATAGGAAAAGTTAATGTTGAGTCGGAACCCACGTACTGTGTAGTATCGCATTTGTGAGCTCCGTAAATTTTATTAAATTGTTGTTAAACTAGTGCGAAATATTTTGTGAAATTGACATGGACGCTTCAAGTGATGGTGGTCAATTGAAAAATATTGAGAAAAGGGAAAGAAAATGTCATACAGCTAAGGGAACAAGAAGTTTTTCCGCCGGTGCATTGAATGTAAGTTTAGAAGAAATAAATAAAATTATCGGTATAGAACCAAGGTCGTCAAGAACCGATGTTGATAAACACCAGAAAAAAAACACTACTGATAAGCAGGACAACAATAAATTACCAGGGGAATTCAATAAGTGTGAACTTAATTTAGATCAGGATGAGGTTTTTAATGACCCAAACGCCATTTTCAAGCCAAGATCGTCGATACAACATTCTCCCCCGATTTCAACCCCAAAAGACCCTTTAAGCTATACAAACGACAAAGAACTTGAAACAATGGATGATAGTACTAATAAGAGACCAAGATCAGAAACAAGCCCTGAGAACACAAATATGCACAAAAGACAATGTTATAGGGATAAAAAAAACATGGATAATAGTGAAATAGACCAACAAGAAACAGTTTCTATGAACAAAATAATTTTCGATGTTTTTTCATCATTAGAAAAAATACAAGAATTGACAAATAAAGATGAAGACTGCTCTATTTTCTCGAAAGATGACCAAAAAGGTGTCAGGATAGCCAGTACTTCCATATACAAATGTCTTACAATATTAGTTCATAAGCTTGGCAACTTAGAAAATATTAACACTTCTTTGCATTACCAACTGGCAGCTGTAAAACACCATGAGAAAAGTAACGAAATGATAGAACTACCCTTGACTAAAACAAAAACATATGCTACTACAACAGCGATAAAAAACTTTCCTCTAGTTACCCCAACCCCAGGAAAAAAAGGGCCCATAAGCGACTCCGAAAAATGGACTACACCACCGACAAGCCGAAAACTTGAGACAGTAATAAGAATGCAGGACATAAATGACGCCAAAGAGGTGACACAACAGCTAAAAAAGACAATTAACCCAAAAGACATAGATGGAGGGTTTAAAAGTATCAGGCATTTAAAAAACGGTGCAATAGTACTAGAATCCCACAATAAATCACAACAAGATAAGCTGAAACTGGCCCTAAAGGACAAAGAAAATGTACAACTTAAGGAAACACAACAATCTGATCCTATGTTTTTAATTACCGGCATTGAAAAAGGTTTCTCTGATAATGACTTTGTTAAAGAACTTATTCATCTAAATAACGAAGTTGAACTTGAATTAGGCTACAAAGTACTGGATAAGATTAAAGTTATAGCAAAACGCCAATGCCGCAACCCAAACAAAGAAAATTGGATATTGCAAGCACCATCGAATATCGCAAAATGGTTTCTCAAGAAAGAAAAAATCAATTTTGATTTGGTAAAAGTATTTGTACAGGAACATCTAAATTTAGCTATTTGCTTCCGATGTTGTAGTTTTGGGCACGTATCTAAGTACTGCAATGAAAAGCAATGCTGTCATAAATGTAGTGAGGAACATGCAGCCAAGGATTGTACTAGAACCAATTTTAAATGCCCAAATTGTATTAAAATGAAATATAATGAGAATGACTGTCAACATTCTGCGCGAGACACAAATTGCCCTGTGTATAAAAGAAAACTGGATAGATATAGAAACCAGATAAATTACACGGATGATTTTTTACAAGTGTAAAAGAAGACAACATCGAGAAAAAGCAACTAACCAAAAACATTAAACAAAAAATGAGCATAATACATCAAAATGTACAATCAATTGGAAATTCAATTGATAAGCTGAATGATATGCTACAAGACCATCCCGAGTGTAAAATAATGTGTGTGACTGAACATTGGAAGACAGAAATACAATTACCAAAATTAGCAATCAGAAACTTTAAACTATGCTCGATGTTTTGCCGAGAAGAAGGACAGCATGGTGGAACCGCAATATATGTTAAACAAAATATAAAGTGTAAAGCAAGAACCAAATTAAACAGGCTATCTGTCAGTGGCGCATTTGAATGTGCTGCAGTCGAGTGTCAGTTGGGAAAAATAAGTGCGTTGGTTATAACTATTTATAGGCCCCCCAATGGGAACATAAAATTGTTTTTAGATAAGCTTGAAAATATTTTATTTACCACTTTTAATGAAACGGGACTGATTTTTATATTAGGTGATTTTAACATAGAAATGATAAAAGAAAACAAATCTAGAACGGATTTCTTATCATTAATGTCTTCCTTTAACTTTCAACCAAAAATATTAGAAAATACTAGAATAACGAGTAATACTTCCAGTTGTATAGATAATATATTTACAAATTTTGAGCAGATGGAAACTTTAGTGTTTGAGAATTTTATATCAGACCATACAGCGCAGAAGCTCATTTTTGAAACGGAATATCATAACGGAGATGCCCAAATATACCGACGTTTTTTTAGAAATGAAAACAAAAATGAATTTCTGCGCTGTCTGAGTGAGCAGGACTGGTTGAATGTCTATGAGGTTGAAAGAAATGATGTAAATGGACAGTGGCGTGCATTTATGAATAATTTTATTAATATATTCCAACAGTATTTCCCTCTAAAGCTATGTTCGAGAACAAAAGTTTCAAAAATGTTTGAGGATAGGGAAATTATTAATTGTAAACGCGAATTAGATTTATTATTAACACTATCAAGACAGCATCAAAATTATAAAGACCAATATAAGGAAAAGAAAAAAGATTATGATAAATTGTTAAAAGAGTCTCGAACAAAACAATATGCCAATAGAGTAAACAGTACAGATAATAAAATGAAATGTATGTGGACGATTTGTAATGAAATTATAGGAAAAACTAACCAAAGCTCGGACATGGAGATACAGGGAGAACCGGAGGTAATAGCAAATAACTTTAACGAGTATCTAATATCAGTCATACCTGATCTCATGAAAAATGTATCAAGTGTTCCGTTTAACTGTAATATTGTCAATAATGATAAATCAATGTTTTTAAATCCAGTAACAACAAGTGAAATATGTGAAATAGCGAAGAAAATAAAAAATAAACATAGTTCCGGTTTTGATGAAATTCCTACCAGCATCGTAAAGCTTTCTATTAGTGTATGTAAGAATACTATTTGTTATATAATGAATAACTCTTTTAAGTATGGTATATTCCCTGAAAATTTAAAAGTTGCACTAATAAAACCAGTCTTTAAAAAGGGTGATACAGAACAAATGGATAATTATAGGCCAATAAGTTTATTGACAGGGTTTTCAAAATTATTTGAAATGGCAATGTGTTCAAGATTAATAAATTTTCTAACGAGCAGTAATATATTTAGTAAAAATCAACATGGTTTTTTAAAGGGACGATCGACTCAAACTGCAATTTTTCAGTTTATTCAAACAGTTCTGAATCACCTTGAAGATGGTAACATAGCTGTGGGTATGTTTTTGGATTTATCAAAGGCATATGACTGCTTGGATAGGGATATACTAGTGAGGAAGCTTGAAATGTATGGGATCAGAGGAAACGCTCATAGGTGGATATCAGGATATCTTAACCACAGAAAACAAAAAGTCTGTATAATGAAAAATGGGAAATCTTATAAGTCCAAAATATTATCAAATGATGTCGGAATAGCCCAGGGAAGTGTCTTGGGTCCTATTCTATTTATTGTTTTCATAAATGATTTAAACAATTTAATTCAAGCTAATCAGGATATCGTTAATTACGCCGACGACACTAACTTACTTTTGGGGGGCAAAAGTATTGATGAACTTATCAATGAATGCAGACTTTTTCTTAACAGAGTTACACAGTGGTTTACAGAAAATAAACTTATCTTGAATAAAAATAAAACTAATATAATACTTTTTAGAACCAAGGCGTCAAGGGTGGAGAAGCCAGCCAATTTTAATAATGATATTGATAGTGATAAAATTATTTTTTCCGAAAGTACAAAATTTTTAGGGGTGCAAATTAATGAATATTTAGACTGGGCTCTCCATATCAAAGGCCTCTCACAAAAGCTAAATGCTATTTGCTACGGTATTCGTGTAACAGGTAAATACATGAATGAAAAAACTCTAAAAATATTATATTTTGCTAACTTTGAATCCGTTTTGAAGTATGGAATCATTTTTTGGGGAAGGGATAGTCAAATTCAAAATATTTTTGTAATTCAAAAGCGAGTAGTTAGAATAATTAAAAAATTAGGGTATAATGAAACATGCAGATCTGTTTTTAAAAGTACAGGGATGCTGACTGTATATGCAATATATATTTATGAGTGTTTAGTGTTTTTCTTTAAGAATAGAAACTGTTTTGAAGCCCCAGTTAGTCATCAACATAATACAAGAACTTGTAATATCAATTATCCCATACATAGGCTGACTCTGACAGAAAAATCACCGAATTATATGTGCTTGAGATTATTTAATAAATTGCCCGAGAAAATAAAAAGAATTAACAGCGAGAAACAATTTAAAATCGAAATCAAAACCATGCTATTGGAATTAGAGCCCTATAAAATCGATGATTTTTTGAGTATTTAAATTCTGTTGAAATCTAAGTAATATTGTCGTTTTTGTCCTGTCTTTTGTTTTGTTTTGACGGCATTTCACTTTGTGTTTGTAATTTAAATTAAATTATGTAACATAATTTTGAAATAAAGAAATTAAGTAAGTTAAGGAATGTTTCTTAAAACAACATTTTTTAAATTTGTAGGACCGGGATGTAATTCCTGAGAAAAGTTTAACAATATTTCTCAAGGTCACTGTGAAAAATATAATTTGGCTAGACGTTTAGAAGATTTCTAAAAGAACGAAAATTGAAAATATGGCGCCTCCCAAAACATTTCGCCCCTCCCACCCCTAAAGTCTGGCTACACCACTGGTGCTAGCCTAAAAATGAGTTGTTTATAAAAATCTACAGTGACAGCACGATCTGGGAAATTTTTTAAAAAAATTAAAAAAGCTCAGATAGTATCTACATATCCTGAAATCGAAATCCGCATGCAGAGAACTTTTAAAAAATCCAACCGTTTACAAGGTACGAAGGGACAAATATATTTGGGTTCAATTTAAGAGTTATGTATTTTTATTTTCAAAAATACGCAAAAATATGAAATATGAGAAAAGTTGTTTAGAATTAATTATAAAAAAGTATTATTATAAGTCACCATCACACGTTTAGTTTAAGTATGTTTCTAATTATAAACACTTCCCCTTTTTATGAATCTTATATTTAAAATTACATAAATTATCTTAAACTTACCTTAAGGGATCTCTAAATTATTCCGTATAAAACAAATCTCTAGGTTATACACGATATATTTCGTCAAAAATTTTGTCGTATTATAGCTTTTCTCGGATAAAAATAACTACTAATAAATTAAGAGTGTTCTATTTGAACCGCCTCCAATTATCTCCTTAATTTATAATTAAACACCGTGTGTTGAAAATGTTTAGCTGACGAAAGACAATAACAATTTATTAATATGCAGGGAAATAATTTTTTAATTATCTTATAATTCCTGGCACATTTGTCTATATGTTATGTTATTACTACCTGATCAACGCGATAATAATTTCTGTGGTCTTACGACAAATAAAACATGTGTCGTTACTTAATTTTCATTAAAATTTTCCACTACGAATTTCCTCGAGATTAAATTTTGGGTTTCTATTAAACAGTGAATACAAACAAATAAGGAAGCTTGGGTATTGATTTAATTGCAAAAGTTTCCTAACTTTAGTCCTGGATACAGTGGCGTAGCCTGGGGGGCAGCCCCCCTTGAAATCCAAAAAACCAGAAGATTTAAAGTATAATTGGAAAACGAAAGTGCGGCAACCCTATAAATAACGCACCAAATGAAATAACACATAATCTTACATATGATAAAAAATGCTTGCAAGACAAACTGACATCCACGCAAATCTTAAAACTTTTAAAGGCACCCGCGGCGCGCGACACCCTTCTTCGAATTTTATTTATTAATTTAAACAGCTTTATTGGTGTTTGTTATGCATAATCTTTACATGACAATGGCTTCTAATAATTGTCGATTATAGCTAATATATGTTTTTGGTTTTCAATCAATAAAAAATAAACCTTATTTTTAATATTCTTTTGCTCAGTTATGCTTATTTCATAAAGTTTCTTTATAGGTTTTAAATTATTTATATAGTATAACTCCCTACAAGTTTCTATAAAAAAAAATAAATATTTTTTCTAATTTGAAATTTTTTTAAGGTCCAAAAAAGGGTGTTTTGGGCGTGGTATCCGAAAAAATTTTCGCCTGGGGCGCTAGTTACTCAGTTTCAGATCCTTTTGGGCCACCCCCAAACTAAATTTCTGGCTACGCCACTGCCTGAATATCGTTTATTTACAGGTTGTCCTAGAGAAGGTATGAGCAACAATTTGAGTTGGGATACAAGGGGTTAAAAATAATATCAGAACTTCCTATTAATTTTTTTTTGTCCTGTCCACTATGTACGTTGGCAGTAGTGGCGGCTCGTGAATGTTTAGTATGGAAGGTCACAGATCTAGGCACGCAAAATTCAGTGCATATTTTTGTAATTTTTGAGGAAATGTCTAAAATGCATGACTTACAAATTTGTATCGAAAACATTAGCAAGGAAAATTGGCCACGATATGATTCACGTTCTGTTTTTAAAGCGCATTCGCCAATATTTCTAAATTCTTCTTTAAACTTACCAGCTCAATGCGAAATTATATCTATAGAGGGTGCTAGAAATTCGTGTACGTACCGGGTGTCCCACTAAGAATGGCTCTCGACCGTATCTCGGAAACTACTGGGCATAGAAACTCAGGAAAAGAAAAATTATAACTAAAGTGGTCATGAGAAAATCCTGGAAATAATTTTTAAGTTCCGCATTTTGCCGCAAGAGGGCGTAATTGAAAAGTAAATTTTAAAAGTTTACATATCTCCGAAAATTCCACATTAGGGTATATCTTTGATAACACCATTGAAAAGCTTGGACAATTATGCATCATTTTGGTCTTAGATAGACGGAAGTGAAGGTGGTCATTTCCAACAATTTTAAGTAAGCGATTATATATTTTTTAGAAAAAAAGTGGGACGCCACTGATATTTTTTCATGTGAATATTATTTCTGATTAGCCTGGTCAATTCTGCATAAAAATGGTCTCTTGCGTTTTTCTCCTCAGGCACACCGTTCTTAATTAAAATAAATTAGCTCTACTATTTAATATTATTATTATTAACATTGATAATGAAAAATTTAGTTTCATAAAAATTGTTGCCCAGTAGTTTCCGAGATACGGCCGAGAGCCAATCTTAGTGGGACACCCGGTACAAGGGAATCTCGAAAACGGTAAGAGATACGAAGATGGTGAAATTGAGGCAAAGTTGCGTATTTTGGTGCTTAATAATTTGGTGAAAAAAATTGTAAATATTACGAATACTTTCGGAGATATCCGAAAAAACCAAAATTTTTAGTTTTGGTTTTTTTGTTTTTTGCGGCTTCATTTTTGACTTGGGAAAATAAACAAAAAACACTTTTTCATAGCCGTTTTTTATATTCTACAAGATGACGTTTTTAGTTTTCAAATTCGACGTTTCATTCTTTAGATACCAACCTCAAGTCAATCTTGTTTAATACGGAACTAGAATTTTTAAAACAGGAGTTCTAAGCTTTGGAAATTTAATACAATTTAAAGGTTTTAAAAATTTTAACGTTTTATCATCTAATCACACATTTTTTCAAATTATCTTTTTATATCATTTCGGTCCTGAACACTTAAGGCCAAACTAAAAAAAATTGATTTGAAGAATCCGTCCCGTTTTACATAATATATTGATATTTGATATTTTCTAAGAAAAAATACCCTGTTTATTTTTGTTGCATATTTCGCCTCAAACTACCATTATGAGACCTTATAAATGGTAAAAAAAATTGAAATTGCTTTTTAAACAAAGATAAGCGCATCACAGTAACATAACTAGACTTTCACTCCATCAGTTACCTTTTTTCACTCGGGAGCTGCAGAAGCGTATTAAGGGGGGGGGGCTTCCGGGCTGCAGCCCCTGGTCTTTTTAAATAAAGATAAAATTTAAAAACAAAAATGTTTAGCTAAACAGCGTTTTATTATAAATAAGATCAATTATTAAAATACAACTTTATATCGATGTTAATAAAGTAAGTTTCTCATTCAATTGAAGCTGAGTTTTAATAAGTTGCGATAGGGTAATCACCATCAACAAATCTTTAACGTTACTATTAAACATTTCAGAAAACTGCTCAGCGGTCATATGAGGTACAGAATTGACCAGATGTAACAAACTTCTTCCCACTTCGTTGTTAGCTGGTTGACGTTCTGACAGGACATCTTCCACATATGCTAAAACCTAAAAGGAATTTGTTTAAAATAAGTATAAACTGTTGTGTAAATATACTGCGTCCATTACTTATTATGGAATAGTTAAAAAAATACAATTTCAAATGTCCATAAAAAAATTTGATCAATGCATTCTATTTTTAGTGTATTATGTAGGCTCTTGACTACATATTATAATGTGTTTGATTTTAGGTCTGTTCCCACAAGAAATCACGGACAAGTTACCGACAGTTTGACAGTTCTCTACCCAATCCAAACACCCAGAAATCCGCGTACGAGTCTATTGCGCAGAATCATTATTTTCACGGACTGTCCGTGACTGTTATGAGAACAAACCCTTTACTGGATGCCTCTTTTGGAAAATTATCAGGCCATGTAAAATTTGCTGTATCTTTTGATACTTTAACCATCACCCTGTATAAAAAAAGATACAGGTAAACTAAGGTCAAACAAACAAATTGTAAATGTAAGTAGTCCAAATGGTCGACGTAGTAAACTACAAATAAAAATAGAATAAAAATAAAACATCTCCTTGGTGAAATATACCTGCCAGAAAAAAAAACTAGCAAAAGGTGTAGTAACAACAGCTTCTCAGAGTTTTTACAAAACCTAATTTATTCTAGTAATAAATATAAAACTTGACAATGTCTACAAGTTTGCCTATGTTTTCTTAATAACAAAAACAATAAATGATCAATATCAGCAAAAGTTTGTAGGGAACAGGTAATGATAAATTCTATAGGTTCAATTTTCGAATATTTGAATACTTCTGTGTATTATTAGTGACATTATTTGTAAAAAGTATTTATTAAAGTATCCAATCAAATATACCTTTAGAGTTGTGCTCTCTTTTTTTTCTAAGAAAATGTTTGTGTTTTCTAGTCAATGGAGTTTTTACTTACAATCAAAGATAAGACTTTCATAAAAATTTTCCCTTTATGACTAAGTATAAATTTACTGGTAAAAATTAGAGATGCGCCGAGTGTTCGGTTTGCCAAATAATTGCCAAATTACCGGCCACTTTTGAGCAAGTAGAGCTGATACATTCGGCCAAACATCTTTCGCTTTGCCGCCAAAATAATAAAGTAAGAAAAAAATGTCTAAATAAAAAATACACTTAAAAATATACATTTATGTTAAATCAGTGTATGTAAAGTTTATTCAACCGCGTTAAACAAGTTATAATATGGAACAGTATTTAAAATTTATCACTATTCGGTGCATCTTTGGTAAAAATACTATCATTTCCTTACCTGGTCTAGCAGAGATCCCATTTTATTTCCAGCTTCTGCGACTTGGGCTAAATCTAACATCGGGTTGACGTTTCTTGGTCGTCCGGAATTTCCAATACTTTTCTGACAAAGATGTAATGCAAAAACCTCTGGGTCGTAACATAACATATCCACAGGAATAGATGTGAACATACACCCTTGTTTGCCGTTTGGTACTCCGAAGTTAACGCAAACGTAAGCTTTAAGCCCCATGCGACCCCCCTAAAAAAATATATGAATGAAAACTTTTAATTAGATGAGTATTCCTATGATCTTATACACAAACTAGTGTTACATTGAGGTAAAGTTCTGTATTTTGGAGAGTTACTAGCAAAACTCTGGAAGAAACAAACCTGTAAACTGGTATCAACTGTAAGATGAACGGGATTTACGCACTCTCTGGAATAATACTCATGAATAACTGAGCTATGGTTAGTAACTTCATGACCAGTTGCCCACCATCCCACAATAGCTTCGCTAGAATTTACCCTGCGATTCAGCTCGTACACGTCCATTGCGTAGGAGAGTTCTGCCTCCACTTGATCGTCATACTCTTTATGTGGGACACAAAAACAATTTGTTACCTCCACTACACCTTTATCACATGTACCTGAAAGATTGAATCATGAGTTTATTATTCTCAAACTCAGCTAGTGACGACACAGTTAATGCAACTTCAATAAATCAATTTAAGAATGTTGGTGTAAAATATGTACCGGAGCTTTAGGTAATTCTTAAGACTACGGATTTTAGGAATTTAGACACTACCAATATCTTTCATGTCACCCTTAGGTTATAAGGTTAGGAAATAAACTCAAAAAATATTACTGACCTAAAAGGGTTCCTATAACTCTATGAGAATCTGCATTTCGTCTTTCATAAGCATCTACGATTTGAAATAATACAACCGGATGAACTTTTACTTGTAAATTCAAAGCCATGTTGTGATAGTGACACTGACAGTTGCCAAAGAAAAAGAAGGCACATGCGCATCCGCATGCGCCCTGAGTACGTCAATGTCAAAATCTCGTTTAGCCAACATAATCAATCGAATTCCACTAAACTTTATTCAAATTCCAAAATTATTTGATTTTCTTTTAAGCTGTTTTTCAAGAAGAAAATGATTACGATATCTTTTTTTGAGTTAAAATGCAATAAATAAGCTTTTATTTTTGTTTTCATGCACCCAGTGACATATCAGAGTATTTCTTGTTATACACTTTGAGGATAAGCCTTCCCGTTTAACGTTGATGGCCACTACCAAAATGGTTTCGCGGCGATCGAGCGGATTGGGATGTGCGTTGTTTTGGCATATCTGCAATGCAGGCGTGCCTCGTTTAAAGCAGTTAATAGTGTGTGCGAGCCGGATGTTCTTGGGCAAAGTTTTTCGTGAGGAGACAAATCGAATTTTCGAAGAAAAACCCGGCGTTATCTCCTCCCCCCCATACACCATATATGTTTGTTTACAATTGTATTCCAGAATCATACCTACTGCTTAAACCCTAAAACCCCTTTAAAAATATAACAGGATTTCCAATTACTAGCATGAATTATGTAAAGGGGAAATACTAAAATGCTAAATTACGAAATCACAGTAAGGTGTTATGTGATAATTGCTTCAAATTAACCATTGAATATAACTTGAATTCCTGCTAAGAAGGTAGATATTAAGTACAATGATCTTTAATTGTGTACTTTAAGAAACAACTTTAAATAATTAACTATGTCAACTACTTCCGAAGATTCCAGCTCTTCAGATTATTCCACTGATTCTTCAGATGAAGATGGAATGGAAACTGCTCAAGCCTATGGTACTAAAATCCAATTACCACAAGGTCTGTGTGAAAGAAAGGATATCTTTGAGGAATTTTTTACCGTTGATTTGTGGAACTCATTTTCAGATGAAGATAAAGAACATTTACAAACATTTTTACCTAATTTTCCTGAGAATGACGATCTTGAGAAAACAAAGACCTTGCAAAGACTCTTTGACTTTGAAAATTTTAGATTTTGTAATCCTTTAAATAAATTCTTTGAACAGTTGAAAGCTGGATACCTTAGGCCTGATATTGCTCATATGAGACGTGTAATTCGTAAAACAGAAATAAAAGAGTCTAAGTACAGAAGGAACTGTATTAGAGAACAATTAAAAAATGAAGTTATAGAATCTCAAGAAAAGCTTCTTAGTCAGATAAAAACTTTACCACCAGGAGTAGAGCCAAAGCAGGAAAAACGCAAAGTAAGCATTGAATATGTCTCGCATAGAACCAAGAAAAGGTATTTCCAATTGTTAGGAGCTATGAAGTCAAAAACCAATGACACTGATTTTTCTTCTGATGAAAATTACCCAGAAGGACCCTCTCCTGGATTATCTCGTAAACAAAAGAGACATTTAAACAGTATAAGAAATAATATCAATACTTCAAAAGAGACTTGGTTTAACTCTACAATGATGGCTAAATTAAATGGTTTATCAATTGACTTAGAAAAATATATAACACCACATCACAATCCATTTTATATAAATGATGAATCCTATAAAAATATGCTGCATCAGCATAAAAGAAGAAAAGTAGAGAAACCTGAAGATACTGAATTATTCATCGATGGTAAGTACCTAATCATACCAAAAGTTTGTTTATCACAGAAAACATTCATAGTTTAGAATACAACATCCCCCATTAGCTTTTTAGGGATTATGCTAAGGAAGTTCGAAAAATTATCTTAATCTTTATCTCCATTCAAGGTCCTTAGTTGCTTATTGAACCATCGATACCTCTTACGCTAAACACATATAGGTACTACACTTATCATTTATATAATTATATTTTAGATATTTCAGTAACAGATATAATAGCCCGAACCCAACTACCATTTATCAAGAACTTGCAGAATAAGTCGCCTCAATCAGATTCTAGAACATCACTGAAAAAACGCTTAAAGAAGGAATTGAATCATAGAAAGTCTGTAGATGCATCTGTTGCAAATCATAAATCAAGTAACCCTGTTACAATGGGAGCTCATAGCTCAAATTCTGATTCAGACTCTGATTCTGTCATAGATGCAGTAACGGTATCAAATAGAGGAGTTAGTCCCAATAATAATATAGGAAAAGAAATAAGACCTAGTAAAGTTGATAATTTGGGACCAAAAATTTCTGTTTCGCCTATCAAAATCAAAGAAGAAATTAAAAGTGAACCTTTAGATACCCTGGATGAATCCAATGAAAATACAAATGATAGTTTTAATGTTTCTAACTTACATACCATCAAGGAACAGATTAGTTCTATTAATACAATAATGCCTTCAAGTTATGGTAAAATTACACCCATAAAAATGGAAGATCTTGAAACTATTGACATAATGAATACACCAATAGAATTGGACAATTCTGATATTGATATAATGGAATTAAGCATAAAACCTGAATTAATGCAAGAGACTCATGCAAATTTCTTTTCTCTTATTAGAGACGTTATATGTTCTACAAATGACCATAGGATGAATATGTATACTCTACAAGAAAGGCTCAGAGCTTGGCAGGAAAATCCCATAAGCCCTTTAAATGATTGGTACAGGTAAGTAAAAGTTAATAGATAACAAATAGAGTTATGAAATTGAATTTTTTCAAATGAAAATTATTTAAAACTCAAAATCTTATTAAAAAAATAAATTTACAATATTTTAATATATGTGTACCTACCTATCTCTTCTTCAATTCTTGTAGAGAAATCTATATGGTCCTATAATAATTTTATTGACAAGGCGAGTTTTTTTAAAATGCCCTAATTATTAAACTTTAAAAAATTATTTGCTTGTTTTAGCTATGTAGATAACTGGATTAATATTTTACCATCTGCCATAACATTTCTATGTGGAAATGCATCTGAGCAGCCAGATGATTTTGTTCCGTATATGGAATACAAATCAACGCTTGATGTGTACCAGTGGATTGGGGCCGGAAGGGACTCCGACCCACTCTTGTCAAATTTGTGCACATTTTGGCTTCAACATAGAACTGAGAGCAAATTAATGAAACCTGCCGAAATAGAATTGGACATTTCAGATAGGTAAAATTTCTATTTTTTTTTACTCAACATTTTTCTGTTATAAATATATATATATATATATATATATTGAAAGTTGCCGTAATAAGGCACTTAAAATGCTTGGATTTGTAAAGAGACATACAAAAGACTTTAATTGTTTGAATACAATAAAAATTCTCTACACCTCACTGATACGACCACACTTGGAAAACTGTACTAGTGTCTGGAGTCCATACTATCAAATTTATATTGGCAAACTCGAGTCCGTTCAAAGAAATTTTTTTAGGTATATAGCATTTAAGAAACATATACCATTAGAAAACATAAATTATGTCAATTTAGCACAAGAGTTAGGACTAATTAGCATAAAAAAATGTCATGAACATAACGACATTATTTTGGCACACAAAATTATAAATGGTTCAATAAGTAGCCCAGAACTCTTGTCCTTGCTCCAATTATATGTACCTCCTAGGCAATTAAGAGAATCTAAAATGTTTGAATTAAGGCAGCACCGTACTGTGTATGGTGAAAATTCTCCAATTAATCGAATTATGAAAAATGGGAACAGGTTTAGGGGTGATTTATTTAATATAAATTTAGAACCATTGAAAAGGTTATTAAAGAATATTTACTACGAATTTAAAAATAGATGTATAAGCTATTTAATAATGTTTAACTTTTGTATTTGTGTGAGTGCATAGGTTATTTTAGTTTAGACTAAGAACTATTGTACGAATGGGCATGTCCCGTATATTGACAAATAAATAAATAAATAATACCAACATTAAAAACTCAGATTTGTTGGCCAAGATATAAATTTTTAGAGGTCTTATATTAAATTCCTGCAGATTTTCTTACTTTAAACTTTTTGCTTGTTGTCATTTTGACATTTATTAACAGCAATAAATATTAATATTTGTTATTGGGTCAAGCATTTATAAGGCCCATTATATCTATCTTCTGGTAACTTTACCAGCAAGGTATTTTTCAAAGAAACCATCGTTGAGACAATTGTTTCTATATAAATTATCTGGCTGGTAAAGTTACCAGGAGATGGATATAATGGACCTAAATATGATATTTTTATTTTTACAGCTCTAAGGCATTAGGCTTTATGGTTACTTCATTTTTAAGATGTATACCTATTATGATTGTGATTTTTAAATTGTATAAGGTTTTTATTTTTAATAATACTGGGTGATTCCTAAGTTGATACTTCTTTTTTAGCATAAAATAAACATCATTTTCAAATACCTTTTTTCTAAACTAAAAGGTAAGGTACTTACATTCATTTATTACTCTATGGATCAAATACGGTCCTGCCTAACGTAAACATAATCTCGAAGCAGCAGCCGCACTTTGACGGCACTCACCGTAAATTAGCACCATATCTACTAGTTCATTGTTTTCAAATTTAACCATTTTCACCAGTTTAAAATTAACTTGCATAACACCATAAAGTATATCAGGCTACATTTTAATGACCAGGCCCGCAGTTAGATTTTTTACTTCTGTGTCTCGCCTATTTTTAAGTTTTTTGGAAAAAGGTATTTGAAAATGTTTATTTTAATGCCTTCTATACACAGCTAAAAAAGAAGTATCAACTTTGGAATCACCCTATATATATCAAATTTTTATAAATGTAAAGTTGTCTAATGCTCGTATTTTTCGTTTCAGAATATAATTCTATTCAATGATAAAGATGTTCTTTATTAAATATAATTTTTAGAAACCTTTTCTGTAATATTTCTAATTTTTTAACTAAAGTTCTATTTATTCCTCCCCAACCTAAAATTATGTAAGTAATTTAAATGAATTATAACCAATGCATAATATAATATTTCCATATGTTTTACATTTAATGTTTCTAAAATTGAAAGTAAACTTTTTAATAAAATATTTTATGTGAAAATTCCAATTTAATTTACTGTCAAAGATTATTTCTAAATATTTTACCTGAATACCTTTCGAAACTTAAATGTCATCATTTATCTTAAAACTATTCATATTTTGTGGTAAGTATGTTATTTTAAAGTAAAAGGAAAATAATTCATTATTATCAAACCAGTTTTTTATAATTTTAAAATCTTTTTTACATTTGTTATTTAAGTTTTATCCTAATTTGTATCTTTATAAAAAATAGCAGCATTATCTACAAAACTAGGAATTTCTCCATCACAATTTACATTAAATAAATCATTAAGTAATGTAAATATTAAAAAATAATGGTCCTAAAATTGTTCCTTGAGGAACACCATATTTATATATTTTAAGATAGCCTTTTCTTTATCTATTTAAACATAAGTTGGTTTGTCTTTTAGATCATTTTTAATTAATTCAAGTTGCTTTCCTCTAAATCCACTATCTTCAATTTTTTCTAACAGTAAATTATGACTAAATGTATCAAAGGCTTTTGCTAAATCCAAAAAAATACAAGTACAAGGTCTTTTATTATATTTGTTTTGTAAAATTTAGCAGTTTGTGGCGATTTATTTTTTAAAACCCAAATTGTTTATTAGAAATAAAATCTATTATTTCTAAATAATTTTCAATTCTTATTTTTCAAATACTTTGGCTAACACTAACAACACTAATTGCAATTTTTAATAATACTGTTTTTGGGTATTATTTATATGATTTTCAAACAGTATTTAACAATTGTTATTTTGACATACATATTTAATTATAAGGTTCAATATAATTCGTTAGCTCCGGATATTCCATTCAAATAATTTATGCACTAGAGCTTTATAAATATATTAATAATAAGTTATGAAGAAAAAACAGAATTGTTTTAAAGTAATCCTATCTAATCAAATAAAGTAATAATCCTATCTATTTTTAGGGATAGCACACCTCCACCTCCTAGATGCCCTACTACATGGACAGTTAGAAAGGCAACATTAGATGAAATAAAGGAATATAGAGAACAAGAACGCAAGCGATATGATAATCCTCACAAGGTAACTTACTAGATAATTTGATTAAAATTACTTTTAACCCTTATAAAACACATTAAAAGCATTGATTTGTGGAATTATCTATTATCTCTGGGATAGCCGTCAATTTTCAGACCCCAAGTCGCTTGGCATTAGTATTTCCTCCCTCAGAGTCGGCCAACATTGTCGCCGAGGATCTATGATAACTATGTCCTGTGTACTGCTCTGGATTTTTTAGTTTTAGAGCTATTTCTGAAGGCATTTTAGGTATAATATAATTTTTTTTTTTTTTTTTTTTTTTTTTTTTTTTTTTTTTTAATGATAAAACACCTGCACTGTAGGAAAAATCCTTTAAGGCGCTCTGGGAGCGGTGCGAGTGAGAAAAAAGCGATTAACGTTGGTCTTGAAACGTTGAAGATTGTATTCATTGGGAAACACGACCTCAGGATCATTCCACAAAGATGACGTTCTCCAGATGAAAGAATTCTTGAACAATGAAGTTCGAGGAGTACTAAGCTGAACAACATATGGATGAGCGGCAGTGGTTCGCCGTGTATTTCTATTTTGCATTGCTCTAGGTGGAATCAAGTGGGCAATGTCAGTCGAACACCTGCCATGGAAATATCTGTAAAAGAGAGCCAAATCACCAACCTGTCTTCGATGCTCCAGGCTATCGAGGGTCTTGGTCAGCTCGGGGTCGCCGATCAGACGAACGGCTCTCCTTTGAATGGAATCCAGTAGCCGAAGGGTGTGCTTGGGTGCAGAGCTCCAGACATGAGAGCAATATTCTAATGATGGTCGAATCTGGGCTTTGTAGAGTGTCAAAAGTTGATGAGGTGTGTACAACCTTTTGGTGCGGAAAAGTACACCAAGTTTCTGTGCAGCTGTCTTGGCAATTGCGGCAACGTGATCATGCCAAGACATATTACCTCCCAGATTGACCCCCAGCAAATTAATAGACGGTGCCAGGGGAATTGCGTGTCCTGCCATGACTATATCCGGTTCTGCAATGTTAACCTTTTTGGAGAAAACTGCTGCCTGGGTTTTCTTAGCATTAAATTCGACTTGGTTACTGTCACCCCAAGTCAAAATTTCTCATGCTGCCTGCGAAGATGTGCGTCGGCAGCGGATGTTTGGGGAGTCAAGGTAAAAGATGAGACAAGTGTGCTGTCATCAGCAAAGCTATAAATTGGATTTTGGGTTTTTACTAGAAGGTCGTTAATATACAGTAAAAAGAGGGTAGGCGACAATATGGACCCTCGAGGAACACCAGCATTGATGGTGAAGGTGTCTGAGAGAAACCCGTCAATCGCCACTTGCAGAGAACGGTTCTTAAGGAAGCTGGTTAAACATAAACAAAATCCATTAGGCATACCGTAGGATCGCAATTTACTTAGAAGCCCATCGTGCCAAACACGATCAAAAGCCCTAGAGATGTCCAGTGCAACAGCCCGGGATTCTCCATGAAGTTCGATGGTGTTGCTCCAAAGATGGGTGACATATGCCAGAAGGTCACCTGTTGATCTGGACTTACGAAAACCGTATTGATGGTCGCTGATAATGTTAAGCCCTTCCAGATACTTTAGGAGTTGTTGGTTAATAGCTTTCTCCATTACTTTTGAAATTACTGAAAGCAATGCGACGGGTCGGTAGTTGCTTGGCAGGGTCTTCTTACCTTTCTTTGGAATAGGCTGGATACGCGCCGACTTCCAGCAGGATGGAAATATTCCTTTTTTGTAGGATAAGTTGAAAAGTCTACAAAGTACTGGTGTAAGTTCATCGGCGCATGTCTTGAGAACAATGATAGGAATTTCGTCTGGACCAGAAGCTTTATTGACGTCGAGTCCTTTAAGAATCCGTTTAACAAGACGCTGACGGAACACGATTTCAGACATTTGCGATTGAACTGAGGGAATGTTGGGTGGTGATTTTCCCTGAAAGTCTACAGTGGAATGCGAGGAAAACAGTTCAGCAAGTAGGTTTGCTTTATCCCCGGCTGTGGTTGCTATTGTGCCGTCGGAACGTGTTAGAGGTGGTATAGTTGACTTTGTAAAGTTTTGGCTGACGGCCTTAGCGACTGACCAAAAGGACCTTGATCCGTTAGGACTGGCAAGAAGTTTGTTTTTGATTCTCTCGTTATGAGCTTCTTTGCTTTGGTCTATCATTTGCTTACATTGGTTTCGGGTGGTAACAAAGATGGCGCGATTTTCAGGAGTAGGGTTTTTACGCCACTGTCGGTAAGCCAGGTTTTTAGATCTGACAGCACGCTCGCAATTCTTGCTAAACCATAATAATATATAGTCCCCACAGCAGTCACGGACAGTCTGTGAAATCAGGATTCTGCGCAATAAACTCGGACGCGGAGTTCTGGGTGTTTGGATTGGTTAGAGAACTGCCAAACTGTCGGTAACTTGTTCGTGATTGCTCGTGGGAACAGAAATAACAAATTGTCTTCCCCACAGGAAATAACTTCAGGGGTACCGCAAGGTTCTGTGTTAGGGCCGTTACTGTTTTTGTTATATGTTAATTAACGACTTACCAATGTTAAATATTACTGGAAAATTTATTATATTCGAACAGACGACACAACGATTCTCTGGCATCACTTAAATAATAATATATTAAAATAATCCATCAAAAATGATCTTATTTTTATTCTTGAAACGGTTTGCCTAGTAAAGAGGAAAGCAGAAATTGTCACGGCTATAGTGTACCCGTTTCGTAACACTCATACTTTAACCTTACCAATTCCGTATTCAACCTTAATAAAAAATTCTATTTTCTGTAACGCCAGAAAACTTTTGAATACTCTACCACTGAACATTAGGAAAATTAAATTTGATGGCAAGTTTAAGAGAGAAATCTAACGGTTCCTGGTTGCTAAAGCATACTATTCTGTAGATGAGTTCTATAATCACAACCTTTAATTTTGTCTTCTTTCATGTTAGTGTCTAAGGTTGTTACTATAATAATTATTGTTTTAACTTTATTTAGTGTAAACAAATAATGCATGCTTACAGTATGTTGTTTGTTACTACTTTTTTTATATTGACTTAGTTTTCTTTTTTTGGTAATATGCTTTGTCAATGAAGATTGTTTTTTTTTATGACAATAAAGCTAATTTTGAATTTGAGTTTGATATTAGCTTCAAATATAAACTTAAATTTAAGCTTCTCTTCACTTTAAGGACACCCTTTAACATGGAATGCTAACTCCATAAAGTATTCTGCTGAAATGTTTTTTGCGAATCCCCAAAATAGGCATTACATGTCCGTTTGTTGTGGAACAAGTTTTCAAAATGCTGATATTGTTTTTCATGTTTGACAAAATGTGTTGCCTCCAGAAAAGAATTTTGGAACTAAAAGACCGAAGACCTTTTTTTTGTAGTAATCGATTTTGATTAAAAGATAATTTCTATGGATAAAACACCTTCCTTTGCTCCTAAAAAACTTGGCAACCCTAGTCATTATACGGGGTATTTTTTGGTTTAAGCTGCAATATTGGGAATTTAAAAAAATGTAGGTAAAAAAGAATAAATTATGACTTGCAACGGCTTATGTTACATAAAATAGTCGACAGTTACTAAAATGCATATAAACCTTCCTTACCTATTAGATTTTTTAATAGTTTTACTTTGCCCACGCTCCATTATACAGGGTACATAAAAAATATAATATTTTTTAAATTTAAGCTGAAATATCGGGAATTACGAACAAATATAGGTAAAAAAGAATAAACTATGACTTACAATAATTTCTCATGTTACATAAAATAGTCGACAGTTACTAAAATTCATATAAACCTTCTTTCCTATGAGATTTTTGTATAGTTTTACTTTGTGCAGACAAAAAAAAAGATTAAGCAATGGTACTTATATGTTATGATGAAAATTGACCGCGAGCGGCAAGCTTTCTAAGTCATTATAGTGTTACATACAATGCCATTTCATCGCCCGGTAGATTAATGTCAGAAATTTATTTCAGGCTTTTACTTTCCGTTGCAATGGATATGAATCTGTAGTGGGCCCTTTGAAGGGAATGTACAATCCAGCTTCAGCAAATACCAAGGCTAGAGGGCACAATATGCTTAATGCTGACAGGCCCAACTTCGTAACTATCCTATCATTGGTCAGAGACGCTACCGCGAGGCTGCCGAACGGCGAAGGGACCCGATCTGACATATGTGAATTATTAAAGTCTTCTCAGTACATTTGCAGCACTGCCCCCGATAATATTTTGCAATCTGTTGTTTCTGGAGCATTGGATCGGATGCATACACAATGGGATCCATGTGTAAAGTATGTTATTTTTTAAATTTTTATAATCATTATTGTGAATAGTTTCATTCTTCGAGAGTACACTCCAAGTTGCTTGGCAGAGATGAATACATATGATGAGGAATCTTTTTTATTTAGACTCATTATCATTCATCTAATGAAAAATGTGCCTTTTAAAATCGATATTTTCAGAGGAGCAAGGCACATTAGCGCAAGAAAGTTTTAATACATACCACAACTTATGAATAGTATTAAAATAAATGATGACATTCAAATTTTCAAAGTTAATTAATTAAAATATTTAGGAATAATCTTTGACGATAAATTAAATTGGAATTTTTATAGAATATTTGATTAAAAAATTAAGAAGTTTACTACCAATTTTTAGAAACATTTTGAACGTAAACATATGGAAATATTATATTATGCATTAGTTAAAACTCATTTAAATTACGGAATTTTAGGTTGGGGAGGAATAAATAAAACTTTACTTATAAAATTAGAAATATTACAGAGAAGGTTTCCAAAAATTATATTTAATAAAGATTATCTTTATCTTTCAATTAATTTATATTCGGAAACAAAAAAAAAATTAACATTATACAACTTAACATTTATAACATCTTAATATACATATTTAAAAATAAAAATATTATACAGTTTAAGAATCATAATACACGGCATAAAAATGAAATAATCATAAATCCTAAAATAAATAAGTCCATAGGACAAAAAAAATTCAAATATTTATGTTTTTATTTAAACGATTATTTACCAATAAAAATTAAAAAATATATTTCTTTAAAAAAATATAAAGTCAAAATAAAAGCATGGATATTGAAAACAGATAACTTTAAAAAAAAATTGGAAATGTTTTAATAAATACAGTTATGAATAATATATTTTTCAAAATTTTTATATCCTATATCTTCAAAACAAACTCCATTTATATTTATATACATATAGTTTAACGTTTTTTTTATTTGCAATTTAACTTTTATATAATAATTAACAAATATTTTTAAGAAGATATTTTAATATTCCTATATATTTATAATTTAAAATACTAAGATTTTCCCCTAACAAGCACGTTTTCGGGTGATCAAAGACAAAGTTTATTGAGGAAGATAAATAAATACATTTATTATATTATAAATATTGAACATAAACTTATTATTAAATACAGCTGAACCCGGATCATATTTAGGATTTGTGTTCAGGACTCTATTAGTATCAACATCGACAAATCTGTGTGTAAATATGCAACTTTTTAAAACTGTTGTCAACAGAAAACAAAAATTAAAATACTTAACTAGGCTTCTTTATTTTACTTCTATTTGTAAGGTATATTTAACACTATCCTTACTCTAATTATTGCGATTATAATTGTCGCTCTTATTGTCTCTAGTAATATACAGGGTGGCCCGCCCTTAATGCAGGATTCCATAGGAACATCATATTATTTTCTAATATCCTATAAAATTCCACATATATTTTGTATATAATTTCATAAATGTCTAAATTCAATTGATTTTGAGATTGTAGGGCACATGTTAGAAAAAAATGGTTTTCACCTCCCTATAGTAGTTTTTTATTTTCTAATCAGAGAGAGACCAATTTCCGGTTTAACATATTAAACCAAAAAAGGGTTTTACGGTTTAACATAATATTAAATGGGAAGTTTTTAGATAGAGAAAAAGTAAATACCATTTTTTTCTCAGATGCGTCGTTCCAGTACTACAGCAACCAAAAAAGGGTTTTACGGTTTAACATAATATTAAATGGGAAGTTTTTAGATAGAGAAAAAGTAAATACCATTTTTTTCTCAGATGCGTCGTTCCAGTACTACAGCATGTCAAAGTCTGAATTTTAAACGTCAATATCTCAAAAACAATTAAATTTAGACCTCTGACATTTTTAACAATATACAGGGTGTCCAAATAAGTATACACTCTACAGGGATCTCGTAAACTATATGAGATACAGAGGTGGTTAAAATAGAAAAAACTTGCGCCCTACTACATTGTGCAATATTGTGTTTTCAATTTTAAAAATCTTTGATGATCTGAGATATTTGTGACTATTTGAAGGGATAGTTTTAAAAAAAAATTCTCCTCTAAAAGTTGGTGTAATTAGATTTTTAATCCGACGTTTCGTTTTTTCAAAACCATCAACTTTGCTTTTTTTTAAATAGTCGGGAAATTTTATTTTATTAATTTTTAATTCCTCTCTTTTATAATTCAACGACGTATCACACCTAGTATTAATAATACGTTTCGGACTTTTTTTCCTAAGGTATGATCAGAAAAGAAAAATTTGGATATATCTACATAGACATAGAACAGAGGATGATTTCGAGAGAATTCATCAACATTATCAAGGTGTACAAAAGATCAAGAAGAACGCAAGAAAATCTCCTGCTAAACCAAAAACGCCGAAACCTGAAAAACCGTCAAAGTCCACTAAACAACAGAGTCAAAAAGTAACTAGTTCAGCATCTGCTTCCAGCTCTACAGCTATAACATCTTCGAATGTTTCTGCACAACAAGCTAGAAAATCTGATTCCCCCAGTCAGATGCAGATTGAACAAGAGACGCTTCTAAGTAATGTTAAGGAGGAAATTATTGAAATAGATTATATTCAGGTATTGTCATATACTTTACTTTTTACTTATAAAAATAACTTAATTATCTGTAGATTAAATTTAGCAGCAGCGCTTACATACAGAATGGTTAAGTGAAAATATAAGGTTTTCGGGAATGAAATGGAATAACTGGAAAAAGTTCGAGTGTTTCAAAACAACCATCCAACGTATTTTTCGGCTATTTCAACTTTTAAAGATGCCCAAGATTTTTGAAAGTCGAAAATTTTCGTAAAAATCTCGGTAAAATAGGTTTTTTTTAAATTTTTGAAAATAGAGTTGAATATAAATTGTAAAATATTTTTTGCCTAGCTCAACATTTAGAGGTCACCCAGGATTTTTTAAAGATTAAAATTATCCATAAAAATGGAGACTGAAAATCTAATTTCTTTGGTTTTGTCCTAACTGCTAGTAGAAATCTAGTAAATTACATTTTAAAAATTTAAAAAAATACTCCAGTAAAACTTTACTTCACCCTATTACATATACAGGGTGTTGCAAGTTCGTTAGCATATATTAAAGGTCACTTCAGTTGGCCATGTTTGCAGATGGCAATAAACGGGTTTCTATGTGCTTTTTAACCTGGACTTATTATGGTGGAAAAAAATTGCAATTTTTCTGAATCCTGGCGGAAATATTTTAAAAAAGATCAGTTTTATTTTTTTACTCCTGTACAGGGTGTCTCAAATTCGATGCTCACCATTGGGATCTCGGAAACTATAAAAGATACAGCAAAGGTTAAATTGGGGCAAAGTTAATGCCGGTGAGAAATTAAAAAAAAATCATACTACTTCCGAAGATGTTTGAAAAAACCGAAAATTTAATTTTCCGTTTTGTTTTGTGGTGTTACTTATAAACACATGGAAAAATGGAAAGCACTTTCCACAGGCACTTTTTAACGATGCATTTAAAAATATGTCGTTTCTAAGTTACGAAATGACATTTCGATTTTCAGATATCATCAAATCAACATTTTTAAGTACGGACCTGACAAATTTTTTTAAGTGTTTGGTTTCCCAAAAACGAACCAATAACATTTTGCCAACATTTTACCGTTTTGAACCGAGAACTCATCATCAGTAACTTAAGTTTTTTGCAATGTCTGATCTTGATAATTATTTTGTTTGAAAAATATGCTACTCTAACCAGAAAGAATTTAATAAGTAAGTAACAAAGGAGTTTTACAGAAAGTATTATAATTAAAATAAAGATTCTAAATTTTTTTCGTTGGATCCTAGCTCTACCGATGAGTCATGATATGGCGAAACGCGTCTAGGGATAGATCTGACGAAATGAGGGGAAACTCTTTTTCTGTAAAGATTCTAAAGCATTCACAGTAACAATAACACATATTTTTAATAAATGAGATTTTGGTAACAAACTAAATAGGGTTTTAAGGTTATTTTTCTAACATAATAATTAACAGGACGGCATTGCAAAAAAGCTTTAGTTACGGATGATGGATTTTTGGTTCAAAACGTTGAAATTTTGGCAAAATGTTATTGGTTTATGTTTTTAAAGACCAAAATACCTAAAAAAATAATATTTAAATTTCAGGTCCGTATTTATAAAGGTTGATGTGTCTGTAGAAGTGCTTTTCGTTTTCCCATAATAATATGTTTATAAGTAACGTCAGTAAAGTTTCCGAGATCATAATGGTGAGCATCGAATTTGGGACACCCTGTACATTTAAGTTTAATAAAAAACAAATACCGTGTTTTACTTGTGGTTAATCAGTTTTAAAATTAGACATTTCATTATCTGGTATTTTTTTTAAATATGTACCTTGTTTAATGTTTTTAACCCCTTTAGTGAATACGGGTGATAAATTACTATTTTTATTTCTCAGGACACTACTGAGCCTCAAATTATGCCTCAACTGACAATTCCCACTTCTGATATCACCTCAGTTTCATCATCTTCTCAAAAATCTACGCCGTTACGACGACAGAGTTTACTACAAAGCAAAATTATCACCAGCAGTGAGGATAAAGGCACAGTCGGCTCTACGCCTAGTTTGATTGCAACAGGTCAAAAAACCACAAGCTTATTACTAAGCAATAACCCACCAAAACTTCAACAACAAGAGGTAAGTCAAAAAAGCAATATCTACTTGCCTATAAACATTTAAAAAATTTTGAACGTAAAACATATTATGGAAATATTATATTAAGCATTAGTTAAAACTCATTTAAATTATGGAATTTTAGGTTGGGGAGTAATAAATAAAACTTTAGTTAAAAAATTAGAAATATTACAGAAAAGGTTTCTAAAAATCATATTTAATAAAGATTATCTTTATTCTTCAATAAAATTATATTCTGAAACAAAAAAAAATGAATATTAGACAACTTTACATCTATAACATCTTAATATACATATTTAAAAATAAAAATCTTATACAGTTTAAAACCCATAATCATAATACAGGTCATAAAATGAAATAACCATAAAACCTAAAGTAAATAAATCCAAAAAAAATTTCAAATATTTATGTTTGTATTTAAACGATTATTTACCAACAAAAATTAAAAAATATTTACTTATATATTATATTAACAAATATTTTTAAAAACATATTTTAATATTCCTATATATTTATAATTTAAAATGCTAACATTTGCCCCTAACAAGCACGTCTTCGGGGGATCAAAGAAGAAGTTTATTGAGGAAGATAAATAAACACATTTATTATATTATAAATATTGAAAATAAACCTATTATTTTTATTGTTATTATTTTCTCAATGTTAGGTTTCACAGCTTCTTGTTGGTATTGCTGGTATTATTTACAGTACAGAGGAAATTCATCTTAACCTGTACTGTTTAGGAACTTCCGTACTATATGGCAAGTTTATTATTATTATTATTATTATTATTATTATTATTATTATTATTATTATTATTATTATTATTATTATTATTATTATTAAATTAAAAAATATTTCTTTTTTAAATATTGTGATTTTCCATTTCCTCATGGAGTTCATACAGGGTGGCACACTCTTTTCCATAGCATGTAAACTATCAACTTTTTAATATTTTTCAAAAAAAAGAGTTATAAGAAATCATTAGACCTACAATTTAAAATTAGTTTGAATTATACAGGGTGTCCCAAATAGTCATGGCACATCCCACATACTTTTTTTTAAATGTAACACCCTATATATTGTATTATTTTCTATAAATTTATATTAATATTATATATCTTATAAATGTTCACATATATTTTGTCATGTCTAAATTCAATTGTTTTCGAGATAATGACGTTTAAAATACGTCATTTTTTGGACAAGATGTAGCATTGGAACAGCGCATCTTAGAGAAAAATGGTTTTCACTCCGTCATGTTAATTTTTTTATTCTCTATCCAATGGGACTAATTTCCGGTATGTTCGAGTTTGTTGTTAGACCAAAAAAACTGGTTTAACATGTAAAACCGGAAGTCGTAACACTTAGATAAAGAATAAAAATTATGATAGAAAGGTGAAACCATTTTACTATAAGATGCGCCGTTTCAATGCTACAGCCTGTCAAAATCTGAAAATGCCATATTTTAAACATCAATATATATAGGATGTTGTTTTGTTGTATTATTTTCTAATTCCCCACAAAATTCTACGCTTATTTTGTAAATGTCATATGTCTTAATTTTATAATTTTTGAGATATTGACGTTTAAAATATGACATTTTCAGAATTTGACAGGCTGTAACATTGGAACGGTTTATGTTATGGTTTTCACCTCCCTATCTAAATTTTTTATTCTCTATCTAAAAGTTACAAATTCCGGTTTAACATGTTAAACAAAAAAAACGGTTTTAACGTTTTAACACGTTAAACCTTTTATTTTTTAAATAAGAGTTTCAGGACCCGGTACAAATTTCCGTCATATTTCGCTTGGCAGTTAACGTGTTAAGTTAGGCAGGACCGTATTTGATCCATAGTGTAATAAATGAATGTAAGTACCGTATTTTTTAGTTTTTTGAAAAAAAGGTATTTAAAAATGTTGTTTATTTTAATGCCTCACACAGCTGAAAAAGAAGTATCAACTTAGGAATCACCCTGCATAAGCTGTATGTGCCTATCTTTCTGTTATCAGTATAATATATCACTACACTGAAACGTGCGTAAATTTGAAATAACAATAAAATCATCTTTATCTGGCGCGTCTTTTTAATGATGACTTATCATAAGACGGATTTAACCGGAAGCAATTTTTATAGAGAATTAAATTCTAAGGCTGGGCATCTACACATTCGACTGCCGATGGAAGCGACTTTGTTAATTAAATGTATTCCAAAATGCTTCTATTATCCCGAGATGGCCATTCCGAGCCGAGTCGATTGTAGGGCGCCCTAGTTAAGACGAGAATGTAATAATAAAAATATTAAGTTTATTTTCAATATCTATAATATAATAAATGTGTTTATTTATATTCCTCAATAAACTTCTTCTTTGATTCCCCGAAGACGTGCTTGTTAGAGGCAAATCTTAGTATTTTAAATTATAAATATATAGGAATATTAAAATATGTTTTTAAAAATATTTGTTAATTTAATATAAAAGTTAAATTGCAAATAAAAAAACGTTTAACTATATGTTTATAAATATAAACGCAGTTTTTTTTAAAGATACCGGATATAAAAATTTTGAAAAATATATTATTCATAACAATATTTATTAAAACATTTCCAAAAAAATTGTTAACTTATCTGTTTCCAATATCCATGCTTTTATTTCGACTTTATATTTCAGAATATAATTTTTAGAAACCTTTTCTGTAATATTTCTAATTTTTTAGTTAAAGTTTTATTTATTCCTCCCCAACCTAAAATTCCGTAATTTAAATGAGTTAACTAATGCATAATATAATTTTTTCATATGTTTTACTTTCAAAATTGTTTTAATTTTTCTAAAAATTGGTAGTATGGAAACTAAGAAAGTCGTTTCAACGAAAATATTTTATGTATATTTATTAAAAGTACCCTACTCTCTATTTCCAGACGTCGTTTCAAGCCTCACCCAACAACTCTCCAACTGCTTCGCCAATGAAATCACAGTCTCTAATAAAACCGTCTAATAAAAAGGAATCGTTTGATCAAGAATCATCCGAAATGATTCAAATAACAAATCCCATTGGACTATTAAAAGGTACAGCTAAAGGATCAATGGTGAAGATAGTATCTCCATCTCAAGGAAAATCGGTTATAATACCTACGTCAAACCCGCAAATTTTAAAACAGATTCAAGAAAGACCATCAAAATCGCAGGTGTCACAGCAATATATACAAGGCCTAACATTACAAACTAAACAGGTAAATATTTATATACATTTTTGGATAAAATTAACGCAATTGAAAAAAGTCGTCTATCTTTTCCCAAAGAGACCTGAATATCTTTTATTTTAGGAAAAAGACACAAAGTCAAAGTAATAGAACATTATTAGATTTTATCTCAATATAATGTAGTAAAGTTCGTACAATTACTGGCTGAATGCACGTCACAGCTTCTGACGTGATTTCTGATGTCATTGATTAATGAGTATATTTTTCAATTCTGCCAGGATTTAAATAAGCTTCAAAATGAGCATTTCTTTTTTTTAACTTAAAGAAATAGTCCATACTTGAAGTGGAGTGGGGATTTAAAGGGGGGAAAAAAAGAAACTTCTTATATAGACTTAGAGTTTCTTTTTCTCCCCTTCATTTTTTTTCTTTTTGTTGAATAATGAGATAAAGTTTTAGAATATGTTCCAACTAATTTTTTTTCGCTTTCAAATCACTTTTAACACGTAAAATTAAAGTTTTTGGAGAAAACAAAGGTTGTCAAAACGAATTTTATGTTAATTGACAGGACCCTTAAATTAATAACACACCAACTTTATTTTTTGTTTCTGTTAAGATTATGTATTTGCAAGTTACGATGTGCATCCAGCCAGTAATTGTACGGACTATATATAGGGTGTCCCGTAACTTATGGGCCGTAGAGTAACTGGAGATACTAGACATCAAACTAAGCCGATTATGTCATATACGTTTTTTCGGATTGTTACTCGTTCTAGAGATACAGGGTGTTGAAAGTAAAAGTTTATTTTCGAAAATAAGCCATAATTTTAAAACGGTTTAATGAATCGAATTGAAAGTTAGCAATGTTATGTTTTTATGAGCAAGAAATAAGAATTTGTAGAAATTTTTAAGTTTCAAACTAGAGGGCGCTAGTTGCATACACTGGGCTTCATAAATCTATGATTTTTTTTCTTACCTGTGATATTAGGTGTTTTTCAGTTATAGTTTCTTAAAAAGTGCATTTTCTGAGTCAAAAATGTGTACTTGATTGATCTTAATATCTTTAGCGGTTTTCGAGATATTTCCCTTTAAACATCCCAAAGCATAAAAAAACATAGTAAATAATTAAATTAACAAAAAAAAAACAAAAGTGACAATCCGAAAAAACTTATATGACATAATCGGCTTAGTTTGATGTCTAGTTTCTCCAGTTACTCTACGGCCCATAAGTTACGGGACACCCTGTATATATATTATATACAGCCATCCAAATCGCATGCATCTAGTTGCCGAAAATGGTAATTTTGCTATTGATAAAATGACTATAAAAATAACTATTACTCTCCATACGTAGTAAAAGTTTAAATTTCGGACGAAAGGGGTTCCCGATTTGCCGTTTAAAACCGGCTTCCTTCTCTAGCGCAATTGGTTGTACTGGAAATACAGAGGTTGTCGGTCTCAAGAAACAACTTTTTCTGAATTTCAAATAGTGTGCAAAACACAACTTTCCGTCTTATGGTATACATACAGGTGTGTGCGTACAAGGGAATCTCGAAAACGGTAAGAGACACGAAGATGGTTAAATTGAGGCAAAGTTGCATATTTTGGGGCTTAATAATTTGGTGAAAAAAAAAATGGAAATTATTTCGAGTGCTTTCATTTTTGACTTGGGAAAAAACGCCGTTTTATAGCCGTTTTTTATGTTCTACAAGATGGCGTTATTAGTTTTGAAATTCGATCAACATCAACTCAAGTTTTTTAAATACGGACGTGGAATTTTAAATACAGTTTTAGGGATTTATAACCTTTAGAAATTTAATACAATGTACAAGCTTTTAACATTTTAACGTTTAACATTTTAACGTTTTGTCATCTAATAACACATTTTCAAATTATCTTTTTCATTTCATTACGGCCCTGAACATTTAGAACTAAACTAAAAAACAAAAGATTTCTGATTTGAAAAATCCGTCCATTTTTACTCAAAGAGGCCTGATATTTTGTAAGGAAAGAGACCCAAAGTCTCGACCTCAAATATGTGTCTGTTTATTTTTGTTACATGTTTCGCCTAAAACTAGCATCATCAGATCTTCTAAACTATAAAAAAAAATTGTTTTTAAAACAAACATAAGCGCTTCACAGTTAACATAACTAGATTAACACTCCAGTTACCTTTTCTTCACTCCGGAGCATTTTTTTCTCTCTTTTTTTAGGTCTAAGGCACAAACCATAGGACTTAAGATATACGTTATATTAATAAAATAAATAAAATACTAATAAAAAATAGGATTACTTCTTATGCCTTAAAAACGTGCTTACTTCCTAGAGTATTGTGAAAAAATAAACGGTCTAAACACCCTAACTTCCTGTAATATAATTTTAATATTTAGGTAATCCTAAAAATAATTGCCAGGGCCGTAATAGTAAAGAAAGGATAATTAGAAATGCTAGTGATGTGTTATTTGATGACAAAACGTTAAAATTTTAGAAACCTTTAAATTTCCAAAGCTTAGAAGTCATTTAAACTGTTTTAAAAATTCCAGGTCCGTATTTAAAATAAATGAATTGGGGTTGGTATCTAAAGAACGAAACGTCCAATTTGAAAACTAATAACGTCAGCTTATAGAACCTAAAGAACGTCTATCAGAAAGTGTTTTTTGTTTTTTTCCTTTTTTAGTTAAAATTGAAGGCGCAAAAAATTAAAAACCAAAACTAAAAATTTCGATTTTTTTCGGATATCTCCGAAGGTATTCGGAATATTTACAATTTTCTTTATTAAATTATTAAGCCCCAAATTACGCAACTTTGCCTCAATTTAAGCATCATGGTATCTCTAACCGTTTTCGAGATCCCCTTGTACGCACACGAATTTGTAACACCCTGTATATCTATTTTACCTTTGAATACCAAAACCCATTTTACTGAAATTAATTAACCTAATTCGTTTTAAGTAAAATATCTTTTGATTTGTGTAGGCAACTACTCTCTACAGGATAAAGTTCCTTTTTTATCGTTACATCTTCTAAATAAATGAAAAATAAGCTATCAAATAATGAATTTAAAAAATCTGCCATTTGTTTTAGAAAACTGTTACAACTAAAGGCACTTTGGAACTTTCTAATTCTGAAACAGTTAAACCTATTGAAAAATCGAAGATTCCAGTTAACATACAACAGCAAATTGTACAAGGCATTACATCACAACAGTTACAAAATATCAAAAATGTAACTTTATTGCGGGCAAATAATGCATCTGGAACGTTAACTGCACAGTCTACTATGGAATCTCAACAAAATATACAAAATGTCGTTACTGTTGCAGTACCCAAAGGAGCAACTCAGAATGAGGTACGTGTTGTTGTTTGTTGTCACAATTTGTTTAAAGCAAGACCTTCTAGAACGTCTGTACGTCTTATCATGATTTGACAACCAAAAGTTAACCTAAAATTATTAAGTTAAATACCTGGTCGCTGAATGGAGGTCGTCACTATATGTTTACCCCCTCTCTCTGTTTCTCTTTGAACTTCTCCAATCCCTGGATCCGTTAAAGTGTGGAAATGAAGCCGCACTCGTTTGTTAACGAGAAAAATGTGGCTTCAATTTACTGCAACTGTTAAAATAAACTTAGTTATTATTTTTATTGATTAACATCTATATTTTTAGAGCGTGCAGATAAAAACTCCTTCTAATCTAACACCAGCACAGACTCAACAAATTTTGCAAACCATAAAACAAAAATATCTTCCAAATGCAAATGTCCTAACGCCTCAACAGCAAGTTTTACTGAAACAAAAGGGCGGCATAGTTCAAAAATCTGGAAACGTTATCAGGAATAACCCAGGTAGGTTATTTAATTCCCTGTAAATTTCTACTAGAACAGTATTACGGGATTTTGCCAATGGTAGAACATGAAATAATGACTATATTAAAGTGTATTTATTTTCAACTGGCAGCGAGAGTAAACAAACCACGAAGCGATTGGTACAAGACTATATTCATATTTCGCATTTGAATAAGCAGGTTTTCCAATTATATTGTAGCTTTAATTTGTACAGATGAGTTTGTATTTTGGGATTCGGTCAAATTAAATGCAGTTTAATTGGTTGACGTTTCGGTTTATTTAATAATTAAACCATCATCAGAACTATAAAAAGAGAAAGAAAAAATTTTTTTATATAAAAAACACCGTTTGAGAAATACATCATAAGTATAATACATTTTTAAATTTCTAATTAAGGTTAATATTATAAAATTAAAAATACAACATACCTTAATACTAGCAGATGTTAGCACTAATATTCACATTTGGATTTACATTTTAAAGTGTTTCTGGTGTAACAGAGAACTGAATTTTAATTTTAGTTTTAAAGTAGGTAGTTTATATAAAGGTATGTATATAAACTACCTACTTTAAAACTAAAATTAAAATTCAGTTCTCTGTTACACCAGAAACACTTTACAATGTATTAAAATGTAAATCTAAATGTGAATATTAGTGCTAACATCTGCTAGTATTAAGGTATGTTGTATTTTTAATTTTATAATATTAACCTTAATTAGAAATTTAAAAATGTATTATACTTATGATGTATTTCTCAAACGGTGTTTTTTGTATAAATTTTTTTTTTCTTTCTCTTTTTATAGTTCTGATGATGGTTTAATTATTAAATAAACCGAAACGTCAACCAATTAAACTGCATTTAATTTGACCGAATCCCAAAATACAAACTCATCTATTTGAATTAACGGTCAGGAAAACCACAAATATTTTTTAATTTGTACAACATACTGTTTTATTACTTAAAAACTTATTGCTTGTCTTGCGTTGCAAAATAAAGCTACAATACAGGGTAAGTATTTTAGTGTTGTAAGTGTTACAATGCAAAATCTGAAAAACGGCTGGAACTCCCTATATATTATCTTCTTTTATAATTCCGTACTAAATTGGACGCATATTTTGTACTATTACTATCGCTGCCAGCAGTGGCGGCTCGTCAGGTGAAGTAGGTAAAAAAAATAATGAAAAAAATAAAACCAGGAGGAAAGTTTTTCGACAATATTAAATATAAATGTACCAATACAGCTACCATTTTAGCCCTTAAAAAATAATTATGTTCGAATTAATAATATTTTTTTAATCCGAATGTAGCTATACATAATAGAGCTACGGTTAACTCCGATGAATAATAATTATAAACACTCGTGCATTTTGGCGCGCCCCAGCCGACCGTGTTCGTTAGCTCAAAGCAAGTGAAGACCCAACGCCCAACATGGCTTTGATATTCACCGTTGCCATGGTTACGTGACGTTAGTCACGCAAGCAGCATGTAACAATTTGCATTATGATGAAAGGCATTTTAAAAATAGATCAGTCGTATGCACCATTATTTTAGCATTCGTTCTCCTAACTTTAAGGTATTTATTTTGAGGCTTCGCGAAACTTACGGTTATAGATATCTTTTTTACGTGATTTACTGTGTGAATAATGAAGTTTTGTTTTTATTTTTCAGTTAATTTATTAGTGTACGTACCTACTTAGTTGTGTGTTTTAAAAATGAACCCAATTAATGACATAGTTTGTAATTTGTTGACAACTCCATTCAGTAGTTGGACAGATGCAGATAAGAGAGACGTTTTGTTACACGGGTTTTTAGACAGTTGAAAATAAATACACTATAGTATTGTTTTTATTAATACCTGCTAGGTTTGTCAAATTCATGTTTTATAAAATTAATATAGATTAAAATGAAATTAAACAATTATAAATTTGCTACCACTGAAAAGTTTTAAACGGCGTTTGTCTTGTAATAGATCTCTAGTTTTGGGCTTCTATTGAGAGAAAATTATTCCTAAGAAACCCAATTTATTTTAGCATAAATTACTGTATATTTAGAAAGTGAAATCTGAACATCCGTTTCATAAGAAACAAAATTTAAGTGTCGGTCTTTCAATATTTTTAAACTAAAATAAATCGTATATCACAATTTTGAGAATTTCAGTGGTAACATTCTGTAGCGACAAAACTTTTTAGATGCTGTTACGAAGGCCATGTCCAGTAGTCAAAGTCCGGTAGTAGCAAAAGTTTTAACAAATGCTGCAGGTCAAGTTATCTCTGTGGAAAGTTTACTTGCCCATCAAAAGGCACATGGATCATTACCTCAAGGTTTGTAGTACTAATTTTAAAAGACTTTTAAAATAATAATTTTTTTAATTAAAGAAATAGGCTCGTCGGGTCATTTTTACAGAAAAAAAGAATCTATCGCGTACAATAAAAACAATAATTTGTTGGATTTCATTTTTATGACGTAGATTTGATAAAGTCCGTGCTTTTTTCGAATAGTTTTTTAAATATTTATTTTCTCAGTGATTATAATTTTTTGATGGTTTTGGCAACATTGACAAATATCTCCGTTAGTTAACATATTAGAGCAAAAGTGAATAGGACCATTTTTGTGGGAATCAAGAAAATGAAACTTTTTATTTGAAACTTTTTGCTGTTAAAATTTTCGTTTCTGAGATATTTGTGGTTTTATGAAATAAAAAAAATGAATATATTTTATTAAATATCTCGAAAACGGTAAGAGTTACGAAAGATATTTTCAAATGAATATTGTAAATCTATGAAAAACACAATTTTTTGGTTATACGCATTTTACTCGTCAAGTGTATGGTTTAGGAATAAAATGGATTATCGAAAAATTCCAAAAATCTTGAAAGTTTTGACAACTTTAAAAATATCAAAAAGTAAAGGCACGTCAAATTTTAGTGAAAAAGCCTATTGTTAAAATATTTTATCATAAACCATAAACCCTTGTTTCTTCTCAGTTTCTTTGGGGTCACGTTTACCGCATGTTCTAACCTGACGATTATTTTTGCTTCAGATGGGCATAGTGATTTTGTTAGTTCCGGATTTAATAGTGCATTATGATATTAGGAGAATAAAAGTTACTTTATGTGCTGAGCGTGGAAAGCAATCCATGCGAAGCACATAAAGTATCTTATTCTCCGAATAGCATATACTATTTTTTCTTCAATCATATTATAAATTAAATAAAAGAAAACCAATTTTGAATGAAGATAACAAGATTTTTCACGGTATATTCCTTTTTTGGTATCGTTACCATGGATACGTACTTATTTGGCATCTATCAAAACAAATATTTCAATATAATGTATTTATACGCCTAGGAGTATAAGTACTTATACTCCTAGTCATATAAATAAAATTTAATGTCATTGAGATACGTCACATGTTATCACTTATATGACGTTTGAAGAAAAAAGTCTTTTATCACTCTCAGGCCTTAAAAAAAATTTTTTTTAACGATATTTGCGTTCTAAAATAAAAATTAGGATACCATTATTTCGGGGGCACTTTTTAAAATCTTTAAAAAAAAGAAAAACTTTTTTTGTCAAACTACTTATAGAAATTATATTTGGAACGAAAATTTTGCAATTCCCCTATACTTCTCTATACTCTAAATTTGATATCTTTCAGGAACAACACTTCGTGTACAAGGCACAAAAGCTGGACAACAGAATATTATACACCTAACCAGTACTACTAAACCAAATGCGATAGCGCATTTCACGGTTGGTACTCAGAATAGTCTGGTAGCTTTGACGACTCAACCTAAACTTGTTGTTTCTTCGCAAACAACTGCTGCCACAACTGTAACTCCATCAAGATCTCTTTCCACAAGGTAATATTATTCAACTAAAAAAATACGGAAGGGGCAGTCTCATTTTTTTTTTTCAAAATTCCCTGCCAAAGATTATTAATTATTTCCGGACATTAATCATTCATAAATAGTCAACAATAGTAGTTAAAATCGATTGGGAGAAAGATACCAAACACTTATTATTGTTCAAACTTGTATGCAGAATATATGTAAAAAAAAACGTCAAAAATATCTTCCATTCACTGTCATTATTTGCTCTTAGAGCCCTCTTGGAGCAATATATATAATGAATAATGCCCACAGTTTACAAGATAAATGATGTGGATCTATCCTTTTCGAGCACTGTCAAAGATCTAGGTGTGTATTTTGATGAACGACTGAAATTTAAAGAACATGTTTCTAAACTTAGTTTAAAGGGAATGAGAATGCTAGGCTTTGTTTGGAGAAATTGTTCCCAATTCTCGATTGATGTAATAAAGTTATTATTCTGTTCACTCGTGAGATCGAACCTGGAGTACGCTACTGTTATGTGGTCTCCATCTTACCAAGTTCATAAAGATACGTTAGAAAGAGTCCAGTTCAAATTTCTAAGATTTGCTGCTTATAAATGGAAAATCGATATGGAAGACTACCATAGGGCAGATATGTTGATTGCATTGAATATGGTCTCACTGGAAAACAGATGTCTTATGTTTGATGTGTCTTTTATTTTTAAATTAATTACCGGTTTATCAGATTGCTCTCGATTATTGTCTCAGATCCAACTAAATGTACCTAACCGGCAATTACGTCACGCTGATCTGTTCCATATTCCTTTTCACCCAACTATGGTCTAAACTCTCCGGTCGATAGAGCTCTTCGACTAGTCAACCGCTTAAGTGATCAAGGTTATGTGGATATTTTTAATTCTAGTCTTTCTGGCATTAAGAATAAAATTATAAATGCATTGCAACGGTGATTTGTTTTTGATCGTATTATTATTTTTGTATAACGTTATAGTATGTAGATTATTTTGTTTCTTTCACTATTTAAGTATAATATTGTGTAACAGTATATATATATTGTAAAATGGGGAGTGGAAGCAAAAAAATTAGTGAATAGGTGATGGTATTATTCTTTCTCTTTTTGCTTAAAATACTTTATTAAATATTTGGCATTTTCCATTTTAGAACTGTCACAACACCTCGTACCCAACAACTCTCCAAAACATCAAACGTCACTCAGCATCTTATAAATGCCAAAATTATCACTTCCGATGGCCAGAAAATCGTACAACCAAAAGTAATGGTTGGAGGACAAACTTTAAAGGTCCCCACAAAAGCTGGCGGACGAGTAACTAATTTAGGAAATAATAGTTTGCGCATGCTCAACACGGCTAATTTAAATTTGACGACTATAGATGGCAAGCCAGTATTGTTAGCTAGTAAGTCTGGAACTATACAGAGTTTGCATGGTCAAAATGTAATTGTTCAGGTAAGAATTAAATCATATTAGAAAGGTACAGGCAAAGAATACACAGATATTTGAGAACACCAAATATGCATTAATTTTGATAAAACTAATTACCTTCCTTTTACTTTAATTTCAAATAACATACCACAAAATATGAGTTGTATTAAAATAAATGATGACATTCAAATTTTGAGAGTTAATCAAGTAAAATATTTAGGAATAATCTTTGACAGTAAATTAAATTGGAATTTTCACATAAAATATTTGACTAAAAAATTAAGAAGTTTACTATCAATTTTTAGAAACATTAAAAAAGTTTTGAACGTAAAACATATGGAAATATTATATTATGCATTAGTTAAAACTCATTTAAATTACGGAATTTTAGGTTAGGGAGGAATAAATAGAACTTTAGTTAAAAAATTAGAAATATTACAGAAAAGGTTTCTAAAAATTATAATTAATAAAGATTATCTTTATCCTTCAATAAAATTATATTCTGAAACAAAAAAAATTAATATTAGACAACTTTACATTTATAACATCTTATTATACATATATATCTTATACAGTTAAAAAACCATAATCATAATACACATCATAAAAATGAAATAACCATAAGACCTAAAAGAAATAAGTCCACAGGACAAAAAAGTTTCAAATATTTATGTTTTTATTTAAACGATTATTTACCAACAAAAATTTAGAAATATATTTCATTAAAAAAATATAAAGTCGAAATAAAAGCATGGATATTGGAAACAGATAACTTTAAAAAAATTTTGGAAATGTTTTAATTAATATTGTTATGAATAATATATTTTTCACAATTTTATTATACCTATATCTTTAAATAAACGGCGTTTATATTTATATACATATACTTTAACGTTTTTCATTTGCAATTTAACTTTTATACAATATTAACAAATAATTAAAAAAATATATTTCAATATTCTTATATATTTATAATTTAAAATACTAAGATTTACCCCTAACAAGCACGTCTTCGGGGGATCAAAGAAGAAGTTTATTGAGGAAGATAAATAAACATTTATTATATTATAAATATTGAAAATAAACTTATTATTATATAACATAAAGGTGTGTATATAAAAATCCAGCTGAAAAAAAAACTAAATAAGAAACTAATTTAATTGGAGTTATTATATTTATTTTACAGGCTCATCAAACTTCCTCGGCTTCTTCATTGGTTTTGCAAAGCCCGATGACTAAGAAGAATGTTGGTTCGATAAATCAGGCCCAAGGGTCATCAAGTTTGAACGTTTTAAATCAATCTGGAAATATAGTGTTTAGCCCAAGTGCAATTAAAAGTCAACTACCTCAACAAGTACTATTTTCTAGCCAATCAAAGACTGTTTCTTCAACTAGTTCTGTATCTACTCAAAGTAAGCATATTTATAAAATACACTACTTTAATTAATTATGGAATAGGTAAGAAAGTACTTTTTTTTCTTTAAAATGCCTTTATTGCAAACTAACCATTCTATTTTATTACATGGAATGGCGATACAATAATATAGAAAACAATAATAATATACAGGGTATCCATGAAATGACTGTACAACGCTTCACCATAAATTCCTTAACCAAAAATAAGGCGATCTAGGTAAACTTACCTATATGCAATGTTGTTTCGTTTTGCCGCTACAGGGCGCTAAAGTTTTCAAATTAATATTGTTTTTTCTGAATAATTTCTAAACGCCACTAATTTTGGAACTAAGAATGACCACTATTAATAGCGTGTTTTGACGTATGCGCCATCTTTTTTTAATACCTGCAAATTTAAAAATGGCGTGTAATTGGTAATTAAAAGTTCCTCTTTTTGTTACCCCCCGTATAAATGACTTTAATTATTTCTCTGACACTAGCTGACTTCACGTTGAAACTTTTTTGTCTCTTGTAAAATTTTAGCCAGGCATGCAGTTTTTCTACAAAAAAATTATTTATGATACCTTGTAATTCATCATTGCTATTTATTCAGAACGAGAAAACATGAAAAAAAATTAAATTCCAAATAACTGCTTATTTGATTTTAATAAAAATTGTTCGAAATGTTCACCGTGGTCCTGAATACATAAATTAATTCTTTTCAAAAACTTAAACTGTACTTTGAGCATCGTGTCTGGCTTATTTTTAAAATAAACTGCAGCATTGATAATTCTTTGCAAAAAATCTTCATACATTAATACTAAAATGGGGTGGCGCCCTGTCGTGCATAAACCCCAGATCTAACGCCTTTGGACTATGTTCTGTGGGCTCTCTTAAATCAAGTATGCTCCCCCATTGTTACGGAAGAGAGTAATTGCAAAGAATTATCAATGCTGCAGATTATTTTAAACACAAGCCCGACACGATTCCCAAAGTACAGTTTAATTTCCTAAAAAAAAATTAATTTATGTATTCAGGACCACGGTGAACATTTCGAACAATTTTTATTAAAATCAAATAAGCAGTTATTTGGAATTTAATTTTTTTTCATGTTTTCTCGTTCTGAATAAACAGCAATGATGAATTACAAGGTATCATAAATAATTTTTTTGTAGAAAAACTGCATGCCTGGCTAAAATTTTACAAGAGACAAAAAAGTTTTAACATAAAGTCAGCTAGTGTCAGAGAAGTAATTAAAGTCATTTATACGGGGGGTAATAAAAAGACAAACTTTTATTTACCAATCACACGCCATTTTTAAATTTTCAGGTATTAAAAAAAGATGGCGCATACGTCAAAACACGCCATTAATAGTGCTCATTCTTAGTCCCAAAACAAGTGGAAATCAATAAAAGCGTTTAGAAATTATTCCGGAAAAACGATATTCATTTAAAAACTTTAGCGCCCTATAGCGGCAAAACGAAGCAACATTACATATAGATAAGTTTGCCTAGATTGCCTTATTTTTGTGAAATAATTTGTGGTGAAGCGTTGTACAGTCATTTCAAGGACACCCTGTATGGCGCACTTACTCTAGATATAACTCATATTTATTTAAAAAGTAGTTTTAAGTTTGTTTTGTGATTTAATTTTACTACTTATTTCAATAAAATTTAAATAATATCTCAAATCCAAACCATCGTGTATGATTCTCCAGTGTTGCGAGCAGACGTGTACTTTCGAGTTTTAAAATACAATACTTGCGATACATATTTCTTTAGCGGCTGATTATCCTTAAAACCAGGGGTTCCCAAACTTATTTTGTCTACTGCCCACTTTGAGAATAAATTATTTTTTAGCGCCCCTATTTTTTCACCTACTTAAAAACCACTATAACTTCAAATTAAATTAATTAATTATTGTGAGCTATATTAGCGGAGATTAAACATTCATTCTAAACGAGACTTTTACTATAACCTGCAAGAGTTAACTTGAGACCTGAGCGCAGTACAAAACGGCGCTCAGGTCTCAAGTTTACTCTTACGGGCTACACCTGCCAATGAGAATGATTATTGAAACGCAACTTTATAGTATTCAGACAAGTATTCCATGAACCAGCCAATTGATACAGGAATGCACAAATCGGGTTATTTAACAAAAACTTGATAAAAGATGATTGCCCGCGGTCTATTATCTACGAAAATTACCTATCTAGGAATACTAATAACAATGAAAATGCGAAAGTGTGTCTGTTGCCTTTTTATTTTTTTCTTTGTATCTACTTTCATTTCGAAACGGAGCGACCGATTGACATGATTTTTATTTTATTTATTCAATAAAATATGACAGATATATGAACTACGCGGAGAGAAATATCGAACCGAGTTTGAGCAATCTTACTAATATTAAGATGTTCACAAGTTGTAGTCGAAAGTTGAGAACTCAGTCGGTGTCTAAGAGTCCTCCTAGATAGATGAAATTACAAATCGCCCCCCAAGGCTCTACACAACACCCCCATTTTTTTTCTGGGTCGTTTACCGCCCCCCTTTACTGCTGCAGCGCCCACAAAGGGGCGTTATCGCCCACTTTGGGAAAGGCTGCTTAAAACGAACTCCTTATTTTTCAGGTCATATAGTTTTGGGTAGCCAACCAATTCGATTACAAACAAGTAATGCTTCTGGAAGCCAACGAGTGGTTTTGGCAAGCCAAGGTCAAGGTGGTCAAATACTTGCTCAACAAATTTTGTTGCCTGCTGGATTTCAAGGAACTGCCATTAATATTAAATCTTTGCAAGGAGTTAAAGTTATACCTATCGCACAAAACCAAGGAAAGGGTAAGGAATTACTATTGTAAACGTTTTTGTGTTTGTGAATGTTTAGGACGCTCTTGAACGTAACTCATGATATTCTAGATACCTCAGATTATGAAGATTGGTACTCCTGGACTATTCGAAGGTCTTTGACCTCAATTATGATTCGTTGGGCATATTTTCATCTCTTGTATTTAATCATAATATACTACGTCTTATAATTATTATACTAATTTACTTTTACTCCAGTCGGTTTTCCCGTTTTCTGTTTGTTTTTTAGTAGCGAAGTAAGTGTAATATATAATAAATACATTTTGTAACTTAAAAAACTCATTTTGTGACTTGATATCCTTTAAAATGTCTAATGCAGCTTTGGATATATGTACATATTTTGCTAAAGTATTTTTTACTGAAGTAAATCGTCAATAAATTTAGCTATATATTAGTCTATTTTAGAAAGGTGTAGAGTAATAAAATGGAAAATTTCGTCCAGTTCGGCTCAATTTCGGTGTGTCGGCCAAAGGCGCAGGTAAATTTTGTGCATTAAATTATTTATGATAACTAACCAAAGAAAAAAAGAAGATAATTTGATAACTAAGGAACTATTAGCTATAGCAAATTTACACAAACATCGATTTATGAAATATGCCGTGGGAGATATACCGGGTCCGCCAACGTGGCGGGGATCGAAGATTAAATCATTATCGAGGAGCTTATCAAAAATACTAAACCAGCATAAGGTATCGACTTAAAAGCGGCATTTTTTAAAAATATTTTACATTATACAGGGTGGCTCAAAAAAGTGTGGCGGACTAAACTTGCATTTTTTTAAATGGAACACCCTATATATTATATAGTTTTCTAATTCCCTATACAATTCCACGTATATATTGTATAAAATGTCATATGTCTAAATTCAATTGTTTTTGAGTAATTGACGTTTAAAATATGGCATTTTTTGACTTTGACAGGCTGTAACATTGGAACGGTTCATCTTAGAGAAAAATGGTTTTCACCTCCCTATCTTAGTTTTTCATTCTCTATCCAAAGAAACCAACCTCCGATTTACTATGTTAAACCGTTAAAACCGTTTTTTTGGTTTAACATGGTAAATCGGAGGTTGGTTTCCTTGGATAGAGAATGAAAAACTAAGATAGGGAGGTGAAAACCATTTTTCTCCAAAATGCGCCGTTCCAATGCTACAGTCTCTCAAAGTCTGAAAACGTCATATTTTAAACGTCAATATCTCGAAAACAATTGAATTTCGACATATGACATTTTATACAAAATATACGTGGAATTGTATAGGGAATTAGAAAACTATATAATATATAGGGTGTTCCATTTAAAAAAATGCAAGTTTAGTCCGCCACACTTTTTTGAGCCACCCTGTATAATGTAAAATATTTTTAAAATATTCCGCTTTTAAGTCGATACCTTATGCTGGTTTAGTATTTTTGATAAGCTCCTCGATAATGATTTAATCTTCCATCCCCGCCCGGACCCGGTATATAGCTGAAAAACATAGTGTAACTGTGTTGCGCACACCGCCATATCATTGCGAACTAAATCCTATAGAACTTATATGGGCGCAAGTGAAAGGGTTTGTAGCAAGACGGAACACGACATTCAAAATGAAAGACGTTAAGCTACTGTTTGATCAAGCCATTAAGGAAGTGACACCAGAGAACTGGCGAAAAGCAGCCCATCATGTCATTATATATGAAGAGTTGACAGTTCCTCAGATGACGAAGAATATTATGATTTTTTATAATTTAATTTCTGTATAATGAATTTTTTTTATAATGTTTAATAAAAAACAAGTGTACCTAATTCTATGTACATGCCTTTGTCACACCATTTTCAGTATTTGTGAATGAATAACAATAGGCAAAACTCATAAATTGACCCAAACCCGGGTGGTACTACCTGCCCTTGATGAAAATAAAGAATTTTGTAATGAAATGAAATGTGGCTTAAATATTCCTTGGATCACTCTGTAGCCCCTTTGCATACCTAATGAGCTTTTATTACTCTACACCTTTCTGAAATAGACATTTATTTATTCCAAAGTTATTGTGTTTAATAGCCGTTTATTATTGAGGACTTACTACTTTTTATAATATGACGGACACGTAGTCGATATTTTAAACCCTCCTAATTAAAGTGCACTTTTTAACATCACTCATGTAATGTTCACTAACTCGTTAGGCCTTGGCCAACGAGACGATATTTTGCAAAATCAAGACTTTTTGAATGACAGTGACAATTACGTGTTTTTATTTCATTGCTTAATTTAATAACTTAAGCTAAAAATATTAGTTCAAAAAATATTATTCTCTGAGACATATCCACTGGCGTAGCTGGGGGGCAAGAACCAATATTATTATAAAACAATACATTACAGTGCTTGTTGTTTGTTTTCGCCCTCAGAAAAACAAAAAAAAAATTAAAGGGATCCATAGTTTCTTTTCCAATCTTATGAATATTTACCAAAAACGTAAAAAAATTGCCTTCATACATTTATTAAAAACATTGTGAATCATCTTTAAAAAAATTATTTTGGATTTTAGTAAGTTAAGTAAGTACCTAATAAATTATTAGAAATTGGTAAAAGCGCCAAAAAAAAATCATAAGCGTGTGGCACCCTAAAATTGTTTCATCTGCAGCGCTTTTTTTATCCTGCATTTATGTCGCGAGTTCAACATTATCTGCTCTCAGACAAAATCTTAGCTGCGCCAGTGGACATATCCAGCCGGTTATAACATTTATATAGCCTTTAAGTCTATATGGCAACTAAAAGAAAGTGTGCGAATATTCGTTTAAAAATAGCGTTTTGAAAAAGATGTCTAATTTATTAATGTACTTTTAATTAGGAGAGTTTCAAGTATCAATTCCCAAGACGACTTTCTAACATGACTAACTGAACGAAATGTAAACCATTTTTTTTAAATCCTTTTTTTGACTCAAGTTAATATATTTTTTTGAATCAAATAGGGTCCAATAAATTTTTAGATTAATTATAATTTACTAACAATTTATAGATGTAAATTAGAAACTTACTAAATCTATTACTGTCTTATGTTTGCAGGTCAAGGTAGACAAATTTTTGCAAAGGTGATGAATCCCAGTCTTGTTAAACAATCTGGCCAAACATCTGTAAAACTTCAAGACACTCTGACAATTCATTCCTCTGAAAGTGAATGAAACGTTTCCGTAGATTTTATCTATTAAGTACTAGGCTTTATTAAATATTATTTATTTGTAAAAAATAATTTTAATTAAAAATTATATTAATTGCAGTGGTAGCACAACTATTTATTATGTGAATAAAATAATTGTACAGGATAAACGATTATTTTTGCTGTGTTACTCAAGTTAATAAGTCTGTGCTGCTTCAATGACTACTGGTAATCGTACTTGTCAACTTGGAAGGTTAGTCAACTCGCTACTCCGCCTGGCGCTTAGTTAGAGACCCAGTGAGTATGGATGATTTACTTTTTATTTAGTTTGGGTAGTGGTAGCTTCGTGAAACCTTTAGTTTTCTTTGCCAATTTGACATTAGATTATTATTATTATTATTATTATATACCTTGTCCTTTTTTGGGTCAGTTCAAATAGTTCAATAACAGTATTAAAAGAGAAAAATTACATGCCACAAGAAAAATGTTTGCATCATAGGCTGTGCCACATATACAGCTATGCTAATAAACCAAACCAAGATTAATTGTAACCCCGCCTTATAAAACTAATTTAAATTTGTAATATATAACGCAAAATATATTCTAGCAAAATGTTCAATTTTGTCATGGTGTTCCTATAATAGTTAATTACCAAATAAACAATATGTATATTTACTTACTTTTTCATAAAAAAAAACACTCCACAAATACACACAGTCCAACAGTTTATAACCAGAAAGTCTGAGTCTACAAAAATGATAGCAAAATGATCTCTTAAAATAACAGAAACAACAACACTACTTATTCAACATGTAAACAAACAATCAAGACCAAAATGCAATGAACAGATGCGGTGCCGAGCGCGCGATGCGGCTCTGTTTAATTGAAAGAACTCAAAGAAGATGCGTGGATTGCTGAAGTACGGAAAGAGATATGCGAGGTCGAAGCGTTAGAAAGAGATACACATACTAAAGGCATCGATATCAGGTTGTAACAATAGATCGTTTGACGGGTTTTAGCTGATTAAAGGGCAACAGATTGGAAGTCAGTTATATATCCATCTCTCATGAATCTAGTCAATGTACGTGAGGAATAGTATATTACATAACAAGTGATGAAAATGATACTTTTCAAACGAGGAGATATTTAGCACGAGGCGTCAGCCGAGTGCGGAAATTCTCCGAGTTTTAGAAAAATTACTTTCACACGTGTAATGTACACTATTTTTCCTACGACCACAAAGAATTATTAAAAAAACCTTTGATTTGTGAAAAAAATATTTCAACTCTAGAGTGGAAATACAAGGCACACTATTAATTTAAACATACGATGCCAATTTGACGGACCACCCCTATTTATTAAAAAGAACAAATTTTAGAAAGTAGTTTAGTGTTTAACTTATTTATCATGTATTTTTCGAGTGATTTCGAATTAGAGTGTGAAAATACGCCATCTGAAATTATAAAAAATATTAATAATATGCTGAAAAATCTATTACGATTCAAAACAAGCCGCGCTGAAGAAAATGTCATATATTATATTAAACATACAATTTTTATGTGTTGCCATAGCGTAGAGACTAGAGCTATGGCCTACAGATCGAAAGGTCACAGGTTCAAATCCCATCAGGAAGATTTGACTTTTTTTTATAAAAACATTAAATAATTTATAGAATTAGGTATTTTGAATTGAAATCGTCCTTGTTGGATGAATTTTTAAAATTTAATCAAGGAAAGATGCATTAAATATAAATTTAAAAAATTGATCCAACAAGGAAGATTTCAATTCAAAATACATAATTCTATAAATTGTTTAATGTTTTTATAAAAAAAAGTCAAATACTCCTGATGGGATTTCAACCTGTGACCTTTCGATCTGTAGGCCATAGCTCTAGTCTCTACGCTATGGCAACACATAAAAATTGTATGTTTAATATATGACATTTTCTTCAGCGGGGCCTTGTTTGGACTGGTAATAGATTTTCCAGTATATTCTTAACTTTTTTATAATTTCAGATGGCGTATTTTCACACTCTAATTCGAAATCAATCGACAAATACATGATAAATAAGTTAGACAATAAACTGCTTTCTAAAATTTATTATTTTTAATAAATAGGTGTGGTCTGTCAAATTGGCACCATAATGTTTAAATTAAATAGTGTGCCTTGTATTTCCACTCTAGAGTTGAAATATTTTCTTTCAACACGCGTGTGATATTCGGCTCTTTCGAGCCAAGTTAACCGTGTTTTTTTTTTCTCATTTTCATAGGTGGTCGTAGAAAAAAGCCGTTTTTGGAATTAAGGAATTTTTAAATCGCATGTTGGCCAACGCGTTTGACAAGAGAAACGTCAAAGCATTAAAAGCTTACGAGAAAAATAGTACAGTCTTTTTTTTTTTTTTTTTTTTTTTTTTTTACAAAAAAGCGCATCAACCACCTAGGGTTATTAGCGCATGAGGTACTTAATTATGAATTTTACTGTCTCTAGGTTATATTTGGTCAAGTAGGCCGCAGTCTTTAAGAAAATTTAATGTCTTTTGTAAGTCTTTATTAAGAACGTGTTGTAAACTGTCTTTCATGTCGTGTTGGTGCCTAATCGCGTCAAATTTGGGGCACTCGATTAAAATGTGTTTTACCGACAGAGGCACTTGGCACTGGTCACAAGACGGTTGGTTTTCTTTTGATAAAATATAGCCATGCGTGAGCTTTGTGTGTCCTATTCGGAGGCGATTTATTGTCACTTGGTCTTTACGAGTTTTTAGATTGTTTTCGCACGGTTTGACACTACTTTTACACTCACGGAGTTTTGAGGTCGAATTTATCCACTCATTTTGCCATGAGTTTATAATTTCTGTTTTAATATAACACTTAAAGTCACTAGTGATTGTATTTGGCACCATAATAGAATCTACATCTTCAATTGCTGCCCGCGCGGCGCTATCAGCCTCCTCATTCCCTATAATTCCTATGTGCGATGGTACCCATATGAAACAGACTTCTTTTCCTGAGTTGTGGATGTCATGGAGGACTCTATATACCTTTTGTACCAGAGGGTGCTTAGAGTATTTATGGTTTAGTGAGCTGATAGCGCTTAGTGAGTCTGACAGAATAATATACAATCCAGGGTCTTCCTTTACAATGAACAGTAGTGCTTGTACAATTGCGTACAACTCTGCTGAGAATATACTCGTGTATTCAGATAGACGAAATTTCATAGTGAGGTCAGAAGTTACTATAGCAGCACCAGTTCCCTTGTTTGTTTTTGAGGCGTCGGTGAAGACCTTTACTCCATTAGGAAGATTGTCCAATATCCTAGCTAACTCGCTCTTAATTATATTTGGGTTGTTTTCTTGCTTATTGAACTGTGTAAGTTTTGTAATACATCTTGGTTTACTAATGATCCATGGAGGGGGTAACAAATGGTCTTCTTGAAAGAACTTGGGAAACTTTATCTTAAATATTTCTTGGTATTGATTAATACGTTCATAAAATGCAGGTCTAGACCGCTTCTTCTTTCTGTATATTGAACGGTACCTATCCGCAAAGACATTTTGATTAGTAGGATTTCGTGGGTTTCCGGCTACAGATGTGGCATAAGAGAAGGAGAGATATGCCCTGCGACGGTCTAGGGAGGGTTCGGATGCTTGACAGAGAATGCTGTTTACAGGGCTTGTGTGAAAGGCCCCAATAGCTAAACGTATTGCTGCATTATGAATGGGGTCTAGGAGTTTCAGCACAGATGACGTTGCGGAGTTATACGCAATTGACCCGTAGTCGATACGTGACCGAACTATAGCTCGATATACTTTCAGCAAAGTACTGGTATCAGCGCCCCAAGATCTATTTGATAATATTTTTAAGATATTGAGTCCTTTGCGACATTTTAGGATTAGGTTCTGGATATGGGGTTTCCATGTAAGTTTTTGGTCGAATATCATTCCAAGAAAGGTGATTGTGTGGCAAAATTGTAATGATTGGCCATATATCATAAGTAGAGGGGAAATGTTTTCTTCTTTTTTCGAAAATAAAATGCATTTTGTTTTTTCTGTTGAGAATTGAAAGCCTGTATACTGTGACCATTCTTCCAGTTTGCCAAGATGTCTTTGCATAATGCTGGTCATCGAGTTAATATGTTTCCCTTTAATGATAAGAACTAAGTCATCTGCAAATATTCTACATTTTACTGGTGCTGAGATATATTGGGTTATGCTATTGATGGCTACCAAAAAGAGGGTGACACTAAGTACAGAGCCCTGAGGTGTACCATTTTCTTGGATTGTTTCTTCGGAGAGTATATCATTAATCCTTACTTTAAAACTTCTACGTTGGAGAAAACTTTGAATGAATTTTAACATGTTTCCTTTGATGTTCCAATCCGTGAGTTGTTGTAGGATTCGATATTTCCAGGCTGAGTCGTATGCTCGTTTAATATCAAAAAATATGGCCATACATTTCTGTTGGTTAAGGAATGCTTCATGGATCTCCGATTCCAAGTCTATAATATTATCTTGTGTTGACCTCTGCTTACGGAAACCACTTTGTTCCGGGGTGATTAAGTTTTTCTTTTCCAAAAACCATGATAGTCTATTATTAATAATTTTTTCCAGCGTTTTGCACATTACACATGTAAGGGAGATTGGTCTGAACGAATCTGTCTTATTTAGGTTTTTGTCTTGCTTTGGCACCGGGATAATTGTCGCTTGTAACCATAGTTTCGGAAACTTGTTTTTTGTCCAGATATAATTGTACATATCTAGGAGGAAATCTTTTCCGCTTTCTGGTAGATTAGATAAGAATGTAGCAGGAATGTTATCCGGTCCTGGACTGCCATTTTTAAGGTTTCCTAAGGCTTCCTCTAGCTCATCTCTGGTAATAGCTACATTGAGTACAGAATCACGCTCATCTTGTACTGAAAGAGGAATCTGTTCACTACTGCGTTTGAATCTCAGGAATTCATCGGAAAAGTTTTGGTTACTGGAAGATCGTTCATATGTTTTTGCAAAAACATTGGCTATGTCAGCGCTATTTGTGATAGGGACGCCATTATTAACTATTAAGCGGACGGGTGTAAATGTGTTTTTGCCAGTAATCCTTTTAATTTTGTTCCATACCTCTCTGGAGGGCGTCGATGTTGTTAGGGTTGATACATATTTTTCCCATGAGTCCTTTTTACTTTTTTTAATTATAAATCTTGAGTGTGCTCTATGTTTTTTAAAGTTAACCATATTCTCTTGGGTTCTTTCTTTTTTATATTTATTTAGGGCTTGTTTATATAGCTTAATGGATTTAGCACATTGGTCGTTCCACCATGGGACAGGGTGTCTTTTCGGGTTATTTGAGCACTTTCCTATGGCCGCTTCTCCAGCTTGTGTCAGAATATCGGTGAATGTTTCTACTAGAGAATCGATTCCGTTTTTATATGTAAGTGTTTCAATTTTATTATCGACCAAGGTCTGGTATTTAGGCCAGTCTGCCTTCTTTATGTTCCACTTTAATGGATAAGACGTACTGTGGGAGGTGGATGTATCGGTGATGCTTATAGGATAGTGATCACTTCCATATAGAAAGGGAAGGGTTGTCCATTGAAGAGATGTGGACAGTGATGGATCACATAGACTGAGGTCAAGTACTGACGAGTGTCCAGTTGAGACATTGAAGTGTGTGCCTTCTCCGTTGTTTAATATAACTAAATTTGATAAGTCAATAGCATCAAATAAATTTTTTCCTCTACGATCTGTATTAACACATCCCCATATTGCATTGTGACAGTTAAAATCACCGATTATCAATCGTGGAGCTGGGATTTGTCTTAGGATATTCGCAATGTCGTGGGCACTAAAATCTTGTGCAGGGGGGATATAAATATTACAAACTGATATTTTCTTTGAAAGAGTAATACTTACTGCTACTACTTCTAACGTGGAGTTAATAGGAATTTCTTCGGAGCTAATATCCTTACGGACAAATATGGATACGCCTCCACTTGCCCTGTCTTGGTTTTGTCTAATTTTATGAAAACCGTTAAAATTTTTAGGACAGTAAGTTTTCGTTCCCTTGAAATGTGTTTCTTGTAGTCCTATAAGTGTAGGGCTTTCTTCTTTAATGAGCATTTGGAGCATTTCTATATGGGAGAAGTATCCATTAATATTCCACTGTAAGAAAGAATGACATTCTGAAGCCATAAGGGCGGTGTTTAATATAGTTTAGATTTAAGTTAATAAGGTGTATCTTGAGAAACGTCGCTTTCCGTGCCCGAAGTCAATCCGTCAATGTGATTTCTTATCTTTTTCTTGAATTTGGTGCATCTGCTTTTAATGGCACGGTCAGTAAGGTGTGGGTATATCTTTTCTAACATGAATTGTAGTGCAGGAAGGTCAGTGGTGTAGTCTAGCGTAATACTAATGGGGTCTTGTGAGCCATGGATGTTCGAGAATAAGTCAGTAAGTTGCTCATGGGTTAGTATGAATGGCGGTGAGTGGGCTTCTATGATTGGTTTTAGTTTGCTAAAAGGGTTTTCTGTAGATGTGCTTGTTTTAGGATAATCGTGTTTTGCTTTTTTGGTGATATGGTTTGGTTTTAGGAATAGGTTTTGCTCTTCTTCATTTTTGTTTCTGTTGGTATCGACTGGGGGAGATAAAATGTCATTTAAATTTCTCTTATTTACTGTCTGCTTGCCATCATTTTCTAAATTTGTATTTAAGCCTGGAAGGGGTGTTTCTGATAAGGGTGTTATATTTTCTGGTATGTTTATGGGAGGTCGGGGGTGTTGAGATTCCATATTTTGGGTATTTGTTATTCTTTCTGCTGGAATGTTTTCGGGTAGTGTACACTGAGAAGCAATGTGTCCTGACTGTTTACATTTAAAACATTGGTTGCTATCAGTAGATAGAAATATTCGATATTGTGTGCCTTCGTAGAGGATAAGGATTGTGTCAGGAGCATGTGTATTTTCGGATGGGGATATATACACCTGGCGTCGAAAGCTTAAAATATGGGAGTATTCTGGGTTAGAGATGTTTATTCGTATATACGAGATGGGAGAAATTAGTTTTAGTCCCAATTTTTGAAGCTCATCTTGTAATATGCTATTTGGAATTGTCGGGCATACATTGGATAATACTAATCGTTCTGAAGGTGTAACTAAGCGTCTACCGAATAAAATTTCGTTGTTAATTTTAATTGGTCTGTTCTCATCAATAAATTTGTCTACATTGTTTTTGCCGGATAGGTAGATGCAGATGCGGTTGTTTGAGATTCTTGACGAGAAAATTATGTTCTTGGGGCCAACCAGAGGTCCCAAAGCCAAAATGTAGTCTAAAAGTTTGGAATCTTCGGCGGCATTGAATATTATAGCTTGTTCTTTTCTTGGGCTTTGCTGTTGATTAAGAGCAGTAGCATAGGATTTGGATGAAGTTGAAGGGGTTTCTGTGGTTGAGGGGTTTAATCTGTCAGGGAGTGTACTATTTGAAGTAATATTCATGGTTTATACTTATTACTTTTCTTCTTTCTGACCATTGAGATTTCAATTAAGTACGTCCCTGTTCTACTGGCGCGTGCCGAGGCGTGTGGCTAGCTCCAACAATGGTGTGGCCTTCCCACCTTTGAAATGAACGGAGGTTGCGCGCGCCGCTTTGATTTCCTCGTGTGTGTTTTATTGTTTTTAGTAGGTAATATTATTAGTTGTGAGCCTACTTACAGCTTTTCTAGGTGTCTTGAACAGTATAATAACTAACTTATTATGTTTTATTAATTTAGATAATTAAGGAGTCTGGTTAAATCGGTTTAATCACTAAGGTTAACGATAACAATACTATAACCGTCACCGTCAGGACCGGATGAGTACAGTCTTGTTGCCCAGTCTGCTAATATCCACACTACTAGTTTCTTTTGGGTTTCCCCGTGTAAAGAGCGCCTTTAAGTCGCGCATAATTTATTCCAAGACCTAAAACTAACTATGACAATAAAATTTTTACTATTTGAAAACTTGTCACGTTAATCCCTCATAATAATAAAAAGTAGATTACTAAACCGAGGTTCAGTTTTAATCGAAGAAAAGTCAATAATTGTCATTTTATAATGTGGGATAGACAGCAAAGTTTGAGTTAAAAGTGAATTACCTGGTCATAACTTAATATAATGTAACATAACATAACAAATTATGACCAGATTGATATTACTCTTAAATTGAATTTTGCCGTCAATCCCACATTATAAATAGACAATTTATGACATTTCTATTATTTTAGAATTATTCTTCGGTTTAAACGTAGGTTTAAGAGAACTTTATAAAAGGCACAGAATATACATACACTATTGGCAAACTCGAATCTAGGGTGCGAAATCTCATGCAACCAAGAGAGAAGGCACATATGGGCAAAACCTTCAGTTAAAAAGAGACGCATAACCATTCCAACTGAAAGGGGGGATATGTGGTGTGGTGTGGCCGAGTCGACGTATTGATCGCTCCCGTGCCTGCTTCGACCGCGTGTTCTAAAGAATGGAAGGTGGGAGGTAGGGGATAGCGTGTTCTCTGTTTAACGTGTTAAACGCTACTAATAATCTTCGTCTGATGCGTTTATATCGGCACCCTAGATTCGAGTTTGCCAATAGTGTATAGTTGGCAAAAGCCTATTTTCTAAAAGAAAAGATTATTTAAAAATTCTTAGTATATTTAACTTGACCATAAATTTATAAATACCACAACAATAAATATAAAAATTACTTATTGCCTATATTAATATACTTTCTTTGAATTAAGCATAACCACGGTATAACGATGGTCACTGCATTTCTACTACTTATTGACTGATTTAAACAATTACTACATATCACAGAATTCAGATTTTCAGTCTGAGTTAACAATTTTAAAGGCAATATGTATTCTAAAGTTTTAACAAAATAGTATATAAACAATAATATAATAAAATTACATTTTTTCTGTATTTAATAAATAGGTGTACTCCTATTTTGGAACTTTGATATCTATAAGACTAAATAAAGTTTAAGTGATTTATATCTTAGTTTTTGCCCAATAAATTACAAATGTTACAAAATTAGAAAGTATGTACGGGGTGTCCCAAATTCACATACAGCGTATATCAAATTTGGCGTCGTGATTTTACTTCTCAAATTTTTTTATTTTTTTTTGTGATTTATGTTTGTATGATTTTATACAGGGTTAAAACAATTTGTGAGTTTTTTGTCTTTAATTTATTCTTTTGAGTATGTGTTTCTGATGTCATGTTTTTTACGATGAAATGTGTTTTTTTTTTAATATTCTCGTTTTTTTCATGTTTATTTTTTAGCTAGAAGGTATACATTCGAAAATTAATTACTAATAAATGGCGCTGATTTTTTTTTAACAAAGCATATTTGTTAAAAACTAACTTAAAACACATGATATTGGAAATATGTACTTCACATCTTGCACGGGATGTTCTAAACAATCTAAACTGAAATAAATTTGTTTACCACGTTATATTATCTAATTAGGAATATTAAAATGACAGAAAAGTTTTGGACTCGCATTATCTTTCTTTGTTTTTATTCACAACGTTTCAACTGATAAGAATCTCCAGTCGTCTTCAGGTGAATACTGAAGAATATTTGGTTATTTAAAAAATACGTCTTCACAAAATATCCTACAAATCCATAAATATTGAATAAAAATAAAATAGTTTTAGAGCCTTAAAATGAGAAATTTTTTTGCCGGGGAGTTTAGTTCCAAAATAGGATTATACAATTAAATAACTTCCTATAATAAAGGTGAGCATAAGTATTAATATATTATGTATTATATATTCAGTTATCAAGATTATCCTAAAAACTAATGGAAATTGTAAAAGAAACATTACAGAAAAAACATTGTTAAGCCCTAAAAAGTTATAGGTTCTAAAAGGCATAATGTGCTGCGTAGAATAGAAAATATTTTGGGGTTATGCGTGGCCCTTTAACTTCAACGGACAGTTTGTGAAGCATAAACTTTCAGTTTGTTGATGATTTATTTCCGTTATAAAGTAAATAATAACGTGACTACTAGTTATACATCTTTGAAGATTTGAAAAACTTGATGCCTCAAAAAAAGGGGAGGTTGTTTTAAAAAAAAATTAAAGGATACAAAAGTTTTTTTAACGTCAAAGATTGGCAACTTAGTAATCGCAGATTGATACATTTTTATTTTAGGATAGTAAAATATCGCCGAAAAAACTAAATTTCCACAAATTGTGAGTGATAAAACACCCTTAACGGAAATATTTTTAAGATTCTCAGTTAACGGTCATAAAATATTACTTGACATTGATAAAAAATGATAATTATTTGAAAAACGTTAATGACACATAATCCTAACCTGCTGCCATAACAAAAGTAAAATGCAATTTTAAGTACTTTTATCTTTCAATAACAAAACAAGTCTGGTTATATTTTTATCTAAAAATTGTTGTCTTCATTTTTGTTCAAATATTGTCAATACGCATTTTAAAAACATCCTTTACGTATCTATTTTTAATTTATAACATTCATACAGTTGTATCCATAAAAAATACGTACAAGAATTAGAATGAGAGGTAAGTTTTGCAGAGCTGTGAGTAACTTAAGTAACTAGATACTTAGTAACTTAGTTCTTTTTTAATCATGCCAAAAGTAACTGTAACTGTTACTTTTGAAAAGTAACTTGTATCTAGTTACTTTTTAGGAGTAACTATACACTTAAAAAGTAACTAGATACTTTTAAAGTAACTAACTTCCTTTTAAAGTAACTAAGTTACTTTTAAAGTAACTAAGTTAGGTACTTTTAAAGTTCCTCTAGGATACCAATTATGCACACGTGCCGTCATCAGATGATGACCAAGGGACGATTGGCGGCCGTTAATAAGATTTTCACGAAGGGACGAGTTGGAACGCGAAATTTCTTGGAAGGCATTTTATTCTACTTATTCGTTGTTCGAATTAACACTTCTTAGTTTAGTTTTATGATGGTAATAGTGGTAGTGTGTACAGGAAAATGAGTTATCACAACCTGGTGAATTTATGGTATCTAGTTCAAAAGCATCTTAGTTACTTTTAGAGTTTCGTAGTTACAATTAAAATAACTAGTTACTCAAAAGTATCTTAGTTACTTTTAGTAACTAGTTATAATCAATGTAACTAGTTACTGTAAAAGTATCTTAGTTACTATAACTAGTTACTTTAACTAAGTAACTAAGAACTAAGTTACTTTTAGGTAAAAGTAACTTTTCCTTATAAGTATCTAGATACATTTGTGCAAAAGTATCGAAAAGTAACTAGTTAGGTACTTTTCTGAAGTAACTTTCACAGCTCTGAAGTTTTGTCATTTGCCTAAAACCGGCTCGTCTAAATGATTGTTTATTGGAGGTTACCACGCGTCATAGATAATCAAAAATGCAAAGCACTGGCGTCGGTATAATTAATTTTGAAACTGCATGGGCGTAACGTTTGATAAACTTTGACAGAAGAAAATAAAAATGCCTCGTCAGTTGTATGAAGTTGAAAAGGCTCAAATTGTATCAAGAATCGAAGAAGGATGGTCAATCCGTGCTGTAGCGCAGTTGTATAATAGAAATTAAAAAACTATATTAAAAATTAAGCAACGCTGGAAACAAGAAGAATCCCTAAAGAGGAAAATTGGTTCGGGTCGTCCCAAACTTTCCAACACTGAACAGGATGCTGCTTTTTTGGGATATTTAAGAAATAATCCATTTGCAACTACAAGGGATGCTGTTATTGATGGTTGGTTGGTTTAAGGCGGGGGTTGGGCGTTCGGCCCAAGCTTCTTGTACTGCAGCCTAGTGGCTTATTGTGCTCCCCTATCTTGCTAGAAAAGGTTTGTTCCTTTTATAAGGTCCGGCAAATTCCTACCAAGTTTGTCATGTGGAAGGTTATCCCCACATTAAATGTCTCCGAAGATTCTGAGTCTTCCTCGGGTCAGTGCTTCGCAGTTATATATGATATGTGAGGCGGTTTCGTCCTCATCGCCGCAAAGCCTGCATTCAATGGGACCATTGTAAATTCCTACTCGGTGTAGGTGTTTTCTTAAGCAGTGGCCTGTTAGTAGGCCGACCACTTGTTTTAGCTGGGTGCGCGTTAAAGGCATCATTCCAGTTGATAACTTTTTGGAGGGTTTTCCAATTGTGGCCCTCGCTTGGGTATGACCAGGTATCCTGTTCCATCGGGACAGGTGTTGTTGTTGTGCCCACCTGTCTGATGCTGCTCTGGTTGCCTGTTTTGATATGCCAAGGGCGGGTTCAGGGCCCCTGAGTTTTTGAGATGATCCGGCTCTTGCCAGTTCATCGGCCTTTTCGTTGCCTGCTATCCCTGAGTGGCCAGGAACCCATAGGAGTTTACCTTGTTGTTCCTTGTGGCCAGGTCGTTTAGGCACTCCAGTGTGATCCTCGATTTGAGTCGACTGGAGTTCAGGGCCTTGAGGGCAGCTTGGCTGTCTGACAGAATGTATATCTCTTGGTCGTGGTAGCCCTTTTCGATATTTTTCTGTACACATGCTTGTATAGCACGTATTTCTGCTTGGTATACTGTGGCGTAGTTTCCCAGGGGAATGCTGATTTCCATTCTGGGTCTTTCCCCAAATATACCTGCGCCTACTCCGTCGGGCGTTTTTGATCCATCAGTGTACCAAACCAGGCCCTTATCTAATGACGGTGGTGTCCCTTTTGGCCACATGTCAGAGTCACCTGATGTTGAAGGGTCTGGTGAAGTTGTAGACCTCTTTCATGTGATCTGTTTGCATCTCCAAGAGCTCGTCGTTGATTAGATCCGCGGCTCTTGTGTGCCCTATTCTTATGGGTTGTTGTTTCCATTCCCCATTTATTTTCATTAGAAAGGAAGCGCTACAGCTGGCCTCCTTTCTGATGTGAATGTCTAGGGGTGGTAGTTCTAGTATTACTTCCATCGCTGCGGTGGGGGTGCTTTTCATTGCACTACTGATGCACAGGCAAGCCAGTCTCTGCAGGTTGTTGTTATTGATACAGCATTTCCTGGCCTCCAAACTACCGCCAACAGGAGAGTCAAGGAATCTGAGCTAAAATGTCGCCCAGCTGCGAAAGAAATGTTTCTTACCAAAGAACGGCGACAATCAAGGGTTATTTTTGCTTTAAATTATATATACCGCAATCCTCAATTTTGAAATAGGGTCACTTTTACTAATGAAAAGACGTTCCAGTCGACTTATAACGGCTAAATTCGTGTGTACCGTCCAAACAATACCAGGTTCGAAGAACGATATACTAAACCCCCTCACTTTTAGAGATGGGCGTTTCTCTGTAAATGTATGGGGCTGGATAAGTATTCACGAACCTGGTGTTTGCTGGCGGATAGAGGGAAGATTTAATGCCGGAAATTACAGAAAACATATTGTTACCATCTGCTGAGTAAATATATCCCAATAATACTTTCATATTTCAACAAGATAATGGTCCAGTCCGCACTGCCAGTGCTGTAACCCACTGGTTTCAAACCCATAATGTGGAAGTGCTGCCTTGGGTCGCTTATAGTCTCGATATCAATCCAATCGAAAATATTTGAGGTATAATCGTAAAAAAATATATAATCGAAATTTTAGGCCACAAAATTCAGAAGATTTATGGAAAATAATACATGCGTACTGAGAAGAGCTTGATCAAAATATTGTGTCAAATATAATTCAGTCAATTCCGAATAGATTGGCTTAAGTATTAGAAAAACAGGGATATATGACCAAATATTAGATTTTATTTATTCTTGTTAAACGTTTTTTGTTTTTATTGTAATTTATATAAAAGTGTTAAGATATATTATAAAATAAAAAAAATAAATATTCAATAGATGTAGCCGTTACTTGATGAAGATCCATTATAGAAACTAGGTTAAAAAGAATACAAAAATGTATAAATCTTCACTTATTTTTTATTGTACTATGACAATTGTTTCGACACACAGTGTCTTCGTCAGATAGTAGAAATCTAATGCTAATCTAATTAGATTTCTACTATCTGACGAAGACACTGTGTGTCGAAACAATTGTCATAGTACAATAAAAAATAAGTGAAGATTTATACATTTTTGTATTCTTTTTAACCTAGTTTCTAAAAAAAATAATTTTTGTTATTCTATTGAACTAACGCGCAACGCCAATGCTTGGCATTTTTAATAACCTTGACCATGCGCTAAGCCGGTTTAACGCAAATATAGTTAAGGTTTACTCTCATTCTAATTCGTGTACGCTTTTTTTATGAATAATACTGTACCTGTCAAAGCATGTACAGGGTAGACCATGTAATTTTTGAAATTAGCGGAATAGAGAAACTAGGCGTGCTACAATCAGAACTCTGAAAAATATTATTTTGAAAATTGAGAAATAAATAAATAAAATTAGTGGATTTGAAAAGTATCTTTCTTGTTTTAAGGCCTATTTACATTAGGTACAATTTCAAGCAAAATTGCCTTAAAGCATGCGTTATGATAATTTCATCAGTTGATGCAAGTTTTCCCACGGTAAACGACGATTTACTTACACTTGTACCTAATGTAAAAAGGCCTTTAAATGATCGATAAAAGAGCTGAAGGGCATCCAAAACTACGAAGTAGAGGCCATCTTTGTTACTACGATTAAATTAAAAGACGTTCTGGCGTTCACATTATACACTCGAGTAAAACTGGATTTTAAAAAAAAAGGTGCTTAAACGGACACTTTTAAATCATTCTTTTGGGGAAAATATAATCCCGATTATAATCGAAAAAGCTATTGAATTTGACTTAAACGAAAAACCTGGTTTATTTTTTTTTATGAAAAATTTTTATACTTACACTTAGAAAATTAAAAATATTATCGTCATGAATATACAGTGTGTCCACGGATAGAATTTGGAAAAGGAAAAACGTTTTATTAGTAGGTATAGAAGAAAAAGTTATTCTTTATAAAAACGTCTGCTTGTACTGAAACTACAATTTCAAATATTAGATTTGCGATTTCTATACAGGGTTCGTCAGAAACAACATTTTTTTTTTGATTTCGTTTAAAATAAATTTACGTAAAAACAAACAGCTATTGTCGCCTTCTTACTTAGAATATAATTTTATATCTGACCGAATAACGATTTTGTTTTAAGAAACTATTTTTCTTTGTCTAGTATTTTTATTATATTTCTTTAATATAAATTATAAAAAATTAAAAATGTTTTTTCTGTCCCACCCTGTATAGTTATCGCAAATCTGATATTCGAAATTATAGTTTCAGAACAAGCAAAATTGATTTAATAAATCAAGGAATTGAAAATTTGAATTGAAAAAAGATCCAAAAAACTAAAAATGTTGTTTCTGGCGAACCCTGTATAGTAATCATAAATCTGATATTCGAAATTGTAGTTTCAGTACAAGCAGAAGTTTCTATAAAGAATGACTTTTTCTTCTATACCTACTAAAAACAAAAAGGTTTTCCTCTTCCAAACTCTATTCGTGGACACACTGTATATAAGTCATGAAAAAATAAAAAAAAGAAATACTAATATTATGTCAACGTCTATTTTATTTCCATTATCAACCATTATTGACTGGTATTTTTAAGATGTAGGTTAAATTAAGTGGTTTGTATTTAAATTTTGAATACAATACAGTCATTTCCACTTTTTTAAATAAACGACTTTAAAATCGACCCCGTATTTGGGATTACACACAATAAAAATATTTATTCAAATATGATAAACAAAATGTAGGCCACATTACTATTGATGGATGCCATCAGCAACTTTTAAACTAGACATAATAAAGATGGTTTTAGGTAAACGTACCCACTTTCCACGATTGAGCAGCTTGAAATAAAAAATAAATTAAATCATAGTGCTTGATGAGTAAGTAAGTGTTCTTGATCATTACTTTTCCATTTGCTTCTGAAAGTTATAAACACGAAAGCGCTAAATAGGAGCACGCCAAGTCCTATCAAACCGTAACCTGTGTAAGTACCAAGCTTTCGAAACAATATCAGCGATTTTGCCTGACTTGCAAGGTCTTCGGAGAGCTCTGCTTTCTGCACGAACCAGAAGTATGGCATTACAGTATCTTTTACTTTGGCGAAAATGCTGAAAAGAAAATATGAGTTAGAAAGCAACATAAATGTTAATGATGTTCAATCAGTTTCTACTTTAGTCCCGGAGTGTTAAAATAGTCAAGAAAGCAGTGGTGTGTTACCAAGGCCCTTCTTGCCCCCCACCCTCCCTTTTTTTTAGTGGCGTAGCCAGAAATGTTTGTGTGGAGGGGTGGGGGTGGGGGGGGGGGGGGATCTGAAATTAAGTAACTAGCGCCTAGTTAATTTTTTCGGGTGTCACGCCCAAAAACCCCTTTTTTGGAAATTAGAAAAAATATATAATATTTTTAAAGAAACTTGTAGGGAGTTATATTAATACACTAATACAAATAATTTAAAACTTATAAAAAAACTTTATGAAATAAGCATAACTGAGAAAAAAAAATTAAAACTAAGGTGTATTTTTTATTTATTGAAAACCAAAAAAATAGATTAACTATAATCGATAATTATTAGAAGCCATAGTCATGTAAAGATTAAACCTGCAAACACCAATACAACTTTTTAAATTAATTAATAAAATCCGAAGAGGGTGTCGCGCGCCGCGTGTGTATTTAAAAGTTTTAAGATTTGCGTCGGTGTCAGTTTGTCTTGCAAGCATTTTGTATAATGTAAGATGATGTGGTATTTTATTTGGTGCGTTATTGATAGGGTTGCCGTAATTTCGTTTCCAAATTATATTTTAAATCTTCTGGTTTTTTGGATTTCTTTGACAAAGGACCCCTCACAAAGCTTATGAGAAGTGGCTTTTGGCTAATTTTTCTGAATTTTTAATATTTCGTAGATCTTGACATACTGATTAAAAGTATCCAAGGCCGTAATCCAATCCTATGATTAGTTTTTGAGTTACGGCCTTTTTAAGTTGGCAACTTCTTACTTTAAAATTTTCTGCATGGTCTGGAGTTTTCACTTGTTTCTTAAAAACCATTAACTTTTTTATTTTTCTTTATTGGTGAAAAAGTAGACCTTAAATTTTCTTTTACTGATATAGAAATAAAAAAATACAGGATGTTGAATAATTTAAAGACGGATTAAATAATTAATAATTTTTAAAAATTCTGAAAATTACAAAAAAAGTACTACGCATTTTTTAAATTTTGATGTTTTTTTAGTAGAATTTTTACCTTGGCTCTTGTACAAGACGCATTTAAACTGTCTTAAGGTCCTAATAAATTATCATTTTTGTCAGTTTGTAAAATAAAAAATTATTTACGAGACTTTAAGACATGTCAAATGCTTTTAGAAAAAGAGCCAGTGTAAACTTCACAGTAAATAAAAAAATATATTCATAAAAGCAAAAGAAATACTGATATTTTACTTTAACTTTAGAACAATATATAAATTACGAAAAAAAAAACATTTTATTAGGACTCTAAAGTAGTTTAAATGCGTCTTGTATAAGAGCCAAGATAACATTTTACCAAAAATATATTTTATATTTCAACAATATTATTGTCATTTGATGAAAAAAGAACTTTCTTAATTTTCCTATTCTTAGAAGTTTTAACTTGTGTAAATTATTATAACTAGATCACCCTATTATATATCTAAGATTAGAATGTGTTAAAATATAAAAATTGTAAAAAAACATGTTACAGGTTGGATAATAATTAAATTAAGTAATTATAATATAGAAATCAAAGTAGTTTATTAGATTTTCAGATGATTTTTTTTTAGAAATAAAATACCAGGCAATATACTATACATCAACATGCCTATTTTTCCCCTCTATAGCTTAGTACTACGAAATATTAACATTAACAACAATATCTAGCCGTTTGTTTTTAAAATTCAAAATATGCGTAATAATTCTTTTTTGGATTTTTATAATTTTTCAATACTATTAATTATTTAATCCGTTTACTTTTCAACAACAAATTTAACATCCTGTATATATTTTATTTCTATATAAGTGAAAGAAAACTTCAGATCTAATTTTCCACCTTTAAAAAAAATAAAAAATTAGTAGTTTTTAAGAAACAAGTGAAAACTCCAGACAATGCAGAAAGTAAGAAGTTGCCGACCTTAAAAGACCATAACTCAAAAACTAGTCATAGGATTGGATTACAGCCATGGACACTCTTAATTAGTACGTCAAGATCTACAAATTACTATAAATTTAGAAGAATTAGCTGAAAGCCATTTCTCATGAGCTTTTTGAAGGGTCCTTTGACATTGGAGCACCCACCCATATCCGAATATATTTTGATTTTTTTAGTAAAATATCTTCGCCTGTGGCGACTTTAATTTATGGACATTATAATATACAGTGGGTCAGGTAAGTATGAGGCAAACTTGGCCATTTGGAGTAGAACCTCTATAGGTAATATTTTATGATCGAATTTGTAAAACCCTAATAATATCTTTCTCTATTAACTTACTCAATTCCCTCCATATTCCTCATCAATAAGTTTATTTGAAAAGCTGCATTTACTTGTAGCGGTAAACCGGTACTAGGTTCTAGAGTTATTCTTGTAGCATGAATTTCAGGATTAGGAGTCATCCCGTCAACAGCACGTCGATATTCTGGGTCAGCTAAATAGAAATGAGGAAATGATGCGTATGCAGGGGCACCAAATCTAAAAATAAAACAATAAATGATACTTCGAAAATTGCGAATAAGGAGAGGTGGGGATCGGATCGGAGCCAATTCGAAAAGTCTGATCTTAAGAAAGATTCGGACTGATCAGACTCCTGAAATAAAACAGACGGCTCACGGATCTTAAATAATAATAATTTTATTTTCAATATTTATAATATAATATATGTGTTTATTTATCTTCATCAATAAACATTTTCTTTGATCCCCTGAAGACGTGCTTGTTAGGGGCAAATCTTAGTATTTTAAATTATAAATATTCAGGGTGACTCATAAGTTGATACTTCTTTTTTAGCTGTGTATAGAAGGCATTAAAATAAACAACTTTTTCAAATACCTTTTTTCAAAAAACTCAAAAATAAGCGAGATAGAGAAGTAAAAAATCTAAGTGCGGGCCTGGTCATAAAAACATACCCCGCTGTAGTTTCTGTTGTTTTTCTTATCTCTTATTAGTCATTCAATTTACGAGCCGATAGTGAGTTATTTGGCAAACCGCTGCGGTGTGTTTTTAGGAAGCAATTTAATTTTAAATTGGTGATATTGGTGAAAATGGTAAAATTTTAAAACAATGAACTAATAGGTATGGTGTCGTAAAAGTGCGGATGTTTCTTCGAGATTATACGCAAAACGCTTTCCCTTGCGGGCTCATCCAGAAGTTTTCTTAATGTTATTCAACGGGCAAGTTAGGCAGAACCGTATTTGATTCGTAGTGTATTAAAAAAATGTAAGTACTTTATTTTTGAAAAAAGGTATTTGAAAATGTTGTTTATTTTAATGCCTTCTATACGCAGCTAAAAACGAAGTATCAACTTAGGAATCACCCTGTATATATGGCGATTTTACTGCTTATTCTTTAAAATGTGCTTGTAAACACTTCAAAAGTATCGAACTTAGGAATTACCCTGTATAAGAATATTAAAATATTTTTTTAAATATTTGTTAATATTATATAAAAGTTAAATTGCAAATAAAAAACGTTTAAGTATGTGTGTATATAATTATAAACGAAATGAAAATATAGGTTAAAGAAAATTTTGAAAAATATATTATTCATAACAATATTAAATAAAACATTTCCAAACATTTTTTAAGTTATCTGTTTCCAATATCCAAGCTTTTATTTCGACTTTATATTTTTTAATTTTTGTTGGTAAATAATCGTTTAAATAAAAACATAAATATTTGAAATTTTTTTGTCCTATGGACTTATTTATTTTAGGTTTTATGGTTATTTCATTTTTATGATGTGTATTATGATTATGGTTTTGAAATTAAGATGTTATAAATGTAAAGTTGTCTAATATTCATTTTTTTTTGTTTCAGAATATAATTTTATTGAAGGATGATAATCTTTAATAAATATAATTCTAATTCTTAATTCTAATTTCTAATTTTTTAACTAAAGTTTTATTTATTCCTCCCCAACCTAAAATTCCGTAATTGAAATGAGTTTTAACTAATGCATAATATAATATTTCCCTATGTTTTACGTTGAAATTTTTTTTAATGTTTTTAAAAATTGGTAGTAAACTTCTTAATTTTTTAATCAAATATTCTATGTGAAAATTCCAATTTAATTTACTGTCAAAGATTATTCCTAAATATTTTACTTGATTAACTTTCAAAATTTGAATGTCATTTATTTTAATACTATTCATATTTTGTGGTATGTTATTTGGATTTAAAGTAAAAGGAAGATGATTAGTTTTATCGAAATTAATTGTTAATACATTTTTATCAAGCCAATTTTTTATTATTTTAAAATCTTTTTTAATTTTGTTATTTAAGTTGTCCCAATTTGTATCTGTATAAAAAATTGCAGTATCATCTACGAAACTATAAATTTCTCCATCACAATTAACATTATACAAATAATTATTAGGGATATTAAAAAATAATGATCCCAAAATTGTTCCCTGAGGAACACCATATTTAATTATTTTAGGATAGCTTTTTTCTTTATCTATTTGAACATAAGTTGGTCTATCTTTTGGATAATTTTGAATTAATTCAAATTGTTTTCCTCTAAATCCAATATTTTCAATTTTTTCCAACAATAAATTGTGATTAACTGTATCGAATGCTTTTGCTAAATCCAGAAAAATACAAACAGAAGGTTTTTTACTATCCAATGCATCATATATTTGTTCTGTTAAATAGCATTTTGGTCCGATTTATTTTTTTGAAACCCAAATTGTTTGTTAAAAATAAAATGTATTCTTTCTAAATAATTTGCAATTCTTACTTTTAAAATTTTTTCAAATACTTTGTCTAATGAAGATATTATAACATTAATATAATAGGTCTATAATTTTATTAATTATACTTGAATCTCCATTTTTAAAGATAGGTTTTATAACACCAATTTTAAAAGCTTCTGGATATATACTTGTTTTAAAAATATTATTTATCAGAAATGTGAGTGGTTTTTAAATAATAGTTTTAATAGTTTTTAATATTTCAGTAGTTATACCGTCGGCACCAGGAGATTTTTTCAATTTCAAACTATCAATTATATTTTCAACTTCTAGATTATCTAGATGATTAGTTTCTTCTAAATAAAATGAATTAATGTTGTTTATGTTTTTATCTAAAGATGTTATTATATTTATTGATTTTATTTGTTAGTTTTTCGCCTATTCCAGAAAAATAGTCAATAAAGCTATTTGCTATACTTTTTTTGTCGGTGAGTGATTTATTTTTTTTTATTTTTTTTTTATAGTTTTCCACATATCTTTATTAGAATTTTCACATTTATCAATTTCATGTTTATAAAAATTTGTTTTTGTCTCTGAATTAGTTTAGTCAGTTTGTTTTTATAAATTTTATATTAATATAATAAAAATGGAATACGATTGACTTGATGCATTGAGTGTGGCGAACGCTGCGATGTCTGGCGGCTCTCGGTTCAGTCCAAAGTTTAATTTAAAGTGATTGCCTGACCCTACAGGGGATATAATGTCGTTAGTTTGACGCTTGAAGCGATTCCACATATTATTTGTTATTGATATCATCTTAAAACTTACTTGCACTTTGATACATCCCGTACTCCTGATCGTACTCCCGAGGCAAAGCACTTCGAGTCTTCATAGGATGTTCCATTGTCAAATACGTCAGCTTCACCCATAAACTGATGACCTTCTAAGCCGTGTACAGAAGCTGTTCCATTTCGATGTAGTTTCACCTTACTGCAATTTTATTAAATGTATTTAAGATATGTTTACTTTAGGGGTGGGCAAAATAATCGATTGGAAGAAAGTGTTATTTATAGTCTATTTCAGAAAGGTGTAGAATAATAAAATGGGAAATTCCGTCCAGTTCGCCTCAATTTCGGTGTCGGGTACAGGTAAATTCGCCCCAATGACGATGACTTTCAAAAGGTTAATTTTGGCCGCTCAGGTATAACAGGTAATTTCGCCCCAAACACCCTTACTTTATGATGGTCACTTAGAAAAAGGATAATTAGGTATAATAAAAAAATAAACAATTATATTTATATTATTGATTCTATTAGGTACTTTCTATTTGATAGAAATTCATTTTTATTTAAACTGTGTAAAAGAACCTCGAAGTATCAGCGGTCCACTATACGGAAAAATAGTAAAAATTAGTGACTATGGAAATGACGGTAAAAGTAATAACCAGCAACCGAAAAAGGCAAATGTTAGTTGTGAACGATTTTAAGTACAATTTTCATAGAGTGTTAAAAAGTAACGATGAGAAAATGTGGAAGTGCGTAGAGAGGCAGTGTAACTCCATAGTTTATACGTTGGGAAACATAGATGAACTAACTTCAATCACTGTAAATCGAACCAACAACAAGGAGCATTGCCATGTGTCTAACATTGCAAAAATTAATCGACAATAGTTAGTTCTGCTTGCAAGAGAAAGGCTGTTGAGGACTTAACAGAAAAACCGGCGAAAATCATCAGACAGGCATTTTTTTTCGGTTGAAGATGTCACATATATTAGAAAAAACTTGTACAACAGCAGAGGAAAGCTTGTTCCTGCATTGCCGCAAAATATTTCCGATGTGCATTTCAAGTTGGATCTAATATATGACAGTGTAATAACTAATTTAGGTAAGCCTTTTGTTCTTATTAATAATAAGGTGGACCAAATTATAGTTTTTAGTTGTAAAACAAATCTAAAAACTTTAAGTAATTCAACAAGAATATATCTTGATGGGACATTTGATTACTGTGTGCAATATTTTTGTCAATTTCTTACAATTCATGACTATATTAACGGTCACTATATACCTCTGGTATTCGCTTTATTGCCAGATAAATGTAGTGCCTCTTATGAAAAACTATTTTGTCTATTAGAAGAAAAATGTTAAACAATTGGTATAGAACTCAATATCTGTGAAGTAGTAATAGATTTCGAACGAGCGATTCACAAAGCAATTGAAAAAGTTTGGCCGTTGGCAAAAATAATAGGTTGTAGATTTCATCTGTCTCAAGCGTGGTACAGGCAAATCCAAAAATGTAACCTGACGCAAGAATATAAAGACAAACATTCTCGGATAGGCGAATGGTTGCGTATGACATTTTCTTTAACTTATTTAAGCCCTTATGAGGTTGGAGATTGTTTCGCTTTAGATTTGTTCGAGTTAATACCCAATACTGATGACTGATGACGAAAGAATTGTAAAATACGCAGACTATCTCACAGACACATATATTTCTGAAGATTCCCTGTTTCCGCCACAACTTTGGGCTGAAAAGTCTGCAACACTTACAAGAACGACAAATGCTTGTGAGTCCTTCCATCGCAATTTTAATAGTTCTATGTATAGTTCACATCCAAATTTATATGTTTTTATTGAAAAATTTAAAGAGTTTCAAATAAAAACATATATTATGTAAAAATACAAAGTACGCATAAAATAGCAAAAATTCATAATGTGAAAGTTAAAAACCGGCAAAAATTTATTGAAAAGACAATTAAACGGTACAGTGATGGTGAAATTACTAGACTTCTTTTAATAAAATGTATTTCTTTTCATTGTGCACCTTAAAAGTAAGAAAATTAGACTTTAGAGACTTAGTTTTAGGAACTGGAAAACTGTTGTTTGTAATTACCGTAGATATTCAATAAATTGCACACCTGTATATGACAATTTTATTAATTAATACCTGTAATACCTCAGGTAGCGTGGGGCGAAATTACTAGCATTTATTTTCGGTTACTTTTGGACTGGGGCGAAAATACCTATCTTATTCGACCTTTAATTATCATGGGGCAAAAAAACCAACACCCTCGGTGTCGGCCATAGGCGTAGGTAAATTTTGTGCATTACATTATTTATGATAACTAACCAATGAATAAAAAGAAGATAATTTGATAAAGAAGGAACTATTAGCTATAGCAAATTTAAACAAACATCGTTTTATGAAATATGCCGTGAAAGATATAACTGCGGAAAAACATAGTGTAACTATGCTGCGCACACCGCCATATCATTGCGAATTAAATCATATAGAACTTATATGGGCGCAAGTGAAAGGATTTGTAGCAAGACACAAAACGACATTCAAAATGAAAGACGTTAAGCTACTGTTTGAGCAAGCCATTAAGGAAGTGACACCAGAGAACTGGCGAAAAACAGTCCATCATGTCATTAAAAAACGGGAGAAAATGTGGGATCTTGCCACCTGATCGATCGGACCGTCGACCCGTTAAGTATAACGTCAAGAGGAAATGATAGTTCCTCAGATGACGAAGATTATTACGATTTTTTATAATGTTTAATACAAAATAAGTGTACCTAATACTATGTACATAATGCACGCTTTTGTCACACCATTTTTAGTGTTTGTGAATGGATAACAATAGGCAAAACCCATAAATTGACCCAAACCCGGGTGGTATTACCTGCACTTGATGAAAATAAAGAATTTTGGAATGAAATCAATGCCAAATTATGAAAGTGGCTGAAATATTCGTTGGGTCACTCTTTAGTACCTGAGTAATGAGCTTTTATTACTCTACACCTTTCTGAAATAGATTATAATAGTAATTACTTATTTACCTAAAATAGTATTATCAATTAATCGTAAATAGAAACATTCGGGTTTTTCGCAGACGTATACAAATGCGATATAACACCATTTTATTAGCAATTATCTATGGCCTGAACAGTCATACTATTTCCACTTATTAATTTTGGCATAGTCAGTAGGAAATTTTTCACAGTTGAATATTTAAATTGAAATTTAAAACTTTTTTTTAATATAGGTTTTTATTAGATAGGATCTAGGATAAGTTTATCTTGCGAAGAAGCCAAGAAAGGAAATCAGTTTTAAGTTCATTTTTATTTATTTTAAAAAAATATAAAACTTATTGAGGACTAGAGAATGTAGATGTTTTAAATTAAAAGGTGTAATGTTTATATTGAAAAATGTTTTTGTCGGCGTACAGACACGATTAAAATTTAAAAAGTGTTATGCCTCCGCTGGGATTCGAACCCAGAACCTCTCGATTAGACCTCAAGCACGCTGCCAATTGCGCTATGGGGGACCTGATATTCTCTCACCAACTTTGGTCATATAACTTATTCAATTTTATGTTAGTAGTAATAATCTGAAATCTTCTGTGATTCACAGAAAGGGGAAAGGGAACTCACTCACTACCACTAAACATTAAGATCTATTTTTCTTTTATCCGTACATCGACGACATATAGCGTTATTAGCCGGAATCAGAAAGAGATCTCTGAACAGTGACATCTAGCCGTAAACAGTTTAAAGTAGTTATGTTGGCGTCTGTAAATAAATTTAAATTGAAAAATGTTTTTGCCGGCGTACAGACACGATTAAAATTGAAAAAGTTGTATGCCTCCGCTGGGATTTGAACCCAGAACCTTTCGATTAGACCTCAAGCGCGCTGCCAATTGCGCTACGGGGGTTCAAATCCCAGCGGAGGTATAAAACTTTTTCAATTTTAATCGTGTCTGTACGCCGGCAAAAACATTTTTTAATTTAAAATTATTTACAGACGCCAACATAACTACTTTATAATGTTTATATTATATTTTCTGATAGGCAGACCGTTGTTACTACTGCAAGGTTTTTATTTTAATTAAAAAAAACTACCTGCACAGATCACTAGCAAAAATTGAAACTTCATCGTCATCATGTGGGGCATACCACAATTCTCCAGTCGTCCCAGCCACAACGCCACATTCTTCAGGGTAATAACTGGTTATGTGTTCGTAATTCCATCTAGTTACCACACCAAGTTTTGATATGTCGTCTCCTCCGTCGTACATGTTATAAACACCGTCAAATGTGGCACTTTCATTTCTCTAAACATAAAACAAGTAAGATATTAAAACTCAGTAACATTTTAGGTGATTTAAAAAGTAACGGGTTATGTAGATCAACCAATAAATTACAACAAAATGCGTTTTTCACGAATTAGGGGACATACAGGGTGTTTCACTGGCAGAACTGGGCAAATCTTGCAAGCACCAAGCACTTTGGAAAAAATAATTCTAAGCTTTTTAAAGTGCTTGGAAGCATTTTAATGCGAAATTGAATTACCAAGCACTTTTGGAGTGTTTACAAGCACATTTTAAAGAATAAGCAGTAAAATCGCCATATATACTGATTCCTAAGTTGATACTTCTTTTTTGGCTGTGTATAGAAGGCATTAAAACTTTTTCAAATACCTTTTTCAAAAGACTTAAAAATAGCAGAGTTACAGAAGTAAAAACTCTAAGTACGGGCCTGGTAATCAAAACGTAGCCCTTTTCTTTATATTGTTTTTCTCCGTTTTTTGTATGTTAGTCATACATTTTACGGATCGGTCGTCAGTTATTTATTTTTGCAATTCACTGCGCGGTGTGGTTTTCTGAAGCAAATTAATTTTAATAAATTGGTGAAAACGGTAAAATTTGAAAACGATGAACTAATTATGCTGCTAATTTATTGCGAGTGTCGTAAAAGTGCGGTTCTTCTCTACTTTCTTTCTTCTCTACACCCAGAAGTTTTCTTAATGTTATTCAACGGGCAAGTTAGGCAGAACCGTATTTGATTTGTAGTGTAATAAATGAATGTAAGTACTTTATTTTTGGGGTTTTTGAAAAAAGGTATTTGAAAATGTTGTATATTTTAATGCCTTCTATACGCAGCTAAAAAAGAAGTATCAACTTAGGAATCAGCCTGTATAAAAATATTAAATTGGCAATGTCAAGAAAACTAAAACTTTTCACTTACCTTAATGAGAAATAATTATAAAATTTGAGAGGTTTCCATTTGAAAATGTAGTTTTTTTGCAGTTTCTTCAGTTTCATTTTTAATGTTATTATTTGAACACCCTGTAGTAAATGTGATTAAATTATAAAAATTTATTAAAGCAGGTCCATATCAACGGGTATTCCAACCCAAATTAAATAATAAGAAAAATTGATAATTATTTTAAGGCTTAGAAACGTCATTCTTGACATAAAAACTTAAATATGTCAAAAACGCTTATAGACTTAGGTATAGGATACATGATATACAAAATATGAGTTAGAAAAGTGTAATAATACAGGGTGTCCCACCGAGAACCGCTTCGATCTATATATGGAAAACTATACATAGGAAAATTTGACAGTATGCTAATGCTGATGGGGAAGACAGGGCTAAAATATTTTCATAATGATGGCACTTCCGGTTATGCCGGAAGTAAGTGTCAACTTGCTTATTTTAAATAGAACACCCTATATATTGTTAAATTTTTGCATTCTACTCAAAATTCTAGACATATTTTGTATACAATGTTTTATACCTATGTCTATGCGTTTTTAACATATTTGAATTTTTATGTCAAAACTGACGTTTGCAAGCCTTAAATTAATTATCAATTTTTTCTATAAAGAAGCCTTATTTATTTAAGTGGGATTCCTTGTTATAAAGGACCTGCTTTAATAGATTTTTTATAATATCTTGATAAATATTAATACCGGGAGTTTAAATAATAAGATTAAAAGTGAAATTGAACAAACTGCAAAAAGTTTTTAGATGGAAACACCCTAATTTTATAATTATTTCTTATTTAGCATTAAAAATAAGGGTAAGTTTGTAAGGTTGTATATTCGCAAAAATTCAAGTTTTCGAAAAAATTCCAATTTAATATTTTGATATGGCGATTTTGCTGCAAATTTTAAGTTCAGTTACTCCTAGTTGGCTATAACGGCATTGCAAAATGGTCAAACGCTAAAGAAATCTATGAAGCTGTCACTCGCCATTTGACAATTATAAACAATCATGCCGGGGCGCTTAAATTGTACAAAGAGATCGGCTTAGATTTTTAGACGGACACGGGGAAAGCGGAGTGATGCGCAGGTGTTTCAGGCAGCTCGCAAAGCACGATCGCGTGGCCCAGATAAATAATAACTCGGTAATAGCGTGAGCCAGTAGGTTATTCCATTGGTCGACTTTAATTGCGTGGTTCGGACTTCACTAGCAGTTTTTTATCATTTACAACATGAATGCCGATATTATATTGTTGGCTTTTTGGTAATAAAAAATATTTTAGTTAGATTATTTAATTGTTTTTAATTTTTTTTGGAGCTCTGTGTTTTGGATGCTCTGCAGCGCCTCTGCACCAGCCATTGAATCGAATGTATTCTATTGCATTCGGCAGAAATAGCATTTTTTAACTCGTCTAGATTTGGGTATTTTTTATCTTTGTATATCCTGTTTTTTAAATGGCCCCAGAGAAAGAAATCTTTTGGCGATAAATCAGGAGACCTGGCTAGCCAATTTACTGTATGATTTAAGCCAATAACATTTCCATTAAAAGCACGGTTTAAATATTCCCGGACAGCCAGGGTACTATGTGCCGGGCAGCCATCCATTTGGTACCAAACTTCCTGATTTTCCCTGGCGGCATCTAGTAAAGTAGGTAAAATATGATCTTCAAGTAGTTCCAAAAAATATTCTGCATTTAAATTTCGTGTAAGAAATAATGGCCCGATAATATTTTCTCCGAAAATCCCAGCCCAAACATTAACTTTTTGTGGATATTGCGTCCTTGTTTCGACAAACCTGTGTTGGTTTTCTTTGCTCCAATATCGATAATTTTGAACATTGGGTTCATTGTTTAAGGTAAATGTGCATTCGTCAGTGAAACAAATGTTTTTTAAAAATTCCCTATCCATGTTTGCTCTTTCAATTATACCAAAACAAAACTCCTGTCGTCGTATTTCGTCCCTATCTCTTAGCTCTTGGTGCTTTTCATATTTGTATGAATAATATTTATGTCGTTTCAAAGCTCGTAACGCTGTGGTGTGATCTAATCCTATGTCATCCTCAAGTTTCCTTGTGCTGATCTTCCCTCATTTTCTTCCACGCACAATAAAACTTGCAAGTCCCTATCATTTCTTGAATCTCTTCTTTGTTCCTGCCTTTGCAAGTCCCTATCATTTCTTGCATCTCTTCTTTGTTCCTGCCTTTCTTCACATCTGCAGTTATTTATTACAGTTCCTTTTGTGTCAAATTTCTTGACAGTCCTTTCGACTGTAGATTTTGCAGGTATCGGTCTATTCGGATACAGAGCAGCAAACATGTCTGACACATTTTGATAACTATTTCCTTGATAATACCATTTAATCATCAATATTTTTTCTTCAGACGTGTAATTCATGGCTGGTACGAGTTTTTATAACAATAAAGCACACATTTCAAAATGACAGTCAACTTTATTTGACAGTCATCTTTTACCTTGACTGGTGCCCGCAAATACGGGGCCATAAAAAGGAGAAATAGTTAAAAAGAAATCGGCGATAACCCGTAAACGGGCTCATCAAAAATATCTAAAGTTATTCTTTTGAATGTGGGTTTTAGTGCTCTTTAATAAACCTAAATAGAATTTTTCTCTAAAATAATTAGGGAAGCCAATAATTGACCCCATTTAAAATTACATGGGATTTCCTATGTGCCGCTCGACGATGCAACACCCGATATAAGCTCGCCCACTGCTTCGCGCCTCTACAGAGGAAAATAGTGGCCGCAAGTTTTAGGACCGAACAGTATTTTTCAAACGTAGTTCCATTATAAAATAAATAAACAAATAGTTATTTTAATCAAAAATAAATTAAAATTACCCAATAATTCAGATGTAAACAATGACAAGCTGCAGCGAACGAGTGAAACGCTTGAACTTTTATCGAAGTTGCGTCATTTATAGCGAGGGTTTGGAGATCCTAAAATTAGTCGAATTTGAGCAGAATCCATCTTACCAGTGACATGAGTGGAGCGCCACGCTGCGCACGTGACAGTTCCCCCATACGCACTTGAATATTTTAATTGAAAATATGAATAACAGATTAGGATATTATCATTAACCAACACTAATAATATTTTAATGGCTTGGAGAGTTTCACATTTCAAAAATTTATGTATACTAATTAGTTTTAGCGCAAGTGGGTAAAACCACAGATAACAAATAAGTTTTTGTATATTATTTCCAATTAAATGATATGTCGATACAACGATTTTGGAAAAAACTTTTAGAACTCTTTTTTTTAACTACGTTTCACGACTCTTCCAGAGTGTAAAGGAATAAAATATAACATTTTTGGTGTTTTTACGTTTTGATATTTTTAAACCATCACAGAAAATAAATTTAAAAAAAACTATGGGAACAAAAACACGGACTTTATCAGACTTATATACGTCATGTAAACGGCAGCTTGACAATATCAATACCAAGAGTGACAGAGTTTGAAATGTAATCCAGTAGATAAAATTAGTCAAAACAGATTTATGCCAGAAATAAAATAATATAAATGTTTTTCTTAAAATAAGTTAATTAAATTCTAAAAAGAAAATGAACCATTGAAAGAATTCGTCCAATTTTACTTAAAGAGACTTGATATATTGTAAGAAATCTTTGAGTCTTTTTTCTTACACAAATTTACTAGTAAACTCATGAAACTTTCTACATGCGAGGCACCGAAATTATATGCAGAAGAGTGATTACACTAGTTAAAAATCCAAACCAATTCCTTGTTGACGTTTCTGTGAGTTGTTGCCAGAGCTGTGAGTAACTTAAGTAACTAGATACTTTTTAGTATCTAGTTTCTTAAAGTAACTAGATACTTAGTAACTTAGTTCTTTTTTGAATCATGCCAAAAGTAACTGTAACTTTGTTACTTTTGAAAAGTAACTTGTATCTAGTTACTTTTTAGGAGTAACTATACACAAAGTAACTAGATACTTTTAAAGTAACTAAGTTACTTTTAATTAGTTACTTTAAAAGTAACTAAGTAAGGTACTTTTAAAGTTCCTCTAGGATACCAATTATGCATACGTGCCGTCCATCAGATGATGACCAAGGGACGATCGGCGGCCGTTAATCAGATTTTCACGAAGGGACGAGCGACGAGTCGCGAGCGTCAAACAGCAAACTGGTTGGAACGCGAAATTTCTTGGAAAGCATTTTATTCTACTTGTTCGTTGTTCGAATTAACACTTCTTAGTTTAGTTTTCTGATGGTAATAGTGGTAGTGTGTACAGGAAAATGAGTTATCACTACCTGGTAAATTTATGGTATCTAGTTCAAAAGCATCTTAGTTACTTTTAAATTATCGTAGTTACAATCAATGTAACTAGTTACTGTAAAAGTATCTTTGTTACTATAACTAGTTACTTTAACTAAGTAACTAAGAACTAAATTACTTTTAGGTAAAAGTAACTATTCCTTATAAGTATCTAGATACATTTGTGCAAAAGTATCGAAAAAGTAACTAGTTACTTTTCTGAAGTAACTTTCACAACTCTGGTTGTTGCTATTTTTTAAAATTAATTTACATTCATCATAGCCTTCTCAAATTAAAAGAAGTGAATAAGATATAATTTCTAGCCTATGAATTTTGTCACTTTGAAGAATCCAGGTGCAGGAACGTCTATGAGGGGGTGCCTGGGGTAAGTGGCGACCTCTCCCTTGCAGCTATTTGGTTTGTATCATTACGAGCCATGCCTAGTAGCAGAAGGCTGTAAATTAGCCCCTTGGCAAAGCCAAATTATCACTTTTTTCTATGAATACATTGTGTCTGTCTCACTCCTCCTCAAATCGCAGAAGACCAAGACATATATCAGATCGAACCTTCTATCCTCTTGTTTGGAAAAATCTTCTATCACTAAGTCATTAAAATTATAAATGCTTCTAATAAAAAGTTTTCCAATGCTGAACATAGCTAAAGAACTTAAACTCGACTCCCCCTATAAGTTTCTTAAAAAAGTCTTAATTCTTTTTACTATCGAAAAGCACCTCTCACTTTCCACTGTCGTCATTGGAATAAAACATAAAATTTCTAATAATTTTATACTTTCCGAAAACGTCTCACCGAGGTTCATTTCTAACAAAATGGCTAAAATTTTCTCGACTAAATAAAACTTCCAACTCTGATTTAAGCTTGGGAATGTTTAAATCTTTATAATTATTTTTAACGGATTTTTAAATGTCTTCATTCAAAGTTTTGATTGCGATAGCATGCATGATTCACGAAGCTGTTCTACTCTATTTCCGTAAATGCTCATTGAACGTGATCGAACAACTGGCCGACTAGACGCGAAATGTGGCGAAGTCGACGGCCTGATGTCTCTGTCTCTTTTTAACTTCCGAGACCGCGTATGTCTGTTTCGCTCTTAGTTTCAAATTCATTTATGTAATAATCTAATTCAATCTAATTCAGGTCAACCGTGAGCTAAAGTAAAATACATCCCTGCTGAGGGCTCGGCTAAGCGGAGTGTTTCGATAATATGTATTGGGGAGTTTTCGCATGACACATTTTGGATTATTTGAATTTTATGAAGGATAATCGTTTTTATTTGTTTGGAAAAATCAATTAATTAGGTGGGTCAATGACCAAATGACCTTATGGACAGGTAGCGCCTGATGTCATATATGTATATACTTTTCAATAGGACAGGAGAGTCGCACCTTATCATAGTCAGAGGAAAAAAGTGGCTAAAAGTTTTAAGATTGACCAGTCTTATTCAAACCTGGCTGCATGATTAAAGCCCATTAATAATAACACTTTATTAAATAAAACTGTAAATGTCAAGATACTTACATCTACAAACCAACCAAATTTCTTGAAAGGTAAATTTAATCCGGATATGTTCAGTTTTTCAGCGATATCTATAAGGGGATCGTCGTAGCCATCAAATAGTAATTGTCGGACAGTCTTTGTGACTGTAAGGCCCTCGTTTTTATCTTCCAAAAAAAAGTTGACTGCTCTTTTAACCAGATAATGTTCATCTTTAATGTGATTAGTAACGAACTGGAAATAAAAAATGCACTCATTTATGGATTGTTTTGTTCTGAAGATAGATCTGGAGTTGAAGTGACTAAACCACTCTAGCTTTTTGAAACATTACATATACATACATATGTACAGGGTGTCCCAAATTTGATGTTCACATTGGGATCTCGGATATTATAGAAGATACAGTTGCATACTTTGAAGCTTAAGTTAATGCCTGTGAGAAATTAAAAAAATTCCGACTATTTCGGAAAATATCTGAAGAAAACCAAAAATTTAATTTTCCGTTTTTGTTTTTTTTACGTTACTTACAAACATATGGAAAAATTTTTACAGGCACTCTTTGACGATGCATTTAAAGTATCTAATTTAAAAAATCGGTTTTCAGATATCATCATCAAATCAAAATTTTTAAATACGGAACTGAAATTTAAATATTATGTTTCGAAGTATTTTGTTCCCAAAAAACATAAACCAATAACATTTTGCCAAAATTTCACCGCTTTGAACTAAAAGTTCATCATCAGTAAATATAACGTTTTTTTTGCAATGCAGCCCTGTTAATTATTATTTAAAAAATAACCTTAAAAACCTATTTAGTTTGTTACCAAAATCTCGCTTATTAAATTATAATATTAATAATAGAATATTTAAGGATCTTTATTTAAATTTTTATCATACTTTCTGTAAAATTTCTTTATCATCAAAACATTACTCATTAAATTATTTCTGGTTAAAGTAGCTTATTTTTTAAACATAATTATCATGACCGCACCGCAAAAAAATTTTAAGTTACTGATAATGGATTTGGTTTTTTGGTTCAAAACGGTGAAATTTTGACAAAATCTTATTAGTTTATGTTTTTAGGGAACAAAATAATATTTAGATTTATATATTTAAAAATGTTGATTTGATATTATCTAAATACTGAAACGTCATTTTTTATTTTAGAAACTAGCTTTAAATGCATCATCAAAAAGTGCCTGTAGAAAGTTCTTTTCGTTTTTCCATATGTTTATAAGTAACGTAGAAAAAAAAATAGAATATTAAATTTTCGGTTTTTAAGATATCTCCGAAAGTAGTCGGAATTTCTCACCGGCATTAACTCCAAATTATGTAACTTTGTCTTAATATAATATTTGCTGTATATTTTATAGTTTGCGAGATTCCAATGGAGATCATCGAATTTGGAACACCCTGTACAATTATATTTATAAAAAAAGGCGTAAAAGAGAGACGATATGACAAAATATATGACAAATCGCAATTCTCATGTGAATGTGAGTCAATTTTGCTACGAATAAAACAAATTACATGAATAAAATATGACCAGATGGTTATTTTTAAATAGAATGTCATATTATTTATATGGTCGTTTGCAAATTGACATTTTTTTAAGACAAAAGTGTGTACAGATAGAGCAAAACAGTAAGCAAGTTCCTATCTTGGTCTTGCGTTTCATCAGGCTTAGCATATACAGGGTGTTATGGAATTGACGCATTATATTTTTAAACCCGTAAATCCGGATATGACAACACATTTCAGAAAATATTGTAAATATTATGGCTCGACGGCTCCGCACTGAAGAAGCTCTAAAGAAAGAGTGACAAAGAACGACACGCGCGTTTATTTTCGTTTAAAATCAAAACGGGCACAAATGTCAATTTATAAGTCTCATATTCGTAAGGCCGACAATACTTAACCTATAAAAATACCTAAAACTAATAGCGATTTCGGTTTACGATCTCGGGCACTCCGAGAGTGCTCTCCCCGAGATTTGCGTGTTCGATTATAGAAATCGAGATATCTCACTATATGGCTATGACAGATCTCGGGCAGATCTATGACGTCACAGAGCGCTCTCAGAGTGCCCGAGATCTGTAAACCGAAATCGCTATAAGATATGTAGATACTTACTATTGCAACAGGATTCAAACAAGTTACGTTGTCATCTAAACTTCCAGTAGTCAGTTCAGGACGAAAATGCCAAATTCTTTTATTTAAAAATGTAATGGTATCATTATCGTTAAAGGTAATGTTTTCTTTAAGATGATGTTCATAAAACATGTAAGGACCCATTTCAGAAAAACTTGGTTTAACACCTGGATATTTCGCCACCCTATCAGCATTGGTCCAGTTAAATAAGTGAACCTCCAAATACATTGGTATGGGAGTTTCTTGCCAATTTTTAAATCCTCTTGTATCACTGTTCGATATTGATAATTGCTACAAATAAAAAATTAAATATAATTATATAATGTGTATACAAAGCACTCGCAAAAATTTACGAGGTTATACTTTTCTTGCATCAATTTTGTCCATTTTGGCTTAAATTAAGTAATTAAATGTAATGGCAGTTATTAAATGTTATTCCGGACGGCCCTATTGCACCCGCTGTGAAACTAAAAATAGGCTAAAATCTCGCAAAATTTTCCGCGAAGGTCTCGCGGCTTTCGGCAAAGCACCAACGTAAAGTGGCGACGGGGCGTGTTTAAAATGAAGTATTGCTAACTTTCTTATTATATGAGATACGACGTTGGTTAAATTAGTAAAGAGTTGTAGTTTCATGTGCTGATTATTATAGTGATGTCAAAAAAACAATTGAACATCAAGATAACATGATTACCGAATTTTTTTTAATGAAAATGAGTTTAAATGTACATATCTCCATTATTATTGAGTTTAGCGATATGTGGCAATACAAATTTTGCCTAGAATTTCACTTAAAACAAATTTTGCTTAAAATTTCACTCTCTATCAAACAGTTGTAACAGAAAAAGTTCTTTCCTTTACTTTTTTTTCAGTTATTTTTTTGGCATCACCATCATATAAAACTACATTTTTTAAATTTCTTTACTGATTTAACCGTATTAAGTCGTATCTCTTATAATAAGAAAGTTAGCAATAGGGCCCACTTCATTTCATTTTGAACACACGGTATGTGGATCAGATTGCGTTAAAATTTGCCATGTAAAATAGCGGCTTTTTTACTCAAATTAGAAAAAAAACTAAGCAGGATATTGATTTTCTGTTTATACCAATGAAAGGTGGCCTCTATGTGGGTGCGAGAAAGTTATTTTCATTCAAAAAAAAATCCAGGAAAAAAAATAAGCACAACTATTGAAATTATTCTTTAACTTTATGGTATTGTTAAAAATATTTAAAATTATTTTATGTATTATGTAACTTTCTCACACTCCTCAATATCTGTGTCTCAGTATGCGGGTTACTGGCCTCGGCTTTGCCTCGTCCAGTAATCTCCCGCAATACGTCCGAAATACATTTTTCGTCCGTATAACATACGTTATTTTTTATCCGATTGTGTTTTTGCTCGGATTATAAAATAATGTAAAAATTAAGAAAACCAATATATTTCATCTTGCATTGTAATTTTTTGTCCCTTGAATGTTTGAACAATGAAACCTGTAATATGCGTATCCATGGATCTAACAAATAATTAAATTAATATTATCAACTGACGTTTTATCAATCAGGAGATAGTTTTAACTAATCTTTCGTGTTCTGCTAGTTTTAAAACCTGAAAAACACAATTAAAAATGGAAATAGACGATGATCTTATAGAAGGTACACCACCTGACATTCAAGAAACTGCCAAGGAAGTAATGTTACATTTGTTGCCACAAAAATCTAAGCAAATATATGAAAGAGCTTATAAAAAATTTATGGATTACCGGCAAGAAAAAAATATACAGTCGTTCTCCGAAAACGTCTTCTTGGTCTATATGGCGAAATTATCGAAAACTATGAAGTCATCTACTCTGTGGTCGCAGTATTCTATGCTACGTGCAGTGGTAAATGTAAAACAGAATATTAATATATCTAAATACATGAGATTACGAGCATTGTTGAAACAAAAAAGTGTTGGATAATGTCCAAAGAAATCAAGGATCCTAACTAGAGAAGAGGTTCACAAATTCCTTTGCCATGCTCCAGATGACAAATACTTAATGTTGAAGGTAAATGTAACTATATAATAGTATTTTAAATTTCTGACTAACAGTTTTCTTAATTACAGGTTGCTTTTATTTTTGGAATCGCGGGCGCATGTCGTCGAGAAGAACTGGCTCATATGAAAATTGATGACATACAAGATTTGGGAACGGCTTTGTTAATAAAAATTCCCTATAATAAAACAAACAAACCGAGATCATTTACGGTGACTGGAGAATATCTAAAGTATTATAGAAATTATCTGGCTTTACGTCCAACAAATATGAGTGATGGGCGATTTTTTGTGTCTTATCGCAATGGAAAATGCCATAAGCAAGTTATCGGTATACACAAATTTGGCTCTATACCTCAGGAAATAGCATCTTACTTAAAACTGCCGAATGCCAAGGAATTCACGGGACATTGTTTCAGAAGAACATCGGCCACATTACTTGTAGATGCGGGAGCAGACATAACATCTCTAAAACGGCATGGAGGCTTGAAGTCTTCGGGAGTAGCCGAGGGCTACATAGATGATTCCTTAAGTAATAAGTTAGAGCTGACCAAGAAAATATTCAACATTCCACAATCTGACCTGCAGTCAGTCTCGACTCAGGTGTCGCAATCCGTCTCCCAATCGAGTTCAACATTGGAGAATAATATCATAACGGAGACCAAAAATAATAACACATCCTCAAAATCAAATTTATATCACCCCGTTCTTGTTCAAAATTGTTCTAATTGTACATTTAATATAAATATTGTAAATAAATGAATAAAATAAACTGTTGAAAATATTTTAGTGTCCGACAAAATGTTTTTCGGACTAGGACGACAAAGGTTGCCTAGCTACCAGCGCAATAATCAATACCTTATTAAAAAGGTTACCTTTTCGTCCAAATATCTGATCTATAAAACGTCATTTTTTGACACAATCGGATAAAAACTATGTTTTAATAAGTACTTACCCTAAAAAATATTTTTTTATTTTTACAAATTTTATCTCAAATTACCGACAAATTTGTAAAACTAAAAAAAAAAGATTTTTTAGTGTAATTGCATATTAGAACATAGTTTTTCATACCGAACAACTTTTCATAATTACAGTTTTCGATATTGTCAAAAATAAAGGTACTTTACTCTTGGGCAAAATTCATATTTCATTATAAACCTCGTATAAGACTGAAAAAATTTAACATCTGATGGTTGCATATTAGGTTTTGGACCATGCAGAACTTTTTATAAAGAATAACTTTTTTTCGTAAAGTTAATAATAAAAAAAGTTTCCCATATGTAGTCAACTTTAGTATTATATATATATTGTATATAATTTTACATGGAGCTGGTAACTTTGGAGAAGAATTAAGAAATATTATTCGGATGCTCTTAAAAAATTAAAGAAACGTAAATCACATCGTGGCCAATGTTCCTAATGGTTCTATAACAGCTTGAAAATCATGCATTTTAGACATTTCCTCAAACATTAGTAAAAATATCCGTATAGGCACTGAATTTTACCTATCTAGATTTGTGCCCTTCCATACTTAATATCCACGAGTCGCCACTGATTATAGGTAAATTGTTACTACCACTAAAATTACTTACATGATCCACGACATGTTGATATAATTTCTCCCATAGTACAGCCAAAACTATTCCAAGAACTAAAACGACCACAGATAAGGATATGGTTGTCCATTTTGCACATTTTGGGCTACAACAACCCATTTTCTAAAAAAAAATGGTATTTATTAATTTAAGTAGCCGAGTTATTTTCACATTAATTTGTAATTTAAAATGATTATTTTTTTAAACTAATATTTAATGCAATAGAACAAAAATATCACTTAATTAACCTGATAAAATTCCACTTAAAACATATATATAATTTTATTGTTCTAAGGTCAATATAAGGTAGTCAAATATAAGGTATGAATAGAGTGGCTTAAGTAAATTGATATTATATTACAAATAGCTATTAAGGGTATGGTCCGAAAGTAACTAATGGTGACATTTTGCAAGCCAACAAAATCCCGCTATTCGATTTTTCAGGCCCTAAAATCTTCGCAACTGGCTAATCCTGAAACCGGATTCTCGATTCGCTGGAAATAATTATAATTGCCGCTGAATATTAAACAGGTTTTTACAAAATTGTTTGTGTGGATTCCGAAAAAATTACGTTTGAAATAGCGTTTAGAGGAATTTTGTTGGTTTGCAAAATGTCACCAATGTAGTTAGCGTTCCGTAATTAACCAAATAGTAGCGGCCACCCAAAAATAGGTTAATTTCTAATCAAGGTATCCCAGTGGCGGCTCGTCAGGTGAAGAGGCTCTTCACCAAAAATAAATAAAACCCGGAGGAAAGTTTTTCGACAATATTAAATATTAATGTACCAATACACCTACCATTTTAGCCCTTAAAAATAATTATGTTCGAATTAATAATATTAATTTAATCCGAATGTAGCTATGCATAATAGGGCCACGGTTAACTTCGATGGACAATAATTATAAACACTCGTGCATTTTGGCGCGCCCCAGCGACCGTGTCTGTTAGCTCAAAAAAAGTGAAGACCCAACGCCCAACATGGTTTTGATATTCACCGTTGCTATGGTTACGTGACGTCAGTCACGCAAGCAGCATGTAACAATTTGCATTATGATGAAGGGCAATTTAAAAATAGATCAGTCGTATGCACCATTGTTTTAGCATTGGTACGCCTAACCTTAAGGTATTTATTTTGAGGCTTCGCGAAACTTACGGTTATAGATATCGTTTTTACGTGATTTACTGTGTAATTAAAAAGTTTTGTTTTTATTTTTCAGTTAATTCAGTAGTGTACGTACTTAGTTGTGTGTTTTAAAAATGAACCCAATTAATGACATAGTTTGTAATTTGTTGGAAACTCCATTCAGTCGTTGGACAGATGAGAATAAGAGAGACGTTTTGTTACACGGGTTTTTAGTCAATGTTTGTTTAAGTACCCGCACTATACCTAGCTCTTCACCATTTTTCAAGATCGCGGGCCGCCACTGAGGTATCCTGATTTGGAGTGTCAAAATGCTAACAGGCTTTAAAAGCCCAGTAATTAGTCGTGCCTCCTGTCACTTGTCATTATGAAATTAAAATCCAGTTTTGTCTTCAAATTCTTTGGCCTTTGACCGGTAATTTAATATTTTTTCCATAAGAAAGCACAAGAAACAATCTTTGAGAAATAAAATAAGAACTGGGCAAAATTATGTTTTATATGTACCAACATAACATCTAACAAACATGATTTTGCGTCCCAAATTTAACCGGATTTGTAAGGTTGATCTGTCATTTGTCGCAGTTAACCGTGGTTACGGTCGGTGATATTCGGACTATAATACCCTTAATATATGTTGGTAGTAGATGTAAAACTCCATTGACACTGAATTTCTCGGAATTGGGACACCCGGTTTACTTTAGTTTATGGATCTCATGTGACAGATTTTAGATTTAACTTTAATTTTCAAAATTTACAATAATTTATGCTGGTAAAAAATACCATCTTTGGAAATAATTTTCTAAATAAAAATCACTAAATTAGAAACCCATTAGGTACAAAACAAACATTTGAGCTTTTACCTATGCAAAATTTATATGTACTTGATTAATTTTGTGAAAACCTGCACACAGCCGTCATGAAGGCGGCTGTGGCCTACACTTATTTTTGAAATAAGTATTTATCTTGGCCACAGCCGTCGAGGCGGCTGTGTCTTGGCATTCGGCAGGGAAGTTGAAAAAAACGTAATATTTGACATTATGTTATTTTTTCACGTGACTGGACATTTTTAAGCAATAAAAAACTAAGGGAATGTTCCCTATAGTACAAAAATCACTGCCGTATGTTCTATAATAAACGAACCTAGAAATACATTTTTAATGACTATTTGTTTTTGAGTAAACCGAGGAGTAAACGGTAGATATAAATAAGAGGCGTGTAAAAAATACCCAAAAGCGATAATAGACCCTTAAGATTGAGTAATGAAAAAAGAATTTTCCGCAAGGTAACACAGGTTACAGAAAACTTCACTATTTCTGATGTGTTTTAAAAAAATTCCAAGTTTCACAATAATTTTTAAAACACGATAAGATAACGATGAAAAATTGATTTGACACTGCCCACACTACCTTGCTCTAATTTTTGGGTCGACATACTTGTTGATAGTTTTATAACGCAATTCAATTTTTATTTAAATACCTTTTTATAAAACTATTCCAGCACGTCCCATTTTCGAATACCTGTTTGCTGCTTATCATGTATTTCATTTCAAAGACTTTTATTCAAACATTACAATAACAATTTTAATCCACAATAAAAATAACATTTTTTTATTCAGTTCAAACTATTACTTATTGCACCTAGATCACGAGCAATATGTATATGCAAAAAAAAAATAATAGATTGTAATCGTAATGTAAATAATAAATCAAAAGCGAAATAAACAAAATTTTCAGGGCAAGGGCCTGTCGACATATTAAGCACCGGTTCCCGCAGATCACTTGGGCGGGTGACCGCTTGGGAACACGGCGTGCTCTTGCCTCAGGGAAGAGTGTAAAATGAATCGACACCTAGCCATCCTATTCACGCCGGACAGGCCGGATGAGATCGGATATCTCGTAGGATAAAGGTGCCGTTTCACACTCCCCAGTCGGTAGATCACATTTGTGGTCGATGACCGGTTCAAGATGGCCTACGTAGTCGGCAAACCGTAAAAAAAAAAAAAAAAAAAAATTTCATCCAACCTAAGAGGTTAGCAAATTGGTGCAAATAAGAATTATAGTAAAAGAAAATGTTGCAACCGTTCACAGCAAATCAAGATACGTTCTATAATTAGCGTATATAACTGACCTAAAGATTATGGCAAATGTTTTATGATTACCAATATTTTTTAAGTTTATTGGTAGCGAATTAAATATCTTAGGAGCCAAACTTTGCAAATCTGTGTTTACCGTCCCTTCTGTAAAAAGGAACGACTAAATTCTGGTTAGTAATTTGTCTTGTTTGATGTGTGTGAACCACTCTTATTTGTAAATTTTTATTCTTGTGCAGAAACAAACAGCTATTGTAAATGTATAACATTCGAATATTTAATATATTAGAGTTATAGAGTTGAGCAGTAGGATAACGTTTATCTTTTTGCATTATAACCTTTATTATGTAGTTTTGGACAATATTAAAAGACTCTAAGGCATTGGTATACAGACCACCCCACACAATTATAGCGTATTGTAAGATTGATTCAACTAGTGCTGTATATATTGTCAATATGAGCTTTTGGGTCATAAATTTTCTACTATACAGTGTGTCCAAAAAAGTATGCAACATATGTAAAAGTTTTTTATTACCGATTTCTCAGAAAATTTTATTCTTGATAAAAGTTGGTGCATGCCTTGAAACTATAAATGCATATTTCACATTTCACCCGCGGCTAATAGTAAGGGAGCAAATGTTATTTTTTCGAAATTGCATTAAGAGTAAAGTATAAAAAGAACAAATTTTAGAAAGCAGTTTAGTTTATTTATCACGTATTTGTGGAGTGATTCAGAATTAGAGTGTGAAAATACGCCACCTGAAATTGGAAAAAAGTTAAGAATATACTGGAAAATTTATTACCAGTCAAAACAAGCCCCGCTGAAGAAAATGTCATATATTAAACTTAAGCAGAAAATGCTTATGGGTCGCCATAGCCTAGAGACTAGAGCCATGACCTACGAAACGAAAGATCACAGGTTCAAATCCCATCAGGAGCACTTGACTTTTTTTTATGAAAACATTAAATAATTTATAGAATTATTTTGAATTGAAATCTTCCTTGTTGGGTGAATTTTTAAAATTTATTTTTAATGCATCTTTCCTTGATTAAATAAAAAAAAATCATTCAAGAAGGAAGATTTCAATTCAAAATAATTTTATAATTTATTTAATGTTTTTATAAAAAAAAGTCAAGTACTCCTGATGGAATTTGAACCTGTGACCTTTCGATCTATTAAATTGGCATCATATGTTTAAATTAAATAGTGTGCCTTGTATTTCCACTCTAGAGTTGAAATATTTTTTTTCAGCTCTAGAGTTGAAATATTTTTTTCACAAATCAAAGGTTTTTTTAATAATTCTTTGTGGTCGTAGGAAAAATAGTGTACATTATTCGTGTGAAAGTGATTATTCTTAAACTCGGAGAATTTCCGCACTCGGCTGACGCCTCGTGGTAAATATCTCCTCGTTTGAAAAGTATCACTTTCATCACTTGTTATGTAATATACTAATTTTCGGTACTATGCTAATCAAATTTGTTTCCCGTATGTTACGAACTTTTTGTCAGTCATTGTATACATTTTTATTTGATTTTAGGAATCGGATGATGTTTAAAAAAATATATGTATTTTATAACTGAAGTGGCCTTCGAAAATAATATATTTATAATAAGTATGTATATCTATTTTTTTTAATTTCTCATATACATACTTAACTAACACTTGTGTTTATTTATGATACGATAACAATTAAATTAATCAGTAATTAATTAAAAACAAAACCCAAATGCAAAACAAAAAAAAAATTACACGGGGGGTCGAATTTTGACACTCGACTAATAGAAATGTGAGCAAAAAAACGACGTTTTACAAAACGTTGACTTTTGTAATGACAGGGGTAGGTTGAGAACTTTACCGGCTTCACATCGCTAAGTAGGTATCGTCATTTCTAGCACTCGCCACTGTTATTCTCTGAGAAGCTATAACTCTCCACTTGGAAATATTTTGTTTGAATAATGAAATGAATAACAGACATTTTACCAGAACCGGTACTTGAATCGAAACAGAAACTGGGTCCAAGAATCAGAACCTTTTAAGGGTACCGGTGCGAGAACCGAATAAAATCACAGTATACAGAATAAATAACAGTTGTACCTATCCTAAAAGGCAAGTTTCATAAAACATAATTTTAGACTGGTTGTTTGGAAAAAAGGAAAAATTAAAATAGAAAAATTTGAATACTGATATATATTTTTTTATTAAGTGGCGTGGTAAGTGTATAATAAGCATTTACACCATTGTTTAACTTGAAAACCAAGCCCTTGGAAACCTAGTTAGAAAATATAAGTCCCTCCCAGGCCTTCCCGCCCCTACTCTCCACACCACCCCTCCACTCACCCCACCCTTTCTTATAATCGCCCCGCTCTTTCCCTCAATCGCCCCCAATTTTCCCTCTAATGACCTCCCCCCTCTCCTCCAATCGCCCTTCTTATCTTCTGCAATCGCCCCGCCCCTCTCCTCTAATTGCCCCTCTTCACACACCTCCCATCCAATCGCACCACCCTCACCTCCAAACGCTTCACCCAACCCTCCAATCGCCCCCCTCTTCTCCAATCGATCCACCCTTTTCTCCAATCGCCCGAATTTATCGCCAATAACCCCTCCCCCTTGCCTCCAATCGCCTTACTTATTTCCTACAATCGCTCCGCCCCTCTCCTCCAATTGCCCCTCTTCACACACCTCCATCCAGTCGCACCATCGTCACCTCCAAACGCTTCACCCTCCCTTCCAATATCTTCCTTCTTTACACACCTCCCATCCAATCGCCCCCCCCCCCCCTTCCTTCAATCGAGCCGCCTTTTCCTCCAATCTACCTGCCGTTTTCTCCAATCGCCCCGCCCTTTTCTCCAATCGTCCCATCCTTTTCTTCAATCGCCCCGCTCCTTTCCTCCAATTGCCCCTCTTTACACACCTCCCATCCACTCGCACCACCCTCACCTCCAAACGCTTCACCCTTCCTTCCAATCGCCCCCTTTTTTGCACACCTCCCATCCAATCGCTCCCCTTTTCTCCAATCGCCCCGCCTTTTCCTCCAATCTACCCGCCCTTTTCTCCAATAGTCCGGTCCTTTTCTCCAATCGCCCCGCCTTTTCCTCCAATCGCCCAAATAGATTTTTTTTAAATTTTTAAGTTTTTAGGTATTTTCATTTTAAAAAAATTTCAATATTTTTTACAATACATTGAACTTAGTCATTATTTTTAGGGTTTTCATTGGCTTATATATTTTTTTGCTGTATGAAAATAACTTTACCACACCTACATAGATTCTACCTTTCCATTGGTGAAAAAAAATTTGCTTAGTTTTTTGTAATTCACTTCAAGAAACCCCGCAATTTAACATGGAAAATTTTAGCGGGGTCAAGTTCACTTAAGTGGACAGATTTTGATATCTAACGTTCAATACAAATATAATTAATTATATTATAATTTTATTTTTAAACTAGTCGATAAATACGACCCACTTTAGATCATCAATAGATAAACATTCTAGTCCTTGGATTACTGACCCGATAAAGGTAATGTACAAAATGCTAAAGTGCTCTTAAAAATCTAAAAAAAAGTAAAATATTAGTTTAATCTACAGAGTTTCAAAAAAGTATGGAATATTATATTTCAAAAACTACTGAAAAATGTTTAAAAACGGTATACCTAGGAAGGATGAAACAGTTTCTGTTATTGTACGGGGTTAGTCAGAAAAAATATCAACTTTTTTATTTTAAATATAACGTCCTGTGTATTTTTAAAGACCCCAAAACAGTCCCTCAAAAAACAAATTCAACGATATAAGAATTGATGGATTTATTCTTCAAAATGACATAAGAAAACAAGGAGAACAACTTCCGGTTTAATATGCTAAACTATAAAAATGGATTTACAATTTAGCATGTATAACTTTTAGATAGAGAATAACTAACTAAGATAGGGAGGTGAAAACCATTTATGTTGAATAGGCGCCGATCCAATGCTACAGCCTGTCAACGTCTGAAAATTCCATATTTTGAACGTCAATATGTCAAAAACAGTTGATTTAGACATATAACATTTTATAGAAAATATACGGGGAATTTTATAGCGATACAGAAAATAATATAATATCTAGGATGTTCCATTTTAGAAATAAGTATTTTGGATATGCCCTGACTATTTGGGACACCCTGTATAATTTAAAATAACCTTAAATTGTAGATCTAATACCTCCTTATAACTCTGATTTTGAAACATTACAAAGTTGAGTAGATTAGATGTTATGGAATCCTGCGTTGCGGGCCACCCTGTATAATATGATATTTTCTAATTTCCCACAAAATTCTACGCTCATTTGGATTAAATGTTATGTATATGTCTAAATTCAATTGTTTTTGGAATATTGACGTTTAAACTATCGCGTTTTCAGACTTTGATGAGCTGTAACATTGGAACGGTTTATCTTAAATAAAAATGGCTTTCACCTCTCTATCTTAGTTTTTTTTTCTCTATCTAAAAGTTAGAACTTCCAGTTTTTTGGTTTAACATGTTAAACCGGAAGTTGTAACTTTTATATAAAGAATAAAAAATTAAGACAGCGAGGTAAAAACCATGTTTCTCTAAGATGAACTATTCCAGTGTTACCGTCAAAGTCTGAAAATGCCATATTTTAAACGTCCTCAATATCTCAAAAACAATTGAATTCAGACATATTACATTTCATATAAAATAAGCATAGAATTTTGTGAGGAATTAGAATATAATATTGTAGTATAATGTATAGGGTGTTCCTTTAGTGTGAATTTGGTCTAAAAATAAAAATACATGTTGAGAATTTAATCACTAAAACTGTTACAAAATGCGAAATATTTCAAAAACTGTAAGGTTTAAGTATGGTAAACCTTAAAAAAGTTACTTTTATTTTCATCGTAAAATTATTCTTTTGGCAATAACTTTGAAACGAAAGAAGACAATGAACTGCGGTAATCACATTTTTTCTTGCAAATTTAATATACTTTCCAATCATAGTTATACCGTATGATTTAAGTTTTCGGGAAAAAATAAAAAAAATGTTATTACAAATTGCGCCCTCTACGAACTATCGTATATCAATGGATACGCAAGCTTAAGTTTTCTAAAATAGGATAAGTCGTTTAGAAGTTACAGCTATTTAAATGATTACACTTTCAATAGCAACCCTCACTCTTATCCAGATTGGTACGTCAATGAGCCTTAAACCAAAATGATGGAGAATTGTTTAAGCTTTTTAATAAAGCTACCGAAGGTATACCTACCTACCTTAATGTGGGAATTTTTGGAGAAATTTAGAATTTTATCGTCCCCCTTGCGGCGAAATGCAAAAATTATTTCCAGGATTTTCTTATGGCCACTTTAATTACAAATTTTTTCCCCTGAGTTTCTATTTCCAGTAGTTTTCAAAATATGGGCGCTAGCCACCCTTATGAATCACCCGTATACAGGGTTTTTCTTAATGACGTGCTAATATTTTAGGGGCAGGTAATTTTATGAAGAAAAGGTTATAATAATTGTCTACAAGGGCTTAAATTTTTTGCTGCAGAATGTTGAATTATTTTATTTTTAAGCGTTATTTTGTAATACCTCCGAAAGTACTTTAGATATTATTTTCAATTTTGGTATGTGTTAATAAGATATAAAACAAAATATTTTAGTGAGAATAGTAGATTCGAGTAGCAGACTATATTTTCTCCACGACCAAAAATACTATTTGCAATATTTGTAATTTCAGGTGGAGTATTATCCAGTTCCATATCTGATTCATCCGATTTTTCACTCATATTTTGACTTGCACTAAAATTTGTCTGCTGACATTGACAGTTTCGAAATTCATGGCAACCTATGTCGTTTAGATCAATTACAGAATATTCATTCCGTATCTTGTTATGGAATGAAAATACACGCAAAACGCATAAAAAGCAAGTGTTTCAGAATAAATATTCCAACTCAAGAGCGAGAATTTTTACATTCTATTATCAAAAATGATTTTGGAATTATTGCATTCAGTAATGGTCGTGGAGAAAAGTTATTTTATTGCTTCACTAGTGGCGTCCCTGCACACGTGTCCTGTAATATTTTTCACCAAAAAAAAAATGGTACGCCACTTTTTCAATGCGGATATTTTCTCTGATTATGGTTGTGTTTTGGAAAATACCAATTAAAATTATTAGCCAACTAAACACTATTTATTTAAGATTTTGTAGAATATATTAAGTAATAATAATCAATGAAGTAGTATTTTTCAGCATAATCTTCAACTTGCGCAACCTGTGCATTAGGGTATCACTTCACTCTAAGTTACTTTATGTGCCTGGCAAATCGGTTAACGTCTGCAAAATTACACCTCCTGGCGTACTCTTTAAAATCTCGCAATAAATGGAGGAAAATATTTATTGCGAATATGTCTTAAAAATAGCCATCACTTAAAATTTTGAAGAATCAGACTAATAACGTAACACGCTCGCGCACACGCGACAATTCTTAATTCTCTTTAATAAAACACAACTTTAGTAATAAAACGTACACTACCTACCTACTAATTTAACGTAGTAAAACAATAACTTTCAACCAAAACATTGTAAGTAATAATTATTGGTCATTGTTATATGAGACTTTGGCTACAAGCTTTGACCTATTCATTAATTATCATCACAATTATTGATAATGAAAATGATGATATCAGGTTCAGTTATATTTTTACCAGCAAAATATTAATGGATATGATTCATGTATTCATTTATTGAACCAAAATAAATTAATTTTTAGCATATATAGATGGAAAAAAGGCAGTTAAGTTAAGAGTGAAATCGATCTTGACATAATTTGACTTTTTTTAAATCCTGTAGGTATGTGAACCGGATTTAAGTACATGCAAAAATGAAGTATACAATCTATGGAATTTTGTTATCTTTTAAGTAACCAAATCTCTATAAGATTGAGAACGAGTTCGACATGGTACCAAACTCCAATTCTTATTTAAATACCTATACCGGGTGATAAAAGAAAGTGCTACTACCCAAATTTTTTCCGTAATTTTTAGCAGTAAAGATTTAAAAACGTAAGACATTAATCAGTATGTAAATTGCCATTCTTAAACCAATTTAAACGTTCGAAGCCACTTCCGGTTTAACCGGAAGCGTAGTTGTTTTTTAAATTATAAATGGAAACCCCTAATTTTTATTCGAGGTTTAAATTTTACAAAAAATTCCTTTTTAATGTCATAATATCACACTTTATGTTTTAAAAATGGCCGCCTAGACCAATTTTCCTTTGTTTTCTAAAATGTCTATAACTTTGGTAAAACAGGGTAAGCGGTAAAGAGTAGGCCATGGAAACATTAAAATGGTTTGTTTTAACCTACTTTATAATATAGGTTTGATATGCTTGAGAAATATGTATTCGTTAAGGCTATTTTATTTGCAATCCTTTTAAAAAAAAAAAAACGGGGTTTCTCGATTTTTTCAAATGGCAACCCATTTGTTTTATTATAATAATATTCTTCATTTAATTTTCCTTCTAACGGTGTATCACAAGTTAATAATTGGTGGTAATAGTAGAAATTAACAAGAAATATCATAAATGTAATTTCTAGACCCATACAAGCCATAAGAAGTTTTGTCAAGACCAGCCTGGTATGCCGTGGAAAACAAAAATATTATTTCTGCCTACCAGACCAAAACGTCTAATGCTAGGTATTAAATAAAATTACGAAGATTGAAATAAATCAATTGTTTTCCAAGGCATAACTTATCATGGTTAGAGGGGTCTAGAAATTACATTTATCATATATCTTGTTAATTTCTACTATTACCTAATAAATAATTTTAAACTTGTGATACACGGTTAGAAAGAAAATTAAATGAAGAATTTTATTACAATAAAATAAAGATGCGTTGCCATTTGAAAAAATCGAGAAAGTCTGCTTGGTTTTTTTAAAAAACAGGTTGTAAATAAAATAACCTAGGAAGTCAATTTTATATTATAAAGCAGATTGAAGCGAACCATTTTAACGTTTCCATGACCTACTCTTTACCACTTACCTTGTTTTATCAAAGTTATGGACATTTTAGAAAACAAAGGATAATTGATCTAGGCGGCTATTTTTGAAACAAATGATAAAGTGTGATAATATGTCATTAAAAAGAAAATTTTCTACAGAATTTAATTATCGAATAAAAACAAGGAGTTTTCATTTAAAATTTAAAAGTTAACTTCACTTCCAGTTAAACCGGAACAGGGTTTATATTTCCATCATGTTCTGATCGAGTTATTTAACATCTAAGTTCACATAATTATATACCTTTAAGGCCCGTATTATTCATCTCCTGGTAACTTTACCAGCCAGATAATTTCTATGGAGACAATTGTCTTAATAATGGTTTCTTTGGAAATTATCTTGCTGATAAAGTTACCAGGAGATTAATAATACGGGCCTAAGGCCTTCAGATTTTATTATATTTTCTATAACACCTTGAAAACTGACAACTCCATTTATAGCTATCAAAAGGGATTCTGCTAAACTGATACAAATTACCGTCTACTTTAAATACCGTATACTTCTCATGTTTATATATGAGGACATGGTGATAAGCACACTGGAAATCCGTCATACTAAAAATGTTATATTTCGCAAGAGCACAAGTTTTATATTTTCAATAATAGAAAGTGGATATAGGCATCTAGGTCGGTAAATCTGTTTATAATTTGGGAGTCACCATATCTTTGACGTAGCTACAACTAACTTCATAGAGGGCTGTGGTAAAGCGACTAAATATAATGACTATAACAGTTAATTATCTTTACTATCTACTACTTTGTAATAAGGTTTTGTCATAATCATTTTGCAAAAAAACTGCAAAGTTAACTAAAGTTAAAAATGTATAAGGGAAGTGACGAGTTACTTACCATAAAACTTGCTGCAATTTAACTTTTACTAAAATTAGTTTAATCTCTTGTTTATAAAAATGGAAATTTATTTATCCACACATTTTAAATATAGAATGTTTTTTGCAATAACTATTCTTTGTGACGAAAATAATCTTCACATTATTATAAATTTGTTTTTATGGATAATAGATAAATACTTATAGGCATGATCCAAAAATTACTTATAGGGGGGATAATCTATTCTATCTATCATCAAATACAAAAAAAATAATGTTATTCGTTTATCCCAGTGTTTTTTAATTTTTTTAAATTTTTATGTCGTATTATCCTTCTCTAATAAGTTCAGAACAGCTGTTAAGTTAACCAGTGTTGCAAACGTCGCACAACGTAGCATTCCAGCTGAATTGTAATTTTAAAACCGCTAGGTATAGCGACAACGACGACCTATCATTCCTCTGTGCCGCTAGCTTCACCACATGAGAACATTTTTCTAAAAAAAACGGTATTCCTTTTGCGCCACCAAATCTTCACTCCGATCAAAAGTGACAAAAAAAAAGCGTTTCCCGGGGTGCCACCACATTATATACATACACTATATTATAATAATATGTAGGTGCCGTACAAGGTGCCGTAGTTCTCTGGCCACACAGTAAAGTATGTTTTTAGGTTGGTGCTATATTTGCTGGGAAAATTTATTTGAATAGAGTTTTGTTCAAAGCTGGTGTTTTACCACCTTGTCTAAGGTTCAACGTAATCTCTTTATTTACGGTTTCTTGACGTGTTTAATTCATTCAACAGTTATATTGCATAAGTTTGCCACCTTTTAGAAATAACACCAATAAGATAAATGCAAATAGCATAACACAAAATAAATTGATTTTTTTTTGTGATAGCATAAGAAAATAAATTTATAATAAGGGTAAAAATTATCGTTATATATATCGATATGTACAAGATATAGTATACATTCGATTAAATTTATGTCTCTCTACTATTATTTTGCAATCATTAAAGCAAAAAACAAAAACATAGTGCAAGGCTACTTTGAGTTATGTTCAAAATATCGCACCAAATATAGTAGCGACTTAAAAACAAACTTCGCCTGACATCAGACCAATCGGCGTCATGTGCTATGAAAACCTACTTAGACGAAGAACCTACTTATGGGTGAATATCTTCAGAAATTCCAGGGTGGAAAATTACGGAATTTCGCTTATTATATGTTTGTGGTTCGTAATATTTTGAAAGAGGGTGATAATATATATAAGTGTATATTTGTGGTGAAAATATGAAGAATTAGTAGTGTAAATGCAATGAGAACGCGACGTAAAGAGATGTTGGAAATTGAGCACTTTAGATCAAGTTATCTGGAAAACTAGCTCTTTGCGCTAAATTTTGATTTCAGATTCGTGATCTACGCGTCAATATACGTCGATTCTACCCCTCTTCGTTCTCCGCTCAAAAGTAACTTACCGTTACCGATTCTCCGGCGCCACCGAATTTTCTTTCCGATTAAAACTCACTTCTAAAAAAAACCGCTAAGAGCCAAATCGAATAAAAAACGCTAGATCTATCGCTATCTTACCATCGATAGTTTTAACTTTTCGATATAGGTAGTACTCAATTGTAAATGTGTTTGAGGGGCAGGAACGGTAATTTTGGGGCAGGAATAGAAACTTTGACGGTAAGCACCCTTTTTTTTAGAAGTCACTTTTGATGGAAGGGCAGGAAGACATTTTTGAATAAATAATTTGATGTTAGGCATCCGTTTTTTTCTATAGAAGTTACGCTTGATGGAAGGACAGACATTTTTTTTGTACATTTTCATGGTTACAAAAAATATCTACTATCGATAGTTTCTCACTTTTACTATCGATACATCGAGCCCTATTCACTATCGATAATTCTCCACCACTTTAATAAACGATACCATGGCCTACTAGAATTTAACGCAGAAGCAGAATAAACCGGTCCACAAACCTGTCTCACGGTGGGTATTATAAAACCATTGAGATAGATGTTTATTCTATCTTGATGTATAAAACTTAATTGTTAGTTAAACGAAGGTTAACTTGTAGATTGACGTTACAGGTTGAAGCTAAGTTGATAATCTCACATGTTAACTATATTGGGTGGATCAGGTACCAATTAAAGTAAACTAATGAGCAGAATTGGTATATCTATATTTTGTTTTCATATCCTTCTACGTTGCATATAAGAATAATTATTTCTTTAACAAAAAAATGAACTGCTATTCTCTATTTCTAATATTCTCTCCATTACTGCTTAATACAATATTGATAACAAGTTGCAATTAGCTTTTAGGTTGTTAAAAATTCTTAACTCCTTTTACACAGGCTAATGATGTAATGCCCCACCCTTTTCCTAACCTCATTTCTCAATTTTGTTCTCTCTACTACAAGGGCAGAAGCATTGCAAACTGAGAAGGGGAACTGGGTCGGTCTTAGAGTACTAACTATCAGTAAAACACTATTGTAATGATTATCAAAAATATATTGTAAGTTGAGAAAATATTGAAATTTAACAATCTTGTTTCCAATAGTCCAAATTAAGCAAAGGCACATACATATAGTTTTTATCAACAATATAATCTTGATCCACAATTCTGTCAATCTTCTTTAACATACAGCTTTCAAAAATAATGTTAAAATGTATAAAATCATTTCTCCAAACAATTATTAAGGTTGGCACTAACAGTTCCAAAATTTAGTTACATTAAGGGAGCATTAATTCTTTCTAACTCGTAGTCACTTAAATTAAATCATCATATTCAAAGGGAGCATTATTTACTGTTTGTAAAGTTTGATTCTTCCAGATAACATGAGTAAAATCGTTTAATCCCTTAAGCTTCAATGGGAGCATTATAATGTTAGTTGCTAACTTTACTTTCTCATAAAAATTCATATTCTTTTTCAAATTTAATTTCTTAAAAATCTTAAACTGTTTCTTATTAATTTTATCTTAAAGGGAGCACTGACTATAAACTTAATATCTTAAATTTCCCGGCAAAGTTATTATAAAGTGTTTACCTTCTACCATGCAGGTTTTTTCATATTAGATGCCAACTAAGGTTTTAACACTCACTTTCATATTTCAAAAAAAATGCTTTAATTTCTCGCGGCGAAAACTGTTTAAGTCTTAAGACTGGGCTTATTACACGTTCACACTGTCTTTCTAACACAACTTTTTACCTGGTGGCGATATCCGACATTCGCCACCTTGTATATTAACTTTCAAAAATTACTTCTTGATTTTCAAAAAAAACTGTCTTAAGAAAAACTTAACTCAACTAATTGTTAACTTCTTATTGTTCTCTGTAGCACGGGCGCTGGTATTTATAGGAAGTTTTGGTATGTGGGAGAGGCCCCCCATTTCTTAAGGAATGCGACAAACAAATCAGGGTCACTGTATTGCGCAAAAAGTTTGACTTTGGTATTTCCTAGAAGTATTTTTTTCAAAACAAGTCAGGGTCAAATCTGCGGGTTTACACGGAGTTCTTAGAAAACAAGTCAGGGTCAAATACTTGACCGGCGAAGAATATGGAAGAATGGAATTTAGCGCAAGGTTTTCTTATTTTTTCTACGAATATGTCGAAAGATTTTGTTATTGAAAAATGTCAAGAATGTATTTGAAGGTTACTAGGGTTCAAAACCCAGAAGGAATTTGCACTGAATGTCACGTACACCAAAAAAAGATTGCACAACTTGTTTTTGGGACAGAATTGACTTGAAGGATTTTTTTTAGTCGGTAGTTGTTAGCTTCAGTGAACGCTTGTGACTTTGTGCTATGGGTTTTGCCACTTCGACTTCTCTGCCAAAGGTGCCTCACTACAAGGTAGATTGATAAACTGATTAAAGGATATTATTTTCTTTTAATTTTTGAAAAACTTTCTTTTTGCTTTTTCAAAAAATATCAAGCACATTTATTTATTAATTATTTTTCTAAACATCAGACTTTGACCTTATTTTTGAAAACGCGACCCCCTTTTATTTAGTTCACGAATTTTATAATTTGTTTTTATTAATTTAATTTATTTTTGAAAATAGTGTTGTCTAGTGTACTTATGTCCATATGGCCGGGCACCACATTACTCCCCACCTAATTAAGACGAAGGAAATAATTAATTTATTTTCTTTGTCGGCTGCCTTCCCATATAGAAAAAGTGTATTAATTGTACCTCGTTCATTTGTTATGTCTTTGAAATCAGTTTGGAATTTGCGGTAGGTACTTTGCGTTACGTCATACGGCGAGTCTAAGTCCTTGGATACTGGATATGGTACGAGGCGGCGACCTACAGTGTCTGGTAAAGATACACTTTGTTTGGGTCTTTCTCGCGTCGCGTCCTTGCTAGGTTGTCTGGGTATTGTCTGGAACGCTGTTTAGACCTTTTCTTAGAAAAACAAATATTTACCGCGTATAGTGTTAGCCAATCTTTAAAAGAATGCATATGGTTTTTTCTATTAAACGTTTTATTTAATTACTCCATTTAGACTTTGTTTTTCGACACGATCGACGATTTTTAATAATTTTTCTTTTTCAGTGAGTGGTTACCTTTTACATTTTGTTATGGCATATGACATACCTTTTTCAAAATTTTGTTTAGTCCTAACGACTTTTATAATTTAGAATATACAACTTACTACACATTAAAAATTCAAAACCTCATAGAAAAATTTTCTTTAAACACTATTAAAATTAAAAACTTTTAACTAGTAACTTGTTACAAAAAATGTTTTATTTCTTAATTGATCTCATTTTAAAGCTAATAAAACTGAAAACGTAAAGAAGATTTTTCCTTTTTCATACGCATTTAGATCATTTAAAATTGAAATAAAACCAACTGCTGAAAACATTATAGAATAAAATTTCACTTATACCATTATTGTCTACTTCCTGCTGACAAGTAAGGCATTCTACAAGCCTCGCACGGAATCGGCATCATGGTCCCAGAAATGGACGGGGCGGCACCCGGGCTAGGCGCCTGCCAGAGGGATGATGTAACTTTCTGGGGCTGGCCTCGGTGCTCCTGCATAATTGAGCTGGGAATACAGTTGGGTGCTGATCATAGATGTTGACCAGCGCTAGTGATGACCAAATGGGCTGTCGCCTCCATGGCGTTGCGCTGTGGTGTAGCTGACCTGCTGTGGTGCGGTTCTGTCCTGGTTTTCGACTCGTTTAGTTCTGAATTACTATTTTTTTTTATTGGTATTTGGTTCGCGAAAATGTCATTTTTTCTACAATTGTTAAAACACTCGAAGGTTTACATTTTTATTTCGCTACTTATAGCACGGCACAGATTTATTAAGGGTGTTATTCCGCACATTCGACCAATCCATCGCGGTTTAAGTTTGAGTCTTTGTGTCCGTCAATGAAACGCACCATAAGTCTTTAAATTCCCGTTATTACGATCGCCAAGCGAAAACACTTTATCTCTGTTTACTTTAGCACTCCCGGATCACGACATATTATAGTCTTAAAAACACAATTTGTTTTTCAAAAATTTATTTTTTACTCGGTAAGTGTAAATTTTTTGTTTTATGTTGTTTCAAATTTTTTAAGTTAATTTTTCTGTTGACGTTCTATGCTGTTATTTGACTGTATTAAATAAATGTTTTTACCCAAATTTCTGAGTATTTTTCTTAATTCTTGCGGCCATTACGTTTTCTTATGTTCATCGTCTTCCGGACTATTTTCCTTTTACCATGTTTTTAACAGGCAACATATTTAAAGCTTTGTTATTCTGCTATTTGATTTCCTGCCATATCTTTGTTTATGAACTCAGTTTCCATTCATTTATTATTTCTTAAAATTTTCATTTTTGACCTTTTGACTCAAAAATGTTCTTAGTTTGCTCCTTTTCTAGTACTGACAAATATAATTCTCAAAATCCAATTTAAATTTTTCTGCTGGTTAAATTGTTTCCATTTAATATTGAAACTCTTTCAAAATAAAATGTGTTATGCTCCCTTTCTTCAAACTTGCAATAATTAAAAATTTGATTTTTCTCTTCCACTTTGGTTTTCTTTCATTAGCCCCCGCTATTTTTTTTTCACGCCTTAAAAATGCCAATACAAGAAACGTATGTTTTCCTTTAACTCATCGTTCATGTCATCTTTTCTCTATAACTTTTTCAAAATGATGTTTCCTTAATTTTCTTAGATTTGTTATTTTCTAAACTTCTCTAAAACTTTAAAAAAGATTTCTTTAACATGTCAATCGCCATCCATTTTACCTTTCAGTAAAATCTTCATGACCAGGCTAAAATATTCCACATGATTTTAAAACTTCTTTAAGCCTTAGCTTCTTCACCATTTTCTTTCACATGTTAAGCCTTAACTCTGGATATTCCTGCTCTGGCCTCAGTGACATTTAATTTTATGAGGAAATATTTCTTCGTCACTTTTTGTTCCTTGAACACACTTATTTTTTCCTGTACATTTTTCCTTGTACCCAGAAACTTCTTTAATTCTTAAAATTTCCGACTGCAGTTTTCTTCTGGTCGTTGCACCTTTCGCAACACCAACTTGGGGAAACCTGGAACCTTCTTGTTCCCAAAATAATATCAGAGGGCTTTCCAACTAATTTTTCTCCGAAAAATACATGTCTTCCTGTCGCCTTGACGACGGAATTTTTCCAAGAACACAAATTATTGGACCTCTCCTTATTTTCTTTATTTTCCTTCCCGCTTCAACAACTCATAATCTTCAGCCTCTTACTCGATAGGCTTTCTTATAAACTTTCTATTTGTTTCCTGCCATAACCTTTTTTGTTACTGGCCTTATTCACAAAATTGACTTCCTCAATTTTCTAATAGCATATTTCCTCACACTTCTCTACCAAAATTCAGGCGTAAATCATCAACCAGCGTTCAACGCATGAAAACTCAAAACAACTACTTCCCTGGCACTATACCACGTCGGGTATTGAATTATAGGAATTTTCACTTTTTGAAGCCGTCGTTCTTTACACTATTTCTTGACTCGATGGCGAAATCACTGTACTTCATCATTTTCACTTCTTCCTGACACGTTTCTGGTTTCTTGCATAAGTTATAAATAAAACTGTTTTTCCTTGCTTCGTCATAGTTTTTGCTCTCATACTGTTTCTTGTATCATTTAGCTCTTTCGATTTTTTCCAAGTTAATGGTCTGGTATATTTTTTATTGCATTAAGACCTCTATAGATTTGTCCCTTAGTGCTGCTTCATAAATAACTTCACTTCTAGTGGGAATTACAATATCTAATAAAGACTTGTTTTCAAAAAAAATCGCTGATCCCTCTATCGGTCTATTTTCCATATTCAACCGTCGGCTAAACGCTTGAACATCTGATTCTTCAGTTATTAGCCGTAACGAAGAATCCGGTAATGTTATATGGATCAAAGTTTTTATTTAATTCACCATTATTGTTTAATTAGTCAAATAGGGGATTTGGCTTTCTATTTCAAAAATCCTACTTTCAACACTGGCTCGTTGACCATTCTTCATGGTCAAAATGTCTAAGTCTTGCTACTGCGTTTCCCTCAGTTATGGTTCTCTTGATTAATTTGTCTTGGTATTATTTAATAGCTGTCAATATTTTTCTGTATGTGCTTAAAATATATGAATTCAGTTTGATTGTCTACTGTTGATACTTTAGTTGATTGTAACGAAGTTCTCTAATCATCCGCTATTCTTGTCTGATAGTAGTACTGTCGTAAAGGGTACAAAAACTTTACAGTTCTAAGACCTTGGGTTTTTCTCATTGGTCCGTTTAACTTTTAACCCTTTTGAGCCCTTCAAAACCCTTTTGGACCCCACACCTGACACCAATGTAATGCCCCACCCTTTTCCTAACCTCATTTCTCAATTTTGTTCTCTCTACTACAAGGGCAGAAGCATTGCAAACTGAGAAGGGGAACTGGGTCGGTCTTAGAGTACTAACTATCAGTAAAACACTATTGTAATGATTATCAAAAATATATTGTAAGTTGAGAAAATATTGAAATTTAACAATCTTGTTTCCAATAGTCCAAATTAAGCAAAGGCACATACATATAGTTTTTATCAACAATATAATCTTGATCCACAATTCTGTCAATCTTCTTTAACATACAGCTTTCAAAAATAATGTTAAAATGTATAAAATCATTTCTCCAAACAATTATTAAGGTTGGCACTAACAGTTCCAAAATTTAGTTACATTAAGGGAGCATTAATTCTTTCTAACTCGTAGTCACTTAAATTAAATCATCATATTCAAAGGGAGCATTATTTACTGTTTGTAAAGTTTGATTCTTCCAGATAACATGAGTAAAATCGTTTAATCCCTTAAGCTTCAATGGGAGCATTATAATGTTAGTTGCTAACTTTACTTTCTCATAAAAATTCATATTCTTTTTCAAATTTAATTTCTTAAAAATCTTAAACTGTTTCTTATTAATTTTATCTTAAAGGGAGCACTGACTATAAACTTAATATCTTAAATTTCCCGGCAAAGTTATTATAAAGTGTTTACCTTCTACCATGCAGGTTTTTTCATATTAGATGCCAACTAAGGTTTTAACACTCACTTTCATATTTCAAAAAAAATGCTTTAATTTCTCGCGGCGAAAACTGTTTAAGTCTTAAGACTGGGCTTATTACACGTTCACACTGTCTTTCTAACACAACTTTTTACCTGGTGGCGATATCCGACATTCGCCACCTTGTATATTAACTTTCAAAAATTACTTCTTGATTTTCAAAAAAAACTGTCTTAAGAAAAACTTAACTCAACTAATTGTTAACTTCTTATTGTTCTCTGTAGCACGGGCGCTGGTATTTATAGGAAGTTTTGGTATGTGGGAGAGGCCCCCCATTTCTTAAGGAATGCGACAAACAAATCAGGGTCACTGTATTGCGCAAAAAGTTTGACTTTGGTATTTCCTAGAAGTATTTTTTTCAAAACAAGTCAGGGTCAAATCTGCGGGTTTACACGGAGTTCTTAGAAAACAAGTCAGGGTCAAATACTTGACCGGCGAAGAATATGGAAGAATGGAATTTAGCGCAAGGTTTTCTTATTTTTTCTACGAATATGTCGAAAGATTTTGTTATTGAAAAATGTCAAGAATGTATTTGAAGGTTACTAGGGTTCAAAACCCAGAAGGAATTTGCACTGAATGTCACGTACACCAAAAAAAGATTGCACAACTTGTTTTTGGGACAGAATTGACTTGAAGGATTTTTTTTTAGTCGGTAGTTGTTAGCTTCAGTGAACGCTTGTGACTTTGTGCTATGGGTTTTGCCACTTCGACTTCTCTGCCAAAGGTGCCTCACTACAAGGTAGATTGATAAACTGATTAAAGGATATTATTTTCTTTTAATTTTTGAAAAACTTTCTTTTTGCTTTTTCAAAAAATATCAAGCACATTTATTTATTAATTATTTTTCTAAACATCAGACTTTGACCTTATTTTTGAAAACGCGACCCCCTTTTATTTAGTTCACGAATTTTATAATTTGTTTTTATTAATTTAATTTATTTTTGAAAATAGTGTTGTCTAGTGTACTTATGTCCATATGGCCGGGCACCACAATGAGAATTTTAGAAAACTGTCATTTTTTTCTAGCAAATTTAACCTTGCCGTTAAAATTAAAGATAACTTTTGCCTCCCTATAATTGTTCTTACATCGAGAAGGCAATGAACGAAACATGACATCATGACAACCCCTATTTTCCATTTCAGGAATAGTGCTTCTTGTGAAAGAAAGGGAACGATTCTTCGTTTTATGAGAACTTTCCTATTTTGGCCGCACAGTGTTTTAACTGTTTAACTGCTTTTACTGCATTTTGGAGAAGTAACTTCTCCTTACTTTTAATAGAATGTGATCATTTTCACAAGTACAAGAATACGGGAGAATTTTACACCCCTTCTCTCGAACTGAATGATCTCTCGTTTGAAGAATATCAAGGAAGGGAGTTGCGCGTAAAAGATCATGCAACCGACATGCACAGAACATTTTTTCGTCATCCTCAGCACCTCATGCAGCGACAGTGCCGACCATTGAGGTTGCCGACGTATTCTCCGTGAAAGCACAGTTTGTTCTTGTTGTCTCTGAAGAGACATGACATAAAAATTACTGTGCAAAAGCATCTGTGGCTCCGCACAGGCGGAAAAAGCCGACATAGTCAAACGTAAATTATGGTTATGGATGTGATTGATCAAAAGTTAGCTGATCATTGGCAGAATGCAGAATCAATGTCAATCAAATGACTTATTATAATAATATACACCAACTACTTTCATAAAATTATTCTATTAGGGAATCCAAACCACGTGATTCAATATGGCGGTTGGCTGGTAAAAAGCATTGAGTCACCAGTTAAATGCCACCAGCAAGATTATTTTAATGGTCACGTGCACCAATTACAAAGCAGTATTTGCCAGCCAGCCGCCATTTGGACACATCGTTGGATTGCCTAATAGATCACTCTAACCTTTCAAAAAAACCTAGGGCGCAAATTCTGGTAATAGACAGAGTATTTCGAAAAATAAGACAGTGGCACTGGGTGTGCAAGAAGACCTTAGCGACCGCCTAAGCCTAAGGTGTCGCGTCTCCATTTAGCACTTTCTACTTTCTCTCTTGGAAAAAGATTGGAAACTTTGCTGGAAGCTGAAAAGCTAGAGGTTATTATACTTTGCAACAATAATCCTCTGTGCTGTTATTGCAGTATGTTTTCGAGGATTTTCGCAATCGCATGCGCGTGCGCTCGTGTTTGTCGTGACGTGAGTGTAAAGACTTGCGAGTTCGAGGTCAACAAAACATTTGTTTTTCTTGTAGTCAGCCAGCTGTTTTGGGGCTCCTGAATAGTGATAAGATTTCATTTTTTTTTCAAAGTAATGTGAGATTTCATTGCAATAACATTAACTTAATTAATTGCATTTGACTTATACTCCTCAATTTTGAATCTAATTAGGCAAACTTTTTGCTGCGAATGACGTAACAGCTAGCAGTTTGCGAGCAAAACAAAGAACTTGCATTGTGCAAGTCAGGAGCTGTAAAATCTGGAAAGTAAGGGGACCAATTGCGCTGTCAAAATAACTCTGGACAGTGACTCGTCAGGTGACGACGGTGAGTGAATTAAGTAGATATTATTCTGTTTTTAAAATTGAAAAATTTTTAAAATTAATTTTAAAATCGAGTTTTAAATCAATAATCAACAGTTATTAAAGCATGCTAAAAATAAAACAATACCTACCAAATAAATCGGGTTTATATTGGTTACTGGAATAAAACTAGTGGATGGGAAGAAGGATATATATATAAGGTTTATAACAAAGGTTTCTATATTTGTTATGTTAATTTTTTTTAAGGATGTAAATACCTTCATGATATTTACTATTTAAGACATTTTTTGAGTAATGGTAAACCAGGTGGTCTGATAAGATTTAGGTAGGTATTATTGAGGTATTTATAGTATGAATAACATAAACATTAGTTTGCATATTGTTACTTTAATAGGTCATAATACCATATCATGTCCATGTCACTACGGTGGTAAAGGTAACCAGCTCTACGCTACAGCCTATGGTGGTAAACAGCATAATAGAGATGTGGCAATCGTGAATGATTCAATTGTTTTCATTCAATTGCTTTCAAAGATTTTGATCTACCAGGAAGCAAATTTTGTCAACAATTAAGCCATTAATGTTAAGTAAGCACTCTCAGCTCCGACGCGGCAGGCAGAAAGCGCCATTTGAGCAATTTAGTTTTACTAAATACTGTGCGAGCTGCAGGTATGTACTTTAATGGATTGTAAATATAACAATATTACCTAATTCTAAATATCAAAATATATTATAAATAAAAATCTATAATATAAGTAAATTATATCTTAAAACTCAGTTAAAAAATCAAGCTGAACCTGGACAGATCCTTTTAAGGCTTTTTTAGTGATGTTTTTAATAATTGTAGAAATTATTTATGATTTTAGTTGCCAATAAGTATTGGTTTGCTGATAGTTAACAGTAGTTTAAGACACTTCATAAAAGCTACAAGGAATGAAAAAAAGATTTCTCAGGGTTGAGAACTTCTCCAGTTACAGTTGAAATTTTTGAAATAATTCTTATTTCAAAGTAACTGCTTTGTGATGGAAAGAAAGGTTAACAAATGTTTATTTGTTCTGTTAATTCAGTAAATGAGTAGAGCACAGATATAATATGCCATAAAATACTAAATAAATAACATCTTTGGTAAATATGTAACTAAATCATTTAATTTAGATAACTCCTCAACAAAGCAGTGGCTGCTCTTGCTCTGTACAGAAGGCAAACAGCGCCTTAGGTGAATTTTAAAAAATATTGGCTTTGTCAGAGAATTTCAAATTTAAGTAGCACCTTATTATGTATGTTTTTTTATTAATGGGTGTAAGTACAATGTGGTTTATTTTATTAGGGAGAACAACCTATTCATTTTTGGGAGGTTGTTAATAATAGTTGAAGTATCATAAATAATTATGAATTTAGTTGCCAAATATTATTTCACTTCTAAGTGTGTAAGCTAAGTTTATTGAATGTTAAGAGAGATGTGCCAGAATTTCTAGACCAAGCCCGAGCTGGAATTTTGGGACGCGGTCCGGCCCGTCAACAAAGACTGAAAAGCCCAGCAGACCCGAAAAGTCAAGGATGTTTCACATTTTGTCTTGTAAAGTTTTCTTTTCGTTTTGATATTTGGAGAAAATGTCATTTTACTTGAATGAGGATGTCATTGTGTAATTGACGACTAGCACTGTGGATGGTGAAAGCCGAAAGCGCTCTGATCTATGATTTAAAAAAATAGAAGCTTTTAACATGTAATATAAGGTCTCTTTTCTTCTTTCTTCCTATTCAATGTGTACACAGCCATAGCTAATTTTCTAAATATACTGTAGTTGTAAAGCTTAACAAATAAATTTATAAACTACAATCATCAAATTTATTTGGCCCTCTATAGTCTAATTCAGAAAGGTGTAGAGTAATAAAAGCTCATTAGGTATGCGCAGTGACTACAGAGTGACCCAACGAATATTTAAGCAACTTTCATAATTTGGCTCGATTTCATTTGCAAAATTCTTTATTTTCATCAAGTGCAGGTAGTACCACCCGGGTTTGGGTCAATTTATGGGTTTTGCCTATTGTTATCCATTCACAAACACTGATAATTGTGTGACAAAGGCGTGTAATATGTACATAGCATTAGGTACACTTATTTTTTATTAAACATAAGAAAATACAAAAAATACATTATACAGAAATTAAATTATAAAAAATCATAATATTCTTCGTCATCTGAATAACCGTCATCTCCTCTTGATGTTATAATTAACGGGTCGACGATCCGACAGGTGGTCAAGATCCCACATATTCTCCTTTTCTTTAATGACATGATGGACTACTTTTCGCCAGTTCTCTGTTGTCACTTCCGTAATGGCTTGATCAAACTACTAACTGCTACAAATCCTTTAACTTTTCGCCCATATTATTATTATTATTATTATTGCCTTTATTTGGTAACAAAAAAAAAATTACAAAGTTAAATGTATTATTACAAGATATTTCTACCAAATGAGGTGAAGTTCACTACTAAGAGCGCTCTACCACTTAACTTCTTAAAATTACTTATTCACTAAAATTAAGAACAAGATTTACTTAAGTACCTATATAATAATAAAACTAAAAATTAAATATTAGATATATAGTCGGTTATAAAAAACAATTATGCACATTTAGAAATAGAAATAACCTGGTTAAGTTTGCTTCGCGAAAATATGTTTTTTAAGGGCATTTTTTAAATCCGGCGTGTGGTAGTAATTTATATTGCTCAGGAATTGCGTTGTAGATAGCTGCGACGTTATATGAGTTTTATAGAATTTAGTTCGCAATGATATGGCGTTGTGCGCAGCACAGTTACACTATGTTTTTCAGCTATATCTTCCACGGCATATTGTTTAAATTTGCTACACTTAGCTAATAGTTCCTTCTTTATCAAATTATCTTTTTTTTTTCTTTGGTTAGTTATAAATAACTTACTAATAACTGGATGGCATTTCCCATTTTATTACTCTACACCTTACTGAAATAGACTATAATTAAATTGCCAAATTACATTATTTTGCTGGCTAATGAGTAAGTAAGTACTAATTATTTTTTGTGTTCACTAAAAATAATTTTTGTAATTAAAAAAATATCAACTTTAAAGCCGATCCTGTGATTTACGCGATTGTACGAGTTTAATGATAAAATAAACATAATTGTTAGTTAAGATTTTATTTTGGTATATGCTTAGTTGTAACAAAAAAAAAGTTTTGGTTCCCTGTTTTGTATTACATATGTATATACAAAATGTCTGTCATCTAAATTTAAACGTCTTCAAGCATCCACGTCTACATTGGCATTGCAGTTGTTTTCATAACAAATTGAACACCCGGCTTCATTACCTTCTTGTATTTCGACATCAACGATTTCTTTACAGGTTCCATATGAAGGTATCCAGCATCCTTTGTAAGTATTATTTAATCCTTCTGGGTATTGAACCCAAAACGAGATGCATCCAGCGGCGTCTGGAACATTCATTGCAGTGCAGGATATTTCACCTACACATGCTTCGAATGCGCACAAAGTACAGTTTTTCACAGCAAAAGCTAAACCAATGTAAACTGAAAGGGCAAGGGTCATTGTTACGATTTTATTCATTTTATTTGATGTTATACTTTTCGAATCTGCTATTTTATGATAACACGTAGATTCTGACCCTTATTTTTTTTTATGTAAAAATAGTAGTTTACTTTTACACAATTTGATCAATAATATAAATTAGCTACAGTAACACTTAAGATTTTAAAAAAGACAGTGGCGTAACGCAAAATAGCAGGCCATATTTTTTCTACTCTAACATGGAAATTTGCTGTTTCCTTTACACTAAAGTGATTGGAAAAGTGGGCTATTCCAGTTAACTAAACGGATATAATTTCATTTCATCCTAGTTAGGATATGAAACTGACCAATCACAGTTGTCAATTATAAAGAAACCAAATTTACATGTTGTCAATTTAACGAGTCGTTTTCTGACACTTGACAGAAGTGAGGTTAAGAATATAAGTACCCGTTCTTTTTAAATTTAAATCAAAACATTTATCCCAGAGTCTATGCATACACAATTTTTTCCTAAAGAGTACACGAAATGGTGCGAAAATTGAAGGTAGAATACCAAAATATATTTCTACCGAACTAAGATTTGCGCACATAAACAAAGTGAAAATTTCTTTAAGTATAAACTTCATATATGGAGCTAATGATACAAGACACAGATAAAATCGAAAAATTATTACCAACGTGACATAGATACTGCGGCAGGCAATGCCCACATTTAAACAGAACGCAAATAAATTGGAAAAGACACAAAGAGACGGACAAGACAATAACCCCTTTTCTCTGTACCACGGGAGTAAGTCCCGCCCACTTCCAAAATCCTTATCCACGTGATAGTTCCCAAAAAGTCAATATGACAAAATGCGCTACATCGTTACCTGAGCAACTAAAGCTGTTTTTTTCGTACCGTTTTTCCCAGTGAAATAAATTGCAAAATTTTAATAAATATCACAAAAGCAAATTTATAAATTTTCTCAAAGCGAAAGCGGATCAAATTTCCTCATGGCGGTAAAATATTACTCTGGAACCTGCCGATTACATAAATGAAAAATTATCTTCTGTTTACCAAGGGCAAACATCGGCCCAGACAGGGCGTGGCCTCGCCGACGTGTCCTGGTTAGCAAGCTAATCCAGCAGAACTGGTATTAAGGAATAATATGTAAATAATATTATATAGTAAGCAAAATGATATGTAAGGAACAAAATCAATGAATAAAGTATATTTTAAAATGAAATGAAATGATTTGCGCACAGATGCACTTTCTTATTTCAAAAATCTCCCGTTTTCCACTCATTTCTAGACAATTACTACAAGATTTAATGTATAAAATGTACTATATACCTACCAAATGAACGTTTTTTACTAACCTTGGTTGTTGTTTTTTCCATGCATTAGCCCACCGCGATATTTTCTGATATATTTAAACAGGGATCCAACCCCTATCGACCTTCCTTCCTTATCGCGCGCATAATTTAGATGTAAATATTTTTAAAAAGACAAAAACATAAATTGATCATACGCACGCTACTCGTCACTTTATTGAAATTTTGTATTTGGTCGTTTTGAGAAATACTAAATCTGTGACTTCTGATATTAGTTTTGAAATAAAGAAACTGCTAAAGGTACTTTATTAAAATTATTCTATAAATCTGTAGGTACGCCAATTGATTAACTATTATTTTAAACCATAGAAAAGTGCGCCCTATTATCATACGTAACCACACATAAATTCAAAACAATCAATTCAGAAATACCGAAAATATAAGCTTGATTCCATTATAAGTGGGCCACAGTATGTATCAAAAATATGCTTTAACCTCCGATCGCTCACATTCAACTTACAATTGCACATTACTTCAAAAAACTTACAAATGTGAGCAACCCTACGGGGACTGAATGCAGGCCTGTTAAAAAAAACAAGTTATTGTTTTCGTTACTGGGTGGCCTGGACTGCTAGGGCTAATCAGCCAAGTACCGTTGTTGTAAAAAACAAGTTAACATTTGACGTATACCACATAGATGACTTAGGTCGCCTCCTGCTGCTACATATTTTTGATTGACACGGTCATGACCACTGACATGATGCGTTGGCTCCCTCAATAACATCTCTCCGCCTGAAACCGTTAAAGTGCCAAAAGGGCTAGGAAACTACGTCTATTTCTCAACACTATTGCAGGCACACTGCGCATGCCAGGCGGATAACTTGATGGCTGGATATTTAAAATATAGGTAGAAATGGGTTTAATTATTTTTTGGTGATTTTTTAAGTCACGGTGTGGGTCATATTAAGGTCATTTAAGTTTTTTAACAAGAATATTTTTGTTATTCGCAGTTTGTTAATTTATAGGGCATAATTATAAAATGGAGAGGCAGGCTATTACTCATTAATTAGTAAGTTTTATCGTCGAGGTTGTAAAGCACCTGTAAAGTAAAAGCTTACCTTCATTTTTTTAAATTGTAGAACAATTTACTTGTGCACAGACTGTGGGATGAATTGTATGTAGTACAAAAATATATTTACTACATTGAAGAAAACAATATGGTAGAAGTTATTATGCTGGTCCATATTTCTACATTATTTTCTTTAATGAAGCAAATATATTTTTGTACTACAAAAAACTCATCTCACAGTCTGTGCATACATAAATTGTTTTACAGTAAAAAGGTTGAAGGTTAGGTTTTTACTTTACAGGTGATTTATGGCCTCAACAATAACAAAATTTATTAGCATGCACCTCCATTTTAATTATGGCCCATAAATTAACAAACTGGCAAGCTACGAATAATAACAATAATCCTAAACTATGACTGATACCGTGACGTAATAAAACATTAAAAAATAATTAAACCCATTACTACATATATTTTAAATATCCCGCCATCAGGTTATTCGCCTCACCTGCGCAGTATGTCTGCAATAGTGTTGGGAAATGGACGCGAGTGCTAGGAATGCTGTCCAGTCACTCCTTTTAAATCGAGAATGCTATGATAGAAACTAACCGAATAAAAAGTAAATCACAAATTAATATACCTGCAAAAAAGGTATCCCACTTGTGGTGGATCATATAAAGTAGTTTTTTAAACGTATCCTTTTTGAACTGCCTACAATATTATTATAGAAAATAATATTGCAATGCCAAATAAAACTAATTATATTACTAACCATTTATTTGTTTATCTATAGTTGTAACCAAAGAAAGTGTCATTTTATATATGAAATATCCAATCAAATTTGTTTAAGCATCTATGTCTACGTTAGCATTACAGTTGTTTTCATAACAGATTGAACACCCTGCTTCATGACCTTGTTGTCTTTCCACATCGATGATTTCGTCACAGGTTCCATATGAAGGTATCCAACAGCCTTTATAAGTAAGGTTAAATCCGTCCTGATATTGAACCCAAAACGAAACGCATCCAGTGGCATCTGGAACATCCATAGAGGTACACGATTGTTCGCCTTCACATTGTCCTATTGCGCACAAAGTACAGTTTTCCACGGCGAAGGCTAAGCCAATACAAACAGAAAAGACAACAGTTATTGCCACGATTTTATTCATTTTATTAAATGATATTTGATATTGTACTCGTCTATTATTTGAAATTGATCACTATTTTACTGTGGGCACAATCATGGACCTTGAGTCTTTGGATTTTATGTAAAAATAATATATGTATAATTTATGTTACACATTATACTTAATATCTAAGTACTTATAATTACTTAATTCACTTAAGATAATGAATGAATATCAGACGGCACCTTGCGTCATCCATAAATCCATGGAAGAGTGACACAATCAAACAGTCGAAGAAACTTTTTTTAAATACAGCGTTAATACAGTACTACAGACCATAATAATTGGGCTCCTTAAAACTGTGGCTTGTAGAACTTCCCCTATTTTAAGTCATTCCACTCTAATACTGTTTTTTTAAAAGTAGTTTTTGATAAGGAAATACTAAGAAAAGGAGTCAATGGTTTTAATTTTTATGGACTCTTTCACTAAATTTTGATTGCAGTGTTTAAAGGAACAAAAAATAAAATTTTCTGTATTTGTACTTTTTGATATTTTTAAGCCATCACTGAGAAAATAAATAAATAAAAAAAACTATTGGAATAAAAACACTACTTTATCGAATATTCGTCATAATAACGGCAGTTTGACAATGTTTTCTAAAATGTTTTTATTACAATACAATGACAAAATCTGAGAAGTAATCCAATAGAAATAATTGTCCAAAACGGACTTATGCATCAAAATTAAAAAGTCATCATATTATTTCCAAAATGTTATCTATATTTTGTCTTAAGCTAAGTTAATAAAGTTCTAGGAATAAAATATATTTTTTAACTAGTATAAAAGGTTTCACATGTGGCAACACCTAAATTATTGACAGAAGACCAAGCTAATGAAATGACAGTTGAAAAAGTCTAACCTAAGTTATTTGTCAATTTTTCTGCTCTATAAGCAAATAAATTAAAAGGATAGTTATTTTAAACAAAAATACATCAAAGTTCCACAATAGTTCGGATGTAAACAAAAACACCGACATGACAAGTGAAAGATCAGTAACAATGCTCACTGTAAATTCTTATCGAATCGACGTCATCGAGTAATCGCGCCAGTTTTGCGGTTTTAAAATTTGTGAAAACGTGCATATTTTCAATGAGCCACAAAAATGGCATGCTATGACCTAGCAATAGTTTTATTGAAGACAAATTCCTATTATAGCACCGACTTAACAATTTAAATGCCAAAACTATCAAATATGAGAATAGTGAAAGGGCTCATTGTCAAACTTTTAATTTTATCATACGATTGTTTGCTTTATTAAAATGTTATTTTACATCTTCTCAATTACTATTAATACTAAATGGTCAAGTAATTATGGCTCTTAAACTGTTTTTATGGTAATTAAGACAACTGTTCTTGAAACGTGTACCATTGCCATTTACTTATTTAACAAAAAATTAAGTATTAATTAAGACCGTGTAAGTGGCGGCCCGAGTTCGATCCTCTGAGAGTGCATACGCTTGATAAAAAAAAGTATGCTTGTAACTTTAGTGGATAAAAAAATGCAGTATGCTATTAGCGATTCCTAATATCGGGAACGGTAGGGGCGCCATAGACCTCTGGGGTCGTAAAAAAGGTACACGTGGTTCGAATCCCACGCTGAGCTGTAGGTCCCGTCTGGGACAACGATAGAGGATACAATGGGCCTAATACTTTAGGCTACTGGGTCTTCCGCCAACCCCAGCAACAACAAAAAAAAGACAAAAGTGTTTCATTCCACTTTAATCCTACCAGAACCATCTTCCATAAATAGTATTTATTTGATTTCAGCTGTAAATGTCATATCCCTAATTTAATGGGTAGTTATTTAACCTATTTTAAAACTTCAGGTGGTTGTGAACCTCCGCGCAAAAAAGCCCGCAGGCAGCCGGCTCCTGGTGACGAAATGCAGCAACAGCAAGCCAGCAATGGCGTAGTGGAAAACGGCGCTACTTGTTCAGCAAATGGACATGGCGATGTTACTTCCAATGGGGTGAGCTTAAATCAAAATACCCAAGAAATTGTGAGAATCATTGGCCAGTATCTTAATAATGAAGGACTTAGGTAAGTAGTTTCTTATGAATAACTTTTTTTAATGTAATATACCATATATATTAATTAAAATAATATATATATATATATATATATATATATATATATATTATTTTAATTAAGAACGGTGTGCCTGAGGAGAAAAACGCAAGAGACCATTTTTATGCAGAATTGACCAGGCTAATCAGGAATAATATCCACATGGAAAAATGTCAGTGGCGTACCACTTTTTTTCTAAAAAATATCAGAGGAAATGTTTGCAGGGACGCCACTGGTGGGACAAAAAAATAACTTTTATAACTAAAAGATGTGGTTTTATGTCCTATTAGCGCATGCCAAAATTGAAAATATTATCTAAAGTACTTTCGGAGATATTACAAAAAACGCACTAAAAAAAATAATTCAACACCCTGTAGCAAAAAATTTAAGCCGTTTAGGACATATGTTTATATGAACTTTTCTTCATATGATGACTTAAGGAATCACACCCTAAAATATTAGCACGTCATTAAGGAACACCCTGTATATTAGTGTTTACTTGAGAACTTGGGCAACTCTTCAATTAAAAAATATTTACCGGCGTGCAGACAAGATTAAAATTGAAAAAATTGTATCCCTCCGCTGTCAACAACAGTCTGGAATCTCCTGCGATTCACAGACCGAGGAGGGTGTTTTAAGGGTAAAGGGAACTCAGTCACTACCACTGAACATAATAATATAATTTTTCTATTAACCGTACATGATCGACGTATGGCGACATCTACGCTAAATATGATTTATTCCTCTTAGCAGAAACACTCCAAATTAATCAAAATTTAGGAATTCACAGCACTCAATATCTTACTTTTAATGAACACCTATTATATTAAAAATTAGCTTCAGAGTGTTATACCCTATGAGTTATTTCTTATAAAGTAAGATATGGATTTTATTTCTAGGAAAATTCATATCAATAGCTTCTTTCTATTTTCATTTTCCAAAAAACAGCTTTCAGGTGTATTTGTAAAGAAATATCTATTTTCTTGTAAACCTTTGTAAACTTTTAACAACAAATTTTTTTTTTCAATTTTTTATAATTAAGTTATTCTCAACAAACAATATGAGTAATTTATTTTGTTATAATATTACTTTATTTACTGATTAGTGACTGCAGTTTCGTAGTACTACTGCATTATCAAACTGAATACCTTAAAACTACGTTTTACAGTTATAAATAGGTTTTTAACAAAGGGTGCTTATAAATATTAAAATAAAAATAGAATATTTATCCTTGCTGTTTGGTCATTTAGTAGGTTTATGGTCGGGTTTTTATTGTTTGTAAACTTCTATTGATTCTAAGATGTTAAGCCTCTTGCTTTTTGGTGCAGTATGTAAAATTTTTAAATTATTCACATCTGGGAAACAATGACCTGTCTCAAAACAATGTTTAGCGAAATTGGAATTTTCTTTATAAATAAGAAGTCTTATGTTCATTATATCTGATATTAAAATTTCTTCCTGTTTGACCTATATATGAGCTATTACATTCTGTACAACTTAGCCTATAAACTCCTGATTTTTAAGGTGGGTGTTTTATGTTTGGCATTAAAAAATAATTGAGACATTTTTTGGGCTGGTGTGAATGCTACTTTTATGTTGTTTTTTGAGATTATGTGTGCGATTTTATCTGAAATTGGACCAAAATATGTTAATTTTGAATATGAATATAAAAATCAGGAATTTATAGGCTAAGTTGTACAGAATGTAATAGCTCATATATAGGTCAAACAGAAAGAAATTTTAATATCAGATATAATAAACATAAATATATAATAAAAGACTTCTTATTTACAAAGAAAATTCCAATTTCGCTCGTTTGAGACAGGTCATTGTTTTTCAGATGTGAATAATTTAAAAGTTTTACATACTTCACCAAAAAGCAAGAGGCTTAACATCTTAGAATTAACAGAAGTTTACAAACATAATAAAAACCCGACCATAACCCTACTAAATGACCAAACAGACTTGTGGAATTCCCCGCTATTTACAATACTATACAATAGGGATCAATTACTAGATTAAAGGATAAATATTCTATTTTTATTTTAATATCTATAAGCACCCTTTGTTAAAAACCTATTTATAACTGTAAAACGTAGTTTTAAGGTATTCAGTTTGATAATTTAGTTGTACTACGAAACTGCAGACACTAATCAGTAAATAAAGTGATATTATAACAAATTAAATTACTCATATTGTTTTTTGTTAATATGCAATATCACAAAGTAACGGAGTACCCAATCCAATATTTAAGTTATTCTATTTTATATAACGTTTCAGTCGCACTTGTGACGCACTGATGAGTGAATCTGGTTGTCGGTTAGACCATCCAGCAGCTACAAAGTTCAAACAGCATGTCATGGATGGAGACTGGACTAAGGCAGATCACGATTTGCAAGAACTCAGACCTTTGTTGGGACAAAATAACAATATTATGGTAAATATTTTTTTACTATTTCTAAAGTTACCAACAACCTTTTTTTTAGAATAAATTTAAGAACATTTTGTTACTAGCTAAGAATTTATGTTAATGTGAATCCGAATGTGAAGTTAATTTTTTTAGGATATGAAGTTTTTGCTTCTTGAACAAAAATATCTAGAGTACCTTGAAGATGGTAGAGTACTAGATGCTTTACATGTTCTACGAAACGAACTGACACCTTTGCAGCATAATACTACAAGGGTGCATCAATTATCCAGCTTTATGATGTGTTCAAGTATAGAGGAATTGCACGAAAGAACAAATTGGTAAGTTTACTTTTCTAATACGATGTATATTGTTGTTGTAATTCTACATTGTAACCAATTTCAAAATCTGAACTTTAGGAGGGGGAGGTTTTATTTTAAACTTGAAAATAACTGCATTTTTGGACGAACATAATAGTTTTAACGAACTTTTAGTTTCGGCCTATTTATGTTCTAGAGTTTATAAATATGGGTATATTTTTTCATGCAGAAAAAGTTAACTAAAATTTAAACAACCTAAATTTGGATTAACATTCATTTTTTACTGTATATTTTCACATTAGATTAAGGCTTCACATTTTCGTTTCTAATAAGCTGTTAAATTGTGTTTTTTGATGGTACCTACAGTTAATATTTTTGTTACGTCCGTGACGTCATTTTTATTTGCTGTTAGGCAGGACCGTATTTTATCCATAGTGATATACTAAGACAAACAACATAAAGTATTGCAGGCTACGTTTTGATGATCAGGCTCGCACTTAGATTTTTTACTTCTGTATCTCGCCTACTTTTAATTTTTTTGAAAATGTTTATTTAAATGCTTTCTATACACAGCTAAAAAAGAAGTATCAACTTAGGAGTTACATAATATTTCACGGAAGTGACAAAAAAACACATTTTAAATATTTGCGTTAAAACTACAAAAGATTAAATTTAATATTTGAAGTTATGTCATACCTAGTCATGTCAGCGCTTAGTGACATTGATTTTTTTTGTTTTATAAGTTAAAACTACATTTTTTTATATTAACCTGTCACAGAGGTGAATCATATTTTAAAAATAATAAATTATTCGAAGGAATACAAATAAAATCGTCTGTGTTACCTTTTAATTCAGTTGGTGCCTTAACACCACATCAACCCAAAAATAACTAAAACATACCTAATTTTCACGAGAGGGTGCCCTAAGTTGCAATATAAGCGTCACGGACTTGTGACTAATTTTTGAGGGACAATGCTTTATGTAGTTTTAGGAGGTTTATAATTAAAGCTAGGATAATATGAATTTTATAGACTTTTTGGGGATAGTTAAGGAATAAAAATATACCACTTTTATAAGCATATGGCTATGTTTATAGAGATATAAGATTATACTTAACATCAAAGTGCCAGGGGACAGTCACATTTTCATATATTATGTAATTTTTTAAGTTATTACTTTTTAGTTTGCTTAAAATGTAATCTTAAAAAGATAGGTAGTTTTAATTATAATCAGGGCGTCTAGGAGCCGGAAAAACCGGGAAAAAACGGGAATTTTACAAAGCCTGAAAAAACTGGGGATTCGACGGGAAAATCAAGTTTAAACCGGGAATTTTGAATGAGCAGATAATTTCGAACTTAAAATTTTGAAGTAGGTACCTATTTATTCCTATAAACTGCATTCGAAAAAAGACAAGAATGGTTTATATTGCAACCTTAAAAAAGTCCAAGAGATTGATCTAGGATATGGGACTAGAGCGGCTATCAAAAAATGCGTCGGAGTTAAAGATAAAGAAATGATCTTTCGTCAGGATTGTCGAAACTGCTTGATGTATACAGTTTCCAAACGTTTGGAAAATTGTCCGTTAACATATAAATTAACTGAAGCTATAAGTTTCCTTAACCCCAATAAAACTGGCAGAGATCCAAAAAAATCCTTGCAACTGATGTCCAAAGCATTTGAAATTTTGTTAAATTCAAACAGATGAAATGCGACTAAATTGGAAGAAGCAGATAGAGCATTTAGAGACATTCTTACTGATCAGACTATGATAAATAAAATGAAAAATTATTCCAGATGTAAAAGAGTAAATGACTTTTGGATAACGATCACAAATGGCAGTTTAAAAAACGTGGTGCCACTTCTTCTAACAATTTGTCATGGAAATGCCACAGCAGAAAGGGAATTTTCTGTTAATAAGGAGATTTTGATGGAAAATTTGAAAGAAGAATCACTTATAGGCCAAAGATTAGTGTACGATTCACTACAAAGAATTGGAGGAGGTTAAACTATGGACATTACAAAATCTATGATACTTTTCATGAGAAATACCTGTTCAAGGTACAACACAGCACAAAAAGATAAAAAGGCAAAAGAGGTTGACAGCGAGTTGGAAAAAGCAGAAAAAATGAAGCTTCAAAAGAAAGCAGAAGAGCTGGAAACTAAAAAGAAAAAAATTATCGAACAATCACAAAAATATTTGGCAGCTATAGAACAAGAGATCGTAAAATTAAAAAAGTAACTATGGTATTTGGTTGTGTTTAAGCCATGTGTTTTTCAAATAAACGTTTTAAAATTTATCAACGAAAGTATAGTTAATTTAGGAGAACCCAGCCGGGAAATTTTCAAAAACCGACCGGGAATTAGTCGGGAATTTTGTTTTCGATTTTTGCTAGACACCCTAATAATATAGCATAATTTATATTTTTAATCAACAAAGGACAGCAAAAGTAGTCAAGTAGCCATGAAAAAGAATATGCCCAGTGATAAATAATTGTCAGCAAAATCAAAGGTGAACCCACGTTTATTTTTTATAAAATGTTTTAGGAACCTTGAGACATTGAACAAAAAAAAAAACGATAAAATTCAAATTTGCTTTAAAATAATTTGAACCCCAAAACTTTAATATGTGTTATAAATTGTTCGAGAAACTAGATAATTTTAGAGCCTATAAGGTCCTTAAAAAAGTATGAAAGTCTACGCTCTGCTAGTAGTATTACATTTTTACTAATATAGATTTTTTCTTTAAAGGAAAGGAAAAGGCGAAGATTCTCGAGTTATCCTCATGGAAAAGCTACAAGTTTTTTTACCACCGAATGTAATGTTGCCACCGTGTAGACTACAGCAGCTTCTGATGCAAGCATTAGAAGTTCAAACTCTTCGTTGCACACAGCATAATACTTTGGAAAAGGTGACATTAAGAAACGCGTCTCTTCTAGTAGATCATAGTTGCTCCAAAGATGACTTTCCAATTCATACCATTCAGGTAAGTACATTGTTTCAGATTTGGTCCATAAAAAAAGTGTTTAAAGTTTATTGAAATTTTATTTTTTCTCTTATTTTTTTAATGCTTTCCTTCCTCCAAATATTATGTTTAGATTAATTTGTAGTTAATTAAAAATTTAAGCTTACCTTATAGTAGAAATTAATATATCTTAGGGGTCAAAACAATTGTTTCAGTATCATACTGCCTTTTGGCCCCTTTTTGTAGTATTTGGTATAAAAACATACAAGTAACTATTACTACTTATATTATACTAAGATCTATGTAAATGAATACTACAAATAAACCATATTATTATTTATTCATTTATTTACTATTGCCTTTATTTTGGTATAAAAAATTACAATTACCAAATACGGGGAAGTTCACAATGTCTGTGCTTTGAAACTTACCCAAGATATTTACAATAAAAAAAAAATCTCAAAATGTCACAAAAAATCAGGTATAATTAGAATTCATTCAATCGGGATTGATGATTTATTTGGGATGTATTATAGTCTATTTCAGAAAGGTGTAGAGTAATAAAAGCTCATTAGGTATATTACAGAGTGACCCAACGAATATTAAAGCCACTTTCATAATTTAGCATTGATTTCATTGCAAAATTCTCTATTTTCATTAAGTGCAGTGCAGATAGTACCACCGGGTTTGGGTCAATTAATGCTATTTTGCCTACTGTTATCTATTTACAGACACTGATAATGGTGTGACAAAGACGTACATTATGTACGTAGTATTAGGTACACTTATTTTTTATTAAACATAAAAAAAAACATTTTATTGAAATTAAGCTATAAGAAATAATATTCTTCATCATCTAAAGAACTGTCATCTCCTCTTAACGTTATAATTAACGGGTCGATGGTCCGATCGATCAGGTGGTCAAGAACCCACATTTTCTCCCCTTCTTTAATGACATGATGGACTGCTTTTTGCCAATTCTCTGGTGTCACTTCCTTAATAGCTTGATTAAACAGTAGCTTAACGTCTTTCATTTTGAATGTCGTGTTGGGTCTTGCTACAAATCGTTTCACTTGCGCCCATATAAGTTCTATAGGATTTAGTTCGTCGATATGACCGTGTGCGCAGCACAGTTACACTATGTTTTTTAGCTATATCTTCCACGGCATATTTCATAAAACGATGTTTGTGTAAATTTGCTATAGCTAATAGTTCTTTCTTTATCAAATTATCTTTTTTTTCTTTACTTAGTTATTATAAATAATTTACAGCACAAAATTTACCTGCGTTTATGGCCGACACTGAAATTGAGCCGAACAGGACGTAATTTCCCATTTTATTACTCCACCCTTTGTGAAATAGACTGTAGTACATGTTAATAATTATACAAGTATAAAAAAAATAACAAAAAAAAATAGATTATAAACAAGAAAAATAACCCTAACGTAGGTTTTCCATTAATAGTTGTTTGACCCCTTTTTTAAAAAATGGTAATTTGGAAGCTTTTTTTTATAATAATGCGAGGCTTTACAAAAAAAATCTAAGGTTATGTACGCACTGAGATATAAATTTATTAATAAATAAAAGGGGTATTTTCATTTCTTTGTCATATTTTGTATCTTTCATGTGTAAATAGAGTTTGAGATTGCTGCATTGAGTATATTTTAGGATGTTTTTAGGTGTTAAATGATCACTGTGATGAGGTATGGTATTGCGAATTCTCACCTGATGGTACAAAACTAGCGACAGGTTCGAAGGATACCAACGTCATAATATGGGACGTTAACCCAGATACATGTACATTAACTCTAAGGAAAGTTCTAGAAGGACATAATTATGGTAAGTTTTAACTTATACTTGAGGACCTGTTCCAAAAAAAAGAGGAGGTTCTTAATTCGGCCGCTATATGTTTTTTATATACATATGTGTGCAGCAGTGGCGTCTAGTGTATAAGAGCTGCAGCACCGGTTGTGATAATAGGAAAATATTTATGGCTTAATTATCCTATATTTGCAAAACCAAAATTTTAACTTTTATTTAAGTATAATTATTTTTTATTTTTATCCATGTGGTTTATTTTGTCCGCACTCGGTCACGGCTACCTTCCATGAAATTCGATGCTACATGCTACCCGCTACGTATGCAGCTCGTTGCAGAACTGGCGATATACGTCACAAAACAAGGGGGTCGACTTTAACCCGACAAATGGCAAATAAGAATTGTTTCTAGGCCGGTATATCTGCTATAATTTTGAGAGCGTGTTACATACATACATACAGAGCTGCAAAGTTTTTAGTCTAGCCGTAAGTGGGAATTCCAAACAGCACCTTACAAAACAAATGCGTTTTTTAAAAAATTAATAAATATAAGTGTTTAGTTGTAAAAAGTGAATACCAATTTGTCAGTATTTGTGTTTCATTTTGTGCACAAAGAAGTATTCGCAAAATTTTTACAGTACATTTTAAATTCATTTTATTAGGTAGATAACACAAAATACAGGGTGATTCCTAAGTTGATACTTCTTTTTTAGCTGTGTATAGGAGGCATTAAAATAAACAACATTTTCAAATACATTTTTTTTAAACTCAAAAATAAAGTACTTACATTCATTTATTACATTACGAATCAAATACGGTTCTGCCTAACTTGCCCGTTGAATAATATTCAGAAAACTTCTGGATGTAGGATGAGCCCGCAAGGAAAAGCGTTCTGCGTATGATCTCGAAGCAGTAGCCGCACTTTGACGACATTCACTGTAAATTAGCACCATATCTACTAGCTTATTGTTTTCAAATGTTACCATTTTGACGCTTCACCACTTTAAAATTAACTTGCTTCAAAAAAACACACCGCAGCGTATTGCCAAATAACTCACCACCTACCCGTAAATTGCATGACTAATAAGAGATAATACAAACAACATAAAGTATAGCAGGCTACGCTTTGAAGACCAGGCCCGCACTTGGATCTGTTACTTCTGTATCTGGCCTATTTTTAAGTTTTTTGAAAAATGATATTTGAAAATGTTTATTTTAATGCATTCTATGCACAGCTAAAAAAGATGTATCAACGTAGGAATCACCCCGTATAAAAGCGTTGTTTTTAAATTTTTATTGTTGATACCTTTGCTCTGCAGCACTATCTCTTTAACAGGTCACAAACCGCCACTAGTGTACAGTATAGTAGTTCTTTCATCGTCTTAATACTACATTGGTGTCAAACTTTTAAAAATAAAGGGTGAGAGGGGATAAAATAAAGTTGTACATTATACTTTGCTCGTGTCATTTAGGGGCTGCATACATATCCTGGAATCCCGATTCAAAGCATTTAATAGCTTGTGGACCAGAAGAGAGCCCAGAAGTCTGGTTGTGGAACATAGAGACTGAAAAATTTTTAAAAGTATCCCAGTCTCCTGAAGATGCCTTAACATGTTGTGCCTGGAACGTAGATGGCAACAAATTCGTTGTAAGTGCTTATATTTAGTTGATGTTTAAATAATAGTTTGTATATTTTTTAAAATGGAAGTAAACTGCAAAAAGAATATGCCTTTATGTTTCGCCAATTATATAATACCTAAATTATTTTTCCCATAAGAAAATGGTTTTAACTAACACACAGGCCCCTAAAACTAAAAATAGGAACCGACAGTGACAAAAGTTCAAAATTATGGAAACACACAGTGTAAACACTTGAGGTAGGATGTTGCTGACTATCCCAAGGCATACTACTGCGCTGTTTCGACGGGGTTTTAGCTATCAGGCTGTGAATATGTATAATAAGTTACCTACTGATTTAAAGGGGAATCTAAATATTAATACATTTAGAGCAAAAGTTAAAAAAATGTTGTTAGATCAACAATAGAACTTATATGTTTCCGAGGAAGTAGTCCATTCTTAAAGTGGAGTTAATTTATAGGAATAAGTAAAAACATGAAGTCTTTCTCCACTGGTTTATTGAAATAATAAAAAAATTTTAAATTCTACATGTTTCGGGTGTAGTAACACCCATCATCAGGAAAAAATACAAAGAGAGAGCATTAGTAAATAAAGGAGCAAGATTAACTGGTAGTGAACATCGATGGAGCTCTATCGAGCCATGAGAGATAAAAATTAAGAACTGATGATTTAAAAAATTGGTATACTTAGAGCCTCGAGGCTAAGTTTGGACACTGACCGTGGGCAAAAGGTAACAGTGACAAGAGGGCCCGTTAGGGCTGAGAAAAAAAAATATATAGGAAAAATGGAGACTCATGGGTCCAGAAATCTCATCCTGAAGAAAACATGGGGAGAGAAAAGAAAGTGGTATGGAAAGAAAAATTAATTATTTGGGGCTACCATGGAGCTTAATTAGATGTGCCAATTATATTGTATATTATATTAATCTTAAGTCAAAGTTGTAAAATAAAAATTTTTGAAAAAATTGGGGGAACTAGTCCAAAAAAAGGACTGGAACCCCGGTGGGTTTTAATTTCAGCATGGCTTATAAAACTTTAAAAAACTTTTTGAGGTTTAAGTAAAACTTGGAAAGAAAAGAGCCGAAGTTACTTTGTTAGACCTTAGTCCACACGTGGTTTCCTTTTAACCAAAAAGGAAAAAGCCGAAGTTACTTTGTTAGACCTTAGTCCACACGTGGTTTCCTTTTAACCAAAAAGGAAAAGGAAACCACGTTTGGACTAAGGTCTAACAAAGTAACTTCGGCTTTTTTCTTTCCAAGTTTTACTTAAACCTCAAAAAGTTTTTTAAAGTTTTATAAGCCATGCTGAAATTAAAACCCACCGGGGTTCCAGTCCTTTTTTTGGACTAGTTCCCCCAATTTTTTCAAAAATTTTTATTTTACAACTTTGACTTAAGATTAATATAATATACAATATAATTGGCACATCCAATTAAGCTCCATGGTAGCCCCAAATAATTAATTTTTCTTTCCATACCACTTTCTTTTCTCTCCCCATGTTTTCTTCAGGATGAGATTTCTGGACCCATGAGTCTCCATTTTTCCTATATATTTTTTTTCTCAGCCCTAACGGGCCCTCTTGTCACTGTTACCTTTTGCCCACGGTCAGTGTCCAAACTTAGCCTCGAGGCTCTAAGTATACCAATTTTTTAAATCATCAGTTCTTAATTTTTATCTCTCATGGCTCGATAGAGCTCCATCGATGTTCACTACCAGTTAATCTTGCTCCTTTATTTACTAATGCTCTCTCTTTGTATTTTTTCCTGATGATGGGTGTTACTACACCCGAAACATGTAGAATTTAAAATTTTTTTATTATTTCAATAAACCAGTGGAGAAAGACTTCATGTTTTTACTTATTCTTATATGTTTCCCTAAAGATTAAAAATAAAAAATAAATTTAATTTGACGTTAAGTCCCACCTTTGCCTTTTGCTTGTTTGCTTGTTACTCATGAACTGTCATGTTAGACTTATTATGTAATGATTGAAGATTTTTCTTTTTTGTCTTTTTTTATTTATGATTTTTGATGAATTACGCAATCGACCTTTCTTAAGGTTGATGTGCTATTTGCTAGGACTGTACCTTCTCGAATGTTAATAACTTTATTTGTTTTATATAGCTAAATCTATTTAAACGTTAGGGATAAAATGTGTTAGGTATGTAGTGTCAGTGTTTATATAGGTACCTCATATAAATTTATAATAGAATATTTTCTAAAATCATTAGAGTTAAGTGTAAGAATAGCCATAGCTATATAGTGCTAAACTTCGCTCTTTATATGTATGTTTATATTAAATAAAAGACGTTTATTATTATTCTTATTATTATTAAAAATCATATTTTTTTTTTTTACGGTTCGCCGACCACGTAGGCCATCTTGAACCGGTCATCGACCACAAATAATGTGATCTACCGACTGGGGAGTGTGAAACGGCACCTTCATCCTACGAGATATCCGATCTCATCCGGCGTGAATAGGATGGCTAGGTGACGATTCATTTTACACTCTTCCCTGAGGCAAGAGTACGCCGTGTTCCCAAGCGGTCACCCGCCCAAGTACTAACCGCGCTCAACACAGCTTAACTTCGGTGATCTGCGGGAACCGGTGCTTAATATGTCGACAGGCCCTTGCCAAAAATCATATTAAAATAGTTGATTGCTATGGAACAATGGCGTCCCATATGTGAGAGTGTGGATGTTTAAGGAGCCTGGCACTTGCCTCTTCGCGAATATTGTTTCGTATGTTAGTCATTATTTTCGTGACTTGACGTGACTAATTCTAGCTCCAAATACATACATGAATTAAATCTTCGGACACGAGATTTTTGTTTTTAAAAAATTTATTTTTCAATCTAAGAAGTAATTTTACAAAAAATATAATTTAGTGTTGTTAGCGTAACAATAATAACCTGACTGAAGATTCTCAGGCGCGTCTTATCTGTCTGTTGGTTTTGATTTTCGCTGATATTTTACATGTCGAACCTCATTTTCTTTATTATTTTGCAGTAGTGCTATTATAGCGTTTAAACTTTTATTTGAGTTTCCTAGTTCTTTAATAATCCTTTTTTGCATAAGTACTTCTATTTTTGCAACTTTTAAATTGGCTTTATGATTAATACAGTTAATATTTGAGCAACGTACATCATCCAAATTTTTGGAATCATGAAAAATATCACTGGCTTGTTCATCCAAAAACTTTTGCTCTGTCTCACTTAATACTGTTCCTTCCGGTAACTTTTTGTGTATAATTTATTAGATCATTTTTGCAATTCAGCTTTAACTTTCTGTAAAATATCTTCGGCCGCCATTATAATTTAAAGAGCTTAGTTTTTTTTAAGTTTTAAAGCTGATATGAGTGGGTAGAATTTCTGATATTTTTTATAGGAGTAAAATCTAACTGGTATTTTTTTAGGTTGGTGGAATTAGAGGGCATTTTTATCAATGTGACATGGAAGGTAATGTTTTGGACTCATGGGAAGGAGTTCGTGTGAACGGCCTATGGTGTCGGAAAGATGGAAAGACAGTTATTGCTTCCGATTCCCATCATAGAATTCGAGCTTATGTGTTTGAAGAATTGGCTGACCAACATCTGTAAGTTTTTGAATGATAGAAAAGAAGCTACTTGCTTAAATATTCTTTTATAAAGATATTTCAAAAACATAAATTATACAAGGTGTTGATACTTGAAACCCTCCTTATTAAAAAGTGCAATTCGTATTTTTAAAATTTTTTATAACGTAAATATCATTTATTTTACAAGACAAAACTTTTAGATCCGTTTGTGCAATTACGGCTTAAAGAATGTAAAGGTGTTGTCAAAATAAGGTTTGAGCTTGGTTCAACGCCGAACTAAGTCATAATTGTACAACCGTGCCTTATAAACAATGCCCTTTTCGTATCTTTCACTTTTTGTCCATTATTTTCCTCTTCTAAACCACATCTGCGGTTGTTTTCTTTTAAATTTTTGTGTCAAAATGATCCTTCGGGGTAGCTATAACGATAATCCTTGTAGTGGCGTTTTAATTTTTTTCAAATGGAAAGTCCTTTTTCCAACGGTATCTTGGGCGCCACCCCTTGAATTTATATGGTAAGGGGCCCACGTGCACCGGGAGCTTATTACATATAAACCAGGCGATCAACCACGCAATGTTCTTCGCAATAATATGTTCACTGGTTAAACGATGCTATAAAAGGTTCCGGCAGTGACGTTGGTGCGCTTTAATATATTAAAATGTCGCGGCTTCATGTTCACAAGCGGTCTGGCGGTCAACTTAATAGCAGCGGTACATAGACCCGCGGAAATAAAATAAGAGAAAAGGTCAGTACGGTGACGGACTTGCAGATGTAGGAAAAATTACGCGGTCTATGCTAACTTAGAAAAAAAAGTGCATGCCGTAAAGCTACTTGCGAAGGCGGATGGCTATACGTCAAGCGGTATCGGCAAAGAGTTCCAGAAAATAACCTTAAAGCTACTTGCGAAGGCGGATGGCTATACGTCAAGCAGTATCGGCAAAGAGTTCCAGAAAATAAACGACAATACGACTAGCATTTCCGTAGCGGTTTAAATTGTGTGCCGGTTCCTCTACGAATGCGTGACTGCGTATGAATTCCGCCAGTCTACACGTTCTGGCAATATAACAATGTGTACGGAAATAATAAAAGTGTATGAGTGGGATAAAGACGGTTATTAATGTATGTATAAGACAGAGGTGATTGTGATAAAGTGTGTATATTTGTGTGAGAGACAGATAGTCTATTTTCCCGGTTTAGATTTATTTTAAGCAAAACAGAGTCCCTGCAGCAACTCGGATTTGCGTAAAGAATAGAAATGGTCAGTGAATTTCGGCCCGTTATATTAAAACAAAACATAGCTACTCCGGCTACGATGTCCTGAAGGAGTCCGGTTCTGTATATGAGAGAAAAAGAGAAACGATATTACCGGTGTGATGTGTGTAAGAGAGAAAGGTTCGGTGTAATGGCATCGATTGATAAACCCATCCTTAAGCGACCATATTTTACTTTTTAGATTACAAGAGGGTCATCCAATAATGACCTTTACTGTTGATAAAAATGATCGCTTGGCTCTGTTAAACGTAGCTACGCAGGGCGTGCACCTATGGGACCTGAATGATAAGTGCCTAGTTAGGCGTTACCAAGGAGTAACTCAAGGACACTTTACTATACATTCAACATTTGGAGGTTGTAACCAGGATTTTATAGCCAGTGGGAGTGAAGATAACCAGGTATGTTTTCTAAATATGTTACATATATGATTTTTTTAGTGCAAAATATTGTCTATGAGTGTACAACGTGTCCCAAATTCGATGCTCATCATTGGGATCTCGGAAATTAAAAAAGATACAGCAAAGTTTCTTAAGTTAATGCCGGTGAGAAATTAAAAAAAAAAATCCGACTACTTCCGAAAATATCTGAAAAAAAAAACAAAAATGTAATTTTCCGTTTTTTTTTGTGACGTTACCTTTAAGAAAAACAGAAAGCACTTTCTACTCTGAACTTATTTTAAAGTACTTATCAAACTCCTGATGATGCAAAGATGACATCAAAACGTCTAAAAATTATAACGTGTGGATTTCAAAAAATAAAATTAAAAATGCAGGCCGTATTTAAATAAATTAAAGTTGATAACAGTTCCACAAAAACGAAACGTTGTACCGAAATTCTAAAAAGACTGTAGTATAAAGCTAAAAAGGTTTTGTTGTTTATTAATTTTATAAAAAAGTTATATTTGTTTTTCTGTAGCGGTTAATATAAGGCAGATTAATTTAAAAAAACAAAATAAATTAGTTATTTTCGAAGATTTTAAAAAGTAAAAAAGAAAACTTAAGTTTTTTTTTACGATGGGCACATAATTCCGAAACTTTGCCACTATAATACGGATACCGTATCTCTTATAGTTTCTGAGATACCCATGATGAGCATCGAATTTGGGACACCCATACATACCAATAAATATCAAAATAAAAATTGCAGGTGTACATTTGGCATATTCGAAATGAACTTCCAATAGCAACACTTCAAGGCCACAGTCGCACGGTGAACTGTGTAGCTTGGAATCCTGTATTTTCTCACATGCTAGTCTCAGTATCAGATGACTGTACCATTCGAGTATGGGGTCCCAAAGATAAAGTGCCAAAGCCGGCTGGAGTCAGCTAATATTTACCTGATGACATCTTGACAGACATTATAGTGCATTCTTATATGACCTTTTCGTTAAGCCCACAAGACGATCGGGTTTAAAACCGTTAGGATGTACCTATAGGCTAGTATTTGGATACATTATAAGGGGCATAATTCTCAACCACTATATTGCTGGCTTAAAAGCTTCATTTAGCAATAAATAAATCGTACTGGGACATAATATAAATAAGGTACATTTTTTTACTTTTCTCAGTGGGACATCGAGTAGAAAATCAAGAAATTGACAAAGCCAATAAGTTTTCTTTATATGGCAGCATAACAAAAAAAACTCTCTGCGACAGAGAAACTTAGAAATGGAGCATTTTAAAGTTTGTATAAAAAAGGTCAAAAGTAAAAACTGTATCCTTGTAACGTTATATAGGGTGAGTCACGATGTCACATACGAGAAACATATTTATTTATTGAAATTTAAAATTTAGCTTTTTACAACAACCATATATAACTATTTTTGTCAAAATATGCTTACAAAGGACCGTTTTCTCTAATTTCGAAAAAGTTTTATCATATCTCCTAAAATCATCATTAAAAAATTTACCATTTAAATTTTTTTTTTACGGTTCGCCGACTACGTAGGCCATCTTGAACCGGTCATCGACCACAAATGTGATCTACCGACTGGGGAGTGTGAAACGGCACCTTCATCCTACGAGATATCCGATCTCATCCGGCCTGTCCGGCGTGAATAGGATGGCTAGGTGTCGATTTATTTTACACTCTTCCCTGAGGCAAGAGCACGCCGTGTTCCCAAGTGGTCACCCGCCCAAGTACTAACCGCGCTCGACACAGCTTAACTTCGGTGATCTGCGGAAACCGGTGCTTAATATGTCGACAGGCCCTTGCCCTACCATTTAAATATACAAAGATTCTTAAAAGTTGGTATTTTGTTTATTAGAAATTTAGGTAACAAATAAAATAAATAGTCACAAATTATTATTAAATCGTGAATCACCCTGTATGTTCTGTTGAAATATTTTGGTCTTAAGTGAAACTCAGCCTTGTCCCAGATCGAATATTTTATTAAAATAATATAGTGGTTCAGCCGTTTGTAAATTGTCTCTAAGAACTAGCCCACGACGCATTATTTTGTTTAATTGTCAGACCTGATGCCAAAGGGTCGTTGAAGGTATTTACAACCTTGTCCAAAATAGTGACTGATATATAAGTTATTAAATATAAACTAAAAGTTATTGATATTTTGTTTGCCACTTTAATCAACAGCATATGAGATAAATCGATCTTATTTATTAAACTAGTCCCAACAATCCGTAAAACTAGCATTACCTTATTGATTGCTTGTACAAAGAAGTGACTACACAGAAGAAAATCGTTTTATAAATGTAAATTTCTTAGTAAGTTTTGGCGATTATTTCAACTAATACACTTTGAAATTATTGTGTATTATGACTTTGAAAAATTGAAATAACGTAAAAGTTTTTCTCATTTTTAGTGATAATGACATAAAACATATTGTACAATCTTCAAATTTGATTGTTTTATCGCCGAAGACGAGTGATTTCATTCAGTAATGTGCGTGGCTGAACAGTGAACAGAAAGAAAGAAATTAAGTTTTTAAATAAAATTCGACATCTCTTTATTCAAATCAAATACAGCTTTATTATCACAAGAACAACTTCTCATTGACAAAGCAACTTAAAATTAAAAGTGTTAATTTAGGTTAAAATACCAAATAAATTAAAATCAACACGGTCAAACATAGCCGCACTTCCCGGCTTTAAGACACCTTAAAAACATGGTGTGTGTATTGGCCACAAATATGTACTGTGGCGTAAATAGGTAGGAAAGAATTTCTTAAAAATCCCTTTTAAATGCAGTGGCGGCTCGCGTTTTTAAAAAATGGTGAAGAGCTAGGTATAGTGCGGGTACTTAAACAAATATTGACTAATTTTAAACTACTGAATTAAGTGAAATATAAGAACAAAACTTTTTAATCACAGAGTAAATCACGTAAAAAAGATATCTATAACCGTAAGTTTCGCGAATCCTCAAAATAAATACCTTAAGGTTAGGCGAACCGATGCTAAAACATTGGCGCATACGACTGATCTATTTTGAAATTGCCCTTCATCATAATCCAAATTGTTACATGCTGTTTGCGTGACTGACGTCAGGTAACCATAGCGACGATGAAAATCAAAGCCATGTCGGGCGTTGGGTCTTCACTTAGCTCACGGACAGGGTCGGCTGGGGCGCACCAAAATGCACGAGTGTTTATAATTATTGTCCATCGGAGTTAACCGTGGCCCTGTTATGCATAGCTACATTCGGATTAAATTAATATTATTAATTCGAACATAATTATTTTTAAGAGCTAAAATGGTAGCTGTATTGGTACATTCATATTTCATATTGTCGAAAAAATTTCCTCCTGGTTTTAGTTTTTTTTTGGTGAACAGCCTCTTCACCTAGTTCACCTGACGAGCCGCCACTGTTTATGAACATATAACAAGAAGATATTTGACTTTATAAATTTATTATATTATATATATAATGTATATTATAATGTTATTTCTTACCATATGAATAATTATTATAAAATGTCATTAATATGGGTGACTACCACTTCTGTGCGTCGACTTGTTAATTGATATTTAATTTCTCTTGACTCGAGATGAAGTAGGTAGCACTTTAAAAGGTTCTATACATATCTGTTAGTTAACTGTGCAATTAAATGCTTAATATGTTACAGTTAAGACCTAGAAAACTTATCTTACTTTCATTCTGTTCATAAGTATATTATAGGTTTTTTCTGTGTAGCAATGCAATTTTTGTGCAGTTTAATTGGTTTTCTCGCAATAACAATAAGGTAATAATTTTTTTTTAAATTCTTTTTTACCTAAAATTATATATATTTACTATAGTGTTTGATAATTAGTTTTATTTGAATATATGATGCAATTTGCCATAATTCTTTAATTTACATCTATTTAAGGTATTTATTTATTATTTTAATGAATATGTTAATGTGGATGAGACAATTCTGAGAGAATTTACAGTATTTTGAGTTTGAATTTGGAGTTTAACGAGAAAAACCTGATGCAGGTTTGTATCGTAAACTACTTATATGCGATAGGCATAAATTTTGCATGGAACTTGTAGTTAACTTACAGAGTTTCTGGATTTAAGCTCAAAAGGCATTTTAATTACATTTGGTCCTTAAAATACAAGACAGGTTAAATTAAATCCTAATTTTCAGACATGCTATATACCGAGTGAAATGAGCGAATAAGAAGAACTCGAAGCTTTTCTCACCTAAGTACCAGATTTTTTCTAAAAATCTTAGAGCTGGTGTGTTGTCACAATGAGATTCTGTCAGGAATGAGCATTTCTATACACTTTAGTCGATTTTTTAGCGAATAAATTTCTACATTCGGATATCAAAAAATTAAAAACTATCAACAATATGAAGGATCCTGTACAAAGAATAAGGAGGCTGTGCGTATTAAACTGTAACTCTTATAGAAACGTCAAAAAGTTTCAAACTGCCAACATTATGGAGAATCATGTACATGGTGTCTCAAATTCGATGAATCTCGAAAACTATAAAAGATACAGCAAAGGTTAAATTGGGGTAAAGTTGCATAATTTAGAGCTTAAGTTAATGCCGGTGAGAAATTAAAAAAAAATCTACTACTTTCGGAGATATCTGAAAAAAACCGAAAATTTGTCCGTTTTTTTTGTGACGTTACTTATAAACATATGAAAAAACCGAAAGCACTTTTTGACGATGCATTTAAAGATAGTTTCTAATTAAAAAAATTACGTTTTGGTTTTCAGATATCATCAACAATCAATTTTTTGAAGTATTTTGTGTTCCAAAAACATAAACCAATAACTAATTAATAATTAATATTGACCAGGGAAGCCTGTCTTTTTCGTGCCCTGAGGATGACGCTATAAACGTCGAAACGTCGGCATTGAAACCAATTGGTTTCCCTGTTTTATTTGACCCCTCCCAACAAACTCCCTCCATTGTAAACCAATAACATTTTGCCAAAATTTCGAGGTTTTGAACCGAAACCCCATCATCAGTAACTAATTTTTTTTTTGCAATGCGGTCATGATAATTATTATTTTCGAAAAATATGCTATTCGAACCAGAAAGAATGAGAAAGTATTATAATTAATATAAGGATTCTAAAGAATTCACAAGAAAAAAAAAATATTTTTAATTTTAAGTGAGATTTTGGTAACAAAAAAAATTTATATTAAGTATTCAAGGTGTGTATTTTTTATTAAATTGTTTTTTTTTCAAACAATTAATAGGACCGCATTTCAAAAAAACTTTTAAGGTACTTATGATGACGTTCGGTTCAAGACGGTGAAATTTGGGCAACATGTTATTGGCTTATGTTTTAGGGAAAACATAATACTTCAAAAAGTAATATTTAAATTGTAGGTCCGTATTTAAAAATTTTGACCTAATGGTAAAATCTGAAAATCGAAACGTCATTTTTTAAATTAGATATTATTTTCAAATGCACCGTAAAAAAGTGCCTGTGGAAAGTGCTTTTTATTTTTCAATATGTTTATAAATAACTTCAAATAAACAAAAAGGAAAAATTTCCGGAAGTAATAAGATTTTTTTTTTCAATTTCTTACCAGCATTTGGCATATCTTTTATAGTCTATATTATTAAAGTCCATCCCAAAGTATATCGTCTTGATTTTACCCCTAATAAATCATTTATATTGTCACTGCATAATTAGGTGTTTAAATGTTATCATTACTACCTACCTGGCTACCCAGGGTGGAATAGATAAAAAGGGTAGGTCGGTATTATACGGTAATTTTAGGTAAAAATAATCACTTTTTTACATTTACCTGAAGTCCACCTCTGACGCCTAGAGTAAAATATCTAGAAGGGACCCATTTTATTACCTAGGACGGATTATTGAGTTAAATAAAAGCAAATAATCAAGACGATATACTTTAGGATACACTTTACAAGAACAGCTATATAGTTTATATCAAATTTGGGACATCCTGTACATATAATAAAAATACTTACAAGTTAACTCAAATACGACTAAACCTATAGAATTTATTTCAAGATATATTTTGCTTGGGTATTAAGAAATAATACAGTAATTTGTGTACATTTGAATTTGTGCTATTAATGAACGCTTAGATAAATGTATCAAAAATAGTTGCAGACGTTCGGCTGTCAGCATTTTAGCAGTAAAATTTAAGTATAAATGATTGAGTAAAAGTTCAAATTATTGAATAAGAAGACTGAAAGGAAGGAGTTTTTCAACAACCCTCTAGAGATCGGGAAGATATTTCAATATGGCCGCCTTAATTCCGGTAAATCAATGGCGTATCTCTGTTAAGATATTTTTAAAATGATTTTACAATGTACCTAATCATCAAATATTGTTTAACTTAACTATAGTAAATTTATTTTAAACTGGCAGGAAATGAGAACAAATACACATAGATACTCGACCTGAACAGGGTTGTATTCAAAAGTTTATAATACTTATACGATTACACGATTGTACACAAGAGTAGTTTTTGGGCCATTTAAATAATGAGTAACAAACCAACATAATCATAAAGTAGAAAAAAGTTTTTTGGAATGCTTGACCACGGAACTAAGAAAACGAATACTTTTTCAATTAGAATGTTAAAAATTATTCTTTTAGCAATAACTCTGAAACGCAAGGAGATATTAAACTGCGACTTTATAATTTTTTCTTGCAAATTTAACCTACTTTCCGATTATTATGTCGATAGTTATACCGTATGATTTAAGTTTTCGGGATAAAATCAAAAAACTTATTACAAATTGCACCCTCAGCAATTTTATTAGGAAATATCGTATACCAATAGATACGACAAGTAAAAGTACTTATATTTCTCTTTCAAACAATAAGAGCCCCTTAGACCAAAATGATCCAGAATTGTCTAAGCTTTCTAATAATGTTATCAAAGGTATACCTTAATGTGGGAATTTTCGGAGATATTTAGAATTTTAATATTTAATTTTCAATTGTAGCCTTGCGGTACTCAAAATTTATTTCCAGAATTTTCTCATGGTCATTTTAATCACGATTTTTTTTCCTGAGTTTCTAGGCCCAGTTATTGCCATGGTCAGTGGCCAACCTTAATAAAACGCCCGGAATTGATAATTTGGACTTTGGAATAAATTTTGCTGAGAATCAACAGATTTATAATATAATAAAACATGAGCAAATGTATATTTTTAAATCGAGTGTCCCGTTTATTTTTATCTAGACGTTTAAAAATGGACGTTTTTTCAACTTTGACAAAAGTATGCGAATAGTTAGTTACAGATATAGTAAATCGGTGTGCAAGTTTCCATCTTGGTCTTTTATTTAGATTTAACCAAGTGATCTATTCAAAATTACTTACTGGTGAATAGTTATTTCCTTCTATTTCGTGTTTTTGGACGGATAAGGACCACACACTACATAAACAAACCATTGTCGCAGTCCCTTTTGCTAAATTTATGGTACTTTAGGCAACCCAACATAACACTTAAAACAAGTATTACGTTCAGTTATTTCGGGTTATACAAAGATTTTTAATAATAATTAACTAACCAGCATCTTTGACGGTGACATTGGCAGTAATATTTTTCTCACAATCACAGTGGCCCGGTTACTTAATTCTTAATATACTAATTAGGCAGCTTCGATTATGAGTACATAATCCCTGTCAATGTCACTTATTTCACAGTCAAATTTGCTGGTTAGTTAATTATTGTTAAAAATCGTTGTGCAACCCACCATAAATCTACCTAACTATTTATGAAATAAATACATTTATTGCACGAAGTTGTTAAGATAAATGTCAACTTCTGACAACGTGCCAACAATGACATTTGACAGTGGTATTTAAAAATGGCTGTCCTTGCCATAACAACTTGGAAATTGTATTTAAACTCCTTTCAGTCTTTTTATTCAAAGTTTCAAACGTTGTTTGTCTCGTAGTAGATTTTTAATTTAGATCTTTCTTGGGGAGAAAATAATTATTAAAGATTGTATATGTCAAAAATATAAGTTTATTTCTTTTTAAAACTATAAATCCAAAATTGCTGTCAGTGATTCATCACTTTCATATAGAGTGCAGCGGGTTATACGAAGTTAGAAGAAACAATTTCAGTGTATTCGCAATTCTAATAAAACAGAATATTTATTTTCATGGAATTTTTTTCCTCTGACTTCGTACAACCCACTGTTCTCGATATGAAAGCGATCAGTCACTGACAGTAATTTTGGACCTAGAGTATACAAGCCCGATTTTTATAAAGCGGCTTATTGTGGAAAATATTGCAAAAAATATAACCTAACATTTTTGCTTTTTTAATTATTTACACTTCTATTTCAAATACGTCTTTATTATCAGTGGCGGCTCGTGACATGTTAAAGAGACAGTGCTGCACATAAATAAAAAAAAAGTTTTTTAAAACTTTTGTTACATGTTTCGCCCTAATCATCAGATCTTTTAAACAGTAAAAAAAAATTTAAAATAAACATAAGCACATCACACTAACACAACTATACTAACGTTTCAGTTACCTATTTTTCACTCGGGAGCTGTTTGGAATTTTCAGCGAGATGCACTAAAAATTATCAAAACCACCACCAAAAAGTACACACAAAAAACAAAATAGACTATTTTTTGTCTCACAGCCACAGATCCACCCGTATTTTTCATATATATTTTTATTAAATTTTCTAATATAACTGTTTCCCCGGCTTGTGGAAGACACTTCAATATTTAAGTTAGGCATATGACGTCCATTTCGTTTAATTTCAAGTTTTTTGTCAATGTTCAATCTTGAAATGCCCTTATATATTTCGAAATGAAATCCAATTATCAAAAGCAAAAGTCAGACTGGCAAACACTAACGCTGTAAACCACGGCGGCGTCCACGGCTAGAAAAATTTTACAGCTCTGTATGTATACGTTAACACGCTCTTAAAACTATAAGAGATATTCCGGCCTAGAAACAATTCTCGCAACGAACTGCATACATGGCCATTGAATATTCGATGGATGACCGCGACTGAGTGTGGAGAAGACAACCTACATGGATAAAAATTATACTTAAATAAAATTAAACATTTTGGTTTTGCAAATATAGGATAATTAAGGAACAAAAATAGAAATATATAAATATTTTCATATTATTAGAGCAGGTGCTGCAGCTCTTATACACTAGCCGCCACTATTTATTATCATAGCAATAATAATTATTTCTCACTGACATAGCAAAGAGTCATAAAATTAAAAATCTTAATCAAAGACACAGGAATAATTAATTAATATCAAAGAAATACAGTTAACATTAAGGTAAGAACAGTGAGACACACGCAACCTAATTAAAATAAAACACATTTTAAGTCAGTGAACTCAAAATATGCGTTAATTAAATAAAAGGCTTTCTAAGTAAGCAACTTTTTCGAGCATCATAATGACATTCACACGCATCACTTTAATTGATTATATTTGTAATAGATCCGTGTTAACTCCCTTTTAAACAGTACAAAATAAAGTTATACGTAGAACGAAAGGACAAAAAAAGATAATCATGGCAGTGCAATGGACGATGTCCCTAATCTTAACGGGTAAGCAAAGAACTATATTATTGGTAACATTTTATTTTGAAGGAGTAGTCCATACTTGAAGCGAAGTGGCAAGTTAAATGGAAAGAAATACCACTCTAAGTCAACTTTCACTAAGATATATTTAATGTACCTAGTCTACATGTTTCGAACATATAAACGTTCATCTTCAGCAGAAGTATAGTTATATTGGAATAAGTAATAGGAAATTGTGACACCCTAACAGAGTTTGTTAGGAAAAATTATTTATTAAAGAACTTTCATAGAAGTAGGAGAGGAAACATACTACCAAGTCCTGGCTGTAAAGGTGAGTAACTGGTCAATAAAAGGGTACCTTGAAGTGACGAACATGAGAAATGTTAATGTCTTATAATTGGAGAGAAACCGATAGTACAACTATCCTACCAGTACTTCTTCGATTTTGCATCGTTTTTGGTGATGTACTCATCACTGAATTTTCTCTTCAATTACAGACATTCTCATTTAACATTTCTTATGTTCGTCACTTTAAGGTCATGTTATTCACTCACACATATCTCACCTTTACCTCCAGGACTTGGTAATATGTTTCCTCCCCTACTTCTATGGAAATTCTTAGTCATTTTTCTTTAATAAATAATTTTTCCTAAAAAGCTCTATTAGGATTACAATTTCCTATTATTTATTCCGACATAAGTTATACTTCTCCTGAAGATGAACGGTTATACGTTCGAAACATGTAGAGCAGTACATTAAACTTTTTTCATTAAATATATTTTAGGTTGAATTGAGTATTATTTCTTCCCAATTTATTTTATTTGTTTCTCCTCTTTTTTTTAATACATAACAAGCCTGACCCGACATTGGCGCAGACACAAAGTTGTCTGGGGGCCAGTTAAAATTTTTACATGGAATGGATGGCTTGGGGGCCAACATTTTCGCCACTGCTTCCATTTATCCTGATATAAATTTCAAGATACTTGACCGAAAAAGATGTTATTTAATTTACCAAAATTACAAGTAGGTATAATTGTTTTTCTCTTAGTACCATGTATTATAGCATTATGATGTAAGAAATTATTTACATAAATCTTGTTAAATTTAATTTTTTATTAACGAATAAACGTATGTATAAAACTGTTAAATATGCATGAGAATAAGTATTTTATGTATGGAATTAAAACAAAAAAAAAATTAAGTCAAACTCAGTTTTTTTTTAAACCTTCTTTTTAATAAGAAAATAATATATTTAAACATTTACATTATAAAAAAGTAGCAATAAATATTTGATTGTGTGAGATTTTTAATAAAAAGTTCGAAAAATCAGCCAGATTTTTATTTTATAGCAAACGTCCAGTTCTTTCACGTATATTTTACGGTGAGTGGATAATTAAAAGGTTTAGAAAACTAGTGCTAGAACTCTTTGCTCTGAAGTTGACGGTAAGTTGCATGTACTCTTCACGCAAGACATTTAGCCGTTTTTCTTCAGTTCTCCGTAGTTATTTTAATGTTTCCGTCAGTGGCAGCTGGTGCATAAGCGTTGCGGAGCTCCCAAAAAAATAGAAATCTTGTTAAAATATTTTTTATTACCAAAAATCAAGTATAATACTTAGCATTCGCGATAAAAAAACTGCAAGCGACACAAGTAAAGTCGAACAGTTGAATCACCTACCGGATCAAGCTATCGCCGAGCTATTTATCTGGGTCACACGGACGTTCTTTTCGAGCCCCTTGAAACACCCGCGTGGTACTCTGCTTCCCCCCATGTCTGTCTAAAAAACAAAGCCGTGATTTTTAGTGGAGAGTTCGCTGCATTTAGTACAGCGCGGTGCGGTGTTAGGTATTATCGGTTGTTTGTATCGAATTTTTAGGCGAATTTCTCGTCTATGACGAATTAAAAAACAATATAGTGCGTGCGTGTGATTCTGTTTTTCTGTATTGAGAACAATTATTAACTACTATGGAAGTGGTCTTTAATTAAATTAACGTGAATAGTTTTTTTTAAATATCTATACGAGAAAAAGATCGAATTAAAAGGAAAAGGTAGAACATTATCAAATATTATTGAAAAATCTGGTGTAAGTAGAGGGAAAAGTTACACACACAAATTAAATAGGGACATTTATTTAAAAAATAAATGTATTGGATGTTACAAAAAAATGCTCTATACCGTTTTCCCTGCATACTTTTTGGTAGCGATAAATCTTGGATGGAAATAGGGGTCACCGATCTAGAGCACTTAAGTTTGAAGATAAAAGGACACGAAAACTCTAAAAGCCGTCTTCATAATTATTTATATAAGTTAATCTCCGAAATAGACAATTTTAATGACAAAGTGATTACAAAATTTGCGAACAGAAAATAACTTAGGATAGACTTAATTGATAAATAGGTAAGTTTTTTTGCCAAAATTGCAGAACACCTTAAAATTTTTACCAGGAGCCGCCATTGGTTTCAGTTCATTCATAAAGAATACGCTTGTAATATATGTATATATTTTATTAAAATACAAAATTACAAAAATATATATAAAAAAATCTATACCTAATAATAATATACACAGTAAAATCAAAGGACTGAATCATCGGGATTGGTAAAACGGGGTTTCAAAACAATTAAAATATTAGATTTGACTTAAATACTCGTATTAAAGCTGTCGATCATTGACATAATATACACATACATACAGGTTCTAATGGAAATTACCGATTATATTTAAATGTAATTTTGCTATAATAACGAGGAAACAAAATCGTTTGAAATTTACGGCCGGTGATACTGTTTTAACAGTGTTTTGTCGGAGGCCAGCCCTATATTCTTCCCATAGTAGGTCTGTACTAAGTGACACTATAGACGGATTTTAAGGAGTTCTAACTTTTTAGACTCTAAAACTCTAGGACAATCAAGGAACCTTTAATTTAAATATAATCATTTCCGTAAAACCCTGTATAATAAATACCTAACCTAAATGTGCTATACACTCGAGTGTGTACATGAAGATTTCCAAAACAATAAGGGATACGAATTGAGGCAAAGTTGTAGCTCTTGGTCATAATGTAGTGAAACAAAATTGGAAGGAGTCTAAATTTAACATTTTAAATACGGACCTGAAATTTACAACACTGTTTTGAGCATTCTTTACGAACAACCTGTCATCAAAACACCAAATTTTTCTGTTTTGACGTTAAGGCCCTGTAAATTGTTTGTGGGGTAATTTATCCCAATAACGTTTTGTAAATACAGGGTGATTCCTAAGTTGATACTTCCTTTTTAGCTTTGTATAGAAGGCATTAAAAAACAACATTTTCAAATACCTTTTTTCAAAAAACATAAAAAGCGGCGAGATACAGAAGTAAAAAATCTAAGTGCGGGCCTGGTCATCAAAACGTAGCCTGCTATACTTTATGTTGTTTGCCTTATCTCTTGTTAGTCATGCAATTTACGAGCCGATAGTGAGTTATTTGGCAATCCGCTACGGTGTGTTTTACTGAAACAAGTTAATTTTAAATTGGTGACACGTGAAAATGGTAAAATTTAAAAACAATGAACTAGTAGATATGGTGCTAATTTACGGTGAGTGTCGTCAAAGTGCGGCTGCTGCTTCAAGATTATACGCAGAACGCTTTCCCTTGCGGGCTCATCCTACACCCAGAAGTTTTCTTAATGTTATTCAACGGGCAAGTTAGGTAGAACCGTATTTGATCCATAGTGTAATAAATGAATGTAAGTAGTTTTGAGTTTTTTGAAAAAAGGTATTTAAAAATGTTTATTTTAATGCCTTCTATACACAACTAAGAATCACCCTGTGATTAACTTTTAACAGTTAAAGAAAATTTAGTAAGGAGAGAAAGATCCAGTCGAGTATTTAATTGCTATATTTGCAAGTGTTTTCTGTACTATATTAAGCCTTAAGAGACGTCACATATCCTAATATTTTCGAAATCTCTGTGTATGCACTTGAATTTGTAACACCCTGTATAAAGAAATATATAATTTTTTTATTTTTAAATGTAACTTAAAGTAACTATACAAAATAAATAAAAGCGTTAATAAATATAAATTATTATTTCATCAATTTCTTAGCTACGCATATTAATTATGGAAAATGTAAAAAATTCTTGAATTTGAAACGACCCAATTTTTATCAAAATTTGATGCCGATCATGATAAGTAGTTGTTTTTCTTGCCCTGGTCTTTATTAATTTGTGATATTTTCCTAACATTAAAATTTTAAATATTCATAATTCCGGCAATATCAGACTAAGACCGATGGTACCGGCACATTCATCTGGATATATAATAAAATATATTTTATCTTCTTCAATCCCTATTTATATAGTATAATTGGTTGACTAGCAATAACAATACCATATATCACGACTTTTGTAATTATTTTTTTTTTAATTGACACCACGATACACTAACATCGGTATGCCGAAGCGCATAAATTCTCTGTCTCTCCCACATTGTAACGATACGTGCGAGGACGCTTAAGGCCGATTTACATTAGATGCACGAAAATGATTTATTTTTCAAGAAAATAATCCTATTATTATAATATATTATAAACGATATACTGCCTTAACTCATCTCAGCTACTTCTTTCAGAAGATCCTAATTACAATAATAGTAAAAATTTGCCCGCTTTTTACGTCAGGTTAGAACTGTCAGTCGTGTCGAAAGGTTATATGCAACCGTGCTCGCACTCTCGCAGTGACGACATGCGCAGCCATGTTCAAAGTTCAACTTGCTTAATCAGCATACCTTTGTAGGTATATCGTGATTGACACAAAAGGCTCTGCGCCGTAATGGGAGTTGTAACCAACACACTAATAAAATTGAATTTTCACTGCTTTATTTTTAAGAAGCACCAATTCTAAAATCAATAGATTTTATAATGCTTATTATTTTACTCATCAACATGTATAAAAAGACATAAAGTAAGGCCAAACACATTATATAAAGTGGTCCAAAGGACAGTCTATCCAGTAAACTAATAATGGAATGGATGTTTGAATTTTTATGAAAATATGGGCGTTTGAAATTCAAGTACTTTTTTTACATGTTCCATAATAAACGGAAGTAGTGAAGTTTATTGGGGTTTTACCTTTCCATAAGCAATATACGATAACGATAAATTGTATTTTAAAAATATGCGATTTTCAATTAATGTAAATTTTAAAAAAATATACAGGGTGTCCCATAACTTATGGGCCGTAGAGTAACTGGAGATACTAGACATAAAACTAAGCCGATTATGTCATAAGTTTTTTTTTGATAATTAAAATATTAATTTAATTATGTACTATGTTTTTTTATGCTTTGGGATGTTTAAAGGGAAATATCTCGAAAACCGTTAAAGATATTAAGATCAATCAAGTTAACTATAATTGGAAAACACCTAATATCAAAGGTAAGAAAAAAATCATAGATTTATGAAGCCCAGTGTATGCAACTAGCGCCCTCTAGTTTGAAACTTACAAATTTCTACAAATTCTTATTTCTTGCTCATAAAAACATAATATGGCCAACTTTCAATTCACAAATTCTTATTTCTTGCTCATAAAAACATAATATTGCCAATAATATTGTCAATTCGATTCATTAAACCGTTTTAAAATTATTTTATTATTTATATTTTCGGGAATAAACTTTTACTTTCAACACCCTGTATCACTAGAACGATAACAATCCGAAAAAATTATATGACATAATCGGCTTAGTTTGATGTCTAGTATCTCCAATTACTCTACGGCCCATAAGTTATGGGACACCTGGTAGAAGGCATTTCATTTTTGCAATTCAACAGTTTGTACCAGGCGCGGATCCAGAGGGCGGAGGGCGGAGGCAGCCCCCCCCCCCCCAGCCTTACAAAATGTGTGTTTTTAGTGGGGCGTGTGAAGGGTAATCATTTTTTTAGAAGTCACTTTTGAGAGCAGGAAGATTTTTAGAGCCGGGATACGCCCTTTTTTTTTAGTGCCCCCCCCCCCCCCTCAACAAAGTCCTGGATCCGCCACTGGTTTTTATAACCAATTTTTAACAATACATTACGCAAAAATTAAACCACCCCAAAATGAACCACTTTTATTTTTGGTTGTGGATTTGATTCATCGCGTTCTTTTTCGTCCTCTTTATTAATAGGCGCAAAATCTTTTAAATAATCCTCATTTGGGTGACATAACGGTAAGCTTTCCGCTAATTCCCTTTGCGGGTCCGTAATATGAGATGGACGGGACGGTTTCACCGTTCGCTTCACTTCAGGTACTATAAAAGCTGTAACGGTATCAGAAAATTTTACTTTTGTGTTATTTTTTTTAGATAAATTTAATGCACTACTTACTGGCGGTTTTGGCGAATTGGCATTTTCGAATGTCATAAGGTTATTATCAAATGAAATAAGATTTTGAGTGTTTACTAACTCGACGGACGTGTTAAAGGAAGGCTCCCAAGGGGCTGCTTGAAACTGATTACTACAAATATTTATATTCGAACAATTCTTAGATAGTCCCGAACTACTCGCGGAACAGACTACGGGCAAAGGGGGAGATTCTTTACTACTTTGTGCGTAGCTACTTTTAAAATCTTTAATTTGGCTAAAACCCACAGATCTATGAGCTGAGTACGGAGGTAGTTCTGGTATAGTATGATTAATATCGACATTACTTGTGGTTGATGTGTTAAAAGGAACAGGTTTGTTTTGGGTTGTAACATTTTCTACATATTGCTGTGTATACGAAGTACCTAAAGCGCTGTAAAAAGGCGTCGAAGGTATTATAGAAGTGGCTGGTTGATTTAGTTTTACAAAATTCGATGGAACCTGAAACAGTAATTTTATTAAAATTGACGCCATTCGAACAGGTTTTTTAAAACTAAAAGTTATAATGGTAGGAATAAAAGGCTGTCTAAACCACAATATCTTTAATAATGAAAAAATTTTAGGGGTACTTTACATTAAAGAAAGATGACATGTTTCGACCTTAGTGAAGGTCATCAGCTCTAAATAAAAAAAAATTTGGTGACGTGGAAAAGCTAAAACATTGGTATATAAATCAGAGAGAGAGGTTTCTTAATCAAAAAGTCAGCCTTTTAAATTGGTATAATTAGTGACCACACTGACTAATATTTACGGGTAGAAATAGTTTGGAAATGGCCAGTAAAACATCTTAGAAATTCAAAGTTTGTACTTTGACGTTTCGTCCTCTATGAGGTCATCCTCAGGGCGATACAGTTATGAATTTGTTTGTTATTAATAAAATTATCAGGTACATTTTTATATAACCATGGAGGACTGATTTTTTGTTAAAATGTTTTAAAGCAGTAGCCATGATGTATGTAGTATGATGTCTTGCGAATGTGATGAATATATTTTTTCATTAAATTAAGTCATTAATAGGCAAAGGTGAATTCCCCAAGATTCAATGTGTTAAGGACATAACTTATGATTTTGTGTAGTTTTTTAAAAATAATTTTGATCTAAAATATTTCAATTTTTATTTGAATAAAAAGTATTCAAAAATGGGAATGCAATCATCCTGAAGCTGGCTCAAGTTCTCGTATTCGGCAGCAAAATTAATTGAGTAATGTTATTTTCCTTTTTGCTTCCTTTACACATTTTGTCAAACCCCAGAAAATATTTTTAGTTTAGACTATCTAGTGACATTTTTAATTTAGAAACCTCTACCTCTCTCTGATTTACTGGGTCTCCCAAAAGTCCCGCATAAAATTAATATCAATTAAAGGAAAAAGATCTAGGAAAAACGCTCGGACCCGTAAATTTTTATTTTTAATTGTGCCTTTTTTGACATAAAAAAATATTATACAGGGTGTCTCATAGAACTGTCGTCACGTCTTTGACAATTTTTTTTTAATGGAACACTCTATATATTGTATTATTTTCTGATTCCCCACAAAATTCTACGCTTATGTTGTAAATGTCATATGTCTAAATTCAATAGTTTTTGAGATATTGACGTTTAAAATATGGCATTTTTTGACTTTGATAGGCTGTAACATTGGAACGGTTCATCTTAGAGAAAAATGGTTTTCACCTCCCTGTCTTAGTTTTTTATTCTCTATTCAAAGAAACCAACCTTTGATTTACCATGTTAAACCAAAAAACCGGTTTAAACGTGTGTCCTAAAGTTGCTTCTTCCAAATCAAAAATTAGAAAAATAATTCTTGGAATCAATTTATTTATTCTTAGAAAAATTGTAAAAATAAATATTTTATTTAAAAAATGTACATATTATTTTTTTTAAAACTTTACAAGGCACGTTAAAACTTGTTCAAAATCAAAAGAGTTGCGTGCACCTTCTTTTTTTTCGTCGGATTCTACTGATGAGCCATAATACTATGTTTTATGTACCTCCGCGTTTAAGTGTTGAAGAATATGAAACCTTTTTTGAATTTTTTATTTTGAATTGGATTATTTATGCAATGCCGATTCACTCATACTTGGTGATTTTAATGTATCAAATTATGCAAATTTTTTATCTGAGGGGTGGACCTCAGGATAATTATGTCAATGTTTTAATTAATTTCCTAAACATCACATGCTTAAATCAAAACAATTTCATTCTCAATAATGACGACAGATTGCTTGATCTGGTCATGTTTGGTAGACACTGCGAAGTTAAAAATTCTGAAGTCACTCTTACTAGAATTAATGAACATCATCCAGCGCTATCTATCTCATTTTCGTATAACACTAGCGTTAGTCTAAATAATTGTATTCCTAAGAAGCAAACGGGTCTCTATAATTTCCGAAAGGCGAATTTTCCAGATATGTATAACATGTTTCTTAATATTGACTGGACTTTTTTGGAGCAAAAGAACAATCCAGAAGATTGTTGTAAATTATTTTACGATAAGATTTATACTGTTTTTGAAGCATGTGTTCCCCGATTTGGCATGTCAAATCGTCGCAGTTACCCACCATGGTTCACTCCAAATATTAAACGTGATATTCGACTAAAAGCTATCTGCTGGCGTAAATATAAGCGAACTGGTGATCAATTAGACTATGAAATTTTCTCCGAATTAAGACGCCAGATAAAGTCTGACATACATGTTTCATATGGGGAATGTATTCAGGGTATCGAAAATAGTGTAACTCGTGATCCTAACAAATTTTGGGCTTTTGTTGGTTCCAAAAGGGGTTCGAACTTTATGGCCCGCGGAATGCATTTTGAGGATGCAACGTTTTCCAATTCTGAAGACACAGTCAACGCTTTTGCTGATTTCTTTAACCGTTCGTATCTTGCACCCTCTAATTCGAGTACAACTCCGGAACCTCAAATATCGGATTTAGATGTTGATATTGTCAGTTTTGACGAGATTGAGGTTTTCAATGCAATCAGGCGGATCAAACCTAAGTTAACACCGGGCCTGATAATATTCCTGCGTTTATTGTTAGGGATTGTGCGGGTGTTTTTGCACGTCCTTTGTCTTTAATCTTCAATAAATGTCTCAGTTTCTTTCAAATGTCAAGCATATGGAAATCTTCAAAGGTATGCCCTGTCTACAAAAAAGGTGATAAATTGGACATCTCAAATTATAGACCTATATCAATAATATCGAATTTTTCTAAAATCTTTGAAGTGTTATTACATAATAATATTTTTTATAAAGTTAAAAACGCTATTGCTCCTGAACAACATGGATTTGTAAAAGGTCGTTCAACAACAACGAATCTAATGTGTATTACTCTATACTTGGCTGAAGGCATTGATCAACGCATGCAGACATGTTGTTTATACTGACTTTTCGAAGGCTTTCGATCAGCTAGATCACTCCATATTATTAAGCAAACTACAAACCTTTGGGTTTTCTAATAATTTACTGTCATTTTTCGACTCATATTTAAAAAATAGGAGGCAGTTTGTAGCTTATGGCGGGGTCAAATCTATCGAATATTTCGCAACATCTGGAGTTCCCCAAGGATCCATCCTTGGTCCTCTTCTTTTTACATTATTTATAAACGATATTGTCAATAGCCTTACTATTTGTTGTCTGCTATATGCAGATGATCTAAAAAATTTCTGTTTAATATCAAGTTTAATGGACTGTTTAAAGCTACAGCGTAATCTGGATTTGTTGTATGATTGGTGCACTAAAAACAGATTGAACTTAAATATTGCTAAATATAATGTTATGACATATACAAACAACAACAACAACTTTTGATTTCAATTATAACATAAATTGTAAGATTCTGGATAGACCTACTGTGTTTAAGGATCTAGGAGTTATTTTCGATAGAGAACTATCCTTTCTTCCTCATATTGATCACGTCGTATCCACCGCCTATAAAATACTTGGTTTCATCCTTAGAACTACTAAAGATTTTAGGTCACTTGATCCGTTAGTAACTTTGTATCGTTCTCTTATTGTATCTAAATTGGAATACTCTTCAATCACTTGGTCTCCGTTTTATAAAGTCCACATTGACAATATTGAGAGCGTTCAGAGACGTTTTTTGAAAGCTTTGTGGTATAGATCTGATGGAGTTTATCCCGACAGAGGTTTTCCTCATGACCAACTGCTGCAAAGATTCTCGTTTGTTAGATTACATGATAGACGCACATGTTCTACGCAGTTATTTTTACATAAACTGCTCAATAACAATATTATTTGTGAAGAGCTGCTGCACAAACTGAACTTTAGAATTCCTTCTCTAAATGCCCGTAACTTATATACCTTCTACTTACCACCTTCACGAACCAATGTCTTCAAATATTCTCCCATCAATAGGATGTGTACATGTTACAATGACAATGTCCATGCCTATGATGTCTTTAATTGTAGCTTAAGCGCTGTCAAAAGACATTTTTATCACTAGTACCTATACTACGTATGTAATTAATTACTTTTTTTTATTATTTCTTGTTGTAGGGTACCTATTATTACTACCGTATTGTTAGTTTCATAAATTTAAATATTGCTAATCTTTATGTTAATTGTTAAATAATTTATTTTAATTTTTACTTAATTAAATTCTGTTTTCTACCTGTTTTGTAACTGGGAAACTGTAAAACAGTGTATGAAATAAATAAATAATACGGCAAAACGTGTCCGAGAATGGATTTGACGAAAAGAAAGAAAACTCTTTTAAAATCAGGTATTTTAAATACATATTACACTTGCGACTTACAAAAAAAAATATCACAATATGTACACGCTTACCTGAGGTGCTTTAACATAGGTAGCCCTAGAAGGAAACAACTTTTTCGAAAAATCGGTACTTTTAGTATCATTTTCTTCCATTTTATACGTGGCAGGAATGGACTGCATAAAATCAGTTGTTAAAACGTTGTCTGTAGACAATACTACTTGCGCTTTACTCGTGTAGTTTTGTTCAAAGTTTTCAGTACTGCTACAACTTTCACTCCCCGAGCATTGGGAACATGAAGATCGAGAACAATTTGAAGCTGAAATAAGAGTTATTTTAACAAAAAACTGAATTATATTTTCAATTATGTTTTAAAGTCAATTGCTGTCCATTTTCTTAGGATACACTATTGATTGAGTTAACTCAATTCATTCAAATCATTTTAGTACAAAAAACCGGTCTCATTTTCGGTTTTATGGTAAAAGCCTTTCTTACCACCGTAATATTAAAATAAGCTACGTATAGGTACCTTCGCTAGAGCATCGACTCAATAAAGCCGAGGCCTGAGCTCTCGCCGCTGCAGCCATTTCTGTTTCTCCCAATTTAACTGCAATATAGTGCAAATCCATGAATAAGTCATGATGTCCCACATCAACGGCTAATAAAAAAGCCGTTTCAAACATACTAGCTCGCAACAGTTGATAGAAAAACCTCCTAGTGATGGACATAACCTAAAAAAAAGTGGTGAATGATATTCATAATCATCTCATTATTAAAAAGTACCTAATTCCGAATAGAATCAAAACCATGGAAAAATAAACGAGGCTTCATTTAAAATGACACTTGGAATTCTTTACATTTACATAGAATAATATTGAGTAGTTAATTGCCAAAAAGTTAATGGCATGAGTTTAGCAGTAATCAAAAAAATCTATCATCAAGAAAGAGCATATTATATGCTGATTGATAGAAGTGTTTTGGACTTTGCATTGTCTTTTTTTGTTTTAAATCACAACGTGTCAACTGGTAAATATCTCCAGTCGTCTTCAGGTTTTTATAATATTTCGTATATAAAAAAAGAAATTTTATTGCCATCGCCAGATACAGGTACAATATGCGCGATATGGTGGAAATACACTATTTCTTCGTGATGACTCATCGACTACTGTTTGCTCTTAACATCAGTTGAGATTTCAAACGATAAAGCGACAACGTAAATAAAAAGCACGTTCGGTTTTTTACCTCGCTGATGAGACGAGAGCGATGAAATTTTTAGATCATGTGATCACAGAGGATTCAGACGACTTCGTACTTACCGAACGATCTTGATGGTTTCTATTTTTATTTTCTAACCTAATAATTTTGCAAAGTTGTATGTAAACAAGTTTAAACCAAAAAATTGGTTGGATCCATATCATATTATTTGTAAAGTGCAATAAAAAATAATCTTGGCGAATTTTACGAAAGGTAAGGTTACCTTTATTCCTCAAACAACGCAAATGGTTAGATATTAAATATTCCCGCCTTTCGGAAATTTCATTTTTAAAATCTGTCCAAATTCTTCGACGAAAAATATGTACCTCCATTTGCTCGTCGATATGATAAACGAACGACATTCAGATTTATTTTTGTCCTTTTATATTAAACGAACGGGCGCGGAGTAATCTGACAAATCTAATGGTAAAACCGAACTGGCTTAATAAAAAAACATAACCCAATGTCCTCCAGGCATTATTATATTGCGCAATGAAATGTGTTAGACAGAGAAAGAATTGTAAGAGTAAGTTGTAAACTGATTATTTAATTTTAAAATCTTTAAAAGTTTCTGCATTGTCTTTCAAAAATCGTCGGTTTTTATTGCCAATTTGTGTTACATTTTTTTTTATATATATACTATATATTTCTGCATTAAATAAAAATGATTTTAATCCTAAAACCCGTTCTTTTAAGAGCTATTGACATCGTCAAATTGATAAAAAAACAAATAGTAGTTCCGATAAAGAACGGTAAATCAAAGTGCTATAAAAGTAAAAATGACTTACCTGGTGGCCGTATTTATGTCTAATTTGGGATGGTAATGGTATTGGTGAACTATGGAAAGAACCCAACGCGTCTTGAAGATGTTGTGCGACTACGTCTGTAAGTGGCTGGCGTAATAACTGTACTGTTATTTGTTGCAGAACATAGAAAGCTTTATCATTAAAGTCACAACTTAAAAGAAGCTTCACTGCTTTATCAATTTTTCCTAAAAAGAAAGCGATACATTTTATATAAGTATTCTAAACATTATTTCTGATATACATTTTTCTTTTAAGTTTTATAAAAACTACTAAAGACCACATACAGCAGTGGCAGCTCGCGGTCTTAAAAAATGGTGAAGAGCTAGGTATAGCGCAATTATTTAAACAAACATTGACTAAAAACCCGTGTAACAAAACGTCTCTCTTATCCTCATCTGTCCAACGACTGAATGGAGTTTCCAACAAATTACAAACTAGTCATTAATTGGGTTCATTTTTAAAACCCACAACTAAGTAGGTACGTACACTACTGAATTAACTGAAAAATAAAAACAAAACTTTTTAATCACACAGTTTATCACGTAAAAACGATATCTATAACCGTAAGTTTCGTGAAGCCTCAAAATAAATACCTTAAGGTTAAGCGAATCAATGCTAAAACAATGGTGCATACGACTGTTCTATTTTTAAATTGTCCTTCATTATAATGCAAATTGTTACATGCTGTTTGCGTGACTGACGTCACGTAACCATAGCAACGGTGAATATCAAAGCCCAACAAGGCGTTGGGTCTTCACTTGCTTTGAGCTAACGGACACGGTCACTGGGGCGCTCCAAAATGCACGAGTGTTTATAATTATTGTCCATCGGAATTAACCGTGGCCCTATTATGCATAGCTACATTCGTATTAAATTAATATTAATATGAACATAATTATTTTTTAAGGGCTAAAACGGTAGCTGTATTGGTACATTAATATTTAATATGGTCAAAAAACTTTCCTTCTGGTTTTATTAATTTTTTTTTACCTACTTCACCTGACGAGCCGCCACTGACAGTTCATATTATATTAGCACGGTTTTATGATTTAGTGAAAATGTAACTTCTTACACCTTACTACTTTTGTCACTGACAGATTATTTTATCTTGTCACTATTATACTTGTTCTGTGTCAGAAACTGTCAACGACATTTATGATAGAAAGTAGATATGAGTACAATATAAATTTTCGTTATAGACTTCCAGTCCTTTAATTTAATGAAATAAAATTTTTAACAACGTATATATTTCTACAGAAAACCTGTACTTCGAATAAGGGACTATAAGCAGTTTAAAATAGTTTTTTATTACTCCGAACCATAAAAATACGTGAACGGATAATAAATTTTAATTAAAGTTACTGTTATTCTTTTGTATTTTAAATATGTTACTTACCTGATTTTAGGTATCGCTGCGCAATTCCTTTAAAACTTAGAGATCCTTGGATATGAGTTATAACTGCTAAAGGTCCCTGTTCAAACGCGACAATTAAATCTTTAGGTCCCCATCTTATTGAAACAACATTGAACTGCGACGTGAAATAACCACTTAAATCAAACAAAGTGGTCGGTGTACAATCCTCACTGGTTAGTTGATTTTTAATACAATTTAAAGCTATATCATAGTATTGTATGTAGCCTTTTTCATTCGCTACTGCAACAATTACCTATTAAAAAAACAGCATTAAGATAATGGGAAAAATCACTTACTTCGGGAAATTTATTACAAACAATATTACAAAATTACGGTTGAGTTTACAAGGTTCCCGTAAGGAACTGGTAACACCAAGTGGATGTAAAAACAAAGTAGTGTGGGCACAATGCGCCAAACCTGGTCTAAGTGCACCCGGACAGACCCCCGAAAAAAATGACTTCTATTTATTTATTAGTGCCAGGATTTTCGTTTTACAAATATATGTTCGTATGTATGTCCTTTACTATCTGATTTCTGTTTAATTTTAAGACCATTATTTTTTAATATTTACATTAATGATTTATTTAATGTAAATTGTGATGAAGAAATTGATAGTTTCGCAGATGATACTGCAATTTTTTATACAGATACAAATTGGGACAACTTAAATAACGAAATTAAAAATAATTTTAAAATTATAAAAAATTGGTTTGATAAAAATGTATTAACAATTAATTTTGATAAAACTAACTATCTTCCTTTAACTTTAAATCCAAATAACATACCACAAAATATGAATAGTATTAAAATAAATGATGACATTCAAATTTTAAAAGTTAATCAAGTAAAATATTTAGGAATAATCTTTAACAGTAAATTAAATTGGAATTTTCACATAGAATATTTGATTAAAAAATTAAGAAGTTTACTGCCAATTTAAAAAAAAAATTTGAACGTAAAACATAATATGTGGAAATATTATATGATGCATTAGTTAAAAGTCATTTAAATTACGCAATTTTAGGTTAACTTTAGTTAAAAAATTAGAAATATTCCAGAAACGGTTTCTAAAAATTATATTTATTAAATATTATTTTTATCCTTCAATAAAATTATATTCTGAAGCAAAAAAAAATGAACATTAGACAACTTTACATTTATAACATCTTAATATACATATTTAAAAATAAAAATCTTATACAATTTAAAAACCATAATCATAATACACATCATAAAAATGAAATAACCATAAAACCTAAAATAAACAAACAAATTACAAACAAAAACAAAAAAATTTCAAATATTTATGTTTTTATTTAAACAATTATTTGCCAACAACAATTAAAAAATAATTTTGGAAATGTTTTAATTAATATTGTTATGAATAATATATTTTTCAAAATTTTATTATACCTATATCTTCAAAAAACTGCATTTATATTTATATACATATACTTAAACGTTTTTTATTTTCAATTTAACTTTTATATAATATTAATAAATATTTAAAAACAAAATTTTAATATTTTTTAATATTTATGATTTTAAATAGTTATAAATACTAAGATTTGCCCCTAACAAGCAAGTCTTCGGGGGATTGAAGAAAACGTTTATTGAGGAAGATAAATAAACATTTATTATATTATAAATATTGAAAATAAACTTATTATATTATGATATTGCTTTATTGTAAAATTGATACATACCCCTTCAGGATGCCATGCAGCAAAGGTAGCGATAAAAGCTGCTTTCACAATTCTTGTAGAGCCTCTATTTCTATCCAATATTGCCAGGGAACCATCTATACAGCCTATTAGCAGCCTTTCTTCGCTTTCATTTAAAGCAGAACAGCTTACTTGGGTCTGCAGCGGCACGGAAGTTACCGAGATTCGCTTAAGACTGTTACCTACCAGCTCAAAATTACTAACTTCAACTGAAACAGCACCTAAAAGATTATTTATATGATTTTCAGTAATATACAGGTATGATGCCGTGCAGTGGCGTAGCTAGAAAATATGCTCGGGGCGGCTCAGTAAGCGTAAGTAGGATATTTTTTTTTCTGGAGAAAAGGACCGTCGGAACTACATTTATTTCATGATAAGAAGTAGACGGAAAAGCGCCGCGGGCGAAAAATTTTCGGGCCACGCCCAAAGTTCGTTTAAAATTCACCTAACTACTATCAAACTTCGAAAATTAAATTATTACCTCTCCCCCTCTGCATGGTTGGATTAAAATTGTTGTTGTGAATGTTTTTTTTTACTTTTTTTTGATATTCCTATTCTTTATTTCATTTTTTTTTATATATTTGTGAAAAAAATGAATATTGGTGTCAATCCAAAATTTTAATATAAGACTTATGTTTCTTCACTTCTAATCAGCGTTTTTCGGGCTCGGTTTTTCATGATTAAAAATAAAGTAAATATCGCTCAACACGTCAAAATTAATATGATTTTTTTAGAAATCATGTATTTTAGGAGCGTAGATCTAAGAGCAGTTTTTGGTGCAAATGCTTAGGTTTTGAAATACCCCTTCTTACGTGCCGTTTTGTATATTCATAATAAAGCATTCTCGTTTCTTCCCGCACTATTTTTTTTATTATAAATTATCACACTTTTTCCATAAAAAATGTTTCAATTAAAATTTTTACTTTAATTTTTCTCTTTAAAAATAAATACCTAATTGGTTTTGGCTTTTGTGAAAATATTTTATTGCATTGGGTTATATTTTTGTTGATTTCAAATAGCTCTAAAACAGGGAAAACGAAACAGACAAGTATATAATAGAAAAATAATATAAACTATTATTCGTTTTACTCGTTTTTCTTTAGAATTGCAAATCAATAACTAAAACGACATGCGTCCGAAACCTTAACCTCTATGTAAAACAGGGCTTTTAGAAGAAAACATTTAAAACCAAACGTTTTCTACCTTTGTAATTTAAACCAAGAATACATTATTTAAAAATTTTAATTAAGAGTCCAAGCGTGAGACGAAAAATTAGATTGCAATTAGACTTTTTGTCCCGAGCTCCTAAAGATAAAAAAAATTGAATGTCCATGTAAAAAATAAAGCAAAGGAAAAGTGAAAACCTTAATGACAACTTTGGTTTTATTATTAGTAATTACCTTTTTGGGTAACTTTTTGCTCCACTACAATAACGGTTCTACAACACATTTTGCTTACAATAACCAGAAGTGGTTCACCATCCGTTTTTCTATGAGCCAGAAGTTCGGGATCACGTGGCCCAATCCAATATAGATGTAAATTAGCTCTCTGGTGATCTTTGGTTAGTGGGCTCCACGGTTGAGGGCGTTCAACACCTACTTTTCCATAAACTACAAGCCATTCATTGCGGTAATGTAACCGTCTGCGGGGTCCTCCATCTAAAACCCATCCTTCTTTCCATGCGCCACCGAAACCCAAGACATGTCCATCGTTGCTAACACAAATTACTTGGTTACCAAACAGTGTCCCTGGAAAAATAATGTAATATACAGCATATTCAGTTAAGGATGGATAGGATACCGGGATACATGAGACTAGATAGTAGCAGGGTTGCAATATATCAAGATTAAAAAAAAAATCAATAAATCTGATTTTTTTTGATTAAATCGTGATTTTATCAATTTATACTGATATTTTTCTTGAGTATGGCAATAATGAATTTTAAAATTACTTATTTTCATTATTTTGTCTCTATTCACTCAAAAATATTAATTTTAGATTTACAGTTAGAAAAATCTCCTCGGCGACATACAGAAGAAATAATTTGTATTGACATGAAAATTTTCGACAGCGTGCAGCGTAATTTATGAATATTTTTTACCCTGGACTGATGACGATTAGTTGTGTTTTTACATTTACATAATGTATCTAAACACTTCTTTTTAAATTTTTTTTTTTTTAATTTTCTGATTCGGCGACTTGTTTTTACAGCAATTTATAATTTGATTTAAATCACGATTAAACCCTGGATAGTAGCGAGGCTGCCAATTTAAAATTTAGTTTTGATGATTTAATTAATCGATACAAAATGCTATTTGCTATTTAACAGAACAAATATATGACGCATTCGATAATAAAAACCTTATATTTGTATTTTTCTGGATTTAGCAAACGCCTTCGATACAGTTAGCCATAATTTATTGTTGGAAAACATTTTAAATATTGAATTTAGAGGAAAACAATTTGAATTAATTAATAATTATCCAAAAGATAGACCAGCTTATGTTCAAATAGACAAAGAAAAAAGCTATCCTAACGTAAATAAATATGGTGTTCCTCAAGAAACAATTTTAGGACCATTATTTATTAATATTTATATTATGGATTTATTTAATGTAAATTTTGATGGAGAAATTCAGTTTCGCAGATGATACTGCCTGCAATTTTTTATACAGCCAGAAATTGAGACAACTTAAATACCAAAATTTAAAAAAGGTTTTAATTTAAAATAATAAAAAATTGGATTGTAAAAATTTATTAACACTTAATTTTGATTAAACTAATTATCTTCCTTTTACTTTAAATCCAAATAACATACCACAAAATATGAATCGTATTAAAATAAATGGATATTTAAATTTTGAAAGTTAATCAAGTAAAATATTTAGGAATAATCTTTGACAGTAAATTAAATTGGAATTTTCACATAGAATATTGAATTAAAAAATTAAGAAGTTTACTACCAATTTTAGAAACATTTAGGTTGGGAAGGAATAAATAGAAATTTAGTTAAAAAATTAGAAATATTACAGAAAATATTTCTAAAAATTATATTTAATAAAGATTATATTTATCCTTCAATAAAATTATATTCTGAAACAAAAAAAAATTAACATTAGACAACTTTACATTTATAACATCTTAATATACATATTTAAAAATAAAAATCCTGTACAGTTTAAACACCATAATCATAATACACGTCATAAAAATGAAATAACCATGAAACCTAAAATAAATAAGGTAGGACAAAAAAATTTCAAATATTTATGTTTTTATTTAAACGATTATTTACCAAGAAAAATTAAAAAATATATTTCTTTAAAAAAATATAAAGTCGAAATAAAAGCATGGATATTGAAAGCAGATAATTTAAAAATATTTTCGAAAATGTTTTAATTAATATTGTTATCAATAATATATTTTTCAAAATTTTATTATACTACCTATATCTTTAAAAAACTGCGTTTATATTCATATACATATACTTAGACGTTTTTTATTTGCAATTTAACTTTTATATAATATTAACAAACATTTAAAAAAAATTCCTTCCCATATATTTATAATTTAAAATACTAAGATTTGCCCCTAACAAGCACGTCATCGGGAGATCAAAGAAAAAGTTTATTGGGGAAGATAAATAAACATATTTGATATTTTATAAATATTGAAAATAAACTTATTATTAAATAAACCATGTCAGTGCATTACTGTTTCTTTGCCACTGTTGACAGATTGAGTGATTTATCGCGAGTAATAATTGATTATTATTTGCATTAATTGCAATGGGCATATAGAGTGATTTTTAATTTTGCAAGAGAATTTTTTTTTAAATCTCAGAAAATATTATCTGCTTTTAAATGTTAACTCTGGTAAAAAATAGTCAAAATGGTAAAATTGAGACTCCTGTATAGCTTTTCAAGCTTTTGTGCTCTGAGAAACAATTAAAAATAAAAAAACAGTTTATGTGGTTTTCTTTTTTCGGTCGGCGATTGTTAAAACCGAACGTGTATAGTCGTTTGTCGGCCGGCAGGCCTACTTTTACTTCAGACGAAAATGTTGTTATCGAAAATGGCTGAAAGAACTTAAAAAAAAGGTTAAAATATCAAAGATTTTATTGATTTGTACCGCAAACATAAATGTTTGTGGCAAATAAAAACTTTATTTGCCAACAGAGCTTTTGCGAAAGAGGGCTTGTGAAGAATTACTTAAAATGATCGATAAAAAAAAACTGAAGGTGTAGTGTAACTATCGATGATTGCCGGGCGGCGGACGGACAGTTCACGGACTGACGTCCGCTGACCAGTCGACTAAACGTGAGTAATTTATAAGTTTTTAGGCCTTCATTACCATAATAATTTTTTATAATAAATATTGTAATTTAGTAAATAATACAACACATAAATATAAATACATTTTAACATATAGCTTCTTTTAATCTGTGTGTAATACTGAAAAGTAAAAATAGATAAAATAGAAGTACATAATACCAAGTAAGAATAGATAAAAGGGAAACAAATAAAAAAGGATAATAAACAAGACTAAGTCCAAAGTGCACACACCTGAGTTGTCTATTAAAGTAGTAGTCACTACTAAAAAAATGAATATTTTGATTTAGGTTAGACATTTTTGTGGCCCTTGAAATAAGGTTGTTGTCCATAATTTGCCGTATAAAATGTGATCTGGTGTTTCTTGGGTAAACTTCAAATAGTAGTAGATAGCAATGTAAGTATTTTGTTAGTTAGTATTAACATGCATAGCGTCTTTTAAACTGATCATAATGCAGGCCGAGATATTAAAAAAAAAAAAATTCTTACCATCACATAATATATTAGCCTGTAGTTTGTTAAACAAATGCTTATCAAAAACAATACTTAACAGGTCCCCTGTTCTTTGATTAATGGTCAAATTAACAATTAGTCCAGTAGAGAGCAAAATTTTTAGTTTATTGATATCCCAACTAAAATATAAAATTTTATTATGAACAAGGTGTTCCTCGAGTTCCTTTAATCTGTCTCGTAATTTGTCTGGACGTTTATTATTTGGAGCATAAATATATCCGGAACAGTCACAAAATTGTTTCTTTGCTTGTACATTTAGTGACCCTCCTATGTCCTTTTTTTGATAGTATCTAAAAATGTTTGAAATCAGTATGTTTAGTAGTGTAAGCACAAAAAAACAGGTACTCTTACTTGTAAGACCCATAATCAGTATCTTTAATGAAGATGTCTCCCTGTGTAGTCCAAAAATGTATTTCACTTAAAATACCAATCATATTAAACAAATATTCTGTTTACATGTTTACGTTTACAAAAATATTTAAATAAAACAAGGAGAAATATTTATTAAAAAATTTAAAATACATAACAAAAGTATGTAGCTTAATTATAAATCCTAAGTTATAATGTTATAAATAAATAGTATTCCGATATAAACATTGGATTTGACTACTGAACTGACAATCATGAAAAGTAATTAATCATTCACTGATCGGATATTTAGATGAGGTGTAGTTCTCTGATGAGGATTGTATGGGTATAGCGCGTTACTTATTACTTTGTGGAACTACTTATATCATTAGCGATCTATAATTCCTTTGCGCTTAGAAGTTCATTCTTTTTTCACCAGTTGGTTCACCGGTGGCACCAGTTGAGACGAATCGGGTATCGCGTTTTTAAATTGCCGTTGGACATAAAACTTCTTTTATTCGTGATGGATTTCTGCTGATTTCTATCAACGTCAACAAGAGAGAGATATCCTAAAATAATTATCCAACCGGTTGATGACATCATTGTACCAGCTGTCAATCATAAATCCTTAGACAAGGTGTTTCCTTTACCTCGTCTAAGCATAAATCCATTAGTTCCACCCATTGAGAATTCTATCTCGATGGTTCCACCGTAGCCTCCGACAAATTTTATTTGTCGGAGGCTTTGGTTCCACCTTCCACCACTGGTTAAATTTACAACCGGTGAAGAGAAATATACCTATATCACAGAGGAATGATAGGACATCGCTGTCGCTATACCGTCCAGCGAGAAAGTCCGTAACTACGCTTTCGGCTCCAATTGAGCCCGTGGGGAGGTGGGGACACACCTTATAAAATTCATATCACAGAGGAATGATAGGTTTAATACTTAAGTCAAGTCATTTCTTCTTTGACACTGTTGACTAGAGCTTGTAAGTGACAGATTATAAAAAAAAGTTTATTCGGCTCTCCCAACCCAATTTTCTAAAATACATTTAAAAAAATTATATTCGCATTTGTTGTTGGCGTATCATAGTAAACTATTTATGTGTGTAAAATGAAGAGTATTCCTTGTAGAAAGGATCATTATAAACCAAAATTTTAGATTAAATAACCATAATGATCATGAAATTATTTGGTAGTATAGCACTAATTATTTCAATTTCTTCTGTTATTAATGCTTTACCTGATGAAGGTAAATGGGACATCACAGTAAACTCGGTAAGTATTAAACTATTTTTTAAATATAGTATGTTGTGAAGTTATGAATAATTAAATGTACAATTATCTTTTTTTATAGAACAGTAGACCTTTCTACCGAGAGAAAAGCTTGTATAAAGGAGCCAAAGCTTATATAAGATGTAAGTAAATATTTTAAAGTGGCTAGTGTGAGATGGTTTTCTAATCTAATGATTTCTTAATACTGGATCTTTCTATTTCTCAAAAAAGTTAGTAATTAACTTAAATCACAATTAAAAGGGAGTGTATCGGCGGCTTATAGTTAAAAATATTGTGCATTGGCTGCTTGCCTATAGGCAGATGCTCAAGGCAGTTCTTCAACCAACATTATCACTAATTACACTCAGTGCAAAGCTGTATTTGCTGATTCCTTTAGCAGTTTGCTCTATGTGTAACTTTCAGCCCAATCTTTGACAAAAATCTGAAAGGGAGATATTCTCCATTATTCTTAGTTCTGCGTTATCATACTTAAGGATAAAGTTATGTTTCCGTACCATTAAATTATGATTGCTTACTTGGTTTTTATTTTTAAAAATACACTTATGCTATCATTATTCACTTACATCTTTTTTATTTTGTTGAAAAGGTATAAATGCCCTTTTGTTACCCATTGTACCCACCAAAGGCGAGGTCAGCATGAATTAATTCCTAAATTCAAGACTTTCAGTTGTAAAATTATTTATTTATGACGAATTTGTGAAAAAACCATGTTAGATTTAACCCTGTAAAACGGAAACACTGAATTAGTTGAGAAATTTCACACATTACAAATATGACTTCAAAATTAAAGCTAAATAATTTTTTTTCTGATTGTTTCCCAAGGGTGTTTAAATATCCCGCATTGACATTTTTAAAAGTGTACCTTATGCTTATTAAATTATTGTTATTTATTACATATAATTGTCATATAATAATAAAATTGTGGTTGTTAACATGGTTGCATTTCATTCTCATAAGTTTATTGACATATCTGATTGACCTTTAAAAATCATAATTTGCCACAGGCTCTGGGTGTTCTACGGTTTTGATGAGCGATTTTTATGTGTCAATTTCGTTTTTTTGCCATAAGTCTTACCTGAGGATGTGTAATAAATAATTTTAGCTGAAAAAGCAAAAAGCAAGTCAGTTTCTTATTAGATATAACAGAATTTTTCCATACCAAAAAAAAATCTTATTACCCCTGTTTCTTGTTTATTCTTCTTGTTCCCCCATACTCCCCTAGTATTAAAAGTTGGATAAGCTTTTATTGTATTTTCAAATTTTCAATTCATTGTACCTAGTAAAATAAATTTTATTGCAGTTACTAGGTATAGTGATTAATTAATTAATAAACAGCCCACTTGTAGCTTAATAAATTTTAAAAAATAGAAAAGTAGTAAGTATAGTACTCTTGCTCAGGGAGGAACAGGAGTAACTGGTTATTTCTCGGTAGTAACCTGTCTCTTGCATCAAACCCCCTGTCAATTTTACATTTTTTCCTGTCCCAATCCGACTTATCCCAAGAAAACAAAACGAGGGTGTGGTTTTTGGGTATGGCCAGGGGGTTTGACACTATTTCTTAGTCGTAACCCTGGCCGCAAAACTACTTTTAATTTTACATTTATTCTTATCTCAATGCTACTTATTCAGAGATAACACGAAAATGGGTTTTGACAGTTTAATGGGGTTTGGAGAACTTTAACCCTTCTTTCTTCTTTATCCTCGACAATGGGGGGAAAATCGGTTTCAGAGCTGCAGCTAGACCATCCTTACTTTTCCGATTTTTTCACTCCATAATGTTTGTCAAATTTGTATATTTTTTTTAAATTAAATGTCAGGGTAGTTACTAGGTAATTAGAAAGTTTTTACCATCCAGCAGAATCCTGCTAATCGATTTTTCAAACGCGAAATTATCCGAAGCTAAATGTTTCATATTCAGCGGAAAATATTCTTTCTAGTGACCAGAAAAGCATGTAGGATATTGGTGTTTAAAATTTGATTAGCGTGGTTTGCTAAAAGTGTCCAATATGTGATAGTTAGTGTCTGTTTGAAGGTTGGAGACAATGATGTTTCTTGAACGATAGAAGAGTTTTGGACTTGCATTGTCTTTATTTGTTTTACATCACCAAGCTTCAACTGGTAAGTATCTCCAGTCGTCTTCAAGTGAATACTCTATTCACTGTATTCACCTGAAGACGACTGGAGATACTTACCAGTTGAAACGTTGTGTTGTGATGTAAAACAAATAAAGGCAGTCCAAAACTCTTCTATCCTTCATGTGATATTTAATTTATCATTAATGGATCAAGAGAAAGATAATATGTATTTTTTTATTACTGTTTAAATATTTTAACTATGTAATGTAATTTTTGTAACCTTATTTTGATTGGTTTAAATGGTGCTAAGAATGAACTTAATAGATTACTATTTTTTATTCCCATTCCAAATATAGTATTTAATAACTCATATTAATTTATCCTGCAACTGAGGCAGCATTGAATTTAAAAAAGATAAGCGACAAAGTTGCATGTACCTTTAAGTAGGTATACCCACTAAATGTTAACTAAATATAGTTTAAAACATTTTTTCATGATAATGAAAAGTTTGTTTTTATTTTTTAGTAAATTGTGAAACAACTACTCCCACCAAAGTAGAAGTAAATCTAGCTATTCTTCAGTCGCCATGTTGGAATCCAACGGATACTTATATAGAGTTAAAAGATGTAAGTTCTGGTAGAGCATTAACCCTTTAAGGACGGCAGCGGTTTTGACACACCGTGCCCCCTGAACGGCCGCGGAAAGCGCTCGCGGCTCCGATCGTTTCCCGTCCTTAACCTTAAAAAATATCGTGTAATAGTAGGTCATCCTCGTCTTCTTGTCTGTCCAGTATATCGTCTTCCTCACTGTCACTGTTCATTAAAATGTCATGAAGTTCTTTATCCGATAAATATTTTTTCTTGGACGTCATTTGTACGCTCACAAAAACCGCATAAAACTAAGTGTAACACACTCTTCTGTATCTAATTAGCAAATGCCGCGACCCCGGTCGTCGTCAGCCCAGCGAAAAAGAAACACGTTTAAAATGGAATAGACCAATCAGCGCGGCTTGTCGGCGCTGCAGATGCTTCTGCCGTGAGACGACTGCGAACGCTTCCCGTCCAAAACCGCGCCTCTCCTCTTGTGGCTCTAGTTGACATCCGTACAGCGGTCACGAAAAATTTTCGCGGCTTCGGTCGTTTCCCGTACCTAAAGGGTTAAAGCATGATTTATTTTTGTTATAATTTTCTATAAAAAAGGTAAAGACGTTGAGGGTTGTTAAGAAAAATATAATAATTATAATTCTAAATCTTAGCTGTTGTCTACGCACAGCTGTACTGATTTAAGTGTAATTTGTCTATGAGTTCTTTCCATTTTCTTAAGCTTTTGTGAGTAAGCAAAGCAAGCAATTTATCTAAGGTTGTGTATTAAATTACAAACAAAGTGTAAGTTAACCAAATGTGATTGCATGAGATACTAGAATAGATGCAATAGTCTCATCGGTTTTATCGCTTAAAAAATGGCAGATAATACAGTGTCCGTCGAAAAGTTTGCACCATGTGGAAAACTTTTTATAAATTAATTTTTTTAGATTTTTGTATTCGTTTATTTCAAATACTTATTTTAAATCTGACTAATTACAGTTTAAAATTAAGTTATCGAATAAACCGATTTTATAAAAAATAAATATTTTTTTTTCAAAAATTTTAAGACGCCTCTAGACTATTTTAAAAAGGTTTTTAAATTGGTTTGACGCAGATTTTTTATTATTTAAAACTTTCCTGTAAAACTATAATTTTTATATTAGATAATTATGATATTAATTTAAAAAAATATATATTTAAATTTTCAAACGAATATTTGGTTTTACCCATAGACAAAAGAGATAAAGACTCTTTTGTCTATGGTTTTACCGAAGTATGATGAACAATATTCTAATTAATTCCTGATAAAATGTTACTATAAGACCTGGCGAAATGAGTAAAGCAAATGGCCAAGACTGAGCTCTGGGGTACTCCGCACCCATTTGTCTCACAACTGCGGGTCAAATTACCCATTTCTAAAAGCAACAAAAGAAATATGGGTAAATTTGACCGAATTTATTTTTTTTTGCTTTGAAATAACTATACAGTGTGTCTACTTAAGTTCGCACCATATGGAACACTTTTTTATTACCTATGAATTTTACGAAAAAGAGTTATCAGTCAAAAAATATGAATTTTGCCCAAGAGTAAAGTACCTTTATTTTTGACAATATCGAAAACTGTAATTATGAAAAGTTGTTCTGAATATAAAACCATATTTTAATATGCAATTATAATTTTTTTTACAAATTTTTCTAAAATTTCGGATACCGAACATTTTATCTTTTTTATTTATTAAAAAAAATTAAGTAGAAGGATGTAATTGCATATTAAAATATAGTTTTACATTCCGAACAACTTTTCATAATTAAAGTTTTCGATATTGTCAAAAATAAAAGGTACTTTACTCTTGGGCAAAATTCATATTTTTTTATTCAATAGATGTAGCCGTTACTTGATGAAGATCCATATAGAAACTAGGTTAAAAAGAATACAAAAATGTATAAATCTTCACTTATTTTTTATTGTACTATGACAATTGTTTCGACACACAGTGTCTTCGTCAGATAGTAGAAATCTAATGCAAATAATATTCTCTTAAAATATAATGGTAACCTACTCCAAAATAATGTACCTATTTTACAACTTAATAATAAAGACATTATAGTAATAAAGTACCGAACCCTAATTATGAAAACACACCTTTTCTTAACTATTCTGAAAAATATTTTGAAAAACTATTGTTATAATAATGTCAGGGAATACCGAATGGTTATAGATTTAATAATGGGGAATTATTCAAATCGAGCTGATCGTTTAATAAAATATTTAAATTTTTGTATTTGTTAATTTCCATACTTTCTAAAAAATTAAGTTTTATTGATTTGTTTTCTACATGTAGAATTTCAAATTTGTCATCAAAATTATGTTGTTCGTTATTAAGATGTAAGGAATAATGAGAATTGGTGAGTTTTTTAATATAGCTTGCTTTGTGTTCTTTAATTCTTGTTTCAAAACTTCTACCTGTTTGTCCGATGTAAACTTTTGGGCAACTACCACATTTTAGTTTATACACTCCACATTTTTGTTCTTTTTTGGTTCTGCTTTTGTTATTTTTAATTAGTTTGCCTAACTTATTATTGGTTTTATATGAGATTTTAAAATTTCTTTTCGTTAAGTAGTTTTTAGCTAATTGTGAAAGTTTTCCAGTATATGTGAGTGTTTTGTAAATTAAGTTTTCATTGTGTTTAAAAGTTGGATGTGCTAAACTAATTGCTTTATTTAGTTGTTTTTTGTTTATAATTTGATCTATTACATTAGGTTGATAGCCATTATTTACTGCTAGTTGCTTTATTATATTTAACTCTTGAATATAGTTTTGTTCTTACAATAACCAAAGTAAACAATAAACACAGTTTCTCGATATATCACAAACCTTCACATACAGACATTCTAATACATAACAGTTCGAATCATCCATATTCCCATAAAATGGCAGCTTTTAACTCATTTGTCCATAGATTGTTAAGTGTTCCGTTATCAGAACAAAACTATATTCAAGAGTTAAATATAATAAAGCAACTAGCAGTAAATAATGGCTATCAACCTAATGTAATAGATCAAATTATAAACAAAAAACAACTAAATAAAGCAATTAGTTTAGCACATCCAACTTTTAAACACAATGAAAACTTAATTTACAAAACACTCACATATACTGGAAAACTTTCACAATTAGCTAAAAACTACTTAACGAAAAGAAATTTTAAAATCTCATATAAAACCAATAATAAGTTAGGCAAACTAATTAAAAATAACAAAAGCAGAACCAAAAAAGAACAAAAATGTGGAGTGTATAAACTAAAATGTGGTAGTTGCCCAAAAGTTTACATCGGACAAACAGGTAGAAGTTTTGAAACAAGAATTAAAGAACACAAAGCAAGCTATATTAAAAAACTCACCAATTCTCATTATTCCTTACATCTTAATAACGAACAACATAATTTTGATGACAAATTTGAAATTCTACATGTAGAAAACAAATCAATAAAACTTAATTTTTTAGAAAGTATGGAAATTAACAAATACAAAAATTTAAATATTTTATTAAACGATCAGCTCGATTTGAATAATTCCCCATTATTAAATCTATAACCATTCGGTATTCCCTGACATTATTATAACAATAGTTTTTCAAAATATTTTTCAGAATAGTTAAGAAAAGGTGTGTTTTCATAATTAGGGTTCGGTACTTTATTACTATAATGTCTTTATTATTAAGTTGTAAAATAGGTACATTATTTTGGAGTAGGTTACCATTATATTTTAAGAGAATATTATTTGCATTAGATTTCTACTATCTGACGAAGACACTGTGTGTCGAAACAATTGTCATAGTACAATAAAAAATAAGTGAAGATTTATACATTTTTGTATTCTTTTTAACCTAGTTTCATATTTTTTGACAAACCTCGTATACGACTGAAAAAATGTAACACCTAAAGGTTGCATTTTAGGTTTTAGACCATGCAGAACTTTTTATGAAGAACTTTTTTCGTAACGTTAATAATAAAAAATTTTCCCGTATGGTGCGAACTTAAGCAGACACATTTTATATTTCAAAAATAAAAGTTAAATCCGAAAATCCGATACTTGCTACAAAAACCAACTTAAACACTTAGAAAACCAAAATATACCTCAAATCTTTGTATTAATTATATCATATCCACATAAACTATTCATGGAAGTTTTTCTTATCGTATTTTACAAACATAATAAAATTTCATAAATAAATTAACGTATTAAATTTTGTTCGTGGGTGTTTTAGTAAAGTAACTTTTTTGTATGGGGAAAATCAAAAAAATGTGGGTAAACCCAAATTTTAAAAGTATTTGGTTGCCTTTGTATAAGAAAACATCGGCATGACATATTGCAGTTATGAAGCTATTTACTGGTAATTGTGAAAATATTTAGTTTCATTATTATTTTTTAATCAGCCTAGTAAACGTTATTGTTCAATTTTAAACGAATGGTAACCTTTGATGTCTCTTAGAAATTAATCTTCATATGTAAAATAAACCCATTTTTGTCCTCAGTTATTTAAATATAAGTTCAGATATAAGAAATTCATTATTTTGCGAATGATTTTTAATCGCTCTATCTATAGGTTAGAAATCATCACTTATTAAAAAAAATGGGACCTACTATCATTTGACCTCTTATACAGGGCGATTCCTAAGTTGATACTTCCTTTTAGCTGGGTATAGAAGGCATTAAAATAATCAACATTTTCAAAAAACTCAAAAATAAGATAAATAAAATTCATTTATAACACTATGGATCAAATACGGTCCTGCCTAACTTGCCCGTTGAATAACATTAAGAAAACTTCTGAGTGTGGGATGAGCTCGCAAGGGAAAGCGTTCTGCGTATAATCTCGAAGCAGCAGCCGCACTTTGACGACATTCACCGTAAATTAGCACCATATCTACTAGTTGATTGTTTTCAAATTTTACCATTTTCACGTGTCACCAATTTAAAATTAACTTGCTTCCCAGCGAATTGACAAATAACTGACCACCGACCCGTAAATTACATGACTAATAGACAAACAACACGAAGTATAGCAGGCTAAGTTTTGATGACCAGGCCCGCACTTAGATTTTTTACTTCTGTATCTCGCCTATTTTTAAGTTTTTTGAAAAAAGTATTTAAAAATGTTGTTTATTTTAATGCCTTCTATACACAGCTAAAAAAGAAGTATCAACTAGAAATCACCCTGTATATTGTTTTTTAAGGCTGTCTAGTATAGCCCCGAAGGTCGAAGATATTTTGGAATATTGGTAATACAATATTATGTTTTATATATAGAAAAAAATTAATATTTCATCAATTATTACATTAAGATAGAATCGCATTTATTTAAATGACCTGGGGGATATTTTGGACATAAAAACGCGGGTTATTTTTTTTTGCAGTCACATGATGATCACCATATTTTCACCAAATATCAACATATACACTAGTTTTTCCTGAAACTTTTACTTAGTCCTATAGCAGCCTTGTATGAAAAAAAGTTAGACCACTGTAAACGTAAAATTTTCACGCATTTCTAAAATAGCCCCGTTATACGTCCTTAAAACTTTGTTGTAATGTAGCGGGTTTTTAGATTTAACTTTAGAAATAGCCCCGCTTATAATTAAAAAGGTCAAATGGAGGGATTTAACTTTCATATTGACGTTTTTGCCATTTCTTTATTTAAAATTTTAGGTAACGTCATTATCATTAAACATATAATTTTTCAACTTTTAAGCATAAGGAGTAACAAAATGTAGTAATCCAATAGCACAGATTTGCGTATAATTTGTTCTAGGATAAGCCCCGTCTTAGATCACTGCAGCTTAGCGCTGTAACGACAGTTACAGAATTATGCCATTCTTTTATAATATTTAATAATTAAGCTTGGTCTACTAAGAAATCGTACACAAATAGAGTCAATAAAGTTTTTTTTTTTCAGATTATGAATTCCAAACCAACAATAAATTCGTCAAAAGTGTATCATTCTCTTGAAACATACGACTGCAATGATCATATATTTTTAAAAGATGGCAACATTGATGATAAATCTGAAATTGAAAATATTCACCCAGTTCACAGGTTCCCTAAGGATGGCGTTTACGTCTTAGGCCTTAGTGTCGCAACCAATAACTCTGACTACGTTATTGATGTTCATATTGAAATTAAATCCGATTATGGGTACCTTTCTGCTGTCGATTGGCCCCTCCTACCATTTTATGGTTTTATGTGTATATACTATATAATTTTAGGACTTATATGGTTAATCTTATCTTTTTTACAATGGAGGGATTTACTGAGAGTACAATTTTGGGTTGGGGGGGTTATCTTACTTGGAATGTTGGAAAAAGCCACATTCTATGCCGAGTATCAAAGTATTAACAATACTGGCATAGAAGTTCAAGGAGCCATGATCTTTGCAGAATGGGTATCATGCGCAAAAAGAACATTAGCCAGAATGCTTGTTATAATTGTAAGCCTAGGATTTGGCATTGTTAAACCCAGGTTGGGTTCCACTTTGCATCGAGTAGTAGGTGTGGGCATATTGTACTTTTTTTTAGCAGCTTCAGAAGCTTACCTAAGAAACACAAAAGCTAAGACCCAATCCAATAGAGATCTGCTTGTTGCTTCTGTACCTTTGGCTGTGCTGGATTCCGCTATTTGTTGGTGGATATTTTCTGCATTAGTAAACACTACTCGAACTCTGCGTTTGCGTCGAAATGAGGCAAAACTTTCATTATACAGACATTTTACCAATACTTTAATATTTTCAGTTCTTGCCTCTGTAATTTTCATGTTGTATTGCATTAAGGTGCATCGTTATGTGGCTTGTTTAACAGTATGGAAGGATATCTGGCTAGAAGAAGCCTTTTGGCATATTCTATTCTCATGTATTCTTTTGGTTATAATGATTCTTTGGCGTCCAACCAACAATAACCAGAGGTATGCTTTTGTTCCTCTTCTTGATACAGGAGATGATGAGGAGGAAGAACATTTAGTAAATGATGCTTATGGAGTAAAGGTTAGAATTCACCATCAAAAACAGCAGAATTCTCCTAGAAATTCCGTTGATGACGATTTAAGATGGCTGGAAGAAAATGTGAAAAGCGATCCGGCTCTGCCTATTTTAGATTCGGACGAGGAACTTGTCAACACACGGTTTGAGGTTTCAAAAATGCAGTAAACTGCTTGCACTAAGTGATCCATATATAATAAGAGGATATACACAAGATTCCGACAGGGGTGGGTAAACCTTGACACTCTAAACATTTAATAGTAGCAAGTTATATTGGACATATGATTTCTGGTGTAATTGTAATCAATATTGTAATAAATTACTCTACATATAAGATATTCAAATAATTAAAGAGGAGATCGACACTGGTATTATTTGGTGTTGACCCACCCCTGCAAATAAGCCATCATGTATTATTATGTAATTTAAATAAATCAGAAAACCAAGATATCATTTATTACCTATTTCATTATTTATTGTATAGATGCCTTTAGTAATAATTAAATTGCTGTGAAATATCGATTAGTTATTTTTATATTAAGAAGACTAACTTATAGATTACATTCCTAGGTTCAGTTTTCAACATAATAAACTATTTGTGTAGTACCTATTTTTAGTCCCTATTATTCAGTAGCGTGCTGTGAGATAACGATGTGAGGAAGCGTCAGTCTGGGCGGAAAATCATTTTGTACTTCTTTTTATCTGACTCAACTCCGTCTCCGAATTAATTTCTGGTGTAGGCCTACCTGTGGTAATAATATTCCTTTTTTCTACAAAGATAAAACCTTGCGCGCCAAGCAAATACAATTAGTGGAAATATTGCGTGGTATGTTCATATACAAACACGCAGATCATGTAGTTCTGTATAAAGCAAAGCGATGCGGCTTTCAAAGTTCAATAAATGCGATAACGGATAGCGCATTCTTCACTAGTAAAAGTTATGAATGATACAAAATCCATAAATTCGCGGTCGCGCTGCGCTGTATATACAAGCAACCTGAACAACGACGAAGCTAAGATGAGGGAGGTGAGACGAGTGCCGGTAGCACCGACACGAATGATCAGTTCCGAAGGTGTCGATGCATGTGGTTCTTGACAGTCTCGGCCGGATTTGGTTTAGAGTAGAAAAAAAATAGGTAATATGTTGAAATTAAAAAAAAAAGTTCTATGTAATGTAACGAAGGGAAACAGTGCTTCAATGGACCGTACACCACTGCTATTATTTTAATTAACCTTTTGTTGAATTATAACAGTCGAGAAGTTTTAAATTTACGATCTAAATCTCCAAAAATTAAATTGAACTTAAAAATACTACTGTCAGGTCAGGCAAGTATATTAATTTGTTTTTTTTTTAATAACGCTTCGAATTAATTATTAAAACTGACGCCAGTGGCGGCTCGCGGTCTTAAAAAATGGTGAAGAGCTAGGTATAGTGCGGGTACATAAACAAACATTGACTAAAAACCCGTGTAACAAAACGCCTCTGTCCAACGACTGAATGGAGTTTCCAACAAATTACAAACTATGTCATTAATTCGGTTCATTTTTAAAACACACAACTAAGTAGGTACGTACCTACCTACACTACTAAATTAACTGAAAAATAAAAACAAAACTTTTTAATCACAAGTAAATCACGTAAAAACGATATCTATAACCGTAAGTTTCGCGAAGCCTCAAAATAAATACCTTCAGGTTAGGCGAACCAATGCTAAAACAATGGTGCATACGACTGATCTATTTTTAAATTTCTCTTCATCATAATGCAAATTGTTACATACTGTTTGCGCGACTGACGTCACGTAACCATAGCAACGGTGAATATCAAAGCCATGTTAGGAGTTGGGTTTTCACTTGCTTCGAACTAACGGACACGGTCGGCTGGGGCGCGCCAAAATGCACGAGTGATTATAATTATTGTTCATCGGAGTTAACCGTGGCCCTATTATGCATAGCTACATTCGGATTAAATTAATATTATTAATTCGAACATAATTGTTTTTTAAGGACTAAAATGGTAGCTGTATTGGTATATTAATATTTAATATTATATAAACTTTCCTCCTGGTTTTATTTATTTTTTTTGGTGAAGAGCCCCTTCACCTGACGAGCCGCCACTGACTGACGCTGCTTAGGATCCGACCCCTAAAAGCTATCTTGGCTGCCAATCAATGAAAAATGTTCTACTTTTTGACGTTAATAGTTTAATTTTGTGGAAATAGTCCATCTCTCAGTGGAGTGATATTATGAGTAGGGGAATAACACACAGTCTGCTCCACTAGTTTATCGGAAGGATTTCTTATTTAGAAAGACCTTCATCATCAGCGAAATGAAATTAATTTATTACAAGAAGAAATACCCTCAACATTGCATGTTAAACTGAGGAACAGAAAGAGAAGAAAAAGTTTTGAATTTAAGTTTTACCTGATGTAATTAAGGTTAAAAAATTTAAAAAAATTTTTAAAATTACGAAGTGAAAGAAGTGTTAAGATAGCTCTTTCGAAAACATTTTTAGTTTAATCTTAGTAACCACATCAACCAAAATCCAATGATTAAAGTCAAAAACGTGCGAACTGATAGAAATCAGAGCACAAAAAAGTTTAACATGCAATGTTGAGGGTCTCTCTTGTAATAAATTAATTTTATTTCTCTGATGATGAAGGTTTTCACCTTCGAAATATGTACGATACGATACTAAGGCTTTTCTAAATAAGAAATCCTTCCAATAAACTAGTGGAGCAGACTGTGTGTATTATTCCCCTACTCACTGTTAATAGTTTATTTTGATTGACGTTTTCATGACTATAGATAACATGACAGGTTGAAAGCAATATGTATATTGGCTATCCTTGTCTTATCGCATTAACAGACTCAAAACAGCAAATTTCTGAAAGTTTTTACTTGGCGTACAAATAACATCGTCACCGTCTACTAATTAGAGTTAGTAGACGGCGATAACCGTTAGGCTGGCGCTGGGGGTAAATCTTTAACGTTTTAATTTATTTTAAAATGAATCTAATGATATTTTTCCTTCATGGACCTTTCCTCGTCTTAAAAACCGTTGTTTTTTTAAATCAGATATTTTTAAATTTGTCAGAAAATTTTTGAAATATTTTATGTCCTCCAAAACTCTAAAACTTTACACTTTTATATATAGTAATTGTGGACAAGAATTATTCATTTCATGCTCTTAGTATTCTGTGCCTCGGAGCATAATACAAATTCAGTGAACGATATTTCTGTTCTAATTTCTGGCAGTTAGTTTTCCATCTTTCATCTTTGGAGATAGGAAAAACTTTGTCTAAACTAAATGATCTTTATCACCTTCAATCTTTAAATCTTTGGCTGTACTATGTCTTTTAATCTCATTTACAATAGTCCAGGCGCAATTTTAAAGCTCTTTTAATTCCCACAGATCTCGGCGACTTTTGCACCAAAATTAAAAATGGTATTGCTGTAAAGAGAATTAAAATAACTTTATGAAAAGCCACTTGACCCCCTTGTCATTTAAAGGTTTAGGGGTTATTCCATCCTTGGTCAGGGTGTTAAAGAAATAAATGCCCAAAACAACGCGGCTTTGTTTTTATTTAACCATCTTGTATAATGTATAGGAATTTTTTTTTTACGGTTCGCCGACTACGTAGGCCATCTTGAACCGGTCATCGACCACAAATGTGATCTACCGACTGGGGAGTGTGAAACGGCACCTTCATCCTACGAGATATCCGATCTCATCCGGCGTGAATAGGATGGCTAGGTGTCGATTCATTTTACACTCTTCCCCGAGGCAAGAGCACGCCGTGTTCCCAAGCGGTTACCCGCCCAAGTACTAACCGCGCTTGACACCGCTTAACTTCGGTGATCTGCGGGAACCGGTGCTTAATATGTCGACAGGAAATAACTATTATTTAGACACTTGAAATATATTGGATATTATACTTTATTTTCGGTATAGAGTGCAAATATACAAAAAAAAAACGTTAATAAAACCAATACAATTACTTACATTTCCTACTTTTAAGCAATAAATTATGTGTATATACGATATGCTTAGAAAACATCTTTCTATTAGGAAGAGGACACCAAACCGACATAAATATTTAAAATTGTTTCAATTTGAGCATAAAATATACAGTAGTTGCGTTAGATATTTACCCGTACGTCATAAAATATGAATCAAATCAAAGAAAAACGGTTAAAACAAAGTCTAATTTTCTAAAATATTACGATAGATGTGCCTAGAATGCCGGTTTACGGATTCCTAAAAGTCGTGGACTCGCTAATGGTAAAACTTTTATAAACATTACACTCAAATAATCACTTTACAATTCTTACCTACAATTTACAATTCCTTCTGTCTAGCACGTTTAATTGGCAATGACGTATTGCTCAATAGAATAATGCCCGAAAGACGTTGGTTTATATTTTTATTCACACAAACTACTATAATAAATAAAGATGAGTAGGTAGTTGTTAATCAAGTCACTTTATCGTTGAACTATGACGTACGGGTAAATATCCATCGGGTCTGTATTTATTTGAGGATTTAATGAGATTCGAAGTATATCACGACGTCGGCATGTATCAATAACTATAAACAAGAACCCAATTTTGGGTGAACAATGTATAAAAAATAACCTCATAAGGTTGTTCTCAAGCAATGATAAATGTCTACAGTCACGCGCGCTCTAAAATGTACAGGGTGCTACAAATTCGTGTGCGTACAAGGGAATCTCGAAAACGGTAAGAGATACGAAGATGGTTAAATTGAGGCAAAGATGCGTATTTTTTGGCTTAATAATTTGGTAAAAGAAAATTGTAAACATTCCAAATACCTTCGAAGATATCCGAAAAAAACTAAATTTTTAGTTTCGATTATTAATTTATCATTTTTCACTGGGGAAAAACAAAAACACTCTCATAGCCGTTCCTTATGTTCTACAAGATGGCGTTATTAGTTTTCAAATTGGACGTTTCGTTTTTTAGACACCAACCTCAATTCTTTTTTTTAAATACGGACCTGGAATTTTTAAAACAGTTTTAGGAACTTCTAAGCTGTGGAAATTTAATACTATTTAAAGGTTTTTAAAATTTTAACGTTTTGTCGTCGAATAACACATCACTAGCATTTCAAATTATTTGAAATTTCTGTTTTTTCGGATATCTCCGAAAACATTCGGAATAATTACAATTTTTTTTTCGCCAAATTATTAATAGCGATTTCGATTTACAGATCTCGGGCACTCTGAGAGTGCTCTCCCCGAGATTTGCGTGTTCAATTATCGAAATCGAGATATCTCACTATATGGCTATGACAGATCTCGGGCAGATCTATGACGTCACAGAGCGCTCTCGGAGTGCCCGAGATCTGTAAACCGAAATCACTATAAGCCCCAAAATATTTCGAGTTCCCCTTATAAGCACACAAACCTGTAGCACCCTGTATATACCTAAGTATAGAACACAAGCATGTATTTTGAAGAAACATAAATATATACGTCCGGTTTTACATGCATACCTGTAATTATAATTTTTTATGTTTTTAGTAGTATGAACAACACTTAATAAAAGTACTTTTACAAGGTTAGAAAAAAAATGACACGACATGTCAATGTCATTAACTTCCCCTACAATTATATTGTAATGGCGGAAATACCCGACTGAAGGCGCAAGGGAGGGGTTAATGATAAGGAATGTCAGTTACGAAATTCCTCCTCAGGACCATTATCGATCCCGCCATCTTTCTCTGTGCGTTTTATTTTACTTATACGACAAGGTACCCACGGGCCTAAATTTGACAGAGTAAGTAGGACGTGATTTTTCACAAGTCAGCTTATGACATTAATTCTGTTAACCAGCTGACTTTCGATCATTAACGTGCCATAGAAGAGGTACACTGTCAAATTTAAGCCAATCCTGCCGGTCTAATGTTAAAATTTTTCTCTAACTAACATTCTTTTACTGGGGTTTGCTAGTCTGCTGGATAAAAAGCTTATTTTTCTGCCTTGTTATTTTCGCTTGGGGCGAGGGAAGAACGCTTTGAAGTTGCCTGGGAACAATTTCGGTTCTAGCTATTCGCGTAATTCTTGTAATCAGACTGCTGTTTTTATCCACTTTGCTAGTAGTACTGCCAACTGGGCGAGGGATTGCAGGTTTTCCTAAACAAAGAAAGTGTTTTCAGCATGTATTATTTAAGTGAGCAGTATTTGTAGGGCACAAAATAATTTTATATAAGTTTTAGATGGTGCATATTGCTTGAAATATACAGGGTGATTCCTAAGTTTTTATTTTTATTTAGCTGTGTATAGAAGGCATTAAAAAATTTTCAAATACCTTTTTCAAAAAACTAAAATAGACGAGATAAAGACGTAAAAAAATCTAGTGCGGGCCTCGTCATCAAAACGTAGCATGCTATACTTTATGTTGTTTGTCTTATCTCTTATTAGTTATGCAATTTACGGGTCGGTGGTAAGTTATGTGGCAATCCGCTGTGATGTGTTTTTCTGAAGCGAGTTAATTTTAAATTGGTGACACGTGAAAATGGTAAAATTTGAAAACAATGAACTAGTAGATATGGTGCTAATTTACGGTGAGTGTCGTCAAAGTGCGGGTGCTACTTCGAGATTATACGCAGAACGCTTTCCCTTGCGGACTCATCCTACACCCAAAAGTTTTCTTAATGTTATTCAACGGGCAAGTTAGGCAGAACCGTATTTGATCCATAGTGTAATAAATGAATGAACCTTATTTTTGAGTTTTTTGAAAAAAGGTATTTGAAAATGTATATTTTAATGCCTTCTATACACAGCTAAAAAAGAAGTATCAACTTAGGAATCACCCATTATATATCTTAAATAACAATTACGTTCAGTGCCAAAGCATCCACAAGATATTACTTGTCCCTGAAATGTTCTTATAGGTCAAAATATTACTCTCAATTTTTTTGAAAAATAGAAAAATACTAACCTAAAATTCTTATGACTCTACTCTCATCTCCACCTCCACTATCGTTTGCTAAATGCCTTAAAACTAAATGGATTTTATCTTCGTGTTGCTGCTGCAGAAATATGGCTCTCCTTTCTCCCTCTAATCTAACTTGTTGCAGAGCATGACTTAAGTTTTGTATCCTATTTATTAGTGTTTCGTTTTGATTTTCATAATCCATTACTTGGAATTCCAACCTTTTTCCACTGAATCTAAGCTCAATTACCTTTAAAAAAAATTGAAGACGTTTAGTAGTAGTTAAGGGTGGGGGTGGGCAAAATAATCCACTATTAATCGGTTAAAAAATTATTTCAATTTTAACAGTTGATTATAAGCTTTAATCCACGATACACCTACAACGGTATGCTGATTAGCAAGCGGAAAAAACAAGTCCCTTTGCTTAAATGCGCATGTATTATGCAGGGTGTTTTTTTTGCTGGGGTTGGCGAAAGAGCCTGTATACTTAGGCCTATATGGCACATTGTATCCCCTATCGTCTGGGTAATGTCAGCCAGACGGGACCTACAGCTTAACGTGGAATCCGAACCACGTGTAGGTACTAGTTATCCTTTTTACGTCCCCAGAGGTCCATAACGCCCTTCTCGGTGCCGATATTGAGAATCACTAGTAGCATACTGCATTCTTTTATCCACTACATTTCGGACAACTTTTTTTTATTATGCGTATGCCCACTCCGGGGATCGAACCCGGACCGCCACGGTCGAATGCCAGTACCTCACCTCTGAGCCACTGCCGCGGTTATACAGGGTGTTATGGAATTAACGCATTATATTTAAATGGGTGACTCCTTGGGCATCCTAGAGAAATACTCCATATTTTTTTTAACGACGAATTTTGGACGAACGCCATATGGGCACTTCAATAACAGAGCCTGATTTGAATGACGACAGACGAGTTTTAGGCCTCTTTCAGACGAGGATACTGTATGCGGGATTCTGTATGCGAGATACCGAATCACAGCCGCATACTAACCCGATACTTCTTTGGGATACTCTTTTATTACACATTTCTTAACAAGCTTCAGTGCGGTGCAGTCGTTAATCATGAATATTGAAGAGTGCGTTATGTTATGGTATATCTAATAAAAAGAAAAAACTTAAAAGGAGACGAACTCTGTGGGTTCATCCTATGGTAGAATTAAGGGAAGCTAAGGGAACATATAATTTACTTTATCAAGATGTATTACAAGACACTACAAAGTTTTTTAATTATTATCGAATGTCTCCACAATCATTTGAAGAGCTGCACAACATTCAACTACTCACTATCACTTCTGAATAAATACTGGCCGCCTCTGAAATCGAACTTTTTGCGTCGCAAAAGTATGCATGTCTGAACAGGTCCATAAGCCACCATGATAATTCTGTATCTCGGATACTCCTTCGCCGCCGGGCGGCTGATTTGTCAAGATTCAAAAATTCTGTCGCGCGATACTGTATGCGGCGTCGAATGCCGTGTGTAAGCTACAATTTAACTGCATGCTTTTTCTGTATCTGAGATACACGCGTCTGGGATACAACGTCCTCGTCTGAAAGAGGCCTAAATCGCAGATTGGATTTATAGCTATTGTTTTTATTATGATTTGGGATTTTTAGAGGTGGGTTTAATTTTTTTTTCTCAACTTAGAACAGGTAATCATGGGTCACTAACCTCAATTAATTGTCATTTCAAATAAAAACAAACACATGTCACTCTTGTCTTATCACTAGTTCTTTAGAATTCCTTCAGTGGCGGCGTGGTCAAGCCATAATACCAAAAAAACAAATGGTTAATTTTCTCGATTATAGTAATACATTTTAAAATATTTTGTCCTCAAATGTTGCCATACCAGGATTTACGGGTTTAAATATAATGCGTAAATTCTATTACACCCTATATATAATTTTATACTTTATAGATCGTTTTTGAAATTGGTTTAATTTTTCTTACTAATTTTTTTTATTATATGCAAAAAAGTGCAATATAGGTTAAATTAACAACCTCCTTTTTTTGACTTCAGCTAAAAACACAAATTATAAACCTGTGGTTTTATATCCAAGACTAAAAAGTAAAGTAGGTACACTATTGACATTTTGACTTACTTTTTATTACTCCTTGTATATTTTTATTATGCCCTGTGACGTTTCATTGTGTTTCCATGGTTATGATTCAAATTTCACTCACCACTGACAACACAGTCTCTGAATATCATATATTTAGTTCTTATTATGATTAACATATGAAATTTTAATAAATAATAAACGTGTTTATTTATCTTCCTCAATAAACTTCTTTGATCCCCCGAAGACGTGCTTGTTAGGGGCAAATCTTAGTATTTTAAATTATAAATATATATAGGAATATTAAAATGTTTTTTAAAAATATTTGTTATTATTAAGTATATAAAAGTTAAATTGCAAATAAAAAACGTTTAAAGATATGTATACAAATATAAACGCAGTTTTTTTTTGAAGATATAAGTAGGATATAAAAATTTTGAAAAATATATTATTCATAAGAATATTTATTAAAACATTTGAAAATTTTATTTTAAGTTATTTGTTTCCAATACCCATGCTTTTATTTCGACTTGATATTATTTTAATGAAATATGTTTTTTAATTTTTATTGGTAAATAATCGTTTAAATAAAAACATAAATATTTGAAATTTTTTTGTCCTATGGCTATGGACTTATTTATTTTAGGTTTTATCGAGGGGTCATCCACTATTCGAATATGTGTACCAGTAATGCAGATTTTCTCTAAATTTTGCGTAATGCAGAGTGCATTGTAATGTGCTGTACCTTGGGACAGTCAGAAGATTGTACCTTGGGACATAAGTTAACAAGTGTTTTACAAAAATTCAGATCCATAAACTGGCAAAAAAGAGACAACCTGTTGACTGCCAGGCTTTAATCATGTCAGCTATCGAGGCAGTTTTAAAAGAAGATTTAAGTTAATTTTGTTTCTAAACGGATGTATTTTGTTGATTCGTTACGACTCCCTACATGCTTTTTTGTTATAGGTTTTCTTACCACAAAATGGAACAAAATGAAACAAATATATTAAGTGCGCCTAATATGATTATCGAATATGCACCAACTTTTATCAAGAATAAAGTTTTCTGAGAAATCGGCAATAAAAAACTTTCCCATATGTTGCACACTTATGATCACACTGTATAGAAAAGACTATAAATTATATATTCTATACATACAGCGCTATAGCATTAAAAACTTTTGTTTAAAAAAATAAGTCACAATTTAGTCCCAAGCGGTCTCAAGGTACGACACTCTCCCCTACACTTGATATCCCTTTTTGTTTACTTTCGTTAGTTAATTTAGTTTAATACCCTTTTACCTCGCTTTCAACACGTCATTTTACTAAAGAAATTAATCGGCAACATTTCTTTTTATACGTCACTTGGTATACGTTTGAGTCTCGGTTCGAGTATACATTCTTAGTAAATAAAAGTTGGTACACCCTCTTAATACAACAATTCTAAAAAATAATGCAGTTTATCAGCTTGTTGACTTTTATAGGTGCCTTATTATACTTTTTGAAATATTTCATTTTTATTAAGTAGGTATACGTATTATTCCGCGATTGATTCCTTTTAAATAGATGCTCTAAGCTCGCCTCTAAGTAACGCAGCATTTATTTTAGGCATTTATTTTAAATTTGTAGGTAATTGCTTATTACATCCAGCCGATACTCACTATTTACTGTATATTTAATATTCATAAAGACTTAAGGCGGAACTTTGTGCAGCAAGAAATTTATTTGCAAGAGAGTCTCACCCGAAGTGGGCATACTAGCGAGCTTATGACGTGGTGAAAAATATTCCGTAAACATCGATACACACTGAAAGCACGATGCAAGGCGGTAGGTTCTTTATTATGCTAATGAGTTTCGGTTGATTTTATTTCGGAGACGAGAAATTTGTTTTGTGGAAAATAAGAACTTGTTATTGTATTCTTAGTTAAAATAATGTACCTAATCGTTATACGGATATATCTTTTAAATTTGGTCTTATTTTATTATTAAAGCTATAGAATATTTACAAAAAATAAAATTAGGTAGAGCAGAAAGTTTGAAGTGTTAATTAATAATAGGTATAAAAGCACCTGCAAACAGGGTGTGTGTGTTCCACCGGGAACCGCTTCGAACTATATATGGAAAACTATACATAGGAAAATTTTCAAAATTTGCCATCATGGTAATGCTGATGGGGACGACCGGACTAAGAAAATTTCATAATGGTGGTACTTCCGGTTACACCGGAAGTTAGTGTCAGCTAGGGTAGCCAGATTTTAAAAATTGAAAAGCGGGAAGTGGATAGTGCCTGGAGAACAAGTTTTTTTTTGAGGTGCTTAAAATAATTATATTGATGATTTCTAAAAAAAAAAAGTCGATACCCCGTTGACCTTACGCTGTGGCGTGCCTTTTATATTTCTTCCTCCTATCATCAAACGTGCTTTCTAAACGCCTACAAAATTTAGTATGTATGGTTTTGAAGCATGCGGAATTGAATTATAATGTCGGCGCAGTTGCCAGATTTCTCAGCTTTGCGATACACGTAGTAATTTTAATATTTTAAATGGAATGCCCTATTTATTTTTATTGCAGTGCATTGGGCATGTCCAATTTAATAAGATGCCAAATTAACAAAATTCTATCTTTACTAATTGCTGAGCTATGGCAATACTGTAATTCCATTAAAAAGTACCATGAGAATTTATATTTTTAAAGTTTAAGTTAAATAGGCCATTTTGAAAAGACAAGAACTTTTCTTGAATCTTGTCAATAACTTAGTAACTATGGAGGTAGACAAGCGTCCCGGTACTTTTTAAGGGAACTTGTGTTGCCATAGCTCAGAAACTAGTGAAGATAGAATTTTGTAAATTTGAGATCTTACTAAATTTGACACTACCAATTCACTGCAATAAAAATAAATAGGGCATTCTATTTAAAATAACAAAATTACTACGTGTAGCGCAAAGCTGAGAAATCTGGCAACTGCGCCGACATCATAATCCAATTCCGCATGCTCTAAAACCCCCACATACCAAATTTTGTAGGCGCAACTTCAGCAGGTTTAATAATATCGAATTTATTCCAGTTAAAGTCCCTACCCTGTATGCCTATACCTATAAATATCTAAGCGTTTTTGACATATTTGAATTTTTCTGTTAAGAATGACGTTTGCAAGCCTTAAAATAATTATTAATTTTTTCTATAAAGAAGCCTTATATTTATTTAATTTAAGTGGGATTCCTTGTTATAAAGGACCTGCTTTATTAGATTTTTTATAATATTTTGATAACTATTAATTCAGGGTGTTTAAACAATAAGATTGAGAAAACCGCAAAAAGTCTAAATTTTCAAAGGGAAACACCCAAATTGTATAATTACTTTTAGTTTAGCATTAAAAAAGGGTAAGTTTGTATATCCCAAAAATGTTGAACATTATTAATAAGCACATTGTGATGGCTTCTGTTTTGCGGATATCGATTGGCAAATGTGTTCCATGTTCTTGATATAACTTTAACACATTCTCCATAAATAATAAATAAATTTAAATAATCTTCGTTTGTATGTACAATTTAAGCGCACAGGCATGATAATTAATGATCTTTAAATGGTAAGTGACAGCTTCATAAATTTTTCTCGCATTTGATTGTTTTTCAACGCCGTTATAGCCAACTAAAAGTAACTAAACTTAAAATCTGCAGCAAAATCGCCATATAAAAATATTAAGTTGGCAATGTTTCTAAAACTAAAATTTTTTGGAATATACACATTTACCCTTATTCTTAATGCTAAATAAGAAATAATTATAAAATTTGTGTATTTCCATTTGAAAATCTAGTGTTTTTGCAGTTTTTCAATTTAATTTTTAATCGTATTGTTTAAACACCCTGTAGTTATCAAAATATTATAAAAAATCTATTAAAAATATCTAAAACGCTTAGACATAGGTATAGGACATGGTATACAAGATATGCCTAAATTCTTGCGTAGAATGCAAAAATGTAGTAATATATAGAGTATTCTATCTAAAATAAGCAAGTTGTCACTTACTTCCGGTATAACGGGAAGTGCCACCATTATACATATATTTTAGCCCGATCGCCCCCATCAGCACTAGCATATACTGTCTAATTTTCAAAATTGGGAGGCACAGGCCTACCCTGAAACTAAAGGTTTTCAGCATTGGTTATCAAATACTTCGTAAGGTCAATAGTTTTTCAATCAAAATTTTCTTATATTACAAATTTTTCACCATGTTTATTTATAAAACAAAAGATAAGTCCCGCTGGTTCCAGGATTTGTTGACTGTGGTTACTAACTCGCGCAGTATTTTGTCCGTCGCGTTCCGTGCCATTATAATTATTTTTTTTAAAAAGTGGTATGTTTTTGACGATTAGTTGCGCTGCACCTTCAAAAGAAAAAAAAGTAAGTACCTAGATTTTTTTTTAGTAACACAGAAACAACAGGAGGTAGTACCGTATCGTCGCGCTAATCCGATACAAAATCACGGTATTAATGTTTCTTATAAACATAAAGTGATAGGGGGGTAGCCAAAAAAACGTGTAAGTTCTCAAAAGTTAATTCTATAAAATAAAATACTTCGCAGCCTTTTCTACACTTTCTCCACCGTTCAAAAGTGATTCCTACAAAAAAAAATGTCGCAGTCGTTTCATAAACTCCCCCTAACAAAAGTTAGTAAAAAGTATATTTACCCCCCCCCCCTTTCCCGCTTGGTCAAGAGACAGGGGCAACTGCCCTCTTTATGGACGCTCATGCCTAACAAAAAATTGTATTTTATTACTCTGCGTGGCATACTGTCCAATTTTTATTTATTACCTACCTAGCTTCTTAGAAGCATTGTCACTATACATACAGTAGTCTCGCTGCACCAAATTGTAGCTGCGAGCCAATAACATGAACAGATAAATGTCATGTGACCAACGCCAAATTCGTGCCTGACAACTACTTTTAAATCGTTAAACCATGGATAAAATAATAAACACATTTCACCTTTAAAATGAAAACAGGTTTAGACAGAAGCTCACTTTATAAACAATATATAGAGCCTGAATAATAAGCATAAAATATAAAAACAATCGAATAGAAATAGATTCATTATGAAACAGTTGGTTTCTTTACTCACTAAGAACCTTCATAAATGGCTTTGTTTTATTGCACCTATCACCCTTTACCAAGACAAATTAAACTTTAATTTTAGATCTAAGAGTTAATATACCAGGGTTACCATACATCCTGGGATTTGTCGTAAGTTCCCGGTGACCCAGTTTGGGCCTCTAATACCGATAAGCTATTTACCTTAGTATATTTTGTTCACTATCAAGAAAATAACCCATTTCGATAAAAAACGAAACAAAAAATTCAATATAGCCCATTTTTGACTGCAACATATCGACTGGATTTCGTTCAATTCTTATCCTTACCTAACATGAATAAGAAATTTTGAAAGCCCAAACACCAGTTTTGACAAAATGGTGAACGCGCCTTGAACATTTTGCCCTGCGGCGCATTATAAACCATCCCGGTCTAAGCCAAAAAATGTATGGTAACCCGGATTTAATAGCACAACTACTAGTTACGTCTTTTTAATATTAACGCTTAGATATTCTGTTATTGGCACAGACAATCCAAAAAGGATAACATAAAATTTAGCCCAAAATTACCCCCGAAATTACTTCTTGTTCGACCACCTATAATTTTTTTCAGTGTATCATTATTCTCTCTGGATGTAAATTGTTTCACGTCAGCCGAGAATAAATTCAGCTGTATATAGGCAACTTCTATAACATGACAACAAAATTTACCTAAAACATGAGTTGCGCGCTGCAAGATAACGGAGTTATTACGACATTGTTTTGTCTCAATTTTTGAAGTCTTAAAGATAAGACATGGAAGTTCTAAGGTACATGGCTATTTTTTTGAAAAAAAAATTCTTAGCTACGATATTAACCTTGGAAAAGTGCCTAAAAATACGCACCTTTAGTGGGCATTTTCTTATACATATTCTTATTTTTTTCAAAAAAGGGCTTTGTACCTTAGAAATACAAACATTCCTTTATTAAATTTTAAATTGTCCCGACAAATATTTCAAATAGCCTTTGCAGAATCCTGCAGTAGCGAAACGGTGTTTTTCATCCTCTAAATTTGCGCGTGGTAGAGCCTTAACTTGTAGGTATATCTATTAGAAAGGTCCTTAACAAATCACACTCGCACACAAATCGGAATCACGGCCTTAGAAAACTGCCAAGATGGTAAACATAACCTTTTAAAAATAAGCCGCCAAAAGACTTGCGATAGCCAACGATTTTGCGCTGTTGTCAAATTAGTTAGTAATGCACGGTAATTCAAGGTAATGCGGAGTAATGCAGCGTAATGCAGCGTAATGCAGGGTAATGCAGAGTAATGCAGCGTAATGCAGAGTAATGCAACGTAATGCAGAGTAATGCGGGCCACTTTGTACCAGTAATGCAATTTAGTGGATGACCCCTCGGGTTTTATGGTTATTTCATTTTTATGACGTGTATTATGATTATGGTTTTTGAACTGTATAAGATTTTTATTTTTAAATAATATAGTAAAAACTTACCTTTTCAAAATATCTATACAACAACACTCGCATTTCATTTTCACTAAGCTGCATCAACCTATCCATTAACATAACATCTCCCTGTTCTTCCACCTTTTCTATTATTTTTTCATTAATACTTCTGTGACCACACAACAGCTCATTTTTGTACTCTATAGCAAAATCTATTGCTTCAATTGCTTCCTCATATTGAAAAAGTTTTTTTTCTTCTATTTCATTTAAAATCTTTTTGCTTTGTGATTTAGTGTCGATTTGGCATCGTTGTTCGACGAGATATTCTCGTGTTCTGCGCAAGTTTCGAATTTCATGCCTATACTGTTCTAGTTCTTCACTGGACAGAGATAAATTATTTTCTTCAGTGTGAGAACTGGATATTAGAACAAGAGCTTTGCATTCATTGTAACTTTTTTGAGGTCTATCACTACCAGCACAATTTTCTTTTGAAGTGTTTATGGAATTTTCGATTTCTTTTAGTTGGGATTCGTATGTTTGTCTCCTTTTTTCTTCGCGCTTTTTTAGCTTTAGTAGTTTTTCCAGTTGTTTCTTTGATGAATACAAACTTTCTTGAAGTTCTACAAGCTTCTTATTATCATCTTCAGTAATGTTTTTTAAGTCTTCAGCATCTTTTAATTTGTTTTCTACTTCCACTAACTCTTCTCGATATTTGGTTTCCAGGTAGTGATTGTTATTTACATGTGCTACATTTACTTTTTCCTGAGTGCTTTTAAATTCTTTTTTTAATTTTTGACATTTTTGTTCAATTTTAATTTGAGCATTTGATTTGGTATCCTTGTGTTTAACGAGTTGCTGAATAAGGTTCTCTTTTATTTTCATTGTTTGTTCAATATCCGCTATTTGCTTATCATAACCACGAATTGCCAAATTTACCTAAAAAAACAATTTACATTCACATTTGGTTATCTTGTTTGTGTCATTAAAAAATATTATGCTTTTAGTGTTGAAATGAAAATTGCAGTTTATTTTACAAGAATGTCTTCTATATACTTTTTAGTAAAACACTTGTATCTTTTTAATGTTTCATTAACATTTATTAGAGAATTACCGAGAGTTGGTCCAATTTGGTTTCTCATCTATTTCAGGTTCACCTACTCACCTGCTTTAAAATTCGTTTCTTTAAATCATGTGTCATTGAAGGTTCAAAACATTCCTTTCGATCTGCTTCTTTAATTAGGTCTTCTTCACTTAAGACTAATGAAGCTAGAGAATCCTGCTTCTGCTGTAATTCTTCAATGGAATGAATACTATTTCTTCTACCTCGGGCTCCTAAAAATAAATTTGAATAAAAACTTACTTTACTTATTATTTTTGATATAACACTACCCATGTACTTACTGCTCAGAAATAAAAATGTTTAAAACGTCAGAATGGGTTATAGGATATAATAATCACATCAGGATACTGATATGGTATGGAAGTATGAACGATAAATGCACCTCTGGAGTGCCACGAGGCTCTAACTTAGGGCCATTACTGTTTATAATAGCTATAAATAAATTGTTAGTGTTGCATACCACTCTAAGTTTAGATAAATATAAGAATTTATTTCACAGCAGATTAACTGTTAAATAGCATATCTTCATTAGTGCAAACCGAGGGGTGTCTCACTCCCGAAATACGTGTACCTTTTCTCGCGAAATCCTACGAAATCCCTCCGAAATCCCAAACTTGGAGTCGAAATCGCGAAATCATAGCGAAATCTATGAAATCCGTATTGATTTCGGCGAAATCCCTATATTTCAACCGAAATCCATTGACGATTTCGCCGAAATCACAATATCCGTACAATAAAGATAGCGCTGTGAAAACTTTATTTTTGTGCAATGTTGCCACTTAGTTCGATTTTCCTTTATACTTCAGTATAATGTTAAATATTTGCCTTAAACTTTATGTCAAACGCTCGGTCAAAAGTCAAAGTCAACAACCAATTTTTTATCTATCACATATTTACATTAAACCGAGAGCTGAGATGAGCATTAACGTATTCAGTAAGTGTAGTAAGGCAAAAACCGAGGCAAAAACACATCCCATCGAAAGATATGAACGATCTGGCAACAGAGCAACGGTACACGCGGAACGCCATTTCGGACGAAATTTTCCGTTTGTTGCAGGGTGTAATTCCCGGTTCTACGCTCGCATATTCGTAACTAGGAAATTTATATGTGAAAAATATTTTATTTAGTATTTTTACTGTGTAGTTCGTATAATTTGTATGCAAATATTTAAACAAAAATCAGCTTGTAAATAAATAATTATTTTTCTACATTTTGTAGTGTAGACTGTAGAGAATGTAGAAAAATAATGTTCTCCGCGTAGAATATATACAGGGTGGCAACTATTTATTGTCCACTATTGGTATCTTGGAAACTGTCGAGGAAACGGTAATTTTTACGAAGTTGATTAAATTAGAGAAAATATGCCGTATTTAAGGCTTTTTAAGATCCAGTAATTGCATCGCTGAATTGTTTTTAATTCATAAGATACAGGGTGAGTTGTTAAAAACGTCTAAAATTAATTTCTTGAATAACTCAAATGGTTTCAATTTTTTAAAATGTTTTTCAAATAAAAAATTCGTATTTCTTTCTTCTCTACAAAATATCGTTATCGGTTTTTATGTCATTTTTTATAACTGATATATCATCGTCAATTTCATTCTTTTAAATACGGACCTAGAGTTTTTTAATTTATTTTTCTGAGTACCTACCTACCTACGTTTTACCCCAAATACAATGATGTATCACTCAACCGAGCACTCAACCCTGTTTCGGCATAAATAATACATACTCAGGAAAATCCTTGCAACCATCCCGAAATCGCTTGAAAAATGCGAAATCCCTCCATAAATTCTGAAATCTCCTCAAAAACTCCGAAATCCCTACAAAAATGCCGAAATCACTGGGATTTCCGAAATACATGTCCTTTTTTTTCAGGAGTGAGACGCCCCTCGGTGCAAACCTAGTAATAGTACAACTGTAGAGACTTTAATTATATCTGTTAATAGCTTTTGCTATTAATACTTAAATAAAAAAGTTAAATAAACAAAATCTGGATTTAAAGCAGAGATCGTCATAAAAAAATATGATCTTTAAAGATATTTGATAACATTATAATTGGTAAATATTGGTTTAGAACTAATGAAATGTGAAGCAAATATTTTTTAAATAATTATGGATGAAAAATGTATTTAACTTACCTTTGTGATGGTAGACATGACTTGAAGAACTATTAACACTATCTATAAGTGGAGTTGTTGCTGTAATATCAGCACAATTGGCTGCGTTGACTAGAGAATCGGTCTTATGTTGAAAATCAACAATAAGATTGTCCAAGCTTTAACAAAAAAGTTTTTATAAACTAGGGTGCATCAGGTACAGGATCATCCATCCAGGATTGAACAGAGACCTATTCTTTGAGTTTACCTGTATATTTGGTAAAACCGAGATAGCCATCTTGACCGTTAAATTGTCATTTAAAAAGCGATTTAGCTTAAAATAAAGAAAGGAAAGTTGTTTTTTCAATGGAACACCCGGTATAGTTTTTATCTTTATGGAAGGGGTTCCTTTCCTGAATCTAAAAATATATAATTTCAGTAATGACAGCATACACTTAATTGAGTCGTATCTATCGAATCGACTCCAGTATGTATCTTTTAATAATGCTAATTCAGACAGGAGATATATCATGCATGGCGTACCCCAAGGCTCAGTTTTGGGGCCCATATTATTCTTGCTATATATAAACGATATAAATGCATGCATATCTACGAACTCTGCCACCTTATTATTGTTTGCTGATGATACCAGTACAATTAACAGCTCTGAAGATCTTGAGGAACTGGATCGGGGGGTCGTGGAGACGCAGATGGATGTACAGACTTGGTTCATCGCCAACAAATTAAGTATTAATGCTATTAAAACGCAGATATTAAATTTCTCACTAAGACCAGGTGTCATAAATACTACACCGGTTAAATTTTTGGGAGTCTATCTCGACACAAAGTTAACCTGGGAGGAGCATACAACTCAATTAGCTAGCAAATTAAGTAGAAATATTTATATCATACGTAACTTAAAGGGTATTGTTTCTGAAAGCGTCCTTATGACTGCATACTATGCCTTCATAAACTCACATCTATCTTATGCTATCCTTGGCTGGGGACATTCCCCACATGCTTCTACAGTGTTTGCTATACAGAGGCGCTGTGTAAGAGTAATGGCTGGCTTGAGGTATATTGAATGTTGTAGAAATAGCTTTGTCTCTCTGGGCATTCTCACTGTGCCATGCATCTATATATTTAACTGTCTAATGTATATAAAGAAGAACCATGATGCTTATGCTCTTAATGGCGATTTTCATACATATAATACCAGGGGAAGAAATTACCTCGCCATAAACTATAGTAGGACTGCAAGGGCCAGGGATGGGGCGAACCATTATGGTATAAAGTTTTTAAATATACTACCTATAGATATCAGAAATGCCGACTTAAAAGTATTTGAAGTAAAAATTAAACGATACCTTAAGAATAAAGCTTTTTATAGTGAGGAGGAATATTTCCTTAATGATTTTAGCGACCTGATTTGACTGAGAGATATGCCCCCTCTACCTCAAAGTGTTGGTCTTGATTTCCTTTAGTTGGGTGCGAATTATTGAAGTGTAAATCTGTTATTTTAAATATATGTTTGTATAATGTTCTTTTTAAAAAAAAACAATATTTTAAGTGAGATTCCTTTAGTGGGAAAAAAATGACTAATAATTATGCTTATATATATGTATTTTTACTTTGACTTGTGAAATTATTGTTATGTACATTCATGAATAAATTTTGATTGATTGATTGATTGATAGATGTTATTTTAATGCATCGCCATTATGGAGGTTTTACTCACTCAAGGCCTTCTAGACCTATTAAACTAGAATTTAAATCAGCTTTCTAAAAATTTTATCGCTCATATCTTAAAAACACTTGGAGCTAATATAAGTACCTCTACAAACTATATATTTTTGGAATCAGGAAAGAAAATCCATTCATAAAAATGAAAAATATGCAGGGTGATTCACGGTGGATGGAACGTTAGACGTTTATGGAGAACTAATTAACAGATCATTTTGAAAATTTGGCAACCGAGATAAACGACCACGATCTACATTTTAAAAATATTTTTGACCATGCGGTGTTGCCGCTTCTACTATATACCGGTGGCAACATCGGTATTTTAAATGGAACACCCTGTATATTTTTAAATTTTCAGATTCTTCAAAAAATAATAAATATTTTTTAATAAATGCATTATTCAGTCTATACCTAATAGTTTTTGAGATACTGACTCTTGAAAAATGACATTTTTGAACTTTGACAGCTTCTAGCGTTCTAACTGTACGTCTTAGAGCAAAACGGCTTACATGTCCCTATCTTTAATTTTTATTATCTTCCCAAAAAATCAACTTCCGGTTAAACCGGATGTTACTCGAAAGCAGGAAATACAGTACTTCCTGTTTAACAGGAAGTTGATTTTTTGGGAAGATAATAAAAATTAAAGATAGGGACATGTAAGCCGTTTTGCTCTAAGACGTACAGTTAGAATGCTAGAAGCTGTCAAAGTTCAAAAATGTCATTTTTCAAGAGTCAGTATCTCGAAAACTATTAAGTATAGACTAATAATGCATTTATTAAAAAATAATTATTATTTTTTGAAGAATCTGAAAATTTAAAAATATACAGGGTGTTCCATTTAAAATACCGATGTTGCCACCGGTATATAGTAGAAGCGGCAACACCGCATGGTCAAAAATATTTTTAAAATGTAGATCATGGTCGTTTATCTCCGCTGCCAAATTTTCAAAATGATCGGTTATTTAGTTCTGCATAAACGTCTAACGTTCCATCCATCGTGAATCACCCTGTATAGGAAGTTCCATTGAAAAAATAAAAAATTTGCGCCAAAGTTTCGTTGTTTTAAGCCAAGTCGCTTTTTAACTAATTCTATGGTCAAACCGAGGGTCAAACATAAACAAGATGATTATATTAGTTTTACAAAAAATGTCAACTCAAACAATAGGTCCCTGTTCTGTCCTGGTTGGATGACCTTGTACCTAAATATTTTTGGTTCAAAAAAAGTTAAATAAACGTCAAATTTACCAAACTGTTTCTTTTTTACCATTAAAAAATGTTCTAAGACAAAATAACAGTTTTGTATGGACAATAGGCACACACAGTCATACAAATCGATGAAAACAATGTCAGAAGAAATGTGTTGGGTGCATGGCAGTTGTGTGCACTATTCTATGTATTATAAAATCTTACTTATATAGGTACCTACCTGTATAGTAAAAACTGTCCATCATCCTCTTCTGTAAGACCCTCATCAGTGTCAGTATTACTACCTTCATCTGAAAAATTTTCCACATCTTCTTCCTCTATTCTTTCCAAAGATCTATGAGGTTCTGAGTTGTTACTTAAACATTCTTCACATTCCTGCTTCAGCATTAACCACTGAGAAATTTGCTCTAATTCGGGGTTTCTTAAACATCCAGCAGTAAGAAGCTTTTGAAATAGTTCCTCAGCATTAATGACTAGCTTTAAAAGTTGATTAGCAGCAAATTGCAGACCAAAAAGATCCACATTTCCTTGAGGAACATCATTGGGATATGTAATGTAAGAATTAACTGTGACATAATTCTTTATTAGCTGTGCCCTTGATGCTATTTCTAGTGTATATAATGTTTCACCAAAATCCTGAATTAACGGTGATATGCAGCATAAAAACAAGGTTTTTGCTCTGCCTCCAAATGAATCCCTTAAAAGAGTTGTCAGCACCGATTGATTATAAGGAACTTGATTCATATGAAACTGATTATTTCTTAAATATGGATCAGTTAAAGACAAAATACAATTCTGAAGTGCTTGAAGACCTAAATCATTAGGTACAGTTTGCAATAAGCCATTGCCATCGTGAAGAATTAATTTTTCACATCCAGCTAAATCTGCAAAACTTGCAGTAGATACTTTGTGTTGAACAGAACCATCTATTATCCTCTGTTGTTCTAAAGTGACGGTAAATAATGTGTGTGAGCATTTCACTCCTAAACTTGAAAGGCCCACCTGTATTAACTGAAAAGCATCTAAAATATCTTCAATTTCAACACTACTGCTACCTAAAAGATCTTCAATATTGTCTCCACATATTTGTGACCAGGTTATATGTACAGACCAGGTCCTATTTTTCTCTTTACACTGTTTTAGCCTTGTCAATACTTCCCTTATAAATCTAGGTACTAAACCATGTTCTGATTCACTAGTAGCATAGTGAAGACCTGGACCGTAAAGGGTATATGTTTTTCCAGTTTGTGACTGGCCAAAAGTAACTATACTAACATCACATCCTTCCAAGAAATAATGTGTAAGAGGTTCGACAGCATTATCAAACAAAGTACTTTGGCAGCAATCAATAGGTAAGGCATAACTTACAGGATAAGTCTGATTATTGGAAAGTTTAATATTATTTAAAGTATCACTTTCAACACAAATTAAGTTTTCTGCATTAGGTGTTCCTGAACATATCCGAACTGCAGTCTCCACTAAGACTTCCATTGTCGATGATTTATTTATTAAATTTTAACATTACAACAGTCGAAGTGTCTTTTAACTACATTTTAAGATTATATTATAAATAAACTTGGATCAAAAACCTGAGTCAAAACACGGTCTCCATTAAAAACATCACAAACCAATGGGGGAATAAAAATTCTCCACAAAAGAGTAGTTGATATTAGTTAAATTCTAGAAGGCAATGTTGAAAAAGTAACTTAAAGGAACCTATCATTTCTCTGTGACAAACACGATGTAGACAACCTATCATTTCTCTGTGGAACTTGGGCCTGCCATACACAGACACACAAGCGTGGCGCTCAACTGTACCCACACGATACGAACCTCAAATTTTTAGCGCATATTTAGCTCAAAAGGAAACACTGGTTCAGGTAAAAAAAAACCTGACATGCATCAATATTTACATTTTTTTAGAAGTTACTTTTGATGAAAAGCGTACTAAGAGATAGTTTGCCCCGAAATAAATGGCAACTCAATCACAGCTGCCAGTAAGTGCTACAAATTTTTTTTACATCCCAAGTTTTTAGTAGGGTAGATACTTGGGTTATTCAATGCTTCAATTGTGCATATAAAATCTAGACTACCAAATTTCTTTGAATTTATTTATATATTTCATTACAAAAGGACGAAAGGAGCTGGATAGATAAACCAAAGTATTTTTAATTCTTTATTAAAACCTACGCTGATAAAACACAAGCTCCTCCAACAGCTTTAATTTTGTCTTCGGCAGATTTGGAGAAAAACTTTGCTTTAACAATAACTGGTTGGTCTGGAAGGCGTCCCTTACCCAAAAGTTTGTAATATCCCTGAAAATAAAATTATTTAGTTTTAAAATGCATTTTTCCAAACTAACTATTATAGGTCATTATATGGAAAATAACAATATAATATAGAAAACAATAACAATAAAATAGAGAAAATAAAAACTTTAAAAATGAAGTTAATCCAATTTAACTTGATTAACACATAGTATTAATAAACAAAATTAAAAATATCTAATTATCATTTATGTCAAAGTTAAACTTGTCTGGTTGGTTAACTGTTTAAAATCTTTGTGTAACCAAACATGTCATTAAAAATATCTGTAAATAAAATATTTAAGAAAATGTTATTACACTCTGATTTACTTACAGCCTTTACAATGTCAATAACTGGGGCTTTTCCCTCTGGATGTTCTTTGTATTTTAACCTTGTTTGTTCACTGACAAGAGTCCATAATTTGTCCAGATTGATGGCCGGTGACCATTTGCTATTTCTCCTAATATGATAATTTCTCATACCCAACTAAAATAAATATAACTTAGTTTACATATGCAGTCTAAGTACCTAACGAAGAATTTAAATATGACATAATAAACTCCAATTGGTTATCTGGTAATATTTTAGGCTGTCATATCAAATCATTCTAGTTCTACAAAGAAAGCTTTGGTGGTTAGATAAATTTACATTTTTATAAAGAGATAATATGCTGGACAAGAAGCACATTACATAGTTTCAAAGATAATCCTATTTGAAAAATACTAATAACGATATTATTAAGTCAATATACCTTTCCAAAGTAACCAGGATGGTACTTATCAAAATTTATCCTGTGGTGATGCATACCACCAGCATTACCACGACCACCAGGATGCTTGCGGTGCTTTCCTAAAAAAAAATGTTTAAATTTAAACACATATTTAACTAGTTCTGCTTAAAAATTAAATGGCTTTGAATCTTTGAAATAAGTAATAAAATTTTTTTAAGTAATTATTGGATGAATTATAATGGTCTACAATAAGTTTTGCACTGCTTTGTGAATAGCGCAACAACCAAACTTAAATTATATACTAGCTAGATATTTATTTAACCTCTTATGTATTTTAAAATCATTAGAACATTAGAACTAAAATCAAACTAGGTTATTACTCGAGTTCTTTTTACTTGAGCAAAGCCAACAACTGACTTGAGCATTCTTTAACTAAATCAACTCCCGTTCCTATTACAGGATAGCTAAGCAAAGATCTTTACTTTGCCAAGTTGTTTTAAAGAAGCAAACCTATCTTATGTATTAACATGCAGAATAACAAGATTACTTAATTTTGCGAATTATAACACAAAACTAAAATTTTAAAGACTTACCAATACGTCCATGGCCGTGCGAGACGTGCCCCCTTAACTTCCTAGTTTTCTTTTTATGTGTGGACTAAAAATAAAAACGTTTAAAATACCTGGTAAACATTTCTTATTTATATTGAAGAAATAATTGTTTCTTTTCGGAAAATTGAAAAACTATTAATCCCAGTACGGAGCTTATATCTTAAACATCATTTAGGAGCATTTTTATTCATACTTGTTCAAAAGATGTTTAATATATTTTAGGAAAACAAGATGAAAGACTGAAAACTCACTCACCATATTAAAAATTTTATACAGAAGAATTTGTGAATGTCAAGTGTCAAAATAAAAACTAGCAGTCCGCTGTCAAATAATTTAAACATGGCCTTTTAGGATTTAAGAGTTATTCAGATAACACAGAGAAGTGCTAGGTTGACGATGGTCGGTGGACTAGGGATGAATTATGACCATTATGCGCCCAGAAATCGTACCTTAACCTTCATCCAAATCAGAGGCGCCGCGCCGACAGAAAATAACGAACGAAGTTTTTAGAACGTTCATTTTGGCAGGCAATATTTTGGTTGACATCGACATTTAAGGAAACCCCATATACATGAATGACTGTGCATCCAAGAACCTTTCGACCCCTGTAGAGTGACGTAGAGTCCCAACCACAGAACTCGAACAAAGAGAAAAGTTATTAACGTGTTAAATGATAGATGCCGCTGTGACTTTTAAATGACGTTGCTAACGCCAAAGTGTAGTGGATTTGAACTAACGTAGGCGGAAGGGGGGTAGGGGAAGCCACCATATGTTTTTATTTTTTTGAAGGTCAAAATTAATATTTTGAAATTTAAAATTTGTAGTAAATATTTTTATTAATTACGTTTTTGTTACTAATAAATACAATTTCCACTGCACGATTTGTAACAACAACGCATTTTTAATAAAAATATTTACTACAAATTTAAATTTCAAAATATTAATTTACCTTGATGACAAATATATTTGGTTTATCTTTAGTAAAACAATCAATAATACAACTTTTTTATTGCATAAAATCATTTAATTTATATAAAATAAAGTCTTGAAGGATTCCTTAACCCATACAAAAGCAGAGGCCAAGGCTTAACCCTCCTTAAAAGTGTTCTCAAACTACTACATACCACCCTCTACAAACACCGGCAGCATAAATAATCTTATTAAGAAAATAAATAACTGAGATCACACATCTTCTATGTACACAAATAAGTTTAGGGTCATAATCATATATCGAGATCCAGTACGAGTAGAGATCAATAAATCAGGTCGAGGTCTTATTACAGTGAAGGTCAGTATCGGTGAAGGGCATCATCAAGTTCAGGTCTAAATCCAGTGGCAGTTGGTTAACATCATGTTCATCAAAATTCTGAAGGATTTATCATGAAACAAGAGAACAGCGACAAAAATCTTATATTGGCAAATTATTTCTCTTACGACTAGTTATCACACATATCAAATACAAAGACAAAAAAGGGGCAAAGAAAGAACAATTTAAGTAACTTTAAGATTTTATTGTTTATTTTGCTTTTACTAAAACTTTTGTATATTTAAAGTTAAAGTGACCAGAACTTAATTAACTTGGTTAATTCACTTAAATTCTTGTAAACCCTTAAATAGACAGTCAACTTGATAATATCAGTAGTTATATCTTATATCATGTTGCAAAGCAAAAATTAGGTAATGTACTACCTACCCGGAATATGTTCAATAACATCGAGCCTTTATTTTTAAACAACCTCGATAAGAAAACTGACTTGAAGTTTTTATTAAAAAATATTATTTTGTGAAAATAGAGACGTTTTTTAAATCGCTTAATCAACAAATACATACCAAGATACTTAAATTATTTCTGGCAGAAAAGTAAAAAATTGTTTAAAAATTTAGGGTCATCGACCTTTGCCGCTATAAAATAGTTTGAACTCTGTTTTCAGATTTTTTTCTTAAATATATTAATATAACATCTTACCCAGACATGCAATAAGACTTTCTTTTGCATTTTAAAATCACGATCTTGAGATATTTGCGATAAAAACATAAATAATTTCTAAACAAAGAGCCATGTCATGAAAAACACCTTCAAAGCCGAACACAAGGAAAAACATCAACGGTTGGTTTTAAAAAATGGAGCAACGTGATTGGTCGAAAGATGACAGCAATAGTAGTGGAAGACAAGTGACACTTGATGCGCCTTTTCCTATCCAAGTTTCATACCCCTGGTCCCAACATGAATTAGCGATTACCGGTTATTTCTTGATTACATACACGGTGTTGCCAACACTCCACGTCGCATTTCCCCTAGATTGTCGTTTTAAAACAGCTAGTATTAGCGTTGGGTCATACGACTCTTTTTAGTGAGCGCGCTCATTTCATTCAGCTCACTTAGGTGAGTCGTACACACTGAGTCGTTCATTTGAACGATGGCGACAATGCATACATACAGGCGGAATCGAGAGCGCTCTTTGACTCGCTGAATAACGGCAACGGCGCATACGATACGAATGATACGATAGGAGCCAATGAGCTGCAATGCACGTGAGCGCGTGCCGGAGTTCGGAGTTGAATTTGAATTTTTTAGTCGTTTGTTGCATTCCAGGAGGCGACAGCGCCGTAGTCAGGGCTTTTTATTGAGTTTGTATTGTATATTTTTTCCAGTTTAAAGTTAAGTGTGTGTTTGTGATGAGCAATACTATTTATTATAATGGCGATTTGAACGACTCATTCAGCAGTACGGAGTCGTACGCTCACCGCTCACTTAAAAGAGTCGTTCATTTTGAACGACTCGCTCATGAGCGACCCATCACTAGCTAGTATACGCCAAAAGTTAAACTGACTACGTGGAAGAAATTTTTTCTAAAAAACCGGTCCTTCGGTGACTTACCGACCCTCCGGCGCTACCGAAACTTCACTTCGATCAAAAGTTACTCCTAAAAAAACAAAGTTTTTTACTATTGTTACCCGCTAACTTGAAGAAATCCGCTCAACATTAAGTGAGTGCCCCGGGAGCGATCTGTTACGTGATAGATATGCTGACACCTAATTGACATTATTTTTGTCAATCATCTGACTTTCGATCAATCACGTCTGTCTTTCATATTTACGCCGTTTGCGCCCCATGTGAACTCGGGCTTAGAGTGCCCGAGAGCAGTAAACTGAAAACGCCATAATGTCTTTTACTAACTCCTCTTTAACTGAGAAGGTAATGACATGAGACGCATAATAAAAAAAAATATGTTCGAGATTTTAGTAGTTTTAAAAATAGAGGGAAGAGTAAAAAATGTACCATCTTCCAACCCACACATTATTCACGCTGCTAATAACCAGGCCGAATAAGATCAAATATCTTGAGTGATGCGGAAGATGGTATATACACACTCCCCAATCGATTATAGTCATATGTAATGGCGTAGAAACTGAGGGTTGATAGCCCTTGATGAGGATCGAGCGTCGCATAACTGAGGCTCATTGTTTGAAAGTCGCATAAGGTTGTAGATTCCCTCAGGAATTACCATGACATCGAGCGGATGAGCGGAAAGAATAACCTTTGACGTTTTACAGCAATAAAATATGGGGGGGGGGGGATACATTTTTTAATATGGGGGGGGGGGAGGGAATACATTTTTTTTTCTAGAAAGAAGACTAACTCGTAAGTTAGTCGCCGACACAAATCATTTTATTTAATAATTAACAACAACGTGTTTCTTGCCTTGTTCAATTGAATGGCTGGGTGAAGCAAAACACTCAAAGGATAAAAGACACAATTACATTCTTGTAGTCATAGAAATAGAAATATTTAGGTAGCAAATAATTGAAGGTATCGTAAATTTTAAAAAAATTTTATAGTATATTTAAGTATGTATTAAGATCTAGTGATTGTATTAGTAGTTATACTGTTATTTCGTTAGTCAACTGGCGGGTAGGCAGTGGCATGCATGACATATGTGGGCCTACTGAAATCTAAAAAAAAAGGTCGCCACCTCTCTTATCTCCTTTCAGTCGCTAATAAGTTAAGAGAATGACACTTTTTTTGTGAGGAAATGAAAAAGTGACTTCTAAAAAAAAAAAGGTTGCCACCTCTCTTATCCTTAATTTGTGTTAGTGTGGGGGGGGGGGGGGGTAGTTATTACAAAATTGACATATATTTAAGTGACCGCTACTCAAGTTTCCTACAAAAAAAGTTAGCTAGCTTTTTGAAAGAAAGTTAATAATTTATGTTTCTAAGGGGGGGGGGGATTAATTACACCCCCTCCCCCCGTAAATGCGCCACGACTGCGGGTAGGTTTTGCTCACACAGACTATACATATGTCCATGAGCACATTATTGTATTGTATAGTTATAGATATATTGTGCAATCTAGTTTATGTATCATTGTTTAATATATCAAAATAAAATAAATAAATAAATAAAAATGAAAATATTTTTTAACCGACTAGGTAACTGAACTTTTTATTTGCTTCTAAAGTTATGGTGGGACTACTCCTCACAATACCTTTTTTGTATACCGGTCCAAATAAAGTGAAAAAACTGAACTGAAATAAAGTGAGTTAGGTTGCGCGATTTGAGGAGAGCGGGAAGCGCCATTTTTAGAGTTTTAAACGCTCCAATTTCAATGTACGTTCGGATGGAGAATTATTGTTTTATTAAAATATCCCCTTTAAATTAATTATTTTCCTTATCATACATTTTTCAGTAACTTATAAAACACAAAATACGGAAAAAATGTGAACACTGTTATTGCTTTTGCTCCTGGTTTTAAAATGCAACTTTCTTTTCTTATTGATACCGTTCAAACAACCAACAGCTTGCCCAGTTTTGTTACGAGATTGGGGAAGACGCCCTGCAAATCAAGTGATAACGAGCTGGCGTTTCTTCTGTGCACCAATGAGTTGAAACTTGACTGTGCTTGAAACATAACCTAATTTAATTGTGAGGTGTGCTCTTTTTCTGTTGCCGTGCTTTTACCTTCTGTGATTTTGGTAATTTATTTTAGCGATTAGATCTTTTGTATTTATTGTAAACCAAGTTATTTGCAAATTACTGAAGGCTAATTAATATATTTGATCTATTGTTTTGCTTATTTGGATACAGGTTTTAAATAATTTAGAATTTCATCATGACGGCCCCCAAAGCTTCTGGAGACGCAAGTCGCAACAATAGAAATGCAGCATATAAAGATAAGAGCAAACCTGCTGATGTAAGGTCCAGTAACATAAATGCTGCTAAAGGTAAATAGTTTTGATTTTTTAATTAGATATATATTTAACCAACGCTTAGCCAAACTGATGTTTTGTTGGGAAATAATGTGATTTCGGGCGTTAATACTAAACAGATTAGTTTGTTTGGTTTTCCTTGGTGGTACATGAAAGGTGTCTTAAGTGTGACGAGACCAAACCTCACTAGCATATTCAATTGTAGTTTGTGGTGCGCTCTGGGGCATCACTGACATCTTTCATAGCATAAATGTTTTTAGAGTCTTTCAAGTGATCTGGTGACAAGCCCCAAAAGCTAAATTCGGATTATTCACATTCAATATGCTTAACAAAAAAGGTTCATGATCCATTATAAGGCCTAAATCTCTAATGGTATATAATTTGTTTTATAGGTTATAGTTGTAGGTGTGACACAATATTTTATTCAATAAAAACTTATTACTTTACATTTAGAAAGACTTATGTAAATGTCGATCATTCAAGTTACAACATATAATGATTCTATCCAGATCATTCTGTAGTTCAATGCAATCTTGCAATAATATTGTAAATTTTAAGTCATCAGCATATAATATTATATAATTATTTTTAATGCATACTTTTAAGCCATTTATAAAGCAGTTAAATAAAAATGGTGATAAATGTGCACCCTGTGAAACACCTGACAAGGTGTAAGGTAGCTTTTGAGCCATTTTAAAAGAGGTCCCTGAATCCGTTAGCCTGCAATCATAATAAAATACCCAGTTGAAAGCCTTCATAAAATCTGTGTAGACAACATAACATTAGACTTTTGGTGTACTTGAAATTTTTCATATGACACGATAGTTCTTTATATCAATATGATCTCCATACTTCTAGATGAGGGTGACATAGTTATATTTCTATTCATCAGAGAACACTCCGAGAAGTAAGGATTTATTAAAAATCTCGAAAAATATCCTAGACATAACAAATTTAGTATTTTGTAAGAATGTATGCCATCAGGGCTACATCCCAGATTAACATTTAAGTATTAGTATGTACTTATAAGTGGTAACAATATATAGGGTACCATAGTACCATATTTATTTTTCAAAGGTACATAAAATATATTAGGGAATTATAGCCTGTAGAATTATTTTTTAGGTACATGTTGAGAGAATTGTACTTATGACACTTCTAAGATTCACCTAGTGTATAATAATAAATTATTTTTGCTGAAATAAATAAATAGATAAAAAGTGAATACTTACTCTATAAAATTTCAGCTGTTTGTGATGCCATTCGAACAAGTTTGGGACCTAGGGGAATGGATAAAATGGTAAGTAATAGAAAAGAATACATAGGTCCTTTGTATTTATGTATAATATACATATATATTATGTCCTGTTGCCACGTCTACTGTTTACATGGAAATTAATATTTAATAGCAGAATGCAAGAAAGCAATTTAAGTGTTTTATAATTTTTCTGTGCTACTAAAAATGGCATAAAAACTAATACTTGCTTTAAGTATGAAAAAAAATGTATTAACTTACCACACTTTACTTGTCTGGTCATAGCGTTTTCCTTAACAAATGCAAACACTTCTTGGATTTTACGAATATTAAAATTAATATTCAACAAGTGAAGTTCCTTAAATAGTATAGTATCTTGGAATAATCAGGGACCTATTAAATACCTTAAAAATAAAATATGGATCTGGAATTTTAAATACAGTTTTAGGGATGTCTAAGGGTTTTTGAAATTTTAACGTTTTGTCATCAAATAACACATCATCACTATTTTAAATTATGCTTTCTTTACTATTAGGACACTGGCAATTATTTTTAGGATTACTTAAATATTAAAATTACATTACAGGAAGCTATGGCGTTTATTATTCCAATAAGATTTACCATAACAATACTCTAGGAAGTAAGTAAGTTTTTAAGGCATAAGAAATAATTTTTTTTAGTATTATATTTATTTTATTAATATAACATCTTAAGTCCTATCGTTTTTTGCTTTAGACCTAGGCCAAAATACTGTAAAACAAAAAAATTAATGCTGAGTTAAAAAGGGAACTGGAATGTTAATCTAGTTATGTTACTATTATGAGGTTACATTTGTTTCAAAAACAATTTCAAATTTTTTTAATTGTTTATAAGGTATTTTTTCAGGCGAAACATGTAACAAAAATAATGACAGAAAAATATAGACTTTGAATCTTTTTTCTTACAAAATATCAGGCCTCTCCGAGTAAAAATGGATTCTTCAAATCAGAAATATTTTTTTTAGTTTGGCGCTAAATGTTCAGGGACGTAATGATATTGGTGGTTGGTTTAGGGCGGGAGTCGGGCGTTCGACTCAAGCTTCTTGATTGCTTCTTGTTTCTTCAAGCGACTTGCTTCTTGTAATGATATAAAATGATAATTTGAAAAACTATGTTTAGATGAAAAAACATTAAAATTTCAAAACCCTTTAAATTGTATTAAATTTCCAAAGTTCCAAAACTGTATTTAGAATTCTATGTCCATCTTTAAAAAAATTGACTTGAAGTTGATACATAAAAAACTAAACGTCGAATTTGAGAATTAATAACGCCATCTTGTAGAACATAAAAAACGGTCATCAAAAAGTGTTTTTTGTTTTTTTCCCAAGTCAATAACGAAGGCGCAAAAAAATTATTTATATATATTAATTAATAAATGTATGTTGTATAAATAAATTTATAGATTCAAGCCGGAAATGGCGAAGTTACAATTACAAATGATGGAGCGACAATTCTGAAGCAAATTAATGTTATACATCCTGCTGCTAAAATGGTAAGAACATTTATCTATTTTAAGAATACCATAGGTACTATTGTAGTCTATATTACTGTATACGCAGATTTAGTATATGATCCTTGGGGTGTGTAAAAGTTCTTCTGATAACAACACATTACTATAGTAAATTTCACGTACGTTTTTAATGCTTTGACGTTTTTCTTGTCAAACGCGTTCGTCAACATGTTACTTAAATATTCTTTAATTCCGAAAACGACTTTTCCTGACGAACATTGGCTAGATTCAGGAGATATCGATACATAACTCACTGTATATTTATATGTACACAACAAAGATACACACTGAACACTCCAATCTGTTGTCCGTTAATCAGCTAAAACCCGTCAAGAGATTATTGTTACAGAACCTGATATTGATGCCTTTAGTATGTGTATCTCTGTCGAACGCTTCGACCCTCGCATATCTCTTTTTGTACTTCAGCAATTATTGTTACAGCACCTGACCTCGATGCCGTTAGTATGTGTATCCCTTTCTTACGCCTTTGCATATGCATGTAATTTTTTTTATTTTACGAATTATGATAAAATTGGATTTGAATGTTTGCTACATCTACCTTTTGGATTTTTTTTTGGAACGAATAAACTCTATCTCTTTCAGTAGTTTACGTGTGTCTTCCTTGCGTTCTTTCAATAACACAGAGCCAGCATTCATTCGTTCACGTGTTGAATAATAAGTGCAATATTGTTGTTGTGTTTGGTAGTTTTAGAGATCATTTTACTATTATTTTGTGTGTGTTTTTCAGGGTATAAACTATTGGACTGTGTATACAGTGATGGGCTAAAATATGGAACAAATTCATTTAAAAATCAGGTATTAATTTTTTGAAAAAACGCTCGGACACGTCCATTATAATTTTTTCTTTCGGATTTTTGCCTCAAAAAGAAATTATATTATACAAAATTATATCGCTGGTGGCATTTAACGGGTGACTCAATGCTTTTTGCCATCCAACCGCCATATTGAATCACGTGGTTTGGATTCCCTAATACTTGAAGTTATTTTTGATTGACACATGACTTGCTATCGTAGTGACATTTCATTTAAATTTACCTGTTTACCTTTAAGTAGGTACATGTACCTTTTTTTAAAGAAAAATTTCGTTGTATAATGTACTTTTAGAGAGAAAGATATGGTATGCTACATGAATTATGCTCAGAATTTGACGTAGAATTCAAAATTCAACTGAAAAAAATTGGATTCTATTTAAAATACCAAAAATGTTTGCTACATCTACTTTTTGACACACCCTGTATAATTTCTTTTTGAGGCAAAAAATCCGGGAAAAAAATTATAATCGACGTGTCCGAGCGTTTTTTCAAAAAATGAGTACCTGATTTTTAAATGAATTTGTTCCTTATTTTAGCCCATCACTGTATTTGTTAAATGTTCTTTTTATGAAAAAGCAAGTAAACATATCCTTTAATTGGTAATTAACACCAGTCCGGCCCTAATACCTGTAAAATAAATGTTACCAGAAATGACGTGAGTCATTGACGGCAATTAAAAGCTTACGTGAAATACACTATACTTATAGTCTATTCTTAGGGAAGCAATTGTAACTTGTTTACTTATTTACATTTAAATATGCCCCCAAAGGATTACTTGCTAGACCTGTAACATATGTTGTTTGTTTTAAATGCCAGATAATTCAATTTTCGCGTGTGTAATGGAGAAAACCTCACCTTGAATTTACCGTTAAAGAAAAAGTAATATTGCGTTTAAAAAAAAATTAACTTGAGATTTATATATCCACCCTTTCTTCCTTTTATAGAAGATTTTAACCCAGTACTGGTTAACTTAATTATCCTTTTTAGTCTCACAATTACAAAAAAGTCTTCAAAATGTCCTAATGAGCAACCTAATAATTATAGAAATCTTACGAAATAATCAATACTAATGAGCAAAAATGTAAATAGATTTAACTAAAAATCAAAATAAAATTTAAGTAAACTTTTAATAATATACAAATTAAAATTTTACATTGCCGGTCTATTTTGGGTGGGTAGGCAATAGAATGCTGTCGAACTTATTATTTATGTAAAACTGAATAATTTTAGTTGGTTGAATTATCAAGAGCACAAGATGTTGAAGCTGGCGACGGAACCACATCAGTTGTTGTTATTGCTGGCGCTCTGTTGGAAGCTGCAGAAAAGCTGCTGAATCGCGGAATTCATCCTACTGCTATTTCCGAATCTTTCCAAAAGGCTGCTCAACATAGCCTGGAGGTAAGTTAAAAAAGTTGAAGGTTTTCTCGGATAAACAGCATTTTATGATAAAAAAAATTCAGAAATAACAATTTATAGTATTCCCTTAATAAAAAGCGAAATTTTTTTTAGTCAAATATTATTATAAATACATAAAAAAAAAACAATTTATTTTGACACTAAACAAAATATTTTTTAAAATTGAAACAATACCAAGATACCAAAATTCCTCTTCTTTTTGAACAAGAAGATCTTTTTATTTATAATATTTATAATTTTTTCCTTAAAAAGTACAAAATCATATCGACCAACTCATCTTATTAACATTTTAACGTTTTAATTTCTTAGAATTTATTCGCCCTAAATACTAACTTTCTCAAATTAATTAAATAACTTTTCAAACTATAATAAATAAAATAATTCCTATTTTATTTCAAAGCCTACCATGGTTTTAATACATAATCTTTACGAATTTTACATCGTTTTGCTAGGATTTCACCTGAAATATTAAGGGATATAAACAGATCTTTTCAAGAACGTGTTGACTTGTGCACAGAATAAAGTGAAATACATTTTTAACATTTACTGTAGTTTAGTCTAGCCGCCTATGCTTAATTTTAATAATAAAACTCCACCTAAACATCATAATTATGAAATTTGCAATTATTTCGAATATGGCTGGAAATAACCATTACAAAAAAAAATAACATACAGGGTGTTCCATGTGTGGTTTTTGAAACTTTTTATAAACACTCTGTATAAAATGCATAGACACTATTAGGTTAGGTAAGAGTGGCAGACCTTTGGTTCAGACCAAACAGTCTCGCGTAGTCCTATTAGGCCCGTTGTGATACCACACGTGTTCCGTAGAACCCACCTTCATCAGATCTCTGATGGTTAGTGCGGCGTACACCGCAGAAGGATTTTAACAACTCATTCAAACCAGCCACTACTGTTCAGAGATCTGCTCAGTCGTCCAAGTTGTAAGTTGCTTAGTTCCTCCAGGCTATCGAAAAGTGGTTCACCCAGAGCATTGAACCTTCTTCTTGCGAGGCCAGGGCATTCACACAGAAAATGTTGAATACTTTCTTCCTCATCTCTGCAACTTCTGCAGAAGTCGTTAGTGGGTATTTGCATACGTTCGGCATGTCTACCGAAGAGGCAATGTCCGGTAACAACAGCAATAATATTTCTCACGTCTTTCCGACTGTGTCTCAATAGCTCTGCGATTATCTTTTTATCGAATGTGGGCCACAGTTGCCTGGATGTACTACAGGTTGTCAACTCTGTCCATCTGTTCTGTGTAAGCTAATTGGCCGTGTAATCAATCTCCTCTTTGACTAATCCCAGTGGTTTGTTTACTGTATTGTCTGTTAGATCAGCTGGCATGCCTGCGCCCTCTCTCGCGAGCGCATCGGCAGCCTCGTTGCCATCTATTTTGGAGTGTCCAGAAACGCAGCACAGAGTAACCCGATGTTGGTTGCCAAGTGTGCATAGATTATTGCGGCATCGCAACACTATTAGATTCATAATATCTTTAGACCCTTTGACATTAATCTCACCCATTGCCATGGTTTAAAAATTGAATTTAGATGGTTTTTTTGAATTTTTTTTTCCAGGATTATACATTTTATACATCAAAATAAAAAATAAACATTATTCGATTTAAAATTAATATTTACTACATATTTTTTTCTAGATATTAAATAATATTTCTACACCAGTTGAACTCAGCAACAGAGAACAATTAGTTAAAAGTGCATCTACAGCTCTAAATTCCAAGGTGGTTTTCCAGCAATCAAGTCAGCTAGCACCCCTGGCAGTTGATGCTGTATTAAAAATTGTCGAACCAGGTTCGTTCGCAAACATTTTTTTTATCTCTAACTACAGAGCCTTTATTTGACATGGAAGCACTATTGGGACATGTTATATTGAATATCCCAAGTGCGCATAATTACACAGCCCCACGAAAAAAAAAGTCATGTCCACTGGACTAGACTTCAATGTCTATATGTTTTCGACGTCGCCGAATCCGACCTCCGATTCACCCCATCAGGTCTATTGGGGGGTGAAACCACCCTTTCAGGGGGTAAAAAACCCCGTTTTCCTTCAAATTAATATTTGTATATGCATATACATATACAGGGTGATTCCTAAATTGATACTTCTTTTTTAGCTGTGGCATTAAAATAAACATTTTGAAATACCTTTTTTCAAAAAACTTACATTCATTTATTACACTATGGATCCAAATACGGTCCTGCCTAACTTGTCCGTTGAATAACATTAAGAAAAGTTGTGGGCATAGGATGAGCCCGCAAGGAAAAGCTTTCTGCGTATAATCTCGAAACAGCAGCCGCACTTTGACGACACTCACCCTAAATTAGCACCATATAATATTTACTAGTTCATTGTGTTTTCAAATTTTACCATTTTCACGTGTCACCAATTTAAAATTAAGTTGCTTCAGAAAAACACACGCAGCCGATTGCCAAATAACTCGTACCGACCCGTAAACTGCATGACTAATAAGAGATAAGACAAACAACATAAAGTACAGCAGGCTACGTTTTGGTGACCAGGCCCGCACTTAGATTTTTTACTTCTGTATATCGGCTATTTTTAAGTTTTTTGAAAAAAGATATTTGAAAATGTTGTTTATTTTAATGCCTTCTATACACAGCTAAAAAAGAAGTATCAACTGAGGAATCACCCTGTATATACAAATCCCTGCTCTGTCGTGATTCCGACAAACATCCTTCAAAAACAAAAAAACGGGTTTTACCCCCTGAAAGGATGGGTTCATATGGAGGTCGTATTCAGCGACCTTGAAAACATAGGGACATAGGGGTCTAGTCCAGTGAACATGATTATTTTTTCGTGGGGCTTTGTTATAAACTTTAAACTGATATACATTTTAGGACGCGAGGCTGCCTGTAACCTATCCGATATTAAAGTACTGAAGCAACTTGGCGGTACCGTCGAGGATACCGAACTTATTAATGGTTTGGTGTTTCCCCAAAAACTTGCCAACGTCCAAGGTCCAAAGAGAGTAGAAAAGGCTAAAATCGGTCTTATTCAGTTCTGTATTTCTGCACCAAAAACCGATATGGATCATAATATTATTGTGTCCGATTATTCGGCTATGGATAGAGTGCTCAAGGAAGAAAGAGCGTATATCCTTAACATCGTGAAACAAATTAAAAAGGCTGGCTGCAACATTTTACTTGTAAGTACTGATTAAAATGAGAAATAGACAAAGTTTTCTCAACATTAAGTGGTTGCTTTAAAATAAATGAAACGTTTAAAGTTTATTTTTAAAAAGTGGTTCATGGTTTATGATGTTCATTCGAAGTTATCAAGTGAGCCATCCAAAATGCAATAAATTATAATAATAAGTTTATTTTCAATATTTATAATAAATGTGTTTATTTATCTTTGATTGATAGTTTGATAATTAGTTTATTTATCTTCCTCAATAAACTTTTTCTTTGATCCCCCGAAGACGTACTTGTTAGGGGCAAATCTTAGTATTTTAAATTATAAATTTATAAGAATATTAAATTTTTTTAAAAGTATTTGTTAATATTATATAAAAGTTAAATTGCAAATAAAAAACGTTTAGGTATAATAATATGTAAGTATATAAATATAAACGCAGTTTTTTGAAGATATAGGTATAATAAAATTTTGAAAAATTTATTCATAACAATATTAATTAAAGCATTTCCAAAATGTTTTTAAGTTATCTGTTTCGAATATCCATGCTTTTATTTCAACTTTATATTTTTTAAATGAAATATGTTTTTTAATTTTTGTTGGCAAATAATCATTTAAATAAAAACATAAATCTTTGAAATTTTTTTGTCCTATGGACTTATTTATTTTAGGTTTTATGGTTATTTAATTTTTATGGTATGGTTTTTAAACTGTATAAGATTTTTATTTTTAAATATGTATATTAGGATGTTATAAACGTAAAGTTGTCTAATGTTATTTTTTTTGTTTCAGAATATAAAGATAAAGATAATCTTTATTAAATATAATTTTTGGAAACTTTTTCTATAATATTTCTAATTTTTTAACTAAAGTTCTATTTATTCCTCCCCAACCTAAAATTCCATAATTTAAATGAGTTGTAACTAATGCATAATATAATATTTTTATATGTTTTATGTTTAACATTTTTTTAATGTTACTAAAAATTGGTAGTAAACTTACTAATTTTGTAATCAAATATTCTATGTGAAAATTCCAATTTAATTTACTGTCAAAGATTTTTCCTAAATATTTTACTTTATTAACTTCCAAAATTTGAATGTCATCATTTATTTTAATACTATTCATATTTTGTGGTATGTTATTTAGATTTAGATTTTATCAAACCAATTTTTTATTATTTTATAATCTTTTTTAAATTTATTATTAAAGTTGTCCCAATTTGTATCTGTATAAAAAATTGCAGTATCATCTGCGAAACTATGAATTAAAAAAAATTTATGACGCTTAAAAACAGATGGGAAGAGAGCCATTAGGTGTTTAATAGTTTTTAAAATCCAGTTTTCTAGTTTAACTTTTTAATAATTAATGATAGGTACTTTTAATGTATAAATTAGAAATCAAGCAAGTTTTATACATAATTATTTCTGCCAAAAAGGTTGAACATTATATGCGTATGTATAGCGAGAAAAGAGCCGGGCAAAGGTTTTTGCCGATTTTTTAAATTTACTACCTAATTCTCTATAATATACAACCAAAACGAATTATAATTCTAGGTTTACACAAGTTTTCTTTTGATTGCCGTTTGCTGCTCATCTTGCCCTTCAATTAGGTTTATGCATATTATATTCACAATTTTATTATATTTAGGTTCAAAAATCGATTCTCAGAGATGCCGTATCAGACTTGGCTTTACACTTTTTGGATAAAATTAAGTGTATGGTCATCAAGGATATCGAAAGAGAAGACATCGAGTTTGTATGTAAAACGTTGAGTTGCAGACCGATTGCTTCCCTGGATCATTTCGTTACCGAAAACTTGGTTTCGGCAGAATTAGCTGAGGAAGTTGGCTTTGGCGGAAACAGAATGCTTAGAATAACGGGTAAATTATTAATATATTCTGTAATTTATAATCATTTTAAACATATAACACATTTTACTTACTTTCATATACAGTGAAACCTCCCTTAGGCGGACACTTACGGGACTGTCTAAATGTGTCCGCCCATGGGAGTTATTATTACTACATATGTGAATGTACAAATAAACATTTATTAAACATAACAAAAATACACTAGATTTAGTTAGGATGTAGTACTAAAAAGCATTGTTTAAGATTTTAACCTCACAACTCACAAATAAACGGCGGACTGCTTTCGGGGAATCACACCACTTTCATTCGGTGCCGGTCTGTCTTTAGAGAGTTTTTGCACCGTACTTATGCGTCTTCCAAATACTTTAAAAAAAATGTTGTGCGTTTAAAGGAGAGTTTTCGCCCTCTTTGTATGAAAACAGCCTGTTCGCGTCCGCCCAAAGGAGAGTCCGCCCAAGAGAGGTTGATTTGTATGGAAATTCATATACCTAGTTCCGGCCTATGAAAAAATGTCCGCTTATCAGAGGTGCCCGTTATGAGAGGTTTCACTGTATTTGCAAAAAAACTATAAGCTAACAGTAAACAAGACTTAACAGTTCCTGTCTTGTAATATAGATAGGTAGGTTATAGTATATTACGTATTAAGTGTGGTAAAAAGCATATTACGCACGAATGGAAAAATTGCGAACAAGCCGCGTAGCGGCGAGTGCGGCGATTACATGAGTGCGTAATTGCTTTACAACACGCAATACGTACTATATTATAAAAACCAAATGATGGGTTAAAGGTAAAAATAGTTTACCTTTCACCTTTCATTGGCAATGACGTTTTGCGCAATTGAATAATGTTCGAAAGAGTTATATTATTGTTCACATTTATGATTAGAACAAATGAAGATGGGAGTTGTAAATCACGTCGCTATCGTTGAACTTTGACTTACGGGTAAAAATCCACCGGAACTCAAATCAAATCAAAATATGCTTTATTGTCATAAGAAATAATATTCTCGTTAACAAAGCTAAAAAGTCGATCTATAAAAAGAAGCACGTACATTAAACAAATTATAAAAATCAAGTTACACAATACAAAGATGAGACCCAATAAAACTTCCATAGACGCATACCAAGTGTACAATTTAATAACAAAAATTTGCATAAATTAATATAGTATAAAGGAACAGATAATATAAACAGAAATATAACACATGAACCGGTAACTAAATCACAGTATAGTATCATCATAATACTCCTAAAGAATGTAGTAGGGTCTAGTGACCAGATATCTCCTCAAAGTTCTATCATCTAATATTTGTCGAAAAGCTTAAGGAATATAATTATAAATCTTAACTTTCTTAAATATTAGTGAATTTTTTGTGAGAGTTGATTTTGGTAGAGGAAGAGAGGTATGTCATTTTTGTTACGCATGTTATATAATAAGCTGCTGTTAGGATAATTCTTATATTGTTTATGAATAAGACAAACTGTTTCTAGAATAAAAATGCCAACCACAGTTAAAATTTTTTCTCTGACAAATAAAGGTTTGCAATGGGAACGTAAGTTAACACCACACAAATATCTTAAAGCCCTCTTTTGCGAAACTAATATTAAGCCCAACAAGTCCTGGCTACAAAACCCCCAAAAAGCGATACCATACCTTAAGTGGCTTTCAATAAGTGAGAAGTAAACAACTCGACCTATATTTTTCCCAATACCTTGGAAACAACTCTCACAGCATAAGAACCTGAAGGTAATTTTTTGTTCAATGTAAAAATGTGGTCTCTAAACTTAAGTTTATCATCGATTTGAACACCCATGAATTTGGCAACGTTTCCATTCTGTATAAAATTATTGTTCAAATTCAAGTCCGAGAATGAAAATTTCTCTCTTGTCGATATTGAAACATAAACGGTTCGCATCACACGAATTTGTTTAACAAGCAATAAATCACTCTGCACAATCAACTTAAATTCATCCGAATCCCTCCCGTGCCACAAGACAGTCGTATCATCATCAAATATAGTAAAAGTATTGTGTGCATGTGTTTTTGTTGTTTTTTTTTTTAATTTCAATTGGTCAATTACAAACCTAAATGTATGTTTTTTTTAGGTATACAAAACCCTGGACGTACCGTTACCCTGCTCGTTCGAGGTTCCAATAAACTGGTACTGGAAGAGGCCGACAGATCTTTACATGATGCCCTTTGTGTTGTGCGTTGCTTGGTTCGTAAGAAGGCTCTTATTGCTGGCGGTGGAGCCCCCGAGACGGAACTCGCTTTGCAATTAGCTGCCTTGGCTGATAAAATGGAGGGGGTCGATGCTATTTGTCTACGAGCATACGCTAATGCGTTGGAAATTATCCCGTTCACTCTGGCCGAGAACGCTGGTTTAAATCCAATTCAAGTGAGTAAAGTTAAACGATAATTAACTCACCAGACACGATCAAAGTAATCTGGTTACCTTCATTCTTGATTTATTAACCAGGCAACTTTGATTGTGAGTATATAATTTTTTCTTTCTATTGTTTAAAAGCTTTACGCAACCCAACATTAGTAAACCAAGATCTATAAAATAAGTATTTAATTGATGTTGTCCTAATTATTGATACTGGATAGGCCAGAGGCCCTAAAAATTTGAAATGTTGTATACAGGGTGATTCCTAAGCTGACACTTCTTTTTTAGCTGTGTATAGAAGACATTAAAATAAACAACATTTTCAAATACCTTTTTTCAAAAAACTCAAAAATAAGGTACTTGCATTCATTTGTTACACTATGGATCAAATACGGTTCTGCCTAACTTGCCCGTTGAATAACATTAAGAAAATTTCTGGGTGTAGGATGAGCCCGCAAGGGAAAGCGTTCTGCGTATAATCTCGAAGCAGCAACCGCACTTTGACGACACTCGTAAATTAGCACCATATCTACTAGTTCATTGTTTTCAAATTTTACCATTTTTACGTGTCATTAATTTAAACTTAACTTGCTTCAGAAAAACACACCGCAGCGTATTCCCAAATAACTCACCACCGACCCGTAAATTGCATTACTAATAAGAGATAAGACAACCAACATAAAGTATAGCAGGCTACGTATTGATGACCAGGCCCGCACTTAGATTTTTTACTTCTGTATTTCGCCTATTTTTAAGTTTTTTGAAAAAAGGTATTTGAAAATGTTGTTTATTTTAATGCCTTCTAACACAACTAAAAAAGAAGTATCAACTTAGGAACCACCAGATATATAGGGTGATTCACGACGAGCGTTCATTAGAACTTTTGGGAAAATATCTAAGTAGTAGAGGGAGAAGGGGGTTTTACCATCAATTTACGCACACCCTTCTGCGCATGCCCAGGCAGTGCGCAGGCGCGTGTCATATGTCATACGTCATCTGTCATGTCACACTCTTGGGCGTGAGCTATTTGGGCATTAGCTACTTGGGCGTTAGCTACTTTGGCATTAGCTACTTGGGCGTTAGCTACTTGGGCAATAGTATTCATTATAGGCTCCGTGTTAAGGATGACGTCATATTATGTTTAGGAAAAGATGGCGGCTGTCACCTGTCAAATAAGATATGTCAAGGTCACCTGTGACTTGTCAAATGTCAAAATTAAAATCTAACACGTGGGTCGGGTTCAGGGTGACGTAATAAGTCGTTTAGAGAAAACCCGAACACGATCGGTCAACTGGTTTGAAAGATATAGTATTTTGCGATTAGTGCCCTTATGCCTATCAGTGGAGTGCTGAAATTCTGGTTGCAGGCAGAGGAATATAGAACCAATCTAACAGTGAAGGAATTTTTCAAATATCTCAACTAATAACAGAGCTAGATGTATTAAACCATTAGGGCCTTAACACGATAAAGTCGTGCAAAGCATTGGTAATGTTTATTTCTTAGTAGGAATATACCTCGTATATTAATTATATTTATATACCTCGTATAATACGGTACTGTTGATATGTTGTTAAGATTGCGTCATCTTTATTTCCTAGTAGCATAATATTCATCTTGTACCAGGAATCAATTAACTATTATTTAGCGAAATAAAACACTCAAGTAATAAAATAATTATTTATTTAGCCATATTACATACAGAGTTTTAGTAATTCTATATAAATTAATTGCTAGCAATAAGAAGCAGGTTACAGCTATAAATACAATTAAACTATAATTGCTGGGTGAGTCATCTAAATCCTCGGTTGATGTAGAGTTGTCACATTGGGGGAAAGTGGTGTTCTTGTATACGCTGATTAAAGTCTTCCAATCTGTCTCGCCAATAGTGTGATCTCGGAACAAGAGCTTAACCTTATAGCGAAACAGTTCGTTAGCTGCTGATGGGACTGTTATGTAAGAGGCAGGAGTAATTTTCTTATCAATCATCTCAAAAGGCATCTTTAACCATGTATTATTAGATGGAAAGTCATTGGTTTCAATCATTACTGACACGTTCCGAACGTTAAAAGGAGTGTATACGTAAAACACATTTTGCACCAGCGCCACCAGGAGTACATATGACGAACTTAACGCAGCCATGGTTGGAATATAAATGAGTTAAATTTTCTTCTTAAAGATACTTATAGCTTCATAACTATTAAACAGACCCGTTATAAATATTATCAGTAAAACTATTAAGTAAAAACCACTTCGTTTATAGCAGGATGGTTCTAGTTTTTGCATCTTTTTCTCTTTAACAGGCCTGGACGGTTTATTTGCTTTAAGTTGTCTGCACTTCCATAACGTCTTTGCCAATTTACAGTGTTTAGCGTACTTGTAATGATCTGCTAGAGGATCGTCTCCTTCTTTCCAATTATCAAATTCGCAGTGGCAAAAAGCACATTTAACCACATCAGAATGTTGTGTAAAATAAAAACCTGCATATGCTAGGGCTTCTGGATTAACTTTATTGCGCCACCCAGTAAATGTGATTAATCTGTCTTCAAAATTTCGAATCAGCCCAAGGCCATCATCACCGCAATCTAGACGATCTACACTATCCATTAGGTACATGTTTCTATCTAGAGAGTTGTAACTATACTAAGAAATAAAACATGAAATTGTTTATTTATTCATTTATTAAACATCAGTACACATATATATTTTATCAAAATCATCCATCACCTTCTGCGGATTATAATGCAATAACTCTAAAATATAATAATTCTGTTCAGACATGTTTAAATTACAAATACTTTTAACAACATCAATAATGGTGTTATCTATATTAACATAATAACAAGCATATCTCAATAAATCATCATAAGCGGTTCTAAAGTCTAAGTTTTTTACTAATTCTAACCTATAATTAACTAAATGTTTAATACATAAAATATCATGCATGTCTTTACAGCAAAAACATAATGTAACATTATCACATTTAATATTAATTATTTTTTCTCCCAACAGAACTGCTGTGGACATGGTAAAATTTTCAGTTTCAGATACGGAGGTTGCTACGGTTTCGCCGGATCCATTATCTTCAAGCATCTTGGAAGCCATTTTGAGAAATTCATACCAGTCAAAGTTAGCCAGAGAGATTGAAACTTGTTCTTCAGGTAGATTTAAAAGTGTATTTGTTAACTTTACACTTGGCAGCATTCCTCTGGCGACACTGAGGCCTACCACTACCTTGAAATGGCCAGCAGGATAACACACTTCATTTAAAAACTTCTTTTCACTTCTAATTTCTTCCTTGCTTCTTAAAATCATACTATCGAGATACTTCCAATACGGCGTCGAACTTCGAGAGGTATCATCATCATCTTCAACCATTTCACTAAAGTCTGCAGAGTAGTCGGAAAGACAACTATCGTCAAACATGATTGGAATTAAACTGGGTTTGACAAACATAAAGCTGTTTATATTATACCCCCCACTGCTCGATTGAATTTATTTATGTTGAGTTCTAGAAACAGTAGCTTAGACAAGGCCCAACCGCTACCCACCTCCCTAAATTCTGAAGCTTTGGTTAATAAAATATTTTGATAAAGAGTATAAAAATCTTCCAAATTAGTGTGTTGATCAATAACACAATACTTGGAGTTAAAAGATTTGGTTTCCTGTTCTTTTGTTGAACTCAACAGATAACGGCCATATAGCTCCATATTGACTTTTATTTTTTGATTTGAATTCAAAACCTGTTTTAACAATGAAATAATTTTATCTTTCAATGATTCTAAATAAAGCTTGACATCGGTCGAGTGTGAATCACCGGATACATGATAAGTAACAAGCCGGTTCTTAAAAGCTGTTTGAACAAGTTTTACATCAGAGTCAAAGCCCACACAACAATTCTGTTTGTGTTTTGTCGTACGATTATGGCTGCTAAGCGATACGACTTCGCTGCTGCAGACGTAACAAAACGGCATAATGTTCTCAAATGATGAGATTGCACAAGAGACGTTGTTTTTATTCAAATGTTTGATTAAGCAATTCTGGGGTACCGTAATTAGGTGATGAATTTGTATTTTTAACATCAAGCACAATACTCCATTCTCCATCGATGCTTTCAAATAGTTTAATACATCCATGTAAATGTGGAATCATGCCCTCGACTTCTATAATTTTCTGTGTTGTAATTTCTACAGTTTGAAATTGGGTTGGGAGGATATTAGACTGTAATAATTGTGTTTGTAACCATGTACCCAGCGGTTTTAGCATACTAAGCATATCCCAGTATCCATGAAATGTCAGATTATAAAAACATTTTTCTCGGAAATGAACGTCCTCGTAATCACTATATTTGATACGCCTATCAACAAATAACGACTTGTGCAATAGACAGATGCTACAGTTGGAGGATGGTGCATCACACAGATCTCGTCTTTCTTTTGCATAAGCTTGACTTGCTAATAGAGAAGCATTGTTAGCCCATATGGGTAAATATTTGTGCTCAAGTAAATAGTACAAGTGGAGCCCTTCCAACTTTGCCGTATTATCTCCAGGTATTTCCGTTATACAAATGGATAAAATTCCTCCAATATATGATTCTTCAAACTTCCAAGTACAGACAACATCAGAAATATAAACTTTTACATCGGTATTTTGCAAATAATTTAAGATTTTTTTAAATTTAGGATGTACTGCTAGATACAACACTTTTTTTCGTCTTGATGCATCTTTTATTCGAAGTGATAGGTAAGCAGCAAAAATTATTTCAATGTACAGAGTATCGTGTAATAACTCATCTCGTTTATAACGACGACCATACATGAAGAGATAAGTGGGTATAGATATGGTTTGACTATCATCATTATTCTCTTCTAATGAAAATTGAAGTGGTCCTTGAAAACACTTGAGTAATTGATCTTTTTTTGTATGATGTTTAAGCTTTCTGTTCAACCATGGTTTCACCAATTTCACCTTGCTGATAAAGTGTAGAAACGCAGGAAGAAACGTTGATGCTTCATTTAACCTCTCACAATTTATAACTTGGACCCAATCTATGTAGTTATCAAACTTTTTCAACAGCACAACAGATACATCTGTTGCAAGAGCTTCTGCGGTGATGGTACTCATTACCGCCTCCGATGAGAGAACAAACCCACGCTTTTTAGTCACTTTAGACGACATACTATGCTTGTTGATTTGTAACTGAAGAAACAACCGAGGGAAAAACGGTATTTATAGATATATTTAACCAATCAGTAACGAGAACAAACAAACCTGTTGAAACCTGTTTATTCTAAAAACACGTGACATGAATAAATTTAAACCACATCCTTGGACATATCAACCCAACTGTTGTGAGATTTATCAAAACCAAGCCATTTGACATACATTTTCTTGCCTTTTTTGCGTAAAATTTGTTCTATAAGAAACACATCAGGTTGTTTCGTCTTTTGCAATTCGTATTCGTAGAAACCACCACTTATAGGGTGCCCTTGCATATCTTCTATTAAATACGTCGTTGGATTGGTAATCTGTACTTTGATAATTTTAAACAGCTCAGTAGTCCAGTTAGGTACATATCCTTTTTCAAAAACATGCTTAGCTTTACTTATACGAACAACATCACCGACTTTAAATTTCTGTTTCCCTACAACCTTGAGATTATTATAAACAGAATTTAATAATTCTGACTCAGTGTTTTTAGCCACATCTTTAGGCTTCATACCAATAGTGCGATGCTTTGTATTATTATAAGTATCTGTAACTTGTTCCAACAAGTCGATCCATTTATGATTGCCATTCAAGGTAAACAACTTAAACAACTTTTCCTTTATTGTTCGAATTACACGTTCGGCAATGGAAGCCTTTAAAATGCTAAAGGTGCTATAATGATGTATATTATGTTTCTTCAAAAGATTCTGAAAATTAGAGTTATAATATTCTTTCCCATTATCGGTGACTAATTTTTTCGGTATTCTCTTTGAATGTTTAAGTATATGTTCCATAGCAGTAGTTACATCCTGAGCAGTTTTGGACTTGAGAGGGCGTGTCCACAAAAATTTCGAAAAACAGTCAATTACAACCAATATGTACTTAAATCCGCGGTTCTCTCGAGCATACTGATCGAGTTGCGCAAGATCGGATGCAAAAGTATCATCTAATCCATACTGTAGAAATCTACGACGTTTATATTTAGTTCTAGCTGGCCTATGTAACTCATTAACAACCTGCTCCCTCGCTTTGGTAATGCTCTTTGCCATTTTTTCAAACATAATAAATAATTTTTACAGAACAGGTATATTTATAGGATTACTTTAACAAATCAATGCGCTTGCCCAAATTCAATACATTATTTTTTAATAGTTTTCACATCTTTGTCAATGAGATTAATAGCATTATTAACGGCAGTATCTACATAGTTCTTAAAACCAATGTCAAGTTTATCAAGCCAGTAAGCCATACCCTCGCCCACTTGCTTCCTTATATTAACATCAAACTCGTCAAGCTTCTGCGTGATATAATCATTAGCAGCTAGCTGTATTTTCGCTGAGAGGGAAGCCACCAAATCATCTACAAATTTTTTATTTACAGCATCAGAGGCATCTGTTGGCGATTTAACGTTACAAAGTCGATGATCTGAAAAATTATAATCGCCATCCCCAGTAACAGCAATTAGGTTTGGTGCTTGTAGCACTCGAATCATTTTTTGCTGAGATGAGGAGGGTAACGAACGTCCGAACTTATTCATGGCTAGTACTATAATGACGTTGAATAAATAAACCGCTGTATTAATAAAATTCAATTACTCCAAGTCGTTCCAATTCGTGTAATATACTAAAGATTTCGTTTCTGTTATTATTATTGCCAACTACCTCAGAAGCTTCCAACTTTTTCAATCTTTCAACCAACTCGTTCACGTCGTCGTAGTATACAAACTCCTTAGGTTTTTCATTATATTGCATTAGGGAGGATCCTGATTTATTTCCTCTCTCCGATTTGGATCTTGTGTGTATTTGCCTGGTTGTAATATTGGGCGAAGGTAACTTAGATGTTGATGACAAGAGCGGTCTAACAATAGATGTATATTTATTAGATCTATTACCCTTTAGCTGGCCAGTTTGTTTCATGTATAGACCGGTGCGTTTAAGAATATCTCCATATTCTTGTTCATCAGCTTTAGTGTGAAATTTAGGATCTTTTAAAAACAACAAGTCATATAAGCCCAGAGTTCCTTTATACTTGATGCTACCTACTTGAATGCTTCCATCTGCTAAAAAGTTTACAGGCTCTGATCCTATTTGCCAAGAATCATTTTCAACATTGTATTTTATTCCCTTTGCATCTATTTCAGGAGAGTCATACCAATATTTTTTTACATATTCTTGAGTGATCTCAGGGTATTGCTCGATAAACTTATGAAACACTTCCGAATTTCGAAGAGAAGTTTCAAAAGCATCTTTCATAGTTTGCAACGATGTTTCTGCAGGGTCTTGAAAGGCTTCTTCAAACACATCATCAGAATGATCAACATCACCATACTGTGCTTCATCAGTTAGAAATTGCACTTGTGGTTTTAGTTCGATTTTTTTCAAGGGGGGAGGTTTGACATCATCAGAAGTTTCGATTTTTATTTTACGTTTTGTAGAGTTTTTCTTATCAATCGAAGCTTCAACCAGTTTATTTAATGGGTTTGTAATGGGCGTTAAGAATCTATTAAGCGAATCATCCTCCTCACCACGTTCCAACTTTAGCGCTAAATATTTCTTTCGTATGGTATTACCCGCCTGAATAATTCTTCGCTTAACATCCTTATCGAGATTTTTCAAATAAGAAGCCATAATTGCTAAACAGCTAAAAACGCCGATAAAAACAGCTAAAACAGCCCTGTTTAAAAACAGCCCTGTTTAAAAAACAGCTAAAACAGCCCTGTTTAAAAAACAACTAAAACAGCCCTGTTTAAAAACAGCTAAAACAGCCCTGTTTAAAAAACAACTAAAACAGCCCTGTTTAAAAACAGCTAAAACAGCCCTGTTTAAAAACAGCTAAAACAGCCCTGTTTAAAAACAGCTAAAACAGCCCTGTTTAAAAACAGCCCTGTTTAAAAAACAGCTAAAACAGCCCTGTTTAAAAACAGCTAAAACAGCCCTGTTTAAAAACAGCTAAAACAGCCCTGTTTAAAAACAGCTAAAACAGCCCTGTTTAAAAACAGCTAAACAGCTATGTTGTGTTATTGATTCGATTTGTTAAGACACGTCTATACTCAATGACGTCATGTGTTGGACTGATGTGTTATGACTTAGGGTAATAAATAAGTATCAAACTTGCTACGATACCGTCCCTTATTAATATCATTATCTTTAACAATAACTAAAAATCCATACCTATCTTTCCAACATTCCGAACATACACGCTTAAAAGTATCAAAGGACATGTCTGTATTTACATGATCATCGTAGATATGTTTCAGGTTTAAATCATCCTGTTTGAATAATATCAGTACATTAGCATTGTCACGAACCAGCTGTTTCGGAATCTTGGAGTATGTTTGAGAGAGGTAGAATGAATCGATATCATTATGACGCCCCATACAGAAATAATTACGTATTTTATCTTGCTTCTCGCAGGCTACATCGTCAAATATAAACACAGAATGAGGCAGGGCACTGGAAGGATCTAGAACATCATCATTATCGCTATAGCCGAAATATCTAAGACGTGAATGCTGTAAGGCCTTTCGCAGAAATTCGTACTTGTCTTGTTGCAGTGATTTGGAATACACATATACATGCTCAAATCTTAAGCCGTTTTCATCAATTAATAAACTTATCATTACAGCGGTCTTGCCACAATTACTTGGGCCACATATTAAAGCTCTTATGGTGGACGGTAGAAGCCGGCCATGTTTCCTATTTTCCGATTTTTTCTGCATATCAAAATTATGTACTTTAATACAAATGTTCTGTTTCTCTTTCCGCATCTCTATAAGTATAAGTCTGCACTCTTCAATGACATCATTACTAATGCAAACGTCACAGGGTGCAGGTGTGTTAAATAGCGTTATAAGCACATTACCAGTAGAACTCCACCTGCCTGGCTATTCATATTGTGGTCCTGGTACAAAGCTTCAAAAACGATTAGCTCGAGGAGATCGACCAAAGAATAAATTGGATAGTTATTGCCGCGATCACGACATTGAATACTCAAAGTCCACCGACTTGGAACACAGGCATAAAGCAGATAAAGTACTAGAAAACAAAGCTTGGGAACGTGTCAAGGCCAAGGATTCTAGTTTAGGTGAAAAGACATCAGCTTGGCTAGTAACAAACGCTATGAAGGTCAAACGCAAGTTAGGTGCTGGCAGCAAGAAGACAAAGAGATCTGTATGCTTGTCTTCGGTTGTAAGACAGATTAAGAAACAACTTAAACATTCAGGTTCGGGGAATGTTGGTAGAAAGAAGACTTTAAGTAACTTACTAAAGGCAGCACGAGTAACAGTGAAGAAAATTGGCGGCTCCAAAAGAATCAAGGTTCCTCGAGTAATTCCACTACCAAAACAAGGTGGTATTCTACCACTTATTCCGATATTTGCTGGACTTAGCGCGCTCGGGGCATTAAGTGGTGGAGCTGCTGGTATTGCCAAGGCAGTTAATGATGCTCAGAGTGCCAAAGACAAACTAAAAGAATCACAACGACACAACGAGACAATGGAGGCTATTGCATTGGGGAAGAAGGGCAGTGGCTTGTATTTGAAAAAACACAAGACAGGCTATGGTTTGTTTTTACGTAAAATGCCAAAAAACTACCAATAAAGCTACCTGAACGTCCTTTGACCGATCAAGATATTAGATTATATGCGACTCGCTTAAAGATACCTAATTTTCGAGGTGTATTTATGCGAGATACATTACCGAATACACCCCGAAAAACAGAGTGCGGTGTTGTTAATTTGGATCGAAATACAGGAGACGGCACACATTGGGTAGCTTATAAGAAGAATGGTGATAAAGTTGTTTATTTCGATAGTTTTGGCAACTTGAAACCACCAAAAGAATTTGTCAAGTATATGAAAAAAACGAAAATTTATTTCAACTATGACCAATATCAGGATTATAAAACATCAAATTGCGGTCACTTGGCATTATCATTTCTTTATAATAATAAAACTTTATAAAATATAGGAATGTTATTGTCTCACATCAGTCATGTCTCAAACGTTCACGTTAAAGGGTCGTACTAGTCGGCTTGAATCTTATTTTGTACCTCCAATAGAACTAGATTCGAGATACGATTACTCTTTAGCATTGATTTCGCTAAATACTTGGAATACAATCCCAAATATTGAAGAAGGTCGTAACAAGTTTTATTACAAAGTTAATAAACAAGAAGAACGAGTAGTGGAAATACCAACTGGATCCTACGAGTTGGAAGATATTGAACAATTTTTGCAGCAACATCTCGCTGATTCTAAGGCAACTGCTCCAGAGCGGAACCTTATTATATCACTCAAACCCAACAACAATACGTTACGGTGTGAGTTGAAGAGCGTATACCACATAAACTTTGAACCAAAGGATAGCATTGCAAAGTTATTGGGATTCTCACCACAAGTTCTAACAGCTGGTAAGCTGTATGAATCAGATCTACCAGTTGAAATTATACAAGTTGCTACCATCAGAGTAGAGTGTAACATTATTTCCGGTTCGTACTATACAAATAATCCATCGCACACTCTCTACGAATTTTCACCAACAGTGGATCCTGGTTATAGCATAAATATTGAACCAAGAAACTTAATTTATTTACCAGTGAACCAGAGGAGAATATATAACATTACGTTATCTTTACTGGACCAAGAATCGAACCCAGTTAATTTTAGAGGCGAAGAAGTTGTAATCAGATTAGAACTTAGACGAGATGGGGTTAGTGTTTAATAGTAAAAGTTATTTAAACACCAACGCATCAGCTGGTCAATCAGTCTGCAGTCAGAAGTCAAAGGGATCACTCACGTTTTCAAATATAGCTTATTTACAGTCTATAGGCCCACACTATCGCTATCATGTCAGAAAAACTTCAAATATTTAATCAAGTTAAGAGTGATGAGTCGGTCATTCGCGAAGAATGGCATACTTATCACCCATTCACCACCTCATTTAATAATAATGATGAAATTGAGATTGTTATTAATCAGCAAGATGTGTTTTTGGATATGAGCGAAGCTCAACTCTACATAGAGGGAACATTTAAGGAGGAAACAACAGCTGGTAAGACTGGCGATTGTAACCTAACCAACAATGCTGGAGCATTTTTGTTTGACAACATATCATATGAAGTGAATGGTAAAGAAATTGAAAAGATTCGAGATCCCGGAATAGTTTGTACAGTTAAGAATTTGCTGTGCCTAAACGATCAAGAGAGCCGCGCATTAGATATTGCTGGTTGGAACTGGCCTAGTGTAGCAATCAAGACCTTGGACGAAACCTCCAAAGAGTTTAATTTTCGCATTCCCCTTTCTATGCTGTTTGGAGTGTTTGCCGATTATAAGAATGTTTTAATGGGTAAACAAAAAATTAAACTGGTTCGAGCCAGACATGATGACAACTGCTACAAGTCCAGTGGAGATAAGAAGGCTGAAATTAAATTAAAAACTGTCGAGTTAAAAGTTAAACACATCTATCCTAGTGATGCAGTAAAATTACGTCTTTTGGATGAAATTGCAAAGAACAAATCGATATTTATTCCGTTTAGAAACTGGGAGATACATGAGCTTCCTGCTCTACGAACAACAAAGAGAGATATTTGGACTGTTAAGACCATGTCTGAGAGAGCAAGATATGTTATTGTATTTTTTATGAAGAAACGTAAAGACAGCTATAAAGCCGATTGCACTTATTTTGACAATTTAAAGGTGACTGATGTTAAGTTGCATCTTAATTCAGAGGTTTATCCCTACGAAGCGTTAAACTTAAACTTTGAAAACCGTCAATTTACCGAGGCCTATCAGATGTATACGGATTTTCAAAAAACATATTTAGGAAAACAGCAGAGTGAACCACTTTTAGACTTTACTACTTTTGCAAGCAGAGCCCTCTTTGTTATTGATTGCACAAAGCAAAATGAGTCCATCAAGAGCAACACCATTGATGTCAAGTTGGAATTTCAAAGTTCTGAAAACTTTTCTGCGGATTCACGAGCCTTTTGTATTATTGTGCATGATCGTGTTCTTGAGTATCAGGCTTTAACTGGCCAAGTACGAGACATGTTGTAGTCAGTTGTTCTTTAGTCCCAGCAAGATGAAGGTGGTTATAGTAGATGTTCAAGGATATTGCATCCCAGACTTTTGCGCCAAGGAGCTGGCTATTTATGATGGGAAGCAAATGAAGAGTTATCTGTTTAAACCAGCTAAGCCGTTTTACATGTTGTCAGAGGATTGTCAAAAACAAGTATTATTTTTATATGGGAATCATCATGGTCTCTACTACAATTATGGAGAAACCGACTACAGCCAACTTTATACAATTATTCGCAACGACCTGGGAGATGCGGACATTATTTATCTCAAGGGACATGTTAAAGAAGCATTTTTAACAAAGACATTTTTAGATATAGAACATAATTTACCATATATTATTAATTTAGAATTTATTAAAGATAGTGTTAACGTACCCAAATTATCTAGAGGTATTACTGATTGTCCTTATCATAGTTTAGATGTATGTAGCTGTAGTATTAAGAATGCTTATATTTTGTATGACTATATTTATAATTTTTTACCTAAATAAAGATTAAAAATGTATGCATTGTTTTTTTATTTATATTAATAAGAGTTCTATGAGAATTTAGTCATTTAATGTCCAGCTCATGGCCAAGACAGTCGATCTTAGAGTTAAACTCCAAGAACATCTGCGAAAAATACGTAGGCTGAAAAAAGATATCAAGTGTTACGAAGATCATAAATATTTGGTTAGACAGTTGTTAAAACTTAACCTCTAATACTTATCAATGGCGGCCTCCTCTTCATCATCCGCTTGGGATGAGGTGTTTGAATCTCCTTCTCGATGTCAGCAGGATAATGATGATATTGTACGCAAGATCAAGCCAAGCAGAGTTTATGAAATTGATGATTACATAACAATTATATTTAACACTACAGAAAAAGAGCGTAAACAAGTAATCATAGACACTATTGGATATGGCAAGATTTATTTTTCTAGTGATGAATTTGAAGAATTCATAAGTACGTTTGATTGTTTCAACACTCACTGGGTTGACATCTTTATGATTATTGGACAGTACACTTTGGTGTTTCATCGTAATGACGAAAAGCGAAGCCTCAAGTTTGAAGATGCCATGACAGACAAATATTTGTTCCGATGGACTGACAAGCTAATTCGTTTATTTGCAAGACATATACCTACATTGTTTAAACTAAACATTGAATATTATACTGTTGTAAAATAAATGTTAAAAATTTACATCTGTTTTTTTTTCCTTAGTAGGGAAGAGGGAGAAGGGGTAAAATAAGACAAAAAATTTGAATACAAAGAAATCCTGTGTTTATTTGTATATATGATACACATTTTAATACAAAAAATTAACATTTTCATCTATGTATATAATAAATAATAATACAATAAATATTAATACAATAAATAATAATAAATAATAATAATACAATAAATAAACAAATTAAATAATAATAATAATATAATAAATACCTAGCCTAATATCACAACCCTCTAAAACCATCAGCTATCCAAGAAGATTGAAACAAAGATAGCTATGGTCAGTCTTAGCTTATGGAATTTCCGATGATTCCTCATACAATGCTATATCTCTATGACCCCAAGCAAGCGTGTGCTCGAAACCGGGTATAATGAAGCGCTTGTCGTCCGCGTATGACAGCGCTACCTTATTTTTCAGTTCGACATACATATCGTGTTCATGCGAACGGAAAGTGTTCATTCTACGATGAATCTGAGTTCCTTCTACGTCAGCCGCTTCTCTATAATCGTCAAGAGTCAGTTCTTTTTGGGTGACGTAGTCAGGAACCCCTTTAGCTTTTTTAGTCAACTTTCCCTCTACATTAACGCAATATGCTTTCGCCCCGGTTCCATAGAAATCCCAAATAATCTTTCCTGCATACTCATCTTTCATTTTACCAAGTATAGATTGGTTTACAGGAACATTATGTGAGTTATCTTGGGAGTAGTTGGAAGTATCGAATCTACTTAAATTTGCCGTCATATCATCATAAAAATTATCTGTTGTTACTTTTAGAATTAGGGAGTCGGTGTCAGTGTATAACAATTCCGCGCTGTTGCCATATTTCGGCTTAATGTACCCGTACAAAAAGTCATACATAATTGTTTTGGATATTTCCAAGATTGAAAAACCCACGTAAATGGGTTTATTATACACCACTTTTTGTTTTTTCATCTGGATTGCTACCAGGTTTTCGCTATAAATGGTTCGATCTTTAAAATGAGGTTTCGCGATTAACGCTCCGGCCCCCAACCTCCTACCAATATTTTCCCAATGGGTAACGAGCTTTACATCTACCCGTTTCTCCACGTTTTCCATTGTCTTGCCAAACACAGCATTGTTCATAAGTTTAAAAAAGTCTTTTTCAAATTTATTTTTGGCCTGATTTCGCAACGCTGTGTTTAGATCGATGTACTTCTTAAGCCAGGGCGATTGGTCAAAGGATATAGCGCGGTGAATTTTTGTAAGCTGAAGGCCATAATTTAAAGCTTGTTGTAAATTTTGAATGTGAATAATATATTTCTCTTTTTTCATGAAATTTGGAATTAATTTTGTTATTTTCGGGAATTTAGACCCTGGCGGCGCAATGGATTGTGGGCAAAAGGGTAGTTCATTATGTAAATAATGCAAACTGTCCGGGTATTCCAAATCAACTTCTAAAATGTATCCTGTCGGTGATTCAGGCGCTATATTCATATAATCCAAATTTTGAATTTCGGTTTCGTTTAAAAACTTAAAGCCTCCTGTTGGTAAAAATTTAGACATGCTGGCACCGTAGAGATTTGTAGCGTCTAAATATGCTATGTAAGAGGTGGGTTTGTTAACGTCATAATGTGGCATAAATTTATTATTCGCAAAAGCTTTTCTTATACTACACTGACTGACTCCCCCGCGAATACCGTGTTTAAAGAAGTGTACCATGTCTAGATCGGTTAATATCTCCAATTGGATGGACGTGGCCTTGAGGGCGGAATCCATCGAAAGACCCGGCGCAGTAAAGTACTGCGCAGGATCAAGGCCGTAAGTAGCCAGGCACACGTCTCTAAAACTTTCAAAGACATCTGTCAAAATTAATACGTCGGATTTTAAATAAATGTCGGAATATTCGCCTAAAGTTTTACATTCAAATAAATTCCATACTTTCCAAGCACGCTTATAATCATCGGAGGAGATGTCCTCTTTTTTGAGTTGATTATAAAAGTCTTTATGCGATGGTAACCTGTTTTCGTCTAATTTTGAAAATGAATCTACGTAATTATACGGGAAGACACCCTTCTGTCGAATAAGTTCAAATTTATTCTCTTCCGCAAAATATTTACGCACGGTTTTACATTGCTCTGATTTTAAATTTTGACTTAATTTATCTAGCCCACTAGCCATGAATCGAAAACTATCCAAAAAACGCAATTTTAAAAATACCTGTCGTTGTTTTCCCTCCTTGTTTTCGACGTTATCCACCAAGATGTGTTTAGTAAAGGATATATACTTTTCCTTATTTTGGGGGATAACGTCCAACTTTTCTTCATCGCAAGCCAATTCCTTGACAAACAGATGGGAATCAAAATTGGACATATTATGGAAAAAGATGGGAATAAAATTGGGAATTTTATAATTTAGATTACATACAGAGTGACTTGGCCCGCGATACAGCCCCGTTAAATGATCGTGATCATGAACTCTATCGTTTGCTTCTACGTCAAATGGTTTTTCGCAAATATGACAGGTTGTTGCTTGTCGATGCTCATTCTCTTGTTCCGCCGTCATAGGTAACATAGGCACCACTTCCTTCATAAAATGGTTGTATATTGATTTACAATCAACATCTAACCGTTTTACAAATTCTTTGTGTGCGTCCTGTCCTCTATAACTTTGATACTTTGAATAGGCATCATCAAAGTCACATTTAATGTAGTAAGCAAATGAATAGGGCACATGTTTATGCGTCCTCATAGTATAGGATGTATCAGGGTCCAATTCATTTTCCTCTGTAGGTATAGGTTCAAGGATTGTCTCGAAATCGGCATAAACAACAAAAGGTACCTTTAATTTCTTTTCAAAATTTGTAAATTTCAAAATATTCTCGGGGACCTCTTCTCCGTATTTATTCTTTTTTAAATCAGTTGTCGGTACTTTAGCCAAAACGTGTCCGCAATCATGTTCTTGATGAGCTTTTAATTTTTGCTCTGAATAAAAATATGTTAAACAACCATCACATAAATACTTAGCTTCTTTACGTTTAGATAATTGACTTGAGACCAGTCGAGACATGTTTCTTATTAAACAGTAATGACTATTTTCATAATCATCACTGATTAATAACAAATTTACATGTCTCTCCTTACGAGATGTAGTAAAGTATAAGGGACCCACGACTTCAATACTATTTTTACCATTGTCATAGACTTTTTCAAGCCCATAAACATTGATAGAAATATTATTAAGGCGTTCAAATTTAGATATATCACTAAGTTTAATCGGAAATTCCATACCTGTAAAGTCCAGCTCGTTCTCAAAAGGCATATAGTTTGCGACTCTGTTTGCATTTTGAGCCCAATGAACCGGATGCAAGGCTGCCAAGACACTCCACATAAAACACTTTAGGTCTGTGTTTTGAATGTTTAAAACAGCTCTCTTTGCTTCAATCTCCTTTGGTAGCGGGATGTATGATGATGCCTTTAGAGGGTTGATTTTATTAATTCCTAATTCTAAATAAAGAAGCTGCTGGAGAGTCCACCCTGTAACAATAGAAACATTGTTAAGTAAAATGATGTAAAAATGCGTTAGTTAATATTTTTAAACGCTTGTAATATTACTTACCACTGTCCTTTTCCGCAAATTCAGAGTATTTACGGTCCAGGATGGTAGTAAACTGTCCAAACAGCTCCTCCAAGTCTGTCGCTCCATTCACCATCACGTATCGTGTGTTGAAAGACTTCACCTCAGTCGACTCGTTCGTCTGCAGGAGGAAGCGGCCGAAAAGCTCTACCCCGACTTTCAGTTGTTCGTACTTTTGTAGTACGGTCCCCACCAACCTAGTAAATTTATCCTGTAGGTGTTCAAGGAACTCGGGGACGTTGGTGGGATCTTGTCTTGAAGAAAGTCGGTAGGTAGCAATTCGGCTTCGGAACGATGTTTTAATTAGTTCTACACCTTCCTCCTGCACTGCACAGCAGCTCTCCCGATGACGTAAGGTCCTTAGGTGGCTAGACCAGCGGGAGACAGCTACATCTAGCTTGCAATCGCTGCAATGCTGCTGCGCTGATGTTGATGGTTCTGAAATAAATTAAAATTCACTTATAATACTTTTTATACAATTATTACCGCACTGTAATGGCAACATCGTTTTAATTTTTTCCTGTTGACTGATGCTGTTCATATATGGCCAAACATAGGTTATAGCAAATAATTTATACAAGCAGTCAATGCCTTATTATCGTTTTTTAAATTATGCTGCAATATATTCTAATCTTAAACAGTATGATGCAATACCTAATCTTACACAATATGATGCAATAACTTACCATCGGTCGAAACGAGTCTAGCCTTCTTAGCCATGGCTACTTGCTGAGACGTAGCTTGCCTTTTGGGAGCTCTATGTTTCTCCTGTTGGTGTTGTTGGAGAGCTCTTCTTGACGCAAAGCTGTCTTTGCAAGTTTGACAGACTTGAACAGTAAGTCTGCAATCCCCATGACGTTTGAGATCAGTCTTTCTGGCGAAGGAGCGGGAACAAAATTTGCATACGAACATTTTCTGTAAAAGATAATTTTTGCAATATTTAAATAACTTTAATGATTTACATTAGCATCCCACTGTACATCTAAATAACTCATATAGCCTCTAATATTCACTTTAAAACTATTTTTCTTTAAATTATCAACGGTCAAACATATAGTTTAGCATAGTTAATAAAAATAATTTTTTAAATAGACATCTTAACCTCCCTGATTTACTCTGATTTAATTAACACTTTATTTTTTTTGTTTCAAATTAAATAAAAATTAACTCAAATAATGTTTTATACTGTATAATGGTCACTTTAAAAATAGTATAAATATCAGTTAAAGCCTTTTTTAATCAATTATTACCATACAAATATGTATTCAAGCATAGTTAATAAAAAAATAATTTATAAAAAATATAAGCAATTATACCTAACCAATTTTACATTTATCTCTGATTTATTTAACGCTTGATTTTTTTGTTTCAAATTAAATAAAAATTAAAACACACAATTATAGAGAATATGGGTACTTACGATTTTATCACTTTAGGTGGACTGTTTTCAACGGCTGTCAAATAATAACTGAATAAACTTCTATTCTGCCACTGTTTTTATATCTTTTTCCGAAACTGCGATAGTTGCTTTCGCTTCTAGAAATATCATTAGATATTTTTTCCTTGACCTAAATTGTAGTCGTTAGATGCGGCTATAATTAATGTTTCAAGCGAGATTTGTTTACCATGCACTTATCTGTTGTACGGCTATAATTAATGTTCCAAGCGAGAGTTGTTTGCCATGCACTTATCTATTGTATGCAGTCGCTTTCAGTTTTCTTGCGATGTATAATTAAATAGGAGAATAGGAAATAATTTGCAGTATACAGAGTAGATAAAAAGTATTACTCGAACATCGCGTTTTAGGGGTATTTTTTCTATAGCTAATCGTTCTAAGGATCTTGGGTTTTTCTAACGAGTTAAAGACACATCTGATGATATATCTAATGAGCTGTAGGCGAGTGATTTTTTTCTAGCTTTGACATATTTAGCCGATTATGTAATAATCTGAGATAATAATTATTCTATTAACTTGTTAATATAGATGAGCGGTGTTTATGAATAATGATAAGGACTTGATGGTTTTATACATCTAGTTTCGTTATTACTTGGGATTTTTGAAATATTTCTTCACTAGTCGATAGGTATACTTATCTTATACCTGCTTACCAAATTTCTCCTTTCCACCTTTATGCATTAGAGCCCTAATCGCAAAATACTATATCTTCCGAACCAGTTGACCGATCGTGTTCGGGTTTTCTCTAAACGACTTATTACGTCACCCTGAATACATTCCACGTGTTAGATTTTAATTTTAGCATTTGACAAGTGACAGGTGTCATTGACATATCTTAATTGCCAGGTGACGGCCGTTATCTTTTCCTAAACATAATATGACATCATCATTAACACGAGGTCTATAATGAATACTATTGCCCAAGTAGCTAACGCCCCAAATACTTTTGCCCAAGTAGCTAACGCCTAAGTAGCTAATGCCAAAGTAGCTAACGCTCAAGTAGCTAATGCCCAAATAGCTCACGCCCAAGAGTGTGACATGACAGATGACGTATGACATATGACACGCGCCCGCGCACTGCCTGGGCATGCGCAGAAGGGTGTGCGTAAATTGATGGTAAAACCCCCTTCTCCCTCTACTCTAAGTGTATTTTTGTTTGAACTTTTCGATGTGTCCTCTTTAACTGAAATTACCCATTTTCACTTTCGGTTACTCGGAATTAGAAGCTGTCTTGGTTATTTTAAATGAAGCGGTTAGAAAGTGCAACTTTTGCGATTTTGAGAAAAAGGTTCAAGGTAAAAGCTCTATTAAAAAATACAGGCTTTTGAAAATTAATGAAATACAAATAATTCACTTTTCCACTGGGGAACGAATTCCTCTATACAAGGTGTTATGGAATTGACGCATTATATTTAAATGGGTGATATCTTGGGTATTCTGATAAACTAAGTAAACCTAGACATCCCACGTAAATGAGGCGAAAACTTGACTCGAGGCCTCGACGTAAATGCCGAGAAGAAAAGTGACTTTAAACTAATATTCGCGCTCGCTTAAAGCTTATTACAGACTTTTGGCGTAACCCGTTACCGGTTTGAATGTCGTCCACAATTTATGAGTGGTAATATTTTTACATTGGACCGTTCCTCTTGGTTTGGTTTCTCTATGGTATCCTAGAGAAACATTTCATACTTTTTTTTAAACGACAATCTAAAAAGTTGTGTTTTTTTACCGATTTTTAAATGGTCTAAGGCCATTTAAAAGAATCAACCTGTCGCTGCAAACGCCTTGCCGGAACCGGTAAGAACAAACGGCGCGAAACCCGAAGTCTCGCCCCCACACTGTTTAAAAGTTTTTAGACTCTGTGGTTAAATAAATATTTTTTTATGAAGAGTTGCTTAATAACAAGTTATAAAGTTTTTGGGCACAGTTGTGTTTTGTGTAGAAAAAACGCTTGCGCGTGCCAGTCTTGTATTTTTGCGGAGGTAGATTTAATTTTAATTTCTTAACTTAGACTTGGTAATCACAGTCACTGATCTCTAGAATTGACATTCCAAATAAAAACAAACACATATGTCACTCTTGTCTTGTCACTCTTTCTTTAGAACTCTTTCCATAATACAAAAAAAAACAAATGGTAAATTTTCTTGTTTATTATAGTAATGACATCTATAGATATTTTTACCTTGAGTCTTGTTATATCAGGATTTACGGGTTTAAATTCCATAACACCCTGTATATATCTTTGCCGCCAAATAAACTGAGGCTCCAGGAATCTGAACATAACTTAAAGTAACGTAAAAATGTTATTCTTTATTGTCATTTTAGGTCCCTTCAATGTCTTTATAAAATATTAAAATTTTGTGAAGTCTTTAATTAGCCCATTTTTTACTAAAGTTTAAATTTGGTTACTTAATTTTTTCCAACTAATTCACTTTATGTTTATAATTTCGAAAAAAGTCTTTTAAATCGTTTAGTGATAACAGCTTTTTTTTACAGACGGTAACAGAACTAAGAAACAGACATGCCAAGGGTGAAGTATCAGCAGGTATTAACGTAAGAAAAGGTTGCATTTCAGATATTTTGGAAGAAAATGTGGTTCAACCTCTATTAGTGACCACCTCGGCACTTTCATTTGCAACTGAAACCGTGAGATCTATTTTGAAAATTGACGATATCGTAAGTAAAAGTTTTTTAAAGACAATATTATATTATAAAAAGGCCGATTTTTTTCGCACTCTCGTTGTCTTTATTTTGTTATTGAACACAACGTTTCGGTTAGTTACGAACTAATCGTTTTCAAGTGTAAACTAAAATCTAGTCCTGTACTACCTTAAATATATCAAGAAAGGCATTAAAAGGTAAAGAGGAACAACTCTGCCTAACAAAAACATAATCTGATTTCTTTGTGGGAAATGCTAACTCTGCCTCTGTTCCCTGGGGCTAGTATTAAGTAAATAATTATAAACTAGGTTTTTAATTATAAAATTACATTATTTAGGTTCTATTGTTGTTTCAATTGGTATGTTTGTCAACAGGTGTGCCATTACATTTCAAATTGCATTACCACATTTGTCTTTGTCTTCTAAGATAAACATTTTCTTTAAATATACAAGGTCAGTTTTAAACTGCTTAATTTACGTCTCCTTACGCTTCCGTTCCTAGTTTTGGAAACTTTACGGATGCCGCGTTCATTGAAATAATCAAAAATAAAAATGAATTATCTATCCTATGTTTAAGCCACAACAGATCATTACCTATATATTCTGTGCCGTTACAAAACGGGTTTCATTTTATTGCCGCTTTCATAATGTCACCACACCCCAGGATTATCTTCGTCCATTTAGCCCAGCGTCTTCTCTTTTAAATATATTTACAACAGTGGTGTGGGGTCCATGGAACCGATGGAAGCACTGCTTCCCCTGGTTTTGTAAAATAAAACAACACAAAAAGCAAAGGTCCTAATTAAGCCCTGCGGGACTCCTCGACTTACCATTTTTCTGATTCATAAGTTGCTTTATGAATTTTCCTTTTCGCCAATGCAATTTCTTACGCAAACCTTTCTACTACTGTCTGGTTTTTATTAAAAATGCCATATTGTTCAGTAACAAAATTCCGACAGAGAAAGTATAAAACATTTTGTGTTTGATATGAAAACCTGGCAGACTGCTGAAAAACATTTATTTAAATACATTTTATTTTATTACAGGTCAATACAATGACATAGGCTCCGGTAGCTCCGACGTCTGCACTTAATTATAACTAATCATTTAATTTTTAGTATTATTAATTTTCCACCGTGCTAATAATAATGAGCGTATTTTTTGCCTTCCTTGGATTTCATCAAGTTTTGATTGAACATCCTTATATAACATATGTTTATGAAAACTTGGTGGAAAGGCTAATTTCATTAAAATGTTAGGATACTCGCATCTTATCAGCTTAGTAATTGTAATACGTTTGGTAATTTGCTTGAAATGTAGAAATTTTGTTAATAAAATAATTTATAATGTCAGTGCTTTTATTTATTGTTAACGTAGAAAAAATATTGTCCTATGGACAATCTTCTGCGATGATTGGCGAAAGCTTTGCGTAAAAAAATGAATATTTGCATTCACAAATTAAATAACAGAAAATTAACCACCAATGAAATAAAAGGTCGAATATTTTCATCCATGCTATATAAAAAGATATTATTTTTTCTTTAAATAATAATTTTGGAATGTCTGTATGCATATTCATTTAATGGCATTTATAGAATATAAAGACCCCAATTATCTGATTGGTCTATCTAAACTCGTCAACTGACCAATCCACCAATGAATGATAATAAGAAAAGTCAGATCAGCCAGCGTCGGGTCATGAGTTGGATAATTTTGCAACTGATCCTACGACCCTACCTCAACCAATTCCTGCTATTATTGTAGCACCTGTTCTGTTAATATGAAAATATTTATATATTTCTATTTTTTGTGCCATAATTATCCTATATTTGCAAAACCATTTTTTAAAATTTTATTTAAGTATAATTTTTATCCAGGTAGTTTGTCTTCTCCACACTCAGTCGCGATCATCCATCGAATTCAGTATGCAGTTCGTTACAGAACTAGCAGCATACGTCATAAAACTAGTCAACCTTGAGCCGATCAATGGCAAATGAAAATTGTTTCTAGGCCGGGATATTTCTTAGTTTTTAGAGCGTGTTTACGTATACATACACAGCTGCAAAATTTTGAAGTTTAACCGTGGACGCCGCTGTGGTTTACAGCGTTAGTGTTTGCCGGTCTGTCTTTTGATAATTGAAAAATGAATTTAATTTGTAACAATAATAAACAGACAGAAAGAGATTTGAGGCTAACACAATATATAAAAGCGCAGTTTTTGTTTTTAAATTTATACTGATGGGTAGCACTGTCTCTTTAACAGGTCACAAGCCGCCACCGGACAACAGTGTACCGTGAGTATCAGAAAGTTGAAGTGAATTTAAAATGTCTTTTGAAAAAAACCAATCATTTTGGGATGAATTTCTCTTCCTATAAGGATTACCGCAACAACCCGAAAAAATATTATGAAAATTTTATAGACAAAAAAAGGAATTTGAATACATTAATCTACGCTACTAATGGACGTTTTTACTAAATTTTGATTTTGACTCTATCGTATCGAGCACGAAAAAAGAATTTTTTTTTCGGTTTCTGTTTTTAAATTATTTACTGAAAAAAGGATTAAACAAAATAAGCTATCTAATAAAAACAGACGAAACAACATACTGACGTCACAACAAAACCGGCAAATGGGCAACCCGAGACAGCCTTCATTCGACACGCTCGGACCCATCTCCGACATGACTAATCTCGAGACTGATGTTCTATTTCTAATCTGTTCTTTTCTATTTAAGGCGGAACTTTGTGCAGCAAGAAATATATTTGCAAGAGAGTCTCACCCGAAGTGGGCATACTAGCGAGCTTATGACGTGGTGAAAAATATTCCGTAAACATCGACACACACTGAAAGCACGATGCAAGGCGGTAGGTTCTTTATTATGCTAATGAGTTTTGCTTGATTTTATTTCGGAGACGAGAAATTTGTTTTGTGGAAAATAAGTACTTGTTATTGTATTCTTAGTTAAAATAATGTACCTAATCGTTATATCGGATATATCTTTTAAATTTTGTCTTATTTTATTATTAAAGCTATAGAATATTTACAAAAAATAAAATAAGGTAGAGCAGAAAGTTTGAATTGTTAATTAATAATAGGTATAAAAGCACCTGCAAACAGGGTGTTCGTGTTCCACCGGGAACCGCTTCGAACTATATATGGAAAACTATACATAGGAAAATTTTCAAAATTTGCCATCGTGGTAATGCTGATGGGGACGACCGGACTAAAAAAATTTCATAATGGTGGTACTTCCGGTTACACCGGAAGTTAGTGTCAGCTAGGGTAGCCAGATTTTAAAAATTGAAAAGCGGGAAGTGGATAGTGCCTGGAGGACAAGTTTTTTTTGAGGTGCTTAAAATAATTATATTGATGATTTCTAAAAAAAAAAAGGTCGATACCCCGTTGACCTTACGCTGTGGCGTGCCTTTTATATTTCTTCCTCCTATCATCAAACGTGCTTTCTAAAAAAAAAAGGTCGCCCCTCTCTAAGGCAGCTGTACAATTATTAGGCGTCCGTCTTGTTATTGGAAAAAAGCGGGAGTTTTGTTTAAGTGCGTGGGAGGCGGGAGGTTAAGTAAAAAAGCGGGAGCATCCCGACTAAATCGGGAGGGTTGGCAACCCTAGTGTCAGCGTGTTTATTTTAAATAGAACATCCTATATATTATTACATTTTTGCATTCTACGTAAGATTCTAGGCAGATTTTGTACAGGGTGGGGACTTTAATTGGAATAAATTCGATATTATTAAAACTGCTGAGGTTACGCCTACAAAATTTAGTATGTATGGTTTTAAAGCATGCGGAATTAAATTATAATGTCGGCGCAGTTGCCAGATTTCTCAGCTTTGCTCTACACGTAGTAATTTTAATATTTTAAATGGAATGCCCTATTTATTTTTATTGCATTGCATTGGGCGTGTCCAATTTAATAAGATGCCAAATTAACAAAATTCTATCTTCACTAATTGCTGAGCTATGGCAATACTGTAATTCCATTAAAAAGTACCATGAGAATTTCTATTTTTAAAGTTTAAGACAAGAACTTTTCTTGAATCTTGTCAATAACTTAGTAACTATGGAGGTAGACAAGCGTCCCGGTACTTTTTAAGGAAACTTCAGTGTTGCCATAGCTCAGAAACTAGTGAAGATAGAATTTTGTAAATTATAAAAATAAATAGGGCATTCTATTTAAAATAACAAAATTACTACGTGTAGCGCAAAGCTGAGAAATCTGGCAGCTGCGCCGACATCATAATCCAATTCCGCATGCTCTAAAACCCCCACATACCAAATTTTGTAGGCGCAACTTCAGCATTAGCAGGTTTAATAATATCGAATTTATTCCAGTTAAAGTCCCTACCCTGTATACCTATACCTATAAATATCTAAGCGTTTTTGACATATTTGAATTTTTCTGTTAAGAATGACGTTTGCAAGCCTTAAAATAATTATCAATTTTTTCTATAAAGCCTTATATTTATTTAATTTAAGCGGGATTCCTTGTTATAAAGGACCTGCTTTATTAGATTTTTTATAATATTTTGATAACTATTAATTCAGGGTGTTTAAACAATAAGATTGAAAAAACTGCAAGAAGTCTAAATTTTCAAAGGGAAACACCCAAATTTTATAATTACTTTTAGTTTAGCATTAAAAAGGGTAAGTTTGTATACCTATCCCAAAAATGTTGAACATTATTAATAAGCACATTGTGATGGCTTCTGTTTTGCGGATATCGATTGGCAAATGTGTCCCATGTTCTTGATATAACTTTAACACATTCTCCATAAATAATAAATAAATTTAAATAATCTTCGTTTGTATGTACAATTTAAGCGCACAGGCATGATAATTAATGATGTTTAAATGGTAAGTGACAGCTTCATAAATTTTTCTCGCATTTGATTGTTTTTCAACGCCGTTATAGCCAACTAAAAGTAACTAAACTTAAAATGTGCAGCAAAATTGCCATATAAAAATATTAAGTTGGCAATGTTTCTAAAACTAAAATTTTTTGAAATATACAAACTTACCCTTATTTTTAATGCTAAATAAGAAATAATTATAAAATTTGTGTATTTCCATTTGAAAATCTAGTCTTTTTGCAGTTTTTCAATTTAATTTTTAATCGTATTGTTTAAACACCCTGTAATAATAGTTATCAAAATATTATAAAAAATCTATTAAAAATATCTAAAACGCTTAGACATAGGTATAGGACATGGTATACAAGATATGCCTAAATTCTTGCGTAGAATGCAAAAATGAAGTAGTATATAGAGTATTCTATTTAAAATAAGCAAGTTAACACTTACTTCCGGTATAACGGGAAGTGCCACCATTATAAATATATTTTAGCCCGATCGCCCCCATCAGCACTAACATATACTGTCAAATTTTCAAAATTGGGAGGCACAGGCCTACCCTGAAACTAAAGGTTTTCAGCATTGGTTATCAAATACTTCGTAAGGTCAATAGTTTTTCAATCAAAATTTTCTTATATTACAAATTTTTTACCATGTTTATTTATAAAACAACAGATAAGTCCCGCTGGTTCCAGGATTTGTTGACTGTGGTTACTAACTCGCGCAGTATTTTGTCCGTCGCGTTCCGTGCCATTATAATTAATTTTTTTTAAAAGTGGTATGTTTTTGACGATTAGTTGCGCTGCACCTTCAAAAGAAAAAAAAGTAAGTACTTAGATTTTTTTTAGTAACACAGAAACAACAGGAGGTAGTACCGTATCGTCGCGCCAATCCGATACAAAATCACGGTATTAATGTTTCTTATAAACATAAAGTGATAGGGGGGTAGCCAAAAAAACGTGTAAGTTCTCAAAAGTTATTTCTATAAAATAAAATACTTCGCAGCCTTTTCTACACTTTCTCCACCGTTTAAAAGTGGCTACAAAAAAAAACAAAACTTTGCGTTTTCAAGAACTTCGATCAAAAGTGATTCCTACAAAAAAAAATGTCGCAGTCGTTTCATAAACTCCCCCTAACAAAAGTTAGTAAAAAGTATATTTACCCCCCCCCCCCCCCCCCCCCCCCTCCCCCCCTCTCCCCCTTGGTCAAGAGACAGGGGCAACTGCCCTCTTTATGGACGCCCATGCCTAACAAAAAATTGTATTTTATTACTCTGCGTGGCATACTGTCCAATTTTTATTTATTACCTACCTAGCTTCTTAGAAGCATTGTCACTATACAGTAGTCTCGCTGCACCAAATTGTAGCTGCGAGCCAATAACATGAACAGATAAATGTCATGTGACCAACGCCAAATTCGTGACTGACAACTACTTTTAAATCGTTAAACCATGGATAAAATAATAAACACATTTCACCTTTTTTGATTGCAACAAATCGACTGGATTTCGTTCAATTCTTATCCTTACCTAACATGAATAAGAAATTTTGAAAGCTTAAACACCAGTTTTGACAAAATGGTGAACGCGCCTTGAACATTTTGCCCTGCGGCGCATTATAAACCATCCCGGTCTAAGCCGAAAAATGTATGGTAACCCGGAGTTAATAGCACAACTACTAGTTACGTCTTTTTAATATTAACGCTTAGATATTCTGTTATTGGCACAGACAATCCAAAAAGGAAAACATAAAATTTAGCCAAAAATTACTTCTTGTTCGACCACCTATAATTTTTTTCAGTGTATCATTATTCTCTCTGGATGTAAATTGTTTCACGTCAGCCGAGAATAAATTCAGCTGTATATAGGCAACTTCTATAACATGACAACAAAATTTACCTAAAACATGAGTTGCGCGCTGCAAGATAACGGACTTATTACGACATTGTTTTGTCTCAATTTTTGAAGTCTTAAAGATAAGACATGGAAGTTCTAAGGTACATGGCTATTTTTTTGAAAAAAAAATTCTTAGCTACGATATTAATCTTGGAAAAGTGCCTAAAAATACGCACCTTTAGTGGGCATTTTCTTATACATATTCTTATTTTTTTCAAAAAAGGGCTTTGTACCTTAGAAATACAAACATTCCTTTATTAAATTTTAAATTGTCCCGACAAATACTTCAAATAGCCTTTGCAAAATCCTGCAGTAGCGAAACGGTGTTTTTCATCCTCTAAATTTGCGCGTGGTAGAGCCTTAAGTTATCGGAACAAAAATAATATAATCGGTCGCACGACTCTTAAATAAAAGAATTTCATAACAGGATGACGTATATGCCTTTTCGCTTCATGTTTTTAAACTTGCCGCTTTCCCGCCGCGTTTTTAATTGTTTCTAGAAACGGTTTGTGATACTCTCAGTTCAGAATGTTAATGTTAGAAATTCGATTATAGTGAAAGAGATAATCTTTGCAAATAAAAAAAAATCGAAAAATTTCGGGAATTTTCTATGAACCCATAACTTGTATAGGGGGTTGGAATTTTTTTTTAACTTCAACGATGTACAACTATCATCCCCAGAGATTGTTGGTGGTCAAATTAAAAATTTTAAATAGTAACAAAAATATCGTGAAAAAACGGAATTTTTATCCCATGAGAGCATGTAAGGTGATCAATTGCCCTTATCAACAACTCCTAAAATACTTAGGAGTTGTTGCCTTAATGCTTTCGTTTTTGAGCATTATTTCGTTACTTTTTCCTTTTATCAAAGTATCGGCCTAATACCCATATTTGAAGCATAATTACCTACAATTTAAAGTTAAACAAGTTTGAATTTATAAAGTAATAAAGCAGAAAAAGAAAAATGGACAAATTTCACAAATTTTCGTTTTTTGCTTTTAATTCATTTATCAAAATTTTTTTAGTTCAAAACTTATTTTTGATGTTGATTGGTACAGGACGGCTATTTGGCGAACTCTTAAAGAAGTCGTGGTAAAAGATTTTTAAGACAGCCCGGTACTTAGTTATTTGCATAGCCTACTCTACTTAAAAGGAGTGAATGAGACAGAATTCCTAGCCTTTACACCTTTGGATGTAATTTAGATAGATCATTATCCAATGTCAATTTACGCTTATGAAAACTATTCAAATATAGATTTAACAAATAAATGTATTTGACTAATAAATAAATAACATCATTAATAACGTAATTAATACATAGTTGGTTTATATCAGTTTTTATAAATTTAAACTTAGTTGTTGAACTGTGTACTTTACTTTTGATGCGACAATACTATAAATGAAGTCTTGGACTTTTAAAACACGTTTATTTTCAGAAACTAACTAAAACTTTTAAGGTTGCCCTTTTATAGATAAATTGGTTTTTGCATGAAAAAGAGAAGTACTCAGTTTATACATTTAAAATATTAATTTGTAAAATAATTCTTCATGCACGCTAATTCTGTAGTTTAGTTTAAAAAAAAGGACTAAAACGTAGTCGCATTTCCGCTGCCATGACCGGATTAGGTATAATTTCTCTATTAAAATTGGTGTGGAAAATTTAATCTTTTTGCACACGCGTAGAATTTTTTTTTATCGGATATTAAACATTGTACCGATTAGATATTGGTTTTAACAAAGTTTTCTGAAAACTATTTTTTTGCCTTGCGCCTTGCCGAATTTTCTTAGATAAAAGTCTGTTTCGCATACTATTTGACATTAAACTAAGGTACTTTCTGGGCGACTGATTATTTAGTAACTTACTTTAATAATTAAGAGGCATCTTTTTGCAGTCTCTTCTTAAAAAATGGAACTATAGTAAAACATTCAGTAGTTTACAATGATAAGCGTGTAAGTTTCAACACACCAAAAGAACTATTTATTCCTCTTATATACTCCTTATCCAGGGTTGATACGCAATTAGCGCTTGTTAGAACTTTTGGGAGAATCACTTCATTTTTTTTGTATATACAGGGTAATTTAAAAGTACTTTGACAAACTTCGGGATATGGTTGCTCCCATCATTTTAAGAGGAAAAGTTTCAATGAACTATGTTCTTTAACGGCTTCTTTTAGAAAATACAGGGTGTCCAAAATTAAAAAAAGTAATTTTTAAATAATAAACCAGTAGAAATTATTAGCTAAAATTTGTTGAAGTAAACGAGAAGGTAAATATCAATAATTTAAAAGTGCAATGCATTATCCAAGATAACCAATGGCGTCGTTACAAAATTATTCACCAATATTTTTTATTTTTTTATGAATATTTACTCTAATAATTATAATAACGCTTATGCACAAGTAAGCAGCGAAAACAGTATAAAGCAGTAAAATTAATTTATTTTTTAAATAAATGTCTATTAAATTTGCGTATTTCTAACTTTTTTTTCTACTTACACTAGATTTTTTAATAATATATGGTAATGGTCTACCTTTTAATTCGATCTATACTTCGTATGATTATTTAAAAATCTATTCACATTAATTAAATAAAATACCACTTCCATAGTACACAGTTAATAATGATCAGTGATATACAAAAACAGAATCACACGCACGCGCTATATTGTTTTTGAATTAACCGAAAACTAGTCGCGTTTTTTGATACAAACAACCGATAATACCCAATGGGCTCTTTCACTATTATCATATTTGATAGTTTTGGCATTTAAATTGTTAAGTCGGTGCTATAATAGAAGTTTATCATCAATAAAACTATCGCTAGATCATACAATGTATTTTTTGCAGCTTATTGAAAAATTTGCACAATTTCCACAAATTTTAAAAATGCAAAACTGACGCGATTACTCGATGACGTCGATCCGATAAAAAATTACAGTGAGCATCGTTACCGATTATTCATGTCGGTGTTTTTGTTTACATCCGAAATATTGTAGAATTTTGATGTATTTTTGTTTAAAATAATTGTTCATTTTATTTACATATATGCTCATGGAGCAGAAAAATCAACAAATAACTTAGATTAGACTTTTCAACTGTCATTTCATTAGATTGGTCTTCTATCAATAATTTTGGTGTTGCCACATATGAAATCTTTTATGCTATAGTTAAATAATATATTTTGTTCCTAGAACTTTAATAACTTATATTAAAACAAAATATAGATCACATTTTGTAGATATGATGATTTATTTCATTTCCGCATAAGTCCGTTGCTGCCCTTTCATGACGTATATTCGATAAAGTCCGTGTTTTTTTTTCCAATAGTTTATTTATTTTTATTTCTTTCACTGGTCGACTTTAGTTGCATCGCCTGCGGTTTTTTGTCATTTAAAACGCGAATCGCGAATGACAAATATTATATTGGCTTTTAGATAATAAAAAATATTTTGGTTAGATTACTATTTTCCTTTTTTTTGAGCTCTAAAGCGCACTGCAGCGATTATGCATCAGCCGCCACTGTTACAACAACTACACTTCCAGTATAACCGGAAGTGATAGGAAAACGCCAATATTTTAGGCAAAGAGGGCATATAAAAAATATTATCTAACAAAATTTCAAAAAAAAATTTTTTAATGGTTTCTCAAAAGCTCTAACGAATGCTTGTCGTAACTTACCTTGCATAATTAGATGTTACTATAAGTAACGAAAATTGTTTATTGGGTATTTATATGCATTGACCTCATCATTCAATAAAATGGTGCGATTATTATGTTTCCAATAGCCACACCACTCATCTCATTTTAACTTGCCAAATAGTGCTATATTTTTTAATTTACCGGGTTGGTTAATTTCGAGCCCAGAGATTACAGACCCTTTAGTAAGTATGGGAAATTTCTGTTAAATTATGGTTAATGTGTGGCTTAATTTAGAAAACTGTAAAAAGATGACTCTAGCTTTGCATGTTCAGATCAGTCGAATCCAAATACTAATTAAAATAAAGCAATAAAGTACGTCCGCTATAATACACAAGTCGTTCACCGTATTAAGGATTTTCTCATAACAATTTAAGTACCGTAACATGTATTATTATTCGGTCATACATTCATTATTCTTTTGCTTTTAACTGTTTTAAAATTTGGTCAGATACGACTTTCGTTGCTTTATCTGCGTTGGGAATTAAAAACCTGTCCATGTCAGATATTTTTAGATTTTCTCCATCTGGTACGCCGTATTTAAAAGTTATTAGTTCTGGATGTCGTTTTCTAGCGGTTATTTTTACTATAGCCGACAAAGGACGCTTAACAATAACTTCTGCGGAATCTTTCTTCTCTGAAACTTCCCTTAACACTACCAAATCATTATCGGTGACTATCAGGTGACTTTTGTACATGAAACCATTCATTTTAACTTCCTGGCACGGAAAATGTTGTATTACTTCGGGTTTCTTTAGATAAGATTGGATTTCAACTACTTCATGTTTTTCTTCGTCTTCCAATTCCTAGAATTAATAGGTTTATTGAAAACGGAAGGAATAAAACAAAGATCATCAATTGTTATTTATGTACTACAGAGGCCTAAAATGAGAGTGTTATGCTTGCAGGTAAATGTTGTGACCAAAATGTACTATACCACACGTAGTCATTTTGTTATTTTAAATGGAATGCTCCTTGTATTTTTCTGCAATGAATTGGGCATCTCAAACTTAGCAAGTTCCCGAAAATATGAACAGTAGGGATGCTTGGTATTTTCAGGCGTTTCCGATAAGTTTAATGCTCATTTTAAAATAATAAAATAATGTAATTTAAATTTTTTTGAAAATGCTGTGTTGTCATACCTCAGCAACTAGTAAAGATAACCTTTTTTAAAATTTGGGAACTTACTAAGCTTTTTTTTAAGATAACAAAACGACTATGTATGACGTGTAGCGCAAAACTGGGAAATTTATTATTGTGCAATTCCGCATGTCCAAAAACGCCCAAAAGCCAAATTTTGTAAGCGCATCTTTAGCGATTTTGAAGATATTTAAGCGTTCCGGTACTTTTGACTAACCCGGTATATGCCGTAGGCTTATTAAAATCAGTAAAATCAGTATTATAACACGACGCCTAGGCTTATTCAATATCCCGATTTGAACAAGAACAAACGACGCGAAACCTGGAGTCTCGCCATTCGCCGGTTTCGTGATTCCAGTGTAATAATGGCGTCGTTGGATTCGTTTGTTTGGGTCTACACTATTTAAATGCTTGTGGACCAAATAATTTTTATTGTTAAGTTGCTTAACAACATGTTATAAAGTCTTTTGGTACAGTTGTATTTGATGTTTAAAAGTATTGTGAATTGCGGCAAAAGTTTTGATCGTAGATTGGTAGTTTTTATTATGGTTGTGCCAGTCTAAATGCACAATGAGTAATTATTTCGATTTATATCTAAACTATTTAATTATGTAAGAAAGCAATAATACAGCAATGTATGTTTCAAATTAGCATTCTTTTGGTGGCTGGAGCTTTGTGCGCCCAAATTTATATACGTAATTCTTACCCCAATAGCAACGTTCTCGTTATCATCATCTATGCTGAATACAGGGGCAACATCTCTGTATCTTTTTCCTATTCTGTCGCTACTTGAGACATGCCTCTCTTGAACTGGGCTGTTACTTGGATTAACTATGTAGTCCATTAGTTTTCCAGTCACTTCAGCAGATTTAGATCTCATTGCAGCAGATATTTTACCTAAAATCATATGACATATTTACACAGACTTACTTTTATAAAATCCATCGAGGTTTACGTTTAACCCAAGTTTCAACTGTAAAAGCTGTGTTAAGGTGAAGATTTGGCAATGGTAAATTTCAACCCAAACGTGAATCCATAGTTTTAAATATCTATATATATGATATCAATATATATAATTTTAATTACAGATAAACTTTAAAAAAATACAAAATATACTATTTTTCAGTATAATTGCATATTAGAACGTGATTTTTCATACCGAACAACTTTACATTTGTACCAAATTTATATTTCTTGACAAACCTCGTATACGATTGAAGAAATTTAACATCTGATGGTTGTATTTTTATAAAAAATAACTTTTTTGCATAAAATTTATAATAAAAAAGTTTTCCATATGGCTAGAACTTAAGTAGACTTATGTCGGGTTGCACAAAGAATTTTCTCACAATCATATTGACCAGTTACCTTAACTTTTAATTTACTGATCAGGCACCTTTAATTGTGTGTGCATAATGCTTGTCAATGTCATTTATGTCACAGTCAAACTTGCTGGTTAGTTAATTCTGGTTAAAAATCTTTGTGCAACCCAACATAACTGTATATATTAAGATGTTATAAATGTAAAGTTGTCTAATGTTAATTTTTTTTTTCTGAATATAATTTTCTTGAGAAATAAACCCATTTTTTCGACGGTTGCCGTTTGGTCTAAAATGCTGCAAAATTTCTGTTTAAACCAAGGATATTAAAGCAAAGGGGGATACGAAGTTGGGTCACAGTCTTTGAAGCACAAATAATGCCCATTATTAGCTCCATGGTAAACAACTTTTCAGAAAAATCACTCGGGGAATTCGGAAAATTAGTATAATTTACCTTTGTCGTTTTGTGTTAATTAGACAAGGACCTCAGGTTGCGTTCGAGCGTTCAGAACGTGTTTTCTATTGAGCCCTTTTTGGGACACCCGTTATTCATATCTGCTTGACGTTTATCAGTACCTGATGTATTTGTTGGTTTTCAGTGTTTCTGTATTAAATTTAAGTATTTTTGAGTGGAAAAAGCAAATGTGTGTGTAAAGTGTGCGGTAAATTAGAAATGAAAGAAAATAGAAAAAGTATGCCTTTTGCAGTTCCAATGCTGTGGCGAAAACCCATCAATCATTTTCAAGATTGCTATTTTTGCATGATAAAAACGAAAAGCTCAAGATCGACTATACGAATTTGCCTTCCTCCATAAGACCTATTCTTCACGATTTAGATCTATCAGTAAAAATAAATCTATAAAATTTTGACCAATTTACTTAAATGCAATAGGTACTTAAGTCAGGTAAATTATATCCATAATTATTCGACGAGACGGGAAGGTAATTTGTATCTTCCGAACGTGTCTTCTTCATTAGCATTTAATAATCCAATTCGTAGAGCTATAAAATCATTTAATCAAATACCCAATAATATTAAAACTAACCCAAATTATGGAAAATTTATAAAAGAGTTGAAATCCTATATGAAACGTTGAACTGACAGTGTTTGATTTTGTGTATATATATTTAATGTAGCGTATATATCGTATTATCTATGTTGTGAACAAATTACAGTGAAAATGTGATACTTGACTGTAGAGATTTTCTATGCTCCGATACCAGCACTCACGTGCTGCTTAGGAACTGCTTTGATGATTTAAATGTATGTATTACCATTGTATTTTATGTATGAAATAAAGCAAATATTGTAAAAAAAAACTACACGTTTAGATTGGCAAGATATTATTTTAGGAGACAATGGAGATAATAACACATCATCAGGTGGCTCCGAAGATATGTGGGGATTTAAAAGTTATGCAATTTTAGCGGGACTTTAGGGAGGATTTACAAAATATTGCTGTTTTCTTTGTTTGTGGGACAGTCGTGCCGTGAATGAACATTGTGACGAAAATTTTTCCGGAAAGGAGTGAAGTTCAACCGGGAATTAAAAATTTGTAGGTAACAATGTTGTGGCTGTAAACTACGAACAACTTGGTTGCCGAATAGTATTAAAAATTCACTTGCTCCATTCTCATTTATTATTTTTTTCCTAAGAATTTGGCACTGTTAGCGATGAGCAGGGTGAAAAGTTCCATCAAGATATCAGGACAATGGAAATTCGGTACCAAGAACAATGGGATCCAGACATGATGGGTGATTATTACTGTTGGTTTTTGACGAAAAAGAGATGTGATTCTCCATAAAAAGAAAACAGAATTAGTGTGTTTTAAGTAAATATTTTTGATGTTTGCGTTTTCTTAGTTATAAATTATAAATATAGTCGATATATAGGGTTAAAAAACTTGAAAAATCGTGTTTTCAATAAATATTAAACGGTACGCCTATTGATCATCGATACGGATAACAACCAAAGCGACTATTAAACCAGATGTACAGTTATTTATGAAAATAAATTATGTATCATTCTTATTTTATTTCAGCAAGGTATATAAAATACTTAAAAATTTCATGGTTTTTCTGGATATAGTCAACTTGAAAACTATCATATGGGTAGGTGCTATCTAATAGTTATAAAAATAGCGCTTACTATTATCAAATAATTTTATGCCTTAAAAATAATTATAAATTTAAATCATACCTATACCAACATCGACTTAAAATCTACCTATTCTGTCTTTGGAAAGGGTGCCACAGCTAGTTTTTTTGTTATCTAAAGCTGCTATATTATTTGAGTTTTAGAATGGAATCATATATTTATTATGAAGTGAAACAATAATTTTTCATGTTCTGTAAATGGCAAATTTATACCACGACTCATGGTAATAATAATTATTTTATCATATTACAAGTATCCATATCCATCCCTGTATTAACGACCTTTTTATTTCATATGGAAATAACGAAACATTGTTTAGGGCCTCAAATTGACTAATTTTATTTCTCACGTTTTTATATAAAGTAGCTCCCAATTAAAATGATTCATATTTTTTGTGGAAATCGCATAATAAGTAAATGCAATTTTATTAGCGGATCACGGAGCTGTTTGTTTTCCTAAATTTCGTCTGTGAACTTTTGAGTCACGTCCGTCGATTGTATACTTTGCACAAACCAGACGTCAAGTTTATCAGCTGTTAGAATGACAACAAGAGACAGACTAAGAATAAAAAGAAATGGAGATTCTACATGTAGAAGTTTGTTTATTTATTTTCGTAAATAACAGGCGTCAAGCTGACATGTACAAAGGGAATAGAAATATCGGGTCCATGTTTCTTTAACGTCAATGGTTTAAACCTTACCAAATAAATCTCCAGAGTGTCCGCTTTTCAAACTAACTTGATTTTGAACTTTGGCATCCATACTTGGAGCACAAACAATGCACTGTCTGGGATTATGATCTTGTAAATAAATTAAATTATCAGAAAAATATTCGTGTAGCGCCAAGTAGCCTCCAGCCAATAAAGAAACGTACTGTGTATGCTTTTGTAAAAAAGATGCTACAATCATATGCGTATATTGGTCTTCTTCACTTCGTCCGGATCCTACAAAGCATAAGTGCTCACCTCCTAAAAAAAATATTTATTTAATTTATTATTTGATATTTTACATCCAATACTGACGAAAAGTCGCTTCCTTTGAGCATCGCATACAGACAAAATATAGGGGAGGTTTAAACTCATGAGACTAAATCGTGTTTAAAGGTTAGATTAAGAAACATTGAAAGGATATTCTTCACATGATATTCACATTTTTCTTATCTTTATTAGGTACATTTGTTCTTCTGAGGATAAATCCCAGTCGAAGTCTTCTTTTCAAAAATAATGCCGCATTAACACAAACAGAAATTTTAAGATTGTTTATTTAAATTGCTCATAATTCCAAAACGACTAAAAATGTGGATTGTAACATATTAGGCATTTAGATAGGAAATTTAATTCTCTACACGTTAGTAAGCTAAAAGATAGGGCGTTCCATTTGCAAAAATTGACTTATGCACATTTATTTAAATGGAAACATTGGCACAATTTTAAGTACTCCCTGTATAAAAAACGCGAAGCCTGAGTAATTTAAACTAAAGATCTATGTATTGCTTGAAAGCTTACAAAATTTTAAATGTTTACCTTTATTAGTTTCAGAGTTACTAAACTTTCTTCTCGGAGCGTTTTTACACAAAAAAATCCTTTTACAATTCATATCTCAAAAACGGTTAGAGATAGGAATAGATTATTATTAACAAAAGTTATTTAGATTTTAATAAGGTAATCAAAAATGCTAAAATATACAGGGTGTTTCATTTGAAATAGCAAAGTTGGCATTAACGTCCGGTATAACCGGAAGTAATAAAATCGTCAAAATATAATGTTTTAAAAGCTCAAAGCCAATTATGCCTGCTATCAAATTTTTAGAAAGATAAGTTTACTCGTTTCCGAGATCTTTTAATAGGCCACTCAACGTGAATCACCCTGTATGTATATTTTCATTTACTAAGGTCGTACATTTTGTGGCCGTTTTAGATTTTAGAGGTAGGTTTAATTTTTATTTCTAAAGAGTATCTACTACCAATCTTAAATAATAAAATAATTGTGTATTGGCATAAACTAAGTAAACCTACACATACAACCTAAAAGGAAGAAAGCGTGCCTCTCTCTGTTACAGATTTGGACGTCGTCCAAAAATTATAAGCGGTAAGATTTTAACATTGCACGGTTTATCTTGGTTTAGTTTCTCTATGATATTGGTTAACTTACATCATACACCTTATCAAAAAGACTTACTACAAACATATTCCAATTTGGTAGTAGTTCGGAATAACTCCTAAACGTGATAAATATTTACCTGCGGTGGAATTATGTGCTAAAGCCTGTTTTTGAGCACTTAATAATCCCTGTACAGCTGTGGCAAAAGCACTTGGCTCTTGTAGCATTAAATTGCAGTCTAAATGAAAGGCAGTCGGTAAGTGACCAGCATTATAATGTTCTACAGGTCGACAATCGACCAAAAAGAACCTAGAAGTTAGAAAATAGGATATGAATAATTTTATTATGTTTCCCGACTAATGTTTAAAGTCGTCGTAAAAAGTGTAAAATAATATAATGAGGATGTGAGAATTAATTTGCAATAATTATACATGAGACTATTATTAATTTCTAAAATTTTGACCCTCTGATCGTGGAGGTATTTAAAAACAAAAAGTCATATTGCGAAATAATGGTAAAAAAAGCTGATAACAAAGGTAAAAATAAAGAAGCAATCTTTTTTCCTTAATATCAGCTCTACTGATTGGTCAGAGTCTTGACCTCTTTTCCGCAATATGATTTATTTATTTTACAGCATCGTTAAGGTAAGGGATCAACGTTTCAGAAATCCGTTTATGGTTTGTTTCTTTTAAGCTTTAGATGAAGTCACACACCAGCTAGTAAATGCCTGTACAATACATAATGTTTGCTGATGTTTGTGCGGACATCAAAAGCTTGGATACAATAAACCAGTGAGTAAGGTAAGTATAGTTCGTACAATTACTGGCTGGATGCACGTCACAACTCGTAAATACATAATCATAACAGATAAAGTTAATCAGGAAAATAAAACTTTAATATTTTCTTTTGTGTTTTCCATCCTCGAAAACGAGGGAAGAAGTGGATTTCAGAGCTGCAGTACGACCATTCAAAAAAACGAGCAAAATGCTTATCACAGTAGCTATAAAACATACCTTACAGCGTCAATATTCGTAGATTCCTTTGCAATATTTTTGACAAGTTCGTCAACCGACACTGGTAGGCACAATGCTTGGGAAACTAACATTGGGCTATCATTTCTACCTAAAATGCCAATATTATATTTAAATAAAGCATACGTTGTATTAGAAAGCAATCAAATAGTGAAAACTATGCCAGGGTCATTCTTTTAAAATCACATTTTGCAGCAGGACATAAATACCTTAGTTTTAAATTTTCGCAACAATTATACAATTTTTTTAAGGTACAGAGTGCCTGCAATTCAAGTTTCTATACTGGCAGCTCAGTTATATGAATCAAAAAGCTGGGTAATTAATAATTGTATTCTTTTTTTGTTTTTTTATGACTTGTTAAATGATTTTTGTGACTTACAATTTTTAATAAGAACTTAGGGTTGAAAGATCTAGGTCGACAGCCTTCTGGGCGTTTGTCTAATGAAAATGTGTAAATGAAATAGTTATATTGTGGAATTTTTAGCATTGAAAATATACCTTTAAGTTTTTTCTAAGATTGTCTTTTGTATTTCAGGAACTATCAAAACTTTACTATTTCTTATGGCATCCATTTTTGATTTTTAGAAAAAATTATTACTCAAAATATAGCTTTTAAAACCCAATAAAAAATAAATAAATTATACACTATTTTTTCTGCAACACGGTGAAGTAACAATTGTTGATTAATGACTTACCATTATAAATGGTCTGCATAAGATCATTTCTAAAAGATATAGGCGTCTTTAACGAATAGTATTGTGCCAAGGAGCAAAAATCACCTACATCATCAGCTTCTAGTCCACAGGGCATGTTTGAAAGTGTAGCAATGATTTTCTCTCTACTTTCATTTTTCATTGACAATACTTGATCTCTGGCATTTACAACCATTATCAGGGACAAAAAGAAAATAAAAAACGGATCAGACTGTTGAAAATAATAATCCCACATGTTTATTACTACCTCCAAATTACACGTTGCTGCAAACAATGACTGGAACCATGACAAACAATAATGCTCTGGTATTATTCGTTTAGTATCCAAGAAGGAACATAATTCTGGATCGTGATAAAGTAACAAAAGTCTTAGAATATGGAAAGCATTGCCATCCTTTTCGCAACTTTGAGGAATAAATGTGTCCCGTATTGATTCAAAGAGGTTGTAGTTTGCAAACTTTGGAACTTTTAAAGTTAAGATAGGTAAAAGTATTTCGATCCATCCATTATTATGTGAATATGTTAAATTTCGGCTTTTACAATAAAAAGTAATAATGGACTCCAAGTCTGAGGTCACTTGAATCTTATCCTCTTCATCATTTCCAAGTTTTGCTACAAAATTCGTGCAGTCCTCTCTTAAAATTGTTTGATTTGGTAAATCATAGACTTCATTAAAATGATCTAGTTGGTTACCCTTATCTCTTACATCAAGGCATATCTAAAACAAAGTCTGATACAGTGTGCATGTGCTGCATATGGAATTTTTTTTGGATTTTAATAAATTTATTTTACTTCAAGAAAGTTGTGCATATATATTTCTTCAAATCAAAATAATACCTATCAAATCCGGTAAAAGTTTTGTGGTACAGTTAAAAATTCTAAATTGCCTTAAGAGTATCCAGATTTTTCACTTTAGAAAACCATTTAACAAAAAAATAAAAATTTCAGAGTTATACCCTAACATAGGATGTATTTATTTATTTTGGCTAAAAACTAGGAATTAATTGTGTGAATAATAATAATAATAATAATAATCTATATTTCAAATTATGTCATAATATACATTTCTTGTACAAAGCACACAAAACATACAAAAACACAAAAGGAAACGGCGTCATAAAAGGAAGAAAACAAATGTTCTTATTCTCTATAAATTATCCTAAATAATCCTGTATTGAGTACGGTTCTAGATTAATTAACATTTCTTTGACTTTAACTTTAAATACTTTAAGACTACTTATACATTTAATATCATTTGGCAACTTGTTAAAGAATTTTAGACACATATAACCTGAATTTTTTTCTGTTAATGTTAGTCTATGGATAGGGTAATTTACATTTAGAGTTCTAGTGTTATAATCATGAAAAGTTTGCAGCTCAAAAGTGTTTCTATTTTTAAAAAAGAACAACAAACATTCATAAATGTACACACCATAAACCGTTAAGATTCCACATTGTTTAAAAACATTCCTGCAACTTTCATTAAAAGCCATTAATTTTATTATTCTTAATGCTCGTTTTTGAACTACAAATATTTTTTCAATTAAGCTATTGCTACCCCAAAAAATGATTCCGTATTTCATGATGGATTCAAAGTTTGCATAGTATATTACTTTCAAGCTTTTTTCCTTCATGTATCGGGCAACAACCCTAATTCCATAGCAAACCGAGTTTAATTTTTTTATAAGTGTATAAATAAACCTCTGTATAAAAAGTAAAGCACAGTCATACAGTGCACATCTCTTATTTTTTATGACTATATTAAAGATAACCATAAATATTATGTAGAGTAGACAGTTTCAAAAATATTATGGCCTTTAAAAATAAAAAACTAAATTTTAAATATTTTTGATGCATACTGTAATTTATTTTTAGGACTCAAAAGTGTTTAATCTAACTGAAATTATGTGATACAATTTAACTTAAACTGGTTTTCAAATTTATTCATAAAACTACAAACTTTTGTCCTTATTTAAGTTTTAGCCGTGCTCTTTACAAAAAAACTGAAGAACCTAAAATATTTTAGATTGATTAATTAATTCCCATTTTTTGTCCAAAGTAAGCCAAATTTGATTATAACTTTGAAATTAAAACAATAACAGCTACTAGGTACTTACATTTAGGATTGTTTTTATATAACTATATACATATCTTCTTTTTTATTTTCTTGGGTTTAGGTTCGGTTCTTGAAGAAAATCAAACTATAAATTGACTTTCAAGATACATAATCTTAAGGATAATTTTTTTAAAAATAATAAAAAAAGATTTTTGAAATATTTTAGATTGAAATACTTACATGTTAAGTGTTATAACCATGTTTGTTTTTATCAATGTTTTTATATAGAAATTTGACAAAAATTTACATTATTATAACTAAGATTATTGTTTTTAACAAATATATATTTTTGAAAAGGCCTCAAATGAGACGCCAAACATTAAATTTATAGTTTAATTTCCTTCAAGAACTAAACCTAAACCCAAGAAAATAAATAGGTAGTATGGCTCAAGAAAAAAGAAGAATAAATATTGACATCAAATAATGAAAAAAAAAAATTATGTTTAACAAAGATATTTAGGCTACTAAGGTAAAAACTAAAATTATCATAGGTGTGAGTTAATAAACAGTAATGTGTTTACAATGTAATGTTAAGACTAAGACATCACTGTCGTTTTAAGTTTTATGTCTTTCCTAAAAAAACTTGATCTTAAAATTTATACCCTAATTTTAAATTAATTGTCATAATATTTTGTAAATTAACAATTATTTATGGCTATTTCTTCCTGGTTAATAAAATTAGAAATTTATATGACAAATATTTAGTATTTATTTTTGGTGTATTATATAGGTACTAGGTACTTAATAAAATTTCCTATTTTTCATTAAACACTTTTTTTAGAAATACGAAACAATGTGTTTGCTTCCTCAATGTACTGTTCGAGTTCGACTTTTTAAATATTTTGAAATTCCAGATAAATATAATGTGTGAATCATAGCAACAAATTTAAATATTGAAGAACTCTATATTACTGCTTATGTATTCGACTATACACTCAGGAACTTTACCTGCCAAACTTCTGGCCGTAAAGCGTCTGGTAAAGGTTTTCCCTTGCAAATACAGTAAATATCACTAGCAGAACATTCTTCCAACAGGGCATTTTCCAAGTCTGTTACCCTAAAAAACATAGGCCTTGTAAACATACTATTACTTTACAACCTCTCCATGTCATTTTAGTAACTAAAATGTTTACCATCTATTGTCGTCATCGAGTAGAGCCATTATAACATTTTTTTGGGAAAAATAAAAATTCCAAAATTACAACTTTTACACAACACAACCTCACAACTCATATAATTTGACTTTGACAACCACCAACCACGGGCACGTTCAAGCACATTTTGGTTTTCTTTGGTTGGACACAGAGGAACTACGGGTCTAACTTAATGGATTCTTCTGTGCATACGCCTACTTTTAACATGCGACATCGACGACCTATCACTCCTCTGTGCAATAGGTGAGTTCCTTTGGCTTCTCTTAAAAAACTTAAGCGAAATAAAAATCTTTGCGCTAACTTGTAAATGGAACGAGAGTTGATTTTGTAAAAGGAACGCTCAACTCAGCCGTTGGCTTTGCTATGCTAATTAATAGCAAGTAAAAGGAACTCAAGTAATAATAGGTCGCAACTTGTCGCTGGACCATAGCTTGGGGTTCAGATTAATTAGAAACTCGCACCTTTCTTGGTTTCATCAAACCGCCTTTTTACCGTGACCGAATTACTGTTTTTTATACTCTTAAACATCCTAGGAGGCCATGAGTGTGACCTTTGTAATTTAAAACATATTAAAGCTGTTTTTATTGTCTTTTGTGTTGTAAATAACATACATGCCGAGGCCAAGACTTTAGGAAGGACATATAAAATTAAAGTCACAAAATTCATAAAATGTCATAAACTGAATGAGAAACCAAATTTCTCGCTTACCTTCTTTTTTATACAAATAAAGCTACTGCCTACGCGTTTCGGTTAAAAGCGATCATCAGGACTAGCAGGTTAAAAACTTAATATTCTATAGCCCACACAATCAAGACACATCACAGGTACCTACCTACAGGCCAAAAAATAAACTCACTTTACTGGTATATTAAAAAAGGCGAATGACAAATTCGGTTTCCCATTCTGTTAATAATTACCCTTCTGGAGAGTAGATATGATTTTGTTCTAAAACTCAAGATAACCACTTTTTAGAAAAGTGCTAAGCCGCCCTAATTGTAAACGGATATATAATGTCACTATGTCACACTCCCGACACACTACGACATAAAAAAAAACCCTTTGTGTGGTTTTAGTTATATTGGAAAAATAACGTAAAAGTTTGTGATAGGTCAGAATCCTAATGCTGAATTTTCGGTCTACTCTTTAAATATCGAGAAGGCCATGATGTTTAGCGACAGGGTCGACCTATAATTTCTTTGTGTGAGACAGTTCTTTCGTTCTTTGTTCGGGAAACGGGTAAACGACCACTCTCTGTTATAATATGGTTTTTATTGTTCTGTGCAGCCCGGTGAAACTTCTTATGGGCGGGATCGCAGCTAGAGTGACGTCAGACCTCCAGACTTTTTCAAGTTAGGACCTACGTTTATCCCCATTAGTTATGTGTTAATATTACACCTACGTAGTTATTTCTACAAAGAGAGCTACGGCAGACGAACTTGGTCTGACTATATTTGTCTCTTTTTACATCGAATGGAGATAACTTGATGCAGACAGAGATAGGTACTTGACATGAATAGCACGAGCTGTTAAATTATTTTACAACCTAACTTTCCTGTTTTGAGCTTGACCACCAGCACATTTGGAATTGCCCCTTTTTCTTTCTTCATAGCTGTAAATCGGACCAGGCTTTTTTGATATTTTTATATTATTTTTAATTTTCTAATCTTTTTACCAAAAGGACCGTTTTCTTTTTGTTGCAGGTAAGTAAATCTACTTGTTGCAAAAATAATTATGTTCCAAACATATTTTTACTTTAAGGAGATTTTCACTTAATAATTTTTATTAATGTAGATGTGTACTAAATCATTTATAGTATATTTATTAATTGTAGGTAACACAAATACCTACAAAACATATTTTTTGTGCTATTCAATTATTTAGAATTTAGACTATTAGAAAATTTTAAGTCTGTCGAGTGTTCTAGTAAGTAATTCATTAATTTTTTTATTTTATATTCTTTTAGGTTAGCTATTTCAAGAAGTACCTATAGGTACGTGAATCTTTGATGATTATGCATGTTGCATGAATAAATGTCCCATGAGAATCACTACAGCTGGTAATGTAGGTTAATCTGGGAAAGTAAGTACATTTTGGGAATATAAAGAAAAAACGAGGTACTGATCTTACCTATATTTTCATCGTAGTTGTCAATAAAATTAATTATAAGCTGATTTCTGAAGTTTTATTTCTAATTGTACAACTTTAATAAATAACATTTTAAAATGATATTTACAGCCTAAAAATCTAATCAGAAAATCCTAATATTTAATTTTTACTCTACTTGAAAAATCAAATAAGGGGATTATTGTGAATAATTTGATTGCCTTAAATATCATTTTAAGGTTTTGTGTGCAACATTTTTTAAAATTGCCATATTTGAAAGTCCCGCCTATAGCCGAAAGGTTGTCCAAATTTTTGCACATAAAATTTTAAAATTATATTTACAACCAACAAACTATTCACAATCCTCATTTAATTTTCCAAGTATAGTAAAAATTAAATATTAGAATTCTGATGGTTTTTTAAGCTGTAAATATCATTTTAAAATTTTGGCGGCCAAAATTTTTAAAATGGTCATATTTGAAAGTCCCGCCTATAGTCCAGAGGTTCCCTCCAGACCCGATGGTGGCGCTGTTTTGACGTTTCTTATGTCAAATTTGCTTCGACCAATTAAAACGTTTGTTTGCCTTCTTTGTATGTTTGTCTTCGTTGGTTCTGTGAATTTTATCATCGGCGATGATCAATTTATCATAATATACGATTAGAATCGTTGATTCAGAAATTCGGTCCTCAAATCGAGTGTTTGTCCGTGTTCCATAGTCCTGAACTCTCACTGACTTTATTCATTCTACTTTTGTGTTTTATTGGCTTTGTTTTTCCGTCTAACCTTATGGAAATAGGTTCTTTTAAAACACTGGTTTAAATGCATAATTTGCCTATAAGACTAAAGACACTGAACGTTTAGCATAAAATATAATTCAAAAGAGGAAAACCAGAATCCATAATGGACTTTCAAAATAGACCTGGTGGTAAAACGGGCGGAGGAGGCGTAGCATCATGGTCAGAATCAAATCGTGATAGAAGAGAAAGATTGAGGCAGCTTGCTTTAGAAACAATCGATCTGCAAAAGGACCCCTATTTTATGAAAAATCATTTAGGGTCCTATGAATGCAAGTTGTGTTTGACTCTACATAATAATGAGGGTAGTTATTTAGCTCATACTCAAGGGAAAAAACATCAGGTAAGTTTACTCCATTATACCAAGTTTCTATTTACTTACTACATTAATCCTTAGCAATATTAGGTGAGTGAAATGGTACCAAGTTTCTCTGCATTAGCCAGGATACTTCCACGTTATATGAAACCATTTGAATTGTAATAAATATTAACTCTTTTGAATCACTATATTTCTGAAACCACATAGTATGACCTTTAAATTATAGTTCCGAATGTTCTATTATATCGAGTGTTTCAGAGTAAAAGTATTCCAGCCCAGTTACATTAGAAAACCATACTTATATAGAATTTACCTAATTTTAGGCTAATTTAGCAAGAAGAGCTGCAAAAGAAGCTAAAGATGCACCGTCAATGTTACAACCTGAGAAACCCAGGGTGGAACCAAAAAAATTCGTTAAAATTGGTCGTCCTGGTTATAGGGTGACTAAGCAAAGAGACCCAGAAAATGGACAACAAAGTTTGCTTTTCCAAATTGATTACCCTGGTAAGGATATAAACAAAAATGATTGGGGTTAATTGTTATTCATAATTATTACAATATTATTAAATAATAAATTAATTTTCTCCTAATAATTCATATTAATTTAAACCTCTTAAAAATAGTTTATAAAGAAGATGAAAAACTTGTTTTTTAGTCTTTTTTCTTCCTCTCATTATTTTTTGATACCTAGTATGTTTTTGGTCAAATTTGATTTGAAATATTTCTTGGTTGTTTCTCCTGTAGAGAACCTCTAATCTAAACATCTATTCATTGAATAATAAATTCATTATTTCTTCGAATTATTATTTTTATTATTTCTTTAGAAATTGCTGATCATGTCTTACCACGACATAGATTTATGTCGGCATATGAGCAGAAGATTGAACCTCCAGATCGTAAATGGCAGTATCTATTGTTTGCTGCTGAACCTTATGAAACGATAGCTTTTAAGGTAAGTGTAGCTCTCAGTTTAAGGCAAGTATTTTGTAGGGTAGTCCTGTGTAAAAATGAGATCATACAACCAAGGGCAGAACAGACTTCCAGTGTTGCCAACAGGTCCAACATTTTTTTCCCTATTTTAATGTTCTTAATTTGTAGATTTTTTCACTACAAATTATAATTTTAGAATGAAGTTTTTAGGGTGAACTATATCAACATTTTTTTTAAGGTGAACATTTTACTTAGTTTTTTTTCTCAAAAGGGCATTTTATTCCTCATAATTTATTAAGCAAACACAAAAGACTTATATTTTATAATTAATAAATGTTTGCTCATTTTATGATAACGTTTACTAATATCAATTCTAGGGAGAAAATAGTAGTTATGTACATTTAATAACACACCAATTAAATAAATACATTACATTTTTGGGGACATGTTTTGAAAATATTCTTTGAATTACTTATTAAAAAGTGTATTTTTGATTTTTACCTTTTTTTATAGTTTATAGACTTGTCATTTCTTGCCATTCTTTCGAATTAGGCTTTTTTCCTCTTCGTTCGCTGCTTGGGCCATTCCCGAGGGGACCTACAGCTTAACGTGGGTTCCGAACCACGATCCTCGGTCATGCGACACCCCCAAGGGCTATCAACCCTTGGTTTCTTGCCATTGCATGACCTATCGATTGGGGAGTGTGTATCTTCTTCCACACCCCACGAGTAGTCCGATCTCATCCGGCCTGGTTACCGGCGTGAATGGGATGGGTTGGGAGATGATACCTTTTACACTCTTCCCCGCATTCTTAAATCCACTCAATTTCGGACATACTTTTTTTATTGTATGTATACTCCGGGAATCGAACCCGGGTCGCCATGGTCGAATGCCAGTAACTCACCTATATAGACTTAATAATAATATAAGAAAGGGTATACCATAAGTGACCATTTTTTTTCTCTTTCTAGAAACTCATATTTTTTAAAACTACACATTTTAATAATATTTAAGACTTTTTATGAATACAATAAGTTAAATATACATAGCTGTGAAAAAATTAATCAATGAACAGATCAGAACAAACCCAGAATGGCAAGGTCTAGTCAGAAGGCTACTAACAATCAACCACTAACTGAGCATGTGCCGTCTGAAAATTTACTTGAAATATTAAAATAATATATTAGTTGTCTGCATTTGATAGATCTATGACATCAATAACAAACAATACAAATAATTTTTAATATAGTAATTAAATAAAATAAAATATTTATTTTAGGTACCAAGTAGAGAAGTCGAAAAAACTGACACTAAATTTTGGACACACTGGAACAAAGATACCAAGCAGTTTTTCCTGCAGTTCGCTTTTAAAGCGGAGAATAAGAAGCAGCCCACCATTGTGACAAGGCCGCCGATGATGGGAGGCGTACCACCGCCGCCTCCTATGTTGCCGGTACCGCCTCCGCCAAGACCCCCCATGTTTAATCCCATTCCTCCACCCCCGCCAATGATGCGTGCTGTCATGCCTGTGCCTCCCCCACATTAGGAAATATAATAAATTATACTTAAGTAAGTTTGTATTGCTTTTAATAAAAATTTTGAGTTGGACATTGTGCCACTTCATTGTCGTGTCTTCACTGTATTAATTTATTAATTTGGATAGTTGGCCATCTTGAGGATGATATACACTTTATGTTGCTTGGGTACTATATCCCTGTTCCCTAGTATATACAGGGTGATTCCTAAATTGATACTTCTTTTTTAGCTCTATATAGAAGGCATTCAAATAAACAACATTTTCAAATACTTTTTTTCAAAAAATTTAAAAATATGCGAGATACAAAAATAAAAATTCTAAGTGCGGGCCTGGTCATTAAAACGTAGCCTGCTATACTTGTTGTTTGTCTTTTCTTTTATTAGTCGTGTAATTTACGGGTCGGTGCAAGTTAATTTTATATTGGTGACACGTGAAAATGGTAAAATTTTAAACAATTAACTAGTAGATATGGTGCTAATTTACGGTGAGTGACGTCAAAGTGCGGCTGCTGCTTCAAATTATGATACCAAACTAGAGTTTAATATACAACCAGTTAAACTTATCTAAAACGAGAACACCAAGGCTAAGGAAGCAGTGTGTATCAAAATTTACTTAGCCAATGGGATTTATATTTGAGTTTAAGAGGTAGGTCTAATGTCACATTCCCCATTTAATTTTTTGATCAATATTTCGTATCCTATTCGCTTTATCCAAAAAACGGATAAATATCCGTCGTTAGGTAACTATTACCTAAAGTTTTAATTTAAACAAATTTCGATTGATGAATTAATGAAAGCGAAAAACGAAATTTTATAAAATATTCGTCCATATTTATTTTTCTAATTTCTTTATAAATTTAAGTAATAATAATAAATAAACGGAAAAAGTAACAAAATATCGATAAAAAAACGAACTGTAGTTTGTTTTACTGACCATAATTTATAACTTACCAAATCTACCTCTAGATATTATTTATAATTTTGTTTGCGAAAGAAATTAAATACTGAAATACGGCTCGGCCGAGCGGACTCTTTCGATTTCGATTTGTACTGGAGAGTTTTTACACGACACATTTTGGAATATTTGCATTTTTTAATAATAATTTTTATTTGTTTTGAAAAATAAATTAATTAGGTGAGGCAAATTTTTAGGTGGGTCATTGACTAAATGACCTTTTGGACAAACCGAAGCCACGCCTGATGCTACCCAGTGGCGTATTTAGGGAGGGGGCTTCCGGGCTACAGCGCCCCCTCCTAGTCTAGGAGCTCGGGTCTAAAAAGTCTAATTGCAACCTAATTTTTCGTCTCACGCTTGGACTCTCAATTAAAATCTTTAAATAATGTATTCTTGGCTTAGATTACAAAGGTCTTGTAGAAAACGTTTAGTTTTTAAACTTTTCCTTCTAAAAGTCCTGTTTTATATAGAGATTACGGTTTCAGACGCATATCGTTTTAGTTATTGATTTATGATGCAATTTTAAAGGAAAACGGGTAAAAAGAATAATATGTTATAGTAAATTTCTATTATAGACTTGTCTGTTCCGTTTTTCCTCTTTTAAAGCTATTTTAAATCAACAAAAATATAACCTAATGCAATAAAATATTTTTACAACAAAAACAATTAGGAATTTATTTTTAAAGATAAAAATTAAAGTACAAATTTTAATTGAAACATTTTTTATGAAAGAATTGTGATAATTTATAATAAAAAAAATAAGGCGGGAAGAAACGAGAATGCTTTATTATGAGTATACAAAACTGTGTATTTCAAAACCTAAGCATTTGCACGAAAAACTGCTCTTAGATCTACGCTCCTAAAATCCATGATTTTTGAAAAAATCATCACTTTATTTACTTTATTTTTAAACATGAAAAAGCGAGCCCGAAAAACGCTGGTTTGAGTCATATATAAGTCTTATGTTAAAATTTTGGATTGACACCAATATTCATATTTTTCAAAAATATAAAACATGTTTTTTTTAAATAAAGAGCTAGCTAGGGACATCAAAAAAAAAGTAGAAAAAAAAAATTTCAAAAACAAATTTAATTCAACCATGTAGAATGTAGAGGAGGAGAGGTAATAATTTAATTTTCGAAATTTGATAGTAGTCAGGTGAATTTTAAACGAACTTTGGGCATGGCCCCGAACATTTTTCGCCTGCGGCGTTTTTTCGTTTTTTTCGCCAGGTGCAATATCATAAAATACATGTAGTCCCGACTGTCCCTCTCTCCAGAAAAAAAATGTCCTATATGATGTTACCTGTGTATGTTTAATTATAATATCGCTTTTTAATTAAAAGAAAGTCATCAAGTAACATCACTGAACATATTTTTGCATTTATGGTATAGTCAAATTTTGGTGCAGTTAAGAGATCAACGATATACAATGGCGGTAATTATTATGCAATTAGTAAAAAAGTAATTGAATTTCAAACCAATTTTTTCATCAAAATTTGATCAATCCATTCCATTTTCGTTTTGTTGTCTGCTGTCTTTTGGACTATTTAGTACAATGTGTTTAACCTTAGTTTAGTTTGTCTTTTTTACAGGGTGATGGCCAACATATCAAGCCGTTTAAAATCTGCTATAAAATCAATACAATAGAAAGCAATAAAAATTGAATGTAGTTAGTGTGTTAGTCAGGGGTGAACTGATACTAACAAACGGACTGGAAGCGCTAAGGGCTTTAACCGAAACATATAAAATTCCATAAATAAAAAGATTTTATAATTTTATTAGCAATATTTTACACAGCTACGAGCAAGCAAAAATTCCTCTACTTAGGAACGTTCAGTCCTTTTCGGAGGCGATTTTACCTAGAACAAATTCGCTAGAAGTGTACGAAAAAATATTGTGAAAAATGTTAAAACACGTTGACTGAGATGTTTTGTGTACACTAATAACATAAATTGTTTTTTCAAACGTCCTAAAAGAATGAAACACAACTCAACTTAATTTTTTTAAATGGAAAAATACCACTTGAGACGTGTTTTCACATATACTTTCGTGTACGTCTAGCGAATTTGTTCCAGTTAAGGAGCCCACCCTGTTTACAGTGCTTGCATACATCCTCCTCCTTGCCAGCGTGGAAATGGTTTGAGATCACATGATACACTATATTGCTAATACCATAATTCAATGATGCCACCACTGTAAGCAGATGATCAGGGGCCGTTGAGTTTGCGCAGCTCGAAAATTTGCTTATTGATGTAAACATTTAACAGGGCCGACTTTCAAAATATTTTTACAAGCTTTTATTTAAATTCACCCGTTTAGTTCGGGTATGTACAGTGTACAGTTTATGGTCAAATAAAACTAAGTAACCAATATTTTACATACCTGAAATACCTTATTCCTGGTATTGAACCGCGATTCGTGCAAAAAAGTATCATGTACTTTTTTCTACCCATCTTAAGACACAAGTCGGTAATAATAACAAAATGTCTGGTAAAGTTTTATACCTAAATTCGCACCCAAAACTTAAAAATAATATCCACAATCACATACGGAACATCCGAACGAATACAACGTAAAAAGATGGAAACGACTATAACTTACAAACCAACAAAAAAAAATGTCTAAAGTAAAGTTTTATAAATATTAACACCCAAAACTTGGAAAAATTATAACAACACACGAATGAACGAAACAAAAGATGGCGACTAATAAGCAGGGCCCGCTCTAGGGGGCGGCAACCTGGGCCCCTGCCCAGGGCGGCAAGTTGGAAGAGCGGCATGAAAAATCCAAAAAAACACCATAAATCCCCGTTTTGCCTACCTAAGTTCCTAGGTATATATGAAGTTTGAACCATTCCAATTCCCAGTTAACAAATTTAATTTCCTTTGTTTTGCCGTCTTATTTTTAAAACAGTGACAATTTCGACGGATCCCTTTTCTTTTTAATATTATAATAATATCAAGCAATTCCGCGACAAAGCAAGCCGAATAACGCCGGCACCGGCTCCGGCACCGGTACTTTTTTTGGTCATGGCGGCGTCGCAGCAAAGGACAAGCCGGCGAGCGGCGAGGAATAGACAGACAATTTGCTGTTGTGGTAGGTATAAAACGAAGAAGGGATGAAAAAGGCGGCAATTTCTTGTTTTGCCCAGGGCGGCGTTATTGCTAGAGCGGGCCCTGCTAATAAGAATATAACGGCGAGTCTTACGAAATGTGTGTTTTTTACTGTGAGCCTTGAAAAGTGTAAGAAAATTTTTAGAGCCGGGATACGCTCTTTTTTTTTTTAAAGTGACTTTTTATTTCCCCCCCCCCCCCTCCCCCTCCCCCTCAGCAAAATCCTAGATTCGCAACTGATTAGTTATGCGTGAAAATACTTTAAAAAAAATTGTTGTTTTGTTATTTAAGATTTGCCATCTTTTAAAATATATTTAAATGCAAAGAGGATCGAGTGATGTATTTTTACGCCCACATTTAACCCTCCAATTTTAATACCCATAAATTTGCCGTTTCAAAATGGTAAATCGGAAAAATATAAAAAAACCTATTTTTAGTGAATCATCGTCAATTTGAATAATAAAACAATACTTTTATACAGGGTGGAATTTTTAACTGGAATAAATTCAGTATTAGAAAGCCTCTTTATTTGCGGAGGAAATACGGGTGCCTTTATTTTTAGTTTGGTACACTTTTTTCGTCCCGTCATGAAATTTACCCCTCTTTTGGGGGTAGAAACCGCCCCCAACTCTTAAATGTAAAGGTATATATTGCGATAGCTCGTTGGAAAGGCCATAAAAAAAGGTAGACAACCCACTTTACTTTTGCATTTTGGTAATGTAAAACCAGAAAAAAATAAGAACTGGCCATTTTAACAACAATTCATACTACAATTTTGGTTTTGGCAGCGTACGCTGACTAAAAAAAAGGAAACATGTTATTGATAAGGTTGTTTGTTTAGTTAATGCCGCATTCCAGTGGTCACTTTTTGTTATTGGTTTTGTCAAGAAAAAAATGGGCAACATTTCCAACAATTTTTACAATAAAAAAAATTGCGTTACCGAAATGCAAAAGTAAATAGTGGGTCGTATTCCTTTTTTTTATGCCCTTTCCAACGAGCTATCACAAAACATACCTTAACATTTAAGAAAGATAAGTTGGGGGCGGTTTTTACCCCCAAAAGAGGGGTAAATTTCATGACGGAACCAAAAAAGTATATCAAACTAAAAATAATGGCACCCGTATTTCCGTATTTTCTCCACAAATAAAGAGGCTTTCTAATACCGAATTTATTCCAGTTAAAAATTCCACCCTTTATGTGTAAATAATAACTAAAATACTTACTTCACTAAACCTCATTTTATAGGTCTTTTTATGCTTAATATAACCCTGCAACGGCATATTTTGGAATATTAAAATTGTAGGGTTAGATTCAGCGTAAAATTCAGGTATCACTCTCCATTAAAAAATGTTTTCCCAGATAGCGGATCTTGAGTAACAAACTAATAATTTTTTATTCAAAAATATTGTTTTTCATTTACACATTACTAGGGTAAACCTTTGCACAATATTAACCTTAGACAAGGTAAAACATCAACAGTATTTGCAGGTTTGCAAAAAAGTCATGTTGGATTCTAAGATGTCATTTTCCGCGATATATAAATTTATTACTGATCAAATATTCATCAGAAAGTGTTTGGGTCGGCATATTTCATTTGGAAGTAAAATTTAATTACTATTCAAATCATTTTCTTCGATATCTGGGAAAAAGTTTTTAAGGCCCGTATTATCCATCTCCTGGTAACTTTATCAGCAAGATAATTTCCAAAGAGACCATTGTTGAGACAATTGTTTCCATTCTAAATTTTCTTGCCGATAAAGTTACCAGGAAATGGATAGATAGATAAATAGATAAATAGATAGAAACGTCTTTATTTTTCAACTCCGCGAAGAGCAGCATTGCTGTTTACTTAACCGAGCATATACAATACAAACATATACATTTACATATCAATACAAAAGAAAGAATTAGTAGTAGTGTAGAGGTAATATAATATGTTATATAATAATAATTATTATTATAATAATATAATGAATTAACTAAAAATTTCTTACTCATGCATCAAAAAAGCAGTTACTGCCGGAATTTTATTTAAAATATCAAAATTTTAATATTTACTAAGCAAATATACTTTAAACTTATTTTTAAAAGACAAATAACTAATATTTGTTAACTTGTCTCGAATTCCAGAATTAAATAATTCGGGAATCACATAAGAAAAGCAACGTTCGTAAATACAGTGTAATAACAGCGTTAATAAGTGACAAACTAAACTGGTCAATCGTCAATCGAAGAGCCTCAGAGTTTGGATACCCGATAGGCCACTCGCCCTTGGTGTTAATTATAGCTTAATGCTTTGAATTTCAATATTTAAAGAAGGACGGATCAGTTTAAAAATGGGGCAACCGTTTTTGGAGACGAACTATAATGTTTGTCTCCATTTTCAATTGATTTCAGACACAAGATATGACATTATTTCATTGTATTATTTTATGCAATAAAAGACGGCGCGCTCCGAAGTCACGTCGGTTCTTACGTAGCGAATGAATCATAGTGCGCCTATCTATTCGACTTTCTTTAAATGTTGAAATTCAAAGCTTAATGTTAGGTACTTACGGCACTCATTATAGTGCAGTGCCATTCGTGTCAAATTTATAAAAAAACTAAATTTTAGAAATTGCGATATTGCCAACATAATAGACTAAACAGAAATGAAAACTAATTAAACTTTAATGAAAAAAAAAGTTTACAAGTGAAGGTGCGCGTGTAAAGATATTTACAGATTTTTCCTTTACTGTGAAATGCAACAGCATTTAAAAGTTAATGCATGTTTAAGTTTAATAATGGCATATATTTCTTATTGGGTAATAAATGATTTTATGACTTACGTTTAACATCTATTCGGTGGTTAATTGGGTGGGTACGAGAAAAATTGTTAGGTAATAAGATAATGCAATTATTTAAATTATGGTGTTTTAACATCCAGAACATCCTATCCATTATGTATAATTTTTTTTATTCGTTTGCCAAGCTATAAGACAGAACAATATTACTTACTTAGTTTTCTATTACTAATGCTTGTAAGTACTATGGTATATTATTTCACGTATCTTTTTAATGCTTTGACGTTCCTATTGGCAAACGCGTTGGTCAACTTGTTATTCAAAAATTCCTTAATTCTGAAAACGACTTTTCCTCACGCAGTGGCGGATCCAGGATATTGCGGGGGGGGGGGGCACTAAAAAAAATGCCTTCTAACAAAATAGAGCGTGTTCCCTTCCTACTTTCAAAAGTGACTTCTAAAAAAAAATCTGACCCATCACACGATCTACAATTTCCAAGACTCAAAGTAAAAAAACACCCATTTTATGAGTCTCAGGAACCTGCTTCGCCCCCCTTGAATCCGCGCCTGTCCTCACGGACATTGGCTAGATTCATGAGAGATGGATATATAACTGACTGTGTATTTACATGTATAAGGTAATAAATGCCGGGTTCTATGATATTGAAAGAACACAGAGAAGGCACACGGATTGATGAAGTACGGAAAGATGCGAGGGAAAAAGCGTAAGAAACATTTCACATATTAACAGCATCATGTCAATTACTGTAACAATAATCTTTACAACATGCTTTAGCTGATTAATGGGCAACAGATTGGTGCGTTTAGTGAATATTTTTCTCGTGTACAAGATGGCCCAAATTCGATGCTCATCAGGGGTATCTCGGAAACTATAAGAGATACAGCATCTGTCAAAAGGGGCATAGTTGCGAAATTTTGTGCTCAGTAATATTGCAAAAAAAAATGAGCTTTATTTTTTACTTTTTGAAATTTGAGTTTTTGTTTTTTAAATTTATCTGACTTATCTTAACCGCTACAGAAAAACAAATACAATGTGAAAGCAACTTTTTAGCTTTATATAACCGTGTTTTTAGAATTTCCGTACAACGTTTCGTTTTTGTGGAACTGTTATCATCTTTAATTTTTTAAATTCCATTCCATATGTGTGCCTGAGACCTATAGACCAAAATACTGTAACAGAAAAAAATTAATGCTCCCGAGTGAAAAAAGGTAACTGGAATGTTAGTCTAGTTATGTAACTGTGATTCAACAATGAACAATTTCAATTTTATTTTTTTTAAGTCTTATGCTAGTTTTAGGCAAAACATGTAACAAAAATAAACAGACAGAAAACTATTTGAAGCAAAGACTTCGGGTCTTTTTTCTCACCAAATATCAGGCCTCTGGATGGACGAATTTTTTTAAATCAGAAATATTTTTTTTTATTTTTTCTCTAAATGTTTAGGACCGTCATGATTTTAAAAGATAATTTGAAAAAATGTGTTATTAGATGACAAACCGTTAACATTTTAAAAACCTTTAAGTTGTATTAAAATTCTAAAGCTTAGAAGTCTGTAATATGGCATTTAATCTTCCAGGTCCGTATTTAAAAAAGTGGGTCTGAGGTTGGCAAATGTTTTTAAAATAATAAAGGCCTAAACACCTGTAATGTAATTTTAATATTTAGGTAATCCTAAAAATAATTGCCAGGGCCGTAATAGTAAAGAAGAAAATAATTTGAAATAATAATGATGTGATATTTGATGACAAAACGTTAAAATTCTAAATACCTTTAAATTGTATTAAATTAATAAAGCATAAAAGTCCCTAAAACTGTTTTTAAAATTCCAGGCTCGTATTTAAAAAAAATTGACTTGAGATTGGTATCTAAAGAACGAAACGTCAAATTTGAAAACTAATTGTAAAACGCCATTGTAGAGCATAAAAAAGGGTTATGAAAAAGTGTTTTTTGTTTTTTCAAGTCAAAAATGAAGGCGCAAAAATTAAAAAAAAAGGTATAATCCGCTAAACTAAAAGTTCTGGTGAACCTCTTAGTAAAATTTTTGTATTAAATTTTCAGTAAGACAAGCCAGGAAACGATGCCGCGTTTCATGCTGGCTTAACCAATTTTATTTTATATTAGAAAATGATTTTGGTTGATTAGGTTTATAAAAGACTTTATTTAATAATAACTTTTTATTATAATTTACTTATTATAATTTTTTCTTTCAACGCCAATCTGCCGCTCCCAAAAATTTACCGCCCGGGGGTAACAGCCCCCGGTGAATTCGGCACTGATGCTGTAATAACGGCCATAGTTATGTAAATCTGTCTATCTGAGTTGAGCTCAAGATCGCTTGCTGGAATATCCTCCTGAGTGGTGTCTACTAACGAAAAATACTGTTCATCAAAAAGTCAGCAACATAACACCGATAACTTAAGCATTATTGTGGAACTTGAAACGAATTACTGTCCTGGCAACTAGCAACCATTGTTGAACAGTTTTTTTTTTAAATACCACTTTTTAGTTGTCCTCCGCCCGGGTCCTCGCCCCTGCTGCCCACCCCCCTAAAGACGGCACTGTTTTCTCGTTGCAACTCATAAAAATCGCAAGAACGTTTATTTAAAATGTTAGAAGCAACACATTCCAATACAATAATAGGTATACTGTAAAATCATTGTTAAGATAAGAAAGGATTCGGCCGATGCCTTCGATGTTTGGGTCCCAACCATCGTTGCCACATTTTAGTGATCATGACCCTTATTTATTAATTTTCTCGCGTCGTTTTTTTACTTAAACAGATCTACTATTACTGCGTTCGGGTTTAAAAAAATCGAGCAGAGCGAGCAGATGTAGTCTCACGTGATATTTGAGCTAAACGAGCGCATGGCTCAATGTTTTTTTGCCCACATCAACCTTCAAAATATTTAATTAAGTAGGCAAAATATTGCTTTGTATCGGTACTCGGTACATGGTAAACAGGGGGGAAGGCAGTTCTCCCCTCTCCCCTGCTGAGCTTTACCAAATAAGTGGTTTTGTTTACTTTGAGCCTTGAAAATTGAAGGGCGTATGAAGGGTCAGAATTTTTTTAGAAGTCACTTTTGAGAGTAGGAAGGGTTTTAGAGAGGGTATTTCAATGTTTTTTGCCCACAGTTACTATTTTAAGTCACATGATTTGGATTAGCTAATAAGTAAACCGATGTCAACGTATTATCAGGAACTAATCTCAAATTATTTAATTAATAAACAATTCAACCGTGGCGGTCAGAGTTCGATCCTCGGAGTGGGCATACGCACAATAAAAAAGTATATCCAAAATTTAGAAGGTTAAAGAATGTATGGAAGAGTGAAAAATGTAACATCTTCGAACCCACCTTATTCACGCCGCGCCGGTAACCAGGCCGGATGAGATCAGATATTTCGCGAGGTGCGGAAGAGGGTACACACTCCCCAATCGGTAGGTCATGCAATGACTCAAGAATCCAAGGGTTGATAGCCCTTGAAGGAAGCGTCATATAACTGAAGGATCTTTCGTTCGGAACCCATGTTAAGCTGTAGGTCCTCTCGGGGGTGGCAATAGCAGCAAACCAAGAGTAAAAAAGCCTAATTCAAAAGAAGGGCAAGAAACGACAAATTAATAAACAAACTAATGTTAACGACGCGACGTTAACGTATTGCAGGCGCAGATCCGGGGGAAGGGGGCGAGGGCAGTTTCGCCCCCCCCTCCCCTGAGCCTTACCAAATGGGTGCTTTTTTACTGTGAGCTTTGACAACTGTAGGGCATGTCAGAATTTTTTTTAAAAGTCACTTTTGATGGTAAGAAGATTTTTAGAACCGAGATACGCTCTTTTTTTAGAAGTATCTTTTTTTTTAGTGTACTCCTCAGCAAAATCCTGGAGCCGCCACTGAACATATGTATGTAGAATGGCAGTAGAGTTTTGGACTTGCATTGTCTTTATTTGTTTCGAATCACTACGATTCAACTGGTAAGCATCTCCAGTCGTCTTCAGGTGAATACACGAATACAGTATATGCCAAAAAACTTTATTATCAAAATACCTTATATTCAAACGTTTAAAAGATCGATTCAAGTGTAAAAGATCGTCAAAATTTAAATTAGGTCGCTAAATAATAATTAATCCTGACTGCTGCGTGGTTATTTATGTGGTTAGTAAGCAGCGAAGTTATAATTTTGTCCAATTAAATGTATCTGGCAACAATGCCTGACGCCTAGACCAGCCGTAGAACGGGGGAACAGCACGTTTATTTATGTTTTGTTTATATTATTCAATAGCCTAGTTTAGCCGAAGCTTTAAATTCGATTATTTTTATTGCCTTTCCCCTAAGTTAAAAATTGCGTGTTGTCAACGGGGCCCTATTGTAAAAATTTCAACCGGGATTTATTGTGTTCAAATCATATTAGCGACAATGAATAATTCATCATATACAGCGCTGTGTAACGTTTCAAATTCAAATAGATCTCATGTGAATATAGAATTTCAGGACATAAGTTATACGGTTCCCCAGGGAAAGGATGGTAAGTTTTTGTTTTAAAAATATTAGAATTGTTATATTAAGTGCGGTAGTAGTGTTATTATTTACGAGGTAAAATTACACAAAGCATACAATGAAATGACATCCTACATGCTTTTTAAATTTAAATAATTAAATTAATATCAAAAAGTAAAGCTCCGTGTCATTATTATCATTTTTTTGAACGTAGGTATATTAATTAGGAATTACCTATTTTTTCTATGTATGTACATATAGGTACCGATGTAGATATGTAATTATAATTAATCATTTAGAAAGACGTCCTAGATGACCTCACAAGCAGCGTAATTCTTCGCAATGACGCACATTTAGACTAATTTCCAATAATTCAGCCACAACGATATTTTAGAGAACAATACTTTGGCAAACAAGAGTTTATGCATTATGCACAAGAATTATTATTTATTTACAAAGCGAAAAATCATATCCGGCAACAAAAATTATGCTTAGTATTTTTAAAATAGGTTTGTAGCGGCTGTGTGCACTTTTTGAAGTGGAAGGGAAGACACATCTTCAAGTGCATTGTATTTTTTTTTATAACTTGCAGAGCGCTTTCGGTTTTTGGGCCATCATCAGTGCTTCCTCAAAAGTCAGTAATAGAATGAAAATTACGAAATTTTTGTAAAATAAATGGAAAATAAACAAAAATATTTTCCTGAAATACGCCCTAGGATACAGGTAAAGTCTGCAAAATATCAAAATCCTAACTTAATTAATAAGTGAGCTATAGAAGACGGGAGGTGAGTTGCAGGACCCTGTATATAAAATGACAAAGTTCACCTGACAAACTAGAATGATAGTCGTCGAAGGTTAATCTGAATGATCTCTGACGTGATCTCCTTTGAAATTTATTTGGTAAATCTAATAGCGATTTCGGTTTAGAACTCTAAGAGTGCTCCGGGAGCGATCTGTGACGGTTGAATACGGTTGCCTTCGGACGGAGTGTAAATAGAATGTATGATTGCTCTTAAAATTATGACGGATGGTAAAATAATTTTAACCTTTAAATTTAATTAGGGAATCCAAACCACGTGATTCAGTATGGCGGTTGGATGGCAAAAAGCATTGAGTCACCCGTTAAATGCCACCAGCAACATTATTTTTATGGTCACGTGCACCAATTACAAAGCAGTATTTGCCAGCCAGCCGCCATTTGGACACATCGTTAATATAAAGTTAAAACAATTCTTCTTCAAATTAAACAAAAATATTACTATGTTCAAAATATTCAAACAACAACACGCGAAATTACAAAAGAACACCGTTCACAGTCTTAAAGAAAAAGTGTAGCCATTGCGCAGGCGCAGCCTCTCTACCCCGTAAAAATTTGCAGATCGAAAAAGAGCGCTCGCTAACGGATTCAGAGTAACCAGATTTGTAAATCGAACGAATGACTCCGAGCGAGATCACCTGATTTTGATAACCAAACACGCAAATCTCGGAGAGAGCACTCTCAGAGTGCCCGAGAGCAGTAAATCGAAAACGCTATAAATTACAGTCGACGCTTTCTGATTTAGACACACTAAACAATCTTAAAATATCAATGGTTGAATTATTTTTTACTCGATTTAAAAAAAAACAGTCGGCTATTTTAAGCTATTGTTATTCATTACAAATTACAAAGTAGTTAAACAAAAATTATAGTACTGTAACAATACGTTAATTATTTATAATTACTTAAAAGGGGTCCACGATGGGTTTCCTTCAGAATCACAAACATTTAAGGTCATCTGTATTTTTGGTATATTTAAAAAAATTCCATACCACCACCAGAGAAGAGCTTAAGTATGGGCTTTAAAACAAAAAAAACTACGTCGATAACTCGACTTGTTTTTGAATTAAGCTAGTAGAGGGATGGCCAACCTTTATACATTTACGTGCTATTTTCCTCAATGAAATGTTTAGGAGTTAGGTCTAATGACGCATTCGCCATTTCCTTTTTTGATTAATATTTCGTTAACTTTTCCTTTTATCCAAAAATCGGTCAAATACCGACATTTAAAGCAGTCTGTATTTATAAAGTAAGAAAAGCAGAAAAATAAAAAAGGACAATTTTCACAAATTTTAGTTTTTAGTTTTTATTAATTCATTAATCAAAATTTCTTGAGTTCAAAATTTTAGGTAATTGCTACTCAAGGACGGGTATCGTATTTGGCCCCTTTTTGAATAAAGCGAAATAAGTAATATTGATCAAAAAATGTAATGGCGAATGCATCACTAGACTTCACTCTTAATATATGGCCATGCATGATGTACCAACAAACAATGTTGACTTAGGGATTAGTGGAAAACATTTTTTGTTTGTTACACGAGCTTCAAACAAAAATTAAATAATAAATAACGCGTACCGCTTACTACCCCCAAATTGATACATTTTTTAGGAAATAAAAATTTGGTAGCGAAGATTACGAATCTGAAAACTCTAAAGGCCTTTTTACATTGGGTGTAATTGCAAGAAAAATGGCCTGAAAGCATGCGCTTTGTCGACGTTTTAAACAGCTGATGCACGTTTTAAATGGGAAAATGTGCATCAGCTGATTAAAACGTGGTCAAAGCGCATGCTTCTAGGCCATTTTTCTTGCAATTGCACCTAATGTAAAAAGGCCTTTACAGATTCTAGACATTCTTTATTTTTTTTAACTATGCGTCGTCGTCCCCCTAGAGTTGGTGTCCAAACTTTTCAATTAAATTATTTATATTAGGAACCCGGTGATCTGCTGCTCTGTGGTATGTTGCTTAAATCTTTAGCCTGGGCCGGAACGTTCTTTATTCTTACCACACTAGCTGTAGTACGTACAGGTAAATGACCTCGCTGGCCTATTGCTTGATTATCTTAGCATTCCCTTTACTTTAGTTTTTTTTTAGTTTTCCCATTTAAAAACTGCATCAGCTGTTTAAAACGTCGACAAAGCGCATGCTTTCAGGCAATTTTTCTTGCAATTGCACCTAATGTAAAAAAGCATTTATTCTCCGGAAATGCTTAGTTTTTAAATATATGTTCTAAAAGTGCCGTTTTGTAAAGGTTAGGTTTCGCCCGCGTATCTTCGTATTCACTCGTTTATGACACAATGTTAAAGGAACAACAAGTCAAGAGAGCTGGTGTGCTAAAACCCCCTCCATCTTTCCTTCGTGACTTCTAAAAAGAGGTTCCTGGCGTGTTGATACAGCACCACCTTATCAAGATGGTGCTGGTTGATACCTCTTCGCCTTCCAATGTGACTTGTAAAAACTAGAAAACAAGTCCCTGGCGTTCTCTCCACCGTGACTTCTAAGTAAAAAAAGAACAGCTAACTGTTTTTGGGATCTCCAGATTATAACATGAACAATTATATATTCCAGGCTAGGGGGGCGGCCAAATACCAAAGAACTATAACTTTTAATAGATAAAGGGGCTCATATGCCTGCCTCATTTGCCCCCCCCCCCCCTCATAGACGCCCTGGGTGATGACAGTTTAAAAAAGCAAATACTAGAATATTTATTCTTTATATAAGTAAAAATTGTAATTAAAAAACCCAGAAAATGATTTTTTTTTTGGTTTTTTAATAAATAAGGAATCTGACTACATATATACAATAAAAAAAATAGTAATCATCACCAAGTAGCTGCCGTTATGCAGCCAAACCAACCCCCCCCCCCCCTCCGTGTACCGTCCCTGACATAAATTACAATTACCACCAATGTTGCAAATTAATTTTAATATTATTATTCTTGGCAATAGTAAGAGTGAGTACCATCGATGAGACTACATCTATTAAAATTTCACAATATAATTAATTATGTATGTAAGTAAGTCAGTTCCAACCGAATTAATTTCGTTAAATTGTGCAAAAAAAATATGTTTTTTTAAGACAAATTGTGGGAAAAGGCAGTGGCGTGCTACGCCAGACATTGTTCCAACTGGGCCAAAAGCTTATTATACAGTTATTGATTGATTTGTTACTATATTATATGACACTGATATTTAAAGCATATTCTGACATTGAATTTTCACTTATAATACCACTAGAGGTCAAATTATTTCCGGAAATTTTTTCGAGCTCATTAATATTGTAAAAATTTTCATAATTTTCTAAAAATATTAATGAGCAAGAAAAAATTTCCGGATTTAATTTGGCCTCGTGTGGTATTCGGTAAGAAAAAGCCACACCAAATTGTGTTTAAATAATTAAAATTTATTTTTCGATTTCCAACGTCAATTTTCGTCTTCATTAAGTACCAGCAAAACATAAAGGGTTGTAGTTGCATGAAAATGGCAACCTAGAGCGTAACATAATAATTCTTCTATTTTATATCAATTTTGAGTTGCTACAAGTGGTAGAAAGTTATAATTTTATTAAATTTAATGTGCTTTGCAGTTTCGGTAATGGCTTCGCCTGCTCTATGAGATATTGATTTTTACTTGTTGTAGTTACACGGTAATGCAGTTTTTTAATGAAACATATTACATTTTTTGATTTTTTATTTACTTTGGGCTACTACAAGTGGTAGAAAATAAATTTTTTTGTTAGTTCTATAGAAACATTCATGAACTGATTTAGTTTATCTTGTCACCAATGGATTCTTAGTCTATAAACTGTTGATTTCTACTATTGTAGTAGCTCAAAAGTGCCATTTTAGGATCTAAATATTATATTCTTTCATTTTATAGTTACTTGGGCTTACTACAAGTAGTAGTTTCTTCCCGCACAATTTTTTTTATTGTAAATTATCACACTTCTTTAATAAAAAAGTAGAAAACATTTCTTTTTCTGTTTTTTCAATTAAAATCTTTACTTTAATTTTTGTCTTTAAACATAAATAAAGCAGACTACTGTTGTCATGTAGTGCTGTTGTAATAGTTATTTACAATATAAGTGTTGTAAAGATTCATATTACAACACGAGATGTTAAAGTTGTCAAACGAGGCGTCAGCCGAGTTTAATAAAACATCGAGTGTAGCAATATGAGTTTACAACAAGAATATTGTACAAAATTTTATCTACTTTCATCTATGAATAAAAATATTTGGCAAAAGGCATTTTAAAAAATAAAAATGCACCTGTAAAAACGCACCTGCTTTTAAGTTTACCAATCAAGTTTTTTATGTTACCTTTCGCTTAGTTACTGTTTCGCATGGTTACTGTCGAAACTTTGTCAAACAAATTCAAAAATATAAAAAGCGTTTTTCAAAATGAGCGATTCTGATGGAAGTTTACCCTCTGATATAGAAGCAACGACAAACGAAGCGATCTCAAGTTTTGTTTCGATAAAATCCAACGCGCGGTATGAGTTGGAGTATCAGAAGTTTGAAGATTGGTGCAAAGCTAACAAAATAAAGGAGGTGTCTGAGAAAATCCTTTTGGGTTATTTTTCCGTAAAGCAACGCTCCCAGAAACCATTTACACTATGGACTCACTACTCAATGTTGATTTCAGTCAAAAAAATCAAGATATAAGCAGATTTTCTCAACTAATCACATTTTTGAAAAGAAGTTCAGAGAGTTACAAGGCCAAAGTTTTCACAAAGGAAGACCTATGTAAGTTTCTTAGTACTGCAGATGTTGAAACATATTTACTTATAAAGGTTGTTATGATAATCGGCATTTTTGGGGCTTGTCGGCGCGAAGAACTAGCTAAGTTAATGTTGGATCATATTGAACACAATGATTTGTATATTAAAATTGTGATTTCATTCTCGAAAACCAAAATTATGAGAGAATTTATTATAACAGAAGGAAATGTAACAGGTGTCAACCGTTTAAGTATTTTTCGAAAGTATGCTAAACTTCGTCCTCTTAATGCAACTCACATGCGGTTTTTGTATTCTATGGAAAAGGAAAATGCACCTCCCAGCCTGTCAGAATTAATAGTTTTGGAAGTATACCAATATGAGATTGCAACAAAACTTGGATTGAATAATCCCGAAGGATACAGTGGACATTGTTTTAGGAGGTCCTCAGCCACCATTCTAGTTGATGGTGGTGCAGATATGCAGATGTTAAAGCATCCTGGGGGCTGGAAATCCTCTTCTACGGCAGAAGGCTACGTTGAGAATTCTTTAGAAAATAAGAAACAAATAGCAAAGAAGATCATGGGGTCAGACACGGATTTAATGATTGGAAATTCGAACGTAATGGGCTCCATCACATCCACTTCTGGTATACAAATTTCTAACTGTAAAAAGTGTATTATTAATGTTTATAATAAACCTTAAGTGTTATATTTTAATTAATAATTGGTAATTAATTTTATAATTGTTAATAATAAATCATTCTTCTAAAAAGTGTGGTTTTATTTAACAGCAAAATTTTAATAAAACCGTTTTTTTCCATTACAGCACTAGTGCTGTAATAGATGCCCTTACAAAACGATTCACAGAACTGTAAAATTCATATTACCTACTAAATGAAAGTAGATAAAAATATTTTATTGCATTTGGTTATATTTTTGTTGATTGATTGACTCGTTTTTCTTTAAAATAGCATCACAAACCATTAACTAAGACGATATGCGTCCGAAACCTTAATCTCTGTACAAAATAAGACTTTTAGAAGGTATATTTTAAAAACTAAACGTTTTTGACCAAAACTGTTTCGTAATCGAAGCCAAAAATATATCGTTCTCGTTATAAAATCATCAATTTTGGCGTGGTGAGCGTGTAATACCTATGTACCAAAAGGCAAACTAATATATTGATTTTATAATATTAATAAAAAATATGTTTAAAGATTTAGATTTAGAGTCCATGTGGGACGAAAAATTAGGTTGCAATTAGACTTTTAGACCCGAACTCCTAGGTTCGGGTTTGTTCGACTCTCATCATGCAACTAAAATTCCTACAAACTTAAAAATAATTTATTTGAAAAGAGCATACTATAATTTTATTTTTATCGTAAATGGTCTACATTCTACATTCTACAACATGATCTAACCAACGATATCGCACTTTAAACATTTTAGTTCGCATTTGAATGACCATGTACCTAGTAATTACTATATCAATATATAATCTATTATTATATGCAGATAATTACTGTGCTTACGTGCAAAACAGTGGCGGCAAAAGAATCCGCCCCCCAGCCAGAATGAGGCTCTCCGCCTCACGGGCTCTGCGTGCCCATTATTACCTCCAGTCAAGCCGAGTTATAGATTTTTAGAGTCGGGATACGTTCTTTTTTTTGGGCACTTTTTTTAGTCCCTTTGGCCCCTCAGCAAAATCCCGGATCCGCCACTGCCGACAGTGGCGCCAAACCTTTGCAATACTGACGTAATTTTGCTCATTCTACTATACTTATACCCAGCCGTGTGTTATAGTTTAATAACATACTGTTAATTCTATTTAAATGATTGAACAGTAAAGGAAGGCTGTTGGTAGGTATATTTACTCCGGTAAGGCCACCCTGTATACCTACAAGGTCCAATTGAAAATCGAAGATATAGTTCATCCACTTATTGGCTGGATGCACGTCACAACTCGCAAATACATAATCATAACAGAAACAAAAGAAATATATGCATTCAGCTAGTAATTATACGAACTTCAGGAGTTTTCTGTAATTAAAAATGCGCGGTAGGCAAACATTTTTGCGTATCGCGCTCTTTTTTGGGCTATCAAAACCTGGAAATTCTATGAGTAACGGTAAACTAATTAGAACAAAAGTACACACTAATAACTGAAATAAGGAAAAATAAATCACGCGTTTTGGGGGTCTCGGTAGGAAAATTGCTAAAACCGGAGATTTTAATAAAAAAAAACGGAGAGCGCAGGTCAAGTATCAAAAATCGTAGACTCCGGGTGAAAATCGAAGAGGTGGTCACCCTATATTTATGAAACATAAAAATACATTGGTCCATATTCTCTGATTAGAAAAAGTTAGTAAAAAGCTTAGAAAATTGAACTAGAATAGCAATAAACAGCTTTCTGATTACGTATAATATTCTTGTATACAGGGTGGGGATAAATTAAGGAAACAATTCAATATCTCGAAAATTGAAAAAACAACCTTAAAACCCTCGGACACGTCGATTTAATTTTACTTTTGCGCAGACTGTAAAATTATTTTGAATTATACAGGACCACTCACAAAAGCTCTATAACTGTCAACTTTGGTTTTTTTAATGGAACACCCTAGTTTTTTTGGCTGTTTTGGATTTTACGCACAATTCTAGCCAAATTTCGTATAACATAACATATGACTAAAATTGACAGTTTTCGAGATATTTATAGATACCTCCTAATTATTGCGTAAAGGTATGTGTTTATAATCAAATTATTAAGGCGATATGGCAAAGGTTATTATGTCTTATAATTTAAATATCTCGAAAACTGTCAATTTTAGTCATATGTTATGTTATACGAAATTTGGCTAGAATTGTGCGTAAAATCCAAAACAGCCAAAAAAACTAGGGTGTTTCATTAAAAAAACCAAAGTTGACAGTTGTAGAGCTTTTGTGAATGGTCCTGTATAATTCAAAATAATTTTACAGTCTGCGCAAAAGTAAAATTAAATCGACGTGTCCGAGGGTTTTAAGGTTGCTTTTTCAATTTTCGAGATATTGAATTGTTTCCTTAATTTATCCCCACCCTGTATATATTTGGGTTTTCTAGAATAATATCAAGTAGGTACAAGTACCTAATCCTAAATAAGGTTTAACTCATGACATTGACATTGAGTGACAAAAAGAGTAATTAATTATGATTTTATGACTACCGGCTGTTTGGTCTACCTGCTAACCTGTCTCCGAGAAATGAAAGACTTGACTATATAAATTAAAAAATGCCTGATATGACTAAGTAACAAGAAAACCTGTTATTTCGACTTTTCATACACTGTAATTTATTTTAAATCTAGCGGAACTTAACTCCCCATTCATTAATGATGTCGGAATGATGTGTTATCATGGACATTATCTATAATCTACACCGTCCTGATTTATCCAAACTATTTCCACAAATAACTCAATTTGACGAAGGGGGGGGGGGGGGGTCCGGCCGGGCGTTACAGTCCTGGCATATAGGTAAGGAGGGAAGGGTCAAAATGTTGAGGATTTCCTATGTTTAAATTTATTAGTTTTTAAGATATAAGTAATTACAAGTTTAGTTACATTATTCAACAAGTAACAATTTATATTAGGTTATTCATAGTTTCATCTATAATGTAGCTAGTAAACAGATCTAGATTGCTACCTTAGATGAAACTATGAATAAATTGACATCAATTGTTGGATAATGTAATTAAACTTTTAATTGCTTATATCTTAAAAACTAATAAGTCTAGACACAGGGAAACATATTTATAAAAGTAATATAATTTTGAAATTTAATTTTTAAAAGGGGGAGTGCCATTAAAATTATTGGAGAACTTTGTGTTTCAATGTCAAACTTTGCAGCACCTTCGGTTAAACCGGAAGTGAAATAGTTGTCACTCGTTCATACGGAATATCTAAAAAGAAGTAAAAAAATAATTTAAATTTTTTACTTTTTCATTTGTTTTTGTAAAAACAATAAAATGTGTGGTTTATTATAATTTGTTAATTTTCAACACCATCTATCGAAAACTGTCTTAGATATATATAGGATATGACACATGTTTTATGCCTAGAATTCTTTCTTCATAGAATGCATATCTATAAAGATATATACAGGATATTTTATTTAAAATAACAAAGTTGTGTGAACTTCCGGTTCAACCGGAAGTGACAGTCAGACGTTCGAATACTTAAAATGTATGCACAGTGCAACCATATAACCTACCAAAATTTCATAATAATGTATTATAAAAGAACGTGACAAGCTGGGTAGTAATTTCGTTTTCATCTTAATATGATAGATTCGACTAATATTTCTAAATTATTTTCAAAGCTCTATGCGAAACTATATGTATTTAGAATTTGGTCACAATTAAAGGGGTAAGTAAGGTAAGTGTATACAATATCGCCACCCTAAGCAAATTCGATTTTTTTGACGATGTTATAGCAAAGTAACACAAAAATGTTCGATCAGGTGAAGTTCCCTAGAGTATATATAAACTATTAAAAATAGTCATGGCAATTTGTTGCTCTTTTGACTAATTTTATTAGCACTGTTTTAAAATATTGTAAATTGGCGATATTGTCAACAGGGGGTAAGCAATACCGCCAATGAATAAATGAATAAAATGCCTAAACAAAATTCAAACCATTTATTAAGATCAACATATATAACAAACATGATTATTTTTTATGAACAGTAAGGACATATGTATCCATTAAACGTGTCTTCCTTTGTTAGTCCTAAGCAGTCGTCATGCAAATAACATTTGCAAACAACACATAATCGCATGTCTGCAACTCTGTCCTCGTGGCAAGCTTTGCAGTACCAGCTTTCACCTTTGCTACTATCGACTTTTAATTGGTAGTCCTTTTTGCCAGCAGTAGTAAACGGTACTTTTGGAGTGTTGGCCTTGGGAGTGGACGTTTTTCCCTTTAGGTCAGAGTTCTTGAAAAGATCTTTGGTAACCCGTTGCGCTCTGCTGTTAATTGCAGGCTTTCTAGGTCTTGTGTCATATTTACGTCCCATTTTAGGAGTAATGAGCATATCGGAAAATGAAGTGTTTTCATTGCCATTTTCTCCATCCCTATAAGTGTCTGCATTTTCACTATTGCCATCCTTATCGCTGGTACTCATCCCACCAATTTCACTTTCTCCTGAAATACTACTGTCACTTGACTGGCTTATTTGACGCTTTCTAGCAACTTCTGAGGAACCTGGAGGAGGTGTGACTACCCTACTTGCTAGACTTAGTTTGGATGGGTTTGTAGCAATTCCCGAGGGGCCTGGATTCACCGGAGGGTCGTCATTTTCGACAGGATTTTCCTGGTGTGTTGCAATACTTGGGGCAAACGCTTCTGGAGGTAAAATATCCGAATTAAACGAAAAAATGCCCGTCGCTAAAAAACCAGATTTTATGTTTGACGGTACCATACATTTGTCCCAAACCACAGAAAAAATTATCCCGAAACGTTGTTTTGTAATGGAACGATCCCTATGTCTTGCCCAATATTTGAGGACTTCTTCGTCCCAATAGTGCTCGAAGGATCGAAATACTGCCTTATCCATAGGCTGTAGCTCATGAGTGGTATTGCTTGGTAAGCAATACAATGTGATCCCAAAGCCGTCGGCGGTAGTTACAATTGAATAATCCAAGTGACACCTAGCACCATCAAAAATCAGAAGGCAGGGACCAGGTGTCTTGTATCTTGTAAAATGTTCTAACCATTGTTTAAATGATTCAATGGTCATGCTTCCCTTAGCTGTCATAATCGCCGAGCTTCCCGGTGGTAGCGAATCTATTCCGGCTTCATTCTTTTACCCTTAAACAAGACTAAGGGAGGAATCGCAGCACCCAGAGCATTACCACAAGAGACAACGGTGACATTTTGACCATGTTTATTTTTTTGCGAGAACAGATTGCTGATGGTGCAGTGATAATCTACAGCCTTTTTCGTCCATATTGTAAATGCACTCTGGTCTATTCATTATGTCCAGGTCATTCAAAACTTTTCCGAGTTTGGTAAAATGATCCTTTACAATAAATTTATTAAGCTTCTGAGCCCTTGCAGGGTTCATGCTTTGAGCTTTGCGATTTCTTATTTCTGGATGTCGCTGTAGGAACCCTTTAAACCAAAATCTACCAGCCATTTTCCTTTCCGTTTTAAACGGACTTTTAATTCCATTTGTTTCGCAAAAATTAAACACGCAACGTTTTAACACTTTGGAAGTTAGTGGATACCCCACTTCAGCCAATCGAATTATTCTGTTGGATAAGTCTTCCTCTTGTTGACCACTAAGAATACATTTACGTCCCATCGATAATTTTGAGGTGATATTTCTTGTTATGTAATCTCCTAAAGTTCTTCGAGGCACCAAAAACTGTTTGCTAGCTGAGTTAACAGACATTCCATTTCTAGCAGCTGTTATGGCATGTTGCATATTTTCTTCACTCCATTTTCCTCTTATTCCCCGATTTCTCTCTTTAGGCATGGTATTCTAAAACTAAAACCGAAATTATAGGTAGAAAATCAAGTTAAGAGTAGCCCGTCCAAATTAAATATTAATCGTCCAGCAATATCGCCATTGGCGATATTGCCGAACAGTTGCGCTGGCGATATTGCAAACAATCATGTTGCCCACTTTTGAATTTGTTTACTTTAACAAAATACCGTATTTCGAAAAAATTCTTACCGCATCTTAATGATCAATGATCAATAAAACAATATCCTAACGTCAAAAAGTACTTACCACAGTGTGGACTGCACAGCAAACAATAACTTTATAGTTTAAATTAATAACTGACTCGGAAAAAACAGATAATTTTGTTTAATCTGTCATAACAACTAAAATTTGTGGTTATAACCGAACAAACTTTTCGTGATGGCCTTGCTTCATTGCCGAGGTAATACGCCTAGCGCAATCTATTATTCGGTAGTCAAATTAGCGAAGATAAAGCCTTTTGGCGATATTGTCAGCATGGCGATATTGTATACACCTACCTTAGATAAAGGTGTTCAGTGACTAATTTTTAATTCATATTTCTAGGTGATAGGTAAAAGTGCTAGAACTGATTTACAATTGACCTTTATTCACTGCAATTCTATTTTTTTATTTATTTAATCACCGGGTTACACCCAGTACATATATAATTTACAATTATGATATGCATGGTTATAAGTAACAAAATATTTAAAGTTACAATTACAGAAATCATCATACACTACAACGAACTTTTATATGCATTTAAAGACGAAGCAAACACATAAACTTTTACACTGTTTGTATTTGCCAACATCCTATTCATTGCAGAATATTTACCATATAAAGTTCGATGTTTCTCGACCGAAAATGGATTTACTTGTCTCAGAGGCCTCTAGCAGGAACATGAAAATTTACTAGTTTAATAATAATTATACAGATTCGTAGTGAATAGAGGTCAGAAGTTTGGTCACTTAACACCTTTATGCACTTACCCCTCAGTGGCGCCTCGTCAGATGAAGTAGGTGAAGGGGCTCTTTCCAAAAAAAAATAAAATAAAACCAGGAGGAAAGTTTTTCGACTATATTAAATATTAATGTACCAATACAGCTACCATTTTAGCCCTTAAAAAATGATTATGTTCGAATTAATAATATTAATTTAATCCGAATGTAGCTATTCATAATAGGGCCACGGTTAACTCCGATGGATAATTATAAACACTCGTGCATTGTGGCGCGCCCCAGCCAATCGTGTCCGTTAGTTCAAAGTAAGTAAAGTCCCAACGCCCAACATGGTTTTGATATTCACCGTTGCTATGGTTACGTGACGTTAGTCACGCAAACAGCATGTAACAATTTGCATTATGATAAAGGGCAATTTAAAAATAGATCAGTCGTATGGACCATTATTTTAGCATTGGTTCGCCTAACCTTAAGGTATTTGTTTTGGGGCTTTGCGAAACTTACGGTTATAGATATCGTTTTTACTTAATTTACTGTGTGATTAAAAAGTTTTATTTTTATTTTTCAGTTAATTCAATAGTGTACGTACCCAATTAATGACATAGTTTGTAATTTGTTGGAAACTCCATTTAGTCGTTGGACAGATGAGGATAAGAGAGACGTTTTGTTACACGGGTTTTTAGTCAATGTTTGTTTAAATACCCGCACTATACCTAGCTCTTCACCATTTTTTAAGACCGCGAGCCGCCACTGTTACCCCTTCAATTTAAAAATATAGATATTCATAACAATTAAAAATGTGACATGACACAAACAAATCGTATAGGTACTATTTAACGATATTTTCGTGTCATGTCATTTTTTAACTCTCGTCCATTTATGGAATCTAAATAGGTATACTTATAATATACAGGGTGTTTCGCGGTGGAGGGAACGTTAGATGTTTATGGAAAACGGATGATACGTTTTCTTTAAAAATTTGGTTGTGCAGGTAAACAACCATGTTCTATCGTTTCAAAATATTTTTAGCAATGCAGCGTTGCCGCCTCTGCCGGAAACAGGTGGCAACATTTCAAATGGAACACTCTATATATTATATTATTTTCCAATTTCCCATGTAATTCCACGTATATTTTGTATAACATGTAATATATGTAATTTCAGTTGTTTTTGAGATATTGACGTTTAAAATATTCCATTTTCAGACTTTGACGGGTTCGGTCACTTCTGCTACAAGCGATTGGAAATACTGTCGATTGGTCGAATTATGCAATTTTCTAACTGATTAACCCAATGAGAAGCGGAAGATGGGCCTTTGAAGGCCAATTCAGGCGCAGATCCAGGGGTGGGGGGGAGAGTTCTAGGGAATATATTAATTTACTGAATGCACCTCTGTGTAAGATCAACTATTTGGTTGTGTCGCTTAATTTTTTCCTCCCCTTAGGATGTTTAACTCAGCGTCTATATGTGCTCAAAAAAACTATGTATTTACAAACTGATTTAAAAGCAATACTAAAATACTAAGCAAAATAAAGCAAACGGTGAGATTCGTTGAAAGCAGCGGCGGCGCCAGGGGGGGGGGGGCAGGGTGGGCACCGGCCCACCCTAGAAACATGAGTGCCCACCCTGGTGTCCCCCCAAAATTGATGGGTTGGTTTTGTAATGGAATTTTCTCGGGGGAAGAGGAACTTGGCTATGAAAGTTTTGATGAGTGGTTGTATGGTATTTTCAAAAAAACGATGACCTTTTTTTTTCACTTTTTGATTCGGGTAGTGCCCACTCAAAAATCATCGGGCCCATTTGTGCCCTTCCATCCCAAAAATCCTGGCGCCGCCGCTGGTTGAAGGCCTATTATAGGGTAGGTCAATCTGCGCAGATGCAAAATTAATAGACTATTCTTATAGTAATTTAAGAAGATAATAATAGGCAACATTCTAAACTATTTGCAGCTGCAAGTTACGTTGAAATTTTTTTATAATATCCCCGAAAGTTTTTAACAAAAAATATCACCGGATGAAAACTTTTAAATGATATACAGTGTGTCCAAAAAAGTATGCAACATATGTAAAAGTTTTTTATTACCGATTTCTCAGAAAATTTTATTCTTGATAAAAGTTGGTGCATGCCTTGAAACTATAAAAGCATATTTCACATTTTACCTGCGGCTAATAGTAAGGGAGCAAATACCATTTTTTCGAAATTGCATTAAGGGTAAAGTACCTTAGTTATTAGAAATACAGCAACATTTTATATGGAAATGTTATTGCAAATTAAAAACATAGCCCAAATACGAAATTTGAGTTACGTGTCTCAATTTTTATTTATTTTTTTCTAATCTTTAATTTCCCCTAAACGGTACGCCTCTGGTCGATTTTTCGTTTACACAATTTTAATATTTTTATCAAATAACTTAAACGTGGGTTTATAATAAAAATGCGTTAAGTAGTTGCAAACTTTTAAAAACTTTTCAATGAACCGGGTCGGTTTAGATATAAGCGTGTTGCACACCTACTTAAACATATTTTAGCCAACTTCTGTTCGAAACTAAATTATAATAAAAATCAACCCTAATCATAGTACTGGAAATAACTACTAATTTATTTGTCATTTTCACCCAGTACGCTAAAGTCAAAAAACCTACTTTAAAAAAATGCTTATAAAATATAAAAAAAAAAATTGAGACACGTAACTTAAATTTTATATTTGGGCTATGTTTTTAATTTGCAATAACATTTCCATATAAAATTTTGCTGTATTTCTAATAACTAAGGTACTTTACTCTTAATGCAATTTCGAAAAAATGGCATTTGCTCCCTTACTATTAGCCGCAGGTGAAATGTGAAATATGCATTTATAGTTTCAAGGCATGCACCAACTTTTATCAAGAATAAAATTTTCTGAGAAATCAGTAATAAATTTTTTTTACATATGTTGCATACTTTTTTGGACACACTGTATTTAAAAAAATATTTAGATGGATAATAGTAATGTATGAACACTGTTTAAAGGAGAACAACATATAAAAAAGTTTGCAAAGTAGGTAAATATTAATTTACATAAACCATAGACAAAAATGGCGGAAAGGGAATAAGTAATAGGTGAAACCTTTAATTATTAGGTATTTCGAAAAAACCCTAAATAAACATTTATACGTCACGTAAATTTCCTAATTCTACTTGCAAACTTCAGTATTACATGAAGAAAAAATAATTGTTTAATAATTGCAACGGAAATTTTGTGATTGCGCGTAAATCAAGGACATGGTTCAGTAGCGGCTTGCGGTCTTAAAAAATGGTGAAAAGCTAGGTATATTGCGGGTACTTAAACAAACATTGACTAAAAACCCGTGTAACAAAACGTCTATCTTATCCTCATCTGTCCAACGACTGAATGGAGTTTCCAACAAATTACAAACTATGTCATTAATTGGATTCATTTTTAAAACACACAACTAAGTAGGTACATATGTACGTACACTACTGAATTAACTGAAAAATATTAACAAAACTTTTTAATCACATAGTAAATCACGTAAAAACGATATCTATAACCGTAAGTTTCGCGAAGCCTCAAAATAAATACCTTCAGGTTAGGCGAACCTATGCTGAAACAATGGTGCATACGACTGATCTATTTTTAAATTGCCCTTCATCATAATGGAAATTGTTACATGCTGTTTTACGTAACTGACGTCACGTAACCATAGCAACGGTGAATATCAAAGCCATGTTGGACGTTGGATCTTCACTTGCTTTGAGCTAACGGACACGGTCGCTGGGGCGCGCCAAAATGCACGATTGTTTATAATTATTGTCCATCGGAGTTAACCGTGGTCTTATTATGCATAGCTACATTCGGACTAAATTAGGTAATATTAATAATTCGAACATAATTATTTTTTAAGGGTTAAAATGGTACATTAATATTTAATATTGTCGAAAAACTTTCCTACTGGTTTTATTTATTTTTTTTTGGTGAAGAGACCCTTCACCTACTTCACCTGACGAGCCGCCACTGACATGGTTTACACGTAATCACGTAAACCCAGTTGTTAAAAACACATTTAATTTTTTTTAACAAAATAATAAGTCATGATTTAAATAACGTACACATATTTAAAACTTACCTTCAAACGCAGCTGCTAAATAGTAAAGATAATTTTTCCTTTAAAAAATCTTCCATTATAAAAGATGTAGGTACCCATAGGCGACCCTACACCATCAGTAATACTGAAAGTTCTAAGTGATATCAATCTTAAAATGACTAAAGTAAAATTATTTGTTACGAGATAAATACCAATTACAATATAATTATTTTTTAATGGATACTTTACATGACCATTAAGACTAACAGTATTGATAAGGGAATGACTAATACTGATCGTGTAAGAGCAAATTCCAAAACATTTGTTTAGCTGAATATATTAAAACCATGAAGTCAAATTTTGTATATTTTGGACAACTTTAAGACATTTGATGGTACATCAGTTTAGGAGAAATGAAAAAAACGTCCAAGTTATTTAAAAATGGTGTAAACTCTCGAGTAAACTTGTACAAAAATATTTACTTATAACTATTACGTAAAATTATGCTTTACTATTAAGAGCAAGTTCTTCTCCAAGGTTACCGGCTTCATAAAATCTTCTTCGATAAAAAGCGACTTCTAAAAAAACCTTGTCCTTGCCAAAAACTTCTGCTGCGATCAAAATTGATTTGTAAAAAAAAAACTTTGGCTTGGCAAAAACTTCTGCTCCGGTCTAAACTGACCAAAAAGAAAGAGAAAAACCTTCTTCTTGCCAAAAACTTCTGCTCCGATCAAAACAGACTTCTAAAAAAACAACGTTCCTTCCAAAAATTGATTATGCAAACAATGGTGTTCATTATTCTAAAAAACGACCGCCCCCTCATAACACTCGCGTCTATATTCCAACCTATTGCAGGCACACTGCGCATGTCAGGCGGGTAGCGTAATGGCGGGACATTTAAAAAATAGGTAGAAATGAATTTAATTATTTTTTTAAGTCACGGTGTTGAGTCATAGTCGAGGTATTAAGTTTTCTTACAAGAACAGTTTGCTAATTTGTGGCCTTGTGGGGCATAATTAAAATGGAGGGGCAGGTTATTAATCAGTAAGTTTTGTTATGAATGCGGCTGTCACAAAATATTAAATATAAAAGAAAAAAGAAAAAAGAGAATAAAGTGTTTGATATAAATAGAATACCGTAATATTAAAAATTTAATTAATGAATTGCTATATCAATCATATTTTACATGTAATAATTGAACTAATTTCTACCTATGTAAATTTCAAATATTCCGCCATCACGCTATCCGCCGACATGCGTCGTGTGCCTGCATTAGGTTGTGATATAGACGCGAGTCTCATAACGGCCTCCAAGGGGTGACTGCCCGATCCCTGAAGCCGGCCTTATTTTCATTTCATAATTCAAGGGTAAGTGGATAAAGGTGCTAACTGACTAATTGTGAAACATTCATATTTTTATTGAAAAAATTATTAATAATTATAATTCAGAGAATCGTAGTGAATAAAGGTTAGAAGTTGGAAACCAGTTCTAGCACTTTTATCCCCTAAAAATATGAATAAAAAATTAGTCATTTAACGCCTTTATCTACTTACCCCTCAATTTAAAAATCCTTTTCACATTTTCTGCATGTAAGTTCATGCGATGAAACTAAATGGTCGTTTACAAGCAATTTTTCTTGCACTTGCACCTAATGTAAAAAAACCATTATAGATTCGAATCTAGACATTCTTGTTTTTTAAATATGCGTCGTCGTCCTCCTAGAATGGGTGTCCAAACTTTTCAATTAAATTATGCATATTATGAACCTGGTGATCTACTGCTCTGTCGTATGTTGCATAAATCTTAAGCCTGTGCCGGGACGTTCTTTATTCTTACCACACTAGCTGTAGTACGTACAGGTAAATGACCTCGCTGGCCTATTGCTTGATTATCTTAGCATTCCCTTTACTTTAGTTGTTACAAAGGTTGTTATAATAATTATCGAATCCACCAGAGGAACTTTGGCAACTATATTATCTGTGTTAGGTGCACTATCTCTGATTAACAAACTTACCTATAATTTACTATAGGTTGGTATATCGACTTTTAAATGCCAATAATGTCCATGCTATAGTTTATTTCAAAAAGGTGTAGAGTAATAAAAGCTCATTAGGTATGTAAAGGGACTACAGAGTGACCCAACGAATATTTAAGCCACTTTCATAATTTGGCATTGATTTCATTGCAAAATTATTTATTTTCATGAAGTGCGGGTATAGTACCACCAGGGTTTGGGTCAATTTATGGATTTTGCCTATTGTTATCCATTTACAAACACTGAAAATGGTATGACAAAGGCGTGGATTATGTAGATAGCATTGGGTACAATTATTTTTTTATTAAACATTATAAAAAAATACAAAAAATATATTATACCGAAATTAAATTATAAAAACTCATACCTAATACTCTTCGTCATCTGAGAAACTGTCATATCCTCTTGGTCGATCAGGTGATCAAGATCCCACATTTTCTCCTCTTCTTTAATGACATGATGGACTGCTTTTCCCAAAGCTCTGGTGTCACTTCCTTAATGGCTTGATCAAACAGTAGCTTAACGTCTTTCATTTTGAATGTCGTATTGTGTCTTGCTACAAACCCTTTCTCTTGCGCCCATATAAGTTCTATAAGATTTAGTTCGCAATGATATAACGGTGTGCGCAGCATAGTTACACTATGTTTTTAAACTATATCTTCCACGGCATATTTCATAAAACGATGTTTGTGTAATTAGCTAATAGTTCCTTCTTTATCAAATTATCTTCTTTTTTTTCTTTGGTTAGTTTACATAAATAATTTAATGCACAAAATTTACCTCCGCCTATGGCAGACATTAAAATTGAGCCGAACTGGATAGAATTTCCCATTTTATTACTCTACACCTTTCTGAAATAGATTATAAATATATGTACAATAATTAAAGCTGTTGTCATCATCAAAGTTGAAACATTTGTATTTGAACTATAGGCGTATAGAAGAGACCATCGAATATTTATTTATAAAGAGGTTGCGACATCAAACAGCTTCGCCGGCATCTACCTGGCCAAGAAGCCCAAGAAGTTCTCCAGAGAATCACCCATATATTTAATATTCTTTCTCGGACGACTCAGCCCTGTGTGGGTGATTCTCTGGATAGAGATATTTTTACACGAGCGCTGAAAAATTACATTTTTACCGTTTTTTCTGCCTTTCCGATCAGGAAAACCGAATTTTGTGTAGAATAACCAATTTTTTAAAACTTGATGTCGGCAACCTTTTTATAAATGAATTTTTGATGGTCTCTTAGGTATATATACCCATTTTCACAAATCTAAATTAAAAATGCAAAACAAAAAGTTGTACTCATTGATGTTCTATATTGAACATTGTCCGCCGCGTGGCACTATTTCGCGGGTAAGTTGCATCCCAATTGAACAAAACCAAACTAACATCAAAATGGTAGAGGAAACGTACAAACAGCCCTCAGTTATGTTATGGAACTTAAACCGGCCAATTAGAGGTGCTTACGTAAGGCGCGTGGGCAAGGTCTTGTTTGAAATCGCAGGGTGAGTTGCTTCTCTAAACGCATTCTAAAATTGTGTTAGAACCGAAATTATTTCTTTTTTAATTCAATTTTGATAATGAAAATAGTTATTTTCCTAACAAGTGCGAAAAGTGATACTTTCCCGCACACGACTGCAGTTGACCCGAACGACGCGGAGCGGAGTTCGGGCAAGCGGTCAAGGGCGGGAAAGACACTTTACACATGAGTTAGGAACATTATTTTTTCTACGACCGTATATACAAAAAAGTATACCAACCCATTTTTCAAAAATTATTTTATTTTAACATACATATACAAAACTTTAACTAAAAACTACTAATTATTATAAATATTAATATTATTTATATATAACATTTCTCCTTACACAATGTAACAAAATGGTCGTATTGCTTTTCATATCTTAGTCTGGATTTGGCAGGTAATAGCTCGGAATTAGCTTTATCTGCAGCCTTCAAAATGGCTTCGGGAAGTTCTTCGTCGGATGAATCCATTAATATTATTGCTTCGGATTCGGTTTAATGTGGTTTAATTTAGAAGATTGTGTTCGATCACTTCGAAGACGCTTTGAAGTGACACTTTCAAAACTAAAATGCGTGCGGGAAAATGGGTTAAAACGCACGGTCGTAGAAAAATATTGTATCACTACCGGTGCCGTCGCCGTTGAATAAAAAATTTGAAGTAAGTAAGTATACTTAAAAAAAAAAGATAAATTACATAATGTTTTTGATAAACTATTTTTTTCCATCGTTGTTTAGGAATATTTACCACCTGGCTGGGAAACAAACGTTACCAATAAAAATATAGTAGAGGGTGAGTATACATTTCCTAACGTACAATTAAAGTTGTTTATTAAATGCACCAACAAAAAAGAATTTGGTAGATGGTTAATAGAGTTTGAAAATTTGACAAATACCTACATCGTATACCATCACTTGTACTGCCAATGAGGTGGCGTACGAATCAAATTCAAACAACAAATAAGGTAATATGATTAAATATTATGTATGTATATCAAAAATTAGTAAACAATTTATACGCCCAATAATATTATTGAAGTACTATGTTAGATGTCACCATTCTACGAAGTGCCTAAAAACTTATGACGTGTCTATAAAAAATAGAACAAGAAACACCCATTGCCTATTAAAAATGACTGTAACCATCCATGCTCTAAGAAAAAAATATAGGGGTATCAATCAAGAAAAAATTCAGATCTTGCAGCAGACACCCTGTGAAATAACTCTTGTTTCAACGCGCAATCATACAACTGGTAATGCATATAATATTTTTCAAAATGTAGTTATCTTTTTACCAGAAACAATCATAGAAGAGACAGTATGTTTTAAAAACATAATGAGATGTTGATAATATTTGTGCATAGTTTTATTTTATTTATAATTTTTTACTCTTTTGTACTTCAATTATGAAGAGAGTGCACAAACATATATTGAAGGGGCTTCTGAAATAGTTTTTATGGATTTATCTGGAACTGTGGACAGGGATGTAAGTCGAATATTTGCCTTGCTAACGCATAGTGAGTGTGGAGGTTTACCTTTGGGGCTCATAATTACATCTTCTGAGTGTGTGGATGCTATCAAATGTGGGTTTCAGATTTTAAAGGAACTTCTTGGAGAATCCATTTTTGGAGGGCATGAAGAGGGTACAAAAGTTTTTATGACTGATGATTCCTCCTCTGAGCAGAAGGCAACTAGTGATACCTGGCCCTAGTCAAAAAGAATGTTATGAATATTTCACGTACTGCAAGCAGTCTCTAGATGGCTGATTTAATCAAAAAATGGTATTGGTATTCCTAAAGATCAGCAAACAGAAATTTATATAAGTAACGATTTTCGAAAGATAGTGTATGCTTATAATTTAGAGGAGATAACAGCAAATTATAATTTAGCTCTTGAAAATGCAAATTCATTGTCGAATTACGTTAATTATTTATGTAATTATTGGTGGCCAAAACGACAATCTTGGGTAAAAGCACACAGAAATAGTTTAATAATCAAAAATAACCACACTTATAATTATTCTGAAAGCACAATTCGTCAAATTAAAGACCACATTTTTTCTCGCACAAGTGGATTTTATTTTAAAAAAATGTGAGGACTATACAGAAAGAAAACTGTTAGATGGCAACCGTTCAAGAAGAAATCCGCTCTACAAAGAAATAATGCCTTCTACGGAACTAATTCAATGCATTAAACAGCTAAGCGACATTATGGTTATCGTTCCCAGCGAAACAAAAGCAAATTTGGTATATCTAGTCAATATGGAAGTTCTGGCTTGTTCACGTGTACTACAGTAGGAATTACAGGTATTAGGATTGAGTTCACAAAATTAGGAAATAATATTATTTAAATATACTTATAATTTATTAAACTATACGTCACTTTTGTCTAAATCCGACTGTCAAGGTAAACCACATCCAAAAGCACTCTGCATGACGTCCCTACCTACGTCTATTTTAATCAAAATATCTTTCTTTAAGAAATAATCTACCGTTTCCGCCACGTAAATAAAGAACCTCCACAAAATAAATTTAAATAACGCGCCAAATAAACTTCTCCCTCAGGCCTGACCACATATATACACTATATTGCCAATACAAGCAGCCGTGCGAAGCAAGAATACACCCATCGTGCGATTCAAAATAACCTGAGTTGGGGGCATAGGCGTAGTTAGGGGGGTACTTGGGGGTGCCAAGAACCCCCGAAATCTAAATAAGTACCCCCAAAAAAAATTTACATTTACAATATATAGGCCATAGGCTAATTTTAGAACTAACCTATTTTTACTTCAGCACCCCCAGTGTTGACCGTCTAACTACGCCTATGGTTGGGGCCGTGGCGCTTGCGCAGTAGGGAAAAAATTAGGCAACCCACACGATTTCTAACAGAACGTAAACACAACCCAAGGTCTCTTGAACAGACCCGGCTCGCCGTTATATTCTTATTAGTCGCCATCTTTTGTTTCGTTCGTTCGAGTGTTATGTATAATTTCCAAGTTTTGGGTGTTAATATTTATAAAACTTTACTTTAGACATTTTTTTTGTTAGTTTTTTACGTTGTATTCGTTCGGATGTTCCGTGTGTGATTGTGGATATTATTTTTAAGTTTTGGGTGCGAATTTAGATATAAAACTTTACCAGACATTTTGTTATTGTTAGCGACTTGTGTCTCAAGATGGGTAAAAAAAAGTGCATGATCCTTTTTGGCACGAATCCGAATACCAGGAATAAGGTATTTCAGGTATGTAAAATATTGGTTACTTAGTTTTATTTGACCATAAACTGTACACACCCAAACTAACAGGTGCATTTAAATAAATGCTTGTAAAAATATTTTGAAAGTCGGCCCTGTCAAATGTTTACATCAAGAAGCAAATTTCCGATCTGCGCAAACTCAACGGCCCCTGATCATCTGCTTACAGTGGTGTCATCATTGAATTATGGTATTAGCAATATAGTGTATGTGGGCCTGACGTAAAGCACCTCTTATTGGCCGGTTTTAGTTCCATAACATAACTGCGGGTTGTTTGTACTCTTGCAATGGTAGACAGCTCGCAAACATTTCCGGCCGTTAGCAGCAGTTTGAGGGATTCTAATACTGCTATACTACTTGTCCTAGCCCGCCCAATTTCAACTCCATCGTTGCAATAATTGATAATATATTCATATTAATATTTTTATAGAAGCACAAGTTAAAAAAATGTTTTATATACCTTACTGTAAAATACAATTAATGTAATATGAAAGTTATTTGATTTTTTTAAAATTTGATTTCGTTTTTCTGGCGTAATAAGTGTCATTTATTTATTCATTAAATTTGCTGAACTGTCTAAAGTGGTATGCATTTTTTTGAGTATAATTGATTCATAATATCAACACAGATACATCTGATACATATAGAAATATTGCACCGATTAAAATCTTGGTGAAAGTGCAAAAGGTCTCAGTTTTCAAAGAATGTTGATCAGATCGATATATACATATATTCAGGTCGACCTTCTCTTTAAGCCGTGATGCGAAAATCTTACTGCAGAAGTAATTCCGACATTTTTGCGTTTAGGAAACCCGCCTTATCGGTTGCAAAATATCCCATCAGTGTTTTAAAATTTATTCAAAATCAAATGTATTTAATAGCTGTTTCGCAAAATAAATAATATTTGTAAAAATACGACCTATTTTCTTATTTCGCTATTGCTGAAGCTTTAATGTCAAGTTCGTACACGTACTTATATTTGTATACTTACTATTGTGCTTTGTGCGGGTTAATATCCGCACAAAGCACCCGAATTATTTTTATACCCTAACCTCCTTATAGTCTATTTTAGAAAGGTTTAGTGTGGAGTAATAAAATGGGAAATTCCGTCCAGTTCGGCTCAATTTCGGTGTCGGCCATAGGCGCAGGTAAATTTTATGCATTAAATTATTTATGATAACTAACCAAAGAAAAAAAACAAGATAATTTCATAAAGAAGGAACTATTAGCTATAGCAAATACACAATCATCGTTTTATGAAATATGCCGTGGAAGATATAGCTGAAAACTTAGTGTAATTGTGCTGCGCCTATAGAACTGTTTGATCAAGCCATTAAGAATGTGACACCAGAGAACTGGCGAAAAGCAGTCCATCATGTCATTAAAGAAGAGGAGAAAATGTGGGATCTTGACCACCTGATCGATCGGACCATCAACACGTTAATTATAACGTCAAAAGGAGATGACAGTTCCTCAGATGACGAAGAATATGATTTTTTATAATTTAATTTCTGTATAATGTATTTTTTGTATTTTTTTATAATGTTTAATAAAAAATAATTGTACCTAATACTATGTACATAATGCACGCCTTTGTCACACCATATTCAGTGTTTGTGAATGGATAACAATAGGCAAAACCCACAAATATAAATATAAATATAAATAATATAATATAAAAATAAATAATTTTGCAATGAAATCAACGCCAAATTATGAAAGTGGCTTAAATATTCCTCGGCTTACTATGTAGTCCCTTTGCATACCTAACGAGCTTTTATTACTCTGCACCTTTCTGAAATAGACTATAGCATTTCCCCTCCTTTTTTTAAAATTAAGTTGACCCTTTAATATAAATCCAACATGATTTCTACACTCATAAAGAAAAAACACAATCATATTGTGGTAATTTAATATTATGTATGGAGGAGAAAGAACATATCAACAGATGTGAGTCACTGGCATTCGATCGTGCCGTGCCGAGTTCGATCATTGGAGTGGGCATACGCACCATATTCAAATTCAAATTCAAAACGTGCTTTATTGTCCTAAAATGACTACATCAACCATCTTATTGGAAACTAATACTTTTTGTGAAATTCCTGTGATATTTATAAAATTTTTTAAATGTAATTAAGGAAAGATGCATTAAACATAAATTTAAAAAATCCACCCAACAAGGAAGATTTCAATTCAAAATAAGTGTATAAATTATTTAATGTTTTTATAAAAAAAAGTCAAATACTCCTGATGAGATTTGAACCTGTGACCTTGCGATCTGTAGGCTAGAGTTCTATTCTCTATGCTATCGCCACCGATAAAGATTTGTTGTTTAATACATGACACTCTCTTCAGTGCGATTTATTTTTTCTGGTACTTAATAGATTTTCCAGTATATTATTAACACTTTTTATAATTTCAGATGGCGTATTTTTACACTCTAATTCTGAATCACTCGACAAATACATGATAAATAAGTTAAACACTTTACAATTACTACTTTCCAAAATTTGTTCTTTTTAATAAATAGGGGTGGGCTGTCAAATTGGCACCATATGTTTAAATTAAATAGTGTGCCTTGATATAACACTAGAGTGTTCAAATATTTTTTTCCAACACGCGTGTGATATACGGCGCTTTCTAGCCAAACTAACCGTGCTTTTTTCTCATTTTCATAGGTAGTCGTAGGAAAACGTTTTTACGTGTTGTGTATTACAATGAAACGATATTACAAGACAGTAACCCAGGTGTTGTAACAAATTGTCATTTTACAAGTAAGTGTTCATATACATGTCATACGATAGAATGTCCTCGATAAACAATGTTATGTTGCCTCGGCGAAAATGTACTTTTTGTCGTCGTTAGCTTAACTGCCTAAAAAAATACAAAATGTTATCAGAGGCTGGCAAGACCAATGTTAAATCGCTTTATTTAAAATTTTGATGAACTGAGATCTGACAGCTGCTTGCAAAATTTAAGGCGATTTTGCGCAAACACAAAGTTGTCCATGCAAGCCTCTGATTACATTTTCTCTTTTATTATGCAGTTAAGCTAACGGCAAACGATTTTGTGTAACCCACTGTAAGAATTGTGTAATGTGAATTAATGCTAAGTACTTTTGGAAGTGTGGGTCATTTTCAGTTTATTATATTTTGATTTATTTCTTGACTAACCAAGCAAAGTAATTAATGTAACCTAATGTTAAAAATCGCTTGGTAGGTTGAGCCATAGAAATTTTTACCATTCTTGCATTTTCTCATTACTATTTATTTTATTTGACAACGTGCTTTATGTAGAAACCAAATTTTTACCATTATATTGGAATGGAGAAACTGGTCAACCTACAATCTACATCAGGGATGGCGAACCAATGGCACGCGTGCCTTTGCTGGTTACGACAAATTAATTTGGGCACGGCATTAATTAAGGAATTGATATACATATCAGTGGCGGCTCGCGGTCTTAAAAAATGGCGAAGAGCGAAGTATAGAGCGGGTATTTAAACAAACATCGACTAAAAACCCGTATAACAAAACGTCCCTCTTATCCTCATCTGTCCAGCGACTGAATGGAGTTTCCAACAAATTACAAACTATGTTATTAATTGGGTTCATTTTTAAAAATAATATAACTAAGTAGTACACTACTGAATTAACTGAAAAGTAAAAACAAAACTTTTTAATCACACAGTAAATCACGTAAAAACGATATCTATAACCGTAAGTTTCGCGAAGCCTCAAAATAAATACCTTAAGGTTAGGCGAACCAATGCTTAAACAATGGTGTATACGACTGATCTATTTTTAAATTGCCCTTCATCATAATGCAAATTGTAACATGCTGTTTACGTAACTGACGTCACGGTGAATATCAAAGCCATGTTGGGCGTTGGGTCTTCACTTGCTTTGAGCTAAAGGATACCGTCAGCTGGGGCGCGCCAAAATGCACGAGTGTTTATAATTATTGTCCATCGGAGTTAACCGTGGCCCTTCTATTCGTTAAATTAATAATTAATATTATTATTTCGAACATAATTATTTTTAAGGGCTAAAATGGTAGCTGTATTGGTACATTAATATTTAATATGGTCGAAAAACTTTCCTCCTGATTTTATTATATTTACATCTATTATACGCTTACCACAACAAAATTAATTATTTTTTTGGAAATGAAATATTTTGGGGCGTAGATTACGAATCTAAACCCTGTTTTTCTCAAAAACCCTCAGTTTTTAAAATAATTATTCCTAAAGTGCCGTTTTGTAGAGGTTACATTTCGGGTAAATAATGGCAGCAATTTGGTTCTTCTTGATCACTATAAATTTTATTGTAAATAGTGACATTTACCCTTCTATATTAAAAAGCAGAAAAAAACTAACCCTCTGTTTTTTAATTACAATTTTTACTTAAAATAATCAATATTCTATCATTAAAAAAGGATAGTTGTCATCTGTTTTAAACTGTCACGGCCTAGGGCCTCTATAGGAGGAGGGAGAGAGGGGGATGAGGCACCCTAGCCCGAAGAATAATTGGTTTGTTTTTTTACATTCGAGCCCCTTTATCTACTGATAGTTATTATTCTTTGGCACTTGCCCCCCCCCCCCCCCCTGCTTTTAAACTACCGGTAAACTAAAAAGTCCCGTACATAGTCCGGGTTTCGCAAGCAGCACAGTACAACAACTGCTCTTTTAAAAGTCACAGATGACATAATGCGCGGCACTGATGATGGAAAGTCTACTTGTTTACTGTTACTTGATTACAGTAAGGCATTTGATACCCTAGATCATGATCTCTTGTGCTTGAAAATGAAATATTTTGGGTTGGGTGATGCTGCTATCAATTTCTTGAAAGACTACCTTATGGACCGAAGCCAGAGAGTATATTTAAATAACGTTACTTCTGATACCTTAAGCTTAGAACGTGGTGTGTCTCAGGGAAGCATCCTGGGCCCCCTGTTGTTCTCAATATATACGGCGGATTTTGGGAATTACTTATACTATTCTAATTCTCATCAGTATGCTGATGATTTTCAGTTATACAAGAGTTTTTACTCAGAAGATATCAATACAGCCGAAATCTATATTAATCAGGATCTTGATAGGATATACAACCTGTCTGTCGCTCATAACCTTATTTTAAATCAAGCTAAAACTCAACTAATAATATTCGGAAAAAACTCTAATCTACTTTCTGAACGCGTCAATATAAGACTTAACAATGTTAGAATAGGTGTCTCTGAATCTTGTAAAAATTTGGGTGTTTTTTTTGATTCAAAGCTTAGATTTAGTAGACACGTTTCTTACCTACTTCAAAAAAGCTATGGAAAATTGAGAACTTTATATTTGTTTAAAGGCTTCCTTTCTTTACAAATTAAATTAAGATTGTGCGACTCAATTATCTTGTCATTATTATCATATTGTAATATACTTTACTGGCCGGCATTACTCCAGGAAGATAGAGATAGCCTGCAGCGGCTTTAGAATGGTTGCTTGAGATACTCCTATGGACTGAGGAAGTTTGATCATGTTTCTCAGAGCTTTATTGACTCTGGCTGGTTAAAACTTGATCAAAGATTTCATTTGCATTTATGTACCTTACTTTTTAAAATAATTAAATTCCAGCAGCCCAAATATCTATAAAAAAATAAGCTTACGAGAGGTTCTGATGTGCATGGTAGACTCACTCGGCATAGTGGGCTTCTCTCTGTCCCCAGACATAAAACGGCATTGTATCAAAGGTCTTTCAGCTTTAATGCAGTTAAATACTTTAATCCCTTGCCAACAAGTGTCAAAAACAGCTTGTCTGTCGAAACGTTTAAAAAGAATTTAAAAAAACACATCAATTCTTTGATTTGATGAATTTGTTACTGTTTGGCCGAACTGATTTCAGTGGATTACTCGTTGCTGGAGCATTAATGGTCGCACATTTGCTATATTTTTTGTTATCATTTTATTTATAGATTATTTCACTTATTTTGTTTAATTAATAAATTAAATCAAAAATTGGCTATATTAATATCATCATTTATTATTCTCTTTTATAAGTTTTTTCTCTGTATTCTTTGAACGATTTGTACTAATTATATAAGTATTTGTAATGATTTATTTTCTTTTATAAGTTTTTTTTGGGTGGTTAGATGAGTAGCCATGCTAGATCTCGCCACCGAAGTGTAATTGTATTTTTGTTTGCTCGTTTCTTTATAAAAATAAAGGCTAATTATTATTATTATTATTATTATTATTATTATATTCAATACAAATAACCGATAATACAATACCGCGCTAGACTAAATGCTGCGAACTCTTCACTTAAATCACTGCAGCGCTACAGCGCTTATGCACCAGCCTGCAACGTTAGTTTTTAGAAAACAAAGAATAAAATAATGAAATCGAGTATTTTGTCTCAGGGTTTAATTTAAAACATATTTAATATTTTTTTATTCTCCAGGATTGGTGGATGCCATTGCTACTATTAGTATGAACTACTTTTTCAATGTAAGGCACTGTTGTCATAATTTTCTTATAAAAAGTAGCATTTATAAAATATTTAACTTCAAATAAGGTTGCTTATATATAATTTTGATTCTTTACGTTCATATCTGTCAAGCTTGAGAGAACCGTAAAATTGTCATCCAAAAGTTCACACGTAAATCTTGCTAAACAAAGGTTTACTAAAAAACAGTTTACATAACCTAGATCTTAGATGATAAGTTAATGATAAAAAAATATATATATACCGGATGTTCCAACGATGGTGTGGAGGAACTGTAGATTCAAAACAATAGCAAATGGAAAAAACCTTTTTTTCTACTTCCACATGGAAATTTGCTGTTTCCTTGGCAGTAAAGTGATTGGAAAAGTGGGCTATTCCGGTTAACTGAACGGATATGATTTCATATCCATCCTAGTTAGGATATGAAACTAGCCAATAACAGTGGTCAATTACAAAGAACACAAATTTATGTATATGTTGTAAATTTTACGAGTCGTTTTTTTGACGCTAACCAGAAGCAGTGGCGGCTCGTCACACACAACTTCACCAAAAAAAATCAAACCAGGAGGAAATGAATGACAATATTAAATATTAATGTACCAATACAGCTACCATTTTAGCCCTTAAAAAATAATTATTTTCGAATTAATAATATTAATTTGATCCGAATGTGTAGCTATGCATAATAGGGCCATGGTTAACTCCGATGGACAATAATTATAAACACTCGTGCATTTTGGCGCGCCCCAGACGGCCGTGTCCGTTAGATTAAAGCAAGTGAAGACCCAATGCCCAACATGGCTTTGATATTCACTGTTGCTATGGTTATGTGACGTCAGTCACGCAAACAGCATGTAACAATTTGCATTATGATGAAGGGCAATTTAAAAATAGATGATTAAAAAGTTTTGTTTTTATTTTTCAATTAATTCAGTAGTGTACGTACCCACTAATTTTTATTGTGTGCTTGAACGCAATAAAATTATAAATTAGTCAATGTTTGTTTAAGTACTCGCACTATAAGTATTTTCATCATTTTTTAAGACCGCGAGCCGCCACTGAACAGAAGTGAGGTTAAGAATATACTTTACTTTTTTAAATTAAGTCAAAACATTTATATTTTTACCCAATAAAGAATTGTGTACAGATGCAGCCTCTTATTTCAAAAATTTCCAGTTTTCCACTTATTTCTAGACAGTTACTATAAGATGTAATGGTAATGCATAGCAAGGGGGGCTCCAATCCTAATAGGTCGTTTTATTATACGCAACATAAATAACTGGTAAATCTTCCTTAAATAGTGGAAAACGAACATAGTAAGTACATAAAACAGACGAAATTATAAGAATTTTAGAAAAAATTTAATTCCATATTTTACTAAAGGTTCTTAGGTTATGTTATTTCTACACTTCTCTTTCCATGTTTACAGTGTTACTAGTATGTAAATTGGCTATTATTTTAAAAAAATTTACCATAGCAAACCTTCAAAAGTTCATGGTTATGCACAAAATCCGTTTTTAACTGCTTAAAACGAATTCTACAGCTATTTTGCTGTACTTTCGGAGTAATAATTCTTGCACAAGCAGGAACCCCTTTTTTCTTCTCTGAATCTATGGTTGGGAAAAGTAAATTTCATTTTTATTAATATACATATTATATTAGGGGAAAGGAGGGCAAGATGACGACAGTAAGCATATATTTTTATTTTCTTTGTCATATTTTGCCCTAAAACTTTGTTTCGTATTTAAGAGCATTCAGGATAATTTTAGTCCCAAACAGTTTGCTTCTTATCATGCTATCTTCACTGTAAATTTTTTTTTCGTAAGTTCAAAATTTTATGACAAATTTGTCATCTTGCCCTCATGTATGGGTAAGATGACGAAAGCATGCGGGTAAGATGCCGAGAATTATTTAATAAAAGAAAAACAGTAGGTAGAAAGATATATTACCTAGTTATTGTCACAAAAGTCGCAAATATATGCTTTGCGCTTCGCTTCTGCGAAAGTTAGTACTGAGCATGCTGCAGGAACCCATTAATGACAGAGGGAACAGGCGTACCAAATTTCTTTTTTCCAGAATCGTTACAAATTAAACAAATGTCTTCTTGTTTCTCCACATTATCGTCATCTTCTTCCATGTAATTTACTGATATGGAGGAGTCAGCGGATTCCCCATCATCATGATCGTCAAACCTCACTTTTCTGACATGTTTGACTTTTTTGATCTGCTTTTTCTTCATTTAAACTTTCTTTCTCTTCTTCTCTTCTCTCCTTCGATTAATTTCTTTTATCTCCTCGTTAGTTTTTCTTTCATTCTCTTTTTCTTCTAATGCACTTTTAACAGGGGTACTCGTTATATGCACAGTAGGTAGCTTCTTCCTCTGTCTCTTTTATTTATAAGCAGCAATAGGCAAGTGAGGTAGACAATTCAATGATTCTGCATTAGACGGCCCTGGTAGTGAAATATCTAAGACATTAGAGGAAGTATTTTGAGATGTTCCTCCTACTGCAGTGAATATTTGCTGAAAGAGCATTAGTGGCATCTGGTAGTTCTGGTACATGATGGTCTAAGTTTTCGTCGATATTCTTGGAAGGCTTGTATGGCTTCTCTGTGGTCATTGAGGGTTCGAAGTCAGAATCATTAAATATTTGAGAATTAAGTGGGACTAATCCAGTTGCTCTTAAAGATTGTACGGCATCTTTTATTGTGGCTACCTTATCGTAAGCCAAATTAAATAATGCCGCCACATCCTTCGGTCGGGTAAGATGACGAATTCGCCATCTTGCCCACTTAGCGAATTCATCATCTTAGCCGCCAAGGAAATTTTGAATCGAGTTTTGTATTAACGAACAAAGAGATATTATTTCACACAAACTTAATGGGCTGTGGATAAACAATACCATAACATTGAAGAAAATACTTACCGATTGAAAATAAGATTCAACACAAACGCTATAAAGCTTATTTCGTCTTACACTAATATTATAATGACATAACCATTAAACACAAATGGCGAAATATCGTCAACAAAGTAAGTCAGATTTTGATGTTAATACAACTTACGAAGCACACCTACTACACTCGGCAATCAACCAAGTGGCGCTATCTAATTACAATAATCAGAATTTTCCAATTTGTCATCTTACCCGATTCGCCATCTTATCCCCCTTTCCCCTATATCGCGTTTTGTTTGTTATTCTGCAAAAGGCCGAATGTTAGAAAGATATTCAAACTGATTTGGTGTAACTATAAGAAATGGCCCAAATCGACAATAATGTTACAGTATAATTTGGTCCATGGATTTTTCAACGAAATTAATTTTTCTCAATGGTTTTTTATTATCTTTCTTACAGCCCACTAAAAACACAAGTTATAATGCCTGACCCCTAAATTTTTACCGCCTGTCTATTGTCTGTGAGATATTCGCTGCATATCCACCAGGAGAGCCTGCAACAGACCTTTTTTTTATGGGTATAAAATCTTTTAAAAAATTATTGCACCACAATCCTTATAATTTATGTGAAGAAATCACTAAGCCATTATTATCAATTATTATAAGTAAAAGTTTTTGAATTGTTAAGAAATGATTTAAATCTGGAGTAAGTTTCGTAAATTGCATTGCATTGTGCAGACCCTACAATACGCTAGAATTTCATGATCTTATGAAATTGTAAGAGCTAATATAAATAAAAATAATAGATAGTTAAATTTTATTTTATAGTGTTTAAAATTACATGAAATACCTATTGGCAAACTATGAATTATTGGGCTTCTGTTTACGATTATAGTTTGTGTAATCCAAAATATTTGATTTAAGGACTAATTAGTCACTAGAATTAATATGACTCACTCCGAATGATCGTGTAGGGTCTGCAGACGTCCGATAACATTATTTGCGAGGAAACTTAAACAAAAATATATTGGCTCAGATAATAGTATATTACATAACAAGTGATGAAAGTGATACTTTTCAAACGAGGAGATATTTAGCACGAGGCGTCAGGCGAGTGCGGAAATTCTCCGAGTTTTAGAATAATCACTTTCACACGAGTAATGTACACTATTTTTCCTACGACCACAAAGAATTATTAAAAAAACCTTTGATTTAAAAAAAAAAATATTTCAACTCTAGAGCTGAAAAAAAAATATTTCAACTCTAGAGTGGAAATACAAGGCACACTATTTAATTTAAACATATGATGCCAATTTAATAAATCGAAAGGTCACAGGTTCAAATTCTATCAGGAGTACTTGACTTTTGTTTATAAAAACATTAAATAAATTATAAAATTATTTTGAATTGAAATCTTCCTTCTTGAATGATTTTTTTTATTTAATCAAGGAAAGATGCATTAAAAATAAATTTAAAAAATTCACCCAACAAGGAAGATTTCAATTCAAAATAATTCTATAAATTATTTATTGTTTTCATAAAAAAAAGTCAAGTGCTCCTGATGGGATTTGAACCTGTGATCTTTCGATTCGTAGGTCATGGCTCTAGTCTCTAGGCTATGGCGACCCATAGACATTTTCTGCTTAAGCTTAATATATGACATATATCCTTAACTTTTTTATAATATCAGATGGCGTATTTTCACACTCTAATTCTGAATCACTCGACAAATAGGTGATAAATAAACTAAACTGCTTTCTAAAATTTGTTCTTTTTAATAAATAGGTGTGGTCTGTCAAATTGGCATCATATGCCTAAATTAAATAGTGTGCCTTGTATTTCCACTCTAGAGTTGAAATATTTTCTTTCTCTTTTTACTGTATATTAACGACCTTCTAGTGAAAACCCAAAATCCAATTTATAGCTTTGCTGATGACAGCACGCTTGTCTCATCTTTTACCTTGACTCCCCAAACATCCGCTGCCGACGCACATCTTCGCAGGCAGCATGAAGTATTGCGCCTCAACAAAGACCTGGAAGAAATTTTGGCTTGGGGTGACAGTAACCAAGTCGAATTTAATGCTAAGAAAACCCAGGCAGCAGTCTTCTCCAAAAAGGTTAACATTGCAGAACCGGATATAGTCATGGCAGGACACGCAATTCCCCTGGCCCCGTCTATTAATTTGCTGGGGGTCAATCTGGGAGGTAATATGTCTTGGCATGATCATGTTGCCGCAATTGCCAAGGCAGCTGCACAGAAACTTGGTGTACTTTTCCGCACCATATTGCTCTCATGTCTGGAGCTCTGCACCCAAGCACACCCTTCGGCTACTGGATTCCATTCAAAGGAGAGCCATTCGTCTGATCGGCGACCCCGAGCTGACCAAGACCCTCGATAGCCTGGAGCATCGAAGACAGGTTGGTGATTTGGCTCTCTTTTACAGATATTTCCATGGCAGGTGTTCGACTGACATTGCCCACTTGATTCCACCTAGAGCAATTCAAAACAGAAATACACGGCGAACCACTCTGCCGCTCATCCATATGTTGTTCAGCTTAGTACTCCTCGAACTTCATTGTTCAAGAATTCTTTCATCTGGAGAACGTCATCTTTGTGGAATGATCTTCCTGAGGTCGTGTTTCCCAATGAATACAATCTTCAACGTTTCAAGACCAACGTTAATCGCTTTTTTCGCACTCGCACCGCTCCCAGAGCGCCTTAAAGGATCTTTCCTACAGTGCAGGTGTTTTATCATAAAAAAAAAAAAATACACGCGTGTGATATTCGGCGCTTTCGAGCCAAGTTAACCGTGCTTTTTTTCTCATTTTCATAGGTGGTCGTAGGAAAAATTTTATACTTGAGACTTTACCACGCGCATGACGGAGTATAGAAATTTTGACCCCTCCCCTCTCTTTATTTAGTTAATACGATTAGGCAAAGACAAAGATATTCGATGACTATTGTCTGACAAACTTTTAAATTTTAAAGTTCTATTCAGGGCCTATTTTCCCAATAGGCCCGGACCTAGGGCCCCTATTTCAGATGGGCTCCGCGCGCGGTCTGAGCGACACTATATTTAAATAATTTAAGATAAAATACTTAATTTGCAAAAACGAAGATGCTGCTTAATTTTTTTATTGTAAAAAATATTTAATAAAATCTAAGTCTATCGACAGATTTATTTATTACTGCATGCAAGCCCAGAATGCCGACGCATTAATCTTCTTGTAAAAACTTATGAATGGCACAATTTGCTGTAATGGCCTGCTTAAATCTGTGCTCTTTTTGGTTCCACCGAGGCGCACGAGGCAGATGCAACTTTTCTTCGAAGTAACTCATAGAAACAACTATGGACAAAATGCCTTTATTTCAAGATTACTACGGAATTAGAATACTTATTTTCAGAATTGCAATTTGTTTAGGATTAGTCTTTATTCACTAAAAAAACTATAATGACTTGTAGTATTTTAATTTATTTTAATCTATTTTAACTCAATTATTCTGTTGTTTGTTTTATACTATGTATTGTTTTTTTTTTCTGCTGCGGCTAGTAATTGTATCTTATATTTAGATGTACCAATTGGAATGTTATTTTCACTAGAATATTTAAAGATAAATAAATAAATAAATAAGTAAATAAATAAAAAACAAATAACAAGCGTTAAAAAATCCTGACATGTTCCGGCACACTTTTGTCGCCCTATAATACAAATAAAAATTATTTTTTCTACTAGCGTGCGGAAAAACGCATTTTCCGCACATGTTTTAGTGCGGAAAATCCACTTTTCCGCACCGTGCGGCAAAGATTTTTCCGCACTGTTATATTTTGAAATTAAAGTACCGGAGGAGATTCTTTTGGCGGCTGAAAATATCAAAGAAGATTTATTGCCAGAAAAATCAAGAAAACGGTATGAAAAAGAATACACCCCAATCTTTACTGGAGAACCGCACTTAAATGCTTGACACCACTCCGCTACGCGTCGTGCTGTCAACGGCATTTGCGTGCGGAAAAATCGATTTTCTGCACTTGTTAGGAAAATAGCTATTAAATTATACATATATTTTTAGCGAGAACCTTAAAGAAGACGTCACCGACTTGCTGATGGTATTCGTTCAATCACACGCCTTATTAGCGATCGTAGATGCTTCTTTATTATTCTTGGGAAAATATGATATTTATATTTTTTAAATAATTAGAGTTTTTATTTCAATTTAAATTGATCCAAAAATAAAAATTCTAAAATTAAAAATGTATCCAAAATTATCTCCTATTTAAAAATATTAACAAATGAAAATAGCCGCACAAAGAAAGCCAAACGGATCAAAGGGCTTTGCAAGCATTGTGGCGCTTATTAGTCTAGCAGGCGAGGGGCGGTAAGCTCAATTTGTTCTTTGACCTATGTTGGCTTCTATGTATGCTATATTTATTAGAAAAGTTTTATTTTTCTAGTACATAACTAATTTATTTTCTTTATGATATAATGTAAGCATAATACATTATTATTGCATAACTTATTAAACACTATTTAAAGTTGTGAGGGGCATGAGCGACCATGCCTCCTGTGTCCATGGGACTCACTTTTGTAAGAAGTTTTTTTATACCGCATACCACGGCCACGTTTTTTTTTGGCTGGTTGCCGTCTCCCTCCCGCCTGAAATTGACCCTATGAGCGCCCATAATTAGGGGCCACAGATTGCATAACTTGCCAAGAGCCCCTATAACCAAAAATAGGCCCTGGTACTATTTACCTGTTTAACTAGTTACTGTAAAAGTATTTTAGTTACTATAACTAGTTAAGTACTTTAAGTAAGTAACTAAGAACTAAGTTACTTTTAGGTAAAAGTAACTATTCCTTATTAGTATCTAGATACATTTGTGTAAAAGTATCGAAAAAGTAACTAGTTACTTTTCTGAAGTAACTTTCACAGCTCTGTCGGTGAGTCAAAAAAATCTGAAAAATTAAAACACGTGGTATAATGATGACCACTTTAAAAAAATGTCATCCTTGATACAATAGTACATACAATTTATTACGCGAGCTCGGATAGTGCGAGACTACTTTTTTTTAAATATATAGTACATATGTCGTAAACCCATTAAAAACTAATTAATTAATTATTTTTCTTACGTGCAAACTTTGTCCGAATATGAATTAAATACACGAGGCGAAAGTAACTACTCAACATATTAATGTAAGTTGTAGATCTGCATCAGTAACCACGTCCCTATCTACTATTAATAATGGATGTCGTTAAAATAGTATTAAATACGCCGTAGGCGAGCAGGGAAATTGGTCTTTGTCTGGCTGGAGGTTTTTCATTAAGATTCTTTAAAAAATACCGTACAGACGAAGTAATTTGAAAAAAATATATACTATAGTCAAGAATAGAGCCCTGCACGGGTCAAAATTTTCCGACTCGGCCCGGCCTGGCACGAGTCAGAATTTTGCGACGCGGACCGGGCTGGCCCGTCAACCAAAACCGAATAGCCCGGAAGGTCCGACAAGCCCGACGGCCCGGCAGAATCGAGGGAAAACCCGTGCCTTTATTGATAAAGTGGCCCGGCTCGATCTGCTAAGGCCCGAGATGAAACCCCGGCCCGTGCACACCTCTAGTCAAGAATAAGAGCCCTCAGTTATTTTTGTATATCTACAAAAACAAGACTTCTTATTTCAAAAAGTATACTACTTTTGAAGTTATATATTTTTTCCGAGGGCCCGTCCGTGCCTCGGATGCACTTAGGCCAGGTTTGGCCCATTGCTCAGCCTGTTTAGCTGTTACACCCACTCCGTCATCCCAGTTCCTTGCACTAGTTTGTGTAGGTCAACTGGGGAGAGGGTAAGGATGTCCTCTGGTGCCAGTTTTGTTTGTCCGAGTATTTGTTGCCTCTTCCGGTTTAGTGACACGCAATGGCAAACTATCTGCTGTACAGTTTCCCTGTCTTGACTGCATAATCTGCAGTCAAGGTCTCGACTAATCTATATTTCTGTCAATGATAGTTAAGCGTAAAATTAATATTTAATTATGAAAATTCGCTTATGTCTTTTCAGATTCGTAATCTACGCTACAAAATTCAGTATTCCTGAAAAATCATCAATTTTGGCTTTTGATCGTGGCGACTATTTTTAAAATAAATAATGATAATGTGTGATAATAATGTCATTGAAAAGAGATTTTTATACAGAATTTAAGCAAGAATAAAATTGTTATTTTTTTATTATAGGTTAACCTTCAGTCCGGTGAAACCGGAAGGGTCTTTGAAGGTTTAATTTGGACGGAAAATGATTATTTACGTACTTATTAACTCCTGATATTTTTAAATCGTTAATTATTACAGAAGAAATTATGGAAAGAGGGAACATCTTCTTGTGTCACCCTTTAACTTTTTAATATTATTTAAAAACAGTTATAGTCAAGCATCAGTTCTACAACCAAGAAATTATTTTAAATTATACAGGGTGTCCCAAATAGTAAGGGCATATCAAACAAGTCTACGGTTATTTTGTGTAAAATGTCATATGTCTAAATTCAATTATTAGGGAATCCAAACCACGTGATTCAATATGGCGGTTGGCTGGTAAAAAGCATCGAGCCACGCGTAAAACGTCACCAGCAATATTATTTATATAGTCACGTGCACCAATTACAACGCAGTATTTACCAGCCAGCCGCCATTTGGATACATCGTTGGATTGCCTAATTGTTTTTAAGATTTTGACGTTTAAAATATGGTATTTTTAGACTTTGACAAGCAGCATCATTGGAACGGTTTATCTTAGAAATGGTTTTTAGTTTTTTATTCTCTACCTAAAACTTATAACTGTAAATCCGGTTTTTTGGTTTAACATATTAAACCGGAAGGTGTTCTCTTTGGATTGAAAATAAAAGAATCAATATATGGAGGTAAAAACCATTTTTCTCTAAAATCCGAAAATGCCATATTTAAATTTCTTTTTAAGTTGGCATTTGATTTGGCTAATTAGCCATACATCCAGTCACAAAGTAGAGAAAGAGAAGACACTTTTTTTTAAACAATCAAACAAAGATACACGCTTCACGCCACTGGGGTCTGTGGTCTGTCAGGACGACTTTCTTTTAGGACATACAAGGGATGAAGACCACCATAAAAGGGAAAAACAAATAGGGAAAGACTAGGGCAGGTAGGACTTACAGTTTTAAATTGGTTTTATGTAAGTAGCTTACCAGTACATTATAAATTTTTATATTTTCCAGGGATAAGAGATTTAGGATATTAAATGGGCACTCGACTTTACATTCTTGAATCAATTGTTCAAAGAGGCTGTTAACATCATTGTCATACTTTCTACACTCGAAAAATAAGTGGTCTAAATCACATTTTATGTGGCACAAATCACATTTGTCAAAGGGAACTATACGCATTTTATTTAGGTGGGTTGGATATTAAGTATGGCCCAATTTTAGTCGGATAATGGTTGTATTAAATCGTCTGGGAACTATCAAATCCTTATGCCAGTATTTATTAGGAATACTTCTTACAAGTGAATATCTTGTTGAAGATGTATTACAATAGGTTTTTCATCTTAAGTTCCATTTATCCAGTATTTGTATTTTTAGAATTACATACGCGTAGGTAGAGCGAGACTGGAGCTAATAGGTGTTCCATTACGAATATGCCATATTTTAAATGTCTGTGTCTCAAAAACAATTGTTTTTAGACAGATGCCATTTCATACAAAATAAGCGTGGAATTTAATTGGGAATTAGAAAATAATATAATATAGGGTGTTCTATTTAAAAAAAAAACATGTTTAATATGTTCTGACTATTTGAGACTCCTTGTATAATTTTAAATTGTACATCTAATACCTCATTATAACTCTGTTTTCGAGAATTCTTATTTGTTGAGTAATTTAGATGCTATGGACACCTGCGTTGAGAGCACATATGTATATATACTATATTGCCCATACAAGCAGCCGCACGAAGCAAGAATACCCCCATCGTGCGATTCAAAATAACCTGAGTTAGGGGCCGTGGGGCTTGCGCAGTAGGGAAAAAATTAGGCAACCCACACGATTTCAAACAGAACCCAAGGTCTCTTGAACCGAACCGGCTTGGCGTTGTATTCTTATTTGCCATCTTTTATTTCGTTCATTCGTGTGTGGTTATAATTTCCAAGTTTTGGGGTGTTCATATTTATAAAACTTTACTTTAGACATTTTTTTTTGTTAGGTTGTAAGTTGTAGTCGTTTCCAGCTTTTTTTACGTTGTATTTGTTCAATTGTTTCGTGTGTGATTGTGGATATTATTTTTAAGTTTTGGGTGCGAATTTAGGTATAAAACTTTACCAGACATTTTGTTATTGTTAGCGACTTGTGTCTCAAGATGGGTAGAAAAAAGTGCATGATCCTTTTTTGCACGAATCGCGGTTCAATACCAGGAATAAGGTATTTCAGGTATGTAAAATATCGGTTACTTAGTTTTATTTGACCATAAACTGTACACACCCGAACTAAACGGGTGAATTTAAATAAAAGCTTGTAAAAATATTTTGAAAGTCGGCCCTGTCAAATGTTGACATCAAGAAGCAAATTTCCGATCTGCGCAAACTCAAGGGTCCCTAATCATCTGTTTACAGTGGTGGCATCATTGAATTATGGTATTAGCAATATAGTGTACATGTGGTTGAGAGCGGACTACCCTGTATTATCTATGTATACTTACAAGAATTAAGTTGTTTCCCAATATGAAATAAAATCCATATTCATATTCAACTTTTTATAATTTTTAATAAATCTGATGTTGAAAGTCCTTAAGAATTAGACCGGTTGTAACTGATACCTTAGTAATAAATTTCATCACAAAATCTAGACCATACCATTTTTTATAATTAACATTTAGTTCTCTTGATTTATTTAAAATATATTCCACTATGTTCACAAATTTAACAGCAAAGATTGCAATAATGTATATGCAATCATTTTACATTTCTTCATATTCATTGGCTAGTTTGTTTTGTTCTATGTCTTTCTTGGCATCACATTTTGGCTCATGGCTGGTGTCTGCATTGTGTTAGCAAATAATTAAATATTTGTTGAGATTTAGTATTTACTGTTATGGACTTTCTCTTTGCATCCAAATTAAAACATGTATTACATATGTTTTAAAGTGCTGAAGATCTTCAGTCTAGTGTCCTTTTGAGATTGGTCACTTTGACTGAAGATCTCATTAATAAAATAGTAACTAGGTACGTACTACAATGCTTTGTTGAACAAGAGTGGATATGAGGTCCATATCACACGAGGATGTTAATTGACGACACCTTAGGTGGAGTCCTTAAACTTCTGAGCGCGATATGGACAATCCACTCGAGTTGTAAAGTAGGTATATTTTTCTACGACCCAACTTACGAACCATATACCTACTAATAATTTAAAAAAAGTTATTTAAATTAGGGATTATGACTTGTGAAAAAGATGATAAAAGAAATATTCATTTCTCTTTTTTACAGAAAATCACTTTGAAGACATGAGGTTTATATCTATCTCTTTCATATTCGGCATTTTGAATAAAAACAAACAAAAAGCGATATATGTAGTACTTCTTAATGAAAATGAACAATGTCGTTTTCTGAACCATAGCCAACTCGTCTAAGGCCAAATTGATGTATTGGTATGATGCAATGTATTCTTAGTTGCCTGTTTTCTCAAGAATGGTAACGCCTAACGATAAGTAAAATAGCTGTAAAATTAATTTTAGAATATTCAAAACAACTTTTGTGCATTAATATTAATTATTAATCTGCTTGTCGCTAAGTTTTCTTTCTATTATTATTAACTTTTAACATTTGTGATAGTATGTAATTAAAAAATATAATAGAAAAGAAGGTTTTTTAGCGGCAGGCGGACAATGTAGTGCATCTATCTTTTGCATTGAGTACACAGGGACGCCAAAGGTAATGGGTTTCCTGGAGCACAGGTAGACAATGACAGGCTGTTTCGTTCTTATTAGAACTCATCAGAAAGCCATAACCTGTAAGCGACCCCCAGTACAGCGAGACTATGCTTTCAAGGCATTTTTAAGAAATAAAAACGCGATGAAAACCCAGTAACGCCATCTATAGGAATCAACTCATCAAATCAATCCAAAAGATAGTCGTGACGAAGCAACAATAAACCAAATACGTTAGGCCAACACACCAGTATAGGCAACATTTATCGCATCCCTCAATTTTTCTACGGATTTGTAGATTCATATAAGTTCGAAGTGGGTATACTGCAGCGCGAACTTATTTGAATCTACAAATCCGTAGAAAAATTGGGGGATGCGATAAATGTTGCCTATACTGGTGTGTTGGCCTAACGTATTTGGTTTATTGTTGCTTCGTCACGACTATCTTTTGGATTGAGTTGATTCCTATAGATGGCGTTACTGGGTTTTCATCGCGTTTTTATTTCTTAAAAATGCCTTGAAAGGATAGTCTTGCTGTACTGGGGGTCGCTTACAGGTTATGGCTTTCTGATGAGTTCTAATAAGAACGAAACAGCCTGTCATTGTCTACCTGTGCCCCAGGGAACCCATTATCTTTGGCGTCCCTGTGTACTCAATGCAAAAGATAGATGCACTACATTGTCCGCCTGCCGCTAAAAAACCTTCTTTTCTATTTAATTATACGGACACTAAACTCTACTACTTTATTTTAAAAAAGATAATATTCACAGTCTATATATAACCCAAATAATAGCGTAAAAGCCACACTATAAACGTAATCAGAGAAGTGGCAATACCGCCTACGAAATTGACAAAGACAAGAAAACGACATAAGATAAAAGTTTACGAGCAAATAGTAGTCTATGAGTCATTACGAATAAACGTGCGATTTCACCGCATCGCGCATGTTGTAGGTACCTGTATCGAACGATGGTAATAAAATTTTTTTTTTATAGATATACAATATATTATAAAAACGAATTTCAAGAGAATTAAGTGGCGAGGAGTCAGTGGAGATTTCAAAGAATATCGAGGCATCGTTTGTAATTTACGTATAAAATAAGAAATGAACATGAATACTCGCAATATTTCTATTTTAATGTTCCGCATGGCGGATAATATAATTTGAACCTATACCGGGTGTTGCATCGTCGAGCGGGACATAGGAAATCCCATGTTATTTTAAATGGGGTCAATTATTGGCTTTCCTAATTATTTTAGAGAAAAATTCTATTTAGGTTTATTAAAGAGCACTAAAACCCACATTTAAAAGAATAACTTTAGATATTTTTGATGAGCCCGTTTAAGTCTTATCGCCGAATTTTTTTTTATCTATTTCTCCTTTTTATGGCCCCGTATTTGCGGGCACCAGTCAAGGTAAAAGATGACTGTCAAATAAAGTTGTCATATTGAAATGTGTGCTTTATTGTTATAAAAACTCGTACATCGAAAATATTAAAGGTGTATTTATGAGTACAAATTAATCTGAATTAAACTAAAATAAAGTATCCAATTACAAGGTTAATTATGACATTTTACATGTTTCAATATTTTACTAATTAATAGGTAGGTACTATTAAATGGTTAGAACTTTAGGATTTAAGAAGATGTTCAAATATTCCTCCATTGACTGCTAGACAATAACCGAGGCGATCATAAAATTCTCTTCTTACATTCGCTAGTTGGGAAACTGAAATTCTATTGCATTCGGCAGAAATAGCATTTTTTAACTCGTCTAGATTTGGGTATTTTTTATCTTTGTACATCCGGTTTTTTAAATGGCCCCAGAGAAAGAAATCATTTGGCGATAAATCAGGAGACCTGGCTGGTCAATTTACTGTATGATTTAAGCCAATAACATTTCCATTAAAAGTACGGTTTAAATATTCCCGGACAGCCAGGGTACTATGTGCCGGGCAGCCATCCATTTGGTACCAAACTTCCTGATTTTCCCTGGCGGCATCATGTAAAGTAGGTAAAATATGATCTTCAAGTAGTTCCAAAAAATATTCTGCTTTTAAATTTCGTGTAAGAAATAATGGCCCGATAATATATTCTCCGAAAATCCCAGCCCAAACATTAACTTTGTGTGGATATTGCGTCCTTGTTTCGACAAACCTGTGTTGGGTTTCTTTGCTCCAATATCGATAATTTTGAACATTGGGTTCATTGTTTAAGGTAAATGTGCATTCGTCAGTAAAACAAATGTTTTTTAAAAATTCCTTATTCATGTTTGCTCTTTCAATCATACCAAAACAAAACTCCTGTCATCGTATTTCGTCCCTATCTCTTAGCTCTGGGAGCTTTTCATATTTGTATGAATAATATTTATGTCGTTTCAAAGCTCGTAACGCTGTGGTGTGATCTAATCCTATGTCATCCTCAAGTTTCCTTGTGCTGATCTTCCCATCATTTTCTTCCACGCAGAATAAAACTTGCAAGTCCCTATCATTTCTTGCATCTCTTCTTTGTTCCTGCCTTTGCAAGTCCCTATCATTTCTTGCATCTCTTCTTTGTTTCTGCCTTTCTTCATATCTACAGTTATTTATTACAGTGCCTTTTGTCTCAAATTTCTTGATAGTCCTTTCGACTGTAGATTTTTCAGGTATCCGTCTATTCGGATACAGAGCAGCAAACATGTCTGACACATTTTGATAACTATTTCTTTGATAATACCATTTAATCATCAATATTTTTTCTTCAGAAGTGTAATTCATGGCTAATATTTTCGATGTACGAGTTTTTATAACAATAAAGCACACATTTCAAAATGACAACTTTATTTGACAGCCATCTTTTACCTTGACTGGTGCCCGCAAATACGGGGCCATAAAAAGGAGAAATAGTTAAAAAGAAATCGGCGATAACCCGTAAACGGGCTCATCAAAAATACCTAAAGTTATTCTTTTGAATGTGGGTTTTAGTGCTCTTTAATAAACCTAAATAGAATTTTTCTCTAAAATAATTAGGAAAGCCAATAATTGACCCCATTTAAAATTACATGGGATTTCCTATGTCCCGCTCGACGATGCAACACCCGGAATAATTAAAACTTTAAAATACATCTTTTCAATTTTTTTCCCAAAAAACTAGAAGTTCTTTTGAACCCCTTAATAGAATTTTTGTATTACATTTTCAATTAGACAAGCCAGGAAACGATGCCGCGTTTCACGTTGGTATGGAAGGCTCTTAATGTTATTATTTTCTACAAATCTTATGGGTTTGTCTGTTTTATCTGGTTTTCTGTCCTCACTATTTCACTATTTAAGGAAGACTTACCAATTATTCTTCTATTTCTGTTGCGTATAATAAAAGTTTTAAGGTTTATTAGAGTTTAAGCCCCGTTGAAAATATCAGAAAATAAATAAATTAAATTTTATAAAAATGTGGTATGCGTAAGATCTGGGATAAATTTGATTGAACAAATATATAGCAGCAAATCTGGCAATCTTCAATGTCAAAACGACGCGTAAAATTTTTATGCAAATTGGGTTTATCTACTTTTATTTAGTAATATGAATTTTACAGTTCTGTAAATCGTTTTATAAGGGCATCTATTACAGCACTAGTGCTGTAATAGATGGCTTTACAGCACTAGTGCTGTAATAGATGGCTTTACAACACTAGTGCTGTAATGAAAAAAAATCTCCTTATATTTTGATTTTTCTTGACTGAAATCATAGTTCTCAACATTGAGTAGTGAGTCCATAGTGTAGATGGTTTCTGGGAAAAGGATTTTCTCAGACACCTCCTTTATTCCAACTCATACCGCGCCTTGGATTTTGTCGGAACTAAACTTGAGATTGCTTCGTTTGCCGCTGCTTCTATATCAGAGGGTAAATTTCCATCAGAATCGCTCATTTTGAAAAACGCTTTTCATATTTTTGAATTTGTTTGACAAAGTTTCAACAGTAACCATGCGAAACAGTAACTATGCGAAAGGTAACATAAAAAACTTGATTAGTAAACTTAATACCAGGTGCATTTTTACAGATGCATTTTTATTTTTAAAAATGCCTTTTGCCAAATATTTTTATTCATAGATAAAAGTAGATAAAATTTTGTACAATATTTTTGTTGTAAATTCATATTACTACACTCGATGTTTTATTAAACTCGGCTGACGCCTCGTTTGACAACTTTAACGTCTCGTGTTGTAATATGAATCTTTACAACACTTATATCGTAAATAACTATTATTCGTCATCCATTGGTAATTAATAATCCACCACCACTGTGATTGGTCAGTTTCATAGCCTAATAAGAATGGATATAGAATTATATCCGTTCAGTGTTATAGCTAATTTTCTAGTCACTTGGTTATAAAGGAAACAATATTCATGTGGGAGTGAAAAAAATTATTATTGGTAGAAATACAATGTAAGTAGTATTATTTATAATTTTTTGCATTAATGGAAATGACTAATTTTTGCGATTTGCAAATAATATAAATCAATATTTACCTACTGGTTTAAAATCATTGACTTATGTAACTAAACAAGGTAATATTAGGTTCAGTAGTATCGTTTGCTGGTATTTTTACAAATAAAACAACTCGACTTGGCCAAATTTGGAAAAAATAATGCAACAATCGCGAAATTGTATTGAATGAGCAAGAATACAAATAGAATAAAAATTGCAACAAAATAAATATAACATTCTTTATCAGTCCGATTCAGTGGCGGCGCCAGGATTTTTGGGATGGGTGGGCCCGATAATTTTAGGGTGGGCACTAACCAAATCAATAATGACTTCTAAAAAAAAAGAAAGTCGCCGCGTCCCCCACGCTCTATAACGCTATAAGTTGGGTAAACAAAACTACCTTCTTGTCCAAACTGACGTCTAAAAAAAAGGTCATCATAGCTCTCCTGATCTCTTATTACATTCATCTATAATACCACTTCTTTCTCATCAAAAATGTTATTGCCAAATTCTCTTTCCCCCACAAAAATACCATTACAAAACCGAATCCCCCAATTTTGGGTGGGCACCCATGTTTTTAGGGTGGGCCAATGCCCACCCTGAAAATTTAATAGAAAAATTTTACTGAGGCGTTGAAAAGAACTTTTAGCTTGGCGGAGGATACCTTATTTTTTTTTCAAAAAAAAATTGAAAATTTATCTTAAAGTTTCAATTATATATGTAGGTTCAAATTATATCATTCGCCATCCAGAATATATAAAATATTGCGGCTACTCATGTTAATTTCTTATTTTTCATTAAAAATACTAACGATGCCCCGATATTATCTTCAAAATCTCCACTGAAATTCGTTTTTGTAATATTTTGCATATAAAAAGAGACATTTTATTGTCATTGCAAGACATATGTAGGTACAATAGGCGCGATGTAGTGGAAATAAGAATATAAGCATCGTTATCTAGGAGACCGCAGCCCTTCAATTATTAAATAAAATGTGTTATTTTTAAATTCAGTAACTGCGTTGTCGAATTGTTTTTTATTTATGAGATACAGGGTGATGTGTTAAATACCTCTAAAATTTTAACTTTAATAGCTGAGAAGGTTTTAATTTTAGAAAATGTCTTTAAATAAACACTTCGTATTTTTTATTCTCTACAAAATACCGTTATCAGTTTCTTTTGTGTTAAACGTTGATAAATATCAAAAATGCCATAAAATATAGAGTATTCCATTTAAAAAAATCCTGATTTATTGAGTCACACTGCATAGTCCGAAATTTTTAGTTTTGGTTGGCAAAAGTAAATAGTGGGTCATATTTCTTTTTTTATGCCCTTTCCAACGAGTTATCGCAATACATAACTTTACATTTGAGAAAAAAAAATTGGAGACGGTTTATATACTCCCAAAAGAGGGGTAACTTCATGACGGAAAAAAAGTGTACCAATAAAGAGGATTTTTAATACTGAATTTATTCCAATTAAAAATTCCACCCTGTATATTGATAAAAAAATGAAGTGTTAAATTCTAATACCTTTGTTTAATATGCATGTCCTTATAAAAAAAATCTAGAGTGACAAACCCTATGGCACCATGGTTTACGGCCAACATTATAGTTATTTACGATATAAGTGTTGTAAAGATTCATATTACAACACGAGATGTTAAAGTTGTCAAACGAGGCGTCAGCCGAGTTTAATAAAACATCGAGTGTAGTAATATGAATTTACAACAAGAATACTGTACAAAATTTTATCTACTTTCATCTATGAATAAAAATATTTGGCAAAAGGCATTTTTAAAAATAAAAATGTACCTGTAAAAATGTACGTGCTATTAAGTTTACTAATCAAGTTTTTTATGTTACCTTTCGCATAGTTACTGTTTCGCATGGTTACTGTGGAAACAAATTCAAAAATATAAAAAGCGTTTTTCAAAATGAGCGATTCTGATGGAAGTTTACCCTCTGATATAGAAGCAGCGGCAAACGAAGCGATCTCAAGTTTAGTTCCGACAAAATCCAAGGCGTGGTATGAGTTGGAGTATCAGAAGTTTGAAGATTGGTGCAAAGCTAACAACATAAAGGAGGTGTCTGAGAAAATCCTTTTGGGTTATTTTTCCGTAAAGCAACGCTCCCAGAAACCATCTACACTATGGAATCACTACTCAATGTTGAGAACTATGATTTCAGTCAAGAAAAATCATGATATAAGCAGATTTTCTCAACTAATCGCATTTTTGAAAAGAAGTTCAGAGGGTTACAAGGCCAAAAAGTCCAAAGTTTTCACAAAGGAAGACGTATGTAAGTTTCTTAGTACTGCAGATGATGAAACATATTGACTTTAATGAAGGTTGTTATGATAATCGGCATTTTTGGGGCTTGTCGACACGAACTAGCTAAGTTAATGTTGGATCATATTGAACACAATGATTTATATATAAAAATTGTGATTCCATTCTCGAAAACCAAAATTATGCGAGAATTTTTTATAACAGAAGGAAATGTGACAGGTGTCAACGTTTAAGTATTTTTCGAAAGTATGCTAAACTTCGTCCTCTTAATGCAACTCACAGGCGGTTTTTTGTATTCTATGGAAAAGGAAAATGCACCTCCCAGCCTGTCGGAATTAATAGTTTTGGAAGTATATCAAAAAAGATTGCAAGAAAACTTGGATTGAATAATCCCGTAGGATACAGTGGACATTGTTTTAGGAGGTCCTCAGCCACCATTCTAGTTGATGGTGGTGCAGATATGCAGATGTTAAAGCGTCATGAGGGTGAAAATCCTCTTCTACGGCAGAAGGCTATGTTGAGAATTTTTTAGAAAATAAGAAACAAATAGCAAAGAAGATCATGGGGTCAGACACGGACTTAATGATTGGAACTTCGAACGTAAAGGGCTCCATCACATCCACTTCTGGTATACAAATTTCTAACTGTAAAAAGTGTATTATTAATGTTTATAATAAACCTTAAGTGTTATATTTTAATTAATAACTGGTAATTAATTTTATAATTAATCAAAGGTATATGTACATAAAGAAAAAAAAACAAATATTTAAAATAAATTATACAAACTTAACAAGTTTTTCTTGTAAAGTTAATAATAAATCATTCTTCTAAAAAGTGTGGTTTTATTTAACAGCAAATTTTTAATAAAACCGTTTGTTTTTTCATTACATCATTAGTGCTGTAATAGATGCCCTTACAAAACGATTTACAGAACTTTAAAATTCATATTACTAAATGAAAGTAGATAAAAATATTTATGAAACAAGGAAATTATTTTTGGTTTTAATATTTATTTATAAAGTTCAAAATGACATGTTCCATGTTACCTTTATATTTGAAAAAGTCTACTATTCTAAATTGGGATCATAATAATTATTACAAACAAAGATAATTTTTTTCTTAAACATTTTTTGAATAACGTAGCTTATAAATTAAAATTTTAGAAAATACTTATTGAATGTAATAAATTAAATATGTTAATTAAAACTCAAAAAAGCTTAAAATCGTTTAAGAATAGGTTAAAAAAATATTTATTACCACAACAGAACGAATAAAAAATGTTTCAAAAGGTCATTTCAATAAAAAATATACATATTTATTGTTAAATGTATAGCCATGTGCGAAATAAATGTTGTTACTATATTACATTAAATGAAGATTGGATTAGCTAAAAATATTGAAAATGTTATTTTGGCTACGATTAGAAGAGAAAGGAATACTTATTAGAGAAAAGCCCCGCAATGGCGATGCATTAAAATAACGTCATAGGAGGTGTTGGAAAATAAAGTTTCGATATGTCTAGAATGCATTGGAAAACAAAACCATGTAAATATTAGCGACATTTTGCCAAACAACAAAATCCCGCTAAACGATATTTCAAAAGCGATTTTCTCTGAATCCACACAAACAATTTTGTAAAAACCTGTTACATATTCAACAGAAAGCATAATTCTTTCCAGCGAATCGAAATTCTTGTTTCAGGCACCAACCACTATCGAGATCTTAGCGCCTGAAAAACGGATTAGCGGGAATTTGTTGGTTGGCAAAATGGCACCAAGAATAAGATAGCGTTATGGGGGGACATATTGAATATTTTAATTTCCAAGGCATTCTAGACTATAGAATGAATACAGTTTTAAAAAAATTTAATTGCTCATATCTTAAAACGGTTTGAGCCAATAGGTATAGACTGAACTATATACAGGGTGATTCCTAAGTTGATACTTCTTTTTTAGCTGCGTATAAGGCATTAAAATAAACAACATTTTCAAATACCTTTTTTCAAAAAACCCAAAAATAAAGTACTTACATTCATTTATTACACTACAAATCAAATACGGTTCTGCCTAACTTGCCCGTTGAATAACATTAGGAAAACTTCTGGGTGTAGAGAAGAATCATCCGCACTTTTACGACACTCACAATAAGTTAGCCCCATAATTAGTTCATTGTTTTCAAATTTTACCATTTTCACCAATTTATTAAAATTAATTTGCTTCAGAGCACCACACCGCGCCGCGACTTGCCAAAATAAACGTCGACCGATCCGTAAAATGCATGACTCACATACAAAAAACGGAGAAAAACAATATAAAGTAAAGGGCTACGTTTTGATTACCAGGCCCGCACTTAGAATTTTTACTTCTGTAACTCGGCTATTTTTAAGTTTAAAAAAAAAAGGTATTTGAAAAAGTTGGTTATTTTAATGCCTTATATACACAGCTAAAAAAGGAGTATCAACTTAGAAATCACCCTGTATTTTTGGAAACAGGAAAGAAAGACCTTTTATAAAAATACAAAATATATAGAGTGTCCCATTGAAAAAACCACAACTTTATTCCACAGTTCTACTGTCAAGCATAAACAAGATTGATTATAATAAAAATATAGGGAACCTCAAAAAATAGGCCCCTGTTCAGTCTAGGTTGGATGACCCTGTACCCAACAAATATAGATAGATATACATTCTCATCAAATTAAAGAGGATTAAACTTGATCTTAGTAATCTTTGTATCGTATAACATGAACCCTGTACCTAAAGTCCTTACAATTACTGGCTAGATGCACGTCACAGTTTCTGACGTAATTTTTGATTCGAATCATGTCCTTGATTAAATCGTATATTTTTCAATTCTGTAGGCACTGAAATAAGATTCATAATGAGAATTTTTTGTTTTCTGAATTATAAGACATATTTTCAGAAATATTTTTAAAATAATTTTCAAGCCATAATAACTTTTTTCAGGAATTCCGAGCCTGCCGGGTTTGTTGGGTCTGCCGGACCCACCGGGTGTACCAGGCCTGTCGGGCTTGCCGGACCTGTCGGGCTTGTCGGGAAATTCGATTTTGGTTGACGGGCCGCGTCGCAAAATTCCGGCTCAGGTCGGGTCTGGTCGTGAAATTCCGGCCCGTGCAGGGCTGGAATATGCACCAATTAACTATTTTTCGTTTTTGAGTAATTTTTAAAATGTAAATTAAAGTTCTTCGAAATGGCAAAGGTTCTTAAAACGAGTTTAATAATTTATGTCAATTGAGAGGACACTTTAAATATTAATAACAATCCCACTTTATTTTTTGTTACAGTTATTATTATGTATTTCCGTCCACTTTCGTGATTTCTTCTTCGCCTAAGTGAATGCTGCTAATGTTTTGACCGATTTAATGTTCAAATTCCAAATGACAGAAAGGTAAAAGAATCAGGTGATTTAAGTATTTAATTATTTTGTCATATTATGTTAATTAGAAAATGCAAATGATGTTGTGCACAATTACAAACATTTGAAGAATAAATTTTAAAAAACTTGGCATAATTTCGCAGCGTTCATTATAAATCTATTAATAGTCATTGAACCCGCGCATTCTGTACGAAGTGTCCCAAATTCGGGCCTCAATCATTACAATCTCAGAAAATACAAAATATACTTAGCGTTAGTTAAATTTGGAAAATTATGTATCTAGTTTTATCATGAAAAAAAAATAATCCACTTATTTTAGTATCCAAAAACTGAAATTTAGTTTTTTTAATTTTTACTAGGGTGCAAAGTAAAGAAAAATACATTATAATCAAATTTAAACCCTTTTTACATTAGAGTTCTGGTTCTTGGTTTTAACCAGTGTCAGTCATGTTACACACATTAGGTGCAAGTGCAAGAAAAATTGCCTGAAAGCATTCTTTTTGATTAGATACTTTTTAATCAGCTAATGCAATTTACTCATTAAAAATTATTTAATTGCATAGTACGAAGGTGCATGCAGTAAATGGCGTTTAATGTAAATAGCGTTAGAAAAGACGCGGCGCTTATATTAAAAAAAAATGTAATGCCAAAAGCTTAAAATGAAGCTTAAAGTTGACTTGCGAAAGGGATAAACCCAATAATTGCCTTTTACTTTATTTTTTCACACAAACAAACACACAATGACACACATCCTTGCATTTTAATTATTTAATTACCCATACCGCTAGTAACGTAGACAACGATGCAATGCAATAACATAACAACTAAACAGACTTACCGACACCGACACAGAACAATTGATAAAACACTAAACAAAAACCTATTTCTTATATTATTCTATTTACTTATACGGACACTAAACTGTACTACTTTATTTTTAAAAAACACGGCATTGTATACGGATTGGTGCGGCACCGAGTGGGCTACTGCAGCGCGATCTATATTTGAATCTACAAACCCGTAGAAAAAGTGTAAAGATGCGTAAAAACGTTTCCTATACTGGTGTTTTTTGGCCAACCGTACTTGGTTTATTTAGTTCTATGTTTTCACGTTTGATGACTATCTTTTGCATTGAGTTGATTCCTACAGATGGCGATACTATGTTTTCATCACATTTTTATTCTTAAAAATGTCTTGAAAGCATATTTTTGCTGTACTGGAATTTTCACATTGCATGACCTACCGATTGGGGGGGGGAGTGTGTACTTTCTTCCGCACCCCACGAGAGTCCGAACTTATACTTGGTTACCGGCGTGAATGGGGTGGGTTGGGTGATGATACATTTTTCTTTCCTACATCCTTAAACCTACTAAATTTCGGACATACTTTTTTTAATATGCGTATGCCCACTCCGGGGATCGAACCCGGACCACCGCGGTCGAATGCCAGTACCTCACCTCTGAGCTACTGCTACGGTTCCATAAAAATTCTTCAAATAGGACTTATGTCAGAAAAATCACCATATTTGATTTGTTGACTTTTTATGGTTTGTTGCTATTGTTTAAAATTAATTTATATTAATATTGTACAAGGGGGCTATGGAATTGAGGCATTATATTTAATTCCATTAAACCTGATATGATAACGTTAAGAAAATTAAATCTGCCGTCTCAAAAAATCTACAACCATAAAGAAACTATAATCCAATCTGCGAATAAAACTTGCCCCAATTTACTATATCACAACATAAAATACAACTGTGCTAAATTACTTGATAACATATTCTTAAGCAATTTGACATAGAAAATTATTTTTTTAACCACAAACATTTAAATAGTGTAAAGGTAAATAATAAACCAAACGAAGAAGAAACGGCCGGCGCTATACAAAGAAGTATGAACAAATAAAAGTGGAGTGTTTCTCTATTATACCCAAGGAGTCACCCATTTAAATATAATGCATCAATTCCATTCCATTTCTTCGAAGTAACTCATAGAACCAACTATGGACAAAATGCCTTTATTTCAAGATTACAGCGGAATTACAATACTTATTTTCAGGATTGCGATTTGTTTAGGATTAGTCTTTATTCACTAAAAAAACTATGACTTGTACTATTTTAATTTATTTTCATCTATTTTAACTCGATTACTCTGTTGTTTGTTCTATACCTACTATGTATTGTTTTTTTTTCTGCTGTGGCTAGTAATTGTACTTAGATGTACCAATTGGAATGTTGTATTCCGTAGAGTATTTAAAGATAAATAAATAAATAACACCCCGTATAAAAGTATGTCTATCAATAAAACTAAGCATTATGTTGCAAAATGCTATTCAAAAGGCCAGTGTTTCAAACAAACTATTCGTAATATTTCCAAGAGGAGAGTCACGGCTTGTCAAAGAAAAACAGTTATTGAAAGTTTTAGGACTGACCAGTCTGTATTTTTCAAACCTCCATTTATTATCAAATAAATAAAAAGAATAGTTATTTTATTAATAAATAAATCGAAATTTCACAATAATTTAGATGTAAACAGAAACACAGTCTCCCACAGTGTTTCAAGCAGAAATCTACGCCATATTACAATGTGCGTATGAAAACAATATTAAAGCTTACCTCAATAAGCGGATCCATATATACTCTTGACAGTCAAGCAGCCCTTAGATCACTAATATGGAACAAGGTAACCTCAAGACTGGTATGGGAATGTCAAGGGGAATTGAAGGCACTGGCAAAAGAAAACAAAGTAATACTGCTGTGGGTACCACGACACGAAGGTATTACGGGGAACGAAAAAGCCGATGAACTTGCGAACAAGAATACAAAATACATTCATTGGTCCAGAACCGGCACTCGCGGTACCAAGGTGCACGGTACGAGATGCCATAAAGCGATGGATCAGGAGTGATATCCACTGGAACAACAGGCAGGGATTACACCATAGTAAATGCTTTATTGGGGATCCAGACCCGAGACTAACTAAACTAAATGAACAAGAATCAGCCGAAAACTATTACAGGAATTCTGACAGGACACATGGCTGTCAGGAATAATCTGCACAGAATGCAACTGTACAATGGAGACCTTAACTGCAGATTGTGCGGACAAGCTAGAGAAACAGTACAGCACATAGTGTGCCATTGTGAGTCACTAGATCCTAAGAGGCAACGAATACTCGGGCAACCAAAACTGGAACCAAAGGACATCCTGGCCCTCTCCTTAGTTGACCTACACAAACACACATAATGTGCCATTGTGAGTCACTAGATCCTAAGAGGCAACGAATACTCGGGCAACCAAAACTGGAACCAAAGGACATCCTGGCCCTCTCCTTAGTTGACCTACACAAACACACATAATGTGCCATTGTGAGTCACTAGATCCTAAGAGGCAACGAATACTCGGGCAACCAAAACTGGAACCAAAGGACATCCTGGCCCTCTCCTTAGTTGACCTACACAAACACACATAGTGTGCCATTGTGAGTCACTAGATCCTAAGAGGCAACGAATACTCGGGCAACCAAAACTGGAACCAAAGGACATCCTGGCCCTCTCCTTAGTTGACCTACACAAACACACATAGTGTGCCATTGTGAGTCACTAGATCCTAAGAGGCAACGAATACTCGGGCAACCAAAACTGGAACCAAAGGACATCCTGGCCCTCTCCTTAGTTGACCTACACAAACACACATAGTGTGCCATTGTGAGTCACTAGATCCTAAGAGGCAACGAATACTCGGGCAACCAAAACTGGAACCAAAGGACATCCTGGCCCTCTCCTTAGTTGACCTACACAAACACACATAGTGTGCCATTGTGAGTCACTAGATCCTAAGAGGCAACGAATACTCGGGCAACCAAAACTGGAACCAAAGGACATCCTGGCCCTCTCCTTAGTTGACCTACACAAACACACATAGTGTGCCATTGTGAGTCACTAGATCCTAAGAGGCAACGAATACTCGGGCAACCAAAACTGGAACCAAAGGACATCCTGGCCCTCTCCTTAGTTGACCTACACAAACACACATAGTGTGCCATTGTGAGTCACTAGATCCTAAGAGGCAACGAATACTCGGGCAACCAAAACTGGAACCAAAGGACATCCTGGCCCTCTCCTTAGTTGACCTACACAAACACACATAGTGTGCCATTGTGAGTCACTAGATCCTAAGAGGCAACGAATACTCGGGCAACCAAAACTGGAACCAAAGGACATCCTGGCCCTCTCTTTAGTTGACCTACACAAACACACATAGTGTGCCATTGTGAGTCACTAGATCCTAAGAGGCAACGAATACTCGGGCAACCAAAACTGGAACCAAAGGACATCCTGGCCCTCTCCTTAGTTGACCTACACAAACACACATAGTGTGCCATTGTGAGTCACTAGATCCTAAGAGGCAACGAATACTCGGGCAACCAAAACTGGAACCAAAGGACATCCTGGCCCTCTCCTTAGTTGACCTACACAAACAGGTGCAAGGGACTAGGATCACCGAGTGGGTGTTAAGAATCAAACAGGGTAAGCAGAATAGGCCTAACTTGGCCAAATCCGGCGTATGGACGGGAACTCAAAGAAAAAAACAAAAAAAAACACTAATCGCAAAATATAACTCCCATGCCCTCTCAATGGAATTTTCAAAATTTTAGTACAATGTTCAATGTCTTTAAAATCATCACCTACACTATTTTCTAGTTTTAGGCATTTTCATAAAATTTTGACATAGTAGAAATGTAATAATCATTATTACATAAATGCTAGTTATAATTTTTGCGATGACATTAATTATGCAGATGCAGATTTAGATGCATGCAATGTACCTAATAGTATAATACACAAATAAAACCAGTTTCGAAGATATTATGGTTTTTGAACAAGGTAACAATTTATGAATTTGTATTCAAATTAAATCCATTAATCACGTCATCGTCACAGCTACCTTGTTTGAATTGAACAATTATTTAAACGAAAAAAAATTACGTATGAAATTGTTTTTCTCTGTAAAAAGGGGGGAAAATTTCGTGTTTGACACCTTTTTTTATGCAAAAATTACCCATTTTCATGTGCGTCCATAGGGAGAGGGGGCAAATACCCTCTCTGGAGTCCTGAGAAAGGTCGTAGATCATGAGCGAATCATTTTTTTAGAACCATGGAATCAATAAGACAAAACGGCAGAAGTGTCCAAGAATATTCATAACAAAGGTTATAATAAAATATAAGGTTATATAATACTCTTTTCTTTTTTATTTCAAAAATCGTACTGTGTACTAGAACCAAAAAATTCAAAATTTAAGTATTTCGATAGTTTTAAAATTAAAATTAAATAAGACGAACCGTTTTTTTTTTCGGGAATATTTCACGGTACGCTATATCTCTCATAGTTTCTGAGATCCAATGATTATTCCCTGTATGAATATCTTTGTTGAAATATGGATAATTTTCTTTTGCCCATAAAATGTTTACAAAAACTGATAACACCCAGGGGCGGTTCTAGACCCAAAATATTGGGGGGGCCCCACATTGGCGTAGCCAGAAAATATGCTCGGGTGGGGGGTGGGGGGGGCTGGGTGGGCGTAAGTAGGACATTTTTTTTTCTGAAGAGAGGGATAGTCGGGACTATATGTATTCCATGGTATTGTACCTAGCGAAGAAGGCGGAAAGCGCCGCAGGCGAAAAATTTTCGGGGCCACGCCCAAAGTTTGTTTAAAATTCACCTAACTACTATCAAATTTTAAAAATTAAATTATTACCTCTCCCTCTTAGCATGGTTGGATAAAAAAATTTTTTTAATGTTTTTTTGATATTCCTAGCTGGCTCTTTATTTAAAAAAAAAACGTATTTTATAATTGTGAAAAATATGAATATTGGCGTCAATTCAAAATTTTAACATAAGACGTATGTATGACTCTAACCAGCGTTTTCCGGGCTCGGTTTTTCATGATTAAAAAAAAGTAAATATCGCTTACCACACCAAAATTGATGATTTTTTCAGAAATCCTGTATTTTAGGAGCGTAGATCTAAGAGCAGTTTTTGGTGCTAATGCTTAGATTTGGAAATACTCCTTCTTAAGTGCCGTATATTTATATTCCTAATAAAGCATTCTCATTTTATCCCGCACTATTTTTTTTATTATAAATTATCACACTTCTTCCTTAAAAAATGTTTCAATTGAAATGTTTACCTTAATTTTTCTCTTAAGAAATAAATACCTAATTGTTTTAGTTGTAAAAATATTTTATTGCATTGGGTTATATTTTTGTTAATTTAAAATAGCTCTAAAAAAGGGAAAACGAAACAGACAAGTATATAATAGAAAAATTCTATAAAATATTATTCTTTTTACTCGTTTCCTTTAAAATTGCATCAAAAATCAATAACTTAAACGATATGCGTGTGAAACCTTAATCTCTATATAAAAAAGGACTTTTAGAAGGAAGAGTTTAAAAGCTAAATGTTTCCTACAAGACCTTTGTAATCTAAGCCAAGAATACATTATTTGAAGATTTAAATTAAGAGTCCATGCGTGAGATGAAAATGCAACCCGGCAGCCCCCCCCCCCCCCCCCCCTTATATACGCCACTGGGTGCAGCCACAATTTTTGGTAGCCTTCGCATGCAAATAACGCCACAGCCCCAAATTTTTTAGGATCATGTTCAAATTGTATCAAACTATGTAAATAATAAAGCACCCGGATTTTTTTTTATTAGTGGCATAAATTTTATAGTTTTTTTCAGAAATGTTGGGGTGTCCTGGGCCCCCCAAGGCCCCCCCCCCCCGTAGAACCGCCCCTGATAACACCTTACCTGAGATGAACTAGGTAATTTTCGGACAAAACGTGATAAAACGCAACTGCAATAATCAACACTAATTAACTGCAATTATGCGTTTGGATTTTGAATAATTAATTATTTTTAGTGTACTTTAATCGTCATGCGTATTTAGGTGCTACAAACCTTATTGTTGATATGATCATCTGTGCTTCCTATTGTATGTATACAGTTTGCTTATAATTAGACAGTTAGTTACACCGAAAGTTTATACCTAAAGGTACACAAATTTTACCAATATCTTCATTACAGACCGCTTTGGTTCGAATAATTGAAGCTCATTATATATTTCCAATACTAAGTAGATAATTTTAAGTTGTAATAACATTTTATTTAAATATTTCCAATTATTTACTCAATAATTAAAATAATATATATACAATGATAACATTTTTCGTGTACTATAATCAAAGATTTGTGGACAACTATCAGTAGTATTCACCCTTTAAGGCCCACCGTTAACTATTGTCAATAAGATGTCAAATCTATGGTATTTACCAAAATATCTTAGTGTAAATATTGAGTTTAATGGTTTAAGTTACACTGTACCGGAAGGAAGAAGAGGTATGTGTTTTTTGATTTAAAGGTTTATAGTTGATTGTACATGTCGCCTTAGGGTAGGGTTGCCATCTATAGAATCATTAAACTAGGACAAGAAGCTCAAAAACCCCGGATTTTTAGCTTAAACCCCGGATATTTCTGCCAGAAAATTTTCATCTTATACAGTAAATTGAAATTCTTCTAGTTTCTCATTTTTTATTTATTTTCATAAACTATTATTTTATAAAAGTATCTACTTATGAAAGAAGCCACAGCATTACAAAGTTTGAATTAACTACTGAAATACAATAAAATTAGTATTAATTTGGTTGTTACCGTTTTTGGCGTGAGTTTTACAAAATGAAAATAAAATATTTTCTTTTAGAAATTTTTGTCTAAAACATGTTCTATCCTGTGCTCTTTGATAAGAAAAATAAAGATTTAAAAAATTAAAGAAACTAAATATTCCTAATTGGTGACAACCCGGACTGTAAAGAAAACTCCGCCCGGACGCTCTCCGGACACCCTCCAAACTAGGACAAATCCGGAGAAACCGGGACGGATGGCAACCCTACCTTAGGGCAACACTAGGATATGTCGGAAAAATCAAATCAGAAAAAATTGCAATAAAAGATTTGGCGGGAATTCAGTCCAATAACTTTTTTTAATGAATTTGAATGAATCTTTGGTTACTTACATAAGTGTTTAAACTTTATTTGAATGTACTTGTTATAGTCTATTTCAGAAAGGTGTAGAGTAATAAAAGCTCATCAGGTATGCAGAGTGACTACAGAGTGACCCAAGCCACTTTCATAATTTGGCATTGATTTCATTGCAAAATTATTTATTATCATCAAGTGCAGGTAGTACCACTTTTAGTAGTTATCAATTTATGCTTGGTTCCGAAAATGTCCATATCTTTAGTAAAACAAAATAGGTAGTAAAAAGTAGGCTGAATATATGGGAAACCGTAATATTTTCCGATGAAAAACCTTTCAATCATGCAATAATGGGAAAATCCGCGTTTATATGTAGGCCTTCTAGTACTAGATACGATGAAAGATATACAAATAAGACTAATCAAAGTGGACGCTTTTCTATAAACGTTTGGGGCTGGATTAGTGCAAGGGGCCCAGGAGAGGCTCAATTCACAATTATATTACAACATACTAAACCAAGTTATGATACCATCTGTCGACGCAGTATATGGCCAATATTTTATATTTTAACATAATGCTCCTATACATAAAGCCCGCATAGTTCAAAATTATTTAGAAGAAAATCAAATTCGTGTTCTGCAGTGGCCTTCGAAAAGTCCGGATATCAACCAATTGAAAACGTTTTGGGTGAGATAACAAATTTATGTATAAACACAACTTCTACCCTAGAACTCGGGATGAATTAAGCCACAACGTTTACAAGTCTTAATCGATAATAACGGTGCACCAAATATTGAAAAACATGTTGTTATATAAAGGTTTAAATATGATTGAAATTAAAATTTATAGGAAAATAGTATTAAAAAATCTTGTTTTATTTTTGTTACATTTTAAAACACTAAATATACGTATTTTCATTTTTCCTCGTATTTCTAAAAATGTAGTATTGTTGTTAAACCTTTTCACTTCCATGACAACTATTATAACAACAATGATAACTTCCCTCTATAGATTTTACATATTCCTTAGTCAAGGAGCTACTCTACAACAACAATTTTGCTGTCCCAGTTTTTTTTTGGGCGCAATGGTACATAGTGTTAGGTACACTTATTTTTTAATAAACATTATAAAAAAAATAGAAAATACAAGAAATACATTATACAGAAGTCAAATTATAAAAATCATAATATTCTTCGTCATCTGAGGAATTGTCATCTCCTCTTGACGTTATAATTAACGGGTCGATGATGCGATCGATAAGATGGTCAAGATCCCACATTTTCTCCTCTTCTTTAATGACATGATGGACTGGTTTTCGCCAGTTCTCTGGTGTCACTTCCCTAATGGCTTAATCAAACAGTAGCTTGACGTCTTTCATTTTAAATATCGTATTATGTCTACAAATCCTTTCACTTGCGCCCATATAAGTTCTATAGGATCTAGTTCGCAACGATATGGCGGTGTGCGCAGCACAGTTAAACTATGTTTTTCAGCTATATCTTCCACGACATATTTCATAAAACGATGTTTGTGTAAATTTGCTATAGCTAATAGTGCCTTCTTTATCAAATTATCTTCTTTTTTTTCTTTGGTTATTTATCATAAATGATTTAATGCACAAAATTTACCTGCGCCTATGGCCAACACCGAAATTGAGCCGAACTGGACGGAATTTCCCATTTTATTACTCTACACCTTTCTGAAATAGACTATTAGAAAAAAATATTGATAAACTATTATTAGAGAAAAACTTACTTTACTTACTAATTTTTTTAAAATATACTTCCATTTTTATTAGGATAACACTAAACGTACCTATTATACTAATTTTATATTTTTTTTGATTTATTTTCACTGTCAAAATATAACAAAGGTAAGAATTTTTCTGACGAACGTAGTATTTTTTTAACTTCTTTCCAAGTACTTTGATATCTTAAAATCGATTTTTTAAATTTGACTTACTGTTGCTCTGACTTGACAATTTTATATCCACATAATATATAGTAAAACCTCTTATAACGGACACCTCTGATAAGCGGACATCTCTATTAAGCGGAAATTTTTTCATAGTCCGGAACTAGGTATATGAAATTCCATGAAAATCAACCTCTCTTGGGCGGACTTTCCTTTGGTGGACGCGGACAGGCTGTTTTCATACACAGAGTTCGAAAACTCTCCTTTAAACGGACAACAATTTTTTTAAAAGTATTTGGTAGACGAATAAGTACGGTGCAAAAACTCTCTGAAGACAAACCGGCAAGCAATCGCGTATGTGTGGCAGCGCGAAAGGACTTCGCCGAATGAAAGTAGTGTGGTCCACCGTTTATTTGTGAGTTGTAAGGTTAAAATCGTAAACAATGGCAGAAAAACATCGCGTTTTTTTAGTACTACATCCTAACTAAAATTAGTGTATTTTTGTTATGTTTAATAAATGTTTATTTTTATATACACATATGTAGTAATTATTTTGCATTTACATATTACCTAATAACAAATTGGCGGACATCTCTATTAGGCGGCCACATTTAGACAGTCCTGTTGGTGTCCACCTCAGAGAGGTTTCAGTGTATATGTTATATTAATAAAATAAATAAAATATGTAATTACTTCTTATGCCTTAAAAACTTCCTATAGAGTATCGTTATCATAAGTCTTATTGAAGTATTAAATGGCCTAAACATCATAACGTCCTGTAATGTAATTTTAATATTTAAGTTATCCTAAAAATAATTGCCAGGGCCGTAATAGTATAGAAACGATAATTTAAAATACCAAATGATGTGTTATTTGATAACAAAACGTTAAAATTTCAAAAACTTTTAATATATATTAAATTTCTAAAGCTTAGAAGTCCCTAAAACTGTAAAATTCCAAGTCCGTATTTAAAAAATTGACTTGAGGTTGTTATCTAAAGAATGAAACGTCGAGTTTGAAAACTCATAATGTCATCGTGTAGAACATAAAAGACCGTTATAAAAAAAGTGTTTTTTGTTTTTCCCCAAGTCAAAAACTGAATGCTCAAAAAATTAAAACTTTCGTTTCTCCCAAGGTATTTGGAATATTAATAATTTTCTTTCACCAAATTATTAAGCCCCAAAATACGAAACTTTGCCTCAATTTAACCATCTTCGTATCTCCTACCGTTTTTTAAAATCCCCTTGTACGCACACGAATTTGTAGCACCCTTTATATTAAAAAAATTGCGTATTTTTGAAACGAATCCTGTCCCTGTTTATTTTATAAATTTGGATTTTTATTAAAAAAAAATTAGTTCTCAATATTTTTTCATTGCCTTCTATCTTTTTCCTAGATTTTTTTTCTCCATGAAAATAATTTTCTCACACCCACATAGATACTATCTTTCCATTGGTAAAAAATGTACCTAATAACTTGTTTAGTTTTTTTGTAATTCACTTCAAGAAAAGCTGCAATTTAACATGGTAAATTTTAGCCCGTTCAGATCCACTTAATTAGAAAGAAGAACGAATACGAAGAATAGCTGTGAAAACTGCAAGTAAACTGCTGGACAATTGCTTTCGAGCAAGAAAAATTTCGCCTAAATTTAACAGTTAATGTTTTCTGAACCAGATATGATATCGACTTACAGTTTTGAATGGTTGATAAACTCATCCCTTGGGAACAATTGTCAATGTTGGATTTTCTTTAACTGTCAGAAAATTTTATATACAGGGTGTTAAAGAAGACGATGATTTTTGCTCCAATTTTAATGGCGTGTAACTTTCACAATAATATTTTTAAATTTTATCACTCTACGTCAATTGAATCAATGGTTCATAGCAAAGAAAGTAATTTGTCAAATTTTTGAAATCTGCTATATTTTAAGAAATACCCATTTTTTTGAAAAACCTTGCTTTATTTTAACTTATTGGTGGCTAGATCTCACTGTGCGTTGTATCGTGCAAACTTTGCGAGTGATTATTATACCTTATGAAAAGCCTGATTATGTTCAGTAACAATAGTTGTACCTAAATGCTATGATGTACAACAGTGGCGTACTTATAAACACCTATATGTCTATGGTTTATGAGTATCTCACAATTTTTCACGATTATTTTATATTGTAAAGTACTCGCCCCTAGATTAGGTCAATTTTTTCTTATTTTTTAGTTTTTCATATCGCATTACAGGTATATTATACAGTGTATTTATAAAATTTTAACAAGGATAAATTTTTTAATTTAAATTTTGGAAAAAATGTATTTATTAATTTCTAACTTTCTAACACTATACTTATAAACCATATACATATAGGTGTTTATAAGTACGCCACTGTACATCATAGCATTTAGGTACAACTATTGTTACTGAGCATAATAAAGCTTTTCATAAGGTATAATAATCACTCGCAAAGTTTGCACGATACAACGCACAGTGAGATCTAGCCACCAATAAGTTAAAATAAAGCAAGGTTTTCCATAAAAATCGGTATTTCTTAAAATATAGCAGATATAAAAAATTTGACAAATTACTTTCTTTGCTATAAACCATTGATTCAATTGACGTAGAGAGATAAAATTTAAAAATATTATTGTGAAAGTTACACGCCATTAAAATTGGAGCAAAAATCATCGTCTTCCTTAACACCCTGTATATAAAATTTTCTGACAGTTAAAGAAAATCTAACATTGACAATTGTTTCCCAAAGGATGAATTTATCAACCATTCAAAACTGTAAGTCGATATCATATCTGGTTCAGAAAACATTACCTGTTAAATTTAGGCGAAATTTTTCTTGCTCGAAAGCAATTGTCCAACAGTTTAGTTATTTTAAAACGAAATATATAGAAAATATAATATAAAAATGAGCTCCATAACAACAAACCGAGGTTTTGATTAATAAGTTATCTATTAGGCAAGAAGATTACAAATATCATAACATTGTGTATACAAAGCAAAAATAATAACAATGATATTAAACATATAAAAAATTAAAGTTCATCGTTTTGAAAATCAAAGAAAAAAAATATAACCTCACTTTATGCTAAAATTGTATAAAGAGCGCCAGTGGCGGATCCAGGATTTTGTTGAGGTAGGGGGCGACTAAAAAAAAGGTCTAAAAGAGCGTATCCCGGCTCTAAAAATCTTGCTACTTTCGAAAGTATCTTCTAAAAAAAAATTCTGACCTTTCACACGCCCTACAATTTTCGAGGCTCAAAGTAAAAAAAACACACATTTTTGTAAGGCACAGAAGGGGAGAGGGGTGGAGGGAGAACTGCCTCCTCCACGCCTGAAGAGTGTCATCAACTCTTTTGACATTATAAAAGGTAATATAATGACTTTTACTTAGTATAAAATTTAAAAGAATATAGTATACTAACATTAGTTACCAGGATGGGTGGGCGCCGAATACAATAAATCACCCTCGTGATAGCTACCAAATTATCAAATACATTTCAATGTCGTCCGATTAAACTCAACCTTTGCAAATTACGAACATACATGGGTCATTCTTCAAAAAGGCTGCAATTTGCGGTAACCAGTAAAAAATTACTTTATTTAAAATATATTAAATTTTTTTTCCTAATATCAAAATTAATACAAATGGTTTTTCACTATTACTTTTACCTAAATATAATTTGTTATTTCTGTTTTTGTATGAAACTCTCTCAAACGTCATACTCCGTTATCGAAACCAACCATATTTGTGGAAGATAATTTACAAGAAAAAATAATCTACCTGCAAATTCCTAAATTTTACTACTTTCTAATTGTGGCATATAGGTTAAATTGTTTCTTTCCGATCAATTAATATCAATTTAAGTTCTGGAAACTAAAAAAATATAAATCTTTTTATGTGTAACCACCTACTGGCATCATTACCGTTATCAGATTATAATTTTTTCGTATCAAACACTAGAGGCGCTGCAAGTCGGCGCATTCATGCATGTTGATTCTCCGTAACGATGGGTCAGTACAAAGCTAACAACGTAAGGGCACGGTTGCTGCGTGTTTCGTGATAAATACGATGTAAACACGTGCTCAGTAGTCTGTTCGATCTGAAATCGTCGTTACCGTGATCAGTTTATTGAGGTAAGTCATATATTTTTCTTTGAAATTTTGTATTTATTTTATGTATCTTACCAGAGATTATGCCTTAACGAAGAAAAAATACAACATTTTTTAAAAAATATAACATAAAATGTAAAACATGCATGGTCAACTCCGTTATATCATTGCCGTTATCGATATATGATAACGATGATGATCTGAATGATAACGGAGTTGATCTTCACCCAATAATTCCTTTTTTTTAAATATTTTTACACCTGAAAATATAGAAAAAATGTCTCCGAAAAACAAAAAATCTGACAGACAAGAACAGGTAAAGCAAAACATGAAAAGAATGACAGCAAAGATAAAAAGTTATCCCGAAAAATACAAAAGAAAAGAACTATAATAATAATAATATATATTCTGTGTGTTTTTTTAATACAAAATAAACGGCAGTAAATTAGTATATTTTTATAATATATTTTACCATCTTTTCTTTACTATAAATTGTTGTTTTTAAATTTCCGTTATCAACACTTATAAATTATTTGAGAAAACAACATTTTATTAAAAAAATAAGATTGACAGGCTACTCTTTTGCAACAAGTAAGACATTAATATAACTTGTGGTAATTTTTAATTTTTAACCAACTGATTATATTTTCGAAAAAAAATGTACCGACTGAAAATTCAGCTTTTTTCAAGTACGACCCACATAGGCAACTAAGTAATTTATAGTCTTTTTGTCGACCAATTATATTCCATTTACTATAAGAGTACTGTGGTTTTGTTAAACTGGCCCATTGTTTGTGTTTCTTACAATTTCTAAAAACATGATCCACTAATTATTACTGTATACATATTCACTATTCACCTGCCATCTAAACTGAAGCGTCTTAACTGACAAAGTTTGAGATTTTGTCCTAAATGCATTTTTGGGTACCTACAGTTTTGTTTTAACTAATTTACAAAACTAAATCGTCCTCATCTCATTTTATAGACCGTCAATTTATATATTTAATATTGTCCTATCTACAAAATCATATTAAATACTAAGATATTTTGTCCCAACCAACATTCCACACCTAACTTTGTCGTAACTGTACACTTAGGACAATCTCGTTTTGTACCTACCTCCGTTATTCTTAAAATGCGATTACACAGCAAAAAGTCTTATCTGGCCGATTTAAGGCATTAAATTTTCTTAATAATAAAGTAGTTAAGACCGGAGTTCCGATGGCAAATGCTAGAGAGAGAAACCACGGGGTAGATTTAACTCGAAGAAACACCCTTGTATCTGCCCTGGCTCCAATAATTTCAAAAACTCAACTCAAATTTACACAATATACACTATTGGCAAACTTGAATCTAGGGTGCCGATATACAGGGTGGGGATAAATTAAGGAAACAATTCAATATCTCGAAAATTGAAAAAGCAACCTTAAAACCCTCGGACACGTCGATTTAATTTTACTTTTGCGCAGACTGTAAAATTATTTTGAATTATACAGGACCACTCACAAAAGCTCTACAACTGTCAACTTTGGTTTTTTTAATGGAACACCCTAGTTTTTTTGGCTGTTTTGGATTTTACGCACAATTCTAGCCAAATTTCGTATAACATAACATATGACTAAAATTGACAGTTTTCGAGATATTTATAGATGAAATGAAATGATACCTCCTAATTATTGCGTAAAGGTATGTGTTTATAATCAAATTATTAAGGCGATATTGCAAAGGTTATTATGTCTTATAATTTAAATATCTCGAAGACTGTCAATTTTAGTCATATGTTATGTTATACGAAATTTGGCTAGAATTGTGCGTAAAATCCAAAACAGCCAAAAAAACTAGGGTGTTCCATTAAAAAAAACAAAGTTGACAGTTGTAGAGCTTTTGTGAGTGGTCCTGTATAATTCAAAATAATTTTACAGTCTGCGCAAAAGTAAAATTAAATCGACGTGTCCGAGGGTTTTAAGGTTGCTTTTTCAAATTTCGAGATATTGAATTGTTTCCTTAATTTATCCCCACCCTGTAAACGCATCAGACGGAAATTATTAGTAGCGTTTAACATGTTAAACAGAGGATACGCTATCCCCTACCTCCCACCTTCCATTATTTAGAACACGCGGTCGAAGCAGGCACGGGAGCGATCGATACGTCCACTCGGCCACACCACACACATATTCCCCCTTTCAGTTGGAATGTAGGAGTGGTTATGTGTCTCTTTTTAACTGAAGGTTTTGCCAATATGTGCCTTCTCTCTTGGTTACATTAGAGATTTCGCACCCTAGATTCGAGTTTGCCAATAGTGTATAATATAAACATATATTAGCAAGTCTTGGTCCTATCTGTAGCTCCAATAAATTTGTGTAAATACTAAAGAAAAGTGTCCTATCTTACAAAAGTCAAATATCTAATTAAGGTAACTTACTAATTAAAAATATATTATAATAATTTACCTATTAACAAACTTCAGCTTAAGTATTGATTAATTTTAACACAGTCTAAGGGGTGGCACATAAAAAAAAATTAAAACATAAATATCTCAAAACTTTATTTTATTCAGTTACGACGCTTTAGCTTAGCACGGCAGCGTTTTCACCAAAGGGGTTTAAAATTAAGATCATCAAAATATTTAGATCTATAGTCTCACAGTTGTGATTTCATCGTGGCATTATTTTATATGTCACAACACTTTTGTGTTAATTTGATTTTTTGTAATTAAATCGTCTTACCGATAAGTGATTGGACCAGGATGTTGTTACAAAACAGTTCTAGTTCTATTAAAGAACACATCAGTACGTACTAAAATACCTTTTTTAAAATAAATTTAAAGATAAACCAAAAAAAATATTTACAATACAAAACTTGGTATTGACTTATGACACTTCTTAGTTTAATAAAGGCATTTTTACATTGGATGCAATTGCGAGAAAAAATTGCCTGAAAGCATGCGCTTTGTCGACGTTTTAAACAGTTGATGCAGTTTTTAAATGGGAAAACGTGTACCAGCTGATTAAAACGTCATCGAAGCGCATGCTTCCAGGCCATTTTTCTTGCAATTGCACCCAATGTTAACGACCTTCTAGTGAAAACCCAAAATCCAATTTATAGCTTTGCTGATGACAGCACACTTGTCTCATCTTTTACCTTGACTCCCCAAACATCCGCTGCCGACGCACATCTTCGCAGGCAGCATGAAGTATTGAGCCTCAACAATGACTTGGAAGAAATTTTGGCTTGGGGTGACAGTAACCAAGTCGAATTTAATGCTAAGAAAACCCAGGTAGCAGTCTTCTCCAAAAAGGTTAACATTGCAGAACCGGATATAGTCATGGCAGGACACGCAATTCTCCTGGCACCGTCTATTAATTTGCTGGGGGTCAATCTGGGAGGTAATATGTCTTGGCATGATCACGTTGCCGCAATTGCCAAGGCATCTGCACAGAAACTTGGTGTACTTTTCCGCACCAAAAGGTTGTACACACCTCATCAACTTTTGACACTCTACAAAGCCCAGATTCGATCATCATTAGAATATTGCTCTCATGTCTGGAGCTCTGCACCCAAGCACACCCTTCGGCTACTGGATTCCATTCAAAGGAGAGCCGTTCGTCTGATCGGCGACCCCGAGCTGACCAAGACCCTCGATAGCCTGGGGCATCGAAGACAGGTTGGTGATTTGGCTCTCTTTTACAGATATTTCCATGGCAGGTGTTCGACTGACATTGCCCACTTGATTCCACCTAGAGCAATTCAAAACAGAAATACACGGCGAACCACTGCCGCTCATCCATATGTTGTTCAGCTTAGTACTCCTCGAACTTCATTGTTCAAGAATTCTTTCATCTGGAGAACGTCATATTTGTGGAATGATCTTCCTGAGGTAGTGTTTCCCAATGAATACAATCTTCAACGTTTCAAGACCAACGTTAATCGCTTTTTTCGCACTCGCACCGCTCCCAGAGCGCCTTAAAGGATTTTTCCTACAGTGCAGGTGTTTAATCATAAAAAAAATGTAAAAAGGCCTTAAACCTGGAACTGTCAGTTTAGGACGGTTTTAAATTTAGAACCCTAGTGAATACGGCTGATTATGTCTAGTTTAAGTTCACACAAAACATTAAACTCTGTAAAAATTTCCAAAAACCACTCTGCTCTTAACTTGAATGGCATATAGGTTGATTATTTATCAAAAGGTTAGCTTAATTAGTTATTAAAATATTCATTAAACACTGATACCATTTTGGATATGCGACAATTATTTATTTGTATGGCCAGATTTAATAGTATTGTTGCTTGAATGTCACACGCGGGTATACTTAGTGTAGATAAAAAAAATGAATCTGACAAATCCGACGTTACGATATTTGTCAGAACAATCGAGGGTGGATATTGAGTTTCATAGTTTAAGTTACACTGTGCCGGAAAAGGCAAGTGGTAAGTGTTTGATTTTTTAAAATAATTTATTATTACAAAGATAAAATTAAGTATAAAACTTATAGCTAGGGTTGCAACCTCTCCCGGTTTTGCGGGAGTCTCCCGGAATCGGGCATTAAAAAGCGTCGGTCTTCCATCTCCCGGGTTTCATATAATATCTCCCAGAAATCCAGTTTGCAAAACGCTGCACCTTTCATACAAACTTTCCACCGTCCATTTTTCAACAAATAGAAGCTCCATGCACGCGTTTTCGTCCCTCCTTTTTTTGGTAAGCGAACACCGCGCGCGAAATTTTGTTAACTATTATGCCGAAGGATATATTTAGAAACACGAGTGCCCACCTAAAATTGATGGATTCGGTTTTGTAATGGAGGAATTTCCGGAAGGCGGGGGGCGGGAAAGGAGGATTTGACTTGGTTTGTGTGTTTTTGAAGAGAACAAAGACCTTTTTTTTAGACGTCATTTGGACAAGAGGGCAGTTTTGTTTGTCCCTACTTATTGCGTTATAGAGCGGGGGAGGCGGCGACCTTTTTTATTAGAGGTCATTTTTCATTTTGGTAGTGCCCACTCAACAATTATCCATACCACCACCCATACCAAAGATCCTGGCAGCGTCACTGATGGGGTTTTTGTTTATTTTGTATGTAAATAAACGTATTTACATTCAACTTTTTTTTTTGTTATTAGACTCCCTGAATCGTTGGTAAGGAAGGTGGCAACCCGACTTATAGCACTTCGACAAGTCTTAACTACATCATAATCACATAGTATCATCTACCCATAAGAGTGCCCAATACATTTTTATCTATTACAAAAATGATGTTTTTTTATAACTTCAAAATAAGTAATATTATGCACGGATTCTTCAATAAATCTAAATTTTTTCCAGCGAAAATGTTTGGGTTGGAATATCGATTTAATAAAGGTGTTATAACTTGGCTGGGGTAATACTTTTTTATTATTAATTTTGCACAGTTTAACTCAAATTAAGCAGTTAAAGAAAATCATGTAACGATGGTTGTCATTGTCATCCGAGAAGCCTTCGAGCTGCAAAACGTTATCGTTTTAGCCAAAGTCTATTGAGAGGGGTATTCATGTTTATTGAGATAAATATTATTGATTGGAACAATGACATAATGCACTGAAAACAAATTTAATTTAGTCAGTTTATCTAAACAAATGTTGAATGATAGAAGAGTTTGGGATTTGCATTGTCTTTATTTATTTTACATCACAACTTTTCAACTGGTAAGTATCTCCAGTCATCTTCAGGTAAAAATCAAATAATTAAAGTAACTACAGCTCTATTTATACTAGCTAGATGCACTGTAACATAACTGAGATGGGTGCAGTCATGCGTTCAGTTCGTGTGCGGTATTTTAAGTTTACATCTACTTTACAAAGGTTTGAATCTAAAGCAATATAACAAGCAAAAAATAAACCAAAAACATGACTGAGATATGTGGAAGACACTTTTATTATTTGGTATGGAAACGATGACGAACTTTGGGAATTCCTACATCACATTAATAACCTGACACCGACAATTAAATTCACCATGGAGTGAAAAGAAACAATCAACTACCTTTTCTAGATGTTAATGTAAAGAAAAATGGTAACACCATCCATACTTCAGTGTATAGGAAACCTAGGCGTACAGGTCAATATCTCAATTACACTTCAAAGCACTCAAACAACACAAAACATGGCATAGTAAGAACGCTTGTGGTTAGAGCAATTACCATCTGTAACTCAAATAAAGCCTTCAAAGAAGAAACTAACTACATCAAGACCGACCTCAACAAAAATGGCTTCCCCATGCATTTAGTTGATAAACTATTGGAAAATCGCAAGAATCGGGCAAATACACAAAAGAAGCAAATTGTGTCACAATCAACACTCGACATTTCGTATGTCAAAGAAGTATTTGAGAAAATTAAAAGACTAGGACAACGATACAACATCAATACGGTATTAAGCTCGAAAGACATTTTAAGAAGCCACCTGACGAAGACGAAATCAACAAGTCAAGAAGACAGGAAAAACTGTGTCTACCAGATCCCCTGCGAATGTGGCCGATCTTACATTAGTGAGACACTAAGGCCACTCGAAACAAGGATCAAGGAACACGGAAACAACACGCTTAAAGGAGAAACCGAAAAGTCAGGTGCAGCTGACCATGGCTGGACACACGGTCATCACATCAAGTGGACAGAAGCTTAAATCCTGCATAGCCATCCAGAGCCACACTGGAGAAAAAGAAAGTTTAAGGAAGCTGCTACCATATACCAGAACCCAGATTGTTTTAGTAAGCCATCATTAGATATAAGAAATATTTGGAAACCTTTGTTAAGTAGATGTAAACTTAAAATACCGCGCACGAACTAAATGCTTGACTGCACCCATCTCAGTTATGCTCCAGTGCATCTAGCTAGTATAAATAGAGCTGTAGTTACTTTACTTATTTAGTATTCACCTGAAGACGGCTGGAGATACTTACCAGTTGAAATGCTGTGATGTAAAACAATATAGAATTTAAGTCCAAAACTCTTCTATCATTCAAGAAACATCATGGTCTCCAACCTTCAAACAGACACTAAACAAATATTGCTTTGATAATGTCCATATACCTTTATATTTGAAGCAAATTCATCATTTATTTAATTCGACTTTTTTGTTTAATGTAAGTCAAAATTTGTTTCGCAAAACAATTGCGATTGAACACAAATAAATATTTTAATTTATTTCTTTCCAAATTTCAAATTATTTATTTGTTTTAAATGAGTAGGTATACAAAACAAAGTAAGAAAGCTCGTAATGAACTTCTATAAAGAGACATCCTCTATTTATTTTTTGTAAATATTTATTGACTTAATCTTAAAGCTTAAATAATAAAACAAATATTTGAAAATATTCAAATAAGTCAATTTATTGCACCCAAACAATCATATTTGAGACAAACAATTGCAATTTAGTAAAAATTGTTTAAACAAATATTTATTATGATATTTTTTCAGTGTATGAAAAGTTTTTTGCTTTTTTCTAATACGTAAACGAGTAAAAATATAGTTATAGGTTTAAAGCAATACAAATACAACATAAAAATCAGGGAGAGATAAAGTCAAAAAAGGTTTTCCATGGATTTTGCTTTAACTTGATGTAGGTACTTTGTTATGTATTTATTTAAACAGTGTTTGCCAATTAGCTGTATTAATAAGACATTACAAATAATGTGAGCTAATCAAGCCGTAATGTAATCAAGTCGACCTCTTGGCAAGATAAATACAGAGAGTCATTAACATCTGAATCACAAGAATAACACTTGTTCCATGAAAATATAGGATTATTTTTTTAAAATTTGATATACACTAAGAAAATATTTATATCAAATAAAAATGGAGTTTATTTTTTTTCATATGCATATTCCAGGCTCAGTGGGCGTAAGCAGGAGATTTTTTTTCTGTTCTGGAGAGAGGGCAGTCGAGACTACTACATGTATTTTATGATATTGTACCTAGTGAAGAAGGCGGAAAAGCGAAAAGTTTTCGGGGCCACGTTCAAAGTTTGTTTAAAATTCACCTAACTACTATCAACTTTCGAAAATTAAATTATTTCCTCTCCCCCTCTGCATGGTTGGATTAAATTTGTTTTTGTATATGTTTTTTTCCTTTTTATTTTTGATATTCCTAGCTGGTTCTTTATTTAAAAAAAAACATTTTTATATTTGTGAAAAATATTAATATTGGTGTCAATCCAAAATTTTAACATAAGTATGACTCTGACCAGCGTTTTTCGGGCTCGGTTTTTCATGATTAAAAATAAAGTAAATATCGCTCCCTACCCACGCCAAAATTGATGATTTTTTCAGAAATTATATATTTTAGGAGCGTAGATCTAAGAGCAGTTTTTGTTGCAAATGCTTAGGTTTTAAAATGCGTCTTTTTAAGTGCCGTTTTGTATATTCATGATAAAGCATTCTCGTTTTTTCCCGCACTATTTCTTATATTATAAATTATCACATCCATAAAAAATGTTTCAATTAAAATTCTTACTTTAATTTTTCTCTTTAAAAATAAATACCTATTGTTTTTTGTTTTTGTTGTAGAATAGTAGTTTGTACAACAAGAGTGGATATGATGTCCATATCACACGAGGAAGTAAAAAAAAAAAACTTTCGAGTGCGATATAGACAATCCACTCGAGTTGAACAGTATATTTTTTCTACGACCAAAATTACAAACCCTATGCTCAAAAAAAAAAAAAAGTTTGTAGGTTGCCGGACTCAAACTCACGACCATTGGATCTATAGTAAAACGCTCTACCTCTCGACTATCAAAGCGTTTAGTTAATTATGGTAAAACCGACTGAATAATGATGCTACATGAAATTAATTTTCTATGCACATTCAGCAGGTTGCATTATTGAAAAATCTATTATAAATGCGTATAGATTTTGTAATATTGAACAAATTAATAACATATTGTACCATATACATTTAAATTATATAATTTAGTTAAAAATAATATACTGTGATTGGTCAGTACTTTTAAGAACAACAACATGTAAATTTTGCTTCTCTGTAATTGACTACTGTGATTGGTCAGTTTCATAACCTAACTATAGGATTGTTATGAAATTTTGCCGCACAGTTAACTGGAATAGCCTACTTTACTCGCCACTTAAGTGCAAAGGAAACAGCAAATTTCCATGTGGGAGTAGAAACATATTTTATTGCATTGGGTTATATTTTGGTTTATTTAAAATAGCTCTAAAAAAGAAAACGTAACAGACAAGTATATGATGATAAATTTACTATAAAATATTATTCTTTTTACTCATTTACCTTTAAAACTGCATCATAAATGAATAACTAAAACGATATGCGTCTGAAACCTTAATCTCTATATAAAACAGGACTTGTAGAAGGAAACGTTTAAACACTTAACGTTGTCTACAAGACCTTTGTAATCTAAGCAAAGAATATATTATTTAAATTAAGAGTCGAAGCTTGAGACGAAAAATAAGGTTGCAATTAGACTTTTAGACCCGAACTCCTAGGCACGGGGGTAGGGGCTGCAGCCCGGCAGCCCCCTCCCTAAATTCGCCACTGTCATTGCTTATCAGTAGAGTTTGGATCCGACTAAAAAAAGGCATGACTCCAAATTATTTAAGCAATTTTTGGTGAAATCAACTAGCCAGATGTTGCATGTTGCATGCAGATGACGCTGTTATTTATTAAAGTCCCTTAATTTTTTAAAAATAAGTAATTAATAATTCTTAATAAATTTACAAAAAGGCTAGGCAAATAAATATACAGAAAAATTCAAACAAGGAAATTGTTTGGGCGACTAAATATTTTTGCTTTAAATAATTATCAATTAATTGAAATAAATATTAATAAAATAAACATTTATTGGGATATTTTTTCCTTCGTATTTTCAGTGTATGTACGTTAAAAAATATCCTCATAATTTCTGAAATTTCAAAATCTTAAAATTAACTACGTACATGTTATTTATTTACATTTTTATAAAGTAGATAATTATAACATTACTCTTAATAGCGACTAAGCATGAGTGCTGAAACACGCAAATCTATGGCTGCTTTTTTAGCGATATATTTCTATTTGACCCTAAAAATAATTTTGCGGAGATGAAGATCTATAAAGAGGATCAATAAAAAATTAAAAGGCGCTGCAAAATTGATGAATCTTCGGAAAATACGTAGTCTGGCCGTATCAAAATCTCCACATCCCTTATAAAGTAACTTCTAAAAAAAGACGCAAGCCTTATCAAGGTCAATCTCGAGGTTCAGTTAAATCATATTCATCGTTTACGGTTTTTAAATGTGGTAAATAATAATAACAGAACAAAAAAATATCTACCTAGTTATTTCACCAATGTACCTGAGATTTTTTTAACACAGAAGTCCACGTCTGTATTGCCCTAAGGACGACTTCATAGAGGTCGAAACGTTGGCAAAAATATAAATTATCGGCTTTTAATTTTTTTTTATTGACAAGAAATCTACATAAAAACAAAAATCGTCCACGTGGCAACCCTTGACAATAGTCCGCAAATCCCAAATTGCTCCTTATTGCTGCTTCTAAGAAGTTAAAATAAAAAAGCCTGAAAATGAGAAAGTAACAATAAAATTAAAAAAATAATTTCAATTTTCAGAAAAACTACGCAACTTAGAATGAATATATTTTTTTAAAGACACAAGTATAAAATCGGTTACAGAATCACGACATTAATGAAGACACGTTTTCCGCGATAACGTGACCCGGGTCCGAAACGTGGATGAAACACGAAATATTTTCCAAATATAACAAAATAATATTGTTATTATATAAGTAATTATTTTTAATTGCTTTTTAGGTAATATACCAATATTAATACAAAGTTTTAATAATCTATATGTATTTTTTTTTATTACGCCATTTTAAGCAGTGGCGGTTTAACATTGAGGCCGCGTGGCCGCGCGCTCCTCTATCTCCTGCCAAAAATAATTGTATTTCATCATGTTTATTGTTTAATTCATTGGGAATCAATAAATACATTTGATAGATCTACCGATAATTCAGGAGGATTGACAACACTGCCTGCAACTCTCTTACCACTTTAATTACCTACGATACCACACGTTATCATGTAATGCGCTCGGTTGTGGCTCGGTACCAAATTCTCTGCAGCCGTTCCTTCCAGACGAACGCGTAAAATCAGCGACGTCGCTCGATCCTATCCCACCTGCTGTGTAACTGAAAACAAGCTGAAATCTCGTGGGTTTATCCACAAATGTATCGCGGCAAACAACAAAGCACCAACGTAAAGTGGATCCGACCACGTTACAATTTGCCATGTAAAATAGCGGATTTTTTTACCTAAATTACAAAAAAACTAATCAAGAATTTACCAATGGATAGTATGTGGATGTGAGAAAGTTGTCATGCAAAAAGACTTCCAGTATATAATATAAGTCATTTTTTGATTAATTTCATTGTATTGTTAAAAATATTAAATATATTTTTTTTGAAATGGCTTTGTCATACTTCTCAATATCTGCATATCCACGAGCCGCCACTGATTTTAATTTTTTTTGTTTTGTCATCTATGTTTACGACCCTCAAAGAATTTTCTAAACCATAACAAATCTAGCAATGTTATGAACTAAAGAAAAAAAATACCTAGTTAAATTTAACTACCAAGGATATATCTCTTCCGTGTTAGTGCTGATAAGAAGTGTCTAGATCAAACCAACCAAACTTATTTTGTCTACTGCCCACTTTGAGAATAAATTATTTTTTAGCACCCCATTTTTTCACCTACTTAAAAACCACTATAACTTCAAATTAAATTAATTATTGTGAGCTATATTAGCGGATATTAAACATTCATTCTAAACGAGACGTTTACTATAACCCGCGAGAATTAACTTGAGACCTGAGCGCTGTGGATAGTACACAACGGCGCTCAGGTCTCAAGTTAACTCTTATAAGCTACACCTGCCAATGAGAATGATTATTGAAACGCAACTTTATAGTATTCAGACAAGTATTCCATGAACCAGCCGATTGATACAGGAATGCACAAATCAGGTTATTTAACAAAAACTTGTTAAAAAAATTACCTATCTAGGAATACTAATAACTATTAAAATGCGAAAGTGTGTCTGTTGCCTTTTTATTTGTTTGGTTGTATCTACTTTCATTTCGAAACGGAGCGACCGATTGAAATGATTTTTATTTTATTTATTCAATAAAACAGGACAGATATATGAACTACGCGGAGGGAAATATCGAACCGAGTTTGAGCAATCTCTTAATTAATATTAGTTGATATTCACAAGTTGTAGTCGAGAGCTCAGTCGGGTTCTAAGAGTCCTAGCTAGATGAAATTACAAATCGCCCCCCAAGCCCAAACGCCCCCATTTTTTTTCTGGGTCTCTTACCGCCCCCCTTTAGGCCTACAGCGCCCACAAGGGGGCGTTATCGCCCACTTTGGGAAAGGCTGGTCTAGATCAAAATAAGAGCTGACTCTTTTGGTATAAAGCGTGTGTAAAGTATTTTTAGTAGAGATATAGAAAACTTTTTTTATTATTGATCTTTTGCCATTTTGTTAATATTTTGTAAACCGACTACCATTGCCCCTTTTACTTTAACTAGCCGTAAGATGGTTAAGTTTGACAACACTGCATTCCAGTTCATTTTTGCCGGCAGACGTTGGCGCTTTAGTATTGTTTGGTTATAAATATTCGCGTTTACCGGTGTTAAATTGTCTAAGGTAATGGATATTCATTTTCGCCAAAAACGTTTGATGTCCCGGAAAATAACATATATCGAAATACAAAAAAACAATGATGTTTGCCTGTTTTTTTTTTGGGTGTACACATATTAAATTCCTGGTGATAAAACTTTCTCTAGTTAACCTGAATGGGAATTGCCTAAAAACATTTATTTACCTTTTCAATGACACCAAAAATAATAATACTGGTCAAATATTTTTTTTATTGGATATCCATATCTAAAACGGTGCGCTTTGTGTTGTTACCTACCCTTGCCCAATCCCGTAAACACGTAGCGGTCGGTTGTCAAAGGTACACTGTTTGATGTCATCGAGTGCGGTGTTACCAAACTTCTCATCATGGCTTGATCTCAAGGGGGCCGTGTTGTTGTCATTTCTTGCCATTCTTTCAAATTAGGCTTTTTACCTCTTCGTTCGCTGCCAGGGCCATTCCCGAGGGGACCTACAGCTTTTCGTGGGTTCCAAACCACGATCCTTAGTCATGCGACACTCCCTCCCAAGAGCTAACCCTCGGTGTCTTGCACCATTGCATGACCTACCGATTTGGGAGTGTGCACCTTCTTCGGCACCCCACGAGATATCCGATCTAATCAGGCCTGGTTACCTGCTTGAATAGGGTGGATTGGGAGATGGTACATTTTACACTCTTCCCTGCATTCTTAAACTAATAAAATTCGGAGACCCAAAATTGTGCGTTTTGGGTAGTAAGTGGTTGATCCCATGATCTAGGGGCACCCCGCCCCCCTATGGGCTTCCATGCCCCTCACAACCATAGTGTTTTTTTCCTCAGTAAGTTACAAAATAATAATTTATTATGCTTAATGATATAATAAAGGAAATAAATTAGTCACTACAAAAACAATATTAGTTAGTATTTATTTAGTCTAGAAAATAGTTTATAGTATATACGCATACTATAAACGCAAAATCAAAAAGGAATTTAAAATCTTCTCAAATAAATATGGCATACAAAGAAGCCTTAGACCAAAGAACAAATCGAGATATCCGCCTCTCGCCTGCTGGACTAGTAAGCGACACAATGCTTGTCTGACCCTTTTATCCGTTCGCTTTCCTTTGTGCGGCTTATTCTACTACTAATTACTAAGATTATTTTGAATACATTTCTTTCCTTAAAGGAATTTAAAAGAAAATAAAAATTTCCTTATAATAATTCTTTTAAAAATTATAAATACAACTGCTAGAAACTATAAAGAAGCCGCCACCGTCATCAAGGCGTGTGAACGAATACCAGCATGTGTACGTCGCTTCTTTAGAGTTCTCGCAAAGAATATTAAAATTTCTTAAAATATATAATTTTAAACATTTTTATTTGTATTACAAACGTGTGCCGCAACATGCCAGGATTCTTTTACGATTGTTTTTTTTGTTTTGCATAGAGTAATTAATAAATCTGTCGATTGGCTTAGATTTTATAAAATATTTTTTGCAATGAAAAGGTTTAGCAACATCTCAGTTTTGCAAATAAAGTCTTAAACTATATGAATAAGTAGTAAAGTAGTAGTGTCGCTCAGAGAGAGCGCGAGGCCCCTCTAAAAGCGGGAACCCAGGCCTAGACCTACTGGGCCTATTAGGAAAACAGGCCCTGCATACAGCTCTGAAGGTGAAGTTACCCTCCCATCCATATATACAGTTTTACCTGGGTTTTTATGTAAAATTTCCATAACATTGTTTCATTACATATTAACAACAATGTTTATTTAACTTAAGCTTACGCAGGTTTCTCGTGGGAGGGGAGGGGGGGGGGGGGGGTTGGAAAAAAAACGTCGGAATTCATTTTATATTTAAACAATCACACAACAATTTAAATAATATTCATAATTTACATTTGAAATCCATTTTAAAAACAATTGTTTTAATTAAACCATATACTTCCGGCTTCGTACATGTAAACAGGAAACTGAGATATAAAATTGTTAAACGCTCACAATAAAAAAATTGTTACATATGTAGTGTTTTATGATTAACGAGTTAATTACAACTTTATAGCAGAAAATAATCAAATTACCAAGGCATAGCAATGCTTGATCTTCATTGACAATAACAGAAATTTTAAATCCTAAAAACTAACATGAGCGTCGGAAGAAGGGGGATGGGGAATTCTAATCAGAAAATTTTTAAGGGGTAAATAAAAATGGATTTTGATAGTAGGTCTGGTTCAAGCAGGGCCGTAGCCAGACTTGAACGTTAGGAAGGACAAACAAATTTGTTGGAAGGGCGAATATATTTAAAAGAAAATTATTAGTACAAAAAAGAAAAGCGCAAAAAATTTTCGAGGTCACGCCCAAATTCGTCAAGAATTCAATCAACCAAAGCAATCTGAAGTGGACACCAGTGGCGTAGCCAGAAAATATGCTCGGGGGAGGGGGGGGGGGGCTCAGTGGGCGTAAGTAGAACATTTTTTTTTCTGTGGAGAGAAAGACAATTAGGACTACATGTATGTCATAGTTATGACATTGAACCTAGTGAAGCGGCGGTGGTAAACTGGGCGCGAAGTAATTATGAAACATTTATTGAATAGGTAAACTGGGCCGAGAAAAATAAGGGTTCTCTAAAAATGATAGGTAAACTGGGCGATTGGCCCTGTAATCCCTCAGGTAAATTGGACGAAAACAGGTTAAACGAAAAATCAGCAAAATTTAAGTTTAGCATTATTTATTTTTACATTTTATAGTTACAGTACAGGAAATAATTATAATCGTATATATATAAACATAATATATTATGATGCAGCTATAAATAGGATGTACATTTTACGTAATGTATCCTATCAATTTCACCTAATCTATATTTATTAACAAGACTTTGGAGTGCTTCTGATTTATTTCTTACAGTTTTATCCTTAACTTTCATAGGTATGTGTAAACTTTGTAATTTAACATATGTATCAATTTGACATTCTTGTAACTTTTCAAGAAAAATGTAAATTGATGGATGAGTTGAGTAAAATGAATTGTTAAATTTGGCATGAAATGACTCGCAGCAATAAGTCGTTTTAGTGGTTGAAGCAATTTCCTCTGCCCATAGAGAAGGAGGAAATAAAGCATTTTCCACTATATAAGTTTCTAACAAATAATCACAATATTTGTCGAGATTTTCATTTTGTGGTTTGCATGACATCAAATCGAAGATAAAACAGTCTTCTACTTCATTTGGGCTTAGATGAGCTAACCCAAAAGTATTTTGAAGCCAGTTATCGATTTCAGTTTTTGATTTGTATTCAGAAGTTAAACCAATAGATTGTATTTTTCTGTACCATGACTGATGCAAGTGAAATCGGCAACCGTTGATTTCAACACTAGGCCAAACACATAGTAATGCCGTGTGGATGGCTTTTTCAAAATCCACAAAAATTTTCTTTGGTTTTAAGGTAAGGCCATATTTTTCACTAATGTTACATTTTATCAATGCAAAACAACTTCTGTAAGCTTGAACAGTTTTACTAGGTAACAAGCAAAACACTAATATAGTGGCCATTTTGGAGTCCGTGAATTGTGAAAAATTGCGAAAAAAACGTGGTACAAAATGAAAATGTGCCATCCATATACAATACATTAACTTCAGTTAAGACAGTAATGTTACTTTTACATGTGAACACAATTATATTAGTTTCCGGATCGTTAATAAACAAAAAATCTTCACCTTTGCTTTTCAATCTTGATTCACAGTAATTTCCCACAGCTTCATGAACTTCTAACTTCTTTCATATTCTTTGGTAGCGGGCCGGGTAGAACTTTTGGGCGACAGTTATAAATGTTTTTCCTTATATAACTGACATCGGTTGTTGGTAATGATTTACAAATAATTTTAGAAGGCCTTTCAGATATATCTTCTTTTGTGTTTCGTTTACATACGTTTGTGACAATTTTCCGGTTTAATTTTTGTTCATCTGTCCCGTGATTGTGGACGCCATAGTTCCTTGACACCAAATTATTAGGGACAACGGTATAAACCGTGGCTTTACACTTCAACCTTTTTTGGGTACATCTCCATGAATCATTCACATATTCACCACTTTTCAAAACTGTGTCTCTCGTATACGTGAAATGTTCAAAGAGAAGCAAATCCTTTCCACGTTCACTTGCTATTAAAGATGACATTGCTAAGAAACTCGTAGACATTTTCAAATTGAGAAACGAAATACAAAGAACTTAACTACACTGTATACACTCTTGAGGCTAAGTACAAACTGTTATCATATTATGCATATAATTAATGACCCTCCTACAATCTTATGACCTACGCAGGTCATTTTTGGTTTACTTGATCGTTCGCCCAGTTTACCTTTAGGATTAAGAAACCTTTTCTAAACTACAGGTACCTATGATATTTTGCCGTCCAGTTTACCTCCGTTCTAAGCGTTCTAGTGAAGAAGGTGGAAAAGCGCCGCAGGCGAAAATTTTTTGGGGCTACGCCCAAAGTTCGTTTAAAATTCACCTAACTACTATCAAATTTCGAAAATTAAATTATTATCTCCTCCCCTCTGGATGGTTGGATTAAATTTGTTTTTGTAAATGTTGTTTTTACTTTTTTTGATATTCCTAGGTGGCTTTTTATTTAAAATTTTTTTTTATATTTGTGAAAATATAAATATTGGTCAATACAAAATTTCAATGTATGTATGACTCTAACCAGCGTTTTTCGGGCTCAGTTTTTTATGATTAAAAATAAAGTAAATATCGCTCACCACGCTAAAATTGATGATTTTTTCAGAAATAATGTATTTCAGGAGCGTAGATCTATGAGCAGTTTTTCGTGCAAATGCTTGGGTTTTGAAATACTCCTTCTTAAGTGCCGTCGATATCGCGCGAAATGATATATTCAAAAATTCTTACGCTTAAACCACGTAATACGGACTCTGTTAGCAAGTTTATTCCCATATAAAAAATGATTGAGTGATTAAAACTGAATTAATGACGACTTATTTTTTAATAAAACCAATAAGCAAAATAAATATGAAGAAAATCCAAATATTTTTCAGGAAGGGCCAAATCTTTTCCAGGACTTGAACCCGGCTACGGCCCTGGGTTCAAGTAAAGTTCACCTGAACTGTCTGCAAGACAAAATTGGCTTATTAAAAAAGCGCCTTAATTATAACACCAACGCCCAACGATATCCTATAACAAAATCAATATACTTTTGTTTTTTAGGAGAGGGTCATAAAATATGGGTCATGTCATTGACACATAACTTTTTACTGTAATTGATGTTTGTTTATCTCCCATTCGTTATTTTATTATGGGGTAGGTACTTAAGAACAAAGATTACACATTTATTGTAATTGTATTGTAAAAAATTGTAAAATTGTAAAAATTATTAATTTCTAATGTCAGGTAAGGGTAGGGGAAGCGGAAGGGCAATCGCATATTCAACAATACGACTATAGTCAATTTCAGAAAGGTGTAGAGTATAAAAGATTAGGTAAGCAAAGGGACTACAAAGTGACCCAACGAAAATTTAAGCCACTTTTAGAATTTGGCATTGATTTAATTGCAAAATTCTTTATTTTCATCAAGTGCAGGTAGTACCACCCGGTTTGGGTCAATTTATGGGTTTTGCCTATTGTTATCCATTCACAAACACTGAAGATGGTGTGACAAAAGCGTGCATTATGTACATAGTATTAGGTAGACTTATTTTTTATTAAACAATATATACAAAAAGTACATTATACAGAAATTAAATTATAAAAAATCATAATATTCTACGTCATCTAAGGAACTGTCATCTTCTCTTGACGCTATAATTAACGGGTCGACGGTCCGATCGATCAGGTGGTCAAGATCTCACATATTCTCCACTTCTTTAATGATATGATGGACTGCTTTTCGCCAGTTCTCTGGTGGAACTTCCTTAATGGCTTGATTACACAGTAGCTTAACGTCTTTCATTTTGAATGTTTTGTTGCGTCTTTCTACTAATCCTTTTACTTGCGCCCATATGAGTTCTATGGGATTTAGTTCGCAATGATATGGCGGTGTGCGCAGCACAGTTACACTATGTTTTTCAGCTATATCTTCCACGGCATATTCCATTCGTTTGTGTAAATTTGCTACAGCTAATAGTTCCTTCTTTATCAAATTATCTTAAAATCAATACTTTTGGTGGTTAACCAGTCGATAATTTATTGTTTTCTCGAAGATGAAGTTGGAGTCTTCTTTATGCGTCGTGAATGATAGTTTCTGTTATCCATAACTACTACTGACTCAGCTGGAAGATATTTTATTTTTATCATTTCATCAAAATAGGCCTCAAAAACATTCGAATTCATGTCCTCGTGGTAATCTCCCGAATTGAATTACGCAATTACTTGAAATTTTAATATTACAAACAATACTATTTTATCTTAAGGCTCTACCACGCGCAAATTTAGAGGATGAAAAACACCGTTTCGCTACTGCAGGATTCTGCAAAGGCTATTTGAGATATTTGTCGGGACAATTTAAAATTTAATAAAAGAATGTTTGTATTTCTAAGGTACAAAGCCCTTTTTTGAAAAAAATAAGAATATGTATAAGAAAATGCCCACTAAAGGTGCGTATTTTTAGGCACTTTTCCAAGGTTAATATCGTAGCTAAGAATTTTTTTTCAAAAAAATAGCCATGTACCTTAGAACTTCCATGTCCTTTCTTTAAGACTTCAAAAATTGAGACAAGACAATGTCGTAATAAGTCCGTTATCTTGCAGCGCGCAACTCATGTTTTAGGTAAATTTTGTTGTCATGTTATAGAAGTTGCCTATATACAGCTGAATTTATTCTCGGCTGACGTGAAACAATTTATATCCAGAGAGAATAATGATACACTGAAAAAAATTATAGGTGGTCGAACAAGAAGTAATTTCGGGGGTAATTTTGGGCTAAATTTTATGTTCTTCTTTTTAGATTGTCAATGCCAATAACAGAATATCTAAGTGTCAATTTTAAAAAGACGCAACTAGTAGTTGTGCTATATACTCTGGGTTGCCATAAATGTTTCGGCTTAGACCGAGATGGTTTATAATGCGCCGGAAGGCAAAATGTTCAAGGCGCTTTCACCATTTTGTCAAAACGGGTGTTTGGGCTTTCAAAATTTCTTATTCATGTTAGGTAAGGATAAGAATTGAACGAAATGCAGTGGATTTGTTGATGTATTGCAATCAAAAATGGGCTATATTGAATTTTTTTTGTTTTGTTTTTTATCGAAATGGGCCATTGTCTTGATAGTGAACAAAATATGCTAAGGTAAATAGCTTATTGGTATTAGAGGCCCAAACTGGGTCACCGGGAACTTATGACAAATCCCAGGCTGTATGGTAACCCTGGTATATTAACTCTTAGATCTAAAATTAAAGTTTAATTTGTCTTGGTAAAGGGTGATAGGTGCAATAAAATAAAGCCATTTATGAAGGTTCTTAGTGAGTAAGGAAACCAACTGTTGCATAATGAATCTATTTCTATTCGATTGTTTTTATATTTTATGCTTATTATACAGGCTCTATATATTGTTTATATAGTGAGCTTCTGTCTAAACCTGTTAAAATATGAATTCATCTTAAAGGTGAAATGTGTTTATTATTTTATCCATGGTTTAACGATTTAAAAGTAGTTGTCAGGCACGAATTTGGCGTTGGTTACATGATATTTATCTGTCCATGTTATTGGCTCGCAGCTACAATTTGGTGCAGCGAGACGACTACGGTATAGGGACAATGCTTCTAAGAAGCTAGGTAGGTATTAAATAAAAATTGGACAGTATGCCACGCAGAGTAATAAAATACAATTTTTTGTTAGGCATGGGCGTCCATAGAGAGGGCTGTTGCCCCCGTCTCTTGACCAAGGGGGAGCGGAGGGGGGGGGGGGGGGGAGAGGTAGATATACTTTTTTACTAACTTTTGTTAGGGGGAGTTTATGAAACGACTGCGACATTTTTTTTTGTAGCCACTTTTGAACGGTGGAGAAAGTGTAGAAAAGGCTGCGTAGTATTTTATTTTATAGAAGTCACTTTTGAGAACTTACACGTTTTTTTGGCTACCCCCCTATCACTTTATGTTTATAAAAAACATTAATACCGTGATTTTGTATCGGATTGGCGCGACGATACGGTACTACCTCCTGTTGTTTCTGTATTAGTAAAAAAAAGTCTAGGTACTTACTTTTTCCTCTTTTGAGGGTGCAGCGCAACTAAACGTCAAAAATATACCATTTTAAAAAAAAATAATTATAATGGCACGGAACGCGACGGACAAAATACTGCGCGAGTTAGTAACCACAGTCAACAAATCCTGGAACCAGCGGGACTTATCTTTTGTTTTTTTTTTAATAAACACGGTGAAAAATTTGTAATATAAGAAAATTTTGATTGAAAAACTATTGACCTTACGAAGTATTTGATAACCAATGCTGAAAACCTTTAGTTTCAGGGTAGGCCTTTGCCTCCCAATTTTGAAAAATTGACAGTATATGCTAATGCTGATGGGGGCGATCGGGCTAAAATATTTTTATAATGGTGGCACTTCCCGTTATACCGGAAGTAAGTGTCAACTTGCTTATTTTAAATAGAATAATATAAGGCTTCTTTATAGAAAAAATTTATAATTATTTTAAGGCTTGCAAACTTCATTCTTAACAGAAAAATTCAAATATGTCAAAAACGCTTAGATATTTATAGGTATAGGTATACAGGGTGGGGACTTTAACTGGAATAAATTCGATTTTATTAAACCTGCTGAAGTTGCGCCTACAAAATTTAGTATGTGGGGGTTTTGGAGCATGCGGAATTGGATGATGTCGGCGTAGTTGCCAGATTTCTCAGCTTTGCGCTACACGTAGTAATTTTGTTATTTTAAATGGAATGCACTATTTATTTTTATTGCAGTGAATTAGTGTTAAATGTAGTAAGATCTCAAATTTACAAAATTCTATCTTCACTAGTTTTTGAGCTATGGCAACACTGTAGTTCCCTTAAAAAGTGCCGGGACGCTTGTCTACCTCCATAGTTACTAAGTTATTGACAAGCTTCAAGAAAAGTTCTTGTCTTTTCAAAATGGCCAATTTAATTTAAACTTTAAAAATAGAAATTCTCATGATACTTTTTAATGGAACTACAGTGTTTCCATAGCTCAGCAATTAGTGAAGATAGAATTTTGTAAATTTGGCATCTTATTAAATTGGACACGCCCAATGCACTGCAATAAAAATAAATTGGGCATTCCATTTAAAATATTAAAATTACTACGTGTAGCGCAAAGCTGAGAAATCTGGCAACTGCGCCGACATTATAATTCAATTCCGCATGCTTCAAAACCCCACATACCAAATTTTGTAGGCGTAACTTCAGCAGTTTTAATAATATCGAATTTATTCCAATTAAAGTCCCCACCCTGTACAAAATCTGCCTAGAATCTTATGTAGAATGCAAAAATGTAATAATATATAGGTTGTTCTATTTAAAATAAACACGCTGATACTAGGGTTGCCAACCCTCCCGATTTAGTCGGGAGGCTCCCGCTTTTTACTAAACCTCCCGCCGCCCACGCACTTAAACAAAACTCCCGCTTTTCCGATAACACGACGGACGCCTAATAACTGTACCTACAGCTGCCTTAGAGAGGGGCAACCTTTTTTTTTTAGAAAGCACGTTTGATGAGAAGAGGAAGAAATATAAAAGGCACGCCACAGCGTAAGGTCAACGGGGTATCGACTTTTTTTTTAGAAATCATCAATATAATTATTTTAAGCACCTCAAAAAAAACTTGTCCTCCAGGCACTATCCACCTCCCGCTTTTCAATTTTTAAAACCTGACTACCCTAGCTGACACTAACTTTCGGTATAACCGGAAGTACCACCATTATGAAATTTTTTTAGTTCGGTCGTCCCCATCAGCATTATGTACCGCGATGGCAAATTTTGAAAATTTTCCTATGTATAGTTTTCCATATATAGTTCGAAGCGGTTCCCGGTGGAACACGAACACCCTGTTTGCAGGTGCTTTTATACCTATTATTAATTAACACTTCAAACTTTCTGCTCTACCCAACTTTTTTTTTGTAAATATTCTATAGCTTTAATAATAAAATAAGACAAAATTTAAAAGATATATCCGTATAACGATTAGATACATTATTTTAACTAATAGGATAACAAGTAAAATACTTATTTTCCTCAAAACAAATTTCTCATCTTCGAAATAAAATCAACGGAAACTCATTAGCATAAGAAAGAACCTGCCGCCTCGTCTCGTGGTTTCAGTGTGTGTCGATGTTTACGGAATATTTTTCACCACGTCATAAGCTCGCTAGTATGCCCACTTCGGGTGAGACTCTCTTGCAAATAAATTTCTTGCTGCACAAAGTTCCGCCTTAATACCCGTTAACCTAATTCTCCATGGCCGACACCGAAATTGAGCCGAACTGGACGGAATTTCCCATTTTATTACTCTACACCTTTCTGAAATAGACTTTAGTACAAAACCAATGTTATATATCCATATCCATACATTTAATACATCATTCAAAAGTACTTCGCACAATATTTTTATATCAAGAAAGTATACATGAATATTTAATTTTTTAGAGCCCTTTCGTAAAAAATATGGGAAATGCTTTTAAGTAAATTTTCCGTCGTTTGCTCATTTGCAATGAAAGCGAGAAAAATATACTTAAAATCACAAGAATAAGTAAATAACATTGTTGTGTCGAAATACTGGTAGACGCCCGCCATAATAAACAGATAACTAAGTACCTGGGGAAACAATAGAATAAATAATGATATGTAAAACGAAACTGTGATTCCTTTTAAAGCCAGTAACCTCGTCCCGATAAAGTGCATGACGTGAACAATTTTTAACAAATTTAGGAATGATTCCTCGTTAAAATATTCAATTACTGTCCTAATAATACCATACTGTTCGTACAATCGAAGATTCGTTCGATATTTAAAAAATTAATGACTAGACGTTTGCTACGTGTTTTAAATAGAAAAGATCTACGTTCAGTGGCTTATCGTACCTATACGAGACCAGTGGCAGCGCCTTCCCTCGTATCCCTCTATTGCAGGGGCGGCTCGTCAGGGGAAGTAGGTGAAGGGGCTCTTCACCAAAAAAAAAAAAATAAAACCAGAAGGAAAGTTTTTCGACAATATTAAATATTAATATACCAATACAGCTACCATTTTAGCCCTTAAAAAATAATTATGTTTGAATTAATAATATTAATTTAATTGGAATGTAGCTATGTATAAGGCCACGGTTAACTCCGATGGACAATAATTATAAACACTCGTGCATTTTGGCGCGCCCCAGCCGACCGTGTCCGTTAGCTCAAAGGAAGTAAAGACCCAATGCCTAACATGGCTTTGATATTCACCATTGCTATGGTTACGTGACGTCAGTCACGCAAACAGCATGTAACAATTTGCATTATGATGAAGGGCGATTTAAAAATAGATCAGTCGTATGCACCATTGTTTTAGCATTGGTTCGCCTAACCTTAAGCTATTTATTTTAAGGCTTCGCAAAACTTATGGTTATAGATATCGTTTTTGCTTGATTTAGTGTGTGATTAAAAAGTCTTGTTCTTATTTTTCAGTTAATTCAGTAGGGTACGTGTACCTACTTAGTATTGTGTTTTAAAAATGAACTCAATTAATGACATAGTTTGTAATTTGTTGGAAACTCCATTCAGTCGTTGGACAGATGAGGATAAGAGAGACGTTTTGTTACACGGGTTTTCAGTCAATGTTTGTTTAAGTACCCGCACTATACCTAGCTCTTCACCATTTTTTAAGACCGCGAGCCGCCACTGCTCTATTGTTAGTTAAGTTTAGTATAGGACGCCCACACAAGAACTTTCTCACTCATCTCATAAAGTTTTTGTTAACTACTGAACTGAAGTACATGCATTTTACATCATTATAAAGGGAATTGAAAGACCTTTAAAATAAAGTATCACTCCTTTTCCTTCCATTTAAGATTTTAGGGGTGGTGCCACCCCGCCCAAGGGGCTGCACATGCGTGATTTTTTGCCAATTTTGTGTCCCCCTCGAAAACAAAATCGACGGGTTTGAGCGTTTTTTCAAAAAAGAACTGAGCTGCCAGTAAATGTCTCTGTTTCGCCACCCTGTATATAACTAAAAATTCTATACTGTCAAATTCAGAGCTGCACTATCAAAATGTTGGTGGTGTCATTGATACGTCACTGAAAATACAGTATATTATGTAGGAAATTGGATTAGACAGCTGCTGACATGATTTGTTTTGCCTCAAATTTTTGCTCGGGAAGTACAAAGACAATAGACGCCCAAGGAAGGTTATCCCCCCCTCCCCCCAGTGAGTGTTTGGCTTGGCTGGTTGTCCCCAACATTTTCAAGACATCCAAGGGGTTGTCCTATACGTGATTTTTAATTGCGCCTCTCAACATTGGTAATAATATAAAAAATTGAACACTCTAAAAATTCTGCCATTTTAAACAAGTGTGCGTTTTCACTCTGTCTGAAAAAAACGCGCCGCACGCCAAAAGCCAAAATTTGGGAAAATTTAATAAAACTAAAAGATATTGAGATAAACGTTTAGTAGTAGTAGGGGAGGCGAGCCTTGTTTTTTCGACCTACCCTCCCCTCACCTTCGTTGATTGGCCATGATTACATGGATAGAACATTTTGTCCTACAGCGATGTACGGTCGTTTTTTTTTGGCGAGATTGGTTTCCAAAATTATTAAAATAAAACCATAGATGCAAGTTTGACTGTGGCATAAATAACGTTGGCGTATTTAGTGGGGAGGCTGCCGGGCTGCAGCCCCCCTTCCCCGAGCCCAGGAGCTCGGGGTCTATAAGTCTAATTGCAACCTAATTTTTCATCTCACGCTTGATCTCTTAATTTAAATTTTTAAATAATGTATTCTTGGCTTAGATTACAAAGGTCTTGTAGGAAAAGTTTAGTTTTTAAACTTGTCCTTCTAAAAGTCCTGTTTTATACAGAGCTTAAGGTTTCGGACGCAGATCGTTTTAGTTATTGATTTATGATATAATTTTAAAGGAAAACGAGTAAAAAGATTAATCATTTATAGTATTTTTCTATTATATACTTGTCCGCTCCGTTTTCCCTTTTTTGGGGCTATTTTAAATCAACAAAAACATAACTCAATGCAATAAAATACTTTTACAATAGAAACAATAAACAAATAGGTATTTATTTTTAAAGAGAAAAATTAAAGTAAAAATTTTAATTGAAACATTATTTATGGAAGAAGTGTGATAATTTATAATAAAAAAAATAGTGCGGGAAGAAACGAGAATGCTTTATTATAAATATACAAAACGGCACGCAAAAAGGAGTATATCAAAACCTAAGCATTTGCACCAAAAGCTGCTATTAGATCTACGCTCCCAAAATACATGATTTCTGAAAAAATCATCAATAATGGCGATATTTACTTTATTTTTAATCATGAAGAACCGAGCCCGAAAAACGCTGGTTAGAGTCATACATAAGTCTTATGTTAAAATTTTGGATTGGCACCAATATTCATATTTTTTACAAATATAAAAATGTTTTTTTTTTTTAATAAAGAGCCAGCTAGGAATATCAAAAATAAAAAGGAAAAAAAAATATACAAAAACAAATTTAATCCAACCATGCAGAGGGGGAGAGGTAATAAGTTAATTTTCGAAATTTGATAGTAGTTAGGTGAATTTTAAACAAACTTTGAGCGTGGTCTCGAAACTTTTTCGCCTGCGGCGCGTTTCTACCTTCTTCGCTGTACAATATGCTAAAATACATGTAGTCCCGACTGTCTCTTTCTCCAGAAAATAAAATGTCCTACTTACGCCCATTAAGTCCCCCCCCCCCCCCCCCCCGAGCATATTTTCTGGCTACGCCACTGCGTTGGCAGGAATTATTTACTTACAATCGAAATTATCTGATTAGTAAATTAAAAATTAAGGTTACCATCAAACTTGCTGGTTAGTTATTTACTGTTTAAAATTTTTGTGCAGCCTGTCATTAATATTGTAGTGTTATAGCAGTTGATTGATAAATCGTTGTACCTAAAAGTAAATTTAGCAGGAATACAACGAATTGCGGACTTTTCTACAATAAACATAATTTAATTGATTTTATCCATTAAAACGTCGGAAATTCAAACGTATAAATAGTTTATACCATAATCAAAATGCTAAACATACAAGCCTAACATTACAAGTAAGGTCTAATAGGTAATATTTTATGGCAGAAGCCATATAAATATTTTTTTAAAGTCATTGGTTTTTTTATAATTAACTGATAAGTATTTTAAACCATTTTGCTGCCTTGAAAATAAGAATAGTACATTGTATACCTACCTAGTAGAAAAAGCTGAACATTTCCAGACGACCGTCAAGATTGTATGTCGAGGCGCAAGCCGAGACTGACAATACGGAGTCCTGGAATGTGGCTTTTTCTACGAGGTTACATACTATTTTTTCGTAAATCGAAAATTATTAAAAGGACATAACTTATTACAATCAACTTGTTAAAATTTTGAAATAAATATTATTAACTTTGTTCACAAATAAAGGATGCTATTAAATATTTGTGTTGTAACTATGGAAACACAGTAATATTGAATTGTCAAGCTTAACACATTTTAATTTTGAAGAAGTAGTCCATTCTTAAAGTGGAGTTAATTTATAGAAATAAAATAAAAAACATAAAGTCTTTCTCCACTGGTTTATTAAACATAAGGTTAGAAGGTGGTAGATGTTCTACATGTTTCGGGTGTAGAAACACCCATCATCAGGAACAAAATATAAAGAGAAAAAAATTTCATAGAAAGGAACAGACGTAAATGGTGAGTGATAATGAACCTCGATGGAGCTCTCATCGAGCCATGGAAGATTAAACATTTTTTTTTAAAATTTTTTAAAATTCTTTAATTTTTCGGCTATGAACTAAGATTCTACATCAGTTCTATGCCTTTACTTTTCTTAACTAAATATTTTATTTTTCCCTTAAAAAGAGGGCTAAGTTAATACATTTTCTTTCTCTCCACGGTTCCCGTGATGAGGGTTCTTGACCTGTGAGTCTCCACTTTTTACATTTCTTAATTTTTTCTCTTTGCCCAAACGGGCCCCTTCTTACCACTGTTACCTGTTGCCCATGGTCAGTGTTAAGACTTAAATATGTCAATTTTCTTATAATCACTATCCCATTTTTCAACATTTAATCTTCCATGGCTCGATGAGAGCTCCATCGAGGTTCATTATCACTCACCATTTACGTCTGTTCCTTTCTATGAAATTTTTTTCTCTTTATATTTTGTTCCTGATGATGGGTGTTTCTACACCCGAAACATGTAGAACATCTACCACCTTCTAACCTTATGTTTAATAAACCAGTGGAGAAAGACTTTATGTTTTTTATTTTATTTCTATTTTTTAACACATTTTAGTTTACAAGTAGATAGAAATAATATATCCTTATAGTACAATAATAAATATTTCCTAACAGTTATTTGCCGTTGCCTAACAACGACTAAGTGTAAGGAAATATTGACTTTTTCTTTCAGAAATGTTATCAAAAATGTCAATATTTCCAATCGATTTTCGGAAAAAAGTCGCAATTACTTGCTCACAAAGCTTATGGGAAATGGCTTTCGGCTAATTTTTTAGTATTTTGTAGATGTTACCGTCCTTATTAAAAGTGCCGATGGCCGTAATCCAATCCTATCACTAGTTTTTGAGTTAGGGCCCTTTAAAGTTAGCAACTTCTTAGTTTGAGATATTCTGCATTGTCTGAAGTTTTCACTTGTTTCTTAAAAACTATTAACTTGTGTAAAATATTATAACTGGATCACCCTATATATCTTAGACTAGAATGTGTTGAAATATAATTTTTGTAAAAAAATGTTACAGATTGGATAGTAATTACATTAATCAATTATAACAGAAATTAAAGTCGTTTATTAGATTTTCAAGTGATTTTTTTTTGAGAAATAAAATACCCGGCAATATACTCTATATCAACGTATGCCCGTTTTTCCTTTCCATAGTTTGGCATTATAAGATATTAAAATATGAACAGTATCTAGCCGTTGGTTTTCGAAATTCAAAAAATGAGTAATAATTTTTTTTGATCTTTCATAATTTTTAAATAATAATTATTTAATTTGTTATCCAACATACTGTATATATTTTATTTCTATATAATTAAAAGAAAACTTAAGGCCTAGTTTTCCACTAAAAAATAAAAATAAAAAAGTTAACAGTTTTTAAGAAATTGACAACTTTAAAGGGCAATAACTCGAAAACTAGTCATAGAATTGGATTACGGCCATGGACACTTTTAATCAGGACGTCAAGATCTACAAAATATTAAAAATTCAGAAAAATTAGCAGAAAGCCATTTCCCATAAGCTTTGTGAGGAGTCCTGAAAATGAAAATTGGTTTGACTAGAGGCGAAGCTGCCCTAGCTTAAAGTTTATTGATATTAAAGAAGTAGAAGTTGAAGTTTAGTGTTCGTAATAAGAAAATAGGAAAAAACGTTAGCGGCAAGCGGACAAAGTGGTGCATCTATCTTTTGCATTAAAGTAAGCATACAGGGACGCCAAAATGATGGGTTCCCTGGGGCGCAGGTAGACAATGACAGCTGTTTCGTTCTTATTAGGACTCAGTATAAAAATTCCATATATCTTAAATGTCAATATCTCAAAAGCAATTGAATTTAGACATATGTAAGACATTTTATAAAAAAATAAGCGTAGAATTTTGTGGGAAATTAAAAAATAATATATTATATAGTGTGTTTCATTAAAAAAAATATGTTTGATATGTATCTATTATTCTATCTATTACAGTAAAACAAAGTTGAACTTCTAAATTTCCACTATATTATACATCCCATCCCATAATATCATAAATATTTCCACCAAGTATCGTCTGAATCAAATAATATGTTTGATATACTCTAACTATTTGGGATACTCCGAATAATTTAAAATAATTTTAGTTCGTAGAACTACTGCCTTCATATAACTCTGTTTTTAAAAAAGTGAATAGTTTAGATGCTATGAAATCGTGTGTTAAGAGTGGACTACCCTTATTTGTAAGAGTGTGTCTATTACTGAATTTCACTTATAAAATAGCTGTTAGTTGTAGATAATAAATTTTCCCTAGAAAGTTGCATTTTGTTTATTGATGTCAAAAGCTAAGATGATATAGATACTTTAAGATATATTTTGATTACCATGGTTAATATTTATCTCGTATTATTTTCTTTATGGAAAATCAAATAGATATTTGTCATTTGGTATTATATTATGAATTTCTCAATAATACCCTACAAAGTGAAATTAGAATATTTTGACTATTATATTGGCCTTCAATTATTGACCTAAAATTTCAAATGAAATTTTTTATGTCAACTAATTTGGGGTAATAAATAATAATTATTAGGCGAAATTTTAGCGTTTTATTCCGAATGTTCTTTAAGAAACCGGGCGTTAAAAAAACACCGAAGTAGATTCTTAAAGCTATGGTTTCCCAGGATAGCGCCGGTACCGTACTAGGGCGGCCGCCGTATAGTAAAACTTTGTCCATGCATATTACGGAAGCTCTAGTAACGGTACCGCTATCCTAGGAAACGTGTTTTTTTAAATCTATTTTCTATAAATAATATATCATAAATATTAAAGTTTAAGGTCAAGTTTACCATTTTCCATTTTAATACTTCAACTTGACCTTGTTAATTATTAACTATAAGTGTTGTGTTTATGATGATGTGATGACGATTTCGACATAAGTTTTGTATTCTCGCCACATGCAACGATAAGAAGACGTTTGATGATTAATTATTTTAAACAATTAAAAAATATTTATAATTGTTGGTTGTCACTGATGTCACAATAAAAAGCTTTTGGTTAATAGATTATGCTTTAAAATTGTTATGCGTCCCAACCACAGACATAAATATATGTTTATGGTCCCAACAATTAAGTCTAATGACTAATGAGGTAGGAGGTAACCAAAAATCATAAACAAAAGTAAATGCTTTATCATAAACCCCTAATTTATTAAATTTAGCAAGTCATTTTTATGGTGATTAATGAAATGTCACAAGTGCAAATAAGATCTAAATATTATGGCACTAGAGGTATCAAGTAGTTTATGCGCTTCGGGGCTACTTCATTAGATCTGTTGCAACAAAGATAATTTTAGTTAAATAGTTTTTATTTACCAACGACCTGTATAATTAGACGCAGTGTTTACTTGAGAACTTAGGCAAATTATTTGGCTCAAACATAATTTGAGATATTGCCAAATTATCATAACATAATATTCCTTAATATATTTTTCTGTAAAGACCTATTAAATTTGTAATAAAATTGACACAATTTTTAAGTTATGTCAATTCTACTTTATGAATAGTAGATATACATTAAATTATTATACCGGGTGTAATTTTAAATGGGGTCAATTATTGGCTTCCCTAATTATTTTAGAGAAAAATTCTATTTAGGTTTATTAAAGAGCACTAAAACCCACATTCAAAAGAATAACTTTAGATATTTTTGATGAGCCCGTTTACGAGTTATCGCCGATTTCTTTTTAACTATTTCTCCTTTTTATGGCCCCGTATTTGCGGGCACCAGTCAAGGTAAAAGATGACTGTCAAATAAAGTTGTAATTTTGAAACGTGTGCTTTATTGTTATAAAAACTCATACATCGAAAATATTAGCCATGAATTACACTTCTGAAGAAAAAATATTGATGATTAAATGGTATTATCAAGGAAATAGTTATCAAAATGTGTCAGACATGTTTGCTGCTCTGTATCCGAATAGACCGATACCTGCAAAATCCACAGTCGAAAGGACTATCAAAAAATTTGAGACAAAAGGCACTGTAATAAATAACTGCAGATGTGAAGAAAGGCAGGAACAAAGAAGAGATGCAAGAAATGATAGGGACTTGCAAGTTTTATTGTGCGTGGAAGAAAATGATGGGAAGATCAGCACAAGGAAACTTGAGGATGACATAGGATTAGATCACACCACAGCGTTACGAGCTTTAAAACGACATAAATATTATTCATACAAATATGAAAAGCACCAAGAGCTAAGAGACAGGGACGAAATCCGACGACAGGAGTTTTGTTTTGGTATGATTGAAAGAGCAAACATGGATAGGGAATTTTTAAAAAACATTTGTTTCACTGACGAATGCACATTTACCTTAAACAATGACCCCAATGTTCAAAATTATCGATATTGGAGCAAAGAAAACCAACACAGGTTTGTCGAAACAAGGACGCAATATCCACAAAAAGTTAATGTTTGGGCTGGGATTTTCGGAGAAAATATTATCGAGCCATTATTTCTTACACGAAATCAAATCAAATCAAATCAAAATTTATTTATTCTCCAAACAATAATAATTATATAAACAGTTAAGAAAAAAAAAATATATTAACTATTACGAGAAATAAATAAAGAAAACCTAAACCCACTAAAGACTACGCTGTGCGTGGGTATGATTTTATTTATTAATATAATTAAAGCGAATATAATTAAAGCGAATAATATCAAATATAAAATTGACAACACATACTCTGACTCATTCCGCACGGAACCTATCCCTGAAATAATACATTCCACGTTCTCAACATGTATACATTACACACAACATACTCGTACTCGTACACATCACACCCTATAATATAATATTACACCTTACTTATATTTAACGATAAATTAATTTCAAATGGACATGGATAGGCATAAAACTACATTTACACGTCCGCCACACAACATCAACCAGAAAATAATTTAGTTTCCAGAAACTGAAGCCCACTATAGTTAGCCCCTAATGATGCTGGCAATTCTCATCACTCAGGTATACGGTATATGTTTTTAAAATCCACGTATTGGTGTATTTGATATCTAGGTAATGAAGATATCCATTTTTTAATCCTATTTTTAAACAGAGGGAAACTAGTTACATTTTTCACTTCCGGAGGTATAATATTAAAAAGCCTGGGACCCAAGTAATGAAAGTTCCTCTGTAAGATTGATTTTTCTGCCCGAGGTACAACATTTGACCGGTTACTATATCTGGTGTTATAATCATGTTCGATCCTACCCAACTCAGTTTTCAGAATAAATTGCCTCGAGACGCACGCTAAGAAGTAGAGTTGTCTAATGTCAAATAACCCACTCTCTGAATAAAGCAGATTAGAGGGATACATGAAAGGTCTCTTAAAAATTACTTTGAGAACTAATTTTTGAATAATTTCCAAGTTATGAATATGAATTTTGGTTGCTGCTCCCCAAGCAATAATTCCATAGGTCAAATGACTTTGTATTAGGGAATAGTAAAGAATTTTTAGTTGATTTGAGTCTAATATTTTTGAAAGAAGTCTTATTTTGTATAGAACAAATCTTATTTTTTTTACCGTATTATTTATATGTTCATCCCATTTAAGGTTACTATCAATTATAACCCCAAGATACTTTATTTTATTTACCATTTTAAGTTTAATTTCCGAATCATTATTACACGTAATTTTAATAGTGTCATAAAAAGGAAGATATCTAGAATAAGATGTAAAAGGAACACAGTAAGTTTTATCGAAGTTGACTGTAAGTAGGCGGCTACTGAACCAGTCATAGATAGTCTTAAAATCCTTTTCCATCTTGCTTCGTAAGGAGGCCCAACAGACATCATTATATAGTATGGCAGTATCGTCAGCAAAACTAATAATATCACCGGAAACTTTTAACGAAAACAGTTCATTTAAATATATATTAAAAAGAATCGGTCCCAGGACAGTGCCTTGAGGAACTCCGCATTCTATAGTTTTCATGTCGCTAACGTTGTCATAAATTTTTACGCACTGTTTTCTGTCACTTAAATAACTGTTCATAAGTTCATAAGTAGAACCCCTAAAACCAATCCCCTCCAACACACGAAGTAACAACCCGTGGTCAACCGTATCGAACGCCTTAGCAAGATCGACAAAGATGCAACATGCCGGTCTTTTTTCATCAATAAATTTGCATACTTTTGTTGTTAAATCAGTTATCGCATCCTGCGTCGATCCGCCTTCCCTAAATCCAAATTGTTTCTCTGACAGGATTTTATACCTTTTAAGGTATTCAGATATACGCGTTTTTAAAATTTTTTCAAAAATTTTGGCACAAGCTGGGATCAAAGAAATGGGTCGATAATTGTTAACATCAGATCGGTCACCGCTTTTAAACAATGGTTTTATGAGGGCAATTTTAAACTGTTCAGGATATTGTCCGCTTTCTATAGATAAATTGTAAATATGTACTAGGGGGGGAGATATTTCCTTGTTAATTAATTTTAAGATATCGGGTTTTAAGTTATCTATTCCTGGAGCTTTATTCTTTTTTAGATTATTAATTATCTTCCTTACCTCACTGATATCAGTTGGAAGAATGACTAAAGAATTCGGTAGAGACGTTTTTAATTCTGGGATGATACTATTTTCTATTTTAATTTTTTCAGCCAATTTTTTGCCTATTTTAGTAAAATGTTCCAAAAACAAATTTGTGATATGCTTTTGGTCATTCAAAACAGTCCCATCGCATTTCTTAATTTCAAGACAATCCATATTATCTTTGGGCTTTCGGTTAGTTATCGAATTAACAACCTTCCATAAATTTACAGAGTCTTGTTGATTATTGCCAATTAATTGTTGATAGTAATTCTTTTTCGCTACCTCGATTAAGTTACCTAATTTATTTTTATACCGCCTATATATTGTAGTGTTGTCCTCGGTAGGATATTGTTTCATGTTTTTGTAAAGTTCTTGTTTTTTATTTATTGACCTTACTATGCCATTCGTTATCCATTCTTTTCTCCTAATTTCGTTATGTTTAACCCTTAATTTATACATAGATCGTTCCAAGTAGTTTCTCAATTTTAAGAGCAATAGATTGGTTGCCTCGTTTACGTCCCCACATGTATAAACATCCTCCCAACGATCATTCCTAACAAAAGAAACAAATTTATCTCTATCCAGAATTTCCTTAATTTTATTATTATTAGAATCTTTACTATTTTCAGTACGAACCTCCAACAATGTACTATAATGGTCAGTAACCGAAGTTTCGTATACAAAAGATACAAACTGATTAGAGTTTTTCTCATCTTTAACAAAAATATGGTCTATGCATGAACCTGTACCATTTTGTACCCTTGTAAAGTCATTAATAGCTGATAGAAACCCATGTCTCGCCATAGTATTTAAATAATTTTGTGTAGGCAGGTTAGTCGCCAGGATATTTATATTAATGTCCCCGACTATGACATGAATATCGCAATTTTTAGCAGTTTCTAGATATGATTGAAGTTGTTCGTTAAACAAATCAATACATGTAGAGGGAGGTCTATAAATAGCATTTATTAACAGTATTTGATCATTAAATGTAGTATATATTTCAATCGTTTTTAGAACACCAATATTCTTTACGAAGTACCGATAATCAATTCCATGTTTAACATATACCGCAACACCATCGTTCTGATTGACATCGCCCGCGGTGTATACCAGATCATAACCCCCAATGCTATGCAACAGTGGGTCCTGAAGTTGCCAAGTTTCAGTAAAAACCAAAAAATCCATCGAGGCATCCAATTGACTCAATACAATCATAGTTTCATCAATGTTTTTTTTTAAACTTCTAATATTATTGTGATAAATTTTAAGGTTTTTGTCATTCTGGCTAACCTTGAATATATTATTTATTTCTATGCTACTCTTTATTACATGTGATTTTATTGTTTTTATTTGAAAATCCCGCACATACCTATCCATCTTCACAGAATTAAGGACCAATAATAAAAAAAAATGAATGTACACGTATATAAAAATTAATCTTAACAATTCAAATTTAAATCTATTTTCAAAAATATTTCAATCATTACAATGTGACAAAATGCAACGAAACACCTAGAAATTATTCAATTTTTTAAAACTTTCTGATCTCTAGTACTTGTGGATCTGGTTGTAATTTTTGTAGTCTTCGGTGCCGGTTGTTCGGTCTTATTTTTAAGGTCTGTCCTCTTTTTTCCTGCTGATTCTTCTTGAGAGGCTTTGAATACGTCATCAATGGTTTCTTCTTGGGTAGGCCTGGTTGGTGTGGCTGGAGCACTATTGTTTTGTCTTAAAGGTAAAATACTAGTATTTAACAAGTCCAATTCTTTTTGTGGTACACATATCGGGTCATCTTCAGGATCTGTATCTTCCTCCTCCTCTGCAAGCTGTTTAGCAGTGTAGGAGATTCCGTTTATGTAGATGGAGTTACCTTTTATATACGCATTCAAGTTTTCTTCGCGAGCCTTTTTTAGGTGTTGCCACAATAACTTTTTTTCCTTTCTTTCGTCAAGCGTCAGTTCCTCGGAAATACTAATCTGTGTATTTTTAAGTTTTTTGCAATTTCTAAGTATTTCCTGCTTTCTCAGGTAGGAAGTTAGTTTAACAATTATTGGTTTTTTGCTTGAGTTCTTTCCAAAGGCGTAAACATTGTTTATTTCGTGTTTCTGTATATTTAGCTCTAAGTACTTATTAAGCTCTCCAATTACAAAATCACACAGATTCTCTTTGGGATTTTCCAATCCAAAGACAACAATGTTATTTCTTCGTAGCTCCTTTTCCAATTTATCGTATTTGACTTTTAAGTCTAGATATTTCTCTTCAATTTCCTTGGTTCTTTTATTTATTTCTGTCTCCAGACTTTCCCGCAAATTATGTACTTCTGCGTTAATATAAGCTTTGATATCGTCCGTTTGTTTTTGGTTGGCCTCCTCCAAAGCTTTCTTATTGCTCTTTTCAAGGGTTTTAACTAGCTTGTCAACAAACTCTTGAGACATCTCCCGTATGATTTATGTTTCTTCAATGTCGAGCTATTTAAAAATTCATTAGCTTTTACAAGATAGTAAAGGAATCTCTGTCCGGCTGATAAGACTGCTGTTCATACGGAGTATCGGTGGTGGATTGTTTGTAGGCGTGACTATGTGAAATCAGGCGATATCAGTACTTATTGATCATTATTATAAGGAAAACATGTACAAAAGACACAATAACGTACCTTGATCACTTAGATTTTTAACAAAATTTGTGAGCACTTCTATTTATGACTTAATGGCACTCTTATATTTAATTAATTACGTGTTTAAATCGCCAGAATCAAGCTATTTATAATAGCAACTATGTTAAACGTCTGTATCATTAGGTTGTCGAAAATGAACTGCAGAATATTTTTTGGAACTACTTGAAGATCATATTTTACCTACTTTACATGATGCCGCCAGGGAAAATCAGGAAGTTTGGTACCAAATGGATGGCTTCCCGGCACATAGTACCCTGGCTGTCCGGGAATATTTAAACCGTGCTTTTAATGGAAATGTTATTGGCTTAAATCATACAGTAAATTGGCCAGCCAGGTCTCCTGATTTATCGCCAAATGATTACTTTCTCTGGGGCCATTTAAAAAACAGGATATACAAAGATAAAAAAATACCCAAATCTAGACGAGTTAAAAAATGCAATAGAATTTCAGTTTACCAACTAGCGAATGTAAGAAGAGAATTTTATGATCGCCTCGGTTATTGTCTAGCAGTCAATGGAGGAATATTTGAACATCTTCTTAAATCCTAAAGTTCTAACAATTTAATAGTACCTACCTATTAATTAGTAAAATATTGAAACATGTAAAATGTCATAATTAACCTTGTAATTGGATACTTTATATTTAGTTTTATTCAGATTAATTTGTACTCATAAATACACCTTTAATATTTTCGATGTACGAGTTTTTATAACAATAAAGCACACATTTCAAAATGACAACTTTATTTGACAGTCATCTTTTACCTTGACTGGTGCCCGCAAATACGGGGCCATAAAAAGGAGAAATAGTTTAAAAGAAATCGGCGATAACCCGTAAACGGGCTCATCAAAAATATCTAAAGTTATTCTTTTGAATGTGGGTTTTAGTGCTCTTTAATAAACCTAAATAGAATTTTTCTCTAAAATAATTAGGGAAGCCAATAATTGACCCCATTTAAAATTGCATGGGATTTCATATGTCCCGCTCGACGATGCAACACCCGGTATACAAAAATCAGTTGCATTGAAGATATATTTTTGTTTATCATTAACAAGAAACTCTTTGTTTATAAAATAATTTATACAGTTTGGCAACAAATTTTCCCGCCAAAATACATTTTCATTTGAAATTCCCCATAATCCTATTGGTCGCAGCAGTTTTCATTTCTGGAGGCCCAGTGGCGTTCTTTCGAAAAAATATTATTCAAAAATATATACAGGTCATTGAAAAACAATCTGCTTTGATAAGAAAAGGAACTATATTTCATTAACTATAGAGAGCAATTCTAGGTAGATATTTGTTAATAACTAGTAAGTTGCAAGCTATAACATTTTTTAAATTCATATTTTATTATAGTTCTTTCCATAGAGCGGCCAAATAGCGTGGTTCCAAAATTTATAGTTAAAAAAATATTGTTTATAAATTAAGCAAAAAACGAAATAATCAAAATTACCAAAACTTCCTTTCCAATTTTAATAATTTATTAATAATATTGATAAATAAAATTTTTGAAGCTTGTAATTGTATATGAAGGTTATATGAAATTGGTTTAAAGGTACCGTTATTTTGCATTTTCTTGAATAAAAGAAAAAATTATTAAATATTGATAAAAAAGAAATGACAAATGAAAACGTATTCTAAAATAAAGAACCCTTAACTACTTATACTTGATTTTATTACAAAACAAACAATTAAAATAAGTACAAATTTTAAAAAATTTATAATTCATATTAACAAATTTTATTACCTACATAAATATTAAAACAAAATATTTAACTAAGCCTAAAATATGCTGCATTTTCTTTAAATTTATTAAAGATGTGTTCAAGTTGCAGAAATAGTTTTTGCGTTTTTTGAAATCTATATGAAACTTGAGAATTTTGTGGGTATTTCTTGCACAAATATTATATAGGTATTGTTCCCGGCAACAGTCTTCGCTAAACTGGTTGAAAAATATATTTTGTTCTTATATAATTTTTAAATGTAAGCATTTCTTCTCTCGGTAATTTTGGGCCAACTAAAAATATATATTTATTTTTAAATTTAAAAGTTTATTTTTGTGTAGATAATTAAAGGAACAGTAAAACCACAGGTACATTAAATAGTGAGCCCAACCCATATCTAATATTTTTTTACAATAGACATTTATTAATCTACTGAGATACCTCAGTAGAAAAAAAAGGATAAAAACTCACCGATCCACGCCAATGAAAATTAAAAAATGTGTACTTACCCCGAAAATTACGATTCTGGCCTATTTTTGCCAAATTTTCCACAGCCGTCACACTGCTTCGGTGCTGTGTTATATTATTTATATGATAATAGTAATTTAAACTGGCAAAATTAGTAGAAATGCTTAATAAACTCAATAAATCTTCTCAAATCTTGAATTTCAAAAATTTGCGTTGTCAAAATGACAATTAAAAGATGCGTTTCCAGATTTTATTTTTATTATTATTAAATTTGGGAAAAATGATACATTTATTGGTTGTTGAATAAACGGTTTAGTTTCTTTTATCAGTGCATTAGTGAGACAAAGAACTTAATAATCCGTTGATTCATCCTTACCCAAAATTTTTTGCCATTTAATAAATATAATTTTATAATAATCTAATAAACTATTCGATATTGTTTGATGCTAGTAAATTATAGCTAAATATTATTTATTCCTATTAGCAGAAAATATATAGTAAATGAAAATGGACATTTTTTCTATAATTTGCCTTTGCTCTGACGACAAAATGCATAATATGGCAAGCCAGGAGGGAATTTTCCCTTTGCCCCCCCCCCCATTTATGTTGGAGCCAAACAAGTTTGTTTATCTTTATATTTATTGGTTCAATTATCGAAGGTTTTTACCAAACCAGCACTAAGCAAAAATTACGATTTATATTACTAGTCTTAAAATGGTTTTACGGTTTAACATGTTAAACTTTTATTTAGAGAATAAAAACCATTTTTCGCTAGGATACGCCGTTCCAGTGCTACAGCAGGTCAAAGTCTAAAAGGTCAATATCTCAAAAACAATTTAATTTAGAGATATGATATTTTATACAAAAATACGGGGAATTGTATAGTGAATAAAAAAAATACTATAATATATAGGGTGTTCTATTTAAAATAACGATGTAGCCACGTGTTTCGGGCAAAAGCGGCCACGCCGCATTGCTGAAAATATTTTTAAACGATATACCATGGTTGTTTATCTAAGCAACCAAACTTTTGAAGAAAACGTATCACCCGTTTTTCATAAACGTTTACCGTTCCATTCGCCGTGGTATAATGTCCCTAACTACCTACCTTTGTTTACCAAAGAAATAGCCTCTCTAGTAGCCTATAACAAAAAAAAATACTACAAATGTATGTCAAAATCATTAATCCTTATAATAGACTAGAAGATGAGAGGTACTTAAAATTATTTGTCCTAGTTTTTTTTGTAACATAACTTCTTATACAGTTAACTGTAAAATAATTTTTTACTCTTTATTTTTAGGATCAAAGCTCATTTTAAGAAATGTCAATGGCCAGTTTAAGTCACGAGAGTTAACAGCTATTTTAGGACCATCTGGTGCTGGCAAAAGCACTTTGCTCAATATTCTAGCTGGTTACAAGTAAGTGTTACTTTTATGTTTTTTTATATTTATTAATAAATATTTTAATTTAGATTGGGACGAAAAATTAAGTTGCAATTAAACTTTTAGACCCGAGTTTCTTCTGCAGCCCCCCCTTCCCCCCCACACCCGCCACTGTGTTCGCCCAAGGGCGTCACTTACCTTAGAGACGGCACGGACCAGTTAATTAACATTATAGTATTTCTATAAATTAATAGGTCTATCAAACAATATTAATAGTAACTACATAATTACTATATTTCATTTTTTTTTTCTATCTAATTATCTACTTATTAAAACGCGTGCATTAAAATTAATATATCTCTTGAGAAAGTGAAACGCTGAATTAAAATGGGACCAACTTAATTTTTTTAGGGAGCGAAAACACTAAATTTAAGTTACGATAAAATAAAGCCATATAAAAAAGGTAAAATTGGGCAACGACGATAAGCTCCAGTAAGTTCCTACCAAGTTTGTCCTGCTGTAGGTTATCCCCACATTGGATTTCTCCGAAGTTTTTGAATCTTCTTCGGGTCAGTGCTTCGTAGTTATATGATGTGTGAGGCAGTTTCGTTCTCTTCGCCGCAAAGTCTGCATTCAATGGGACCATTGTAGATTCCTATTCGACGTAGGTATTTTATTAAGTGACAGTGGCCTGTTAGTAGGCAAACCACTTGTTTTAGCTGGGTGTGCGTTAGAAGCAACATTTCAGTTGATAGCTTTTTGGAGGGTTTCCCAATTGTGGTCCTCGCTTGGGTTTGACCAGGTACCCTGTTCCATCGGGATAGGTGTTGTTGTTGCGCCCACCTGTCTGATGTTGCTTTGGGCTTGTGTATGACATAAGAGTAAAGATAGTTCATCTGTGCCTTGTGATCTACGAACAATTTATTATCTTTCTCAGGAATAGTTTTTAAAATTAATTGTTCAATTTTTTAACAATTGCCAACTGATTATAATTACCGAAAAGAAAACGGTGGTGAGGTCATGACTGAATTTGAATTCTTAACGATTCACGCTTTGGCCATTTTGTAATGTCAATTTCTATTGCCATTATTTTTTTTAATACAGTAAAATAAGATATAGAAGATAGTTTTGTCGTTAGTAGCCATAGAAAATTAGAAAAATTTAACCTACCCTTAAAAATATCAATTTTGGACTACTTTTACCACCGAATAAACAAAATTTTACAATAAATTGATCACCTATTTTTGGATTCTAGTAAATTATAGCTGAATATGAATAATTTCTCATTAGCCGATAGTAAACTGCTGTACAATTCAAGCGGACCGAGCTGGTTAGGTGAACTTTGGAGTAAAATATTTTACGAACGAATAAAGCTATCGATGCGCGGTTTGCAAAATTTAGAAGCGAATTTAATTCTTAATATGCACATTTTTTCCGATTTTTTTTTCTTCTAACCTTTAACTGTCTACAGGGTTCAAAGAGAAGTATGTTTTTTTTACCAAAGTTTCTAAGTACCGGATTTCCACAAAAATAATTTTAAATTACTTTGGATGGCATTTTCTTTATCTCCTATTTATAGAGAACAAAATACATTCTCAAATTTTTGATATCCCTCTTTGTTCATGAAATTTCGATTTTTTCTCACCCCCTGTAAATTTCAGGTATTTTTGTCATTAGGCCTTACAATGTTTTGTAAGAACGGGTTTTGGTAAGTGATTATAACTTCTTAGGACCACCTCTTTTGCAACGAGTACATTTTAATTTCTTGCGTTTCGTCGTGACCAGTGGCATACCCATAATCGGTTTTATTTTATTTTTTTAAACTTTGGTAAAAAAACATACTTCTCTTTGAACCCTGTAGACAGTTAAAGGTTAGAAGTAAAAAAAAATCGGAAAAAATGTGCATATTAAGAATTAAATTCGCTTCTAAATTTTGCAAACCGCGCATCGATAGCTTTATTCGTTCGTAAAATATTTTACTCCAAAGTTCACCTAACAATTAGCTCGGTCCGCTTGAATTGTCCAGCAGTTTAGATCAAAAGACGTATTTTCTGTAATAATTAGTTTTCCTTTGCCCCCTTTATTGATGGTTTAGCCAAACGAGTTTATTTATTTTTAAATGAATAAATGGTTCAATGATCGAAACCATAACCAGTATTAATTAAAAATTTTGACCCTATAAATAGTAAACAACTCATAATGTAAAACACTGACCTTACTTTTTTAAATAGTCAAAAATATATTTTATTCAATTTTACTGTTGTAAACGGGTTTTTTCATCGTTCTCAATCGAAAAGAATGGGGCCAACGTAGTAAACTGAACATTATGATGCAATTTATTATTAAGATATAATTCAGAGGCGGTGAAGTCATTGGTGAGTAAGTAACTCTAGAAACAGATCATAATTTCCATCGTTTTTCCATGAATACAAATAGAAATATGACTGACCACTTAACGTCACAAGTCACAACCTCTGGCTGATCATATCTTTAGTTCTCGGTGTCATGCCTGGGTCACTAAACTAGAGTCCTCTATTCCCCAGAGGATAGTCCTATTTTTTGTCTTACCGTACTCTTTTCTCTGGTGCCTAAAAACAGTCCTCCAAACTGAATACAGTCGTCTTTAGGTAAATTTTTGTCCTGACGACGACTGGAGATACTTACGAGTTGAAACGTTGTGATTTAAAAACAATGCAAGTTTAAAACTCTTCTATTATTTAGTTCTGTAATATTAGATAATAAAATCATGATAGGTTTTTTTGGACCCTATATTTATATTAAAAACCGTTTAGATGCCATATTTTATGGCCTATATTAAATTGGATTACGGAAAAAAAATTCATACCACCCTGGAACGACCCTAGGATCCTACCCTATAAAACATAATAAAGTTGGGTGATGATCCACTACTTCCCGAGACATACAGGGTGCTACAATTTCGTGTGCGTACAAGGGGATCTCGAAAACGGTAGGAGATGGTTAAATTGAAGCAATGTTGCTTATTTAGGGGCTTAATAATTTGGCTAAATATTCCAAATACCTTCGGAGCCATCCGATAACAAAGAAACGAAATTTTTAGTTTTGGGTTTTAATTTCTTGCGCCTTCATTTTTGGCATGGGAAAAAAACAAAAAATACTTTCTTATAGCCGTTCTTTATGTTCTACAAGATGGCGTTATTAGTTTTCAAATTCGACGTTTCGATCTTTAGATAGCAACCTAAAGCCAATTTTTTTAAATACGTACCAGGAATTTTAATAGCTATTTATGCCATCAGTTACGAAATGCCTAATTTTGTGTAACGCGTGAGATTTTTGCGGAACGAACGAAGTGAGTTTTGCAAAAACTCACAAGTTACATAAAATTTCATATCGTAACGTATTGCATACAAGATATTTCTAATTTTAAAGAAAGTAATAAAAAAATAAAATTTAATATAATTGATAAAAATTTGGAAAACATAAATTTAGTTTTTCTAATTTTGACATATAACTGATAGCATAAATAGCTATTGTTGCTGTTACTTCATGTTAGTTGTCAGTTTGACATTTTGTAAAAAAGTCTAGACGGAAGGTTTTTAGCGAGATTGATATATTTTTAGTTTTATTTTTTAAAAATGAGTCATTCAAGTTCTGAAGAGCTATCAAGCGATATTGAAGAGGCAGCAGGTAATGCTCTATTATCAGTAATTCCCAAAAAGTCAAAGGCAGTTTATGATTTGGCATACGAAAAATTTGTTACGTGGTATGATGAGAAGAAAATTAAACATGTTAATGAGAAAGTTTTACTTGCATATTTCGAGGGTAAGAAAGATCTAACAGTTTCCACATTATGGACACTTTACTCAATGTTAAGGTCTGAACTAAATCTGAAAAGGAATATTGATATTAAAAAATATACAAATTTGGTAGCATATATGAAAAGGCAAGTGGACGGGTACAGTGCTAAAAAGTCAAAAGTTTTTATTAAAAAAGATTTTGCCAAATTTTTATTGGAAGCTGATGACAAAGAATACTTAATGGCTAAGGTTGCAATGATAATTGGAATGGCAGGAGCATGCAGAAAAGCAGAATTAATCCAGTTGAAAATGTTATAGACGAAGGAAGCCATTTTCGTGTTGATATCCCACCTTCAAAAACAAAAGTTATACGGCAGTGTGCAATTACCACTGGATACATTGAAAATACGAATCTTGTTGAAATATTAAGAAAATATATTAAGTAGCGTCCCCAGATTCTTAAACACAACAGATTTTTTGTAAAATATGCGAATGGAAAATGTACCAGAAATCCTGTGGGAATTAACACATTTAGCAGTCTGCCAAAAGTTATTGCACAATTTCTTGGTCTTTCAAATCCTGTTCTATATACTGGCCACTGCTTCAGAAGAAGCTCTGCCACTTTCCTAGCAGACAATGGCGCTGATCTTTTAAAATTAAAGAGGCACGGAGGTTGGAAATCTAGCTCTGTTGCGGAAGGATATGTTGAAAATTCCATGAATAATAAAAAACTTATAGCGCAAGAAATATTTGGTGAAACATCTAATGCAATGTGCGTCGCTTCCCAAATAACAGCAAGTTCGAGCAATGAAAAAAATATGTCGTCGGGAATTAATTTGAATAATTGCAATAATTGTGTTATCAATATTTATAATAATTAATTAATTTATAATTTATGTTTTTAACTTGTATTATAACAGTATAATAAATAGAATAATTCTTTTTGTCACTAATTTGGAAATACATTTTTCGTCACCAATTGCATAAAATTTTACTTTATGCCACTAGTAAGACGTTTCATAATGTCAATCAGTTTTAAAAAGTGTCACTTTATATGTCAAAATTAGAAAAAAACAGTTTTAAGGACTTCTACATTTTGGAAATTTAATACTTTAAAGGCTTTTAAAGTTTTAACGTTTTGTTATTAAATATCACATCATTAGTATTTCAAATTATTTTTTCTTTACTATTACGGCCTTGGCAATTATTTTTAGGATAACTTTAATATTAAAATTACATTACATTACAGGAAATTACGGTGTTTAGGCCGTTTATTATTTTAATAAGATTTACCGTAACAATAAGCAAGTTTTAAGGCATGAGAAGTAATTCTATTTTTTATTAGTGTTTTATTTATTTTATTATAATAATATAAATATAATATAAGTTCTATGGTTTTTGCCTTAGACCTAGACCGAAATACTGTAATACAGAAAATAATTAATGCTCTTGAGTGAAGAAAAGGTTACTGGAGTATTAGTCCAGTTATCTTAACATCAAAAACAATTTTAATTTTTTTTTAACTATTTATACGATCTGATGATACCAGTTTTAGGCGAAACATGTAACAAAAATAGACCGACAGAAAAATATTAAATTTGGGGCCGTGACTTTAGATATATTTTCTTACAAAATATCAAATATCTTCTTTTTTTGGTTGGGCTCTAAATGTTCAGGACCGTAATGATATAAAAAAATAACTTGAAAAAAACTGTGTTTTTAGATGACAAAACGTTAAAATTTCAAAAACTTTAATTGTATTAAATTTCTAAAGCTTAGAAGTCCCTAAAACTGTATTTAAGATCCCAGGTCCGTATTTAATAAAATTGACTTGAAGTTGGTATTGGTATTTAAAAAACGAAACGTAGAATTGAAAAACTAATAAAGCCGTCTTAAAGAATTTAAAAGACGGTTATAAAAAAGTGTTTGTTGTTTTCCCCCAAGTAAAAAATAAAGGCGCAAAAAATTAAAAACCAAAAATAGAAATTTCGGTTTTTTTCGGATATCTCCGAAAGCATTCTGAATATTTTTAATTTTCTTTTATCAAATTAGTAAGCCACAAAATACGCAACTTTTCCTCAATTTAACCATGTCCGTATCTCTTACCATTTTCAAGATCCCCTTGTACGCACACGAATTTGTAGCACCCTGTATATGTGGTCATTATTCATTTATAATACCTGCATATACTACCGCTCAAAAGTTTGGGCACTCTATTTATACTACAATTAATATAAAAATTAAAACAATAATGCAAACATATTTATTTGTTAATTATACAGTTTGTCCTAGCTTAAAAAAATGCAAAATTATGCATAAGATAATGTTAAGTTTAATTCAGTAAAAAATACCAATTGCAGAAGGATGCTGATACTCATATTTCGCTATTCACAACAGAAATTTATTTTAGTTTAATCGAGAAGTTAATCATTATACTTTTTCATTTCAGATGTAGAGATGCCAGTGGAGAAATTTTAATAAATGGGAAACAAAGAAATATTAAAGAATTTCGGGAATTGTCAAGATATATTATGCAAGAGGATCAAATGCAACCCATGCTTACAGTAAACGAGGCGATGATGGTCGCTGCCAACTTAAAATTAGGAAATACCTATAGGCGTTCAGATAAACAGAAAACGGTAATATTACCAGTGGCGTGCATACAATATAGGCAAAAAAGCATTGCCTACCCTGTGAAGAATAAAACAACCAAAATTATTTCTTTATATTTAAATTTTTATCCGTGTAATATCCGGCAATATTTCTGTGTATGTAGACGACCAGGACCGAAAAGTTAATCGTATAACATTAAAGATCATTTCTACGAACGCATTCGTTGCCAATTAATCGTAAATTCGATCGCTGTATAAGCATCCCGTATAACAGTTTGAAAAGCAGAGATTGTACATTATATTAACCGCTTATGGGAAAGCAAACGCACTGCTTTTATACGAGTGGAAGCGAGCAAGAGAGCCGGTAAACTAGAAAGAGAACAAATACACGTGACTCGCAACCTGAGCCATCCGCCCGCGCTTGTAAAATGCATTGGTGCCAATCATCCAATTTTGTCGTAGTTTCAAACAGAACAAAAAAGAATGGTTTTACGGTTTAACATGTTAAACCGGAAGTTGTAACTTTTAGATAGAAAATAAAAAACAGAGATATGGAGGTTGAAACCATTTTTCTCTAAAATGCGCCGTTTCAGTGCTACAGCCTATCAAAGTCTGAAAATTACATATTTTAATCGTCCATATCTCAAAAACAATTGAATTTAGACATATGACATTTAATACAAAATATACGTGGAATTATATAGGGAATTAGAAAATAATATAATATATAGGGTGTTCCATTAAAAATAACGATGTTGCCACCTGTTTCGGGCCAAAGCGGCAACGCCGCATTGCTGAAAATATTTTAAAAGGATAGACCATAGTTGTTTATCAGAGCAACCAAATTTTTGAAGTAAACGTATCACTTGTTTTCCATAAACGTTTATTAACAAATATACATATCAATAATGGCCCAGTAATATCTTACGCAGATGACACAGCGGTCATTTTTAAAATAACACTAGTTTCTTAGGTGCAAAATATAAAACTCCCCATTGGCGGCTCATCAGGTGAAGTAGGTGAAGGGGCTTCTTCACCAAAAAAAAAATAAAACCAGGAGGAAATTTTTTTTGACAATATTAAATATTAATATACCAATACAGCTACCATTTTAGCCCTTAAAAAATAGTTATGTTCGAATTAATAATTAAATTAATGCGAATATAGCTATGCATAATAGGGCCACGGTTAACTCCGATGGACAATAATTATAAACACTCGTGCATTTTGGCGCGCCCCAGCCAACCATGTCCGTTAGCTCAAAGCAAGTGAAGACCCAACGCCCAACATGGCTTTGATATTTACCGTTGCTATGGTTACGTGACGTCAGTCACGCAAACAACATGTAATAATTTGCATTATGATGAAGGACAATTTAAAAATAGATCAGTCGTGTGCACCATTGTTTTAGCATTGGTTCGCTTAACTTTAAGGTATTTATTTTGAGGCTTCGTGAAACTTACGGTTATAGATATAGTTTTTACGTGATTTACTGTGTTTTTATTTTTCAGTTAATTCAGTAGTGTAAAATTAGGCAATGTTTGTTTAAGTATCCGCAATCTAGCTCTTCACCATTTTTTAAGACCGCGAGCTGCCACTAAAACTCCCTATAGAAATTTATTTACACAGTCTTAAATTTTATTCGTATAAAAAACGATTTGTTACAATTTATATCCAAGTTCTATTCCTATTAATCAAACATATTTAGTTTTAAGCAAACTTAGCGCGTGTAATCTAAAAAATATATCATCAAGACGTCACCTTTTTTTGAGACACTGAACAATTTTTAATTTTGCAAATCCATTTCTGCACACTGTTCAACAAAATTAAAGCTTTTTAATGTTAATGATAAACATAGTAGATGTCCTTATTATAAATTGTATGTATCTTTTAGATAATAGACATTTTGGAACTACTTCGACTACAGAACACATTGCATACACTGACTACAAAACTTTCTGGAGGTGAAAAGAAAAGATTATCAATAGCATTAGAATTAATTAATAATCCACCAGTTTTGTTTTTAGATGAACCTACTACGTAAGTAATTTAAAAATAATACTAAATACACGTACAAGACAACGCCTTTCTTAAGCGGAGAAAAAATATCCCACGTTTTAAATTTCCCGGTTATTTTTTTGCCTTAGTATTATTATAAATTATTATTTCTTAAGTTCGTTCCTATCCTACCACATACAAATTTTACATACAGTATGTCTGCCTAAGTTCGAACCATATGGAAAACTTTTTTATTATTAACTTTACGAAATAAAGTTATTCTTTATAAAAAGTTCTGCACGGTCCAAAACCTAAAATGAAACCATCAGATGAAATATGAATTGTGCCCGTAAAGTACCTTTATCTACTTTCATTTAGTAATATGAATTTTACAGTTCTGTAAATCGTTTTGTAAGGGCATCTATTACAGCACTAGTGCTGTAATAGATGCCTTTACAGCACTAGTGCTGTAATGAAAAAAAAACGGTTTTATTAAAATTTTGCTGTTAAATAAAACCACACTTTTTAGAAGAATGATTTATTATTAACAATTATAAAATTACACAACATTGAGTAGTGAGTCCATAGTGTAGATGGTTTCTGGAAGCGTTGCTTTACGGAAAAATAATCCAAAAGGATTTTCTCAGACACCTCCTTTATTTTGTTAGCTTTGCACCAATCTTCAAACTTCTGATACTCCAACTCATACCGCGCCTTGGATTTTGTTGGAACTAAACTTGAGATCGCTTCGTTTGCCGCTGCTTCTATATCAGAGGGTAAACTTTCATCAGAATCGCTCATTTTGAAAAACGCTTTTTATATTTTTGAATTTGTTTGACAAAGTTTCGACAGTAACCATGCGAAACAGTAACTATGCGAAAGGTAACATAAAAAACTTGATTAATAAACTTAATAGCAGGTGCATTTTTACAGGTGCATTTTTATTTTTAAAAATGCCTTTTGCCAAATATTTTTATTCATAGATGAAAGTAGATAAAATTTTGTACAATATTCTTGTTGTAAATTCACACACTCGATGTTTTATTAAACTCGGCTGACGCCTCGTTTAACAACTTTAACATCTCGTGTTGTAATATGAATCTTTACAACACTTATATCGTAAATAACTATTATTTTTGACAATATCGAAAACTGTAATTATGAAAAGTTGTTCGGAATATAAAACTTTTAACTAATAGTAACAACTAAATTTTAATAATATATTATTAAAAAAAACAACATTGTATTCCAAATAATTAATAAATGTAATCCCTTTTAGCGCCCTGAGGATGACCTCATAGAGGTCGAAACGTTGGCATAAATACAAACTTTGAATTTCTGAAGTATTTAACTTGACCATTTCCCAACAATTTCAACCCCTAAACCATTAGACAGTGTGGTCACTAATTATACCGATTTAAAATATAAAACTATATTTTAATATCCAATAATTACAATTTTTTTTTTATTTTTACAAATTTTTCTCAAATTACGGACACCGAACATTGATCTTTTTTATTTATTAATAAAAAATTAAGTAGAATCATGTAATTTCATATTAAAATATAGTTTAACATTCCGAACAACTTTTCATAATTACAGTTTTTGATATTGTCAAAAATAAAGGTACTTTACTCTTGGACAAAATTCATATTTTTTGACAAACCTCGTATAAGACTGAAGAAAATCAACATCTGACGGTAGCATTTTAGGTTTAGGACCATGCAGAACTTTTTATGAAGAATACCTTTTTTTCGTAAAGTTAATAATAAAAAAGTTTCCCATTAGTTGCCAACTTAAGCAGACATAGGTACTGTATGTAAAATTTTAATGTAGTAGGATAGGAAGGAACTTAAAAAATAATAATAAGCGTTTCTTAAGATTTATTTATTTTTTGTAATTTTGAGGGTTATACAAACCTGTAAATTTATGGTAAAACTGCCACTGCACTGTGATAATCAGTCTTAATTTCTAAACACAACATAATATGACCTATTTACTTATTTTCTATTATCTACCATTTTAGGGGTTTGGACGACTTATCCTGTACACAGTGCATCACTTTACTAAAACAAATAGCCCAAGGCGGCAGGACAATAATTTGTTCAATTCACACACCAAGTGCTAAAATGTTTTCAGTATTTGATAATGTATATATTATGTCATCTGGTCAATGTATTTATCAAGGTTATGGACCAGAAGTGGTTCCTTTCCTGTCAAATATCGGCTTGGAGTGTCCCAAACATTTTAATCCTGCTGATTTTAGTAAGTATTTATTTATTTTTGCAATACTTTAAATCACTTGGGGCACCTCAATCTGGGAAATTTATCTGATGCATAGGTACTTGTTAGTAGGGTGGGCCGAAAATTTTTGTTATTTAATTTGTTGAAAGGGGTAGTAAAAAAATGTGGTGCAGAAACTAATACAAAATAAATAGTCACTGTTCGGGTTTGTGTAGCATTTTTATTACTTTTTTTTATTATACCGAGACGGGCTATGGGTAATAATAGAAGAGTTTTGGACTTTTATTGTCTTTATTTGTTATACATCACAACGTTCCAACTGGTAAGTGTTTCCAGTCGTCTTCAGGTGAATACTAAATAAGTAAAGTAACTACAGCTCTATTTATACTAGCTAGATGCACTGGAGCATAACTGAGATGGGTGCAGTCAAGCGTTCAGTTCGTGTGCTGTATTTTAAGTTTACATTATTTAACAAAGGTTTCCAGATATTTCTTATATCTAATGAGGGCTTACTAAAACAATCTGGGATCTGGTGTATGGTAGCACCTTCCTTGGACTTTCTCTTCCTTCAGCGTGGTTCTTTATGTAGGATTTAAGCTTCTGTCCACTTGATGTGATGACCGTATGTCAGCTGCAACTGATCTTTTGGTTTGTCCTTTAAGCTTGTTGTTTCTAAGTTCCTTATTTCGAGTGACCTAAGTGTGTCACCAATGTAATCGGCCACATTCGCAGGGAATTTGCTCCAAATATGAAGTTGTTTGGACATTATCAAAACAATATTTGTTTAGTGTCTGTTTAAAGGTTGGAGACAATGATGTTTCTTGAATGATAGAAGAGTTTTGGACTTGCATTGTCTTATTTATTTTACGTTTTAACTGGCAAGTCGTCTTCAGGTGAATACTAAATAAGAAAAGTAACTACAGCTCTATATATACTAGCATAACTAAGATGCGTTCAGTGTCAGCGCGGTATTTTAAGTTTTGTGTGTGGTACGAAACCTTATCCCTTTGAAATTTTCCCTTATCTAAGGACATTTATGAGGTCATCATCAGTTATTCTATTTATTAGAAGTGGCTATGAAATAACTGTTTGCGACCAGAAATTTAGCTTATGCGTTTTAAAAATCTTGATAGTTTTGAGATCTCCGAACTTTAATAATTTTTGTTATGTCTAACTCTTTCACGTGTTGTCTATCATCACTATTAGGTTCGTTGATACGTGCAACATGTTTTTTGAAACGAATTATGTGATTTCCTTCCTAATATACTAATATATTATCTTTAAGCTGATTAAAGTAAAATCATGTTATGCTATACTTAAAATATATTAATTTCTGGTAACAATTTCTCAGTTTTTCTTTTTCCCTACGAATTTTATTTTTGTCAATGACTTTGAAAGTGTCGGTCATGTTAACGATATCCAAGTCTTCTAACATTGTTGTTGTAATTTTTGCGGCAACTCAACTTCCGATAAATTGGAAATTTTTGCTGTATGAGGAATTCTCATCAGGGATGGGCACTGTCTCAAATTTAGGTTGTTTTGGTTGTGAATAATGAGAAAATTCAAAGTCTTCATCGCTGTCAGAAGAGATGCTGATCTCGGAAGTAGGAAACAGAAACTCTTCTGTTTTTCTGTCGACTCATTTTAAGGGTGTCCTGGAGTGTTTAGCTTACCTTTTCAACTTTTGTTAGGGTTTTTGGTAACCACAAGACCAACCGGTCTATTCGCCATTTTCAGTCTTTTCTTTGATCTATAAGAAATGTCCGTTCAATTTCAAGTACCTTTTGTTTATTTGCAACTCGCTTAGATTGCAGTCTGTAAAGACGAAGGAGACGTTAACCATGAACCCGTGAACAAGTTGCGTTATCGCGTCTCTATTCACATTGCATGGCTTGACAAAGGTATACTCCAAGAAGCGCTAAATCTAAAGGGGCGGGGCTAAAATTTAAAGTATGATGTCCAGTTTCTAAAACTGTATTATAGAGAGTATTAAGCTCAATTAGGTAGCTACCCATAGTCAGTTTAGTTGTTTTTCAAAATCATTCTTATACAGGGAGAGGGGGGCGACTAATTTTTTTTTAGCGCCCAGCTTTCTTGTGTTTTTACAACGAAGACACTTCCATGACATTCTGTAGGATGTCTCCATATATGATGATATATAATATCATGATCCATAATATCATTAATTCTGTAAAACGGTCCAATTCCATGCCATAACATCGCTCGCCATGCCATAACATCGCTCCCCATGCCATAACATTGCTCCCCATGCCATACTCGCTCATTCACCATGTTTTACGGTTTTAATGGCATATTTGGGATCCACACATTTATTTGAAAGACGTCGAATATATGATGTGCCATCATTTCCAAACCGGTTCAATTTAGATTCATCGCTCCAAAGATTTTTTTTCTAGAAATTTACATCCCTATCCAAGTACTTTTTGGTAAATTGTAATCTTTTCAATCGATTCTTTTTTGACACAAGTGTTTTTTTTTTGGCAATATATCCCCGAAGGTTTACTTCAGTTAGCCTTTTCCTTACAGTTCTAGCCGATAGCTGGATACTATATTCGGTCACTATCTTTTGTCTAACTTGCCTGGAATTCAGAAAAGGGTTGGCAGTGCTAATTTTTTTAATTATTTTATTTTTTCTTTTGGTGGTTTTACGTCTTCTCGGAGCTCTTATTTTATTCATTGTGCTGTTTGTGGTTGCGTAAAGTGCAAGAGCATTGTACACAAGTTTTCTGGAACACTTAAGATTTTTTGGAATCTGGGAAACCGATAGAAATATAAGAAATGGTGGATTATTTCTTAACTGAACAAAATGCACGCTTTTCTGGTCCACAGTGTTCTTTTCTACCCACTGAATGTTTTTACTGAATATCGGAATGTGTGCTATTTATTTGTCCACTGCTCAACAAGTAAAATTACACTGAATAATATTAAATCAATATTTCTGTAAATTTATTCTGGATGAATAGTCGTCATATGCAAGTGCAAACTTGCTGATAATTAAATTCCTGAATATCACCGTTTTTGTTAGTTTTTTTCTAAAATATTACAAGTGTGCTATTTATGTGACCACGACTGTATATAGTGTATTAGATCCTCTGTGATGCAGTTTAGGCGTGATCGAGTAACAAACAAAATATATCCTGTTTTAGTTACCATTATTTTAAAATTTAAAATATATGTGTTCCAGAATGTTTCGAAATATAGACTTATTAATAAAACAAAAATATTAGCTGATATATTTAAAGTATATTATTTTCAGTCATAGAAGTTGCCTGTGAAGAATATGGATCATTTCAAGACAAGCTAGTTTCCGCCATTGATAATGGAAAATTTATTTATAAAACAAACTCAACAGAAAAAGTCAAAGAACAATTTTTAGAAAAAGTGTTGGAGGAACCCGTACATCAAGATGAATCTATAATTGTGGATCCAGGAAATCCATACACTTCCAAAAACTCGCAATGGTTTATGCAGTATAAGATTCTGTTGATCCGAATGTGGAAACAAATGTGGAGAGATAAGGTAATTCTTATTTAGCGATAACCATATAAGTTATGTAACTCCCTATTTTACAAATACCACGCCCAAAACTAATATTATTTACTCTGATAGCGATTTTCCTGGGAAACCCTTAGTTTTTGATCGATATAAAGGGTAGGTTATTACGAAAAACAAGCGTTTATGGATTTTTTTCCAATTATAAGAATAAACAAAAAATTATTAAAACAATACATCAGAAATTGATTTTTTTTTGCTTCAAGGGCGTGTAGGAAGGAAATCTACGTTTAATTATGGTTTTCCAAATTCATTTTTATTTAATTAAGTTTAAGCAATTTAAATACTTTTAATAATAATAATAATAATAATAATAATAATAATAATAATAATAATAATAATAATAATAATAATAATAATAATAATAATAATAATAATAATAATAATAATAATAATAATAATAATAATAATAAAAGCCGTCTGGGTTCCGGTTTGCGAATCTAGGCCCAGGGTAGAACCTGCCTGCCGTAAAAGGCGGCTAAAAGGTTGGTGGTCCTTGCCTTAAAGGGGCCTACATTGGTCACCGGCTACCGCAGGTAGGCGTAGGAACTGATGTAGTGAAGGAACGGCTGACTCCATGTTAGGGGCGGTTTCTCAACAGCGTCTGTTTCCTATGTTAAGGGCGGCTGTATCAATAACCTGGCAGAAGGTATAAATGCAAACCATTTCTGAGGAAATGTGTAAATATGGATTTAAACAAATATGATGTCGAATTTACAAGAATATGTACCCCAGGTGGGTTCGCAATCCCACACTGCGCAAGCAGGCAGCCTCACGGATTCTGGGGGAGGCATAAATTCGAATAGTACTAATAATACTAACGGCAGGATGCTAAGACAAGCCCCTGCCGACAACCGAACTATTCAACCGAACACCGGCGAGGAACACATCATAATGGAGACTAGCTTGCAGCCTGACCCTGGAGTCGATAGAACTGCCGCTGGTCTACCCAGAAGAACAGAAACCGGTCGAATCAAGTGGACTCGTGACATGAATAGAACATTTATCAAAGCATTCCTCTTGATTAACGACTGTGAAGATAACCCCCGCCCTGGCTGGAGAATAAAACTCCACCGAGAAATAAGCCAGATATATCCGGAATTAAAACTCACGGAACAAAATGTAGCGTGCCGTCAAAGAGCTATTTATGCTAACCACCTGTTACCCCAAGCTGAAATAGATCAAATACGGCGTGAAGTTGGCAGAACGTTGCACAACCTTCAGCATGTGGAAGAGCTAACAGCACAGCAGGAAGTAATACATGAACAAGATCAAACTATACAGGCTGATACGGACAATACGAACCAAAAATATTTGGAAAATTTGTCCTTATTTGAAAATAGTGACCCGACCTTGAGACCGAGTATCCCTAAGCTAAGATTCAAGAAAGGAACCCACGAAATACTAGCGAGAGTAAACCTAGCAGCAGGGACGTCCTTAAATACAACTGAGGACCTCGAGACATTACACAGTGGGTTATATGCAGCAGCAGTAACTGTAATTGAACTCAATGGTCAGGCATTATATCTCAGAACTGATAAGAAAACAACCAAGAAACAAGCGGTACCCGCTTGGAAAATGAGACTTGAAAAACAAATAAGCCAGTTACGAGCACAAAGTGATATCATTATAGAACATCTAAATGGAAACTATAGCAGCAAGGTTGCTAAAAAGGTTAAAGATATACTGAAAGCAGAGAGTATTCCTTTAGATAGTCCCGATGTAAAACGGTTGCTAACAGTCGTAAGAGACACTATTAGACAAAAATGTAAGGCTAAAGGTGCCCGTCTAAGGCGATACAATAAAGCCACAAAGAGGAAGGTACAAAACCAACAGTTCACCACGAACCAAAAAACCTTCTATGGGACTCTGAACCAAGAAGAAAATGACCTTACCCCAACTAATGACATGAATAAAGACCAATTTAATGCATTTTGGAGTAATATTTGGTCTGACGCGTCCCATTTCAATGAAGAAGCAAGCTGGCTCGAAAAAGTTGAAGCCGAGGCTGAAACTTTGCAAGAAATGCCTGAGCCGCAAGTAACATCCATTGATATAAGGGATGCCACTAAGAACTTGGCCAACTGGAAATCACCGGGACCTGACCAAATTCATAATTTTTGGCTCAAAACCTTCACCAGCTTACACCCTATAATAGCAAACTGCTTTAGCAAAGCTCTCCTAAACCCCGAACACTTCCCAGTTCACCTTGCCAGTGGCAATACCTTCCTTTTGTTTAAAAAAGGGCAGGTAAACGATCCAAAAAACTACAGACCGATCACCTGTCTGTCAGTGGTGTATAAACTTTTAACATTAGTCATGTACTCAAAAATATACGCACACTGCATAAACAACAACCTGGTAGCTGATGAGCAAAAGGGCTGTATTAGGAAAGCTTTGGGTTGCAAGGAACAACTTACAATCGATGCCGTTATTAGAAAACAAGCAGAAGTTAAAAGGCGAAACCTAAATATGTGCTACATCGATTATAGTAAAGCATTCGATTCTGTTCCTCACGACTGGCTAAAGAAAATATTGCAAATATACAAAGTACATCCCCTAATACGCAACATGTTAGGCACCCTAATGGAGCAATGGAATACCAACCTCCATATTGGACAAGAGAAGCTTGGCAATATAAATATATCGAAAGGTATATTTCAAGGCGACTCGTTAAGCCCCCTATGGTTCATTTTGGCCATGAACCCACTGTCCTCACTATTAAAATCAACATCCTACGGATATCGCCCCAACTTAACTGAAAATTTTAGAATAAATCACCTTCTATTTATGGACGATATCAAACTCTACGCTGAAAGCAAAACCCACCTACAGTCCCTAATTCAAATAACCAAGACATTTAGCGATGACATCAAAATGTCGTTTGGATTAGACAAGTGCGCAATCTTGAATGTCGTACGCGGAAAGACTAAACAAAACCGTAGACTGCTTGATGGCATAGATATACTAGATGAGGACAAAACATATAAATACTTAGGCATCTCCCAAACCCAACAAATAGATCACACACGCCTAAAAAGGGAGTTTAAAAACAAATACAAAAGCAGACTAACAAAGCTTTTTAATACTCACCTGAATGCTGGTAACCTTACTACTGCCATCAACACCTGGTCAATACCAATACTTACCTACTCATTCGGAATCCTTAAGTATTCAGACACGGATTTGCAGGAACTAGATAGGCTTACGCGCAGGCTGCTAACAAAATTCAGATTCCACCACCCACGCTCTGCACTTGAAAGAATCTACCTAAAACGAAAGGAGGGAGGAAGAGGTCTCATTAATATATATAACTTGTGCAAGTCACAAGAGACCTCTATGAGAAAATACTTCCAAGAATCGAATGGGGAAATTCTTAAAAAAGTGGTTGCAGCAGACGCTGGATATACAGCCCTCAACTTAAAGCGAAACGCACTACCTAACATCATCCGCGCGCCGCCAAGTCAACAGCTTGTAACTTGGCAAGAGAAAGCTCTACACGGCAAATACCCTACTGCACTCCAAAATCCACTCATAGATAGAGAAATGTCACTGAATTGGTTAGAGAAAAGGCAGCTTCACGCTGAAACAGAAGGTTTTATTATCTCTATCCAAGACCGTGTCATTCGAACTCGAAACTATGAAAAGGTCATCATGAAAAGGAATGTGGAAGATGTGTGCAGAAAATGCAACTGCCCCGGAGAGACGATAGAACATATCACGGCGGGTTGTGGTGCTATGGCCCCCAACGCTTACCTGGGGAGACATAATCAGGTGGCAAAGATCATCCACAAGGAACTGGCCCATAAACTAGGGCTAAGGGAAAACCTCCCACCATACTACCAATACTCACCCGAGCCAGTCCTTGAATCCCCTGAATATCTCTTATACTGGGACAGGCCAATAATAACGGATAGAACAGTAGACCACAACCGTCCGGATATTCTTCTCATCGAAAAAAACATGAAAAAAGCTTTCATAATCGATATAGGTTGCCCACTAACACACAACCTCTCTAAAACCGAATCGGAGAAAAAGACCAAGTACTCGAATTTGGCTATAGAGATAAAAAATGTGTGGAAGCTAGATAAAATCGACATAATTCCGATCATAATATCGGTGGAGGGAGCTATGACGAAAAATTTCAAGCCCAACTTGGAAAAACTGGGCCTTTCAGGTTATTTATACCAACTTATTCAGAAAAGCGTCATCCTCCAAACATGCCATATAGTACGGAAGTTTCTAAACAGTACAGGTTAAGATGAATTTCTTCTCTGTACTGTAAATAATACCAGAAATACCAACAAAAAGCTGTGAAAACTAACATTGAGAAAAATAATAATAATAATAATAATAATAATAATAATAATAATAAATAATCTTTATTCAAATAACACATTTAGTATACATTTTAAGGAGATACATTTAGATAAAACTAAACGAAATAATAATAATAATAATTCTTGAATGTTATCTGAAGGGGCGAAGTTCAACCCATGCTAAATAAACAAGGACTGGTCTCACACTTAACCCAAGTTAGTCTAAGTATTTAATTTCATAGTTAAATTATACAAAAACATAAACAAAATAATATATAATAATAAAAACAAAAAAAAAATTACACCTTTAAAAGTAAATCCTTAGTTTACTGGATTGTAATATCTTAACTAGGTAGGGAAAATAAAAATTTAATATTTACAGATTTGAATGTTTCCTGAAATAACCAAATCAAAAAAGTTATACCAAAATAACAATAAGTAGGTAAAAAAGGTGTATGTGAAGGACGAAGAGGAAAAAGAAAAACAAAAAAAACATCTCAAGAATATATCCTCTTTTATCCTTCTCCCACCCACCCACTAAATACCCCCCAACCACTCATGGACTCTATTCACCCAATAGTACTTTTTTATATAATTTCTTAAATGTTAAAATAGATTTTTTCTTAAGACCAAAGCCAATAGAATTATAGAGAGCGGACACGTTATAAGAAAAACTTCTTTCAAATAGAGCTGTTTTATGGATAGGTGGCGTGATGGTACCTTTAAATCTAATATTAAGGTTATGAACGTCTGTGCGAAAATGTATTTTATTGTGTAAATATGACGGATTCCTAAGCAATATTATTTTATGAAAAAGAACAGCAGAGTGAAATTGTATTCGTTGTTTCATACTTAACCACCCAGCATCCTTCAACTTGTGCCTGACAGAATGACGCTTTCTAATACCATAAGCAAATCTTAAACAATAATTTTGAATCTTCTGAAGTTTTGAAGAGGACGCCGCGGTCAAGCAAGGACCATATACGACATTACAATGATTAAAGGTGGAAAGGACTAGCGACTCACATAACATAAGTTTAATGTTTGAATTTAAAATAGTTCGAGAACTGTATAGCAGCTTAAGCTTGAATATACATTTTCTGACACATTCCGAAACATGTTTTTCAAATCTTAAGTCAGTATCCAACCAAAGTCCGAGACTTTTTGCCACTTCAGAGAAGGAGATTGGTACGTCGTTAATTTTAATTGTTAGGTTATTTTGAACCAATGTCCTATCTTTGTTTTTTCTAAATAGCATATCAAAAGTTTTATTCGGATTAAGGGATAATAAGTGTTCCTTAGAAACAGTATAAATGGCTTTTAAATCTTTATTTATTAAATCACAAGCTTGATTTATATCACTAGGGTAAAAAGAATAGAACAGCTGAATATCATCCGCGTAAATTTGTTTAGAACAACTAATAATAAATTTTATTAGAAACGCTGTATATATGATATATAATATAGGTCCTAATATGGAACCTTGCGGAACGCCATTTGATATACCCCTAGCTTCAGAAACCTGTCCACTTAAAATTACTCGTTGGCTTCTATCAGAAAAATAACTTTTAAAAAATGAAACTGACAACCCGGACAACCCAATATATTTCAAAATTAGCATAAGAGAATCATGGTTTAGCGTATCAAACGCCTTAGAGTAATCTAGAAGTATCAAGATAGTTAACTTACCAGAGTCAGTGGCCCTAAAAATGTGATCTGTAACATTTAACATTTAAAGAATTTTTTTTTTCTTTTCCAGAGTTACCTTGCATTACGAGTAATTTTACATATACTTATAGGCGCCCTTATTGGAACCTTATATTTAGGAATGGGAAAAGATGGTTCAAAAACCATTTTTAATTTTGGATTTTACTTTACGTGTCTTATATTTTTCATGTATATTCCAATGATGCCAGTTCTTTTACAGTGTAAGTATATTTATATTTAATAAATAAAAACATTACCTCTTTATTACCGAGAGACCAAAGTTGATTTTTTTTAAACAAAGCAGTTAAAAAATAGGCTTATTTATGACAGTGCACGTATTAACAACCATTATGAATGCCCTAATAAAACCTGCACGAACGACGATAGAGGAAAGTTCTTAAATACACTCGCGTGCACAAAAAATGGCCCTTTTGATTTCGATACATTTTTTATTTTAAGTCCAATTTAGGTCCAAGTGATTTTTTTAAAAAACTGCAGGTACATCAATTTTAACTTGACTTTTTCAAATTTTAACTAACATTGGTTATTCGGCATATTATACAAGGATAATCGAAATGTTGTTTTTTATCTAATTTCAAAACACCCTGTAGTATAATCAAGCAGCAAAGTAATTTCAAAAAAAAAGTTTTTGTGATCTATTCTTTACATTTTGTTTTTTGGTTCATGTCATTTATTCTCACACAAATGCAAAATGATCCTTTTTATATTGGGGAGTTTGCGCATGACACTTGCACTTTAAAGATAATTTTGTATTTGTTTTAAAAAATTGATTAATTAGGTGGGACAAATTTTTCGGTGAGTCAATCACCAAATGACCTCATGGACAAGCCGCGTCCGATGCGATAATGAAAAATTGGTAACTTTGGTATTAAGCTTTCAAAGTCAAATAAAAGTAGATATAATGTAATTCTTTCAAAAATATTCAATAGTTTTTGGGATAATTGAAGTAAAAATAAATAATTTAAGGCAGATAATCTCATTTTAACTAAATAAAATTAAAAATATAAATGGGAGAGGATAAGCGGCGATAAATTTATTATTTTTTAATGTTTAATGGTAGCTTGGTGGCTTAATGGACATTATGGTCAATATACAGGCTTATTTACGCTATTCAACACGACATATTATATTGCATACATTTTTTTTCTGGGTGTACTTTAAAAATTATTTTCATAATGTACAACAGGTTGTTCTAAAAACACACATGTATTTTCTTTAATTCAGACGGGAGTCTAATAACCGATTAAGTTTTGTGTCACAGTTATGCAAAATTTATTAACTTGTATAGGGTGTCCAAAAAGTACAACTAAATATTTACAAATTTGATTACAATTGTAATAACTTGTTTAATTTAAATATAACACCCTGTATTTTATGTTAGCAGCAGATGTAAAATTTAATTATAGTAAACCTTGGTGAAACTCACATTTATTTTGATTGTAGAAAATAAAATAATATAGGTACAGGTCATTCCATTTAAAAATATACAACTTTGATACTTTTCGTGTTTTTGGGACAATCTGCACATTATGAAAATAATTTTAAAAGGAACATCCAACCAGAAAACAGAATGTTATCCAATACAAACAATTTAGCTATAATATGTGGTGTCGAATAGCATGAATAACCTTATACCGGGTGTTGCAACATCGAGCGGGACATAGGAAATCCCATGTAATTTTAAATGGGGTCAATTATTGGCTTCCCTAATTATTTTAGAGAAAAATTCTATTTAGGTTTATTAAAGAGCACTAAAACCCACATTCAAAAGAATAACTTTAGATATTTTTGATGAGCCCGTTTACGGGTTATCGCCGATTTCTTTTTAACTATTTCTCCTTTTTATGCCCCGTATTTGCGGGCACCAGTCAAGGTAAAAGATGACTGTCAAATAAAGTTGTCATTTTGAAATGTGTGCTTTATTGTTATAAAAACTCGTACATCGAAAATATTAAAGGTGTATTTATGAGTACAAATTAATCTGAATAAAACTAAAATAAAGTATCCAATTACAAATTTAATTATGACATTTTACATATTTCAATATTTTACTAATTAATAGGTAGGTACTATTAAATTGTTAGAACTTTAGGATTTAAGAAGATGTTCAAATATTCCTCCATTGACTGCTAGACAATAACCGAGGCGATCATAAAATTCTCTTTTTACATTCGCTAGTTGGTAAACTGAAATTCTATTGCATTCGGCAGAAATAGCATTTTTTAACTCGTCTAGATTTGGGTATTTTTTATCTTTGTATATCCTGTTTTTAAATGGCCCTAGAGAAAGAAATCATTTGGCGATAAATCAGGAGACCTGGCTGGCCAATTTACTGTATGATTTAAGCCAATAACATTTCCATTAAAAGCACGGTTTAAATATTCCCGGACAGCCAGGGTACTATGTGCCGGGCAGCCATCCATTTGGTACCAAACTTCCTGATTTTCCCTGGCGGCATCATGTAAAGTAGGTAAAATATGATCTTCAAGTAGTTCCAAAAAATATTCTGCATTTAAATGTGTAAGAAATAATGGCCCGATAATATTTTCTCCCAAAATCCCAGCCCAAACATTAACTTTTTGTGTATATTGCGTCCTTGTTTCGACAAACCTGTGTTGGTTTTCTTTGCTCCAATATCGATAATTTTGAACATTGGGTTCATTGTTTAAGGTAAATGTGCATTCATCAGTGAAACAAATGTTTTTTAAAAATTCCCTATCCATGTTTGCTCTTTCAATCATACCAAAACAAAACTCCTGTCGTCGTATTTCGTTCCTATCTCTTAGCTCTTGATGCTTTTCATATTTGTATGAATAATATTTATGTCGTTTCAAAGCTTGTAACGCTGTGGTGTGATCTAATCCTATGTCATCCTCAAGTTTCCTTGTGCTGATCTTCCCATCATTTTCTTCCACGCACAATAAAACTTGCAAGTCCCTATCATTTCTTGCATCTCTTCTTTGTTCCTGCCTTTGCAAGTCCCTATCATTTCTTGCATCTTTTCTTTGTTTCTGCCTTTCTTCACATCTGCAGTTATTTATTACAGTGCCTTTTGTCTCAAATTTCTTGATAGTCCTTTCGACTGTAGATTTTGCAGGTATCGGTCTATTCGGATACAGAGCAGCAAACATGTCTGACACTATTTCCTTGATAATACCATTTAATCATGAATATTTTTTCTTCAGAAGTGTAATTCATGGCTAATATTTTCGATGTACGAGTTTTTATAACAATAAAGCACACATTTCAAAATGACAACTTTATTTGACAGTCATCTTTTACCTTGACTGGTGCCCGCTAATACGGGGCCATAACCCGTAAACGGGCTCATTAAAAATATCTAAAGTTATTCTTTTGAATGTGGGTTTTAGTGCTCTTTAATAAACCTAAATAGAATTTTTCTCTAAAATAATTAGGGAAGCCAATAATTGACCCCATTTAAAACTACATGGGATTTCCTATGTCCCGCTCGACGATGGAACACCCGATATACTAAACTAGAATACCTATATAATAAAAATAGTAATATTAAACCAAAAACCAAAGTTTATTTATTCTTAATGCAATAATTATATAAACAAAAAAAAACGACGCGTCGCTTTGCCTGATCCCTTAAGCAAAGTACAAAATAACCTATGCCGTGCCTTCTACACTGATACTTAAAAATAAATAATAAAACAAATTGAAAATATAATATGTAGTACAAGCCACGTCGTAATCTACCACCGTGATTCACTTGAGGTATGTGGGCGGGGACTGGATCGTGCAGCGAGTGAAGTTCATTAGGACTAACAAAACTAGGCAACAGTGCTTTAATTTAGCCGGAGGAGGCCTCGTCGGTACTGACTGCATTAATATAAATTATTTTGACGAGCCTCCTTGCGACATCTATGAATTTAACTTAGCAGATTGAGTAGAACTGCTTATATGACGTTCTTTATATGTTAATATTCAAAGATGTAAAGAATATATGACTCTAAACGAAAACTGGTATTTTAAAATAATTTTGCTACTTAATTATACCACAGGGTGTTTCGAAATTAGGTAAAAAACAACATTTCGATTATCCTTGCATAATATGTCAAATAATCAATGTTAGTTAAAATTTATAAAAGTCAAGTTTAAACTGATAGTTGTATTGAATGATAGAAGAGTTTTGGACTTGCATTATCTTTATTTGTTTTACATCACAACGTTTCAACTGGTAAGTATCTCCAGTCGTCTTCAGGTGAATACTGTATTCAGTCCTATGATTTTTGCCTTAGACCCAGACCGAAATACCGTAACACAGAAAAAAATATTGCTTCCTAGTGAAGAAAAGGTAACTGGAGTGTTAGTTTAGTTATGTTAAACAATTAAATTTTGTTTTACTATTTAAAAGATCTGATGATGCTAGTTTCAGGCAAACATGTACAAAAATAAACAGAAGAGAGAATTTGAGGCCCAAACTTTGGGCGTCTTTTCTTACAAACTATCAAATATCAGCCCTCTTTGAGTAAAAATAGACGGATTTTTCAAATCAAAAGTCTTTTATTTTTTAGTTTGGCCTTAAATATTCAGGCCCGTAGTAAAATAAAAAGATAATTTGAAAAATGTGTTTTTAGATGACAAAACATTAAAATTTCAAAAACTTGTACATTGTCTTAAATTTCTAAAGCTTATAAGTCCCCAAAACTGTATTTAAAATTCCAGATCCGTATTTAAAAAAATTGACTTGATCCTGGTAACTAAAGAACGAAAAGTCGAATTTGAAAACTAACAACGCTATCTAGTAGAACATAAAAAACGGCTATAAAGAAGTGTTTTTATTTTTTCCCAAGTCAAAAATGAAAGCACAACAAATTCAAAACCAAAAATGGAAATTTCTTTTTTTTTCGGATATCTCCGAAAGCATTCGGAATAATTACAATTTTCTTTCACCAAAGTATTAAGCCCAAAAATATGCAACTTTGCCTCAATTTAACCATCTTCGTATCTTTTACCGTTTTCGAGATCCCCTTGTACGCACACGAATTTGTAGCACCCTGTAAACCGTTACCAGAAGAAAATATTATAATAATTAAAAAACCAATTTTAATTTTAGTTCCCAAGGAATATCAACTAATAAAACGGGAACATTTTAATAAATGGTACAGGCTGAGTGCTTATTTTGCTGCGTTAACATCATCGACTTTTCCAATACAAGTATGTCTGGTCTCACTCTACATGTTACTGGTTTATTCTTTGACCGATCAACCACTGGAAATACAACGTATGGGATTATTTTATTTAATTTGTTTATTAACTGGAATCGTTTCAGAGAGTTTGGGATTATTGATCGCAACGAGACTTAGCTTAGTGGTAAGTTTTTTTGCCCAAAGAAATATGAATAAAATTTGAAAGAATTTGCATGATTCAATCTTTTGAACACGATTTATATAGCAGAAAGTTTGTTTAGATTTAGGAGGGAATAAAAGTAGGTCAGATGTTCCAATCCGGCGACTTACCGAATATTTATAATGTCGATTTTTATTTCTGTTTGCCATTGTGTGCTTGTGCCGTGATTAATGCTTTCTATTTTTTACTTTTTTTAATCCCATTCCGGTGCTATGCATCGCTGATAAAGTCTGTCTATTTGTTTGCGTCTGATTTCCCCACAACATTTTTACTTATTTTTTGGTGAAGGGCTGTTGCAGTGGCGTAGCCAGAAAAATGATCGTGTGGAGGGGGCTGAATGGGCGTAAGTAGGACATTTTTTTCTGGAAAAAGGAACAGTCGGGACTACATGTATTTTATGATATTGTACCTAGCAAAGGAGGTGGAAATGCGCCGCAGGCGAAAAATTTTCAGGGCCCCGCCCAAAGTTCGTTTAAAATTCACCTAACTACTAACAAATTTCATTAAAATTTGTTTTTGTAAATGTTTTTTTTTTGATTTTTCTAGCTGGCTCTCCATGTATTTTAGGAGCGTAGATCTAGAAGCAGTTTTTGGTGCAAATTCTTAGGTTTTGAAATACTCCTTCTTAAGTGCTGTTTGTATATTCATAATAAAGCATTCTCGTTTCTTCCCGCACTATTTTTTTTTAAATTATAAATCATCACACTTCTTCAATAAAAAATGTTTCAATTAAAATTTTTATTTTAATTTTTTTCTTTAAAAATAAATACCTACCTTTATTGTTTCTTTTGTTGTAAAAATATTTTATTGCATTGGGATATATTTTTGTTGATTTTAAATAGTTCTAAAAAAGGGAAAACGGAACAGACAAGTATATAATATAAAATACTATAATTTTTTTTTTTACGGTTCGCCGACTACGTAGGCCATCTTGAACCGGTCATCGACCACAAATGCGATCTACCGACTGGGGAGTGTGAAACGGCACCTTCATCCTACGAGATATCCGATCTCATCCGGCCTGTCCGGCGTGAATAGGATGGCTAGGTGTCGATTCATTTTACACTCTTCCCTGAGGCAAGAGCACGCCGTGTTCCCAAGCGGTCACCCGCCCAAGTACTAACCGCGCTCGACACCGCTTAATTTCGGTGATCTGCGGGAACCGGTGCTTAATATGTCGACAGGCCCTTGCCCTAAAATACTATAAAATATTACTCTTTTTACTCGTTTTCCTATAAAATTGCATCATAAATCAGTAACTAAAACGATAAAACAGGATTTTTGGAAGGAAACGTCCAAACACTAAACATTTCCTACAAGACCTTTGTAATTTAAGCCAAGAATACATTATTTAAAAATTTAAATTAAGAGTCCAAGCGTGAGACGAAATATTAGATGACAATTAGACTTTTAGACTCCGAGCTCCTAAGCTGGGGGGGGGGGGGGAGGAGCTGCAGCCCGGCAGCCCCCTCCCTCCCTAAATACGCCACTGGGCTGGTATACCTTTGAAGTGTCTAACATCGACACTAGATCACGCTATGTGATATATCATTTGGAAGTTTTATAAATGCCTATTCAAATAGTTACACTACTGTTCCTTCTTTCGTTAGACTCTAGGCCTACTGATATTTTTGAGTTTTTTGGAAATATTGTTTATTTTATCGACTTCGATACACAATAAAAAAAGAAGTCACCCTGTTTTAACTTAAACATTTTTTGCATAAAGAAAAATCGTTTAGCTGAACCGCGCATTAAAAAGACAAAATTTAATCTGACGCTGGCAAGGCCTACTCCGTGTTTACGCAAAATTGCCATAGATTTTGCAAAAGATGGCCTCTATATTAGTGCTGCCAGATGCCCGTTCTTTTTTTTTTTTTTTTTTTACGGTTCGCCGACTACGTAGGCCATCTTGAACCGGTCATCGACCACAAATGTGATCTACCGACTGGGGAGTGTGAAACGGCACCTTCATCCTACGAGATATCCGATCTCATCCGGCCTGTCCGGCGTGAATAGGATGGCTAGGTGTCGATTCATTTTACACTCTTCCCTGAGGCAAGAGCACGCCGTGTTCTCAAGCGGTCACCCGCCCAAGTACTAACCGCGCTCGACACAGCTTAACTTCGGTGATCTGCGGGAACCGGTGCTTAACATGTCGACAGGCCCTTGCCGATGCCCGTTCTTGCAAAATATAAGATTGTTTCGCACAAATACAAAGTTGGCTTTGCCAGTCTCTGATTAAAATTTGTCTTTTTAAGCTAACCGAAAACTATATTTCTTTTTGCAACTAGCTATAAATCTGTTATTCTGTTTTAGAACGCCATGTTTGTTGGACCTGTTATTTCAGTACCCTTTATGTTGTTAGCTGTATATGGGTATGGAAGCGGATATGATAGCATACCATCTTTGATTAAAGTAGCAATGCACTTCAGCTACTTACGATATTCCCTACAGGCTCTTATACATACAATGCTTTCTGATAGAGAAAGATTAATCTGTCCCGAAGAGGAAGAAATTTGTATATGGACAGATTTAAATTATTTTATGAAAGATATGGGTCTGGATAATACTATATTATGGATGGATATCACAGCATTAGTAGTAATATTTTTATTATTCAGAGGAGGTTCCTATTATTTGCTGAGACAGCGGCTATCGCCCAATAAAACGTTCGTGGCGTTGGAATATATTGGTAGATTGATCAAGACACAATTTGCTCGGTGATTTAAATTAATTGTTAAGTTTTCCGATTCGTTGTCGCCAGACTCAGATAGACAATCTATTGAACTATGATATTTAAGTTTTTGTCCTTTTTTTATCTCTAAATGTCTGTTGGTCTGAATCTGATATCAGTTAAAAATAGCACTTAAATACGTTTTGTATTATTGTTTGAGGCGAATTCTTATACAAGTATCTAAACTGCTGGACAATTGCTTTCGAGCAAGAAAAATTTCGCCTAAATTTAACAGTTAATATTTTCTGAACCAGATATAATACCGACCTCCGGTTTTGAATGGTTGATAGATTCATCCCTTGGAAAATAATTGTCAATGTTGGATTTTCTTAAACTGTCAGAAAATTTTATATACAGGGTGTTAAAGAAGACGATGATTTTTGCTCCAATTTTAATGGCGTGTAATTTTCACAATAATATTTTTAAATTGTATCACTCTACGTCAATTGAATCACAGGTTCATAGGAAAGAAAGTAATTTGTCAAATTTTTGAAATCTGCTATATTTTAAGAAATACCGATTTTTTTGGAAAACCTTGCTTTATTTCAACTTATTGGTAGCTAGATCTCACTGTGCGTTGTATCGTGTAAACTTTGCGAGTGATTATTATACCTTATGAAAAGCTTGATTATGTTCAGTAACAATAGTTGTTTAAATTACTTTCTTTGCTATGAACCAGTGATTCAATTGACGTAGACTGATAAAATGTAAAAATATTATTGTGAAAGTTACACACCATTAAAATTGGAGCAAAAATCATCGTCTTCCTTAACACCCTGTATATAAAATTTTCTCACAGTTAAAGAAAATCCAACATTGACAATTGTTTCCCAAGGATGAATCTATCAACCATTCAAAACCGTAGGTCGATATCACATCTGGTTCAGAAATTATATTAACTGTTAAATTTAGGCGCCATTTTTCTTGCTCGAAAGCAATTGTCCAGCAGTATATTATTTAAATGCAAAGGCAAATTTTTGAGTTACATTTCTACACTTGATAACGCCAAAAATGAACACAGTTATAGTCATTGTCATCTTAAATAATTGTTTATGACAAAAACTCTTTAAATACTTAATTTTGCGGAGGAGCACCGAAAACTTCCACCCAGGTTTATTTTCTCATAAATCCTTTGACCCTTCCCCGAAAAAAAAGTCTGGCTACGGTCCTGCTTATTTGCAAGCAAGAATATGTGCTATTTTGCAATGCTTAACTAACTGTTGTCCGTTAGATTATATTTTCCATTGAAGTAATTATATTCACCAGTGTTACCGTAGAAAGTTTTCTTAACTAAAGAACGCTGTGGTATATTGAATAATAATTTATTTTTTATATAGTGTGATAATATAGTTACATTCGTATTTATTATATTTATTTATTGGTGTATGTGGATTTATTTAAATAATTTAGAATACTGTAGTAGATTAAAATACAAGTTTGATAAGACATTATTATGAAACATTGGTCTTGGCATAGATTTCTTATGGAACTTGTATAATTCAATATAATATTTGTTGCAAAACGTAAAATTTCACAATCCTAAAGTCAAACTGTCTTTTACTAAATTCTGTTGCATAAAGCTTGCTTATAAAATCAAAATAGAAAAAATTATTTTGAAAATGTGTTACATATACGCTAATATTTGGTTAATTTAGGTCTTTTTTACTATATTAAATTAAATAAAATATTTTTTTACTTATCAATATAAGATTTGTTAGTTAAACATTTGTGTTTAAGTAACGAAAAGATATTTGACATGTTCTTTTTAAAACACCGCCACAGTACAGAAACTAATAATATATTTAATTTATTTATATTTTAATAAAACAAATTATATTAGGCACACCTCACACGGGGAAACTCAAAAGAAACCGTTGTAGCTCGAATACTAGGAGACTGGGCGACTAGATAGGTCGCCCCCGCATGTACATTTGAATGACGCTACTCAGTGGCGGAATTAAGGAAAAAGGCTCAGTGGGCGAAATTTCTTCAGGGCCCCCCCCCACCCCCCCCTAGAAAACTATGTTGTGTCAGGTGTTCCATGGAAAGTGAAAGATATATGTTTTAAGAATTTAATGAATATAAAAATGTTTTCATTTATTCATCGAGCATTATAAAAGTTGTATTCTTTTTTTGCATCGAGGAAATTTACATATTTTTGAATCCTCTTCTCGCTTTCTTCTCCGCGAAAACTTCGATGGTTGTATCCAGATCAATTTGATTGGCGACTTGCTGTTCGATGAAAAGTATACTGAAATCGTCCAATGCTTCTGCACTCATTGTAGAACGTTGACGATCTTTGACTCTCTTCAATGAACTCATTGTTCGTTCGGCGCTGGCAGTGCTGACGGGAAGGGTCAAGAATGAACGCAATAAACTGCAGCACTCGGGGAAACCGCTGATTAAATTTTTTTCAACGATGAAGTTCACATATTGCAATGGACTATGCTTGGTAGAATCTTGTTCTTGTGAGAAATATATATCCGCAAGACTGATTAACTCATACTTCTGGGCAGTTGGATATTTCTCCATCAAATTGCACACATTTTTTCAAATTCTTTCTCTTCCATGTTTTTGAAGGATTTAGGTTTGAGAAATCCGAAAAGTGAGTTTATCTCATTAAAACCTTTGGCCCTTTCTTGTAATTCACTGCATATTCTGTCCAGAACTTCAAAGTACCCAATGCGATGTTTCGTTACCGTATCCAGAGAACTGTCCTCTGCTTTCTCGCCTGGCATTTTTTTCGAATAGATATTTTTCAAACAAGACCCCAATAATGCAATGAGAAATCGAGACAGCATCCCCTTTTTTGATTCGAATGAAACATAAAAAACGTTCTTTGATGCATAGTATCTTGGCTCCTGTCTCATTTTTTTCAATCAGCGATCAGTGTGAAAAATGTTGCTTCTTTGCATTAATTAATAATAAAATTTCGCGTTTGATCAGCCAAGATATTCAATAATTCGAATGTAATCGTTTTGCTCAAGTACTTTATCTGATTCGAGGATTCGATGTGATCATGTAGAGTCGAGTTATGTCGGGAGATGAGTTTGATGATAGACAAATATATACCAGGATTTTCTTCATCCATTTTTTCACGATAACCTCGAAACGCGACACCCAAGCCAGACAAAGTTCTTATGGTATCAAAAAAAAATGTTCAGAATGTAACGCCATTTTTTCGCTTCTTCGCTAATATACTGATTGATTACAAAAGTTATTTGATTTTATATTTAATTTACGATAGTTATCAAGCATTGCAATTATTCTGATAACAGGAGCCCTCTGAATGAAAATTGAACTTGTGCTGTCCACAAGGGACTCACCGAAACATTTTTTTAACAAAAAAAGAAATCGAAGGTGTAACTTTCAGCAAGAGGGGCCCTGAAACCCTTTCGTCGGGGGGGACCAGTGGGCAAGCGCGCTTTTGCTCACCTATTAAATCCGCCACTGAATATCCAATAACGTTAAAAATCATTATATTATTCATGATTCGTAAATGTTTTGATTTACGGCTCCTCGGAAAAGCAAAAAACCATATTCAAGCTTGTAAATAAATTGTTAATAAAGGGGCTGACGCTAGTGAAACTACTGGTCTTTAGTCTATATACTGTGACCGCATTACTGTGTGACGGTGACTGGGAGACCAACGCAACCCCAACGTGCTGGTCGCCGCGGTACTCCAGTCTCTCTAAATATTAAGAACAACTTTTACCTGAACTTCACGCGTGAAGTGTGGAAAAATCCAGTGCTGTATATTTTCAAAATGAAGGGGCAAATCAGAAGCAACTGATGTGTGCCCTTTAGCTCGAAACTGCGTGACTATATTATAATATCGACCGTGTGAGAAAATGGGGCAACTTATCTGTCTGTCTGCTGAAATCCACGCTTCTTCAGTTGCCCCGTATGAGAAGTGCCTTAAAATCGAGAAAATATTTCATTTATCCTAAAAGTTTTTTAATATTTCTAAATTACAGAACAAAATACCTAGTCTGAGAACAAAACTGTAAATATACCATAATTAAAATGTCTTATCGAATTACGGCATTGTTTTATAGAAAGAATCAGAGTTTACATCGTTACCTATCTAATCTAAACATCACTATGTGTTAAACTTGTACAAGATTTTTGTTAGTATTAAGTAAAGAGAAAAAAAAATGACTGTCTATTGTGTCGATTTTTTTTTGTAAAATAAATGTATTATTGAATAATACAGTGGTCAGTTTATTCCAATAATTTTTTAAATAATAATAATTGCCCCGAGAAGAAATCTTGACACAGGTAATTTTAAATTTAATTTATAGGAAATACATAGGTATAGGTAATTAAAATTACCTGTGTCAAGATTTAGTCACGCGCCAACGTTTATGTCATATACAATTGTATAATGTAACAATGTGATGGGTTTATTTTCTTCTTTTTAGCATATTTAAATAAAAAAATATAATTAACTGTCTCTACAATAAACTGTGATTGGTCAGTACTTTATAAGAACGCCACAAAAAATATAATTTTTTAACAATGTTGTCAACTAATGGGAAATTTCTGTATTCGTGAGAACAAAACACAGAGGAATATAAGTCGGCGCTGTCTCCAACGGGAAAAGAGGAGTATTTAGGCACACTGTTATATTTGCAGGATATTCTAAGATATCACTTGTGGTTGTGATCTGCTAAAAAATATTTCTCCAAATTGTGCCCTTTCGTGGAATTTTTCTTTAAAAATGGAATATTTTATTCTTAAAGTTTGCAGCACTGTGCAGCTCTGACAGTAAGAATATGAAATTTTTTCGTACAGTTAACTGGATTAGCCTACTTTTCTCGTCACTTAAGTGTAAAGGAAACAGCAAATTTTCATGTGGAAGTGGAAAAACATAGTTTTCGATTAGCTTAACCGTGCATCAAAAGACAAAATTTAATCAGAAGCTGACAAGGCCGATTTAATGTTTAAGCGAAATAACCTTATATTTTATAAGAACTACCATCTGACAGCATTAACAGTTCATTTACAAAATCTAAGGTAATCTTGGGCAAATACCTAAATTAGGCAATCCAACGATGTGCCAAAATGGTGGCTGGATGGCAAATACTGGCTCTTGCTGTTGGCATTTAACGGGTGTATTATAGCTTTTTGCCATCCAAACGCCATATTAAATCACGTGGTTTGGATCCCCTATAACCCAAAAACAAAAATTAGAAAAATATAACCATACTTTTTCTTCTACAATTTTTCTGGTAAAAACGATATGTTTTAAGTTGCTATAGACTTTTTCCTAGTCCGAAATTTAACGATTAAACACAGAAAATCTTTATATAATGCCAAATCATATCGGAACAAAATTTACTTTCTATGTTTTTTTCTATTCTTATGGAGTTACATGGTCCGCTGCAGGTACTTTTATAGTTCATCATTTAAATTTCTAACCTTAATACTATGTCAGCCAGTATATATTATATACAGGGTGTTAGAAATTCGACATACCAACATTGGAATCTCGAAAACCATAGGAGTTAGAGAAACAGTTAAATGGGGGCAAAGTTGTGCAATTCGGTGTTGACTATAATGCCGCTTTAAAAGTTTTCAAATTCCAAATACTTCCGATTTTATTCGAAAAAACCCGAAATTTTTCAAAATCGTTTTTATTTTTTCCTGAGCTCATTCGACTAGCTATTTAAAAATAAATTACACATTGCCACTTTTCCCCTCTATGAAATGTCGTTACTAAACTAAAGATCCGCCGTTTCGTCTCCGTGCGGCCATCACCAACTTTACTTTTTTAAATGCGGACCTAGATTTTTTTAACCGATTTTTAAACCCTCCTACCCTCAAAATGTAATGGCGATATTACCTTCTCATAATGAAGAATTATTGTCCTTGCTTATTTTTTTAAATTCATATTTTTTACACTTCTTGTCAGTCTGGTCTTGGCAACGAATTAATTAATTAAAAACTTTATTTTATTTAAAACATTCATACATAAGTAATAACATTTATTTTAAAAGAGTTTTCTAATAATTCTAAATTTACTAATTATAAATCCCATTTTCTAATTGCCGTTTTGCTCAATAAAACGATCGATTTTTCTTCCAATTTTCAACCGATCTTCTCCTTATCCTACCAAATGCAACCTTGCAAATGCCATTTTAAAAAATATGAATTTAAAAAAATAAGCAAGGACAATTCAACATTATTAGAAAATAATATCGCCATTACATTACAAAAAGTAAAGTTGGTGATTGCAGCTCGGAGATGAAACGGCAGATCTTTAGTTTAGTCACATCATTTTGTGGAGGAGAAAAAGTGGCAATGACAAAGTGTCATTTATTTTTAAATTGCTAGTCAAATGAGTTCAGGAAAAAATGAAAACGATATTGCAAAATTTCGGTATTTTTCGAATAAAATCGGTATTCGGAATTTGAAAACTTTTAAAGCGGCATTATAATCAGCACCGAATTGCACAACTTTGCCCTCTTTTAACCGTTTCGCTAACTCCTATGGTTTCCGAGATTCCAATGCTGGTATGTCGAATTTATAACACTCTGTATAATATATAGGTATAGTAATATTTTCTCTATTCACCACTAAATAAATACGAACAAAATATCATTGATATAGTATATTACAATAAAAGCCGGTCGTATTATTTATATACAAATATATTTTTATTAAATATAATAAAAACAATGCATTATAAAAATCTTAAACAATAACACATATTCATAAGTCCTTCAAAAACAATGCACACCAAGATATTATAGAGTTTTAAATTTAAAACACACATTATAGGATTCTAACTTTAAACCAGTACTAAATTTACAGGTCTGGATTTAAAAAAAATGACAAGTCAAAACGATTTAGTGGCAAACAAAAATCAAACTAACATTAAAATTTCAATTAGCATATAATATGAAAATAATGTTACGATAAAAACACTACTGGGAGACTATAAGATCCAAATATTTCGATAGTCTAAATTTAAAACTCTTTAACGAATACAGATGAAAAGGAGAAGACGGGGGTACCTTATCGAATAAACTTTTGAGATTTCCCTTGACCACTATGATTTTTATAAATGTTGGTAATAAATTTTGTAACCCAAAGAGTCGATCTAACTGATGGGCAAAATTTAAACCAGTTTAGTGAATAACACACATAGCAGATGATGGGTATATAGAATTTCTAAAGTCATTTGATATAAAAAAAAATTGAAACACCTTGATCATGCTTACTTGGACTGGTCGCATCAGTCTTGCTGGCAGGTGCTGGTGTATTCGAAATCTTTATATAGTAATAATACATTGTATACCTAGTAGGAAAAGCTGAACATTCCCGGACAACCGTAAAGATTGTATGTCGAGGCGCAAGCCGAGAATGGCAATACGGAGTCCGGGAATGTGACTTTTTCTATGAGGTATTATACTACTTTTCCGAAAATTGAAAATTATTAAAATAAACTTAAAATTTTGTAATAAACGTTACTAATTTTGTTCACAAATAAAGGATACCATAAAATATTTGTGTTGCTACTATAGAAATAAAGTAATATTGAAATGTCAAACCCGCCGCATTTTAGTTTACTGTACAGAAATAATATTTCCTTACAGTACAAAAATAAATATTTCCTAACAGTTATTTTTCGTTGCCCAGCAACGACTAAGTTTAAGGGAATATTGACTTTTTCTTTCAAAATAATTATCAAAAATGTCAATATTTCCGATCGATTATCGGAAAAGATTATTATATTATATGTAATTTGCAGCTGGTGAATAAGATAGCGTGCATTTTGATTAATAAGCTTGTTTTTAAGTCAACTGACTTTGTAAATTTTATAAGTTCCTGCGTTACTCGTAAAGTATATTATATATATATATAAAAAAAATATATTAACAAACTAATATATTTTTTAAATGTAAGACATTAACGTAAGTTTATTACAAACTATGAATGTCCTAAAAGTAAATTTATTGTATGTCTAATTTCCTCAGGTATCTTAGGGAATTCTAATATAAAATTTAATAATATTTATTTATTTACAAGATAATAATACAATACTTAGAAATAAAAAAATAAAAAACAACATTTAAAAAATTATTTTAAGGATTTCTTTTAAAACTTACATTTTTTAGTTTTTTAAATACATGAAATAATCACAGAAAAATTTACAAAATGTCAGTGAAACCGTCCCACCTCTGTATCTTTATCGGTAATATTTTTTTAAAAATCTGAAAATGATAAAGGTAACTTTTTATCAAGGAAAGATAGCGAACAGTGTTGTGCATTTGTATTTTGCATTAAAGTATATAGGAACGCCAAAACAATGGTTTCCCTAAGGCCAGGTCGACAATGACGGCCGTCTCGTCCTCATTTGGACTCATGGAAAAGCCATAACCTGATGCAATTTCACAGACTGCGATATTGTTTTGTCGTCCCGGTGTACTTTAGTGCAAAAGACACAACACTGTCCGTTGACACATGACCTAAAGACACTATCAAGCAGGCGAAACTTTAAATAATAATTACGTACGTAAGAACGTACAAGCTTAATCAAATTCTTTTAAAATTAATTATTTTAAATCGCTCAGACCCACAGTATCGCATCCCTTGGACAAAAGTGAATTTTGGACTTGATAATTTTGGAACTTCAACTCCGTCATTAGAAAGGTTATTAGTCATTGTATCATGTCAGCATACCATTTCAACTTAAATGGCTGTAGTTTAATTAACTACCGTTTTTATCGTATACTAACGGTGTCGTGTTTATACAGACACTTCGCACATATTATAAGTATCGAAGAGTGATAAAACTGTGTTTAAAGATTTGAATTTATAAGAGCTGTTTTTGAGATATTGACTTATGTAACTATAATAGTCATATTTTATTTTGTCGTGTTTTTAAAAGTAGTTTCATAAAAAAAAATTGATGTCTTAAAAACGGAGCTTTCCTTATCCCTCCAACCACCCCGCTAATACCCTTTGTCATTCTGTCTTTGTTTCACGTGCAATGTAGACCGCAATGAATCCTATAAGATAAACTTACGAACGTATGAAAGCAGGAAGGCTACACTGACGATAAAAATTAATAGAACATTAAATTATGCTTTTAAAAAAAATCTTTTTTGAGATCACTTTTTTTTATCTCTATTATAAAAGTTCAACATTTAAACTATATCAGCAAACGCAAAACTTACTTACAAAAATGTCTATTATATTTTATTATATGTGACATAAAAAAATGAGGATATTCACTGGAAAATTAATAAATTACTTAACACAAAACGTTTTTGCAGCGTTGTGAATCCGGTTTTAAAATACTTATGACGTGACATGTAGCCAGATGCTGATATCAGAGGAGATAACTCAAGTTTTAGAAGGGGGTATGCAAACTTATTTTAATGTATGTAAACATTTAAAAGGCGAATTAAATTTTAAAAATAAAATTATTACACCAATAGAATTGAAATACAAAAATAAAACTAAACGAAAATCTCAAAAAAATATATATTAGCCCAGACAATGATTTTCTAAGATGGGGGTAACTTTTTTTCAAACAGAGGCGTTGCCCCCCCCCCCCCCTAGTTACGGGTCTATTATGGCGTTTAATAATATTATGCTTTAAAAAATTTAGATCGATATTCAGGAATTAATAACAAAATGATTTATTAATCAGCTTTGTATAAAAACCGGTTTAAACAATTTATTACTACACAAAAACATAATAAGACGCACTTGAAACAATATAATAAACTAGCGAGCCGCTTGCGGCTAGTTTTTTAACGGGACAAGTGCTCTAATCGCTTTATAAAACTTATGTACCTTATACTATTTTTCTATTTTGCATTTTTTTGATTGAAAATTATTTACTAAACTGCTGGACAATTGCTTTCGATCAAGACAAATTTCGCCTAAATTTAACAGTTGATATTGTCTGAACCAGATATGATATCGACCTACGATTTTAAATCGTTGACAGATTCATCCCTTGGGAAACGATTGTCAATGTTGGATTTTCTTTAACTGTCAGAAAATTTTATATACAGGGTGTTAAAGAAGACGATGATTTTTGCTCCAATTTTAATGGCGTGTAACTTTCACAATAATATTTTTAAATTTTATCACTCTACGTCATAGCAAAAAAAGTAATTTGTGAAATTTTTGATATCTGCTATATTTTAAGAAATATCGATTTTTTTGGAAAACCTTGCTTTATTTAAACTTATTGGTAGCTAGATCTCACTGTGCGTTGTATCGTGCAAACTTTGCCAGTGATTGTTATACCTTATGAAAAGCTTGATTATGTTCAGTAACAGTAGTTGTACCTAAATGTTATGATGTATGTATTTATTAATTTCGAACTTTCTAACACTATTCCTAAAATTAAACTTACATTGAAAGAGCCTTTGATATTAAATATCACTAGCTACCGTCAAACCAAAGCCCGTCCATCCGAGGAGAGCCTACAAGGTATTAATCCCATCCAAAAAAAAATTATCTTTGTTAAAATTTTGTAACTGTATAATATACCTGTAGTGCGATAAGAAAAAATTTATCTTATCTAGGGGCGAGTACTTTCCAATATAAAACAATCGTAAAAAATTTCGTAAACCATAGACATATAGGTGTTTATAAGTACGCCACTGTACATCATAACATTTAGGTACAACCATTATCACTGAATATAATCAAGCTTTTTATAAGGTATATTAATCACTCGCAAAGTATGCATGATACAACGCACAGTGAGATCTAGCTACCAATAAGTTGAAATAAAGCAAGGTTTTTCAAAAAAATCGGTGATTCTTAAAATATTTAGATTAGATTTAAAAAAATTTGACAAATTACTTTCTTTGCTATGATTCAATTGACATAGAATGATAAAATTTAAAAATGGTATTGTGAAAGTTACACGCCATTAGAATTGGAGTTAAAATGATCTTCTTTAACACCCTGTATATAAAATTTTCTGTTAGTTAAAGAAAATCCAATATTGAAAATGGTTTCCCAAGGGATGAATCTATCAACCATTAAAAACCTATCTGGTTCAGAAAATATTAACTGTTAAATTTAGGCGAAATTTTTCTTGCTCGAAAGCAATTGTCCAGCTATAAAAAAAAAATGTAAATAAAATTTTTTTTTATAGTAGCTAAATTTTATGTTGGTAATACTATTAAATTATTTATCATAGTAGCCTTGATAATAAATAAATTTGTAATCCGTGTCCTCCATTGTCGAAATATTTGTTGTCTAATTTTTCTTTAAGATTCCTAAAAAACAGGGAGCAATAAGGCAACTTACTTTCAGTTAAGGGATATTACAAATAAGACATTACCCGATTAAGGTCCGCTAGATCAGTGGCGGATCCAGGATTTTGTTGAGGGGGGGGGACTAAATAAAAAATGACTGATAAAATAAAGAGCGTATCCCGGCTCTTAAAAATCTGTTACCCTCAAAAATGACTTCTAAAATAAACTCTGACCCTTTACACGCCCTACATATTTGGGAGGGGGGGGGACCTGCATATGCTCTCCCTGGATCCGCGCCTGCACGGTAACTCTTGGTAACTTTACCAGCCAGATAATTTCTATTAAAATAATTGTCTTAACGATGGTTTCTTTGCTTTGGAAATCTTGTTGGTAAAGTTACCAGTAGATGGATCCACCGGACCTTACCAGAAAAATTCCGGAAGAATTATAAAAAAAAACACTTCACAGCAGCTTGTGTGTATGTGTAAATTTACTGAAAATGTTTTACTAGCTCCTTATGAAAAGAAAAAACCAAAAAGGCATCTATCCTGTGGTCCTAATATTATTTTATACTATATGATTTTCTAAGTTGGTTCTACAGTCAAAATTAAGAGCTTGTATTAATTTTTACCAAAAAATTAATATAGAAAATTATGATGAAAAAGAAATTAAGGCTTCAGGCTTTCAAGGAGTTAAGTTTAGCAAATAATTTTTTTCAAAAAAAAAAATTATTTTAAAGATTTAACACAACAAATTATATCATCCCCCATACAGAATATTAAAATAGAAATATTGCGGCTATTCATGTTAATTTCTTGTTTTTCATTAAAATTACAAACGATGCCTCGATATTATCTTCAAAATCTCCACTAACGCCGAGCAACTTAATTCTCATGAAATTAGTTTTTATAATATTCTGAATATAAAAAAAGATATTTTATTGCCATCGAAAGACACAGGTTTAATACACGCGATGTGGTGGAAGTTTTGAAAATTGAAAACTTGTTCGTAATGACTAATCGATTACTGTTTGCCTGAACTTATCTGTTCCAAATATCTGGTCTTCTAGTGGACATTTTATTAAAAGATCACAACAGGCCATGCCAGATGTCAACAGAATAAAACATTTAAATAATAATATTACCAACTTAAAAAAAAAGTTTCATATTAATAGGCTTAGTATAATACTGAAAACGATATTGTAATAGATTTGATGAGAAAACAAAACTAAATTGTGCTCTTGCCTCATTTCGTTACTATAGCGCGAGTTCTCCTCTGGCCACCACAACAATTATTTTTTTTAGTACATAAGTAAGTATTGAATCTCATGCATACTCTTATTTATATCTATACATGCAATTACTTATAACTAAACTTTATTTTGTGTAGGTATAGGTATACTATATAACAATAATTTCTTGTTGTTGTTTCTTCTGTCAGTTAGAGTCAAAATATGTTACGTCAGCATAGAGTATTGTCAAAATATTTTTTGTACATTACTATAAAATCACGAACTTGCTGGTTAGTCAGTATACAGGGTATTTTACTTAAGGGGGAGTTCTACTGTGATGGTACCATTTTCAACGTTTCTTTACGATTTTTTTCTGGGGATATAAAACAAATGCAGAAAAACAAGTGTTCAATTCTTTTTATTAAAGATAAGATGTACCAAAAAAAATTTTTCAACCCCCAAAAAATGGAAAACTTGAGGGTGCTATAGGGTGCTGAAGTTACCCCCTCAAAAAAAAAACGTAACTTTCTGGCGGAATTCAAATAAATTTTTCTATTAATGACAAAAATAAAATTGACCCAGATTCTTCAATTGTAAGCATGTACAATCCCCACTAGAATCAAGTCAAAACTTGAGTAACTGTTGAAATGGCGCGAGAATTAATTTTTTTTTGAAAATTTACCATTTTTTTTTTGTATTTTAAGGGCCGTAACATTTTCTGTAATATCGCAAAATACTTTATTTTAGAGGGGGTCATAACCACTTGTATTCTGAGCATTTTAAGACCAAAATCATTAAATTCTAATAATTTGAACATACCGAAGTACTTTCCGCCAGCGCGAATAACAGGGTTTCGAGAAAAACAACTTTAAAGTTTCAACGGTGGCTCACAACAAAATAGTCTCACTGTCACTTAGTCTGCGATGTCTGGCCCGTAGATTACACCCTCCTCTTCGAAAAACGATAAACGAGCTAATTCTTCCTGCCTCTTTGCGAGCCTGGCCTTTTTAGCGCCCTCAGATACCCGTTTTTCAGATTGGTTACATATTACATATGCAGTGTGTGCCTAACTCAAAAGCAGCTAGTGGTGAGAACTGACCGGCAATCATAAAATTGGATGTAACTTTTTTTAGGAGTAGATTTGGTAAAAACGTTTACATACGGTTATTCTAGAGGCTATAGAGAGTCAAAAAACGTCGGAAAAAAAATTTAGATTTTTTGAAACCATCACAGTAGAAATCCCCCTTAAAACTTGTAATGCAAATGATTAAGTTCTGTAAGAAGCTTTGATATATTTTCAGTTGATCTCTATATAATAAAACAAATTAGATTGACGTCAGTGGTTGTTCACTTGTCCAGGCGTCGCGACACTGTAAAATATTAATCGATGGCAGGTAGCTTGAAATTATTATATCACAAAGGTTCTTAAAAAGAGCCTTTGAAATATAATACATTCAAGGTACCTGCCATCGATCGACATGTTTATGGGGTCGCGACGGTGAATTTAGAAAAACCGACTACGATGTACCAAAATCTATTACAGAAGTCAACTATCCTTATTTGTTTTAAAGATAAAACATCGCAGCTTTTAAGTGAAATACTTTGCATCGTGATTTTTTTTTAACTTATTTTTTTATAAAAATCTGAATGTCTTTTTACCAGCGACATATATATGCATACTTTAGAGTAAAATGATTGACAAGTACATACATACATTTTAACAAATAAATATCTTAGTCTTTTCTGGCGAATATATATTCTATTCAAGTTGAATTCACATAAAGAATCTACTTTTATTAAACGTCAATGGAATTCCACATTTCAGCATCATTATTTACATAATGTACATTCTCCTTATTATTACCTAGTTCTAACTTAACTGGAGGTTTACTTATATTATCCTTAAAATTACTATTTATAAGATTTTTGTACTGGGGCATGGTAATATAATTATCAGGCGTTCTTACAGAATCCTTATTATTTTTGGGTTGATTTTCAGACGGCACCGTTGGTGGTATAAGGTAACTGGGGTTGGAAACACTATTTAAAGGGGTGATTGGAGTCAGATATCCTGTTTCACCATCTGATTCATTGTTGTACGAGTAAAGCATAGGTCGAAGTTCTTGATTTTCTGAAACGTAAAGAAATGTAACAAAATATTAAAAAAATGTTTTTAATTTTGAATAAAGCGCATTCTGTTTGGTTGGTAGACAGGCGTTAATTGTGTTAGCTGTGTTGTTATCTTGAGAATGGCATTTTTCTCGCAAATAAACAACAAATCAATAAAGATTAAAATGACTTACTTTAAAAGAGGCTTCAGCGCCAGAGTAGCCCAACTATCAATTGCATTTTTTAATCCACACTGGCTTGGCAGTTGGGCTACTCGCGTTTTTTTTTTATTTCCGAGTCATATCCATAAGATTACTTGATCCGTGGGCTTAAGCAACTATTAAACTTGGATTTTTTCAGTTAAAATTTAAACAAAGTGTTTACTTCTCTGGAAATAATAAGATGGCGACAGAGACCAGTTTTTATATAAGGATTATATTAACACTCTTCTACAAGGTGAAAGTACTTTCCTATCTTACCGTATGTGTGTGTTGCCTTGTATCATTTTTTTCTTACCTTTTTCTGATTTTAAAGCTTTCCTTTTACCAGTAGAGAAATCAAATACTCCATCGTCGGGAATCCTAGGACTAAAAATAGCGTTAGAGCCCATAAAAAGATAACCCTCAGGTCCTGACTCAGCTGCTTGTGATCCGCTTGGACCTCCCTGGGCGTCAACATTTACATAATGTGGAGGAGTGGATAAAATATCAAACGACGGCGGACTTAACATGGCTAAGTAATCACTCTCTGTTAGTTTTTCAGTGTTCATTTTTAAATATGGATCATTCAAATCAATATAGTGCTGAAAAGTTCAAAAATACAAAACTTTATTCTAAAAAATATTATAATAGAGTATATTTCACGTAAGCAGTAATTGTAAAGTGCTTAACTTATTTATTATGTATTTGTCGAGTGATTCAGAATTAGAGTATAAAAATGCGCTACCTGAAATTATAAAAAATGTTAATAATATAAGGGAAAATCTATAACCAGAAAAAACAAATCGCGCTGAAGAAAGTGTAAAGTATTAAACAACAAATCTTTATCGGTAGCGATAGCATAGAGAATAGAGCTCTAACCTACAGATCACAAGGTCACAGGTTCAAATCCCATCAGGTGTATTTGACTTTTTTTTTTTATAAAAACAATAAATAATTTATAGAATTATTTTAAATTGAAATCTTTTTTTTATTTATGTTTAATACATCTTTCCTTGATTCAATTAAAAAATTTTCATTTTGGTTAATCTAGAAGTCAATCCAGGATTAGTTCTTCTTATAATATATAAAATAAAAAATGAAAAAGTTAAACCACAAATAAAGGAAAAGCCTATTGACAAACTGTAAAACCAAATATTAAGTGGAACATAATTCTAAGTATGCTAATTTCAACACTAGGGTTGATATTTTTTTTTCAACGCTAGTGTTGAAATATGTTTTTTACAAGTCAAAGGGTTTTTAATAATTCTTTATGGTCGTAGGAAAAATAGTGCACATTACTCGAGTGAAAGTGATTATTCCAAAACTGGAAGAATTTCCGCACTCGGCTGACGCCTCGTGCTAAATATCCCCTCGTTTGAAAAGTATCACTTTCATCACTAATTCAGTAGATTACTATGTAAACAATATGATAGTGTCAAGAAACCCAATGCCGAAAAATGGTTAGACCCTTCTGACTTTCATAGGCTCAATTATCTTTGTTTTTGTGTGACACAGTAACTGTTTCTGAATTAGAGATGTTTGTTTATAGTTACCTTTTGCACACTCTCCTGTAAAAGAGTTCCTATTCTTTCTACAAGTTTGGTAAAAGATGGTCTTGCTAGTGGTTTAGAGTTCCAACAATCAACCATTATTTTATATCTGTAAGAATAAGAATGCTTTAAGAATACTTGCATTATAGAAAAATATAACAGTCAACATTTTTAAATAGCGTATCGTTGAAATAGCAAAATGTCGCAGCGGACGTGCTAAGACCAGCAATTCTACAACGATTCCACAGGATTCTTCAAACGAACTTAAATTCGCTAAGAATCGGCGGAGCTGTCTACCATTAAGATGTTGGTTTGGTTTTATTAAATGGGCCTTTCACTATAATCGAATTTATTATATTCAGCACTTATATCCTGAACTAGAATGAATTGAAAACATATACCAATAATAAAAATCTTTCTAGAGTATCACAAACCTTTTCTAGAAACAATTAAAAACACTGCGGGAAAGCTGCAAGTTTAAAAACATCAGGCGAGAAGGCAGTTACGTCCTATCCTACTAACCGCGCAATTCTATTATTTGCGGGTCGTGCGACCGATTATAATGTTATCTTTGTTTCGATAACTTAAATAGAAAAGAACAGATTAGAAATAGAACACCAGGCTTGAGAGATTAGTCAGGTCGGAAATGGATCCGAGCGTGTCGAATGCAGGCTGTCCCGGGTCGCTCATTTGCCGGTATTGTTGTGACGTCGCACAGAGGGGCCGATAACGCCTAAAGTTGGCAAACATTTATTGAGATATTTAGTGGTGTTAAAACGTTATTCTATGATTATTTATTTATGTTTTCATATAAAAGGTAAGTTGTTAATTTAAATTTACAACTTTTTTAACAAAGAGTGGGCCCCAAAAACAACATAATACGCAAATATGCATTTATTAAAGAAAATAAACAATAAATTAGATTTTAATAAAAATCTGATTCTAAAAACATAGTCTGTATTAACTTGACTCCTCACTTTCGTCTGATAATTCTTGATCTGTTGAAGATGGACTCGAAAGACTAAAATCTGGCTCTTCTAATAATCGTATAACAGCTAGCTCTATGGTGGATTTTCTTTTTCATGGCTGATGCATACTGGTAATTAGTGGATCAGATGAAATAAGTAATCGACAAAGTATGTCCTCGTTTGTTTTTTTTACGAGAAAATCTCTTTCTATACCTTTTAAACATTTTATTATTAGCCTCCTGGGCTTCCTCACTTAATTATCCAATCGGTTATATTGCCTTGTGTATAATAGTAGAACAATAAATTAATACCTTATGTACCGTGGGAGGCATAGGATAGCATGAATATTTTTCAACAAAGAGATGTGCTGTCTTTAACGTGTATGCTTTAAACTATGCCAAGTTTATTGTGTATCCACTTGCCATATATAGTTTTCAGTATGGTACTAAGTATTTTAATAATTTTCAAATTGATCCCAGTAATACTGCTGGACGTATCTGCGTTCTCAAATAAAGTGTTTCCGTCATTACTACTGCCATACCCGGGTTTTGGTTTATCGATGATTAATAATAATAATAATAGTCTTTATTAAGAATTGGAAGATACAATAATTTGCAATTCTTAAAGGGCGAAGTCTAGCTGATAAGCGTCAGCTACTCAACTTTAACCCTTTTTTCAACAAGATAAATCACTATAATCTGTCCATAAATCAATTTAGCAAAAAATAAATAGTAGTACAAGTATTACACTGTTAATGTATTATAATCACTTTAAAAAAATTTAAATTAAAAAAAGATATCACTTTAAATAGTAGAACTGGTAATTATTCTAAAAAATTATAAAAAACTAGCCTTCAGCGTTAGAATTCCTTTGATTTTCCAGCAGCGTATTTCTAATTCCATTGCGAAATAATAGCAAAGAGGGACAGGTAAAATAATTATTAAAGTCGTTAAAATATTTTACCGCATTACAGGTAAATCCACGCCGAAAAATAGCTTTTCTGTGTTGGGGCATAGTAAGTGTATTTGACCTTACTGAAACATGATGAATGTCACTGCGAAAAACTAAAGAAGACCTTAAGTACATAGGGATTGATGTTTTCAATAATTTATATACAAATGTTAATAGCAAAAATTTAAATGTATTCATCATGTTTAGCCAGTTGAGTTCAGATATTTTCAGAGAGATATGATCATATTTCTTTAAGCCAAATATAAATCTACAGCAATTGTTCTGCATTTTCTGCAGACGTTGTTTGTCCTCCTGAGTTAAACATGGATAATATAAGATAATACAGTAAGAAATCATAGATAATATGTATGCTTCACATAATTTTTTCCGTACTTTAGAGTTAAGAAAATGTTTGTTTGCATATAATATCTTTAACACCATGTAAGTTCTTTGGCTCAAAGCTGTTATATGCTTACTAAATCTTAATTTGTCATCAAACAGTACTCCTAGATTTTTTGCAGTATCTGTGAACTCAAGACGTTGCCCATTAAGTTGTATGTTAACATACTGTTTTAAGAAGTCGTAACACCCTTCAGGTGCAAAAAGTAGGAGTTGTGTTTTTTGAGCATTTAATCTAAGGTTATGTGTAAAGCTATATTCAGTGATTTTTTGCAAGTCTGTGTTTATGTTTGCTTCGATATCATTGTAATTTTCCGGATCAAAAGTGCAGACGAGTTGTATATCGTCAGCATAAGTATGGATTTGGGAAAATGATGGTATTTTACCCATATCAAAGGTGTACAATATAAAGAGAAGGGGTCCTAAAATGGAGCCCTGCGGTACTCCAGACGTTACGTCACCGACGTCTGACACTTCTGACCGTGATCTTACGAGTTGCCGTCTACCCTCCAAGTAATTTCGAAAAAATGAGAGTGCTGATTAATCCAAGTCTGGATTTAAATTGCTCTTGAATATTCTTCTTTGTAGATGTAACAATATCTTTATCTTCTTGACCTCTAGCTTGCCACTTTTGTTAGGGTAACTTATATAACTTATATGCAACAAGCTTTCGAAAAAACGAGTCCAGGCATGAAGGACTGACATACCAAACTGTAAGTTTTCTTCGCATATTTCTGCTTCTCTACAGTTTAAATCCTGTATTTGTCTTTCCATATGATCCCTTTCCCTTTTCGAAAGATCAATTGTTTCGGGAGCAAATTGAAATGTGACAAAAATGAAAAAATTAGAAGCATTCATTAGATTTAAACTAATTAAAAAAAAGGCTAAGACCTGGATTGGGGCCCATTTACACAAAATATTGCAAATATGTGCAAACTTTTTTTGGTTTACGTGAAAGGCGACATTATAATTAGCAATATTAAACTAGTTTTTGAAGCACCTAAAGACACCTAGCTAAACTAAACGTTTATGTTTAAAAAAAAAATTAACAAGAGAGATAATTTAAAATAATAATTTTGTTTATTATTATTTTTAATTAAGTGTAATATAAAAAAATAAATTGCATTTAGACATATTAAAGCTTATCTGTTGCCAATAACGACATATTAATTTGGAACTTGGATATGTAGTTATAACAATGTAAAAACCACAAAAAAAATACAAACGTTCACCAACAGTATTAAATAACGAAAAGCGGGTAACTAGTACGAAATACAACTTTCAATTGATGTACCTAGACCCACAGATACTGACCTATAAAATCAAACCCAGTTTTAGGTACCTGGTTTAATACTTTATTAATTATAATCATTATATTACAATAGGGGGTAATTTTAAGTTTGGGTTTTTTGCCAGGTTTAGATGCTTTTGGCCCCTATGTGCGTCGGTACCATCTTTCGCGTGTTATTATTAAAGAGCGTATTTTGTTTAACTATTTTCTCAGTAAATAATTAAAAAAATTAAAAACTGAAACCGTAGAAAATTTTATTTTTTCGTGCTCTATTCGATAGAGGGTTAAAATCAAAATTTAGCGAAAAAGCAAGTTCTATGGAACAGGTATAGTGTGGCGGACAATGTTCGATGTAGAACTTTTTTTTTTAAATCGGTGTTTGCACGGCGTCATAAGATATATATTTAAAAGGATTTTGGGCAATATAAAATGTAAATGATTACAACCTTTTGTTTTGCATTTTTAATTTAGAATCGATTTTTCTTCTCGGGCTTGGCGGAAGAGCCAGTATACTTGGGCCTATATAAGGCCCATTGTATCCCCTATCGTCTGGGTAATGTCAGCCAGACGGGACCTACTGCTTAACGTGGAATCCGACCCATGTGTATGCACTAGTTATCCTTTTTACGCCCCCAGAGGTCCATGACGCCACTCTCGGTCCCGATATTAGGAATCACTAGTAACATACTGCATTTTTAAATACACTGAATTTCGGACATACTTATTTTATTGTGCGTATGCCCACTCCGGGAATCGAACCCGGGTCGCCACGGTCGAATGCCAGTAATGCACCTCTGAGCCACTTCCGCGGTTTTAGATTCGATTAGTTCGAATACAAATATGTTTTAGTTTTAGATATAACAAGTATAAAAACTGGATACTTACACATCATTTGGTGCATATAAAGGCGATTCCATTCTGTACCCTTCAACTAGTTTATAATATAAACGCTCATCGGCTTCCATTCCTGGATATGGCGTTCTGGCAAGCGAAAAAAATTCCCATAAAACTATTCCAAACGACCATACGTCTGACTGTGTTGAAAATACTCTATCCCTAATGGACTCTATGGCCATCCATTTTATTGGTAATGGACTCTGGAAATTAATAATCGGTTATGTTTGGAGGCCGCTATTCAAAGAGCTTACAGCCCTCACAGAACGTGCTATTGTTTTTTTAAATTCCATTGTTTTAAATGTTAATATGTACAAACTAATTTATCTCTTTTGGATGTGCCGCCTCCCCCGAGCCTAGGAGCTCGGGGTCTAAAAGTCTAATTGCAACCTAATTTTTCGTCTCACGCTTGGACTCTTAATTTAAATTTTTAAATAATGTGTTCTTGGCTTAGATTAAAAAGGTCTTGTAGGAAACATTTAGTTTTTAAACTTTTCCTTCTACAAGTCCTCTGTTATATAGAGATTAAGGTTTCAGACGCATATCGTTTTAGTTATTGATTTATGAAGCAGTTTTAAAGGAAAACGAGTAAAAATAATAATATTTTATAGTATTTTTCTAATATGACTTGTCTGTTCCGTTTTCCCTTTTTTTAGAGCTATTTTAAATCAACAAATACACTCATCAGCAAAAAAAAACGGACAAGGAAAATTATTATCAACTTTTCTGATTTTAAAATATCTTTAATCAAATTTTCGAAAGATGGTAGCCGCATGTATTAAGATTATTACCCGCTTTTCGATTTAAGAAAAATGTATGATATTATACCGAGGGCAACAAATGATACTTTTTTTGCCTTACGTTCTTAACACCCTGTGGAAAAAGTTGGAACTCGCATGTTTTTTTTAACATTTTGTTTTTTGATTCGTCCCAATAACTGTTCTTTTTAAAAAGATATAATATTTAAAAAAAATCATTTTAATTTTTCCAGTGTTAATGAAAAAAAAAAACGTGAAAAGTTGACTATCAACTAGCGTTTTATTGCTTGAAATATTGCCTAAACATGGTTTCAGAAGTTGTTGCCCGTGCTGTGGCACTAAACGACGATGGCCGAAACATACGATATATCGCTAACGTCTTGGGTGAGGCTAAGAGTACCGTACAGGATGCAATCAGTCGCTTTCGACAAACTGGGGAGTATTCTAGGCGACAAGGATCAGGAAGGAGACGTAAGACTACGCGATCGCGGTTTACCATCTTCAGCCATTAGTCGTCAAACAACCCCAAACTGTACGCCCCAGTTTGTCAAAAGCGGCTGATTGCATCCTGTACGGTACTCTTAGCCTCACCCAAGACGTTAGCGATATATCGTATGTGTCGGCCATCGTCGTTTAGTGCCACAGCACGGGCAACAACTTCTGAAAGCATTTTTGGGTAATATTTCAAGCTTGACACTGATAATGAAATAAAACGCTAGTAGTATCACGTTTAATTTTTTTTTTCATTAACATTGGAAAAATTAAAATGATTTTTTAAAACGATTATATCTTTTTAAAAAGAACAGTTATTGGGACGAATCAAAAAACAAAATGTTAAGAAAACATGTGACTTCCATATGAAATGCACTGCAATATCATCGCACCGCCCACTTTTTCCGCAGGCTGTTAAGAACGTAAGGCAAAAAAAGTATCATTTGTTGCCCTCGGTATAATATCATACATTTTTCTTAAATCGAAAAGCGGGTAATAATCTTAATACATGCGGCTACCATCTTTCGAAAATTTCATTAAAGATATTTTAAAATCAGAAAAGTTAATTAATATCAAAGTTGGTAATAATTTTCCTTGTCCGGTTTTTTTTTGCTGATGAGTGTATATAACCCAATGCAATAAAATATGTTTTCAACAAAAACAATTGGGTATTTATTTTTAAAGAGAAAAATGAAAGTAAAAATTTTAATTGAAACATTTTTTATGGAAGAAGTGTGATAATTTATAAAAAAAAATAGTGCGGGAAGAAACGACAATGCTTTGTTATAAATATGCAAAGCGCACTTAAAAAGGAGTATTTCAAAATCTAAGCATTTGCCACAAAACTGCTCTCAGATCTATGCTCCTAAAATACATGATTTCTGAAAAAATCATCAATTTTGGCGTGGGGAGCGATATTTACTTTATTTTTATTCATGAAAAACCGAGCCCGAAAAACGCTGGTTAGAGTCATACATATGTCTTATGTTAAAATTTTGATGATTCACACTAATATATTTTTTTAAATAAAGAGCCAGCTAGAAATATAAAAAAAAAATACGAAAACAAATTTAATCCAACCATGCAGAGGGGGAGAGGTAATAATTAAATTTTCGTTTGATAGTATGTAGGTGAGTTTTAATCGAACTTTGGGTGTGGCCCCGAAAATCTTACGCCAGTGGCGCTTTTCCGCCTCTCTTCAGAAAAAAATGTCCTACTTACGCCCATTGAGCCCCCCCCCCCCTCCCCTTGAGCATATTTTCTGGCTACGCCACTGGATGTGCCCATCTGTCCAGGATATCGCCAGTATTTAGTGCAGTCAAATAGGATTTCTAAATCATTAAATAAATTTGTTCGTCCCGGCGTGTAATTTTTTGCTGAGTTTTTCATGACTAGTCAAAATAATAGAGATACATCGGGGCTTGTTTCAACACAATTATATAAATTAATGTAATGTATTAAAAGGACCATCGAAAATTCATTTATAAAGGTTGCCGACATCAAACAGCTTAGCCGGCATCTAGGGGGTCCGATAAGTTTTTAAAAAATTGGTAAGTCTGCACGAAAATTCTGTTCTGAAAAAAACGTTACAATTTATTTTTTACTCTTTTATTACTCTATTTAGAGAATCACCCAAATATTTAATATTTCTTTTGCCGGTCAACACCCGCCTAAACATGAGGCCGAGTTAGCAAAATTATTAGGCCCCAAAATATGCAACTTATCCTTCAATTTAACCATCTTCGTATCTATTACCGTTTTCAAGATCCCCTTATACGCATACGAATTTGTAGCACCCTGTATAAGGGAATCGGTCAAGTTGTTAAAGATCGAAATAACGACTAAAGATACTTAATTATGTGCTTACATTTCCTTTCTTTTTGTAGTTGTTATCATTGTACATTGTCTTGGCCAAACCAAAGTCACAAATTTTAACTATGTTATTATCAGCCAATAAAATATTTCTGGTTGCAAGATCTCCATGAAGAACTTTTCTTGACGCCAAGTATTCCATTCCTCTGGCTACTTGGAATGACCAAATTACAAGATCTCCAGTACTGACAGGTTTAACGTGTCCTTTATAATCACCCCGATAGTTCAATCGCCATTCTGGTTGAACACTGTTATTGCTGAGAATGACAGTTTCATCACCTAAATAGTTATAAAATGAATTAATGAAACACAATGGGCCTTTTCAACAGTAATATACCGATAGAGGAGGCGTCTTATCGGTAATACCGCTGTTTTTTTTACAATAAATCGATTTTCTGATAATTTTCACGAAATATAATTTTTACTTATAATCTGATAAGATCCCGAGAGCTTTACCTCGAGGGTCTTATCTTTGATTATAAGTAAAAATTATATTGAGTGAAAATTTTCTTAGAAAATCTAGTTTCGGGTGAAAAACAACGACATGAAGATAAGACGCCGCTTCTAGAAGTGTATTTTATTGGACAATTTACTGAACCCGAAATAAACGCCGTTTGTGATAAAGGAAAATATGCAAACACATCATTATGATTTATTTTTAAGTTTATAAACGCGCCATAACTAACAATTAATTAAAAATCCAAGACTAAATCAGACGCGTGGAACGTCAAAAATCAAATTCGCTTATTTTCATCACGGTTGCCAAGAAAACGCCAAGATTTCTTAAGCTCACGCCAAAGCAAAGGACACTGGGCTTAATGTTGCATACATTTTTTCATAAAACATTTCTTTAAAAATGACAAAATTAAGTTAAGTTTATGCCCTAAAATCACCTCAAATAGTATTGTGTCACTTTTATTTTGTAGGGGTTATAATATTTATTTATTAAACTTGATTTCTTAAATTAAATTACTGTTTGTTTGACAAAAAGCTACTGTGGTCTTACCGAGCTAGTCATAGGTCTTATCGGGTAAGACCCCGTTACCAAGGTGGTTGCTATAAAAATTAGCGTTCTGATTGGTTCTATATATGTGAAGTAAATTATCACTATAATCAAATTTATCATATTCAGCAGTAACATCTTAAATTAAAACTTATTGAAAATATATCTCATTAATAAATATCTTACTTTTCTTTATTCTTCACAAACTTTTTTTAGAAGTAATTAAAACAATGCCGCGGAAGCAGAAATTTTGAAAACATAATAGTAGAAGGGATGTACGTCATTCCTTTTATTTGCCAGTGGTGCGATCTATTATTGGTATCTTTGGATGTATCCAATTTGTAGATTACAAACAAAAGACACTAGACTCTTGACATCAGTTAGGTCGGAGCGCGTAGAACGAAGGAAGTCCCCGGCTACTGATTGCTTGGATTTGTAGTGACGTAGGTAAGAGGTTTAGCGGGTTTGTATTAAAGTGCATATTTTGTTTAATTTTATTATTTCGTCAGTAAAGAAAATTAAAACCGTAGAAATATTAGTTAAGATTGAGGACGACATGAATTACGACATCCAGCCCTACAGACATATCTCACTGCTCGCTTTTGCAGCACGAAAACGGACTGAAACAAATGATGCGAACAATATCCTCAAAAGCTAATGCCGTAGCGAAGATGGGCCTCAATCAAAGCATAGTAAGCATTCATAGCCATGGAAAAGCCCAAAGTAATTGATATTACTCTAAGAGCGTAGCAACCTGAGGAAATTCTCTGACATAATCCTATGATATGGTCCTTAAATCGATGGTTTCTATCTATAGATAAACCCAGATATTTATTTACATTAGGAATAGAGACCACTTCGTTTTCCAAAGAAATATTTCCTATGCTACACCTAAAATTCAAGATGTTAGTCTTAAAGATGTTAAATGACAATAAATTTGAGTCACACCATTGCTTTATCAAATCTAGATCACCACTAACCAATAACTGGAGTCGCTCGATATCCATGTCGTGCCAAAGAATAGTGGTATCGTCGACGAAGATAGTTAACTTGGCTGCAATTGGAAGATGGGGGTAGGTCATTAATGTATATGAGAAAAAGTACCGGACCCAACACGGAACCCTGTGGAACTCCAGCCTCCAACTCTCCGGAGCTACCGTTATTAAATGCAACCATCTGAACGCGCATGGATAGATAAAAACGAAACCACTCTAGACCCGACCTCTATTTGCTATTGTTTTCAACAGTTCCTTCACACACATACACACACACACCCATAGGTGCACTTACCTGCGGATGTAAACTGTGTTGCTGCTGAATTCACTGAATCATTTCGTCTATAATCTTGCATCGAATGAGAAGCATACCTAATAAAACATCGTTAAAAATGTATTAATTTAAAAAAAATACAAGGGACACTAAAAAGTGTTCTCCCTAACAATAAGAGTGATAATTTCAAAAAGTGGTTATGATTTGCTAAATAATAAACTCTTAGATTTACACACTAACGTATTATCCTAATTTGCCGCTATGTGACTTCTTTTAATTTAGATTGTTGAAGAAGCACTTCATAAGAGATTTTATTTTTAGGAGAATTATTTTATATGTCAAAAGATACTTTTTTCTGAAGAAGTAAGTAATATTTAATAATATCTAATTGACTTTCTAACATTATTATATTTTGTCAAACAAATCTTACGCAGGTTCGCTGGAAACTGAGTAAGTCCTTTCCAGAATATCTGTTCCAATATCATAATCTATCTTCCCTGATACGTGATCTACTTGATTAATATAACTTGCTCTGTGCTTGAATAAATAATTTTGCAAATTTCCATATCTGCAATACTCGACAATCACAAGAAGTTCCCCTGAAAAGAAAGGTAGTTATTTAACCTTAACGTTTTATAAATTATGATGACAATGGGTTCTTTCTCTATTCTCTTATTTGATAGTGGCGCTATATTTTATCATCAATAAATCAGTTGCTAGGTCATACCATGAACTTTTTGCAGCTTATTGAATACGTGCACAAATTTGACCAAATTTAAAATTTCAAAACAGGCGCGAAAACTTAATGACGCTGAATTGATAAAAATTTACAGTGAGCATCGTTACCGATCTGATCACTTGTTAGTCTTAAAAACTTTTACACAATGTTTTCGTCTGACAAGCTACGACTTTCAGCTTGAAAATGATACGAATATTTTATTTGGAACACTGACACTGGTATTTGAACAGCACTTCACAACACAACGCTTAGTTTGCTTGGCAGACATATTTTAATATAACACTGGTCAACAAAATTTAAGATTTTTTTTGTCCCCCGAGCTGAAGTGGGTGTACTTGGTAGTACTTTTTAAACATATTTCATATATGTTTTCAGAATTTTTCCATCACGCAGGGTTTTAAAGTGACAAAGCAATGAATTTTTGTGAACGTATATATTATAATATGGGTATAAGTTATGAAAAAATAAAGTACAAAGTGATATTTACTTAGAAAATGTGGTCATATATGACTTTCGACTGTACTTTGCATCAGAAACATCTCTCTTCAGCGTCCAGCAATAGTCTGCCAACATAGCGGGGCTTCATTTGCTTTGGTATCTCTTCTCCATGTCCAGAATGTCCTGGTGAAATCGCTCGCCATGTTCGTCACTTACTGCTCCAAGGTTTTTCGGAAAAAAGTCCAAGTGTGAATGAAGAAAGTGTATTTTTAGACTCATGTTGCAACCCATGGCTTTATATGAGACCAATAAATTGTTAACATTCTCTACGTAATTTTCGGATTTACGATTTCCCAAGACGCCGTTGCAAATGTCCTTGAAAGAAAACCATGCTGCTTTTTCGGACAAGGTCGTTAAGTTCTTCTTGACTTAGAAGATGCGGCGCACAAGAAGACGAATCTGGTGTAAATGTTGGATCCAGATCAATATTTTCGGCTGAAAAACTTTCGTTGTTTACTTCGTCATCGGCAGTTTCATCGTCGCTCGGTGTCATATTTTGTGGGGGGTCAGGCACAGGTAATTCCGGACTGTGCGGCACTGGTCTCAGTGCAGATGGAATATGAGGATATTTAACAGTATGTTTGGATTTAGAAGTTATACCACTGATATTTGTAAGACAAAAATAGCAATCGGTAATATGGTCTGATGGTTCCCTCCAAATCATGGGAATAGCAAAAGGCATATGTCATTTACCTTTTGCCCACGCTGTAAGAAGTCTGACACACGTAACACAGCAAATATGGGGAGCCCAGCTTTTGTCTTGATCGCCGACTTTACACTTGAAATACTGTTCATAGCATTTATTAACGAGAGGCGTGAAAGACCGTTTTTGAGATTTAAATGTCAATTCACCGCAGATGTAGCAAAAAGAGTTCGGGTGGTTTACACAATTTCTTGGCATTTTTACAGGTGAGTTACACTACAATAGCTTAAAATGCACCACAGCACATTCTTCAAAACGTTAAAAAAGTCTGCGTATATGTTCATTCATTGAGCTCTAGCCGATAACTAAAACAACAATAAATGTTATGTAGGACTCGGAACTGCTTGCAGGTCTCAACAAGCCAAGACATGTTCCGCGTGACACACAGAGCACACTTTGTTATTTCTAGTCACAACAAGTTATTGTTACAATACACAAATAATAAAATAGCAATGCCTGACACAAGTTTTTTGTTAGATGACTCTTATAGTACAGACCTATGCGTGCATTTTATAGGTAAATAATCACATATACTGGAACATAAAAACTAAGGGTGATGGAGAAATTCTGAAAACATGATTGATTTCAGCATGCAAAATTATATTGAAATCAGACATTTTTGCGCTTGGGACAAAAATCTTGTTAACCAGTGTAATTTATAGAACATTGGCAACATTGTCAAACTGTCGTTTTCATGACGTGTATTCGATAAAGTCCGTGATTTTATTCCAATAGTTTTTTTATTTAGTTATTCTCTCAGTGATGGCAAATCGCAACTTACTTTTAGCCACATTTTTTGTGCATGCTCCAAGCAAATTGACTACGTTAATATGCTTTCCTAAATGCACCATGATTTTTAGCTCTGACGCTAGAGCCTTAATATACGACTGATCGGCATTTTTCTTAACCATTTTTACAGCTACTGTGGTCCTTTCTTCTCCTTCAACAATTCCTCGCGCATCTGCTTTCATTACGACGCCAAATGCTCCAGAGCCCAACTGTTTTCCTAGAGTTAAAATATATATAGTTAGTTCTATTATCAAAGTTAGCTGTCTGCAGACATCGATGTTACATGGCATTAGATTAGTGTGATAGTAGCTTATCATAACAATACTGCCGACAACGAGATAATTGGTGAAATTAATAAAATCAAACATAAAACCAAAAAAACTAAAAAGATACACGGTGGATTTACACAAAAAATAAACTGGGTGCTTTTCTAAATAAGGGAATATATACCGTAAAAACTCAAAGGAGTTTTTTAAAAATCTTTTACACTTTAATAAGGAAAAGTTTAACATATTATGTGTCCAAATAAACAAGACCACACTATCATGCAGTCAAGTTTACGATAAAAAAACTTAATCCATACTGTTGCGAAAGTACTATCTAGGCTAGTCAAATGAGAAAATGTAACAGCGCTCTCGAGATAGTGCCATTACATTATTTATTAGGTTATTTATACGGTGACGGTAGTTGTGATAGTTGGAGTCATGACAATAACTGTCATAAGAACTATCACCGTGAAAATGAGGTTTAATTCCTAGTATTTCAGAAGATATAACGGGTTTATTATTTTTCGATTCCAACATTTCGATGTTTTGGACCCAACGTTATTTTTTTAATCCGAACCTAGATGTTTACTTCGGATATCGCAAGAGCTCATCTTTCTAAATACAGGTATGTATCACAATTGTTATGTTATTAAATGGTTCAACAAAAAATTACATCATCAAACATACCTATTTCTACCTTCATATTCCATGTGAAAAAATCAGAATTTAAATAATAAATTAAAGGTGGCTATGAGACAAAACATTATATGCTAAACCGTTGTGATAATGTTATTGTGTTGGTATATTCAGTGGCGTAACTAGCCCTCTGACCTGGGGGTGGCCTAGGGTGGGCCTGTTATTGTGACTTGCAGTGGCGGCTCGTGTAGATGCGGGTCGGCGGAGAGCCCGCCGTAGGCGAAATGCGCCGCTGACGAAATTTTTTTTGGACTACGCCCAAATTTTAACAAATTTAGTCAATAATCAACAGTAATATCACAAGACCTCGTTTTTTAATCGGTTAGATGTTTCAGCTGTCACGAAAACTTTTTTTGGTAATTTTTTGAGTTGAATTTGGACATGTTTATTCTGATTAAATCCCGAGAGCCAAGCTCGAGGGATTTAATTTTTGAATAAACAAGCCCAAAGTTCAACGAGTATGGCCAAAAAAGTTTAAGTGAAAAATGGAAAATTTAACCAATAAAAAAATTATGGCGGAATGATATTTGGCAAGATTATTTCGTATATCGTTGAATAAACATGCCCAAAGTTCAACAAGCCAAATAGGTTTGACGGGGCGGGGGGGGAGGGACTAGCGACGTCGGGGGGGGGGGGGGGGGGGGGGCTACGCCCCCTGTAGTTACGCGGCTGGGTATATTTGTTAGTTGTAGCTGTATATAAAGCGGGACACCCTGTACATTTTCTTACCTAATTTAAGCTGTTCAATGGGAAATTCCCATTTTTTGTTGTAAGGCAACAGTTCTGCCTGATCATCAATTCCCAATTCGGGATTAAGGTTCTCGGGATTTCCATTATGGAAATTTTCCAAACCCAGTAACTTCAATTTACGTCTCAGCGCCTACAAATTGCAACAAATAGGTTAAAATAGGGGTATATTTTCTTAATAATAAAAGTAGAACTTACCCTTTCTTTATTTCTCTTTATAATGATGTAAATGATGGCGGCCAAAAGAAGTAATCCAATAGCACCGGTAATATAATAGTAAATAGCTACCGATATGGGTTTAACTAAAAAGAAAAAAATTCTAATTAATTAATAATAAAAGCATCCCGATAGTTTTATTTTGGCGAATACTGGACCATCTTACAGGATATGACACTGGCTCGATCTTTGGAATTCAACAATTCATATTGCAGTGGCGGCTCGTCAGGTGAAGTAGGTGAACCAAAAAAAAATAATACCAGGAGGAAAGTTTTTCGACAATATTAAATATTAATGAACCAATACAGCTACCATTTTAGCCCTTAAAAAATAATTATGTTCGAATTAATAATATTAATTTAATCCTAATAATAATAATGCATAATAGGGCCACGGTTAACTCCGATGGACAACAATTATAAACACTCGTGCATTTTGGCGCGCCCTAGCCGACCGTGTCCGTTAGCTTAAAGTAGCAAGTGAAGACCCAACGCCCAACATGGCTTTGATTTTCACCGTTGCTATGGTTATGTGACGTCAGTCACGTAAACAGCATGTAACAATTTGCATTATGATGAAGGGCAATTTAAAAATTGATCGATCAGTCGTATGCACCATTGTTTTAGCATTGGTTCGCCTAACCTTAAGGTGTTTATTTTGAGGCTTCGCGAAACTTACGGTCATAGATATCGTATTTACGTGATTTACTGTGTGATTAAAAAGTTTGTTTTTATTTTTCAGTTAATTGAGTAGTGTACGTACCTACTTAGTTGGGTGTTTTAAAAATGAACACAATTAATGGCATAGTTTATTATTTGTAGGAAATTCGTTGGACAGATGAGGATAAGAGAGACGTTTTGTTACACGGGTTTTTAGTCAATGTTTGTTTAAGTACCCAAACTGTACCTAGCTCTTTGCCATTTTTTAAGACCACGATGAGCCGCCACTCATTCATGTAAAATAAGTTCATTTTACCCCGTCCGCTGTCACTAAATTCTTTCTTAAATTAAAAAAAAAATGTCATAATTTTTTCCGTTATTTTAAAAGTAAAGATTTAAAAATTTGAAGAGTTAATAAGTGTGTAATTTACAATTACATGACTTTAAATTTTTGCAATTAGCTAGTTTCCAAAAAAAAAACAATGCAATTAGCTAGTTTCCAAAAAAAACAATTAATCTGTTTATTCTCGGAAAAGGCCCATAATAGATAATGTTGCCTAGCAAAAAAATAGCACTAAATTTTTTAGCAACCTTGCTGCAATCACGTTATAAGTTTTGTTATCCAGTTTACTTACCTTTGAACCTTAACACAGCTTCTCGAAAATCATTGCCTACTGTATTAGAAATTGTACAACGATAGTTTCCTTCATCACTAACATCGGTTTTAACAAATTTTAAGATATTATGATCCTCTTCAAACAGAATGCGTTTTGATGGAAAAATTTGAATATTATCCTAAAACAACACAATTATATATTTTTTGAAATGTTAAGGGCTTAATTGCAATAAATAAAAATAAAAAGTTTTAAGTTGTAACATTTTTAAAATTCATTTTTTGTATTTCATATAAGCTTCGTTCCAACCAGTCAGTGCCAGTCACAGTCAGGATTCTGTATAGTAGAAAAATTTAAAATAACATACTATTGCGACCATTTTACGTTATCTAGACAATTTTTTCCTTACCTTGAACCATACGACACGAGCTTTGGGAATGCCAGTATAATTGCAATATAGTTTATAAGGCATATTTGGGTAATCGATAAGAACTTCCTTATTTAAATTCGTTCCCCAAATTACAGGTATTTTAGGATCTAAAATGGTAAAGAGTCAGCATTATATCACTTAAATGTATCAACCATCTTTCATGATATAAAGAACTGAAGCTATGATATTTAGAGTATGTAAAAAATGAGATCTCTATTTTTAACTATGAAAACACAATGAAAATGAGAAATTAATAATGGGAAATCTTGATTGATTGATTATTTAACACATCTTTATTTTATTCGCATAAATAACGTGTAAACTAAATCTATTACTAAAGGTCAAAGGCCATGAAAATTGGTATTTTGTTGATTTATGTACTGATCTCAAATGACACCATAATTACGCTGGTCGCAAATTACACGGTCTGAAATGATTCATTACTAATTAGTGACACCTACCTTTGAGTACAATTGTAACATTTTTGTATTCGTACAATTGACTGTACAAATTTCGAATTCGGCAACTATAAATTCCATCGTCACCAGATTTTGCTTCATGTAAGGATATCATAGTTTTATGTGACAGAGCATCCGTAATGTAATTTGTGATATAATCTAAAAGACACATAATTATAAAAAATAGGGTAGCTCTGTTATTAATTAAAGGATCCTGTCAATTGTTGTAAAATTCATTTGACAACCATTGTCATTTCGAAGAACTTTATTTTTACGTGTTAAAATTAATTTGACAGCAAAAAATAATTAATTAGAACATTTTCTGAAAGTATATCTCATTATTCAGCAAAAGAAGAAAGGCCCATTTTGAAGTTTTATTAAATTCTAACAGAATTGAAAAAATATACCATATAATCAACGACATGACTCGAATAAAAAATTACGTTAGACACTGTGAAGTACATCCAGACATTAATTGTACGGACTTAATTAGGAAACTAATAAATTATTAATCTACGACAGTGCTATTATGACGTATTTAGCATTATCATTTGGATGTCATTATGACCTTTATAATAGCACTCAGTGCCATTATGAATTCACAATAACATCCAAATGTTAAGATACAAAACAAAAAGAAAGTCAGCGCAAACTATTTATTTGTTATTAGCATAGAATAATACACTCAAAGCGACGAAGCCTTGCTATGTTTTGAGAGATGGTTAAAATATGCAAGGAGCACCTTCTCGCTGCTGATGTTTTTGATTCCTTTTCCATTACACCAATCTTCATATTTTGGGTAGGTCTGTTCGTACACCTACCTTGACTTTTCGGGAAGCAGGGAATCTATTACGCTTTGCGCGATATCTTCGACATCCGAAGGGACACTTTCGGATTCAGAATCTCCCATATTTAAATTATTTTTGGCCAACACTTTGCATACAATAGAAAATTAGACGGCAATAATGACGTTGTCAAAATCGAAATAGAAACAATAAAAAATGCGGTTACCATGATATCAAGTAATATGGACACCTGAATATTTTAAAAGTTACGAAAACGTTATCTGATATCAATGAAATTTAGACGAATAAAATCTATTTGCACTGTCGTAGATTAAATTTTGAATGATACACGTTCGATATGAAATGAAATTTGTGGAATTAAACCACTCGGATAACGCCTCGTGCTTTAACATTGCACACGTTTCATTATAGTGTTCATATCGAACTAGTATCATTAATAACTATACTATAACATAACCGTTTTCAAATACAGGCGGCAGATCTAGGGCAATACATAAAAATTAGACATTGTTGAATAGTTTTTAAGTTTTTGAACCAACAGACAGATTTAAACAGACTGACATATAGACATACCGACAGATTAACGGAAATTTGCGAATTAGGGACCAGGCGCGGCTTGTCCATTATGGCCAATAACCCACCTATAAATAATTTGACCCACCTAATTAATTTATTTTTCAAAATAAATAAAAATGTTTATCCTTTAAAAAATGCAAACATTTCAAAATATGTCATGCGAAAACTTCCCAATACAGATCGAAATCAAAGCAATTTTAGTGTTGCTTATGGGTTTATATTGAATTAGAAGATTACATAAATGAATTGGAAACTAAGATCAAAACAGACATACGCGCTCTCGGAAGTTAAAAGCGGACGGGAAAGAGACAAATCCAGTTGTCGACTTTGTCACACTTCGTGTTCAATCGTTCACTGGTACAATCACGTTTAATAGGCATTTATGAAGACTCAGTCGAACAACTTCGTGAATCATCGCTATCGCAATCAAAACTTTGCGTTAGACAAAGAAAAACTTATTAAAAAATATGCGAATTGTATTTGCAACATTTTCGGAAACATTTTATGTAATTAGGAATGCCGAATCGCCAGTAGCATGCCCTTAACCCTTATTTAGGTTGTTAATGTGTTAAAATTTTTTCAAACAAAATGATAGCAGGATCGATTTAATATACAAACATACAACTACATAAAGGTAAGAGAATTATATAAAAAAATAAAAATAAGATAAAGCTGTTTGATGTAATTTAAAAAAAGTAAGCAAAAATGTAATTTTAGTATTTTATGTTTTTGCGGTGTTTAGTCATAGATAAATAATTAGAATATAAAACTAACAAATATTCCTTGGCAAAACTATGCACTAAACTGCATTTTGCTTGCACCAAGTCACGCGCCATGCCTGCTACGGACACTTAAAAGTCTACATCTGATAATATCTAAAAAAAATGTTCACGATTTTATAATATAAATTTACTCTCCTATACAGGGTGATTCACGTTGAGTGGCCTATTAGAAGATCTCGGAAACGAGTAAACTTATCTTTCTAAAAATTTGATAGCAGGCATAACTGGCTTTGAGCTTTCAAAACATTATATTTTGACGTTTTTATTACTTCCGGTTATACCGGACGTTAATGCCAACTTTGCTATTTTAAATGGAACACCCTATATATTTTAGCATTTTTATTACCTTATTTAAATTAAAATAATTTTTGTTAATAATAATCTATTCCTATCTCTAACCGTTTTTGAGATATGAATTATAAAACGATTTTTTTGTGTAAAAACGCTCCGAGTAGAAAGTTTAGTAACTCTGAAACTAATAATGGTAAACATTTAAAACTTTGTAAGCTTTCAAGTAATACATAGATCTTTAGTTTCTTTTTTTTTTTTTTTTTTTTTACGGTTCGCCGACTACGTAGGCCATCTTGAACCGATCATCGACCACAAATGTGGTCTACCGACTGGGGAGTGTGAAACGGCACCTTCATCCTACGAGATATCCGATCTCATCCGGCCTGTTCGGCGTGAATAGGATGGCTAGGTGTCGATTCATTGTACACTCTTCCCTGAGGCAAGAGCACGCCGTGTTCCCAAGCGGTCACCCGCCCAAGTACTAACCGCGCTCGACACCGCTTAACTTCGGTGATCTGCGGGAACCGGTGCTTAATATGTCGACAGGCCCTTGCCTATATCTTTAGTTTCAATTACTAAGCTTTCACGTTTTTTTATACAGGGAGTTCTTAAAATTGTGCCAATGTTTCCATTTAAATAAATGTGCATAAGTCAATTTTTGCAAATGGAACACCCTATTTTTTAGGTTACTAACGTGTAGAGAATTAAATTTTCTATCCAAATGCCTAATATGTTACAATCCACATTTTAAGTCGTTTTGGAATTATGAGCAATTTAAATAAAAAATCTTAAAATTTCTGTTTGTGTTAACGCGACATAATTTTTGAAAAGAAGGCTTCGACTGGGATTTTTGTTTGACTTTTGAGCTTTGTTACCATTTGTTATTAAGTGCCTATGTTCGTTGCTTAGCTATTTTTGATCATAATATCATTATACTAAGTACCTAAGTAACCTTTCTACTTGGAGCGTTTTTACACAAAAGAACCCTTTTATAATTCATATCTCAAAAACGGTTAGAGATAGGAATATATTACTATTAACAAAAGTTATTTAGATTTTAATAAGGTAATGAAAAATACTAAAATACACAGGGTGTTCCATTTAAAATAGTAAAGTTGGCATTAACTTCCGGTATAACCGGAAATAATAAAACTGTCAAAATATAATGTTTTAAAAGCTCAAAGCCAATTATGTCTGCTATCAAATTTTTAGAAAGATAAGTTTACTCGTTTCCGAGATCTTCTAATACGCCACTCAACGTGAATCACCCTGTATATAAACAGCTTAAAATAATCCGATTCCTGCCATCATGAGCTTAATTTTTAAATTAAAGTATACTTACGGTTACTAAGTAATTCATTATTGTGGAATATTTCGACAGAATCTGATCGTTTTGGTGAAACAGCACATGTGAACGTCAACATACTGTTGATTGCTATTATAACTTCAGTAGTTGTTTCATTCATAGTGGTAATAGCTTCGTCACCAAAGTTCAAAATATCAAAGCCATCTTTAATATCTGTAAAAAAATTAATCAAGGTCATAAATAATGCGCGCTTTGAATCAAACTGTGAATTTTCCCAGTTTATTTTCTAATATTTAAAAATGTATAATCTTCTCGGTTTATGCAATTTACTTGAAAACAATTTTATTCGACGGTCAATATTTGCATAAACTGTTTGTAGCTATTATTTCATTTACCTGAAATGTAATATGTCATTGTTGAAGCTTCTTTTCCATAACTGTTAAAAGCCAGGCATTTAACAATACCTTCATGTGTTGTATTAACTTTCAGCAATGATGTGGTAATAAATTTTCCTGTTTGAAATTCGTTAGTTTCATTTACCTAAAATTAATATATAAATGATATTTTCTTAACAAAAGTTTTACCTTTAATTATATTATTTTTATCCGAAAAATAATTGTACAAATAATATATGGCAGATGATTCTGTTGGTGGGCATAAGACAAACAACAATCATTATTAAGAAAAAAGGAAGAATATTAACAAAATTTGAAATGCATTTTTATCAATATTACACCTTTTTTTTTAACGGTTCGCCGACTACGTAGGCTATCTTGAACCGGTCATCGACCACAAATGTGATCTACCGACTGGGGAGTGTGAAACGGCACCTTCATCCTATCCGATCTCATCCGGCCTGTCCGGCGTGAATAGGATGGCTAGGTATCGATTCATTTTACACTCTTCCCTGAGGCAAGAGCACGCCGTGTTCCCAAGCGGTCACTCGCCCAAGTACTAACCGCGCTCGACACAGCTTAACATCGGTGATCTGCGGGAACCGGTGCTTAATATGTCGACAGGCCCTTGCCCGCGTAAAACACGTACAATTATTAATAAATGTATCGAAATAGAAGGTCGTTGAACACATGTTACCTTAAATAATTTTTTTGTATTTGTGTTAGTAAAAAATCAATTAGTTTTATTTGTATTTATTGCTTATGTTGCTTAAAAGAGTTGTATTTACAGCTTCTTGAAAATACTGAACAATGATCTAAAATTTAGAAGTAAAAAGTATATAAAGTGCTAGTTCTTACTTCAATGAAATTGCAGTCGTTTCCTAAGCAGTTCTTATGCTTCCAAACAATTTTCGGCAAAGGATTTCCGGTGGCTTTGCATTCTATCTTTACTATTTCGTTTACAAGGTATATCTTTGGCGAATGTTCATCAATTTTGCAATCTTTCCCTGAACTCAAGCATACGGTAGGTTTATCTAGATAAAATAAGATAAACAATAAGGAAACTTGGAGACAATGATGTTTCTTGAATTATAGAAGAGTTTTGGACTTGCATTGTCTTTATTTGCCTTATATTACAACGTTTCAACTGGTAAGTATCTCCAGTCATCTTCTGGTTAATACCTCACCTGGTGAATACCTTACCTGAAGACGACTGAAGATACTTACCAGTTGAAACGTTGTGATGTAAAGCAAATAAAGACAATGTAAGCCCAAAACTCTTCATTATCATTCAATAAGGTAATGTTAGCTAATGAATATAATAATTAAACAGGCTTAGGAGAAAATCATTCCATACAAGTTAATCAATTGTTATGTTAATTGTCTACACTTTAGAATGGTCTAATAAAGGGGAAGAAACTTACTCATGACCACTAACCTATCTATCTAACATTGAGATGCGTCATCGTCCACATGTAGCAACATCTGCAGGAATCTGATACGAGACCCCTAAACAATGATATGTATACTTGGAGAAGTAGTGCATATTTGAAGTAATGTGGGCAATTAATGGATGAAAATGATACATTTTAAGTCTTCTTCCACTAATACATTTAAGAAAAACTCTTAAATTAATTCTCTACATGTTTCAAATGTATAAGCATAGGAGGAGAAATAAGATGTAATTTAACCCAACCCAGAAAGGATTATTATGAAGGTTAAGTCACGGTATGCAGCTCAATGGTAGAACTGTCGCATTAGGCCGCAGGTGACCCGGGTTCGGGACTACGCTTAATAAAAAAAGTATACCCAAAATTTTAGAGGTGAGAATGCAGTATGACACTGGTTGACTCCCGAATACGACCCGTTGAGGGCGGATAGTCCTGCCTTTAGGGCACTGCTGGATAAACTAGTGCATACGCGTGGTTCGGATCCCAGGTGAAAAACTGTAGGTCCCGTATGGCTGACATTACCCCAGCGTTAAGCAAAAGGAATACAATAAGCCATTTGGCTGCAGTATACTGACAACAGGTCAACCTTCCTTGAACAACCAACCAAGGTTATTGTCTGAATAGCGTTTTGAGAAATGTATGAATTATGAATGAGAGGGTATAATATTGTCGGCTATGAATTGGTATCCTTAAGGATGGATTACTCATCTAATACTTCGCTGTGAAGTTAAGACTCTTAATGGGTGATAAGTTTGATAAAAATAGATGTAGTGGAAAGATAGTGCATAGAACAAGGACAAGAACATTTCTAGTTTCGTAGGAAGAGTCAGTAGACAAATGTTTATAAAAATAACAGTTTGTAATTGGTTAAAGAAAGGGTTCCAGTTTGAATAGTACGTTTACGAAGCTTTTCTCCTAATGTTAATAATTCCTGATACAGCAAAAAGAAACCCCATCTCTATTCGGGTATAGTTTACAAAATATTATAAAAACTCAAAGAAACCCTTACTCAGTGGAGTTGTTTAATGTATTCAAGTGTAAGAGCGTTTTCACACGGCACCATATATCGCGCGCGACAAATGGTCGCAATATTGCTTTTACACCAAATTATGTGCTTTGTAATGAGCCATTTTCACACACAAGCAATTTTAGAGAACACATAATTTGGTGTAAAGCAATATCGCGACCATTTTTACAGATGGCCGCGTCGAACATAACAATCACATGCAGTATCGCTCTCCAAATTTTTTAAAATAGGATTACTATTTCGATGGTTTATTTTAAGTATATGTGTTCTTTCTCTCTCTCTCTCTCTCTCTCTCTCTTTACTATTTTATTCTTTTTATAATAATATATAATAACAGGGCTTCAACAGCGCCTTCCATCGTGAGGGATGCTGCAAGTCGGCCTTTTATTCCATTGTATTTTTGTATTTTGAATTTAATTTGTTTATGTTTTATTTTTGGAATAATAAATGAATTATTATTATTATTATTTATCGCGCGCGATATATGGTGCCGTGTGAAAACGCTCTAAGGGTAACCTCTGCCCGTTTGGTCATTCAATTCTCTCTAAATGATGTAAAAACTTAATCTCAGAACCAAAGCAGTTTCCAGCCAGTGAGTAAGTGATCTTGATAATGTTTATTTCATTGTTAAATTGTTTATTTCTCTTTTGGTCTGAGTTGACTGTAAAGCAGAAATTGTTTCTCTTAAACTTACGTAAAATAGGGTCGTATGTGAGTTTTAAGGGAACAACAACTCTTCTTTAGAGAAAACTTTACGTTCTGCTGTGAGAATACGCGATTGTCCGAGTGTTAATTAATATACTTACCATAAACGTTTAATATTACTTCAAAATCAGACTCCTTGGGGCAATTTAGAGTAATTCGATCTCGCGAGGCTATCCCTCGTACTCTATAGGGCCCGTCATTATCAAGAGATACGTTCCAAATTTTAAATGCAGCTTTACCGGAAGAAAAATCTGTGTGAAACATGCTGTTGTTCTTGACAACATTGCCTTTATTATCGAACCTAAAGAAATTGAAGCATTTAATTAGACAAAAGCCTTAATCGTTTGATTCTTTGTCACACATACCATATTAAGTCGGGAACTGGATGAGCCTTAACATCTAAAATCCACTGTACATTTTCTCCTGCATCTACCGCTATACTGCTTTGATTGTTCTCTTCAGTAATTTCAATGAAGCAATCATTAGGATCTATAAAGAAAAGAAAATTTTACGAGGAAAATTATATAATTTAGAATATTTAGCTTTTCTAAATTTTAAATAAAACCTTTTGTGTAAAAGTATATAGGCATTAAAACGCACATTTGTGTGTTTTTATTCTTTACGCATGGTAGTGCGTAAGAATGGATTTACTTTCAGAGTGAACACAATGTTTACTAACATAGGAGTAGACAATAGTATATTACGTATTAAGTGTGGTAAGAAGTATACTACGCACGAATGAAAAAATTGCCTAAGAGCCGTGTAGCGGCGAGTGCGGTAATTACATGAGTGCGTAATTGCTTTATAACACGCAATACGTATCTACTATAATTTTTCTAAGATTTTTACTAGTAAATTAGAGATCGGTTTATAATTTATATTATATAAACCTATTAAATTTCAGTGCATATGCCACTGCGGGGATCGAACCCGGACCCCCACGGTCGATGCCAGTAACTCACCTCAAAGCTACTGCCGCGGTTTAATAAAAGTGATGAATACGATCAATATTGTAAAACTTACCGTGTATCATGACAATCGCTTCAGCAGTCGTTACGTGATTTTGTCTGTCTGAAGTTATACAAGTATAGAGACCTGCATCTTCAATTGTGGTGCCGGAGATGTGAAGATTTGATTCGAGATAATCTTTGTCTTTAATAGTAGGATTTTTTCTTAATCGGTCAACTGTTACTCCATTTGTTTTCGCACTTTTAGCCTTAAAAAATATAATGCATTAAAATGAGGTATTAGTAATGAGTTAGTGATATAACAACGATTACTGTATGGTTGGTTCTGGTACCATATTCTTGTTACTATTAGAACTACATATATAATTATTATCATCAGTAGAAAATGTTTCCATGCCGTTATACAGGGTGTCCCGCCGGGAACCGTCTCGATTTAGATATAGAAACGATATATAGGAAAATAAATATTTACGATATGGTGACACTTTTGGTTATACCGGAAGTAGATGTCAACTTGTTATTTTAATTGGAACACCCTATATATTATTACACTTTTGGATTATCTGTCCGGTTTTAGGCAGCTTTTGCATATGGTATCCTTTACCTAAGTCTAAGCGTTTTTGACATATTTAAGTTTTTATATCAAAAATCACATTTGATTGATTTTTTATATTTTAATAACTATTTATATAGGGTATTCAAATAATAATAAGATTAAAAATGCAATTGAAAAAACGGCAAAATATATAAATTTTCGAATGAAACCCCACCAAATTTTATAATTATTTCGCATTTAGCGTTCAAAATAAAGGTAAGTTTGTGTAAGGTTATCTATTCTGAAAATTTTTAGTTTTCGAGATATTGCCAATTTGATATTTTTATATTACGATTTTACTGCGCATTTTAAGTTGTTACTACAGCGTTAAAACATAATTAAATGCTATTATTTTTATTGTTAAATAAGAAATATATATAAAATTTGGGGGCTCCTATTTGAAAATCTAGACTTTTTGCAGTTTTTTCTATTTCATTTTTAATATTGTTTGAAAATTCTGTATTAATAGTTATCAAAATGTTATAAAAAATTATATAAATATATATAAAAATTCAATAAGGAATCCTTAATTTTTAATTAGATAATTAAGACTTCTTTATAAAAAAAATTGATAATTATTTTTAGGCTTAATGCAAATGTCATTTTTGATATGATATTCAAAATCTGCCTAAAATCTTACGTATTATCTAAAAATGTAGTAATATATAGCATAATATATAGCTTACTGTCAAATTTTCAAAAATTTCCTAAATATAGTTTTCATATATAGTCAAGGCGGTTCTCCGTGGGACTACCTGTATATTATCTGATTATTTTTTAAATTTTTACTATTTTTAAAAGGCCAGAAACTTTAAGGAGTCTTAGAACCTCGACGGACCATTGAAAAGTCTACAAAGTCTACACAGAATATATAGCTAATAATATATTCTGTGATATAATGCATCGATGGCCAGTCAGTCATGACACAGACTACTAGATATTTTACTTACATTAAATATTCCCCTTGGTGTTTTCCAATCAAAGTTAATATGTGCAGAATTCTCTTGTAATGTGCAAATTAAATTTAAAGTTTGACCAGCATCCGTATGATTACGTGATACGTCTTCTATAAACGGAGTTGCCAAAAATGCTCTGGATGCTAAATGAAACGAACAAATTCTAAATAATAATATTAAATGTTTATACTGAATTTATATTACCAAGTGTAAATAGGAATTTATTTATAATATTTACAAAATATGTACAAATAAACCAGTAATATCTGTCATGCACCATTTTTTTACATTTCAGCAGTGACTAATAACTATGCCAAATGTGTAGTTACTATTATCTCTGATAGTCACTTATTACACTTATATTTTATTAAAACTATTTATGAGATTGTTGCACAGCTAAAACTTTCAAGCTTAGTGACTTTATATTACGCTAACTTTGTTGGGTTGCACAAATAATTTACACACACGTTAACTAACCAAACAACTTTGAATGTGATGTTAATAACATTGGTAGAATTGATTTATTTAAATCAAAGTAGAATCAGAAATTAAGCTAGCCAGGCCACTTCGAATGTGAGAAAATTATTTCTACCAATGTCACACGAGTGACTACGACGCCGACGGCGCGGCGTCAGAGGGTCATCTAAAAAATTTATTTTTAATAATTCTGACAAAAAAGTCAGAATTCTGGAATGAAAAAAGTCAAAATTCTGTTATAAGAAAGTCAAAATTCTGAGATAAAAGTCAGAATTCGAAAGATAGACGAAAGACCTCTCCGACACATTTTGGAAATACAACTGTTTTATGTGTAATTTGGCAACTCAGCAGTCAGCACATACTACAGTCCAGAATGTATTGTATCTGCGGTTCATTTAGGCTCTTGTCTTTTGTTTCATTCCAATTCCAAAAATTCAATAGTTTAAATTCCATTCATTTGTTGTTCACTTAGGATGAACGACGCACGCAATATCTAAATAAACTAAAAATTCTAACTTTTTTATCTCAGAATTCTGAGTTCTTTATCTCAGTAATCTGACTTTTTAATCACAGGAGTTTCACTTTTTTATACAGAATTCTAACTTTCTTATGTCAGAATGATTAAAATTTGATATTTCATTGACCCTAGAACTTTCTATTCTATGTAATACGTTATTGTTATAAAGCCTTTTGTAAGCCGGCCTTACTGATAAGAATATATAATTAACTTTTATTTCCTTATTTTCCTGGGAGATTTAAACTGTAGGATCTTTAAAATCATTGTACCGGGTGATTCATTAAGGGTGACGAGCGGCCATATCTCGGAACCTACTGGGCATAGAAATTCAGGAAAAAAAAATTATAACTTAAGTAGCCATGAGAAAATCCTGAAAATAATTTTTAAGTTCCGCATTTTGCCGCAAGAGGGCGTAATTGGAAAGTAAATTTTAAAATTTTACATATCGCCGAAAATTCCACATTAAGGTAAATCTTTGGTAACACCATTAAAAAGCTTGGCCAATTATGCATCATTTTGGTCTTATGTTCATTAGCGTACCGACTTTAATAAGAGGAGGGGAAGGTGTTGAAAGTGTAATCAGTTAAATCGCTGTAACTTATAAACGACTTATCCGATTTTAGCAAACTAAAGACTGTTTGGAAGAGAAATGTATGCACTTTCACCAGTCGTATTTAGTTATCCATGATAGTTCTAAAAAAATGCTAGAGGGCGCAATTTGTAATAATAACACATTTTTTGATTTTACTCCGAAAAAATAAAACATACGGTATAATTATGATACCCTAATCAAAAAGTAGATGAAATTTGGTAGAAAAAATATTAAAACCGCAGCTCGATATCTCCGTTCGTTTCAGCGTTATCGCAAATAGAATAATTTTTAATGAAGAAGCGATTATATATTTTTTAGAAAAAAAGTGGCACGCCACTGATATTTTTCCATGTGGATATTATTTCTGATTAGCCTGGTCAATTCTACATAAAAATGGTCTCTTGCGTTTTTCTCAGGCACACCGTTCTTAAGTAAAATAATTAAATTAAATTAGACAAAAAACAACAATTTTTATAAAACAACATTTTTCATTATCAACAGTAGAGTTAATTTAATTTAATTATTTTAATTAAGAACGGTGTGCCTGAGGAAAAAAACGCAAGAGACCATTTTTATGCAGAATTGACTAGGCTAATCAGAAATAATATCTACATGGAAAAATATCAGTGGCGTCCCACTTTTTTTCTAAAAATTATATAATCGCTTCTTCAGTAAAAATTATTCTATTGGCGATAACGCTGAAACAAACAGAGATATCGAGCTGCGGTTTAAATATTTTTTTTTATCAAATTTTATCTACTTTTAAAATTTTGGTATCATAATTATACCGTATGATTTATTTTTTCGGAGTAAAATAAAATAATGTGTTATTACAAATTGCGTCCTCTAGTATTTTTTTTAAGAACTATTATGGACAACTAAATATGATTGGTGAAAGTGCATACATTTCTCTTCCAAACAGTCTTTAGTTTGCTAAAATCGGATAAGTCGTTTATAAGTTACAGCGATTTAACTGATTACACTTTCAACAGCATCCCCCCCTCTTATTAAAGTACGCCAATGAGCATAAGACCAAAATGATGCATAATTATGCAGGCTTTTTAATGGTGTTACCAAAGATATACCTTAATGTGGAATTTTCGGAGATAATATGTAAAATTTTAAAATTTACTTTTCAATTACGCATTCTTGTGGCAAAATGCGGATCTTAAATATTATTTCCAGGATTGGCCACTTTAGTAATAATTTTTTTTCCTGAATTTCTATGCCCAGTAGTTTCCGAGATATGGCCGTTCGTCACCCTTAATGAATCACCCGGTACAATTAATGATCATTACCCTTTCTTTATTGTAAATTTTTTTTGGTTTGATAAGGGATTTGCACAATCTCAAATTGAATTCACATAGTTTTGCATCTTTTTCAAAAACTACACAGAAAAAAACATATTCTCAAATAGATCATTTGGATATTTTCAAATATTAAAAATTCGATTTTCATCATTTGGGTTCTCATAAATTGTAAAAGATACAGCAAAGTTTAATATGGGGCAAAGTTGAGCAATTTATAGCCGGCCAATATGCCATGAAGAAATTAGAAAAATTCCGAGTGCTTCCGAAGATATTCGTAAAAAACCTAAAATCGCCATATACCTTTTTGTTAGTTTTATGTTGGGTTGTATAAAGATTTTAATCCACAATTAACTAACCAGCAAGTTTGACTGTGACACACATGACATTGGTAGAAATAATTTTCTCACAATTATACTGGCCCGATTACCTTAATTTTTAATTTACTAATATGGTACCTTTGATTGTAAGTAAATATTGCCTGCCAATGTCATTTATGTCACAGTCAATCTTGCTGGTTAGTTAAGTGTGGTTAAAAATCTTTATGCAACCTAACAGTAATGAATCAAATAGTCGCTTAAAAGACAAATTCAACGAGATAGAGGGTTTGATTGATTTATTCGTTAAAATAATATATTATTGTAAAAAAATAAAATTAATTAATACTTCTTTGAAAGTTAGAAAGGTGAAAAAACTTCTTTTAATGATAGTTGGTGACCGCAGGAAGACACAACAGGAGATGCTAGTTTCTTGAATAACATTTTGGTTAAATAATATGTAGGTTTATAAGGAAAAGTTTTGCATTATTGGTATCTTACAAAAAATTAAATAAAAAACTATAATATTGTACTCATTATCACTGGCAAATCAGACCTTTTTAAAAATATTTACAATATTAATACAAATATACACATAATTTAAATATTGCTGATCCCAGATATGATTCAAGAATTCTGACTTAATATTTGTGTAATAAAAGTTTTTATTAATTCAGAATTCTTACTCAAATTTATAATAAACATATGAAAGTTAGCCTTATTTGTGAATTATATCGTAAAATATAATACAAATAGAACCAGTTCTATAAAGAACAACTCCTTTAGAACAATACATTATTAGATGGATCAAATTAGATACACTTTTATTGGGGTTTAACTAGGGTTTGACCCAATTTCTCTAATATGAGTAAAATAAGTAATAATATAGACAGTTTAAAAGTGAAAATTACATGACTTCCTACGATGAAAATATTATACGCCGAAGACTCAAACTGTCAACACCACTTCGTGGTAATTCAATGGCGTTTAAGCAACTTTTCCTTGTAACCGCCTCAATAAAAATAGGTAACTAATTATATATTACATGCAGTTTACAAGAGCGAATATTAATAATAAATTTAGCTGCTACAATATTCTATCCAAAAACCAAAGCCACAACTAAAGCATTATTATCCTTAAATATTAAAACATACTTAAACCTATATGTACATATAACTATACTACTATATACATTAAGTGAATAAAATAAATATAAAATAGCACCCATGTGGACGAATAGGAGTAAGCAAAAGCTTATAGGCAAAATGCTTTAATAAAGTTAAACATGATCAATGTAAATTCAAAAATGAACTGTTGAATTTCTTGCTTCCCGTTTATAGCTAAAAAGTATATTATTTAAAAATTCAAAAAAATAATTTTTTTTACTACCTTACTAGAAAACGTCATTTTCGACCCTGAAACAAGGGAGAAAAATTATTCTTTTCCTCCCTCTAAGTTTCATAAGACTTCTAATAAGCAAGAGTTTTTCTACTGCTCTTCTTTAGGGCAAAATAAAAAAAAATGTACAGGATGCCCTACCTCAATGAGCAACTATCGATATAAGAAGAACAGTATATAATAATTTTCTATGGCAGGATCACTAAAACGTATGTGTACATCCTACAAAAATGTTTGCAAGATGGTGGCACTTTGTACCGGAAATAGATACAAACTTTTCTAATTTTAAATGAAACAGCATATACAGTGTGATTCCTAAGTTGATACTTCTTTTTTAGCTGTGTAGTGTGTATAGAAGGCATTCAAATAAACAACATTTTCAAATACCTTTTTTCAAAAAACTCAAAAATTAAGTACTTACATTTATTTATTACACTACGAATCAGCTAGGTTCTGCCTAACTTGCCCGTTGAATAACATTAAGAAAACTTCTGGGTGTAGGATGAGCCTGCAAAGCGTTCTGCGTATAATCTCGATACAGCCGCACTTTCACGGTACTCACGATAATTAACACCATACCTATACTAGTTCATTGTTTTCAAATGTTACCATTTTCACGTGTCACCAATTTAAAATTAACTTTCTTCAGAAAAACACACCGCAGCGGATTGCTCAACACCACCCGTAAATTGAATGACTAATAAGAGATAAGAAAAAACAACTTAAGTATTATAGCGGGCTACGTTTTGATGACCAGGCCCGCACTTAGATTTTTTACGTCTCTATCTCGCCTATTTTTGAGTTTTTTGAAAAAAGGTATTTGAAAATGTTGATTATTTTAATGCCTTCACAACTAAAAAGAAGTTTTGATTTAGGAATCACCCTGTATATTTATACTTATTTGAATTTTACTCAAATTTCCAATACTTTTCGTATAGAGCACTTATGACTACTAAAAACTTGCATTGTTCTATTTTTCGATTTTTTTTTTATTCATCTACTTACATTGATAGATTGAAACAGTTTCTTTAATGCACTTTTTCTATTACCATATAATTATTTTAATATAGGTACCTAATTTATTAATTAAAAGCTTTTTAGCTACAAACGTTCTTTTTTACATCAGCAAAAAATCATTAAAAACTAGGTTAACGCTGAAATGTTATAATATAGTGTAGATTATCCGAAACCAAAATTTGTCTACAAATGTGCAGCATTGTGTGTTACAGAAAATAAAACTGAAGAAGATTAAAAAGCAGTAAAAAAAGGAGCTTGAACCGCTACCACCACAACATCAGATTTACTTACGATTAATTTTAAGAAAAATTAGATATTCGTACTCTTTATCGTCTTTCAAACTTTTAAACGTACAACTATACGTATCTTCAAAACTGAGGTCATTAACGGTAAAGGTAAATCCAGTTTTTGGGTTATAAATATTTTCTATCTGAAAAGTATAAATTTAACTTAAATAACTTAAGAGTTCATAACGGCTGGTAGACGAAATGAACACCATTTTGGTCCTTCTCTGTTATCCAATCTAATACCAATTTGGTACGGTTATTGCGATTAATAGATTGTTGATGGTTGTTTTCGAAATATGCATAAATCTGCTTTTATCGGCAGTAAAATATTGCATATTTTATTATTTTCTAAAAATGTTTACAATAAGTGTTTTATTATCGTCGAGAAATTTAGGGAGATAATGCAGAATATGTATATCTATCTACCTGCATGTATTGAATATAATGATGCCAGGAAAATGCATTATAGAAATGTAGGTATTAACCATGGCCATATTCCGATTTCGGCATAGACATATACAGAGTGGGGACTTGAACTGGAACAAATTCGCTAGAAGTTTAGGTAAAAGTATTTTTGAAAAATGGAAAAACACGTCAATTGGGATTTTGTATGAGCTACATTTTGGCATCAAAAAAGATTAAATTAAATATTTTATTGTTTTTAATTATAATTTATTTTTATTGTCCCAGGGTGGGGACTTTCATTGGAACAAATTCGCTAGAATGTCGGAAAAAAATCAAAAAATATTTGTGAGAAATGATAAAACAGGTCGATTGAGATGGTTTGTGGGCTTCATACTTATAACAACAATTTGTTTTCTCACCCCGCTTAAGGGAGTAAAACAAAACCATTGTTAATAAAAAAAGAAAGTCATATTATTCAATATTGTGCAAGAAATCAATAAATGACTGTCGTACCAGTCCGGATTGTGCAAGATTGATCAAAAAATAAATAAATGAGAGTCATACAAAAGGTATTATAAGTGGTTTCTTTCCATTTAACAAAATTTAAGTTAAATTATGTTTTACCAGGAGGTACAAAAAATATGCCCAAATATATTACATACAAAATCTCAATCGACGTTGTGTTCCATTTTTCAAAAATATTTTTTCCTAAATTTTTAGCGAATTTGTTCCAGTTAAAGTCCCCACCCTGTAAAAATATATTATGTTAGCAGTATAATAATACTGTAAGTATAAAGGTGAGTTATATTCTATAAGTTTTTATTAATTTAATATTTTGGCATTACCTGTGGGATTTGGTATAAGCAAGGCCTATTTACTCAATAGGCCTAGTAGGCCTGAGCCTAGGGTCCCGAGCGACATTATATTTATTTAAATAGTTTAAAACAACATAGGTACTTCAGGTGATTTTTTTTTTAAAAGTCACTTTTATGAGGAAAAGTTTTTGATACCGACCACCGCGGTCCTTTTTTTTTTGCCGTTTACCCTCCCCCTTGCCGCCTGAAATAGGCTCTCTGTGTGCCCAAGATTGCGTACCGGGTCTGGGGCCTCCTATAACCAAAAAGTTGTTGTAATAATAATACGCTACGGGGCAAATGAGATGTGTTTTAATTGTTTTCTGTAGAATATTTTTAAAATATGTAACTTATACCAGCGTTTTTTGTAATAATTAATTTATTTTTAATTGACTAAATTGCGTCCTACTTTGTCCTTGTATTTATGGAACTTATTGCCTGTAAGTTTTTAGTTTATTTTATTGTATTCATTTTGTACATCATATACCTTGTTTCTTACAACATGTCCTGATGATGGCCCCTTTGGCCGAAACGCGTAGGCACTGATTTTATTTTTAATAAATGTAAGAAGGAAGATAGGGCTTTCTTTCCTAATCCCTTATTTACAATGTCCCTTCTGGAGAGTAGTTACGACTTTGTTAAAATTTATTTGGCTGTTGGAACTATCAAAAAAATATCCTCCTAATAAAAACCGGGATGTAGGGGGCTAGTGGGGGGCACAACTTGTTTGAGACGGGGCCAATTTAGCTTTGCTTCCTTTTTTAATGCCATTAAAATTAGATTTTTTCAGTAACAATGTAAAAGAAAAACAGAGGAGATTCGACCGTCTGACCGCCCATCGTGGGATCATTATATTTTAATAGTGGGAACAGTGCAGAATAGTAGTAGAAAAATTAGAAAGTTTTAATTTTGAATTTTTTCGTTACCCCATAATTCAAAAATGAAACTTTCTAATTTTTCTGCCACTATTCTGCACTATTCCCACTATTAAAACGTTATATAATGTTCTCACGATGGGCGGTCAGACTCTCCATTTTCTTCCGTTTTTTTACTGTTTAAAATTGTTATATAATTAAAATTATTCTTGCGCTGATTTTCCTGATGTCAATACCATTGTACCGAACAACAATAAGAATTATAGCTGATGATCTTTTCTAAGGTCGAAACAGAAACATCATTTTCTTATATTAATTTGATTTATAAATATAATATTATACTGATGTATTTTTAATCCATCAACGGTAGTTTATACATACCTTGTAAAAGAAATTAGTATTGTAGATCCTCGATAAAGTATTCAATAGAATTCATTTTTAACTTTTTTCTGATAACAGTAAAGACGTTTAATTTATAGACAACATGGTTAGTAATAACTGACGAAAATGATACTGCAAAGATATTAGTCTAACAGAATATCACAATAGCAAAAACGTAGTGGTTAAATTTTTCTACAGTATCCTGGTACTGTTATTTGAGCCCACTTCATTTAATATGATTCTCCGTTATTTTTAGCAAAAATGTAAATCATTTCGAATGCATTAAATTCAATTTTTATTTTTAATATTTAGTTAGTGACCTTGTTTATAAAATTTTCCCTTTATTTTTAAATTTTTCATTCAAATTTTTAAATTAAAAATAAATTATTACTAGGATTTGAAAAAATATTATAATAAAAAAAAAACATTTTAACCACCTCGTTTGTGTAACGCATAGCTAAGCCGTTCGATATATAACTGTTTACTAGGATTTGAGGTGATGAGGGATAATCATAATAAGTGAGGTGTGTAATATATAGTCCCCGTCAACTATAATTCATATTTTTACCAAAAAAAAAAAATTATAAATACTGAATTAAATTACTTTCGCTAATGCCTACAAAAAATCTAGACACGAGCCAAACCCCAGCGAAAAATCGCCTACCGAGAAAATAATTTTAGTCCAGTGTATACAACTAACGCCCTCTAGTTTGAAACTTAAAAATTTCTACAAATTCTTATTTCTTGCTCATAAAAACATAATATTGCCAACTTTCAATTCGATTCATTAAACCGTTTTAAAATTATGGCTTATGTTCGAGAATAAACTTTTATTTTCAACACCCTGTATCTCTAGAACGAGTAACAATCCGAAAAACTTATATCACTTAATCGGCTTAGTTTGATGTCTAGTATCTCCAGTTACTGTACGGCCCATAAGTTATGGGACACCCTGTATATTAAATTAATTATACTTCTATTATTGAATTGTTCTGGTTTTAGTTTAAAAAGCCTGAAAAAGAGTGTAAGGTACATAAGTGTAATACACTGTTTGTAACATATCAGAACAAATAACGAATTTATTTTATTACTTATTTAAACGGTTCAGACAACCTATTCGACTGGACTAACCTACTGGTAATATATAAAAAAGAAATATTAGTTTTTATATGCTCATGAATTATAACTGTCAACGAGGACTATACGGATGTTTTATTTTTTAATATCCCTCTTTAAAATTGTTTTAAACATATTCACGTTTATTAAGCCCAAAAATTAATATAAATGTTTTCCCCATGCATATTTAATCGTAAAAAGTGATTAACACTCACTAAATTCTCTTCTTAATTTTTTAATCTTTAATGGAAATGAGTATTATTTAAAAATTAAAATAATTTTTAAGTAGACATGTTAGGTAGCCTCATTTTCCTAAATATATCTATTAGAAAACAAAAGGGCGGATTTACGGGAAGCGGGGTTTCCCCTTCTTATAAATGGCTAAAGGTACCCGAAACATTCTTAATATTTCCCAATGACATTAGAAATTTTTGCCTAGTACTTTATTCCTTGTCATTAGCAATACAAACAACACAAGCACTGCACTATGCAAATCCAAAATGTCAAAATCGAAATAAGTTTAAAAAAATGTATGTTGTGCAAAATAAAGCTACAACATAATCGTTAGAGAACGTGCTTATTCAAATGTGAAATTGAATGCAGTCCTGTAGCGATCGCTTTGAGCGTTTGGTGGTTACTATCGGTGCCAGTAGAAAATAAATACAATATAGTATCTGTGGCGAATTATTCCTGTCTTATCATCTTTCGATAGAAAATCGTTACCAAAACGTGAGGTATAGATAGTACAAAACTATTTTTTTTAAAAAGGATCGGACATCTTTACTAACACCTTCCTTTCGAAAACATATCCCCCTCCCCCGACTAAAAGTTAAATCCGCCCTTAAGAAAACAGACATTGTAAGAATTTATTAATGGATTTGGACGTTTTAGAAAAAACTAGTTAAATTTTAAAAAAATATTACTGGTACTGCCAATTCTTTGTTATATAGAAAACGCTTAAAGATACGAAGTGTATTTTGAAGCTTAATAATTTGATAAAAGAAATATGCAAATATTCTAAATTCCGCTGGCGAAGAAATTTTCAGTTGTGGTTTTTATTTTTTGCGCCGTAATTTTTGACTTGAGAAAAAACCAAAAACACTCACTTATAGGAGTATTTATGATCTACAAGATACTGTTATAAATTTCCAAATTCGACGTTTCGTTCTTGGGATGCCGTTTTGTCCAAAATAACCAGTATTTCAATTTACCCATTTTTTTTAACATTACGGCCCTAGCAATTATTTGTACGATGTTTATAAAGAACGTATTGGTTTAAGCCTTTTATTATTTTAACAAAATTTTAGTCAGAAGTCTGATTTATCATTACGATACTCAAGGAAGTAAAAGAAGTTTACATTTAAGGTTGAAAAATTTAACAGTTGGCAGGTAAATATAACCGTTTCTTTTTAAGCCATGGGAATTATTTATATTTTTTATTGGCATTTCTACTTATTTACTTCTACCCTAATTCGTGTGGTTTTAGCCGTGGACTTCGAAATATTGTAAAACACAAATACATTTACATTATTCAATACAAATCTATCTTTCTTTAGTTAGGCCCTAAATGTTTAGGGCCATGATATAAACGTTAACATTTCTAAAACCCTTTAATTTGTTTTATATTTCTTAAGCTTAAAAGTCCCTAAAACTGTATTTAAAATTCCAGGTCCGCATTTAAAGGACTTGACTTGACGGTGCCCCAAAAACAAAACGCCGAATTTGGAAACTAATAACGCCATCTTGTACAACATAAAAACATTAAAAAAAACGGCTAAGTAAATGGGTTTGTTAAAAACGGCTAAGTAAATGGGTTTGTTTGTTTCACAAGGCAAAAACTTAAAAGCTTAAAAGGAAAAGTTTTGGTTTTTACAAATATCTCCGAATATTTACAATTTTCTTTAACTAAATTATTTAGCTCCAAAATACGCAATTTTATCTTAGTTAAACCATCCTCGCATCTCTTACCGCTTTCGATATCTCCAAGAAATAGTAGCAACCTGTATTTGGAATTCATTGTCTATATACGAGTATAGCCATGATACAGATACAAAAATAGGAGAAGAAAAACAGAAGAGACAAATAGTACAGTGAATCAAAAATAAAATTTAAGATAAATGCCAGGTATGCTATTTCCCCTATTTACCCGATGTAGCATTTTATACAGCTATTTTCTTATTATTTTAACGAACCTTCAACGATCATTTGCACGTAGTAATTTTTGATCTTGGTACGATTGTGGTTATGAAATACACATTTCCATTTGTTGTTCAACTTTCTGTATTTTGTTAATGTGTCATTTGTCCAAAATCCCTTCTTCTTATTAAAAGTATACATTGTCCCGTAATTATCATCGTTCTCAGACAGCGTATGTAATTTAACAATGGTTTTATTTTGGGGTTTCTAATAAATTAAAAATCATTCATAGACAATAAAACAAGTAATATCAATGTGTCTGTTTGAAGGCTGGAGACAATGATGTTTCTTGAATGATAGAATAGTTTTGGACTTGCATTGTCTTTAATTTGTTTTACATCACAACGTTTCAACTGGTAAGTATCTCCAGTCGTCTTCAGGTGAAATAATGAATAAGAAATATAACCACACGAACAGCTTAAAAGATGTTTGTTAAATATTTCGTCTCTTTTTCGGTTTATTCTACCCATATTTAGGTACCAATACCTTTAGTTTTAATTATACAAATTGATTAATAAATTTAATAGTAATGAAAGCGAAAACCAAATCGTGTAAAATTTCCCAATATTTAATTTTCCGCGTTTATTACTTTATGTAATATGTACCAAAGAGATAAATAAATAAACTTTTTCACCTTAAAGTTGTAGATAATTGTAACAGATGGGTATTTGGTCGATTTTTGTATTTAACGAAATATTGTTGAAAAAATGAATTGAAAATGCTTTCTGTTCGTTGTGCTCTTATTATAAATATTTTCATAAACTGGATATAAGGTGTATCACCTGGTATATTACACTATAAATAATTCGTAAAGTTTATTGAAAAATTTGGAAAATGACAATGTGGTATACATTTTTTCTAAATAATTAATTTTTATATTCATCGGAGGAAATACCTACACAGTCCGATTAGTAGAAAGACTAAATTGTGAAAAATATACAACGTACCATTTTATGAAAGCAAAATTATTTTTTGAAGCTGGGCGAATTATTACATAACTCTAATGCGTCATATTGACATTCTGCAGGGGTAAGATTGTGTATTCTTAAATTTTAAAATATTAGTCAAAGGTATCTAATGTAACTCTTTAAATTGAGAAAAAAAATCTTATCTAAATAGATTTTATAGTAGACATTGAGATAACTACTCAAAACTTCGTTGGTCATTAAACACTTGAAAGCCCAGTCGCGTTCTTGAGGCCGAATGGCATAACGGTAAACTGATATAGTGCATGTCTGATATCAAAAAGTCAATGTATTATTTGTATCAAGTGGTACTTGCCAGTACTTAGATTTTAAATCAAGTACAGTGAAAACTTTATAATTACCTAAATATTTTATAGTGCTAGTTATTTTTGGTCGGATGTAGATGGTTCAATGACCGTAGTTTGATATAGGTAATTGAATAGATCAGCATATTTTTTTTTCTATATGGATATTTTGAAGATTATGGATAACGAGTTGTCTTAGTTTTACTTATTTATATATCATATAATATTTTCACCGGTTCCCGCAGATCACCGAATTCAAGCGGTGTCGAGCGCGGTTAGTACTTGGGCGGGTGACCGCTTGGGAACACGGCGTGCTCTTGCCTCAGGGAAGAGTGTAAAATTAATCGACACCTAGCCATCCTATTCACGCCGGACAGGCCGAATGAGATCGGATATCTCGTAGGATGAAGGTGCCGTTTCACACTCCCCAGTCGGTAGATCACATTTGTGGTCAATGATCGGTTCAAGATGGCCTACGTAGTCGGCGAACCGTAAAAAAAAAAAAAAAATATATATAATATTTTCAATTACATCGGATAACTAGAACAGTTACAATTCCTTTAAAAAAAAGCTCTTTCTAAAAGATATAATCCCCTTAAGGGTATATCTCGTTAATTTTTGGGTTATTTGAAAAAATATATTTAAAAATTTAGTTTATTTTAAAATATCAACCTCAATCAAATTTTAATTATAACATTTCTTAAGTTTTTTTAGATTTTATAGCTTTTCATGAGAATTGAAATACTTTTTTAAACTTTATTGTACATTTCTGATTTTTAAAAATATTTTTCGAATTATTTATAATGTAAATGTGGTATAAAACACATTTTATTCTTAAATAGTCACAATAACAGTACAACATGCATACGACTGATACAAACAGAAATATTGCACTTAAAATTCAAATATTATTGGAAGTATCTCTTGCAGATGCCTAATGGTTGATGAAATGTGGTAATGTTGTATCGATGTTGAAAAATATAACGAAATATGGGAATAATTAAAAAGTTATACAGTGACCGGTAGAAAATTTGTAACAAATGGGAAATATTTATATTACTTAGGTATCGAAAAAACTACATGTTCTATAACCTCAAAATTCATTTTCATATATGTGACGACGGTCATAACCCTTAATTAGACGAAAAGGGAGTTAAATGTTGAGATATTAAAAAATGCCGAGGGAAAAAGTTGTTCAGAATTTAATTTTACTTAGATGTTCAAGTTTTCAAAGGGATACTTAATTATTTTAACCCCTAAAAAGTTATTCCGATGGCTCAATAATAAAACAATTTCCAATTTGTTGCAAACTTTCTGCCAGTAATTGTATAGTAAGTGTTGGAACTGCTACCGATTATTTAAACCATTAACAAAATAATTGTATACTAATCAAGTATCTACACCTGCATTGTCTTTATATTATCACTCACAACAACGTTTTCGGTAAGTTATTTTTTTAAACCTTCAAGAGGAAACCAGAATTTCAAATTTGTTATAACAAACAGTCTAAAGAAAAATTAAGTCTATAGACCAGAGTGTTCTTTCAGTATCATAACCAGTTATGAAATCTTAATACATTAGTAGAAAAGAAAACAACACGCGAGTATATAAATCCCCTGTAGAAATGGATCTTATATAAATACTGTAAGATTAAAAAAAAAGTGTTCAAACTATGCCGTGAATTGATCTCGCGTATCTTAAATTATTACTCTTAAAATGTAACCCAGGCCAAAGATAAAGGTGAATAAAAAATAAAACTGTCAAGGTGTCAAGTCCTTAAGTTTTCATTTAAAAAAAAATTAAATTATGACAATCACGGCAGCATAAAAAATGGTTATCATAGATAGTAAGTTTAGAAATGGTAGAAGGGTTGATGGCCAGTGAGTTTATTTAACACGGGACACCAGTCAAAATTTCCACGCATATAGTTAATAGTCATATATTTCGAATAGTTTCGCGATTGACTAGATATGTGGCTTTGTTTAGAAAAACAGAAAGTGTAAATAGAAAGGAGGGCAATGGAAGACCTAAAGTTGGCACAGCCCAAAAAGTAGGTAAGTGAAGAAAAGAGAGGGGAGGCAAATTGTTAATGAACACCTGAAAACCCCTATTCGGATTTTAAGCTAGCTTGTAAATGTATTCTATGGAACCTGCAATACAATTCTGAAATGTGACCTGTATAATATGTCCATTTATCGTTTGAGCTCAGTCCAAGAATTGTGAATATATGAAACGTCATACTTTAAATATCAATGAAACCGTCTTTGAAAAAAACTTTTTTACAAACAATGCCTGGTTTTACCTCACTGGTTATGTAAATTCTTAACAAATAAGAAGGCTGCATCCGGTAGGACAGTGCATAGCTCCCGTAATCTTTGATAATTTAAATATTTTGAAAGAATATTTTAAGGACCGGAATCACTAGTGTTCATATGCGCAGTGGCACTTTACTGTGCATTTAATAGTGATATCGACTGGTGATTTGTTGCAATAAAAAAGGAAAATTATAAAAAAATCTATGGCGGGGACATAGCCCCTCAGAAAAACAGCACTTTAAGAAAGAATTAAACATTTCCGTCCAAAATTGTTTTCAGATGCGTAATCAACAAACACAGTCTGGTACAAAACATGTATACTCTGGAAATACTGGTAGGGCCCTAGGCGGTGCGGAGGTTGCAAGAGATGGCACTTCTTGTGCAAGAGAAAAGACCACCGGAAGTTAAAATAGTTAAATCGTGAATCATTTTTGCAGACCTTGATAAAACGCCGCTGGTATGCACCACATACTCCTGGCATTCCCTGGTAGTGACGACCCGGCCTGCAGGATCATTTTTACGGCATACTTTGAAGACGTTTCTTTTAAATCTTTCGTTACATTGATACATATTTTGACTTAATATATAATACGAGCAAAATTTTCCAACCTACGCTCTATATCCATTATTACATCTTTCGTCACATTAATTCCTTTTGAAAAAAAGTTGCACGTATATATTTCTTCGAACTTTTGATTTGTACTGTTGAGCAGAAATCCCGTTCTAACGTTGAAAAAACTGAGGACCTGTGAAGGTACTTATGTAAATAATATTTTATAGTTACTCGGAGAAATTTTATGTATTAAAAATTTTTACTAACAAAAACTCTTTAAAAAATTGACTTTTTGTATTTGAAACTTAAAATACTAAATGACAAACATACAAGTATAACATTTTAAAACGAGCGATTATGACTGGGGAACAGCAAACATGTTTTCGAGACCAAAAAGCAAAATCTTACTTATTTGATTATACTAATTTACCCATCTGTCTTGCAAAAGTCTCAGTTGACTCCGGTTTTATAGATCCATGCTAATTATGATAATTACCTACCTACCTTTAATTAACGGGAAAATTCCACAATTAAATGAGAAATATCTGGATTTATGATACCAGGTGTATAAGGGGTTTAAATACATATAACATAAATCCTTAATAGTTAGTTAGTTCTATTTCAACCACCAGTTGAGCGGGAACTATTCGTATTTAAGAAATTAGAGAGTTTTGAGCAACATTCGCGAATTTCTGCAAATAAGCCTGATCATTTTTCTTATATATGTAGTGAAGTGACTTTGTAAAATAAAAACCTACTCTTAGCTCTTTAATAAAATAGGCTCACCACTTGTATTTTGGCTACAAAGTTGGAGACCAGGATACAAAATTTGGATCCCCATATCTGCTGCTACAAATGTGCGGCCAACATTCGCGGCTGGCTAAGTGGAAAAAAGCGTAAGATGCCCTTTTCGGAGAAAAAAAGGTCTGCGATACAGTATTCAAATTTACAATCCGCCATACGCCCGTGGCCTCATAGTGATAAGTGGCCTGTACCTAATCCACCTCGGGAATATACCCTTGATTCTGATGATGATCTAATGAATTCAAATGGTAGTGCACCGGAAAATGTCCAATTCCATACCTAAAGGCAAGGAAAAACATGCTTGGAATGTCTTTAAAATGGTTGTAAATTTGTTGGGAAACATAAAAGCAGAAAACTATAAATACTTGGGGTGAACCGCGGTAGTGGCTCAGAGGTGAGTTACTGGCATTCGACCGTGGCGACCCGGGTTCGATTCCCGGAGTGGGCATACGTACAATAAAAATAGTATGTCCGAATGTCAGTGGATTTAAGAATGCAGTATGTTACTAGTCATTCCTAATATCGGGACCGGAAGTGGCGTCATGGACCTCTGGGGGCGTAAAAAGGATAACTAGTGCATATACGTGGTTCGGATTCCACGTTAAGCTGTAGGTCCCGTCTAGCTGACATTACCCAGACGATAGGGGATACAATGAGCCTTATATAGGCCTAAGTATACTGGCTCTTCCGCCAACCTCCGCAAAAAAAAATACTTGGTTGCCCAACTTCTTTTGTGGTACCAAAACCTAGGGTGTGATACGTCGGTGAAAATTCATTTCCCGGATTCTCATCTGGATTACTTTATGGAAAATTGTGGTACTAGTGACTAGAGTAACGAGCACGGTGAGAGGTTCCAACACAATATTTCAAGACTTCTGCTAGAGATGCCCAAGAGGCTGCTTTCAACAGGCAGGCTAGTAAACGCAAAATAAGTATCTAAACTTTAAATTCAACGATAAAAATGTGTTACTTAATTACTTTTGTTGAACCAACAATATTAGATATTTTGTAGTTACTTGGGCGTAGTTGAATCCAAAAGAATAGTTTTGTTCCGATTCACTCAGGGGCTTGCAACATTGGAAAAATAAACATAAGATACTAAATTTATATTGTAAATTATTGCAGCATGCAAATTCAAGTAGATACAAGGCGAAAACGGTTATATTAGAGATATGGAAGCGGCTAAAGTGTCTTTTTTTAAGGTTTAATGAAAGGGCCTAGTGTAGTAAATCCGGCCCTCAACACCACCAAAATTTAAAAATATCAAAAAATAAATAGGGATCAAAGGCAATAGATTTTTATCCTGCGCTTACATAATGATAGCAGTATTTAAAAGTGCATACATGTTTTGCTTTAGTATTTTAGTTTCAAATACAAATAATGCCTAACATTGTTCATATATGGATAATGGGGAATACCCTACTTACTTGATCATTGCCATAACTGATAAGTTCCACCTGGATATCGGGATGTGTAGGTCGACAGGGAATCGTCGTTTCTTGGTGTTGTGCAGCATAATGTATTTTGTAATTATCCTCTATTGATAGGTGCTCAGGATCTAAAAAATAAAATTTGACAGCCGTATTGACTAAAGGGTTTTAAATTTAAAAAATCCTATTAAGTCAACTAAATTTTGAATTGTTAATATCTTTTCGTATTTCTTTATATTTATAAAGAAAAACGTATTTTAGTACGTACTGTGCTCTTAAATAGAACTAAAACTGTATTTGCAGCAACATCCCGGTCAAATTATTTATCGGTAAGACGATTTAATTACAAAAAAATCAAATTAACAGCGACATATGGAATATAAAATAATGCCATTATGAAAACACAACAGCGAGGCTATAAACCTAAATATTTCGATTGTCTAAATTTCAAACCCATTTAGCGAATATGGGTGTATGTGTTTAATAGTCTTGGCTTTGATCTTGACTAAATAACGTCAATATTCATTTAAGTTACAGTCAAACTTGGCTGGTTAGTGAATTATTGTTTTAAGTCGTTCTGAAACACAACATTAATCTATGAAAAAAAGATTAATCTGTGAAATAAGCTTAGTGTCGACAATACTTGACCGCCACGTCAGTGGCACCCCACAAAGGAAACGCTTGTAGAGAAATATTAGCTATGAACGAGTTATAAAACTGTATCGTTATTAACTTAGAAAGAATGCAACTGTGCAAATGTGAAGTGGAGTGGACCAGTCCGCTCGCCGGGTGATTTTTTATCATTGGTGCTATTATTTACGATAGTACACATTTTCTTTGTGGCAACCAATGGCGTAGACAAAAATTTAGTTTGGGGGGACCACGGGTGCAACGCCCAAAAAACATTTTTGGACCATAAAAAAAAATTTCAAATTAGAAAATAGTATATTACATAACAAGTGATGAAAGTGATACTTCTCAAACGAGGATATATTTAGTACGAGGCGTCAGCCGAGTGCGGAAATTCTCCGAGTTTTAGAATAATCACTTTCACACGAGTAATGTACACTATTTTTCCTACGACCACAAAGAATTATTAAAAAAACCTTTGATTTGTGAAAAAAATATTTTAACTCTAGAGTTGAAAAAAATATTTCAACTCTAGAGTGGAAATACAAGGCACACTATTAATTTAAACATATGATGTCAATTTGACGGACCACCCCTATTTATTAAAAAGAACAAATTTTAGAAAGCAGTTTAGTGTTTAACTTATTTATCATGTATTTTTCGAGTGATTTCAAATTAGAGTGTGAAAATACGCCATCTGAAATTATAAAAAATATTAATAATATACTGAAAAATCTATTACCATTCAAAACAAGCCGCGCTGAAGAAAATGTCATATATTATATTAAACAAAAAATGTTTATTGGTAGCCACAGCGTAGAGACTAGAGCTATGGCCTACAGATCGAAAGGTCACAGGTTCAAATCCCATAAAAACATTAAATAATTTATAGATTTAGGTATTTTGAATTGAAATCTTCCTTGTTGGATGAATTTTTAATATTTAATCAAGGAAAGATGCATTAAATTTAAATTTAAAAAATTCATCCAACAAGGAAGATTTCAATTCAAAATACCTAATTCTATAAATTGTTTTATGTTTTTATAAAAAAAAGTCAAATACTCCCGATGGGATTTGAACCTGTGACCTTTCGATCTGTAGGCCATAGCTCTTGTCTCTACGCTATGGCAACACATAAAAGTTTTATGTTTAATATATGACATTTCTTCAGCGGGGCTTGTTTTGACTGGTAATAGATTTCCTAGTATATTCTTAATTTTTTTATAATTTCAGATGGCGTATTTTCACACTCTAATTCGAAATCAATCGACAAATACATGATAAATAAGTTAGACAATAAACTGCTTTCTAAAATTTATTCTTTTTAATAAATAGGTGTGGTCTGTCGAATTGGCACCATAATGTTTAAATTAAATAGTGTGCCTTGTATTTCCACTTTAGAGTTGAAATATTTTCTTTCAACACGCGTGTGATATTCGGCGCTTTCGAGCCAAGTTAACCGTGTTTTTTTTTCTCATTTTCATAGGTGGTCGTAGGAAAAATATATAATATTTTTATAGAAACTTGTAGGGAGTTACACTAATACACTAATCTAAATAATTTAAAACTTATAAAAAAAATGTATTAAATTAATTATTTAATTAATAAAATAAATAATAAATAAAATCCGAAGCGGGCGTCGCGCGTGTGTTTAAAAGTTTTAAGATTTGTGTGGATGTCAGTTTGCCTTGCAAACAGCAAACATTTTGTATATGTAAGATGATGTGTTATTTCCTTTGATGCATTATTGCTAGGGTTGCCGTAATTTCGTTTCCCAATTATATTTTAAATCTTCTGGTTTTTTGGATTTCGGGGGGGGGGGGGCAGGCCCCCCCTGGCTACGCCACTGGTGGCATCTCTTTACGCCTACAGCGTCGCATCGTGCTCAATTACTCTTGTAGTAACTACTATTTACTCATGCAGCAAAATTTAACTTATTTCCTTCAGTATTTGTATCTATTTACTTGAATATAGCAGTCATATAAGACGACGTATTAGAAATAATGTATTAATACTTTCTTTATTTATTATTTAGTTCACATGAAATTGTTATTCTTGTGGCTAGTCAGAATATAATTTGTTTAAATTAGATAATTATTTCTGCCTTATCGAAATACAAATATTTGCATTTAAGACTCGATTAAAAATCATGTAAGATTTAAATGGTTTCTATATTATTAATTATTTTGAAATAATAATCTTTCTTAGCTGAACACACTCAACAAGCGCAATTATTTTTTATAATTTAACGGTAAGGTGGGGGGGGGGGGGGGGGGGAGAGGTAGCTGCTAAAAGATACTCGGCTTATTAATTAAGAATTATGCATAATATCGATTTTCCCTGTTTAAGTCTTGAAATGCCCCCAGTGATTCAAAGTAAAAAAATTACTAAAGGTCATTGTTCGGTTGCACAAAGATTTTTAATCACTGGACAACAGCTAAAATGTTGCAGAAATAAAATCAACTAAATCTTACTATTTTAGGTGTGCTTAAATCGAAAATAAACGTTTTTTTTAAATATTAGTTCACGTTTAAGAGATACGTGACGTCATGTTCCCCTAATATATTAACACTGTAACCGCGAGAACGCACGTAGTATATTTATATTGTAATAACAATATATGGATTTTATATTGCCAAATCTACATTTTCACCAAGTTAAGGAATGGTGGATTCTTAGGGACGATCCCCTATATTCGAAATCCTAGCCCCCTATTGCTTAAAATAAGAGCGATAGCCATTGAAACCCATGTAAATCCACTTTCATGTCTGCCTTGTACTGAACAGTCCCTATATAATAAAAATCTGTTTACAAAAATAAGAGAACGAACGAAATGAGTTTTACATAAATTTACCTAAATAGGGATATTAACACAATGGCGACTTAGCCGGGACCACTCGAAAAACAGGGATAATATTGAAATATTTAATTAAGCGGCAAATAAATAGTGCTTTACTACCCGATTTTAAATAAATAAACGACTAAACGGATAAAAGGACCCTTGTTTATCCTCATTTCTATGGTTTACCTGAGCACAGTACTATAATGTAGGCCAATAAATCCATTAGTACCTGCTCAGTCGCATTGTGTATTTTATCCCTATTTAGGTAATAACAAATAAAAAACTCATTATGTTGGTTTCTTAAAATTGTATATAGACTACTTATAAGTATAATTATAATGAAATGTATTTAAAAATCTATAATCCATATTTGGGGATATAAACAGGTAGGTAAGCGGAGAGGTTAGTCAGTCGAAGTTAGTAATTCAAGTCGAATAGTTAAGATTGTAAAATGCCTCGAAAGTGTGTAAACAATCCAGATCACTTCTGTTATGTTTGTGGTGAAGTGACTTTTGCGTCTCAGAAGCGATCTATGACTCCATTATTGAAAAAAGCATATAATCTTTATTTCGGTTGCAGAATAGGAGATCAAGACAAACAGTGGGCGCCACATATATGCTGTAATGCATGCGCTTCAAGTTTGACAAGCTGGTTAAATCGTAAAAACCGATCTATGCGGTTTGCTGTTCCAATGGTCTGGAGAGAGCCTACAAATCATGTTAATGATTGCTATTTCTGCATGATACCTCCTGTTGGGCAAGGCACCGGTATATCCAAGAAGAAAAAGTCTGTTATTAACTATCCAAATATACCATCTGCCATCAGACCTGTACCACATAGTGACGACCTTCCTATTCCAGAACCCCCAGAAACAGTCACTTACGAATCAGACAGCGATACAGCGTTGTGCCAAGAAGAAGATATGCCATCAACTTCAAGAGATCCCGATTTCGCACCCAGCACATCATACCGCCAACCGCACAAAATAACCCAGTCAGAATTAAACGATCTTGTGAGAGATCTAGAACTTCCAAAAAGTAAGGCTGAGTTACTAGGATCAAGATTGCAGCAGTGGAACCTGTTAGAAGAAGATGTCTCTGTAAGTGTTTTTCGTAAACGCCATAAAGGTCTAGCGCCATTTTTTGACATGGAAAATAACTTAGTTTTCTGCAATAATATTGGCGGTTTATTGGAGGCTTTAAATATAAACTACAAACCAGTGGAATGGCGATTGTTTATAGACAGTTCAAAATTAAGTTTAAAGGCAGTACTATTACATATTGGCAATATTCTTCCGTCCATTCCTGTCGGATATGCAGTTCACATGAAAGAATCATACGACAATATGAAGTTCCTATTGACAATCATAAAATATGATGAGCACCAATGGCAGATCTGTGGTGACTTAAAGGTTATTGCACTTTTACTTGGGTTGCAGCTAGGCTACACCAAGTTTTGCTGTTTTTTGTGTGAATGGGACAGTCGGGCAAGGTCACTTCATTACAATAGACGACACTGGCCCGTTCGACAATCATTAGAGCCAGGGCAAAAAAATGTACAACATATGCCATTGGTAGACTCCAAAAAGGTTTTGTTACCACCACTGCATATCAAATTGGGCCTAATGAAAAACTTTGTTAAGGCACTGAATCGAGATGGGCCAGCATTTCAATACCTACGTCAGAAATTCCCGAGGCTAAGTGAGGCAAAAATTAAAGAAGGTATTTTTATTGGGCCACAAATTCGAAATATTCTGAAAGACGAACACTTTGACAGCACTCTAACAGATATTGAAAAAAACGCCTGGAAAGACTTTCGCCTCGTGGTAACTAATTTCTTGGGAAATAAAAAAGCTGACAATTACGTTACTCTGGTTGAAAATATGCTGTCGTCGTATCAAAAAATGGGCTGCAATATGTCTCTAAAGATCCATTTCCTACACTCTCACCTGGACTTTTTTCCTGACAACTGCGGAGCTGTAAGTGATGAGCACGGCGAACGCTTCCATCAGGACATATCAACCATGGAAAACAGATACCAGGGACACTGGAATGCTTCCATGCTTGCCGACTACTGTTGGACTCTTGTTAGAGATGCTCCAGAAACAGTTCACAAAAGAGTAGCAAAGCGACAGCGCATTGAGTGACTCTAAAGTGTAAAATTATGTAGTTTTTATTATTTTATCAAAAATAAAATATAACCACTTTTTTTTTAAAACGGCAACTAAGTTTTTAATTTCATTATCATTTTTGTATTCAGCATCCCAAAGTTAACAAAAAAAATGCATTTTGATACACGATACAACCAATAACCTAAAATTTGTTGTCCAGTGAATTAATTAACCAGCAAATTTGACTGTGAAATGATCATAACAAGCATTACTTATTGAGAATCGTACCTGATTATTAAATTCAAAAATAATGTAACCGTCAACAACAGTCAAACTTGCTGGTTAGTTAATTGTGGTTAAAAATAAATTATAAAAAAATAATCCTATTTTAGAAAAATTGATTTGATGGTGGTATCAAAAAAACAAAATTCGGCATTTTGTACACCATAAAAAACGATTATAAAGAGAATTTTTTGATTTTTTCTATGTCAAAAATTAAGCTGTAAAAAATTAAAAAACCAATACTAAAATTTTCGGTTTTTTTGGATATCACCTATTCGGAATATTTACGATTTTCTTTCACCAAATTATTAGGCCCCAAAATACAAAACTTTGCCTTAATTTAACCATCCCCGTATCTCTTACCGTTTTCGAGGTTCTCGTGTACGCACACGAATTTGTAGCACCCTGTATAGCCAGTTTTTGAAAATATACATAACAACATCATCATATACAGGTAACCTCAAGACTGGTATGGGAATGTCAAGAGGAACTGAAGGCCCTGGCAAAATTAAATAAAGTAATACTGCGGGTACCAGGACACGAAGGTATTACAGGAAATGAGAAAGCCGATAAACTTGCAAGGAAAGGCTCAGAAAATACATTCATTGATCCAGAACCGGCGCTCGGAGTACTAAGGTGCACAGTACGAGATGCCATAAAGCGATGGATCAGGAGTGAACACAAAATCCAGGAGCAACAGCAATTAATTACACCACAGTAAAAGCTTCATTATTGATCCAGACCCTAGACTTACGAAACAGTTGCTTCAAATGAACAGGAACCAGTTAAGAACCATTACAGGAATTCTGACAGGACACAGGGCTGTCAAGAACCAGAATGCAACTGTACATTGGAGACCTTGACTGCAGATTATGCGGACAAGACAGGGAAACAATATGGCACATAGTTTGCCATTGCGAGTCACTAGATCGGAAGAGGCAACGAATACTCGGGCAACTAAAACTGGAACCAGAGGATATCCTTACCCTCTCCTCAGTTGACCTACATAAACTAGCGCAAGGAACTGGGATCAGGGAGTAGGTGTAACAACCAAACAGGGTAAGCACAATGGGCCAAACCTGACCTAAGTGCATCCGGCGTACGGACGAGCGCTCGGAAAAAAAATTGTATGTAGCATAATCCTAAACAAATAAAAATATTGCACTAGGTTGGGTTATATTTTTTCAATATTTTGGGCAAACATTTTTTTCTTACATCTTTGTAATTTAATATAAAATTCACGTATGAATAGTTATTTATTATACAAGGGAAAAAAGCATTAGATTTTAGCTCGAGGTTGTGTTGTCTCCCGACGCGAAGCGGAGGGAGACAAAAAAGCGAGAGCTAAAATCTAATGCTTTTTTCCCGTGTATAATACACTATTTTTTTCTGTGACGGGAAAAACGACGATATTATTACAATATATTAAAGTCAGAAAAGTATCGATGTGAAATTTGACTTTTTAAACTAGTAGGTAGGCTGTTTTACTTATAGCGACAATTGGACCTGCGTTTCTAAGGAAACCTTTAAAATAATCAAATATCTGTCAATTTCATTCCGTGATTTAATATAAAAGTAAGAACTTTAGTGGTTAATTAGTAGTTAAATATTAAATAATATAAAGTTTAAAATGTCTGATTCTGAGTTTTCTCTGACTCCACCGGAATTAGTAGAAGCAGCGAAAGTAGCGTCACAAAAATTATTGCCAGCTAAATGCGCAAAATTTACGAAAACGCATTTTCATGATTTATGGAATAGAAGATGAAAAAGGCATGCAGTTCTTTGTCGGAGACGGTGTTATTGGCCTATTTTTCGGAACTGACACAACAACAAAAACCATCAACAGTGTGGTCGAATTATTCAATGATTAAAAGTATGTTACAATCCAATAATAATGTAGACATTTCAAAATATTTCAAACTAATTACATTTCTAAAACAAAATGGGAAAGGTTACACACCCAAGAAATCTGCGATTTTTACGAGTACAATATTAGTGATTTTTTAAATAATGCTCCCGATGAAGTTTATTTAATGGCCAAGGTTGTTGTTTTACTTGCGATTGCAGGAGCTTGTCGAATTTGCGAAATCAGCCAGGTAACATTAGATGATATTGAAGATTCGGGAACGTTATTAATTGTGAAAATTAAGCAAACAAAGAATGATGTCAACAGGAGATTTGTAGTTACTGAAAAATATATTAAATTTTACCGAATGTACATAGCCCTTCGTCCAACAGCAGCAAAGGATCGCCGCCTATTTTATGCATATCACAATGGAAAATGTATCAATCAAGTTGTGGGTAAAAATCAGTTTTATAAGGTACCCCAAACAGTAGCTAATTTTCTTCAACTTGAAAATGTTACTTTATACACGGGTCATTCATTTCGAAGATCGTCTGCTACACTTTTGGTTGAATCTGGGGGAGACTTGTTGACACTCAAGAAACATGGCGGTTGGAAGTCATCAACGGTCGCTGAAGGGTATGTTGATGAATCGGTAGCACACAGGACAGAAATAGCTAGTAAAGTGTTTAGAACCTGTGGCAGTGCTGAAAGAACACCCGATTTGCGACCAGGTACATCAACGGCAGTTGTGTCCATGGCAGAAAATATAATTACAATACGAGAAAATTCGACTGTACCGAATAGTAAAATGCACATGTCATGCATGCAATGCACATTTAATAATTGTACTTTTTGATTTAAAGAAAATGTAACTTTTTGTATAATAAAATATTCTAAAATTAAATATCTACCTTCACTTATGTGTGTATATTATATCCGGGAAAAAAAGTAATCACTTTTTTCCCGGGGAAAAAAGTTATCACATCACTTTTTTCCCGGGGAAAAAAGTAATTTCACAAAAAGCGACATTTTTTTACCTGTCAACAGAGATAAAATGTCAAACTTTTTCCCGTCACAGAAAAAAATTATTTATTTAAAATATCTTTTTTAAATTCATTTTTTCTGGAAATTGGAATAATCTTTTCAACATGATTTTTACAACAATATAACAAAAAAACATTGCATGGGTGTTGCTGTAATATGTTGTAATATTGCTTGACATAATCTATTTCATACATATTACAATCACCATAACATCTAAATACCTCCCTATGTCACTTTATCATAATATAATACGAGTGCAATGTTGAGGGTAACAAGGGGCCCGTAACAAGACGTGGTTTGGTAGGTAGTAACTTACCATTAACATATAAATATCTTTGATCGCTGTTATTAGCATCACTTTCATATAAGCAAGTGTAATATCCAACAAATGGATAAGACATGTTACTTATGTGCAATACTGAACGATATGTGTAATCGCTATTATGCGGAACTGCCGAGGAAACTATTTCAAACGATGTCCATTCTGATTTTCCTTGATCCTAAAAAATATTGTGATCGATAATTTTTTATAATCAAAAATCTATTAAGAAATTTTATAATCGACCATCTCTAATTATTACTGACTGATGATTGGAAGAAAATTCGGTCACGGCTTTGGATACAAAGTTCTTTTCAATAACAAATTTTTAATCGTTTTTTAAACATTTTAAAATTTGATATCTTTTTAATATAAACTCTCAAAGATTAATACATTTTTTTTACAATAATATACTATACATTTCTCTACAAGTTTTAAGGAAGGACAACATACCTATAACAAAATCTTGTCTTATATTATAAGTAGGTAAGTTAATACAACAACCTATAAGAAATATATTACTATTTTTCTACTCCACAATAAAATTTGCTGTTTCCTTTACATTAAAGTGATTGGAAAAGTAGACTATTCCGGTTAACGGTTAACTGAACGGATATGATTTCATATCCATCCTAGTTAGGAGACGAAACTGACCAATTACAGTGGCCAATTATAAAGAGAGCAAATTTACATGTTGTAAATTTTAGGAGTCGTTTTCTGACACTTGATACAAGTGAGGTTAAGAATATACTTCAAAAATATGCAAATCTGTTAGATTAAATGTGTTCTTTTTTAATTTAAATCAAAACATTTACCCTAGAGTTTATGCATATCTAGACAATTTTTTCCTAAAGAGTGCACTAAATGGTGTGAAAATTGAAGGTACCATTGCGTTTAATGAAAACTAGGACAATAAACTTAAATCTCCTGGCCTATAAGGACAGTGTAAAATTTAAAGGTTAGACTTTTGTACTCACATAGTGGCTCTTGAACCATAAAATTAGGCAATCCAACGATGTGTCAAAATAGCAGCTGGTTGGCAAATACTGCTTTGTAATTGGTACACGCGACCATAAAAATAAGGCTACTGGTGGCATTTAACGGGTGACTCAATGCTTTTTGCCATCCAACAGCCATATTGAATCACGTGGTTTGGATTCCCTAATACTTATCAATTTTGACAATCTGCCAAGATGACAAAGTCAAATTCTTATAGACCAAGAGCTCAAATTAACATTTTCATGTCCTAGTTTTCATTTAACGCAATGAAATATATTTCTACAGACCTATTGTTATTTTCTGACCGAACTAAAGATATTTGCACATATGCACTTTCTTATTTCAAGAATCTCCCGTTTTCCACTCATTTCAAGACATATACTGCAATATTTAATGCATAAAATGTACTATATACCTACAAAATTAACTTTTTTTACTAACCTTGGTTGGTTCTTTTTCCTGATATATTTTGAACGGGGATCCAACCCCAATTGATCGTAAAACTTTTATTATACGCAACAGATTTAGGAAATTAACTGATTAACCTTTCTTAATTGGTGGAACATGAAATCAGATAAAACAGATGAATTACAAGATTTGTAGAAAAAAATTTATTCAATTTTTTACTAAACGTTTTAAGGTTTAACGTATTTCTACAGTATTGCCACTTCTTCCTCCACCTTAACAGTGTTGCTAGTTTGTAATTGGCGATTATTTTGAAAACCTCTACCATAGCGAACGTTAAAAGTACATATTAATGCACAAAATCAATTTTTAACTGTTTAATACGATGTCTATAGCTATTTTGTTGTACTCTCGGAGTTATAATTCTTACGCAAGCAGAAATAAATCCGAACAAACCTTTTTTCGTCTCTGCATTACAGCAGAACAATTTAATCAAACTAGCTATGGTTGAGAAAAATAACTTGTTAATTTTTATTAATATACCCATACATCGCTTTTTGTCTGTTATTCTGCAAAAGGCCGAATGTGAGAAAGATAGTACCTGTACAACTTACGAGTAAAATAAATTCCCTAATGGCAGTAAAGATTACGGAACTGCCTGAGCTGAATATAGCACTTAAAAACAATTGTTGCGTACCATTGCTCACACCAACCACCACAGCGCTGCCTTGTGGGCGATCTGGATACAAGTATTCAAAGGAATTATTAATCTATTATAATTAATTATGTAATAAAAATAATATCGTAAAGTGTATATATAATGTGTGTAATATATAAAAGAAGAGATTTAAAACACACACAAAACAACGTATTAAAAATATTAAAAAGGCTTTTGTGTTTTAATATTAACTTTTAACATTCGTGATGGTAAAGTTGTTCAAAATAATCACATTTTAACCGATTTTCCATAATAGTAACGCTGTGCATGTTAAAAAATAAATAGAATTGCTATTGCGACAAAACAATAATATTAAAAAGATGATTATTTTTTTTATAAATATTTTTTATCTGGTTTTATGTACTTATCTTCAGTTTTACCAAAGTAAGATTTACCGGTTATTTTTCTATTATTATAATAAAAGTTTTAGGGTCGATGGTAGTAATTGTAGTAAAGAAATGTGTTTAACGTAAAACATATTAAAAAAGTAAAAAAAATAAGTTCTTTGCAGAACATCGACTAAGTAGAACGGAAATTTAAAAAATTTTTTGTTTACCCTGCCTAAAACCAACAAATGGAAAATGTAGAGCAATTGAACATACTTACTGTAACTTGAGGATAATTCCAAGTTAAAGGTTTGTTACCTTGGCAGGTAAGATTATAGCTTTCTCCAGAATTTATAGTTATATCATCAGAGTCTTCTATTATTTTGGGAGGAACATCAGAAGCTAAAAACAAATAAGAAACGGGTGTTACACATTACTTTATCAATTAAAGAGTAGGTGCTTGGACTTGAATAAAGGGCTAAGTGCCGATAATTGAAAATTTCGTTTTTCTCTTTAAAAGGTATTGAATTCTCTAGATGGGTCTAACTCCCAAACGAATATTTCTTCGGTAAAATTGGCGCTAGTAATATACTTGTGTAGTTCACAAGCATGTTTTCCTATGGAAAGGGCAAAGTCTCATCGTTATTTGATAGGTTGTTAGTTATTACCTTTCTCAACAGGAAAAGTATTTAAATCGTATTTTTTTTAGATATTACCAAATAGCGACGTTTTAGGGCCCCTAGATCGCATTTCCCTCGGCTTGTCTGTCGGCCTGTGTGTATGCTCTTAAAAAATGCGCAACATTTTCAATACATTCGAACGACACATTCTATTTCGAAAAAATCCAGTAGAACTTTTAGACTTTTAGCATCATGAAAGTGGATATAACCAACAACTCCTATTTATAGAGTTGTAGAAGTTATAAATAAAACCTCTTAGCAATATGTTTAATTATTCTAATTTAATTCATTCTTTAAACCCAGTCTTAAACTCCATGCAATATCACACACAACCAAATTATTATGAACGTTTTTTAAGTTCCATTTTTCATGTTTTTTTTTGTGTTTTATCTGTTTTTGGTCATTTATTATTTACATAAGTCTCTACAAATAAAATACTATTTCAATCTTATGTTCTTTTTTCTTCCAAAAACTTTATTTGATATGCCAAGGCTTATCCAAAGAATTTTTTGCCTTCGGCTATAAGACAGGAAATTATTATCCTTTCCATAGTTCCGCTGCTGATCACTTTTCCCCTTCCCAAGAAAATAAGTTATATTCTTTTTTTTTACCGGTGGATTCACCTAGTAGTGGAACTGATGGATTTATGATTAACAGCTGTTGGAGTGATGTCATCAATCGGTTGGGTAATTATTTTAGGATCTCTCTCTCTTTCGTTGACGTTGATGGAAATCATCAGAAGTCCACCATAAATAAAAGAACACGATTTATGTTCAACCGGTAATACAATAGGCAATAAAAGAACGCTATTCGGCTTAACCGATGCCATCGGTAAAAAAAATATATTTATACTATTTTTTTTTCCGGGGTTGGCGGAAGAGCCAGTATACTTAGGCCTATATAAGGCCCATTGTATCCCCTATCGTCTGGGTAATGTCAGCCAGACAGGACCTACAGCTTAACGTGGAATCCGAACCACGATCCTCAGTCATGCGACAATAAAACAAGAATTTTCTAAATACGATCCTGTTCAAGCCGAGTGTCCACGTCTATCTATTGCCCATTTTTATAATTCTCCTTTAAGGAAGCCTCGACATTTTCAAATGTCAAAACCAATTTTATAGACAAAAATTTGTCCTTAAGGATTCCGCAAGGAACTGTCAATATCGAGGAAGATCCTAACGTATCTGAGGCGTCGTTACAGACAAAAAGGTTAGGAAACAAAACAAAAAGGTTATTAGACGTTTTTTAAAATAGTATATGATTGAAAGTTGATGTTTGATTTTTTGGGAATTTGTGACATTATTGACACAAAAGGACGTTATGATGCTTCCCTTGAGAAACAATTGAGATTTTCCTTAAGATTTTTCTTGAGGTTTTCCTTGAGTAAAATCTCAAGGCGTTTTTCAAGAAACGACTATAAAGATGGGCATAAGTTTCCGTTTAGTACCAGTTGGAAATAAATAAACTATATATACCAAGAGTACCGAAAACAACAACCAAAAATATCATTCAAATATCCCAATTTTAATATTTTAAATAATAAAAACAAGCAGTAGAAATATCATACAAAGAATTATCTTACTGGTATAATCCATAACTGCGTAGGCTTTATTTCCTTTAAACAAGCATACTTCTGATAAGTTTTTATGAAATGGTTAACCACAAGTGAACTAAAAATCTGTAAAATCTTACAATGCATTATTTGATACAGGCAGACTAGGTAGGTACGTAGTACGCTTGAAAATTTTTAAAATTTGTTCATTAAGTGCCTGTTTAAGGTTTGAGACAAGGATGTTTCTTGAATGATAGAAGAATTTTGGACTTCAATAAAAAAACTGTTCAAGCCAGATACAGGGTGTGCCGAAATTAGCATGCAATAGTTTTAGGGCGTAAGGCTAGAGCCCCTTACAGGTCGGGGCAAAATTTTTTTTGTAGTAGCATGGAAACCGTTTAACATAATGGCATAAATATTTGTACATGACTTACAACCGATAAGTCGTAAATTACAGTAAATTAAAAGTGAAAATATGTCTTCCAGTGACGTCGTACAAAGTGGGGCTTAGGGTGAATATTATCCTGTATTTTTTATTTCTACGACTTTTTAATTTTAAATCCAATTTTTTGAAAATCTAGAGTTTGCTTTTAAAAAAGATACTCTTGCTTTATTTCGATGGGAAGCACAGTTTTCGAGTAATATCAATTTTAAAAATAACGTATTTTTCAAATGGAAGAATAATCCATACGGATAAGTTCAGATAATTCCAAAAGTTACCTTTAACAATGTAGCGATGTCTGAAAGGTCTCAAAATAGTAAAAAAAAGTTTCTATAAACAATGTTTCAAGTATTATAAGTTACAAATATAATTTTTTTTAACAGAACTTTTTATTTTTTTTGTGCATATAAATGAAAACTAATGCATCGACGCAGTGGCGTATTTAGCCTAGGAGCTCGGGTCTAAAAGCAACTTAATTTTTCGTCTCACGCTTGGACTCTTAATTTAAATCTTTAAATGATGTATTCTTGGCTTAGATTACAAAGGCCTTGTAGAAAACGTTTATTTTTTAAACTTTTCCTTCTTAAAGTCCTGTTTTATATAGAGATAAATGTTTTGGGCTCATATCGTTTATGCAATTTTATGGGAAAAAGAGTAAAAATAATAATATTTTACAGTATTTTTCTGTTATATACTTGTCTGTTCCGTTTTCCCTTTTTTTAGAGCTATTTTAAATCAACAAAAATATAACCCAATGCATAAAAATATTTTTACAACAAAAACAGAAAATTATTAGGCATTTATTTTTAAAGAGAAAAATTAAAGTAAACATTTTTAATTAAAAATTTTGTTATGGAAGAAGTGTGATAATTTATAATAAAAAAAAATAGTGCAGACAGAAACGAGAATGCTTTATTATGAATATACAAAACTGCACTTAAGAAGGAGTATTTTAAAACCTAAGCATTTGTACCAAAAACTGCTATTAGATCTACGCTCCTAAAATATATTATTTCTGAAAAAAGCATCAATTTTGGCGTGGTGAGCGATATTTACTTTATTTTTAATCATGAAAAACCGAGCACGAAAAACGCTGGTTAGAGTCATACATACTTCTTATGTTCAAATTTTGGATTGACACCGGTATTCATATTTTTCAAAAATATAAAAAATGTTTTTTTTTTAATAAAGAGCCAGCTAGAAATATAAAAAAAAGTAAAAAAAACATGTACAAAAACAAGTTTAATCCAACCCTGCAGAGGGTGAGAGGTAATAATTAATTTTCGAAATTTAAGAGTAGTTAGGTGAATTTTAAACGAACTTTGGGCGTGGCCCCTAAATTTTTTTCGTCTGCGGCGCTTTTCTGCCTTCTTCGCTAGTTATAATATCATAAAATACATGTAGTCCCGATTGTCCTTTTCTCCAGAAAAAAATGTCCAACTTACGCCCACTGAATCCCCCCGGGCATATTTTCTGGCTACGCTATGCATCGACCTTTGACAGAGAAGTAATTGGAGCAACGTCTTATTTAGATTATAAATAATAAAAACGACTCGACGCGTCTATATCCCAGCCTACTGACAGCCATACTTGGCATACTGCCATGTCAGGCGAATAGCGCGATGGCGGAATATTTGAAATTTACATAGGTAGAAATGAGTTCAATTATTACATGTAAAATATTTTTTAATATTACAGTATTCTATTTACATTTTTAAATCAAACATTTTATTCTGTTTTTTTCTTTTACGTTTTAAGGAATTCATAGATGTGGTTGCCGGTGTTAACAGTCTACGATTTTGTAATTCCGACTTTTTGTTATGAGGGTTATTGGGTTTATTGTTGTTTTTAGTGCATTAATACGAGAAATGATGGATGTAACGTTTTTTGATGCATAATCCAAATTATTGCTACTTGATATTTAACTTGTAAGGATGCTTAATTTTTGTAGTCGACTTTTTTCTGTTTCAGGAGTACTTCTGGTTGTTTGATGAAGTTGTATGTATATTCATAATTATCATGTTTAATATTTTGTGTCAGCTGCATGCCATAACAAAACAAACTGATTAATAACTTGCCTCTCCATTTTAATTAGGAATGCCCCACAAGGCCACCAATTAACAAACTGGCAAGTGGCAAACTGTTTTTGTGAGTGACCGAGAGAAGTAAATCGAAAACGCTATTAATACCTCCACTATGACTCAACACACTGACGTAAAAAAATAATTGAATTTATTTCTCCCTATATTTTAAATGTCCCGCCATCTGCCTCACCTTGTCAGTAGGCTGAGATATAGACGCGAGTCTTATTTAAAGGTAAGACCCTGGATAATGCTTCCGGCTATCTAATTCTAAGTCTGAGTAAAGTGCAAAATTTAAAATTGAAGAAAAAGAGTAGATATAAGAAAACGGTCTACATCATCAAATCCTGGATCCCATGGTTTCACCGACGCAAACGACAACTTGGTATTTAAAATATAAATATAATAACGGAACCAGTACAGTGTGTACACTTTACAAAATTATTATCTGTTAAGATAAAATTCTTTTTCATGGTTCTTTGAAAAAAAATGCGTCGTCGCTAAAATCAGGATGTGGAATTTGTGGTTTTTCGGGCTTTTAAAAATGTAGTAACCTTAAGATATTCTACGTATTAGAAATGATACAAATATATTTTAATTTTACAGTTATATTAAGCCATAAGGGTTACTTTTATTTTATATGCACTTATTATAAATAATATAAAATGTGTTTAATATTACTATTGATAATTCGGAAAATTTATTTAAAAAGCCGGAAAATTACAATGAAAATTTGAATAAAATAAATATTTTTTTTTGTTGGGTTGCACAAAGATTTTTACCAACAAGTAACTAACCAGCAGCGGAACCATGGAAAGGATAGAAAATACATTTTCTGTCTGTGGGTGCACATCCAAAATTAATGGATAATGTCCAACGCATGAGGTATTTAGAAGGGATACGCGGGGCTGGAGATTTAGGAACGGGGGTAGGGAGGAGTTGGGCGAAGACAGGTTGTTTTTTTTAGAAGTCACTCTTGATCGAGGAGGAGTTGTACGGAAGGACACACATTTTTTTTTTAGAAGTCACTTTTGATTGAGGAGGAGTTTTACGGAAAAAGATACGTTTTTTTTGGAAGTCACTGTATAGCTGATCTTGTACCTACTTTAAAAATATCGCGCCCTCTCTTGTGCCCACCCAGTGTAAATTTTGTGGCTCCGCCACTGCTTAATATTAAGAAGAATATAAATATTCAGTTACAATTTATTTATTTTTAATTACGAGTCATAAAAACGGAGACAGTTTTGCCAAATAATTAAAATAATTCTGTGGTATCTACGTGATGTCTTGAGTACAACCAAAAATAGCTATGCTGTGTATTTTACTTAATGTATAGTAGGTATTTCGTTCGTTTTAATTTCATTTTAATGGTAGGTATAGGTATGTGTAATTTACCTAATAGCAATAAAGAGATTTTTGTACAATAAGTCGAAAAATGCATCAGTACATGTTTTAGGTTAATGATCAGTCTACTCGAGTCAAGAAAAATAACCTTTTTTTTTAATTGTATTTTTTTATTTAAATTAGGTGTACAAGGTCCTGCACCTCACCTCCCGTCTTCTATAGCTCACTTATTAATTAAGTTAGGATTTTGATATTTTGCAGACTTTACCTGTATCCTAGGGCGCATTTCGGGAAAATATTTTTGTTTATACAGGGTGTTCCAAAAAAGTGTGACGTCATAAGGATATATTTTTTAGATTACATGCTATATGTATTCTTACTTACTTGGATGCCTCTAATAGTTGCCTACATACCCCCAAAATTTTAATGAAATCGATTCAGTATTATAGGCGAAAAAAAATAAAAACTAAAAAAAATCAGTTTTGCACCACTGGTTTTAAAAATTAATAAAAAATAAAAATAATGTCTCGTTAATAAAATTTTACAAAGGTACCTAATAAATAAGGTCGAACAGTCTCGTTAACCAAGTTTGATAAATACGAATTGTACAGGGTGTCCAAATTTTAGTGTCAAACTTTGCAAACTTTAAATCCATATATTTTTCTAATTTCAAATTGTAACCCCTGTATATTATTATGTCATCAAAATCAATGAAAACAGGATCATTTCTACCAGGGCTAAGACAAGCACCAACGGGGCGTTGCTTCGTTGTAGTGTCCTGGTTAGCACGCGCTAATCCAGCGGAAAATAGTTTTAAGATATTATGTAATAATAATAATCGATATGTAGGAAAACCTGACATGTATCTTATTAAATAAATAAAGAATATTTTAAAAGTAAGTAAGTAAGTAAAGGGTGTCAAAATTTTAGTGTCAAACTTTGCAAACTTTAAATCCATATATTTTTCTTATTTCAAATTGTAACCCCTGTATATTATTATGTCATTCGATGCAGAATTAAAAATTAAACATTTGTTCTAATTACAACCCTATCGCAATTTCTAACGCATCAAAACTTATTTGCAGAAAACTCCTTTTATCAACTATTCCACCAGTCATCATAAATAAATATCGAAGGTGGCTTTAAAAAACAATTTATTGGTATTAATGTTTACTAAGGTGACAAAAAATAATTCTTTTCGCATGCTCCTAATATGAAAATTATATCTACGATCTCTTCTTGGTTGTATTCCATCAAAAAAAAATAATATAGCTTAAATAATTAATAATAATCTAACAATATTTGAAACTAAAGCCAAAATGGGCTTATGTCGTTTTAATAAATTTTTAAACAATTAAATTGTTTTGCAAAGCCATCTTCGATTATTATTTATAATAATGACTGGTGGAATAGTTAATAAAATGGGTTTTCTGCAAATAAGTTTTGATGCGTCAGAAATTGCGATAGGGTTGTAATAAGAACAAATGTTTGATTTTTAATTCTGAATCGAAGGACATAATAATACACAGGTGTTCCAATTTAAAATAAGAAAAATAAATGGATTTAAAGTTTGCAAAGTTTGACGCTAAACTTTGGACACACTGTACAATTCGTATTAATAAAACTTGGTTAACGGGACTGTTCGACCTTATTTATTAAGTACCTATGTATAATTTTATTAACGAGGCATTATTTTTATTTTTTATTAATTTTTAAAACCAGTGGTGCAAGACTAATATTTATTAGTTTTTATTTTTTTTTCGCCTATAATACTAAACCGATTTCATTAAAATTTTAGGGGTATAAAGGCAACTATAAGAGGCATCCAAATAAGTAAAAATATTTATAGCATGTAATCTAAAAAAATAGATCCTAATGACGTCACACTTTTTTGGAACACCCTGTATAAACAAAAATATTTTCCTGAAATGCGCCCTCGGATACAGGTAAAGTCTGCAAAATATCAAAATCCTAACTTAATTAAAAAGTGAGCTATAGAAGACGAGAGGTGAGGCGCAGGACCTTGTATATCAGACTAAGTAATTACAATATTCAACCAGAAATTTAATATTCAATTAAAAATTTTTGAAAAAATGATTCTTCTCTGTTGAATTTCTCCAAACTGAGACGTACAATTTGATTCGGCTTAAAGATATTGAATGCAATTCGACATCTTTAGTCGTTTTTAGTAAAAGGTATGAATGCAAGACTTAAGGGACATGGATGATTTTTTGCTGGGGGATAAAAAAGTTATCCTGTCCAAAAACTTTAGCTTTGATAAAAAATGACTTTAAAAAAAAATTGTCGCCATCAATAACTTATTTTCCCATCAAAAGTATTTTCCGAGGTGTTTTCTAGAAAAACCTATTTAAAAGTGTTTTCTAGAAAAACCTAGTTAAAAGTTACAAACTTCTGCTCCGATTAAAAGTGACTCCTAAAAAAAAATTTGACCCTACCAAACTTCCTTTTTCAATCAAAAGTGTTTTCTAAAAAAAACCTGATTGCTGCCAAAAACTCGTCCATTGATTAAAATGCCTTTTAAAAACAATTGCCCACTTAATTTAGTGCACCCTGTATAGGTTGATATTATTTTTAAACTGAATAAGGAAATGATATGCAAACCAGTTAAATAATTAGCAAATTGTATTTATCATATCACGTTCTATTTTGTTTCCTCATTATGTAGAAAGAATTTTTAAATTTATTGCGCTTAAAAACATCAACGATTAAGGCTGTTTCATGTAAGGTGCAAGTTGCAAGTGCAATTTTCTTTCTTGATTTAATTATTATTACTTATTATAAATCTAAAACTTCTACTATTATAATTATTTTTAAATTTGCAGATAATTATTTACCCTAATTGTTTAACATACCATTTATTTTGGTATAGTAACCACAATTTTAAATAATTCACATCGCCCTATTTGGTAAAATATCTTATTTTTGTTTATAGTGTCATATCCGAACGAAAAAATAGATTTAGATTTACAGGGTGGCCCATTAGTTCGAGGAAGTCCAATATATCAGTTGTCAACAGAAATAGTGACAAATATTACACATAAAAGCTATATGATCCGTTGAGACGCATATTTTAAAAATATTTTCAGATATACAGGGTGACCCAAACAAGCAGAGGGGCAAAAAGGTAAGTTTTTTAAATGGCTACCCCTATTTTTTTTGAGGGAATTGAAATCCGCATGAAATTCAGCATATATTAGAATATTTTAATAATTTGGTGTTCGTTGCGGCGTTGTCACGCTATTTATAATTTACTAAAAAATCCAAGAAAAACCACCTATCTAAAACTCCTTTAAAAAAATGGTTGATTTAAACTTTCTAAAATATGGTTACGGTTTTGGATACCCGAGGGATGGTAGAATGATTTTATTAAAGAAATCTGATCATAATTTATACAGGGTAATTTTTATATATTAATTATACATAATTAATAATATATTATTATAATATTTAAAGTATCAAATCTTCATTTTTTTAAATGGGACACTCTATATAATAATGGGTCATATTATGAAGTATTTCATGCCCTCTATATTTGCAATTATAACTCATGTCCCAAAATCTACAGTTTTGTCACAATTTTGGATTTTATTTGAAAATGCAAAAAAAGCATTATTTTTTTTGGTGGGCCGTGCCTCAAACAAAAGCGGATATTATCACATGTCAAAATAATATTTCAAAAATGCCATGCTTAATATTTAATTTTGAATCTGTAATATTGACGATTTTACGATTAAGAAATTACAATGAATTTTTTAAAAAGAAGAACTTGTTGATATGGTTTTTATATTAGGCAATGACAAGTATGGTTTATTAGCCACTAGGCCTTATTATGAGTCCTTGGACTTCTTCTTATGAGGTTATGTTAAAAAACAAATACATAGAATTTCTCCGACAACTAAGGAAGATATGAAACAACGTATAACGGAAGTTTTTATAAACATTGATAACAATATACTATAAGAAGTCAGTCGACACCTTGAAGAACGTATACAAGCATGTTTAAATAACAATGGTTAATATTTCGAACATTTATAATAGTTTTTATTTTAAATATCCACGTGTGTGTCTATTTTTTTTTGTGTTCCTAACATTTTTCTGTTTTTTTTTAATTTGTCTTTTGTTATGTTGTCATAATGTTTATAAATGATATAAAATGGGAGGTATTTGATCATTTCCTACTTTTGAAACTGAAAACATATTAAAACATTTTTTTTTAGATAGGTGGTTGTTCTTGGATTTTTTAGTAAGTTATAAATAGCGTGGCAACGCCGCAACGAACATCAAATTAAATTATTCTAATATATTATTATGCTGAATTTCATGCGGATTTCAATTCCCAAAAAAAAAAAATTAAAAAAACTTACCTTTTTGCCCCTCTGCTTTTTTGGGTCACCCTGTATATCTGAAAATATTCTTAAAACATGCGTTTCAACGGATCATATAGCTTTTATGTGTAATATTTGTCACAATTTCTGTTGACAACTGATATAATGGACTTCCTCGCACTAATGGGCCACCCTGTATGTAGTTCACTGCGCAAAACAGTAAACATTGTTTAACTTTTAACTTAATAAAAAGTATTTTGGAATAATAATAGAAAATCGATGTAATGCAACAAAACTCAAGATACTCTTAATCTTGCCATATTTCATTGTGACTCTGGATTTTGAGAAATGGGGGAAGAATGACAGCCGTTAAACAGGAATAAAGGAACAATGCAATGCCCTTATGAGCAAACAGTACTCGATGAGTCATCACGAATAAATATTGCATTTCCAACACATCGCGCATATTGTACCTATGTCTGGCGATGGCAATAGAATGTCTGTTTTATATACAAAATATTATTGAAACCAATTTTAGAAGAATTAAGAGGCACGGCGTCAGTAGTGACTTTGAAGATAATATCGGGGCATCGCATCGTTTGTAATTTTAATGGAACATAAGAAATTAACATGAATAGCTGCAATATTTCTATTTTTATGTTCTGTATGGCGGATGATATAATTTAAACCTATATAATTGAAACTTTAAAATACATTTTCAATTCTTTTTAGAAAAAAAAATAAAGTAGATATCATTTGCCAAACTAGAAGTTCTTGTGAATCCCTTAGTAATTTTTTTTTTATTAAATTTTCAATTAGACAAGCCAGAAAACAATGCGGCGTTTCACGCTAGTATGGAAGGCTCTTATACACAAAATATGTTTCACGTCACACAACAAAAATAATTCGAAAATGTATTAATAAAGTTTGAATATAACAAAAAAATTTTTAGTTATACCAAATTTCAGAAAAAAACTATAACAACGGGTTGCACAAGCAAAAATCGTTCTCCGTTAGGTTATAGATATCAGCAAACATTATAAAGTTATCGCTTATTTAAAGCGTCAAGGAGAGGGTTACCAACCCAAAAAAATCAAAGATTTAAACTCGAGACTCGAAAATCATAATATTCTTCGTCATCTGAGGAACTGTCATCTCCTCTTGACGTTATAATTAACGGGTCGCGATGGTCCGATCGGTCAGGTTGTCAAGATCCCACATTTTCTCCTCTTTCTTAATGACATGATGGGCTGCTTTGCGCCAGTTCTCTGGTGTCACTTTCTTAATGGCTTGATCAAACAGTAGCTTAACGTCTTTTATTTTGAATTTCGTGTTGTGTCTTGCTACAAATCCTTTCACTTTTGCCCATATAAGTTCTATAGGACTTAGTTCGCAATAACATGGCGGTGTGCCCACACTGTGCGCAGCACAGTTACACTATGTTTTTCAGCTATATCTTTCACGGGATATTTCATAAAACGATGTTTGTGTAAATTTGATATAGCTAATAGTTCCTTCTTTATCAAACTATCTTAAAATTCAATACTTTTGATGGTTAACCAGTTGACAATTTCTTGTTTTCTCCAAGATGAAGTTGGAGTCTTCTATGTGTGTCGTGAATAATAGCTTGCGTTATCCATAATACTACTGAATCAGCTGGAAAATATTTTATCATTTCACCAAAATAGTCCTCAAAAACAATCGAATTCATGTCCTCGTGGTAATCTCCCGTATTAAACGACTGAAACGTTAGCAAACCATCTTTTAAATCTCTCTTCGCTTCCAATATGGACGATTATTAGTATATCTTCCCTTTACCTGAAGGCACCTTAATACCTGTTGACAGGCTTTCCATAAAAGCTTGGCGAGCACTGGTTATATTTTTGTCTTGCCACAATTTTGGTACTATATAACCTTCATTAATCCACGTCTCATCAAGACAAAAGATTTTCTTCTGCTCTCTTCTGTACTGCTTTATACTTCTCAAGGATTTTCGTAGCCAGCAAACAATTTTAACATTTTCCAGTAAAAGTGGTTTAAGCTTATACTTTTTCCAGACAAAATCCATATATTTTAAGGTGGTCCATAAAAGTTTTCTAGTTATCAACGAGATACCGTCATCCTGGCCAAACTCCATTAGAATCTTATACAGGGTGTCCCATAACTTATGGGCCATAGAGTAACTGGAGATACTAGACATCAAACTAAGCCGATTAAGTCATAATATAAGTTTTTCGGATTGTTACTTGTTCTAGAGATACAGGGTGTTAAAAATAAAAGTTTATTCTCGAAAATAAGCCATAATTTTAAAACGGTTTAATGAATCGAATTGAAAGTTGGCAATATTATGTTTTTATGAGCAAGAAATAAGAATTTGTAGAAAGTTTTAAGTTTAAAACTAGAGGGCGCTAGTTGCATACACTTGGCTTCATAAATCTATGATTTTTTTTCTTACCTGTGATAATAGGTGTTTTTCAATTATAGTTTCTTAAAGAAGAGCTAAGAGTCAAAAAGGTGTACTTGATTGATCTTAATATCCTTAATGGTTTTCGAGATATTTCCTTTTAAACATTCCAAAGCATAAAAAAACATAGTACATAATTAAATTAATATTTTAATTATCAAAAAAAAAAACTTATATGACATAATCGGCTTAGTTTGATGTCTAGTATCTCCAGTTACTCTACGGCCCATAAGTTATGGGACACCCTGTATATTTATATTATAAGAGTGAACTTTTCTTCAAACTACGGCTATGGCCGACATCGAAATTGAGCCGAACTGGACTAAAATCTGAGATAGACTAGGGTATTTTTTTTAGGATATTCATTGGCTTAGTTATATCTTTTTCCTCGATTTTTTTTCTGCAAGAAAATAACTTTCTTATACACACGTGGACACCACCTTTTTATTGGTGAAAACAGAAATTCAAAATCTTGCTTAGTTTAATTCGATTAAAAACAAAACAATTTAACAACGGGAAATTTTAGCGCGTTGGGGTCCACTTAATCAGCCAATTGGTAACCATTGCATTGGCAACATTGAATTCAACAAAAAAAAATAATAAAACAAAACAATGATCAAAACAAAGCCTCGTAGTACGGTATTTGCTTGTATAATTTTATATGAGCTCAATTTCTTAAAACAAATAATTAAAATCTATATTAAAATGTTGACACTACATGCAATAACTATTTTCCTAATGATGATGACGTCATTATAGATGACATCGTTGGTATAATATCTTCGATGAAAATTTTAAGATGATGCATTTTGCATACGGTATACCTTTACATATGTACATATAAAACTTGCCTCCTAATAACATAACCGAATGCATCTGAATCACTAAAGTTATAGTCAAACATCAGTTATTTTTATCCTTGACTAGTTTATTATTTACTCTTTGAATTATTTAAGGTTATATAGGTATGACTAATATAAACTATAAAGTATTTTACCTATAGTATTACAGCTTGGTTATGATGACATTTTATTTTATTACACTTAGGAAATTTGTTATTGAATTTTATCGTGAGTTGTGACAACATATACCTAAGTATTTTTCTAAAATTAAAATAATTTATCTGCGATCAAGATCAATGATTATGTTTATATTATAATAATGTTATTAAATCTAAGCCTACCATTTAAAAGGAAACATTTATCAAACGCATAACACTTTTTATGTGCAGAAAATCATATTTTAGCCATAAAATCTAACATAACAATTAATTACCATAAACAAAACTTACCGTAATTTATATTAACTAAAATAAATACACAAAAAACTACACATTTTAAAGCCATGTTATGAGTAAAAGTCTTGTAAAAATAATAATTGTTGTCTATGCCGACTTCGACATCATTCTTTAACTTCTTGTTGGCCTTGTATCTGACCTTAGCTTCGACACTACGTGAGAACGACTAAAGCTAAATGAATTTCAGTGAATACTAATATTGCTAATAGCAATAGCTGGTGATCATGTAGAAAGGAAAAGGATAAAAGTCAACTTGTCACACTTAATAGAATTATTTAAAAAACAATTGCATAAACGATAGGATCTCCTGTCTAGGCAAGTATGAATGGTTCAACTACCTTAAATATGCCATGGATACATTTTTAAAATTTTGAGCGAGTAGGTAATAAGTTTCCTACTTCTGATAATTTATTTCACAGTATACCGCTACAATAAGAACAAATACCCTCTGTTACCTAGTAACAAAGTACCCTCAATGACCTATCAGTGGCGGCTCATGGTCTTAAAAAATGGTAAAGAGCTAGGTATAGTGCGGGTACTTAAACAAACATTGATTAAAAACCCATTGTAACAAAACATCTCTCTTATCCTCATCTGTCCAACGACTGAATGGAGTTTTCAACAAATTACAAACTATGTCATTAATTGGGTTCATTTTTAAAACACACAACTAAGTATAGGTACGTATACACTACTAAAATAACTCAAAAATAAAAACAAAACTTTTTAACCACACAGTAAATCATGTAAAAACGATATCTATAACCGTAAGTTTTTCCAAAGCCTTAAAATAAATACCTTAAGGTTAGGCGAACCAATGCTAAAACAATGGTGCATGCGACTGATCTATTTTGAAATTGCCCTTCATCATATTGAGAATTTTACATGCGCGTCAAAATGCACGAGTGTTTATAATTATTATTGTTCATCGGAACTAACCGTGTCCCTATTATGCATAGCTATACATTCGGATTAAATTAATATTATTAATTCGAACATAATTATTTTTTAAGGGCTAAAATGGTAGCTGTATTGGACATTATTGTTTAATATTGTCGAAAAACTTTCCTCATGGTTTTATTTTTTTTTTGGAGACACTTACTTCACCTGACGAGCAGCCACTGACTGTTGACCAGAATATAAAAATGGTTTCGGCGATAAATTCGAATCGACGTCGCCCTGGAAGATGAACATAGTCGCACCCCAGCAGCGATATTCTAATTTAATTCTTGGGTTTAAAAAAAAAACTTATAAATAAATGCAGTGATTAGGTTAATAATATAGAAGTATAATAAAGTCCGCAAGCGACTTTAAATTTTTCCTTGTTAATAGAAGCAGCTTATAAAACTAGGAACAATTTACTAAAAGTCGTACTGTTATCATTTCGCCAGCTAACACATATCGTATAGATGCAGGCTAATCATAATCATATACTAATCAACAAATGTATTTTAAGATAACAGAGATAACAAGTGTTTGCAGAACTCCCTAAGATGATTGTTTTGTTTTTGTCAGTAGGGTGATAAATTATTTCAGTCAATTCAATAAAAATATTAGCTGGAACTAGAATTTAATGAATTTATATCACAAAAACAATTATTAACAAGCTCTCGGACCGAGAAAAACCCGTCGCGTATTGATTGCGACGACGTCGCGTAGGTATCGTGTTCGTTTTAGGAAAACCACAAATTTTGATAGGACCGGTTGTCAAGCGTTTTAATTTATAAAAAGAGAGGACTTTTCCGAATTAATTTACTATTTTTGTTGGCATTAACAGTTTTGGTTTAACCAGTAACTGCCAGCTACCATGTCGGGTAGGAATCAGAAACCCAGCGTAAGGGCAACACCACCTAAGATGGTCTTGGTAAAGTACGACCTGCCATTTGAACTTAGGCTGTTTGTGTAATATGAAAAATCTTAACTTTTAGGTATCAGAAGTGTCTCGTTCTATCTATATATCAGTGGTGTAACGCAAAGTGTAGTTTGGGGCCCTCGGTTCGCGCATAACATAACAATGAAATCATGTCGATGTACAGTATACCAAGCGGAAATACGTGCTATGCAAGCATGTGTACAGGAAAATATCGAAAGGGGCTACCACTACCAGGAGATATACATTTTGTCAGACAGTCAAGGTCCTAAACTCCAACCGATTCAAATCGAGGATCACAATGGAGTGCCTAAACAACCTGAAAGACCTAGCAGCAAGAAACAACAGGGTAGGTAGAACTCCTATGGGTTCCTGGTCATTCGAGGATAGCGGGCAACGAAAAAGCCGATAAAATGGCTAGAGCCGGATCATCTTAAAAACCCTGAACCCGCCCTTGGCATATCAAGATAGGAAACCAAAGCAACATCAGATAGGTGGGCGCAACAACAACACCTATCCCGATGGAACAGGATACCTGGTCAAACCCAAGCGAGGACCACAATTTTTTTTTGCTGGGATTGGCGGAAGAGCCAGTATACTTAGGCCTATATAAAGCCCATTGTCAACTGGAATATTGCTTCTAACACGCACCCAGCTAAAACAAGTGGTTGGCCTACTAACAGGCCACTTCCATTTAGGAAAACACCTACGCCGAATAGGAATTTACAATGGTCCCATTGAATGCAGACTTTGCGGCGAAGAGGACGAAACCGCCTCACATATCATATATTATAACTTCGAAACACTGGCCTTAAGAAGATTCAAAATCTTAGGAGGTACCTTATAAAAGGAACAAATCTTTTCTAGCAAGAGAGGGGCGCACAATAAGCCACTAGGCTGCAGTGCCAGAAGCTTGGGCCGAACGCCCGCCCCTGCCCTAAACCAACCAACCAATGCTGGGGGGGTAATTAATTTTATTAAATAGTTTTCATTTTGTATAAAATAGTCTTACCTTTTAACTTCGCGAATATTTTTTTGGACAGTAAGTATCTACCACCATTTATCGAAAAAAAAAATGTTTACACATTGCAGAAATTTAAAAAAAAGTATACATAATTGAGAATTATTTTTTAGTTCGTTGCTAACCCTTTTCTGCTTTGTATTTTAGTAATTAAAAATATTAAATGCATGTATTTTCTTTAAAACTATTGTGTTTGTAAATGAAAGAATAGTACGATTTACATGAATAGTTAATTATAAAATAATGTCGGTCTTCCGAAATGTGACTCATACCACGCAGCTCTTCTCGGGATTTCTTGCTTTTAATATTACCACACCTTTTAAGATTGTTGTTATTAATTTGAAATTCCCAATAAAATGGTTTTTAAAGACGTCGTCTAGTTTTTCCTGAAATAAACCAAATCGTCGTCAATCTCGAAGTGAGCTAGTACTGCATTTTTGTATCTTGCAGGAGGAGTGCTATTCAATGTTTTGTGAAGTTGTACTTTCGAAGTATTTTAAATACGTCGACAACTATGTGGTCAGTGGTGACTCGTGGATATTGAGTATGGTAGGGCGCAGATTCAGGTACGCAAAATTGAGTGCCGTGCGGATATTTTTCTAATTTTTGAGGAAATGTCTAAAATTAATGAAAAATAAAACAGTGGTTACTTGTTATGTTTCACAGTTTTTTTCCTGACACGTGTAGCCCAGCTCAAATAAGTTATAAAATAAATGACTTACAAATTTATAACGATAAAATTAGCTAGAAAATTTAGCTAGGATATGATGCACGTTTCTTTATTTTTTTTAAGAGCGTCCGAACAATATTTCTAAATTCTTATCCAAAGCTTTGAATTTGCCGTTCTGCCCTTCTTTCGAATTAGGCTTTTTTCCTCTTCGTTCGTTGCCAGGGCCATTCCCGAGGGGACCTACAGTTTAACGTGGGTTCCGAACCACGATCCTCAGTCATGCGATACCCCCCAAGGGCTATCAACCCTTGGTTTTATTGCCATTGCATGACCTACCGATTGGGGAGTGTGTACCTTCTTCCGCACCCCACGAGATGTCCGATCTCATCCGGCCTGGTTACCGGCGTGAATGGGGTGGGTTGGGAGATGATACCTTTTACACTCTTCCCTGTATTTTTAAATCCACTAAATTTCGGACATACTTCTTTTATTATACGTATGCCTACTCCGGGAATCGTACCCGGGTCGCCGCGGTCGAATGCCAGTAGCTCTACCTCTGAGCCACAGCCGCGGTCAGCTTTGAATTTTAATATTTAAAGAACGACAAATCAGTGAAAAAATGTGACAATCGTTTTTGGAGACGAACTAATGCAGTAGCAAATCCAGGATTTTGTTGGGGGCGGGGGCGACTTTAAAAAAAAGAGCGTATCCCGGCTCTAAAAATCTTCCTACTCTCAAACGTGACTTCTAAAAAAACTTTTGACCCTTTACACGTCCTATAATCTTCAAGGCTCAAGGTAAAAAACACCCATTTTGTGAGGCTCGGGGGGGGGGGGGGGGGGCGAAACTGCCCCCCCTGGATCCGCGCCTGAACTAATGTGTTTTCGATCGATTTCAGACACAAGATATTGTATTATTTTATGTAATAAAAGACGGCGCACTCTGAAGTCACGTCGGTTCTTATGTAGCGAATGAATCATAATGCGCCTATCTATTCGGCTTTCTTTAAATGTTGAAATTCAAAGTCCAAAGTTACCAGCTCCATGAGAAATTATATTTAAGTATATTAAAAACATTGGGTTCTCTTGACCCGAATCTTGGCTAATATTTATTAAAAGATTTTTAAAAACTTTTTAAATTTGGACTCATAGATACACAGATATTGACGAGTGTGAGAAAGTTACTTTCATTTAAAAAATAATTTTAAACATTTCTAACAATACAATAAAATTAAACAATAATTTTAATGGTTTTCATTGGCATGTATTTTTTTCCTGGAATGGCCACTTTAAATATCTATTTGTTTTCCTGAATTTCTATGCCCAATAGTTTTCGAGATATGGCGGCTCGTCGATCTTAATGAATCACCCTGTGTATATAAAGGGTGACACATTTTTTTCGTAATTTGAGCAGTAAAGACTGAAAAATATGAGACTTTAATAAGTATGTAAATGCCATTTTTCAATCAATTTAAACCTTCGAAACCCCTTCCGGTTTAACCGGAAGTGCAGCAAATTTTAAATAAAAACCCCTTATTTTTTTATTTTTATTCTATATCTAAATTCTATAGAAGATTCTCTTTCCAATGATATATTAAACCTTATCATTTGTTTCAAAAATGGCCGCTTCCCGCCTGGATCAATTTTCCTTTGTTTTCTGCATGAAAATAACGTTCTCACACTCACATACACTGTGACTTAAATTAAAGGAGTACACTTTTTAATTGTGAATATTTTTCTAGATTTTGCACTGATTTAATTTATTTTTGGAGTGATGATGAACTGAAATCGTCTTAGTAAAATGTGCAATTTTTATCAAAATATTTTGAACAGGGCCGGATTGACAGGTTTTTTCAACAAACGTGCACTTATGCTCGTTGCAAACGAAAACTGATTTATTCATAATTCAGAAAATACGTTTTTTTGGTAGATTAACTATCGAAACTTCTTCAGTATAAGTCTCACTCTGAAAGATTCTTAAATTCAAGAAATACAATTTATTTTGTTCATTGATGTATTAAAACATTCCGGATATTATTTTGGAAATTTGAAGTCGTTTGAACCATGATAGCAGCATCCATGACCTTTATTAAAAATCAAAGTATCCATGACTATTATTAAAATAATAAACAATGTTATTTTTGACGTTTTGTGCGCTTCATGACAGCTAATCCGTACACAATGGCAGTTTTAAGTGAAGATGATCGAATTCTTATCAAATATTTTCGACAAACACATAATTACGGCGCAAGAAAAATTGTAAAGGAGTTTCCTGAAAAAAATTGGTATGTTGGAACAGTTGGCAAGTTTTTAAGACATCTTACAGAAAATAATGGATCGAAAAAAATAAAATTTGGAAGGGGAAGGAAAAAAACTTCAAGAACTCAAGGAAATAAAACCATGGTAAGAAATATTATAGGAGAAACGATTAGAAAGATATAATCTATTACTACGAAGATTCCGTTCTCGGCAAAATATCGCAAAGATATGGTTTTCAGATGAGAAGATGTTTACTTGAGGCCGCCAAAGAATACTTACACAAAATAATCGGGTATAGGCAAATGTGCGAGTAAAGAGGGAAATCCCATTGGAAAATCTTTTAATCAAGAGAAGTCACTTTTGACCTGGCGTAATGGTCGCGGTGGCAGTTTCCAAATTGGGGAAGTCAAGTCTCATTGTTGTAGATGCCGGAGTAAAACTCAACTCGGACGCGTATCAACAACAACTTTTACATCACTTGCTTCCTGAAATTGAAGCAATTTGCGACGATTACGTATTCCAACAAGACGGTGCTCCTTCCCATATTCTCGGAGTACAAGAATGTTTTTGTTTGAGCAATGCCCTGATTATATTGAACCGGAGATGTGGCCACCCAATAGTCCAGACTTAAACCCTGTTGACTATTCCATATAGGGAATTTTCGAGGCAAATGTTCACAATAGTCAAAGGTTGAACACCATCGAAGAGCTAATGGAAAAGTTACAGTTCTGTTGGAATAATTTTAACCAGGACATAATAAATACAGCTATTGACCTATGGCGAAGGCGACTGTAATCCGTGATAGAAAATCATGGTGGTCATATTCATAATGTTATCCTATAAATATTTATACTACTTTCGATTTTAGGTGATAGTTAGTCTTGATATCAGTAATTGTTAATATTATTAAATTTATTATTCATATTGAACAAAATAAATTGTATTTCTTGAATTTAAAAATATTTCAAAGTGAGACTTATACTGAAGAAGTTTCGATAGTTAATCTACCAAAAAAACGTATTTTCTGAATTATGAATAAATCAGTTTTCGTTTGCAACGAGCATAAGTGCACGTTTGTTGAAAAAAAAACTGTCAATCCGGCCCTGTTCAAAATATTTTGATAAAAATTGCACATTTTACTAAGAAGATTTCAGTTCATCATCACTCCAAAAATAAATTAAATCAGTGCAAAATCTAGAAAAATATTCAAAATTAAAAAGTGTACTCCTTTAATTTGAGCCACAGTGTAGATACCACCTTTCCATTGGTAAAAATAGAAAATTAATATTTTACTTAGTTTTTTTGTAATTTGAGTCAAAAAGCATAGCAAACTTTAAAGCATTCGGATCGACTTGCCGCATCTCCCTCTTTACGTTGGTGCTTTGCCGCGATACCTTCGCGGATAAATAAACCAGATTTCAGTGTGTTCTTAGTTACACAGCGGGTGAAATATGGCCGTCCGAGCCCGTTGATTTTACGCGTTCGTCAGAAAGGAGCTGCCGCAGAAAACTAGGCATCGAGCCACAACCGAGCGCATTACATGAGGGCGCCTGGATTAGTAGGTAACGAAGATGATAAGAGAGTTGGCATTGAGTTGTCAATCTTTCAGAATTATCCTTATTTCTACCAAATTTATTTATTATTTCCCGATGAATTAAACAATAAACATGCTGGCTGATCGCAAGGGGGCGCGCGGCCTCAAGGAGGAGCCGCCACTGTATGGGGGTCTAATAAGAAAACTATGAAGAGCTGAAAGACGGCATTTCTTGAAGTTGTAGAAGGAATTATTTTATTAATCTTAAATTTAGATTTTCTTGAATTATATCAATTCGTGAAACTGACGAGGGAATGTAAATAATTACGTTGTAAGTACGTTTTTAAGAGCATCCGACCTATATTTCTAAATTCTTTTCCAAGACTACCAGCTCCATGCGAAATTATATCTATTATTAAATTAAACCAAAAATATTGCATTCTCTTAGACTGAATCTTGTTCATGTTTATTGTTGGATTCATAGAGTGTCAGAAAGTTATTTATTTTAAAGAAAATGATTTTCAATAAAGTAGTAGTGTTTAGTGTCCGTATAAGTAAAATAGAAAGAAAGTTTTAGCAACAGAAGCACAAAGTAGGGCATCTATCTTTTGCATTAAAGTACTTAGGGACGCCAAAGGTTCCCTGGAGCACACATAGATAATGCCAGGCTATTTCGTCCGTGTAGGGACTCATGAGAAAGCCATACCCTGTAAGCAATTTCCAATACAGCAAAAATTTGCTTAAGATGTTCAAGAATAAATATATGATGAAAACCTAGTATCGGCATCTGTATAGGAATCAACTTAATGCAAAAGATAGCCATCAGACGTGAAAACATAGAACTAACAATAAACCAAGTACGGTGGGTACGGGGGTATTGGAAACGTTTTTGCGCATCCCTACACTTTTTCTACGGGTTTGTAACGTAAAAAACACGCACCAGCACCATCTTATGGCTCATTAGTGAGGCTACAAAATCTGACGAAAGAAAGGAACGGCACACAACTACATCAAATAGTTCAGGGGTAAAAACTATGCAGGATGGAGCCTGCGACGTCATCAGTGTTGGACATTACCAAGACATACCCATCAGCACCTCCAACAAACTTGAGCAATAGATATAATTTATTCTCTGCTTGAAACACTTTGATGAATGATAGAGAATTTTTAGACTTACAATGTCTTTATTTGTTTTAACTTGTAAGTATCTCCAGTCGTCTTAGTATTATAGTATTTCCCAAAGTAGTAGTATTTACGTTTTCTCCGTCTCCAACCTTCAAATAGACACTACAACACTTTAATATTGCAGAAGAAGAATTTCCTTTCGTTTCGTCACATCCATCCATAGACGCGTTTCGCCATATCATGGCTCATCAGTAGAGCTAGGATCCGACGAATGAAAGGATAACTCAAAGCTGCTTATGCACCACTTGGTTCTTTAATATTGTTTTATATAATATACGATGATATAATATAAAATTATAACACTATAATTTCATGTGCCACTCTAAACAGAATAGGTGTATTTTAAAATGCGATACGTTTTGGAACTGACAACCCTAAAAGCATATTTAAAAATAAAGTTTATAAAAATGGCTAATTACCAATTCTTCTAGAAGTAAGTAAATGACACCCAGTTGGAACTGGTAGATAAAAGTCGGGTTGCACAAAGAAATTTAATAATAATCAACTAACCATCAAGTTTAACTATGACATACAGATATTTCCATGGCAAGTGTTCGACTGACATTGCCCACTTGATTCCACCTAAAGCAATGCAAAACAGAAATACACGGCGAACCACTGCCGCTCATCCATATGTTGTTCAGCTTAGTATTCCTCGAACTTCATTGTTCAAGAATTCTTTCATCTGGAGAACGTCATCTTTGTGGAATGATCTTCCTGAGGTCGTGTTTCCCAATGAATACAATCTTTAACGTTTTAAGACCAACGTTAATCGCTTTCTTTGCACACGCACCGCTCCCAGAGCGCCTTATAGTTATTTTCCTAACAAGTGCGCAAAGTGATACTTTTCCGCACGCAAGTACAGTTGGACGAACGACGCGAAGCGGAGTTCGGATAAGTTCTTGCGTGCGGAAAAGCACTTTGCGCACTTGTTAGGAACAACATTTTTCCTACGAGCTTCATATCAGATAACAACAAAAATAAAAATATGATAATTTATTTAATAATTTTTAATTCGACTTTAAAGAAAGAACTATAATATACTTACAACTAAAAATTACATAACAAAAAAAAATAATAGAAAATTAAAAAATTACATAACAATAAAAAAAATAATTGGAAACTAAATTTTTTTCGTTTTAAGCTGAAATACAAATATCGGGAATTACGATTAAAAGATAAAAGAGAATACTCTTGCAACGGCTTCTCACATTGCCATAAAATAGTTTACAGCTACTAAAATAAATATAAATATTCCCTACCAAGGAGATTTTTGAATAGTTTTACTTTTCCGCACCCAGTGCGGATAAAAGTCTTATCCGCACTAGTGCGGAAAAGTGTAACTTTGCACACAAAAATGCGTGCGCAAAGTACTACTTTGCGCACGCTCGTAGGAAAAAGGATTTTTCCTATAGTGCAGGTGTATTATCATAAAAAAAAAAATACATGACATTGGCAGAAATAATTTTCTCATAATCATACTGGCCCTATTACCTTAATTTTTAATTTACTAATCAGGCTTCTTTGATTGTAAGTTCACATTACCTGACAATGTCAGTTAAGTCACAGTCAAACTTGCTGATTAGTTAATTCAAAATCTTTGTGCAACCCAACAAAAGGCTATACATTTTTTTTCAGCGTAAAAAAAGCACTAAAAATGTTCTTGGCTCTACCCACTACCATAACGACTATTGAAAGACTCATGTACCTACGTAGTCTGAGACAAGTGAAAACATGGTTGCAATCATACTATAGCTGAACCAGATTTGTATGCTTAGTGTGATGTGCATAGATATGTTATCAATAACAATAAAGAAGGGTTCATCGAAAAGGTTAACCATTTTTAAGAAACCAAAATGCAAAGATTTCAGAAAACAGCAATCGTAACTATATAAATTTTAAAAGTGTAAACTAAAAATATTTTTTCACCTCAGTGAATGGCATCGGCATGCATACAATATAGGCCAAAAAGCATGCCCACTCTAGGAATAATAAAAGAAACAGAAACAATTTATTTTTATATATTAGTTTTTATCCGTGTAGTCGAACTTTGACAATTTATCTCTACATTAATATAATAAATAATATTATAGGACCGAAAAATAGATCCTATATATCATTTCCACGAACGCATTCTTTGCTTATTTATATCGTACCTAAACTAGATCCCTATATAAGCATTCCGTAAGACCGTTCTAAAAGCAAAGATCTCGCTGTACATTAGCCTCTTATGCAAAAGCAAAATCACTGCTTTTGTACGAGTGGAAACAAGCGAGAGAGCCGGTAGGCAATAGGATAGAAAGAGATGTAACAAATAAACTCGTCGCAACATTCGACCTTCCTCATCTATCAGCCTGCGCCAAGAAAGCCCGCGTTTAGTGTGTGAATTGGTGCCAATCTTCAAGTTTTACCGTAGTTTGGAAAATACTTCACTTTCTCAATATAAAATATGAAACAAGCCTCTATAAGTTTTATTATTAATTAGTTTAGTTAAGATATTTTTAAAGGGATAACGGAACAGGTATCGTAAAATTACAAGCACTTTTGTGACAATTAAAATAATTTTTGCTGATAAGAAGCCATCAAACGTGAAAACATAGAACTATAATGGCTATCTTTTGCATTGATTTGATTTGTACAGATGGCGATACTAGGTTTTCATCACATTTTTATTCTTAAAAATGTATTGAAAGCATATTTTCGCTGTACTGGGATTTGCTTACGGGTTTTGGCTTTCTGATGAGTCCTAACAAGGACGAAACAGCCTGTCATTGTCTACCTGTGCCCCAGGGACTCATTATCTTTGCCGTCCCTGTGTACTTTAATGCAAAAGTTAGATGCACTACTTTGTTCGCCTGATGCCGCTAAAAGAACTTTCTTTCTATTTACTTAAGCTGGAGTCCCATGCATGCATACGATTTCCGACATCCGATATCCGAAAGTAATTTGGTTTTCGTACGAAAATGTTTTGCATATCTTATGGATACGACTTTCGGATCCGAATTTCTGTAAAAATGACGTTAAAAAAAAGACGAAGAAATCTGACAATTATACCTAAACCTTCAAACCTCGTCTAAGCTTTAAACTTTATTCGAGTTCTGTGCTTTAAACCAAGTATTTTTTTATGGTTCTGGTAATATACTATAGTAATAATAGTAATATTTTTCCTGTTCAGTTAATCGCATTTTATGTAATAAACTGTGGTAAGCTCCTTGTATGTTTGGATTTTTAAAAATGTTTCTCATCCAAAATCTTCTCAGTCTTTGTTTTTTTTTGCGGGTTTATGTTTATTTCGTAAAATTAGCAAAAGCGATAAAAGTAGTACATTATTGGCACTACAAATATATTTTTTATCCTGTCTTTCATTGTTATGTTAAATATGCAAAAAGCACCGAAACCGAAACCACCTACAAGTCAAATATGTAGTAAAGTGGGGTTAAAAAAGTTAAATTAAATTCAACTCGTACGACGCGTCGTAAATTGTTTAAAATATTCGCATAAAATTTGACGCCAAAATTTTCGACCAATGACAGCACCGACGTATCGTCGTATCGTCGGAAATCGTATACATGGGACTCCGGCTTTATACGGACACTAAACTCTACTACTTTAATATCTAATAATATTAAATAATCCCGTTTAACCCATATACAGAATGCGAATAGTAGTTTGTAGAACAAGAGTGATATGATGTCTATATACCACCGACGAATTAAATTGAGCACGACGCCGTAGGGGGGATCGAGTATGATTGTAAATTTATAATATTGTTCTTGAAGCTTTTTGACTATAACAATCCACATAATTTTTACACATTGTTCCTTGTAATCCTTGCCATTTGTTTTCCGCATATTCCAGGCCCAGTTTTTTGCCTCCAAATTGACGCGTGTATTTTAATTGTGTTCACACTTTTCCTTACCTCCAACTCCTCCAAGTTTATTTCATCTTCTGCAACGTTCCCGAAACGATTCATTTCTTGCAAAAATTCAAAAGTTTCGCGACAAATCTAACTCAAACTGAAAGCATTATTAGGTTTCCAAGGTATTGTTTACATGTCAATGTTTTGTTTCATCCATCAGTTTTGATTATGTCAACGAATGCTGGATTTCGAATTTTCGTTTTTTCCACCATAAAACGTTTTTTTACGTTAAAATGCATTGCTATTATTCGTGGAAATGTGAAAATGTGAAATAACACAGGCCTGCATGAAATTTGTGATGACGTGATATTTGTTTGTTAAGCTCAGTTTTTATATAGAAATAACTAATTAAAATGCCATATCACCCACAGAATTTTTTTTCCCAAAAAAAAAGAAAAAATCTTATAATAGGCGTAATATATTTTAAAATAAATTTAGTGTTTCAAATTCCTTAAAGCCAGGAGCCTTAAAGCTGTTCTTTTACATAATGGCAATGTTTTTGCTTCTGTTCCTGTCGGCCATTCAGTTCATTTAAAGGAAAACTATGAAAATTTAGAACAATTACTTTTAAGAATACAATATAAAGATCACAACTGGGAATTGTGTGGAGATCTAAAAAGTTTAGGCCTTCTCTTGGATCAGCAGTCTGGATTTACTAAATTTCCATGTGTCCTGTGCGAGTGGGATAGCAGGAACCGAGAACAGCATTGAATTAAAAGAGAATGGCCACAAAGAGAGATTTTAACACCTGGAACCAAAAATGTAATTCGCGAAAGTCTTATTGACCCTAAAAAAGTTTTACATCCACCACTTCATATAAAACTTGGACTTATGAAACAATTTTTTAAGGCATTAAACAAAGAAGGAAATTGTTTTAAATATTTGTGTAATACATTTACGACTCTGTCAGAGGCAAAATTAAAGAAGGGAATCTTTGTAGGGCCGCAGATTAGGAGCTTGATGAAACAACAAAACAAAATATGTTGAGATCGTTGAAAATATGCTGGAAAAATTCAGGATTCTTGGTTGCAATATGAGCATAAAAATTCACTTTTTACATTCCCATTTGGACTATTTCCCGGAAAATCTTGGGGACGTGAGTGAAGAGCCAGGTGAAAGATTTCATCAAGATATTAAAGAGATGGAAAAAAGATACCAGGTGCGCTGGAACACAAAAGTGATGGCCGATTACTATTGAACATTGAGGAGAGATCTTCCTTTAGCTGGATATGACAGAAAAACAACAAAAAGAAGCTTTTATGAAAAAAGAAAACGGTTTTTTAAAAAGCGTAAAGAATAAACAACTATTCCAAATAGTTTCAATGTCTATATCTTGTATGTTTTTGTATTTTTCTCTTTAATATGTTATAAAACTAGCTTATAAATGAAATAAATCGTGTTTTTCATTATTTCTTGATTTTGCTGGTTTGATAAATAACCCTACGCGATAGAAAAAAAATAAAAGCAGATTTGAAATCAGTTCTACCCAATTACCAGAAAACAGTTAAAATTTTTAAATCAACTTTCAAAGTGTTAAAAATGCAGGCATGTGTACCTAATCAATAAAAAACAAAAGGTTTTTTTTTGACGTCTACATTTGAAATAATTTGAGAATGTCTTTACAGGGATATAAGTACCACTTATTTAACAATAACAAGTCGGTCATATTGGAAAACCATCCCGGTCTCTAGTCGGTTGGTGAAAGATTCCTTCCATTGCGTTTTTTTATTGAAAGTTCATTCACAGGAAAAAACTTATTTTTGTTAAATCAATAATAGTATACAACGAGCATATAATGGTGGCTATTATTCACGCGGATAAAGTTTATGACACGAGCCGTAGGCGAGTTTCATAATTTTATCCAAGTGAATAAAAGCCATTATATGCGAGTAGAATACTATACTTTGTCCAAGACTATCCAATAATAATTGTAGCCAGAATTACTAAACATCTTTATTTATTTAGAAATATTAATAGTAATATTTGTATTCACACAATGTGCCAAGTTAAATGTAGGAATTGAATTTAATTCTACATTAACATCTTGGTTATTCGTTGTAGTAGATGTAGATGAAGATGTAGATGTAGATACTGCCTCAGTGCGTATATACGGCTGACCAAAAGGATTTCGCGTCTGGTATTTTTTTTAGCTGTTTTCATTTTATTTTTCATTGAGTCATCAATATATCCTTCTGCTACCGCCGTGGATTTCCATCCACCGGCTCCGTGTTGTTTCAATGCAGTTATATCCCCGCCTGCGTCTACAAGTATAATGGCTGAAGATCTGTGGAAACTTTTCTTATCAATCCTCCATTGTACAAACGAATCATAAGCAGCTACATAAAGTGTTTTCGATTTTTCTAGTAATAAACTTAAACATGCTATTTTTGCTGCTTCCTGTATATCTGGTGGGGTATAACACATCTCATCTTCACTATCTCTAATCATTTTGTAAGTTCTTTTAATACAATTCTTAACTTTAAAGTTGATAAGTTAAACTATATTTTGACGTTTCAAATTAAAATTACAAAGCGCTTGGACTTGACATTTCATGACATGCTTGAATTTTTCATCATACACACAAAATCGTATTATGGATGGACCTTACAGGGGAATCGACCAATGATATTTTTTGATTTCAAATCGCATTACCTGTCGATTTCATTATTCACTTCACACACAATTATGAGTTCATTATTGATGATTGAATAATGGGTATTATTATTGAGAAAACACATATATAATGAAAATAGTCGTGAACAAAATATATTTAATTTGTCCATTTCTTAACGAATAATAAAACGTCATTTGTTTGTTTAACCGACGTGTATTATGATTTTTACATATAGACATGAAAATGGACATACAGAAGACATGAAAAATAAATACAATACTTATTTCTAGCTAGAAAGGTGGTAATGTTTACAATAAAAACAAAATAGAAAGTATATCTCACATTAAGCAAGATATAGGGTCTTGGCTAAAAAAATTTCCCATTTAAGTTATTTATTTATTTATTAAACCGGGAAACATTAAACAGAAATTTTTTTGGTAAATACCAAATTCGTGGTGTTTTAAAATCTTGTCAGACAAAATTTGATTTGGTCTTAAATATGCAGTATTTATTAAAATAGAGAGAGAACTATTTTTATTATTAAACTGCCATTAAATAATATTCAAAGTCCAGTTAAGAAAGTTGTTAATTTTTATTTCTGTGCTTTTAACGCTATATACAGGGTGTTTCATTAAGTTTGGCCATCGGTCATATCACCGAAACTACTGGGTCTACAAACTCAGGGAAAAAAATCATTATTACAGTGGTCATGAGAAAATCTTGGAAATAATATTAAAGTTCAGCATTTTAGTCCAAGGGGGCGCAATTAAAAATTAAATATTAAAATTTTAAATTTCTCCGAAAATTCTTAAATTGAGGTATACCTTTCGTAACATCATTAGAAAACCTAGATAATTCTCCATCATTTTGGTTTAGGTTCATTGACGTACCGACCTTGATAAGAGTGGGGGAAATGTGTAATCATTTAAATTGCTGTAACTTTTAAACGACTTATCCGATTTTAGTAAATTTAACCTTCTAAACATAGAAGAAAAAGGTGAGTATTTTTAATGGTCCTATCCATTAGTACACGATAGTTCCTAATAAAACTGTTAGAGGGCGCAATTTGTAATAATAACAGCTTTTTCATTTTATCCCAAAAACTTAAAATATATGGTATAATTTTAACATCATAATTGGAGCGTAGATTAAATTTGCAAAAATGTGAAACCCTCAGTTCAATATCTTCGTTCACTTCAGAATTATTTGTAATAATTCTTCTAAACTGTTTTTTTAATTTTATCTCGAAAACTTAAATCATACGGTATAACTGTAACATCATAGTCGGAAAGTAGATTAAATTTCTAAGAAAAAATGTGAAAACCGCATATCAATATTTTTTTTTGTTTCGGAGTTATTTTCAAGAGAATAACTTTTATCACTTTAATTGAAGAAGTGATTGTTTTCATAGTTCACTCTTAACAATATCGATACGGCAATGAGCCTTAGACCAAAATGAGGCAGAATTGTCTATTCAATTGTCATTTCATTAGTTCCCTCTAGCGGCAAAATGCGGAAAGATTATTTCATAGATTTTTTTTCTGTGAGTTTCTATGCCCAGTAGTTTTCAAGAATAATGAAACACCTTGTATTTTTTTGAAATGATAATATAATTTAAAAAAAATTCTTCGGTCGTTTTTTTTACATAAAAATTTTTTAATTGTTTATTTTTATAAAACAATTGTAACCAAGAAATTTTTAGTTCAAAAATTTTCTTTCAAAAAATCGAATTTTCGAACAATTTTGCTGTCAAAAAATGCCACTTTAAAAAGAAAATGACATAAAATCGAAAAAACTATAAAGGGTGATTTAAAACCTTTAATAATATTTTTCTATTTGGGAACAATAAAGTCTACATTATGGGTTTCCATTGGGTTGCATAAGCAATTATTTTATTCATTTTAAACAAGCATTTTTTATTTTCTTCCTGTTGGTAACAACACAATATCGTTTTGAAATTCATGGCACACCATACTAAAAGTCCGTGTTTTGGGCACCATACTAATCCCTTTTCTCTTCTGTGACCACACCAACTTTCTGTTTCTGTTAGTGTTGCCAACCTCAAAAAAAATATTATAAAATATTCGTTCCATAAGACAAATTTTAGAGCACTCGTCTAATTAGGACACTCCCCGCTACGCGGCTCGTGTCCTAAACCAACGCGTGCTCTAAAATTTATCTTATAAAACTTATGTTTTAATATTCTATTATGTTTTAAAACTTATGTTTAGATGTATTTTTCGATGTGCCCACTTTGACTAAAAAGTTGATGTTTTTCTATCACTTTAAGTAAGTTGCTGTTACTCTGTTATTTTAAAAAGGATATGATTATTTTATTGCATTTTTGGATTTTTATCAAGATTCTGAATGTATTATGTACAATGGGAAAAAAAGTTTGAACTGATTAGATTTCGAGATATCAAGATTTAAAAAATAACATGTTTGGTACCTTGATATCTTGACGGTACATCTTAGAAAAACGAATTTCGCGTTCCTAACTTAAATTTTTTTAAATTTTTTTTTTACGTCGGACTATTTCCGCAGCGAGGCCAATCACCGACGCCAGGGAATTTGTCACATACTATCTGGTAATTTTGCCGAATCTCTCTTTGTCGAGGGTAGGGTTCTTTAACGTGCCAACATCCATGACCCTTTTTTCTACTTAAAAAAATTAACTTTCGGATAATTCGTGCTAATTTTTTGAATGCGTAGGAATTAAAAATCAACATAGGAATGTGCAAGCTGTTTGCCCCTAATAGGCACCGTTAAAATGTTATAATAACAAGACCAATAAGTATCATTTTGCAAATACCAATATCTCAAGAACTATTCAGTTTAGACTAATGATCTGTTATACAAAATTTGTTTAGAATCTTAAGCAAAAGGTAACAGCTACCTCTACATTTGGTAAAACTGGAGGTGATAGGATAACGCCAATATTTTAGAAGGTAAGAAATAAGAACACAAAGTCTTCCTCCACTGTTATATTAATGAAATACTTTTGGTTTAAAAAACTTCTCTACATGTTTCGAATGCAGAAGCATTTGTCTTCAGGAAAATAAATGAAAAAGAAGAAACTAGTAGATATCACCTAAACGGAGCTTCAAAATTGTAGGTTAGATGAAAAACAGTTCAATGAGTAGAACAGTGAGAAAATCAATACGCACGTTACATTGTAAAAACAAAAATATATGGGATTAAGGCTTAGGGTACTATAATAGTATATTAAAACATAAGTTTTATAAGACAAATTTTAGAGCACGCGTTGGTTTAGGACACGAGCCGCGTAGTGGGGAGTGTCCTAATTAGACGAGTGCTCTAAAATTTGTCTTATGGAACGAATATTTTATAATACTTTTTCTATTTGGGTCATTTTTAAGGAAATTCAAATAAAAATGTAGTTAATAGTTTCCAGTCAAAATTTTTATTTTTTTTTGAGGTTGGCAACACTAACAAAAACAGAAAGTTGGTGTGGTCACAGAAGAGAAAAGGGATTAGTTTGGTGCACAAAACACGGACTTTTAGTATGGTGTGCCATGAATTTCAAAACGGTATTGTGTTGTTACCAACAGGAAGAAAATAAAAAATGCGTGTTTAAAATGAATAAAATAATTGCTTATGCAACCCAATGGAAACCCATTAATAATGAAGACTTTATGGTTCCCAAATAGAAAAAAGTTTAAATATGGAATAAAAGGTTTATCATCTCATCTGTGTGTTAGAAGAACAGTTGATATATGAAATTGAAAATAATGAAAAGGTTAAGAATTATTTAGGAAAAGAAAATTGTGGGCTAGTCATTACGGAAACTATAGAAAACGAAGTGAATGTAAGTGTGAGAAAGATAAAGGCTAATAATTTGTATAAAAAAAAATTATGTGGTAGTTCTAGTTAAGAAGTTGAACTAGATGGAGACCACACACCTATTGGTAGTAAATTTAAATTAAGATTAGATGTAATGAAAAATATAAATCTTTCTAGATTTATTTAGCATTTTATTAATTAGTTTTTTGAAATTTTGGATTAAATTAAATTAAATTAAAAATTCAGCTCGAAACGTTACCACGATTCCAAGAAGACTTTTTTAGTCTTCAACTTTTCTTAGTCAATTTCATATATATCAACTGTTCTTCTCACATACAGATAATAAATCTTTTAGTCCACATTTAAACTCGTATAGTGCCTTAAGCCTTAATCCCATATATTTTTCTTTTTTACAATGCAACTTGCACATTGATTTTCTCACCTTCTCTCATTGAACTCCTTTTTATCTAACCTACAATTTGGATGCTCCGTTAGTTTCTTCTTTTTCATGTATTCTCCTGAAGATGAATGCTTCTCCATTCGAAACATGTAGAGAAGTTTCTTAAACCAAAAGTATTTCATTATTTTTATTACAGTGGAGGAAGACTTTGTGTTCTTATATCTTACCTTCTGAATTTCCATTCCACTTTAAGTATGGACTATTTCTTCAAGTTGCCAATGTTTAGTTAAAGAGGAAAAATATATGTAAACATAGGTTTAAAAAAATATTTTTGAAGGTTTTCCAAAAGTTCTAATCATCGTATTGAATCACCCTGTATACATATTTAAAAGAAAGCGGGCACTTGTGAGACAGAAATTAAACCATTTTTAATATCAGTTTTCAACAGGATGTTGAGCATCAAATAATTAATTTGTTAATCAACTAATTAATTGACTAAAATATTTACTTGCAATTAATTTAATTGTCATTAATTAATTAATAGTTTCTTAATTTAATAGCAATGGAACTAATAACCATTGCATTAATTATTGTGACCCAGCATTTGGTAACTACAACTATAACAATTGATATTTCAGAAATTTCGCATTAAGTAAAATGTAGGGGCGGAGGCCTATTTATCATGTGCATAAAAAACGAAATTGAAAAAAATATGTCTTTTAAATAGAAACCTTTTTTCATCCCAAACACTTAATGCTGTCATATATGGATGCCGCTTAATGGGCACTTATACTCAGACAATTATTAATAACACATCCCCACGAAAAAAAAGTCATGTCCGCTGGACCCCAATGTTTATATGTATGAGGTCCCCCCCCCCCATCAGATCAATTAGGGCGTGAAACTAACCTTTCATGGGGTAAAACCAGTTTTTTGTGTTGGAAGGGTGTTTGTCAGAATCACGACAGAGGAGAGGTTCTTGACAGCCATGTGTTCTGTCAGAATTCTTATAATGGTTCCCAGCTGGTTCCTTTTCATTAGAAGCAGCTGTTTCGTAAGTCTTGGGTCGAGATTTAAAATGAAGCTTTTACTGTGGTGTATTCCCTGCCTCTTGCTCCAGTGAATTTTGTGTTCACTACTGATCCATCGCTTTATGGCATCTCATACTCTGCAGCACCTTGGTCCTCCGAGTGCCGGTGCTGGACCAATGAATGTATTTTCTGAGCCCTTCCTCGCAAGTTCATCGGCTTTTTCATTTCCTGTCATACCTTCGTGTCCTGGTATCCACTGCAGTATTACTTTGTTTACTTTTGCTAGTGCCTCCAGTGTCTCTTGATATTCCCATATCCCCCTTACACCTGATCAGATTGAGAGACCTCAAAAACATATAAACGGGTCTAGTCCAGTTGACATGACTTTTTTTTTCATGGGCCTGTGTTACGGCTGGAACTACGCAACTTCAACGAAATTAATAAACATTTTTGTAAAGGTTATAGGTGTAAAGAAACTCACAGTTGCCTGTGTAAACTTTTATAGAGAAAACTGTAAGTTTCTGTACCTATATAACTCATCAATTTCACTCTGAGTATATTTCCATAAAATTAATAATAACTGTTAAAAATGTAATGATTGTTAATTCTAAAATTTGCAATTACGAATAATTAGTTGTAACTTTGAATTTCAACATTTAAAGAAAGCCGAATAGATAGGCGCACTATGATTCATTCGCTACGTAAGAACCGACGTGACTTCGGAGCGCGCCGTCTTTTATTGCATAAAATAATACAATATCTTGTGTCTGAAATCGATCGAAAATGAATACAAACATTAGTTCGTCTCCAAAAACGGTTGGAATTTTTGCACTGATCCGTCGTTCTTTAAATATTGAAATTCGAAGGTTGTAATAATTGTTAGTGCTTATATAATTAGGAAATAATTGGCGAATTGTACAAATGATTAAATATTGCTCAACAATACCGGAAAGTAACTGCAAGTGTGTATGGACCAAAAACTGTTTTTACTGCCCAGCATTTTTCGATTTTTCATATTATTCTTTAGGTGATTTTTACAGTTTAATTCTATCTGCATATTAAAGTTTATAAAGAATCAATAGTTGACACGTATGTTTGGCATTTAGACAAAACATGGCCCTAATTAAACTGGCCTTACACAATTTTTACATTTCTATCTTTTACCGATCATAAAAATATCTATACATATTTAATTATTCCGCGATTCTAAAACTGTACTTATTTATACGAAATAAGGTAATAACTTGTGCAATATTAGAAACAAGGTTTTAAAACTAAATTTTTAAAGCTAATATTAATTTTAATTTGAACACACGGGTGACTAAATAAACGAGAAAAAACTAAGTATACTAAAAACTATTTAAATTTGTTTAAAAAATATTTTACATGCTTCTTGGTAATTTTTATATTTGTCTTTTTGTAGTGTAGTTGGATTCAGTCTAATAAGGTCTTCTTCAGGTCGTGGCATTGGCATTATCATATCCCTTAATAAGAGTCTCTATGATAAATTTTATTGTTATTTTGTAGATGTTCTCGACATTTGAGGTGTATCTGTCTCCCAGCGTTGTCTCCACGGCCTCCAAAAAAGGCTTCTCAATTCTCTGCAAAAAAAAAATATTAATTTTGTCTATTAAATAGTATATTATTACAAGGTTTAGACAACTATCAGTAATGCCCGAGGGTCGAGTTTAAATCCCAAGGGGCGAAGCGACGAATTTAGATGTATATTTTAAAAAGTTTACTTATGTAATTTTTTCAATCAAGTTACCTGTGCTTTGGAATTGGCAATATATTTTGTTTTTGTCGTATTAGGTGGCTTTGTTCATGTTAAATTGAGATTAGGTTAAGTTGCGATTGTTGGATTATTCGTCAAAATATTAATTGGCGATATTAAAAAAAACTATTGACGTGACCAAGTCCATTTCTAATTACCGTATTGTGACATTACTAATTTTAAGTTTTATTACTCTTCTTCCAATTAATATGCCACATTAAATTTCCAATAGACTATATTTTTGATTTACAGTATCGAAATGTTACATCATCGACTATCTCTAAGAATCTTATAAGTAAAGTCCAGTTACCTGCTTTCAAATAGGTTTTTAACCATGGTTAATAATAAGTGTCAAGGTAGAGAGAATCGATTTGTAAGGTTAATAATCGGTCAATAATGGCCGTTTTATAGGTTAGTAGTGGAAAAACAAATGTTATATAACTAGTGTGGAAATACAGGCTTGAAAAACATTCTTTCCGCACAAATTACATACTAAGAAAATCAAAACTATGCGGCTATATCAAATTAAAATTACACACTTTTTTCCGTAATTCTAGAAATAAGGGTTTAAAAATTTGAAGAGTTAATAGGTAAGTAGAGGGGGGGGGGACGAAACTACCCCCCTGAGCCACACAAAATGATTGTTTTGTTTACTTTCAGCCTTGAAAATTGTAGGGCGTATAAAGGGTCAGTATTTTTTTAGAAGTCACTTTTGAGAGTAAGAAGATTTTTAGAGCCGGGATACGGTATTTTTTTAAGTCCATCCCCCCTCAGCTAAATCCTGAATCCGACACTGAAGTGAAGTCAACTTTTATTAAGTATGCCGTGGTGCCGTGGAAAACAATTTTGGAAACAAAGAATAACTGATACAGACGGCCATTTTTTAAACAACTGATAATGTGTGATGTCATTACAAAGATAATTTTCACTGATAATCACCCTAGAGCAAGAAAAATTTTCGAGTTCGCGAATTATTTCGCGACTGAGGAGAAATTTCCGGATTTATATTTCAATCTCGAGGACGAATCAGTAAGAAATATTCGCAACCAAAAATATGCCGTTTTACATTGACAAATAATTTAATTCTGTCTTTTCGTGTCATTATTTTGACGAAAGTGACAGGGAAAATTCCAGTGGAATTTTGCCGCCGGAAGTTCAAAGAGCGTGAGTATATCCGGAAATTTTCTTTGTTGTCATGATAATAATTCAACATGAAATCTTCTGATTGATTAGAAAAAGTGGGTGCGAAATTTTTTATAGAATCTAAGAATCAAAAAATAAAAATAACAGGTTTCTATTTAAAATTTAAAAGTTGAGAAACCAGAAGTGGTTTTGATGGTTTGAGTTAGTCAAAAAATGTTAATTTACATACTTGATTAACTACTAAAGTTTCTAAATCTTTACTTCCAAAATAACGGAAAAAAATTCCAAAAAAAATGGAAACAGACAGGCATTAATTTTTAATTAAAAAATCAACTTAATATTGTGCGCATACTCAAGTCAGGGTAATTTTGTGTATATGATTGAAGCTGTAAATTTGCCACTTTTATCATTAAATAATTAAATTACAATAAAAAAAACTATTCAATATTCAATTAATACCAAATTACTCTGGAAAAATATATTGCGCTGGCATTTTTATTTCTAAAATTGCAGTTGTAATTTTATGGGTGTAAGGACACAATAAATAACTACTAAGATCGATAAAGTTATAACTCAATTTGATAGAGTGGTATGAATATTCGATTAACTTCTGATCAAGCGAAGCGTCGTTACAGTCGCACTAAACCGAAATTTTTCATTAAATTTATGCAATGAAGTGTAATAATAGTAATAAATATTCGAAATTTTAATTAAGATGATGAATTTTTGTTTAATTTGTAATTTTAAATATTGCTTTTCCTATTGGTTTATGTACTTAAAATATTTTTTTGAAAATCTGTAGGTTTAAGTATATCGATATGCTCTCTTAAACTAAAATATTAACATGTTTCTGTCACGTCCAGTTATACCGGAAATAGCTTCAACTTTCATTTTTAAAATACAATATAGCATTTTTTATTATATTTTTGATTTTTGCATTAAGTTTTATGAAACACGTTTTCTGAGATATCTGCATATTTTCTAATTATTTCGTAAGTGCATAGAGATGAAATTATCCGTATGTATAAATATATATATTTTACCTTAGCTCCTGGACTAAAACATTTTTGTTATTTTATAGTTAAAAAATCAAGAAATCTCAAAAAATAATTAAACTTGGCATAAAATATACAGGGAGGTCACAATTAAGGGTTCATTTAAGAAAACTTGAAACATTAAAAACTTTCTTATTTTAAATGGCACACCCTGTATATTTTTATTTTATGTGATGATAAATTTCTCCTTAAAATTACTATAACCTTTTCTATACCTATATCAACACGTTTTCTTAGAATATCAAGATTTTTTTAAAATACGATTTTTTTAAGCTTGCCATGAAAACAAATGTACATAGATACTCCATAGTGATATAATATTATATTCTTTTTTTTTTTAGAAATAAACTACCAGGCAATATACTTCACATCAACCTATGGCCAGTTATTTTCCTCTGTAGCTTGGTACTACAAGATATTAAAATATAAACAAAATTTGGCCGTTTGTTTTCGAATTTCAAAAAATGGGTGATAATTTTTTTTTGGATTTTCATAATTTTTAAATATTATTAGTTATTTAATCCGTCTAAAAATTATTCAACATCCTGTACATATTTTATTTCTATATAAGTGAAAGAAAACTTTAGGCCTCCTTTTCCGCCACAAAAGAAAAATAAAAAAGTTGATAGTTTTTCAGAAACAAGTGAGAACTCCAGTCAATGCAGAAAGTCACAAAGTACGAAGTTGCCAACTTTAAAAGGCCATAACTCAAAAACTAGTCATATGATTGAATTACGACACCGACTCTTTTAATCAGGATATCAAGATCTACAAAATATTAAAAATTCAGAAAAATTAGCCGAAAGCCATTTTCCATAAGCTTGGTGATGGGCCCTTTGTCCATATTTTTTTTCCTTTATTACTTTGTAAATTTAAACTTGTTCAATTTTAAATTGTACGTAATTATGCCTTAATTATGGGTATTTGGTCGATTTTTGGATAAATTAAAAAACTAACGAAATATTGATCGACAAACGAAATGGCGAATTAGTTCTCACTCTAAAAATAATTATCTTTTAAACCATCGGCATCGATATTTTCTACTGGTCGGTCTCACACAAGCACATATAATTTTAAATAATATAAACCCAAATTGTTATTTTCAATTGCAACCACAGTTTAAATATTAGGCCGTTTTGTTTGATGTTTTAAGAGTTTAACTTATTGTTTTAGGTAACATTTTGTTTTTTTAGTAACGCACAAATTTCCTGTGTGTTGACTTAATTAATCGCCAAAAATAATGGAATTGAATATCGCGATATCGCGAAATTTTACAGGATCCCAATATACAGGGTCCTGCTTCTCACGTCCAGTCTTTTACAACTCAGATTAATTAGGTTAGGATTTTGATATTTTGCACACGTTACCTGTATGCTAAGGTGCGTTTCACGAAAATATTTTTAATTATAGGTACAGGCAGTGGTGGCTCATACAGTCAAGGCCGGCGCTACGGCCGGGCAAGCCAGGCCCCTGCCCGGGGCGGCAACCTTAGGGGGAGGCACCGGCCTAATTAACTAGTTTATGACGAAAATAAACCAAGATTCACTTGAATACTTAAGAAAAATTAATATGTGGAATATTAATAAAATTTGCTTTTATTACCTATATAAATAATATGTATGTTTTACGAACTTTTAAGTATTTTAAATGAAATGTCAAAATATTTCAAATTCAAGGAGCTCACAAGCATAATAAATTATAATTATTTAAATAAATTAACTCACATACAAAATGCTGTAATATAATTTCAAAGAAGGACCACCTCATCCATTAAAGGGACGTGGTTTTCTGTATAATGATAACGGTCGAAGATTTAGCGTTCTTCATTATTTGAGAAATATGAAAAATGGTGATAAAGTAATGCGTAACTGGTTAGTTTATTCAACTACAGAAGACTATGTTTTTTGCTTTTGTTGCAAAATTTTTGGTTCTATTTTAAGTTCCCTTTCTATTGGAGATTTTAAAGATTGGAAGCTTCTCGCTGAGAGTTTAAATCAACATAAAACCTCTAAATATCATATCCAAACTCAAAAGTCTTGAATTGAATTAAGTCAGAGAATACAGTACTCTAAAACGATTGACAGTCACGCACAAAGGCTCATTACTGCAGAAATAAATCATTGGTACGAGGTGCTTTTACGAATTGTATCAACAATAAAAATGCTTGCTTAAAATTGTTTGGCCCTCTGAGGTAGAAGTGACAAACTTTACGATTTCGGTAACGGTAATTTTCTACAAATTATTCAATTACTTGCTCTGTTTGATCCAGTTATGCAAGAGCATCTCCGCAGAGTGCTTAAAAAAGAGGAAGTTAAAGTCCACTATCTCGGAAAAGAAATTCAAAATGAATTAATTATTCTTTTAAGTGAAAATATAACATTTTAGCGAGATTAAAAGGGCTAAATATTATTCAATAATTCTAGATCGTACTCCTGATATCAGCAAGATCAAGTAAATGACAGTCTTAGTACGGTATGTATCCATTGACAAATCCAATTCCAAGGAGGTTTCCATTAAAATTAATGAAAGCTTTTTAGGCTTTCTTCCAGTTAAAAGATGGAATGGCTGGCTATAAACTTTCAACTCTAATACTTAAAAGACTTGAAACATTGGGATTGAATCTGCAGGATATGAGGGGACAGGCTTACGATAATTGGGCCAACATGAGAGTCATCAAAACTTAACATTATTGATAGCAATTTTTTTTGCTCACGTTTTATTTTACTAGTAAGTGTGGGAAGGTTATCTCTTAATTTTTATTATAAATGGGAGGCATTTTACTCTTTGCCCGGGGCGGCGAACCTGCTAGCGCCGGCCCTGCGTAGGGCCACATAGTGCCATTGCCCTACCGACCTGTACACCAAGCTTTTTATTTTAAATTCATAATTATTATTACTTTGTCTCCTTACGCTTCATTCTTTTTGTAAATGTGAATAATTTATAATTTAAGACGTTGATATTTGATAACGACTAACTATGCAAAACCTCCTTTATGTACGGCTCTAATGTGTGGGTGACGCCGCGAAAATTCCCTGTCGCTACGCTGCTTGGGCCAATTCTGTATTTGGCCCGATGTAAATCGCATACGAAAGAGATAATAACACCAATATCGCCCTATCTTACTGACGCGTAAAAAAATCGGCCTTGTTTGGCCTGGCCAGTTCCTCATATGATGCTTTATTTTATCGAGAGTAAAGAGTCCCAATCGGGTTATGGCACTAGTAGGGTACCTATATATGTAGTTATGCTTTCGGTTTTGCTACCGCTACCAGATACTAGGTCGCAGTGAATAAAATGAAAGAGGAAATACTTTAGCGCTTTAGGTATGTTGTCTGCCGAAAAACATTTTGTAAACAATATTGGTAATTTCAAGAACATTTGACTGAATCATTTTCAAATAAAAACAAAGACGTATGGAGTTTTCTTATAACAAAACAAGGTAACTAAGCTAGTATGAATGTGAAAAAATTATTTCTGCCAATGTCATGTATGTCACAGTCAAAGTTGCTGGTTAGATAATTGTGGTTAAACATCTTTATACAATCCGACAATAGTGTACCTATTAACTATTTCGTATTGACTTTATTAGTATTACAGGCTATCAAACCCCTTTAAAAGTTTCTAAAAAAATAAAAAAATGTTTCGACCGTTGGAGAATAATTCACATGGGCTTTTGAAGGTAATGAAAAATTATTGTGAAAGTGTTTCCGATCATCAAAACAAATCTATCGTGAATTTAATGAAACCCGTCTGTTTGGACGTGAGGGTTTAAAACACCCAAAGAGTCGCTAACTTAAACATAAAAAACCATTTTCTCAACACAACCTGTAGGTACCGGGTGTCCCATTATGGATGGTCACCGGCCGTATCTCGGAAACTACTGGGCATAGAATTGGTGTACCTGAGGAGAAAAACCCAAGAGATCATTTTTATGCAGAATTGACCAGGCTAATCCGAAATAATATCCACATGGAAAAATATCAGTGACCTCCCACTTTTTTTCTAAAAAATATATAACCGCTTCTTCATTTAAAGTTTTAAAAATTCTTCTATTGGCGATAACGCTGAAACGAACGGAGATATCGAGCTACGGTTTAAATATTTTTTCTAGCAAATTTCATCTACTTTTGGATTATGGTATAATAATTATACCGTATGATTGATATTTTCGGAGTAAAATCAAAAAATGTGTTAAATTGTGCCCTCTCGAATTTTTTTTTAGAACTAATATGGATAACTAAATACGATTAGTGAAAGTGCATACATTTCTCTTCCAAACAGTCTTTAGTTTGCTAAAATCGGATAAGTCGTTTATAAGTTACAGCGATTTAAATGAATACACTTTCAACAGCTTCCCCCCTCTTATTAAAGTCGGTACGCCAATGAGCATAAGACCAAAATGATGCATAATTATCCAAGCTTTTTAATGGTGTTACCAATGGTATACCTTAATGTGGAATTTTAGGAGATATGTAAACTTTTAAAATTTACTATTCAATTACGCCCTCTTGCGGCAAAATACGGAACTTAAAAATTATTTCCAGGATTTTCTCATGGCCACTTTAGTTATCATTTTTTTTCCCCGAGTTTCTATGCTCAGTAGTTTCCCGGATACGGCCGGTGGCCATCCATAATGGGACACCCGGTATAAATATCTTTAATTTTAAATCACAGATGGATATTCCGTTAATTTTATCTGTACCCAGTACGTTACCCAAAAATATTCGGCTTTAAAACCAGGTATCCTTCGATGACTAGCTCCAACCTGGTGTAGATATTCAAAAAATGTGTCCAAATCATCAAGTCCTTTAATGCCCTCGTCCAGGGTGCTCATGACAGTGGTTGCATGTTCAGCTAGCTCAAGACTTGTGGCTTGTTCCTCCTTAGTTTTTAACGACTTGAATTTTTCAAAAAGAAGCAGCAACTCACCATGTTCCTCGAATAACCTAGAATTACAAAATTAGCATTAATTATTTTTCGTAAATCATTGCGAATACTCCGTGTTAACTGGAAACATATCGTAAAATGAAAAAATAGTTTTTATTTTTAAGACAATTTAATTACTGTTAGTGTCATTATACGTAATACAACATTTCTAAAAAAACTAAAATAAAGGGCTTAAAAATTATAAATTTAAAATAAATGAGTGCCTTTTTCTTCTTTTTACATAATCGAAAACATTGAACTGAAGCACTTGGGGAGAGTTGTTAAGTTAATCCCCTAACATGATGTATTTACAATTCTGGCCTGTAGGTTTTATAAATTTTTGCAAGAGGGTTTAAAAAAAACAAATTTGTAATGTGTGGCCATAAAATGAGTCGCAAGGCCTGAAATTGCAGTATCGTGGTGGCCATCTAAACGACATATTTTGACTAACAATTCGGCCCACGAACAGTTCTTACAAAAAAAATTCATCAAAAATGTTCTGTTCTATTGGAAGTAACCTTTCGCATATCTCCATTATCAAAACAGTTCACAAAAGTTTCTAAAATGTTATTATGATATCACGCTGAATTGAGGGTTCAATTAATCCTATGACGCCCCACAAGCCAACTTTCTGAGAATGTTGATGTTTCCTTACAAACAAATGTGGATTTCTAGAGCTTCATATTATTATTTGTCTTAAACTTACATAACCAGAGAGGTAAAAGTATGCCCCATCAGGTTTAAAACACGTTTTCATTATTATGCAAATAATGCACAAGCCACTCAGAAAATTGCATTGCGCCGATCGTTGATAATAATTCTTGAGCTGAGCTTAGACGACAAACTTGCATATGCAAGTCATAAGGTACATTTTGGTGGTCCCAGACGCTTAGTTTCGCACTCAGCAGTTGTGACCGCTGTTTATAAAGCGCATTTGTTTTAGCCGAATGCGTGGCGGCGGATTTTAAGTCAATATAGTTCAGTAAATGGATGTTTGTTGATTAATGACTGTTTCAGCTTTAGAAATAACTCAATTTTTAAATGCCATTAATGTCAAAAGTAGGAACTTTTTACACTGAGCAAAACACACTGTACATTAAGCTGAGCCTAAATGTACCCATTTACTTGCTGAGTTAAAAGCCCAATGGGGGTTTGTTCGGATTTGTTCAATTGCCTTAACTCTTCTCCTTTTTGTGCAGTGTGAACTTTAGGTAAATTATTAAAAAATAGTCTGCTATAGTTCATCCAATTACTGGCCGGATGCACGTCACAACTCGCAAATACATAATCATAACAGAAGAGGGTCCTGGAATAATTGAATTCTATTATATTTATCTTTTAGTTAAAGTTTTAGCCTTAAAATAATCTAAAAATCTATTGTAATTTAGCTTGAGACATATGCACACCTAAGTCCATTAGGATTGTGTAGAAAACCCAATTCGAGTATCCAATACCGTCTCATAGACCTCATATTCTGAGTAATATGCACATTAATGTGAAGCAATGACATATGGGAAGCTCGATAAGAAAACACAACTAGGTCAGGTGAAGCCCTAAAAAGTGTTGCGAGGGTCAACAGCGGTCTATACTGCTGAAACAGGTAAGTACTCTAGTGTTTTTACAGTATCGCCTTAGTCAATCAAGTACAAATTACTTGTTTAACATCAAAAACAGTTTAGGTCAAGTGGTAGATATTTCATAAATTTGGTACATAAATAATTCGTACATCAATAATTCGGACATGTAGCATTTGTATTAACCTTGCAAGTTTTCGCACTATTTATTTTAAGATAACATACTGCATAGCTTTTTTTTTATAAATTACACAATTTATATATTATAGATTATATATTGTGGATCAATGCTTTTACTTGTTGGCGAATTGATCGTAATACAGACCGAACGTCCCTCATCTATGTCACACAACATCTGCTTTACTAAGGGAAGTTAACGGTGGGCGCCATCTACAGTTTTTAATAAAACTAGTAAAGCCAGACATGAGTGGTGCTTACTCCCATAGATAAGTAAGTAACTCGACCTTCGAGGGTTCAGATTCAACAATAGTATACACGTACTAGCGATGAAATTAAAGCTACTAAATATGTTTTCTTAAATTAAATGTAACCCTTCATCATTTTGACACTGTTTTTAATGTTGAATCTAAACCCCCTTAGATCGAGTTACTTACTTATCTATGGGAGTAAGCACCGTTCATGTCTGGCTCTACTAGTTTCATCGAAAACTGTAGATGGCGCCCACTGTTTACTTCCCTTAGTAAAGCAGATGTTATGTGACATAGGTGAGGAACGTTCGGTCTGTGTTACGATCAATTCACCAACAAGTAAAGGCATTGATCCACGACCATTGAGCCCCGACTGACGAAGCTAGCCGTAAGCCTCTTGTTCGTACAATAGCCACTATCAAGAACGAATAAATATGAGCAATGGTTATAAAGTTATTATGCATGGCATCGTTTGATGAATGTATACATGTTTACGCCCCAGTTTATATACAGGGTGATTCCTAAGTTGATACTTCTTTTTTAGCTGTGTATAGATAGAAATTAAAATAAACAACATTTTCAAATACCTTTTTTAAAAAACTTAAAAATAGGCGAGATATAGAAGTATAAAAAATCTAAGTGCGGGCCTGGTCATCAAAACGTAGCCTGCTATACTTTATGTTGTTTGTCTTATTAGTCATGCAATTTACGGTGGTCAGTTATTTGTCATTCCGCTGCGTGTGATTTTTAGAAGCAAGTTAATTTTAAATTGGTGACACGTGAAAATAGTAATATTTGAAAACAATGAACTAGTAGATATGGTGCTAATTTACGGTGAGTGTCGTCAAAGTGCGACTGCTGCTTCGAGATTATACGTAGAACGCTTTACCTAGCGGGCTCATCCTACACCCAGATGTTTTAATGTTATTCAACTTGGTAAGTTAGTCAGAACCGTATTTGATCCACAGTGTAATAAATGAATGTAAGTTCCTTATTTTTGATTTTATTAAAAAGGATTTGAAAATGTTGTTTATTTTAATGCCTTTTATACACAGCTAAAAAAGAAGTATCAACTTCACCCTGTATAAGTTTAAAATGATTTTTTAAAGTTGCCAAATAAAGCTAAAATAATTCATGTCGTTTTAGACATACTTCTTTTACTCTATAAATTTTTTTTTTTAAATAAAAACTTCAGAGTTTTAAACTTTTTATTCACATTTATTTTTTACTTAGGACATCTTTCAAAAGTAATAATTAATAAAAATGAGGGAGCAATTCCATGGAATACTTTTAGAACTACCATAAATATTTAGTTTAGATAGAATAACCCAAGTAGCTTAATTCATTTTATTGGTAGTCCCCCGAACGTTACGAACCATCGACTTTCCTCTGCTATGTATCTTAAGTTCTTTCAGTAAATTTTCGCTGTCCCTAGAGTTATTACGGCGCATTCCGCCTTTCAGACCTTTTTCTCTTCCTCCGGTAACAAAATTACGCAACTCTGTAACATTACAAGTTTTATTTTGTTTTTTTATACGTTGCAAAGAATTTTATTGGAAAACCGAGGTTCAATGATCAAAGAAAAATCTATCAAAATTTAAATTTTTAATGCGCAACATCTTAAAAATATATGAGTAAGCCGCATTATTTATAATAAATGAAAATTGGACAGTGAGTTATTCATCGAGTACGTAAATAATAAATATACTTTTACCCGGTTATTTACCATTTACCCCAAGCATATTTACCTACCCAAACACTGGGTATTTTCACTTTCTTTCAAAATGCTTCAAAATCTTTTAGTATATTGTATTTCAGTATTTTGTATTTTAGAAATGGATAAGGAAAGGACGAAAAGAAAATTGTTTGAAACCAATTCACCGTAGATGGAAAAGGGTTAAAATTCATTTACTGGAAGCAAAATTACTTACCAATGTAAGTAAAATGACAAGTGCGTAATAAAGAAATTTTCTAAACCGTTTAAATATCGAATATGTACATTTTATGTTCCAGTACTTTATTTTGAAATTAGTATTTTCACTGTTCTGTAGGTACGTGGAAGCACGGTATGTACTATTGTGCCGATAAAAAACTGGGACAAGAGATTTACAAAAACAATGTAAGAAATACATATCCCCTAGACTATAAAAGGTGTCTAGAGCTAAAAAGGAAAAACATTTAAAATTTAAAAAGTAACCTAGGTTACATAATGGAATGTTTTGTATTTTTCGATACGGGGTGGTTAAATTTGAGAGACATCATATAATATGGATAAAGTAAATTTATTAGATTTTTTTAAAGTCAAATATTTTATAAATTATTATATTTACCATTACCACAAAATAATAAATAAAGCTAATACAGGTAATAAAATACATTTAATAAAAAGAAAAAAATTGCGAACACAAAGTTTGTCAAAACAACACAAAATTAATATTTGGTCATAGAACCATTTCTGTTTATTACTTTTTGGAGCCTTTGTGGCATACTTAAAACTAAGTTTCTACATAATTCGACAGTTATTTCATCCCAAGCTTGATTTATCCTATGACGTAATTCATCCCTGTTTCTAGGTTGAAAATCATGTTTATACATAGATTTGACCATGGCACCCCAAATGTTTTCTATCGGGTTCAAATCGGGACTCTTCGAAGCCCAGGGAAGAACTGCTATGTTATTTTCTTGGAGAAAATTTTGTACAATGCGCGCTGTGTGTATTGGAGCATTATCATGCTGAAATGTGTAATTTTGACCGTATACAGCGTTTACCGATGGTATCATCACTTCGTTTAGTATATTAACGTATACTGCTGCAGTTAGTCTTCCTTCGACGATTTGGCAAAGTCCTGGTCCTCTAGCGCTAATCCAGCCCCAAACATTTATGGAGAAACGCCCACTTTGGTTGGTTTTGTGGGTGTATCTCTCATCATACCGCATGCCGGAAGGCCTATACACCCGAATTCTCCCATTATTGCATGACTGAAAAGTTTTCTCGTCAGAAAATATAACTGTTTCCCATAAATTTATTTGATTAATATATTCATGTACAAATTCTAACCTGCCCTGTTTATTTATTTCCGTTAAAAATTTTTTATTGGCAGCACAACGGCTTCGTATATCGGAATTTCGAACCCTGTCTCTAGCGGTATTTGCAGAACCTGGAAAATTCGTCTCTTCTTTTGCCTTGATTGCAGTTTCGAAGGGATGATCCCTTAGATAATTAACCAGTCTTCTATCATGATCATCAGTAGAAATTTTAGGGGGACCAGAACCTGCATTCCTAATAATAGTCCCATGTCTTGCTATTTTTTGTTTTGCCAATAGCACGGTATTCTTGCTTACTCCCAGTTCATCTGCAATATCCCTAATAGCAACACTATCTCGCAACCGACTATAAATAATTGCCTTTTGCTGGGGGGGTTAATTGTGGCATATTTACAAATAATATATGATTGTATGTTTGACGAGTCAATCATAAAGTGACAATCTTTATTGACATGCAAATTTTCATGACATTTTACTGGTACCAGGCTTGATGTAAAATTATTCTTAATAGTCTAGGAGAAAATAGAAAAATTTCCTGTCCCAGTTTTTTATCGGCGCGATGGTACTTAAGTACCAATTTTAAGTACTTTAAATACGCAGTATTATAGCTCTCTTAATTTTCTATCTTAACCAGTGAATACAGGTCGAGGAATCTCGCTAGGATACCTTACTGCCTACCTTGGTATATCAGGGAAACTATGTTCATCTTCTAGGGCGATATCAATTCGAATGTATCGCCAAGCGTACTTTGTCCATGAAAATCCTCGCTTCTAAGCGATATTCTAAGCACCACCTACGCGATTTCTATCGACAAGTGTCGATTTAAAGTCGCTTATGTGAGTGCGATAATGTAGATATACCGATCACTCACTTAACCTCTAACCTAACTTTTAAAACATTTTTGTACCACAACAAATGAAATTTGTTTATACATCCTCTTTTATAAAAGTGTAAGAACAAGAATAATGTTGTCCATTAAAATGTTTATTAAATATTGCTGATGGAGGAGGAGAGAAGAGAAATTATGAAGCCATTACACCAAGAAAGGCGCATGGTGCGAACTGGGTGTTTTTTTCGGTCGATACACAGTCTCATGTTTATAAAATACAAAAAATGTTAAAAAAATATACTTGAAGTTATGACAAAAAAATGTAGTACAATCAATATAATAAATATAAGGTTTTTGCTGAGGAGGGCGACCAACAAAAAGTTACATCAAAAAAGAAAAGAGCGTATTCTAAAATTTAATACAATTTAAAAATTTTTAAAATTTTCACGTTTTGTCATTAAATATCACTTCATTAATATTTCAAATTATGCTTTCTTTGCTATTACGGCCCTGGCAATTATTTTTAGGCTAACTTAAATATTAAAATTTTATTACAGGAAGTTATGGTGTTTGGGCCGTTTTATATTAAGAGTTACCGTAACAATACTCTAGGAAGTAAGTAAGTTTCTAATGAGAAGTAATTATAGTTTTTTATTAGTATATTATTTATTTTATAAATATAACATTTTAAGTCCTATGGTTTTGCCTTAGACCTAGACCGAAATACTGTAATACAAAAAAAATTAATGCTCCCGAGTAAAAAAAAGGTAACTAGCTAGTTATGTTACTGTCAAATGCGTTTAAGTTTGTTTCAAAAACAATTTCAATTTTTTTTCTTTGCAAAATAGGATTTTTCAAATCAGAAATCCTTTTTTTTTGTTTGGCTCTAAATGTTCAGGACCGTAAAGACATAAAAAGATAACTTTTTTTTTAATTTTATTTATTTTACGTCGGCCTAATTCCGCAGCAAAAAGATAACTTAAAAAATGTGTTATTAGATGACAAAACATTAAAATTTCAAAAACTTTAAAATCTATTAAATTTGTATAGCTTAGAAGTACTTAAAACTGTATTTAAAATTCCAGGTCCGTATTTAAAAAAATTGACTTGAGGTTAGTACTTAAAAAACGAAACGTCAAATTTTAAAACTAATAACGCCATCTTGTGGAACACAAAAGACGGCTATGAAAAACTGTTTTTTGTTTTTTTCCCAAGTCAAAAATGAAGGCGCAAAAAATTAAAAACTAAAAAAGTTACCTACATCGAAAAAGAAAAGAGCGTATTCTGGCTCTAACAATCTTCCTACTCTCAAAAGTGACTTATAAAAAAATACTGACCCATCATACGTCCTTCAATTTTCAAAGTAAAAAATATTTATTTTGTAAGGTTAGGGGGGGGGAGGAACCCCCCCCCCCCCTTCCCTGGATCCGCTCCTGCGTCTATAGTAAATTAAACTTACTTTAAAAACATACAGACCCCGGTGCTTTCCATAGCTCTGCTTATGCCTTTCCAAGATGCCATCATATTATATTTCTGCTTTGCCGTAAGAGGCAACCGTGGATCAACTTGCTGCTGCGGCACGACATCGTCAAGTTTTCTTGAGTTATTCCTATTGTCCCGGCTTGCTAATTTTCCAAGCTCACAGCCCATTTTTTACAACGGATTTAAAAATAAGCGTTTAATAATTACACCATACTTGAACATGGAAGTCACATACAATCATTGTTATATATTTAAATATTATTTAACGGTGCACACTTTTATTAATAATTAGTTATTATGTATTTGGTTGATTTGTTGTTTTTTGTGTTTTAAATTAATTTTATTTGACACCATCGATTTAAGCATATTAATTGCACGTATCATTATTATAGACACTAGACCGCCGGTATGAACAAGAAGATTATGTTACTTATTTTGAAGGTCTTTTAACAATTAGATAACACGATCGGAAAACACATTTTAAAATACATTTAATTTTATTTATTTAAAAACCTACTGTTACTAATAGATACTTTTTACACATTAATGACGTATATCTCCGATAAACTATTTTATAACCTGTTTAGAACAGTGTGCTGTGTACATATTTAATATTTACTTTTCCGCTCCTATTAGAAGTGCAAAGGTATCATATGATACTGTTTCGCATGTAACATAAACCGGCTATTATGAAATGTTCTGTATCCATAGGAACGTCTGAAACAAAAAAAATTATTATTATCTATTAATTTTCACAAAAATTTAAAGAAAATGGGTTATGGGCGAAGATACCATGGAGTGAGATTAAAAATGTTATAGGGAAATTTTCTTGAGAAATTAAAAAAATGTTAATAAATATAAAAAAGAATAGCTTACTTTTTAATAATATTTGAAGACGTAGTCCATACTTGAAGTAGAGTGGATAATTAGAAGGAAAGTTTTTTTTTTACGGTTCGCCGACTACGTAGGCCATCTTGAACCGGTCATCGACCACAAATGTGATCTACTGACTGGGGAGTGTGAAACGGCACCTTCATCCTACGAGATATCCGATCTCATCCGGCCTGTCCGGCGTGAATAAGATGGCTAAGTGTCGATTCATTTTACACTCTTTCCTGAGGCAAGAGCACGCCGTGTTCCCAAGCGGTCACCCGCCCAAGTACTAACCGCGCTCGACACAGCTTAACTTCGGTGATCTGCGGGAACCGGTGCTTAATATGTCGACAGGCCCTTGCCTGGTAGAAGGAAAGAAATAAGAAGAACTTAAAGTCTTTTTCCACTGTTATATTAATGAAAAGCTTATTTTAAGAAGAAATTCTCTACATGTTTCGAACGCAGAAGCATTCTTCTTTAGGTGAATAAATGAAATTAAGAAGAAAAGGGTAGAGATATCATCCTAACGGAGCTTTAGGATTAAAATATTAGATGCAATAAAGGTTCAATGAGTAGAATTGGGAAAATCATTACCAAAATACACGTCACATCATGAAAATGGAAATTACAGTAAGGTTTGTAGCTTTGGGTATCAGAATTCAAGTGCATAACAAACGGTGTGAGGAAGAGAATTGTTAAAAGAAATGGAGAGTAATCTGGGCAGAAATTTAATAATAGATTTTAAAAGATACTATGGGCTCGGCATAATAGAAACTATGGGAATGAAGTGTATGTGTGAGGGAGATAAAGAAAAATATTTTTTTTATAAAAAATTAAAATGATGGGGTGGCCATACTAGGATAAAGCAGAACATGATCTCTAGATGGTAGCCTGAAAAAGATATATTCTTTTAGGTTACATCAAGCGAACAAAAATTGTGAAAATTTACATCTACATAGGCACCTCTGCAGATTAAGATACGTAGAAAAAATGTAGATTGTGGTGGTTTTATTTAACATTTTCTTATTAGGTTGCCAATTCTCTGCCTCACACCTGTTTATTAAACCCTTTATTCTGTACTTGAATTCTGATAGTACAAAGCTACAAACCATATCACCGCTCATCAGTAAAGCTAGGATCCGACGAAAGAAAGGAACAACTCAAAATTGCTTATACAGATGGAGCACACCAGCAAGATGGTGCATATATTATTATTATTTTCTCTTTTTTTCTAACTTAATTTTAATTAATCAAGTGGTGTTTTTTTTTCTGAGATGACGGGCTGTACCAAGTCGTTTCAGAGTCTATTGCTTGTATTGAGGAATGATCGCACTATTGCATGTTTAAGGATGACAGACTTTTATATGTTTGTATGGATATTTGGGTTGAGACCGAGTTCCTCAAGATGTGTTTTGAAGATGTATGGGGTGATGCCTGTGGTTGAAATGGTGAATGGTATCAGTGGCGTATTTAAGTGGGGGGGGGGGGGGGGGCTGCCAGGCTGCTAGGAATATCAAAAAAAAAATAAAAAAAACATTTACAAAAACAAATTTAATCCAACCATGCAGAGGGGGAGCGGTAATAATTTCATTTTCAAAATTTAATTTAATGGATATTAACTGTAAATACGTTGATCGTTTTTCATCAATTCTATCTGCATATGATTTAAAACAGCTGGTGGACGAGCCCACTAGGCATGGATTAGGCGATTCAACACTTCTAGACCTCATTCTATGCTCTAACAATAATTATATAACTTCTTCCAGTGTCGATCATGTGATATATTCACCCTATATAGCAGTTTGCATATACATCATGTAGGAATTCCATTTAATATTTTGTGATGTTTTTTATACCACTGATATAAATTCTTGGGTCACCTAAATAAAGATACATTCGTTGTTCAGCAGTTAAAATAAGTTGTTTTATTTCCTATATTCGCAAGCAAATATAATGCAGCAAAATTAAGTTTAGAAAAGTTAACTTATTTTTCTAATTAAATTCAAATTATAACAGATCATACCTTAAATGTATCCGATCATTCTCTTGTAAGGTGCGACCTTAAATTAAATATTAATAAACCTAGACCTTTTTATCATACGTACAGGGACTTTCGAGATTTTGACAAGGATATCTTCAATGCAGATCTTAGAAATGTTCCATTTTATAGGATTTATCGATTGCATGATATTAATGAAAAAGTAAAGCTTTTTAATGATCTCATTCTAGATATTTTTAATGTTCATGCTCCCATACAAACTGCGCGTATTACCAAAAGAAAAACACCTTGGATTACACAAAATGTAAAATACCTTATATCCCTTAGAAATAAAGCTCTCTCAAAGTATAAAAAAAATAAAAATAATCAAAATTGGGAATCTTACAGACAGTTGCGTAATTTTGTTACTGCGTCGGTGGACAGAGAAAAGAAGGCATTTCTGGAAAACAGGATTCGTCAAAACGACTCCAGAGATAACTGGAAACTACTAAAAGAGCTCAAAGTGTGCGGTAAGGAAAGGTCAGCGGTTCCTGACACTTTGGGGACTGCTGATGAAATTAATGATTATTTCGTCAACATTCCACAGAGTGACCCCGACCCGGACGTGTTGAATTTTTACTTAAATGGTCAATTAGAAAATGTTGTGGGATTTGACTTTAAGATCAGGAAATAAATGAGGCATTATTTTCAATTAAATCTAGGGCTGTGGGTCCGGACGGGATAGGTATTAAAATGTTATTGTACTGTTGTCCACTTGTTGTACCAGTCATAACACATCTTGTAAATTATTGTATAGAGACATCTAACTTTCTAGATGCCTGGAGAGAGTCTTATGTAATTCCTTATCCAAAAGTTAATGCACCTAGTGAGTTGAAGGATTTGCGGCCAGTTAGCATTTTACCAGCGTTGTCTAAGGTAATTGAAAAGATACTAAATGGACAAATTCAAAATTACGTAGACCAGTGCAATATTTTGCCGACGGTGCAATCTGGCTTTCGGAAGAATTTTAGTTGTGCTACAGCTTTAATAAAGGTTACAGACGATATTTTCGAGGCCACGGAACGCGGGGAGCTAACCATACTAGTCCTCTTAGATTACTCAAAGGCTTTCGATAAACTCAATCATACGCTGTTATTGTCTATTCTGGGATATCTTGGTTTTCGGGAAAATTCGTGCACGCTTCTTAAGGAATGAGTAATAGAAGTCAGAGTGTGAAAATAAATGAAAAATTGTCAAAGTCAAGGGAAGTGTATTACGGTGTCCCTCAAGGTTTAATCCTGGGACCGCTACTCTTTTCTCTGTACACGTCGCAGTTAATAACCTATATAAAACACTGTAATGCCCATTATTATGCCGACGATACTCAAATTTATCTTTCGTTTAAATTCAATGAAATTATGACTAGTAATGATAAGATTAATGCCGATTTAAATGCTGTTCTAAATGCCTCGGAGGCTCACTGTCTCAGTATCAACCCCAGCAAGTCTCAGGTTCTTCTGTTTGGAAAACCTCAAACACGAAACCTTTATTCCGGTAATATTTCTGTCAAGATTAATGATGTAACACTGGAACTTGTTTTAAAGCAAATAATCTGGGACTTGTGATTGACACAGAACTGATTCGAGATTCACCGAACATGTCAACATCTGCTTTAAAAAAGCATTTGCTAACCTTAAATTAATTTACGGTCAAATTAATTAATACAATATTAAATGAGAGTCTTAGAAAAAAACTTTGCGATTCTATTGTGCTGTCACATTTTAATTTTGCTGATTCAGTCTATGGGCCTTGTCTAACGGCTGCCGATTCATATCGAATTCAGCTCATCCAAAATTGTTGTGTTCGTCTGATTGGAGGCATAAGGGAGAGAGAGGTGTGTCTGCTAAACTTCGTGAGATTGGATGGCTTAGAATAGATGAAAGGCGAATATTGCACTCACTTGTTTTATTTAATAAAATTCTACTTAACCAGCGCCCACAATACTTATATAACAAAATTAAATTTCGGAATGAGGCGCATAGTCTGGATATTCGATATAAATATACTATTACTACTCCCATACATTCTACAGCCCATTACGAACGTTCCTTCAGTTTTAGTCTTGCGAAATATTATAATAAGGTTCATGACAGCATACAATTTTTAACAGGTACAAGGTTTAAAGGGGCAATTAAGAAAATTATCGGCAACTTTTTATAGTTCTGTCCAAAGACCATAATACATAGGTACTGTATATCTATATGCATATATCAAGCTGATTATTATTGTGTTTGACATGTATTTGTTTTATTCTGAAATATGTTTAATTATGTTCTTAATCCCTTGTAGAGGGTATAATTTGAAAATTTAATAAAATTTTATTTATATACTTAGTGGTTAAGTGAGGAAGCTTGCTTCAACTTCGCCTTTTGTAAATTATTTACAATAAAGTCATTTATTATTATTATTATTATTATTATTATTATTATTATTATTATTATTATTTAATAGTAGTAAGGTAAAATTTAATCGAACTTTGGGCGTGGCCCCGAAAAATTTTCGGCACTTTTCCGCCTTCTTCACTAGGTGCAATATCATAAAGTATGATCGTTTTTTTAAAGTCTCTGAACTTCCATGGCTAATTCCGAATACTTTGCTATTTTCTCTCTATATTTTGTTTAAATGTTGGGGTCGTTAGGTATGGATATATCATATATCTATAAGATAGGTGGTTTGTTCTTTTTTGTTTTGGAAACGATGTCTGGTCTATTGCATGTTATTATTTTATCTGTATGGTCTTTGCGAGTACTTACCTGGTGAATGATTTTTCCTGCCATGTTGTATCTTTCGGTATATTATCTGCCTGTTAAGATTTTGCATCCACCAGTGATATGGTCTATGGTTTCTTTATATTATTTATATATTTTCTTTATTTTTAATTATTATTATTATTATTATTATTATTTTTCTCAATGTTAATTTTCACAGCTTTTTGTTGGTATTGCTGGTATTATTTACAGTACAGAGAAGAAATTCATCTTAACCTGTACTGTTTAGAAACTTCCGTACTATATGACAAGTTTGGAGGATGACGCTTTTCTGAATAAGTTGGTATAAATAACCTGAAAGGCCCAGTTTTTCCAAGTTGGGCTTGAAATTTTTCGTCATAGCTTCCTCCACCGATATTATAATCGGAATTATGTCGATTTTATCTAGCTTCCATATATTTTTTATCTCTATAGCCAAATTCGAGTACTTGGTCTTCTTCTCCGATTCGGTTTTAGAGAGGTTGTGTGTTAGTGGGCAACCTATATCGATTATGAAAGCTTTCTTGGTGGTTTTTTCGATGAGAAGAATATCCGGACGGTTGTGGTCTACTGTTCTATCCGTTATTATTGGCCTGTCCCAGTATAAGAGATATTCAGGGGATTCAAGGACTGGCTCGGGAGGTTTTCCCTTAGCCTTAGTTTATGGGCCAGTTCCTTGTGGATGATCTTTGCCACCTGATTATGTCTCCCCAGGTAAGCATTGGGGGCCATAGCACCACATCCCGCCGTGATATGTTCTATCGTTTCTCCGGGGCAATTGCATTTTCTGCACACATCTTCCACATTTCTTTTCAAGATGACTTTTTCATAGTTTCGAGTTCGAATGACACGGTCTTGGATAGAGATAATAAAACCTTCTGTTTCAGCGTGAAGCTGCCTTTTCTCTAACCAATTCAGTGACATTTCTCTATCTATGAGTGGATTTTGGAGTGCAGTAGGGTATTTGCCGTGTAGAGCTTTCTCTTGCCAAGTTACAAGCTATTGACTTGGCGGCGCGCGGATGATGTTAGGTAATCCGTTTTGCTTTAAGTTAAGGGCTGTATATCCAGCATCTGCTGCCACCACTTTTTTAAGAATTATTATTATTATTATTATTATTATTATTATTATTATTATTATTATTATTATTATTAATCTTCTGCCGGGGAGTTTATATTTCAAAAAATACTAATATATACCATCTTTTTTCTTTTCTGTAAATTGATTAATAAGTTATTCCATCCAGGCCTACATGCCGATTAATGCCACATTGTTGTCCAAACAAATATAATTTTCTAATATTTTCGAAATTGAAACATCAATTTTAAAAAAAAAATAAATTACCATCAGTACCTGAACTGAAAATTCCTGCCTGAACTGAAAATTCCTGTTTGTTCAATTTAAGTTTTAAAATAGACCATAATGTGCAGTGCACAATAATAAAAGCTATTTTATTACCCTATTAAACCATACATAAGTATAATTTTTAGTTTAGTTCTTCTTTATAGACGACTTATGGTACATATCGTAACGTCATTTTATAAGGCAGTTTTAATATATTTAATAAAATATCTAGATGACCGACAAAACTAAAAACATTGGTTATGATAGAACATTTTCCTGATTATGCCATAAACTCCCGAAACTGGTAATTTGGTATAATAATATGACTTTAAAGTATAAGGTAAGTATCCAGTAAAATAAAATTATATTACGCAGTGATGAAGTTTCGCATTATTAATGCGTACTATATTCATATAAGAATAATTGATGTATATATATGCATGTGTCATGTGTGTAACAAAATACATATATATTTACAACCTACCGGAATATAAGAAGTTTCCAGTTAATTTTTTAACCGGAATATATCATTTTAGCGGTTTAGACTCGAAAGTCATCAAATAGAGACTCACCAGTCGCTGTTTTTCGCTTTCTATTTAACAATAATGGCCTAAACTTTTACCGGATGACACAAGAAATTAAGTTCCGTAATTTTGGCAGTGAAGATTTAAAAATATGAGATGTTAATTAGTGTGTAAATTGCCATTTTTCGACCCATTCAAACCTTCAAAAGCACTTCCGGTTTAACCGAAAGTGAAGTCAACTTTTAAACTTTAAATGGAAACCCCTTACTTTAATTTCATGCTCAAATTCTATTGAAAATTTTATTTTTAATGACATATTACTCTTTATCATTTGTTTAAATAAAAATTGCCACCCAAATCAAAAAAATTGCCCATTTTCATGAGACAAGGACCAGAACCAAAAATCACTTAGTGATTCCTAATAGTAATACCAATGCTAACTTATGATCAATTATTTATTTCCAAAAGCTTATAATATTCTGCCAGCAGAGATGAGAATCATGACATATTTTAAAAAGTTTCGCCATAGCTGTAAAATGTTTATTTCAGATAACTACCAACAATTTAACACGTTGTTTTAGATTTTTACTTTATTTTTATTATTGTAATGTTTGAGAAAGTGATTGTAATTAGAACTAACTTACAAATTTAGACTTCATTCAGGTTCAGTTCCCTAGGTGCATGTTACTAATATAATGACTTAAAATAGGAATAAATTGTATTTAGTATAAGGAATGTATTGTAAACTTTAAACTGAAAATATATTTGATTTGATTATTTGAAATCAATAATCCTTTGTTTTCAAAAATGTCCATAGTTTGAGTAAAACAAGGTAGGCAGAAATGAGTAGGCCAGGGAAACGTTAAATGGCTCATTTTAACCTACTTAATAATGTAACATTAACTTGCTTGAGCAAAATGTATTCGTTAGGGCTATTTTTTTTAATACCTGTTTAAAAAAAAACAAAGCGGTACTTCTCCATTTTTTTAAATGGCTACCCATTGTTGTTTTATTATAATACTATTGTTCATTTAATTTTCTTTCTAACGATATATTACAAGTTACAATTACTCATTAGGTAATAGCAGAAATTAACAAGAAATATCGTAAATGTAATTTCTAGATTTTAATAAGCTATAAGAAGTTTAATCAAGATTAGTCTAGTATGCTGTGGGAAAAAAAATTATTTCTGCATTTATTTGACCAAACTGTCAAATAGTATTAAATAATAATTATGAATATTGAAATAAATGAATTATTTTTCATATCACACTTGGTATAACTTCTCATTACTTATACGTGTCTAGAAATTAATTTAAGAATGGTATTTTTGTTAATTTTTACTATTACCTAATAAATAAATGTAATTTCTAGACTCAAATACGCTAAAAATCACCTAATAAATGATTATTAACTTTGTGATACACCGTTAAAAAGGAAATGAAATGAAGAATTTTATTATAATAAAACAATGATTTGTAATTTGACAAAATCGAAAATTTTTTAAACAGGGTTTCGATAAAATATCCATAACGTATACATTTTTTTCAATCAAATCAATTTGGTTGAGATGGACCATTTTAAGCTTTCCATGGCCTACTCTTTACCATGTACCTTGTTTTATCAAAGTTATGGACATTTTAGAAAACAAAGGAAAATTGAGTTATAGAGAGCCATTTTTAAAATACATGATAAAGTGTGATATATAATTGAAAAGAAAACTTTCCGTAGCATTTAAGCATCAAATAAAATGGAAAGTCACCCTTTAAAATTCAAAAGTTGACTTCCCTTCCGGTTAAACCGAAAGTGGTTTTGAAGGTTTAAGTTTGCCGAAAAATGTTAATTTACACACTTATCAACTCCTCAAATTTTGAAATCTTTACTTTTAAAATTACGAAAAAATTTGGAGGGGTAGCACTTTCTTGTATCACCCGGTATATGTAAAGCGGACCCTACACTATCAGTCAGACTGACAATGCTGAATGATATCAATTCTCGCATCAGTCTTTTTACTAATGAGAATTTACATCAGTCCGATCTTCAATCCTTGCAATTTGCGTTACACTATCAGTATTGCTGTCATTCCCTTATCAAGACTGATTGTGTAAGGTCTGCATATCAGTGATAATAAGTAGGTTCTGTTGTATTCTTGTTTCCTTCCATAGCAGCGAACTGTCAAATTAACCACTTGTGTAGTTTTACAATAAAGTACACAAATATTTTGTTTCTTATAAAAACTAGATTCAAGAATAAGTCAGAAAACAGTTAAAATGGATATTTTAATTTAAGGCAAAATAACTAAAGTAGCTGCTAGAGATAAATAATGATTTACTGCCCCAAAAACCTAGAGATAGGTAAGAAAAAACGTTTAATGTTGTATTCAATGTTAATCATAATAATTTATATTATTACTAAAATTTTTAATAATTATGTGTGTTGGTACTTTCAACAAAAATATAATTAATTAATCTGCTAACAGCATTTAACCCCCTTCCCCCCTCGTTAATTACCAAATTAAAAATAAAATTAATATTATTACTTAAGTACATCGTCACTATTTTGTCGCGAATTACATACCAAAATCAATTAGACAAAAAGGAACAAAACGTTTATAAATCATCGATAGCAGTGGCGTAACAAAAACTGAGTGGGCCCCCCCGCCAACGTTTTCAGGAGCCCCCTTTCTATACCGAGCGGAAAATGATAATTCTTATTTTAATTACTATTAGGTTCAGGTTTATGAATTTTTAAATTCGTTAATCGTAAATATTAATTTAATTATATAGGGTTAAACCCACATTAGGTGCCTACTATTAAAGCAGAAAACAATTCGAATTTATTTTATAATCCTAGGTAGACGACTGGTAGACATAATATAAGTATAGTCATTAAGTCATTGTTTGGGTGTCGAAATTTTGTATTTCAACCTCAGAATGAAAGCAGCTTATTTCACTTTCATGAATCTCCTTACTCGTTGTCGCTACAGGCCCAGGTTCGGATTCTGATGCTTCTGGGGTAGCACTTACACTCGTACTCTTACTCGTACTTGCACTCCCAAAATTTTTCTCAATTTTAGCATCTTTTTTAATTTTCTCATCTCGTTCTTTATTTCTCTTTCGCTTTTGAGCACCACTTAAGTATTTAGTTTTTTTATCCATTATAGAAAACTTAATTAAAATTTAATTACAAACTGTGAACACGTTCGCGAAATATTCCGTACTTGTGTCATCCAAGAAACTAAAAGTGCAACTAAAAATAATTTTTCTTTTTACTGCTTAGGTTTTCCTATTTCCAGGACTTAATAAATAAAAAACAATAAAGTCTTCCAATGGCATTCCGAAAAGGAAGCCGCGTCGCGCTCATAGCGGCAATTGTACCGTCAAAGGATCAAAGGCGTAAAAGCTAAAGCGGCAAAATGGGCTTGTTGGCTTGCGTTTGTGCTTTGTGCGTGATAAACCGACAATATGTTTTCTTTTTTGTGTTCCAATCGCCGAAATTCTTTTATTTATGTTGTTGTGTCTACTACCGTATAAAAAGGTTTTTAAGTTTTTATTAAACAAAATGTAATAATTTATTAAAAAAATTAAATTAATTATGAAATAAAATACCTATGGAAAGCAAAGCTGGCAGCAAGTTTTAAATGGGGGAAGGCCTTCCGTTAATGTGGGCCCCCCGGCTAGCCGGGCCCCCCCGCGGTGCGGGGTCTGCGGGGGTGTTTGTTACGCCACTGATCGATAGCAAGATGTTTGAAATAGCTTACATATTTCAAAAACTCTGTTACGTCTTTCAGGTTTTCGGGTTTATGTTATGCTGACTGACAAATTGGCAGTTATAATTGTATTTATAAATGTGGCTATGAATGAATGATATGTCTTTTATGTTGCCGGATAGAACTAAATATTTAAATAAAAATTGGTGAATCAGGAAATTACAAAATAAACGATTTTTTATTTTTATTTTTTTTTACAAAAATTACAAACGATTATTTGTTTTTATTGGATAAAATGCATTATTTATATTTTATGGCTTATTATATTAAAACCACATTTATGTTTCCAATTATACTAAATTTATAGGCTGGCAAAATAATTGATCTGAACCTGAACTTAGATAAAAGCAATATTTATTTAAAAAAAAACTCATGTCAAAAAAACAAATTTTGAGAGAACAAACTTATAAAACTTATAAAAAATGTAATTTTCTAAAGAATCGAACCACGCTTATCACAATATTTTTTCCCATACTATAAGTCCAAAATTACTGTTAGGAATTCATCGCTTTCATATTGAGTGTAACGAGTTGTACGAAGTTAGAGGAAACAATGCCAGTGTACTTTCGAAATTCTAATACAGCAGAATATTTATTTTCATGGAATTTTCTTCATCTGACTTTGTACCGGGTGATTCATTAAAAGGGGGGGGGGGAAGAAGCTTGGACAATTATGCATCATTTTGGTCTTATGCTCATTGGCGTACCGACTTTAATAAGAGGGGGAAAGCATTTAAATCGCTGTAACTTATAAACGACTTATCCGATTTTAGCAAACTAAAGACTGTTTGGAAGAGAAATGTATGCACTTTCACCAATCGTATTTAGTTGTCCATAATAGTTTTCAAAAAAAATGATAGATGGCGCAATTTGTAATTATAACACATTTTTTTATTTTACTCCGAAAAAATAAATCATACGGTATAATTATAATACCATAATTAAAAAGTAAATAAAATTTGCTACAAAAAATATTAAAACCTCATCTCGATATCTCCGTTCGTTTCAGCGTTATCGCGAATAGAATAATTTTTAGAATTTTAAATAAAGAATATTTTTTAGAGGAAAAGTGGGACGCCACTGGTATTTTTCCATGTGGATATTATTTCGCATTAGCCTGGTCAATTATGCATAAAAATGGTCTCTTGCGTTTTTCTCCTCAGGCACACCGTTCTTTTTCAAAATAATTAAATTAAATTAGCTCTACTATTTATTATTTTTATTAACATTGACCACCCCGCTCGTCTAATTTAATTTAATTATTTTAATTAAGAACGGTGTGCCTGAGGAGAAAACGCAAGAGACCATTTTTATGTAGAATTGACCAGGCTAATCCGAAATAATATCCACATGGAAAAATATTAGTGGCGTCCCAGTTTTTTTCTAAAAAATATTCTTTATTTAAAATTTTAAAAATTATTCTATTCGCGATAACGCTGAAACGAACGGAGATATCAAGCTGCGGTTTTAATATTTTTTCTAGCACATTTTATCTACTTTTCAATTTTGGTATTATAATTATACCGTATGATTTATTTTTTCGGAGTAAAATCAAAAAATGTATTATTATTACAAATTGCGCCCTCTAGCATTTTTTTTGATAACTATTATGGACAACTAAATACGATTGGTGAAAGTGCATACATTTCTCTTTCAAACAGTCTTTAGTTTGCTAAAATCGGATAAGTCGTTTATAAGTTACAGCGATTTAACTGATTACACTTTCAACAGCTCCCCCCCCCCCCCCCCCCCCCCCCCTATTATTAAAGTCGGTACGCCAATGAGCATAGGACCAAAATGATGCATAATTGTCCAAGCTTTTTAATGGTGTTATCAAAGATATACCTTAATGTGGAATTTTCGGAGATATGTAAACTTTTATAATTTACTTTTCAATTACGCCCTCTTGCGGCAAAATGCGGAACTTAAAAATTATTTCCAGGATTTTCTCATGGTCACTTTAGTTATAATTTTTTTTTCATGAATTTCTATGCCCGGTAGTTTCCGAGATATAGCCGCTCGTCAACCTTAATGAATCACCCAGTACAACCCGCTGCTCTCGATATGAAAGCGATGAGTCACTAACAGTAATTGTGGACCTGAGACGTATATAAAACCCGCTTTTTCACCTACATTTTTTAAATACTTTTATACTCAAAAATTGACAGAAAAGGATATGTGTTGTATTTCAAATAACTGCTTTAATTGCTGTAAAACCGTTTTTCGCGTCAAATAAAAGAGTAAATGGGATAGAATAACATATTAGCCATCCAAAATCCCTCTGAAACAACTTAATTTCATATTGAAAAAATAATGAACTGTTTCGGTTTTTTCCAACAGGGTTTTCCCTAATTTTTTCAATTAAAATATCCTACAAAAAGAGTTAAATAAGGTTCAAAATAAATTTAAAATCATATAATTTCATAATTTAAAGGGCACAGCTAAAGGCCACTTGCATAGATTCAGTTTAAACTAAAGTATCAGTTAATCTCAACTTTATAGTTTAAACTGAACTTGTAGTTTAACTTACCGAAGACATTGGTTACTTACATGCATATCCTTATATTTCCAATGGGAAAGTGATATGTATTTATGAGTTGTTGCGCCAACAGAAATAAGTTGATTGCTATTAAATAACGAAATTTGACCCCCTCTCCTGTTTATTGGAGCGGTGGCCCAAGAGGGGGGGGGGGCAGGGTGGGCACCGGCCCATACTAAAAACATGGGTGACCATCCTAGTGTCCACCCAAAATTAAGGAATTCGGTTTTGTAATGGAATTTTCGTGGGGAAGGGGGATTTGACTATAAAATTTTTAATGAGAAAATAGGATGTTATTATGTAATAAGAGATAAAGAGAACGATGATAATTTTTTTTTAGACATCAGTTTGGACAAGAAGAGAGTTTCGTTTACCCCACTTATGGCGCTATAGAGCGTGAGGGAGGCGGCGACCTTTTTTGTTTAGAATTTTTGATTTGGGTAGTGCCCGCTTGGGCCCACCCATCCCAAAAATCCTGACGCCGCCACTGGTTTATTATACTATTATATAATACCTACATATTTACGCCCATCTAGTTTTCATTATATTAGTTACATAATTTTGTTTTGTTTTATTTATATTTCTTTTCCCTATTTTTCTTAGGTCTATATATAGACGAAGTCATTTTAATTCCTTTAAAAGGGTCATGGTTATAAAGATACGTGACTCTATTTACTTATCTATTTGTTTGAGCGTGGACGAGGCGGCGCGACGCTCTAATGTGACGTTAGAGAATTCGGATGAGAGTTTAGCCAACAAATGGGACGAATGTCACTGAGGGCCAAATTGCGATTTTAGCACGATAAACCCATGCAGGTTTATTTTTCGCAGGTTTAAGTAACCCCCAAAAAATACAACAAAATAGAATTGAAATACAGTATTCTTAGTGAATGCCGCACGAAAAAATATGGTCAAAACAATTATGTCTAATGCCGACGCACATCTTCGCAGGCAGCATGAAGTATTGCGCCTCAACAAAGACCTGGAAGAAATTTTGGCTTGGGGTGACAGTAACCAAGTCGAATTTAATGCTAAGAAAACCCAGGCAGCAGTCTTCTCCAAAAAGGTTAACATTGCAGAACCGGATATAGTCATGGCAGGACACGCAATTCCCCTGGCACCGTCTATTAATTTGCTGGGGGTCAATCTGGGAGGTAATATGTCTTGGCATGATCACGTTGCCGCAATTGCCAAGGCAGCTGCACAGAAACTTGGTGTACTTTTCCGCACCAAAAGGTTGTACACACCTCATCAACTTTTGACACTCTACAAAGCCCAGATTCGACCATCATTAGAATATTGCTCTCATGTCTGGAGCTCTGCACCCAAGCACACCCTTCGGCTACTGGATTCCATTCAAAGGAGAGCCATTCGTCTGATCGGCGACCCCGAGCTGACCAAGACCCTCGATAGCCTGGAGCATCGAAGACAGGTTGGTGATTTGGCTCTCTTTTACAGATATTTCCATGGCAGGTGTTCGACTGACATTGCCCACTTGATTCCACCTAGAGCAATTCAAAACAGAAATACACGGCAAACCACTGCCGCTTATCCATATGTTGTTCAGCTTAGTACTCCTCGAACTTCATTGTTCAAGAATTCTTTCATCTGGAGAACGTCATCTTTGTGGAATGATCTTCCTGAGGTCGTGTTTCCCAATGAATACAATCTTCAACGTTTCAAGACCAACGTTAATCGCTTTTTTCGCACTCGCACCGCTCCCAGAGCGCCTTAAAGGATTTTTCCTACAGTGCAGGTGTTTTATCATAAAAAAAAAAAAAAAAAAAAAAAAAAAATTATAATATAAGTGCCTAATGTTCTGATGTACGGGTTCCTGAAAGTTATTTAAAGTTTTCAATCAAAAATGTAAGTCTAATACAAAACCATTACATTTAATAGATCGTTCAAAAGCACTTTGCATAATATTATTATCAATAAAATAGTGGAATTTAGTGTCCTTTAAAATATATAGAAAGAAAGGACCCAGCGCAAAGCTTATGGGAAATGGCTTTCGGCTAATTTTTCTGATTTTTTAGTATTTTCTAGATCTTGACATCCTGATTAAAAGTGTCCATGGCCGTAATCAAATCCTATGACTAGTTTTTGAGGTATGGCCTTTTAAAGTTGACAATTTCTTACTTTGAGATTTTATGCATTGTCTGGAGTTTTCACTTGTTTCATAAAAACTATCAACTTTTTAATTTTTTTTTTATTGATGGAAACGTGCGCCTTAAGTTTCCTTTGACTTATATAGAAAGAAAATATGTACAGGATGTTTCATACTTTTTAGGCGGATTAAATAAATACTACTATTAAAAAATTAAGAAAATCCAAAAAAAAAAAAGTGACCTACTCATTTTTTAAATTTTGATAAGAAACGGCTAGATTGCGTTCATATTTTAATATCTTGTAGCACCAAGCTGTAAATGAAAACAAAAATGGGTATAGGTACATATATTTTTTATTTTCCTATATTTAAAAGTTTTCACTTGTGTAAATCATTGTAACTGGTTCACCCTGTATATCTGAGATAAGAATGTGTCAGAGAATAAGTTTTGGAAAGGAAAAGAAAATTGGCATAATAATTAAATAAATCAATTAAAAGTCGTTTATTACGTTGTCAGTTGAATTTTCAATTTTTTTTTTTTTGAAAAATAAAATACCCGGCAATATATTCTACGTCAACCTATACCCATTTTTTTTCATCCACAGCTTGGTGCTACAAGATATTAAAATATGAACAAAATCTATCAGTTTGTTTTCAAAATTCAAAAAATGAGTAACATTTTTTTTTGATTTTCTTAATTTTTTAATAGTAGTATTTATGTAATCCGCCTATAAATTATTCAAACATCCTGTACATATTTTCTTTCTATATAAGTCAAAGAAAACCGAAGGCCTACTTTTCCATCAATAAAAAAATATAAAAAGTTGATATATTTTATGAAACAAGTGAAAACTTCGGACAATGCATAAAATCTCAAAAGTTGCCAACTTTAAAAGGCCATAATTCAAAAACTAGTTATAGGATTGGATTATGGCCATGGACACTTTTAATCAGGACGTCAAGATCTACAAAATATCAAAAATTCTAAAAAATTTGCCGAAAGCCATTTCCCATAAGCTTTGTGCGGATCCTTTAGCAGCGGCAAGTGGACAGAGTAGTGCGTTTATCTTTCGCATTAAAGTACACAGGGACGCCACAGGTTCCCTGTGGCACAGGTAGACAATAAGGACGAAACAGCCTGTCATTGTCTACCTGTACCCCAGGGAACCCATTATCTTTGACGTCCCTGTGTACTTTGATGCAAAAGATAGACGCACTACTCTGTCCGCTTGTCGCTAAATTTCTTTTTATATTATTATCAATGTATAAGTACATGAATATTTAATTATTTAGCATATCTTCATTTAGAGGACTGTAGCCACCGCCGTAATTTTTTTCGCGACATGACATGTGTACCATAAAAAGTTTCAATTAGGGAATCCAAACCACGTGATTCAATATGGCGGTTGGCTGGTAAAAAGCATTGAGCCACCCGTTATAAATGTCACCAGCAATATTATTTATATAGTCACGTGCACCAATTACAACGCAGTATTTGCCAGCCAGCCGCCATTTGGACACAACGTTGGATTGCCTAATAGATAAATACATAGTGTCAGTTTGAAGGTTGGAGACAATGATGTTTCTTGAACGGCAGTCGAGTGTTGGACTTGCATTCTCTTTATTTGTTTTATTCATTTGAAATAAAAACAACGTATTGTGCCATAGAATAGTGCCCGGAAGAAGTTGGGTTATGTTTTTATTTACCTTTATCCTTTTAATAAATAAAGTTGTAAATCACGTTATCGCTTTATCGTTGAACATTTTTAACAATAATTAACTAAAGAAGAAGATTTTTCCTTTCATTTCGCCAGATCCATCTCTAGACGCGTTTCGTCATATCATGACTCATCAGTAGAGCTAGGATCCGACGAAAAGAAAAGGGATCTCGAAGCTACTTAAGGCAGCACTTGATGGGACACACCAGTAAGATGTGGCACAGAGCGCCATCTGTGTCGTTGTTAGACACTCTTGAGCATACCAGCACCTCTAACAAACTTATAGAAATATATAAATGTTAAGAGGAAATCGCCTGTAAAGACATTCGTCACAATTACAGGAGTCCCGGTAGGCAGCGCTAACTACTAGCTCTACTGATGAGTCATGATATGACGAAACGCGTCTAGAGATGGATTTGGCGAAATGAAAGGGAAAATCTTCTTCTTTACTTATTGTTTTCGGTTAATAAACCGATGTGAGTTAGCGCTGCCTAGCGGGACTGTAATTGTGACGAATGTCTTTACAGGCGATTTCCTCTTAACATTTACTTATTTCTATAAGTTTGTTAGAGGTGCTGGTATGCTCAATAATTAACTAGCCAGGATCTTTGACTGTGACATAAATGACATTGGCCAGCAATATTTACTCTTTATCAACGTAGCCTGATTAATAAACTAAAAATGAAGGTAACCAGGTCACTTTAATTATGAGAACAGTGTTTCTGCCAATATTATTTATGTCACCGTCAAAGTCATTGGTTACCTAATTATTGTTAAAAAAATTTATGCAACCAGGCATAAGTTTCATCGCCTCTTACTGATTTAGCAAAGTCGGGGTTTCGTATTAGCACAAGTTACTTTACTGCACTTGTAATGTAACGTAAATAAATAACTGTTACATCTACGTAGCTCGATATATTTAGTCCAGGTTCAGGAAAAATTATGCAATCGACTATACGATAATCGATGGAGTCAGTGAAACGTTTTTAAATATGTATAAGCAAAACAATTCGAACGAACTTATAGTATAAGGTAAATAAAAATGACACTATTGATAGCTATTTTGACTATGGAAGTAAATTATTGTAGAGCAATAAACGAACGTTGTCCAAAGATATAGTCTATAATATCAGTTGAGACAGTACGAAATAAAGCCATCTTACGGGTTGCCACGAATTCACGATTATTTATTATCAATTTTCCCCTGTTTCATGTGTCATAATAGGAAGGAATTAGACGGTAAGTCCAGTTTAAAATTTCAGTCTCAACTAAGTTAATATATACTTACTTTGACAGGCTTTTTCACAACAGGACTATGTTATTGTATAAAAAATATAGGTAATTCATTGGGGCACATTCCTTCTATTGACGAAAAATACCAACTGAAATTACGTTTTTTACGCTTCAATCACCGAACGCCTAAAACAACTAGAGGGAATGCACTTGTTCCCATCTTGGCGATTCCTTCGTAAATAATATCACCAGGTCTGTATCGTAGTTGGTATTATACATGGTGCTACAAATTCGTGTGCGTACAAGGGGATCTCGAAAACCGTAAGAGATACGGAGATGGTTAAATTCAGGCAAAGTTGTGCATTTTGGAGCCTTATAATTTGGTGAAAGAAAATTAAAAATATTCTGAATGCTTTCGGAGATATCCGAGAAAAACCAAAATGTTTAGTTTTGGTTTTTAATTTTTTGCGCCTTTATTTTTGACTTGAAAAACAAAAAACCCTTTCACGGTTCTTTATGTTCAACAAGATAGCGTTTTTAGTTTTCAAATTGGACGTTTCGTTCTTTAGATACCAACCTCAATTCATTTTTTTTAAATACCAACCTGGAATTTTGTTAACATTTTTAGGGACTTCTAAGCTTTGGAAATTGAATATAATTTAAAGGATTTTAAAATGTTTTTTCGTTTTGTCAACAAGTAGCACATCACTAGCATTTTAAATTATCCTTTCTTAACTATTACGGCCCTGGCAATTATTTTATGATTACTTAACTATTAAAATAACATAACAGGAAGTTATGGTGTTTGGGCTGTTTATTTTTTCAATAAGATTAACCGTCACAATACTCTAAACTAGGAAGTAAGCAAGTTTTAAAGGCATGAGAAGTAATTCTATTTTTTATTAGTATTTTATTTATTTTATTAATATAACGAAATACTATAAAACAGAAAAAAAAATAATGCTCCCGAGTAAAGAAAAGGTAACTGGATTGTTAGTCTAGTTATGTTACTGTAATGCACTTATATGTTTGTTTCAAAAACAATTAAAATTCAATATCAGGCCTTTTTGAGGAAAAATGGACGGATTTTTTTAAATCAGAAATCTTTTGTTTTTAGTTTGGCTCTAAATGTTCAGAACCATAATGAAATGAAAAAGATAATTTCAAAAATGTGTTATTAGGTGACAAAACGTTAGAATTTCAAAAATTTGTACATTGTATTAAATTTATAATGCTTAAAAATCCCTAAAATTGTATTTAAAATTCCAAGTCCGTATTTAAAAAAAATTGACTTGATGTTTGTAACTAAAAAACGAAACGTTGAATTTGAAATCTAATAACGCCATCTTATAGAACATAAAAAACGGCTATGAGGAAGTGTTTTTTAAATTTGTTCCCAAGTTAAAAATGAAAGCGCAAAAAAATAAAAACCAAAAATGGAAATTTCTGTTTTTTTCGGATACCTCTGAAAGCATTCGGAATAATCACAATTTTTTTTACTAAATTATTAAGCCCCAAAATACGCAACTTTGAATCAATTTAACCATCTTCGTATCTCTGACCGTTTTCGAGATCCCCTTGTACGCACACGAATTTGTAGCACCTTGTATAACCTTATTATGAATAATAAGTCGGGTTCTGTTTTTTACAAATAAAAGCGTATGAATTTTCTATTTTGCATGACCTCGTATACAATAATTACGCTCGTTCGAAAATATTGTAGACAGGCCTGTAATTTAACAAAAATTGGTAAATATATCTATTGTACGCTCAACGGCTAAAATTAATGATTTTTTCAGGAATTATGTATTTTGGGGCGTATTTTACGAATATTATTAATTATGATATATTTGGTCCGAAACACTTAGTTTACGAAATATTTCTTTTCAAAGTGCCGTCTTGTATAGTTAGGTTTCGGATGCATACAATGAAACGTATTGGTTTTTCTTTATAAGTAATTATTTTTTATATCGGCTGTGAATTTGGTTATATATTTGATTTAAAATATCTCCATAAAAGGGAAACAGGACAGAAAGAACCAGGATATAATTATATTTGCTCTTTTTATTCATTTTTCTTTTAAAATTACTTTATAAACGAATATACCGGGTGTTCAAAATGAAATCGGCACTAGTGATAACTTTCTTATTATAAGAGATACGAACGTCGGTTAAATTAGTAAACAATTATAGTTTCATGTGCTTAATATTATGGTCAGTGGCGTATTTAAGAGGTAGTCCCCCCCCCCTGAGCCCAGGAGTTCGGGCCTAAAAGTCTAATTGCAACCTAATTTTTCGTATCACGATTGGACTCCTAATTTAAATTTTTAAATAATTTATTCTTGGCTTAGATACAAAGGTCTTGTAGGAAACGTTTAGTTTTTAAACTTTTCCTTCCAAAAGTCCTGTTTTGTATAGAAATTAAGGTTGTGGACGCATATTGTTTTAGTTATTGATTTATGGTGCAATTTTAAGGGAAAACTAGTAAAAAGAATAATATTTTATAGTATTTTTCTATTATATACTTGTCTGTTCTGTTTCCCCTTTTTTAGAGCTATTTTAAATCAACAAAAATATAACCCAATGCAATAAAATATTTTTACAACAAAAACAAAAAACAAACAAAGGTATTTATTTTTAAAGAGAAAAATTAAAGTAAAAATTTTAATTGAAATATTTTTTATGGAAGAAGTGTGATTATTTATAATAAAAAAAATAGTGCGGGAAAAAAAGAAAATGCTTTATTATGAATATACAAAACGGCACTTAAGAAGGAGTATTTTAAAACCTAAGCATTTGCACCAAAAACTACTCTTAGATCTACGCTCCTAAAATACATGATTTCTGAAAAAATCATCAATTTTGGCGGGGTGAGCGATATTTACTTTATTTTTGAATTGTTTTTAAATGTAAATATCTCCCTTATTATTGAGTTTAGCGATATGCGGTAAAAACAAATTTTGCTTAGAATTTTACTCTCTATCAAACAGTTACCTATATATAAATAACAAAACCAGCAGTTTCAATTTTATATATATTAATAATCATCAGCACATGTATCTACAACTCTTTACTAACTTAATCTACGTCGTATCTTTTATAATAAGAAAGTTACCAATAGTGCCGACTTCATTTTGTACACACGGTATACGAATGCGTCCGAAATCTACAAAAAAGGAATATTTAAAAACTAGGCGTTTTCGACAAAAACGGATTCGTCATCTAAGCCTCAAAACACGTCATTCCTGAAAAATATCACCAATTTTGGAATGGTGTAATAGTAATAGATATGCTTACCGAAAAAAGTATTTCATACATTTTTATAATATCAAACAGAGAAAGGAAACAAGGTGAAAACAAAACATTGCTTACCAATGAAAGCTCTGTCTCAATGTTACAAAAACCTTAATACGATCCTGTCAAATTTATGTCAAAGTTCATCTCAGGTGACCTTATTTCTATTATTATACTTTGTTTCTCCCATTTTTTATATCGCGTAACACAAAAACTTAACATTGTTTTCACGGCTCGGTGGTTTTAATTTAAAAATGAAACATAACGTGGAAAATATCTGAAACACATATGGCCAAAGTATTAGGAGGTTTACGTTATTATGCCGTGTGTCCATCCCCTGCATATAAATTTCTACCTTTGGATGAATTTGAATTTTATTTTTGTTCCATCGAGCGTTAATTTACCCTTTATTGGGGGAGTATAATAACATGTTTAAGCCCTAAGACTTAAAATAGTACTTTTAGGCCATATATCGAATACAAAATTATTTTACAACCAAAAGAAGAATCCCAAACAGTTAATATTATAATAAAATGTATGCGCCAGCACTCGAGCGTGTGTTTGCAAAATATTTTTAATATATTATAGATATTGTCTGTTTAAAGACAATGATGTTTCTTGAATGATGGAAGAGTTTTGGACTTGCATTGTCTTTATTTATTTTACATCACAACGTTTCAACTGTTAAGTAACTCCAGTCGTCTTCAGGTGAATACTAAATAAGTAAAATAACTACAGCTCTTTTTATACTAGCTATATGCACTGGAGCATAATACTGAGATGGGTGCAGTCATGCGTTTAGTTCGTGTGCGGTATTTTAAGTTTACATCTACTTAACAAAGGTTTCCAGATATTTCTTATATCTAATGAGGGCTTATTAAAACAATCCGGGTTCTGGTGTATGAAAGCAGCTTCCTTGAACTTTCTCCAGTATAGTTCTTTATGCAGGATTTGATCTTCTGTCCACTTGATGTGATGGCCGTGTGTTCAGGCATGGTCAGCTGCACCTGATATTTCCGTTTCTCCTTTAAGCGTATTATTTCTGTGTTGCTTGATCTTAGTTTGGAGTGGCCTTAGAGTCTCACCAATGTAAGATCGGCCACATTCGCAGGGGATCTGGTAGATACAGTTTTTTTCTGGCTTCTTGACTTGTTGGTTTTGTCTTCGTCAGGTGGTTTCTTAAAGTGTCTTTCGAGCTGAATACCGTATTGATGTTGTATCTTCTCTCTGATACTCCTTTGACATACGGAATGTTGAGTGTTAATTGTGACTGTATTTGCTTTTTTTGTGTATTTGGACGATTCTTGCGATTTTCCAATAGTTTATCAACTGAATGCATGGGGTAGTCATTTTTGTTGAGGTCGGTCTTGATATAGTTTAAAACAAATAAAGATAATGCAAGTCCAAAACTCTTCTAAATAGATATAATTTAGCATGGAGCTGGTAACTTTGGTGAAGAATCTAGAAATAATGTTCTGATGCTCTTAAAAAAATAAAGAAACATGAATCATATCGTGGACAATTATCCTAGCTAATGTTTTTGATCTGAATTCGTAAGTCATGCATTTTAGACATTTCCTCAAAAACTAGAAAATATCCAATAGCCACTCAATTTTGCGTACCTAGATCTGCGTCCTCCCATACTCACCATCCACGAGCCGCCACTGACTTTTTGTCTTAAAATCATACAAGGAATTACCACTTAAAGTTTGTGTACTTACTTAAATAACACACTGTTTAGGTTGATATATAAGGTACTGAGATATAAGCAATATTCGTAAGGTAGTCGGCATATGCATTCACCTTCTAAAGCAATCATAACCTATATTCTGTACAGAGCTGTGAAAGTTACTTCAGAAAAGTAACTAGTTACTTTTTCAATACTTTTGCACAAATGTATCTAGATACTTATAAGGAATAGTTACTTTTACCTAAAAGTAACTTAGTTCTTAGTTACTTAGTTAAAGTAACTAGTTATAGTAACTAAGATACTGTTACAGTAACTAGTTGCATTGATTGTAGCTACGATAATTTAAAAGTAACTAAGATACTTTTAAAGTAACTAGTTACATTGATTGTAACTAGTTACTAAAAGTAACTAAGATATTTTTGAGTAACTAGTTATTTTAATTGTAACTACGAAACTCTAAAAGTAACTAAGATGCTTTTGAACTAGATACCATAAATTTACCAGGTAGTGATAACTCCTTTTCCTGTACACACTACCACTATTACCATCAGAAAACTAAACTAAGAAGTGTTAATTCGAACAACGAACAAGTAGAATAAAATGCTTTCCAAGAAATTTCGCATTCCAACCAGTTTGCTGTTTGACGCTTGCGACTCGCAGCTCGTCCCTTCGTGAAAATCTGATTAACGGCCGCCGCCGATCGTCCCTTGGTCATTATCTATGCATAATTGGTATCCTAGAGGAACTTTAAAAGTACCTAACTTAGTTACCTACTTTAAAGGTAACTTAGTTACTTTAAAAGGAACTTAGTTACTTCAAAAGTATTTTAGTTACTTTTAAAGTATCTAGTTACTTTTTAAGTGTATGTAAAAAGTAACTAGATACAAGTTACTTTTCAAAAGTAACGAAGTTACAGTTACTTTCGGCATGACTCAAAAAAGAACTAAGTTAAAAAGTATCTAGTTACTTAAGTTACTCACAGCTCTGATTCTGTATAAATAACTCGTAGGAGATTATCAGTTCAAAATGACAATATTTTTATAATAGTTGCCTCATTTTATTAATTTATTCCAATGAAACTATTGGTTTGGATTAAAGATTATGCTTATGAACAAAGAAATAATTATTTAAATAAGGCGCAAGTATACAGGGTGACACAAGAAAGTGCTACTACCCCAATTTTGAGGCGTTAATAAATGTGTAAATTACTATTTCTCAGACAATTCAAACCTTCAAAATTACTTCCGGTGTAATCGGAAGTGAAGTCAACTTTTAAGTTGTAAACATAAACTGCCCATTTTTATTCGATGCTTAAATTCCATGGAAAATTATCTTTTCTATGGCATATCACACTTTATCATTTGTTTTAAATATGATCGCCGCTAGATCATTTTTCTTTTGTTTTCTAAATGTCCATAACTGTAATAAAACAAGGTAGGTAGGAAAGAGTAGGTTATGGAAACATTGAAATGGTTCATTTCAACATGTTTTATAATATAAAATTCAATTGATTGCAAAAAATGTATCCGTTAGGGCTATTTTATTTACAAACTGTTTTAAAAAAACTGATTTTCTCGATTTTTTTAAATAGCAACCCATATTTGTTTTATTATAATAACGCTTTTTATTGAATTTCCTTTCTAAGAGCGTTTTCACACGGCGCCATATATCGCGCGCGATAAATGGTCGCAATATTGCTTTACACCAAATGATGTGTTCTCTAATATCGCTTGTGTGTGAAAATGGCTCATTAGAAAACACATAATTTGGTGTAAAAGCAATATTGCGACCATATATCGCGCGCGATATATGGTGCCGTGTGAAAACGCTCTAACGGTGTATCACAAGTTGGTAGTTATTTATTAGGTAATAGTAGAAGTTAACAAAATTGTCATAAATGTGATTTCTAGATCCGCAGAAGCCCCAAGAAGTTATGTCAAGTTTGGCGTGGAAAACAATTCATTGATTTTAATCTTTAATATTTAATACTATTTGCCATTTTGGTCTAATAAATGCAGAAATAATATTTTTGTTTTCCACGGCATACTAGATTAATCTTAATTAAACTTCTTACAGCGTATATGAGTCTATAAATTACATTTATGATATTTCTTTTGAAATTCTACCATTACCTAATAAATAATTATTAACTTGTGATACACCGTTAGAAAGGAAATTACATAAAGAATTTTATTATCATAAAACAAAGATGAGTTGCCATTTAAAATAATGAAGCAAATCCGATTGGGTTCTTTAGAAAATAGGTTGTAAGTAAAATAGCCCTAACGGATACATTTTTCTTAATTAGGTAAATTTTATGCTATTAAGTAGCATGGGCCATTTTAACGTTTTCATGGCTTACGCTTTACTACTTACCTTGTTCTATCAAAGTTATGGTCATTTTAGAAAACATCGGAAAATTGATCTAGACCGGCCATTTTTAAAATAAATGATAAAGTGTGATATGTCATTGAAAAGAGAATTTTCTATAGAATATAAACATAGAATAAAAATAATGAGTTTCCATTTAAAATTTAAAAGTTGACTTCACTTCCGGTTAAGCCGGAAGTGATTTCGAAGGTTTGAATTGGTCAAAAAATGGCAATTTACACAAGTATTAATGTTTCACATTTTAAAATCCTTACTTCTAAAATTACTAAAAAAATTCGTGTTGTGTTCTTGTGTCACCCGGTATTTCGAATATTATTATACGTTCAAACAAAGGGGGTTCAAGAATTTCATTAAAACATAATTAGCTATATTGCTTTTCGAAGTACATGCTTACATAAAACATAAAATACTCTCGTAATTAATACCTTAATATGACCAACTTAAATCAAGTCATTATATCTTTCTAAAAACGTTGATTAAGGTGTGGAGGAAAGTCACGAATAGGTGTTTTCCCTTAAAGAAAATGTTTAATTAGGTGAAATCGCCATTTGTGCTTTTAACTTTTATAAATTATGCGGGATATTGACAAAATCAAAAAAAATGTAAGTGTACATACAACAGAAAGACTTCTTACGAAAAAACTTTAAGTTCCTTTTATAACATTGTTAAGTCTTACCTCTCTAGGTAGCCATTTTTCTTCTCCCCTTTTCATTATGCTTTTTCTCTTCCTCCTTAAATCCACTTTGATAAATCCGCATTACACTACTGCATGCTAGTCTCCAAAACGATAAGGATAAGAATTATACAAGGAAGGATCCCGTGCGGCGCTACAAAGGATCGACTTCGCACGAAAAACTGAAAATTCAATGGGAAAACTCAGCTTGCCAGCCTGAAATTCCAGCGCCATGCGCTTTATGTTGGCAAGATGCGTAGGCATAAATAATGGTTGGAGTTTCTTCCCTGCAGGGGTAGATGAATATTATATAGGTTATATAAATTTTAACTAGGTCAGCAATTTCAATATTAACATTTTTTTTGCAACTCTGTTATTTAAAACGGATATTTAACTTGCAAATAGAGGGAATCGAAAAAATCCTACTAAGTACAATAAATTTTTGTAAATATTAACGTTAGACAGGTATGTAAAATTGTCCTTTTTGTGGCAAGATTGGTATTTTAGTACTAACTCGAACCTAATAGGGTCAGGGTGGAAGCAATAATTTAAAAAAAAATCGTAGTTGTATTCAGTGCCGGCTCATGGCATGTTCAAGAAACAGTGCTGCAGAGCATGGGTATCAACAATAAACATTTAAAAACATAAAAACTGCGCTGTTATATATTGTTTTATCTATCTAATAAAATGCATACTCACCAATTTGTGCCTAATAAGATTAGACGCATTTAATTTGTAAGGTGCTGTTTGGAATTTCCATGCAGTTTGCCCCTTTTAGCCTTATCATTACACTATTTTTTTTTATCTCACAGCCCTCAGATCCACCCGTACTTTTCATATATATATTTATTAGATTTTCTGGTATAACTTATGCCCCGGCTTGTGGAAGATAGATAGAAGAAGACGGCATAGGACGACCGTTTCGTTAAATTATAAGTATTTCGTCAATGTTCAATATCGAAAAGTTCTTATATATTTCGAAATTAAATCCATTTCTCAATCATCAAATCAAAACCATAACAAAACAGTAAACACAAAAGACAGATCGGCAAACGAAAGGCTTCAAGCGGCTAGACTAAAAATTTTGCAGCTCTGTATGTATACGTAAACACGCTCTAAAAACTATAGCAGATATCCCGGCCTAGAAACAATTCTCATTTGCCATTGGTCGGTTTAAGGTCCACCACTTATTTTGTGACGTATACTGCCAGACAAAGAGTATACGTAGCGTGAGCATCTAAGTCTATGGATGGCCGCGACTGAGTGTGGACAAGACAAACAACATGGATAAAAAATATACTTAAATAGAATAAAAAAATGTGTGTTTTGCAAATACCTATAGGACTATTAAGACACAAGAAATAGAGAAAATGTATACGGGTATTACAGATTCGATGCTTACCATTGATATCTGGTAAACGAGAGAATGAAGGTTGAATTGGGGTAAAATTGCGTAATTTGGAAACGACTAATAAGCCGTCGATAAATTTGAAAAATTCAGAGTACTTCCGAAGATAATCGAAAAAAACGGAAATGGACGTTTTTATTTTTTTCCTCAGAACTGCGTCTACGGCGTCGTGCTCAATTTACTTCCTCGTGCGATATGGACATCGTATCCACTCTTATAGCACAACCTATTATTTTCTCTCCTACGTACAATGCTATTGGAAACTATTGTTGTGTGTTCTAATATTCACCTGGTAATAATTTCATTATCTAGTGTTGGGCAAAATCGGATTATTTTGATAATCGAGTACTTACTTGGTGCTCAAATGATTTCAATAATCGAGTAATCACTCGAGTGATGTTTCGCCCGAATTACAGATAACTATTTTCTACATGTAGAGGGACGACCGATTTTGAGAGACGATGCTGAGTGATGATTCCTAGTGATGATTTCAAGTGCTTTTTGTATTGCTGACTTGGTAGGATATTTAACTTGCAAATAGAGGGAATCGAAAAAATCCTACTACAATAAATGTTTGTAAATATTAACGTTAGACAGGTATGCAAATTGTAGGTCATAAAGTCCTTTTTGTGGCAAGATTGGTATTTTAGTACTAACTCGAACCTAATAGGGTCAGGGTGGAAGCAATAATTTAAAAAAAAATCGTAGTTGTATTCAGTGCCGGCTCATGGCATGTTCAAGAAACAGTGCTGCAGAGCATGGGTATCAACAATAAACATTTAAAAACATAAAAACTGCGCTGTTATATATTGTTTTATCTATCTAATAAAATGCATACTCACCAATTTGTGCCTAATAAGATTAGACGCATTTAATTTGTAAGGTGCTGTTTGGAATTTCCATGCAGTTTGCCCCTTTTAGCCTTATCATTACACTATTTTTTTTTATCTCACAGCCCTCAGATCCACCCGTACTTTTCATATATATATTTATTAGATTTTCTGGTATAACTTATGCCCCGGCTTGTGGAAGATAGATAGAAGAAGACGGCATAGGACGACCGTTTCGTTAAATTATAAGTATTTCGTCAATGTTCAATATCGAAAAGTTCTTATATATTTCGAAATTAAATCCATTTCTCAATCATCAAATCAAAACCATAACAAAACAGTAAACACAAAAGACAGATCGGCAAACGAAAGGCTTCAAGCGGCTAGACTAAAAATTTTGCAGCTCTGTATGTATACGTAAACACGCTCTAAAAACTATAGCAGATATCCCGGCCTAGAAACAATTCTCATTTGCCATTGGTCGGTTTAAGGTCCACCACTTATTTTGTGACGTATACTGCCAGACAAAGAGTATACGTAGCGTGAGCATCTAAGTCTATGGATGGCCGCGACTGAGTGTGGACAAGACAAACAACATGGATAAAAAATATACTTAAATAGAATAAAAAAATGTTTGTTTTGCAAATACCTATAGGACTATTAAGACACAAGAAATAGAGAAAATGTATACGGGTATTACAGATTCGATGCTTACCATTGATATCTGGTAAACGAGAGAATGAAGGTTGAATTGGGGTAAAATTGCGTAATTTGGAAACGACTAATAAGCCGTCGATAAATTTGAAAAATTCAGAGTACTTCCGAAGATAATCGAAAAAAACGGAAATTGACGTTTTTATTTTTTTCCTCAGAACTGCGTCTACGGCGTCGTGCTCAATTTACTTCCTCGTGCGATATGGACATCGTATCCACTCTTATAGCACAACCTATTATTTTCTCTCCTACGTACAATGCTATTGGAAACTATTGTTGTGTGTTCTAATATTCACCTGGTAATAATTTCATTATCTAGTGTTGGGCAAAATCGGATTATTTTGATAATCGAGTACTTACTTGGTGCTCAAATGATTTCAATAATCGAGTAATCACTCGAGTGATGTTTCGCCCGAATTACAGATAACTATTTTCTACATGTAGAGGGACGACCGATTTTGAGAGACGATGCTGAGTGATGATTCCTAGTGATGATTTCAAGTGCTTTTTGTATTGCTGACTTGGTAGGATATTTAACTTGCAAATAGAGGGAATCGAAAAAATCCTACTACAATAAATGTTTGTAAATATTAACGTTAGACAGGTATGCAAATTGTAGGTCATAAAGTCCTTTTTGTGGCAAGATTGGTATTTTAGTACTAACTCGAACCTAATAGGGTCAGGGAGGAAGCAATAATTTAAAAAAAATCGTAGTTGTATTCAGTGCCGGTTCATGGCCTGTTCAAGAAACAGTGCTGCAGAGCATGGGTATCAACAATAAACATTTAAAAACATAAAAACTGCGCTGTTATATATTGTTTTATCTATCTAATAAAATGCATACTCACCAATTTGTGCCTAATAAGATTAGACGCATTTAATTTGTAAGGTGCTGTTTGGAATTTCCATACAGTTTGCCCCTTTTAGCCTTATCATTACACTATTTTTTTATCTTACAGCCCCAGATCCACCCGTATTTTCATATATATAGTTATTCGATTTTCTAGTATAACTTTTGCCCCGGCTTGTGGAAGATAGATAGAAGAAGACAGCATAGGACGACCGTTTCGTTAATTTATAAGTATTTCGTCAATGTTCAATATCGAAAAGTTCTTATATATTTCGAAATTAAATCCATTTCTCAATCATCAAATCAAAACCATAACAAAACAGTAAACACAAAAGACAGATCGGCAAACGAAAGGCTTCAAGCGGCTAGACTAAAAATATTGCAGCTCTGTATGTATACGTAAACACGCTCTAAAAACTATAGCAGATATCCCGGCCTAGAAACAATTCTCATTTGCCATTGGTCGGTTTAAGGTCCACCACTTATTTTGTGACGTATACTGCCAGACAAAGAGTATACGTAGCGTTAGCATCTAAGTCTATGGATGGCCGCGACTGAGTGTGGACAAGACAAACAACATGGATAAAAAATATACTTAAATAGAATAAAAAAATGTTTGTTTTGCAAATACCTATAGGACTATTAAGACACAAGAAATAGAAATATATAAATATTTTCATATTATCAGAACAGATTGCAGATTATACACTAGCCGCCACTGGTTGTACCCCTTTATCAGCCACGCCCGTTTAAAAAATGTATACGGGTATTACAGATTCGATGCTTACCATTGATATCTGGTAAACGAGAGAATGAAGGTTGAATTGGGGTAAAATTGCGTAATTTGGAAACGACTAATAGGCCGTGGATAAATTTGAAAAATTCAGAGTACTTCCGAAGATAATCGAAAAAAACGGAAATTAACGTTTTTCTTTTTATTTTTTTCCTCAGAACTCCGTCTACGGCGTCGTGCTCAATTTACTTCCTCGTGCGATATGGACATCGTATCCACTCTTGTAGCACAAACTATTATTTTCTCTCCTACGTACAATGCTATCGGAAACTATTGTTGTGTGTTCTAATATTCACCTGGTAAGAATTTCATTATCTAGTGTTGGGCAAAATCGGATTATTTTAATAATCGAGTACTTACTTGGTGCTCAAATGATTTCAATAATCGAGTGATCACTCGAGTGATGTTTCACCCGAATTACCGATAACTATTTTCTACATGTAGAGGGACGACCGATTTCGAGAGACAATGCTGAGTGATGATTGCTAGTGATGATTTCAAGTGCTTTTTGTATTGCTGACTTGGTAGGAATGGGTCTATCAGGGAAATAAACAGACAACATAATATGATACAATACTTAAGGTTTTCCCCACATAGTACCATTTTATCATAGTGATGTTTTCTTCTATTGTGTAAATCATAATAATTACCTAGGCGAGAAATATTACTAGTAAAAAATATAATACTTTCAAATTACATTTCACAATGACAAATCATTGGTTAACAAGTCCAATTAAAGCTGGTGTCCACAGCATCACCTGTTGAATTCCAATGAAAAACCAACCGCAATCCTATTCAAATAAGTTAAGATCGGATTGTCCAAAATTATTCAAACTCCGCATGTGCACTCACCTCACAGAGACCCTAATAAGGTCTCGCTACAATCCCGCTTTAAAGTCAACAGGGAAGCAAATATTTAGACAATGTAATATTTGCATAGGATTTCCTATGTTTCCAATCACGATGCACCACCCGGTATATACGCACGTACTTATTTTCGACACAGACGTCTCTGGGTTATTTACCAAAGTGACCAGCTTCATTTAGAAATAATGTCCCACAAAAAATCTTACATTTTTATATTTACTTAATAGTAATTAATTCTTATATTCAGCTTCTTGCAATTTACATAAAGATTTGCTTTTATAAATTATCTCTTGGAAAAATAAATAAAATTAATCGAAGTAATTTTTTTTAGATCTTATGTCGGGATACTAAAAATAATAATTAAAGATAACGATGTCATTCTGTCAGTATCAGCTTCACTTAATTTAAAAAAGAAACAGGAACCTGTGCTTGGCTTTTAATTTACAATAAGAGACATGAAAGCAGGCGGAATCTTTGATTGTCATGAACTTTACATAGGGTTGTCACCTTCCTTACCAACGATTCCGAGAGTCTAATGACCAAAAAAAAAGTTGAATGCAAATACGTTTGCTACAAAATGAACAAAAAATCCATCAAAGGTAACATAAATAAAAGATACTTTGGCCTAATAAATAACAAAATTTCAGAAAATATAAGAAATATCATTTTGCTAACAAAAAAAAGAAACGAAAACGCTTCCATGGAGCTTCTATTTGTTGAAAAATTGTGAAAAGTTTGCATAAAAAGTGCAGGTTTTGTAAACTGAATTTCCGGGAGAAATTATATGAAACCCGGAAGACGGGAGACCTACGCTTGTTAATGCCCGATTCCAGGAGACTCCCGGAAAACTGGGAGAGGTGACAACCCTAACTTTACAGGATATTTCACTTATTGGTACAGTCGAGAGCAAAGAAGGGGACACTAAATGTTTACAATCATTTTCGACTCAACTTAACAAAATTTGCAAAATTGTGTCTAATAATATTATAAACTGAAAGTCTGCAAAAATATGCAGTGTGGTCAAATTTTAAAAAAATCAATCTCAAATCTTTTTCTGTTGTAATATTTGGAACGATCATTGGAAAATGCATCATTCTATTTTTGAAATATTTTTTCTTAATCTTATAATTATGAAGTAAACTCGAGCCAACAGAATGGCAGTGATATATATAGGTACTGTATTTAACTTCTACGGCGTGCGACTCTTGCAATTTTCAGAGCCAAGTGACGGTATTACCCGCATTTTCTCTTACTTTTTTATACTGAAACCCATCCACCAAGGCAGATGGTTTCCTTTTGCTTGTTTCAATTACATTAAATTTTTCTACAGGGTAACGCAAATTTTATTACCCCGAAAATTATTTATAATTAGAAAATAATATGGTCATTTCTTTTATTCTTTCTGGCAAAAGTTCGTTTTTGACAATTATTTCTATGATGGCTCGAAAATTTCAACAAGTATAAACACACAAATTTTAGTATCTGTTTAAAGGTGTGGAACAATGATGCTGGATAACTGGACATCGAACGTGTCACAATGCCAAGCCAGATCACTGATGAGCGCCCAGAATCAGAAACAAGGATGACCTCACATTTCATTTTAAGTGAGGCAAGGAATGTTAACATCAAATTAAATGACAGGCTGGCCATTGTACCTCAAAACCCGATGGACGTACCTATTGGTAAACAAAAAGTTTATTGGTAACTCTCCACGGCGCCGACCGTCCGGAGTTTGCACGCTATGCACCCCTTCGTCTAATACCTGCTGTCTTATCACCTTGTTAGTGGGGAATGGCAGCTTATGGGTACTATGACTCACTGCTAACAGCGGTATGCCCTTTCTTCTTCCATTAACATCTGAATCATTTCGTTGTTTTGTCCTACTGGGACTCATCAGAGACGCGCGACCATCCTGAGGCCACGGCCCGCATATTGATCCTTTAGACTCCTTAGCTCATTGTTGTCGGTGATTTATTCGACACATGAGAGGTAGGCAGCTTGGCTGCTCCTGAGTTCTAATTAAGGCTGATAAAAATCAAAATGATGCTGGACAAATAAGGATAATACACCATATTTGTTTTAAATCGTAACGTTTCAACTGGTAAGAATATCCAGAATAAATAGTAGTGACCTGAAGATGACTGAAGATTATCAGTTGAAACGTTGTGATTTATAAACAAATAGGGACTTTATTTTTTTGTGTTGTTTTTTCCTACAAAATAAAAAACACCGTTAAATACCTCTCTCAGATTTTTTTTTTGGACCGTAATTGACAAGTAGGTATTGTCATTATTCACATATATCAAATTTTTTTGTTTTTATAACCGAGATTTGCAGATCACCTCCTTATACTCATAAGTAGTTTTACTGCTGCCATTTAAAAGATTTTGTTTGTTTTGATTATATCTAATAAAGAGGCAGGAGCGTGGGCAACTAATTGGGATAATTAAATTGAAGTAGTAAATCTTGTTAGGCTACTAATATATCGCACTTAAAATAACAAAGATATAATTACATTTTCCAGACCACTAATAGCAGAAACAGCTCGGCCGGGGAGGGGGGGGGGGGGGGGGGGGGGCAAGTCTTTTTAAAATTACATGTGTAAAAAATTGTAATATTGAGTCAAAAGTTTTCTCCACTTCCTTTCTTTTATGAATGAATAAATATTATATTTATAATGTCACGCCCAAATTTTAGGGTGTGACGAGGGACGTAAAGGTAGCACGGAACCTTAGCAGCTATTATATTAACGATTTTGAAAACAAATTTATTAAAAAGATAAAAATGATTATTACCTGAAGGGTTTACAAAAGAGAATCAAAATTAATAAAAACCTGGATTTAAACCTTTGTCAACAGATGGAAAATAAAATTATACTTACATGAATTTTAGGCTCATCGCTGGCGTCTTGAGGACAACAAAATTTCACAATTTTTCGAACCGAATGTGTGACAGGAAAAAAAATATAACTAAAGTGACCATGAGAAAATCCTGGAAATAATTTTTAAGTTCCGCATTTTATCGCAAGAGGGCGTAATTGAAAAGTAAATTTTAAAATTTTACATATCTCCGAAAATTATTTTAATTAAGAACGGTGTGCCTGAGGAGAAAAACGCAAGAGACCATTTTTATGCATAATTGACCAGGCTAATCCGAAATAATATCCACATGGAAAAATATCAGTGGCGTCCCACTTCTTTTCTAAAAAATATATAATCGCTTCTTCATTTAAAGTTTTAAAAATTATTCTATTGGCGATAACGCTGAAACGAACGGAGATATCGAGCTGCGGTTTTAATATTTTTTTAAGCAAATTTCATCTTCTTTTCGAATATGGTATCATAATTATACCGTATGATTTATTTTTTCGGAGTAAAATGAAAAAATATGTTATTATTACAAATTTCGCCCTCTAGCATTTTTTTTAGAACTATTATGGACATCTAAATACGATTGGTGAAAGTGCATACATTTCTGTTCCAAACAGTCTTTAGTTTGCTAAAATCGGATAAGTCGTTTATAAGTTACAGCGATTTAAATAATTACACTTTCAACAGATTCCCCCCTCTTATTAAAGTCGGTACGCCAATGAGTGACCAAAATGATGCATAATTGTCCATGATTTTTAATGGTGTTATCAAATATATACCTTAATATGGAATTTTCGGAGATATGTAAAATTTTAAAATTTACTTTTCAATTACGCCCTCTTGCGGCAAAATGCGGAACTTAAAAATTATTTCCAGGATTTTCTCAGGGCCACTTTAGTTATAACTTTTTTTTCCTGCATTTCTATGCCCAATAGTTTCCGAGATATGGCCGCTCGTCACCCTTAATGAATCACCCGGTACAACTTTTATTATACACATTTAAAAAAAATATGTGTTCAATAAATATTTTCGTTAATTTAATTTTACATTTACTAAGCTTGATTATTAGAAAAAGACCTATTGTAGAATATATAACCTAACATTTTTATAAAAGCACAAATTGCCTTGTACTTTAACGCCCGTGCAAGCCTCTACAACCTAGCACGCAATAAACACAGAAAGACCTATGTATCGCTCTTTTTTCGCTCAAAAACGGCCTGTACGGTATTGCCCTCCGTTCTTCTACTTTTTAATTTCTATACAATTTTCTGGATTTTTTAATACATTTTTCTAATTATTTATGGTGTCGCCGAATATAAATATACAGGGTGTTCCTTAACGAGGTGCCAACATGTTGTTTGTTCAATTGTCAATTGCAAGAAAAAAAATGTAATTAATTTTTTTTCTTTTCTGGAAAAGCTTTATCTCTTAGATGATCAGTAGTATAATATTAAATTTAGAGGCTCAAAAATAAGCACTAACTTTTATTATAAATTATATTTTCGAAAAAAAAAAAAATAATAATTTAAAATTTGACGATTTTAACAACTCTTCCTTAAAATCGTTACCGCCTCTGTCTAAAAGTAATCAGATCGCAAAATCAAGCAAAATAGTAGAAAATAAAATAAAGATAAATCTATTTTTGAAGTGTTTAATAATAATTAGAAATGTTTAAATTTCAAACATTCGTAAATTTTATTTCCGTCATCAAGACTGTCTAACAATAAATTTAGTACTTTTATTTTATAAACCTTCCTAGAATAGTTGTTTTCGAAAACTGTTGTAAACCAATCACAAATCAGACTGTACACAAAGGCCTTCTTTCATGGTCATTAAGTGATCCAGCACTGAGTTAGTGAAGAAGAAGATTATCCATCTAAGGACGATTTCTATATTATGCTGAATGTAACATGAATAATATTATTACATAATGGTAAATAAATAAATCGAGGAACTGGTGACACACGAAGGAAAATAACACGACTGATGGCAGTCTATTACTTGCATGTGTGGAATCAAGAGCTTGTACAGAACAACATATTTGAGTATTATTTAGATAGACATAAACGGTGTGTGTGTGTGTAAAGGGCAAGACACTACAATGGCGACGAGGAGAAAAAGAAACAAGTGAGTCGAAGGAAAATAATATAACAGAGATAGTAACTTACGAAAGGGACTTAGCAGTAGTTCATAAGCAAAACAAAAATTGCCGGTCTTCCTACATGGAAAAGGGCACAAGAGAGAAATAATTGCCGGTCTTCCTACATGGAAAAGGGCACAAGAGAGAAATAATTGCCGGTCTTCCTACATGGAAAAGGGCACAAGAGAGAAATAATTGCCGGTCTTCCTACATGGAAAAGGGCACAAGAGAGAAATAATTGCCGGTCTTCCTACATGGAAAAGGGCACAAGAGAGAAATAATTGCCGGTCTTCCTACATGGAAAAGGGCACAAGAGAGGAATAATTGCCGGTCTTCCTACATGGAAAAGGGCACAAAAAAAAAATGTTCACCAGTCTTCTTATATAGGAAAGGATACAAGAGAAAAATAATTGGAGGGCTTCCAAGAAGGAAACGGGCACAAAAGGTGGAAACCTAATAATATTTAAAAAAAATTGCTGTCTAAGATAGAAAAAGGCATTTGCTATTATTATGATATTAGTAGGTAGTAAATGTTAGGAGAACTACCTAAACACGGTTATTTTAAAATTATAAATAAGGAATTTTAAAACGCCCCTCTTGATGTAATTCAGGATAACCTAAACATAACGCAATTTATAGCGTCTTTATGACGTTGGATTCGATGTTGACAACAGCAAATTTCTACGTTATTAGACGAAAGAAATGTAAATGTAAATATAAGAATCTAATATTAGTAATTTTGCAAAATGACAATAAAATAGGTATTTTACGAACTATCAAATCAAGTTGTTTTAAAAAAGGGTCGTTTTTATACAATGGGTTAATATTACTTATATAACAAAAAAAAAACATTGACCGAAAATTTATATTATATAACCAATTCAATGATTAAGAGGGTATACACGAAATAAAACAAAATAACATTTAATTTTTGTTAACTGCTTATTATCGTATTACTAGGCACTAAATAAGTTACGTGTTGACTTTGAACTACATGCTTCTTTCACTCAGCGGCGAGGAAAAATAGCAATATTTTAAAAATAGATAATTTTTAGGAATAAGTACTACAAGGTAATATGTCGAATATTACTATTCCATCGTTAGAAAGTTTGGTTACGAGGAGATGCCAGCTCAGTAAGACTCCGCTAGTAAAAGTGGAAAAGCAAATTTACCTGGACACCGCAGGCATTGTAAATTATTTTAAGAAAAGGCAGTATTATTGCATTTCGGAGGTATTGCACGAACGTAAATGACGGAGATGATATTGACAGTTATGAGATTGCTATATAAAAACTAGACGAGTACTTTGCACCCAAACAAAGCACGGTGTATGAGAGGCATCTATTTAGAGTTCTCAAGCAAGAAAACGGTGAAAAGTTTGAAACATTCTTAGTTAGGCTCCGTCATCAGGCAATTTAGATAAACAACTCATTGACCAAATAACTGAAAAGTGCTAGTCGGTTGATCTAAATATTTTAATTGGTTAATCTTAATACTTCCATTGCCGAAGCTAACTCATTAGAGACCATCGGAAGACAGATTTCAGAGTTTAACGACAGGTCTTCGACATCGACAAGTGGAATTAATGCACTGTTGACTAAAAATAGTCAGATGCAGAAAACCATTACAAGATATTCTCGCTGTGGGCTAGAAGACAACATTAGGCAACACAATTGCCAGGCAAAGAATATAACCTATTATAATGGCAAAACGAGTTGGTCCTTAGGCAAGATGCTGTTTTAAGAAACGAAGCTTTCAATCTAATCACCATCAAGGTCACAACAAAAGATTTAAACCATCAAAAGCAACTACAAGGGCGAATGTTAACTGCGTAGAAAGTGAGCAGGAACATGTATTTCATCTGGACAACAACGACGACAAAGTGGAGTGTGAGGTAGGGGGAGTTAGTATAAGTGTGATAATAGATTCTGGTAGCAAATGTAATCATATCTGAGAAAACGTGGGAATTCTTAAAGAAGTCAAATATTAAGAAACACAACCAGGAAAACAAAATCCAAATAAAATTATTTTGCCTATGGATCAAGAGAACCTTTACAAATTTTAGGCTGTTTTGACAGTAATACAAGAATAACAAATAATCAAATATCGGCAACTTTTTATGTTGTAAAGGATGGCAAGACGAATTTATTATAAAAAGATACTTCTATTGCTCTAAATATTCTTAGAATCGGGTTGAATATTAATAATATAAATGTATTATCATTTCCTAAAGTAAAAAATGTTATGGTTAATATTCCAATAGACAAAACCGTTACGCCAGTATGTCAACCTTATAGGAGGGTACACATTGCTTTGGAATCAGAATGGGTATCGCCCATGGTACCCGTTCTTAAAGGAAATGGGGATGTTAGAATTTGTATCGACACGAGAAGAGCTAATACTGCCATTTTTAGAGGAAATCACCCACTTCCAACAATAAACTCTCTTTTACCACATTTGCGTAAAGCTAAATATTTTTCAATGCTAGATATAAAATATTGCTTTTTATCAAATATAAATTTCTCCAAAATCCCGGTATATTATCACATTTATTAGTAGTAAAAGACTTAGGCTTTTATTGGAATAAATACCTATCCAGAAATTTTCCAAAAGCTATGGGGAAAATTTTACTTCCGTGTGAGGTAACTTTAAATTTTATCGGGGATATACTCATATTTGGGAAAACAGTGCATGAGCATGACAAAAGAGTTTAATTTACATTAAACAAATTAAAAACAAACAATGTATTACTTAATCAAGACAAATGTATTTTTAAAGTTACATAAATTAAATTCCTTAGTCACACATTATCGGAAAGTGGTATTAGACCGTTAGAGTCTTATATAAGTAGTATACGATCATTTAGACAACCAGTGAATATAGAGGAGGTTTATAGTTTCCTTGGGTTTATAAATTTTGTAAATAAATGGATTCTAAATCTGGCAACCTTGACAGAACCCTTAAGCCAGTACTTTTAACTTTCAAAATATTCTTTATTTATTTTTACTTATTTTCACATATCAGGCATTTCTACATGTTATTATATCACATACATATTTCATAAGATAATCTTAAAATCTAATTTCCGCTGTGTTAGTGCGTGCTAACCAGGACACAACAACGAGGCAACGCCCCGCCCCATTGGGGCTGATCTTAACCCTGGTAGAAAATTATCCTGTTTTGACCGCGGCCGGTTCCAGAAATCTTTTACCGCCATGAAAGAGTTTATTTTGCAAGTTGCTTAGACTTAAGTTGACAAAACATACAAGTATTAAAAAGTATTGGGGGAAAGAGCAAGGCGAATCTTTTAGGAGGTTGAAAGGAGCTTTATCGAAAATAGATACCTTAAGATACTACGACCCAGAACAGAAAACTTAGGTTATAGCCGATGCAAGCCCAGTAGGATTAGGTGCTATGCTTACCCAAGTTGATGAAAAAGGACCAAGAATAATTGCATTTGGAAATAAAAGTTTAACTGACATAGAAAAGCGTTATTGTCAAACTGAAAAGGAAGCCCTTGCACTTGTTTGGGCGGTAGATCATTTTAGGATTTATCTTTATGGTTTGATCTTATAACTAATCATTAGCCTTTGGAAGTCATATTCGGGCCAAGATCACGTCCATGTGCTCGGATAGAGAGATGGGATTTTATTAAGAGGAGACAGAATGGTGATACCATTAAGTTGAGACAACGCGCACTAGATGGTGGCCATGAAGGTCATCCAGCAACGGTATCGATAAAATGTCGACTGTATTGATTATATGGGACCACTACCCAGTGGTGATTACATTTTGGTAATTATTGACTATTTTAGTCGACAGAAAGAGATTAAAATAATGAAAAATATAACTTTAGGAAATACAATAGATGTCCCAAGAGATATATTTTCTAGGCTTGGATTTCCGGTTTCCATTACAGCCTACAGTGGGAGACAATTTATTAGCGAAGAAATGAAAAATTTTTGCAATAAATATGGAATTAAAATTTATTTCACGGTATCATATTGGTCGCAAATGAATGGTAAGGTCGAACGTCAAAATATTTTAAAAAGACTCAAAATCAGTCAAGCATTAAAACACAACTGGCAACAGGACCTACGTGACAACCAAATAATGTATAACAGTACTCCGCATTCTGTGACAGGGAAAACTCTATGTGAGCCCTTTATTTCAGAAGACAGTTCAGAGATAAACTTCCTAATGCTAATGGTTCAGAAAGCCTGGTGTTAGATCATGAAGTAAAAGACAGAGACAAAATTGAAAAAGAAAAGGAAAGGGAATACAGAGATCGTAAACGGAAAGCAACCGAGAATATTGATGTCAATGTGGGTGACAAAGTATAACAAAAAAAAATAGAGGGACAGGGGACAGTACGTGACGATAGTAATTGTTATCATAATATAAATAAAGAACATAAAATGAGTTCACAATTGGGAAAAATTATTTACTATTTTTCTATATTATTTAAATCAAAATAATCTTTTGTTGTGGGTTTCAGGACTACGATTTTTAACACTAGATTAATAGTAGTGTTAGTATATAGTATGTAATTAGTTAGTTAATTAGTTTAAGGCTCAATTAAATTTATACTAGCACATGTGTATAATTTTAGAATAAGAATTTAGACCTAACTGTTGTATTTGATACATTTAATTAATTATTAAAATAAGTAATGTTATGTACTATATGTTTAAAAAGAAGAAAGAGATGTAACATGAATAATATTATTACATAATGGTAAATAAATAAATCGAGGAACTGGTGACACACGAAGGAAAATAACACGACTGATGGCAGTCTATTACTTGCATGTGTGGAATCAAGAGCTTGTACAGAACAACATATTTGAGTATTATTTAGATAGACATAAACGGTGTGTGTGTGTGTAAAGGGCAAGACACTACACTGAAGGTTGAACTTAGACTTTAAGGTGGTATTGTTAACTTATGATTTGACATTAATCTTTTAAACTTACGAAAAATCCATGCGAGTTGACATTTCCCCACCTGTAACCGTCACGGACAAAGATAGGTCATCATCAGTCATCAGGCCTATGTATGTCCACCATGTAGAGTTTGACCAAAATCAAAAAGGTACATTAAATGACGTCGACACAAGTTGCGCAGTGGTTTGTTTACGCTCATCGCCAAGCTACGGCAAGAGAATACGGCTAATAAAGTATGTACTTTATATTAAAATCGTTAGTAATTTGCGCAGGTCTTAATAGCACCGCTACTGATTATGACCTTATTAGTATTTCACCAGAAATATTAAGGGATGTAAAAAATCCATCAAGAACGTGTTGACTTGTGCGCAGATTAAAATAAAAGACATTTTGAACATTTACTGTAGTTTAGTCTAGTCGCCTATGTTTAATTTTAATAATAAAACTTTATTTTTAAACATAATGATGAAATTTGTAATTTTTTCGAAAACGGTTGAGAATAACTTATATGCTTATAGTAGAAAAAAACGCTTAAGAATTATACAATAAATAGTCAAATAATATACAGGGGGTTCCATTTAAAAAACTTAAGAAATATTAATTTAAAATGTGTCGTTTTTGAAACCGTCTTATGATCACCCTGTATAAAATAGATAAACATTATTAGAATCATAATATGTCTAGATTCTTTGTCATAAATCTCACCCGATCCCATGACTTAAAAAATAAAATTAGATGTTTTTTTGTTTTTTTCCGCAAAACTTAATATTTTTAGTTTTTAATTTATTACTTCAAAACTACAAACGCAAAATAAATAACATTTTGGACAGTTATAAAACACTTTACTACGAACATAAATGTTCAATAAAATACTGTTAAGAAAATCAAATAAATTAAGATTCTTATTTTAGTATGACGACGAAGCTCACCCCAGGAAAAAAATTGTACAAGACAATGATATTGTGAAAAAACATCAGTGATATACTTATTTTAATTGGCGATCAACCACAAAGTTTCACCAATCAGCCCATAGCTGCTACAGCTTTGGAAACTCCATTAGCCACAACAATTCAACCCAATACCATTGTGTCATCAGTTGTTCCAACCGAATTTTCCTATCTATATAAGTATATCCTATAAAATTAAAAATAAACACTGAAAATGCCAATGCTGAGAAGAGTAGATCAGGTCACCCTGTATATAAATAAGCCACTTTTTGACCTGAATAAATATATATTTCAACGAAAATATTATTTATTTAAATCCAACCTATTTAATCCAAATAAATATTTATTTGGGCCAAACAGTGTTATTTGTGATAAACAATATTTTATTTCGATTAAATAACAGGAACTAGGTACAATTTAAAAAATTATTTAAAAGAAATAATTATTTTGATAGGCCAAATAAATACTTATTTAATAGTAATATATATGATTTATAAGAAACAATACATTGTTTGGATTAAATATTGCAGGCTTGCTGACAAATAAATATTTTCTTGATAGAAATAACTTATTATTTGTTATAAATACTTGTTTTCTCTATCAAGCAAACATTTATTTTAATTAAATGCCACATATTTGAAGCGCAATAAATGAATTATTTAAATCAATTAATATTTGTTTAAATATAATAAATTTAACTATCAGCAGTCAAATAATTTTGGACATATTTTCAAATAAATATTTGTTCAGACAATAGGAAATAAATATTTGTTTCGGCGAACTCCATTTTTATTTAGATTAAATAAATTATTTTTTCAGTGTGGGTATTCTGTTTAAAAAAAAACAATTTTGTTATCACACTTTATTGGGCCACCGTGTATATGGAAAAACATTTTCCCGAAACACACCCTATAATACAGTGTAGGTAAGTCTGCATATCAATGACATTCCTAACTCAATTCGTATATATAGGAGCTATAGAAGCCTGACTCAATATTGCAGGACCCTGTATAGAATTAAATTTGTAATCCATTACATTTTGTATGGTACTATAAGTAATGTTCAGCATCCATACCTTGCTTGATCATTTAATGCTCTTAATCACTTTTTTCTCCTCTTACTTTTTACCACGTAAAAATACAAACTCTACACTCTACACCACAATATTTATTAATATCAACTAATTAACGTTTTGATATTAACTGTCATTACTGCTTCCAAAAAGATTCCATTAGTACCAGTTTAATCCTTCGCGATTATACTTGCTTCAGTACTGTTTGACTTGCTAAGGAAAAACCTAAAAACATGGGTTACTTAAGAAACTTCTTTAAATTTTTTGAAGGAATTTAAATAAACTGCTGGACAATTGCTTTCGAGCAAGAAAAATGTCGTAATAACACAGAATCTCTTACTAGTCAGGTGGAAGCAAACATTTAAGAAAGCATGAAAAATAAATTTTCAAACCACCTGAAAGTGCCTTATACTATAAGGTTGTATTTTGTCTAACACTGTTAGATAATAAAATACAAATAGGATTGCATGGTTCTACCAAGAAATGAAAACTTTACATTGGTAGGATGTCACCACCTGCAGACCGGTTTCGAACTCTTTTGTTCTCGTCAGTACAGGGTAGGTGTTCATACCATACCAAATGAAAGTTTTAAAACCTAATGCATATAATATCAACCTTCTTCGGTCGTATATATACGTTAGCGCCATCTCTTGGTAGTCCCGTGCAATCTATCTGAGTATACCCGTCAAGGGATTTACAAGAATTGTAATAACACAGAATCTCTTACTAGTCAGGTGGAAGCAAACATTTAATGCATTAGGTTTTAAAACTTTCATTTGGTATGGTATGAACACCTACCCTGTACTGACGAGAACAAAAGAGTTCGAAACCGGTCTGCAGGTGGTGACATCCTACCAATGTAAAGTTTTCATTTCTTGGTAGAACCATGCAATCCTATTTGTATTTTATTATCTAACAGTGTTAGACAAAATACAACCTTATAGTATAAGGCACTTTCAGGTGGTTTGAAAATTTATTTTTCATGCTTTCTTAAAAGAAAAATGTCGCCTAAATTTAACAGTTAATATTTTCTGAACCAGATATGATATCGACCTACGGTTTTGAATGTTTGATAGATTCATCCCTTGGGAAACAATTGTCAATATTGGATTTTCTTTAACTGTCAGAAAATTTTATACACAGGGTGTTAAAGAAGACGATGATTTTTGCTCCAATTTTAATGGCGTGTAACTTTCACAATAATATTTTTAAATTTTATCACTCTACGTCAATTGAATCACTGGTTCATAGCAAAGAAAGTAATTGGTCAAATTGTTGATATCTGCTATATTTTAAGAAATACCGATTTTTTTGGAAAACCTTGCTTTATTTCAACTTATTGGTAGCTAGATCTCACTGTTCGTTGTATCGTGCAAACTTTGCGGGTGATTCTTCTACCTTATGAAGAGCTTGATTATGTTCAGTAACAATAGTTGTACCTAAATGTTATGATGTACTTATAAACACCTATATGTCTATGGTTTATGAGTATAGTGTTAGAAAGTTAAAAATTAATAAATACATTTTTTTCCAAAAATTAAATTAAAAAATTTATCTTTGTTAAACTTTTGTAAACACACTGTATAATATACCTGTAGTGCAATATGAAAAACTAAAAAATAAGAAAAAATTGACCTAATTTAGGGGCGAAAACTTTCCAATATAAAACAATCGTGAAAAATTGTCAGATACTCATAAATCATATAGGTGTTTATAAGTACGCCACTGTACATCATAACATTTAGGTACAACTATTGTTACTGAACATAATCAAGCTTTTCATAAGGTATAATAATCACTAGCAAAGTTTGCGCGGTACAACGCACAGTGAGATCTAGCTACCAATAAGTTAAAATAAAGCAAGGTTTTCCAAAAAATCGGTATTTCTTAAAATATAGCAGATATCAAAAATTTGACCAATTACTTTCTTTGATATGAACCAGTGATTCAATTGACGTAGAGTGATAAAATTTAAAAATATTATTGTGAAAGTTACACGCCATTAAAATTGGAGCAAAAATCATCATCTTCTTTAACACCCTGTATATAAAATTCTCTGACAGTTAAAGAAAATCCAACATTGACAATTATTTTCCAAGGGATGAATCTATCAACCATTCAAAACCGTAGGTCGGTATTATATCTGGTTTAGAAAATATTAACTGTTAAATTTAGGCGAAATTTTTCTTGCTCGAAAACAATTGTCCAGCAGTTTATAAAACAGTACCATAGTAATTCCCTGCTTTGCTTTTCTCTCCACCATTTTCACACACCCCCCCCCCCCCCCAAATAGCTCACGATGCAACCCGTCTTAGAGCACAAAGCTATGATATTTTTCGGTCAGGTTGGTGCTGCATAACTTATTTTTGCAATAATTTTTATTTTTTAAATTAAGTAAGTACCTACATAAAACTTAATACCTACGTTTACAAGCATACCAACAAATACAATACACATTATATTTTATTGCTACTCCCTGTATATCAATCTAAGATAATGCTTCTTTGGCTGTTGCTCCCAACAAGAAAATAAAGAAGTTACTCTTCTAATCGCCTGTAGAAATCTTTACGCATTCATTATGAATCTCTAATTGCATTCACCTTTAGACTGTTGCCTTCTTCTGTTTAACCGAGTCAATACGAGACCTCGCGAGGACGTATTCGTCGACTTCTTGTAGACCGGACACACGCCAGGTGCTATTTTCTAGCAGTTATAAGATGTAAGGTGTACTACCATTGTTTATATGAAACCTCGAGAAAACGTATGAACCATTTAAGGTTATTTTTGTGACTTTTCCTGCAAAGTGATTTACGGAATATTAAAAAATACGTAAAAGTACCTTTCTTCCTGTGCATTTAGTGAAGAGTGAATATATAATACTCATCCTGGATCATAAATCTGCTGTTGATACCGGTAAGATAGTTAACATTACATACATACGAGTACGTCATATTTATTAAATGTCTGAAAGGAAGTACCGTTGATTTGATTGTTTCATTGTTTAACATTTCTTATTATAGCTCTGTTATTTGTGGTATTGACCTGTAACTCCGGTAGGTAGGTACTATCTACTTTGAAATATACATAATTTTAATGTCAATTTAAAATATTGTTCCTAATTATTTTAACTTATTATAATTAAATAGTATGATCTATAATATATCTCTCTATCTAGATTATAAAGAGAGTACTATAACTTCTATACTGGGACTGGGTACGTTAGGTACCCTGTTGGTATAACCAGTTGATCTTGTTTTGTCATTACGCCATTTATCCGACCAAGAATTCTATAATAATAATAATTGTGGTTTTGGCTGAATGCTGTGTGTCTCATAGAAATGCAATAGCTAGAGGTAAGTATACCATTATATTTTTTGTGAATCTATGTTACCTTTAAACATTTATTATCAAAATTCTTTATTTAAGAGTTTGATATCTTCAAAACGTTTTTTATACCAACAAAGTATGTTCTATAACATTACTATCATCAGTATTGGGACTATTGGGCATGGACATATTAGAAAAAAGGGAAAGTAACGACGAACTCAATTAAAATAATCTGGGATATCTGGGTAATTTGAATATTTCTGCATAATAAGTGGTAAATCTGATTTTACGAGGGGCGCTATTTATTTCTACAGTTTTGACAACTGATATTAAAGTTATGCGGAATAAGAGTCGTAAAAAACTGCCTAACTAGTAAGGTGGCGAGATGCACGTCACAACTCGCAAATGCATAATCATAACAGAAACAAAAAATAAGGCTGTTAATAATTAGTAACCTATATAAAACACTGTAAAGCCCATTATTATGCCGACGATACTCAAATTTATCTCTCGTTTAAGTTCAGTGAAATTATGATTAATAATGATAAGATTAATGCCGATTTAGATGATGTTCTAAAAGCCTTGGAGGCTTACTGTATCAGCATCAACCCCAGCAAGTCCCAGGTTCTTCTGTTCGGAAGACCTCAAACACGAAATCTTTATTTCGGTAATATTTCTGTTAAGATTAATAATGTAACAACAGAATTTGTTTATAAGGCAATGAATCTGGGACCTGTGATTGACACAACGGATTCGAGATTCACCGAACCTGTCAACATCTGCATTAAAAATGCATTTGCTTACCTTAAATTAATTTACGGTCAAATTAATTAATATAATATAATATTAAATGAGAGTCTTAGAAAAAAACTTGGCGATTCTATTGTTCTGTCATATTTTAATTTTGCTGATTCAGTCTATGGGCCTTGTCTAGCGACTACCGATTCATATCGAATTCAGCTCATCCAAAATTGTTGTGTTCGTCTCATTGAAGGCATAAGGGGAAGAGGTGTGTCTGCTAAACTTCGTGAGATTGAATGGCTAAGAATGGATAAAAGGCGAATGTTTCACTCACTTGTTCTATTTAATAACATTCTACTTAACCAGCGCCCACAATACTTATATGAAAAAATTAAGTTTCGGAATGAGGCGCATAGTCTGAATATTCGATATAAATTCACCATTACTATAACCATACATTCTACAGCCCATTACGAACGTTCCTTCAATTTTAATCTTGCGAAATGTTATAATAAGGTTCCTGACAGTATAAAATGTTTAACAGACACAAAGTTTAAAGCGGCAATTAAGAGAATTATCGGCAACTTTTTATAGTTCTGTCCAAAGACCATATACAGGGTGATTCAAATTAAGTGGCCTATTAGAAGATCTCGGAAACGAGTAAACTTATCTTTCTAAAAATTTGATAGCAGGCATAATTGGCTTTGAGCTTTTAAAACATTATCTTTTGAGGTTTTTGTTACTTCCGGTTATACCGGAAGTTAGTGCCAACTTTGCTATTTTAAATAGAACACCCTGTATATTTTAGTATTTTTGATTACCTTATTAAAATCTAAATAACTTTTGTCAATAATAATCTATTCCTATCTCTAACCGTTTTTGACATATGAATTATAAAAGGATTTTTTTGTGTAAAAACGCTCAGAGAAGAAATTTTAGTAACTCTGAAACTAATAAAGGTAAACATTTAAAATTTTGCACGCTTTCAAATAATACATTGATCTTTAGTTTAAATTACTTAGGTTTCACATTTTTTATACAGGGAGTTCTTAAAATTATGCCAATGTTTCCATTTAAATAAATATGCATAAGTCAATTTTTGCAAATGGAACACCCTATTTTTTAGCTTGCCAACGTATTGAGAATTAAATTTCCTATCTAAAGGCCTTATATGTCACAATCCGCATTTTTAGTAGTTTTGGAATTATGAGCAATTTAAATAAAAAATCTTAAAATTTCTGTTTGTGTTAATGCGACATTATTTGTGAAAAGAAGGCTTCGGCTGGGATTTTTGTTTGGCTTTGAAAATTAGAAATAGCTAAGCAACAAACATAGGCATTTAATATGGTAACAAAGCTCAAAGTCAAACGAAAATCCCAGTCTAAGCCTTCTTTTCAAAAATAATGTCGCATTAACACAAACAGAAATTTTAAGATTTTTTATTTAAATTGCTCATAATTCCAAAACGAATAAAAATGCGGATTGTAACATATAAGTCATTTAGATAGGAAATTTAATTCTCTACACGTTAGTAAGCTAAAAAATAGGATGTTCCATTTGCAAAAATTGACTTATGCACATTTATTTAAATGGAAACATTGGCACAATTTTAAGAACTCCCTGTATAAAAAACGTGAAACCTAAGTAATTTAAACTAAAGATCTATGTATTACTTGAAAGCTTACAAAATTTTAAATGTTTACCTTTATTAGTTTTAGAGTTACTAAACTTTCTTCTCGGAGCGTTTTTACACAAAAAAATACTTTTATAATTCATATCTCAAAAACCGTTAGAGATAGGAATAGATTAATATTAACAAAAGTTATTTAGATTCTAATGAGGTAATCAAAAATGCTAAAATAAACAGGATGTTCTATTTGAAATAGCAAAGTTGGCATTAACTTCCGGTATAACCGGAAGTAACAAAAACCTCAAAAGATAATGTTTTAAAAGCTCAAAGCCAATTATGCCTGCAATCAAATTTTTAGGAAGATAAGTTTACTCGTTTCCGAGATCTTTTAATAGGCCAGTCAACGTGAATCACCCTGTGTATACTATGTATCTATGCATATATCGAGCTGATTATTGTGTTTGACATGTACTATTTGTTGTATTCTGAAATATGTTAAATTATGTTTTCAATTCCTTGTAGAGGGTATAATTTAGAAATTAAGTTAATCTTCTGAAAATATGTCTCATTATTCATCAAAAGAAGAAATGTTCATTTTGAAGTTTAATTAAATCCTGATAGAATTGAAAAAATATACAATTTAAGTTGTGATGTGCATCCAGCCAGTAATTGTACGGACTTTAGAAATATTTTCTATTTAACAATGATATACAGCGTAATCTTGCTGTATGCACTTGCGCATTGGTAATCTATGCTGTGATACTTCTTTGTTCCATTAGTGTGGCCGCCGACATAGCGGAACCCAAATTATGAATGGATTGGTCAAAAGTCAGGTGATTGACAGAACCAATGTCAACTTGCTGACTTGTGACCAATCTTATTCATGAATTGGGTTTCGCTATGTCGGCGTTTTCCGCTCGTGCGGATTTAGCATTAAAAAAAATATTACCTAGAGAATTACATTTTTTCCTAAATAAACTGTTGTCAGTTTCACAAGCCAACCCCCAACGTCGCTCGGTCACTTAACCTCTCGACACGGGATTTGTCAAAATGCCATTTTGGAAAGGTCAGAAGTTATTATTATTTTTTACTCTAAGATATCCTAAAGAAACAGGATGTTGTTCTTTTTGTAAAGGAAGATAATACTAATTTGTTTTGTACATTATTGATGGCCATTTGCGCTGCTTTCTGTTTAATTCGGGATTATCTAATCTTCTATTTATTATCTATCTTCTTCTTCAGTAAGCCTCGATATTGAAGAGAGCTTCACGTGCCAAAACGGATTTTACAGACAAAAATTGGTCTTTAAGGATTCCTTCAGAAACTGGCAATATTAATGAATGTCGAAGTTTTCCTCAAGTAGGAAGCCTCCAGGAACGACTATAAATATAGGCATATTATGTCTGTATCAACAATATAAAGAATCTCTAATTCATCTTCAAAAATATTATTCTCAAAAACAAAATTCAAAACGTCCGTTCTAGCTTTTTCATAAGTTAGAATTTAAAAATTAAAATCTAACTCCAGTATAACCCTTGATTTTTGGAAGATTAAAAATAATTCCACATTAGAAAACAAATCCAGGATTAAAAGAGCAGTGCAAACGAAGTTTTTACTTTAATGATAAAGCACTAATCGGCACTAATCTAGGATTATATAATGTGGTGCAAACGGGCATTAATAATAACAACTGTCCATCTACAATATACGCAAATACAGGGTTGCTGTTATTAAATATATAAAGGGCCGATTATTTCCTAAAGTAAGATAACAAAAACGTTAAATAGAGAAGGGGTTTATGAAATTCTTTTATACTGTAAAAAACTAAGTATACAGGATCAGTCAAAACGACATTTGGTTTAAACACATTAGGCACATAATTCGACACAACTATTCGTATTCGTAAGACCAAAATCCATTGGATGGATTAAATAAATTCACACCCAAGGACCACAAAAAAAAACCAATGTTTGGTGTGCCATTTTTGGTGGACACGTCATAGGACCGTATTTTATACCCGAAAAGTTTTGAACGATATTTATTACTTTTGCAAGAGAGTGTTGGTCCAAAGCTTAGACGATTACTCTGAACTATAATAATCTCAATTTACCGGCTGAACAAATATGATTTGGGCCTCCACATTTTAAAAGGTGGTGCGAGAATATCTAGAGGAAACTTTTCCTAGTAAATGGATTGGACAAAGGGGGTGCAATTAAATGGCCAGCTAGGTCTCATGATATGGCCCCTCTTGTATTTTTTCCTATGGGGGTTAAGAAAAATGCATGACATTTTCAGTATTCGTCCCAATTCCCTGTTAGATACGCTAAAAAAAAATTTATTTAACGAATTCATTAGTGTCAGGAAGTAAACGATGGACACCTTGAGCACCTTATAATAGTAGTTTGTCCAACAAGAGTGAATATGATGTCTATATCACACGAGAAAGTAAATTGAGCACGTCGCCGTAGGCGGAGTGCTCAAACTTTCGAGTGCGATATAGACAATCCACTCGAGTTGAACAGTATATTTTTTCTACGACCTTATGCTAAAAAATGTAAAAATAAGTTTGTAGGTGCCGGGCTCGAACTCACGACCATTGGATCCATAGTAAAACGCTCTAACATCTGGACTATTGAAGCGTTTAGTTAATTATCGTAAAACCAACTGAATAATGATGATACATGAAATTAATTTTCTATGCACATTCAGCACTTGCATTATTGATAAATCTATTATAAATGCGTATAGATTTTGTTATATTGAACAAATTAATAACATATTGTACCATATACATTTAAATTATATAATTTAGTGTCTTGAAAAAGAAGGCGGAGCCTCAGTAAAAATAATATACTGTGATTGGTCAGTACTTTTAAGAACAACAATGGCTTCTCTGTAATCGACCACTGTGATTGGTCAGCTTCATTACCTATCTAGGATTGTTACATAATTTTGCAGCAAAGTTAAATGGTACAGCCTACTTTACCCGCCACTTAAGTGTAAAGGAAACAGCAAATTTCCATGTGGGAGTAGAAAAAAGAAGATTTCAAATTGTTGTTTACTAAAACTTATTTTTTCTTAGTCTTCTTTGCTGTTGCTTACGGGTTTTGGCTTTCTGATGAGCCCTAATAAGGTCGAAACAGCTGTAATTGTCTACCTGTGCCCCAGAGAACTTATTATTTTGGGTCTATGTGTACTTTAATGCAAGAGACAGATGAACCACGTTGTCCGCTTGCCTCTTTTCCGAGTGACTAGCAAATGATATTCAAAATTTGATATCTCGAAAACTGTTAAGTTTGGTTATGTGGGGTGCTTAACAATTTCGCAAATAATATAGAATATAATAAAGAAAGAATATAATAGGGTGTCCCTTTTAAATTATATTAACTTTGCTCTTAAATGACTATTAGATTAATCTTGTATACTAAATTTTTTTGCAGTGTAATAGATCTTTAAAGATTCTGAAACTTTTCTATTTAACATTTTTCGCTAGCAATCTTACGTTAAGAAATAATCGACTTTTCTATACATAAATACGACCTTGTATAAGCGGTCATTACATTACATTTATCAGTGTTAAAAGTGTAAATGTGTATAAGTGATACTTATACTTATTTATTTTATTTAAATATATTCATCTTCTCAAAGAGATATTTATGAATATCTATAGACAAAAATACACAAAGTCTGGGCCTCAAGTATGAGGTTTATTACTTTTTTGGTTAGATATGTTTCGCTCTAAAGAGAATCATCAGACCTTAAAAACAATTATTGTTAATTATTCAAAAACAACTAAACTAGGTATATATTTAAAGGAACAACAGTTTTTACAGAATATCTCTATGACACGAACACGAACGGCGAAACAAAATCACCAAAACAGACAAACTGTAACTTTAGTTTTCCCACATATATCCATTTATACTCATATAAATGTTTTTGAAACTAAAATAATCCATAACATTTCTTCCTTCTGTAATGTATATGAAGTATTCTAATAATTTTTCAGGTAACAGGTATTGTTTTGATTGTAAATTAATTAAATCTTGATAGGTGACATAACTTTGATCTAAAAATGAAATTCGTTATAATTTTTAAATTGCATTCAATCAACTTTGCGTCTCTTATAATTCAATGACGTATCGCACCTAGTATCAATAACACGTTTTGGACTTAAAAACCCAACATCAATAAGAATAAGTAAATTCATCTTATTTAAAACTTTTACTTTCACTATGTTTATTCGTAAACCAATGAGGTTTACATCCAGTAAATTCTAATTTCTACTTATATTTAAAAAAAAAATTTTTTTAATAGTCTTCTTCCTCACACTTATATTCACTTGTTCTCCATATTTTTTTTTTCTCTAATGACTAGCTAATAGTCTTTTTTGCTTAATGATCATTCCCTTTCACTTCAATCTTATCTTTCGACAATTCTTTCACACCAAGATGTTAAATCTTTCATTTTACCTTTAAAGTTTTTACAGTGCCTTAAGCCTTAAACCCATATACTTTTCTTATTCACAATGAAATGTGTGTATCGGTTTCCTCTTCGTTCCACTCATTTTATACCGAACCTATAATTGTGTTGCTCAGTTAGGGTGATATCTACTGGTCTTTTCTTCTTTTAATTTTTCTCCTGAAGATGAATGCTTCTGCATTCGAAACATGTAGAGAAGTTGTTTAAAATATTTCTATAATATATCAGTGGAGGAAGACTTTGTGTTCTTATTTTTACCTTCTTTATTTAAAACTATTTTATTTTCAATCTCCGTAACCTAATCTGTCTCAACTATATTATAGTTGTTATAGCTGTGACAGACACATAAAATTATAAATACTTGTCAAATGACAGATTAGATTAATAAAATCGTTTAGTGCAAATTAACTTTTATATTTTTGAGGAGTTGTGTAATTGTAGTTTCATCTTTTAATAAAAATTATGGAACATCATTCAAGAGAAGAAAAATTGGATATAATTTATAGTCGACGTCCAGAATCTAATTATTTTTAGTTTTCTTTGAAAACAAAACAAAGTTGATAGATACAAGATGGATTAGCACTTATTCTTATTGATGATGTATTTTTAATTCCGAAGAGAGGGGAATTTAAAAATTTTAAAATAATATTTCCCGACTATTTAAAAAAGCAAAGTTGATGATGGTTTTAAAAAAACGAAACGTCGGATTAAAAATCTAATTACCCCAGCTTGGAGAGAAGAAAAGGTGGTGATGAATAGAATATGTAAACTTTATTATACCATATCTCTTCAAATAGAGTCGGAAAAAAAGAAAAACGAAATCGCGATAGTTCTTTTTTCGCTTAATTCAAAACGTTTTAGTATTATTTAGTAGGGCGCAACTTTTTTCTAATTTAACCATATCTGTATGGTTCACGAGCGCCCTGTATAGTAGGTACATCCTTATCTGGGACACCCTGTATATATATTTTAAGAAAAAAAAACAATTTGTCCGTGTCAAATAATTACTTTAATATTATAAATGTAATTGAAAGTTATTTAAGGCCGAGCCTTTGTCTCTTTATTCTTACAATATATTTAATATCAGGTCTCTTTGAGTAAAAATGGATGAATTCTTCCAATACTTTTATACACCTTATTTATGAGATTGCGACATTTTTATATCTAGGGCAACATTTCGTCTCTTTCTTCATCTCTTATTACCTACATCCTTTTATTATATACCACTACTTTCTCATCAAAATTTTTATAGCAAATCCCCCTTCCCCCATGGAAATACGGACATTCCATTACAAAACGGAATCCCTTAATTTTAGGTGGGCCGATGCCCCCCCTGCCCCCCCCCCCCCCCCCTGGCGCCGCCACTGCCTCTATCCTAGCCCAAGCGCCACTAAACGGATTATCTATTTTTAACATAACGCTCGGCATTCAACCAATTTTCATTTATCAATGCTACACCAGTCATTTCCTCTTCGTTCGCTGCCAGGGCCATTCCCGAGGGGACCTACCGCTTAACGTGAGTTCCGAACCACGATCCTCAGTTATGCGATACCCCCCCAAGGGCTATCAATCCTTGCTTTCTTGCATTGCATGACCAACCAATTAGATAGTGTGTACCTTCTTCCGCACCCCACGAGATGTCCGATCTCATCCGGCCTGGTTACCGGCGTGAATGGAGTGGGTTAGAGTTGATACATTTTACACTCTTCCCTGCATTCTTAAACGTACTAAATTTCGGACATACTTTTTTTATTGTACGTGTGCCCACTCTGAGGATCGAACCCGGCCGCCACGGTCGAATGCTAGTACCTCACCTCCAAGCTACTGCCGCGGTTGGTGAAGAGGGTTTAATTCATCCGCCCCTGCGTACACACCTGACGCTAGAAAGTACTCGGTAAAGAATGAACAATTATTAATTCTTGGTATTTACTCGTCCGTATATGTTACGTAGGTCCGAAAATATTAAATTTTTTCTTTGTTTAAAAAAAGTATGCATAATATATATTTTTTAATACAGTATAAAATAAAATATACTTACTGTCTTTGTCTAACATTTTAAATAACTCCAAAATATGCAGATCAATGTCGCTGTTTGTCTGGAAGCGATTTTTCAAACAGGTTCGGATATCCTCAAGCTTTATAAATTTGTTCGTCCGGAAGACAAGGTTTATTTCTTCTTGAGGGGGGCTATATCCAAATAGTGCAGTAAATAAAATTGAATATTCATTTTGGCCGCACAGTATTGGTCCTTTATTATGAAATATTTCGGAAATGGCTTTAGAAAAGTAACAGTCAAAACGCTTTGACATTTTATTTAAAAAGTTGGTAGTGGTAGTTATGGAAATAATGAAAACATTTCCTAGTCCACACAAGTATCGAAGTTGAATGAGAATTAATCATAATTTATTTATGAAATTAATATTTGCGCGCTGCAACAACATAATTACCAGAAGTGCCTATTTTTATTATATTTCTAGGTAACAACAGGCCATGTCATTTCATGCCAGTACAAATGCAAGGCACGGATTGTGTCTAAAAAACATGATTTAATAGTCTAATCTTTTTTTTAATGATAAAACACCTGCACTGTAGGAAAAATCCTTTAAGGCGCTCTGGGAGCGGTGCGTGTGTGAAGAAAGCGATTAACGTTGGTCTTGAAACGTTGAAGATTGTATTCATTGGAAAACACGACCTCAGGAAGATCATTCCACAAAGATGACGTTCTCCAGATGAAAGAATTCTTGAACAATGAAGTTCGAGGAGTACTAAGCTAAACAACATATGGATAAGCGGCAGTGGTTCGCCGTGTATTTCTGTTTTGAATTGCTCTAGGTGGAATCAAGTGGGCAATGTCAGTCGAACACCTGCCATGGAAATATCTGTAAAAGAGAGCCAAATCACCAACCTGTCTTTGATGCTCCAGGCTATCGAGGGTCTTGGTCAGCTCGGGGTCGCCGATCAGACGAACGGCTCTCCTTTGAATGGAATCCAGTAGCCGAAGGGTGTGCTTGGGTGCAGAGCTCCAGACATGAGAGCAATATTCTAATGATGGTCGAATCTGGGCTTTGTAGAGTGTCAAAAGTTGATGAGGTGTGTACAACCTTTTGGTGCGGAAAAGTACACCAAGTTTCTGTGCAGCTACCTTGGCAATTGCGGCAACGTTATCATGCCAAAACATATTACCTCCCAGATTGACCCCCAGCAAATTAATAGACGGTGCCAGGGGAATTGCGTGTCCTGCCATGACTATATCCGGTTCTGCAATGTTAACCTTTTTGGAGAAGACTGATGCCTGGGTTTTCTTAGCATTAAATTCGACTTGGTTACTGTCACCCCAAGCCAAGATTTCTTCCAGGTCATTGTTGAGGCGCAATACTTCCAGCTGCCTACGAAGATGTGCGTCGGCAGCGGATGTTTGGGGAATCAAGGTAAAAGATGAGACAAGTGTGCTGTCATCAGCAAAGCTATAAATTGGATTTTGGGTTTTCACTAGAAGGTCGTTAATATACAGTAAAAAGAGGGTAGGCGACAATATGGACCCTTGAGGAACACCGGCATTGATGGTGAAGGTGTCTGAGAGAAACCCGTCAATCGCCACTTGCAGAGAACGGTTCTTAAGGAAGCTGGTTAACCATAAACAAAATCCATTAGGCATACCGTAGGATCGCAATTTACTTAGAAGCCCATCGTGCCAAACACGATCAAAAGCCCTAAGTCACCATTACAGTGCCATCTTTTAACAATAATAACCAACAAATATTACATAGTCGTATTTTTATTTTATTTTCAGTTTACGGAAGCGGGCATGCACCGTCAAAATCCGTCCATTCGCCACCTTTGGTTCAGACACCACCTACTTATCGTATGCCACCCTTTCCACCCATTACTGAAACTGGCATTCCTGGATCGACTCTAGAATGTCCTGTTGCATTTTCTAATTCAGCGCAACTGTACACACATTCAAATAAATTTCCAGTAAGTATACTTTTAATCTTTATATAAAACGATTGACAAAATTGTTTAGAAATATTGATAAGTATTTAGGTAAAAAAGTATAAAAGTTGATATATTTCTATAGTAATATAATACCCAACGAAGACAAATTGAGAAAGAAGACAAACAATCTTGTTAATTGGTTGAAGCAAAGAAACGTCAAAAACAAGAGGCGTCACCATCGTGTCTAGCGAGAACCTTGAGTCAAGCAGCGGGACATTTAAAGGCCACAGTTTTGTAATTTTCTTTGTTAACAATATTTTAAAGTAATATTTAAGCCAAAAACTATTGAAAATCTCACTAGTTGGTTTTATAAGTAATAAAAACCAAATAATAGGATTCTGAATAAACTTCCCGGCTTCAAATATCACTTTAAAATTATTTCTTCTAAATTATTTATCATTGTCTGTAAAAACAAAAAATAAAATTCCAGCAATGCAGCATGTCATAATTTTATTAAAAAATTATACGTACATTATCACAGTCATCTTCCTCGTAATCTTTTTATCGAGTTCCTTGTTTACTGGGTTTTCATTCATTCTCTAAGTACTTAAAGTTTTTTTAGCAATGTTCGTATTTTCAATAGAGATCTATTGTACTCACAGTCAGCTTGGTTTAAAACTTTTTATTGGCAAGCTGAAGAGCTACGACCAAATTAAGACTCCAAAATGCATTCGTTCAAAAGAAACATCTAATCTAAAATAAAAATACACAATGTAAAAACAGTGCCAAAGTGGGTTAAAATGATTTCTACTCGTATTCAGTATTCGGCACAGGGCTAAAAGATATTATTTTACGAGGTTAGGATAAAAAAAATAATTACAAGTGTTTGCAAAATTTTGGCTAGTTTAGATACTAATAGGAATTTTATGATTTGTATAATTATAAAGATAAAATACATTAATCAAATTTAACGAAAAGATGTTTGAATTACATACCTTTAGCAAAATGACGATGTGCTCTTTTTCATAAACAATTAGAAAATAAAAAAATTAAATTAATAATCTCTGTCAGTCATTTTCATCATAGGGCGAGGTTGGTTGGATGATTCCATTTGGCTCCAGTAAACACGCTCACTTTGTAGAAATAAGTACGTAGGTGTAATATTGACACATAAACGATAGGGATAAACGTAGGTCCTAACTTAAGTAAATAATCTGGAGGTCTGACTACTACTAACTTCGATCCCGCCCATAAGAAGTCTTACCGGGCTAATAATACCCTTGGTAGTATGTTGACATACACATAGACTGTTTCATTTGACAATCTGTTTCATTTGACATCCCAGTTTACTAGATGAGAACAAAACATATCTTACCTAAAAATGCGGTATAGTCAGATCTGATCTTAACGTGCGGGTCCAAAGGTCACTGATCATATGCGTCAAATCAGACAACACAGAGACTATCAAAATGTTGTGAGATTATTTACAAATATACCGAAGGAAGGAAAAATAGTTTCATTATTTTAGCTATCGCGAAGATAGCCACATATACCTAATATTATTAAAGAAGATTTTCCTTTTCATCCTAATATTATTAGTTTTGTAAAAATTATGTACAGGGGAGTTGAAAAAGTTACAAAAAAATTATATAATCGTTAATTATATACCTACTGTACCCTTTAATTAAAAACGACAATAATAAACAGTGCAATTTATTTTAACAATTTTACTACTAAAACCTTAAAATACAATGGCATTTTAGTCTGATCAACTATTTTGATAATATAATCCACGTTTCGTCTAAAAATACCACTTTTTTAAATTTCGATTCGTAATTGTCCGTATTTTTTTTTAAAAACTGAACACGCTGACTCACTATCTGTGGCTGCTCACATAAAAATCTTCGGTTACAGTCTTTTTTATAGCGAAAACCTAAATTTTTTAATAATTTTGATAACGCTTCAAGTCCAATTTCCAAAACACCCCGAATTTTTAATGTTTTTTGTAAAACTGGAAGAGTTACATTGATTTTTGATTTGTATAAATCGTAAATCATATTTCGAACTCCAATTTTAATATTTTCGCTTACATCCTCAGTCTTTGGCTTTCTTCGTTTACACTTTTTAGTATTCTTGGGTATTATGGTATGTTTTGTTTCATGCACAATTTTCTGCACAGTCCTTAAACTAATTCCCAGTGCTTTGGCTACTGTTTCCTGAATATTGGTTGGCGAATTTCCACTTTTTCTTTCATTTTCGAAATAGTTTATCAGATTAAGTACCATTTTTTTTTTGATTGGGGATGCAAAAACCCAGAAATTTGTTTCATTTTGTCACAAACTGTCAAAGTCACAAAACTGGCATATTTAAAATAAAACGTAGCTGGTGCTATTATAAACTTTTTTAGAATGGCTGGAAAGTAAATACATAATATATTATAATCTTTTTTTTGATGTCAAAATGGAATAAGTCTGTCTCATTTATCTTACGTATTTTATTTAGAGGATAAAATTAAACGCAAGTAAAGAAAACAAAAACTGAGAGTATGTCTTTCTTGAATCGTATGACCCGCACGATAAGACCAGATCCGACTATAAGAGATATTTTATCGCACACGAGCGGCAAAACATTAATGTTTTTGTGACCAAATCCCGTTGCATACGTTTATGAAAGATTATGAAACCGAAATATAAAAAAATACTTACCTAAATTTCGATAATGATATTGTTCGACATTATCTAATACAGACATGCATGCACGCAAACACTTTTTATAGTTTGAGGGCATCCGAACAATATTTCTAAATTCGTCTCCAAAATTACCGCCCCACGCGAAATTATATTGATATACAGGATGTCCCAGATAAGGAATCACTCTACAGGGATCTCGTAATAAACCAAAGAAGATACAGAGATTGTTAAATTAGAAAAGAGGTGCGCCCTATTAAATTTTGTAACATTATGTTTTCAAATTAAAAATCTCCGAATCCTTCCGAAGATATTTAGGCAAAACCGAATTTTCTCGATTTTGTTTTGTTTACTTTATGTAAAGAGATATGTTAAAATAAAGTTTACATTCTCATAACCACTTTTTCTCCTCTTCAAGTTGTGTGTAATTAGATTTTTAATCCAACGTTTGGTTTTTTCAAAACCATCATCAATTTTGCTTTTTTAAATAGTCATGAAAATGCATTTTAATATATTTAAACTCCCCCTTCTTCTCTATAATTCAACGACGTATCACACCTTAATAATACGTTTCGGACTTAAAAACCAATCATCAATAAAAATAAGTGCAAATTCATCTTGTATCTATTAACTTTCTTTTGTTTTCAATGCCAACTAAAAATTTGACTCTGGACGTCGACTACAAATGTTTTTCTCTTGATTAATGTTCCATAATTTTTATTAAAAAAATACAATTCCTTAAAAACATAAAAGTTTTACTTCAAAGAAATTAGATAAAAGTAATTTGCACAAAACGATTTCATCAACCTTATCGGTCTTTTGGCAAGTATTTATAATTTATTTAAACAAGGGGATGTCACAGCCTACTATACAGTTAAGACTGATTAAGTTACGGAGATTAAAAACAAAATAGTTTCAAATAAGATGAATTTGCACTTATTCTTCTTGATAATGGGGTTTTAAGTTCGAAACGTGCTATTAACACTAGGTTGACTAGGTATGATACGTCATTGAATTATAATAGAGGAGGGGAATTTAAAAATAATAAAATAAAATTCTTCGATTATCTAAAAAGCTAAGTTGATGATGGTTTTGAAAAACCGAAACGTTGGATTAAAAATATCATTGCACCAACTTGTAGTGGAGAAAAAATAGTAATGAGAATATGAACTTTATTTTAATATATCTTTTCAAATAGAATCAGAAGAAACTAAAATCGAAATCGCGAAAATTCGGTTTTTTCCAAATATCTTCGGAAGAATTCGGAGTTTTTTAAATTTAAAAACACAATGTTGCATGTTTAGTAGGGCGTAACTTCTATGGTTTACGAGATGCCTGTGGAGAATGCATCCTTATCTGGAACATCCTGTATATTAAAAATATTGCGTTCTCTTGAAACGAATCCTGCTCATGTTTATTAATGGATTTTTAAAAACTTTTTAAATTCAGACTATACATAAATTGGAAAATGTGGGAAAGATATTTTTATTAAAAAAATAATTCTTAATATTTCTTAGAATATAATGAACTTTAGTAATTTTTTTAGGGTTTTCATTGGCCTATATCTTTTTTCTCGATTTTTTATATATTTTCTGTTCGAAAATAACTTTCTCATACCCACATAGATACCACCTTTCCAATGGTGAAAAAAACGTTGAATAATATATGTTTTTTTATAATTCACTTCAAGAAAACCGCAATTTAACATGGGAAATTCTAGCGCGGTCGGATCTACTTAAGGAAATTATATGAATGTTTACAAAAGGACAAAGAAATACATTTCATCATTAAGCGAAATAGAGTAATGAATGGCTTAGCCTGAAGGGTGGGGAAGCCATAGGCTAACCTTAACAATTTCAAATTATTTGCCCTAGATTTTCACAAATTTCTACAACAATCACTTTATACATCACCGCCTTCAAGTTATGTTAATTAAACATATTACTGAAGAAACCCCATATTGGATCGCTTGTTCCAAGGAGATTTAGAGAATAATGTCTCCCAAACATGCAACTAAATAAGGCAACATTCTATTGCAATCAAAGACAAATAAAGGACTTCATTTTGTTAATTTGGCAACTATTGCCACGTCGAGCAAAAATTGACGATTGTGCAGATGCGGCTCGTGACCAATTTTACAAGGGGTCATCAAAATTTAAATATACCGGGTCCGCCAACGAAGCGAGGACGGAAGATTATTATCGAGGAACTTATCAAAACTACTAAACGAGCATGAGGTATGGACTTAAAGGCGGCATATTTTAAAATTATTTAACATTATTCTGGGTGGCTCAAAAAAGTATAGCGAACTAAACTTGCATTTTTTTTAAATGAAACATCTTATATATTATATTATTTTCTAGTTCCCTATAAAATTCCACGTATTCTCCATTCCAGCAACTTTGACTGTGGCATAAATGACATTGGCAGGAATAGTTTTCTTGCAAGGTGGCCCCGTTAGCTTAATTCTTGATTTACTAATCAGGCCACTTTGATTTTGAAAAAAGAATGCCAGCCAATGTCATTAATGTCACAGTCAAAGTTGCTGGTTAGTTAACTATTGTTAAAAATCTTTATAATACCTACTTATTTATCCATCGAATTGACCGAATTTTATAACAACTTTCAAGGCGCGCAATCAGATAAAAGTAAAAACTACTTTATTATAATTTTTTATAAACTTTTCAATTTAATAAAAAAAAAATTATTACTATATTTCTGCTAGCCTGTTTAACCTGTTTTTAAAATAAAAAATATTCAGGTATTTTGTAATGTAACTTTACTATATTTATTATTTATAAAATCAATTAAGCGAAAGAGCAAGGCATAGTTGTATATTATCTTCAACTGGCAGAAAATTAAAACAAATACGCTAAAATATAATCGGAAGACGTGTTTATTAGAATGCAGACTGAATGCAGTCCTGTTAGTATACGTCATCGAAAATTCATTTGTAGAACTGCTTAGCCGGCATCTACCAGGCCCGGCCAGTTAAAAAAAATGGGTTATTCTAAAAGAAATTCTTTTTTTACCGATTGAAATGCCAGAAAAAACGTTAGAAATAAATTTTTTTCGGCGCTGGTGTAAAAATCTCTATCCAGAGTATTACCCATAATATTTTTTTGTCGATGAACTCGCTCCCTATATGACTTACACATGATGACGCCGAGTTAGCAGATGTAGATATTTCGAAGAAAATGTTTTTTTATGCGGGTTCACCAATAAAAATGAATTTTCGATAGTAGAATAGAATAGAATAAATGTTTACTATCGCTGCCAATTGAAAATAAATATACTAAGTATAACCTAAATTTAAAAGCTGTAAAATTCACAATTTTTACTTACGACAACTAGGGTAAATTTTTTGTCACACAACTCACAAACTACTTAGCAACGTGTAAATGGTAAATCTATACAAAACCAGCTAAGACAATAATTCGTAATAATTTGGCGTTCAAGCAAGTGAGTAGAAACGTCGTTTTCATTAAACTAACGGCGCAACTCGAGTACGGTGCCTAGCCGGCGCGACGGACAGCTCGAGCTTAGTTGTTAGTGCCGCTATGACGATCGACGAGACACTCCAGACGTAGCATTGAAAATTTGTTAAAATGTAGCGGAATGTGTCCGATTATAAAATGTTAGTAAAAGGTGTAAGACGAAAAAAATAGTATGCAATAGACTATTAACCCCGAGATTCTGAGCTCAAGGGGGGAGGGGGAGGGGGGGGGGGGGGAGCTGCAGCCTCCCTAGATGCGACACACTGATAACATTATTACAGAAGAGTTTAAATTGTTCTTTCTTTCCCACCGATGCCGATGTCTTACCCCCAAAATTCTTTAATTTGCTACATCACTGAGGGCATACTTAGTTTCAAAGGGTCCAATCATAATAAAAATAACTATTTCTTATTTCTCTAAAAATAAAATTCATATTCTTATGAAATTAACTTAAAATGAAACCTCATAATATTTAAAACTTTATTTATATTAATTGTTTCGGAGCAGTGAGAATTTTCTCACATGAAGTGAATAACCTGCCCACTGTAGAACCACGCGTAAACTGTGCTTTGCATAGTATTATAATAACAATAACTGTCCGTTAAGGTAGTAAAATCGCAAATAAATACAAAAAAATGAATTTACTGTTGTTAATCTTACCTAACCATGCCATATGTTTAAAGAGATAGTAAATTAAGCGCTTACTGCGCTTAGATGAAAAAGAACTAATCATCGCGAAATTAAATTTTATATGGTGTATCATAAAGTATATAGGTACTAAAACAAAACCGCTATAATTCCGGGAACATTTTTTTGGAAACGGCTGGCTTCTGAATTGAACTCTTTCACAACATTTTTATTTTAGTTGTAAAGGAAGGTGTTTTTACTTTTTGCACGGAGCAAACTGGCTTTATTATAACTGATTGTAAATGTTTTTTTAGTATTCTGTATAATATCATAAAGTACCGATTCACATTTTATTACCTGGTTAAATAAAATTATAATAAAGAAGGTAAAAATAGGAACACAAAGTCTTCCTCCACTGATATATTATAGAAATATTTTAATCAACTTCTCTACATGTTTCGAATGCAGAAGCATTCATCTTCAGCAGAAAAATTAAAAGAAGAAAAGACCAGTAGATATCACCCTAACTGAGCAACACAATTATAGGTTCGGTATAAAATGAGTGGAACGATGAGGAAACCGATACACACATTGCATTGTGAATAAGAAAAGTATATGGGTTTAAGGCTTAAGGCACTGTGAAAACTTTAAAGGTAGAATGAAAGATTTAACATCTTTGTGTGAAAGAACTGTCGAAAGATAAGATTGAAGTGAAAGGGAATGATCATTAAGCAAAAAAAGACTATTAGCTAGTCATTAGAGAAAAAATATGGAGAAGAAGTGAATGTAAGTGTGAGGAAGAAGACTATTAAAAAAAATTAAGTAGAAATTAGAATTTACTGGATGTAAACCTTATTGGTTTACGAATAAACATAGTGACCCCAGACAGTTCTTTCACACCAAGATGTTAAATCTTTCATTCTACCTTTAAAGTTTTCACAGTGCCTTAAGCCTCAAACCCATACACTTTTCTTATTCACAATGCAATGTGTGTATCGGTTTCCTCATCGTTCCACTCATTTTATACCGAACCTATAATTGTGTTGCTCAGTTAGGGTGATATCTACTGGTCTTTTCTTCTTTTAATTTTTCTCCTGAAGATGAATGCTTCTGCATTCGAAACATGTAGAGAAGTTGATTAAAATATTTCTATAATATATCAGTGGAGGAAGACTTTGTGTTCTTATTTTTACCTTCTATATTCCCACTCCACTTTAAGTATGGACTATTTCTTCAAGTTAAAATTATAATAAATATAATTTCATAGAAAATTTATACTGACCAATATTTTTTTATAATATTAAATTACGACTTAAGAAATTTTATTAAAATATACAGGGTCCTGCACCTCACCTCCCGTCTTCTATAGCTCACTTATTATTTTAGTTAGGATTTTGATATTTTGCAGACTTTACCTATATCCTAGGGTGCATTTCAGGCAAATATTTTTGTTTACACAGGGTTTTCCAAAAAAGTGTGACGTCATAAGGATCTATTTTTTAGATTACATGCCATAAATATTATTACTTATTTGGATGCCTCTTATAGTTGCTTACATACCCAAAAAATTTTAATGAAATCGGTTCAGTATTATAGGTAAAAAAAAATAAACACTAAGACAAATCAGTTTTGCACCACTGGTTTTAAAAATTAATAAAAAAGGAAAAATTACTTCTCGTTATTAAAATTATACAAAGGCACTTAATAAATACGGTTGAACCGTCTCGTTAACCAAGTTTGATTAATACAAATTGTACAGGGTGTCCAAAGTTTATTGTCAAACTTTGCAAACTTTAAATAAATTTATTTTTTTTTATTTCAAATTGAAACCCCTGTATATTATTATGTCATTCGATGCAGAATTAAAAATCAAACATTTGTCCCAATTACAACCCTATCGCAATTTCTAACGCATCAAAACCTTTTTGCAGGAAATTCATTTTATCAACTATTAATGAATAAATATCAAAGGTGGCTTTGAAAAACAATTTATTGGTATTAATAACGTTTGCCAAAGTGACAAAAAAGAATTCTTTTCGCATGCTCCTAATAAGAAAATCATATCTACAAGCTCTTCTTGGTTGTATTCCATCACAAAAAATAATATAGCTTAAATAATTAATAATAATCTAACAATATTTTAAACTATATAATAACTAAAGTCAAAATGGGCTTGTTTAGAATTTTTCCGCAGATACCTCTACCCACCTGAATATTAATAAACCCATAAAAAGAAATTTTGTTTTAAAGGTGTATGGAATCGTCTTAAGCGATAACGTAAAACACTTACCCTTACCTAATTAGTATAATGGTGTAGTTTTTTTTGCAGAGGTATATACTAAAATAATTTTTCCTTGGCGGAAAACTAAGTATTTACAACAGAATACTTTGGCCTGGTTTATTCAACTTAATTAATACTTTTTATTATTTTACTTTGGTTGTTAAATTTCTTAATTGGTGCCGATTTAATCACAATTTTATTGTTACAGCGACTATTTGATTTATTACGCTTTTTCTTATTTTCAGGCTTTCTATTTTTCTTCATAATGATAAAATAGATCATCTGGCCAGGCAATAGTTAAATGAAATATTCTTCAAAAAAATTAAATTTTTTGAGCCATTATATGACGAAATGCGTCTGAGGATGGATTTGACAAAATGAACTTTCCTTTGGAATATATTATTGTAATAATTGGAATATACACATATATATAATATGTAACTTACCCACACAATGCAATATAATACAGTTAAAATGGCAGAATGAGCTTTTTTAATAAATTTTAATTTTGACCCTATCGTATAAGAGCCAGAAAAAATAAAATTTTTATTGATTTCAAATTTTTAATTCTTCAATTATATACTGAGAAAATAATTAAACAAAATTCGCACTATAATAAAACATGCGGAACAACTTACCGACGTCACAACAAAACCGGAAAATGGGCAGCCCGGGACAGCCTTCATTCGTTACGCTCCGACCTGACGGATCTCTCGAGGCCGGTGTTCTATTTCTAATCTGTTCTTGTCTAATTCAAGTATTAAAAGAAAGATAACAACATAATCAACTAACCAGGCGCTTTGATTATAGCATTGATAAAAGTGATTTTCTCCCAATCAAAATTGTCCGGTTACCTTAATTTTTAATTTAATAACCAGGAAAATTTAATTCTAAGTATATTATTTCCGCCACTGTTACTGTTACAATCTATAGTCTATTTCAGAAAGGTATAGAGTAATAAAATGGGAAGTTCCGTTCAGTTCGGCTAAGCCTCGGTGTTGGCCATAGGCGCAGGTAAATTTTGTGCATTAAATTATTTATGATAACTAACCAAAGAAAAAAAAAAAATAATTTGATAAAGAAGGAACTATTAGCTATAGCAAATTTACATGTACAAACATCGTTTTATGAAATATGCCGTGGAAGATATAGCTGAAAAACATAGTGTAACTGTGCTGCGCACACCGCCATATCAATGCGAACTAAATCCTATAGAACTTATATCGGCGCAAGTGAAAAGATTTGTAGCAAGACACAACACGACATTCAAAATGAAAGACATTAAGATACCGTTTGATCAAGCCATTAAGGAGAACTGGAGAAAAGCAGTCCATCATGTCATTAAAGAAGAGGAGAAAATATGAGATCTTGCCGACCTGTTCGATTGGACCGTCGACCCGTTAATTATAACGTCAAGAGGAGATGACAGTTCCTCAGATGACGAAGAATATTATGATTTTTTATAATTAAGTTTCTGTATAATGTATTTTTTGTATTTTGTATTTTTTTATAATGTTTAATAGAAAATAAGTGTACCTAAAACTATGCGCATAATGCACGCCTTTGTCACACCATTTTTAGTGTTTGTGAATGGATAACAATAGGCAAAACCCATAAATTGATCCAAACCAGGGTGGTAGGTACTAGCTGCACTTGATTAAAATGAAAAATTTTGCAATAAATTCAATGCCAAGTTATGAAAGTGGCTTACACATTCTCTGGGTCACTCTGTAGCCATTTTGCATACCTAATGAGCTTTTATTACTCTACACCTTTCTGAAATAGACTATAACTTATCTTAATTATTCTTTAAAAATTTTGATGCAACCATCTTTTCAATATACAAATTGCCCCCTGTGGGCACGCCTATGGTTTCATCATCTAACGATTTAAGCTGAAACATTCGATCCATAGGCTTACCCCCTTATACAAATGTAAATTAAAAATACATAACAAAAACTTGTACCAAAATCCATGTGAAAATACCTTATGATGCCGTGCAAACGCCCATTTTGAAAAGGAACGTTCTTTATTGAACGTTGTTCGCCGCGCCACACTGTTCCATACGCAAGTTGCATTCCAATTTAATAAAACCAAAGCAACACGCATTGGTAGACAGCTCGCAAAAATTTCCGGCTGTTCGCAGCAGTTAGGGGGATCTTTATGCTGATTGTTCTTGCCCGCCCGTTGCGACACTTTGCTATTTCAACTTCGCCGTTGCAGCTGTACTAATGATAATTTATTATTATTTCTTGTTATTTAAATTAAGTTTTCTGTTTTATTACAGTTTTTTTTAAATTTACGTTTAAATTTTTGTTTCAGATTGAACGTCAAATAACTCTTTCCAGTACTGAAAAAAATTTTAAGATACCCATTTTACACGATTTGAAAAAAAGAACAAAGGGGTCTATAATAGCTCCTGACGTGCCTCCTAAACGTGTGACAGCCTGGATCCATCAAGAGCAAATGCAACCTCATCAACTATATTCTGAGCAGGTAAATATTGATAACTGCGAGCAGAGTAACAGTGTGTATGAAATTTCTCGAAAACGTATAACAAGGTAGTTTTAAAAACAACATTTTTTCTCTTTTCAGTTCGATAAAAATACTCCTCAGTTGCACAGTTACTTTATTGAACTTTTTGAGTCAAGGAAGTACATTATACCCGTCAAAAACAATCATAAACAACATTATTATGACTAATTTTTTTATTTTAAGAATCATACGGGACCAAGTCCAGCTATTCAACAAACTTCTGATGGCACAATCTATAGAGCCTCATATTGTCCTGAAGTTGAACAATATAGAAACCACCCATTAACTCAAGAAACTTTGAAATCCCCAGTCAATTCTAGTGAAATTTATTTCGAAGGTCAAATAACTCCAACGACCTTTCAACAAGTAGATACACAAATCTCAGAAGAAAAATCAAATAAATCAAATCCTAAGTAAGTCAAATTTGTATAGAGTGTTTATGAAAAAATAATCGCTGCTTTATTTTAGAGGGGTCAGTAAAACATATCATGCCATTAAAGATATAATTTCTGGAAGATTTAGAAACAAAGATACTGCTGAGAAGTTAGAAAACACAGACTTAAATAACTTAACAAGGAGTCCAAGAAAAACTACGGAGAATGTTTCTCAAAATTTAAATCAAATTGCCACTGGGTGTGGACAAGGTAACTATAGTCATAAATAAAGAGTCTTAGTTTATAATTAGAGCAAATTTAATGATTCCTGTTAAATTGTTTTAATCAAGGCAGTATTTATACCCCTGCAATTTCACAATTATTTAAACCAGTCATCCTCACACTGAACTGATTGGATGGTTTGTAAGGCCCGGTTGTACAATTACTACTTAAGCTTAGTTCAGCGTTGAACCAAGCTCAAGCTTCATTTTGACAACACCTTTACATTGTTGTTAGTTAAGTCGTAGACTTAAGCTTAGTTCAACGTTGAACCAAGCTCAAACGTCATTTTGACGTTTGCTCGGATGCTCATAAAAAACCATGAATCATATCGTGGCGAATGTTTTCGATATAAATAAAGTCATGCAATTTAGACATTTCCTCAAAAATTAGAAAAATATCCGCAGGCACTCAATTTTGCGTACGTAAATCTGCGCCCTCCCAGCCTCAAAATTCACGAGCCGTCACTAGTTTAGTATCCATAAGAATATTATTATCAATCGTAAAAAAGTTATGTGTAAATTGTAGGGGAATCAATCAAAATTAAAATAATCAAGTAAAGAGGATAGTGGTTTATAGGAATATTTAGACTCGTTGAGATTATATGCTTTTTATAAAATAAAACCAGACCAGTGTATTATCAATTGTATAATAATTTATACATACTGGCATAGGGAAAAGAGGAAAACCATGCATAAGGGAGGAATATTTACCAAAATCCTTTGACTGGGGAACGGGCAACCTTTTTACATTTCAACAGTGTTAATCTCTATTTGGTTTTTAATTTTTGTATTTTTATAGTAGGAATGCCTACACAAGCAGAGTTACAATACGAACAGCATGTTCTTCAACCTCAACCACAAACTATGATTCCACCGTCACAGCAGTATTACACTCAACAGTTAAGGACTCAGCAACAACAGTATTCGCAACTAGTTCAAGCCAGGTAAATGATCAATACATTATTAAAATTCATGGAAACATAAGGGTTTGATTAATTATTTTCTATTTTAAAACAGGTTTATGTAAAATTTTAGGTTCTGCGTAAATTATTTATAAATCTAAATTAAGGCTCTACCACGCGCAAATTTAGAGGATGAAAAACACCGTTTCGCTACTGCAGGATTTTGCAAAGGCTATTTGAAGTATTTGTCGGGACAATTTAAAATTTAATAAAGGAATGTTTGTATTTCTAAGGTACAAAGCCCTTTTTTGAAAAAAATAAGAATATGTATAAGAAAATGCCCACTAAAGGTGCGTATTTTTAGGCACTTTTTCAAGATTAATATCTTAGCTAAGAATTTTTTTTTCAAAAAAATAGTCATGTACCTTAGAACTTCCATGTCTTATCTTTAAGACTTCAAAAATTGAGACAAAACAATGTCGTAATAAGTCCGCTATCTTGCAGCGCGCAACTCATGTTTTAGGTAAATTTTGTTGTCATGTTATAGAAGTTGCCTATATACAGCTGAATTTATTCTCGGCTGACGTGAAACAATTTACATCCAGAGAGAATAATGATACACTGAAAAAAATTATAGGTGGTCGAACAAGAAGTAATTTTGGGCTAAATTTTATGTTTTCCATTTTGGATTGTCTGTGCCAATAACAGAATATCTAAGCGTTAATATTAAAAAGACGTAACTAGTAGTTGTGCTATTAACTCCGGGTTACCATACATTTTTCGGCTTAGACCGGGATGGTTTATAATGCGCCGCAGGGCAAAATGTTCAAGGCGCGTTCACCATTTTGTCAAAACTGGTGTTTAAGTTTTCAAAATTTCTTATTCATGTTAGGTAAGGATAAGAATTGAACGAAATCCAGTCGATTTGTTGCAATCAAAAAAGGTGAAATGTGTTTATTATTTTATCCATGGTTTAACGATTTAAAAGTAGTTGTCAGGCACGAATTTGGCGTTGGTCACATGACATTTATCTGTTCATGTTATTGGCTCGCAGCTACAATTTGGTGCAGCGAGACTACTGTATAGTGACAATGCTTCTAAGAAGCTAGGTAGGTAATAAATAAAAATTGGACAGTATGCCACGCAGAGTAATAAAATACAATTTTTTGTTAGGCATGGGCGTCCATAAAGAGGGCAGTTGCCCCTGTCTCTTGACCAAGGGGGAGAGGGGGGGAGGGGGGGTAAATATACTTTTTACTAACTTTTGTTAGGGGGAGTTTATGAAACGACTGCGACATTTTTTTTTGTAGGAATCACTTTTGATAGAAGTTCTTGAAAACGCAAAGTTTTTTTTTTTTGTAGCCACTTTTGAACGGTGGAGAAAGTGTAGAAAAGGCTGCGAAGTATTTTATTTTATAGAAATAACTTTTGAGAACTTACACGTTTTTTTGGCTACCCCCTATCACTTTATGTTTATAAGAAACATTAATACCGTGATTTTGTATCGGATTGGCGCGACGATACGGTACTACCTCCTGTTGTTTCTGTGTTACTAAAAAAAATCTAAGTACTTACTTTTTTTTCTTTTGAAGGTGCAGCGCAACTAATCGTCAAAAACATACCACTTTAAAAAAAAATTAATTATAATGGCACGGAACGCGACGGACAAAATACTGCGCGAGTTAGTAACCACAGTCAACAAATCCTGGAACCAGCGGGACTTATCTGTTGTTTTATAAATAAACATGGTAAAAAATTTGTAATATAAGAAAATTTTGATTGAAAAACTATTGACCTTACGAAGTATTTGATAACCAATGCTGAAAACCTTTAGTTTCAGGGTAGGCCTGTGCCTCCCAATTTTGAAAATTTGACAGTATATGTTAGTGCTGATGGGGGCGATCGGGCTAAAATATATTTATAATGGTGGCACTTCCCGTTATACCGGAAGTAAGTGTTAACTTGCTTATTTTAAATAGAATACTCTATATACTACTTCATTTTTGCATTCTACGCAAGAATTTAGGCATATCTTGTATACCATGTCCTATACCTATGTCTAGGCGTTTTAGATATTTTTAATAGATTTTTTATAATATTTTGATAACTATTAATACAGGGTGTTTAAACAATACGATTAAAAATTAAATTGAAAAACTGCAAAAAGACTAGATTTTCAAATGGAAATACACAAGTTTTATAATTATTTCTTATTTAGCATTAAAAATAAGGGTAAGTTTGTATATTTCAAAAAAATTTAGTTTTAGAAACATTGCCAACTTAATATTTTTATATGGCGATTTTGCTGCACATTTTAAGTTTAGTTACTTTTAGTTGGCTATAACGGCGTTGAAAAACAATCAAATGCGAGAAAAATTTATGAAGCTGTCACTTACCATTTAAACATCATTAATTATCATGCCTGTGCGCTTAAATTGTACATACAAACGAAGATTATTTAAATTTATTTATTATTTATGGAGAATGTGTTAAAGTTATATCAAGAACATGGGACACATTTGCCAATCGATATCCGCAAAACAGAAGCCATCACAATGTGCTTATTAATAATGTTCAACATTTTTGGGATAGGTATACAAACTTACCCTTTTTAATGCTAAACTAAAAGTAATTATAAAATTTGGGTGTTTCCCTTTGAAAATTTAGACTTCTTGCAGTTTTTTCAATCTTATTGTTTAAACACCCTGAATTAATAGTTATCAAAATATTATAAAAAATCTAATAAAGCAGGTCCTTTATAACAAGGAATCCCGCTTAAATTAAATAAATATAAGGCTTTATAGAAAAAATTGATAATTATTTTAAGGCTTGCAAACGTCATTCTTAACAGAAAAATTCAAATATGTCAAAAACGCTTAGATATTTATAGGTATAGGCATACAGGGTAGGGACTTTAACTGGAATAAATTCGATATTATTAAACCTGCTAATGCTGAAGTTGCGTCTACAAAATTTGGTATGTGGGGGTTTTAGAGCATGCGGAATTGGATTATGATGTCGGCGCAGTTGCCAGATTTCTCAGCTTTGCGCTACACGTAGTAATTTTGTTATTTTAAATAGAATGCCCTATTTATTTTTATTGCAGTGAATTGGTAGTGTCAAATTTAGTAAGATCTCAAATTTACAAAATTCTATCTTCACTAGTTTCTGAGCTATGGCAACACTGAAGTTCCCTTAAAAAGTACCGGGACGCTTGGCTACCTCCATAGTTACTAAGTTATTGACAAGATTCAAGAAAAGTTCTTGTCTTAAACTTTAAAAATAGAAATTCTCATGGTACTTTTTAATGGAATTACAGTATTGCCATAGCTCAGCAATTAGTGAAGATAGAATTTTGTTAATTTGGCATCTTATTAAATTGGACACGCCCAATGCACTGCAATAAAAATAAATAGGGCATTCCATTTAAAATATTAAAATTACTACGTGTAGCGCAAAGCTAAGAAATCTGGCAACTGCGCCGACATTATAATTCAATTCCGCATGCTTCAAAACCATTCATACTAAATTTTGTAGGCGTAACCTCAGCAGTTTTAATAATATCGAATTTATTCCAATTAAAGTCCCCACCCTGTACCAAATCTGCCTAGAATCTTACGTAGCATGCAAAAATGTAATAATATATAGGATGTTCTATTTAAAATAAACACGCTGACACTAGGGTTGCCAACCCTCCCGATTTAGTCGGGATGCTCCCGCTTTTTTACTTAACCTCCCGCCTCCCACGCACTTAAACAAAACTCCCGCTTTTTTCCGATAACACGACGGACGCCTAATAACTGTACAGCTGCCTTAGAGAGGGGCGACCTTTTTTTTTTAGAAAGCACGTTTGATGATAGGAGGAAGAAATATAAAAGGCACGCCACAGCGTAAGGTCAACGGGGTATCGACCTTTTTTTTTTTAGAAATCATCAATATAATTATTTTAAGCACCTCAAAAAAAAACTTGTCCTCCAGGCACTATCCACTTCCCGCTTTTCAATTTTTAAAATCTGGCTACCCTAGCTGACACTAACTTCCGGTGTAACCGGAAGTAAAACCATTATGAAATTTTTTTAGTCCGGTCGTCCCCATCAGCATTCGATGGCAAATTTTGAAAATTTTCCTATGTATAGTTTTCCATATATAGTTCGAAGCGGTTCCCGGTGGAACACGAACACCCTGTTTGCAGGTGCTTTTATACCTATTATTAATTAACAATTCAAACTTTCTGCTCTACCTTATTTTATTTTTTGTAAATATTCTATAGCTTTAATAATAAAATAAGACAAAATTTAAAAGATATATCCGATATAACGATTAGGTACATTATTTTAACTAAGAATACAATAACAAGTACTTATTTTCCACAAAACAATTTTCTCGTCTCCGAAATAAAATCAACCAAAACTCATTAGCATAATAAAGAACCTACCGCCTTGCATCGTGCTTTCAGTGTGTGTCGATGTTTACGGAATATTTTTCACCACGTCATAAGCTCGCTAGTATGCCCACTTCGGGTGAGACTCTCTTGCAAATATATTTCTTGCTGCACAAAGTTCCGCCTTAAGAGGACACCTTTAAAACGATATTTCTTCCCATGAATTTATTAATCTATTAAGAAAAAAATTTTGTATCAAAGTTTTTAGAAAATTGTAAAGTACTTTTGGTTTGTCATATATTTATTATAGGTATAGGTGCATTGTGGTTGGAAACATAAGAAATGTCATGCAAGTTTTAGATTGTCCAAATATTTGCTCCCCTGTTGACTTTAGAGCGGAATTGTAGGGAGACTTTTTTAGGGTCTTTGTGTGATGAGTCAACATGCGGAATTTGCACAATTTTCGACAACCCGATCTTAACTTATTTAAATAGGATTGCGGTTGGTTTTTCATTAGAATTCAACAGGTGATGCTGCGTACACTATCATTGATTGGACTTGTCAACCTGTAATTTGTCATTGTCAAATATAATTTGCGAACGGTAGACTTTTTAAAAATTTTTAACAGATACATTTTACACTGAATTGAACTAATATTTTCAAATAACACAAACACTATTATCAAACCCGATTTTTTAACAGGAAACGAAAAGAATTTTACTTACAATAAAACCTATTAAATAGTAATAAAATCATCAAGAATTGGTAAAAGGAAAATAAAATAAAAGGGTGTTTAAAAATAAACAATTGGTTATAAAATTATTTTTTTAATTTTCCTTCTTCTTTCTTTCGAATTAGGCTTTTTTCCTCTTCGTTCGCTGCCAGGGCCATTCCCGAGGGGACCTACAGTTTAACGTGGGTTCCGAACTACGATCCCGCCATGCGACACCCCCAAGGGCTATCAACTCTTGGTTTATTGCCATTGCATGACCTACCGATTGGGGAGTGTGTACCTTCTTCCACACCCCACGAGATGTCCGATCTCATCCGTCCTGGTAACCGGCGTGAATGGGGTGGGTTGAGAGATGATACCTTTCACACTCTTCCCTGCATTCTTAAATCCACCAAATTTCGGACATACTTTTTTTATTATACGTATGCCCACTCCGGGAATCGAACCCGGGTCGCCGCGGTCGAATGCCAGTAGCTCTACCTCTGAGCCACAGCCGATTTCTTAAATTTTCAAATCACTGTCCACTGTGATAGTTATATTTTTTGTTGTAATATGACAACTAAAAACTGTAATTTCTTTTTCATCATTTTCGTATAAAAACCGGAAACGCTATAATCTTTTTTGTTAAGAAAAAATATTTTTAAATTGCCGCATTGTGAGAGAAAGGTGAAAATACGTGATAGAAATTGTAATTGGACATTTGCTTGTATTGATTTGAAATAAAGTTTTACACACAATGACTAGGATTAAGGATGCTAAATCACTTAGCGGAACATTAAAATTTGTGCCCCCGTAAAATTAATCATTAGTCCCTTCAAAACTACTTACGTAGTTAAGCTGAAATAACGCAAATTGGAAAAATAGGTATTAGGCCATAAAAATATCTGCACCACATGGAAAAAAAATTATTCATGAAGTTAAAAAAAAAAAATTATAGTTTGTTTTTGTTTAGTTAGAAACTTAAAAATAGTCCAAAATACTTGATTTGCTTTAATCCGTAAATGTAATTTAAGATTTTCAAACGTCGGAAAATGACATTATTTGTATAAATATCAACAAATGTAATAAGAAAAAGTTATTTGCATTAACATAGACACAGTCAAATAAGTTTGATGCAAAATTTTAAAATTTTATTTTTCTTCATAGCTTGCTTAATAAAAACACTATAAATTTTTTTTCAGTGAACATTTCTCCAGAATTTTATATAACAACCGAAACGATTATGTGAAAAAGAAAAAACATTTATTTGCTTAATTATAATGTATATTTTCTAAAATTAGAGATGATAAGGAAACTGTAGGACATTCTTTGACTATTTTTACATTTTCGTATACTAAAAACGTATATTTCTCAGTTATATGAGCGAAAAGGCAAAAAAATATCACTTGTTTTAAGTGAAGTACAAGCTATGTACATAAAACTCCTTTTTTCACCAAGGTTTTTCTAAAAATTTTCAAAAGTCATAAAATTTGATGCCTGTTTTTAAATGTTAATAATTTAATAAGTAGGCTTGGAAAACCATAATTATCAAACTCTGTTTCAGGGTGAAGTATATTCATAATTAAAGAAAAAACTACGTCCAAATCTTCACTAAAATTCTTTATTTATACTCTACGCGTTTCGGCAGATTGCCATTGTCAAGAGTAAAAGTTTCTTTAATCTAAAAAATAAAGAATTTTAGTGAAGATTTGGACGTAGTTTTTTTTTATTTAATTTTACTTTAATTAAAAACCATAATTAACAATTTTAAGCTTTCTACGATATTAATAATTGAATAAACGCCAATTTGGTATAATTTCTTTATTGAATTAATTAAAAATGTTATCTATAGTGAAAAAATAGGAATTATTTTAATTCACGGAGATAAGATAGAACCAAATATTTTAATGAAAGTTTTAATCAAAATATTAAATATTAAAATTGTTACAAAATTTGTATTTTTTGTTAACCTTTTAAACTTATTGTGGCCGAATAACAGACATTTTCCGTACAAGGAAACGTTTTTACATTTCCTTGTACACTCATAACATATTTTTTTTACATGTTTTCGGTTTTTATCTAAAGTGTAGAAGAAATGTACACTGAAAAATATATATACCTATATGTCGGGTTGCACAAAGAATTTTAATAATAATTAACTAACCAGCAAGTTTCACTCTGAAATATATGACATTGGCAGAAATAAATTTCTCACAAGCATACTGGCTCGGTTATTTTAATTTTTAATTTACTAATCAGCCACCTTTGATTGTAAGTACATAATGCCTGTCAAAGTCATTTATGTCACAATCAAACTTGCTGGTTAGTTAATTCTGGTTAAAAATCTTTGTGCAACCCAACAATAGTGTTCTTAGAAGGAAAGAAATAAGAACCCAAAGTCTTCCTCCGCTGTCATATTAATGAAAAGCTTATTTTAACATAGAAAGTATCTACATGTTTCGAATGCAGAAGCATTCATCTTCATGAGAACAAATGAAATTAAGAAGAAAAGGGTATTATCCTAACTGTTTGACCTTATCTAAGATCCTAACGGAGTTTTAAAATTAAAATATTAAATAAAGGTCCAATGAGTAGAATAGGAATAATCATTATCAAAATACACTTTACACCGTGAAAATGGAAATTACAGTAAGGTTTGTAGCTTTGGGTACTATCAGAATTTAAGTAGGTACAGAATAAAAGGTTTAACAACCAGGTGTGAGAAAAAGAATTGTTAGGAGAAATGGAGAGTAATCTGAATAGAAATTTAATATTTCATTTTGGAAGATACCTACTATGGGCTTATCATAATAGTGTTTTTATTGGGCAAAATATGAAAAAAAATAAAATTTTGCACCAAACTTTGAATTTAGAATGTCCATGTAAATGCAAATAACTTTTTCTTATGACATTTGTTGATATCTGGACAAATAATATCATTTTCCACGTTTGAACATTTTAAATTACATTTATGAATTGAAACAAATGCCATATGCCCAATATTTTATAAAAATTTTTGGTTTCTAATCAAACAAAAACAAATTAGAATAGTACATTGTATACCTAGTAGGTAAAGTTTAACATTCCCGGACGATCGTAAAGATTGTATGTCGAGGCGCGAATGTGGCTTTTTTTACGAGGTATACATACTATTTTTCCGTAAATCGAAAATTATTAAAAGGACAAAACATAAATATTTTATGTCATCCTTTATTTGTGAATAAAATTATTCAGTTATTATACCTCGTAGAAAAAGCCATATTCCCGGACTCCGTATTGCTAGTCTCGGATTGCGGCTCAACATGCAATCTTTACGATCATCCGGGAATGTTCAGTTTTTCCTACTAGGTATACAATGTACTATTTCTAAAAAGACCAACATGAAATAATAGTACATTGTATACCTAGTACGAAAAGCTGAACATTCCCAGACGACCGTAAAGATTGTATGTCGAGGCGCAAGTCGAGACTGACAATATGGAGTCCGGGAATGTGGCTTTTTCTACGAGGTATACATACTATTTTTCCGTAAATCAAAAATTATTAAAAGGACATAACTTATTACAATAAACTTGTTAAAATTTTGAAATAATTATTATTAACTTTGTTCACAAATAAAGGATGCCATTAAATATTTGTGTTGTAACTATGGAAACGCAGTAATATTGAATTGTCAAGCTTAACACATTTTAGTTTACAAGTAACCGTACAGAAATAATATTTCCTTACGGTAAAATAATAAATATTTCCTAACAGCTATTTCCGTTGCCTAGCAACGACTAGGTGTAAGGAAATAATGACTTTTTTTTTTAGAAATATTATCAAAAATGTCAATATTTCCGATCGAATATCGGAAAAATTATTTTTTGTTCAACTCCACGAATAAAAATTATTTCCATATAGTGCGGACTTTTTCGCGGGCATGCACTGTATACATAACAAAATATATTCCTGATTTAATTACTCTAAATTATATTGTTATTTTTGAAATATGTGCAATATTTCAGACATTTTTGACATTTTGTATACATATATAAAAATCATAGGAGTAACCAAGGAAGACATTGCTAACTAACATTTACCAAAGACATAGGAACTTTGCAAACTTACAAAGAAAAATAATTTCCCGGAATGCGCTTCATTGCTTGGCTGCCCAAGACTTTTGTCTGGCTACGCCTCACTGATAAAAATTAATCGATACTTTTTCTTATTATTATTTTATCTGTTCGATCTGGAAATCACTTATTTCCAAGTATTTTTCTTTCAAAACCAGCACAAACTTTAAGTTTAAAACATCACAGAGTTAAGAAAGGAGGAACATCTGTTTCCGTCGACGACAACGATTGTATTGTAGTGGCTCGTGACACGTTCCTATCTTGATGCCTGAGTGTGACATCTTGAGGGCCACTCGGTCAATAAATAGACTAGCATTTTTAGAATAAAAAAATTACTAATTGAAGGTTATAAGCAACATTATAGATTTTTGGTTAGGGTGGTCCATTTGTCTGACAATTAATACCGTCTCTACTACTACTATTAAAGATATAAAAAAAAAGTTTTTATAAAAATTGTGAGGTATAAAGAAATGATGTTCTAAAATTATTATTAAACATACAGGATGGTCCAGAAAAGTAGGACAATAAAAAGATACATTTTTTTAAATGGAACACCCTATATATTTTAGGATTTTTTGTTTCCTTACAAAATTATCCATATGACACCATATTTGGTTTTATTTATTTTTTTGCAACGTTGCCAAATAAAATGCAAATGTTTTAAAATTTTGGAAAAAACATGATAGTAAAAAATTACCTGTATTTCACAATAAGAGTATCGAAAATTGAATTTCTTGTAAGCTCTTAAGTTTAGGAACAAAAAAACTGTCTTAAATCTTTAAGTACCTAAAATTTTATACAGGGTATTTTCTGTTGACATCCAAATATACAAAAGTTTAAAATACAATAAATCTGTTTCTATTGAGAAATACAGGTAATTTTTTAATATCATGTTTTTTCCAAAATTTTAAAACTTTTGCATTTTGTTTGGCAACGTTGCAAAAATTTAAAAAAATATGGTGTCATATGGATAATTTTATAAGGAAACAAAAAATGCTAAAATATATAGGGTGTTCCGTTTAAAAAAATGTATCATTTTATTGTCCTACTTTTCTGGACCATCCTGTATGTTTAAAAATAATTTTTGAACATATATTTTTTTATACCTCACAACTTTTATAAAAAAAAATGTTTTGATATCTTTAATAGTAGAGACGGTATATTACTTTGTCAGACAAATGGGCCACCCTGTATAAGGTAGTATTATTACTACATAAATTTATAAAGGTGAGAAATACACAAAGGCTCGGTCTTAGAAAGTTTTATTTAAAGGCATTTACAGGTTACACGTGTTTCACCCTTTCAGGTACCATCAGACCTAGAAGTTAAAATTAAAAAGCAAAATCCTAGTTAACTTCTACACTACAAAAATAATTATGTAATTTTCAGTAACATTACGTTGGTCACACAGAGGCCAACGTAATGTTCCGTAAAATCACATAAAAAATTTCTTGACGTTATTCAGTTTAATATTCCGTAAAATTATTTAATAAAAATAAAATATTTTTAAGTTATATCCGACGTAAAATATTATAAAATTGTTGACATTCTTGAGTTACATATGAAGTAAATTTCATAGAGAAACTGCGTAAACTTTTACAAAATATATACCGTAATTCTTATTTTTCCCTTAAAAATTAAGGAATTCTTCATAATTAATTATTTAAATTAAAATAATATAACCATGAATTTTAATTAGGTTTCTTATGGGAATTACTTAATATAAACTTGATTTTTTATTGAGTGTATTACTTAATATTATTCCATACTATTAAGTAACAAACAATGTATATTTACAGTAGTTTATCAATTTTGTGAAAAAAATTTAACCCCGCTATCCAAAGCTATAAACACAAGTTAAATCTATTTTTTCTTTGTAAACTGTGATTACTTTATTACGCTTACAGTTTACTTTAAAAATTATACATACTTTAAAAATTATGCAAACAAAATTAATAATTATACGGTCAATTTAACTGTAAAAAGTGGGGGTCTATTATAGCCTATAAGGTGTAACTATAAAAACAAAATTCGTAACGAATCTTAAGTTGGTCACACATATGACGAACATATCAGATGTTTGATCAAACTTAAGGTGTTTATTTAAATAAATACTATACAATATATATATATATATATATATAGATACATTATGTAATACACTAAGATGGATATTACTAACAACCATATAAATCATAAGTTAAACATGTAACTGAATAAACCATTACAGGAAAACGTGCTTAAACTTAACTATAGAACTATAGATATTCACTAATATATAATTTTCATAATATTAGTTAATAAGTCCGGGTAAATATTGATGTTTATTATAAATATCAATGGAACTTAAACTAACAGCACACAATTCACAATTTATCATGGTATATATATGTTAACGCAGGGTTGTTTTTACCCCTAAATGAAAGTCTAAATTCTAAAATCAGGTTTCTATTGGACAACTCTCTTTACAAAGTTCAATGTCGCGCTCTCTTGTTCCCGACTGCTACGTTTAGACTGACTTGCGCGCCGTGCGCCTCTCCGGTTTCCTGCAGCTCGCCCGTCCTGACATGAAGTTGACGGAGCATGCTTGGTCTTTCTGTTCACGTGATGTCTTATGGGTGGTAATAGGGTGATAACGCTAACACGGCTATCCTGCACTAGGAGCGTCCTCGCTCCTTTTATTTATCTGAAAACAAGAAATCTCGGAACAGTATTTTTGTAAAAATTGCATTTACAATAAGAAACAGTTTTTTTTAGTTTTTTTTTTTTAGATTCACTCATTGTCATTCATCTAGGTGGTACTGCCACCTTTACCGCCTAGTGGTACTGCCACTAGCGTCATTTCCAGCTACCTAGGTGGTACTGCCACCTTTACCGCCTAGTGGTACTGCCACTAGCGTCATTTCCATCTGCCTAGGTGGTACTGCCACCTTTACCGCCTAGTGGTACTGCCACTAGCGTCATTTCCATCTACCTAGGTGGTACTGCCACCTTTACCGCGTAGTGGTACTGCCACTACCGTCTTTTCATTCTTTCTTTACTTTTTCATTCATTCATTTGATACAAATAAAATATCACTTACATTTTTTTTTTTATTACTTGGAAGGCCGCTACGGTGGTCCACCGCCCTTGCCCTTGTGGTACAGGGTCTCTTTGTCAATTTTCCTTCGCCAGCCAGCTGAGAATCTTCAATAGCCACAAGGTCGCCCAAAGTAAACAAACTGCTTCGATGACGAGTTGCGTCGAATTGCTTAGTCGGCTAATTTGTACTATTTATTGATTGTTATTATTGGATTTTAAGCTTCTGCGACGGCCTTCTCAGGGTCGATAAAATTAGTTTATTATTTTCTTGTTTACCAGAACGATAGAGCTGGCACACTCTCAACGTCCTATCTTTTATTTTAATGGTAATTTTTTTAGTCCTAATAAAGTCTTGTGTTTTATTTTTATAAATTGTGAATAAGTTAACTAGTTTTAACTTTAAACTTTCTTCTAATACAGTTTTATTTACTTTTATATCACCCAATTTCTTAATAATAAGCACTTTTGGTATGTTGAGCAGATTATAATGCAATTTCAATCAGTCAGCATTTTTCTCGGCACGTAGACAAGGTCGCCTTATGACCGTCCACCGGATAATAAACATCAATATCGCTTGGGATAACATTATTAGGTACCACTATAGAATTTATCGCTAATGTCACAATAGGATAAACAGGTTTTGTTCCAAATCCCACAAAATCACATAAGTTTGTGTCCTGTTTGATTAGATCACTCAATGATTTTAATATTGGAATGTTTCATTTTTGATACTTCAGCACTACTGCCAATAATGTACGAGAATGATGGAACTTGATCACAGTACAGCAATTGGAGTTGTATTCAAATGACGTCACTTTTTTCAAGACCTATGTTTTCTTTGGCTTTTCGTGTAGCATCGTTGTATGCGCTAACGCATGGTCTTTCGCAGTCGGGAACTTCAACAATAATGATAAATAACATAACCACGATTTTTTTATTGCTTGGCTGTCTTTGCAATAATTAAATTGTCACTGATATGAGTTCATTTTTAAGTTTGTTTGCGTCATATAGCCGTTCTTTGATTGAGTACGTGCTTTTGTCTTTTGTCCGGATTGAAGTTGGTTAATTTAAACGATGTCTGCACAGGTCCGAACACATGCGCACCTAATGTATCTGCGCCCGAACTACTAGGCGTTGGTGTACCGCACCTTGATGTCGCCATCTTGGAATGGCGGGTTAATTCTGCAAGCTGTTGTGTAGCCACCAAATTAATAAGGGTCTCCTGCCACTGCAACTGAGGCTGTTTTGGGTTCGACGAAGCCTGATCTTCAGCATTGCCTCGGCAAGTTGTTCGGTTGCCTCACTGTCGTGACGAGGACAATCTTCTTCCATTTTTGTGATTACACTTTACTGTCTATTTAAGGGTAATTAGCGATTAATTAGCACTGCACGTAGAACGATCCCACTTCTGATGTTAACGCAGGGTTGTTTTTACCCCTAAATGAAAGTCTAAATTCTAAAATCAGGTTTCTATTGGACAACTCTCTTTACAAAGTTCAATGTCGCGCTCTCTTGTTCCCGACTGCTACGTTTAGACTGACTTGCGCGCCGTGCGCCTCTCCGGTTTCCTGCAGCTCGCCCGTCCTGACATGAAGTTGACGGAGCATGCTTGGTCTTTCTGTTCACGTGATGTCTTATGGGTGGTAATAGGGTGATAACGCTAACATATATATAAGGATTACGTACCCTGTCTAAAACAAATGTTATAGATAAACCACCACAAATCAACAATTAAAACAAGAAAAAGCCTGTCTTATCCTGGATAACGTAGAAACATAAATGCCGATGCCGAAGATCGTCGCGTCGCATCGGCAGTTGGTGGGAGGGAATAGAACCTTTTCAGTAATATATAATGCGATTTTGTCAAACGTGTTAGGGCTTTACAATAGATTTACCGAATATTATACGGTATATATACCGTAAAATATTATTCAGTTATAATAAAATGATTTTTAAATTGTAATTGTCTTATTTTCAGTAAAATTTTATGCAACTTTGTCAACCATATTTTGACATCAACCGGCTTCGACGCATTTACAGAATATATACTTTAAAATTTTGTAATTCTTAGGTACATTATTTATTTTGGTATTTTTACGCGAATTTTAAGGTATAATTTTGTTTTACTTGATAAATTTTAGTGATATATTATGAATTTTTAGTTACATCTGAAAAATCCCAAATATATTATTTAAAAATAAAAACACACGGTTTATTTGGGAAATTTAACAAATATGTTACTGGAAAAAAATGTAATTTTACACTAATTTTTTGCAGTGTAGCCCTGATGATGCCCGAAAAGATGAAGTACGTTTAATCTTTAAATAAAACTGTCTGAAGCCGAGCCTTTGTGTCTCTGTCTCACCTTAATAAATCTATACACGGTATCTTTGAGAAACATGGACGATTTCTTCAATTTGCATAATGTCCAATTTTTATTCTCAAATACCTGATGATTCATAATAAAAGAAGCTCATGGGAAACAAACTACCGGGTGGTGCAAGTGGAAACAAGAAATCCCATGAAGTGTTAAAGTTTCCAATTATTTGCTCCCCTGTTGACTTTAGAGCGGGGTTGTAGGTAGACTTTTTTAGAGTCTCTGTGTGGTGAGTGCACATGCGAAATTTGAACAATTTTGGACAACCCGACCTTAACTTATTTTAATATGATTGGGGTTGGTTTTCCATTGGAATTCATTAGATGATGCTACAGGCACCAGCATTGATTGGACTTGTCAACCTGTGATTTGTCACTGTCAAATGTAATTTGCGTGGGCTTTTTAAAAATCTTTTACAGATACATTTCACACTCGATTTACCTACTATATTCAAATAAAACGAAACGAATCTTTTAAAAGAAAACGAATTATTTTAGTATTAAAATCATCAACAATTGCCAAAAGGGGAAGATACATATTTCCCACTTTCTGAGGGTATTGGTTTTGAGTGCATGCAAGACGATGTTCATTTTGTAGACTCCAATACCGATAATTTTGTATATTCGGCTCATTATTTGATGTAAACGTACATTCGTCTGAGAAGCAAATATTTTGTAAAAAATATCTGTTGTTTTTAGTTTGCTACATCATTTCAAAACAAAAAGTGATCTTCACTCTTCATCCCCTTCTAGCAATTCTTGATGGTTTTGATGCTTATTTGAATGATATTTATGCTTCTTCAAAGTACTGGTGATATTTTTCTAACCATTGCCCGAGAGTTCTAGTGCTAATAATTGCAGTTGTTTACTTTAGTGCCTTTCGCCTCAAACTTAGTAATAACTTTTTGTATTGCCGACTTGGTAGGAATGGAGGTCTATTAGGGCAATAAACGGAAAACATATCAGATACAAAACTTAAGCTTTTCCCAGCATAGTACCATTTTATCATAGTGACTTTTTCTTCTATTGTATAACTCATAATAATTAACTAGGTAAAAAATTATTACTGGTAAAAAATCTAATACTTTTAAATTACATTTGACAATGGCAAATCACAGGTTGACAAGTCCAATCAATGCTGGTATCCGCAGTATCACCTGTAAAATACCAATAAAAAACCAATCGCAATCATATTCAAAAAAGTTAAGATCGGGTTGTCCAAAATTGTTCAAGCTCCGCATGTACACTTACCACACAGAGACCCTAAAAAAGTCTCCCTACAACCCCGCTTTAAAGTCAACAGGGGATCAAATATTTGGACAGTGTATAACTTGCATGAGATTTCCTATGTTTCCAACCACGATGCACCACCCAGTATGTATAACATCTGTTACGTTCAAAAGGACTTTGTCAATACACTTGACCCTTAGTATTATGTTAGAAAATGAAAATGTATTGATTTTATTAGAGTTACCTTTATAATTTGGTTATTATTTTATTGTATAACGATTAGTAGACAAATTTGGCTTGTAGATGTTTAGCTTGACTTTACTTAAAATTTACTGACCTGCGGTTAATCCTCGTTTATTTAACCTTTAATATTTGATAATTCTTTGTAGCAATATCTGTAAGAGGTTTTGGTACGCGATTTTAACGACATATTTCAGCTTCGGTAATTTGAGACAAGATTTGTAAAAATAAAAAAAATATTTTTTAGTGTAATTGCGTATTAGAACATAGTTCTTCATACCAAACAATTTTTCATTATTAGTTTTCGATATTGTTAAAAATAAAGGTACTTTACTCTTGGGCAAAATTCATATTTTTTGACAAACCTCGTATACGACCAAAAAAATTTAACATCTGGACTTTTTATGAAGAATACCTTTTTTCGTAAAGTTAATAATAAAGTTTTCCATATGTAGCCAACTTAAGTAGACACACTGTATGTATAATTATAATTTAAGAGAAAACACAAACATTATCTCTTGTTTTTTAACTTTTGCAAAATTCTAGCACAAGCAAAGAGCTTTAATTAAATGTTCACATCCTGAAAAATGTAAATTTTCTTGAAATAATAAATCCTTTTGTTTGCCCGTAATTATACCGTTTGTTCGTGTTCGAAAAGCCGAAAACTTTTCTATTGGCTAAGTAGGAAACCATTTGCCGTGAAACAATGACCCTGCCCCAAACGATAAAAACAATGACTCCCCAGGCGGTTCCGCTTGATCGAGGGATAATGTTTGCTTGTTCAATGCCCATAATTTTATCGAGTCAATCTTTTTGCACAACTTTGCCAGCGAAATACATAATAAAATACATTTTATGAAAAGTAACATTTGATGTCATAGTGCCTATAATAACATATTCTGTATATTTTCGATCTACTGTATTTATATGTAAAGGGTATAAGGAAGAAGAGATCCAGTCACAAATAACACATTTTGAAATATAGCCAAAACCACAGTACCAAAACTAAGTTTATAGAGTCGGATTGATGGTGGGCTCTGATCATTTTTCCCCAGTCACTAAGTCCATAAATCATTAGGTTCCCAGATACCACAAATAAAACATATATACCACACAAATAAACAATATATAAAAATTATCTCGTTCAAATCGGGTGACTATGTGGTATAATAATATACCGTCCTGATCAAATTATCCATAAATATCAGGTCCAAAAGGCATTAATTTCCAAGATCAGGCAAATCCAACATTAGGAACTTAGCCACGTTCGGAAGTTATGCAGATCTTATGGAAATGCGGTAAAATTGGGTTATAGTCGTTTGTGCTTGTCTGATTAAGGTATATTCTGTATATTTTCGAGCTACTGTATTTATATGTGAAGGGTATAAGGAAGAAGAGATCAGTCACAAAGAACACATTTTGAAATATAACCAAAACCACCGTACCAAAGCTACGTTACAGAGTCGAATTAATGGTGGGCTCTTATCATTTTTCTCTGGTCACCAGGTCCATAAATCATTAGTTTCTGAGATACCACAATGTCCAAACAATATAAAAAAAACGGTCTCGTTCAAATTGGGTGACTGGGGTATAATATTATATCGTCCTTATCAAAGTATCCATGAATATCAGGTCCAAAAGGCATTAATTTCCAAGATCAGGCAAATCCAACATTAGGAACTTAGCCACGTTCGGAAGTTATGCAGATCTTATGGAAATGCGGTTAAATTGGGTAATAGTCGTTTGTGCTTGTCTGATTATATTAAGGTATATTCTGTACATTTTCGAGCTACTGTATTTATATAGGAAGGATGTAAGGAAGAAGAAAGAGGTCAGTCACAAATAATAAATTTTGGAATATAGCCAAAACCGCAGTACCAAAACTAAGTAGTCGGATTGATGGTGGGTTCTGATCATTTTTTGTTAGAGGCCGCTTTGATCATTTTTTTATCGTTTTTGCGTCACAGACTGCGTTATTTTTACCCAATACCCCAATTACAGCAGCGAGAAGTTTAGGCTAAGTTGTTGCTTTTACAAAAAAAATTCTAAAATGGACTCAGATCTAATAATTTTCCCTGTTTGTGTGAATTTTACCTTTTTTTAAATCGACCATGTAAAAAGTTGGGGAAGGAACTCTAAAATCAGCCCGTATGCGCTATAAGACAACGGGAAACCAAATTATCATAAATCTGGCAACACTTTCCGTATCTTTTTAATACTGTAATGTAATGCGGCAACGCTGTATCCGCTGGCTGACGGTCGGTGACGGCATGCCAGACAAAAGCAGTTCATATGTATAATGAGAGTTTTAAATTATTTTAGCTTTTCTAAGTAGCTTTAGTGAAAACTATAGCTTGACAAAACAGTCGCTTTGTGCTTTTATAACAACTAATAATCCTACAGCATATGCATGTGTAAGTTTTAAAACTGATTTTTTATTCTGTCGAACCGTTGCGGCTCGCGGCTGTGTTTACAAAGCTACTGGTTACTAGTAGTTACGTGCGTGTCATAAATTTTAAAACACAAATGGTGAATTTTCGGGTCTACTACACAGTGTGTTGTGGTCACCTTATTATCAGGTTCATATTCAGGCAATTGAGGGTGTGCAGAGGAGATTTCTGCGTGTTTCTGCGCACAAACTGCAAATTCGTTTCCAAAATTATCATATTGACTATCAACTTATTCTTAATAATATAAATCTATGTTCTCTTCAAGCTAGACGTTTCCTTTCAGATATGTGTTTTTTATTTAAGCTTATTGGGGGTGACATTGATTGTGAATATCTTCTATCTGAATTATATTTTAATACCAGACACAATACTCGCAGCAGAAATCTCTTCTGTTTACCTTTCCATTCTACCAATTATGGCATGTTTCGCCCTTTAACCAGACTGCAGCGTAACTTCGATAGGCATGCCCTCGATATTCATACCACTCATCCTAAGTTTAAATTAGATCTTAAGAGAAAAATTCGTAGTAATTTATTAACTGACTCATACTAATTGTTATTATTCTAAAATATCTATCCTTAATCTATTGTGTTATTAGATTTTACTTTATTGTATATGTAGATACATTGTTATTTCCTTTGTTAATGGTGTATACCTTAAATAAATAAATAAATAGAAGCAACATTTAAAAATATTTTTTTTATATATGGGGATTTTCGGTTTTAAATATAATTAGTAATTTCCATTAGAAAAATAAAACATGGTAAATCACAAAACATTTCTGATTGTGCCACTAAAATACTAAAACCAACCCTGTATTGCGTTTCAGTTCCCTAACTAAATATTTTCTCAAAGCTTTTTCCTTTACAGATCTCAGGAAGTCTTAAAGAATAAAACGGAGGAACAAATTCATTATCAAATTTATGGAAATAAAGCTTATTTATACCCACCAAAACCGCCAACACAACAACTTCCAAATCAACAACCACAAAAAACGCAAGATGGATTTATACAGCCCGAGTACTCTGTGCAGGTTGATATCTAATATTTAAGTTGATATTAATTATATTATAACTGTTAAATTAGAGAAATAAGCAGTAAAGTAAATATTACATATATTTATCTGTATACAAATTACAGATATCCAGCAACAACGATACCCAAAAAAATGCGTTTGATCGACGGAGTGCCCAACAAATAGAAAGGGACAACCTAAAACAAAAAAACCTAGAAGCGAGAAGAACCCTTTCTCAACCACATCTTTTGATGGATGGCGAAGGAAGTGAGTGTTGTAAGTATATCTTTATCGAACGGCAGTAGTTTTGGACTTGTATTGCCTTTATTTGTTTTGAATTACTACGTTTCAACTGGTAAGCATCTTCAGTCGTCTTCAGGAGAATACGAATACAAAACAAATAAAGACAATGCAAGGCTAAAACTCTACTGACGTTCAAGAAACGTCATTGTCTACAACCTTTAAACAGACACTATATCTTTGTCAATACAATATCGACCAATAAAAACAACTATAGGCCACTTTAAGAATGGCAACGTCCTAGTGAAGAAAAAAACATCACATCCAAAATAATGTAGATATTGAAATGTTAAAAAAAAAACTAAAATATACGTCAAGATAAAATCTGAGACGTCAACGATAGAAAACAATAAGATAATCAATACGTTTAATTTCCTTTAAACGCAATATTTTTAGAATAGATTCATCTGAATTTATTGACAACTTGCCCCAGTAAAGGTGTTAGCCACAATCAATTTAGTATAGGCCAGACCCATATTATAAATCAATTTTGTTTGCTATAAAATTATATGAATGTAGCAAGGTTCTGCTTGGAAACCTAATTTGATTTGTTGTCCAGAAAATATCACAACATTTGTTGAAACAACAAGGAACTAAAAAAAACATATTTTAGATACTGGCAAGTTGCAACAATCGGCTAACGTACGAAGAGGTTCTCTCGGTAATATTTTGGAGCCAAATATGATTTTACACCAAACGCCTCAGGACCAAGAAAGGGAAAGCGACGATGGAGGTTTTTTAAACAAAAACAAAGGCAATAATGGGAAAATCACTGACGCACCCCAAGCAGAACCAAAGAAGAAAGTTGAAACTGAACCTGGTAAGTATATTTATTTTGCTTGAATTCCTTTGTTTAGGTGCAATAAACCTTTTTTAATTGTTGAGTTTCAGTTGGGAAGGTCGAAAGCCAAAGGATATATATATTTTTTAATAAATTTTGCTTGCAGAAATAAAGTTAATAAATACTAATATAAGATAGTAGTATCTGTTGACTTGGGTAACAATAAAGGTTGTCCTGTTCAGATCTAAGTGTCCTCGGTCACCAGGTCCATAAATCATTAGGTTCCGAGATACCACTTTGTCCAAACAATATAAAAAATGGTTCAAATTGTGAGACTAAGTCGTATATATACTTCATACCGTCCTGATCAAAGTAAACATGAATATCAGGTTGAAAATACATTAATTTCCAAGATCAGACAAATCCAACGTTCGGAAGTATGCAGATCTTATGGAAAGGCGGTGAAATTGGGTAATATGTCGTTCATGCTTGTCTGATTAAGGTATCCACGCACACCAAGGAATTCAGAAATGTTCCCTTTTTCTTTAGGGAAGGAAAGTAAAATAATTGACAAATCTGATCAGTTTTACTTGGACCCCTTAGAATCTTACCCTTAAATGTATTTATTCATTTTATTCACAACGTTTCGACTAATAAAGCAGGTAATTTCAGTGGCCTTTATCAGCTAACAAGACAAATTTTTATTTTAATAGAAGAAATCTCCAAAATGTGTGCATGTATAAATGTTTAATAAGTTAAATATATTTTTAAGGGGGGAGATCATCTTCGAACATAGATTCGGGAAGAGGCAGTGCGGCATATAGCAGCGGACGAATGCCACCTTTAGAGGATGTCATAAGTAGTACAAACGCATCAGGCAATAGCAGAAAATCACCACGTGAAATTAGGGAATATGAAGATACACATGATGAAGGTATACATTCGCTCATTGGGGTGGTCTTTTATTGCTACAAAGTTCCTATGTGCTATGTTAAAAAATTGTAGTTTTTTTAAATGAAACGCAGTTTTATTTTATTCGTTTTATAGGCAATGACTCTGAATGGGTGGACATTGTTGAAAAAGAGCTTAGACATATTTTGGAACCGAAATTGCTTGAACTATCATTACAAAGTAACGGTCATGGAATTACGCGGTCTACAGTAAGCGAGAGCGTATCGTCGATTAGTCCTCCTCTACTACCCCTTTCTGGTGAAGATAACTTTTCACCCGCAATGATACCAAAAAATGCCAATCAACGCAAACATGTTAGGTAAGCTTATAAAAAAATACTTTAAGTTTAGTGTTTTGTTAAGTTTTGCATATGTTTTGGCTGTTTATGTCTCAAATATAAAAAAATTATTTAAGCGAAGTCAAATGGGGGCAAATGGAGAAGCGAAGCAGAATAAAAGTGAAAATGAAAATTTCTTCTATTTTACATAATTTGTGGTGTAAAGGTTCGAGTACTGGATTTTGCATATAACTGCATATTGAAATTCATTATGTGGACTAACTAGACAAACAGGCGGCTTACCTTTTAAGTAATATGAGATGTAAAGGGTAAATAATATATTTTGCATAGACCTGTATCATCAGGAAGCTCTTCATGACGGTAGGGCAAAAAGCGTGTATGTATGTATAGGCTTGGTGAAAAAATAAACACACTGGGGCAATAAAAATAAATAGACCTAATAATTTAAAAAAAAAACTGCTAATACAAAAGTTAAGGGACAGGCTGTGCCCTACCAGATAAAATTATTTTCATTACAAAGTCAAAAATGGGACACTTCTCTTAGTTTTTCATTAGTTATTAAAAAATGGAAGGAATATTTTTTACACTTAATTCATGTTTTAAATATTTTAGTTCTCCAAATAGTAGAAATTTCCGTTACAATGATTACAATGGCCGAATGCACACCAAAGATATAACCAATAGCTACACATCTGATGATTTCAAGAACAAGTTTACAAAAAAAAGTGATTATGGCGCAGCTTTAAGAGGAAAGCAAAGTAAGTACCATTATAAAAAAATACAGGGCCCCTCTATAAATAAACAAAAAAATTATACACGAGTAGAAACATTTCGTTGAAGTATAGGACGACGGGTAAAAATTTAGTGTTAATAACATCCTGGCTTCGGTTACACATGTAACAATATTACCAACCCTATTTTCTTGTTGTAGAGGAGGTTTATACAAGAGCCGCGCGACTCAGAATCAGAATCGTTTTTTTATTATCAAGACAAATAAAGAAAGTCTTATAAACTTACACATTTGATTGACAACTTTCGCCAACAGGGAGAAACAAACAAGCGACAATGACGTTTGTAAATTTCATAGATAGTTACTCTCAACAAAATGAGATTTTATGAGAGCTAAATTATTGTCTAATACACAATCATTAAGAATCTCTGTACAAAAAAAACTACAAGTTTTGGCAAATAATAATCATTTCTTTTGTAGTTTTCGGCATAGATTCTACCGATATAACTTCAACGACTACCAGGTCGCTGGATCTTGAATCGATCCTAGATGGTCCAAGTGATTCGGATGGTAATTTAAGTGTAAACAATACGAAAGCAATAAGGAAACAACTCGAGGGTCTGGAAAATATGTACTCTGAAGTTTTAAAATTTCTCGGAGTGAATAAACGAATTGGGCGGTACCAACCGTCAGACCCAAGGATACATAAGAAAAGGTTTGTTTAAAAGTAACTTAAGAGGAAAAATATAAATAGTTAACGTTATAAATAATCAGTGATAAGAAAAATGAGAAGCAGGAAATTTAACATTTAGGATTGGATAGCGCTTATTTGTGAATTTATTTATACCCATAAGTGACCAATATATAAAAGACAAGGCTTTTTGCGACTTGACGAGGGGTGAAAGAGACACAAGACGATCCTATTCTACTTAACGTGTACACACTCATAGCTAACTTTCAATACATTTCCTACAGTGCAGGTGTTTTATCATAAAAAAAAAAAAAAAAAACATATTTCGGCATAAAAAGTATTATAAATAAACGTCAAATTGTATATTTTAGACATGGGAGTATGTCATCTCTACCTTCCTCATCAGTAAGTTCTGTCAGACGAGAACGACGATATGCCCGAGCCGTTTCCGAAGATCGACGAAAAGGACGCGAACCACGCGCCACTTCTCGGCGGTTTCAGCGATTAGAAGCACATGTCGTCACACTTGCACGCAGTGTAGCCCATTTGTCAAGTGAAATGAGAACGCAGCACTTGGTAGTTCAAGAAATTGAAGCTGTGCGACAGGAAGTAGCGACATTGAGGGCACAAACTAACATGCTTAATATCAGGTAATTATTTTCTTAAACTGTTTAGTATGGCATTTTCTTTCAAGTTATTTTTTTAAAGTGTTTAAGTACTTGTAAAATTTGTTATTTTCAGTTTTTGTTGTATGCAAACTCGTTCGTTCTGATGTTTCCAAAAAGTTTGATTGAACATTTTTTTAATTGCGCCAATACAAATTTTAATAGTTTTTGCGCATTCTAAAAACAAAATTTTTGAAAATGCCCTGTGAAATTAAATGTTAAAGTGACATTTTTTCCCAAAAGATTTTAAAAATGTGTAAACATATATACAGGGTGTCCCATAACTTATGGGCCGTAGAATAACTGGAGATACTAGACATCAAACTAAGCCGATTATGTCATATAAGTTTTTTTTGATAATTAAAATATTAATTTAATTATGTACTATGTTTTTTTATGCTCTGGGATGTTTAAAGGGAAATATCTCGAAAACCGTTAAAGATTTTAAGATCAATCAAGTACACCTTTTTGACTCAGAAAATGCCCTTCTTTAAGAAACTATAATTAAAAAACACGTAATATCACAGGTAAGAAAAAAAATCATAGATTTATGATGCCTAGTGTATGCAACTAGCGCCCTCTAGTTTGAAACTTAAAAATTTCTACAAATTCTTATTTCTTGCTCATAAAAACATAATATTGCCAACTTTCAATTCGATTCATTAAACCGTTTTAAAATTATGGCCTATTTTCGAGAATAAACTTTTACTTTCAACACCTTGTATCTCTAGAACGAGTAACAATCCGAAAAAAATTATATGACTTAATCGGCTTAGTTTGATGTCTAGTAACTCCAGTTACTCTACGGCCCATAAGTTACCGGACACCCCGTATACTTGTCTGTTACGTTTTCCCTATTTTAGAGCTATTTTAAATCAACAAAAATATAACCCAATGCAATAAAATATTTTTACAACAAAAACAGAAAATAATTAGGTATTTATTTTTAAAAAGAAAAATTAACGTAAAAATTTTAATTGAAACATTTATTATGGAAGAAGTGTGATAATTTATAATAAAAAGAATAGTGCGGGAAGAAACGAGAATGCTTTATTATGAACATACAAAACGGCACGTAAGAAGGAGTATTTAAAAACCTAAGCATTTGCACCAAAAACTGCTCCGATATCTACTCTCCTAAAATACATGATTTCTAAAAAAATCATCAATTTTGGCGTGGTGAGCTATATTTACTTTATTTTTAATCATGAAATATCGAGCCCGAAAAATGCTGGTTAGAGTCATACATACGTCTTATGTTAAAATTATCTCGAGTAACGAGTAACAATCCGAAAAAACGTATATGACTTAATCAGCTTAGTTTGATGTCTAGTATCTCCAGTTACTCTACGACCCATAAGTTATGGGACACCCTGTATTTTGTGTTGGTATTTTCCGGTTACAAGATTTTATAAGCGCTGTCACAGTCAAAATCATTCAAAGTGGAATAAAAACATGTGATCGATATCCTCCTTTGTGACAATTACTGACATTGTGAACTTTTTTTAAATTGTTACAGGTCTCATTCTAATTCCAGACCCCTCAATGTTGAGCTCCCCACATTGGCAAACCCAACAAGAGTTAAAAAATTAACAAAGTTTTTTGGAGACGAACCACCGTTATTAAGATTGTTTTTAAGAAAATTAGGATACGAAGTAAGAAATTTGTTTTTTAAAATATTACTTTAAACATTTTCATTCATTTATTTAAATTTAAAATGTCTTTATTTTAAACACATTAATACATATAATCAAAGTAAGTTACAATATGTACACGGTTTATACTTCATTTTATTTCTACTAGATAAGCTCGCCCTAGGATACTCGCCTGGCAACGCCCACACTGAAAAAATAGTTTGTGAAATTACAAGAAATTTATTGGTCGCACTTAAAGCAGTAAATTTCTTGTAAACTCACAAAAAATGTGTGAGGAGTAAGAATATACATTTACCATTAAATTGTAAAATTATATTTTTGTTGTAAATACGGGTTGTATAAAATACCATTAAATTGTAAAATTACATTTTTGTTGTGAATATTCGTTGTAAAAATACAAAATGAGTTACAGTTACCATCTCTTGAGGGTCATATAGTTATGGTGGCTATGTAAATTCATAAATTTTATGTAAACGCTAGCAAATAATAAATATATAGGTATTCATATTCGTCTCACATTTTTCTGACTTTACAGGAACTTATTGCTTTTGGTGCGACCACAAAATTCTTGTAATTTCACAAACTATTTTTTCACTGTCCTAACTTTGAATAATTTTTTATTACCTAATAAACCTACATCAATGTCAAAACGCGTATATTGTTGAAAATGTATTGCGTTAGCGACGTTTTTTTTTTTAATGAAGTTGTTTACCAGCCTCAAGGCTTTTATTGGCTTATATCTTGTTCTCACACACCCTGTACAAGTCATTCATATTAATTGCCAATGGGGTAATATTAAAATGCCTTTGACATTTCTTAAACAAAAAAATATTTATTGTCTAAGCAGGTATAATACCTATTTTTTTATTGTAGAAATATGCCATCTCATTTGAAAACGAAAAAATTGGAATGGTTGAACTTCCGTATTTAAGTGAAGACAGGTTACAAAAAATGGGTATACCACTAGGACCAAGACTGAGAATTATGCAAGAAGCGCAGATATCTGTATACAAAGATAACACATTATGTATTGTATAATAATTTATAGTTTATATAAAATATAAAGTTATATAATTACTGCCACGTTCCTATATTATTTACTCTACTACCATTTTTTTTTTTATACAGGGCGATTTACGTTTAGCAGTTGGAAACAAATAAAATTATGTTCTTTAAAATTGGGAAATATTTTGATAAATTAAATTTCTATAATATCGTATTTTTACGTTTATGGTAAAATTTTGGGTTTCTAATAGAACACCCCATACAGGGTGTTTCACAGTGGATGGAACGTTAGACGTATATGGAAAACGGGTGATATGTTTTCTTCAAAAATTTGGTTGCTCAGATAAACAACCATGATCTATCGTTTTAAAATATTTTCAGCAATCTGGCATTGCCGCTTCTGTCTGAAATAGGTGACTACATCGTTATTTTAAATAGAACACCCTATATTTTATATTATTTTCTAATTCCCAATACAATTCCACGTATATTTTGTATAAAATGTCATATGTCTAAATTCAATTGTTTTTGAGATATTGACGTTTAAAATATGCCTTTTTTAGATTTTGACAGGCTGTAGCACTGGAACGGCGCATCTTAGGGAAAAATGGTTTTCACCTCCCTATCTCAGTTTTTTATCCTCTATCTAAAAGTTACAACTGCTGGTTTAACATGTAAATCCATTTTTTTGGTTTAACATGTAATACCGGAAGCTGGTATTTTTGGATAGAGAATAAAAAACTAAGACGGGAAAGTCGAAACCATTTTTCTCTTAGATGCGCTGTTTCAATGCTACAGCCTGTCAAAGTCTGAAAATGGCATATTTTAACGTCAATATCTCCAAAAAAAAAGTGAACTTAAACATATGACATTTTTTACAAAATATACGTGGAATTGTATAGGAAACTAGAAAATCATATATTATATAGGGCGTTTCATTTAAAATAACGATGTTGGCACCTGTTTCGGGCAGAAGCGGCCACGCCGCATTGCTGAAACTTTTTTAAAACAATAGACCATGATTGTTTATCTCAGCAATCCAATTTTTGAAGAAAACGTATCATCCGTTTTCCATAAACCTCTAAACGTTCCATCAACTGTGAAACACCCTGTATATTTTAGGATGGAATGCGCCACTATATAAACAAGGCATAAACAGGTGTGTCAAATTCAGTGCCGCACTATCAAACTATGGGTGCCGTATGGTATATGTTACTGAGGTTATTTTTAATTTTCTAGTATGGTACATAAATAGTGAGGATTACTGCAGTTTTCCATTGTGTTGTTTTTTTATTTCAAAACATGACATAAGCCTTTTAAACTAGTTTTTAAAAATGAGGTGTAAACTTATAAGACAACTTAAATCATATACAAGATAAATATATTATACAAATGTTTATTTCAAACACCAATAGCACCAATTACGGCGTACGATATCATTAATTTCTACAAACAATTCAGATACTAACAGGCCAAAATTAATTAGGTTTGCTCTTATCAGCCGAATATAAATAGTGGGTTTTGCTAAAGATTAAGGGATCATTAGAATGCGAAACATCAGAGTCTGATTTATTCTATACACTCGAAATTCTTCGCTCTGGTAGAAAAGCATTTTTCGTTAAAACTATTATGTTCTTACTTAAAAAGGTCTCATAGCAATCGATATTAGGGCTGGGCAATAACTATATTTAAAAAAATAGAATATCGATATCTTTTAGAGTATATCGATCGTTCGGAAGAAAAGGGTTAGATCTGAAAATAATCGATTGTTTTTTTTAGCTCAGGAGGTTTTTTTTTAAATCAGGTAACTTAAAAAAACAAGATAATCACGATACACCTACAACGGTATGCCGGTAAGCAAACTGAAATTTGAACATCTCTGTGCATGTTGTCACATATGAGGACGTTGCTTAGTAACCGCTTGACGCGAACGACAGTTCTAACCTCACAATGTCTGTCTTTATAAAAAACGGGCAAATTTTCATTAGCGCCCTTTACACGGAAGGTTTTAATCGCGCGTTTAGACGCGCACGTTCATTTCTATTCTGGGACTGTTGTTTTTTTATTTTTAGTTCGGGTTCGAGTAGTTATATAGAGTACTAAATTCTTAACTAAGGCATATTTATCGACGAGGTTCAGTACCCCCAACAAAGATAGTGCTCTGTTACGTATTTGGTATTTTGGCAGAACAAAACTAGAAAGCAAGTAGCAGTGTGTGTTCAAAGAATTATATATATAATATATAATTATGTAAAAAATTCGCGATGATGGGAACAGCCGAAATGTACATTGTAAGGGGGTTTGTTTTCAGACGACGTTTACGAGAACCTTTAACTGTATGTTGCGTTTCCAAACAAATCCATTAACCGAAGAAAAACCGCTTAAAATTAAAAACTTATACTGACCTTATAAGTGAAAAAACTGTATAATACTATGTACTGACAACAGATGTACAGATTATTATACTTGGCGCTGAGAACAAGCCTAATGTAACATGAGCAGATTACAAAAATGTTTTTTTCTTCGATTATCCTTATAAATTTATACAAAATGAATTATTATTGTTGTAAATGCAAAAAATGTAAAATATATTTTGCCTATTACCATTAAAATAAAATCTGTTAATTGGTCAGCCTAATTGGGGTTTGTTGTTAATATCCATATCGATCCTGAAAATAAAATATTTTTTAGAGATGAATTCTTAAAACGTCAAAAAATGGGAAAAAATGGTGTCCCAAATTCGATGTTCACTATTGGGATCGCGGAAACTATAAAAGATACAGTAAGGTTAAATTGGGACAAAGTTGCATAATTTGAAGCTTAAGGTAATTCTGGTGAGAAAATAAAAAAATTTTGACTACTTCCGAAGAAATGTGCAGAAAAAAAAACAGTTATTTTCCGTTCTTGTTTTTTTTGTGACGTTACTTATAATCATAAGGAAAAACGGAAAGCACTTTTTGATGATGCATTTAAATATAAACGCAGTTTTTTTTTGAAGATATACACTGCACCGCCAAATTAACCGGATGGAAAAAAATTCGCTTCAATTCAATCTTAAATAACTTTTAAGTGTTTTGATTAAATTCGATAATTTTTTGACACGTTGCAGATGCAGTCGTCTTTATCATGTTCTAATATCGCTTTTACGAACAGTGAAAATGGATATGTTCACATACAGGGTAGCCAAAAAAATTGCATTTTACCCTTAATTTCTAAACACCCTGTGGAAAAATTGAAGAACTGATTGATGTTTTTTTGTACGGCATTTTTAAGTCCCATCTTTTCTGAACAACTTGCTTTTTGATTCATACCGATATCTAAATTATTAAAGGAAAAACACAGGTTTAAAGGAAATAATGCAATAATCCTTTATTAGCAACAAAAAATTTAAAAATTAACATGGGCAATAGTGGTAAGATTAAAATCGAGTATTTCCTTCATGAGCCTGAATAACAGGTCTCATCCTTTCAGGCATAGATTGAATTAAAATAGCAACTGCGTCTTGGGGTATCTGCTGCCACTCGTTTGCCAGTGCCTGTGCTAGCGCCTCCAAAGTTTGAAACTCGTCGTAGTTTTGCCTAACTCTCCTTCCCAGTGTATCCCACATGTGCTCAATATGGTTGAGATCTGGACTTCTTGAGGGCCAGTCCAATACCTGAACGCGAACATCGTTCAAATACTGCCTCGTTATTCGTGCTCTGTATGGTGGAGCATTATCTTGCATTAATTTAAAATGTCCTCCTATAAAATGCGAATATTATCACATGTTCTTCTAAGCACTGTCTGATGTGTTTATCAGCGTTAATACCCCCCTGAAGTGTAATGAGGTCTGTACGGGCCTCCAAAGATATGCCGCCCCATACCATCACTCCTCCGCCACCAAATTGCACTTTAGGAGAGAAACAACATTGAGAGTATCGTTCTCCAGGCCTCCTCTACACTCTTTGACGTCCGTCAGGTGAATATTGCGTAAAACGAGACTCGTCTGTAAATACGTTTTGCTAGTTGTTCTTGTTCCAATCTGCATGAGCTCGAGCAAATTCAAGGCGCTGCCTTCGATGACCTGCGTCTAATAGAGGTCCTGTGGCAGGTACATGAGATGTTAGATTCTGTTGTCTTAACCTTCTAAGTACAGTGTCAGATGACACCAAGGTACCATGAACATCTGCCAATCTTACAGCTAAAACCGGTGCAGAGGCTGTTCGCTCTCGAAGAGCCTGAAGACGAAGAAATCGATCTTTAACTGCATTTGTGACTCTTGGTCTTCCCTGCCCGGGTCTTCTCGAGTAAGAACCCGTTTCTCTAAATCTTTGGATCGCATCGGATATGGTACTGCATGGATGGCCAAGCCTTTCTGCGATATACAGAATCGGATGACCATCATCCTGTAAAGCGACGGCTTGTGCCACTTCTTCTGGTCTCATATTTAATTTAAATTAATACACTTTTACCTTACCGTTTACGGAACAGCTTCAAAACACAAAACAACCAACAACTTACTTAAAAAAAAACAACAATTTATTTAAGAAACGCTTGAAGTCCAGCAATTAATAAATCTGTACATTTGTTGACAAAAATCTTCTTGAAAAGCCATGGTACCATGGAAACGAGATTCAGAAAGACAAAAAAAGACAAAGCCAACTATAAATTATTAAATTTTTTCTTGCTAATAAAGGATTATTGCATTATTTCCTTTAAACTTGTGTTTTTCCTTTAATAATTTAGATATCGGTATGAATCAAAAAACAAGTTGTTCAGAAAAGATGGGACTTAAAAATGCCGTACAAAAAAACATCAATCAGTTCTTCAAATTTTCCACAGGGTGTTTAGAAATTAAGCGTAAAATGCAATTTTTTTGGCTACCCTGTATGTGAACATATCCATTTTCACTGTTCGTAAAAGCGATATCAGAACATGATAAAGACGACTGCATCTGCAACGTGTCAAAAAATTATCGAATTTAATCAAAACACTTAAAAGTTATTTAAGATTGAATTGAAGCGAATTTTTTTCAATCCGGTTAATTTTGCGGTGCAGTGTAGGATATAAAAATTTAGAAAAATATATTAAGTATTCATAAAAATTTTTATTAAAACATTTCAAACATTTTTTTAAAGTTATCTGTTTCCAATATCCATGCTTTTATTTCAACTTTATATTTTTTTAATGAAATATATTTTTTAATTTTTGTTGGTAAATAATCGTTTAAATCAAAACATAAATATTTGAAATTTTTTTGTCCTATGGACTTATTTATTTTAGGTTTTATGATTATTTTATTTTTATGACGTGTATTATGATTATGGTTTTAAAACTATGTAACGTTGTCTAATATTCATTTTTTTTTTAATTCAAAATATAATTTTATTAAAGGATGAAGATAATCTTTATTAAATATAATTTTTAGAAACCTTTGTAATATTTCTATTTTTTTAACTAAAGTTTTATTTATTCCTCCCCAACATAAAATTCCGTAATTTAAATGAGTTTTAACTAATGTATAATATAATATTTCGATATGTTTTACGTTAAAAGTTTTTTAATGTTTCTAAAAATTAGTAGTAAACTTCTTAATTTTTTAATCAAATATTCTATGTGAAAATTCCAATTTAATTTACTGTCAAAGATTATTCCTAAATATTTTATTTGATTAACTTTCAAAATTTGAATGTCATCATTTATTTTAATACTATTCATATTTTGTGGTATGTTGTTTGGATTTAAAGTAAAAGGAAGATCATTAGTCTTATTAAAATTAATTGTTAATAATTAAATAAAGATTCTTAATATAAATATTTAATAATAATAAATATTTATAATAAGTGAGATTTTGGTAACAAAGAAATTTATATTAAGTAATCAAGGTGCGTATTTTTTATTAAATAGATCTTTACTGTTGTTTTTTCAAACATAATTAATAGGACTGCATTGCAAAAACACCTTAATCTATTTTTTTTCATTACTCGCCTTACAGGTTTTATAACCCAACTACAAGGCAGGGTCATGAAAAATGTTTACACATAATTAAATATACTAACAATAAAGTAATTAAGATTAATTCTTCAACCTCAAACTACAACTTCTAATATTCTATAACGACTGAGATGGATGCAGTATTTCAAAATTTCGATTTTTTCCAGAAAACTCCGGAAGTTGGTACTTGGAATATCCTCGATTTTAAAGACATTTGATTTAGCATCAAATTATAAATCTTTGCCACAATTTAAACTTGTCCGTATCTTTTATTGTTCCCGAGATCCCAACCCTTGAATTTGGTAGACCAGGTACATAACATTATGTCTACCTGTATTGATGACATAAGTCCATTAGCTAATGACCCGATTCTTCCCGCTACCCGGGTAACACCTTGGCGCACACTCTCTTTAACATCTTCTATGTCCACGGCTGGCATGTGGGCCGAACCTTGCCGCGTGTCTTCGTTACGTCCAAAGTATTCTGCTGATGAAATGCTATTTGACCCCTGAAAAAAGTATAAACCAATGATAATTACTATTACATACAGGGTCCTGCGCCTCACCTCCCGTCTTCTTTAGCTCCCTTATTAATTAAGTTAGGATTTTGATATTTTGCATTTCAGGAAAATATTTTTGTTTATACAGGGTGTTCCACAATGGTGTGACATCATAAGGATATGTTTTTTTAGATTACATGCCATATATTTTCTTACTTATTTGGATGCATCTTGTAGTTGCCTACATACCCATAAAATTTTAATGAAATCGGTTCAGTATTATAGGAGAAAAAAAAATAAAAACTAAAAAAAATCAGTTTTGCACCACTGGTTTTAAAAATTAATAAAATGCCTCCTTATTAAAATTTTACAAAGGTACTTAATAAATAAGGTCCTAAAATCTCGTTAACCAAGTTTGATTAATACGAATTGTACAGGGTGTCCAAAATTTAGTGTCAAACTTTGCAAACTTTAAAGCAATTTATTTTTCTTATTTTAAATTGGAACCCATATATATTATTATGTCATTCGATGCAGAATTAAAATGCAAACATTTGTTCTAATTACAACCCTATCGCAATTTCTAACGCATTAAGACTTATTTACAGAAAACTCGTTTTATCAACCTTTCCACCAGTCATTATTATATAATAAATATCAAAGGTGGCTTTGAAAAACAATTTATTAATATTAAAGTTTATTGAAGTGACAAAAGCCCATTTTGGCTTTAGTTATTTTATAGTTTCAAATATTGTTAGATTAGTATTAATTATTTAAGCTATATATTATTTTTTGTGATGGAATACAAAGAGCTCGTGTAGATATGATTTTCATATTAGGAGCATACTAAAAGAATTTTTATTTGTCCTTTTAGTAAACTTTAATATCAATAAATTGTTTTTCAAAGCCACCTTTGATATTTATTATATAATAATGATTGGTGGAATAGTTGAAAAAATGAGTTTTCTGCAAATAAGTCTTAATGCATTAGAAATTGCGATAGGGTTGTAATTAGAACAAATGTTTGAATTTTAATTCTGCATCGAATGATATAATAATATACAGGGGTTCCAATTTGAAATAAGAAAAATAAATTGCTTTAAAGTTTGCAAAGTTTGACACTAAACTTTGGACACCCTGTACAATTCGTATTAATCAAACTTGGTTAACGAAACTGTGAGACCTTATTTATTAAGTACCTTTGTATAATTTTATTAACGAGACATTATTTTTAATTTTTATTAATTTTTAAAACCAGTGGTGCAAAACAGATTTTTTTTAGTTTTTATTTTTTTTCGCCTATAATACTAAACCGATTTCATTAAAATTTTAGGGGTATGTAGGCAACTACAAGATCCATCCAAATAAGTAAGAAAATATGTGGGATATAATCTAAAAAAACATATCCTTATGACGTCACACTTTTTTGGAATACCCTGTAAAAACATAAATATTTTCCTGAAATGCACCCTAGGATACAGGTAAAGCTTGCAAAACGTCATAATCCTAATCTAATTAATAAGTGAGCTACAAAAGACGGGAGGTGAGGCGCAGGACCCTGTATATGGTCTTATGAAAATGACGCATTATATTTAAATGGGCGACACCTTGAATGTCCCCAGGAGAAAACTCCATTTTATTTTTTTTTTAACGACAATCTAAAAAGTTGGATAAGGACCCCTAAAATCAGACGGAATTTGCAGAGACTCATGAAAAAACCATGACGTTCTCAATGTAAAAGGTTATACCCCATTTTTTGAGTTGCATACTCTACTTATTAAATTACGTCACTGTCAAGCCGCGACACCGGAACCGAATTCAGACAAGAACAAACGACGAGAGACTTCAATGTCGAGTTGCTAATCAGTGGCGGCTCATCAGGTGAAGGGGTTCTTCACCAAAAAAAATAAATAAAACCGGAAGGAAAGTTTTTCGAAAATATTAAATATTAATGTACCAATACAGCTACCATTTTAGCCCTTAAAAAATAATTAGGTTCGAATTAATAGTAGTAATTTAATCCGAATGTAGCTATGCATAATAGGGCCACGGTTAACTCCGATAGACAATAATTATAAACACTCGTGCATTTTGATGCGCCCCAGCCGACCGTGTCCGTTAGCTCAAAGCAAGTGAAAACCCAACGTCCAACATGGCTTTGATATTCATCGTTGCTATGGTTACGTGACGTCAGTCACGCAAACAGCATGTACCAATTTGCATTATGATGAAGGGCAATTTAAAAATAATCAGTAAGGTATTTATTTTGAGGCTTCGTGAAACTTACGGTTATAGATATCGTTTTTACGTGATTTAGTGTGTGTATAGAAAGTTTTATTTTTATTTTTCAGTTAATTCAGTAGTGTGCGTACCTACTTAGTTGGGTGTTTTAAAAATGAACCTAGTTAATGACATAGTTTGTAATTTGTTAGAAACTCCATTCAGTCGTTGGACAGATAAGGATAAGGGAGCCGTTTTATTACACGGGTTTTTAGTCAATGTTTGTTTAAGTACCCGCACTATACCTAGCTCTTCACCATTTTTTAAAACCGCGAGCCGCCACTGTTGCTAATGACTGTTTCTTTTTAGCACAGAGTTTAAGTTGTTGTTTGTTATATTGTGAAATGTGGGGAACATTTGAAGTGTACATTGGATTTATTTTGGTTGTACATTTTGAACCAGTCTTGGATTTTTAAGGTAGGTTTAATTTATATTTCTTAACTTAGCACATGACAGGTAACGTCACCATAAATCACCGGTCACTGGCCTCTATTACTTGATATTTCAAATAAAAACAAAAAGATAAAGATCATTCCTTGTAACTATTTGTTTAGAACACCTTCAGTGGTGACTGAGTCATGCCATTGTACCAAAAAAAAAATTGTGAAAGTGTCATATTGTAGAATATTTACCTGGAATCTACTTAAGCTAGCTTTACTTTCAGCATCGGAGGCGCTATCTCCAAAGAACTGAGCAGAAGATATTGCCTTGGCGCTGCCGAATTTTCTTTGTGCTTCATCAGAAGATGGACCGACATCTGATTGAATTTTTACAGGAGTACGTCTAGGGGACTTTTCTTTAACACTCTCCATGGCCGGGCGCTTTTCACGCTCTGGAGGATCGTCGACCACCACCCAATTGTCTTTAGATAGAGATGAAGCATAAACACCAGTACCATTAAGGTATTCGTCGAAATAATCAGGGCTATCATTTAGACTTAATCTGCCTAGAGTATCTAAGGTTTTGGATGAAGTAGCTGGTCTTTCCTGCAATTTAAATATATATACATAATAAGTTAGACAGTTAGGTAAATATGTATTTCGATGGAAATATTATTAAAAAATAAAAGCTGTGATGTAGAATGATGTCCATCAATACAGGTTGATTTCTAAGTTGATACTTCTGTTTTAGCTGTAAATAGAAGACATTAAAATAAAAAACATTTTCAAATACCTTTTTTCAAAAAACCTTAAAATAAGCGATAAAGAAGTAAAAAATCTAAGTGCGGGCCTGGTCATCAAAACGCAGCCTGCTTTACTTTATGTTTTTTTGTTTTGTCCTATTATTAGTCATGCACTTTACGGGTCGGTCGTCAGTTATTTCGCAAACCGCTGCGTGTGTTTTTCTGAAGCAAGTTAATTTTAAATAATGACATGTGAAAATGGTAAATTTTGAAAACAATGAACTAGTACATATGAGGTGCCAATTTATTGTGAATGTCGTCAAAGTGCGGCTACTGCTTCGCAGTGGGCGTAAGTAGCACATTCTTTTTCTGGAGAGAGGGACAGTCGGGCTATATGTATTTCATGATATTGTTCCTAGTAAAGAAGGCGGAAAAGCACCGCAGGCGAAAATTTTTCGGGGCCACGCCCAAAGTTCGATTAAAATTCATCTAATAACTACTGTCAAATTAAATTATTACCTCTCCCCCTATGCAGGGTTGTATTTTGTTTTTGTAAATGTTTTTTTTGTTACTTTTTTTCTTGATAGCTGACTCTTTATTTAAAAATTAAAAAATATTTTTTATATTTGAAAAATATGAATATTGGTGTCAATCCAAAATTTTAACATAAGACGTATGTATGACTCTAACCAGCATTTTTCGGGCTCGATATTTCATGATTAAAAATAAAGTAAATATAGCTCACCATGCCAAAATTGATGATTTTTTCAGAAATCATGTACTTTAGGAGAGTAGATATCGGAGCAGTTTTTGGTGCAAATGCTTAGGTTTTTAAATACTCCTTCTTTCGTGCCGTTTTGTATGTTCATAATAAAGCATTCTCGTTTCTTCCCGCACTATTCTTTTTATTATAAATTATCACACATCTTCCATAATAAATGTTTCAATTAAAATTTTTACTTTAATTTTTCTTTTTAAAAATAAATACCTAATTATTTTCTGTTTTTGTTGTAAAAATATTTTATTGCATTGGGTTATATTTTTGTTCATTTAGAATAGCTCTAAAAAAGGGAAAACGTAACAGACAAGTATATAATAGAAAAATACTATAAAATATTATTTGTTTTACTCGTTTTCCTTTAAAATTGCATCATAAATCAATAACTAAAACGAAATGCGTCTGAAACGTTCATCTCTATATAAAACAGAACTTTTAGAAGGACAAATTTTAAAACTAAACGTTTCCTACAAGACCTTTGTAATATAAGCCAAGAATACATTATTTAAAATTTTAAATTAAGAGTCCAAGCATGAGACAAAAAATTACATTGCAATTAGACTTTTAGACCCGAGCTTCGAGGCTCGGGGAGGGGGCTGGGCAGCCCCCCCCCCTAAATACGCCACTGCTTATAGAACTTTTTCCGTAGAATTTAGTGGCTAAGTTATTTTTTCTGGTGTTAAGACATTTTTCATTTAGAGAACAAACAAATTTAAGTTACTTTTGTAATAATTCAATACAAGGAAAATTTGACAATAAAAATTACATTAATTTTGATTACAATTTGGTTGAAAAGGAATGCTACTAAAACAAAAAATGTTAATGAATAATTATTGTTCTTACTTGTTCAATAACTTGCATATCTCCCAACGCGGAATGTGAGACACCGCCACGCGATTCCTTTGTAACACCCATTCCTAATCGTTCAAGCTGCGCTGCTTTGTCGGGTGTTACATTTTTTCCGGACTCCTCTCTTTCTCTATAAAAAAAAGGTAGCTTTACACTCTGTAAAAAAATATGAACAATAGAGTAGGTCGTATGCTTCTGAAAAGCTTACTTGGGATGTGTGCACACAACTTTGTGATTTTAAATAGAACACCCTGTATATCATAATTTCGTTGTCACCCGGTATATCCTGTAAATGATTATAACCACATATTTGTGTTTAAAGGTTGGAGACATAATGATGTTTCTTGAACGGCAGTAGAGCATTGGACTTGCATTGTCTTTTTTTGTTTTGAATCACAATGTTTCAACTGATAAGTATCTCCAGTAGTCTTCAGGTGAATACTGAGTATTCAGTATATAGTATTTGAGTATTCACCTGAAGACGACTGGAGATACTTACCAGTTCAAACGTTGTGACTCAAAACAAATAAAGACAATGCAAGTCCAAAACTCTACTCCACACACAGACATAGATGAACGCGCGTTGATGCACGCGAACATCTCTCCGGGTCTGTGCCCGGCTTAACGTTTCAGCCTACAAACAAACAAAAAAGGAAAAGTGTTATTCTGGTGCTTATTCATTGAAAATATTGACAGTTATATTATCTGCGCTCAAATAACTAGACAATTATATTCATCTATTAATCCATGTGTATCCATCGAAATAAGTATGCTGATATTTTAGACAACTGGTATTCGGATGACAGGGTGATCTATATAATTAGTTGTAAAAATTTTCTTTTTTTCTTTTTATAATCACCGAAAATCCGCGAAATAATAAAAGTTGTAGTAAATATAATACTTTTTTGAAAATCGATCGGAAATATTACATTTGAAAGAAAGTCAATATTTCCTTGCCAAATAGGTAACTGTTAAGAAATATTCTTTTTTGTACTTTAAGGAAATGATATTTCTGTACAGCTACTTGTAAACTAAAATGCGTTAAGTTTTTCTATTCAATATTACTTCATTTCCATAGTTTCATAACACAAATATTTTATGGCATCCTTTATTTGTGAATAAAATTATTAAGTTATTTCAAAACTTTAATAATTTATGTCCTTTTAATGATTTTCGAAAAAATAGTATTATACCTCGTCGAAAAAGCCATATCGGGAATAAAAGCGGAAAAAAGCCATATTTCCGGACTCCGTATTGCTAGTCTCGGCTTGCGCCTCGACATGCAATCTTTACGATCATCCAGGAATGTTCAGTTTTTCCTACTAGGTATACAATGTACTATTTATAAAAAGGCCAACATGAAATAATAGTACATTGTATACCTAGTACGAAAATCTGAACATTTCCGGACGACCGTAAAGATTGTATGTCGAGGCGCAAGACGAGACTGACTATACGGAGTCCGGGAATGTTGCTTTTTCTACGAGGTATACATACCATTTTTCCGTAAATCGAAAATTATTAAAAGGACATAACTTATTACAATCTACTTGTTAAAATTTTGAAATAAATATTATTAACTTTGTTCACAAATAAAGGATGCCATTTAATATTTATGTTGTAACTATGGAAACACAGTAATATTGAATTGTCAAGCTTAACATATTTTAGTTACAAGTAGCCGTACGAAATAATATTTCCTTACAGTACAATAATAAATATTTCCTAACAGTCATTTTCCGTTGCCGAGCAACGACTAAGTGTAAGGAAATATTGACTTTTTCTTTCAGAAATGTTATCAAAAATGTCCTTGACGGATTTACGCCTTATTGGAAAAATATTTTCGATTGGTCAGAATCCCAAGTGTCCACAACATCGACTTATTCCTCTGTGTCCTACATTCATACCTGTAGGCAAGCCGAAGTGTTGCTTCCGCACGATCTGCGTCCTCTGCAGCTTTCTGCGCCGCATGTTCCAATTTTATCTGTCCACGCCGCTCGTCTTCAGCAGCTTGTTCAGCCTGTCGTTCCAAAGCTGCAAAATCTGTCTTAACCTTCGTAGCTCCAAGACTACCTGCACGCTTAGCTCCAAGCTACAAAAAATATTTTCCATTTTTTTACAAGTATCTTTTTATTGACAGTTCCTCATATAATTATGCACAAATAATAATAAAGTAATCTAATTGTAGTATTAAAAAATCCGCTTTATAATTTTTTTTAATATGACTTTAATGGAGCTTTATAACTTGTAGCATAATTTAAAAAATTATTACCATTGTTTTCTTAGCTGTCGGTTTTCTGGTACCAAGAGTCGATTTTCTAGGTTCTGTAGCTTGAACATTTGCCGACATATTCACTTTATATTCATCATAAGAAATGTTGGTTTGAGTGTCAAGTTTGGTACCTACCTAAAAATAAATTTACCAAAACTTTATTGCATTTAGTTATTATATAAACAAGTACATATATTGGTAATAGCTCTAGTGTTCATCGTGGTCATCGCATGTAAAATAAACCAATTTGTTGCCCTCCGCTGTCACCACAGTTTCTCCAAATTGGAACATACAATTTATTTTAGTTTAAAGATATTGAAAGATGTATCCCTAAACTGAGTTTCTCGTGTAACGGATTTTCGGATTTAAATTTCACTTTCAAAATAAACTAGTATAACTAGACTATCTGTAGAATATGTTATCATACCATAAAATCCCTAAATTTTTTTAATAATAATAATAAATTTATTTTCAATATTAATAACATAATAATATGTTTATTTATCTTCCTCAATAAAATGTTTCTTCAATCCCCCTAAGACGTATTTGTTAGGGGGTATTTTAAATATTTAAAATCATAAATATATAAAAATATTAAAATATTTGTTTTTAATAATTATTAATATTAAATAAAAGTTAAATTGCAAATAAAAAACGTTTAAGTATATATAAAACTTTGAAAAATATAGTAAGTATTCAAACAATATTAATTAAAACATTTCCACAATTATTTTTAAATTATCTGTTTCCAATATCCATGCTTTTATTTCGACTTTATATTTTTTTAATGAAATACATTTTTTAAATTTGTTGGTAAATAATCGTTTAAATAAAAACATAATTATTTGAAATTTTCTTGCCCTATGGACTTAATTAATTTAGAGTTTATAGTTATTTAATTTTTATGACGTGTATTATGATCATGTTTTTTAACTGTATAAGATTTTTATTTTTAAATATGTATATTAAGATGTTATAAATGTAAAGTTGTCTGATATTAATTTTTTTGTTTTAGAATATAATTTTATTGAAGGATAAAGATAATCTTTATTAAATATAATGTTTAGAAACTTTCTCTGTAATATTTCTAATTTTTTAACTAAAGTTCTATTTATTCGTCCCCAACCTAAAATTCCATAATTTTTTTTTTTAATATTTCTAAAAATTAATAATTTAATAAAGTTAACTTCTTAATTTTTTAATCAAACATTCTATGTGAAACTTCCAATTTAATTTACTGTCAAAAGATTATTCCTAAATATTTTATTTGATTAACTGTCAAAATTTGAATGTCATCATTTATTTTAATACTATTTATATTTTGTGGTATGGTATTTGGATTTAAAATAAAAGGAAGATAATTATTTTTATCAAAATTAATTGTTAATAAATGTTTATTAAACCATTTTTTTTATTATTTTAAAATCTTTTTTAATTTTGTTATTTACGTTGTCCCAATTTGTATCTGTATAAAAAATTGCTGTATCATCTGCGAAACTATGAATTTATCCATCACAACTTACCTTAAATAAATCGTTAATATAAATATTAAAAAATAATGGCCCTAAGATTGATCCTTGAGGAACACCATATTTAACTACTTTAGGATAGCTTTTTTCTTTATCTATTTGAACACAAGTTGTTCTATCTTTTAGATAATTTTGAATTAATTCAAATTGTTTTCCTCTAAATCCAATATTTTCAATTTTCTCCAACAATAAATTAGGGCTAACTGTTTCGAAGATTTTTGCTTAATCTATAACATTTTTACCACCTTTAAAATGATTTCTATTACTTTTTAATGTAGCATTGATAATAGTCGAGAAAAAAATATCAGTTGCATCGTAAATTCGGTTCGAACGCGTTAACAAAACAGAGGCCGCTTTATGAACCCAACAGTTTTGTTTATTTGATTTTTTTTATCTGAGGGTTAAACATTCGGCTTATACATAGTCCGCAAGTGGCGACAGGGCTAGCACAAAAAATGTAAGTATTCCTACTCGTCGGTCTCGCTTTTAACACAATTTATAATAAACAAAACCTACTGTTTCTTCTTTTTTGCTGTCTCCAACTAAATCCGCTACAGGAAAATTTTCATGTTGCGAAAAAAAATCCGGGGTTTCTTTTTCTTCGTTTGATACCTTCTCCTGGCAAATTTCGAACTGGAAAATATAAATAACATGTTATGGTTATCGAAATATCCCAAATTTGTCATTCACCATACCGTAGATATTGCCTATAACGCAAAAATTACGTCCTGGTTTCTTCACAAAACGTTTGGCTAGAGTAGGTACATTATAAGGGACGAGAAAAATGTAAGGGCAAACAAGCGCGTAAATCTTAAAAATGCTTTTAATGCCAAAAGCAAACCAATAGCAGAAAAAAACGTCAGCATATTAAAAAAACGAAAACAAGTCAACACTTTTTGTTAGACCATATAATTTTTTTTGCTCTATTGTGAAAAGTTTTGGGTTTATATTTAGGAAAGAAAGATTTTTGAAATTTCTATAATGTAACTCCCCCCCTCCACGTACCACGACCGCAAAGCTTGGCGAGAACCCCCCTCCCCACCAAATTGCGTTAAATAATTTGTGGACTATATGAAAATTATAATGTATATGGGTAATTCAAATGTTTTAGCCAAAATGAGGCCCAATTAATACACCCCAATTTTTTTGATAATCACAAGGTTTTCATGGAGAATCGTCGCGAATTGAATAATTCTAACTCAATCTGATCTTAAAAAGTGTTTTCACGCGGTAATTAATCAATTCGTTTTGAAGTCGGATCTGAAATTTTGACAAGATGATAATTTCTTTTTTTTATAATATTTATAAATTATAAACAATTGCATTAAATAAATGTGCTGTTTCATTATTATGTGTAATTTGACATAAGTTATTTTTACTTAAATTCAGATCAAAAGTTAGGTTGCCGAATCGTCCTTGAAACTTAATACCCGTTTTCACAAAGTGGATTCAAAGATTTCATGAAATTTGATAAAGAAAAAACTTAAATTGCTTGCAGTGGGGTGGTAAGAAAATGGAAAAAATGAGACACTAGTTTTTCTCCACCAGTATACTAATATAAGTTAAATATTTATTATCCCCTACACGTTTTCAATATAGCAACGTTAATCATACTTTTGTTACTCCTGATACAATGTGCATAATGCGCCAAATAACTGTTCAAAACGCCCAAGTTGGTTAAATTTGGTACAGAAAAACCGTGGCCATTTAAAAATAAAGATATAAAAACCCCCATTTTTCATAAATTAAATAATAAGTTAATGAATGCACAACCCAAAACCGTAAACATGAAACTAATAGTCAAAACATATTTGTTTAAAATAAAAATATGCTCTTGCTGAATAATAATATTATGTAAAACATGTTAATATGATTTTAGAAATATAATAATAAAATAAACTATTTTTACCTGTTTATTTGTTGCCATGTAGTTTAAAGCAGCTTGATTTAGTTTTTCCCGATAAAGTTGTGCGGCTCTAGAATTATACTTTTTTGTAGCATCTGTCGTGTTGCAATTGTGAAGTGCAAAAAATTGCATCTGAAAAAATTATTATCAATAACTAAATAAGAATGATGACCCTTCTGGAGAGTAGATATGATTTTGTTATTATTTATAGGCAAATACAGTGGTATTTTAGGGTGGTAAAGTACAATAGCTGAGTTGTTCATTAAATTACAATGTTAATACAAAAGAAACATGGTAAGAGTTGTTATACCTCCATTAAAAAGACTGTATTCTTTGGCACCCTGTAAGTATTTATCTATTTATTTATTTATAAATGACCTCAAGACAGTAACAAATAGTACTGGCATGGAGGCTTACAGATATTTCAGTATTTTAACAACAATAATTTAGTTCAGCTTTTAGGTTACACAATATTTTAATTTCTCGAACTAAAGATTTCTTTTTTTTTACAGAGTGAATGTATTTGATTAGTTTTTGGGCTTAAAAAAAGTCTTTAAACTATGGCAGAATTTTGGTAGCCTCTCATTGGTTACAGTCTTTGGTAAAAAATTGTAGGTTTGGATGGTTCTATACAGCGGGAAGTCTTGACATTTCTTGATTGCACCATACTTGTTTCTATATTATTCCCTGGGTGTCATGTTTGTGTATGTCCATATTTCTATTTAATGTTGTTTCAGTTTTTACAAGTTTATTTGTTATCCAATAAATTAATTTAGATTGTTCATATTGTTTTATTTTATTATTATTAATATTATTATGTTCTTTATTGGTTTCCCAAATGGCCATCAACCGAAGTCCTTCAGCCACCCACAGTACATTAATTAGGTAATTTCTAATATTAACAGTATATATTATTTGCAAATATAAAACGATTAAATGTAATTTATAAAGAAGAGCAAAAAAAAAAACAAGTCAGATTAATTCATGGTGTTTTATTTGTTTGACTTTTAGGAATAAAGAGTTTTTATATACAGTTTCTGTAGGTGTACAATATTCCATTTGGAAAAGTGTTTTTATAGCTTTATATTGCTCTCTCTGTAATTTCCTTATAAGATACTCACTAGCATTTCCCCAGTACAGTATCAGGTACCTAATATGAGGCTCAATATACTATTATATTTTACTATAAGTAATAACCTTAGTAATAACAGAACCCGGATTATTTGTACAATGTAGTATACTTACTTTACTGCTGTTCAGACAAACTAAAAAAAATACTAAAACTTTTATAAAAAAAAATTCTGAAAACTGAAAAATTGGTCTATTTTCCATATAGATTAAAAGTTTTTAATTAAAAAGCATTTATTTTGTTGAATTGATTATTACAATCTAATAGTAATTGAAACTTACAGCATTGGCGTTACCTCCCAACTGCATTTGGTGTATCTGAGCTTGAGTCCAATTTGTATCAAGTTGAGTTGACCGAACAAAACTAAGATGAACTCCAAGTCCCCTATGTACAGCCGAGCAGTCCAAACAGAGAAACACACCATATGTTACACTTGACCATGTTGGATTTTTTGCTCCGCAATCAAAACACACCTGTAAGTATTGATATTTAGTAAATGAACTATAAATTTCTACTACAATTTGTTTCTTACTAACTTTTAAAAATGATTGTAAAAACAAAGAATTTTTTACTAGTCAGGCGGTAGCAAACATTTAAGAAAGCATGAAAAATAAAATTTCAAACCACCTGAAAGTACCTTATACTATAAGGTTGTCTTTCATCTAACACTATTAGAGAGGTTTGTATTTCAATATCTAACAGTGTTAGACAAAATACAACCTTATTGTATAAGGTACTTTCAGATGTTTTGAAATTTATTTTTCATGCTTTCTTAAATAAAAATTATACCCAGAAAATTGTACCTATTACCTACCTAAAAATATAAGTCAGCAGAGCAATAAAAATTTGATTTTTAATTACTATTACAAAAATATTAATTTGGACTTAATGACTTGCCTGAAGGTCCATGTAATAAAGGCGCTTATTCTGTAAGAAAATTACAGATTTCTGGTTTGTTTGAGTTTGTCAGATGAAAAAAATTTACTTTATTAAGAAAATTACTCGGAAAATACTTATATTATTTCTGAAATACAAAAATAGCTGACTATAGAAACTTATACAACACCAAAGTAAAATATACCTTTAAACTGAACGGCTAAAGCAGACTTTTCAAGCAGAATTCTCATTAGGGTGAACCCTCTTTCCTGATACTGGAATAGAACCTGAATGACCCCAAAACAAAAGGTTAAAGATAATGATATGTTTTAGGCACCGACTTAAGCCTATATAGAAATAAGAATACCAAAAAATTACTAAATTTTAATCTAGGAATCATCGCCCTCCCATAAGTTTGGACACGTCATGAATTATTGGAGGTTTACTATTAAAATAAAAGCAAATATTGTAGATAAAATTGTCACTTACTTTATTTGCTGAAATAGCTCTAAGTCTATAAAAAACTGCCTCAATATTCTCTTTGGATAACTGAAAATCCATAATTTATCAAAAATATTAAATACCAAAAACAAAAATTAGACACAAGCCCACATAACAGAAAAGTGACAACAGCTGTCAACAAGCGGTCAGCCACAAACTCGCTGTTCAGCGCTTAATTAAAAGCGTTATTCCTTTTATTATTAAAGTGCATTACCACAGAGGATTGCTAAGCACATTTTGGTATTGAGAGTTGCATCGAGAACAAGAGTAGGCCTGCAAGGGCGGAGAAGGGCGACTTACAGGGCCATAGCCAGAACCAAATTTTTGGTAAGGCTATTCGATTCCTTCCAGGGCCAGGGCCGTAGCTAGACGTTATTCATGGGGGGGGGGGGGGGTTAGGTTATTAAGATAAAAAAAGTTGCATTTTTTGGGTGCTATGCCTTGTTAAATGCGAAAATAGCGCCGCAGGCGAAAAATTTTCGGGGCCACGCCCAAAGTTCGTTTAAAATTCACCTAACTACTATCAAATTTCGAAAATAAAATTATTACCTCTCCCACTCTGCATGGTTGGATTAAATTTGTTTTGGTAAATGTTATTTTTTACTTTTTTCTTGATATTCCTAGCTGGTTCTTTATTAAAAAAAAAAACATTTTTTATATTTGTGAAAATATGAATATTGATAACAAACCAAAATTTTAACATAAGACATATTATGTATTACTGTAACCAGAGTTTTTCGGGCTTGCATGGTTTTCATTTAAAAATAAAGTAAATATCGCTCACCACGCCAAAATTGATGATTTTTTCAGAAATCATGTTTTCATTTTAGGAGCATAGATCTAACAGCAGTTTTTGGTGCAAATGCTTATAGGTTTTGAAATACTCCTTGTTAAGTGCCGTTTTGTATATTCATAATAAAGCATTCTCGTTTCTTCACGCACTATTTTTTTTATAATAAATTATCACACTTCTTCCATAAAAAATGTTTCAATTAATTATTTTTTGGTTTGTTGTGCAAATATTTTATTGCATTGGGTTATATTTTTATTGATTGAAAATAGCGCTAAAAAAGGCAGAACGGAAGAGACAAGTATATATTGGAAAAATGCTATAAAATATTATTCTTTTTACTCGGTTTCCTTCAAAATTGCATCAAAAATCAATAACTAAAACGATATGCGTCTGAAAACCCTAATCTCTATATAAAATAGGACTTTTAGAAGGAAAAGTTTAAAAACTAAACGTTTCCTACAAAACCTTTGTAATCTAGGCTAAGAATACATTATTTAAAGATTTAAATTAAGTGTCCAAGCGTTCAAAAATTAGGTTGTAATTAGATTTTTAGAGCCGAGCTCCGGAGCTCGCCACTGGGTCGGACTGACCACAGAACAGGACTGACTAATCGCACTTGTCGGAAATGGAAGTTGTCCAACGGACGGACAAATAAAATTGTTAGTAAATCTAAATGCCCGTACACACGATCAGGCATGCCTTCGCGCCTACCTGAAGAGGCAGGTCTGCGAGTAAGTCTGATACTACACATTCCGTACACACGTCTCAGTTAGACTGAGAGACATCACTTCATTTTCAAACGATCCGCTTTAATATTAATATGTCGTTAAGCAGTAATAAAGATTTGTGTTTAATTAGCACGGCAATAATTGCATGTGTGGTTAGTGAGGAAAGGGCCAAAAAAGAAAAGAAGTGTAATAAAAGAAAGTGGGTTAAGTCATGGTTACTTAAGAGGAACAAATATACACACATAAATTTATTAAAAGAGCTACAATTAGAACCAGATGACTACAGAAATTACATGCGAATGACCGAAGAAGTGTACATGGAACTATTAGATTTGGTATCACCATACATTCAAAAAGAAGATACTGTAATGCGACAATCTATAAGTCCACACGAAAGATTATCATCCACTTTAACATCTATTTTCTCGATATAGTTCTATAAATTCAGTTATTATATTTTTCTCTCTTGTAGTAGCCATAAATATGTATTATACATTATTATTTATTTAGACACAAAACAACAAGTTCAGTGCTAAATAGTTTTTAACTGGTTGAAAATGAAAATTTGGCACGCGCAGTGTATACACGTTAAAACCTGCCTGCGAGCCTGACCAGAAAATCAAGAATCGCCAGATTGCTTCGCTCCGCGCAAAGTGGCCTGAACGCACCATCAGTTCAGCATACACACGATCGCACTTACTCGCGAGCTTGAAACGTTCAGGTAGGCGCGAAGACATGCCTGATCGTGTGTACGGGCATTTGAGGTGATGAATGAGGTAAAGCGAACGTGGAAGGACACACCTTGATTCATTTAGGTAATATTGTTTTTAGTATCTAATATATTTTAGTAATATTTTTTTTCGAAAAGAATCTTTTCTATCTTCTCTAGTAAGGCTAGGGAGACGATTTTTGAGTTGGGTAGTTCAGTCAAGTAATATATCATGAGGGGGGGGGGGGGGTTGAACCCCCTAAACCCCCCCTTACCTACGGCCCTGTCCAGGGCCCATATTCTCACGTTGAAATATAATGATATTTGATTTTTAAGGGACGCTGTAGAATTTTTTACATTTTAGAAGGACTACATGTATTTCATGATATTGTACGTACGTACCTAGGAAAGAAGATGGAAAAGCGCCGCGGGCGAAACATTTTCGGGGCCACGCCCAAAGTTCGTTTAAAATTCACCTAACTACTAACAAATTTCATCAAAATTATTAAAATTTGTTTTTGTAAATGTTTTTTTTTACTTTTTTTTTGATTTTCCTAGCTGATGGCTCTTTATTTAAAAAAAACATTTTTTATATTTGTTAACAATATGAATATTAGTGCCAATCCAAAATTTTAACATAAGACGTATGTATGACTCCAACACGCGATTTTCGGGCTCGATTTTTCATAATTAAAAATAAGCAAATATCGCTCTCCACGCCAAAATTGATGATTTTTCAGAAATCATGTATTTTTGGAGTGTAAATCTAGGAGCAGTTTTTGGTGCAAATTCTTAGGTTTTAGTTTTTAGGTCAAGTGCCGTTTTGTATAATCATAATACAGCATTCTCGTTTCTTCCCGCACTATTTTTTTTAATTATATATCATCACACTTCTTCAATAAAAAATGTGTTTCAATTAAAATGTTTACTAATCATTGTTTTCTTTAAAAATAAATACCTAATTATTTTTTGTTTTTGTTGTTAAAATAATTTATTGCATTGGGTTATATTTTTGTTGATTTAAAATACCTAGCTCTAAAAAAGGAAACGGAACAGACAGGGGCAGGACAGGACTCTACCCGTATGACGAAATTATGGCCAGCCCCCCTCTAGCTACGGCCCTGGCGACGTAGCGGATTCTGTCTGTACAATTATCATAATGATTATGTCATTGCAGTTACCGCTCTGCTTAGGTACTTCCCAGAAAGTCAGGGCATTCTCTCTATGATAAATTCGAATGTAATGAAAAGCCCATTGGAAGAGACAGACGGCTAGATGCGACTTATTGGATATTTTTTAAGTATATCGAATACTAACGGTGTAACGAAGTTACATAATTTTTACAGGGTTGTATACGTATCCGTATCTATAACTTTCTTATTTTTCATCGTACGACGTTCATTCTTGTTTGTAAATAATTCATTTTAATTGTACTGATTAATTTTCTAAAGTTTTCTGTCGCGAAACACCGGGAAATAGCTTTTCTTAGTTTTCCTTCATTCCCCACTGTTCTGACTACGGATCGGCGCGGAACCACCGTCGCCAACGGTGCTTCTCGATGTCGCGCGCCGAGTAGAGGGAGAGCCGGGCTCGAGCCTACCTTAGCAAGATCGTGCCGTCTTCGTCTTACATTACAATACAAACAATCAGAGTGCGGTACTCCCACACCGCAACCAGTCAAATTTCTAGACTAGACTAGCTCCGAACAAATACCGAGATCATCCGGGCTAAAGTAAAAAACTAACGGTAAGCCGTAAAATGTAGATTATTAACTTATATTTAAACCGCCGTTCTATACTACACATTCTGGCATTACTGACCGCTTTCTCACTCTCACCTACAGATAATAGTTTTCTTTCATTCTGACGCATATACCGGGTTGTTTTATATTATTAGTAGATAGTAGCTCTGTCATATTGTTTCTCTCTCACACACACATACTAAACCGGAATAATTACTTCTCTGTTTCTCTCATACACGACTGTTCCAGGTCATCTCAGCCGAGTAGTTCTGTCTCATTCTGATTCAAGCCATTAGTTCAACTATACGACGCCGGACTGCTCCAGGTCATCTCAGCCGAATAGTTCTGTCTCGTTTTTAATTTCAAAGGCTAAATCGTTCATTTGTACCATTCTCATATACCACCGCCCATTACACTTCCACACATGACGCCGACAATTTCGTATCTCTTTGCATGCAGAACCGGACTACTCCAGGTCATCACAGCCGAGTAGCTCTGTTTTGTTTTAATACAACGGGCCGCAAATTCATTTTATCACCTTTATGCAAGTTCGAGTTGCTGCAGGAACTCTGATTTGCTTAATGTAAATTCAGACCGGGGAAAATAGACTATCTGTCTCTCTCATACACATACACCGACACAACATGCACACCGTCCTTATCTCACTCATACACTTTTAATTTCTATACACTGTTAGATAGCCAGAACGTGTAGGTCCGCGAGATTCATACGCAGTCACGCACGCGTAAAGCAAAACCGATCTACAATTTAAAGACCGCCACTGAACTGCTAGGCGTATTGTCGTTTATTTCTGGAACTTTTTACCGATACCGCTTGACGTTCGCACATTCGCAAGTAGCTTTACCGCGTGAACCTTTCCTTTCAAACATAGGCCGCATCCTTTTCTGATATCTGCAAGTCCGTCACCGTAGTCCGTCCTGACCTTTATTCTATTAATTAAGCTGCGACCGCGCTTGCAGATCTTTGCACTGATTTTATTTCCGCGGGTCTATGTATTACTGTTATTAAGTCGACCGCCGGACCGCTTGCAAACCTAAAGACGCAAATCTTTAATTTAATCAAGCCGTCAGACGTCAAAGCCGGAATCATTTATTTTTAGCCGGGATTAAGGAATGAACCAAAGATACATTACCGCAGACAAAGAACATATACAGTCCTCCCCTCTCTGTTTATTTTCTTTATTAGTAACTGATAAATTCATCAATTTTAAACCGATATTAAATGGGGCACATATTAATGTAAAAGTCTTTGAATACATGTTTTTAAACCGATTGTTTTACCTATATTATTCCTTAGCACCATGCATACGCAGTTGAACGTCTGGATTATTTTCTCCACTGTCTAAAAGCTATCCGAAGGCATTGTGCGTCTCTTACCACATAAATCCAAGAGGTGGCGCCCGAGATACCGTTGGAAAAGTACTTTTCGTCCTATAGTCGCATGCAGCAAATCACGCATAAGCGACGTGAGCAATAGGTTAGCTAAATAAATAGATAGGAATAAACACGGATCACAAAACGCCTTTACAACGGATATCCACTACTTTGGATACTTGAGGATACAAATGAAGAAATAATAAATAACGTTATTAGTCTACTTCAGAAAGGTGTAGAGTAATAAAATGGGAAATTCCGTCCAGTTCGGTTCAATTTAGGTGTCGGCCATAGGCGCAAGTAGATTTTGTGCAATAAATTATTATGATAACTAACCAAATATTTTAGAGAATTAGAGGTTATAACAGGGTAAAATAGTATTGTTTGTAATATTAATATTGATAAAGAAGGAATAACTATTAGCTATATAGCAACTTTACACAATAAACATCGTTTTATGAAATATGCCGTGGTAGAAAAAATAGCTAAAAAACACAGTTTAACTGTGCTGCGCACACCGCCATATCATTGCGAACTAAGTCCTATCGAAATTATATGGGCGCAAGTGAAAGGATTTGTAGCAAGACACAATACGACATTTAAAATAAAAGACGTTAAGCTACTGTTTGATCAAGCCATTAATGGCCATATTCGCCGTAGGTGCGAAAGTTTAACTTATGTTTTAAGCTAGCTTAACGCATATGAAAAACGGGAGTTAAGCACGCTTAAATTATAAGCGAAGTTTCTGTATATACGGGGAATATGGTCATAAGGAAGTGACACCAGAGAACTGGCGAAAAGCAGTCCATCATGTCATTAAAGAAGAGGAGAAAATGTGGGGGATCTTGACCACCTGATCGATCGGACCGTCGACCCGTTAAATATAACGTCAAGAGGAGATTACAGTTCCTCAGATGACGAAAAATGTTATGATTTTTTATAATTTAATTTCTGTATAATGTATTTTTTGTATTTTTTTTATCATTTTAATAAAAATAAGTTTACCTAATACTATGTACATAATGCATGCCTTTGTCACACCATTTTCATTATTTGTGAATGGATAACAATAGGCAAAACCCATAAATTGACCCAAACCCGGGTGGTACTACCTGCACTTGATGAAAATAAAGAATTTTGCAATGAAATCAATGCCAAATTATGAAAGTGGCTTAAATATTAATTGAGTCACACTGTAGTCCCTTTGCATACCTAATGAACTTTTCTTATTCTACACCTTTCTGAAATATTCTATTAATATAATAGTCCACTAAAATATATTATTATAGTGGTGGTAGCTCAGTGATTGGAATTACCTGTTGAACCGAGTTCAATCCTCAGACATAGGACATAGGTACGCTTAATTAAAAAAAAAATAGTATAACCGAGATTGGAAGAGTTAAACATCGTATCATCTTCCACCCACCCCATCTACGCCTGTAACGAGGCCGGATGAGATCGAATATCTTGACGGTAGGTTCCATGACGCAAGAAACAGAGTTGCTAATCCTTGGGGGAGGGAAGGCGTTCAAGTACCGAGGATCGTGGTTCAGAGCTCACCTTAAACGGTGTAGGTCCCTTCGGGAATTGTCCTGGCAGCAAACGGAGAGGTAAACATGCTGAATATTCCTAAAGGAACACTTTAATTATCCTAGTAGAGAAGGTTTCTTCTATTAACTTAAAAAAAGACCAACACTTTAGTCAAACCAAAAAAGTTGCGGAGTAACAGCATAAACAAAACATATTTATAACAACCCGTCACACATTTTTCCTAATTAAGGAATGCTAAAAAAATTACTATTTTAATAAGTATGTGTATGACATCTAAAATTATAAATAAATACATATCTATACATATCACATCAACTATTTAATTTGAAATTATGCACTTATCTTATAAAAAAATATTAATATAAAATATTTTTAAGGTGTAACTTTGTTTCCTGTTTCAAGAGGCAGAATATAAAAAGATCACCGTTTTTCCTGATGCGAATGACGATAGTTACACAAGTAAGTTAATTTGATCATTTTGATTTTCATAAAGTATGTAAATAGGGTGGTTTTTAGGTTATATATTTTAAAGGTCACTAGTACCGTAAACACACAGAAATTTGCTGCAATTTAAAAGATCATTTTTAAAAATATAAAATAAGATGGCCAAAGTTAGATGACAGTGGCGGCTCGCGGTCTTAAAAAATGGTGAAGAGCTAGGTATAGTGCGGGTACTTAAACAAACGTTGACTAATTTATATTTTAATTACTTACTTACATAGCAAGTTTTTGTAAATCAGAATCAGATCGATTCTTCGGTTGGCGTCTAGCGTTTTCTTTTAAAGCATCGACAATAGTATTTTGATTTTGTTCAAAATTTCTTAACATTAACTGACATTTTAAGTGTTCTCCAGAATCCCCGTGTTTATGCAACGATCTAGTAATATTTAAAAAATATGTAAATCCGTCCCTATTCCAAACGCAATATTTATTCGAAAAAAGTAAACACGACCAACAAAACAATTTTTGTAAGGCGACACTACTCATAGCCAATTATATTCTGAAAACCAGGAACACTTAAAATTAATCTTATAGGATCTGCCACTTTTTTTTAATACTTTTTTTAAATCTATGTTTAAGTTTCCAGTAGGTCGCCCGTGTAACAAAACGTCTCTCTTATCCTCATCTGTCCAACGACTGAATGGAGTTTCCAACAAATTACAAACTATGTCATTAATTGGGTTCATTTTTAAAACACACAATAACAATTGAACCAAGTAGGTACTTCCAACACTATTGAATTAACTAAAAAACAAAAACAAAACTTTTAAATCTCACAGTAAATAACAGTAAAAACGATATCTATAACCGTAAGTTACGCAAAGCCTCAAAAATAAAACCCGAACGTCCCGAACCTATGATAAAACAATGGTATACGACTGATCTATTTTCAAATTGCACTTCTTTAAAATGCAAATTTATTTATGTTGCCGCGTGAGGTCTCGCGTTTCGGACGCCAGTGAAGTCACGTAACCATAGCGACAAGAAAACAAAACCGCTCGACTGGATGGCTCTGCTTGCCTTCCAATGCTGTTGAGTAGAGAACACGGCGGTCGACTGGGGCGTGCCAAAATGCACGAGAGTGTATAATTATTGTCCATCGGAGTTAACCGTGGCCCTATTATGCATAGCTATATTCGGATTAAATTAATATTATTAATTCGAACATAATTATTTGTTAAGGGCTAAAATGGTAGCTATATTGGTACATTAATATTTATAATATTGTCGAAAACATTTCTTCTTGGTTTTATTTATTTTTTTTTGTGAAGGGCCCCTTCACCTGACGAGCCGCCACTGTTAGATGACCAGGTTGGGTTACTTTGCATTTCACCATTAAAACGTAAAAAAGCTAGCGTAATTTTGTCTTTGGTCACAAAATTTTTTATGTTTAAACTTATTTAAAAATAAACCTTAAGAATTCGCTAAACACTATAGTTCATAGTTGCCAGCAAATTAGTCAGATCACATCACATAAAGTGTTTAGTGTAAAATATTGATGAATTTTTATAATACTTTTATTGGCGCTGCTTCTAAGGTAGTTCACACGGGGAAACTTAAAAGAAACTGTAGTAGCAGTAGTCAGCGTTGCCACAAAATTTTTTTGAATCGTAACAGATTAGCTTATAAACAGTAACAGATTGACTAAAATAGTAACAAAGTCACCACTCCTCAACACCATACGCAAACGGCGAGCCCGAAGAAAAGTAATGGCTAGGTAACAAACCACAAAAAGAGATCCTTTCTACTCCTACCCAAAAAAAAAATCACACCTCAAGAAAACGTAACAGATTGCTTAAAGGCGTAACAGATCCTTTAAAAACGTAACACATCTGTTACAATTGTAACAGATCGGCAACACTGGCAGAGTAGCTTGAATACTATAGGAGACTGGGCTAGTCACCCAGCATGTACAGGGTGAGTCAACGGTAGAGTAAAGTTCACTTTCTCCTTTATCTTAAGAATGAGATAAAAAAATCGAGGTCACTAAGGTGCACATTTTAAAATTATATCGGAGTATATGGGGTAGCCCAAAAAAACGAATATAACTTTGATTTTTTTAAATGGAATCTATATATTGTATTATTTTCTAATTCCCCACTAAATTCTATGCTTATTTTGTATAAAATTTTATATATCTAAACTAAATCGTGGTATTGATAATTGATTAATTTTTTTAAACCAAAAAAAAAACGGGTTTACTGTTTAACATGATAAACCGGAAATTGCTACTTTTAGATTGAGATAAAAAAATTAAGATGGGACGTGAAAACCATTTTTCTCTAAGATGAACCGTTCTAATGTTAGAATCTGTCAAAGTCTGAAAATGCAATATTTTAAACGTCAATATCTCAAAAACTATTAAATTTAGACATATGACATTTATAAAATAAGCGTAGAATTTTATGGGAAATCAGAAAATAATACAATATATAAGGCGTTTTATAAAAAAACCCAAGTTATATTCGCCACGTTTTTTTGGGCCACCCCGTACACTCCGGCATAATTTGTAAATGTGCACCTCAATGTACTTTTGTATTTCGAATTTTTATCTAATTCTTAAGATACAGGCGAAAATGAACTTTACTCTATGTTGAATCACTCTGTATATTTGAATGGTGCTACTCCCATGGCGCTACCTCAGTTGCGGCGCCTGGGAGACCCGGCAACCCGAGTATCCACGATTCGACATGCTGGTCGCCACGCTACTTCTTTCGCAAAATCATAAATATGGAGCAAATCTTGAGCTGAAATTCATGAATGTGCGGTTTTTAGCTCGTGACTACGTTATTATAATATCGGCCGTGTGAGGATGAGAAGCAATTGGCCTAGTCGCCTAGTTTCGAAGCTACTAGAGTTTTTTTGAAGTTGCCCCTTGTGGGGACTACTATTGCCCCTCTTAAGGGGGTTGTGGGACTGCCTAAGATCTAGAACTGTTAACTAGGTGATGTATGTTTGTATATTTATAGTGTACGCTACTTCTTTCGCAAAATCATAAATATGGAGCAAATCTTGAGCTGAAATTCATGAATGTGCGGTTTTTAGCTCGTGACTACGTTATTATAATATCGGCCGTGTGAGGATGAGAAGCAATTGGCCTAGTCGCCTAGTTTCGAAGCTACTAGAGTTTTTTTGAAGTTGCCCCTTGTGGGGACTGCTATTGCCCCTCTTAAGGGGGTTGTGGGACTGCCTAAGATCTGGGACTGTTAACTAGGTGATGTATGTTTGTATATTTATAGTGTACAGGGTGTTACAAATTCGACATACCAGCATTGGAATCTCGGAAACCATAGGAGTTAGAGAAACGGTTAAATAGGGGTAAAATTGCTGATTATAATGCCGCATTAAAAGTTTTCATATTTCGAATACTTTCGATTTTATTCGAAAAATAAACCGAAATTTTGCAAAATCGTTTTTATTTTTCCTGAGCTCATTTGACTAGCTATTTAAAAATAAATGACACTTTGTCATTGCCACTATTTCTCCTCTACAAAATGACGTTACTAAACTAAAGATCCGCCGTTTCGTCTCCGAGCGGCCATCACCAACTTTACTTTTTTATATACGGACCTGGATTTTTTTAACCGATTTTTAAACCCTCCTACCCTCAAAATGTAATGGCGATATTACTTTCTCATAATGATGAATTGTCTTTGCTTATTTATTAAATTCATATTTTTTACACTTCTTGTCAGTCTGGTCCTGGCAACGAATTACAATATTAATTAAAAACTTTATTTTATTTAAAACATTCATACATAAGTAATATAATTTATTTTTTAATAATTCTAAATTTACTAATTATAAATCCTAATTTTCTAAATGTTCAAAGAGATTGCCGTTTTGCTCAATAAAACGATCGATTTTTCCTCCAATTTTGGCGACAGCCCTTTCAACCGATCTTCTCCTTATCCTACCAAATGCAACTTCAATGCAATTTTAAAAAATATGAATTTAAAAAAATAAGCAAGGACAATTCATCATTATGAGAAAGTAATATCGCCATTACATTTTGAGGGTAAAAGGGTTTAAAAATCGGTTAAAAAAAATGCAGGTCCGTATTTAAAAAAGTAAAGTTGGTGATGGCCGCTCAGAAACGAAACGGCGGATCTTTAGTTTAGTAACGTCATTTTGTAGAGGAGAAAAAGTGGCAATGACAAAGTGTCGTTTATTTTTAAATAGCTAGTCAAATGAGCTCAGGAAAAAATAAAAACGATTTTGCAAAATTTCGGTTTTTTTCAAATAAAATCGGAAGTATTCGGAGTTTGAAAACTTTTAAAGCGGCATTATAATCAGTACCGAATTGCACAACTTTGCTCTCATTTAACCGTTTCTCTAAATTCTATGGTTTCCGAGATTCCAATGCTGGTATGTCGAATTTGTAACACCCTGTATTTATAGTAACACACAAAAAATACATTTGTGAATATTTGATATTTTATTAGAACATAAAATTTACATTTATTATTATTGCCTGTAATTGATAACAAAAATTAATTAAAAACATTTTTTTTAATTGACTAAATTCACTCAACTAGGCCAAAGCGACCTAAGTTTACGGTACTGAGGAAATCATTATACTTACATCAATTTTATGTTTGTGGCTATTACTAACCGCCGAGATAAATATTTTTAAAATGATAGTTGCAGAGGTTGAGCTGTCCCTAAATATCAAAGCCAATTTAGGCTCTTTTGACAATATTTATCGATTAAATCAATGACAATGTTTCAATGTAGTCCACACCATCATCAGGGCTAGATTTATATTTTGTAACTAACACCTTAAAGCGGAGCGACCACCTCCTTAATGGGTCACTCGTCATCGTTGGTTCGGCGGCTATCAAATTCCTGCTGATGTGATGTTATCAAATACGGGTAGAGGAAAGTTTTTAGAAGAAAAGGATGATGTGAATGTGAACTAGTATTAAAAATATGTTTGTACGGTGTGCATAAAATAATAAATAAAAGTGGGTTTGGTGAAATACGAGTTTGTTTTAGAGAAATAGTTGATTACAATTTGTAAAGTTATATCATAAAGGGTTATAAATCATCAAACAAAAATAACTACTGGAACAAATATCAAACACACCAAACACCATCAGCAGTATTCCCTTGTTAGAGAGAAAGAGAGCAGAACTTTTTGCCGACTTCGCTTTTCGGATTAGCCGGGTTTAAAAAAATGATGAAATATACATTTTTCATTAAAATACAAATTTTGTAAAAAAAAATTATAAAAATATGTATTTTTATACACCAATATCATGGCAATGTGCCCACTGGATTACCGTATATTATATCGAAATTTTTTTCAAAGGAATCTGTATTTTTAGCTGGACTTTGTACATACGTATACAACTCACAATCTCTAAATAATCACTGTAATCTATGCATGACGAGTTAAATCTCTGCAGAAAATAAAAAAATATATGACCGCACTTTAGGTACAATATAAGATTATCAGATAAGAATAATATCCCATCAATTGAGGTTATAATACTAATCAAAAAGCTGTAGATAAGAACGAAATCGCTTAAAAACAGTTTAACCAGACTAGTATCGCATGTACAACTGATGGCATAACTACGTGATATTTATTGTATTACTTATATATTGTATTTATTTATTATTCAATACTTATTGAGCGTGCTAAATGTTGGACAACTTTGTTAAGATTTGCTGGTTACTGATGTGATGTGATTTAATACTCTTAAATAAAGATAATCAAAAGTACGTATAACAATTTAGGGTTACCAAACCCAAAAAGTTTTTTAAATTACTAATACAATATTAAGGTGATAAATCTTGTCCTTCAACGAACTATTGTTTATTTATTTGTCGGTATCTCGGACATAATAAAACACTGGATTTCGCACTTTGAAATTTTTCATACAAATCCCTATTGAACAAAATATATTCTAGATATTGGATCCATATAAGATTATTGTGGGCCGGCTTACATATTTTAAGCACTAATAAGTCATACAACAGACAACTTTGATTGTGAAATTAATAATATTGGCAGAAGTAATTGTCTCACAGTTAAAGTGGTCCCTCTAGCTTAATTCTTGATTATAGAAAATATCTCGATCAACAATATAAAGTTCCGCTTTGCGGAAAATTATATTCATTTAATAAAACTTCTGGTTAGAAAAATATTTTTGGATGTTTCGCCACAGATAAGGAAACTATTTTTTTTTTAATTAATAAAAGTCACTGCTTTTAAATATACAAAAGGGACAAACATGTTTATTTTCAGCGACTTTATAGTATACAGCGTGTCTACTTAAGTTGGCAACTAATGGGAAACTTTTTTATTATTAACTTTACGAAAAAAAGTTATTCTTCATAAAAATTTCTGCATGGCCCAAAACGTAAAATGCATATTAAATTTTTTCAGTCGTATACGAGGTTTGTCAAAAAATATGAATGTGGCCCGAATAAGTACCTTTATTTTTGACAATATCGAAAACTGTAATTATGAAGTTGTTCGGTATGAAAAACTATGTTCTACTAATATGCAATTACACTAAAAAAGTTTTTTTTATTTTTACAAATTTTGTCTCAAATTACCGATAAATTTGTAAAAATTAAAAAAAAATTTCAGTATAATTGAATGTTATAACATAGTTTTTAATGCCGAACAACATTTCATAATTACAGTTTTCGATATTGTCAAAAATAAACGTACCTACTTTACTCTTCGAAAAATTCATATTTTTTGACAAACCTCGTATATGACTGAAAAAATTTTACATCTGATGGTTGCATTTTAGGTTTTGGACCATGCAGAACTTTTTTTCGTTAGGTTAATAATAAAAAAGTTTCCCATTAGTTGTCAACTTAAGTAGACACACTGTATATGTACTAAATTTTGCCACAAACCTAATCGATCTATTGTTAGTGTAATATTTATTTTTGCAGAAATCTGATCTGACTAAAAAATAATACTCTAACTTCTAAAATAAAATGGAAAAGTCCAAAACTGACACAACCCCCTTCATTTTTATATTAAAATAAAATGCAGTGAAAAAATGTTATTAGAAAAATTTTAAATATAATTTATGCCTAGGCGGGTAGTTGCTTGTACCCAAAATATGTTTTATATCACATACTATAGCTAAATAATCGAAAAACTTATTGAAAAAATCGAAAAATTAAAAGTTATACTAATTTTCAGGAAAACGATATAATATATTAAATAATTTGAATAATTCAATTTCATTACATACACACACACAAAAGTACGAAGCCTGTGGTGTTAAAAACGGCTAAAATAATTTCTTCCTACATAATTTAAAACGTAGAAAAAGTCCTTGACATAAAAACTGACACGTATCTTTTTTCTTTTCTACACAAGGACATTATCCGTTCAGTCAGAAAAGCGGGGTAGGCCATGGCCTCCCCTAATAACATATAAAGATAAAACAAATTTAAAGAATAAACAATCTCCTATGTCTCCGCTACATTATCGAATTTTACAAACGCGTTGTCGTTACTTGTTTTATTGACAATGGGCTCTTTCACTATAATCGATTTGATCATATTTAGCACTGACATTCTGAACTAGAATTTATTGAAAACATATCCCAATAATAAAAATCTTCCTAGAGTATCATAATCCTTTTCTAGAAACAATTAAAACCACGGCGGGAAAGCTGCAAGTTTAAAAACATCAGGCGAGAAGGCATACAGGGTGTCCCACCGGGAACCGAATCGATCTATATTTAAAAAACTATACAGAGGAAAATTTTGAAAATTTGACAGTATGCTGATGCTGATGAAGGCGACCGGACTAAAATATTTTCATAATGGTGGCACTTCCGGTTATACCGGAAGTAAGTGTCAACTTGCTTATTTTAAATGGGACACCCTATATATTATTACATTTTTGCATTCTACGCAAGATTCTAGGCAGATTTTGTATACCATGTCCTATACCTATGTCTAAACGTTTTTGACATATTTGAATTTTTATGTCAAAAATGACGTTTGCAAGCCTTATAATAATTATCAATGTTTTCTATAAAGAAGCCTTATTTATTTAATTTAAGTGGGATTCCTTGTTATAAAGGACCTGCTTTAATAGATTTTTTATAATATTTTGATAACTATTAATACAGGGTGTTTAAAAAATAAGATTAAAAATGAAATTGAAAAAACTGCAAAAAGTCTAGATTTTCAAATGGAAACACCCAAATTTTATAATTATTTCTTATTTAGGATTAAAAATAAGGGTAAGTTTGTGTAAGGTTGTATATCTCAAAAGTTTTTAGTTTTCGAAATATTGCCAATTTAGTATTTTCATATGGCGATCTTGCAGCAGATTTTAAGTTCAGTTGCTCCTAGTTGGCTATGACGGCATTGAAGCTGTTACTTGTTATTTGACAATAATAAATAACCATGCCGGGACGCTTAAATTGTACAGAGTCATCAGTTAAAAAGCCCGTTTGGTGCTTGATCCACCTCAATTAGGAAGTATGTGCTATGGTAATTTGTTATAACGGAGTTATCATGGCCAACTTTTTTTTTTAATACGGATATTTTATTTTATAAAATAAAAGTTTTTTATTTGGCATCAAAATACTCGAACACTGTATATTTTTAATAAAATTATTTCATACCACCTACACCTTTTTTAAGGTGTACTAAAGATAAAGTTGATTTGAAGTAATCTTGTATGGTGCACCTGCGCATATATAATAAGTTTCACATTCCAGGTGACAAGTGTTTTGACACTGATCACATAGGTGGTACATACATACAAAAATTAGTAATTAACGTTTTGTGGTTTTGATATTTTAATTAATGGTACGTTGTTTAATTTTTTTGTTGTCCCTGATCTTACTCAACCGTCATGGTGGAGAAACCGCAGAAATTTCGGAACTCATGAAGCGCATAAATATCTATAGGTTTAAGACAGAGCGGAGATTATTAAGTGGTGCCAACCAGGGCCGTAGGTAAGGGGGGGTTTAGGGGTTCAACCCCCCCCCACATGACAAATTACTTGACTGAACTACCCAACTAAAAAATCGTCGCCACTTTTTATAAATTTTCCTTAGGATTTTGTTTTGTGACCAAATTTTTCGTCTGCGGCGCTATTTTAAAAATAAAAGGGCGTAGCACCCAAAAAATGCTACTTTTTAAAACTTCATAACCTAAACCCCCCATGAATAACGTCTAGCTACGGCCCTGGTGCCAACCTTCCCATTTATTGGTTGATACTTAATTTATTTATGGTCTCTTGTTGAACTAAACAATAAATAAAATTTAACTTATTTTTGACAGGCCGCAGAGGACGCGGATGCAAGGGGGCGCGCGGTCAATAAGCGTCCTCAAGGAAGAGCCGCCACTGAAGGATAGTGACATATTGAACTTTTAGACTGAAAATTTATTTTTCCTACGACCACCTACGAAAATGAGAAAAAAAACGGTTAATTTGGCTCGAAAGCGCCACATATCACACGCGTGTTGAAAAAATATATTTTAACTCTACACATACTGACACACTATACATATACGAGGCACACTATTTAATTTAAACATATGGTGCCAATTTGACAGACCAATCCTATTTATTAAAAATAACAAATTTTAGAAAGCGGTAATTGTAAAGTGTTTAACTTATTTTTCATGTATTTGTCGAGTGATTCAGAATAAGAGTGTGAAAATACGCCATCTGAAATTATAAAAAATGCTAATAATATACTGGAAAATCTATTACCAGAAAAAACAAAAAGTGTCATCTATCAAACAACAAATGTTTATCGGTAGCTATAGCGTAGAGAATAGAGCTCTAGCATACATATCGTAAGGTCACAGGTTCAAATCCAGTGAGGAGTATTTGACTTTTTTTTTATAAAAACATTAAATAATTTATAGAATTAGGGATTTTGAATTAAAATCATCCTTGTTGGGTGGATTTTTTAAATTTATGTTCAATGCAACTTTCCTTGTTTAAATTTAAAAAATTTCATTCTGGTTAATCTAGAAGTCAATCCAGGATTAGTTCTTGTTAGATATATAAAATATGAAAAAATGAAAAACCTTAACTACAAATAAAGGAAAAGCCTATTGACAAACTATGAAACCAGATATTAAGTGGAACATAATCCTAGTACTAATATTTTATTTTTCAACACTAGTGTTTTTTTCACAAATCAAAGGCTTTTTCAATAATTCTTTGTGGTCGTAGGAAAAATAGTGAACATTACTTGTGTGAAATTGATTATTTTACAACTAGGAGAATTTCAGCACTCGGCTGACGCCTCGTGCTAAATGTTTCCTCGTTTAAAAAGTATCACTTTCATCACTTGTTATGTAATATACCTACTATCTTTACACGTTAGTAAAATAGAACACAGGGTGTTTCATTTGAAAAAATTGACTTGTGCACAATTATCTACATGACCATATGGGTACGATTTAAAAAACACCCTGTTTAAAAAATGTAAAACATAAGTTATGTTATCACAAGATCTGTGTTTTGGTTAAAAGTTAAGAAAGTTTTAAATGTTTAGATTTAAAGTTACTAAACTTTCTCCTCGATATTTCTTTACATAAAACCCGTTTTTAAATGATTTACTGAAAAACGGTAGGTATTATTAACAAACGTGAACAAAACAGTAACAAAGGACCATAAATTTCAGTACCTATAACTGAAAATGACATATAAAAAAAACATATCTCGTTTCCGAGATCTTCTCAATGTAAATCACCCTGTACGCCATCATAAATTTATATAAATTAAAAAATATTTTTTCAGCCAACGGAACTTTTGATAACAAGGATAAAAAGTTTTCCAAATATAAGAAACTTTTAAACAGTAGATATTTTCTTTAGTTCCAGCAGACCAATGGAGGCCAAACTACCAAACAATGAAAAACCAAAAGTAGTGATTCAAATCCAAAAAATTAAAAGAAGGCGACTGCGTGTCGGAGACCCTGATTTTGTACCACCCGATGGAAACTGGGGTTGGTTAATAGTTTTGGCATGTGGATTTAGCAACGTGAGTAACATTTTTTTTTTATAATAAACCCAAAGAAACCAAAATCTTGAATTTTAAGATGCTGCATCGCAGTGGCGGCTCCTGATAGTCGATACAGGTGGGGCCAAAATATCAAGTCATAAAACTTTAAAGAGAATACAGGGTGTTACAAATTCGATGCATTAATATTGCTATCTCGGTAACTATAAAAGATAGCGATTTGGTTAAATGGAGGTAAAGTTGCATAATTTAATGCGGAATTGTTCGAAAAAAAACGAAGAAATAAATTTTTGTTTTAACTTTCTGTATGACAAAATATTCATTATTTTGAAAACCCACCAAGAGCATTTGCTTAAGACAACTTTTTATGCTCTTCAAGAATAATTTTATTTTTCAGATACGACGTTCGTTTTTTAAATGCCTATATCGACTTAATTTTTTTAAATACGGACCTGCATTTTTAAAAAAGTTTTCAACTATCTCCACAAGTCATCGAAATTTGAATATTGTTCAGGATTGAAATATGCAACTTTACCTCTATTTAACCAACTCCCTATCTCTTATATAGTTACAGAGATATCAATGCTAATGCATCGTATTTATAAAACCCTGTATTAAAAAATCGAAAAAAAATAAGGTATTCCAGTTGTTCTAACAAAAAATGTTCATAAAACACTAAAATTTTCTTATAAGAAAACTCCATACGTCTTTGTTTTTTATTTGAAAATTATTCAATCACTTTTGTTCTTGAAGTTGCCAATATTCTTTATAAAATTTTTTTCGGCAGACAATATACCTAAAGTCTTTCATTTTATTCATTTTAAAATTGATACACCTAAACCCGGAATATAATCCACTGACGGATTAACCTAAACCTAACCTACAAGCACAGAACTCGCTTACAAAAATATAATTTATGTTAAATAGTAAAAACTGTTTAAAAGAAAAATATTTTAAAATTAAAATCTCGACAGGCAAAACCGTTTTAAAAACAGCTGCGAGCTAGTAGCTAGTAACGGTAGCAAAGCCAAAAGCATAACTATATAGCCTAGTAGTGCCCTAACCCGATTGGGACTCTTCACTCTCGATAAAATAAAACATCATATGAGCATCTGGCCAGGCCAGGTCGATTTCTCTACGCGCCAGTAAGAGAGGGCGATATATTCATTGGTGTTAGTCTCTCTCTTTAAGGGTTTAACATCGTGCTAAATACAGAGCTTGCCGGAGCAGCGTCACCCACACATTAGGGAGTTTTTGCATAGTGTACAGGTAGGTAGGGCCATGGCACTGTGGCCCTACTGTACGAGCCGCCACTGCTACATCGACGTGAAAAGAACTGGTTCGTTCAATATTTTCATGTATTTTTGTATTGCTTTATTTTTATCGCAAACAACTATTTAGGACAATTTAAGTATTTGTGGTGTTACTGTGATATCGTGCCGTGTAATTTCTAACCTTCCTCTACCAGCCATATTTAGAATTTACATGATCCACAAAATAATACAAACTGCGCAAATTCTATATCCCGGTTTAGTCCTCCATCTGGGTCACAAGTATTCAATTATGCAAACAAAGGAAAACTGATCTAGGCGGCCATTTTAAAAACAAATGATAAAGTGTAATACGTCATTGAAAAGAGAATCTTCTATAGAATTTAAATATAGAATAAAAATAAGGGGTTTTCATTTAAAATTTAAACCGGAAGTGGTTTCGAAGGTTGAAATTGGTCGAAAAATGGCAATTTACATACTTATTACCGTCTCCTATTTTATATCTTTACTGCTAAAATTACGAAAAAAATTGGGGGCCACTTTCTTGTGTTACCCGGTGTACCGGGTGACAACGAATGTTGTTACCCCCCCTATATTTTCCGTGGTTTTATTAATACAATATTTAAAATTTCAGGAGATTCTAAGTGTATATTTTGTTAGTTTTTAGTAAAGTCATACCTTTAAAATCACTCTCGGTTTGACCGGAAGTGGTATCAACTCTTTTATTTTAAATAGAAACCTATTATTTTTATTCGATATTTGAATTCTACGGCAAATTTCCTTTAAAATGACATATCACACATTATCATTTGTTTTTAAAATGGCTTCCAGGAAAAATTTTCAAGGAAATCCTTAGATGGCCATGGAATTGCTATAATATCATGACTTTTTGAGAGTGGGCCATGGAAGTTTTAAAGTGGTTTATTTTAACCTGTTTTATGTTAAACAAGTAGGCTATGAAATATTCTCTGAAATAATAAAAGTGTTCGTAACAAAAATTGAAGAACTTTTTTTGAAATATGATATGTCTCGATCTCTCGATGTTTTTTCAATTTTAGCTGCTTCTTTAAGTATAATACCATACTTATGAAACATTTTTAAAAAGATAATTTAATAAGCTATTTTTTGGCCCTAAATGAATGGCTTCTTGCCATTTAAAAATATTGAGTAATTCTTTCTCATTGTTTAAAAAAATATGACATATCTAAAATATTTTTGACAGAAGTATCTTTCGCAAAGAATGTTATTGTTTAACATAAAACGGGTTAAAATAAACCATTTTAAAACTTCCATTGCCCACTCTCAAAAAGTCATGTTATATTAGCGAGTCCATGCCCATCTAAGGATTTTCTTGAAAATTTTTCCTGGTAGTCATTTTAAAAACAAATGATAATATATGATATGTCATTTTAAAGAAAATTTGCCGTAGAAATCAAATATCGAAAAAAAATAATAGGTTTCTATTTAAAATAAAATAGTTGATACCACTTCCGGTCAAACCGGAAGTGATCTTAAAAGTATCACTTTACTAAAAACTAACAAAATATACACTTAGAATCTCCCGAAATTTTAAAATTTGTATTAATAAAACTAGGGAAAAAATAGGGGGGGTAACAACATTCGTTGTCACCCGGTATACTCCAATACACCGGTATAGGGAAAAACGTGTAATGGATAGGTGCTACTTATGCTAATTTTATAGGTTTAATTTTCTAAAGATTGCTCCGACAAACGTGCACTAGAGTACTACACTCGGTATTTAAAGGTTGCTTTTGCGACTTGTTTTCCTAATCAAGCAAACAATAACACTTAAGAGTGAGGTATAGTGACCCATTCGCCATATAGTTTTTTGATCAATATTTCGTTACTTTTTCCTTTTATCAAATAATCGGCCAAATACCCATATTTGAAGCATAATTACCTACAATTTAAAGGTAATGAAAGCAGAAAAAAAAATGAACAAAAATTTCACAAATTTTCGTTTTTTGCTTTTATTACTTCATTAATCAAAATTTCTTTAGTTCAAAACTGTAGGTAATTGCTACTCAAGGACGGTTATTTGGCCCCTTTTTAAATAAAGCAAAAAGGATAAGAAATATTGATTAAAAAATAAAATGGCGAATGCACAATTAGTCTTCACTCTTAAGTAACTACATTGACTATTTGAAACCAAATCCCTAACGGTCTTGTAAAGTCACAACTGGAAATGCCTGCGACTGTTAACTGGAAAGCAACATTCCCTAGCAAGGGTTAACACCAACCCCGACTGGCCCAGGCTGGCCGCTTTCTCGGGAGTGTAAATCCAGAAGAAAGTATATAGGTACATATTGTAGATACTGTTGCTAAATACTTGTAAGTTTTGAACAAATAAATATATTGAGAGAAAATTTTAGTATAAATTATATTTTTACATTTTATTATTTTTTTAGCTTAGCACATTTCCAATGTTCCAACAATTCGGACTGGTTTTTAGAACAAAATTTGAAGAACTGCAGATCAGTTCGGCGCAGACCACTAGTATAATAAATATGAATTCTGCTTTTAATGCTAGTATGGGTACGAACTATTATTATTTTTATTATATATTATTTATTATAAATCAGTTATATAACCAGTATTCACCTGAAGACGACTGGAGATACTTACCAGTTGAAACGTTGTGATGTAAAACAAATTAAAGACAATGCAAGTCCAAAACTATTCTATCATTTATTATAAAGTTATTGATTATTTTTAGGGTTCCGTACCAAAATTGAAAAACCTCAATCATTTTAATGTTCTGTCGTAGCCTTTATAACAAAGATCGTATAACATGAAGAGCTTAATGATCATTGGTCATAAATATCTACTTATACAAGTGCATAACTCGAACACAGCCAGAAAATTTAGTTTATTATAGAATTTTAGACGTTTAAACGAGTTACCAATTTTTTCTATTTGAGAATATATTAAATGAAAGCAAACACCGGCACCGTTTGAAATTAAAAAATATATGATTCAAGAAGTAGTCCATTCTCACAGTGGTTAATAATTAAATGGTAGGAATAAAAGTCTGTCTAAACCACAATATCTTTAATAATGGAAAAAAATTGTTTAGGGGTAGTTTACATTGGTGAAAGAGAACATGTTTCGACCTTAGTGAAGGTCATCATCAGCTCTAAATAGAGAACCCTTTTAGGTAACGTAGAAAAGATAATACATTGGTATAAAAATGATGGTATAAAAATCAAACAGGGGTAGAGGTATCTAAAACATAATGTCAGTAGATAGTCTAAAATTAGGGGTATATGGGGTTAGGCAGAATGTAACGAAAGTCCTTTTGTTCACCATTGGTTGGGTAAGAAATATTTTAAGTAGAAAATGGTTTAAAGATAATTTTAAAAATAATTTAAAAAAATTAAAATCCTAAATTTTTTTATTAAATTAAGGATTTAATAGGCAAAGCTGAATTCACCATGACTTATGCCTTATAGGTAGGTATGTGGTATTTTTCAAAAGTTTTTAGTATAAAATATTTTAATTTGAATAAAAAAGTAAAAAAGGGGGAGGAGAAGCAATCATCAATCAATAAAAAAATTTAGGATTTTAATTTTTTTTAAATTATTTTTAAAATGATCTTTAAACCATTTTCTACTTAAAATATTTCTTACCCAACCAAGGGTGAACAAAAGGGCTTCTGTCACATTCTTTCTGCCTAACCCCATAACCCCTAAGTGACATGTTTTTGATACCTCTACCCCTGTTTGATTTTTAAACCATCATTTTTATGCCAATGTATTAGCTTTTCTACATCACTTAAAAGGGTTCTCTATTTATAGCTGATGATGACCTTCACTAAGGTCGTAAAATGTTCTCTTTCACCAATGTAAACTACCCCTAAACAATTTTTTTCATTATTAAAGATATTGTGGTTTAGACAGACTTCTATTCCTACCTACCAAAAAATATATGGTTTGCTAAACAATATGTCCTCGTTTTTACCCCTGTTAAAAAGTTTAATAATATTCAAGAATGTGTAAAACGATGTATAAGGTTACCAGTAGCGGATGGTACGGAACACCTATCATGCAAATTCGAATCGCCCAATTTCTCTTGTTACAATTAAGTGAAAAATAATTATTTTTAGGATTGCTAAATGGACCGTTATTTAGAAGATTTACATACAGGCAGGTAGCAATGTTTGGTTCTCTTTTAGTATTTTCATCCTTATTTCTGTGTCAATTTTGCGATAGTTTTTGGGGATATATGATTTTATATTCAGCATTTTATGGTAAGAAATTTTACATTTTTAAAATATTAGAAATATTGATTTTTCTCATTTATATTATTTTGCGATGTTTTCTTTTTTAAGGCAGGGTCAAGAGCAATCTATAGATTTCTTGTTTTGCTAACAATTGATACAATTTTTAAAGCTTTTGCTTCAGTTTAGGTGGGTTTTTGTTCATCATTAGTTTACATTATATCCTTCTACTACACGAAATCAATCCAGTGGAACTGTAATTACATTTTTTTTTAAATATATTTTTCTGTAACACGACATGTACAAGGGCTTTAAACAATAATTAATTATATAAATATTAAAAAAGTGGTTCCACCAATTAATTAATATTCTCTGTTAAAAATATTGATTTCAGGAGACAACTGCTCTTCTGACCGGTTTTAACACTGAAGGTCTTATCAGAGTTAGCAAATTGTTAATCCAAAACCTATTTTTTCCAATATTTATACTGAAAAAACGTTTAGTGTGGTTATGGATACACGGAATATCACCATCTTTTTGTAGGATCTGGAATTGGCATAACACAGTCTTCGAATGCTTTAGCTTTAAATACATATTTCAAAAAGAAGCGACGCTTAGCAACAGGTTTTTCCTGGTCTACAACCGCTTTGGGTCCCATAGTATGGCCATATATAATAGTAGTATTAAGTTCACTTTACGGCATGGAAGGAACATTACTAATATTTTCAGGATTTGCACTACATGCATTTGTATGTTCGTTGTTACTACATCCAGTGGAATGGCATACAAAATTTCGGGTATGTATTTTTATATTTTAAACGAAAAATGCATTTTACTGGACAAATAATGTAAAATAAAGTGCTCACTGAATTATTAGCATCTGTGAAACATTTAACTTTATTAGAATGTAACTGAGTAACTGACTTTGTTAACTCAGTGTATAGGCTTTTGTAGAATCTATCCTTGACTACCATGAAACCCCCAATAAAACTTTAAAGCCGTCATATTGAGGCTAGGGAGAGAACAAAGTAAACCTTACAAAAAACAATGAATTTTATTCAAACGAATATGAAACTGTAGGTCGTTACGACATAAAAGAGGGCCGTTACTTGCCTGGCACTAAGCCGTCGTTCCACTACCTCTACTACCCATGAATTAAAATAATGTAATAAGAATTAAAATAAAACTATTTTATTCTATATCTCTCTTCTTATAGTTAGGTCAGATTAATTGTGACGAGTTTAACTTGATATGTTTTTTGAAGCAGGATTCTTCGAACAGTAGCACTGTGGGATTTTGATCCTGGGGTTTCCAAACACGTTTTCGCATCATGATTTAGGAATTTGCGAAGAAACACTTTGCTAACGTAGTATAACGAAAAAAAATCTATTTTTTTAAGGATGTAAATCCGGAATCCGCAGCTCTATTAGAAATGAGTCCAGTAGAAACCAAAGCTAGAAGTGAATGGGCAAAATTAAGAAAAAATAGAAGTTTCCTTTCTAGTCAATATTTACATAACGAAGACGACCCAGTACATACAGGTCAGTTCAATATTTAAGAAATATTATTGAATTTGTTTTGTCTTGTAAGATTTTAACCTCTAGACTTTATTTCAATTACATTTTTGTCAGTAAGTGTAAGTTTTGAGTACACATTTTTAGTTGTATAATATCGATACTATGGCGCTGAGTTAGGAACCCCTTCTAGTGACCTAAACCTGCAACAGACAGGGTCTGCCTTGAAATGCGATATTCCATGGAGTACTGACAGAAAATTCAAAAATGCAAACCGCCCAAAGATTCTATTCTATAACGAAAACGGACTAAGCCAGATTACAGTGGCTTCTGAACATAATACTACGAGCCTTAGTTAGGATTCGGATAGGATCCTGCCGGTTGAGGAAGCACATGGCAATAATCGGTAGTAATGAAAATCCAAATTATCCCAAGTATCGAGAAGATGAGGTACACTCTCTCGCCTGAAATCACATCATGATTTTGATAACGAGTAGATGGGTAAAAATTCAAAGGTAGACAAAAAGTATCATCCTGGTCTACTGGCCAGATGTTTAAGTCTCCCCACAACTACCACTACTACTACTATTGTTAGAAACTATAATCATTTAAATATGTTTTCAGGTTATGAAATTACTGATCCCGGAACTCCAATGATGGTCAAGTTCAACGACGGCTGGTATTCCAGATCTCAGATGGGTTCCAGGTTATCTTTGGCTTCCAATAAAAGTAAAAAAACAGATCAAGGTTCCAAACCAATATCTACCAGAGCGTCATCCACTAATCTGCCAGAATATGGTAAAATATAAGTAATATAAACTTTATCTGTCTTCAGCTATTTAATATTAAAGAGAACAAATTATTATAATGAGTTAAATTTAACTTACTTATATATATTTAGTATCTCTCGTTACATAAATATCTTAATCAGAAGAACATATTTCTCTAAAATGGAATTCTGATAGTCCAAATGCATTAATGCCTATATTTATAGTCGTTCCTTGAGGGTTTCTTACTTGAGGAAAATCTTAAGTGTTTCTCAACTGACATTAATTGATATTGACAATTCCTTAAGAAATCCTTAAGGACTAATTTTTGTCTATAAAATCCGTTTTGGCATATGAGGCTTCCTCGAGGAAGAACTATAAATATAGGCATTATACCCGTATTTTTTAGACAAAAAATTACATTATAAAATATATTAAACAAACTAGACAAATTAAAATAATTTTAATGTTTTAGCAAGGGACCGATCAGGTTCGCAGGTAAAAAGAAAAATATCTCAAATTAACAAACCTTCAATTACTGAGGAATTAGAACATGATATTACAAATGAAGAATTGGCTTTTAAACAATCTCTTACGCAACCGAGAGAAAAGGAAGTACTAAAAGAAGCTGTAAAAATTCTAACCGAATACAAAGAACATAATTTAGAACTTAAGGAAGATCATCCTAAAACACCAGAAAAAGAAATAGAGCCTGAAAAACCAAAAAAAATCACAATTTGGACGAAAATTGCAATATTTTTTGGCTTCGAATTATTTAAAGATTCAGTTTATGTCAATTTAATGCTTGGTATTACTGTTGCCAATTTTGCAGAACTCAATTTTTCAATTTTGACACCCATGGTTCTAAAAGAGTTTAATTTTGGACAATATGAAATTGCCACTTTTATGTCACTGCTTGGTGCAACTGATATTGTCGTCAGATTTTTCATTCCATTTATTGCTGATAAGGTTGGCTGGGAAAATAAAACATTCTTCTTGGTTGGAGTACTTGCCATGGCATTTGGTAGAATTAGTAAGTTTTCCTATATATTTATTGCTGTGTGCCTTGAATGGCATGTGTAAACTTACAAAGATTTTAAGTGTCCCAAATTATCTGATTGGTAAGCGGACCTCAAAGATATATAGACACAACATCCTAAAATTGTGGTTATCAAGTATTAGATTTTACGGTAACATTGTCCACTGCAAGCGAATTCGACTGTGCGGCCACTGGCGAATAAACGCGCTTCAAGCACGTCCGATTTTGTTGGGATTTTCCGTTCATAACCACGATCAAAGTTAGAGTATTTTAACGATAATTCTATAAGATCGTCTTAAAGCCCAATTGATAATACTTTTTAAAATTTTTTATAGATTTCTTTCTGTCAGGGTGTTCAAAATAGGGTCCCTCAACAGGATTGTCTTTTATGTACTATAGAATACCTCATCATGATGAGAATTGTCTATGAAATAAACATTTTCGGCATACTTTTTGCATTTAAAAGTCACAATTCTTACTGTACCGACTGTATAGTCCACAGTTTGAGACAAATCGAGCAGCGCAGATGTCTGCAGTGGACGACCGATGTCGCTTGGAGCCGCTTGTTGTCGATATTGTCGCGTTCCCATTGGACGACCGGCCCAACGCGCTTATAGCGAACCTTAAAAGATTAAAAACTGATAATTTTTAATTGTACCTTTATTTATAGTTTTGGTGCATACACAAACATACATTTGGGGTCTCGTAGTTGCCATAATCATTGGAGCAGGAAAGGGACTACGTACAATTTTTATAGCTCTTGTGATACCATCGTATGTTCCTTTAGAAAAACTTCCAGCCGCTTCTGGTTTGCAGTTAGCCACCAGCGGAATATTGTTTATTATTCTTGGACCAGTGGTGGGTAAGTACGATTTTATTTAGCTGGAAAGAATGGGCAGGAGGTAAGGTTTTAAGGATGCCATTTTTACAAGCCTACCTATGTATCTTGAAAGTCCAGTTCGATTAGGTTTATTTTTGTAGATTCTTAGCTGAAAAGCATGGGCAGGAGGTAATGTTTTAAGGATGTCATTTTTACAAGCCTACCTATGTATCTTGAAAGTCCAGTTCGATTAGGTTTATTTTTGTAGATTCGACTATAAAGTAACCATCAAAGCGAATATGTTCGGATATAGTTCCTAAACTACATTTATTTTTAAGCTGACGTTTGACAAAGTCTAAAAGTTTTATATTTATTGGTAGAATAAATTATGATTCGTAAAGTAAACATTCAAAATAGCTTTTAGTGCTATACCCTTTACTAGTTCTGCTCTTTTTCTGGCACATCTATTTCTACATATTTGATAGTATAGTTGTCAACAGGGAGAAACACAAAATGGCTCCCAATGCAGTAGCGTGTTAAGTTTAATTATTTGATCACTGTTTCACTTTATTTTTTAACATTTTCTTATTGTCAACCCACCGACAGGAACTGTTTACACACGGAAACTACAAGTCTTGACAGGAAAGCCGGTCACTAAACTAGCCAGCACCTCAAATTCACTTGTCACTTGCCGACAAGTAGAAAGACAGGCTTTTCTCTAATTTATACAAGTTTACTGGGGGCAAGTATAGTTCTGTTCATAAAAACCCGTACACTTAATTTGCCATGGTGTAAATAGTTATTTTTTTATTTTAAAGGTTTTTAAAAGTGCATGGTGGCAATTGTTGATAGAGGTTTAAAAGTCAAACATTTTAAAATGCCTCGTCCTTTAACATTAGTTGAGAAGGCACAAATACTGACAAAAATTGAAGAAGGATGGTCAATTCGTGCCCTAGCACAATTTTATGGCAGAAATAAGAGCACAATTCTAGAAATTAAAAAGCGTTGGGAGCAAGAAGGGTCCTTGAAAAGAAAGGAGGGTTCCGGTCGTCCTAGAGTTACCAGTCCCGAAGAGGATGCTAAGCTTCTGGAGCACTTAAGAGATTATCCCTTGAAGTCGCGAGGGAAGCTATAAATATCACAGAATTTCCTGGCTCTCGACCTATCGCCAGTAGAAGAATTAATGAATCAGAGTTAAAAAATCGCGTTGCGCCGAAAAAAATTGAATTAACAGAAGAACGAAGACAGTCGCGGTTACTTTTTGCATTAAATTACATATATCGCGAACCTGAATATTGGAACAGGGTAGTATTTACGGATGAAAAAACTTTCCAATCTACTTATAACGGACAAATTCGGGTGTATCGACCAGATGGGACAAGATTTGAAGAGCGTTATACTAGCGACCTTACTTTTAGATTTGGGCGTTTTTCTGTCAACATATGGGGTTGGATAAGTGCCCATGGGCTTGGTGTATGCTGGCGATTGGAGGGAAGATTTAATTCTGAAAATTATCTTAATATTCTGGAGCATATTATGCTCCTATCTGTTAGGTCCATTTACCCCAATAATTATTTTATTTATCAACACGATAATTGTCCCGTGCACACTGCAAATGCTATTAAGGGCTGGTTTCAAAATAATAATGTATAAGTATTACCGTGGCCTTCATTCAGTCCGGATATTAATCCAATACAAAATGTGTGGGCTATAATTGTAAAAAAAATTTATAACCGTAATTTCTTGCCTCAAAATTCTACTGAATTGTGGGAATAATTCATGAATGCTGGGAGAAGCTTGACCCAATTATTATAAGAAAATTGATTAACTCAATGCCTAATAGATTGACTCAAGTGATCGAGAAACAAGGTTCAATGACCAAATATTAATTTTTATACCTACTATCTTATTGTTCTTGTTTAATATAATATTCAATTTGTTCGCATTTTTATAAAATTATTATAAATATAAAATATTAGTTACCATTTTACTTAATTTTTTTTAATTACTTCCTCTACGCCAATGATTTGCATTTATTGCATATAACCTTAAACATACGTCTCTGATAACCTCAAAGAAATAATCACAAAAGCCTGTTTCAAACTGCTTAAATAATACAAAAACTAATCATAAGTCTTGTACGGGTTTTTTATGAACAGAACTGTATTTCCCACCACTAAACTTACCAAGTGTAAATGAGCCTTGACGTGTGCGAATCTATCGCGAATGCAATCGCGCGTTGCTCAGTCACGAGGTTAAGAGTCTATGTGTAAAGGCCGCTAATGATCCAATTTTCTTCCAATATTTTAATTAAAGGCTTTGAAGTAAGCAATTATCTATAAAGTTGTATATTAAGTTGTAAAATATTATTTTTATTTTAGGTTGGATTAGAGATGCCGTGGACAATTACGTTGTAACTCTTCATTTATTGAATATCTGCACATACGCCACAGCAATTGCGTGGACCATTGAAGATATTTTCTCAAAGAAACACATCGAAATCACGGAGAAAGTCAAGCCTACCAAGTCTTTCAAAAAGATTCATACCTAAAGAAAATAACATTCTACTGTACAGTATTTTAATTAATTTACATCTAGGATCATGAACAGGGTTCGGCGAATAAAAATAGAAAACCTTTAACGAAAATATAATTTAATGGCGGAAAATCGGAATATGTAGAATAGAAAACGTATAAAAAGAGCACAGAGCCACAACCTTTTTTAAGATTGTGGCAAAAACGCAATGAATCATTTACTTAAACATTTTATACAATTTTTATCATCATTGGTTTTAACATTTTATTATACAGTGACACATATAGTCTAGAAAAGTGCCTTTTTTTTGGTAAACGAAGCACCTGAATAAAAAACGCTGGGACACGTCGATTTTATTTCATTTTTTTAATGTCGGGTTGTATAAAGATTTTTAAACATGATTACCTAACCAGCAAGTTTGACTGTGACATATGTACATGACATTGGCAGAAATAATATTCCCACATCATGCTAGCCTAGTTACCTTAATTCTTAGTTTACTAATCAGGCACCTTTGATTGTAGGTAAATAATGCCTGTCAACGTTAGTAAAACTTGGCGGTTAGTCAATTGTTGTTAAAAATCTTTATTTTTCATATAATACCTTATAAACAGTTACTATAAACATCATAATATCATATTAGCGGGCGATAAAGTTCATAATGCCCGGTAATTTTCATAATGCCTGGTAATTATTATTAAAGAAAATATTGAACAAAACTTGTATTTATTTTTAACAATTTTTTTACATATTTTTTTTTTTGTAATTTGTTTTTTTACCTTCCATTGTAGAAAATTTTAATACTCCTTGTCGTACAGGGCTAGACTTTGCCGGTAATAGGTTTTTCTTAGCTTTTTCTTAAATATTTTCGTTTATAAACCGTAAAAGAGGCTTAAAATAAACAACCCTTAGCAACCGTCAAACTTATTCAATGACAACCGATCAAAAACGTGATGATTGGCGGTAAAAACGTGTAAGCAGCGTTGCCTATATTAAACACTGTCAGGGCGGTACGCCAAGAGGCACGTCATCGCGCCTGTACGTGTATCGTCGTATACCATTGCAAAGCTTTGAATTGCCTCTATACCGCTGCCGTTTATCGCGACGGTGTAGACACACCTTAAATCATCTTAGGTAGGTTAAACTGTAAAAATTTCTAACGTTTTAAATTTCCAAATAGTAATAAACTATACATATAAGTACATTGATTAACTGAGTTTTCTTTATTTTTAAGCCTGTGACTTTCCTATTCAAAAAATGTGTCACACTCCAAAATTATATAGGCACTTATTAGACAACTCTGGGTCCTAACATAAGATTGCTTGATTATATTAGAGCTAGGTACTTAGATTACAGTGGCGTGCATACAATATAGGCAAAAAAACATTGCCCACCCTGGGAACAATAAAATAAACTCCAACCCAAATTATTTCTTTATATTTAAATTTTTAACCCTGTAATATCCGGCAATATTTCTCTGTATGTAGAGAACCAGGACGTAGTTTCAAAAAATACTACGCGATCTTGATATAAAACATGTCCCTATATAGTTCAATAATTAGGTTAGTTAAGATCTTAATTTGTAACGTAAAATAAGAAGTATTTTTATGATGATTTTAGATAATTTTTTGCTTATTAGTATTTTCAATTATAATTTACATAATTGACTTGGGGTTCAATCAAGTGGATGTTGAGTGAGATTCAAAATCTGAATATAAAACGAATGTGGATGAAATTTATTTATAATAATAATAATAATAGATATTAGTGTTTTCGCCCAGTGTTTACTTTTGCTATTAACGTCGCGCGTCGCCGTCGGTTGTCGAAAAAAAAATGGAGACGTGGACATGTCCACGTACATGTAATTGTTTGGAAACTAAATGTTTGCCTACCCTGTTTAAACGGCTTGGCACGTCACTGTTAGACCACCTACTATAAATTCTATACATACCTGTCATTTTGATGTAATATATATTTCAATAAAATCTACTCGGCTATGTGTAACTTTAAATAGATATAATTCAATACATAGACATTTTATATTACAACTTTTGGTGGCGTTGGGGGTGCAATAGGATCATCTGCGTCCTGTCCATGATATAGCCCATAAGTCCAAGGCTTAAGCTCCCAAGGAACTTGGTCTTCCATACAAGTCAAATTGATACCCAAATCTTCCAGAGTTGGTACATCAGACTCAACTGTATCCGTTAAATGTTCCCTTTCAATTTTTTCCCAGTGCAAGTTTGCAATGGGCCAGTTTAGAGAATATTTTTCAGTAAGAGATACCTTTAATTGAAATAAATAATCGTACTTCATATCGTACCGGGTGTAGCCCCAATCCTCGTCTCTTCTCATGACACGGAAGAAATAATCGACTAGGTCTGAGAGCAGATATCTTTTCGGGCTAGAAAAAAAAGTTCTTAAGTCTTATAGGATGCTTGGAAACTTCATTCATATATATTTCAAGGGGAATTTTTTTTACAAGAATTTTTGTGAAAAAAAACTCTACTTAAATAAGTTTTAGGAATAATTTTTAAAGATTAAACGAATGATGAAGAATTATTAATTAAAAGTATTTTAGAAAACAATAGTTTTATAAAGAACGCAAAAATAAAACCAATTATAATGAAAAAAAATACTTAGCAATGGAAATAGATAACTAAATAATAAAAATATTATGGGAAAATATTGGTTTTTGTATGTAAAGTAAATGAACATTTGGACATTGCTCGTTGTTATTACCATTCATCTAAAACTTGCATGAGCGCAAAAGTATGTATGAAATGTGGTAACACTGATATCATAAAGACAATGTCCAAGGATAACATTAGTTGTCCAAACTACAACGAATTTAATGAAAAATATGATACTGGATATTTTATAAACCATTGACCACTTGATTTCGTCGAACGTCGAAAAAGGTAAAAGGATGAACATAATAATATTTACCATTTAAATATATTTATAAATTAGAAATAAACAGTTACAATGTATATCGCTGCAACTTAAATTCAAACCATACAGGCGGACTTTTAGTTTATTATATAATATATTACAAAATCAGTGTGACTTGAGATGAGAAAAAATAACATGGTGATACATACAGGGTTGTCCAGAAGTCCGAAATAAAATTAATATAGCCTTAACCTGTAACTTTTAGGAAAAACGCTTGGACACGTCAGCTTAGTTTTATATATGCTCACATTTTGACGTTATTCGTTTGTTTTTTCTTAGACCTTTATCAAAGATATGTCGACATTGATCTTTGGGGCACAGGTAGACAATGACAGGCTGTTTCGTTCTTGTTAGAACTCATCAGAAAGTCATAACCCGTAACCGGCTTACGGGTTATGACTTTCTGATGAGTCCCTGTGTACTTTAATGCAAAAGATAGACGCACTACTCTGTCCGCTTGCCGCTAAGCTTCTTTTGTTTATATATTTTAACGGACACTAAATTCCACTATTTTAGTTAATTTTAATATTTAAGTCTCCAATACAGGGTTGCCCAGAAGTTCGGAATAAAATTAATAAAGCCTTAACCTGCAACTTTTGGGGAAAGCGCTTGGAGACGTCAACTTACTTTTATATATATGCTCACATTTTGACGTTATTCGTTTGTTTGTTTTCTATAGACATTTGTCAAAGATATGACGACATTGATCTTATTTTTTAATGAAAACATGCAGCTTGTGATACATCATTTGAAAGCTTATATCTCGTACAGCATGCTCATAAATTTTGGCGCGATTCTGTCAAGCTATTTCAAAATGGCGACTGTTAAAAGTTTTTAAAAAATCTGTATATAAATAAGCAGAAATGATAAATCATTGATGTTTTTTTTACCTTTAAAGGTAAGAAATCTTCATTGTTTCACGTTGTGACATTGTGAACTTGTAAAATTAATTTAGGTATTTCCAAAGTATTATTTTACAATTTTCTAAACAAAAATGGTTTGGAACGACAGCGTATCGAAGCCTTGATATTGTTAGAATGTGGAGATAAAATAAGAAGTAAAAGTGAAGTGTGCACTTTATTTAATGCTAAATATCCGGATAATCAAATTTCACAGCGCACTGTTAGTAAAATATTCCACAAATTTGATGAACATGGCACAGTAAAAAACTTGCCTAGGAATGTCCGCCATTTTGAAATAGCATGACAGAATCGCGCCAAAATTTATGAGCATGCTGTACGAGATATAAGCTTTCAAATGATGTATCACAAGCTGCATGTTTTCATTAAAAAATAAGATCGATGTCGTCATATCTTTAACAAATGTCTATAGAAAACAAACAAACGAATAACGTCAAAATGTGAGCATATATAAAAGTAAGTTGACGTGTCCAAGCGCTTTCCCCAAAAGTTGCAGGTTGGTTAACGAGATTTTAGGACCTTATTTATTAAGTACCTTTGTAGAATTTTAATAACGAGGCATTATTTTTATTTTTTATTAGTTTTTAAAACCAGTGGTGCAAACCTGGTTTTCTTTAGTTTTTATTTTTTTTCGCCTATAATACTGAACCGATTTCATTAAAATTTTAGGGGTATGTAGGCAACTACAAGATGCATCCAAATAAGTCAGAAAATATATGGCATGTAATCTAAAAAACATATCCTTACAACGTCACACTTTTTTGGAACACCCTGTATAAACAAAAATATTTTCCTGAAATGCGCCCTAGGATACAGGTAAAGTCTGCAAAATATCAAAATCCTAACTTAATTAATAAGTGAGCTAGAGAAGACGGGAGGTGAGGCGCAGGACCCTGTATACAACACCCCTCCAAAATGTAACAGAGAAATCAAAAATTGACAACTTTAAAAAAAAATTACCAAAGGGAATTATTTATATATTTTTTTAAATTATTATATACTTAATTAATTAAATTGATTAACTTCATTTTAATTTTTGTTGTTTATTTTTCTTTTCATGCAGGGTAACAACGAAATTACTACACAGCTTATCACGTCTTCATAAAACTAATAATTTTGGTAGGTTATATGGTTGCAATGTGCGTACATTTTCGGTAATCAAACATCTGACTGTGACTTCCGGTTGAACCGGAAGTGACACTCAGACGTTTGAATACTGAAAATAGGAGCACAATGCAACTATATAATCTTTTTTTTGCTGGGGTTGGCGGAAGAGCCAGTATACTTAGGCCTATTGTATCATCCCCTATCGTCTGGGTAATGTCAGCCAGACGGGACCTACAGCTTAACGTGGAATCCGAACCACGTGTATGCACTAGTTATCCTTTTTACCCCCCCAGAAGTCAATGACGCCCCTCTCGGTTTTGATATTAGGAATCACTAGTAACATACTGCATTTTTAAATCCACTGAATTTCGGTTATACTTTTTTTTATTATGCGTATGCCCATTCCGGGAATCAAACCCGGGTCGCCACGGTCGAATGCCAGTAACTCACCTCTGAGCCACTACCGCGGTTTAACCATATAACCTTCCAAAATTTTACAGTATTGTTAATAAAAATAAATAAAATAAAATAAATTTATAACGACGGGACAAGAGCTGGGTAGTAATTTCGTTGTCACAAATGGGATATTATTATTGTTTTCTATATTATTATATCGCCATTCCATGTAATGAACTAGAATAGTTAGTTTGAAATAAAGGCATTTTAAAGAAAAGAAATATAAAAAATGATGATCTTTATGTAAAAAAATGTAAACAAATAATTAATATGAAGGGTATGAAGCAAATAACAACTGAATACTCCAGAGTAACTGATAAACCTAAAACCATACCAGTGTTCTACAAGAACCGAAAATTAGTGATCATGATTGGATTTTTTTTGTAAATATTGAAGTTTTTAGAAAAAAAGTCAAAAAAACTAAAGGTGGTTTCACCGCTTTATTACCGACAGTACATCAACTAGTTTTTATATATTTATACCTATTTAGTTTAGGAACCTGATGAACGTCACCTGTCAATTTATACATGTCCATGTTTAATCTAGGGCCGAAAATTCTATATAATGATTTATGTTTTCTTACCCAACAGCTTGATAGATCTTTCCTATACTATCCTCATCTTTAATAGCCGCTACTATTCCGGCAGCAACATCGCTTACATGAACAGGTTGTTTTATTGTTTTTTCTCCCTTGTGCCAAAGAGGGAACCATTGCATTTGTCTTCTCCAAGAATGTACATAATATCTATAACAGAATTTTCAATGTTAAGGGTCTTCTATAATATACAGGTCCTCAATTATTTCCCATAATGACCTTACAGGCGGGTGATATAACTATACAGGGTAAGTCACGACGAACGTTGATTAGAACTTTTGGGAAAACCACTAAAAATATTTCCTTGAAACTACTTAGCCAGTTTATATTTTTTGATAAGCCTTTAACTATTGGCGTTTTCATGTCACTTCAGGCTACACCATAGCTGCCAACTTTGGTATTTTAAATAAGATATAATTACTTTTATTATATTTATTAATTTTGATTGAGATTCTAAACAAATATTGTATAACAGGTCATATACCTTAACTGGATAGTTCTTGAGATATTGGCATTTGAAAAATGGCACTTATGGGACTTTGACAGGCATATTTATCTTAAAAGTGCTTATTAGAGAAAAACGCCTTGCACATTCCTGTGTGATTTTTCATTTTCTACATAATTATTCAAAAGCTTGAACTTCTGGTTCAACTGAACATCCGAAAGTTAACTAAACAGAAATTAAAATTTTTAAATAGGAACGTGAAAGCCGTTTTTTTTTAAGATGTGCGATTAATGTGTCACAGCCTGTTAAAGTGTTAAAAATGTAATTTCATATGCCAATATCTCAAAAACTATTCACTATAGGTTTCACCTGTTATACAAAATAATCTTGAAAGAAATGCAATTTCTTGGCCTTCATGTAGACTCACAGTTAAAGTGGACAGCTCATGTTGATTTTGTTGCTTAACTTAACTCGGCATATTTTGCTGTAGTCAATTTAAAAAATTGTATGGATAGCAAACAATTACTTAATATTTACTATGCATTAGCCTATAGTCACCTAAGTTATCTAATACTTTACTGGGGCCAATCAACAGAACTACAAAGATTATTCATTTTGCAAAAAAGAATAATTCGTAAAATTTACTCTTTAAGCCCGCTTGAATCCTGCAAGGAAACATTTCGGCGATATAAAATTCTTACGCTGCCTAGTATTTTGATTCTTAGTGCAGTAATGTTTGTAAAAAAACACTCTTCCAAATTTCCTAATACCTCAACAATTCATAATCATGATACTAGAAACTCTGATAAAATTTACATTTCTGGCTACAAAACATCCTCTTATCGAAAAAGTCCATATTGTGTCTGCAGCTCTCTTTATAATGCGCTCCCGGAAACTGTCACAAGCATTACTCAATTCGGAAGGTTCAAGAACAAAGTAAAGTGCTACCTTCTTGACAAAATTTTTTATGATATTCGGGAATACCATGATATTATCACATGAAACTTAAAATAACTTTTCTTCTTCTTACTTTGACAATGTCACTATTTACTTTGTAAATGTATATGGCAATGAATAAATAAATAAAAATTTAAATAATCATGTCCTACTTCAAATAACAAAGTTGACAGTTACTTCAGATATAACCAGAAGAAAACATTATATTTTAGGTTAAAAAATATAAGCTTGCAAAGATTCTAAAAAGTATTCTCAGTAGTTTTACCAAAAGTTCTAATGAACCTTGTATAGGTAAACACTGTTGCATTGATGGGCACCCCAATTGCTCAATTTACCTTAAAAATCTATCTTCTTGGCCATATACGTCAGACGGTCTAATAATGGTAGCATTGGGAAACTCTTCCAATACTGCCTGTTCTCCTCTTGCTTTACTTTTTAGAAAACGGGAACCACCTTTAAGAATAACACTTGGAGGATTCTCGGAAGCATTGAGAGATGACAGATGTATAAATCTTTCTACACCAGCTTCCTTTGCCAACCTAGCTAACCTTCTTGCGCCTTCGACGTGGACATCATCAAATTTGAAGTTTCTAGTTTCCCAATCTCGACCGACCAAATTAATCACCACATTCGAATACTTAATACTTTTAGCTATGGATTCTTCATCTCTTAAATTATATGGGTGAAAATATACTTGGCCCAAGTCACCACATAGCTTTAATCTCATCGGATCATAATTATCACCTCGATATGGCAAAATAAGCTTAAAAATATGCATGAATTATTAAATTGGTATATAGGTAGTCCCGAGGTAGTCCCTACCCAATTTGGAAAATTCAAATTATGATTTCTTGTTAAACAAATCATTGTTTATGGATTGGTATGTGCCAATGTGTCACTTTCATTATGTGTTGTATTTTCTTTAAAACAGATTTAATTACGACCCTACTAATTTTAATTAAGTCAACTAATTATTATCATAAGAGTAGTTAGCTACTTATTGACAAAGCATCTCAAAATTAAAAGTGTTAAAAAAACAAACCACATTTTAGCTGTACCTTGAAATATTCATTAAATAGGTTTTCTGTATTAGCATCTTGTTTATAAACTTCTTGCTGTTATACAATCACCAAAAGTCTGTTGGTAACAAAGATTATCCGCCAAATTTAGTTTTTAGATTGTTTACTTAGCTTCAAAATTACTTAAGTACTATCATTTTTTATTTGTTTTATTACTGTTGAGAATCATAATTTTTGATCCTGTTTTTGATGTATACCTACCTCTACCTATAACTATGCTTAAACAGTTCACTGAGTACTTACTTGCGTGCCTATTTTGCCAAGTCTATTGCAGACATATCGCCCAATAAAACCTGTGGCACCAAATACAGTGGCAACAATGCCATTAAAACTTGAACGACCACCAGTACCCCTTTTGTAACTAGATAAATTTGTATAATTGTTAGTTTCTTTTTCTGAGGAAAAATCTCGAACTTGATTACTTGAAACTCTAAGAATACATCTGGGGCCTAAAATTTAAAAATATAAATACAACACAAGTTGGCATATTATTACATAACTAAAAAAACAGAGCAACAATATAGAGATATGAAATATCTTACTTTGAGTTCTTAAACTTATTAAGACAACATTACTCATTTTAAAGACAAATCTCTTGATTTTTGAGGCACCTTCTTTTTTCTTGAGGACGAACAAATATAAAAATCTTTGGCACCTACTAAAAAAAATTGCATGACATTTATTTGACAGCACAGAAAACCACAGAAGAAAAAAGGGTTTATTGGACGATTTAACAGATAAGGCGTTTTCCTTTTTTTAAATTGTGTATGACCCCAGCCGTTGGCCACAGCGCTGTCCTTGACTGCTGCTGTTATCGAAGGGTCTCCACCGAGAAGGCTAGTTCTCAGAACTTCGTTCTGTCGCTGACGACACGTGATGTAGCCAATAGAAAATGAGTATTGAAGTCACATGTCAAAATACTCATTTTCTATTAGTCACAACACTGGTCGCCAGCGACAGAACGAAGTTAAAGGAGTCACGCCAGTGGCATTCGACATTGGCGATCCGAGTTCGATCCTCGGAATGGGCATCATCATCATCATCATCATCATCATCATCATCATATATCAGCTTGTCTCGTCCACTGCTGGACATAAGCCTCTCTCAACGTAGACCATTTAGCTCGATCCTGGGCATCTTGGATCCAGTTCGGAGAAATCCTTTTTAAGTCGTCTGTCCATCGGGTCGGCGGTCGTCCCCTGTTTCTGTATGCTTCGTCTCTGGCGCGCCATTCCAGTATTCTCCTCGTCCATCTATTGTCTGCCATTCTTCCAACATGACCAGCCCAGTTCCATTTTAAGTATGCGATTCTTTCAATTGCGTCCGCAACTCTTGTTCTTCTGCGTAGTTCTTCATTTCTGATTTTGTCTCGTAGTGTAACTCCTAACATGGACCTCTCCATGGCTCGTTGAGTTATTCTTATTTTATTGACAGTTCTCTGAGTTAGTGTGAGTGTTTCCGAGCCATATGTTAGTACCGGGAGGACGCATTGGTCAAACACCTTTCGTTTGAGACAAATCGGTATATCTGCCTTTATCACGTGTTTCAGTCTGCCAAAGGCAGCCCAGGTCAGTCCTATCCTTCTGTTTAATTCGCAGGTCTGATTATCTCTACCCATTCGGAGCTCATGTCCCAGGTATTTGTAAGATGTTACGTATTGAATTTCCTGTCCTTCCATCATTAAGTTTTGACTGGGAACTAAGTTTGTCATAAATTGAGTCTTGGCAATGTTGATTTTTAAGCCTACCTTTTTTGAAACTACGGATAGTTCTGCGATCATTTCAGTTGCTTCATCTAGTCGGTCTGTGATCATCACGATATCGTCAGCAAAACGTAGGTGGTTGAGCTTTTCTCCATTAATGTTTATGCCTTTATTGTCTAAGTCCATCTTTTTAAACATGTATTCTATCAGAGTTGTGAAAAGTTTTGGCGAAATTGTGTCACCTTGCCGAACACCTTTTTCAATCTTGAACCGATCTGTTTCCGCATGTATTTTCACTGTTGCCGTTGCATGTTCATATATGTGTCGTAGTATGGAAATGTAGCGGTGATCTATACGACAGTTCGCGAGAGCCTTAAACAGTTCGTGGTGGTTTACGGAGTCGAATGCCTTTTCATAGTCGACGAATATTAGTATTACGGGCTTGTTGTACTCTATACTTTTTTCTATTAGCGATTTTATCACCTGAAGATGGTCATTCGTTCCATATCCGGCTCGGAACCCTGCTTGCTCTCTTGGCTGATACAGGTCCAGTTTATTAGTAAGCCTTGCGGTAATAATCTTAGTGAATAGCTTATACAGATGTGTTAACAGACTTATCGGTCGATAGTTTTGTAGGTCTGTGATGCTGCCTTTCTTGTGCATAATCACGATAATGGCATTATTCCATACTTGTGGGGTTGTTCCTTCATCTAGACATTTATTGAAGAGTTTGGTTATTGCTTTGAGTAGTTCTCTTCCTCCTAGTTTGATGGCTTCTACAACAACCCCGTCTTCGCCAGGTGCTCTATTGTTCTTCATTTCTGACAATGACTTTAGGACCTCTTCTTCCGTTATCTCTGGCATCTCTTCCGATCCTTGGTTTAGTATATGGGGTATGCTTTCTGATGCTTCTGCTTGACTCTGGTTTCTATATAGTTTGGTGTAGAAGCCCTCAACGATCTTCAGAATTTCTTCTCTGTTGTTTGTTATTTGTCCTCTCTCATTTTCTAGTTTAGTTATTTCAGTTTTTCCCTTACTTAACTTATTTCGAAGTACCCTCATGCTTTTATTCTCTTCTATAACTCTAGTCACCCATTTATTGTTGTAACTTCTGGTATCGTTCCTTACAGCTTTCGTGATATCCTTATTTAGCTGCCTCAGCTCATCTTTATGTAATGGATGTTTTCCTAGTAGTGTTCTTCTCTGTCTCATCAAATTTTTAGTATACATAGAGAGTTTATCCTCGTTTTCTGTTTGCTTTAAGCAGTGTTTCTTTTGAGCGGCGTTAATTGATTCCACAATATTTTTATTCAGATCCTCGAGATTACTTGTCTCATCGTCTTTCAAATTTTGTTCTATCGTTTTTTGATATTCCTTAATATCGTCCACCTTTGTCCACTTTTTGCCTTTGTTCCCATTCACAAGTTTATTACGTTCCGTCCTTAGGTTTAGCATTATCTTCGCTCTCACCATTCTATGGTCACTTCCCACTGACAGTCTATTCAGCACAGACACATCCGTGATTATGTGCTTTTTGTCTGTGATAATAAAGTCGATTTCGTTTCTTGTTCTGCCATCCGGACTAATCCATGTCCACTTTCGATGTTCTGCCTTTTTGAAAAACGTATTCATAGCCGTTAGTTGGTGGTGTAGAAGAAATTGGAGCAGCAGGTTTCCTCGTTCATTTCTGTCTCCTATGCCATGACATCCCAGTGACGTTTCTTCTTCATTTTGTTTTTTGCCCAACTTGGCTTGGCATTAAAGTCCCCAGTCAGTATTGTGAAATAGGTTGGGAAAGTTGACATGGCTTGAGCTATGTCATCGTAAAAGCTTTCGATGTCTTCGTCTGGTTGTTGGAATGTGGGTGATGCGTATGCTTGTATAATTTTGATACTGTATCGCTGGTTCAATTTTAGTATTACATAACACACTCTGGGGCTTACACTGTTGATTTGTGTTATACTTTGCACATGACGTTTATGGAGTCCCATTACATCTGTGGTAATACATATTTTCTGATTTTAGTAGGAGTTGTTGTTCTCCTTTTTTGCGGATTTCGCTTATTCCAAGTATATCCCAGTGTAGTTGTTTGAGTTCTTCCTCCAGTTCTAATAGTTTTTCGTCGGTTGAAAGGGTTCTTGTATTGTATGTGGCGATATATAGTTTTCGTCTTCCTTGGCAGCCTGATCCAACCCGGTGATTCTTAGCACCCTCCGACCGCTGTCTTTTCCGACCGCCGCCTTGGCCGGGGACATACGGTCTGCCGGGGACTGAGGGCCCTCCATGATTTTTGCCTTTCATCTTGGTTTGAGGTTTTTAGCATGCCTGAGGATTATGGTTTGGAACCCACGTTAAGCTGTAGATTCAAGAACAAGCTGGCTAAATGTTCGAAGGAATAAGTGGCCAGCCATCAGTTAAACAATAAACGTCACCGTAAGATATTTAGCGAACTTCGAGTTCGTCTATTTCTTGTTCCGGTTGTCACTTTGGTGACTCCTGGTAAAAACATTGACCCATTGTGTGTGATTATATTTGGTTACTTTTTCACTTGTTCTAAGTTCTAATAATAGGTTCCTTTGCATATGGCAGAGCGAGGGCTAGCAGGGGAAACCTGGGCAGGGAAGGCCTAACTGTACTAGTATATGCAAAGATGAAAACGCATATAGAGTTCACGGAACCATTTTACAGAAAATCTGTAACTATATATTAGTTTCACCCCCCACGCTGCCCCTGACATTTTTGGTAAATAAAAACATTTTTAGTTCTAAATCTCATCTTTTGGCAAAATCTAGTAGTGTACCAAATAAATCGTTTACTATTTATTCTTTAACTTTAATAAATTAATGTCACCCCCGCTGCCCCCCTGACTTTTCCCATTTCTGGTAAATAAAAACGTTTTTTAGTTCTACGTACACCTCTTTACCTTTTGACAAAATCTAGTGATGTACCAAAATCGTTTACTTACCATTTATTTTTCTCAATAGTAACTTTAATAAATTTATTTCAACCCGCCGCCCCTAACTTTTTCCATTACTTAGTAGATAATACTTTAATAAATCATGTTTACCCCCACCGTCTCTGACTTTTTCCATTTCTGATAGTTAAAAACTTTTTTAGTTCCAAACCTTATCCTTTGACAAAATCTAGTGGTGTACCAAAATCCCTTACTATTTACTTCTCTTAACTTAAAAATGAATTATTTTTATTAATTTACCCACCCCTGCAGCCCCTGATCAACAGACTGACTAATTGTCAAAAAATACCTATCCCCGTTACCCCGTTATATTAATTTAAAATAATTTTTACTCTCTGGGCCCTCTAAATTACTAACTAACTACAATTACATCTTATGTCGCCTAATATTGGGAACTCGTTGGTAGAATCGTTGCTGAATATGTTTCTAACCTTACGTTCATAATTCCAAAAGTAATTTTTGAAAATTTTAAAATTATGTACGAAATTTGGTAGGTCTAATTCACCCCATTCACGGCGGTAACCAGGCTGGATAAGAACGGAAATCTCATGGGGTGCGGAAGAAGGTACACTCTCCAATCGGTAGGTCATGCGATGGCAAGAAACAACTAATATATTAATGTACCTATATATCTTTATTCATAGTATTATAATGTATAATATGTCAATTTAGCTTACGACTAGTATATTATATTTATAATACATAAACATTTTTTAAGTAAGGACACGCGTCAGAGCAATGCTTGAATGGGGCTGGTGTTGACCCTTGGGTAAGTTAAAGTTGACTTTGAATTGATGTGTTTGGCCAGTTTCAGTAACCCATAACTGCCATGAAAGATTTTTTAGTTTAGTTACCTAATGCTTAGAGAATTTGTTGGTTCACGATCGTCACTTTATTACTTCTAGAGATGGTGTCCTAAGTATCGAATTTAGATTTTAGAACTGAAATATCGTAAACAAATATTATACCCCGCGAAAGCATGTTAGTAGAAGAGGAATATCATAATAGGCAGTTTTTACCAACCAACAAAATCCCGATATTCGATTTTTCAGACGCTAAAATCTCGGCAATCTTCTTTCGTTAGAAAGAATTATACTTACCGCTTAATATGAAACAGGTTTTTACCAAATTGTTTTTGTAGTTTCACAGAAATTTGCCTTTGAAACGTCGTTTAACGGGATTTTGTTGGTTGGCAAGAACTGGCTATTATTTAATTTAAAAAATACCTTAACATAAATATACCAAAGAAATAAAAAATATTCTGATGTGAGAAATTACATGAGCGAAGCGAACATAGATACATAAATATAACTTATGGTAATCCGTTGTAAAATCTATATGTATCTATTTTCTTTTTATGAGTAACTTCAAACTAGGTACTAATAATTGAATACAGGTAAGAATAACCTTTTTTTCTTAATACCTTTTCCATTTGATCTACTCTCATTTTATAAATATAATGGGCCAAATGGCTTATATATTGATTTACTCTGCATCCCTGGTGTCAATGCGCCCTCTGGCAGTGCGACGAGTAAACCTTATTGCTTTATAATCGAAATACAAGTACAATCTCCTTAAATTCTAAATAAGGAAAAAAGGGAAAATGTCGTATTTAATCTTGCAAAAATACCCATTTAAGTTAATATTTGTGCCCTAGATGTTTCATTAGTGATAACGTTTTTATTCTTTCAATGTACCTACATAAATTATGGACATTTTTTTATTGGTAAGTAGTTATAACCTTCTAGGTATATGTCGATATAATATAAAAATTTAAATACCCAGAAATAGTTGTTTTAAATTTTAAAAGTAACTATTTAATTTTAACTACTAATAAAAAATTTCTCCAAGTTTCACGCTTTATTCGAAAACATTTATATTATATTATTAAATATTAGGAAACTTGTTGTTTAACATTGTCTTATAAAAATTGACAATTTACTGCAAACGACGCCCAACAATCATTGAGTTTATAAAAGTTATTAAAAAATTACATCTTTGCGTTTTCGAATCTTAATGAAATATTTATTATTTTGTATATCTACCTTTAGTTATATGACCTACATTTCCGAATTAGCATGCATGGCTACCCTTAAATACAATATCAATCAAAGACCGATTAAAATAGGGTAGATGAGTATACCTATTTATATCCATATTTATATTATTGGAACTGGAAAACGAAATAATATATTTTATGTACTTTAGGGATTTAAAGCACCCTTTAAATCCCTATTTTCAGGGAAAAAAGTGGTACTTTAAATCCCTAGGGATTTAAAATGTACTTTAAATCCCTAGCGATTTAAAGTAAATTTCTTTGCAATAAAAGCTAAATTTCGAAATTTATTTTCAATAATTTTATTAGAAAATATAACATGACATGGATGCAACAAAAGTGTAACGTGTTTAGAACAATATTAAACTATAAAAAAATAACTTAATTTCAATTCACATTAACAGTTATGTTTACCCCACTGCAATTAGCCAAGTGAAAAAAAGGTAAATTATCATTATTGCAGCTGTTATTTTTATTAATTAAAGTGTTTTTGAAAATTGTAGCCGTTGTCGTTATCGGTTGCACCTACGATGTCGTTGGTGTTTCATTTTGTACAATAGGAATCGAATTATCTGAAGACGTTTCGGTGGAAGTACCAGTAAAAAGTTGATCTACCATACTTTTTTTCTGGTATAAGGAATTTTCCACATATCCCTCAGCGACGGTGCTACTCTTCCAGCCGCCATGTCTTTTAAGTTGATCTATCTTTACTCCAGAGTCGGCTAGTAGCGATGCTGACGTCCTTCTAAAACAATGACCAGTGTACAATTTTGCATCTGGAAGCTTTAAATATTCGGCAATCTTGGTTGGCAGTTGTCTAATGGCTGGTCTTGCCCATTGGCTGAGACATGCATTTTCTATTTCTGTACCCAACGAAAAATCTTGTATGGCCTTGTATTGATGGAGATCTTAAGGCAATATACTTCTTCACCAATCGTACTACATCTGTGGAGTTTTCCTTTGACCGTTTTATAACAAAAGATCGGTCTTTTTCTGTCTTGGTATCTCGTAACTTGACCAAAAAGAACGTTTCATAGTCTACTAGGACATCGGTTTTATCAAGCTGGCAGAGCTCCTTGCCTCGACAGGCTCCTGACACGCCCATGACTTGAACTACCTGGTCAAAATATAAATAAAATAAATAGGTACCTACTTTATTTTCCAAAAAGCGTCTAAATAGCATAGATATAGGTATAGACTGGGACAAAATATCGGTTGAAAAAAAATGTGTATCTTACCTTTTGCCCCAAAAATTCATGGTCGGGTGCTTTTTCTAGGAACTCTTTAATGTTGTCAACATCGAGTGTCTTCGACTTTTTTGGTTTGTAGCCCTCATTTTGTCGTTTCAAAAAAGCGGTTAGTTTGCAGAATTTGCTAATGTCGACGCCCATGTCTGTTGCAATTGTGGCTTTTATCATCGAATATACACTCCACAGTGACGATGCTTTAAGCTTTTTTGACTTTTCTAAAGAAATATGCTAATAGTACCTTTTCTTCTGTAAATTCTTCTACGTTCCGTTCTTTGCACCATTTGATAAATTCAGATAACTGTTTTTTATATTGTTTTCCAGATTTTCTTGGTGGCCTACAGCCTCTTGAGCTGCCTTTTCGATTTGTTCCATCGCGATAAACGTCTTTCAGTGGATGTAGCGTGTTTGACTAATATTTATCGAGTGACTTTTGTTTTACTTAGATACTTGTCATAACTTGTCATTTGGTCGTTGATATGGTAACATCAGCCGCTTCGATGATTTTTTAGAAATAGAGTAACTACCGTTTAGTGGCATTTAATTTTTTTTTAACGTTTTACGTATCCTAAAGTACATAAAATAGTATATACACCTCAGGACCAAAGTGTTTTTAAATCCCTTGACAAATTATAGCCCTCCCGTTGGTCGGGCTATAAACTTTTTGTCTCGGGATTTAAAATACCACTTTAGTCCCTAGGTGTATAATGTACTATATTTTTTATTATTGGAATAAGAACCTCCACTTTAATGGCATAATATTTAACTAATAACTTTTATAAATGAAAATAACAAAATTGGCTTACTAAAATATTTTCTTGAAACTTTGTGAGTTTTTTGGTGTAGGTATGTACCCTATTTGACTAAAGTATTTGTCTTTTTTCTATTACTACACGGAAAAAAAATTGTAGCAAATGTTCCTACAGGGACGACTATAAATTGTGTAAAATAGTTACAAGAAACCAAATCACTACAAATTGTATGACTTTGCGATACAGTAAGGAGGCGATTATCCAGCAAATTGTGTACTTTTTTTTAAAACCAAGTTTGGAGAAAATATTTTCATTTGTTTGTATTTTTTATAGCTTTTGTATGATGTATTTTCTCCAAACTTGGTTTTAAAAAAAGTACACAATTTGCTGGATAATCGCCTTCTTACTGTACCGCAAAGTCACACAATTTGTAGTTATTTGGTTTCTTCAATTTAATTTAAACTACTTAGAACTATTTTACACAATTTATAGTCGTCCCTGTAGGGAAATTTGATACAATTTTTTTTCCGTGTAAGTAGGTACCAACTATTGAAAGTCTTTTGGAGAATTAGCTACGGTGGATAAAAAATAGTATTAAATATTACCTGGAATAACTAATTGGTTTAAAAATAAAATCGGTCACTACAACAAAAAATGTCGGGCCTTATCGGTAAAATCATTTTTAGACAAAAGAGAAGGGATACATTCAATTAATTCTTTCATACTAATTATGTCTTAAACGACCTGACTATTTTTAATAGCTATGGCGGGTAGAAATTCAGCCAGTACCATAAGCATTAGTGAATACATTTTGAATTTAATAAAATGACAATCATAAAACTATATATTGTTTATGAAAAAAATAAAGTAGGCCCAAGGCTTGGGCCCCGATTTCAGAGGGGCTCTGCGCTAGTTCTGAGCGATACTTTACTTTCGTATAGTTTAAGACAAGTCAAAATACTTCATTTGCGAAACTACTGATATACCTACTGCTAAACCTTCTTATCAGAAAAAAAATATTTTATCAAAATCTAAGCCAATCGACAGATTTATTTATTACTATATGCAAAACAAAAAACAATCGTAAAAGAATCCTGACGTGTTGCGGAACACGTTTATCGCATTATAATACAAATTTAAATTACATATTTTGAGAAATACTAATATTATTTTGCGAGAATTATAAAGAAGTACACTTGCTGGTATTCGTTCAATCACACGCCTCGGCGACGGTGGCGGCATCTTTATAGTTTCTGGCAAAAACATGATATTTATAATTTTAAAAGAAATTTATCTAATATTATCTTAATAATTTAAAAATATTACTAAATAAAAATAGCCGCACAAAGGAAGACGAATGAATAAAAAGGTCCGACCAGCATTGTGCCGCTTACTACTCTAGCAGGCGAGGGGTGAAAATCACGATTTGTTCTTTGATCTATGTCGGCTTCTTTGTATGCCATATCTATTTAAGAAGTTTTTTTTTAAATATTTTTGTTTTATGTTTATAGTATAAACCTATTTTAAGACTGTGTTCTAGACTACATAATTACGAACTATTATTGTTTTCGTAGTGATTAATTTATGGGACCAAAAGTTTTACAATATATAGTTTTTTGTATTATTATTTGCTTTGTTTTAAGAAGGAAGGAAGTATTCAATAACCACTCCCTAGTAATAAAATACAAACACAAGTTAGCGGACAAAGTGTTGCATCTATCTTTTGCATTAAAGTACACAGGTACGTCAAAATAATGAGTTCCCTGGGGCACAGGTAGACAAGGATGAACTATAAATTAAAATTAGATAATTTTAAATGTTTAGAAATCCCCCTATCATACGAGTATAATTACTTAATTTTCTTAGTCCGACCCTTTACTGCACCTTGATGTTTTAATTATTTACTACCAAAGTCCTTTCCACACAATGGGATCGAACCTTTGACCAGCGGCGGCTCGCGGTCTTAAATAATGGTGAAGAGCTAGGTATAGTGTGGGTCTCTCTTATCCTCATCTGTCTAACGACTGAATGGAGTTTCCAAAGAATTACAAACTATGTCATTAATTGGGTTCATTTTTAAAACACATAATACTAAGTAAGTAGGTACGTACACTACTGAATTAACTGAAAAATAAAAACCAAAGTTTTAAATCACACAGTAAATCACGTAAAAACGATATCTATAACGGTTCTATAAAGTTTCACGAAGCCTCAAAAGAAATACCTTAATGTTAGGCGAACCAATGCTAAAACGACGGTGCATACGACTGATCTATTTTTAAACTACCCTTCATCATATTTCAAATTGTTACATGCTGTTTGCGTGACTGACGTCACGTAACCATAAAAACGGTGAATATCAAAGCCATGTTGGGCGTTTGGTCTTCACTTGCTTTGAGCTAACGGACACGGTCGCTGGGGCGCGCCAAAATGCACGAGTGTTTATAATTATTGCCCATCGGAGTTAAACGTGGCCCTATTAGGCATAGCTACATTCGGATTCAATTAATTATATTAATTCGTACCTACATAATTCTTGTTTGGGGGCTAAAATGGTAGCAGGTATTGGTACATTAATATTTAATATGGTCGAAAAATGTTCCTCCTGGTTTTATTTTTTTTTGGTGAAGATCCCCTTTATCTACTTCACCTGACGAGCCACCACTGCCTTTAGCTTTATTGCAGTTACCTAACAGGTTAAAACCATTTACTGTGAAAATATCTCAAATTTAACCTCTCATAATTATTTTTAGTCATTTTGAGTCATACGCATTGATTGGGTGAAATAAAAGTATTTTACTAAGGCATTTACGTTACCCCTTTTTATTTAAAAATAGAAACAAGGCAACAGCTCCCAAATTTACAAATAATTATATGTTGATAATAAACACTCGTTTGACTTTAGGTCGCAAACACCATAAAATTTTAATCAGTAAAATACGCAATTTGAAATTACCTAAATAATAATTTATTTTAAAGCCATAAAAAAATTCATTTCAAATTGTTTTTGTTTTCTTAACCGTTTCTACATAAATTATTTATTTTGTCTTGAGGCATTTTACGTGTTAACGTTTTGATGTAAGTATTATTTATTTCAAAGGGACGTTCTGTATTTTTTTTGAAGCATCAAAAAAACAAATTCAACGATATAGAGTTTAAATGTGCAAATAATACACTTAAATTCTTTACTTACCAGTTATTAATTCAATAAAAATACATTCTTTACATGATTAGTTTAGTATAGCAAACACTGGACGTCACGTCACATCATGGACAAATAGTACATTTTAAACCACACCGCATATTATACCTGTGTCTGGTCATGGCAATAAAATGTCTGTTTTTATATACCTACAGGGTGTCCGGTAACTTATGGGCCGTAGAGTAACTGGAGATACTAGACATCAAACTAAGCCGATTAAGTCATATACGTTTTTTCGGATTGTTACTTGATTTAGAGATATATACAGGGTGTATCTAATGTATGTATTATTAATTTAATTATGTACTATGTTTTTTTATGCTTTGGGATGTTTAAATAAATATAAAAAAAAATGAAACAAATATCTCGAAAACCGTTAAAGATATTAAGATCAATCAAGTACACTTTTTGACTCAGAAAATGCCCTTCTTTAAGGAACTATAATTGAAAAACACCTAATATCACAGGTAAGAAAAAAAATTATAGATTTATGAAGCCTAGTGTATGCAACTAGCGCCCTCTAGTTTCAAACTTAAAAATTTCTACAAATTCTTATTTCTTGCTCATAAAAACATAACAGTGCCAACTTTCATTTCGATTTATTAAACCGTTTTAAAATTATGGCTTATTTTCGAGAATAAACTTTTACTTTCAACACCCTGGATCTCTAGAACGAGTAACAATCCGAAAAAACGTATATGACATAATCGGCTTAGTTTGATGTCTAGTTTCTCTACGGCCCATAAGTTACCGGACACCCTGTATAAAATATCATAAAAATGAATTTTACGAGAATAAGGTGGCGCGGCGTCAGTGGAGATTTTTAAGATAATATCGGGGCATCGCTTGTATTTTTATTGGAAAATTAGAAGTTAACATGAATAGCCGCAATATTTCTATTATGTCCTGGTAATGATATAAGTTAAAGCTATATAATTGAAACTTTACAATAAATTCTGCGCAACCATCATATTTTTAATTTTTTTCCAAAAATATTAAATGGAACCAGATATAAATATACATATTTAATTAAAAAATAGATTAAAAACTAAGAATACCAGTTAAAACCCCATGTCGATTTCTAAATTTAAGCCGGAAGAGGCAAGCGGGAAGAATTTTACATTAAATAATATAAAAAAAAGATTTTAGCGCAGGCGGACAAAGTGGTGCATCTATCTTTTGCATGAAAGTATACAGGGACGCCAAAGGTAATGGGTTCCCTGGGGCACAGGTAGACAATGACAGGCTGTTTCGTTCTTGTTAGAACTCATTAGAAAGCCATAACCTGTAAGCAACTCCAAGTACAGCGAGACTGTTCTTTCAAGGCATTTTTGAAGAAATAAACACGCGATGAAACCCCAGTAACGCCATCAGTAGGAATCAACTCAATGCAAAAGATATAGCCATCTAACGTGAAAACATAGAACTAATAAACCAAAGTACGGTGGCCAACAAACACCAGTATAGGAAACTTTACGCTTTACTAAATTTTTTCTAATAGGGTTGGTAGATTCAAATATAGATCGCGCCGTGTAGCCCACTGGCGGTGCCGATCCATTCCGTATACAATACCGTGTTTTTAAAAATAAAGTAGAGAGTTTAGCGTCCGTATAAGTAAATAGAAAAAAGTTTTTTAGCTGCAGGCGGACAAAGTGGTGCATCTATCTTTTGCATTAAAGTAAGCAACTCCAAGTACAGCGAGACTGTTTTTTCAAGGCATTTTTTAAGAAATAATGTCATTCTCTACCTGTGCCCCAAGGAACCCATTACCTTTGGTGTCCCTGTGTACTTTAATGCAAAAGATAGATGCACCACTTTATCCGCCTGCCGCTAAAAAACTTTTCTATTTACTTATACGGACGCTAAACTCTCTACTTTATTAAATAATATATTATAGGGTGTTACATTTGAAAACTTTGAAAAAAATTAATTTAAATTGTGTCGTTTTTGAAATTATTTTATGAACATCCTGTATAAAATAGATAAAACTATTAAATTTTTAATATATCTAGACCCCTTGTCATAAATCTCACCCAATGCATGATTTAAAAATTCAATTTAGATGTTTTTTCTGATTTTTTTTCCAGGACCATAGAACTTTTAGTTTCTAATTTATTACTCTGTCGGGTTGCACAAAGAATTTTAATAATTATTATTTAACCGACATTATATATCATATTCAAAGGTGCGTGATTAGTAAATTAAAACTTAAGGTAACCGGGCCAGTATGATTGTGAGAAAATTATTTCTGTCAATGTTACATCTGTCACAGCTAAACTTGCCGTGTAACAATTATTATTAAAATTCTTTGTGCAACCCGACATTAAACTACCAATGCAAAATAAATAAAATTTTAGAAAATTATAAAGGACTCCAATGCAAACCTAAAAATGCAATAAAATACTGGATATTCCATTTTAAAAAATACAACTTTTTGTTATCACACTTTTTTGGATCATAACGTATATGGAAAAATAGTTTCCTAAAATACACCCTATGATAAGGTATGAGTCTGCATATGAATGAAATTTCTAACTTAATTCGTATAGATGCCTGACGCACTATTGCATAACCCTGTATAATTATAAATGTAAAAAGTAAATACAAGTTAAATTAAAATATACCATAATATTTTTATCTTTGTAGTTCTGAAGATGGTTTAATAACAAGGATATTAAAATTTCTTTTACGTCAATGTTTAATAGTAAACCAAAAAGTTAAAAATTAAATACGATTTTCATTTAAAAAGTGACCGAAAGGCGAAAACCCAAGAAAAAATAAGTAATTTTAATTTTTTTTCCCCAACTAAAATACCGCCTTTTTTTTATAACAGATCTAGGATATTAGCACCAACATGGAACGGAATTCTGGGTCTAAACCACCAAACCAGAGGCGTATGGGTCCAGCGCCATTTGCCTCGTTTGAAGACCTCTCCGATGAGGTGAGAGCTCGTGTATGTATCTATGCAGCCTTAAAATTAGTTACTATATGGATTTTAGATTAGATAACGGACCATAAAAAAAATTATAGTTAGAGGCCTATATGTGGCTATAGAAGTCACATTAGAAACGTAGTATTGATGAATGTAGTAGTAAATTACCATACTTCAAAATAATTGAAATCATATGAGGGGTTTGTTAAGATAAATTTAAATAAACCAAATCAATCACAAAAGTCATCACATGCAAATTAAACCCATTTTTGAAATAATCGGTCTAGAGCTGGACAAAACACTCGAAAAAAGGGCTTCGAGCATTAAACCCTTTGAAAAAGTAATTGCCAGCATCAAGCACCAAGCATATTATTCTTAGTACTTGTAATTACCAATTACAGAGAAAAATAATTTAAAGTGATTTTGATTGCTTGTAAGCACTTTAATGGCTTGAAATGCGAAATTAAATTACCAGCACTTTTTATAAAGGGCTTGAATTACCAATTACCGAGCACTGCATTTTAAAAGTATTTGCAACACTGTGCTCAAAGCACTAATGTGCTTGTAGTACTTTTTCCAGCACTTTTGAGGAAATTAGTGCCCAGTTCTGTCCTCTGATACTGAATTTCTCCAAATTTGGATGTACTAACAGACAAAAAGCGATATATTTAATAATAAAAATAAACAATTTATTTTCTCAACCATAGCTAGTTTGATTAAATTGTTTTTCTGAAATGAACAGAAGAAAAAAGGGTTTGTGCGTTTTTTTTTCTGAAATGTATTATTGATTGTTTGCTTGCGTAAGAATTATAATTCCGAAAGTACAGCAATAGCTGTAGAATTCGTTTAAATAGTTAAAACGGCTTTTGTGCATTAATATGACCTTTTAACGTTCGCCATGGTAAAGTTTTTCAAAATAATCGCCAAATTACATACTAGCAACAGTAGCAACACGGTAAACGTGGAAAGGCAGTAGAGTTTTGGACTTGCATTTATTTGTTTTGAATCACATGATTTTTGCAATGCAAGTCCGGAACTCTATTGCCGTTCAAGAAACGTCATTGTCTCCAACCTTTAAACATACATTGTTAATATTGTGTCAACTGTCAAAAAACTATATTTAGTAGTTTTTAAAATTACTTCAATATTCCAGAATTTTTTGGCACAATATACAGCGTATGCGTGGATTTGCTTGCCAAATGGAAAACTTCAATTTTTCGAAAAAAAGTTATACCTTATAAAAAAAAGTTTTGCTTTAAAAATTATTAAGATTGGCTTAAGAATTTAATTTTAATGTTGTACAGGGTGTCTCAAAAAACGAAAAACTTTAATTCTAAATGTGAAAAAACTATACAAATATTTAATAACCGGAAAATTAGAAAAAGCGAAAAGCGCATTAAATCGTCAACTAATTTGTAGTATACAGGGGATAATAATAAGGTTTTTTGAATAGTTACTTAACATTTTTAATAAATGGAATTTGGATAAATAAGCCCCCCACGTTGTTCATCATATAAATGATCTAAATATTTTAATCATTCATCATACTAAACTAACCTGCAAATAGTACATTGATAGACTAATAATAAATATTGCGATGGTATTTATCCATATTGTTTATCAAAAATGTTAAGTAACTATTAAAAAAAAACTTTTTCATTGCCCTGTATACTACAAATTAGTTGACGATTTAATGCGCTTTTCGCTCTTTCCAATTTGCCGGTTATTAAACATTGGAATAACATTTTTTCACATTTAGAATCAAAGTTTTTCGTTTTTTGAGACACCCTGTAAAACATTAAAAAGAAATTCTTAAGCCAGTCTTAATAATTTTAAAAGCAAAACTTTTTATAAGGAATAACTTTTTTTCGAAAAATTGATAATAAAGAAGTTTTCCATGTGGCAAGCAAATCCACGCACACGCTGTATATATTTTTTTTTATTCTGCGAAAAATGTGAGTTCGTATTTGGACCCCTTAGCTTCCGACGTGCCCCTTTACAGTCTTTAAGTTTAAAAGCGGCTTAACCGATTGAAAGCGTTTTATATAAAAAGAAAATATTTTAGAACTTTTATCTCCGTGAATCAATACCACGGCAATACCAATAGCAAGAATTCATTTTAAAATTATATAAGTAGATCCAAACAGTATTTCCAAATTATTTCCAAAGCAACCAGCTTCATCTAAAATTAGATCTATATGTATTAAAAACAGCGTTCTCTTGAACAAAATCATGTCCATAAATATTGACGGATTGTTAAAAACTTTTTAAATTTGGATTCTAGAGACATTGAAGAATGTGAGAAAGTTATTTTTATTAAAAAAAAAGAATTCCCAATAATTTTGACAATACAATGAACTTGACTTGCTTGCTTGCTTTTTCGGCTTTTTTTCCTTTTCGTTCGCTGCCAGGGCCATTCCCGAGGGGACCTATAGCTTAACGTGGGTTCCGAACCACGATCCTCGGTCATGCGACAACCCCCAAGGGCTATCGATCCTTAGATTCTTGCCATTGCATGACCTACCGATTGAGGAGTGTGTATCTTCTTCCGCACCCCCTCAAATTACCGATAAATTTGTAAAAATAAAAAAAATATTTTTTAGTGTAATTACATATTATAATATAGTTTTTCATACCGAACAACTTTTCATAATTACAATTTTCGATATTGTCAGAAATAAAGGTACTTTACTCTTGGCAAAATTCATATTTTTTGACAAACCTCGTATACGACTGAAAAAATTTAACATCTGATGATTGCATTTTAGGTTTTGGACCATGCAGAACTGTTTATGAAGAATAACTTTTTTTCGTAAAGTTAATAATAAAAAAGTCTTCCGGAGGGGGCATACACACAATAAAAAAGTATGTTCAAAATTCAGTGAAATTTTTAAAGAAAAAACTGCATTGTAACATGGGAAATTCTTGAGCGTTCGGACATACTTAAAGTTTTGCGGGTATAAAAATAAGCTGGTTTACTGCTCCGCGAGTTACACAAACAAAAACTGTTTTCGGTTAGCTTAACTGTAAATTACAGAGCCAATTTAATCAGGGGTCGACAAGGTTAACTTCGTGTCTGTATAAATTAGCCTTAAAGTTTTCAAAAATTGGTAACTGTCAGTGCTGTCAGATCCTAGTTCTTGTAAGATACATTACATTAATACTCTTAAATGTGCTGTACCGTAATGAAATTTGAGAGAGAGATGCGATACGGCTAGTTTCAGCAGGACGACACACTAATAGCGATTTCGGTTTACAGATCTCGGGCACTCTGAGAGTGCTCTCCCCAAGATTTGCGTGTTCGATTATCGAAATCGAGATATCTCACTATATGGCTATGACAGATCTCGGGCAGATCTATGACGTCACAGAGCGCTCTCAGAGTGCCCGAGATCTGTAAACCGAAATCGCTATAATTCATGTAACTCTTAATAATTTAAATTTTTGAAACGATAATTAGTAATTAGTAAAGCTGCAACGATGATGTTGAACTTGTACAGCGTCGGTCGGGGTGGGCAAGGCCAGCAGCATAAGAATCCTCCAAGTTTCTGCGAATGGCCGAAAATGTTTTCCGAGCCGTCTACTATTGCAGTCAAATTGCAGTGTTTGGTTTTATTAATATGGGATTTAACTTACCTGCAGAACAAAGTCGCGCGACGAACAACATTCACTGTAGAACCACAGAGGAAAAATGGGTTTGTGTAGAACGTTCCTTTTCAAAATAGGAGTTTGCACGTCATCATACGGTATTTTCACAACAATTTTTTTGGGCAATATTACATGTCAATAAATATAACATGTTATGTTGAATTTTAAATTTAGATATCTAAAGTCGAGTTCGAATCCAAACGTTGCAGCTTTAATCATTAGTCGTACCTAAGTGCCAGTGCCACCACGGTCGTGGTATATCACCCTATGCGAAAACCTTTTCAAAATCCCTTGTGAAAGTTTAAAAGACCATACGCTAAATATAGAAATATATTTCTGTAGACTTTTGCAATTTTTAGGGAGGGCAGGGTAAGGTGGGGTTTTTTGGTAGTTAAGATTTTACCATTCATAACAATACAAAAATTATAAGTACCCCATAATTCGTTTTTTAACACCCCGTATTGTTACCTCATGACTGAACTATAATTATGCCATAAAAAAATACTTCTTTTAGATGGAAAGTCCATCAGATGAAAAAGACGTTACAAGTTCAATAATTAGACTGCCTGGTATAACAGAACAAGACTCTAACGTAACGTCGCCCGTGGATCCCAAGAACCGATGTCCTACAATGGGTATAAGCCTCATAGGTTCCACGGCAAGAAATGTTTCTTCATCAACCCAAAATTCTGCAACACATTCGCCTCTTTTAAATAGGGTAAAACCTTCCATTACGCCAAGAATAGATATTTCCAGAGCGAGCAGTTCATCGCATCAAGATAGTCGTGATAGTACCCCAGACAGAGAAATGTGTGATAGCAATGAAGAAAATAAGTAAGTTTAAGGTGAAGTTTTTACTCTATTTTTAATAAAAAGTTCTTTGATGATTGAGATTTAATTGAAATATCTAAATTGTTATAATCTGAAAATTGACGAATATATCAAATGTTTTGATACCCTCATCAGGTAAGTTCTTTCTGTATTTTGAATAAGCTAAAAATATATCCTTCCTTATAAAATCATTAATTTTGGCATGGTGAGCGCGTAATATCAAAAGGCAAACTAATATATTAATTTTGTATTGTATTGGTTTTACAGTTTCTAATAAATATTTAAAGATTCAAATTCCAAAAGTGGAACGAAAAATCAAGTGCAATTAGACTTTTAGACCCGAGCTCGTAGGCGGGGGAGCCTTGCAGCTCCTCCTCCCCTCCCCCGGCTGCACCACTGACCCCAGAAGAACAAATCTAAGGGATTTAGGTCAGTGCTAAGGGGTGACCATGGAAAATTGCTACGACGGCCAAATTAGCTATTATGACACCGCTGGTTAATACAATTACGAACTGTAAGTGGACCATCGTGCATAAATCTTGTATTAAATTAAGAGGAATATTTTCCACTTACAGTTCGTAATTATTTTAACAAGCGGTTTCCCAATAGATGGTTTGGCTGTAGTAGCTCTGATCCTGACCGTTTAGATTTTTACTTTCTTTATATCAAAGATTTGTTAAGATAAAGTAGAGAGAGAGTGCGAGAGACACCACGCTGTGCAACTATTGCAAGGATTCAGGTGGCAGCAAAAGTAATTCAAAATAAAGAACGTTATTTATAAAGTAAAACGTTATTTGGTAAAATGATTAGGAAAATGCATAGAAGTGGGCGGGGCACATTTTTCACATTTGTTGAAATGATTGTTGACTTTTAATCTAATTTTTTGTCAAAAACTGAATAATTATTTTTGTTTAAAATGAAAACTTTCATGCAATGTTGATAAAAAAATGCAAATGTCTCGGAATCCATAAATTGAACTTACAATTAATATGTCACAAAAAAATTCGGAAACCAACATTTATTTTGAGAATTTTGCTTTTAAATTAGAGCTTATAAAAATCATTTATAATTGTTCAAATCAGGCAATGTACCCAGTTACCCACTCTCGAACCCTTTTAACGATCATTTCTTTGTTTCAGTGTGAAACTTGGTTTAGGCTTCAAAGAAGATGGTGCCTTAGAATTAAGATTGTCAACTGAAGAGTTGGACTTCCAAGAAAACGTTGAAAATAAAAAAAATATTATTAGAAACCAGACACCGTCACCAGAACCTGAGGAACAGTATGGGAATAATAGAAAAGATTCTCAATGTTCCGATGTAATTCTTCTTTCTATATCTGGTAGAACATCCCGTCTTTCTAGTATTGGTAGCCAAGGTTCTGCTAAAAGCCGATTTTCAAATGCAAGCCATTTTTCTATTACGTCTGGACATTCGGCGTACTCACAGTGTTCATCTCCACATAAAACAATTTTGGAAACTTCTTTTTGTGGGTATAAACCAGATTCCCAAGCAACTCTCGATAAAGATGAAATAAAGGAGGATTCCGAGGAACTTGAAAAAGTATTGCTGTCAAGAAAATCCAATCTTACTGAAGTGGTTTTGGTAGAAGGATTAAAAAAAATTATCTCACGTGATAAATCCCCAGGTCAAGTAAGTTCGAAATATAGCCAAGGTATTAATTACAATGAGATAACGGAAAATTACAATGAAAAAAATAACGAAAAGTGTACAATTCCCAAGAAGATCGTCTCAAAAAGTGGAGTTGAATATATCTACATACCTTTAAAAGGTCCACTGCCTACTGATGATAATGATGAGAAAAATGCTCAAAAAGCAGCTTCTCACAGTAAAACTGGCGAACAATGTATTAAAAGATCGAATGGAAATATAGGCCAAAATCATGATAAAAAAAATTTAACTAAAAGGGAACCTAGGCATAAATCTTCACCTATTAATGCTGCTGAATATAATAGCGCAGAACCTAAATATATAAGAATAAAATTAAAACCTGATCATTGTTATGATGATGACGGTAATGAGTCGACGCACAATATATCGAAACCGACTTGTTTAAATTTATCTTTAGCGAATGATAATGATTCATCATCAAAGCTACAAATAGAAAATCAGATTACCTCAGTTAGGGAACAAAAGCAAACAAGGAGTCTTACTAACACCCCTAGCGTAAGCCCAAAACTAGCTAGAAAAAATAGTAAGGGAGGTTCAACTCCTTCGCCGTCGGTTCCAAGACGAAACTCATTAGCGTCTATGTTCAGAACAGGTCCCGACTCTCCCAGTTCATTAAAGAAAAAAAGAAAAAACACTCTTACTAATATTATAAAGAACACCAATACATCTAATAAAGGTAGATCTAAAAGTATAGATAAAAATAAATCGTTATTTTTTCCAGCAACTTCTTCTACAGAAAGTGTTGATAGCAAGGGCAAAGCCAACTCAATATTATCGATATTTAAGACAAGTTCGTCAAAAGAAAAGGGCAAAAGTAAAGATAATAGTTCTAGTCAAGATTCAACGCCAAAATTAAAAATTAATGATGGTATACGGTGTAAGAAGACCGTAGATAGAAATCACGAATCTCCCCTAAATAGCCAAAGCATTAGAATCCCCCTTCATTCGCCTACGTATTATACTAATAAGTCATTATTTCAAGAATTAAGTCAAGAGCCAGAGGTTACAATAATTAAAGGTTCTATTCAAAGTAATATAAATATATTGGTGTCTTCTGAACCGTTGGAATCAAATACAAATCTTGAAGATCAAGAAATTGACAAAGTTGTTAATGAATCGGTTAATACCAACGAAGCAAAAAACAATAATTATAAACAAAAACAACTTGAAAATGAAAATGAAATTACGCATGAAATTCAAAATAAATCGAGTTCATCACTTTCAGATTCAACAAAAGAAATTTGCTTAGAAAATAAAGAGACTAGAAAAGTACCAAGCAGAGCGAGCGATAATTCTTTAAAACATTCCCAAGATAAACTTAGTAAAAATAGTAATAACGAAGTATATAAAATATCATTGGACGAAGATGCATCACAAAGTTCATTAATAGATAAGAAATCTGAGGTTGATAAACATAATAATGGAATGGATGATGACCATAATTCGTCAGAATCTGAACGTGATTTAGAGATTGATTATTCTAAAAGCAATAAACGACCTGACCTTAAAATGACTTTGGATTCCCTAGAAATAGAACGCAAAGCAATTTTTCTTCAACAAGATTCTTTTGAAGATGAATTACCCTATATACCTACTACCCTTCCTTTAGAAAGATCAGCTGGAATACCAATTTTACCTATAAAACAACGGTGTGTTTTGGATGTCAAAACTTGCCCAATAGAGCGGCCGCGTTCAACCACACCTATTCATTCAAGTGGATTAGAGAATTATATTGATGGATTTATGGGAAAGTCGGAAATTAAAGAGAACAAAGTAACGAAACTACCAGAAAAGTTAAAAATCTCATTGCCTCGTCCCGAGTCTACAAATAAAACGAAAAATCAGGCAGTTACAACTACTTGTAGCTCTTCGGAATATGCAAAGTCTAAAGAGGAAACCCCTCCGCCATTGCCTCCAAAAGGAGTTCAAAAAACATGGATTAATTTTGAGGAGGTTCCCGAACGGCGAAAACCGCCAAAACGAATTCAAACTATACCTTCTAGAGGACATATCGATATATCTGGATTAGTTTTAAAAGATCATGTTGTTTACACTTACGTTAATCCTGAAGAATGTAAATGTGAATGTCATGAACACAAAGAGCAAGATACTGATACAATTAAAAACAACACTCAGGAAGAAGAGCTGCCTTTACTCGATTTAGAAAATCAAGAGTCAAATCCAGATAGATAAAACTTATATTGCAAAAAGGAATTGTTATTTGTAAATAAATTGGAATGCTAATGGTAATCGTCAACAGGTTAAATATTTGATCATGTAAAGTAGAGATGCACGTAAATAAATAGATAATTTATGATACCAGCTGTTGACAAAATTATAAAAGAGTAAGGGTATCTACCGCAGGCCAAAAAATAAGAACTAGAATTTTGTAGCGAATACATTTCAGAGTAATAATAAGAAAAATCAGTATATTAGAAAATGTGTGTAAAAACTAGGGCTTTTTACATTTTTTTAACAGTTAGATACACATTACACAAGCTAACCGATAAACAATCATTAAAAATATAATATTACTTAAAAATTGCAATACTTATACACCACAATAAGAGGGACAATAATACAAGAATCAATAAGACGCTAATTCTTGTGTCAATCGGTACACTCTGCACCTCTTACATCGTTTATCAGATTATTCAAAGAAGTTATTATTAGGTGCATATTATAGAAAAGTGAGTAGAAAGCATCAAAGGGTGTAACTTTTAAAAGTATACCTTCCATTATTCTGCGATGAATGGTAAATAACGGGGCAACTACATTCCTACAAGTATATTTAAAAAAAATGTTATAACCACTTTACGGCAAGTGGGAATATATTTTTATTGTAACAATCTCAGTAGCGGCTTGTCAGTTGAAGTAGGTGAAGGGGCTTTTTCCACAAAAAAAATAAAACTAGGAAAAGTTTTTCGACAATATTAAATTATAATGTACCAATACAACTACCATTTTAGCCTTTAAAAAATTATGTTCGAATTAATAATATTAATTTAATCCGAATGTAGCTATGCATAATAGGGCAATGGTTAACTCCGAGGGACAATAATTATAAACACTCGTGCATTTTGTAGCGCCCCAGCCCGTGCCCGTTAGTTTAAAGCAAGTAAAGACCCAACGTCCAACATGGTTTTGATATTCACCGTTGCTATGGTCACGTAACGTCAGTCACGCAAACAGCATGTAACAATTTGCATTATGATGAAGGGCAATTTAAAAATAGATCAGTCGTATGCATCATTGTTTAATCATTGGTTCGCCTAGCCTTAAGGTATTTATTTTGCGGCTTCGCGAAACTTTCGGTTATAGATATCATTTTTACGTGGTTTACTTGTGATTAAAAAGTTTTGTTTCTATTTTTCAGTTAATTTAGTAGTGTATGTACCTACTTAGTTGTGTGTTTTAAAAATTAACCCAATTAATTACATAGTTTGTAATTTGTTGGAAACTCCATTCCGTTGTTGGACAGATGAGGATAAGGAGACATTTTGTTACACGGGTTTTTAGTCAATTTTTATTTAAGTACCCGTACTATACCTAGCTTTTCACCATTTTTTAAAAGCGCGAACCGCCACTGAACAATCTGAACAATTATAATCCGAAAATTGTAGTTACCTACCATTAAAAAAATTAATTATCGTCCTGCTGATATTTAAAATATTTAAAACTAAAAAGAAAAGTTGTTAAAGAAAGTTTTGTTAAATTACATATATTCATTATTCACTTATTTATTAATGACTCTTATAAAATCGATTATTTTCCTATTTTACGAAGTTGTAATTTAAGATAGTAAGTGGGCGTGGAGCCAGATTTCCAATTGGTGGAGAGTGTGGATAAACCATCCTTGTTCCATACGCCTAAATGACAATGGGTTTATCTTATTTTAATAAATAAATATTGGGTTGCATATGCGCATGCTTTCTGGGGGACGAGGGTGTTGTCTTTCTTGTCCTTCTTTCGAATTAGGCTTTTTATCTCTTCGTTCGCTCCAGGGTCATTCCCTAGAAGATCTACACGTGGATTCCGAACCACGATCCTCAGTCATATGACAAACATTGACTAAAAACCCGTCTCTTATCCTCATCTGTCCAACGACTAAATGGAGTTTCCAACAAATTACAAACTATGTCATTAATTGGGTTCATTTTTAAAACACACAACTAAGTAGGTACGTAGGTACACGACCGAATTAACTGAAAAATAAAAACAAAACTTTTTAATAACACAGTAAATCACGTAAAAACGTCACGTAACCATAGCAACGGTGAATATCAAAGCCATGTTAGGCGTTCGTTCTTCATTTGCTTTGAGCTAACGGATACGGTCGCTAGGGCGCGCCAAAATGCACGAGTGTTTATAATTATTGTCTTTCGGAGTTAACCGTAGCCCTATTATCAAGGGCGTATATAGATAATGGGGGGAGGGGGCGAAATATCTAAAATTTTGCGGCGAAAATTTTTAGGGTTAGGTTAGACCTTTTTAAATTCATTTACACCTACATTTTCTTCATGAAGTAATTTGACAAAAGTGTAATACGACAACTTGGACGTCAAATAAATTCACGAAGTTCTTCACTAAACAGGATTTTTCATCAATTTTAATTAAATTCAGATATCTAACAGTAAATTATTTAAAAACGTCATAAAGTCCGTGTAATGTATAAATGTTAAAAACCTACAGTTGCCTGATTGTCGTGTATTTCTTAATTTCTAGTATTTTAGAAAAAATATTGTTTTTTCGAGACAATTCGACCCATTGTCCCCAACCCCAAACCACCCGTCATGGGGGCCCCGGTATCCGCGCCAAACTGAAAAAAGATATTTATTAAATATATCATATATTATACTATTATTAAGATTAAATAATATAAACAACAAACAAACAAAAATTACAAAAGAACAAACAATGGTGTAGTAAAAATATCATGGAACATTATGTTGAAACAAGTAATAAGTTAGGCAACTACCGAGGCAAGTACCTAGTGGTTAATTCTTAAATACGAATTGTAATTTGCGAGGATTTTTGCCGAATTTATTTATAACCTTATCAGCAAATTGCGCATCTTTAGCGACATGTTCTCTATGTATGCTTAGCATACACAGTCGATTGAGTCGGTTCTCAGATGTTGTAGCCCTCAACCTAGTTTTAACCCTTCGTAAAGTGGAGAATTTTATAATTTATTACAATATTCTATGCATTACCAATAAAATGTGTTAAAAAGTGTTTGCATCGAAATTACAGGGGGGGGGGGCAAGGCCCCCCCCCTGCCCCCCCTATATACGCCCTTGCCTATTATGCATAGCTACATTAGGATTAAATTAATATTATTAATTCGAACATAACTATTTTTTAAGGGCTAAAATGGTAGCTGTATTGGTACATTAATATTTAATATTGCCGAAAAACTTTTATCCTAGTTTTTTTTTTTGGTGCAGAGCCCCTTCACCTACTTCACCTGACAAGCCGCCACTGTCACTAAGCCAACGATGCTGTTTTATTTTTCGTTAATTTTTTACCGAACCAATGTATTACTTAATTTTTGAGTATTGATAAAAATATACAATCTTTGGAAGCTCTCTATGCGTCTTTATGTAGGTTGACAACGCTTTGAGGGAGCCATTTTAAAATAATTATATTATTTATATTATAAATATTTTTTAAATCTAAATAAAAATATAAGCCAAACTTGAGAAAGACCGATAATTACCACAAAATATTTCTGAATATCACGGTTTTTTTGTTTGAAATCCCCCAATGTCCCCAATTTTGAGAGTTTCTTTCTTACTTTTAAAACCAATTCTATTTTTTGTAGTTTTTATTACATATAACTGTAGAAGTTATGTCCGTGAAATCAGTTTTAAAAATATTAACGTATTTAAAAATGAAAACTTATATAAAATTATTAAATATTTTTGGTACACACCGTATTTTATTAACTGAAATTTTCTGATATGCTTTTACTTAAAGTATCGGTATATTTGAGCCTCAACTACTAAGTTTTTTCGTCGTTATTTAGGTGAAACGCGATCCCCACAAAAACTATAAGTCCTAAAATATTTTATGAACAATTAATTTCTATTTTTTGTCCAAAGTAAGCGAAATTGGCTAGTTAAGTAAGTATAACTAACAAAGCCAAAAATTAATATTAATTTTAAAATAGTTTTCTATAGTAAAAATGGGGGTTTAGGTACCAGTAGTGGCTGCTGGTAAAAATTTTAAGGTGTTCTGCAATTTTTGCAAAAAGAACTTACCTATTTTTTTTTTAAATTAAGTCTATCCTACGTTCTTTCTTGTTCGATAATTTTGTCATTAAAATTGTCTATTTCCGAGAACTTTTTTTAAATTGATAGCATGACAACGATTTCTAATAATTTTCTTTCTTCAACGTTTCTTCTAGAATGTTTAATATAAAAATTTTTAGAAGAGGTAGTGCGCCATTTTATGTAAGTAGGAAGAAGAGTATAAAGCATTTTTTGTTACATTCACAAATCCATTCATTTTTTAAATAATGTCTCTATTATATTTGCGTGTGTAACTATTAACTTACACCTGATTTCTTAATAATAGTATCTGGTATTCTCTTTTAATTCGATCTTTATTTAAAAAATCTCTTCGCATTAGTTAAATTAAGGACCACTTCCATAGTACACAGTTAATAATTATTATTGTCAGCGATATACAAAAACAAAATCACACGCACGCACTTATTATTAACCGCAAAACTAGAAACTTACTTAAAAATTGTATACAAACAACCTTACCCATTACCGCGCTCGCGTTGCACTAAATGCAGCCAAATTTTCAGTTAAATCACGACTTAGTTTTTTAGACGGACACCTGGAAAGCGAAGTATTGCGCGGGTGTTTCAAGCAGCTCGCAGAGCGCGATCGCGTGGCCCAGATAAATAATAACTCGACGATAGCGTGAGCCGGTAGGTTATTTCACTGGTCGACTTCACTAGCAGTTTTTATCAATTACAACGTGACTGCCAAGTATTATATTATTTGCTTTTTGGTAATAGAAAATATTTTAGTTAGATTACCTATGGTCTATTTCTTTTCGATTGCGAACGATGACAGAAACCCGTTTTACAATAAAAAAATGCAAGAATTTTCATTTTTGACAAGTTGAAAAAGTAAGGTTAGGGATTTACGTCATAACTGACATTTTGTTGTTTACTGTTTATAGCGGTTAGAATTTTAAATTAACACTTGTTAAGGCCGCTTTACAGTTTGCAATTTTTTTTCACACAAGAAAAGATTGCCCGGGAGTATGCGCAGAACGAGGCTAATGATCAGCTGGCGCAATTTGTATTGCTTGCAAGAAATATAACTCGGACCGTATTTTTATTGCCATTGCAAGCGCAATTCTGAGGATTTTCTGGTGATTTATGAGACACCAAACTAAATATAAAAATCCCTGACATTTATTTATGTGTTTTCTAACCTATAGCGGGTACGTTTTGTTTTTGTTGGTTTGCTTTCATGTCCTGTAATGATGTTTGTTAAAATGAATGCACAAAAAGCGCCGGTAAGTCCTAACCAAATGTATTTTTATTTTAATGGTTGGCAAGTGGTACATCACCTACGATCTTGGCAAGTCATTGCACGCTGTAAAACGAACTGAAATTTTTATTGCCGCAATATTAATTGCTGCAAGACAACTTGCGTGAAAGAAATATTGCAAACTGTAAAGCGGACTTTAAGAAGATGAATTTTTAGGTTATGTTACAATGTTTGGCGTTTGGCATGGCCTTCTATATTTTGTCGATTAATCGGACATCCTTTTTGCTTCAACACAAAGTAGGCATAGGTTTACTATTTTATGTTGCAGAAAAACGTGAAATTAACCGATTTTATGTACAGAAAGTTAATAGATTATTTGTTTCGTAATATAACTAGAGCTAAGAGTTATTTTTAATTGCTAAAAGGTTTATAATTAGCATATATTTGCTAGAAATCAATCGAACGGAAATTTCTTATTATTCTTCTGTGATTAAAAAAAGGACCTTTAATAAGTTGGCTATGCATTTATGTAGTGTAAATTGGTCCATGATTTAACCAATTAGGTGAATTTTTGTTCAATTTTTTTTTCTGTCATCGTTCGCAATCGAAAAGAAATAGACCATAATTATTTTTTATTTGTTTGGGAGCTCTGCAGCGCTTATGTACCAGTCGGCACTGATTTGTCCTTTAATCTTAACACAATTTCAAATTTTTACTCTTCCTCGTACATCACCTGCTTTGGACTCACGTCTATATCCCAACCTATTGCCGGCACTGCGCATGTCAGGCGGATAGCGGGACATTTAATATATAGGTAGAAATGGATATAATTATTTTTGTACGTCATGATAGGTATTGAGTCATAGTCGAGGTATAAAGTTTTCTTACAATAACAGTTTTCCAGTTTGTTAATTTGTGCCCCTGTGGGGCATAATTAAAATAGAGGGGCAGGTTATTAATCAGTAAGTTTTGTTATGGCTGCAGCTGTCACTAAATATTAAATATTTTGTGGCGGCTGTCAAGCACCTGTAAAGTAAAAACCTAACCGTCATTTTTTAAATTGTAGAACAGTTTATGTGTGCACAGACTGTGGGATGAAATGTAGTACAAAAACAAATATTAATGTTCACATGAAAAGAAAACACAAAGTCTTCAAACGATCACCTTTAAAGACAATTACATGCCATGCATTTCTGGTATTAATGCACTAAAAACGACAATAAGCAATATGATTTCTTCTTACTATGACCCTCATAACAAAAAGTGGAATAACAAACCCGTAGACTGTCAACATCGGTAACCACATCTTTGAATTCCTTGAAACGTGAAAGAAAAAAAGAGAATAAAGTGTTTGATTGAAAAATATAAATAGAATACCGTAATATTAATAATTTAATTAATTAATCGCTATATCAATCATATTTTACTTGTAATAATTGAACTAATTTCTACCTATGTAAATTTCATCCGCCATCACGTTATACGCCTGACATGCGCAGTGTGCCGGCAATAGGTTGGGATATAGACGCCAGTTGCTTTGATGGGTATTATTTCAATTTAAAGATATGCAGCACTTTGACTCTTGTCGAATTAAAATAAATTTGTAAAATTCAAAAATGATAATCTTTTCCATTTGCCTCACACTTTCTTAATATAAATCAACACCTAAATGTGATTAGTCTTGACTAGAAATATGTTTAATATATCTTTGCCATATTGACGCAACACTTTAATTTGGTTCTTATAGGTACAATTTTAACATTTATTATACACATTTTCTACAAAAATTATAGAAATTCCTTTTCCCAGTAAAATTATAATAATAAATCGATTTATTTAATTCAATAATGATTTTCATGAGAATTTTAATTAAACTACTCTCTTTCCCTTAATTTAATTTTTTAATTAAAAATAGTAGATCCACAGAGATTCATTCTGTATGTTAAATTATTCTTTGTAATACATGACTACTTAGTTAGTTCATACTAAAAAACGGCGTCACTAACTTATTTTAGCTTATTAATATTAACTGTTATTGTGTCGATAAGAAAAAAGCAACTGGAGTGCAATAATAAAGTCACATAATAAACACACTTTTCTTTAATAATTTTTAATGCATATGAATTAAATACAAAATAAGTAGTCATTTTTGACTCGATATTTTTGTAGCGTATTACCGCTCTAAGCCAACATAAGTAATCAGTGGCGCAACAAAGGGAGGGGGCTGCCGGGTTGCAACCCCCCCCCCCCCCCCCCACTCTTCCCTTCACGAGCCTAGGAGCTCGGGTCTAAAAGTCTAATTGCAACCTAAATTTTTGTCCCACGCTTGTATTCTTAAGGCTCTACCACGCGCAAATTTAGAGGATGAAAAACATCGTTTCGCTACTGCAGGATTCTGCAAAGGCTATTTGAAATATTTGTCGGGACAATTTAAAATTTAATAAAGGAATGTTTGTATTTCTAAGGTACAAAGCCCTTTTTTAAAAAAAATAAGAATATGTATAAGAAAATGCCCACTAAAGGTGCGTATTTTTAGGCACTTTTCCAAGGTTAATATCGTAGCTAAAAAAATTTTTTTCAAAAAAATAGCCATGTACCTTAGAACTTCCATGTCTTATCTTTAAGACTTCAAAAATTGAGACAAAACAATGTCGTAATAAGTCCGTTATCTTGCAGCGTGCAACTCATGTTTTAGGTAAATTTTGTTGTCATGTTATAGAAGTTGCCTATATACAGCTGAATTTATTCTCGGCTGACGTGAAACAATTTACATCCAGAGAGAATAATGATACACTGAAAAAAATTATAGGTGGTCGAACAAGAAGTAATTTTGGGCTAAATTTTATGTTTTCCTTTTTGGATTGTCTGTGCCAATAACAGAATATCTAAGCGTTAATATTAAAAAGACGTAACTAGTAGTTGTGCTATTAACTCCGGGTTACCATACATTTTTCGGCTTAGACCGGGATGGTTTATAATGCGCCGCAGGGCAAAATGTTCACGGCGCGTTCACCATTTTGTCAAAACTGGTGTTTAAGCTTTCAAAATTTCTTATTCATGTTAGGTAAGGATAAGAATTGAACGAAATCCAGTCGATTTGTTGCAATCAAAAATGGACTATATTGAATTTTGTGTTTCGTTTTTTATCGAAATGTGTTATTCTCTTGAGAGTGAACAAAATATACTAAGGTAAATAGCTTATCGGTATTAGAGGCCCAAACTGGGTCACCGGGAACTTACGACAAATCTAAGGATGTATGGTAACCCTGGTATGTTAACTCTTAGATCTAAAATTAAAGTTTAATTTGTCTTGGTAAAGGGTGATAGGTGCAATAAAATAAAGCCATTTATGAAGGTTCTTAGTGAGTAAAGAAACCAACTGTTGCATAATGAATCTATTTCTATTCGATTGTTTTTATATTTTATGCTTATTATACAGGCTCTATATATTGTTTATATAGTGAGCTTCTGTCTAAACCTGTTAAAATATAAATTAATTTTAAAGGTGAAATGTGTTTATTATTTTATCCATGGTTTAACGATTTAAAAGTAGTTGTCAGGCACGAATTTGGCGTTGGTCACATGACATTTATCTGTTCATGTTATTGGCTCGCAGCTACAATTTGGTGCAGCAAGACTACTGTATAGTGACAATGCTTCTAAGAAGCTAGGTAGGTAATAAATAAAAATTGGACAGTATGCCACGCAGAGTAATAAAATACAATTTTTTGTTAGGCATGGGCGTCCATAAAGAGGGCAGTTGCCCCTGTCTCTTGACCAAGGGGGAGAGGGGGGGAGGGGGTAAATATACTTTTTACTAACTTTTGTTAGGGGGAGTTTATGAAACGACTGCGACATTTTTTTTTGTAGGAATCACTTTTGATAGAAGTTCTTGAAAACGCAAAGTTTTGTTTTTTTTGTAGCCACTTTTGAACGGTGGAGAAAGTGTAGAAAAGGCTGCGAAGTATTTTATTTTATAGAATTAACTTTTGAGAACTTACACGTTTTTTTGGCTACCCCCCTATCACTTTATGTTTATAAGAAACATTAATACCGTGATTTTGTATCGGATTGGCGCGACGATACGGTACTACCTCCTGTTGTTTCTGTGTTACTAAAAAAAAATCTAGGTACTTACTTTTTTTTCTTTTGAAGGTGCAGCGCAACTAATCGTCAAAAACATACCACTTTTAAAAATAAATTAATTATAATGGCACGGAACGCGACGGACAAAATACTGCGCGAGTTAGTAACCACAGTCAACAAATCCTGGAACCAGCGGGACTTATCTGTTGTTTTATAAATAAACATGGTGAAAAATTTGTAATATAAGAAAATTTTGATTGAAAAACTATTGACCTTACGAAGTATTTGATAACCAATGCTGAAAACCTTTAGTTTCTGGGTAGGCCTGTGCCTCCCAATTTTGAAAATTTGACCGTATAACGGCGTTGAAAAACAATCAAATGCGAGAAAAATTTATGAAGCTGTCACTTACCATTTAAACATCATTAATTATCATGCATGTGCGCTTAAATTGTACATACAAACGAAGATTATTTAAATTTATTTATTATTTATGGAGAATGTGTTAAAGTTATATCAAGAACATGGGACACATTTGCCAATCGATATCCGCAAAAGGATCACAATGTGCTTATTAATAATGTTCAACATTTTTGGGATATACAAACTTACCCTTTTTTAATGCTAAACTAAAAGTAATTATAAAATTTGGGTGTTTCCCTTTGAAAATTTAGACTTCTTGCAGTTTTTTCAATCTTATTGTTTAAACACCCTGAATTAATAGTTATCAAAATATTATAAAAAATCTAATAAAGCAGGTCCTTTATAACAAGGAATCCTGCTTAAATTAAATAAATATAAGGCTTCTTTATAGAAAAAATTGATAATTATTTTAAGGCTTGCAAACGTCATTCTTAACAGAAAAATTCAAATATGTCAAAAACGCTTAGATATTTATAGGTATAGACATACAGGGTAGGGATTTTAACTGGAATAAATTCGATATTATTAAACCTGCTGAAGTTGCGCCTACAAAATTTGGTATGTGGGGGTTTTAGAGCATGCGGAATTGGATTATGATGTCGGCGCAGTTGCCAGATTTCTCAGCTTTGCGCTACACGTAGTAATTTTGTTGTTTTAAATAGAATGCCCTATTTATTTTTATTGCAGTGAATTGGTAGTGTCAAATTTAGTAAGATCTCAAATTTACAAAATTCTATCTTCACTAGTTTCTGAGCTATGGCAACACTGAAGTTCCCTTAAAAAGTACCGGGACGTTTGTCTACCTCCATAGTTACTAAGTTATTGACAAGATTCAAGAAAAGTTCTTGTCTTTTCAATATGGCCTATTTAACTTAAACTTTAAAAATAGAAATTCTCATGGTACTTTTTAATGGAATTACAGTACTGCCATAGCTCAGCAATTAGTGAAGATAGAATTTTGTTAATTTGTCATCTTATTAAATTGGACACGCCCAATGCACTGCAATAAAAATAAATAGGGCATTCCATTTAAAATATTAAAATTACTACGTGTAGCGCAAAGCTGAGAAATCTGGCAACTGCGCCGACATTATAATTCAATTCCGCATGCTTCAAAACCATACATACTAAATTTTGTAGGCGTAACCTCAGCAGTTTTAATAATATCGAATTTATTCCAATTAAAGTCCCCACCCTGTACAAAATCTGCCTAGAATCTTACGTAGAATGCAAAAATGTAATAATATATAGGATGTTCTATTTAAAATAAACACGCTGACACTAGGGTTGTCAACCCTCCCGATTTAGTCGGGATGCTCCCGCTTTTTTACTTAACCTCCCGCCTCCCACGCACTTAAACAAAACTCCCGCTTTTTTCCAATAACACGACGGACGCCTAATAACTGTACAGCTGCCTTAGAGAGGGGCACGTTTGATGATAGGAGGAAGAAATATAAAAGGCACGCCACAGCGTAAGGTCAACGGGGTATCGACCTTTTTTTTTAGAAATCATTAATATAATTATTTTAAGCACCTCAAAAAAATCTTGTCCTCCAGGCACTATCCACTTCCCGCTTTTCAATTTTTAAAATCTGACTACCCTAGCTGCCACTAATTTGTAGTACCACCATTATGAAATTTTTTTAGTCCGGTTGTCCCCATCAGCATTACCACGATGGCAAATTTTGAAAATTTTCCTATGTATAGTTTTCCATATATAGTTCGAAGCGGTTCCCGGTGGAACACGAACACCCTGTTTGCAGGTGCTTTTATACCTATTATTAATTAACACTTCAAACTTTCTGCTCTACCTATTTTTATTTTTTGTAAATATTCTATAGCTTTAATAATAAAATAAGACAAAATTTAAAAGATATATCCGTATAACGATTAGGTACATTATTTTAACTAAGAATACAATAACAAGTACTTATTTTCCACAAAACAAATTTCTCGTCTCCGAAATAAAATTAACCAAAACTCATTAGCATAATAAAGAACCTACCGCCTTGCATCGTGCTTTCAGTGTGTGTCGATGTTTACGGAATATTTTTCACCACGTCATAAGCTCGCTAGTATGCCCACTTCGGGTGAGACTCTCTTGCAAATATATTTCTTGCTGCACAAAGTTCCGCCTTAATCTAAATTTTTAAAATTTATGAAAGAAATGTTAAACCAACACAGCACAAAATCAATATATTAGTTTGCCTTTTGATATTACACGTGTATTACATGCTCACCTTTGTCTTTTGGTACATCTATTACATGCTCACCACGCCAGAATTGATAGTTTTATAAGAAATAATGTATTTTTGGTTTAGATTATTTAAAAAATTTCTTCTAAAAGTGCTATTTTGTATAGGGATTAAGGTTTCGGATGTATGTCGTCTTTGTAATTGATTTGTAATGCAATTTTACAAGAAAACTAGTAAAAAGAAAGATAGTTTATTGTACTTTTCTATTATACTTATACTGTTCTGTCCCGTTTTTAGAGCAATTTTAAGTCAACAAAAACATAACCAAATGCAATGAAATATTTTTACAACAAAAGCGTCTTCTTCGTATAAAAATATTTATTTTATTTTTAAACATGAAAACCCGAGCACCAAAAATCCTGGTTAGAGTCATACACACATTTTATGTGAACATTTTGGAATGAAACACAACATTCATATTTTATATTTTCAAAATACCAAATTTTATCCAACCCTAGGTTAGTTAGGTACATGTAGTCTCGACTGCCCCTCCAGAAAAAGTCTTAGTTACGCCCACTGAGCTCCCCCCCTCCCCGAACATATTTTCTATTTGCGCCACTGTTAGTAATCAGTATTTTACTAGAAACTCCGCAAATGTGATTTGGTTATGTCGGTAAAATGTCCCGAAAAGAAAATAAAGCAATGTAATATTACCAAAATTCCTAGGTCGCTAAAGAAAAATCATTTTATATAATTGTCTGACTGACTTGTTATATTATAATATAAGTAATTAATAATACTGTTATTAAACCTTTAAGAAATAATGCAATTATCATTAAATGATAGCAAATATATATTAATATATAAAAATGTTAATGATGGAGTTGGCGATATTTCTACTTTCGGGTTTTCAGCACACTTCATATTTTGCGAAGATTTTCTCACTTATGAAAGGACACAATCTGACTCATGATTTTATAAAATAAAGAAGAAAAGTAAGGTCAATGTCATTTAGAATTATTGTCTACATTTCTTATAAAAAAAATGTAATCAGTTTAAAAAGTACAAAGTTTATAATAAAGGGACAACTTGAGTGAAATCAACAACGCTTTAAATAGGTTTATGGATGTGTTAGATGGCTATAAAAGGGCTTAAAGATAATACTCATTAAAATACACAAATTAAAATTTTGATTTTAGAGTTTTTAATAGAAGCGTTAAGAGCGTCTAGTGACGCATTCGCCATTTAGTTTTTTGATCATTATTTTGTTACTTTTCCTTTTATTCGAAAATCTAGATCTATCTAGAATTTAAAGTTGAACAAGTTTGAATTTATAAAGTAATAAAATCAGGAAAACAAATGAACAAATGTCACATATTTTCGTTTTATGCTTTTAATAATTAATTAATTAAAATTTCTTTAGTTCAAAACTGTAGGTATTTGGCTCTTTTTTGAATAAAACGAAAGGGATAAGAAATAATAATCAAAAAATTAAATGGCGAATTCATCACCAGACTTCACTCTTATAAACAGAAACTTTCCAAAAAGTTATTATTCCAATTAGTTATATATTCCCATTTAAAAAAATTAAGTTGGGTTATGTTTCACCTTAAACAGGGGGTAAACATACAAAAATTAATCGACGTGTTTTTCAATTTAAAAAAAATATTTATTCCTTAAATTCAAGTGAATTTGTTTTTGTTTCAGTTAAAGTTCCCACTCTGTGTACTTAATTCTGTTACAATTTACATGGTAATACATTTTAAAAATAAAGCTAACAACTTTCCCTTATAGCTGTGGTCCAGGAACTATAAATCTTTGTAGTCACGCTCGAACTGTACGGTGCTAGTAGCTTGTACAAGTCCAGATCCAGTACTGGATTTAAGCACTTGCTTGTTGTAGACGTGTATTTTAGATTCAGTATTCTTTCAAAACTGTTCATTCAATTACAGGCTGGATGCACGTCACAACTCTCAAATACATAATCATAACAAAAACAAAAAGGTGGGTCTGTTATTAAATAAAGGGTCCTGTCAATTGACGTAAAATTCGTTTTGACAATTTATGTCATTTCGAAGAACTTTAATTTTACGTGGTAAAAGTAATTTGAAAGCGAAAAATATTTAATTGAAACATATTCTGAAAATATGTCTCATTATTTAGAAAAAGATGAAATGCTCATTTTAAAGTTTAATAAAATCCTGACAGAATTGAAAAAATATACGATATAATCAACGACATGACTCGAATAAAAAATTACGTCAGAAGCTGTGACGTGCATCCAGCCAGTAATTCTATGAACTTTAGTACTGAATTTTAGTGACTTGTACAAGTCACTGACAACGTGTAGTTTCGCCTTTAGGATCCTTATCGATCTGTTCTGAATTTTTGTCGTGTCTGGCGTGGATTTTAGACCTATATTTCTGCCTGCCTCTTTAAATAACGCTTTAACAATGTGTTTTTATAAGATATGCTAAATTCATCTATGCTACTATGACGTTACTAACATGAATTTGAAAGCCCATTATATTTTTCAAATGTAAATTATTATTTTTGTTAATATTTGAAAATTCTAGCATTTGCCCCTTCGAGATCAAAGTCACTTTTTGTTTCCTTGTAAATTAGGGGATCTCAACAAAATATGAAGGTTGCTAAAATCGCGTGAGTGCAAATCTTCAGCTCTTCCTCCACGAGATTTAGATAATACGGTTAAACATTTTTCTGTCTTTCATTATATACCTATTCATTTTTTGTATATACTTGTTTACTTAGGGTACTGTTGTACATAGATATTAAACCCAGATTATTATGAAAATTTCAGACGATTATTAAATATATGGTTTACAATACTCTGTGTCTTTATTTTGCGAATATTTTCACTCGAGATATTCTGTGTATAAATAACTACCCTAAACCCCTTTAAAAAATCCATAGTAACACAACAGGAATACATCTTGAATAATAGAAGAGTTTTGAACTTGCATTGTTCTTATTTATTGTAAATCATAACGTTTCAACTTATAAGTATCTTCAATGGTCTTCAGGTGAATACAGTAACTACAGCTCTATTTATAGGTGCACTGACGCATAACGGTATTACTCTAAGATTACATCTACTTGATAAAGGTTTCCAGATATTTCTTATATCTAATGAAGAAATCCTGAGTTCTGGTGTATAGTAGCAGCTTCTTTGAACTTTCCCTTCAAGTATGTTTTTTTGTGCAGGATTTCAGCTTCTGTCTACATAATATGATGGCCGTGTATCCACAGCATGGTCAGCCTAACCTGATTTTTCGGTCTCTCCTTTGTTTCTTTATTTCTAGAACCTTGTTTCGTTCCTGTGGTCATAGTGTCTCATCAATATCAGATCGGCCACATTCCAAAAAATCACGTGCAGCTATCCATGCCTGGACACACGGCCATCATATGATATGAACAGAACCTGAACTACTCCATAAAAAACCACACTGAAGTTTAAATAGAAGCTACTACCATACAACTTAACCCAGGTTATTTTAGTGAGCCCTCACTGGATATAAGAAATATCTGGAAACCTTTATTAAATAAATGTATTCTTTGAATAATACTACTGCATCTAGTTCGCATAAATAGGGCTGTAGTTATTATACTTATTTAGGATTGAAGTCGACTGGAGATACTTACTAGTTGAAACGGTGTGATTTAAAACAAATAAGGACAATGCAAGTCCAAAACTTTTCATTCAAGAAACATTCTCTTTGATCTGCAAGCTGATTCTAATAATTATATTCCTAAATATACAAGTTTCAGGATTTTCATAACATGTTTACATAATGAAGGTATCCTCAGCTAATATATAAGACATATTCATTTATGGTATATTTGAATTGGTATAAACAAAATGCACTTTTTAAAATACTATTTTTATTTTTTAGATTATATATACAGTGTCTGCCCAGATTTAGTTAACACGTGGAAAACGTTTTTATTTGCAATTTTAGCCCAAAAATGTATCCTTCATACAAAATTTAGCTTGATCTAAAGATAACACTGGTTAACAAGATTTTTGTCCCAAGCGCAAAAATGTCTGATTTCAATATAATTTTGCATGCTGAAATCAATCATGTTTTCAGAATTTCTCCATCGCCCTTAGTTTTTATGTTCCAGTATATGTGATTATTTACCTATAAAATGCACGCATAGGTCTGTACTATATGAGTCATCTAACAAAAAACTTGTGTCAGGCATTGCTATTTTATTATTTGTGTATTGTAACAATAACTTGTTGTGACTAGAAATAACAAAGTGTGCTCTGTGTGTCACGCGGAACATGTCTTGGCTTGTTGAGACCTGCAAGCAGTTCCAAGTCCTACATAACATTTATTGTTGTTTCAGTTATCGGCTAGAGCTCGGTGAATGAACATATACGCAGACTTTTTTAACGTTTTGAAGAATGTGCTGTGGTGCATTTTAAGCTGTTGTAGTGTAACTCACCTGTAAAAATGCCAAGAAATTGTGTAAACCACCCGAACTCTTTTTGCAACATCTGCGGTGAATTGACATTTAAATCTCAAAAACGGTCTTTCACGCCTCCCGTTAATAAATGCTATGAACAGTATTTCAAGTGTAAAGTCGGCGATCAAGACAAAAGCTGGGCTCCCCATATTTGCTGTGTTACGTGTGTCAGACTTCTTACAGCGTGGGCAAAAGGTAAACGACATATGCCTTTTGCTATTCCCATGATTTGGAGGGAACCATCAGACCATATTACCGATTGCTATTTTTGTCTTACAAATATCAGTGGTATAACTTCTAAATCCAAACATACTGTTAAATATCCTCATATTCCATCTGCACTGAGACCAGTGCCGCACAGTCCGGAATTACCTGTGCCTGACCCCCCACAAAATATGACACCGAGCGACGATGAAACTGCCGATGACGAAGTAAACAACGAAAGTTTTTCAGCCGAAAATATTGATCTGGATCCAACATTTACACCAGATTCGTCTTCTTGTGCGCCGCATCTTCTAAGTCAAGAAGAACTTAACGACCTTGTCCGCGAATTAAACTTGTCTAAGAAGCAAGCCGAACTTCTAGGTTCTAGATTAAAAGACTGGAATCTTCTACAGAGTGGCACAAAAGTTGCTTTTTATCGTAAGCGCCACGCAGAGTTTGAAGAATTCTTCTCTATGGAAGACGGGCTTGTATTTTGTAATGATGTATGCTCTGTTATGAAGGCACTTGGGCATGACTATGATACAAATGAGTAGCGTTTGTTCATTGACTCTTCCAAATCAAGCTTGAAAGCGGTACTACTCCACAATGGATATAAGTTCCCCTCTGTTCCTTTGGCTCATGGCAGGCAACATGAAAGAATCATATGACAACATGAAGCTTCTTTTGGAAAAAATTAAATATATAGACTTTAAGTGGAATATTTGTGGCGATTTGAAAGTTGTTTCACTTTTGCTCGGCATGCAACTCGGTTACACAAAGTATTGTTGTTTCCTATGCGAATGGGACAGTCGAGATAGGAAAAATCACTATGAAAAGATAGAGTGGCCTAAACGAACTTCCCTGACACCAGGAAATAAGAATGTCAGTGATATCCCACTTGTTGATCCCCAAAAAATTTATTTACCACCTTTGCACATTAAGCTTGGGTTAATAAAGAATTTTGTTAAAGGTATGGATAAAACTAACAGTGCGTTTGCATATGTGAGAAGTAAGTTCCCTAAAATCAGTGATGCCAAGATAAAGGAAGGTATTTTTGTGGGACCTCAGATCAGAGAGCTACTTCGAGATGAAAACTTTAGTGAGGCTCTGAATGGAGTTGAAAAAGCAGCATGGTTTTCTTTCAAGGACATTTGCAACGGCTTCTTGGGAAATCGTAAATCCGAAAATTACGTAGAGAATGTTAACAATTTATTGGTCTCATATAAAGCCATGGGTTGCAACATGAGTCTAAAAATACACTTTCTTCATTTACACTTTTTTCCGAAAAACCTTGGAGCAGTAAGTGACGAACATAGCGAGCGATTTCACCAGGACATTCTGGACATGGAGAAGAGAAACCAAGGCAAATGGAGCCCCGCTATGTTGGCAGACTATTGCTGGACGCTGAAGAGAGATGTTTCTGATGCAAAGTACAGTCGAAAGTCATATATGACCACATTTTCTAAGTAAATATATCACTTTGTACTTTATTTTTTCATAACTTATACCCATATTATAATATATACGTTCACAAAAAATTCATTGCTTTGTCACTTTAAAACCCTGCGTGATGGAAAAATTCTGAAAACATATATGAAATATGTTTAAAAAGTACTACCAAGTACACCCACTTCAGCTCGTGGGACAAAAAAAATCTTAAATTTTGTTGACCAGTGTAACCACTAAAAAAGTTAAGTTATATTGTACAGGGTTCGTAAAAAAGTTATATTATATCTTAAATAGCAGAAGTTTTAATATCTTGCATACCTTGTTAAACTAACGGATAACAGAAATGTAAAGTTGAGTTTACAGTACAAAAATTTGTTGTTGACTTGCAAAACTAACTGCCAGGCTTATTGTAGGATCAGATGTCTCCAATTCATGTGGAAAATTCTGTAAGGTCCTTTAGAAGCCAATTAGTAAAATGCATAAAAAATGTTGGTTCTGCCAGAAGCCCAATAATATTTTTAATACTTCTTATTTTCTTCAAATCACAAATTTTTGATTCATAAAATTATTTTCTTGGGCATCAATTTTTTAAGTTTTCTCACACATTGTATGATACAGCTCATATTTCTTAGTAATAAGATTAGATTTGTCGAAACAAAAGATTTTTTAAGAATATTCTCTTTCCAGACATGATTTTGAGGTATTTTAAGGTAACTTACATTTCTTAACGGAAATATTATTTTTAATGAAAGCAAATCTTTTTTCAAGGAATTTTTACAGGGTAATTTAAACAGGGTGAGCACAATGAGACAAACCTGGCGTAAGTGCATCCGGCGTACGGACGGGCCCTCGGAAAAAAATAGTACTAACATGTTTGGTCTAAATGGTATCTTTTAAAAAGTATATTGGCTATTAAGAACGTGTTTCGAGAACCTTTTTTTTCCAAAAAAGCCCTGTGTCGCAAAAAATATGGGCTTTGATCTTATAAAGAAATGATTTGCAATAAAAATACCGACAAGTGGATATGCTGTACTACATGATCGTTATGATTTTTAATATGCTCCTAATTTGATGCGTGTCTTCGAATGGTGCAATTTATTTTTAAAATCATGGTTTGCTAGGTAATATTATTTTCCTACGACTACCTATGAAAATGAGAAAAAAAGCACGGTTAACTTGGCTCGAAAGTGCCGAATATCACACGCGTGTTGAAAGAAAATATTTTAACTCTAGAGTGGAAATACATGCGGCACACTATTTGATTTAAACATATGGTGCCAACTTGACATACCATACCTATTTATTAAAAAGAACAAATTTTAGAAAGCAGTTTAGTGTTTAACTTATTTATTTGTCGAGTGATTCAGAATTAGAGTGTGAAAATACGCCATCTGAAATTATAAAAAAGTTAAGAATATACTGGAAAATCTATTACCAGTCAAAACGAGCCCTGCTGAAGAAAATGTCATATATTAAACTTAAACAGGAAATGTTTATGGGTAGGCATAGCGTAGAGACAGAGCCATGGGCTACCGATCGAAAGATCACAGGTGCAAATCCCATCAGGAGTATTTGACTTTTTTTTTATAAAAACATTAAATAATTTATAGAATTAAGTATTTTGAATTTAAATCTTCCTTGTTGGGTGAATTTTTTAAATTTATGTTTAATGCATCCTTCCTTGATTAAATTTTAAAAATTCATCCAACAAAGAAGATTTCAATTCAAAATAATTTTATAATTTAATGTTTTTACAAAAAAAAGTCAAGTATTCCTGATGGGATTTGAACCTGTGATCTTTCGATCGGTAGCCCATGGCTCTAGTCTCTATGCTATACCAACCCACAAACATTTTCTGTTAAAGTTTAATATATGACATTTTCTTCAGCGGGGCTTGTTTTGACTGGTAATAGATTTTCCAGTATATTCTTAACTTTTTTATAATTTCAGATGGCGTATTTTCTTCATTTCATTCTTATTCGAAATCACTCGACAAATACCTACATGATAAATTGATAAATAAGTTAAACACTAAACTGCTTTCTAAAATTTGTTGTTTTTAATAAATAGGGGTGGTCTGTCAAATTGGCATCATATGTTTAAATTAAATAGTGTGCCTTGTATTTCCACTCTAGAGTTGAAATATTTTTTTCACAAATCAAAGGTTTTTTTAATAATTCTTTGTGGTCGTAGAAAAAATAGTGTACATTGCTCATGTGAAAGTGATTATTCTTAAACTCGGAGAATTTCCGCACTCGGCTAAAGCCTCGTGCTAAATATCTCCTCGTTTGAAAAGTATCACTTTCATCACTTGCTATGTAATATACTAAAACTACACATGAAACAGTAATAGACTTTGATATTTCATTAAGTACATAATATTATACGTCACACAATTAAAATATATATAAACTAACCATCGATGTCTAACTAACTCATTTGTTTAAACTAGTTTTATTTGGATTAATATTGTTATAGCTAGAAAGAATATTGTCAGTAAATATTATTTGTAACTTTTTTAATTGTTCTTTATTTTCTACAAGGAACTCTACACTGTTTTTTCTTAATCATTTTCTTGGAACACAGTTCTCCACCATACGCTGGATAAACCTACAAGCAATAGTTATTATTTACTTTGTATTTCAACCGTAGTGAGTTTAATTTTGACAAGAATTGAGAAATAATAAAAACTGAATAGATTTTACTGTAGGGGAGACCGGGGCTAGTTGGCTACAGGGGCAAGTTGACACGTTACCTATATCTTCGATTGGTGTGCATGTGTAAATGCAAATACCATTGAAATAGATGATCGACAACTGGCGGCAATCATGTAAAACGTGGCACGCCAAAAGTCAGACGTTAAACAGCTGTTAATTGTGTTTGTTTGTTTTCAATACCGGTAAGTACATTTTTGTCCTTTTCGAAATTTATGAATAACCTGTTTAAATTAACGTATTTAATTTGATATTTTTACCACAATTTGTTGCTAAACGGCTAGTTGACATACTATGCCAGGCAAAGGTATCGAATAATTGCTTGTTTTTTGTAAAAAATATGTTTTGTTGTAAATCCTCTGTCGGGGCAGGTTGGCACATTAGTTTCGGGGCACGTTGACACAGTGTGCCAACTAACCCCGGATTAAAAAAATCTCATAAAATTAAAACTGTTTTATTAAAAGTTTTAGACATGAGAAACTACAAAAAAACATACTTGAGGAAGTGCAACACCCACTGATGTCATGGCAAGAGCTGTAGAAATGGTCAAACATTTAGGTAGGTCAATACGAAGTGTTGCCAAAGACTTCAACATAGTATTTAGAACTTTAGCCAGATATTGCCAAAAAGCAAACTATGCGACGATTGAAAATGTTGATGCTTCTAAAAAAAAGCTGCGGCCGAAAAGACAAGAAGAAAGTATTTGGAAAAAAGAAAAAATAAAGCCAAAAAGATAACCAGGCCCGTAACACATGTTTGTGCAGAAGATTCAACTTCTGATGAAGAGGAGGAAACTTTCTGATTGGTCTACATGGACAGTTTTGCGAACAGTGAACCAGGGGAAAACTGGGTTCAATGTGTGGTATGCCATATGTAGTCTCATGAGGCATAATGTACAAACAAAGAGCCGCAATACATATGTTCGAATTGTGACTCGGATTATTATGACTAACCATTTACTTTGATGTTTATATAACTGTAAACTTTATTCTACTTTCTGTTTTAGCTTTTCGACGTTTTTTATTATTTTTTATAATATATCCTTTTAGTAGCTAATAAACGTTAAAAACTATAAAAAAATACGTGTTTTTGTCCATATAACTTACATATGCCACCTAACCCCAAATAGTGTGCCAACCTGCCCCTGAGTTGGGGTAAGTTGGCACACTAACACTGATGTTTTTAAAAAATTGTAATTATTTAACTTTTTTTTATATAGACCCTGTAAACATCTCAAAGTGTAGAGAAATTGTGCAAATCTGTTCTGCATATTTTGAAATTCAGTTCAATTGTCTGTAGTAGCAAATAAAAAATAAATTCTAAAATGTGTGCCAAGTAGCTCCGGTCTCCCCTACTATAAAGTTATGGTGCTTGTTGGAAAAATTTTAACTTTCAGGAAACGTCAGGCAGTAGTAGTATTTTGTCGTTGTCACCGTTGGATTTTAGCGACGTATATTTCATTATTAAATCGTAGCATTAGTCAAGAACGAAGTAAATTTACCTCTTATTTATGACAGAAGAAGAAATTTAACAGGAAAAATATTGTTAGTCATCGATAATAAATTTGAATGTTGTTATTTTATAAAATAGTGGAATTTAGTGTCCGTTAAAATATATAAAGAAAAGAAGCTTAGCGGCAAGCGGACAGAGTAGTGCGTCTATCTTTTGCATTAAACAGGGACGCCAAAGGTAATGGAATCCCTGGGGCACAGGTAGACAATGACAGGCTGTTTCGTTCTTGTTAGAACTCATCAAAAAGCCATAACCCGTAAACGACCCCCAGTACAGCGAGCCTGTTCTTTCAAGGCGTTTTTAAGAAATAAAAACGCGACGAAAACCCAGTAACGCCATCAGAAGGAATCAACTCAATGCAAAAGATAGCCATCTAACGTGAAAACGTAGAAATATAAATAAATCTAAATAAATTAAGCACGAAACGGCCATTTCGCCAGTATATTAAACATTTTTTTCGCTTCTATATACATCTCCATGGCTTTGTGGATTCAGATCTAGATCGCGCTGCAGTCGCCCACTGGTTTGTAGCACTATTCCGTAAATGCCGTGTGTAAGTATAAATAAAATAGTGGAATTTAGTGTCCGTTAAAATATATAAAGAAAAGAAGCTTAGCGGCAAGCGGACAGAGTAGTGCGTCTATCTTTTGCATTAAAGTACACAGAGACGCCAAAGGTAATGGAATCCCTGGGGCACAGGTAGACAATGACAGGCTGTTTCGCTCTTGTTAGAACTCATCAGAAAGCCATAACCCGTAAGCGACCCCCAGTACAGCGAGCCTGTTCTTGTTTGTTGTTATTTTATCTCATCATCTTATTTTAGTAACTAAATTAGCCAAATAGGGCTGATATTGGATTTTTCGCATTCGCATCTGACGACATGGATTAACGCTTTAAAATATATCAACTGTAAGGCTTTTATTGGTTCTATGTCTGGCAAACATGGGTTTGAATAAATCTTAGTGTTGTTGGTACAAGGCCATATTTTTTGAAATTTACCTTTATATTTCTATATTTCATCTTATATCCATAACCACAAATATTATCCAAAGGTAAGCATGTAGTCCATTCTGTCCATTTAGATAATTCACAATCAACCTTTGCATTATTAAATGAAATATTTTTATGATCCTTTCCATGCCCAGAACCTAAAATTAAGATAAAGGCACGTACTGTAATTATTTAAGATTTATGTGAATTTATTTAATAGTACCGCAGTTATTACCGATAATGGCATCATTTTGTATATTATAGGATAAAACTCCAGATATAGAACCATTCATGTCCCTGTGTTTGGAGGTTAAATTGGCAATGAGCTCTTCTAGAATACAAGAAAATTATATTGAGACAGAGATTAACTATTCTTAAGTTGCTATATATGTTGGTAGTTAATCCTGTAAGTAAATAAGTGATGGACTTAGAGGAATTGCACCTGCTTTAAAGCAATTAAGAGAATAGGATATTTCCTTAAGAATATTGGCATATATTTTTAGCTGTGGCGAATATTTTTCTAATATTTTGTTTTTATTTTGGGACTTCTTTTGATTTAACAATTAATCGATTCTTCAACGTAAATCATTACGAATTAATAACAAGATTTTCATGTTGTTTGAAAAAAAAAACTGTTTACTTATTCATTATATCCATAATTCGTTGCGTCCATCCTTCTAATTTATTCACAATTATTGTGTTATGATAAACACTTCTTTAATATAATAAGTAATTATCATTCATTGCTTAATGATATACATATTCTTTTTGTACTCACAATTGTTCATGGTTTTATAACACATATCTACTTCATATAGGTATTTATAATTTTTTGTTTAGTGACCCACACATAGGTATTTTATGTAATCAAAATTTAGTGCTTCGTGATACACCAAACACATTCTTCTTACACTTGCTACAATTGTTTTATTACACACATCAGTGATGTAAACTAATTAAAGACTCGTTACAAAGTAAGCGTTACTATGTGATCACGTGTAACGAGTCCTAATTTTATAAAAGTCTCTTTCCTTTTGGCATTTTGTTACCTAAACTGAATTTAAATCTATCCAGAATTTTTAATGGACCGCTTCGTTCCTGGACTTGATAGCAAAAGGCGTACAAAACCAGTGGCTGCTCGGGGTCTTAAAAAATAGCGAAGAGCTATATATAGTGCGGGTACTTAAAAAAACATTAACTAAAAACCCGTGTAACAAAACGTCTCTCTTATCCTGATCTGTCCAACGAGTGAATGTAGTTTCCAACAAATTACAAACTATGTCATTAATTGGGTTTATTTTAAAAACACAATACCAAGTAGGTACCATCGCATTTAATGAAAACTAGGACAACAAACTTAAATCTCCTGGCCTATATGGACAGTGTAAAAATTGGCCCTATTATGCATAGCTACATTCGGATTAAATTAATATTACTAATTCGAACATAATTATTTTTTAAGAGCTAAAATGGTAGCTGTATTGGTACATTAATATTTAATATTGTCGAAAAACTTTCCTCCTGGTTTTATTTGTTTTTTTGGTGAAGAGCCCCTTCACCTACTTCACCTGACGAGCAAACAAAACACAAAACGTATCATAATAATTATATTTCGTGCTGATATTGTTTTCACATTGTTGGACGATCGACGGCGCGTTATTTTATTTTATGGTATATTGTATGTTTTATATGTGTTTTAATCACATTTGATAATTGACATACTTAGATTTAATATAATTATGGTCCTGCAAAACACAAGGACTTGGCAGTCTGTCAAAGCTATAACAACAATAACACAATTAAAATAAAAGTAACGATTTACATAAAGTAACGAGTCCTAATACCCAAAGTAACGAATCGGTCCAAGTCCTTAAAAGTAACGAAAATTTACATCACCGACACACATCCAATAATAAACTTACAATTTTTGTTTCATAACATCATGTTATGGTATGTACTCACAACTAAATGTTTTATGATATACAGTTGGTTAAGATACTTACAACTCATTGTTTTGTGATACACACCTCTTTAGATTATATACAATTAATTATCTCATGACATACACTTCTTAAATATAATAACACTGGTCTGTTTTATAACACCCACCTTTTAAAGTATCATTTAGTGTGTTAGGTTTGAACTTCTTGAATATACGTTCAATTGAACACATCTTTATAATCTAATCATAATGTCTTTTGGCGTAAACTTTATTAAATGTATTGATAAATTCATTGTTTTATGATCCATATTAGTTTGTTTATATTGCATGATTATTATTATGTTTTTTAAAGTGTTCACAATGTATTGTTCTAAAAGGCATCCAGTTATATTTTGGATTTTCAGTTAAACTGTAAGTTATAATATGGCCAGAAAAGAAAATTTCCCAGTTTTTTTCATATAATGACCCGATCGGACAAATAATTTTTTTAGATAGTGAACGCTATAGTCTATTAAAGTATCTTTAGTATTCCATTTTTTAAACGTTAATGTCCATATAAATAATAATTGAAATTAAGCAAATAATGTTTTAAATAAAATATGTAAAGATAATTCAATTACAAAAAATTACATTAAAACGATATTTTTAAACTATTACTAACTTTGATAAGTAGTGCATAAAGTTTGACAGAGCTCTAAGGTATTAAAATTGTTCTGATTTCCTTCGCAGCCGCTATAGCTAAATATTTCACATTGTCCTTTTGTTGTATCAAAATACCATCGATCCACATTACTTTTGCATACGCCTATATCTTTTGGAAGGCTACATACTGTGACTAAAAAAATAAAATGAATAAGGGTGACCTGGTCAATACATATTTTCCAAATGCACTAAATACTACTCATTGGTAATTGATTATAATATACAAAATTTGTAAAAAGATATCTTACAAAGTTGGAATCAAAATAATATTCTTTGGTCCCCATTTTTTATATTTTAATAATAAGTGATAAATAACAATATATTTTAAGAAAATTGCCTATTTTTCATATCAATTATATGTAATAGGAATAAGGTAATTACGATGTACCTTCTTAGAATGAATTATGAAAAATATAAAAAGACCTTACAATATCATTAATGCAAAAATCTACATTTAAAATAAATAAGTAAATAATGCTGTCTTAAGTTAAATATGACATCGCTACCTTCTAGTGCTAGAAATGATCTAACAAAGTTTAACCTATAGAATAATCTATCTTACCACTAGGAATTTTATTATCTTTCTCGCACGGTCTTTCATAACATTCAACCGTTTCGCGGATTCTTTTTTCACAAGGATCCTCTGCACCTTCCTGGTTGTTCTGTAAATCTTAAAAATTAAATATTACTTTCTTAACATTTTTAAAGATACCAGACAACTACAAAGTCGCTATTTTGTCTTTCTAATTCCAGCATGTCTAGACACTGTTGCGGTCTCATGATGACTTAGTGAGACGATTAGAAAGAAATAGTAGTTTTTCAGTCCCATAAAGCAACGGTTTGATATTAAACGGTACCATATGTGACACAAAGTGACATCTTGTACCACCGGAACCATTGGGTAAGTCCTTGTTGGTATGACATATTAATATGAGATAGTTATACTAGAATATAAATGTTTCATTTCGTTTAAAAATCGACTTAATTTACAGTGAAAAATCAGTAACCAATAGTTTCTTACCTTTAAGTTTACTTGCTGGCCAAAAGATAGCTTGTTCTCCAGTGTATTTTAAAGAGAGCTTATATCTTTCTTTAAATCCTTTATCGCATGTTGCAGAGCATGGTGACCAGTCTGTCCAAGGTCTTACTGGACATTCTTGGTCTGTAATCTAAAAAAAAAATATCTACAACATTTTAGGAAATTCCATAATTAGGGTCCACAAATCGGTTAACGGCATATTATTATATTATCAATAAAATAATACCATTACAAGCCTGTGTATTTGTGTCTAGAACTAAGTAGATCTTTTATAAGCCGAATAATTCTTTAATACGATAACTGCTGTATGTGTACATGTACAGGAAATTTTTAAATATTTATTGAAGTATAACATGGATACCTGATCTTCGTAGTCTTCACATTTTTCATCAGCCCAACATTCTAAATTTTGTTGTAGAATTAAAGGTCGCGTTCTACCGATTACGCAGCGTTTCGCGGCATACCTATTTTTAAATTTTCTGTCTCTTGTCTGTGTTCCTTTTCCACATGTAACACTGCAACTAGACCAAATAGACCAAGGTCCTAAAAAATTCCAATTTTAGTTAATATATATTTTTATATCTTAAGATGGAAAGTTCTTGTGTATAAACACCTAATTTGAAATTCAGAAAAAAGTATTTCCTCGAGCCGGATTCGGACCGACAACCTCCGTATATCCAGTATAGAGCGCTAACTAATTGCGCCATCAAGGAAGTAGGTTCACAACGGCAAATCGGGAAACACCTTCGTCCGAAAATTTAAAATTTTTACTGAGATACGCACAGTGATAGATATTGTAAAATCATTTTTACCCTTTTAAACAACAACATTACCGTTTCGGCAACCAGATGCATGCTTGTCAGGCGGCTGATTAATACCTATCGGTTCTTTTTCGTAAGAAAATCAAGTATGTATATATCTTAAGATGGAAAGTTCTTGTGTATAAACATCTAATTTGAAATTCAGAAAAAAGTATTTCCTCGAGCCGGATTCGAACCGATAGGTATTAATCAGCCGCCTGACAAGCATGCATCTGGTTGCCGAAACGGTAATGTTGTTGTTAAAAAGGGTAAAAATGATTTTACAATATCTATCACTGTGCGTATATATTTTTATATACATGGTATTTTTTTTTAATTAAAGGGCTTTATGAAAAATACCGAACTCGATTTTATATTATTTTTGTATTGAAATACTCTTCAAGGAGCAAAACATAGCCTCGTCAGATCTCCTAAACTTTTCGTTATGATTTACCATCGCGGAGCCAAAACCGCTGAAGCTATTTATGAAATCTGCTCAGGTTCGGTTGTACAATTAGTATGACTTAAGTTTAGTTCAGCGGTGAATCAAGCTTTAAATTATTGTTGAGTTTGTACAAATAAAGTTTAAGCTTGTTTCAACGTTAAAGTAAATTTAAACCGTAATTGTACTATATTTGTTTCTTTTAACTATAAAGGAAGGTGTTATAAACGATATTAATTTTTCCACAAAAAGGATAGATGTACGGTTAAAGAAAATGTATTATGCGTCTCGCGTCTCGCCAAGTAACATGATGAGGGATATTCATTTACTAAAGAAATCTTGTCAGCACTCCTACTTCCTATTTTATATTGTACTAAAAATTAGCTAATCAATTGCTTGCAAAATAATCATTTATATACTATCTGTTATTAATAAAAACCAACTAACCCAATTCACAAAGCGGATCTTCCCGTTCTTTTTGTCTTACTTGAGGGCAATATTTTTGAACTGCCTCACATGTAGCTCGTTCGGTTAATTTTTTATGACAAATATATTTACTTTCTTCATATTTGTATCTTCTTTGTTTGTATTTTATTCCTCTTCCGCATGTTACTGAACAAGAAGACCATTCCGACCACTCTACAAATTATTAATAATATTACAATATTAATAACACTACACAGGGTACTACAAATTTGTATGCATACAAGGGGATCTCGAAAACAGTAAATGGTATGGTTTATTTGAGTAGCGCATTTTGAGGCATAATAATTTAGTGAAGAAAACTATAAATATTCAGAATACCTTCGAAGATATCCGAAAAAAGCCGAAATATTTAGTTTTGGGGTTTGATTTTTCGTGCTTTCATTGTTAACTTGGGAAAAAACTAAAAACGCTTTTTCATGGCCGTTTTTTATGTTCTACAAAATGGCGCTATTTTTCAAATTCGACGTTTTGTTCTTTAGATACCAACCTCAAATCAATTTTTACGGAAATGGAAATTTAAATACAGTTTTAGAAATTTAATACAATTTAAAAGTTTTTGAAATTTTATCGTTTTGTCATCTAATAACGCATTTTTCAAATTATCTTATGATATCATTACGGTCCTGAACATTTTGAGCCAAACTAAAAAAAAATATTTGTAATTTGAAGAATTAGTCCATTTTTACTCACAGAGATCTAATATTTGAGATTTCATTTTTTTGTCAGTATATTTTTGTTACATGTTTCGCCTGATCTGGCATCATTAGCCCTTATAAATAGTAGAAATAAGTTTAAATTGTTTTTGAAACAAACATAAGCACATCACAGTAACATAACTATCCTAACACTCGAGTTACCTTTTTTCCAGTATGGAGCATCATTTTTGTTTTACAGTATTTCCAGGTCTAAGGCAAAATCCATATTAATTAAGGTAGGTATAAGCGGTGTAGCCGAGTTGCTAGACGTATGCAGGTAAAATAAATTGAGATAGCCGAATTCCTAGACCGACATACACTAATTGCTTCCTAGACGCGACCTTCATTACAGAGCGGTAATAAAAATCGGGTCACCCTAAAAATCATTAGAACATGGAAAATTATATTTATGCTATTAAAATTTAGTTAAACAGCCCATTGAAAGCAACTTGTGTTTATATGGACGGGACGTTTCAGCATTGCCCTAAATATTTTTATCAGTTATACACTCTACATGGTTTGGTTAATCATATATACATACCTTTGATATTTGCGCTCCTTCCTAATAAATCATACGACATCTACGTACTCCTGCTGGAAAAAGTAAAACTGAAAATGAACATTAATCCTGCAAAATTTCTTCTTGACTTCGAACAATCTGTGCATAAAGCTATTTCCATCGTTTATCCTGAAGCAATCATTCGAGGCTGTAACTTTCACCTAGGACAGTCCTGGTACCGAAAAATACAGCAGTTAGGACTGTCTGTTTTTTATAATAAGGCAGAAGAAGAAGTTGGAAAGTGGCTGGTATATGTATTCGGCCTTTCCTTTTTACCACCAGATGAGGTGAGTGAATGTTTTGTAGAAGATTTAATGGCAATCAATCAAAAAATAGTAAACTGGAAAAATTTTCCCATTATTTGGTCGAAAACTATATTTCTGAAGATTGTTTATATCCACCATCTATATGGGCACAGGCCACCTCGGATTTGCATAGAACAACGAATGCATGTGAGTCGTACCATTCAGACTTAAATGCTAACTTTTATCATCACCACCCAAATATATTCAATTTTATTGAGGTTTTGATTCAAATTCAGACAAATACCTATATCAAAATTAGAAGCGCCGAGTTAAACATTGTTCAAAAACATAACCCAAAATCAGTAATAAAAAAACAGTTTATACATTCTAACATACAAACTTTTTCCGATGGGGAAATTGGCAGATTAGAATTTGTAAAAAGTGTGGAATATAGAAATAAGATAGTAATAAGTTGATACAAATTATATAATGTTATGTAACTCAAAATATATAATTTTAATGTAAGCGATAGCTTATAATGTTTTCTTTATAATTATAATATAGTATACTACTAACATAGTCTCTTTTGTTTTTGTAACGAATTTTCTAATAAAATGTAAATATTGATTGTGTTATTTCATTGAAGTTATTTCAAAAAATAATTTTTAATGGCTACGATATTTGGTCAATAACAGGACGATGTAATTTTTGCCGTCTAGGAACTCGACAATGTTTTTCTAGCAATTCGTACATCTTCGTCTAGCAACTCGACGATTCCAAATTCATAATTTTGTTACCTACTCTCCACCGTCTAGCAACTCGGATACACCCGGTATAAGTTATATAATTAAAATAAATAAAAATACTATAAAAGAAGAATTTCTTCTCACGCCTTGAGAGCAAACAGTAGTCGATGGGTCATCATAAAGAAATAGTGCATTTCCACCTCATCGCGCATATTGTACCTGTGTTTGGCGATTCCAATAAAATGTCTTTTTTTTATACAAAATGTTATATAAACGAGTGGAGATTTTGAAAATAATATCGGAGCATCGTTTGTAATTTTAATGGAAAATAAGAAATTAACATAAATAGCCGTTACGAATGATATAAGTTGAACCTAAAAATTCGAAACTTAAAAAAAAAATTCAATTTTTGTTTTTGAAAAAAAATAAGGTATCATCCACCAAACTAGAATTTCTTGGGAACCCCTTACCAAAATACTACGGTAACTATTATTGAAGTAAAAAACAGCCGAAACACATGTAAAATAATTTTAGTATTTAAGTAATCCTAAATATAATTGCCGGGCCGTAATAGAAGAAACCCGATAATATTGATTGATTGATGAATTGATGATGTGTTACCATTTTAAAATACTGTAAACTGTATTAAATTTCTAAAGCTTAGAAGTGCCTAAAACCGCATTTAAACGTCAAATTTAAAAACTAATACAGCCATCTTGTAGAACATAAAAAACGGTTATAAAAAATGTTTTTTGTTTTTTCCCAAGTCAAAAATAAGGGCACAAAAAAGTAAAAACTAAAACTAAAATTTTTTGTTTTTTTTCGGATATCTCCGATGTCCCAACATAGGTAACCTTACCTAAATATATTATTTTCGTATCTTCGAGATTCCCTTGTACGCACACGAATTTGTAGCATATAAAATTACGTACCGGTTGTTTCGCAATTTGAATTCGGGTCTTCAGTCTCCTCATTAACTGAATAATCACAGCTTTTTTCGTATAATCTTTGACGGGACAGTTTCAGTCTAGCGAATGGTTTAAGTAGCGTGCCAGTTGGATCATAAAATGGCGACCTAGGATCGTCTGGCCAATCAAACTTTAGTCGTCGTATGGGTAGTCTTGTAGGTGAAGGTTGGTTTACTGACTAAAAAATATGTGCGAATTTATGGCAACATAATAATGTAAAAAAATCCTATAAAAAATAGGACATTTTATTAGACCTATGTTTGGTTGAACAATATGTTTAAACAATAATTAAATAAGCAGTAATCATTGATTGTGACATTGAAGATGAAGATTGTGGTGGAAATGACATGCTCACAATTTAAGTTTCCTGGTTAGTAAATCAAGAATTAAGGTAAGCGTGTCACTTCATATGCGAGAAAATCACTACTGGTAATATCATTTACGCCATAGTCAAAGTTACCTGGTTAATGAATTATTCATTAGAATCTTCTTGTAATTCGTTATCATTTATTGAAATACAGTGACTGAAAGAAAGGAGTTTAATTTTCATTTTTGTATTTTTACGGCTATGACGTTATAGTACCCATTTTTAGATATCACCTATAAATGTCATTGTTGATAAGTTTTTTACATCTTTTGCTGCGTTCGATTTAAAAAAAATCGAGCAGATGCAGATGTTATGTCACGTGAAATTCTAAGTAAATAAATTCTAACCGAGCGCAAGCATTTTCCGAACCCGTGCTAGAGTTTATCGAGATTAAGCTCACCACATATGTTATATTACAACAACATCCAGTAACATCGTTTAAAAGCAAATTTTGTTACATTTTTAAAAGTACCTATATAACTGTTATATTACCATTACTTTTCTTATTTCAGATTGATATTATTTATATTTCCTCGACATCACAAAGTGATAGGCCTTGAATATAAAGGTCCATCACATTCAGTCTATTTATTCAATGACAAGAATGGAATAAGAAAATGTTGCCACATTTTTTGCATACGTAAACAATTTGGATCAAGAGTAGTTTTTAAGACAGCGATAACGGATTTATCCAAAGCCCAGCCACGTATAGTACCTATTAAAAACTACTTATACATATTTATATAATTATGACGAAATCTTATTCTTTATTATTTTGGTTTTGATGTAGACCTGGATATTATCGAAACTTACCAAGTATGTTATACCTTCGTCAGTTCCAACATCCCATGGATACAAGTTAAGGAGTTTGGATTCTATCCAAGAACAGTTTCTTAAACACAGTTCTAACCCAGAAACTCCCACTATCCAATCTGGAGAGGGATCAATCATGGAAACAATGGACATTAAGTGATGTTTATTGTCGACTCGAAATACAGCAAAAGTTTTGCCGGTTATATTTGGGAAACTTACTCCTCTGGCCTTGATTATAGTTCTAATGTTGTCACTCTAAAATAGTTATATAATGATATATATACCATGATATTATGGTACAAAAACGACACACTATTTATTTATTTTTATGAAATTATCTATAGTAACCGTACACTACAAAATCATACATTTTAAATGATGCCTAATATGACACAACATAGTCACTATACACTATAAAACAAATAATTGTCTATTTAATGTAACAAGACCAATACTAAAAATATCGCAATTAAAAAATATCTCTTGTAGTTACTTAACATCATATTGATGAAAGCACTTCGACCGTAATTTGTTCTGTGTGTATGTTCAAAAAACAACTGGAGCTGCCTGGTGTGGTACTCTGTATGAAAAATAGCTATAGTACTTCTTTAACACAAGTTCGCTATGGCTATTTCTCTTACAGAGTGCCTGCCCTGGTTCTCTGGACTGGGACACGGAATGAGACTGATTGAAGTAACCACTCGCAGTTTATCTGGCCATTGACTACTTAGTATGAAAAAAGTGCCTTAGTTTTCCAATGTTCAAGTGATTGTAGGCCACATAGGTGGAGTCTAGTTTCATAAGGAATGCCGTGATATGGAAAGTGCAATTTAAAAAGCAGATATTTTGTAAATTTATTCAGTACCCTTATTATGACAATATTAAAATTGAAGAAAATATTTATAGCTCATTTTAAATATTTTTGCTTTTTTTAGCTGGGAACGATAAAATAACACAGTACATTTAGCGCGACAAACGCGACGACTTGACCTGCAAATTTAAAAACTTCCGTTGCTCATCAGTTCACTAATAGAATCTATATTTTGTAAGAAAAAAGACGCAAAGTCTCGGCCTCAAAATTTTTCTTACAAAATATCAACTATTAAGTATCTTTTAGTAAAAATGGACGAATTATAGAATCTATGCCAAATTTTCGTTTTTCCTATGACAGGAAATAAAAATAAAGTTTAGTGTCCGTAATAATCAAATAGAAAGAAAAGTTATCGGCAAACGGATAAAGTGGTACTGTATCTGTTGCACTAGAGTACACAGGGACGCCACAATAATGGGTTCCCTGAGCACTGGTAGACAACGACAGCAGTTTTATCTTTATTAGGACTCATCAGAAAGCCAAACCCCGTAAGCAACTCGAGAAACAGCGAAAATACGTTTTCAAGATTTATTTAAGGAATAAATAAGTGATCAAAGTACCAGTATCGCCATCTGTAGGAATCAATTCCAACGTAGAAGATAAAGCCACCGGACGTGAAATTATAGAACTAAGAACAACCAAGACACGGTAGGTCAGACATCTAGTATAGGGCACAACATTTTGCAGTTCACTACACCTGTCTGCAATTCGCAGGTTAAGAAATAGATCACACCGAAATACCTCCTAGGATGTGACGCTATCCGTTTGCAAGTCGTGTAATGAATAAAGTAGTAGAAGTTTAGTTTTATAATAAAATAGAAAGAAAAGTATTTCTGACAGATAGCATGTTACCTTTTACCTTTGCTTTGAGTTCACTTTCTAGTAATCGAGTGTTTCCATATTCAGCGAGTTGTTGTAAACCATCGCTCGCAAAATCTCCGTAATTCCAAAAGCTGTAGTTAACGGTATGAGAAGCGCCAATAATGTCACTAAATCTGGTGATACGACCATTCGAGGGAAAATCTTTTGGATGTGTATTCCTTGACCATAGACCTTCGAAAGTTACCTAGGCAGAATAAAGCAAAAATGGTAAGTATGTATGGCTTAGGCGCAATAGGTCGTAAGCCACAAGAATTGCAATTTTCATATTTTTGTGCCATTCAACTCTATACTTCACTGTGCCCGTTTCTATAAAATTTTGTAAACCACAATACATCAGAAATATTTTTCCCTAGATCTTGCTTTACAAATACAGTGTGTCCCAGGTAAGCATGCACTCTACAGGGCTCTCGTAAACCATATAAGATACAGAGATGATTAAATTAGAAAAAAGTTTGGCCCCACTTCTGGAACATTGTGTTTTCAAATTTAAAAAACCACGAATCCTTCCAAAGATATTTGGGCCAAACAGAATATTCGCGATTTCATTTAAACAATAAGATTAAAAATGAAATAGATACAACTACTTTTTAATGAAAACCCCTAAATTTTATATTTATTTCTTATTTAGTATTCAAACTAAAGGTAAGTTTGTATATTCCAAAAATGTTTAGTTTTCGACATATTGCCAATTTCATATTTTTATTTGTACCTCGTATTTGGCTTCATCACAGGTGCAACAATGTTTTAAAATTTTTGGCTGAGTATCTTCTGTATCTGGCGCTTCTTCGCAAAGGATTTTAGTTAAGTCACCGTCTTCACTAAACCATATATCAACTGACTCAACCACTGTAGCTCTAAATTTAATACAACCGCTACCTTTTGCTGGTGCTAACCATAAGAACTAAAACATAAGAATTAAAAATTAGTGATGGAAAAGTTGTTACTAAATTTGAAAATCGGCGTTTCTTAAAAATAAATTGAAATAATACAGAATAATATAAGGAAAGAGGAGCTGGGCAACCATACAATAACACACCTACAACCTCAAGAAAATGTAATTTAAGATTTTTTTCACTTATTAAGGAATACCACCCCGTGCGACGAACTTTTTTAAGAAAATTAAAAATTAAAGGCGCGAAATGGCAATCTTTGCGAGGTATTACAAATTCCAATCAGCTTCGACTGTGATAAGGAGACTGACAGATTGTCATTTACAATAAATGCCCAATGTATATTTGCAACATTTGCATAAACCTATTGTTTCATTAGGAATGCCGAATCGCCCGTAGTATATACCCTTATTTAGTTCCTTTATATGTGTTTTTGACATGTACTTATATGTGTTGTGATTTATATTAAAGAACAATGACTTCAACAGTTCAAGAAATATTCCAGTTTAAAACAAGCGTTGCGTTAACATTTATAGAGAAAAAATACCGTATTTGTTAACGTTTGGACCGCGACCCTTGCCTGTCAAACGTTGGGCCGCAGCGCCGAAAAATCTTTTATTAGAGGCATTTATAATTTTAATAGAACATTAGTAAAAAGATAGAAGGATCGATTTAATATACAAACACAACTTCATAAAGGTAAGAGAATTATATAAAAAAATAATAAAGTAAACCTGTTTTGATGTAATTTAAAAATGAAAGTAAGCAAAAATGCAATTTTAGTATTTCATGTTTTTGTTGTTTATTTGTAGGTAAATAATTATTCCTTAGCAAAACTATGAACTAAACTGTATTTTGCTTGTGACTGCCATCAAAATTTGCCCCATCTGTAAAAAAACTCATGAGCCGCGCCTGCTGCTAATAATCGAAGAACATAAAATTAAAATTAGAAATAATTTTTAATTCTAAATCCCTTTAATTCTAATTTGTCTATTTTTTTCAATTATTTGTCAGTTCTTTTCACAGAATAAAAAAATCTATTTTTTTTAACACTTATTTTAAATCACCACACACACACACACACACACACACACACACACACACCATCACACACCATCACACACACCCTATCACACACAATACCGCAAATAAAAGTTCAATTTTGCTTTTTTTCCTTATTCGCTGTAGTTGTTACTGTAAGCATTAACTAAGTTCAAAATAATCAGGAAAACTTACCTGTATTTCCGCCTTAGACTGACTATCGGCTTCTACTATGGCATTCTGACATCTATCGCTGAATTTTGTCAAAGCATCTCCATAAAGTTGTAATGATCCTATTGAGTTTTCAGATCCGATATTTTTTTCAAGATTTTCATTTACTACCGAAATTATAAAATAAGTAAACTTATTTTGCACGTCGGAGTTATCTGCAGCACGCAGGAATACTGAAAAATACTGAATATTTAAGATTATATTTATTTATTTTATAACTATAATGTCAACAGATTTTAAAAAATATATTTAAAAAGTCACGTAGTAGAGCCAATTTACAAAAAATGTTATACTGAAGCCACTTAAATAAATAAAGGTCTATTCACTATTCAGATAATGCATTAAGGAAATTACAAAATTAACAAAACTATTTTCAATTTTGGTATACAATGTCCGCGGAAAAGCTTGCACCATATATAGGGTGTTACAAATTCGATGCATTACCATTGCTATCCCGGTAACTATAAGGGATAGAGAGTTGGTTAAATGGAGACAAAGTTGCATATTTTAAAGCTTAATAATTTGTAAAAAATAAATTAAAAAAATTCCGATAACTTCCGGAAATATCCGAAAAAAAAACAAGAATAATCAAATTTGTTTTTATTTTTTTTTTACGACAGAATACTGATTATATTGAAAAACCAAGACCACTGTCTTAAAATACTTTTTTTTTTCAAGAAAATTGTTTTATATGACGTTTCGTTTGTTAGATACCAAAATCAACTTATTTTTTTAAATACGGACCTGAATTTTTAAAATTATTTTTCAGTAGCTTTTGATCACATAAAACTAATGATGTATCACACTTGCCTCTAAATCCTTAAGAAAGAAAAATTTAAGATACCTCCTTTTCGTGTTTTAAATATTAGCAACATAAACAATTTAAATCCCACCGTGATATATTTTATGAAATACACACTACTTACTTCATATTGGTCTTAATAGTTTAAATTGGAACAAATTGCAGATAAATAGGCCGATTTTTAAAAATCTGTGCAGTGTCGTGATCTTTATAAAAAAAAGCACATTTCTTTAACCACTTAACTTTATTTATAAAATGAAATGTTAAAAGACTAATAAAAACTTTTTGTATTAAATGTTTAACAATGGTTATTTTTTTAATGGTAAGAAGATTGCCGTTGACTCGGATACACTTTTTTGGGGTATTTTATTTAGTGCCCTTTGTACAGAATGCCTGGCTGTGATGCAAATTCAGTTCTAATGCGAATTTTGAGTTCTTCTAGGCAATTCATGTTACAAATTAATTGATTTAGCCTATACTAGGTGGAAATCCAGAACGATAATATAAAGGTATACAATAAAACAAAGTTGAGCTTGTAAATTTCCACTATAATAAAAAGAGAATTACATGTTTCATCATCTAACGAAGTTACAGTGTTAGCAAAGCATGTCGTTCTCTTTATAATATACCGGAAATTGACAAGTTCAACTTTGTTTTACTGTATTCCATAAAATTATAATTTATGTTACAAATAAAAATCTAACGGTGAAAGGTCGGGCGACCGCGCTGGCCAGGCAATAAAACCACCAATCCATCTTCAAACAAAGCCTACTCAAAAATAAAAAAATGTAGGTCCGTATTTAAAAAAATTAAGTTGATCCGAAAAACGAAACGTATCGAAAAAAAATAATTTCTTGAGAAGCATAAAACTATCCATACAAAAGTGCTCTTTTGTTTTTAGTGACAAGTGTGATACATCATTAATTTTGGGAGGTCAAAAGCTACTCAAAAATAATTTTAAAAAATCAGGTCCGTATTTAAAAAAACTAAGTCTATGTTGGTATCTAACAAGCGAGACGTTAAAAATAAAACTATTTTCTTAAAGAGAGCATAAAATAGTGTTTTAAAAAAATACTGTTGGTTTCTCAAAATAATCAACATAACAACAAAAATTTTATTTTGGATATTTCCGGAAGTCGTCGGAATTTTGTTAATTTACTTTTTGCAAAATATTTAGCATTAAATTAGGCAAATTTGCCTCCATTTAACCAACTCTCTATCTCTTATAGTTACCAAGATAGCAATACTGACGCATCGAACCCTGTATATAAATTTTTAATTCATTTGTTTTTTAATAATTTGTTTTCGGCATTAGATTCTGCATAATGCAGAAAAACAAAAAGCTTAACGTTTTTAACTTGTGACGTACGTTACGACTGTCAAATGTCATTTGAAAATTTGGAAAAACTGTAATTTTTCCTAGAGATAGAAATAAAAAGTTTTAAGAATAAATAATTGATTCTTATATTTTAAGTTTGAATTTAAACTTTTGTTTAAAAAGTTAAAGTTAAAAGTTTTTTTATGTCAGAAAAAGGAAAAACATTTTTTTAAACTTGCCCGTGAAAGAATATTTGCTAGTTGCTAAATATTAAAAACTTATTTATTACGTATAAAAAAGTTAAATTTTCAAACTAAAACTTGGATTAGGACTCAAAATATGATGAGAAATAATATTTTTTTATAACTTTTTCGTACATACTTCGAAAAAAAATACACTTTCGCCAGTTTAAAATTTTAAAATTCCTGGTGTAACCGAGTTAAAAAATGTTAAACTTTTTTTTTGTTCTGGGCCATACAAAACCTAAAGCCCACAACGTATTTTCAAAAAATAAATGTATTAAAAGTTTTTTGTATGCTGCAAACTTTTCCGCGGACACTGTATGTTAATAAAATTAGACTTAGTTAAGCACTAGGTTTTTTCCGTGTATTAAAAAAATTAATAAAACAATTTTTAAATCTTACAAAAGTTTAATTGAAATTGTAACTTTAAGAGACAAGGTAATAAAAGTACTAAAACATTTAACTCTAAAGCGTATCGAAGCAGCAAAGGCTTATTGCAAGAAAAGCCGATCGTGATTGACCTAATTCTGTCTGTTCTGTTCAGTAAATGATTGCTTTTTCTTTAATTTCTCTAGAAAAGGGTAAAATAATTTAAGATGGTACAATACATGCGAGGTAGTATTTTGATTAGGTATTTTACACTGAAAAACAAATAATTAAAATGAATTTATTTTAATGACAACACATTTAGGTACCTATCGGTTTTTTTATGCCTATATATATGATACATCTCTCTTTTCGGTTGATACTTACGACTTCCTATAATCAAAAATTAGAAGTGCTTTTCCCAAATTATCAGAAACGAAATGCAGTGATAAATAATTAAAATATAATTGATATAATCAATATTTTATTATAAAAATTATTTTTCGAGACTTGTGCCTTCCGAGTTCATCAATATACTACACCTCTCTTTATATTTATTATTTGCCTAATTGGGAACTCGACGTTGGCTTCTACTTAAAAAAACGCAAAAGGCCCTTAGAATCGTAATTTACTTTCTTATTTTTCAACTCAAATACGACGTACAGCAATAAAAAATTTTACAAATTATAATTATCTTTTAGAAGAAGTAAATTTGGTATATCAGCTAATCATCAATATTGTTTTTAGAGCTTAATAACTTTTACAGGGTGTGTCACGGTAGATGAAACGTTAGACGTTTATGGAAAACGGATGATACGTTTTCATCAAAAATTTGATTGCTCAGAAAAGCAATCATGGTCTATCGTTTTAAAATATTTTCAGCAATGCGGCGTTACCGCTTTCGCCCGAAACAGGTGGCAACATTGTTATTTTAAATGGAACACCCTATATATTATTTTCCTAATCCCTATACAATTCTATGTATATTTTGTAAAAAATGTCATAATATGTCTAAATTCAATTGTTTTTGAGATATTGACGTTTAAAATATGCCCTTTTGAGACTGCAAAATGGTTTTCACTTCCCTATCTCAGTTTTGTATTCTCTATTTACAACGATATAGCACTTACTTTATTTTACCAAATTTATGGACATTTTAGGAAACAAAATAAAAATTTATCTAGGCGGCCATTTAAAAAAGAAGTGATAACGTGTAATATATCATAGAAAAGAGCATTTTCTGTAGAATCTAAATTTTAAAAAAAATGGCAGGATTTAATTAAAATTCAAGTTCTGGTTAAACCGGAAGTGGGTTCGAAGGTTTAAATTGGCCGAAAAATGGTAACTTACACACTTATTAATTCCTTAAACTCCTAAATGTTTACTTTTAAAATTACAGAAAAAAAGTGAGGGTGGTTCTTGTGTCACCCGGTATAAAGCCAGCCAATGGCATAAAAAAAGAAGTATTGAATAAATGGAACGACTCACTAAAGTATTCATTTGAGCTACTTTACCGAATTTATAACATTTTGGGTGGTGTCCATCATATAAATTTCTTAATAATCATGAATATCAAAAATACCATTTAAACCTAAATATTCTGATTTCTTAAATCGATAAGTGGAATATGAAATGCTACATCAATCATAATAAATTGACATGGCCATTAGGATCAAAATACCAAATATGAAACTCTATATTAATGGATGGGGAGAAAGTTAACTTTTCAGTCTTTATATCCGTGTCTTTTTGTGTGAAGACATTTGTCACCAATAAGGTTGCTATTGCGTATATAAAGATGAACACACTTTTATTTCCTAAAAAAATAGAAACCCCAAGACTAGCGATTCTCCACCTGTGGTACATGTACCACTGGTGGTACATATCATTATTTGCGGTTGTATGCACAAATAGACCTGAAACACAAGAACACGCTTAATCTTTTTTAACAACATACCTGTGCGAGAATGGAGTTTCCGCTATGCTGTATATTAGGAAAATATATAGAAACAAAGTTAATATAGAACCTGATCTTCGGCAAAAGCAAAAGCACTGCTTTTGTACGAGTGGAAGCAAGCGCGAGAGCCGGTAGGTAGTAGGATAGAAAGAGATGTAACAAATAAATCCGTCGCAACCTTCGACTTTCCTTCATCAGCCCACGCCAAGAAAGCACGCATTTGGCAAGTGCTTTGATGCCAATCTTCAAGTTTTACCGTAGTTTGGGAAATACTTCGCTTTCTCCATATAAAATATGCAACACGCCTCTATTTTATTATTAATTAGGTAGTTAGGATATTTTTAAAGGGATAAAGGATAAGGTATCGTAAAATAAGAAGCACTTTTGTGACAATCATGTTTGCTGGTATTTCATAATATTTAATAATCACTAAGCTTATCATCATCTTCCACATAATAATTGACTTCGTTTTTGGCAACATTGGTTCAATCAGGTAGATGATAGATTTAAAATTTATAATTAGTGTTTTCGCCCTTTTGCTAGACTTCGCGCCGTCGGGTTTCGGGAAAAAAAGAAATATGGAGGCGATAATTATTACTATTCCGGCTAGCAGCGCGTCTGCAGAACGATCCTTTTCTGGATTAAAAAGAATTCATATTTACGAAATACACAGGGCGAGACACGCTTAAGTAAATTAATAATAATCTCTCTGGAGAGCGACCTTTTGCAGGTTTAAAAAACAAAACCAATTTTTATGAAGATGTTTTAAAATATTTTTTACGTAGAGACCGCCGTGTTAAACTAATTTACCAATAATGTCGTTTTATTCTTCTTCTGCCACAGTGGTCTTTTCACAAACTCAAAAACAAGACATTTTGTGAGAAAATTTGAAATTTAGATGCTTGAATACGGAAGGCAAGTTTTTGTCTTCAATGCAATTTTTGCCTACCCTGGTTTAAACATTATTGCACTCCACTGGTAACACGGTACCAGATATTAATAAATTATATGGAAATACTCAAGCACAACCTTCTTACTATTTAGTTTGATATTGTATAAAAACTAAAAAAATTTAGTGAAAAATATTTTTATTATTGTTTAATTTTATTTTATCCCTTGGTTAAAATTTTGAGCATTTAGTTAGGTACCTAAAATTGTAAGAAGGATCATCACTCAAAAAAGTTGAGACCCGCTGCTCTAGACGAACATATTTTTTTCGGCTGTTCACAAGATAAATCAAAAACTGCTGAACAGATTTAGTGAACTTATAAAAATGGATACCGAAATACGAATGGACATAAGCATGAACTTAAAAATCTCTGGAATTGGGTCACAGTGACAGTCTTATCAACATTATATTTAATTTAGTTTATAGGTGACACATTTCGCCCTTAGTTGATATTATCAGACGTAGCGACAAGAAATACCAAAAACTGCTTGATCAATACAGCTTGCTTAATATAACACTTACAAAAATAATCACTATTTTTTTTTATGATAAAACACCTGCACTGTAGGAAAAATCCTTTAAGGCGCTGTGGGAGCGGTGCGAGTGCGAAAAAAGCGATTAACGTCTTGAAACGTTGAAGATTGTATTCATTGGGAAACACGACCTCAGGAAGATCATTCCACAAAGATGACGTTCTCCAGATGAAAGAATTCTTGAACAATAAAGTTCGGGTCTGCTCAACAACATATGGATGAGCGGCAGCGGTTCGCCGTGTATTTCTGTTTTGCATTGCTCTAGGTGGAATCAAGTGGGCAATGTCAGTCGAACACCTGCCATGGAAATATCTGTAAAAGAGAGCCAAATCACCAACCTGTCTTCGATGCTCCAGGCTATCGAGGGTCTTGGTCAGCTCGGGGTCGCCGATCAGACGAACGGCTCTCCTTTGAATGGAATCCAGTAGCCGAAGGGTGTGCTTGGGTGCAGAGCTCCAGACATGAGAGCAATATTCTAATGATGGTCGAATCTGGGCTTTGTAGAGTGTCAAAAGTTGATGAGGTGTGTACAACCTTTTGGTGCGGAAAAGTACACCAAGTTTCTGTGCAGCTGCCTTGGCAATTGCGGCAACGTGATCATGCCAAGACATATTACCTCCCAGATTGACCCCCAGCAAATTAATAGACGGTGCCAGGGGAATTGCGTGTCCTGCCATGACTATATCCGGTTCTGCAATGTTAACCTTTTTGGAGAAGACTGCTGCCTGGGTTTTCTTAGCATTAAATTCGACTTGGTTACTGTCACCCCAAGCCAAAATTTCTTCCAGGTCATTGTTGAGGCGCAATACTTCATGCTGCCTGCGAAGATGTGCGTCGGCAGCGGATGTTTGGGGAGTCAAGGTAAAAGATGAGACAAGTGTGCTGTCATCAGCAAAGCTATAAATTCGATTTTGGGTTTTCACTAGAAGGTCGTTAATATACAGTAAAAAGAGGGTAGGCGACAATATTATTGATATATTAAAATATAATTTTACAATAAATTTCTAACTTAACTAACTACGCGGCCGTATGGTAGTTAAGATAAAGTCTTAGACCTCCAGCTCATGCTGTGAATAGACAGCATTACATGCTCAGCTTACTGGTTACTTATGGCTATACCATTTTATAACGGGTCAAGTATCACTTACCAGTATATTGTTCTTCGGGAACGTATGAATCTGGATTTCCTGATATTTCAATTTTATACCTTTTGAGATTTTCTGTACATTTTGGAGCAGTAACACCTTCAGGTATCATGTCACACCGCAGGCCTATGCTGGTTTGATAGGTGGTCTTAAAGATAATAAGGAACACTATTGGCAGCAGCATTCTGTAATAGTTATTTACGATATAAGTGTTGTAAAGATTCATATTACCACACGAGATGTTAAAGTTGTCAAACGAGGCATCAGCTGAGTTTATTAAAACATCGAGTGTAGTAATATGAATTTACAACAAGAATATTGTACAAAATTTTATCTACTTTCATCTATGATAAAAATATTTGACAAAAGGCATTTTTAAAAATAAAAATACACCTGTAAAAATGCACCTGCTATTAAGTTTACTAATCAAGTTTTTTATGTTACCTTTCGCATAGTTACTGTTTCGCATGGTTACTGTCGAAACTTTGTCAAACAAATTTAAAAATATAAAAAGCGTTTTTCAAAATGAGCGATTTTGATGGAAGTTTGCCCTCTGACATAGAAGCAGCGGCAAACGAAGCAATCTTAAGTTTAGTTCCGACAAAATCCAAGGCGCAGTATGAGTTGGAGTATCAGAAGTGTGAAGATTGGTGCAAAGCTAACAAAATAAAGGAGGTATCTGAGAAAATCCTTTTGGGTTATTTTTCCGTAAAGCAACGCTCCCAGAAACCATCTACACTATGGACTTACTACTCAATGTTGAGAACTATGATTTAGTCAAGAAAAATCAAGATATAATTGTTAATAATAAATCATTCTTCTAAAAAGTGTGGTTTTATTTAACAGCAAAATTTTAATATAACCGTTTTTTTTTCATTACAGCACTAGTTCTGTAAAGGCATCGATTACAGCACTAGTGCTGTAATAGATGCCCTTACAAAACCATTTACAGAACTGTAAAATTCATATTACTAAATGAAAGTAGATAAAATTATTTTTGAATACATATTTTCTTAATTAAATGTATCTTTTCCAATATTTTATTTTTTTTATTATTTCGATAGTAGATAAGAGGGATTACTAGGTACAGGCTCGATAATGTATCTGGGCTTTAAATATCTGTACTGGGTTCTCGTCGGTTGTTATAAAAGCTTTAATAATCGTTAAATTAGGCGGCACCCCTAGGAAGAATGAATGAATGAATAAACAAAAGAACGGAAGAATAAACGAAAGAACGAATAAAAGAACGAACGATCAAATAAATAAATAAATAAAACATACCGAAATTCTAGATTTCTTATGATTTGTTTATTCAAACTTTACCTTTTTCTTACTTCGGCCATTTTGAATTTTTACATTATTATTGTTCCTCGCGTTAAAATTTAAGTAAAATATGTTTTTTATTCCAATTTTGCAACCCTGTGTATAGTACTGTTAAAATAAATGCATTTAAAGGGATAAGACATAAAAATTTAAATTCTTTATTTATACCGAACAACGAGTTCCATTAACATATTTATAATAATCAATAGGACTAATATAGGTTCGAGTGGCAACGAACCCTATATTAACCCCCCCCCCCCCCCCCAACATATGAAAATGTCAGGACAATATATCCAACAAATATATTGGATTTGTTAATTAGTTTTAATTTTCACATCGTCAATTATCTCGTTAATGAAAACGCCATCATATTATTATGTTAATAAATCGTAAATTTGTTAAAAACGAAATAAACCCTGTTAGTAGATTTCATTTCTATTTTTTTTTATAAATATTATGTTTTATCGTTTCTTCAAATTTATTTCCGGCTCTACAGGAAGTTAAGGTCAACTATGGTTTAAAGCAGTGGCGGCTCGTAAGATAGGGCCACAGTGCCATGGCCCTACCTACCTGTACACCAAGTTATTTTTTTACTCACACTCATAATCATTGCTTTGCATCTTTACGTTTCATTCTTTTTGTAACTGTGAAAAATCAAGACGTTGCGTTCATTTGATATCTGTAAACGCCTAACGTTGCAAAAACTCCCCGACGCCGACGCCGACGCCGACGCCGTGAAAATTCCTTCGCGCTACCCAACGCCTGCGATTTCTATGTATGGCCATGCTATTCATCGAAGGTTCATCGCTTACGAAAGAGATAATGATATATCGCCCTCTCTTACTGACGCATAAGAAATTCAGAAATGTTGTGGCGGGCCAGATCCTCAGACCGTCCGTGATTGGAGGATTTACACGTGCTTTCTTTTGTCGTTCCAATCGGATTACGCCTTCGTCTTTGTTACCACTACTTAATACTAGATGGCAGCTGTTTTGAATACGAATTGCCCTGTCGAGATATTAATTTTAAAATAGTTTTATTTTAAACAGTTTTTACTGTTTAATATAAATTATTCTTGTAGGTTAGCTTTACGTCAGTCCGTCGGTGGATTATAATAATATTCCTGATTCCGGTTTATCAATTTTAAAATGAATAAAATAAAAGAAGAAAGACTTACCGCTTTAGGTATGTAGCCTGCCTAAAAACATTTTGTAAATAATATTGATGACTTCAAGAACAAAAGTGATTGAATTATTTTCAAATAACAAAAAGACGTACCTATAGAGTTTTCTTATAAGATAATTTAAGTGTTTTGTGAACATTTTTTGTTACAACTATTGCAAATGCTCCATTTAATTAGTCGGTAAGTTTTTCGATTTTTTTTATATACAGGGTTGTACAAATTCGATGCACTAGCATTGCTATCTCCGTAACTACAAGAGATAGAGAGTTTGGTAAATGGAGGAAAAGTTGCATATTTTAATGCTGAACAATTTGTTAAAAAGAAATTTAATCAAATTTCGATGATTTCCAGAGATATCCGAAAAAATGTACGAAAAACTTGTCTTTATTTTTTTATTGCAAAAGTAGGTACTTATTATTTTTTAAAACCAAGGGCACTTTCTTAAGTATTTTACAAGATAATAATTTTACGAGGTCAAAAGCTACTCAAAATTTTTAAAAAAATTCAGGTTCGAATTTGAAAAAATTGAGTTGATAGGTATCTAAAAAACGAACGTCGTTTCTGAAAAATAGGATTATTTTCTTGAAGAGCATAAAAAATTGTCTTAAGTAAGTGCTCTTGGTTTGTCCAAAAAATCAATATTTTGTCGTAAAGACAATGAAAACACAAATTAATTTTTTCTTGTGTTTTTTCGGATGCTCCGGAAGTCATCGGATTTTTTTTAACAAAAAAATGTGCAACTTTGCCTCCATTAAACCAAATTTATATCTCTTATAGTTACTGAGATAGCAATGTCAATGTATCGAATTTGTAACACCCTGTACTCTCATCAAAGATTCTTGACTTGATATTTTGGCCCCACCTGTATCGACTATCACGAGCTGCCACTGGTTTAAAGTAGATAGGATTTCCAAGATTCTAAACATATTTGTTATATTGGATTGTAAGTATTAAAGGAAATAATTTTTTTGAACCTCGGTGGTAAAAGTCAAATTAACACAAAAGCGTCAAATGGCATATTACAATAATACAACGGTGAAAACACAAATAAGAGACTATAAAATCTAAATATTTCGATAGTCTAAATTTAAACGCTTTTACCCCCGTATTCACTAAAAGGGGTTTTAATTTAAACCATTGAAATTTTAGACCTTATAGTCACCCAGTTGTGTTTTCATCGTGGCATTATTTTAATATACCATTGACGGTTTTGTATCATTTAATATTTTTGGAATTGAACCGTTTTACCTACAAATAATTTTAGCGGAATGCTGTTTAGTTTTATTAAAAAATACTGTGCCTATGTATTAAAATATAGTTTTATTTATAAATTTAAAGAGAAATAAAAAAAAATATTTACTATACAAAACTTTTTGTTTTGCAACAAGTTTTACTAATGTTGTGAAAAATATTAGCCTGCGGCACTGTTTTATTATAGCTTTGCTTGCTTTCAACTCTGATTCTTCCTCCCTCAAAAATGACTAAAATTTTAACAATCATTATACCAAATTTTCCTTTTTAGGATGTTTTTAAAAATTAATAGAAAAAATCCCAATTTAAAAACAAAATCATCAATTTTTTTACAAAAATCACAAATTATTCACAAAAAAAATCACGATATATTTACAACAAAATCACAACTTTTTTACAGATAAAAACATCTTAAACCAAATAAATTATTTCACAATTTTTTTTCTAATTTTAAGAAAGAAAAAAGTTTACCCCCTGAAAATGTTACTTTTCATAATGGGTATTCATTGCATATTTCTAACTGATGGGCTGCTATTATAAATAGTTTCAAAGGTACTAATTATAACAAAAAAAATTAACTTACCTGATCTAAAGTAAACTTTAACCGAAGCTTTTATTCGAACTGTTACCATCAGCCGGTCACAATAAAGGTAGAATGAAACTCTAATCCTAAAACCTGCCAGAGAAAACTGAAACCAATACTAGGGGAAGTGAAATGAAAAAATAATTGACCGGGTTGTTAAACCTTGCGCGTTTTTACTATAACTGACTAGTTAAACGATAAAAGGAAGCTTTTTCGTGATACAAGCAATTATGTGCAATCTATGGCCTGCAGTGTTAGCGCCTATACAGACGGATACAGTACAAATTAAATTAAATAGGATAAAACACTTTAAAACGTTTTGTAGTTCTTATTATTCGTTTCAATTTAAAAATTTGGATGTGTTAAATGGCAATATTTTTTTACGAAAGTCATAAATATAAGTTTTAAAATTATATCGAACAGTGGGATTTGGATCACCGGATTCGGATCAGTGCAAAGATTCGACTCACTAAAGAGAGTCGCGGATCTCTCGCTCCAAAAATCACAACGCATATCTGTCTTTCAGTTTTAATCTCGCTCGGTCGTATCCGATCCGGGATTCATCAGATCCGTGTTAATTGTTATTTTTAAAATTGCATATTTTAGGGATTATTTTCAATATTAGTTTCTAAGGTAGTTTTTTTTATAGTTTCAATTTTTTTTGTGAATTTTGCAATATAGAGTTTATCGTGTAAGGTATGTATTAAATATTTAAGAATGTAAACTTTGAATTACTGTAAATAAACATAATTATTTTGTTTTCTGTTCATATGTAATAACAAAGCGAGACATGGTTTTCACATATTATACAGTGGGAAAGTAAAGGGTGGGCAAACTGTGTTTTTCTTTAAAAAAAATGCTTAGGCCTGTTAATTCTTTATTTTTGTTGCAGGTTTTTTGAAGGTTATTTTATGTAGGTATAAAGGTTGTCCCAAAAATGAGTTATAACAATTTTTTTTTAAAGATAAAACTTTTTTTTATTTATTTCTGAATTCTGCATAAAGTCCTAAACATTATTTTATGAAGTATATTATATACTTATATTCAGTTGTTTCTGAGAAAATTGGGTTTTAACATCAACATAATTATGTATTAGCAAAAAGACAATAAAATTCAGAGGTAAAGAAAAATTATTTTAACAAATGTTGGAAATGACTCTCATCAACAACCTGACAGCACCCTAGACGATGTTAAAATTCTTGCAGAACGTTAATAATGATGTAAGATTCTATCAAACTTATTACGCTCCTTATCTTGTTCTTTAAGGGGGGTTTGCATGGGTTCCACTTAAGACGTTTTAGGTGGGGCTTAACTTAAGGTGTCACTTAACTAAAACTTTTCCGTTGCACAGTCGCTAAACCGGCACATAAGCCTAAGTAGATATAAATTAAACCGAAGATTTTTACGGTTTAATTTATATCTACTTAGGGTTGGCTTATGTACCGGTTTAGCGACTATGCAACGGAAAAGTTTTAGTTAAGTGACACCTTAAGTTAAGCCCTACCCAAAACGTCTTAAGTGGAACCCGTGCAAACGACCCTAAGTCTTTAATATTGCTTGTTCGATTAACATAGAACTTAGACTTAAAGCAACCTTACAAAAAGTAAACTAGAGGGGTCAAATCCGCCAAAATATCCGGCCAATCAACTAAACTTCGTAGGCGTCGGTCAATCCATATCGTTCAGGAAAAACTCTATTAAGGTCTTTGCACACATGACGAAGGGTCTTAAAATTCTGTTTTCTACAATGCCGACCTCACACTAAGGTTTTGAGGATATTTTGTGTGACATTCTATTATCCAGCGTAGATTTTTGGCAGCTCAATGTCGACAGTTTTTTTTATTAATACTTTCATTCAAACAAAAAGCATATTTTAATAGGAAAAAATCACTTATAAATTAATATATCAAACATTATCAGATGGCATTGGATATTATTTTCAAACATTTTTTGTATTTAGAAGAAAGTGATTTTGTATTACGTGTAAAATATCCAATGTCTTCTAATAATGTTTGTATTACGTGTAAAAAATTTTACACGTAAGTAATACAAAATCACTCTCTTCTACCTACTAAACGTGTACACAGCCATTGCTAATTTTCTATTTTTTGTATTGTCAAACAAAATGAAAAAGAAGAAGGGTGGTGATACTGGCGATGTCTTATTTAGAATTATTTCAAGATTATCTGGCCACACCGGTTTTTTTAAAATTATTTTAAAACGATAGAATACTAGCGCTTATAACCACATTTAAATTTTCAGAACATCTTTTGTTGTTATCTAAGTTTGGCGCACCCTGTATATTATGTAATGTGTTATATCCCTTGACACCCACCCTCTATTTCGTAATTTATTCTGGCAAATTGTAAATCCTGCATCCTAAAGTTACATAAAAAAAATCAAAAATTTAACATAGCAAAATTTAAGAGAAAAGGCCAAGAGGTAAACAAGTAAAAAAATTGATTATTAAAAACAACAATTTCTAAAACTTAAGAAACTATAAGTAAATCATAAAAATTTTTCCGGGAGTTTCAATGTATTCATACTAACTACACTTGTACATTCTAAACGTTTTCAACTTGACTACATGTTTTAAGAGTTTATAACCGACAAACTGGAATATAAGATTTACTTTAGTAATTACTTTAGAAACTTTTATAGTAAATATATATTTTAAAGTAAAAATAAACCGAAAAACATTTATTTATAATAAACTTAGGAGTAGATGCCCTGAATTATGAGAAATCGTACCATTAGCCATCAAATTGGCATATGTCGGTGTCAATGAAATGTTAACTAAATCATTTGTTTGTTTTAAACTTTTTGTCACCATTTTTGTATAGAAAATTAAATTAAATTGTGAGAAATTATATCATCTGAAGAATGAAAGAAGCATAGTGAAAGAAGGGTTCACGATATGACTTCATTTCCGTGTACAAATATCCAAGGTAAGGGAAAAAATTAGAAAAATTGTGTTTTTTTGATTTTGACAAATTTTTAATATGAAACTTGACAGTAGCTAGGCACAGGTGTAAGAAATATCAAAATTCGGTTTGGGTTTAAAATGTTTCTTTTATTATTTTACATAGGTATTTTTTAACAATATCTACGAAAACCTAGTAAATTTTACCCCTTTTTGCAATCGTATTTATATCGCCCAGTTTTATTATAAAAAGTAGGGCTACAATAAACTTTAGTATGATTTAAATAATTCTGTATCCACCCCACAAAGACTAAATCATAATTTCCAGATTCAATTTGTCAGATGAAGAGACAACAGAATTTTTTTTTTAATAGCTTGAGCAGTATTTTTTGTTGTTGGCTTCTTGTAAATAATTCTTCTAGGTGCGAAAAAATTACGTCATAGAGTAGTTCAATAAACATATAAAAAAATTCTTAAACCAGCAACTGCTTCTAAAGGGACCCACAGACTTCATCTTTACGGAACTGCTCTATTTAACGAGCAAAAGCAGTTGCACACAGACGCCAGTTTTGTTCAGCAGTTTAACCAAACAATGAAGACAATATATTTATGTGTAGTGGCGGCGGAATAAACTATAAAAACATTAATAGGAGGTGAGACATGGACAAAGTGGGAGAAGAAATGGAATGAAATGAATAAACAGAAGCTAGTAAAATAATTTAAACTGAGAGATTGATTTCTATATCGATTACGATCACTGTACAGCATTTTACTATCCTTAAACACGGAAGACTGCGATACAGATCTTTAAATTAAAATAAACACTTTCTACTAATCTGGCAAAGATCCACCATATTAAAAAAATTTGTTAGATAATACAAACTTTAATCAAATTTGTTATACACTACGCTACTGCACAAGTCTTCGTTATTTAAAACTGTTTATATAAGACACACACTATATTAAGCTTATTACGTAACCCATTTACGTAGTGTTATAATAAGGTAATTACATTACCAGTGATATAATAAACTCATTGTGCAACTTTTTACAATTTATTTTTTCAAAAAAGGCTTATTTATTATAAATATTAAAAGTAAAATAAATACCTAATACTGATGACAGTACCTGGTCTGTGTTGTGAACGTTGTGGAAAGCCAAAAATCTGGGTCTTAGATAAAATGTTGTCACACGTATGGTAAGGTTCATTACAGCACTCGTGTGTTTACCACGACTCTGTCTACAACCTCGTCGTTACTGTAATAAAGCTGATACCCTACTAGTAATATAAATAACTATTAGATACCAAGAACAAAAAAATAAACTTTAGTAAGCTTTGTACTTAATAATAATATTCTAAAGTTAAGACCAACAGAATGATTTCTAGTTTCCTATTTTTTCATAACTGACAAAACCTTACAAATTGACATAACAGTTTAACAGCTATTATTGTCTTTTTCTATTAACGGAACCCCGTGATCCAAAATTAGTTGTGATATTCAGGGCTGTGACGAAATGACCATCTGTTTCTTGACTCTCTTGCTTACAGATGACAGCCTCTGAATAGCATAGCTTGTAATCTTCGTATCATGACGGAAACCTCAATAATTATCAAATTAGAATGATTTTAAATTTTAGTTTTTTAGTAAATAAGATTGATGAAATTTAATATATATAATATTTTAGGGGACTATGAACCATCACATACTAGTACCCACTTAACTGAAGACTGTAGCTCCAATAATGAAGAAGGGAAGGTAAGAATAGATTTTTTTTTTAAATTGAAGTGAATGGCTTTGTTCACCACATTCAGCTGATTTTTTTTATATACCTATTTATGATTATGAACATTTTGCTAATTATCTAAAGCATTCCAGGTTGTAAAAAATTATTTGTTGATGAAAGAAAATGGTTTATTCGATTATAAGTTCAAATAGGTAATTCTTTCTCGGGATAAACCCTTTCCGTAGTCAGAAAAAAAACGAATTAATCAAACTTTTTAGAAATATCAGTAAAAATATTAATTGTAAATCTTTAGAAATTTAGTGGAGAATAAGGGGCCACGGGGCCATGACAAAATAAATCAGCCTTTTAAATCATAAGAAATTATTGTATTATGTAATATTTAAAATTACCTAAATTTTCTATTGATGTCATGTGTTATGTATAAATATTATTATTAATTCACGTTCCTAGTCATGATGAATATAATTTTTCCATCATTGGATCCCAGACTACTATCCGAGCACAGCTGGTATCGGCCCATCTCCAGTTATTATAATATTTCAGAACGGTTCAATGAAGTCACGAAATCGGGATTTTATCTGTAATTTAACACTAACTAATCGATTGGCTCACACTTACTCACATTGGCTAATAATTTAGTTATTTATTAACAGCGCTTAAGAGAGGGATGGTTGTATACGAGTGATGTTCGTATACACGGATAATACGTTTTTGTCGCTTCTTTAAGTTACAACAAAATATTAAACTGATTATTATTTATTTAAAGATGAAACAACTGATTCCCATGAGAAAAAAAATCGTATAAAGGAAAAACCTTTTCCAGATTTATGTCGGTTATTGCGGATGTAATGCCTGCAGAATGTCCGTATTAATAAACAAAAACAATAAACTGTCAATATCAATCAATGTTAAGTTGACACATTTGAGCTTTTTTTCGAGTAAGCAATCCTCAAGTAATGACTATAAATATGGGCATAAGTCAAGAAACATATCAATGGTGCATACCAGTATTACAGTTTTACGTCAAGTTGCACGACTAACCAGCAAGTTTGACTGTGACATACATGACACAGAATAGAAATAATTTTTTCACAATCATACTGGCCCGATTACCTTAATTTTTAATTTACTAATCAGGCACCTTCGATTGTGAGTTTATAAGCTGCCAATGTCAGTTATGTCACAGTTAAACTTGCCGGTTCATCTTTGTGCAACCCAACATTAATGTTTTGTAAACGGGTGAAAATAAGTATAGGACATCATTTTTGAGAAATATCTAGAATTAGTAGTAGAATATAAATATGTAAAAATATATTATATTATATTATATTTCATTAAAAAAATTAAAGTTGAGACAAGTAGCATTTTTATGATCCAACCTGTATAATATTTTTTTTGTAAAAATAATGCATGTCAAAAAAATTAAATTGCCAGAGAGAGTTTTGATTAAATAGGCTGTATTCTATATAAAGGGCTGATCATAACCCTATATTTGTTACTTAATAAACCTGCCAAAGTCCGTACAATTACTGGCTGGATGAATGTCACAGCTTCTGACGTAATTTTTAATTCAAGTCATGTCGTTGATTAAATCGTATAATTTTCAATTCGGTCAGGATTTAATTAAACTTCAAAAAAGGCATTTATTATCTTGCTGAAAAATGAGACCTATTTTCAAAATATGTTCAAATTTATTTTCGCTTTCAAACTTCCTTTAACACGTAAAACTAAAGTTCTTCGAAATGACAAAGGTTGTCAAAACGAATTTTACGTCAATTGACGCGACCCTTTAATTAATACCAGACTATTTTTTGTTTCTGTTATAATTATGTATTTGCGAGTTGTGACGTGCATCCAGCCAGTAATTAAATGAACTATATTTTATAGGATGGTGAGAAGATTGAAACAGAATTTCATTTAGCTCATGAAACATTTGATGGCACACCACGGTCTGACCATAGTAAGTCCTCATCTAGTGAAGTATTTTCAACATTGATTCCAAAAAAGAAAGCTGGTAGTCGTCCAAAATTAGGAAAGCCTTCAAGTCCAAAGTCTCAATTTCGTCAACCATTGTCCAGCATTCCGCTTCCTGTTAAATCGTCAGGTCCAATTGTCAAAGTAGCACCATTATTAAAACATGTTAAATCTAGCAGTTGTAGTAGGTAAGTTGTATAAAAGTTATGTGTCATAGGTAGAGCCGTAAAGCCGTAGAGCCTTTGTGCCTCGGAAATATCAGAAATACTTTTGAATTGCACCAGTGGCGGCTCGCGGTCTTAAAAAATGGTGATGAGCTAGGTATAGTGTGGGTACAGACCCGAACAAACATTGACTAGAAACCCTTGTAACAAAACGTCTCTCTTATCCTCATCTGTCCAACGACTGAATGGAGTTTCCAACAAATTACAAACTATGTCATTAATTGGGTTTATTTTTAAAACACACAACTAAGTAGGTATGTACACTACTGAATTAACTGAAAAATAAAAACAAAACTTTTTAATCACACAGTAAATCACGTAAAAACGATATCTATAACCGTTAGTTTTGCGAAGCCTCAAAATAAATAATGTCGCGTATCAAAATGATAGGCGACGGGAACGTGTAGCTTAGATGATTTGAAATTACGTTTTAATTTATTTAATTTGTTGTGCCCTATTTAGTTACTAAAACACCAAAGATTTTTAATTAGTTTTATTTAAGCGAAGCAAAGCAAAGCAATTGACGATTACATAATAATGAATAAAATAGAAGTCTTTAGAAATAAAAATAAAGTTCTTAAATTAGTAAATTTAAAGAGTTTTCTGTAAAGAGGAGTTGTTTCCTTAAAACTCACATACGAGGCTATTTGTTCTAAGTTCAAGAAAAACAACTTCCGCTTTACAGTCAACTCAGGCCAAAATAGAAATAAACAATTAAACAATTTAAATAAACATTATCAAGATCACTTACTCACTGGATGGGAACTGCTCTGATCTGAGATTATGTTTCTACATCTTTACTTGAATGACCAAATGGGCAGAGGTTACCCTTACACTTGAAAATGTTAAATAACTCCACTGAGTAAGTGTCTGTTTGAGTTTTTATAATGTTTTGTAACCCTTACCAGATAGAAGAAGGGGTTCCTTTTTGTTATGTCAGCTATTTATTAAAAGAGGGGATTTCTCTGGATGGACTATTCAAAATGGAACCCTTTATCCCAACCAATTCAAACAATTATGTTTATCAATTTTCGTCTACAAACTCCTCCTACAAAACTAGGAATGTCCTTGTCCTTGTTCTACACACTATCTTTTCACTACACCTATTCTTATCAGCAGACTCAACACCTATTAAGAGTCTTAGCACCACAGCGAAGTATGAACCGATTAATTCATCATTAAGGGTACCAATCCATATCCGACAATACCTTAAGGTTACCATACCAATGTTAAAATAATGGTACATACGACTGATCTATTTTTAAATTGCCCTTCATTATAATGCAAATTGTTACATGCTGCTAGCATCTGTTTAAAGGTTGGAGACAATGACGTTTCTTGAACGGCAGTAGATTTTTGGACTTGCATTGTCTTTATTTCTTTAGAATCACTACGTCTCAACTGGTAAGCATCTCCAGTCGTCCTCACCTGACGAGCCGCCACTGAATTGCACTTGTTAAACACCAGACCAACTAAGAACTATAATTTATAGATTTAATAAAAATATCTCAAATGTTAACGCATCACTGTATTCGACCTCATCTGTTTTAAACTTCGTTTTACCATAAATTCCTTAAAAATAACAGATGTAATGTTTGGACGTATTAAAATATTTTTATTTCCATGAAAAAGAACCAATTCAGCCGCATCATGCCGAACAACAGCTATGGCCAATAAGCATACTTTGGAAATCCAATTTATAAACAAGCACAAACGCTATGTACAAATGAAAAAAGATATTGTTGATAAGCAGAGACCAGTGGTGGATCTATATCAAAGTTTGGTCCTAATTAAGAAAAAATTGGAAGAACTAGGAAAAACTGTCAAGCTAGAAGAGATCAAGCTGTTAACATATGAAGAATTTAACAAGCCTGCACATGTGGTAATAATTTTGTATACAAAAATACCATATTATATCGTCGTTGTCCCACACAGTCATTATTGCTGGGTTTCTAAAGCAATAAACTGCTTATAATTATTGATAAAGCTGAAAAAACTAATATAACCATTTGATTGTTATTTCTCGACTGTTATTTTGACATATTCTTGCAGGCTAATTCACAGATTAATAGAAATGATAATGACAACGATATAATATACAGTATGTCCATGGATGGGGTTTACAAGAGGACAAATGGACTAAAAATTGAAAGATACGAAAAAAAGTCACTCTTAATAAACGTTTTTGCTTGTCTAGAAAATACGATTCCTCATAAGAAACTTCAATTTTTTTTATACAGGGTGGGTAAAAACTGCAAAAATGTTATTTTGCTTAAGAGTAAACATACTTTATTTTGAAAGATACGAAAAAAATCCACTCTTAATAAACGTTTTTGCTTGAATAATGAATAGGTGATACTTGTTGTCAATGTCTTTATTAACATGAAAAGAATACGATAACGATTTCATAATTCAAAAACTCCGCCCCATATTAGACACATTTTTCTAATTGCTTTCTAAAATAGGTAAAAGAATTTCTGATATCTTCCTGAGATATCGATTGGACAGCCTGGATAATTCTGCCCTTCAGCACTTTAATATCATTTGGTACTGCGGTAGCAAAAACAATTTGTTTTAAAAGGCCCCATATCCGCCAAGGTTAAGTCAGGGCTTCTTGGGGGCCACAAAACTGGGCCATTCCTGCCAATCCACCTTGAACCAAATCTGCGGTCAAGCCATTCTCTAACCTCACGAGCGAAATGGGCTGGACAACCATCTTGCTGAAAATACATATTTTGTCGAAAATTTAATGGTAGATTTTCGAGCTCATCATTAAAAAATGTATCCAGTATTTCTAAATATGATAATCTATCATGCGGTTTATACGGATGAAATTTATTTGCTTTAAGGATCTTCTGAATTTGAATTTTTTTTACAACTTCCAACTGAGTAACACGATTTCTTATGGACGTCATAGGATTTTCTTCAACAGATTGAAGAACTAAGACTGTAGCAGCATCATCATACTTTTTGGGAAATATTTTTACATATGTAAACCTTTTAATGAATTGTTCTACTTTGGTTTGTTGTGTAGAAAACACATTCATTAAGATTGACTTTTTTTCGTATCTTTCAAAATAAAGTGTGTTTACTCTTAAGCAAAATAACATATTTGCAGTTTTTACCCACCCTGTATAAAAAATGAAGTTTCTTATTATGAATCGTATTTTCTGAATAGGTAAAAATGTTTATTAAGAGTGACTTTTTTTCGTATCTTTCAAAATAAAGTATGTTTACTCTTAAGCAAAATAACATTTTTGCAGTTTTTACCCACCCTGTATAAAAAATTGAAGTTTCTTATTATGAATCGTATTTTCTGAATAGGTAAAAATGTTTATTAACAGTGACTTTTTTTCGTATCTTTCAAAATAAAGTATGTTTACTCTTAAGCAAAATAACATTTTCCAGTTTTTACTCACCCCGTATAAAAAAATTGGAGTTTCTTATGATGAATCGTATTTTCTAGACAAGCAAAAACGTTTATTAAGAGTTAATTTTTTTCGTATCTTTCAATTTTTAGTCCATTTGTCCTCTTGTGTGGACATACAGTATATATTACGAAGCTACAGTATTAGAGAAAAATATTTTCTGTTCAAAAAATAATGGAAATTTACAAATTTAACTTTGTTTTACTGTATCCCATAATATTATAAAGTCTAGAAGAAAGTAATGCTTAAGAACACTTCTCGGATTGTTTGCTAAAAAATAACTGAACATTTGCTTTAAATTTCAATATTTAAAGAACGACGGATCAGTGCAAAAATGTGGCAACCGTTTTTGTTGTTTGTCTCCATTTTCGATCGATTTTAGACACAATATATTGTATTATTTTACGCAATAAAAGATGGCGCGCTCCGAAGTCACGTCGGTTCTTACGTAGCGAATAAATCATAGTGCCTATCTATTCGGCTTTCTTTAAATGTTGAAATTCAAAGACACTTGTTAGTCTATGGATTATACTATGAAACATTCTAGATTTATCAATTAGTTCAATTCTCTATTTTTTATAGCATGGTGCTGGTGAGAACGTTTCCATGGAAGTAGTTGCAGGAATGAAAAATTCTATAGAGGAAATTCCTAAAACCCTGATGGATATTTGTAAAAATTTACTAAGCAGAAGGGCATTGATCGTAGAGCTCTTGGAAAGTGTAACGAAGTCGGAAGTGGACGTTTCCGAGGTGTCTGATAAAATCGAATCCTTAAAGGTAAAGGATTATTATTACAAGGAACACCCGAAACGTTTTCTCCTCATTAACAATGAAACAATATAGACTTTTATTTGGACCTCGTTATGTAATTTTAACAGCAATTTAAATATATATAGGTGTAAAGTATACCGGGTGTTGCATCGTCGAGCGGGACATAGGAAATCCCATGTAATTTTAAATGGGGTCAATTATTGGCTTCCCTAATTATTTTAGAGAAAAATTCTATTTAGGTTTATTAAAGAGCACTAAAACCCACATTCAAAAGAATAACTTTAGATATTTTTGTAGAGCCCGTTTACGGGTTATCGTCTATTTCTTTTTAACTATTTCTTCAATTCCTTTTTATGGCCTCGTATTTTCGGGCACCAGTCAAGGTAAAAGATGACTGTCAAATAAAGTTGTCATTTTGAAATGTGTGCTTTATTGTTATTAAAAACTCGTACATCGAAAATATTAAAGGTGTATTTATAAGTACAAATTAATCTGAATAAAACTAAAATAAGGTATCCAATTACAAGGTTAATTATGACATTTTACATGTTTCAATATTTTACTAATTAATAGGTGGGTACTATTAATTTGTTAGAACTTTAAAAGCACGGTTTAAATATTCCCGGACAGCCAGGGTACTATGTGCCGGGCAGCCATCCATTTGGTACCAAACTTCCTGATTTTCCCTGGCGGCATCATGTAAAGTAGGTAAAATATGATCTTCAAGTAGTTCCAAAAAATATTCTGCATTTAAATTTCGTGTAAGAAATAATGGCCCGATAATATTTTCTCCGAAAATCCCAGCCCAAACATTAACTTTTTGTGGATATTGCGTCCTTGTTTCGACAAACCTGTGTTGGTTTTTTCTTTGCTCCAATATCGATTATTTTGAACATTGGGTTCATTGTTTAAGGTAAATGTGCATTCGTCAGTGAAACAAATGTTTTTTAAAAATACCCTATCCATGTTTGCTCTTTCAATCATACCAAAACAAAACTCCTGTCGTCGTATTTCGTCCCTACCTCTCAGCTCTTGGTGCTTTTCATATTTGTATGAATAATATTTATGTCGTTTCAAAGCTCGTAACGCTGTGGTGTGATCTAATCCTATGTCATCCTCAAGTTTCCTTGTGCTGATCTTCCCATCATTTTCTTCCACGCACAATAAAACTTGCAAGTCCCTATCATTTCTTGCATCTCTTCTTTGTTCCTGCCTTTGCAAGTCCCTATCATTTCTTGCATCTCTTCTTTATTCCTGCCTTTCTTCACATCTGCAGTTATTTATTACAGTGCCTTTTGTCTCAAATTTCTTGATAGTTCTTTCGACTGTAGATTTTGCAGGTATCGGTCTATTAGGATACAGATTGCAGGTATCGGTCTATTAGGATACAGAGCAGCAAACATGTCTGACACATTTTGATAACTATTTCCTTGATAATACCATTTAATCATCAATATTTTTTCTTCAGAAGTGTAATTCATGGCTAATATTTTCGATGTACGAGTTTTTATAACAATAAAGCACACATTTTAAAATGACAACTTTATTTGACAGTCATCTTTTACCTTGACTGGTGCCCGCAAATACGGGGCCATAAAAAGGAGAAATAGTTAAAAAGAAATCGGCGATAACCCGTAAACGGGCTCATCAAAAATATCTAAAGTTATTCTTTTGAATGTGGGTTTTAGTACTCTTTAATAAACCTAAATAGAATTTTTCTCTAAAATAATTAGGGAAGCCAATAATTGACCCCATTTAAAATTACATGGGATTTCCTATGTCCCGCTCGACGATGCAACACCCGGTATATATTTTAAATTTTTCTAGAACGAAGGCCAACAACTTCAGCATTCATTAGATGCTGTAATAAGTGAACACCAGTCAAAGATCAATATCCTTGTCGGAAATTGGCAAAAACTCCTCAACGAGAAACAATCCCACAACAGTGATAATAAAATTGAAGAGCTCGAGAGCCAATTGGAGGATCAAGAAAAACTTACTAAAGAGTCGAATAATATAATTCACGAGCTTTACAGAAAAATGGAAGAGCGCAAGTTATCATATGACAGATCAGTTGCAGATCTGAATAGTATTATTCAATCTTTAAAAGACCAAATAAAGGTAAGTCTTGTTACTTCAAGTTTAGTCAGGGAGGCAGCTGATGCCATATCTTTTAGAATGTATGTTTTAAGACGCACTACTGCGACCAAAAAATACTGGGAAAAAGATATTTGCTTAAGTCTCTCTCGCTCGAGGCAGCCTCGACACTTTTAGGTGCCAAAACGGATTTTATAGACAAAAATTAGTCCTTAAGAATTCCTCTTTCTTAAGGCTTTTATACTCAAGAAAAATCTCAAGTGAGTCAAATCTTATTGACATTGATTAATATTAACACTTGCTTGAGGAATCTTTTTCTTTTCTATAAAGGTTTTTGCCTATAAATACGGGAAGTATGCATGTATTTATAGTTTTTCCTTAAGGAAGCCTAGAAACTTAAGGAAGCTTCACGTGCCAAACGGATTTTATAAACAAAAATTAATCCTTGTCAATATCAATGACATACCTGAGATTTTCCTCGAGTAAGGAAACCTCAAGGAAAATGGGCTTGAGATGTCCTCAAAGGAAAAAAGGTTAGAAAAAAAACTAAAAAAGTAAAATCTTAAGGCATTTCTCAAGGAACGACTACAAATATGGGCATAAATAAGGGCATTATAGATTAATATAGGTAACATAATGTCAAGTTGCAGGTAGGTATAAGTTTTGAAGTGTTGTCATCAACTTGCCAAATATTATATTATATTGTCGTCAATTAACTATAGAACAAAAACCATACAAAAACTCCTGATTTTCATCAGCGACTTTCTCCAGCGCGGGTCCAATTCGATTTTGAATATAATAAATAAATTATATAATTATTATAATTTATTTTTTATTTTATTAGCTACATTTTATTATTTATCATGATATAAATTTTAACGAAGCATGAGATAAAGCTAAATAAACCAAATGTCGAAAACTTTATACTTGGTTGTTTGGCCTTATTATGTTCATCGGGCGATACTTAAATTGCGGACGCTTACTCAAAAAATAAGTTACTATTCAAAACTATAAAAAAAAAGCCTAGATCACGCCACCACTTAACTTTAACCATTTTTTCAGACTGGCTCTCCAGGGGGATGTTATAGGATAAATTAGGAAAATAACATACTCAGTAATTCTAATTACACATCCTCTGATATAAAATACTTTTGGAATGTTTTGTAGTTTGGGGATGTTTGGTTTTGAAAAATTGAGAAAGCTGTTTGCAAAAACTCATCATAGGAGGAGATAAAAAAATTATTTTCAATCCATTTTTAACTAGATCAAAAAATCGTACTTTAAAGTTTAATTAGCCAAAAAATCTATTTTAGAAACAAGAACAAGAATTGGAAAACGAAAAAAAAGTTACCCAGGATATCAAAACCCGAAATACGACCAATGCTCAAAATATAAAAACAATGAGAGCGAGAATAACCGAGCTAGAAAATGAAAAGACTACTGTAGAAGGCAGCAGTGCTGAAATGCAAAAAAAAATAAGGTAACTTAAACTGGATAGAGCAGTTGTTATTTATACACAAAATATACTATCTACCACTATAAATAATTCGGACTATTTTTTGGAAAACAGAAAATGTCGATGAAATTAATAAAGTTATTTTAAATTTCCGGAAGAACTATAAGCCTTATAAGAAAATGTTTTAAACAAATAATAAGTGTACCTTACAATTTTATATTAAAGTACAAAATCCGATATTTAAAAGAACTTCATTCCATACCATTTTTAGTTTATTAGGTAGACTGTCTCTTGGACTTTGGACTACACGGTAATACAACCTATAAGAAATATAATAATATTTATTATAATTTCTAGTAGTCTATATGACCATAATCCAGTATAATAACGTTTACAATATTAAATTTTATATATTGACTGGTATTATTTTTGGAAATTTTAGTACATTATGATATTAGGAGAATAAGAGTTAGGAAATTCACATGGATTGTCTGACGAACGTAGTGAGACTGAGAAACTTTCCACGCTCAGCAAATAAAATATCTCATTCTCCGAATATCATATACTACTTTTTCGAGATAAAACAATAAAAGAAAACGAATTTTTTAACGAAGATAACAAGATTGAATTTTTAACTTATTTCACTGTATATTCCCTCTTTGGTATCGTTATTATGGATACGTACTTGTTTGGCATCTATCAAAACAAATATTTCAAATTCGCCTAGGAGTAGTAGTACTTATACTCCTAGTAATATAAATGACATTTAATGTCATTGAGAAACGTCACATAAGTTATCACTTATTTATTATGTTAGTTAGTAATCTTCATAATAGTTTTTCTTTAAACGTCATATAAGTGATAAGTTATGTGACGTTTCTCAATGACAATAAATGTCATTTATATGACTAGGAGTATAAGTACTTATACTCCTAATTTATAATATGATGCACGTTTGAAGAAAAAATAGTATATGATATTAGGAGAATGAGATACTTTATGTGCTGAGCATGGAAAGTTTGTTCGGGTCTGTTCAATTTATGCGAATATCTTATTCTCCTAATATCATAATCACTATTATTAAAATTTATCAAAATTTTTATTTAATATTATATTTTCCAATAATAATAGTATATTGTATATTTTTTTAGAAATAAGTTAGTTTATATAAAAGTTAAAACCAACAGGAAAAAATTTAACAGAGATTAAATTTGCTAAAAAACGTTTAAATCAAAATTACTGATTTTTTTACGTCTTAATCGAATAAATAGTACATTGTATACCTAGTAGGAAAAGCTGAACATTCCCGGATGACCGTAAAGATTGTATGTTGAGGCGCAAGCCAAGACTGACTATATGTAGTTCGGGAATGTGGCTTTTTCTATGAGGTATACATACTATTTTTCCGTAAATCGAAAATTATTGAAAGGACATAACTTATTACAATCAACTTGTTAAAATTTTGAAATAAATATTATTAACTTTGTTCGCAAATAAAGAATTTGAATTATCAAGCTAAATACATTTTAGTTTACAAGTAACCGTACAGAAATAATATTGCCTTACGGTACAATAATAAATATTTCCTAACCTTTATTTTCCGTCGCCTAGCAACGACTAAGTGTAAGAAAATATTGACTTTTTCTTATATTAATAATATTTCCGATCGATTTTCGGAAAATATTATTTTTTATTTATTTTTACTAGATTTTATTGTAAGTTGCGGTGCCACAGAACACAGCGGTAAATGGCGCTAGCCACACCACCGCGGTGTTGAACTCTCGTAAGGAACGCGGTGCACCGTGGGGTGTCCACCGGCACCCTCACCACTACCGCTGCACCGCGTTGATCTGGGGGATTCTTTCTTATTGTTTACACGTTTTTTGAAAACCAACTTAAATAAGATATTGCCCATTGTTTACAACATTTTGCAGTTTAGAGTCGAACTTTTATTCATTGAGATTATATTTCAGGCTCCTTCAAGATCAATTAAAACATAAAGAGGCCAGTTGGTGTCGGGAAAGGGAAGAAATGAATAAAAATTTGAAGCACCAAGAGCACCTTCTCCAAAAGCTGACAGCTGATAAAAATCAATTCGAGACTAGGTTAATATTAGACTTAACGTTAAGAGCATTTGCGGAACTTCTTTTTCCACTGCACATAGCATATTACTAAATAGTATTTCAATAAATTTTGCCGTATAATTGACATTAAGGCTAAATTTGGAGAATCTTATTTAAATTGTCAGACTGTATGTAGAAACACATTACCAATATCAGATCAGGTCAATTTACTCTATACATGTTACTCCATTGTAAAGAATGAAAGAAAGTAAAAAATCAAAGCTAGCCAACACTACATCGAGTCATATTCATTTAGAAACTAAACATTCTTAGAATTTTGGTTAGTGCGTCTAAATAAAAAATTGTTGACTTGAGTTCATTCGTTCCAAATTTCAGAAAAAATAGTATTTGGAAAGTGTTTTAGTGATTAAATTGGCGAAAAAACTTTAAAATTTAGAATTTAAATAATGATTCTGTCCCGCGGCCTAACGTGCCGTACTCTCCCCTATTTGGGACTTGGGCTTATTGAAACATTTATTATATTATTACGGAACGTTATCTAAAAAAAATATGTGAGCCATGAAGAGTGAGAATTCCATTTATAAATAACCATACTAATTTATAAGTATTTATTTTATTTTCTGAATAAAAAATTAATAAATGGAATGTTTAAACAATTTTTCATTATAGAGAGTGGCTCATAAAAGTGTATAAACTATCTTAAATTAAACGCGTAGATTAGATAAGGAGAGGGAATATAAAGGGTAACTACCTTTCTCCCTACCAGAATCAATTTTAACTGAACTTGTTGTATAAACGATAATTTTCATCACATTCTGTTATATGATACACATTTATATTTTTCGTTATCAACACTTTATTTGTATATGATACTCATATTGTTAAATCGTTGTCTATAATGACAAGTGATGGCGCGGTGGCTGTTGAGTATGGAGCAATAAAAATATTATTTCAGCAGGGGTCCCTTTATATAAGTATGTCTGCAAGCGTAGTATATAATGCCATTGATAATGGCTTACAACGTTCATTACTCACGGTCAGTATACAAATATAATACCGTCAAACGGGGTAATTTCGATCATGCGGGGCAAAGTCGATTAAGCACGCCCCTGTGAAGAAAATAGCGCGTAAAATGGAACGGTTGCGTTTTCATCTAGTAACAGTGTTGTCCACCGGTTCAGTAAGGGTGTAGTTGTGCTCTAGTTCTGAGTGTTTAGTGATACATAAGGTAAGTACGTGTAGAAAAACCTGTTTATAAAAGGTTGAAAATTGGCTAAAATTGAAACATGCGAAAACGATTGATTCCACAGCTAACAGATTTCGCGAAGAAAAAGAATTCGTAAATATACGGGAAAACATAGTTATTTGTGAATGTAAATAAACAAAAATAACACTATAATTTAATTTTTTTAAAGCTCAACTGGAGATTTTTTTAAAAAATCCATTGTTAAGGGGTAATTTCGATCACTTTCAGTTTTAGGAATATGTTTTACCTTTTAATTTTAGAAGTAAAATTGCAGGTTATGTTCATTTTTTGTAGTAAACTAACGTACGGAGAACGACCTGTACAGTGTTGCCAAGCATATCGCGATTTCCTGTTTAGTGAGAGAGTCATTTAATATCTATATTAATTCTGTTCATATTTGTTTTCAGATGCCTCGACACTACCAAAAAAAGTTTGGACCACGGGGAAAGAAAAATTATAATGCAATATTTGTTGAAAGGGCAGTGGCGGCGGTAAAACAAAAAAAAAATGTCAATGAGGGCTGCCGCTGAGCGATTTGCCGTCCCTTACTCGACACTTAATGACCATTATCACGGACGACATCCGCTTAAGTATGGGAGGCCGTCCGCTCTAGATGAAAACGAAGAAAAAATGTTGACTGAAGGCCTGGAACTTTGCGCTAATTGGGGATTTCCCTTAAAGCCCATCGACATGAAACATATCGTTAAGCAATATTTAACAAAGCGTGGAGTGACAGAACCAAGGTTTATAGAGAACTTACCTGGAACAGACTGGTTTAATGGTTTTATGAGGCGAAATCCCAATCTTACCATAAAACTAGCAGAAAATACAAAACGGGTTCGAGCAGCGTTAAGCTACGAGTTAGTGGAAGATTATTTCAATAATTTAAAAGATGTCGTCAAGGATATTCCAACTTGTAATATCGTTAATTATGACGAAACCAATTTCGTAGATGACCCCGGCGCTGTGAAAGTCGTCTTAAAAAAGGGCACCAAACATGCACATAGGGCCATAGATAGCACGAAAACTAGCACCACGGTGATGTTTGCGATAGCAGGAGACGGCATAATGCTTCCACCATACATTGTGTATAAAGCAAAACATTCGTATGTGGGGTGGACTGAAGGGGGTATAGAAGGAGCCAGATACAATCGCACTCTCAGCGGGTGGTTTGATTCCACCATCTTTGAAGACTGGTTCTATTCTATTGTTTTGCCGCATTTTAAAAAGCTAGATGGAGATAAAGTTCTACTTGGAGACAATTTAAGTAGCCACATCACAATGAGCGTAATACAGGAATGCCAAAATAACAATATTAATTTTGTCCTGTTGCCACCCAACTCTACACACCTGCTACAACCTTTAGATGTAGCTTACTTCCGACCTCTTAAGGCGGCATGGAGAAAGGAATTAGAAAAATGGAAGTTAAAAAATAGAGGAGTGCTTCCTAAAACTTTATTTCCAAAGCTTCTTAAGGATACTGTGGAGTCTGTTGGTCTCAAATCTGAAGCCAACTCTATTGCAGGGTTCAAGGCATGTGGCATCGTTCCATTCAATCCGGACGCTGCACTAAAGAAAATTCCACGTAAAACAGTTGACGATACACTTAAAACATCATGGACAGATGCTATAATAGATCATCTTGAACAACTTCGGACGGGTCCAACGAAGACTATAAAACGAGGGAAAAAACTGAATGTATCTGCAGGGAAGAGCATAGGAACATCGGATCTGTTAATAGCTGAATCCAGACGCACATCACAAAACGTTAAAACCAGAAGGCAGAGACGGGAGACAAGTGACAGCCAATCAGAAGAAGAACGTGGACAAGCTAAAAATAGGAATATAAGTGACATTGAGTCAGAAAAAGAGTCGGATTTAGAGGTTGCGGAATCAGATAAGTCATTCACAGAAGAATACGAAATAGGAGAACCCTCTACCCTAAGCGAAAGCTTGGCAGAAGAGCAAAATTCTTTGCCAGAAGGGCAAAATTCTAAGGTTTTTAAAGTAAAAGACTACGTATTAGTAAAATATAAAACCAACAAAAGAGACAGACATTTTATTGCCAAGATTGAAACTATCTCAGATGAAGAACTAACTGTTAATACAATGCGCAAGAAGGAGTCAAAAAAAGATGTGTTTTTTGTGTATCCGCAAATTCCGGACCTATCAATAATTACGTTTGAGCAGATTAAAAGAAAAGTTAACTTGAAAGGAGAAAAACGTGGAAGGCACTTCTTTAATCTACGCGAAGAAGAACAAGATCTTCTGGAATAAGTTTTAATATTTGTTTTGACTTTTTTTTATATCTTTGACCAAAGTTATTTTTAAAAAGCTGTGTTTTTTTACAGCTAAGGATTTAATATTTTTTGTTGTATTTTATTTAAGTTTTGACTGAACTTATCTACCTATGTAAAGAATATGTGATATTTTTTGTAGATAGGTAGATCTAAGAATTTGTGATTATGTTTTGTTCCTATGTTTTCTATTATTTTTAGTTGTTCGTGAAGTTTTCTTTAGTTATAGCAACCAAGAGCTGTAAATAAGACTAAATAAAGAAGTATTTTTCTATTTTTTAATGGATTTATTACCCTAAAATTTAAAAAATTAGTTTTGATGTCTTTTTTTTTTAATATTTGTTGATCGACTTTACCCTTTGAGAGGGTAAAGTCGATTTTTCTATGCTTTTAAATAGGTGATCGACTTTACCCCAATATGCGGGGTAAAGTCGATCACTCTTTAAGGAAAAATAAAAATTGAATGGTAAAATTTAAAAAATTAATAATAGGTTCATCAAATGGCTTAATTTTTAATTTTATTTAAAAAAATTAAATCGTTTAGGCGCTATGCTAAAATAATCTTTATTTTTGATCGACTTTACCCCGTTTGACGGTATACAGATACTATTGCTCAAAGATATTTTTCAATAGCTCTATGCTCAATGCCGCGTTTACCGCACCACCACCCGCCTGGATTAACAGGGCATTCTTGACTTAAACATACTCAAATGTCCACCCAAAGGATATTATCTGCCACATATGTACCGGGTGGTCAACTAAGAATGACCGCCGGCCATATCTCAGAAACTAGTAATCGTACAGCATCCGGGTAAATTTTTTTATGACAAAAGTGCCCAAGAGAAAATGTTGGAAATTATTTTTAAGTTCCGCATTTTGCCGCAAGAGTGCGTAATTGAAAAGTAAATTTTAAAATTTTACATATCTCCGAAAATTCCACATTAAGGTATATTTTTGATAACACCATTAAAAAGCTTGGACAATTATGCATCATTTTGGCTTATGCTCATTGGCGTACCGACTTTAATAAGAGGGGAGGGAAGCTGTTGAAAGTGTAATCAGTTAAATCGCTGTAACTTTTAAACGACTTATCCGATTTTAACAAACTACGGACTTTTTGGAAGAGAAATATATGCACTTTCACCAATCGTATTTAGTTGTCCATAATAGTTCTAAAAAAAATGCTACAGGGCGCAATTTGCAATAATAACACATTTTTTGATTTTACTCCGAAAAAATAAATCAGATGGTATAATTATGATACCATAATCGAAAAATAGATAAAATTAGCTAGAAAAAATTTTAAAACCGCAGCTCGATATCTCCGTTCCTTTCAGCGTTATCGCCAATAGAATAATTTTTAAAACTAAGCGATTATATATTTTTTTAGAAAAAAAGTGGTACGCCACTGATATTTTTCCATGTGGATATTGTTTCTGATTAGCCTGGTCAATTCTGCATAAAAATGGTCTCTTGCGTTTTGCTCCTTAGGCACACCGATCTTAATTAAAATAATTAAATTAAATTAGCTCTACTATTATTATTAACATTGATAATGCAAAATTTTGTTTTATAAAAATTGGTGGAAATGACCGTCTTCACTTATTAGGCATGCATGAAACTAATTCAGTTTAATTATTTTAATTAAGAACGGTGTGCCTGAGGAGCCTCTTATTAAGGTCGGTACGCCAATGAGCATAAGACCATAATGATGCATAATTGTCCAAGCTTTTTAATGGTGTTATCAAAGATATACCTTAAAGTGGAATTTTCGGAGATATCTAAAATTTTAAAATTTACTTTTCAATTACGCCCTCTTGCGGCAAAAAGCGGAACTTAAAAATAATTTCCAGCATTTTCTCTTAGGCACTTTTATCATAAAAAAATTTACCCGGATGCTGTATGATTACTAGTTTCTGAGATATGGCCGGCGGTCATTCTTAGTTGACCACCCGGTACGTATCATATTTAGTATTATTGGAATTAGTTTTAGCAAGGAAATAGTTATTCCTATATAAAGTCGCGTTTTAAATGACAATTTTAGATCGTACGGCCGAGCTTAAACAAGATGGGGATATTGGTTTTAATAAAAATTCAGGGAAACTTAAAAATAGGCACCTGTTCAGTCTAGGTTGGATGACCCTGTACCAATCAACTATCTGTCGCTATTAAACCCATTTTTAAACGCAAACATTGAAGTTCTTCGAAATGACAAAGGTTGTTAAGACGAGTTTTTATTTATCAATGTCAATTGATATGATTCGTTAATCTCAGATACTCCATGAATAATTATTATTAACAACAGACCTAATTTTTTTGTTTCTGTTATGATTGTGTATTTGCAAATTGTGACGTGCGTCAATTTTTAATATTTTAATTTTTAAATAATTTAGAGTTTATCCTGCGGATAAATATGAAGATTTATTTACCTTAGTCCAAAAAATATAGTTTCCAAAATACAGGGTATCAAACTTTAAGTAAATATGTATCTAAATAATAATATGATTTGCACGAAATTTAATTGTTTGGTTTGATATTTGAGTTTTTTTTTAAATGATAGATCCAGATCTGATCACAGCTTCAATGCAGATTGCATAATATCATCAGTGTCTTGGGTTACTTACTCACAAGTTAAAGTCACAGCGTCTTGTAATGTAAAGTAACTTGTAATTTTTATATCATGGACATCTTTTGTCTAAAAAAGGTATACCTATTAGGTGTCGCTACGATCAGACTGCTCAGTACTGATCGTAGCCACAGTAGATCATACTACTCTATCCAAGGTTGAGACCAAGAAATTTGGACGATACTTATCATTGTTGGTTGACTCGTTGCTACAATGAGTTTCAATTAGTGATGGGAGATGTTCATCAGTCATTTTTGATCTGGCGAGAAATTTTGAGGAAGTAGCAACTAACATCGGTGTTTCTTAACATCCAGGAACGTCGATGCTTACTGTCAATGGTAAGTATCGAGTAGATATCCCAACACTAGTTTCAGTATGCAGTAAAACAGCAGCATTCCAAAGCCTTCTATTTATAAACTAGGTAGGTTTTGAGATTTAAATATTTTCCCTGTACAGGCTCTCAAAATACCAAAATTCGATTATTTCAAATATTTCAGATATAACTTTTTTGATAAAGAGATATCCAAGAATTAGAATTTTTAATTATAATATTAATATAGCGGTGCACAAAAAAGTTATGAAGGGTTAGATGTAGGCGAATTGCCGCTGGTGGCACTTTCTGCAATATACTGTACCTATATATCAAAACGTTGATCAGATCTCGATTTTTCACCCTAAAAACCCGTAAATATCAAATTTATGCTATTATTAAGATAAATATTTACACAAGTATTTAAAAATATTAACTTCGACATACTTTATTTTGGAAACTTTAATTTTTTGAACTAAGGTAAATGTGTAAATTGGGCTAGATCCTTATGTTTTAGCCTAGGGAATTTGTTTTAATATTATTGGTCGTTAGTTGGTGGAAATCCATAATACTTTTGTTATATTATTTTTGTAAAGTAAACACTTTTTTACTAAACTTTTCCACTTTATTTGACAATACTACGACATGTTTCATTGCATTGCAACTTCGTCAGGTAATGTACATTTAATTTCAAATTTATGCTATATAAAGGTATGGCTTAACAATACAATTTTATTGTGGTATAACGAATGGGATTTTACGTCGTAATTTAGATAATTTACTAAATTACGACGTAAAATCCCATTCGTTATACCACAATAAAATTGTATTGTTAAGCCATACCTTTATATAGCATAAATTTGAAATTAAATGTACATTACCTGACGAAGTTGCAATGCAATGAAACATGTCGTAGTATTGTCAAATAAAGTGGAAAAGTTTAGTAAAAAAGTGTTTACTTTACAAAAATAATATAACAAAAGTAGGGAATTTGTGCTCGCATTTTGTATACACCTTTTAGCAACACCCTGTATTTCGGGGCAAATACTAGTCTAATGTTTTATTTGTCCGGATTTCTATTAAGTATGAATAGATACAAGTAGAATTAAAAATATTTTAATTAAAACATATTTTATATTTTAAATTTACTAACAATGTTGATAATTATTTGTGAGCATGTCAATTTCTAAATTCAATAAGAAAGTATTTATCCGTTCCTTGAAAAAATCCAACGACTATGAAATTTTGTGTGATTGTGTGAACATTTTTAAACAAGGGTCCGGGTTTGGTGGTTACTTATATAATAGCTTTTGAACCGTAACTAACAATAAGAGCAAAGCAATGACTCCAAATAATGGATTGTCAAAGCCAAGCAAGAAATTGTACTTGCAATTAAAAAACGGTATTCAAAACACGTTATATTCCAAGCTGGTCCACAAAAATAATTTTCAGGTGAGATAAAGATAGTATTAATGTTGAAGTTGATATGATAACTCTCTTTGTTTTAGGTTTAAAAACATTGAAACCGAAAAAAAAGGTACAGAATCGAAATTAAAGAACTCAGTTAATTTATTGGATACTGAATTATCAGAAGCAAAGCGCCATTTGGAGGAGGTGACAACGCAAAGAAATGATGCACTTGACAAATGTACAGAGTTTGAATCTTATATTACGAAAATGAAAGCGGAATGCAAAGAAACTATGAATAAAGTTAGCTACAGCATTGAATGGGGCAAAGGTAAGCGTGAGATATATATTGACCGTTTCGTAACTAGCTACAATCTGAAATAGAAAGAATTTTAATCTTTAAAAATATAAATATACTGTTGATCTAAGCTGCAGTTTAGACCACTCCTAGTTTTATAGATATGAAATGTTATAAATAATAGTAAGAGATATTTATGCTTTACTTCTGTTGTTACTGTTCATTGTAATTTTGCATTTCTTATTTCCAAAATACATTTTATTATATATGAGGGAAAAGTGGTATTTTTCGAAAAGCAGTGTTTTTTAAAAACCCAAAACCTTCGTCCCGATGTATAATTTGCGATGTACTGCTCGGTGTCCACCGGCACCGTCACCGCTACCGCCACACCGCGTTGGTCTGGGGGATCCTTTACCTCGACATTTGTAAATTTTAAGAAGGGAAAAAATACTGCTCTTTATAACATAACATATTATGTTTTTAAGATGTAGGCGTTGCACCTGCAGCTGAAAATTATATACAAGACATAGCAAAAGATCTTAGAATTAGAGAGTTGGAGGATCGAATTAACTTTTTAGAACGAGAAGATGTGGGAAAAGTTGATAAAGAAATTGAGAAGGTAAGTTGAGTGAATTGTTAATTCCGAATTTTTTTATTTAGGCAAAATCTCATTTTCACAGTGTTAAGAGTTGAGTTCGTATACACAGCGTGAATATATATATTATCTGTACTGGATATACGGAGGTTGTCGGTTCGAATCCGGCTCGAAGAAATACTTTTTTCTGAAATTCAAATTACGTGTTCATACACAAGAACTTTCCATCTTAAGATATATATATTGTTTCTCAATTCTAATTGCAGTTGACATTTTTTGTGCTTTGAGCATAATCTTTTTTGAACCAATTTTTTAACCAATTTTAAAATTTTTGCATAGGGTAAAGTTGGTTCCTGAGATAGCACGTTGTAAAAAATTTAAAAACAAAGAATGGGATAAAATAGACAAAAATCTTATTTTTGTAAAAAATGTTAATTCATATTTTCATTTTCGGGTTAAGCTAAAATTAAAAAGAAAGTTAAACGGGCGGAATAAAAGACGATGAAAAATTAAAGAGAATAAGAGTTAATCAAATAACATTTTGTCAAAAAAGTCGAATGGTATGTCGTTTCCGCCTGCAACCTTGCCTAATTTATAAATAGATACTAAAATGTAAATATTTTTAATAGGAACCTGTTAAGATATCAAGCCAAACACTACTACCAACACACATACAAGAACGTATGTCTCAGTATCAACTTTTAATAGAAGATAGTGCGAACAAATTACAGGAAAAGTAAGTTTAAAGTTGAAGAAAAACTATTTTAAAATTAATTGTAAGATGTGATTTTATTGATTTTTATCAAGAATTGACTAATCAAGGAACTTTGATGGTAATATAAATGACATAAATAAATTAGCTAATAATAATTAACCAGGCAGCTTTGACTGTAACAATAAGCATGGGCGTCCGATGGGGAGGGGAACTTTTTGAAAGAGCGCGATAGCTTTAAATAATTTTTATAATTAATAGAAAAAAATTACATTTTTTTAAAACATTTTTTAGCAATCGTTTTTCCTACAAAATATGTTTTGCCCCCTGAAAATTATTCTTCGGATATGTCAGTGAGATTGACCAAAATAATTTTATGATTAGTTGATTACCAACGTGATAAAAAAATTTCTATTACTCGCGACATTAAAAATTTTAGATCCAAACAAATGGAAATATTAACATCTGAGATTAGACACCTTAAAGTAAGACAAGTGGCTTTGGAAGAGCAAAACTCTAAGTGCCTGCCTGAAGAATTACAGAAAATGATAGAAGAGGGTCAGCACAAGCTTCATGAACTTATGAAAAGGTCTGTAACATTATAACATAATACTGTGTAAGCAGTTTTGAGTTATTCCTTTCTTTCGTCGAATTCTAGCTCTATTTATGAGCCATGATATGGCGAAATGCATCTAGAGATGGATATGACGAAATGAAAGGAAAATCTTTACTTTATTTGATAGGTATTAGTTTTCGGAACCTAAACTGATACCTACGGGTCAGCGCTGCCTAGCGGGACTCCTGTAATTGTGACGAATGTCTTACAGGCGATTTTCTCTTAACATTTACTTATTTCTATAAGTTTGTTAGAGGTGCTGGTATGCTCAAGAGTGCCTAACAACGACACAGATGTCGCTCCGTGCAACATCTTGCTGGTGTGTCCCACCAAATACTGTATTAGCAGTTTTGAGTTATTCCTTTCTTTTATCGGATCCTAGCTCTTTTTATGAGCCATGATATGGCGAAACACAACTAATGATGGATCTGACGAAATTAAAGGAAAATATTTACTTTAATATAACATAAAACACATGTAGGTTGGGTTAGAAAAACCTTTGGTACTTCAGTCTGGTGAATACTGAAGATGACTATAGAGATACTCACCAGTTGAAACGTTGTGATTTGAAAACAAATAAAGACCATGCATGTCTAAAACTCTTCTGTCATTTAAGAAATATCATTGTCTCCAATCTTTAAACAGACACATGATAAAATTGGTCATAGTTATATGTCCCTAGTTTGTTAAATTTCCTCTAAATCTTCCTGTACTGCTTACCTATATACCCACTGACCACTAACACTTCTACTATTTTCATTTTTTGATAAACCTGTATCGACACGCAGTAGAGCCACTAACCTAATATACACCGCGTCCATTAATTATGGAATAGTTAAAAAATTACTTAAAAGCTCATATTTTCATCAAAATTCAATCAGTACATTTCATTTTTAGTTTTTATTGGGTAGGCTGTCTTTTGAACCACTAAGTAGAATGTATATAACTTCACTTATTGTCTTTTTTAACAGTGTGATGGCTAAAATATCAAGCTGTGTAAAATCTGTTGATTTTAAAATTGATGTTTCTAAAATATGAAGTGGAACAAATATGGGCTTTTAAAAAAAAAAGTATTTATTTTAACTATTCCATAGTTGATGGACGCAATATTTTAAAACCTTTTTAAAGAAAAACTCGTTTTCTAAAAGTGTTTGCCACTTAGAGCATTGGAATAACATTGCAGTATTTCTTTATTGTTGATTTATTGGAATGGTATTCATATAAACGACAATAATTGATAATTTCAGTATTTTATAGAGCCGTAGAAAGTGAAAATACATTGGATAAATATTTGGATGTAATAGAAAAGCAAGCCCGTCAAATAAACGACATGGAAAATTTACTGAGGTACCGAGAAAATATGGCAAATGTACTAAAGGCCTCACGGGAGGAATTAATACAGGAAAAAGATAGCCTCGTAAGATATTCGCAAGAGGTCAAAACTATGTTAACTGAGGTAATTTTTATCTGCAATTTAGAAATATAATAGTTGGGTGTTAGGTTGAATAAAGATGTTTAACAATAATTAACTAATCAGCAACTTTGACTGTGACATAAATGACATTGGCAGGCATTATAATCACAATTATAGTAAATCAGGAATTTAGCTAACCTAGCTATTTTCATTGGGAAAACTGTAGGAATAGTAATTCCCAAAATATAACCGTTGTCAGTGGTATAGCCAGAAAATATGCTCGGAGAGGGGGGGGCTCAGTGGGTGTAAGTAGGATATTTTATTTCTGGAGAAAGGGACAGTCGGTACAATATGTATTTCATGAAGAAAGTGAAAAATTTTCGGGCCACGCCCAAAGTTCGCTTAAAATTCACCTAACTACTAACAAATTTTGAAAATTAAATTATTACCTCTCCCCCTTTGCATGGTTGGATTAAATTTATTTTTGTAAATGTTTTTTTTTTACATTTTTTTTGTTATTCCTAGCTAGCTCTTTATTAAAAAAAAATGTATATTTTTTGTGAAAAATATGAATATTGGTGTCAATCCAAAATTTTAACATAAGACGTATATATGACTCTAACCAGCGTTTTTCGGGCTCAGATTTTTTCAGAAACCATGTATTTTAGGAGCGTGGATCTAAGAGCAGGTTTTGTTGAAAATGCTTAGGTTTTGAAATGCTCCTTTTTAAGTGCCATTTTGTATATTCATACAAAGCATTCTCGTTTCTTCCCGCACTATTTTTTTTATTGTAAATTATTACACTTTTTCCATAAAAAATGTTTCAATTGAAATGTTTACTTTAATTTTTCTCTTCTGCTGCTGCATCCCGGCAGGCCACCCCCCTCCTTAATACGCCACTGACCGACGTCCCTTTTTAGTTATACGCGCGGTACAATATTTATCTACTCGCAAAAAAAATATTATTTTTAAAAAAATTAAAACAATCTATTTCTTTAAAATAATAAATTGTCAGTTGTAGTTATCACAAAGCTGCTTCCTTCGTTACCATAATAATGTAAAAAAAATCGAAGTTAATAAAATATGTTTTGGTTTTGACTTATTTCTGATTCAGAAAATGTACCCTCAGATATCGAAAAACAAACTTAAGTATTTTCAGCTTGTGTTCACAAAAGTTCAAAGAATAATACGCGAATCGCTATGCTAAATATGTCAATAAATGTAGATTTTTAGAGCTCCATGTTATCATCTGTTGAGAATTTAACGTACCCAGAAAGGTAAACCATGCCCATCAACAAAATAGGTTTTGGAAGGAAAGAAATAAGAACACAAAGTCTTCCTCCACTGTTATATTAAAGAAATATGTATGAATTTAACAAATTCTCTACATGTATTGAACGCAGAAGCGTTTATCTTCAGGAGAATAAATGAAAAAAGAAGAAATTAGTAGATTTCACCTTAACGGAGCATCAGAATTTGTAGGTTCAAAGAAACCATGTTTCGAACGCAGAATTCATACATATTTCTTTAATATAACAGTGAAGGAAGACTTTGTGTTCTTATTTCTTTCCTTCTGAATTTCCACTCCACTTTAAGTATGGACTATTTCTTCAAGTTGAAAATAGGTTTTTCTAAGAAGTTTTCATTATAATGCAAATTACGCATAAACCATTGTGAAAATTGCATTCGCTGCGACTGATCGTTTTGATAATGATTCTTGGAATGAGCTTGATTGTATTGCAGGTTTCGTTTGATTTACTTGCTGGCTGTGCTCGTTTAAACCTGAATGGGTTTATGAGCGCTTAATAACAATTTATCTAATTTCTTCTACATTTTATGCAGTGCGAACTTTTTATAGGTCTCTCTAGCTTAGTTTTATTCGCTCTGTCATACATTTCCATAATAAATATATATTTTTGTTCGCCATCAGCAGGCGGCTAATTAATAATTGTATAATAACATATGTTTGAAAATTACAACAAAAAATATTATTTTACAGGTGACAAAACACAGCAAAATTAAAGATGCATTAGTAAGAGAACTGCAGGAAAAATTGTATTCTCGTGAAAATGACGTTGTAGGGTTAAAAGATGCAGTTAAAAAACTAGAAGCCGACCTGACGTCAATACATGAGAAACGATTTAAATTGCAAGAAACCGTAGAACTCCTGCATAACCAATTACCAAGTAAAGAAGAACCCAATTTGCTTACCCGATACGAAAATAAGTCATATCAAAAGCCACTAAGTTTCAAGAACGAAAGGCGCATTGTGATTCCGAATACGAGTAGAAATGGTGCTTTTCCAAAGCTTTCTAGTTGTAAAAAATGTTCAAGTCGTGAACGTAATGCTTACAGTTTAGTACCTTCAAAACTAAGAAAAAAGTCCAACGATAAGATGGAAAAAGTTAAATTTTCAGTACTTAGTGATGATAGTAACTCTGATCATTCACATTGCCAACACAAAGCTAACTCAAGATCACTCATAAGTCTATCATTGCAAACAGTAGATTTTCTCAAGACGAGGCTAAATTTCTTAACATCGGTGAACATGTTATTACCAGATACTGTTGATATCTCGCCTGCACACAGACGAGAAGATAATCAAATAAGTACTTCTGCACAGACCACAGGCCGTAAAAAAGTTTCCGAAGAAAATGTTGGCAAAATATTGAAGCTTAGCGCACAACGCTATAAATATTTGCAAGATCAGGCCAATGAATCTTATGAAGATTTAAGTAAATTGGTTAAACTTGCTGCTACACAGCAAGGTGGTTTTAAGAAATAAATCGTATAAATAAATAGGGTTTTTGTTTTTATTAAGCTTAAATGCTTGTGTTAGATCTTTCAAATACCGAGGATTAAACAATTAAACCCTCGGAATTGTCACTAATCATTAGTTTTGGGAGGTCAAAAGGTAATCAAAAACTTTTAAAAAATCAAGTTCGTAGGTATTTAAAAAAATGAAGTTAATGTGGGATCTAAAAAACGAGACCTAGTATCTGAAAAATAAAATTATTTTCTTAAAGAGCTTAAAACTATGCTAAAAGCGCTCTTGATTTTTTAAAATATTCCGAACAGTTATTTTCCGTTACCTGGCAACGACTAGGTGTAAGGAAATATTGACTTTCTCTGTCAGAAATCTGATTAAAAATGGCAATATTTCCGATCGATTTTCGGAAATAGTATATTGTATACCTAGTAGGAAAAGCTGAACATTCCCTGACGACCGCAAAGATTGTATATCGAGGCGCAAGCTGAGACTGTCAATACGGAGTCCGGGAATGGGGCTTTTTCTACGAGGTATACATACTATTTTTCCGAAAATCGAAAATTATTTAAAAGGACATAACCTATTACAATCAACTTGTAAAAATTTTAAAATAAATAAAGGATGCCATTTATTTGTATTGTAACTATGGAAACACTGTAATATTGAACTGTCAAGCTTAACACATTTCAGTTTACAGGTAGCTGTACAGAAATAATATTTCCTTACAGTACAATAATAAATATTTCCTTAAAGTTATTTTCCGTTGCCTGGCAACGATTAGGTGTAAGGAAATAGTGACTTTTTTGTCAGAAATCTAATTAAAAATGTAAATATTTCCGATCGATTTTCGGAAAATTATTTTTTTTAAGACCGACCAGAAAATATACACTTTTTGGACAATTTTTCGTCCAGAAAATAACGTTTTGCCGGTCTCGGGACCGGAAAATTGACGTAAGGGACCGGAAAAATCCTTTGCAAGTCCCTTACGTCAATTTTCCAATCGCTCTTTGATAATGGAATCTACTTTGATTTCGTTACTAAGGTAACAAAATTTCGAATGTATTGTTGAGTGACAGTTCGTTTGATGAATTTGTTGTTTATGTCAAACTTATATTTTACGTTCACAATTCTACATATAACATAAATATTCAAAAATAACGTATTTTCCAGTTTATGCAGTTGTTTTCAGTATTTTTATTCTTTTATCTGGTTTTAGTAATGTTAATCAATTTTTTATATAAAATGGAATACAATATAAAGAATTAAAAAATGTATTATATAAAAGTGTCGGTCTTGAAAAAAATATTGTACGTCACGCAACCGGAAATTTGTGTTTTTCAGGTCTCCCCAAGAATGCTTGTCTCGACCTGAAAAACACTTCTTTCCGGTCTTGTAACGTAAATTACTATTCCATAACTAGGGTTGTCATAATTTCTTAATTCCATATTTTTCAAGACATTGTAAAGCACTAAATTCCGAAAAAATTCATCAAACAGAAGTAATTTATAATAATAAATAATAGTGAATAGGAAATATAGTCTTAATTCAAGAAATATTCAAAATATTTTTTTTTGAAAATTTAGAAAACAGTAGATCGGATATTTTCTACGATATTGCAAAACCCTAAATTTCGAAAAAATGCGTCAAAATTCAAGAATTAATTTTTATCGAAAATTTAGAAAACTAACTGATGGATCGGATGTTTTCCATGATATTGCAAAGCATTAAATTCCGTAAAAATGAATCAAAATTAAAGAAATTATTTTTTTCAAATATTTAGAAAACTGATAGACAGGATGTTTTTCACGATATTGCAAAAAACTAAATTCCGAAAAAATGAGTCAAAATTTAAGAAACAAAAATGCAACATTATTTTTTTGAAAATTTAGAAAACTGATGGATCGGATTTTTTTCACAATATCGATATTGCATATTAGTAAATTCCGAAAAAATGTGTTGAAGTTCAAAAAATAAAAATTTAAAATAATTTTTTTCGAAAATTTAGAAAACTAACATAGACCGAATGTTCGTCACGATATTGCAAAGCACTAAATTTCTTACCTTTACCGCAATTTAACGCCGTAGTACCTATCTAAAATCTCGAGAAAAAGAAAAGACAAGGCATTTCAGGGATTTATGAAGACTTTAAAATAAAAAAGCGGAATAAGAATAATTTGTATGTTTATTTTGTAGTGATACAATGAAAATAATCGAATAACTCTAAAAGGGGGCTAAAATAAAAATCACAACTTAAAATTATATAGAATCTATAAACCATTTAATAACAAACAATTAAATATATTATGTATGTATAAGTCAGAAAATAAATTAATTTAATGAAACTTAAAAATAGTAAAATATGAAAATAAAAAGGAAAACAGAAGATAGTTATAGCTTTTAAATGTAAATAATTTACTTCCTTGGCATAAATAAGTTAAACTTTACAAACTAATAAATATTTTAGATAAGGTGAAATTTCATTTAAAAAAAATAAAGAGCAAATCATTATTACAAGCTAAATTTACGGGTAAAAAAATTCACAAATACTTAATCTAATGTGTATTCATATAAATTAGGTAGGTCTTAAAAAATAAAATAAGCTTAAACATTTCCCAATATTTACTTACACATTCAATCTTGAATAATATCGTAATTATACGTACGAGTATTAAGTTATGTCAGCCTAAATTATATGAATAGGTTGCTTAGCCACTGCAACTAAACATTTTAAATATATTATTTTTTTTAATGGCACAATATAGTGTGATATCTGTTTAAATTTGATAAATTTTAATATTTTGGCACGTTCTTATAGACATTGCAAAAAAATATCTAATAATGGTTTGGCTTTACTTTAAAGCAAAACCATCACTAATATGCATCAACCTTCTGATAGGCCAGTAGGCTGTCGGTTAGAAAATAATAAATAAATAAATATTTATAATAAAGAGGTAAAATGGGAACCAAAGGCAAACAATATTCGAATTATGTTCTTCAGTTAAGTAAATCTCAACTGATTAACACATTTTTTACAAGTCAGATTCTCCATACAAAGCTGTTGAGAAGGACATATAATCTAATGCACCGGGTACACCTCCGGGACCTTTGAAGGGAGGCATACGCTGAATGCAATATTCGGCTTGATCTGGTGGTAGTTCCCTTCTGAGTTCGTCGGGAAGAATGTATGGCTAAAAAAAGAAATTTAATATTGGATGTATCCGTTTATAGGTAATAAAGTAAGGGAAGACGACGTATTAAGCGTTAAACTTAATTTTTTTTTAAATACGGTTTATGAAAAATTTTATTTTGGCGATTTATAAGTATCAGAATAATGTCGAAGACTTTTAACCACAATTAACTAACCAGCAAGTTTGACTGTGACATTGGCAGAAATAATTTTCTCACAATCATACTGGCTCGGTATCTTAATTTTTAATTTACTCATCAAGCACTTTGACTGAGAGTAAATATGCCTGTCAATGTAATTAATGTCACAGTCAAACTTTCTGGTTAGTTAATTATGGTTAAAAATCTGTATGCAACCCAACATAAGTCAACTAAGTTTTGCATTGTAATTTTTTTTTATTCCTCTTTAAATTTATTTTTTTTAAGTAGCCTCTTTTTTTCGAATTCGGTTTTTTACCTCTTCGTTCACTGCCAGGGCCATCCCCAAGGAGAGCTATAGCTTAACGTGGATTCCGAACCACGACGCTAGAAACCAGGGCTAACCTTTGGTTTCTAGTGTCATTGCATGTTACATTTAAATTAAAGTTATTCCCATTGCAAACTTGTAATTATTTACTTTTTGGACACCCTGTATAGGTTAGTGATTTTTCATAAATGCAACACAAAACCTAATCTGTTAGTAGACTTGTTGTTTGACAAAAGAAAATGTTGAAAATTTAATCATTAAAATTGTTGCTATATTGCACACAATACAAAATATTTCAAAAACTGTAAGGTTTAAATCCGTTAAATCTTGATGAAACTAATTATTATTTTGATCATAAAACCCGAAAACGAAATAATATACAGGGCATTCCATTTAAAAAATACAACTTTAAGGGCAAACAGTAGTCGATGAGTCATCAGGAACAAATACTGCATTTAAACCACATGGCGCATATTGTACCTGCGTCTGGCGATAGCAATAAAATTTCTTTTTTTATATACAAAATTTTATAAAAACGAATTTCACGAGAATCACGTGGCGCGACGTCAGTTGAGATTTAGAAGATAATATCGGCGCATCGTTGGTAATTATAATGGACAATAAGAAGTTAACATGAATAGCCGTAATATTTCTATTTTTATATTCTGCATGGCGAATGATATAATTTGACCCTATACAGAATGATTCCTAAGTTGATACTTCTCTTTTAGATATGTATAGAAGGCATTCAAATAAACAACATTTTCAAATACCTTTTTTCAAAAAACTCAAAAACAAAGTACTTATATTCATTTTTTACATTATGGATCAAATACGGTTCTGCCTAACTTGACCGTTGAATATCATTAAGAAAACTTCTGGGTATAGGATGAGCCCGCAAAGGAAAGGGTTCTACGTATAATCTCGAAGCAGCAGCCGCACTTTGAGGACACTTTAGCACCATATCTACTAATTCATTGTTTTCAAATTTTACCATTTTCACGTGTCACCAATTTAAAACTAACTTGCTTTAGAAAAACACACCGCAGCGTATTGCCAAATAACTCGTACCAACCCGGAAATTGCATGACTAATCAGAGATAAGACAAACAACATAAAGTATAGCCTACGTTTCGATGACCAGGCCCGCACTTAGATTTTTTACCTCTGTATCTTGCCTATTTTTAATTTTTAAGCTAAAAAAGAAGTATCAACTTAGGAATCACTATAATTGAAACTTTAAAATAAATTTTCAAAATGGTATTAAATTTTCAAGTAGACAAGCCAGGAAAGGATGCCGCGTTAGACGCTGGTGTGGAAGGCCCTTATTAGGTTTCGTGTTTTTGGGACAACTTGTATATTATAAAAATAATTTTAAAATGTACCGTCAACGGCCATCCGCCCCGAATATTTTTATATTAAAAAAAATATAATAAAGTTTTTAAAAAAATAAAGTTTAGTTTTGTTAATTTCTCGACAAAAAAAAATGGAAATAGTTCTGGAGATGAAACTTTTAAAAGGAAGTCATTTAGTGGGGTAATTACCTTATCAGCGGCAAGAATGCGGAAACTATCAATAACTTGTTCGGCAGTGTCAGTATCGGTGCTTTCTCTGGTCATGAAATCTAAGAATGCATCAAAGTGTATGTAGCCAGTACTATTGGGATCAACAGCCGACAAGATACGATGGAAATCGATTTCTCCCTGTCTGTCTTTTCCTATTGAATATCCAAGAGAGACTAGACACGATTTGAATTCATCAGGGGCAAGACGTCCTGAAAAAAAAAATTTAATCGTTTTTAACATGTTTAAGTATTAGTTTTTCTCGCCAAAGATTCAATTAAAAAAATATATCATTTGGCACCAAAATATTAAGTTTTAGTTTTCTTTAATTATATTTATTATTTTTTACCTTTTAATTAATTATTATGTGTGTTACCTGTTCTATTTTTATCGAAGTGATTAAAGGAAGATCTAAATTCATTTAATTGTTGTTGAGTAATGCCTTTAGAGTCTCTAGTTAAGATTTGATTTTCCACTTCGTTAATATTACGGTTAATGGAGGTTAGAAGCTGTTCCCATCCTACTCGAAGAGTTTCCATGGTATAATGGGTATATCTAAAAACAAAAATATTCGAATCATAGTCATAGCCCAAGAGCTGGATATGATTTAACTTTAGAGTGTAGGAGCAGATAAGCGAGTTAACCTTTGTATTTGGTAAAAACTGAATAGTTTATTACCTGTAAGTCTGGCTGACGGTCGATGGTTTCGAGCCAAGCCACATAACTCGAAAATTGCATAAAATGTACTGCACCTTCTATAGTCTATTTCAGAAAGGTGTAGAGTAATAAAATGGGAAATTCCGTTCAGTTAGGCTAAATTTCGGTGTCGGCCATAGGCGCAGGTACATTTTGTACATTAAATTATTTATAACTAACCAAAAAAAAAAAGAAGACAATTTGATAAAGAAAGAACTTATTAGCTATAGCAAATTTACACAAACATCGTTTTATGAAATATGCCGTGAAAGTTATAGCCGAAAAACATAGTGTAACTGTGCTGCGCACACCGCCATGTCATTACGAACTAAATCCTATAGAACTTATATGGGCGCAAGTGAAAGGATTTGTAACAAGACACAACACGACATTCAAAATGAAAGACGTTAAGCAACTGTTTGATTAAGCCATTAAGGAAGTGACATCAGAGCACTAGCGAAAAGCAGTCAATCATGTCATTATAGAAGAAGAGAAAATATGGCATCTTGGACCACCTGATCGATCGGACCGTCGACCCGTTAATTATAACGTCAAAAGGAGATGACAGTTCCTCAGATGACGAAGAATGTTATGATTTTTTATAATTTAATTTCTGTATAATGTATTTTTTTTTAATGTGTAATAAAAAATACATGTACCTAATACAATGTACATAATGCACGCCTTTGCCACACCATTTTCAGTGTTTGTAAATGGATAACAATAGGCAAAACTCATAAATTGACACAAACCCGGGTGGTATTACCTATACACTTGATGAAAATAAAAATGTTTGCAATGAAATCAATGCCAAGTTATGAAAGTGGCTTAAATATTCGTTGGGTCACCCTGTAGTCCCCTTGCATACCTAATGAGCTTTTATTACTCTACACCTTTCTAAAATAGTCTATAAATAATGCTTGAAATTTAAACATAATAATTTTGATATAATAAAAATAATCAGGCGTTTTCGCAGATTTCCAACCTTTCGAATGAAGGTTTGGATGCTATGCCGATAAAGCGTTTTTTCAAATGTTTCAACAAGCCACTCCGCAACGCGATGTGCTGTTATCAAAGAAATCGAATTTAAAGAAAAACTACTAAAAATTGCTGTTTTTTAAATAAAAATGAGTTACGTAATGAATTTATTACATCACCACGGCACCTAAAGAAAAACTTGGAAACATACCTGTTCTCAAAGATCATACTTTCTTGTACGGCTTGATTAATCTTTTCCAATTCTTCAATATGAGGTTTATATGCGTAAACACCTTGTTCGTATTCCTTAAGCCTGTGTAATTGATCTTCCAGAGTACCATGGAGTCCCATGCCGATGGCAGTTACAGCATCAATTTGACGTTCAATCCATGGACCAACAGCATTAGCTTTTTCAGCAAACTGCCTTCTAAGCATTTCATTGTCTATGATGGAAGTTAAGGAAAATGCACTTCGAAATTATTTTTTATTATGATTGTGATATCCTGGGAAACAAATCAGAGAGCATAATAAATAGTTATTTATACTACAAGGGACGTAAGTAACATTTACTAGTCGAAAACGATTTTGCGCCCGATGCGAATATAAATCCAAAAAATCTAATGTGTTTGACAGGGAAGATATAAATAAATTCCTGTTTAAAGCCCCCGATGATATTTATTTAATGACGAAGGTTGTAATGATAATGGGAATTGTTGGAGCGTGCCGTTCTAGTGAACTTTGTGCAATGAAAATGGACAATGTTGAATTAAGGCATGCAGCCATATTTGTTACTCTTCCTGATTCCAAAAATGGAATGGCACGTAAATTTATAGTGACTAAAAGTGACGATGAAAAGGTTTGTTATTTTAAAATAGTTCGAAATTACATTGATATAAGATTCCACATGACAAATTTTAATCCTCGCTTCTTCATGCGATATCAAAATGGAAAGTGCTTAAACCAGCCTGTTGGGAAAAACTCAATTTCTTCAATTCCCAGTAAAATTGCTAAATTTCTAAACTTTCAGAACTTTAAGGAGTACAGGGTGTTACAAATTCGACATACCAGCGCTGGAATCTCAGAAACCATCGGAGTTAGAGAAACGGTTAAATGGAGGCAAAGTTGTGCATTCGAAAAAAACCAAAATTTTGCAAAATCGTTTTTATTTTCTCCTGAGCTCATTTGACTAGCTATTTAAAAATAAATGACACTTTGTCATTGTCACTTTTTCTCCTCTACAAAATGACGTTACTAGGTTAGGTTAGGTTAACCAATTTTTTTAAATACGGACCTGGATTTTTTAAACCGATTTTTAAACCCTCCTACCTTCAAAATGTAATGGCGATATTACTTTCTCATAATGATAAATTGTCCTTGCTTATTTTTTTAAATTCATATTTTTTACACTTCTTTTCAGTCCGATCCAGGCAACGAATCACAATATTAATTAAAAACTTTATTTTATTTAAAACATTCATACATAAGTAATATAATTTATTTTATAAGAATTTTCTAATAATTCTAAATTTACTAATTATGAATTCTAATTTTCTAAATGTTCAAAGAGATTGCCGTTTTGCTCAATAAAACGATCGATTTTTCTTCCAATTTTGGCGACAGCCCTTTCAACCGATCTTCTCCTTATCCTACCAAATGCAACCTGTATGCGTTCTTCCATGGCATCTACGTCATTTTTGGGTAATACATGTATTACTTAAATACCTAACATGAACTTTAGACAAACTTTTTCATGAAACTTATTTGTAAAAGTTTTAAATAAAATAAAGTTATCTTTGAACATTTAGAAAATTAGGATTTATAATTAATTTTTTATTTATAATAAATTCTTATAAAATAAATTATATTACTTATGTATGAATGTTTTAAATAATATTGATTTTTTAATTAATATTGTGATTCGTTGTCAGGACTGGACTGACAAGAAGTGTAAAAAATATGAATTTAAAAAAATAAGCAAGGAATATTCATCATTATGAGAAAGTAATATCGCCATTACATTTTGAGGGTAGGAGGGTTTAAAAAAATCCAGGTCCGTATTTAAAAAAGTAAAGTTGGTGATAGCCCCTCGGAGACGAAAAGGCGGATCTTTAGTTTAGTAACGTCATTTTGTAGGAGAGAAAAAGTGACAATGACAAAGTGTCATTTATTTTTAAATAGCTAGTCAAATGAGCTCAGGAAAAAATAAAAACGATTTTGCAAAATTTCGGTTTTTTTCTAATAAAATCGGAAGTATTCGGAATTTGAAAACTTTTAAAGCGGCATTATAACCAGCACCGAATTGCACAACTTTGCCCCCATTTAACCGATTTTCTAACTTCTATGGTTTCCGAGATTTCAATGCTGGTATGTCGATTTTGTAATACCCTGTATACGGGTTTGAATCACCTGCGATTCCAAACCGTTAAGTGACTCACATCTACAGAAGGTCTAATTTAACCGAAATGGCTATCAGGTTTTTGTGCAATAAGTGAAAATTTCAAAACGTAGTTGTGCAGTGGCGGCTCGTCAGGTGAAGGGGCTCTTCACCAAAAAAAAATAAGACCATGTACCAATACAGCTACCATTTTAGCCCTTAAAAAATAATTATGTTCGATTTAATAATATTAATTTAATTAGAATGTAGCTATACATATAATAGGGGCACGGTTAACTCCCATGGACAATAATTATAAACACTCGTGTATTTTGGCGCGCCCCAGCGACCGTGTCCGTTATCTTAAAGCAAGTGAAGACCCAACGCCCTACATGGCTTTGATATTCACCGTTGCTATGGTTACGTGACGTCAGTCACTTAAATAGCATGTAACAATTTGCATTATGATGAAGGGCTATTTAAAAATAGATCAGTCGTATGCACCATTGTTTTAGCATTGGTTCGCCTAATCTTAAGGTATTTATCTTGAGGCTTCGCGAAACTTACGGTTATAGATATTGTTTTTACGCGATTTAACGTGTGATTAAAAAGTTTTTGTGTACGTACGTACTTAGTTGTGTGTTTTAAAAATGAACCCAATAAATGACATTGTAATTTGTCGGAAGTCGTTGGACAGATGACGATAAGAGAGACGTATTGTTACACGGGTTTTTAGTCAATGTTTGTTTAAGTACCCGCACTATACATTATTACATTTTTTAAGACCGCGAGCCGCCACTGTAGTTGTGTTTGAAAAACGGCTCAAAAATTAGAATATTGTCAATCAAAAAAACTAAAAGGATACTTTGCTGCTTTCTGAGCTCGCCTTGTAATGTGGCATCTCGTTGGGGTACAAGAGTCCTAACTTCTCCCCATTTCCTGGTTAAATCCTGAAAATTAACTTTTTACAGTTTAAGCTTAACGACAATATCAATTAAATTCTAAAAATAAGTAAATTTACCTCCAAATTACCACCAAATCCTTCCTTGTTACAAACACGGTTGCATAAAAGATTTAACAATTAATTCTTAGTTACAATTTATTATTTATACTAAGATGATGTGGTGGTGATTATGCAAGTGGAGATGATTATCAACTGAATTCACAAGTATTAAAAATCATTGTATTTCTTGTTCTTTTAACCTTAAATTGTCTCTCCTGAAAGGTTTAAAATTAAGAACATCTAGCGCTGTACCCGTCATGATCTATCTCATACTGTTAGCAAGCCAACATCTGACTCGATAAATTAACTCATATATACGATACACCTACATCGGTACGCCTATAAGCAAGCTAAAATTTGAACATCGCTACGCATGCCGTCACATTCGAATGACGCGAGTGACGGTTCTAACATCACATTGCCGGGTTATTGTAAAAAGCGGGCAAATTTTCTTTCTGTCTGTGGCTGTGTTGTTTTTTATTTTCAGTTCGGGTTCAAGTGTATAGCGTACTAGGATTTCTATCGACTCGGTTAGGTATTTGGCATTGTGGCAGAATAAAACTAGCAAAGCAAGTAGCCAAAAACTGGTGCCTCTGTGTTTTTAGGGGATTCGTTTTCGATTTACTTTATCTGCAGTTTTATACTTTTTAAACACCTGATGCAATTTTTCGCTTTTAAAACGACCGTTTACTTGCACCCAGTGGCGTGCAATGCTGTTTTAATCAGAGTGGGCAAAAATTGCATTAAGACAAAAATTTATCTTCCGTAGCATTCAAGTATCTAAATTTCAAATTTTGTCACAAAATGTCCTGTTTTTCAGTTTGTGGAAAGAACACTGGCAGAAGAAGAATAAAACGACATTATTTGTAAATTAGTTCAACACGGCGGTCTTTACGTCAAAATTATTTTAAAACATCGTCATAAAAATTGGTTTTGCTTTTTAAATCCTGCAAAAGGTTGCTCTCCAGAGAAATTATTGTTAATAAACCCTGTCTCTTCCTGTGTGTTTCGTAAATAGGTATTCATTCTTTTTAATCCACAAAGGGATCGTTCTGCAGACGCGCTGCTAACCGGAATAGTAACAATTAACGCCTCCATATTTATTTTTTCCCGAACCCGACAGCGCGAAGTCTAGCAAAACGGCGAAAATTAATTTTATTATTAAAAATCTATCATCCACCTGATTGAACCAATGTTGCCAAAAACGAAGTCAATTATTATGTGAAATATGACGATAAGCTTACTGAATATGAAATATTAAGAACCTATCAAAAAATTATTTTTGTTTTTATTAATTCTCACAAAGGTGCTTCTTATATTACGATACCTCATCCGTTATCCCTTTAAAAATCTCCTAACTAAACTAATTAATAATAAAACTTATAGAGGCGTGTTTCATATTTTATATTAAGTAAGCGAAGTATTTTCCAAACTACGGCAAAACTTGAAGATTGGCACCAATGCACTTACCAAACGTTTGCTTTCTTGGCGCGGGCTGATAGATGAAGGAAGGTCGAAAGTTGCGACGGGTTTATTTGTTACATCTTTCTCTACCCTACTGCCTACTGGCTCTTCCGCTTGCTTCCACTCGTACAAAAGCAGTGCTTTTGCTTTTGCATAAGACGCTAATGTACACCGAGATCTTTGCTTTTAGAACGGTCTTACGGAATACTTATACAGGGATCTAAGTTACGATATAAATAAGCAACGCCACTGCTTGCACCTAGTAAACCGGCCTCAACATTGTTAAAGCGTCCTCGAACGTGACGTCACAATGTGGGTGAGAGAGAATTTATGCGCGTTGACATACCGGTGTATCGTGCTCCTATGCAAAATGGAAAATTAATGACGACAGTTTTGTCAATTTAAGAGCGATAAAAAGGGTTCATAATTTTTTATCACAGATAAAAACGCATGTTTCTTTCTCATAACCAAATTAAATTTAGCACGCGTGCATTACTTTAATGTCTACACTGTCATAATTATTATAACTGTCAGTTTATCTCGTAAAATTATTGATTAGAGCAAAATTATTTCGTTCATGAAAATGGAGATGATTAATACCTGTTTAAACATATAAAAATTATTCTTACATGAGCGGTAAGGGTAGTGTAAGGATTTTCAAGCCCTCCGGGTATTTGATGTTGTTTTACAATACTTTCAACCTCTCTCACTAGTCCGACAATACTTTGGTATTCCTTGTCGGCTTCGCCCAATGTTGCCTGAAATATAAAAAGCGTTATTGTGATAAAAGGAATATTTTTGGTTTATACGTATTACTCGGTTGGCATTGGCTAGAAACATCTAGTAGGGTAAATATAAAAAGAGAATTGTATAGTCTTTAGTTTCTGCCTTAATATTTAGTGAGATTTTTTACAACTCTCATGCAATATAACTTTTAAAATGAATGTATGGTTGCTATCTTCAAAACTTTTTTTTACAAAATATATATCTTATAACCTTGAAGTGAGAGTGAGCATCGATTAATCCCTGAATCTCCTCCACAGTATGGACAATGAAGATATCCACTAAATCTTCCCTAGTTCCGTCCAACCAATTGTTAAATGGTGCTGCTCTCTTGGCGAACTCCAAGTGAAGGATGTCGATCTTCTCCATAATGCGTTCGGCGTCATCCAACGCCTGCCTGCGTCTTTGAGTCAAGGCACCGAGACGATCCCATTGGTCGCAAATACGCTGGCAGCGGGCATTTACGCTTATACTGTCGTGGTATTCTAGGGAACTAAAAAAAAATTCTAACTTAAGATCATTGTAGTTTTGGCACTCATTTTAGTGCGAAATATATTAAAGTATATACATATATTTCAAGCACGTTTCGGTGTCCATACAGACAGCTGTCATGCATGGAAAACTTTGCCGTGGAAGGAAACACAACAATGTATGCAAATATCTAAATAATATATTTACTTTAATTCTTGAGCAATAGCGGCAATTTGTTCAACTCTGTCCTGGTGAGCCGCGAGGTCACTTTCAAAGGCTTCGTGTTTTTTCTTAAGTGCTTTTAGTTCGTTCAACCGACAGTTTCGGAAATCTTGACTCTGAAGCATTTCTTCTTTACCTCTTGTCCATTCCTCATGAGCGTCGGCCTTACGCCTGAATTTTTCAGCTAAATGTTCAAGCCTCTCCAGACGCATCATCTCTGATAGCAGCCACTCTTCAAAGGCTTTTTCGGCTCCTTCTAGTCCTTTCCATGCATTGGCAATATCCTGTTAAAGGAAAAAATGTTTATTGTACTACTAATAATCAATAATATAGGGTTGTGATCATCAGAGAAGAATGTACGCTACGTAGTAGTGGGAAGTTTATGAGAGCATGTCGCTTGACCTACGTATCTTCTCGACAACCTGAAGAAATCAATCAACAAACCGAAGCAATCGCGTGATATTAGCAAGTGATATCCTTCCCTACCTCCCGCTTTCCTTCCTTCCCTGCACCATCGGATTCTTCTCATATTTCCAGGGTAGGAGATACTTAGTTCTCAAATATGTGTTACTCGAACTGTGTAAGCAAAACACAGCTCAGTTTATGACTGAAAAGCTTTGTCAAATTTGTTAATAAAACTATACTTACCGAAACCGTTTTTCCCTCGGTGGGCATGTAAGCTGGTCTATTTGACAACCTCAATTTGGTTTGTAGGGTATTGAAATTTGTCTCAAGTTTCGCTTTCTGTTCTACACGTGGGGGTTTATGTTTACGCCTGTACGTACGATATTCTTCTAATTTCTTCTGAACTCCTGCCAAGGAATTGTCGGTTTGTCGCGAGTTCAGCCATGGCATGGTACGTCTTATCCATTCTAAAAGCTATAAAAATAAAATGTAATTATTATTTGGCCTAAAGTCTAGGGCTATAATAACGCCGACGACTGTATACTGTTCATAGCAACTGTAATTTATAAAAAGTGTTGGTAAATTTCATATGAGGGAAGGAAAACTCAGTAACGGATTTTCAGGGTACGCCAGGCATAACTCAATAGTTTTGAGAATGCAATGATGGCAGAATTTTCTTAAAAAATTGTGTATAGGTCCACTTGATGCTTACCACTGTCGTCTGCGTCGGCATGGCATGTGGGGGATATGGAACCCGATTAATAAGTATTAGAGTTGTCGAAAGAAGATATATTCTCCAAAATTGTGGATCGGAAGAAAGAGGTAATTGGTAGGTACTTGTTTTAATTTTAAAGTCTGTCGATTTTTGACCGCAATGTCCCTCCATCTTTTGAGTAAAAGCACATCAGTAGTATGTAAATCTCGAATAATGCGGAGGCATAGCAAGAATCATTTCGGATAATCCGGTTCACGGGTCGTTTCGGATAATGCGGAGTTCGCATAATCGGGTTTCGGATAATCGGGAGTCTACTGTAGTAGATTTTAGTAGTGTTCTCGCAGGATGGAGTCAAAGACAAGTGAATTCTAATATGTTTCCTTTCTATAACATAACGTGACGTGTGGGCTAATTACAGTTACAGCTCACTAAAAATCTGGGGAAATTATGATCGACGACAAATTGGTTGCGCAGACTATATTTATTTGCTGGCCTGGCATGTCCAAAATTTTACTCCAGGAACCGCCACTAGAAAAAAATGTAGGATGTCTATAAAGATAATCACGCTTTAAAAGAATGTATTGAGCGCAATTATATATATATATATATATATATGTAGATTATTTTAAATTAAAGTTGAAGGTGAAATTAAGAAATTATTTTTCTAGATACAATTGTTTGTTCACGTAGTTACGAATCGGACACGGTACTTCTCTTCATACCCATCATAATAATACAAAAGTTTTCTGTTTTTACCGAATGGATGAGTAATTAACTTAAATATTAAAAAACGGTATACGTACATCACTCGCAAGACGTTCATATTCCTCCATAAGTCGTTCGTTTTCCTGGTTAACTTTAAGAACTTTACAAATTCTATTTGCAGCAGTTTCAGCCTAAAAAATTCATAAACAAATTAAATAAAAAATGCGTCTAAATGTAAAATTTGGTATACAAAAAATGTTAGAAAGAAAAAGCAATACAATTTTGAAAATTTAAAGGTGTTGCGTTACTAGAATTAGAAAATTTATTGCCATCGCACCAACAATTTTAGATCCTCTACGAGAGAGATATTTTTGATAAAAACACGTGAAAACCAGCCAGTCGAAACCGGCCGTTGTTATGCTCTATTTACGTTATCGAAACAAAGATAACATTAAAATCGGCAGCTTGACTAATAAAATAGTTCCTGTTAAGGGAAATACATGTTCATCTGCTTGTATTTAAACTTTCTGCTCTTGCCGCATCTTTTTAATTGTTTCAATTTTAAAGGGTTACAATGCAAAATCTAAAAAACGGCTGGAAATATTTCATTCAAATTTTAGGACGGCAATAGGCAGTTTGGGGGACAAACATAAAAATTATTTTAAATTATACAGGGAGTCAATAGTCAGGACATATCAAATATGCTTTTTTTTAAAGAGAACATTCTATATTCTTTTCTAATCCTCTATTAAATTCTAGCATGTGTTGTATATAATGTGATATGTCTAAATTTAATTGCTTTTGAGATATTGACGTTTAAAATATGACATTTTCGGATTTTGGTATTTGGCTGTACTGGAGAAAAATAGTTTTCACATCCCGATCTTAGTTTTTTATTTTCTATCTAAAAGTTACAACGTCCGGGTTAATATGTTAAACTGTAAAAGTGGTGGTTTTTCACCTAGATGATGAGAGATGCGCCGTTTGAATGCCAGTCTAGTCCGAAAATGTCAATTTTAAACGTCAATATCTCAAAAACAATTGAATTTAGACATATGATATTATATAAAAAATATGCGTGGAATTTAATAAGGTATTAGAAAAGAATATATATATAGGTTGTTCCATTTAAAAAAAAGCAAATTTGATATGTCCTGACTGTTTGGGACACCCTGTATAAATTAAAATTATTTTAATGTTTGTCCCCCAACCTGCCCATTACCGTCCTAAAATTTGAATGAAATATTTCCAGCCGTTTTTTAGATTTTGCATTCAAACACTTTAAAATCCTCGGCCTGTATAAGAGTGTTGTGATACTCTTATTTTGGATATTTTTGATCTATGAAGTGCTGAATATGACAAATTCAGTCATAGCGAAAAAGCCCATTATCATTGTTCGTATATCAGAGTAAGTTATTTAACAGACAATAAAAAAGATTAATTATGAAAAAAATGGTGACTATCTTTTTATCTGAAAATTTTTAGCGCGTTGCAGATAAATTTTTTTAAAATTGAAAAAATGTTATGCTTCCGCTTAGAATCGGTTATCAGAAAGGTGTAGAGTAATAAAATGGGAAATTCCGTCCAGTTCGACTCAATTTCGGTGTCGGCCATAGGTGCATTAAATTATTTATGATAACTAACCAAAGAAAAAAAAAGATAATTTGATAAATAAGGAACTATTAGCTATAGCAAATTTACACAAATATCGTTTTATGAAATATGCCGTGGAAGATATAGCTGAAAAACGTAGTTTAACTGTGCTGCGCACGCTGCCAGTCCATTGCGAACCAAATCCTATAGAACTTATTTGTAGCAAGAAACAACACGACATTCAAATTGAAAGACGTTAAGTTACTGTTTGATCAAGCCATTAAGGAAGTGACATCAGAGAACTGGCGGAAAGCAGTCCTATAGGTCATTAAAGAAGAGGAGAAAATGTGGGATCTTGACCACCTGATCGATCGGACCGTCGACCCATTAATTATAACGTCAAGAGGAGATGACAGTTCCTCAGATGACGAAGAATATTATTTGTATTTTTTTTATAACGCTCAATAAAAATAAGTGTAACAGCTAATACTATGTACATAATGCACGCATTTGTCACACACTTTTCAGTGTTTGTGAATGGATAACAATAGGCAATACCCATAAATTGACCCAACCCCGGAAGGTACTACCTACACTTGATAAAAATAAAGAATTTTGCAATGAAATCAATGCCAAATTTTGAAAGTGGCTTAAATATTTGTTGGGTCACTCTGTAGTCCCTTTGCATAGCTAATGACCTTGTACTACTCCACACCTTTCTAAAATAGACTATAGGAAAGAAAATGGCCTAGTTTCTCACGTATATTTTGATTTTGCAAATTTTTAACGCATATGTCATTTTGGTAAATATTAGTTTAGCTTATTCATTTTCTACAACAAAAACTCCTACGCGCACCAGACCATTAAAAAAATAGCCAACGAATGCTATAATATGTATTTTTAAAACTACTCATTATGCACGTCATTAATACAATCTATTACTATCAGCGTAATGTATTTTTGAAGAACGTGAAACAAATATATTTACTTGTGCCTAAGCTCATAAGTTACAGCTTATTTTTTCTTGGCTTCTGTGGCAATAAAGTTCCTAAATATATCCTAATAAAATTTTAATTATTTGCTGGTAGATATTATGCGTGCCTTATATACAGGGTGTCCTAATAGTACAACCAAGTAAAATAATTTCATTGTCACACACATAATACAAAACATATTAAATATAGGTAAAGAGAAATGACAAAAAGAAACTGTCAGCTTCTAAAATTTGTATTTTTAAGAAAATACAGGGTGATTTCTGGATCAATTTTAAGCCGAAAAGTTTATATACACATAAGTCCTAAAATGCTTTGTATTCGATATACAAGGTATTAAAGTTTTTTTTTTGGTTTTTATCAAAAATCTCGAAAACAGTTGGATACATTACACAATTTTATTACTATTATTAGTCTATACATAAATGTAGTGTCATTTATTTCAAACTGTTTTCGTGATTAAAAAAAAAACTTCGGGGTAGGTGGAATTAGGTATACGCGCTTTGAGAAGGAAAAATTAGAAATTTGTTGATTTTATCTATCTTAGTGAGAAATGGCATACCTGTGATAGATGGGTCTATGTAATGGGTTATCCCTGTGTCTTGTGTGTGTAATGTTTGGTGTGAGTAGTGCGTTTTGTGCCTGTGTTTGTAAAACGTTGCCAATATATCGTGTAAGTACGTACTGTCTTATGTAAGGTGTGTTTATCGCTGTGATGTAAGAAATTGTGTGGTTAGTATTACTGATGGTACATGTCGTAGCATTACGTTTTGTAATTCTTGTAGTCTGTAAAATTATGCGTTTGATATGTTGCACCAGAGCGGTGCAGCATAATATGTCAAAGTAGGTCTGATGATTTGGTTGTAGATTGTCAGTTTGTTTTATGTAAAATAACACTGCCATCCCCATGGCAAAACAGCCTGATCCAAAACATATGACATATGTATAAATGAACTTTTCGACTTTCGGGCCTGAAATCGTCAATCAAAATAAGTACATATCATTAATTAACACCCTGTATGATAATCACATGTAACATTTGTGTCACCTACATAATATTCATTTTTTAAGGTTGGTTGTTTTTTTTATCAGTTATCACGCCTTTTCCTTGATATTCATAATCATATCATTCATCATAGTTTAAATAATGTCTACATCATACTTAAATTTCAAATTCTTTTTAAAATACCGTGATTTGTTCTGATCACGACATAAGTATCTACCTAGCAAATTTCATTACTGACGTTAAAGTTAAGATAATAATTATGTTTTCACCTTTTGAGCACCGGAAAAACAGTGGTAGTAAGATGACACATACGTCATGACCGCTCGTTCATCCGGCATGGCGGTGTTCTGTAAGTCTGCGTGCAAACAATATTATCAACATAACACAACATGCGAAAGTATTAATCAAAATACCTACCCTGTAAACTATAATATATGTATGTATACAGTGTATGTACGGCTTCTCACCTTCCGTCGTCTATACCGGGTGACACAACAATTTTTTCCGTAATTTTAAAAATAAAGATTTAAAAATTTGAGTAGTTAATAAGTGTGTAACTTATCATTTTTCGACCAATTTAAACCTTCAAAACCACTTCAGGTTTTTAACTTTTAAATTTTAAATGGAAACCCTCCATTCTTATTCGATGCCTAAATTCTATGAAAAATTCTCTTTTCAATGACATATCACATTATAAATTGTTTTAAAAATGGCCGCCTATATCAATTTTCCATTGTTTTCTAAAATGTCCATAACTTTGATAAAACAAGGTAAGTGGTAAAGAGTAGGCCATGGAAACGTTGAAATGGTTCATTTCAACCTGCTTTATAATATAAAATTTACTTGCTTGAGAGAAATGTGTCCGTTAGGGCTATTTTATTTACAACCTGTTTAAAAAAAGAACAAAACGGAATTTCTCGATTTTTTTAAATGGCATCCCATCTGTGTTTTATTATAATAAAATTATTTATTTAATTTCCTTTCTAACGGTGTATTACAAGTTACTAAGTATTTATTAGGTAATAGTAGAAATTAACAAAAATATCATAATAGTAGATTCTGTAACGAGGTTGGAATGAAAATTTGATCCGAGTGGAAGTTTCCGAACGCGAGCGTAGCGGGTATCGAATTTTCATTCTAACCGAGTAGCAGACTATATTTTCTCCACGACCAAATATACTATTCGCAATATTTGTAATTTCAGGTGAAGTATTATCCAGTTCCATATCTGATTCATCCGATTTTTCACTCATATTTTGTGCACTAAAATTTGTCTGCTGACATTGACAGTTTCGAAATTCATGGCAACCTATGTCGTTTAGATCAATTACAGAATATTCATTCCGCATCTTGTTATGGAATGAAAATACACGCAAAACGCATAAGAAGCAAGTGTTTCAGAATAAATATTCCAACTCAAGAGCAAGAATTTTTACATTCTATTATCAAAAATGATTTTGGAATTATTGCATTTAGTAATGGTCGTGGAGAAATGTAATTTCTAGACCCGAATAAGTCATATTATTTAATAAGATTTGACATTTTGGTCTTATAAATGCAGAAATAATATTTTTGTGTTGCACGACATGCTAGACTGGTATTGACTAAACTTCTTATAGCTTATTCGAGTCTAGAAATGACATTTATGATGTTTCTTGTTAATTTCTACTAAAACCTAATAAATAATTTTAACCTGTGAAACACGGTTAGATGGAAACTTAAATGAACAATGTTATGATAATAAAATAAAATTCCGCTTTGTTTTTCTTAGAAAACAGGTTGTAAATAAAATAGCCCTAACTGATACATTTTTCTCAAGCAAGTCAATTTTATACTATAAGTATGTTAAAATGAGCCATTTTAACATATCCACTCTTTACTACTTACCTTGGACACTTACTATGGACATTTTAGAAAACAAAGGAAAATTGATCTAAGAGGTCATTTAAAAAAACAACGATAAAGTGTTATTAAAAAGAGAATTTTCTATAGAACTTAAGCACATAAAAATTAGGGGTTTCTATTTAAAATTTAACAGAGTTTAACAAACTTCACTGCCGGTTTTGGTTTGGAAGGTTTGAATTGGTCAAAAAATGGTAATTTATATACTCATTAACGTCTCACACTTTCAAATCTTTACCGCTAAAATTACGGAAAAAAATGGGGGGGGGGGGGGGGGGGGTAGCACATTCTTGTGTCACCTGGTATACAATATGTATATTAGGTATTAATCAAGTTGACATTTTGATATTTTGCACATTTTACCTGTATCCTAGGGCGCGTTTCAAAGAAATATTTTTGGTATCCCAAAAAAGTTTTTCTTCAAATAACTTTTAATGAGTAAAAATTCAGACACAATTAAGTTTTAAGCAAAAACCCACAGGAATAAAATGTATATTATATTTTTTATTTCTTATTACCTGCTTCTTATTGCATATTGCTTATTTTTTAAATGTGTCTAGGCCTTTAGGAATAGCGATAGATTTGTAATAAGAAAAAAAAGTGTTCTTTAATTTCGCATTGAATGGTATAAAAATATAAGGGGCTCCAATTAAAAATAATATGCTTTAAAGACATTTGACATGAAACTGTGGACACCCTGTATAATTCGTATTAATCAAACGTGATGAACGAGACAGTTAAACCTTATTTAATAAGTACCTCGTATAATTTTCTTCATAAGGCATTATTTTTATTTTTCACTAATTTTTAAAACTAAGGATTTTATTTCTTTTTCGCTGATATCGCTCAACCGATTTCAACAAGATTTTTGGTGTATGTATGTACCCATACGAGGAAACCAAATAGGAAACAAAATATATGACAGGTAATCTAAAAAATAAACAATTATGACATTATAGTTTCTTGATGCACCCTGTATATTCAAAAATATTTTTCTGGAACGCCTCCTAGGATACAATAATAACTAAGCTATAGAAAACGGAAGGTGAGATGAAGGATTTTGTATTAACCAAATACAAACTATGAACCTCATTTTTGGCAATAAATCATCCGTCAATGTAGGAAAAAATTAAATTTAAGCGATTATGTGATAATCAATAAACTATTCTTTATTTAAATTGAAAATTTCCGACTCAATATATAATTAAATTTAGTGAGGTAGGTGTGTCTTAACCTTTGTTTATTTATTTGTTTGGAGATTCTTGGGTAAATAGATTATAACGAATATCATGGTACGTTTGGCTTTGAAATGATTTAAAAAAGTGCGCAAATAACGCACGAGACGTTGTTAAAACACACCATGAATTTTTGTATAACCTATTTACCCAAGAATCTTCAAACAAATACACAGTATGTTTACTTAAGCAACTAATGAGAAACTTTTTATTATTAACTTTACGAAAAAAAGTTATTCATCATAAAAAGTTCTGCATAGTCCAAAACCTAAAATACAATCATCTGATGTTAAATTTTTTGAGTCGTATACGAGGTTTGTCAAAAAATATGAATTTTGCCAAGAGTAAAGTACCTTTATTTTTGATAATATCGAAAACTGTAATTATGAAAAGTTTTTCGCTATGAAAAACTATGTTTTAATATGCAATTATACCGAAAAATATTTTTTTTATTTTTGCAAATTTATCGGTACCTAATTTGAGACAAAATTTTTAAAAATAAAAAAATATTTTTTAGTGTAATTGCATATTAGAACATAGTTTTTAATGCCGAATAACTTTTCATAATTACAGTTTTCGAAATTGTCAAAAATAAAGATACTTTTCTCTTGGGCAAAATTCATATTTTATGACAGACCTCGTAGACGACTGAAAAAATCTGATGGTTGCATTTTAGGTTTTGGACCATGCAGAACTTTTTATGAAGAATAACTTTTTTTGTAAAGTTAATAAAAAAATTTCCCATTAGTTGCCAACTTAAGTAGACAGAGACTGTATAACTAAATGGAGTCGTGTAAAACGGTTTTAACGTTATAGCTGGAAACTCATAAGATAGTACCTATGCCTATGCTGCCATAAAAGTTTGATAAAAAACCATCAGTCTAAATTACCATTAAGCAATGTATGATAATGTGGCTTAGGCTGTGAGTTGATAAAACTTACAGAGAACCACGAGGACGGTTACCAAAAACAGGCATATTTTATAGTATATTTTTATTATACCGGGTCCGCCAACGTGGCGGGACTTAAAAGCGGCATATTTTAAAAATATTTTACGTTTTACAGGGTGGCTCAAAAAAGTGTGGCGGACTAAACTTGCATTTTTTTAAATGGAACACCCTATATATTATATTATTTTCTAATTCCCTATACAATTCCACGTATATTTTGTATAAAATGTCATATGTCTAAATTCAACTGTTTTTGAGTAATTGACGTTTAAAATATGGCATTTTTTGACTTTGACAGGCTGTAACATTGGAACGGTTCATCTTAGAGAAAAATGGTTTTCACCTCCCTATCTTAGTTTTTCATTCTCTATCCAAAGAAACCAACCTCCGATTTACCATGTTAAACCAAAAAAACGGTTTTAACGGTTTAACATAGTAAATCGGAAGTTGGTTTCCTTGGATAGAGAATAAAAAACTAAGATAGGGAGGTGAACACCATTTTTCTCTAAGATGAACCGTTCCAATGTTACAGCCTGTCAAAGTCAAAAAATGCCATCGTTTAAACGTCAATTACTCAAAAACAATTGAATTTAGACATATGACATTTTATACAAAATATACGTGGAATTGTATAAGGAATTAGAAAATAATATAATATATAGGGTGTTCCATTTTAAAAAATGCAAGTTTAGTCTGCCACACTTTTTTAAGCCACCCTGTATAATGTAAAATATTTTTAAAATATGCCGCTTTTAAGTACCTCATGCTGCTTTAGTAATTTTGATAAGTTCCTCGATAATGATTTAAATTTCCGTCCCCGCTTCGTTGGCGGACCCGGTATACTAGGGTAATTCTTAAGTAGATACTTATTTTTTAGCTGTGTATAGAAGGCATTAAAATAAACATTTTCAAATACCTTTTTAAAAAAACTTAAAAATAGGGAAGACACAGAAGTAAAAAATCTAAGTGCAGGCCTGGTCATCAAAAAGTAGCCTGCTATACTTTATGTTGTTTTTGTCTTATTAGTCATGCACTTTACGGGTCGGTGGTGAGTTATTTATTTGGCAATCTGCTGCGGTGTGTTTTTCTGAAGCAACTTAATTAAAAGTTGGTGACACGTGAAAATGGTAAAATTAAAAACAATGAACTAGTAGATATGGTGCTAACTTACGATGAGTGTCGTCAAATTGCTGCTTCAAGATTATACGCAGAACGCTCTCCCTTGCGGGTTCATCCTACACCCAGAAGTTGTCTTAATGTGATTCAACTGGCAAGTTAGGCAGGACCGTATTTAATCCATAGTGTAATAAATGAATGTAAGTATTCTATTTTTGAGTTTTTTGAAAAAAATATTTGAAAATGTTGTTTATTTTAATGCCTTCTATCAACTTTAAGGAATCACCGTGCATACACCGGAGACTCAGGTATAACGTCAAACGTTTTTTTTTACCGGAAAATAAGTTGATGTTTGGTTGTTGAAAAGCGTTGTTTTTATGTGAACAAAAAAAATGTTATTGATTACCACCTTGTGTGTAACAAACCGTTTGTTCCGGTTTGTTACACCCTAAACAAACCGCTAGATCAATAGCGTCGAGGTTTATGTATATAATGGAAGTATATCCCGTAACAACAATGACAGAGTACTTGTAACTGTAAATAATGGACATGCTTACAATTCTATCGTTTACCCAATAATAAAATTTCGTAATTAATTTGGAACCATACCCAAAATCATTTATTTTGTTATCGGGATGTTTACCTAATTCTGGGTAATAAATGAATCCATTATTATGATAGGATGTCTTGTGTGTCAGATAGATCTGAGGCCATTTGAACCACTACGTGGCAAAAGATAGAAGAATCATACAGATAACGACAGTAAAAGTATATTAAAATTTATAAAAGTTAGATCCTAGCCAATAGGGTGGTGAGTTTGTCCAAACAAGACATGTTGAAAGGGTCATATGGTATATACAGGGTGTTCCAGATAAGGATGCACTATACAGGGATCTCGTTAACATTTAAAAAAAACTCCAAATCCTTCCGAAGATATTTGGGCAAAACCGAATTTTCGTGATTTCGTTTTTTTTTTCTGACTCGATTTGAAGAGATATGTTAAAACAAGGTTACATTTTTATTACCATTTTTTCTCCTCTACAAGTTGGTGTAATTAGATTTTCGATCCGACGATTCATTTTTTCAAAATCATCATCAACTTTGCTTTTTTAATTAGTCGGGAAATTTTATTTCCTTATTTTTAAATTCCCCTCTTCTTTTATAATTCAACGACGTATCACACTTGCTATTAATAATACATTTCGGATTTAAAAACCCATCATCAATCAGAATAAGAGCAAATTCATCTTATTTGAAACTATTTTATTTTTAATCGCCGTAACCTAATCTAATTTTAATCTGTCTCAACTGTAGATTAGGCTGTGACGGGCACTTGTTTAAATAAATCATAAATACTTGCCAAATGACAGATGGTAATGAAATAGTTTAGTGCAAATTAACTTTTATATAATTTCTTTGAAGTAAAAATTTTATGTTTATGAGGAGTTGTGTAGTTTTTTTTAATGAAAATTATGGAACATTATTCAAGAAAGGAAAATTTTTATATGATTTGCTGTCGACGTCCAGACTCTTATTATTTCTAGTTAGCTTTAAAAACAAGATAATGTTTATAGATATAAGATGAATTTGCACTTATTCTTATTGATGATGGGTTTTTTAGTCCGAAACGTGTTATAATACTATAAATAAAATTCCTCGACTATTTAAAAAAGAAAAGTTGATGATTGCTTTGAAAAAACGAAACGTTGGATTAAAAATCTAATTACATAAACTTGTAACGGAGAAAAAATGGTAATGAGAATGTAAACTTTATTCTAATATATCTCTTCAAATGGAGTCAGAAAAAAATAAAAACGAAATCACGAAAATTCTGTTTTGCCATCTTCGGAAGTGTTTTAAATTTGAAAACACACTGTTGCAGAATTAAGTAAGGTGCAACTTTTTCTAATTTAACCATTTCTGTATCCTTTATGGTTTACGAAATTCCTGTAAAGTACATCCTTATCTGGGACACCCTGTATATATAAAAAGTTCGAAAGAGATATAAGGTTAAAAGAGAACTTTTCGAATGGAGGGTCATACATTAGGGCTTTCAATCAGACTTCTAATTTAAGTACTGATATTTATTTTAATAACTTAGGAAATTTATTTTAAAAAGTGTGTCAGGGTCGGAGAAGTGACGTGGTGGACATTAACATACTCCTGCAAAAATTTGCTAGGCTTACATTAATAACCAAGTTCTTTCTTAATTATATTAATGGCATTTTTGACAATCATTATTGCATTGTTATAATAACGACTAATTACCTAATTTATATTTATAGTATTCGGTCGATAGTAGTTCTGAAACGAAAGTCCGGCGTGTTATTAAAACTGTCAAGCAATTCACAGAAAAAGATGAACAACAACAATAGTCAAACCAAAAGCGAGGGTTATTAAACATCAGATGGACAATTTGCTAGAGTTAACAGTACTTTTACAGTACTTAAATAATTATCATTATTTTTAAAGTAAATTGACACTTTTGTAAAAACTATTTGAAAGATTCCATGTAGGTATGTTTTTTGATATTCCCTGCCTATGGGCATCTATAATTATCAGGATGGGCTATTGATGCTGCCTTTTGGCAGGTTAGAAATAGACACAAAGCCATTAACTGATTTTTTAAAATCTAGTTTAATGAAGTTCTTAAATATTTTTTTGATATGTATGTTGGTTCTAAGAAGCCTAAACTATGGATTAAAACCAGTCTTATGTCGGGTTGCATAAAGATTTATATAGTCAATTAACCAGCAACTTTGACAATGACATATGTACATACATGAGCAGAAATAATTTCCTCACAATTAGGCAATCCAACGATGTGTCCAAATGGCGGCTGGCTGGCAAATACTGCGTTGTAATTGGTGCACGTGACTATATAAATAATATTGCTGGTGACATTTAACGGGTGGCTCAATGCTTTTTACCAGCCAACCGCCATATTGAATTAGGCAATCCAACGATGTGTCCAAATGGCGGCTGGCTGGCGAATACTGCTTTGTAATTGGTACACGTGACCATAAAAATAAGGTTGCTGGTGGCATTTAACTGGTGACTCAATGCTTTTTGCCATCCAACCGCCATATTGAATCACGTGGTTTGGATTCCCTAATGATGATGTGATAGGTTAACTTAATTCTTGATTTACTAATCAGGTAATTTGATTGTAAGTAATTAATGCCTGCCAATGTTATTTATTATTTATATCACAGTTAAAGTAACTTGTTAGTTTTGAAAATCCCTATGCAAACCAACATAAGTAAATCTGCAGCAAAAAGTTATTTTTTTTTGGTGTTGAATCTTTACTATATTAATTAATAAATTTTGGTCATTCCTTTTAGCAAAACTTCAACTTTACGTATATGATTTTATCAGCATCAAAAAATTCCGTTTCTATGGTTAAAACAGGACTTAGAAAATGCTTCTCAATCGGCTACTCAGAAAAACTTCACTTATAGAAGTATAGCATTTGAAAAATTATATTTGTGACACTAGCAGACTGTAACTTTTTGGTGGTGGATAGTAGATAAAGAAAAAACTTGAACATTTATTTTCAATTTTCTACTTAAAAAGTAAATTCCGATGCTTCTTCAAAGGGACTAATTGAACTTCCGGTAAAACCGGAAATTGTGATTTTTTGATAGAAATGTATAAAAAATTTAAATTTAAACTGCAATCTGCTATAATACCATTGGTTTTCTTATGTTTTGAAAGTCAGTATCTATTTTTGATATACCTACTATAGCTATTATAAATAGAATATATTTTTCCTACGACCGCCTATGAAAATGAGAAAAAAAGCACGGTTAATTTGGCTAGAGAGCGCCGTATATAACACGCATGTTGAAAAAAAATATTTCAACACTAGTGTTGAAATACAAGGCACATTATTTAATTTAAACATATGGTGCCAATTTGACAGACCACCCCCGTTTATTTAAAAAAAAACAAATTTCAGAAAGCAGTAATTGTAAAGTCTTTAACTTAGTTATGATATATTTGTCGAGTGATTCAGAATTAGAGTGTGAAAATAAGCCATCTGAAATTATAAAAAATGTTAATCTATTACCAGAAAAAAAAATCGCGCTAAAGAGAGTGTCATATATTAAACAACAAATTTTATCGGTAGCCATAGCGTAGAGAATAGAGCTCTAGCCTACAGATCGCAAGATCACAAGTTCAAATCCCATCAGGAGTATTTGACTTTTTTTTATAAAAGCATTAAATAATTTATAGAATTATTTTGAATTAAAATCTTCCTTGTTGGGTAGATTTTTTAAATTTATGTTTAATGCATCTTTCCTTGATTAAATTTAAAATTTTTCATTCTGGTTAATCTAGAAGTCAATCCAGGATTAATTCTTCCTATGATATATAATATATGAAAAAATGAAAAAGTTAAACTACAAATAAAGGAAAAACCAACCGACAAACTATGAAACCAGATATTAAGTGATCCTAAGTATGCTAAAACACTAGTGTTGAAGTATTTTTTTCATAAATCAAAGACTTTTTTAATAATTCTTTGTGGTCGTAGGAAAAATAGTGTACATTACTCGTGTGAAAGTGATTATTCTAAAACTCAGAGAATTTCCGCACTCGGCTGACGCCTCGTTTGAAATGTATCACTTTCATCACTTGTTATGTAATATACTATTACATTTTGAGTAAACCTACTATTATAAATAAAAAAACTTTGATAAAAACATGTTTAATTTAAAAAATCAAAGTTGACATCTTATTTTGGTATAATCTGAAGTGATAGAAAAAGTCATCATTAGTCAAGAATAATTAATATAAATAATAATAAATATTATTAAGAAATTAAATCATTTGGAACTGTTAATACCATATACCTTTAAACCTTCTCGATTTAAGAGGAGTGAGTAAAACAGAATTCCTAGCCCTTTTTCGACATTTTTGACGAATTCAGGGGAGCCTAGGGCAAGTGGCGACCTCTCCTATGAAGCTATTTGGTTTGTGTATTTACTAAACATAGCCAAGTAGCAGAAGGCAGTGGGTCAGCCATGTGCCATTATTAAAAGGTCTGTATTGTGTCTTTTCCACTCCTCCAATCACAGAAGGCCTTGCTCAAAAATGAAAAAGATGTTGTATGTTATACCAAACGGCAATAACATATGCCCAATATATGAATGGAATCACTGAATCACATCATTTACATCTCTGAAAAAATAGTAAGTATAGATTGCAGCATAAACGGCATTAACGAATCGTTTACTTTAACATTGTCCATCTCATATAATAACCGTCGATGAATTCTTGCTTTTAGCTAAAGCTCAAAAAATGTAGAAAAGGGTTAACGTCAAATATTAGGTCACTGGCACGTTTTTGCAAAAATTCTACCTGTTGTGCCCCTTGAAATGCGTGGTAATAACATGACACATATGTCATAATGGCACGCTCATCTGGCTTGGGAGTATTAATTAAATCTGTAAAAAATATGTCAAAGCTCTTACTGAAAACATAAAATAAATAAAGCAATACATTTATTCCAAAATTGCACAACGCACTCTAAGATCTAATAATAAGAGATTATGAAACATGGTATTAAAATTTAATGTGAAAATGGTAGACGATGTTTCGTGAAGGCGGCGGATTTTGACGGTAAAGTCTCTTAACTGTTTTTAAGTAACTAGAGTTATAAAATAATTGCTAAAAGGTAAGCCTTCCTCTCACGGAGCTACTCAACTGGACTGATCAGTGATTTTAATTACTGACTGTTTAGTACAGTGGTTCTCAACCGCCGTTCCGCGGAACACCGATGTTCCGCAAACCTCTTTCAGGTGTTCCGCGAAATAATTTAGTAATATCAACTAATCTGAAACATTTTTCTCTGGACATAGAAAAATATGACTGGGTACGAAATCCCTTTTGTGAAGGTGATATGTCCTGTAAGGAGTTCTCTCTACAAGAAGAGAAATATTTTATTTCTTTGTCATCTGATCGCACATTAAAGATAAAGTTTACGGAGGTAGGTCAACATTTTTGGATTTCTGTACAGGGACATTATTTTAAGTGTCTCACCCGATTAACGACTTTCCTATCGACCACGATAAAAACACAATAGTGTTTTCCCTAATAGCTTTTTGTGAAGAAGCCAAATTTGATGTCAAAAAAAATATATGTTTACAAATTTGACAGATACGACGCCATATTGGATTTTCTTAAATAGCAGCCCTACTTTATAGTATGACAGCTGCATTCGCTTATTTGTTCCAACATTAAAAATGTATAATTGTCAACATTTATTTTTAGCCGTTTAGGAGATACGAGGCTTCAAAGTTGGTGATTTTGTTATCATCGAATTAACAGAAGCTTATAAACTCATTTTTTTTTGCAAAAACGTTATTTTTTATGGCGGGGCGACCTATGCTATTGCCATATATGTCAGATGTCAAAAAATTACAGATACGACGCCATTTTTATTTTTTTTAAATGGCGACCCACATTTATAACCACCAGTGTATTGCATTTCGCGGTCCGATTTCAAAAATATATAATAGTCGATATTTATTTCAATTTCTTACGGAAATACGACCGCATCAAAAACTTTTAAGTATCTCACCCCCATTAAAAAATCAAAGCACTATGTATAGTATATAGGATGCTCCATTTAAAAAAACGTATTTCCAAGAAAAATTGAGTTTTTAATCACAAAGCTTCTATTTTTTAATGGGGTGAGATACTTAAAACACATAATCGAACGATGCAGTTTTTGATAAGGTCGTATTTCGGTAAGGATTGGAAATAAATATCGACAACTATATATTTTTGAAATCGGATCGCGAAATGCAATACACTGACGTAGTTATAAATATGGGTTGTCATTTAAAAGAATTCAAAATGGCATCGTAACTGTCATTTTTTGACATCTGACATATTTGACAATAGCATGGGTGGCTCCGTTACAAAAAATTACGTATCTCCAAAAAAAATTGAGTTTTTAATGTTAAAGCTTCTGTTAATTCGATGATAACGAAATCACCAACTTCGAAGCCTCGTATCTCCGGAACTGCTGAAAATAAATGTTGACAATTATACATTTTTAATGTTGGAACAAATAAGCGAATGCAGCTGTCATATTATAAAGTAGGGTTGCTATTTAAGAAAATCCAATATGACGTCGTATCTGTCAAATTTGTAAACATATATTTTTCTTGGCATCAAATTTGGCTTCTTCACAAAAAGCTATTAGGGAATACACAATTGTGTTTTAATCGTGGTCGATAGGAAAGTCGCCAATCGGGTGAGACACTTAAAATAATGTCCCTGTACAAAAGAAATTTCCAGCCCTTTCCAAAAAGGCACTCAACATTTTACTACTCTTTTCAACTTCATATCTTTGTGAGTTGGGGTTTTTAACATTAACTAATATTTAAACAAAAAAAAAGGGAAAGACTAAGTAATTTGGAAGATGAAATGAGAGTAGCTTTATGCCATATAAGGCCAAATATTGCAGATATCTGTAGAACCCGTCAAGCTCAAATATCTCACTAAAATGAATGTTTTATTGTTGTTTTAAAGTTGACAACTTGTTTATTTTTTGACAATGTGTTAATAAAAGTTTTTTTTACATTGAATAGCTCTGATTCTTATTTTCTTGCATTGAATACCTCTAATTTTTTTTATCAAACATGTGATTTACCTATTTCTTTTAAATTTATTTCATGAGATAGTATTTGATAAACTGATTACATCACCTCAAATATGTTGACAAATGTGATGTTCCGCCATTTTTCTATTGCTACCAAAAGTGTTCCGCCACCGCAAAAAGGTTGAGAACCACTGGTTCAGTAATTAATTTAAAACTTTATTTCGCACACAAAGGGACTTAATACCACGGCAGTGGCTCAGAGTTAAGGTACTGGCATTCGATCGTGGCGGTCCGGGTTCGATCCTTGGAGTGGGCATACGCATCATAAAAATAAAAGTATGTCCGAAATTTAGTGAATACTATGGTCTATTTCTTTTCGATTGCGAACGATGATAGAAACCCGTTTTACAATAAAAAAATGCAAGAATTTTTATTTTGTTGAAAAAGTAAGGTTAGGGATTTACGTCATAACTGACATTTTGTTGTTTACTCTTTATAGCTGTTAGAATTTTAAATTAACACTTGTTAAAGCCGCTTTACAGTTTGCAATTTTTCTTTCACGCAAGAAAAGATTGCCCAGGAGTATGCGCAGAACGAGGCTAATGATCAGCTGGCGCAATTTGTATTGCTTGCAAGAAATATAACTCAGACCGTATTTTTATTGCCATTGCAAGCGCAATGCTGAGGATTTTCTGGTGATTTATGAGACACCAAACTAAATATAAAAATCCCTGACATTTATTTATGTTTTTTCTAACCTATCCCGTTTTGTTTTGTTAAAATGAATGTACAAAAAGCGCCGGTAAGTCCTAATTTTTATTTTAATGGTTGGCAAGTGGTACATCACCTACGATCTTGGCAAGTCATTGCACGCTGTAAAACGAAGTGAAATTTTTATTGCCGCAATATTAATTGCTGCAAGACAACTTGCATGAAAGAAAAATTGCAAACTGTAAAGCGGCCTTTAAGAAGATGAATTTTTAGGTGATGTCACAATGTTTGGCGTTTGGCATGGCCTTCTATATTTTGTCGATAAATCGGGCATCCTTTTTGCTTTAACACAAAGTAGGCATAGGTTTACTATTTTAAGTTGCAGAAAAACGTGAAATTAACCGATTTTATGTACAGAAAGTTAATAGATTATTTGTTTCGTAATAAAACTAGAGCTAAAAAATATTTTTAATTGCTAAAAGGTTTATAATTAGCATATATTTGCTAGAAATCAATCGAACGGAAATTTCTTATTCTTTTTCTGTGATTTAAAAAAAAATACCTTTAATAAGTTGGCTATGCATTTATGTAGTGTAAATTGGTCCATGATTAAACCAATTAGGTGAATTTTTGTTCAATTTTTTTTTCTGTCATCGTTCGCAATCGAAAAGAAATAGACCAAAAATTAGATACTACTAGTGATTCCTAATATCGGGACCGAGGAGGACGTCATGGACCTCTGGAGGCGTAAAAAGAATAACTAGTGCATATACGTGGTTCGGATTCCACGTTAAGCTGTAGGTCCCGTCTGGCTGACATTACTCAGAGGATAGCGGATACAATAGGCCTCATAGGCCTAAGTATACTGGCTCTTCCGCCAACCCCAGCAAAATAAACAAAAAGACAACTAAGGGATAATTTGCCCAACAGTTTCCTTCTCGCTCTGGGTCTAAGTCAAAAATACACCAATCAGGTTCTGTGTTATACATTTTTATAATTATACTAAAATGTCAGCAAAATAATCTTTTCTCACTGCAGTCCAGGCTTCTTCTGTTATATCTTTTTTAGAATACTCAGGTAATCGGTAATTATACAAGAGATAAGCATATTTTTCCACTTCACCGACAAATGTTTGGTTCAGTACTTGCTCATTTATTTTTTATTATCTTTTATAACTAAATAACGTCATCAAATTACTAATTTAAATCGCCTAGCTAACAGTGTGTCGAGTTTCCATCAACTAAACTCCAAGTAAAAAATTACTGTCAGTGATTCATCGATTTCATATCGAGAGCAGCGGGTTGTACGAAGTCAAAGGAAAAAAAAGGCCATGAAAATAAATATTTAAAATTCACTGGAATTATTTTTTTTTTAACTTCGTACTAAAAATGATGAATGACTGACAGTAATTTTGGACTTGGAGGGTATAGTTATTAGTCGTTTCAAATCTGTTACTACCCAAGAAGCTGCAAGTTCCTTATAAAAGGTCCCCAGTTAGGATATATATGCGTTTAGAATGCACAAGCGATAACGCGCAAGCTAGGATTAACTGCAGTACAAATCACGTTTCTTTTCCGTCTGTTTTGGGTAGCTCCGTGAGAGAAAGGCCTTAATAATACAGGGGACAGATTAATGTGTTAACTGACCTCATTCATTGGTAATAAAACACATAAAAATGTAACTCCAAACGTATTCCTAGTCTAAAATTTAAAACATATGGCCCGTATGTTCCTCTAAGAAGATAAAATCACCAAAGATTAAGATAATAAAATCCGTGACGTCAAACATGTCCTGGCAGCAAAATTCACATTATGCTTAATTAACATGACTCAAGGGTTAATTAAACATAATACAATTCTTTTATAGAATTTTTCTGTATACCATTCAAGCCCCGATTTTGACATAAATTTATGTGAAGGAATTTTAACTTTAAATTGGTGTATTGTGTATTGGCCCTTTGGAAACATATTAAACTCTCAATTATTGCTTTTGAATGTAAAAGGAATAACGGATATAGATTTTCATTTATTATTTTTATTGCAATATTCCTCATACTTTCAATCGAAAGACCGAAAAACCCTAATTTACTTATTAGTCTTTGAGTAAAGCTCAGATTTTTTTATATTATGATCTGTTTAAAATATTATAGGTCCAATTTTTTGTCTTTACTACTTTCCTTTACTTATTGGACGTTGCCATATCTATTCTTATTACCGTTACTAACAGCGTTTTCGGTTTACTGCTCTCGGACACTCTGAGAGTGTTCTGCTCAATTACAAGCATTCGGAGTGACAGCAGATTTCTGATGTCATAGATCGCTTCCGGAGCACGCTCAGAGTGCTAAACCGAAAACGCTATAAGTTAATCGTTGTGTTTTTTGAATTTTCACCTTTGAATTGGTTTAAAATTGACATAATATTAATATAACAGTGGAATTTAGTGTCCGATTAAAATATATAAAGAGAAGCTTAGCGGCAAGCGGACAGAGTAGTGCGGCTATCTTTTGCATTAAAGTAAGCAGGGACGCCAAAGGTAATGGGTTCCCTGGGGCACAGGTAGACAATGACAGGCTGTTTCGTTCTTGTTTGAACTCATCAGAAAGTCATAACCTGTAAGCAACTCCCAATACAGCGAGACTGTTCTTTTCAAGGCGTTTTTAAGAAATAAATACGCGATGAAAACCCAGTAACGCCATCAGTAGGAATCAACTCAATGCAAAAGATAGCCATCTAACGTGAAAACGTAGAAATATAAATAATCTTAATAAATCAAACACGGACCGGCTGCTTTAACCAGTATAGGAAACATTTTTTCTGCTTTCTGGGTTTTCATCGCGTATTTATTTCATAAAAACGCCTTGAAAAGAACAGTCTCGCTGTATTGGGAGTTGCTTACAGGTTATGACTTTCTGATGAGTTCTAACAAGAACATAACAGCCTGTCATTGTCTACCTGTGCCCCAGGGAACCCATTACCTTTGGCGTCCCTTCATACTTTAATGCAAAAGATAGCCGCACTACTCTGTCCGCTTGCCGCTAAGCTTCTCTTTATATAATATTAATATATTTTAAGTTAAAATTCCTTACATATTTTTGGCTTAGTTTTTCGTTTTCTATTAAAAAATTCTTTTTAAAACCTAAAAAATCATGTAATGTACACTTTTTATTAGGAGAGTTTCGTGTACCAAACCCCAAAATTAAAAAAAAAACATAAAAAGCATAATGTGCAAGCCGTTAAACTCAAAGTTATCCCGTTAGGTACAGCCTGCCAAAGTAGCCATTGCTTAAAAATAACAATTGGTATTAAACCATGTTGAAATGTTATAGAAACTTCCATAATTCCTTTACATCTATATTTTTAGCACTACCTACTTAACTAAAAATTGAGATGTTCTATGTAAACGTATACAAAATGTATAACGACGTTTGCACTAATTATCACTTCTTACTAGAACCCTAAAAGAAATTTAATATGACGATTAAATTACTTGTTTGACCCACCATGTCGTCGCCTTAGAATGAGACTTCTACCTGCATTTCTACAAGTTTATAAAGTTTCAAATTTCTATAGAGTAACACAATAATGCGGCCTTGATTATCTACATACTTGCAAAAGTAGTTACTTAGGTTTGTAAAAACGAATTTCAGAAAATGTCACATAAAGGCTTTTAGGACAACAGTAATGGGGTCAATTCTAGGGCCGAGTAATCCATTCGCCTGAGGAGGCTATAGCCTACGGGCCCAAAGCTGCCCACTAAATCTAGCCAATTTAAATTAGTATAAAAAATATAAATATGTATGTAGGTACTGTTCCTATTTATTTAACCTTTTTTTAATTTATATACAGTGTGTCCAAAAAAGTATGCAACATATGTAAAAGTTTTTTATTACCGATTTCTCAGAAAATTTTATTCTTGATAAAAGTTGGTGCATGCCTTAAAACTATAAATATATATTTCACATTTCACCTGCGGCTAATAGTAAGGGAGCAAATGCCATTTTTTCGAAATTGCATTAAGAGTAAAGTACCTAAGTTATTAGAAATACAGCAAAATTTTATATGGAAATGTTATTGCAAATTAAAAACAGCCCAAATATGAAATTTGAGGTACGTGTGTGTATTTTTATTTATTTTTTTCTAATCTCTAATTTCCCGTAAACGGTACGCCTCTGGTCGATTTGTCGTTTACGCAATTTTAATATATTTATCAAATAACTTAAACGTGGGTTTATAATAAAAATGCATTAAGTAGTTGCAAATTTTTAAAAACTTTTCAATGAACCGGGTCGGTTTAGATATAAGCGTGTTGCACGCCTACTTAAACACATTTTAGCCAACTTCTGTTCGAAACTAAATTATAATAAAATTCAACCCTATTTATAGTACTGGAAATAACTACTAATTTATTTGTCATTTTCACCCAGTACGCTAAAGTCCAAAAACCTACTTTAAAAAATGCATATAAAATTAGAGATTAGAAAAAAAAATAAAAATTGAGACGTAACTCAAATTTCGTATTTGGACTATGTTTTTAATTTGCAATAACACTTCCATATAAAATTTTGCTGTATTTCTAATAACTAAGGTACTTTACTCTTAATGCAATTTCGAAAAAATGACATTTGCTCCCTTACTATTAGCCGCGGGTGAAATGTGAAATATGCATTTATAGTTTCAAGGCATGCACCAACTTTTATCAAGAATAAAATTTTCTGAGAAATCGGTAATAAAAAACTTTTACATATGTTGCATACTTTTTTGGACACACTGTATAATATCGAAAAAAATTCTTTAGATATAGTATTACTGGCTATGACAAACTAAAAACAAATCAACAATCAGCCCCCCAATGCAGTAATAAGAAGGAATTACTTTAAATTAATAAAAAAAAACTATTTAAAATGAAAAATCTATAAAATGTGTCCATTTCTTTGTTTGTTTGGGTGTGGAAGACGTAACCCCTAAGAAAAACAGCACTTTAAAAAAAATATCTCTACAATTAAGCGTTTCTGATGAAAATCGTTAATTCATAATCTACGCACCACACTATATCGTTCCTGAAAAAATCATAAATTTTGGCGTGGTGAGCGTATACATACAGGGTGCTACAAATTCGTGTGCGTACAAGGGGATCTCGAAAACGGTAAGAGATACGAAGATGGTTAAATTGAGGCAAAGTTGCGTATTTTGGGGCTTAATAATTTGGCGAAAGAAAATTCTAAATATTCTGAATACCTTCGGAGATATCCGGAAAAAAACAAAATTTTTAGTTTTGGTTTTTAATTTTTTGCGGCCTTGGAAAATTAATACAATTTAAACGTTTTGAAAATTTAAACCTTTTTTCATCAAATAACACATCACTAGTATTTCAAATTATCCTCTCTTCACTATTACGGCCCTGGCAATTATTTTTTGGAATATTTAAATATTAAAATTACATTATAGGAAGTTATGGTGTTTAGGCCGTTTATTTTTTCAAAAAGATTTACGGCATGAGAAGTAATTTTATTTTTTATTAGTATTTTATTTATTTTATGAAATTAACGTATATCTTAAGTCCTGGTTCTTTGCCTTAGCCTAGACCGAAATACTGTAAAACAAAAAAAAAAATAATGCTCCCGAGTGACAAAAAGGTAACTGGAGTGCTAGTCTAGTTATGTTACTGTGATGCGCGGTTGTTTCAAAAATAATTTCAATTTTTTTTACTGTTTATACGATCTGATAGTTTCAGGCGAAACATGAAACAAAAACAAAGAGATAGAAAAAGATCTGATAGCGTGAGAGCAAGACTTTGGGTCTCTTTTCTAACAAAATATCAAATATCAGGCCACTATAAGTAAAAATTAACGGATTTTTCGAATCAGAAATCTTTTGTTTTTTTTAGTTTGGCGCTAAATAATGAAATGAAAAAGATAATTTGAGAAATGTGTTATTACATGACAAAACGTTAAAATTTTAAAAACTTGTACATTGTATTAAATTTCTAAGCTTATAAATCCCTAAAACTGTATTTAAAATTCCAGGTCCGTATTTAAAAAAATTGACTTGGTTGGTAACTAAAAAACGAAACTTCGAATTTGAAAACTAATTGGTAACGCCATCTTGCAGAACATGAAAAAGGCCATGAAAAAGTGTTATTTTTTCCCAATTTAAAAATGAAAGCGCAAAAAATTAAAAACCAAAAATGAAAATTTCGGTTTTTTTCGGATATTTCCGAAAGCAATCGGAATAATTAGAATTTTTTGTCACTAAATTATTAAGCCTTTCTCTTTGTATCTCTTACCGTTTTCGAGATCCCCTTGTATGCACACGAATTTGTAGCACCCTGTATAATAGACATTTACCAAACATTTTATTATCAAAACATTTTCATTTTTGGACCAAAAAAAGGGGGGGAATTTAATGGTGACATAAAGAACATCCTCATTCTAAGGCGATTATTTGTTGATGTTGAATTTTCCAATAGCTAAGTAAGTCTTTCTGAAAACCCTATATAATATAGTTATTTAACTAAAGAGTACAGAAAGCGCTACTTTTCCGTACGAGACTGCGATGCCTCGGTAGTCGAGTGTGGAAAAAGACTTTCCGCATGTATAAGGTACCTACAAAAATACCCATTACGATTCATATTATTATTTACATATTCAGTACGATTACAGTTTTTTCATTTGCATTTCATTTGCTCCTGAAAGGTTGTAGGTATTAGATCGAAAAAACTACCTTTTCCAACTAGTGCGAAAAAGTACATCTTTCTGCATACAAATGCGCACGGAAAACTCATACCTCTTGTACATTCCAAAAAATTAGTAAGTAAATAAATAATGCGTTTAAAAGCTTACCGTCAGGATCTAACATTCTTGGAATGTCTAAATACTTTTCAGCTACGTCGAAGGCAGTATTTAAGTTTTCTAAAGGATTATCTTTGCTTAGTTTACTGTAGTCGATCAAGTCTGGGCGATGTCGGTGAATAAGGGCACAGAATGCTAGACCGTCCTGAAATATATTTTTATAATTATTAAACATAATTAAGTTTTGTGCTAAAAGTGTGTTCACATTATAACGGTTGCCGACCTGACAGAATTAATAAAGGAATGACAGTAATACTGATCGTGTAAGAGCAAATTTCAAGGATTGATAGTAGGACTGTAAATTCTTATTAAAAACAAGACTGGTGCAAGAATGAAGAAAAATTGGTATCATTTAGGATTGGCAGTCCGATTGATCGTGTAGGGTCTATAATTAACATCAACAGCATAAAACGCTTAAAGATGTGCATTCATTTCCATGCCACCTTTGAGGCAGAATGCAAGTCATATTTCCGTTCATTACCTTTCTTCAGATGAGTAAATCAATGTTATAATTATAGAATTAAAAAAAATATTATGACCCTTCCTTGTTTGATACTTAAGTATTCCCTAATATACAGGGTTCATTAACAGTGGCGGCGCCAGGATTTTTGGGTTGGGTTGGCATAAGCGGGCCCGCTGATGAGCACTACCCAAATCAAAAGTGACTTCTAAGAAAAAAAAAAAGGTCGTCGCCTCCCCCACGCTTTATAACGCCATAAGCAGGGCAAAACAAAACCTCCCTCTTGTCCAAAGTGACGTCTAAAAAAAAAGCCACCGTTCTCTTGAAAATAACATACAACGTCATTCTTTTCTTATCCAAGCTTTCATAGCCAAGTCCCCCTTCCCCCCGGAAATTCCATGACAAATCCGAATCCATCAATTTTGGGTGGGCACCAGGGTGAGCCGGGCCCCCCCTGCCCCCCCCCGCTGTTTATTAAGTAAGAGCTGAAACTTTTAAGGAATTAATTTTTGATTGACTTGACAAAAAGTTCATATAATTATGAGTCCGCAACGGCTTCGTTTTCAGGGTGTTCAAAATTGAAACAAATTTAAAATTTTTCTATATACTTCTTGAATAGTGTCAGCTATTTCATTAAAACTTGGAACACACTAATAGATATTCAGAGACTACATTTTGCAACTAAACTGCTGGACAATTGCTTTCGAGCAAGAAAAATTTGGCCAAAATTTATTATTTTATTTTCTGAACCAGATATGATATCGACCTACGGTTTTGAATGGTTGATAGATTCATCCCTTGGGAAACAATTGTCAATGTTGGATTTTCTTTAACTGTCAGAAAATTTTATATACAGGGTGTTAAAGAAGACGATGATTTTTGCTCCAATTTTAATGGTGTGTAACGTTCACAATAATATTTTTAAATTTTATCACTCTACGTCAATTGAATTCATACCAAAGAAAGTAATTTGTCAAATTTTTGATATCTGCTATATTTTAAGAGATTTCGATTTTTTTAGAAAACCTTGCTTTATTTTAACTTATTGGTAGCTAGATCTCACTGTGCGTTGTATCGTGTAAACTTTGTGAGTGATTATTATACCTTATGAAAAGCTTGATTATGTTCAGTAACAATAGTTGTACCTAAATGTTATGATGTACAGTGGCGTACTAATAAACACTTATATGTCTATGGTTTATGAGTAGATATAGTGTTAGAAAGTTAGAAATTAATAAATTTCCAAAAATTAAATTAAAAAAATTATCTTTGTTAAAATTTTGTAAACACACTGTATAATAAACCTGTAGTGCAATATGAAAAACTAAAAAATAAGAAAAAATTTACCTAATCTAGGGGCGAGTACTTTCCAATATAAAACAATCGTGAAAAATTGTGAGATACTCATAAACCATAGACATATAGGTGTTTATAAGTACGCCACTGTACATTATAACATTTAAGTACAACTATTGCTACTGAACATAATCAAGCTATTCATAAGGTATAATAATCACTCGCAAAGTTTGCACGATACAACGCACAGTGAGATCTAGCTACCAATAAGTTGAAATAAAGCAAGGTTTTCAAAAAAAATCGGTATTTCTTAAAATATAGCAGATATCAAAAATTTGACAAATTACTTTTTTTGCTATGAACTAGTGATTCAATTGACGTAGAGTGAAAAAATTTCCTAAATTGGTTTTCATGCACGCCTATGGAAATATTTAAGTTGAAATCAAAATGGCTCAGAACTTTACGAGAATTATGAGATAGACCTTATAAAAATAAATTTAAAAAATCATGACCTAATACTTGCAAAATGTAGTGGCTGAATATCTATTAGTGTGTTCTAAGTTTCAATGAAGTAGCTGACACCATTCAAAAAATATATGGAAAAATCTTAAATTTGTTTCAACTTTGAACACACTGTATTTGGAAAATGAAGCACGTGCGGACCCATAAATATATAAACTTTTTGTCTTAAAATCAATCAAAGATTAAAGTTTCTGTACTTACTTAATGATATGTATACAGGGTGATTCCTAAGTTGATACTTCTTTTTTAGCTATGTATAGAAGGCATTAAAATAAACATTTTCAAATACCTTTTTTCAAAAAACTTAAAAATAGGCGAGATACAGAAATAAAAAATTTAAAAAGTGCTTAGGGTCATCAAACTTTATGTTGTTTTGGTCTGGTTAGTCATGTATTTTACGGGTCGGTCGTCAGTTCTTTGACAATTCGCGCGGTGTGTAATAAATAAATGTAAGTACCTTATTTTTAAGTTTTTTGAAAAAAGGTATTTGAAAATGTTGTTTATTTTAATGCCTTCTATACAACGCTAAAAAAGAAGTATCAACTTAGGAATCACCCTGTAGACACGTGTAAGTAGAGAAAATAAAACATGACGTAAAAATCTCATAGATTATTCCACCTGATGAGACTGATGAAAAACATGCAGAAGCAGTATCAGACGTTGAGGAATGAATGAAAAGTGATTATTTTAAATTTGCATTTTTTTTGTTATCCTGAATAACCGAACTCGGCATTCCACATAAAAAATGGTGCGGAACGGAATGCATAGTTGCCATTATTATGTTTTCTGGTTGATAAATTCTGGGCAGCATATCTTGAAATTGATTGTATATGTAAGAAATGTGAACTTGTTCCTTGCGTCCTCAGACCAATTATTACTATAGACAAAAACGTTCGATGTGAATTTACGCACTGTAGTGATGAAAAGGTTGTGATCGTTACACCCACTCAGTGATCCCAGTCCCTTGCACTAATTTGTGTAGGTCAACTGGGAAGTGGCTAGGGATGTCCTCTGGTTCCAATTTTGAATGACCGAGTATTTGTTGCCTCTTTCGATATAGTAACTCGCAATGGCAAACTATGTGCTGTACAGTTTCCCTGACTTGTCCGCATAATTTGCAGTTAAGATCTCCATTGTACCGTTACATTCTGTGTAGATGGTTCTTGACAGCCATGTGTCCTGTCAGAATTCCTGTAATAGTTCTCAGCTGGTTCAAGTTCATTTAAAGCAGCTGTTTCGTAAGCCTTGGGTCTGGATTTTGGATCTTCAATGAAGTTTTTGCTGTGGTGTAATCCCTGTCTGTTTCTCCAGTGGATTTTGTGTTCACTTGTGGTCCATCGCTTTATCGAATCTCGTACTTTGGCTATATGTTCTTATTTTAAAAGTAGTGTCCTCTTTATGTGTTCACACAACAATAGCTATTTGATGAATGAAATACTTTCTTTATGGTAATTGGTCTGAGCATGCGTCTATCAATAAAAAGATTAAAGAAAATAATTTTAAATACTATTTTCATATTATAACGGCTACAACTGAAATTGATTCACAGTAGCCATTTTAAAATAGTACCGCTTTCAATTGATGACAAGTTGAGTCCGAAGTTGACATTTACCTTAGCATCTGCGTGCGATAAGTATGCATAAAACATAATAGTTAATTCGACATACATACCTTAAATGACAAATGGAAGTTTTGTACGTTGACATTTTTGTAAGGAGCTGTTTTTCGCTGACACCAAAGCAAAAGACCCTCCTTTGCTGTCATTTCTTCTACTGATATGTCTTGAATAGCAAAGCGTAAAATTATGGTCCAAATCATACCAAGAGTCATTTTTAAATTCCCATCTACGATTTCTGAAAATACATATTAGTATTAGCATGGAAAATATTTTTAAAACACAACATTTAAGTAAGTAGTTTATACCGGGTGTTCCACCGATGTGTGTAGGAACTGTATATTAAGAACAAAAGAAAATAGAAAAAAATATTTTATATTAAACCTGAACAGACAGACAGCTTAGTTCCACAATTTAAAATGTGATGTAAAATTTTCACGTTTTTTTTCAGGAAAAAACGGCCATGCTTACATTTTTCTTTAACGTAAATTATAAAAAAAATTAGATAGGTATTGCAAATATTTATAATAATATCGTTTGAACGCCGAATCATTTAAGCTGGTTTTGTTTAGATTTACCGTTTACAGGTTACTAGTTTGTGTGTTGTGTGAGTTTTGTGATGAAAAATAATCCTAGGTGCCGTAGGTAAAAATGTGAATATTACAGCTTTTAAATCTAGGTTATAAATATACCTATCTAGTATGTTTATTTTCAATTGGCGGCGACAGTAAACATTTATGAACCTAACCACGAAATCGGTTGGTCACTCCCAAGGTCCTTAGATAGATAGGTTGTCTGGTAACATGGTGGCGGAAGCGACGATGAGCGGGGTGTCCGCGTCATCACGAGGAACTAATACATTTGTTTACATATGATTTGTATGCGTTTTAAGCTAGATACAACGCAAAAAAGCGGTTTTCAGTGTTATTTGTGTGTTTAACGTTAAATTCTAAAGTGTGAATATATTTGTTTTTGAACTGATAATAACATTTAGTGGAAAAACTATTAAAAATACTGAATTTTTATCAAAGTTTTCTTCTTTTTCTATTTCGTTTGGGTGGCCTTAGTGGTCAAAGTTTTAATTTTGTGTATTTTAAGGTTAGTTTATTAAACTAGATTCTCACGCTAAATCGTTAGTTTCAAACGAATTCTGTGATTATTTATTTAGATAATGGGTGGTGGCAATGTTTGTAGCATAGCTACATGCAAAAGTAACTCCAAGAGGCCAGATCCAGATGGAAAAAAGATATTTTTTTTACATTTCCAAAAAACCCCAATATTTTGAAAGATTGGATTAGAAAATGTTGCCGAAAAGACAATTGGACGCCTCAACACAAACGATTATGCAGTAAGCATTTTCTTTTAACCGATTACGATGACGAAGTTCAAGCTAGGATAATGAATTTCCAACCAATGCATTTAAAAAAATATATTTGTCAAATATTAAACAATCTATTAAACCATATTTTCAGAAATATTTTTATACCACCAATACATTTTGATAGTGATTTAAAATGAAAGTGTGGTGGGGTGTGGTTGGTTAACTTAGTATAGTTATCTCTAAGTTAACCTGAACTAGAAATACCCAACAAACAGGTATTAAAATAAAATAAACAATGTTTTTATAGACTTGCAAATCCATGCCTTCACAAACAATTTAAAAGAGAATAAATTCAGTTCTTAAAGATCACTCTGGTGTATCATTACTACATCCCCTTTACACCCTTTACATGGAGTACATCACTAAAAGTATTTTTAAATTTATGGTATAAGTGTAGTTTTATTTCTCGCAATTTCCACAATTCCTATTTATGATAAAACGTGTTTTTTTAAATATACATTTTTTGACACTATCAAGTCCAATTCTTTTAATAATTTTAGCACTTGGACCTATAATGTTTCTGGGGCTATTTTCTGATAGACCTATTTAATCACAATATTAATATAATAAGGTATTTATTAAAAGATTTTTTTATATATTACCGCAATCATAAATTCTTCAATAAAAGAAAATCAAACAGAAAAATATTTTGTTACGATAATAGTAATGATTTGTAAAAAGCGTTTTAAGGGCTAGATTCAGTTTATTTCCCCTCTTAAATAGGGTTCGTCCATCGGGACTATATTTCTTCATTTCTATATATGTATGATTTACACTCGCCTCTTTAAAGTTGCGGTAACTACGTGATTCGTGATCATGTGCCAGAAGTTATATTTTTTAAATTTAAGCTATGTAAAAGAGTCACAATATCTCAATATTGGCTGAGAGATTTATGGCACACCTACACACAATTTGTCGACAAATGATATTTAAAAAAACACGTTTTAAATTACATTTCCAAACTCCTTAGCTTGCATTCGTATATCAAGAGATTTTAAAAAGTTCCTCTAAATGACGCATTCCCGCGCATTAACATCTGATTGGTCCAAAGTTACCAGACAACCTATATATCTAAGGACCTTGGGTCACTCCTCACCTCGCTATTCTACTTGGCCTAGCAGCAATGATGCAATTAGACAGGTATAGAAGAGATTATCGAAAATTAATTTTTATTGATGAAGCCGCATAAAAACAAAAAAGGCAAAAACATTTTCGTCGAAATATCTACACCTGCGGCTTCATGTGTGAGTCATATAGGGATCGAGTCCATCGACAAAAAAATATTAAATATATGAATAATTCTTTGGATAGAGACATTTTTACACAAGCGTCGAGAAAAATATATTTTAACGTTTTTCCTGGCTTTTCGATCAGTAAAACAGATTTTTTTTTAGAATAACCCATTTTTGGGCCAAGTAGATGCCGGCTAAGCTGTTTGATGTCGGCAACCTTTATAAACAAATTGTCGATGGTCTCTTCTATACTAATAGCGTTTTCGATTTACTGCTCTCGGGCACTCTGAGATTGCTCTTTCCGAGATTTGCGTGTTCGGTTATCAAAATCAGGTGATCTCGCTCGGAGTCATACGTTCGATTTACAAATCTGGTTACTTTTAATCCGTTAGCGAGCGCTCCTTTTCGATATGCAAATTTTTACGGAGTAGAGAGGCTGCGCCTGCGCAATGGCTACACTTTTTCTTTAATACTGTGAACGATGTTCTTTTGTAAATTCGCGTGTTGTTGTTTGAATATTTTGAACATAGGTATATTTTTGTTTAATTTAAAGAAGAATTGTTTTAACTTTATAATAAATTTAAAGGTTAAAATTATTTTACCATCTGTCATAATTTTAAGAGCAATCATACATTCTATTTACACTCCGTCCGAGGGCAACCGTATTCAGGGTGACAGCAAATCTCGGGCGAATCTATGACGTTACATATCGCTCTCGGAGCACTAGAGTGCTAAACCGAAATCGCTATAACATAACTGCTTTCAGCTTGCCTTCGGTGGATAAATAAGTAGGTATTATAAAGATTTTTTACAATCATTAACTAGCCAGCAACTTTGACTGTAGCATTAATGACATTGGCAGGCATTATTTTCTCAAAATCAAAGTTGTCTGATTGGTAAATCAAAAATTAAGCTTGGTTATAAGAAAACTATTGTCAATGTCATTTATGCCACAATCAAAGTTGGTGGTTAGTTAATTATTGTTAAAAAAATTTTATGCAACCCGACAATATCATATTATGTATAAACATATTATTATGGTTTTATTTTTAACTTGAAACCCCGAACCCTAAAAAAAACTGGTTAGAAAATATGAGCCCCCCCCCCCCCATGATCATATTTTCTTATCGCCACTATACGTAGGCTTCCCCCTCAAAGACGTCGCCTTATCTGGATCCGTCAAATTGCCAAGTGAAAGGGCTGGTAATTATGTCTCACTTATTTTACAACTAAGTTGGTAAAATAAGATAGTAATCTGCATATTTTGATTTATCGGTTTTATGAATGACATTTTTAATTGCATACTTTAAAACTTGGTGTAAGTGTATTATTTTTTCAATTTAAAATGTCAAGTGATTAATTTTCGTATTATTTTGAACAAATACAGTTATATAAGTTGGCTATGGCTACGTCAAACAAAACATTCTGTAGAACATTGTTTTTATCAAAAAACCAACAGGTTAATTTTCTAATTGGCTCTGTAACAAAATATTTAAAAAAACAATTACGAGTAACAGAAAACAAAACGTTAACTTTAGTTTACACCATGCCAACTTAACTATGAGCGCTGTTGACAGATGTTATAATATGTCTTTGAAAGTGCCAGACTTTTTAAAAAACATCCTGTACAATAATACATTACATATAATAATTTTTATATCAATTTTAAAGTTTTCAGAATAATCTTATCATTAGAAATTGTATATTTTCAATAAGTTGATACTGGTTATTGTTTTACTGAAGATATTATACAGGGTTGCCCAGAAGTCCGGAATAAAATTAATATAGCCTTAACCTGTAACTTTTGGGGAAAAAGCTCAGACACGTCAACCTAGTTTTATATATTCTCACATTTTGACGCTATTCGTTTTTTTTTATATTTGTCAAAGATATGACGACATCGATCTTTTTTTTAATGGAAACATACAGCTTGTGATACATCATTTGAAAGCTAATATCTTGAACAGTATGCTCATAAATTTTGGTGCGATTTGGTCAAGCTATTTCAAAATGGCGACTGTTAAAAGTTTTTAAAAATCTCTATTTAAATAAGCGGAAATGATAAATCATTGATGCTTTTTTTACCTTTCAAGGTAAGAAATCCGGATATTTAGCATTAAATGAAGTGTACACTTTACTTTGACTTCTTATTTTATCTCCACATCTTAACAATATCAAGACTTCGATACGCTGTCTTTCCGACAAAAACAATTTTGTTTAGAAAATTGTAAAATAATACTTCGGAAATACCTACATTAATTTTACAAGTTCATAATGTCACAATATGTCAGAACGTGAAACAATGAAGATTTCTTACTTTGATAGGTAAAAAACATCAATAATTTATCATCTCCGCTTATTTAAATAGAGATTTTTTAAAAACTTTTAACAGTCGCCATTTTGAAATAGCTTGACAGAATCGCGCCAAAATGTATGAGCATACTGTACGAGATGTCGTCATATCTTTGACAAATGTCTATTAAAAAACAAAGGAATAACGTTAAAATGTGAGCATATATATAACTAAGTTGACTTGTCCGAGCATTTTCCCCAAAAGTTACAGGTTAAGGCTATATTAATTTTATTCCGGACTTCTGGGCAACCCTGTATACATATATAATTATAATATAATACATAACAAGTGATGAAAGTAATACCTTTCAAACGAGGAGATATTCAGCACGAGGCGTCAGCCGAGTGCGGAAATTCTCAGAGTTTTCCTACGACCACAAAGAATTATTGAAAAAGCCTTCGATTTGTGAAAAAAATATTTCAACACTAGTGTTGAAAAAAAACATCAACACTAGTAATGAAATTAGCATACTTAGAATTATGTTTCACTTAATATCTGGTTTCATAGTTTGTCAATAGGCTTTTCCTTTATTTGTAGTTTAACTTTTTCATTTTTTCATATTTTATATACGTTAGGGGAAGAACTAATCCTGGATTGACTTTTAGATTAACTAGAGTCAAAAATTTTAAAGTTAATCAAGGAAAGATGCATTAAAAATAAACTTAAAAAATCCACCCAACAAGGAAGATTTCTATTCAAAATACCTAATTCTATAAATTATTATGTTTTTATAAAAAAAAGTCAAATAATCCTGACATTATTTGAACCTGTGACCTTGCAATCTGTAGGCTAGAGCTCTATTCTCTACGCTATGGCTGTAAGCGATAAATATTTGTTGTTTATTACATGACACTCTATTCTTGTTTTTTCTGGTAATAGATTTTCCAGTATCTATATTATTAACATTTTTTATAATTTCAGATGGCGTATTTTTACTCTCTAATTCTGAATCACTGGACAAATACATAAAAATAAGTTAAACACTTTACAATTACTGCTTTCTAAAATTTGTTCTTTTTAATAAATAGGGTGGTCTGTCAAATTGGCACCATATGTTTAAATTAAATAGTGTGCCTTGTATTTCAACTCTAGAGTTGAAATATTTTATTTTTCAACACGTGTGTGATTATCGGCGCTTTTGAGTAAAGTTAACCGTGCTTTTTTTCTCATGTTCATAGGTGGCCGTAGGAAAAACAACTAAACTAACAACTATTGTTTTTTATTTAGTAAGGTAGTAATAAACAACCTATTTTTAACGAGCCATAACATATTCATGAAAATTATCGAATTTGTTGTTATGCATATTCGAGTAAATATAAGGCGCGTTACTTTTTTCTTATACCGAACTTTCTACATCGATACTAAGAACAAGGTTATACTGAGTGTGTCCCAAAACCACTGTAAACTTTGCCAAAAGTAGGTGTATACTAAACAAAAAAGAAAATTATTGTTTTCTTTAATCGGTGACCACAACAAATATATTAATTAAAATTTGTCCAATGAACAATTCAGTTGACCCAATGAAGAACCTTGAAAAAGTATTGTTCTGAATAAGTATTGTTTTTTATTTATGTATATATTACCTAATTGTTTATGCTCTGCCCAAAATAGCAATAGTCAAAATACTTTACATTCTTCATTACGTACGTACAGCCAATTTAATGAAGATTGATTTAAATGGGCAACCTTATCCTATAACACAAGAATTTTTTAAATATGTTTTAATGTCGAATTGATAAGGTTTAATACCCGCATACTTAAAACCCCCAGTAGCACTATGAACCATGATAAACAAAAAAAGAATGTGTTTTTATCAATTAAATTTAACAGAAGTTAAAAAAATGTTAATTTTATATTTTTATTACGTAATCAAAATGACTTTCAAATATGTTTTCTTAAATTGCATGCTTCATTGGACATGATGATTATGCAGATTATATATTAGTGTAAATTCCAAACGTTCTAATTATCAGTTGGGTCAAAATTGAGTTTTTTTATAAATCTGTTCTTGTTGTACTTTTTTTTTCTTGCCCTATATAGAGACTAGATTGAATAGATTAAATTATATTTAAAAGCTCTTTTTAATGTTTACTTTTAGAACATTGGTCAAATTTAAAATTTCTGGCTTTTCTTAAACCACTCGAAGAAATCTATGCCAATAAAATAGTCTGTGAAATCAATAATAAAAAAGTTTGTCCAACCAAAAACATTACAATCTCTTGGCCCCAATCCTGGCCATTTTTATTATTGGATTTTTAAAATAGTTTTAAATTTTGATTTTATGTACAGGGTCAGCCAACCAGAACTAAACAGGGGCCTATATTTTAAGTTTCCCTGTATTTCTATTAAAACCAATATAGCCATCTTCTTTATGTTTGGCCATATAATCCAAAATTGCTATTTAAAAAGCGACTTGGCTTAAAACAAAGTGACTGTGGCGTAAAGTTGTCGTTTTTTCAATGGAACACCCTGTAGATTTTTTATTCTTATGAAAGGTATTTCCTTCCTAATTCCAAAAATATATAGTTCGTCTGTTTGTTTTAAGTCTTTTCGGCAAAATAGCTACTTGTACCTGAGCAAATAAATGCTGGTTTTTCGAAGCGCTTTTCCAGTAGACAAACATTATTTTTAAGGTTATCATTGGCTTATATACAGGGTGTGTTTTAATTGAGTGCCGATACTTAAGGTTGTGAATCCTTGGGTCATTTTAAGAAGAAAAGTTGATATTAACGTATGTCCTAAAGCTCATTCATTTTCATTTCAACAATATCGAAAGCAGTTTTAATAAACTGAAGAAAAAAATTGTTATTTTGTTTTTATTTTTTCTGCAAAAAGGATGCATCATACGAAAGTAAGTCTATGGACCAAATTTACTCCAATGAGGATTTTAAATATAAGTTTGGTTTTTAGAAAAATCAGTGGCGTACCATTTTTTTCTTTAAAAATATTCAGTTCAAACTCCGTACGGACGTCACTGGTAAAAATTTAAAAAAACTTTTACGTCAAAAAATGTTCCTTAATGATTAAGAGGTGTGTACAAAAATTCATAAAAATATCTAAGAGTGATATAATAATTATGATAAAAAAGTTATATTTTTTAAAAAATGTTAACACCCTGTAGCTCAAAAATGAAGAGCTTTAGGACATATGTTAATGTTAACTTTTCTTCTTAAAATCACCCAAGGATTCACAACCTTAGGTATCAGCACTCAATTAAAAAACACCCTGCATTGTATATAACAGCATTTATTTAGTTAGAACTAGAGTTAATTAAATACATTGAATTCGAACATTGTTTATTTAACTCGTGGGTTTTAAATTTTATTAAGTATAAAACACCAATGTAAGCAATATATCTTACATGTAATTTATTTTTATTTATATTTGGTAAAAATCGAACGAGCCAAAAAAATTACAAATAAAAATGCAAAAAATAAGTTCATCAGAAAACGTCCACATTATTGGCACGTTGTTAGAAAATTAAAAAATAAGAAGCTTTCTTTCTATTAACCATTTTTCAATATTTTTGATAACAACCTAACTTTTTCCAATTTTTTGAAAATAAGTCAAATTTTCAAAATTTTTTAGCTATGAGATCTTACAGTGGCGTGCAAAGCCGTTTAAAACAGGGCACGCAAAAATTGAATTTCCACACGATTGACTATAATAGTTTTCAATACAGTTGACGTAGTCACTACACTTAAATTATATGTTTCTCAATTTTTTATTCGACAACCAACAATGACGAGCGACCTTTATAGCAAAAGCAAACAAAAGGCGAAAATACTAATATTCTTATGACTAAAGTATTAATTATTATATATTAACCTATATAGGGACATGTTTTATATCGAGAACGCATAGTAATTTTTGAAACTACGATAAAACTTGAAGATTAGCACCAATGCACGAGGGCGGATTGCTAACGGAGGCTTATGTCTCGTGTATTTGTTGCATTTCTTTCTAGCTTACTGCGTACCACCTCTCTCGCTCGCTTCCACTCGTACAAAAACAGTGCTTGGTTTCCCATAAGGGGCTAATAGAACGTGAAATCTCTGCTTTTCGGACGCTCATACGGGATGCTTATACAGCGATACGATTTACGATTAATCGGCATCGAATGCGTCGGTGGAAATGATCTTCAATGATATACGATTAATTTTTCGGTTCTGGTCGCAGACACATAATATTCAGAAATATTGCCGGATATTACACAGATAAAAATTGAAATATAAAGAAATACCTTTGGTTGGAATAATTTGTTTCATTGCTCCCAGGGTAGGCAATGCTTTTTTGCCTATACTGTATGTACGCCACTGGATCTTGCATGACTATTACAGTAAAAAGACGAAGATTTTCCTTTTCATTTCGCCAGATCCATCTCTAGACGCGTTTCGTCATATCATGACTGATCAGTAGAGCTAGGATCCGACGAAAAGAAAATGGATCTCGAAGCTACTTAAGGCAGCACTTGGTGGGACACACCAGTAAGATGTGACACGGAGCGCCATCTGTGTAGTTGTTAGACACTATTGAGCATACCAGCACCTCTAACAAACTTATAGAAATAAGTAAATGTTAAGAGGAAATCGCCTGTAAAGACATTCGTCACAATTACAGGAGTCCCGCTAGGCAGCGGTAACTCAAATCGGTTTATTAACCGAAAACAATGAGTAAAGACGAAGATTTTCCTTTTCATTTCTCCAGATCCATCTCTAGACGCGTTTCGTCATATCATGACTCATCAGTAGAGCTAGGATCCGACGAAAAGAAAAGAGATCTCGAAGCTACTTAAGGCAGCACTTGGTGGGACACACCAGTAAGATGTGGCACGGAGCGCCATCTGTGTCGTTGTTAGACACTCTTGAGCATACCTGCATCTCTAACAAACTCAAAGCTTAAATTCATTTTACTTATTAACTCCTTTAATAATAAATCCATATGATGCGGACATTACGGGTGACAAGTTGTCTATGTAATAATAGTAATAAAACAAAACGACAATTAGGTACGTATACATACCATTGTGTGTAGGTAATTAAAGTATGATTTAATTATTGATCAAATACTGGATCCCGTCCAAAGATGTACATTCAAACTTGTTAACATTTTAACGCATTTTTCTGTCTTCGTAAATGCTATGCCTTAATGCCTTTGTCATAATGCTAATCACTGTTAGAAGTCAAAGGGGGCCATTACTCTTATATAAAATATTGATGACAAACCTACTACACCGATTAATTCGTTTAATGACGTCACAATTTAAAAAAAACAACTCGTCATCTTACTAAATGAAACAAAACAAAACATTCGACCCTAAATTAAGGTCATCGAATATGTTGTTATATTATATCGATTTATGGCTGTTGTGCTCTTATTATGAATATTTTTAAGTTAGATAAAATAAAGGGTACCTGTTTTGATAATATGAAAATATTTGTATATATATTTCTATTTCCGTGCCTACTAACTACTAATTATCCCATATTTGTAAAACCAAAATTATTAATTTTTTTATTTTATTTAGGTATAATTTTTATCCATGCAGTTTGTCTTGTCCACACTCAGTCGCGGTTATTCATCGAATTCAATGGCTACGTATTCAGTTCTTTTCAGAACTGGTAATATACGTCATAAAACTAGTGGTTGACCTTGAAAGCCGACCAATGGCAGCTGATATTTGTTTTTAGGTCGGGATATATCTTATAGTTTTCAGAGCGTGTTTACGTATACACCCATACAGAGCTACACAATTTTTTGTTCAGACGTGGATGATTTACAGCGTTAGTGTTTGCTAGTCTGTCTTTTGTTTTGGTTTTGACTTTTGCTTTTGATAATTGAAAAATGGATTTTTTTAGAAATATTATAATAAGGACTTTTCAAGATTAAACATTGACGAAAAACTTAAAATTAAAAAAACTGACATCCTATGCCAAACTTAAATATTGAAGTGTCTATTTTAAAAGAAAAAAGACACAAAGTCTCGGCCTCAAAATTTTGAGGCCGAGACTTTGTGAATATCAAATATCAGGTCCTTTTGAGTAAAAAATGGACGAATTATTCGAATTTCAGTGTCTTCCTTCCACAAGCCGGGGAAAAAGTTATACCGGAAAATGTTATAAAAATATATATGAAAAATACGGGTGAATCTGTGGCTGTGAAACAAAAAATAGTCTATTTTGTTTTTGGTGTGTACTTTTTGGTGTTGAAGCACACATTGGACAATTAGTGGTGGAAATTACAAACATCTCCCGAGTGAATTAATCAAAATTTCTTTAGTTGAAAACTGTAGGTAATTGCTATTCGAGAACGGGTAATTTTTTTTCTTGAATAAAGCGAAAAGGATAAGAAATATTGACCAAAAATGAAATGGCAAATGCATCACTAGACTTCACTCTTAACCAAATATAAGTAGGTATAGAAGGGACCATTCAATTTAAAAAGCTTGCCGACTTAAAACTGATTAGCCAGCATCTAGCAATCCCGACAAGTTAAAAAAAGGCTTATTCTACGTTTTACTGATCGAAAAGCAAAACGTTAAAAGATATTTTTTCGGCGCTCGTGTAAAAATCTCTCTACCCAGAAAATCACTCACATATTAGCCCAGTTAGCATAGTTACCACCAGGTGTGGATATTTCGGCTAAAATGTTTTTGCTTTTTTGTTTGTATCATCAATAAAAATGAATTTTCGATGGTCCCACCTATACTAAGGACTTTCAAAAGTAGAAGTGTTGTGGACTATCCCAAAATGCTACAATAATAAATAAATATATCCGCAAATATTCTCAAATCGAGAGTCTTAAATTATAAATATATAGGTAATCCCTTCTGTATACAGGGTGTGTCAATAAGGTGTCGGGCTTTGATAGCACCTAAACTATCAAAGATAGGAAAAAAAGTGTAATATAAAAGTTAAATGGTTTGTTAGGATGCATAACCTAAAAATATTTTAAAATCTACAGGGTGGTTCTAAAAAGTGGTACTGATTAATAAAAAAGAAAATTAAATGGGACACCCAGTATAATTTTCCAGAATATGATTCAATAGAATAAGGACTTTGCAACCATCTTAAAATTTTCGAACTAAAATGCAACGTTGCCAAGTAATTAATTTTTTTCCGAAATTTTAGTAATTTTAAGGGTATCGTAAAAATATCATAGTAACCTGTGGATTACCCCTAGGCAAATATACTTTACATTGTGGGTACTTTAAGGTACGATATATTGATCGATAACAATGTTTTTTAAATCTCTTATACAGAGCGTTCGGTATAAGTTGGACAATTCGACAGTTTTAAAAATGCTCTATTTCAATTTTTTTAAATAGGACCCCACTAATTTTTTTAGGCAAAAGGATGTATCTTTCGAAAACCTTACTTTTTTGGTTAAACATGTCATATATCTAAATATCATAGTTTTTGAAATATTTTAGGATTTGTCTTAACTTAGGGTAAAAAAGGAAAGTTCTAATTGAATAATTTAGTCAAGATTGCTTTGGAACAAAAAAATAAATAATTTTCTTTGTCACAGCTGTCATTGCAAAATTATTTCGCTAACATTTTTGTTTAAAATTTAGTGTCCCGAACTAACTTTATCGAAATAGAAAAATATGAGTTATGATAAAGTTCGTTCAGGAAACTAAAATTTAAACAGTAATAAAGCACAAAATGTTGGCGAAATAATTTTGCAATGACAGCTGTGACAAAGAAAATTATTTATTTTTTGTTCCAAAGCAATCTTGACTAAATTATTCAATTAGAACTTTCCTTTTTTACCCTAAGTTAAGACAAATCCTAAAATATTTCAAAAACTATGATATTTAGATATATGACATGTTTAACAAAAAAGTAAGGTTTTCGAAAGATACATCCTTTTGCCTAAAAAAATTAGTGGGGTCCTATTTAAAAAAATTGAAATAAAGCATTTTTAAAACTGTCGAATTGTCCAACTTATACCGAACGCTCTGTATAAGAGATTTAAAAAATATTGTTATCGATCAATATATCGTACCTTAAAGTACCCACAATGTAAAGTATATTTGCCTAGGGGTAATCCACAGGTTACTATGATATTTTTACGATACCCTTAAAATTACTAAAATTTCGGAAAAAAATTAATTACTTGGCAACGTTGCATTTTAGTTCGAAAATTTTAAGATGGTTGCAAAGTCCTTATTCTATTGAATCATATTCTGGGAAATTATACTGGGTGTCCCATTTAATTTTCTTTTTTATTAATCAGTACCACTTTTTAGAACCACCCTGTAGATTTTAAAATATTTTTAGGTTATGCATCCTAACAAACCATTTAACTTTTATATTACACTTTTTTTCCTATCTTTGATAGTTTAGGTGCTATTAAAGCCCGACACCTTATTGACACACCCTGTATATTATGCTTTCCTTTTATTTCTAAGACAAGTTTTTAAAAGGTTTTAAAAGTCCTAAGACCTTTACCAGTTCTTAAAAGGGTTTCAAAAAGTTGCTGCAGGCCCTCAAAAAGAGCAAGTTCGTAAAATTTGAATTGATGATCTTTAAAATTTCAAATAAGACATTTGAGAAAAGTCTTGCAGTCCAGCTCGGAAACACAAAATTATACTATAACAGGACTGAAAAACCTAAGGCGGTGACCAAGCCAAAATATCACTTTACTTAGTCATACTACAACAAAAATTATTTATAAAGTATCCAAATTATGCCGTCGACATGACATTATCCGTTTGTACGATATGGGCCTAAGACGGTTTCCTAAATACATTTATTTCTTTCAAAGCTCCAACACTGAGCAGCAAAGACCTTGAACGGGTTAATAACACGGTTGTTAGCATCATCGGCATAATATAAATTTCGCCAACCTTAAGCAAATTAATACAATAACAAACACACATGGCAGACTACTAGACCTCGCACTGATTAATAACCTTAATGGTTATACTGAAAGGGCTGTTGATATATTAACCGTTGAGGATAACCACCACCCTGCTATCGTGCTTTCATTAGATGTTCGTTTGGAGTCAAAAAATAACAAACAAAAAAATTACAATAGTTTTTATAATTTTAAAAGAGCGAATCTAGTGAATCTTTATCAAAATTTTTCATATATAAATTGGGATGTTTTAACCCAATATACTGATGTTAACAGTGCATGTCAAAAATTTTATGAGATTATTTATAATACTTTGGACATACATGTTCCAAAAACGCAAAAAAGAAATCGAACTTACCCACCATGGTTTACTGGTGAAATAATAAAGAACATAAAGTTAAAATATAAACATTGGAAGCAGTTTAAAAGAACAAATAATCCACTCTATTTGGAAAGTTTTCGAAATTTGCGCCGGACTACTAAGAATGACATAAACAACTCCTATAAATTATACTGTTCCCGTGTTGAAAACGACATAAAAGACGAGCCAAAAAGATTCTGGCGTTTTATTAATGATAAAAAAAATAGTCATAGCCTACCAAATACTATGTCCTATGAAAATACAATTATTCGAGATCCCAAGGTTATTGCAGACAGTTTTGCCTCATTTTTCCAGAACTCCTATGTTGCTTCCTCCAAAAAAATAAGTGATTCGACTGATTTCTATCCCTCACAGAATCCCCTAGATGTCTATAAAATAACTGAACAGGTGGTCACTACTGTACTAAAACAACTTAAACCTAAAGCCACTATAGGGCCAGATAAAATCCCTGCATTTTTGCTGAAAGACTGTGCAATTGTTCTTGCTCGTCCGCTTGCAATTCTATTTAGTTTATCATTTTCAACTTCTACATTTCCAGACCTGTGGAAAATATCCCGCATAACTCCGGTTTTTAAAAAAGGGGACAGCAGTAACATTACCAACTATAGACCAATCAGTATAATAAATAATTTCTCGAAAGTTTTTGAAATTATTTTACACGAATATTTATATAATTCAATTAGCATTCACATATCTGCTCAACAGCACGGTTTTATGAAGGGTCGCTCTACCGTCTCAAATCTATTTTGTCTTACTCAGGATCTTGCGGAATCTCTTGATGCGGGTGAACAAACTGACGTCATTTACACTGACTGCTCCAAAGCCTTTGATCGGCTCGATCATGGTATTCTTCTCGATAAATTGGCTACGTTTGGTCTATCACAAAGACTTATTGCATTTTTTGAGTCATATTTGACTAACCGCCTACAATACGTTCAATGCCATGGTCAAAATTCCAGAGAGTTTGCTGCCACCTCAGGTGTCCCCCAGGGGTCACATCTGGGACCCCTACTTTTCATTATATTTCTTAATGACCTTATTTTTATCCTAGATGTCGATCATTTAATTTATGCCGACGATGTCAAGTTATATCTTAGAATTAGAGACGAGAGGGACTGTATGAAATTACAAGATAACTTTGAGAAAATGAATAGGTGGTGTGAGAAAAATAAATTACTATTAAATGTGTCTAAGTGCAGTATTATTACCTTTACTAAAAAAGTGCATCCGATTGTATATGAGTATAGTATAAATGGGGATATGTTAAAACGGTGTGAGTCTGTGTGTGATCTTGGTGTTGTGCTGGACTCAAAGCTCTCTTTCCGTGATCATTATTCTAAAATTGTTGGAGAAAGTTTAAAATTGCTGGGCTTTATTATAAGAAACGCTGGAGATTTCACGAGTTGGGACACACTTAGGTTGTTATTTAATAGCTTTGTTAGGTCACGCCTTGAGTACTCCTCGGTTATTTGGTGCCCTTTCTATCAAACCCACATTAGTAGTCTGGAAAAAATTCAAAGACGCTTTTTAAAGTATACCAGTTTTAAGCTAGATGGAATCTACCCTGAAATAGGGTTTCCGCACGATCGTCTCTTGGCAAGATTTTCAATGGAAAGCCTCGAAACACGGCGAACAAAATCTCAAATTATCTTTCTACATAACGTACTTTTCGGAAAAATTGATGCTGGGAATATTTTACAGTCCCTGCACTTTCAGGTGCCAAGGCCAACCTCGCGTAATTACCTGACTTTTACTCTACCAACTCCAAGGACAAATACACTAAAGTTTTCTCCATTATATCAAATATGTGAAAAATATAATAAAATTCAAAACCAGTTAGATATACATGCCTGCACTGTGGCCTCTGTTAAACGCCTGACTCTGTAATTATTTACATATTATATATCATTGTGTAATTATTTTTACTATATCTATGTTGTTCTTTTTTATAATGCTTAGTATTATGTTAAAACTTTTTTTTATATCCCATTCGATAATTGGATATCAGATTCTGTAGAATGTGGTAATATTAAATAAATAAATAAATAAATAAATAAATAAATAAATAATTTGGATGCATCTCATGGGTGCATCCCACATATATACATACACTATATTGCCAATACAAGCAGCCGCACGAAGCAAGAAAACACCCATCGTGCGAATTAAAATAACCTGAGTTTGGGCCCGTGGTGCTTGCGCAGTAGGGAAAAAATTAGGCAACCGACACGATATCTAACAGAACGTAAACAGCACCGACTCGCAGTTGTTTGTATTCTTATTCATCGACATCTTTTGTTTCGTTCCTTCGTGTGTGGTTATAATTTCGAAGTTTTGGGTATTAATATTTATAAAACTTAACTTTAGATATTTTTTTTGTTAGTGTGTGCCCATTAAAGTTAGTCGTTTCCATCTTTTTTTACGTTGTATTCGTTCAGATGTTCCGTGTGTGATTGTGGATATTATTTTTAAATTTTGGGTGCGAATTTAGGTATAAAACTTTACCAGACATTGTTATTGTTAGCGACTTGTGTCTCAAGATGGGTAGAAAAAAGTGCATGATCCTTTTTTGCACGAATCGCGGTTCAATACCAGGAATAAGGTATTTCAGGTATGTAAAATATTGGTTACTTAGTTTTATTTGACATAAACTGTACACACCCGAACTAAACGGGTGAATTTAAATAAAAGCTTGTAAAAATATATTGAAAGTCGGCCCTGTCAAATGTTTACATCAAGAAGCAAATTTCCGAGCTGCGCAAACTCAACGGACCTACTCATCTGCCTACAGTGGTGTCATCATTGAATTATGATATTAGCAATATAGTGTATGCATATATGTGGTGCATCCTAGGAAGTAACTTACCTTCGGCACCAATGGACACGAGTTTTACTCCTTTGCTAGCTATAAAATCCAAAGCTTTGTTGACGTTTGCTATTTTGTGGAAGCGCATTTTGCCTCGGTCGGGTCTGGGCAGTGTTTCTCCCGAAATGACTTCAAGCAGCAGCATCAGTTTCAAGCCATTTCGGAAATCTTCATCGATGTTGTCAATTCCTGTTCCGGCCTTTCTTAAATGACTGTTACACCATGCCGTAAATGTCTGAAAAAAAAATAAAACAATCTTAATTGAAACAATAATTAGACATTTCAAATTTTGGTATAGGGGCGGACATCAACCACATAAATGACAAAAGCCTTCTCAATTTAAAAGGAGTAAGTGAGACAGAGTTCCTATAGTCTATTTCAGAAAGGTGTAGAGTAATAAAATTAGAAATTTCGTCCAGTTCGGCTCAATTTCGGTGTCGGCCATAGGCGAAGATAAATTTTGTCCATTAAATTATTTAAGATAACTAACCAGAGAAAAAAAAGATAATTTGATAAAGAAGGAACTATTAGCTATATCAAATTTACACAAACATTGTTTTATGAAATATGCTGTGGAAGATATAGCTGAAAACATAGTGTAACTGTGCTGCGCACACCGCCATATCATTGTAACCTAAATCCTATAGAACTTATGAGGGCGCAAGTGAAAGGATTTGTAGCAAGACACCACACGACATTCAAAATGAAAGACGTTAAGCTACTGTTTGATCAATCCATTAAGGAAATGACACCAGAGAACTGGCGAAAAGCAGTCCATCTTGTCATTTAAGAAGATGAGAAAATGGGGGATCTTGACCACCTGATCGATCGGACCGTCGACCCGTTAATTATAACGTCAAGAAGAGATGACACTGACAGTTCCTCAGATGACGAAGAATATTATGATTTTTTTATAATTTAATTTCTGTATAATCTATTTTTTTATGTTTAATAAAAAATACGTGTACCTAATACTATGTACATAATGCACGCCTTTGTCACACCATTTTCAGAGTTTGTGAATAGGCAAAACCCATAAACTGACCCGACCCCTGGTGGTACTATCTGCACTTGATAAAAATAAATAATTTTGCAATGAAATCAATGCTAAATTATGAAAGTGGCTTAAATATTCGTTGGGTCACTCTGTAGACCCTTTGCATACCTAATGATCTTTTATTACTCTACACCTTTCTGAAATAAACTATACCTTACTATCGATAGTATGGTCAATTACTATCGATAGTGCGATAGCGATAGTTTTTATAACACTATCGATAGTTCTCCACCACTAATTCCTACGAGTGCAAGGGGGCAATAATTACTTAAAATATAGGTTATTTTTAATACTTGGCATGTCTGCGTGATTCATCGTACGCTTTTAGCGACAACCGACATAACAATTTTTAACGGTTTGGTGGATTCAAGATTCATTTCTACGAAGTGTTTAATTCTGCATAAATATAGAACCAACAGCAGGCGAAATGTACATCATTCTTGTCGGCCGCTGACACAAAATATCTCCGAATTAAGATGATTAATCAAGAAATATTACCACACTTATGTCGGGTTATATAAAGATTTAACTATAGTCTATTTCAGAAAGGTGTAAAGTAATAAAAGCTCATTAGGTATGCAAAGGGACTACAGAGTGACCCAACGAATATTTAAGCCACTTTCATAATTTGGCATTGATTTCGTTGCAAAATTCTTTATTTTCATCAAGTGCAGGTGGTACCACCCGGATTTGGGTCAATTTATAGGTTTTGCCTATTGTTATGCATTCACAAACACTCCAAATAGTGTGACAAAGGCGTGCATTATGTACATAGTATTAGGTAAGTAAACATATATTTTATTAAACATCAAAAAAAATACAAAATAAATTATACAGAAATTAAATTATAATAAATCATAATATTCTTCGTCATCTGCAGAAATGTCATCTTCTCTTGACGTTATAATTAACGGGTCGACGGCCCGATCGATTAGGTTGTCAAGATCCCACATTTTTGCCTCTTCTTTAATGACATGATGGACTGCTTTTCGCCAGTCTGGTGTCACTTTCTTGACTTGATCAAACGGTAGCGCTTAACGTCTTTCATTTTGAATGTCGTGTTGTCTTGCTACAAATTCTTTCACTTGTGCCCATATAAGTTCTATAGGATTTGGTTCATAATGACATGGCGGTGTGCGCAGCACAGTTACACTATGTTTTTCTGCTATATCTTCCACGGCATATTTCATAAAACGATGTTTGTGTACATTTTCTATAGCAAATAGTTCATTCTTTATCAAATTATCTTCTTTTTTTTTCTTTGGTTAGTTATCATAAATAATTTAATGCACAAAATTTACCTGCGCCTATGGGCAACACCGAAATTCAGTCGAACTGGACGGAATTTCCCATTTTATTACTGTACACTTTCTGAAATAGATTATAACAAGCACTTTTAACAGCACTTTTAGCAGTGGCAGAAATAATCTTCTTACAATCATGGTGCCCCGGTTACCGTAATTACTAATTTACTCATCAGGCATCTTTCATTGTGAGTAAATAATGCCTGCCAATGTAACTTATCTGACAGCCAAACTTGCTGCCCTTGCTAGTTAGTTATTTGTGGTTAAAAATCTTTATGCAACCCAACATTATTGCGTATTTATTTTTAAGCAAAAAAAAAATCTTGTGTGTGTTTTAGATTTAAATCTTGCAAACTGAATTAGAACCACTTCCTCTTATCCTACGAAGTTGAAATTTGTAATTTAATCTATGTCATGAAAATGTAAATTTAGAACTAACCAGTCTATTTTCAACCTGGCTCAATTTATCAATTAAAGACAATTATTATATAAATCAAAATTCCACAATAATTCAGATGTAAACAAAAACACTGATAAGACAAGCTGCACCTTTCCTATCGATAACGATTGAAGAGCACACCGCTTAGGGCACACTAACACATTTTTAACGGGCCTACGTCATTTACTGTGCCTATTTGGAGATTTTGAGTAGGTTTTTAATGAGCAAAAAAATTTTTATGGTATGACCCAATAATAATAAATAATTGATGATATGAAAAACACTTATTATAACACCGATTTAACAATGTAAATATCACAACTATCCAATTGGATAACATTGAAAGAGCCCATCAAAGTTGACTCCCTGAGTTATTGATAAAAAAGTTAAATTTAAATAAAACCAGGTCAAATAAAATGTCAATATTTTCTATTTTGAAATAACTTTAAAACAGATTTGTCTCGAATTACAACAACGTTTGTTCGGTTTGGTTCGATCACAGTTCGATATAAAAAAAATATTTAACCGATTGTAAATTCAACTTTCTTCTGATGCCACTTTTAAAATATCGACATTTTGAAGAGAATAGCTTGATTTAGCTCCTAATATACATATAAATATAAAAACATCTTTAGGGTCTTCATTTGAGGACCTGTACTAGAGCCCTGCAGTCCCTGCACGGGCCGGAATGTCACGACACTACCCGCGACTGGTGCGAGCCGAAATTTTGGGACGCGCTACGGCCCGACCCGTCAACGAAGACCGAAAGGCCTAAAAAGCCCGGTAGACCTGAATAGCCCGCTAGGTCCGAAAAGTCCGGTAGGCCCAAAAGCCCGCGGGCCCAAAAAGCCCGGTCATAAATTTGCTGATTTTTTCTAAAAACATTAATATGGGGAATTGAGAAGAAAAATAACTAACTAAAAAAAAGGTCGTTACTACCGTGTGGAGATCAAAAGATACTTTAATAGTTTCGTAGGGCACCTTTTTGCCTTCTTAAAGCCCGGCAGATCCGAACAGTCCGTATTTTATAGTATATTTTTATTATACCGGGTCCGCCAACGTGGCGGGGATGGAAGATTAAATCATTATCGAGGAACTTATCAAAATTACTAAAGCAGCATGAGGTATGGACTTAAAAGCGGCATATTTTAAAAATATTTTACGTTTTACAGGGTGGCTCAAAAAAGTGTGGCGGACTAAACTTGCATTTTTTTAAATGGAACACCCTATATATTATATTATTTTCTAATTCCCTATACAATTCCTCGTATATTTTGTATAAAATGTCATATGTCTAAATTCAATTGTTTTTGAGTAATTGACGTTTAAAATATGGCATTTTTTGACTTTGGCAGGCTGTAACATTGGAACGGTTCATCTTAGAGAAAAATGGTTTTTACCTCCCTATCTTAGTTTTTTATTCTCTATCCAAGGAAACCAACTTCCGATTTACTATGTTAAACCGTTAAAACCGTTTTTTTTTGTTTAACATGGTAAATCAGAGGTTGGTTTCTTTGGATAGAGAATGAAAAACTAAGATAGGGAGGTGAAAACCATTTTTCTCTAAGATGAACCGTTCCAATGTTACAGCCTGTCAAAGTCAAAAAATGCCATATTTTAAACGTCAATTACTCAAAAATAATTGAATTTGGACATATGACATTTTATACAAAATATACGTGGAATTGTATAGGGAATTAGAAAATAATATAATATATAGGGTGTTCCATTTTAAAAAATGCTAGTCCGCCACACTTTTTTGAGCCACCCTGTATAATGTAAAATATTTTTAAAATATGCCGCTTTTAAGTCCATACCTCATGCTGCTTTAGTAATTTTGATAAGTTCCTCGATAATGATTTAAATTTCCGTCCCCGCTTCGTTGGCGGACCCGGTCTAGCTCCTAAAATCTTTAATACTATATATTATGTACCAAAATCGCCAACCTAAGCTTAAACTCATTTAGGACCAATTATGGTAGTTTTTTTGCTAGGTAATTATGTTTGAATATGTGTAAGATCGATATCATGTATATCATTACCGTGTAAGTTGCCAATATTTAAGTTTCTGTCTTAACTAGATTTAAGTAATACAACTTTGGAATACTATCTATTTTTGTAAAACATTAATTTTTGTAAATATTTCATACATGCTCGGTTAAGCAAACAGCAAGCTAACATTCGCCGAGTCAAAAATAAAGACATTTTTTTCTATCTATCTATCTAAGTATGTAGGTACTCGTATGTATATGACATGCATATTATAAAAATCATATTGTTAAAACAAAAACAAGTAGGTACTACTTAATTTCTAATTCATTATTGCTGTCATCCAATTTAAACAATCAAACTAAGAAGATTGATGGTAGAGTAAATGATTGTTGATTCTATTTTTAACCGACTGTATAAAAAAAATTAAAGTATATATTTTTCAAAATGTGTCATAAAAAATGTCTTTCAGATAGTTTTAACAGATTCATCAGGATAACCGTGGGTACCAGCAGGTATAACAAAAATATAGAAATTTGAAGCAGTCAATTATATACTTACCTCTTTTAGATAAAACTAGCTAATTAATTGATAATTTAATAGATTTTTTTGGTCATTGTGGGGAAGCGACGAGTACCATCTGGTGAAATTTTTCCTTTAATTGATAATTATGCAGCTATTTAGATGGCGCCACAATCGTTTTGTTTGCGCTTTTTATTATTACTTATTTTTTAAATATTTGATGATAATTCTAGATTCGTTTAAAACAAACAGTTAGATTATTTAATTTTATAAATTGATTTAAATAAACCTACAATTTTAATTGTTTAAATCTTCTGAAAGTCTTATGGAAAGAAATAATATGGTTAATAGAAAATATTATACCGGGTCCGCCAACGAAGCGGGGACGGAAGATTAAATTATTATCAAGGAACTAAACAAATACTAAACTAGCACGAGGTATGGACGTAAAAGCGGCATATTTTAAAAATTTGTAATATTTTACATTATACAGGGTGGCTTTTAAATGTTACACCCTAAATATTATATTATTTTCTAATTCCTTATAAAACTCCACGTATATTTTATATAAAAGTCATATATCTAACTCATGTTATACCGGAAGCTACTACTTTTATATAGAGAATAAAAAACTAAGATAGGGACGTGAAAACGATTTTTTTCGAAGATGTGCCGTTCCAATATTACCGCCTGTTAAAGTTTGACAATGCCATATTGTTGTTTTTGTCTTATTAGTCATGCATGGTCAGTTATTTATTTGGCGATCTGCTGCGGTGTGTTTTTTGAAGCAAGTTAATTTTAAATTCGTGACACGTAAAAATGGTAAAATTTGAAAACAATAAACTAGTAGATATGGTAGGTGCTAATTTACTGTGAGTGTTGTCAAAGTTCGGTTGCTGCTTCGAGATTATACGCAGAACGCTTTTCCTTGCGACCTCATCCTACACCCAGAAGTTTTCTTAATGTTATTCAACGGGCAAGTTAGACCGAACCGTATTTGATCCATAGTGTAATAAATAAATGTAACCTTATTTTTGAGTTTTTTGAAAAAAGGTATTTGAAAATGTTGTTTATTTTAATGCCTTCTATACACAGCTAAAACAGAAGTATCAACTTAGGAATCACCCTGTATAATAGTTTGTTAAATTTGGTTAAGGCCCACCGGAGTTATGATTATTTCCTTTAAAAGAGGTTCCCTCTCCTCCCCTTATTGTATTTTGCGAGTTAGATAAAATCGTATTAAAGTAAAGTTATACCGTAAAGAAAAAAAACACTGAATTTTTGACATAACTTTATTTAGCATAATATCGATAAAAATCCTATATAATCTTCTTAGTCATATGTTAAAAACGCCATCTAGCGATAAATTAAGGAACTTTAATTTTAGGCAATTTCTATCGATAGATTCTGTAATGAATTTTTTTATTTGACTTAAAACGTTGTGACAAACAGTTCCTGATATATGGCCGGCGTCCATTTTTATTTGACCACCCGGTACAATATATATCGAAATAACTATCTGTTTCTGTTACAGCTATTACAAATTTTCAAGGATTGCATTCCGTGGTCGTTTACCAGCTGTGAAATTTACCGCTTTGCTATAATATTAAATAGGTGAACCAGCTTTGTTTTTGAATATCTAAAAATACGAATATACATTCTAGTAGGCCGACAAGCTAAAATTATTTTGGGTGAGGGACATACGGAGCCCACGTTACAGGCAGACATTGTGTAATAGAGTTATTCACAATTTATGTATAGACGTATGTATGTATTTATAATAAATATTTGTTTTAAATCGAGCACACCCCAAATTAAATCTGTAGAGTCACTTGGGGTAACGAAGCGCACTGGGTAAGTATGCACGTTTCTTATATGAATGTTTCTCGTGATTGATTTTAACGGCGCGGCGGTTGTGTGACCCTTCGATGTCTCGATATATTTAGTGAGCACTGAGTCGCGTAAATCAGAAAAAAAAGTCACTCATATATCGTTTTTTTATTTGATAACCTAAACCACGGTAGGTCAATATTTCCATTAATTTCAATAACCCCACAAAAAGGCCCCTCAATTTTTTAAAATATTTTTCAAAAATTATTTGTTAACTTTACTTATTATTATGTAAGCCAAATTTCATCTGTCATGTAGTCTACTGACTGGTATAGCTACATAAGGAATCCCCAAAAACATGTCAAAATAACAAAACATATTCCTATATTGTAATTTTTTACGCCACGGAAAACTGTGTTACATCTCGTAACTCGTCGCATAGTATTTTTCTTGCCTAGTATTTATACATAATACTGTAGAGTCAGAAATGGTACAAATGGTCACGACTAATCATATATTGCAATATTGCCACATACTGGTTATTTCACTCAAAACTTGAAATGCTTGTAGCTTCAAAATAAATTGGGATACATAGTTTCTGGAAACAGGGGTGGGTAGATGCAGCTTGTCTCTATAAATTGGACTGACGCGTCAGTAAATTCTAAGATATCGTGCCGCCATAAATCGATATCTTAAAAGTATTATATTGTAAATGCTGGTTACATTCAAATATATTTTTGTATTTTCTCCAAATTTGATATCTCCGCTTGTTAGCTTATTGCATTATTACTTTGAAAATAACAACTTACATCGGATACTGATCTTTCTTTGAGAATTTCACAACCCGGCCCGTCATGTCGCGTCCTGTCAACCCAAACCGAACAGGCGGCAGATTCGATATGGCCGACAAGCCCGGCAGACCCAGCGAACCCGACAGGCCCGGAAGGCCCGAAAAAAATTATTAGGACTTGAAATTGATTTGACAAATATGTATTTCTTTAAAAAAAAAAGCACATAGGCAAACCATGGCTGACCCGAAAGACCGGCTGGCCAGGAAAGTCCGACAAGCCCGACCCTTTATTGATTAAGTGGCCCGGCCCGACCCGACACGAGCCCAAGAGTCGTGCGGGATCGCATTAAGGCCCAAGGTGAGAACCCGGGCCGTTCAAGCATCTACTCTGTGCTCCTTCAGAAGAACGTACCCTTTTAAGCGCTATATTCATCTATTTGTTGCGTAACTGAGGAAAGCAGTTCGAACAATTATATTTATTGTTAGTAGGTAGTAGTACTGTGTGATCATCTACTAACCAGAATCCGATGTTCTTATTTTTAAAGTGACAATGTAAAATAAATAAATCGCCAAAATTTACTTGCTGATGATCTTTTACAAACAAAACGTCTGTTTGAAGTTTTAAAGGTGAAGTGTAGCGCATTATGAATTTCCCCAATAAGATTTTATTTATTTTTGGATTTTTCTCTAAATAGGAATATAAAAAAAGAAAGGAGGTATATACATATCGCCCGAAAGGAGCCATATGTAATAAAATAAATTAGCTATTCGACCAATTAGCGTAATTTTTACTCGAATTAATCTCCACCTACCCAAAACCTTTTTACAGAATTCGTTTTATAAATATAAGCATTGCAAGTTTTAAGTGAAATATCCTGTATAGCGTGTTTGCAAAATCTGGTCTAATTATAGAAAACTGGATTTAAAAAAGTTTTTCCAAATGTCTATGCTAATGGTAACACTAAGATAATTATTTCAATAATTGTTGCAGAGATTCGGCTGTCACATAATATCACCGATATAAGTACACATTTTGTATTACTAGACATTTAAAGGCTGATTTTTTTTTGTAATATACTAATACATTTTTAATTTAAGGCTTTCAGGCAACAAATGACCTGGAAGAAATCTTGGCTTGGGGTGACAGTAACCAAGTCGAATTTAATGCTAAGAAAACCCAGGCATCAGTCTTCTCCAAAAAGGTTAACATTGCAGAACCGGATATAGTCATGGCAGGACACGCAATGGGGGTCAATCTGGGAGGTAATATGTCTTGGCATGATCACGTTGCCGCAATTGCCAAGGCAGCTGCATAGAAACTTGGTGTACTTTTCCGCACCAAAAGGTTGTATACACCTCATCAACTTTTGACACTCTACAAAGTCCAGATTCGACCATCATTAGAATATTGCTCTCATGTCTGGAGCTCTGCACCCAAGCACACCCTTCGGCTACTGGATTCCATTCAAAGGAGAGCCGTTCGTCTGATCGGCGACCCCGAGCTGACCAAGACCCTCGATAGCCTGGAGCATTGAAGATAGGTTGGTGATTTGGCTCTCTTTTACAGATATTTTCATGGCAGGTGTTCGACTGACATTGCCCTCTTGATTCCACCTAGAGCAATGCAAAACAGAAATACACGGCGAACCACTGCCGCTCATCCATATGTTGTTCAGCTTAGTACTCCTCGAACTTCATTGTTCAAGAATTCTTTCATCTGGAGAACGTCATCTTTGTGAAATGATCTTTCTGAGGTCGTGTTTCCCAATGAATACAATCTTCAACGTTTCAAGACCAACGTTAATCGCTTTTTTCGCACAAGCACCGCTCCCAGAGCGCCTTAAAGGATTTTTCCTACAGTGCAGGTGTTTTATCATAAAAAAAAAACAACAATTCCTATTTATATTAGCATTAATTACCGAATATGTATGTCAATAATTATTAAATCTAACAATCCGTTACCTGAGAAATATGCGTCTTTTAATATCTTTAACCTACACTTACTTAATTTTCCGACTAAATACTTTAACTGCTAACTAATTTTTACTAGGTCTAGACCGTAGTTTTTAGATTTTATATAACACTAGATAGGTAATTATGTCTTTTCTAGACTTACTTTACATTATTTTACATAATTTTACAAGAAATAACAGGACGTTATTTAATTTCCTGATTTAATAAAATTGAATTGATTCTAGTAAAATCGTAATACCTATTAACACTTATACTAAGCAAATCTGGAATCAATTCAATTTCTATATAATACATAAACTAAATTTTATTATACTGATAGAGATGAACACCATAAGCCACCGACTACAGGTTTTTAAATAGCTTCATATTTTCTGTAAATTCCTTTGTAATATAAAAGAAATGTTTTATGTATACTGCAAGCAAAAATTGGTACTTTGGTATGACTGAACACGAGAACACGTATGAGTCATAATAGAGTATAAAGTAATAACTATACACAAAATGTGCATGTTAATTTACATGGTGTTACAAGTAAATTATATTAACTTCTCTGGCGCTTCAAGTGTCCTTACTTTAAGGATAAATTATACAACTTGGTAATATTGGCAATTACGCATAGGTTTCCCAATAAATTCCCCGTAACATTATATGAAAGATCAGTGAATAGTTACATGATATATTTAAAAAAATGCATGGTCGTAGAGGTTTAAAGTTTAATTGTGTTTCCTGGTGGTTTTTTCCTTGGAAATTAGTAGTCTTTTATTACCAATGAGGTTTTGGTAAATTTATATTCATTTTTTACTGTGTAGAGTAAATCATTTCGTATCTTATTACAACTTTAAGAAATTCAGTAACAGAGGCAAGCTTAATGGATTTATTTTATAGGCGGTGATACCTTTAAAAGTATGTAATTACTAATTAAATTACCTACACATATTTTATACATTGTGTTTCGATATACAGATAAGGAACATTTTTGACTGACCTAAGTTAAAAAGGTTAAAAAAAACATGAAGCGTAGCAAAAGAGACAAAAATTGCACTATAGTCTATTTCAGAAAGGTGTAGAGTAATAAATGCAAAGGGTCTACAGAGTGACTCAACGAATTTCACTTCAAAATTTAGCATTGATTTCATTGCAAAATTCATTATTTTCATCAAGTGCAGGTAGTACCACCCGGGTTTGGGTCAATTTATGGGTTTTGCCTATTGTTATCCATTCCCAAACACTGAAAATGGTGTGACAAAGGCCTGCATTATGTACATAGTATTAGGTAGGTACCTACACGTATTTTTTATTAAACATTATAAAAAATATATTATTCAGAAATTAAATTTAAAAAAATAATATCTTCGTCATCTGAGGAACTGTTATCTCTCTTGACGTTATAATTAACGGGTCGACGGTGCGACCGATCAGGTGATTAAGATCCCACATTTTCTCCTCTTCTTTAATGACATGATAGACTACTTTTCGCCAGTTCTCTGGTGTCACTTCCTTAATGGCTTGATCAAACAGTAGCTTAACGTTTTTCATTTTGAATGTCGTGTTGTGTCTTGCTACAAATCCTTTCACTTGCGCCCTTATAAGTTCTATAGGACTTAGTTCGCAATGATATGGCGGTGTGCGTAACACAGTTACACTATGTTTTTCAGCTATATATTCCACGGCATATTTTATAAAATGATGTTTATGGAAATTTGCTATAGATAATAGTTCCTTCTTTATCAAATTATCTTTTTTTTTCTTTGGCTAGTTATCATAAATAATGTAATGCACAAAATTTACCTGCGCCTATGGCCGACACCGAAATTAAGCCGAACTTAGCGGAATTTCCCATTTTATTACTCCACACCTTTCTGAAATAAACTATACATCGCATATCACTGGCATAAAACTAAAATTCGAAATAGAGTAGTAATTTTGATGGCACCTGTAACTAATGCAGTATATCACCTTTTAACAGCCTACCTCGAACTGACATTCATTCTTCAATCAAAATTACGCGTCGCAAATTCCCAGTACGATTATCCATATTTCGTCCATTTATGAAATTTAAATTTTCACTGGCTCATCGTCAGTGAAAGATGTAATTATAATAATTAAGAAATTAATTATAACATTACAAATTGATATTTAGAACTTGAACAGCTGTTATTAGTGTGCGTGTCTCTATCTATTTATTAGAAATAAAGATATGTTAAATAAGTATAATATTGTTATATTTACGAAGTAAGTGAATGATACTTACCATTGTTTTAAAGTAACTGTTCAAGGTTAATGTATTTTCATAATTTAGTTGCATAAACTACTATACTTATACCCCGGTATCAAGGAATAATTGTAAAAATATAAATAACAAGTAATCAAGCTAGTATATTCAAGTAATCAACCATTAATTTATTTTGAAATTAGTACAACTAAAATTATATAAATTTAAACATGTCTTAAATATTGTCGCGCGTACATAAGTACCTAAGCATAAATAAGAGAAACCCGAAGAAATAAAAAAAATTCAAAATCTGATATTTATAGCTGTTATTTAAGTACGTGCACCTAATCCCGTTTGTCGTCTTGGTAAACACGAATGAGCGCTATGAAAAAATGTCAGGTTTGTTGTTTGTGCAAGAAATTCAATTAAAGTACGTCCAACAGAAATAGACTGGAAACGGGACCACACAAATTCCGTAAAAAACAATTTTTTGTAGCATAACATAATATAAATTAATAAAATTTGATTGGACTTTTTAGACATAAATTAAAGCAGTTTGCTTCGCGTATATAATAGGTACAGCTACCATTTTAGCCCTTAAAAAATAATTATGTTCGAATTATTAATATTAATTTAATCCGAATGTAGCTATGCATAATAGGGCCACGGTTAACTCCGATGGACAATAATTATAAACACTCGTGCATTTTGGCACGCCCCAGCCGACCGCGTCCGTTAACTCAATGCAAGTGAAGATCCAACGCCCAACATGGCTTTGATATTGGTTACGTGACGTCAGTCAAAATAGATCACTCGTATGGACCATTGTTTTAGCATTGGTTCGCCTAACCTTAAGGTATTTATTTTGAGGCTTTGCGAAACTTACGGTTATAGATATCGTTTTTACGTAATTTACTGTGTGATTTAAAAAAAGTTTTGTTTTTATTGTTCAGTTAATTCAGTAGTGTACATACCTAGGTACTTAGTTGTGTGTTTTAAAAATGAACCCAATTAATGATATAGTTCAGCCTTTCTCAAAGTGGGCGATAACGCCCCCTTGTGGGCGCTGCAGGCCTAAAAAGGGGCGGTAAGAGACCAAGAAAAAAAATGGGGGCGCTAAAAAATAATTTATTCTCAAAGTGGGCAGTAGACAAAATAATTTTGGGAACCCCTGTTATAGTGGTTTTTAAGTAGGTGAAAAAATGGGGGCGCTAAAAAATAATTTATTCTCAAAGTGGGCAGTAGACAAATTAAGTTTGGGAACCCCTGATATAGTTTTTAATTTGTTGGAAATTTCATTTAGTCGTTAGACAGATGAGGATAAGAGAGACGTTTTGTTACACGGGTTTTTAGTTAATGTTTGTTTAGGTACCCGCACAATACCTAGCTCTTTATCATTTTTTAAGATCGCGAGCCGCCACTGCGCTAGAAATGCGCTAAGTTAATGATTTTAACAAAATATGCTAGAATATCACCAAATTATGAATAAACATTGCGAAATCCCCTAGATATCGAGTTTGGCAAAACGCTCCTCGGTCTTCATTATTAAAATCCCTAAAAGTTACAGAAAATATGCTGTGTTGGCAACACTGGCCTTTAACCAGACTAACGTGCTATGTGCATTTAACAAATTTTCCAGGAGACCGTTTTAAAACTAATAATTACTAATTACTGCACCGGTATACGGCGACCTTAAAAATCAAATTGTAATTCTTCGGAAACCCGATAACACTTCGAGGTCTTTTAGCTTTATATGATTAATGAATTAAAGAAGCATGGAATGAAGAGTATTCCGCCATGCCCAGACAAAACGGAGTGTTTGCAAATCTAATCAGGGCAGTATTATAGTAATTAATGTCGTTTATACAAGGTGGCCATTTTCGAATGGTAAAAAACTATAACCACGTTGGTAATACAATTCATCAAGAGAGTCCCCCCGCCTGGCTATGTGGTGAATGGCCCAGTGTCGGCTCGTCAGGTGAAGGGGCTTTTCACAAAAAAAAAATAAAACCAGGATAAAAGCTTTTCGACAATATTAAATATTAATGTACCAATACAGCTACCATTTTAGCCCTTAAAAAATAATTATGTTCGAATTAATATTATTAATTTAATGCGAATGTAACTATGCATAATAGGGCCACCGTTAACTCCGATGGACAATAAATAATAATAAACACTCGTGCATTTTGGTGCGCCCCAGCCAACCGTGTCCGTTAGCTGAAAGCAAGTGAAGACCCAACGCCAACGCCCGACATAGCTTTGATATTCATCGTCGCTATGGTTACGTGACGCCAATCACGCAAACAGCATATAAGTTATATATATGATATAACAATTTGCATTATGATAAAGGGCAATTTAAATTAGACCAGTCGTATGCACCATTGTTTTAGCATTCGCTCGCCTAACTTTAAGGTATTTATTTTGAGGCTTCGCGAACCTTACGGTTATAGATATCGTTTTTACGTGATTTACTGTGTGATTAAAAAGTTTTGTTTTTATATTTCAGTCAATTTAGTAGTGTACGTAGTTACTTAGTTGTGTGTTTTAAAAATGAACCCAATTAATGACATAGTTTGTTGGACACTCCATTCAGTCGTTGGACAGATGAGGATAAGAGAGACGTTTTGGTACACGGGTTTTTAGTCAATGTTTGTTTAAGTACCCGCACTATACCTTAGCTCTTCACCATTTTTAAGACCGCGAGTCGCCACTGGAATGGCCTTCTTGAGATTAGAGCCCTGCACGGGCCGGAATTTCACGTCCCAATCCGGTCCGGCCCGAGCGGGTCCGAGCCAGATCCGGTCTATCAACCAAAACCGAACGGCTCAGCAGGCCCGACAGACCCCGAGAAAAAATATTAGGACTTGAAAATTATTTTACAAATATTTCTTTAAAAGACATTATAGGAATCTGGAGTAACTCCTAGCTATCAGTCTGACTCGCCACGCAAAGCAACCTCTATATAATAACTACCATTACATAAACCTAAAGAACAAGCCGATTATTTTTCACGATCTACTGGCGTTTATGTACAGGGACATTATTTTAAGTGTCTCACCAGATTGGCGACTTTGCTCTCGACCACAATAAAAAAACAATTATGTATTCCCCAATAGCTTTTAGTGAAGAAGCCAAATTTGATGTCAAAAAAAATCTATGTTTCCAAATTTGACAGATACGACGCCATATTAGATTTTCTTAAATGGCAACCCTACTTTATGGTAAGCCAGCTGCATTCGCTTATTTGTTCCAACTTTAAAAATGTATAATTGTCAACATTTATTTTCAGCCGTTCCGGAGATACGAGGCTTCGAAGTTGGCGATTTTGTTATCATCGAGTTAACAGAAGCTTTGAGATTAGAAACTCAATTTTTTTTTGGAGATACGTATTTTTTTATGGCGGAGCCACCTATGCTATTGCCATATATGTCAGATGTCAAAAAATAACAGTTACGACGCCATTTTGAATATTTTTTAATGGCAATCCACATTTATAACTACATCAGTGTATTGCATTGTGCGGTCCGGTATCAAAAGTATATAGGTGTCGATATTTATTTCCAACCCTTACGAAAATATATATTTTTGATATCGGACCGCGAAATGCAATACACTGATGTAGTTATAAATGTGGGTTGCCATTTAAAAATATTCAAAATGGCGTCGTAAATGTAATTTTTCAACATCTGACATAAATGACAATAGCATGGGTGGCTCCGCTATAAGAAATTACGAATCTCCAGAAAAATTGAGTTTTTAATCACAAAGCTTCTATTTTTTAATGGGGTGAGACACTGAAAAGACATAATCGAACGATGCAGTTTTTGAGTCGGTCGTATTTCCGTAAGGGTTGGAAATAAATATCGACACCTATATACTTTTGATATCGGACCGCGCAATGCAATACACTGATGTAGTTATAAATGTGGGTTGCCATTTAAAAATATTCAAAATGGCGTTGTAACTGTAATTTTTTGACATCTGACATATATGGCAATAGCATACGTGGCTCCGCAATAAAAAATTACGTATCTCCAAAAAAAATTGAATTTCTAATCTCAAAGCTTCTGTTAATTCGAATAACAAAATTACCAACTTTGAAGCCTCGTATCTCCGGAACGGCTGAAAATAAATATTGGCAATTATACATTTTTAAAGTTGGAACAAATAAGCGAATGCAGCGGACTTACTATAAAATAGGGTTGCCATTTAAGAAAATCCAATATGGCGTCGTATCTCTCAAATTTGTAAACATAGATTTTTTTACATCAAATTTGGCTTCTTCACTAAAAGCTATTGGGGAATACATAATTGTTTTTTTATTGTGGTCGAGAGCAAAGTCGCCAATCGGGTGAGACACTTAAAATAATGTCCCTGTACTTTATGTTTAAATAAGGATATTTTCCACCCCATTATAGGGGTAGTTTTGAGTCATTATTCTGGAAGCTGACTGCTCAATACAAATATGTAAAGGTTCTTAACAATTTATTTGCATCAATTCATTGTCTCATGGATGTATGGGGTGGTTTTACTCCATTCTGGGGTGGATTTGGGCACACAACATTTGGAATTGGACTCGGTTTCAGCATCAAAAATGCATAGAAAGATCATAATCACGTTGAGGGATCAGAGCCTTCTTAATTTTTTTTATGGAACTTGTGTTTAGAGTTTACCGAAGTTGCTAGTTACATCAACTCAGAGATGAACAAAGTTGTCGGCAAGTTCCAAAGAACTCTGACATTGAATTATGATATTATATATTTAATATTTTAATTATCAAGCAGAGATAGAAATGTTAATAACACTATAAAACTAATGGGGAAAATTTATCAAACTAAAAACGTTAAAATAACGATAAGCAAGATCATTTCAGTCGAAAACATTCTTGCAACAATTGAAGCAAGATGCTTCCATCAAAATTATTTTGTTGCTATCAACAGAACGTTGATATAGTCCTCGTAAAAAATATATCTATATATTAAGAGAGATTTCCTAATTAAAAATACAAAACTATGTTCAATTTAGTTTTGATGCGTATTAATAAATCTTAATATTCTTCAAAAATTACGTCATTCACACCTAAAAAAATATAACTGCTTAAAAAAAGTAATAATTGTAAAAATTGGGCGCATCCCTTGAAGGCCCAACATTAGCGGCGCATTCAGGTTGATGAAGGAGCGGGGGTCTCTGAACAAGTGTTTTTTAGAAAAAATGTCTTCCTCTCCAAAACTTTTCCTCCGATCAAAAAGCTATCCAACTTCTATTTTAAAATATACAGGGTGACAATTTGAAAACGAACAGCATTTAATATTGCCTCTACCAATGATAGTATGAAAATTTGGCAAACACGTCAATTGATATATCGAGGGGGACATTTTTTAAGACATTTGTTGTCGTGTTACTTTCAACCCCCTAACCCCCAGGGCACCTACCCCTAAAATTTTAAATGGCAACCCCTATTTATTTTGCCAATTTTGTGTTCCTTGTAAAATTCTACATAGACTGTATCTATTTTTTTTTTCAAAAAATGTAATTATTTTATTTTTTCTAGAGGCGATATCGAAGACGAAATGTAAATAAATAAAGGAATTTGGAATGTATTTTTACAATTCGTCTTCGATATCGCCACTAGAAAAAATAAAATAATTACATTTAAAAAAAAATAGATACAGTTTATGTAGAATTTTATAAGGAACACAAAAATGGCAAAATAAATAGGGGTTGCCATTTTAAAATTTTAGGGGTAGGTGCCCTGGGGGTTAGGGGGTTGAAAGTAACACGACAACAAATGTCTTAAAAAATGTCCCCCTCGATATATCAATTGACGTGTTTCGCCAAATTTTCATACTATCATTGGTAGAGGCAATATTAAATGCTGTTCGTTTTCAAATTGTCACCCCGTATTTGATATTGAATCACAAGGAATATTTAATTAAACAAGTATGAATTATTACAGAAGTATGCAAGTATTAGTAGCGCCGAGGGCATTGGTAGAGGTCACCATTATCCCCACATAACATATCACAACTTTTAGCTTAAAATATAGTAGGTTTATTTCCAACGCGGGCCCGATTATTTTAGGGTGGACACTGTCAAAAATGCAAAGTGAAAAAAAAGTCCTTTGTCGCCTTGAGCTCACCGGGCACTATTTTCCAATCAAAAGTGACTACTTCCAGCGTTGAACCTTATCCCTTGATTTTGGGTGGGCACTAGGGTAGGCACCCATCATTTCAGGGCCTCCTTCCTGGCGCTGCCACTGCACCACGCCAAAATTGCTGATTTTTCAGGAACTATGAATTAAGGTCTTAGATAATCTGAAATCTGAAAACAATTTTTGCCGGGAAAGCTATGGTTTTAGAGATATTACTTATTCTTAAAATGTCTGTTCGTAAAGGTCAGGTTACTAATGCAAGTTGCATGCATTTGTATATTGATTTCACAGGAACGAGTAAAACGGATCATGTTCCCTGCAGTTTCGTACTTTACCCCCTGATGACTATTTTAACCGAAATATAACCGGTTCTCTCAAAACAGCCAAATCATTTTACATACAGGCTGATTCCTAAGTTGATGCTTCTTTTTAAGCTGTATATAGAAGGTTTTAAAATAAACAACATTTTCAAATAGATTTTTTCCAAAAACTCAAATATAAGGTACTAACATTCATTTATTACACTATGGATCAAATACGGTCCTGCCTAACTTGACCATTGAATAAAATTAAGAAAACTTCTGGGTGTAGGATGAGCCCGCAAGGGAAAGGGCTCTGCGTATAATCTCGAAGCAGCAGTCGCACTTTGACGACACTTACCATAAATTAGCACCATATCTACTAGTTCATCGTTTTCAAATTTTACCATTTTCACGTGTCACCAATTTAAAATTAACTTGCTTCAGAAAAACACACCGCAGCGGATTATCAAATAACTGACCACAAATTGCATGACTAATAAGAGATACGGCAAACATCATAAAGTATAGCAGGCTACGTTTTGATGACCAGGCCCGCACTTAAATTTTTACTTCTGTTCTCGCCTATTTTCTAGTTTTTAGAAAAAAGGTATTTGAAAATATTGTTTATTTTAATGCCTTCTATACACAGCTAAAAAAAGAAGTATCAACTTAGGAATCACCCTGTATAGTATACACTGCAAAATAGTTATATTCTTGAGTTTTTGACCAAGAGCAATCGCATTTGGACATACAATCATATTTAAAAGCATGCAGCTTTAGAATTAAAGTCATATGCATTATATTAGATGCAAAAGATTAATTTTTTCAGTGTATGTAAGTCCGCAATGATCGGTAGCAGTAGTTGAGGGAGGCTTAGCGCCAAGCAAGTAGACCAGTGCGACCCTTTTTGCCAACCCCATTTTACGTCTGGGTAATATCAGCCAGACGGGAACGACCTGCAGTTTAATGTATGTTCCGAACCACAATTTTTCTGGCAGATGGTATTCTCGACAAAGTTTTAACGGTCTTGTTTGAATGAAATGACGTGCGCACGGCACTGGGGAAAATATGATGCCGGCTGTCCGCCTGCCAACCAAATACTGTCTTTAAAAATCCATTAATAAACATGGACAGAATTCGCTTCAAGAGAACGCAAGTTTTTTAACATATACAGGGTGTCCCATATAAGGATACATTCTACAGGAATCTCGTAAACCATATAAGATAGGTAAGAGGTTAAATTAGAAAAAAGTTGAGCCCTACTAAATTCTGCAACATTGTGTTGTCAAATTTAAAAAAACTCCGAATCCTTCCGAAGATATTAATTTTTTCTGACTCTATTTGAAGAGATATGTTAAAATAAACTTTACATCCTTATTACCACTTTTCCTCCTCTATAAGTTGGTGTAATTAGATTTTTTTTCCGACGTTTCATTTTTTCAAATCCATCATCAACTTTGCTTTCTTAAATAGTCGGGAAATTTTTTTGTGAATTCCCCTTCTCCGTAATAATTTAACGACGTATCACCCCTAGTATTAACACGTTTCGGACTTAAAATCCATCATCAATAAGAATAAGTGCCAATTAATCTTATGTGAAACTATCAATCTCCGTAACCTAATCTAATTTTCATCTGTCTCAACTGTATAATAGGCTGTGACAGGTACTTGTTTAAATAAATTTTTCCTACGACCACCTATGAAAATGAGAAAAAAAGCACGGTTAACCTGGCTCGAAAGCGCCGAATATCACACGCGTGTTGAAAGAAAATATTTCAACTCTAGAGTGGTAATACAAGGCACACTAATTAATTTAAACATATGTCAATTTGACAGACCACCCCTATTTATTAAAAAGAACAAATTTTAGAAATCAGTAATTGTAAAGTGTTTTAACTTATTTTTCATGTATTTGTCGAGTGATTTAGAATTAGAGTGTAAAAATACGCCATGTGAAATTATAAAAAATGTTAATAAAAGAAAAAACAAGTCGCGCTGAAGAAAATGTCATATATTTAAACAACAAATGTTAACTGGTAGCCATGAACCCCGTAGCGTAGACACTAAAGCTCTTGTCTACAGAACGGGAGGTCACAGGTTCAAATCCCATCAGGAGTATTTGACTTTTTTTTATAAAAACATTAAATAATTTATAGAATTATTTTGAATTGAAATCTTCCTTGTTGGGTGGATTTTTTAAATTTTGGTTTATGTATATTTCCTTGATATTTAAAATTTTTCATTCCGGTTAATCTAGAAGTCAATCCAGGATTAGGTCTTCCTATGATATATAAAATATGAAAAAATGAAAATGTTAAACTACAAATAAAGGAAAAGCCTATTGACAAACTATATGAAACTAGATATTAAGTGGAACATAATCCTAGGTATGCTAATTTCAACTCTAGAGTTGAAATATTTTTTTTCAACTCTAGAGTTGAAATATTTTTTTTTACAAATCAAAGGCTTTTTTAATAATTCTTTGTGGTCGTAGGAAAAATAGTGTACATTACTCGTGTGAAAGTGATTATTCTAAAACTCGGAGAATTTCCGCACTCGGCTGACGCCTCGTGCTAAATATCTCCTCGTTTGAAAAGTATCACTTTCATCACTTGTTATGTAATATATTAATAAATGCTGGCGAAATGACAGATTAGGTTGATGAAATCGTTTAGTGCAAATGAACTTTTATCTGATTTCTTTGAAGTAAAAATTTTATGTTTATTTTTTTCTAATAAAAATTAGGAAAAGTTATTCAAGAGAAGCCAATTTGGATATAATTTTATTATATAATATACTGGGTGTTCTACCTCGTTAAATTATAAACGAAATCGCGAAAATTCTGTTTGGCCCAAATATCATCGGAAAGATTCTTTGGAAACACAATTTTGTAGAATTTAGTAGGGCACAACTTTTTTTCTAATTTAACCATATCTGTATCTTCTATGTTGTACGAGATCCCTGTGTGCATCCTTATCTGCAACACGATGTAGATATAAATTCGCATAAAGCTGGAGAAACTTTGGAGAAGAATTGAGACATTGTTCGGATCCACTGAAATTAAAATTGATGCCAAATCCGAGTAAATTGACATTTTATTTGTATAATTCTCTTCCTAAATACCCTGATAAAGTCCGTACCAGTGATGGCTCGCGGCCTTAAATGGCGAAGAGCTAGGTATATTGCGGGTATTTTAAACAAACATTGACTAAAAACCCGTGTAACTAAACGTCTTTCTAATCTTCATCTTTCAACAAATTACAAACTATGTTTGTAATTGGGTTCATTTTTAAAACACACAACTAAGTAGGTACATACGTACACGTACACTACTGAATTAACTGAAAAATAAAAACAGAACATTTTAATTACACACTAAATTACGTAAAAACGATATCTATAACCGTAAGTCTTGGGAAGTTTCAAAATAAATACCTTAAGGTTAGGCGAACCAATGCCGAAACAATGGTGCATACAACTGATCTATTTTAAATTACCTTTCATCATAATGCAAATTGTTACACGCTGTTTGCGTGACTGACGCCAAGTAACCATAGCAACGGTGACTATGAAAGCTATGTTAGGCGATGGGTCGTCACTTGCTTTGAGCTAACGGACGCGATCGGCTGAGGCGCGCCAAAATGCACCAGTGTTTAAAACTATTGTCCATCGGAGTTAACCCTGGCCCTATTATGCATAGCTACATTCGGATTAAATTAATATGATTAATTCGAACATAATTATTTTTTAAGGGATAAAATGGTTGCTGTATTGGTACATTAATATTTAATATTGTCGAAAAACTTTCCTCCTGGTTTTATTTTATTTTTTGGTGAAGAGCCCCTTCACCTACTTCACCTGACGAGCCGCCACTGGTCCGTACAATTTCTAGCTGGATGCACGTCATAGCTTCTGACGTAATTTTTGATTCGAGTCATGGCGTTGAATAAATCGTATATTTTTCAATTCTGTCAGGATTTAACCAGGCTTCAAAATGAACAATTATTTTTTTTGCTGATTAATGAGACATATTTTCCATAAATATGTTCCAATTAAGTAGTTTTCGCTTTCAAATTACTTTTATCACGTAAAATTAACGTTCTTCGAAATGACAAAGGTTATCAAAACGAATTTTACTTTAATTGACAGGACCCTTTAATTAATAACAGACGTACTCTATTTTTTGTTTCTGTTATGATTATGTATTTGCCAGCTGTGACGTGCATCCAGTCAGTAATTGGATCAGCGGCGACGCCAGGGTGGGCACCGGCCCACTCTAGAAACATGAGTGCCCACCCTGGTGCCCCCCAAAATTGAGGGATTCGGTTTTGTAATGGAATATCCGGGGGAAAAAGAGACCTGGCTATGAAGGTTAGGTTAGGTTAGGTAAGAGTGGCAGACCCTTGGTTCTGACCGAACAGTCTCACGTAGTCCTGATTGGGTCCGTTGTGATACCACACGTGTTCCGTAGAACCCACCTTCATCAGATCTCTGATGGTTAGTGCGACGTAACCGCTGAAGGATTTTAGCAACTCATTCAAACCAGCCACTACTGTTCAGAAACCTGCTCAGCCGTCCAAGTTGTAAGTTGCCTAGGCCAGGGCATTCACACAGAAAATGTTGAATACTTTCTTCCTCTTCCTCATCTCTGCAACTCCTGCAGAAGTCGTTAGTGGGTATTTGCATACGTTCGGCATGTCTACCGAAGAGGCAATGTCCGGTAACAACCGCAATAATATTTCTCACGTCTTTTCGACTGTGTCTCAATAGCTCTGCGGTTCTCTTTTCAGTGGTTTGTTCACTGTATTGTCTGCTAGATCAGCTGGCATGTCTGCGCCCTCTCTTGCGAGCGCATCGGCAGCCTCGTTGCTATCTATTTTGGAGTGTCCAGGAACCCAGCACCGAATAACCCGATGTTGGTTGCCAAGTGTGCATAGATTGTTGCGGCATCGCTTTACGAGCTTTGATTTAACGCTGCTGGAACAGATTGACTTAATCGCCGCCTGACTATCTCTGAAGATGGTGATTGACGAGGCTACTCCCAAGCCAAGGTGTTCTTGCAGGATATTGACCGCCTTCTCTACTGCCAGTACTTCTGCTTGAAAAATACTACAATAGTTGGGGAGTCTATACGATTTCTGTATTTGTAAACTTTCGGAAAAGACCCCAGCTCCCACACCAACGTCCATTTTTGAACGGTCTGTGAAGATCTGTTTTCGTTATATTCTGATTGCCTTCCCACTCTTCCCTACTCGGAATGAGTATAGAATATACATATATATATATATATATAACTGGCTATGAAAGCTGAGATGAGAAAAGCGGGAAGTTGTAGTATGTTATTTTGAAGGGAACGATGACCTTTTTTTTTGACAGCACTTTCGACAAGAGGGAAGTTTCGTTTGCCCGCGTTTAGGGCGTACTACAGCGTGGCGACCTTTTTTTTTAGAAGTCATTTTTCATTTGGGTAGTGCCCACTCAATAGACATCGAGCCCACTTGTGCCCACCCATCCCAAAAATCCTGGCGCCGCTGCTGAATTGGATGTACTATACATTAGTTTTGAGCGAGGTTTTTAAAGTGCCGTAAAATCAACGGTATTTTCTTTTAGACGACTTGCCAGAAACCTAAATTATATTAAACTATTTTAGTAAATTAAGGAATCGCTTCTGATAAAAAAGAAACTTAAAATAGGTACATTAAATAACACAATACGTACCTAGAGTCTATTTCAGAAAGGTGTACAGTAATAAAATGAGAAATTCCGTCCAGTTCGGCTCAATTTCGGTGTCGGTAAGTTTTTTGAATTAAATTATTTATGATAACTCACCAAAGAAAAAAAAAGAAGATAATTTAATAAAGAAGAAACTATAGCAAATTTACACAAACATCGTTTCATGAAATATGCTGTGGAAGATATAGCTGAAAAACATTGTGTAACTGTGCTGTGCAGATCGCCATATCATTGTGAACTAAATCCTATAGAACTTATATGGGCGTAAGTGAAAGGATTTGTAGTATGTACAACACTATATTCAAAATGGAAGACGTTGGGCTACTGTTTAATCAAGCCATTAAGAAAGTGACACCAAAGAACTGGCGAAAAGCAGTCCATCATGTCATTAAAGGAGAGGATGTGGGATCTTGACCACCTGATCGATCGAACCGTCGACCCGTTAATTATAACGTCAAGAGAAGATGGCAGTTTCTCAGATGACGAAGAATAGTATGATTTTTTATAATTTAATTTCTGTATAATGTATTTTTTGTGTTTTGTATTTTTTTTATAATGTTTAATAAAAAATAAGTGTACCTAATACTAGGGCTGGGCGATTATCAAAAAAAATAATCGATTTTCGATTGTATGAATGAATCGATTATTTTCGATTAATCGATTAATCGAAAATAATCGATTAATCGAAAATAATCGATTAATCGAAAATAATCGATTAATCAAAATAATCGATTAATCGAAATAATCGACTAATCGAAATAATCGATTAATCGTTTTTTTTTCGAATCGCCTTATTGAAAACAATCAGTTAATATAAAAAAATCAAATAATCGAAAATAATTATCGATTTTTTTCATTATATACTTAAATAACATTGAAATAATATCTAAATCATAATTATTATTAATTTTGACAAGGCAAACTTGAGGGTAATACGTAACAGAAGCCTCAAGTTATATCGTTGATTTTGTCGCAAAATATTTTTATTAATCTATTCGATTAATCTAAAAATTGTTATTATTCCGATTAATCGAAAAAGACATATTTTAATCGAAAACATTTCGATTTTTCTATTAATCGATTAATCGAAAACATTTCGATTTTTCGATTAATCGATTAATCGAATAATTTTCGATTAATAATCGATTTTTCGATTAATCGATTAAAAATATATCCTTAATCGAATAATCGATTAATCGATTAAAAAAAATACATTCCAAATTCCTTTATTTATTTACATTTCGTCTTCGATATCGCCTCTAGAAAAAATAGAATAATTACATTTTTTGAAAAAAAAAATAGATACAGTCTATGTAGAATTTTACAAGGAACACAAAATTGGCAAAATAAATAGGGGTTGCCATTTAAAATTTTAGGGGTAGGTGCCCTGGGGGTTAGGGGGTTGAAAGTAACACGACAACAAATGTCTTAAAAAATGTCCCCCTCGATATATCAATTGACGTGTTTGCCAAATTTTCATACTATCATTGGTAGAGGCAATATTAAATGCTGTTCGTTTTCAAATTGTCACCCTGTATATTTTAAAATAGAAGTTGGATAGCTTTTTGATCGGAGGAAAAGTTTTGGAGAGGAAGACATTTTTTCTAAAAAACACTTGTTCAGAGACCCCCGCTCCTTCATCAACCTGAATGCGCCGCTAATGTTGGGCCTTCAAGGGATGCGCCCAATTTTTACAATTATTACTTTTTTTAAGCAGTTATATTTTTTTAGGTGTGAATGACGTAATTTTTGAAGAATATTAAGATTTATTAATACGCATCAAAACTAAATTGAACATAGTTTTGTATTTATATATCGATTAAAAATATATCCTTAATCGAATAATCGATTAATCGATTATTACACGATTAATCGATTATTTTGCGCACCCCTACCTAATACTATGTACATAATGCACGCCTTTGTCACACCATTATCAGTGTTTGTGAATGGATAACAATAGGCAAAACCCATAAATTGACCCAAACCCGGGTGGTAATACCTGCACTTGATGAAAAGAATGAATTTTGCAATGAAATCAATGCCAAATTATGAAAGTGGCTTAAATATTTGTTGGGTCACTCGGTAATCCCTTTGCATACCTAATGAGCTTTTATAACTCTACACCTTTCTGAAATAGTCTATTGAACTACCGTATTATAGACGTGTACTTACAAAAAAAAATGTTTATGAAAGCTGTACATTTTGGTGTACCTAAACGTTATTTATATTTGTAATTCAGTGTTGTTCAAAAATCTGTAAATATAAGGTTTTAAAATTTTTTTTTTAAACAAGTACCTACTATAGTTTCGTAATTGCAAAGAAATTGAAAACAAAATAAATTCTTCCAAATAGTAAATGCGCCAGGAAAACCATTTCTATCGGCATCGAACTCGACTTACTCGCTGCGTCCTCTTTTTTATTTGGAAAGTTGGCAACCCTAACTTATGATCCGAAAATATCCTAGATATGATGCTCGATACAAGATTTATTTATTACACAATACAGAAACACAATTTTTTAATCATTAAAATATTCATATTTTTTACATTATAAAAAAATCCCGTTAAGATTGAGCAGGTTCGGGATCACCTCGATGTTTAAACATCGATGTCTCAGCGAACAGTGGATCCATTTTTGGGCACGCTACGCGGCGTCGAAATCCGACGCCCGACTCCTACGAAAATGTAAGGCGCTGTTGCCTTTATTAAATTCAATACTTGGAGGATAACTCGCAGATAATAAAATAGAATACTTTTAAATAGTCAAAAGGTAGTTCTGATTGTAGGAATTATATATTAAGAGTTTAGTTACCCGGTTTACTAAATTATTTAAACTTTTAACTGTAGTTTTTTTTAATATTCTGATGGTGACGCGTTTTTTGGTTATTACTTTGTTGCTTTTTCGTTTTATCCAAAAATCGATCAAATGTTGGTTCCTGGGTCACAGTTGCCAGTTTCATGTTAAAACATTTTAATTTTATAACAAAAGTAGAAAAGAAAATACACAAAAATTTGACAAAATTTATTTTTCTTTTATTAATTTATTTAAAACTTAACGGATGTAATTATGCCCTAAACACCGACATTCGGCCGCTTCTTGGACAAAACGAAAAGGTAAAAAAATTATAATCAAAAAGCTAAAAGTTCTAAAACTTTGAAATATCCCGCAGTAAAAATATAAGTCTAATCGAGAGTCCCACCGAGTGGCATGTATGTATATTTTTCTTTTCATACATTTCTCAATTGCAACCTAAAGTTATATTTGTACTAAAACATTCCTAATATTTCGAACGTAGTATTTTGTTTATTTTTTACGTTACTATTTTAAACTTTGTTGATATAATCTTTCTTGACTTGACTTGGCTATTGCCTAAATTCCTTAACAACACAATACCTCGGCGTTTTTAATTTTTGTTTCTTTACATTCAAAAATAATAATTAATACTCTAGCATTTTTTCTTGTCATTTTTTCCACTTTGGTCTCTGCCAGGGCCATTCCCGAGGGGACCTACAGTTTAACATGGGTTCCGAACCACGATCTCCAGTCATGCGACACCCCTAGGGCTATCAACCCTTTTTTTGTCCATTGCATGACCTACCGATTGGGGAGTGTGTACCTTCTTCCGCACCCTACGACATGTCCGATCTCAGTCGGCCTGGTTACTGGCGTGAATGGGGTGGGTTGGGAGATGATACATTTTACCCTTGTCCCTGCATTCTTAAACCTACTAAATTTCGGACATAGTTTTTTTTCGGTGCGTATGCCCACTCCGCGGATCGAACCCGGACCGACACGGTCGAATGCCAGTAACCCACCTCTAAGCCACTGTCGCGGAATTCTAGCATTTAAGGAAGTCGGGTTGTAATTTTTTTTTAGAATGTCACAGCCTACTAAGTAAAAATATTTTAAAACTGACCTTTTTTAACAAAAACTACTACAGTATATTCACAGTGGTTCTATACTCGAACGTCATTGTTCAACGATCAAGCGTCAACGTGATTTACAACTCCCCAAGTTTATTTATTATAATAATTAAAGGTGACTAAAAACATAACCTAACGTCTTCCGCGGACACTAGGTACTCTATATAATACCTCATTGCCAATGAAACGTGCTAGACAAAGAAAAAATTCTAAGGAAGAGCTGCAGATTGATTTAACTACTTAATTTTTTTATTTTTTAAGGTGTGTGACTTCCGACGTCATCGTTTTTTGATCATAATTTTTTTACATTTTTGTGCCTTTAAAATTTATTTATTTGTAAAAACAGTGATTTTCGGAGCTTTTATTATCCTTCTCTCGAGTTTCGGGTAAATAGTTTATAATATGACTTTATTTATTAGAGGAATAATAGGTCGACCATATTCACTTAACTAGAGACACTCTGGCTTGTCACCAGTCAGAAACTTTTTTAATATTTTTCCAATATAGCGGAAATCTCAGCAGATCCACTAGAATCATGGCGACTTGGCGCCTTTTTAAAAAGTATAACTTTTATTACTTATCTCTTGAAATTTTGCGAATTTTATGACTTATTTAACGATTATCAACACAGAAATAGTTTACAATTTTAAGTTTAAGTTTAAATTAGTTGACAGCAAATTTGACTGCGATCATTTTTTATGTCTGACCGTGGCCTTCTACGATGTACATAAAGACAAAGTTGTTGTCAGGCCATGTATAACAAAGGGTATTAGAGGGATATGTGAGGGGGGGGGGGATACACACACATATTTAAATACAAAATCAAATTTACAACATAAACATTTGTTATTGATGATCATACTTTATTCTACACAAGGTCACGATACACTAACACCGGTATGCTAACGCGCATAAATTCTCTATCTCTCTACCACATTGTGACCTCGCGTTCGAGAGAGTTTTAACCGGTTTTAACAATTTTAGGGCCAGTTTACATTAAGTGTAAGTTGCAAGGGCAAGTAAATGGTCGTTTTAAATGAGAAAAATGTAATCAACGGATTAAAAAGTCGTCAAAGTGCATGCTTTCGCGCAATTTTACTTGATATTGCACGTAATGCCCATTAAATATATGGAAGATTCAAGAGCAATAGGACTTTATTGTTTGAATTTGCCAAATACGTAACGAGTCGATAAAATATCCGACAGGATAATAAAAAACAACAGACACAGAAAGAAAATTTGCCCGCTTTTTACAATGATCCGGCAATGTGAGGTAAGAACTGTCACTCGCGTCACTCGTATGTAAAGGCATGCGCAGCCTTACAGTTGTAGGTGTATCGTAACATAAGACCTTCTTTAATGAAAAAGTAGACAAGGAACGGTTTCCCTGCCATTTCAAATAAAAAGGGGGATTTATACACTTGAGGATGAAGTCTATATGTTTGTAATTAAACCTATTGTAGTGTATTACATAAATTGAATAGTAAACAAGTATAAATAAAGATGAAGACACTGTTTGCCTGCGTTGCATAAAGACTGAACGAGAGAGTCAGGAGTCAGTCAATATACGACCGAGAACCAGTGAACATCGTCTGCATAAGAACGTTGTTATTATTATATTAGGAGTGATCCAAATAGTGATAGTGATATAGGTATACGGATACTACACCTATATCTCTTCATGATTAATACAAAAATGTTTTAACGCTAATCTTGACCATCCATTCGAATTGGCCGTTTTCCACTATGTACTTGTAACCACCACCTCATTTGTTTTTCCTCTGAACAGGTCTGTGCTTCTCACTACTATACTTTTTCACATCAAAGAAGGTTGTGACTCTACATTGTACACAGAGTTTAGTCTTACTGACATTACAGATTTTGCCTCCAAGTGCGACTTTAATTAGATCTCTATCTTCTGTTTGATGTTTGAAGTACATAAAGTTATATTATGGTTCCTTTTTTCTTGATATATATTTTGCGAAAAAAATACCCCTATTTTTAGTTTAACTTGATTACATAAGCTATTTTTGAATAAACATATTTAAAGATTATCCCTTAAATTAGAAAGCATCATATTTATTGGATTTTGTTGATATTCTTAATGTCAATTTAAAATTGAATTACCAATTAAATTACTAATTTATTAAAATTTGCAGTCATAAAAAAATCAAGTTTTTTGTACTTTCTTGCTATTACAATATTTATATAGGTTCTGATAAAAGCACACCAATCCGGCATACAGTCAAGGAGGGATTTAGCTTTTCGTCATGAAGGGATGCTTTCGAGAGGGGGAGGAGGGTCCAATCTATTATCCAAAAAAAAGTTTTGTACTACCTCAGGTTGTGGTAGCGATTTTCGATCAAGAGGACGAAAAAATAAGCAGCAGTCGAAAATTTAAGGGAATTGATTTTAAAAAATTGAACATATTCGTGTTGCTACTGTTGCTAGTAAAGGCAACAAGGAATAAAGTGGCAATAAAAATAACGCCAGATGCGAAAATTTGTAATACAATTAGGGATGATTAAGAAGGAAACCTTTACAGCCCACCCCCGCAAATCTGCTCTTGCATACAATACAAACATATGCACAAGACAAATTAACAGTTTTTCTATATGGTTTGTAGTTTTATGATGACTAAAACTATGCTCCTGGAAATACATCTCTTTCTAAATGCCTATCTGATCTGGCCCTGCTGTCTGTGTGTGTGTCTTTTTTCAAAAACACATTTTTTTTGGAGATGCGTGGTTTAATTGTGAGTGCAATTTTAATGTTTTCTTGTCAATTTGTTGAAAATAGACGTCCTTTTCTACTGAGGATGCCATCACAAGAAGATTTATTAAAATTATTTATTTTGGGCATATTATATTTTGAGTTCATATTCCATTTCAACCTCGATTAAAACTAAGTAAGTAGTATTTTTTATATTATTTAATTAAAATCTGATTTGACCCTCTTTTTATGTGTTTGGGTAAAATGTAAGTTTTGTAAATTTACTTCAATAGTCTCCTTACGCTAAAAATATGGTCCTCGTGTATTGTCTTCTCCTGTTTTACAACCCACAAGCTGTCCTCCCGCCTTGTCGTTTTATAAACTGCCTTGTAGTATCTCTCACTTACTCCTCCTTAAATTCTAGAAGGCCATGTCAAAAACTATGGGCCCAGAATATTCTGATTCTATGCTATGGGCAAGGCTATGGGGTTTTAAACCGATCTTCCATGGGCGTAAAGTTGACAGCGTAAGGATGCCAGCGTAGGTACCTATTATATCAGATGTCATTGGTTGAAACTCAGCTGATTGACAGAATATATGTAAATCAGCTGACTTTTGATCAATCACGTCTGACTTACGCTGTCAAAATTACGCCCATGGATCTTATAAAATAGAAATACAGGCGGTCTATTTATAGGCGTCCCACTATTTGAAATATATAAATAAATATTGAATTTTATGGGTGAATTTTTGAGTTTATTAAAAATATGAAAATAAATTTCGAAAACTTTGCAGCGATGTCAAGTTATTTTGAAAATCGCTCTTAAATTGTGATTACTTAATGTTCTTAAAAACTTTGTTGCATACCCTTAGTACAGTTCTGTTCGGCTCTTACAAGTAGGTAAAACAATGGGTTATGCTACACCAAATTCGGGTTTACTGATCGAAAAGCCAGCAAAAATGTTAAAAATGTAGTTTTTCGACGCTCGTGTAAAAATTTCTCTATCCAGAGAATCAACCATATAGCTGTGAGTCATCCGACAATATATTATATTACATATTTGGGTGATTCTCTGGATAGATAAATTCGAGGATACACTTTTACACGAGCCCCGAAAAAATACATTTTTAACGTTTTTCTGACTTTTCGATCGGTAAACCCAAATTTCGTGTAGAATAACCTATTTTTTTTAAATTTACTGGGCCAGGTGGCCAGGTAGATGTGGGCTAATCTGTTTGATGGCGGCACCCCTTTTATAAAATAATTTTTGCTGGTCTCTTCCATAACTACGGGCCTATATAGTCTATTTCTTTCCAACTGGCAGGAGACAAAAGGAATCAGATCGGGATTAAAATTATTTAGAAATAATTTTACGATTTGTTTTAGCCATAATACCTCACTATTATGGAAAACCAATATCGGCAATTCATTAAGAGGAATTGAAGCATTAAAGAAAGTCAACAAACAGCCAGGTCCGTATTAAAAAAAACTTGATGGTACATAAAAAACGAAACGTCGAGCTAAAAAAACTGTACTATGTATGGTGTAGATGTAGAGCTTAAAAAGTTGCTTTAAGAAAGTCCAACCAGCATTCCTATAAATTCGAAATTAAAATCGAATATTCAAAATATATTTTTTTCGGCATTTTACTTAAGTACAGATATATCCGAAATTTTCTACATTTTTCAAAGGTAAGACCAAAATACGCAACTATGCTCTAATTTAACTATCTCTATATCTGTTATAGTTTCCGAAATCCCAATGCACGCGTACGACGAAGTTGTAACACCCTGTATATCTTTTATAACCCTATATTGACCACATATGTTTTATTCAAAACTCAAAAAATTTGGCAACATCGCCAAATTTTACAAATTTTTTGCATATTTTTATTGGATAAGTAGTTCAAAAACCAGCCTGCCACACTGATTAACTGCCAATTCGACGACCCCCTAACTCTAAAAGTTTCTCATAAAAGTCTATAAAATACTATTGTCGGGTGGCACAAAGAAGTTTAATAATAATTAACTAATCAGCAAGTTTGACTGTGACATATATGACATTGGCAAAAATAATTTTCTCACCATCATACTGGCCCAGTTACCTTACTTTTTAATTTACTAACCAGGCACCTTTGATTGTGAGCAAATAATGCCTGTCAAAGTTGTTTATGTCATAGACAAACTTGCTGGTTAGTTAATTATTTATTGCTAAAAATCTGTGTGCAACCCAACATTAACATAATAAGTACGCCTAGAAAATATGTATATATCGTTTAAAATCCCATAAAATATATGGTATGTATATATCATATATCTGACATTGGCATGATATCCCGTTTTTTTTTTTAAATTTTAGGTCTTAAAATTTTGGAAACATTTTCTATTTTTTTCTAAGTTTACTAGTCATAACCTCTAATGGTCTATAAATAAACGGCCTAACATTTTTGCCATAGACTATACCTACCTATTTATTTTATAAAAATCACCTAGACTGCATTGATAACAGAACTAATGAAATATTGAAATACCTAAAAAACGCTTTATACAGTAGGCAATTGCTTGTTGTATGGCAATTTAATTATAAATAATGGGATTCGAGAATTGACAAAATATGTCAACGTCTGACTTAAAAGTTAAAACTAATTTTTATGATTGGTCGTAAACCCTAACTGCAATAAAAAAAATACCGTCCATAGAAAACTGTCGACCGTAAAGCGGGTACAATAGAGTTTATACAGGTAGGATATAAGAAATTACCTACCAAAATAACTTATTGATCTTTGTTTACTAAAGATAGATATACATGCCCTTGATTAATAAAGCTAGTGGTAATATAGTATTTGACTTTTAGACTGTGATTTAGATGAACAATTTTTTTGACCGCACCTGTACTGTCTATTTAAATTGAAACCATTAAAGCTGTGTCGTCTCGCCGTGTCCATGAATGTAGGCCGAGTAGGCATAAACATACTCATATATTACCTAAAATACCTAGTTCTAGGTAGGTATAAGTATTATTATACACCCACAACCCACATTACAGAAAGATTTAAGCACAGACAGTCAGACATCATAGGTTTAAGACTTATTTTATTGAGATATATGAGTTAATGAATAAAATAACAGTTCACCTACCTTTTTCTGTTGTTTTTCCCAGGCCGGATCCAGCAGTCCTTCTCGTTCCCATTCCTCTTCTTGCTCCATGTATCCGTCAACAAAGCCATCAATGCCGTTATTATAAATGTCCGTTTGAATCATATTTACGGGTATGTTTGCCTATGTTCCCCGCTTTAATCTTTATCGTAAAAATAAAAGAAATAGTTCGTTCGTTCGTCGGCAGATGTAACACGAGAACAGATGCTTCGCGCGCACAAAGACGCGAACAAGCCGCACGGTCCGTCCCTAATGGCCCTCAGCTAGCCCGACACTGGCGAGTGACGTGACGACCGATCGGCCAGAGAACTTTTCAAGCCGGTTAAGCGGGGCTCCTGCATATGCTACGTTGCCGCAGTTAATTCACATAAATCCTTAACTTTTAGTTATAGTTTGAATGCAATGCAAAATTCGCTCAGTTTAGATTATTGGTCTGTGTACTGTGTATAAACTGTTTGTAAGTAGTGTATCAGTGTTGGTATCAGTAACAGGGCCTACTTTCCCAATATTTCCATCAGTAGGCCGGGGTATTCACATTGGCACAAAGAAAGGCGAACGGATAAAAGAGCCCGACAAGCATTGTGCCGCTTACTAGTGGTAATCAAGTGCCCGAAATCTCGATTTGTTTTTTGATCTATGTCGGCTTCTTTGTATGCTATATTTATTTAAAAAGTTCTTTTAAATTCTCTTTTGATTTTATGTTTATAGTCAATAAGAGGGTTCTTCCGCGCCGTGAGCTTTCCGGATGAAACTTTTCCTTCCCCCCGGTCCACACTGACTACTACTACTAAAAAAAAAGGTCATTCCTCGCCATGATCGCCCCCCCTATCTCCCTGGCCTACTTTCCAATCAAAAGTTAATACTTTTAAAAAAAACTTTAGCGCTAAACCTTGATTTTGGGTGGTCACTGCATCTACAAATCCTTTATTTTGTAAATAAATGTCCCTATTAAATTTGTGTGTTTAACTTTTAATAATATCTGGTAATAACATGAATAATATTTAAACAATTTATATTCACATTAATTAAATTAAAGACCATCGTCCATAGTAGTTAATAAATTGTCAACGATACATAAAAACAAAATCGCACGCACTATATTATTCTTTTTGAATTCGCCGTAAACTAGAAAATCGCGTGAAAATTCGTAAAAACAACTGCCAATACTCAATGCCGCGCTGGACTAAATGCAGCGAAGTCTCCACTTAAATCACAACTTTATTGTTTTTTGACGGACATGGGGGAAGCAGAGTACCGCGCGGGTGTTTCAAGGAGCTCAAGGAGCACGTGCGTGTGGCCCAGACAAATATATAAATAATAACTCGGAAAGTCGGCGATAGTGGGAGCCGGTAGGTTATTTTACTGGTCGACTTTACTTGCGTCGCTTGCAGTTTTTTATGCCAATGTATAGATTACTTTTTGGTAATAATATAACTAATTTACAAAATTCTATATAACAAGCGAATCTAAGCATATGTTGTCCGTTTTACATTTCTCTTCCTACGCCTTGCCGCGGTGCTTTATTCCAGCTTAGCTCAGCCAGGATTTTCTTAGTTAAAATTTCTAGTTAGAAGTATTTTATTCCCCATTTTACTTATTATATTTCCGGAACCTTCGATGAATTTTGTAAGAATTCGTTTCTTTAATAAAAAATAAGATTTTACATTAAGCTCTATGTTTCTGGACAAACTGGCGAAACGATGCTGAATATTTGCCTTGGCGTAGCGTCGGCGTCGCGTCGGCTTCTTGACTACGTCCAAGTATCTTAGTTTTGCGAAGTAGTCGTTTTCCAATGATACGTTACGATAATAAGGTAAAACCTGCAGTTAAATTTAGATGAGATTATTTATTTGTATGAAACTGTGAGAATGTAATATTCTTAAGGTGAACTATAAGTAGAACAAGAACTATATTCTGGAAGTAACTAATATTTTCACATCCTGTACACCATATCTTCTCATATTTTACTTAATTTTGTCTCGTAAATTACATAAGATGGATGATGGTAGTTTTTATAGATCATCCAAGCAGAAAAGGGTATTTTTTCGCGTTCTGCGTTATAACCTGTAGACAGTAAGGGAAGCGCTATATGTTATGACTTCATTTGGATTAGAATAAGGGACCGTGATTTAACTTTCAATGAATTACAGGTATCTAAAAATATATCGCACCAACCTGCATTCCTTAATCCGTTAATAACTTTCTCATGCTCCGAATTTCTGAATAATGTTTGCTTTGGTTATTATAGTTTTTGCTCCGATATCTGGAAGTCAGTATATAAATTCGACTAAAAATTCAGCAGATTAATAGATAATTGTCTGATTTTTTTATTGCTCTTACATGTGCATACGAATTTTTTATAAGTAAAAATGATATTTTTGTCAATCTGTTCTTAGACTAATTTGTATTAAACTGTAAAGGTGTATATAATCCATTAGATATCTACCTTGCCTTGCATGTCTATTTAGCTAAAGTTTAAACTAATAAGTACCTATCACGAACCTTACAAATAAAACTGGACTGATAATTACTAGATAACTTTTTGTCCCCCTATAGCGATCCGCCATTATGTGACAAATTAGTGTGGCAACATTGAATTCCCTAGGGTTTTGGTGGGTTTGCAACAATGAATTTAAAACTGTCATCAATAGACAACTTTCTTGTCTTGACCTAACCAAACATTCTCGTTGTATTTGTTTTGTTGTTTTCGGTTCATTGTTTTTCCGTTCGTTTTTAGCTGGGCTTTTTACCAAATAAAAGTTTTTGTGGAAATTATCTATATTGTTATAACTTGCGTCCAGCAAACCTCAAATTGCTCTTATTTGCAGACCCTACAGCATGATTCAAACCGATAGTTTTGAAAAGGGATTAACAGTAATACCACAAACTTGACGTTCGTTAGTAATACTGATTGTGTAATGCCAAATTTCAACAATTGATGGCTAAACTGATGAAAATTCTCATTAGAAAAAGTTTTGCAGCGTGCATGGCTGACAAAGGATTGATATCATTCAGGTCTGTCAGACTGAAAGATCTTGTATGGTCTGCAAATAGAAATAAAAAGAATTTAAAAACCTTGTAAAAATCAAATCAAATCAATTTATTCAATTATAGTGACAGTATTTTTATTAGATACTATATACTTAAATATTTATTCAAAAAGGCCTTAATGGGTAACAGCCAGCTAATCAAATAGCTGTATACATCATTTAGTATTTAAATAAGTATAAACCAGTTAAATTATCAAAATATTCCAGTAAGCAACAATGTACAAAATCACTAAATTTATATAATATAAAGCAAATTATTTTTTATTTGCTTCTTGTAACTTTTTTACAGAAACTGTTGACGCCAACACATTTAAAGCATCTGTTGACATCACAAATTTTTTTTTTGAATCAAAAACTATCTGCTTTAATGATGTTATTTTTTTCCCCCTTCTTAAACTGGTTTTCTTAACATTTCTTAATTTTGTGTTTAACAGATTTACTTTTTGTTTTCCTTTTACAATTTCCTTTTTGTAATGTCCAGGAGAAAGGCTAAAAATTATTTTATTACAAATACCATTTACACTAAAATAGGTAATAAAGGAATTTCACATATATTGCATACTTCTTTGGTCACCTATATTATAATAAAATACTTTTTTATAATTTAACCTAAACTACTTACCTATAATTATGGAAAGTTTTAATCATTCTTCTTTTTACTGAGGATGATGTGGATGCTGGGGATTTGGTTGCTAATGAAGTAGCAGGACTCAATGTGACCTCAGACAATTTAACACCATGTGCACTAAAAAAGCCGTCTAAATCAAGGCCCGTAGGTCAACACATATTCTATTTTAAATTTATTTGTAAAACTGTACGAGTCATCTACTGGGCCACCAGGCTAAAAACCCCTCTGAACCAAAATTTATGATAATTTTTATGGTATCCATAAATTCTAATACAAATTTTTGCCTACAGCAATATTTTAATGGTAGCTTTAATTTGTAGATGTTACAAATATTTTGTGAAAATATATCTTTAAAATCTTTTATAGGTCAGGCCCCATGAACAAACCTAATTTATGGATGTACTATGCTCACAATCTTTAAAAGTCTTTACTATAAATATGGTACCTAGATGTTGATGGTAAAGAAGGATCATCCTCTGTTAATGCTATTTTAATTTTTGCCAAATCAGGAATCCTCAAAGATCCGCTTAATGATGCTAATTCTGGTTTTAACCTCTTTACAAGATCTTCATGAAACATTTCAGTACATCTTTCGGGCAAATTATGTGTGGGAAGAGCACCCCGAATAAGTCTTTGTTTTCCACTTTCCTTAGTAAAACAATCTTTAGAAAAATGATCGGAACAAACTGTTTTATAGACAATAAAATGGTTAAGTTCACGACCAATGCGTCGAAGCCATTCAACACGAAGTTGGTTGTCCTTTGGAAAGCTAAAAGAGAGTATATCAGCTAGCTCATAATAGAGTTTGTTTAAGGATATCTATTATTTATTAGGTGTTCATTATGGTAGAAATGCTTATTGTACAGAAATTATATAGGTACAGTTATTGTTTACCTACAGGCAAAAAAAATTTTTTTAACGAATATATTACCTAATAGGTACTTCTTTTTCTAGAATTAGGTGCTTACTACGATTTAAGATGATCTGTATTAGATAACTTTAAAAAATGCTATTTGTATTGTGGGATAAGCCTGGGGATAAGTATAAATTGGGGCAAAATATATTTTCCGATAGGCAGCCGTTAACTACCTAATTATAAAAATATTAACACTAGTTTTACAACTTACCTGTGATAGGAAAGAAAACTTCCCGAAGTTGTGCCATTTGCACATCCAACTACGAAGCAACGCATGCTTGTTTATAATATTATTTACCAAAAAATATATAAGATAAGAAAGAATGAAAGAAAAATGTTTGGTTATGTATGGTTGTTGACAGATCATTGTGACAAACACACCAAAAACCTAGGGAATTCAATGTCGCCACACTAATTTGTCACATAATGGCTAATCGCTATTGGGAGACAAAAACTCGCATGGCGGCCATCTGCATTATCAGTCCAGTTTTATTTTAAAGTTCGTGGTACCTATACAGTCTATTTCAGAAAGGTGTAGAGTACTAAAAGCTCATTATTAGTTATGCAAAGGGACTACAGTGTGGCTCAACGAATATTTAAGCCACTTTCATAATTTGACATTGATTTCATTGCAAAATTCTTTATTTTCATCAAGTTCAAGTAGTTATCACCCGGGGTTGGGTCAATTTATGGGTTTTGCCTCTATTGTTATCCATTCACAAACACTGAAAATGGCGTGACAAAGGCGTGCATTATGAACATAGTATTAGGTACACTTATTTTATATTAGACATTATTCAGAAAGAACTTTCGATCCGAATCCCATTTCTATTGTATTATATCTATCGAGTTTTAATTTTGTTGGGTTGGGGAAACACATATAGGACTGGAAATTACCATTGAGAGACGAAAGCAATGTTTATTCTTATTTCTTTTTAATTTATATTTCTTTTTTAATTTTAACAGACACCTATTTTATAAAAATAGGAAATAGGCCGACGTCAAATAAAATTTAAAAAAATAAAAATAAAAATAATGTAAATTGAGTATTCTGTTTCTTAGGTTGTATAGCGTAAACAAATTGTGTTCCAGTCGATTTTACTCTGGCACACTTTGGTATTTAGATATTAGAGAAATTATGGAGCCTTGATTCCTAGAATCAGAAGCCCAAAACCAGAAAGGAAATGTTTGTTTATATTTTATTTAAATTGAAAACAAATAAATATTTTCATTTTTTGATTCAATACGCGATTATCCTTTTCTATTTGTTATTATATTATAGGTATGTTTTCATGTGTTTTTTAATTTCATATTAGGGAATTGCCAATTATACCTAGATTTACTATATTTATACTACAAAACCATGCAGAGAACAACCACAAGTTCTCTGTACAAAACACGAGTATTTGGCAATCGATCAAAGCTATAACAATAACTCAGTTTTTTATTTTTAAAAGTAAGGAATTACATAAGTTACGAGTCCTAAAGTAACTCATAATATAATACCCAAAGTAACGAATCGGTCCAAGTCCTTAAAAGTAACGAAAATTTAAATCACTGATGGATTTCCATATATTTATTAGAAATATAGCTAGAAAGTTCATGATTGGTTAAGATTAAGTACAGCTTTAATTATTTTTCTCTTTAAACGTGCTCAAACCCCAAGAGTTTTTTCAATGCAAATATCACTACCAGCTCCAAGTCAACCTATCATTACTCTGTGCCGAATGCGTGCCTAGCATTCCTCTGTGCAAACACTTTACCAGGCATTCTAGAAATCGTCTAAAATTTTTTTCTTCTGTGGTCGTCATTGAAATGTCATTGAAACTTAACCTTGTTCTTGTTCTTGATTTATTTTTTTTTCTGGATAAAAAAGAGGAAAATTTATTTTGTAATTTTTAGAAAATAAGTAAGCTTTATTATTTCAAATATGAGAAGTAGAAGTAACTCAGGAGTGCGTCTGGACTATTTCCAGCGAATAGTGCATAAAATTATCATGTCAAAGCAAAATCCAGTCACAGGGTTATTTCCTTTAAGTGATCAAAATAACCATGCATGGATAAGAAATAATGTGTACTGTATTATGTCAGTCTGGGGCCTTTCCATGGCTTACAAGAAGATGGCTGACCAAGATGAAGATAGAGCAAAAACTTATGAGCTAGAGCAATCATGTGTTAAGCTTATGAGAGGTCTTTTAATGGCCATGATGCAACAAAAAGACAAAGTAGAAAGGTATTTATCTCTTTATTCAGTTTACCCAAGCTCTGTACATAGATAGGGTCAAACTTAAAATGTGTTTTATTTATTTACATTATACATTATCTCGAAAATTTTGTTTATTATCAGTAATTAGGTTATCGGTAAGGTTTTAGATATATAATTTAACATTTATCCTTTTTTAGCATACCTACCTAAGAATGAATTAAAAAAGTCTTCATAGATTTTGGTATTTGTCTATCTGTTTTCCTTCTTTGGGAAATTAGACATTAAATTTTATTTTTGGAACCTGAGAAACAATCTGTTCACAGGTGTTATAATAGTAGTAAAAAGTAGTCCTTTAATTTTACAGTAACAAAATAATTTCCCATATATCTTAGGTTTAAGCAGACTCAAAATCCATTAGATTCTCTGCATGCAAAGTATTGCTCTGAGACTGGTCAGATTGTTGTGGGTGATAATGAGTGGGGTCATTTGCAAATTGACGCCATATCATTGTATTTATTAGTTTTGGCTCAAATGACTGCTTCAGGATTACAGGTATAGTACTTTTAATTTACAAATGTGTTATATTCTTGTTTAGAAGTAAACACACTTTTATCAAATGAACCTAAATCTGGTTTCAGGATCTAGCCATTACTAAGTAATTTACATGTGAAATTGTTGCAAAAAGTCTTAACTCTTAAGCTACACTGTAACATTGGAAATTGAAGAAAAATTATTGTTACCTTCCTATTTTAGTTTTTAATTCTCTATCTAAAAGTTACAATTTCCGGTTTACCATGCATTTTTCGACCAATTCAAACCCTCAAACTGGAGGTGAAGTCAACTTTTAAATTTTAAATGAAAACCCCCCATTTTTATTTAAGGTTTGAATTTTAAGAAAAATTATCTTTTCAAGGACATAAATATCATATTTTATTATTTGGTTTAAAAATGGCCGCCTAGATCAATTTTCCTTTGTTTTGTGTCCATGTCCATAACTTTGATAAAACAAGGTAAGTAATAAAGAGTATAGGCCATGGAAACGTTAAAATGGTTCATTTCAACCTGCTTTATAATATAAAATTGACTGGCTTGAGAAAAATGTGTCTGTCAGGGCTATTATATTCACACCCTGTTTAAAAAAAAAACAAAACGGAATTTCTCGAATTTTTCAAATAGCAACCCATCTTTGTTTTATTATAATAAAATTCTTCATTTAATTTTCTTTCTAACGGTATATCACAGGTTAATAATTATTTTTTAGGTAAAAGTGGAAATTAACATAAATATCATACTAATGTAATTTCTAGACCCTTATAAACCATACGAACTTACGTCAAGTATGCCGTGGCAAACAATTCATTCATTTCCATCTTCGTAATTATGATGTAATTCCATTTGACATTTTGGTCTAATAATGCAGAAATATCATTTTTGTTTTTTTAGAAAACACGTAAATAAACTAGCCCTAACGGATACATTTTTCTCAAGCAAATCAATTAAGTAGGTTAAAATGAGCCATTTGTTTCCATATCTTACTCTTTATTACTTACCTTATTTTACCAAAATTATGGACTTATTAAAAAACAAAGGAAAATTGATCTAGGCCGCCATTTTTAATAATAATATTGTTTATTTCCCCAATTAAAAAGCAATTCTACAATAATTGGAAAAACCGTCATGTAAGGAAAATGATTACACTACAAGAAAAACTCACTAAGGCCATAACAATTCTTTTGGAATAACAACTTTTTAAGTCTACTCTTAAAAGTACCAATATTAGGTGCCACTTTTATGCTAGGGCCGAGGCTAAGGCATTATAAAATCTAAAACAGTTAAAATCAAAACTCTTTTGAGCTGTTCGATAAGGCGGCGGCAACAATCTTAAGTGTCCTCTAGTATTATATTTATTATTAAGTCGGCAACCCTCGAACAGATGCCTTTTTCTATAAACATGTGAACAAACTTCAAGTATTTATATGTCAAAAACCATAAGAATTTTATTCCTTCTAAAGGCCTGCTTACAGGTTTCCCAACGTTGAAGCTTACATAATATTCTAATTGCAAACTTTTGAAGTATTTATTTGACAGCCCCAGCACAATATACCGTATCGAAGGTGGCTATGAAAATTAGCAAAATATGACATAAGGGTAGGCAAGCCACATTGCCCAGACAAAAAGTGTAGTCCATAGCAAGTGCTCCGCAATCTGGCCCATAGATTATCAACATGAAGTCCCCATTTAAGTTCACAATCAATCCCCACCCCCAACATCTTTTTATTTTCCTGGCACTTTAGTTCTTCTGAGGTTCCTTCAAACAATTGAAAGGTACTTTCGTTATTTCCTCTTGGTAATGTGAAGGAAAGCAATACCGTTTTTTCTTTATTTAGTTTCAGAAAGTTCTTATCAGCCCACAGTTCTACTTTACTAAAACAAATGATAAAGTGTGATATGTAATTAAAAAAAGAATTTTCTGTAGAATTTAAATATAGAATAAAAATAAGGGGTTTTCATTTAAAAGTTGAGTTTACTTCTGGTTAAACCGCAAGTGGTTTCGGAGGTTTAAATGGTCGAGAAATGGCCATTTACACATTTATTAAAGTCTCATATTTTTAAATCTTAACTGCTAAAATTACGAAGAAAATTAGGGGGTAGAACCAAATTAACAAAGAATTAAAGAGACAGGAAGCTACCAAACAGACTGGGGCTATAATCTTTTAATGCTTGATAAATATGATTCGGGAATAACCTCCTCAATGGCAAATCGGCAACGCTGTAAAAATCATAGTCTAGTTAAAATTATCGCCTGTGTATGCGCCCATACGAAATACAAAAAAAAATCCCTTGAAATAGTCGACTTTGAACATATTTTAATTTGCAGATTATTTTTAATTTAGATGAAGTGGCGTTTATACAGAATCTCGTTTTTTACATCGAATGTGCTTACTGCACACCTGACTATGGCATTTGGGAACGTGGAGATAAATCCAATCATGGACTTCCAGAATTAAATGCCAGTTCGATAGGCATGGCTAAAGCGGCTTTGGAGGCGATGAATGAGCTTGACTTGTTCGGAGCCAGAGGTGGACCTTACAGCGTTATACATGTCTTAACGGATGAAGCTCAAAAGTGTCAAGCTGTGTTGCAGGTAATTTATAAAGGGATATGATTTAAAAGCGTTGATTTAGTCTGTCTTTTGACTATTTATTATAATATATAAATGAGTTTCTTAAATTTTCTGTCAGATCTTAACAAGCAACAAAGAAAAATTAAAAAAAAACTGTTTATCTTCCTTTTACTTTAAATCCATATAACATACCACAAAATATGAATAGTATTAAAATAAATTATGAAATTCAAATTTTGAAAGTTAATTAAGTAAAATATTTAGGAATAATCTTTGACAGTAAATTAAATTGGAATTTTCACATAGAATATTTGATTAAAAAATTAAGAGTTTACTACCAATTTTTAGAAACACTAAACAAATTTTGAATGTAAAACATATGAAAATAATATTTATGCATTAGTTAAAACTTATTTAAATTACGGAATTTTAGGTTGAGGAGGAATAAATAAAATTTAGTTAACAAATTAGAAATATTACAGAATACGTTTCTAAAAATTATATTTAATAAAGATCCTTCAATAAAATTATATTCTGAAACAAAAAAAATTAATATTAGACAGCTTTACGTTTATAACATTTTAATATACATATTTAAAAATAAAAATCTTATACAGTTTAAAAACCATAATCATAGTACACGTCATAAAAATGAAATAACCATAAAACCTAAAATAAATAAGTCCATAAGACAAAAAAATTTCAAATATTTATGTTTTTATTTAAACGATTATTTACCAACAAAAATTAAAAAACATATTTCATTAAAAAAATATAAAGTCTAAGCATGGCTATTGGAAACAGATAACTTAAAAAAAATTTTGGAAATGTTTTAATGAATATTTTAATTAATAAATAATATATTTTTCAAAATTTTTTTATCCTATATATCTTCAAAAAACTGCGTTTATATTTATATACATATACTTAAAGGTTTTTTATTTGCAATTTAACTTTTATATAATATCAACAAATATTTTAAAAAAAATATTTTAATATTCCTATATATTTATAATTTAAAATAACTACGAAGATTTGCCCCCCTACCAAGCACGACTACGGGGGATCAAAGAAAAAGTTTATTGAGGAAGATAAATAAACACATTTATTATATTATAAATATTAAAAATAAACTTATTATATACAGTGTGTCCAAAAAAGTATGCAACATATGTAAAAGGTTTTAATTACCGATTTCTCAGAAAATTTTATTCTTGATAAAAGTTGGTGCATGCCTTGAAACTATAAATGCATATTTCACATTTCACCTGCCATTTTCTCGAAATTGCATTAAGAGTAAAGTACCTTAGTTATTAGAAATACAGCAAAATTTTATATGGAAATATTATTGCAAATTAAAAACATAGCCCAAATACGAAATTTGAGTTACGTGTCTCAATTTTTATTTTATTTTTTCTAATCTCTAATTTCCCCTAAACGGTACGCCTCTGGTCGATTTGTCGTTTACGCAATTTTAATATATTTATCAAATAACTTAAACGTGGGTTTATAATAAAAATGCATTAAGTAGTTGCAAACTTTTAAAAACTTCTCAATGAACCGGGTCGGTTTAGATATAAGCGTGTTGCACGCCTACTCAAACACATTTTAGCCAACTTCTGTTCGAAACTAAATTATAATAAAATTCAACCCTTTTCATAGTACTGGAAATGACTACTAATTTATTTGTCATTTTCACCCAGTACGCTAAAGTCCAAAAACCTACTTTAAAAAAATGCATATTATAAAATTAGAGATTAGAAAAAAAAAAATTGAGACACGTAACTCAATATTCGTATTTGGGCTATGTTTTTAATTTGCAATAACACTTCCACATAAAATTTTGCTGTATTTCTAATAACTAAGGTACTTTACTCTTAATGCAATTTCGAAAAAATGACATTTGCTCCCTTACTATTAGCCGCGGGTGAAATGTGAAATATGCATTTATAGTTTCAAGGCATGCACCAACTTTTATCAAGAATAAAATTTTCTAAGAAATCGGTAATAAAAAACTTTTACATATGTTGCATACTTTTTTGGACACACTGTATAAATAAAAAATGCATACATTATTAACCCCATGTATAATTATTGTTGTTTTAATTCTTGCAGTCAATGTTACCAAGAGAATCCAGTTCTAAAGAGATAGATAGTAGTTTACTTTCGGTGATTGGTTTTCCCGCCTTTGCAGTTGACGATCCTTACCTTATAAATTTAACGAAAGATTGTATCATAGAAAAATTACTTGGACGGTATGGCTGTAAACGATTTCTAAGGGATGGTTATAAGACTCCTAAAGAGGTAAGTTCATTTTTTTTAATGAAAATTTTACGCGTATATTTTTTAGCACATAAGAAGCTTTTATTTCAGCTCGTTACTGTAATAATCATAAAACTTTTCGGAAGTTTTTTCTTCCTGGGTACCCTGGCTGTGGAAACAGCGATAGTTTTTCTGTGAAGCGCACAGCCATCTATACGCTTTTTAAATAATTATTGTTACCTTTATCCGTCTATCTTTACAAAGCAAAAATAAGTTTTTTTCTTTTTTTCCAAGTTCTTTTACTTGGTATAATATAAAATATATTCAAAAGGCGATTTTTATTTCTTAAAAATATATTTAAATTCTTAACAACTTCCGTTACAATATTTAAATGTTGTTGAAACTCTCCTTTTTTTAATGGTGAATAACATGAACTAATTGTTAGATGTATATGTTTAATAATATACGTATACAGGGTTCCCAGAAGTCCGGAATAAAATTAATATACCTGTAACTTTTGGGAAAACGCTCGGGCACGTCAGCCTAGTTTTATATATGCCCACATTTTGACATTCGTTTTTTTATAGACATTTGTCAAAGACATGACGACATCGATCTTTTTTTAAATGGAAACATACAGCTTGCGATACATCGTTTGAAAGCTAATATCTTGTACAGCGTGCTCATAAAATTTGGCGCGATTCTGTCAAGCTATTTCAAAAGTTTTAAAAAAATCACTTTTTAAATAAGCGTAAATAATATAATCATTCATGTTTTTTTTCCTTTCAAGGTAAGAAATCTATTGTTAGTCACAAATTGTCAGAACGTGAAACTATAAAGATTTCTTACCTTGAAAGGTAAAAAAAACATCAATGAATATATTTCCACTTATTTAAATAGAGATTTTTTAAAAACTTCACAACAGTCGCCATTTCGAAATAGCTTGACAGAATCGCGCCAAAATTTATGAGCATGCTGTACAAGATATTAGCTTTCAAATGATGTATCACAAGCTGTATGTTTCCATTTAAAAAAAAATCGATGTCGTCATATCTTTGACAAATAATGTCTATAAAAAAACAAACCAATAACGTCAAAATGTGAGCATATATAAAACTAAGCTGACGTGTCCGAGCGTTTTCCCCAAAAGTTACAGGTTAAGGCTATATTAATTTTATTCCGAACTTCTGGGCAACCCTGTATATAATACTTAGGCACAATTTTGTTAAATTTAGCCTTGAAATATGAGTATATGATCCATCAATTTTAAGTAACACTTCACTAATTTTTTTGAATTACTGTAGATAGTCACTTTTTTTCAACGTAGTACTATTTAATCATTCTAACTTTTTCCTTAACTGAATTGCTCATGGCGATTAGAAATATTCAACACACAATTATTTGAAAAATTTAAAAACGCTTTCGAATATTGACAAGTGTAAACCTAATTATAAAGGTTAAAATTAAGTAGAATCATACTCCAGATTTAAACTAGTTTGAAGAGAGAATTTTCATAAAATCTTTTGTCTAAAAAAGTTTAAAATGGGCAGACATTTTACTCTTACTCTTTAAAAAGTTCTTTTCGTCGGATCCTAGCTCTACTGATGAGTCATGATATGACGAAACGCGTCTAGAGATGGATCTGGCGAAATGAAAAGGAAAATCTTCTTTACTCTTTAAAAAGTGTTTAAAAAAGTTTTCTTGAAAATTTTTACGGGAGTGAGTATTTGACCACCTATAAATTTGCCACGGTATGACAGCTCAGTGGTAGAGCTGTCGCATTCGGCCGCAGGTGATTCGGGTTCGATCCCCGGGACAGATGTACGCTTAATAAAAAAAAGTATACCCAAAATTTTAGAAGTAAGAAAGCAGTATGACACTGGTTCGGATCCCTCGTGAAAAACTGTAGGTCCCGCCTGGCTGACATTACCACGACGTTAAGCAAAAGGGATACAATAAGCCATTTGGCTGCAGTATACTGACAACAGGTCACCCCTCCTTAAACCAACCAACCAACCTATAAATTTACGTGGGAATTTCCATGTGTCCTGTACGGACGCACCACCCGGTATATTGATGGGTAGTTTTGTTGACATTATTTTGTAACCCGCCGTTTTATAGTTAGATCGGTCATTTACTATTATTAGTAATAAAATAAATGTAATAATTATCTAAATCTTTAAATGTATAAGTTTTAAACTCTTTTAGGATCCAAATAGATTATATTACGAACCATGGGAATTAAGAATGTTTGAAAATTTAGAATGTGAATGGCCAATGTTCTACTGTTATTTAATATTGGATGCTTTATTCACAGGTGATAAGGAAGCAGCTGTAGAATATACAGAACGTTTAGACAAGGTAATTATGAAATATTTTTAATGGCGAAATATTTTTTTCTGTGAAAATACAGGGTGTTTTGAAAATGAGAAAAAAAAAGCACGGTTAATTTGGATAGAAAGCGTCGTATATCACACACATGTTGAAAAAAAATATTTCAACACTAGTGTTGAAATATCAAGGCACACTATTTAATTTAAACATATGGTGCCAATTTGACAGACAACCCCTAATTATTAAAAAAAAAATTAGAAAGCAGTAATTGTAAAGTGTTTAACCTATTCATCATGTATTTGTCGAGTGATTCAGAATTCGAGTGTGAAAATACGCGATCTGAAATTATAAAAAAATTTAATAATATATTGGAAAATCTATTATCAGAAAAAACAAATAGCGCTGAAGAGAGTATCATGTATTAAACAATAAATCTTTATCGGTAGCGATAGCGTCGAGAATAGAGCTCTAGCCAACAGATCGCAAGGTCACCGGTTCCAATCCCAAGTATTTAACTTTTTTTTATAAAAACATTAAATAATTTATAGAATTATTTTGAATTGAAATATTCATTGTTGGGTGGATTTTTTAAATTTATGTTTAATGCATCTTTCCTTGATTAAATTAAAAAATTTTCATTCTGGTTAATCTAGAAGTCAATCCAGTATTAGTTCTTCCTATGATATATAAAATATGAAAAAATTAAAAAGTTTAACTACAAATAAAGGAAAAGCCTATTGACAAATTATGAAACCAGATATTAAGTGGAACATAATCCTAAGTATGCTAATTTCAACACTAGTCGCTTCTCCGGTAGAATAATGACGTAAGTGCAAATTTTTCCATTTTTTAGTTAGGCCCGACAAAATCGTCAAAAAGGTTCAAAGTTTTGCAATATCGAACGAAGTACAGCCCTTCTCATATTTATTCGTCAGTATTAAATTGTCTCAGTAATAAAAAAAAATAGCTTTTTTTTTGTGGAACAATGACACAATTGTCTTTAAAGGGCTGCACACCCTTATCTTTTTGTAAAAAAAGAACTAGGTTATGTAATCTTATAGAAAAGCAAATTTAACTAACAATTATTAACTATTTTTTTATAACTAATCTTACGAAATGTATAATTATTTATTTAAATCGCATTTTCTAACGATTTATATAATTTACACTTACGTCATTATTCTACCGGAGAAGCGTAGTGTTGATATTTTTTTTTCAACACACGGCTACCTTCTGTTTCCGGCAAGTATTTCGGCAGAGAATATTAGCCGGTGCAGTGACTACTGGTTTAGCAGCTAAAATTACATACGGTAAAATTTAACGTTTTTCTTTTTAGATCTTGATAAAAACTGAAGAAGGAATAAAGCTGGTACCAGAATTATATGCAGTGCCGACAGACCTTGTAGCCGCTGAATATAAGGAACCAGGAACACAACAGAGAATACCGTTAGGACAAAGTCCGTTTCTATGGGCCCAGTCATTGTTTATTATTGGCAAACTATTGCAAGAGGTAATATTTTCAGTTAAACATTATTATAATTGAAGGGGTAAATGGATAAAGGTGTTTAACTGACTAAATTTTAATTCATATTTTTAGGGGATAAAAGTGTTAGAACTAATTTCCAACTAACCTTTATTTACTACTATTCTGTGAATAATAATTATTATAAATATTTTTTTTTTCCAAAGGTCTTTTCCAATTTTTCATTACTTACTGGATGGTTATTTCAGTGTAATAACCTTTTCTAGACGCAGCTTGAAAATAAATTAAAATTTTCTTTTCATCCAAAAAATCTATAACTTGCTCGTAAACTACTTCTATTAATTTTTCTATATCCCATAAAACATTTATTGGTCTCATCTCGTTCCATTGTTTTGAATTTTTAATTTTTGTATGTAGAACCATTTAGTTAAGGGGGAATTCTACTGTGATGGTTTCAAAAAATCGAAATTTTTTTTTCGACGTTTTTCGACTCTATAACCTCTAGAACAACTGTGTGTAAACGTTTTTACCAAATCTACTCCAAAAAAAAGTTAAATCCAATTTTATGATTGCCGGTTAGTTCTCATCACTAGCCGCTTTTGAGTTAGCCGCAGTCTCAGAGCTACGTTCTGTCGCCAGCGTCATCATCTCGACCAATCAGGATCGTCGGGCCAGGCTCGCAAAGAGGCAGGAAGAATCAGCTCGTTTATCGTTTTTCGAGGAAGAGGAGGGTGTAATCTACGGGCCAGGCATCGCAGACTAAGTGACAGTGAGACTATTTTGTTGTGAGCCACCGTTGAAACTTTAAAGTTGTTTTTCTCGAAACCCTGTTTTTCGCGCTGGCGGAAAGTACTTCGGTATGTTCAAATTATCAGATTTTAATGATTTTAGTTTTAGTGGTTATAGCCCCCTCTAGAATCAAGTATTTTGCGATATTACAGAAAATGTTACGGCTCTTAAATTACAAAAAAAATGGTATATGTTCAAAAAAAAAATTTAAACTCGCGCCATTTTAACAGTTACTCGAGTTTTGGCTTGATTCTAGTGGGGGCTATAACTACATGCTTACAATTGAAGTATCTGGGTCAATTTTATTTTTATCATGAATAGAAAAATTTATTTAAATTCCGCCAGCAAGTTACGTTTTTTTAGCACCCTGTAGCACCTTCAATTTTTTCATTTTTTGGGGGTTGAAAATTTTTTTTTGGTACATCTTACTTGTGAGTAGCGCCATTAAAATGTACATTCTGGGTGACCTAGTCGCCCAGTTTTAATATCGTAGTGCAGGCGATTTCTTGTTGTATCATTTTTATCGGCCAGTTAAGTTCAGACGTTGATTAAGTATTAAGCTGTACAACTTTACTTCCGAATATTTATATCGTTATATTATTATATTTTAGAAATTCTTAGCGCCAGGAGAGCTTGATCCGTTAAATCGCAGACTTTGTTCTGAAAAGAAACCTGACGTTGTAGTCCAAGTGGTAATTTTGGCTGAAGATGTGGAAATAAGAAATAAGTTAGCCGAACATGATATATTAGTTCAAACTGTAGCTGAAGTAGCCCCAATTGAGGTAAATCAATCATCAATCAATCAATCAATAAATCAGTTATTAACAAATTATAAAGTTATTATAAACATAAACAATTGTAAGAGACTATTTAGGGTTTTAACAAAACTTGTTATAATATGCACCTAGTTGACTAAACATCTGTATGTGCAATAATAGAATTAAACATTTTATTACTTATATTTTTATAAACATGTCCCAACTATTCATAATAAAATTGTACTCTTTAAAAATAAGGTACTTTACTTCTGACGCGATAAAATGGGATTTGATTCTTTACTATAAACCGAACATGAAATATGAAATGGGTTCTTTCACTGCTCTCATATTTGGTAGTTTTTGGATTTAAATTGTTAAGACGGTGCTATAATAAGAGTTTATGATCAATAAAACTATTGCGAGATCATAACGTAAATTTTTTTCAGCTCATTGAAAACCCGGACAAATTCGACCAATTTTAAAATCGCAAAAAGGCGCGATGACGTCGAGTCGATAAAAATGTATAGTGAGCATCGTTACCGACCTTGTCACTTGTTATGTCAGAGTTTTTGTTTACATCCCAATTATTGTAAAATTTTGATGTATTTTGGTTTAAAATAACTGTTTTTTAAATATTTTCTCATAGAGCTAGGTTTCGAAAAGACCAGTTAGTTATATATAGGATATAAATATTTTGTTTGAAACACTCTGACACTGGTATTTGAACAGCACTTTACAACACAACGCTTAATTTTCTTGGTAGACATACAAATTCATATAAATTTTAAAATTGATTGTAAAAATACCAACAAACCACAGAAAGATCGACAAATAACTTAGGTTATAGGTTTTTTCAACTGCCATTGCCTTGTATTGTATTGTTTTCTGTCAATAATTTCGCTGTCGCCACCTGTACAAAGTTTTATGCTGGTTAAATAATATATTTTGTATTTTAAAACAAAAGTTCTTAGAACTTATTTTAAGACAAAATTAGATAACACTTGAAAAATAAGTTTGTCATTTTTTTTTCCACATAAGTCCTCTTGGACTATTACTTTTCAGACTTTGTCATTATTGGTATTATATTATAAACATTGGCAATATTGTCAAGCTGCCATTTTCATGGCGTAGGTTCGATAAAGTCCGTGTTTTTGTTTCAATAGTTTTATTTATTTTCTCAGTGATGGTTTAAATATATCAAAAAATACAAACACAGAAACATTTTTTTGGTTCCTTTATACACTACAACCAAAATCCTCAAAGTACCCATTATAACAAGAAATAATGTTTAAAAAAAAATTAATAACAAAAGTGTAATACCTAGTTGTAATATACATATACCTTTTGCGTTATACTGTATTTGTATTTTGTTATTTCAGGTTCAACCAGCACGGGTTTTGTCTCATTTATATACATATTTAGGAAGAAATAAGAAATTAGGCCTAACAGGAAGAAAGTCAAGAGATGTTGGCATATTAAGCACAAGCAAATTGTATTCCCTAGGAGATAGAATATTTGCTTTTACCCCGCAAGTAAGCGATGCTATAAAATTAAATTATTGTCACATCATAAAGCAGATACAAAAAATTTAAAACCAAAACATTCTACTTTTATTCGTCTTTGCTCTGGAAAAAAATGCAGTTTTCTTACAATAATTCACTCGTAAAATAAATATTGCAAATTTGCCCATAATTAATCTCTGGGGCAACTAGCTGTTCATCTTTGAATATAAAACATAAATATCATCAGAAACTGAAATGTTATGTCCTGCGATGGCTTGTAATTGATAAATCACCCCTAAATAATGAATGTTATAGTACTAGTTTAAAAATTTCGGTCTCGGCTCTGTCACCCTATTAGTAAGCATCTAATCTTGTACCGTAATGGCTTGTACCCCGAACTGGGTACTAATTGTACTCACCAATACTTTTACTTAAATACTTTTTGATAATAGGTATTTGATTTTGTTATCACAAATACTTTTCAAAGTACTTAGTATTTACATATTTTTTGGAGTATTTAATAGTATATTACATAACAAGTGATGCAAGTAATACTTTTCAAACGAGGATATATTTAGCACGAGGCTTCAGCCGAGTGCGGGAATTCTCCCGAGTTTTAGAATAATCACTTTTAAACGAGTAATGTACCCTATTTTTCCTACGACCACAAATAATTATTAAAAAAGCCTTTGATTTGTGAAAAAAATATTTAAACACTAGTGTTGAAAAAAAATATCAACACTAGTGTTAAAATTAGCATACTTAGGATTATGTTACACTTAGTGGTTTCATAGTTTGTCAATAGGCTTTTTCTTTATTTGTATATTTTTCATTTTTCTTATTTTATATATCATAGGAAGAACTAATTCTGGATTGACTTCTAGATTAATAAGAATGAAAAATTTTAAATTTAATCAAGGAAAGATGCATTAAATATAAATTTAAAAAATCCACCCAACAAGGATGATTTCAATTTAAAATAATTCTATAAGTTATTTAATGTTTTTATAAAAAAAGTCAAATACTCCTGGTGAACCTGTGACCTTGCGATCTGTAGGCTAGAGCTCTATTCTCTACGCTATGGCTAGCGATAAACATTTGTTGTTTAATACATGACACTCTCTTCGGCGCGATTTGTTTTTTCTGGTAATAGATTTTCCAACATTTTTTATAATTTCAGATGGCGTATTTTCACTCTAATTCTGAATCACTCGACAAATACATGATAAATAAGTTAAACACTTTACAATTACTGCTTTCTAAAATTTGTTCTTTTTAATAAAATATAGGGGTTTTTTTTTTTTTAATAAAAAATAGGGGTTGTCTGTCAAATTGACACCATATGTATAAATTAAATAGTGTGCCTCGATATTTCAACAATAGTGTTGAAATATTTTTTTTTCAACACGCGATTGATATACGGCGCTTTCTAGCCAAATTGACCGTGCTTTTTATCTTATTTTCATAGGTGGTCGTAGGAAAATACTTTTTTTTGTAATTGAAAACTAAGTAGGTATTTATGATTTAAATACATCATCATTATAAAAAAGTATTTAATATGGTATTTAGTAGGCGAATTCTTTTAAAAAGTGTTTGTTCAGTTTTGTTGTATTTCATTTCACCAAAATAATGTTTTAAGTTTTGATTGGGGACTGGTATCATATTTTAAACATTACGGCATGATTTTCAAATCATGTCTAAAGCCCTAGATGTGAAAAGAACATTTTGACGATGGTTTTAGGGCTTGGCGATTGGTAAAAGCACCATCTATCGTTATTAACATTGTCAACGATTTTTTAAATTTTTATAATTTAAGATTATCGTTTTGGTTTGTCTTTTTAAAATGGTAACTTTCCGGTAAGTTTTTGTCTTTATTTGTTATTTGTGTTTAGGTAACTAAGTTCTATTCATACCATTTGTTTTAATTACCTTTTTTTCCCTTTAGTTTACCGATATGTCCCATAATTACATTGCTTCTGATTATGAACTGATGATAGACATTTGCAAGAGCGAGATTAATTTCCTCAAGTCTAGTTGGCAAAATATGCTAGGTCGACCGCTGGTGACAATTTTATGCAGAAGGTTACATTTAGGTATTTATTTTGCTGTATATGTTGTTTGTCTGATATGTAAAATAACTGCATTATTACCTACTAATCTATCAGAAAATAATGTAACTTTGGAAATTTAACACATGGAAGGTTTTACAGCAAAGAGTTATGCATTATCAGTATAGTAGGTTCTATCATTTTCATAAAAAAAAAATTGCCATACATCAAGGGTAAAATTTAGTCCTTATTTAATACAAGGTTTGCTATGAGATTTCAACCAAACTTACCACTCGCGTCTATATCCCAACCTAATGGCAGGCATACTGCGCATGTCAGGCGGATAGCATGATAACGGGCTATTAAACATATAGGTAGAAATGGATTGAATATTTTTTTACGTCACAGAGTTGAGTCATAGTCGAGGTATTAAGTTTTCTTACAAGAACAGTTTGCCAGTTTGTTAATTTGTGGCCTTGTGGGGCATAATTAAAATGGAGGGGCAGGTTCTTAATCAGTATGGCTGTCACAAAATGTTAAATATTTTGTGGCGGCTGTCAAGCACCTACTAACCTAATCTTCATTTTTTAAATTGTAGAACAGTTTATGTGTGTACAGACTGGGACAAAAAGTCGAAATTACAAAATCGTAGACTGTCCGGTAACCACATCTTTATATTTCTTAAAACGTAGAAGAAAAAAAGAGGATACAGTTTTTGATTTAAAAATATAAATAGAATGCTGTAATATTAAAAATTTAATTAATTAATCGCTATATCAATCATATTTTACATGTAATAATTGAACTCATTTCTCATATAAATTTCAAATATCCCGCCATCACACTATCCGCTTGACATGCGCAGTTGTGCTTGCCATTAGGTTGGGATATAGACGCGAGTTAACTGTGTATGTGGGTGTGTTTTGGTATAACAATGTGCCAGTCTCTTTGATATGAAATAGGTTTGTAGTGGCTGTGTGCACTTGTATGAAGTGCATTAAATTTTTGTTAAAATTTGCAGAGCGCTTTCGGCTTATGCATATAAATAGAACGGTTGTATTTCTAAATAAACACATATCGTTCCAGTGACGGATCCAAGAATTTGCTATTTGCTGAGGGGGGGGGGGGGCAACTAAAAAAATTGTTTCTAAAAAAAATTCTGACCCTTCACACGCCCTACAATTTACAAGGTTCACAGTAAAGAACACCCATTTGGTAAAGATCCCTGGATCCGCTCCTGGACTGTTCATACCTTTTATCGATTATGCATAAAATTATGTTCCTAACTTTTGTTCCGTAAAAATGAGTGTTTGGTTATATCGAAGATCCGAAAATTCGGTTCGTATATTGCAAGGGGAGAATCTATATATGAAAAATCTTAGCACACCAACTAATATTAATGAACTAATGAATGGACTAATTTTTGTTACTAAGGGTTAGCGTTAATTTAATAATAATAATAATAATCTATATTTCAAATTATGTTATAATATACATTTCTTGTACAAAGCACACAAAACATACAAAAACACAAAAGGAAACGGCGTCATAAAAGGAAGAAAACAAATGTTCTTATTCTCTATAAATTATCCTAAATAATCCTGTATTGAGTACGGTTCTAGATTAATTAACATTTCTTTGACTTTAACTTTAAATACTTTAAGACTACTTATACATTTAATATCATTTGGCAACTTGTTAAAGAATTTTAGACACATATAACCTGGATTTTTTTCTGTTAATGTTAGTCTATGGATAGGGTAATTTACATTTAGAGTTCTAGTGTTATAATCATGAAAAGTTTGCAGCTCAAAAGTGTTTCTATTTTTAAAAAAGAACAACAAACATTCATAAATGTACACACCATAAACCGTTAAGATTCCACATTGTTTAAACACATTCCTGCAACTTTCATTAAAAGCCATTAATTTTATTATTCTTAATGCTCGTTTTTGAATTACAAATATTTTTTCAATTAAGCTATTGCTACCCCAAAAAATAATTCCGTATTTCATGATGGATTCAAAGTTTGCATAGTATATTACTTTCAAGCTTTTTTCCTTCATGTATCGGGCAACAACCCTAATTCCATAGCAAACAGAGTTTAATTTTTTTATAAGTGTATTAATGTGATGTGACCAACTTAGAAATTCATCTAGGTTGACGCCTAAAAACTTCGTTTGTTCAACAATTTCTACATCCGATTCCCCTAAATATATACTTTGTGGTTTCTCAACTTTTGACAGTTTAGTTCTGAAAATAAGAGCATTTGTTTTGTTCTTGTTTAAAATTAATTTATTTTTTGAAAACCAAGAGTTGGCTTTATCAAATAGTGTAGTTCCCATTGCCCTTAATTCAAAGATATTTTCCCCTCCCGTAATAAGATTTGTATCGTCAGCAAAACATGTTACTTTTTCGTGTTGAGAAGCTTCTATGGAATTCAGGTCGTTGAGAAAAATTACAAATAAGATTGGCCCTGCAATGCTGCCTTGAGCAATTCCTAAACTATTACTCATTAAGTTCGAAAAGTAAGTTTGTCCGTTCTTTGTTACCTTAACTTTTTGTTGTCTATTAATTAAATAAGATTCAAATAGTTTAAGAGCATTTCCTCTAACACCATATAATTCCAATTTTTTTAATAATAACTTTGGGTCGATACAATCATAGGCTTTTGATAAATCTAAACATATACCGAGTGCCAAATTTCCTTTCTCAACAATTTCTAATATTTTTTTCGTAAATTGAAAAATGGCAGTTTGTGTTGATTTTCCCGGTATATAGCCATGTTGGTTACTATTAAAAAGGTTACATTCATTCATGAAGTTAATAAGACGACGACACATTAAGAGCTCAAACAATTTTGAAAAAGCTGGTAAGAGGCTGATTGGTCTATAATTTTCTATTAATTCGGGATCTCCTTTTTTAAATAGAGGTTTAATTAACGCTATTTTAAGTTGGTCTGGAAAGATTCCTTTCTTAAATGATTTATTAATAAGGTAACAAAGAACATCTTGGATTACAGGGATGGCTAATTTTACAATGCTAGTTGGTATTTCATCTACACCACTACTATGTTTATTTTTAATTTTTTTAGCACACTCACAAATTTCATTGGTAGACACTGGTCTTAAAAACAATGATTTATTATTTCTCCTAATATCACAATTTGATGACTTTGTTTCTAGTTTTTTAAGTAACTCTGGAACTATAGATAACAAGTATGTGTTATACTGATCCGGTATTTCTTCGGCATTTCCCTTAATACCAATATCACCATCGTTTTTGTTATGTCCGGTTATTTCTTTACAAATACTCCACATACACTTAGTTTTATTATCTGCTGATCTTATCCGTTTGTCGTATTCTTCCGACCTCACTGCCCTTAGCAGATCATCATATTTTTTTTTTGTTTTCCTGTATTCTTCTTTAAAGTTATTGTCATATCTCGATAAAGTTAAAAATAGATCTAATCTGTCTTTACACTCTATTATTCTTGGATCGTTAGATATTTTATGTTTTTGACGAAAGTTTGTTAATTTTAAAGGAAAGCAATGATTAAAGATATTGGTAAATGTATTCATAAATAAGTTCCATTGTGCGTTTACATTTAACCTATCCGATTCGTACGTTTGAAGCCAATCTTGTTCTTTTAAGTAATTTATGAATAATAGTTTATTTTCATCTGAAAAGATTCTACGGTATTGTAAATTATTTTTTTCAGGAAATTTTAGTTGAAAATTAACTTTTTGGGCTGTGTGGTCGGAAATAAACGTTTTAATGACAGCACTATCTACATAATCTAAATTTAAAAATATATTATCAATGCATGAAGCTGAGTTATACATTATTCTAGTATTTGCGAATATTGATTGCTTTAAATCAAAAGATTGAAATAGCGATACTAAATTTGTTTTATTGCTATTCTCCTTTAACATTTCTATATTGAAATCACCCGCAATTATAATTTTTTTATTTTCGCCAATAATACTAGATAACATTGCCTCAATACTATCTAGAAATTTGACTATGTTTCCAGACGGTGGTCTATATACAGATACTATAATAATTTGGACCCCATTTATTTCACATTCTATGGCAGCATATTCATATTCACTTTTAACTGAAAGTTTGTTTATTTTATTTCTTGGTCGAAACTTTATTGATTTGTGTACAAAAATTGCGCTTCCTCCGTGCTGGCCAGCGTCGCGACAATAACTATTTCCTAGTTTAAAATTTTTTATAGCCAAATATCTCAATTGTTCAGTTGACTTCCAATGCTCTGTAATACATAGAAATTTACAATCATTGTACTTTCCTACAATATAATTTATTCCATCCACAGAGTTACCTAGTGACTGTACATTTTGGTGAATGATGCTAATCCTTGTAAGATTGTTTTTTGTTGTTTTTGAAGGTTCCTCCTGTTTAACTTCTTTGGTGGTTTGCGTGTTTTTATTTATAAAAAATCCTCATTGTAATTGATACTATTTCTAAACCTAGCAAGTCTTCTTCTGTATATAGGACACTCGGTATCTCTTGCAGAGTGTTGATAATCGGAAAGTTTCATTTTTATACAATTTGGGCATCGAAAAGTATCCTCGGTACAATCTTTTGACATATGTTCTCCTCCGCATTTATGGCAGCATTCCTTTTCTTTACAGTATTTCGCCACGTGATCAAATCCGGAGCACTTAAAACATAAAGCCAGGTTCAGATGTTCTTGAACATGTACAGTTACCAGGTCGAAATAAATAGTACCTTTTTTTAAAAACCATTTTGCAATTTTTGCTGGAGCCTGCAGTATCCAATTTTCTTTAATTGGGTTCCTGCATTGTTTTTTTGCTATTACTTTTATTTTATCCTGAACGCTGGTTTGTAGTTCCTCCACAATACTATAATTTAGCCTTTCTAACTCCTCAGTAAATTCTTGATCGGTAAAGCCCTTTTCAATACCCGTTATCATAAACATGGGATCAGAAATGTCATTTTCTTTATATTTGATTTTATCAATCCGATTTATTGCCGTTTTTAGTTTATCCTGTTGGTCTTGATCATAACTTTCTACAATAATGGCGCCATTTTTGGTTTGTTTTATGCTTTTAAACCCTTTTCCAATGTCTTTGATGCTAATTTCTTGTTTCAGTGTTTTTATAGTTTCTTTTGAGTCGTTTATGTTATCAATTCTTATTATTGTCTCATGCTTTTTGGTAGTTTTTGGTGTTATCCAGTTGTTCTCTTTTAAGTTTTCGGGTGTTCTTTCGTTGATGTTCCTATTATTGCCTGCTGCTATTGCATATGTCTTATTGGTCTCTTGGTGTTTCAGTAAATTGTTTTGACTATGGTCATTACTGATTTTATTTTGTACTGGTGTTGTTTGTTTTATTTTATTTTTTAACATTTGATTTTCATTTTCTATTTCTCCCACTTTAAATACCAAAAGAGTAAACAGCTTACAGATTGAGCATCTTTTACTGATTTAAATGCCTTTTCTGTGAGATGTATGTTTGCATCTTTGCCCTTTCCTTCGTCTACAGCTTCAGTAATTACATCCAGATTTGAGAAAAATTTTGTGATCATTTCCTCTGATAGAGTTCGAGTCACGTTCATGTCGCTTATTTCGTCATTGTTTATGTTTATTTTGTCATTAAAATCACTTGCCTTTTCGCTGTCACAAAGGCGTTTACACGATTTAATGTTTTGTTCTGGTGTTGTCTCCGATCGCCGTCTTTTGTTGCTGTTTTCCTCAATAATTTTCTCATTTTTCTCATTATTATTTTCTCCTTCAGTTGGTTTTGAGGGCGTTCTGAATAAAGTCGGTGTCGGTTTAAAAACTGAGTCATATGTGTTCTCTTCATTGCGATAAACTTTATCATCCATCTTTTCAAGACTCCCTGGTATTTGTTGTTGATCACTTTGTTTACTTGAACCTCTTATCAGCTGTGTTCGGTTGTCATTGACACCTATTATTTTGTTTATTTCTGCTCGTGTGATTTTTAAAGATTCCAATGAATTGCATGAAAGGCTTCTGGTTTTTTGGGTTTCAACTGTATCTAAATTAGTTTTTTTTTTCACTTTGGGTTTCTCCTTACTATATTTTCCGTCCATACTCAATTTAAGTAATTATCACTTTAAAATAACTTCTAAATACACTAAAAACTGGAGCGAGTTAAAAGAACGTCTGTACACTGTAACGCGTTTATAAAACATTTAGTCGCGGGCTTTTATAAGGGGGTCTCTTAATTTCTATCATTTTCATTTATTCATAATAAAAATATTAACATTTTAAAAATTATATTATTTGCGCTTTGACAGGCAGTAGCAACTTAACGGCGCATCTTAGAGAAAAACGGCTTTTGCGTTGCTATATGATATGAACATGTAAGTTACGCCGTTAAGGTGTTACAGCCTGTCAAAGTGCCAAAAATTAGTCCTTTTGTATGTTTATTTCCAAAATATTTTGTGCTAAGAGAATTACAAAAAAATGTGCAGTCTAACATTTAAATATTTATATACGACGCAACGACATATTTGTACAGGGGGAGTCAACAATAGAGTAAAGTTCATTTTCTCCTTTATAATAAGATAAAAATTCGAAATACAAAAATTGTAGATTGAGGTGCACATTTTAAAATTATGCTGGAGTATACAAGGTGGTCCAAAAAACGTTGCGAATATAACTTGTTTTTTTTTTAATGGAACACCCTTTATATTGTATTATTTTCTGATTGCCCACAAAATTCTATGCTTATTTTGTAAATGTCATATGTCTAAATTCAATATTTTTTGAGATATTGACGTTTAAATATGGCATTTTCAGACTTTGACAGGCTGTAACATTGTAACGTTTCATCTTAGAGAAAAATGATTTTCACCTCCCTATCTTAGTTTTTTATTCTCTATCCAAAAATATCAACTATTAAAAAACGGTTTTAACGGTTTAACATGTTAAACCGGAAGTTATAACTTTTAGATAGAGAATAAAAAATTAAGATAGGAAGGTGAAAACTATTTTTCTCGAAGATGAACCGTTCCAATGTTACAACCTGTCAATGTCAAAGTGGTTTTTTTCGGGGGCGCTCACTGGACACCAACTTGTTAATGTTTTGTGAACACCAACAAAAGGACAGACGCGTTCAAGTGAATGCCGTCTATACCGACTTTAGTAAAGCTTTTGACAAGATTAGTCATAACGTCTTGCTGAGCCGCTTGGCCGAGGTCGGTGTGGGCGGGAGCCTTCTCAGATGGGTTGAGTCGTACATAAAAAATCGCTCACAATATGTTTCCATTCAAGGTTTTTGCTCTAAAACATTTGTTACTCCATCCGGAGTACCTCAAGGGTCACATCTAGGACCGTTATTTTTTATTATATACATAAATAAAATTTGCTCCTGTTTTCATTACTGCAATTTTCTGCTTTGCGCAGATGATTTAAAAATATACATCTATTATGAACATTGACGATTGTCATAAGCTACAAAGTGGTTTGGGAAGGTACTGCGATGAAAATGGCCTTTTTCTCAATCTGTCCAAGTATGTGTCAACTACTTTCTCTCGAAACCAAAATCAACTAACAACCACTTATTCCATAAATAACACATCTTTGAAAAAAGTTGGCAAAATAAAAGATTTAGGTGTTACATTTGATTCCAAATTACTTTTTGACGAACATGTTGAAGCTATTATCAACGCTGCTTTCAAACTATTAGGTTACATCATAAGAAAATGTAAACCTTTTTACAATATTAAAGCAGTTATTTGTATATTCAATTCCTTTGTTGCGAGCAGACTAAACTTTGCCAGTCTTGTTTGGAGCCCCAGGCAAAAAAGCTATGTTGACAGGTTAGAAAACATTCAGAATAAATTCATTAAATACCTATTAAAAAAAAAACAAAATCCTAATATTCCTAACAACGATATTACTTTGGCTCGAAATCACTTCCGTTTACCTTCCCTGGCTAATCGAAGAAAAAGTACTGATGCACTCTTTTTATATAAACTTTTTAATAACTTAGTACAAAGTCCAGATATTCTTGAACAAGTCCATATTAATGTCCCCCAGATGTCTCTAAGGACAACTGAACTATTTTTTATACCATTTAGATACACTTATTCGGCTCAACACTCGCCATTATGTAGGATTGTGAGAAATAGCAATGTGTCTGTTAATGTTGACTTTTTCTCAATGTCCCTGCGACAAGTGAAGAACATTTTAAAAGATGTGTAAGGTTAAAGGTGATTAGTGATTGATTTTTATTTTTTTCCAAAAATTCTTTAATGGATTATTAATTTTATATGAGTAATTTTGTTATTAACGATCTAGTGCGGAATACAAGTTAATGTAAATTATTTAGTTCTACTCTTATTTTAGTATTGTTTTGTTACATATGTAGAAGCTTAAATTGATTTATCATGTTAAATGTATTATGTGGATACTCCAGTGGGTATATTTTACCTGTTTGTATCCCTGTTGGCATCAATAAATAAATAAATAAGCTTGAAAATGCCATATCTTAAACGTCAATATCTCAAAAACTATTAAATTTAGATATATGACATTTACAAAATAAGCGTAGAAATTTGTGAGGAATCAGACAATATATAGGCGGGTGTTCCATATAAAAAAACAAGCTATATTCGCCACGTTTTTTTGGTCCACCCCGTATACTCCGGCATAATCTTAAAATGTGCACCTCAATGGTGTCTATAACTTTTGTATTTCGAATTTTTATGTAATTCTTAAGGTAAAGGCGAAAATGAACTTTACTCTATCGCTGACTCACCTTGTATATGCGACCCACAGTCCTGCGACTACCAAAATTAGATTACTGGCGCTCAGTGAAAGCAAAATTGATGTTTGTTGATAGTATTACACTAATACATAATATTTTTGTTGCATGTCCGTCCCTGTTCGCTTGCTTCATGACGTTTAGAATGTTGACATGAGTGAATACTATACCAGCTACGATATGGCGTTGCTGGCTGACAAGTTAATGGCCCATCTGGCTTTTCTAACTATGAATTGGCGTAATTTGTTAGGAAGGCCAACAATCACTATTTCGGCTACAAAACATTATTTAGGTATAGTAATGCATGTCTTTCGTACATAACTTGGCTACGGCTGCTAAAATAAAACCAATCAACATTCACTAAAGGGTTTTTAATTCAGACCATCGAAATATTTAGATCTTAAATGTTGGGTTGCGTAATAGTTATTAACAAACAGGGTGAGCACAAAGGGCCAAACCTGGCCTAAGTGCATCCGGCGTAAGGACGGGCCTTTGGGGAAAAAATAGTTATTAACGATTTAAGTGTTTTAAAAATACTTGGCAAAACCGAATTTTCGCAATTTCGTTTTTATTTTTTCTGACTCTATTTGAACAGGGTTCCCACTTTTCTGGAAAACCTGGAAAGTCAGGGAATTTGAAAAGTAGTCAGGGAAGTCATGGATAGTCAGGGAATTTAATACATAAACCTGGAAAAAATAATTTTTGTCACAATACTTTAATTCCTTTTTTTGTTCTGTGTTGTTTTGAAACAGATGCGACGCATAACAACAGATACCGCTGAGAAAGCAAAGACTGAATATTTTACTTCCTTTAAAAAAGATAATATTCAAAAATTTGATTGTACAATTCGTCTAGACGATTATTTTGGTACCCTATTAAAGGTGAAGTGGGGTAAGTGGGGATTAAAAATATAAAAGGTCGCCTTTGAAACCACATAACTCTTTTAAAAATCGAGTTACAGAGATGCGTTTTAGACAGGAAGTACTTAGTGATATTTACAATTACAACAAAACTTGTTTTAATTATTTACCCAAGAATCTCATTTAAACAAAAAATTGTTACAAAAATATACCCATAGAACGCACTTGCCCCAGGTACTGGGGTAAGTGAGTTTTTAACTAATAAATCGCGTTTGAGTAATGTTAAAGTCAACTGGAGCATTGCGACTTCACCAACAACAGGCTTTTTCAGATTTAAAAAATTCTTAAAAATAAAGAAGTTTGTATGTTAGAGATGTCTTCTATAACTTTTTTTAAAACTACTTATTACGGTTTTTAAGTTTTTATTTACTTTATAGTTTTTGCAGATTACGCACAATCTCACTTTTCAACTTCTTAAAACTTTTCACTTTAAATTTTATTAATATAAGAAATTTAAATGGGACAAGTGGGAACTAATCCCCACTTACCCCACTAACAAAAAAAGCGTGGCAAGTGGGAAATAAGGACTTAAAACTGAAAACCTGAAAAATTGAAGTGTTAAAAAAATACAAGAGATAACGTTAGTGATTACAACTTTGAGGATGTAAAAACTTTGAACCTAAGTTTTAAATTAGTACAGATAAAAATTTTTAAAAATTTTTGCCGTAACTTGTAACTATAGACAAAGTTTAGATACATTTGACATAAGCTGTGTTACTTTAATAAAAATTAAAAAAAATTTTTAACAATATGTTGGGGTCTATAAAAGTCCAAAAAAACATTGTTATTTTTTTCTGTAGAGCTAATCTGATGTAGGTCAGAAACAATTTTTGCAGTAGACCTGGAAAGTCAGGGAATTTCATTTTGGTGGGAACCCTGTTGAAGAGATATGTTAAAATAAAGTTTATAATCTCGTTACCATTTTTTACCCCTCTACAAGTTGGTGCAATTAGATTTTTATTCCGACGTTTTGTTTTTTTCAAAATCTACAACTGTTTTTTTTTTAATAGTCCTCCCTTATTATAATTCAATGGCGTATTACACCTACTATTAATAACACTTTTCGAACTTAAAAAATTTGAGAAAATGAGAGATTAGGTTAATGAAATCGTTTAGTGCAAATTAACCTTTATCTAGTTTCTTTAAAGTAAAACTTTTATGTTTTCGAGGAGTTGTATATAATAATATAGTTATATTTAATAAAAAATTGCATATGATTAGTACCTAGTGTGTCCAGAATCAAATTATTTTTAGTTGGCTTTGAAAACAAAAGAAAGTTGATAGATACAACATGAATTAGAACTTATTTTTATTGATGATGGGTTTTAAGTCCGAAACGTATTATTAAAACTAGGTGTGATACTTCGTTGAGTTATAAAGGAGGAGGGGAATTTAAAAATATTAAAATAAAATTTCCCGCCTATTTAAAAAAGCAAAGTTGATGATGGTTTTGAAAAAACGAAACGTCAGATTAAAAATCTATTTACACTAGCTTGTATAGACAAAAAAATGGTAATAAGAAAGTAAATTTTATTTTAACATATCTCTTCAAATAGAGTCAGAAAACACAGAATTTAGTAGGACGAAACTTTTTCTAATTTAACCACCTCTGTATTTTATATGGTTTACGAAATCCCTGTGGAGTGCATCCTTATCTGGGACACCCTGTATGAAAAGGTAGAAAATATGTTTAATGCCACATTGTAATAGTAAGGTCGGAAAATTTAATTGAAAAGTTAGAAAGACACAATAAAATACAAAAAAATAAATAAATCTTTCAAATAAATATTTTTTTGAATTCAATTGCATGTTTAAATACAAAGTAATTCTTTATCGTTTTAAAAAAATAAATATCTATTTTTATCTCATTACATATCAAGAAATATGACATAATTTTAGCATTAAATACCTTAAAATTTTAAAAAATAAAGCCTAAAACTCCCAACTACTCCAAATATTTTTATTATATTTTGCAGAAAACGGCAAGATACCACTTGCAATGATTACTACAATGAAAAAGCTGAAATCGGGTTACATAAATGGAACTCGAGTGACTTTGGGACACCTTAACGATTTTTTAAATACCAGTTCTATCACCAATTTAAGTTTTTTGGGATGTCACGAAGATGGTGTACCTGATAGTAAGTATATACGGGGTGATTCACGGTGGATGGTAGATGGTATGTTAGACGTATAAGACGAAGCAGCTAACGAATATTTCCGACAATTTGGTCATTTAGATAAACTAACTTGCTCTATATATCTAAAATATTTTTATTGTTGGCACCAAAAATTAGTAGCAACTTCGATATTTTAAATGGAACACCCTATTTTTATTATATTTTTGATCTCCCTATTAGTTTATTAATAACTTTCTTTAACATTCTGCTATAATCTCTTACCGTTTCTAAAATAATAATTAAATTGCAATTTTTTTGACGGAAAATATCAACTTCAAAAAAAGTTGATTCTTTTTAACTCTGAAATATTAGGACTCTGAAATGGTGGAGAGTTAAATAATAACAGGGGGCTTTAAACTTTATGTCCAAATCTTAGTTACTATATACAGGTTGGTTTAAAAATACAGGTCATTTGGTTATTTGAATAGGTGACCATAAGTATATTTTTTTAAATGTAACACCCGGTATATATTTCTTAGTGTCTGTTTAAAGGTTGGAGACAATGATGTTTCTTGAATGATAGAAGAGTTTTGGACTTCCACTGTCTTTATTTTATTTGTTTTACGTCACAACGTTTCAACTGGTAAGTATCTCCAGTCGTCTTCAGGTGAATACTATATAAGTAAAGCTCTATTTATAGTAGCTAGATGCACTGGAGCATAACTGAGATGAGTGCAGTCATGCGTTTAATTCAAGGGCGGTTTTCAGATATTTCTTATATCTAATGAGAGCTTACTAAAACAATCTGGGTTCTGGTATATGGCAGCAGCTTCCTTGAACTTCCTCTTCTGCACAAAACGGCCGATCTTGCATGGACGAGACTCTAAAGCCACTTGAAACTAGGATCAAGGAACAGAGAAACAACATGCTTAAAGGATAAACCGAAAAATCAGGTGCAGCTGACCATGCCTGGACACACGGTCATCACATCAAGTGGACAGAAGCTCAAATCCGGCATAAAGAACCACGTTGGAGGAAGTTCAAGGAAGCTGCTACCATATACCAGAACCCACATTGTTTTAGTAAGCCCTCATTAGATATAAGAAATATCTGGAAACCTTTGTTAAATAGATGTAAACTTAAAATATCGCACATGAACTAAACGCATAACTACACCCATCTCAATTATGCTCCAGTGCATCTAGCTAGTATAAATAGATCTGTAGTTACTTTACTTATTTAGTATTCACCTAAAGACGACTGGAGATACTTACCAGTTGAAACGTTGTGATGTAAAACAAATAAAGACAATGCAAGTCCATAACTCTTCTATTCATATATTTCTTAATTAAGAACTTATTTTCGAGCATGTACCTGCCCTTCTTCGCTACAGCATGGACTTCTTGAAACTACATCTTTTGTATTAAACCTTTTGTTGCGTATTTCATATGAGCTATTCCATATTAATACCCTAAATAACTATTGTATTCTTATAATGGGCTTGGCGAAAACTCTGATGTGAATGTATTGTGTGATAATTTTTATAGTATGTTATATTCAATTTTTGACAGATCTGTTCCAAGATATAATAATAATAATAAAAAGAGCAAATTTCCTGTTTGGTATAGCAAAGATATTATTAAGAAACTTAAATACAAATATAATCTTCGTAAAAAATGGAAGAGGTCTAGCAATGTTGTTTACTTAAATAAATTTAGGGAGGTTAGAAGTGAAATAGACAATACAATTAAGGCAGCATATATACGGTACATTCAAAAAATACAACGTAACATAGGCAGTGACCCAGGGGCCTTTTGGAGATACATACACCAAAAGCAAGGTGATTGTGCTGTGCCCGCAGAAATGTCATTCGGGGGAAGATTAGTGGCAACACCTGATAGTATCGTAGAATCATTTAGGGAATATTTTAAGAGTGTGTACGAGTCTGATTCGGATGACATCAATGCGGATACTATACGCGTGCATAAAGTAGCTAATATTGCGATTACACTACCCTCGGTCACAGAGGATGATATCATCAAAGCTGCTAAAAAACTAAAACCAAAAATGTCCAGTGGCCCGGATGGCATACCAAGCTTCATTGTGAAGGATACAATAGCGGTCTTGGCAGGACCATTGTGTAAAATCTTTAATCTCGCTTCGAGGCGGGGTGTGTATCCTGAGTGCTGGAAGGTGTCCAAAATAAGCCCCGTTTACAAGAAGGGAGGTAAGAATGAAATATCAAATTACAGACCTGTCTCTTTAATATGTGGTTGCTCAAAAGTTTTTGAAATACTACTGTATGAATATGTTATTTTTAGAGTTGAAAACATGATATCATTGCGTCAACATGGGTTTTGAGGGGTCGGTCAACCATCACCAAACTATCATGTTTTACACAATATACATCAAGTGTTGTTGACGGTGGGGGTCAGGTTGATGTGGTGTTGACTGATTTCTCGAAGGCATTCGATAAGATCAATCATGCAATTATATTGGAAAAACTTAAAATATTCGGTCTTACAGACAATTTCCTCTCCTTTTTTGCCTCCTACTTGATAAGCCGTACGCACTATGTCCAGTATAATGGATATAAATCCATGCCATTTGGAGCGGCCTCCGGCGTTCCTCAGGGGCTTTTGTTTCTAATTTTCACTAATGATATATCGGAGGTTATCGATGTTGAACATGAAATTTTTGCCGACGATTTGAAGCTATATATATCTATTGAGAACTTTGGGGACTGCCTTAGGTTACAGGAATCCGTTGACGCAATACAGCGTTGGTGCGTACAAAATAAATTGCTATTGAACTCCGGAAAGTGCTCGGTAATGTCACTAACCAAAAGACTCTCTCCAACACTTTACGAGTATTCTATTGATCAAAATGTATTATCACGGGTAGACAGTGTTCGTGACCTAGGTATTTTGTTGGATTCTAGGTTGTCCTTTAGTAATCATATAGAAAAAATGACATCGGAAGCTACTCGGATGTTGGGTTTTATTATAAGAAATTGTAAATCATTTAATAGTATCGACGCATTAAAGACCTTATATTTCTCATTGGTGAGAAGTAAGTTAGAGTATGGGTCATTGATATGGTCTCCAGTGTACGCTAAGTATAATCTCATGGTAGAACAAGTGCAAAGAAAGTTCTTAAAATTCTTATCTTTTAAAGAAAACAATTTTTATCCCGAAAGGGGCATAAATAATGAATTACTGTTACAAAGATTTAATTTTGAAAGTCTGCAGAAACGTAGAGACATGCAGGCAGTAATACTTTTGTTCAAAATCATTAACGGAACCACCACATGTCCGTCCTTGTTGGAACAATTTAATTTCCTAATTCCTAGAATCTCAACTAGGTCTAGCACTTATTTTTATCTACCAGTAGCAAGAACAAATACCATGTTAATGTCACCCATGCATAAAATGTGCTCCGAGTATAATAAGATAGCTGATCACTGTGATCTGGATATGCCTTTTAAATTGTTTGTTCGAACCGCCTTGACTTATGTCTGATAATTAGGTTTCAATTTTAAAGTTTCAAACTTTAATGTTAATTATATTAATTGTAGATGAATATGTTTATATTAGTTGTAGGTGAATATGTTTTATGTAATTTATGCATGTGCCGGCCCTATAAATTACTCCTCTGTTGGGCCTTAACTAAATAAATAATTAAATAAATAATTTTCGTACAATATATAAATTTATTTTCAGAGTTAAATCCCCATGTTCATCAATACTTAGAAGAGCACCTTGTCAAGTCCCTGTCTCAAAAATCCACACTTCTTACGTCTGCTGCTCCGAGAAACCGTAGCAGTAGGCATCTGCTTAAACGAAGAGCCTCGGTTAGAGGGGCTGTCAAAAAGACAAGATCAATAAACGTTGATGGTAAGTAAAAATCTGATGGTCAGAAAATATATTTTTAATTGTTTTTAATAGCTTTACTGCAGCCGTCTCGAAAACAAAATTGTCTCTCATCAAACTGTAAAAAAAAGTGATTGCACAATCAACATTTTTCCCTCATAAAGTATTAGTTATTTTTTTTGTTTTTAGCGGAAACGTTAGGCATGGAAAGCAATGCTACTTTGGAACGTCGAGGCTCAATATTTTTTTCATCAAACGTGGACGTTGTAGATAATATTGGCGATGTAAAATATCCGACATTGGATAAACTTAAAAAACCTCCACTTCTGGAAAAGAAACTTGATTTGCCTATTATTAGTGTTTCTAGACATAGAACTCAAAGTGAATCACAACAGTATGCTGACACAGAGGTAAGTATACATAAAATGATTTAGTTTAATTTACTATAAATCACTAGATACAAATGTTGATCTCTATCGGGCACTGCTTGTCCATAAGGTCATTTGGTCAATTTATTTTTCAAAAAAAATCCTTCAGAGAATGCAAATATTCCAAAGTGTGTCATGCGAAAATCCCCCAATAGAGATCGAAGCGCTCGGCTCGGCCGTATTTTAGTTTGGCTCACGGTTGACCTTATGGGTTTATATTAAATTAGAAGATTACATAAATAAATTGGAAACTAAGTAGAAGTACTAAATTGACTTTGTAAGTTACTGAGTGGCGTGCGTACGGATATTGTGATAAGGTTTTCTTTAAAAAAAACTGATCCCTTAAAACATAACTTTATATTATTTTTTACTAAGAAATCCACCGTTTAGCCCATATGTATGTTGTATAATTCTGAAATGAAAATTATTTTTGGTTCGTATACAATCACTGTGTGGTGGCAACTAAAAGCTTATCAAAAATCGTATTTATGTTACTATTTGTTTTTAAATTTAAAGTTTTAAAATTGCACAAAAAACTTGATTAAAAAAGAATGTGGTACTGTTTTTTTCCTTTTAATACAAATAGCATGTTATAGCGGGTTTCTTAATTAATTTAATTTGCTTTAATTTAATTTATTATAGTAATTCCAAACCTAATTGATGATACTGCAATTTTTTATACAGATAGAAATTGGGACAACTTAAATAACAAAATTAAAAAAGATTTTAAAATAATAAAAAATTGGTTTGATAAAAATTTATTAACAATTAATTTTGATAAAACTAATTATCTTCCTTTTACTTTAAATCCAAATAACTAATAATTTATTAACAATTAATTTTGATAAAACTAATTATCTTCCTTTTACTTTAAATCCAAATAACATACTACAAAATATGAATAGTATTAAAATAAATGATTCAACAGGAATAAAACGATACTGTTACTATGTACGTGTGTTTGTTGTAAAAACAATTTAAATTTTTTAAACTGTTTTATAAGGTCTGATGATGCCAGTTTAAGGCGAAACCTGTAACCACAATTATAAACAGATCAAAAATTTTGAGGCCGAGACTTTGTGTCTTTTTTCTTACAAAATATCAGGTATCTTTGAGTAAAAATGGACGAATTCATTGATTTTCTAATTACTTGAACTGGCCTCATCAAAGGCCCGCTGGCAGGTGATGGCATATGGTAAATACTTGTAATCAGATTTTATTATAATCTCTTTCATTCACACTTTGGACATTTAGTTTTTTTTTATGTCAATTAGCTCCAGCAAGTCTATACCTGGTTTTAAGTTTTTTACATTTAAATATAAAACTAACTCTATTTTTTTTTTGTGCGTCATTAAGACCTCCTCAAGTTGGGAAAAAAAGGTATTTTAGCGTTTTAAAAAAAATATTAATGATCAAGTTTAATGTTTTTTTTTCTATTTAAGGTTGAAGAACTATTTGCAATGCTTAGAGAATCCGACTCACTTGACGATCAAGGCGATATATTACAATATTTGGTGGCTTCTAGAGGTTTAGACTCTAATACAGATATGTTAGAAAATGGAAAAGTGGTGACAGTAAGAGATTTGCTTAAAGGTAATTAAGATACCTCAATAGGCATATTTTACTTCTCGTAAGGTACCGAAAGAGCAAGCGTCAAACTTTTTAAAAGACAAAATTTTATGTGACAGAATGTAAGTTGGAAGAAGAACTCCTTTGTCGTTAGAGATGCAATACTCCAATTATTTTTAAAGATATAAGCATTGCAAGTTTTTACTAAAATACCCTGTATAGTTTGTTTAATAAGCTTTTTAGTTGACATTTATTATAACACTTCTTGGCTATGTGCCCATATTTTGCCACCTATTTTTTTGCATAAGTGATATGTGATATAAAATATTCCCATTTTGGTGTGATCCAAAAACCAACCTTTAAAAAAAATCTAATTATTTTTATATTAAAAAGTTCTAAGGAAAATGCTAAATCACGTGAATTTTATTTTATTGATTTATTTATTTTTTTCGTGTTAAAATTTTACCCCAATTAAATTTATTTTTTATATTGAAAACGACTAAGTTCTAAGGAAAATGCCAAAATACCACCAATCATACTGGCGCGGTTACCTTAATTTTTAATTTACTAATCAGACATCTTTAATTGTGAGTAAATAATGCCTGTCAACGTAATTTATGTCACAGTCAAACTTTCTGGTTAGTTAATTTGTAGTTAAAAATCTTTGTGCAACCCAACATAAGTCTCCCAGTTGTAGTTTCACCGTGGTATTATTGTGATATGCCTTACGACGCTTTTATGTTAATTTGATTTTTTTTGTAATTAAATGGTTTTACCGATCAATAATTTTACCGGGATGTCGTTGTAAATACAGTTTTAGTTCTGTTAAAAAACGCAGTACGTACTAAAATACATTTTTCTGTATAAATTTAAAGAAAATCAAATAAAAATATTTACAATACAAAACTTAGTTGACATTTTTACACTTGTTGTGTTGTCATTTTAAACCTAGAACTGTCAGTTTAGAACGGTTCTAAATTTAGAACCCTTTAGTTAAATCATCGAGATAGAATAAACAAGGAGGCGACATCACGTGACTAAATGTGACCCTACTGAGTACCTGCGCCATATTGGTACGACACTTATGTCATTCGTGTAGTCAGCTGTTCGATCGATCATAATCGAGGTGGTTTTAGATTTTATGAAAAGTTTTTCAATTTTTGTGTAAAACTATTGCTACGATTTGATAAATATTAATTATTTCTTGTGCCTTGCGAAGTTGTTCCAGCAGAAATGACGTGGATAAGAATACGGCAAAAATTACGTTTCATAGGTTAGTATAAATAAAGGGCAGGTTCGCATTTATAAACTGTGGGTGTTAATTGTTTCCTATGGTTTGTTTAGTTGCAATTTTATTTAAATTATTAAATAACAAAAAAAATGTAAAAACAATACTACAATTAAGCAGCTTTGGACTTTTTAGGACTAGCCGCTTAACTGCAACTTCACCATTTATTTATTGATACAGGTCATTATTTTCCATATACGAAATAAACACAACTTGTATGTTGGGTTCCACAAAGATTTTTAACCAGAATTAACTAACCAGCAACATTAACTGTGACATAAATGACATTGGCAAGCATTATTTACTTACAATGAAACTTGCAATATTTATAAATTAAAAATTTAGGCATCCGGGCCACTATGCCACTATACGTCTTCGTCTGACAAGTCACGTGGTTCATAAAAAAGTGTAACAAAAATTTTAATTTTTGCTCCTATCGCATGTAAGTTAAATTTTATTTATTAAAACATTTACAACTTAATAATAAAATAATTTCTCATCCCTTTGTACACCTTTGCAATGGAACATTATTTAATTACAATACTATAATCTCAATTTTTTTCTATGTCAACAATCAAATTAATAAGCACAAATGGGGTTCACTACAATTTTTCTAGCTACTAACAAGAACACAATATACAAACATGTGTGTATATAATACCATTATCCGTTATTTCCATTACAAAGCTGTTCATTGCTTAATGAAATTATATTATTCTAGTTGACCCAAGTATTTTTAGAATTGTTGAAAATAAATTTAATCAGGCCCTTATGAATCGGCCGTATTGGAATGATTATGACTTAGCCCCCACGAAATTAAATGGTAATAGCGCCTCCTTGTTTATATCTCGATGAGTTAAATTTATTTTGTTTTTTACCTAAAACTTCCTTTCGTATTAAAATTTTCCCTTAAGGGATAAAACACACCCCTACCACTGATTTATCGACACCCTTACTGCTAAAGCTGGAATTTTGAATACAGTCCTAGTTTAAGCTTCAGAAATCCACTAATATAATAAATTTGGTTTTAAGGACTGTATGAAAAAGCTTGCCAACAAAAAATGTGGGGACTTGTTAGGCATACAGCAGGAATGTTGGGCAAGAGAGTCGAGGATTTGGCAAAATCTGTAACTGATTTATTGGTACGACAAAAACAAATCACAGTTGGCATGCCACCAAATAATGAACACACCATTACTGCACCACTACCAGAAAGTGAATTAAGGTAAGGCAATGTAGTAACAAAATGGCTATATTTCCGGAGTTGCCAGTAGTTCCAGCATTAGCCGATTCTAAAATTGATATTTTTCAGTCTCATTATAAACAAATACTATATTACGGTACCGTCTAGTGTTATCAAGCAGTTAACACACTGACCGAAACACTATGCTCAGTAACAAAATAAAGATGGGGTCCGAGATTGAGAAGAGTGTATATGTCACATCTGTTGTATTTGTCTAACTAACCAGCTCATCACCTAAAGAAGACGAGTAAGAATGCAACAAGAAGAACCACTATTTCACAGCACACAAATAAAAGAAGAAACGATCGAGCTCAGAGCATGACCTAGAGTCAGACTACCCCTGGACTCACAAATAATAAGCTGGAAAATTAATCTTTGAAGATCAGACGCCAATAACACATGCAAGACAAGACAAAATAAAGATGCAAGTCCGAAATAATCAAATAATACAACAATGTTTATCACTGCCCGTAATACACCGCGTTTACCAAAAGATTTTTTTGATCAATTCATAACCCGCCTAGTAGGCCATTGATTATGTCCTAAAAAGCAGGGTAATAAGGAACTACAGGGTGTGTGGGTTTCTCTTGTATAAATCGTTCAATTGGTTATTCAGAATGAAAAAACCGCGGAGTGCTATTAAATTAGAGGGGGGAAACTGGAGATAGGGGGGAAAATGCAACCCTTACGGTTTTTTGAGTGTATCTCGAAAACGAAGCAAAATTTATGAATATTTTATAGGAAAAATTTTGTAGAGAATTATATTTTCTATCGAATTGGCGTAATTAAAAAATTTACAAGTCTATTCAGTTCAAATTATATTAAAAACAATTTAACAAGAAAGTGCAAAAAATTAAATATTTAGATTTTTTTTACTTTTATGCAAATAACTTTTTTTTGAGCAGAGATAGGTATAGGCATTGCTTCATAGAAAAGACAGGATATTAAATTTCCTACAGAATAACGTATTAAAAAAATTTTTTGATGAAGTTTCAATAAGATATGACCGTTTAAACTTTGTCATATTTTTCGAATTTTATTGAATTTATAACAATATCATTTTGTTGCTTAGTTTTGAATGTTATATGCAATATTGATCGTATGAGGCCTTTATTATTATATTGCCTATATATTGTCAAAATAAAATATTGACAATATTATTCACCGTCTAAGGGCCGCTTTAGTTTATGTGAAAATATTTGAATATACTGTGAATAACTATAAGTAGTACAAAATTTTTTTATATTTCTTCAATAATATTGTCAAACTGGATTTCAATTTCTTCGTCGACTTCTTAAAGAACATCGTCTTCAGATATCTCTGGTACTTCAGCACTGTCACAATTAACTCCTAGACATTCTTTACAGAATATAGAGCAGGTAATTCCTAATTTTCTGCAACCACAACTTCCATGACAATCTGTGGTGCATCCGCAAGCTTCTTTTTTCAGCAAACACTCTGGCGCAGGTGGTTCGGTCATGCAAATAGGAATTAACCCATATTTTGACCAACCCCAGACACGAGGGTTTAAATTTTTACCATCCACTGCTGCATTTGAAAATATGTCCATAAACCATGCTGTTTTGCGACATCGCCTATTGGTGGTAATTGTTCCAAAGAAAATTTTACATTTTTTGATAATTTGCAGAAAATCTGGAAGCGACACTTGTTTAAATACCCACTTAACGTTGACTCATACAGCATGGCTATAATATTTTCTGATGCAGCTAACATTTCTTCTTCGGTTGTTCTGTCGCGTAAAATAGTCCATGAGTGACATTAATTGTAAAAACTTTTTATTTACAAATTTCGTAAATTTTTTCTTGCCAATGTTAAAAAATGCGGAAGTTGTATCGCAGCCACTAAATGCGTAAATCGAAACGAAATAGCAAAGACATACACATAACAAGATGGCGATGCACGGCCAACTAAGCCAAAATTTAGTTTTCGGCGTATTCGTGGCCAAATATTAAGCATAACTATATTTTGTCATATATTTTTGAAATCAGCATTTTAAGGATCCCTCATAATGCTATATACAGGGTGATTCACGGTGGATGGTACGTTAGAAGTATATGACGAACCAGTTAACGAATCGTTTTGAAAATTTGGTTGTTTATATAAACGGACATGCTTTATTTACCTAAAATATTTTTAATGATGCAGTGTTGCCACGTCTACCTAAAATTAGTGGCAACTTCGTTATTTTAAATGGAACACCCTGTATTTTATTAAATTTTTGAACCCTCTATTACTTTCTTAACAACTTTATTTAATGTTATTCTATACTTTTCTCTTACCGTTTCTAAGATAATAATTAAATTGCATTTTTTTGACGAAAAACGTTAACTTAAAAAAATATTGATATTTTTGAACTCTGAAATATTAGAGCCCCGAAAATTGGTGGATGGGTAAATATTATCACTGATGTAGAAAGCTACTTAAATTGGCTCTTTATTTTTGTATAATATATCTATAGCTAACTAGTCAAGTTTTTGACTTATAAGCCATTATTTGTAAAATTTGCTCAAAAATTTAATTTCCTTTTGATTTTTAGTAAGTATGCCATGACAAACTCTTGTTTGACATAAAAATTATGTCACTCTCATTATTGTTGTGGTATTTTATTAAATATTGTCGACTGAGATACTGAATGATTACAAAGCATGGAAGAAATCTATTCGAACGCAGTACTTATGAAGTTATTTATTTTATTTGGACAGTGTGATCAAATTATCGCTAGAACATGTATAAAGTTTAATGAAATGTACCCAAATCTACCGCCAATGAACTTAAGGAAATTCTTACGGATCCAGAAAAATGTTACTGAGTTTGGTTCAACTATAAAAAAGCCCCAAGAAACTTGCCTCGACCCGTAACTTCTGACGAAGACAACCAGATTAATGTTTTGGCTTATTTTCATGCATTTCCTCAGTCGTCAATACGTTGTGCTGAATATGATTTAGGTCTAACATATTCATCAGTCCAGAGGATTTTAGAACAGCATAACATGCATGATTTTAAATTTACTAAAGTTCAAGCCATGAAGCCTCAAGATCCACAACAGAACTTTGAATTTTGTGAGATGTTATTAGTGCGCACCCAAGAAGATCCAAACTTTTTAAGTAAAATAATTTGAACCGATGAATCGAAATTTTCAAGGGAAGGGGTTTTCAATAGAAGAAATAGTCATTTTTGGCCAAGAGATAACCCTCATGTCACCAAGGAAGCTGGATTTCAAGAAAAATTTAGTTTTAATGTTTTCTGCATGTTAATGGACAATCAATTAAACTATTTTATATACGACGAGTCATTAACATCGAGAAGCTACTTAAATATTTTAAGAACAGTTGTCGAAAACTTTGTTGATAATCTGCCCCTTGAAGATTATCGAAGCTGTTGGTATCAACTCGATGGAGCTCCTGCACATTGTACAAGAGAAGTTACAGTGGAACTCGATAGACCTTTTGATGATCGTTGGATAAGACGTTTGGGGCCTTGGAATTGGCCTCCAAGATCACCCGATCTCAATCCATTGGATTTTTACTTGTGGGGCATGTTTAAGGAAAAAATTTACAAGTTAACAGTACATTCAAAAGAAGAATTGCTACGTCGAGTTACCCAAGCATTTAGAGAACAAAATCCAAATGAGATTAGATCTTCCACGACTAATGCGGTAAATACCCCCATCTTAAAGTGTTTGGATGTAAACGGACAGCGTTTTGAACAATTGTTAAAATGATCGATTTAATTTTTTTTTTATTACAATCCTGAAATAGTATAAATTTCCTTAAGTTCATTGGCGGTAGATTTGGGTACATTTCATTAAACTGTATACATATTCTAGCGATAATTATATCACACTGTCCAAATAAAATAAATAAATTCATAAGTACTGCGTTTAAATAGTTTTCTTCAGTAATTTTTAACTGAATTTTTAAAGAAAGTGCCATAATTTTTATGTCAAACAAGAGTTTGTCATGGCATACTTACTAAAAATCAAAATGAAATTAAATTTTTGAGCAAATTTTACAAATAATGGCTTATAAGTCAAAAACTTGACTAGTTAGCTATAGATATGTTATACAAAAATAAAGAGCCAATTTAAGTAGCTTTCTAAATCAGTGATAATATACAGGGTGTTACATTTAAAAAAATATACTTTTGGTCACCTATTGAAGTCCCCAAATTAACTGTATTTTTAAACCACCCTGTATATCGCAACTAAGATTTCGGCATAGGGTTAAAAGCCCCCTGGTAATATTTACCCATCCACCAATTTTCGGGGCTCTAATATTTCAGAGTTCAAAAATATCAACATTTTTTTAAGTTAACGTTTTTCGTCAAAAAAATGCAATTTAATTATTATCTTAGAAACGGTAAGAGATAAGTATAGAATAACATTAAATAAAATACAGGGTGTTCCATTTAAAATAACGAAGTTGCTACTAATTTTAGGTAGACGTGGCAACACTGCGTCATTAAAAATATTTTAGGTAAATAGAGCATGTCCGTTTATATAAACAACCAAATTTTCAAAACGATTCGTTAACTGGTTCGTCATATACTTCTAACGTACCATCCACCGTGAATCACCCTGTATACAGGGTGTCCTATTTAACCAATCAAAACTTTAATTCAACACACTTATTTGGGATACAACGTTTACTATATGTAGAAACAATATACTGTGGGAAAAATATACTGACGTGTACAGAGCTCTTAGCTCCAAACTGTTTGGGATCGTATCATCAAGACAAATCGAAACTTGTTTGTGCGGGAGGTGACTTACAAATTAAATATTTTTTTTTACGGTTCGCCGACTACGTAGGCCGTCTTGAACCGGTCATCGACCACAAATGTGATCTACCGACTGGGGAGTGTGAAACGGCACCTTCATTCTACGAGATATCCGATCTCATCCGGCCTGTCCGGCGTGAATAGGATGGCTAGGTGTCGATTCATTTTACACTCTTCCCTGAGGCAAGAGCACGCCGTGTTCCCAAGCGGTCACCCGCCCAATTACTAACCGCGCTCGACACCGCTTAACTTCGGTGATCTGCGGGAACCGGTGCTTAATATGTCGACAGGCCCTTGCCCACAAATTAAATACTATTATAATATTTTTATTTATAATTATTTACTTTAATGGGTAAATCAATTTTAAATTACGTTAATTAATTATAAATGTATTTTTTCATATACTTATATTTTAGATAAATAGAGAGCAATTTTTAAGAAAAAGTAGTTATTAGTTTGTTTAAAAAAAAATTATATACGTTTATGCATGCATATAACATTTATTTATTGTTGATCAATTAATTTAACATGTCTTTATTAAATAAAATTCAATTGCATACATTGAAAACTAAGTAACAAAATGATATTGTTATAAATTCAATAAAATTCGAAAAATATGACTAAGTTTAAACGTTGAAATTGAAACTTCATCAAAAACTTTTTTTAATACGTCATTCTGTAGGAAATTTAATATCCTGTCTTTTTTATGAAGCAATGCCTATACCCGACCTATACCTATCTCTGCTCAAAAAAAAGTTATTTGCATAAAAGTAAAAAAAAAATAAAATATTTAATTTTTTGCACTTTCTTGTTAAATTGTTTTTAATATAATTTGAACTGAATAGACTTGTAAATTTTTTAATTACGCCATTTCGATAGAAAATCTAATTCTCTACAAAATGTTTCCTATAAAATATTCATAAATTTTGCTTCGTTTTCGAGATATACTCAAAAAACCGTAAGGGTTGCATTTTCCCCCCTATCTCCAGTTTCCCCCCTCTAATTTAATAGCATTCCGCGTTTTTTTCATTCTGAATAACCAATTGATGCAATAAAAACCCACACACTCCTTAGTAGTTCCTTATGATATGACATAATCAATGGCCTATAGTTAAATGAAGGGTGATCATATTTTGTTTCTTTCCAGACTACTAATTCATGAAGCTTATGGTCAAGATGACAGTACTGCGATGTTAACACATGAACTTCTTGTATATCTGGCAATGTTTATTCGAACAGAGCCGCAACTTTTTATTGAAATGTTGAGGTTGCGGATTGGATTAATCATTCAAGTTATGGCTACCGAACTTTCTAGAACCTTAATTTGTGACGGGGATGAAGCTTCGGAATATTTACTAAACTTAAGTCCCTTCGAGATGAAAAATTTATTGTATCATATAATAAGTGGAAAAGAATTTGCTATTAGTAGTGGTAAGTTATTTTCATTAAGTAGTTTAATCTACCAGGTGACAACGAAATTACTACACAGCTTGTCACGTCCTTTAAATAATACATTATTTTAAAATTTTGGTACGTTATATGGTTGCACTGTTCGCACATTTTCAGACACAGACGTTTGAATACTGAAAAGGTGCGCACAGTATAACCACATAACATACAAAACTTTCAAAATAATGTGTTATTTTATAAGGACGTGACAAACTGGATAGTAAATTTTAATTAAAATGTATACAGTGTGTCCACGGTTAGAGTTCGGAAGAGGAAATACTTTTTTATTAGTAGGTGTAGAAGAAAAAGTCATTCTTTATAAAATTGTCTGCTTGTGCTAAAATTACAATTTCAAATATCATATTTGTAATTACTATACAGGGTTCGTCAGAAACAACATTTTTAGTTTATGTATTCCACTTAAAAATTTAAATCTTTAAAATTCTTAATGGTATGTCCAATATGACATTTTTTGAAATGTCAAGTATATATAGCTTCAATATGTTGATATATTACTATTGGATCGATTTGCTCATTGATTGGATTTTTATTGACAAACAAAATATGATTTTTTTAAATTTAATAATTTTTTTTACTATTTTAATTTTTTTAGTTGGACGAGGCAACTTTTCTATTGTGAGCAACAAATCAAGCCGTATCAGCAAAGTAAGTTTATTGGTTATACATCATATTCAAATCAGAAGCTTAGGACTGCAGGTAGAAAAATACCAGTTCTGAGATATCACCCTTGAAAATATTTTTCAATTTCACAATAATATATACAATAATTTAAAAAAAAAACCATGACATTTTTGTGCATTCAACTATTTTCCAAGCAAGATCATGCTCAATATATGTTGGATAGTTTCATTGATTAAATTTATAGATCTTGTGATATAATAAATGAAAAGATGTTCATATGCCAAGAAATTATATATTCGATTCTTTCTACATTTTTTCAAAAGTTTTCCATTATTGTTGATAAAGAAAATTGGTCTCTCATCACAGTAGTGGCGTTTAGGACGGAAAATTCTTTTCCAACGGTATCTCGGGGGCCACCCCTTGGAATAATGTGGTAAGGGGCACACGTGCTCCGGGAGCTTTTATACAGTGGAGAAAATAAACCAGGCGATCAACTACGTGATGTACGACTACTTATTACTCCTTTTGAGCGTCGTGAAATATTTTGAACTACGGCGGTGCTTGTAGTCTAGCTGTTGGCCGTTACCGTTGAGGTATGCTTGGATTGGCTTTGGCGATGGTGGGACTCTAGTGGTGGCTGGTCGGCTCACTGCTTGCAGGTGGACTGGTGGGTCTTAGAAATTTGGCTGATCTGACGAAACTCAATTGAGATACCGCTTAAGTAAGCTTGGTGACGTCGCCGGCGCTCACGGCGTACTATCCCCACCCTAGGTTCGTGTCAAGATGGATAGTGGTAATAAAGTCACTTATCTAAGTAAAAGGGGCCAAGATAGACCCAGATACACCGACTAAATGAAGCAACAGAGCAAGCTAGTTTATCCCTCTTAGGTCGTAGTTTGTTTATTTTCAGTGTTCTTATATACCCGTGTCCATTCAGTGTGCCGCTGGAAGATATCTCGTTACCAGTCGACTTTACAAAAAAAAACTAAATACAAAACAGGTTGATGGTGTGCATCCTATAAAAATAATTTTAAAAGTACAAAATTATTTTTAAAGGATGCACACCATCAACTCCTACCACTTTTATATTTACAGTTTTTTTTATAAAGTCGACTGGAAACGAGATATCTTCCACCGACATACTAAATAGACACCCGGTATAATACCAGATAAAGAACTTAAACATTCTTTTATAGAAAAGCCACATTAGCCTAGCCACCGATTGCTCTTCTGAAGATATAACTGAACCAGATAGGCAAGGACAATGGTTGCGAAGGAGACGACTAGATGGCGCTCTTAATAGAGTTCCCAGAGACTTTTATCCTAGAGTTTGGCATGTCCTTGAGCGTGTAAGTAATATTACTATAGTCTATTTCAGAAGGGCGAAGAGTAATAAAAGCTCATCAGGTATGCAAAGGACTACAGAGTTAAGCCACTGTCATTATTTGGCATTGATTTAAATGCAAATTTTTTTTTTTCATCAAGTGCAGGTAGTACCACCCGGGTTTGGGTCAATTTATGGGTTTTGCCTATTGTTATCCATTCACAAACACTGAAAATGGTGTGATAAAGGCCTGCATCATGTACATAGTATTAGGTACACTTATTTTTATTACATTATAAAAAAATACAAAATACAAAAAATACATTATACAAAAATTAAATTATAAAAAATCATAATATTCTTCGTCATCTGAGGAACTGTCATCTCTTGACGTTATAATTAACGGGTCGACGGTCCGATCGATCAGGTGGTCAAGATCCCACATTTTCTCCTCTTCTTTAATGACATGATGGACTGCTTTTCGCCACTTCTCTGGTGTCACTTTCTAAATGGCTTGATCAAATAGTAGCTTAACGTCTTTCATTTTGAATGTCGTGTTGTGTCTTGCTACAAATCCTTTCACTTGCGCCCATATACTTATAGGATTTAGTTCGCAATAATATGGCGGTGTGCGCAGCACAGTTACACTGTTTTTCAGCTATATCTTCCACGGCATATTTCATTAATCGATATTTGTGTAAATTTGCTATAACTAATACTTCCTGTTTTTTTTCTTTGGTTAGGTATCATAAATAATGTAAAGCGCAAAATTTACCTGCGCCTATGGCCAACACTGAAATTGAGCCGAACTGGACGGAATTTCTCATTTAATTACTCTACCCCTTTCTGAAATAGACTATAAGCTGTTATAGCTATTTATTGCATACTATCCGGCAAAAGATGATATCTGCAACGCACGATACAGTACTTATCTCGTGAGTTCGAATAACATATCTTTTATTTCCAGTGTCATGGAATAGACATTGCAGGAAAAGTTTTGCCTCAATGTCTGACCCAAGAAATGACACCAGGAGAGCTGAAATTTGCTCTGGCGGTAGAGACAGTATTAAATACTATTCCCCAACCTGAATACCGTCAACTAATTGTGGAAGCTTCAATGGTTTTAACTTTAGTGGCAGAATACAATGTTGCACCAACTTTGGGTGGAATTATACAAATCGAGTACCTAGTTCATCAAGCAAATGAACTATTCTTGGAAGATCAGGTAACTTAAGTAGTTATTAGTTAATGACTTACCTATAAAAAAAGGTAGAAAACTAGACAGGAAAATATTTATAAAATATCCAGTGTGTTCCCGGATCAACACTAAACTTGTAAACAGAAGAAAAAGTTGTTCTTAATACAAATTTTCATTAATTTGATAAGCCCATAGGCATATTAAAAATAAAAAATCAAGATATTTAATCCAAAGTAAGGTACAGTTGTATTCATAAAAAAAAAGCGTACAAGAATTAGAATGAGGGGTAAGTTTTGTCATATTTGCCTAAAACCGGCTTGTTTAAATGATCATAGATTATCAAAAATGCAAAGCACTGGCGTTGGTATAATTAATTTTAAATCTGCATGGGTGTAACGTTTGATAAACTTTGACAGAAGAAAATAAAAATGCCTCGTCAGTTGTCTGAAGTTAAAAAGGCTCAAATTGTATCAAGAATCGAAGAAGGATGGTCAATCCGTGCTGTAGAGCAGTTGTATAATAGAAACTGAAAAACTATATTGGAAATTAAGCAACGCTGGAAACAAGAAGAATCCTTAAAGAGGAAAAGTGGTTCAGGTCGTCCCAAACTTTCCAACACTGAACAGGATGCTGCTGTTTTGGGATATTTAAGAAATAATCCATTTGCAACTGCAAGGGATTCTGTTATTGATACAGTATTTCCTGGCTCCCAACCTACCGCCAGCAGGAGAGTCAAGGAATCTGAACTAAAATGTCGCTCAGCTGCGAAAAAAGGTTTCTTACCGAAGAACGGCGACAATCAAGGGTTATTTTTGCTTTAAATTATATATACCGCAATCTCCAATTTTGAAACAGGGTAATTTTTACTGATAAAAAGACGTTCCAGTAGACCTATAACGGCCAAATTCGTGTGTACCGTCCAAACAACACCAGGTTTAAAGAGCGATATACTAACCTCCTCACTTCTAGACATGTTCGTTTCTCTGTAAATGTATGGGGGCTGGATAAGTGTTCATGGACCTGGTGTTTGCTGGCTACTGAGCAAATATATCCCCATAATACTTTCATATTTCAACAAGATAATTGCCCAGTCCACTCTGCCAATGCTGTAACCCACTGGTTTCAAATCCATAATGTGGAAGTGCTGCCTTGGGTCGCTTATAGTCCCGATATCAATCAAATCGAAAATATTTGGGGTATAATCGTAAAAAATATATATAATAGAAATTTTAGGCCACAAAATTCAGAAGATTTATAAAAAATAATACATGAGTGCTGGAAAGAGCTTGATCCAAATATTGTATCAAATATAATTCAGTCAATTCCGAATAGACTGGCTCAAGTAATAGAAAAACAGGGATATATGACCAAATATTAGATTTTTATTTATTCTTGTTAAACGTTTTTTGTTTCTATTGTAATTTATATAAAAGTGTTAAGATATATTATAAAATAAAAAAAATTAATTTTTGTTATTCTATTGAACTAACGCCCAACGCCAAAGCTTTGCATTTTTAATAACCGAATTTAAAATTTTTGAAATAAACTGCTGGAGAATTGCTTTCGAGCAAGAAAAATTTCGCCTAAATTTAACAGTTAATATTTTCTGAACCAACTACGGTTTCGAATGGTTGATAGATTCATCCCTTGAGAAAGAATTGTCAATGTTGGATTTTCTTTAACTGTCAGAAAATTGTATATACAGGGTGTTAAAAAAGACGATGATTTTTGCTCCAATTTTAATGGCGTGTAACTTTCACAATAATATTTTTTAATTTTATCACTCTACGTCAATTGAATCACTGGTTCATAGCAAAGAAAGTAATTTGTCAAATTTTTGATATTTGCTATATTTTAAGAAATACCGATTTTTTTGGAAAACCTTGCTTTATTTTAACTTATTGGTAGCTAGATCTCACTGTGCGTTGTATCGTGCAAACTTTGCGAGTGATTATTATACCTTATGAAAAGCTTGATTATGTTCAGTAACAATAGTTGTACCTAAATGTTATGATGTACAGTGGCGTACTTATAAACACCTATATGTCTATGGTTTAATTAAGAGTATCTCACAACTTTTCACGATGGTTTTATATTGGAAAGTACTCGCCCCTAGATTAGGTAAATTTTTTCTTAGTTTTTAGGTTTTCATATTGCACTACAGGTATATTATACAGTGCGTTTACAAAATTTTAACAAAGATAATTTTTTGTTTAATATTTTTGGAAAAAAATTATTTAATAAATTCTAACTGACTATTCCTAAAATTAAACTTACATTGAAAGAGACTTTGATACTAAATATCACTAGCTGCCGTCAAACCAAACCCAGTCCATCCGAGGAGGGCCTACTAAGTATTAATCCCATCAAAATCAAACTAGCGACACTTAATTTTAAGGATCCCAAAACAGGTTTTCCAAAAAAATCGGTATTTCTTAAAATATAGCAGATATCAAAAATTTGACAAATTACTTTCTTTGCTATGAACCAGTGATTCAATTGACTTTTTAAAAATTTAAAAATATTATTGTGAAAGTTACACGCCATTAAAATTGGAGCAAAAACCATCGTCTTCTTTAACACCATGTATATATAATTTTCTGACAGTTAAAGAAAATCCAACATTGACAACTGTTGCCCAAGGGATGAATCTATCAACCATTCAAAACCGTAGGTCGATATCATATCTGGTTCAGAAAATATTAACTGTTAAATTTAGGCGAAATTTTTTTTGCTCGAAAGCAATTGTCCAGCAGTTTAGTTCAGAGGCGCTCAAAATTTTCGTAAAAAAATAATTATTTATTGTAGAATCGGTTTATTAAAATGTCGTTAGTCTAATTCAAAATAAGTATTTAAAATAAACTGTCACAAAAAACTTTAAAAAATGAATATACGTTTAATTTTCCAAGAAATAAAAAAAATTGAAATTGGAAAAAAATGAAAATATAAAATTATCTTCAAAAAATCGCAGCAAAAATAAAAAATTGACGACTCCTTGCGGTTTAAAAAAAATAAATAGGGGTTTATACGTCTCTTTGTAATAATAAAACATCGCATGGTATTTTTTATTAGTACAAAGAGAAGTACAAGCTCAATAAAATCAACAAAACATTGTGAAATGAAATTGTGAAGCCATCTCTTATAATGCTCTTAAATCATACTGAAGGGTTGGGCGACCGTTCTACCCATTGAGACTTTTAATTGATTATGTTTTCGGTTTGTACTTGTTGTTTAGGCTAATACGTTGTTCTAGATGCATTGTGATGGAGATGCGACTTTGTGTTGTGCAAAGCCAAGAGAACAACGTGAAACCACCAATGCAGGTGGTTTGTTGTGCGGTGGGGCAGCCTACATCTGTCAACATTTTTATGACAGCGCACCAAGTGGAGCTTACGGAACTATGACTTATCTGACTAGAGCTATTGCTTTATATTTGGACTGTGTTCCCAAAAGTGGAGAATTGGAATGCAGTATATGTTAAACGGTACCTATATATTTTTTTGATTAGCAGATATAAAATTTACATTGTAGTAACTATTTATTAGGTAAAATTTTATTGTTATTAACGTATAGTGAAAATATATCTATAATATATATGTTATTAATAAGAGTTTTGTTGAATAACCCATATCGCATACATTTAGGTATGGGTTAGTATATCCAAACCGAAAAATTTAAGTTTTAAGGTTAATATCTGAAGAGTACATAAGGAATTTTTAAGTTCTTTATTTCCTAATAGTACTTATAGAATTTATAATTATATGGGGAGAAATAAAATAATACTCCAAGTCCAGTAGGATATATTTCAAGGAAAAATATTTATTTCACTCTCTACATGTTTCGAACGTATAAACGTTCATCTTCAGGAGATTGTAATTTATATTAAAAAAAGTTATTAGGAAATTGTCAGTGACATCCTCATAGAGCTTTTGAGGAAATTAATTGGATAAAGAAAAGTGTTGAAGAATTTCCATAGAAGTAGGAAAGAAAAACATACTACCAAGTTATATAGATAAAGTTGGGATAACGGTTGATAATTTTCAAAAATTCAAAGTGACGAGGTGAGAAACGTTAAGTGGAAATGATACTGATAACCACATGTAATTTTTCTTCTTACACCGTTTAACAATTTTTCTTCAATAATATGCTGCACCACTAAAGTATTTTTCATTTATCAGTATCATTTCCACTTACGTTTCTCACCTCGTCACTTTGAATTTTTTTAAATGATCAACCGTTATCCCAACTTTATCTATATAACTTGGTAGTATGTTATTCTCTCCTACTTCTATGGAGGTTCTTCAACACTTTTCTTTATCCAACTAATTTCCTCAAAAGCTCTATGAGGATGTCACTGACAATTTCCTAATAACTTTTTTCAATATAAATTACAATCTCATGAAGATGAACGTTTATACGTTCGGAACATGTAGAGAGTGAAATAAATATTTTTCCTTCAAATATATCCTAGTGAAGGTTGACTTAGAGTATTATTTTTCCCCATTTAACTTACAACTTCACTTCAAGTATGGATACTTCTTTAAACATTTCTAAAATAGTGGAATTTAGTGCCCGTTAAAATATATATGGCCGTTCCGTGCTTGATTGATTTAGATTTATTTATTTCTACGTTTTTACGATAGATGGCTATCTTTTGCATTGAGTTGATTCCTACTGATGGCGTTACTGGGTTTTCATCGCGTTTTTATTTCTTAAAAACGCATTGAAAGAACAGGCTCGCTGTACTGGGGGTCGCTTACGGGTTATGGCTTTCTGATGAGTTCTAACAAGAACGAAACAGCCTGTCATTGTCTACCTGTGCCCCAGAGATTCCATTACCTTTGGCGTCCCTGTGTACTTTAATGCAAAAGATAGATGCACTACTCTGTCCACTTGCCGCTAAGCTTCTTTTCTTTATTCAAAATTATGTTTCTGAACTGAGTTTTTCTGGTTTGAAACTTAATTTCTCAGCTATGTGGCTTTAGTTAGGTATATTGAGCTAAAACATTAAATAATCCATCTCCTGGTCAATTTACCAACCAGATAATTTCTATGTATACAATTGTCTCAATAATGGTTTCCATAGGACTTATTTGGTTGGTAAAGTTTTTTCCATCGTTTTTATTGCTTAAAAATATTCAGTCACATGAAAATATAACATATTTTGCAAAATATTACTTTTAAAATGTCGCTCTTTAATTTTTTCGCTGTGTGACCTCACGTACTATGAATAGCCCTCTCTCGCGCTATGTATTGTAGTACGCTGTTTGACGACGACTTTAATCACTTCTATTTAATCCAGAGAATTAAAAAAAAAACATTTCTTTGTGAACTGTGGGTCTTTTGATGATATTAGCTTATGCTAAAGAGAATTATTTTTTAAATTTAATTTTCATGCGTTCCCCATTGTGTCAATTAGTTTCTATTTCAGTAAGCGACAAATGCAAGAAAAAATAAACACAAGGAGGATATTTTTAAAATTTATAAAAGTTCCGCTAGTTTGTTTAAACTTCTGGCCAGTCACCACTGTTCGTTCGTCCCTATCTCTCTGCACCTTATCGATCTATCAGATCCCTATATCCGTCCTTTCACATCGAGAAGGTTACGGTGTTAAAAAAAGTTGTTATTATATGAAAAGATGTAATTTAATTTTGGAATTATATTTTGCCATAAAAAACATAAAAATGAATTTCGTCACCTGTCTTATTTATTGAAATATCGAAAAGTTTTATAAGGGAGTTGTTTCTTTGTACATACGCGTATCAGACAATAAAAATATTAAAATAATCAGTTTTTCTATTTTTTTTTTACTATGAGAGTTTAAGTCCTAAATTTTGGTTAAATACAAAAATATATTTTTTGATATTGTTATGGATACAAAGTGACGTTTGATGTTCTTGATGTTGTTTATATCTATAATATAATAATAAAGGCGTCCAGAATGTTTTTTCGAAGTAGATTGGAGGGAGTGTCGCCAGTTCCAGAAGTATCAGAAGCCACAGCGTAGATAAATGTATGGTCCGTTGTCAGATATCATCCTAGTCGTGCGACCCAAGCTGTCTGTTAGTATCAGTGTATCCTCAGGTTTTTATACACACATTAACTTTTACCAAACAGGATCTTGCAACGTGACCTACACTCTGGTACACTAACCAGTATCTAGAATTGTTGTAAATACCGGAAAAATAAGTCTATTTCAGAAAGGTGTAGAATAATAAAATGGGAAATTCCGTCCAGTTCCACTTAATTTTGGTGTCGGCCATAGGCGCAGGTACATTTTGTGTATTAAATTATTTATGATAACTAACCAAAGAAAAAAAAGATGATAATTTGATAATGAAGGAACTATTAGCTATAACAAATTTACACAAACATCGTTTTATGAAATATGCCGTGGAAGATATAGCTGAAAAACATAGTGTAACTGTGCTGCGCACACCGCCATATCGTCGCAAACTAAATCCTATAGAACTTATATGGGCGCAAGTGAAAGGATTTGTAGCAAGACGACATTCAAAATGAAGGACGTTAAGCTACTGTTTGATCAAGCCATTAAGGGAGTGGCATCAGAGAACTGGCGAAAAGCAGTCCATCATGTCATTAAAGAAGAGGAGAAAATGTGGTATCTTGACCACCTGATCGATCGGACCGTCGACCCGTTAATTATAACGCCAAGAGGAGATGACAGTTCCTCAGATGACGAAGAATATAATGATATTTTATAATTTAATTTCTGTATAATATATTTTTTGTATTTTGTACTTTTTATACTGTTTAATAAAAAATAAGTGTACCTAATACTATGTGCATAAGCCTTTGTCACATCATTTTCAGTGTTTGTGAATGGATAACAATAGGCAAACCCCATAAATTTACCCAAATCCGCGTGGTACTACCTGCCCTTGATGAAAATAAAGAATTTTACAATGAAATCAATGCCAAATTATAAAAGTAGCTTAAATATTCGTTGGGTCACTTTGTAGTCCCTTTGCATACCTAATGAGCTTTTATTACTCTACCCTTTTCTGAAATAGACTATAAGTACCGGTATTTTCCGCACAAGTAAGTACCAGTATAGGGTGAGTGAACGATAAAATAAAGTTCATTTTCTCCTTTATCTTAAGAATTAGATAAAAATTCCAAAAGTTGTAGAGATCATTGAGGTGCACATTTTAAAATTATATTTGAGTATACGGGGGTGTCCCAAAAAAACGTGGCGAATAATATATTGTATTATTTTCTAAATCCTCACTAAATTCTACGCTTATTTTGTATAAAATGTTATATGTGTAAGTTTTATAGTTTCTGAGATATTGAGACTTAATATATGGCATTTTCAGACTTTGACAGGCTGTAACATCTTAGAGAAAAATGGTTTTCACAATTTTTTATTCTCTATCTAAAAGTTACAACTTTCGGTTTAACATGTTAAAGAAAAACTTTTTTTAGTAAAAAAGTGTTTTTATATCGTAATAGTCTATATTGTAATATCTCAAGCGGTTATCGAGATTTTTAATAAAAACCCTGAAAAAATTAAAACTTTAACACCCTGTATATCAAAAACAAATAATTTTAGAACATATGCGTATATGAACTTTTCGACTTAAAATTGATCCCAAAAGTTACCCGGTAAAATAGGTATATATTATTAAAGAAGAAGGGTAAAAGTAATTTACAAGTATCTAAAATATATCAGAATGTAGATGAAGATATAGTTTTCTTTTTGAACTCCTTGGTTCCTGACCCCTCAATTATTGTTAATTCCACTTGAAAGATGATGAAAATTGTTCTGTTTAGAAAGATCATGCGCGTAAATGTTTCTTTTTCCACTATCCAAAAATTCTATCTGACCTAGTTAGTCCTCATTATTGGATGCTGTTTTTCTTCCTGTGATATCAGTATAAGATGGAATATTGCGCCATAATTTTATTATTATGTACGATCATTGTGATTAACGCTTTTCAGAAACGCAATGTGGATCCCAAGAAAATAGAAGAAACAATAAAAAACATTCAGGCTGAAACGGTTGAACTGTAAGTACAACTATTTTTTGATTTTTTAAAAGGAAAATTAAGTTTTTTACTTTTTCTCGAACTCTCAATTATTGAAGCTTATATTTTTTTCCCAAAATGTTTTTTTTTAAATTAAAATCTAAATATTTTTTTTTAACATTTGAAAAGTTTTTTTTAGCTTTAAACAATGCATTTCAAATGAAGATTTTGTATATTATTCGACTCCCGCGCCTGTCTATACAGGGTGCTACAAATTCGTTTCGTGTGCGTACAAGGGACTCCCGAAAATCGTAAGATACGAAGAAGGTTAAATTGAGGCTAAGTTGCGTATTTTAAAAAAACTGTAAATATACCGAATAACTTCGGAGCAATCCGAAAAAACCGAAATTTTCAGTTTTGGTTTTTAATTTATTTCGCCTTCATTTTTGACGTTTCCTTCTTTAGATACCAGCCATAAGTCAAATTTTTTAAATACGGACCTGAAATTTAACACAATTAATAAGTTTTGGGAATTTTAACGTGTTGTCATTTATTAACACATTTTTTCAAATTGTCTTTTTATATCATTACGGTCCTGAACATTTTTAGGGATAAACTAAAAAAAAAATTATGATTTGAAGAACTAGTTCATTTTTACTCACAGTGACATAACAAGGCTAAAACTCCAGTTACCTTTTTTTTTCACTCGGGAGCATTAATTTATTTCTGTTCTACAGTATTTCGAGGTCTAAGTCTAAGGCAAAAACCATAGGACTTAAGGTATATGTCATATTAATAAAATAAATTAAATCACTAATAAAAAATAGAATTACTTCTCATGCCTTAAAAACTTACAAATTTCCTAGAGTATTGTTACGGTAAATCTTATTGAAATAATAAACGGCCTGAACACCATAGCTTCCTGAAATGTAATTTTATATTTAAGTAATCCTAAAAATAATTGCCAGAGCTGTAATAGTAAAGAAAGGATAATTTGAAATGCTTAGAAGTCCCTAAAACTGTATTTAAAACTCCAGGTCCGTATTTGAAACAATTCACTTAAAGTTGGTATCTAAAAAACGAAACGTCGAAATTGGAAAATAATACCGCCATCTTGTAGAACATAAAAAACGGCTATGAATAGGTGTTTTTTGTTTTTGTCAAAAATGAAGGCGCAAAAAATTAAAAACCAAAACTTTTTTCGGATATTTACAATTTTCTTTTGCGAAATTATTAAGCCACGAAATACGCAACTTTGCCTCAATTTAACCATCTTCGTATCTTTTACCGTTTTTAAGATCCCCTTATACGCACACGAATTTTTAGCACCCTTTATAGTATAGGGAAATTTAAAAACTTTTTAAAAAGGGGAATGGAATGCCAGAGATGATTTTTAGGACTAGATTGTACAGGCATTTTCAAAACATTAATTTTTATATCCAGTTTAGTTCTTTAGAAAAAAGTATTTTACAGCGCAGACTATTCAGAATGTAGGGCGACACGTAAGGTTATGTCTGCAAAATAATTTATTAACTATAGAGTGCCTCGAGGCTTTATCTTGAGGCCTCTTCTATTACATATATTAATTATGTTTTCCCTTCCTTCGTTTAATTCATCCCTAGACGCGTTTCGCCCCATCATGGCTCATCAGTAGAGCTAGGAGTTGACGAATAAAGTAAAATGATCTGATGAAACAGTTAAAAGTTAAACTCATTGGTAAGATGTTACGAATAGTGTCGTTGTTAAACACTTTGAAAGCATACCTGCATCTCTAAAAAACTAAACTTATAGTAATTAGTAAAATGTTAGAAGGTCATTTGTATAGACATTAGTTACAATAATTACAAGGGTCTCCGCTAGGCAGCGCTGGAACCCGTAAATCGTCGGTATACAGCTCTGAAGCAAATTAAGTTTGAAAACAAATTTCCCTCTCTTCGTCAGATCCATCTCTAGGCGCGTTTCGCCATATCATGGCCCAGAAGTATAAAGAATGATCTACTGGGGCAGGTAAGGTGTAAATTTTTTTAGATCAGATGTACAGGGTGTTAATAAAGTAGGAAAACATGAAAATGCTTCAAGAGAAAAGGTCAATTATTTATTACTTTTTACAAAAATTTTATACAACAAACTTGTTTATAAACTAATATAAGGACTAAATACAAATTCGAATGTTTAAAAATTGATAATGGTTACAAAAAAAAATCAATATAGCCGATTTTGTATACGTTCATGTAACATCAGCATCTTATTTACATCTGTCAGTATTCTGATTTTGTGAAGGCATTTTCGAAAATGTTAACTAAAGAAGAGCGTATTTATTTATTACAATATTACGGTATTGGAAATGTGTCTTATTTAGGTGGGAGGTAGCTATGTAGAATAATTTTTAAATATTCGAATTTTTATTTCAAATTTTATATTTAGTCGATGTAAGTTTTTAAACAACTTTAGTTTTTAAAAAATTTTTGTGAAAAGTAATAAATAATTGTACTTCTCTCTTTGAAGCATTTTCATATTTTCCGAATTTATTAACACCCTGTATATATGATCTAAAAAATGTTTTATCGTGAACTTACTTTCTCAATAAGCAGAACTTTATACAAAGAATGAGTTTTGGTAGTAAAGAATAATTTTTTTTAAGGTTGAATTTTTTAAAATTTAATTAAGTTTTACTCCATAAATAAAATGATGCCGACGTCTGTTAGTATATACTGGGTGTCCGAAAAAAAAAACGTGTTTAATGATAGACTCCTCTGTATCTAAATAGGTCGAATTGTGTCCGTTTAGTCAGTTTACAGGGCTATAAAAATTTTAAAAGACGCATTTTCTCAAATTTTTTAAAAACGTGCCAATTGATTTTAATGATGTTTGTCTAAAGGTCATTTTACATTAGGTGCAAGTGCAACTAATATTCCCTAAAAACATGCGCTTTCATGACTTGAATCAGCTGATGCAATTTTTCTCATTACAAATTATCATTTACATGCAACTTGCATCTAACGTAAATAACCATTTACTTTAATTTTTTATCGCTGTTTAATACACTCTCTATTTAATTTAAAGCCGTTAGAGTGATACATACTTATTGCAAGCTTCAAATATGTGCTGCTCTGTATAAAAAAAAACATTGACATCATTTACTATGCATAATCCTTACAATTCACATAAGATCACTGAAAACGTAACTAGGATAATAGGAGAAAGTGCATAGTAAAAATCAATAACTGTGAGACTAGACGGCACCATAGTTTTTGGGCTTTTACTCGTGTAATCAGAAGCTGGTTGCCAATATTTGGGGTCATTTATTCAAATTTTTGAGACATACAATCCGTTATTCAAAATTTTAATTGGACTCCAGGGAGATTTGTAATTTTTGGTTTAAATTTTTTTTTCAAAAACGAAAAATAAATATGAAACTATTAAAGCAGGTTGCACAACAATATTAGGTATCGTCTCGGTTAGCTTATAGCCGCGTAATAAAGGTAACATTCAATCAGAAGCTAGCCAACTTGCTTGTGCTTCGAATGAATCGTGGCAAAAGTCAATGATAATGACGTTGGTACTATTTTTCTATTTAAAAGTGAAGATTTAAAAATAAGAATTTTAAATATGTTCTTATACAATTATTAGTATTTTTTTGAATATAAACACAACCTTAATACTCTCATGTTGAGTTGTATAAATATTTTTAACAATAATTAACTAACAAGTAACTTTGGCTATGACATAAATTACATTGGCAGGCATAATTAACTCACAATCAAAGGTGCTTGATTAGCATATTAAAAATTACGATATCCGGGCCACTATGTTGCAAATTATTTCTGCTAATATCCTGTATATTACCATTAAAGTTGCTGGTTAATTAATTATTGTTAAAAATATGTATGTATAATCTGACTATCAATCTCCATAAACTAAGATTCTGTAACAAACAAGCAAAAATCGATACGACTGAGACAAGGCGGCACCAACCCACATCTCCTTCTGAAATAAGGCAATTTCAAGGCATTTTTTATTGCAATCAGCGTTGTACGTAATATACAGGGTGGGAATTTTAAATGGAGCGCTGCTCTGGGAATAAAATTTCTCTAAAAGCCAAATATACGTCCTCAAAGATTTTTTATGGGCCGCGCTTTTGTCATGTGATGAAAATTGGGACCCCAAGGAGGGGAGGCAGCCCTAACCAACCTTTTTTCAAATTAGAGGATACCACTTGTAGGACTAAAGGAATTGGTCAACATATTTTTGTTTTACATTTGTCAAACCATGTCTCGGAAATTTAATAAAAACTAATTTAAGAAACAATTAGGTACATTAACTCTAAAACTGTAATGTTACTTTTTTAGCATAGCAATTGTTGAAGATGTGCCCCATGAATCTGTTAGCACAGATCAAACCGATGGTAGAATTGTTCCCTTACTCTTCCAGAAAGTTTTGGCGCGATTAAGCGTAACTCTGCCCGAATCCTTGCCTTCAACTCTTCCAGATTTCTGGTCTTCTTTTTAAATCGCCTCATAAATAAAAATCTAAGGGTGTAAAATCCGGAGATTTGGGCGGCCACACAAATCCTCGCAGTCCTAGCCACCTATTTGGAAATGTAACATTTAATAATTCTCTTACATTTCTTGCAAAGTAATGAGGGGCTCCATCCTGCTGGAAATAGTTATTATCCTAACAAGTGCGGAAAGAACCGCTTTCCCGCACGGGATTGCCGTAAAGCAGACTGCCGGGTAAGCAGTCAAGTGCGGGGAAGTGTCTTTCCGCATGAGTTAGGATCAAAATTTTTTCTACAAGCGTTAGAAAAACTATAACAAAATTTTATTTTACTGAAAAACAAACACAGATTTAATTTCTACTTATTAATAATATTTATATTAAAAGTACAATTTGATGCACTATGCAAATTGATTGCGGATGCCAGACAGGTTGAAGCCATCGAAGCTAACTGATCCTGATGAGCGAATGGTTGCAAAGAAAAAGGTTTCGAACTGTGCAGTTTTTGAAGAGTGGACGTTTCTAAACTACAACTCAAATTTGATGGAATATTGAGATTGAGAATTTTGTTAGACATGTCTTTTTTTTTGGGTTTGTTGGATTCTTCCAGGTAGCCTTCGGCAACAGACGTGGATTTCCATCCTCCTAAACGTTTATTGTTTGTTATTTCTTTGCCAGAATTAGCCAGTAGAGTGGCTGTGGAACGTCTAAAACTGTGGCCTGTGTATAATTCTGGATTTTTGAGTCCTATATAAGCTGTAATGTTGGAGGGCATTTTTCCTATGGTATTAATTCCAACACATTGGGTACTGCATTTGTTTGTAGTTCAAAAAAAATCGGCGGTGTGGAGTTTGCTGTGGACGTAAGTTTGCATATTTTCTGTATAGATTTAGAAAACTTTTATTATTGACTTCTTTAGTTATTACAAAGGATCTAGCAGAATGGTTTTTGGAGTCCTTTATTGTGACAATTATAACGTCTCCTTTGTCGTCTATGTCGTTAATGGTAAGTTTAGTTAGCTCCTCACGGCGGCAGGCAGCAGCACGTCCAAAAATGGTTACCACTTTAATTAAAAGGTAAATTTAATCGGGTGCTTCTTTCATAAATTTCGCAATTTCTTCTTGTGTAAAAACTTTCGCTTTTTTTGCTCAAAAACCTACATTTTGTCTCTTGATGTAGGGAGTAACTTTATTGTATTTACTGGTATCTAAATCTTTCTTAACCTTAAATACACTCTTTAGTATGGAATATCGACACCATAAGGTATTTGGCTTTTGGCTTCCAAAGTTTAGACACTTCCAAGAAATATACCAAAAGAACTTCTTCTCTTGGGTCTTTTACATTTTTCGCTTCACACCAACTAACAAAATGTTCGTATTGTTTTTCATACCTGACTAATAACTTTTTTGGTAGCAAATCAAAATTTGCGACACTTGTAGCTTCTAAATTATCTTCTGGAAGCTCATCGTCCAAGAAATTTTCTATGGAAGACATTTGTAGATATCAGAATCTGAACGAAATCAAAAATCAAAGCCACGCTCCGGTGAACTGTTGTAAGGTGTCACTCAACGAAGACAAACATAGAGTGTCACTTTGACAATTAAATTTTATTTACGTTTCGTGGTTACCATGTTAACATTTATGTACGGGGTTTTTGAAATAAACCGTTTTAAATCAGCTTTTTTTAAAATGTTTATAATACACGGCAAAAATTAGTGTTTCTGTAATACACCTCATTTACTTTTACTAAAAATGAGTCTAAAAATTTATATTTTATTCATTAAAGTTGTATTTTATTATAAAATTTAAAAAAAAATATTTTTCCTGTACACCGTGCGGGAAAATGGGTCTTTCAGAACCAAAACGAGTGCAGGAAAACGGTAAATCGCGCACGCTTGTAGAAAAAATATGATTTGGTCTAGATTTCCATAATTAGGGAATATTCTTTAAAGATGTGGTATTAAAAACTTGCAAGAAATGTAAGAGATCTTAAATATTACATTTCCAAATACGTGGATAAGACAGCGAGAATTTATAGACTGCATGGCCGCCCAAAACTACGGATATTTCACCCTTAGATTTATATTTATTAGGCGATTTAAAAAGAAGGGTATACGAGTATGTCACCAGGCTTAGAAATCTGGACGTGTTGAAGGCAAGGATTCGGGCAGAGATACGTTTAATCACGCCAGAAGTTTTGGAAAGAGTAAGGGACACCATCAGTTAACAGCTAACAGATTCATGGGGCACACTTTAGGAATTGTAATCCTTTATTTACATTTTTTGTGGATTTAGAATTGCAAAAAATCCTTTTCATGCACATACATATAGATTTTCTGACTTTGATTTGAAAATTCACATTAAAATAATTAGATCATATATTAAGACAAATTTTTTCGTTTATTTTAACCCGAAGAACTTACTACGTTTCTGTAACTATTGTAAATCTAGTTATCGAGAATTGACGAAATCATACCGTAATTAACTACTCTTTGAAAGGCGCATAGTTAAAAGAAAATGGAAAAACAAAGCCCTATCTTTTTGATTAAAGCCTACGCGTTTCAGTCTAAAAGCCATCGTCAGGGCAGTTGGTAAACAAGACACACAGGTAAACAACGGCAATGAAATGCCACAATAACTATAGTGTATACCTATACAGGAAGATTTACATTGAATACTAGAAGTTAGATTTATTTTGGAAATATACTATAACTTAATAAGTTTAATAGATTCATTAAAATTTTAAATATTTTAATTTTAAAAAAATTGATGTATCCGTTTTCAAGTTATTTTTTAACAAATAATCTTTCAAAAAAATTCTTTAAAGATTTATGGCGGCTCAAATTGAGTTTTTTGATTTATTTATTATCAGTCGTTAATAATAAATCAGGGTGTCTAGGAGCCAGGAAATCCGGGAAAAACGGGAATTTTACAAAGCCGGAAAAAACCGGGGATTCGACGGGAAAATCAACTTTAAGCCGGGAATTTTGAATGAGCAGATAATTTCAAACTTAAAAATTTAAAGTAGATATTACTTCCCGTAAACTGCATTCGAAAAAGACAAGAATGGTTTATATTGCAACCTTAAAAAAGTCCAAGAGATTGATCTAGGATATGGGACTAGAGTGGCTATCAAAAAATGGGTCGGAGTTAAAGATAAAGAAATGATTATCTTTCGCCAGGATTGTCGAAACTGCTTGATGTTTACAATTTCCAAACTTTTGGAAAAATGTCCGTTAGAATATAAATTAACTGAAGCTATAAGTTTTCTTAACCCCAATAAAACTGGCAGTGATCCAAAAAAATCCTTGCAGCTGATGTCTAAAGCATTTGAAATTTTGTTAAATTCAAACAGATGCAATGTGACTAAATTGGAAGAAGTAAATAGAGCATTTAGAGATATTCTTACTGATCAGACTATGATAAATAAAATAAAAAATTATTCCAGATGCAACAGAGTAGATGACTTTTGGATGGAAACCATCATACATGACAGTTTAAAAAACGTGGTGCAACTTCTTCTAACAATTTCTCATGGAAATGCCACAGCAGAAAGGGGATTTTCTGTTAAGGAGATTTTGGTGGAAAAATTAAAAGAAGAGTCACTTATAGGCCAAAGATTAGTGTACGATTCACTACAAAAAATTGGAGGAGTTCAAGCTATGGGCATTACAAAATCCATTATACTTTTCATGAGAAATGTCTATTCACGGTACAATACAGCACAAAAAGTCAAAAGAGGATGACAGCGAAGCAGAAAAAATGAAGCTTAAAAAGCAAGCAGAGGAACTGGAAACTAAAAAGAAAAAAATTATGGAACAATCACAAAAAGATTTGGCAGCTATAGAACAAAAAATCGTAAAATTAAAAAAGTAACTATAATATTTGGTTGTGTTTAAGCCATGTGTTTTTCAAATAAATGTTTTAAAATTTAACAACAAAATTTAGTTAATTTAGGAAAACTTAGCTGGGAAATTTTTAAAAACCGACCGGGAAAAACCGGGAATTAGTTGGGAATTTTGTTTTTCATATTTTGCTAGACACCCTGTAAATCAAATGCCTCCCATTTTTATTGCTTGTTGGCAATTCAGATAGACAAATACTTATTTCCAGAGATTTGATTTTTGGACACCCTGTTCAAATTTTAACTTGTTGCTTATTGGCATACCGTTGTAGGTGTGTCGTGTATAAAAATAAAAGTCATGATATTAAAGAAGTTTGACTACCGATTGTTACTTTCAGTGTTGAGATTTGGTCAAATGAAATAGGAAGAAACCTTACTGAACTAAGTGTTACACTGACAAGACATCAAGAAGTTGATAAGGTAAGATAATCTTAGGTATTTTCGCGGAGGCGATCCCGAACACATTCAGATAGTATTATCGCATGCGCAATAGGTACATTTTATTGTTAAAATTATCATAATCACGAAACGACCTCATACCCTTTGCTATGGCCCCTATAACTCTGTCTGTGCTCACCTTTACCACATCGTAACCAGCGGATTAATAATTGCTAGAATTGGCTGTGTTCAAGTCAATACTAAGGTTAAGTTTTCGAAGATCTAACATATTTCAAAAATTACCAAGCCCATTATATTTACATTTGGCAAGCCTGATGAATAAGTGCTTGAGCTTATACAGGGTGATTCCTAAGTTTATACTTCTTTTTTAGCTGTGTATAGAAGGCATTAAAATAAACAACATTTTCAAATACCTTATTTCAAAAAACTTAAAATAGGCAATATACAAAAGTAAAAAATCTAAGTGCGGGCCTGGTGATCAATTATGTTGTTTTTGTCTTATTTAGTCATGCAATTTCTGAAGCAAAGTTAATTTTAAATTGGTGTCACGTGAAAATGGTAAAATTTAAAAACAATGAACTAATAATATGGTGGTAATTTATAGTGAGTGTCATCAAAGTGCGGCTGCTGCTTCGAGATTATACGCAGAACGCTTTCCCTTGTGGGCTCATCCTACACCCAGTAGTTTTTTTTATTGTTATTCAACGGGCAACTTAGGCAGGACCGTATTTGATCCATATTGTAATAAATGAATGTAAGTACCTTATATTTGAGTTTTTTGAAAAAAGGTATTTGAAAATGTTGTTTATTTTAATGCATTCTATACACAGCTAAAAAAGAAGTATCAACTTAGGAATCACCCTGTATAGTGTTATGCCACATGTTTTTAAATTTTTTGATTTTTTACATCCATTTGTTAAAAAAATTCATAACAAGTTAATGCAAAAACCACGATACACTAACACCGCTATGCTAATGCGCATAAAGTCTCTATCTCTTCCCCACATTGTGACGTCACGTACAAGGACGCTTTTAAGGCTGGTTTGCATTAGGTGGTGCGTACTGAACCGAGTCGATAAATATTTCTTAGTTCATAATAATTAGTACGTTAATATAATTATTCAAACCCGAACTGAAAAACAACATATGGTTCTTTATCATCACCCTGTATAACAATAAGACCGGCCATTATTTATTAGTGTTTTATGTCTAGATTTACATAGTTTATGGTATAACTAATAATATAGTATATTTTTTAGAGTTTTGCTAGTTTAAGGGATCATTTATTTACTATAAATGGAGTCATGCTGACTGATCAAGTTGCAAAAAACATTCAAACATTTATGGATAAGAAAGCCGATGCGGTTCAGGTAGGTTATAATAGAATCATGGATTTCTATTTAACGAAAACGGAATAGATTATTAACTTAAGATAATCAATATTTTTAATAGAAAATTTTAAAAATATAACAAATATCATTCAAAACACCTCTTTTCTCAATGTATTTTACAATTCTTATTAAACCCGTAAAAAGGGATTTCTACATATAGGCAAAAGGAGATAAGTTTATATTATTTTTTTTGTGTCCCTGTCGAATTCCCTAAGTTGGCACCCAATTAGTGGCGGCTCGTCAGGTGAAGTAGGTAAAGGGGCCCTTCCCCAAAAAAAAAAAATGAAACAAGGAGGAAATGTTTTCGACAATATTAAATATTAATGTACCAATATAGCTACCATTTTAGCCCTTAAAAAATAATTATGTTAATTAATAATATTAATTTAATTCGAATGTAGCTACGCATAATAGGGCCACGGTTTACTCCGATGGACAATAATTATACACTCTCAGAGGTGGATTATAGTACAAGCCGAACAAGCCTAGGCTTGTAGCGCCAAATCTAAAAGGGGCGCCACATTTTCCAGCGCCAAGACTCCAAGAGAGACTGAGATAACCAAACAAGATATGAAACTAAGCGATTTCAACCGTAGTTAGAAAAAAAAACGGCGTTTGATTAACCAGTTAATTTTTAGCTAACACCACACGCCATGTATATTATTCTGTAATAATTATTGTAGCTTATTTTCCCAGACTAATACGCTTCGCATCGCGACATAGGCATCTCTTTGGCAGCGGGCGGCGCAGTGGCTACGCTAGGGGGGCCAGAGGTGGTCCGGGCAAAAAAGTCAATTCTTGTGCTTTATTAACGAACCTATTTCTTGCCCCTTCCTGGCCACCCCTGTAGCACTGGGGCGGCGGCGAACGTGCAGCGCAAGTGTGAATGTATTCGTTTAAAAAAAAACAATAAAATATTTATCTGGCGATTATAGTATTAAATCAACAAAATTTGTTTAAATAGTAAAAATACTTACAAATAATTTAAAAAGCAATACAAAAAATTAAGCAAGATCGATTACAAAAACTGACCCAGTTCTACCCTATTTGGCACGCCCCAGTCGACCGCCGTGTTCTCTACTCAACAGCATTGGAAGGCAAGCAGAGCCATCCGGTCAAGCGGTTTTGTTTTCTCGTCGCTATGGTTACGTGACTTCACTGACATCCGAAACGCGAGACGTCACGCGGCAGCATGTATAAATTTACATTTTAAAGAAGTGCAATTTGAAAATAGATCACTCGTATACCATTGTTTTATCATAGGTTCGGGACGTTCGGGTATTTATTTTTAAGGCTTCGCGTAACTTACGGTTATAGATATCGTTTTTACTGTTATTTACTGTGGGATTAAAAAGTTTTGTTTTTTAGTTAATTCAATAGTGTGGAAGTACCTACTTGTTCAATTGTTATTGTGTGTTTTAACAATGAACCCAATTAATGACATAGTTTGTAATTTGTTGGAAACTCCATTCAGTCGTTGGACAGATGAGGATAAGAGAGACGATTTGTTACACGGGCGACCTACTGGAATCTTAAACATAGATTTTAAAAAAGTAAAAAAAAGTGGCAGATCCTATAAGATTAATTTTAAGAGTTCCTGGTTTTCAGAATATAATTGGCTATGTAGTAGTGTCGCCTTACAAAAATTGTTTTGTTGGTCGTGTTTACTCTTTTCGAATAAATATTGCGTTTGGAATAGGGACGGATTTACATATTTTTTAAATATTACTAGATCGTTGCATAAACACGGGGATTCTGGAGAACACTTAAAATGTTAAGACATTTTGAACAAAATCAAAATACTATTGTCGATGCTTTAAAAGAAAACGCTAGACGTCAACCGAAGAATCGATCTGATTCTGATTTACAAAAACTTGCTATGTAAGTACGTAATTAAAATATAAATTAGTCAATGTTTGTTTAAGTACCTGCACTATACCTAGCTCTCCACCATTTTTTACGACCGCGAGCCGCCACTGTACCCAATTTGTAAAACACCTTCAATATTGTTAGAATAATCTGTATACTATAAATATTCTTTACTTTTTTTTCCTTATGTCAAAGCCTGATTACAATACCGATTGCTGATAATGACCTTCTTAAAGGTGCTTCTAAACGGGCCACATCTTTACTTAAAGTTTAGCTGGAAGTTGCCGAAAACATTACCAGCTATATGTAGAAATATATTTCAGATTGCCCTGCAATATGATCAAACGTGTTTAGTATTTTTAATGTGTTGCAAGTCGATCGTTCTGCCAGCGAAAATACTGCAATATTACCTAGCTTTCTCTCTTTTTGAATGATAGAAGAGTTTTTGACTTACATTGCCTTTATTTGTTTTTATTTACAACGTTTCAATTGATAATATCCCCGGTCATCTTCAGGTGAATACTAAATACGTACAATAACTAGAGCTCTATTTATACTAACTAGGTGAACTGAAGCATAACTGAGATGGGTGCAGTCATGCATTCAGTTTGTGCTCAGTGTTATTCTAAGATACATACATTTACTTACCAAAGTTTTCCAGATATTTCTTATATCTAATGAGGGGTTACTAAAACAAGCAGGGTTCTGGTGTGTGGTAGCAGCTTCCTTGAACTTCCTCCAGTATGGTTCTTTGTGCAGGATTTCAGCTTCTGCTCAGCTGGTCAGCTACACCTGACTTTTCGGTATCTCCTTTTAGTTAATTGTTTCTATGTTGCTTGATCCTTGTTTCGAGTGGTTTCACCACGTTCATGTAAGATCGGCCAGATTCGCAGGAAATCTGGTAGATATAGTTTTTCCTGTCTTTTTGGCTTGTTTGTTTCGTCTACCGTATTGATGTTGTATCGTTGTCCTAGTCTTCTAATTTTCTTAGATACTCCTTTGAGATACTTACGGAATGTTGGGTGTTGGTTGTGCATTCTTGCTTCTTTTGTGTATTTGGCCGATTATCCAATATTTTGTCAACTAATCTAATAGGGTAGCCATCTTTATTGAGGTCGGTGAATGATATAAGTTAGTTTTTTCTTTAAGGGCTTTATTTGAGTTACAGATAGTAATTGTCCTATCTACAAGTCTTCTTACTATGCCATGTTTTGTGTTATTTGAGTGATTCGCTTTGTAATTCAGATATTGCCTCTTTTTATCTTGCTTTTTAAATGTGCATCTCTTTTTTACATTTGCCTTGACGGTAGCCCATTCACAGTTATATGATATGAACCATACTGTTGCAGAATTCTTAAATATACGTTACCAGATATATTTCTGCATCAGTGTTGATGTACATATTGCCAGGCTTTAGTTGGATTTTGCAGAAAAATGTGGTTCGTTTAGACGCACCTTAAGAGTTTTGTCCTTTTCTTTTACTCTAATGTAGACTTCTAGCTATACCCTATTTTTATGAATTGAATGAAGAATTTGCAGTACGGACATACTTTTATTCCTACCTTATAATTTTGTAATTAGGTGGTGCATTATTTTTTTAGAACATTGCCCAATATGCAGAGTTTTTATCTTATTATAGAAGAAATGATACAGTGGTCCGACAGTTACAAAATGAGACTGCACACAAATATTTTTTCTATGACGCTGATAACATCACGTATACAGAAGCAAATTACACAAGGACTGAAGAAATTAAAGAGGATATATTTTTGGCAAGTATTAACGTCGCATACTATAATTGAAAGGGCCTTCCTACTCTTTGTAGAGTGTGTTCGAATTTTTAGTGCCTATATCTTGCATTGGGCTGGCATGAAGGGGCGCAGGCACCCTCTTACAGCATCTTAAATAGTTTTCTTAATGGTGCAATTTTATCGCAGCCATTATAACGCCCAGTGGCGTATTTAGGGGGCTACGACGCTCCCACGCGAGAATGCTTTATTATAAATATACAAAACGGCACTTAAGAAGGAGTTATAAAAACCTAAGCATTTGTACCAAAAACTGCTCTTAGACCTACTACCTCCTAAAATACATGATTTCTGGAAAAATCATTAATTTTAGCCTGGTGAGCGAAATTTACTTTATAAAAACCGAGCCCAAAAAATGCCGGTTAGAGTCATACATATGTCTTATGTTAAAATTTTGAATTATACACCATATTCATATTTTTCACAAATATAAAAAAAAAATTTAAATAAAGAGTATCAAATAAAAGTAAAAAAAAAACATTTACAAAAACAAAATACAACCATGCAAGGGAGGAGAGGTAATAATTTAATTTTCGAAATTTGATAGTAATTAGGTGAATTTCAATTTGGGCGTCGTTCCGAAAATTTTTCGCCTGCGGCCTTTTTCAGCCCTCTTCACTGAGTACAATATCATGAAATACATGTAGTCCCGGCTGTCTCTCTCTCTAGAAAAAATAATGTCCTACTTATGCCCACTGAGCCCCCCCCCCCCCCCCCTACCCGAGTATATTTTCTACTACTACTACTACTACTACTACGCTACGCCACTGATAAGGCCCACAGATTACCTCTAAAAGTTCTTAAAAAACTAATGTAAATCAAATAAAACCAATATTTTGCCTCATTCTGACAACACCGCCTATATTTAAAATAAAATGAAGTGCACTCAATTTTATTTGTGGTATTAATTTATACAATAGTGTTTGCAATACTTCGACACAAAACTGAGAGAGGAAAAACTGTTTAAAACTTTTTACAGTTCCACATCAGCCTTCAAACGATGTTTCCAGCTACACTTTTCACTAAAACTACTTATAAAGGCCCAAATAATTTCAAAGCTCGACATTCTCAGGTTCACGTCTGCAATTTTAACTGCTATTCAACGTTTTGTAAGAAAACAGACAGACTCAAAGTCCCGGCCTTAAATAATTTTTTGAGTCCAAGACGTGTCTGTTTTTACAAAATATTATTTATTTGAGTAAAAATAGACGAACTACTCTTCAACGGCTGTCCGACCTCCCGGCACGGGCCGTCTTCAGTTGGCCTTTGGGATTCGAATTGATATTCTCGCTGGCGTGTGGTACATTTATATATCACTTATTTTTATTTTGTTTTAGATGGAATGTCATTGGTGGTGTGCCCAGCAAAATTTAAAACGTTTAATATACAATATATTTACACAGGATAAATTAAAAGAACTCTTCAAAAAACGATCAACGTTTGAAAATGAGGAATATTCCTGTGATTGTGACAATCTATTAGATTTAATGAGGTTTAACGACTCTTATTTAAATTTGCCTATGGAAAATGACCCTCGATTTGGTGAAAAAGTCAACTTTAACGTTAGCAGTATAAAAATGGCCACCAATATATACAAGAGAGGTAATAAAACATGACGAATTCGGAATAGAAATTTTTTATAAATCTTGTTAGCACCGACATTCTTCTAGTTTGCATTCAGTGCTTTTGTACATGTCATCGCCATGGGGCTTCTTGGCATGGGATTTTGATGATAATACCTCCAAAATTTATTGTAGCATAAACTATGATTTATTATTTTTTAATTTAAAATCAATAGCTAAATTTCATGAAACTTTACAAAATCATTTTTTATTTATCAATAAAAATGCTATCAATTAAAAATTTTATTTAATGAAAATATATTAAAATATTGAAATTAGGTTACCTAATAGTATTAAGTTTTTATGATGATATTTGGATAAAAATTCAAGTTATTTTATATTGAGCATACAGGGTGCTACAAATTCGTGTGCGTACAAGGGGATCTCGAAAACGGTAAGAGATACGAAGATGGTTAAATTGAGGCAAAGTTGCGTATTTCGGGGCTTAACGTTAAATTTAAAGAAATATATATTAAATTTCTAAAGCTTAGAAATCCCTAAAACTGTTTTAAAAATTCCAGGTCTGTATCTAAAAACATTGAGTTGAGGTTGGTATGTAAAGAACCAAATGACAAAAAACGCTATCTTGTAGAACATAAAAAGCGGCTATAAGTAGGTGTTGACCTTTTTTTTTTGCTTATCACTTTTGTAGGGCTTCGCCGTTTGCGTAGCTTGTGTAGGTGCAGTGTAGTGCACCTAACAAAAACTAAAAATTTTGGGTTTTTTCACATATTAGTATTAGGAATATTTACAATTTCCTTTCACCAAATTATTAAACGGTAAGAGAAACGAAGATGGTTAAACTAGGGCAAAGTTGGGTATTTTGGGGCCTAATAATTTGGTGAAAGAAAATTGTAAATATTCCTAATACTAATATCTGAAAAAACCCAAAATTTTTAGTTTTGATTAGGTGCACTACACTGCACCTACACAGCTACGTAAAAGGCGAAGCCCGACAAAACCGAACAAACCCGAACTGCACCTACATAAGCTACGCAAAAGGCGAAGCCCTACAAAAGTGATAAGCAAAAAAAAAGCTCAACAGCTTTTATTATTCTACAAGATTAGTTTTAAAATTTGACGTTTGGTTCTTTACATACCAACCTCAACTCAATGTTTTCAGATACGCACCTGGAATTTTTAAAACAGTTTTAGGGACTTCTAAGCTTTAGAAATTTAATATATATTTTTTTAATTTTAATGTTAATCCCCGAAATACGCAACTTTGCCTCAATTTAACCTTAATCTTCGTATCTCTTACCGTTTTCGAGATCCCCTTGTACGCACACGAATTTGTAGCACCCTGTATAAATCAAACCTTTAAAGTATTTAAAAATATATATTTTATCTTTTTCTGCTAATTGCACTTCTTTAGGGTCGTTAAAAATACAAAATAAGTCTATTTAATTTATTCCTAGTTTACGCTTCTTAGAACCCACTAAAAAATTAATATAAACCCAATAAATATTTGGATATTATTAACCTTTATAATGTAAAAATGTGCACATCAATGCACTCCATAAACATTCAAGTAAGTCATTCAAACATTACATTGACTCAAATTACGAATAATACGAATAAAAGTAAAGACTAGAGTTAAGTGTAATTTTAGAAATATGTCTGTGGTAATTTGTTTATATCAATGACTTGCCTCATTTGCCAATATCTGGAAAATTCACTATTTTCGCTGATGACACTACCATTCTTTGGCACGGAACAGACGTTGATAAACTTAAAGTAGAAATTAGTAACGACTTAGACAGGATGAGAAAGTGGTGTGATGCTAATCTGTTATCCTTTAATATAGCAAAGACAAATGTGTTGAATTTTAAATGTGTTATGGAGGATATTTTTATGGAGGATGAAAAGATTTCAGTGCTCTCTGTAAATAAGTTTTTGGGATTATCAATAGACAGCTCTCTTAAGTTTGAAACTCATATCATCAATTTGTGTAGTAAAATTTCTTCAAACTGTTATGCTCTAAGGGTGATATCAAATAACTTAAATTTTTCTGTGGCAAAAAGCTCTTACTATGCTTTGATAGAGTCCCATCTTCGTTATGGAATCTGTTTTTGGGGATCATGTACCCAATATTTATTTAACACGGTGTTTGTTCTGCAAAAGAGAGCAATAAGATACATGTGTAGTGCTAAAATTAGGGATTCTTGTCGCCCACTATTTATAAGGCATGCAATATTGACTCTTTGCTCTATCTTTATTTTAGAGACTGCCTGTCTTGTATATAAAAAATATAAAAGTGAGCTGTTGTTGCCTTCTTATTATAATACGCGTCAATCTTTTTTTTTAAGCTTACCTATACCTCATTCTGAACAAATTAGAAAATCTTTTATATATGGTGGTAAGAAAATATTTAATCATCTTCCGCTCGCTTTAAGAAGGCAACAACATTTTGAAAAGTTTAAGAAATTAACTAAGCGTTTCTTAACGGAAAAAGCTTACTATACTTTGGATGAATTTTTTGATGATCTATCAGTGATACGATAATCTGTGTGTATTATTTTAATATTAAGTGTATAGGCATGTATATGGATGTACTTTAAAGTTACTCATTTTTATTTTTGACCTTTGTTAACAAGAATTTTATTATTCTTTAAACAATAAAGGATTTTTTGACTTTGACTTTGACTTTGAAATAGCGTTTTTCTAAAAACGTATCCACTTTCCGCAATCATTTAGTTTATGAACTAATGTTTTTGCATTTTAATTATGCTTTTTAGATATTTCAATATTAGAAGGTATCCGTTGGTCCGAGCCTTTGGACCTAGTATTCAAACAAAACTTATTAAAAGACCCGGACCTGATTTGGCAATATTTTGCCAGCTCTTCTGGATTTATGAGGCATTATCCAGGTAAGATTTTAATACATCTAATCGAACTTAACTAAAATATTATCATTTTGCTATCACTGTTTTCATCTGTAATATTCCGCATAGAACATAATGTACCGAGTGGTCAACTAAGAATGACCGCCAACCATATCTCAGAAACTAGTAATCGTACAGCATCCGGGTAAATTATTTTATGACAAAAGTGCCCAAGAGAAAATGCTAGAAATTATTTTTAAGTTCCGCATTTTGTCGCAAGAGGGCGTAATTAAAAAGTAAATTTTAAAATTTTACATATCTCCGAAAATTCCACATTAAGGCATATTTTTGATAACACCATTAAAAAGCTTGGACAATTATGCATCATTTTATTCTTATGCTCATTGACGTACCAACTTTAATAAGAGGGGAAAGCTGTTGAAAGTGTAATCAGTTAAATCGCTAATTTGCAATAATAACACATTTTTTGATTTTACTCCGAAAAAATAAATCATACGGTATAATTATGATACCATAATCGAAAAGTAGATTAAATTTGCTAGAAAAAATATTAAAACCGCAGCTCGATATCTCCGTTCGTTTCAGCGTTATCGCCAATAGAATAATTTTTAAAAGTAAGCGATTATATATTTTTTAGAAAAAAAGTGGTACGCCACTGATATTTTTCCATGTGGATATTATTTCTGATTAGCATGGTCAATTCTGCATAAAAATGGTCTCTTGCGTTTTTCTCCTCAGGCACATCGTTCTCAATTAAAATAATTAAATTAAATTAGCTCTACTATTATTATTAACATGGATAATGCAAAATTTTGTTTTATAAAAATTGGTGGAAATGACCACATTCACTTAATAGGCATGCATGAGGCTAATTTTACTTAATTATTTTAATTAAGAACGGTGTGCCTGAGGAGAAAAACGCAAGAGATCATTTTTATGCAGAATTGACCAGGCTAATCAGAAATAATATCCACATGGAAACATATCAGTGGCGTACCACTCGCTTCTTCATTTAAAGTTTTAAAAATTATTCTTTTGGCGATAACGCTGAAACGAACGGAGATATCGAGCTGCGGTTTTAATGTTTTATCTAGCAAATTTCATCTACTTTTTAATTATGGTATCATAATTATACCGTATGGTTTATTTTTTCGGAGTAAAATCAAGAAATGGGTTATTATTGCAAATTGCGCCCTCTAGCATTTTTTTTGAGAACTATTATGGACAACTAAATACGATTGGTGAAAGTGCATACATTTCTCTTCCAAACAGTCTTTAGTTTGCTAAAATCGGATAAGTCGTTTATAAGTTACTAGTAATTTAACTGATTACACTTTCAACAGCTTTCCCCCCTCTTATTAAAGTCGGTACGCCAATGAGCATAAGACCAAAACGATGCATATTTGTCCAAGCTTTTTAATGGCGTTATCAAAGATATACCTTAATGTGGAATTTTCGGAGATATGTAAAATTTTAAAATTTACTTTTCAATTACGCCCTCTTGCGGCAAAATGCGGAACTTAAAAATAATTTCCAGCATTTTCTCTTGGATACTTTTGTCATAAAAAAATGTACCCGGATGCTGTACGATTACTAGTTTCTGAGATATGGCCGGCGGTCATTCTTAGTTGACCACCCGGTACTAATTTTTTGTAAATTTTCGAATTTTCTTCAAAAGTCTAAATACATTTTAAACATCATGTTATACTTCTAAACTGAATAGTGTTTGAGACAGTGGCGGCTAGTGTATAAGAGCTGCAGTCTGTTTTGGTAATATAAAAATATTTCTATTTTTGTGTCTTAATTATCCGATATTTGCAAAACAAAAATTTCTAAACCGCGGCAGTGGCTCAGAGGTGAGTTACTGGCATTCGACCGTGACGGTCCGGAGTGGGCATACGCATAATAAAAAAAATATGTCCGAAATTTAGTAGGTTGAAGAATACAGGGAAGACTGTAAAATGTATCATATTTAAGTATAATTTTTATTCATCTGGTTTGTTTTATCAACACTTAGTCGCGGCCATCCATAGAATTCAATGCTAGCGTTACGTATACTGTTCGTTGCCGAACCGGCAGTATACGTTACAAAACAAGTGGTCGACCTTGAGAGGAGTATGGATGTACTTTCGGAGATATTACAAAAAAACGCATTAAAAAAAATAATTCAACACCCTATATTAAAAAATTTAAGCCGTTTAGGCCATATGTTTATATGAACTTTTCTTCATAAAATGACTTTAGGAATTACACCCTAAAATATTAGCACGTCATTAAGGAACACCCTGTATATAAAAGCGCAGTTTTTATGTTTTTAAATTTTTATTGTTAACACTTATACTCTTCAGCACTGTCCCTTTAACAGGTCACGAGCCGCCACTGGTTTGAGATATCGGAATATAAAAAATTACACTAAGATCCGGTTGTACAATAAGAGCTTAAGTACGAGTTTTGTAAAGCTCGACCTAAAGTTGAACTCGGTTCTACTGAGCTTTTATTTTCCAGGTGAGTTGTCAATTTTCTAGGCTTAAACCAAGTTATCAATGAGTGATGACAGATAACTCCATATAATAAACCTTGAAAATTATGAATGCGAATGATGATGTTGAACATTAATGGCGAAGATTGTATGGATGTATTAGGAGCAATAGAAAACGCTCGAAGACGGCCCTAAAACTACAGACCGAGACCTGATCGTATTCAAATTTTCGTAATTAAATTTAGTCTCAATCTTTTTCCAACATTCTATTTTTTCTTTATTAATAATATTATCTCTTTTTTAATTTTCCAAAATACCATTTAACTCCTTAACAAAAGCTAATAGCAGACATTCTTCTTTGAAAGTAAAATTTCCAGATAGTTTTGTGTTAGAATACATGGAAAAAGCAGCTGCAAATTGTAAATACCCCAAACTTTGACAGCAATAATTAAAGTTTGATGGTTTTTTAACAGCATAACCATTGCCAGCATGCTAAATTAATTATTGATCCCATCTGTGCAGACATGTGATTAGGAATTGATTATACAACAGAATTACCTTTTTAAACCAAGTTCAACTTCACAACAAGGCGGAGCTTTACAAAACTCGTACTTAAGCTCTTATTGTACAACCGGATTTTAAACAGATTGTAGCTTATTAGCAGTGTATTCTTGAGAAAAACACCTTGCACTTTTCTGTAGAAATTGGCTTCTTTCAATTTAATCGGAAAATAACCTTTGTGGTAGATTTATAATAAATCAATCTGAATTGAAACCTGAATATTAATTATTTAATTTTGCTTTACATTTGTAGCAGTAAAATGGTCAAATGAAAGATACCATCAAACCTATGATTTTCGAACTAGATCATGGTTTACAGAAGCAATGACTTCTCCTAAAGATATTATTATATTGTTGGATAAGTCTGGTTCTATAAAAGGCAATAAAAGGGCGTTATCCACACAAATAGTTAATGATATTTTGGATACTTTGAACGACAATGACTTTGTAAATATTTTTACCTTTGCTAATTACACTTTGCCACTTGTGGATTGTTTTAATGACACATTATTTCAGGTAAGATATTTAAAATTATTTAAAATCAGGAAGAGGGTTTTCCACTGCCATTGCCCCTTCCCCCCACGTTTACTGAAAAGAAAGGAAAGCGCAGCCCTTCCAACTTTAGCACTTCAAAGTTACAATATTTTTGGTATATAATGGTTTATTTGTGCTAACATTAAACAATGGTTCTTGTTGTTTTCTACCTTTAATTTTGTGGCGGAAAATTTTTTGGGTTATCCAGACCGGCAAATAGAGAAGAAATATAATTACTTTAAGCTCTACTTTGTAATTTTTAACTGTTAAAACTGGCTTAACAATAACAAAATAACGATGTCTACTGTACATGTTACTAGAAGTAGATATAGCGTCAGAAACTAGCGTGATCTCGACGAAATTATAAAAAATAAACTAGGAGCTATATTCGTGCGATGTCCACGCAGAAGACTACTAAAAATGAATAAGCGTGTCGGGTCGGCCAGTGCGACATAGGCCTAAACCCCATCCATACACCGGGTAATATAAATCATACGCTCGTCCGCCTGATGAACGGCATGCCCTGTTTTTATGGAGCTTTTCTGTGAACGGGGCCGGCCTGTAAGATTCTGGATAATAGGCAATTTTTAAAATGCCTTATGATGCGGTGCTTTGTGTGACTTTTTTACAAAATAACCTTTTTCTTTTTCTATATTGGTTGGTTGGTTTAAGGCGGAGGTCGGGCGTTCGGCCCATGTTTCATGCACTGCAGCCTAGTGACTTATTGTGCGGTCCATCTTGCTAGAAAAGATTTGTTCCTTTTATAAGGTCCACTAAATTCCTACCAAGTTTGTTATACATTGGATTGCCCCGAAGATTTTTAATCTTCTTCGGGTCAGTGCTTCGCAGTTATATATGGCGGTTTCGTCCTCTTCGCCGCAAAGTCTGCATTCAATTGGACCATTGTAAATTCCTATTCAACGTTAGTGTTTTCTTAAGTGGCAGTTAGCTAGGTGCACATTAGAAGCAACATTACAGTTAATGGCTTTTTGGGGGGTTTTCCAATTGTTGCTCTCGCTTGGATTTGACCAGCTATCCTGTTCCATCGGGATAGGTGTTGTTACGCCCACCTGTCTGATCTTGCTTTGGTTGCCTGTTTTGATATGTCAAGGCCGGTTCAGGGCTATGTTAGTAAACATTGTTTTATGTACAGTTCATTCTATAAGTAAATCCATTCTTATTCTTGCAGAATAAAAACGCACAACCACAGAAGAATAGCTGTTTTTTTCTGTACAACTGTGCACAAAAATACACAACTGTGCGTTATAATGCCTAGTATAACAATCAAGTTAGCCTTAAACCACTCAAATCGTAACATTTATTTATCTTGCGTTTTTAATATTTGACAGTGACATTGTCATTATTTGAGATTTGAAGTTCAAATCAATACTTTATAAATTATAAACCGATCTTTAGTTTAATCCTAAGAGTCGTAGAAAAATTATAGTACATATTGCGTGTTGTAAAGCTAGCAATTACTCACTCATGTAATTACCGCACTCGCCGCTACGCGGCTTGTTCGCAATTTTTCCATTAGTGCGTAGTATGCTTTTTACCACCCTTGATGCGTAATATACTATTATAAAATTAAATGATTTTCTGTCAGTCAAATGATTTAGAAGATATTTGACACATATTTTTGTATAATATTCCAAAAAAATTATTTAATAGGCAGTTGTTTCCTCAAAATCTGTCACAGCTAGCCGTTACACAAAAGTTCTTTTGAAATTACTATCAACTGAATAATATATATTAATTCATTTATCATAATCTGTCATTCTTCACACTATTCAGAAAGAATACCATCATCATCAATCATAGGATTAGCAAAACAAATTTTGTATCATCGACAAAAAATTAAATTCGAGAATTTATTATACGATTTATAATTAAGTTATATTGCCGAGAACGCCATATAACCACGAAGAGAGATTATAACATGGTGAGTTATTAAACGATACCAGTTACCTAACTGTTTATGCTCCTTTACTAATATCTAGATCTCACTTGATGGTCTACGGTATTATAAACATTAGGTAGACCATCAAGTGAGATCTAGATATTAGTAAAGGAGCATAAACTGATTATTGTGGAACACCTTTTAATCGGAAAATTATATTTTCTCGATCAAATGCTTTCTCGAAATCTAAATATGTAAATTAAGCAGTTTTGTCACTCAAAATTAAAAATATACTTAAATTTTAGGCCAACGAAGAAAATTTACGACTTTTACGAGAATACTTACCAGTGTATGAGCTAGAGTTCGTCGCTAATATAACTTTAGGACTAGAAAAGGCTTTCGAGATACTTAGTCATTTCCGACGTACAGATCGCAGTACGTATTTAAATATAAGTTATGATGTTTAATTAGATGGTGGGGCTTTGCTAAAGCTGATTTTTCCTGGATGGTGTAGTTTCCATTGAACATACTAAAAGTACCTCATTTATCGTACTAAAATTAAACAATACGGAGTGTCAGTATTTTATTTTATTTCTGTTGTATGTTTAATATGATACCTGAATATGTTTAATTGATAATCTTTTAAATTATTCCTAGGCTCCAACTGTAATCAAGCGATAATGCTGATTACGGAAGGCATCGACTATCCATATAATGTGACTTTATTTAATGTTTCAAACTGGCAACTCGATTTTCCGGTAAGAATTTTTACTTACCTTCTTAGCACTGAAAAAGAGGACGAAAAACATATGGAATTTATTGCTTGTTCAAATATGGGTAAGTTAAAGATTCAATTTTTAAGAGTTATCGCATAGCACGCTAACATTTAGTAATAATTTTATTTGGTAAGTGTAAACTGCATCCGTGTCTAACGAATGAACCGTGCTAGTTTGCTTAGGGTTTAATGGATTTATTCTTCAAAACTACATAGAAAAATAAAATTTAAAATAAGTTTATTTATTTATTAACGGTAAAGCCATTTTTATAATTTTATAAAAAATTCATTTAAAAAAAATCATATTATGACAAGTGTAGTGTAGAAATATAAATGCTGTACAATAATAAGTACCTACTCAAGAAAGCACACTTGTATAAGTAATTATATAAATACTTAAATAACAGCACAGTAGGTACAGGTCCCAGTATTTGCCATTAGCAAGCCTCTGTCTCTAAATTCTTATAAAACGATGCCAAAAACATTTAATCGAATATCATGTATTTCATTTCTAATACAATACTTGAAATCTTCACTTTTTACCTGGCGATTTTTTTAATCCCTATTTTTTGTATCACTCCATAAATTAAAGTCGAAATGGGTGAGGTCTGGATATCTGGCATCCACTGATTTAGAAACATTTGTTTAATGATCTAAAAATATGCAGTTTTAAAGTTTGAATTTTCTGCGATAAGTATAGATTTCCTTTTCGTTACTAACTCCTACATCCATTTTTATGTAAAGTACTTACCTATACCCTATACACCACTTTTTGGCAATTAGAAACATAGTGCGACGCCTGAGCTATCACTGGCGTCAATCTAATGTTTACCCTATCTATTAAAAAACACAGTACGTTTTTCTTTATAAATTTATAGAAAATGCAACAAAACTTAATTGATTTATTCTGACACTACTTGTTGTTTTTCGGAGCCACGCCCATAATTCGTCAATAATTCACTCAATTATAAGTGCTACCAAATTTCGTAAATTAAATTAGTTTCGCAAGTCCTTTTTATAGATATTTATGATGTTTTAAAACAATATAATTAAATCATTTTTGAGGGCCCGAAAGAGGTATTAGGTATACTTATATTTATTAAAAAATTATTGTTAAAATTTGAGTCAAACTTGCCAAACATAGTGACTCCTTGTAATAATTACTGTGATTAACTGTTTCGGTTTTTTAATCGTGACCCGGAAAGCCGCCAAATTTTGCGACGCTAAAAATATGGTAATTTTTTTAGAGGAGGTAGGCAAAATATTTTTCTTACAATGAAACTGATTATTTATTAGGATATTAAAAGATCCTCTACTTGGTCAATAAAGTACTTATAAAAAAAAGTTTTTATTTAAACATTAAAACTAATTAGTCGCAGCAGGCAAGGCGAGGGTCGTCCGTAGAGACAATGAAACGATTAAATAACAATTTTATTTATAAATATCCTAACACATCATGTTAGTACACACAAAAAAATGGGGAATTTATACTGTTTATTACTGGTTAGAAAACTGACCTTTAACCCACCTTAAGGGCCATACCTGAGTGCCGCGAGAACTAACCTAAACCCTATTTAAGGACTAGCCTATGGGGATTCTGGCTAAACTTTGACAAAATTTCGTTTTCAAATTTTTCTTTTACCTCATTCCAGAACCTTCTTTTTATGCACACTCATCATTTAAATGCCAACAAGCCGATTTTCTTTCATTTGTTGACCTTAACCATGTTTTTACCCTGCGCAAAGTGCTAGAAGATCTTTCGATAGTGCCCGTTGTGCAGGGCTGTGCAAGGGAAATTAGAAGCGCCTGTTTTATAGCTGGGTAAAACAATTGTGTTTCTTAAACTAGTAGGGCTAGTTCTATTTCCTTTAGTTCGGCCCTTGACGCATTTTTCTCTTTCCATTGGTTGTACCAAAATTCAGCTTCACCGATGAAACTATTTTAATTGTATACTACAAAAACGTTCAGTTTTTTTTTTAAATCCTCATATGTCATATCAAGCATTACGTGAGAGTGCAACGTAAGCAATGAGTATTCGGGTAAGTTCTCCTCAGAAAAACGTTGTTCTAGAGACATTATTAATGAATCTTTATACGGAATGATTAATGATCCTCTCCAAAACTTGTTAGGAGACTGCTGGAGGATTTGCACGATGTTTCTGCTGATTTTAGACCTGCGGCATACTGAAATCTGTTCAAAGATGCTCGGCGATTGTTTCAGCCTCTGCTACAACACTTTGACTTTCAACATCAGCATTTTTACGGTGTTTTTTATAATGTTTGTGATTTTTTTAATATAAGTTGCACTTACAGGACGAAATACTTGAGATTTTTGGTAGTAGGTAGGTAGTTGAGCGCTCGCTCAATTCACTACAACTAAAGATGATGTGTCGTGGCACGCACGAATGTTGAAATGTTATTTTTTTAATTTTAGGTGTTTTAATTTATTTTTTGTGTTTTTTTATTTTTTTCCTTGATCCAGGAGGGACAAGCGCCCCACCCTGCCCCACCTTGGCTACGCCCATGTACACAAGTGAAAATTTTTAAATATTGAAAAATAAAAAATATAAATTATGAAAAAAAAACATTTTGATATGACTCTAAGATAATCTAAACGTATCATGTGTACAAGAGCCAAGGTATTTTACGAAAAAAATATTTTATAATTTAACAATAATATTTTGTCATTTGATAAAAAAATAATAAAAATATTTAAAAGTTTTCACTTGTGTAAATCGTTGTAACTGGTTCATCCAGTGTATCTAAGATAAGAATGTGTTAGAGAATAATTATTGTAAAAGACAATTTTTACAAATTGGCATAATAATTAAATGAATCAATAAAAAGTCGTTTATTAAGTTTTCAGGTGAATTTTCAATTTTTTTTTTGAAAAATAAAATACCCGGCAATATATTCTACGTCAACGTACACCCATTTTTTTCATCCATAGCTTGGTACTACAAGATATTAAAATATGACCAAAATTTAGCCATTTGTTTTCAAAATGAATAGGTACAATTTTTTTTTGGATTTTCAAAATTTTTTAATATTAGTATTTATTTATTCCGCCTATAAACTATTCAACATCCTGTACATAATTTATTTTTAATTAAGTGAAAGAAAACTTAAGGCCTACTTTTCCACCAATAAAAGAAATAAAAAAAAGTTGATAGTTTTTAAGAAACAAGTGAAAACTCCAGACAATGCATAAAATTTCAAATTAAGAAGATACCAACTTTAAAAGGCCATAACTTAAAAACTAGTCATAGGATTGGATTACGGCCATGGACACTTTTAATCAGGACGTCAAGGTCTAGAAAATACTAAAAATTCAGAAAAATTAGCCGAAAGCCATTTTCCATAAGCTTTGTGCGGGGTCCTTTAGAACCCTTTATAGCGAATACGGCTATACAAGTTTTAAGTGATATATACATTTTCTTTGATTCTTTTGACTTGCATTTAGTTATCAAAAAACCAATGTTATTTTTAGGTTACTATGTGAATATCACAGTAAAATCAGAGATACGAGAAAAAGTTCTAAAATACCTTAAGATAATGTCCAGACCAATCAATTTTAATTACAATAACAAGCAAGTACCGATTTGGAGCTACTTGTACGTGGATTTGGCCGATAGAAGGCTATCCAATTGGTTATGGAAAAAATTTGAAGGTATTCGACAGAGAGAAGTGTTCCTTGATCATTCTAAAAGAAGACTGGACCGTCTTCAGTTAAGACATTCTAGTTTAAACCACATGCTTCTACAGGAATCACATGTAAGAATTATTTTTTTAATGACCCCTACTATCTGTATCACAATGTAACAGCCTAATTCTGACATTATATCGGGTGATTACTGACTACGAGATTTCTGGCCAGCTTGCCATTTTGTTAACAAATACTATAATGATTTGAAATTTAACGATGTTCTGCTTTAGAAACAGATTTGTGCTCAAACATCTGACTACCGTTTCCGATTCAAACGAAAATACGTTCGATATTTTAAGCAGAGCTGGGCAGTAATTAAAAAAGTGCTTTAAGCACAATAGTACATCGAACACAGTGCTTGCAAGCAGTTAAAAATGAAGTGCTGGGTAATTGGTAATTCAAGCCCTTTATAGAAAGTGCTTGGTAATTGAATTTTTCATCTTAAGCCATTTAAAGTGCTTGCGAGCACTCAAAATTACTTTCCTCGGTAGTTGGTAATTGCAAGCACTTAGAATTTCCAAAGTAATTGGTGTTTGGTGCTGGCAATTACTTTTCCAATAGGCTTAGTACTTAGTGTTCGAAGAACTTTTTTCGAGTGCTTTGCCTAGATAAATAATATAAAGTAACTCGCAACAAAACAATTATTTATTTGTCTGTTTGAAGGTTGGAGACAATGATGGTTCTCGAATGATAAAAGACTGGACTTGCATTGTCCTTATTTGTTTTACATCACAACGTTTGGTGAGACTCTACGGCCACTTGAAACTAGGATCAAGGAACACAGAAACGGTCATCACATCAAGTGGACAGAAGCTCAAATCCTGGATAAAGAACCACATTGGAGGAAGAGAAAGTTCAATGAAGCTGCTACCATATACCAGAACCCAGATTGTTTTAGTAAGCCCTCATTAGATATAAGAAATATCTGGGAAGTTGATGTAAACTTAAAATACCCCATACGAACTAAACGCATGACTGCGTTAGTTATGCTCCAGTGCATCTAGCTAGTATAAATAGAACTGTAGTTACTTTACTTATTTAGTATTCACCTGAAGACGACTAGAGATACTTACCAGTTAAAACGTTGTGATGTAAAACAAATAAAAACAATGCAAGTCCATTATCCAAGTATCATTTATTTATTTATTAAAAATACAACTTACCAAAATGTCACATTTTGAAACTTATACGGAATATGAAGCTGTCAAAGTCTTGATATCCTAATGATTGAAGTCTCGATGTCATGGTTTTCGTTTTGGCTGTTGGAACTGTCAAAAAATTTTCAAGAAAATGGCTTTTAAAAATGTTGAGAGAGAATTTTATCTAGACGACTTTTAAAATCATGTAAGACAGAATTCCTAGCAGTTTCATTCCGGCATATTTACGGATCCAGATGCGGGCACGTGTTGGACAAGGGAGCCTGGAGCAAGTGGCCACCTCTCTCTTGGAGCTATTTATTTGTATCTTTACTAGCCATAGACGAATAGCAGAAGGCTTTAAGTCCGTCCCGTGACAAACGTAAAATTTTCACTTTTTTTTATGAACAGACCTGTATTGTGTCTCTCTCACTCTCCCCCAAATCGCAGAAGGCCTTGGTTTACAACAATCCATCTGTGAATGCTGCATGTGACAACTGGAAATATAAAAAAATTATAAATTTCGTTGATATGTAACACATGAAGTACTAGTAGCAAATAATTTCCTGTTGTGGTTAGAAGCTAACATTTCTTTCAAACATTTTAAATATTATTATTAATTGACTTTTAACTGATTACAATTTATATAACCATAACTCGCACTCTTTTAAGTTGGTCACAATTTGATCGTTCATGACTCGCACTTTTTACTTAAATAACAATTTTGTCGAATACGACACACATTTCTTAATTATGTATTTTTTATTAACTCATATCATAAATTTTTAACCGACTTAAAAAAAGAAGGAAGTTATAAATTAGGCCTGTATTTTTTATGTTTTAGATGTTATTTATGAGAGATATTAATATTGGAGAGTACAATTGTGTATACCATTTAAAAAAAATAAAAATTAAAACTAATGTCAATTCATTTAATCTATGGTTCATTTTAAATATGGTACTTCTTAACAAAATGGCAAGCTGGCCAGTAACATCTTGGTCACCCGGTATATTGTACTTGATTTGTTTATTAATTTATTTGGGTTATTAATGGGTAGGTTTTTCTGTTGAGTAATAATACTTTTCAAACACCAATAATATATGTTATTTTTTAGGAATATGAAAAATACGAAGAAAAAGAAAATTACAAGTATATGACTACTGTATCTCTACCTGTCTATGGCCGAAAAGGTGATGAAGTAAGTATAGGGAATCAAATAAGGTACTCATCGACCAATTACATAAATTTCTTGCATCTGAAAAATTAAAACCACGCGAGAGTTTTGTTCTTACCTCCTTATAAATAACTTTTGACAAGTTCTGATAAATATATCATGTTCAAAGATTATTCAGTGTTGAAAGCCATGTTTGCTATTGGCAGTGGCGACCTATAGGCGGGAAGGTTCTGTGTCGACGCCTTCCCTGCAAAATCGGTCCTTCCTATTATATTAAAAATATATAACCTCTAGCTTTACGAAATATATTTAAAAAATAATAAAAGACAAACTGTCATACTTTTAATCACTTGCGATCAATTTAATTTACCTTACTGCGTGTAAAAAGAATACCAAAGTGCTAAAATTGGCTCTACATATTTCGCCCAAAACGTGGAAATCGAATTCGACACATAAATTTTTTCCATTGCAGGTTGCAGCAATTTGCTTTGTGAATTTTTAGTGTGAAATTGTTTCGCGGCTTTTTAAAAATTGTATAGTTTCGTTTTAGGTATACATTGCATTATTTATTTTTATTAGAAGTAAACATTAGATACACTATACATTGCAATATAAGATTATATTTGTTATGAAAGTAAGAGACATAAAAAATCTTATTAAAAGTTATTTATTTTTTGGTTGTAAAGTATTTTTTTTTTCGTTTGGACCGAACTCATTTTGTTTTCTGAAAAATGGATCGGTCATAAAAAAATGTGTTTTCAAATTTTTTTTTTCAGTACAACCTTACAGGAGTTGCTGGAGTAGATGTGCCAATTGCTTTGTTTAGAGCAAGAATTCCTTACCACCTGGTAATTAAATTATTTTTATATTTATAGACATTTTCAAAATTGGTCTTTCTTAGCATTACACAACTGAAGTTACAAAAGTTGTCTTGAAGTTTACATTTTAGGTCTCTCTTCCTAATAATGTTTGTGTTATGTGGTAATGAACATTTTTAAGAATTATTACCAATTACTATTTTGTAATTTCATAAATTTATACCTTACAGATTGGTGTTAATGGATATGCTTTTATTATTACCAATAATGGATATATCTTAATGCATCCAGAACATCGCACAGAGGTAGATACATTAGTATTATTTATATAATCTAGAATAATAGAGATTTTATCGTACCTACTTACAGGGTGGAATTTTTAACTGGAATAAATTCAGTATTAGAAAGCATTTTTATTTGCTGAAAAAATACAAAAGTACAGCTGAGTTTATCTTTAGGTTGGCATACTTTTTTCAGGTCTTCATGAAAGTTATTCCTCTTTTGGAGGTAGAAACCGCAGCCAAATTTTTTTTTCAAACGTAAAGGTATGTATTGCGAAGATTGGAAAGGAAAAAGGGAATACGACCCACTATTTACTTTTGCATTTCGGTCATGTAGACGTAATTTGTTTTATTGTAAACAATTCTTGGTCCATTTTTTTCTTGACAAGCCCCTAAACTAAAGTAAAACTAATTATTAACATTACGTATCATATCCGGGGTTATATTTCGTGTATAAATCGTTGCCTAAGTTCCTCCAAAGGAAATAATCTAGAGGATTAAAGACCGGCGATCGTGGCGGCCATTCAATCAAAAAAAGAGTTGGGGCGGTTTCTACGTCAAAAAGAGGTGTAAATTTCATGAAGGCACGAACAAAGTATGCTAAACTACAAATAAACGCAATCGTAATTCTGTATTTTTCTAGCAAATGTTTCCAGTTAAAAATTCCACTCTGTATATACGGCGGAATAACAGAACCTTATGTAATATTTAAAAAATAATTCAATACTTTTATATTAACCATGGCAGTGGCTCAGAGGTGAGTTACTGGCATTCGACCGTGGCGGTCCGGGGCTCGATCACCGGACTGGGCATACGCATAATAAAAAAAAAAGTATCTCCAAAATTTAGTAGGTTTAACAATGCAGGGAAGACTGTAAAATATATCATCTCCCAACCAGGCCGGATGAGATCGGCCATCTCGTGGGGTGCGGAAGAAGGTACATATTCCCTAATCGGTAGGTCATGCAATGGCAAGAAACCAAGGGTTGATAGCCCTTGGGGGGTGTCGCATGAATGAGGATCGTGGTTCGGAACCCACGTTAAGCTATAGGTCCCCTTGGGAATGGCCTTGGCAGCGAACGAAGAGGTAAAAAGCCTAATTCGAAAGAAGGACAAAAAATGACATGACTTTTATATTAAAATTTAAAAGTATCATATATTCATCCAAAGTTTTTTAACATTCCAAATTAAATCGATATTCGTTATTGAATTATCGAATATATAATTTTATTTTTTAGTTTGAGTATATACTGAAACCTACTTTTAACCGAGTAGATATATTGGAAACTGAAATTTTGGACGATGAAAATGAACCCAGAATATTTGGAATGGATATAGTTCAAGTAAGTAGGTAATTAAATAAAAGTGACTGAATTGACTAACCCGTTTCAAAAAGTATAAAGAGCTTCACATGCTGACAGAATATTGACAAGTCTTCGATATGGAAAATGTATCACTGACTTGAACTGATTGGCTCGCAAGTCGAGGTTTTTGCTCCATCGCGATCTGTGTCGGTCCACTTTCATTATCCTGCACAAAAGGAACTTCTTTTTGTTTAAAATCGTTGGGCAAATCCTGACAAGTCTCTACGGAAAATAATTAAAATTTTCTGATGGTTGAGTTCAGCTTTTTTTCGATAATACATGGAGAGAAAAAACCGATCTTTAACTTATTAGTGAGAGTCGTACAAAAAGTATAGTACGTATTGCGTGTTGTAAAGCAATTAGGCACTCATGTAATTAGGTGTCCTAGAACTTAAAATGTATTTGCATCTAAATCCCGGTAAAATTATTTATCGGTTAAACCACGATACACCTACAACGGTATGCCGATGAAGCAAGTTGGACTTTGAACATGGCTGCGCACGTCGTCACTCTGTGAGTGCGAGTACGGTTGCATGACCTTTTGACGCGACTGACGGTTCTAACCTAACATAAAAGCGGGCAAATATCAAGAATATTGCTTCTAGTGTAAACCGGCATTAAACGTCCTCACAGCGTTAAATGTGGAAGAGAGATAGATAATTTATGCGGAATAGCATACCGGTGTTAGTGTATCGTAGGTTAAACGATTTAATTACAAAAAAATCTAATAAACACAAAAGCGTCATATGACATTCACTATAATGCCACTCCTAAAACACAACTGGGAGACTATAAGATTATAAAATTTTGATGATCTAAAGTATATATATATATATTATGGCTTTAGAACGTCTTGCGCCGTTGTCCGATGTCTATCTTCCACGTCGTTCAGTCATTCCATGGGCCTTCCCTTAGATCTCTGGAACTCATTGCTTTTGCTATTCCTTCTTTCCAAGCTTTCCTGGGTCTTCCTCGTTTCCTGCGATTAGGCGGTATCCATTCCATAATTTTCTAAAGATCTAAATTCCCAATTTTATAAGTCCTCTTAAGTCGTTAAGTTTAAACCGAAGAATAATTCTAAAATCGTAGAAATGTCGAAAATCGTCGATTTATAATGTGGGATTGAGAGCAAAGTTCAATTTAAGAGTAATCAACCTGGTCATAATTTGTTCTGTTACATTGTATTAAGTTATGACTACCGAGTTCCAGTTTAAATCGAAGATAATGTCAAAAATGGTTATTTTATAATGTGGATGACAGCAAAGTTCGAGTTAAAAGTTATTTACCTACCTACCTTACCATAAATAATTTCATATAATGTAACATAAATGGTAAGTAGTAGTAAATTAGTATGTAAAAAACTGGCAAATGTAAAACATAATTAAACAATAAAGATATTCTTGAACTGAACTGTAACATAACAAGTTATGATTAAATTGAACTTTACTGTCAATCCTACATTATAAATCTACCATTTCTGACATTTCTACGATTTTAGAATTATTAATCGGTTTAAACTTAGGTTTAGGAAGACTTTGTAAAATTGGGTCTTAGTGAATACGGGTAAAAGTTTAAATGACAAATAACCTATCCGCACTACTGATATTCTAAGTAAATTTTATTAAAACGTAAAGGAGGAAAAAGCAAATTAATACCTTAAACAATATTAATCAGTGGATAATTTATCAAGCAATTTTAAGTTAAAAATAGAACATTTTTAATTAATGATTGATTTGTTTACGAAAAGCAAATACTTTAAAAGCTTGCTGGCCTGTTAAGAGTGGTTAAAAATTATACAGGGTGATGCCTAAGTTGATACTTCTTTTTTAGCTGTGTATAGAAGGCATTAAAATAAAAACATTTTTAAATACCTTCTTCAAAAAACTCGAAAATACTTACATTCATTTATTATACTATGGATTAAATACGGTCCTGCCTAACTTAAACAATATTTTCAAATTTAAAATTAACTTGCTTCAGAAAAACACACTGCAGCGGATTGCCAAATAACTCAACACCGATCCATAAATTACATGACTAATAAGACAAACAACATAAAGTATAGTAGGCTCCGTTTTGATGACCAGGCCCGCACTTAGATGTTTTACTTCTGTATATCGGTTATTTTAAAGTTTTTTTTTTAAAAAGGTATTTGAAAATGTTGTTTATTTTAATGCCTTCTATACACAGCTAAAAAGGAAGTATCAACTTAGGAATCAACCTGTATACATATTTAGAAAAATTGTAAAGAATGATAATGAAATTATTATTAAATACCATTTTTATTTAAGTTTCGAAAGCAAATGCTCGAGCGTGAAGGGAAACAAGCGACGTTACGCATTAAATATACTCTGGATGATATGGTAAGTAATAGTTAAGCAGGACAACCCTATCTTGAGTGCATTTTCCAAACTAAAATGTTTCTCTCAAACTCTTTTTATTACCAATACAATGTTGTTCTGTGGGGACACATAACATTTTTTTTTTCATCCGTATACTGGGCTATAGTCAAATTTCCAACCGCGATGTCATTTTATAAATAAGTTTTCGGTACAACAAGAATTTTAAACATCAAAGCGGTGAAAGAATTATATAAATAAAAAAATACCGTTTTAATATTACGAACTAAAAGAATAAGAATCGTTAATCAAAGAGTTCCCTTTAAAGAACTTACTTAGGGAGAGATGTTGTTCTAAGCAAGTTAAAAGACACATTTTTCACTTTATGGACTACTCGGGCTAAATGAAAATTATACAATTTAAACACTGTAAATAACTTACCACAAAAAACACTAACGTAGTTGCTGCAACGTATACTGATTCTAAAGGTTTCATAAATGTAGACAAAACTTAACTTTGGTTAATTATACTGGTGGAGGTGTCTCTTGCACTTAAACAACTCTGAGTAAGTGTTCTTTCGAGGTTTCATAGTACCAAAGGGAAGAGGGTTCCTTTTTGCTATGTCTGGAATTATTTTGCAATCATAATTAACAGGACAGTTTCCTAGATATGCTATTCAATATAAAACCCTTTTTGCTAACCTAACATGCAACCCAATTACAACTAATTTAACTAATTATTTTATAAATAAATGTCATTGTTCTTGTTTCACACACTACTTTCCAACTACACCGCTGAGCTGTGAGTAACTTAAGTAACTAGATACTTTTTAGTAGTTACTTAAAGTAACTAGATACTTAGTAACTTAGTTTTTTTTTGAATCATGTCAAAAGTAACTGTAACTTCGTTACTTTTGAAAAGTAACTTGTATCTAGTTACTTTTTAGAAGTAACTATACACTTAAAAAGTAACTAGATACTTTAAAAGTAACTAAGATGCTTTTAAAGTAACTAAGTTCCTTTTAAAGTAACTAAGTTTCTTTTAAAATAACTAAGTTACTTTTAAAGTAACTAAGTTAGGTACTCTTAAAGTTCCTCTAGGATACCAATTATATACACGTGCTGTCCATCAGATGATGACCACATATATACATACACTATATTGCCAATACAAGCCGCACGAAGCAAGAATACACCCATCGTGCGATTCAAAATAACCTGAGTTGGGGTCCATGGTGCTTGCGCAGTAAGGAAAAAATTAGGCAACCGACACGATTTCTAACAGAAAGTAAACAAAACCGGAGGTCTCTTGAACAGAACCGGCTCGCCGTACCGTTGTAGTCCTATTCGTCGTCATCTTTTGTTTCGTTCATTCGTGTGTGGTTTTAATTTCCAAGTTTTGGGTGTTAATATTTATAAAACTTTACTTTAGACATTTTTTTTGTTAGTTTGTAAGTTGTTGTTAGTCGTTTCCATCTTTTTTTACGATGTATTCGTTCGGATGTTCCGTGTGTGATTGTGGATATTATTTTTAAGTTTTGGGTGCGAATTTAGGTATAAAACTTTACCAGACATTTTGTTATTGTTAGCGACTTGTGTCTCAAGATGGGTAGAAAAAAGGGCATGCTACTTTTTTGCACGAATCGCTGTTCAATACCAAGAATAAGGTATTTGAGGTATGTACTATTGTGCCGATAAAAAACTGGGACAAGAGATTTACAAAAACAATGTAAGAAATACATATCCCCTAGACTATAAAAGGTGTCTAGAGCTAAAAAGGAAAAACATTCAAAATTTAAAAAGTAACCTAGGTTACATAATGGAATGTTTTGTATTTTTCGATACGGGGTGGTTAAATTTGAGAGACATCATATAATATGGATAAAGTAAATTTATTAGATTTTTTTAAAGTCAAATATTTTATAAATTATTATATTTACCATGCATTACCACAAAATAATAAATAAAGCTAATACAGGTAATAAAATACATTTAATAAAAAGAAAAAAATTGCGAACACAAAGTTTGTCAAAACAACACAAAATTAATATTTGGTCATAGAACCATTTCTGTTTATTACTTTTTGGAGCCTTTGTGGCATACTTAAAACTAAGTTTCTACATAATTCGACAGTTATTTCATCCCAAGCTTGATTTATCCTATGACGTAATTCATCCCTGTTTCTAGGTTGAAAATCATGTTTATACATAGATTTGACCATGGCACCCCAAATGTTTTCTATCGGGTTCAAATCGGGACTCTTCGAAGCCCAGGGAAGAACTGCTATGTTATTTTCTTGGAGAAAATTTTGTACAATGCGCGCTGTGTGTATTGGAGCATTATCATGCTGAAATGTGTAATTTTGACCGTATACAGCGTTCACCGATGGTATCATCACTTCGTTTAGTATATTAACGTATACTGCTGCAGTTAGTCTTCCTTCGACGATTTGGCAAAGTCCTGGTCCTCTAGCGCTAATCCAGCCCCAAACATTTATGGAGAAACGCCCACTTTGGTTGGTTTTGTGGGTGTATCTCTCATCATACCGCATGCCGGAAGGCCTATACACCCGAATTCTCCCATTATTGCATGACTGAAAAGTTTTCTCGTCAGAAAATATAACTGTTTCCCATAAATTTATTTGATTAATATATTCATGTGCAAATTCTAACCTGCCCTGTTTATTTATTTTCGTTAAAAAATTTTTATTGGCAGCACAACGGCTTCGTATATCGGAATTTCGAACCCTGTCTCTAGCGGTATTTGCAGAACCTGGAAAATTCGTCTCTTCTTTTGCCTTGATTGCAGTTTCGAAGGGATGATCCCTTAGATAATTAACCAGTCTTCTATCATGATCATCAGTAGAAAGTTTAGGGGGACCAGAACCTGCATTCCTAATAATAGTCCCATGTCTTGCTATTTTTTGTTTTGCCAATAGCACGGTATTCTTGCTTACTCCCAGTTCATCTGCAATATCCCTAATAGCAACACTATCTCGCAACCGACTATAAATAATTGCCTTTTGCTGGGGGGTTAATTGTGGCATATTTACAAATAATATATAATTGTATGTTTGACGAGTCAATCATAAAGTGACAATCTTTATTGACATGCAAATTTTCATGACATTTTACTGGTACCAGGCTTGATGTAAAATTATTCTTAATAGTCTAGGAGAAAATAGAAAAATTTCCTGTCCCAGTTTTTTATCGGCGCGATGGTACAATATTGGTTACTTAGTTTTATTTGACCATGAACTGTACACACCCGAACTAACGGGTGAATTTAAATAAAAGCTTGTAAAAACATTTTGAAAATCGGCCCTGTCAAATGTTTACATCAAGAAGCAAATTTCCGAGCTGCGCAAACTCAACGGACTCTGATCATCTGCCTACAGTGGTGTCATCATCGAATTATGGTATTAGCAATATAGTGTATGTATATACATATGTGATGATGACCAAGGGACGATCGGCGGCCGTTATTCAGATTTTCACGAAGGGACGAGCGGCGAGTCGCGAGCGTCAAACAGCCAACTGGTTGGAACGCGAAATTTCTTGGAAAGCATTTTATTCTACTTGTTCGTTATTCAAATTAACACTTCTTAGTTTAGTTTTCTGATAGTAATAGTGATAGTGTGTACAGGAAAAGGAGTTATCACTACCTGGTAAATTTATGGTATCTAGTTCAAAAGTATCTTAGTTACTTTAAAAGTATCTTAGTTACTTTTAAATTATTGTAGTTACAATCAATGTAACTAGTTACTGTAAAAGTATCTTAGTTACTATAACTAGTTACTTTAACTAAATAACTAAGTTACTTTTAGGTAAAAGTAACTATTCCTTATAAGTATCTAGATACATTTGTGCAAAAGTATCGAAAAAGTTACTTTTCTGAAGTAACTTTCACAGCTCTGCTACACCGTTTGTTAATAGGATCAACAACAGTTTACATCCGCTGCGAAGTTTAAGTTGAGCAATCCATTCTTAAGGATGCCAATACATATCAGACACTTCAGCATTACTTCTTGATATTTACCTTTGTAGAAACGAGTAATCAGAGCCACACAACACTACTTTTACACTGAAATAGGACCCTTCACGTTATGTATTGTTTTACCTGATAAGTATGGAGTAGTAAAAGTAAATAAAACGCGGGCTGCATCACACAGTCGAGCTTCAAAACCAGATTTAATTTTAAATAATGAATTTTGGGAAGTTCACCCTGACTGGTACGCAAGTCTTATTATATATTTGGCAAGGTTGTTTTAATGTAACTCTCCAGCTGGTAGTTTTTCGTTATGTCCTTTTTCCAAAGCTTCTGGTTCAGTGGCGTATTACACGGTCACGACAGATAATACTACCAAACATCTGACCATGGTTTAAAAAAAATAGGTCAATTTTTATGAATTTAGATTAATTGGGTGAATTTTTGTCGGATTTTAGGCCGGTCCCAAAAAATTTTCGTCTGGGGATATGGCGGCGCGCTTTTCGACTTTAGCATTTTCCATAACCCGATCAGTACTTGCCCCTTCCTCCCATTCAGTTTATTTCCCTGATAGACCCATTCTTACCAAGTCGACAACAAGAAGTTATTTCGAAGTTTGAGGCGAAAGGTACTGTAATAAATAACTGCAAATGCACAGCGCACATAATCTTGAGAGAGCTAAAGAAAACAATGATAGAGACCGTAATATTTTTACTTCACTTCGAAGAAAATAAAAATATCAGTACTAGAAAGCTCGGGAAAGGGGTAAAAAGCATCATACCACAGTACCTACTACGAACTTTGAAAAATCATAAATATCATTCATATCAAAGTATCAAAACCATCAAGAATTACTAGAATGAAGATCGAAGATCACTTTTTTGTTTATGATGAAGCGAGCTAACAACAACAGATATGTTTTACAAAATATTTGCTTCTCAGACGAATGCACGTTTATATTAAATAATGAGCCGACTATACAAAATTATTGGTACGGGAGCCTACAAAATGAACATCGTCTTGCATACACTCGAACCCAATACCTTCAGAAAGTGAATGTTTGGACATCGCATCATTGGACCATTTTTTTTGACGAAAATCTTACGGGTTCAACATATTTAGATCTTCAAAATCAAATCGGGCCCGCACTGGAGAAAGTCGCTGATGAAAATCAGGATATTTGGTTACAAATGGATGGTTTCCTAATTCGCATGTGGTACGTCAATATCTAAATAATGTCTTTAATGGGCACGTTGTAGGTCCAAACCCAAGTATTAATTGGTCAGCTAGGTCTCCTGACCTCTCACCAAACGTCTTCCTCCTCTGGGAGCTTTTAAAAAATGTTCTTTACAAAAGTGTTAGGTTTGAAAATTTGGAGCGGTAAAAAAATTCAATTTTAATGCAATCTAAAAGAATTATCCAGTACCAACTTGCCAATGTTCGTAGAGAATTTTACGATCGTTTAGGATATTGTTTAGCAGCAAATGGCGGTTTATTTGAGCATTTAATTAAGAATTTCAACAATATTTCAAACGATTGAACAGTTTTCTTAAAATAACATTATTATTAGGTTTTTTATAAACTATTATTCTTTATTTTTAAACACCCTCTTATTTTCTTTCCCTTTTAGCAATTCTTCAAGATTTTAATGCATTTAATATGTTTTGTTGTAGGTAAAATAATTCGTTTTCTATTAAAATGTTCGTTTTATTTAAAAATATTAGTTGAATGAAGTGTAAGATGTATCTGTTAAAGATTTTTAAAAAGCCTACCGTTTGAAAATTACATTTGACACTGACAAATCACAGGTTGACAAATCCAATCAATGCTGGTGTCCGAAGCATCACCTGTTGAATTCCAATGAAGAGAATATCGGGTTATTCAAAATTGTTTAAACTCAAAAAAGTCTTCCTACAACCCCGCTCTAAAGTCAACAGGTTAGCAAATATTTGGACAGTATAAAACTTGCATGGGATTTCCTGTGTTTCCAACCACGATGCATAACCCGGTATTTGCTATTGTTTGGTTTTGTATAAATAAAAAAATCTTAGCCCCCCTTTGACAAATTCTGGGACCGCCACTGAAAGATATAGTCGAGGGACGTTCCAACATCGGATATCCTTAGGATAGGCTATGGCCGATAAGAATAGAATATCTGCTAAGTCTTTTGTCGTATATACAAAGAATACTATTGGGATACGTGGGTGTTGTCTTGCTATATTTAACATTTTTGTGTCATTTATTGAATAATTTAGTGACCTTTTTTAAGTTAACAAACCCATCGAGTCCTTTATTGTATAGGTCTGGAAGACTATTGCTTTGGTTGATTAATGTAAAATTACCACAAGGAGAGTTATATTTAAAAAAATCCGTTAAAAAATACCTTTAAAAATTGTATTATTTTTAGGATTTACTGTCAAGATTGTCCTCAAACAATTAAATCGCCGCTTAAGAGGGTTGAGTATGCATGCGAACATCCGGAACATAGTAAGTCCAAGCTTATTTTGTTATAAATAATAAACTTTTATACCCTTATTGGATTTTTTTAAATTGGTAAATAAAATGTATAGATCGACTTTTTTCAGAAAATATAAAATATAACTTTTTCTAGAAACATCACTATATAATGACCTTGTATATGACCTAGATAGAACGAGTTGGTTTGACAATCCCATTCGAAATGAAAAAAAGTAAGAAAATTCAATTTTAAAAAAATTATAAATACATCAATGCTTGCAGAAGAAAATTTAACTATCCTATTACATTATTCTTTGTGGTAGGTTTGTTGACCTTTACTATGTTCATAAAGTTTTCCTTTCAACAAGTTCTGGCTTAACCAGAGTAAAGGCCTTTAACACTGCCATTTACCAAAACATCTATGGTGAAGCAGAAGCTGCAAACGATAGATCCATTGATGAAGACTGGTATCAAAGGACAGTCGATGAAAATTTTAAAAACGAGGAAATGTTTATATATTCCGTTCCATTTGAAATATCAGGTACCTACTTATTTACTAATCTTGCATTTTTTTATTAGCATTAGTATTAGGTTATCCATATTTTAATAAAGTAGTGTTCCTAAAGGGAAGCACATTCTCTATTAGTGGGTTTTTTAGGTTGATGCGTATCACAGACAGAATTTATCTTGTACAATATTGTAGCCAAAACTGGCAAACAACAACTCAAAGGCGAAGTTTTGATTCATATTTTATGTTTATATTAAGTTTAAAACCCTAACGGACCCTATATACTCACATTCAGTCGGCCGGCCGGCGGGCGTCAGTCCATGTACTGTCCGTCCGCCGGCCGACCGTTATCGATAGTCGCACTACACCTTCAGTTTTTTTTACCGTTATAACGGTAGGCAGTTCTCGGCCGGTTTCGATTGCGGCCTCCATTTCAGTATACCCTCATAGTTTTTTATCGTCAGTTCAAGCATGTCACAAGACGAGTATGCGTAGTGGCAATTCTTATTATATCACACGAGCAGAGAAAAAGGAAAATAAAAACAATTTGAATGAAAGAGTGGTTAAAAAGACGTTGCGCTTTCTGCTACATAGAGCTTATACGAGAACTCAGACATAGAGTCATTTCTGAATGCACACCACAGACAGGGAGGGGGGGGGGGTCGCATGACTGAGGATCGTGGTTCGGAACCCACATTAAGCTGTAGGTCAGGAATGGCCCTGCCAGCGAACGAAGAAAAACAGGTCAACAGCTTTTTTGTTTTTAGGTTACGAAAATAATACCATGATTAGAGGATCAAAAGCAATATTTGTAAAGAAAAATAATTTAAAAACACCTGTAGCTGTAGTTGGTTTGGAGTTTAACCATCAAGCTATGTTTAAGTTATATAACAGTATCACAACCAAGGTAAGTTCCATGGAAGAATAATTAAAAGAAAAAAATGACACCCTAAACGTTCTGAATTCATATTTGAATAAACTTTAGTTGTTTATATACAAGGTGACCGAAAACGAAACAGCGTAGACTGAATTGGGATCTTTATAATGATAAAATATATTCATATCCTTTTTTTTACCTTTGTAATGATAAACACAAATAAACCTTCTAAACTTAATATAGTATTTCTATACCTGATAAAATAATTATATTACTATTTTTATTTTATACTTTTACTGCAATTTTTCGGTGACTGGTTGCCTCAAAATTAAAAAATGTTGCTATTGCTATAAAGAGCTTTTAAATGAGGCGCCACTTGACGCCTCTGACTCTAGTTTTTACCACTCCTATTAACTATTTGGAATTTCAAACCCTGCATTTAAATACTTTAAATATTTAATCTTTTTTTTAATTGACACCAACCTAAAAATTGACAACTTTGTTGATGACTTTTCCCCGATACCCTTTAGGTAATAGCAATTTTTGTACAAAATACATTAGATTTGTAGGTAGGTTATGATGAATATCTTCATGAGTTCTGAAGATTCTAATTGTCTTTTACATACAAAAGATTTTGCATAATAAATATATATATATAGTAAGTATTCACAGTCTACCCTAAATCTCAAATAGCATTCTTCCGAACGCACAAGAGACGATTAGTCCCATAGGAGTGTCCACTGTCCACATATAAGTATTGCATATAAAGGGTGTGACTGAAATATACCAACATATGTTTTCTTAAGATCTCCGGAGAATCTTCCATGAGATTATATACACTTATCAGCAAAAAAAAACCGGACAAGGAAAATTATGAATGACCAACTTTGATATTAATTAACTTTTCTGATTTTAAAATATCTGTAATGAAATTTTCGAAAGATGGTAGCCGCATGTATTAAGATTATTACCCGCTTTTCGATTTAGGAAAAATGTTGACATGTGTGATATTATACCGAGGGCAACAAATGATACTTTTTTTGCCTTGCGTTCTTAACACCCTGTGGAAAAAGTAGTCAGTTCGATGATATTGAAGTGCATTTCATATGAAAGTCGCATGTTTTCTTAACATCTTGTTTTTTGATTCGTTCAGTTAGTTAATAGGCAACTTATCACGTTTAATTTTTTTTTTCATTAACATTGAAAAAATTAAAATTATTTTTTTTAAAGATTATATCTTTTTAAAAAGAACAGTTATTGGGACGACCCACAGCCGCCACTTTTGAAATATCGTTGGATTGCCTACTTACAACCAAAATCATGTAAATGCTGATAAATATCATTTTGGAATATTTTTATTTATCGGCGTAAACCGCTTTGAAGTAGGTTTTTTTAAGTTCTGTGATTTCTAAACCACTTTTTTTAAATTTTAGCCTAGAAAACGAAACAGCGATAGAAAAATAACATGTGAATCAGATTACCTCAACTGCTTCATATTGGACAACAACGCATATATTTTATTAAGTGATGAAATAGAGTACACTGGCCGCTTTATTGGTGATATCAGACCAGACATCATGTATTACTTGATTAAAGAAAAAGTTTTTAATTTCACCAGGTATAGTACCGCCGATTTGTCTATATTTTGGTTTGCCCAAAGCTTATCAAATAAAAAATATACTTTGGTTAGAATACCAACACTCATGCCTCGGACAAACCGAGAAATTCATAATTTCGCAGGTAATACTGCAATTTTTTATACAGATACAAATTGGGACAACTTAAATAACAAAATTAAAAAAGATTTTAAAATAATAAAAAAAATGGCTTGATAAAAATTTATTAACAATTAATTTTGATAAAACTTACTTACTTTAAATCCAAATAACATACCACAAAATATGAAAAGTATTAAAATAAATGATAACATTCAAATTTTGAATGTTAATCAAGTAAAATATTTAGGAATAATCTTTGACAGTAACTTAAATTGGAATCTTCATATAGAATATTTGATTAAAAATTAAGAAATTTACTACCAATTTTTAGAAACATTAAAAAAATTTTGAACGTAAAACAACTGGAAATATTTTATTATGCATTAGTTAAAACTTATTTAAATTACGGAATTTTAGGTTGGGGAGGAATAAATAGAACTTTAGTTAAAAAATTAGAAATATTACAGAAAAGATTTCTAAAAATTATATTTATTAAAGATTATCTTTATCCTTCGATAATTAGAGAATTAGACAACTTTACATATAAATAACATCTTAATATACATATTTAGAAATACAAATCTTAACAATTTGAAAACCATAATCATGATGCACGTCATAAAAATGAAATAACCATAAAACCGTAAACAGTTTGTACAAATTGAAAACACAAAAAGTTCATTTAAAAACATTACTTGTGGTGTACCGCAAGGATCAATTTTAGGACCTATTCTTTTTCTGATATACATAAATTCAATTTCAAACTTAAAATTAAAAGGCGATTTAAAATTATTTGCAGATGATACAACAATTATATATTTTGATGATAATATAGATCAAATTTTAGATAATATAAAACAAGATTTAATTCAAATTTATTCATGGCTACAAAGTTTTAAATTAACTTTAAATTTTGAAAAATCTTCTTTTATGATAATAACTAAAACAAATCAATATGTTGGATATAAATTGCAATTACTTTTTAATGGACATATTATAAAATATTCAAATACAATAAAATTTTTAGGTTTACATATAGATGAAAATTTAAGTTGGAGAACACATATTAATAATTTAAGAAATAATATTTCTCCTTTAATTGGTATTTTATACAAAGTAAGATATTACATCCCATTAAAATGTTTAAGAAATATTTACTTTGCATTAATATATTCAAAATTGCAATATTTAATATCAGTTTGGGGTTCTGCATGTTTGTCAAATATCAATCCTTTAAAAAAATTACAAAATAAAGCCATAAAATGCATTCATAAATTACCATTTTTAGAGCCTACTGTAAATTTATATAAACCAAATAATTATCTGGATATAGAAAATTTATATAAATTAAAAGTAGGTATATTAATTCACTCAATCAATGAAAAGATTAAAACTTCTGAAATAAAATTTATTGATAGCACAACTTTTCATGAACACGATACAAGAAAAAATAAAAATTTAAAAACCGTAAAAATAAAAACCAATTTTGGACAAAAATCAATTTTTCATGATGGTATAAAAATTTATAATAATATTCCAAAAAAAATTAAAAATACAATCAATATAAAAAAGTTTAAATATTTATTTTTTTAAACCATTTATTAAAAATATAACATATTACTGTTTTCTTTGTTATATATGATACTATAATTATTGTATAATTTTGACTCTTAATCTTAATTTTTTTTTTGCTAATTAGAAATTTCCCTGTAATAAACTTTTGTAAAGTTGGTTGGGAAATTAAATAAATAAATAAAAAAAAAAAAATAAAAAAAATAAAATAAATAAATAAATCAATAGGACAAAAAAATTTCAAATATTTATGTTTTTATTTAAACGATTATTTACAAACAAAAATTAAAAAATGTATTTCATTAAAAAAATATAAAGTCAGAATAAATGGATATTGGAAACAGATAATTTAAAAATATTTTTTGAAATGTTTTAATTAATATTGTTATGAATAATATATTTTTCAAAATTTTATTATACCTATATCTTTAAAAAACTGCGTTTATATTATATACTTAAACGTTTTTTATTTGCAATTTAACTTTTATATAATATTAACAAATATTTAAAAAAAATTCCTTCCCATATATTTATAATTTAAAATGCTAAGATTTGCCCCTAACAAGCACGTGTTTGGGGAATCAAAAAAAAAGTTTATCGAGGAAGATAAATAAACATATTTATTATATTTTAAATATTAAAAATAAACCTATTATTATTATTATTATTATTATTATTATTATTATTATTATTATTATTATTGCTGCACACAAAACAAATATGTGTTTTCTCTCAGCTAAAATATATTTTTTATTTGTTATAGAATGTTTGATTACCAAGCAACATGCCAGTATGAACCCCCAGAATCTGCTAAACATGATACAATTAAGTGCCCCAAAAAAAAGCCCAAAATCAAGAAAGGCCAAACCTCAGAAAGTCCGGCATTATTTAACACGGTAAACAAGCTTTCTTAAGAATTATGACAGTGGCGTGCCATTCTCTGTATGTCGTATACTTTGTCTGCTTTATCACCAAGAAGTCCCTCTCTGATCATCCAACAATAGTTAATTTGATTTCAATAAATTTTAGTTTGTACATAACATACTCCATATAATCAAGTGGATCCTTAGAATATGGCTATACAGCATCAGATCTGTTACTTCTGTATCTGATGAAGTTCTTAAAGAAGAAACTAAGATTTATGAAATATTAAAAGTAAAAAAGACTGTTCCTACTCCTTGTGATCGAGAAATGTGGCTCTTTACTTTAAATGATAATTTTAGGACCACTTTCTATAATAACGACACAACGAAATTCGGCTGCAATTGGTAAGTAAAAAATATGATGTAAACCATAAGGAATTTTTCTTCAATGTCCCAAACTGTTCGGTTATGTCAAAAAATAAGGTATGGAAATATTAATAGTAATTTAACCAACAAGTACATTAATAATGGCGATTAATGATCGAAATATTTTAACGCGTGAGCGTAGCGAACGCGTTAATGTTCGAGATCATTAATCGCATTTTAATGTAAGAGTTGGTTAAATTACTATATATATAAAATATCATTTATTACTTTGCTATGAATTAATAAAGGTCAAGGTTCAAACAAAGGAATTTTCAAATCTCTATATTATACACTCCTGGATTAAAAAAATTGATTAAATTATACCGGGAAAGTGTCACCCAATTTTTTTCGTAATTTTAAAAGTAAAGATTTAAAAATTTGAGAAATTATTAAGTGTGTAAATTACCACTTTTCGGCCAATTCAAACCTTCAAATCCACCTCTGGCTCTTAACTGAAAGTGAAGTCAACTTTTAAATTCTAAATTTAAACCCCCCATTTCTAATCGATGCTTGAATTCTATGAAAAATTCTCATTTCAATGACGTATCACACTTTATCATTTGTTTTGAAAATGGCCGCCTAGATCAATTTTCCTTTGTTTTTAAAGTATACATAACTTTGATAAAACAAGGTAAGTGGTAAAGAGTAGGCCATGGAAACGTTGTAATGGTTCGTTTCAACCTGCTTTATAATATAAAATTGACTTGCCTTCTCGAATTTTTCAAATAGCCCATCTTCGTTTTATTATTTCTGATTCTTGATTCGTTTTCTTGATTTAATTTCCTTTCTAACGGCGTATCACAAGCTAATAATTATTTTTTAGATAATAGTGGAAATTAACAAAAATATTATAAATGTAATTTCTAAGCCATGAGAAGTTTGTCAAGTATGTGGAAAACAATTTATTCATATTAATCTTCGTAAATATTATTTAATAATTTAATATCATTTGACAGTTTGGGCTAATAAATGCAGAAATAATATTTTTGTTTTCCACGGCATACTAGACTGGTCTTGACTAAATTTGTTATAGCTTATTCGAGTCTAGAAATTACATTTATGATGATTCTTGTTAATTTCGACTATTATCTAATGAATAATTTTAACTTGTGATACACCATTAGAAAGAAAATTAAATGAACAACAAAGACGGGTTGAAATTTAAAAAAATGGAGAAATTCCGCTTTGTAACTAAAATAGCCCTAACGGATACATTTTTCTCAAACAAGTCAATTTTATACTTTAGGTTACTTAGGTACAAACGAGCCATTTAAAGTTTTCATGACCTACTATTTACCTTGTTTTACCAAAACTATGGACATTTTAAAAAACAAAGAAAAATTGATCTAGGTCATCTTTAAAACAAATGATAAGTCATTGAAAAGAGAATTTTCAATAGAATTTAAATATAGAATAAAAATAAGAGGTTTCCATTTAAAATCTAAAACTTCCTGTTATTTAACCGTGGAAGAAAGTGGTTTCGAAAGTTTAAATTGGTCGAAAAATGACAATTTACACACTTATCAACGTCTCATGTTTTTAAATCTTTACTGCTAAAATTACGAAAAATTGTGTCACCCGGTATAACTAAATTTGGTGTTATGCAAAACAATGTTAACCCACAACACACATGCTGTTGAGAAAATTACGTTTTTAACATTATGGGTTATAGAAACGATTTACGAAATGACTGTTTATATTATAGAAACGGGTCATAGGACACATTTCATTAAAAAATGTTGATATCTTGGTGGTTTGTATGTTACAAAAAATATTATGTGCACCTCTGGCGTAGTCTTTTTTCGTCCTTTTGCTGAATTGTTGCCGTCTGAGTACGAAATTAATTTTGTTTATTTGTAGGCCTTACGTCGTAAGAAAAATACCAAATACGAATTTATTATTTTTGGCTATCAATGGTAAATGTGCCATGACAACTATAAATTCCTACCCCCACTCTCCAGAACCTACACAGATTATGTATTATTACAAAGACTCTAAGGTCTCGTTACCATGCTATATAGCTACCATGAACAATTATACCAGAAAGCCATATATGAAATGTTTTAAAAGAGATAAAAGGGTATGATATTAAAAAGTTTTTATTTTTAGTTATGGCTAGAATGGAAGCTGACAATCGTCTTGTAAAAAAAACATTGTCAAATACAAAATATGGTTTGCTTGCTTTGCCCTTCTTCGATGACATGGGCCAGGGATGGCGAACCAATGGCACGCGACCAAATAATTTGAGCACGACATTAATTAAGAAATGTATGTGGTAAATGCATATTTATTATACCCTCACTACGACAAAATTCATATTTTTTCAGAAATGATATATTTTGGGACGTAGATTCCGAATCTGAACTCGGTTTTTCTAGAAAACGCTTAGTTTTTAAAATATTCCTTCTTAAAGTGCCATTTTGTAGAGGTTACGTTATTAAAAAAGTACTGTAAATTTCCCGAGGAATCAGAGCCATGCATATTAGAACTGTCAGAAAAAAATAGGAAGTTTTACGAATTTATATTAAAATAAAATGTTCATAGAAAAATACATATAGTTTATTGCGATCGTGTTAGTTGTTTGTCACAAAGAAAAAGTGTATAAAATTTTTGTATTTTTTCACGAATGTGATTACCGCAAAGTAAAAAAAATAATTTTCTGTGTTTTTAATTGAAATTTTTACTTAAAATAATAATCCACATTCTAGCATTAAAAGAGGATAGTTGTCGTTGAACTGTCACCACCCAGGGCGCCTAAAGGACGGGGCAAATGAGGCACTTTCCCCTACTTTCTAGCCCGAAGAATAATTATTTTGTTTTTTGACATACACTAGCCGTTTTATCTACTGAAAGTTATTGTTCATTGATTTGGCACTCTATCCTGGTATATATAATATATATGGTGTTATAACATGAAGATACCAAAAACAGCTAGTTGTTTTTTTTATATTTACAAGTTATGGTAAAGATAATTGCTCTCTTTACTTGTTATTCCTTTAAAATTGTGTCACAAACGAGTAAATACGAGGATATGCGTTCGAAACTTAACTTCCACCAAACGGCACGTCAATATTATAAAATTTGAATTTGAAAAACTAAGAGTTTCCTTCGAGTAAAAGAGTTCTCAGATTCGTAATTTTCGCCCCAAAATATTTCCTTCCTCAAAAAATCATCAATTTTGGTATAGTGAGCGTATATTTAGTTTTTGATGCTCGCGTAACAATAGTACATTGTATGTCTACCTAGTAGGAAAAGCTGAACTGATTGTATGTCGAGGCGCAAGCCGAGACTGACAATACGGATTCCGGGAATGTGGCTTTTTCTACGAGGTATTCATACTATTTTTCCGGAAATCAAAAATTATTAAAATGACATAACTTATTACAATCTACAAAATTCTGAAATAAATATTATTAACTTTGTTTACACATAAAGGATGCCATTAAATATTTGTGTTGTAATTATGGAAACACAGTAATATTGAATTGTCAAGCTTAACACATTTTAGTTTACAAGTAGCCGTACAGAAATAATATTTTCCATATTACCACCTATGAAAATGAGAAAAAAAGCACGGTTAACTTGGCTCGAAACCGCCGAATATCACACGCGTGTTGAAAGAAAATATTTCAACTCTAGAGTGGAAATACAAGGCACACTATTTAATTTAGGTATATGATGCCAATTTGACAGACCACACCTATTTATTAAAAAGAACAAATTTTAGAAAGCAGTTTAGTTTATTTATCACGTATTTGTCGAGTGATTCAGAATTAGAGTGTGAAAATACGCCATCTGAAATTATAAAAAAGTTAAGAATATACTGGAAAATTTATTACCAGTCAAAACAAGCCCCGCTGAAGAAAATGTCATATATTAAACTCAAGCAGAAAATGTTTATTGGTCGTCATAGCCTAGAGACTAGAGCCATGACCTACGAATCAAAAGATCACAGGTTCAAATCCCATCAGGAGCACTTGACTTTTTTTTATGAAAACATTAAATATTTTATAAAATTAGTTTGAATTGAAATCTTCCTTGTTGGGTGAATTTTTTAAATTTATTTTTAATGCATCTTTCCTTGATTAAATAAAAAAAAATCACTCAAGAAGGAAGATTTCAATTCAAAATAATTTTATAATTTATTTAATGTTTTTATAAAAAAAAGTCAAGTACTCCTGATGGAATTTGAACCTGTGACCTTTCGATCTATTAAATTGGCATCATATGTTTAAATTAAATAGTGTGCCTTGTATTTCCACTCTAGAGTTGAAATATTTTTTTTCAGCTCTAGAGTTGAAATATTTTTTTCACAAATCAAAGGATTTTTTTAATAATTTTTTGTGGTCGTAGAAAAAAAAATTGTGTACATTACTCGTGTGAAAGTGATTATTCTAAAACTCGGAGAATTTCCGCACTCGGCTGATGCCTCGTGCTAAATCTCTCCTCGTTTGAAAAGTATCACTTTCATCACTTGTTATGTAATATACTATTCCTTACAGTAGGTACAATAATAAATATTTCCTAACAGTTATTTTCCGTTGCCTAGCAACGACTAAGTGTACGGAAATATTGACTTTTTCTTTCAGAAATGTTATCAAAAATGTCAATATTTCCGATCGATTTTCGGAAAAACAAATTGTTTGTTGGCACATCATGACCATATTAAACATTTCTTTGGGGGAAAATGGCACGTAAACGTATAAGAGTTCGCCATCCCTGACATGCATTCCTTTGCCCAAAAAGGCTCTTACTGATGCTATCAAATATGTATTTCTTTTTTTAGGAGGACCGGTTAAATAAAGTCGATAAAAACTATTGTGGCCATACATGGGAGTAAGAAATATGTTTGTAGTATATATTGTTGATATATCATACAGTATGTCCGCTGATTTAAAAGAGAACAAATGGATCACATTTTAAGAAATAAATAAAAAATGTCCACTGCTCAAAGTCCTTGACTTTAAACTAAATCGTTTCCAAAAAATGTAATTTTTCATAAAGTGAAGCCTATTATTAGGAGTGAGATTTTCGGGTATCTTTCAATTTTTTTTTGTCGATTTGTTCTGTTGTAAACCCTATCCCCTAACATACTGCAAATTTATATATATACAGGGTGTCCGGTAACTTATGGGCCGTAAAGCAACTGGAGATACTAGACATCAAACTAAGCCGATTATGTCATATAAGTTTTTTCAGATTGTTACTCGTTCTAGAGATACAGGGTGTTGAAAGTAAAAGTTTATTCTCGAAAATAAGCCATAATTTTAAAACGGTTTAATGAATCGAATTGAAAGTTGGCCATATTATGTTTTTATGAGCAAGAAATAAGAATTTGTAGAAATGTTTAAGTTTCAAACTAGAGGGCGCTAGTTGCATACACTGGGCTTCATAAATCTATGATTTTTTTTCTTACCTGTAATATTAGGTGTTTTTCAAATATAGTTTCTTAAAAAGGGCATTTTCTGAGTCAAAAATGTGTACTTGATTGATCTTATTATCTTTAACGGTTTTCGAGATATTTCCCCTTAAACATCCCAAAGCATAAAAAAACATAGTAAATAATTAAATTAACAAAAAAAAAACAAAAGTGACAATCCGAAAAAACTTATATGACATAATCGGCTTAGTTTGATGTCTAGTATCTCCAGTTACTCTACGGCCCATAAGTTACCGGACACCCTGTATTTGAAGTAATAAATTCAGAACTTGTCGTTTCTTTAAAGTTAAGTTTTAGTTCAATATACATATTTTAATAAATGTGATATTCATTTGGTAAATCTCCTAAATACCCTTTACACCTTGTGCTAAAGTTACCAAAAAATCGATTAAGTCATTAATACCCCAATAGACAATTTTCTGACTAACTTTGTATCTATAATGACGTCATTTTTGGTAATGTTTTCTTAATGTACAGTTATGGGCCCCAAATTGACGTAAAATAAACGTTACGTTCTCTAAGCAGACGTCGTATAGTGGTCAGATGGCGATATAAAATTTGACAACCTCTACAACTTTGTTTATATTTTTTGACACCTAAAACAGTAAGTAACACACCAAATGTCTGCATGTTATAGATAATGTTAATTCTATAGGTTCAATTTTATAAGGAATCGCAGCAGTGGCTCAGAGGTGAGTTACTGGCATTCGACCGTGGCGATCTGAGTTCGATCCTCGGTGTGGGCATACACGCACAATAAAAAAAAAGTATGTCCGAAATTTAGTAGGTTTAAGAATGCAGGGAAGACTGTAAAATATATCATCTTTTCACCGCATTCACGCCGGTAACCAGGCCGGATAAGATTTGACATCTCGGGCGGTGAAGAAGGTACACACTCTCCAATCGGTAGGTCATGCAATGGCAATAAACTGAGAGTTGATAGCTCCTTGGGGGGATGTCGCATGACTGAGGATCGTGGTTCGAAACCCACGTTAAGCTGTAGGTCCAAGAGCAAGCTGGCTGAATGTTCGAAAGGACAAGTGGCCATCAGTAACCCAGAATAAACAACAAAAACACTTTTATAGATTTTTTAATTTTTGGGAACAAGATGTAATTCCTGAGAAAAGTTTAACAGTATTTCTTAAGGAATAAGTAAAAACATGAAGTCTTTCTCCACTGGTTTATTGAAATAATAAAAAATTTTTAAATTCTACATGTTTCGGGTGTAGTAACACCCATCATCAGGAAAAAATACAAAGAGAGAGCATTAGTAAATAAAGGAGCAAGATTAACTGGTAGTGAACATCGATGGAGCTCTATCGAGCCATGAGAGATAAAAATTAAGAACTGATGATTTAAAAAATTGGTATACTTAGAGCCTCGAGGCTAAGTTTGGACACTGACCGTGGGCAAAAGGTAACTGTGACAAGAGGGCCCGTTAGGGCTGAGAAAAAAAAAGTGGTATGGAAAGAAAAATTAATTATTTGGGGCTACCATGGAGCTTAATTGGATGTGCCAATAATACAATATAATTGGCACATCCAATTAAGCTCCATGGTAGCCCCAAATAATTAATTTTTCTTTCCATACCACTTTCTTTTCTCTCCCCATGTTTTCTTCAGGATGAGATTTCTGGACCCATGAGTCTCCATTTTTCCTATATATTTTTTTTTCTCAGCCCTAACGGGCCCTCTTGTCACTGTTACCTTTTGCCCACGGTCAGTGTCCAAACTTAGCCTCGAGGCTCTAAGTATACCAATTTTTTAAATCATCAGTTCTTAATTTTTATCTCTCATGGCTCGATAGAGCTCCATCGATGTTCACTACCAGTTAATCTTGCTCCTTTATTTACTAATGCTCTCTCTTTGTATTTTTTCCTGATGATGGGTGTTACTACACCCGAAACATGTAGAATTTAAAATTTTTTTATTATTTCAATAAACCAGTGGAGAAAGACTTCATGTTTTTACTTATTCCTATAAATTAACTCCACTTTAAGAATGGACTACTTCCTCAAAAGTATTTCTTAAGTTTACTGTGTGTAAAATCCTGAGCTCTTATAATTTAAACAAAAATTAAAACAAAGAAAAAATTAATTGGAAAAGTTAGTGGACTGTATATCGACAAATAAGTTAAGAGTTAAATGCATGGCGAGTAACAAAACAACAGTTAATTTTTGTTACTACGGATAAATTGAATAATTTTAATAAGGCAAAAAAAATGTAGGCGTAGTGACCAGTGATTTAATCAACAATAAATAGTCGGTGACTTACCCAATGTTGGTTACGTCGTCCTGTAGTGGATAGGGGGCCCTCTGTGATTGGAAAACACACACGGCAAAATGGCAATTTGGCTTGGCCACCGCGCAGAAAAGCGAGCGTATCGGTACTCAGTAATTTCTGTACTATTTTTGCACGCAGAAATAAAAAATGTTCCAATGCTATTCCTAAGTCATCTGACGAGATTGATATAAAGCACTGGATATTTCGCGCGCAATAGCAGTTTTGAACGTAAAAACTAGAGCAAATAAATCGTATAAAAACTGCATTTTGAAATAATTACATAGCAATGTAATTAAAGAACATAAATAGTAAAAAAATTAATTAATTCTTAACTAATATAGTAGACATCTATAAGTTTCAGGAACGTTGTGAAAATAAATAAACTTAAACAAAAATTACTGAACCAAAAATAAAGTTTTAGTGGAAACTAAACACTGTGAAAAAATAATTACGCTAGCTCAATGTCTAGAGATGCTCCAGGAATTTTTAAAAATAGATTTTTACCACAAATCTGCTTTCTGCCATTTTCTCCTAAACGCTGGTAGAATATTTGGTAAAAGGGTATGGAACAGACCCTTTTATAAGATATGGCTTACTGTAATTTTTTTCTATTTTCTTATTTTTTCAATATTTTGAGTCACTTTGGGCACCTTGAAACTTTAATCTGGAAAATCTATTTTTTGCGCACTTGTTAGTTAAGTAGCTGAGAGCATCGTTTAGCAGTTATTGTTTTGCAAATCATCACTTTGAATTTCCCGAGGAATCGGAGCCATGCATAATTCTAGGATTGTCAGAAAAAAATAGGAAGTTTTACGAATTTATATTAAAATTAAATTTACATAGTAAAATACATATAGTTTATTGCGATCGTGTTAGTTGTTTGTCACAAAAAAAAGTGTATAAAATTCTAGTATTTTTTCACCAATGGGATTACCGCACGGGCTTCCCGCTCGCTGTCAAAGTAGTAAGTACTTTATGCTCTTGCTTCATAAATAGTTGTTTCTTTTATGTTTTATTCAGTTTCAGACGATTCTGAACATTCCTTTTTATAAAGCTTTACTAATTTAAAATGCAATTTGGCAACGGGTTTCATTTTTTCTCCCGTTTCATCATAAAAAGGAGATTTTGAATCCGCTGGTTGAGATGATGTTATTTCGGTTATTGGCTGTTCTTCATTATAAGCTGGCTGGCTGTCGGTGTAATAGATGCCATTATCTATACCAACATCTCTTGGATATAAATTAAATGTTCTAAATTGTCTCCAGGAGCAATTCGACAGACATAGCTCCAGACCCGATACCCCTAAAAAGTAATAGTGATGATAGTGTAATGACGGCCAAATAAATAAATAGTCATTTATTATTAGGCCGATTCATGAATGGATTTTTAATTAAAAATACCTAAACTTTGCTACGCAACCTTAGTGCTCTAATCTCTAGGACGACGTTGAACTGCGGCGGTGAGTCACTGGCATTCGACCGTAGCGTTCCGAGTTCGATCCTCTGAGTGGGCATACGCACGATAAAAAAGTATGTCCGAATTTTAGCGATTTCAACGATCTCAGGTTATTTCATGGTATTTAAGGTATAAAAAATACTTTTTAGTAAAACAAATATATTTGGACAATTTTTAAAAGAAAAAACAAATTAAAATTTTAAATTTATAGCTTCAGAACAAAGTGCTATGACAAATTAACACACTAATCTGCTTCGTCACAATCAATGGTTAGAATAATTTTTAACCAAAAAATCATTGGCTGGGGGGGGGGGGGGGGTTTGGAGTGTCACCTGACTGAGGATCGTGGTTCGAAACCCACGTTAAGCTGTGGCCCTGGTAGCAAACGAAGAGGTAAATGACGAGACGACATTGGAAAAAATGTTTTTTTAGTTCCAAAGTATTTTTTGTTCTTGGAGTTTAGCAGAAGCGGGTGGCGGTTGGTAGAGGTAGCACTTTTTTTTGTTTGATCAATGATTTATTGTTACAGCGCAGCGACCTGAACGTGTTTAGATGGCGTTAACAACAGAAAATAGCACTGCAACGCCCTTGAGGGTTTAAAATTTAGTTATATCGTGGTTGTTACATGTAGTTCTAGAATTTAAGCAGATTTAGGGGTGGCATATTTGTTTATATTACAAACCATAGATAAATAACCATAAGATCCGTACCGCTTATTGGGTGAGCAAACAAAAGCTAAGACCAGGCACGTCCAAGCTAGCCAGCACTATGAACGTATCATTCGCGTACTGACATATCCCCTCATGTAGGCCGTTCACATAAAGTAAAAATAGCACGGGCTCCAGGATAGAACACTGGCGTAGTCCTTGGATTATTCTTGAGGATGCAGATCGATAACTTACACCATCCCGAGAGATAAAAACCAGCTGTTGCCTCTCTTGAAGGTAAGAATTAATTTAATTAACACTTTCCCCTACTATCGTATCTATTAAGCAGTATCTTTGGTCAATAGTGTCGAAAGCCTTTGAGAGGTCAACGAAAAGTCCCGCAACTTTTTCATTCTTGTCTGCATTTTCGACGATGAAAGTTTGTAAAAACCTTGTAAATTGTGAACTGTGTAGAATGATTTGCTCGAAAACCATATTGGTTGATTGTCAAAATGTTATGTGTGCACAGAAAATTCATTATTCTGGTATAGATGACTTTCTCAAAGATCTTCGACACTGACGACAATAGTGAAATAAGCCTATAGTTTGACACATCTTGCCGGTTTTCTATAGAATTACTTTTCAGACTTGGTCATTGCTGGTATTATAATATAAATATTTTAAAGAACATTGTCAAACTGTCGTTTTCATGACGTAGAATCGATAAATTCCATGTGTATTTCCAATAGTTTTTTATTTATTTTCTCTAGGATGGCTTAAAAATATCAAAAAATACAAACACAGACAATTTTATTTTTGTTCCTTAATATACTACAACCAAAATTTACACACCACCAGTCGAAGTTTTTCTAAACTGGGTTTATCTACAACTTGTCGAGAGTATTTCTAAACCCTGTTAAAAGGAATTAAGCTCGTCTTACTTACCAACAATCCAGTCAGGTGATGGCATCATTTTGGTAACTACTGATACTAAGTGATTTTCGTTATCCACTCTAAAAATTGCATACGACGAAGATATGATATTTGGGTAAGACAATCCTCGTGCCTTTATAATAGTATGTAGAGAAGTTATGTTTCCTACAAAAAGATTTATTTTATTATCAGTCAAACGTTTTCCAGATTGGGACGATTTATATCAGTTTAAAGATATTGAAAGATGTATATTTAAACTATGTTTCTTATGTAACGGATGTGTATACTTTGCAGTAATTTATGCTAATTTAAATTCCCCTCCTTTAAGAATTATTTCTACTCATACAAGCTCCAACTTCAAAATCTATTACTAGACAAACAACGTTTGAACCTTTAGTTATCCTGTAATACCAAATTTATACTTGTTTAATAAAGTTTTACTAGTAACAGGCGAACGCCTGCAACTATTTTGGAAATAGAAAATTCTCAAAAGCAATGATAAAGAACTTTAACCACGAGTTTGATCTAAATACTAGATGTATTTAATAAGATTTTTTAATTTGATTTAAAATTTAGCAGGGTGCTCAGTACTCTTCCTAGTACCCTTCCCAACTAGCATTTTTACGTCGTACCGACGTTTTATTATTCAACCTGATGTTGGAAACTTACGTCGATCTGACTTCGAGAAGACTCGAATTTGCACCAATTTGGTGAACAAAATAAGGGTTGTAAGGACGTCAGTATACAGGGTGTTACAAATTCGACATACCAGCATTGGAATCTCGGAAACCATAGAAGTTAGAAAAACGGTTAAATGGGGGCAAAGTTGTGCAATTCGGTGCTGATTATAATGTCGTTTTAAAAGTTTTCAAATTCCGAATACTTCCGATTTTATTCGAAAAAAACCGAAACTCTGCAAAATCGTTTTTGTTTTTTCCTGAGCTCATTTGACTAGCTATTTAAAAATAAATGACACTTACTAAACTAAAGATCCGCCGTTTCGTCTCCGAGCGGCCATGACCAACTTTACTTTTTTAAATACGGACCTGCATTTTTCTTATCCGATTTTTAAACACTCCTACCATCAAAATATAATGGCAATATTACATTCTCATAATGATGAATTGTCCTTGCTTATTTTTTTAAATTCATATTTTTTGCACTTCTTGTCAGTCCGGTCCACCTGGCAACGAATCACAATATTAATTAAAAACTATATTTTGTTGGATTCTAGGTTGTCCTTTAGCAATCATATAGAAAACATGACATCGGAAGCCACTCGGATGTTGGGTTTTATTATAAGAAATTGTAAATCATTTAATAGTATCGACGCATTAAAGACCTTATACTTCTCATTGGTGAGAAGTAAGTTGGAGTATGGGTCATTAATATGGTCTCCAGTGTACGCTAAGTATAATCTCATGGTAGAAAAAGTGCAAAGAAAGTTCTTATTCTTATCTTTTAAAACAATTTTTATCCCGAAAGGGGCATAAATAATGAATTACCTACTGTTACAAAGATTTAATTTTAAAAGTCTGAAAAAACGTAGAGACATGCAGGCAGTAATACTTTTGTTCAAAATCATTAACGGAACCACTACACGTCCGTCCTTATTGGAACAATTTAATTTCCTAATTCCTAGAATCTCAACTAGGTCTAGCACTTGTTTTTATCTACCAGTAGCAAGAACAAATACCATATGTTAATGTCACCCATGCATAAAATGTGCTCCGAGTATAATAAGATAGCTTATCACTGTGATCTGGATATGCCTTTTAAATTGTTTGTTTGAACCGCCTTGACTTATGTCTGATAATTAGGTTTCAATTTTAAAGTTTCAAACTTTAATGTTAATTATATTAATTTGTAGATAAATATTAGTTGTAGATGAATATGTTTTATGTAATTTATGCATATGCCGGCCCTATAAATTACTCCTCTGTTGGGCCTTAAATTAATAAATAAATAAATAAATTATTACTTCAAGTAAAAAATGTCCTTTCTGTATAGGTACTCTTAGTAATATTTTCACATCTGGCCGACCATAAATGTAGTCCCTTAAAGACTTTCAGAAATGAGTCATAATGCGACGTCTGTATGACTACTTTTAGCATCACAGTTATTACCTAGGCATTTAAGGTCAGATTACTACGTTTAAATGACGTAAGAGTGAATGATTATTTGCGACCTCAATATCTGAAAGAAACTCAGCGACATCTACACGACGTAGTTTAGCCGATAAATACTAACTTGAGATCTTAAGTAACTTTATTACCCAAAGTTGCACAAACCCCGACGTCATATGTAGTTCATATGTAGTCATAAGTCCCGAAAATGCTAGCTGGGATTTAGAACCATCCGCTACTGAATATGAACAAAACTTAAAAGTTACTGATTTATGAAGCAAACCTTTAAATTAACGGCCACAAATACTATTGGTTAAAATTTTAATTTTATTATAAAAATGATCCTGGATTTCTTACCCATCAATTCCGATTCCAATGTTTTTGTGCTACCATTAAATGCTAACTCTTTGAGACCAGTGCTCGCTACTTCACCATCCGCCCAAAATTGGTGGTCGTTTTGATGCGAAGCACCGATGATGTCGCCAAATTTTGTTGTCCATAAGTCTTCAGGAAACCCTACAAAAATTTATTGGCGATTTTTGACCTCAATAACGTACGACCTAACTTTTTGACGCCGCGGAGGTTTAGCCGGTGAAGAAAATATTCGTTAAAATTGTATCCAACTACTATAATAGCCATTTATGTACCAAGGGCATTAAGTAGGTTATAATGCCCGGAAGGCGAAAGCAACTTGCCCGAGGGAAAGTTTTCGCCTGATGGGCATTAGAGTTTAGTAACGCCTGTGGTGTATAATAATACAATACTATTTTTTTCATTAAAAAAAAATTGAATATTATGTAAAAAAATTGTTAAAAATGAATACTAATTTTGTTCAATAATTTTTTTAATAATAATTACCAGGAATTATGAAAATCACCGAGCATTATGAACTTTATCAGTCGCTAATATTTCCTATGCTATTATGATGTTTTTCTACTGCCACATGGAAATTTGCTGTTTCCTTTACACTTAAGTGGCGGGTAAAGTAGGCTATTCCAGTTAACTGTGCGGCAAAATTTTATAACAATCCTAGATAGGTAATGAAACTGACCAATTACAGTAGTCAATTATAGAGGAGCCATTGTTGTTTTTAAAAGTACTGACCAATCACAGTATATTATTTTTACTGAGGCTCCGCCTTCTTTTTCAAGACACTAAATTATATAATTTAAATGTATATGGTACAATATGTTATTAATTTGTTCAATATAACTAAATATATACGCATTTATAATAGATTTATCAATAATGCAACCTGCTGAATGTGCATAAACAATTAGTTTCATGTAACATCATTATTCAGTTGGGTTTGCGATAATTAACTAAACGCTTCAATAGTCGAGACGTTAGAACGTTTTACTATGGATCCAATGGTCGTCAGTTCGAGCCCGGCAACCTACAAACTTTTTTTTAACATTTTTTAGCATAAGGTCGTAGAAAAAATATACTGTTCAACTCGAGTGGATTGTCTATATCGCACTGGAAAGTTTAAGCACTCGTGTGATATAGACATCATATCCACTCTTCTTGTACAAACTACTATTATAGCAACTAAGGTATTATAAGTAAATAATTGATAGATGAAAAACATAATTTCTTAAATTTAGTTAATAAAGAATAAAATTGGTTGTTTTAATCTTTTTTTTACTTCTTGCTTGATATACTGCATGTGCCAAGTCCAAAAAGTTTTTTTATATATATTATAAACTTTTTATTAAAGTCCCTAGATTTACACTTTGTGGTCGGCAGGAAGTTAATTTTGGGTTTTGATACAGTTTAGACCCTTTGTAGGTCTCCCCCCCCCCATCTACGGCCCTGTATGAGATAAATTAAATTTCAAGTAAAGCTGCCGTTTATCTTCAAAAAACTGTCCCGTTGTTCCTTAATTTCGAAATTCACAGCTAACAGCAAGATTTTCGTTCTGTGTTGATTACAATTTTATCATTTGCGAACACGATAACCTGCATAAACTAAAATTTACCTTTAGGGTGAGTGTTTCTTATCCAGTTTCCTTGAAACGCCATTTCATACTTCGCTTGGTCGCATGCGCAACAAGACTCTAACACTTCCGGTAATTGATCTTCGTCCTCGTTCAAATCTTCGCATAGAGTTTTCGTTAGGTAACCTTCATATTCGAATCCTCCATCGGCATACCATTTTTCACGAGTTTCGATAACTATTGCTCGAATTGTCACACAACCACTCCCTGATGGTGGTGCCTTCCAAATTACAGAAACCTTAAAAATTAAATATGCTGAGGCCTGGTTTCGCAATGTAGTTAAGTTACCAATAAGAAATTAGATAAGCTGCAACGGGATTCTAAACTAACAACATCTTCCATTTACTGATTGTTATCTTAACTTTATTTATACCTCATGATACCCGAACACAGTTCAACTAATGGCAAACTTAAAAGAACAAAACTAGTAGTAATTGGAAGATGCATTAAGGAAGCCTACACACTAGACAGCGTGGCTGAGGTAGCCAGCCTGTGCGATTGTCTCGTTTTTAGTGCGCCTGATTAGAAATGCGAGGTTGTTGTTCTGCCGCAGCTTAGTACACATGAGGACAAGTAATCAAATAGTAGCTCCTATCTATATAACAAGTTAAATTGAATTTGACAGTTATAATATCTCTGTCAGTAGTAGCTTTATAACACTTTAAAAAAACAATGCAGTAATTATTAATAAATACCGTGGTTTTAAAGCTTTAACTTTTTCTTTAGATATAATAGTAGAGGTGGTAATATCTAAAGTAGCCCCAAAATTATATAAAAGCCTTAACAAACTATAATAAAAGCAATACAAATCTCTTCAGTTTAGACAGGTTTATTCGTATGATATATACATACCGAGTGTTCCATCGTAGTTAGAAACATAGTAACTCCCATACAAGTTTAAGACAGTCCAAATATTTGCTGTTGGCTTTAGAGCAGGGTTGTAGGGATACTTTTTTAAGGTCTCTGTGTGATGAGTGCATATGCGAACAATTTTGGAGAACCCGATCTTAACTTATTTGAATAGGATTGCGATTGGTTTTTTATTGGAATTCAACAGGTGATGCTGCGAACACCCGCATTGATTGGACTTGTCAACCTGTGATTTGTCACTGTCCAATATAATTCGAAAGTATTAGATTTTTTACTATGGTCATATCACTTTAACTTAAGAAAGATGACACAAAAACAATTGAAGAAAAATTAATTCCATGGGGTGAATCCATAGCCAAATTAAACGGTAACATATTTGTCGAATTAGCCGTTTTCCTTTTACTCACAGAAGAAAAAAGGGTTTGTTCATACTTATAGAAAATTTTGAATTCCATTGAAAACATCAGGTTTATATCTATCTTTTTCACATTTGACATTTTGCATAATACGAGACAAAAATGACTATAGTTATTGTGAAAAACGAACAATGTGTTATTTTGTACCAAAGCCATTGTGATCTTTTGGGTTATAGAAATGTTTTCTTGGTTGCCTACTTTCGCTAACAAAAAAGCCCAGTTTCTCAACAAAATAGCTTTTTAAATTCATTTAAAAAATACTTTGGGAATTAATATTAACTTTTGAGTATTCGTGATGGTAAAGTTTTTTAAAATTAATTACATTCTTTTCCAATTTACAGTAATAACATAGCAACGTTGTAACCGTTAGAAGTGGCAATACCGTAGGAATTGTTATATATTTTTTGACCGTAGGATATTTTTCTGACAAGCCGATATGACATTAGTAATAATTTTTTACCTAGGTAATTATTAGGAGTTACACAATAGAAGAAAAAGTCACTATGCGGGATGCGGGTATTGAATCTGATATGTTTTCCGTTTATTTCCCTAATGACCCTAATAGACCTCCATTCCTACCAAGTCGGCAATACAAAAAGTTATTACTAAGTTTAAGGCGAAAGTCACTGTAATAAACAACTGCAAATGCACAGCACAGAATCATGAGAGCTGAAGAAAACCACAGATCATATTATTTTACTTCACGTCGCAGAAATAAAAATATCAGTTCTAGGGCACGGAGTAGAAAAACATTACACAACAATACTGCGAACTTTGAAGAAGCATAAATATCATTCATATAAGTATCAAAACCATCAAGAACTGCTAGAAGGGGATGAAAGCAAAGATCATTTTTTGGTTTGAAATGATAGCGCGAGCTAACAACAGATATTTTTTACAAAATATTTGCTTCTCAGACGAATGCACGTTTACATTAAATAATGAGCCGAATATACAAAATTGTCGGTACTGAAACCTATAAAATGAACATCGTCTTTCATGTATTTGAACCCAAGAGTGGATGTTTGGGCAGGCATTTTTGAACATCGCATTATTGGACCATTTTTTACTGACGGAAATCTTACGGGTCCAACATTATTTAGATCTTCTTCAAAATCAAATTGGACCCGCACTGGGTGAAGTCGCCTATGAAAATCAGATTTGGTTCCAAATGAATGGTTGCCTGGTCCACAATTCGCTTGTAGTACTCGAATATTTAAATAATTTCTTCAATGAACACGTTCTCGGTTCAAACTCAACAAATAATTGGCCAGCTAGGTCCCCTAACCTCTCACCAAACGACTTCTTCCTCTGGGGGCATTTAAAACACTTTCTTTATAAATGTGTTAGGTTTGAAAGTTTAGAGCAGTTAAAAAATTCTATTTATTATTACCCAGTACCAACTCACCAACGTTCGTAGAGAATTTTGTAAGTAAAATAATTCGTTTTCTATTAAAAGATCCGTTTTGAAAATAATGCTCGTTTATTTGAAAATAATATTAGTTAGTTCTAGTGTAAAATGTATCCGTTAAAGATTTTCAGAAGCCTATACCGTTTCCAAATGACTTTTGACAATGACAAATTACAGGTTGACAAGTCCAACCAATGCTGGTGACCGCAGCAGCACCTGACTTCCAATGAAAAACGAACCGCAATCCTATTTAAATATTAAATATAATAATAAAAAAAATATTTTAATTGGGTTCTCCAAAATTGTTCAATCTCCGCATGGGCACTCACCATACAGAGACCTTAAAAAGACTCCCTACCCCCCCCCCCCTTTAAAGCCAACAGGAGAGCAGATATTAGGAGTCTAAAACTTGCATGGGATTTTCTAGTTTCCAATCACGTTGCACCACCCGGTATATACAAAAAAACTTATCTCGGAAGACTCCGTAAAAAAAATATTGGTATTACCTGCTTTTTGGGCTGTGTATTGGCCTCCACAATAGCATCTTTACAAGTACTACTAAACTTTGATAAGGCATCATTTCCCATTTCAAAGTTTCCAGTTTGGTAAATAATCTCGTCATCAGCAATTTTCTTAGATTCAAGTGCAATAATAAATTTTCTAAATTTGTTATTTGTATAGACGTAAGTATCCAATTTTACAGTAACTAAAATAATTAAATACCAGATATTCCCGATCAGTTGTCACTGTCAGCTATAATATCGTATAAACACAGAATACATAATTTTATGTCAATCGAATGCACGTTAACTTTGGTAATGGGACCCCTCGCATTTGTCAATGTCCGAGGTCCGAGGGATATTCGGGAGAACATTGCCAAAACGTGACATTTTGAAATTTATTTGGAATATGAACCCTGTTTCGATGTCATAATGATTGAAGTCTCTGTATAATTAGGCAATCCAACGTTGTGTCCAAATGGCGGCTGGCTGGCAAATACTGCGTTGTAATTGGTGCACGTGACTATATAAATAATATTGCTGGTAACATTTAACGGGTGGCTCAATGCTTTTTACCAGCCAACCGCCATATTGAATCACGTGGTTTGGATTCCCTAATAGCGATTGAAAACTACCCTGGAGTGTCGTTTTCAGTTAAATATTGATATGATTGGGTGATTGATGACAAAAAATAATTGGAACTGTCAAAAAATGGTCAAACTTACAATTTTTAACAAATATATTCTTTGCAATAATATGTAATAATAGATTACTAATAAATTAAACATCGGTTTATTATTTATAAAGTATCAATTTGAACTTCAAATCTCAAATAATGACAATGCCACTGTCAAATATTCAAAACGCAAGATAGATAAATGTCACGATTTGAGGGATTCAAGGCTAAGTTCATTGTTATATTAGGCATCATAACGCATAGTTGTGCGTTTTATTCTTTACGCACTGTTGTGCGTAATGAATAAAGTGAAGTATAGAGTGAATAACTACGTAAAACAATGTTTACTAATATAGGAGTAGAAAAAGATGATTTTGACAGTGGTGATGACTTTTTTAAATAAAAAATATGTAGGTCCTGTACAATTTTAATTTTATTGTGAACACTTACCTTGATACTTATTATTTGGGACGTAATTTTCTGGTTTACCCTCAACTTCCAGTAAGTATTTTCCGTTGTTTGTTAGAGCCTGCTCTGATAAATCTGATGGATTTTTATCACATTTGTAAGCTAAAGCTATGAATATTGCAAATGATAGTATAATGCTCCTTAAAATTACTTTGGAAAGTCGCATTTTGGTGCTTTAAACAACTTCTAAAAGAAAAAATCATATGTTTTAAAGCAAAAACCACGCATTTACAGACAGTTGTCTTCCTAATAGTAAATGTTAGTTTTATTTATTAATTACGACACTTTCTTAAATACTTAGTCAATATATTTCCGATAATTACCTCAGTGAATGTATATATTTTTCTAAATGGATAAATCCTTAGACATTTATGGTAAAAACAACAAATGCTCGTTCTAAGTTTTAAAGTAGGTACACATTATAAAAAACCTCCTAGACAACTATACTGTGCACTCTAGAAACAAGCAATAGTTTCTTAAAACGAAAATGTAGAAACACATCATTTCTATCTTTGCTTAACTGAAATTACTGGTAAGTTATTTTTATCGGCGTTGTTATTTTATATTTGCTGGTGATATCCAGTTTTGTTGCAATCATTGTGCGTTACAGTAAATAATGTGCTTATTTACATACGAGAATTATCCTAACCGTCACTCGGGTTAAAATCAAACAATTTTTATCGTTTTTTTTTAAATAATTTAATATTGTAAAAGTTGTTGCCAAACTTTATCACAGTCATTTGAGCGTGTTGTACTGGGTGGTCAACTAAGAATGACCGCCGCCCATATCTCAAAAACTAGTAATCGTACAGCATCCGGGTAAATTTTTTTATGACAAAAGTGCGCAAGAGAAAATGCTGGAAATTATTTTTAAGTTCCGCATTTTGCCGCAAGAGGGCGTAATTGAAAAGTAAATTTTAAAATTTTACATATCTCCAAAAATTCCACATTAAGGTATATCTTTGATAACACAGTTAAAAAGCTTGAACAATTATGCATCATTTTGGTCTTATGCTCATTGGCGTACCAACTTTAATAAGAGGGGGGGAAGCTGTTGAAAGTGTAATCAGTTAAATCGCTGTAACTTTTAAACGACTTATCCGATTTTAGCAAACTAAAGACTGTTTGTAAGAGAAATGTATGCACTTTCACCCATCGTATTTAGTTGTCCATAATAGTTCTCAAAAAAAAAATGCTAGAGGGCGCAATTTGCAATAATAACACATTTTTTGATTTTACTCCGAAAAAATAAATCATACGGTATAATTATGATACCATAATCGAAAAGAAGATCAAATTTGCTAATTTTTTTATAAATTAAATTTAAAATTACCTGTGTCAAAATTTATTCTCGCGACAAGATTTTATATCATAAAATTTTATAATATACTTAACAAAAGGACGGGTTCGATTTACTACAAAGGCTATTTTGTTCCTTTTAGCACATTTAAATAAAAGCTTTTTTTTAAATATTAGTTTATTTATTTCTTTTTTAGTTTTCGCTGGATATTTTTCACAGGATGTTCATTTCAATTAATGCGTCTTTGTTAGGTTTTTTATCATAAAAATGCATTATCATCGGAACTGAATCGCCATGTAAAATTTTAACTCCATAGGATAAGACGAGGGGTTTGAGTTTTTTATCATAAAAATACATTGTCGTCGAAAGTGAATCAACATGTAAAATTTTAACTCAGTAGAATAAGAGGAAGGGGTTTGGGTTTGTTGGTTTTTTTTTAATAAAAATACATCGTCATCGGAACTGAATCATCATATAAAATTTCAACTCCGTTCCGTAGGATAAAAGGAAGTGATTGTAATTCAGCTTGCAAGATTTAACTCTGACACACATACTAACATTGCAAGTTAAAAGCTTTTAATAAAAATCGGGTTTTGTACTTTAATGTAAAATTGATATACACAAATTATTATTTATTTGAATTATTTTTAAAATTTTGAAAATTGGAATAACTTTTTAAACTCTATTGTCAATGGCAACGGCTTTTCCAATTAACAGTGTGAAATGAAATATATTTTATGTACAAATAATTACCCTAAATCCAATTTTTTAAAACATTTTTTTAAAAGCGCAACAGGCATCATTCTTGAACATGTAAAAACATGGTCGATGACCATAAATTTTGATTCTTGTTCATAATTTTGGGCCGGCTGGTGTATTTTGTTTTGTGTCCCATTTATTTTGCGGACGGAACAATCGATGACGAACTTGGTTTTGTCACTAAAAGTTTCTTGTTTTTGATATCAGAAAATCTTTTAAAGCAGCAAATTAAAATATTGGATATTCTAAAAAAATTAAATTGTGAAGAAATCGACAACAATGCTCTAAATACCTTTAGCAAAAATCTCCTTTATAATAATGCTCATACATACTTACCCAGAGCATTGGACGAAATTTAAATAACATTTATGTTACTAGTCATGAAGATAACATCAAATTTCATATTGAAAACTACTATTTTAAGCACTAAAAGTTAAAACAAAAATAAATGTCCATAAGCAAAAATATTGTCTCAGTGGCGGCTCGTGACCTGTTAAAGAGACAGTGCTGCAGAGTGTAGGTATAAACAATAAAAATTTAAAAACAAAAACGGCGCTTTTATATTTTGTCTTAGCCTCAAATATTTTCAGTCAGTTTTTTTTTGTTACATATGTTTCGCCCGAAACTGACATCATTAGAACAGTAAAATTTTTCAAAAACTATATTAAAAACCTAACATAAGCACATCACATTAACATAACTAGACTTACATTCCAGTTACCTATTTTTCAGTTGGGAGCTGTTTGGAATTTCCATGCAGTCTGGCCTTTTCAGGAGATGTACTTAAACTCATCAACACCGTTAATTGTCCAATGTGTGCTTCACCGCCAAAAAGTACACACACAAAACAAAATAGACAATTTTTTGTTTCACAGCCACATCCACCCGTATTTTTCATATACAGGGTGACTCCTAAGTTGATACTTCTTTTTTAGCTGTGTATAGAAGGCATTAAAATAAACGTTTTCAAATAATTTTTTTTTTTAACTTAAAAATAGACGAGATACAGAAGTAAAAAATGTAATTGCGGGCCTGGTCATCAAAGCGTAGCTATACTTTGTTGTTTTTGTCTTATTAGTCATGCAATTTATGGGTAGATGGTCAGTTATTTGGTAATCCGCCGCGGTGAATTTTTCTGAAGCAAGTTAATTTTAAATTGGTGACACGTGAAAATGGTAAATTTTGAAAACAATGAACTAGTAGATATTGTGCTAATTTACGGTGAGTGTCGTCAAAGTGCCGCTGCTGCTTCGAGATTATACGCAGAACACTTTTCCTTGCGAGCTCATCCTACACCCAGAAGTTTTCTTAATGTTATTCAACGGGCAAAGTTAGGCAGGACCGTATTTGATCCATAGTGTAATAAACGAATGCAAGTAAGTTATTTTTAAGTTTTTTGAAAAAAAAAATTGAAAATGTTTATTTTAATGCCTTCTATACACAGCTAAAAAAGAAGTATCAACATAGGAATCATCCTGTATATTTTTATTAAATTTTCTGGTAAGTATAATATTTTCCATAGCTTGTGGAAGACACTACAATATTTATGTTAGGCATATATAGGACGTGTGTTTCGTTTAATTTCAAGTTTATCGCCAGTTTTCAATCTTGAAAAGTCCTTATATTTCCAAATTAAATTCATTTTTCAATTATCAAAAGCAAAACAGTAAACTCAATAATAACAAGGGTCATTGCTAGACTAGACTGAAAATTTTGGCGCTCTGAACACGTTCTTAAAACTGTTGGAGATAATCCTGAGAAACAATACTCATTTGCAATTGGTCCGTTTAAGGTCAACCATTTGTTATGTGCTGGTGTTGCAACGAGCAGCATATTATGTAACCTTTCAGTAATTCGATTGCTGTTAGGCAGCCGCGACTGATATTGCGGGTAAGACAAACCACATGGATAAAAATAAAACAATTAAGTAATAATTTTGGTTTTGCAAATATAGGACAATAAATAATTTGTAATTATCAACTGTCAGATATGTAAAATATTTCCGGCCTGCATTATTTAAAGTGAGCTTGTTGTATATTGTGACTTTATTTAAGGTGATTTTTTTAATATTAAATAATATTGTATATTGTGATAAAATGGCACAGCAATTGGAAGAGTGCAAGAAAGTAAGCTCCTAATGTGGCAAGTTTCAACTTGAGAATATATGTGTAAAGAGATTGGGTCTTGTATTTTTGTCCTATTATTGTTAATTTACCTTTGATTTAGTATAATAGATATTATGTGATAACATTTGATACTCCTGCATAAGTACGAGCACATACAGGTATCCTATACCTAGGTGCTTACCAAACTTTGAAAAGGGATAAATTATTATATATATTTTAGTTACTAGGTACAGATTGTATTGTAAATATTTATATCCTGAATAAATAAATCTAAATCTTTAAACCTGGAAATAACATTTCACAGATAAGAACAAAATTGGCCATGTTCGTAACTAAACTTAACAAACAATGATAGAAGCTTTATAAGTAGTATCTCCTCCATATTGATGATACCCCTTTTAAGGATGGATGGAAGACTTACTTGAAACACAAATATGCTTTTGACTATGTTTTCACCACAATAGCTTTTTTATGAATGAAATACTTTGTCTATGGTATTTGGTTTGAAAAAAAGGCCCGTTACTAGCGGGAGAGTTTTTTGGTGGCCAAATTTTATATATAGAGTAGTTTTTGTCAAAAAACTGAATTTTTATTTTTGTGATGCCAAGTAGTGAGATGCATGGATGGATCTAACACTTATAGAAAATTTTAATAAGAGTTTATTAACAATAATAATTCCCCTATATCAAATAATCATCATAAATAATATAATTATTTATTAATACGCTTTTTGTACAAATTATAGTAATAATAATATTTACAAGTCAAAAGTAGTACGCAACATAATCCAAAACCTAGTCATATAAAATTACCGTTTGTACCCTTTGCCTCGTCATCTTTGTTGGTTGTGGATTTTTTGGGGGGCAACACTTGAAACTTTATATCTGAACCTTTTTGCCGTTTCTGAACAATTTTCCCAAAAGCAGTTAGTTTTTCTTCCATAAGTTGATATACATTTTCCTAAAAATAATGACAATAAATTCAGTGAATCATTAAGTTATCATGCATTTTGAATTAAAAAAGAAACATTATGAAACTAAGAGATCTAATTTTTTAACATGACTTATTAAAAAGTGCATAGCACATCACATTTACACACTTTTCACTCGACTCGATAGGGGCTCTTGTCATGTCAGTGATAACTTTTATAATATAGACCTTGTTGACTCTTTTCTATTATTTTTGCTACTCGACTCTAGATTTGTTGCCAATCAAACAGCATTATCAGTTGACTATGAATTTTATTGGTTTTGCAGCTCATGTGATGTGCTTCATTCAAATGAAATAAAACTTTTTAAGACTTAAAATAATTACTCTACATTATTGGTTTCATAAACTGAGTTAATGTATGTCTAAAATATATTATGACTTACAGCTTGTTTAATATTTTCGATGTTACCATTTATAACTATTCTTACTTCATAATTTTTGTTCAACCATTTCATTATTTTGGAACAGTGAGTTTCTAAATCATGGGTCGAAATATTTTGACCAATCATAAGGAGTTTCTCTCCTTTAAAAGAATTCTTTTGCTTTTCAGTCTTTTTGTTTAAGCGTTGCTTTAAGTCTTCTTCATGATATTCGGTCCCAGTCATAAGTTTATAAACTGGTCGATGTGTTTTGGTATCAATATCCACAATTTTTACCAATTTTAAGTCTCTTCGTTTAGCGTGCCTTTGAGCATCTTCTAAAGTTGTTATGTTCAAATCGGTTCCGCTTAAAAGTGTTATTTTGGGAATGACTGGTTCTTTTTTTCTATGTTCTTCACCACTTGTAGGTTGGAAAGAAATGTTTTTATTAAAATTTTTGGAAAAAAACTTTTGGTTAAGATGTACTAGCTCAAACCTAACAATATTATAAGTCACTGAGGATGGTTTTAAACCCGGGGTTAATCGTGTAAACATTTTTATTTTATTACACAGAGATAAAAGAAGCACATAGCACAGATACTGTTGGATATAAAATATAAATAACTTAATAATTAAAAATAATCACAGGGTACAGACTCACGGTCACGGACCTTTTAGAGCACAGAACACTTTTAAGATACACAACACAGAACTCGAACAAAGAGAAAAGTTATTAACGTGTTAAATGATAGATGCCGCTGTGACTTTTAAATGACGTTGCTAACGCCAAAGTGTAGTGGATTTGAACTAACGTAGGCGGAAGGGGGGTAGGGGAAGCCACCATATGTTTTTATTTTTTTGAAGGTCAAAATTAATATTTTGAAATTTAAAATTTGTAGTAAATATTTTTATTAATTACGTTTTTGTTACTAATAAATACAATTTCCACTGCACGATTTGTAACAACAACGCATTTTTAATAAAAATATTTACTACAAATTTAAATTTCAAAATATTAATTTACCTTGATGACAAATATATTTGGTTTATCTTTAGTAAAACAATCAATAATACAACTTTTTTATTGCATAAAATCATTTAATTTATATAAAATAAAGTCTTGAAGGATTCCTTAACCCATACAAAAGCAGAGGCCAAGGCTTAACCCTCCTTAAAAGTGTTCTCAAACTACTACATACCACCCTCTACAAACACCGGCAGCATAAATAATCTTATTAAGAAAATAAATAACTGAGATCACACATCTTCTATGTACACAAATAAGTTTAGGGTCATAATCATATATCGAGATCCAGTACGAGTAGAGATCAATAAATCAGGTCGAGGTCTTATTACAGTGAAGGTCAGTATTGGTGAAGGGCATCATCAAGTTCAGGTCTAAATCCAGTGGCAGTTGGTTAACATCATGTTCATCAAAATTCTGAAATTTATCATGAAACAAGAGAACAGCGACAAAAATCTTATATTGGCAAATTATTTCTCTTACGACTACTTAGTTATCACACATATCAAATACAAAGACAAAAAAGGGGCAAAGAAAGAACAATTTAAGTAACTTTAAGATTTTATTGTTTATTTTGCTTTTACTAAAACTTTTGTATATTTAAAGTTAAAGTGACCAGAACTTAATTAACTTGGTTAATTCACTTAAATTCTTGTAAACCCTTAAATAGACAGTCAACTTGATAATATCAGTAGTTATATCTTATATCATGTTGCAAAGCAAAAATTAGGTAATGTACTACCTACCCGGAATATGTTCAATAACATCGAGCCTTTATTTTTAAACAACCTCGATAAGAAAACTGACTTGAGGTTTTTATTAAAAAATATTATTTTGTGAAAATAGAGACGTTTTTTAAATCGCTTAATCAACAAATACATACCAAGATACTTAAATTATTTCTGGCAGAAAAGTAAAAAATTGTTTAAAAATTTAAGGTCATCGACCTTTGCCGCTATAAAATAGTTTGAACTCTGTTTTCAGATTTTTTTCTTAAATATATTAATATAACATCTTACCCAGACATGCAATAAGACTTTCTTTTGCATTTTAAAATCACGATCTTGAGATATTTGCGATAAAAACATAAATAATTTCTAAACAAAGAGCCATGTCATGAAAAACACCTTCAAAGCCGAACACAAGGAAAAACATCAACGGTTGGTTTTAAAAAATGGAGCAACGTGATTGGTCGAAAGATGACAGCAATAGTAGTGGAAGACAAGTGACACTTGATGCGCCTTTTCCTATCCAAGTTTCATACCCCTGATACACAAATTAAAAATAAAATTTTTAGCCACAGAATAAGTCCGAGTTCAAATAGGGCTCAAACGGCTTAAATATGACAGCGTAAAGCGAAATATAGGGTTTTAACATTGAGTTCGACGCGCATCGCTAGAGTCTGCGAACCCACATTGTACCACATGCGATAAATCCCAATGCACTAGGGTTGCCACCTTTTTATTGCTTTTGACCTGGAGTTTATGTAGTGGGAACTCAAATCAAAAATGACTTCTAAAAAAAGAAAAAGATCGCCACCTCCCCCTAAGCTGGGGCAAACAAAACACTGCCCTCTTGTCCAAGTAACGCCTAAAAAAAAGTGAGGTCAAAAAAAAGGTAACTGGGTGGACACTCATGTTTCTAGGGTGGGCCGGTGCCCGCAGTAACCTGGAGTCAGAAGGTTTCAACCTGGAGACTCGAAACCAAACCTGGAAACTCCAAGTCAGATCTGGAGAGGTGGCAACCCTACAATGCACCGTTTTTCTCCCCGCCTCGGGGCTCCAAGCTTTGGTAAACCCGAGTTGATAACTTTATTAGCATGATCATTTCCAAAGAAACCATGTTTAAGACAATTATTGTTTCTACCTTCATTAGTTTGGGCCCATTAGGAGTGATTGTGTCTGTGTGGTGGGTGACAAACCTACTGTCTGCAACAGCGACGGCCTATCATTCCTCTGTGCTGTCCGTGTAGTGCTTCGATCTTCGATTCGAATTTCGAATGGAATCACGGACTTTTATTTAAAAAGTTCGTGACTCCGTGCTTAGATTTTTTTTTAAAATCACTGTAAATTTGTTATTATTGTAGTTTTAATATTCAGTAATCAGTTCCTGTCAGGTTATTTTTTTTATGCTGTGGAGACTATGGAGTTGATGTGCAAAGTTCAAAATTATGAATGGGGGAAAAGGGGTTCAAAGAGCAAAGTTGCACTGCTTTTAAAAAGCTCAAATTTGGATTTCACAATAGATGAAAATTTACCTTACGCTGAATTATGGATGGGAACTCACATTAATGCCCCTTCAGTTGTGAAAAACACAAACGAAAGTTTAGCTAATCTTACTTTAAAACACCCAGAATATTTGGGTGAGGAAGTTGTTAAGCAATTTGGCGAATTACCATTTCTTTTTAAAGTTTTATCAGTTAATAAGGCGTTGTCCATTCAAGCTCATCCATCAAAGGTAAAATTAATAATTGTAGGCCTATCAAATCATGCATTGGGCCAGTAAGAATACTAATTTTCTCGAAGGGTTTACATTTTCCAAAATTTAAATTTTAGGGCAGGTTCATTTTAATTGTTGAGGAAATAGATTGATCATCAGGACTAGTAATCCTGTGTGAAAAGCCTGTAAATGTTCTTTATAAATGGCAATTATGATTTCTTTTTAGGAACATGCTGAAGAACTGCATTCCAAATTTCCAAATATTTATAAGGACCCCAATCACAAACCTGAAATAGCCATAGCTTTAACTACATTTGAAGCTCTTTGTGGATTTAAGCCCTTGCAAGACATTAAACAATATATTAAAGGTATATAAAAGTACCTAGGTACTAATAAAATGTTTGCAAATAGCAACCTAATACGCATTATTTTATTTTTAACTAGAAAAATACTGCTTTGTGAAACTTAAGAAGGTGTTTTAATATTCTTAATGATTTTTAGAATATTTTTCAAGTAAGTTTTTAGTATGTTTTAATTATTTTAAACATATTTGTTAAAATAGACAAAATAGATTTTTCTGCTGACTCTGAAAATGACATAGGTACCATTTAACATTTCTGCAGTTAATCATAAGTTTTGCCCAGAGCTCCTGATTGGTCAGTGATCTATTTTGGATTATAATGTTCAGTTCTCTAGGTTTAGCTCATTCATCCTTTTTTGTAGATATACCTGAACTACAATGTATTGTCGGTTCTAAAATACTAGATGATGAATCACATTTGATTCAGAATGCATTTAAGGCCGTTTTAACTTGTACTAAAGATAAAATAACAAGTACTATTGATGGTTTACTAAAGCGATTTGAACAGCTAGGTAAGTGTTTTTGTTTAGGATTAATAAATTCATTTATCATAAAGTTTTTTTTATATTTGAAATTAAAATTAATTTTATTAAAACAAAACAATAAGCAGATAGGAGAAATGCATATATTACCCTGTTAAAAAAAAACGGGAAGAACGGCCATCTTTATTCTTCATGACCTTTTTTATAGGTAAATTTTATAAGTGCAAAATTCTGTAAACTTTAATACAGTAGCTTAAAAGGATTTATAGTAGTTACTTTTTTTAGATTCCTACTCATATGACAAATGACTTCAATGCAAAAAAAGCGGCGAAAATTTTTAATAAATGAAAATTTAAAAAAATTAATGCAAATAAATTGACATTTTCACAGAAATACCATATTCAATAACCTTACATACCTCCTTTCTTTTAACAGCATACAAATTTATAGCATTCTTTATAATTACCTACATAATTCATGCACAAATTAAAATAACAAAATCATATCTACTCTCCAGAAGGGGCATCATTAACTGAATTAGAAAGCAAATTTGTCCTTTACCTTCTTTAATAATATTAAATGTTATAGAAGGTGAATGACAATTTGCTTTCTTATTCAGTTATATTAAATATTAAAGAAGGTTAAGGACAACTTTGCTTTCTTATTCAGTTGATAATCAAAACTCAATATCTCAAAAAAATATGTATAAGTTGTAAGGAAAAAAAAGAAGTAAAAAAAATTATAAACAAATACCCTCATATTACCTAAGTACAGCTCCTGCAATATAGCAACTCTGACTTTTGGGTGCGCAGTAAACAGGTGGGAGGAGCTAGCCGAGAGCCCATTATTGTGATGATCTTTGAAACGCACACTTCTGTACAGTCTGTCAGAAAAGTAGGACGTTCATTGGAAAAAAAGTTATTACTATATTTATTTGTAATAATGCCTTTTAAAAGTAAAGTCTTAAACCGAGTATTGAGCGGTCAAAGCCGTGAAATAGTTTATAATTTAATAAAATTTATGCAACAAGAGGCAGATACAGGAAGACCAGAAATTGATATCAGGAAGGTTCACGAACGTGTTTCAGCCGCTACAAAGATTAGTCTAAGCGCAATTAAACGAATTAAGCAAGAAGCCAAAAATATCGAATCCGGAGCAGTTAAATCTTTTTCCACGCCAAACAAAAAGCGTGAAAACAGAAAAAGCAAAATAGTCTTGGACATTGCTTTTCAAGGTGTTTTACGCAGAACAATTCACAATTTTCATAAAACAGAAAAGCAAGTGCCAACTCTAACGAGAATTCATAAAAAATTTCAAAATGATATCAATTACCAGGGATGCTTGAACAGTTTAAGAAAAGAAATAAGAAAAATTGGATTTCGTTGGAGAAAAATCAAAACCAATAGAAAAATTTTAATGGAGAAACCTGACGTTAAGCATCTCCGCATCCAATTTTTAAAGAAAATGAGAGTTTTCCGTGCAGAAGGACGGCCAATTGTTTATATGGATGAAACGTATATACATTCATCACATACACACCAAAAAGCTTGGAGCGATGAAACAGACGAAGGCGTAAAACAACCTGTATCAAAGGGCACACGCCTAATAATCGTAAACGCTGGAGGAGAAGATGGTTTTGTGCCAAATTCATACGTCAGATGGAAGTCACACTGTAGTACTGGGGATCACCGAAATTGTGTCGGCCATAATAAAATTATAAAAAAAACAGGGATGCAAAGTAATAAATGCTCATTAAATATGGAAAACCCATTACTGAGGATTACCAACAATTTAAACACATATGAATAGATGCAAATATGTATATTGTTTCGAGAAAGGGCAGCCATAAAAGCATAATAAACACATAATTAGGCCATATTATGCAAAAAGCAACTAACCCTCAATGTATCTAAGTTTGCATGGTCAAAATATATAAAATAATTTTACTGTTAGAATAATAGAATTACAATATAATTTACATATTGAATAGTTAAGTTTAGTGTTGAAAAAATTTCCGATAATTTTATTTATTATAAAAATAATTAAAAGGAATTAACTATTTTGTTGGTTGGTTCATTTTTGCATAACAGGGCCCAATTAGCAAACACGATTAGCAGTCACTACGGCTTTATCAATCAAATCCCACTTTTATTTTCTACGCGGACTGTAGTTTACTAAAATTCGGTATTAGGTACCTCTGTCGTACACTGACTCTCCTTTTCTTTCTTCTGCGCATCTCAGGGCTCATGTTACATTGCATGACCTATAGGTATACACGAAAAACAAAAAAGAGGAAAACAAAAGAAAACGAAAAAGAAATAAAAACTATACAAACCATTTAAAAGACCTTAAGCTGGACAAACTTTATGTTGCTTAACAAAAACCAAACGCGGAAAAGAAAATTATACACACATACTACATTCCTCTACAAACGATGCTGGCCATTTGATTTCAACCAGTGCCAAAACCACCCTATACACACACACACAAAATTGACATTTTGTATAGTTTGAAAAATTAAAAGTAAAAGAACAATTATTGATATGTTCTTTGATATCAAGATAAAAAGTTCAACTTAGTCAGTTACAATGTAATAACAAATTGAGAGGTTTAAAGTGGCCAGGACAACAAAAAAACAAGGACCTTATAAATTATTTTAAATGTTGATAACATACGTTGCACTAATAAAAGTATTATTTGTACTAAATTTGACTTCCTTAATTATCCCTAAAAGAGAAAATGTTGAAAACAAAAAACACACCCTGTCTTGCATTTCGAAAACCAAAACGTTTAAACCACATATGTTCATAGGTATATACTTTTTGGCTTAAAAACATACAATTAATCATCCTTTAAAGTTTGTCTACATGTATTTTGAATGTCCATAATTAACACAAATAATAACACCGCTATTATTATTTTTGTAATTGTACTGTGAGCCTTATCTTTGAGGAAGGATAAAAAAAGTGGACAAGAACGGGTTGAGGGCGATTTAAGAAGAAAATATTAGGAATTAGGCAACTTTCCTTTTAAAAATGTAGTAATAATCCTGGAACATTGGGAAAATTAAAAAAAAATTACCATACAGCACCACAGGAGGCAAACTAACATTAATAGTATTTCAAAGACGTAGAAGTCCATTTCTCAAAGAGACTTGATGTTATTTTCAAAAAACATAAAACAGAGTGTGACTGTGTTTTTTAATTTTATTTTTTGTTTTTCGTGGCCACTTAGATCCGTTGGCAAAAGATGCTATAACAAAACCTAAAAATCACGAAAAATCGAAATGTTTCAAAAACTATTAGATAGTGATACAACATTTTTACACAAGTTGTAGAGCTATACTTAAGATGGCATAAAAATAATATAGGGTGTTCCATTTAATAAAAGTGACCCTTTTCAATTACTCAGAAGTTTTCTTACTTTGAACCTAGAACAAAACACCCTGTAAATGAGATGTTAAATATTTCATAATTGATATTTTTTTTATGATTTAATTTACTTGAGTAACAAATTCTGAAGTTCTTTGAGGCAAAAATGTAACAGCTAAATCTTCAATTATACTATTTTGTGTATGAACAAATGAATACTCTTTACAGATAGATTGCAGTATACGTTTTTCCAGGCTGATCTTATAAAAAGACTGCATTCACAATTTCCTTATGACAACGGTGTATTAATGGTATATTTTTTGAACTACCTGAATCTTAAACCATCTGAAGCTATTTATTTAGGAGCTAATGAGCCTCATGCTTATCTGTTTGGAGGTATGTAATACAAATGATTACCATAAAATAGGTTGAATCATAACTGCAATACCAATTTTAGCAGTTGTTGGGTAGAACTGCTTAATATTGTACAGGGTGTCCATATTTAATGTTTTTATAGGGCGTCTTCCTTATTAGTGCAGTTCAAGAAATACGGTATTCACGACCATTTGTTACTTCTTTGGTAAACCAAAGATGCTGCATACAGATTGTTCATGGCCATTTATCTTCAATAATCAGATCAAACATCAAAAACTGGTCACCCTGTATAGCAAGCATGTCAAACTCACGAAGTAACACTGGCCAGAAAACAAGGTCTAAGTTTGGGTGAGCAATAAATGATGAAATATTATTGTTGAGTTGCATAAAGATTTTTAACAATTAGCTAACCAGCAACTTTGTCATTAGCAAACATTTTTTTCTCACAATCAAAGTGATCTAGTTATCTTAATTTTAAATTTACTTATTAGGCAATTTTGAGTAAATAACGCCTGCCAACGTAAATTATATCTTAGTCAAAGTCGCTGGTTAAGTAGTGATTGCTAAACATTTTTATCTACAACCACTATTAAAAGTAGATGTTTTAACGCTTCTTGTCAGTGTTTAAAATTAAAGTAGAGAGTTTAGCGTCCGTGTAAGTAAATAGAAAGAAAGTTTTTAGCGGCAGGCGGACAAAGTAGTGCATCTATCTTTTGCATTAAAAATACGGCATTGTATACGGATTGGATCAGCACCAGCACCCAGTGGGCTACTGCAGCGCGATCTATATTTGAATCTACAAACCCGTAGAAAAGTGAACGTTTTCTATACTGGTGTTTGTTAGCCACCGTATTTGGTTTATTTAGTTCTATGTTTTCACGTTTGATGGCTATCTTTTGCATTGAGTTGATTCCTACTGATGGCGTGACTAGGTTTTCAACACATTTTTATTCTTAAAAATGTCTTGAAAGAATATTCTCGCTGTACTGGGAGTTGTTTACAGGGTCTGGCTTTCTGCTGATGAGTCCTAACAAGAACGAAATAGCCTGTCATTGTCTACCTGTGCCCCAGGGAACCCATTACCTTTGGCGTCCCTGTGTACTTTAAAAAAGATAGATGCAATACTTTTTCCGCCTGCCGCTAAAAACTTTCTTTCTTGTGTTTAAAATATCAATTTATGACAATAGAACGCTTTTTATACGAAAAAACGATTGATAACTTTTGAAAAAAAGCTTCGATGTTAAACCTTTTTACAAATTATTGACAGCAAGTTTTTTCGTAACTAAAAACAATACACATTATTTGCAGTATGTAACTAACAGGTAGGTTTGGTTTAATAGTGTTTGTAGATAAAATATTGTAATATTCTATTATGCAACCCAACAAAGAAATATATTGTAAATGTTTTTTTTGTTTTTTTATAAAAAAAATATTTGCGACAATATTCCGGTAAAATTATTTGATCGGTAAAACGATTTAATTACAAACAATCAAATTAAAACAAAAGTGTCATTTGTGCAGTGTCACTGAAAGACTATAAAATCTAAATATTTCGATGGTCTAAATTTTTAAACACTTTACTAAATACGGGTGGAAATATTTAAGAAAGATAGTTCTAATATTTTTTATATTAAATTATAGAATGTAAAAATACATTATTTTCTGTGGAAAGAATACCACTGCATGGACAATGTCTCTAATATTGTGTATAAATTTAAGTAGATACTAAGCACATTACACATCTCCTTAACATCAACATTTAAATAGGGGTTAACTGTTTTTGTATACTTTAGATTGCATTGAATGTATGGCATGTTCCGATAACGTTGTAAGAGCTGGTCTTACCCCCAAGCTTGTTGACGTGGAGACTTTGTGTTCCATGCTGTTTTACAAGGGAGAGAAACCAGAAGAAAAATTATTTTTCCCTACACAGGAAGATCGATTTTCAGTAATATATAAACCACCCGTACCTGATTTTGCAGTAGTACAAATAAACGTAAGTTTTACTACATCGAGTATTAGGTACCTAGTACCAATTAAGTTTTTTATGCTTTTTAAAATTTCAAGTTTGACATGTCTTCTCCACAAATATCATTTTCGACGTATATTAAGTATACTTGAATTTGAAACGCCCATAAAGTGTCGAGGATTTTATTGATTTGTATCGCAAACATAAATATTTTTGAAAAATAAGATTTGATATGCGAACAGAGCTTTTGCGAACTAAAGCTTATGAAGAATTACTTTTACTGTATAAAAGAGTAGATATTGAACAGTGGCGTGCAAAGCCGTTTAAACAGGGTAGGCAAACATTTAATTTCCAAACAATTGACTTTAAAAATTTTACACATAGTTGACATCGCCATTACCTCAATTAAATGTACGTGGACATGTCCACTTCTATATTTTTTTTTCGACAACCGACAGCGACGCGCGACGTTTTTAGCAAACGCAAACACTGCGAAAACACTAATATGTATTATTATTATTATTATTATTATTATTATGAATAAATTTCATCCACATTCGTTTTATATTCAGATTTTAAATCGAACATTCACTTGATTGAACCCCAAGTCAATTATTATGTAAATTATAATTTAAGATACTTATTAGCAAAAATTATCTTAAATCAGTATAAAAGAGTTAATTCGACATCAAAAATAATAAAAATAACTGCGATTAGGAAAAATTACTTTTTATTTTACGTTACAAATTAAGATCTTAACTAACCTAATTATTGAACTATATAGGGACATGTTTTATATTGAGAAGGCGTAATATTTTTTGAAACTACTACAAAATTTGAAGATTGGCACCAATGCATTTTACAAGCGCGGGCGGATGTCTGACGGAGGCTCAGGTTGCGAGTCACGTGTATTTGTTCTCTTTCTAGCTTACTACCTACCGGCTCTCTCGCTCGCTTCCACTCGTATAAAAGCAGTGCTTTTGCTTTCCCATAAGCGGTTAATATAATGTAAAATATCTGCTTTTCACACTGTTATGCGGGATGCTTATACAGCGATCGAGTTTACGATTAATTGGCACGAATGCGTTCGTAGATATGATCTTCAATATTATACGATTAACTTTTCGGTCCTGGTCCTCTACATACACAGAAATATTGCCGGATATTACACGGATAAAAATTTAAATATAAAGAAATAATTTGGGTTGCAGTTTGTTTTATTGTTCCCAGGGTAGGCAATGCTTTTTTGCCTATATTGTATGCACGCCACTGATTGAAGCTACTGTCTGTGGAACATAGGTAAGAGTGGCAGACCTTTGGTTCAGACCAAACAGTCTCACGTAGTCCTATTAGGTCCGTTGTGATAGGATCTGTAGAACATAAGATTCATATTATGAGAACATGCATTCAGAAAGGAACTTAAAAAGGTTAATATATCAAAAAGAAGCAGAATTTAATAAAAACTCGAAACAATTATTATCATTCGCCCTAAAAAAGTTTTTAAAATTACTGGCGCTCGATTGTCTCCGTATTCGTATAAGCTTTATGTAGCAGAAAGTGAAACGTCTTTTTAATTACTCTCATCCAAATTATTTTTACTTTCCTTTCTCTCTGCTCGTGTGAAATAATAAGAATTGCCGCTACGCATACTCGTCTTGTGATATGTTTGAACTGACGATAAAAAAATTATGCGGGTATAGTGAAATAGAGGCCGCAATCGAAACCGGCCAAGAACTGCCGGTCGTTATCGGTGAACAAAACTAAAGGCTTAGTGCAACAGTCCACGGCCGACGGACAGCGAACTGATCATAATTTGCTGCTGTTTTTCTTGGTTGGCCTTGCCCTCTCACTCAATATCATTTTAAAATTTGATATACGACCCTTTGCGTTTTATCATAATTCTGGCAATATCAGACTAAGACCGACCATGCTCAAACAAACCTCTTGCAGGCATATTCTTTTGGAAATATGAATCACTTATTGCTATTCATTAAAAAAAAACACGACACACAGTCGCTTTTCCACAAGAATAATTAACAATGGCTGTTATTCTTGTGCCTATGTCAAGAACTTAATAAAAAGCGCAATTGGTTGGCTAGTACCGTAAATCAGAAAGAATACCAATAAAACTGGTTTTCAGTCCATAATTATGATACAATGATATTCAGAGGCTGTCACGTCATCTTAAGAGCAACATTTATATTTGTAACAATAGAAACACAATGAAAATGACCATTAATAGGCCATATCAATTTGTTTCTTTAATTGTTACGAACGGTACTGTACTCTAATTGGTATGATAAGTACTTAACATAATGCTATAACCACAACATTAATAAATTTCAATTTTCATTGCTTTTAATTTTAAAATCTGTAGATTTTACACGGTTTGATATTTTAGACATCACACTGATCACCCTGTATAAAAAAGAGATAAACTAATGTAAAATACATTGTACTAAGTAGTCCAAGAGACCTACATAATAAATTTAAAATGGAATTGATTGATCGAATTTTGATTAATTGACGTTTGAAATTTAAGAATTTTTTTTTACATATTCTATAATTAATGAGAGAGTGTATAAACGTGGTTTAAGAACGACACTAAAACCAGTTTTAATTTGTAAGAGTTAATATTATTTGGTCTGTTTTTTAAAGTTTGAACATCCAACAAAATCTAGCTGCACTATCGCATATTTTTATCTGGCTTTATACCTGTTATTTTTAGGTTATTTCCACAGAAGGCACTTTTGCAACTACCGAACGGAAGTCTGCAAGTATTTTGTTAGTTATTTTTGGAAGAGCGCAATACAAAGATGGTACCATTGTACCTGGCACAGTTCTTTTTCTTCCTGCTAGGGAAATTCTTACATTGTACAATATCATTGAAGATTTATTAATTTATCAAGCCATTGCCAATGTTTGACACTTAACATACTTTTAGATAAAGTAAATATATCCGTCACCCAGTAGAAATGTAGCTTATATAGAAACTGTAAATAAAACCAAAATTATTTAAATTAATAATATGGGGTATTTCGAATTGGACGCTCGCCATTGGGATCTCCTAAACGGCAAGATGTATAGCGACGGTTGAATGGAGCTAAGTTGCGCAATTTTGGGACAACTTACAAGCTGTTGAAAAAGTTGGATGATTCCGAGATATTCCCACCAAAAATTAATTTGCATTTTTTCCTAGCTTTATTTACAGAAATTGCGCCCCAAATCAGAATTTGATTAATTTGTATTTTATTAGTTTATTAAGGTAAATCGCCAATAAATTCAATTGCTTTTATTATTATAATATATATCTATAAGTTTTTAATTTAATAAATTGTTTCTGATAGTGCGTCTTTTATAAACAGGGTGCTACAAATAATTCGTGTGCGTACACGGGGATCTCGGAAAAGGTAAGAGATACGAAGATGGCTACATCGAGGCAAAGTTGCGTATTTTGGGGCTTAATAATTTGGTGAAAGAAAATTCTAACTATCCGAATACTTTCGGAGATATCCGAAAAAAACCGAAATTTTTACTTTTGGGTTTTAATTTTTTGCGCGTTTATTTGTGACGTGGGAAGAAAGCAAAAAACACTTTTTCATTGCCGTTTTTTTATGTCCTACAAGATGGCGTTTTTAGTTTTTAAATTTCGTTCTTTGGCTACCAACCTCAAGTCAATTTTTTTAAATACGGACCTGGAATTTTAAATACAGTTTTGGGGACTTCCAAGCTTTAGAAAGGTAATACAATTTAAAAGTTTTTGAAATTTTAACATTTTGTCATCTAATAAAACATTTTTTCAAATTATCTTTTTATATCATTACGGCCCTGAACAATTAGACCCAAAGTCTCAGCGCCAAATATTTGTCTGTTTATTTTTGTTACCTGTTTCGTCTAAAACTAGCATCATCAGACCTTATAAATAGAAAAAAAAATTAAAATTACTTTTGAATCAAAAATAAGCGCATCACAGTAACGTAATTAGACTAACCCACCAGTTACCTTTTTTCACTCGGGAGCATTAATTGTTTTTAAATAATAAACACCTATTTAGTAATCCAAAAAATAATTGCCAGGGTCGTAATAGTAAAGAAATGATAATTTGAAATAGTAATGATATATTATTTGATGACAAATCTTAAAATTTTAGAAATATTTAAATTGTATTAAATTTCTAAGGCTTAGATGTCCCTAAAACTGTTTTTAAAATTCCAGGTCCGTATTTAAAAAAATTGACTTGAGGTTGGTATCTAAAGAACGAAAAGTCGAATTTAAAAACTATTAAAGTTATCTTGTAGAGCATAAAAAACGTGTTTTTTGTTTTCTTCCCACGTCAAAAATAAACGCTCAAAGAATTAAAAACCAAAAGTCAAAATTTCGTTTTTTTTTTCGGATATCACCGAAGGTATTTGGAATATTTTCAGTTTTCATTCACCAAATTATTAAGCCCCAAAATAAACAACTTTGCCTCAATTTAACCATCTTCGTATCTCTTACCGTTTCCGAGATCCCCTTGTACGCACACGAATTTGTAGCACCCTGTAGTGTTTACCAGGCTACACAGACAGTTAAAAAGCCTGATAGGTCTTGCTAAATGATAATTTTTAAGTGTTTATGTAGCTTCACTTTGGTTATTTGAGTGGGTCCCAGGCACATATATACATACACTATATTGCTAATACCATAATTCAATGATGCCACCACTGTAAGCAGATGATCAGGGGCCGCTGAGTTTGCGCAAATCGGAAATTTGCTTCTTGATGTAAACATTTGACAGGACCGACTTTGAAAATATTTTTACAAGCTTTTATTTAAATTCACCCGTTAGTTTGGGTGCGTACAGTTTATGGTCAAATAAAACTGAGTAACCAATATTTTACATACCTGAAATACCTTATTCCTGGTATTGAACCGCGATTCGTGCAAAAAAGGATCATGCACTTTTTTCTACCCATTTTGAGACACAAGTCGCTAACAATAACAAAATGTCTGGTAAAGTTTTATACCTAAATTAGCACCCAAAACTTAAGAATAATATCCACAATCACACACGAAACATCCGAACGAATACAACGTAAAAAAAGCTGGAAACGACTACAACTTACAACCTAACAAAAAAAAATGTCTAAAGTAAAGTTTTATAAATATTAACACCTAAAACTTGGAAACTATAACCACACACGAATGAACGAAATAAAAGAACGCGACAAATAAGAATACAACGGCAAGCCGGTTCTGTTCAAGAGACCTTGGGTTCTGTTAGAAATCGTGTGAGTTGCCTAATTTTTTCCCTACTGCGCAAGCGCCACGGCCCCCAACTCAGGTTATTTTGAATCGCACGATCGGTGTATTCTTGCTTCGTGCGGCTGCTTGTATTGGCAATATAGTGTATGTATACAGGGTGATTCACGTTAAATGGCCTATTAGAAGATCTCGGAAACGAGTAACCCTATCTTTTTAAAAATTGGATAGCAGGCATAATTGGTTTTGGGCTTTTAAAACATTATATTTTGACGTTTTTGTTACTTCCGGTTATACCGGAAGGTAATGCCAACTTTGCTATTTCAAATGGAATACCCTATATATTTTAGCATTTTTGATTACCTTATTAAAATCTAAATAACTTTTGTTAATAATAATCTATTCCTATCTCTAACTGTTTTTGAGATATGAATTATAAAAGGATTTTTTTGTGTAAAAACGCTCCGAGAAGAAAGTTTAGTAACTCTGAAACTAATAAAGGTAAACATTTAAAATTTTGTAAGCTTTCAAGTAATACATAGATCTTTAGTTTAAATTACTTAGGTTTCACGTTTTTTATACAGGGAGTTCTTGAAATTGTGCCAATGTTTCCATTTAAATAAATGTGCATAAGTCAATTTTTGCAAATGGAACACCCTATTTTTTAGCTTACTAACGTGTAGAGAATTAAATTTCCTATCTAAATACCTAATATGTTACAATCCACATATTTAGTGGTTTTGGAATTATGAGCAATTCAAATAAAAAATCTTAAAATTTCTGTTTGTATTAATGCGACATTATTTTTGAAAAGAAGGCTTTGACTGGGACTTTCTTTTGGCTTTGAATGAGAAATAGCTAAGCAACGAACATAGGCAGTTAATAACAAATGATAACAAAGCTCAAAGTCAAACGAAAATCCCAGTCGAAGCCTTCTTTTCAAAAATAATGTCGCATTAAAACAAAAAGAAATTTTAAGATTTTTTATTTAAATTGCTCATAATTCCAAAACGACTAAAAATGTGGATTGTAACATATTAGGTATTTAGATAGGAAATTTAATTCTCTACACGTTAGTAAGCTAAAAAATAGGGTGTTCCATTTGCAAAAATTGACTTATGCACATTTATTTAAATGGAAACATTGGCATAATTTTAAGAACTCCCTGTATAAAAAACTTGAAACCTAAGTAATTTAAACTAAAGATCTATGTATTACTTGAAAGCTTACAAAATTTTAAATGTTTACCGTTATTAGTTTCAGAGTTACTAAACTTTCTTCTCGGAGCGTTTTTACACAAAAATATCCTTTTATAATTAATATCTCAAAAACGGTTAGAGATAGGAATAGATTATTATTAACAAAAGTTATTTAGATTTTAATAAGGTAATCAAAAATGCTAAACTATACAGGGTGTTCCGTTTGAAATAGCAAAGTTGGCATTAACTTCCGGTATAACCGGAAGTAATAAAAACGTCAAAATATAATGTTTTAAAAGCTCAAAACCAATTATGCCTGCTATCAAATTTTTAGAAAGATAGGGTTACTCGTTTCCGAGATCTTCTAATAGGCCACTCAACGTGAATCACCCTGTATATGTGGTCCTAGGGTATATGGAAGTTCGAGGTTGTTTTGCCCAGGTTTAACAAGTCACAAACCGCCACTGCTCTGTTGGATATGAAATACTGTCTACAAAGTTTTTTGAAGCGTTCTCGAACTAACTTGCGATTATACTCAGTATATGGTGTCTTCAAAGTATAAATAGTAAAAATCATGACATTAATAACATGATATGGTTTAAAGGTTGGAGACAATGACGTTTCTTGAACGGCAGTAGAGTTTTGGACTTGCATTGTCTTTATTTGTTTAGAATCACTACGTTTCAACTAATAAGCATCTCCAGTCGTCTTCAGGTGAATAAAGACAATGCAAGTACAAAACTCTACTGCCGTTCAACATATTATGGCTTACAGGGAACCAAACCAGATCTACACAGAAGGGTCTTAAAATCAAAACAAACTTACTAAAATATATTATTTATTACAATAGTAGAAAAAATAGTATAAGAAACTCATGCACTATAATTTATTTTTTTCACTACTGGAATTGCCGTACTCGCCTCCGCTCATGCAGTCACTTCCAATTTATAAAAAAAATTCTACTAAAGATGCCCTTGTTACATAAATACATTTAAACACAGATCTTTTTCAGCAGTCATAATTAATAAAAAAAAAAATTCAATTTAGAACTGGCCTAACCTTCCACCAATCCCCGTTTGACTAACCTGTATTTTGAAATTTATGGTTATTTAAAATTCGTCATGTCTAGCTAAAGCTTCTCCGAAATCGGTTGCCTGGGATCCCACAAACAAATCATACTTCTTTAATACTTCGTCTTTGGTCAATTGTTCATCGGCATCTAAATCTGCTTCATAAATAAGATGTCTCGCTTCAGCGTCGGCGTGATCGAAATCTTCGGGCAGAATCCAGTTTTTAATTTCTTCCTCGTCCATAAAACCATCGCCATCTTTATCTCTATACAGACTAAATTGTTCTTTTTCACTTTTTACCCAATCAGGTTCCTCCTCCCCCTCTTCACCCCTGTACATGTCGCCAATAAATTCAGACAGTGACACCTGAAAAAGTATTAAAATATTTGTCTTCATGCTGGATATATACCTTTTTTAATGGAATTATATTGGTAACTTTAAAATTATCTTTAATTAATTTATAAATATATTTACTATATATTTATATTATATATAAACAGAATTATAAACCTATTTAAGAGCAAACAGTAGTCTATAAGTCATCACGAACAAACCGTGCGTTTCCACCACATTGCGCCTACTGTACCTGCGTCAGGCGATGGCAGTAAAATGTCTTTTTTTAGACAAAATATAAAAACGAATTTGACGAGAATTAGGTGGCGGGGCGTCAGTGGAGATTTTGAAGATAATATCGGGACATGGTTTATGGAAAATAAGAAATTAACATGAATAGCTGTAATATTTCTATATTTATGTTCTGCACGGTGGATGATAATTTGAACCTACAAAATACATTTTCAATTTTTCATCCCTCAAACCAGGAGTTCTAGAATTTTTTTTTATTAAATTTTCAACTAGACAAGCCAGGAAATGATGCCGCGTTTCATCCTAGTATGGAAGGCTCTCAAAGAAAATCCAAATGAAAATTAGGTTTTTGTCATATTTTTTCGAAAAGGCGAGTAAAATATAAGTATATTCTTATATTCAATCAACTAGCAAAATTAAGAATCTTAAAAGTTTTTAATGACAGGATATCAAACAAAAATTATTGGCAGCTTTCCGAATATTAAACCAAAACGTTCTATCTAAAATCGAAATTAAATTTCTGCAAAGACATAATATGTGATTAATAAAAGATTTACACAACCCATAATATTATAAATTTGCGTCATTTGCTTATGTACGGGGTGGGCAAATAGGAATAAACGCCGGCCATATGTCGGGAACCATTTCTCACGTTTTGAAATAAAAAAAAATGCATTACAAAATCGACAAAATTCTTCCTATTTGTAAATTTAGATAATTAATAAGATTAAGATAATAACTATAAATTACTTCATTTAAACTATTTAAAATCACGTTGGTGCTCTTAAACCTACGATACGTATTTTATAAAAATATCGGTTCAATTCTGATCTCCTAATATGTTTTCTTGTATCTCCGGCTTAAATTAGGTTATCGACATGTGGTTTCTCCAGTTTTCTTTAGTTTTATTCTACTTTTTTTAAAAATAAATATGTACATACAGTGTGCTCACGGATAGAGTTTGAAAAAGGAAAAACTTATTTATTAGTAGGTAGCTTTAGAGGAAAAAGTTATTATTTAAAAAAACGTCTGATGGTGTTAAAACTACAATTTTGAATATCAGATTTGCGATTACTATACAGGGCTCGTCAGAAACAACATTTTTAGTTTTTTGGATTTTTTTTCAATTCCTTGATTTATTAAATCAATTTGGCTTGTTCTGAAACTACAATTTCGAATATTAGATTTGCGATAACTATACAGGGTTGGACAGAAAAAACATTTTTAATAATTTATGATTGAATAAATTAAAGAAATATAATATGTATTAATAAAATACTTCAAAAGAAGACAAAGAAAAATAGGTTTCTTACAACAAAATCGTTATTGGGCCAGATATAAAATCATATTCCAAGTAAGAAGGCAACAATGGCCGTTTGTTTTTACATAAATTTATTTTAAACCAAATCCAAAAAACTAAAAATGTTTTTTCTGACGAACCCTGTATAGTAAATTTGATATTCGAAATTGTAGTTTCAGCACAAGCAGACAAAGAATGACTTTTTCTTCTATACCTACTAATAAAAAAGTTTTTCCTTTTCCAAACTCTATCCGTACATGGGCACACTGTATATTATGGTTCAATTTAAAATTTTTGAAAAAAATCTGGTGATTGCGTAAATAGCGCCCTCAACCGCGACAAATAAAAAAATAAAAAATATATGAAATAATAAATGAAAACATTCATACTCATAGTCGTAACACCTTCTTGGACAAAAAATATTGCTACAAAATGTTAATACATATAGGATAAGCTCTTTCAAACAAGATGAAGTGTATTCAATTTGGTTAAGGCAAACCTCGAGGCAAACCAAAGATATAACTACATATTTCTTTCCACTCCTCCCCTCAGTTTATTTTTTGAGTTAGATCAAAATACATTAAAGCTAAGTTATACCGTATATTACAAAGAATAAAACACTGAATTTTTGCACAACTTTATTGGGCATATTATCTATAAAAATTCAATAATCTTCTTGGTCTTATGTTAAACTTCCTCTAGCGGTAAGTTTAGGAACTGAAAAATAATTTTCAGCGATTCCTTTGTCAATTTTGTAATAAATTTTTGTTCTTATTTCAAAACATTGTGACTAACAGTTTCTGAGATATGGCCGTTATTATTTAGCCAACCGGTACATAGGGATCTGTTTAATGAAGGAAATATATTGTTTTTTTATTATAAGTGATCCTAAAACATCGTTCGATAGCTTAAAAAAATTTACAATTTTGTAGAAACGATGCAACAACCTTGTTTTGACATTATTTTTTTTAAATCTGAGGTCATAGATTTACATTGCGATTTTTACTACTTGCCTTTCCATCACCATCTTTATCAATATCTTCCAATGTTTCTTGAACAATAATTAGGCGCATATGATCCACTTCCTCTGGATGTAAAAATGCAGAAAATTCTTCCTTTGTCAAGTGACCGTCGGTATCTACATCTGCAGCGCCCCATCTTCTTTCGTCTCTTTTTAACATAGCCCTGTAAGTTTCTTCTTCGTCATTCTCATTAATCTTATCCTGATCAAGAAATCCGTACACATTGTTCTTATAACTTTCCCAAGAAATTGTTTGTTTTTCATCAGTATTGTGCTGTTTCCATTGGCGATCTACATCTTCAGATATGTATCTCTTTTGTGTAAATCGAATCCACTCTTTCAGTTCGTCGCGGGATATAAATCCATCTTTATTGTTGTCAATTTTGTCTATAATTACCCTATAAAAATATATTTAGTATCAGTATTATTATAGTCTACACGCCGAACGGGTGCATTGGTCACAATGGTAACACATACTGATCTTGCATTACTCTTACTGCATCTGTTTGTCAGATAGACTATAGGTCATAATTTTTCAATTATCAATGTTGGCACTTATATTTTTTACATTATTAATTATTAAAATAAACTCTTAAGTTCAAATATGCTTTATTGTCAGAAGATTGTCCACAATCCTATTGGCTAGGATATAAATAAATAATTATATCATTTTAATTAATATATAAAATATGCAAAACATAAAACAAAATAATTATAATAAAAAAAAAATACCAAAGTGTAGTGGTGCAGAAATATAAATACTAAATAATATTGTGGATTACTCAGCAAAGAAAGATACAGAAGACGTTAATATTTTACTGTGTAACATAAAAATTAGTTAAATTTTTGGACTTTGATTGTCCTTAGTTGTTTTTATATCACAACATTCAGACTGTATCCCCAGTCTTCTTCAGGTGAATACTAAATAAGTATAGTAACTTCAGCTCTATTTATAATAGCTAGGTGCACTAACTGGAATGGGTGCAGCCCTCATTGGATATAAAAAATATTTGGAAACCTTTGTTAAGTAAATGTAATCTTGGAATAAAATGGCCAAAGAATTAAAGGCATGGCTGCACCCATCCCTGTTATGCTTCTAGTATAAATAGAGGTATAGTTACTATACTTATTTAGTATTCACCTGAAGACCACTAGATATACCGACCAGTTGAAATATTGTGATATAAAAACAAATAAAGACAATGCAAGTCCAAAAATCTTGTATAAGAAACATCATTGGTTCTAACCTTTACAGACAATATGACTTAGTGAATATGTTTCACTTTCAGCTTTCCTTACATGATAGGCTGCTAGCATTCCTACACTACACTATTACAGTGGGTGGGGCTAATCTCAACTTTACACACTTTGATCTTAGGCTAATAATACATTTTGTTGTCGAATAGATTGGACCTGAATTGTCAGTCAGGGAATTATACCTTACTTTATCCTACAGTTGAAGATACTTTACCCTAGTCGACGCTTACTTTCTTCTGGCGTTAATTGATCAAATGTTTTCGCTTCTTCTCCTAAAAACGCCTCGTGATCATATTGCACATTATGTTGATCCTTTTCAAAATGTTCTTTATCACTTAAGTCTCTATCAAATACTCTGTGAGTATCTTCTTTGGGAAGAGCATTTGTTAACAAGGAGGTTACAAGCACCATCAAAATATAAAGAAATTCCATTATGAATTTTTTATAAAAGGCTACCTTCTGCTAAATATGGAACTTCGTCTACAGGATCTTAATATTAATATCCTCCGCACTAGCACATAGCCTAATTAAATTGAAAGATGTTATTTACATTAATTTTCAGGAAACAGCACCCACACAAAATTAAAATTAGAAACAACTATTACTTAATAGAACACAGAATCATTTAAAAGGAACAACACAAATTAAATCGTGTTCGTGAACAAGGCAAAGAGGAGTAAGCACAGAACTGGGGAGTAAGTAAGAACACTTATTTTTCCTCTGTGCCTCAGGTTTTGTGGTGCGCTATCATTCCTCTGTGGTGGTCGACGTGTCAAAATTTGTATGGTGTTCGGTCATGGTTTTCTCGATGAACATAAAGTCAAGCTTTTCCTACTCTTTAAACGTCAAGAACGCCATGGTTAAAAACGACTTCTTCATTCCTTTCTTCTGTGGCTTCTGTGCTGTGATTCAAATCAGTTAACTTAAGTTAACCTAAAACAAGCCAAGTTGTCAGGCAATTTCTTTTTTGTTTGTCAATACAATTTAAATAAATTATGTCTTTGGTCTTTAAAGTTTTTACATTTAATATCTGGTAAGAGTTACTTTTTAATTAATTTTCTCTTTGAGATAGTGTGATTTTAAGAAAATTAAAATACCAGGATATAGTATATTTTGTGTTTTATGGAATAAACATTGCTATCAATGAAAAAAATTTAATCACTTTTTCTAGCATATTGAAACCAAACTATATATTTGCCACACGGCTACTATACAAAAACATGTTCATAGTAAACTTAAAAATAAATATAAATCTGTTCCCTAACATTACCTTGGGTTGTTCTAAAGAACTTTATATCTAACTAGGTATATAGATATCTCCCCTAAAAATATCTAAAGGCCTATCTCATTTTTCTTAACTTTATAGTAAGGTAGAGCAAATTAAAGAAAAATGAACACCCCTTTCTTGTTATTTCTCAAGAAGTAAATAAAACAATATATTTTTTACAGTTTTGATCATGTTCAACGAACCATAGTTTATATTGAAATCATTCAGGATATTCAGTTGGAGTAAATAAACTGTTTTTTCAATATTGTGACTTAGGCGTTTACATTTAATTGATTTGATTACATTTTGCTCGTGTCTATAATAGCTATTAGGTGCCTAAGTAATACCTCTTTAAATTTTTTTACTGGGTTGTTTTGATATCACATGCATTGTGTTTACCTTTCAATGGAAATATCACAATTAAGCTTTATGGGTTTCTATGTAAATGTCTTATGAATTTGTAATCTATGGTACCTAAGTATATCTGTAATAAGTATCTTTCTTTTTAGGGGCTTAGCACATGCAAGAAATAGAAAGCCAAGAATAGCAGCACTAACAGAAGTTTTGACAACTAATCACTTTGATGTTGTTTGTTTGCAAGAAGTATGGGTGAATCGAGACTTCAAATTCATAAAAGACAAAGTGTCCACTGTGCTGCCATATTCACATTATTTCTACAGGTAAGATTTATGCAGTTTAAAACATCCAGAACAGTCCAAAATGTTATTACAGATAAAGTTTTTAATAGTTTTTGTTTAATACCTAATTTTTGTAGTGATTTAACAAATAAAATAGGGTCTAGTTTATAAAAAACACAGAAGGCCTATTTTTTTTTTGTAAAGCATGTTTTGACATTGATTGCTATTGATAGTTCCTTGAGAAATCATTAAGAACTAATTTTTGTCTATAAAATGTGTTTTTGCATATGAGAACAGACAAAAAATTGTACAGACAAAAATTAGTCCTTAAGGAACTGTCAATATCAATCAATGTCAAGTTGAGGAACACTTGAGATTTTCCCCGAGAAAGGAAGCTTCAAGGATTTAAGGATTCTAATTGACAGTTCTTGGTTTTAAATGACAAGTGTGAGAAGAGGTCAATGAAATTTTGTATATTAATTGTATGCATTGTATGCATATTAAGCATAATCAAAATAAAAAAACCTCATAAATTAAAACAATGAAATAGAAAAGTTTATCTGAAAACTAAAACACCATTGGTAAAGGAAAACAATAGAATCTCTTAAGTACCTATTTCTAGAAAAAGCGTGTACCTATGTACCCACTTATTAATATTGATATGATAAAGATAAAGACTTGCTAGTCACTTAATTCCAAGCTTAATTCACAAACAAGGGACTAATACTCTTAAGTCAGTGTTGCCAACCTCCCAATGTTAAATTATGCTTCATGCCATGCAAAAGTTGCGTTTTTGAGTATAAAGGTGCGATTTTTAGAATTTGGTTACATTTTTCTCTGTATATTATTTTTCGTTCATACTTAAGGACTTGGTTATTAATTTAAAGATGTTTGGGAAAACCCCACTAAAAAATACTAGGTATTAGATATTAAATAATGGTTACAAAATGAGTATATCTTAGAAATTTTTATAGGTACTGTTTACATACAAGAAATAGAAATCAGTTAATACAGTCCAAAAAATGTGATTTTGGATATGGTGTGAAAAAGGTGCATTACTACTGAGTTGCCACTTTTCCCAGATTGAATGATTTAACGCAAGTTGACCTACTCTCAAGTAATTAAGTGTGAAAAATATAGTAAAATATTGCGTAAATGGATCAATTATTTGTAACAATCGCAATTCGCATAAGTATTGTGCGATTTTTAATTTTGCAAAATTTATTTACTTATTTTATTTATTTATTTATTTCACAACAGCAATAATTTACATATTACAAAATTTGATTCCTTATATTCTAATATTTCTTAAAATATAATACCTGCTGCACCTAGGTGATGTCACCTGTATGTGCAACTATTAACAACTTATTTACTTCTTACATAGCCATAACCAAACCAGATCATTTTGAGAAACTTATAGATTAAAAAAAAAATAAAAAAAATAATACAAATATACTATTTACTAAGTACCTACTTAAATTTAAAAAGAGAGAAAGTATCCATGCACGCAGCTAATAATAAATCTCTACAGAAGTTTTTCAACAAGGTGTTGGTTTTTATGTAAAAAAAATGTTATCTTCAAAACAGTATACAAAATTACTAAGATAGTACAAACATCGAACATTAAAATATATGATCATTATACAGCAGGCTAGTTGAGTACCCCCCCAAAGAAATAATTCCATACCCAAGTAGTGACCTATAAATCTGGACAAGTAAAACTCTTGGTAATATCTTACGTATTAGAAAAAATTTATGGATTCGTCTAGTTTTGTTGGTCAAATCTTGAATGTGGTGAGCTCCATTTTAGATTTTTATCTATAGTAATACCAAGATACTTTATTGTATTAATTTCCCTTATAATGAGATCAGACTTGACCAACATAATTGAGTCAAAGTTAGGCCTTCTTACATCAGTCAAAGAAAATGCGACGTAGAATGTTTTATCCGCATTTAAAACTAGTTTATTTTGATACAGCCAACATTTTACTTTTTCTAATCCCTTGATCATTTTACTCCTAGTATTCTCCCAAGTGTCTTGTTTAAAAAACAATACTGTATTATTATATGATATAGATACGCCATATATATTTAAATTTAGGATGGAATTAATATAGGTGATAAAAAGGGGGGGTCCAAGCACTGTTCCCTGCGGGATGCTAATCCTGATCTGGGATTATTTTTTACGAAATCTGGTATAGAAGAGACCATCGAAAATTAATTTTTAACAAGAAAAACAAAAATGTTTTTTATAATGTGCAACTAAAAACAACAGAACAGAATTTTTATTATCATAATAAATTGGGAAATTTGAGTAAATAAAATGCAATTATTTTTTATAATATATTTTTACTACAATATTTTATGTGAACGTTTACTTTGGCACACACACTATTAATAAATTTTAAGTATACTTGCAAACTGTGCAACTTAAATGCCACAATGTAGTGAAGAAATAGATTTTTTACATTGTATAACAAGTTTTCAAAATTATTATATGTAATATTTTTTATAACTTTTCAGTGGCGTAGTTGGTTCAGGAATTTGTATATTATCAAAACATCCTATTGAGGAAACGTTCTTTCATCAATGGCCAGTGAATGGATATATCCATAAGCTTCACCATGGCGACTGGTGGGCTGGAAAAGGTGTGGGTCTGTGTCGACTTAAAGTGCAGCATGGAGAAACTACTTATTCTGTTAACGTATTTACGACTCATGTAAGTGCTTATAAGTCCTAGCGCTAAATTAATTCGAAAGACACAGTCAAAAAATCCTTTATTCTGTGAAAAATACCAAATGTTTAACTTTTAATAACACATGTTTCCTTGTACTAAACAAAATTTGTAACATCTCTTTTAGTTACCCTAATTAAAATAATTAGAAGCCACAATGAAGAACATTATATAAAATAAAAAAAATCGAAAATGTCAAAAATCGCGATTTCAAAAATCGGGTACGACGACGACGACACGGGTCATACATTTTTAAAATTAAGAGGAGATATACATATCGCTCGAAAGGGGCGATATGTAATAACAGGAACTACATAAGTATATATCCAGTACAGAGCTCTAACCAATTGCGTGTGTATGTCTACTTAAAGCGGGTGTGCGCAAAAAAAACAACTTTATTTAAAAAAATTAAGAATAATAGTCTAAACCGCACCCTTCTATCGCAAATAATAACGGAGATATGCCTCTGTAAAGATGTCATATTTTAGCGCGTGACGTCACAAAAGCTTGGCCGCTGCATAAATCAGTATATTGCATGGAATTTACGTAAGTTTTAGCGCTTAGTCACGGCCTTCTCCAATCGAAATAAAGTTGGCCGTGGCTTAGTATTCGTCGGGTTGTTAACCTCAATGTTGTTTACTGTCAAAAATCTCTTTATAACCTTATTTAAATACCAGTGGCATATTTTGTAGCCCCCCCCCCCCCCCCCCGAGCCTAGGAGCTCGGATATAAAAGTCTAATTGCAACCTGATTTTTCGTCTCACGCTTGGGGACTCTTAATTTAAATTTTCAAATAATGTATAGGTACTTAGCTTAGATTACAAAGGTCTTGTAGAAAACGTTTTGTTTTTAAACAGGGCAATTCTGACAATGATCAAATTGATGAAGAATTTCAACTACTACCAGGAAATTTTCAGTTTATACGAGCGTAGAATACCGCCTTATTAACACAGTGGAGAGAATACTTTAAAAAGCTGCTACATAAATTAAAATAATGAATATTTTATGTGTAAGTAACGTCTAAATAATATTCCTTTACTGGATTTTGATAACGGCAAGCAGGTTTCGGGAGTGATGCCATCAATCATTGCAACAATATCTCCGTAGACACCTGCGTCATTGTACTTTTCATGATTGATTTCTACTCTACTATTTTCAGCTCATTCAAAACCTACACAAATAAGACAGCGATGCAATAAAAATTTGTAATGAGCATCATTACCGATCTTGTCATTTGTCAATTTGGTCATGTTACTGTTTTTGTTTACATCCCACTTATATCCGAATTATGGTGAAATTTTGATGTACTTTTATTTAAAATAACTGTTCTTTTTATTTATTTGCTCATAGAGCAGAAAGATCGACAAATAACTTAGGTTAGACGTTTTTAACTGTAATTTTATGGATCGGTCTTCTGTCAATAATTTCGATGTTGCCACATGTGAAACCTTTTATGCTAGTTAAATAATACATTTTGTTCGCAGAACTTTAATAACTTATTTTAAGACAAAATATAGATAACATTTTGGAAATAATATGACGTCGGTGTTTTTGTTCCAATAGTTTTTTTTATTTATTTCTTTTCTCAGTGATGGCTTGAAAATATCAAAAAGTACAAACACAGAAAATTTTAATTTTTTATGAATGCACAGAAAATTTTATTTAATATAACATAAATAGTTTTGTCTATGATAATTGGTCTGAGCATAAGAATGGGCCATAAATTTCGCGCTAGTTGCGTAAAATAATCCTTATTTTAGCTCCATGCAGAATACAATCGTGCTTCAGATGACTACCAGGCACACCGTGTTCTTCAAGCCTATGACACTGCTCAATTTATAATGCTCACATCTGGCTCTGTAGATTTTACGATATTAGCGGGAGATTTAAATACTGAACCGGGGGATTTAGCTTACAGGTAAGAAACAGTTCATGGCCAATTATTTATTAACACATTTTTATCAGACAAATCTCCAAAAGGATAAAGATTTAGCCCTTTCTGCCCTTAGTTTACATTAAAAATAGTAAATTACAAAAATCGTATATAGTAAATTTCATGTACATTGGGAGATGTATAGTTTTTTTTTGGATATGAGAAATATCTGAAACCTTTGTTAAGTAAATGTAATCTCAGAATAATACCGCACACAAATTAAACGCATGACTGCACCCATCTCAGTTCTGCTTCAGTGCACCTAGCTAGTAGCAATAGAGCTGTAATTACTATACTTGTTTAGTATTCACCTGAAGACGACTAGAGATACTTCTCTATCACACCATATATTGTTATACATTGTTAATTTTTTTTTGAATGAATTTATTATTATTTACTCCAGTAACTTTGTATCGGCCACCACCAATAAACCTTTTGGAATATTTTAAGTTACCCCGGTTTTTCGTCAATACAGGTCTTATTTACCTAATATTGACAGTTGGTTCTTTTACTAAATTGATACAATACTGTTATATTTTTGACGTTATGAAAATTATTATTATCTTTCGTCCAGAATACAGACCAGAGATTTCTTTGTTGAAATGTATTCCACAGATGTAGTCTTTTTTTAAATACTAAAAATCCCCTAAAGTCGGCTCTGGGGGCATTAGAAAACACGCAGCTGCCATCTTCGAATTTGCTACTTTGTATTTTTGTTTACCTATTTCAATTGACCCCTTATATATTTTTTATTTAGCATGACATTTCCATATCAACGACATATCACATTGGATTTTATAGCTATTAATATAACGAGATTATTATGCGATTTATAATAGTCGAGGACATTACTAGATGACGAGGCAACAGCCGAGTCACCCGCAATGCCCGAGACGGTGTTAAATCGCTAATAATCGAGTTATATTTAAAGCTTTATCGTATCATTGACAACGGCGATGCGAAAATAAAAACAAGGTTTTATGTCATTTCATTTTGGCATTTCAAAAAGGCATCATTAAAATCATGCAAGATTTTGATATTCCTGACGATATATTAGCTGCAGCCAACATTATAAGGTTGAACTTGCTTCCGGACAAATCTAAAATCCATTATGAAAAAGAATATCGGCAGCTTTGTGAGTGGCGAAACAAAGTACATGTTCAAGGTGCAGAAGAAACGGAATTGCTGGCGTATTTCGCAAGACTCTCTGAGGAGTACTCTGCTTCATCCTTATGGCCGAAATATTCCATGTTATGGGCGACTTTAGAACTGAAGGAAAGAGTGAAAATCGACAAATACGGCGCCTTAATACCTTTCATCAAGAAGAGAAATGTTGGATTCAAATCGGCGATGTTTCCGGCAGTGGATTAAGCACTGGGGAACCGCACGAAATCGAAAGGAGTGCTTGCTCGGTCATTAATCAGTCTTCAAAGGGCATACCTAAGATCGTGGACGTTAAAGACAAAGGTGTATCCATCAAATTTGAAAACTGTCAAAATATTGTTTTACATGTTCATGAAAAATAGTTCTAATATTATTTGGTATCTAACGTATTATGCTTTCGTAACCAACGTATTAAATTATGGTAACTAATGTATTATGAGTAACTAAGGTGTTATGTAGGTTTTAGTACGTTTATGATGTTAATAATTATTAATAAAGATATCATATAAAAATAACTTAATCTTCAATGATACGATAAAAAAATAAACATTTTAAAGCAATAAAAATATAATTGATTTTTAAACTTCATCATTTTATCATTATGTCTATTACCACTACAGGGGTACTAACAGACTGATAGAAATAACCATACTTTTTCTCATTCATGGACCTAAAATAATCTATTAGTTCAATATTTTTTGTGATCACAATACTTTTCTTTTTGCTAAGAAAGTAAAAATATGTGAAATGGGACTATTCTTGTAGTCAAAAATGGAGCAGTGAAAATGTTAACTGAAGTAACCAAGAGGTAAGAAACAAAGTTTAGATATTAATGCATCACTTACGACCATCTTCAAAGTCTTCCTGTAATATCAATAAACCATAAATATATTTTAATATTAATTATTTCACTATTAAATGAGGGAAAAATTACATTTATAATTTCATGAAGGCATTCTTGCCACTGCACTGAAATCTGTAAATAAATTTTGTGTTAGTTTTTATACTACTATGATAATGTAGATACATATTTGTGGTTTTAGGCTGTGTATTATCAGCTTTTATAGAGAGTTACAATTAATTAAGATTTCAACTTAAAGAAATAGTAAGGCAAGGGCCTGTCGACATATTAAGCACCGGTTCCCGCAGATCACCGAAGTCAAGCGGTGTCGAGCGCGGTTAGTACTTGGGCGGGTGACCGCTTGGGAACACGGCGTGCTCTTGCCTCAGGGAAGAGTGTAAAATGAATCGACACCTAGCCATCCTATTCACGCCGGACAGGCCGGATGAGATCGGATATCTCGTAGGATGAAGGTGCCGTTTCACACTCCCCAGTCGGTAGATCACATTTGTGGTCGATGACCGGTTCAAGATGGCCTACGTAGTCGGCGAACCGTAAAAAAAAAAAAAATTAAAGAAATTGTTCATACTTAAAGTGGAGTGGAAATTCAGAAGGAAAGAAATAAGTACACAAAGCTTCCTTCACTGTTATATTAATGAAATATTTTTGTATTAAAAAATGTCTCTACGTGTTTCGAATGCAGAAGTATTAATCATCAGGAGAATAAATGAAAAAAGAAGAAACTAGTGGATATCACCTTAACGGAGCATTAAAATTGTAGCTTCCCCAGTATTTATAGCCAAAAATTAGTCATTAAGGATTCCTAAAGAAACTGCCAACATCAATCAATGTCAAGTTGATACACTTGAGATTTTCCTCGAGTAAGGAAGGCTCAAGGAACGACTATAAATATGGACAAACCTATGTTGTTAAAGTATTACCAATTATAAAAAAAATAGTCAAATATAAAAAAATAATACATTATATTTTAGGCAAACCCTCAAGATGAGTCACCTCTTATAAGTAGATAAAATTAATTCTTGAACACAGAGTTCGTCGTAAAAATAAATAAAAAAAGATGATATTTAATTGAACATATTTTTTAAATAATTTTATTCATGTGTTGACTGAGATATCCAATAAAAAATATAAATAAACTCTACGTCTTATCCTTGTGTATAATTTCTTAGTATATACTGAGATACATATCCCATAAAAAATATAAAGAAGCTCTCTAACGTCTTAGCGTCCAGTATAAAATACCTGCAAGTTTTATAGGCATAGAAAACATTACAATAACTTCACTTGGTTAAGTTTCTGAATTTCAAAAAGTACTTAAATCTCAATTATTATTGGACCCAGTGTACCGGGTGTCCCACTAAGAATGGCTCTCGGCCGTATCTCGGAAACTACTGGGCATAGAAACTCAGGAAAACAAAATTATAACTAAAGTGGTCATGAGAAAATCCTGGATATAATTTTTAAAGAAGAATAATTTTTAAGTTCCGCATTTTGCCGCAAGAGGGCGTAATTGAAAAGTAAATTATAAAAGTTTACATATCTCTGAAAATTCCACATTAAGGTATATCTTTGATAACACCATTAAAAAGCTTGGACAATTATGCATCATTTTTGTCTTATGCTCATTGGCGTACCAACTTTAATAAGAGAAGGGCAAGCTGTTGAAAGTGTAATCAGTTAAATCGCTGTAACTTATAAACGACTTATCCGATTTTAGCAAACTAAAGACTGTTTGGAAGAGAAATGTATGCATTTTCACCAATCGTATTTAGTTGTCCATAATAGTTCTTAAAAAAAATGCTAGAGGGCGCAATTTGTAATAATAACACATTTTTTGATTTTACTCCGAAAAAATAAATCATACGGTATAATTATGATACCATAATCGAAAAGTAGATTAAATTTGCTAGAACAAATATTAAAACCGCAGCTCGATATCTCCGTTCGTTTCAGCATTATCGCCAATAGAATAATTTTTAAAAGTAAGCGATTATATATTTTTAAAAAAAAAAGTGGGACGCCACTAATATTTTTCCATGTGGATATTATTTCTGATTAGCCTATCTTGCGTTTTTCTCCTCAGGCACACCGTTCTTAATTAAAATAATTAAATTAAATTAGACAGGCGGAAGTGAAGGTGGTCATTTCCAACAATTTTTATAAAACTAAATTTTTCATTATCAATGTTAATAATGATAATAATAAATAGTAGAGCTAATTTATTTTAATTAAGAACGGTGTGCCTGAGGAGAAAAACGCAAGAGACCATTTTTATGTAGAATTGACCAGGCTAATCAGAAATAATATCCACATGGCGTCCCACTTTTTTTCTAAAAAATATATAATCGCTTACTTTTAAAAATTATTCTATTGGCGATAACGCTGAAACGAACGGAGATATCGAGCTGCGGTTTTAATTTTTGTTCTAGCTAATTTAATCTACTTTTCGATTATGGTATCATAATTATACCGTATGATTTATTTTTTCGGAGTAAAATCAAAAAATTTGTTATTATTACAAATTGCGCCCTCTAGCATTTTTTTTGAGAACTATTATGGACAACTTAATACGATTGGTGAAAGTGCATACATTTCTCTTCCAACCAGTCTTTAGTTTGCTAAAATCGGATAAGTCGTTTATAAGTTACAGCGATTTAAATGATTACACATTCAACCGCTTCCCCCCTTTTATTAAAGTCGGTACGCCAATGAGCATAAGACCAAAATGATGCATAATTGTCCAAGCTTTTTAATGGTGTTATCAAAGATATACCTTAATGTGGGATTTTCGGAGATATGTAAACTTTTAAAATTTACTTTTCAATTACGCCCTCTTGCGGCAAAATACGGAACTTAAAAATTATTTCCAGGATTTTCTCATGACCACTTTAGTTATAATTTTGTTTTCCTGAGTTTCTATGCCCAGTAGTTTACGAGATACGGCCGAGAGCCATTCTTAGTGGGACACCCCGTATATGGACGTCATTTTTTTGTATCGAGATACACCCAAATTTATAATATTGCGGAAACCTGCATGCATAGACGACAAACTTTAGATAGAAATTGTGAATCTTTTAAAACTATTTAGTAAACCACTTTCCCAAAATGTTAAATTTATTTTATTTTAGGGTTTTGACAACCCTTTCTGGTCTAACTGATGCCTATTCAAGGGCGAGATCTGTGCCAGTAGAGAAATTTGCCACAAGTGAAAGTTTTAACAACAGTTATACCAATGCTTCTTTGGTCAGGAAAAAAGTTTTGGGAAAAAGAATAGATTACGTCATGTATCGCCAAAGTTCAATTTGTAAAGTGGAGCTTCTGAACTATACGTTACCTTTATCCCATCGTATTCCTAAAAAGAATTACAGTTATTCAGATCACGAGGCTATACTGGTAGAACTGGTCATCAAAAAAGAAAAATTGACTTTAAAATATGACGATGATGCTAAGCAACTAGTACTTAGAGAATGCATAGATTTGTTTGATAAAACTTTAATCAAAATTGCAACGTCCAAACGTTTTTATTTGTTGGGATTAATGTTAATATTTTTATTGTTGACTGCCAGTTTAATTATTCCGATTGTAGTACCTAATACCTTTTTACATAAGTATCCAAGTATAATGTTAGTCCCAGCGATAGTACTTATTCCTTTAATGATATTCTACTTCTCAATGGGTCTGATATGGGTAAGAATCGAAAAACATGCCATCATATATGGAAAGGCGGCGTTGGAAGTCAAATTGTTTATTTAAAAAAATGATGATACCATTTTAATAATACAGTTTAAAATTATAGTAGACGTGTTTTATTTTTTATATCAAAATACTACTGCGAGTGTGGAGAACTTGGGCCTTTGAATAGAGAGATTAAAAGAAAGGAGTTTTAATAATATGTCCTTATTGCTACAGTTACTACGGATCATATGATAAAAAATATATGTCATGTAAACCACCCGACGATTTTGTGGCAACGTGAAATTCGTAATCTAAGGAAAAAATACTATTGTCTGTTTAAAGGTTGGAGACAATGACGTTTCTTGAACGGCAGTAGAGTTTTGGACTTGCATTGTCTTATTTGTTTAGATTCACTACGTTTCAACTGGTAAGCATCTCCAGTCGTCTTCAGGTGAATACTAAATAAGTACGGTAGCTACAGCTCTATTTACACTAGGCAGGAGCGGTGACGCATGACTAGTGGGCGGAGTCATGCGTGTAACGCATAACTAGATAAGTCATGCTCGATGACTCATGCGTTTAACTCTTAGGTGGTCTTATTCTAAGATTACATTTACTTAACAAGGGTTTCCAGACAGTTCTCATGAGGCTTACCGAAAAATCAGGTGCAGCTGACTACGCCTGGATGCACGGCCATCAGATCATGTGGACAAAAGAAGAAATCCTTCATAAAGAACCGCACTGGAGGAAGAGAAAGCTGCGACCATACACCAAAATCCAGGTTGCTTTGGTAAGCCTCATTAGATATGAGAAACTTCTGGAAACACTTAAGTAAATGCAATCTTAGAATAAGACAACCTAAGAGTTAAACGCATGAGTTATCGAGTATGACTCATGCAGTTATGCGTCACACGCATGACTCCGCCCACTAGTCATGCGTCACCGCACCTGCCTAGTATAAATAGAGCTGTAGTTACCGTACTTATTTAGTATTCACCTGAAAACGACTGTTACCAGTTGAAACGTAGTGGTTCTAAACAAATAAAGACAATGCAAGTCCAAAACTCGACTGCCGTTCAAAAAATACTATTGTTGGGTTGTTAGTTTAATGATTTTTAACCTTAAGAGTGAAGTCTAGTGATGCATTCGCCAGTTGTTTTTTGATCAACCTTTCTTGTTCTTTTCACATTAATCAAAAAGGGGCGAAATACCTGTCCTTGAGTAGCAATTACCTACAGTTTTGAACTAAAGAAATTTTGATTTATGAATTAATAAAAGCAAAAAACGAAAATTTGTGAAATTTGTCCATTTTTCTTTTACTGCTTTTATTACCTTATAAACTCAAACTTGTTTAACTTTAAATTCTAGATAATTTTGCTTCAAATATGGGTATTTGGCCGATTTTTGGATAAAAAGAAAAAATAACGAAATAATGATAAAAAAAAACTAAATGGCGAATGCGGCACTAGACCTCACTCTTAGTTAACTAACCAGCAATTGTGACTGTGACATAAATGACATTGGCTGGCATTATTTTCTCACACTCATAATGGTTACCTTAATTTTTAGTTTAGGCACCTTTGAATCGTCTTCAGGTGAATACGATTGGAGATACTTACCAGTTGAAACGTTATAAATTAAAGCAAATAAAGACAAAACGTCCAAGACTATTCTATAATTTAAGAAACATCATTGTTTTCAACCTTCAAACAGACAACAGTAAAGTCGGTTCCATATGAACAATCACACATCTATTTTGTAATATGGTCCTACATTGAATTTTGCCACCAATAATCTGGTTCATGCAGGATGAACAAAACTTATTCCAAAACGGTTTTATAGGCTTCGGGTAACTAAGCTATTAACCCCCCTCCCCCCAAATCATGTAGTTTCGGTACATTCCTCACTACATTACACCCAAAAACAGTAAATTAAAAGTTGACGGATCTGTTAATAATAAGAATTCGTGTTGATTAACGACAGTTTTCTGTAATTTCTTTTCAGCCTTTGCCGTTGTTATTATGGGTCGTAATTCTTATGAAAATATTCATGGTGATTTGTGACATATTTACCAGTTTTCTCCCTGGTTTGCAGGTATCTAGATATGGTGGTCCTAACAAGATGCATATTTGTATTCAGCTATTAATATTATTAATCTGACTTTTTGACGGCGTTATTAGATCAATTGTTTTGTTTTAGGATTATATTGACTATTCCTGGTCTAACTGATACCTACATTCAAGCAGGTAATACGTCTGAAGACTTATATGGCACTAACGAAGGTCACAAAAACAGTTATACCCCATCTTCTATGATAAAAGATAAATTTTTGGGAAAGAGGATAGATTATGTGATGTATCATCAAGGCTCAAATGTAAACGTAGAACTTAAGAGCTATAATTTACCTTTGCCAGTACGTGTTCCTAAACAAACCTATAGTTATTCAGATCACGAGGCTATATTAGTAGAACTATCTATAAAAAAGGATGACAAATCAGTGAAAAATAATTGTCTTGATGAGTCTGCAAAAGAACGGATGGTGCTCAAGGAAAGTGTAGAGTTGTGTAATGAAGCTTTAAAAAGTATTTCCAGGACTAAGGTTCTTTATTGGTTTGGTGTATTACTCTTATTCTTATTGTTGACGGCCAGTTTAATTACTCCCGCATTCATTAATCCTAGTGTTTTTACCAGTTACTCAACTACATTTTCAGTTATAAGGGTTATACTTGCAGCGTTATTGATTTTTTGTTTTCTAATGGCTACATTATGGAATAGAATAGAAATGCATGGTGTTCTATCCGGAAAACTAGCCATGGAAGTATCGTTAGGAAAGATGAAAAGTTGCAAAAGTTTATGACAATATATTATATAGGTACAATTTAAATAATTTATTTTTATAATAATTGAAAAAAAAAACTGTTTCAAAGTTAAATTTATTTAAACATTTTTAGCTATATTTACTAAAGTTTTAATCTCACAATACGGGTTTCAAATGATACGTTGTGTTTCAAACCTTTAAGATTTTCCTCAAGAGTGTTTTATAACTTACATCTCCTCGGAGCATAAAAATTAGTTTTTTACGGTGTTTCTGTTTTAAAATGAAAATTTGACCTTCATCAATCTTTGGGGCTAGGTACTAGTTGTTCATGTGTGGAGTAAAAGCAATTTTTTCAAACCACCTTAAGTAATAATGGGGATTTCCTAACGCTGGACCCAAAAGCGTTCTAAAGAGGTTGGAAATTGCATATTACAATCCGGGTCGAAAAATGGCTAAATGTTACAGTCCTGAGGGGGGGGGGGGGAGAATTGCAGAAATAGTAACACATTTTATTTAGACCTAAAAAGGGGGCGGGGGGGGGGGGGGGGGGGGATAGGAAAAAGGAAAAAGTCATACTTGCAAAATTTTAAAACGCCAGTAATGTTAATACATACATATATGGTTGAATATAAAAAAAATCCTTGTCTCTAAAGTTGAACAACTTATCTGTAGAGATTGATGGTTTCAAATTTTAAATTTAGAACAGAAATATCACAGGGCACGGACGAAGGCCCTCGGGGCATAAATAAATCAAAATTTTGACCATGTACCGTCATTTACAAAACAAATTATTTCTAAAGATATAATTATTAAAAAACTTTCATGAATAAAACACAGTTGGCCTACTTACAGTTTGCATTTCCCGAATTAATTATAAAGGCCTTGAGTGAAGACAGAGGTTTATTTTTATTTCAGTTTAAATTACTAGCTTAAAAAACAACTCGCATGCAAACTTTTACGAAAAGCATATATATTCATTATGATGCAAAGGGTAAAAAAAAATCATTGATCTATGATATTTTCTATGCTAGGCAAAAGGAATGCCTGAAAAACAGTGGCGTCATTCAATATCCTATGATCTACTACTAAGAGCCATTTGTGCTTACTTTTGCTAGTTTTCTAGCACGGACGCTTGCTATAAAATGATTTTTGGCATAACTTTTTCATTGTATTTTTCTGGCTTTAAAAAAGAATCGAAATTATCAGGACTTTAATATTGAGTACATTTTCTATACACAAACTCCCATATTATTCAATTTTTGAAATTATTTAAACGCATATAAATCTGACGTATTATGTAAAAACTTTATTATTTAAAAAAATAATGTATTTTCAGTAAATTTATGTGAACCAACACCAAAAAAATATTTCCTAATTTGATTCCGCCACAATCATATAGATATTTATCACTGTACTTAACAAGTATTATATTTTTATTTTTATAACACATCTCACATATCCTGTACTGGATCTTTTTGATGTAATATATATTTGAATTTAAATTTGTTTCTTAATGATCTTCGACCTTACATACATAAGTAGAGTAAGGGCCACAAATAGAACATTCTTGTTTACATTTCTGTCTGTATAAAAACTCCAGCAAAATGCCGCCTTGTAAAAGAAGCGTATCACGTATTACTGTAAAAAGGGATCCAAAAATCTATAGCAGACCATACACTACCATCATACTAGATTAACAGTTTTGATAAAAGAATGACAGTAATAATGATCGTGTAAGGGCAAATTTCAAGGATTGATGGCCGGACTTATATAAACTCTCATTAGAAAAAATACTGATTTGAGAATGACGAAAGATTAACATAATTCAGGATTGTCCGTCCGATCTAGAGTCTGCTATAAATAAAACCAGAGTTAACAGCCGTATATGAGCTTCGGCTATTAGCGATGGAAATACTGTTGATTGGTCGAGTTTTGCATTTTTTAACTGATTAAGCCAGTGAGACGCGAAAACGGGCTTTGGAGGCCAATATAATATTTATTAGAATAAATTAGTTAGAGTTTTCTTGTAGTCTACGTTGACTGTTATTAGTAATACTTTGCCAAACAGCAAAATCCCGCTAAACGATATTTAAAGTGATTTTCCCTGAATCCACACAAACAATTTTGTAAAAACCTGTTTCGTATTCAGCGGCAAGTATAATTCTTTCCAGCGAATTGAAAATCCTGTTTTAGGCATCAGCCACTGCCGAGATCTTAACGCGTGAAAAATCAATTAGCGGGATTTTGTTGGTTGGCAGAATGTCCCCATTATTTACTGTAACGTATTTTTAAATTTCATACTGGAACATTTTACGTTTTAAAGGGTTAGTTTTATTGTTTTGGTAAAAGTGGCAATTTGTTCATTTCAATAGGAGAGGAATAAATGGAGGAATGTTAAAGTAATCTATTCTATTATATTAGAATATAATATGAACCAATTTAAAATATATATGATAGATTCCGCTAGATAATGAACACCAAAATAACCAACATACTTTAATTAATTACAATTTTACTTTATAAAACGTGATAACAATTATTTTTAACTCGTGTTCCACGACTGTCTAGTGTCTATATTCAACTGCCACTTTTGCCGTCGCAGCAGAAAAGCTTATCTGGACGTGTATGCATATATTATGTGATCTGGACCGAGCCCAGGTGAAGGCGATGACATTATTCTCGCAGTGGCGAAGGCGCTCCAAAGCTAACATACATAATATCCTAATTATATAAAGGACCCCGCACAAAGCTTATGGGAAATGGCTTTCGGCTAATTTTTCTGAATTTTTAGTATTTTCTAGATCTTGAAGTCCTGATTAAAAGTGTCCATGGCCTTAATCCAATCCTATGACTAGTTTTTGAGTTATGGCCTTTTAAAGTTGGCAACTTCTTACTTTGAGATTTCATACATTGTCTGGAGTTTTCACTTATATAGAAATAAAATGTGTACAGGATGTTGAATAATTTATAGGCGGATTAAATTATTACTAATATCGAAAAATTATGAAAATCCAACAAAAAAACTTTACTCATTTTTTGTATTTTGAAAACAAGCGCCTAGATTGTATTCATATTTTAATATCTTGTAGTACCAAGCTATAGATAAAAAAATGGGTATAGGTTGACGTAGAATATATTGCCGGGTATTTTATTTTTCAAAAAAAAATTGAAAATTCACCTGAAAGCGTAATAAACGACTTTTAATTGATTCATTTAATTATTATACCAATCTGTAACCATTTTCATTTACAATACTTATTTTACATTCTTATCTTAGATATACAGGGTGAACCAGTTACAATGATTTACACAAGTGAAAACTTTTAAATATAGATAAATTAAAAAATGTTTTTTTTATCAAATGACAAAATATTATTGTTAAATTATGAAATATTTTTTTCGTAAGATACCGTACATGAAACGTTTAGATTATCTTAGAGTCATACCAACATGTTTTTTGTATGTAATTTATATTTTTTATTTTCCCATATTTAAAAGTTTTTACTTGTTAAATCATTGTAACTGGCCCACCCTGTATATCTAAGATAATGTGTTAAAGAATAATTATTGTAAAAGAAAATTGTTACAGATTGGCATAATAATTAAATGAATCAATTGAAAGTCGTTTATTACGGTTTCGTTAATTTTAAATTTTTTTTTAATAAAAATACCCGGCAATATATTCTACGTCAACCTATATCCATTTTTTTTATCTACAGCTTGGCGCTACAAGATATTAAAATATGAACAAAATCTAGCCGTTCATTTTTAAAATTCAACATATAAGTAAATTTTTTTTTTGGATTTTCATAATTTTTTAATATTAGTAATTATTTAATCCCCCTATAAATTATTCAACATCCTGTATATATTTTATTTCTATATAAGTGAAAGAAAACTTAAGGCCTACTTTTCCACCAATAAAAAGAAAATAAAAAAGTTGAGTTTTTAAGAAAAAAGTGAAAACTCCAGACAATGTATAAAATCTCAAAGTAAGAAGCTGCCAACTTTAAAAGGCCATAACTCAAAAACTAGTCATAGGATTGGATTAAGGCCATGGACACTTTTAATCAGGACTTCAAGGTCTCGAAAATACTAAAAATTCAGAAAAATTAGCCGAAAGCCATTTCCCATAAATGTTGTGCGGGGTCCTTTACTGATTACAATTCTATGTAATATCAACAGGTGGTATATCTCGATTTTATTTACAGAAGACTGAAAGGTAAACAAGAATGTTATATTTGTTGCTCTTATATACCTATATTTAAAATCTTACTACAGATGTGTAGAATCAACGACGATAAAACGATATAGTTTCTTTCACCGCGCATACAACTCACTGTTTATAGAGAACATTATATCTTATGACATGTCAATGAACACTGATTTGTAAAATGAACATGCTGACACTAAATCAGTTACTTTACGGACCTGGCATCTTCAATATATTATGATTTACATTATGGGGAGAATTTGGTAAATTTAGTTAAAGAAATTGACCGATAATAAATCAAAACCAATAAGTCTTTGTCAAACGCAGTGCGTTACAGGGGCATCACTTCGTTTACACGTGAGTTTAAAAATTTAAGTAATTTATCAGCTAGTCCAACCAGACACATAAAATGATCAGAAAGCCAACTATTTTGCAGACATGCGCGTTTTCAACGATTTGCAAACTGTTGAAAATCTGTTTATGATTGAAGGTTAGAACCATGGCGTCCTAGAATTTAAAAAAGATGAATGAGAGATAATACAGGCTACCTAGTTCATAAAAAAAACAAGGGAAAATTTGAAGTTTACCACGTTGATAAAGTATATAGGTCACCGTCTGTTGCTACACAAATCAACATACATAATAATATGTCATTGTTGATTAACAAGCAAAACTATCCTTACAATATGTTTAATATGCCTTGTCATAATTTGACAAACAAAACCAACTTTAAATTATTAATGGCCACCGATACGGACGTCACCACTGTCCGTTAGATCCCCCACAAAGACGTCCCGGCTCCCCGATAAAAGGGCTAAAAATTCACGTCTTTTAAATCTAGTGGAAATGAAAATCACCATAACAAATAAATTATTTTATTTTGCCTTCACATACAACTTAAGTGTCATATACCATTTTAAACATATTTTTTAAAATGACTAGATGGTAAAGATTTTACTATTTCAAAATGTGACAACAAAGTTTAGTTTTTAAACACATTAAAATTTAAACGCTTAGAAAAACTATTCGATGTTATAACTAAGCCCTTTGATAACCGTGAAAAACATTTCGAATATTAAAAACTAAGAGTAACATTTTACGAGGTGTTTATCGTAGAAGTCCCACTATCTGGATACTGGAAACAGCAATAGTTAAAGAATTAAACAATTAGATCTAAAAAATAATTTGAAAAATCTACGTTGTGTTGCCAATTTACTATACAGGATAATTCATGTCGACTGGCCTATTATAAAAATTCGGAAACTAAACGACTGAACTTGAAACTTTAGCACTGAGCTTAATTACTGCTAAACTTTTTAAAAGCGCGTTTTAACATTTTGATAACTTCTGGTTATATAGATAAGGAACATAATTCACGTCACATGCATCGCATCGCCCCTCATTGTTCTTACTCCCGCTTCGAGACTTCCCAGAAAATATAGTCATTTTTGTTATTTATACAATGTGTCTACTTAAGTTGGCAACTAATGGAAAACTTTTTTATTATTAACTTTACGAAAAAAAGTTATTCTTCATAAAAAGTTCTGCATGGTTCAAAACCTAAAATAAAACCATCAATTGTTTCAGTCGTATACCAGGTTTGTCAAAAAAATATGAATTTTGCCCAAGAGTAAAGTGCCTTTATTTTTGAGAATATCAAAAATTGTAATTATGAAAAAGTATGTTCTAATATGCAATTATACTAAAAAATATTTTGTTATTTTTACAAATTTTGTCTCAAACTAGGTACCGATAAATTTGTAAAAATAAAAAAATATTTTTCAGGGTAATTGCATATAAGAATATAGTTTTTAATGTCGAACAACATTTCATAATTACAGTTTTAGATATTGTCAAAAATAAAGGTACTTTACTCTTGGACAAAATTCATATTTTTTGACAAATCTCGTATATGAAAAATTTAACATCTGATGGTTGCATTTTAGGTTTTGATCCATGCAGAACTTTTTATGAAGAATAACTTTTTTTCGTAAAGTTAATAATAAAAAAGTTTCCCAGTTGTCAACTTAAGTAGACACACTGTATACACCGGAATAAATTGAATGAAGTTTATAACAGAATATTACTTTTATTTCTTTCAGACATCCCCATAGATTTTTCTAAAAATAAAATTGGTCTCGAGTAGGTAATTTTTATTGCCCCTGCGACAAAAGCGATATAACAGCCTTAAAGTGCTCGCTCACTGGGGCGAAGCGGCGTGTCTTCTTCTTCACTTCTTTTTGGCCTCGGCTAAAGTTAGAGCAATTAGCCAACACGATTTGGGCGATCGTCTTTGCGACATTTACAACCACGAGTTTTTCTTAATTTTTTTTGTTCACATTCACTGACTATGTTACACTATATTTTTTGACTCCTTTAATATTTACACTTATGCTTTACTCACTTTACGTATTATGAAGGGGTTAGTTAGACAGATAGCACAACAAAGGATTTAAACTCTTCTCGTTCCCGGGCACCGGAAGAGCATTGGACACCAAAAAGTTGGCTTGGGTAGTGTTGCGAAGCGTATTTTTCCGCCTAAGAAATTTGCGTGCAAGTAAATGTAGGCTCGCTCACTGCTTTGCGCCTCACCTGAAGACGACTGGAGATATTTACCAATTGAAACTGGGTGATTTATAAACAAATAAAGACAAATCTAAAACTTTTCTATCATTCAAGAAACATTGGTGACATTTTGCAAGCCAACAAAATCCCGCTAGTTGATTTTTCAGGCCGTAAAATCTTCGCACTGGCTGATACCTGAAACTGGATTTTTGATTCGCTGGAAATAATTATAGTTGCCGCTGAATTTGAAACAGGTTATTACAAAATTGTTTGTGTGGATTCCGAGAAAATCACGTTTGAAATAGCGTTTAGAGGGATTTTGTTGGTTTGCAAAATGTCACCATTGTCTCAAACCTTTAAACGCATAATATAAATTGTCCCAATTATGAAAACTTACTATCTTTTTGAAATATATAACCCTATTTTTTCTTTTGATTCCTGCATACAATTTCTAACACATTTTATGAATATTAAATATGTCAATTACACTATTTGAGAGACACCTGATATTTGGATTATTAATCTTTTATTTACTATTTTAACTTTACTTAAAATCGTGAACATTTTTTTCAATAAAACTTTTGGTTGTCATACTGTCAGTGATGGTTATTTTGTCTCTCCCAAAAGTTATTTTGATAAAATTGTAATTTAAAAAAATGGCATGGTTATGTTAAAGAGGACGATTTTCGCGCAAATGGTGTTTAGTTATATGACATATTTCATGAAATATGTATAGAATTTTAAGCAAAAACCAAAAATAAATTTTAAAAAAGAAGATTGAAAAAATAAAGTTATCAATTTTTTTTTGAGACAACCTTAATATATGAAATTACCTTAAAAACAAAAATAAATAATTTCGAAGTCCGAGCGATTTTTAGAAAAGAAAAACAACATGAATGTTCCCACCTTTTGATTCTCGCTGTATAACAAGTCAAGCTCAATTTTTAAAATGGACTAATTGTACATTTATTGCATTTTCGGATTGTACTCAAGATTCTTAACATACATAATATCTTAATGATGCATTTTAGAAAATAACGGTTTACGGTGGATTTTCAGATCCGGTTGTACAATTATGGTTTAAGCTTAGTTCAACGTTGAACCAAGCTACAGTTGTACGGCCGGCCCTCAAGCAATCGTTTTTAATTTTCAAACCATTTTTGTCAAAAAATTATAATTTCAAGATTAACTGGAACTATTCCAAAACATGTCTTTTGGATAGAAAGTAAAACATTAAGATAGGAATGTGAAAATTGTTTTTTGTAAACTGCACCGCTGAGATGTTATATCTTGTCAAAATGTACGTATGTATGCAATATGTTAAAAATTAACCATTCGAGCCCTAAAATATGTTTAGTATCTTAAGCAAAATTCGAAAATTGTATAAAAACCCTATTAATCCATTAAAAAATGTAACGTTAATTAAATTCAAAAGTTTTTAATATGCCACTCACCATGAATCACCCTGTATAAAAGAGTCCACTAGTGCATCTGATAACAACATTAAATTTTAAAAGTTATCAAACTGCGTCATTGTTTCTGTATATAACAGTGGGGCGTCTACAAAAAGATATAAAACAACCAAGAAAATAAGAGACCTAAAATACACTAGCAAAGTACTGTATCAAATTTTAAGGTAATACACACAACTATACATTATCAAATTATCTATAAATAGCAGACATTCTTATTAACTTTCCTAAAACTAGACCTAAGACCAAATTTATTCTTTGCGTACTTTTCGTTTCCTGGTCCCTTCACCTTCGGCAGCTGCCTGATCCTAAAGTTAAAATACAAAAACATTTTTAAATAATAAGGCTTTGTTTTGTTAAATAAACTATGATAAACTTTTCCTTTCAAAAATTAATATGACCCTGTGGAGTATACTTCAGTCTATTTCAGAAAGGTGTAGAGTAATAAAATGGGAAATTCCGTCCCGTTCGGCTCAATTTCGGTGTTGGCCATAGGCGCAGGTAAAAATAAAAAAATTAAATTATTTATGATAACTAACCAAAGAAAAAAAAAGATAATTTTATAAAGAAGGAACTAACTAGTAGCTATAGCAAATTTACACAAACAAAGTTTTGGAAGACATAACTGAAACCATAGTGGAACTGTGCTGCGCACACCGCCATGTCATTGCGAACTAAAACCTATAGAACTTATATGGGCGCAAGTGAAAGGATTTATAGTAAGACACAACACGACATTTAAAATAAAATACGTTAAGCTACTGTTTGATCAAGCCATTAAGGAAGTGACAATCGAGAACTGGCGAAAATCAGTCCATCATGTCATTAAAGAAGAGGAGAAAATGTGGATTCTTGACCACCTGATCGATCGGACCGTCGACCCGTTAATTATAACGTCAAGAGGAGATGACAGTTCCTCAGATGACGAAGAATATTATGATTTTTTTAATTTAATATCTGTATAATGTATTTTGTATTTTTTTTAAGTTTAATAAAAAATAAATGTATCTAATACTAGGTACATAATTCACGCCTTTCACACCATTTTCAGTGTTTGTGAATGGATAACACAAGGCAAAACCCATAGATTGACACAAACCCGGGTGGTACTAGCTGCACTTGATGAAAATAAAGAATTTTGCAATGAAATCAATGCCAAATTATCAAAGTGGCTCAAGCATTTGTTGGGTCACCCTGTAGTCAGTTTGCATACCTAATGAGCTTTTATTACTTTACACCTTTCTGAAATAGACTATAGCAAATATAACATATAATTGAAATTAGACTGTAACTTCATCTTTCTCTGACATTCTCACTTTTGGTCCAGTTCATTATATCTCTTATTAGAGGAGATAACCCGTTTTATAGCTCAACATATTTTAATTAACTTTTTTATCGCGTACATTTTATAGGTAAATAATTTATGAATAAAAAATCGTCGCAGCACTATAATAAACAAAAAAATTGACCATTTGTTTTTTGGTATTATAGCTTGACCACGCCGCCACTGAATGACTTCTAAAAAAAGAGTGTCAAGACAAGAGTGACACGTCTGTTTTTATTTGAAATGACAATAATATGCACAAAACACAACTGTGCCAAAAGACCGACATTGCAAATTATTATTTAAACACTAAGTGCACATTTAAATAGTTTAAATCCAACTCCGTTGTAAAATACCGCTAACAAACACAGAAAAGGTTCAGAAAAAACATAGCATCAAATATGAGGTAAATTTATGATGTCGAGTTAATTTGGTCAAGGATATAAATATTACTGTCAAGAAATGTCAAGTTAGAATAAGAACTGTCAATTTAGTAAAAATATTGTCAAAGTTATGTGAAACTAATGTTAAAAAGGTATTTGTGGACTAATTTAAACGGACAGTAATGTAAAAAACGGGCATCTTTATATCGTATCAACAGAGATGAATTGACCAAAATCGCCATTAAATTAACATGAATTTATTTCAAAATTATTGTGTTTAAAGGCAAACAAACATTTATTACTGATATTGTTATATAACCCCGATTATTTCTGATCAGTTTAAAAAATAAATAGTTACTTACTTTATCTTCAACTGATTCATTATTTTCATCAGAATCAGGTTCTGAATTTTTCTCTGCATCTTCTTCTTCCCCTTCTTCTTGTTCTTCGGTAACTTCTGTTATTTTTTCGTCTTCGGCTTCTTCCTTTATATCCTCAGTCGGCTCATCAGTCTTTTTTTTGATAATTTCTTCTTTTAGCTCCCGTTGTTCCTTTAAAATTAGCTCTATGGTTATTTTATTAAGATACACAACTCAAATGTAGGGAATAAAAGTCCCAGTTCAGCTGAGCGCTGAGCAATGGAATATATAATACCAGTATAATACAAGTTTCCCTTGTGTGATATGACGAAGTCTTAAATCACCAATGGAGCCATCGCTAACTATACTATCTTTGTTTTACTTATCTGGTTAAATAAGGATGGCATACAACTGGTGGATCCACCAGTGAATAAAAGAAATCGTAAATATTATTTAAAATTTAGATCTATTTATTTATGATTTATAAATCTTATCAAAAAACAAAACATTAAAATAGGTAGGAAGGTGACGCCATGAAATTCTACGGAATTAAAAAAAGTATGTATTGAAAACCCACCCCCATAAGTGGTCTATCAGGTACTTCGGACAGGAAGGCACTAAACAGACTAAGATTTTCGTTTACAAGACAAATTATGATTACATTAAAATACATATGAATGTCAAGTTTTACCGTAGTTTGGAAAATACTTCGCTTTCTCAATGTAAAATATGAAACACGCCCCCATAAGTTTTATTATTAATTAGTTTAGTTAAGATATTTTTATCGTAAAATAAGTTCTTTTGTGACAATTAAAATAATTTTTGCTGATAGATAGAGGTAGACGATAGATTTTTAATTTATAATAATTAGTGTTTTTACCCTTTTGATAAACTTTGCGTCGTGTTTCGGGGAAAAAAGAAATATGGAGTCGTTAATTGTTACTATTCCGGCTAGCAGCGCGTCTGTAGGACGATCCTTTTCTGGATTAAAAATAATTCATACCTAATTACGAAACACACAGGGGGAGACACGCTTATTAACAATAATCTCTCTGGAGAGCGATCTTTTGCAGGATTTAAATTGCAAAACCAATTTTTTGACGATGTTTAAAATAATTTTTACGTAAATACCGCCGTGTTGAACTAATTCACAAATAATGTCGTTTTATTCTTCTTCTGCCAGTGTTCTTTCCGCAGACTCAAAAACAAGACATTTTGTGACAAAATTTGACATTTAAATGCTTGAATGCTACGGAAGGTAAATTTTTGTGTGCAATTTTTGCCTACTCTGGTTAAAACAGCATTGCACGCCACTGCCTTATGGGGTGGTCTTCCGCCAGTGTAAAGTAAGGCACCAGGCAGACCAAGATATTTTTCTATGAGACAATTAATACTTTAAAATAAATGGATGTTTTATAAATAAGTACTAAACATTAATTCCTATGGGATGGTCTGCCTTGTTAGGCAATGTATACCATTTTTTGATATTTTAAAATAAGATACAAAATAATCGGATGTTGAATGACGTAGTGTTTCATGCGGTCGCCTCCTAATCTACAAGCTCTTAACTAAATTGAGGCTTATTACATTACATCGGAATTACAAAAAACAGTTTTCTTATACATGGTGTCCTTGAAATGACTGTACAACGCTTCACCACAAATTCCTTACCCAAAATTAAGGCGATCTATAAAAGTTACCTATAATTTTGGAACTAAGAATGACCACTATTAATAGCGTGTTTTGACGTATACGCCATCTTTTTTTAATACCTGCAAATTTAAAAATGGCGTGTGATTGGTAAATAAAAGTTTGTCTTTTTGTTACCCCCGTACAAATGACTTTAATTATTTCTCTGACACTACCTGACTTCATCGTAAAACTTTTTTGTCTCTTATTAAATTTTAGCCAGATATGCAGTTTCTCTACAAAAAAAATATATATTCAGGAACACGGAGAACATTCGTACAATTGTTATAAAAATCAAACTAGTTGGTAGTTATTTAGAATTTATATTTTTCGTTTAGAATTAACAGCAATGATGAATTACAAGGTATTGTAAATATTTTTTTCATGTCTGGCTAAAATTTAATAAGAGACAAAAAAGTTTTAAAATGAAGTCAGCTAGTGTCAGAGTAGTACATTATACACCTAGGGACTAAAGTGGTATTTTAAATCCCGAGACAAAAAGTTTATAGCCCGACCAACGGGAGGGCTATAATTTGTCAAGGGATTTAAAAACACTTTGGTCCTGAGGTGTATATACTATTTTATGTACTTTAGGGATTTAAAGGGTACTTTAAATCCCTATTTTCAGGGAAAAAAGTGGTACTTTAAATCCCTAGGGATTTAAAATTTACTTTAAATCCCTAGGGATTTAAAGTAAATTTCTTTGCAATAAGAGCTAAATTTCGAAATTTATTTTCAATAATTTTATTAGAAAATATAACACGACATGGATGCAACAAAAGTGTAACGTGTTTAGAACAATATTAAACTATAAAAAATAACTTAATTTCTATTAACATTAACAGTTATGTTTACCCCACTGCAATTAGCCAAGTGAAAAAAAGGTACATTATCATTATTGCAGCTGTTATTTTTATTAATTAAAGTGTTTTTGAAAATTGTAGCCGTTGTCGTCGTCGGTGGCACCGACGATGTCGTTGGTGTTTCATTTTGTAAAATAGGAATCGAAATATCTGAAGACGTTTCGGTGGAAGTACCAGTAAAAAGTTGATCTGCCATACTTTTTTTCTGGTATAAGGAATTTTCCACATATCCCTCAGCGACGGTACTACTTGTCGCAATGTCTTTTAAGCTGATCTATCGTTACTCCAGAGTCGGCTAGTAGCGATGCTGACGTCCTTCTAAAACAATGACCAGTGTACAATTTTGCATCTGGAAGCTTTAAATATTCGGCAATCTTGGTTGGCAGTTGTCCAATCGTATTCTTGCCCATTGGCTGAGACGTGCATTTTCCATTTCTGTACCCAACGAAAAATCTTGTATGGCATTGTATTGATGGAGATCTTAAGGCAATATACTTCTTCACCAATCGTACTACATCTGTGAAGTTTTCCTTTGACCGTTTTATAACAAAAGATCGGTCTTTTTCTGTCTTGGTATCTCGTAAATTGACCAAAAAGAACGTTTCATAGTCTACTATAGGACATCGGTTTTGTCAAGCTGGCAGAGCTCCTTGCCTCGACAGGCAAGAGCCACGCCCATGACTAGAACTACCTGGAACAAAATATAAATAAAATAAATAGGTACCTACTTTATTTTTCAAAAAGCGTGTAAATAGCATAGATATAGGTATAGACTGGGACAAAATATCGGTTGAAAAAAAATGTGTATCTTACCTTTTGCCCTAAAAGTTCATGGTCGGGTGCTTTTTCCAGGAACTCTTTAATGTTGTCAACATCGAGTGTCTTCGAGTTTTTTGGTTTGTAGCCCTCATTTTGTCGTTTCAAAAAAGCGGTTAGTTTGCAGAATTTGCTAATGTCGACGCCCATGTCTGTTGCAATTGTGGCTTTTATCATCGAATATACACTCAACAGTGACGATGCTTTAAGCTTTTTTAACTTTTCTAAGAAATATGCTAATAGTACCTTTTCTTCTGTAAATTCTTCTACGTTTCGTTCTTTGCACCATTTAATAAACTCAGATAACTGTTTTTTATATTGTTCTCCAGATTTTCTTGGTAATAATTGGCCTACAGCCTCTTGAGCTGCCTTTTCGATTTGTTCCATCGCGATAAACGTCTTTCAGTGGATGTAGCGTGTTTGACTAATATTTATCGAGTGACTTTTGTTTTACTTAGTTACTTGTCGTAACTTGTCATTTGGCCGTTGATATGGAACATCAGATTTTTTAGAAATAGAGTACCTACCGTTTAGTGGCATTTTTTTTTAACGTTTTACCTATCCTAAAGTACATAAAAATAATTAAAGTCATTTATACGGGGGTAACAAAAAGACAAACTTTTATTTACCAATCATACGCCATTTTTAAATTTGCAGGTAATAAAAAAAAGATGGCGTATACATCAAAACACGCTATTCATAATAGCTACTCTTAGTCCCAAAATTAGTGGAAATCGATAAAGGCGTTTAGAAATTATTCCAAAAAAACGACATTAATTTGAAAACTTTAGCGCCCTCTAGCGTCAAAACGAAGCACATCGCATATAGGTAAGTTTGCCTAGATCGCCTTATTTTTGGTTAAGGAATTTGTGGTGAAGCGTTGTAGTCCTTTCAAGGACACCCTGTATATTAAAAAAAATCAAATTTGCGTGCTTTGAAGCAAATGCAACATTGGTGACATTTTGCCAACCAACAAAATCCCGCTAATCGATTTTTCAGGCGCTAAGATTTCGGCAGTGGTTGATTCCTGAAACAGGATTTTCGATTCGCTGGAAAGAATTATGCTTGCCGCTGAATATGAAACAAGTTTTTACAAAATTGTTTGTGTGGAGTCAGAGAAAATCACATTGGAAATATCGTTTAGCGGGATTTTGTTGTTTGGCAAAATGTCGCTATTTTCTATTACTATGTACCGCTAAATTTATAAATTACCTGGGTTGGACTAGAAGAAGGCTTACAGCAAAGATACAAAATAAATACTACTGGAATGCTTAGCACAAGAATGTATACGATCCACAAGAATGGATAATCATTGGTAAGGTTTGCTAGCTTTTGGACTACGCTTTCCTGAAATTACAAGGTAAAGGGGATTAAATATAAAAAAAAGTATTAAATAGCCCACTAATATCACGTCCATACTTTTTTGGAAAAATAATTAGCTATTTTTATATTTCAAGTAACAATTTTAGTTCCCTCATTTCTGCGATACCTCTGTAAAAATATACAGGATGATTCCTAAGTTAATATTTCTTTTTTAGCTGTGTATAGAAGGCAATAAAATAAACATTTTCCAAAAACTTAAAAATAGGCAAGATACAGAAGTAAAAAATCTAAGTGCGGGCCTGGTCATCAAAACGTAGCCCGCTATATTTAATGTTGTTTTTCTTATCTTTTATTAGTTATGCAATTTAAGGGTCGGTGGTGAGTCATTTAGCTATACGCTGCGGTGTGTTTTTCCGAAGCAAGTTAATTTTAAATTGGTGACACGTGAAAATGGTAAAATTTGAAAACACAATGAACTAGTAAATATATGGTGCTAATTTAGGGTGAGTGTCGTCAAAGTGCGGCTGCTGCTTCGAGATTATACGCAGAAAGCTTTTCCTTGCGGGCTCATCCTATGCCCACAACTTTTCTTAATGTTATTCAACGGACAAGTTAGGCAGGACCGTATTTGATCCATAGTGTAATAAATGAATGTAAGTTTTTTGAAAAAAGGTATTTTAAAATGTTTATGTTAATGCCACAGCTAAAAAAGAAGTATCAACTTTGAAATCACCCTGTATATTTTAGTGAAAATGGGGTTTTGACTTAAAATGTTATCTCTAAACAAGGCCCATTATTTTTATTTATTTGATGATTAATACAAATAACCTCATGAAAATTTACGATGCGGACCAATAGAATTTAAAAAATGTTTATCAGACACAATATTAACATAAAAATCAATTTAAATGGCAACTAAGTTAATTTAATTGTTTATGTGTACTCAACAATAATTATAGGCACAAAAATATCAGGTTCTACGAATATTTTTATCGACAATTAAGTAACAAAACACTGTGAGATAAATGACGTTGTCAAAAGTGATTTTCTTACAATTAAAGTGACCCGGTTAGCCTAATTCTTGATTTACTAATCAGGCGATTTTAATTTTTAATTTAGTTGCCAATGTCATTTATGTCACAGTCACAGTTATTTATCGATGCCTTTTGTTTGGTATAAATTACTATGTATCTTTAAACTACCGCTAAAAAATTGTGCTTTGACATTTGCTTAAGCTATTTGGTTGAGTATTTATTGTTTACAATATTTGTGCAACCCAACATACGACATGTCAGGGACCTAAAAAAATACTGAATGGTAGCTAATATACTAAATACTAATTAGCAACTTTAGCATAAGTTTATAAAAATTGACTTATTTTTACCTCCTTTACACAATTGAACAAATAATAAACGTACAAGATGACTGGAATTGAACAATAAATAAAATACAATCCCCAACCAGTAGGATTGTAGTTTAAAGATTTCATTATTCTTCCCCAAAGTGTGACCTATTGAAATAAATATTTATAACTTTTATCTTAAATACACTTCATTTAAACGTTTTTAAACTATATTTGTGGGTTCCTAAATGTATTTTGTGAAAATATCAGTTTCCTGCTATCAAGTTCATAAATTCTTGTATCTCCTGCTTAATTTAAGATATTGACATGCGGTTTTCATCAGTTTTCTGATTATATTTTTTTTTATCCAAATAAATATTTAAATACACACCTGTAATGTAATTTTAATATTAAAGTAATCCAAAAAATAATTGCCAGGGCCGTAATAGTAAAAAAAGGCTAATTTGAAATATTGATGATGTGGTATTTGATAACAAAACTTTTAACATCCGTATTCACAAAAGGGTTCTAAATTTAAAACCGTCCTAAACTGACAGTTCTGGGTTTAAAATGAGAAGTGTCAGAATAAGTCCACTAAGTTTTGTATTTTAAATATTTTTTTGGTTTGTCTTCAAATTTATAAAGAAAAACGATTTTAGTACGTTTGCAACAACATTCCGTTCAAATCTTCTTATACAAACTTATGAATGGCACAATTTGCTGTAATGCCCTGCTTGAATCTGTGTTTTTTTTGGTTCCACCAAGGCGCACGAGGCAGATGCAACTTTTCTTCGAAGTGACTCATCGAACCAACTATGGACAAAATGCCTTCATGTCAAGATTATTGCGGAATTACAATAGTCATTTTCCAGATTGCGATCTATTTAGGATTATTATTATTTATCCTTTATTCCGTAAAAAACTATTATGACTTACTTTAATTTATTTTAATCTATTTTAACTCTATTATTCTGTTGTTTGTTTTATACTATGTATTGTTTTTTTCTTCTGCTATGGCTAATTAGTGTATCTTAGATTTAGATGTAACAATTGGAATGTTTCCGTAGTGTATTTAAAGATGAATAAATGAATAAATTATTTATCGTTAAGTCGATTGAATTAAAAAAAAAACTAGAATTTACACATATGGCATATAAAATAATGCCACGGTGAAAACACCTGCGATATTATAGATCGAAATATTTCGGGTCAAATTAAACCCCTTTAGTGAATACGGGTGTAAAATTTTAAAAACCTTTAAATTATATTAAATTTCTAAAGCCTAGAAGTACCTAAAACTGTATTTAAAATTCCAGGACTGTATTTTAAAAAAATTGACTTGAAATTGCAGCTATCTAAAAAACCTCGAATTTAAAAACTAATAATAATTTTTTGTTTTTTTTTGTTGTACTGTTGCACTGATTTTAATTTTAATTACTAACTTTTATTTTATTTACTGAGGTTTACCATTTGTTTTTGTAATTTTATGGGCAAGGCCCGTTAATAAATAAATAAATAAATAACGCCATCTCGTAGAACAGAGAAAACGGCTATGAAAAAGTGTTTTTGTTTTTTCCCAAGTCAAAAATGAAGGCGCAAAAAATTTAACACCAAAACTAAAAATTTCGGCTCTTTTCTTATATCTCCGAAGGTATTCGGAATATTAACAATTTTTTTCGCTGAATTATAAAGGCCCAAAATACGCAACTTTTGCCACAATCTTCGTATCTCTTACCGGTTTTGAGATCCCCTTGTACGCACATGAATTTGTAGCACCCTGTATACAGTACAGCGGAATATACGAGGTTAGAGAAAATAATTACAGTGTTTTGAAATTCCAATAGTGCAGAATATTTATTTTTATGGATTTTTTCTTCAGACTTCGTACAACCCGCTACTCTAAATATAAAAGCGATGCGCTGGCAGTAATTTTGGACCGAAAACGCCAATATTTTAGTTAAACAGGACATATGGAAAAATGTAAACTAGCAAGTTTCAAGAAATTTTTTTTTAGTGGTTTGCCCAAAAGTTACGAACTCTCGTGAATTACCCTGTATAACAGCAAACACTTGTGCTCTTCAATTTTGGTTTCTAACGATATTTTGCACATTTTTAATAAAGTTGTCTCGGGGAGGATTTTGAATGTTATTTAGACCGATTTTCTCTTTTATTTGACGCAAAAACCGCTTCTACAGAAATTCAAAATATTTCTAGGTCGGAATTTTGCTGGCTTAGAAATAAACCACAAAATTTAGAAAAATAAATTAAACCTAAAAAAATATTGCCGAACTTTTAAAAAAACTGTTTTTAAAATGCTCTTACCGATTCGGCGGCAATCTTGTGCCTCTTCTTGTCAAAAGTTGCACTAGCCCAGTGTTCTGCTATCTCAATTTCTTCAGTTATGATTATATTGTCAAAAAGAATATCCTTAGACATTGACCATAACTCGAATCCAACCGCAGACTGTGGGTAAAAAAAAATTAAGGTAAAGACAAAACGATGGTAAACTTTAACTTATACATCAAACTCTCATTTTAAAATTATCTTGCATAATATGTAATTAAACTTACAATGGTTTGCATTTTAAAAGGTTCTGTATCTTCAAAATAATCAGGATTCGGTATTTTCCGAGGCTTCCATTTGCCTTTATAATTGGGGTTTTCGACCAGTGGTGACCTCCATTTTCCTTTAAAACCAGGATTGTTGACAAGTGGAGGCTCCCAGGGGCCGCAACCTACAGCGTCAGCACACACGGGATTTTCAATTAATGGAGGTTCCCATTCACCATCCATTTCGGTGTCCCAATCAGCTGGTTTCTCCGCATTGGGGTCGGGCAAATGAGTAGGTTCATTTTCTAACCAACTAATAAAACAAAGGTTCAAATGACCAAAATCCATTATGCAGTTAAATAGGAAAATTTATAGAAATATTTTAAGGTGCACAGTAGTACACAATATTGTAATGTATTTGAATTTGATGTAGAACTTTTATAGGTTTGTTTCTGAGTGAATTAAAAGTAACATAAATAAAACGAACGCGCTGCCAGGCTTACGCGATTGGTTGCCGGTCTGTCTTCAAAGAGTTTTTGCACCGTATTTGCCTAATAAATACTTTTAAAACTTTTTTTGTCCGTTTAAAGGAGAGTTTTCGCTCTCTTTGTATGAAAACAGCCTGTCCGCGTCCGCCCAAAGGAGAGTCCGCCCAAGAGAGGTTGATTTTCATGGAATTTCATATACCTAGTTCCGGACTATGAAAAAATGGCCGCTTAATATAGGTGCCCACTTATCAGAGGTGTCCGTTATGAGAGGTTTCACTGTAGATGTATATGCAGTGACGGACAGTAATTTTGGACCTGGGCAAATGGTATAAAAAAACTGATAATAAATGTTTGTAGAGAAAAAAAAAGAAGTTTTTATTTAAAAAAACTTTTTTTTTAATTGAAGAGATTTGAGTTATTAAAGCAATTAATTTCAGACGTTTTTAACAAATCATTGAATCGAAATAAAAACAATTCGACATTGCAGTTCTATAACTGAGTGCTGCATAAAGTGACCTTTATGACACCAAAATAGTAAAAGATCTTACTTACCCAGAAGGCACAGTGGCCGACTCATCTATAATTTGGGCCGGTGCATCTTCATCCCAGTCCTCTGGCTTAACGGCATTGGGATCGGGGATTTTTTCTCTCTCATCCCAGTCGTCAGGTTTTTTATCATCAGGATCTTCGATTTCTGCCGGGGGATTTACCGATGGAGTAAAATCTTCTAACAGACTACCCGAGTTGACCACTTTTTTATCTAATTGAATTTCAAAAGTGTTGTCTGGTTTCAAAATTAAGGTGTATAGATGTGGCAGTTTATCAGAAAATGCTTCCTCCAATCTATAAGCAAACACGGAGTAAGTTAAGAAGTCTTTACCAGTACCTATTTACAGGGAAGAAGTGTGTAGGAATCATAGACATTTAACAAAAGGTCGATAGATGACATCCCATAAGGGCTGTACATTTAAAAATAGAACCAGCCTGGGGCGAATAGGGTTTAGTGTTATTCTGATGAAACAGTAGGTACAGTTGGTAGTGTTGTAAATCACTAAACCATACTTAAGAAGAATACTCTCATTGAATAAAAATACAGGTTTGAAAATCTTTACATTATTGAGGGCAAATTCGACTGGTGTCTATATTATATGTCACATTATTTTGCCACCAGTTATAATAAATTAGGTGACGAAGCTGTTTGCGAGCTTTTTGGCGGACTCTTGGCCTATTTGTACCGATAATTGTATACCTTTGCAAGTAACCTAATGAGTTTTTAAAACTTCCTGCCTTCTTCAAAAAATAATTTAAATCGGAGGTTACTCCTATATCATAAAAACATTTTTTCTTGATGGCAATTGCTAACATAAATCCCTAATAATATTAATTATTGTAATTACATAGTGACAAAACTTAAATGTCATTGATGTAAACTAGTGTTATCTTTATTTAAATAAAATTTTAGCTTGTGAATTTTATAATAGAATAAATAGAACTTTAGTTAAAAAATTAAAAATATTACAGAAAAGGTTTCTAAAAATTATATTTAATAAAGATTATCTTTATCCTTTAATAAAATTATATTCTGAAACAAAAAAAAATGAATATTAGACAACTTTACATTTATAACATCTTAATACACACATTTAAAAATAAAAATCTTTTACAGTTTAAAAAACATAATCATAATACACGTCATAAAAATAAAATAAACATAAAACCTAAAATAAATAAGTCCATAGGACAAAAAAATTTCAAATGTTTATGTTTTCATTTAAACGATTATTTACTAACAAAAATTAAAAAATATATTTCATTAAAAAAATATAAAGTCGAAATAAAAGCATGATTTCCAATAAACAGATAACTTAAAAAAAACTTTAAAAATGTTTTAATAAATATTTTAATTAATATTGTTATGAATAATATATTTTTCAAAATTTTATTATCCTATATTTTCAAAAAACTGCGTTCATATTTATAAACATATACTTAAACGTTTTTTATTTGCAATTTACCTTTTATATAATATTAACAAATATTTAAAAAAAAATACTTTTATTTTTTATTGTTTTATAATTTAAAATAATAAGATTTACCCCTAACAAGGATTAAAGAGGAAGTTTATTGAGGAAAATAAATAAACACATTTATTATATTATAAATATTGAAAATAAACTTACTATTATTAAATACTCTTTTTTTTAATCCAAAAAACGCATGGCCAATTAAAAAGGTTTAAAAATTCCAATAATTTTTCAGAAGATTGTTTGACAAGAATTTTTCTTATTTCTAAAGATAGACAACTAATAGTCTCCACATAGATTGATGGTAGCCAAATTTTACTTTGTTATTTAAACAAAAATTATGTTTTCAAAGACGCACTTACATATACTGAGAGCACGCATATGGGTGATAAAGAACATTTTAGTTATTTTCCTGTTCATAATATAGATAGATACTTAAGTTATTCAAGGTGTGAATCTATAATCGATTTTAGTGCTATAGCCTATATTAAAATCAATCTAAACGTCCTAATTTATTATTGTCACTGTTTCCTTCCGGTCTTTATAGCATTAAGATATGAAAGAGTAAGCATTTTGATTTTATTTTAAATAGGTAGGGTTATGATTTTTAACATAATTCCTGCAAAAATTTAAAAAATGTGAGTTCCAATCATTTCCTAATTTTAATGAGGATTTTAGTGGGCGAAGTAAGCTATAGTAAAGAATGGTTGTCAATTAAAAGTAAAAAAAAAAAAAATTAAAAAAAAAAACTACTCTAAACCGTATTCGATACATGATGGTGCCATTTTTCTGAACTTGTCAGCTATCTACCTGTTGTATAATTATGAGTGAACTAGTCTCGCAGTTCATTATCAGATGTTAACGTTTTAGGGTCCCGAGATCGCAAAAAAACATGTTTCCCATTTCCCTTCGTTGCACACATGTAGGGTTGCCATCTGTAAAATCATTAAACTAGGACAATAAGCTCGAAAACTCCCGATTTTTTAGCTTACAAACATAAAATAAAATATTTTCTTTAACAAAAATTGTTATTTTTGTCTAAAACATGTTCTCATCATCTCTGTGCTCTTTGGTAAAAAAAAAATATTTAAAAAATAAAAGAAACTAAACTCTAAACCAAAAACATAAACTTTAATATAATAACTTATTTATTTTCTTTTGATATTTTTCAGTTTTTCCTATAGCCCTTAGAATACCATCCTTACTTAGTAGAAGTTTATTATAAAAATCAAGAAAACTGTAATTCTTAAAATTATATTTTGTTTTGAAGAGGGACGAAACAGTTTCTGTGTTCAATAAATGACTTTCTTTCGTCCACTGTTAAGTAATTAGCGAAAACACTTTCCCTATTCGTTGTTCAAATGTGCCTGTGACAACACATGAATTTCGCGCCAATAAGTTACGTCAAACGATTTTCTTTCGATCGATCGTCCGTTCATTCGGCTTCTTTCTGGGCTCAACCACGTCTGCTCCACCGACTCTTGTGTGGAGTAGAGTATATAGTGTTCCGTGACCCTCGAGATGCGAGAGGGATGAGTCGGCGGGACGGTCGGTAGACGGTAAGTGGTGACAACCCGGAAACTCCGCCCAGACACCCTTCAAACTAGGACGGATGGCAACCCTACACATATGGGCATTTCGGCAAAATCGTGGCCATAAATAAATATTATTTTGGTCATATAAGACAAAAAATGTTTTTAATTGTAAAAAAATCTATGTAATTATGATAACAGTGCATAAAATTACCTTTCTTTTGGTTTCTGGCAATGCTTTTCTTCAATAGTTCCATTTTTAGGATTGGTATGTCTAAAGATAAAGTGGAGTTTATGGTCGTTTCCACACTTATCAGGGCCAAACATTATAGTGTATGGTGTTTTGTCATGGAAACTTTTTAAATTTTTTGTTTCGCTAGTGTGACTCAACAATTTAAGGTAGGCACCACCACATTCTTGACCTTCTTGAAGTAAAACTTCATACTGTACAATTAAGGGTTTGTCAGTAAACGCGAAAGGTTTGCTTAGCGGGGCAGAAATAGCTGCATGCTTGGCTTTTGATTTCAGAATTAGGCCAAGATCCCCTTTAAAACCTTCTTTTTGAGGGGGTTCAACGGACCAAACTCCATCGTATTTCGCGATATCTTCCTCTATTCCCTCCTTTTTAGCTTCTGATTTTATCCATTTCTTTTCAAAATTTGTTGGATCATCAAAGTGTTCAGCAAAGTACACTTTTGAGGGATCTAGTGGTTGTGGACTAATATATTCTGCTTCAGAAGGATCATTTACGGTTTCGATGATTACTTCATCCTAAATAAATAATAGAATTTATTAATTTAAATATTAGATGAAATAATAGTTGCTTTATATTAAACTGTAAAAAAATGTTTAAAGCTTGTCTAATTTCTGCTATTCTTTCAGAAAGTGTCTTACTATAATGTCCAATGTTTATTTATTTATTTATTTATTGACGGGCAAACCCAATTACAGTTTTTACATAGCAAACTAACTTTAGTTTTTTTTTACTTAATAATGTAACAGATTGAAACTAACTCTATCTATATTAAATTATAAACAATATTTACAGCAAAAGTCGAGAAACATTTCGCTTAAAAGAGGCGAGGGAAGTATTAAAAAAATCATAGCCAATTCTATTACCGTTGTTAACAATTCTCGATATAGGAGAAGATTTACCTTAGTTGCATCTGTGATGGTCAAGAGCAAAAAGAAAATGATTTCTGGTGTCCCTAGGTGGAACTCGAAAATTGATCCGATGTAAAAAGCATTCGATTATTCCATTGATTAATTTAAATAAAAAATATATATCACATTTGATCCGACGATCAGAAAGTGAGTCCAAGCTCAGTCTTCGCTTTAGACCATCACAGGAGTCAACAGGTAATTTAAATTTATATGAAATGTATCTGAGAAATTTGTTTTGAACTTTTTCAATGTTTTGGATATGTATTAAATAGGATGGTGACCACACACAAGAAAGGTATTCCAAACATGACCTGACAAGAGCCTTGTAAACCGTATTCAAACTAATAATATTCTGAAAATCTCTAGTATTTCTACACATAAAACCTAATAACTTTAAAGATTTATTGACAATGTATTCATAGTGAATATGAAAATCCAGTTTAACATCTAGGTGAATACCTAAGTCACACACAGTGGTAACTCTTTCCAAAATACAATCATTTATTTTGTAGTCATAGTTAAGTGGATGCACCGTGCGATGAAAAGTCATTATTTTACATTTTTTAATGTTTAAGTCCATTTTATTTCTAACACACCAGTCATACACTCTGTTTAGGTCATCTTGGATTCTTAAAGCATCATACACTGACTGAACTATGGCAAAAAATTTGAGATCATCAGCAAAAAACATAGACTGTGAAAACAATATTTCCAACCTCAAGTCATTAATAAAGATGATAAATAAGTAGAGACCACTGGACCTATTTCTATGCGCTTATGTTTGTTTCAAAAACAATTTTAATTTTTTAAAAATTATTTATAGGCTATGAAACAAAAATCCAGACAAAAATATATTTGAGACAGATCTTTTTTCTTACAAAATATCAAATATCAGGCTCCATTGAGTAAAAATGGACGGATTCTTCAAATCAGAATTATTTTTTTAGTTTGGTTCTAAATGTTCAGGGCCGTAAAAATATAAAAATATAATTTGAAAAATGTGTTATTAGATGACAAAACGTTCAAATTTCAAACACCTTTAAAATTGTATGAATTTTTTACAGCTTAGAAGTTCCTAAAACTGTATTTAAAATTCCATGTTCGTATTTAAAAAAATTAACTTAGGATGGTATCTACAGAACGAAACGTCGAATTTGGAAACTAATAACGCCATCTTGTAGAACACAAAAAACGGTTATAAAAAAGTTTTTTTTGTTTTTTCAAGTCAAAAATGTTGGCGCAAAAAACGAAAAATTATGTTTTTTTTTCGGATATCTCCGAAAGTATTCGGAATATTTGCAATTTTCTTTCGCCAAATTATTAAGCCCCAAAATACGCAACTTTGCCTCAATTTAATCATCTTCGTATCTCTTACCGTTCCCGAGATCCCCTTGCACGCACACGAATCTGTAGCACCCTGTATACATATTTTATTTTCTCTGCAAAGGAAATTAATATGAAAGTCTTCTCTATCATAAGAAAAATTATGAAAGAGATTTTTTCATACAGAAAATATTAATGACTCACACAATGAGAAGCCTTCAAGTGGGTATAATATGGAAAACTCTTTTATTATTAATTTTCAACCACCGTTCTATTGTCATACATCACGTGTATTTCCTGACCAGTTTTTCATAGTTATTTTATCAAATTTTAAAAAATATTAAATTCAATACGTACATCTGGATTCTGCGCTGCACATATGTTGATGACCAACAGTAATAAAGTGACGTACACTATTGTAAGTTTCATTTTTGAGCTACTCGGGAAAGGCTGCCCTGAAAAAATAAAAAATTATATATAAATACTCTTGCCAAAATATAAATTTTTAATATTTAACACTGAAGTTTCTTTACCATAAAATTTATTTTCGTGTATTTATTTAATTTGCAATTTTAAGCATCGCTTATTTTGCAAAATTTGCAGTCTATTTATTACTCCATTGTTTGCTGTGTATAAAATAGTTGAACAATATAAAAAATGAGGTACAAGCATTGTGGTATAGATTGTTTTTCTTGAAAATAAACTTATATTTTGACTTACCCTTTTTTTTAATAGTTAATTTTTTCTCCAATTTAAGATTTTCAAAATTAAATTTTTATTGAGAATCTAACATTATTCCCAAATATTTAAAAGAATGTATAATTTCCAATTTTTATTATTAATAAAAATATTTATGATGGCATAATGAGCTCTTTCGGTTTCAGTTTTTAAATTCTCGAATAATTAAACAAAATACACTCTCTAATAAAAACACGGGGAAAAACGTACCGACGTCACCACAAAACCGGTAAATGGGCAACCCGGGACAGCCTTCAGTCGACATGCTCCGACCTGACTAATCTCTCGAGACTGGTGTTCTGTTTCTAATCTGTTCTTTTATATTTAAGTTATCGAAACAAAGGTAACAGTATAATCGGTCGCACGACTCGCAAGTAAAAGAATTTCACGGTTAATAATATGACGTACATCGTTTCTCGCCTCATGTTTTTAAACAATTGTTTCTAGAAAAGGTTTGTGATACTCCAGGAATATTTTTTTATTGAGATATGTTTTCAATAGGTTCTAGTTCAGGATGTTAGTGCTGAATATGATAAATTCGAAAATTGTAAAAGAGCCAATTTCCAATAATGTTGTTAATGCTTGTAAGAGTCTTCTTAACAATAAAGGATAAATAAATAAATACATTTTTATTTGGTAATTCTTGGGTTTACAAGGTTATAAAAAAACAACTTTTAATGTAACGACGTTTCGTCGTACTTTTTCAAGCTTTATTCATCTTGGAGTTGCTTGTATTATGTTGAACTGATGAAATAATAAATGAATAACCATGAAATTAAATAAATAACCATGAAATTAAATAAATAACCATGAAATTTGTTTTAGAAACATTTTATTTTAAATTATTTACTTTCAACCAATTTGATACATACTTTAATTCAGAAGTCAAAATTTCTATACAGTAACGGATATTTTTACCCCTTTATACATTAAAGTAGCATCAGTAAGCGTTTGAATAAAACTTTGTTTCAAAACATTTGGCATATCCTTTATATAAAGAATAAATACTAATGGATCTAAAGTGCTACCTTGTGGTACTTCAATATAATTAAAGTCCGTTTTAGAAAAAATATCATTAATTTTTTTAGGTTGCCGATTACCTAAATAATCTTGAAACTATAAACAACTTCCGTTAATCCATACTGTCATGGATAGATGGAGCTAGTCTTATTTCATCAGAAAAATTCTCTAAAGTATCTTTTAAAAAAAATCATAAATAATTTAAAAGTAGATTTGGTGTTTTTACGATAAATAATTTAATTAAAAATGACAGTAAGTAAGGTTTTTAACTTTTAGGAATTAAAATTTTTTTTGGAGTTCTTGGACCGACAGTACCTAGTCGGTTTTATATTAATGTTTTTTTAAGCAATAAGGAAAATCTATTAGATCTTAAAAATGTATATTACTCTGGTTCCAAATTAAAAATTTAAAACAATGGAATGAGATAAGACCAATAAACGTTTTATGGCATGTAGAAAAATTTTATAATTATTATGCCGTATTTATTTGAGAATTTTATTTTAATTCTTTTTATTTCAGCAATAATTAAATCCAGTCAGCCAAGAAAAATCCTACTTTAATATAGTATATATTTTTAACAAAAAAATTAAATAACATAGGAGTACCTCAGGGAAGTGTTTTGGAGCCTTTGCTTTATATTTCAAATATTAATGATATTCCATTAGTCCTTAAAAGAGCTAAAATGCAAATGTTTTCATGGTTTTGATATTTATTTTTAAATAATCCTGTATTATTTCTGTATTGGTTACACTAATTAATGACGTATTACATAACGGGATATTTCCACAGGTTCTTCGTACCTGTAGAGTGACCCCAATACATAAATCTGGACCACGAGATGCGGTGGAAAACTACCGGCCAATCTCAGTGGTCAGCGTGTTTTCAAAGATACTCGAAACTGTAATAAAGAAGAGATTAACAAGTTTTATTAAACGAAATGTATCCTACGATAGGTATTATTATGGTTTTCTCGAGAAAAGTTCCATACATACAACAATACTAGTGATAAGGGTGTCAACAGGAGTGGTGTGCCCCAGGGTTCTGTTCTGGGGCCGCTTTTTTACTCAATTCATGTCCTAAATCTTAGACATACTAATCTGTCCGGACGATATTTCACATATGCTGATGACACAGTTAATATATTATAAGTAGTCACTATGACCCTAAATCATTACAAAATATGATAAATAAAGATCTTAAGCTCTATGAAGAATGGCTGTTACATAACAGACTAGAGCTAAATTCAAAAAAGACTACATATATGTTGTTTCGTCATTGAAATCTAGAATCACGCGAATTAAGCATTAGGATAGGAACTAATAAAATTGAGAGAGTGGAGTGTGCAAAGTACCTTGGATTGTGGGTAGATAAAAGGTTAAGCTGGCATAAACACATTGAACAAATACACAAAAAAATTATACCAATGTTGGGAGCACTGTACAGGTGCCGAGATTATCTGAATAATGAGAATCGTTACTTGGTGTACAATGCTATTCTTTCTTATATAAAGTATCTGATAAATATCTGGGGCGTATGTGGTAGGGGACTTTTTAACAAAGTTTTACAAAGAAAGTCTATAAAAATACTTTTTAAATTAGGGTGGAGAACACCAACAATACAACTTCATGAAACAACATCCCTGTGTCCCATATCTGATATTTTAAGGTTGGATCAGCGTATACATACTAATGTACATACATAAGTATTAGAATTTATTATGTATGTACATCTATAAAAGTACATATGTAGCTATAGTTACTTTTCCTATAGTTAATGATTTTCCTCAATATCCGCATTATCCGAAATCGGTCCGGTCCACATTATTTCGGATAATCGGGAGTCTACTGTAGTACCAACTTCCAATTTATCCCCACTACTCATTATTTCAAATGTATAAAAATTCATCTTCAGGAGAATAACTTTAATAAAAGAAAAAAAAAGTTATTCTCCTAAAACATGTCGATTCTAACTTCTAAACTTTTAAAAAATATATATCAGTGGAGGAAGACTTAAAGTTTCTTATCTCTTTTCATTTAAATTCCCACTCGACTTCAAGTATAGACTATTTCTTCAAACAATATTTTTTCAAACATAGCATTGAAATTTATAGTGGTCTTTTTCACTAATCATATTCAGCAGTAACATTCTGAGAACCTATTGAAAATATATCTCAATAATACAAATCTTCTAAGTAGGTACCTATCACAAACCATTTCTGAAAACAATTTTAAAAAACACAGCGTGAAAGCAGGAATTTTAAAAACATAAGATGAGTAGAGATGTATGTCACCCTATTAACAGCGCAATTCTGTTATATGCTAGTCATACAACCAATTATAGTGTTATATTTGTTTCAATAACTTTAATAGACAGTTTTAAAACAGACAGAGCGATCGGCTACTCCCATTGCTTGGAATTGTTGTGACGTCGGTAAGTAGTTTCGCGTGTTTTTATTAGAAATCGTATTTTGTTTAATTATTTTCTCAGTAAATAATTGAAGAATTTGAAAACTGAAACCGTAGACATTTTTATTTTTTCTTGCTCTATCTATATGATAGGGCAAAATCAAAATTAAGTGAAAAAGGTTTATTGCAACTGTACCTAATATAAGTACATGTACAAGATTTGATTTCAGTAATAAGAAAGGCCCTAAAAAAACACACTCTGTATGTGTCTAAAAAATATATGGTAACACTTTCTTCCACCATTAAAAAAATGACTTTACAAAATAGCCCAGATTATTTACACTAGGCATGTCTCTAACAGCTTCAATCATAGTACCCTTATTATTCAGCAACTTATAGTTGATTTATTTAATTATTATTTTATGTCCACTATGTGTAGTACTTATAAGAGTACTAACAGGTTCATAAAATAAGTAGAATATTGTTCATCCATGCAATTGTTTTGGTATGCTGAAAGGCAACATTATAGGGGAGTTAGTGGTTAACAATCCCAGCATAATAAAATTGTTTCTAAAAAGTATGTACTACCTATACAAAGCCAAGTTAAGAGGCACACATTTACACCAACAGCAACATAGTAAATTTTATGTGACTATAATAAGCCCTCGGATGACCCAAATTACCTTAAAACTGTCATTTGATTGACAAGAATAAAACTGCATTAAATGGCAAAACACTTGAAATTTAGTTCAATGTTATGAAATAGGCAAGATAGCTGCTATACTAGCCTACAATATTTAGATTTGTGCTCTCATAATTTTTTTTAATTAAACCTACATCATCATCCTAATTTACGACTTAACCTTTAAAAACTAAAGCATAGATATAAAACAAGTGACAATAAAACTGTGGTCTACTTACTTCATTAAACTTTTTCTCTGTAGCTTTAAAGAAAAGTGGAGTAATAAAAATCGAATAATCAATTAATTAGACACATCACATCAAACAAAATTAATTTTAAAAGGAAACACTTGCCGTGCAGGTAACCACAGAGTATAATATGGGCGTTTTCCAAAATTCGCCGGTCTTGTGTATTTACAAGACTCGTAGTACAGAGAAAACATTAGTGTCATACCAATGCACAAAGAAATTATAAGTTGAAGAATTTATTTTCCAATAAGGACACATTAGATATTTTTACCCTATTTTGGTTTGCCCGAAACTTTCCTAATTGTCATGTATTGACCTAAGGCGTAAGGCATCAAGGGCGCCAAAGTGTAACATCCACTTTCTTTACTTAAAGTTCTAGACTAAACAGTAATATATAGCTTAACGTGAGTTTCGACCACGATCTTCACTCATGCGATACTCACCCTAAGAGCTATTAACCTTTGGTTTCTTGCCTCATTACACACCTACCGATTGTGAAGTGTGTACCTTCTTCCGCACCCCACGAGATATCCGATCTCATTCCACCTGGTTACCGGCGTGAATGGGATGGGTTGGGAGAATTACAGTTTACATTCACCCCTACATTCTTAAACCTACTTAAATTCGGGCATGCTTTTTGTTATTCTGCGTAAGGCCACTCCGACGATCGAACCCGTAACGTCGCAGTCAAATGCCAGTAATTCACCACTACTGCACACCGCCGCAGTTTCCTATTAATAGATTATATCCCGACCAGTGGCGGCTCGTGATATTTATCGTAGGGTGTGCGCAGCAGGCAAAAAAAAATTTTTCGAGGTGCCACGCCCCTTTTCACCTTTGTATCGATTTTCTTTGTGCTTTTTATCCAAAAAAATAAAAAAATAATTTAAGTCGTCCTCTACAGAATTTTGGTCCATAACTATATCACTTCGTGTGACACAATCCAAACTACTAGCCATTATTAATTTAAAAACAACACAAAAACATCCACAACACCGTCAATAAACTCCAAACTTATCTAATCGCGTCAAAAACTCATAAAACAATCATATTAAATTGAAGTGTGTATTCAGAAAGCGCCGGCGACGCCTTCTCATTGGGCGATTAACCGAATATTCCCGATCAATCCGCATAAGGAAAATTGCACGAAAATCCATCCATAAGAGCGCCGAACGAATACACACCACAACACAGCCGGTGACTCTGCCCAAGCACTCGGTCGCGCTTGAAGTCTTACGCCTTCCCCATTGTTATATTATATAAGTTCTTTATTTCCGTTACCTAAATATTTTTTTAAATAAGTACAAATTTTATTTTTGCTGGTGCTTGACTTTCTTAGGCAGTGCGCGCGCACGAGCGCACTTGTTGACGACCCGCCCCTGATCCCGACGGGCATAAATTTGACTGTGTACCTAGTCTGTGAGACGTGATTGGTCGAAGGTCAGCTGATTGACAGAACCAATTCACAATTTGATTTACACTGTCAATGTCAAATCTACTTCTCTAAAAATTTTGCACTGCTCGATTATGTCCTAAATAAAAAATTCAATCTTGACTTGAATAAAAGGTATTAACTGCGGGTGCATTCGGAATCTCGAACTGGCAGACGTTAACTACGAGGAAAGGTAGGTCTACGTCTTCGTTGTACCCTTAAAGTGATCAGGCAAATTTGAAGCGAGTTCGGTTTTACCATCAGATTACTCCGCGTCCATTAGTTTAATGTTTCAAAGGACAAAAGTAAATCTAAATGTCGTGTCGTTTGTTTAACAGATTGTCACGCCCAGATTTTAGGGTGTGACGAGGGATGTAAAGGTAGCTACGGGACCTTAGCAATCAGTAAAACAAAGTGATTTTGAAAACAAGTCTATTATGAAAATCAAAATAATATTTACCTGAAGGGTTTACAAAGAAAATCAAAAATAATAAAAAAAACTCAGGTTTCGACCTTTAACAATAAATTGAAAATAAAATTGTACTTATATAAAGTTCGGCTCATCGCTAGCGTCTTGATGTCTTAAAGACCAACAAGTTTTTTCACAATTTTTTAGACCTGAACGTATCACGGACCCGAACACTAGTGGCGTCCGATATTTTTTCTACCAATAATGTGCCTTTCCATCAAGTCAGCGATTTTTCCCACTTTAAGGAAACAACGAACTTAGGTCGTAAACCTCATTTCTGCTGACTTCATGACTCGACAATAATTGATAGATCGGGAAGCCCGTACATACCTATAACATTTCATAATTGCAACTTTATTGAATTCGTTCAATAAACTTGACGCCGGTTTCATGTTGCGAGGAATGACCTGTGTTTAACACGGTTTAACATTAAAATGGAAAATATTGATTTATGAAATATTATTGTTCCCTTTCGTGACAATATCGACGAGCAAATGGGGGTATATATTTTTCATCGGAGAATTTCGACAGATTTTAAAATGAAATTGCGGAAAGCCGGAAGTATTTGAAATCTAACAGTTGGCGTTGTTTATTGAGGAATGAAGATAATCCCTTCTTTCGTGGAATTCGCCAATATTATTTTTTATTACACAAATAATATTATATTAATCCGTTCAAATTTTTGTTTAAACTTGTTTACATACAACTTCACAAAATTCTTGAGTTAGAAAATAAAATAGAAACCATGATACAACTATATAAGGTATGATATCAAGAGGGCGGCCAGTGGGTCGTGACGTCATATTGTGACGAATTTTTGAATTGAACGTGCCGAATTATACTGCAACGCGTAGTTTACGTTATTAAAAGGCAATTTTATATGAAATTTTTAATAAATTTATTTCAAATCATATTAAAACCTTAGAATTTCTACTGTGACTTAAATCTTGAAACATACATTTTATATAGAAAGATTGATTATTGATTATTGTCAAGATTTAAAATATACTTACCTTCTTTTTAACTCAAACTTGTAGATGTGATTATGTTGGAAGAAAAATTTAAGTATTTAGGAATTTGTTTCGACCAAAATTGTACATATAATTTAAACTCTAACTTTAAAACAACGGAGAATATCGCACTATGGCGGTTTTTAGGCACAAGTGACGTCACGAAAACCTGCGCGGTATCATATCTTCTTGTAGTTATATCATGATAGAAACCATCAAGATCATTCGGTAAGTACGAAGTCGTCTGAATCCTTCGTGATCACATGATCTAAAAATTTCATCGCTCTCGTCTCATCTGCGAGGTAAAAACCAAACTTGCTTTTGGTTTGGTGTATAGCGACAACGGCGACCTATCATTCCTCTGTGGTTTGGGCTTTCATCGTTTTACTGATCGAAAAACTGACATTCAGGTAGATAACGCTTTTTTGCTTTCCCGCCAGTTCTTTTTTGTTTATTTTATTTTATTGTGAATAAAATTCGTTCCTCAATAACCCCAAGAAAATAGTTCTTTTTGTAATGGTGACTGAAAATAATTACTGAAAAAAGTTTTGCAGTGTAGGATATTAGCATTAAACACGAATACTATACCTAAACAAGTTAAACATTATTTTGGTGTGTTCTTGCTGCCACTGTTGGTTAAGTTTACAAATTTGTATATCTTGCAAGTGTTAAAGTTTTTGTTAGATAACTAAGTTATGTATATTCGAATTAAAGCAGACTGGTTAGAGACAAAAGAAAAAAGAGAATGTGTTATTACACTTTCAAAACTAACTTCAATAGAGGAACTCAGGGAACTGATACAAGCAGAAATCGACGTTGAGCCCAAATTACAGCGGTTATTTTATAGAGGAAAAGAGGTATTTGTTAATTTTTAACATTTCTAAGGGCTTATACCTGCTTACCAGTACTCATTTTTTATTTCCAGAAGAAATATGCTTTCCCCATATTTTATTATGATTGGTATTTTTGTAAAGTGATAGGTACTGTTCCTACTGATTATATGGGCTTACTGAATACTTACTCTGTTTTTGATAGAGATTTTACATTCAACCTGCATAAGAACATTCTTTTTAAAAATTACCTACTTGGTTTTAAAAATGGAAATGCTAAACAAATTTACAACACAACCACTTCTATGGTTATAAAGCCATAGTTAGTGACTATAAATAGTGACCTAGTTCAATCTTTATTTGAATACTTTCCTCTTATATGGGGTCCCAATTATTGTTAATGTCACATCAAAATATCTAAGAGACCCAAGAATTTACCTTTTTCACTAACATTTTAATTTTCTTTTGATTGGTATAAGTCTGTAGGTTGAGCATTTATTCTAAAAAATATATAACAGGAGTTGTACAACCTTTGTTTTAACATTTTTATACATATTGGTTTTGTATTTAAATATATTATGTGTAAAAGAAAAAATTTTGTATGTAATTTTTTCCTTTGAATAAAAATCATTTCTGTATGTGCCTAAGTTATATTGCTCTTGCCTAGTTTCAGCCTATTGAAAGCCCATCCTCAGGGCTTATCGGCTTATGTTTTGTCCAGGAAAAAAAATTAACATATAAAGAGAATTTAATTTAATAAATAAATTTAATTTGTTAAGTAAAAAAATAATAAAAATTAAACCTAAAATTTGTTTAAAAATTTTCTGTATATTTTGACCAATGTTTCTAGTTTCCTGGACACGATTTAACGAAACCTTGGATGACCTTTTGTAGGATAAAAATAAGGACATTATGGTAGAATTACCAAATCCATTATTTTACCTTTTATTATAAAATAACAAATTATTTAATATTATTGTTATAAGTTCCTGCTTAACATTGAACACCATAACAAGGTTAAGCCAGGGGTTATACTCATTGCCAGACGTGATGTTGTAATCACTGTTAAATACTTATAACAATAATATTCCTTCTAACCAAAGGTTATTATAATAGTTTAAGGTTAGTACGTAGTATAAATAAGACTGATTGTAATATAGTAGAGAAGGTTCCATTATAGTTCAGATAAGATCAATTTTAGATTGTTATCATGTAACTACAAGTAATGAATATACCCTTTTGATACCTAACCAGTAAAACAAGTATTTTACTTCATCGAACCAAGTACTTACCTTACATGGCGATCCCGCCAGTCCAACTACAGTACATGGATTTTCAGGAACTACCTTACACTTTCAATAGGCCAAAAGTTTTCTATTCTTCATGTATTTATTGTACTTTGCTGCTGATACCAATTTCTATTTTAGCTTCAGACATTACCCTTTGAAATATTAATATCCTATATTATTTATTATCTATTTCTCTCTCTTTATCTACCAAGTTGCCCATCTACCATGGATGTTCAATAGGCAAATAAGGGCAATTCTAAAAATAAACTTGCAATAAGTGATAAAAGTTTTTTGCATATCACATGTCACCTCAAAAGGAATTCAAAGCTATACTAAAAAATTTTTTTAATCGCCAATGCATTTTTCAATTTTGATGAATTTTTAAACTGTAGGTAATCTGTTTTGATATACATGTAAATTGTTATTGTCTCTAAATCATTGATATATTTTCCTTTATCCCTATCGTTTTTTATCCTAGAATAAGTTTTACCATGTCTCAATTTGTATTTTATATTAACATTTTAAAGATTGTCTTCTGTAAATTTTTTTTACTTGTGCAAACAATATATATTGTAATGGCAGTAAATAGAGATTTTTTTTTGAGCCGGTTTAAAAGAGAAATTATTGTCACAAAATTTACAAAAATACAGGTTTCTGTATATTTTAAACCAATTAAGCTCTGACCTGTCGCGGCAGAACACAGGTACCTGAGACTTTAGCGGATAATTTCTTTTAGGTCTAACAAATATTTAATTCTGTTCCAGCTTGTCGATGGACATACCGTAAACGATTACGCAGTATTACCTAATGATGTCATAGTTGTTATGAAGAGGATTGTTATTATTCAGGAAGAAAAAAAATCGTCAAGTGCAGAACCACTTTTGGAAGAGAAGGAACTTGACCAAAATAAAAGTGTAAATGATAAGTTTATCGATGGGCAATCTGAATATTATCATATAGGAGATTCCATCGATGCACGTTTTTCAGATACAGGAGCTTGGTATGAGGCTCGTATAATAAAAATTTTGAAAAGAGAAGACGCAGACAACGATGAAAAGACGTTACTTTTCCGCGTTAAGAGGTATTTAAAAAAAATAATTTAAACATCCAAAATTACAACACCCAATTTTAATTGTTCATACTTTCAAGGGAAATAGTAAACCTATAAGTGTAAGTAGACTAAAGAATTACCTGCAAAATTACTTGATTAATGTTGGGTTGGATAAAGGTTTTTAATCATAATTAAATAACCAGCAAGTTTACTGTGACATCAATGACATTGGCGGCATAAACTCAAAATAATAATTAGTAAATTCAAAATTAAGGTAACAGACCACGATCATTGTGAGTAGATAATGCCTGTCAATGTCATTTATGTCACAGTCAAACTTGCTGGTTAGTTAATTATCGTTAAAAATCTTTATACAACCAGACATTAATTAACCAATTAAGCTTCAGTTCACATGGGCCATTGTTAGAACTAGTAAGTACTGAAAATATTTTCTTAAAACTTTAAAAAGTTTATATTTTTAAATGTGCCCTCCTTAACTAAAATACTCGCTAAAATATTGGCATTTTCCTATCACTTCCGGTTGTACCCAAAGTAGCTACTTAACTGTTATTTTAAATAGGATATACAGTGAAACCTCTCTTAGGCGGACACCTACGGGACTGTCTAAATGTGGCCGCCTAATAGAGGTGTCTGCCCAAGGGAAATTTGTTATTAGGTAATATATAAATTCAAAATGATTACTACATATTATATGTATGTACATTGTTCATATAAACATTTATTAAAAATAACAAAAAAACACTAGTTTTAGATAGGATGTACCTAGTACTAAAAAAACGCGACGTTTTTCTACCATTGTTTACGATTTTAACCTTACAACTCGCAAATAAACAGCGGACTGCTTTCGAGGAATCAAACTACTTTCATTCGGCGAAGTCCTTTTGCGCTGCCACGCATATGCGATTGGTTGCCGGTCTGTCTTCAGAGAGTTTTTGCACTTTACTTCTTCGTCTCCCAAATACTTTTAAAACATTTTTGTCCGTTTAAAGGAGAGTTTTCGCACTCTTTGTATGAAAGAGACTGTCCTCGTCCGTCCAAAGGAGAGTCCGCCCAAGAGAGGTTGATTTTCATGGAGTTTCCTATACCTAGTTCCGGACTATGAAAAAATGTCCGCTTAATAGAGATGTCCGCTCATCAGAGGTGTCCGTTATGAGTGGTTTCACTGTAATTATTTTTTCTTAAGAGTAAAGTCTAGTGTTGCATTCGCCATTTAATTTTTTTGATCAATACTTATTTCTTATCCTTTTCGGTTTATTCAAAAAGGCGCCAAATACCCGTCATTAAGTAACAACTACCTACAGCTTTGAACTTAAGAAATTTTGTTTAATTAATTAATAAAAGCAATTTTTCTTTTTCTGCTTTTATTAGTTCATAAATTCACACTTGTTTAACTTTAAATTATAGATAATTATGCTTCAAACATGGGTATATGGCTGATTTTAAGATGAAATGAAAAAGTAACGAAATATTTCGTTTTTTGATCAATATTTCGTTACTTTTTCATTTTATCCAAAAATCGGCTAAATACCCATATTTGAAACATAATTAGCTACAATTTATAGTTAAGCAATTTTGAATTTATGAAGTATTAAAAGCAGAAAAATAAAAATAGACAAATTTTACAAATTTTCGTTTTTTGCAACAACAAACAATTTTTGTTTAGAATACTGCAGGTCTTTGAATTATAAAATAATCTACTGGGTGTTTCATATAAAATTAAGTAACTTTGTTCTTCCATTACTTTTTGACTGATCCTGTATCTTGATAACGTGAACACAAAAAGTTCTAAGGAGTTCATATTAACGGAACGTTTATATTAGCGAAGATTACAAAAAATACAGATACATACAGTACAATCGCGATAATATGAATATTGAATATGCACTCTTATGAACGACTCAGTAATATGAACATAATATTTTTTACATTGACCACTCTGTAGTATGAATAACACTGTTCATACTACAGAGTGGTCAATGTAAAAGGAAAATCAAAATGCCTTTCTTCAGTTTGCTCAATTAAGGCTCTACCACGCGCAAATTTAGAGGATGAAAAACACCGTTTCGCTACTGCAGGATTCTGCAAAGGCTATTTGAAATATTTGTCGGGACAATTTAAAATTTAATAAAGGAATGTTTGTATTTCTAAAGTACAAAGCCCTTTTTTGAAAAAAATAAGAATATGTATAAGAAAATGCCCACTAAAGGTGCGTATTTTTAGGCACTTTTCCAAGGTTAATATCGTAGCTAAGAATTTTTTTTTCAAAAAAATAGCCATGTACCTTAGAACTTCCATGTCTTATCTTTAAGACTTCAAAAATTGAGACAAAACAATGTCGTAATAAGTCCGTTATCTTGCAGCGCGCAACTCATGTTTTAGATAAATTTTGTTGACATGTTATAGAAGTTGCCTATATACAGCTGAATTTATTCTCGGCTGACGTGAAACAATTTACATCCAGAGAGAATAATGATACACTGAAAAAAAGTATAGGTGGTCGAACAAGAAGTAATTTCGGGGGTAATTTTGGGCTAAATTTTATGTTTTCCTTTTTGGATTGTCTGTGTCAATAACAGAATATCTAAGCGTTAATATTAAAAAGACGTAACTAGTAGTTGTGCTACTAACTCCGGGTTACCATACATTTTTCGGCTTAGACCGGGATGGTTTATAATGCGCCGCAGGGCAAAATGTTCAAGGCGCGTTCACCATTTTGTCAAAACTGGTGTTTGGGCTTTGAAAATTTCTTATTCATGTTAGGTAAGGATAAGAATTGAACGAAATCCAGTCGATTTGTTGCAATCAAAAATGGGCTATATTGAATTTTTTGTTTCGTTTTTTATCGAAATGGGTTATTCTCTTGATAGTGAACAAAATATACTAAGGTAAATAAATAGCTTATCGGTATTAGAGACCCAAACTGGGTCACCGGAAACTTACGACAAATCCCAGGATGTATGGTAACCCTGGTATATTAACTCTTAGATCTAAAATTAAAGTTTAATTTGTCTCGGTAAAGGGTGATAGGTGCAATAAAATAAAGCCATTTATGAAGGTTCTTAGTGAGTAAAGAAACCAACTGTTGCATAATGAATCTATTTCTATTCGATTGTTTTATATTTTATGCTTATTATACAGGCTCTATATATTGTTTATATAGTGAGCTTCTGTCTAAACCTGTTAAAATATAAATTCATTTAAAAGGTGAAATGTGTTTATTATTTTAGCCATGGTTTAACGATTTAAAAGTAGTTGTCAGGCACGAATTTGGCGTTGGTCACATGACATTTATCTGTTCATGTTATTGGCTCGCAGCTACAATTTGGTGCAGCGAGACTACTGTTTAGTGACAATGCTTCTAAGAAGCTAGGTAGGTAATAAATAAAAATTGGACAGTATGCCACGCAGAGTAATAAAATACAATTTTTTGTTAGGCATGGGCGTCCATAAAGAGGGCAGTTGCCTCTGTCTCTTGACCAAGGGGGGGGGGGGGGGGTAAATATACTTTTTACTAACTTTTGTTAGAGGGAGTTTATGAAACGACTGCGACATTTTTTTTTGTAGGAATCACTTTTGATAGAAGTTCTTGAAAACGCAAAGTTTTGTTTCTTTTGTAGCCACTTTTGAACGGTGGAGAAAGTGTAGAATAGGCTGCGAAGTATTTTATTTTATAGAATTAACTTTTGAGAACTTACACGTTTTTTTGGCTACCCCCTATCACTTTATGTTTATAAGAAACATTAATACCGTGATTTTGTATCGGATTGGCGCGACGATACGGTGCTACCTCCTGTTGTTTCTGTGTTACTAAAAAAAAATCTAGGTACTTACTTTTTTTCTTTTGAAGGTGCAGCGCAACTAATCGTCAAAAACATACCACTTTTAAAAAAAAATTAATTATAATGGCACGGAACGCGACGGACCAAATACTGCGCGAGTTAGTAACCACAGTCAACAAATCCTGGAACCAGCGGGACTTATCTTTTGTTTTATAAATAAACATGGTGAAAAATTTGTAATATAAGAAAATTTTGACCTTACGAAGTACTTGATAACCAATGCTGAAAACCTTTAGTTTCAGGGTAGGCCTGGGCCTCCCAATTTTGAAAATTTGACAGTATATGCTAGTGCTGATGGGGGCGATCGGGCTAAAATATATTTATAATGGTGGCACTTCCCGTTATACCGGAAGTAAGTGTCAACTTGCTTATTTTAAATAGAATACTCTATATATTACTACATTTTTGCATTCTACGCAAGAATTTGGGCATATCTTGTATACCATGTCCTATACCTATGTCTAAGCGTTTTAGATATTTTTAATAGATTTTTTATAATATTTTGATAACTATTAATACAGGGTGTTTAAACAATACGATTAAAAATTAAATTGAAAAACTGCAAAAAGACTAGATTTTCAAATGGAAATACACAAATTTTATAATTATTTCTTATTTAGCATTAAAAATAAGGGTATAAGTTTGTATATTCCAAAAAAATTTAGTTTTAGAAACATTGCCAACTTAATATTTTTATATGGCGATTTTGCTGCAGATTTTAAGTTTAGTTACTTTTAGTTGGCTATAACGGCGTTGAAAAACAATCAAATGCGAGAAAAATTTATGAAGCTGTCACTTACCATTTAAACATCATTAATTATCATGCCTGTGCGCTTAAATTGTACATACAAACGAAGATTATTTAAATTTATTTATTATTTATGGAGAATGTGTTAAAGTTATATCAAGAACATGGGACACATTTGCCAATCGATATCCGCAAAACAGAAGCCATCACAATGTGCTTATTAATAATATTCAACATTTTTGGGATATACAAACTTACCCTTTTTTAATGCTAAACTAAAAGTAATTATAAAATTTGGGTGTTTCCCTTTGAAAATTTAGACTTTTTGCAGTTTTTTCAATCTTATTGGTTAAACACCCTGAATTAATAGTTATCAAAATATTATAAAAAATCTAATAAAGCAGGTCCTTTATATCAAGGAATCCCGCCTAAATTAAATAAATATAAGGCTTCTTTATAGAAAAATTGGTAATTATTTTAAGGCTTGCAAACGTCATTCTTAACAGAAAAATTTAAATATGTCAAAAACGCTTAGATATTTATAGGTATAGGCATACAGGGTAGGGACTTTAACTGGAATAAATTCGATATTATTAAACCGGCTGAAGTTGCGCCTACAAAATTTGGTATGTGGGGGTTTTAGAGCATGCGGAATTGGATTATGATGTCGGTGCAGTTACCAGATTTCTCAGCTTTGCGCTACACGTAGTAATTTTGTTATTTTAAATAGAATGCCCTATTTATTTTTATTGCAGTGAATTGGTAGTGTCAAATTTAGTAAGATCTCAAATTTACAAAATTCTTTACTAGTTTCTGAGCTATGGCAACACTGAAGTTCCCTTAAAAAGTACCGGGACGCTTGTCTACCTCCATAGTTACTAAGTTATTGACAAGATTCAAGAAAAGTTCTTGTCTTTTCAAAATGGCCTATTTAACTTAAACTTTAAAAATAGAAATTCTCATGGTACTTTTTAATGGAATTACAGTATTGCCATAGCTCAGCAGTTAGTGAAGATAGAATTTTGTTAATTTGGCATCTTATTAAAATGGACACGCCCAATGCATTGCAATAAAAATAAATAGGGCATACCATTTAAAATACTAAAATTACTACGTGTAGCGCAAAGCTGAGAAATCTGGCAACTGTGCCGACATTATAATTCAATTCCGCATGCTTCAAAACCATATATACTAAATTTTGTAGGCGTAACTTCAGCAGTTTTAATAATATCGAATTTATTCCAATTAAAATTCCCACCCTGTACAAAATCTGCCTAGAATTTTACGTAGAATGCAAAAATGTAATAATATATAGGATGTTCTGTTTAAAATAAACACGCTGACACTAGGGTTGCCAACCCTCCCGATTTAGTCGGGAGGCTCCCGCTTTTTTACTTAACCTCCCGCCTCCCACGCACTTAAACAAAACTCCCGCTTTTCCAGTAACACGACGGACGCCTAATAACTGTACAGCTGCCTTAGAGAGGGGCGACCTTTTTTTTTAGAAAGCACGTTTGATGATAGGAGGAAGAAATATAAAAGGCACGCCACAGCGTAAGGTCAACGGGGTATCGACCTTTTTTTTTTTAGAAATCATCAATATAATTATTTTAAGCACCTCAAAAAAAACTTGTCCTCCAGGCACTATCCACTTCCCGCTTTTCAATTTTTAAAATCTGGCTACCCTAGCTGACACTAACTTCCGGTATAACCAGAAGTACCACCATTATGAAATTTTTTTAGTCCAGTCGTCCCCATCAGCATTACCACGATGGCAAATTTTGAAAATTTTCCTATGTATAGTTTTCCATATATAGTTCGAAGCGGTTCCCGGTGGAACACGAAAACCCTGTTTGCAGGTGCTTTTATACCTATTATTAATTAACACTTCAAACTTTCTGCTCTACCTAATTTTATTTTTTGTAAATATTCTATAGCTTTAATAATAAAATAAGACAAAATTTAAAAGATATATCCGTATAACGATTAGGTACATTATTTTAACTAAGAATACAATAACAAGTACTTATTTTCCACAGAACAAATTTCTCGTCTCCGAAATAAAATCAACCAAAACTCATTAGCATAATAAAGAACCTACCGCCTTGCATCGTGGTTTCAGTGTGTGTCGATGTTTACGGAATATTTTTCACCACGTCATAAGCTCGCTAGTATGCCCACTTCGGGTGAAACTCTCTTGCAAATAAATTTCTTGCTGCACAAAGTTCCGCCTTAAGGGAAGAAGCATAATAATCTTGCTATAAAAGATTAGTTAAGTATCTTAGGTTAGGTTATTGTATCAATACACACTATGTAGTATGCTAGGTACAATAATAGTTGTTAGATATGTATTTTTTGTAAACTTCGCTAATATAAACGTTCCGTTAATATGAACTCCTTAGAATTTTTTGTGTTCACGTTACCAAGATTGTACTGTAAATACATATCTAACAACTATTATTGTACCTAGCATACTACATAGTGTGTATTGATACAATAACCTAATCTAAGATACTTAACTAATCTTTTATAGCAAAATTTTTCTGCCTTTTCCCTTAATTGGGCAAACTGAAGAAAGTCATTTTGATCTTCCTTTTACATTCACCACTCTGTAGTATGAACAGTGTTATTAAACACTGTTCGTTCATACTACAGAGTGATCAATGCAAAAAATATTATTTTCATATTACTGAGTAGGTAGTTCATAAGAGTGCATATTCATATTATCGCGATTGTACTGTATATTTTCAAAAACCCTAACACTTTTCTATTTAACATTTTTCGCTGGCTGTCTTACTTTAAGAAATAATCGACCGTTTTCATACATAAATGACGCTGCATACAGCATGTTACTTAATGATCTGATATCTCTTATAATAAGAAAGTTAGCAATAGTGCCAACTTTATTTTAAACACCCGATATAACTTTATATTTTTAATATCTAGCGAAGAGCATGTCTCCGTTATTCCATTTGAAGAAGATGTTCAGTTTACAAATATTCGGCCGCGAAGTTATTACACATATAAAATACCTGAATTGATGCCAGACATGACAGTTTTGGTAAATTTCAATATTGACTCGCCTAAAGAGAGAGGTCTTTGGTAAGTATTCTAAATCAATAGATTTTTAATGAACCGGCTTCTGTAGTCTCCGAGTATGTACGAACGAAGAGGATAAACATTTCAATAACGACGCGAATGTGTTTATTGTTTGGAACGTAATTTTGTATAAGTTTAGGTTATTGTTTTACACATAAGTTATGTCCTACCAAAACTCTTTAAGTATTACTTCCAAAGCTCCTTTTTGACTAGTAAGAACTCTCTTTTTGTTATTTTACAACTTGTATATTTCCTACTTACTTTTAGGGTTAAGCCCTGATGATGGCCTTGAATAAATAAGGCCGATAGCGCTTGGCGTCAGTATTAATAAACAAATACACTGAAATACGTTTTTTCACTTTATTCAGAACACAGTATACAACTCTCTCCCTTTACTTTCAATTCCAATAACATCCTGTATAAACAAATAGTTGCCGATCCGGTTGTACAATAAGAACTTAAGTACGAGTTTTGTAAAGCTCTACTTAAAGTTGAACTCTGTTCTGCTGGGCTTTCATTTTTCAGGTAAGTTGTCAATTTTCTAGGGTTAAACCAAGTTATTAATGACTGATAACATCATCATCATCAACCAGCCCTCTGTGTCCACTGTTGAACATAGGCCTCCCTAATCATTTTCCATTCCAATCGATTTTGTGCTGCTTGTATCCAGTTGTTGCGGGTCCTCTTGATATCGTCCGACCAACGCGTAGGCGGTCTTCCTCTACTTCGCCTGTCCGTTCTAGGTCTCCACTCAAGAAGCCTCTTTTCCCATCGGTCATCTCGCATCCGTGCAACGTGGCCAGCCCAGTTCCACTTAAGCTTCGCAATAGCTCCAACGACATCGCTGACACCAGTTCTTCTGCGCAAATCCTCGTTTCTTATGTGATCTTTTAAGGTCACACCAAGCATGGATCCCTCCATCTTCCTCTGGGTAACTCTAAGTTTCTTAGCTGTTGCTGTTGTTAGTGTTAGGGTTTCTGAGCCATATGTCATCACTGGCAGCACGCACTGATCGAAAACCCTTCTTTTTAGATTGACGGCAATGTCACTCTTGAAAACGTCTTTGAGTTTTCCAAAAGCTGCCCATGAGAGAGTGAGCCTTCTCTTTAGTTCACATGTCTGATTATCCCTTGAGATGCTGACCTCATGGCCAAGGTACACATATCTATCCACCATTTGAATCTCAGCTCCTTCAATCTTCAAGCCACAGCTGGGGACAAGGTTTGTCATGAATTTTGTTTTTGACATGTTAATATTAAGGCCGACCTTTCCACATGCCTCCTGCAGGTCCTGCAACAGCAGTCGCATTTCTTCTAGATTGTCTGAGAATAGCACTATATCATCTGCAAAACGTAAGTTGTTTAGGTTCTTGCCATCTATGTTTATACCTCTCTGACTCCAGTCCAATTGTTTGAATGCACTCTCCATGACTGTAATAACAGTTTTGGTGACATCGTGTCGCCTTGCCGAACACCACGTTCGATAGTTATGAGGCTGGTGTTTTCATGTAGTTTCACCATCATTGTTGCATTTTTGTAGATATTGTAGATGAGTTTGGTATATCGATAGTCGATTCTACATTCCTGAAGAGCATTCCACACTGCATTTAGCTCTATTGTATCGAAGGCTTTGTGGAAGTCCACGAATGTCATTACTAAAGCTCGGTTGTATTCTATTGTCTTTTCTATAAGTGTTTTGACGCTTTGAAGGTGATCATTCGTTCCAAAGCCACGATGAAAGCCTGCCTGTTCCACAGGTTGATAGAAATCCAATTTATTTTCCAGTCGAGTGGTTATAATTCGAGTAAACAGTTTGTAAAGGTGACTTAATAGGCTTATTGGTCGGTAGTTCTCTAGTTCTGCTATATCTCCCTTTTTGTGAAGCAGGATTACAATGGAATTATGCCAATTTTTGGGGACTTTACTATTGAATAGACAGAGATTAAAAAGCTCTTTTATTTTTATCAGCAGATGTTGGCCTCCTATTTTTATTGCGTCTGTGACTATGTTGTCTTTCCCTGGCGCTTTATTATTTTTTGTGTTTTTTAATGCTAGCTCTATTTCCTCTATGGTAATATCAGGAAGCTCTTCTGACCCTTGGTTGACAATGCCCCCTTTCGATGTTAGGATTTCGGGTTCAGGATTTTCTACCCCACTATCATCTTATTGACTTTTGTAAAGGAGTTTATAGAATTCTTCCACTATATTTAATATTTCCTTTCTATTGGTCGTAAGCTCTCCATCTTTGTTTTTCATTTTGCATATTTCTTTCCTTCCATTTGAAAGTTTTCTTTGGAGTACCTTCATGCTTTTGTTATTCTCTATGGTTCGTTCAATTTCTCTAACTTTGTATACCCTTGTATCTCTGATAACATATAACCCAATAAACCTTATAAAAATTATTTTTTACTTTAAAACTTGTGGTAATAATATTTTAAAGTTATGAATGCGAATGATGAGGTTGAACACTTTCTGGATTTATCAGACGATTTGGATGATGAAGATTTTATGGATGTATTAGGAGCTATAGAAAACGTTCGAAGACGGCCCTAAAACTACAGACCTGATCAGTGATATTCAAATTTTCGTAATTAAATTTAGTCTCAATATTTTTCTAACGTTCTATTTTTTCTTTATTAGTAATATATTCTTTTTTTTATTTTCCAAAGTACCTTTAAACTCCTTAACAAAAGTTAATAGCAGACATTCTTCTTTGGAAGTAAAATTTGCATATAGTTTTGTGTTAGAATACATGGAAAAAGTAGCTGCAAATTGTAAATATCCCAAACTTTGACAACAAAGAAACTTTGATGGTTTTTTGACATCGTAACCATTGCCAGCATGCTAATTTATTTATTGATCCCACCTGTGCAGACCTGTGGTTAGGAAGTGATTATACAACAGAAATACCTCTTGGAACCAAGTTCAACTTTAAGTAGAGCTTTACAAAACTCGTACTGAAGCTCTTATTGTACAACCGTATCTTATTGTTACTTATATATTTTTAGGTACGACTTTCAAATTAGTAAAGTGGGCTCTGTTGACATAATTGGTACTATTTTTATTGGAACTGAACAAATTCATAATTGTAATATAAAATTTATCCAAGAAGTTATGAGAATAGAAGAACTTAAATCAAGTAATGAACAACATTCCACCTCAAAACCTACTCAGAGTAAGGCATACCTATAAGTATATATTTTCTAGTTATTATCAAATTGAGAGGTGTGCATTTGTATATGTATAAAGACCTTTTTACATTAGATGCAAGTGCAAGTGGTAGTTTTCATATGGAAAAACAAAAAATACATTTTTAGATACCCGCATTTCTCTTCCATTTAGCAAAATGCTCTAACCTATAAACCATCTTACAGCTGACAAATTTTCGGCAATAAGCAATCCAATCAGGTGCCAAAAATGGCGAATGATGGCAAATACTGCTTTGTAATTGGTACACATAACCATAAAAATTACATTCTGGTGGCATTTAATGGATCATTCAATGCTTATATTTTTTTTAGGAAAATATCCACATCACTGTAAAAAGTGTAAAGATGATAAAAATAAATTATGCAAAATGTGTGGTTGTCACATATGTGGCGGAAAAAATGAATGGAATAAAATCATTCTCTGTGACGAATGTGATTTAGGATATCACACCACTTGTTTATCGCCATCAATTGAAAACATTCCCGATGATGATTGGTAAGTAAGTATTTTTTAATGTTAACTTCAGAAATGGTTAAAATTATGTGTTAGGAAACAGTTTGTTAGATGCCCTGAAATCACTCCCGAAATATTTGCTTATTGTTATGGAGTACTCCAAGATTTCTTTTAGTGGGCTCCCATTATTGTTTCTATACAGGTTGGGTTGCCACCTCTCCTGGTTTTCCGGGAGTCTCCTGGAATCGGCCCTTCAAAAGCGTCGGTCTCCCGGGTTTCATATAATTTCTCTCGGAAATTTAACAAAACGCTGCACCTTTCATGCAAACTTTCCACCATCCATTTTTCAACAAATAGAAGCTCCATGCAAGCGTTTTCGTCCCTTTTTTTGGGGAGCGAACACCGCGAGCGGAGGAGGCAGCAGGTAGCCGTTGCTGGCTTAACAGGTCGTGCAATATATTTTCTAAAATTTTGTTAACATTATGCCGAAGAATCTTTTATTTATCTTATCTTTGATAGATTTTTTGTTTATTTTATATGTAATTTTTTTGCCATTCTTTCGAATTAGGCCTATTCCCGAGGGGACCTGCAGCTTAACGTGGTTTCTGAACCACGATCCTCGGTCATGCGGCACCCCCCAAGGGCTATTAACCCTTGGTTTCCTGCCATTGCATGACCTACCGATTGGGGAATGTGTATATTCTTCCGCACCCCACGAGATGTCCGATCTCATCCGGCCGGGTTACCGGCGTGAATGGGGTGGGTTGGGAGATGATACCTTTTACACCCTTGCCTGCATTCTTAAATCCACTAAATTTCGGACATACTTTTTTTATTGTACGTATGCCCACTCCGGGAATCAAATCCGGGTTGCCACGGTCGAATGCCAGTAATTCACCTCTGAGCCACCGCCGCGGTTTATTTTATATGTAAATAAACGTATTTACATTCAACTTTTTTTTTTGGTCATTAGACTCCCGGAATCGTTGGTAAGGAAGGTGGTAACCCTATATACAGGGTGGTGGGACTTTAACTGAAACAAATGCGCTAGAAAGGTGGGAAAAATATTTCTGAAAAATGCAAAAACATGTTGATTGAGCTGTATTCTGGGCTTTTGTACTCTTAACAAATTTGTTTTTCAAACTCCTTAAAGGGGAGAAACCGAGGTTTAAGCATAACCCAACCTAATTTTTTTACAATAACAAAAAATAATCGGTACTTTAACTTTTAACTTCATTGTCATTTTCCATAAAAAAATGTTCTATTATCTATAGCGTGGATACCAAGTATCAATACTTTTGGTGTATCGAAACGTCCCTAATACACACGTTCTATGGCGTAGTTATAAAAAAATATTTTTCTACTTAGATATTGTCAGTTTCATTTATAACTAAGTGACTGGAAAAATGGTCTATACCTGTAAACCCTTTTTTCTTCTGTGCATTTCAGCAGAACAATTTAATCAAACTAGCTATGATTGAGAAAAATAAATTGTTTATTCTTATTAATAAATATATCGCTTTTTGTCTGTTATTCTGCAAAAGGCCGAATGTGAGAAAGATAGATATATCCAAAGTGCTTTTGTGTAAATATAAGAAATTACCCAAATCGATGAATATGTCACAGTATATGTAATTTGATACATGGATTTGCTAGCGAAATAAATTTCTTCAATTGTTTTTTCTCACAAGTTCACGGCCAACTGAAAAGACAAGTTATGATGCCTAATTTAAATAATTTTTAGTATGAAGTTCGGAAGTTGAGTCGTAGAAAATATACTGTACAACTCGAGTGGATTATCCATATGGCGCTCGGAAGTTTGGGCACTCCGCCTACGGCTTCGTGCTCAATTTACTTTCTCGTGCGATATCAACATCATATCCACTCTTGTTGTACAAACTACTAATTTTACATCCTAATTTTAGGTATTGCCCTTCATGTAAGACTGACGATTCAGAAATAGTCAAAGCTGGTGAAAAGTTAAAAATAAGTAAAAAGAAACAAAAAATGCCCAGTAATATGAAGAATTCAAAAAAAGACTGGGGGAAAGGCATGGCTTGTGTAGGTCTTACAAAGACCAACGACAAAGTTTCTAAATCGCACGTTGGAGCGATTCCTGGAGTGGAAGTAGGATTTTGCTGGAAATTTAGACATGGGGTTTGTTTGTTTTTTTGATTCGGGAATTATCTTAGACTGTTAAATATCATAAAACCAATTTTCAGTGACTGACAGAAAGTGCGCACCGTATGGGAAAATGTTTAAAAATTTGAGGAATTCCTCTCAGTAAAAAATTTTACAATTTATATTCAAATAAAACCTACTAAACTTGGGGAATTTTATGTAGTTTTGTATTCAGGATGGGGTCAAAAATAAGAAGTAATTTATTCACGTAATTTTTGATTATTTTTTCTTTATTATCCTTTGGATTTATTTTGTAATATTTGCCAGTTTATGCCGCTATTCGAATTTTCAAGCGTTAATATCTTGGCATTCGCTAACTCCGGAAACCTGATTTTCTGTTCTCTAGACGATGATATTTCCGCTGAATATGAAACAGGGTTTTACCAAATTGTTTGTGTAGCTTCAAAATATGGAATATCTTTTAGCTGCATTTTAGTGGCTTGCAAAATTGGCTATTGAAAAATGTAGTTTTAACTAATGCATGATATAATATTTCCATATGTTTTACGTTGAAAATTTCTTTTCTAAAAATTGGTAGTAAACTTCTTTATTTTTTAATCAAATATTCTATGTGAAAATTCCAATTTAATTTTCTACCAAAGATTGTTTCTAAATATTTTACTTGATTATCTTTCTAAATTTGAATGTCACTCATCATTTATTTTAATACTATTCATATTTTGTGGTATTTTATTTGTATTTAAAGTAAAACGAAGATAATTAGTTTTATCCAAATTAATTCTTAATAAATTTGAAACTTTTTTCTTAGTATAGTAATATCCTTTTTATAAGAAAAAGGGGCTTAGAGGTTTTAAAAATTAAAATAACATTAAGTTCAGTGGTATGAGGCAAGTACGAAAAAATAATGAAGAAAATTGTTAAATTAAAAATCCATAATTATTTCCATGGTGCACAATATATAGTGTGTCCAAAAAAGTATGCAACATATGTAAAAGTTTTTTATTACCGATTTCTCAGAAAATTTTATTCTTGATAAAAGTTGGTGCATGCCTTGAAACTATAAATACATATTTCTCATTTCACCTGCGGCTAATAGTAAGGGAGCAAATGCCATTTTTTCGAAATTGCATTAAGAGTAAAGTACCTTAGTTATTAGAAATACAGCAAAATTTTATATGGAAATGTTATTGCAAATTAAAAACATAGCCCAAATACGAAATTTGAGTTACGTGTCTCAATTTTTATGTATTTTTTTCTAATCTTTAATTTCCCCTAAACAGCACGCCTCTGGTCGATTTTTCGTTTACAAAATTTTAATATATTTATCAAAATAACTTAAACGTGGGTTTATAATAAAAATGCATTAAGTAGTTGCAAACTTTTAAAAACTTTTCAATGAACCGGGTCGGTTTAGATATAAGCGTGTTGCACGCCTACTTAAACATATTTTAGCCAACTTCTGTTCGAAACCAAATTATAATAAAACTCAACCCTATTCATAGTACTGGAAATAACTACTAATTTATTTGTCATTTTCACCCAGTACGCTAAAGTCCAAAAACCTACTTTAAAAAAATGCATATAAAATATAAAAAAAAAATTGAGACACGTAACTCAAATTTCATATTTGGGCTATGTTTTTAATTTGCAATAACATTTCCTTATAAAATTTTGCTGTATTTCTAATAACTAAGGTACTTTACTCTTAATGCAATTTCGAAAAAATGGCATTTGCTCCCTTACTATTAGCCGCAGGTGAAATGTGAAATATGCATTTATAGTTTCAAGGCATGCACCAACTTTTATCTAGAATAAAATTTTCTAAGAAATCGGTAATAAAAAACTTTTACATATGTTGCATACTTTTTTGGACACACTGTATATGTAATCTGTGTTATCAAAGATTAAATAACATTTTTTAGGTCGCAGAATCTGGCGTCCATAGGCCCCCAGTAGCCGGAATACACGGACAAGAATCTGATTGTGCATACAGTGTGGTACTTTCGGGAGGTACGAATATACTTTGTACAAAATAAACAGTTCTGTATGACCTGTCTGATGAACAGTATGATTAGAGGTGGGCAATCCGGATGTTGTTTGGGATTTGGTTCACTCATCGAATCCGTTCACGATTTCGTCGCTCTTAAAATCACATTACAATTCTGTTTTACTCCTTTTCAGTCGTATTCGACCTGAGATCCGTTAGTTTCATGTTGACCTCATTGGATCCGTGCAATATACAGGGTCCTGTCCTATAGCTCACTTAATAATTTAGTTAGGATATTGATATGTTGTAGACTTTACTTGTATCCTAGGGCGCATTTCAGGAAAATATTTTTGTTTATACAGGGTGTTCCAAAAAAGTGTGACGTCATAAGGATCTATTTTTTTAGATTACATGCTATATGTATTCTTACTTACTTGGATGCCTCTTATAGTTGCCTTCATACCTCTAAAATTTTAATTAAATCGGTTCAGTATTATAAGCGAAACAAATAAAAACTAAGAAAAGTTAGTTTGGCACCACTGGTTTTAAAAATTAATAAAAAAAAAAAATAATGCCTCGTTAATGAAATTATACAAAGGCACTTAATAAATAAGGCCGAACAGTCTCTTTAATCAAGTTTTATTACTACGAATTGTACAGGTTGTCCAAAGTTTAGTGTCAAACTTTAAAGCAATTTATTTTTCTTATTTCAACTTTGAACCCCTGTATACTATTATGTCATTCGATGCAGAATTAAAAATTAAACATTTGTTCTAATAACTTTATCGCAATTTCTAGCGCATCAAGACTTTTTTGCAGAAACTCATTTTATAAACTGTTCCACCAGTCATTATTATAAATAAATATCAAAGGTGGCTTTGCAAACAATTAATTGGTGTTAAAGTTTATCAAAGTGACAAAAGCCCATTTTGACTGTAATTATTATATATCTTCAAATATTGTTAGATTATTATTAATTATTTAAGCTATATTATTTTTTGTGATGGATCACAACCAAGAAGAACTCGTATATATGATTTTCATATTAGGAGCATGCAAAAAGAATTATTTTTTATCACTTTAGTAAATGTTAATACAAATAAATTGTTTTTTAAAGCCACCTTTGATATTTATTCATAATAATGACTATTGGAATAGTTGATAAATGAGTTTTTTGCAAATAAGTTTTGACGCCTTAGGAATTGCGATAGGGTTGTAATTAGGACAAATGTTTGATTCGTAATTCTGCTTCATAATAATATACAGGGGTTCCGATTTGAAATAAGACACTAAACTTTTGACACCCTGTACAATTCTTATTAATCAAACTTGGTTAATGATACTGTTTAACCTTATTTATTAAGTACCTCTGTATAATCTTAATAACGAGACATTTTTATTTTTTATTAATTTTTAAAACCAGTGGTGCAAAACTGATTTGTCTTAGTGTCTATTTTTTTTCGTCTATAATACTGTACCGATTTCATTCAAATTTTGGGGGTATGTAGGCAACTATAAGAGGCATCCAAATAAGTAAGAATATTTATGCCATGTAATCTTAAAAAAAAACAGATCTTTATGACGTCACACTTTTTTGGAACACCCTGTATAAATAAAAATATTTTCTTGTAATGCGCCCTAGAATACAGGTGAAGTCTGCAAAATATCAAAATCCTAACTTAATTAATGAGTGAGCAATAGAAGACGGGAGGTAAGGTGCAGGACCCTGTATACAGGGTGTTACAGATTTGACATACCAGCATTGAAATCTCGGAAACCATAAGAGTTAGAGAAACGGTTAAATGGGGGCAAAGTTGTGCAATTCGGTGGTGATTATTATGCCGCTTTACAAGTTTTCAAATTCCGAATACTTCCGATCTTATTCGAAAAAAAACGAAATTTTGCAAAATCGTTTTTATTTTTTCCTGAGCTCATTTGACTAGCTATTTAAAAATAAATTACACTTTGTCATTGCCACTTTTTATCCTCTACAAAATGAGGTTACTAAACTAAAGATCCGCCGTTTCGTCTCCGAGCGGCCATCACCAACTTTACTTTTTTAAAAACGGACCTGGATTTTTTAAACCTATTTTTAAACCCTCCTACCTCAAAATGTAATTGCTTATTTTTTTAAACTCATATTTTTTACAATTCTTGTCAGTCCGGTCCAGGCAACGAATTACAATATTAATTTAAAACATTCATACATAAGTAATATAATTTATTTTATAAGATTTATCCAGTAATTCTAAATTTACTAATTATAATCCTAATTTTCCAAATGTTCAAAGAGATTGCCGTTTTGCTCAAGAAAACGATCAATTTTTCTTCCAATTTTTGCGACAGCCCTTTCAACCGATCTTCTCCTTATCCTACCAAATGCAACCTGTATGTAAATATACCTAACATGAACTTTAGACAAACTTTTTTATGGAATTTATTTGTAAAGGTTTTAAATAAAATAAAGTTTTTAATTAATACTGTAATTCGTTGCCAGGATCGGACTGACAAGAATTGTAAAAAATATGAATTTAAAAAAATAAGCAAGGTCAATTCATCATTATGAGAAAGTAATATCGCCATTACATTTTGAGGGTAGGAGGGTTTAAAAATCGGTTTAAAAAATCCAGGTCTGTATTTAAAAAAGTAAAGTTGGTGATGGCCGCTCGGATGCGAAACGGCGGATCTTTAGGTTAGTAACGTCATTTTGTAGAGGAGAAAAAGTGGCAATGACAAAGTGTCAATTATTTTTAAACAGCTAGTCAAATGAGCTCAGGAAAAAATAAAAACGATTTTGCAAAATTTCGGTTTTTTTCGAATAAAATCGGAAGTATTCGGAATTTGAAAACTTTTAAAGCGGTATTATAATCAGCACCGAATTGCACAACTTTGCCCCCATTTAACACCCTGTATAGATTTGAATCCACGTTCTACATTCAAATGGTCTTATGTGGCGAGCGCTGTCTAAAATATTTCGTATTGAACTATATCTTTGTCGACATATCGACCGAAGAATGAATCGCATTTGTGACTATTTCCCTATTTGGAGTGTTGGTATCAATAGCAATAACAAACATGGAAAATTGTTTCAAGCATCAAGTAACGACATAACGGCGTTCTATCGGGTCAGGCAATCACTTCAAATTTAATTTTTAATTAAATCTAGAACCGACAGACAACGCATCGCTGAACGAATCGGACTCCATTTAAGATCTGTGAACCTTTTGTTAAAATCCTACTCGTAGAATCTGCTTAGATCCGATCCGCCCACCACTACGTATGATTACTGCACACAGCTCGCCAGTGGCCTTCAGCACGAATCTATAATAATTAATTTTAGGCTATGAAGACGATATTGATTATGGTTTTGAATTTCTTTATACCGGTGCCGGAGGTCGAGATCTTTCAGGAAATAAAAGAACGAGCAACCAGAGTTTTGATCAAGAGCTGACTAGGACTAACAAGTAAGATTATTGTGAAATATGTAATTGTGTCCTTGTATTATTGGGTTAATATTAAATCGCGAAACTCGCCACAATGACTTACTTAAAGGGGGTGTGCGCCAAAAAAACAACTTTATTTAAAAAAATAAAGAAAAAAAAACTAAGGATATTAGTCTAAACCGCACCCTTCTATCGCAAATAATAACGGATATATGCCTCTGCAAAGATGTCATATTTCAGCGCGTGACGTCACAGAAGCTTGGCCGCTGCATAAATCCGTATATTGCATGGAATTTACGTAAGTTTTAGCGCTTAGTATTCGTCGGGTTGTTACCACCTTCATGTTGTTCACTGTCAAAAATCTTTTTATAACCTTCTTTATATACCAGTGGCGTATTTTGCAGCCCCCCCCCCCCCCAAAGAAAACCAAAAAATCGGTTTTAACGGTTTAACATGTTAAACCGAAAATTAATAACTTTTAGATAGAGAATAATAAATTAAGATAGGATAGGTGAAAACCATTTTTCTCTAAGATGAACCGTTCCAATGTTACAGCCTGTCAAAGTCTGAAAATGCCGTATTTTAAACTTCAATAACTCAAAAACTATTGAATTGAGACATATGACATTTACAAAATAAGCGTAGATTTTGTGAGGAATCAGAAAATAATACAATATATAGGGTGTCCCATTTAAAAAAATGTACCTTTTTGACTCCCTACTTTTTGGGCTCACCCTGTATAATTCAAAATATTTTTAAAATGTGCCTGATATCCAACCATACCTTAACACAAAAGCTCATTGTCGACAAATTTTATCTTCAAGGCATAAAATTACCCGGTGTACAGAGCGCCGCTGGTCGAAGCTTTTGTGACGTCACGCAATCGACGCCTAAAACTTTAACCCGCTATTTCTCAGCAATGGTTAGTCGTAGAATAACGAGGTTTGAAAAGTTATTCTTAGATTTTTGTGTACTAAAACTTTAATTTTTGGCGCACGCCCCCTTTAATATATCACATCACCGAATAGCCCTTTACGAACGTTGATTTTCTTATGTGATTCCCAAATTATTTAATTCTGAAATTCGAGACAAGTTTACAAATATTAGTCATTTGTCTTTTAAAAATAAGTTTAAAGTATATTTGCTTAGTAAATATTAAAAGTTTTATATTTTAAATAAAATGCCGGCAATAACTGCTTTTTTGATGCATGAGTAAGAAATCTTTAGTTGATTCATTATATTATTATAATAATAATTATTATATAATATATTATATTACCTACTAATTCTTTCTTTTTCCTATAAGTATTGACATGTAAATGTATATTTTTGTATTGTATATGCTCGGTTAAGTAAACAGCAATGCTGCTCTTTGCCGAGTTGAAAAATAAAGACGTTTCTATCTATCTATAATATTTAATCCAAAACTTTCTACATGTGGCAACCCGCGCTTTGTTGTAGTGCTGGTCGTGTTCGCCAAATTCCAGTTCAAACAGAATTTTAAAATGAATAATCATTTTAATCAAAAATAAATCTAAATTTCACAATCATTAAAATGAAAATAAAAACACTGACAAGACGAACTGCAGCTTTTTTCGGTTGATTACGATGTCCTTTGGGCATCTATGCGAAGGTGGGCGATAAAGCGCATGCTCTCAACCCAATTTTTATTGGAACTGTTTTGAGATTTAAAAATTAGTTGTATTTGAGCAGGTTTTTAATTAGCTGAGAAAATTAATGATGACCGAGGAAAATATATAGATATTATAGCGCCGACTAGCAATTTAAATGCCAAAATCATCCAATTTTGGAAAAATATTATTTTGCCCACCCTTAGTTGTGACTAGAGTAGGGCAAAATAATCGATTTATTATTCGATTATAACTTTAAAAAATTGATTAATCGAATATTTTGATTTTCGTTTTTGGGTTTCTCTATTCTATCATAACTGCAATGAGTTTGGTGAAAGGCAGGGAGGTTCTTTTTTTTTAGAAATCACTTTGATATGAGAACAAGTTATAAGTATTATATTATAAATGTATGTATATACAGAATGCTACAAATTCGTGTGCGTACAAGGGGATCTCGGGAACGGTAAGAGATACGAAGATGGTTAAATTGAGGCAAAGTTGCGTATTTTGGGGCTTAATAATTTGGTGAAAAAAAATTGTAAAATAAATACTCTGAATACCTTCGGAGATATCCGAAAAAATCGAAATTTTTAGTTATGAATTTTAATTTTTTGCGTTTTCATTTTCGACTAAGGAAAAAAACATTTTCTTATAACCGTTCTTTATGTTCTACAGGATGGTGTTATTAGTTTTCAAATTGGACGTTTCGTTCTTTAGATACCAACCTCAAGTCAATTTTTCTAAATACGGACCTGGAATTTTTAAAACAGTTTTAAGGACTTTAAGCTCAAACAATTTAATACAATTTAAAGGTTTTTGCAATTTTAACGTTTTGTTATCAAATAAGCACATCATTATGATTTCAAATTATACTTTATTTACTATTGCGGCCCTGGCAATTATTTTTAAGATTACTTAAATATTAAAATTACATTACAAGAAGTTATGATGTTAAGGCCGTTTATTTTTTCAATAAATTTTACCGTCACAATACTCTAGGAAGCAAGCAAGTTTTTAAGGTATGAGAAGTAATTATATTTTTTATTAGTATTTTATTTATTTTAATAATATAACATCTTAAGTCCTATGATTTTTGCCTTAGACCTAGACCGAAATACTGTAAAACAGAAAAAAAATATTGCTTCCTAGCGAAGAAAAGGTAACTTGAGTGTTAGTCTAGTTATTTTACTGTGATGCGCTTATGTTTGTTTCAAAAATATTTTTAAAATTTTGTTGGTGTTTATAAGATCTGATGATGCTAGTTTCAGGCGAAATATGTAACAAAAAACAAACAGATAGACAGAAAAATATTTGAGGCCGAGACTTTACGTCTTTTTTTCTTACAAAATAGCAGGCCTCTTTGAGTAAAAATGGACGGATTTTTTCAGAATTTTTTTTAGTTTGGCTATAAATGTTCAGGACCGTAATGAAAAAGATAATTTGAAAAATGTGTTATTAGATGACAATTTCAAAAACTTTTAAATTGTATTAAATTTCTAAAGCTAAAAAGTCCCTAAAACTGTATTTAAAATTCCAGGTCCGTATTTAAAAAAATTGACTTGAGGTTGGTATCTAAAGAACGAAACGTCGAATTTGAAAACTAATAACTCCATTTTGTAGAACATAAAAACGGCTATAAAAAAATGTTTTTTTCCAAGTCAAAAATGAAGGCGCCAAAATTAAAAACCAAAACTAGAAATTTCGGTTTTTTTCGGATATCTCCGAAAGTATTCGCAATATTTACAATTTTTTTTAAAGAAATTACTAAGCCCAAAAATACGTAACTTTGCCTCAATTTAACAATCTTCGTATCTCTTACCGTTCTCGAGATCCCCTTATACTCACACGAATTGTAGCACCCTGTATATTTCGATTATTTGTTTGTTTCGATTTTTTTCGATTAATCTATTATTCTGATTAATTGATTAATCAAAATAATCGATTGTATTTTATATTCGAAAATTTATTAAATTTCATTATCGCCGAGCTTTAGTTGTGACTACTATGCATTTTTTCCCCAGGGCTCTGGCGGTAAATTGTAATGCGAAGTTAGACGACAAAAATGGTGCTGAAGCAAAGGACTGGAAAGCTGGCAAAGCTGTTCGCGTAGTTCGAAGTTATAAACTTGCAAAACATTCCAAATTTGCCCCCGATGACGGTTACAGATATGATGGCCTATATAAAGTGGTGAAATATTATCCGGAAAAAGGAAAATCAGGTTTTATAGTTTGGCGGTATTTGCTAAGGAGAGATGACCCTGCACCAGCTCCGTGGGAAAAGAATGCGAAACAGTTTGATATGATTGTAAGTTATTATTTGTAAATGTTTTTTTCTACTCTTGTAAGTTATCGATCGATTAGAGATAGTTTACTAAGTAAACAAAACTAAACTTACCAATGGGGATCAAGCATCACTTTCTTTATAAGCGCAATAATCCTGCATTTTGATATCATGTTTTTGACGTAACGACGTCTAACGTCTATTTTCACCAGAATACTGCCAACAATGTTTATAAGTTAAAAAAATGTATTATTTAGAAATAGCCGTACATAAATATTCATGTACTATTTTATAGGCTATTGATTATGTCATATCATAAGAAACTACTAAGGAGTGTGTGGGTTTTTATTGCATAAAACGTTCAATTGGTTATTTAGAATAAAAAAACCGCAAAGTGTTATTAAATTAAAGGAGGGAAACTGGAGATAGTGGGGAAGATGCAGCCCTTACGGTTTTTTGAGTATATCTCGAAAACGAAGCAAAATTTGGGGGTATTTTATAGGAAAATTTTTGTAGAGAGTTAGATTTTCTATCGAAATGGCGTAATTAAAAAATGTACAAGTCTATTCAGTTCAAATTATGTTAAAAACAGTTTAACAAAAAAGTGCAAAAAATTAAATATTTTATTTCTTATTTTTATGCAAATAACTTTTTTTGGGCAGAGATAGGTATAGGCATTACTTCATAGAAAAGACAGGATATTAAATTTCCTACAGAATGACGTATTTCAAAATTTTTTGATGAAGTTTCAATGAGATATGACCGTTTAAACTTTGTAATTTTTTTCGGTTTTTATTGAATTTATAACAATATCATTTTGTTACTTAGTTTTGAATGCATGCAATGGAATTTTATTTAATAAAGACGTGTTAAATTAATTGATCGACAATAAATAAATGTTAATGTTAATGGTGTTTTATCATTTGCATACCTTCAGGGCATAAACATTCAGTTAACAATATTTCTTTTCTAAAATAAAAATTTAAACTTTGACCATCAATCTCTGCGGCTACTAATTGCCCATCGCTGGAGATAAGAAAACATTTTTATTACTAGAAAAATTATGAGAATTTTAAAATTTTTCTATTGACCTAAATTTTTGTAGGTTGATTTTTTTCATCTTCAACGATGCACGGGCCGGGTTTTTATCGGGGGTCTTGACGCGTCCCGGCCCGACTCCCGGGCTCGGGTCCAGCCGGGCCACTTAATCAATAAAGGTTCGGGTTTTCGGGCTCTAACAATCTTTTACGGGCCAGTCGGGCCTGGCAAACTTGTGGCCAGCCAGTCTTTCGGGCCAGCCTTGGTTTGCTTAAGTGCTTTTTTAAAATAAATATTTGTGAAATAATCGTCGAAACCTAATAATTTTTTTCGGGCCGGCCGGGCCTACCCGGCTGTTCGGTTTTGTTGTTAGGCCTTGCAGAACTCTACCCCGAGGGCTTTTATTAAGAGTAAATTCTAAAGATTGACAATAAAAAAAGTTTTCCATATAATGCATACTTTTTAGGACATATTGTATATGAACACCATTAACTGACGGGCTAAAGTGTTTTTAGTTACAAAAATTATTTTCTAGTACCCTGAAGGTTACCTGGAGAGTATAGAAGCAAAACGCAAAAAAGAGGAAGCAGAAAATAAAACTCCAAGTACATCGAGAAATGGACAAAAACGTAAACATGACAATAATATACTGGATTTATTTAACAAGAAAAAGAAAAGCGACACATACAAACTTGATTCTGACATAGACAATGCGATAAATAATGACAAAGTGAACCAGAAGCTGTGGGTGGAATGCAAAGCTGTTGTAAAAGAAGGGAAAAAACAGTTTTTGGATAAAGTAGAGGAAATATTTACCTGTATAATTTGTCTTAGCCTGGTGTTTAACCCAGTAACTTTAAAATGTGGACACAATCTATGCAAGGTAAGATAATAGATTTAATTATACAGGATGTCCCAAATTCAATGCTTACCATTGGGATCTCGGAAACTATAAAAGATACAATGGTTAATTTACTGTCAAGTTTGGAGCAAGTTAATCCTGGTTAGAATTTAAAAAAATTCCTACTACTACCGTAGATATCTGAAAAAAAAAACGAAAATTTAATTTTGAGTTTTTGTTTTTTGTGACTTTACGTATAAACATATGAAAAAACGGAAAGCACTTTCTACAGGCACTTTTTAGCGATTTTTTAAAGATGCTTTCTAATTTAAAATATGACGTTTCGGTTTTCAGATATTATTATTAAATCAACATTTTTAAATACGGACCTGAAGATTAAATAGTTTTTTGTTTCCCAAAAACGTAAACCAATAACATTTTGCTAAAATTTCACCGTTTGGAACCGAAAATTCATCATCAGTATCTTAAGGCTTGGTAAATATTATGTTTAAAAAATAACCTTAAAAACCTATTTAGTTGTTACAAAAATCTCACTTATTAAAAATATTTTTTTTGTTGCGAATATTTATTTTAATAATAATATTTTCTGTAAAATTCCTTTGTTACCAAAATATTACTTGTTAAATTCTTTCTGGTTAAAGTAGCATATTCTTCAACATATAAATCATCATGGTCGCATTGCAAAAAACTTTATGTCTGATGATGGGTTTTCGGTTCAAAACGGTAAATTTTTGTTATTGGTATATGTTTTTGGAGAACAAAATACTTCAAAAAATAATATTAAAATTTCAGTTCCGTATTTAAAAATGTTAATTCCACGATTATATCTGAAAACCGAAACGTGTTCTTTAAATGCATCCCCAAAAAGTGCCTGTAGAAAGTACTTTCATTAAGAATTTGAAAATTATTTCTAAATAAATACGGCCGTGGGTTTTATTTAAGGTATTATTGCATTCAGTAGGATATGAGTACTATATTATATAGGAAACAAAAGAGAAAAGCCCAGCAACAGAAACAAAAAGTAAAAAACCTATTTTTATTAGGTGAAGTTCAAACAAGTGTCCTTCCTCTTGTATACATTTTTGAGTAAGTTTCCGCTATTTAAATATCGCCCATAAAACATAAAAAGGTGACTACTCACTACATCTGTCAACATAATTAAGTCAAACAATCGAGTTTAAAGTTTCCGTCATAGCCACCTTTGTTTTGTCTAGTTTTATTTAATGCTTTGTTATAATTTATATTAAATCTTAAATTTGAGATGTGTTGCAATGTTGCTTGTTGTGTGGCTGGATAAAAGTTTTTATTTAAAATGTTTGTTTGTTTTCTAATTATCTGCTTTAGATATATTAAGAAGAACTGAATTCCTATGTAATTTTTGGTTTATTGTTCGATGACCCTTTAATTCAATATGTAGTTCATTCATTCTATAACTGTCAAATTCCGCATTTATTTGCATGTTGTATTAGGTAAAAGTAGATTCTAACCGAGTAGCAGACTATATTTTCCCCACGACCAAAAATACTATTCGCAATATTTGTAATTTCAGGTAGAGTATTATCCAGTTCCATATCTGATTCATCCGATTTTTCACTCATATTTTGACTTGCACTAAAATTTGTCAGCTGACATTGTCAGTTTCGAAATTCATGGTAACCTATGTCGTTTAGATCAATTACAGAATATTTATTCCGTATTTTGTTATGGAATGAAAATACACGCAAAACGCATAAGAAGCAAGTGTTTTAGAATAAATATTCCAACTCAAGAGCGAGAATTTTTACATTCTATTACATTATCAAAAATGATTTTGGAATCATTGCATTCAGTAATGGTCGTGGAGGAAAATTGTTAAGTAACTGACACCAGGGCCGTAATTATTTAAAAATAATTTTCAAATTCCTGATGATATAAAGATAACATCGAAACGTCTAAAATTATTAAATATGATACAGGGTTGAATTTAAGACTAAAAGATATTTTTAAAAATAAAATAAAAATGCAGGTTTGTATTTAAAGAATTAAAATTGATAACAGTTTCACAAAAACAGAATAGTATGAAGCTAAAAAAGTTACCTCAACAATGATGTATTTGTTTTTCTGTAGCGGTTAAAATAAGTCTGATATATTAAAAAAACCAAAATCCCAAAATTTTAGTTTTTTCGAATATTTCAAAAAATAAAAAAGAAGGCTTAAATTTTTTTTACGGTATTAATGGGCATACAATTCTGCAACTTTGCTACAATTTCACCGATGCTGGATCTTTTATAGTTGCAAAGACACCCATGAGAGGCTCGAATTTGGGACACCCTGTACAGTGTGCTAATTATTTAATTGACTACTATTGGTATATTCTAAACTGTAATTTCGTTAGAAAAAAATGTCCATTTTTAAAGCTTTTTAAGACGTGTTAAATTTTATTAAAGAACAAATCACCCTGTATCTTATGTATCAAAAACAATTCGGCAACGTAGTTACAGGATCTTTCTTAACTGTTTAGAAGATACCAATAGTGGTCAATTAAATAGGTATATACCTCCCTGTATATGATTGGATAATAAGTTTAATTTTTCATAAGAAAATACTGACTTTAATCAACTAAAAAATTGTGAGGATGCAAGTTTACTTTTGTCGCAAATACATTTTTTTCTTTTTTCATTTGTTGTGTGCAAACTTCTCCGACTGTAAATATCCGATTTATTTAAATTTGAAATGAGCTCTTTATTCAGTAGGTTTGGTGGCCAGTTTTAATGTTTTTTAACATGGTCAGTGTGTTACAATCACATATTTGATCGAAAGAGAAGGCTTAATCAGCCTTAACTAGAACTCAGGAGCAGCCAAGCTGCCTACCTCTCATGTGTCGAATAAATCACCGACAACAATGAGCTAAGGAGTCTAGAGGATCAATATGATAACTGGACATCGAACGTGTCACATTGCCAAGCCAGATCACTGATGAGCACCCAGAATCAGAAACAAGGATGACCTCACATTTCATTTTAAGTGAGACAAGGAATGTTAACATCAAATTAAATGACAGGCTAGCCATGGTACCGGAAAAAACCCGATGGATAATTTGATGTTAACATTCCTTGCCTCACTTAAAATGAAATGTGAAGTCATCCTTGTTTCTGATTCTGGGTGCTCATCAGTGATCTGACTTGGCAATGTGACACGTTCGATGTCCAGCTATCTTACAATCACATATATACATACACTATATCGCTAATACCATAATTCAATGATGACACCACTGCAGACAGATGATCAGGGTCCGTTGAGTTTGCGCAGCTCGAAAATTTGCTTCTTGATGTAAATATTTGACAGGACCGACTTTCAAAATATTTTTACAAGCTTTTATTCAAATTCACCCGTTAGTTCGGGTGTGTACAGTTTATGATCAAATAAAACTAAGTAACCAATATTTTACATACCTAAAATACCTTATTCCTGGTATTGAACCGCGATTGGTGCAACAAAAAAGGATCATGCACTTTTTTCTACCCATCTTGAGACACAAGTCGCTAACAATAACACAATGTCTGGTGAAGTTTTATACCTAAATTCGCACCCAAAACTTAAAAATAATATCCACAATCACACACGGAACATCCGAACGAATACAACGTAAAAAAAGATGGAAACGACTAACAACTTATAAACTAACAAAAAAAAATGTCTAAAGTAAAGTTTTATAAATATTAACACCTAAAACTTGGAAATTATAATCACACACGAACGAACGAAACAAAAGATGGCGACGAATAAGAATACAAACAACGCCGAGCCGGTTCTGTTCACGATCTGTTAGATATCGTGTCGGTTGCCTAATTTTTTCCCTACTGCGCAAGCGCCAGGGGCCCAAGTTCTAGTCATTTTGAATCGCACGATGGGTATCTTCTTGCTTCGTGCTGCTGCTTTTATTGGCAATATAGTGTATAATATGTGGTTCAAATATATAATTTATTGATCTAAACTCACTAATCAGTTTAAATTCATCCTTTTATTTTTCAGAAATGCCTTAAAGAATCATTTAAACATTGTCCTTCAGAAGAATATACATGCCCGCACTGTCGAGAACTTGTGGGGAAAAAGGATGTTTTGCATAAGGAGTGTGAAAATTCCATGTTACAAAGTGCCTTGAATTTATTATTCCCGGGCTATGGAATTAATTAACGATTTTAATTAGGTTAGTTTAGTTTTAAAGTTTTAAATGTAGTAAAAATATCGCCAAATTTTCATTTTGTTCATTTATTTAGGTATTATTTTTATCAAGTTCTGCTGACTAAAAAACAGCGGTTTTTTAAGAAATAAATTTTCATCATTGTAAAAAAAGTGTAAAAGTATCAAATTAAATATTGAACGTAAAGTTTTATTTATATGAAGGAAGCATTATTATTTTTTTAAAAGGTGACCCTTTCTTTTATACAGTAAAGCCCGTTGTGTGCGCGCGCCTAAGGCACTATTTTCCAAGTTAGGATTTAATATAAGTCTAACATTAATAACGTCTAATTTTATTTGCGTCTATTTCCCAACACTATTGCAGGCACACTGCGCATGCCAGGGGGATAACTTGATTGCGGGTAATTTAAAATATAGCTAGAAATGGGTTTAATTATTTTTTGGTGATTTTTTGTCAGGGTGTGGGTCATAATCGAGATTCTAGTCCCAATTAAGTTTTTTTTTACAAAAATATTTTTGTTATTCGCAGTTTGCAAGTTTGTTAATTTATTGGCCATAGTTATAAAATAGAGGGGCAGGCTATTACTCATTAATCAGTAAGTTTTGTCGTCGAGGCTGTAAAGTACCAAAAAACCTTACATCCACTCTTTTAAAATGTAGAACAATTTATTTGTGCACAGACTGTGGTATGAACTGTATGTAGTACAAAAATATATTTACTCCATTGAAGAAAGTAATGTAGAAATATGGACCAGCACAATATTATAATTATAATATTATATTATTATGCTGGTCCATATTTCTACATTACTTTCTTCAATGGAGTAAATATATGTTTGTACTACATACAGTTCATACCACAGTCTGTGCATACATAAATTGTTTTACATTTAAAAAATTGGAGGTTAGGTTTTTACTTTACAGGTGCTTTACGACCTCAACAATAACAATATTTATTGAATATCCTGCCCCTTCATTTTAATTATGGCCCATAAATTTACAAACTGGCGAGCTACGAGTAACGACAATATTCTTGCAAAAAAAATTAATAGAGACTAGAACCTAAACTATGACTCACACCGTGACGTAATAAAACATTAATAAATAATTAAACCCATTACTACATATATTTTAAATATTTCGCGCGCAGTGTATGTGCAATAGTGTTGGGAAATAGACGCGAGTCTAATTTTCACCTTCAACAAGAATGTAAAATAAAAGTGAAAAAAATTAATTTTTATATATTCACTTTACCCGCCGCAAGAGTACAAACAGCCCGCAGTCGCAGTTCCATTATGGAACTTAAACCGGCCAATTAGAGGTGCTTACGTCAGGAGCGTGGGCGGGGTCTCGTTTGAAATCGCAGGGCAAGTTACTCTAACCTAAACTAAAAAATAATGAGATGATAATATTTGTGCAGTTTTATTTTATTTATAATTTTTACTCCAATAATTATAAAGAGAGTACACAAACATATTGAAGGGGCTTCTGAAAGAGTTTTTATAGATTCATCTGGAACACCTGGAACTGTGGAAAGGGAATACAGGGATACAAGTCGAATATTTGTCCTGCTAACGCATAGTGAGCATGGAGGTTTACCTTTGAGGCTCATAATTATAACTTCTGAGTGTGTAGATGCTATCAAATGTGGATTTCAGATTTTAAAGGAACTTCTTTAAGAATCCATTTTTGGAGGGCATACTGGAGAGGGTCCAAAAGTAGTAGTAGTCATTTTTAACAAATCTGGCTTTTATGTATGGAAACGGTCGACTATTTCTTTGAAAAAAGCTGTTTGCAAATGATTTTTGAAAACTTTGAAACTTTCTTGTTGCTAGCCATCTTTCTTTAAGAAATAATCTACCGTTTCCTCCACCTGAATAAAGAACGCTACATATATTTAAATAAATTTAAATAACGCGCCAAATAAACTTCTTCCTCAGATCCGACGTATATCACCTCTAATTGGCCGGTTTAAGCTCCATAACGGAACTGCGGGCTGTTTGTACTCTTGCTAAATAAACAGCAATAAATATCACACTAGCCGCGTGTATAATACCGATAACAAAAATTTGTTATTAAAATCACAACCAAGCCATCCTGGCTGGTGTTTCAATCAGGCGCTTTGTTTACTGTGGTTGTCATGTTAACAATATATCAGTGGCAGCTCGTCAGGTGAAGTAGGGCTCTTCACCAAAAAAAATAAAACCAGCACGAATTTTTTTCGACAATATTAAATATTAATGTACCAATACAGCTACCATTTTAGCCCTTAAAAAATAATTATGTTCGAATTAATAATATTAATTTAATCCGAATGATATGCATAATAGGGTCACGGTTAACTCCGATGGACAATAATTTATAAACACTCGTGCAGTTTGGTGCGCCCCAGCCGACCGCATCGGTGAGCTTTTATTAAACAGGGCAAATGTACACTTTATTTAGTTTTTAAACAAAAATATGTTGTTTCGCGCACGTTGTGCTACTGTGGTTGACTACCTTTGGGAATATATGATTTCGGCAAGTGCTATCGTGTTTGTAATGTTTGTTTCTGTACGTTTTGGCGATTCTAAATTTAAGAAAAAATAATTCGATTCAACATTTAAAAGCGGAGCCATTCTGTAGTCGATATTCAACCGATAAATCCAAAATAAAAAGACTTAGGAAAACTACTCCCAAATTGTTAAATTACTTAGCTTATTACAAAAAGGAAATAAGTCCCGATTATTAATATTTTATTAATTATATCAAACCAATGGGTGCAACCCAGGGCACACGCCTCCACTAGGTTTCATTTTATTAGAATTTTTCCTAGATTTGTCAATGTTCAAGGAATGCGCCGACTATTATAACAATTTGCAACCTTCATTCTTTAAAACTTGCCTACATTATTCTTCACTTTTATTTATATTAGCGATATAACATAAAGTAATACGCCAAGATCTCTTGGCTGGAAGCCGATGAAAATTTCTTTGGAGTTTTGTATCGTCGTGATGTCTCCAAATTTTGCTGAAGTGAACAAGGGTGTTTTTTTGATCTACTATCATAAATTTATAATATCAGGTGCTTATTCTGGTTGGTCTGGGAGGTTGCAGTCCCATAGAAATTAAACCCTAGAATATATAGGTTCTTAAGTGGCCCACACACCATGAGATGTGCCTCGAGGCATGCCGCCAGGCCACCGTCTCTGATACCAAATCTCACGGTCTGTGTTGTTGTATCGACTAGTTTTTGTATTGTGCGAGACCGTCTCAATGAGTCCGCCACGGGCGGGAGACTGATACTTGCCGCGAGACGCAACACGACCGGTCTCAACGTGTGTGTGCTAGTCGCTAGATCTCGTGAGATTCGCAGTCGGTTTTTGGTGTTATAAAATATTTTTACTTAGTATCTAAACAATTGTTCAAGAAGATGAATACAGAAAAAATATTTTGGGAAGAATTTATAGAAGAATATAGAAATTACGAACTTTTTTCTTTCAAAAAACCAACACTTTGACCATTCTCTTTTTTTCTGTTTATCTTCAAAAACTACTAATCCTACGGCGACTACAACTGCAATTTTTTTTCCTTCAAAAGATTGTGGAATGACCTTTTATTAAACAACCTCCACAAACTCGCGTATGTCTGATTGCCTGATACTGTTTCAAGGTGTAGGGTCTCTTGAGACGTGATATCGTTTCGTGCGAGTCTTCGCCTCGCAACGTGCCTCGAGTCAGGTCTCATAGTGTGTGGGGCAGTTTAAAATATATTAACTCAAAATTTCTATTGCGTCTCCTGTAAAATTTATAATTTTTGAGTTTCCTGTAAAATTTATAATTTTTGAGTTAATACGGGTTTCAAAGGGATGTGCGACAATATGTAATAACTAGCCGGGCCCAACCAAGCAGCTTGGTAAGGGATACAGAGAACATTTTCCTCGCCTATATTAGTTTGTATTTACCTAATATGTTATTAAATTTTAGTATACTATCTACATAACCATGAATTTAAAGCTTCGTTAAGACATCAGTCGCCTTTCTTAAAGTTAAAGTTATTCTTCTGAGGATGAGTATTCCTACACTCGAAATATGTAGAGATTCTAACTCTTAAAACATTTTCTAAATATATCAGTGGAGGCAGACTATGTAAACTATGTATTTGCTCCATTGACAAAGCGAGAAAATTCTTCAAAACATTTTTACTAAGTTATAACTATTCCCATATGAATTTTTACCGCGGCAGTGGCTCTATGGTGAGTTACTGGCATTCGACCGTGGCGATCCGGGTTCCATCCCCGCAGTGGTCATACGCTTAATAAAAAAAGTATGCTCGGAACTTAAGTGAATAAAAGAATGCAGTATGCTATTAGTGAATCTTTATATCGGAACCTAGAGAGAGGAACGCCGAGGATCGAGGACCTCTGGGAGAGTAAAATGCATAAACTGGTGCGGACGCATGGTTTGGATTCCACGCTAAGCTGTAGGTCCCGTCTGGCTGACATTACCCAGACGATAGGGGATGCAATGGGTCTGTAGAGCCAGTAGGCTCTTTCGCCAACCCCAGCAACAATAACAAAAAATAATAATTTTTAAGTCTTGCATTTTACACTTTACCTTAAAAAATAGAAAATTTCCACATGAGCTCATTCTTCCGTAGGTACCGATTATCTGCGCCCACCCCATACTACGAGCCACCACTGAATTTGACAGTAAGTTTCCTAACTTAACGTTTTTTTAACTAACTAACTGAGCGGTGCGGTCTCTATCTTCGTTTTACGTACCGAAGTTTAATTTTTTTTTATTTACCAACAAATATGACAGTGATTTTTTTACCAAATTATCTAAGTGACGTTAAATAATATTAACTCATGTTAATGACTAAGTAGTTTTCTACTGTGAAATAATAAATGTTTGATAACTTTAAGATAACATAATGTTTTTACAGCATTGAATGATTAATGAAATGAAAATAGAAGCAAAAAATTTTACCAACTTATTAAAAAAGCTCTTACAAAAAAAGTGTTGACACTGTACGACTATTCTCATTCAGAAAATGTTATTTTCACACAAATTGTTCGCGCTAAGGGGTTAGATAAAACGCCTTGTTTACTCATTAATTTAAGTTTTAATGATGATAGTGCATATAGATAAAATTATGTAGCAAAATATTGTTTTGTTTTAAATCAAAAAATGAAAGTTTAAGAAATATTACTCTTAACAAACAATTTTAAACAAAAAACCCGTTCGTTGATAATTTTTGTAATGGGCCATATGCTTGCCAACGAGCGTTGCGCAATATACGTTGAGTATCGAAAAATGGAAAATTAATTTCCATCAATTTTGTTTATATGCAAATGGTACCACGGCCGGTGAGTGTTGTAGATCATGAAATTGATAATGACTTAACGCTCATAGGTAGCGATGAGTGTACACTACTGTACATGTCGCAATCTTATAGTGAAATCCATGGCCTAGGCATTTCATGAAATGCCGGCATATGTTGTTAAGAAATATTGTCCTCTAACTGCCGCCGCTTTTCGTGAAAAGCCTAAACTGTATTCAGATATAATTTACGCTGAGGTTAACGAGCCGTGGCTAATACACAACCAGATTTTCAAATTTCTCGTGTTGTTGTTGGCAACGGCGTGTTTATCTCGGCGTAAATAATCTGAATAGAGGATAACATTCTACAACGAAGCGTCCATACCAGTAAACAACAATTATTAAATATTACGTAAGGTAAGAAGTACATAACACATTTTTAAGGTTAGGGCTTATTAGGAAGGGCATAAAAATCGCCGGAGCCTGTTGTCAGGAAAACTAAAATTAGTGGCTACTAATTATGTTTAATTTTTTGTGATATAAAGTATGTAAGTATAAAAATGGTTCCTATATAAGTACCTACGCGAAAACACATTTTTTCAATTCTGTTCTGTCTATATATCTATCTTGCTGCTGGCTGTGTAAATGCTTATAACTCATTCAATTGTTGCTTACTGTATGAACGCTTAGTTGTTTTATCTTTATACAAGAGTTTATAAATAATATTTTACAAGCAATTTTTTTTCTTCTACAATAGTATAAAGTAAAAAAATACGTTGCTAAACAACATCTTACGGGTATTATGCTCTATTCGCGAAACACCTGCTTTTAAAAAACTGTGGATTGTGTAGAGGTAATTATAGTTTAGTATACAGGGTCGATTCATTAAGATCGACGAGCGGCCATATTTTGGAAACTACTGGGCATAGAAATTTAGGGAAAAAAAATGATAACTAAAGTGGCCATGAAAAAATTCTGGAAATAATTTTTAAGTTCCGCATTTTGCCGCAAGAGGGCATAACTGAAAAGTAAATTTTAAAATTTTACATATCTCCGAAAATTCCATATTAAAGTATATCTTTGATAACACCATTAAAAAACTTTGACAATTATGCATTATTTTGGTCTTATGCTCATTGGCGTACCGACTTTAATAAGAGGGGGGGGGAGCTGTTGAAAGTGTAATCATTTAAATTGCTGTTACTTATAAACGACTTATCCGATTTTAGCAAACTAAAGACTATTTGGGAGAGAAATATATGCACTTTCACCAATCGTATTTAGTTGTCCATAATAGTTCTCAGAAAAAATGCTAGAGGGCGCAATTTGTAATAATAACACATTTTTTTATTTTACTCCGAAAAAATAAATAAAACGGTATAATTAGGATACCATAATCGAAAAGAAGATGAAATTTGCTAGAAAAAATATTAAAACCGCAGCTAGATATCTCTGTTCATTTCAGCGTTATCGCCAATAGAATAATTTTTAAAACTTTGAATGAAGAAGCGATTATATATTTAAAAAAAAAAGTGGGACGCCACTGATATTTTTCCATGTGGATATTATTTCGAATTAGCCTGGTCAATTCTGCATAAAAATGGTCTCTTGCGTTTTTCTCCTCAGGCACACCATTCTTAATTAAAATAATTTAATTAAATTAGACGTGCGGAAGCATGCCTATTAAGTGAAGGTGGTCATTTTCAACAATTTTTATAAAACAACATTTTTCATTATCAATGTTAATAATAAAAATAATAATAATAATAATAATAATAATAATAATAATAATAAATAGTAGAGCTAATTTAATTTAATTATTTTAGTTAAGAACGGCGTGCCTGAAGAGAAAAACGCAAGAGACCATTTTTATGCAGAATTGACCAGGCTAATCCGAAATAATATCCACATGGAAAAATATCAGTGGCGTCCCACTTTTTTTCTAAAAAATATATAATATTGCTTCTTCATTTAAAGTTTTAAAAATTATTCTATTGGCGTTAACGCTGAAACGAACGGAGACAGCTGCAGTTTTAATATTTTTTCTAGCAAAAGTCATCTACTTTTCGATTATGGTATCATAATTATACCGTATGATTTATTTTTTCGGAGTAAAATCAAAAAATGTGTTATTATTACAAATTGCGTCCTCTAGCATTTTTTCTGAGAACTCTTATGGACAACTAAATACGATTGGTGAAAGGGCATACATTTCTCTTCCAAACAGTCTTTAGTTTGCTAAAATCGGATAAGTTACAGCGATTTAAATGATTACACTTTTAACAGCTTCCCCCCCCTCTTGTTAAAGTCGGTACGCCAATGACCATTAGACCAAAATGATGCATAATTGTCCAAGCTTTTTAATGGTGTTAACGTGAAATTTTCGGAGATAGGTAAAATTTTAAAATTTACTTTTCAATTACACCCTCTTGCGGCCAAATGCGGAACTTAAAAATTATTTCCAGAATTTTTTCATGGCCACTTTAGTTATCATTTTTTCCACAAATTTCTATGCCCAGTATTTTCCGAGATATGGCCGCTAGTCAACCTTAATGAATCACCCTGTATACAGGATGACTCAACGATAGAGTGAAGTTCATTTTCTCCTTTATCTTAAGAATGAGATAAAAATTCGAAATACAAAAGTTGACCATTGAGGTGAACATTTTAAAATTATGTTGGAGTATACGGGGTGGTCCAAAAAAACGTGGCGAACATAACTTGGGTTGTTTTTTTAAAGGAAACACCCTATATATTGTATTATTTTCTGATTTTCCACAAAATTCTACGCTTATTTTGTAAATGTCATATATGTCTAAATTTAATAGTTTTGGCATATCTTAAGCAAATAATTCTATATTATCCAATCATCAGTAACAAGGAAATATTAAAATATATTTAATTTATTTTATTTCAATGGTATTTAAATGTTCAATCATAGAAAAGGTAGGCAACACTTCTTCACCTACGTAGCAGGGATAAAGGACATATTTTGGCTGCCGTCGCGTCGTTGCCTTGCCTCGTATAGTATTTTTCTATGCGTTATTTATTTTGTAAGAATAAACGAGTTCTATATTGGTGCATTCTGTAAAGAATGATTTACTTGTGGGCCTCAATTCTTCACGCGATGGAATATTTCGTTCGCAATGTCCCCACGGAGTTAAACTGGAGTTCCAATTTCCCTACGAAATGCGAGAGAAATTGCATATCCTCTTGGAAAAATCTACTCCCATGAACCAAGAATTGAGGCCCTGTTGGGGGTTTTAAGAACTAAAACTATAAAGTAATCCTACAATATAATAAATATTTGAACCCATTATAGCGTGTTCTGCCACATTCATAGCTTGTTATTGAAAGCCAATGGTGTTTAAATGAAGGTTGTAACATTGGAACGGTTCATCTTAGAGAAAAATGGTTTTCACCTCCCTATGTTAATTTTTTATTCTCTATCTAAAACTTACAACTTCCGGCTTACCATGTTAAACCAAAAAAGCGGTTTAGCATGTTAAACTCTATACAATTTTATATTTCGAATTTTTAAGATAAAGGCGAAAATTAACTTTACTCTATCGTTGACTCCCCCTGTACATATTTTAAAAGTAAGTTTTAAAATTACAGTAAATTATAAAGGGTGTTTAAAAACATCAGATATATCTTTTGTGAATGTTTGAGTTCTAGGGATTTTTTACCGCAGGAATACCAATATGACTTCGCAGGTACGAAGTTTACAAAAGCTATCAACAAGTGCGCTTTTTATTTGAAAGGCTCTCTACCAGCAAAAGATCGTGGAAGACCATACACTTACAGCTACGCTACTGATTAAGTTCCAAAGGTGAGGCTATAGCAACCACTTAGGACTAATAAAAATATGCTAACAAAATAATTGTTTACCAAACGTAACAGTGATAAAACAAATCACGCTTATTAAAATACAATCCCATTGCTTTTGTTAATCCATCACCGTCAAGAGCAAAATAAACAAAATAACGGATATTAGAATCACCGCCCTAGTATCACTTTTCGACAATCAGTTCTACAACAATACTTTATAGAGAAAACATGGATACTGCCCAAAAAATAACAAAAGTAATTACAGTTCTACAGAACAATTGCTTTTCGAATAAAACTGAAACAGAACTAGGAAACGGCTGTGAAAGAGTGTTTGATGGATTATACTGTTGGCCAGAGACAAAATCTGGGACTTTAGAAGTTCAACCTTGTACTAATGAGTATATTAAATCCATCAATAAGGTAAGTAATAACTTACGTTTATTAAATATAAACATATGTTTCATCTATTTTTTTACATAATGTATCCCTGGATGGTGGGATTCACGCAATATCTCTATGACGCCGGGCCGGTAGAGAATGCATTCAGGTACAAACGCCCATTGCCATTGGCGGAGGTCAGTGACCCGTGATTATTTGATTATACACTATACAAAATACAACTGCGCCAAAAGACTTAATAACATATTTTTAAGCAACCCGATATTAAAAATTATCTACAAACATTTAAATAGTAACAAACGAACGTGGACGCCATTATTCATTATCAGATTGAAATCGGTAGATGACGAGGGGCTGGTGCAACTGCCGAAACATCAGTCGTCATTCAAATCCAGTTCCGTTGCAGCGTCCATTGACTTTTTAGAGGATCGGCAAAAAAATAGTATGTGTGTTGCTCTAGGATACTTAAGGAGTCATCCATTTAAATATAATGCGTTCATAACACCCTGGTGCTAAAATAATATACCTACTATTTATTTAAACTTTTTTATTCAGCTTTCTTAAAATGTTTTAATAAATAGCTTAGATAAGTGTTCAAATTGGCAGAGGCAAGAAGCGAGGCAGGCACCACTGCGCATTTCGTTACATACGAGCGACGGTTCTAACCTCACACTGCCAGGCCATTGTAAACAGCGCGCAAAATAAAGTCTTATTGCTTGAATCCCCATATAAAGCGCACTGGACGCTTGCACTGACGTCATAATGTAGGAGAGGGATAGATTGTATATACGCAATGGCATATACCGGTGTTAGTGTATCCTGGACGAGGCAGAAGAGAATTTTTTTATAAGAAAAAGACACAAGTCTTACAAAATATCAAATATCAGGTCTCTTCAAGTAAAAATAGACGAATTCTTCGAATTTTAGAAGAGGTTTTGTTTTTTTCTCACTTGTAAATTCCCACCACGTTTTTTTACCGATAGCAGCAAGAAAATAGTTTGCAAGTGCAAGCTACTCCAGGTTCTTGAGATTAAAACGATAATAATTTGTGGAATCTTGTTTTACAGTAGAAATCTCGAGTGCGGTTATGTCACAGTTCTAGACGTCATACCAATTGTATGGATTTATTTACTAGCTACTAAATTTTTTTAATGACGTCCAACCTTTAGCAAAAAAGGCAAATCTATTTACTTACATGCGAAAATTTAACTTAAATTTTTAAAGTTGTGGAATTGTTATGATACGTTTCCGATAGTTACTACAGCGACCGAGACCAATTTTTATACACGGTTAAGATAGGACGGCCATATAAAAAACAATCTCGGTTGCAGTGGCCAGAGCTGTGAAAGTTACTTCAGAAAAGCAACTAGTTACTTTTTCGATACTTTTGCACAAAGGTATCTAGATACTTATAAGGAATAGTTACTTTTACCTAAAAGTAACTTAGTTTTTAGTTACTTAGTTAAAGTAACTAGTTATAGTAACTAAGATACTTTTACAGTTACTTTACATTGATTGTAACTATGATAATTTAAAAGCAACTAAGATACTTTTAAAGTAACTAGTTACATTGATTGTAACTACGATACTCTAAAAGTAACTAAGATGCTTTTGAACTAGATACCATAAATTTACCAGGTAGTGATAACATGTAAATGAAAAGTTTTTATAACGAATACGAATTTATTATACTTACAAACTTAATACATTTCTAATAAAAGTAGAAAGAAAAGATAAGTAACAAAACTAAATAAATATAAATCCAAATATACTTTTATAAAGAACCAAAAAAATTCAGAACGTTTTTAAAATGCCCCGTTGGCTTTTAAAAGTACCAACCTTTCAAAATTCTCATCTAAGAGGACATGTCTTTTTCCCTTTCATTTATTTCCTTAACAAACACAAAAATTACCTCCTACATGCACCTACGATCTACATACTTTCCCACTCTTACTTACTAATCTTGATAGTCTGATTAACGGCCGCCGATCGTCCCTTGGTCATCATCTGATGGACGGCACGTGTGCATTATTGGTATCATAGAGGAACTTTAAAAGTAACTTAGTTACTTTAAACGGAACTTAGTTACTTAAAAGGAACTTAGTTACTTAAAAGCATCTTAGTTACTTTTAAAGTATCTAGTTACTTTTTAAGTGTATAGTTACTCCTAAAAAGTAACTAGATACACGTTACTTTTCAAAAGTAACGAAGTTACAGTTACTTTTGGCATGATTCCAAAAAGAACTAAGTTACTAAGTATCTAGTTACTTAAGGTAACTAGATACTAAAAAGTATCTAGTTACTTCAGTTACTCACAGCTCTGGCAGTGGCTCAGGAGCTACCAGAAACGTACATTTCTGGTTTTGATATCCAGGTTGTTATCTTTGGTTTAAAATAAGCTCCAGAAACAATACAAGTTTTTTATCCTTCCTACATTGTAAGCAACACATTTTGACACTGTTTTAAAGGACGGAAGTAACAATTACCAAAGAGGTACCTATCGATTGCCCTTGACGACGGGTTGTAAGTCAACTTACCACCCTTGGGTGGTAATAATTTATGCCATATAAAAACAATGATTTATAAAAATTGAATAATCTTAAGTGATATAATTATTAATAGTACAATTATTACAATTATGAACATTATTTACAAAATTTGGATAAATGGTTTTTCGTTTTTTTTTTCAATTTGTATGAAATGTTCTGACTCCATAATTTCTTCATCTTTAACCAAGTTTTCTGTTACTTTTGAAGTACTGCAGGAAACGTCTGGCTTCGTTATATTGTATAACATTTTATTTGCAACTTCCATTTTATTGCTGACGCTCTCCGCTACATAACTTTCCGCAGATTTCCATCCGCCATGTCGCTTGAGAGCTAAGACATGAACACCAGTATTATCTAATAAAGTAGCCCAAGTTCTTCTAAGAGAGTGTCCAGTATACTCCTTAAAGTTCAGACATTTAGCAATTTTAATTGAAATTACAGTAATAGAGCTTTTCCGACTGGCTGGTTTAGGCACTTTCCATTTTGATATCGCATGAAGAAGCAAAGATTATACAATGTGGAATCTTATATCAATGTAATTTCGAACTATTTTGATGTAACAAACCTTCTCATCGTCAGTTTTAATCACTATAAATTTACGTGCCATTTCATTTTTTCAATCAATCATGCCTTAATTCAACATTGTCCATTTTTATTGCACAGAGTTCACTAGAACGGCACGCTCCAGAAATTCCCATTATCATTACAACCTTCATCATTAAATAAATATCATCGGGGGCTTCAAACAGGAATTTATTTACATCTTCCCTGTCAAACACATTATATTTTTTTAGGTTTATATCCGTCATTTTTTCTTTTAAAAAATACTTTAAGTTTAGGATACTTGGAAATATCTATGTTTTCCTATGTGAAAAGGGTGGACTTCAGCATGGAATATTCACACCATGAATTTGATGGACACTTTACTAATACAGAAGATTTTTTGTGAAAGTACGCCAAAAGCACGGTTTAAAACTGCAGTAGCAGTCTTTGGCACTATTTCTTGAAGTATTGTCTGGCATCAGCGACAGACAAGTGATATTTAATTCTTCTATATCCATTTGGCTGTTACACAAATCAATAATTTCAATTTCTCTCAATTTTTGATAATAAACTCTCAGCTTAACTTAAAAAAACAATGCTTATGATGCTATAGAAACCGGTCAAAGCTGCCCATAATTTCATGCGAAAAGTATCGAATTAAATTAATAAAAATCCAACAGTAAATTCTGCGGGAGGAAAAAAAAATTTATATACTTCACGGGGTGTAAGTATATTTACTAGTCTCGAACTTTATTGCCAGCGCTATCGCTCGGGCGCAAAATTGTTCTCGACTAATAAATGTTACTTACATCCCTAGTGGTATAAATAACTATTGCGTTTTAATTAAATGTATAATAAGGTTAGGTGGAATTTTTGTTTAAAACACATGGTGGGGTAAGTCGTTACAATGTTAGAGGGGCTATTGTTACAAATTGTTACATTGTAACAAGCATACCATTTAAATTTACTCTGATGAGTAAATTTTAAGGAATATTAATTTTATTTGGTTTATTGTTTTTTTTTGTTGGCATAGTAGAAATCATACTCATAGATAAAATTTCAATAATTTCAGACTGGATTTGCAACAAGACACTGCACCAAAAATGGCTCATGGCTTCTAAAAGAGGAACAACCATGGACCAATCTTTCTCAATGTGGGGGTATTTATATAATTGATGAAGATTCCATTATAAGTAATGAAACCATTGAAATTTATGAAAAATGGTTACCTATAATAAAAGACACAGTTTATATAGGATATACCATGTCAATAATAACCCTAATCATTTGTCTATTCATATTTATTAATATTAAGTAAGTCATCAGTGCCATAAGTATACCGAATTTGCATTATCCAATCAAGACTGAACAGAACCTTATAGTTTTCAAGGCATAGACGTATTAAACTACATAGAATGAATACAACTTTTCAAAAATTTGAGCGCTTATATCTACGGTAAAACATAAACAAGATTGGGTTTAATAAAAATATAGGGCAACTCAAAAAATAGGCCCTTGTTCAGTCCTGGTTGGATGACTGTACTATAGTTCGTCCAATTACTGGCTGGATGCACGGCACAACTCGCAAATACATAATCATAACAAAAACAAAAAATAAGGTATGCCTGTTATTTATTCAAGGATCCTGTCAATTGACATAAAATTCGTTTTGTCAAGCAAACGAAGAAATGCTCATTTTGAAGTTTAATTAAATCCTGACAGAATTTTAAAAAATATACGATTTAATCAATGACATGACTCAAATCAAAAATGACGTCAGAAACTGTGACATGCATCCAGCTAATAATTGTACGGTCTTTACCTTATAAATTGCGCGTAAAAAAATTATTTTCAGTATATTTTCACCTAGGTAAGGTAGGAACATGATTTATTAGGTGCGCATTTGTGTGTAGAAATAATTACGATTATCTTCTCAACGAAGACAGGATACATTTTGCCGTTTACAGGTATAGCGACACAATGGTGACATTTTGCAAGCCAACAAAATCCCCCTAATCGATTTTTCAGGCCCTAAAATCTTCGCACTGGCAATACCTGAAACCGGATTCTCGATTCGCTGGAAATAATTATTATTTGCCGCTGAATATGAAACAGGTTTTTACAAAATTGCTTGTGTGGATTCTGAGAAAATCACGTTTAAAATAGCGTTTAGAGGGATTTTGTTGGTTTGCAAAATGTCACCAGTGACAACTCGCTACGCCCTAAATCCTACAACAACACATTGTAGTCTATTCCATTTCGTCCTAAAAATAACACATCAATTACTAATTTTTTTGTATGATAATGCTGGGGTTTGGTATTGAAATGCGTTGTTGCAGTGTCTGTTTGAAGGTTGGAGACATTGATGTTTCTTGAACGACAAAAGAATTTTGGACTTGCATTGTTTTTATTTGTTATGAATCACAACGTTTCAACTGGTAAGTATCTCCAGTCGTCTTCAAGCAAATACTAAATAAGTGTGGAAACTACAGCTTTTTTTTATACTAGCTAGTGAGCGAAGTCATGCGTTTAACTCTTACGTGTTCTATTTATACTAGCTAGGTGGAATGACGCATAACTGAGATGAGTCGTGCTCATACCCGATGAGTCATGCGTTTAACTCTTACTTGGTTTTATTCTAAGATTATATTTACTTAACAAAGGTTTCCAGACGTTTCTCATATCTGATAAAAGCTTACTAAAAAACATGGGTTTTGGTGGCAGCGTCCTTAAACTCCCTCTTTCTCCTGTGCGTTTTTTTGCAGGATTTCAGCTTCTGTCCACTTGATATTATGGCCCTGCGTCCAGGCGTGGTCAGCTGCATCTGATTGATTCATAAATAAGGGTTAAGGGCATACGACGGGCGAGTCGGCATTCCTAATGAAACAAAAGGTTTATACACATGTTGCAAATACAATCCGCATATTTTATAATATGTTTTTCTTTGTCTAACGCAAAGTCTTGTTGATTGCAATGGTGCATGAGGTTCGACTTTGTTTCCATAAATGCCAATTAATCGTGATTAAACCCCTGACGAATTGAACGCGAAGTGTGGCGAATTCGACGACCGGATTGGTCTTTTTTTAACTTTCGAGAGCGCCTATGCCAGTTTCGCTCTAGTTTCCAATTCATTTATGTAATCTTCTAATTCAATATATACCCATATAAGGTCAATCCTGAGCTAAACGAAAATACGGCCGAGAGCGGCTTCGATCTGTATTGGGGAGTTTTCGCATATTTGCATTTTTGAAAAATAATCATTTTTATTGTTACGAAAAATAAATTAATTAATTAGGTGGATCAAATTTTTAGGTGGGCCATTGACCAAATGACCATTTAGATAAGCCGCGCCTGCCCTATAGCATTTTTAGACTGCTAAATAATTTATTGTAACACTTTGTTGTAGAAGATTGCATTGCGACAGAAACAAATTACATATACACTTATTTATCTCATTTATATTGAGAGCTGGCATGTTTATTCTTAAGGATTCTTTGTTTATTAAGGGAACAGCAATGTTAAAGGATACTACTTATGGTAATGGTCAAATTCAATTCAATTACGTAAGTACTTATTTCGAATTATCTCTATTTATTAGGTACACATATTTATGAATGTGTTTAGGTAAAACTATTTAGCTGGTAGTTATTAGTATATACATATTTACAGACATGCACTCTAAAAAATGAGTTGATCGCTCAAGCTAATATTTTCTTGCTAGATAGACTTAAGTATACCTAAAAATAATCTTTAGTTTCCCAAACGAATTTTAGCTATTTCTTGGTTGGTTTAACAAAAATTCTTTAGTTTTAGAAACTAAATAGCTGTATTATAGTATTAGCAACCAAGTCGGCATGTTGCAATCAACAACTAACAGATATCTTAACCAAACACACCAGGACTATCAACAGATAGTGCTAGAAGTTATATACAACAATAATAATATTGTAATTTTTAGTATCAAAATTATCGTTTGGAAGGTATAGACACCTATCCTGTACTGTATAGTTCGAAATCGGTCTGCAGGTGGTTGCATCCTACCAATAGTAAAGTCTTCACTTGTTGGTGGTGCAATCTGATTTGTATTTTGACACAGTGTTGACAAATTATGACTTTATATGATAAGGAACTTTCAGGTGGTTCGAAAATTATTTTTTATGCATATTCCAAACAAATTAGTAATTAGTACTGGCAACAAACATACTCTTTAACAAAAGCAGTTCGTTTGATAATGACAAAAGTGTCTAGTAACCAATACCGGAATCGGCCTAGCAATAAAATAGAGTCTCCGTTACTAAGTTTCCTCTTAAGGCTGTTTCAACTAACTTTTCGTGAAACCAAGTTTCTGATATGGTGTACACTAGGCCAGTTTTAAGAGTGTGACAGTATATATCAATAATCAAAACAATGTGATTGTCTTGTCAATTTAATTTTGAATAATGAACCCTAGATACGCTCATCCCCCAACATCACCGCTAATACCATTTACTATGGTCCGAGAATTCTACTTTTTTCTTCACATAGATCGTAGGCGGCCATGGTTTAACCTATGGAACTGATACCAACCCTAAATATTTAAATAGTGTCTTATGTAGTATCGATTTTTTTTTTAAAATCGAGGTTTAAAATTCCAACAGAACATATTTTAACACGATCAAGTTAAATTTTTTACTTTATAAGACTGTATGACCTATCTTAAGGAAACGTACTGCATATATGATAGATATGTATATTGTCAAAAGTATTTTTGTTTAACTTGTAGTACGTATCAAAAGTTTAAATATCGATACCTATATTTAATTTTTAAGGCCACAAAGCCACAGCTGACTGTTTAATCAAAAAAAAACAACATTTTTTACATTTGTCAAAAATATGAATTTTGTGTTTCAATTCAAAATTTTCATGTATGACTCTAACCAGGGTTTTTCGAGTTCGGGTTTTCATGTTAATAAATATAGTACACATCTTTAATCCGCTTACCACGCCAAAATTGTTGATTTTTTCAAAAATTATGTATTTTAAAAGAGAGAAAACGGTATAGAAAAGTATATAATAGAAAACTACTATAAAATGTTATTCTTTTTACTTGTTTTTCTTTAAAATTGTATTGCAACTCAAAAACTAAGACGATATTATGCTCCCAAAACCTTAATCTCTATACAAAACAGGACTTTTAACAGAAAAATTCTAAAAACCAAACGTTTCCGACAAAAACTGCTTCGTAATCCACGCCGAAAATACATAATTTTTTATAAAATCATTAATTTTGGCTTGGTGATTGCATGATGCAGGGTGATTTCTAAGTTGATACTCCTTTTTTAGCTGTGTATAGAATGCATTAAAATAAACAACATTTTCAAATACCTTTTTTCAAAAACTTGAAAATAGGCGAGAAACAGAAGTAAAAATCTAAGTGCGGGCCTGGACATCAAAACGTAGCCTGCTATACTTTATGTTATTTATCTTATTAGTCATGCAATTTACGGGTCGGTGGTAAGTTATTTGACAATCCGCTGCGGTGTGTTTTTTTGAAGCAAGTTAATTTTAAATTGGTGACACGTGAAAATGGTAAAATTTTAAAACAAGGAACTAGTAGATATGGTGCTAATTTACGGTGAGTGTCATCAAAGTGCGGCTGCTGCTTCGAGATTATACGCAGAACGCTTTCCCTTGCGAGCTTATCCTACACCCAGACGTTTTATTAATGTTATTCAACGGGCAAGTTATGCAGGACCGTATTTAATAGTGTAATAACTGAATGTAAGAACCGTATTTTTTAGGTTTTTGAAAAAAGGGATTTGAAAATGTTGTTTATTTTTATGCCTTCTATACACAGTTAAAAAAGAAGTATCAACTTAGGAATCACCCTGTATACCCACCAAACGGCAAACTAGTATGTTGTTTTTGTGCTGTGTTGGGTTTACATTTTTTTAATGAATATTTAATGATGTAGATTAAGAGTTCAAGCGTAGGATGAAAAATTAGGTTACAATTAGACATACTCGAGCTGCTAGGGGGCTACCACCGCCCCCCCCCCCCCTCCTTGGTTGCGCCACGGAGAATACCTTAATAAAATATTTTTAGGTTTGCTAAAATTACATAAGTAAAAATAAAATATCGCCAGCTCGTATTGAGATAAAAATGTTTAACTTCAACCCTTTTATTTTAGACTTGGGTATGCAAAGCCTTTATAATTACATGGTATTATTTTATTTTATCCAATTTTACATTTATGCTGATGGAGGGACTATATCTTCACAACCTTATATTTTTAAACTTGTTGTCGGAATCTCATGGTACACTAATATATCGCACACTTGGGTGGGGTAAGTTTATTCCGTGTATACTATTTCTGTTAAACTGATTAAACTATTTAAAATTTCGTTTCAGTATTTCCTTGTCTATTTATAATTCCTTGGATTGTGTTAAGAATGCTTTATGAAGATGCACTATGTTGGACAACAAAAGACCAAAAATTTATAAGTTTACTATTAGATGTCCCAATTGGAATAACAGTAATAGTAAGTGTTTTAAGCTATTCCTTTATGACTGGATATGTGGTGGAAATCCAACTTTATTCATTAGCGTAATAACCTCAGCATTTTTTTTGTGCCAAATAAAATGACTCCTTATCGCTGGTAAATAATTTATTGGAAAAGCGGGAATAATTAGATATCTACATTAATTTTGTTGTGTGACAGGACAGATAAGCACACGAATAAATAAAATCTTTTGAAGGTTTGGAGCTCTGTCCTGAGCTATATCCCTAGATAAGTCACAATATAAATTGATAGACAGTAAGGCGTTGTTTTTCCCATGCATAAAATGTTCTAGTCCACTCTACATTACGTGTAATAATCTTTTTCCTTGATTGATCAAACAAAATTACGAGTTTGTAGTAAAAATACCACCCAGAAGTGATTTAAATAGCTAAAATAAACATTAGACAAAAATTCCCGGAATATTAGTCAGTTATACCAAATAAAACCTCGCCATGCCAATTTTCACTAGGTTCGCTAGAAAGAATAATATTTGCCGCTAAATATGAAGTGTAGTTTTAGAGAAATTCGTGTCTAAAGCATCGTTTAGCGGGATTTTGGTGGCTGACAAAAACTAGCCATAGTCTTTCAAAAAGGTGTAGAGTAATAAAAGCTCATTAGGTATGCAAAGGGACTACAGAGTCCCAACGAATATTTAAGCCACTGTCATAATTTGGCATTAATTTCATTGAAAAATTCTTTATTTTTATCAAGTGCAGGTAGTGCCACCCGGGTTTGGGTCAATTTATGGGTTTTGCCTATTGATATCCATTTACAAACACTAAAAATTGGCGTAACAAAGGTGTGCATTATGTACCTTTATTTCTTTATTAAACATTTTAAAAAAATAAAAAATACAAAAAATACATTTTACAGAAATTTAATTATATATATAAAAAATTATGATATTCTTTGTCATCTGAGGAACTGTTATCTCCTCTTATAGTTATAATTAACGTGTCGGCGGTCAGATCGATCAGGTGGTCAAGATCCCACATTTTGTTCTCTTCTTTAATGACATGATGGACTACTTTTCGCCAGTTTTTTGGTGTCACTTCCGTAATGGCTTGATCAAACAGTAGCTTAACGTCTTTCATTTTGAATTGCTACAAATCCTTTCACTTGTCCCCATATAAGTTCTATAGGATTTAGTTCGCAATGATATGGCTATGTGCGCAACACAGTTACATTATGTTTTTCAGCTATATCTTCCACGGCATATTTCATAAAACGATGTTTGTGTAAATTTGCTATAGCTAATAGTTCCTCCTTTATCAAATTATCTTCTTTTTTTTCTTTGGTTAGTTAACATAAATAGTTAAATGCACAAAATTTACCTGCACCTATGGCCGTCACCGAAATTGTGCCGAACTGGACGGAATTTACATTTTATTACTCTGCTTACACCTTTCTGAAATAGACTATATCATTCGTCCTTATTACAAAAATCCATTAATTTAATTGCTTTCGACAAAAGTTATTGTCTTCATTTGCTGTACTAACTGCTTTTATTACTTTTTAAACGGTTTGCATGTTTTTTTAATAAATTCTCCGAGATGAGATCACAAAATAATAAAATTAACAACCAATGAAAAGTGTGCTCTATATTCGTGAGTATCACCTTAAACCAGAGCTGCTTTGCCTGAATTGCCTCGAAAGTTCTTGAAAAAGTGCTTCAAGCTCAATAATGCTGTAAGCACTGTGCTTGCAAGCACTTTTAAAATACAATCAAGTAAAGTAATTTAAGCCCTTATGAAAATGCCTATTGGTAATTAAATTTCTCATTTTAAGCCATTTAAAGTGTTTGCAAGCAAAATTACTTGAGTAACTGGGAAATGGAAGCACTTAGAATTTCCAAATTTTATTAATCAGTAACAAATATCGAAAATGGTACATGTATTTCTCCCAATGGATTTTGGTAACCAGTTGCAATACACATAGTTTTAATTAATTTTTGTTTGTTTTTAGGTAAACTTCATACTTTTCATTATAATTATCAGAGTATTAATATTAAAGATTCACTATACATCTACTTTTATCCAACACAAGAAAATTAAGTACATGTAAGTACACTATGTTATGAAATAAAATCACTATTTGGGTTTGAAGATGGCGAAGATCTGCCAAAAATTATGTTTTTTTTTCATATTTTTCCGATGATTCTTTTTAAAATGGCACATTTTATAATTTTAAAATTGCAGAGTTACATTAAGCGATTCCGCATCTTTTTAAAAATGTTTTTCAATATGCCCCCATCTTAAATAACAAAGCAATTTTTTTGTTTAAAATTTTTTTTTTATTTGAATCATATTGTGTTATTTTAACTTCTTTGTCTGACTTAAATGTTTCTCCATTTATAATTAAATATATTTTATCGATAAAAGACAGTATTATGAAGTTGTTTATAAAAATACATCAGGGGTGCCGCAAGGCTCTAATATAGCCCCGCTGTTCTTCATAGTGGCTTTTACCAGGGTTAAAACTAAGCTTAAGAATTCAAAGGTCTTAGTATTTGCGGATGATTTAAGATTTTTAAGATTAATTCGAGAAATGATTGTGAGACACTTCGGCAGGATTTCTGTGATGTTGTGCTAGTTAGTGTAATGTAAATGGTTTTAACTTAATTGTAGAAAAGTGTGGCTGTACGTCATTTACACTTTACACTAAATATTGTTGTCCATGATTATATATTGAGTGATGCTGAACTTGAGAGGGTTGGTGGGTGGAAGGATCTGGGAATTTTATTTGATACTACCTTATCATTTTCCAGTCATATAATTTCTAAAATTGAGAGTGCCCAAAGAATTGCAGAATTAATTTCAAGAAGTACTAAAGACTTCAATGTTGATGTCAGCTTTTATTTGTTTAACAGCTTGGTGATGCCAATTTTGAAATATGGCAGCATAATTTGGTCTCCTCAGTATAACCTTTGGATAAAGATGATTAAGGGAGTGTAGAGAAAGTTCTTGAAATGCATGCATTACAGAAAGTTTGGGATCTATACTCTTCAGGGTTGGAAATTTTTAACAGAATAATAAGGTTTCTTGTGTACAGTGTTTAAAATCCTTAAGGGTGATATTGACTGTCCTGATATTCTTGATCAGCTACCGTTTACCTTCAATCGTGTTAATTCTAGAAATCGTAATGTTTTTATCTGACCTTTCCGCGAATGAATCTTTACAAAAGTTCTCCCCTGTATAGATTATATCATTTATTTAATTGTATGCTTCTGATATTGATATCGACCTTGTTAATCTAAAAAGATTTAAGAAAGTTATACAGGATAAATTACTAAACTAATTGTTGTATATGTTGTATTTTATAATTTTTGTTACACATACTTTGCTGAGCTAATTGTTATTGTTTTTTATGACTTTGTATTGTTGCCTGATGATTAGTTTAAGTTGAGTGTCTGTAATTGGCATTTTGCTGTTGTTGTTTTGAATAAATAAATAAATAAATAGCTGAAGCCATTCCCGAGTTAGCAGCTAGGGGCCAACTTTATGCAAGCACAATACAAAATGTTAGGAGAGATAGCCTGCAGCGGCTTCAGAATAGTTTCTTGAGATACTCCTATGGGCTGAGGAAGTTTGATCATGTTTCTCAGAGCTTTATTGACTCTGGCTGGGAAAAACAAGATCAAAGATTTAATTTGCAGTTATGTAGTACTTTACTTTTTAAAATAATTAAATTCCAGCAACCCAAGTATCTCTTTGATACGCTTAGGAGAGGTTCTGATGTATATGGTAGACTTACTCGCCATAGCAAGCTTCTCTCTGTCCCCAGACCAAAAACGGCATTGTATCAAAGATCCTTCAGTTTTAATGCAGCTAAATACTTCAATCCCTTGCCAACCAATGTCAAAAACAGCTTGTCTGTCAAAACGTTTAAAAATAATTTTAAAAAACATATCAAGTCACTGATTTGATGAATTTGTTATTGTTTGGCCGATGTGATTTCTGTGGTTTACTCGTTGCTGGAGCATTAATGGTCGCACATTTGCTATATTTTTTGTTATTATTTTATTTAATTTCTTTAATTATTCAGTAATATCATCATTTATATTCTCTTTTATAATTTTTTCTCTGTGTTCTTTGAACGATTTGTTGTGATAATTATATATTTGTATTGATTGATTTTCTTTCGTTTTTTTTTTGGGTGGGTAGATGAGTAGCCATGCTAGATCTCGCCACCTAAGGGAAATTGTATTTTTGTATGCTGTTTTTTTTATAAAAATAAAGGCTATTTATTATTATTATAATGTTCATGCATATCGTTAAATAATATTTTTTTAGGAAACTGATCAAATCCACTCTAATACTCATACCTCTCTATGGAATGCCATACACAATATCATTATTTCTAAGTTTTTTCATCTCAACGAATAAAATACTCGAAATAGTGTGGCTTTTTTTTGACCAAACATTTACGTCATACCAGGTAAGAATCAAAAATATCAAGGCGATAATTTGCTTAAAGTTGTCCATGTTTTCAAGTCTAATACCATTTTTTTTAACCACAATTGTGCCACAAAATTGTGTAAAACCAATACGGTAGGCATACAGCTATCGAGAACGAAAATTATTTTTAAAAAAGGTCAAAAGAAATTGTTGGAAATTATTTTTAAGTTTCTCAAATGGCCGCTAGAGGACGTAATACTAATAAATGTTCAACTAAAAAAAAACGAAGGGTTTTCCTTAATATAATAGACTAATTGAAAATTTAAAATAAAGAATATTTTTGGGAAAAAATTAAGCAACTTTGTAAATGATCAAAATGGGTTTCGTTTAAAAGATATTCAATTGTTTTATCATTTGCATTAAATATATGCGTTTTTTTCCGCGGTGGTTGCTAGAAGGCGCCGTTTAAAACATCATTGAAATTTACGGTTTTGGCAGAAATAATTTTCTCACAATCATACTGGCGTGGTTACCTTAATTTTTAATTTACTAATCAGGCAACTTTGATTATGAGTTTATGAGGCATTATGCCTGTTAATGTAATTTATGTCACAGTCAAACTTGCTGATTAGTTAATTGTGGTTAAAAATCTTTTTGCAACCTAACCTATCATAGATTTAAGCAGGAAACTAATTATGTATGACATTTGTAATCTACGGTTGTCAATTTAGGATTAGAGAATACGCCTGAAATAGTTTTATAGCAAGATGATCTTAATCTTAATAGTTTTTTTATGCTAACCTTCTTGAAGTCAAAGCAGTGGCGTAGCAAGGTGGGGCAGGGGGCCTGGGCCCCCCCTCCCCCCGAAATAAAAAATAAAATATAATTGGGCAACATAAAATATCTTTAACGGCAACGCTATCAATAACGCGCCAAATAAAATAACAAATCATCCTCCCATTAACTACATCTTCAGCAAAAAGAAGTTTTTTCACTTTAAAAAGATTAAAAACATATCTGAGAAACCATTCAGGCGAAGAGCGTACCTACAACAAGTTTAGCTTTAATAAGTATTCATCAAAAAATCCACATTGATATATAAATAATCAATATATTTTGTCAAAACAGGCGACGAATTACGGTTTAGTTTTAGGCAAAAAAATATGTTGTGCTTTTAGTTTATGGTTAATTTTTGTTTTTCCAATAAATAAAAAATATACTTTATTTTTAATATTTTTTTGCTTATTTCATGAAGAAGTGTTTGTTGTATATTATCTGTTTTATATTACCTCTATTAGTATATTTGTATAACTCACTACAAGTTTCTTTAAATATATGTATTTTTTTATTTTGAAATTTTTTTTGATTGTCCAAAAAAGGGTTTTTTGGGCGTGGCACCCAAAAAAATTAAAGTTACGTAATTATTTTTTTAGGGTTTATTTGCTGCGTTAGTATACTGCCTCCTAAACACCGAAGTTCAAAATGAAATTAAGCGCAAATACAGCTCTTTAGTGGATCAAACAAATAATAAGGAATTTCGACGAAGTAGAACAATTTCAAGCAATACTCAACAATTTTCACTGCAAAATAATGACGATACTTTGGAAAACCTTAACTTGTTTGGAATAGTTGATGATGATACCATAAAAAATAATCATAAATTTATTTCTTCAGATACCTAATTTGTGATCTCGTATTTCTACTTTTTTATATCTAATAAATATAGATAATACTCTTAATTATTTTTTTCTACTACTGTAAAAATAAATTAACTTTCGGGCCCTAGCAACACGACAGATAACGAAAGTAAACATTCGAGTTACTTGAATATTATACGTAGCTAGCTATGTAAAGTAGCGTTGCTAGCTATGTAAAGTATTACTTTCGGTACCAGGACAAAAAAATGGATAAGTTTACAAGTGGAATTTTATTCGAACTGACAGACTGACAATACTCAAATAACTAGTTGTCATGGATTATTTTAGAGGTGGAAAAAAACTTATTTTATCATTTTAATTTGAAAAAATCAAAGTTTATTACTTAATAATATATTGATTAGAGAACAGTAGTAAAAAAATTAATATATAACACGATGCGCAAGCCTTTTTTGGTGGTCGGAGGTATTAAATCACGTCGGCTCCGCCTCGGCAATTCAAAAACTTCCTCACACCAAAAAATTAACTTTCGCATTTAGTAATGTAAATAACTATTTCTACTACTGTATAAATAAATTAACTTTCGGGCGCTAGCAACACGACAGATAACGAAAGTAAACATTAAAGTTACCTGAATATTATACGTTGCTAGCTATGTAAAGTAGCGTTGCTAGCTATGTAAAGTATTACTTTCGGTGCAAGGACAAAAAAAAATTGATTATTTTACAGGTGAAAAAACCTTATTTTATTCGAACTGACAGACTGACAATACTCAAATAACTAGTTGCCATGGATTATTCTACAGGTGGAAAAAAACTTATATAATCATTTTAATTTAAACATAATCAAAGTTTATTACTTAATAATATATTAATTAGAAAACAGTAAAAAAAAGTGTAATACATTACACGATACAAAAGCCTTTTTTGGTGGTCGGAGGTATTAAATCACCTCGGCTTCGCCTCGGCAATTCAAAAACTTCCTCACACCAAAAAATTAACTTTCGTCATAGTAATGTAAATAACTATAACTGTTTACTATAACAACTCGACCAGCTAGATCAATAAAATTGACTCATGGCCCAAATCGTGTTCCCATTTCCCAGATTATTAATGGACCGTAGCGAGGTCATACAAAATTAATAATTAACGTGAAATATATCAGGCTTCAACAGGGTGACATAACACGACAAGTGATAGGGCGAGATCTTCGAAAAATTTGACTAGGATCACTTAAATATTATTAGAATTGGCATAAGTAATACATTTCCTAAATAATACACCTGGACGTGACGTCCTTACTAAATTTTGATTCAAAAGCTTGGACAATTTTTCAGTTTTAATTTTTTTTTAAATTAAACACCCTCTATGTTAAAAAATTGTTGGAAGAAACTTTACATTTTCTTTAAATTAATCGAAGAAATCGTCCATATTTCTCAAAGAGACCGGATATAGATTAAAGACAAAAAGGAAAGACAACAAAGTCTCGGTCTCAACAAATATAATTAAGTGGTTACACGTGTTTCACCCTTTCGGGCATCATCAGACCTAAAACAAAAGACCTAACTAACAGATACACGAATAATTAAAGACCACTAATTACCCAGAATTTAAAACAAAAAGAAACAGTTACAACATATTAAAATTTAAAAATGTAAATAACAAAAACAAAAAATCAAATGTCAGGGAGCAGTCGGGTCAATTGGATCAATAAGTCCAGTGAAACGAATGCGACGGGATCTAACTATGTTCAAATGCCTGAAAATATGAAAGAAGATGAGAGCGTAGCCAATCTGTTCTGTGCATTAAAAATTAGCGAAAGGTGACCGTCCCGATATCAACATCGGGTTATAAACAAAACAAATCATAACCAATTCATTTACTAATATTGTTAAAAATCAAATTAGGTTCAAAATTAAACACGTCGTTGACACAAGTAAGTATGGGACTTTTTTTGGCCTTAGTAATCTCCATTTTCTCCAACAGATCCAACTTCACACCCTTAGAACATTCGTGCAAAACCTTGATATTTGTAGGGGAAGAGAACTGGTGTCCAGAAGTTAACAAGTGATTAGCGAATGCAGATTTAGTCTCGGTGAAATCCGAATATTTATACTTATTGACAAGGCTGAGATGTTCCTGTACTCTAGTGGATATCCTTCTACCTGATTGGCCGACATAAACCGCTGAGCAATCATCACAATTTAAGGCATAAACACCAGACTTTGCAAAACGGTCCGTTCTGTCCTTGATCTTAACCAAGTGTTGTTTTAAAGTATTAACTGTCTTAAATGCAATTGAAATATTTAGGTTTTTAAAAAACTTAGCTAGTTGTAAGGATATGCTACCAAAAAATGTAAGACATTTAAACTTGTTTTTAACATCTGTGGGTTTTGCATGTATAATATGGTAAGAGAACTTGTATTTGTTAACGAATTTGTAATAAAGTTTATTTATAGACTTAATTGGAAAACCATTATTAAGTGCCATTTGTTTAATTATGTTTAGTTCTTTAGTAAACGCCTCTTTAGATAACGGCAAATTAAATAGTCTATAAAAGAAAGAATTGAAAGCAGCAAATTTATGTGAAAACGGTGAATTGGATGTGAACTGAATGATGTTATCGGTAGATGTTGGTTTTCTGAATACTTCAAAATTGATGTTGTTGTTATTTCTTATAAGTAAAAGATCTAAGAACGGTAGTTTCCCCTGTGTTTCCCTTTCTAGTGTGAACTCAATCTTATCATGTAAGGTATTTGCAAATTTTAAAAAATTATTTAATTCAACCTCGCTGCCGTCCCACACTAAACAAATGTCATCTACATACCTTTTATATGCTTTAAGATAGCCTGCAAAGGGACTATTCATAATTTTACTTTCCAAGTTATTCATAAACACCTCGCTCAAGAAAGGGGAGAGACATGAACCCATGGCCAAACCCGTAATCTGTCTAAAAAATTTATCATTAAATTGAAAAAAATTTTGGTCAAGTACTGTAGAGAGGAGCAAAATCAGATTATCGATCACCATTTTAGGAAGATTTTTGCTCTCCAACAAACCTCTTACTAGGTCGATACATTCAACCGGTGGAATGCTGGGAAACAAATTTTTGACATCTAGAGATATTAAAATGGCACCGTCTGGCACATAAATATTCTTCAGATAGGTCGCGAAATCTACAGAATTCCGAACAGAATATGTACTTAAAAAACCCGATACTTCCCTCAAAATTTTATTGAGCCAAGATGAGAGGTTATAACAAGTTAATATCAGAATTGGGATACTTCAAAAAATTTCTGAGATAATCAAAACTTTCTAAGAATTTATTTAAAAAGCACAGCTTTATATGCACATGTATTTTAATAGATGGGTTATGTAGGTATTAGAAATAGGTTGTGTTATGGTCATCTATTAAAGTACGTATGCAAATAAAGCCTTGTTTTTAAATACTTTTTTGGAAAATTTTGTTTACTTTCGAAACTATTTGATGATAAAATGAAGTACCACATACTGACACCAAATTAAAGAAAGTGTAAAGCTTCTTTAAAGAAATTATCAAAAGTCAATGTGTTTAATTTTAAAAAACTGAAGTAGAAAATAGGTATCTAAGTTTGGATCAAAATTTTGAACACCCCGTATTACTCATGCCATTTCTATTAGGCGTTTAGTAATTCTACATGCAAGGATATCGTTCGCCCAAATTTTGGTTAAAAAGCCTTTAATAATAAACAAAATCTAGCCATTTTTATATGAACTTTTTTCCTAAAAAAATATTTTAAAAGATCGTATCTTGGCATCGTAGCAGTTGACGGAAAAAAACTGGAATTAAACAAGGAACCAATGGATTTAATACCATAAAAAATGCGTTGCATTAAAAAAAAAGATTCGATACACATAGCATGTTTAAAACATCCTGCAATGGAAGTAATACTAGGATTAACACCTCTAGACATTCACATTAGAAAGGAGGCCAGCTGCAGCGCCTCTAGGATAAAAATAAATGGGGAATGGAAACAACACCCCGTAAGAATAGAGCACACAAGAGCCGCGGTTTTAATCAACGACGGGCTCTTGGAGATGCAAACAGATCACATGAAAGAGGTCTATAACTTCACCAGATCTTTCAACATCAGGTGCGACTCTGACATGTGGTCAAAAGGGACACCTCCGTCATTAGGCAAGGGCCTGGTTTGGTACACTGATGGATCAAAAACGGCCGACGGAGTATCGCAGGTATATTTGGGGAAAGACCCAGAATGAAATCAGCATTCCCCTGGGAAACTACACCACAGTATACTAAGTGGAAATACGTGCTATATAAGCATGTGTACAGAGAAATATCGAAAAGGACTACCACGACCAGGAAATATACATTCTGTTAGACAGTCAAGCTGCCCTCAAAGCCCTAAACTCCAATCGATTCAAATCGAGGATCACAATGGAGTGCCTAATCAACCTGAAAGACGTAGCAGCAAGAAATAGAGTGGCTAAACAACCCAAAAAACATAGCAGCAAGGAACAATAGGGTAGAACTCCTATGGGTTCCTGGTCACTCGGGGATAGCAGGCAACGAAAAAGCCGATGAACTGACTGGAGCCGGATCATCTCAAAAACTCAGGGGACCTGAACCCACCCTGGCATATCAAAACAGGCATCCAAAGCAACATCAGACAGGTGGGCCCAACAACAACACCTATTCCGATGGAACAAGATACTTGGTCAAACCCAAGAGAGAGCCACAATTGGCAAACCCTCCAAAAAGCTATCAACTGGAATTTTGCTTCTAACGCGCACCCAACTAAAACAAGTGGTCGGCCTACTGACAGGCCCCTACCACTTAAGAAAACACCTAAGTCGAATAGGAATTTACAATGGTCCCATTGAATGCAAACTTTGCGGTGATGAAGAGGACGAAACCGGCTCACATATCATATATAACTAACTGCGAAGTACTGACCCGAAGAAGAGTCAAAATCTTCGGAGGAATCCAATGTGGGGATAACCTCCCGCATGACAAACTTGGTAGGAATTTACTGGACCTTATAAAAGGAACAAATCTTTTCTAGCAAGATAGGGGCACAATAAGCCACTAGGCTGCAGTGCAGGAAGCTTGGGCCGAACTCCCGATCTCCGCCTTAAACCAACCAACCAATCATTCACCGAGGATACTATGAATAAAGGACTATAAACAGTTTAAAATAGTATTTGAATCGGATGAACCACCCCTGTCATAAACGGGTAGTTTATAGGCGAGTTCGGTTTTACCATTTAATGTTTCAGAGGACAAAAATAAATCTGAATGTCGTTCGTTTATCATATCGACGAGCAAATAAAGGTACATATTGTTCGTCGAAGAATTTCGACATATTTAGAAAATAAAATATCCGAAAGGCGGGAATATTTAAAATCGAACCATTGGCGCTGTTTGAGGGATGAAGATAACCTTATCTTTCGTGAAATTCGCCCATATTATTTTTTACTGCACTTTACCAAAAATATGATATAAATCCGACCACATTTTTTGTCTAAACTTGTTTACATTCAACTTTACAAAATTCTTAAATAAAAATAGAAACTATCAAGATCGTTTGGTAAGTACGAAGTCGTCTGATTCTTTGTGGTCACATGATCTAAAAGTTTCATCGCTCTCGTCTCATCTGCGAAGTAAAAACCGAACTTGCTTTATGTTGTGTGTTAGAATCGAATATTGTTTAAAGTTTGATTCATATATAATACAGTTATAATTATAACGTTTTGTTTATGTATTAAGGTTGTTAAAAATGTGTATGATTGTAGCGGATTCATATTTTTTGAAAAATATTTTTGAGAGTTTCGCCACAGATAAGGAAAATGACACTTTTTAATCAATAATAACTACCTACTGGGTTTAAATATACAAAATGGAATAAAAATCCTGTATAAGATATAAGTCAAATTTTGCCATCGGATAAAACCCACATATATACGTATTGTAGTGTATATACGTATTGTAGTGATTCCTAAGTTGATACTTTTTTAACGGTGTATAGAAGGCATTAAAATAAACAACTTTTTCAAATACCTTTTTTCAAAAAACTTAAAAATAGCCGAGTTACAGAAGTAAAAAATCTTAGTGCGGGTCTGGTAATCAAAACGTAGCCCTTTACTTTATATTGTTTTTCCTCGTTTTTTTCTATTATTAGTCACGCATTTTACGGATCGGTCGTCAATTATTTATTTTGGCAATTCGCCACGCGGTGTTGGTTTCTGAAGCAAATTAATTTTAATAAAGTGGTGAAAATGGTAAAATTTGAACGATGAACTAATTATGGTGCGAATTTATTGTGAGTGTCGTAAAAGTGGGAATGTTTCTTCTATACACCCAGAAGTTTTCCTCATGTTATTTAACGGGCAAGTTAGGCAGAACCATATTGGATTTGTAGTATAATAAATGAATATAATTACTTTATTTTTGGGTTTTTTGAAAATGTTGTTTATTTTAATGCCTTCTACACGAAGCTAAAAAAGAAGTATCAACTTAGAAATCACCCTGTATATGTGATAAAATCCCGCTATTATTTTCAACAGAAGGAACGATGCTAGCCTCTGAATATGAAACAGGTTTTTGCTGAATTGTTTGTGTAGTTTTAGAGAAAGTCATGCACGTTTGAAATATCGTTTATGGGATTTTGATGGCTGCCAAAAAATGCCTATGGTTTCATTTTAGAACTGCTTCTAACATTTTGTGTCTCTGTAGGATGGGCACGTCTAATTATTTAAACTGTTGTTCTTTGTTCGAAAGTTTAAGAATGTTTTGCAGTTTAAAGTTGTTTTGAACCTATTTGAACTTTACGTGGAAAATGTAAAATAAATAAATTTATAAAACAGATTATCGCTGCGGATTCGAGAAAATTAAAAACTTGCTAAAATTAATTATTTAAAGCTTTAAAAATGTAGTGAAGCCACCCAAGCGAGACCACGAGTAACCTCTAGTCTAAAATATAAGTGGATATTTACATTTGACAGGTAAGGACGATAATTCTATATAAGTAAATGAAATATTTTCTAGTTTAGTTAAAGTGCTGCTACTTCCAAGCAAAATGACAAGTATGATAATCAGTTTTGTTATTTTTGTTTCAATAAGTTCTGTTATGTAAGTAATTACTAGTATTAACATAGTTTTTTTATTGTCCATAAAAATAATAACAATAATAATAATAGTAAATCCATAAACCATGACGTTCTAATTCTATTAATATATTTTTAATACACGTTCAAGTTATGTTGAGACTGGTGCAAGTGTCATGTCTGCTGAGCACAGTGGCGTAGCTAGAAAATATTCTCGGAGGGGGGGGGGGCTCAGTAAGCGTAATTAGGACATATTTTTTTCTGGAGAGAGGGATTACATGTACTTCATGATATTGTATCTAGTGACGAAGGCGGGAAAGCGCCGCAGGCGAAGAATTTTCGTGGCCACGCCCGAAGGTCGTTTAAAATTCACCTAACTTTACTTTTTTGATATTCCCAGCTGGCTCTTTATTTAAAAAAAAAAATATTTTCTATATTTGTGAAAAATATAAATATTGGTGTCAATCCAAAATTTTAACATAAGACGTATATATGACTCTAACTAGCTTTTTTCGGGCTCGGTTTTTCATGATTAAAAATAAAGTAAATATCGCTCATCACGCCAAAATTGATGATTTTTTCCGAAATCATGTAAGTATTTTAGGAACGTAGATCTAAAAGCAGTTTTTGGTGCAAATGCTTAGGTTTTAAAATAATCCTTTTTAAGTTTCGTATATTCATAATAACGCATTCTCGTTTCTTTCCGCATTATTTTTTTTATTATAAATTATCACACTTCTTTCATAAAAAATGTTTCAATAACAATTTTTATTTAAATTTTTTCTTTAAAAATAAATACCTAGTTTTTTTTTATTTTTGTTGTAAAAATATTTTATTGCATTGGGTTATATTTTTGATGATTTAAAATATTTCTAAAAAAGGGAAAATGGAACAGACAATAAGTAGGTATATAATAAAAAAAAATACTATAAACTATTATTCTTTTTACTCGTTTTCCTTTAAAATTGCATCACAAATCAATAACTAAAACGATATGCGTCGGAAACCTTTATCTCTATAGAAAACAGAACTTTTAGAAATAAAAGTTTAAAAACTAAACGTTTCCTACAAGACCTTTGTAATCTAAGCCAAGAATACATTATTTAAAGATTTAATTTAAGAGTTCAAGCGTGACGAAAAATTAGGTTGTGACTAGACTTTTAGACCAGCGCTCCTAGGCTCGGGGGAGGGGAGGGGGGGGGGGTGCCGAACTGCAGCCCAGAAGCCCCCCCCCCCCTCCTAAATACGCCACTGGTTGAGCAGATATTATGAATATTTTGGACCATTCTATAGGGCTTTGATAATTATTTGCATATAGAATATGCTTTTTAGTACCCTATCTTTCAAAATTTATTTTTTTAGGAGTATAGTCACCACTGGCGCAAGTAATTGAATCTGGAAGACTTTCTTGGTTTCTGCATGCGGAGTTTCTAATTATGTTACAATAAGTTGCTACTACTTCTTGTTACCATTTAATTTAAATTTATTTGAGAGACTAATTTCATATCCATGCATGCATGTGCATGTAAACCCACCATTATTTACTATAATTTTTTTATGTTTTCGAAAATACGTATTGATGATATCATCTGAATGTATCCGGTGAAATTCATTGATCTAATTTTTTTGTGGTTATCAATATAAACGATACAAAAGTTTTTCGAGATTGGATTTCTAAAAACAAATAATAGAACGCATTCATTTTAGCTAGGACCAATTATAATTTCATAATTATCTATTATACAAAGAATATTAATTAATAAATATTTCAATTTGGTTCATACCACAAAAGTTGTAGCGAGTGTGGTTATCGCGGCGTTCTCGATGTAAGGAGTAGAAAAGGGATAAGTGTTTTTTTTGTCTTCACGTTCATCGAAAAGGACATGGTTCAAGCGTAGGATTACCACTTCTTCTGGTTTCAGTCTAAGCCTCCGGTTTACTAGATATTTTCTCCGGGTTAAACCACATCGACAAAAAATTCAAAAAAAAACTAACTTCTATCTACAATCAGGGCCGAGGTCATGCAAGTTCTAGATGCGCGTTTCCGTTTAATCCAGCGGCCGAGAAAGAAATAACTTTGTGTGTGATTTTTTTTTAAGTGAATTAGAAAATAATTTGAACCTAACATTTACTTTTTTCCCTCTGTTTATTCTCCAAATAAATATATGCATATATTAAATACACTTATACTTAAATTGGAGAGTAATTATGCAACAAGTTTAGAACTACATAATATATAATGTTAGATTTAAAGGACGAAATAGAACGGCGGCTAAAATATCATCGGCTTTAAAATACCTTACATCATCTGAAAATCAAATATTTGTAAAGAAGCTTCTTAAGCTTACCAAAGGACATTGGATTACTTAAATCGGTATTATAATTTTGAATGCTCAAATTTGAAAAATTTTTCGAACATTGAATACTTTTCAATTTTGGGGGCAAGACATGCCATCAAACAAGACATAGATAAAGGCGAGCTATATAATGAAGTAATTCTTAAAAAATAGTTAAACAATTGCAAGAATATTCAGTGACTTTTAAAACCTACATAGATAATTATATATGGTGCCAGATATTTCAAAATGCAGATATGCCTCAATACATAATTGTACATTTAACATATATAATAAATAGATAATTTTCATTGATTTTAATGTTTCATTTTTACTTTTAGGCACTAGTGCCTAAAACTGTCACATTTAGACACTAGTGCCTAAAAGAGTGTTATTTCGAAATTCTAATCAATATCGAAATATGTCTATTTCGAAACGCTTTCACGAAAATATATTTTAGATCGTAGATTACGAGAAAAATATGTAAATATTTCCGAGAAATTTTCGGCGGAAACGCTTAATTTTTGGGATATTCCTTCTTAAAGTCCCTGTTCGTAGAGGTTAGGTTTCTAATGACAAATTTTCATTAATATGGTTTGCTGACGTGTATTTTTAGTGTGGCATACTTTTTTCCCGTTTGCATGAAATTTACCCCTCTTTTGGGGGTAACCGCTCCCAACTTTTTTTTTCAATGTAAAGTTATGTATTGTGATACTTCGTTGGAAAGGGCATAAAAAAGAAATACGACCAACTACTAACTTTTGCAAAACTTCGATTTTGTGTGATTCAGTTAAAAAACCCACTTTAGTATAGCAAAAATACTTTTTACTAAAAAGTAACGGTTTTAATAGCACAAAATACTACAACAGATTTACTTCAAAAGCGAAAATACAGTGACCATTGTAAGTAAACAGACAACCTACGCAATAACATGTTTTTTTTTTCTAAACGATCTGCGCTTGCAAAACCCAAATTGTAGTATCAATTTGTTGCCAAAATGGTCAGTTTCTAGCCAATTTGGGCTGATGGGGCCTTGATTTGATGAATTGCTATCATTCTATTTTTAAAACTTCTAGTTGGTCGGCTGTGTATATTTTGATATAATAATGAAAAATGAACTTTGTTTTATTTAAAAGAAAAAATATAGGATGCAAATTATTTTATACTTGAAACTTTATACGTATTGTATCTAAGATTTGGCACTTATCTTTAAGTAGATACTTTTTTATTCCATTACAATAAACTAGAATACATCAAAAACAAAATACCGTGATTTAAAAAAACACTATTGATGGAACTTTAAAGTTGTGTACAAACGTAGGTACACTTGAGTTCCTTTTAATTTACTACTTTACTAAACAATAATTATAAAGGTACAAAAACACTTATTTTTATCGCCTGAATCAATTAAGCTAGAGATTATACAATTATAATAAAATTGAGGTCCTGGTAATTATTTGTAACTTTTTAAAAAGTAATAGAATTCATTAGGGTGGAAAAAATATTGTATTAATCTTGTGTCTAATGTATCTTGGTCCGCCCAAATCTCCAGATATTGCAACCGTAGATTTTTATTTATAAGGCGACTTAAAAAGAAGGGTATACAGGGTGGCCCATTTGTCTAACAAAGTAATATACCGTCTCTACTATTAAAGATATCAAAAAAGAGTTTAATAAAAATATATGTTCTAAAATTATTTTTAAACAGGATGGTTCAGAAAAGCAGGATAATTAAAAGAAACATTTTTTTAAATAGAACACCCTATACAGGGTGTTCCTTAATGATGTGCTAATATTTTAGGATGTGATTCCTCAAGTTAGTTTATAAGGAAAAATTTATATAAACATATGTCCTAAACGGCTTAAACTTTTTGCTACAGGGTGTTGAATTATTTTTTTAATGCGTTTTTTGTAATATCTCCGAAAGTACTTTAGATAATATTTTTAATTTTGGCATGTGCAAATAGGACATAAAACCACATCTTTTAGTAATAAAAGTTATTTTTTTGTCCCACCAGTGACGTCCCTGCAAACATTTCCTCTGATATTTTTTAGAAAAAAAGTGGTACGCCACTGACATTTTTCCATGTGGATATCATTTCTGAATGGCCTGGTCGGATCTGCATAAAAATAATCTTTTGCGTTTTTCTCCTCAGGTACACCGTTCTTAATTAAAATAATTAAATTAAATTAAACGAGCGGAAGCATGCCTATTAAATGAAGGTCGTCATTTCCAACAATTTTTATAAAACAAAATTTTGCATTATCAATGTTAATAATAATAAATAGTAGAGCTCTACTATTAAAGATATCAAAAAAGAGTTTTAATAAAAGTTGTGAGGTATAAAAAAATATATGTTCTAAAATTATTTTTAAACAGGATGGTTCAGAAAAGCAGGATAATTAAAAGAAACATTTTTATTTTCCTTTTTAGATTAACTTTCCAAAAAGATGCCACAAGTAGTATCCTCTAATTTGAAAAAAAAGTTGGTTAGGATTGCGCTTCCTTCTTGGGGTATCATTTTTTTTACATGACAAAAGCGAGGCCCATAAAAATCTTTGGGGACGTATTTTTGGATTTTAGAGAAATCTTATTCCCAGAGCCGCTAGAAGCAGCGTTCCATTTAAGGGGGATTTCTACTGTGATGGTCCTATTTTCATCGTTTCTTTACGATTTTTTTCTGGGGATAATAAGACAAATGCAGAAAAACAAGTTTTCAATTCTTTTTATTCAAGATAAGATGTACCAAAAAACATTTTTCTACCCCCAAAAAATGAAAAACTTGAGGGTGCTACAGGGTGCTGAAGTTACCCCCTCAAAAAAACGTAACTTGCTGGCAGAATTCAAATAAATTTTTCTATTCATGACAAAAATAAAATTGACCCAGATTTAATTGTAAGCATGTAGTTATAGCCCCCACTAGAATCAAGTCAAAACTCGAGTAACTGTTAAAATGGCGCGAAATTAAATTTTTTTTTTGAAAATCTACCATTTTTTTTTTGTATTTTAAGGGCCGTAACATTTTCTGTAATATCGCAAAATACTTGATTCTAAAGGGGGCTAGAACCACTTGTATTCTGAGCATTTTAAGACCAAAATCATTAAATTCTGATAATTTGAACATACCGAAATACTTTCCGCAGGCGACATATCCCCACTTCTTCAATTAGTGTCGCTCCGACAGCTGTCGTCACCCGTAAACGAAGTGAAGTTGAAATAATTCAACGACACCGTCGGTGGTGGGGGATTAGGGGTTATGACGTAAACGATCCTGATTGGTCGAGATGATGTCGCTGGCGACAGAACGTAGCTCTGAGAACGCGGCTTAACTCAAAAGCGGCTAGTGGTGAGAACTGACCGGCAATCATAAAATTGGATGTAACTTTTTTTTGGAGTAGATTTGGTAAAAACATTTACACACGGTTATTCTAGAGGCTATAGAGAGTCGAAAAACGTCGGAAAAAAATTTCGATTTTTTTAAAACCATCACAGTAGAAATCCTCCTTAAAGGTGTGAAAAAAGATAGGCCTGTGGAATCTCTAAAATATACTAATCACAATATCAAAAAATAATTTTTTTTCATGTTATAGTGGTGCAGATTTTGATCACCCAGCTGTGTATCAAGTCACTTTTCCGGTAGATCATTCCGAAGGGCCAACTTGGGATGAAAGAAACAACATATTATATTATGTTGACATTCATACAGGAAGAGTTTTCAGTTATAACTATAACACAACCGAAATTAATAGCATGACCCTAAACGGCGAGGTCACTCCTGTTATCCCATGTAAGAATAACACAAATTTATTTATTGTTGGATTGAACAGATCAGTTGTTGCAGTGGAGTGGGACGGCCAAAATCAGACAACAGGACAAAGGGTAAGGATTTGTATTTTTTATAATTGAAACATACTTTCATTCTTTTGTATTCTAAACATTTATTTGTAAGTATTTTAATCACTTAGACGCGACTTGATCTAAATGTTTTTCAAAATTTATACCTAATGGAAAAAAATAATGTTTTTAGAGGATACACATATAATGAAAACAATCTATGTCACCTTTAGGAACCATACCCTAAAATGTCTCGGAACATCGTAAATCATGTATATATACATAGTTTTTCACATACATACTATCGTTAACAGACGTCGTAATACACATATAACACGACAACTGATAGTACATCTGTCCTACCAGCACATATAATTTTCATTTTGCACCATTTTTTGGCAAAAAAATTATTTTTTTAATAATATACTTCACCACTGACGTAGCTGTTCAGTTTTAATATCATTCTCGCCAAACTTTCGTCACTTTAAAATACCCTTTATCAACCATTATCTCATCTTTATCTATAGAACTTGGTAGTATGTTTTTCTGCCCTACTTCTATGGAAATACTTCAACACTTTTCTTTAATAAATTTACGTCCTCAAAAGGGTGTCGCTCACAAATTCCTAATATTTATTCTAACATAAGCTATACTTCTCCTGAAAATGAACATTTATACGTTCGAAACATGAAGAGTACAATAAAATAAAGGTTTCTTATTTAATATATCTGAAGATTGACTTAGATTATTATTTCTCCCCATTTAACTTGCCACTTCACTGCAAGTATGGACTACTTCTTCAAATTTATTTTATTATTAACCTACCTTAGAAACGATTTTCTCAACGTAAGTACTGATAATTGCCGTTTTTATGTTTGTTTAAAATAACAAATCTTTGTGTTAATTTTTAACGAAGTTGTGTTTTTCAGGTATTAACAACTGTATCTGAACAGTTTCCAACTAGTAGATTCAATGATGGAAAAGCTGATAAAGAAGGACGTCTTTGGTTTGGTAAGTTACTAGTTACCTTTTAATCGCCAATTTTTTCATAAGAGAACTACTTTAAAATTGAATAACAGTACCTAAAAAAATATTGCTTTCAATGTTCATGAGAACGATTCTAGAACTAAATGTGGCAACATAACACAACTTTTCACAGTAGGTTAGGTTAGGTTAGGTTAGGTAAGAGTGGCAGACCCTTGGTTCTGACCAAACAGTCTCACATAGTCCTGATTAGGTCCGTTGTGATACCACACGTGTTCCGTAGAACCCACCTTCATCAGATCTCTAATGGTTTGTGCGACGTAACCGCGGAAGGATTTTAACAACTCATTCAAACCAGCCACTACTGTTCAGAAATCTGCTCAGCCGTCCAAGTTGTAAGTTGCTTAGTTCCTCCAGGCTATCGAAAGATGATTCACCCAGAGTAGTAAACCTCCTTTTTGCGAGGCCAGGGCATTCACACAGAAAATGCTGAATACTTTCTTCCTCTTCCTCATCTCTGCAACTTCTGCAGAAGTCGTTAGTGGGTATTTGCATACGTTCGGCATGTCTACCGAAGAGGCAATGTCCGGTAACAACCGCAGTAATATTTCTCACGTCTTTTCGACTGTGTCTCAATAGCTCTGCGGTTCTCTTTTTATCGAATGTGGGCCACAGTTGCCTGGATGTACTACAGGTTGTCAACCCTGTCCATCTGTTCTGTGCAAGCTGCTTGGCCGTGTAGTCAATCTCCTCTTTGACCAATCCCAGTGGTTTGTTCACTGTATTGTCTGCTAGATCAGCTGGCATGCCTGCGCCCTCTCTTGCGAGCGCATCGGCAGCCTCGCTGCCATCTATTTTGGAGTGTCCAGGAACCCAGCACAGAATAACCCGATGTTGGTTGCCAAGTGTGCATAGATTATTGCGGCATCGCTTTACGAGCTTTGATTTAACGCTGCTGGAACAGATTGCCTTAATCGCCGCCTGACTATCACTGAAGATGGTGATTGACGAGGCTACTCCCAAGCCAAGGTGTTCTTGCAGGATATTGACCGCCTTCTCTACTGCCAGTACTTCTGCTTGAAAAATACTACAATAGTTGGGGAGTCTATACGATTTCTGTATTTGTAAACTTTGGGAAAAGACCCCGCCTCCCACACCAACGTCCATTTTTGAACCGTCTGTGAAGATTGCGTGATCTGTTTTCGTTATATTCTGATTGCCTTCCCACTCTTCCCTACTCGGAATGAGTATAGAATACCTTCTATCGAAGCATGTTATTGGGACAGAGTAATCAGTCGGGTCTCGTAGATTATTCCCCGGGTGGATCTTTAGTATACTGCTGTGCCCGTAGTTGGTTTCCTTCCAGAATTTCGACTCTTTCAGTCGCAGGGCACTTTTTGCAGCTATACTTTTTCCATAGATATCCAAGGGGGGTATATATAACATGACCTCTAGCGCCGATGTCGGGGTTGACTTAAGGGCTCCGGTTATTACTAAACAAGCTGCCCTTTGTATCTTTGTTATTGACTTAGTGTGCACTGCTTTTTCCAAAGCGGTCCACCAAACCAGGACCCCGTATATTAATAAAGGTCTTATAATAGCCGTATAGATCCAGTGTACTATGTGGGGTTTTAGTCCCCATTTTTTCCAATTGCTTTTTTGCAGGCATATAATGCTACCGACGCTTTTTTCACGCAAGTTTATGCCCCAGTTTAGCTTGGAGTCAAGTACCAGTCCTAAATACTTTGCTTTTTCCTTAAGCACTTAAGCATTATTGTATTTTACAGTAAAGCACCAGTTGCTTACCAGGCCCTACGGTCCTAGTAAAGGAGACCACGCCGCCTCAAGGAGGAGCCGCCACTGATATGTACATTTGTTGAATGCTTTATATGCTACTTTATTTTTTAGGTACAATGGGTGTAGAAACTAACGGACAAGTTGAACCAAATAATGGCGTATTTTACAAAATTACTAAAGATAATCTTGACAATCCCACAGTCGAAATTAGTCCTGTTAATATCAGCAATGGCTTGGCATGGAATCAGGCTAATAACAAATTATATTATATTGATACTCCCACTCGTAAAGTAAGTATAGGATATAAAATCACTCTATCCATAGAGAATCATATGCCCTGAACAGAAAAGGTAGCCTAGCTAGAGCGAGAGAAGTCATAGAACCTGACGAAGCGATAAAAGTAAAAGAAAAAGATTTTCAAGGAAGACAACATGTTTTTAAAACATTCCACAATGTCCAAAGCAGTGTTGTCTGATTTGAAGAATATTATTCGATATAAAGGGTTTTGGTGTAAGTTTTGGGATCTGGAAAGAATGAAGGATTTTTATCTAAATTTAAGGATTTTGGACATTATAAGAATTTTGAGAATTATTAGTTACTGACCAAAGGAGAAATATCGGGGAAGTATACGTATTGTTTTCTGTATCTTTCTTTCTTTCCCACAGATCACCGAAGTTAAGCTGTGCCGAGCGCGGTTAGTACTTGGGTGGGTGACCGCTTGGGAACACTGCGTGCTCTTGCCTCAGGGAAGAGTGTAAAATGAATCGACACCTAGCCATCCTATTCACGCCGGACAGGCCGGATGAGATCGGATATCTCGTAAGATGAAGGTGCCGTTTCACACTCCCCAGCCGGTAGACCGGTTCAAGATGGCCTCCGTAGTCGGCGAATCGTAAAAAAAATTTTGATTAGAGAGTGACTTTGGGATAGACACATTTTTTCACATTACAAACCGAAATAAAGGTATATGAAAGGTTTTGAAATGCTTTTTGAAGGGTTTTAGTAAAAAGAATCTGACAGCACTGGTCCTAAGATATTATTTTATTTTACTTTTGCCACTGCCCTTCACCAAATAATTTTTAAAATCACTGGCGGGTTGTTCAAAGATGTACCAAAGTCAAAAAGTTTTTGCTATTTTTCTTAACTTTACCTACATACTTTTTTTTAGATTGTAGAATATGATTACAATAATACAAACGGAGATATTTCAAATTCTCGAGTTGCAGTTGACGTAGCAAATTTCACTTCGCTAACAGGTGTTCCAGACGGAATGACTATTGATATAGATGACAATATTTGGATTGCGCTATATGGCGGAGGTGCTATAATAAAGGCTAACCCTACGACTGGTGAACTTTTGCAAGTAAGTCATTACATTATTATGTACAGAAATAGGAGTAAAATAAAACCGAAGGTATTTAGGGAATGGAAGTAAAATTCTATCTAAAGGGTGTTTTTAAAGAAAATATTTTTGTCAGGTTTGTGACCAAAAAACTCATTTTATTTGTAAAATCATTCTATGCATTAACATTTAAAAATGATTTGGGGCATGTGGCCACCTCGGCTGTTCACGAGGTAGCGCATTCTTTGAGTTCAATTTTGGGTGACTTTCGAGCACTGCTGGCCGTATGTCATGAATAACGCGAACAATGTTGGCTTCTAAGGCGTCAATTGTTGCTGGTTTATTAGCATAAACCAATGACTTGACGTAGCCCCATAGGAAATAATCTAGGGGCGTCACATCACAGGACCTGGGTGGCCAGTTAACAGGTCCATTTCTCGAAATTAACTTATCACCAAATGTTGTTTGCAATAAGGCGACAGTTTCGTTCGCGATGTGACATGTTGCGCCATCCTGTTGCATCCACATCTAGCCTGGATTAAAATCATCCATATTTTGAAAAAAAAAATTCATTATTTACAAATCCGGTAAGCCAAAAATGAGCCTCATCGCTAAACGCAATTTTGCAGTAAAACAACGGGTCAACTTCCAACTGTGCTAAAGCCCAATTAGCGAAACAGTCTGTGTCTGAGACTGTGCATGATAATTTGCCAAACTGTGCTAAATATAAATTTTATAAACAGCGGCAGATTGACAGTTCGATCTGACGGTGATTCCTAATTAAAGTTCTATATAACACTAACCTAAAAAACACCCTTACAATTTTTAATCAGAGCTTTCTTCTTTCACCACCTTCTGATTAAAGAAGGTAGATAGGACATTTTTCAAAACAGTAAGAAGTTAATGTGTAGTGATGTCAGATAAATCATCATATAGCCTTACTCACTCTTCAATTTCAAGTGACATTGCGAGTGATAATGCCGAGTGATGATTGTGAGTGACATTTTCAAGTGATTATAAGTAACTGGGAATTTATTAATTTTATTTATATAAGCCGCGTAAAAATTAATACTTGTTCCAAGTGGTCGAATTTTTACACGTATTATAACTCGAGTACTTGCATCAATAATCGGGTGACGTCGATTATTTTAATAATCGTGTAATCGTAATTATTGGCCATAGTTTCCTGGGTGGAAATTATCTTGATGTGACTAAGAGATGAATATAACAGGCCTTAGTGAATGGCTGCAAACGTTTATGTCACTTCCAGTAAAATCGAAAGTTCCATAAATTTTAGTCATCTGCCAAAAAAATCAGTTTTATATCGTATAAAAATCCTCCACATTTTATTCCATTACCTTTAAAAATAACAAAAGTTATAGGAGCGAGTCACCTTCCGCGCACACCTGGTATACAGGGTGTTACAAATTCGACATACCAGCATTGGAATCTCGGAAACCATAGAAGTTAGAGAAACGGTTAAATTGGGGCAAAGTTGTGCAATTCAGTGCTGATTATAATGCCGCTTTAAAAGTTTTTAAATTCCAAATACTACGATTTTATTCGAAAAAAACCGAAATTTTGCAAATCCGTTTTTATTTTTTCCTGAGCTCATTCGAGTATAGCTATTTACAAATAAATGACACTTTGTCATTGCCACTTTTTCTCCTCTACAAAATTACGTTACTAAACTAAAGATCCGCCGTTTCGTCTCCGAGCGGCCATCACCAACTTTACTTTTTTAAATATGGACCTGGATTTTTTTTAACCGATTTTTAAACCCTCCTACCCTCAAAATGTAATGGCGATATTACTTTTTCATAATGATGAATTGTCTTTGCTTATTTTTTTAAATAAATATTTTTTACACTTCTTGTCAGTCTGGCCCTGGCAACCAATTGCAATATTAATAAAAAACTTTATTTTATTTAAAACATTCATACATAAGTTTTATAATTTTTTTTATAAGAATTTTTTAATAATTCTAAATTTACTAATTATAAATCCTAATTTTCTAAATATTCAAAGAGATTGCCGTTTTGCTCAATAAAACGATCGAATTTTCTTCCAATTTTGGCGACAGCCCTTTCAATCGATCTTCTCCTTATCCTACCAAATGCAACCTTGCAAATGCAATTAAAAAAAATATGAATTTAAGAAAATAAGCAATGGCAATTCGACATTATGAGAAAGTAATATTGCCATTACATTATGAGGGTAGGAGGGTTTAAAAATCGGTTTAAAAAAATCCAGGTCCATATTTAAAAAAGTAAAGTTGGTGATGGCCGCTCGGAGACGAAACGGCGGATCTTTAGTTTGGCAATGACAAAGTGTCATTTATTTTTAATTAGCTAGTCAAATGAGTGCAGGAAAAAATAAAAACGATTTTACAAAATTTCGATTTTTTCGAATAAAATCGGAAGTATTCGGAATTTGAAAACTTAATAATTAGCACCGAATTGCACAACTTTGCCCCCATTTAATCCTTTCTCTAACTCCTATGGTTTCCGAGATTCCAATGCTGGTATGTCGAATTTGTAACACCCTGTATATAAGTAAACTCTAACAAATATTTACTGTATTTTAGGTAATTGCCCTTCCAGCCAGGGATGTAACATCAGCAATGTGGGGAGGTCCTAATCTTGACGTATTATTTGTAACCACTTCAAGAATTTCATTAACTGACGAAGAGAAAAAAATGTATCCCGCTGCAGGAAGTGTGTTTGCTGTAACTAATCTGAAGACAAAAGGACTGCCTGTTTTTAATGCTGATATAGTAGACTCAGTTTAGCAATAAAGATATCCCTTTTGTCCTTTTGTTTTATTAGCGACCAGCCAAAGTGTGTTAAACACAAAAATACCACGACATGCAGGTCACAAATTGTACCTCTTGTCATTTATTGGGAGTTAATTTTACGTAAATTCACTCTCCTTTATGGTCAGTGGCAATTTATGAATATTGATTATGGACGAGCGCAGACCGTAGCCAAAAATTAGAGCATGCGAAAACATTTTAATTTTTGAGTTTAAGTCGCTAAGCACCATTTACACTGAAACGATACCAGCTAAACAAACTGATTGATTGCGGCCTGAAGCAGTAATATTTCAGAAAGAGTGAGTATGGCCGAAGTCACCAATTTACCTGATCTTCATGACAAAGCGAGATCGCACATATTTCACTGCTCTCAATTATTGTCAGCTTATCAGTTATCCCATAATTGAAAGGCTTAATATTCACATTCTGTGACGTCATCTTGTGATTAAGTAACCTAAGAAACAGATGGTCATTTGTTTCCATGGTTACGAATAGACATTTTACTTACTACATGACGTCACAGCCTCTAAACATACATTATTATAATCTTTATAATCATGCAGTTATCCGAAGCGCGCAGGAGGATTTGAAAGTAAGCCGGAGGCAGTGTTGCCAATCCTCTCAATTTATCGGTAGATCTAGGTACCCTCGTCTCAATGAAATAAAATTTATAGTAACTACTTTTGGCCTAAAGCGCGCAGCCACCTGGTGCTTAGGGCCTACATATTTTTTCGTAAAACTAATGTAAATTTTCATTATGAACGTGTTGATTTAAATTGTTTTCAATAAAATATGGTCCAATGATTCCATTGTAAGTAATAGCACACCACACGTTAACTTTTTGTGAATACTGTCTTCTAGAGCGGATACGAAAATTAGGATTGACGCGGCTCCAATAGCGACAGTTCTGCGAACTAACTACCCCGTTTGTGGTTAAAGTTGCTCGTCCGAGAAAGTAATATTATTAACAAAACTTATTAACAAAACTTCCTTGTCTAAGGATATGTTCCCCTATCAACAAACAAAAATCCAAACGCTTCAGGTCGTCATTTACTTCCAGAAAATGATTAAATTTAGGTTTGTACGGACACATTTTATTGAATTTTAATATTTTTTCTACTAGAGATTTACTCACATTACCATTTGAGAAGATCTTTTTCTCCACGACCATTACTGAATGCAATAATTCCAAAATCATTTTTGATAATAGAATGTAAAAATTCTCGCTCTTGAGTTGGAATATTTATTCTGAAACACTTGCTTCTAATGCGTCTTGCGTGTATTTTCATTCTATAATAAGATACGGAATGAATATTCTGTAATTGATCTAAACGACATAATTATATTATGAATTTCGAAACTGTCAATGTCAGCAGACAAATTTTAGTGCAAGTCAAAATATGAGTGAAAAATCGGATGAATCAGATATGGAACTGGATAATACTCCACCTAAAATTACAAATATTGCGAATAGTATTTTTGATCGTGGAGAAAATATAGTCTGCTACTCGGTTAGAATAAAAATTCGATACTCGCTACGCTCGCGTTCGGAATCTTCCACTCGGATAAAATTTTTATTCCAACCTCGTTTCAGAATCTACTATTCTCAAAGACAGTTTGGGAAAATTTCTAACTGAATCCATTGTCATTATAGTTACAGCATCGTCTTCATCATACTTTCTTTTCTCCATTTTTTTATTTAAAACACTACCAGTTCTCATGAATTTTATTAATTTTTTTTTTTAAACTCTGGTCCGTGAGAGAAACTTCAGGCCATATTTCATGGAATTCTCGAAGAACTGCCATATTATAGCTTTTTTCATGTCCTAAACCATAACTTCGCACAATATAAATTCTTTGTTCTAACGTTAGCATTTTTTAATTTCACTATTATGCAGATTTATGAGAAAATTATGACACAAATATCAACAATTTGAAAGATGCAAAATAACTAAAACATTTCATTAATTTAGAACAGGCTACTTGATATTTTATTATTTTAATAGTAGCTTTGAAATTAAATACTTTGAGAAAAATGTTTATTAGACTTTTTTGTACAATTGGTGTAATAAATCACGGTTTTGAAAATATTTTCATATAATTTAAAAAAAAATCGAAATCAAAATCATTAAAAATGTTATTTTTGATGTACCCTGTATACTCAAAAACTAGTCATGGGATTGGATTACCGCCATGGACACTTTTAATCAGGACGTCAAGATCTAGAAAATATTAGAAATTCAGAAAAATTAGCCGAAAGCCATTTTCAATAAGCTTTAAGCGGGGTCCTTTCTAATTTACCTACACTTGATTTAAAAAGGAGAATGGGGACTAATTATGAAAACCTGAAGGGTTATCAACTGACAAATGCAGATCTAGAACTAAATTAATTGAATTTATGGTAAATAATTGAGTGCTGATTGAACAGTAACGTTTTGATATGTTTTATTCATTATTTTTCTGTTAAATCATAACAATTAATTATGAAACATTTTGAGTAGGGTTAATTAAATTGTACGATAACAAAACAATCAATACTTGACATTTGAAACTCATAAAAAATATTGTAAAGAAGGCTTATTATAAACTTAAAATTTTGTATCATTCTTAACCAGTGGCGTAGCCAGAAAATATGCTCAGAGGGGGGGGGGGCTCAGTGGTAAGTAGGACATTTTTTTTCTGGAAAAAGGAATAGTCGGGACTACATATATTTTATGATTTTGTGCCTAGTGAAGAAGGTGGAAAAGCGCCGCAGGCGAAAAATTTCCGGAGCTACTCCCAAAATTCGTTTACAGTTCCCCTAACTACTATCAAATTTTCAAAATTAAATTATAACCTTTCACCCTCTGCATGGTTGGATTAAATTTGTTTTTGTAAATGTTTTCTTTTAAATTTTTTTTAATATTCCCAGCAAACATTGATACATTGGCCAAGCATCGGTTTACTTCTGGCACCGCTGGCCTAATGCTGGCATTGGTAACCATATATTGGGCCATAATTTCCCCAATGCTTGATATTTAATGTTTTAAAAAACTCTTTCGTTCTTTAATTTAAGTATTATTGGAATAAATTTTTCAAAAAAAAATAAATGCTTTGTTTCAATTTGCCTTGTTCTTTTTTAAAAAGTATTTTTAACACTATTTCCTGGTACTTCAAAATACACTGATTGTTGGGTACTCTAATTAATATTTTATCATTATTAATAATTCAATTTTGATTTGAAAATCCCAAATTAAACAAATTACAATTATTTTGGACTATGATTTTTACATACCGCTAATTTTATATAAATAACAACCAGCGTTTGTTTTGGTTTGCAAATTGCAACCTCATTGTGACTCCCAATAAAAGACTATTTTGAATTAACCGAAATCGTGTCAAAATTACTTGCAAATCAAACAAAAATTTAGCAGTGTCGTCGTGGGCCAGAAATACGCTCTATTGCATATTATTGGACCAATATTAGCTATAGTGAAATTTTTTTACGGATCAACATAGGCAATACATTGGTCAAGAATTGGCAATCTATAATTGGCCTTATGTTGGACCAAGGTTGGCTATACGTTGTATTTCCTTTAACGGATCGACATTGGCATGATGTTTGCCAACGATCGGCAACCCATAATTGGCCACTTCGTTGGCCGCAGTCTCCTATAGACGGCGGCCCAATGTCGGAACCCAACATCGGGGAGACGTTGTATACCGCGGTAAATGGTATGGTCGCCAACATTGGGCCAGCATAAAATTGTTTGCTGGGTTCCTAGCTGGCTCTTTATTAAAAAAAATAAATATATTTTTTATATTTGTGAAAAATATGAATATTTCGTGTCAATCCAAAATTTTAACATAAGACGTATGTATGACTCTAAGCAGCGTTTTTCATGCTTGGTTTTTTTTTGAATAAAAATAAAGTAAATATCGCTCACCACGCCAAAATTGATGATTTTTTAGGAAATGATTTATTTTAGGGGTGTAGATCTAAGAGCAGTTTTTGGTGCAAATGCTTAGGTTTTGAAATACTCCTTTTTAAGTGCCGTTTTGTATATTCATAATAAAGCATTATAAATTTCTCACTTCTTCCATTAAAAATGTTTCAATTAATATTTTCGCTTTAATTTTTCTCTTTAAAAATAAATACCTGATTTTTTATTTTTGTTGTAAAAATAATTTATTGCAATGGGTTATATTTTTGTTGATTTAAAATATCTCTAAAAAGGGAGAACAGAACAGATAAGTAAATAATAGAAAAATTCTATAAAATATTATTCCTTTAACTCGTTTTTCTATAAAATTGAATCATACATCAATAACTAAAACAACATGCGTCCGAACCCTTAATTTCTATATAAAACAGGACTTTTAGAAGGAAAAGTTTAAAAACTAAACGTTTCCTTTGTCATCTAAGCCAAGAATACATTATTTAAAAATTTTAATTTACAGTCCAAGCGTGAGACGAAAAATTAGGTTGCAATTAGACTTTTAGGGGGGTAGGGGAGAGCTGCAGCCCGGCAACTCCCCCCCCCCTCCACATCCTAAATACGCCACTGTTTTAAACTGTACTTAGATACTAATACAAAATGAAAGCTTGTATATTCTATTATTTTAAGTGGTGTAGACTAGGGTGATGTTATCTGTCAAAACAATATAAATTTTAAAGACAAACAAAAGTTACAAGTATTACAAAATAATTGCTTATTAAGATTTTTGATAAGCCTTAAAAATATGACCATGTTACTTCAACTTATAGACAACATAATATTATTATAAAACTTGAATTTAGACGCGAAATTTACCTTAATTGTTTTATTCATAAAATAATTTCTAGTTAAAAACCTGATTATCTATATGAAAATATTCAATTTAGAATTAATCACAATATGAATACTAAAACTCAAAATAATTTAGAAATACATCGTACAGAAAAATATAAAACCTCATTTAAATACAGGGTGTCCCGAAATTAGGTGACAATATTTTAAGAGGATAAAGTACATCCAAAAATAGGACTAAAATCCTCTATTAATATACCTTCAAAAACGTTTCGTTATGGGGCTAGAGCCCCCCGAGTGGAAGCTATGATAAGCGGCTTGTTCACAATATCTCAGAAACTGATTGAAGTATCAAAACAAAATTTGATACATGGTTTACCCATGACAAGACGCAATAAACTGTTTGTTTAGCTTAGGTGTATTTCTTCCAGTGGCGTCCCACTGGGTAGGTAGTGAGGAGAATATTGCCCTAACTTTTTTATTTGTAGGATTTTTTAACGCCAGGTGCAATTTTTAAAAGCACTAAAGTCTTCTATTGAAAAAAGATACTTCTGCTTCATTTCGGTAGGATTTACCATTTTTCAGTAAAGTCGGTTTAAAAATTTTCGGTTTTTTACAAGCCGTTTAAAAGGCTAAGGTGTTTTTTGCATATCTCAGCAAACACTTGATATTAAAACATGAAATTTATTAGAAGTTCTACTAACGACAAGGCATATTTATAAAAGGATGTAACATTAAAATATTTTTCCAGTGGTGTCGCACGGATTGGAGCCTAAAGTAAATATTACTATTTTTTTTTATTTGAGGGGCTTTCCTTTTATACCGTTTTCAAATTCTCCGTGCCTCACAAAACATAACACGCAGGTCTAGATTTTGCATCCAACAAAATGGAAATCATTTCGAACATTTGCTTAAAAATTAGTTGCCCGTGTGGTTTTACAATTAAATTTGATTTGCAATTTGTTATCCTTTTTTGTTTTATTTTAAGTCTCTTATAAAAATAAATATTTAAGAAACAAGGTCTCAAAATCTGTTGAAAACCTTATATTCTGTTAAATTACAATAATGGAAGGTTTTATTAACAACAAATTTAAAAATTTTAAAAAATTACATTAAAAGTATAAAAGCCCCTCAAATTAAAAAAAAAATTGTAATATTTACTTTAGGCTCCACCCCGTGCGACGCCACTGGAAAAATATTTTAATGTTACATCCTTTAATAAATATGCCTTGTCGCTAGTATAAATTTCATGTTTTAATATCAAGTGTTTGCTGAGATATGCAAAAAAACACCTTAACTTGTAAAAAACAGAAAATTTTTAAATCGATTTTACTGAAAAATGGTGAATCCTACCGAAATAAAGCAAGAGTATCTTTTTTCAATAGAAGACTTTAGTGCTTTTAAAAATTGCACCTGGCGTTAAAAAATCCTACAAATAAAAAAGTTAGGGCAATATTCTCCTCATTACCTACCCAGTGGGACGCCACTGGAAGAAATTGACCTAAGCTAAACAAAGCGTTTTTTGCGTCTTGTCATGGGTAAAACATGTATCAAATTTTGTTTTGATACTTCAATCAGTTTCTGAGATATTGTGAAAAAACCGCTTATCATAGCTTCCATTTGGGGGGCTCTAGCCCCATAACGAAGCGTTTTTGAAGGTATATTAATACAGGATTTTAGTCCTATTTTTGGATGTACTTTATCCCCTTAAAATATTGTCACCTAATTTCGGGACACCCTGTATAATAGTTCAATAATATACAATCTGAACAAACAAGCAAGAATGAAGTCCAACTTCTGTGGTGTTATAAATTATATAATAATCATCAAAGCAAGTTAATATTCTGAATATCTAAAAAAGTTTCTTGTAGTTTTCAATTTATTAATGGGAAAAAAGGAGAAAAGAAAAATTCTTCAACCATAACATTAATGTCATAACCAAAATGCAAAAGTAAATAGTGGGTCGTATTGAGAAAAAAAAAGTTGGGGGCGGTTTGTACCCCCAAAAGAGGGATAAATTTCATGACGGGACAAAAAAAGTGTACCAAACTAAAAATAAAGGGACACGTATTTCCGTATTTTTTCCGCAAATTAAGAGACTTTCTAATACTGAATTTATTCCAGTTAAAAATTCCACCCTGTATTTATATCCTCGTATAATGTGTAGACATTTTATAAGAACGGAACAGTTACAGGTTACCGATAAAGCGCGCCATAGAAACACAATACAAACAATATACCCGGGAACAAACTAAATGATTAACAACTAATGCAGTAGTCATTGTACACCAAATGATGTTTGATTTTATAAAAAAGTCAATAATTGAAATTTCAAGTAAGTTTGTACATTAGAGCCGAATTTATTCAACTCTTAAAAGATAAACTGGATCATTAGTTATAATTTTCTACTATTTAAACGACAATTTCGACTGGGTAAAATATTTTTGTGGAATTTTGTTAATTACTTAAAAAACAAGACCTAAACAGAACGTGTAGGGTGCCACCGAATTTTCCTATATAGAAAAAAAATCTTAACTATATCAGGTAGTTCTTGTTTTGATATTTCTTTGCCGCAACTGTGAAAGGCATAGGAGAAATTGCATGACATGACAGATTTTAATATGTCTTCTCAGAACAAGGTTATGCCGGTAGCGTTTCGGCTAGGTTACTTATTAGTTTAGTCTTAATTATTTTATTTATACCCTAAGTCCAAAATTACTCTCAGTAATTCATCGCGAGTGTAGCGTGTTTGTTATTCATTTTTATGAGTGTTTTCTTTTTTTCTAAAGCGGTGATACAGGAATTTTTGTTTTGCCATGGTGTCATGAAGGGGGTGTTGAACCCGCTGAACCGTCCTGTCCCATTTATCTACGATCCTAAATATAAAATATCAATATTAAAATATTTTTATTTTGCTTTATTATAAAGCTTTGTGTGTGGTTTCTATTTCTTCACTTTTTTTTGGATTGGTGCTTGTTTGATTGTTTTTATAAAAAAAAAGTTTCTTCTCTTTTTCTACTTTGTGACGGGCTGTATGGCTAAGTAGCCAAATGCCAATATTAAAAAAAATTGATTGGTGATTAGTAGTAGTAGTAACAAGCTTTTTTTAGCAATATGCTATAATTTAACAAATTTTTAAGTTATAAAAATAAATTTACAATATCAGCCTTACGTCGGGTTGCACAAAGAATTTTAATAATAATTATTTAACCGGCAAGTTTGACTGTGACAGACGTAACATTGACAGAAATAATTTTCTCACAATGATACTGGCCCGGTTACCTTAATTTTTAATTTACTAATCACGCACCTTTGAATGTGAGTATATAATGCCTGTCAAAGTCATTTCTGTCACAGTCAAACTTGCCGGTAAAATAATTATTATTTAAATTCTTTGTGCAACCCGACATTAAAGTATTTAAAAACTTGTATCAACTTTTATTCTGTTATCTAAATAAATAATCCTTTAATTTTTTTTTTAATTTCCTAAGCGCTCTGAGATTTAATTAAAATTGTTGTCATTTCTTACCCTTCTTTCGAATTAGGCTTTTTACCTCTTCGTTCGCTGCCAGGGCCATTCCCGAGGGGACCTACAGCTTAGCGTGGGTTCCGAACCACGATCCTCATTCATGCGACCCCCCCCCCCCCAAGGGCTATCAACCCTTGGTTTCTTGTCATTGCATGACCTACTGATGGGGTATGTCACTGAGAGAAGATTCTTGCTGTCCTTATAAAAATCTTTATACCGCTTATAAAGAAAAATGCTAACATAGGGGACAAAAGAAAAACTACCTGAGACAGTAAAATCCATTTGGCTGTAATTTCTATGCTGTCGTAATAAAGTCACTTTATAAAGAATGATCACTTAGCTCAAGTAAACCAAAATGTTGTATTAGCAAAGTAACTGACCATCGGCTATAAAGGGACTTTGCTAGAACAATAAAGATACTTTTCTACGCCATCCGCATCGTTTTCGAAACAAGAATTTTTTTCAATATTAGTATAACATTTTGCTATATTGGAAAGATTTTTTTATTTATTTCAAGAAAGTTACTTTGCTGGGTCAAAATGTGTACCTACTTACTTCAGGAACTCTTTTTTAGCTAAGGTAGCAACTAAGCATTGCTCTAATAGTAAAGTGGTTTATTATGAGAGCACCACTTATTTGCTATAATATGTGGGGTGGCCCAAAACAAAAAGGCGTATATTTTGTTGAATTTTTAATATACTCTAGAGAACATATTACCTATGCTTATAATAATAACACATGTATATAAACCAAGTTTTTTCACTTTGGGTACGTAAGTTTCAAAAAATTTTGATTCATTTAAAATTGTGTTATTAAAAATAATATTTTCCATGCTATATCAAAAATTTAACATAGTATAAAGATTATTTTTCAGGTAACTCCATCATATTTTACATCATGCAACTCCCCACGTCTGATTAGGTTGTCAAAGATTTGAAACTAAAAAAAAATATTTTTCTCTTTATTATTTAATACAACAGAAAACAACACTTCATAGCCTAAAAATAGTTTCAAATTTAGCTGCTTAAAAACACAATAATATTTTACTGCTTTTTGCTTTGAGTGGTTAAAACATATCTTATTAAAAAATATCTGTTCACTTTAAATTTAAACAAATATCCAAAAGGGAATGCCGAAAAAACATTTTTCTGCAACTGGCCTAAATATTAGGTAAAATAATAATTAGATTGTATTTTATTTGGAAAAAGAAAGTATTTTACTTTTGCGATATTTCTTAAAATCTTCCTTATAAAAATCATACCGTGTTTAAAACTTTGATAAGTTGTCTTTTAGTTTAAGGACTTTTATTATGAATAGCATTTGCTAAAGAATTACTAATTTTCTTTTCTCTAAAACTTGACTCACACAAAAATTATTATGAAATAAACAACAGTTAAACTAAACATATAACATAAAAAAATTAACATAAAACTAAAATAACTTTGATCTTTTAACACTGATATTAAAAATCTACACTGTCATTGATGTTGCAATCCAATAAAGCACTGCACACTGGAAACATTTTTGAGCCAAGACAATGTTTATTGGAAAAAATGAGACAAATGTCGAGTCATAATGGTCACCAACAACAGCCACCGATTAACTTTATGAAGGAACGAACATCTAAATATCAGAAAAAATGAATACCTGAAGACATGTGGAGACAGGAACGGGACGACTGGTGCGCAATATAAAAATTGGCCCAATCAGACTGAATTTGTCACCACGAAATAATCCGATTCGAACCGAACAGTTACGAATTTTCCAATTCCAACAAAAAATTTTGCTACCCCTTTAAAAACTCTTTAGAGCGCTAGAAAAGATTTTTTTTATAAAGATTTTTTTCAAAAGCAGCAAACTGCATTACTTCCTCAGCAAAGCAAATAGTAATAGCAAAGGTTTTTGTAACGGGTATAAAGAGTTTTCAGGTAAATTGTTTCTTTTACAATAAGAAATTCATTTTACTATCGTAGGTTGAAAATTTAATATTACAGCCAAAATAATCTTAGCAAAGAATTTCTTGCTGAAGCTTTTCTCAGTGTATCTTTCTTCCGCACCCCACGACATGTCCGATCTTATCCTGCCTGGATACCGGCGTCAATAGGGTGGGTTGGGAGATGATACATTTTACACTCTTCCCTGCATTCTTAAACCTACTAAATTTCGGACATACATCTTTTATTATGCGTATGCCCACTCCGGGGATCGCACCCGGACAGCTACGGTCGAATGCCAGTACCTCACCTGTGAGCCACTGCCGCGGTATTAAAATTGTTGTATCTTTGTCTTGTTCTGCTTTGTTAAAAACCGACGTACGTATAATGTTTTGATACCGTACCTAGACAAAAATCTTTATTATAACAACTAGTTAAATAAACTGCTGGACAATTGCTTTCGAGCAAGAAGAATGTCGCCTAAATTTAACAGTTAATATTTTCTGAACCAGATATGATATCGACCTACAGTTTTAAATGGTTGATAGATTCATCCCTTGGGAAACAATTTTCAATGATGGTTTTTCTTTAACTGTCACAAAATTTTAAATATAGGGTGTTAAAGAAGACGATGATTTTTGCTCCAATTTTAATGGCGTGTAACTTTCACAATAATATTTTTAAATTTGATCACTCTACGTCAATTGAATCACTGGTTCATAGCGAAGAAAGCAATTTGCCAAAATTTTTGATATCTGCTATATTTTAAGAAATAACGAATTTTGTGAGAAATCTTGCTTTATTTTAACTTATTGGTAGCTAGATCTCACTGTGCGTTGTATCGTGCAAACTTTGCGAGTGATTATCATACCTTATAAAAAGCTTGATCCCCCCCCCCCCCCCAAACGAAGTTGTTCGCCTGCCTCTACGATGATGGAAGCTTTTTTATGGTTTCTGGGAACATATGATATTATTATTAAAATATCATTCAAAAATAAAAAGTCACTTTAAAAGAAATTATCCAAAATTATCTTATTAATTTAAAAATATTATTAAATAAATATAGCAGCACCAAGTAATAAGGCGCACGGATCAAAGAGTCTGACAAGCATTGTGCCGCTTACGAGTCTAACAGGCGAGGGGGGAAAGCTCAATTTGTTCTATGATCTATATCGGCTTCTTTATATGTTATTTTATTTGAATTGAGTTTTTTATATTCTTTTTTGATTTTATATGTTTGGACCTATTTTAAGACTGTTTTCCAGATTTAATAACTACTAATATTATTATTGGTTTTGCAAAAAAGCCTAATAAATTATTATTGAGTAAATTCTTAAAGAAGTGAGGAGCATGGGTGCCCATAGGAGGGGGAGGAATAGAAGTTACTTTTGATAGAAAAAAAATTTGAAATTACATACCGAGGGCACGTTTTTTTTTTGCTGTTTGCCCTCGTCTGAATTTGGCTCTATGGGCGCCCATGATTTGGGGCCCCGGATAGCGTAACGGCCATAGGGTCCCCTATAACCAAAAATAGGCCTTGAATACAGTTGATTCAAGTCGAATATGTTGAAAAATAACATCATTACAAACCCTTTGTCTCATTGTTAGGGTATTTTCGTTAATTTGTATTTATTTATCGTACTTTTATTAGGGCTTCAATTTGGGACTGTGAAAGAAGAAGATTCTTCGAAGCAAAATGCAGAGAGCAATTCACATCTTGAAGAATTTGTTTCTAATAAAGACATAATGATTTTATACGCCTATTTGGATCCCAATGGAACATTACAGTTTTCAAAAACGGTAAGTCAATTAGTAAACTAACTGTCCAAAGGCAATGTTGCCCTACCTCTACTTATATACAGGGTTTTATGGAAATTACTAATTATGTATCAACGCAGGATTTTATAGCATCTAAACTACTCAACTCTTTTTTAATTTTTCAAAAATATAGTTATAAAAATGCATTAGATCTACAATTTAAAATTAGTTTAAATTATACAGGATGTCCTAAATAATTAGGACATATCCAATATCCAACATATATTTTATTAATGGAATACCCTATATATTATATTATTTTCTAATTCCCTATAAATGATATATTTTGTATGAACTGTCATATGTTTAAATTCAATTGTTTTTAAGATATTGACGTTTAAAATATGGAATTTTCAGACTTTGACAGGCTGTAACATTGGAACGGCGCATCTTAGAGAAAAATGGGTTTCACTTCCCTTAGTTTTTGATTCTCTATCCAAAAAGACCAACCTCCGATTTAACATACTATTTAAAATATGGCTTTACGGATTAACATGTTAAACCAGAAGTTGTAACAATTTAACAAACTAAAATAGGAAGGTGAAAGTAATTTTTCTCTTGGAGGCGCTGTTCCAATGCTACAACCTGTCAAAGTCTGAAAATGTCATATTTTAATCGTCAGTACCTATCTCAAAAACTTTTGAATTATGACATTTTATACACACATTTTAAAGGGAATTAGACTATAATATGTGACTCCTGGGGTGTCGTGGGTTATCACTTCATATTATTTTTAAATCGACCTTGTAAGAAGTTAGGAAAATCAAACCGAATTCACCGTATGCCAATGGGTAAACAATATCGATTTGAATCCTAACATGGTACGTGTAAGGTTGCGAAATATTCGTAATATTAGTCAGCATGAACTATAATAACCGCCATTAATAGCTGTAGTAAATAAAAAAGATAATATGTATATTCTATATCCATGTAGACCAGGGGTTCCCATACTTATTTTGTCTACTGCCCACTTTGAGAATAAATTATTTTTTAGCGCCCCCATTTTTTCACCTACTTAAAAACCACTATAACTTCAAATTAACTTAATTGATTATTATGAGCTATATTAGTGAAGAAGAAGTAAGAATAAGTATTCTATGAACCAGCCGATTGATACAGGAATGCACAAATCGCGGTCTATTATCTACGAAAATTACCTGTCTAGGAATACTAATAACTATTAAATTGAGAAAGTGTGTCTGTTGCCTTTTTATTTGTTTGTTTGTATCTACTTTCATTTCGAGACGGAGCGACCGATTGACATGATTTTTATTTTATTTATTCAATAAAACAGGATAGGTATATGAAGTACGTGGAGAGAAATATCGAACCGAGTTTGAGCAATCTCTTAATTAATATTAGTTGATGCTCACAAGTTGTAGTCGAGAGCTCAGTCGGTGTCTAAGAGTCCTCCTAGCTAGATAAAATTACAAATCGCCCCCCAAGCCTCTACACAACGACCCCATTTTTTTTCTGGGTCTCTTATTGCCCCCCTTTAGGCCTGCAGCGCCCACAAGGGGGCATTATCGCCCACTTTGGGAAAGGCTGATGTAGATGTAGACCATCGAAAATTCATTTTTATTAATGAAGCCGCATAAAAACAAAAAAGCAATAACATTTTCGTCGTAATATTCACACCTGCTGACTCGGCCTCATGTTTAAGCGCATGTCTACCGAAAAAAGATATTAAATATATAGGTGAAATATTGGAGAAATTTTTACACGAGCGCGGAAAAATAAATGAAAATGTATTTTCTGGCCTTTCGATCAGTAAAACAGAATTTTCGCGTAGAATAACCCATTTTTTTTTAACTTGCTAGGTGCGGGATAAGCTGCTTAATGTCGGCAGCCAATAAAAATGAATTTTTGTTGGTTCTATATCTAGATCCCTTTTTAGTTAAATAAAAATGATAAATCAAAAAAGAAATAATTAATATTTGTCTGCGGCCTGGATATTATGTAATTAATGCTTACCTAAAACATTGCTGGGCAAAGCACTCGAAAAAGGTGCTTTAAGTACCAAGCACTTTGGGAATTCTAAGTGTCTGCAATTACCGAGAAAAGTCATTTTGAATGCTGTCAAGCAGTTTAAATGGCTTGAAATGCAAAAGCCCTTTTTATAAAGGGCACACTTATCGCGCATATTGTACCTGTGTCTGGCGATGGCAATCAAATTTCTTTTTTATATACAAAATATAAAAATGAATTTCACGAGAATTATTATTATTTTTAAGATAATATCGGGGCATTGTTTGTAATTTTAATAGAAAATAGGAAATTAACATGAATAGCCATAATATTTCCATTTTTATGTTCTGCATGGCGGATGATATAATTTAAACCGGAAGTTCTTGTGAACCCCTTAGTAAAGCTTTTGTATTTAATTTTCTATTAGACAAGCCAGGAATCAATGCCTTGTTTCACGATGATACGGAGGGCTCTTAAGGCCAAAATAATACCCTGCATTTTTCTAGACATGTATATATTTTTAGGTATCAGAAGGAGAGACTGGCAAAGCAATAATGTTTAGTAAAAGTACGCCTTTATGTGATAAAAATGAAGATTTCTTGAAACTTTTACATATAAACACAATATCTGGATCTCCAAACGTCGATCTTTACGAGTTTTTAAACAAAATATTTAGCCGTGGGCTTAATAAAGTGAGTAAACAATCATTGTTTAGATTATATTTTATCTTTACTAAATTACAGAAAGAATTGAAGTTTTCATACATAGTATGTATAGGGTAATCCAACCTGGACTGAACAGGGGCCTATTTTTTGAGTTTCCGTGTATTTTTATTAAAACCAATATAGCCATTTTGTTTATATTTGAATTGCCATTTAAAAAGCGACTTAAAACAAAGAAACTGTGGTGTAGAAGTAGTTGTTGTGTTTTAATGAAACGCCCTGTATATTTTTCATTTTAATGAAAGGTCTTACTTTTCTGATTTAATGATATTGGTTTTTTTTAAGTAAAGAAGAAACGAGTTTTGGTTCTTTTATTGTTGTGAATTTTAATTTTTCGCAATGATTCATCAGCTATTATTCTCTAATAAGAATACTTTAATATTGAAATAAAAACATATTCTTAATCAAAGAAAAATAATTGTTAAATACAAATTATTAGGGGACACGATCATTCAGTCTGACATTTCAAAGTGATTCTTTCATCATTCTCGTATTAGTTTTGCTTTATTCAAATAGAATCCTACCCGATCATCATCGACCTTTCTAATGTAATTACTAAAGCTGCATCGTTGGAGTTGAAATAGAAAAGCGTCGGACCGGGCGGACAAGGACAAGCGACATAAGAACACCCTAAACTGCTGCGAATGGCCGGGCATTCTTGCGAGCTGTCTACCATTGCCGTATTAATTTGGTTTTATTCAATTGGGATGCGAGTTCCCTACGAAACAGTTTGCGCGTCACCATAAGGTATTTTTACAAGGATTCTAGGCAATATTACATGTCAATGAGTTTTTTGTTTTGCATTTTTAATTTAGATATATAAATACGGGTACGCCTATGGTTCGAATACAAATTTTCCAGCTTTAATAATTATATATATATAGATCGGTTTCAAAACGTCTTTCGCCGTTGTCCGATGCCTAATTTCCAAGAGTTTCTGTCATCCCATTGGCCATCTCTCAGATCTCTTGAGCTCATTGCTCTGGCTACACCTTCTTTCCAGGTCTTTCTAGGTTTTCCTCGTTTTTTCCGATTGGGTGGTATCCATTGCATAACTTTTTTGGGCAGTCTTGATTCATCCATTCGTTGGACGTGACCGTACCATATTAGTTGTTTTCGTTCGATATCGGTTGTCAATGATCCCTCTACTCCCATTCTTCGTCGGACCTCCTCATTTCGACATTTTTCTCTTCTGGATATTCCTAGTGATCGCCTGAAAACATCCATTTCGGTTGCTTTAAGTTTTCTTCGGTTATTTTCCGTGATTCTCCACGTCTCTGCACCGTATAGTAGAGGGGTTTTAATTAAGGTTTCATAAACATTATGTTTTCGCTTTTTCCCTATGTCGCTGCTCCAAAGTATGCCATTCGAGCACCCAATCAGTCTTCTGGCTTGAGTTATTCGTTTCTTAATTTCTCTATCATCTCGTCCGGTGATGTCAAATTCAACTCCCAGGTATGTGTAGTTATTGCAAGATGTGATTTCTTCAGTGTCAAGTTGGATATTTGACATTTCTGCTCCTATTTATGCTTTAATAATTACATTCCTAAATGTTATTAATTACATCAGTCAGACCATCAATCCTTGAAATATTTCATTAAATGTTGAGTATTACTGTTATTTCTTTATCGATACTATCAGACTAAATAATCGTTACGATCGAGTCTAATACATTATTTTGATCGAAAGCTATGATATTGGCCCTATGATTTAAAATTCGTATTTTGAAAAAAATTATTAAGATTTGCCCTGGATATAACTCAAGTAGAGGGAGATGGGGGTTTCTACGCCAATTTTTACAGGTCCCTACCGTGCATGCACCGGCAGTGTGCAGGCGTGTGTCATCTGTCATACGTCATAACAGAGCTGTTTTAAACAGAGCTGTTATGACGTATGACAGATGACAAACGCCTGCATACTTCCGGCGCGTGCGCAGTAGGGACCTGTAGAAATTGGCTTAGAAATGCCCATCTCCCTCTACTAACTCATTTTTATAAAAAGTATTATTGGCCCATTTAAATTTGTTATTCTCGCATCAGTTTTTTTTTAATGAGAATTTACATCGGGCCGAACATGAATTCTTGCAATTTTCCCTTATACAATCAGTATTACTGTCATTCCTTTATCAAGAATATCAGTCTGACTGACTGTGTCTGCTATGTATGTCGGCAACGATGTTCGATGGTCCCTTCAATACTTATCCTATAATTATGGTAAAAACTACACCAGGATTTTTTTACTGTTTATTTAATAATATTTTAGGATTATGATAATACGATTCAAAAGAAAATAAACGGTTTGCAATCGGCCTTAAAAACAGTCATTTTAACAGAACATTCGAAACATGCAATTGGACACAACAATTTGGATCTATCTTTTTTGGAATGTAAGTATAACAATAAAGATATAATATACACGGTTTTAACAAATTGTGGAATAATTCCAATAGTTTAAAATGACAAAACCAATTTAATAAAAACGGCAAACCTAGGAAAGACGAAACCGTTTATGTAATTGTACAGCGTTGGCCAGAAAAATTACTACCTTTTTGATTTTAAATAGAAAGTCCTGTATATTTTTGAAGAATCAAATAATCTCTTAAAAGAGAGTGTAGTGTAGTGTCCGTAATAATAAAATAGGAAAAAAAGTTAGCGACAAGCCGATAAAGTGCTGCATTTATCTTATTCATGAAAGTACCGGGTGGTCAACTAAGAATGACCGCCGGCCATATCTCAGAAACTAGTAATCGTACAGCATCCGGGTAAATTTTTTTATGAAAAAAGTGCCCAAGAGAAAATGCTGGAAATTATTTGAACAGACCCGAAAATTCCACATTAAGGTATATCTTTGATAACACCATTAAAAAGCTTGGACAATTATGCATCATTTTGGTCTTATGCTTATTGGGGTACCGACTTTAATAAGAGGGGGAAAGCTGTTGAAAGTGTAATCAGTTAAGTCGCTGTAACTTATAAACGACTTATCCGATTTTAGCAAACTAAAGACTGTTTGGAAGAGAAATGTATGCACTTTCACCAATCGTATTTAGTTGTCCATAATAGTTCTCAAAAGAAATGCTAGAGGGCGCAATTTGTAATAATAACACATTTTTTGATTTTATTCCGAAAAAATAAATTATACGGTATAATCGAAAAGTAGATGAAATTTGCTAGAAAAATTATTAAAACCGCAGCTTGATATCTCCGTTCGTTTCAGCGTTATCGGCAATAGAATAATTTTTAAAACTTTAAATGAAGAAGCGATTATATATTTTTTAGAAAAAAAATGGTACGCCACTGATATTTTTCCATGTGGATATTATTTCTGATTAGCATGGCCAATTCTGCATAAAAATGGTCTCTTGCGTTTTTCTCCTCAGGCACACCGTTCTTAATTAAAATAATTAAATTAAATTAGCTCTACTATTATTATTAACATTGATAATGCAAAATTTTGTTTTATAAAAATTGGTGGAAATGACCACCTTCACTTAATATGCATTAATGCATGAAGCGATGCAGTAAATGGGATAATAATAATTAGCTAAAAATGACCAGAAAACCAAACAATGCAAATCGTTATTAATAATTATTATATCTACTTATTTTTTAGTTTCCAATACTATTGAAGATGAAATAAAATACTGGGAAATAATCAGTCCTACGGAATCCACTAAAAAAAGAGCTTCTGCATTTATTAAGTTGCTTGAACCTATCGCCAAGGATCTGAGGTAAATAAACTACTAGTCAAAAAGTACTGAACCAAAATTCGAACAGATTCGAAGACTGACAGGAGTCTTTCATCAACCTACTAGAGACCGGAATGGTATCTCACTATGCAGTGGCGGCGGCTCCTCGAAGGAGGCAAGGGAGGCTGAGACTCCTTAGTAATTCTTGCCCTCCTACATATTCCCGTGGTTTATTACTTAAATACTAACTTTTAACTTACAGCAAGCAAATATGTAATATATTTTCATTCGGATTCTTAATTTATTTCCTTATTTGCTATTTTTTCACTATTTAAATTTTTTTTACAATGTGACAATAGCGCATGAGGCTGGAGGCGGTTTTAATCTCCATGGTTTTTCCTAAAAGCCACATTTTTAAGCTCTGATAAATACGAAATTGTAAGAGGGAAATAGTCGTTTCTAACATTTTAACTACAATAAGTGGCAACGTCTACTAGCAAACAGCCTCTGACCAATCCCGAGTGTGATCTCTCCCACGTGCGAATAGATCACCTGTTTTTCAATGCCGGCTAACTCGTCTCGTGCATCGTAAGTGTCTAAAAGTGTTTGAATTAAAATATTAATACAAAATTAATTTTGGATAACGCCATTTTCCCGGATAAAACATTTTATTTTTTTAATTAAGTGGGATGAATCTTTATTTATACAACATATTCTATATATCGGGTGATACAAGAACGTTTTAGCCCCCTACCCCAGTGGTGGAGTTAATAAGTGTAAACTTTGGCTTAAATTTTATAGAAAATTCAAATTTTAATGATATGACACATGATGATGATATCACACATTATCATTTGTTTTATCATTTCTTGCCCTTATTTCGAATTAGGCTTTTTCCCTCTTCATTGGCTGCCAGGGCCATTTCCGAGGGGACCTATAGCTTAACGTGGGTTCCGAACCGTGATCCTCAGTCATGTGACATCCCCCAAGGGTTATCAATACTCGGTTTCTTGCCAATGGTTGTGAATGGGGTGGGTTGGGAGATGATACATTTTACACTTTTTCCTGCATTCTTAAACCTTCTAAATTTTGGACATACATTGTGCGTATGTCCACTCCGAAGATCGAACCCGGACCGCCACGGTCGAATGCCAGTAACTCACCTCTGAGCCACTGCCGCGGTTTATCATTAGTTTTAAAAATGGCCGCATAGACAATTTTCTTTTGTTTCCTAAAATGTCCATAACTTTATTATTAATATTATTACAACAAAGAAGCTGGTAAAAGGCCAGGGAAACAGTAAAATAGTTCATTTTAACCTGCTTTATAATATAAAATGAACTTGCTTAAAAAAAAATGTATTAGTCAGGGATATTTTATTTGTAATCTGCTTTTAAAACAAAAAAACAAAGCGAAATTTCTCGATTTTTCAAATACTTACCTATCTTTGCATTACTATAATCTTCATTTAATTTTCTTTCTAACGGTACACCGTTAGAAATTAATTCATTAAGTAATAGTATGAATTAATAAGAAATATCATAAATGTTAGTTGGTTTGAAGATTTGAATTGGCCGATAAATGATAATTTACACACTTTTTAACTCAACATTTTTAAAACTTTAGTTCCGAAAGATCACCCAGTATATACAATATTTTCTTACAATTTTTAAAGAATAACCATATATTTACTCAGTGTGATAGAATCGCTTCCTTTTACCGAAGTAGAAGAGATGCTAGAACGCTGCCATAATACATTGGATGACTTGTGGCGATATGCTTCACCATTTCCCAAGGAACGAATAATTCACCTGATGAATTTAATTGGTAAGTACACCAAATGAACATTATAAAACTGAAATATAAAGCGGTCAGAACAAAATTCTAATGGTGTATTTATTTCATTCGGATGGATTCTGGACTCGATGCGTTAATGTGAATATTTCTCATAAACGTTAAATATAACGCACATGCCATTTCTTAATATTTATATATCTATTTTGTATCTTCTTTATGATTAACATCTCAAAAAACAGTTATTAAAGTGTTACAACCGAGGCTACCACACGTTAATGTACGACATACGTTTTAAGTATTGTAACAACACCTTGGAATATGACAAGCATTTTATAAAATATTACATTTGTTGATCATTGATAAATTTTCAATAGGAACAAGGAAGCAGTTTTTTTAGTTTTCTTAAAACTTGCTTTCTGGACATGTGTTTCAGATATATGCTTCAATTATTAAACAATCACACAAAAAAACAATAATTGTCTATTATGAAATAAGATAGATATTTAATTGTTCCTGGTGTGATTGTCAATAATTCATTGTTATTAATTTTATTTATTTATATTTATAATTTTACCATAGTTCTTTGTTTCTTGGTGCTTTAGCCTTGATTTCCTAATAATAAAACTGCCCACATAACCAAAATCCTAACTTGGTTGGTTGGTTTAAGGCGGGGGTCGGGCGTTCGGCCCAAGCTTTCTGCACTGCAGCCCAGTGGCTTATTGTGCGCCCCCATGTCGCTAGAAAAGATTTGTTCCTTTTATAAAGTCCAGTAAATTCCTAACAAGTTTGTAATGCGGGAGGTTATCCCCACATTGAATTCCTCCGAAGATATTGAATCTTCTGCGGGTCACTGCTTACTAGTTATAATATATGATATGTGAGGCGGTTTCCTTTTACTCCTCTTCGCCGCAAAGTCTGCATTTACTGGGGCCACTGCAAATTCCTATTTGGCGTAGGTTTTTTCTTAAGTGGCAGTGGCCTGTTAGTAGGCCAACCACTTGTTTTAGCTAGATGCGCGTTAGAAGCAACATTCCAGTTGATAGATTTAGGAGGGTTTCCCAATTGTGACCCTCGCTTGGGTTTGACCAGGTATTCTTTTCCATCGGAATAGGTGTTGTTGTTGCGCCCACCTGTCTGGTCTGATGTTGCTGTGGTTGCCTGTTTTGATATGCCAAGGGCGGGTTCAGGGCCCCTGAGTTTTTGAGATGATCCTACCTTTGATTTACCATTAAAGCTTATATCATCGCTGTATGCTATAACCCAAACAACATTTTAGTAAAAAATGATGATCAAACTATTTATAAATATTGCTAGAAATATTTTGATAATTTTATTCCTCAAATAAATATTTTAATTATTAGGTGACGATTTATGGAGGTATACTATAAAACAATTGAACGACTGTAATATATGGAATGATGAATACAATAAGATATTAGATGTATTGCTTCAATGTACAGCGATAGGCGAGAAATGGTTAACGACGTGTCAACAATTAACAGGACTTTTTTGGCCTAATCATTCGGTCAATCCTTGGAGCGAGGAAGTTTATCAACCACCTGAGTTAGTGCAGCGTGTGTCATTGCTTAAAAAAGTAGGTTATTATTTTAAAGAAAAATGTATATATATTTTTCAATGTTTTAACATTTCAGGTTATTAGTATTAGAACGATTCACAAACAACTGTTACGACTCTCAACTCCAGAGGAACAAGTTAGTCTAAGAAATGAAAATGTCTTTAGCCCTTTTAAACGTAAGCAATATGATATGATATTTTTTAAATTAATAATGACAATAAAAGTTTATTTTTTCAGATATTAACCTAATAAGTTACGATGATGACAGCTCTCATGATATACTGAAGGCTGAAAAGCAATTTGAATATTTATTGCAGCCTGCTGAGGAACAAGTTGCCTTAAAATTTAAAAAACAACTGATACAAGTAAATGCTAATACTCGACAGGTATGTTTGTAAATCCAAAAAGTTTATTGTCCTTTTTTTGAAAAATTATAAGTAAGTCCTTAATATTCATATTTATAATAGTTCCTTGATGCTTACTTACTCGAAAAAAATCTCAAGTGTTTTTATTTGACATTGATATGGACAGTTTCTTAAGGAATCCTTAAGGACTAATTTTTGTCTATCAAATCCGCTTTGGCACGTGAGGCTTTCTTAAGTGTCGAGGGTTCCTCAAATAAAAAAATCAAGACATAATGCACGTATTTATAGACAAAAATTAGTCCTTAAGGATTCCTCAAAAATGTATTAATAACAAACAATATCAAATTGACACAATTGAGATTTTCCTCGAGTAAGGAAGCCACAAGGAACCACTATAAATATAAGCATTAGTCAGTCCAGATATACGAAGACCCAAAACAACTACTCAACTAGTAGCATGCCAGCTATTAAATTCGTTCGCTCTTTCCCAAGGCTGTTTTTACCTTTTTTGTGACGTTCCTACATTATTACCCTATCGCCTCATGGGTATATCATTCTGCTAAGAAAGTAGTTGTTTTCAACCCAACTTAAAAGTTCTGCTCTGAAGCTTTACACAAAACTATCGGCAAAAATATCTAGTGGTTTAAATACTTCTCGACATACATGGTATTATATAAAATATTTTATATTTAAACTCGCAAATCCAGTTATAAAAATAAATTGCAGAAAAATATTTTTAAATGTTTTTTTGGTATGATAAGCAAGAAAATTCACGATTCGTTTTTTGAAACTTATGATCTGCCACTACCGATGGATTTGTAAATATTATTGGCGCATCGGAACCAGCAAACTGACGACAGGCCTAATCGTAGGGCTTCATCCAGAACGTGAAAGTATTTGAATTTCCGAGCATTGTCAATTGTCTATATCTTAAAGACGGGGCAAGTAAACAAAAATGTTTGTGAAATATATGTTTTATTATTGTGTTACCTTAGGTTCTTAGTATTATTTTGCTATTTTAAATTTTATGCAAGTTCCCTGTTGTTATGATTTGATTCGATTGCTTTCCCATTGGCGTGATACGAATTCGGTCTGATTTTAAAGGTGTTTCTCGAACCAAAAGTCACCCAAAATAAATCATTTCCATAAGAATTTGTATAGTAAATTTTTCTTAAACTACTTGTAAAATATCAGTTTGGCAATGTATGAATTAGAGCCCAAGAGCTGGCTGGAAGGTTCTAATTGAAAATGTTGATAGACTGATAGATTATATACTTTTTTAGTTTTTATCTACTCTGTATCAAAATACTTTTTGGTTTAAGAATATTTTAAAGCTAAGTTAATACCTCTTATTATAGCAAATGAGTTTAGTTATTTAGTTTTATAAATCCTAGTTTTTAAAGTAATAGTAATACGTAATGAATTATATCTTTTAAACATAAATAAGTTTCACCAACATATTTTTAGCTCATTTATGAATTTACACGGTACTCGGAACTAATTAGTCGCCCCGTCCTTAAGAAAACTCTGTACCCAGAACGCCAATTTTTATTAAATGCCCTACATGAGTATGTGACTCAAATACAAAACCAATCCAATATGGAGGAATCAAGGATATCAGTAAAACAAGAAGCTTCAGAAACAATTAAAGAAATTATTGTCCTTCGACAATTGGAAGCAAAAGCAGACGAAGTTATTTTTATTACTAAGAAGATACTTAACGACTTGGATGGATATGAGAATATTCTAGATTTTGCAGTTGGTGTAAAAAATGATTTAAAAACACAGCACAACGAACTCTTTGATGCATGGAGTTTTGAGGTTATAGCCGATATTAATAATAGTCGCTTAAGGTAACAATATTATTATTGTCTGTTCTCTTAGGGTTACCTCTGTACTATTCTTCTACCTACGGGTTCTTATCAAGTAGAATTAAATTATTACACGGTGGTATATGCCTTGAGAATGGTTGCTGTTTGTATATGTAACTGGATGTACGAGGCAAGGTATATTTTCTGTAGACTTTGTAACAATTATAGTGAGATGTGACTTTAGTTAGGGACATTATAAATGATAGTGTGTATATTTTTTCTTGTTTCAGTTGGTGTGTATTTTTATCAATGTCTGTTATGTTATAACTTGCTTATGTTTGCATCATGTAATATTACTAAATTAGGGTTAGGAACAAAAAGCCCTATCTTCCTTCTTACAAAAATATATTAAAATTACCACCTACGCGTTTCGGCCTATAAGGCCATCATCAGGGCGTACTGTAAGAAATAAAAAACAAGTTGTATAAAATTAAAAAAATAAAAAATGTCAAAACTTACAGGTAATAAGGTCACCACATAAAGACTACAAGTAGGACGCACCCTAGTCAACAAGTCAATAAAAAAACATCAATTCACATTAAAAAAAAAACATTTACACTTTTTAAAAAAAGGTGGAAAAACCACGACAATCGAAAAATTTTTTAAAATTAAAATTAAAATTTCGCTGCATTCTAGCAGTTCATATATCTGACTAAATAAATTTAACCTTATCTTATTTATATAGAATAAAAAAACATTATTGTATCAAACAGCGAAGTAGAAAAGGAAAGAGAGGAGAGAGAAAAAAAAGACAGTTCCGAAGGTACTATTACAAAAAGAAAGGAGGGGTGAATATGAGTTGAAATCTTAAAATAAAAAAAATTGAATTAAATAATTAATCTCTGAAAAGACGGACCGCAGCTACATAATTACGATATGAAAAATTGCCCTGTTCATTTAGATTATGTGGGGAGCGGGATTGGGACAGGGCAATTTCTATATTCTCTAACACATCCAGTTTTTGTCCCTTGTTCAGATGATGTAAAACTCTAAAATTCTCGTCTAAATCAAAAGAATGATTGGTTGCTTTAAGATGTGTACCAAAAGGGGATTTATTGTCGTGTTGTAATCTACTAGATCTGAGATGTTCTTTTATTCTTTTGTTAAATGAACGACCTGTTTGTCCCACGTATTCCGCCGGACAGGAGTCACAGGAGAGCAAATATACCCCACATTTGTCTAGGGTTGATATTCTGTCTTTGAGTCTAGAAAAGAGATTTGATAAGGTACCCACTGAACGGTAGCAAACAAAAATATTCTTGTTTAGTTTTTTCAAAGAACGTCCCAAAATGGTGGATATTTTCCCCAGGAAGGGAAGAGAAACAAAGCGTTTAAAAGAAAGTTTTTCTCTTTGAACAAATTTTGTATAAGCATTATCACATAAAGATTTTCGGGATTTTCTATGAAAAGTGTTGTTAATAATGTGAAAGGGGAAACCATTTTTTAGTGCTATTTGGAAGATTATATTTTTCTCAAGGTCAAAATACTCTTTTTTCATAGGAATGGAGAAAAGGCGGTGAAAATATGTATTTAAAGCTGAAAGTTTTTGGGAGATATGATGACAAGAATCCCAAGGAATCATGTGATCTGTTTGGGTCGGTTTTCTATAAATGTTAAAGTTAATTTTATTATTTTCTCTATGCAAAGTAAGATCTAAGAAATTCAATTTGTTGCTTGATTCTATTTCCATGGTGAATTTGATTTTAGAGTGTAGGCCATTAAGAAAATCCAAAAAGGTATTCAGGTCATCCAGAGTGCCCGTCCAACCCACCAACGTGTCGTCAACGTAACGGTACCAAAATGCTATATTATCGACCAGACGGTGATGTGAATTAAAAATGTAATGATTCTCAAAGTGGTTCATAAAAATTTCGGCTATTAGTGGAGATAAAGAAGAGCCCATAGGAAGACCGTCTGATTGTCTGTAAAACTTGTTATCAAATCTGCAAAAATCCGAATCCAAACATTTTTTTAACAAGGAAAGAACACATGACCTTTGGTCAACATTGAGTTTAAGAGAATTTTTTAAAAGTTTCTCAATAATCCTGTAACTCTGCATTCTCGGAATTTTTCATATCGTAATTATGTAGCTGCGGTCCGTCTTTTCAGAGATGAATTATTTAATTCAATTTTTTTTATTTTAAGATTTCAACTCATATTCACCCCTCCTTTCTTTTTGTAATAGTACCTTCGGAACTGTCTTTTTTCTCTCTCCTCTCTTTCCTTTTCTACTTCGCTGTTTGATACAATAATGTTTTTTTATTCTATATAAATAAGATAAGGTTAAATTTATTTAGTCAGATATATGAACTGCTAGAATGCAGCGAAATTTTAATTTTAATTTTAAAAAATTTTTCGATTGTCGTGGTTTTTCCACCTTTTTTTAAAAAGTGTAAATGTTTTTTTTTTTAATGTGAATTGATGTTTTTTTATTGACTTGTTGACTAGGGTGCGTCCTACTTGTAGTCTTTATGTGGTGACCTTATTACCTGTAAGTTTTGACATTTTTTATTTTTTTAATTTTATACAACTTGTTTTTTATTTCTTACAGTACGCCCTGATGATGGCCTTATAGGCCGAAACGCGTAGGTGGTAATTTTAATATATTTTTGTAAGAAGGAAGATAGGGCTTTTTGTTCCTAACCCTAATTTATCATGTCCCTTCTGGAGAGTAGATTCGACTTCGTTATGTAATATTACATTATTACAATATCTAGGAAGTACATTGTTTTGTTCTTATTATTAGTTCTGTTATGTGCAACGTATCTGTCAGTTTGCAGAGTTGTGTGTGTTGTATTTAATATCTATATTTTGAGAAAAATGGCATATCCCCATGAGAAAGTTTACTCCCATGAACCAAGAAGAGACCGTCGAGTTTGCATCCGTTACTTTATTATTTGCGAGAACTGGTTGCATATTTGGAAATTAGGTACTTCTTGACCTTTGATTTTTGTATTTACTTGTAGTTATTATCTGGTTTTGTATGTTGATAGTAAATCCTTCTATTGTAGTTCTTCTTTAGGTCAGTTAGATCCATATTCTGGTAACTTTACCAACAAGATAATTTCCAAAGAAACTATTCTTGAAACAACTGTTTCTATAGAAATTATCTGGCTGGTAAAGTTACCAGGAGATTTATCTACCGGACCTTAGTGACCTGGTTACATGGAGTATTTATTTATGTGTCCTTGATAGTTAGGTATATTTGTGGACATATCATTTAATGATATTATATTTTTAGTCTAAAGGAAGCAGATCCGGTCATTCAGTTTTATAAAGACAAACTTCTTAAAGTTAACTATCCTTCCAAGCTATTAACATTGATTTCTGAAGTGAGACAACTGAAAGCTATGAGTTACCACATTCCATCATTAATTCAAGAAACCACGGTTCATGCCCAAAAATTTCTGAAATATGCCCGGACCTTAGAACAGGTAGTTAAATTTAATAATATTAGTGCTGGTTTTAGAGAGTTTAAATTCTAAAATTATGTTTTTTATTCTTTTCTATTGAGGACGAGCATGAAAAAACTGTTTAATTCAATATTTCTAATTAATACACCGTACTGATTCAGCAGTTTCTTTCTTGTAAAATATTGAAAATATATATTTTCTAGTGAAACACCTTTGGATGTTTCATTGATATTTATTAGATAATCACTCCCCATATGTTTCGCCTTTTGAGGGAGTTCTTACGATACTTTTTCTTTTCACATTCCTTATAATTATTAAATTAATATTTATTGAATATATTTTTAGATTGCTAATTTTCACAATACAATAGGAGATCGTATGATACCATGCCAAAAACCCATGATGTTATCCAGCGCTCTTGAATTGTCACAACTCGTTCAAGAACAAGAGGTGGTTTCATGGTCTGATGAGAAATCTGTTAACAGATATGTGGATACTTTAAAAAAGACAGTAGAGAAACTATCTTGGAGTAACAATTTGCTAGCAACCTGTCACATTGAAATAATTAACAAGGTAAGACTGATTAATCTTAAAATATGTATTAAAACAACTATTTGGGTAATTGTTTAAAAATTATAGATTCAAGAACTCGAACACGCAAACCTAATAAAAGAAATTGGAAGATGGAATGAAACTATTCATAATATTAAAAATATTGTGTCCAATGTAGAAAATAAAGGTTTCAAAAATCTTCAGTCCTGGAAAATTGAAATCGATACTAAAATATGTGAGGTTTTAGAAAGAGAGTACATTCGAAATCTTAAGTCGTTACATCTTGGATTAGAAGAAATATCAGTTGATTTAGTATACAGAAATTTAAAGCTGGATTTCTCCCCCAATAAACAAACTTTGGAGCAGATCTACGATCAGCAAATAAAAAAGTATTTACATATTCCAAAAACATTTAAAGGAATCTCTAACATGCCGGAAAATATTTATTCAAAAATCATAGAGAGGTAATATATATTTTTAAAAGCTTTAATCTACGACAATGCCATTATGACGTATTTAGCATTATCATTTGGATGTCATTATGAATCCACACATCCATTACAACAATCTTCATATTTTGCGTAGGTCTGTTCGTACACCTGCCTTGACTTTTCGGGAAGTAGGGAATCTATTACGCTTTGCATATCTTCGACATCTGTAGAGACGCTTTCGGATTCAGAATCTCCCATATTCAAATTATTTTTGGCCAACACTTTGCATACAATAGAAAATTAGACGGCAATAATGACGTTGTCAAAATCGAAATTGAAACAATCAAAAATGCGGTTACCATGTTATCGAGTAATATGGACACCTGAAAATTTTAAAAATTACGAAAACGTTATTTGATATCAAAGAAATTTAGTAGAAATATTATTAAAATAAAATTGATCTACTTTAATTGAAAACATACCTTTTCAGAAATCAAGGTGCTATTGAGGATGTTTCCAGAGAAAGAGAAAATTTATTCATTCAGCTAGATTCGGTAAGAAACCACTGGCAGTCCTGGTTGCAATTAGACCATCTCGATACTAAGAAACTTACATCTTGGCAACACTGGGATTTACTATTTAGAGCATCAAAAACTTTTGGTCAAGAAATTGCTAAATTGCCAAGGTAAGTTTAAATATTAAAATAATAATATACCGTAACTGTATATACAGGGTATTATGAAAATGACTTAATATACTTAAATGGAGGACTCCTTGAGTGTCGTAGAGAAATATTTCATACTTTTTTTTTAATTGACCGTCTAAAAAGATCGGCATGTCAATGGGAAAACAATATTGAATCCTACTTTCAATAAGAGCTATAGTAAGTGGCTGTTACAAGAACTAATATTCCTAAAGAAAATTTATACCCTGAATAGGACTGTAAGCACTTAAAAACGATTTATATTTCTCAAAACCGCTAATATAAGAATTTGCTGGTAGAGGGGATTTTGAAAATAATAAAATAAAATTTTCCTACTATTTAAGAAAGCAAAGTTGATGATGGTTTTGAAAAAATGAAACGTCGGATTAAAAATCTAATTAAACTAACTTATAGAGAAGAAAAAATGATAACGAGAATGTAAAGTTTATTCTAACAAATCTCTTCAAATAGAGCCAGAAAAAAATAAAAACGAAATCAGTTTTGCCCAAATATCTACGAAAGGATTAGGAATTTTTAAAATACAATATTACACAATTTAGTAGGGCGCAACTTTTTTCTAATTAACTGTATCTTATATGGTTTATGAGATCCCTGTAATCCTTATCTGGGACACCCTGTATATATTATAAGAACATCACATCAAAATAAATGATTTTAGCTCTGAAGAAAAAGTGGGATGTTTTACTATTGGGTTATCTAGACTTAGATCAGATCTAGAATCGCATAATAGAAGCTACTGGGATCAGTTAGTATTTTCCCTGAAGGACTCAATCGCCGAGGATATAGTTAACCTGCAAAACTACGTTGATCCATCTACTGCAGCCCTGACCAAGCAACCAGTTACTTTAGATGAAATTGGAGAAACTGGTTTAAATTATACCAATATCACTAGTGCACATTCCGAGGTAGGATATTAAAAAAAAAACTGTTTACTTTTTACTAGCAATTGGGGACTAGATGTTGTATCCATATGAAATCTTAAAATTATGTGTGCTTAAATCTTACATTTTTATTACAGCAAAATTTAGGAAAAATCGGTTGTTTATAGAAAAATGTTACCAATTGCCTTTAAAGAGTACAAAGTTATGTGCTATTTTTAATAAAATCATTTAATCTTCTAGTTCAATTTTAAGGGTAATCAACCTGGTCATAACTTGATATGTCGAACTTTGCGATCAATTCCACATTTTCAAAATGATTTTTGACATTTCTTCGATTTAAACTGGACCTCTGCTTAAATCATAGATGTTTTTTTGCCCAATTTTATAAAGTCGATTTAAACCGAGGTTCAGTTTAAATCCAAGAAATTTCAAAAATGGTAATTTCATAATGTGAGAATGACAGGAAAGTTCGAGTTAAAAGTTATTTACATGGTCAGAACTTAATATAATGTAATATAACATAACAAGTTTTATGACCAGGCTGATTACTCTTAAATTGAACTTTGCTGTTTTTTGAAGAAATAAGTAAGTAAATAAGGGTGTTTATCGCTTATAGTATATCCTCAAGGCTTGATTTCTGATCTAAAATACAAATTTTACTTTTGAAAATTATCAATTTCTGCGGCTATTAGTTATCCATCTTTAGAGTTAAGAACGACTCTTGTTCCGAACCTTCCTTCTCTCTAGAAAGTCCTTAGAAAATCCCATAATTTTTCCAGGTGCATGTCCCAAATTCGATGCTCATCATGGGTATCTCGGAAACTATAAGAGATACAGCATCGGTCAAATGAAGGCAAAGTTGCGGAATTTTGTGCCCAGTAATATCGAAAAAAATTTTGAGCTTTCTGTTTTCTTAATTTAACTGACTTATTTTAACCGACACAGAAAAACAAACGCAATATTATTAAAACAACTTTTTTAGCTTTTAACTACCGTCTTATTAGAATTTCGGTACAACGTTTCGTTTTTGTAGAACTATTATACATTTAAATTTTTTAAATTCAGACCTGCATTTTTTATTTTGTTTTTGATATATTTTTAGGCCCTAAATTCAACCATGATAATAACTTTTTAATAAATACAGCCCTGGCATTTATTTAAGGTATAGTTACATACAGCAGGGTATAATTAATAAATTATGTAGAAAACAAATTAAAAGAGAAAAGGCCAGTAACAAAAACAAAAAGTAAAAAAAACTTTTATATTAGGGGTTCAAACAACTGTCCTTCCTCTCGAATGCATTTTTGAGTAAGCTTCCGCAATTTAAATATCGTCCGTTGAACATAAAAATGTTACTACTCACTACATTTGTCAACATAATTAAGCCAAGAAATCAAATATAAAGTCTCCGCCATAGCCATTTTTGGTGTGTTTAATTTTATTTTATGATGTGTTATAATTTATATTTCTTAAATTTGAATATTTTTGTTAGTGCTGCTTGTGTTGATGAATTTTTTATTTATTGATTTTTTTATTTAAATTTTTTGTTTGCTTTTCAATTATCTGCTTTAGATGTATTATTAGCAAAAGCTACAATTAAATATATAAGTTTTAGTTAATAGTTGGATAGCCCTTTAATCTACGCATCGGTAATCTAAGTAATAATATTTTCTCAAAACATATTCATATTAAATCATATTAATTCATTCAATAACTGATAAATTTTGTAAACATTTGCATTTTCTATTTGGTAAAAATTGTTAAGTGACTGACATTACAGCCGTATTTATTTAGAAGTAATAATCAAATTCTTCTTGATGTAAAGATGATCAAAACGTCTAAAAATTATTATATGTAATAGATACATGATCGAATTTAGGGATTAAAGAGATTCCAAAAAATAAAATAAAAAATACAGGTCCGTATTTAAAAAATTAAAGTAGATAACAGTTCCATAAAAACGAAATGTTGTACCGAAATTCTATAAACACGGTAGTATAAAGCGAAAAAAGTTGCTTTAACAATGTTGTATTTGTTTTCTGTAGCGATTAAAATAAGCCAGATAAATTAGAAAAAAAAATTTAACGATATTACTTGGCACAAAATTCCGCAACTTTGCCCCAATTTGACCGGTGGTGTCTCTCTTATAGTTTTCGAGTTAACTATGATGAGCATCGAGTTTAACACCCTGTACAACTATTAATCACAAAGTTTGATAGTGGCCAAGTTATAAACTTGTCTGAGATGAACACCCTTAAGTACCTTATTTGCAGATGGAGGTAATCTACAAAGAAATGTTACAAAAATATCAAACATTGGCAAGTTGGTCACGAGAACAAGTTGATTCAGTAAATAGACTAAAGGGAGCATGGGAGCGACTATGTAGCCTTATGAATAATCACCAACACATTATGGCAAAACAGGTAAATATTATTTAAGAGTAAAGTCTAGTGACGCATTCGTCATTTCGTTTTTTTATCAATATTTCGTTAACTTTTCCTTTTACCCAAAAATGGGCCGAATACTGATATTTAGCGCATAATTACCTACAATTCAGAAAATAAACAAGTTTGAATTTATAAAGTAATAAAAGCAGAAAAAGAAAAATGAACAAATTTCACAGTGTTTCGTTTTTATTAATTCATTAATCAAAATTAAAGTATCCGGCTAAAATTTACCGTGTGAAATTACGGTTCTTCTTGTCCGAATTAAAAATAAAAATTAATATATTATTGGGTTGAGTCTTTTTCACCAATAGAAAGGTGGTATCGTGAGTGTGGGAAAGTTATTTTCATGCGGAAAAAAAATCGTATAAGTTAAAAGTTTATTAATAAACATGGCCAGTTTTAACGAACGCTCGTCATGATTTACCCTTGGAATAAATGAATCATATTTTTAAATATTGTTTTATCCTTCTATACACTTTTACTAGTATTATTACTATATTGTAGAATTGGAATATATTTTAATTGTTAAAAGTTTTGCTGTAATACATAAACTAAAATTTGAGGATAAAAAAATAAAACTAACCCAAACATTATTAATAAATTTTAAAATTAATATTTTTTTAAAAATTTGTTAGTTATTTTATATTATTTCCATTTTAGTTAGAAACGATTAGGACATCTCTGAACATAGAAAGGGAAAATCTTTTAAAGGAGACCGAGCGGTTTGAAGCTAAGTGGAATCAAAACGATACAAATTATGATTCTTTAAAAATAAATAACTGCACTATTGATGAGGTATACAAACTATTTGAAACAGTTAAAATAAAAAGATCCGAGTTAAACGGTGTACTTAAAAAGAGGGAACAATTAATGTAAGTATACATTTTTTTTAACAAAGTATAACGTATAAACTATACTATCTTAAAATCTTAAAATCGGTTTTACCTACCAAAACTTATATTGTTAACATATGTAACTTTAATTTTTGTATTACTTTTTGGGATTAAATGAGATCTATATTGGTCCTCTCTTTTTCGGTTTTAATAATTTTGAAATATGGTTATGTTGGTAAATACATTAGAATTTTTTATTATTAAGATTTTTAAATTAAAATAAAAGGGTAAAGGAGAGAGGAGAAAATTTTTCTTCTATGAAACAACGATTGTTTCACATAATCTGCCTTAATTCGTGTGAAAAAATTCTGTTTGACCTTAAAAAATGTTCTATCTAAGGTATTATCTGCAAAATGATGTTCCCCTAATGATCCGGTCAAAGTACACATCCGAAAATAAATAAATTTACAACAAGCTGGAAACCAGTGAAAATGTTCAAAATACAATTATAAATAAAATTTGAATGTTCCCCAACATTCCCGTGTATGGAAAAAATTTGACTCGAGGTCAAAGGTAAAAAAAATGAGTTTTTCGCAATTTTTAGCAAAACCGTAAGTTTTATCATAAAAATACTTTTTTCCTACGAGCCACCGTTTCTGAGATATAGGTAACGATTCAAAAATTTGTAAAAGTTGTAATCGTCATAATATGCATGAGTACGCCACGTATATACATCTCTAGAGTTGTAATATACAAAAAAAAATTCTTAAGCCAATAATAATTTTAAAAGCAGAACTTTTTATAAGGAATAACTTTTTGTCGATTCGACGATTACAACTTTTAGAACTTTTTGAATCGTTATATCTCAGAAACGATGGCTCGTAGGAAAAAAAGTATAAATACATTTTTTATAGATAATTTTATGATCTACAATTTTTATGATAAAACTTACCGTTTTGCTAAAAATCGCGAAAAAGTAATTTTTTTGACCTTTGACCTTGAGTCAAATTTTTTCCATACACGGGAATGTTGGGGAACTTTCAAATTTTATTTATATTTGTATTTTGAACATTTTTACTGATTTTCAGCTTGTACCTTCACTATCATTTTTTGGTCTAATTTGACCGGACTATAAGATAAATAGAAATTGTGCAAATAAAACAAAGTTCATTATTTAAAGAATTATTTTTAAATGTTTTAATATTATGTATGCATATTACAGTGAGAATTACAATAAATTCAATATGGATGTACCAGATATAGTCATTATAACTGAAATAGAAAATGCACTAAACGACGAAGAATCTGCTTGGTCAATACTAGAAAAATTCAATACAGGTATAATTAAAACACCATAAACCGTAAAAAGTCATAAACTAGTAAAAATAACAAATACCTTAAAGAGTTACAATATTTTAAAATAAGTTAGCTTTTCAAAACTGTTGTAACAATACTTTGATATATGACTGACATTTTTTACAATTTTACAACTCATGAAGATGTGACATGTTTTTTTTTTAATTGAAGCAACAACATTTTTGAATAACTCACATATATTTTTCAAACATAATATTATTAAGGTGATAAATGTGTTGCAGACCAAGTTTTTGTTCTTGTTTGTGACAGCAAAAATTACTAAATGATTCCACTGAGTCTAATATTGCCATTACCTGAAACCATCCTATATTTTTAACTGTGGTGGTTGTGGGTTTTGTTGTATATTTATTTACTACAGTTAAAATCAATCATGTACGTTTAAAGTGCAATGGCGTAGGGTAGGCAACGCCGGAAAGAAAACTTTAAAAAGCTGCTACACAACTTAAAATCATTAAAATTTTATTTGTAAGTAACGTCTAAGTTCTATTCCATTCCAGATTTTTGATGACGTCACACATGTTTCTAGAGTGACGCAATTGATCGTTGCAACAATATTTTCGTAGACACCTACGTCATAGTACTTTCCATAATTGATTTTGATTCTACACATGTTATATAATATACAGAGTGTTATGGAAATGAAATATATTAAAATCCGAAAATCTTTATATGAAAATAAATGCCGCTGGTATGTAATAAGAATAAGGGAGAGAATTTAACATCTGTCATTTAAAATTTACGGCCCGAACGCTACTGCTGGGTTTGTAAATATAGCCGCATGGCATCAAAAACAAGTAAATACTATCGTTTGGGAACAAATAAATGGTTTAATTACAAAACTGAAAATAATTACAAAAACCAATTTTAAATTAATTGAAAGAATATAAAACCAATTTTTAAATAATATATACAGTGTGTCCAAAAAAGTATGCAACATATGTAAAAGTTTTTTATTGCCGATTTCTCAGAAAATTTTATTCCTGATAAAAGTTGGTGCATACCTTGAAACTATAAATGCCTATTTCACATTTCACCCGCGGCTAATAGTAAGGGAGCAAATGCCATTTTTTCGAAATTGCATTAAGAGTAAAGTACCTTAGTTATTAGAAATACAGCAAAATTTTATATGGAAGTGTTATTGCAAATTAAAAACATAGCCCCAATACGAAATTTGAGTTACGTCTCAATTTTTATTTTTTTTTCTAATCTCTAATTTTACATGCATTTTTTAAAGTAGGTTTTTGGACTTTAGCGTACTGGGTGAAAATGACAAATAAATTAGTAATTATTTCCAGTACTATGAAAAGGGTTGAATTTTATTATAATTTAGTTTCGAACAGAAGTTGGCTAAAATGTGTTTAAGTAGGCGTGCAACACGCTTATATCCAAACCGACCCGATTCATTGAAAAGTTTTTAAAAGTTTGCAACTACTTAATGCATTTTTATTATAAACCCACGTTTAAGTGATTTGATAAATATATTAAAATCGCGTAAACATAAATCGACCAGAGGCGTACCGTTTAGGGGAAATTAGAGATTAGAAAAAATAAAATAAAAATTGAGATACGTAACTCAAATTTCGTATTTGAGCTATGTTTTTAATTTGCAATAACATTTCCATTTAAAATTTTGCTGTATTTCTAATAACTAAGGTACTTTACTCTTAATGCAGTTTCGAAAAAATGGCATTTGCTCCCTTACTATTAGCCGCAGGTGAAATGTGAAATATGCATTTATAGTTTCAAGGCATGCACCAACTTATATCAAGAATAAAATTTTCTGAGAAATTGGTAATAAAATTTTTTTACATATGTTGCATACTTTTTTGGACACACTGTATATTTTTAGAATTTAAAGAAATTAGTCACGAGTACTGGATTGTATTTCGAAAAAAAGTGCATAATCTGGATGATTTTTTGAAAAGGTGGGAAGCCGAATTTAAACTAAATGAACAACTACCCTTTGTCACTGTTGTTTTGGAAGATCTAAAGAAGTACAAGGTGATAATTACATATTTTTCAAAATTAGATAGTTAATGGATAAAGTTTTTTTAAAAACGTCGAGTCGGCCCTGGGAGTCAATACTTAAAACCCTCTTATCTAAATATTATACTTTTTAAAAGTACAATAATAAATTAAACCACTGTGTCAAAATGCCATTTTTGAAACAATATTCTCAGATTTTAACTGCTTGAATATATCTTTTAAGAGATTATATTTTTGGACTTAATTTTATATTATTATTTATTAGGGATATGAGTCATTATAAATTTGAATAAGAGGATTCTCTATATTTTCTACCTTCTTTCATCAGGTATAAACTGTTTTAGAATGTGGTACCGCTTCTAAAATATGTAAAAGGTGAAGACTTTGTAGAAAAACATTGGAATGATCTGTTTAATGTTTTAAAAATTAAACCAAAACCAATTGAAGAGTTGCAGCTATTAGATTTTTTAGATAAATCTGAAGATCTCCAAATCAATGCTAAGTATTTACAGGTACTATTGTTGAACCTCTAAACTTAACAATTTTTTTAACTAAGGAAAATCTGATTATTTAATTTAATCAAAATAATATTCTTAAAACTAATATTTTTCATTTCGCAGAATTTAAACAAAAAAGCTGCTAGCGAGATTGTTATTCGTCAAACAATTAAAGACATTGATCAATGGGGAATTCAATGTAAATTCTTATTGTATTCTCATACTGATCATTCTGGAAAAGAAATTATGCTTATTAAAGAATTCAAGGAGGTCATAAATGAGGTAAGTATATATGTACTTTGCCTTAATTTATTCTACGTTTTAATAGGTAAATGTTACGTACTTGTGTGGTAAAAGGTGGTCCTACAAAATTTTATTGAATACAAGTATCGTTTATTGGCTTTTATATTATTTTATTTAAATGTCATTCAAACTTTTGTAGATTTCTGATCATCAAATATTACTGCAATCTCTTAAAAATTCAGCCAACTTAGACGGTTTTGTCGAAGCAACAAATAACTGGGAAAATAAGCTGGAAGCTTTAAATGAATACATCAACTTATTGGCTCAAATTCAGAAAAAGTAGGTCTACTCTTTATTGAATTAAAAATTATTGCTAAAAAAATTAAAAAGCTGTAAAGTGCATTTTATTTTCCAATATTTAAACTAAGGTAATTGTTGATTTAAGTGAGGAATAGAGGAATAGGAATAGAGGCCCCTGTTCAGTCTAGATTGGATTACCCTGTACATTAGATCAAAATACATATTTCAGAAATAGTAATAGGCGTTCGGATGCCATAGGATATCTATGCCATAAAAGGTGCATAAATATTATACCGGGTGTCCCATTATGGATGGCCACCGGCCGTATCTTGGAAATTACTGGGCACAGAAACTCGGGGAAAGTTCCGAATTTTGTCGCAAGAGGGCGTAATTGAAAAGTAAATTTTAAAATTTTACATAGGTATCTCCGAAAATTCCACATTAAGGTATATCTTTGGTAACACCATTAAAAAGCTTGGACAATTATGCATCATTTTGGTCCTATGCTCATTGGCGTACCTACTTTAATAAGAGGGGGGGAAGCTGTTGAAAGTGTAATCATTTAAATCGCTGTTACTTATAAACGACTTATCCGATTTTAGCAAACTAAAGACTGTTTGGAAGAGAAATGTATGCACTTTCACCAATCGTATTTAGTTGTCCATAATAGGTTTAAAAAAATGCTAGAGGGCGCAATTTGTAATAATAACACATTTTTTGATTTTACTCCGAAAAAATCAATCATACGGTATAATTATGATACCATAATCGAAAAGTAGATGAAATTTGCTAGAAAAAATATTAAAACCGCATCGACATCTCCGTTCGTTTCAGCGTTATTGCCAATAGAATAATTTTTAAAACTTTAAATGAAGAAGTGGTTATATATTTTTTAGAAAAAAAGTGCGACGCCACTGATATTTTTCCATGTGGATATTATTTCAGATTAGCCTGGTCAATTCTGCATAAAAATGGTCTCTTGCATTTTTCTCCTCAGCACACCGTTCTTAATTAAAATAATTAAATTAAATTAGCTCTACTATTTATTATTATTAACATTGATAATAAAAAATTCTGTTTTATAAAAATTGTTAAAAATGACCACCTTTACTTAATAGGCAAGCTTCCGCCCGTCTAATTTAATTTAATTATTTTAATTAGTGTGCCTGAGGAGAAAAATGCAAAAGACCATTTTTATGCAGAATTGACCAGGCTAATCTGAAATAATATCCACATGGGAAAATATCAGTGGCGTCGCACTTTTTTCTATAAAATATATAACCCGCTTCTTCATTTAAAGTTTTAAAAATTATTCTATTGGCGATAACGCTGAAACGAACGGAGATATCGAGCTGCGGTTTTAATATTATTTCTAGAAAATTTCATTTATTTTTCGATTATGGTATCAGAATTATACGATATGATTTAATTTTTCGGAGTAAAATCAAAAAATGTGCTATTATTACAAATTGCGCCCTCTATAATTTTTTTTTAGAACTATTATGGACCACTAAATACGATTGGTGAAAGTGCATACATTTCTCTTCCAAATAGTCTTTAGTTTGCTAAAGTCGGATAAGTCGTTTATAAGTAACAGTGATTTAAATGATTACACTTTCAACGGCTTCCCCCCTTTTTATTAAAGTCAATACGCCAATGAGCATAGGACCAAAATGATGCATAATTGTCCAAGCTTTTTAATGGCGTTACCAAAGAGATACCTTAATGTGGAATTTTCAGAGATATGTAAAATTTTTAAATTTATTTTTCAATTACGCCCTCTTGCGGCAAAATGCGGAACTTAAAAATTATTTCCAGGATTTTCTCATGACCACTTTAGTTATCATTTTTTTTCCCCGAGTTTCTATGCCCAGTAGTTTCCGAGATACGGCCGGTGGCCATCCATAATGGGACACCCGGTATAAAAATGCGTATATTTTATATTTTAAAAATAAATCTTGGAAAATAGAGTGCACTTAATAACTGAATAACTTTTTTAATTTATGACTACAGATAGGAAATATTTTAAATGTATTTAATTTTAGGTGGCTTTATCTAGAACCTATATTTGATCGTGGAACAATACCTCAAGAAAAGGCAAAGTTTAATCGATTGGATAGAGACTTTCGTAAAATTATGTCTTATGTTTCAAATAATACAAGGGTATCTGAACTAAGCAGTTACCCAAATTTGAAATCAACTGCTGAAAATATATTAGATCAACTGGCCCGTTGTCAGCATAGTTTAAACAATTTTTTAAAGGTAAGTTTTGCATTATATTTTTCTTAGGAGGAATCCACTAAGTCACTCTTGTCCCACGCCCTATGATGGGTCCATATACTTAAAATGATCCTAGACCTTTTCACTAAATTTTAATTTCGATTCTACCGAACAGAGCTAGAAAAAATGAAATTTTCGACGTGTTTAAATTATTGAGTAATTTACTACGAAAAATTTACTACTAATATCTAAGAAACTAAAATAGTAATTTATACAACAAGAGCGTATATGATGTCCATATCGCACGACGAATTAAATTGAGTACGATGCCGTATGAGAAGTGCTCAATCTTCCGAGCACAATGTGGACAATCCACTCGAGTTGTACCGGGTGTCCCACTAAGAATGGCTCTCGGCCGTATCTCGGAAACTACTGGGCATAGAAACTCAGGAAAAAAAAATTATAACTAAAGTGGTCATGAGAAAATCCTGGAAATAATTTTTAAGTTCCGCATTTTGCCGCAAGAAAGCGTAATTGAAAAGTAAATTTTAAAAGTTTACATATCTCCGAAAATTCCACATTAAGGTATATCTTTGATAACACCATTGAAAAGCTTGGACAATTATGCATCATTTTGGTCTTATGCTCATTGGCGTACCGACTTTAATAAAAGGGGGGGAAGCGGTTGAATGTGTAATCATTTAAATCGCTGTAACTTATAAACGACTTATCCGATTTAGCAAACTAAAGACTGTTTGAAAGAGAAATGTATGCACTTTCACCAATCGTATTTAGTTGTCCATAATAGTTCTAAAAAAAAATTATAGAGGGCGCAATTTGTAATAATAGCACATTTTTTGATTTTACTCCGAAAAATTAAATCATATGGTATCCATGGACAAAATTACCCTGTAACATATTTGTCGATTTGGGTCATTTCTTATATTTACACAAAATACCTTTGAATATATCTATCGTTCTCACATTCGCCCTTTTGCAGAATAACAAACAAAGAGCGATATATGTATTATTAAAAATTGACCATTTCTTTTTCTAAACCGACAAACACTTTTTTTCTATGCATAACAAAACGGAAAACATACATAACCTTTAAACCATTAGTTGGAAATAATTTGTTTCTAAAAATATTATAATATTGTTTGTTTTATCTGGTTTTATGCACATTTTCATTTTCGACTATTTAAGGAAGATTTACCAGTTATTTTTTTATATTTGTTGTGTATAATAAAAGTTTTAAGGTCGATTGGGGTTGGCTTCAAAATATATCAGAAAACATAGCGGTGAGCAAATATTTGCATGACAAAAAACCAACCAATGTTAGTAAAAAACGTTCATTTTGTATATAGTACATTTTATGTATTGAATCTTGTAGTAATTGCCTATAAATGAGGGGAAAACTGAAGATTATTGAAATAAGAAAGTGCATCTCTGCTCAAATCTTTAGTAGGGGAAGAAAATAACAATAGTTCGGTAGAATTATATTTTGGTACCATTTCTTGCACTCTTAAGGAAAAAATTATGTATGCATAGACTCTGGGATGGATAGACTCCTGAATGTTTTGATTTAAATTAAAAAAGAATAAATTTGATCTGACAGATTTGCAATTTTTTAAAAATATTCTTAACCTCACTTCTGCCAAGTGTCAGAAAACATGTAAATTTAGTTTTTTTTGTAAATGACCACTGTGATTGGTCAGTTTCGTATCTTAACTAGGGTGGACATGAAATCATATCCGTTCAGTTAACCGGAATATCCCACTTTTCCAATCACTTTAGTGTAAAGGAAACAGAAAAATTTTCACGTGGGAATAGAAAAAATTGTTATCTATATTTTTAGGAAAAACGAGACGCATTTCCACGATTCCTCTTTTTAAATGACGATGACTTGTTAGAGATTATCGGACAGTCTACAAAGGAGCAAGTCATTCAGGCACAACTCAAAAAGCTGTTTGCTGGTATTAATTCGGTACAACTAAATGCAAGCGGCGAAAATATTGTAGCTATATGCTCCGTACAAGGGGAGGTTGTACAATTGGAAAATTCAGTCGATATTAAAGGGCCAATAGAGGTAGGTACTTACGCTTTTACTACATAAGTAGGACACCGCTTTCTTTTCTCTTGTCAAATTCTAGCTTTATTGATGGACCATGATTTGGCGAGGCGCTTCTAAAGATGAATTTAACGAAATAAAAGAAAACTCTTATTCTTTCCAATTTCAATAGAGTTTTAGGTTTATTCTCATCAGTGGCATATTTAGGATTTTGTTTCCGGAAGGGAAAAAGTAGGGGGGGTTCAAAAATTCACCTTCATCAGGCGAAAACTATCCCTTGGGCAAACTACCCTCGGGCTAGTTGCTTTCGTCTTCCGAGAATTATAATCTACTTAACGCCCTTAGTACATAAATAGCTATTACTCTTGTTAATTTTTTTTTAATATTAAGGAAGATACAAATCACATTAAAAACAAATAATAGTCTTTATGTAATTTTATGTCATACCAGTACATTATTGTATTTTTATACCTTAGATACCATCAACATAATGGATTACTTTATGCCCGCACGGGCATTAAGACGCAAATAGTTATTTTCCTAACAAGTGCGCAAAGTGATACTTTTCCGCACGCAAGTACAGTTGGACGAACGACGCGAAGCGGAGTTCGGATAAGTTCTTGCGTGCGGAAAAGCACTTTGCGCACTTGTTAGAAACAACATTTTTCCTACGAGCTTCATATCAGATAACAACAAAAATAAAAATATGATAATTTATTTAATAATTTTTAATTCGACTTTAAAGAAAGAACTATAATATACTTACAACTAAAAATTACATAACAAAAAAAAATAATAGAAAATTAAAAAATTACATAACAATAAAAAAAATAATAGGAAACTAAATTTTTTTCGTTTTAAGCTGAAATACAAATATCGGGAATTACGATTAAAAGATAAAAGAGAATACTCTTGCAACGGCTTCTCACATTGCCATAAAATAGTTTACAGCTACTAAAATAAATATAAATATTCCCTACCAAGGAGATTTTTGAATAGTTTTACTTTTCCGCACCCAGTGCGGATAAAAGTCTTATCCGCACTAGTGCGGAAAAGTGTAACTTTGCACACAAAAATGCGTGCGCAAAGTACTACTTTGCGCACGCTCGTAGGAAAAAACAGTTTTCGATTAACTCATTCTTTATTAACAAAATAATAATGTCAAGGTAATGTCGCAGGTAAAAATAAAAAAAATTGTCATTTTTAAAACAAATGATAACCCGCGCCAGTGGCTCAGAGGTGAGTTACTGGCATTCGACCGTGGCGACCCGGGTTCGATTCCCGGAGTGGGCATACGTACAATAAAAAAAGTATGTCCGAAACTTAGTGGATTTAAGAATGCAGGGAAAAGTGTAAAAGGTATCATCTCTCAAACCCACCCCATTCACGCAGGTAACCAGGCCGGATGCGATCGGACATCTCGTGGAGTGCGGAAGAAGATACACACTCCCCAATCGGTAGATCATGTAATGGCAATAAACCAATGGTTGATAGCCATTGGAGTGTCGCATGACCGAGGATCGTGGTTCGGAACCCACGTTAAGCTGTAGGTTCCCTCGGGAAGGGCCCTGGTAGCGAACGAAGAGGAATAAAAGCCAAAAAAGCAAAAGCAAAAAAATTATATTAAAAAAAAAAATTTAATATTTAAAACGAACTGGTATGACATAAAAGTTTGTATGTATACCACGGGTACTAATAGATATATACCCTTGGGCGACTTACGAACCCTCGGGCCAGAGGCCCTCGGCTTTTCAACAATGTCACCCTCAGGGCATAATCATCTACTTAGTACCCTTGATACATAAATAACTATTATCTCTTTGTTATAAAAAAACATTTTTTTTTCAGGAATGGTTAAAACATCTAGTTGAGGAGATGCAATCTACTTTAAAACAATTATTACTTCAATGTCAAAGAGAAAATCAAGCACCTGATCCTTTAAAATATCCTTCCCAAATCCTTTGCTTATCTAATAATGTTTGGTTTACAATAAATTGCGAAAAAGCCATAAGCGGCATGAGTTTACCAAGTTTGCTAGCAAAATATAAGGTAATTAGTTAAAGAAAACATTCCGAATACCTTCGGAGATATCCGAAATAAACCGAAAATTTTAGTTTTGGTTTTTAATTTTTTGCGCCTTCAGTTTTGACTTGGTAAAAAACAAAAAACATTTTCTCATAGCCATTCTTTATGATCTACAAGATGGGGTTATTAGTTTTTAAATAAGACGTTTCGTTCTTTAGATACCAACCTCAATTCTTTTTTTTTTAATACGGACCTGGAATTTTAAATACAGCTTTAGGAACTTGAACTTGAAATTTTAACGTTTTGTCATCTAATAACACATTTTTCCGAGTTATATCCTTAGGTCATTACGGTCCAGGACATTTAGAGCCAAACCAAAAACAAAAGATTTGTGATTTGAAAAATTCGTTCATTTTTACTCAAAGAGGCCTGATATTTGATATTTTGTAGCCTCAAATATTTTTCTGTCTGTCAATTTTTGTTACATGTTTCACCAGAAACTGACATTATTAGCCGTATAAATTGTAAAAAAAAAAGAAATTGTTTTTGAAACAAACATAGACGCATTACAGTAACATAACTAGACTAACACTCCAGTTACCTCTTCTTTACTCGAAAGCATTAAAATTTTTTTGTTTTACAGTATTTCGGTTTAGGTCTAAGACAAAAACCATAGGACTTAAGGTGTTATATTAATAAAATAAATAATATACTAATTAAAAAAAAAGAATTACTTCTCATCCCTTAGAAACTTACTTACTTCCTTGAGTATTGTTACAGTAAATCTTATTGAAATAATAAACAAACACCATAACTTTCTGTAATATAATGTAACTTTAATGTTTAAGTTATTTTAAAATCATTTTCAGGGTCGTAATAGCAAAGAAAGAATAATTTGAAATACTAATGATGTGATATTTGATGCAAAACGTTAAAATTTTAAAACCTTTAAATTTTTAAAGCGTAGAAGTCCCTAAAAATGTTTTTAAAATTCCAGGTCTGTATTTAAAAAAATTTACTTGAGGTTGGTATCTAAAGAACGAAACGTCGAATTTAAATACTAATAAAGCCATGTTGTAAAACATAAAGAACGGCTATGAGAAATTGTTTGTTGTTTTTTTTCAAGTCAAAAATAAAAGCGCAGAAAATTAAAAAACAAAATTAGAAATTTCGGTTTTTTTTCGGATATCTCCGAAGGTATTCGGAATACTTAGAAGTTTCTTTTATCAAATTATTAAGTCCCAAAATACGCAACTTTGCGTTTACCCATCTTCGTATCTCTTACCGTTTTCGAGATCCTCTTGTACGCACACGAATTTGTAGCACCCTGTATAGGACCATAATCCAGTATAATATCGTTTAGAATAATATTCTTATATTTCATTTAGTGACGGGTATTACTTTTAATAATATAAATTATTATATTATTTTGTAATCTTCATAATAGTTTTCTATTACAACTTATAAACAATTTTATTAAATATTACGATATAATCTAATAAAAATATTATTTTTTTATTTGTTTTTACTGTATTTTATTATAAGAATTATAAAATATTTCTATATTTAGTATTAATTAATATTTTATATGGTATTATATCGTTTTTTAAAGTTTATTATCTGTGATTAAGTACTTCTATTATAATTAATTATAAGATGTACTATTTTTGGTTATTGTACAGGGTAAGTACGTTATAATGTCCGTAATAATAAAATAGAAACAAAATTTAGCGGCAAGCCATGTATCAGTATATAAAGACGCCAAAACAATAGGTTCCCTGGGGCACAGGTAGATAATGAAGGCCGTTTCGTTCTTATTAGGACTCTACGGAATGCCGTAGCTCGTAAGCAACTACAGAAACAGCGAAATCGCATTTACAAAAATTTGTTAAGACTAAATATAGTAGTGAAAACACAGCATCGCCATCTCCAATGCAGAAGACAAACTCACGGGTTAAAAAAAATATATGTTATTTTTTACCAATAAAATATATTAATTTCCTATTGGTCGTGCTGTTAATTTAATATTATGAGAAATTATTGTGCAAAGTATTACTTTTCTTTAAAATTGTATTTAATATAATGTAATAAAAAAAATTACAATCAGTTATATTAAAACCAGTTTGCTCCGTGTAATAATTATTAGAAAATTGATTAAGCTATAAACAATTTTCGTTTTAAATGAGCGTATCAAATTCTGTTCGTTCTCGTAAAATTAACGTATTTGATCAGGTGTCTATCTATCAATTGACTTAGCAATTATATCTGTTGTAATTAACTTTTTAATTACAATGTAATATAATCTAGTCCATGATGTTCAAACACATGAAGACATAATTATCAGTTCTATTTACACTCTGTCCGAGGGTGACAGCGTTCGTAGTAATAGCAAATCTCGGACAGATCCATTACGTCACAAAACGCTCTCAGAGCACTGTCAGAGTGTTAAACCAAAATATGATGTTAACATTAAATTAAATCTGAATCATGGCTGACTACGATGTAAATCGTACGTAATATAATAATAATTATCAAGTCATGGTGAAGGGCATTAGAGGGTGGTAAAGGCATGAGCAACGTCCGGGATATGTTAGTTAAAATCATTTATTATTGATGATGGGTTTTTAATTCCGAAACGTATTATTAATACTAGGTATGATACGTCGTTGAATTATAAAAAGGGGGAATTTAAAAATATTAAAATTTGCTTACTATTTAAAAAAGCAAAATTGATGTTGGGTTTGAAAAACCGGAATGTCGAATTAAAATTCTAATGACACCAACTTGTAGAGAAGAAAAAGTGGTAATGAGAATGTAAACTTTATTTTAATATATCTCTTCAAATAGAGTCAGAAAAAAATAGAAACGAAATCGCGAAAATACGGTTATGCCCAAATATCCCCGGTAGGATTGGGAGTTTTTTAAATTTGAAAACACAATGTTGTAGAATTTAGTAGGACGCAACTTTTTTCCAATTTAAGTATCTCTGTATATTTTATGGTTTACGATATCCCTGTCGAGTGCATCCTTATTTGGGACACTCTATATATACATTTTCATTATAAACTTTCTATTAAAGTCCCTTTGTGGTCTGCATCAAGTTAATTTTGTGTTTGGCATCGTTTAGAGTTAGACACTATGTACGTATGGCGCCTAAGCCTTAGGTGCTGTCGTTCAGTGTACGTGGTGCCATATCTAAGTAATACGTAACTTTTCCATTAAAAAGGATGAATTTACTAGGGTTAATATTAAAGAATATTTAAAAATGTTTAAGTGTACTGATATAATAATCAGGTTCTTTTTTAAACTTTCCAATGTTTCTATCCTATAGTTTGGGGTTTTTGTCAGGGAGCGGGAGGAGGGGAGGGAGCTGAATCCTTTTAACCCCAGGAAAAAAGGATTAACATCAATTATCTATCTTTGTCTAATTCCCCAAATAGCACTCTCACTAATGAACTCTATTAATAAGACTCAATTGTTGATTATTAATAAACAATTGGTACTGTTTGTTGGCAATTCAAGCGTGTAGAATTTTTGTACACAGTAGAACACATTATTTCAATAATTGCAGTTATTTGTTTTATTTATAAATAAGTAATCGTGACTTATTGAATGCAACGAATAAATTGTTTCCAAAACTACCTTACATTGTATAATTAATATTTTTAGGCGCAGTTAAGTGAGTTAAGTTCTATGGAATTAAATTCTAATGCAAGTGGCTATAAGAAAACATATGAAAATACAGTATTAGAGCTCAAACATAAGGCACTACTTCTGGATACAATTCATCATATAGGAATTTTACAAGAGCTTCTAAACAAAAATGTTAATAATCCATCAAATTGGATTTGGCAGAAACAGCTTCGGTAAAGTAAAAATTATTATGCTTTATTATTTTTAATACTTTTTTAGTTGAATATAGTTTATTTTCATTTTGTCAAATCCATCGTTAAACACGTTTCGCTACATCATGGCTGAAATTTGACGCAAGAAAAGAAAGTGGTATACTATCTCAATAGATACTAATGGCATTTGGTGTTGTTATCTTCAAAGCTTACCAGCTTATTATAGCTCTAAAATGTACAGGGTCCATCCTAGACTGAACAGGGATCTATTTTTTGAGTTGCCCTGTATTTTTAAGCTTGAGGCAAGGGCCTGTCGATATATTAAACACCGGTTCCCGCAGATCACCGAAGTTAAGCTGTGTCGAGCGCGGTTAGTACTTGGGCGGGTGACCGCTTGGGAACACGGCGTGCTCTTGCCTCAGGAAAGAGTGTAAAATGAATCGACACCTAGTCATCCTATTTACGCCGGACAGGCCGGATGAGAACACTCCCCAGTCGGTAGATCACATTTGTGGTCGATGACCGGTTCAAGATGGCCTACGTAGTCGGCGAACCGTAAAAAAAAATATTTAAGCTTGACCGTAGAATCTAAAATTGTCAATTAAAACGCGACTTGGCTTAAAACAAACGAATATTAGGAATCACTAATAGTATACCGCATTCTTTTATCCACTAAATTTCGGGCATACTTTTTTTATTATGCGTATGCCCACTCCGGGGATCGAACCCGGACCGCCACGGTCGAATGGTAATATTAGGTGGGCTGAAAAGTTCGTAGGCTGACTCATAGATGGCGTTACTAGGATTAATCAATGTGATTTTTACTTAGTACTAACCTTCAAAAGATACGTGTATAAATTTCACAGCTGCCGGATAATTAGTTCGTGAGCTATAGCATTGTGAGTGAAGCAGCTTTTGTTATTGTGAAAAAATGGATAAAACAGAATTTCGTGTGTTAATAAAGCATTGCTTTTTGGCGATAAAAAATACTGTTGAAGCCAAAGCTTCCCCATCCACCATATTCTCCAGATCTGCCCCCCCCAGTGACTTTTTCCTGTTTGCAGGCCTTAAGAGAATGCTCGCTGGAAAGAAATTTAGCACTGATGAAGAGGTAATCGCCGAAACTGAGGCCTATTTTAAGGCTAAAGAGAAATCGTACTATAAAAATGACATCGAAAAATTGTATGACCGCCATAATCGTTGTATCGCTCTCGAAGGCAACTATATTGAATAATAAAATCGAATTTTGTCAAAAAAATATTTTTTACTATGTTATCCTACGAACTTTTCAGCCCGACTGATACTATTTACATAGTTTTGTTTTCAATGCAAGACATATCGAAACTTTATATTCCAACATCTCCTATGACGTTATTTTAATGGATTGCGGTGCTTTTTTCTTCCAAAGTATTCTAGACATATTAAACTAGAATTGAAATAGCTTTTTAAAAATGTGATCGCTCATATCTTAAAAACGGTTTTAGCTAATATAGACAAACTACAGGGTGGCCCATTTGTCTGACAAAGTAATATACCGTCTCTACTATTAAAGATATCAAAAAAAAGTTTTTATAAAAGTTGTGAGGTATAAAAAAATATATGTTCTAAAATTATTTTTAAACATACAGGATGGTCCAAAAAAGTAGGACAATAAAAAGATGCATTTTTACAAATGGAACACCCTATATATTTTAGCATTTTTTGTTTTTTTACAAAATTATCCATATGACGCCATATTTAGTTTTTTAATTTTTTGCAACGTTGCCAAACAAAATGCAAAATTCTTAAAATTTTGGAAAAAACATGATAGTAAAAAATTACCTGTATTTCTCAATAAGAGTATCGAAAATTTCTCGTAAGCCCCTAAGTTTAGGGATAGAAAAACTGTCTTAAATCTTTAAGTACCGAACAATTTGTACAGGGTGTTTTCTGTTGACATCCAAATATACAAAATTTTAAAATACAATAACTCGGTTTTTTCAAATGAAACACCCTATATTTATTAGGCTCGTCTGATAGATATTGTAAGTATCTTTTATTATTGTTAAGTCATACCTATACCTAAATTTACTAGTTTTGGCAATATTTCGATTTTTATTTAAATTTCGGTGAAAAAAACTATAGTTTTTATTTTTCTAGTTAGCCATGACCCGCAAAGTCAAAACAAATATAATTGAATATAATGTCATATTTATAATTATTATATTTATATTTATAATGTTTGTGAACTTATTTTCAATATCAAGTTGCGTAATAGAAAAGAAATTTTATTTAATTAAATAAATACAAAACTAACTATGGTTATCAATTTATTATAATATGACATTATATTTAATTACATTTGTTTTTACTTTGCTGGTCATGGCTTACTAGAAAAATAAAAACCATAGTTTTTTTCTCACCAAAATTTAAATAAAAATCGAAATATTGCCAAAACTAGTAAATTTAGGTATAGGTATGACTTAACAATAATAAAAGATACTTACAATATCTATTAGACGAGCTTAATATTATAAGGTGTTTCATTTTAGAAAAAAAACAGAGTTATTGTATTTTAAAATTTTGTATATTTGGATGTCAACAGAAAACACCCTGTACAAATTTTTCGGTACCTAAAGATTTAAGACAGTATTTTTATCCCTAAACTTAAAAGCTTACAAGAAATTTTTGATTTTCAATACTCTTATTAAGAAATACAGGTAATTTTTACTATCATGTTTTTTCCAAAATTTTAAGAATTTTGCATTTTGTTTGGCAACGTTGCAAAAAATTTAAAAACTAAAGATGGCGTCATATGGATAATTTTGTAAGGAAACAAAAAATGCTAAAAAATATAGGGTGTTCCATTTTAAAAAATCTATCTTTTTATTGTCCTACTTTTCTGGACCATCCTGTATATTTAAAAATAATTTTAGAACATATAGTTTTTTATACCTCACAACTTTTATAAAAACTTTTTTTTGATATCTTTAATAGTAGAGACGGTATATTACTTTGTCAGACAAATGGGCCACCCTGTATATATTTTTGGCATCAGGAAAGAAATACCTTTCATAAAATAAAAATATACAGGGTGTTTCATTGAAAAAAACTCAACTTTACTTCACAGTTCCTTTGTTTTAAGCCAAGTCGCGTTTTAAATGGCAATTTAAGATTCTACGGTCAAGCATAAACAAAATAGCTATATTTGTTTTAAAAAATACAGAAAAACTCAAAAAATAGGCCCTTGTTCTTTCTAGGTAGGATGGCCCTGTACCTATTAAAATAAGTATAATCCATCCTATACTAACTTTTTTTTTATCGGATTCAAGCCATACTGATGAGCTATAATATAACAGACCTCAATATTTATTGGTAACAGATCATACAAGGTGTTACAAATTCGACATACCAGCATTGGAATCTCGGAAACCATCGATAAAGAGAAACGGTTAAATGGGGGCAAAGTTGTGCAATTCGGTGCTGATTATAATGCCGCTTTAAAAGTTTTTAAATTCCGAATACTTTCGATTTTATTGGAAAAAAAACGAAATTTTGCAAAATCATTTTTATTTTTTGAGCTCATTCGATTAGCTATTTAAAAATAAATGATACTTTGTCATTGCCACTTTTTCTCCTCTACAAAATGACGTTACTAAACTAAAGATCCACTATTTCGTCTCCGAGCGGCCGTCACCAACTTTACTTTTTTAAATACGGACCTGGATTTTTTTAATAAATTTTTAAACCCTCCTACCCTCAAAATTTAATGGCGATATTACTTTCTTATAATGATGAATTGTCTTTGCTTATTTTTTAAATTCATATTTTTTACACTTCTTGTTAGTCTGGTCCTCGCAACGAATTACAATATTAATTAAAAACTCTATTTTATTTAAAACATTTTTATACATAAGTAATTTAATTTATTTTATAAGAATTTTCTAACAATTTTAAACTTACTAATAATTATAAATCCTAATTTTCTAAATGTTCAAAGATCAAGTTTTGCTCAATAAAACGATAGGAGGGTTTAAAAATCGGTTAAAAAAATCCAGGTCCGTATTTAAAAAAAGTATAGTTGGTGATGGCCGCTCAGAGACGAAACGGCGGATCTTTAGTTTAGTAACGCCATGTTGTAGAGGAGAAAAAGTGGCAACGACAAAGTGTCATTTATTTTTAAATAGCTAGTCAAATGAGTTCAGGAAAAAATAAAAACCATTTTGCAAAATTTCGGATTTTTCGATTTGCACAACTTTGCCCCTATTTAACCTTTTCTCTAACTCCTATGGTTTCCGAGATTCTAATGCTGGTATGACGAATTTGTAACACTCTGTATATGGGTTTATCTCTGCATAGTGTGACGTATTGTGGTTATAGGTGACTTTCTTTTTTACATTTGAGACCTATTTTTTTTTTGTTTGGAGGTCTCTAACATCGACAGCCACAGATGTTGCATGGTTGCATTAAAATAAGAACTTATTTATTATTTAGTGGCAACTTTTTAGGAACAAATTGTTTTAATTTATTAATACATTTTTGGATTCTTGAATTTAAGGTTTTACGCTAATTCAAGAGGGGATATAACGATTAGGATGGCTAAAGCAAACATGGAATATTCCTACGAATATTTGGGAAATGATCAGCAATTGGTCAGAACACCCTTAGTCGAACAGTGCTTTTTAACTCTTACACAAGTGAGAAAACAATTGTATTTTTAAATTTTATTTATTTGATCTTTGCCAGTATCCAAACAATATATTTAAAGGGTGCTACAAAGTATTCAAATTTACCACCATTTTTCACAAATCATAAAAATGTTCTTCCTTAAACTAACTAATTTCATTGCTTTCCTAATTTTTAATACGTGAAGTCCGTAAATTATCTAAATACTTCTACATTTATTATTATTACCATTTTTTATTTAATATTCCCCAACACAACATATCAAGCCTCTCATATACTGTAAATTTTATAAAACCTCATTTTATACATTTTCTCTCTAATATTTGGAAGTATGTTTCTTCTAATGTTTTTTTATTCAACCTTTTAACACAATCTTATACTGGGTCTCCCAAAAGTCCGGCATAAAATTAATATCAATTAAAGGAAAAAGATCTAGGAAAAACGCTCGGACCCGTAAATTTGTATTTTGTATTGTGCATTTTTTGACATAAAAAAATATTATACAGGGTGTCTCATGGAACTGTCGTCACGTCTTTGACATTTTTTTTTTAATTGTCCTGATTCCCCACAAAATTCTACGCTTATGTTGTAAATGTCGTGTGTCTAAATTCAATAGTTTTTGAGATATTGACGTTTAAAATATAGCATTTCTTGACTTTAGCAGGCTGTAACATTGGAACGATTCATCTTAGAGAAAAATGGTTTTCACCTCCCTATCTTAGGTTTTTATTCTCTATCCAAAGAAACCAACCTCCGATTTACCATGTTAAATCAAAAAACCGGTTTTAACCTCGGTTTTAACGGCTTAACATGGTAAATCCGAGGTTGTTTTTTTTGGATAAAGAATAAAAACTTAGATAGGGAGGTGAATACCATTTTTCATGAACCGTTCCAATGTTACAGCCTGTCAAAGTCAAAAAATGCCATATTTTAAACGTCAATATCTTAAAAACTATTGAATTAAGACAATGACATTTACAACATAAGGGTAGAATTTTGTGGGGAATCAGAAAATAATACAATATATAGGGTGTTCCATTAAAAAAAATTGCCAAAGACGTGACGACAATTCTATGAGACACTCTGTATAATATTTTTTACGGCAAAAATGCACAATTAACAATAAAAATTTACGGGTCCGAGCGTTTTTACTAGATCTTTTCCCTTTAATTGATATTAATTTTATGCGGGACTTTTGGGAGACCCAGTATAAGCCATGAGTCTAAAGCTCCTTTATAACGATATTCACCTTTTTCTATCTTCTATTAAATTTGGTCTTCTAATTGTTATGCATTCGAAACATGTAGATAATCTGAGAAACTTCCAACTAATGTTCTGTGGAAGAAGACTTAGAGTTTCCTAATCCTTCTCCAATTAAATTCCCACTCCACTTACAGTATGGATTATTTCTTCAAATTTAGATATTTGTTTTATTATTATTGTTTACATTATGTTTTAGGCCATGCATTTAGGCTTGGGTGGTAATCCGTATGGACCAGCCGGAACCGGCAAAACAGAATCGGTTAAAGCTTTAGGGTCTATTTTGGGAAGACAAGTATTAGTGTTTAATTGTGATGAGGTAATATTTGATCAACTAGCGAGTACTAAACACAACTAGACGAAAGTTAACCGTTACCTCCTTGGCAATAATTATGTGGAAAGAATAAACATTTTTTTTGAAATAAATAAAATAAAAGATGGATCCAAGGAATTTTTTTTTTTTGATGCTCACCATCAAAATCATCTTCACAAACATTTTTACAATTTTTAATGTTTTAGTTTATTTTTTTGTAGTAATGTTGTCCTGTCTGATGACTGTCACAGTCAATATATGGAGGCCATATTAGTACCATTGTGGTTATACAGTTATCTTATACAGCGAAATATTACATACATTTTTGCTAGTTGTTTTTATTGCTCGGTGTATTTTTCGTATTTTTTCCTCGTTCCTATATATATGAACATAAATTACAGGGCATTGATGCCAATTCTATGGAAAGAATTTTAATTGGCTTAGTAAAGACTGGCGCATGGGGATGTTTCGATGAATTTAATCGTTTAGACGAAACCACACTTTCTGCAATTTCCATGATTATACATTCGATTCAAGAGGCACTAAAAAATAACTTTAACGTTACGAAGCTGGCCAATCAAGAGGTAGGTATTATTCATAATAATATTTTCTTACTTATGGTTTAATAAAAAGCGATGAAAACTTTTTAATTTTAATTATATTTCTGTGGACATATCGACGTTGAACCTGCAACATTCAAGATTTTTTAAAATTATTTCTAAAAAGATGAAAATAAATAATTTGTAATTCGCAGACATGTCAACTAACTTAAGTTTTATTTAAAGTGTTTATCTCTATTATTTTGTAAGAAAAAAGACACAAAGTCTCGGCTTCAAAATTTTGGGACCGAACCTTTGTGTCTTTTTTTCTTACAAAATATCAAATATCAGATCTCTTTGAGAAAAAAATAAACGAATTCTTCGAGTTTACCTCTGTGTAAGAGCTTCAAAAGATGCTTAACATATCTCAAAGTATTAGTGAAACGAGTATGTCATCTATAAGTATTAAAAAATGCCTATTATATTTTAAGGTATTGTGACAATATTTAAAAAGTGTCTCGTATACCAAAGTGTTGTTCTACTGATTAAGAAAAAAATTTGTTACTCACTGTTAAAGCCAAATTAGTCCAAAGTTAGCTTCAATATAATAACGAGAGATACGTTATTTTTTTATAGCACTACCATGTTTTCAGGTAGCAATTAATAAGCATTGTGGAGTGTTTGTAACCTTAAATCCTGCGGGAGGAGGTTACGGAGGAAGAAATAAATTACCTGATAATTTAAAACAACTCTTTAGACCTGTAGTCATGACACATCCGGATCATGAAGAAATCGCGAGAACTTATTTACATTGTGATGGATATCAGCATGCGAATATTCTTGCTAAGAAAATTGTTGAAGTTTTCAACATGTCAAGGTATTAGAATATTGTAATTAACATAAGGAGAATTACTCTGTATGAGCTTAAATCTTAAAATACAAAGGAAAATTTGCATAACAGTAGAATATGAAATAGAACAAATATTTATTTTGAATTTTTTTAGCAAACTAATGAGCAAACAGCGACATTATGACTGGGGTTTGAGATCCATTAAAACAGTACTTGGCAGTTGTCAAACCGCATTGAAAGAATTCAATAAATCAAGGAATGAATCAGTTAAGCTGTCCATGCATGACGAATTTTCAATAGTGGTCAACACATTAAGAATGGACATAATATCAAAACTAACGCTTTTAGACACTTTAAAATTTAACGATATAATAGCTAATGTGTTTAAAGATATATCCACAGAAAACATGGAAGATGAAGAATTTAAAAAAGCGATATTTGAAAGTTATAACGATTTAAATTTGGTTATTGCCGATACACAGGTAAGCAAAAAGGCCCTTACAATATTTACCAAAAAACCTGATTACAATATTATGCTGTGATTTTCTTATAAGGTAGATAAAATAATTATTTCATAGTAATGCTTGAATTTAACCAGGTTACTAGGTAAGCTACACACAAGCTACTGAACCATTTAATTTTTTTTTCTATGTTTTAAAAATTTTAGGTGAATAAATGTTTAGAATTTTATAAACAGTTAAAACAACGCATGGGAGTAGCTGTAATAGGACCACCCACTTCTGGAAAAAGTACCATTATAAAGATTGTTTCCAAGGTAATTTTAATGATCTTATTAAATATGTTTCTCGTAATTTAGTGCTTCTAACCTACATTTTTTTTTATAGGCCCTTATTAAGATGCATCAAAAAATAAAAATATACTCAGTTAACCCAAAATGTATGCCACGAAAGCTTCTTCTGGGATATACCGATCATCTTAATCAATGGAATGATGGCGTTTTGACAAATTATAGCTTACAAGTTGCTGCTGAGTCAGAAGGTTTTATTAAATATTAATTGTTTTAGCTATATACACATAAGTATTTCAAGTAATAACGAGTATCTCAATGTGCTGTTAAGTTACCAATCAGATAACATTGACATGGAAGTATTGGCGTTGTCTCGTGATTTCTACGCCTAACTTTGGTATATTATGTGATTTCCTATATGCCTTTCTGCAGCGCTTTAATGTGATGATGCTAACTTAAAACCAATCAGAACCTTATTGAAGGGGGCGCAATAAAAAATATCTAATATCTTAAGAACTTATTTCTTACCAAGCTGTTCATAAGAAAAATATATCGTCTGAGATCCTTACGCATCCGCTCGAATTTGTAGAACTCTGTGTGTTGTTTGAATTACAAAAATAAATAAAAGTTCAGAACTAACGCAACTCTATTTCAGATGTTTGGTCTTGGATTATTTGCGATGGAGACATTGATCCCGAATGGGTAGAGTCGCTGAATTCTGTCCTTGATGATAATAGACTTATGACTCTACCTTCCGGCTGGCGCATACATTTTGGTCAGAATGTCAATTTTGTCTTTGAAACCCATGATGTTAAAAATGCGTCTCCAGCAACAATATCCAGAATTGGAATAGTTTATCTTAGTTCAGAAGATGTAACTTTATCGGATGTTCTTCAGAAGCAGCTAAGTTGTTTATCCGATGAACGACGTTCTTTCCTGGAACCATTGCTTACTGATTTTCTTCCTACAGGTATAGTTAAGGAAGATGGACTAAAATAAACTCTACTTGTTAGTAATGGTTCTACATAGTTTAAGAAAGACCAATTTTACGCGCCACTTAGCTGGATGTTAAAAGTTAGATCCACAACATTTTGTTATTATCTTAAATAGGTCATGGACATTTAGAACCCTTTATTTTATGGAATTTTCCAATTTTAACGACCAAACCAAGCAATGTTGCTTATAAATCTTTCTTCTAGGATTAAACTGGATTCAGAAAAATGGAGAAATTACCCTAAACAGGTCCCAGATTTCAGTAGCAAGAACTGGTTTTTTACAAGTATTAGATGTTACATCAAAATTACATTTTATAGTTGCTTTAATTAATGGCCTAGGACAACAATTAAAACGACAATTTAGAGAATTATTTTCCCAGCAGGTAGTGTGAAAACGGAAACATATAGTTGTACTAACTAAAGAAATCTTCTAATTTAGGTGTTTGAATGGGCAGAAGAACCTGTTCCTTCGAATGTTGAAAGGATGTATTATGATCATGAAAATGATACAATTGATATTTATCATACTAATCCAAATATTGAAATTGACAGTATAGAAATTGGAATTCCGTTAATTAGGACTGGACAGGTTTTAAAATATTTAGATATTTTAAAATTATTTTTGAGGGAACAGCGCGAGGAACATTTCCTTTTGGTTGGACCGCATGGATCAGGAAAAAGGTAATAGTCAAGTCAAAATCTAAGTATATTAAGGATGGCCGTTTTTCAAAATGGAAAATTTCTTATCATCTAGATTTTGCATCGGTGTGCGATGAGTGTCGATAGCGATTGTTGTTAACACTAGGCAGTGCTAGAGTCAAATTCAATCATGAAAAGTACAATGACGTAGAAATCTACGGAGATATTAATGCAACGATTAATGGCTTCACTCTTGAAGCCTGCGTGTGGTCAACAAAAACAAGTAAGGTACATGTACCAATTAAGGCCACCTTAAGCTTTAACTGACTGTATCCTAGTAACTACGTAACAATAATTTATAAAAGTTTGCATACATAAAGTTTGGCTATATAAGAGTGATTTCAGAGATTCGTAACTAAGTGGTACTCTTCGGTACTTGGTATTTTTAAAAAATAAAAAAAAATGTCAAATGGCCTTATTAGGAACACCAGCACCTAATAAGGCCATATATACCAAATGTGAGAAATAAATGACTGAATTTCATTCTCTATATTGTTTTTAAACGAACGGAACCTTAATGGATGTTCATTTATTAAAAATATATATTATTTTAATAATTTAATATTTTTGTCACGTGTTCTTAACAAGGTCGCCGTTCAAAATGTGGCCATTTCATAATTTTTGCTTGTGGCTTTATTATAAACATATTATAACATCAAATATAGAAAAAGTTATTTTTAAAAAGTATTAAAATAATTGGGTCTCTACTTGAATTGCTAATTGCAGAAAGGGGACATCTCCATTTTTTTGGTAAATTGACATTTTTGTATATTTCCCTTCTAGAATCTTAAATACATCGTTTACTGCAAAAACGGGATATTTTGCATACCCACCCTTGTTACTGTTAAGCGATTAAATTCTCGTTTACAGCAGAAAGGAGACATATCCGGGAGATGTCCCCTTTCTGTGGTAAAGTACCGACATCGACATCCGATATGCAGCCAAGGACGCCAATTCAGTCGAACAGTTCGTTGGTCACTACACACAACACACCGAAGTTATAGTTTTATGGAGAAGCGGGTAAAGGAGCCAATGACGTGTGCTCCTTTGTCAAACATTATCTGGATCAAGAAAGCCTACAGAAGTATAAAAAACTGCATATTTTCTGTGATAACTGTTGTGGACAAAACAAAAACAACACCATGATCCGGTTTTTAATGAGCTTGGTTGAGCTTAAGAGATTTGAAGAGATTCAAATATACTTTCCCATAAGAGAACATTCATTTATGCCCTGTGACCGCGACTTTGGTCTCATTAAACGGCAGCTTAATAAAACTGAAAGATTTTACACTATCGAGGAGTATAGCGGAATAATCTCCAAAGCTTCCAAAAATAAGCAGAAATTTTCAGTTGTTCGGGTTTCAACCGATTTAGTTTTTGACTATAAAAACTTGTGGCTAGGATTTTACAAGAAAACATGCCTGACAAATGAATCTTACGGGAAAAATGTGCCACGCCTTCAAAAGAAATCTTTTGATATTGCTTCCTTTCACCATTTTACTATTTCTTCGGGTAACGAAATAGTTTGCAGAGAATTTATAAATTGCCCTGTAGTTGACACTTACCGACTAAGGAATACAGAGAAACAAATAACTTACTGCACAAAAAGAGCTTACACCGACAAGCTGCCTATTAACAAAAAAAAAATGACAGACATATTAAACACAATAAAATTCATACCCGAGGAATATCTGGACTTTTGGAGGGAAATTACAATGTGGCCAACCGATGAAAAGGAAGGCGACATCGAATAGGCTCTTTTGTGTTAACTTATTTTTTGTTTTTGCGGAAAAATTTCGATCGAAAAAAAAAATGTCAAAATTATCACTTTTAGTGTTCTTTTACTGCAGAAAGGGGATATATGTCCATGCGTCAAATTTGACAGTCTTTCAGAGGTAATAAACAACAACAAACAATTTTCTCGTTAGTTAATTAAAAGGTATTCTAAATAATATACCAAGAAAAAAATGGATTTGAAATACTCTTTAAAAAAATATGAGGTTTTTTTCGTTTCCTGAACAATTTTAAAAATGTGACATGTCCCCTTTCTGCAATTAGCCATTCACTTACTCACACTGTTTTCTGTACATCTTTCATTAACTTTTTGTATCATGTTTAAAATAATTAGTTTTTCAGGGAAAAATTGTTAATTTTAAATCGGTTAAAAGTTATTCCGCGGAGTTCCGCGTGGAGCATCTGGTTCTAGCGTCATCATGCGTAGGACTTTGAAACTATAAATCATGGGATAGGTCATGTATTCCTGAACCATTTAAAATATCAATACACTTTTGACGTCATGCTAGGGTATCCTCAGAATAGGCACATGGCCTTAATATGAGCCTGGCCTTACTTGGTACAGGTACCTTAGGTAATACAAATAGACGTTTTTTTTTGTTGCTGGGGTTGGCGTAAGAGGCAGTATACTTAGGCCTATAAGGCCCATTGTATCCTTTATCGTCTGGGTAATGTTTGCCAGACGTGACTTATAGCTTAGCGTGGAATCCGAACCACGTGTATGCACTAGTTTATTCTTTTTACTCCCCCAGAGGTCCTCAGTCCTGGACGCCCCTCCCTGTAAGTCTCGATATTAGAATTCACTAATACCGTACTGCATTCATTTATGCACTTAAGTTTCGAAAATACTTTTTTTATTAAGCGTATGCCCACCCCGGATATCGAACCTGGACCGCCACGGTCAAATACCAGTAACTCACAATGTAGCCACTGCCGCGGTTAGAACAGTCGTTATTTACAAATAAAATATTAATTTTAAGTTGTGTAGCAGGTTTTTAAACTTTTCTCTCTGTCGTTGCCTACGTCATTGTACTTTACTTGATTGATTTTAACTCTTCATACAATACTACCCGCAATACCCCAGATACCAGCCGCGCAAATTAGGGTGGAGTCAAGTTATAGGTACTTGGCGACTTTTTTTCATTTTAAAAACTGAATAGCTGCTAAAAGATGCTTAGCTACTTAACTGAGAATTATGTAAACGATTAATTTCTCAGATTTAAATTATGAGATTATTGTAATAATAAATAAGTAGACAAAATATTACGAAAGGCCTCTTTTATGCACGCTGTTTTTTTTATCGCGAGATAAATATCGACGCATTTTCTAAACACATTGTTCTATATGTGCATTTGTATGCATCAGCCGCAATTGATGCACATAAGAATAATGTCGATGCAAAAGCCTTGAAGTCAGTTTTTTTTTGTTAAACAGTTGAACAGTTAAACAGGAAGTTGTTATTGTTTGTAGAGTTAAAAACTAAAATAATGTTAAAGGAAAATTAATTGTTTTCTTTTTAGTCTGAAGGATATACATATTGTCATATTTAGACATATATGAATATCCTATTTTATCCAAAATTCCATTTTATTATTTAAAAAGTTAATATTACATATACCTACTGACCCAATTATTTGTTATTAAAACATACAAACTACAAGGATGCTATCTTAGCATATTGCCGAGCTTGCATTTTGTTACCAATCAATAACTGGGTTAGTTTATTGATACTGATGGGTATAAATAGCAGGCCGGTACTATGCAAAAGACCGGTCAAGACCATTCAGGTCACCAACATTCCGGTCAAGACCATTCAAGTCACGACCATTTTGGGTAGATACCATATATACGATTCGGTCCAGATCAGTAATGTTGGGTCAGTAGCAACGCAGAGTCCTGTTCCAATTATCAGCCCCTTGACCTAGAGAGCTCGTCCGTAGCCAAATACGTTATTGTAAGTAAAGCCTAATTTTATGTAACCGTTTTAACTGCCGTTTCATATTATATAATAAAGTAGGTGTTATGGAGACTTGTCGCCTTAATTCTTCCCCACGCCCACGTGACAATATACTTTACATATAAGTACATACATATTAAAAACTCTATCTATTTAACTCTTTTTAGGCTGATGGTAAATTATTTATTAGGTCAACGATCCGATACTGAAATTGTGATAATAAATTGCAGTCCCAATATAGAAACCGATTTTATTATTAATCAGATTCATCAGGTATGTTTTCATTTTAGATATACCTACTTGATTTCAATAACACTATCATAACAATGGAGAAAGACTTTGAGTTCTTATTTCTTTTGTTTTAGAAAATAAGATATTTCAATTTAAAAAAACTTTATACAGGGTGATTCCTAAGTTGATACTTCTGTTTTAGCTGTGTATAGAAGGCATTAAAATAAACAACATTTTCAAATACCTTTTTTCAAAAAACACAAAAATAAAGTACTTACATTCATTTATTACACTACGAATCAAATACGGTCCGGCCTAACTTGCACGTTGAATAACATTAGGAAAACTTCTGGGTGTAGAGAAGAAACATCCGCACTTTTACGACACACAATAAATTAGCACCATAATTAGTTCTATGTTTTCAAATTTTACCATTTTCACCAATTAACTTGCTTCAGAAAACCAGACCGCGCAGCGAATTGCCAAAATAAATAACTGACGACCGATCCGTAAAATGCATGATTAACAATACAAAAAACGGAGAAAAATAATATCAAGTAAAGGGCTACGTTTTGATTACCAGGCCCGCACTTAGATTTTTTACTTCTGTAACTCGGCTATTTTTAAGTTTTTTGAAAAAAGGTATTTGAAAAAGTTGTTTATTTTAAGGCCTTCTATACACAGCTAAAAAATAAGTATCAACTTAGGAATCACCCTGTATTTCAGTGGATTTAAAATTTTATAGAAACACCTAACTGTTATATTTTAGCATTGTCTGTCAGTAAATACTTTTCAAGGAAATATTTTAAAGCCAAGAAGAGGTTATATTGTTCTGTACTTAAGGAACTTACATCTGCTGAAACCTGATATCTGGGGAAGTAATAAAACAATTGAGTTTTTAAGACAAGTATGTATTTTTAATAATTAATGTTTGTTTACTTATCGAGCCCCTTTAAAGGCTCAAACATAGATTTAGAACAACGTTTTTCAAGTATATGTTTTTGTAATTCTTTATTCGAAAGCTGTTTTTGTACAAAAATGTCTTTAAAAAGTCCTCTTTGCTGATCTTCTTTATCAACGAAAAAACCACCATCGCCTTCTTTTGATTGAAAATAATCTTTTACGCGATTATATTCATTTGTCTGTAACTTTATGACATTTTCGTACTCCAGAATTTGATTTTTTAATTTTTCATGTAATAATTCGTATTGACTAATTATTTCTTTAGATTTTTCGTATTTCTCCAAGATTGCTTTGGAAAAAGATTCCATCTCGATTAGTTTCGACTCTAGTGATTTCTTTTCCTGTATGATTTCCTGACTATCGGACATAATTTTAGAAAAATATATTTCATATTCCTCAATCGTCTTTTGGCAATTCGAATCTTTTATTTGAGTTTCAAGTATACTATTTTTACTTTCTAGATCTAAGACTTGTTGCTCGAGTTCTCGTATCCTAGCTTTACTGTTACGAAGAAGCACATCTTTTTCCTGCACAACTTCTTTATATTTTCCGAGTTCACTATTTTTTGCCAACAAATCTTTTGGTACAGGCTCTTGCATGCGGAATATCTAAAAAAACCTTACTGAATAAAATCATTGGACTAATGCCATCTAACACACTACCTTTAATAAGTCCATAATGTAAAACCACTTCATAAAACACTATATAAAAAAGTATAATGGAATTTGGAAATCGTTGTCAAAAACTGACAGTATTTGACATGTTAATTGTTAGGTACTACTATCTTCCAGAACTAAACACCTATTAATATCTACTGGTAATTTGTTTCCCTTGATTTCTTTGGTTATCTTTTTTTAATTTTATACCTCATAAGCGTTCTAGATTGAAAAGCAGTGAGTGAGACAGAATATCTAATCCTTTTATTTTGGTACTTTGATAGATCCAGGTAAAGGTCTTTGACGGAAGAGTCTATGCACAGTGACGACTTCCGTTTCAGTTAGTTTATTTCATTTTCAGCAGGAGAAGAAGGCTGTTACCTGTGCCAGCCCAGTGATTAACTCCTTCTTAAATCTTAGAATTCTCTTATAACGAAAGAATAATAATTTTTACAGGCTGGTATGTTTGTGTATAAGTAACTTTCTTATTTGAATTATATGATTTCAAATTCGTTCTTGTTAGTAAATAATCGGTAGTATTTATACTGCTAAGCAAAAATTTCTGTCGCAAAATATCGGTAAATAGCTTTTCATAATTTTTCGGCATACCCGTTAATATTAGTACACATCGATGTGAGGCCGCTGCGCGTATAATATCCCTAACGCAAATCCTATTTCCTCCTCACCACGTACCAGGACCGTAACGCCTGGCCGGTTCCGTCTCTCACCCAAATTGCATTGTGTATATTTGACTACGTTTACATATCCTTTATCGCTACCGTTGAGATGATCGCAATACCCTACTTGCTAATAGTTACCGCGAGTTTTTCTAAATTAAAACCGTCAATGTTATAGCTGACATCATTTCGATCATTATTAATTAACAAAACATACTTACACGAGTACGCACGCATACTTCTTTCCCCTCTCTTTAGTACTATCATTATAAGTTAGGGCTGTTTCACTCTGGTACTTTGTCAGAGTTAAAAGCTGAAAATAAATGGCTTTACTGATGTCAAATGTTATCACCAATCGCTTGAAAATAGAACTAGTTTTTGTTATACGTATTTGATCCCGACACTATCTGTTTCATGACGCTCAAAAGAAGCAACTGGTAGTGGCATAATGTATAGTTGAATGCCTGGATTACTTTTCTCTACTGTAAAACGCTCCCGGTGCACAAGGGTACTTTATCACATTAATCCAGTCTCCATTGCAAAAATAACTTTCTCTCGTTTATATTATAGACTGAATCAAGACTAAGCAATGTAAGTAACTTAAATATTAAATTAAAAAGTTAGTGAATAACCAACTATAATATAAAACCAACAACATATATTATTATTATCATCGGCATGAAGAAATATTTCAATCAATATTTAATCAACTAGATAATTTTGATAGCAATTTCTTGTGGTCATTTCTAAATGCGTCTTAAAACAATAACATATGAGATGGGGGGAAAAGTGTCGTTGGGAAATTTTTTGCATGTAATTTTCCCTCACTGTCACTCACAAAATTCTTTTTGGTCTTTTTCAATCGATGGAATTTCTATTGTACATTTCTGTTCTTATAGACACATATGACTATATTGTCCCCGGTCGACCATTGTACCTTATAGAAGTCGCAATTTTCTTAAGATGCATATGTTGGATCGCATGTTATTAAATAAAACTAAACTAACCAGACAACTTTACATCAACGACATTGTCAGATGTAATTTGTTTATATTCAAAGTTATCTGTTTAGCAAATCAAGAATTAAGTTAGTTACCTTAATTCTTGATTTGCCCAGGTGGGCCACTTTGATTATAAAAAAGTGATTTCTCCCAATGTCATGTACAGCACAGTTAAAAATAAATCTTTATCTATTATTAATATTTTAGCTAATTGAACACCAGGGATTCTTTGATCAAAAGGCTGATTTCGTTAGAGTACAAAATATTCTAATTATAGGAACAATGTTACCTACCCATAAAATATCTTCACGATTATTATCTAAGATGCATCTTGTAAATATTGAGTAAGTTATTTTATCTCTATGACATCTAAGGTAATTCACAATCTAAGCTCCTATGAAGTATATTCTTAATATTATTGTCGCGTACGAGTAGACATTATGACGAAGTAGGAGGACAATACTAAAATCATAAACTTCTATGAACACCTTGGACTTGTGTATTGATAAATCAGGTTTATAAGTTAGGCATTTACTATACGAAACACCAGTTTTATCGATTCTGATGATCGTTGATAGACGGCGTTGTATACGTAAGTAGTACAGAATTTAGGATGTTGTTTGTTAAAACAGAAGTTTAATAGTTTCTTATTGCTATTGAGAAATGTCACTATGTAAATAATTTATCGCCACTACGCAATTATAAAAGTACTGCAATTATCAATTTATCCTGTCTTTCGTTTCTAACCTCATTGCGCTTAGACTGTGTTATATGAAATCCTGTACCTTTAAATTTGTTTTATTTTTCAGTTTACCAGACAAGGAAGAACTAACAGTTATTACAGTTGCTTATTTATCAGCAGTTATTAAAACAAACTTTTCTTTTGTAAATTTTACTAAAACCAAAGTGGTTAAATTGGCATCTACGATGATATATTTATTAGAAAAGGTAATTATTATATTTAAATATTAAAATCTTCCTTTCAAAATTAAAAATTTTAGTTAGAGGCATTTACTTTGACTTCAATTCAACTATTTAAAATCGATAATTTTATAATATGTACTGGGTTACCCAACTTGGACTTAACAGGGGCCAATTTTTTAAGTTTTTCTGTATTTTTATTGAAACCAATATAGCCATCTTGTTTATGGTTGATCGTAGAATCCAAAATTGGCCATTTAAAAAACGACTTGGCTTAAAACAAAGGATCGGTGGCATAAAGTTGTTGTTTTTTTAATGGAACACCCTATATATTTTTTTTATTTTTATGAAACGTATTTTTTTCCTGAGGAAAGACATCATTTTTCGTAAAAATTAAATATATACAGGGTGTTCCATTGAAAAAACAACAACTTTATGCCAAGGTTCACTTGTCTTGGGCCAATTCGCTTTTTAAATGGCAATTTTAAATTCTACTGTTTTAATAAACATATGAGGAAAGTTAAAAAATAGGATTATATTCTGGTTTAATGACCCTGTACATATTACAAAATAGTAGTTTATTTTTATTTAAAGAAATGTATTAATAGTGTATCCAATTTAGTTGTTTTTATTAAACGCGGTTGATAAGGCATGCTGCTACCTTTTTAGACAACGAAATGTACCTTAAACTGATTTTTTTTATAAGCACCTTAGTTCTAATTCTACAGAATAAAACTAAACGTTTTTTGCATGAAGCGACTCCTGTGTCGTTGTTAGATACTCTTGAGCATACCAGCACTCCAACAAACTTATAGAAATACGCTAATTGTTAAGGAGACATCACCTGCAAAGACATTCGTCACAATTACAGAAGTCCCGCTAGGTAGCGCTGACCCGTAGGTACCGGTTTAAGTTCCGAAAACTAGTTACCGGTGGGTCTCACCAAATACTGCTTAAGTAGTTTTAAGTTATTCCTTTCTGTCGTAAGATCCTAACTTTACTGATGAGCCATGATAAGGTGAAACGTGTCTAGGGACGGATCTGACGAATTGAAAGGAACATCTTTATTTGTGTTAAACGTTTTTTGTCATATTTTTATACAATGTGAAGAAGTGTGAATAAGTGAGTGTTGTACTTTTTAAATTTCCTGTCATATGCTAAAGTATTGTCACAATACTTAAAATAATCTTATCGTATATTACGGTATTGTAAGTTTAGGAACATACTTTTCTTATTCGAAAATGTTGGTGGTTTAGTGGGCAACCTATTAGATCAAAAAACCGTTAAGTACGTTTTGAAAAAATTGAATAATTTAATTAAATTAAGATTGTTTACATTTTTTTAACTTCACCTAGTATCTTTACAAGGTGTTTAAAATCAAGACTAAAAATGTAAAATGATTTTAGTAAGTTAATTAAAATAAATGTTTTATATTTGATCGAAAGAGAAGGCTTAACCAGCCTTAACTAGAACTCAGGAATAGCCAAGCTGCCTACCTCTCATGTGTCAAATAAATCACCGACAACAATGTGCTAAGGAGTTTAGAGGATCAATATGATAACTGGACATCGAACGTGTCACATTGCCAACCAGATCATTGATGAGCACCCAGAATCAGAAACAAGGATGACCTCACATTTCATTTTAAGTGAGGCAAGGAATGTTAACATCAAATTAAATGACAGGCTAGCCATGGTACCCCGATGGATCGGTAAACGATTAGTTTATTGGTAGCTCTCCACGGAGTTGAGCGTCCAGGGTTTGCATGCTGTGCACCCCTTCGTTTATTACCCGCTGTCCCCTCACCTTGTCAGTGGGGAATGGCAGTTTACGGTTTGATGTCCAGTTATCAAATGGTTTATATATAGCCCCAAAAATCGCGTCTACTAAACGTTGCCGAGCTTGGACTGATTTACAGAAACCAAAAGGGATAATATATCATTTCACATTTGAAAGTGTTGTAAAACTCGCTAAAATGTGTGCTTTGAATAATTGTAATATTTAAAATAAAGTATATCGTATACTTAGTGTTGAAACACTTTACTTATTCAAGCGAATAACTTTTTATTTGGAAATTTTTGATTTTTAAAAATTTAATTTGATTATACTATAAATTTAAAAATATATGAAGTGACATAACCTGACAACTTTATTTTTATTAGAAAGCGGCCCTATATTCAAACATACACAGGTAAAAAATACAACACTATCAAATTCAGGACGCACTATCAAAGTGTAGGTGGTATCATTGATACGCCACACATGTTTTTGAAAATATAGTACCAATATTACAAATCAGTTAAAGTTCAACAAGTTTAAAAGTCCTCAATTTAGGACACTTGTTTAAAAATTGGACCTTTAAATACAAAGTCGTCACTAAGATTTGCAACAAATAAAAACGTTTATATTAATAAATTGTCAAAATATTTATTGTTAAACATTATTAAAGTTTCTGCTATTTATAACCTCTCAATATTCGATTATAGAACTTCCAAAGTCAATTGAAATTAAAAAAATGTACCTTGGTTGGTTGCATTAAGAACCGGCTGACGGGTGCGAGTGTATTCGAAATCATTATAGTAAGGACCAGAAATTATTTTTATTATTTCGTTTCGACAAGCTGAAACGAATAAGGCGGCGATCATTAGGGTCAATACGTTTTTCTATTTAGGTCAATTTACTATACTATACCCTTTAAAAAAATATGAAAACATTTCATTACGAAACGTTTTTTAGAAATAAAAAAAACTATAATTGGCGGCGCGCGAAGTCATTTTTTTTGGGATGGGTGGGCATAAGCGGACCCGATGATTTTAGGATGGGCACTATTCAAATTTAAAAAAAGTCATCATTTTTTTTATCTCTTAATACATTATTACATGCCTCTACAATAGCACTCCTTTCTCATCAAAAATGTCAGAGCCAAATCCCTCAATTTTAGGTGGGGACTAGGGTGGGCACCCTTTTTAGGGTTAGCTAGTGCGCACTCTGGTTCCCCCTCCCCCTTCTGGCACCGCCGCTGAAAATTACCCCAAATAAGATATTTGATATAAAGAAATTGAATTAAAAAAATAACGCGAATGGTTTACCATTTTATGACTTTTGAATTCCCCCATTTATAATGAGAAGTTAGGGTTAATAATGAATTATTTAAAGGTTTGAGAGGAACTAACAATTTTTATTAAGAAAATAGTTTTTTGACGAAGATATATTTGTGTTATACAGGGTGATTCACGGTGGATGGTACGTTAGAAGTATATGACGAACCAGTTAACGAATCGTTTTGAAAATTTGGTTGTTTACATAAACGGACATGCTCCATTTATCTCAAATATTTTTAATGATACAGTGTTGCCACTTCTACCAAAAATTAGTGGCAACTTTGATTTTTTAAATAAAACCCCCTGTATTTTAATTTATTTTTGAATCTCCTATTAATTTTTTAACAGCGTTGTTTAATGTTATTCTATACTTATCTCTTACCGTTTTTAAGATAATAAATAAATTGCATTTTTTTGACGAAAAATGTTAACTTAAAAAAATGTTGATATTTTTTAACCCTGAAATATTAGGGATCTGAAAATTGGTGAATGGTTAAATATTACCAGGGGGCTTTTAACCCTATGTCTCAATCTTAGTTGCGATATACAGGGTGGTTTAAAAATACAGTTGATTTGGGGACTTGAATAGATGCCCATAAGTCTATATCTTTAAATGGAACACCCTGTATATTATCACTCATATATCTTACTAGTCAAGTTTTTGACTTAGAAGCTATTATTTGTAAAATTTACTCAAAAATTTAATTTCCTTTAGATTTTTAGTAAGTATGCCATGACAAAGTCTTGTTTGACATTAAAATTATGTCACTTTCATTATTGTTGTGGTATTTTGTTAATTATTGTCGATTGAGGTACTTAATTCCGTTAACAATTATGAAAGAAAACTAATCAAGCACAGTACTTATGAATTTATTTTTTTTATTTGGAAGGTGTGATAAAAATATAGCTAGAACATGTATAAAGTTTAATGAAATGTACCCAACTCTACGGCCAATGAACTTGTTCACTGTGGAAGATTTAATCTCGTTTGGATTTAGATCTCTAAATGCTTGAGTACTCGACGTAGCAATTCTTCAAAAATTTTTCCTTAAACATGCCCCACAAGTAAACTTATCCAATGGGTTGAGATCGGGTGATCTGGAAGGCCAATTCCAAGGCTTCATGGCTTGAACTTTAGTAAATTAAAAATCATGCATGTTATGCTGTTCTAAAATTCTCTGGACTGATGAATATGTTAGACCTAAATCATATTCAGTAGGTACATCGTATTGAAGACTAAGGAAATGCATGAAAATATACCAAAACATTATTAAATAAATGGTTGTCTTCGTCAGAAATTACGGGTTGGTGCAAGTTTCTTGGAGCTTTTAAAGTTGAACCAAACTCAGTTAAATTTTTCTGGATTCGTAAAAATTTCCTTAAGTTCATTGGCGGTACATTTCATTAAACTTTATACATGTTCTAGCTATAATTTTATCACACCATCCAAATAAAATAAATACATTTATAAGTACTGTGTTGAATTAGTTTTCTTTCATAATTGTTAATGGAATTCAGTATGTCAGTCGACAATAGTTAACAAAATACCACAACAACAATGAAAGTGACATAATTTAAAACAAGAGTTTGTCATGGCATACTTACTAAAAAACTAAAGGAAATTAAACTTTTGAGTAAATTTTACAAATAATAGCTTATAAGTCAAAAACTGTATTTTTAAACCACCCTGTATAGTGCAACTAAGATTTGGGTATAGGGTTAAAAGCACCCTGGTAATATTTACCCATCCACCAATTTTCAGGGCCGTAATATTTCAGAGTTAAAAAATATCAACATTTCTTTAAGTTAACATTTTTCATCAAAAAATGCAATTTAATTATTTTCTTAAAAACGATAAGAGATAAGTATAGAATAATATTAAACAAAATTATTAAGGAAGTAATAGGGGATCCGAAAATATAATAAAATACAGGGGGTTCCATTGAAAAAATCAAAGTTGCTACTAATTTTTGGTAGAAGTGGCAATACTGTATCATTAAAAATATTTTAGGTAAATAGAGCATGTCTGTTTATGTAAACAACCAAATTTCCAAAACGATTCGTTAACTGGTTCGTCATATTCTTCTAAAGTACCATCCACCGTAAATCACCCTGTATACTATGACAATTGAAGACCATATTTTAGATAAAAGTTATGTTCGCATCTCTACATCATTACCATGTACCCACCCCTCACGATCTAATTCAGTGGTGTACAAATATCAAATACTATAGTCTATTTGATACCGAAGAAAAAGATTTAAGGATACTGGAGGTAAGAATAAAATCTAAATTTCTTTATAGTCTTTTACTTAAATATTTTTAAAATATTCTTCTTTATTAAAATATTTTATTTATGTTTAGGTGGTATGTTATGAGTGTTTAAGAATATTTACAGATAGACTTGTAACTATTGAAGACAAAACTAAGTTGAATACCATAATAAATGACGCATTTAGAGATAATTGGGATAGGAATTTACTTACTGAAAATGCACATTTTTATTACGTATGCAAGGATAAATCTTTTAAAGCACCTACATTTGAAAAATGTTCAAAAGAATCTTGGCAGTCTCTTGTAGGTCACGGAATCACAGAGTATGGTAAGTTATATTGTTTAATGGAATCACACAGCATGGCAAGGTATGTTATTTGAGAAGCGGGGTAATTAATTCCTATTGAAAGCTTTGATACTCTTCTATCAGTCAAGAAACATCATTATCTCCAACCTTCAAACAGACAATTTGGTACTTTGATTCGGAATTAGTAAATATTTAGATATATTTTTGGATGACGTATATTTAATATTTTTTAACATTCAAACATCTGTTTAAATGAATGAAGAGTTGGGTAGTCCGATCCCCGATTTAAAGTTGACACAAATTAGTAAAAAGGAACCAGAAAACAGAACCTTTAGAGGCCGTTTCTCTAAAAATACTTATTCAATAAATGCTTTGGCTATGATGTCCACAAACAAAAATTAACCTCATGAATAGCTTTGAAGAAAAAGACATGGAAACATGCCAACTGCTTTCGCTTTTGATTTTAAGTGTTCGTCAAATGATCGGGCGCACACAAATCGGTACCGAGCACATAAATACACTATATTGCCTATACAAGTAGCCGCACGAAGCAAGAAGATACCCATCGCTCGATACAAAATAACCTGAACTTGGGCCGTGGCGCTTGCGCAGTAGGGAAAAAATTAGGCAACCGACACGATATCTAACAGAACGTATACAGAACCGGCTCACCGTTATTCTTATTCGTCGCCATCTTTTATTTCGTTCGTTCGTGTGTGGTTATAACTTCCAAGTTTTGGGTGTTAATATTTATAAACCTTCACTTTAGACATTTTTTTTGTTAGTTTGTAAGTTGTTAGTCGTTTCCATCTTATTTTACGTTGTATTCGTTCGGATGTTCCGTGTATGATTGTGGATATTATTTTTAAGTTTTGGGTGCGAATTTAAGTATAAAACTTTACCAGACACTTTGTTATTGTTAGCGACTCAAGATGGGTAAAAAAAAGTGCATGGTCCTTTATTGCACGAATCACGGTTCAATACCAGGAATAAGGTATTTCAAGTATGTAAAGTATTGGTTACTTAGTTTTATTTGACCATAAACTGTACACACCCGAACTAACGGGTGAATTTAAATAAAAGCCTGTAAAAATATTTTGAAAGTCGGTCCTGTCAAATGTTTACATCCAGAAGCAAATTTCCAAGATGCGCAAACTCAACGGACCCTGATCATCTGCCTACACTGGTGTCATCATTTAATTATGGTATTAGCAATATAGTGTATGTGTATGTGGTACCGAGCGCATTATATGATAACGGGCGGATTATTGTTAGGTACAAACGCAATGTTGTAGGCAGTGTTGCCAATCCTCCTGGTTTATCGGTAGATCTACCAAATTAATTTATCGTTTCCCAATAAATTAAACAATACACATGATGAAATAAAATTATCGTATTTTCAACAGGCAGCAGGGGGGGGGGCACGCCGCCTCAAGGAGGAGCCACCACTGCTTATATGTATCTTTGTTGATATGCACCTTATACCATTGTATACACATTGTAACACAACATATTTTAAACTTGAAACTCAATATAAGTTTTTGCGTAAACCAAGGCGACATTTCGTTTATTTTAACGATTACATATTCTTACGAACTTTGAATCATTTGACAGTTGATTTAACTAAAAAGTGCTACTTACTAAAACGTCATTTAAAGATTAATATACAAGTTTTCATTATATTATTTAGTCAAAAAAACAAAAACTCGAACATTTCTAGTTCTAATTTAAAAACTGTACGATCACAATAAAATAACTACTTATGACGCCAACATGAAAAAATATAAGTTTTTTATTAATTTCTATAACTCCTGATAGCGTGAATTTAGCTCTTTTTATTTCCATTTGCTCAACGAAATCTTGAAGCTCTAGACTCATTTCGGAGAACATTGATTCGCCCTTTATTATTTCTCGACATCGTGCATAAATATCTTCGGACTCCTTTATAGATTTATCACATAAATATGCTATGATCCAAGGAATAGGCTGAAATATATATATATAAAATTAAACACAGTACAAGTAACAAATACTCTTGATTTTGATTTTTAATATAATTCTATGTAACAGGGCAGAGGCGTGCATACAATACTATAGGCAAAAAAGCATTTTTTTATTTCAGTTTTTATCCGTGTAATCCAACTATGAAAATTTATCTCCACATTAATATAATAAATAATAATATAGGAACGAAAACTTAGTCCTATATCATTTCCACGAAAGCATTCTTTGCTTATTATATCGTAAACTAGATCCCTTTATAAACATTCCGTAAGACTGTTTTAAAAGCAAAGATCTCGCTGTACATTAGTGTCTTATGCAAAAGAAAATGCACTACTTTTGTACGCGTGCAAGTAAGCGAGAGAGTCAGTAGGCAGTAGGTTAGAAAGAGATGTAACAAATAAATCCGTCGCAAACTTCGACCTTCCTTCATTTATCAGCCCGTGCCAAGAAAGCACGCGTTTGGTAAATGTATTGGTGCTAATCTTCAAGTTTTACCGTAGTTTGGAAAATAATTCGCTTTCTCAATATAAAATATGAAACACGCCTCTATAAATTTTTACTATTCCTGCTAGCAGCGCTACCAAAATAACCAAATAATAATGATTACTCTTCAAAAAATGCAAACACTCCAAAGTGTGTCGTGTGAAAACTCTCCAATATAAATCGAACCGCTCCGCTCGGCCGTTTTCTAGTTTAGTTCACGGTTGACCTTATGGGTTTATATGAAATTAGAAGATTACATAAATGAATTGGGAACTAAGATCGAAACAGACATACGCGCCCTCGGAACTTAAAAAAAGACAGGAGAGAGGCACATCCAGTCGTCGACTCTGTCACACTTCATGGTTAAACGGTCAGTGGTACAATCACGTTCAATAGGCATTTATGAAAGAACAGTTGAACAGCTCCGTGAATCATGCCTGCTATTGCAATCAAAATGTTGCGTTAGACAAACAAAAACCTATTAAAAAAATATGCAGATTGTATTTGCAACATTTGCGTAAACCTTTTATTTAATTAGGAATGCCGAATCGGCAGTAGTATGCCCTTATCCCTTATTTAGTTTATTAATGTGGTTTTTGTATGTGTATTGTGACTTGTATTAACGAACAATGATTTCAACAGTTCATGAAATATTTCAGTTTAAAACAAGCGGTTTTATTAGAAGAATTTTATTGACTTAGTGAGAGAACATTTTTCCAAACAATAGGATCAATTTGATATACAAACACACAACAACATAAAGGTAAAAGAATTATATAAAAAAATTATAATAAAGTATAGCTGTTTGATACTCCAATATAGATGGCAATGCGTCCGCGAGAGAGGGCGCAGGCATGCCAGCTGATCTAGCATACAATACGGTGAACAGACCACTGGGATTAGTCAAAGAGAGTGATTACTCGGCCAAGCAGCTTGCACAAAACAGATGGACAGAGTTAATAATATATAGCACATCCAGGCAACTGTGGCCCATATTTGATAAAAAGAGAACCGTAGAGCTATTGAAGCACAGTCGGAAAGATGTGAGAAAAACCCACTAACGACTTCTGTAGAAGTTGCAGGGATGAGGAAGAGGACGAAAGTATTCAACATTTTCTGTGTGAATGCTCTGGCCCCGAAAGAAGAAGGTTTGCTACCGTAGATGAACCGTTTTTCAATAGTCTGGAGAAAATAAGCAAGTCGACCGAGCAGGTTTCTGAATAGTAGTGGCTGGTTTAAATCAGTTGTTAAAATCCTTCTGCGGTGTACACCGCACTAACAATTAGATATCTAACGGACCTAATAGGACTACGTGAGACTGTTTGGAGAACCAAAGGTATACCACTCTACCCTAACCTAAAGCTGTTTGATGTAAATTTAGTATTTTATGTTTTTCGGTGTTTATTAGTAGTTAAATAATTATAAGTAGTAAGATAACTGCCATCAAAATTTGCCTCACCTGTAAAAAAAAATCACGAGCCGCGTCTGGTAGACGCCTAATTAAAAATTTTTACTTTGGAATGGAATCAAGAGACTGAACCTGAAGTAATAAAAGAAATGTAGACGATAAACTTCTTTAAAAGCACCAATAAGCTTGATTGGAGAAATTATTAACAATGATTGCTTTAACAAATAAAGTACATATTTGCTTGTGTTACAAAAAAAATATAAAATTTAATATCTGACGTGACTTACCATGACAATTAGATTACAAATTAAACAATCAACAAAAGCATTAATATCAGCAGCCTCGCCAAAATATTTCTTAGATATTATTGCTTGATAGGAGATAGCAACAAGCAATAGTGTATTGGCCCAGAAAAACCCATAAACGAAGGATAAACTAGCTCCAAATAATTTGTTAATCAAATCCATTATTACTTGCAGTTCAAAATACATTTTTCGACATCTTCGAATAAGTTGTAAATTTAATTCAAAACTGTGTCCACTAGTGTCTGTAAATTCTTTACTTATATATTTAAATTTAAATTTTATGATGTTAACAAATTCCTCGAAGAATACCATAAAGGTTGCGTTGTAAAAGAAACAAATAATCCTATACGAAATAAAGATCGTAGGGTCTATGCCCTCCCATGCATATAGGACTTTAAAACAGTAGATATAAATAAAAAAAGTTTTAATTAAAAACTTTAAGAAAGGCATTTGTATAAATCGTTTTGTTTGAATCGAATCGATATGAAGGTTAAATACATTTTCTAGTACTGAAAACCTTCTGAATAGATCTTGCCATCGTTTTCTCTGAAAAAACGAACTTATTGTTATATTAAAATATGCGAGATAGCCGATGGTACCAAAAATTATCTCCCAGGCTATAAAAACTGACATGTTTGAATCATCGGAGTTTAAAATAAATTCTACTCGCTGATAAATTCCTACCACTAAAGTAAATGTAGTAACAATTAAAATTAGCATGACATATGGACCATACAAATAGGAATACTTCAAGGTTTGATCATCGAAATTGTATATGGGTATTATACCAAAAGCACTATAATATAAAATCATAGATTTAAGGGATAGGATGCTTTTGTTTGTATACTTAAATATCTCAAAAGTCTTTAAGCTCATTTTTTTATCTAGAAATAATAGCTAATAATTCTTAGAAATAATTATTATTAACTGTATTTAGGCATTTAAAAATTAGTTTTATATTAGCAACTTGGAAAATTTTTTCTTACTCAAACAATTTTATTCTTATTCTTACTACAGAATACAAGACATTCATTGAATTAGATAAAAACTATTGTAAATGAAAATTTCCTAATTTTTTTAATGGTTATTGATTAAGAAAACATAACATGTAAGGAATATTGCTGGGAAATTTTAATTAATAAAAGATCAATATAATAGTAATAATTGTAAACATTTCATATTTTCTCTCATTCATCTATTTCAATGCTTTTCCAACATTTTATAAATAGCGGAAATATCGTAGCCCATAAAGTAAACAAGTTATGTACTTATACATATTTTTTTCTACCCTCACATGGAAATTTGCTGTTTCCTTTACAGTAAAGTAATTGAAAAATCAATTCGGTTAACTAAACGGATATGATTTCATATCCATCCTAGTTAGGATATAAAACTGAACAATCACAAAGGTCAATTACAAAAAAAACAAAATGTAGACGTTGGAAATTTTACAAGTCGTTTGCAGACATTGAGAGTGAGGTTAAGAATATACTTCAAAAATATGCCAGATAATTTTTTTTTTTTAATTTAAATCAAAACATTTATTTCAGAGTCTATGCTTATGCATTTTTTCCTAAAGAGTGCACGAAATAGTACGATAATTGAAGGTATAATACCAAAATATATTTCTACAGAACTATTGTTATTTTCTGACCGAACTAAAAATTTGCACATGGACACTCTTTCTTATTTCATAAATCTCCCGTTTTCCACTTATTTTTAGACAACTACTACTAAATTTAATGCATAAAATGTACTATATACCTACCAAATTAACGTTTTTTTACTAACCTTGGTTGCTTTTTTTTCCATGGAAATATTTGTCCACCGCGATATTTTCTGATATAATTTGAACGGGAATCAAACCCCAATCAATCCTAAACCTTTTATTATACGCAACAGATATAGAAAAATAACTGGAAAATCTTCCTTAAATGATGAACATGAAAATTGGTACATAAAACCAGATAAAAGAGACGAAATAATAAGATTTCTTGAAAAAAATGTATTCCATTTTTACTAAAGGTTTTAAGGTTATGGTATTTCTACAGTATTGCCACTTTTCTTTCCTCGTTAATAGTGTTGCTAGTTTGTAAATTGGCGATTATTTTGAAAAACTTTACCATGGCGAACGTTAAAAGTTCATATTATTGCACAAAATCCATTTTTAACTGTTTAAAACGAATGCTACAGTTATTTATTTGTACTTTCGGAGTTATAATTCTTACGCAAGCAGAAATGAACCCTAGTAAACCTTTTTTCTTCTGTGTATTTTAGCAGAACAATTTATTCAAACTAGCTATGGATGAGAAAAATAAATTGTTAATTTCTATTAGTTAATATATCGCTTTTTGCCTGTTATTCCCATGACCCAAATGTATAGTTTGGTCCATGGATTTGCCATCAAAAGATGATCGAATGGAATGTCGGCATGCATTTTTTGCTAATTTCTTTTAATACAAATGTTTTTAGTAAAAAATAATTTACAAATATGTAAGGTTTTAAGAGAGATAAATTATGGCAAATATGCTAAACTAAGAAATGTATGATGTTACGGACTAAATATTAAATTCCTTTGCCTCTGCGGTGCAGTATATTTACTAAATGGTTTAATCAAAAAATATGGTGAGCATCAATCATGTTACTGCTTCTTATTGGCATAATATCAAATTATTTTTCCATAACATTGCAGGAACTATTATATCACTTCCTACCCTAGATAGTTATTATTATATGAATAGATGGTATCAAAATATATACATTTTCAAGTAAATATATCGCTGAAACATTTAACCGGTGTCGTAATAAGAGTAAGGAAAGTAACTGCATTCTACATTATGGTGACATGTATGCGAATAAAACAAATTAGGTGAATTTAGAAAAATAATTTGTCATCACTGTATAAGTATTATTAATAAGTTTGCTTTGCTTATTCAGACTAACAATGGTAAAGAATTCAACAAATCCAGTACTTCATATTATTATGTTTCGAAGAAGCTAACCATTTTCTCTAAGAAACCTGGTTTAAGTATAAATAAAATAGACACAAAGTCACGGGCATCATCAGACCTATAATAGTTATTTATGTACCAAGGCAGTAAAGTGATTCTTTATCGGACGAGTCTGAAATTATGAGATGAGCGAGCGAAGCGAGCGAGAAGAATAACAGGCGAGTCGATAAAGAAACTTTACTGACGTGGTGCATACAAAATTTTATCGCCAACCGTTCATCACCGTTTTATGTAAGACAGACCGCTCTAAGAAAATAGATGTTTTTTCCCCATGTTAAATTAATAGAAAAGATGAGCTGTAGACCTATTTTAGAATCGGGTCTGCGTAAAATATTTAATAGTTCTTGCCTTATATTTGGTCAAAATGTAAAGTAGAAGTTTCATACTACCTATTCCATTCCATATTCAAGCTCGAAAGGTTAAAATAGCGTTATAATTCGACGACAAAAAAAAACCATTTTGGCCTAAATTTGGCACATCAGAAAATTTTGGCCGACCACGTGCGTATTCCAAATCACCCCTTAAAAAATTTGACCTACTATGACAAATGGCAGGGTAATACTTTATCTGCATATGCGACAGATAAAATACTTTACCTGCCGCAAATGCGGCAGATAAAGTATTTTATTTTACAATAAAATAAAGTGTTCGTTTACTGCCGGAAATCATTCTGATAATGTACGGCTTTACTGTCGGTTGGCGATAAACATTATTACGATAGTTATACTATAATATACAGGGTAATTAATTAGTTGATACTTCTTTTTTACCTGTGTATAGAAAACATTAAAATAAACAACGTTTTCAATTGCTTTTTAGAAACTTAGACCTTACCTAATTACTATAAGAATATAGAAGTATTTAAAAAATAGGCAAACAACAACACCTACATTATAATTAACACAGACAATAGTCAAATTCTGAAAATGATACGAGTAAGTACTGGGAGTGTAACAATATTCCAACGATAAATTAAAAATAGCCCAAGAGACAAGTACCTGCTTTGGTCAGTTAGAAAAGAGAACTGTCAAATGTCACGGGGAAAATGGCGGGAAACAAGAGGTTACTTTGCTTCTATAAGAGAAATGATTGTTGAGACCGTGACTTTGTGTCTATTTCATTTTTATATTATGTTTGTTGTTGTTTTATTAATGCTCATTGCCAAAACTAAAGTTATCCAGGATACTTATATTCTATTCCATGTCTATCTGTTTGCCGGTCACACACTTTCATAGGTATCGTTTGATCGTTGAGAATTAAGATTGGCACGAATCGTTGGTCTTTCGTCTAGTGATTACCCAAATGAAACGCGTTTAGATTTATTTGGACTCATTTTTGTTGCTCTTCAACCAACATCCAACGTTTCGACCTGGGTCATCAGCAGTGCTAGATTACACTGTAAATAAACGACACTCTAAAATTGCTTCTCGGCGATAAAAGAAGTATGACGGTCTAACATAGACTTTGAATCAATTTAGACGATAACATGTTAAAGTTATAAAAATTAAAATTTCTTTAATTCTTTTGAAGAAACATTTGTAAGTATGGATCTTATGACAACAAGCAGTATTTACCATATTACTTCTTTTCTTCTCCTTATCCATTGATATTAAAAATTTGTTTTTGTTCCCTTCTGTATAATATGTTAGTATTGAAGTCAATGACCGAAAATATCGCCAAGGTGCAAGAACAAGTACATTTCTTCTAGTTGTTTCAGATGCTCGAAGGGTGAAGCTGTGGTGATAGAGTCGCTTTTATATAAAGTTATCAGTTTTTGCATTTAAAACGTAATAATCGATGATGAATGTTATATTTTCTCTGTTTTGTAAATAATCCTTTATTAAACATTTTAGGTAAAGAGCACCAAGAGTTTAATATAGTCATAAATGATGAAATTCTGCTTCTAACTGCGGCTATAATGAGGATTGCTGCTATACCTGCCTATAATATGGTGTTAATTGGGAAGGCAGGCATTGGACGTAAAACGGCCATTAAAATTGCTTCATCATTACTGTCAGTACAAATTATTCATCCACTCAGTGGCAAGTATCCTATTTTTCACAACGATTTAAAATCGGTAAGTAGATTCGAGGATACACGGTATACTGTTAGTGCGATAAGGTAAGGTAACGTTTTACAGTTAGAAAACTAAAAAAAAATCCAAAAAAAACTGTATGCAGAAATTTAAGAATTTATTTCAAATTGTTGTAAAATTTATCTAAGATTTAAGATCCAAAATAAAATGACATTTTTTCCTAATACCTTACTTTAGGCACACAATTTCGTTGAAAAATGCTGTAAAAATTACGTTCCTTTTCCTTGTCATATAATTTAATGGAATAACTGGGCTAGTGAATCATTTTAATTCGCTTATATTGGCAGATGATTTTAAAATATTATTGACGATATTAAATAAAAATAACTGTGATCATTTGCCTGAGAAACTGAGTAGCGTGACTGAGCGTAATGGAATTGAATACTAAAAAGTGTGTTTGTGTGTCATTTATCTTAATGAAAAATAGTTTGAAATTAGATTACATTATTGATGACAACACTTAAAATAGGCTTAGGTGTCACTATTGATAAAACTTTAAGTTTCAATGAATATGCTGCAGCTAGAATTGCTGCTGCAACCTTATTAAGTCTTAGATCATTCGATTTATATTGAGTAAGATATTTTGTCTACTTACTGTCGTATGCAAATCATGTCTACCACGGGTAAGGTATTGATGAAAATCACTTAGTGATTCCTAATAGTAATACCAATGCTAACTTAAGATCAGTTATCTATCTATTTCCAAAAAATTATAATATTCTACCAGCAGAGATGCGAATCATGACACATTTTAAAAAATTTCGCCACAACTGTGGACTGTTTATTTCAGACAACTACCAAAAATTCAACACTTTGTTCCAGATTTTTGATTTATTTTTATTACTCTAATATTTAAAAGAGTGTCTAATATTTAAATTAGTGATTGAAATTAGAGCTAACCTTTCAAATTTAGACTTTATTATGCACATACAGGGGTTCAGTCCCCTAGGTGCGTGTTAAAATGTAAAGACTTAAAATAAGAATACATTTATTTAACATAAAAAATGTACTGTAAACCTAAAACTGAAATATATTTGATTTGATTTGATTTGATTAAAAAAAAATTCACTTAGTTCATTAATAAAAACGCCTGTAATGGTAAGGATTACCAGTCTCATAGATTGTGATCTGCAGCTCGTACCGGGTGGAGAGCCTAGAATGCACCTCAACACCTCAAACATCTCTTGATGCAGAGGAGACCTCCCAAAAACAAATACTATAATGCAGACGGGAGCCTACCAAGGCATTGTAAACAGAGAGAAGTTCCCCGATAGAAAGAGCGATTCTTAAATTTCTGATCATATAACCAAGACCGCTTAGCTTAGAACACATCAAAGAACAATGTTCCTTCCACTTAAGATTCTGATCAATTTTCCATTAAACTCTTTCTGTAGAGATCTTACTTTCGTGTTGTTTAACATCCAGTCTGTGATAAATAAGGCTGAAGAGCTGATAACACTTAAAAAAGGTTCGCGACTCATAAAGGCTTAGGTGTCACTTTTGATAAACAGTTTCAATCAAGATACTGCAACTAGAATTGCTGCTGTATATAAGACCATAGGCTATAATCAGATCAACCTTATTAAGTCTTAGATCATTCGATGCATTGTAATTGAGTAAGATATATTGTAGTAGGATTTGTCGCAATTTATTATTTGGAGTAGTTCTTTGGAAGAGGTACCATTGCGCCCAAAAAAAACTGGAACAGCAAAATTGTTGTTGTGGACTATAAGAAATATATAAAATCTATTGAGGAAAGGTTATCATTGTTGTTATAATAGTTGTCATGGAAGTGAAAAGGTTTAACAACAATACCACATTTTTAGAATTACGAGGAAAAATTAAAATACGCATATTGTGTTTTAAAATATAACAAAAATAAAATAATTTTTTTTAATATTATGTTCCAAAAAATTTTAATTCATTTTAATCATATTTAAACCTTAATATAATAACATGTTTTTAATATTTGGTACTTACACCATTATTATCGATTAACGCTTGTAAACGTCGTGCCATACTTAATACTAGGTTTCTCGTATACTCTTGCGTTATTGCATCCCATGCTTGCATTATCCTTTGGCTTAATGCATGCATGCAGTTGTGTTTATACATAAATTTTATCATCTCACCCCAAACGTTTTCAATTGGGTTGATATCCGGACTTTTCGAGGGCCAAGGCAGAACACGAATTTTATTTTCTTCTACATAATTTTGAACCATGCGGTCTTTATGTATAGGAGCCTTATCTTGTTAAAATATAAAACCGTGGCCATAGACTGCATCGACAGATGGTATCATAACTTGGTTTAGTATGTTGGAATATAATGGTGCATTGAGCCTCCCCTGCACTGTCTGGCTCTCCTGGGCCTCTTGCACTAATCCAGCCCCAAACGTTTATAGAAAAGCGTCCACTTTTATTAGTCCTATTTGTATATCTTTCATCGTGTCTCGTACCAGAAGGCCTATAAACGCGGATTGTCCCATTATTGCATGATTGAAAGGTTTTTTCATCGGAAACTATTACGGTTTCCCATATATTACCTTGATTTTATTCATAAGCAAATTCTACCTTGATTTTATTCATAAGCAAATTCTACTCTTCTCTGTTTGATTGCTTTGGTCAAAAATATTTTATTGGCAGCATAAAAACTTTTTATATCTGAACTACGAATTCTTCTATGCGCTGTATTAGCCAGACTAGGAAAAATGTGTTTCTTCTTTACCTTTTATTGCTGTTTCGAAGGGATGACCTTTTAGAAAATTAATTAATTCTATATCTTGGCCGTCTTTCGAAATTTTGGGGCAACTAGAACCTGCTTTTCTTACAATACTTCAATATTCTGCAATTTTGTGCTTAGCCAACAACACGGTATGGTATTTTTGTTAATCCCTAATTTATCTGCGATGTTTCTTATTTGATGCCCATCTCTTAATCAAGTGTAAATGATCTCTTTTGCTGGGTGGTTAACGATTTCAAAAAATATTTCTTTTGACACGCAGTCACAAAATTAAATTAAATTGACAACTTCAAAAAAAAGCTAATAGTCTGGGAGATTAAACTACACTTTGCTGTCCCAGTTTTTTTTTGGGCGCAATGGTACCATTGTGGTTAAAAATCTTTATTCAACCCGACATAAATAAATTCACAGTATCGACAATTACTTTAAATGCAGACTCGGAGCTTAATTTCCTAGTGAGTTTTTTACAACTCACTTGTAAAAAACTGAAATAATGTCTCTATTATAGTCTACGTCTAAAAGTAAAAGGGCATGAAAATGTCAACTTTTTTCTATATTAGTTACATCGACGGATGAAATCGACGAATGAGGTATTTCATAAACCACTGAATGGACTTAATTTTTTGGCCAATTTAAACCCAATGAAGTTTTAATATTTAAACTTCTCGCACTAAATGAAATTCTTAGTTGATGAATTATTTCAGGCTATTCAGCACTCAGGAGTAGAGGGTGAAGACGTTTTCCTGGTTTTGGAGGACCACATTTTCTCAACGGAACAAAACTCGAATTTGATAAATTTAATAATGACGTCTGGCGAAGTAACAGATCTATTTACAAATGTGGAAATGGAATCCTTTGTTAAAGGTCTTAAAGAAAAGTCGGATGAACAAAATTTTGATGGAGATCATATTCGGTTTTTTGCAGAAAGTACGTAACAAACTAGAATAGGGTAGTATACACTACACTTTCACATTCTTACCGATCAAAATAGATTATAATAAAATTTACATTACATTTTTGTAAACTTTTTTTTAATATACAAAAGAATTCTAAAAATATGTACATTACTGTAAAAGTATATTGTTGTTTTTTAACTTTTAGATCTATTTTTTGCTTTCCTTTAGTTGAAGGTCGTAACACTTGTGTCCCTAATATACAGGGTGATTCCTAAGTTGATACTTCTTTTTTAGCTGTGTATAGAACGCATTAAAATAAACAACTTTTTCAAATACCTTTTTTCAAAAAACTCAAAAAAATCTAAGTGCGGGCCTGGACATTAAAACATAGCCCGCTATAGTTTCTGCTGTTTTTCTTATCTCTTATTAGTATTAGTCATACGGGTAGTGTTGAGCACTATGCTGCGGTGTGTTTTTCTGAAGCAAGTTAATTTTAAATTGGTGATAGGCACGTGAAAATGGTAAAATTTGAAAACAATGAACTAATAGATATGGTGCGAATTTACTGTGAGTGTTGTAAAAGTGCGGATGTTTCTTCGAGATTATACGCAGAACGCTGTCCCTTTCGGGCTCATCCTACACCCAGAAGTTTTCTTAATGTTATTCAACGGGCAAGTTAGGCAGAACCGTTTTTGATTCGTAGTGTAATAAATGAATGTAAGTACTTTATTTTTGAGTTTTTTGAAAAAAGGTTTATGAAAATGTTGTTTATTTTAATGCCTTCTATACACAGCTAAAAAAGAAGTATCAACTTAGAAATCACCTTGTATAGATTACTAAATTATTTTGATCAATGCTACCGGAATAGGAGGATATCAGGCAGTCATAACAGGTTGTTTATATATTTAACATAGTTAATTTGAAGGTCACAAACCTATATATAGGATATCCCAAATAGGGATTCACTGTACAGGGATCTCGTAAACCATATAAGATAGAGAGATAGTTAAATTAGAAAAAAGTTGTGCCCTACACAATTCTGCAACATTGTGTTTTCAAATTTAAAAATCTCCGAATATTTGGATATTTGGACAAGACCGAATTTTCGCGATTTCGTTTTTATTTATTTTTTACTCTATTTCAAGAGATAAATTAAATTAAAGTTTACTTTCCCTTACCATTTTGTCTCATCTATAAGCTGATGTAATTAGATTTTTAATTCAACGTTTCGTTTTTTCAAAACCTTCATCATTGTTGTTGTTGCTAGGGACAATTTTGAATATGCTGCTCTGTCCAATATATTTTTTTGTTGGTTCAAAAAACGCTGCTGTAGCAATTGTAATTAAACCTAATTAAAATAGGGTCATTTTAAATTTTTTTTTCAGATATAAGAAAGAAGCTTCACATCTTTGTTATTTTGGATCAAGATAATAAAAATTTGCGATCTATGTTTTTAAACTGTCCCGCTTTTTCACAAAACAGTGGATTATTTTGGTTAAACAAATGGAATGAAACTACCCTAAAACAATTTCCAGAGGGATTAATATCACAGTAAGTGTAGATAAGAGTGAGATCTAAACTGCTGAACAATTGCTGTAGAAATACACTCCAAATTCCTTTACTTATTTACATTTCGTCTTCGATATCGCCACTAGAAAAAATAAAATAATTACATTTTTTGAAAAAAAAAAATTATACAGTTTATGTAGAATTTTATAAGGAACACATAAAAGGCAAAATAAATAGGGGTTGCCATTTAAAATTTTAGGGGTAGGTGCCCTGGGGGTTAGGGGGTTGAAAGTAACACGACAACAAATGTCTTAAAAAATGTCCCCCTCGATATATCAATTGATGTGTTTCGCCAAATTTTCATACCATCATTGGTAGAGGCAATATTAAATGCTGTTCGTTTTCAAATTGTCACCTCGTATAGTGTGTTTGCAAAATTTTAACAAAGATAATTTTCTTTTATTTAATTTTTGGAAAACATGTATTTATTAATTTCTAACTTTCTAACACAATACTCATAAACCATGAACATATAGGTGTTTATAAGTACGCCACTGTACATCATAAAATTTAGATACAACTATTGTTACTGAACATAATCAAGCTTTTCATAAGATATAAGAATCACTCGCAAAGTTTGCACGATACAACGTACAGTGAGATCTAGCTACCAATAAGTTAAAATAAAGCAAGGTTTTCCAAAAAAATCGGTATTTCTTAAAATATAGCAGATATCAAAAATTTGACAAATTACTTTCTTTGCTATAAACCAGTGATTCAATTGACGAAGAGTGATAAAATTTAAAAATATTATTGTGAAAGTTACACGCCATTAAATTTGGAGCAAAAATCATCGTCTTCTTTACCACCCTGTATATAAAATTTTCTGACAGTTAAAGACAAACCAATATTGACAATCATTTTTCCAAGGGTTAAATCTATCAACCATTCAAAACCGTAGATCGATATCATATCTGGTTCAGAAAATATTAACTGTTAAATTTATGCGAAATTTTTCTTGCTCGAAAGCAATTGTCCAGCAGTTTAGTTACGCATTCGCCATCTCGTTTTTTGATCAATATAAAAACAATATAAAGTTGAATAAGTTTGAATTTATAAAGTACTAAAAGCAGAAAAAGAAAAATAGACAAATATAACAAATTTTCGTTTTTTGCTTTTATTATTTCATTAATCAATATTTCTTTAGTTTAAAACTGTAGATAATTGCTACTCAAGGACCGCTTTTTGGCCGCTTTTTTAACATAGTGAAAGGATATGAAATATTGATCAAAAAATGAAATGGCAATGGCATTACTAGACTTTACTCTTAAATAAGTTAGATTGATTAAAATATTTGTGCGTTTTTAAAAGCACTAATTTAACTGTATTTTGTTTTTTAAACATCATCCAAACTAACTAAGCAACTTCTTGCTACATCATTAGAATAATGTTATGTGTTCATATAACAAAAGTTACATGTTCCTTTTAAAATAGTTATTTAAAGGGGATATAACTACCAGGTTTTTTTTTAAACAATCAAAACTCTATTATCTGAAATAGCCTCGAAATGACCTTTGCGTTATTGGGGTATATATTAATTTAATCTACTTATTTTGTTTATTTATTTCAGATTAAATCGATCTCAAGATAGTGAATGTAGTAGTGGATTTGATTATATTTATAAATCATTACCTGATGCAGTACCTTCAAGATATATATCTATGGTGAAACTGTATTACAGTATGTACAATGAGAAGAAAATGTTCATAAATTCAAATATTTCTCAGCTCAAGGTCATTAAAAATATAAATGTAGTATTATATTAAATATATCATATGGGCCTCAATTCTTCAAGCTGTGGAATTATTCCGGTCGAAATGCCGCTACGGTAATCCTCAAGGCCCTTCTTTTAAATTCTTGAGTTATACTGGAGTTCCAATGGTCTTGTGTCTGTTTAAATGTTGGAGACAATGACTTTCTTTGATTGGTAGTAGAGTTTTGGACTTGCATGTCTTTATTTGTTTTGAATCGTACTACAGTATTTACCTGAAGACGACTGGAGATGCTTACCAGTTGAAACGTAGTGATTCAAAACAAATAAAGACAATGCACGTCCAATGATCTTATTGGAAACTTTCCCTACGAAATACGAGATCGCTATTTTCATGGGAAAATGGCATATCGCCATGGGACAGTCTACTCCCATGAACCAAGAATTGAGGCCCAGGTGGGTAAATTAAAAGGACTTTTAAACCAAGTTTATATTTTATATCAGAGAGGGAGTATTAATAATTAAATATTCAGATTTCTTATACACATGGAATAAATAAGTTTAAAAAAATTAAAGTGTTAAGGATGGTAATAAATTAACTGGTAAATTTCTAGATATTAATCATAGTAGAACAATATACAACTCCAAATAATATCGAATCCATTAAATACAACTCTAATAGTATATAATTTACCAAGGTTTTTTTTTAATCACAAGGAGCGTAGCGATGACATATTTACGACGTAAGGGCTTAATAGTATAGCTGTCTAATGTTTAATATATATTTTTTTCACTACTAACACATTTACAAGATACCTATTTTTACAGTATTAATACTAAAAATATGTATATTTAAAAGATTGCTACTATAACTTTTTTAATCAAGTTACCTGTGCTTTGGAATTAGCAAGATAATTTGTTGTTGTCTCGTCGTGGCTTTGTAAATGTCAATTTTTGTTGATTGAAGAAGTGGTTTTTAATTAATTTATTGCGATATTACTAATTTTAAGCTTTATTACGATCCGAATACTATTCTTCCTATGAATATGGCACATTATTTTTCCATAGCTTATATTTGTGATTTACAGTATAGCTACTTTATAATATCGAACTCAAAATCAAGTTACCTGCTTGCAAATAGATTATTTTCATTATTAACCATGGTCAATAATAATTTTCAAAGTAAAGAAAAGCTATTTCTAAGATTAATAATCGGTCAATAATGACCGTTTTATAGGGCAGTAATGGAAAAATTATATTAATAATATTTTAAATAGGGTGGTGTTTCCAAACTGACAGATGCCAAGAATTTAGTGGGCGACTTAAAACAAAAAGCGGCTGAACAACAACAAAAACTAGAAGAAAAACAAGCGAAGGCCAATGGGGCACTGAATATGATAAGTAATACTATTAAAGGTGCAAATACACATAAAGAAGAAATGGAAATTTTAAAAAGGAAAACTGAAGAAGAAAATGTGCAGCTCGTGCGAAGGTAATCTCAAAATATCTTCATTTTGTTATTATTACAATTATTTATTTAGAATATTATTTTCTTTAGTCATAAAGGAGATCACATCACACAAGAACCAATAAGATTAATTTTAAATAGGGAATCTGTATATTATAGAAAATGTATGTGCAACAGCATAATTTGTTCTTTTAACAAATAATAAATTTTAATACGAACACCTTTGAAAATGAGAAAAAGCACGATTAAATTGGCTAGAAAACGCCGTATATCACACGCGTGTTGAAAAAATATATTTTAACACTAGTGTTGAAATACAAGGCACACTATTTAATTTAAACATATGGTGCCAATTTGACAGACCACCCTTATTTATTAAAAAAAAAACGAATTTCAGAAAGCAGTAATTGTAAAGTGTTTAACTTATTTATCATGCATTTGTCGAGTGACTCAGAGTTAAAGTGTGAAAATATGCCATCTGAAATTATAAAATATGTTAATAATATACTGGAAAATCCATTAGGTACCAGAAAAAAAAATCGCGCTTAAGAGAGTTTTATGTATTAAACAACAAATCTTTATAGGTGGCGATAGCGTAAAGAATAGAGCTTTAGCCTACAGATCGCAAGATCACAGGTCCAAATCCCATCAGGTGTATTTGACTTTTTTTTATAAAAACATTAAAAAATTTATAGGATTATTTTGAATTGAAATATTTCTTGTTGGGTGGAGTTTTTAAATTTATATTTAATACATCTTTCTTGATTAAATTTAAAATTTTTTATTCTGGTTGATCTAGAAGTCAATCCAGGATTAGTTCTTCCTATGATATATAAAATATGAAAAAATGAAAATGTTAAACTACAAATAAAGGAAAAGCCTATTGACAAACTATATGAAACCAGATATTAAGTGGAACATAATCCTAAGTATATTAATTTCAACACTAGTGTTGATAATTTTTTTTCAATACAAGTGTTGAAATATTTTTTTCACAAATCAAAGAATTTTTAATAATTCTTTATGGTCGTAGGAAAAATAGTCTATATTAGTCGTGTGAAAGTGATTATTCTAAAACTCGGAGAATTTAAGCACTCGGCGGACGCCTTGTGCTAAATATCTCCTCGTTTGAAAAGTATTACTTTCATCACTTGTTATGTAATATACTATTTGATATGAGAAGAAAAATGATCGTGGTTTTGTAGATATATTGACAGCATTTTTAAAGTAATCCTTTAACTTTAAACGCAATTTAATAGAGTTGCACTGAGACTAGTCGACATTTTAATGCAACCTTTTTTATGGAAACATTCAATATTATCATTTTATATCGCACTGGAGGGTGAGTTTTCACGAAAAAGGAAATGATGGGGATAAGCGGTAATCTAGATTTTTTTGGGCTTATGATGTTATTAGAAATATATCTATATAGGTATGAAATCGTTATTATAAATTAATCCTTCTAAAAATTACTATTTCCGTTACTTACCAGAGTTTATGTATTGTTTCTAGAAAAGCAGAAATAGAGCTAGAATTAGCTGAGGTAGAACCATTAATTAAGGATGCTAGTGCAGCTGTAGAAAATATTAAAACTGAGTCTCTATCGGAAATACGATCTCTAAGGGCACCTCCAGAAATTATAAGGGATATCCTAGAAGGAGTTCTTAAACTTATGGGGACTCAGGATACCTCGTGGAACAGCATGAAGATTTTTCTTGCTAAAAGGGGGGTAAAGGAAGACATAAGGTTAGTTATTTATTAGGTATAAAGGGAAGCCAATTGATAAAGCAATTTTTTCATATTGACTTTAGAATGAAATCTCAACACGAAATTAGTTCGACTAAAATATCGATTATGTAATCAATGAGTCTTAGAAAAATATTAAATTTCATTTGTTTTTGGTTTAATTTCGGTATAAATCTGGGCATCAAAATAAGTTATTTTACTTTATTGTTTTCTATTCCCAAAATGCATCGTTTATTTATAGAAGTACAACTCCAAGAAAAATCGCTTGTACATTTCTGTCTTAGTTTTTCATTCTTTAATTTAAAAAGCCAACTTCTGGTTTCACTATTAAACTTGTATAACCAGTGTTATAAAAAAAATGTTCTTCTGTTTCTTTGAAAAAAATCGTAATTAGGTATTTCAATTCTTCTGAAATATTTAAAAATCTATTAGATACACGGTAGAACACAAAGAATATAGTAAATACACCTCTCCATACCCTTAATTCATTACACTGAATAGTGAGAAAAGTGCCGTGTTAAGATACTGACTGTGCTTTATAATAACGTCAAACACTTAAGTATATACAGGGTGATTCCTAAGTTGATACTTCTGTTTTAGCTGTGTACAGAATGCATTAAAATAAACAATATTTTCAAATACCTTTTTTCAAAAAACTAAAAAATAAGGTACTTAACATTCGTTTATTACATTATGGATCAAATACGGTCCTGCCTAACTTACCCATTGAATAACATTAAGAAAACTTCTGGGTGTAGGATGAGCCCGCAAGGGAAAGGGTTCTGCGTATAATCTCGAAGCAGCAGCCGCACTTTGACGACACTTGCAGTAAATTAGTACCTACCATATCTACTAGTTCATTGTTTTCAAATTTTACCATTTTCACATGTCACCAATTTAAAATTAACTTGCTTAAGAAAAACACACCGCAGCAGATAAATAACTGACCATGCATGACTAATAAGACAAAAACAACATAAAGTATATCAAGCTAAGTTTTGATGACCAGACCCGCACTTGGATTTTTTAACTCTTATCGCGCCTATTTTTAAGTTTTTTGAAAAAAGGTATTTGAAAATGTTGTTTATTTTAATGCCTGGATAGGAAAATATTTATGTCACATTTGCAACACATTTTTTAGATCATTTGATGCAAGTCGAATTCAGACAGAGAATCGCCAAGCTGTGGAAAAGCTTATAAGTTTAAAAAAAGAATCATTTGATTTAAAAAATGCCAAACGAGCATCAGTTGCAGCTGCTCCTTTGGCTGCTTGGGTGGAAGCGAATGTCAAATATTCAAAAGTACTGGCCAAAATAAGACCTTTAGAGAAAGAACAACAGAAACTGAAACAGTAAGTATTTAATCAATACCAGTAATAATTAATTGTACTACCTTATTATCTTAAGAGTATTTTAACGCTCGCAATTATTGGTGACATTTTGCAAACCAACAAAATCCCTCTTAACACTATTTCTAACGTGATTTTCTCGGAATCCACACAAACAATTTGGTAAAAACCTATTTCATATTCAGCGCAAATAGAATTATTTCCAGCGAATCAAGATTCAGGGTTCAGGTACCAGCCAGTGCGGAGATTTTAGCGCCTGAAAAATTGATTAGCGGGATTTTGTTGGTTGGTATTCACCATTTACTCGATTTCCTTTAAAATTTTGTACGGAAATACATGGACCTATTTTCATTATAACATTATATTTGTAAAAAATGACCTTAAGTTAAAAGTAGGTACGAAGTGTCAACTACATTATTGATCTTTATTGAGAACTGGAAATGATTTATTTTTAAAAACTGAGCACTGATAATGATTAGTTTTAATTATTTAAACAAGAAAGTTTTAATTTTGTTTAGAAACTTGGTTGATGCTGAAACACAGCTTACAGAACTTAAAGATAGCTTATCGGATGTAGACACTACAGTGGCCAAACTGAAAGAGCAACTGTCAATTTATACCAAGGAAGCTGCTGAACTGGAGATTAATTTAAAACAAGTTCAACAAACATTAACGTCAGCTGAAAGTTTAGTTACAAAGCTAGAAGATGAGTATCAAAGATGGCAAGAACAAGTAGGTATAGAAGGGTCCATCGAAAATTTATTTATATAGATTGCCAACATCAAACAGCCTAGACCAGTTAAAAAAATGGGTTATTCTACCCGAAATCCGGTTTCAATCGATCGATAACATTAAAATGTATTTTTTCGGCGCTTGTGTAAAAATATCTCTATTCAGAGAATCACTCAAATAGCTGCGTGTCGACTAGCATAAAATATTGAATATCTTGGTGATTCTCTGGATATAGAAATTTTTACACGAGCGCCGAAAAATACATGTTAACGTTTTTTCTGGCTATTCGATCAAAAACCGAATTTCGTGTAGAATAACCCATTTTTTTTTACTGATCGGGCCAGGTGGATTCCGGCTAAGCTGTTTGATGTCGGCAACCTTTATCAATGAATTTTCGATACACGATGAATATTACTGAGAGTCCTAAATGATATCAACCCAATTAATTTATGAAATTTGCCCTTACACGATCATTATTAGTACCTACCGCCATTCCCTTATTATTTTTACAAAATAATTACATTATTGTTGTGATTTATCTTAACGAATGGTATAACTTAGATTTTTTTTTTTGATTGACATCTGGTCGTGTAGGGACGCCAAATAATAAAGCGATAGATTCTTGGATCTTTATATTTTATACAGCTATCAAATCAAGTAATGATTTTTCATACTATAATATTTTCTACCTAATTATTTTAACAAAAATTATTTTTTTTATAAACAAAAAGTAATTATAGAAATTAATAAATGCAATTCTTAAAATAATAGAGACAATTACCTGGGATCTAGAAAACGGTAAGAGATACGAAGATGGTTAAATTGAGGCAAAGTTTCGTATTTTGGGGCTTAATAATTCGGTGAAAGAAAATTGTAAATATTCCAAATACCTTCGGAGATATCCGAAAAAACCTAAATTTTTAGTTTTGATTTTTAATTTTTTGCGCCTTCATTTTTGACTTGGGAAAAAACAAAAAAAACTACTCATAACCGTTTTTTATGTTCTACAAGATGGCGTTATTAGTTTTTAAATTCGACGTTTCGTTTTAGATACCAACCTTAAGTCAATTTTTTCCAATATGGACCTGGAATTTTAAAAACAGTTTTAGGGACTTCTACACTTTGGAAATTTAATACAATTTAAAGATTTTAAAAAAATTTACGTTTTGTCATCAAATATCACATCATTAATATTTCAAATTATACTTTCTTTACTATTACGGCCCTGGCAATTATTTTTAGGATAACTGAAATATTAAAATTATAGTACATGAAGTTATGGCGTTTTGGCCGTTTTATTAAGAGTAACCGTAACAATACTCTAGGAAGTAAGTAAGTTCCTAAGGCATGAGAAGTAAATCTATTTTTTATTAGTATATTATTTATTTTATTAATATAACATCTTAAGTCCTATGATTTTTGCCTTAGACCTAGATCGAAATATTGTAATACAGAAAAAAACTAATGATCCCGAGTAAAGAAAAGGCAACTGGAGTGTTAGTCTAGCTATGTGATGCGCTTATGTTTGTTTCAAAAACAATTTCAAATTTTTTTTACTGTTTATACGGTCTGATAATGCCAATTTCTGGTGAAACATGTAGCAAAAATAAACAGACAGAAAAATATTTGAGGCCGAGACTTTTGGTCTTTTCTCTTACAAAATATCAAATATCAGGTCTTTTTGAGTTAAAATTGGCGGATTTTTCAGTAGAGGGAGATGATATGTTCAACGCCAATTTGCTCACACCCTTCTGCGCATGCCCAGGCAGTGCGCAGGCGCGTGTCATATGTCATACGTCATCTGTCATGTCACACTCTTGGGCGTGAGCTACTTGGGCATTAACTACTTGGGCGCTAGCTACTTTGGCCTTAGCTACTTGGGCGTTAGCTACTTGGGCAATAGTATTCATTATAGGCTCCGTGTTAAGGATGACGTCATATTATGTTTAGGAAAAGATGGCGGCTGTCACCTGTCAATTAAGATATGTCAAGGTCACCTGTGACTTGGCAAATGTTAAAATTAAAATCTAACACGTGGGTCGGGTTCAGGGTGACGTAATAAGTCGTTTAGAGAAAACCCGAACACGATCGGCTGTCTGGTTCGGAAGATATAGTATTTTGCGATTAGGGCTCTAATGCATAAAGGTGGAAAGGAGAAATTTGGTAAGCAGGTATAAGATAAGTATACCTATCGACTAGTGAAGAAATATTTCAAAAATCCCAAGTAATAACGAAACTAGATGTATAAAACCATCAAGTCCTTATCATTATCCATAGGCACCGCTCTTCTATATTAACAAGTTAATAGAATAATTATTATCTCAGATTATTACATAATCGGCTAAATATGTCAAAGTTAGCAAAAAACCACTCGCCTACAGCTCATCAGATATATCATCAAATATGTCTTTAACTCGTTAGAAAAAACCAAGATCCTTAGAACGGCTAGCTATAGAAAAATATCCCTAAAACGTGATGATTGAGTCATACTTTTTATCTACCCTGTATACTGCAAATTATTTGCTATTCTCACACACTTCAATTTAATTATACATCGCATAAGAAAACTGAATTTGAATGCATACAGATTAGTGCATGGTAATTAACTCTCACTCTGCTCATTATCTCATTAAATATTCATCGCATCGAACGACTATAATTCAGGTCAAGGAAAAAGCTTGAACACCAAGCGAGAGTTATTACATTTGAAAAAATATCTAATTATATTCCTAGAAGGTGAAAGCAACTAGCACAGTTTCGGGAAAGATATAAATACAGGGCCAGTCTAGAAGTTAATTCAGTTATTATTCGGCAACCGTTAAAAACAGTATACATAAAGTGATAAAATTGTAAGTACCTATTATATTCTCTATAATTATGTGTTTTAATTTTTATTTAATTTAAAACAAAACAATCAAGTGTTAAATAAATCAGAGTAAATCGGGGAGGCTAAGATGTATATTTAATTTTGGTATTTTTTAGTAAAAAACAGAAAATATGATATATTATTAATTGATATGATAATGAATGATAAATTATTATTATAATATTATTAAACCTTTTAGCTATCTCATTCTTAATCGCAAATATTTCTAAATATATTTAATACATCTAAATTAGATAGCAAGGTCAACTTGCTATTGTGCTTACGGATACAGTGACTGGATAATATTAAAGGTTAAGACATGTTTGAAAAATAATATGAATGCAGTAACTAATTAATATTCAATGTTATGTCCTGTATGTATTGCTAATACGCTGCTAAGATTGCATCATCTTTATTACCTGGAAACATTCTCTTAGCCTCGCCATGTTAATTAATAAACGTATATACTCAACATTATTACATCATCTTAGGTATATAAATACTAACAGAAACATTTATTCCTCAGACGTTCCCAAGCGTTCATACAAATAAGGTCTGGTGAAAGGATTTGAATTTTTCCTTATTGTGCAGTGTGTTATTATTTGGTAAGTATAGATATTATTTGCTATATTATGTCAGTGTATAATTATTTAAAAATTGACGATTTTGTAAAATATAAGTGCTAAATAAGCTAACATGGTGATCTATATATTTGATATTTATTGTTATTTCAGTGGTACAACGTTAAACTAAAACAGAATAACTGAGGTTATGTTTGTTTATAAATCTGATAATTATTGAATGACAAAAATACTTTAATAGGGGTTAAAACAAATCATTATATTATTTTTAAAGTGAATATTGCTCATTAGAGAATCCAAAAGGTATCTGTTTATATGAACAATAATTTCTATTTTGCAGAAAATGTTTGTTTGTGAGAACTGCCAGCGTTCATTCACCAAAAAGAGTAACCTCAAACGTCATGGGGATTGCAGACTTACTGTTCAAGTCTGTCAAACTTGCAAAGACAGCTTTGCGTCAAGAAGAGCTCTCCAACAACACCAACAGGAGAAACATAGAGCTCCCAAAAGGCAAGCTACGTCTCAGCAAGTAGCCATGGCTAAGAAGGCTAGACTCGTTTCGACCGATGGTAAGTTATTGCATCATATTGTGTAAGATTAGGTATTGTATCATACTGTTTAAGATTAGAATATATTGCAGCATAATTTAAAAAACGATAATAAGGCATTGACAGCTTGTATAATTTATTTGCTATAACCTATGTTTGGCCATATATGAACAGCATCAGTCAACAGGAAAAAATTAAAACGACGTTGCCATTACAGTGCGGTAATAATTGTATAAAAAGTATTATAAGTGAATTTTAATTTATTTCAGAACCGTCAACTTCAGGTTCATCTATGCAGCAGAGGTATTGCAATGACTGCAAGCTAGATGTGCCTATCTCCCGTTGGTCCAACCATATAAGGACCTTAAGCCATCGGGAGAACTGCAGCGTTATACAGGAGGAAGGTGTGGAGCTGATTAAAACGTCATTCCGAAGCCGAATTGCTACCTACCGACTTTCTTCAAGACAGGACCCCACCAACGTCCCCGAGTTCCTTGAACACCTACAGGGTAAATTTACTAGGTTGGTGGGGACCGTACTACAAAAATATGATCAACTGAAAGTCGGGGTAGAGCTTTTTGGCCGCTTCCTCCTGCAGACGAACGAGTCGACTGAGGTGAAGTCTTTCAACACACGATACGTGATGGTGAATGGAGCGACAGACTTGGAGGAGCTGTTTGGACAGTTTACTACCATCCTGGACCGTAAATACTCTGAATTTGCGGAAAAGGACAGTGGTAAGTAATATTACAAGCGTTTAAAAAATATTAACTAACACATTTTTAAATCATTTTACTTAACAATGTTTCTATTGTTACAGGGTGGACTCTTCAACAGCTCCTACACCTAGAATTAGGCATTAACAAGATCAATCCTCTAAAGGCATCATCCTACATCCCGCTACCAAAGGAGATTGAAGCAAAGAAAGCTGTTCTAAACATTCAAAACACTGATCAAAAGTGTTTCATATGGTCAGTCTTGGCAGCCTTGCATCCGGTTCATTGGACTCAACATGCAAATAGAGTCGCGAACTATCTGCCTTTTGAGAACGAGCTGGACTTTACAGGTATGGAATTTCCGATTAAACTTAGTGATATATCTAAATTTGAACGCCTTAATAATATTTCTATCAATGTCTATGGGCTTGAAAAAGTTTATGATAATGGTAAAAATAGTATTGAGGTTGTAGGTCCCTTATACTTTACTACATCTCGTAAGGAGAGACATGTGAATTTGTTATTAATCAGCGATGATTATGAAAATAGCCATTACTGTTTAATAAGAAACATGTCTCGACTGGTCTCAAGTCAATTATCTACACGATGCGGTACAAAGTATTTATGTGATGGTTGTCTAACTTACTTTTATTCAGAGCAAAAATTAAAAGCTCATCAAGAACATGATTGCGGACACGTTTTGGCTAAAGTACCGACAACAGATTTAAAAAAGAATAAATACGGAGAAGAGGTCCCCGAGAATATTTTGAAATTTACAAATTTTGAAAAGAAATTAAAGGTACCTTTTGTTGTTTATGCCGATTTCGAGACAATCCTTGAACCTATACCTACAGAGGAAAATGAGTTGGACCCTGATACATCCTATACCATGAGGACTCATAAACATGTACCCTATTCATTTGCATACTACATTAAATGTGATTTTGATGATGCCTATTCAAAGTACCAAAGTTATAGAGGGCAGGACGCACACAAAGAATTTGTAAAACGGCTAGATGTTGATTGCAAATCAATATACAACCATTTTATGAAGGAAGTGGTGCCTATGTTACCTATGACGGCGGAACAAGAGAATGAGCATCGACAAGCAACAACCTGTCATATTTGCGAAAAACCATTTGACGTAGAAGCAAACGATAGAGTTCATGATCACGATCATTTAACGGGGCTGTATCGCGGGCCAAGTCACTCTGTATGTAATCTAAATTATAAAATTCCCAATTTTATTCCCATATTTTTCCATAATATGTCCAATTTTGATTCCCATCTGTTTGTCAAGGAATTGGCTTGCGATGAAGAAAAGTTGGACGTTATCCCCCAAAATAAGGAAAAGTATATTTCCTTTACTAAACACATATTGGTGGATAACGTCGAAAACAAGGAGGGAAAACAACGACAGGTATTTTTAAAATTGCGTTTTTTGGATAGTTTTCGATTCATGGCTAGTGGGCTAGATAAATTAAGTCAAAATTTAAAATCAGAGCAATGTAAAACCGTGCGAAAATATTTCGAGGATGATAATAAATTTGAACTTATTCGACAGAAGGGTGTCTTCCCGTATAATTACGTAGATTCATTTTCAAAATTAGACGAAAACAGGTTACCATCACAAAAAGGCTTTTTTAATAAACTAAAAAATGAGGATATAACCGTAGATGATTATAAGCGTGCTTGGAAGGTATGGAATCTATTTGAGTGTAAAACTTTAGGCGAATATTCCGACATTTATTTAAAATCCGACGTATTAATTTTGACAGATGTCTTTGAAAGTTTTAGAGACGTGTGCCTGGCTACTTATGGCCTTGATCCTGCGCAGTACTTTACTGCGCCGGGTCTTTCGATGGAGGCCGCCCTTAAAGCGACATCCATCAATCTTGAGCTTCTGACCGATCTAGACATGGTGCACTTCTTTAAACACGGTATTCGCGGAGGAGTCAGTCAGTGTAGTATAAGGAAAGCTTTTGCGAACAATAAATTTATGTCTAATTATGACGCTACCAAACCCACCTCTTACATCATGTACCTGGACGCTACCAATCTATACGGAGCAGCCATGTCTCAATTTTTACCAACGGGGAGCTTTAAGTGGTTAAACGAAGCCGAAATTCAAAATTTAGATTACCTAAATATCGTGAAAGATTCACCAACAGGTTACATATTAGAAGTTGATTTAGATTATCCGGAAGATTTACATTCTTTGCACAATGAGCTACCCTTTTGCCCAGAATCCATTGCACCGCCAGGGTCTAAATTCCCGAAAATAACAAAATTAATTCCAAATTTCATGAAAAAAGAAAAATATATTATTCACTACCAAAATTTGTGTCAAGTTCTAGAGTATGGCCTTAAGCTCACAAAAATTCATCGTGTAATATCCTTTGACCAATCACCCTGGCTTAAGAAATATATAGACCTAAATACAGCGTTGCGAAATCAGGCAAAAAATAAGTTTGAAAAAGACTTTTTTAAACTGATGAACAATGCTGTGTTTGGCAAGACAATGGAAAACGTGGAAAAACGGGTAGATGTAAAGCTTGTTACCCATTGGGAAAATATTGGTAGGAGGTTGGGGGCCGGAGCGTTAATCGCGAAACCTCATTTTAAAGATCGAACCATTTATAGCGAAAACCTGGTAGCAATCCAGATGAAAAAACAAAAAGTGGTGTATAATAAACCCATTTACGTGGGTTTTTCAATCTTGGAAATATCCAAAACAATTATGTATGACTTTTTGTACGGGTACATTAAGCCGAAATATGACAACAGCGCGGAATTGTTATACACTGACACCGACTCCCTAATTCTAAAAGTAACAACAGATAATTTCTATGACGATATGACGGCAAATTTAAGTAGATTCGATACTTCCAACTACTCACAAGATAATCCACATAATGTTCCTGTAAACCAATCTATACTTGGTAAAATGAAAGATGAATATGCAGGAAAGATTATTTGGGATTTCTATGGAACCGGGGCGAAAGCATATTGCGTTAATGTGGAGGGAAAGTTAACTAAAAAAGCTAAAGGGGTTCCTGACTACGTCACCCAAAAAGAACTAACTCTTGACGATTATAGAGAAGCGGCTGACGTAGAAGGAACTCAGATTCATCGTAAAATGAACACTTTCCGTTCGCATGAACACGATATGTATGTCGAACTTCAAAATAAGGTAGCGCTGTCATACGCGGACGACAAGCGCTTCATTATACCCGGTTTCGAGCACACGCTTGCTTGGGGTCATAGAGATATAGTATTGTATGAGGAATCATCGGAAATTCCATAAGCTAAGACTGACCATAGCAATCTTTGTTTCAATCTTCTTGGATAGCTGAAGGTTTTAGAGGGTTGTGATATTAGGCTAGGTATTTATTATATTATTATTTAATTTGTTTATTTATTGTATTATTATTATTTATTATTATTCATTGTATTAATATTTATTGTATTATTATTTATTATATACATAGATGAAAATGTTAATTTTTTGTATTAAAATGTGTATCATATATACAAATAAACACAGGATTTCTTTGTATTCAAATTTTTTGTCTTATTTTACCCCCTCTCCCTCTTCCCCACTAAGGAAAAAAAACAGATATAAATTTTTTAACATTTATTTTACAACAGTATAATATTCAATGTTTAGTTTAAACAATGCAGGTATATGTCTTGCAAATAAACGAATTAGCTTGTCAGTCCATCGAAACAAATATTTGTCTGTCATGGCATCTTCAAACTTGAGGCTTCGCTTTTCGTCATTACGATGAAACACCAAAGTGTACTGTCCAATAATCATAAAGATGTCAACCCAGTGAGTGTTGAAACAATCAAACGTACTTATGAATTCTTCAAATTCATCACTAGAAAAATAAATCTTGCCATATCCAATAGTGTCTATGATTACTTGTTTACGCTCTTTTTCTGTAGTGTTAAATATAATTGTTATGTAATCATCAATTTCATAAAGTCTGCTTGGCTTGATCTTGCGTACAATATCATCAGTATCCTGCTGACATCGAGAAGGAGATTCAAACACTTTATCCCAAGCGGATGATGAAGAGGAGGCTGCCATTGATAAGTATTAGAGGTTAAGTTTTAACAACTGTCTAACCAAATATTTATGATCTTCGTAACACTTGATATCTTTTTTCAGCCTACGTATTTTTCGCAGATGTTCTTGGAGTTTAACTCTAAGATCGACTGCCTTTGCCATAAGCTGAAGACTAAATGACTAAATTCCAACTTTAACGCTAAATATTTCTTTCGTAAGGTATTACCCGTCTGAATAATTCTTTGCTTAACATCCTTACCGAGATTCTTTTAAATAAGAAGCCATAACAGATAAAACAGCTAAAATCAGGTAAAAACCCGATAAAAACAGCTAAAAACCTGCTTAAAAACAGCTAGCGGTTTTTAAAAAACAGCTAAAAACCGCTAAAAAAACAGCCCTGTTTAAAAACAGCCCTGTTTAAAAACAGCCCTGTTTAAAAGCAACCCTATTTAAAAACAGCCCTGTTTAAAAACAGCCCTGTTTAAAAACAGCCCTGTTTAAAAACAGCCCTGTTTAAAAACAGCCCTGTTTAAAAACAGCTAAAACAGCCCTGTTGTGTTGTTGTTGTTGTTGTTGATTCGATTTGTTAGGATATGTCTATGTTCAATGATGTGCTATGACTTAGGGAATTAAATACCTAATAAACATGCTACGATACCGACTATTATTAATATCATTATCTTTAACAATGACTAAGAATCCAAACATATCTTATCAATATTCCGAACAAACACGTTTAAAAGTACCGAAGGACGTGCATGTATTAACATGCTCGCCGTAGGTTTATTTCAAGCGAAAATCATTCGGGCTGAATCAAATCAGTACCTTAGCATTATCAAGAACCAGTTTTAAGTATTTTTCGATAAGTTTGTCGCAAATAGAATAAATTAATATCATTGCTATTATAACCATATGGAAGGCATAATAAATTTGATAATTCAGTATAACCATTACACTTCTAACATACGTATTTAACTGGGATTAGCATAACAACTATCGCTGTTTCTCTAAATATAAACTAAGGATAGAAGTATTCAGTTAAAACATTTATATAGAAATATTTAACTGAATTACTAGGCCCACAAAATTAATACAAATAATTTTATTTTTATATATTTATTTCAACATCATTCAAATAACAATATCTAAAATTATATAATACCTTTACATTATTCTGTGAACAATGCCACACACTTGAATCAGAATCGTGATTATAACATTCTGTTTTATTCATAAATGTGCTTAATTTAAGATTATCTTTATTAGGAATATTTACTATACAAGAATTAAAAACATCAAACTCTCTTAGAAAATTTGCTTTCATATCACCCTTTACCAAAATTCTTATATTATCAAATATATATGAAGCTATTATAGTGTCCAATATTTTTGGTATATCATTCAAATCAACATAACCAGCTTCCCAAAGTAGGCCATGATATTGGCCTTCTAAATAAACAACAGTTTTCAATTCTTCCGATTTTAAAAATTTCAGAAGGAAAGGAGGTTTAAAGAGATAAGTACTCAATCGTTCGCCATCATAGAATGACATCTCCTTTGGAATGAATACATTTTAAATATTATAACCTTGTATGTCAACACAAAGTACTTTGAGAACCATCTTTTAAAATCTATTATATTTTTAATATAATATTTATGCTTGAACCATCTATTACTTACTAAATGTTTAATAAGAACCCGTATGTCTTAATATATAAGGATTTATATCACGCAATCTTATCTCCCTCCCTCCCTCCTCCTCCTTTAATATAAGAATGAAATTTTAATTTACCATTGATCTAGAGAAACCATTAGTATAAACTAATCTTTTAAACTAATAATATCTACAAAATCACATAATATAATAACTTTTTTAAACATCAACCCTCCCTAGGGTTTGTTTAAAAATTAAATAAAAATTGTTTTTCTACAAAAGTAATTTGTTTAATAATATAATCTGCTAATTTGGGGTTTATTCGGGTTTTGGACTTGTTTGGACCACTGCGGTTTTCGGGAAATACTCGATCGTTTTTTGGGTTTGTTCGGGACGCGCGCCCGAACAAACCCAAAAAACGATCGAGTATTTCCCGAAAACCGCAGTGGTCCAAACAAGTCCAAAACCCGAATAAACCCCAAATTAGCAGATTATATTATTAAACAAATTACTTTTGTAGAGAAACAATTTTTATTTAATTTTTAAACAAACCCTAGGGAGGGTTGATGTTTAAAAAAGTTATTATATTATGTGATTTTGTAGATATTATTAGTTTAAAAGATTAGTTTATACTAATGGTTTCTCTAGATCAATGGTAAATTAAAATTTCATTCTTATATTAAAGGAGGAGGAGGGAGGGAGGGAGATAAGATTGCGTGATATAAATCCTTATATATTAAGACATACGGGTTCTTATTAAACATTTAGTAAGTAATAGATGGTTCAAGCATAAATATTATATTAAAAATATAATAGATTTTAAAAGATGGTTCTCAAAGTACTTTGTGTTGACATACAAGGTTATAATATTTAAAATGTATTCATTCCAAAGGAGATGTCATTCTATGATGGCGAACGATTGAGTACTTATCTCTTTAAACCTCCTTTCCTTCTGAAATTTTTAAAATCGGAAGAATTGAAAACTGTTGTTTATTTAGAAGGCCAATATCATGGCCTACTTTGGGAAGCTGGTTATGTTGATTTGAATGATATACCAAAAATATTGGACACTATAATAGCTTCATATATATTTGATAATATAAGAATTTTGGTAAAGGGTGATATGAAAGCAAATTTTCTAAGAGAGTTTGATGTTTTTAATTCTTGTATAGTAAATATTCCTAATAAAGATAATCTTAAATTAAGCACATTTATGAATAAAACAGAATGTTATAATCACGATTCTGATTCAAGTGTGTGGCATTGTTCACAGAATAATGTAAAGGTATTATATAATTTTAGATATTGTTATTTGAATGATGTTGAAATAAATATATAAAAATAAAATTATTTGTATTAATTTTGTGGGCCTAGTAATTCAGTTAAATATTTCTATATAAATGTTTTAACTGAATACTTCTATCCTTAGTTTATATTTAGAGAAACAGCGATAGTTGTTATGCTAATCCCAGTTAAATACGTATGTTAGAAGTGTAATGGTTATACTGAATTATCAAATTTATTATGCCTTCCATATGGTTATAATAGCAATGATATTAATTTATTCTATTTGCGACAAACTTATCGAAAAATACTTAAAACTGGTTCTTGATAATGCTAAGGTACTGATTTGATTCAGCCCGAATGATTTTCGCTTGAAATAAACCTACGGCGAGCATGTTAATACATGCACGTCCTTCGGTACTTTTAAACGTGTTTGTTCGGAATATTGATAAGATATGTTTGGATTCTTAGTCATTGTTAAAGATAATGATATTAATAATAGTCGGTATCGTAGCATGTTTATTAGGTATTTAATTCCCTAAGTCATAGCACATCATTGAACATAGACATATCCTAACAAATCGAATCAACAACAACAACAACAACACAACAGGGCTGTTTTAGCTGTTTTTAAACAGGGCTGTTTTTAAACAGGGCTGTTTTTAAACAGGGCTGTTTTTAAACAGGGCTGTTTTTAAACAGGGCTGTTTTTAAATAGGGTTGCTTTTAAACAGGGCTGTTTTTAAACAGGGCTGTTTTTAAACAGGGCTGTTTTTTTAGCGGTTTTTAGCTGTTTTTTAAAAACCGCTAGCTGTTTTTAAGCAGGTTTTTAGCTGTTTTTATCGGGTTTTTACCTGATTTTAGCTGTTTTATCTGTTATGGCTTCTTATTTAAAAGAATCTCGGTAAGGATGTTAAGCAAAGAATTATTCAGACGGGTAATACCTTACGAAAGAAATATTTAGCGTTAAAGTTGGAATTTAGTCATTTAGTCTTCAGCTTATGGCAAAGGCAGTCGATCTTAGAGTTAAACTCCAAGAACATCTGCGAAAAATACGTAGGCTGAAAAAAGATATCAAGTGTTACGAAGATCATAAATATTTGGTTAGACAGTTGTTAAAACTTAACCTCTAATACTTATCAATGGCAGCCTCCTCTTCATCATCCGCTTGGGATAAAGTGTTTGAATCTCCTTCTCGATGTCAGCAGGATACTGATGATATTGTACGCAAGATCAAGCCAAGCAGACTTTATGAAATTGATGATTACATAACAATTATATTTAACACTACAGAAAAAGAGCGTAAACAAGTAATCATAGACACTATTGGATATGGCAAGATTTATTTTTCTAGTGATGAATTTGAAGAATTCATAAGTACGTTTGATTGTTTCAACACTCACTGGGTTGACATCTTTATGATTATTGGACAGTACACTTTGGTGTTTCATCGTAATGACGAAAAGCGAAGCCTCAAGTTTGAAGATGCCATGACAGACAAATATTTGTTTCGATGGACTGACAAGCTAATTCGTTTATTTGCAAGACATATACCTGCATTGTTTAAACTAAACATTGAATATTATACTGTTGTAAAATAAATGTTAAAAAATTTATATCTGTTTTTTTTCCTTAGTGGGGAAGAGGGAGAGGGGGTAAAATAAGACAAAAAATTTGAATACAAAGAAATCCTGTGTTTATTTGTATATATGATACACATTTTAATACAAAAAATTAACATTTTCATCTATGTATATAATAAATAATAATACAATAAATATTAATACAATGAATAATAATAAATAATAATAATACAATAAATAAACAAATTAAATAATAATATAATAAATACCTAGCCTAATATCACAACCCTCTAAAACCTTCAGCTATCCAAGAAGATTGAAACAAAGATTGCTATGGTCAGTCTTAGCTTATGGAATTTCCGATGATTCCTCATACAATACTATATCTCTATGACCCCAAGCAAGCGTGTGCTCGAAACCGGGTATAATGAAGCGCTTGTCGTCCGCGTATGACAGCGCTACCGTATTTTGAAGTTCGACATACATATCGTGTTCATGCGAACGGAAAGTGTTCATTTTACGATGAATCTGAGTTCCTTCTACGTCAGCCGCTTCTCTATAATCGTCAAGAGTTAGTTCTTTTTGGGTGACGTAGTCAGGAACCCCTTTAGCTTTTTTAGTTAACTTTCCCTCCACATTAACGCAATATGCTTTCGCCCCGGTTCCATAGAAATCCCAAATAATCTTTCCTGCATATTCATCTTTCATTTTACCAAGTATAGATTGGTTTACAGGAACATTATGTGGATTATCTTGTGAGTAGTTGGAAGTATCGAATCTACTTAAATTTGCCGTCATATCGTCATAGAAATTATCTGTTGTTACTTTTAGAATTAGGGAGTCGGTGTCAGTGTATAACAATTCCGCGCTGTTATCATATTTCGGCTTAATGTACCCGTACAAAAAGTCATACATAATTGTTTTGGATATTTCCAAGATTGAAAAACCCACGTAAATGGGTTTATTATACACCACTTTTTGTTTTTTCATCTGGATTGCTACCAGGTTTTCGCTATAAATGGTTCGATCTTTAAAATGAGGTTTCGCGATTAACGCTCCGGCCCCCAACCTCCTACCAATATTTTCCCAATGGGTAACAAGCTTTACATCTACCCGTTTTTCCACGTTTTCCATTGTCTTGCCAAACACAGCATTGTTCATCAGTTTAAAAAAGTCTTTTTCAAACTTATTTTTTGCCTGATTTCGCAACGCTGTATTTAGGTCTATATATTTCTTAAGCCAGGGTGATTGGTCAAAGGATATTACACGATGAATTTTTGTGAGCTTAAGGCCATACTCTAGAACTTGACACAAATTTTGGTAGTGAATAATATATTTTTCTTTTTTCATGAAATTTGGAATTAATTTTGTTATTTTCGGGAATTTAGACCCTGGCGGTGCAATGGATTCTGGGCAAAAGGGTAGCTCATTGTGCAAAGAATGTAAATCTTCCGGATAATCTAAATCAACTTCTAATATGTAACCTGTTGGTGAATCTTTCACGATATTTAGGTAATCTAAATTTTGAATTTCGGCTTCGTTTAACCACTTAAAGCTCCCCGTTGGTAAAAATTGAGACATGGCTGCTCCGTATAGATTGGTAGCGTCCAGGTACATGATGTAAGAGGTGGGTTTGGTAGCGTCATAATTAGACATAAATTTATTGTTCGCAAAAGCTTTCCTTATACTACACTGACTGACTCCTCCGCGAATACCGTGTTTAAAGAAGTGCACCATGTCTAGATCGGTCAGAAGCTCAAGATTGATGGATGTCGCTTTAAGGGCGGCCTCCATCGAAAGACCCGGCGCAGTAAAGTACTGCGCAGGATCAAGGCCATAAGTAGCCAGGCACACGTCTCTAAAACTTTCAAAGACATCTGTCAAAATTAATACGTCGGATTTTAAATAAATGTCGGAATATTCGCCTAAAGTTTTACACTCAAATAGATTCCATACCTTCCAAGCACGCTTATAATCATCTACGGTTATATCCTCATTTTTTAGTTTATTAAAAAAGCCTTTTTGTGATGGTAACCTGTTTTCGTCTAATTTTGAAAATGAATCTACGTAATTATACGGGAAGACACCCTTCTGTCGAATAAGTTCAAATTTATTATCATCCTCGAAATATTTTCGCACGGTTTTACATTGCTCTGATTTTAAATTTTGACTTAATTTATCTAGCCCACTAGCCATGAATCGAAAACTATCCAAAAAACGCAATTTTAAAAATACCTGTCGTTGTTTTCCCTCCTTGTTTTCGACGTTATCCACCAATATGTGTTTAGTAAAGGAAATATACTTTTCCTTATTTTGGGGGATAACGTCCAACTTTTCTTCATCGCAAGCCAATTCCTTGACAAACAGATGGGAATCAAAATTGGACATATTATGGAAAAATATGGGAATAAAATTGGGAATTTTATAATTTAGATTACATACAGAGTGACTTGGCCCGCGATACAGCCCCGTTAAATGATCGTGATCATGAACTCTATCGTTTGCTTCTACGTCAAATGGTTTTTCGCAAATATGACAGGTTGTTGCTTGTCGATGCTCATTCTCTTGTTCCGCCGTCATAGGTAACATAGGCACCACTTCCTTCATAAAATGGTTGTATATTGATTTGCAATCAACATCTAGCCGTTTTACAAATTCTTTGTGTGCGTCCTGCCCTCTATAACTTTGGTACTTTGAATAGGCATCATCAAAATCACATTTAATGTAGTATGCAAATGAATAGGGTACATGTTTATGAGTCCTCATGGTATAGGATGTATCAGGGTCCAACTCATTTTCCTCTGTAGGTATAGGTTCAAGGATTGTCTCGAAATCGGCATAAACAACAAAAGGTACCTTTAATTTCTTTTCAAAATTTGTAAATTTCAAAATATTCTCGGGGACCTCTTCTCCGTATTTATTCTTTTTTAAATCTGTTGTCGGTACTTTAGCCAAAACGTGTCCGCAATCATGTTCTTGATGAGCTTTTAATTTTTGCTCTGAATAAAAGTAAGTTAGACAACCATCACATAAATACTTTGTACCGCATCGTGTAGATAATTGACTTGAGACCAGTCGAGACATGTTTCTTATTAAACAGTAATGGCTATTTTCATAATCATCACTGATTAATAACAAATTTACATGTCTCTCCTTACGAGATGTAGTAAAGTATAAGGGACCCACGACTTCAATACTATTTTTACCATTGTCATAGACTTTTTCTAGGCCATAAACATTGATAGAAATATTATTGAGACGTTCAAATTTAGATATGTCACTAAGTTTAATCGGAAATTCCATACCTGTAAAGTCCAGCTTGTTCTCAAAAGGCATATAATTCGCGACTCTATTTGCATGTTGAGCCCAATGAACCGGATGCAAGGCTGCCAAGACTGACCACATGAAACACTTTAGGTCCGTGTTTTGAATGTTTAAAACAGCTCTCTTTGCTTCAATCTCCTTTGGTAGCGGGATGTATGATGATGCCTTTAGAGGGTTGATCTTGTTAATGCCTAATTCTAGGTGTAGGAGCTGTTGAAGAGTCCACCCTGTAACAATAGAAACATTGTTAAGTAAAATGATTTAAAAATGTGTTAGTTAATATTTTTTAAACGCTTGTAATATTACTTACCACTGTCCTTTTCCGCAAATTCAGAGTATTTACGGTCCAGGATGGTAGTAAACTGTCCAAACAGCTCCTCCAAGTCTGTCGCTCCATTCACCATCACGTATCGTGTGTTGAAAGACTTCACCTCAGTCGACTCGTTCGTCTGCAGGAGGAAGCGGCCAAAAAGCTCTACCCCGACTTTCAGTTGATCATATTTTTGTAGTACGGTCCCCACCAACCTAGTAAATTTACCCTGTAGGTGTTCAAGGAACTCGGGGACGTTGGTGGGGTCCTGTCTTGAAGAAAGTCGGTAGGTAGCAATTCGGCTTCGGAATGACGTTTTAATCAGCTCCACACCTTCCTCCTGTATAACGCTGCAGTTCTCCCGATGGCTTAAGGTCCTTATATGGTTGGACCAACGGGAGATAGGCACATCTAGCTTGCAGTCATTGCAATACCTCTGCTGCATAGATGAACCTGAAGTTGACGGTTCTGAAATAAATTAAAATTCACTTATAATACTTTTTATACAATTATTACCGCACTGTAATGGCAACGTCGTTTTAATTTTTTCCTGTTGACTGATGCTGTTCATATATGGCCAAACATAGGTTATAGCAAATAAATTATACAAGCTGTCAATGCCTTATTATCGTTTTTTAAATTATGCTGCAATATATTCTAATCTTAAACAGTATGATACAATACCTAATCTTACACAATATGATGCAATAACTTACCATCGGTCGAAACGAGTCTAGCCTTCTTAGCCATGGCTACTTGCTGAGACGTAGCTTGCCTTTTGGGAGCTCTATGTTTCTCCTGTTGGTGTTGTTGGAGAGCTCTTCTTGACGCAAAGCTGTCTTTGCAAGTTTGACAGACTTGAACAGTAAGTCTGCAATCCCCATGACGTTTGAGGTTACTCTTTTTGGTGAATGAACGCTGGCAGTTCTCACAAACAAACATTTTCTGCAAAATAGAAATTATTGTTCATATAAACAGATACCTTTTGGATTCTCTAATGAGCAATATTCACTTTAAAAATAATATAATGATTTGTTTTAACCCCTATTAAAGTATTTTTGTCATTCAATAATTATCAGATTTATAAACAAACATAACCTCAGTTATTCTGTTTTAGTTTAACGTTGTACCACTGAAATAACAATAAATATCAAATATATAGATCACCATGTTAGCTTATTTAGCACTTATATTTTACAAAATCGTCAATTTTTAAATAATTATACACTGACATAATATAGCAAATAATATCTATACTTACCAAATAATAACACACTGCACAATAAGGAAAAATTCAAATCCTTTCACCAGACCTTATTTGTATGAACGCTTGGGAACGTCTGAGGAATAAATGTTTCTGTTAGTATTTATATACCTAAGATGATGTAATAATGTTGAGTATATACGTTTATTAATTAACATGGCGAGGCTAAGAGAATGTTTCCAGGTAATAAAGATGATGCAATCTTAGCAGCGTATTAGCAATACATACAGGACATAACATTGAATATTAATTAGTTACTGCATTCATATTATTTTTCAAACATGTCTTAACCTTTAATATTATCCAGTCACTGTATCCGTAAGCACAATAGCAAGTTGACCTTGCTATCTAATTTAGATGTATTAAATATATTTAGAAATATTTGCGATTAAGAATGAGATAGCTAAAAGGTTTAATAATATTATAATAATAATTTATCATTCATTATCATATCAATTAATAATATATCATATTTTCTGTTTTTTACTAAAAAATACCAAAATTAAATATACATCTTAGCCTCCCCGATTTACTCTGATTTATTTAACACTTGATTGTTTTGTTTTAAATTAAATAAAAATTAAAACACATAATTATAGAGAATATAATAGGTACTTACAATTTTATCACTTTATGTATACTGTTTTTAACGGTTGCCGAATAATAACTGAATTAACTTCTAGACTGGCCCTGTATTTATATCTTTCCCGAAACTGTGCTAGTTGCTTTCACCTTCTAGGAATATAATTAGATATTTTTTCAAATGTAATAACTCTCGCTTGGTGTTCAAGCTTTTTCCTTGACCTGAATTATAGTCGTTCGATGCGATGAATATTTAATGAGATAATGAGCAGAGTGAGAGTTAATTACCATGCACTAATCTGTATGCATTCAAATTCAGTTTTCTTATGCGATGTATAATTAAATTGAAGTGTGTGAGAATAGCAAATAATTTGCAGTATACAGGGTAGATAAAAAGTATGACTCAATCATCACGTTTTAGGGATATTTTTCTATAGCTAGCCGTTCTAAGGATCTTGGTTTTTTCTAACGAGTTAAAGACATATTTGATGATATATCTGATGAGCTGTAGGCGAGTGGTTTTTTGCTAACTTTGACATATTTAGCCGATTATGTAATAATCTGAGATAATAATTATTCTATTAACTTGTTAATATAGAAGAGCGGTGCCTATGGATAATGATAAGGACTTGATGGTTTTATACATCTAGTTTCGTTATTACTTGGGATTTTTGAAATATTTCTTCACTAGTCGATAGGTATACTTATCTTATACCTGCTTACCAAATTTCTCCTTTCCACCTTTATGCATTAGAGCCCTAATCGCAAAATACTATATCTTCCGAACCAGACAGCCGATCGTGTTCGGGTTTTCTCTAAACGACTTATTACGTCACCCTGAACCCGACCCACGTGTTAGATTTTAATTTTAACATTTGCCAAGTCACAGGTGACCTTGACATATCTTAATTGACAGGTGACAGCCGCCATCTTTTCCTAAACATAATATGACGTCATCCTTAACACGGAGCCTATAATGAATACTATTGCCCAAGTAGCTAACGCCCAAGTAGCTAAGGCCAAAGTAGCTAGCGCCCAAGTAGTTAATGCCCAAGTAGCTCACGCCCAAGAGTGTGACATGACAGATGACGTATGACATATGACACGCGCCTGCGCACTGCCTGGGCATGCGCAGAAGGGTGTGAGCAAATTGGCGTTGAACATATCATCTCCCTCTACTTTTTTCAAATCAGAAATCTTTTTTTTTTTTGGTTTGTCTGTAAATGTTCAGGACCTTACAGATAACTTGAAAAAATGTGTTATTAGATGACAAAACGTTAAAATTTCAAAAACTTTAATTTATATTAATTTTGTAAAGTTTAAAAGTCCCTAAAACTGTATTTAAAATTCCAGCTCCGTATTTAAAAAAATTGACTTAAGGTAGGTATTTAAAGAACGAAACGTTGAATTTGAAAACTAATAACGTCATCTTGTAGAACATAAAAGATGGCTATGAAAAAGTATTTTTTTCCCAAGTAGAAAGTGAAGGCGCAAATTATTAAAAACCAAAACTAAAAATTTCAGTTTCTTTCGGATATCTCCAAAAACATTTGGAATATTTAGAATTTTCTTTCATCAAATTATTAAGCCCCAAAATACGCAACTTTGCCTCAATTTAATCATCTTCGTATCTCTTACCGTTTTCGAGATCCCCTTGTACGCACACAAATTTGTAGCACCCTGTATAAGAACGGATCAAAGCCGCATCGGCGCGTCGACTTCGAGCGATCGGAAATACTGTCCATTGGTTAAATTTTTCATGACGATTAATTTATAACTGATTAAACCAACGAGGAGCGAAAATGGGCTCGGAATTGACTCTTCAAATTCTTCGTATGGAAACATCGCTTTCATTGTTATATTTTTTGCTGGTGTTTTTTATAGAAGACGGAAATATAAAAAAGAATGATATATTTGTGGAGGTTACTATACCAACAACTATTCTAGAAAATAATTAATTAAAGTGATTTTTTAACCTTTTTAACTTCCAAATAGCTCTCCTTAACTAAGAAGTCTAAATGGTCGGTTAAAGTAATAAAAGTTCGGTTAAAATAATGAACGTTGGGTTAAAGTAATAAAAGTTGCTTTAGTTATGACTGCCACTAACAATTAATTTTCAGCTGGAAGAACTTTCTAAGGAGTTAAACCTTTTACCGAATAATTGCTTATTAGCTGCTGCAATAATGACATTCCTTTCAGAAGAACCGGAAAATAAACGAAGGTAATTTTTTAGTTTAGAGTTCGAAAAATTTTTTCTTTATAAATACTGTAAAAAATAAATAACTGTAATTTTAAATAACCAAAGCGGAAAAAAAAATTGGCTAGTAAATTTTCATAAGAATTTTAAATTTACAATATCCGTAAAGAAATGCCTATTACTTATCTATGGAAATATAGCTTATATACAGTGAAAAAAAATAATTCCTGATTATACAGGGTGATTCCTAAGTTGATACTTTCTTTTAGCTGTGTATAGAAGGCATTAAAATAAACATTTTCAAATATCTTTTTTTTTAAAACTTAAAAATAGGCGAGATACAGAAGTAAAAAATCTAAGTGCGGTCGTGGTCATCAAAACGTAGCCAACTATACTTTATGTTGTTTTTCTTATCTCTTATTAGTTATGCAATTTGAGTCATTTGGCTATACGCTGCGGTGTGTTTTTCTGAAGCAAGTTAATTTTAAATTGGTGACACGTGCAAATGGTAAAATTTGAAAACAATGAAATAGTAGATATGGTGCTAATTTAGACTGAGTGTCGTCAAGTGCGGCTGCTGCTTCAAGATTATATGCAGAACGCTTTCCCTTGCGGTCTTATCCTACACCCAGAAATTTTCTCAATGGTATTCAACTGGCAAGTTAAGCAGAACTGTATTTAATCCATAGAGAAATAAATGAATGTAAGTACCTTATTTTTGAGTTTTTTGAAAAAAGGTACTTGAAAATGTTGTTTATTTTAATGCCTTCTATACACAGCTAAAAAAGAAGTATCAAGTTAGGAATCACCCTGTATAGTGTAAATAATACAGTAAATATTATAAAATTTTACCATAATTTTTTACACAATGCAATGAAACTATTTTATTTTTAATCTCCGTGACCTAATCTGTCACAACGGTATAGTAGACAATTTTATGGAATATTATTCAAGGAAAGAAAAATTGGAATGCCTTAAAGTCGACGACGACGTCCAAAGTCAAATTATTTTTAGTTGGCTTTGAAAACAAAAGAAAGTTGATATATTCATGATGAATTTGCACCTATTCTTATTGATAATGGATTTTTAAGGCCGAAACGTGTTATTAATATTAGGTGTAATACGTCGTGAATTATAAAGGCGAAGGGGAATTTAAAAATATTAAAATAAAATTTCCTATTTAAAAAAGCAAAGTTGATGATGGTTTAGAAAAAACGAAAGGTTGGAATAAAAATCTAATAACCCCAACTTGTAGAGGAGAAAAAGTGGTAATATACCGGGTGTCCCATTATGGATGACCACCTCTCGGAAACTACTGAGCATAGAAACTCGGGAAAAAAAACTGATAACTAAAGTGGCCATGAGAAAATCTTGGAAATAATTTTTAAGTTCCAAATTTTGCCGCAAGAGGGCGTAATTGAAAAGTAAATTTTAAAATTTTACATATCTCCGAAAATTCCACATTAAGGTATATCTTTAGTAACACCATTAAAAAGCTTGGACAATTATGCATCATTTTGGTCTTATGCTCATTGTCGTACCGACTTTATTAAGAGGGGGGAAGCTGTTGAAAGTGTAATCATTTAAATCGCTGTAACTTATAAACGACTTATCCGATTTTAGCAAACTAAAGACTGTTTTTAGTTGTCCATAATAATTCTCAAAAAAAATGCTAGAGGGCGCAATTTGTAATAATAACAATTTTTTTTTATTTTACTCCGAAAAAATAAATCGTACAGTATAATTATAATACTAGAATTGAAAAGTAGATGAAATCTGCTAGAAAAAATATTAAAACCGCAGCTCGATATCTCCGTTCGTTTCAGCGTTATCGCCAATAGAATAATTTTTAAAACTTTAAATGAAGAAGCGGTTATATATTTTTTAGAAAAAAAAGTGGGACGCCACTGATATTTTTTCATGTGGATATTATTTCTGATTAGCCTGGTCAATTCTGCATAAAAATGGTCTCTTGCGTTTTTCTCCTCAGGCACACCGTTCTCAATTAAAATAATTAAATTAAATTAAACGGGAGGAAGCTTGCCTACTAAGTGAAGGTGGTCATTTCCAACAATTTTTATAAAACAAAATATTTTATTATCAATGTTAATAATAATAAATAGTATAGAATAATCACACTCACACGAGTATTGCACAAAAAAATATTAACACTAGTGTTGAAATTAGCATACTTGGGATTTAAAAATTTTTAAATTTAATCAAAAAAAGATGCATTAAACATAAATTTTAAAAATCCACCCAACAATGAAGATTTCAATTCAAAATAATTCTATAAATTATTTAATGTTTTTATAAAAAAAAGTCAAATACTTCTCATAGGATTTGAACCTGTGACCTTGCGATCTGTAGGCTAGAGCTCTATTCACCACGCTATGGCTACCGATAAGATTTTTTTTTTAATATATTACACTCTATTTATTTTTGTTTTGTTTGGTAATAGATTTTCCAGTATATTATTAACATTTTTTATAATTTCAGGTAGCGTACTTTCACACTCTAATTCTGAATCACTCGACAAATATAAGATAAATAAATTAAACACTTTACAATTACTGCTTTCTAAAATTTGTTCTTTTCAATAAATAGGGGTGATCTGTCAAATTGGCACCATATGTTTAAACTAAATAGTGTGCCTTGTATTTCAACACGCGTGTGATATACGGCGCATTCTAGCCAAATTACCCATGCTTTTTTCTCATTTTCATAGGTGGTCTTAGGAAAAACATATTATGGCATGTTGATAATAGAAAAATGAACATCAAAAACACAGTGTTTAACTTTCATAATTTAGTCAAGCCGTTAAATATTTGAAAGAAGGCAAAACTTTTTATAAATATTAACTTTTGGTTTGAAAATCAATAAAGACAGTTTATCATTTGCATGTATTTAAAGGTATCTTATTTTTGTTTAAGATGACATGAATAAGCTCATAAATGAGATTGAAAATAGCATTTTTATCAACTGTTTAACAACATGCATTGAGCTATCATCCCTCTGTGTCAAATGTCTGGTCTGCTCTCGGAGATTTTATTGAAAGGTCACAACAGGCCATGCCAGACGTCAACAGAATAAAACATTTGATTATTAATTAACCCACTTTTCAAAAATAAAAAGACAGTTTCATAATAAGCTTATTACGATACTGAAAACAATATCGTAATAGATTTAATATGAAACCAAATTAGAAAAAAATTGTTTATACAGGGTGCTGCACCTCACCCCCGTCTTCTATACCTCACTTAATAATTAAGTTAGAATTTTGATATTTTGCAGATTTTACCTGTATCTAATTTTTGTTTATACAGGGTGTTTCAAAAAAGTGTGACGTCATAAGGATATATTTTTTTAGATCACGTGCCATTTTATATTCTTGCTTATTTGGATGCCTCTTATAGTTGTCTACTTACCCCCAATACTGTAATGAAATCGGATCAGTATTATAGGCGAAAAAAAAAATACTAAGAAAAATCAGTTTTGCACCACTGATTTTAAAAATTAATAGAAAATAAAAAGAATGCATCGTTATTAAAATTATACAAAATAGGTACTTAATAAATAAGGCAGAACAGTCTCGTTAACCACGTTTAATTAACACGAATTGTACAGGGTGTCCAAAGTTTAGTGTCAAACCCCTGTATATTATTATGTCATTCAATGCAGAATAAAAATCAAACATTTGTCCTTATTACAACCATATCTCAATTTCTAAAGCATCAAAACTTATTTGCAGAAAACTCATTTTATCAACTATTCCAATAGTAATTATTTTAAATAAATATTAAAGGTGGCTTTGAAAAACATATTAATTGGTATTAACGATTTCTAAAGTGACAAAAAAGAATTATTTTCGAATGCTTCTAATAAGATAATTATATCTACGAGCTCTTCTTGGTTGTATTCCATCACAAAAAATTATATAGCTTAAATAATTAATAATAATCTAATAATATTTGAAACAATATAATACCTAAAGTCAAAATGGGCTTTTGTCACTTTAATAAACTTTAATACCAATAAATGATTTTGCAAAGCTACCTTCGATATTTATTTATAATAATGACTGGTGGAATAGTTGATAAAATTAGTTTTCTGCAAATAAGTCTTGGTGCGTTAGAAATTGCGATAGGGTTCTAATTAGAACAAATGTTTGAATTGTAATTCTGCATCGAAAGACATAATAATATACAGAGGTTCCAATTTGAAATAAGATTTATTTATATAAGTATATAATTTTTAAAACCAGTGGTGCAAAACTGATTTTTCCTAATTTTTATTTTTTTCGCCTATAATACTGAACCGATTTCATTAAAATGAGCTATAGAAGACGGGAGGTGAGGTGCAGGACCCTGTATATGTACAGTGTACGCTAAATTTAAAACCAAGCAATTTCATGTTTACTTTATCTTTGGACTATTTGCTTACCAAAAAATATATTTATATATTTTTTTACAGGGACACGATTAAGCAGTGGTGTGCTGATTTAAATCTTTCCGATTTTGATTTTATCTTATTCTTGTCGACGGAAAGGGAACAAGTTCATTGGGAAGCCGAAGGACTACCTAATAATAAAATATCTTTTGAGAATTCCATTGTTATAAAACAGGTAATACGATGTTTTAAGTATAATATTTTAAAAGTTAGTTTACTTTTATTTTAATAAATAGCTTCCTTTGTGTTAAGCAATAATTGGGCTAGTTTCCCATATTATGTTGGATACTTAAATAACCACACTGTATACCGGTGGGAAACAGTGGCGGCTCGCGGTCCTAAAAAATGGTGAAGAGCTAGGTATGGTGCGGGTACTTAAACAAACATTGACTAACGTATAACAAAACGTCTCTCTTATCCTCATCTGTCCAACGACTGAATGGAGTTTCCAACAAATTACAAACTATGTCATTAATTGGGTTCATTCTTAAAACACACAATTAAGTAGGTACGTACACTACTGAGTTAACTGAAAAATAAAAACAAAACTTTTTAATCACACAGTAAATCAAGTAAAAACGATATCTATAACCGTAAGTTTCGCGAAGCCTCAAAATAAATACCTTAAGGTTAGGAGAACCAATGCTAAAACAATGGTGCATACGACTGATCTATTTTTAAATTGCCCTTTACATATTGCAAATAGTTACATGCTGTTTGCGTGACTGACGTCACGTAACCATAGCAACGGTGAATATCAAAGCCATGTTAGGCGTTGGGCCTAACGGACACGGCCGGCTGGGGCGCGCCAAAATGCGTAAGTGTTTATAATTATTGTCCATCGGAGTTAACCGTGGCCTTATAATGCATAGCTACATTCGGATTAAATTAATATTAATGAATCGAACACAATTATTTCTTAAGGGCTAAAATAGTAGCTGTATTGGTACATTAATATTTAATATTGTCGAGAAACTTTCCTTATGGTTTAATTTTTTTTTGGTGTAGAGCCCCTTTACCTACTTTACCTGACGAGCCGCCCCATGTACCCATTTAATTTGCCCTTCCATTTGAAGCCTGGGCTACTATAACTTATACACTTATTATTAAAGCTGAAACATTTGTATTCGAACCATTGGCGTACCCGTTTTTACACATCTAAATTAAAAATGCAACGTACTCTTTGCCACGTAATATTGCCCAAAATCCTTGTAAAAAAATTTTACGAAGCCGTACAAATCCTTATTTTGAAAATAAACGCTCTATATTGATAGTCCATCGCGCGAACCTGCTCCATAGATAAGTTGTAGCCCAATTTAATAAATCAAATTAATACCGCAATGGTAGACAGCAGCAGTTTGGGATTTTCTTATGTCGCTTGTACTTGCCCGCCCATTCCGACGCTTTTCTATTTCAACTCCAACGTTGCAGCTGTACTTATATTTGCATTTTAGAGAACGTAAAGAGTTTCGAAAAATGCTTCTTAGCGCATCAATTCTTTTTGTCAGAAAGTCAAACAAAATGTTATATAAAATTTAAACCAAAAAAAACTTCTTGTTGAAAAAAATTACGCCCACTAGCGGCTACTAAACTTTTACCAAAAATAAATGTCACCTTAAAGCTGCAATATTAGTGGTTTTTGTGATACGCTCAGTAGCCATCCTTAATGAAATACCCGGTATATTAAATTGATATACCTTTACACGCCTACAAATTCTATGTATCAAAAATCAATTATTTTATATTTGTGCTATTTATACATATGTTTTAAGGACTATTACTGGTGTTATAATAGCCAAAGGGCAATAAATTTATGGTGCACGTTTATATGTTAGGTTAAAGACCTTTACAGACAGTAAATAACCGGTCATCGAACGGCATCCAGTGGTTAAAATTCCCATTATATTATGCCAAACCTAGAATGTTTTCTAACCTAAGAAGTGTTTCCATTATTTCACTTACTACATCGAATCAAGGACATCTATAACCAGTTATAGTTAGGAGAGGGAGGGGGTTTCAAAATTAGTTTTCTAAAAAAAAAAATGGCCCCGGCGCGGCTCGTTGACACTTCTTCGTTTTGGAATAGGACTTCTAAAAAAAGGTCTCTCGCATAACTTCTAAAATAGTTTGAGATTTTTAACGATCATACTCCAAGCTAGGGGGGGGGGGGGGGGCAAGTCCGCCAAGTACCAATCAACAATTCTGCGAGCTAGGGAACGGGGGGGGGGGGGGGGGGCACTAAAAGATTTTATAAAACCAGTGGCATAGATATGACTACACCTAGATACAATCTTAACCAAAAAATATGTTCACTTATATTTTCAAAACAATATTTTTATTAATTATTGGATGCTAAACAAAAAAGGCCTTTTTTATGTTTCTTTTGAAGCTTATCGTTAGAAAGAAAATATTAATTATAACAGGGTCGATTTTAATAAAAAATTATAATTAAACATGTATTTTTAAACCTTTTTTATCATAACGGCGTCATTGGTGTGAGAAAAACAATTACGATAAAATATGTATTAAGTCTATACAAAAAATTAGGGTAACATTTCAAACATTCTTCGAGATTAAAAAAAAAAGGTTTACAAAACGTTTTAGGATGAATGATTATAAGAATTTTTCAATTTAAAATGGATTAAGGAATCACTCCTACTTACCTAACACCCTGTCTAGGCTAATTTATTCTAATAGATTTTTACAATTAACTAACGTAGGTACTTTTTGTGCAGAAAAGAACAGTGAATAATAATTTCTAAATAACGATTCTTTTGTAGGGTATATTAACTCCATTATTGATTGATCCAACATCCACTGCTGTCTCTTGGCTTAAGAAACATTATTCTCAGAGAGGAAAACTTTTGGAGCACACTAATTACACGTCCTCCAAGTTTAACACGATACTTGAAGCATCGATAAGGTAATTAAGTCCCTTTTTTAAATTGATAAATGCAAGAATAAAATGGTTTTATTCGTTCTCATATATTGCAACCTTTTGTTTGTTGAAATAACATTACAGTCATGAAACCACTAATGTACACATTTTTTTTAATTACAGGTTTGGAAAAACCCTGTTGGTTGAGGATATAGAAGATGCCCTTTATACTTTATTACCGATATTAAGAGGGCAGTTTATTTACAGAGGTAATTCTTTAAAAGTAAAATCCGCATATACAACGAGTACGTGGCCAGATCATTACTTAAAATTTGAGAATGCTACACATTTAGGGTTTTATTGAATTTAAACTTCGAGAAAGGTTTTCTAACGAAATATATGGTTATCAACAAATATTTAAGCCACTTTCATAATTTGGCATTGATTTCATTGCAAATTTTTTATTTTCATCAAATGCAGGTAGTACCACCCGGGTTTGCGTCAATTTATGGGTTTTGCCTATTTTAGGTACACTTATTTTTTATTAAACGTTCGTCATCTGAGGAAAGGTCATCCTGTTGACGTTATAATTAACGGGTTGACGGTCCGATCGATCAGGTGGTCAAGATCCCACATTTTCTCCTCTTCTTTAATGACATGATGGACTGCTTTTCGTCAGTTCTCTGGTGTCACTGTCTAATGGCTTGATTAAACAGTAGCTTAACGTCTTTCATTTCAATGTCGTGTTGTGTCTTGCTACAAATCCTTTCACTTGCGCCCATGTAAGTTCTATAGGATTTATGTCGCAATGATATGCTGTTTTGAAAATAATGTGAACGGTACTTTCAAAGTGTCAAAGTGTCATTCACATTGGGTACATTCAAGCGGTCTCAGCGGCTGAACTGCCTAGTAAGAAGCTCAGTTCAATGTTCCGCTGCTCAGACAGATTCCCTAATTAGAGAATCCAAATCACGTGATTTATTATGGCGGTTAGATGGCAAAAAGCATTGATTCACCAGTTAAATACCACCATCATTAATCATTTTTATGGTCACGTGTACAGAGCTCTTGGCAGCCATTTTTGATAGATCGTTTAGATTGCCTAATAAACATGTTTTATCTTGTCAAAGTTTTGACTAACCATACTTTTTCTTCTTTGTAGGAGAAAGAAGAATGATTTCCATGTTAGGTAGAAAAATTGACTGTCACTTGGATTTTAAATTAATACTGTGTACGAGAAATGAACATTGCCTTGTACCAGCAGAAGTGGCTCCTTTCGTGGTAGTGTTAAATTTCAACGTCACTCTTTCTGGTTTTACTGGTTAGTATAATTTTTGTGCGCCATATTTTGATACAACAAAAATTAACAAAAATATCAAAAGGATGATAAAGATTAAAATTTTAAGTTATCTAAAAACTCGATTAAAAATAAACGTAATTTTAACTTGTATATGGTAGTGTCGTTAATTCATTTTGATCATAACATTACTAGCTATAATTTACTTTTTCGGTGTTGTTCTTGAGTTAAAATTTTTGAATTTTCGGTGATAAATGTACAAAAAAAGTAACTTTTAGCTAAAACGTAATATTATGGACAAAATTTTAAAATTATGGAAAAAACAATGTTGGCTTTTCGATATAAATCGAATCACGAATCTTCTACTAATAAATGGCTGTCATATCCCAAGATGTTGTTACTTTGTTATAATACTTAAAAAGATGTATTATATGTACGAAACGGTTGTAGAATTTAAACAAAATGTTTGCCTAATTTTCCCGATTTTTAAACAGAACTTTTAAAAAAAGTTCATTTTATTTGTTCAAATCAGTTTGTAATTTAAAAAAACAAGCAGAAGTCTTTTAACCAATAAATTAATTCACCACGAACATTTAGATTAAACTAATATAAATATTAAAATTCTAAATTTCTCCGAAATTGTTTTTTTTTTTTAAGTTAACCTTTAGTTACATAATTAGAAAGCTTAGACAATTTGACATAATTTTAGTTTAAGGCTCATTGGCGCACCGACCTTCATAAGAGTGGAGGAAGCTATTGAAAGTGTAATCATTTAAATAGCTATATATTCCAAACGATTTATCCGATTTTACTAAACTTAAGCCTGTTTAGTAGGGAAAGGTAAGTTCTTTTAATTGTCGTTTCCATTGGTACACGATAGTTCGTAATAAAATTGGTAGAGGACGCAATTTGCATTAATAATAGTTCTTCTGATTTTACCCCGAAAATCATATTCATCATAATCCAAAACTGGATTAAATTTGCAAGAAATTTATAATATAATTAATTATAAAGACCGTACTTCAATATCTTCTTTCATTTCAGGGTTTTTGCCAAAAGAATAATTTTTAACTCTCTAATTGAACTATCGATTATTTTCAAAGTTCCATGGCCAAGCATTCCATGACAAAAAAAAATATTTTTAACTTTCATGATTCGGTTTGCCCCTCATTCCAATGGCATAATCATCGAATACTCCTAATTTGGATATAATTCTAATATGGCGTTTTAAAAATATCTAGATAGCTTTGAAACAAAATTGACAGGTTTCCATGGAATGGTGATAAATAAATTCTAATAGTTATTAACTGACTTAAACCTTGATAGCTGATGATTTTGTTTTACGGCTAGATTTATTTTTTAAAAGACCATATTAGAAATATACATAAATTAAAAGCTTTCCTTGATTAACTTATTAATTTCAAAGTAGTTTGCGTCATGGAATAAGTAACAACCTACACAATCACATAGTTTGAAAATACTTTGATGTCGTGGAATAGTTAACCACGGAACTATGAAAACAATAACTTCTTCAATTAAAGTGGTAAAAGTTATTCTTTTGGGAATGAACTTTGAATCGAAAGAAGATATTGAACTGCGGTCTTTACATTTTTTCTTGCAAATTTAACCTACTTTCCGATTATGATGTCATATAGTCAGATCTGGTCTTAATATGCGTCAAATCAGACAACACAGAGGCTATCAAAATGTTGTGAGATTATTTACAAATATACCGAAGGAAGGAAAAATAGTTTCATTATTTTAGCTATCGCGAAGATAGCCACATATACCTAATATTATTAGTTTTGTAAAAATTATGTACAGGGGAGTTGAAAAAGTTACAAAAAAATTATATAATTGTTAATTATATACCTACTGTACCCTTTAATTAAAAACGACAATAATAAACAGTGCAATTTATTTTAACAATTTTACTACTAAAACCTAAAAATACAATGGCATTTAGTCTGATAAAATATTTCGATAATAAAAGAAAAAGTGGAAATTCGCAAACCAATATACAGGAAACCGTAATGAAAACACTGGGAATTAGTTTAAGGACTATGCAGAATAATGTGCATGAAAAAAAAGCATAATATAATACCCAAGAATACTAAAAAATGTAAACGAAAAACACCGTTTATAATTATAGCCTAAAAACTCTCATCGTCACTTATAAAATCTGAAAAGTCCTCGTCGTCTGAGTCGTCTTGGAATGGAGCAATTATCATTGGCGCTACTTCGACATCTAGTACTTGTTCTCAATCCCACCAATCTCTTATTAATATTTCTGTATGTTCCACCGATTTCTTCCAGTACTCTTGTGTAATATGATCTAACGAATCTTGCCAAACTATTTGTAATTGGTCGGATTTAAGACCATCACCTACATGTTTTTCATAATAAGACTTTGCACCAGCCCATATTAATTCTGTTGCGTTAAACTGGCAATGATATGGTGGCAGTCGTAGAACCTCATGACCATATTCACGCGTATATTTTGGGTTTTTTAAGAGACTTTGCTATTGATAGGAGATTTAAGCATATTTGGTAAAGGATTTTGGTTGTGTTTTTCCAGCCACTCATAAATATCGCTTTTCCTCCAAGATAAAGTAGGCTGTTTATTTAAAATTCTTGAATGATATGATGCATTATCTAATACAATTAAAGACGGAACATCCAAATTTGGTATCAATTGAACTTTTAACCATTTTTTAAACATTTCGCAATTCATATTATCATATGATAGTCAGCACTTTTTGATGTTGCAGAAAAAATTTAACACGCACCTGCAACATATCCTGTTGCAGAACCGGCATGCAAAATAATAAAACGCTTTCCCGTACCGCACCCCTTTTTCCTTTTAACACTTTTTACAGACTCATCTCAAGATTTTGAACCACTTCCATTCGAAAATATCCACGTTTCGTCTAAAAATACCCCTGTTCTAAATTTCGATTTGTAATTGTCCGTATATTTTTTTAAAAACTGAACACGCTGACTCACTATCTGTGGCTGCTCACATAAAAATCTTCAGTTACAGTCTTTTTTATAGCGAAAACATAAATTTTTTAATAATTTTGACAACGCTTTAAGTCCAATTTCCAAAACACGCCGAATTTTTAATGTTTTTTGTAAAACTGGAAGAGTTACATTGGTTTTTGATTTGTATAAATCGTAAATCACATTTCGAACTCCAATTTTAATATTTTCGCTTACATCCTCAGTCTTTGGCTTTCTTCGTTTACACTTTTTAGTATTCTTGGGTATTATGTTATGTTTTGTTTCATGCACAATTTTCTGCACAGTCCTTAAACTAATTCCCAGTGCTTTGGCTACTGTTTGTGTACTGTTGGTGAATTTCCACTTTTTCTTTCATTTTCGAAATAGTTTATCAGATTAAGTACCATTTTTTTTTGATTGGGGATGCAAAAACCCAGAAAATTGTTTCATTTTGTCACAAACTGTCATAGTCACAAAACTGGCATATTTAAAATAAAACGTAGCTGGTACTATTATAAGCTTTTTTAGAATCGCTGGAAAGTAAATACATATCCTTTTTTTTTCATGTCAAAATGGAATAAGTCTGTCTCATTTATCTTACGTATTTTATTTAGAGGGTAAAATTAAACGCAAGTAAAGAAAACAAAAACTGAGAGTATGTCTTTTTTGAATAGTATGACCCGCACGATAAGACCAGATCCGACTATAGTTGGTTTAAGTTTCATAGATAAAATTTTAAAAAAACTATTATTATAATAATATATAACTTTGCAGCGAACAAAGATAAAACTGCGATTTTCAAGCTTTTTCTTGCAAATTTAATTTACTTTCCAAATATAATATTTTAACATCTGATTTAAGTTTTTGGGATAAAATAAAAAAACCTGTTACTTACAATTTTATTAGGAATAGTACTTACCTTACTCTTCCAAACAATCTTAAGTTTACTAAAATAGAAATTACAATAATTTAAAATATTACATTTTCAATAGCTTCACCATCACTTATCAAGGTTAATATGCCAATGAGCCTTCAATCAGAATGATGGAGACTTATCTAAGCTTTCTAATGATGGTACGAAAAGTATACCTTAATGTGGGAATTTTCGTAGAAATTTAGAATTTTAATATTTAATTGTGCCTCTTTACGGCGAAATACGGAACTTAAAAATTATTTTCAGAATTTTCTCATGGCCGGTTTAATGATATTATTTTTCATGAGTTTCTATACCCAAGATATGGCCGGTGGCCATCCTTAATGAAACATCCTGTATACGGTACAGTGGACAGAATGACTACTAATTTTATTTATCTTGTTTTAGAACAATTGCTTTCGTCTGCTGTTGCTCAAGAAAACACTGAACTAGAATCTAGAAAGAAAACCCTTCTAAAAGAAAATGAAGAATTACAAGACAAATTGCATGCATTACAAAATCAATTATTAGAATGCTTAGTTAATTCTGATGAAAATATTTTAAATGATAAGGTAATTTGATAAAATGCTCCTAAATGTAGGGTACAGAAAATTTTTTTTTAAATGGAATACTGTAAGATTTATCGGTATTTTTATTGTCAGCTTTAGCGCTAAGAACCAGCACACTATACTTAAAAAAATTGTATCTTCTTTTCAACGGATAAATGAAGATTCTAAAAAATTACAAAATCGTTCAAATGAATTAATTTTTCCTATGCATTTTATACAATTCACACTTATAGTTTTAATCTAAATCGTAACGCATCTCAAAGAATAAGGGCAAATTAATAACTTATATACGAAACAATAGTGGCGAGGATTTAAATGCCGACACTTCAAACATTCCACGTTATCACTACATAATAATATAGGATGTTGAAAGTGTTTTGGACTTGCATTGTCTTTATTTGCTTTACATTACAAAGTTTCAACTGGTAAGTATCTACAGTCGTCTTCAGGTGAATACTAAATAATATTTATACTAGCTGGGTAATCATGCGTTCAGCTCGTGTGCGGTATTTTAAGTTTAGCATCTACTTAACAAAGGTTTCCAGATATTTTTTATATCTAATGAGGGCTTACTAAAACAATGGGTTCTGGTGTATGGAAAAAAAATTAGGTGCAGCTGACCATGCCTAGACACACGGTCATCACATCAAGTGGACAAAAGCTCAAATCCTGCATAAAGAATCACCCAGGAGAAAGAGGACGTTAAAGGAAGCTGCTACCATACACCGGAACCCAGATTGTTTTAGTAAGCCCTCATTAGATATAAGAAGTAAGAAGAAGTAAACTTAAGATACTGCACATGAACTGAACGCAAGACTGCACCTATCTCAGTTATGCGCGCAGTGCAGTGGATACTTTTTTGGTCGCGCCCGGGAGGGGGGGGGGGGGGTTCCCTGATAGGTGGATCGGAAATGGTGGGGCAATAGAATGGCCAGCGAGGTCGCCAGATATTTCGCCGCTGGATTTCTTTTTATGGGGGGGGGGGGGGGGCGCAAGTGTTCCCTGGAAAGCAAATTTAGTTTACTCAGTAAAAAAGATTTAAAAACGCACCCAATTTCAATACGTTTCGCGAGTGCAACAGAGTACATATTTGTCTTTAAAAAAAGTCATTACACAAAATTATAGTTTGGTGAAATTCTAAATTGCTAAATAAACTTCAATAAGTCTCTTATAAACTAATCATCGTTAATCACTTTCATCTTTAATTAACATGTTAATTAGATATATATTTTTTAGAAACTTTTTACTACCCTAAACGATACAAAAACCAGTTTTATAGCTATTTCTGGTGCTCTTAGCGAAACAAGAAAGATACAAAATGAATTGCGAAAAGAATATGAAGTTTTTCTGGCGATATCATCTTTTGGTAGCAAACTGTACATGGCATGCAGGGAATTTGTAAAATATAATATATTATATTCTTTGTCAGCAAATTCATACAAGAAGTTGTTTCTTCAATGTATAAGAACCATTAAGGTGTGTATTTTATGTTTTAGGAAAATAGATATAGTGTAATTTATTTGTATTATAGGTTATGAACAATAATTGTTAGGTATTGTAACAGCCATTTAGTTTTACCAAAGAAATTTGGCAATTAGGGTATAAATGGCCAAGTGTATCCTACCTACTAATCCTTAAAATGACAAGGAAACCATGCTTAATAAAGTGATAATTTTTTTTCGAAAACGGGTTTTCATGGGCTCTTTCACTATAATCGAATTTATCAGATTCAGCACAACATCCTGAACTAGAACCAATTGGAAACATATCCCAATAATAAAAATCTTCCTAGACTATAACAAACCTTTCCTAGAAACAATAAAAACACGGCGGGAAAGCTGCAAGTTCAAAAACATGAGGCAAGAAGTCATGTACGTCATCCTATTAACAGCGTCATTCATTTGCGAGTCGTGCGACCGATTATATTGTTATCTTTGTTTCGATAGCTTAAATAGAAAAGAACAGATTAGAAATAGAACACCAGTCTCGAGAGATTAGTCAGGTCGGAGATGGGTCCAAGCGTATCGAATGAAGGCTGTTCCGGGTTGTTCATTTGCCGGTTTTGTTGTGATGTCAGCGTGTTTTTATTAGAGAGCGTATTTTGTTTAATTATTTTATCAGTAAATAATTTAAAAACTGAAATCATAGAAAATTTGACTTTTCGTGCTCTATACGATAGGGTCAAAATCCAAATTTAGTGAAAAAGCCCATTACCTCGAACAAATAATTAAAAAAAACTTTTTATAATGATATTTACAATAAAATTAGATATTTTAAATTGTATCAATATTTATGTAATCAAATGCAAATTATATTAAATTATTTATTATTATCTTAAGGTCGACGATGCAAGCATGGAATTGCCGAAACGAGAGCTATTTCATGCAGTTTACAATTATATGAGTAGAGGAATGTTTAAAAGTGATAGATTACCATTCTTTTTTCACTTGGTCTACAAAACATTTCCAAATGAAATTCCAGAAATCGAAATGAATATCTTTTTATATAATGGTGCATACCAAAAAAATGAAAATTTGGATTCAGTTGATATGCCAAATTGGTTACCTCCGATGGCTTTACAACGGATTTATTTTTTAAAGGTAAGATTGTTACATTTCTGTGGTCCTATGAGAGACGATTTTTTTTTACTAAGAGCTGTATGTTCAAAATTCATGTTTAATGCGATGTTTATTATAGTCTGTAAAAATATAATAAATATCATTTTTCAAAAACCCATATACAGGGTGTTACAAATTTGACATACCAGCATAGGAATCTCGGAAACCATAGGAGTTAGAGAAACGGTTAAATGGAGGCAAAGTTGTGCAATTCGGTGTTGATTATAATGCCGCTTTAAAAGTTTACAAATTCCGAATACTTCCGATGTTATTCGAAAAAAAAAGAAATTTTGCAAAATCGTTTTTATTTTTTCCTGAGCTCATTTCACTAGCTATTTAAAAATAATTAACACCTCATTGCGACGTAGATACCATGGAAAAACTGTAAGAACGCATACAGGCAGTACCTCCTAAAATATATTAAGGGGGTATTGATACAGGTTGCATTTGGTAGGATAAGGAGAAGATCGGTTGAAAGGGCTGTTGCCAAAATTGGAAGAAAAATCAATCGTTGTATTGAGCAAAACGACATTCTCTTTGAACATTTAGAAACCTAGGATTTATAATTAGTAAATTAGAAAATTTTTATAAAATAAATTATATTACTTATGTATAAATATTTTAAATAAACTAAAGTTTTTAATTAATATTGTAAATCGTTGCCAGGACCGGACTGACAATAAGTGTAAAAAATATGAATTTAAAAAAATAAGCAAGGACAATTCATCATTATGAGAAAGTAGAAGAAAGAAATTTTAAGGGTAGGAGGCTTTAAAAATCGGTTAAAAAAATCCAGGTCCGTATTTAAAAAAGTAAAGTTGGTGAGGGCCGCTCGGAGACTAAACGGCGGATCTTTAGTTTAGTAACGTCATTTTGTAGAGGAGAAAAGTGGCAATGATAAAGTGTCATTTATTTTTAAATAGCTGGTCAAATGAGCTCAGGAAAAAATTAAAACGATCTTGCAAAATTTCGGTTTTTTTCGAATAAAATCGGAAGTATTGGGAATTTGAGCTTTTTGCCATAGTATTGCACATTTTTTATTCAGATTTCAATTTTAGGCTAATACAGGCTGCAAAAATGAAAATAGTTCTTATACGTTAAATTTTGAGACACACAGACATTCTTTGCTTATTTATATCGTAAACTAGATCCCTGTGTCTGTATAAGCATTCCATAAGACCGTTCTAAAAGCAAAGATCTCGCTGTACATTAGCGTCTTACGCAAAAGCAAAAGCACTGGTATTGTACGTGTGGAAGCAAGCGAGAGGGCCGGTAGGCAGTAGGGTAGAAAAAGATAAAACAAACAAATAAACCCGTCTCAACTTTCGACATTCCTTCATCTATCAGCTCACGCCAAGAAAGCACGCGTTTAGTAAGTGTACTTATGCCAATCTTCAAGTTTTGCCGTAGTTTGGAAAACACTTCGCTTTCTCAATATAAAACACGCCTCTATAAGTTTTTTATTAATTAGTTTAGTTAGGATATTCTTAAAGGGATTACAGATAAGGTATCGTAAAATAAGAAGCACTTTTGTGACAATTAAAATAATTTTTGCTGATAGGCTTATAATATTTAATAATCAGTAAGCTAATAATATTTCACATAATAATCGACCTCGTTTTTGGCAACATTAGTTCAATCAGGTGGATGATAGATTTTTAATTTATAATTAGCGTTTTCGTCCTATTGCTAGACTTCGCGCCTTCGGGTTACGGGAAAAAAATAAATATGGTGGCGTTAATTGTTACTATTCGGGCTAGCAGCGCGTCTGCATAACGATTCTTTTTCTGGATTAAAGAGAATGCATACCTATTTACGAAACACACGGGAAGAGACACATTTAAGTGAATTAACAATAATCTCTCTCGGGAGCGACCTTCTGCAGGATTTAAAAAGCAAAACCAATTTTTATGACGATGTTTTAAAAGACGCCGTGTTGAAAAAACTTATTGAAAAAATTTACAAATAATGTTCTTTTATTCTTCTTCTGCCAAAGTTTTTTCCACAAACTCAAAAACAAGACATTTTGTGACAATATTTGAAATTTAGATGCTTAAATGCTACGAAAGGTAAATTTTTGTCTTAAATTCAATGTGTGCCTACCCTGGTTAAAACAGCATTGTATGCTGTAGACAGACCAAGAATGAGAACAACCTAAAACAAAATAATAATTTACAAATATATTTTTAAACCACAGTTATAGATGCTCTTTATTATTCACATTCACATAAGAAACTCTTCCACTTGTTCTTTAAAGAGTATTAGGAATTATTGTAAAATAATGTACCATATTTATAAATATACTAAGATACATTTTAAGAAACAAGTACTGATCATAATTTTTTTAAATCTTTAAATTATTTTAGAACTCCTTACCTGATCTAATTGTTAAAAGCGAGTTAAATGAAAGACATAAATGGAGCAATTTTATGGAATCATTACAATGCGAGAAAGATTTCCCGTCATTTTGCAAATTGACTGAATTTCAAAAATTATTAATTATACAAGCACTACGGCCTGACAGACTTTTAATAGCCATCGAACACTGTGTATTACGAATTTCAGGTAAGCATCACTAGGAAGCACACCCCAAGTAAAAAATTACTGTAATATAGAGTGCAGTGGGTTGTACGAAGTGAGAGGAAAAAATAACAGTATATTTTTGATATTCTAATGGAACAGAATATTTATTTTCCTCTGACTTTATACAAAATATTCCATTTTCGACACTTTTATAGAGTATCTCCGTATTGGTGCAATACCACCAAGTATTATTAGATGTTGTATATTAACACAACAGTAAAATATTATGATATAATTTATTGCTTAGTTTGTAAAAATTAAGTTTCAATATATCTTTAGGTGTACAGTCAATTGAGCCACCTGTGTTAAGCCTACAACACACTTTTAAGGAATCAAGTGCAAAAGAGCCAATTTTGCTAATAACAACACCAGGCATGGATCCATCGACTGAAATTCGAGATCTAGCCAAAGAATTGAAGATAGAATATAAAGAGGTAAGAAAACCGAAATATCAGAAAACTGTAAATGCCTTTCTATATAAGTACAGTGGTGTCTTTTTTAGTACCGGCTTTTCAAAAAATTGTATTCTTGATTAACGTTGGTGCATGTCTTAAAACTATAAACGCATATGTTATAGCGATTTCGGTTTACAGATCTCGGGCACTCTGAGAGTGCTCTCCCCGAGATTTGCGTGTTCGATTATCGAAATCGAGATATCTCACTATATGGCTATGACAGATCTCGGGCAGATCTATGACGTCACAGAACGCTTTCAGAGTGCCCGAGATCTGTAAACCGAAATCGCTATTAGATTTCACGTGCGGCTAATAGTAAGGGAGCAAATTCTATTTTTTTGACATTGCTTTGAGAGTAAATCTTAATTATGAAAATATAGCACAATTCTTAATAAAATAAAATTAAAATTAAAAAATTAGGATAATTACTAGTTTTGGACAGAATGTTTTTCTTTCAATTTCAAATCAAAAGGGGGCATGAATTTAATAACTTACAGTTAACTTAATTTTATGTTTCTTAATAGTTCGTAACATGACTTAAGAGCAAACAGTAGTCGATGAGTCATCACGAACAAATAGTGCCCCTCTACTACATGGCGTATATTGTATATGTGTCTGGTGATGGTAATAAAATGTCTTTTTTATATACAAAATATTATTAAAACGAATGTCACGAGAATTAAGTGGCGCAGGCGTCAGTGGAGATTTTTAAGATAATATCGGGGCATCGTTTCTAATTTAAATGAAAAATAAGAAATTAACATGAATAGCCGCAATATTTCTATTCTTATGTTGCAATTAGCTCTACTATTTATTATTATTATTATTATTATTATTATTATTATTATTATTATTATTATTATTATTATTATCATTATTAACATTGATAATGACAAATTTTGTTTTATAAAAATTGTTGGAAATGACCACCTTCACTTAATAGGCAAGCTTCCGCCCGTCTAATATAATTTAATTATTTTAATTAAGAACGATGCGCCTGAGGAGAAAAACGCAAGAGACCATTTTTATGCAGAATTGACCAGGCTAATCAGTAATAATATCCATATGGAAAAATATCAGTGGCGTTCCACTTTTTTTTTAAATATATAACCGCTTCCTTATTTAAAGTTTTAAAAATTATTCTATTGGCGATAACCCTGAAACGAAAGGAGATATCGAGCTGCGGTTTTTATATTTTTTCTAGCAAATTTCATCTACTTTTCGATTATGGTATCATAATTATACCGTATGATTTATTTTTTCGGAGTAAAATTAAAAAATGTTTTATTATTACAAATTGCGCCCTCTAGAATTTTTTTTGGGAACTATTATGGACAACTAATTACGATTGGTAAAAGTGCATACATTTCTCTTCCAAACAGTCTTTAGTTTGCTAAAATCGGATAAGTCGTTTACAGCGATTTAAATGGTTACACTTTCAACAGCTTTCCTCCCTCTTATTAAAGTCGGTACGCCAATGAGCATAAGACCAAAATGATGTATAATTGTCCAAGCTTTTTAATGGTGTTATCAAAAATATACCTTAATGTGGAATTTTCGGAGATATGTAAAATTTTAAAATTTACTTGTCAATTACGCCCTCTTGTGGCAAAATGCGGAACTTAAAAAGTATTTCCAGGATTTTCTCATGGCCACTCTAGTTATCATTTTTTTCCCCCGAGTTTCGATACCCCGGTGGCCATCCATAATGGGACACCCGGTATAATGTACCTGTGTTTGTTTTAAAAACAATTTTAAATTTTTTTAACTGTTTATAAGGTCTGATGTTGCCAGTGTAAGGCGAAACATGTTACTATAATAAACAGACCGAAAAAATTGAGGCCGAGACTTTGGGTCTTTTTTCTTACAAAATATCCCAGTAGAGGCCGGCTCGCATTAGAAAAATGAACTTTAATTTTGTTACAAAGTTCACTGTCCATCCATAAGGCTAATTACTAGTTCGAACTGCATACTTTCTGTTAAATTTCAAAGTGATAATGGACATGAGTTTTATAACTTTTAAGTTTATTGAATAAGTAGAATTTGTATTGATTAAATAATAAATTTTAAAGGTTTGCTACGAGCTCTTTCTGTAAAACTTTTATTTTCTCACCAAACTAGGCATTTTTTGATGCACCTCTTAAAATATTTTTTTCTAGATTAATCTTTTTCATTTACCCTTTTTCGAGACTACTAAATGGGTTGGTGGAAATAAAAATTCTTCATTTATCTGCATTTAAACTCTATTCTTAAAAACACCCCTTTTCTATGGTTTTTTACATAAAGGCGTGAAGGGAGTCATTGGAATGGAAATTACTGCAAGACAATCAAGGGTTACTTTGGGATATGACAAATCGGGTAGGAACTTGTTGATTTTTTTTCATCTGAACGGGCGCACAGTCGCGGCATTTTTTTTAGCTTTTTGGAGAGGCTACCCCCTAGTGGTCAAAATTATCGTTGGAAACAAGCCCCTACAACTACCTATTAAATATGTTATCAAAAACCAAAGAAAACAAAGTTTTACACCTTCTTGAACGTTGGTATTAACCCCCCTACGTACCGGGGTCTGAATTTGTTTTAAAAAACCCGAAAAAGGAGCAGAGTAGATAAAATTAATAAATTTTTACTACTCCCATATGTATGTAGAATGTTTGGTCGAGCGGTAAGGTGCTAGAGCTTGAACCCTAGAGTCATTGGTTATAGCATTGACTCGTGAGCACAATGGGATTAACCAGGCCTGCATATATGGACGGGCCCTCAGAAAAAACTAACCCTTGATTAATAATAATATACTATAAGTATTATTACTATAGTGTAAAGTTCATAAGTTGGGCTGTAGAAAAAATAAACTGTACTCGAGTCAGATTTATTTTTATTATACAAACTATACTATTTATTATCACCATCGTGTTGAGCATGCTCGAAAATGGGGGAAGAAATAATTTTCAATCTGTTCATCACACGTTTACATAATTTGATGGAAATATTCTTATTTTACATAGATATCAATGGGAGAAGGACAAGAGGAAAAAGCATTAATTAATCTTGAGGAATGTAAAAGAGATGATCAATGGCTTATACTAAAAAATTTGCAACTGGTAACAAACTGGTTACCAGTTCTTTTTCACAGTATAAATAATTCCAATTCTTCTCCACGATTTAGGTAAGTAAGTAGGTATATTATACAAACATTATTAACCATTATACAGTATCCGCGAAAAAGTTTGCAATATAGGTAGAACTTTTTTATGCATTTGTTTTTTGAAAATTTGTTTTCCGCATTATAGGTTCTGTATAACCCAGAACAAAGGAACCTAAAATTTTTGACTTGTTACGTGCGTGAGACTTGTTAAATATCATTTGATAATTTCAAACTGGTACAACTGGTAATAGTGTAATTTTTTAGAGTTTAGAGAGCAAGAAAGTTAAATCAAAATATTGATATTCATTATGTTTTAAGTTTGATTCCAAATTTTCGTTTATGAATTTAAACTTTTAATTATTGGAAATTTAAACTTATTGTCAATATTTTTTTCATTTGTGTTAGTTTATTTTAAAATGCTTGTTTTAAATCGAACTAAAGATTTTTAAAAATTTAATTATCGTATAAACCGATTTTATTACAAAAACGTATCTTTAAAAAATATGCAAACTTTTATATTTTTACAGATTATGGCTTATTACAACGTCTACACAGAACTTTAACGTCGTTTTAGCTCAGAACTGTCTTAAAATAGCTTACGAAGAACCACAGGGCATTGGCAATAACATGCAACGAATCTATGCTTCTCAAGGAGATAATTATGAGAACCAAATGAGCCGAACCTCTGCACGAATATTTTTTGTTTTTTCATGTTTGCACGCTCTGTTGCAGGAAAGAAGAAATTATATACCTCAAGGTAATGACAAATATATTCAATTATTACAATTTAATTTTTCCTTTCCATGGTGTTTAGGAGTACTGGGAATCTTTGGGCCAATCATTCTTCCAACTATTTTTTTAAATATTTTTTTTCTTAATTTTTGACCAAAAAATCGCAAAATTTTAAAATAATTTAATAATACTTGGTGCGTATTGCTCTCTTTTAAGACAAATGTATTGGCCATTATTTACTTGTAAGTAATTTTTCAGGGTGGACAAAATACTATGAGTTTAACCATACTGATATACAAACCTGTCTTCTTTTAACGAAAGACCTTTGGAATGACGATACCACACGAGTTCAATGGGATTCCCTTAAAGGACTGGTAAAGGAAGCAGTTTATAGTGGCAGGATAGAAAATGTTTATGACAGACTTATATTGGATACGTATTTAAAAATGTATTTTAAAGATGAAGTTTTAAGTTACAAATGGAAGCCGCTAGGTTTAAACATAAATTTACCCGATGCAACAGAAAACAAGGTAGGTATAATTATTATAAATTCAAAATGGCTCTCATTGACTTATCGCTTTAGCGTGTCGTGTGACTTGAGATGAAATAATTCCAGTAACGTGTATTTTTGCAATTCCAAAAGAGTAAACTGTTTAATTTACTATGTATGACACGAGTTATTTATTATACAACTGAGATATAAGTCGACGCGACGTTCCAATACGTAAAATAATTTGTTGCAAAGATATCTACATTTGTAATTAATTTTATATATGTTTTTGTCGTTTGCTAACAAAAAAATTGGGGAAACTTTAAGTGTTTGACTAATTTCGATATTTCATAATATTTTAAGAACACCGTAAATAATTAAAGTATACTTTGGTGTCTGTTTGAAGGTTGGAGACAATAATATTTCTTGAATAGTAGAAGAGTTTTGGACTAAATAAGTAAAGTAACTACAGCTCTATTTATACTAGCTTGATTCTAGACGCACTGGAGCATAACTGAGATGGGCGTAGTCATGCGTTCAATGAATGTGCGGTATTTTAAGTTTACATCTATTTAACAAAGGTTTTCAGATATTTCTTATATCTAATCTAATAAGGGCTAACTTAAACAATTTGGGTTCTGGTGTATGGTATAGCAGCTTCCTTGAACTTCCTCCAGTGTGGTTCTTTATTCAAGATTTAAACTTCTGTCCACTTGATGTAATGAAAGTGTGTCCAGGCATGGTTAGCTGCACCTGAATTTTCGGTTTCTCCTTTAAGGGTGTTGTTTCTATGTTTCTTGATCCTTGTTTCAAGTAGCCTTGGAGTCACCAATGTAAGATCGGCCACATTTGCAGGGGATCTGGTAGACACAGTTTTCCTGTATTTTTGACTTGTTGATTTCGTCTTCGTCAGGTGGCTTCTTAAGTGTTTCGAGCTGAATACCGTATTGATATTGTATTGTTGTCCTAGTCTTCTAATTCTCTCAGATACTCCTGTGACATATGGAATGTTGATTGTGACTCTATTTGTTTCTTTTGTGTATTTGATCGATTCTTGCGATTTTCCAATACTTTTACAGTCATCACATCAAATAGACAGAAGCTTAAATCCTGCATAAAGAACCACACTGGAGGAAGTTCAAGAAAGCTGCTACCATACACTAGAATCCAGATTGTTTTGATTAGCCCTCATTAGATATAAGAAATATCTGGAAACCTTTGTTAAATAGATGTAAACTTAAAATACCGCACAGTAACTAAACGCATGACTGCACCCATCTCAGTTATGCTCCAGTGCATCTAGTTAGTATAAATAGAGCTGTAGTTGCTTTACTTATTTAGTATTCACCTGAAGACGACGAGAGATATTTACCAGTTGAAACGTTGTAATGTAGAGCAAATAAAGGCAATGCAAGTCCAAAACTCTTCTATTATTAAAGCACTTTCTCTAAATTAGAAAATCAAGTATCTTTTTCTTAGATAAAAAAAGAGCAACGATTTTTACTTATAAAGAAAGTCAGATTTCAGTCAGATTTTTAATTTTATAGTAATAAACTTTAATATTATGAATATTTAATAGTTTGGTCAAAGCTCACTCTCTAAAACTACCACTGGCTAACTAGCTACACAAAGCTATATAACTTAGTTTCTCCGCGAAGCAATTGTTTGCATGATTGCCTGAATAGCAAGAGGTTCTGGGTGCAATTCCCAACAGGGACATAAAATTCAATTTTATCGGTTTTAATACATATCACTTGCGCGGCTATTCTGTATGTTAACATTTAAAATTATATCTTTAGGAGTATATGAAGATTATCAAGCAGTTTCCGGCAAAGGATCGGCCATTTATGTTTGGACTCCCTGAAAATATAGACAAAGCAAGAGGAAAACAAATATCGGAAATATTAATTTCACGATTGAAAGGTAAAAACACACTAAATTTATAGAATTTTTGTGATAGGCGCAAATTTGAGTAATTTAACCCTTTAGTTTTACTTTCTTTAATCACCTAAACGAAGCTATGAGTTGTTTTCAGTGGCGACGACTACGGGAGGGCTCTGAAGCGCTCCCTGCCAAATTAAAAATAACAATCTTTTATCTGCCTGGGTTTATTTATGAAATATATAGCAAGAAAATTTACAAGAAAATAAACCCGGGTGGAAAGTTTTCAATGAGCCACTCAGTATATCTTTAGACATACATGGATAGTAGAGTTATAGTTGGCTTGCACAAAAGTTTTAAACCAGAATTAACTAACCAGTTTGACTGTGATATAACTGACGTTGACAGGCATTATGAACTCACAATCAAAAGTGCCAGATTAGTAAATTAAAAATTAGGGTAACCATGATTGTGAGAAAATTATTTATGTCAAAGTCATGTATGTCACACAGGATACCTGGTCAAACCCAAGCGAGGGCCACAATTGGAAAACCCTCAAAAAAGCTATCAACTGGAATGTTGCTTTTAACGCGTACCCAGCTAAAAAAAGTGGTTGGCCTACTAACAGGCCACTGCCCCTTAAGAAAACACCTACGTCGAATAGGAATTTACAATGGTCCCATTAAATGCAGACTTTGCGACAAAGAGGACGAAACTGCCTCACATATTATATGCAACTGCGAAGCACTGTCCCGAAGAAGATTCAAAATCTTTGGAGAAATCCAGTGTGGTGACAACCTCCCGCATGACAAACTCGGTAGAAATTTACTGGACCTTATAAAAGGGACAAATCTTTTCTAGCATATCAAACCCTAATATTAGCCCTTACACGATTATTACTATCATTCCTTTATCATATCATATCTGTAAGTCTGAATAGTAGTGAATGGTCTGCCATAGATTTTTGGATCCCAATTTATCGTTAGGTATATAGATATTTTTTTGCTAGAGCTTTTATACAGAAGAGTATTATATTTGTTGCTCTTACTTTATGTATACAGGGTCGCTTTTATGTATGGAAACGGTTGAATATTTGCTGAAGTAAGATAGCTAGCAAAGAATGTTAAATACAAAACTTTTAGGGTTCTTAGAAATCTATTATACTGCATATAAACTAAGTATACAGGATCGGCCAAAAAGGCATGGAAGAACAAAGTTACTTTAGTTTAAATGGAACCCCCTGTATATTATATATTTCAATTATTTACAAGATTTAAAAAAAAAGGTTAAGCACACCACATACCCAATCTTAACCGTTTTCGAGATATCGAGTTTGGAATATCGATTTCAAATAAATCTAATAACAATAATAAAAATGACAAAGTTTTAGTAAACAACAATTTGAAATCCTATTTTATAAGGTGCTCAAAGTGTCCACCGTTTATTTCCTGGCAGTAATGAATTCGGTGAACAAAATTTTGTAGCGAATCTATAAGGATATTTGGAGCAATACTGGAAATTTCATGCATCTTTGTTGCAAATCTTCGATATTTTGTGGCCTATTTTTGTACACTAAATTTTTGATATGGCCCCACAGGAAAAAGTCAAGAGGGGTAATATCAGGAGACCTAGCAGGCCATTCAATTGCACCTCTGCGCCCAATCCATTTACCAGGAAAAATTTCCTCTAGATATTCCCTCACCATCCGTCCAAAATGTGGTGGAGCCCCATCTTGTTGAAACCATATTTGTTCAGCCGGTAAATTGGGATTATTATAATTTGGGAATAATCGTCTGAGCTGCGGAACAATATTCTCTTGTAAAAGTAATAAATATCGTTCAGAGTTCAAATTTCCTTGTATAAAATAGGGTCCTATGACGTTTCCACCAATAATGCCACACCAAACATTGGTTTTTTGAGGTCGTTGGGTATGAACTTGTTCCATCCAATGTGGATATTGGTCTGACCAATATCTACAGTTGTGTCGATTTTTGTGCCCGTTTAAACAAAACGTTGATTCATCAGAAAATAAAATGTGGTTGACAAAGTTCACATTTTGATTCAATTTATCCATAATGATTTCGCAAAACTGAATTCTGCGATTAAAATCGTCTTCACTCAATTCTTGTAACAAATGAATTTTATATGGTTTGAATTTTTCTCTTCTGGTAATTTTTGGAATGGAATATCGACTCATTATGATTTAAAGCCCGCTGTTGCGTCGAATTTATTGGATTTTCTACCACATCTAACATGAGATTTAGAGAATTTTCTTCATTAGTAACGCTTATCGGTCTTCCACTTTTTGGTCGATCTTTCACACCTCCAGTTTCATGAAAACGCTGTAATGTGTTGGAAACAGTTGCAATTCATTAAAAATATTCATCACTTGGTTGAAACTCCGTGTTCTATCGCCGTACCCTATCATCATTAAAATTTCAATGCGCTCGGTATCACTTAAACGTGCCATTTTTACGCGAAAATTGTTCAAAAATTGTAAATGTAAGTATTTTTGGCATATCTGTTGTCAAGATGACAAAACAACATTGTCATGGAGATAAATATTTTCTAAGGTAACTTGATGGACTAGAAAATTATTGAATGTAATAATTTATTTGAAAACGATATTCGAAACTCGATATCTCGAAAACGGTTAAGATTGGGTATGTGGTGTGCTTAACCTTTTTTTCAGAATCTTGTAAATAATTGAAATATTGAATAATATACAGGGGGTTCCATTTAAAATAAAGTAACTTTGTTCTTTTGTTCTTCCATGGCTTTTTGACCGATCCTGTATACTTAGTTTATATACAGTATAATAGATTTCTAAAAACCCTAAAAGTTTTGTATTTAACATTCTTTGCTAGCCATCTTACTTTAGCAAATAATCAACCGTTTCCATACATAAAAGCGACCCTGTATATTACTTTTCATTTTAGGTCTATATCAGTTGGAAAATATTGAGGTTTTCAGTCAAGACACACATCGTAGAAATTTAAGTCATTACATCAGTTTGTGGAAGAATCTTAATGAAGGCCTAGATTTCATCAAATTAACTGTTTCACATGAAAAGACTGCAAACTCGGCCACGGCTCGGTTTATTCAGGAAGAATATGTTCTAGGGGTAAACCTAATTCAAGATATTCATAAATGTTTTACTTATCTCAAGAAAATGATAAAAGGAATGCTGGACCCTGATGACGATAATATTGATACTGCCAGTTATATTTCACAGGATAAGGTATTATTATCCTTTATTAATTTTAGAAAGGTTGCATCAACATGGATGGAACTGACAAGAGCAATATATAATTTTAATCAAATTTATAAAAGAAAAGTCATCCTTTATAAAGAGTTCTGCTTGTCAATAAAATAAGCCATATAAAAATGTTAAATCAGATATTCTGGTGAGTTAATAAGCTAGGAAAACATGAAAATGTTTTAAATCCGTATCATTATTTGTTATTTTAGACAAATTTTTTATAAAACTAAGTTGTTTATGCCTAAATACAAAATTTAAAACAAAAATCTATACCCTCAAATGAAGATCAATACAAAATTTATAAATACCTTCACGATATCTGAATACTGACTAAATACAACGGTGACATTTTGCAAGCCAACAAAATCCCGATAATTGATTTTTCAGACCATAAAATCTTCGTACTGACTTATACCTGAAACGGGATTCTCGATTAGCTGGAAATAATTATAATTACAGCTGAATATGAAACAGGTTTTTACAAAATTGTTTGTGTGGATTCCGAGAAAATCACTTTTGAAATAGCGTTTAGAGAAATTTTGTTGGTTCGCGAAATGTCACCAATGTTGACGTAACATTAACGGTAACTAAATCGACTATCTTGATTTTTTTGTCAAATGTAAATAATTATATTAACTATAGTCGACTTAACTAAATGTTATTGTTTACACACAAAAAAATCTAAATAATCGATTTAGTTAACGTTAATGTTACATTTTATTTAGTCTGTTTTATTAGTATTCAGATATCGTGAAGGTATTTTTAACTCCGTACAATTACTGGCTGGATGCATGTCACAATTCACAAATACATAACCAAATCAGAAACAAAATATAAGGTATGCATGTTATTAATTAAAGTGTCCTCTTAAGTGACATAAAATTCGTTTTGACATTTGTCATTTCGAAGAACTCTAATTTTACGTGTTAAAAATGACTTGAAAGCGACAAATAGTAGGAACATATTCTGAAAATATGTTTTATTATTCAGCAAAAAAAGAATGCTTTGAAGTCTATTTAAATTTCGTTCGTTTTAACCAGTAGACTTTATTGCAAAATTCTACAAACAAGAAATAAATAACAATTTTTTTCAAACATAAGTAAAACAAAATTCCTCATAGCAGTAAATATCACGGAACTGACTGGCCAAACTTAATTCCAAATCAATTTTAATAACTGTAAGCGTAGCCTTGCGGCCGTCTTAGGAGATACAAAAAAAAGATAGAAAATAAAACTGTAACTGTAAAATCGCTATAACAAAATAATGTAATTAAATAAAGATATTTTAAGTAAGTAAGTATTTTCAAAATTTTTATTACAAAAATTCATGATTGAAAATAAAGTTGTATACAATCCTCGACGGGAACTGTCATTACGGTCCTCGAATTGCAACATAATATTACCAGCCTGACATATTTTAGACTCCTCAATCATGGCTTGATATTTGGAATGGACCAGACGATCTAACGCAATTTTTGCATGAACTTTTACAAAAGACGAATTATATATCGAATTGGAAAATGAAACATGATGTTATGATAAAACAACCCGCCAAGTTATCACTATTTTTTTATCCAACTGCATTTTTAGCTTCCTTAAAGCAGGACTATGGAAGGTAATAATAGGCTTTTTTACTTGTCTCAAAAAATGTTTAATAGTTTTGGCAATTAAATTGTAGTATCGGCAGTGGCGGATCCAGGATTTTGTTGAGGGTGGGGCGACTAAAAAAAAAAGATTTAAAAAAGAGTGTATCCCGGCTCTAAAAATCTTCGTACTCTCAAAAGTGCCTTCTAAAAAAAATTCTGACCCTATACACGCCCTACAATGTTCAAAGCTCAAAGTAAAAAAACACATTTTGACACAAAATGGGTGTTTTTTTACTTTGAGCCTTGGAAATTGTGTGAAGGATCAGAATTTTTTTTAGAAGTCACTTTTCACAAGATTTTTAGAGCCTCGGCACACGCTATTTTTTTTAAAAGGCTTTTTTTAGTCGCCCCCTCCGCAACAAAATCCTGGATCCACCACTACTTTGCCCCCCCCCCCCCCCGGATCCGCGCCTGAGTATCGGTGCTATTATTATGTGTTTTTCATTAATAAAACTGTTGTCTGTTTAATGGTTGGAAACAATGACTTTTTTGAACGGCAGTAGAGCTTTGGCCATGCAATATGAATACTGAGTATTTACCTAAAGACGATTGGAGATACTTACCAGTTGAAACCTTGTGATTTAAAACAAATAAAGACAATGCAAGTCCAAAACTCTTCTGCCGCTTAATAAAACTGTTGTTATATCATACCAGTTCGTTTTGGACAATTATTTCTATTGAATGACTATTTAGACTCTGTCATCTTTGATTCTTGGTAGTGTCATTTTGGAAAATTACAGAGCTTTGGCAACATTATAAAGCTGCTGTTTTTGCGATCAGTGGCGCAACTATTAGACATTTATATTTAAAGGGGGGGGGGGGGGGATCTTCAGCCCCGTGTAGAAATCCTACACAACCTATTACATCTCCCGAAGATGTATTTAAAAAAAGGTAAAGCACCTAAAAAAAATCGTATTATACCGGGTTCGCCTACGAAGCGAGGACGGAAGATTAAATCAATATCGAGTGGCTCAAAAAAGTGTGGTGGACTAAACTTTTTTTTAAATGGAACACCCTAAATATTATATTATTTCCTATTTGCCTATAAAATTTCACGTATATTTTGTATAAAAGTCATATGTCTAAATTCAATTGTTTTTAAGATATTGATGACGTTTGAAATATGGCATTTTTAAACTTTCACAGGCGGTAGTCTTGGAGCGGCCCATTTTAGAAAAAATGTTTTTACATCCCTATCTTAGTTTTTAATTCTCTATACAGGGTGTTACAAATTCGACATACCAGCATTGGAATCTCGGAAACCATACGAGTTAGAGAAACGTTTAAATGGGGGCAAAGTTGTCCAATTCGGTGCTGATTATAATGCCGCTTTAAAAGTTTTCAAATTCCGAATAGTTCCGATTTTATTCGAAAAAAAAACGAAATTTTGTAAATTCGTTTTTATTTTTTCCTGAGCTCATTTGACTAGGTATTTAAAAATAAATGACACTTTGTCATTACCACTTCTTCTTCTCTATAAAATGACGTTACTTAACTAAAGATCCGCCGTTTCGTCTCCAAGCGCCATCACCAACTTTATTTTTTTAAATACGGACCAGGATTTTTTTAAACCGATTTTTAAACCCTGCTACCCTCAAAATGTAATGACGATATTACTTTCTCATAATTTTTCTTGCTTATTTTTTTAAATTCATATTTTTTACACTTCTTGTCAGTCCGGTCCTGGCAACGAATCACAATATTAATTAAAAACTTTATTTTATTTAAACCATTCATACATAAGTAATATAATTTATTTTATAAGGATTTTCTAATAATTCTAAATTTACTAATTATAAATCCTAATTTTCTAAATGTTCAAAGAGATTGCCGTTTTGCTCAATACAACGATCGATTTTTCTTCCAATTTTTACGACCGCCCTTTCAACCGATCTCCCCCTTATCCTACCAAATGCAACCTGTATGCGTTCTTCCAGTTCTTCCATGGTATCTACGACATTTTTATAAATAACATTTTATATATAATATTTTGGCGACCTCGCTGGCCATTCTATTGCCCCACCATTTCCGATCCACCTATCAGAGAACTCTTCATTTAAGAACAATTTTACTGTCCTGGTATTGTGCGGCGCCGCCCCATCTTAACATGAATTTTAGACAAACTTTTTCATGAAACTTATTTGTAAAGGTTTTAAATAAAATAAAGTTTTTAATTATTAATATTGTGATTCGTTGCCAGGGCCGGACTGACAAGAAGTGTAAAAAATAAGAATTTAAAAAAATAAGCAAGGACAATTCAACATTATGAGAAAGTAATATCGCCATTACATTTTGAGGGTAGGAGGGTTTAAAAATCGGTTTAAAAAAATTCAGGTCCGTATTTAAAAAAGTAAAGTTGGTGATGACCGCTCGGAGACGAAACGGCGGATCTTTAGTTAAGTAACGTCATTTTGTAGAGGAGAAAAAGTGGCAATGACAAAGTGTCATTTATTTTTAAATAGCTAGTCAAATGAGCTCAGGAAAAATAAAAACGAATTTATAAAATTTCGTTTTTTTTTCGAATAAAATCGGAAGTATTCGGAATTTGAAAACTTTTAAAGCGGCATTATAATCAGCACCGAATTGCACAACCTTGCCCCCATTTAACCGTTTCTCTAACTCGTATGGTTTCCGAGATTCCAATGCTGGTATGTCGAATTTGTAACACCCTGTATAAAAGAAATAACTTTCGGTTTAGCATGTTAAACCGTAAAACCATTTTTCTGAAAATATTTAGTAATAGCTACTAAAAGTTTATTTTCTCTGTATTTTTTCTAGGTCATCATCTATATCCTTGGACAACCTCGTATTAGCGACAAGTTGGAATAACTTTAACGATACTGGGATAGTTCTTTCCGATTTACTCATAGAAGGAGGATTATTTGAAAATAAAAATATTGTGCCGTGTAAAAGCGATTCAGAAAATATAAATCCCGTTCCTAACTGTCACTTATACTGGACTACCAAGGTAACATTTCTGTATATTAGAAAGAAAGTTTTTAGCGGCAGGCGGACAAATTAGTGCATCTATCTCTTGCATTAAAGTACACAGGGACGCAAAAGGTAATGGGTTTCCTGGGGCACAGGTAGACAATGACAGGCTCTGTTTCGTCCTTGTTAGGACTCATCAGAAAACCATAACCTGTAAGCAATAAAATATTTTCATAATGGTGGCACTTCCGGTTATACCGGAAGTAAGTGTCAACTTGCTTATTTTAAATGGGACACCCTATATATTATTACATTTTTGCATTCTACGCAAGATTCTAGACAGATTTTGTATACCATGTCCTATTACCTATGTCTAAACGTTTTTGACATATTGGAATTTTTATGTCAAAAATGACGTTTGCAAGCCTTAGAATAATTATCAATTTTTTCTATATAGAAGCCTTATTTATTTAATTTAAGTGGGATTCCTTGTTATAAAGGACCTGCTTTAATAGATTCTTTATAATATTTTGATAACTATTAATACAGGGTGTTTAAAAAATAAGATTAAAAATGAAAATGAAAAAAATGTCAAAAGTTCAGATTTTCAAATAAAAACACCCAAATTTCATAATTGTTTCTTATTTAGCATTAAAAATAAGGGTAAGTTTGTATAAGATTGTATATCCCAAAAATTCTTAGTTTTCGAAGTATTGTCAATTTAATATTTTTATATGGGGATTTTGCTGCAGATTTTAGGTTGAGTTACTCTTAGTTGGCTATGACGGCGTTGAAAAACAATCAAATGCTAAAAAATCTATAAAGCTGTCAACAAACATTATTAATAAGCACATTGTGATGGCTTCTGTTTTTGCGGATATCGAATGGCAAATGTGACATGATATTTATTACATTCTCCATAAATAATAAATAAGTTTAAATAATCTTCGTTTGTATAATTTAAGCGCCCGGGAATGATTATTAATAATGTTAAGTGACAGCGTCATAGATTTTTTTAGCATTTGATTGTTTTTCAACGCCGCCATAGCCAACTAAGAGTCAGGGCCCGCTCTAGCAATAACGCCGCCCTGGGCAAAACAAAAAATTGCCGCCTTTTTTATCCCTTCTTCGTTTTATACCTACCACATTACAGGAAAATTTCTGTCTATTCCTCGCCGCTCGCCGGCTTGTCCTTTGCTGCGACGCCGCCATGACCAAAAAAAGTACGGTGCCGGTGACGGCGTTGTTCGGCTTGATTTGTCGCGGAATTGCTTGATATTATTATAATTTTAAAAAGAAAAGGGATCGGTAGAAATTGTCACTGTTTAAAAAATAAGACGGCACGGCAAAACAAAGGAAATAAATTTTGTTAACTGGAAATTGGAATGGTTCCAACTTCAAATATACGTATAGGTAGGCAAAACCGGGATTTATGGTGTTTTTTTTGGATATTTCATGCCGCTCTTTCAACTTGCCGCCCTGGGCGGGGGCCCAGGTTGCCGCCCCCTAGAGCGGGCCCTGCTAAGAGTAACTGAACTTAAAATCTGCAGCAAAATCCCCATTTAAAAATATTAAATTGGCAATATTTCGAAAACTAAGAATTTTTGGGATATACAACTTTACACAAACTTACCCTTATTTTTAATGCTAAATAAGAAATAATTATATATATTTCCATTTGAAAATCTGGACTTTTGACAGTTTTTTCATTTTAATTTTTAATCTTATTTTTTAAACACCCTGTATTAATGTTTATCAAAATATTATAAAAAATCTAATAGAGCAGGTCCTTTATAACAAGGAACCCCACTTAAATTAAATAAATAAGGCTTCTTAATAGAAAAAATTGATAATTATTCTAGGCTTGCAAACGTCATTTTTGACATAAAAATTCAAATATGTCAAAAACGTTTAGACATAGGTATAGAACATAATATACAAAATCTGCCTAAAATCTTGCGTAGAATGCAAAAATGTAATAATATATAGAGTGTCCTATTTAAAATAAGCAAGTTCACACTTACTTCCGGTATAACCGGAAGTGCCACCATTATGAAAATATTTTAGCCTGGTCGCCCCCATCAGCATCAGCTTACTGTCAAATTTTCAAAATTTTCCTATGTATAGTTTTCTATATATAGATCGATTCGGTTCCCGGTGGGACATCCTGTATATGATGAAAACCTAGGATCGCCATCTAAAGGAATCAACTCAATGCAAAAGATAGCCATCAGACGGGAAAATATAGAACTAACAATAAACCAAGTACGTTAGGCCAACACATCCAGTATAGGAAACGTTTTTGCGCATCCCTATACTTTCTCTACGGGTTTGTAGATTCAAATATAGATCGCGCTGCAGTAGCCCACTGGGGCGCCGCTCTATCCGTATTACAATGCCGTGCTTATTTTTTAAACACATTTTTCGCTGTATTGGGAATTGCATACAGGTTATGGTTTTCTGATGGGTCCTAACAAGGACGAAACAGCCTGTCATTGTCTACCTGTGCCTCAGGGAACACATTACCTTTGGCGTCCTTGTGTACATTAATGCAGTAGATAGTCACACTACTTTGTTCGCCTGCCGCTAAAAACGTTCTTTCTATTTTACTTATACGGAAAACTCTACTATTTTATTTTTGTATATTATTTTTAATATTTGTATATTTTTTGATAAACTATATATATATATATATATATATATATATATATATATACAGACTACAAACAATGTTGCGTCCATGCATTTGCTCTCCACCATATCTTGCTGCGTCCTGGATGATAGGACGTCCGTATACCGGACGCAGTATTGTTATCCTGTGTTATTTTGCTCCCGGGCCAACATAGGGGATATTTGAAAATAGCACAATAAAGCATTATTTCTCATCTTACTTTTGGTATCAAAATAAACTAAATTACGTGCATTACTTATGATTTATTAAATTTCAAAAAAAAAAAAATTGGACGCAGTATTATGCGTATTGTAACTGTAAATGTATATTTTTAGTTCATGTAAACTCAATATAGAGGGGCGTTCATCTTTGTACAAAAAATATACATCCGGGTATTTTTTAACGATTTTGTTGAAAAGGTACAATGCTGCGTCCACAGATGTGACAACAATGTAATAACCTTTATTATAATAGATAATAAATGTGATTTCAAATTTTAATGGGTATTTCGCATAAAATGAATAAAAAATAAAACTAATGTTAAAAAGTTTAAATTTGGCCTACAGTCCTATTTACGTTCTTAGACGTCCACTAAGCAAGAATATTGCAAAGCTAGCCCTCTTAGGACAAAAAAACACTAAAAATTAAATTTTTTTCATATTAAAATCCTTTGACTTTTAAGGAAAACACCAAACCACGTCAATTTTGTTTAATTTTTTTATATAACATTATTTTTTATGTCGGAATTTTACCACTACCGCTAATTTCTCAAACCCAGGCCAAACTACCAAAGATAGAAAGCTGTAATTTTGCATACAGCTTTAGTTTGGGCTGCAAACATTCACTAAGACAGGATTTTTTTAAACTCACCCTCTAAGAGGGTAAACGCACCCCTAAATATGAAACAATTTTTAAAATCATTTATTTAACTTGCTATATGTGTATAGATTTTGTGGGTGTGGGTTAGTGTCAAATCTTGCAGGCTGAATTAAAACCACTTTCTTTTATCCTACGAAGTTGAAATTTTACATGGTGATTAAGTTCCGATTACAGTGTATTTTTATGTTCAACAAACCTGAACCCCTTACTTTTATCCTACGGAGTTGAAATTTTAGTGATTCAGTTCAGACGACAATGCATTTTTATGATCCTAGGGAGTTGAAATTTCACATGGTGATTTAGTTCCGATGATAATGCATTTTTATGATAAAAACCGAGCAAACCCGAACCTCTTCCTCTCATCCTACGGAGTTGAAATTTTGCTAGTGATTTAGTACGGATGACAATGCATTTAAAAAAAAAACGAACAAACCTTCATCCTCCTATCCTACAGAGTTGAAATTTTACATGGTGATTTAGTTTCGATGATAATGCGTTTTTATGATAAAAACCGAGCAAACCCGAACCTCTCACCCTACGGAGTTGAAATTTTGCTAGTGATTTAGTACGGATGACAATGCATTTAAAAAAACCGAACAAACCTAAACTTCATCCTCTTATCCTACGGAGTTGAAATTTTACATGGTGATTTAGTTCCGATTATAATGCATTTTTATGATAAAAACCGAGTAAACCCAAACCTCTTCCTCTCAAATTACGGAGTTGAAATTTCGCTAATGATTTAGTACGGATGACAATGCATTTTAAGAAAAACCGAACAAACCTAAACTTTATCCTCTTATCCTACGGAGTTGAAATTTCACATGGTGATTTAGTTTCAATGATAATGCATTTTTATGATAAAAACCAAGCAAACCCGAACCTCTTCCTCTCGCCCAACGGAGTTGAAATTTTTCTAGTGATTTAGTACGGATGACAATGCATTTAAAAAACCAAACAAACCTAAACTTCATCCTCTTATCCTACGGAGTTGAAATTTTACATGGTGATTTAGTTCCGATTATAATGCATTTTTATGATAAAAACCGAGTAAACCCAAACCTCTTCCTCTCAAATTACGGAGTTGAAATTTCGCTAATGATTTAGTACGGATGACAATGCATTTTAAGAAAAAACCGAACAAACCTAAACTTTATCCTCTTATCCTACGGAGTTGAAATTTCACATGGTGATTTAGTTTCAATGATATTGCATTTTTATGATAAAAACCAAGCAAACCCAACCCTCTTCCTCTCACCCAACGGAGTTGAAATTTTTCTAGTGATTTAGTACGGATGACAATACATTTAAAAAAACCAAACAAACCTAAACTTCATCCTCTTATCCTACGGAGTTGAAATTTTACATGGTGATTTAGTTCCGATGATAAAGCGTTTTTATGATAAAAACCGAGCAAACCAGAACCTCTTCCTCTCAAATTACGGAGTTGAAATTTCGCTAATGATTTAGTACGGATGACAATGCATTTAAAAAAAACCGAACAAACCTAAACTTCATCCTCTTATCCTACGGAGTTGAAATTTTACATGGTGATTTAGTTCCGATGATATTGCGTTATTATGATAAAAACCGAGCAAACCTGAACCTCTTCCACTCACCCTACGGAGTTGAAATTTTGCTAGTGATTTAGTACGGATGACAATGCATTTTTTAAAAAACCCGAACGAACCTAAACTTCATCCTCTTATCCTACGGAGTTGAAATTTTACATGGTGATTTATTTCCGATGATAATGCATTTTTTTGATAAAAACCGAGCAAACTCGAACCTCTTCCTCTCATCCTACGGAGTTGAAATTTTGCTAGTGATTTAGTACGGATGACAATGCATTTAAAAAAAACCGAACAAACCTGAATAATGACGCAGTAATTTAACTGAACATGCTTAGAAAAAATATCTAACGAATACTAAAAAAGAAATAAATAAACTAATATTAAATTTTTTTTATAGAATGCTTTTTTTTTGAATGCACTAAAAATAAGAAAATAATCTTTGAAGTAAATCAAACCCATCCTATTGTTACATTATAAAATTGAATGATATAAATAAAAGCTTGTCGCGATAATAAATCTTGACACAGGTCATTATTTTAAATTTAATTTATAAGAAATACATAGATTTAGTTTCCCTCTACCTAGAAGAATTTTTATTTTAATTTCGTATGCTTTCTTTTGGAGTATAATGAGAAATTATTGTTAAACATTTAGAAGTTGTACAAATTGTTTTTGATCGTTTAAATAAAGCTGGATTAACTTTAAATGAGAATAAAAGTAAATTTGGTTCTGCTAAACTGAGATATTTAAGTGACGTTGTAATTCGTCACGTAATTTCTATAGACCCAGCTAAAATTAAAGGTATTACGAATATACAAACTTTAAAGATAGTGATCGAAGTGCCCCATAAACTTAGTTAACTTGAACATCTGTTCTAAATGGGTTAAAGCATGGCTCAAAGCCGCGACGTAAATGTCGAGAAGAAAAGTGACTTTAGACGGAGATTTGCGTTCGCTGAATCTTTACTACAGGCAACGTTACAGATTTGAACGTCGTCCAGAATTATGATCGGTAACATTTTTACATTGGCTCATTTCTCTTGGTTTAGTTTCCTTTTGAGTGCATGTATCATAGAAGTATTCTCTTGGTATTGTAATGATGTGGTAAATTTTTCTGTGGATCCCTATTATTTCATATTATGAGATAAAAAAAAAAAGATGCATCTAAGAACAGTTAGTTAGTGAGTGACTGCAGAAAGATGAAAGTGTACTTAGGGTCTGTGACGGCATCTGTGATTATATAAGTGCACAAAGGACAGGTTAATGAAAGATAAGAAGCCTAGTATGTAACGTAATGTATTTGTTATGATCATAGGTGAGAAAGCAATTGCTAAGTATTCCTGGTACTCCAGGAATTATTAAAAACCTCACTGGGATTCTGGGCGTCCGTACCTTCAGGAGTCCGTCTTGTAAGTTTCAGGTCTTACATGGGACCTGATTAACATACCTACTAGGTGGATTTTGTTGAAATCCTTTGCCCGTTCGATGGAATTCTGTCTTATAACATATAATACTTATTTCGGGGGGCACTAGCTAGTTGATTGATATTATGAGAGTTTATATAAGATATTGTCATAAATGCAAAAAAAAAATGAAATTAGTGACTCGATGGTACTAATAAAGCAAGGGGACGATACAACCCCCAGTTAGCATAAAATAGTTTTGGTTCTTGATCAGAACAGTAATTGTTTATTATGTTTATTTCATGTAACTAAGTTGTGTCCTGCCATTTAATTGCTGTTAAGTGAATTTGCATTGTGAATACCCGTTTTGATAGCTTGAGCAAAACTAGGTAAACAGTTTATACTCTATACAAGCCAATACACTAGGAAAGCTTTTGCAAAGACCACTGAGAAGCGAGCAGTGCTGATAAGGTGGACTTTAACGTCAACGAAGCAAAGACTGCAATTTTACATTTCACCAAACAAAGATAAACAAGAAATTATGACAACCTAAAAATCTTTGGCGAATAGATAAAAATAGTTAAATAGGTACACTGCCTAAGACTAATCCTGGATGCCAAGCTGACCTGGAACCAACAAATTATTGGAAACCCAAGCAAAGCAAAAATTGGCCTAATAAGATGAAGAAGCCTGATTAGAAAAACCTGAAGACACACTCCAAATGGTGCTGTGGTTATACATCACTGCCATTAACCCATAATAATATGAGGTATACGGGTGTGTAATATGTAGAAATGGACGGATCGGATCTGAGCCCGTTCAAAGTGTCGGATCTTACGAATAATTCGGACTGATCCGACACCTGAAATAAAAGAGACGGTTCACGAATTACGGATCTAAATGGAATACCATTGAGTTGATGACTGTCGATCTATGTGGTAAAATCTGGAGACTGTGGGGTGCTAAGTCCTTTTACGCAATAACGAAACCACCCAACACATTAAAGTTATCTACGAAGTACTAACCTGCAGAAGATTTAAAATCCTCGGAGAAATTAAAGGCGATTACAACCTTCGGCATGGCTTCGTAGTCATAGACATCTATCGGACTTTCTAAAAGGAAATACATCTTTCTTAAAAAGACATGGTCAGGATAAGGTATAACAAGCCATGAGGCTGTATTGCAAGAAGGCCCCCACCGTTAACCAACCAACCAATAAAGTTTAAGGAAGCACCAAACGATTTTTGTTTTTGTGGCGTTGTTCATAAAAATATTATGAGTATAAAATTTATATTGCATTTATTATATAGATTTTAAAAAACCTCAAAGTATGCCTTGGAATTGTTTTATTTGTAATTCTATCCAGTAGGTCTTTTACACTAAGCAAACCTTTATAAACACGGTTTCATTATTATGCGAATTACACTTAAACCACTCTGAAACTGTCATTCGCTGGGGATGGTCACTTCGACAATAATCGTTGTTTTGTAGGATACATTTACTGACTTAAATACCGAATAGATGTTTGTGTACTTTTTGTACAGTGTGAACTTTATGGATCTCCCACTGCCTTTTTTCTATTCACATTTCCTGCTTTTCTAACTAAAGATTCTGTCTAACCCTTTCGAAACTAGTCGAAATCCATGATTATGTGTGTATGTGTTAAAAATCCTGAATGGCGTCCAGTGTTAAATAAACCCAGTGTTCATTAACTAACTTACCATTTCCAACGGCTCTACAAAGAATATAGCGCTAAATTGAATAATAAAAAAATGTTCCTAGTCACAAGTCCCAATTGAAAATGTTTAAGTAAAATTATGTCGATTTATATCTTATAGTCTAACTTCTTAATAACAAAACCATAAACGAAACTTTGAAGAACCACCCTATATAGCATCAGAATAATTTTAATTTCTAAGTGAATGTAATATAAAAATAAAGAATGAATGCTTTTATTACTTTTTGCTAAAAGCAGTAACAAAATAAAGAAATTAAATAAAACCGACAACAACGCCTTATGGCTTTACTGGATGTCCATTGTGCAGCATGGTTAGTAGAATAAGAAAAATATATTTCGGACGCAATAAAGTACATGACATGGAAAGACGCAGTATTGTACAAATATACATCTTCGCAACCGTTAAAGATAATTCAAATTTGAAACCAGATATGACACCGTGTTTTCTTTGTTAACGATATATTTATATAAGATACCGCCTAAGTACCGTATTTCTGGGAGACGCCATAAGGTCGCCGTATGGAAAGACGCAGTATTGTTAGCGTTCTGTATATATATATATAAAAAGTAAGTTTGGTCGGCCAAAAAAGCTGATGATTTTCCATGCTGTAAACTTAACCAGCTCAGTAGAATTCCATTATTTTTTTCATTAAAAGTTCATCATTGTATATAGAAAAATCTTAATATTTTTTGAACTCCGCTGTCATTAAATTTTCTTTAGTAGCTAGTGAGAAAACTAAAAAAATCATCCGCGAATCATATTCCACATGCCATACCGACGAAAACGACAGTGGAAATTAAACCATAGTAGGCAAAGGGATACTTGAGCCTGGTAAAATTTTGGTGACCGTGGGAAAATTGTAATAACCGTGGAAACCTTTTGACAATGGACTCCCACGAAGCTGCCGCTTTTGATAAATGCCGCCTGGACCTCCCACGATGTCGCCATTTTAATGACCGTGGGAAAATTTTGACAATGAAACCCTACCGAAGCTTTCGCCATTGATAAATGCCGCCTTTTGCTATTTTCCCTCTCCTTTGATAAGTGCCGCCGAGAGTTTACTTTCAACGCGTGCGGTCAGGTGTGATTAATTCATTACTTCCGGGAAATTGTGATTAGTTGTCCAGGAACCCAACGATGGAGCCTTTTAAATAACCTGGAGAAACGTTAAAATTTTCAAAACTTTTAAATTGTATTAAATTTCTTAAGCTTAGAAGTCCCAAAAGCTGTATTTAAAATTCTAGGTCCGTATTTAAAAAAATTTATTTGAGGTTGGTCTCTAAAGAACAAAACGTCGTAATCTTGTAGAACGTAACAAACGGCTATAAAATAAGCGTTTTTGTTTTTTTCCTAAGTCAAAAATAAATGCGCAAAAAATTAAAATCCAAAGCTAAAAATTTCGGTTTTCTCTTCTCTCTCCGAAAGCATTTAGACTATTGACAATTTTCTTTCATCAAATTATTTTTAACCATTACCATTAACGATCTTCGTATCTCTTACCATTTTCGAGATCCCCTTGTACGCACACGAATTTGTAGCACCCTGTATAGTGTTCCCAGAATGATAAATTATCGAATAGACTCGAGCTATACTCAAAAACCTTTTTTTGTTTAAGTCCTAATAAATTACATAAATTCTAATAATTTTTGTTTGAATAAAAATTAAATAATTAATATTTTTTAGGAGAAAATGGATAATGCTGAGATTTTTAAATTTCCGCTTTATGCAGATTCAAGGCGAAAGTGTAGAATCACAAGTTTGCAAATGGAGTGCAACGATAATGCAAAAGACGAGTGGATTTTACGAGGAATTGCCTTCTATTTAAAATATTGATAGAATACCAAAAATAGTGTAGAATATAAAACTTAAGAAAGTGCAATAAAATACACTGAAAAAAGTACTTACCATATTTTTTTGACAAAGAAAGTTTTTTATACAAAATAAAAGTAACCCTAAAAACGTTTTAAAAAGCATGAAAAAGTCCTAAAAAAAAAATGTTTCACTTTTTTAAATGTCTTATAACTATAGACCGGATTTTAAGCATTATGCTTATTGCTGAATTTTATAAGCAACCATGAAATTATTTAATTCTTCTTAAGAAAAAACTCTTTTCAAGAAATCGATCCTGCCGCCAAAAATTTTTCTCTGACCCAAAATAACTTCTAAAAGAAACGTTCTTCCCTCCAAAACTTCTCTATACGATCCAAATTAAGTTATTTCTTTTAAGCAAGAATTAGAAGTAATTTTGGATAGCCGATATGTAGTTATGTGTAATAGTATATTACGTATTAAGTGTGTTAAAAAAAACATATTACGCATGAATGGAAAAATTGCGAACGAACCGCGTAGCGGCCAGTGCGATAATCACATGAGTGCGTAATTGCTTTACAACACGCAATACGTACCATACTTTTTTTACGACTCATAGTAATAAATTAAAAATCGGTTTATAATTTATACAGTATCGATTTGAACTTCAAATCTCAAATAATGACAATGTCACTGTAAAATATTCAAAACGCAAGATAGATAAATGTCACGATTTGAGTGGTTTACTAGGCATCACCACGCACACGATCCTTGGTGTGTTATATATTTGAAAAGAGAAATTTAAATGCTATAGTTTTAGATTAAAATATACAGGGTGTTTCATTTAAAAAATTAGGTTAGGTTCGATAACTTCTTTACCTGACCCTGTATACTTATTCTGAAAACATCAGATTATTCAACAATCTTTATAAAGAAACTTCTGTTTGAAACATTTTTCTTTATCTCTTTTGACTAAGAAAATATAGGGTAATTTTGAAATTGTCAATTTTTTAGTTTTCTCCCGTATCTCTTAAGCGAGTGCAAATTTTCAAATTTTGATTTTACCATTTTAAGTTTGACCCAAAAAGAGCATATGACATCTCTATTACTTTTTTGATAGCACTAACAACTACAGAGATGTCCTATAAAAGTGTCGAAAATGAGACACCCTGTACCTACATTCATACCTTTCCAAAAAATGGTCACCTTCATGACATTGATTTTTCCAGGCAACAGTACTACCTGTATAACAAACTGCTAAATCCGCCCTTGCACTGGGTGATCGATTAATGTTACAAACATGCTGTACGCCTATGGCGTCTTTCGGTAATTAAAAAAAATCTTGCAGTTAAAACTTTGAAATACAAAGTATTAAGAAAAGTAATTATAGGCAAACTACTTAAACTACTATAGTTTATCCATTTCAAAAAGTTGATAAATAAGGATTAAAAGCCCGTTCGCCATTTAGTCAGAATTGCATAATTTAATAATAATGAGGAATAATAGTATATACAGGGTGTCCCGTAACTTATGGGCCGTAGAGTAACTGGAGATACTAGACATTAAACCAAGCCGATTATGTCATATAAGTTTTTTCGGATTGTTACTCGTTCTAGAGATACAGGGTGTTGAAAGTAAAAGTTTATTCTCGAAAATAAGCCATAATTTTAAAACGGTTTAATGAATCGAATTGAAAGTTGGCAATATTATGTTTTTATGAGCAAGACATAAGAATTTGTAGAAATTTTTAAGTTTCAAACTAGAGGGCGGTAGTTGCATACACTGGGCTTCATAATTCTACGATTTTTTTTCTTATCTGTGATATTAGGTGTTTTTCAATTATAGTTTCTTAGAAAGGGCATTTTCTGAGTCAAAAATGTATACTTGATTGATCTTAATACCTTTAACGGTTTTCGAGATATTTTCCTTTAAACATCCCAAAGCACAAAAAAACATAGTTAATAATTAAATTAACAAAAAAAAAAAAAAGTGACAATCCGAAAAAACTTATGACATAATCGGCTTAGTTTGATGTCTAGTATCTCCAGTTACTCTACGGCCCGTAAGTTACGGGACACCCTGTATATACAGGGTGGAATTTTTAACTGAAATAAATTCAGTATTGGGAAGACTCTTTCTTTGCTAAAAATTACAGAACTATACGGCTGCGTTTATTTTTAGTTTGGCATACTTTCTCGTGTCCTAATGAAATTTACCTCTATTTTTGAGGTAATAACCGCACCCAACTTGTTTTTCAAATGTAAAGGTATGTACAGCTCGTTGGAAAGGACATCAAAAGGGAATACGACCCACTATTTACGTTTGCAGGGTTTTTTGGCGTCGTGTCCAATTTATTTCTGGTGCGATGTGGTCATCATATTGACTCTTATAGTACAAACTACTATTTACTAATACACCTCCATTATTATAGATCTATTAAGATACACAGTAATGCATGCATTAATAGGTTCTGGTGGTTCTTTTGACAACAAAAAGAATAGAAATTGAAATGGAGTAAAAAACTTGATTTATTTTAGTCTAGTGATGCATTCGCCATTTCATTTTTAGACTTTACTTTTATAATATAATTGGTTTGCTCTTGCTGCGCCTCTTATTGAATATAATAATAATAATAATAATAATAATAATAATAATAATAATAATAATAATAATAATACTGCCTTTTATTTTGTTTGTTTGTTTATTTTATATGAAGCATGGCCTTCCAAGAATTGATGAGGGGTAAGATAGACACGATACAGGCCAGTTAAAAAAAGTTACATCTAAAAAAAGAGCTTATCCCGATTTAATAAACCTTCCTACTCCTACTTTTAAAAGTGACTTCTAAAAAAATACTGACCCTTCATAGGCCCCCATTTTCGAGGCTTAAAGTGAACAAAACACCCATTTTGTAAGGCTTAGGGAGGGCTGGGGGGAGCCTTCCCTCCTGAATTCGCAACTGATACACACATAAATAATACCTAAAAATCCGTATTTTTAAATTGTTCCATGCACCTTTTAAAAGTTTAGTATACAAGTATAAAATACAATGTTCTAGTAAATTTTTTTAAACATTTTTTCGACTATAAAAAAATATTGTTCGTTTGTAACGTTTTATAAGAATTTTTCGTCATCTTGCCGCTGATTATACTTAAATTATTTAAGAAGTCTCTGCTTCCTTTTTTTATCGGGTTCCCGAACACATCTTGAAAGTCGTAAGCAAATAAACAGACCAAAGATATATCGTGTTTTTAGAAGGCCGTCTGGCAACATGCGGAGTGTTAAACAAAACTTGTAAGGAAACGAATTTTGTGTTTACAATTGAACGTCTGTTTACCTTAAGTATATTTTTTTCATGTGGTTTCAAAGCTAACCATCTTTCTTAATAATATAAAAATGCCTATCTAGTTTCGGGCGAAATGAGTGCGGCAACCGCGTATATAACTTATTTTCTAGGGGGTATATGGGTAGTGGCATATTTAGGGAGGGGGGGGGGGGAGCTGCCCTATTTTAGAGCCATTTTAAATCAACAAAAATATAACCCAATGCAATAAAATATATTTACAATAAAAACAAAAAACAATTAGGCATTTATTTTTAAAGAGAAAAATTTAAGTTAACACCAATATTAATCATTTTCACAAATATAAAAAATATGTTTTTTAATAAAGAGGTAGGAATTAAAAAAAAAAGTAAAAAACATTTACAAAAACAAATTGAATCCAACCATGCAGAGGGGGAGAGGTACTAATTTAATTTTCGAAATTTGATAATAGTTAGGTGAATTTTAAACGAACTTTGGGTGCATCTGAGAGAAAAATGGTTTTCCCTAACTTAGTTTTTTATTCTTTATCAATAGAGACCAACGCCCGGTTTAACATGTTAAACCAAAAAAAAAAACTGAAGTTGTAACTTTTAAATAGAGAATTAAAAACAAAGACAGGGAAGAAGTCTAAACCATTTTTCTCTAAGATGTGCCGTTCCAATGCTACAGCCTCTCAAAGTCTAAAAATGCCATATTTCAAATGTCAATATCTCATAAACAATTGAATTTAGACATATGGCATTTTATACAAAATATACATGAAATATCATAGAGAATTAGAAAATAATATAATATACCTAAATAAAGGTTTTCCATTTTAAGGAGAGTATGTTGGACACCCTGTATAGTGTATAATTACAAATAATTTTAAATTGTAGAGCTAACGCCTTCTTATAATACTGTTTTTAAAAAATATCAATAAGTTCAGTAGTTTAGATGCTAAGTATATGAAATCCTGCGTTGAGATTGGGCCAGCCTGTAAGATTGCGACCGGATTAGAAAAATATTTTTGAGTGTATTAATTAAAAATATTTGATTTTCCCTATCTGTGGCTAAACACCCACAAATATAATAATAGTAATTTAACCAGCAAGTACATTAATAATTGCGATTAATGATCGAAATATTTTAACGCGCTCGCTACGCTCACGCGTTAATGTTCGAGATCATTAATCGCATTTTAATGTAAGAGTTGGTTACAAATGTTTTTTCGTCGACCGTATTTTTTACTAAAGTGAAGAAAAACATCAGTTTACAACTTTTATTTTACAATCCAGATTTCACAATTCTACAAATACTAATGACAGCGGACGACGTTTTGGATTGACGTGTTATTATTTTGTTGATTTGTTTGCATGGCTGCCTTTAATTTTAATTACCAAAATCGTGCATTTACAGAAAATCATGCATTAATAGGGGTCATTATTGAATGATTTTGGGAAATCGTGCATTTACAGAAAATCATGCATTAATAGGGGTCATTATTGAATGATTTTGGGAAATCGTGCATTTACAGAAAATCATGCATTAATAGGGGTCATTAATTAATGATTTTGGGAACGTTAATATCGGATGTAAGTACACGGTCGACGGAAAAGTAAATAAAGTAATAAAATGGGAAATTCCGTCCACCCGCCCAATTTCGGTGTCGGCCATAGGCGGGCGTTTTTAAGGACTATTTTGGTGAAATGATAAAACATCTTCCAGCTGATTCAATAGTGGTTAACCCAAGCTCTTATTCATGAAGCACAGAGAAGACTCCAACTTCATCTTGGAGAAAACAAGAAATTATCGACTGGTTAACCACCAAAAAAGTATTGAATTTGAAGATAATTTGATAAAGAAGGAATTATTAGTTAAGCAAATTTACACAAACATGAAATATATACATAGTGTAACTGTGCTGCGCACACCATATTATTGCGAACTAAATCCTATAGAACTTATATGGGCGCAAGTGAAAGGATTTTTAGCAAGACAACATGACATTCAAAATGAAAGACGTTAAGCTACTGTTTGATCAAGCCATTAGACAGTGACACCAGAGAACTGGCGAAAAGCTGTCCATCATGTCATTAAAGAAGAGGAGAAAATGTGGGATCTTGTCTTGACCACCGCATCGACCCGTTAATTATAACGTCAAGAGGAGATGACAGTTTCTCAGAGGACGAAGAATAATATGCATTTTTATAATTTAATTTCTGCATAATGTATTATTTTTAATGTTTAATAAAAAATAAGTGTACTATATGTACATAATGCACGCCTTTGTCACACCGTTTTCAGTGTTTGTGAATGGATAACAATAGGCAATACACATAAATTGACCCAAACCCGGGTGGTACTACCTGCACTTGATGAAAAGAATGAATTTGGCAATGAAATCAATGCCAAATTATGAAAGTGGCTTAAATATTCGTTGGGTTAGGGTTACCCTGTAGTTCCTTTGCATACCTACCTAATGAGCTTTTATTACTCTACATCTTTCTTAAATAGACTATAATTAGATTTTTAATCCTCACTGAATTTTTCTTTAAATTTCTTTTCAGAATTTGCTATGCTATCGATATTCTAAAGCATTATTCCCATAGTTTTCGATGAAATAGCATTGTTTTCTCGACCATGTCCCATATCGCGGTCTTAAGAATATTAAAGGGCCTGATATATGAGTATAGTAATAAATCTTGATCACAGCTGTGTTGCATTCCTCGATACAAATTCCTAGAAAAGCTTAACCTGTATGGCCTAATGTGCTTGTTAGGAGCCTCTAAAGCTTCTTCTGTCTAATATCAGCGATTTAACTATAATAAAACTTCAGAATAAACCCGTAATGCTGCAGAGATATTATGATAGAGAAACGGATCAGAAGCTTATATAAAGTAGATCCGACTTTGCTAATATTTCCTATGTTAAGTTGCGCATTTTCTTGAAGTGAACTACAAAAAAATTAAACAAATTATTAATTTTTTTACTAATGAAAAGGTGGTATCTATGTGGGTGTAAGAAAGTAGTATCTATGTGGGTGTGCAGAAAAAATAAGCTAATGAAAATCCTAAAGAAAATATTTAGAATTTTAATTTCTTTAATAAAAAAAACTTTCTCGCATTTTCCAATATCTGTAGAAACCAAATTTAAAAAGTTTTTAAAAATCCATTAATAAACATTCACAGGATTCGTTTCAAGAGAATGCAATGTTTTTAATATACCGGGTGACACAAACATTTTTTCCGTAATTCTTGAAGTAAAGATTTATATATTTTAGAGAGTTAATATAGGTAAGTAAATTGCCATTTTTGGGCTAAATTTTAAACCTTCAAACCCACTTCCGGTTTAACATGAACTGAGGTCAAGTCAACTATTGAATCATAAATGGAAACCAGCCATTTTTATTCAGCGATTAAATCCTATCTAAAATTCTCTTTTCAATGACATATCACCCATTATCATTTGTTTAAAAATGGCCGCCTGGATCGATTTTTCTTTGTTTCCTAAAATGCTCATAACTTTGGTAAAACACGGTAAAGTGGTTCTTCAATACTGTAGTGATGTGCACCCCACGAGATGTCCGATTTCAACCGACCTGGTTACCGGAATGAATGGGGTGGGTTGGAATATAGTACATTTTACACTCTTCCCTGCATTCTTAAACCTACCTAATTTTGGACATACTTTTTTAGTGTGCGTATGCCCATTTCAAGAATGGAACTCGGATCGTCACGGTCGAATGCCAGTAACTTACGATGGAGCCACTGATGCCGCGGTCTTTTTTTACGGTTGTCCTTTGTTTTGCATACAGTAATAAATAAATCTGTCGATCGGCTTAGATTTTATAACATATTTTTTTATAATAAAAAGTTTAACAGCATCTCTGTTTTGCAATTAAAGCATTTTGTCTTAAACTGTTTGAATTAGTTAGTGTCTATCAGACCGCAATTTTTCGTATTACTCGTCGAATGGACTCGAGTTGGGTTTAGATTTATAAATTATATTTTTGACGTAGCCGCACATCATTATACTGATGAGTGTAATTTTCGATGAACCAGTTAGGATTTTCCTGTGCTCAGTCCAGTATCTCTGTAATTTTGTCTACTAAACCTAACCAGGGGCGGTCCTAGACCCAAAATATTCGGGGGCACCACATTGGCGTAGCCAGAAAATATGCTAGGGTAGGGGGGGGGGGGGGGGGGCTGGGTGAGCGTAAGTAGGACATTTTTTTCTGAAGAGAGGGAGAGTCGAGACTATATGTATTCCATGGTATTGTACCCAGCGAAGAAGGCGGAAAAGCGCCCAAAGTTCATGTAAAATTCACCTAACTACTATCAAATTTCGAAAATTAAATTATTACCTCTCCCCCTTTGCATGGTTGGATTATAAATTTTTTTTTATGTATTTTTTTTGATATTCCTATCTGGCTCTTTATTTTTAAAAAAAAACCGTATTTTATAATTGTGAAATATATATTGGTATCAATTCAAAATTTTAACATAAGACGTATGTATGACTCTAACCAGCGTTTTTCGGGCTGATTCATGATTAAAAAAAAGTAAATATCGCTCACCACACGAAAATTGATGATTTTTTCAGAAATCATGTATTTTAGGAGCGTAGATCTAAGAGCAGTTTTTGCTGCAAATGCTTAGATTTGGAAATATTCCTAATAAAGCATTCTCATTTCATCCCGCACTATTTTTTTTATTATAAATTATCACACTTCTTCCATAAAAAATGTTTCAATTAAAATGTTTACCTTAATTTTTCTCTTAACAAATAAATACCTAATTGTTTTTGTTGTAAAAATATTTTATTGCATTGGGTTATATTAAAATAGCTCTAAATAGTTAATTTAAAATAGCTCTAAAAAAGGGAATACGAAACAGACAAGTATATAATAGAAAAATTCTATAAAATATTATTCTTTTTACTCGTTTTCCTTTAAAATTGCATCAAAAATCAATAACTAAAACGATATGCGTCCGAAACCTTAATCTCTATATAAAATAGGACTTTTAGAAGGAAAAGTTTAAAAGCTAAACGTTTCCTACAAGACCTTTGTAATCTAAGCCAAGAATACATTATTTAAAGATTTAAATTAAGAGTCCATGCGTGAGATGAAAATGCAGCCAGGAAGCCCAAATTTTTTAGGATCATGCTCAAATTGTATCAAGTTATGTAAATAATAAAGCATCCGAAATTTTTTTTTATCAGTGGCATAAACTTTATAGTTTTTCTCAGAAATGTTGGGAATCCTGGGCCCCCCCAGGCCCCCCCGTAGAACCGCCCCTGAACCTAACCATTTAAAGAAAACGTAGACAATATTGCTCTTGTCTATCAGGATCATCGTCCAATCAGCGGCGGAGCCAGGATTTTTGGGATGGGTGGGCCCGATGATTTTAGAGTGGGCACTATCCAAATCTTTTGATTTGGGTAGTGTGACTTATAAAAAAAAAACACTCTTTTCTCATCAAAGCGCTTTCATAGCCAGGTCTCGCTTCCCCCAGGAAATTCCATTACAAAACCGAATCCATCAATTTTGGGGGGGCACCAGGGTGGGCACTCATGTTTCTAGGATGGGCCAGTACCCACCCTGACCCCCCTCTGGCGCCGCCGCTGCGTCCAATAACTCTTGTACAATTAGGTACTGGTTTGTAAGGATGAAACTTTTCTTTTTTTTTTAATTAGATACGGTGATTTAGCAAGTATCCTAGTCAACCCCAAGTTGTATGCTTGATTTATGAGAATTTACCAGTACCAAGACGAACACTTTTAACACTATATTTAACAATACGGAAAATTCTCCACTTAATTGATGATGAATAGGCGAACGATTTGTGTAATTTTCATTAAATATATCACGGACTTTCCTATACTTTTATCTCCACAACCCGACCTAATCAAAATTTCAATGCGTTCATCTTCAATGAGGCGCATTTTGTATGTTAGATCAGTAGAGCAAAATTCAAATTTAATTAACATTTACTGCTTGTGACTTGATTTCAGAACTTGCTCAGTTAGAAACATATCAATGGTGCATATCAACATTAAAGTGTTAATATTTCGTAAACGGTTGAAGATAGATATAGGGAATGTTTTATGAAAAATATCTATAATTGATTGTAGCATGTAAAAATATATGTTTTACTTAAAAAATTAAAGTTGATACACGTAGCACTTTTATGATCAACAGTATAATGTCCTTGTTCTTAAAAAAATGTAATTTGAATAAATAAAGATGACGAGTCCGAGCGATTCTTGATTAAGTGGGCAGTATTCTATATAAAGGACTGATCCATTTCTTTATCATAACCCATATATCTACATAAAAGCCCATTTTGACTTTAGTTATCATATAGTTTCAAATATTGTTAGATTATTAATAATTATTTAAGCTATATTATTTTTTGTGATGGAATACAACCAAGAGCTCGTAGATAATATGATTTTTATGCGAAAAGAATTCTATTTTTGTCACTTTAGTAAACGTTAATACCAAAAATTGTTTTTCAAAGCCACCATATTTATTCATAATAATGACTCTTGGAATAGTTGATAAAACGAGTTTTCTGCAAATAAGTTTTGATGCGTTAGAAATTGCGATAAGGTTGTAATTAGAACAAATGTTTGAATTTTAATTCTGCATCGAATGACATAATAAAATACAGGGGTTCCAATTTGAAATAAGAAAAATAAATTGATTCAAAGTTTACAAAATTTTACACTAAACTTTGGACACCCTATGCAATTCGTATTAATCAAACTTGGTTAACGAGACTGTTCGACCTTATTTATTAATACCTTTGTATAATTTTTATTTTTTATTAATTTTTAAAACCAGTGGGGCAAAACTGATTTTTCTTAGTGTTTATTTTTTTCGCCTATAATACTGAACCGATTGGGCAAAATGATCTGAAATCGAGTAAATAGCGCCGTAGACGAAACTTTTTTCGGGTGCCACGTCCAAAATAGTATATTAAAACATAAGTTTTATAAGACAAATTTTAGAGCACGCGTTGGTTTAGGACACGAGCCGTGTAGCGGGGAGTGTCCTAATTAGACGAGTGCTCTAAAATTTGTCTTATGGAACGAATATTTTATAATACTTTTTCTATTTGGGTCATTTTTAAGGAAATTGAAATAAAAATGTATTTAATAGTTTCCAGTCAAAATTTTTATTTTTTTTGAGGTTGGCAACACTAACAGACACAGAAAGTTGGTGTGGTCACAGAAGAGAAAAGGGATTAGTATGGTGCACAAAACACGGACTTTTAGTATGGTGTGCCATGAATTTCAAAACAGTATTGTGTTGTTACCAATAGGAAGAAAATAAAAAATGCGTGTTTAAAATGAATAAAATAATTGCTTATGCAACCCAATGGAAACCCATAATGAAGACTTTATGGTGCCCAAATAGAAAATAGTATATTAAAACATAAGTTTTATAAGACAAATTTTAGAGCACGCGTTGGTTTAGGACACGAGCCGCGTAGCGGGGAGTGTCCTAAAATACATGATTTCTGAAAATTCATCAATTTTGGCGTGGATAGCGATTACTTATTTAATACTTATTTTTAATTATGAAAAATCGAGCCCGAAAATCGCGTGTTAGAAGCATACATACGTCTTATGTTAAAATTTTGGATTGACACTAATATTCATATTGTTTACAAATATAAAAAATGTTTTTTTTTTAATAAAGAGCCAGCTAGGAAAATCAAAAAAAAAGTAAAAAAAACATTTACAGAAAAAATTTTTAATAATTTTGATGAAATTTGATAGTAGTTAGGTGAATTTTAAACGAACTTTGGGCGTGGCCCCGAAAATGTTTCGCCTGCGGCGCTTTTCCGTCTTCTTTCCTAGATACAATATCATGAGATACATGTAGTCCCAACTGTCCCTTTCTCCAAAAAAAAATGTCCTACTTACGCCCATTTAGCCCTCCCTAGGCATATTTTCTGTCTACGCCACTGCTTATAATAAATATCATACATGCATATGCATAAAGCATGTCGGATGTCGGTCGTTCTAAAATGTAAAAAATTCTACAGCGTCCCTTAAAAATCAAATATTATTATATTTCAACGTGAGAATATGGGCCCTGGTAAGGAATCGAATAGCCCTACCAAAAATTTGGTTCTGGCTACGGCCCTGCACTGGTTGCAGTTCACAACAAAAGTATTTTTAAATTAATACACCTTTAAATGTTGATGATATTATCCCAAATTAGTCAGGAAATAATATACCTACCCACTATATCTATGTATATAAAAGCTACCTACTGCCTACCGTAACAAAACCTAAATATTTCTTTCTCCGAAAAGAACCTTTACTAGAACAAAAGCTTTGAAATCAAATAATAAATTCTACGCTTTTTACTTTGTGGGTTAGTTCGGTTGTCTACCTATATAGTCACCTTATAGTGTACCTAGTTCCCAGAAGTAATTAGTAGATACCGGATTACAATATTACATGAGTTATAAGTCAGAGTCGGACTTACAAATACTAAACTGCTGCTTTCGAGCAAGAAAAATTTCGCATAAATTTAACAGTCAATATTTTCTGAACCAGATTTGATATCGATCTACGGTTTTGAATGGTTGATAGATTCATTCCTTGGGAAACAATTGTCGATGTTGGATTTTCTTTAACTGTCAGAAAATTTTATATATAGGGTGTTAAAGAAGACGATGATTTTTGCTCCAATTTTAATGGCGTGTAACTTTCACAATAATATTTTTAAATTTTATCACTCTACGTCAATTGAATCACTGGTTCATAGCAAAGAAAGTAGTTTGTCAAATTTTTGATATCTGATATATTTTAAGAAATACCGATTTTTTTGGAAAACCTTCCTTTATTTCAACTTATTGGTAGCTAGATCTCACTGTGCGTTGTATTGTGCAAACTTTGCGAGTGATTATTATACCTTATGAAAAGCTTGATTATGTTTAGTAACAATAGATGTACCTAAATGTTATGATGTAGGTACAGTGGCGTACTTATAAATACCTATATGTCTATGATTTACGAGTATCTCACAATTTTTCCGATTGGGGGATCCTCAAAATTAAGTAACGCTAGTTTGATTTTGATGGGATTAATACCTTGTAGGCCTCCTCGGATGGACGGGGTTTGACGGCAGCATATTTAATATCAAAGTCTCTTTCAATATAAGTTTAATTTTAGGAATTTTAGAAAGTTAGAATTTATTAAATAAATTTTTTCCAAAAATATTAAATTTAAAAAATTATCTTTGTTAAAATTTTGTAAACACACTGTATAATATACCTGTAGTGCGATATGAAAAACTAAAAAATAAGAAACAATTGACCTAATCTAGGGGCGAGTAATTTTCAATATAAAACAATCGTGAAAAATTGTGACATAGGTACTCGTAAATCATAGACATATAGGTATTTATAAGTACGCCACTGTACATCATAACATTTAGGTACAACTATTGTTACTGAACATAATCAAGCTTTTTATAAGGTATATAATAATCACTCGCAAAGTTTGCACGATACAACGCACAGTGAGATCTAGCTACCAATAAGTTGAAATAAAGCAAGGTTTTCCAAAAAAATCGGTACCTAGTTCTTAAAATATAGCAGATATCAAAAATTTGACAAATCACTTTCTTTGCTATGAACCAGTGATTCAATTGACGTGGAGTGATAAAATTTAAAAATATTATTGTGAAAGTTACACGCCATTCACAATTATTTCCCAAGGGATAAATCTATTAACCATTCAGAACCGTAGGTCGATATCACATCTGGTTCAGAAAATATTAACTGTTAAATTTAGGCGAAATTTTTCTTGCTCGAAAGCAATTATTGTCCAGCAGTTTATATAAATTTATTTTAAATTTAGATCATACCTTGTACAATATGACTGAATGATGAATGAAATGACTTAAATAACATTGATACATACACACCATCCTATTAACACAACTATAGTAAACATTACCATAAAACTGCATTTACTTAAGAGTGAGGTCTAGTGCTAGTGGCACATTCGCCATTTCGTTTTTTGATCAATATTTCATTAATTTTTCCTTTTATCCAAAAAATCGGCCATTACCTACAATTTAAAATTAAATAAGTTTGAATATATAATTAATAAAATAATAAATAAATAAGTATAATAAAGTAATAAAAGCAGAAAAAGAAAAATGGATACCGTTCACAAATTTTCGTTTTTTGCTTTTTATTTCATTAATCAAAATTTCCTTAGTTCTAAACTGTAAGTAATTGCTACTCAAGGACGGGTATTTGACCCCTTTTTTGAATAAAGCGAAAAGAATAAGAAATATTGATCAAAAAATTAAATGGAGAATGCATTACTAGATTTCACTCTTAAAGTGGGGGAAAGTCGGGTAGTATCGGACAGTAACATGTAGGCAGAGCTGGGCAAAGCACTCGAAAAAAGTGCTTGAAGCACCAAGCCCTGTGGAAAATGAATTACCAGCATCAAGTACTTTGTAAATTCTAAGTGCTTACAATTAACCAATTATCGAGGAAAGTATTTTTGAGTGTTTTTAAATGGCTTATTGAAATGTGAAATTCAATTACTAAATTATCAAGAACTTTTTATAAAGTGCTTGCAAGCGGTGCTCGAAAAACTATTTGGCTTGAAGCACTTTTTTAAGCATTGTCGAGGCAATTACTGCCTAGCTCTGCATATAGGTAATCGGGTTCGATAACAAAATGGCGAGTCGCCATTTTGTTATCGAATGGCGAGCATATATTTAAGTCAAATCCACGAGTAGACCGGTCCTCCTTTCCCCTTACAAAGTGACTAGGTACTTAAAAAAAGTATACTACAACTAACGATAGTATAGTAGTTGGGACCTAATGAAAATCCAGAGCAGATATCAGAACCCGCCCGGACTACCCTAAAGCCCGGACGTATCGATATACGTACATGCACAATTATTTTCAAAATCTCAAGATAAACTTTACAACTGTTACTGTTACTGAAGGTACTAATTTCTTTTAACGTCAAAGCACTTGAGCCACTCTTGTTGTAATCACAGAAGAAAAAAGGGTTTAATTTCGACACTTAGATGGATCCAGGGGCGGGATGTCCTAAATAATTTGAGGTTTTTTGTCAAATCCTGACAAGGCGTTGACGGTTGACATCGGTTTGTTTACTTAAGAATTAAGAAGCTACGTGGTAAACGTCAAATGTTCACTTTTTTAAAGAACTTGCCTGTATTGTTTCTCCCTTACTCCTCAAATCTCAGAAGACCTTTTTCAAAATAGTCTTTTTTACCGGTTGTCGTCTACAAAATGACATCTGTGTCACATCAGATAAGGTTAAGGTGGTTTTTCACATTTCGAAAGATGAGGGTGGGTTGCCCCTTGTGACGAAGCAATGACATGACTAAGGCCACTTTGGTAAATAACGAGAAGAGTGATGGATGTTAAAAATAAGTAAGTGCGTATACGTTTCAACTGATAATTATTGATATAATATGAAATGCTTATCTGGTGAGTACCTATTAGAAATTTAAAGAAATGTGGTTCCCAGAAGTACCTTGTTTTTATTTAAAGTCACTTTTTTGATCGAAGCAGAGAAGTTTTTGGCAGGGATAATAAGGTGCCAGTCCATCCTCCTATTACTCATACCCCCCTTTCCTCTGTCGGTGGCGGGCGCGAGATATTTCGAATTGTATCGAAAAGTGATTATATTTTACAGGTAAAAAAACCCATTTTGCTAATCAGCTAAATGAAAGCAGTAGCGGATCCAGGATTTTGTTGGGGGGGGATTAAAAAAATTACTTGTTACTGCCCCCCCCCCCATCTGGATCTGCCACGGAATGAAAGTAAATTTAACTCTGTCATCACAAATTTGGCGCGCCCTGTACTTAACGTTGTATACTTAAATAATTTTTTGTAGCTCTGTATACTATATTATTATAACCCCGCTCTGTAAACAAAAATTGTATAATTCTCTCTATGAATATTAATTCCTGCGTCGAGACTGAACGGACCACCCTGTATAAAATTTAATACATCTCATTATTATGCTCATAGAAAAATATCTGAAAAAGGGGTGCTTTGGTAGAACATCAACCATAAACCCTATAACGGTCAGAAAAGCGGTGGGGGCCCTTCCCAATTTAAAAACCCAGAGGGTCGGTCGGTGGGTCTGTGACTCTGTGACGACTACGAAACGAGCAAACGACTATAGTCTTATTTTATTTAACATCTGCTCGTCGCGAAGGCGGGAGGCAAAAATCGTTGGTCGATAGGTCGGTGCGCCAGTCCAAAACATGCTGGTTTCGACGAAGCGCCGGGGAACAACGTGAAAAGATTGAAAAGTATTTGTGTGTGACTGTTTTATTGTTCGGTTCAAAATTTTTGTCAACGTGGTTGTGTTTTTATTTTGTTTTATTGATGTAAGTTCTTAAACAGTCCTTTTACATTCGTCGTGATTTTTAAAACAACATTGTTATTACCTTGGATAACCTATGCCTTCGTCACTACTTGGACGGTAAGGAGACAAATAAAGTAAATATCTTACGATTATACTCTTTGTTTAGAATATTTAGATCTTAAGTTTGTTGTATTTTCAACTTTTGTCTTGAAACTATCTTAGGGGTGCTTGTAGACTAGAATACAGCATACATTCTCAATGCATATAGCAACCTTTATAGAGTACACGCCTAAAAAGCTGATTTCCTTTGTTTGAAAGATTTAGGTAGGTAAGGTACTTTGTCTTTTGTAACATTGTTAGACTCGGTATGGCCGGTTTTTATTTTTAATATGTGTCTTCTTTATCCTTAGACTATCCTGTAACAATATTTAAGGGATATACCGAGGGTTGTACCACAGACTGACGCTTGTGTCATGTATTTACGAGGTTATTCTAAAACTATAGTAGAGATACAGGAAGCTGGAACGGTCTGGAATAAACTCAATAAACACTGCTAAAAAACTAGTGTTACGAGTTACGATAAGCCGCTAGAATAGTTTGAAGTATGGAATTATGTATTTGAAACATGGTAAAATTCGGGATACCCAACTTTGCCATTGAAATTATAGCCTATACCTGTGGGGGGAATATATTTGAATGCTGGTGAATTATTAGAAATAGGTGTTTTTTTACCATTTCCAATACTCGGGTACTTTTTTGTGAGATGATTTTACATAGGTATAGCCTATGCATAGGATCGCGTTTTAATTTGATTACTTATAGGTACGCCTGTTATATAAAAAAAAAGGTCCATCTGATTTACAGTCGAAATTCTTGTCAGACGCTTTCTTAATGGTAGATAAAATCCCTTATATAGACTCATAGACTGTGAATTGAGAAGGCATTTTTTTTGGGCCGCACCTGTACCTACATGAAGTTTGCCTTGAGGCTGCGACAACAATGAACTATTTAAAGGTCATCTTCAAAAGGAAAGATTTTTTTTTCTAAAATTTTCTGTGGTCTTGAATGGGGAGGCACACTATTCTATAGGTATTTTAAGGGTGTAATTTGGCAAGAAATATTTGAAACTAAACTAAGTAGATACCCATGCCATGGACGTGGTAGGTAGGAGGCGTTATCAATTTTCGTCGCAGAACATATTTTTAATTAAAAAAAGACCAATTTTTTAAAATTATTCAAAATCACGTCCAGAACTGAAGAGTTTTCCGAAAACTTTGCCTAGTTATAGACAACTGGCATCATGAAACGTGGGCGGCCGGCGCACAGTCTGCGCAAAATAATTTATTATCAACTTATTACTAGTTCGAAAAAGCTGTCCATTTTCTCCAAGAGACCTGATTTAAGTATAAATAATAAATCCCACAAAGTCCCAGTCTCAAAAATTATTAATAAAATGGTTACATTTTTAAATGTTTCTTTGTTTGTGTAATTAGGTAAGATACTTTTATGTTTTTTATATGCACATTTTGCAAACACAATAACGTTTGTAGGTCTGATGATGCTCATTTGTGAGCGAAACATGTAACCATTATATTAAAGAATTTTTGAGACCGGGACTTTGTGGGATTTATTATTTAAACTTATTACTAGGTTTTTTTTGTGGATAACCGATATTTAAATAATACTGGCAAAGGCAAGAAGCAAGAATATCAAGAAAATATAAGGTGTTTGGCGTTTTTATTTAATTTGAGAAAAAACATCGACTTTACATTATTAAAAGGTCATCTCCCAGTGCCGGATTTATATTTTTTATGAGTGTAGGCAACTTTTTCCGCCGCCCCATGTACATACCTTTCTAAAATAATAATTTTCTATTAGTAGTTTACTACATTTAGAATGCCTTAAAGTTAAATAAACGAATGAATTAGGTAGTCATTAAGAAAGAGTGCAAAAAAGAAACAAGATTTACAATTTTTTACGGGACTTTTTAATAGCAAAATCATCTATAATATCATCATAGTTTATAGTATTCATTATCTCTGCTTCTATGTAGAGAAGAGCTAGAGAATTAATTTTTTCTTGAGACAGTGAAGACCTTTGATAATTTTTCACGCGTTTTAAACAGGAAAAACTCCTTTCCTCAGAAAAATTTGTAGCCGAAGTGGAAAGTGCAATGCAGAGAGCTATATCCAAGTTAGGATAAATATTGGACAGAGATTGATTTCTCAAAAACGTTGAGAGACTGAGTAGTGAGTTCAGGCTTCACTGCACACTCGGCAGTTTTATCAGAGGAAATGTGACTGTGAAAATGCACACATTCTTGAATCAAATCGTCCTCTAAATCGTTGGTATAATATTTCACGAGAAACTCGGCTTTTTCTATAACTCTTTGTGTTGAAAGTTCAGTCATTTTGGGTAAAAATGAAAATTTTTAAAGTATAAAAAACCATGATAAAACCAGTGAACGTGTTTGACTTTTATCGTCTGAAATCAAGTGACCGTCCTCTGAAATCTGCCGCCCCTAGGCCGCGGCCTATACGGCCTAATTATAAATCCAGGACTGTCATCTCCCCGGTCATCTCCGAAACAACACATTTTTTCGAACATGGAGAAGAGGGGGCGTAGGCGCCTTTCGCAATTAGTAGTGTTTAGTTAAGGTTTTATATAAAAATATAGTAGGAATAGGTACACCTGCCTACAAGGAGCAAATGGTTTTTTTCTTTAACTAAGTAGTACGGTTGTATTCATAAAAAATACCTACCTATAAGTAGTAAAGTAAATACATACCTATATGACAAATCGCACGTCTCATTTTAAATCTGTACGACTTTTTTATGAATACGACCACCTCCTAGGTACTTTACCAAGAAAGGATGAATCTCCAAAACAAAAGATTTTAATTTTATAATAATTGAGAAATTTGAATTCAAGGAAATGGCGTCCCCCGATTCCATTGTTTGACTTGTCTGCGTACAGTGCCGTGTCTATAAATGTGGTTCGAGGTGGCTGACCTGTACTAGGTACCATTCTTCCGGGATGTTCAAAAAATTTGTAATCAATAAGTCCGAATGCCAATATTTACAAAAGTAGGGGATGATGGGGGAATAGGAACAGGGGTAATACAAGTTCTAAATGATTTCTGATCCTACCTATATTTCTATAATTTCTTTGCTAAACAATATTGGCCTGTATAAAACATAAATAGTCAAAGTAGGTACTTACTTATTGCTGAAAATATTTTTTTTCTAATTTTAGGTTAAATTTTTAAATCAAGTTTTTGGCATGAGCTGGTAGAATCCCTAAAAATCATTGGAAATCTTCCCAAAAATGGCAATCAATGCACATTATTAAGGGGGGTAGTTACTTCTTGGTCTAAATGCATATTAATAAGCTTTTTTTCAAAGATACACACTTTAGTTTTTTATTTTTTGGTAAAACGTTAAAGACATTTTTCATTAGTTAGTTTTTAGTTTTTTATTTTTTGTTAAAACGTTAAGACATCTTTCATTAGTTACTTCTTTTTTTGTTTCTGCTGAAAAAAAAAAATTCAAAATTCAGGGCTATAAAATACCTACTGTTCAATAAAGTATCCTTGAATGTATCTTATTACCCCGTATTAAGAGAATTTCATACCACCGTGCAGCATTGTTTCCTAGCTTGTGTAGTTAAAAATTTCATACAAACATTTTACTAAGGGGTTCTTCCAGTTTAGCGGATTATACTTTTTTTATAAATTCAATTATATAGGTTCAACTTGTTACTTACGCAACATGACAAAAAAACAAATACAAAAAACTTACTTTCTACTTAAAGTAATAAATTTATAGAACAAACAAAAAGGAGTTCAAAAATATAAAGTATATAAGACCTGCGGACAAAAATATTGCGATGCGTTTCATATTAAGCCTATAAAATTGTAGGCTGGTGCACCGGTACGATAAAAAATACCTATATATGCAAATTAAGAATCCATTTTTTTAAGAGATAAGTTGCTAAAGGAAAATTAAAAGCAAACCTTGAAAAAAATATTTTCGTCGACATGACTTATCATTACCCCTCCCAGATTTTTGCTACAGAACCGCCGGTGTCCACCTCGTCATCCACCTTGCAGAACATAAAAAATAAATATTAACAGCTATTCATGTTAATTAATTTTTTATTTTCCATTAAAATTACAAACGATGTCCCGATATTATATTGAAAATCTCCACTGGCGCCGTAATTCTCATGAAATTCGTTTATATAATATTTTGTATATAAAAAAGAAATTTTATTGCCATCGTCAGACGCAGGTACATTATGCACGATGTGGTGAAAATGGAGTATTTCACTTAGTATTTCAATAGTACTCATCAACTACTATTTGCTCTTAAGAATTTAAGAAACTAAGTAATATACAAATTACGTGTCGACAATAGTATTAACAAAAAAAATTAAAGATTTGAAAGGGGGCTTTTTAAATTTTTATTAGCCACACCCTGTATTCTCTTTTTCTGGGACAATAATATCTAGAAAACAAACAAAAGGAAAAGGTTGTTACAAGCTCTTCAGAAAGGCTTCTTCAGTCCCTCTACATGACACATAATGCGGGTCTGCAGAGAAACAATGGCACGGTATAATTATTTAAAAAATTTCAAGTGACCGTAGGTATTTGCGGCTTTTTGGGGAGGAAACGAAAAAATAATACAACATTAGGTATCAGAAATTAAATAGAAATGGCGGGATTTGGGTTTTAATTTAACGTGAATCTTATGTACTAAAATTGTGACTGTGGAAGTGGAGAGCGGGTTGCATAAAGAAAAATCGTTTTCGGTTAGCTTAAGGTCCGTGTATTAAAAAGACAAACTATAATCAGAGGGCAAGGCCTAGTCGGTATTCACGCGAAATTACTGCGCTTTCAGATGTCATTTCTTGTAAAATATAAGGTAATTTTGCGCAAATATGAACATGGCCGTGCCAGCCTCTGATTAAATTTTGCCTTTTTAATATGCGGTTAAGCTATCAAGAACTATATTTTTAGTGCAACCTGCTGTTAATATTTTAAATACGTTGATACTTATGCTACAGTACATTGACAGTAGGTTCTTTTGTTCCACACTGTAAATAGTTTTGAATCACTTGGTATATTATACTTCTTGCACGTTTAAATACTTACGCCTTTTCCTTTTTACATCTGACCTTGAAATTGGCTAGTTACCTCAACAGTTCAGAAAAGCGCGCGGCGCGGCTTTGCTTTGCCTCATGGTTAGTTACATTTAGGTTTTATAATTATAATAAAAGTATAATGATGTAATTTTTATATTTCAAGTTCAAGGACGTTGAATGACCAGTTGAAACTATTATCTATAAGTTAATAGATACATATTTTTCTTAAGATTTTTTTTTCTTCCTAGTTTCATTGTATTACTGATTATTTTGTAGGTACCGCCATAATATAAACTCAGTTAGTGGAGAATAACTTCAATGACGATACTTTAACAACATGTTTTTTTTAATCCCTACGTACGTAGACTGTCGTAGACTTAGATGGCGTTTGCCCAACAATACTTATTTATTGTCAAAACTTTACTGTTAAGTATTTGTAAATTTACACCGCCCCTGTAAAAATACACTAGCATGTTATTGAATCACGCTATTGTAGTGTACAAAAATTGAAACAGCAACTATCAAGAAATAAACTCAAACTTAAAGATAGCAATGCGTTTTTTAGTACGGATTGGTCTGGCTTTTGTGAAGTATTTAAACAAAGTAAACAATTCCGTTCTTTGTCCAGAATGTATGTTTACAGCCTGCTTTTACACTACTAAGGTCCAATTTTATAAAGTTCCTTTAAACCTAAGTTTAAACCTAGATTTAAACCGAGGAAAAATTCTAAAATCATAGAAATGTTAGAAATGGTCGATTGAGCTTGACGGCAGAGTTCAATTTAAGAGTAATCAACCTGGTCATAACTTCTAATGTTACATTATTATTAAGAGTAAGGTCTAGTGACGCATTCGCCATTCGTTTTTTGATCAATATTTCGTTGCTTTTTCCTTTTATACAAAAATCGGCACACCCATATTTAAAGCATAATTACCTACAATTTAAAGTTAAACAAGGTTGAATTTATAAAGTAATAAAAGCAAAAAAAACTGGACAAATTTCACAAAATATCGTTTTTTGCGTTTATTAATTCAATAATCAAAATTTCTTTAGGTCAAAACTTAAGGTAATTTTTAATTATTCTGTACTAAGTATCTTAATTAATTTTTAGGACAGGTATTTGGCCCCTTTTTGAATAAAGCGAAAAGGATAAGAAATATGTATTATTTATGTCCTGGTAAATCACTTTTAACTCGAACTTTGCTGTCATTATAAAAGGACCATTTTTGATTTTTCTGGTCATAACTTATAACTTATTAACTCATAACAGCTAAGTAGAGTATTAGGGCAATTGGTGGAATAGGCGCAAGGGCGCCCAATGCGCAAGTCGAGGCGCAAGTTTATCGCAGACAAAACATTTTTTAGAAAAAGGGAGGGGGAAAAGTGTACGACCCTATAAGCGTTTTAGATATGTAATAAGTTGTCGCTGTCTATGATGAAATTAGATTTTACAAGACTGTATGTCCTAAAACAATTAGGTAAACATTTTTGATCTTCCAAGTTTCATTTTTCTGTAAATCAAAAAATCTTAAAAAAATTGTGAAAATAAGTGGTGAGTGTCCGAAGCAGTCCGTCCATGACGAGGTTCCAAAAGAGGGGAGAGAGAACACCCCCTTGCGGACTACCCCCTGTTGCCTGCGCCGTCAGTGTTTCACCCAGCAGTTTTGAGTATACAATTCTGCCTTGAAGCATGCTTTCTATCCACCTGCAGCAAGTTCTATCCAGTCTGATATCCCTGGTTGCTTTGGTGATTGATGCGAAAGATGTATTGTCAAATGCACCCTCTATATCTAAAAATGCTCCAAGTAGCACTTCTCTGTTTTCCAGAGCTTTCTCCACCCTTCTTACTAGCTGGTGAAGTGCCGATTCCGTTGATTTTCCTGTTCTGTTGGCATGTTAGTCTTGATGAAATGGTCTCTGTCCAAAATATCATCCCTAATATGCCTGTTTTCAAGCGTTTTTAGTATAAACAAGCAAACCCGAACATGGGTTACTTAGTTATTGGGGATAGGAGGCGATAATAAACTCACCCCCAGAACCTTAACAAAATAAATAAAAAACATTAAACAAATAATTGTATTTATGAAATTTGTCAGTTTGGGTAAGTTCTTGATAAACGTTAGACATGGCCCCGAAAACTTTGCTGTCCCGCTTTCCATTTAGTGGCTATGCATTTTATATAATTAGAAATTTAGTATCTGCTGTAATCACATCCAGAATTTTAAATTGCATCAATTCTTGCGTAAATAAGAACAGAATGTTTGTTATATAAAAATAAAAGTAACTAGTATGAACAAAAATTTTATATTGTGGCCACGGCAAGCGAACAGACTATATCTCAAGGTTGTCGGGATCCGAGACGTCGGTTGGTTGCACCATGAGTATTTTAATCAAAACGTTAACCAATTCGAATGCATCCTTATTCCTAGAATCAGAATAAACAGTATTTATTCTGCCGCGTCGGCGCCGGTCGCTAAGAAAAATAAGAATATATTTACACAATATAGAGTGTTACTATCCGTCTGGATTTCCCCGGACAAATCCTGGTTTAATGGTCGTTCGGCGACGTCCGGGCAGGTTTTGATAACTGGTTCGGATTTTGGTTTTCAGAAGAATTTCGACTGGTCAACATTGTTTTTTGTTATTTTACTTTGGCTGTAACAACAACCAAAGTGGACAACGCAAGATATCGTTAATAATTTATTTAGAGTTAAACTGAAAAGTAAATTTACCTGCCGATCACTAAAATTTAAAACAAAAAAATAAACATAACCAAACAAAAACCATCGTGACAGTCTCAGACCAATTACGACATTAAATTGGAAAGAAGAACTGACAGTTCTTGTTAAATCCGCAGAACTGAAAGAATCAGTTCAGAATCGATCTAGAATTGAATGTCTCCGCGCACAGAACTGTAACTAGAAATTTTGTGATCCGTGAACGTCATTATGCGCATGCGAATAGTCCTGAATCGGTTCAGAATCCAGGACTATTTGCATATGCAGTTAATGGGGTAGGCGAATCACAAAATGCTTTAACTGCACATGCGAATTATCTGAACTGTGCATGCGAATAGTTCCGAATCGGTTCAGAAACCTTACTGTGAACAAATCAAATATCACCTAAGTTGAAATCCTCAGAAACATAAGTTAGCTACCATACCGATGGTGCAAATAAATTCATACGTGACGCGGGAAGTTGAATAAACCCAGATATAGTTGAGTTGATGAGTGAGAGTGGATTGCAAGGATTTCGGTATGGAATATAATTTTTAAACTTTACCATATTAAATAACAAGTTAAAACTTATTTAGAGTAGGTAGGTACCTACTTACTAAAAAATTTCTCATTTTTTACATCTAACGATAGGTCTTTCGCACTGATTTTATTATTATCTCTTTCTTGTGCCGACCTCATGGCATGGTATGCATTTATCAAGGTATTTATTCAATCGGTAAGGCATGAGTGAATTCGTCCTAGCTCGGTCCTAGCTCTTTCTATGTTCGTACTGGTCTGACCTCGGATCTGACCCTGTTGGTACAGTTGACGACAAATAAATTTCTACGACAGCTGCACTTAACCCTATTTTTTATTATATTGTTCTGGTAAATCAGCTTTCTAATTTCCAGGGTTACCTATAACACCCGCTGGCTTGATAGGAATTGAGGTACCTACTTACTTTTATTTCAGTGGCAAAATAAAATAATTCGTGATAATAAAGATATAAGAGTCTGTTTGAAGGTTGGAGACAATGGTGTTTCTTGAATGATAGAATAGTGTTGGACTTGCATTGTCTTTAATTTGTTTTACATCACAACGTTTCAACTGGTAAGTATCTCCAGTCGTCTTCAGGTGAATACTGATATAAGAGTTATATTTATTTTCCTACGACCACCTATCAAAATGAGAAAAAAAGTACGGTCACTTTGGCTAGAAATCGCCATATATCACACCCGTGTTGAAAAAAAAAATATTTCAACACTAAGTATTGTTGAAATACAAGGCACACTATTTAATTTATACACATGGTGCCAATTTGACAGACCACCCCTATTTAATAAAAAAGAACAAATTTTAGTAAGCAGTAATTGTAAAGTATTTACCTTATTTATCATGTATTTGTCGAGTGATTCAGAATTAGAGTGTGAAAATACGCTATCTGAAATTATAAAAAATATAAAATAATAATATGTAAGTACTGGAAAATCTATTACCAGAAAAAAACAAATCGCGCCGAATAGAGTGTCATACATTAAACAACTAATGTTTATCGGTAGCCATAGCGTAAAGAATAGAGCTCTAGCCTACAGATCGCAAGGTCACAGGTTCAAATCCCATCAGGAGTGGAGGACTTTTTTTTTATAAAAACATTACTTAAATAATTTATAAAATTATTTTGAATTGAAATCTTCCTTGTTTGGTGGACTTTTTAAATTTATATTTAATGCATCTTTCCTTGATTGAATTTAAAATGTTTCATTCTGGTTAACCTAGAAGTCAATCCAGAATTAGTTCTTCCTATGATATATAAAATTTGGAAAAGTTAAACTACAATTAAAGAAAAAGCCTAGTGGTAAACTATGAAATATTAAGTGGAACATAATCCTAAGTATACTAATTTAAACACTAGTGTTGATATTTTTTTTTTCAAAAAAAAAAACATTATTATAGCGGGTCCGCCAACGTGGCGGGGATGGAAGATTAAATCATTATCGAGGAGCTTATCAAAAATACTAAACCAGCATAAGGTATCGACTTAAAAGCGGCATATTTTACATTGTGGCGGACTAAACTTGCATTTGTTTAAATGGAACGCCCTATATATTATAGTATTTTCTAATTCCCTATACAATTCCACGTATATTTTGTATAAAATGTCATATGTCTAAATTCAATTGTTTTTGAGTAATTGATGTTTAAAATATGGCATTTTTTGACTTTGACAGGCTGTAACATTGGAACGGTTCATCTTAGAGAAAAATGGTTTTCACCTCCCTATCTTAGTTTTTCATTCTCTATCCAAGGAAACCAACCTCCGATTTACTATGTTCAACCGTTAAAACCGTTTTTTTGGTTTAACATGGTAAATCGGAGGTTGGTTTCCTTGGATAGAGAATGAAAAACTAAGATAGGGAGGTGAAAACCATTTTTCTTTAAGATGAACCGTTCCAATGTTACAGCCTGTCAAAGTCAAAAAATGCCATATTTTAAACGTCAATTACTCAAAAACAATTGAATTTAGACATATGACATTTTATACAAAATATACGTGGAATTGTATAGGGAATTAGAAAATAATATAATATATAGGGTGTTCCATTTAAAAAAATGCAAGTTTAGTCCGCCATACTTTTTTGAGCCACCCTGTATAATGTAAAATATTTTTAAAATATGCCGCTTTTAAGTCGATACCTTATGCTGGTTTAGTATTTTTGATAAGCTCCTCGATAATGATTTAATCTTCCATCCCCGCCACGTTGGCGGACCCGGTATACTAGTGAAATATTTTTTTCACAAATCAAAGGCTTTTTTAATAATTCTTTGTGGTCGTAGGAAAAATAGTGAATATCTCCTCGTTTGAAAAGTATCATTTTTATAACTTGTTATGTATGTAATATACTATTACATTGAAGCATAAACTCGTACACCTACGAATGTATTTGTCGGTAACCGTGATTACATTGTTTACCAATGAAGGCAGGCAAAAGTTATGCCCTCGGGTATACTATATTGAGGGTAATCTATCACCTACATCCTCTCTGGGCATTAAAATTCAGTTTTTTAACGATATTTCTGGCTTAAAATAAAATTTGGCTATCATCAATCTCTGAGGCTGGGGCTACTAGTTGTTTATTGTTGGAGATGAAAAAAAACTATTTTTTTAAACCCTCTACAAAAATTGGTCCAGATAAAAATTTTTGAAATTCCCACAATTTTTCTCGGGGGTTAAAAATAAATAATGTTTTCTTATTTCCAACGATGTGCAACTAGTAGCCGCAGGTATTGATGGTTCGCAAATTTTTATTTTAGTACAGAAATATTCTAAAAAACTGAATTTTATACCCTGAGGTCATGTAAGTGATAAACCGCCCTTAAGCGCTGCCATTATGTGTCCTCCTATTACGAAATATATTCGAAGAACTGCTTCCATAGTCCCCTGGAGCATCGACGTCGCCATCGACACTTTAATGGCGTCATCAACAATTGACAAAATATCAGAATTCTGTTAAATTCTCAATTTAGGATTGACTGGTGTTGTGGTGTTTCGTTTATTTTCCCTCTAACAAGACCTACTTACAGTGTTCACAGAGAATGATTACTCGTGCGTCATAACTTATATGTCATTAAAATCGCACGAAAAAGTAGGGTAAAAACAAAGTTCAATTTTATAAATGTGCGTAATGTTCCGATGTACGGGTTCCTAAAAGTTGTTTAAAGTTTTCAATCAAAAATTTAAGTCTAGTACAAAACCAATGGTATCAATATATTTAATAGATCGTTCAAAAGCACCTTGCCCAATATTTTTATCAACAAATATACATGAATATTTAATTTTTTAGTACCTATATCTTCACTTAGAGGACTTTTATCACCGCCGTAATGTTTTTCGCGACATACCATTAAAAGTTAGAACGTTTTACCATAAATATGTACGTATCATACATAGTGTTATAAATGGAAATATTTCTATTGAAAATATTTCCATGGAAATGGAAATATTGGAAATTTCCGAACTTGTCTCGGAAATATTGAGAATATTGGAAATATTTTAAAAAATATTTAAAACTTGTTCTAAATGATTCAAAATAAATGTTTATTATTATATCTTTTATAATTTGTAACCCTATACTAATAATACATTAAAATGTTTGTTTTTCTTGGGTTTTCGGTCACTCTTGAATAAAATATTTTTCTTTATAAGGGGTTAACGTTTCGGTTTTATTAGGAAACCATCATCAGAACTACTATAGTTCATAACCCAGTCTCCTGGTGGAAAGGACTTTGTTCTTCATCTTCTTTATCAAAAGTAGCGTCACGAATTTTGATGATGCCAGCATCTTCAGCAGCCACTGAGCGCAGTTTTAGCGTTTATAGTCACATTCATTCTAAAAAGAGAAACAGGCTTACTAATGACAGAGCGGCTAAATTGCTCTACGTATCCCACAATGAAAACTTGCTAAAGAAAATTGAAAAGGGCGATAGGTCAATTTTTATTTCCGACACTGACACTAGTGACACTGTTAAAGATTTTGAAGAAGTTGACTGGCATGAAGAAGACCCTAATGCCGAAGATAATATTGAGGATGATGACGACAGCGATGAAGATATGCCTCTTGCTATTTCTATTTTTTTGATGTTTAACATTTATTTGTGTTCGTGTATAGGAAGCGTTCTATTTTTTGTTGTTATTTTTTAAATAAATATTTAGTTTTTTCTTATTTTTTTTTAGTCTTTAATTTGTTTCCAATATTTCCATATATTTCCAATGTTTCAGGAAATATTTCCGGAAATATTTCCAAACATATATTTCGGGACATTTTACAACACTAATCATACACTACTTACCGGAAAAACAAGAGAGCGATAATAAAAGCTCCGAAAAGAACTTTTTTTACTAATAAATACATTTTCAAGGCACAAAAATGTAAAACAAAATGACAATTAAAAAAACGATGATGTGTCAGTGAACAAACTGCATAAAATAATGAAATAGGTAGCCAAATCAATCTGTAACTCTTCCTTACACTTTTTTCTTTATCTAGCACGTTTCATTGGTAACGACGTATTGGGTCATAGAATAGTGCCCGGAAGACGTTTGGTTCTGTTTTTATTCACCTTTATTTTTGTAATAAATAAAGATGGGGAGTTGTAAATCACGTTGTCGCTTAATCGTTGAACAATACGCCCGGGTAAAGAACCACTGTGAATACTGTAGCTTATAGACAACGCAGTTTTACTATTTGACTGAAACCTTATTTTTAATAAAAACATATAAATAGGTCTTTATCGTTTTTGCCGCCCCTAGGCAAGGGCCCACTCTGCCTACACTTTCCTACTGGTCACCAAACATTCCTTAACAGTATTTGACCAATATTTTGAAATTCTTCTCCCAGGCTTCATGCGAAATTATATCTATATAATATCCATATAGTACATTAAATTAGACCAAAAATAAATAAAAAAGATAAATGTTCGGTATCCGTAATTTGAGAAAAATTTGTAAAAATAAAAAAAACTAAGTAGAAGCATGTAATTTCATATTAAAATATAGTTTTACATTCCGAACTATTTTTCATAATTACAGTTTTCGATATTGTCAAAAATAAAGGTACTTTACTCTTGGGCAAAAAATTTAACATCTGATGGTTGCATTTTAGGTTTTGGACCATGCAGAACTTTTTATGAAGAATATTTTTCATAAAGTTAATAATAATAAAGTTTCCCTTTAGTTGCCAACTTAAGTAGACACACTGTATGTATCTTAACGGGGAATATGCCGGGCAAAAGTATTTGCCAATATTTGAACATAAATAACATCCTCCAGAACCATATTCATAAAATAAAAAAGACTGTCTGGCACAAATATGTTTCGTATAAAAACCACTCCTTCAATTTTTCAGTTTATTTAAGAAACTATTAGAGAAAGAATAAATATGGTCATAATATGGATGGTATACATACAACATTCAACAATCTTAAAGCCGGTATGCAACAAATGTTTTCGTGATTAATGACTCACCGCGTCGGCAACGTCGGATTCTTGCCCCGGCTCACACAGCGTTTCGTTTAAACAGCGTACAACCCAGACGGACAAAAGTAAAAGTCACTTATGATCTTATGAAGTCGGAAAGAATATATTGGTTATGGTGAGAGTATCTACAATCAAGTCTCCAATATAAGTAATTTAAACGTGTAGAGGTGATGCAAGATTTGCATCTATTGGGGCGTACTAAAAGTCAGTACCGTCTGTAGGGTAGGTGCACATATATACATATACTATATTGCCAATACAAGCAACCGCACGAAGCAAGAAGATACCCATCGTGCGATTCAATATAACCTGAACTTAGGCCCGTGGCGCTTGCGCAGTAGGGAAAAAATTAGGCAACCGACACGATATCTAACAGATCTTAAACAGAACCGGCTCGCCGTTGTTTGTATTCTTATTCGTCGCCATCTTTTGTTTCGTTCGTTCGTGTGTGGTTATAATTTCCAAGTATTGGGTGTTACTGTTTATAAAACTTTACTTTAGACTTTTTTTTTGTTAGTTTGTAAGTTGTTAGTCGTTTCCATCTTTTTTTACGTTGTATACGTTCGGATGTTCAGTGTGTGATTGTGGATATTATTTTTAGGTTTAAGGGTGAGAACTTAGGTATAAAACTTTACCAGACATTTTGTTATTGTTAGCGACTTGTGTCTCAAGATGGGTAGAAAAAAGTGCATGATTCTTTTTTGCACCAAATCTCGGTTCAATACCAGGCATAAGGTATTTCAGGTATGTAAAATATTGGTTACTTAGTTTTATTTGACCATAAACTGTACACACCCGAACTAACCGGCGAATTTAAATAAAAGCTTGTAAAAATATTTTGAAAGTCGATCCTGTCAAATGTTTACATCAAGAAGCAAATTTCCGAGCTACGGAAACTCAACAGACCCTGATCATCTGCCTACAGTGGTGTCATCATTGACTTATGGTATTAGCAATATAGTGTATATATGTGGGTAGGTGACGTCCTGGGGCGAACAGTGACTATACTCCTCCCCCTGCTGCTTATCTCCTAAAGACGGCACTGCCAAAAGTATATATTCAATGCTAAATATCCTGCAAATCGTTGATAATATGTATAAAGGACCCAAATGTTGTTGCATGCATGCATTTAATTCTCTATTGGTTACAGCATGTAAAATTTTGCATAATGTGAACTATTTTGCAAACTTTTGGCCATAAATTATTGCCAAATAAAATTTCTACTTGACATTTTAATGCATTGTTAACATTTTGCTAAACTATTTCGCAACACATAAGTCATAAACGACGTGTTCTACGGAAATGACACCAGGAACAAAGTTCTAGAGAATATATTATTCTAGATTGTAGGTACTATTACTATTTATGTCATGCTGTTGACCCCATATTTAATACTGAATATTATTTCGCAATTTGGCTACTGGTAGCAAACCTTTAAACCGCAATGATGATATTTCAGGAGAAAGGTTTCCAACCCTTGTCTTTAGTTCCAACATTTTATCCAAAATATCCAGTCCCGGGACTAGTTCCGACAATTATAGTAAAGCTATATATTTTTACGCATTAAAAATTGAGCTTTTTTAGTAAAACGCAGGCAGTAGAACATAAAACGATGTAGGTATGTTTCTCATTCATTAAAATTCACTCTATTGAACTTGTCTTCGTTATTGGCTTCGTTCGCTACTCTACTCGCGCTCACCAAGAACTCGTCCAATAAGTTCTGGTTTGGCAGTAAAGTTTTGTACTTGCATTGTCTTTATTTATTTCGAACCACTTCGTTTCAACTGGTGAGCATGTCCAGCCGTCGTCAGTTGAGTGACATTCATTCACACCGTAAAAATTTTGAGGCCGAGACCTTGAGTCTTTTTTCATATAAAATACCAAATATGAGGTCTCTTTGAGTAAAAAAATGGACAAATTCTTCGAATTAGTAATCGGTATTTAATTACTAGTGCAATAACAGATATTTATGTTATTAGTACATAATACATACACTTGTTTTTCAGCTATATCTTCCACGGCATATTTCCTAAAATGATGTTTGTGTAAATTTGCTACAGCTATTAGTTCCTTCTTTATCAAATTATCTTCAAATTCAATACTTTTAGTGGTTAACCAGCCGATAATTTCTTGTTTTCTCCAAGATGAAGTTGGAGTCTTCTTTGTGCGTCGTGAATGATAGCTTGCGTTATCCATAACTACTACTGAATCAGCTGGAAGATATTTTATCATTTCACCAAAATAGTCCTCAAAAACATTCGAATTCATGTCCTCGTGGTAATTAAATTACCCGGTGCACACAGAACATGCGTCATTTGTGTTAACACTGCGGTAAAACGACTGATGCATTTTACGCAACTGTTTAAAAAAGGCCGGGCGTATAAATTCCTGCAGCTGTGTTGACGTTGCTTCACCTCAGCATAATGTGAACGCCACATGCACGCAAGAGCGTCATCTGCTCACATGAATTCGTAATAATAAAAAAACTTATTAGATTTTTGGCCACCTAGTATGCATGAATCAACGCTCTGTGAGCCGCCTTTAGGACGCCAAAGGGCGAATGCACCATAGTCGACAATACGGCGGGTGAGCCAGCCGACGCGACGCACCGCTCGTTCGATCAATGCCAAGGGGACCACGCCGTTGTCATGGAAACCGTGTTAGGTTTGAGGGTGCAACCCCAAAAGCGTAAGCTGCAACAATGAGGCAACGCTCTGTCTGATGCCGAAATTGATTGAGAAACCGATAAAATAACTTTAATTTTCGTTATTTTCATCGTCGGCGTCGTTCAAAATTGTATCTGGTAATGTGTATCTGATTATCGCGCATTTATTTTTGGAAATTGATTACCAATATTATGATTAGAAGTAAAAATCAGATCAGAAACGGGAAACATGAAAATTTACCGACATTAATAATAATTAATACAGGGTGATTCTTAAGTTGATACTTCTGTTTAAGCATTACATTTTTTCAAAAAACTCGAAAATAAGGTACTTACATTCATTTATTACACTATGGATCAAATACGGTTCTTGCCCGCTGAATAACATTAAGAAAACTTCTGGGTGTAGGATGAGCCCGCAAGGGAAAGCGTTCTGCGTATACTCTCGAAGCAGCAGCCACACTTTGACGACACTCACCGTAAATTAGCACCATATCAACCAGTTCATTGTTTTCAAATTTTACCATTTTCACGTGTCACCAATTTAAAATTAACTTGCTTCAGAAAAACACACCGCAGCGAATTGCTAAATAACTGACGACTGACCCGTAAATTGCATGGGAGTAATAAGACAAAAGCAGGCTCCGTTTTGATGACCAGGCCCGCACTTAGATTTTTTTCTTCTGTATCGCCTATTTTTTATTTTTATGAAAAAAAGGTATTTGAAAATGTTGTTTATTTTAATGCCTTCAATACACAGCTAAAAAAGAAGTATCAAATCCCCTGTATACAGGGTGAGTCAACGATAGATTAAAGTTTATTTTCGCTTTTATCATGAGAATTAGATAAAAATTCGAAATACAAACGTTGTAGAGACCATTGAGGTACACATTTTAAAATAATGCTGGAGTATACGGGGTGGCCCAAAAAAACGTGGCGAATATAACTTGGGTGTTTTTAAATGGAACACCCTATATATTGTATTATTTTCTGATTCCCCACAAAACTCTACGCTTATTTTGTAAACGTCATTTTATGTCTAAATTCAGTAGTTTTTGAGATATTGACGTTTAAAATATGGCTTTTTCAGACTGACAGGCTTTAATATTGGAACGGTTCATCTTAGAGAAAAATGGTTTTCTTAATTTTTTATTCTCTATTTAAAAGTTACAACTTTAGGTTCACCATGTTGAACCAAAAAACCGGTTTTAACGGTTTAATATGTTAAACCGAAAGTTGTAACTTTTAGATAGAGAATAAAAAATTAAGATAGGGAGGTGAAAATATCTTTATAGATAAGACAATTTTAGATTAACATCTAGTATGCAGAGTATCCACAAAAAATTGCCTGACTGTAAATAGTATATTACATAACAAGTGATGAAAGTGATACTTTTCAAACGAGGAGATATTTAGCACGAGGCGTCAGCCGAGTGCGGAAATTCTCCGAGTTTTAGAATAATCACTTTCACACGAGTAATGTACACTATTTTTCCTACGACCACAAAGAATTATTAAAAAAACCTTTGATTTGTGAAAAAAATATTTCAACTCTAGAGCTGAAAAAAAATATTTCAACTCTAGAGTGGAAATACAAGGCACACTATTTAATTTAAACATATGATGTCAATTTAATAGATCGAAAGGTCACAGGTTCAAATTTCATCAGGAGTACTTGACTTTTTTTTATAAAAACATTAAATAAATTATAAAATTATTTTGAATTGAAATCTTCCTTCTTGAATGATTTTTTTTATTTAATCAAGGAAAGATGCATTAAAAACAAATTTTAAAAATTCACCCAACAAAGAAGATTTCAATTCAAAACAATTCTATAAATTATTTAATGTTTTCATAAAAAAAAGTCAAGTGGTCCTGATGGGATTTGAACCTGTGATCTTCCGATTCGCAGGTCATGGCTTTAGTCTCTAGGCTATAGCGACCCATAAACATTTTCTGCTTAAGTTTAATATATGACATTTTCTTCAGCGGGGCTTGTTTTAACTGGTAATACATTTTCCAGTATATTCTTAACTTTTTTATAATTTCAGATGGCGTATTTTCACACTCTAATTCTGAATCACTCGACAAATACGTGATAAATAAACTAAACTGCTTTCTAAAATTTGTTCTTTTTAATAAATAGGTGTGGTCTGTCAAATTGGCATCATATGCCTAAATTAAATAGTGTGCCTTGTATTTCCACTCTAGAGTTGAAATATTTTCATTCAACACGCGTGTGATATTCGGCGCTTTCGAGCCGAGTTAACCGTGCTTTTTTTCTCATTTTCATATGTGGTCGTAGGAAAAATCAGTTTTCTATTATGACATGTATTTTTTTAAACACAGCGCAAAAATTACTTATACATGCTTTCGTCAAAAACCATACCAGCGTCGTTATGGGTAAACGCCTGTTACGCGCATTTACCCACTGCGCTCATTCGCACCAAGTGACTCTACAGCTGTTTTTCAGGGAAACGGATTTCCTGGAAGTTTAACGAAATGGTATTTTTACTTATCATTTTATATGATACCGAGAGTTACCAGACCTTAGAGCTATGCTTTCTTGGTAAGATAGATAACTACACTGGCACTGCCGTCTTCCTAACTGCCAGAGTTATAGAAACCAGACAGACATAAACATAAATAATCCCTCCGTTCAAGTTTTTAGAGCCCTTTAAATATCCTTGAATTAAAGTTACAGGTAGTCAAGCCGAGAGATGAGAGGTAAAATATCGGGCAAGAGAAGAAGTATTTTTATTATTCTATATAGTAGTTTAAATATAAAACAAACAACATAAAGTATCGCAGGCTACATTTTGATGACCAGGCCCGCACTTAGATTTTTTACTTCTGTATCTCGCCTATTTTTAAGTTTTGTGAAAAAAAGGTATTTGAAAATGTTGTTTATTTTAAGGCCTTCTATACACAGCTAAAAAAGAAGTATCAACTTAGGAATCACCCTGCATACAGTCAAACGAAAAGCCCAGTCGAAGCCTTATTTTCAAAAATAATATCTCATTAACACAAACAGAAATTTTAAGATTTTTTATTTAAATTGCTCATAATTCCAAAACGACTAAAAATGTGGATTGTAACAAATTAGGCATTTAGATAGGAAATTTAATTCTCTACGCGTTATTAAGCTAAAAAATAGGGTATTCTATTTGCAAAAATTGACTTATGCACATTTATTTAAATGGAAACATTGGCACAATTTTAAGAACTCCCTGTATAAAAAACGTAAAACCTAAGTAATATAAACTAAAGATCTATGTATTAATTAAAAGCTTACGAAATTTTAAATGTTTGCCTTTATTAGTTTCGGAGTTACTAAAATCTCTTCTCGGAGCGTTTTTACACAAAAAAAATCATTTTATAATTCATATCTCAAAAACGGTTAAAGAAGGAATAGATTATTAATAACAAAAGTTATTAAGATTTTAATAAGGTAATCAAAAATGCTAAAATATGCATTGTGTTCCATTTGAAATAGCAAAGTTGGCTTTAACTTCCGGTATAACCGGAAGTGATAAAAACGTCAAAATATAATGTTTTAAAAGCTCAAAGCCAATTATGCCTGCCATCAAATTTTTAGAAAGATAAGTTTACTCGTTTCCGAGATCTTCTAATAGGCCACTCAACGTGAATCACCCTGTATAGTAATTTAAATATCAAATGGCCGATTTGGCTAGCGCCGCCGTAGATTTGGAGATAGCTGAGTAGATAAGTAAAATAGTGTAGTTTTTTTTGAGCTTGATGTATTGGCAATATGATTATACAGGGTCCTGCGCCTCACCTCCCGTTTTCTCTCTAGCTCACTTATTAATTAGGTTAGGATTATGACGTTTTGCAAGCTTTACCTGCATCCTAGGGTGCATTTCAGGAAAATATTTATGTTTATACAGGGTGTTTCAAAAAAGTGTGACGTCATCAGGATATGTTTTTTCAGATTACATGCCATATATTTTCTTACTTATTATTATTGTAGTTGCCTACATACCCCTAACATTTTAATGAAATCAGTTCAGTATTATAGGCGAAAACAAATAAAAACTAAAAAAAATCAGTTTTGCACCACTGGTTTTAAAAATTAAAAAAAATGTCTCGTTAATAAAATTATACAAGGGTACTTAATAAATATCTAAATATCTAGATATATTTTACTCTAGGCGTCAGAGGTGGACTTCAGGTAAATGTAAACAAGTGTTTATTTTTACCTAAAATTACCGTATAACACCGACCGACCCTTTTTATTTTATCTATTCCACCCCTGGGTAGCCAGGTAGGTAGTAATGATAACATTTAAACACCTAATTATGCAGTGACAATGGGTATGTTTATATAAATGATTTATTAGGGGTAAAATCAAGACGATATACTTTGAGATGGACTTTACATATAATTGTCATTAAAGGGGTTAGAAGCAAAACAGCCTAAGTGCTCTTTCTTATTAAAAATTACATATTAAATATTTTTCCTTACTTTTAGTCGGCCTATAATACAAAGTAATTCAATCGAGAATTCAATGTAACAGTTAAGAATTTTTAAAAGTTAAAAGCTTTAAGTCAAAAATTTTTAAAATAAAAATTTTGTTATGTTCTTTTCTTCTTCATGTGTTGAAAATATAATCGGACGCATAAAAAACTGAATATATTCGTCATCATTTTCTACAAACATCTAGCCTGCAATGAAACCCTACTACTGTTTATTATATTTAATTTTTGAATAAAACTTTGCACATCAAATTGTTTGTCCAACAAATAACACACTACACAACTGAAAGTTCCAACCGCTGACGCAGATGATTTTTTCTACTCCCACATGGAAATTTGCTGTTTCCTTTACACTTTAGTCGCGGGTAAAGTAGGCTATTCCAGTTAACTGTGCGGCAAAATTTTATATCCATCCTAGTTAGGTTATGAAACTGACCAATCACAGTAGTCAATTACAGAGAAGCATGTTGTAAATTCGTTTCCTGACAGTTGAGAGAAGTAAGGTTAACAATATGTTTCAAAAATATGCAAATCTGTCAGATGAAATTTGTTCTTTTTAAATTTAAATCAAAACATTTATCCCAAAGTCTATGTGTATACACAATATTTTCCTAAAGAGTACACGAAATGGTGCAAAAATTGAAGGTATAATAACAAAATTAATACCAAAATATATTTCTACCAAATTATTGTTATTTTCTGCCGAACTAAAGATTTGCACACAGACGCACTTTCTTATTTCAAAAATATCTTTATTTTCACTCATTTCTAGACAATTACTACAACCTTTGCATAAAATGTACTATATACCTACCAAATGAACGTTTTCTCACTAACCTTAGTAATTTTTTTCCATATAAATAATATATATTATTATAAATATTTGTGCACCGGGATATTTTCCGATATATTTTGAACGGGGATCGGACCCCAATTGATCTGAAAACTTTTATTATACGCAACAAACATAGAAAATTAACTAGTAATTCTTCCTTAAATGGTGGAACATAAAGATAACCCGATAAAACAGACGAAATTATAAGATTTCTAGAAAAAAAAATGTTTACTAACATTTTTAAGGTTATTTCTACTTACACTATTGCCACTTCTCGTCTTCTCTTTCCACGTTAAAAGTGTTGCTAGTTTGTAAATTGGCGATTATTTTGAAAAATTTGACCATAGCGAACGTTAAAAATTCATATTAATGCCCAAAATCCATTTTTAACTGTTTGAAACGAATTCTACAGCTATTTTGTTGTACTTTCGGAGTTATAATTCTTTTCGCAAGCAGAAATAAACCCGAAAAACCTGTTTTTCTTCTGTGCATTTCAGTAAAACAATTATTGATCAAATTACCTGGTTTTCGTTTCTATTAATACATATATCACTTTTTGTCAGTTATTCTGCAAAAAGCCGAATGTGAGAAAGATAGATATATTCAAAAGTGAGTTTGTATAAATATAAGAACTTACCCAAATCGATAAATATGTTACAGTGTAATTTGGTCCATGGGTTTGCCATCAAAATGAATTTTTGTTCAATTGTTTCTTATTACCGTTCTCACAAGTTCATGGCCAACTTAAAGGATAAGTTATGATGTCTAATTTAAATAATTTTTAAAATTCTTAGCATGAAGTTCGGAAGTTAAGTCGTAGGAAAAATATACTGTACACCTCGAGTGGATTGTCCATATTGCGCTCCGAAGTTTGAGCACTCCACCTACGGTGTCGTGCTCAATTTACTTCCTCGTGCGATATGGACATCATATCCACTCTTGTTGTACAAACTACTATTTCTAACCTAAATGCGTATTACATATCTATATAATCAATTCAAATAACTGCTTATTTGGTAGCAAAGCGCCCTTAACGTGAACTCTCAACTTTTGCGTTTGACCACAAAATGTATTTAACGGTAAGCAGAAGCAATTTAAGATTTACATACTCCGGTAAATACGCGATCGCCCATCAAGGAGCAGTGTGCTATTTAACGTATTTAGTGTATTATGATTAAAAAAATTAAAGCAAAGTTTTAGGGGAAACAGTGCTTCCCTTGCTTATGGACCGCACGCCCCTGCTCAAACAAGTTCTAACAAATAAAAATCTCTTCAAGTAAAATGGATGCTTTAATCATGTTCGAGCAAACGTTACGAATGCAAGGGTAATGAAAGGAAAAATCCCAATTGCAGCAATGAGCTCTTACAATATTATTTGCAACATACAAAGAGACTGGTAAAACTGGTCGTCAGCGATTAAATTTGGTATTTGTATAACTAGAACTCATCAAATAATGAGGGTACGCATTTTTTACCGTGCGTAGATGCATTACATTTTCGCAATCAATTTTTGAAATGTGATAGGGAACAGAAGGTTGGAACAGGAAGTAAAAATGCTCCATTGCGGGCCAGATGGTTCAAAATACATAAACACCTTACATCAATGGGGTACCACCCCACATAAGTGACTTGAGGTGCCCAAAATCTTAATACTTCTCTAATTGCATTAAGAATGTTCGCCTGCGGCGTTTTTTTTTATTTGAGCCTTATCCCTTGTTGCAATTGATACCAATACGAATATGTTCAGGTTTTCATGTTCATTGCCAAAACCTTCTACTGAAAATCAATCCGCAGCCGTAATAGCTTCTAAACAGAAATGGCATATTCACAACATGTTTTTCTTTTTCCATTTAATCAGCACTTCATTTTATTATTTAAGAATCTTCCATACCAGCGTAAAACGCGGCAACGTTTCCTGGCTTGTCTAATTGAAAATTTAATACAAAAACTTTACTAAGGGATTCACAAGAACTTCTACTTTGGTGGAAAAAATGGAAAATGTATTTTAAAGTTTCAATTATACAGGGTGCTTCATTACGGTCGACGAGCGACCATATCTCGGAAACTACTATGAAAAAATTCTGGAAATAATTTTTAAGTTCCACATTTTGCCGCAAGAGGGCGTAATTAAAAAGTAAATTTTAAAATTTTACATCCTAAAATTCCACATTAAGGTATATTATCTTTAATGCCACCATTAAAAAGCTTGGACAATTATGCATCATTTTGGTCTTATGCTCATTTTCGTAAAGATTTTAATAAGAGGGGGGACGCTGTTGAAAGTAAAATCATTTAAATCGCTGTAACTTATGAACGACTTATCCGATTTTAGCAAACTAAAGACTGTTTGGAAGAGAAATGTATGCACTTTCACCAATCGTATTTAGTTGTCCATAATAGTTCTAAAAAAATGCTAGAGAGCGTAATTTGCAATAATAACACATTTTTTGATTTTACTCCGAAAAAATAAATCATGCGGTATAATTATGATACCATAATTGAAAAGTAGATCAAATTTGCTAGAAACAATATTAAAAACGCATCTCGATATCTCCGTTCGTTTCAGCGTTATCGCCGATAGAATAATTTTTAAAACTTTAAATGAAGAAGCGATTATATATATTTTAGAAAAAAAGTGGTACGCCACTGATATTTTTCCATGTGGATATTATTTCGGATTAGCCTGGTCAATTCTGCAGAAAAATGGTCTCTTGCGTTTTTCACCCCACCCACACCATTCTTAATTAAAATAATTAAATTAAATTAGACGGGCGGAAGCATGCCTATTAAGTAAAGGTGGTCATTTCCAATAATTTATCTAAAACAAAATTTTGCATTATCAATGTTAATAATAATAATTAATAGTAGAGCTAATTTAATTTAATTATTTTAATTAAGAACGGTGTGCCTGAGGAGAAAAGCGCAAGAGACCATTTTTATGCATAATTGACCAGGCTAATCAAAAATAATATCCACATGGAAAAATATCAGTGGCGTAGGTACTACCTTTTTTCTAAAAAATATATAATCGCTTCATTTAAAGTTTTAAAAATTATTCTATTGGCGATAACGCTGAAATGAACGAAGATATCGAAATGCGGTTTAAATATTTTTTCTAGCAAATTTCATCTACTTTTCGATTATGGTATCATGATTATACCGCATGATTTATTTTTTCGGAGTCAAATCAAAAATTGTGTTATTGCAAATTGCGCCCTCTAGTATTTTTTTTGAGAACTATTATGGACAACTAGATACGATTGGTGAAAGTGCATACATTTCTCTTCCACACAGTCTTTAGTTTGCTAAAATCGGATAAGTCGTTCATAAGTTACAGCGATTAAAATGATTTCACTTTCAACCCTCTTATTAAAGTCGGTACGTCAATGAGCATAAGACCAAAATGATGCATAATTGTCCAAGCTTTTTAATGGTGTTATCAAAGATATACTTTAATGTGGAATTTTCGGAAATATATAAAATTTACTTTTCAAATACGCCCTCTTGCGGCAAAATGCGGAACTTAAAAATTATTTCCAGGATTTTTTCATGGCCACTTTTAGTTATCATTTTTTTTCTTGAATTTCTATGCCCAATAGTTTCCGAGATATGGCCGCTCGTCGACCTTAATGAAACACCCTGTATAGGTTCAAATTATATCATCCGCCATGTAGAACATAAAAATAAAAATATCGCGGCTGTTCATGTTAATTTCTTATTTTCCATTAAAATTATAAAGGATGCCCCGATATTATCTTAAAAATCTCCACTGACGCCGGGTCACTTAATTCTCGTAAAATTCGTTTTTATAATATTTTGTATTTAAAAAAATAACATTTTATTGCCATTGCCAGATACAGGTACAATATGCGTGATGTGGTGGAAATGCACTATTTGTTCGTGATGACCCATTGACTACTGTTTGCTCTTGACTAGTCTATCTTAATCCTAAATATTTTTTAGAAGCCAAACAGCCTAAGTAGTAAAATGTTTATTTTGGAAAATTTCGAATCAAAACTTTGAAAAAGTACTCAAAATATAATTTTTGATAAGAAAGAGCACTTAGGCTGTTTTGCTTCTAACATAATATGTATTTACCGGCCGATCTACAATATCCGATGCCTAACTGAATTTTTAAATATCGAGCGATATAAAAAATTGTTGCGCTTCAAACTATCAAAGTCACAATTATGATTATGGTACAAAAAACTTTTTTGGTTTTTTGGCTACATTTTCTTTATAAAATATCCAAAAATAAAGAGGTTTTCGATTATTGAAAATTTGCCTGCATAGTTTCTAAACATTCAAGGTTATCTGTGTTTTTAGTATGTTTTTAAAAATAACTCATTGTTGTTATACCTTGAAAAAAGCGTTTAAATGTGGGCTTTAAAACAAAAAAAAATTATGCCGATATCTCAACTGGTTTTTGAAATGTTAGTAGATACGAAAAAGGCATGACTTTTAAAAACGTTTAGTTTCTTAAATATAAAAATTGTCGTGACCAATAAGAAATGTCTTATTTTGATTTTTTATGTATGAAATGATTAGGGGTGCGCAAAATAATCGATTAATCGATAAATAATCGATTATTCGATTATGGATATTTTTTCAATCGATTAATCGAAAAATCGAAATATTTTCGATTAATGGAAAAATCGAAATATTTTCGATTAATGGAAAAATCGAAATATTTTTCGAACATCGATATATTTTCGATTAAAATATCTCTTTTTCGATTAATCGGAATAATAACGATTTTTAGATTAATCGAATAAATACCGCTTAATAAAAATATTTTGCGACAAAATCAACGATATAATTTGGCCGTGTTTCAGTTTTCGTGCGCTTTTTATTTTAATATTATTTTTAACGGTGTAAAATTTAAATCGCCTGCCGCGCCGCCCGGAAAGTTAAGTGGTAATGTGGTAAAGCGCTGTAATCGCAATTACAGTGTCATTTTTAGTTTCATTTGATCTGGAATTTATCTTATGTCGGCCAGTTTAGTAGGAGATATTACGATTATTTTCAATAAGGCGTTTCGAAAAAAAAAACGATTAATCGATTATTTCAATTAATCGATTATTCGATTAATCGTTTATTCGATTATTTCGATTATTCGATTAATCGATTATTTGTGATTAATCGATTATTTTCGATTAATCAATCGAAAATAATCGATTAATTCATATAATCGATAATCGATTATTTTTTTCGATAATCGCACAGCCCTAGTAATGATGTTGCCAATACCTCAAGCTTAATAAAACTACACTATTTTACTTACCATTTACTCAGTTATCTCCTTCCAACCTAAGACGACGCTAGCCGAATCGACAATTTAATAATTAAAAAGTGCCAACTCTATTAAAAACATTGGTGACCTTGTGCAAACCAACAAAAACCCGCTAAGCGACTTTTCAGGCCCTAAAATCTTTAGACTAGCTGATACCTGAAATCGGATTCTCAATTCGCTGGAAATAATTATATTTTCCGCTGAATATGAAACAGGTTTTTACAAAATTGTTTGTGTGGATTCCGAGAAAATCACGTTTGAAATAGCGTTTAGAGGGATTTTGTTGGTTTGCAAAATGTCACCATTGTGTGACTATTATAAAACTTGCATTTTACGGTTGAAAAAGGGTTTTTTCTTTAATCATATTTTCAGAAGTCTGATTCAAGGGATTTTCGTTGCTTTATGTGCTTAATAAGGTATGACGGTGGGGAGTTTCCAGTCTAGTTTCTGACTTATTTAAAACTATAGTGCGGGAGATAGCGATCAAATGTCGTTGTTATATTAAAAGGGTTAATAGGAATCGGTTCCTTTTCACGATGCAGTTCTAGTTATGACACAAAAATCAAGCCAACTAACCATAGTTCACAGATTAAATGAGTCATTATATCATAAATGCAGTACGTACTTGGTTGTTTCATTTTATAAATACAATAATTTTAATTATCTGTGTCAATATACAGGGTTGACCTAGGAAGCAATTAGCTGAAATAACGGTCAAAAATACTTAACTGACTCTACATTATTCGATAAAAGCATGCAAGTATAAAAAATGTTGAAATTTTTTATATAAATTGTACGTACCTAAACATTTCATACAAAAAAAAATTATAAAATATGTGTTTCATTATATTAAAATTTATTAAGAGGATTCCATAGCTACCCGCATTTATAATTTTCATGATAATTGGTCCACGGAAGCCAGTGGTCAGCCGACACGCGTCGCGTCTTCGAGGGTAGGGTTTCCACTGATGTAAGAAAAAGATAGCATATTGAAAATCGAATATTGATATATCGAAATATTTACTATTTAAAATATCGATATTTCTTCGATAAGTCTTTTCAAGAAATTGTGCTCCAATATGGCACGCTCATAAAATACCTATTTCTCTACTATTTTTCTTCCTTTCTACCAAAAAATATCGTTAGTCGATATATTGATATATCATAATTTTGCCCAGCCCTAAAATATCTATACTAATTTTCTACTCCTACATGGAAATTTAGTTTCCTTTACACTAAAGTAATTGGAAAAGTGGGCTATCCGGTTAACTGAATGGATATGATTTCATATCCATCCTAGTTAGAACAGGAAACTGACCAATCGCAGTGGTCAAATAGAAAGAAACCGAAGTTACATGTTGTAAATTTTACAAGTCGTTTTCTGACACTTGATAGAAGTGAGGTTAAGAATATACTTCAATACGTACTTCAAAAATATAAAAATCTGTCAGATGAAATTTATTCTTTTTTAATTTAAATCAAAACATGCATAAACAATTTTTTCCCGGAGTGCACGAAATGGTTTGAAAATTGAACGATAATACCAAAATATATTTCTACCCAACTAAATATTTGTTCACAGATGTACTTTCTTATTTTAAAAATCTCCAGCTTTCCATTTATTTCTAGACAATTACTACAAGATCTTAATGCATAAAATGTACTATATAGGTACAGTACAATCGCGATAATATGAATATGCAGTAATATGCACTCTTATGAACGACTCAGTAATATGAACATAATATTTTTTACATTAACCACTCTGTAGTATAAATAACACTGTTCATACTACAGAGTGGTGAATGTAAAAGGAAGATCAAAATGACTTTGTTCAGTTTGCCCAATTAAGGGAAAAAGCAAAAACATTTTACTATAAAAGATTAGTTAGTATATTAGGTTAGGTTATTGTATCAATACACACTATATGTAGTACGCTAGGTACAATAATAGTTGTTAGATATGTATTTTTTGTAAACTTCGCTAATATAAACGTTCCGTTAAATATTTTTGTGTTTACGTTACCGCTATTATACTGTACCTACAAAAGCAACGTTTTTTACTAACATTGGTTGGTTTTTTGCCATGCAAACATTTGTCCACCGCCATATTTTCTGATATATTAAACGGGGATCTAACCCCAATCGACCTTAAAACTTTTATTATACGCAACAGATATAGAAAAATTACTTAAAAAATCTTAAAAACCAGATAAAACAGACGAAATTATAACATGTTTAGAAAAAAATTAATTCCAACTAATGGTTTTAAGGTTAAGTATGTTTTTCGTTTTGTTTTGCACAGAAATAAAAAGGGATTGTTCGGGTTTATTACGCCAGTAGGCAAAGGTCATGGTTTAGAAAAAAAAAATTATCCATTTTTATTAATAAAATAATCGCTCTTTGTCTGTTATTCTTCAAAAGGCCGAATGTGAGAGAGATAGATATATTCAAAGTGATTTTGTGTAAATATGAGAAATGACCCAATCGACAAACTCAAGGACGAATCTTTACCTGCCAATACCAAGCACATTTTTTATGTATGTACCTAAATTAGCGGACTATTGGGATTGCTTCAAAAAGTATTATTCACCGGAAAATACACAAAGAGACATACAACTCTCATATTAACTCGGAATAACCCATTAGAATTTTACTATATCAATAAAATATGCAATGCCTTTTGTCTGGAAGTTTATACCTACCTACTATATAAAATGACGAATACTGGACAGAGAAAATTCCAACCCCTGTGTGTTTTGCCATGCCCAAGCAACAACCCCAGTCAAACATTTTAAGAAAGGGCCCCCGCGCCACCCTCTGCCTGCACCCACCCGTAACACGCCGTCGTCTCCGCTGATTCATCGCATAGCAAGGTTGCCAGGTTTTGGTTTTCAAACCGCCAGAAATCTCCAACGGTCTTTTCTAAACCGTCAACCCTCTTTCATGTGGCTTTAAAAATTATTCCATTAAAAAAAACACAGATTGTTAACGTTTTAACTGTATGCTATGAGATGAGAGATTATAGTATATAGTACAACTTAGGAGCATGAAAATATATAGTTCAACCTACCCACCACGTATAGATAATATCTCTCAAATGCAAATGGGGTAGTACCCCTGTTCCATTGCTGAATCACCTAAAATGTTCTTGCAGACTTTACCATCAAAATAAAATAAAAATGGTTGTTAAAATCCTGCTTGTAAGCTAATGAAATTATTCTACCTTTATTTTGTTGACTTATACAAGAATGAAAGTATTTGTTACATAAATAAACGACTTTCGCTTAGCCAATATTGTAGCACCCTCGCCTTCGTACAGACATAGATCACCCGGTACAACACGAACGTTTTTTTTCTGTGATTTTTGTACAAAAGTCTAGTTAAGAATTAGTATACAAGGTCGTCGCAATTAGAATCTTAGTTGACTGAGGGTGTAAGTAAATAAACATCTTTGTTGCGTACATCTGAATTAGAGCCTTGAACGGGTCGGAATTTCACGACCCGACTCGGCCCGAACCGGAATTTTGCGACCCGTTAACCAAAACCGACCAAAAATAGCACATAAGCAAACGACGGCTGACCCGAAAGGCCGACTGGCGGCCACAAAAGTCCGACGGGGCTTTGAGACCCGGCAAGCGAAAACCCGAACCTTTATTGATTAAGTGGCCCGGGCCGCGTTAAGGCACTAAAGGGTTTTAAATTTAGACCAACCAGATATTTAGATTTTATATGCCGGGTTGCATAAGGATTTTTAACCAAAATTAAGTAACTAACCAGCAAGTTTGACTGTGACATAAATTACATTGACAAGACAAATTAAAAATTAAGGTAACCAGGCCAGTATGATTTCGAACAAATTAGTCAAACTTGCTGGTTAGTTAATTGTAGTTAAACCTCTTTATACAACCCTACATTAGCCTTCCAATTGTTTTCACCGTGGCAATATGTTGATATACCATTGGCACTTTTTAGTTAATTTGAGATTTTAGCAATAATTGTAAATCGTTTTACTGATAAATAATTTTACCTGTATATTGTTTCAAAAGTAGTTTCAGTTCTATAAGAGAGCACAGAACGTATTAAAATATTTTTTTATATAAAATTAAAGCAATATAAAAAAAAGTACAGGACCTTCAAAAATTCTCCAGATTTTTAAAAAGAATTGTTGGGTTGCACAATGGGTTTTAACCAGAATTAACTAACCAGCAAGTTTGACTGTGACCTAAATAGCATTGACAGGCATTATGTACTCACAATCAAAATTGCCCGATTAGTAAATTAAAAATTAAATAACAGGGCCAATATGATTGTGAGAAAATTAATTTTGTCAATGTCATGTATGTCGCCATCAAAGCTGCTGGTTAGTTAATTATTATTAAAATTCTTTGTGCAACCCGAATAAAAGACGTATTTAGCCGATGTCAGTTTATGTTGTTGTGCATTTTTAACGTAATTTTAAACTGTTTTAGATCCCTTTTACTATTAAACTAGTTATTTTGGACATTGAATTGAACGTACTATTTAGTATTTGATTGTTGAAGTTATTATTAAATTGGCGGTACGCAAGTAAAATTAATTTGTCACAAAATGTTTGGCTTGATATGATATTCTGTTTTCGACTCTAAGAATAATTATAGATCATAATTAATATTCGCCCATTACCTACCTCAGCTGATGTCAATATAAAGAAAATAAGATAATTTAACACAGTTTAAAATTACTCTTAGATTAGTCGCATTTAGCTTTTACTCATGTAACGCATTTGAACAAATTTTTCGAATGTGGCTCCAACTTAGTGGTATAGCTTTCCACTTTGGAACTAATGGTCGCGGTTTCGAATCCCGCTTCGGATAGTTTTAAAAAAAATTTATTTTAAATTATTTTTTGTTTTTATTTTCATTCATTATTTTAATTTTAATCTTATTATAATCTTGTTTGACATATTGATAGTTACTATTAATAGCCGTCCGATCCTGGTATTTACGTCAAATCTTACCAACATAACACACTAAAATTAACCAGCATGTCACTTCTGTTACGTTACTGGACCACGATCTCGCGAGTTCTATCAAAATTATTACATTACTATACTAGACTCGAGGCTTGTGACACCTAAGTGATATGTCACCCAAGTTTTTACTTTATAGTTTAAAAAACAAAATGGAAGCGTATTGAACCCTCTAGCTCTAAAACACCCCCGAAGAGCTACTTTGGCGACAATGATCCACAACTGGCAACGCTGTCGCATAGTTGCCTGCAGGATTGCCAGAATATGTCAGTAACCAGTAGACACCGCGATGAGTGCACCGTGATAATATTTTGCTTGACGGTCTTTGTTTAATTTTGAAAATATAGATATATTAATATTACATCGTTGAAGCAAATTTTTGTTATATTATCGTTATAATCTAATGTTAAATTGCAAATATAAAATCTCGTATAAAATGTTTGTTGATAAAGAAACAGAAGAAGTAAACAGGTGGGTAAGAACAAAAGGTTTTCTTCGTGTTTGTGTTTTCACTAATTTTTCGTTTGCTGTAAAAGTTTGGGATAAACGGGATCAATTTTCGTTTAGCAGAAACTTTGTAGGAACAACTATATATTTATTATTTTATTTTAAATTCTTGCTTGCACTCTGCAATACTGTTTCTGCGGAAATGCCCAGAATCTCTATACGGACGAATTTTATTTATTCGTTAGCTGAAATCCACTTATTCAACAAGTTCTAATTTTTTTACGGAAAAGCTTCAATGGGGAGCAGTTTTTTTTTATATTTTTATTAGTTTAGCTAAAATTTTCTTTAGAAAAAGAAAATACATGTATAGATCTATTCTAGAAGCGTGTATACAAGCACTTCAATTTTTTTCTCTGAAAAGCTTTATTATTTAACTTACTTTTTTTATATTCCCGAAATAAAAATTCTTTGTTATTACTAGTTCTTTATATCCACAAAGAATTGGCGCATTTCCGAAAAGTCAGTTTGGTTTGGTGCACTGCAGTATACCTACTATTATTGACAATATAATTTAGATTTTTTTGTTAGTTTTATTTTTAACTTTACATGTATAAGTAGGTATACTTAGGTATATTAGCTAAATGCGGAGTGTTTATTAACCGAAAAAAGGTACAAATTTAATAAAGTTAAATAGATAACCGGAAATTTTTCAGCTTTTAAAAAGTTACATTTTGTCAATAATTTTTATGAGTGGGGGAATAATACACACAGTCTGCTCCACTAGTTTATTCTAAGGATCTCAATGATTAGAAAATCCTGCCGTACATGTTTCGAAGGTAAAGACCTTCATCATCAGCGAATAAAATTAATTCAAGGTTTTACAAGAAAAGAGACCCTCAACATTGCAAGATGAACTAAAAGAGAAAAAAGGGGGAATAAATAAATTAAACTAAATTTTGAAAATTAAGTCTTGAAATAAATAAATTACACTGAATATTTGAAATTCCGTCTTTTATATAAAGAGTTGTAATAGTATATATTCTGTTTTCTTACCTGCTTAAAGAACAGAAAAAGAAAAAAATAATTTTTAAAAAATTTAAATTTTACATAATTTGATTATTGCGAAATTGTTTAATGAAATTTTAAAAAATTTAAAATTAAAAGATACCCTTATGAAGGGTCTTTTAAAAGCAGCAACAGTTTAATACTCCACATTTTAGAAATCAGAATCGAAAATCAAAATTTTCAAAACGTGCACACTGAATAAATTCAGAGCACAAAATAATACATTACCATAACATTTGTTCTCACTTTATTTTGTTACTCTTAGGTCTGTTAACCTTCAACATTGCTGTCACATATTGGTTTTCAACCTTTTCTAGCTTCCATTTTGTGCTCTGAATTTATTCAGTGTGCACGTTTTGAAAATTTCGATTTTCGATTCTGATTTCTAAAATGTGGAGTAGTATTTGCTGTTTTTAAAAGACCCTTCATAAGGGTATCTTTTAATTTTAAATTTTTTAAAAATTCATTAAACAATTTCGCAATAATCAAATTATTATGTAAAATTTAAATTTTTTAAAAATTATTTTTTTCTTTTTTCTGTTCTTCAAGCAGGTAAGAAAACAGAATATATACTATTACAACTCTTAATATAAAAGACGGAATTTCAAATATTCAGTATAATTTATTTATTTCAAAAGACTTAATTTTCAAAATTTAGTTTAATTTATTTATCCCCCCTTTTTTCTCTTTTAGTTCATCTTGCAATGTTGAGGGTCTCTTTTCTTGTAAAACCTTGAATTAATTTTATTCGCTGATGATGAAGGTCTTTACCTTCGAAACATGTACGACAGGATTTTCTAATCATTGAGATCCTTAAAATAAACTAGTGGAGCAGACTGTGTGTATTATTCCCCCACTCATAATATCACTCCACTGAGAGATGGACTATTTCCACAAAATAATTGTTATGCTAATTTCCTTCTTTTTTACAAATATAATTTCTGCAAAAAAATGTACCTGTTGTGCTAATATTGTTGAGTTTTTTTATCAGTGTTTGATACATCTATTTTTTACTTATAGCCCTTGGTTTTAGCTACTTACCCTTTAGTAATTTCTGAATTAGTTTTATACATTTTACTGATAAAAATTCTCGCCGGTAACGCTTTTTGTTATAACTTTAATTTGTGAATATCTCTCGAGATATCCTATACGATCTTTTCTAAACATAATTCTTAAGAGTGAAATTTAGTGAGGCTCTTGCCATTTCATTTTTTGATCAATATTTCTTATCCTTTTCGCTTTATTTAAAAAGGGGCCAAATACCTATTTTTAAGTAGAAAGTACCTTAACTTTTGAACTAAAGAAATTTTGATTAATGAATTAATAAAAGCAAACAACGAAAATTTGTGAAATTTGTCCGTTTTCTTTTTCTGCTTTTATTGCTTTATAAATTTAAATTTATTTAACAATAAATTGTAGGTAATTATGCTGTCAATGTCGATATTTGACCGATTTTTGGATAAAAGGAAAAAGAAACGAAATATTAGTGAAAAAACGAAATGCGTCACTAGACCTCACTCTTGAAGTGCGTATTTTTTATCCTCTTCCCCTATAACCCTTTTATTCCCGACATTTCCATGATTATTAATATTCATATTATGCTAATAACTAACCACACCGGATTTCAATAGCTCATTCCAGGTCCGGACTTTGTTACTCTGGAAAATATAAATATGAATGTGCATATTATGTTTTGTGTATAAATATAGCAGGCTGCCCAAATATTTATAATAATTTTTCCTACGACCACCTATGAAAATGAGAAAAAAAGCACGGTTAACTTGGCTCGAAAGCGCCGAATATCACACGCGTGTTGAAAGAAAATATTTTAACTCTAGAGTGGAAATACAAGGCACACTATTTAATTTAGGCATATGATGCCAATTTGACAGACCACACCTATTTATTAAAAAGAACAAATTTTAGAAAGCAGTTTAGTTTATTTATCACGTATTTGTCGAGTGATTCAGAATTAGAGTGTGAAAATACGCCATCTGAAATTATAAAAAAGTTAAGAATATACTGAAAAATTTATTACCAGTCAAAAAAAGCCCCGCTGAAGAAAATGTCATATATAAAACTTAAACAGAAAATGTGTATGGGTCGCCATAGCCTAGAGACTAGAGCCATGACGTACGAATCGAAAGATCACAGGTTCAAATCCCATCAGGAGCACTTAACTTTTTTTATGAAAACATTAAATACTTAGTTTATAGAACTATTTGGAATTGAAATCTTCCTTGTTGGGTGAATTTTTTAAATTTATTTTTAATGCATCTTTCCTTGATTAAATAAAAAAAATCATTCAAGAAGGAAGATTTCAATTCAAAATAATTTTACAATTTATTTAATGTTTTTATAAACGTGTGACCTTTCGATCTATTAAATTGGCATCATATGCCTAAATTAAATAGTGTGCCTTGTATTTCCACTCTAGAGTTGAAATATTTTTTTTCAGCTCTAGAGTTGAAATATTTTTTTCACAAATCAAAGGTTTTTTTAATAATTCTTTGTGGTCGTAGGAAAAATAGTGTACATTACTTGTGTGAAAGTGATTATTCTTAAACTCGGAGAATTTCCGCACTCGGCTGACTCCTCGTGCTAAATATCTCCTTGTTTGAAAAGTATCACTTTCATCACTTGTTATGTAATATACCAATACACGCGAAGTTACTGATATTGTTCTAAAGTTTGAGAATATATCGTAAATGATTATATCTTTTAAATAGGTTAGGTGGTGTGCTGTAAATTTCTGGTGTATTCTTTTTTGAAGCAAATATAATCTTTCATTTTACACCATTTAACAAACAAATTTCTTTAATAATATACTTCACCACTGAAGTTGCTTCTAGTTTCAATATCATATTCACCTAACGTTTCTCATTTCGTCACTTTGAAATACCCTTTATCAACCATTCTCCCAACTTTATCTATATAACTTGGTAGTATGTTTTTGTCCCCTACTTCTATGGAAGTTCCTCAACACTTTTCTTTAATTAAATAACTAACTCAAAAGTTCTATGAGGGTGCCACTCACAATTTTCTAATATCTATTTCAACATAAACTATACTTCTCCTGAAAATGAACGTTTATACGTTCGAAACATGTAGAGTAAAATAAAAGCGTCCTTGAACGGCAGTAGAGTTTTGGACTTGCATTGTCTTTATTTGTTTAGAATCACTACGTTTCAACTGGTAAGTATCGCCAGTCGTCTTCAGGTGAATACTGAATAAGTACGGTAACTACAGCTCTATTTATACTAGGCAGGTGCTGTGACGCATGACTAGTGGGCGGAGTCATGCGTGTTGCTAGGTGATGACGCATAACTGGATGAGTCATGCTTGATGAGTCATTCTCGATGACATCATGCTCGATGATGATGATGCGTTTAACTCTTGGGTGGTCTTATTCTAAGATTACATTTACTTAACAAGGGTTTCCAGACGTTTCTCATATCTAATGAAGGCTTACTAAAGCAACCTGGATTTTGGTGTATGGTCGCAGCTTTCTTAAACTTCCTCTTCCTCCAGTGCGGTTCTTTTTGCAGGATTTCCGCTTTTGTCCATATGATATGATGGCCGTGCGTCCAGGCGTGGTCAGCTGCACCTGATTTTTCGGTCTCTCCTTTTTGGGTGTTATTCTTTATGTTCTTTAATCCTTACTTCTAGTGGTCTTAGTGTCTCACCAATGTAAGACTGGCCGCATTCGCAGGGAATCTGGTAGACACAATTTTTCTTGTCTTTCTGGCTTGCTGGTTTCGTCTTCGTTAGGTGGCTTCTTAAAGTGTCTCTAGAGCTGAATCCTGTGTTGATGTTGTATCGTTGTCCTAGTCTTCTTATTTTCTCGGATACTCCTTTGACATACGGAATGTTGAGTATTGGTTGTATCTCTTTCTCTGCTTTACGTGTGTTTGGCCGATTCTTGCGATTTTCCAATATTGTGTCAATCAATCTCATGGGGTAGCCATTCTTGTTGAGGTCGGTCTTGATGTGGTTAGTTTCTCTTTTGAGAGCTTCGTTTGAGTTACAGAGAGTAATTGCTCTATCCACAAGGTTTAAACAGACACTAAAAGCTTCCTTATCAAATATATCTTAGTGAAGGTTGACTTATAGTATTATTTTTCCCCCTTTAAAAAAAATTGTCAAAGATCAAATTTAATTCTTAATTATAGATGTTCTTTTGTCCATTTAAACCGAGGTCCATTTTAAATCGAAGAAATGTCAAAAATGGTCATATTATATTGTGGGATTGACAGCAAAGTTTGAGTTAAGCGTGATTTACCTGGTCATAACTTAATATAATGTAACATAACATAACATCCCAAAATTGAAACCAGAGGCCATCCTTACCCTCTTTCCAGTGCACGGAACTGGGATCACGGAGTGGGTGTCACAACTAAACAGGGTGAGCACAATGGGCCAAACCTGGCCTAAGTGCATCCGGCGCACGGACGAATCTTCGTAAACTAAAACATAACATAACAAATAACGTTAGGACTAGGTTGATTACTCTAAAATTGAACTTGCAATAGCTGATTATTGAAATTGCCAAAGCCTGTAGAAATGTAAAAAGGCCTTTTTAAATGTTAAATTACAAGTGTTAGCTTATGCTAATCAGAAGCACCGTTATTTAAAGCCCTGCTAGATCTCCAACCACTTTTTCTGTAATTGTTATTCTAAATAACCTACCTATAATAAGTCTCAGTTTTAATTTAATTGTTTTAATCAAGTCTGATGACAACGCAAGATACTTTTTGCATATAGAATTAGTCAGGCTAAGAAAAAAAATCTACATGGAGAAATATCAGTAACGTACCATTTTTTTTTTGTAAAAAATATCAAAGCGTATGTTTAGAGGGACGCCACTGCTGAAGCAATAGAATAACTTCTAACTAAATTTAAAAAATAAATATAAATAGTATTTTCGGAGATATGCAAAATAACGCTGATAAAAAAAATTATTTAACAACCTAATGTTTTTCTTTAATACCCTCTTTATTATTAGGTGTTGGAACACCCTGTATTTTGGCAAATAAACTTGATCGTCGTACTCTTTGCTTTATAAGGGGTGTTACAAAACGTGTTCGTTTTCAGACATTTTAAAATGGCCCGGTATTTAAGGCGGGTACGTTGTCTTATTTTAGAATTCGAGGCTACGTAATACTGCCAGAAGCCAGATTGAAGAATTTAGCAAACACTGTTTTTTTTTTAATTACAAAATCTTGTTAGGTTCTTCGTTTTTTTCTATTTTTTTCGTATTTTTTATGTCCGCACGAATGATCTCTGGCTCTCTATCAATTCCGAAACTCATATTTGTTTTTAACAATAGGAGAGATTGAAGAACATTTTAACAATAGTCTGATAAGTCTATGAGATAACTTATCAAAGACATGTTTTTTGAACATCAACTATAAAATGGAATCTGCCAACAGCAATAACATTTAAATTAGTTATTAGATCCAAAATATAAAATAAATTAAGAGGTACTTTACCAAAAATGTTTATAGCAGAGTATTATTCATGCATACAAAGTTATGACATTATTAAACTCGCCTGTTAATACCTCTGCATTTGGGCCTTTAAAATACCAACTTAAGCACCAGTTTCAGACTACTAAAATGCCATTTTGTAATATCAGGCGTAGAGGGACAAAATAAATTGACGGAATGAAAGTTTGCAAATGATACGTTTTAAATAATAAAGTAGTAAAAGTTTAGTGTCCGGTCCTTAATAATAAAATGGCAATAATAAGTTAGTTTTCCGCTTGTCGCTAATTTTTCTTTGTGTTATAAATAATTACAATAATTATACGTGTGCCTCCCTTTCATGTCCTGCAATTACACAACCATATTGCCTTAATCTGGCAAAGTGACTCTTTAGATGGACAAACCAAAGAACCATATTATTAATACAGAAACTTGACAAGTTAACGAAAATACTAGCCTGTCCCAGTCGCTTCACTAGCCCTACTTCGCTAGGCCAGCTCCGCCTCGCTAGCCCCTCTTCGCTAGCCCAGATTTCCTAGTCCCGCTTTGCTAGCCCCGCTTCGCTAGCTCCACCTCGCTAGCCCAGATTCCTTAGTCCCGCTTTGCTAGGCCCGCTTCAATAGCTCCGCCTCGCTAGCTCCTCTTCGCTAGCCCCCTCTTCGCTGGCCCAGATTCCCTAGTCCCGCGTTGCTAGCCCCGCTTTGCTAGCCCCACTTCGATAGCTCCGCCTCGCTAGCCCAGATTCCCTAGTTTAGATTTGCTAGCCCCGCTTCGCTAGCCGCTTTATAATCTCGTCAAGCTTGGCCTAGTAGTGAAGTATATTATTATAATTAAATCTTTAGCCGAAATGTCAAGAACAATATATTACGTCAAAATTATTATTTTTTTACTTTAAGACTTATTACACGCAAAATGTCTAGTGATGGCTTAATGAAGATGATAATTTTCGTTTAAAAAAGGAATATCAAGTTACGTTTGGTAAAAATTCCATAGTAAAGAAGACCAAACATTAGCTTTGCGTTTTAAGTACACTGCGCCCATTAATTATGGAATAGTTAAAAAAGTACTTGATTTTCTTTTGAAAAAACCCATATTTTCATTAAAATTCAATCATTCCGTTTCATTTTCAGTTAATTGGGTCTCCTGGACCGTTAAGTACAAGATGTGTGACTTCACATGTCTTTTTTTATACAGAGTGATGGCTACCCAATGACGAAGTGTATATAGATTTGCGACTTCACATTTAAGTTGTTCTTAATTTTCATTATTGTTGCCATTTTTTAAAGTCGTCCGTGTATGTATCAGTTACTTTGATCTAGCGACAAAACTTTTCGTTAGATCTCTTTAAATCACGTTTAGCGGTAGTTATCGATACAGGCTACCAAGTGAGCTTCTAATTTAAATAAAGGAATACCCTTAACCATTTTTTTCATGGCTAAAATGTATCTCTCTTGAAACAAAATATTGCCAAAACGCAGTAAAGCAAAAACCCAATAATTAACACAATCCAATACAAATTGTTTCGTTTTATTTCTCGAGTTAAATCCAGGGTAGAACTTAGAGTGGGTTAGGGTAGAGTTAATTGCCTATGTTAAATAAATAACTGAATCTTAGTGGGTGACGAAAAAGGAAACAACTTTTTTTACCGACTAAGAAGTGTTTAATTTAATCAATACCCAAAAATCTGCATAAATATTAAATTTCATGATTCGGCTTTTCCCGAAAAATAAATAATTGTATCTATTTTCATGCAGATTAAAGATATACCGTTGATTTTAAAATTATAATTGGGTCCTTATATATTTGACCTTGCACTGTATATTTTAAAATACCCACAAAACTATTATATTGGGATTTGTGTAACATATTATTTTTGTTTTAGGGATGACGGGTAACTGAAGATGGCATCACCGACACCGTCTCTAGAATCTTTACCTCGAGCAAACTCAATTGGATCATTTAGTGACCAAGTGGATTATTTATCTCTATCTCCTTTGGAAGATTCCCCATTGTCAGTTAGCGGATCATCTCCCCCAGTAAGCGATTCAGTAGACCGAGACAGCGATCCATCAGAACTACATTGCCAGCAGTGCAGGGAGTCTGTTTCAGATCCAAAATTATTACCTTGTTTTCACACATTTTGTAATACTTGTTTAGAGCGAAATAAGTTGATTTGCCCGCGTTGCAATACAGAATCGATCGAAGGTATTCTTAATAGTTTACTTTTTAACTCTGAGTCTATTACAGATTCTTTCCAAATCGCTACTACACCACGTTGCACTGGTTGCAAACACAAGAAACTTGACGCAGTTGCCCGTTGTATAGATTGTGCCAATTTCCTCTGTTCTAACTGCCTGATGGCACACCAGTTTATGCACTGTTTTGAGGGACATCGGGTAGTTAGCCTGTCTGAATTAAAGGACGACGCCAAAAACGGGTTTATTACTAGTAGTAACAATATGACTAATGGTGAAAAAAGTATGGTTTGCCCTCGACATAAGTCTGAATTGCTAAAATATTATTGCCGAACATGTTCCGTGCCAATTTGTAAAGAGTGTTTGAACATGGAACATCCTGTTGGACTTCACGAATATGAATTAATTAGTGATGCAGCACCCAAGCAGATAGAAGCAATTCAACACGCTGTATCCGAAGCGAAAGTGAAAGCCACAGATATAAGAAATATTTTAAAAAATGTTGAGCATGCCAATAGCCGGCTGCAAGTACAGTATCATAAAGCACAAAACGAAATCAACGAAACATTTCAGTTTTATAGATCAATGTTAGAGGAACGAAAGCAGGAACTTTTAAAAGAATTAGAGAGTGTGTTTTCTGCTAAACAAATTTCACTAGGAGTAGCTACTCAAAAAGGACAAGAAACTGTTGATCAAATTTATAAGACTTGCGAATTTGTCGAGCGTTTAAATAAATGCGCAAATGTAGTAGAAATTCTTATGTTTAGAAAGTTACTTGATGCAAAGTTACAAAGCCTCCTTAGTTACAACTTGGATCAGAGCGTTCAGTCTGCTTGCGAACTAGAATTTGTGTCTAATTATCAAGCAATTCAGGTTGGAGTTCGAAATACCTTCGGATACGTTCGATCGAATTCCGAAACCGTTGTTGGTCCAAGTAAACAACCACCAATCGCTAGACCAACGGGTGGAAGTAGTTCCAGTGGAAGCAGTGTAAACGGTAGTTCAGGAAGCATAAATGGAGCCATGCATTGCCCTTTCACAGTTGCCAATTCCAGTCAGTCAACATCACCCTTTGAATCAAATATTCTCAGCAAGAGATTTAGTAGTGCCAACAGCCTAGGGCCTTTTTCAACGACAATGGGAGATTTAAATCTTAACGGCATTAACCCATATGAGAAATGGTCAAATGGTGGAACAACTGATAGTATTTTTCAAAACGGCAGTGTCGATCCTTATTCCTTAACTGGGTCAGCTCATACGGATCCCATGCTGGATCTAACTTCGAAACTCTCTGTGGCTATTTTTCCTCCGAAATCTCAAATTAAGCGCCAAAAGATGATCTACCACTGTAAATTTGGCGAATTTGGTGTAATGGAAGGACAGTTTACCGAACCCAGTGGCGTTGCAGTAAACGCTCAAAATGACATAATTGTAGCAGATACAAATAATCACCGAATTCAAATATTTGACAAGGAAGGAAGATTTAAGTTTCAATTTGGAGAATGCGGTAAACGCGATGGCCAGCTGCTGTATCCAAATAGAGTAGCCGTAGTGCGTACTTCCGGTGATATTATTGTTACAGAAAGATCACCGACGCATCAAATCCAGATATACAACCAATATGGACAATTCGTGCGAAAATTTGGCGCAAACATTTTGCAACACCCACGAGGTGTAACTGTGGACAATAAAGGACGTATTGTCGTTGTTGAGTGCAAGGTGATGCGGGTCATAATATTTGATCAAGCTGGAGCAGTTCTTCAAAAGTTCGGGTGCTCAAAACATCTAGAGTTTCCCAACGGAGTTGTAGTAAATGACAAACAAGAAATATTTATCAGCGACAACAGAGCTCATTGTGTCAAAGTTTTTAGTTACGAAGGCGTTTATTTACGCCAGATCGGTGGCGAAGGAATCACCAATTATCCAATAGGTGTGGGTATCAATGCTAACGGAGAAATTCTTATAGCTGATAATCACAATAATTTCAACCTTACTATTTTTACGCAAGATGGACAACTGGTCTCAGCTCTGGAAAGTAAGGTGAAACATGCTCAGTGTTTTGACGTGGCACTTATGGATGATGGTTCCGTTGTATTGGCTAGTAAAGATTACCGCCTCTACATTTACCGCTACGTACAGGTGCCCCCTATCGGCCTATAGACAGCCGGGCCGTTGTTTCCGACAGGGTCTCCAGCAGCCATTCCTTACACTTTTTACTAATGCATTTTTAAACGGAGTGGTCGGATGCTGGTTTGTTAACGTTACATTATTTTAGTTATCGAAATTTTACCAATTCCTAAAATTGTAATAGGTTTGTATCCATTGTTGATATCTGTATATGTTACCGTTTGAAAAGTCGGAACAGACGGTTATCCTTAAAAATGACTTAACATTTATGTTGACTGACCAAATTATCAATTTTTAAAACAGGGATATTATGGAAATTAGAGATGTTAAACCAAGCATCGAGGTGCTTGGGCCGTTGTTGTAATTTTAATAAACATCATCCTATAATAATCTATTTTAATATGCGTGTATGATGTTGTGTTAGGAATATAGCCCATTGTTATATTTGCGGGAAGCCGCGTTGTTAGCGACCCTAGTCAACCACAAACTTTGTTTTAGGTCTTATTGTTCCATTTTATAATTCCTACTCATAAATTTGGATATATATTTATATGTATTTTATATACGACCACGTACTGTATGACACCGCGTGCCGTGCCCTAATTTAAGTTTCATCCTTTACGGCATTGTTTGTGTTTATAGATTTTTAGATTTTGTTTTTTATTTTTGTATTTGCGTTTTAGTTAGTAAAAGTAAAAATAATTCAAATGTACATAATAAGGTGCATGCAATATCAATCACACCGTTTATTTTTTAGTTGTAGTATATTATTTTTTTATATTTAATTGTTGATGCTGCCAAGTTTAAGATAGCGAATGCGAAGCGTCATTAGACCAACTGCGTTCCATGTGCTTCAGCACTCCAAGACTATTTACTTAGCTATTTTTTAGTTTTCTTTAAATTTAATTTTACTTATAACTGTCTGGGTTTTTGGGGATCCCATTATTGCAGAAAATAGATTAATTTTATTTTTGTTTATTTATTTAATTTTATTTTACTGTTTACATTGTTTCCGTTAATCCTTATTGTTTTGTTTTACTTATTAATTTACTCTGTTATGAGACTATTTATTGTTATTTGCTGTTTTGCAAATTACCTTTATTAAGTAAATTATAGATAATTGATTATACTAATTATATAGGCATCTTACCGTAGTGGTATATTTTTCAATTTTTAAATTATTTCGTTTGAGGCACTGTAAACTAAATACCCTAAATAGGAGAACTCGCGTTTTATCGTTTTTAGAATTAATTTATTCCAGATAGTGTAAAGTAGGTATTTATTAGTCATGTGGCCGACAATGAACATATATATTTTCAGATCAAAAATATTAATTAAAGTATCGACTTTAACTATAGGGGTGTTTTCACACCGGCTAATGACATTATTATATATTATTATTATATCATGACATAATCATGCGTTCTGTTAGCTAATTCTTGTTGACATTGCCTAGAGCAACCGGCTATATAACTTTTAAAATTAGTATATTTAGTATAATAATCCTAGATAAAATAGGCACATGTACTTAGTACCTTGTTAAATTTTTTATTAAAATATTTGTTATTTCTTCTATCGTAAATTTGAGCTCTCTAGTATTCTAATTCATCGACAAAAATGCAACTTTTCTGCCCCAAAGAAAATATTTTAAAAGCCATATTATTTTTAACACCAATAAATAAGTGTATTAGAGCTGTATCTCCACTAGCGACCTTAGGCACCACTAAAATAATTAGAAACCGAAGTTTTGATAAAGACTACCTAAGGGATATACAATTATTATTTCTGTTGAGTTTTTAAGATCATTTTAATGTAAATTATACATAATCTATCACCAAGATGTCCTGGAGGTAAAAAAATTTGACTCCTGACTTTCCACATCTAGATAATCTGTGATTGAGATGTTTCGTTTGTTCCCTTTTTTTACCTAATTTAAAAAAATACATAATTTATTAAATTAAGTAAAATCAATCAGCATTTCTTTAAAATGACATAACGTTATACTTTGCTATTTAATAACAACAAATTATTGGTATCTCTTAAGTACTTTTTTGGGAAACCTTAGTTTGTTGGTTATTGTGGTTACGCCCTTTAATAATAAACCGATAAATACATTTAAAAAAGACCAGCTAATAAATATTTCTTTCTTGAAACTTTTCCCTAAATATAGGCAACTTGAAATTTGTACTCTCAGTACTTAGAGCTAAGCTTATACAACAAATCCGTTTTAACAACAATAATATATTTTTCCTAGGACCACCTATAAAAAAAAGCACAGTTAACTAGGCTAGAAATTGGTTTATATCGCACTCGTGTTGAAAACATTTTTCGATATGTGTTGAAATGTATGTTTCTTTGCCCTCTAGGATGTGTGAGTAGACAAAAAATTCTATCTTTGTCTTCACGTACATTGTAGACGGCCAAGACACTTTTCAATGACACTAATTTAATCAGATGGTGCCAATTTCGCCATAAAAACTGTTTATTAAAAAAGAAACTTTAAATACCCGGAAAACGAATTGGGGTGCTGGGTAGGGTAAAGCACACTAAGGCATTATAACGTTTTATTTCATTTTTCCTGAAAGAGTTTTTTTAACACCGTAATGATATACCTACAAAATATAAAATACAAATCCATCTTTGTGGTCCTAGGAAAAACGGTTTACATTACTTGTGTGAAAGCGATATTTTAAAACTCGGAGGACCTCCGCACTCGGCTGACGCCTCGTGCTAAGTATTACCTCCTTTGAAAATGAATCACTTGTTATGTAATATACTATTGTTGTTCTTGAAACCATGGCCCTACCAGATTAATTCGATAGTGGATGTACAGCTTAAAAATAACACATAGGGTACTTAATCCAGGTATAATCTGCATTAATGGGATCTAATCAATCCATATAGTCTGTGTCACTTTTTTTAAAATAATTTATGCATTATTTATATTTTTTTACTTTTTTACTTGTTGTTGTTTATCAAATCCGAAGGCGTGGAAATTGTGGGGCTTCGAGATCTCACTCCTATTAAAGCCCTACAAAGCGTTCGGACGTGCTACTTTTGACAAACTCTTTTGGTACACACCCGAACAGTAATGTTATTTCGTTATTTTATCGTATTAATTAAAAGTTCTCTATTTTTTTTACATATTATTGTACCTTCCTTCTGACTTCCTTGGGTGGGCACCTTAAGATTGGTGTTACCAAAAGATAGCTCGTTACCGATTCCAGTTTTTACGTTTTAAGCTTGTTGTTATTATTAACTTAGTGGTACAGTGTTTCGTAAATTAAATTTGTACATTGTTTTGTTTTTCTTTGATTTTTTGTTGTAAATGCTTTTTTACCTAATTATATCAATAATTTCAGTTTATTATTAGTTTTTTTGTTTTTTTATTATTTCACCTTTTCCCACCCTTTTAGATATTCCTGTATTGAAAATTTGGCGCACGGCACGGCTGAAATACAGCCACTCTATCTCTATTTTCTCGTACTTTTATACTTAGATTGTAAGTAATAAGTATATTTGATATTTTTCTGTGAATGCGATTTTGTGTATAAGTATGATGGCTAAGCGACGACTGTCGGAATACTAAATTCTGAAGAATGAAACGTACAACAAGGATACTTATTATGACAAAGCCTTTTTAATGCAAGCTACCTTCTCTAAGCATACATGGAACACAGCGGAATACCCTTCAAGGGTAACATTTAGGAGGTGTCATCCTTATCGCTAAAAGGATGCCGCGTCATTGAAAATTATTAAATATCCCAATTTTGACGCAAATAAGAATATTTCTCTTATGGGAAAGATGCAGGAGCATTTTATAAACAAGAATTGACAGGAACCTAGATTCCAGTAAAATGTTTCCGTATCACAAAAGGGAGATCATTGATTTAGTTTTCTGTCAAAAATTGGGATATTCCGTAACCTTCAAACAGAGTTGTCAAACATTTAGTACAGGTTAAATGGCGGCAATTTTTTTCTCTATAGGAAGTAAAGAACTAGTTTGGAATAGGTTTTATCCCTTTAGGGTTTAAGATAAGAAAGCTAAGTTTGGACTACTTAGGGACTTTCCGCTGACAATGCCGTCCGTGCAGGTTTAGAAAAGGCAACCTTGGTGTTTGTGTTTTTGTCACTATAAGTGTACTATGTTGTATAAGCATCAGTCTTTCAGAAACGAGCCTAGTTTTTGTCGGTCGCCTCTCCGTCTATTAAACTTTTAATATTTAAACAATCTTCCTGGGCCCAAGTAAAAAAAATCCTATATAGCGTAGGTATATAGGCATGTGTGATTTTTCGTATCATAGTAATTAGTATTAGTGACGTAGAACTTAACGTTAGGTACTTGTTGCATGAAAAGTCACTTGTACATTTAAATTTCCAAAATTTATTAAATTATTCACATGGAAATTACTGATTTACATGTGGGTTTTTATAAAGCAGATGATATATAGTTACGTATAACCTACTAAATTTGGTTTAAATATTTATTCTTATAGAAATTCGGACGTTATAAAATTATCAAATTAGTGTAGAGCACAGCACCGCATTGGTTGAAACAACTGATCGGATCGAAATGTCTTTTTTCAGGTGGTTAATCGGATTGAAAGAATGCAGGATATCGAAATCGCAAAAATGAAAACTATTTTTTGAATCAAAACAATTTTCCTGCAATCCTAATTCATGTATTATTTATATCCAATAGTATAGCAGTACTCATTACTTGCTATACATAGGAGTCTCACTAAAAGTGTCAAGAGGAAGGGGGTATATAATACTGTAATTATAATAAATAAATGCAAAGGGGTTTATTTACGCAAAAAGGGATATAAATATTTTGATTAAAAAAAAAATGTTTTCATTTTTGTCCTTTAAACTGCTTCTGGTCTTTTATAAAATCAGGTTTCATAACGAATGCATCACTTGCCCTGCCCTAATACGCACTTATACATAAAGGAAACATCTATGGGAATTAATATTTAAAAGTTTTGACTTTACATCTCTTTAACTTATCTTCTGCTGTTCTTTTTTTAAGAAATAAGAATCTCAGGTGCGACTAATGCGTTCTGAGTTGAAAGCATAAAATATTTTTCGGTAAGACTGATTCAACAACACATTTCTGGTAACGACTCTAGTGATATAAGTAGTTGTTCCAGGAAATGAAATGAGGAAACCTGAGAAGGTATTTTGTCCATTTCATTTTCTGTTAACTCAACAAAATGTTACGTTAACCTTCATGTCAATTACTTAGGGAACAGAACTCTTCAGGTGGAGTATGTAAATATAAGTAGCATTTCTGATTTTGGGTACCGTACCGCACAGTCCCACGCATCTTCTATTTTTTAATTCACCATTGCAGCAGTTATGAAAAAAATTGCAAAAATATTTTTATATTTTTTACCAACTACGGATTTTTTACACATGAGTAGCTAAAGATTCTGTCTGTTTTTCTAAAATCTTATTTATAGATGCTGCATGGGATGTTATGAATTAATTTTTATAAATTTTGCTCATGTTAGTAAATAATTGTTATTCTGCACTGTTAATCGCGCTATGTCGCATTGTCCACTTTATAGCACCTTATTCTCGGCGGTAATGAAACCAGAACTTCTCAATCTGGTCTTATGATCTTTACTATCGGCCGTTGCACTTGTTCGGAACCTCTAAACAGACTGTGATTATCGGAAATGCCTTTCCAATCCCGACATTATCACTTGCGATGGAGGTAGATAGAATATTTTTAAAACAATCCTTGCATATGAGCTTTGAATTTTAATCTCTGTAAGAAAGAAGTATATTATTTAGAGACAATTCTCAACTTGTTCAACTCCCAAATTTACATAACCTTATTTCGTCTTGTTGCGAGGCATATCTAAGAGAGTTTTAAAATCTTTGACAAGAGCGTATTTTTCCTCGAGGTCTTATTCAGGAACTTGTGAATAATATAGTGGAAGTGTAGGGGAAGCCCGGGCAAAGCGGATGTGTTAAGCAAAAAAAAATATAGTATGTTTATTTATTATCGCTTTCTAATAAAAAAAAAATATGTGGCACTGAGATTCATCTTGACTTCAAAATTAAATAAGTTATTATATGATTTTTGTCTCTATTGCTGAAAATAAAAATTGTTTTCTGAATGTACATTTTATCCGCTTTGCCCAAGTACCCGGGCAAAGTAAATAACAAATACCTTATAGTATACGTATTGTAGCTTCTAATTTACTTAGTATTTCATGATCACTAACTTTTTTATTCTTTTTTTCATCAGTCGCTTTTGTGAATAAGGATTTAGTGACTGTTTGTTCTCCTTTGCGGCATTTGAGTTGAACTTATCAAGTTGCTGTTGTTTAATTGGAGTCGAAGTCAAAATCTCGGATTTTTAGGATTGCCTTTTCCTGGAACTACTTAAAGTGAAGGACATTTTTGGCACAGGTCGCACATCAAAAGGACTGACACTTTGCTGTGGCATATTTAAATGGAGTCGTGATGTTGACGGCGTAAAAAATAATAGCAAAGCGAATATCTATCCGCTTTGCCCTAGTCACTTTTCCTGGACTGGCATCTGTAAATGGCGACCCCTTAACAAAATAGATTTGAAGGTCCTTGCGCCGCATAAACATTATAACAAAAATCTAACCTAATAGAAGCAACAATTAAAAAATACGAAGCTATTTCACATCAGTAATTCTAACTAATTTATTTAAGTTACCTTAAAGTAATTATTTTAACACAACACTTTAAAAATATTTAATGGTAACTATGCCACGTGCTGATTACCTTGTCGCTTGGCTTGAACTAATTTTCTTTTCGGCTAATGATGCTCTTTAACAGTGTGCAAAGTACTGACCGCCATCTATCTTCGTTTTCAATAAATAACGATTATTCCCTTTGCCCGGGCTTCCCCTACATTTTAGTTTTTGTGGGGTTATTGTGATAAAGTGAAATATTTCTATCTGTCTTAATTTTCATCACCGCTGAAGATGTCATTTTGCATTTTGAAAAAGTATATTTTTCTTACGGGATAAATTTGTCACCCTACAGTTGGTATAAGGGAGAGTTAAAGAATAAAATCATCAAAGAACTCCGAAGTCTATTGTTAGTGAAACAACTTATTAGTAGGTACCTTTTATATCGAAGGATATAATTATTAAGGGATGAGTCCTTACGGAAGATGGAAATCGGAGTAGGTCCAATGGTAATTACCGGAGTTTGAAGTCCACGTTGAGCTCTATGCCCATTATAGGGACAGTAGGTTGACGATCACTTTTACAAACTCGTTGGTTTGCTTTTATTCTTTAAGCGACATAGTAGGTAAACATCAATATTTGAATAATTTTAAATTAAATTCATCTCTCACAAAATTGGCACAAAGTGGAAAGGTATAATTGAAAGATATTAGGATTTTACTAAAAAGATCGTACAAGGAAATACAATTCCTAACTTAAGCTTACAGAATTGCGCATATGCTTGGATTGTATTTTAAAAATAACTAACGGCTGTTTCTGTTGAACGGAATTGTAGTTTTCTCCAACATTTAACCATTTGCGATCCATGGCCTCAATTGTAATCAAAATAATAATCAAAAGATTTAAATACATTTTTATACTACTGTAGAAAATCATGCCCGTTCTTCTTTGGGCATTGATTAGAGTTCACGATACATTCCCAATAAATCTAAAACTCGAAACAATCTGGAAGGGTTTACATTGAATTCATATTCTGTGTAAAAAATCTTTTTGGTTTTGAGTCTAATGGTTTTAGGTTCATTGCGATCAAAAATGAGTTACTGGAAAAATTGCAATTTTATGTAGGTAGATATATTGAGTTGTTCTTCCTCCACTTCCGATATTTTCATAACCAAACACCAAAAAAGTAAATTGTTGTGCTGTTAAAATGTTATTGTAAGTGTATTTAACTGTTATAATTCATACAGTTTTCTGTAGTTTGCTTGTTGGCTGGAATTCGCGGAACAATCGCATCCGACCAAGTTCTGCTTAAGCCGAATCTAGTCGTTTTATATCAAAATATATATTATATACATATTGTATTTTTATGTGCTTTGTGCGTCCTTATCTACGTTTATCAAATTAACTTTGCCCGAGACTTACAGAGTACAGGCTTGCATTGTCGTGAAGTTTTGCATGATAGTATCAATAACGAAACTAGAATAAGGAGTCTAAATGCCTTTTAGAAACACCAATGCTTTGAATAAATACAAGGACTAAATCGGGATACAAAAAGTTGTTAATAATATTAATTATCACTTATAAGCTATTTTACATTAATATGAACTATATACATATAATGTTGGAATTTTTGATGCTAGGCAGACCCAGGGTGAAGCAAATGAGAATGTCAATTATACAATTTTTAAAAATGGATGTAAAATTTAAAAAATTGTACGTTGTACATCGCGACTAGATCAAGACATTGTATTTCGGATTTCTTGTTTAAGTGTACTTGAACAATATAATAATCAAATATCAATTGAACACGTTAGTTGCCAGCATATTAAACTTACAGACTTAAAACTTAGGGTTTTGAATTTATTGAATATCTCAAAAAGTAGTAGTACTTACAGGGCTGTTCTGTATCCGTAACAATTGGAGTCGTTAAATAAGTTCTTTGGTTATCATAAGACTTTGGTTTTACGGTTTTTGTAGGTTAATTATAAATATGTAGGTATCTACCGTTAAGAGGAATGATCTATTTCTTGTTCTAATCTGTCTTGGTGACTGAAAATATTTGAGTTATATACTTAAAACTATTTTTCTTATTTAATTTGGGAAATCTCCAATATGCATTTAAGATGCAAAACTCAGCAGTCACATTTTAAACTCGTCAGTTTAAATACCAGGTTGTCAAATGAAACTGGTTTAAGTTTAAAATGTTCTAGTGAGTATTTTGTTGTTTTTCGAAAAAACTACTTAGTTATTATGGTAACTACTGTGGTCACTATTGGTACAGAAATGCCCTATCCTAACACTGTAGCTGTGGACTTCCATAATAAGCTTCAATTTACCATTGTTTTTAAAAACTTAACACTTTAAACAAAATATGATCTAATAGAACCATCTTTTTAGTGATCAGTTTTATCTTTTAGGTGTAAATTAGACAATCAACAGAGCCATTTGGTAACATTTGCTACTCTCGATTTAACTTTCATAGCATTCGATTAACTATGTTTTACTTTAGGGGTCGGTAATCACAAGGCGTCCTAAACTGGTATTTTTGGGTGGTAAAAGACAAAGAAAGGCTTTACTACTTGTGAGGAGAGTTTACTAAATCTAAAAGTAGTGAGCAAGGGGACTCAAAATCCCTGATTGTGATAAGTTGTTGCTTTCCTGCACGGGGTGGAATAGTTTTCTGAGTAGAATAATCGAAGGGTGAGATCACGGAAAATGCATACCATTTGCAGAAATTTTATATTCCAAAAACTATTTGCATATGCATCTTTAGAATAGGTAGTCCATTTTGCTACTCCTATCGACTGCCAAATGATGTCAAATATGTGTAATTCTAAAGTCACTTTTCATTTGTATTTATCCTGAAGAAAACTTACTATTAAGATTCTAGACAGAAAAATTCCTTAGGCCAAATTTGACCTCAAGTGTTTAGATTTGTTTGGAACTAATTTGATCAAACAAGATGCAAACCTCTATAAGTGTATACCTACTTATACCCCAGGTTCAGAATTACTGTCGGTGATTCATCACTTTCATATAGAGAGCACCTGATTATACGAAGTCAGAAGAAGAAAATTCGATGAAAATAATTATTCTGCTCTATTAGAATTTCAAAAATATATTGGAATTGTTTCGTCTAACTTCATACAACTGTCTGCACTCTATATAAATCACTGACTAATTTTGGACTTAGGTTACATGTACTTATATTCCTATAGAGTTATGTGTTCGGTAATTCATAGAACTGCTGCGTTGCAGAATGCTGACCTAAGCACGGTTCCCACGAGAACCGAACAGTGCATTCTACTTGGCTTTCAACATTCAGATTTGACATAGACTTTATCAAGTAAACATATATGTTTTTATTGTACTCTATTTTTCAATTTTACAATTGTAAAATAAAATAAAAAAGTAAATTTTTTAAAAACGCGTTTCCATAAACGCGAAACATAAAGTGGCGCAGTCTTTTGTGTAGGATTTGAAAGGGACTTTCATCGTGAAAAACCCGTCGGTTTCAACCGTTTATTCAAAAATCGAACCTTTTGCATCGTGCAAAATTTTGACTTTCAGTGTAGTGCGTAAAGGTGGTAGAGAAAGTGCAGCATCGTGTTGGACCATACCAGTTGGATTAAAATAATGAAAATTGCTTCATTTATGTAAGTTGCTTTCCATTTTTCCTGTCTATGTCATTCTCCTCGTCTCATTCTAGTTCCACAGAGGAAAATAGTAGTAACGAGTTAGATTTAAACGACTTCATCAGTACTGAAACTGATTTTAATTTAGATAGGTTATTTTCGAATCTTTCTTTAAACAAAGTAGAAGAGAACCCAAGTAATATTAAAACAAAAATGGCAACACCAAAATTTGACAGTAAACTTTTAGAAATTGTTCCCAAATTTGACGGGAACCCACTAGAATTATCTTCCTTTTTGGATACTGCCAATACTTTAATTAAAACTTACTGGGACGCAACACCTGAAAATAGGAACTCTGTTCAAAACGTCACACTTATTTACGGTATTTATGCAAAATTGATAGGCAAAGCTAGGGAAGTTTATAGCATTTGTATTGCGAAAGACTGGGCGAGCGTAACAAGCGCCCTAATTTCTCACTTTGGTGATCAACGAGACGAAAACGGTTTATTGTTTGATTTAGACCAATTGAGACAAGGAAATAATGAACCTTCTTTACAATTCTATACTAGAATAATGTCGAATCTAAGTGCTCTGCATAACTACGTAGACACACATGAAAATAACGCAGATATTACTGGTGTAAAGAAAGAATTTTACAATAAACATGCCTTAAAAATATTTTTAGCGGGATTAAAAGATCCCTTAGGTTCGACTATTCGTGCTATGCGACCTAATTCTTTAGCAGTTGCCAGACAGTTCATTATATCAGAAAATAATATCCGTCATTTACAAAAACCACAAGTCGAATTTCAAAAAAATAAACCAGTACAAAAATTTAATAACAACCAACCTAATACTTTTTACAATAATAACAATCAACCGCATAATTTTTATAATAATAATAATTTTCAACCTAATTTCCCCCAACAATCTTATTCTAACCCTACTTTTCCACGCGGCCCCATTAATATTCAACCTAGGCCCATATTCAATCAAAGATTTCCAACGAATAGACAAGTCTTTGGGCCCCCTAAAAATCCAACAAATGTTTGGAAACATAACCCCCAAACTCAATATCAACCAAAACCAACCCCTATGAGCGGAATTTCACACGGGACTTTCCCAAAACCTAGAACCATGATGCAACAACAACCTCCCCGATACACTAGACCAAACCTTGTTTTCGAAGAACTCTATAACATGGAACAACCCTCTTTCTTTGACCCGAACACCCCCGGTCCTTCCTACCAAAATTATAGTTCCTATGAACCCGATTATTTCTATCCCAGTTATGACAACCAAAACTATGTAAACGTACCTAACCAACAATACGAAAACCGCGAAAATTTCGAGGAACAAAACAATAAATACGCCCCTGAACAAAACGACGAGTCCGAGCAAAATTTTCAGGAAATTACGCCTCACGAACCAATCATATAGAAATTCATTCAATTTATGACCGCAAAGACTTACCATATATAAAAATATTAAATCCACCTATAAAATTACTAATCGATACCGGTGCGACAAAATCATTTTTAAACCCAGAAATTGCCGAAAAATATTTTTCAGATTGTATTAAAAAGGAACCATTCACTATATCATCAATATTTCAAACTACTAGCAGGGATTTATGTGCCGAAATACCAGCATTTCAAGAATTTAACTCTGAAAACAATATAAAATTTTATTTATTTAAATTCCACCATTTTTTCGATGGCCTTATTGGTTATGAGACTTTAAAAACCCTAAATGTTCAGTTAGACTTACAAAACTCTGTTTTAAAAACACCCTCAGCTAAATTACCCTTAACTCATTACGAATCAAAAAACAAACTTCTATTTTTCGCACGCATTGAACCATACAGCATAGAAACCTTAAAAATACCCGTCACCGTAGCAGATGGTGACGTCACTATTATCGAAACAAGACTATTTAACTGCGTTATTCGCGAATGTTTGACAACATCGACAAACGGATATGCTCCGGTTGATATTCAAAATCGCACTGAGAATGTACAAGAAATTTATCTCTATTCTCCGATACCGGTCAAATCTTTCGCCGAAAATGAATACGAAATATTTCACGTTACCGTAGAACATAACAAAATTTCGGGAAAAATCGATGTATCCGGATTAATAAGAACGCAACACATGAACGCCGAAGAGAAATATCACATTGAAAAATTATGCATAGAATTTTCTGATATTTTTCATCGCGAAAATTCGCCCTTGACATTTACAAATCAAGTCAAACACCGCATAAAAACAACGGACGAAACGCCGGTATATACGAAATCGTATCGATATCCATTCATCCACAAGCCAGAAGTCGAAAAACAAATAAACGACATGTTAAATCAGGGAATTATAAGACCAAGTGACTCACCCTGGTCATCCCCAATTTGGATCGTGCCGAAAAAATCCGACGCATCCGGGAAAAAGAAATGGCGCATAGTTGTGGACTACCGAAAAATAAACGATAAAACTATCGATGATCGATACCCACTTCCAAATATAACGGACATTCTCGACAAACTTGGCCGTTGTCAATACTTCTCGACTTTAGATTTAGCCAGCGGCTTTCATCAGTTAGAAATGCATCACGACGACATCAAAAAGACCGCGTTTAATGTCGAGAACGGGCATTACGAGTATCTGCGCATGCCCTTTGGGCTCAAGAACGCCCCCGCAACATTTCAACGCGTCATGGATAACGTGCTTAAACAACTAATAAATAAAATATGTTTTGTCTACATGGACGACATAATTGTCTTCTCAACCTCTCTTCAAGAGCACATAGTTAACCTAAAAGCTGTTTTCCAAAAACTGCGTGAAAGCAATCTAAAAATTCAACTCGACAAGTCAGAGTTTTTGCGCAAAGAAGTCGCGTTTCTTGGCCATATTATAACACCTGAAGGTATAAAACCAAATCCGGACAAAATAAATGCAATCTCAAACTATCCCATTCCAAAAACAACAAAAGAAATTAAAGGTTTTTTAGGGCTTTTGGGATACTATAGAAAATTCATAAAAAACTTTGCAAATATTACGAAGCCATTTACCAATTGTTTAAAAAAGGGCTCCACAATTAATATTGAAGACCCAATATATATAAAAACATTTGAAGATTGCAAAGCACTTTTAATTAATGACCCGATTTTAGAATATCCGGACTTCTCTAAAGATTTTAATCTGACTACCGACGCAAGTAACGTCGCCGTCGGCGCCGTCTTATCACAAGGAATAATAGGAAAAGACAAACCTATCGCGTACGCGTCGCGCACTCTTACCACTACAGGACAACCTAGACTGTGTAACATCTTTACTTTCCAATGGACCCAAAATAGAGAAATGTCAACAAGTTCCTGTCCATGTCGGTGAAGAAATCATCGAAGAAATCAATGATGCTCACTACATTGGTATCTTTCCCAAAACCAAGAAGCTTCAAGCTGAATGCACCGAAAATGACGTCGCCCTACTACAAGGGACCTACCTTTTTGTTGTTCCGCCAAATTGCGCAATAAAAGACACAAAGTTTATTTACAAAAATGAAAAGGGTATTATTTCCGGCCACCCAGTCACACTACAAGATATCAAAGAGCTCCATATCCCCACCTTGGAAGTACATAAACTTAAACTAGAAAAGGTATCATTGGATAAACTCCACGAAGTTCAGCTCCAGCAGCTACAAGAGGAGCCACTGGAAGAACTCCATCTCCATTCAAGCTATTCCACTTGGTCTCTGGCCTGCGTCGTAACGCTAGTCTCATGTATCACTATATACTTCCTGATTACACGAAAAGAAAAAATCTACAAATTATTACGCAAGAAGAAGCCTACAGCAGCCAAAAGAAATCCAGTTGAAGCACCGTTTATAGCAACTCAGATGGTTCCACCCTCGAGTTCCTTTTAGGGATGGAGGAGTTATGTGTTCGGTAATTCATAGAACTGCTGCGTTGCAGAATGCTGACCTAAGCACGGTTCCCACGAGAACCGAACAGTGCATTCTACTTGGCTTTCAACATTCAGATTTGACATAGACTTTATCAAGTAAACATATATGTTTTTATTGTACTCTATTTTTCAATTTTACAATTGTAAAATAAAATAAAAAAGTAAATTTTTTAAAAACGCGTTTCCATAAACGCGAAACATAAAGATAGACACTGATTGACGTCTACGAGTTGGCTGAACCAGAGCGTCCTTATGTTTTGCCTTAATATCCCCATGTCATGACTTTTTAGATACGACAAAGATTTCATCTTTCGTTTCAAAGGCTTTACCACTCACTGCTAAAAATCTTCTGTATAGCATAGCAATAGGTTATTGAACTTTTTATGTACACATTTAAAATAACCCATATTCGTACGCGTCACCTCCCCACCACCATTTGTTGCAGACGCGAAGTATGATATACGTTTGCTAGAATATCAGTTTTGTCATTTGCGGATGGAGAAATTCTGTAATCTCACCCAAAGTCTTTAAAGAAAATTTTAGTACAATTTTTTCGAATTTACTTGACCAAACAAAACATTCAGTAAAATTAATTTAGCTGATACCTAAGTTATGTGCAACAACAACACAAATGCTATGTGTTCGTGCTTCTTTAATCTTTCTTTTTTTTTAAATTAGTCCAGCCTTCTACCGGTAGAGGAAGAAAATATATTTCTATTTATTACTAATTTATTTTTGACAGTAGTACCTACTTTAGAAAAAAGTAATATAGCATTATTGCATCATGAATTTGTTAAAAAGCAATATACTTTACTGCGAAGCGCGTGTTTGGTAAAAGCTTGAACACTCCGTGCAAAGAGGATCCATTCTGAGATAAGTGAAATAAGTCGGTTACAATAATTGCTGGTAAAAGAGGAATAGATATACTTTTAGCAATAATTTTCTTAATGATAATTCCAAAACGCCAAGAATAGAAATAGTTTGCGATAGTCATTTTCATGAAGTTGCGTAATAATGAAAAACGAATAAGTCTTCGGGTGTTTGCGGATGCACAGCAAAAAGCAAAATACCTTTCCTCTTTATTAAATGGTAGACTTAGATATTCGTTAGGACTGATATACAAATATAATAAGGTGTTTTACTGTTGTAAAGTTGCACATGTTAAAGACGAAAACTGTAATTATTAGGCAGATGGTAAGTATTTTGAAAATTTGTAGTATTGTGTCAGTTGCAGGAAGCATTTTAATTGTGAATTAACTAACGCGTTATATTGGCAGAAATTACTGAATGTCAAATTAATTTATTACATGGTTAAATGCTTATGCAACGGAAATATATATAATTCCGAATGCGTCGTTTCTAATAATTAAAATCAATGAAAAGAAGCCCACAGTTTCCGTCTGCGCATTTAAGAGGGTCCACAGTCTGTGTCAATATGACTGAACCGGAAATCGATAGCGATTAACTCGGCCGGTAATAAAAATATATTTTATACCAGTGGAAGCAAAGTATTAGTTGGTGCGGATGTATAGGCAACCGTAACATTTTTTTAAATAATAATTTACCGTTTTTTTAAAATTAATTAGTTACTTTATATTTAAGGTAGAGGTGATAAAGTCACAAAATGCAGTCTGGATTTGTTCTAATAAGATCTTGGTTAATGATGGTAATTCCAAAGCTTCATTTAATATTTAGGCTTACCTTTCAATGATAATTTTTTATTCTCTTTCAAAAATTTTATAAGGATTATGTCATTTGCCTACCGTTATAAAACTGATAATAATAATACAGGATGCTAATAAAATTTGAAATAACGGATTGTCAGATAAACGAACTACCTGAGCAGAAATCACTCGGGCATGTCAATCATTTATTAAAGTTTTTACATGTTTTAAGATTTCTGTAAAATACAAAGGGTTCTTCAAGTAGGCTGAACAGCTGTAAACTTTCTTGTGGCATTACCTACGTATCCTTTATTTAGAAAATTGAATTGTTTCGGATTTTGGCACGAGTATCTCTATTATTTTATAAACGGTTGACTTTGGAAATATGACTTGATATGTGAAAAAAGGGTGTAGAATTTTATGAGGAATCTGAGGAAAGTAGGGCATGCCATAGAAAAAGTTAACAGCTCTTTAGTATTCTGGACGCAGGCTGTATTTTTCAAGAATCTTAAAACATGCAAAAAAATAAGATCAACCAAACTTTATCAACATCCTGTATAAATATAAAAGAAGTGTTAAATTAAAGTCGTGTCCTAGATATTTTAGAAAAATATTAAATCTGTGTCTATACTAAAATTTAGTGTAATATCTAAATCAGTGAACGGGAGTAGAGTTTTGGACTTGCATTGTCTTTGTTTTGAATCACTACGTTTCAACTGGTATTTATCTCCAGTCATCTGCAGGTAAATACTGAAGACGACTGGAGATATAATAGGGTCCGTAGTAGAAGTTGAGGCACTTGGGCGCACTTTTCCACGAACATACCTTCTACGGGGGTCAATGTGATTTTTAATCAAATCTGTTGTAGCTTTTTAGCGAGTCACTAAAACCACAATAACCGCATAAACATGGGTTTTAGCTATTTTTAATACTTCGGACGTTATGCTCTAGAACTGCTAAATCCTAATTACGGCTAAAACAGATCTACTTATTTAAGAACCTTATTGAGCACCTCCGGTCTGTTACTCGATGAGCACGCCCAAGTGCCCCACGAAGAATCAGCCCTCCAACCTCTACCGCTTTGTTATATACAATTACCTTTGTTGTAAATAACTTAAAATTAATAATTTGGGGTTAGAGTAAACCCAGTTTATACAAATGAATCTTGATGATGCACGGTGTTCATGAAGTAGACAATCTTATAATTCCATTATAAGTTTATTGCTAACTTCAGCACATATCTGCATTTGTGATATGTTATTATCCTCCACCTTAAAATACTAACTGTAAATAATTAAGAAAAAAAACAGGAATTTTATGCCCCTATATGCATAGTCGTTCGTCAGCGACTCGCCTGATTTCGATGGTCCGCCAACCCGCAAAAAAAATGCATGGCTTTGCGCGCTGTCAGAGGTTGGCGAACGACTATACATGCTGGCCCTATTTTTTGATCATCCCTTTAATAGTATACTAAAAATCATACAAAAATAACCTCGCAACGTCCCCTTATCCACAGGGATGCTTTTAAGGCATGTCCACATTATGCTACACACAGACCCATTAGTCCATGTCTCTTCAAGATTAAATGACGCTGAGCAACAAATATCCGGCATAATATGGATGTACCTTAAACGAAAACGACATTAAAATAATTATTGCCCACTAAAAGTCTGTAGAATAAATAAAGATTCAAAATATAAAGGCGCCCACGATGTTGACCAACAAAAGTCGAACCGGTTGACGACGTAACGTGAGGCACCTAGTAAAATATTTTTCTTGCAATAAGTAGTACTTTTGATCGAGCCGCATTCAGTCTGATACCATGGTGGACCCGTAGACACGCCAATTTATTAGTATAGAACTGCTTTGTCCGTCAATGTTCCTGCCATAGACATCACGCATTTTGTAGCAATAGTTTTGCGTGTTATATGTTATAGAAATTACGCCCTGTGTTGAATAAAGTTAACACAATGACATATCCAAGTCGCTTTCATAGTTGGCTCCTGATAATGTGCTTCTTTTAATCCATAGCTTTGTATATAAATATTACGATTGTGTATCTGCATGTGCTATAATGAACGAGTAGTGTTTAATTTATTATTAGTTTTAATTATTGATGCTACATATTATACCGGATGACAATGAAAATGGTTTGTGTGATTGCAAGGTTCAATCTATAAAAATTTTATGATAGGAATTTGAAATTATTTCAAGTTATTTATTACGCGCCTTTGGGATCACTATTTTTTAAATTAAAGTTAGAAGGATTGTTAAACTAAGAAATGTATGTAGAATTAATAGATATTTTTATGTCTTCCAATATCAAAATTTTTTTAAAGGTAGGTAGTTAAGAAAAATAGCCAAATTTAATATTTCTTATGGCGTCATCTTTTTACATAATATTATTCCTCTTCGAATTGTCTTGAAAACATGTCAATATGGGGTTTTAAATTATGTTCGGGTTTATTTAAAAAAGTGGGATGTGTCATTACAGGTTTGACTAAATTCAGGCAGTCAAGTTTTCTTTAGTTATTAAAAAACTCTGATCCCTTATCACTCTGTTAATTTTGCCGAAGTGCAAGCAAATTATTTTATTTAAATTTTATTTCATTGTTTTTTTTTACATTTTCTATGGGCGTTTGGTATAAGTTAATAAAGGCAACGTTGAGAGAAATAATAAATATTATGTAAAAATGTGTGTGATCTCGTGTTTTCAGGTATACATTCAAATCCCCTACAGGCGGACACCTCCATTGAAGGGCGTAGCGCTGTTATTTTAAATAAGTATTAAGTCAAAGTCAAGCTCTTCTTAGGTCCGCTAGATCTCCTGGTAAATTTACTAACAAGATAATTTCCAAACAAACATTGTTGAGACAATTGTTTCCATAGAAATAATCTGGCTAGTAAAGTTACCAGGAGATAAATCTAGGAGACCTTAAGGCTTTAATTTTCTACATATTTACGTCAGAAATTCTCCGACAGCCAGGAATTACAAGATTCAACTAGTTAACGTTTCTAATCGTTTAAAGATAGTGAGACAACGAAAAGCAAATTAATAGGTTGTAGCTTGAGTAGCTCAAAAGTTCAGGAGCACAGAATCCACTAGTGGAATATCAAAAAGGCAACTACCACATCTGCCTTAATGGAACATGGAATAGAACACCTAGCGAAATACACGCTATGGTAGGGTAACTCTTCGAAGAAAGTAATAACTGAAGTGTTACTTCTAATGTGTACCCAGAGAAAATAAGTAACCGGCTATAACTCTTACATAGAATCGGAATTTACAAGTGGACCATTAAATCAAGACTATTTAATGAAGAGCAAGAAACACTCGCATACACTATTGGCAAACTCGAATCTGGGGTGCGAAATCTCTAATGCAACCAAGAGAGAAGGCTCATATGGGCAAAACCTTTAGTCAAAAGAAGACACCTAACCATTCCTACTGAAAGGGGGGATATGTGTGTGGTGTGGCCGAGTCGACGTATCGATTGCTTCCGTGGCTGCTTCGACCACGTGTTCTAAAGAATGGAAGGTGGGAGGTAGGGGATAGCGTGTTCTCTGTTTAACGTGTTAAACGCTACCAATAATCTCCGTCTGATGCGTTTATATCGGCACCCTAGATTCGAGTTTGCCAATAGTGTATACACAGCTACAAAGAACTAGAGTCATTCAGTGCTGTGAAAATATCCGTATTGACAATTTTGGTAGAAAACTATTGGACCTGACTAAAGAAACACATCTATTCTAAAAAAAAAGTAGCGCACAATAACCCTTGAGGCTGCAGTACAGGACTGCATTGCAAGAAGTTTAAACAATCGACCACCAGATTGTAAAATTAAATAATATATTCGTCGGCTTGATCTTCTCACAAAGTATAGTAACCAACAAAAAATTAAAAATTGAGTTGTGTCCTCTATTTTTCTCAACAAATATCCTAATTGTAGCTCTGGTATCGTACGATGTTTAATGCAATTTTGAGGGCGTACTAAACCAAATACAACCTCAGTTACCTAACTTAACTTTTCTCTAAAATTGACTAATATGTACGAATGTTAGTCACGAAACTTTGTGGGAATAGGACTGATGAATTGACTTTTAATATTTTATTATAAACGCAAAAATAATTATGTTTGTCCTCAAACTTATTCAAATTTTTTAAAAATAATACTATGGAAGCGAACCCCGCACCTGACACTAAAAGGAGATATGCTCGAGACCAACTCAAAACCATATTTTTAATTGAAATGATGATGTCATCCGGCTATATAAACATAATTATAAGAATAATTTAGTTAAATAATAATAAATATTTCTGTTACAGCGCATTTTCGTTAGCACCCGGTATATAGAGTGTTAAATTAAATCTGCATTGTTGCTAGTTTCTTTATTAATGAGTTTACAATACATTGGTTAAATTAGTAAACTACTAGCATTAATTTCGGTGATTAGGGTGAATTTAAATGAATTGAACAACGCATTTTCGATTTAAAAAAAATGTTATTAAATAAAACAACCTGTAAATTTCCTAACTAATTTATGGCAAATGATTGTTTGGACGCCCGACTAGCAATACAATCTAAAATAAAAATTAGAATACAAGTATTTAGGTCCTCTATTCTTGTCTATTCGATTGAAAATTAGCATTAAAAATATAAACTTTGAGTGTCATCATTTCTTTCTATGGGCATTACTTTATTATTTTTAACTTTATGCCAAAAGAATATCGGATTGATGGGTCGGAAGCTGTCACAGAATCAGAAAGGGTATTATCTGGTTGAAGTCCGTACAATTACTGGCTGGATGCACGTAATTTATGAATCGAAGCATGTCGTTGATTGAACCGTTAATATTTTTAATTCAGTCGGGATTTAATTAAACTTCAAACGAGCATTTCTTTTGTTGCCGAATAATGAGACATATTTTCAGAATATGTTCCAATTAATTATTTTTCGCTTTAAAATTACTTTTAACACGTAAAATTAAAGTTCTTTGAAATGACAAAGGGTGTCAAAATGAGTTTTACGTCAATTTACAAGATCTTTTAATTAATAACAGACCTACCTTATTTCTTGTTTCTTTTATGATTATGTATTTGCGAGATGGAACATGCATCCATCCCGTAATTGTACAGATTATACTAATACATCTTTTGACAATCCGCAGATGCAATGTATTTAATGTTATCAACTCCAAAACATTTAAAAACCATGAACATTAATGGTTTAACTTGAAATACTATTACGTTTAACTGGACAGAATATTTTTAGTAGTATAAAGTACGCCGCAAGCAGTCCGATTTTGTTAGCACGTCCGAATTTCCGAACATTGATAATAAGTAATTTGCCCGACACTTTATTATTAATTAACACTTTATATTTGCCGAAATGTTACTAGTTTAGGTCCCATTTTAACGATTATGACAGCTACATTAATAAAGAAGGTAGCCAGGTTGTCAAAAAAGTTTGCAACAGAAAGATAATGGGGATTACTTATTTATCCAATTACTGTTAACAACATACTATTTTTATACAAAGTAAAACGATCTAACAAATCAAATAATTAGCTTTTTAATTTTGGAAAAGACTGTACTCAAGGTGGAAGAATAAATGTGTCAAGGTTTCAAAATTATAACAATTTTTGTAAAGGAGAAATGAGCCACACATTTATGAAATAGTATTGTAGGTTTTAGATTGGATACCTTGGCAGATAGAAGATTTGTTGGAAAAAATTGTGTATATGCATATTTGTACAAGTAATCCAGATAGACGGTTGTAGTAGTCATAACCAAAATTTTGGAGGCTATACACACAAGGATTAAATCGAAAAAATATTTTTATTGACTTGGATAAACTTTTGTACAATAGGCAAAAGCTGTAATAAATGTCTCTATAAAAACCTTATATATCAGGTTTTTTGCTTATAGAAAATATTTTGTATATGCGTATATTTTACGAATTTAAGCCTTTGCTGTAGAAAGTATAATAATAAATTGGCAAATAGTCAAAGTAGTAGTCCATTAATAATTTTTTTATAAGGCGTGTTCCGGAAGAACTACAAGTCGTATTTTAACAAATTTTATTAGTTACTTCTTGCTTCATCACTGATTAGACGTACAATACTTCTATGTGTTATTTATTCTACACACACAGTTAAAGTTTTTATAAACGGTAATGGCGGTAAAGAAAGTAGGTACTTTCATAAAAGTAGTTGTTTCCGTTTTGTGTATGTTAAACCTTTAACTTGTTTTTTAGGAACCCTTTGCTTGCATGTATTTCGCCCGAGTTCACACAATCTCTTCAGATTCAGGAAAGATCGAAATAAAATTCTAGTCAAATATTGCATTAAATGTCATGTTTTAGAGCAAATATTTTAAAAATATTTGTTTAAATTTCTCGAATGATATTTTATCTAGATAAGTTAAAATGCTTTGTTCATGGATTCAAAATAGTATAGTACAGGGGAAAGATATTATGTATCGGTCAAAGTTTTGACTTTCTCTGTAGGAATATGTTTGAGACGCAGGTAATAAAAACAATACTTATTGTAACTTAAAATATATGACATAAATAGAAAGATTTGAAACACTGCTGGATATGGTTACCAATACATTGGGAGGTGATATTCCTTGCAGACTTATTTGACATCCTGTAATAGTTACAAAAAATATGTGCTTTTCGCTCTTGAGTTGAAATTACACTGTCGCAAAGTAAGGCTTTATTTGTTAAAAACTGGTTGATCTCTAAATGTGTCTGTGATGCTTTTTATATATTTTTCACAAAAATGTTTGCGCAATTGCAATTATTTCATTTTTTTTAATAGTAGCAACAAAAATGTACCTAGTTTTTGTATTTTACCTATAAACTCTTTTAGTTATTGCTTTATGTAGCCAGCTAAAATTTCTCCTTGAACTGTTTAAGACTGACAAGTTGTTTTATCTTGTACTTTACTAGCAAAAAAAATAAAGGCAATATATAGTAATATATATTTTTATGCTAAATGTTTGTTAAATGCATAAAAATTGTTCAGTAAATGATTATAAAAACTGTTTTGTAGTGGCCTATACGTAGAGGCCAATTATTGTGACTGCTTGGCCTATTTGCATGCGCTTTTTACAACAAAAACTAAAATGCACATTGTTTGTAAAAAATATGCGGCAGTGGACAATAAGAATGTTAAAAAATTCCACTTGTTGGCACTCAGCTATTCCAGAGTATTTTCGAAGTTGTTAATCTAAATGTTATTAAGATTTGTAATTACAGGGACCAAATGCCAATAGTTGGAAAAACAGAAATAATTTTAAGCCCATATAAATAGGTGTTTAAAACTAAGTGTTCTAAGGTTTTGGAAGATGAGAGTTGAGGGAACAGTTTAAAGCATTTTTCAAGAATTCCTACTTAAGCTAAATAAAACCCTTTATTGTAACTTATAATTTTTCAAGGAATTATTATCGAATACAAAGTTTACCAAAACTACCGTCCCGTGAGAGTATTAACCATATGTATGGTTTTTCCGGGTTATTAGTATTGTGGTCCCGGTTAAGTTCCAGTTTTCAGAAAAGTTTATTTTTAACATACGTATAAGTACTGTTACATTATGAATTTCACTCGACAAATGGAGCACATTATCTGGATATAGCATTCCATGTATACACTGTTGGTCCTGTTAAAATATCTTGATAATTTATATGTTGTAACGATAAAGTATTTTTAAAAATTAAAAAAAAAAGTTGTAGGTCGACTTGCAGTCGGGTTATTTTTTTATTACCTCTGTTTCTTTGATTAATTGGAGTTTCTATTTTTAATAAAGCAAGTTTCTTGTTATATATAAAATAAGTGTGCCTAGTCAGTAGAGTTCAGGTCAATTTAGAATTTGAGAAATGCTTTTCCATCTGACGTATTCTGCAATAATTTTAAATACTGAAGACCGGCTGCCTTCGGGCTTGTCTAGAAGTTTTCTTGAAATTGTAAAAACTGTTATTTATTATCGATAATAATGAAATAATTATTTGCCTTAGCTTCTTCCACGAAAACATGTTTTAGGAATTAAGCATCAGTATTTGATTTATTGCTCTTTTTGGTAGTAGTTTATATTTTAATATATGTGATATTCAAAACAATATCTGCTGTTTCTTTAAACAATGTTAACACGCAGATGGAGAGCATACATTCCAAGAAAATACATACTATCTTGAAAAACAAGTATTTTTCCACCACATCATTAAAGCAAAGCAATTTTTCAAGATAGTTATTTTCTCAATTTTGGTTTTTAATTATAAGTTATATATCTATTTATTAAGTCCATATTTTAAGTATGTTTGATAAGTCATATCAGTTTGTTAAGAAGCGTGTATTATTGCAGTGGTGTATACTTAATAAAGCATTTCATTTTGCTTAAAATTTTGTGTTTTTACCTCTCCTTATTCCTATGCGAAGACGTACAGTTATATAGAATGTCCAAAACTATCATTGGGCCACATGTAGTGTCCACCAATGGGTCTTTCACTAAATTTTGGTTGTAGCAGTGGCGGCTCGCGGTCTTAAAAACTGGTGAAGTGCTAGGTATAGGGCGGGTACTTAAACAAACATTGACTTAAAACCCGTGTAACAAAACGTATCCCTTATCCTCATCTGTCCAACGACTGAATGGAGTTTCCAACAAATTTCAAACTCATTAATTGGGTTCATTTTTAAAACACACAACTAAGTAGGTACGTACACTACTGAATTAACTCAAAAACAAACCTTTTTAATCATACAGTAAATCACGTAAAAACAAAATCTATAACCGTAAGTTTCGCGAAGCCTCAAAATAAATACCTTAAGGTTAGGCGAACCAATGCTAAAACAATGGTGCATACGACTGATCTATTTTTAAATTGCCCTTCATCATAATGCAATTTGTTACATGCTGTTTGCGTGACTGACGTCACGTAACCATTGCCACGGTGAATATCAAAGCCATGTTGGGCGTTTGGTCTTCACTTGCCTTAAGCTAACGGACACGGTCGGCTGGGGCGCGCCAAAATGCACGAGTATTTATAATTATTGTCCATTGGATTAACCGTGGCCCTATTATGCATAGCTACATTCAGATTAAATTAATATCATTAATTCGAATATAATTATTTTTTAAGGGCTGAAATGGTAGCTGTACATTAATATTTAACATTGTCGAAAAACTTTCCTCCTAGTTTTATTTTATTTTTTTGGTGAAGAGCCCCTTCAACTAACGAGCCGCCACTGGGTTGTAGTGTATAAAGGAACAAAAATACAATTTTCTGTGTTAGTACTTTTTGATCATTTTAAGCCATCACTGAGAAAATAAATAAATTTAAAAAACTATTTGAACAAAAACACGGACAATCGAATATACGTCATGAAAACGGCAGCTTGACAATATTCCTAATGTTCTCTAAATTTGTATATTATAATACAATGATAAAGTCTAAAAAGTAATCCAATAGAAATAATTGTCCAAAACGGACTTATTATTTCCAAAAAGGAATCTATATTTTGTCTTAAAATAAGTTATTGGAGTTCTAGGAACCAAATATATTATTTAACTAGCATAAAAGGCACCACCGAAATTATTGACAGAAGACCAAGGTAATTAAATGACCGTTGAAAAAAGTCTAACCTAAGTTATTTGTCGATCTTTCTGCTCTATGAGCAAATAAATAAAAAGAACAGTTATTTTAAACAAAAATACATCAAACTGCAACAATAATTCGGATGTAAGTGGGATGTAAACAAAAATGCGACATGACAAGTGAAAGATCGGTAATGCTCACTGCCATAAGCTCTTGCGCTGGGACGTGGCGACATCTCCTTTACCCCTTACAGATTTGTATCTTTACTATATAGCCGAGTAGCAGAAGGCTGAGACAGCTCCGTGGCAAACGTCAAAGTCTCACTTCTTTTTTATTAACAGGCCTTTATTGTGTCTGTCTCCTCCTTAGAAGATATGCTCAAATCGCAGAAGGCCTTTTGGATTAAACATTCTTCTATTAACACTAAAATTCCCGATATGTTATCACCATTAAAATGTTAATCCCTCACCTCTTTACCTACCGGATTCTGGATCACTGCTTGATTAGCTTTTTCAGCGTGGCCGCCAGAGAACCGATCTTGTTATCTAATTCGCTATTAAAGAAGGCTATTTATTTGTTTGATATAGACGTCTATGATGTAAGTGAGGACGAAGACAGAATGTTCAGGCCATGGCAAAGGGTATTCGAGCGGGTGGTAGGGTGGATGAACGAAGTCCAAACTTCATTAACCAAATTACCACGACCTTGATATCGGTTTGATTAATAATAAAAGAATGGTAAAAAGTTTGTGAAACTCCGTTGTTTTAGGAAAGAAAACATTGATATTTTATTTTAAAGTTTTCATCAATAAAATCTTTTTAAAGTAAACAACGTAATATTTCTGTGGTCGGATTTGTGCAATAAAAACATTTAAAAATTTCAAACGAACGACCCCCGGTTACAAAAGAGCCCCGGGCAGAGGAATGATAGGTTAGCGGGGTCGCTATTCCTAGCGACTTTTTTGTGGACCCGGTCCTGCTCACATCCACGACGGTCATAGCATTGACAAGCGTCTATCCAGAAAGAGGAGTGCCACAATCGTCATGATTGCGCGCGCTCTCGCAAAGGTAAGGTTCTTAAGTTTAGCACATTCCTAAATATGTCAATCAACAACGCTACTTTCGGATAAAATTTCAATTTATTTCATATTGGAAAAGTCGTAATAATTATTATTACTGTTATTTAGCGCTTAGATAGGAAACAAGTAAAATTAATAAATAATCTAATACATTATTTTATTATTTACTGAAACGCCTAGAATAAAAATGTAATATATTTCTTGATAAAATGGTGAGCTTGATAACATTTCTTTAAAAATACTTATAGGTACATACCTTTACAAAAAAATTATACTCTTCCTAATCTAACTAATATATGGCCACCTTTGAATATAAAACAAATCTTCATTCAAAAATAATTGAAAACGCTAGCCTAACCAATAATATACCTCACTATGGGAAATTATAAAACATGTAATTCCTTAAATGCGTTGTTATAAAAAATGCTTTGTAAATATAAAATATATATGGATAACATGTAGCTAGAAGGTTCTTTTAAAACTTTGCACCACTGAAAAAAACGCAATAATTTGAAGAACTGCGAGGAAGTGTTGTACCTAATCTTGTCATGGTCATTAAGTTTTTCTTTATTGTAATTTTGAGTTATTTTTTTCTTAAATAATTATTTAATCCTAAAAACATTTAATATCAGAGCTATTGTCATCGTGATTTAGTGCTATAAATAAAGAATTGGGAGTTATAAATCACGTTGTCGGTTTATCGTTGAACAATGACGCACAGGTAAACATTCAACGATACTACTGTACCAGTGTACCTACCAACTATACAAACTGCTTTTATCAAAAATTTGAAGTTGTCTCTCAATTTTAACTATTTCCACAGTTGTAGATTATACATTTTTCTTTTTTCTAGTTGTCTACAACAGTCTCTTAGGACAAATTTTAGTCAAGGCTTATAGGTATAGAAAATATAATAAAACATTAAGTACAAACTTAAACTTTTCTGAGGATATTCATTGTCTCTTATTGAAATAATAGACTGCCTAAACACCATAACTTCCTGTAATGTAATTTTAATATGTAAATAATCCTAAAAATAATTGCCAGGGCCGTAATAGTAAAGAAAGAATAATTTGAAATATTAATATTGTGTTATTTGTTGACATAAAACATTAGAATTTTAAAAACGAGACGTCGAATTTGAAAACTAATAACGTTATCTTGTAGAATATAAAAAACGGTTATGAGAACGTGTTTTTCTCAAGTCAAAAATAAAGGCACAATGAATTAAAAACCAAAACTAAAAATTTCTGTTCTTCTGGACCAGAACCAACAATCACTTAGTGATTCCTAATAGTAATATCAATGCTAACTTAAGATCAGTTATTTATCTATTTCCAAAAATTTATAACATTCTACCAGCAGAGATGAGAATCATGACACATTTTAATAAGTTTCGCCACAGCTTTAAAATGTTTATTTCAGATAACTACCAAAAATTTAACATATTGTTTTAGATTTTTACTTTATTTTTATTATTGTAATGTTTGAGAAAGTGATTGTAATTAGAGCTAACTTACAAATTAAGACTTTATTATGCACATACAGGGGTTCAGTTCCCTAGGTGCATGTTACTAATATGACTTAAAATAGGAATAAATTGTATTTAACAAGGAATGTATTGTAAACCTTAAACTGAAAATATATTTGATTTGAATATCTTCGAATGTATTGGGAATATTTAGAATTTTCTTTCATCAAATTATTAAGCTCCGAAATATTCAACTTTGCCACAATTTAACCATCTTCGTATCTCTTACCGTTTTCGAGATTCCCTTGTGCGCACACGAATTTGAAGCACCCTCAAATTTATAGTCTCGTTGGACTGAGGAGATCAGGTTTCATCATCAGGATTGGCATTATTCGTTTAAAATATTTACATTTTTAGCCACACTTTTTACCACTGTACCAAACGGTTTTCTGAAAATTCTAGAAAAAGGTAAAAAAAAACAAATACAACAATGTATATCAGTCAGAGCTGGGCAAATTACTTTTATAAGAAAATCATTATATACCCATTACTTTTCAGAAAAAGTATTGAAATTACTTCAAATGACAGTACCTACTCAATTACCTATTCATTACTTAGAAAAGGAAATTTAAAAATTAATAAAATGAAAAATATATTTCTTTTTTTTATTTAACATATTAACAAAATATACAAAAAAATAGTGGAATTTTAACACAAAAACAGTGTTTTTTCTTTATATATTATTACAAAGTATACACTTTACAGCTAAAGAAACACAATAATTAATAATATTTTTATTGGCATAAAATAAAAAGAACATTGACGTCAGTGGTAAAAAAAAATCTTTTTTAAGGTTGGAGACAATGACGTTTCTTGAATGGCAGTAGAGTTTTGGACTTGCATTGTCTTTATTTGTTCGGGTGAATACAGTATTCACCTGAAGACGACTGGAGATGCTTACCAGTTAAAACGTAGTGATTCTAAACAAATAAAGACAATGTAAGTCCAAAACTCTACTGCCATTCAAAAAAATCTTATTGCTAAATATTCCTATTATCTTTACAAATATCCATACAATAATGAGTGTTAAAAATTTGTTTCTCTACGACCGTATCTAAAATACTATTTCACACATTGATCACAGTAGCTAAAGTTTGTTTTTAAACACCGATGGCTAAAGTATACAGCCTTTGGCTTGGGCCGCAAACGTCACATTCGTGTATAAAAGTTAACTTCACGCTCTTGATACACAAAATACTATTGCTAAACACAATGCTCGGTTATATCTCGAATTTTATATACCCATTGATATAGTAACCGGCAGATTTCTTGCTCCATATGTAAAACATTTTTTATTATTAATTTCACAGACAATTTTATTCTTGATGCTGCGTCTTCTTCAACTAAAAAGGTGCTCATTAAAATTAAAAGAAACTGCAGCATACGAGGGAGATTCAATTTTTTTAAAGTTGCTCAAGAGTAAAGTAAGTACTCTTATTTTTCCGAGTTTAGATTCAAATTTAAAAGCATTTAGGCCCGTATTATTCATCTCCTGGTAACTTTATCAGCAAGATAATTTCCAAAGAAACCATTGTTAAGACAATTGTCTCCATAGAAATTATCTGGCTGGTAAAGTTACCAGGAGATTAATAATACGGGCCTTATCGTTATACAAAAATCATATAGGACATCGACAACGTCAATTTAAAACATATAAAAACAAACATTATTCTCAAATAAAAAAGTAAAAAAAAGGCAGACCCTCATAACATAAGTAAAAATACATTACATAAAACAACCTCGGTGATAATAATAAAGAGGATAGATCACATAAACTCCTCCAGCGAATAAAACAATTTTGTACTTAATTAATCATTTTTTAGCTGATTCTTGAAGGAAGTTCGATTGTTCATCCTCCTTATGTCAGCTGGCAAAGCGTTAAAAACTTTAATCCTCTACTAAACCTGCATTTTTGATGTGACTTTTTTTAAAATTACATACAAATATCACAAACAGCTTCTCTTTATTAATATTTTATAATTCTTTTACCTTTATGTATGTATGTTTACCTTTATGTGTTTGTATATAGCCAATTGTTCTTTTTATCCTGTTGTTTGGAGAAATGTTCAATCACTAGGTCATTAAAATTATACATACGTCTAATAAAAGATATTTCAATGGTTAACATAGCTAAAACGTTTAACCGTGACTCCTCCATTGAGTTTCTTAAAAAAGTATTAATTCTGTTTTGTGTCGAAAAGCACCTCTCATTTTCCTTTGTCATCATTGGAATGGTACATAAAATTTCTAATAATTTTACGCTTTCCGAAAATGTTTCACCAAGTTTCATTTCTAATAATAGCTGTAAAATGGCATTATAAGCACCCCCAGTGTTATAAAAATCTTCAAAACTAAATAAAGCTTCTAATTCTGATTTAAGCTTCGAAAAGTTTATCCTGTCATAATTTTTTTTAACGGATTTTAAAATGTCTTCAGGAAAATCTTTTTTAAAACCAGCAAAATTATTTGTGTTAAACAAACGTCTAACAATTAAATGTTCTGTATAATTAAAACGACAGCCGATTTCTGACAAAATTATATCGCATATTTCTACAGAAATCCTTTTTCTGGAGTATTCCGGTTTCTTTCTTTTAGAAGTACTCACTTCGACCTTAACATCTGCGTCTGTAGAAATAATGTTCGCTTTAATATTTTGAATATTAGAATTAAAATCTGTAATATATTTGCTAATCAATAATGCATCAATATCGGATTCTTGCAATTGATTAACAAGTATATCAACATGTGGCATAACAGAGTAAAAAAATATTAACCAGTAAAAAAAGGATTCATTTTCTAAGTACATCTTTAAAGCTCCTGCTTGATTTATAGAGGTTGCATCAAATTCATTCTCCATTATTTCCTGTAAACAATTTAATAAATCATCCCTGTATGTATAGATAATTTCAACACATCTGGTATTGAAATACCATTTGGTAGGAGCGGATTTCCGTAACCTTTTACGAACTACTCGATCCAACACAGAAGTTCGTTTAGAAGATTTTTCAAAGAAAGATGAGAAAGCATGTAAATTGGCAAAAAATATTCTTACTTCCTTGTGCTGACTAGCAGCTTTTTCAATTATAAGCTCTAATTGGTGTGCATAACAATGCACAAAGTGTGCTGATAGATATTCACTTTTAATTTTTTTTTTAACAGTTTCTATATTGTCCTTCATCACCGAGGCACAGTCATAACATTGTGCAACTAGTTTATCAGGGTTTTCATTAATTTTTAGGGCTTCTAATTCAGCAAGTATTTCCTCTGACAAGGCTTGTGCGGTACTACCTTTAGGTTCAATAAACTTCCAGAACCTTTCATGTATATCTCCGTTTAATACATACCGAACTATAAATACAAGATGTGTTTTATTTGAACAGTCAGTAGTTTCGTTGGCTTGAATAGAAACAAATCTAGCGCGTTCCACTTCATCTTTTATTTTCTCCCGCGTAACTGCTAAAATAGACTCTAACAAATCATTCTGTATACTATTTGATAGCCCTTTAAACACTGTATTTTTTTCTAAATGTTCTTTAAATATACCATCTAGTTCCGAAATAAAATCTATTGAGCCCTGAAAAATATCTGGATGTTCCAATATTTCTGTTTCATTGTGCCCACGCAAAGCGAGTTCAAATGAACCACAGAACTTTATACAGTCAATAATTTTACTTAAAATGTTCCTATTGTGCGTAACTTTATCATTATAGTCTTGCATAGATTGTCGATAAGCACTACTTAATTGAGTTCTTATATCAACGCGTCCAAGGCTAGCGAAATTCATAGCATTAGTCAGATGAACATTAGAAGAAGCATGTTTGGTCACATTTTCTGTTAAATGTTTTATGTCAGTCACGCCAGTTGTAGTCCATAACGAATTAAAATCGGTACAAAAGAAAATACACGGAAAACAAAATAAGGCGTTTTTTACGTTACACCCGCAAATCCAGTCAGAAACATTGTACATAGTTTCCTTAAAATACCTGTTTACGAATTTCCCTCTGTCTCTCGTAATCTGCTTTAGATTCAAGAAAGGTTTTGGGCGTCCTTTTTCCTTAATTTCTAAACATTTTTCAAATGTTAATAGACCGCTTGTTTTCAACTGCAATATTTTTTGAACTGTTGATGTCATTGTTCTTTGCACCTTTGTCTTGTCTCGTTCTGGATTACTAAATTGTTCTTAACATAAACAAAATAATAAAATCACAAAATATTCAATTTTGTGAATAAAATAAACAATAACAAACGAAATAAGGGTTTAGTAGGTTAGAGCTTCTTCTTCCTCTTTTTTTCTTGGCTTTTCCCTTTTCTCAATGTGATACTGGCAATTGCCTAATAGCAAAGCCATAACCAAGCAAGCCTTTTCTCAATGTGCCAGCTCAATTTCTTGGCTGCAAGATAGAGATAATGGAGATAATCTACACAATACTACACATTAGAACCAGATGTAAATTTTCGTTATTAAGGACTTGGACTGATTCGTTACTTTTGGTATTAGGACTCGTTACTTTATGTAAATCGTTACTTTTATTTAAATTGTGTTTTGCAGTCAATGGTTAATTAAAATTGATTTCTAAAAAAAAGGTCGCCGCCTCTCCTCTATGACGCCATAACCATAAGTTGGGTAAACAAAACCTGACTAAAAAAAAAGTCATCATGCGCCGCGTCCGAACGAAAGATCCGGTCTGTTGAAAATTCTTGGTAGAATAATTGTTTACATTTTTCAATTCAGTGTAAATAGCGAAAAGCCAAAAATAACGAGTCTTTTATAAAATTAGGACTCGTTACTTTTTGTGATGGCATTGTAACGAGTCTTTAAATATTTTACATCACTACAAACTATCGTCCATTCCTAGTTGTCACTTGTCAGGATGATTACTTGTCACTGTCTTCAAGCGAATCCAAACAAGAAAACGAAATTTCAGAAATTTGATTTTTATGTAGTAGGTACCTACCTATAAATTGCTTTGCTTTTAATTATTAATTGTGTATTTGTTGATCTCCCCAAAGTGTCTGCTTCTTTTCCAGTTTAGTTGGTAGTAGCACAATAATAGTAGTCTGCCGGTTCCAGTGCAATTTCTTTTTTAACAACTTTCAACTCTACAGGACGCTGGACATTCTGTTTGACCTGCTTTGTCTACACTAAGGTAAAGATGTTTCTATAAACTCCTAGATTTCCAAGTGCATTAATAATGCTAATATATTTTTCAATTTATCAATTTAATATCACAGAAATCATCACATGCATAATATACAGTTTTTATCAATCGATATTTGTACCAAAAGAATGATAAACTAACTAAAAAGCTCCAGTAGGTGTACACATTTATCTGTTACTTGCTGGACTTCTGTAGGTAATATTTGGAGAACTCTGCAGTACCCACAGACAAAAGCTCTTTTGTCTATGGCAGTACTAGTAGTAGGGGTATTGATTATAATTCATCAATAATATTATACATTATTGCCAGCAAAAATCAGTATCACATGAACATAGCAAAAAAGTGGATTAAGTTCTTTGCCACAAGTGTGTTAATAAAAATTGACTTTTTGCTTAAAATTAATTATGGGTGTTAAAGGAAGTGATATGCAGCAACAGTGTTGACATTAATCTTAAAATAATTTTTCTTGTTTTTTTCCTTATTTATTTTCTCTGATATGATTTGGCCTTACCTACATAAAGATTTTCTGTCTTTGACATAATAATAATAATACCTAAGTTCTTTCTATTTCTATCTGGCGAATCTCATTTTGGCCATCACAAATGTAGCTGAGCGATCTTATATAGTGCTTAATAAGAACAGAAAGGAAAATTGACAGGAAATTTCTTTTTTATCCTTTCCATGGTTCCGCTAATAACCTGTAAACAGATTGTACATTAATTATGTCCAGCAGTTTTAACCATTCTTTGGTTGGAGTAGTTTTGTAAAATAATTATTTATTAAGAGATTGAAGGAAACTGAATACCATATATTTTTAGGAAGTAATATGGCCCTTCCCACAAATTATAAGCAAGCAGCTATGCAAGTGGTAACTCCCCAGACACCAAACCGTAAGATAAATTTACAAATCTTATTTACATATTTTGTCAACGTAGCCAGTTGTATTATATAATTAGTTTTGAAAAGGAATTTTTTATTAGATCCGCTTGAGGTCGCATGTGTAAAAATAGTTATTTATGCAACGAGCATACTAGTACTTTTTGGTTACGAATAAGAAGTTTGACAGCACGAGCCGGAGGCGAGTGCGGCAGTCTCATTAATGAAAACAATACACTATACAGAATGGCATTTTTTCTACGATCATTATAAACTATTACATTATATTTAAGCAAATTTTATTCAGTAACATACTTACCGACTATTAACATCTATTTAATTATTTTATTATGACGTGCTTTATTGATATCAATCAATCAAATTTAATTAGAATATACTGAAATTCTTGTTTTAAATCAAAAATAATCTTTTTTTAATTATGATTAATCATGAAACAATAAATAATCAAAATTTTGATGTGGTAGTTTCTAAAACATTAACCTATTGCTATTACTAGGGAAGTATCGATACTTCCGCAGTATCGATACTTTCGAAGTATCGATACTTTAACTGATGTATCGAGTATTTTTAGCATCGATACTATCTTACCGTTATCGCTACTTTTTTTTAGTCACTTTTGATTGAAGAGAAGTTTTGCTAGTTTTTTTACAAGTCACTTTTTACCGTGCTATCGAATACTTATGGTATCTATAATTTTTTACCGATACTATCGTAGTATCGATACTTTCAAAAAACGTATTGACCCCATCCCTAACTGCTCCTACTACTTTACTATAGTCAAATTTTTTTAAGAAAACGCCAAGTCACTTGTCATTTATGGCACCCTGTTGACGTCTGGTCTATTTTACGTTTAGAGGTTGGCTAAAAAGACAGGACCGGACTATTTTTATGTTCCATTAACAAACTAAAAAAATATTTAAATATTAAGTTCCTTATCTCCCATTTTAATTTATCAAAGAAGACTTTACAAATTTTTCTATTTAAATCATCGTTCTTATCTAAAGTTGTCAAAAAACTTTTGGAGATGTTATCCAAATTGGAACAAAAGTCAAGAACCTATTAGGTATTCACTGAATACTATCTAGATATTGTGATAGGAATTACTTACAATAAAGTAATGTAAAAGTCTAAAAATATCTCAAATGTTTTGAAACACACACTATATAAAAAACAGCCACAAAAATACTAAAAAACACCAAAAAACAACGAAAATAATAGGACGCGAACTGACATGTGAACTTGTTACGGTCCACACTAAATCTAGTAACTTTTCGGCGGAACTAGAATCAGCTGTGAATGTCATCTGTGGCTTTCAACTGTCGTAACGCCGTTTTCTATCGAGATATAGACTCTATGAGTTAATGCTGTATCTTCCTAATTGTTTTTGTCAGTGACATTTGCAGAGAAAGAACTGGATTTTGGGTGGCTGTATCAATGTTTATTTTTTAAATATTTTTAAGCTACTTATTTTACTTTTCAGAAAAAACAATGTAAAGGTTCATTTACACTTCGAACGTTTAGAGGCGGAAAGTACTGGCCACCAGTAAACTTGCCTTGTGTAAATTAGAGGAAAGTCCGATATTCCTTTCATTTAGACAAGGCAAATACTTTCCGCCAACTTTCGAAGTTTAAGTGACCCTAAATTTTAAAAAAATCTAAAATAAATACTTTTTAGAAATTAAAAGTTCTTTCAAAAAATTGAAATACCTTTTTAACTTTCATTGTCATTTTCTACGGATGACTCTGTACAAATAATCCCTTTATATTCAATATTTGATAGTATTTGTAAAATTAGCATAAGAGGCATAACAGTTTGGACCATTTATAAAGAGTGTCTGGTTTTAACAATTGATTTTTAGCGTTAATGCATTCATTAGAATACAATTTGAGTTCAGATGGTGATACTGTTCTTTGTAGCTTTATAATCAAGCCGAGAAATAGAAAAGCTTACATACCTACCTATATGTATTTTGGTCAATAACATTTTTTAAATTTTAATCCTGGTATAATAAACAACCCATGAATAATTTATAATGTTGGGCCCCCATTATAAGTGAATCCAACTTTGTAAAAATGAAGTTAGTACCCTTAGGCAACTTGGAGTTACTTTATGCTTTCTGATACCAATTTGCCTGATGTCTATTTGTATTTTTTTAACTTTTTTACTAGAAAATGTAAATTGACACATTCTTGGTTATGTTGTCATGGGTTTTATAATGATCGTAGAAAAAAAAACAATTCTTTAAAACTCGATTATAGTTTTAGAATTTTTTTTTTATTACAGCATGTAACTTAGAAAAATATTGTCTACAGACGTTTTTAAAATTTACCTATATTTACCTATCTATTATAGCCTGACTTATAATGATTTGTACTAAACTAATGTTTCAATAATATAAATAAAGACAAAAACACCACATGACATTTCGAGTTATAATTTTGTTAAAGAAAAAGAACTCATTGCTGGTCGATAGTTTGTCAATAGGAAAGCCTTGAAATACATTATCTGTTCAAAACTTATGTAATTACTATTACTGATATTCAAAAACATGATTTGGACGTTTATTGGAGAGTTAATCCAGAAATAGCTATCGGTAAAAGCAGTTTTAGATCCTAGCAATATGATAAATTATAGCAAATTATAGCTTTTAAGTCTCTTCAAGATATCGCCATTGTAAACATGTACTATAAAGATTTGATAAATTGATGTAGTAGATTCTTTAATTACATTACTTTTTTTAGTGCATAAAACCTTAATAAAAATATAGAAAATGACGAGATACGATGTTAGAAACTATGACGTAATCGTAAGAGGTACTATACAGGGTGTTCCTTAATGACGTGCTTATATTTTAGGGTGTGATTCCTCAAGTCATTTTATAAAGAAAAGTTTATATAAACATAAAATATGTCCTAAACGGCTTAAATTTTTTGATACATGGTGTTGAATTATTTTTTTTAATGAGTTTTTTTGTAATATCTCCGAAAGTACTTTGGATATTATTTTCAATTTTGGCATGTGCTAATAGGACATAAAACCACATCTTTTAGTAATAAAAGTTATTTTTTTGTCCCACCAGTGGCGTCCCTGCAAACATTTCCTCTAATATTTTTTAGAAAAAAAGTGGTACGCCACTGACATTTTCCATTTCTGGTTAGCTTGGTCAATTCTGCATTTTTGAACGATCTGATATGACCCGGTATCTGGAAATAGCCATCAGTTCAAGTCTCGGTATTTTTATAAAACACCTAAGTATGGAAAAATAAATAAGTAGCGAATATTTTCAATGTTTTCAATTTCGAAATAAGTAGTCGCATTCTTTAACAAACGACCAGTTTAAGGTATTAAAATATAATTTTTGATATAGTACAAATCGTTATCAGTTTTGTAGACTAGTGCTGATGATATGCTTTGTTTGTGTTTGTTGTTCAGATTTGATGTCGGCTGGCGCTCCCATGACTTTCAACATATTGAAAGGTAACTGCCTTTTAAATACTTTTATACTATGTAACAGTATTATTAATAAGTATTGTAAAGCTTTGCTTTGCTCTAACCCATTTATTTTGTTGTAGCCGTTAGATAGTTAGTATATAACTAGAAGAAGTTTATTGTTTTTTGGATTCATTGCTAGGCAATCTAACCAATCAAATAAATATTTTAGTGACAAAATATGCATTGATATTTTTATGTAGTTGTTCTAAAAGCCTACCTTAAATCGATAGAAATCATAAAATATTTACCAGGACAGTTGCAAGGTTGTCTTAATGAATGAACAAAATATATATTTTAAATAATTTTATTTTTAACACAATTTCCCATAACCCAGTGGCGTGCATACAATATAGGCAAAAAAGCATTACCTACCCTGGGAACAATAAAACAGATACAATTTTTTTTGTATTATAATTTTTATCCGTGTAATCCAACTTTGGCAATTTATCTCTACATTAATATAATAAATAATAATATAGGACCGAAAACTTACTCCTATATCATTTCCATGAACGCATTCTTTCCTTATTATATCGTAAACTAGATCTCTGTATAAGCATTCCGTAAGACCGTTCTAAAAGCAGAGATCTCGCTGTAAATTAGCGTCTTATGCAAACGCTAAAGCACTGCTTTTGTACGAGTAGAAGCAAGCGAGAGCCGGTAGGCAGTAGGGTAGAAAGAGATGTAATAAATAAACCCGTCGGAACTTTCGACCTTCCCTCATCAGCCCGCGCCAAGAAAACACGCGTTTGGTAAGTGCATTGGTGTCAATCTTTAACCGTAGTTTGGAAAACACTTCGCTTTCTCAATATAAAATATAAAACACGCCTCTATAAGTTTTATTATTAATTCGTTTAGTTAAGATATTTTTAAAGGGTTAACAGATAAGACATCATAAAATAAGAAGCACTTTTGTGACAATTAAAATAATTTTTGCTGATAGGTTCGTAATATTTAATAATTAGCAAGCTTATCATATTTCACATAATAATTGCCCTCGTTTTTGGCAACATTGGTTCAATCAGGTAGATGATAGGAAAAAAACAAATATGGAGGCGTAATTAATACTTTTCCTACGACCACCTATGAAAATGAGAAAAAAAGCACGGTTAACTTGGCTCGAAAGCGCCGAATATCACACGCGTGTTGAAAGAAAATATTTCAACTCTAGAGTGGAAATACAAGGCACACTATTTAATTTAGGCATATGATGCCAATTTGACAGACCACACCTATTTATTAAAAAGAACAAATTTTAGAAAGCAGTTTAGTTTATTTATCACGTATTTGTCGAGTGATTCAGAATTAGAGTGTGAAAATACGCCATCTGAAATTATAAAAAAGTTAAGAATATACTGGAAAATTTATTACCAGTCAAAACAAGCCCCGCTGAAGAAAATGTCATATATTAAACTTAAGCAGAAAATGTTTATGGGTCGCCATAGACTAGAGCCATGACCTACGAATCGAAAGATCAGAGGTTCAAATCCCATCAGGAGCACTTGACTTTTTTTTATGAAAACATTAACTAATTTATAGAATTATTTTGAATTGAAATCTTCCTTGTTGGGTGAATTTTTTAAATTTATTTTTAATGCATGATTAAATAAAAAAAATCATTCAAGAAGGAAGGTTTCAATTCAAAATAATTTTATAATTTATTTAATGTTTTTATAAAAAAAAGTCAAACTCCTGATGGAATTTGAACCTGTGACCTTTCGATCTATTAAATTGGCATCATATGTTTAAATTAAATAGTGTGCCTTGTATTTCCACTCTAGAGTTGAAATATTTTTTTTCAGCTCTAGAGTTGAAATATTTTTTTTTTCAAATCAAAGGCTTTTTTAATAATTCTTTGTGGTCGTAGGAAAAATAGTGTACATTACTCGTGTAAAAGTGATTATTCTAAAACTCGGAGAATTTCCGCACTCGGCTGACGCCTCGTGCTAAATATCTCCTCGTTTGAAAAGTATCACTTTCATCACTTGTTATGTAATATACTGATTCCGGCTAGTAGCGCGTCTGCAGAACGATCTTTTTCTGAATTTAAAAAAATTCATTGAGAGACGCTTAAGTGAATTAACAATAATCTCCCTGGAGAGCGACCTTTTGCATGATTTAAAAAGCAAAACCAATTTTTATGACGATGTTTTAATATAATTTTTACGTAAAGACCGCCGTGTTAAACTAATTTACAAATAATGTCGTTTTATTCTTCTTCTGCCCAAGTCTTCTTTCCACAAACTCAAAACCAATACATTTTGCGACAAAATTTGAAATTTAGATGCTTGAATGCTACGGAAGGTAAATTTTTGTGTTAAATGCAATTTTTGCCTACCCTGGTTAAAACAGCATTATACGCCACTGTCCTAACCCTAATAAAATTAAAACTGATCCTATCCTCGTGACATAAAACTGACAACAGTTGATAAGAACGTAAAAATGCGCATGCGCACACTAATGTTACCAAAGCCGTTGTCATTGGCTTGCAAAAGGACGTCCATATAATGGGTTTCCAAAAGTTATTCTCCTCCAAGTTGAAAAGCTCATGGACACTATGCCAAATGACACTAGATTAATTGGAGTTACCAATAGTTGATTGAAGGTGAGGCTCAGGTGTGAGCAGGGCCCGCTCTAGCAATAACGCCGCCCTGGGCAAAACAAGAAATTGCCGCCTTTTTCATCCCTTCTTCGTTTTATACCTACCACTTTACAGCAAAATTTCTGTCTATTCCTCACCGCTCGCCGGCTTGTCCTTTGCTGCGACGCCGCCGTAACCAAAAAAAGCACCTGTGCCGGCGTTGTTCAGCATGCTTTGTCGCGGAATTGCTTGATATTATTATAATTTTAAAAAGAAAAGGGATCAGTCGAAATTGTCACTGTTTTAAAAATAAGACGGCACGGCAAAACGAAGGAAATTAAATTTGTTAACTGGGAATTGGAATGGTTCAAACTTCATATATACCTAGGAACGTAGGTAGGCAAAACGGGGATTTATGGTGTTTTTTTGGATTTTTCATGCCGCTCTTCCAACTTGCCGCCCTGGGCAGGGGCCCAGGTTGCCGCCCCCTAGAGCGGGCCCTGGGTGCGAGGCACAAACTTCTTGCAGTGCAGCATTGTGGCATAGTGTGTGCCCTTGTCATGTAAAGATATTTTTTCTTTAATCAGGTTCAATAAATTCGTACCCAGTTTTGTTTATTCAGGTACTGATTTTCGAGTTCTGTTGAAATAAACAAGGGCTATTCCACAACTGAATATATTTATTTGATTGGTTAAAGTCAACAATTTTCATTGTAACAAGAATAGCGATAATATACATTTGTTAAGGTTATTTATATAAATATAATTTATTCATGCATTTTTGTTCATGCCTTTACTTAAAAACTAATTATTAGTTTATTTATTGTGATCTTCGCTACTGCACGTCTGTAACCAACAAACTACTTCATTCTCAAAACTACTAATAAGACATGTCTCCTACATGCATGAGTTTATGTCAGCTCCAAAAATATAGTTTTCAGAAATTTTGTTTACAAAAAGTTCGCTTTTATGTTTTTGTAAATTTGGGGTTGCCTTAGTAAAAATAAATGTAATAGTTTTATTTAGTTCATAAAATGGCTTTGTTCATTGCTTTTTTGACCATTACAGAAAAAGAAACATTTTTCACATTAAGTCAGTGGCGTGCGGGTCCATGGAAGCAGTGGTTTCTTTACTTTCATAAACAACATTTTTTAATTTTCGTCTATTTCAGAAAGGGTTAGAGTAATAAAACCTGATAAGGTATGCAAAGGGACTACAGAGTAATACAACGAGCCACTTTCAGAATTTGGCATTGATTTGATTGCAAATATCTTTCTTTTCATCAAGTGCAGGTAGTACCACCCGGGTTTGGGTCAATTTATGGGTTTTGCCTATTATTGTCCATTTACAAACACTGAAAATGGCGTAACAAAGGCGTGCATTATGTACATATTATTAGATACACTTATTTTTTATTAAACATAAAAAAAATACAAAATACAAAAAGTACATCATACAGAAATTAAATTATAAAAAATCATAATATTGTTGTGTTTATCGTCATTGGGGAACTGTCATCTCCTCTTGACGTTATAATTAACGGGTCGACGGTCCAATCGATCAGGTGGTCAAGATCCCACCTTTTCTCCTCTTCTTTAATTACATGATGGACTGCTTTTTGCCAGTTCTCTGGTCTCACTTCCTTAATGGCTTGATCAAACAGTATCTTAACGTCTTTCAGTTTGAATGTCGTGTTGTGTCTTGCTAAAATCCTTTTACTTGCGCCCATATAAGTTCTATATAATTTAGTTATATATTATTTTATCTTAATGCCCGTTAACCTATTTCTCTAAAATTTTTGGTTAGTTATCATAAATAAGTTAATGCACAAAATTTACGTGCGTTTATGGCCGACGCCGAAATTGAGTCGAACTGGACGGAATTTCCCATTTTATTACTCTACACCTTCTGAAATATACTATAATTCATATTATCTATTTATTTCTAATCCAAACCCAATCCGATCTAAACTGTCAAGCAAACCACGTGCGTCAATATCGAGACCTTTGGAACTAATCGTTCGGGTCGGTACTACCAGCTCTCGTCTTCCTCACCTTAGCTTTGTCAAGCTCCGTCGTTTTTTTGCTCGCTTGTATCCCCGGTGCGACCTGACGAATTTATGGGTTTTGTATCGTGACTTTCACTGGTGTTCACTGTTTGCGATTACACTTATTTAACTTTAAACTGCTCTTTACTTCAAGAAGAACTTCAGGAACTGCATGTGATTCCTAAGTTGATACTTCTTTTTTAGCTGCGTATAGAAGGCATTAAAATAAACAAAATTTTCAAATACCTTTTTTCAAAAAACTGAAAAATAAAGTACTTACATTCATTTATTACACTACGAATCAATACGGTTCTGCCTAACTTGCCCGTTGAATAACATTAAGAAAACTTCTGGGTGTAGGATGAGCCCGCAAGGGAAAGCGTTCTGCGTATAATCTCGAAGCACTTTGCCACACTCACAGTAAATTACCGCCTTATCTATTATTTCATTGTTTTTAAATTTTACCATTTTCACGTACTTATCAATAATTTAAAATTAACTTGCTTCAGAAAAACACACCGCACCGGATTGTTCAACACTACCCGTATGACTAATACTAATAAGATATAAGAAAAACAACAGAAACTATAGCGGGGTATGTTTTGATGCCAGGCCCGCACTTAGATTTTTTACTTCTCTATCTCGCCTATATTTGAGTTTTTTGAAAAAAGGTATTTGAAAAAGTTGTTTATTTTAATGCCTCCTATACAGAGCTAAAAAAGAAGTATCAACTTATGAATCACCCTGTATATTCCTAAAAATTGTTTTGGTCAGGTTTTGACTTGGCATTCAAAATATTGAAAAGCATATTTTCCATGTTTAATTTTTAAGAAAAAAAGCAATGATTTCCACAGGTAGCTAGACCTAATTAATTTAATTAATAAAGACGTTGGTTAAAAAATGTACACGATATTTTAAATTAGATTTTTACGATAAAAATAAATGGCCTAATTGGATATGTATCACGTCTGCGAAATTATTTTATTTTATCTTGTTTACTCTTCATTAATACGAGCGAGACATATTAAGCACCGGTTCCCGCAGATCACCGAAGTTAAGCTGTGTCGAGCGTGGTTAGTACTTGGGCGGGTGACCGCTTGGGAACACGGCGTGCTCTTGCCTCAGGGAAGAGTGTAAAATGAATCGACACCTAGTCATTCTATTCACGCCGGACAGGCCGGATGAGATCGGATATCTCGTAGGATGAAGGTGCCGTTTCACACTCCCCAGTCGGTAGATCACATTTGTGGTCGACGACCGGTTCAAGATGGCCTACGTAGTCGGCGAACCGTAAAAAAAAAAAATACGAGCGAGAATAAAAAAGTTTCTGGAACTCTAGTGGTTTTTCGGATCGTAAAAACTTTCACAAAAATATCAAAAGGCACTCTAACAGCAAGCAGAGGCGGCTTCAGGATTTTCGGGATGGGTGGGCCCAAGTGGGCCCGTTGATTTTAGGGTGGGCACTACCCAAATCAATAATGACTTCTGAATTTAAAAAAAAATAAGTCGCCGCCTCCCCCATGCCATAAGCGGGGTAGACGAAACTCCCCTCTTGTCCAAACTGATGTCTAAAAAAGAAAAAAAAAATATCATCATTCTCTTTATCTCGTATTACATTATTGCGTCTTTCTATTTTCTCATCAAAAATTTCATAGTCAAATACCCCTTCTCCACGGAAATTCCATTACAAAACCGAATCCCTTAATTTTGGGTGGGCACCTATGTTTTTAGGGTGGGCCGGTATCCACCCTGCCCCACACCCCTGAGCACCGCGGTGCCTTTCCGCCCAGTATAAATCAGACTCTAGCGCTTACTCACATGAATATTTCCCGCACGCCACCGAATTAAGTTAAATGCAAAAACAAAACCTAATAGGTGGAGAGGCGACCTTTGAAAAACTAAATTTATTTCAGAAAGGTTAAAACATCATGACAATGCACAAACACCATACCCTAAAAGAGCAAAAGCCAGAAGCTTGCTTAAAAAAGCAATGTTTGCCCATCTTAACTTTTTTAAATACACCCAATAAGAACAAAGCCGACGATTGACCAATCTGCACTATCAAAGTACATCTCTAATGAGAAAATCTACTTTGATCGAATGAGAAGGCTTAATCAGCCTTAACTAGAACTCAGGAGCAGCCAAGCTGCCTACCTCTCATGTGTCGAATAAATCACCGACAACAATGAGCTAAGGAGTCTAGAAGATCAACATGATAACTGGACATCGAACGTGTCACATTGCCAAGCCAGATCACTGATGAGCACCCAGAATCAGAAACAAGGATGACCTCACATTTCATTTTAAGTGAGGCAAGGAATGTTAACATCAAATTAAATGACAGGCTATCCATGGTACCATCACAAACCCGATGGACGTACCTATCGGTAAACGATTCGTTTATTGGTAGCTATCCACGGCATCGAGCGTCCGGGGTTTGCACGCTGTGCACCCCTTCGTCTATTACCCGCTGTCCCCTCACCTTGTCAGTGGGGAATGGCAGTTTACGGAGGGTTTAGACTCACTGCTAACAACGGTATGCCCTGTCTTCTTCCGTTAACATCTCAATCCATTCGTTGTTTGGTCCTACTGGGACTCGCGCGTCTCTGATGAGTCCCAGTAGGACGAAACAACGAAAGGATTGAGATGTTAACGGAAGAAGACAGGGCATACCGTTGTTAGCAGTGAGTCTAAACCCTCCGTAAACTGCCATTCCCCACTGACAAGGTGAGGGGACAGCGGGTAATAGACGAAGGGGTGCACAGCGTGCAAACCCCGGACGCTCGATGCCGTGGAGAGCTACCAATAAACGAATCGTTTACCGATAGGTACGTCCATCGGGTTTGTGATGGTACCATGGATAGCCTGTCATTTAATTTGATGTTAACATTCCTTGCCTCACTTAAAATGAAATGTGAGGTCCTCCTTGTTTCTGATTCTGGGTGCTCATCAGTGATCTGGCTTGGCATTGTGACACGTTCGATGTCCAGTTATCGAGAAAATCTACCATCCAATGTTGATTATCCATATTATTTCTGAACAGAATGGCCGTTTTATTTTTTTAATATTGGGCTGCCATGCCTCTAGAGTAGGTGAGTACTTGGCAATAGATTTTTCGCTTATAGGAAGTTAAGAACTATAATTTGGCATTGTTGCCTCCTGCAATCCGTGCAGGTTTTAAGAAAATAACTCTGGTATTTGTGCATTTTCAGTTGAAATACTTTCTACAGTAGTTCCGGTTGATCTTTACCCGTACTTCAACATTCAACGCTAAAGCGACATCGTGATTTACAACTATCTGCCTTTTTTTGCTATCATATTAAAGGTGAACCAAAATTCATGTTTTAGAAGTTTAGGCCAAGCTATTAGCGTTTGAAAATTCGACTAGCGGAGTTTTGTGGTTTGCAAAAACTGGCTATTGTTATCGTCCTTTAGTGCTGCCGGCCTGTAAATAGTTATTGATACTCATTATTTATTGGAATTTGTACATCAAGACGCTAGACACATCTATGATAATCTTTATGAAATTAGACTTTGTTTTTACGATCATACATATTATTTAATGAAGTATAAGTGATGGCGCACTGGTAAAGATCTACTGGGACTACTGTACACCATTAGTATCAGTCTATAGGTATTTAAACCTGCTTACCAACCAAAAATCCAAGCTAAATTTGATTGGTGCTATCTTTTTAAATTTATTTAAATATCCTGCTAGTTTAAAGGAAAACTACATTTTTGTACCTTGGCTATGTTTTGTTTTACTCGTTTTTGATTTTCTGTAAACTTTATTATAAATATTTTCTCTTATAATTGATAGAATGATTTTATCTTTGAGAATATTTGCATGTGGAAATTCTCTATGGAAATTAAATAACTTGTCCCTGTTTATTGTGAGTAAAATAGGGCAAGCTTTTACCCTACTTAATAGGTGCCCATTTTTTCCTTTATTTGTGTGTGTATTTGTTGATATTAATTTTTATCTATAATAAGTTTTTATTTTTATAGGAAGAAATAAAAATTATTTCTTTCCAAATAAATTACCTTACAACTAAAACTATTTTTCTATAAATCGTTATAGTTACTAGGTACACAATTTTTGGTTAAGCTTACCTTGTAAATATTTTAAAGGTAAGTTTAATAAGCACAGCTGTTTGTTTTGATAAAAATATTACGATACTATGATTTTTAATGTATTAAAATTCTTTTTTTGTAGAGAGGTTAAGAGCGTCGGGGAGCTCAGGATCGTCGTCCACCGTAAGTAGAATATAAAGAATATAGAGGGCGCTGATATGTATGGAAAATTCGATTATTTCCTAAAGTTAGTTAGGGATTTTAAAGATCTGTTACGAAGAAGAAACATGGTTATGCCATGACTTTTTGTACAATCCTGTATAATTAATTTTGCTTCTTCGTAATGGATCTTTGAATGTCCTAATACTTTTGTATGTAACATTTTTCGCTAGCTTTCTTATTATAGGAAATAATTCTCCGTTACCATATATACAGGATGTCCCCAGAAACGGATGTACTCTACAGGCATCTCGTAAACCATTGAAGATACAGAGATACCTAGTTAAATTAGAAAAATGTTGTGGGCTACTAAATTCTGCAACATTGTGTTTTGATATTTAAAAACTCCGAATCCTTCCGAAGGTATTTGGGCAAAACCGAATTTTCGCGATTTTTTTAAAAATGTTTTTCTCACTATATTTGAAGAGATATGTTAAAATAAAGTTTACTATCACATTACCACTTTTTCTCCTCTATAAGTCGGTGTTACTAGATTTTTAATCAGACGTTATGTTTTTTCAAAACCATCATCAACTTTGTTTTTTAAATGGTCAAGAAATTTTATTTTAATATTTTTAATTTTCCCTCCTCCAGCGACGTATGACACCTAGTATTAATAATACGTTTCGGACTTTTTTTTTTTTTAAGCCAACTAAAAATAATTTGACTCTGGACGTCGACTACAAATCATATCATTTGTTAAAATAATAAAATAAAATTTCCCAACTATTTAAAAAGCAAAGTTGATGATGGTTTTGAACAAACGAAACGTTGAATTAAAAATCTAATTACACCAACTTGTAGAGGAGAAAAAAGGGTAATAAGAATGCAAACTTTATTTCAACATATCTCTTCAAATAGTCAGAAAAAAAATAAAAACGAAATCGCGAAAATTCGGTTTTGCCCAAATATCTTCGGAAGGATTCGGAGTGTTTTAAATTGCAAAACACAATGTTGCAGAATTTAGTAGGGCGCAACTTTTTTCTAATTTAACCCTCTCTGTATTTTATATGGCTTACGAGATCCCTGTAGAGTGCATTCTTATCTGGGACACCCTGTGTAAACGACCCTGTAGAATAATTATATCTGTTGACACAAAATAGTAAAAAACTATTGTTTATTTTTTTTTCTATACACCAATAAAACATAATTTTTTTTTTTTTTGAGGGGTTTTCAACCAATTACAAAACTTCCCAGGGAACTTCAAAAAAACACAATTTTCCCAATATCTCAAAAAATTCAACCACAAAATTTCGTTTATTATATATTTATTATGATAAATGATTCGCCTTGCGTATTTGATAAAAATTAAAAGTTTTTATTATTCCCATTCAGACTTCCAGCGGTTTTTAGTTCATCTTAAATTGGAAAAATATCTTCCATTCATGATTAATCCTAATATGTGATATCTCAATAAAGCGATAATGTAATAATAATAATCCTCTGTGGTGAGACACAAAAAAATTATATAATTAAGAATGGTATGGTTCTATTAAATGAAACCTTTCCTAATACACCATACTTTTCAAAATCAGTTGTAGTTCAATCAGCGCAGAAGGTTAGTCTTTTTTAGTGAACTGAACCACACATGCTTCAAGGTTGACATCCCGGTTGACATCTTTTGAGCAATTACATATAGTTTATTTCTTTTTGTTGTTGTCCTTTCTAATCTTTTCTTAGACAAGGGTATGCATCTTCATCTTTAGCCATCCCACATCGTAAAAACTCGAAAAGCTTCGAAAGATACGGTTTTTCTTTAAGTCCTTTAATTTAAGACTTATAAGGGGTTACCGTCGCTGCTTTTTAGACTATTTCCCTTAGCTTCTTGTTCATTTTTAATATCTAAGAGTGGAGAATTGGTCGGATCTTTGTGATTTTCTATCTTGGTAGCGAAGGTAACTGGAGTGTCCTCTGTTTTCTGCGCTGCTAAGAGAACATCATCCTCTTTTTTACTTTATTTTTGGTCAGTTTGAGAACAACCAATAGCGGAGGAACTATACTTAGCTTGGCAGAGAAAGGCTAGCTTTTAAACCTGGTAGTCACACGTTTGCATGGTACCCTATTTAGGTTGGAATTGTCCCTTTAAAAGACAAAACGATTCTGTAACCGATTTTATAGCGCTATAAATTTACAGTAGGTACTCTTAGAATTAATAGGAAGTCGCAGGTACATAAGACAGTTTTGTCCACATTCATCTGTCGCTGTAAGGTTATAACGACGTTCAGTACCATTTTTTTTTTAATTTCCGAACGACAAAAAAGGGTTATTTTACTTTGTCCTCCTGCATATTTAATTTTTGTAACATTACCATTTTTATTCAATTTTAGAAAGAAACAAATCCATTCGTTTCTACCCCAAGCGGAAACACAGGATTCGTACCCCAAAAAGCTGGAACAGGAAAAGCGGTAAGATTTGGTCGTTAAGTATGATAATGATTATTAAATGGAGAGTGTAATTATTGTCGGCTCAGGAAAAAAGAAACAGTTTACATTTTAAATATAAAAGATATTCTTACTTCTTCAAGTTTTTATCAAACAGAAACTTATTGTTTTTATTTTTTTTTACAGAAAACAGAGTCTTCTAAAATTCTTAAAGCCCCCAAAGCTCCAGAAAAACCTCTAATGCCGTACATGAGGTACAGCAGAAAAGTATGGGACACAGTTAAGGCACAAAATTCGGACCTGAAATTATGGGAAATTGGAAAAATCATTGGTCAAATGTGGAGGGATATACCTGAAGATCAAAAGCAGGAGTTCATCGATGAATATGAACTTGAGAAGGTACGGATCCCTTTTTGAAAGCACTTTTCAATCCTTTATCGACTTTAATTTTTCTGTTATTAAACAAACGTTTTAAAAAGTAAATACAGTTAAATAGCCGCAAGTTGATTTTTTCGTGAACCGGTAAATCGATTTCAATATTTTTTTTAAACTGTAGCTTTTTTCTTTGGTAATTTAACTGTGATAGAATTTTTTGTTCAGATTCCTTTTTAGGCTTCTACAGGATGCAAAAATGAGAATAGTTTTTTTTTTACGTTAAATTTGAGACACTGTAGGGAGCATTAGCATTAACAACGGATGCATGATGAAATTATACTGTAAATCTCATGTTTTCTAAACATTTTGATTTTTAATTTTTCTGATATCTGTAATATCAAGGAAAATACACAGTTTTATACCAGAACATGTTTTTCTTCAATAAATCACAATTTTACTGAATACTTATTTGGTTTAACAAACAAAGTAGTGTATAATAAACCATAACGAAAGGTATATTAGTGAAATTTTGTCTGAGGACGTTATCCTTTTCGCTCCGTATTTTGAGAATAATTTACTAATGCGCGATAACGCAAGATCTCATGCAGCGCGCATCGTCAATGAATATTTACTAGAACCAAATATTCGAACTCTAAATTGGCCACCGCGCAGTCTTGATTTGAATCCTATAGAGCACTTATGGGATATTATTGGTAGAGCACTGAGACAGCATCAATCCCCTCCTGCCAACCTGCAATATGTGCAAATAATGGTTACCGATATTTGTAATGGACATACTATCGGGTATGCCGAGGCGATGTAAAGCAGTCATTAGAAGTAGAGGTGGAAACGCGCTACTAATGTACTGTCTTTGCTATTTATTGTTAGTTTTAGTCTTAGTTTAGTGTTGTCAAAATGTTATTTTAATTTTAAAAAACATGTTCTGGTATAAAACTGTATATTTTCTTTGATATTAATATAGATATCAGAGAAATTAAAATAACAAAATGTTTAAAAAACATGAGGCTACATTATGATTTCATCATGCTTTCGTTGTTGTTGCTTATGCTCCCTACAGAGTTTCTCAATTTTAACGTAAAAAACTATTCTCATTTTTGCACCCTGAATAAGCCTAAAACTAAAGAAATCTGAATAAAATTATATCACAGTACAATTATTACCACAGAAAAAGTTACAGCTCATGTACTAATAGTTGAAATATATAATACAAAAATAAAAAATACATGTCGGGTTGTACAAAGAATTTTAATAATAATTAACTAACCAGCAAGTTTGACTGTGACATACAGGACATTGGCAGAAATAATTTTCTCACCATCATACTGGCCCGGATACCTTAATTTTTAAATTACTAGTCAGGCACATTCGATTGTGAGTTCATAATGCCTGTCAGTTATGTCACAGTCAAACTTGCTGGTTAGTTAATTTTGGTTAAATATCTTTGTGTAACCCACCATTATTAGGTAATTTTTTTTTTGCCATTTTCCTATTCCTAATGTTAATTATAATATGGTATTTGTTTTTATTTCAGATTGAATATGAGAAATCCTTAAAATCATATCATAGTTCACCTGCCTACCTAGCTTATATTCAGGCCAAGAATAGGGGAAAGTCAGGTAAGTCCTTATTTCCATGAATGATATTATACAGGGTGAATCCTAAGTTGATACTTCTTTTTTAGCTGTTTATAGAAGGCATTAAAATAATCAACATTTTCAAATAGCTTTTTTAAAAAAACTCAAAAATAAGGTACTTACATTCATTTATTACACTATGGATCAAATACGGCTCTGACTAACTTACCAGTTGAATAACATTAAGAAAACTTCTGGGTGTAGGATGCGCCCGCAAGGGAAAGCGTTCTGCGTATAATCTCGAAGCAGCAGCCGCACTTTGACGACAATCACCGTAAATTAGCACCATATTTACCGATTCATTTTCACGTGTCACCAATTTAAAATTAACTTGCTTAGCAGCGTATTGCCAAATAACTCATCACCGACCTGTAAATTGCATGACTAATAAGAGATAAGACAAACAACATAAAGTATAGCAGGCTACGTTTTGATGACCAGGCCCGCACTTAGATTTTTTACTTCTGTATCTCGCCTATTTTTAAGTTTTTTGAAAAAAGGTATTTATATAATGTTTATTTTAATGCTTTCTATACACAGCTAAAAAGAAGCATCAACTTAGGAATCACCCTGTATTTTTAATTATAAGAGAAAATCAATAAGGATTTATCAATTATGGTTAATGTTTGTTTTTCGTATCATATACTAGACGGGTTCAACCTCAAAATAATTAACTTAAACATTCATTTCAGTCTACTGAGATAGACTAAACACATCTAGGTATTTGTTCTTTTATATTTTACATTAAAAATTATTTTAGTTTCGCAAGGTACTGATGGAGAACCTCACGAAAGAACTACTACTTCATCAAAACAGTCTGCCGATCGAAGGATTGAAATTCAGCCAGCAGAAGATGACGACGGTAAGTCTATTGGTACAAATTATTAATAATAGAAAAAAGTTTTTTAGTGGCAGGCGGACAAAGTGGTGCATCTATCTTTTGCAATAAAGTACACAGGGACGCCAAAGGTAATGGGTTCCCTGGGGCACAGGTAGACAATAACAGGCTGTTTCATTCTTGTTAGAACTCATCAGAAAGCCATAACCTGTAAGCAACTCCAAGTACAGCGAGACTGTTCTTTCAAGGCAGTTTTAAGAAATAAAAACGCGATGAAAACCCAGTAACGCCATCAGTAGGAATCAACTCAATGCAAAAGATATAGCCATCTAACGTGAAAACATAGAACTAATAAACCAAAGTACAGTGGCCAACAAACACCAGTATAGGAAACTTTTACGCTTCACTAAATTTTTTCTAGGGATTTGTAGATTCAAATATAGATCGCGCCGTGTAGCCCACTGGCGGTGCCGTGTTTTTAAAAATAAAGTAGAGAGTTTGCGTCCGTATAAGTAAATAGAAAAACGTTTTTTAGCGACAGGCGGACAAAGTGGTGCATCTATCTTTTGCATTAAAGTACAAAGGGACGCCAAAGGTAATGGGTTCCCTGGGGCACAGGTAGACAATGACGGAATGTTTCGTTCTTGTTAGAACTCATCGTAAATTAATAATCATAATTATATTCTTAACGCCTGAAGTGACAATAAGCAAAACAGAAATAGCTTCTTACTGTTTTCAATAAACCGAGTTTAATTAAAGATTATCTAAAAGATTATGTTTAAATAGATAAAAAAAAGCTATCCCAAAATAATTAAATATGGTGTTCCTCAGGAAACAATTTTGGGATCATTATTTTTTAATATCTATATTAAATAGTAACGAACTGTCAGGTACGATGAAAAATAAACATTTTATAGTAAGCCATTATTAACATTTTCTCGTACGCCACTGGTGTCTTATGTCGATTGTAAAAAAAATATTGTACTTCACTCAACCGAAAAGTACGTTAATAGGACTCGCAGGCTCCCAGGACTCGTCTAGCGGCTCGTTCTGGAAATAACAAATATTTTTTTAAAACATATTTTAATATTCCTATATATTTATAATTTAAAATACTAAGATTTGCCCCTAACAAGCACGTCGTCTGGGGATGAAAGAAAAAGTTTAATTAGGAAGATAAATAAACACATTTATTATATTATAAATATTGAAAATAAACTTATTGTTATTAAATAAAGCTCCACTCCTCTAATATTTGGTTTATCCTCCTTTTTCAGATCAAGATGACGGCTACTCTGTTAAGCACTTGGCCTATGCTCGCTATTTAAGGAACCATCGATTAATTAATGAAATTTTCTCCGAATCAGTGGTACCTGATGTACGGTCGGTGGTAACAACTGGTAGAATGCAGGTATTAAAAAGACAAGTACAGTCGTTGACTATGCATCAGAAAAAGCTCGAAGCAGAACTTCAGCAAATCGAGGAAAAATTTGAAGCAAAGAAAAGAAAGTTTGTTGAGAGTAGTGAACAATTTCAAGACGAACTTAAGAAGGTTAGTCTCTTGGACTTGGCTAAGTTAATGTAAAAAGTCGTCTAAGCTGTACAGGGTGTTCCAAATTACTTTACTTTACTTTAAATGCATTTATTGAATCAAAAATATATATATACATTTTTGTAAAGATTCATCCTCTCAAATAATAATAAATAATAGATAAAAAACCCAACAAATAGCACTAAATAATTGACCAACTAGTGGCTAATTATAATATAAAGATGGAAATAGATAAAAGGAAACAGAGATAGTAAAAAATTACAATTAACTAAATGATAGGAAACTTGATAAAAACTTATAGACATATCATTAGTATTATGTAACTGCTGTAAAACAGACTACAAGAAATCACATCTGGCTGACATGACGCTTTAAATATAAACTGCTGGACAATTGCTTTCGAGCAAGAAAAATTTCGCCTAAATTTAACAGTTAATATTTTCTGAACCAGATATGATATCGACCTACGGTTTTGAATTGTGGATAGATTCATCCCTTGGGAAACAATTGTAAATGTTGGATTTTCTTTAACTGTCAGAAAATTTTATATACAGGGTGTTAAAGAAGAAGATAATTTTTGCTCCAATTTTAATGGCGTGCAACTTTTAAAATAATATTTTTAAATTTTATCACGCTACGTCAATTGAATCACTGGTTCATAGCAAAGAAAGTAATTTGTCAAATTTTTGCAATCTGCTATATTTTAAGAAATACCGATTTTTTTGGAAAACCTTGCTTTATTTTAACTTATTGGTAGCTAGATCTCACTGTGCGTTGTATCGTGCAAACTTTACAAGTGATTATTATACCTTATGAAGAGCTTGATTATGTTCAGTAACAATAGTTGTACCTAAATGTTATGATGTACGGTGGCGTACTTATAAACACCTATATGTCTATGGTTTATGAGTATCTCACAATTTTTCACGATTTTTTATATTGGAAAGTACTCGCCCCTAGATTAGGTATCTTTTTTCTTATTTTTTAGTTTTTCATATCGCACTACAGGTATATTATACAGTGTGTTTACAAAATTTTAACAAAGATAAAGTTTTTAATTAAATTTTTGGAAAAAATTTATTTATTAATTTCTAACTTTCTAACACTATACTTATAAACCATAGACATATACGTGTTTATAAGTACGCCACTGTACATCATAATATTTAGGTACAACTATTGTTACTGAACATAATCAAGCTTTTCATAAGGTATAATAATCACTCGTAAAGTTTGCACGATACAACGCACATTGAGATCTAGCTACCAATACGTTAAAATAAAGCAAGGTTTTCCAGAAAAATCGGTATTTCTTAAAATATAGCAGATATCAAAAATTTGACAAATTACTTTCTTTGCTATGAACCAGTGATTCAATTGATGTAGAGTGATAAAATTTAAAAATATTATTGTGAAAGTTGCACGCCATTAAAATTGGAGCAAGAATCATCGTCTTCTTTAACACCCTGTATATAAAATTTTCTGACGGTTAAAGAAAATTCAACATTAACAATTTTTTCCCAAGGGATAAATCTATCAACCATTCAAAACTGTAAGTCGATATCATATCTGGTTCAGAAAATATTAACTGTTAAATTTAGGCGAAATTTTTCTTGCTCGAAAGCAATTGTCCAGCAGTTTAATTAAAATCTTCTGCTATCCAAAGCTCTTACATCTTGTGGGAGACTATTATACAATGAACGGCAGTAGAGTTTTGGACTTGCATTGTCTTTATTTGTTTAGAATCACTACGTTTCAACTGGTAAGTATCTCCAGTCGTCTTCAGGTGAATACTGAATAAGTACGGTAACTACAGCTGTAGTTACCGTACTTATTCAGTATTCACCTGAAGACGACTGGAGATACTTACCAGTTGAAACGTAGTGATTCTAAACAAATAAAGACAATGCAAGTCCAAAACTCTACTGCCGTTCAAGAAACGTCATTGTCTCCAACCTTTAAACAGACACTATTATACAATGTTACACCCTTCACGTACAGTGACACGCTTGACATTTTCGAATTGAAATTAGGAATATTTAAATTGTTTTTATATCTAGTAATTAAGTGAGTGTGTTTCATATCTATAAGTGAAAGATGCATTTGACAATCTAGACTTACATAAGATACAGCAAAGGTTAATTTGAGACAAAGTTGCAGAATTTGGAGCTTAAGTTAATGGCAGTGAGGAATTAAAAAAATTCCTACTATTTCCGGAGATATCTGAAAAAAACGAAAATTTAATTTTCCGTTTTTGTTTTTTTTTTGTGACGTACTTATAAATATATGGAAAAACGGAAAACGTTTTCTATAGGCACTTTTTGACGATGCATTTAAAGATTCTAATTTAAAAAGTGACGTTTCGGTTTTCAGATATCATCAAATCAAAATTTTTAAATACCGACCTGATTTAAATATTATTTTTTGAAGTATGTATTTATTTCCCCAAAAACTTAAACCAATAATTTCACCGTTTAGAATTGAAAACCCATCATCAGTAACTTAAAGTTTTTGCAATACGGTCATGATAATTATTGATATTATAAAAAACTTAGTTACTGATGATGGATTTTCGGTTCAAAACGGTGACATTTTTGGTAACATGTTTTTGGGGAAAGTACTTCAAAAAACGTTGATTTGATGATGATATCTGAAAACCAAAACGTCATTTTTAAATTAGAAACTATCTTTAAAAGCAAGCTGTCAAAAAGTGTCTCTAGAAAATGCTTTCCGTTTTTCATATGTTTATAAGTAACGTCACAAAAAAAACAAAAACGGTAAATTAAATTTTCGGGTTTTTTTCTCTCGCCGGAATTTTTTTAATTTCTCACCAGCATTAGCTTAAGCTCCAAATTATGCAACTTTGTTCCAATTTAATCTTTGCTGTATCTGTTATAGCTTGCAATGATGAACATTTTTTATTTTTAAAAACACCTATTTTGAACAAAAAAAAATTAACTAGAGAAAAATTAGTGGCCAGCGGACAACTACATTAAATTAACTGTTGAAAATATACGCCTCCTGTAAGTAGTTAAGGCTCTACCACGCGCAAATTTAGAGGATGAAAAACACCGTTTCGCTACTGCAGGATTCTGCAAAGGCTATTTGAAATATTTGTCGGGACAATTTAAAATTTAATAAAGGAATGTTTGTATTTCTAAGGTACAAAGCCCTTTTTTGAAAAAAATAAGAATATGTATAAGAAAATGCCCACTAAAGGTGCGTATTTTTAGGCACTTTTCCAAGGTTAATATCGTAGCTAAGAATTTTTTTTTCAAAAAAATAGCCATGTACCTTAGAACTTCCATGTCTTATCTTTAAGACTTCAAAAATTGAGACAAAACAATGTCGTAATAAGTCCGTTATCTTGCAGCGCGCAACTCATGTTTTAGGTAAATTTTGTTGTCATGTTATAGAAGTTGCCTATATACAGCTGAATTTATTCTCGGCTGACGTGAAACAATTTACATCCAGAGAGAATAATGATACACTGAAAAAAAGTATAGGTGGTCGAACAAGAAGTAATTTCGGGGGTAATTTTGGGATAAATTTTATGTTTTCCTTTTTGGATTGTCTGTGCCAATAACAGAATATCTAAGCGTTAATATTAAAAAGACGTAACTAGTAGTTGTGCTATTAACTCCGGGTTACCATACATTTTTCGGCTTAGACCGGGATGGTTTATAATGCGCCGCAGGGCAAAATGTTCAAGGCGCGTTCACCATTTTGTCAAAACTGGTGTCTAAGCTTTCAAAATTTCTTATTCATGTTAGGTAAGGATAAGAATTGAACGAAATCCAGTCGATTTGTTGCAATCAAAAAGGGGCTATATTGAATTTTTTGTTTCGTTTTTTATCGAAATGGGTTATTCTCTTGATAGTGAACAAAATATACTAAGGTAAATAGCTTATCGGTATTGGAGGCCCAAACTGGGTCACCGGGAACTTACGACAAATCTAAGGATGTATGGTAACCCTGGTATATTAACTCTTAGATCTAAAATTAAAGTTTTATTTGTCTTGGTAAAGGGTGATAGGTGCAATAAAATAAAGCCATTTATGAAGGTTCTTAGTGAGTAAAGAAACCAACTATTGCATAATGAATCTATTTCTATTCGATTGTTTTTATATTTTATGCTTATTATACAGGCTCTATATATTGTTTATAAAGCGAGCTTCTGTCTAAACCTGTTAAAATATAAATTAATTTTAAAGGTGAAATGTGTTTATTATTTTATCCATGGTTTAACGATTTAAAAGTAGTTGTCAGGCACGAATTTGGCGTTAGTCACATGACATTTATCTGTTCATGTTATTGGCTCGCAGCTACAATTTGGTGCAGCGAGACTAACTGTATAGTGACAATGCTTCTAAGAAGCTAGGTAGGTAATAAATAAAAATTGGACAGTATGCCACGCAGAGTAATAAAATACAATTTTTTGTTAGGCATGGGCGTCCATAAAGAGGGCAGTTGCCCCTGTCTCTTGACCAAGGGGGTGAGGGGGGGGGGGGTAAATATACTTTTTACTAACTTTTGTTAGGGGGAGTTTATGAAACGACTGCGACATTTTTTTTGTAGGAATCACTTTTGATAGAAGTTCTTGAAAACGCAAAGTTTTGTTTTTTTTGTAGCCACTTTTGAACGGTGGAGAAAGTGTAGAAAAGGCTGCGAAGTATTTTATTTTATAGAATTAACTTTTGGGAACTTACACGTTTTTTTGGCTACCCCCCCTATCACTTTATGTTTATAAGAAACATTAATACCGTGATTTTGTATCGGATTGGCGCGACGATACGGTACTACCTCCTGTTGTTTCTGTGTTACTAAAAAAAAATCTAGGTACTTACTTTTTTTTCTTTTGAAGGTGCAGCGCAACTAATCGTCAAAAACATACCTTTTTAAAAAAATTAATTATAATGGCACGGAACGCGACGGACAAAATACTGCGCGAGTTAGTAACCACAGTCAACAAATCCTTGTAATATAAAAAAATTTTGATTGAAAAACTATTGACCTTACGAAGTATTTGATAACCAATGCTGAAAACCTTTAGTTTCAGGGTGGGCCTGTGCCTCCCAATTTTGAAAATTTGACAGTATATGTTAGTGCTGATGTGGGCGATCGGGCTAAAATATATTTATAATGGTGGCACTTCCCGTTATACCGGAAGTAAGTGTCAACTTGCTTATTTTAAATAGAATACTCTATATATTACTACATTTTTGCATTCTACGCAAGAATTTAGGCATATCTTGTATACCATGTCCTATACCTATGTCTAAGCGTTTTAGATATTTTTAATAGATTTTTTATAATATTTTGATAACTATTAATACAGGGTGTTTAAACAATACGATTAAAAATTAAATTGAAAAACTGCAAAAAGACTAGATTTTCAAATGGAAATACACAAATTTTATAATTATTTCTTATTTAGCATTAAAAATAAGGGTAAGTTTGTATATTCCAAAAAATTTTAGTTTTAGAAACATTGCCAACTTAATATTTTTATATGGCGATTTTGCTGCAGATTAAAAGTTTAGTTACTTTTAGTTGGCTATAACGGCGTTGAAAAACAATCAAATGCGAGAAAAATTTATAAAGCTGTCACTTACCATTTAAACATCATTAATTATCATGCCTGTGCGCTTAAATTGTACATACAAACGAAGATTATTTAAATTTATTTATTATTTATGGAGAATGTGTTAAAGTTATATCAAGAACATGGGACACATTTGCCAATCGATATCCGCAAAACAGAAGCCATCACAATGTGCTTATTAATAATGTTCAACATTTTTGGGATATACAAACTTACCCTTTTTTAATGCTAAACTAAAAGTAATTATAAAATTTGGGTGTTTCCCTTTGAAAATTTAGACTTCTTGCAATTTTTTCAATCTTATTGTTTAAACACCCTGAATTAATAGTTATCAAAATATTATAAAAAATCTAATAAAGCAGGTCCTTTATAACAAGGAATCCCGCTTAAATTAAATAAATATAAGGCTTCTTTATAGAAAAAATTAATAATTATTTTAAGGCTTGCAAACGTCATTCTTAACAGAAAAATTCAAATATGTCAAAAACGCTTAGATATTTATAGGTATAGGCACACAGGGTAGGGACTTTAACTGGAATAAATTCGATATTATTAAACCTGCTGAAGTTGCGCCTACAAAATTTGGTATGTGGGGGTTTTAGAACATGCGGAATTGGATTATGATGTCGGCGTAGTTGCCAGATTTCTCAGCTTTGCGCTACACGTAGTAATTTTGTTATTTTAAATAGAATGCCCTATTTATTTTTATTGCAGTGAATTGGTAGTGTCAAATTTAGTAAGATCTCAAATTTACAAAATTCTATCTTCACTAGTTTCTGAGCTATGGCAACACTGAAGTTCCCTTAAAAAGTACCGGGACGCTTGTCTACCTCCATAGTTACTAAGTTATTGACAAGATTCAAGAAAAGTTCTTGTCTTTTCAAAATGGCCTATTTAACTTAAACTTTAAAAATAGAAATTCTCATGGTACTTTTTAATGAAATTACAGTATTGCCAAAGCTCAGCAATTAGTGAAGATAGAATTTTGTTAATTTGGCATCTTATTAAATTGGACACGCCCAATGCACTGCAATAAAAATAAATAGGGCATTTCATTTAAAATATTAAAATTACTACGTGTAGCGCAAAGCTGAGAAATCTGGCAACTGCGCCGACATTATAATTCAATTCCGCATGCTTCAAAACCATACATACTAAATTTTGTAGGCGTAACCTCAGCAGTTTTAATAATATCGAATTTATTCCAATTAAAGTCCCACCCTGTACAAAATCTGCCTAGAATCTTACGTAGAATGCAAAAATGTAATAATATATAGGATGTTCTATTTAAAATAAACACGCTGACACTAGGGTTGCCAACCCTCGCGATTTAGTCGAGATGCTCCCGCTTTTTTACTTAACCTCCCGCCTCCCACGCACTTAAACAAAACTCCCGCTTTTTTCCAATAACACGACGGACGCCTAATAACTGTACAGCTGCCTTAGAGAGGGGCGACCTTTTTTTTTTAGAAAGCACGTTTGATGATAGGAGGAAGAAATATAAAAGGCACGCCACAGCGTAAGGTCAACGGGGTATCGACCTTTTTTTTTTTAGAAATCATCAATATAATTATTTTAAGCACCTCAAAAAAAACTTGTCCTCCTGGCACTATCCACTTCCCGCTTTTCAATTTTTAAAATCTGGCTACCCTAGCTGACACTAACTTCCGGTGTAACCGGAAGTACCACCATTATGAAATTTTTTTAGTCCAGTCGTCCCCATCAGCATTACCACGATGGCAAATTTTGAAAATTTTCCTATGTATAGTTTTCCATATATAGTTCGAAGCGGTTCCCGGTGGAACACGAACACCCTGTTTGCAGGTGCTTTTATACCTATTATTAATTAACACTTCAAACTTTCTGCTCTACCTAATTTTATTTTTTGTAAATATTCTATAGCTTTAATAATAAAATAAGACAAAATTTAAAATATATATTCGTATAACGATTAGGTACATTATTTTAACTAGGTAATACAATAACAAGTACTTATTTTCCACAAAACAAATTTCTCGTCTCCGAAATAAAATCAACCAAAACTCATTAGCATAATAAAGAACCTACCGCCTTGCATCGTGCTTTCAGTGTGTGTCGATGTTTACGGAATATTTTTCACCACGTCATAAGCTCGCTAGTATGCCCACTTCGGGTGAGACTCTCTTGCAAATATATTTCTTGCTGCACAAAGTTCCGCCTTAATGTAATTTGTTTTTGTTCAAAGTTGTTCAAGTTCAAAATAGTTATGTTTTTATGGTTATGCCACCGATGAAAATTTAGATAAACTTTATATATCATGGCCCTTTCGGATTAGCATTCAATTATGAAGCACCCTGTTAGAAACAGTAACAATAAAATATAGAAAAGTTAAATATTTAAAAAAAATGAAGTTAAACATTCCAATTTAATGCACAGTTTGTTTTTGGTAATTTTAGCATTGCAAACCTGCAGTAGACGAAGAAGCCTTTATGAAAATGGTAGAGAGGCAATATGAAATACTTAAAAAAGAAAGATCAAAAACTCAAGATAGTTCCAAAAAGGTCACACAGAACGGAACTACAGAACATACAAATGTATTCACTCAGCACAACGATCAAGATAACACGGAGGTACGAATTTTTATTTAAACTTGTTTTTAAAATTTCAAATTGTTTTCCGATCGTACAATTGCGACTTAAGGTTAGTTCAACGTTTAACCAAGATCAAACTTCATTTTGACAACCAACAACAATGTTAAGGTGTTGTCAAAATGACGTTTGAGCTTTGTTAAACTCTGAATTAAGCTTAAGTCGTTATTGTACCACCGGGTCATGGTGATACTAAATTTGTATTTGTTTAATTAAAAATATTACCGGTGATATGTGGGGGGACAGCCGAACCACTGCAGCTATGGTATATTTCAGAAAGATGTAGAGTAATAAAATGGGAAATTCCGTTCAGTTCGGCTCAATTTCGGTGTCGGCCTTAGGCGCAGTTAAATTTTGTGCATTACATTATTTATGAAAACTAACCAAAGAGAGAGAAGATAATTTGATATAGAAGGAACTATTAGCTATAGTAAATTTACACATATCGTTTTATGGAATATGCCGTGGAAAATATAGCTGAAAAAGATAGCGTAACTGTGCTGCGCACACCGCTATTTCATTGCGAACTAAATCCTAGAACTTATATGGACGCAAGTGAAAGGATTTGTAGCAAGACACAACACGACATTCAAAATGAAAGGCGTTAAGCTACTGTTTGATCAAGCCATTAAGGAAGTGACACCAGAGAACTGGCGAAAAGCAGTCCATCATGTCATTAAGAAGAGAAGAAAATGTGGGATCTTGACCACCTGACCGATCGGACCGTCGACCCGTTAATCATAACGTCAAGAGAAGATGACAGTTCCTCAGATGACGAAGAATAATATGATTTTTTATAATTTAATTTTTGTATAATGGATTTTTTAAAATAATATTTAATAAAAAATAAGTGTACCTAATACTGTGTACATAATGCACGCCTTTGTTACACCATTTTCAGTGTTTGTGAATGGACAACAATAGGCAAAACCCATAAATTGACCCAAACCCGGGTGGTACTACCTGCACTTGATGAAAAGAAAGATATTTGCAATGAAATCAATGCCAAATTCTGAAAGTGGCTTAAATGTTCGTTGGGTCACTGTAGTCCCTTTGCATACTTAATGAGCTTTTATTACTCTACATCTTCCTGAAATAGACTATAGTACGGAATATGATAAATTCGATTATAGTGAAAAAGCCCTTTCTAGAGAAATCAATTAAGTTCGTTTCCATAGCTGTCAGAAACTGTCCATAGCTATCAGGATTCTGCGAGATCAGCCAAAAGCGTAACTACAAGGATTTCCAGCCGTTCGAAAACGAGTAGTTCATTGTTCCAACAAATTTTTCTTTTAGATTTGTGAACGTCAAAACAGTTTGCGGATTATTTGCAAGCAAATTGTCCTGGGCATGCGCAGTAGCGATTAATGGTTCGTGTTTTGTGGAAATATTTTTTAAAAGTAAAAGCCGACAAGACGACAAAACAAGCGCCTCGGACAAAATTTTTTAATTTTTTTTTATTTCAGCCAGAACCAATGGACATCATTTCACCCTCTGGTCCTTCATTAAATGGTTCGGTTCCGCAATCAGGAAACGTCGATAAGTCGGAACATTCACAAGGTTCTTCTCAACCGATACCCCCTCCACTACAGCAAGTGCATTCTGGCGGAGAACATCCAATACATCCACCTGCTGGCCAAGCTGTACAAGCTAATCCACCGCAAATTCCGCCACCGGTAAGAACACAGTCTTGTGTATACAATATACATACAGGGTGCCTCAAATTCGTGCGCGTACAAAGGGATCTCGAAAACGGTAAGAGATACAAAGATGGTTAAATTGAGGCAAACTTGCGTATTTTGAGGCCTGATAATTTTGTGAAAGAAAAATGTAAATATTCCGAATACCTTCGAAGATATCCGACATTTTTTGCGCCTACATTTTTTATTTGGAAAAAAACAATAACACTTTCTCATAGCCGTTTTTTATATTCTACCTATTTTCAAATTCCACGTTTCGTTCTTTAGATACCAACCTCAAATCATGTTTTTTAAATACGGACTTGGAATTTTAAAAACAGTTTTAGGTAGAAGCTTTGGAAATTTAATACAATTTAAAGGTTTTTAATTTTTTACGTTTTATCCTCAAATAACAGATCATTTGTATTTCAAATTGTCTATTCTTTACTATTTCGTCCCTGATGGTAATTATTTTTGTGATTACTTAAATATTAAAATTACATTACAGGAAGTTATGGTGTTTAGGCCGTTAATTATTCCAATAAGATTTACTGTAACAATCAGTGAGATTTTTTTTCGGGGGGAGGTGTCATCGGGAGACGAAAATTGTCAAAAATTCACCTAACAACTATCTAATTTTGAACCCAATTATTTATCATTTGAAATCAAAGGCGACTGACGCATTATCAGCGATCGCGGTGTAAAACAGGTGTAAAATAACCATTGGAGACGGATCACATAATTAATAAAGTCAAATTTTTTTAAGAAAACGCCAAGTCACTTGTCATTTATGGCACCCTGTTGACGTCTGGTCTATTTTACGTTTAGAGGTTGGCTAAAAAGACAGGACCGGACTATTTTTATGTTCCATTAACAAACTAAAAAAACATTTAAAAATTAAGTTCCTTATCTCCCATTTTAATTTATCAAAGAAGAATTGACAAATTTTTCTATTTAAATCATCGTTCTTAACTAAAGTTGTCAAGAAACTTTTGGAGATGTTATCCAAATTGGAACAAATGTCAAGAACCTATTAGGTATCCACTGAATACTACCTAGATATTGTGATAGGAATTACTTACAATAAAGTAATGTACCTACTAGTAACATAAATATTATCGACAAAGCTTTAAAAAAGTTTAACTTATCGACACACTACTCTCCTTTGCTCGTGAATATTAAAGAACGTAATACTGCACCAGCTAGGTAGAATACGTAAAACATGGTATATTATATGGTTAAAATATTGGTATACAAAACAATCACTATGCTTCATTTCTGTTATGACTCTAACTTTCAATCAGAAAACTCTATATACACTATAAAAAAAACAGCCGCAAAAATACTAAAAAACACCAAAAAACAACGAAAATAATAGGACGCGAACTGACATGTGAACTTGTTACGGTCCACACTAAATCTAGTAACTTTTCGGCGGAACTAGAATCAGCTGTGAATGTCATCTGTGGCTTTCAACTGTCGAAACGCCGTTTTCTATCGCGATATTTCACTGGTAACAATACTTTTGGAAGTAAGTTTTTAAGGCATGAGAAGTAAGTCTATTTTTTATTAGTATTTTATTAATATAACATATATCCTAAGTCCTATGGTTTTTGAAAGTAAAGGAAGGAGGGGGGGGGGCAAAGAAGCAAAGTTGCGTATATTCAATTCATTCATGATGAACACTCCCAAGTTGACCTAAACATACTTCTGTTTTGCGTTCCCGCAATTAATTTTTTTAAAATTTAGTTTCCTTCAAAACTAACTACCACATTTTTCATTTCATCGAAAATGACAATATAACAATAATAAAATAAGAAGAAAAAATTAAATAAGAAAGTTAATCCAATTTTACTGATTAATAAATATTAATTAAAGGAATATAAATATTTTATTACAACTTTTTTTTTTGTTTCTTGAATTCTTTTGATAGTTGTTGTATTTTATTATTAACTTTGTCTTTAGCAAAGTCATGCCATGCCTCTTCCATCGGGATCACCTAGTGGAATGCCGCATCCAAGCCATTCTCCTCATGTTCAAACGCCACCAAGCCAAATTTCGGGCTCCCATCCACCTTCAATGATGCCACCATCACAAGTGGCACCCCAGTCATATCCTCAACAGTATCCTGCAGGTATGGTAGATTTACTTATTATATATACAGGGTGGTGCGTCCGAACAGGACACGTGGGATTTCCCACGAGGTTCTCTCTCGTAATAAGTTTAAAGAAAATTTAAATGCTTTTAAATTTATAAGATATTAAGATAATTTTGTCTTCAAACTAACTTAAATCTGGAGTACGATATACGATATAATTAGATTGATACTTGTCAATATTTGACAGCGTTTTTAATTTTTTTTATAGCTATTAATATAACAAGATTATTATGCGATTTATAATAGTCGAGGACATCACTAGGTGACGAGGCAACAGCCGAGTCACCCGCAATGTCCGAGACGGTGTTAAATCGCTAATAATCGAGTTGTATTCAAAGCTTTATCGTATCATTGACAACGGCGATGCGAAAATAAAAACAACGTTTCATGTCATTTCATTTTGGCATTTCAAAAAGTCATCATTAAAATCATGCAAGATTTTGATATTCCTGACGATATATTAGCTGCAGCCAACATTATAAGGCTGAACTTGCTTCCGGACAAATCTAAAATCCATTATGAAAAAGAATATCGGCAGTTTTGTGAGTGGCGAAACAAAGTACATTTCAAGATGCAGAAGAAACGGTATTGCTGGCGTATTTTGCGAAACTCTCTGAGGAATACTCTGCTTCATCCTTATGGCCGAAATATTCCATGTTACGAGCGACTTAAGAACTGAAGGAAAGAGTGGAAATCGACAAATACGGCGCCTTAATACGTTTCATCATGAAGAAAAATGTTGGATATAGCGCAAAAAAATCAAAAGTATTTACAAGAGAACAAGTCAACGAATTTGTGTGTTCTGTCTCAGACGAGAAGTTTTTAATGATGAAAGTGGCTTTTTTAATTGGAATTGGAGGAGCCTGTCGAACTAATGAATTACCGAAGATTACCACGGAAGATGTTGACGTTTTAGAGGACAAGCTGATTGTTACTATTCCCGACTCAAAAACCCACAAGAAACGTATTTTCGCTGTGATATTTGACGCCGAAGTCAATCCTGTGCTTTTATTTAAAAGGTACGCAATGTTAAGGCCAGACCATGTCACTCACCAAAGATTGTTTGTATCATATAGAAAAGGGAAATGTACGGTACAGCCCTGCGGCATTCACTTCTTCTCTAAAATACCTCAAAAAATAGCTAAGTATCTCTCACTTGAAAATCCTAATTTGTATACTGGTCACTGCGTTAGAAGATCTTCGGCAAATTTTCTTGTTAATGCTGGAGGATATGTATTAGACCTACAAGAACTTGGTGGATGGGAATCGGCGAAGGTTGCTAGAGGGTATTTAGAAGAAAGTGTGACCAAGAAAGTTTCCATTGCTCGCAAAATTCAAATCGACGATGTTTCCGGCAGTGGATTAAGCACTGGGGAACCGCACGAAATCGAAAGGAGTGCTTGCTCGGTCATTAATCAGTCTTCAGAGGGCATGCCTAAGGTCGTGGACGTTAAAGACAAAGGTGTAGGTATCCATCAAATTTGAAAACTGTCAAAATATTGTTTTACATGTTCATGAAAAATAGTTCTAATATTATTTGGTATCTAACATATTATGCTTTCGTAACTAACGTATTAAATTATGGTAACTAATGTATTATGAGTAACTAAGGTGTTATGTAGGTTTTAGTACGTTTATGATGTTAATAATTATTAATAAAGATATCATATAAAAATGACTTAATCTTCAATGATACGATAAAATAGTTTTCGCGTTCAATATTTCTAATCGCCTGAGCTATTCAGTTAAGGAAAATGTTACAATGATTAAATGGTGCTACGACGGAGATGGTTATAAAGTCGTAACCGACGTGTTCTCAGTAGATTTTCCAAATCGACCTTTTCCAGGTAGATCAATAATATGAAAAATAATAAAAAATTTGAATTCAAAGATACCGTGCTCAGTAAATGCCGATGCAAAACTGTAAATAAAACGGCTGAAGAGAGGGATACGTAATTATAGTGACCTAAATTTACTACTGCTTCATGTCGAAGAAAATGAAGGTATAGTTAGTACTAGGACGCTATAGGAATGAGTTTTACAAGTAGGAGAAACACCAAGAATTAGGGGAAGATGATGAAGAACGAAGATCAAACTTTTGTTTTGAAATGATGGAACGCTGTAATAATGATAGAGACTTTTAAAAAAATATCTGTTTTTCCGATGAGTCTTATTTTATATTAAACCATGAACCCAATGTTCAAAATTTCAGGTATTGAAGTCAAGAAAACGACAATCGTTTTATCGCTACACGAACGCAATACCCTCATAAAATTAATGTTTGGACGGGGATTTTTGAACACCACATAATTGGGCCTTTTTTGCTGGATCAAACTTTAACATCTGTAAGTTTTCTGGATCTGTCGCAAAATCAAATTGAACCTGCATTGGAAGCTGTCGCTGGTGAAAATCAGAAGTTCTGGATTCAGATAGACGTTTGTCTAACCCACAATTCCTTCGTAATAAGACACTATCTTCGTGACGCTTTTCAAGGAACTGTGATTGGATCAAACCATGTGATAAGCTGGCCGGTCAGGTCTCCTGATCTTTCTCCAAACGACTTTGTCCTATGGGGGCACATAAGAGATACAATTTATAAAGATGTTCGGCATGAAAATCTGGAAAAACTAAAAAATGCATTTCCAGTTTGTGATAGAATCTCGCCAAGGTTTACAATCGTTTAGAATATTGTTTTGCTGCTAACGAAGGGTTGTTTGAGCATCTCCTTAAAGATTAACTAAAATAATACTTTCCACTGTAAATATTATTGATTTCGTTTACATATTGTAACAACTTTATCATTAGTTTTTTGGTTATTTATTGTGCAGTGTAAAATAAACAAATTATTTACTGTCGATATTTTTTATTAGAAGTTTATTACAGTGGGTTGAATAGGTAATTTTATTTAAAACCTGTCCCTTAACATTGGCATAAAATGACTTTGACAAATTTTTTATTATTTATTTATATAGTTTATCATTTTAAAAATATATTTTGTTAAATAACTCCTAAATTACTGAAAAAATAAACTTTAAATTGGACAAGGATATTTCTGTTATTGTATTCTACAGGGTGATTCCTAAGTTGATACTTCTTTTTTAGCTGTGTACAGAGGGCATTAAAATAAACAACATTTTCAAATACCTTTTTTCAAAAAACATAGGCGAGATACAGAAGTAAAAAATCTAAGTGCTTAAGGTCATCAAAACGTAGCCTGCTATACTTTATGTTGTTTGTCTTATCTCTAATTAGTCATGCAATTTACTGGTCGGTGGTGAGTAATTTGGCAATACGCTGTGGAGTGTTTTTCTGAAACAAGTTAATTTTAAATTGGTGACACTTGAAAATGGTAAAATTTAAAAACAATGAACTGGTTAATATGGTGTTAACTTACGGTGAGTATCGTCAAAGTGCGGCTGCTGCTTCGAGATTATACGCAGAACGCTTTCCCTTGCGGGCTTATCCTACACCCAGAAGTTTTCTTAATGTTATTCAACGGGCAAGTTAGGCAGGACCGTATTTGATCCATAGCGTAATAAATGAATTTAAGTTTTTTATTTTTGAGTTTTTTAAAAAAAGGTATTTGAAAATTTTTATTTTAATGCCTTCTATACACAGCTAAAAAAGAAGTATCAACTTAGGAATCACCCTGTATAAAAAATTTAAGTACATTTTTGGGCTAAAATAAATACAGAGGCGAATATTTGACCACCTTGAAAGTTACATGGAAAATCCCATGTGTCCTGTTCGGACGCACCACCCGGTATGTAGGTCCTATGCATGGATTCGTTACTTGTAAAAATTATTTTTATGTAACTGGTAATGATTAAGTACATTCATGATATTTTATAGGAGCCCCTGTTGCTTCTGCACAAGGCGTTCCGTTACCGGCTCGTCCGCCCCCGCACTCAGGGTACGGGTACCCAGCTGCTCAGCAAACTAACTATCCGCCTCACCAACAGGGCTATCCGCCTGCGCAATATGCACCTTACGGTCACTATCCGCCACAAGGTTATCCACAGTATCCACAGGTAAGTAACGTAAGAGTTGTTGTAGTATAAATATTAATCGGAGAAAAAAAAATAATATGTATCTCTGTAGAAATTAAAAGTTTTGCAAGTAACCTTTGCAGGAGAACATATTAAAATGTTTCTAGAATGAAAATAAAATCATACTTACGTTATAGTATATTTCAGAAAGGTGTAGAGTAATAAAATGGAAAATTCCATCCAGTTCGGCACAATTTCGGTGTCGGCCATAGACGCACTTAAATTTTTTGCATTAAATATTTATGATAACTAACCAAAGAAAAAAAAGATAATTTGATTAAAAATGAACTATTAGCTATAGCAAATTTACACAAACATCGTTTTATAAAATATGTCGTGGAAGATATAGCTGAAAAACATAGTTTAACTGTGCTGCGCACACCGCCATATCGTTGCGAACTAAATCCTATAGAACTTATATGGGCGCAAGTGAAAGGATTTGTAGCAACACTACATTCAAAATGAAAGACGGTAAGCTATTGTTTGATCAACTCATTAAGGAAGTGACACCAGAGAACTGGCGAAAAGCAGTCCATCATGTCGTTAAAGAAAAGGAGAAAATGTGGGATCTTAACCACCTTATCGATCGGTCGGTCGACCCGTTAATTATAACGTCAAGAGGATATGACAGTTACTCAGATGACGAAAAATATTATGATTTTTTATAATTTAATTTCTGTATAATGTATTTTTTGTATTTTGTATTTTTTTATAATGTTTAATAAAAAATAAGTCTACCTAATACTATGTACATAATGCACGCGTTTGTCACACCATTTTCAGTGTTTGTGAATGGATAACAATAGGCAAAACCCATAAATTGACCCAAACCCGGGTAATACTACCTGCACTTGACGAAAATAAATAATTTTGCAATGAACTGAAAGTGGCTTAAACATTCGTTGGGTTACTCTGTAGTCCCTTTGCATACCTAATAAACTTTTATTACTCTACACCTTTCTCAAATAGATTATATATTTGATTTTCTATATAATCTTAAAGTTCAATGAGCTCGCAACCTTGGAATCACTTCAAGAAAATAATTATTGTCTTTGAGTCTGGTAAAATAAGCAATTGTAGCAGGAATTACTTTTACGTTTTGGCACCAAATGTAGTGAGTCGGGCGGACAAGAAAGAATTTTAAAATTTAATTTTACCTTTTTTTGTAATAAGGCATTGTATATTTTATACTTGTGTGATATCGACTATAATATTTTTTAGCATAATTTAACATTAAATGACCGATGCTCACGCCAATGAATGTGTTGCCCCTGCGGAATAATCGCAGCGGCAAATATTGTTTCGAGACTGACTACAAATTGCTTGTTAAATTAAATAAACAATTTTATCCACAAAAAAATTATAAGAAGAAAAATCATAAATACGCCAATGTGTGAAGCAGTTGCACAAAGAGAATTTGCTCGTACTAAGAGAAGTGCTTGTATCCCAACTCAATTTGTAAATCACTCGTTATAAGTTGTAAACGTTATAAGCCGACCCGAATGTATGTGGATTCTCTAAATTTTAGGCTCGATCTCATCCATACTCATCTCATGGAACAGAGTCTGCACCAAATGACGGCATGGCTCCGCCAGCGCCTGGTTTTGGAGGATCACCTTCCGAAGGACCCATAGATGGCGAGGATAAAGGTAAGGTTGGTACCGATATTTTGATTAATATTTTTTTTAAACATTATAGAGGGTGGTCGGCAATGAATGCGCTATGTCATTGTGGAGTCTGGACGCGAATATAATGGAGCTGAAACACCCTTTATTAAAATGTTGCTCATTAAAATGTTATACATGATGTTAAAGAGTTATTTTTAATACTTTTTCGAAAAAAAATTTGGGAGATATCGACATGGAATTTTTAAGGACAAATAACACGAATTTATAGATTTTTACTGAAATGTCTAGTTAAATTTGGCTCATAGTGTATACCGGGTCGACAAATAAGAATGGACGCCGGTCATATCTCTGGAATCATTCGTCTTAAGGGTAAAAAAAAGCATTTCAAGATTGACCAAGAGATATCGCTGGAAATTATTTTTAAGTTCCTACGTTTACCGCTAGAGGTCTTTCAGCCCATGACTATGTACTTACAATGCTTTAATACATTTTGCTCTAAATACAGGGTGGCCCGCTCTCAACGCAGTTTTCCGTAGCATCTAAAATACTGAACTTTTTAATATTAAAAAAAAATAATTATAAAGAGGCATTAGATCTACAATTTAAATTTTTTTTTAATTATACAGGTTGTCCCAATAGTACATACATACAGTATAAGTACCGGGTGTCCCACTAAGAATGGCTCTCGGCCGTATCTCGGAAACTATACTGGGCATAGAAACTCAGAAAAAAAAATCATAACTAAAGTGGTCATGAGAAAATCCTGGAAATAATTTTTAAGTTCCGCATTTTGCCGCAAGAGGGCGTAATTGAAAAGTAAATTTTAAAAGTTTACATATCTCCGAAAATTCCACATTAAAGTATATCTTTGATAACACCATTGAAAAGCTTGGACAATTATGCATCATTTTGGTCCTATGCACAATTTTTGATTTTACTCCGAAAAAATAAATCATACGGTATAATAATAATACCACAATCGAAAAGTAGATTAAATTTGCTAGAACAAATATTAAAACCGCAGCTCGATATCTCCGTTCGTTTCAACGTTATCGCCAATAGAATAATTTTTAAAAGTAAGCGATTATATATTTTTTAGAAAAAAAGTGGGACGCCACTGATATTTTTTTATGTGGGTATTATTTCTGATTAGCCTGGTCAATTCTGCATAAAAATGGTCTCTTGCGTTTTTCTCCTCAGCCACACCGTTCGCAAGTCATTTTGTAACGGTTGGTTTCAGGGTCTCGGCACGGGCCATATATCATGCGCAGGATTTTTCTCTCAAACCTTCTTAGGAGCTTTGTGTCGCGAACTGTCAGGGTCCATGTTTCACTGGCATAGGTTGCTACTGGTCGTATTATTGTTTGGTAAATTACGGTTTTGGCTTTTCTTGTGATAAATTTTGATTTCAGTAGGGTTTTTATTGCGAAAGTGCATTTGTTTGATTGAGTGATACGCTATTTAATCTCTTTCTGCATATTGTCTGCCGTTATCACTGCGCCCAGGTACTTAAAGGTTCGTACATGTTCAAAATTATAGTCATCCATGGTGATGTTCTGTCTGACTCTGTCTCTCGCGGGGTTGCGGGAGACATGCATGTATTTGGTCTTTCCTTCATTTATTCGGAAGCCTATTCTCTGACCTTCCGCCCTGTATAATACTAAAAAGATAAGCAGTTTTGATGTTATGGAATCCTGCGTTGGTCACCCTGTATACTGTGTAGTCCAAAGAATAAAAAGTTTATTTGGCATACATTATCGATAATGTCCTTTACCGGTAAATTAAGGAACTTAAAAATAATTTTCATTGATTTAGGTTGATTTTGTAATGATTTTTTTTTTGTTTCGAAACGTTGTTACAAATGGTTCATGAGATATGACCTGCGTCCATTCTTATTTGGCCACCCGGTACATAAAAATTAATTTTTTTAGGTATCAAAAAGGAAATCCGAAGTGACAAGGAAAAAGAGGACAAATAAAAAAACAAACCCTAACTAAGACAACCATTTATTTGTTTTATTTCATACTGTGTGCTAGTTTACATTATTAATTTCGGATTGGTAAAGGAGATATTACAGTATCAGAGCCGATAAAATGTTACTAGGAAACTTACCCGTCTTTTGTATTGACAGAAGTCGACCTATAATTTTTTGTGGACCAGGAATTACCTAAAAAGAAAAAACAGAACGCCGAAACATTGGGAGCACAGTATGAAATAAATACGTTACACATTCGTTAAGTGAATGTTACAGTATTCGTTTATAAATTCCTAATTTAATGCTATGTCATCCGTAGACATCTACACTTGTAATACATGGTACTTTTAATGAAAAAAATATTAAGTAATAAATTTATAAAAGGATAACAATATAACGATTAAGTATAATATAATTTATAAATAAACTGAAACAGACTATTTTACTTTTAACGGCCCCTTTAACCAAACATTTTTCGAACTTTACTGTCGGATAAACATGCAAGGAAAATGACTTTCCAATAAAAGGGAATTATTGAAAAGATCATTTTTACGTCAGCACTAATAAGGGAATGCCCTATTTTAATAAGGTCTTAACCTTATTTTTCTAAAAAATAAAGACTTATTGGAACGCTTTCCTTTTTACGACAGCGTAATTTTTAACCTAAAAAGTCTATTTTTATTTTTGTGTTGTGAATTTTGTTTGGTACCTTTGTTAAGTGTATAGTATTAGGCAATCCAACGATGTGTCAAAATGGAGCTGGATGGCAAATACTGCTTTGTAATTGGTACACGTGACTATAAAAATAATGTTGCTGGTGACACTTAACTGGTGACTCAATGCTTTTTGCCATCCAACCGCCATATTGAATCACGTGGTTTGGATTCCCTAATTTAAAAAATTAAACGACACCAAACATAAAGTTCACCAATTTTAAGGTTATAATGCAACCATCTGTTTTCTGATGTTCGATTTGCCGAATAAGGGAAATAAGGAAACAATATTATTTTACTTACGGTAACTAGTCGTAAATAGGGGAAGGCATTATGGTTCCCATATTAAATTTCTTTTAGTGCGCATGCTTAGCTGTCATTTTAAGAACGACCATAATAACGCCTTTACCTTATAGCGTTTCCAATAATTCCCTATTATATCTTAACCTCAACGGTAAGTGGCTTAAAAAACGTGATTATAAATTTCTAGTAAGGAAAATACGTAGCCATTTATTTGAATGGGCGGTGGAGTCAATAATTACAACAGTTAATATGATTTACCCCCTTCTCGTCTGACGCGCTACCTTATCCTGTGACCCTTGGGGTTGCAAACTTCGATCAGTGGACTTTATATAGGACGTTTCTTGCCAAGGAAAATACATATACCACGCGTCGCATCGACCTTACCCGACGGAGGGCGTTTTTGTTTGCAGAAAGCGATCATGCCGGCGAACTTCCAGAGTCCTAATTCTCGAAATTGAGGAACAGCCTTTTCATGAGATAGTTCGCATCCCCGTCAGTGTCACATACGATTTTGAAGGTTTCAAACTAACTCGGCTCATGTATCTCATGAGAAGGTTCCTCGATTTCGAGCATTAGGCCTCAGGTACACAACGTCGCAAATATAAGGGAACGGGATCGACACGTGTTTTATGTGTATGGTCAGCGTTTCCAGTTCAGTATTTTAAACTCGCGTCTATATTCCAACCTAATGGCAAGCACACTGCGCATGTCAGGCGGATAGCGTGAGGATGGGATATTTTTAATTTATATAGGTAGAAATTAGTTCAAATATTACATGTAAAATATGATTGATATAGCGATGATTTATTAAATTTTTAATATTACGGTTTTTTTTTTTTTTTTTTTTTTTATGATAAAACACCTGCACTGTAGGAAAAATCCTTTAAGGCGCTCTGGGAGCGGTGCGAGTGCGAAAAAAGCGATTAACGTTGGTCTTAAAACGTTGAAGATTGTATTCATTGGGAAACACGACCTCAGGAAGATCATTCCACAAAGATGACGTTCTCCAGATGAAAGAATTCTTGAACAATAAAGTTCGAGGAGTACTAAGCTGAACAACATATGGATGAGCGGCAGTGGTTCGCCGTGTATTTCTGTTTTGCATTGCTCTAGGTGGAATCAAGTGGGCAATGTCAGTCGAACACCTGCCATGGAAATATCTGTAAAAGAGAGCCAAATCACCAACCTTTCTTCGATGCTCCAGGCTATCGAGGGTCTTGGTCAGCTCGGGGTCGCCGATCAGACGAACGGCTCTCCTTTGAATGGAATCCAGTAGCCGAAGGGTGTGCTTGGGTGCAGAGCTCCAGACACGAGAGCAATATTCTAATGATGGTCGAATCTGGGCTTTGTAGAGTGTCAAAAGTTGATGAGGTGTGTACAACCTTTTGGTGCGGAAAAGTACACCAAGTTTCTGTGCAGCTGCCTTGGCAATTGCGGCAACGTGATCATGCCAAGACAGATTACCTCCCAGATTGACCCCCAGCAAATTAATAGACGGTGTCAGGGGAATTGCGTGTCCTGCCATGACTATATCCGGTTCTGCAATGTTAACCTTTTTGGAGAAGACTGCTGCCTGGGTTTTCTTAGCATTAAATTCGACTTGGTTACTGTCACCCAAAGCCAAAATTTCTTCCAGGTCATTGTTGAGGCGCAATACTTCATGCTGCCTGCGAAGATGTGCGTCGGCAGCGGATGTTTGGGGGGTCAAGGTAAAAGATGAGACAAGTGTGCTGTCATCAGCAAAGCTATAAATTGGATTTTGGGTTTTTACTAGAAGGTCGTTAATATACAGTAAAAAGAGGGTAAGCGACAATATGGACCCTTGAGGAACACCGGCATTGATGGTGAAGGTGTCTGAGACAAACCCGTCGCCACTTGCAGAGAACGGTTCTTAAGGAAGCTGGTTAACCATAAACAAAATCCATTAGGCATACCGTAGGATCGCAATTTACTTAGAAGCCCATCGTGCCAAACACGATCAAAAGCCCTAGAGATGTCCAGTGCAACAGCCCGGGATTCTCCATGATGTTCGATGGTGTTGCTCCAAAGATGGGTGACATATGCCAGAAGGTCACCTGTTGATCTGGACTTACGAAAACCGTATTGATGGTCGCTGATAATGTTAAGCCCTTCCAGATACTTTAGGAGTTGTTGGTTAATAGCTTTCTCCATTACTTTTGAAATTACTGAAAGCAATGCGACGGGTCGGTAGTTGCTTGGCAGGGTTTTTTTACCTTTCTTTGGAATAGGCTGGACACGCGCCTACTTTCAGCAGGATGGAAATATTCCTTTTTTGTAGGATAAGTTGAAAAGTCTACAAAATACTGGTGTAAGTTCATCGGCGCATGTCTTGAGAACAATGATAGGAATTTCGTCTGGACCAGAAGCTTTATTGACGTCGAGTCCTTTAAGACTCCGTTTAACAAGACGCTGACGGAACACGATTTCAGACATTTGCGATTGAACTGAGGGAATGTTGGGTGGTGGTTTTCCCTGAAAGTCTACAGTGGAATGCGAGGAAAACAGTTCAGCAAGTAGGTTTGCTTTATCTCCGGCTGTGGTTGCTATTGTGCCGTCGGAACGTGTTAGAGGTGGAATAGTTGACTTTGTAAAGTTTTGGCTGACGGCCTTAGCGACTGACCAAAAGGACCTTGATCCGTATGTTGATGATCCGTACGGTATTCTATTTATATTTTTAAATCAAACACTATTCTATTTTTTTCTTTTACATTTCAAGGAATTCAAAGATGTGGTTACCGGTGTTGACAGTCTACGATTTTGTAATTTTGACTTTTTGTTATGAGGGTCATAGTTAGAAAAAATCATAGGGCTTATTGTTGTTTTTAGCACATTAATACCAGAAATGCGTGGCATATAATGGTCTTTAAAGGTGATCGTTTGAAGACTTTGTTTTCTTTCCATGTGAACATTAATATTGGTTTTTGTACTACATTTCATCCCACAGTCTGTGCACACAAACTGTTCTACAATTTAAAAAATGACGGTTAGATTTTTATTTTACAGGTGCTTGACAGCCGCCACAAAATATTTATTATTTTGTGACACCCGCAGCCATATCAAAACTTACTGATTAATAACCTGCCCCTCCATTTTAATTATGCCCCACAAGGCCATCAATTAACAAACTGGCAAACTGTTCTTGTAAGAAAACTTGATACCTCGACTGTGACTCAACACCGTGACGTAAAAAATAATTAAATCCATTTTTATCTATATTTTAAATGTCCCGGCATCACGCTATCCGCCTGACATACGCAGTATGCCTGCCATTAGGTTGGGATATAAACGCGAGTTATTTTAGGAGAAGCAGCGCTTCCATAGAACGCCTTTGCTTTGTAACAACTTCTGTTTAAAAAGCCATGTCAAAGCACGAGTCCTTTTCTTGTATGCTATTTTTAACAAAATTTCCATAATAAAATTTTTAGTATGTTTATTAATTAGTTTATTACATTAAATTTAAAATTACATGGCCACAAAACATTAATATATCTACTAAACTAACCTAACAAAATTTTATTTCACAAAATCGAGGATAAAGTTATTAAAGATAATTTTTTTAGTACGAAATAGATTTTTCAGCACAAACACACTTTTGGTAAGGTTTAAGGTTACACTTTGAATATCGTCTAAAGGTTTTATACTTTTATTAGAGACCTGCAAAATGTAGGTTTCCCTCTCTGTACACGTTAAGCTACAATTAGTTATGTTTAAGCACAAAACGTTTAAATGTAGCAATTTATTCTTGAAAAATTTTGATATGAAATTACTATAAACAAATTATTGAATGGAGATGGTTTGGTGTCTTAAGTTAAGAGTGTCAAATTTTAACTTCTATTTTTAAATTAAAATTTTAGTATGCAACTTTCTAAGGATTACGTCATCAATTTCCCCTCGTTTTTCACTGAAGGGGTTAAAATTTAGTCTAGTAATCTTGAAAAAAAAAACTGTTTGTAGTTCAACTAAGTCTTGTTCATCTCATTGTCCTTCCGGGTCATTTAAAACATACAGTTTCCCCTATTATTTTTGCGATTAGCTCGCTATATAACAGAAGTTTTGTCCCCAAGATATACGTATATTGATATTTTTAATTAATTCATTTAAGGTATACAGGGTGAGTCAACGATAGAGTAAAGTTCAGTTTCGCATATATCTTAAGAATTAGATACAAATTCGAAATACAAAAGTTCTAGAGACCATTGAGGTGCACATTTTAAATTATGCTGGAGTATACGGGGTGGCCAAAAATAACGTGGCGAATATAACTTGTTTTTTTTTTTAAATCAAACACCCTATATTGTATTATTTTCTGGTTCCCCACAAAATTCTACGCTTATTTTGTAAATGTGATATGTCTAAATTCAATAGTTTTTAAGATATCGACGTTTAAAATGTGGCATTTTCAGACAGGCTGTAACATTGGAACGGCTCATCTTAGAGAAAAATGGTTTTCACCTCCCTATCTTAGTTTTTATTCTCTATCCAAAGAAACCAATTTCCGATTTAGCAAATTATACCAAAAAACCTATTTTAACGGTTTACCATGTTAAACCGGAAGTTGTAACTTTTAGATAGAGAATAAAAAATTAAGATTGGAGGTGAAAACCATTTTTCTCTAAGATGAACCGTTCCAATGTTACAGTCTGAAAATGGCATATTTTAAACGTCAATATCTCGAAAACTATTGAATTTAGACATATGACATTTACAAAATAAGCGTAGAATTTTGTGGGGAATCAGAAAATAATACAATATATAGGGTGTTAGTTATTAAAAAAAAAACCAAGTATATTCGCCACGGGGCCACATATACTCCAGCATAATTTTAAAATGTGCACCTCCATGGTCTTTACAAAATTTTCTATTTCGAATTTTTATCTCTATCGTTGACTCACCCTGTACAACTGGTCTTATTCTTCCATTTCAGTAAATACCGCCGTGTTATGTTTAAAATAGTTCATGTATTTTTGTAACACTACCTATAGTGTTCAAGTTGAAAGTACTACGCTCAGTTTTTCTAAAATATGTCTGAATCAGATTTTATATAAAAAAAGTATGTCTCGCTTAAACCAGAGGCGGTACCAAGTCAAATGAGTAGGGAAAACTTGCTTTTAAGTACCTTATTGAACATGTAAAAATTCGTCTCCTAAAGGGTATAGCCTAGTCCGGATTTTTTACTTTTGTGATAAATATAAATTAACAGAACATGACTTTTGTATTGCATATTCGATTATTCATATTCCAGGCAGTGGCAGTTCGCGGTTAAAAAAACAGACGAAGTGCTCGAGAATTTTATTGTCAGGTCCCCATTTCATCAACCTACTCTTCCTTGAATTCTATCGATTACATTGCGTTCCAAGTTACAAACTATATTATTTTTAGGTTTAATAATGCTAAAGTCTACTCTCTCTGATGGGGTGTCTAGGTACGTTCGAGATCTTCGCCACGCGAAACACCTCAACGGTCATATTCAAACGGAACAATACAAAACATGAAACGTCAAGACAACCGTCAGTTCACCTCACCCATAACATCCAGTAGTACTGTCGCGCTGCGTTTTGGGTACTTCCGCTATCGGAGAGATAAGAACAGTGCGCCAGTTGTAGGATATTAGAAACGGTTGGGTCGATGTTAAGAAATTGTGACAATTGCCAACCACTTTATTAAGCAAATTACATTCTTATATTTATAAGGATTCTCTGGCACTACGCCTGAATATTAGTCACTGACATTTTGAGTTCAGCCATCCAAATAAAGTTCTTTTCACGATAAATGGTTCTGATTTAATGACTCCAATAAAATGGGTGCTAAGTGCTGTCGTAAATTCCCGTTAATTCCTAGTATTTATTTTCGAGCCCGGATTTCTACGTAAGGTTAAATTAAAATAAGATAATTTTAAATGTTTAGAAATCCTCCTATTATTTTGGAATATTTAATACATTAGTATGTAAAAATTTATATTTTGTTTTTTTTTCATTTCTCTAAATTAATATAAACACATCATACATTACTTAATTTCCTTAGTCGAGCTCTTTACGGTACCATTATACTTTGCTTATTTATTGCCAAAATCTTGTCGACATAATGGGATTAGTTTTATTGCAGTTTACAGGTCAAACCCATTTATTGCGAAAATAACTGTATTATATTTTGTGGACATTCTTTTTTTTTATTTGGAAAGCTAGGTATATTATTTCAAGTTCATTAACTTGACCTGGGATTATTATGTTATGTATTTGTCGATGAGGACGAAGATTAAAAATTTATCGTTTTTATATTGATTTAAAAGAATTAATTAAAATTCAAAGTAAAAATGACACTCTTGCTAAGACCCCGGTGTTTTAAACAAGCCTAACAAATTATAAAGATTTTAGTATCATACTTATTTACATAAAACAATATAAAAAGAAAATATGTTACTACTGTGCTATCTTAAATATAACAAATGTTTGTTGATATTTTACATTTAAAATTTATGTTAAAACCTAGCGTTTCCAAAATGCCTCGAAAATTTTAGACTGATGAGTATTCATTGTTGAACACAAATAAAAAATATAATTTAAAAATATGCCTTTGTTCCTCTGCATATTGCATAAGGAGTTTTACTTTTCTCCGTCTTATTTCCTAGCACAAATGCATATCAATATTAAAGCTAAAAAAGGTTACTCACTATCATAGTAGTAATTTAAAAATCTAGTCTCAAATAAGTAAATACAATATATCCAGCCTGTCTAAAAATTAAGTAAAATGATTACGGTAAGTAATAACATAACTAATAAGTTCTCACGATCTTGTTTAACTTTGGTACGTTCAATGGGACAAAAAAGCCACTTCAAAATTATGGTTACTTCCATCATCAGCGTAGAATTGAGTTTTTTAATAATTGTAAATTTCATATTTTTACGTCAATGGAAAAAGGGGTTTAAGTATAAAATTTAAATTACGTAGCTTATTTACTACAAAAAAATGTATTTTAGATAAGACTTGATTACTTTAATGGTACAATTTTAACCTATTTTTAAGTAATTTTTTTGTAAAATTTATTGCGAATTAAGATGCATATTTCGCAAAAACCATAACTGCAATCGAGTCTTATCAAGGCTAATTTTTTTGTAGAAAATAAGGTACATTTTATACTAAAACTAATTTTCTACCATTGGCATAGAAACTTGAAATGTACAATTATTAAAAACCAAGTTTTATATCTATGGATTATCATCATTTAGACATGATTTTTTTTGTCTCATAAAACATAACAATAATTTTAACCAAATTACATATACATAAACTGCTGGACAATTCAAGCGGACCGAGCTAATTGTTAGGTGAACTTTGGAGTAAAATATTTTACGAACGAATAAAGCTATCGATGCGCGGTTTGCAAAATTTAAAAGAGAATTTAATTCTTAATATGCACATTTTTTCCGATTTTTTTTACTTCTAACCTTTAACTGTCTACAGGGTTCAAAGAGAAGTATGTTTTTTTACCAAAGTTTCTAAGTACCGGATTTCCACAAAAATAATTTCAAACCATTTTGGATGGCATTTTCTTTATCTCCTATTTATAGAGAACAAAGTAAATTCTCAAATTTTTGATATCCCTCTTTGTTCATGAAATTTCGATTTTTTTCTCAACCCCTGTAAATTTCAGGTATTTTTGTCATTAGGCCTTACAATGTTTTGTAAGAATGGGTTTTGGTAAGTGATTATAACTTCTTAGGACCACCTCTTTTGCAACGAGTACATTTTAATTTCTTGCGTTTCGTCGTGAGCAGTTATCCGATTATGGGTACGCCACTGGTCACGACGAAACGCAAGAAATTAAAATGTACTTGTTGCAAAAGAGGTGGTCCTAAGAAGTTATAATCACTTACCAAAACCCGTTCTTACAAAACATTGTAAGGCCTAATGACAAAAATACCTGAAATTTACAGGGGTTGAGAAAAAAATCGAAATTTCATGAACAAAGAGGGATATCAAAAATTTGAGAATTTATTTTGTTCTCTATAAATAGGAGATAAAGAAAATGCCATCCAAAATAATGTAAAATTATTTTTGTGGAAATCCGGTACTTAGAAACTTTGGTAAAAAAACATACTGCTCTTTGAACCCTGTAGACAGCTAAAGGTTAGAAGTAAAAAAAAATCGGAAAAAATGTGCATATTAAGAATTAAATTCTCTTTTAAATTTTGCAAACCGCGCATTGATAACTTTATTCGTTCGTAAAATATTTTACTCCAAAGTTCACCTAACAATTAGCTCGGTCCGCTTGAATTGTCCAGCAGTTTATATATAAGTATAATAAAACAAAATATTTCAAAATTTTAGGGCCATACAGCGTCTTTTTTATTTGCGGAATATGTGGTAAAGATCCAAAATTCCACGGGAATTAAAAAGTTCTTTTTTGCCTCTTGGGACCTTTCTTATTGTTGTGATTTACGATGAGTGGCCTTTTTAAAACTAAATTTAACGTTTCTGTCACTCCAACTTTGATTTTCAAATAAAATAGTTTTTGTATGTTACTTGGAATTGCAAACGTATTTTCTATATCAGCCCTGAAGATGACCTTCCAGTAGGCCGAAAGCGCAAGGCAATAGAAAAATAAATTTACGCTGAATACGAAAAATATTTTTCATTTCATTGAAAAATCGGCTTACCACTGACTTCTCCCTTTTACGTTAAATTCCAACTTTATTTCAATTACTTTTCGGGTTTTTAATAATATTATTTGTTTTTAAGACAGGCTGAATATAGTTTGTAGAATCTATAATATGTAAATACTAAGCTTAGTTTAAGACTCTTTACATATTTAGTTCGACTTATTTGCATTTAGGGTTACCAAGTAACAAAATATATCGAAATTGTAATAAATATAATACTTTATACAAAAGCTGTCGAGTAACATGCAGTTACATTCTAATATCTATTAGTTATAATATGGAGGGTTCCATATAAGTCTAGCTGCTAAATTGGTATTGTAACAATACACAATATCTGCTATCTAATATAAATTATTTCTATTCAGCACATTTTTGTGTATAATTACAATACGTCTATAGGTTACATTACTTTAAAAACGTGGACTGTCATATGCAAAAATGATACTATTTTAAGTTCTTATCTTTCAAAATATTTATAATTTTTTTTTGCATATGTAGAATTATTATTATCAAGTTGCATTAAGAGTATTTAAGTACAAACATACTAATAAAAAAATATAAATTAACTACAATGGAATGATCGAATACTTGGTATTAAGGAAGTGAAGTTGTTAGGCAATTACCCAATCTTGAATACAGCATTATCCACGGTGAGTTGCATATTCACTTTTAAAGAACTCAATATTTTTAATTTAATTGTTTTAAAACAGTGCAGAACAAAACTTCTTGTCTTTTAAATCTTTAATGGGAAGAAATAACACATTTCCTTCACTAATATATTAAATAATAGGTGGTTAGATTAGGGCTTGTCCACATGTTTCCGATCTAGCAACATTCATCATCGGGAGAAACAGAAATATTTAATAATTTTTTAAATTTGAAGAAGAAAAATTGATTCATCCTTTTCTTTTTTTGCTCTTCGTTGCTTTTGGTACTATGTTTTTTGGCCGATTTGAACTACCATAAATGCTTCCTAACATAATCTTAAAGCTCTGTTAAATTAATATTCGCAATTTTCCTTTACTTTTGTTACAATAAGCGTGTTCGGTTTTACCATCGGATTGGTCAGTTTACTCCGCGCCCGTTCGTTTAATGTTTCAGAGGACAAAAATAAATCTGAATGTCGCGTCGTTCGTTTATCATGTCGACGAACAAATTGAGGTACATATTTTTCGTAGGAGAATTTCCACAGATTTTAAAAATGGAATTTTCGAAAGGCGGGAATAAAATTTAACCATTAACGTTGTTTGAGGGATGAAGATAACCTTACATTTCGTAAAATTCGCTAAGATTATTTTTTATTACAGTTTACAAATAAAATGATATTAATCCGACCAAATTTTTTCTTTAAACTTGTTTACGTATAACTTTACAAAATTCTTCGGTTAGAAAATAAAATAGAAACCATCAAGATCGTTCGGTAAGTATGAAGTCGTCTGAATCCTCCGTGATCACATGATCTAAAAAATTTATCGCTCTCGTCTCATTTGCGAGGTGAAAACCGATCTTGCTAAATATATTTCCGTTTCTCCTGATAGTGGATGTTGTTACATCTGAAATATGTAGACAACCCATAATTTAATCACCTATTATAGAATATATTACTGGAGGAAGACGTCAAGTGTCTCATTTCCCCCATTTAACTTACCGTTCCCCTTAATTCCTTTGCAAGTCTATTAAAGAATCTGTTTTTTGTGTTCTTAAACGCATTGGTGCGGGTTTCCTTGAGATTTCATAATTTTAACTATTATTTCATTATAGGAAGAAAAACTTAGCGGCAAGCGGATAGAGTAGTGTGTCTTACACGGAAATATTTCATTATGTACGCTTATTTTCTACAATGTGGCTTTATAATTCTCTTCATAAAATTGAAATTTATCAAAAGATTAATCAAAATTTTATACCAGTACTCTGAAAATATTGGAATTACTTCAAAGAAGTTTTTCCAATTTTCCAGGGGTAGTGGTAAAGTAGATTTCAAATTATATCATTGATGACAGCAAAAAAAATTGACTAAGTAATATACTAAAATTATTAAATCAAGATTATAAACAACTAAATCTTTTAAGAAGCCAAGTTTAAATATAAAATGTTCTTGGTTTAATGAGATTCCCTGTACCTACTGTTAGAATTACTGAATAGACCCAAGGAACATAGAGTTTCATGTACATTTTTAAAGTAATGAATTTATAAAATACCTTGTCGAAACATTCAGACTTTTTGAATCTGAATTTCCATTCCAGTCCAGGAGAGTTAATATTTGACCAAATTTGCATGCGACTTTCTATGCACTTGAGCGATCCACTTCCCTATATACAGGTAATTCACGTGGAGCCGCATTTTAGGAAAACGTCTAAAATTATTTTTTTAAACTTACGTTTAGATGCATTTTTTGTGTGAGTGATCTCTTTAACTAAAATATTGGCATTTTTTTATTACTTCCGGTTATACTGGAAGAAACTATTAACTTTGTTATTTTAAATAAAATATGATTATTTTTATTGCATTTTTAGATTTTTTTTCAAGAAATTAAACCTATTTTGTATATAGCAAGTCAAACATCTAAACTGAATAGTTTTTGAGATATTAGCATTTAAAATATTATACTCTCGGCACTTTCACAAGCTGTAGCATTTTGACGATGCTTCTAAGAAAAAAAAAACTTTCACATTTGTATGTTGAATTTCTATTTTCTACTATTAAAAAATTAACTTCCGGTTAACCTGAAGTATATACCTTTTTGAATGTGTAAAGAATAAAAAGCCATTACAGGAATGGGTCAGCCATTTTTCTGTAAAATTCACCGGTAAGATCCCATAAGTATAATTTTTCAAATGCCATTATCTCAAGAACTTAGCAGCAGTTTAGACATATTGCGTGTTACACAAGATCTGTTTAGAATCTTAACCAAAACCATATATAAAAAACATTCTTCTCTTATTTGAAATAACAAAGTTGCCAGCTATTTCTGGTATAACCGGAAGTAATAGGAAAACGCCAATATTTAAAGAATGCACAACAAACAAATGTAAACTTAAATAAAGTTTTAATATATTATTTTCAGTAGTTTTCCCAAAAGTTCTAACGAATGCTCGACGTGGATCACCCTGTGTGCTTTGGCAGGTTAAAATATACGACACCAATATACGTATAACCAAATTTCCTAAAACACTTTGTGTAGTTAAATATATGCAGGTTATTTAAAAAAAGTTAAATCGAAATTATACTGAATGAAAATTTCAAAATATTTAAATTCATAAGGTGTATTGGTCTCCTCACAGTGAATAATCCCGCATTAAAAGTTTTTTGTTAAATTTCAATCAGATATAAATCGCGATTACAGTTCGGTAACTGAGATTTTTCATTACGAGACTAGATACGTCCGCCTTAACAACTCACCCGAATAACAATAAAAACTTAACAACTTATACAATAAACCACAGATCAGTAAAATATTGCTTTAAAATTAAAACAATAAAATAATAATAGGTAAATACATAAATAAAACAACATGGTATAAAACAAAGGTCACGACAAAAACTCACATACTAAACTTACTCCTTCACTTCGAAATACTTATAAGTTGGATTTTCGTAACCATTGATTTGCATATTTGCTACATGTCTTTCTTCGGGTGTAGCTGCTTGATCGACTTCTACAAATCCCTGGCTTTGTGGAGATCTGGCGGATCTTCGCTTGGCCACTGCGATACCTACCACTACGGCAGCAACTAACGCCATGCCAGCAAAAGCAAGAGTGAAGTAAACACTTCTTCCATCTTTTCGGTCGTAAATTTCACGCCTGACTGAAAACGTCTGGAAAAAAAACAATATTTAAATGAAAGGAATTGAGACATTTTAAGACTTCCTCCATTGGTATATTAAAAAAAATATTTTTATATTTTAGGATATATTTTCTTTATTCCTTCTGAGGGCCCGTTCATATGCCGGATGCACTTAGGTTAGCTTTGGCCCATTGTGCTCACCCTGTTTGATTATTCACACCCACTCGGTGATCGCAGTTCCTTGCACTAGGTCAACTGGGGAGAGGGTCAGGATGTCCTCTGGTTCCAGTTTTGGTTGCCCGAGTATTAGTTGCCTCTTTTGATTTAGTACACGCAATAGCAAACTATGTGCTGTACTGTTTCCCTAGCCTGTCCGCATAATCTTCAGTTAAGGTCTCCATTATACAGTTGCATTCTGTGCAGATGATTCTTAACAGCCATGTGTCTTGTCAGACCTCCTGTAACGTTTCTCAGCTGATTCCTGTTTATTTGAAGCAGCTGTTTCGTTAGTCTCGAGTCTGGTTCCCCAATGAAGCATTTACTATGGTGAAATCCCTGTCTGTTGTTCCAGTAGATTTTGTGTTTTGATTCATCGCTTTATGGCATCTCGAACTGTGCACCTTGATCCCCGAGTGCCGGTTCTGGACCAATGAATGTATTCTCTGAGCCTTTCTTCACGACCTCATCGTTTTTTTCATTCCCTGTAATACCTTCGTGCCCTCGTACCCACTGCAGTATTACCTTGTTTACTTTTGCCAAGGCCTCCAGTTACCCTTGACATTCAAGGGTAATACTGCAGTGGGTACCAGGGCACGAAGGTATTACAGGGAATGAAAAAACCGATGAGGTTACCTTGTTGCATATATGGATCCTCTTATTGAGGTAAGCTCTCCTATTGTTTTCATACGTACTCTGTAATATGGCGTAAATTTCTGCTTAGAACACTGGGATATTTTCCCAGAGGGAAAAATAAGTTTTCCTGCGGTCTTACTTCCTGGATCCCCGCTGCGGTACCCTATTTGGTTTTAGAGCCGTCTGTGTACCAGATTATGACCTTAGAATTAGTTTCTGGTGTTTTGTTTTGCCATGCGTTTCGTTCATCAATTACAACCTCGTATTTATGTGGATGATCTAACTCAGGCCCGCCTATAGTGTCACTTAAAAGTTCGCGTCCCGTTCTTTGTTTGCCGAGGAGCAGCGTTGAACTCTGCAGTCTATAGAGTTCCATTCTGGCTTCTCCTTTTATCACCGAGTGACGCGGAGGAAGGTTTTAGGATATAATTCTCTACATGTTTCTACTGTATAAACATTCATAATCAGGATAAACAGATTATAGTTTATTTAAACTGCTGTTTGTGCATTCGAATCATATAGAGAACTATCCTAACATATAAAAACAAATTCCTAAATGATAAAGACCCAAAGTGTCTCAGTTCCACAGAATGACCAGGCAAAGTGAACAATGACAAATTTTTCTTATATGTTTTGTCTGTTAAAGTTATGAGTTCCTATATATAGTATATCCATGGTTCAATGTTTGATTTGTATTCTTATAAAAACGAAGCAGGTTTTTATACCAATTTTAAAATAAGAGTATTCTCTTTGTCTGAACTTTCTTTAAACATCATGCTTAAAAAAAGAATTGTTTTTAAATTTTATTAGGTAAACTTAACTATACGAAGTTTGGTTTAAATATCAACTTACTGGTTCTCCATGACTAATTTCATGCGACATAATGTGTGCAACTCTTATAACGTCTTGTTGGTGAGATGCAGCCTTTGCGACCTCCTCTACAGCCTCTTGTACGGCGACATCATCTACTTCTCTGTGATTAGTCGTGGATGCAGTTATATAGTTAGTTACAGTTTCGGCAACAGCACTTTCAGCTGTGGATACGACAAATATGGGAGTCTGAAATAAAATAAATTATGTTTAATTTAATTTTTATAATTATTGTGAAACTTATATCTTCTTTCAATTAAGAAGTTAATAAACTCAAAGAAAATTTAAAGTACATAAATGTTATGTCTCGTTTTTAATAAATTTATTGGTCCAGGAAGAAGTAACGTAACACAGCGTCCATTAATTATGGAATAATTAAAAAAATTTCAAAAGCCCATATTTTCATCAAATCTTAATCAATCCGTTCCATTTTCAGTTTATTGAGCAGGCTGTCTCTTGAACCTCTAAGTAGAATGTGTGTTATCTCACTTTATGTTTTTTTTATACAGGGTAATGGCTAAAATACGAAGCTATGAAAATGGAATTTTATTATGTGTTAATGTTTCTGAAGTGAGGGAAGGAATTTTATATCTTTGTCTTTAAACTACAAGCATTATATTATAGACTACGTTAAAGAAATGTACATGAGATGGTAATTTATTAAGAAGTATGTGGGTGTATTAAATTTCTATTGCCTTACCGATGGTCTCTTATCAGATACAACTTTGTCCTCAATGTTTTCATCATCAATATTGCTTATTGTTTTTCCCAAAGCAGCTTCAACTCGCTTTTTTTCTTCTTTTAATTCAGTTCGCTCTTTTTTCCTTTGTTCTTTGCGTTCTTTTTCTTGGAGTCTTTGTCTTTCTCTTTCAGCTTGTTTTGTAGCTACTTCAGCTTTGTATTTATCTAAAATGGCTTGTTCGGCATCAGAGGTCATTGCTAATAGTGATCCAGGAGTTTCATCCTTTGATCGAAGCGCTGAAAAATAATTAATAATTAGTGGAAAATGTGTAGTTTAAATATTTATAAATCAAAATAATTTTCTTCAGTTAAAAAAGGCCCGATAGAAACAAAGACAAAACACAACAACAACGAAAGAAAAAAAAACAATGTCAGACACCCATATTCGTTTTCGGGTGCTCGGTGATTTAACGCTATGGTGTTTTTCAAAAAAGCTAATTACCTTGGATGTAATCATCCATCAATTGGCCAATTCGGGACGACAACTCTGGATAACGTTTTAGCATTTGCATGCTTTGATTGACTGTACGATCAATATCTGTCAGTCTTTCCAACACTCGCGGCTGTTCTCTGGCTGCTGCTTCAACACTACTAGCCAACAAATGACGGTAGTGAGATATGGCGTGAGCTCTATCCTTGTGAAGGGATCGCAGGAGTTTCTGGAGGCATTTTTGGACACGATGAGTCTATATTACAAAATTTAAAAATGTTAATAATATATAGGTTTCCAGTTTACAGTAGGGTTGTATTATAATTATACCCTTAGTTCCGCTAGAATCTTGAAGGCCTAAAAAAAATAAGGTTCCAATTGCTGTAAATACAGGTGAAAATAAACGAAGTAGGTATTCCTGAACTAGGTAATTTTAACGGGAAAAGTTTAATCGTAAAAAACTTTCGACTGTCTTTCAACTTACGTTGCCACGTTTATTTAATCCTTTTATTGCCCCCCCCCCCCCTTCGTTTCAGCTTTTTTAATAGCCCATAACTGTAAAAATAAATAAAAGAAAAACTATTGAAACAAGAAGAACAAAATATACCGATTCAATGCAATGATAGTTGAAAAAGCCTATAACCTTAGTAATTTGTTGATCTTCCTGTGGTTTGTTGGTATTTTTAAAAAGTAATTTAAATTCATATATTAGGTATATGTATGTCTACCACAAAACCTAAGCGTTGTGTTGTAAAGTGCTATTCAAATACCAGTGTCAAACACAATATTTATAGCCTTTCAAAGATGAAAGTCGCAGTGTGTCAAATGAAAAAGTAGTTGAAAGTTTTAGAACTGACCGGTCTTTTCGAAACCTAGCTCTATGAGCAAATAAATAAAAAAAAACATTTATTTTCAACAAAAATACATCAAAATTTCACAATAATTCGGATGTAAACAAAAACACTGATTTGACAAGCAACAAGATCGGTAACGATGCTCACTAGATATTTTTATCGAATCGACGTCATCGAGTCATCACGCCACCTAATTTGGGACTTTCAAATTAGTCGAAAAACTTTATAAAGAAGGAATTAAAAAATATATCCAAATATAAATTCATGACCTCCTATTCAAAAAATAATTATTTGTTTAAAAACTTTAAATTAACCAGGATAATGATTTCTTTTATAGTTAGGTAAAATTATAATCACTTCTGGTCAGCTTCCATAAAATTGAATAAAATTTGCAAAATTTACTTAGATTAATAATATTTTAGGTAATAAAAACTTCATGTTTGTTACAAGGATATTACTATAACGAGTTTCAAATTTCGCAAATAATTTTAAAAATAAAAAAATAATATCAAAATTAAATATTAATACAAAACTTACATTGGGTGGATTTTCATTTAATGCCTGAGTATAACAAGACATGGCTTCCTTCTTTCTCTGATTAATGTGAGCCAAGACCCGTTGTTGGTGCATGGCTGCCAACTGGTGCTTTTCCGCGTCTCCTTCTTCCTCTAAAGCCTGGACAGTTTGCTGGAACCTTTGTGTCATACGCTGTTTAAATTCATCCGCACCACGGGGATCAGTCGATCGCATGTCTTGGTATCGCTCTTCCAGATCAGACCAATCTTTCATGACTCTTGTAACTTTTTCTCGGTGTGTTTCTTCAAGACGTTCCTGTTGGATAAATTGATTAATATTATGGTGTAACAATAAAAAATACGAAGTTTTTGCACCCTTTAGGTACTCGAATATATTTTTAGGAAATGTAAACACATTAATATTAAAATCTTATACAACTACGCCTATCATCAATTATTCATATATTACCTATATTTTAAAAAAATTAATTTGATGATGGATAATGATGATAAATTACAAAACATATTTTCATTCAAGTTTAATGATGATGGCCAAAAGAATACAATATAATAAAGGCAAGGGAAGGAAAAATATTTTATAATAAATAAATTATCATAACCAAGGCCAAACATTTGTTCTTTTTTTTTTGAACTCTTTGGCTCTATATTCAAAAATAATGGATACTATTAGAGAGTGATAGAAGCAAGGGGGGTTTATGTAGAAAACCATAAATTCCAAGAAATTTCAAGTTCAAATGTGTGTAAAATAAATTATATCTTGTTTGATTGTTAGAAATGTTGAGCAGGTATGTTTTTTTTACCATACAGGGTGTTATGCAATTAGCGCATTACGCCAAACCGGCACATAAGCCAGCCCTAAGTAGATATAAATTAAGCCGAAGATTTTTACGGCTTAATTTTTTATTAATTAGTTAGTTTGAGAATTATGGACGATTTTTTCGATTATCAAATGAGTTAACAAATTTTCACATCTCATAACACAAATGTGCTATAAAAACTTTATATCTTGTCATTAAGCAACTCGATATTGAAAATTCACTTTTTATCCACACCGGGCAGACCCATTAAAGCTAGAGTCTCGCGTTGTTTGTTCTCGTTTGAATTACGTTCCGGCGACGCGGCTTAACAGTGACATAATCTAACAAATTAAATACCATGCAAAACAAAAAATAGTCGGGTAGATTATTTTACATTAAAATGGATTGTTTCTCTAGGACACCCAAGGTGTAGCCCAAATAAATATTTATAATGCATCAATTCCATAACACCAAGTATTAAGTTCAAAAAAATCAAATTTACTTAAAATTTGTTTTAAAATGTTACAGTGAAACATATTCCTACCTGAGCCTCTTTATAACTCTGGTGTTCATTTCTAGGATCAAAGTGAGTAAAATATGGGTCTGGTGTAGCCTCTGTTGTTGTTCGTTCAGTTGTAGGAGTGGTTGTGGTAGTACTGACAGGGGATGCTGTTGGCGATTTGGCTGCGCTGGTAGTACTGTGCGGGGTTGTATCCCAATTGGTATCATCATAATCTATAATTTAAACATTATCCATTAAATTATAAGTTTAAATATTTTAATTTGAAGAAGTAGTCCATACTTGAAGTGAAGTGGTAAGCTAAATGGGGAGAAATAATACTCAAAGTCAACCTTCACTAAGGTATATTCTATTTCTTACTGAATATATCTTAGTGAAGGTTGACTTTGAGTATTATTTCTCCCCATTTAAGTATTTTGTTATGAGTATAATATATTTTATAAATTGGGCAACACATGAACAACTTTACATAAAATGTTGGGTTATATCGAGTTGAGACGACCTTGACCTTAGTTATAATTGTTAATTGTGGTGTGTTAGGTGTAGTAGAGATCTATAATCTTAGATCAGCGTCGCATTCAGTTTTATTAAATATATTTGTATTTAGGTCATGCACCTACGTCGCGATTACGCCAGGAAAAATCGGTGACGATCGGTAAAGCAGATTAATAACCAAGTGATGAGTTATTTCAAATTTGCTAGCAATGGGCTCTTTCACTTTTCTCATATTTGATAGTCTTGGCATTTAAATTGTTAAATCATAACAATAATGCTTTTCAGTTCATTGAAAACGCCAAACCGACGCGATGACGTCGATTCAATAATGAAAAGTTTTATGCTTGTTAAATAATATATGTTAACTTAAAGAGAAATAGTCCATACTTAAGGTGCAGTGGGAATTTAAATAGAAAGAAATAAGAAATTTTAAGTCCTTCTTCACTGATATATTTAGAAAAACGGGTTAGAAGTTAGAATATTTACATGTTTCGAGTATTCTTAGGAGAATATAATAACCTTAACTTTAAGAAAGGAAGGAAAGGTACCCAATGTCTTAACGGAGGTAGATTCACGGTTATTTAGGTTGTATACTGAAGTTTAATAAAGAAGAAACATATTACCAAAATAATTATTGTAGAAAGGGATCAGTGATGAGATTCTTCGTCTTCTTTCATTGAATTAGAGTTATAGTAAAGGTAGAAGTAATAAATGACTAATCAATTAAAATGCTGAACCCATACATTATGCATTACTTCTACCTTTACTATAACTCTTTTAATCAATGATACTTTCTACCCTACACCTGAGTGCGTTATCCAGAATTTTATCACTGGTCCCTTTCTACAATTATATATATAATTGAAACTTTAAAATACATTTTCAATTTTTTTGTGACAAACAATCATTTGCCAAACTGGAAGTTCTTGTGAACTCGTTAGTAAAATGGTTGTGTTAAATCTTCAACTAGACAAGTTAGGAAACGATGTCACGCTTCACGCTGGTATGGAAGGCTTTTAAAATAAGCAATTCACTTACAAATTTTGAATAAACAAACTGTTAAGGATGATAAAACTCAACTCATAACGTAAGCTTTAAATTTTCCTATATGAACTTCTGGTCCTATTTTGATCCATCTAAAAACTATTGGGCAACTAGGCCCATTTAATAAATATTTAGCTCACCTTCATCGTCTTCATCATCGTCATCGTCCTCATCATCAATACTGGGATCATCAGACAGTTCAGTGTCATCAATTAAATCATCAAGATCGTCATTATCATCGTCCTCACTTGACTCGTCATAAGCGTTATCTGAATCGGCAAAAACGTCTTGTTCTTTTTTGAGAATAGTAAGATCAATTGACTTTTTTGGTTTCACGTTATCTATAGACAAAAATAGGTAAATTTAACACAAATTTGACTCAAAAATAAACATTTATATATGATTATTGTTCTAAATTTGAAACCACATCATTCAGTAAATTCAATTTTAAGATTAAACTTGTTTGAAAATATTCTAAAATAAAACATATTATAGTACAATGTTTAAAGTGGCAAGTATTCGGTTAAAAATTACTTTACTTTGTTATCAGATTTTGTATGTTGCATACAAAATGTTCAATGCCTTCGTGAATAAGACTTGTATAAAGCAATTAAGGCTCGACCTCAGATTCTCAGACCACTGGACAGACACACCAAAACTAAAGTATACGTCCTTTAAATGATAGTGTGGTTGCCCGACTGAATGTTTAAGAATGATTAATAAAAGTATCTATTGCTTAAGAAACCAATGATCTTGTTGGGTTCTCCAAGGTAATATATGCGAAAGAGCTGTAAAAACACATAACTTCTCTAAAAAAGAATCAGTTATGCCTACCAGAAAGTAACCGTAATTATGTTATACTACATTATGTAAACATGAATTTTATATTTTACCCTTAAAGTGTTTCGGGCAGCAAACAAACTCGACGCCACTAAATAATGATATTCCACAGGGTAGAAGCATAGCGAAGGATCTAAGTTGTAGTCCTTTCTCCTGACAAGCATTTCCTGCAGTTACATTCCATTTTCCAAACGTCCAGCAATTAGTCTGGTTGTGAATATGATCAAACATACAGTTTTCGGGAACTAGAAGTGCGTCTGATTGAAATGGTCCTTCTAGAATCAAGAAGTATTTACATTAATAATTTGTAATAGACATTGAGATAATATAGCATATGATTAAGGCTAAATTCTATGGGTACTAACGTTGACTTGGCTGTCGTCTTGGCAGCCTGCTTGAAAAAATCATCATAATAGTAGTTTGTATAGAAAAAGAGTGGATATGATGTCCATACCCCACGAGGAAGTAAATTGAGCATGACATTGACAAACCTCGAGTTGTACAGTATATTTTTTCTACGACCCAACTTACGAACCTTATAATAAAGTATAAAAAAAGGTATAATTTGGTATAACTTTTAAAAATTATTAAAAAGAAACAATTGAAGAAAAATGCATTTCGTTGGAAAATCCAAGTACCAAATTTCACTGCGATTTAAGTCAATTTTTATATTTAGAGAGTATTCTTGGTTGCCTACTTCCGCAAGAATAATATCTCCGGACGATAAGCAAAATAACTGTAAAATTTATTTTAAAATATTAAAAACGGCTAACTTCCAATAAGGGTATAGAATAAAAAACGAAAATAGGGTGGTGAAACCCATTTTTCTCTAGGATGCGCCGTTTTAATGCTACAGCCTGTCAAATGCCATTTAATGTCTACTTTATAACTCTGGTTTTGAGAAATATAACAAAGTTCAGTAGTTTAGATTTTATGGAATCCTGCGTTGAGAGTGGGTCACCCTGTATAACTTACCTAAACACCTGAAGGGTTTGACCCATCTTGCCGTTCTGCACTTTCCTCGCGACTGAGCACCAGGAGTGGCACCAGCTCTACACCATGATCCGATTTTCAGATAGTGGCTACTTTCCACAATATTAGTTATATCCCTTTTTGGATATACCTGCGAAGCAAAGGTTATTTTATTATACAGAATGTGGAATTTGTAGGGAATAAAAAATATATTTTTAACATTAGAATTTGGAAATATTTGATAAAAACCAAAAATGCAAGATTTTTTTACAAACACATTTGTATGCGGAAAATATAAAATAAAATAAAATAAAATACATTTTTTACGCATTTATACCATTGGTATAAATCAAGTCTGCATTTCAATCTTGAAAGCTGAAAAGCAGACTTGAACGATGTAGATGCGCTTACCATTTTGCAGTATTTTAAGATATCCATTTTGTCTTTGAGGCAAACTGCCTTGGACCTGAGATCTGAGGCCCATTCTCCCTGTTCTGTCATATATTTAGGTTGGTAGACTTCTTGCCCTCTTGGTCCAGCATCACAAAGAATGGCTACTTGAGGTTCAAAATGAGACACGGCACCTCCAGCACCCAAGTTTGGGTCTAATCCCTGCAAATAAAATATAATAATGATTTAGACGAAAAATCGCAACCCCATCAAAGATAATAATTCATATTTGTATAAAAACTGTTTTTTTTTTTGATGTTTCGTATCTTTTTCTACGACCACCTATGAAAATGAAAAAAAGCACGGTTAATCTATCACACGCATGTTGAAAAAAAAATATCAAGGCACATTATTTAATTTAAACATATGCTGCCAATTTGACCGACAACTCGTATTTATTAAAAAGAACAAATTTTAAAAAGCAGTAATTGTAAAGTGTTTAACTTATTTATCATGTATTTATGTATTGAAAACTGCACAATACAGGTTGATACAGAACATATCATTAACCCAATTATACATGTAGTATTTATTATTGGTGACCCCTCATAGTCAACTTCTAGAGTTGTGTCGAGTGATTCAGAATTAGAGTGTGAAAATATGCCATCTGAAATTATAAAAAATGTTAATAATATACTGGAAAATCTATTACCAGAAAAAACAAGTCGCGCTGAAGAGAGTGTCATGTATTCAACAACAATTCTTTATCGGTAGCGATAGCGTAGAGAATAGAGCTCTAGCCTACAGATCGCAAGGTCACAGGTTCAAATTCCATCAGGAGTATTTGAATTTTTTTTATAAAAACATTAAATAATTTATAGAATTACTTTGAATTGAAATCTTCCTTGTTGGGTGGATTTTTAAAATTTATGTTTAATGCATCTTTCCTTGATTAAATTTAAAATTTTTCATTCTGGTTAATCTAGAAGTCAATCCAGGATTAGTTCTTCCTATGATATAAAATATGAAAAAATTAAAAAGTTAAACTACAAATAAAGGAAAAGCTTATTGACAAACTATGAAACTAGATATTAAGTGTAACATAATCCTAAGTATGCTCATTTCAACACTAGTGTTGATATTTTTTTTTCAACACTAGTGTTGAAATATTTTTTTCACAAATCAAGGCTTTTTAATAATTCTTTGTGGTCGTAGAAAAAATAGTGTACATTACTCGTGTGAAAGTAATTATTCTAAAACTCTGAGAATGCCTGCACTCGGCTGACGACTCGTGCTATATCTCCTCCTTTAAAAAGTATTACTTTCATCACTTGTTATGTAATATACTATTATCAGTATTTAGTCCAGGTAAATAGGTTTTATGCGTTGTTTAAATAAATAATAAAATAAATTCGTTATTTGTACAAAATTATTGTTTAAATTGATTTCAAATTGTAGATTTAAATAACCCAAGGCAGTCCTCACACAAGGAAACTTGAAAGAAACTGTAATAGCTGGGATGCTAGGGGACTGGGGGACTAGGTCACCTAGCGTGTAGATGTAAATGAGCCTACTCACATGGCACTACCTAAGTTGTGATAACTGGGAGACCTGGCAACCCGAGTATCCGCGACTCGGTATGCTGGGTCGCCACGGTACTCCAGTCTATTGAGTGACGCAAAATTATAAATATGGAACAATTTTTTAAGCCGAAATTCATGAATGTGCGACCTTTAGCTCGCGACTGCGTGACTATAGTATCGGACGTGTGAGAATGAGACAACTCGAGTAGCCTAGTCGCCCAGTCTTCTAGTTTCCAAGATACTACAGGTTCTTTTAGGTTTCCCCGTGGGAGAACTGCCTAACACCTTTTTTCAGACCTTTTGAATTTATCGATTTAGTAGTTTATTGCTTTTGTATTCTTTTGGATTTGTACAGTTCGTTGTCAGTTCTTATTAAATATTTATTATATTCAAGTACTTACTGGACTTTAGTTTGGTTTGTTCCCGAGATAAATATATACTTTCGCTCAGTGTTCGGATTAAATAAAAAATTTGACGCTTTTATGTTTATTAACTAGTTCGTAGTGAGTTTAAGAGTTACTGGATCCCTGTTAAAGTTCCTAGTGAAAATATACGTGTGTTTCGACCGTGGGATGTTAAATAATATGGGTTCTCCAAGGCAGTGGCGTAGCCAGAAAATAAGCTCGTGGTGGTGGGGGGGTTCAGTAGGTAGGCCTTTTTTTTATGGAGAGAGGGACAATCGGGACTACATATATTTTATGATATTGTGCCCAGTGAAGAAGGCGGAAAAGCGCCGCAAGCGAAAAATTTTCGGGGACACGCTCAAAGTTCGTTTAACATTCACCTAACTTCTATCAAATTTCGAAAATTAAATTATTACCTCTCCCCCTCTGCATGGTTTGATTAAATTTGTTTTTGTTAATGTTTTTTTTCCTTTTTTTTTGATATTCCTAGCTGGCTCTTTATTAAAAAAAAACATTTTGATATTTGTGAAAGATATGAATATTGGTGTCAATCCAAAATTTTAACATAAGAATGACTATAACCAGCGTTTTTCGGGATCGGTTTTTCATAATTAAAAATAAAGTAAATATCGCTCACCACGCCAAAATTGAGAATTTTTTCAGAAATTTTGTATTTTATTAGCTAAGAGCAGTTTTTGGTGTAAATGCTTATATTTTGAAATTCTCCTTCTTAAATGTCGTTTTGTATATTATAAATTATCACACTTCTTCCATAAAAAATTTTGTTGATTTAAAATAGCTCTAAAAAAGGGAAAACGGAACAGACAAGTACTATATTATAATAGAAAAATACTACAAAATATTATTCTTTTTACTCGTTTTCCTATAAAATTGCATCATAAATCAATAACTAAAACGATATACGGCCGAAACCTTAATCTCTATTTATCTCTGTTTTATAACAGGACTTTTAGAAGGAAATTTGAAAAATTAAACGTTTCCTACAAGACCTTGGTAATCTAAGCCAAGAATACATTTTTTAAAGATTTAAATTAAGAGTCCAAGCGTGAGACGAAAAATTAGGTTGCAATTAGACTTTAAGACCCGAGCTCCTAGGCTAAATAACATACGCCACTCCGGCCACCGATAGGATTTTATGTTCGCTTGATAAAACTATTTACTGATTACTCCTGAATAAGAAGTGCGTTTTGGCGTTTGACGAATTAAAGTTGTTGGCAAAAACTGGCTATAATCTGCATCATAAGAAACTTTAACGGGAACAAATAAAAACCATAAAAAAATTATTTATTAATTTTACCGGTATTATTCTGCCCAGCCATGACAAAGTAAAATATAAAATCTCGATATTTAGGGAAACGCAAAAAGTTCAGTTCTTCCCGGAAACGTCGAATATCGAGCTGCAGCGTTTTTTATAGAATGCTGACCACCAGTTTGTTTTTTGTAATATTATAGTGTTCTTTGAATGACGAATCATTTATGTATACCTAATTTGAATAATATATCTTAAGCCATTTCTGAGTTAACAATGGGAGGAAGGCTGACTTTATTTAAGCACCGTATACAGAGTGGCCCATTTGTGTGACAAAGTAATATATCGTCTCTGCTATTAAAGATATCAAAAAAAATTGTTTATAAAAGTTGTGAGGTATAAAAAAATATATGTTGTAAAATTATCTATATATATTATCTATATTATAGGATGGTCCAGAAAAGTAGGACAATAAAAATATATATTTTTTTAAATGGAACATCCTATATGTTTTAACATTTTTTGTTTCATCACAAAATTATTCATAAGACGCCATATTTAGTTTTTTAATTTTTTGCAACGTTGCCAAACAAAATGCAAAATTCTTGAAATTTTGGGAAAAACATGACAGTGTGTATTTGTCGATTAGAATATTGAAAATCGAAACTTTCTTGTAAACTCCTAAGTTTCTGGATAGACAAACTGTCTTAAATTTTCAAGTACTTAAATTTTTGCACAGGGTGTTTTCTGTTGACGTCCTAATATAGAAAATTTAAAAATATAAAAAAATGTTTTTTTAAATGAAACACTCTATATTTATTAGGCTCATCTGAGAGAAAATTTTTTTAAGTATATTTTATTGTTGTTAAGTAATACCTATCCCTAAAGGACCCCGCACAAAGCTTATGGGAAATGGCTTTCGGCTAATTTTTCTGAATTTTTAGTATTTTCTAAATCTTCACGTCCTGATTAAAAGTATCCATGGCCGTAATCCAATCTTATGACTAGTTTTTGAGTTATGACCTTTTAAAGTTGGCAACTTTTTAATTTGAGATTTTATGCATTGTCTGGAGTTTCACTTGTTTCTTAAAAACTATCAACTTTTTTATTTTTTTTATGGGTGAAAAAGTAGGCCTTAAGTTTTCTTTTACTTATATAGAAATAAAATATGTACAGGATGTTGAATAATTTATAGGCGGATTAAATAAATAATAAAATTAAAAAATTATGAAAATCCAAAAAAAAAATTTTACTCATTTTTTGAATTTTGAAAACAAACGGCTAGATTTTGTTCATATTTTAATATCTTGTAGTACCAAGCTGTGGATGAAAAAAAATGAGTATAGGTTGACGTAGAATATTGCCGGGTATTTTATTTTTTAGAATAAAAATTGAAAATCACCTGAAAACGTAATAAACGACATTTAATTAATTCCATTTAATTATTACGCCAATCTGTAACAATTTTCTCTTACAATAATTATTCTATAACACATTCGTATTTTAGATATACAGGGTGAACCAGTTACAATAATTTACACAAGTGGAAACTTTTAAATATAGGATAATTAAAAAATGTTTTTTTTTATCAAAGACAAAATATTGTTAAATTATAAAATATTTTTTTCGTAAAATACCTTGGCTCTTGTACATGATACGTTTAGATTAAGTATCTTAAAATCATACCAACATCGTTTTTTTTTCATAATTTATATTTTTTACTTTCCTATAAGTATTTAAAAGTTTTCACCTGAGTAAACCATTGTGACTGGTTCACCTTGTATATCTAAGAAAAGAATGTGTTATAGAATAATTATTGTAAGAGAAAATTGTAACAGATTGTCATAATAATTAAATGAATCAATTAAAAATCGTTTATTACGTTTTCAGGTAAATTTTCAATTTTTTTTTGGAAAATAAAATACCCGGCAATATATTCTACTTCAACCTATACTCATTTTTTTCATCCACAGCTTGGTACCACAAGATATTAAAATATAAACAAAATCTAGCCGCTTGTTTTCAAAATTCAAAAAATGAGTAAAAATTTTTTTTTTGGATTTTCATAATTTTTTAATCTTAGAATTTATTTAATCCGCCTATAAATTATTCAACATCCTGTACATATTTTATTTCTATATAAGTGAAAGAAAACTTAAGGCCTACTTTTCCACCCATAAAAAAAAGTTGATGGTTTTTAAGAAACAAGTGAAAACTCCAGACAATGCATAAAATCTCAAAGTAAAAAGTTGCCAACTTTTAAAGGCCATAACTCAAAAACTAGTCATAGGATTGGATTACGGCTATGGACACTTTTATTCAGGACGTCAAGATCTAGAAAATACTAAAAATTCAGAAAAATTAGCCGAAAGTCATTTCCCATAAGCTTTGTGCGAGGTTATTTACTAGTTTTGGCAATATTTCGATTTTTATTTAAATTTTCACTTTTTTAATTTGGAATTATTTATTTTGTATTTTTTTTATACACATTATCGTAATGAATATGTACATTCTCCCTCATCAACAATACAATTTAGTTGGGGCGAGAAAGTTCGGTGTGGGTACAGTTGAGCGCCCCGCTTGTGTGTATTCAGTTTGTTGCAGTTTTGGTCGGGTTAGGTTCCTTTAGTTTTTGTCAGGTTTGGGTGTGTTCGGGTTTGTTAGGTATGGGCGAACGAATCCTACTAGTTGGGGCGAGAAAGTTCGGTGTGGGTACAGTTGAGCGCCCCGCTTGTGTGTATTCAGTTTGTTGCAGTTTTGGTCGGGTTAGGTTCCTTTAGTTTTTGTCAGGTTTGGGTGTGTTCGGGTTTGTTAGGTATGGGCGAACGAATCCTACTAGTTGGGGCGAGAAAGTTCGGTGTGGGTACAGTTGAGCGCCCCGCTTGTGTGTATTCAGTTTGTTGCAGTTTTGGTCGGGTTAGGTTCCTTTAGTTTTTGTCAGGTTTGGGTGTGTTCGGGTTTGTTAGGTATGGGCGAACGAATCCTACTAGTTGGGGCGAGAAAGTTCGGTGTGGGTACAGTTGAGCTCTCAGCCCATGCTCTGACAGTTTGTTTACGAACTCTACATCATCACTTGTCATTTTTGTCTTTCCAGTATTTCTGTTTACATCTAAATTATTTTTAGTTATTTGAAAATGAAGCCAGGTTTGACAAAAACTAGTCCTTTTACTACAACGACGTGCCCTTTTTTCCAAAAAAAATATTGAATATGGTCACAATGTGCCCAATAGCGGATTCCCAAAGTGACGTCTAAAAAAAAGGTCGCTGCCTCCAAAATCTCTCTACTCCTTTCCCAGTGACTCATGTAATTTGTTATCTGTGCTCATGTCATGTCTTGGTATAATTAAAAAATTTAAGAGAACATTTTTTGCAACATCGTCAAGTTGCTATTTTCATGACGTATATTTAATAAAGTCCATGTTTCTGTTTCAATCGTCTTTTTATTTCGAGAATACAGAAAATTTTATTTTAGGTTTCTTTACAAAAATTTAATGGAAAAGCCCATTATGAAATATTATTTTCTAACTAAATTAATTTTATGTATTTGCTTACCTCTAACAATACATATTTATATACTATAACTGGTTCTACCCGTCTTCTCTTCCGGCCTTTGCATCAGTATGCATTGTATCGTTGCTTGGTTTAAAAATTCAAAACGACAAAATGTGTAAATGAATTAAATTTATGATACTTTATTTACTCCTTTGCACTTATGTGTGACGTGACACAGAATTATAATATTTGTATAGCGTTTCATCTGTTATTTAATTTGTTTTCAATGCTGGCACCTTACATAAAATTTCTCATATATTGGTCAGGTAGAAACCTAAGGCGACAATGCAATGGTTTAAAGACGACAGATGTTAGGAAGAAGTTTAATTTTATGGGCGTCCGGTCACGCAGCGATATATAAAAGATGGAAGATGGGAAGAAATAAATATTATTATTTAAAAAAATATTATAAGTATATAATCTATTAATTTTTTTCTTCACTCTTAGATTAAGAGCATCCAGATTTGTTTTGGGTTTTAATTTTTTCGCCTTCATTTTTGACTTGGGAAAAATACAACAAAAACACTTTTTCATAGCTAATGTTTATGTTCTACAAGATACGTTTTTAGTTTTCAAATTTGAAGTTTCGTTCTTTAGATACCAACCTCAAGTCAATTTTTTTAAATACAGACCTGGAATTTTAAATGCAGATTTAGAGACTTCTAAGCTTTAGAAATTTAATACAATTTAAAGAATTTTCAAATTTTAACATTTTGTCATCTAATAACGTATTTTTTCAAATTATCTTTTTATATCATTACGGTTCTGAACAATTAGAGCCAAACTAAAAAGAAATATTTCTAATTTGAAGAATCCTACCATTTTTACTCAAAGAGGCCTGATATTTGATAATTTACAAGAAAAAAGACCCAAAGTTTTGGCTTGAAATATTTTTTTGTCTGTTTGATTTTGTTTTATGTTTCGCATGAAACTAGCATCATCAGACCATATAAACTGCAAGAAAAAATTAAAATTATTTTTGAAACAAAGATAAGCATAATATTAATAGACTAACTCCAGTTACGCTCAGCTGTGAGTCACTGACATTCGATCATGGTGTTCCGACTATGATTCTCGTAGTGGGCATACGCACAATAAGAAAACTATATCCGAATTTTAGTAGGTTTAAGAGTGCAGGGAAGAGTGTAAAATGTATCATCTCCCAACCCACCCCATTCACGCCGGTAACCAGGCCGGATGTGATCGGACATCTCGTGGGGTGCGGAAGAAGGTACACACTTCCCAATCGGTAGGTTATACAATGGCGCAAGAAACCGAGAGTTAGCCCTTGGGGGGAGCGTCGCATGACTAAGGATTGTGGTTCGGAACCCACGTTAAGCTGTAGGTCCCCTCGGGAATGGCCATGGCAGCAAACGAATAGCCTAATTCAAAAGAATGGCAAAAAAATCCAGTTACCTTTTTTTTTCACTGTGGAGAATTAATTTTTTTCTGTTTTACAGTATTTCGGCGTAGGTCTCAGGCAAAAACCATAGGACTTAAGATATACATGTTATATTAATAAAATACTAATAAAAAATAGAATTACTTCTGATGCCTTAACAACTTATTTACTTCCTAGAGTATTGTTAAGGTAAATCTTATTGAAATAATAAACGGCCTAGACATCATAACTTCCTGTAATGGAATTTTAATATTTAAGCATCCTAAAAATAATTGCCAGGGCCGTAATAGTCAAGAAAGGAGAATTTGAAATAATAATGACAAAACGTAAAAATTTAAAAAATCTTCAAATGATATTAAATTTCTAAAGCTTAGAAATCCTTAAAATTGTTTTTGAAATTCCAGGGCCGTATTTACAAAAATTAACTTGAGGTTAGTATCTAAAAAACGAAACTTAGAATTTGAAACAAATAAAGCTATCTTGTACATACAACATAAAAACGGCTACGAAAAAGTGTATTTTGTTTTTTTCCAAAGTCAAAAATGAACGTGCTTTAAATTAAAAACTTATTTTATTTAAATTAAAAATTTCGTTTCTCGGTTATCTCGGAATACTTTTTTTCATGAAATTATTGAACCTCAACTTTGCCTTAAATTAACATCTTCGTATCTCTTACCGTTTTCGAGATCCCTTTGTACGTACGCGAATTTGTAGCACCCTGTATACTAGTCGTGGATAAAAATGTTTTTTCCTTATCCGTTTAAAACAGTTTTATAAAAAAAAGAAAGCTTATGAATAATTATCTGCACCTGATAAAATGTCCTTAGTTTCATTTATTTATTGTATTACATTTTTCGACGAAATCTAGCCGGGAAAATCCATTTATTCATCGCCTTCTTCCAGGTCCCCCCATATAATCGATACAAAAAACTTTCCCAAAAACGTATTTTGAGGGGAAATGTTTAAAATAACCAAGTTACTGCTTATTTTAATATAATTAAATATTTATTTAATTGTTTCCCTTTCTAAAGTGTGGTGTGTGGACACATGCTACATCCACACCACAGGGTATAGTACATTTAAAAAAGTTTTATTACTTTTCTTATAGAGTGTGTAACTGTTTTGAAAATTTTCAGTGGCTTCACGATGCAGTAGTCATTTAATAAACACAGCTTTTACAAAATTTCCAGCGGATTAATTTAAGTCATTAAACGAGTTTGTGTAAGTTGTTGATTATTTTTATGATGTTTACGCACTCGTCTCGATTTGCGTTCTTTTCGTCGTTAACACTTCATCATAAATCATAACAACATAAAAATATAAAAAACTCATCATTTTTTGCCCTCCGCTGTCACACTGAATTTCTTCCAAATGGGACATACGATTTCCCGCAGTTTAAAAATATTAAAAGACGCATTGATAATGATATGTTATAATTTTTTAGGTACATTGTGTTTAAGATGTGGAATTTTTTTTGTTTGTTGTGATGTTGTGAAATGCGGGAAAATTTTAATTTGTAGATCGAATTTATAATCATTTGTGTATATTATTTTTATAATGGTTGTATACATTTTGTACCTATATTTATTAGAAAAGGTAAAATTGCCTTAAATCACGGGTCACTGACCTCTATTGCTGAATGTTTTAAAGAAAAACAAACACATGAGTACTTCTTGATTCCTCTTCCTTTAGAACTCTTCCAGTGGGACATCGTCGAGCCATAGTATCAAAAAACATATTGTGAATTTTCTCGTTTGTTACAGCAATGAGACTTTCACGAATAATTTTCTTAAACTTGTTTCCATGTTAGGATTTAGGGGTTTAACTTTATATTTAAACCCCTAAACCCCTAAATAATGCGTCAAATCAATTATATAAAAGGTAAAAAGTAAACAAAGAAATAAAAACAATGGCACCGATGCCGATATTACGATTCTGAATGCTTCTAAAGAATAAACAGATGATTGCACAGGCGTATGCCTCTTTAAGATAGTAATTAGTCCATATGCAATAAATTAGAAATTTTGGCTCAATTTTAGTAACATACAGGGTGTCCCACCGGGAACCGAATCGATCTATATAATATAGAAAACTATACATAGGAAAATTTTGAAAATTTGATAGTATGCTGATGCTGATGGGGGCGACCGGGCTTAAATATTTTCATAATGGTGGCACTTCCGGTTATACCGGAAGTAAGTGTCAACTTGCTTATTTTAAATGGGACACCCTATATATTATTACATTTTTGCATTCTACGCAAGATTCTAGGCAGATTTTGTATACCATGTCCTATACATTGGCATTGAAGCTGTCACTTGCCATTTGACAATAATAAATAACCATGCCGGGACGCTTAAATTGTACAGAGTCATAGCCAACTAGGAGTAACTAAACTTAAAATCCACTGCAAGATCGCCATATAAAAATACTAACTTGGCAATAATTCGAAAACTAAAAATTTTGAGATATACAACCTTACACAAACTTACCCTTATTTTTAATGCTAAATAAGAAATAATTATAAAATTTGTGTGTTTCCATTTGAAAATCTAGACTCTTTGCAGTTTTTTCAATTTCATTTTTAATCCCATTTTTTAAACACCCTGTATTAATAGTTATCAAAATATTATAAAAAATCTATTAAAACAGGTTCTTTATAACAAGGAATCCCACTTAAATTAAATAAATAAGGCTTCTTTATAGAAAAAATTGATAATTATTCTAAGGCTTGCAAACGTCATTTTTGACATAAAAATTCAAATATATCAAAAACGTTTAGACATAGGTCTAGAACATGGTATACAAAATCTGCCTAGAATCTTGCGTAGAATGCAAAAATGTAATAATATATAGGGTGTCCCATTTAAAATAAGCAAGTTGACACTTACTTCCTGTATAACCGGAAGTGCCCCATTATAAAAATATTTTAGCCCGGTCGCCCCCATCAGCATCAGCATACTGTCAAATTTTTAAAATTTTCCTTTGTATAGTTTTCTATATATAGATCGATTCGGTTCCCGGTATATGTAAATGCAGCAAAAAATTCAACATCTTGTTGTAGATTTGTGTATTATTATTAAGTAATAACCGAGGTAATAACAATAACAATATTAATATGTGCCCCCAGTTTGTATCATATTTTATAAAAAAATTTAAACGACATAGTAATGAGAAAGGGCGTATACGGTAATGTCATGTGATATGGTCGACACCAAGTTTTTTATTTGTCGTTTTATTTAGGGCTTAGATCATTGATAAGCCTGAAAAAGTTCTATTGTAATATTGATTATGGAATTTAAAAAATAAAAGTATAAATCGATTTGGAGCGATGGACCGATTAAAAATATTCCAAATTGGTTTTTACCACTAACGTTGTAGCGCGACTGTGGTTATCGTGGCGTTCTAGATGTTTAAAGAGTAGAAAAGAGATAAGTTTTTTCCTTGTCTTTATGTTCATGTGAACTCACCACACAGAGACCCTAAAAAGTCTCCCTACAACCCCGCTTTAAAGTCAATAGGTGCAAATATTTGGACAGTCTAAAACTGGCACGGGATATCCAACCATGATGCACCACCCGGTATTTGCTATTGTTTGGTTTTGTAGAAAAAAAAAATCTTAGCCTGTCATTTTTAGTTTATTATAATTTTTTTTTCACTTTTGGCCAGTATACTAATTTGGGCTATTTTATGACATAATGGAAAAACCCAAAATGACAGTACTGTCTTATTCAATTACCCCCATTTTGGAAATTTTTAATATGGATGAGTTAACAGTGGCGTAGCTAGAGGGGTAGTCCGCCCGTCCCCTGCCGCCCCCTGAAAGGCGCCACTAGCATGACCTCATTTGGATGGGACGTGTCTAGAAAGATGCCAACGACCGATAAAGCAAGTAAGGATTTTGAGTAATTTCCTTACGGGTCTACTATCCCTTTTGGGGTTATAGTGTGTGGGTATTTTCCTTTTATGACTTGCATTCATACCGTTGACTTATTTATTATAAGATATAATATTTGTTTCTTAAGAAATACTCACAATAAGTAATTTGAAATTAAAATATTTAATTACACGAGCTTACACTTAATGTTACTGGATAGTTTAAAGCACGGTTGTTTAAAAAAGATAAACTGTGGATTAATGGTTCAAATGTTGCTTGTCATATGATACGATTTTTAATTTAGGAGTTTTATTGAGAACAAAATTTGGCCGAAAATATAATTTAGTGATGTATTTATGATATCCATACACGTATCATTATTACATTCAAAGAGGCGTAACAATGGGGTATCATTTTTATAAGCTCTGGTTTCTTGAAAATGAGAGGGGTATTAATTATCCAGTCTGTCACCCAGTGTGGTGATTCATTAAGGTCGACGAGCGGCCATATCTCGGAAACTACTGGGCATAGAAATTCAGGAAAAAAAATGATAACTACAGTGGCTATGAGAAAATCCTGGAAATAATTTTTAAGCATTTTGCCGCAAGAGGGGGGGTAATTGAAAAGTAAATTTTAAAATTTTACATATCTCCGAAAATTCCACAATAAGGTAAATTAGCTCTACTATTTATTATTATTAATTGATAATGAAACATTTTGTTTTATAAAAATTGTTGGAAATGACTACTTCCATTTAATAGGCATGCTTCCGCCCGTCTAATTTAATTTAATTATTTTAATTAAGAACGGTGTGTCTGAGGAGAAAAACGCAAGAGACCATTATCATGCAGAATTGACCAGGCTAATCCGAAATAATATCCACATGGAAAAATATCAGTGGCGTCCCACTTTTTTTCTAAAAAATATAACTGCTTCTTCGTTTAAAGTTTTAAAAATTATTCTATTGGCGATAACGCTGAAACGAACGGAGATATTGAGCTGCGGTTTTAATATTTTTTCTAGCAAATTTCATCTACTTTTCGATTATGGTATCATAATTATACCGTATGATTTATTTTTTCGGAGTAAAATCAAAAAATGTGTTATTATTATAAATTGCGCCCTCTAGCATTTTTTTTGAGAACTGTTATGGCCAACTAAATACGATTGGTGAAAGTGCATACATTTCTCTTCCAAACAGTCTTTAGTTTGCTAAAATCGGATGAGTCGTTTATAAGTTACAACACTTTCAACCCTTCTCCTCTTATTAAAGTCGGTACGCCAATGAGCATAAGACCAAAATTATGCATAATTGTCCAAGTTTTTTAATGGTGTTATCAAAGATATAGCTTAATGTGGAATTTTCGGAAATATGTAAAATTTTAAATTTACTTGTCAATTACGTCTTGCAGCAAAATGCGGAACTTAAAAATTATTTCCAGGATTTTCTCATGGCTACTTTAGTTATCATTTTTTTTTCCTGAATTTCTATGCCCAGTAGTTTCCGAGATATGGCCGCTCGTCGACCTTAATGAATCACCCTGTATGTACACTCGTTTTCTAAAAGGTATAACGTTTTTGTAGAATTCCTGTTGTACTTATTAATGCCTTTTATATACACCTCCTTTGATCACCAAGTTTACCAGCCATATGTTCTATAGAAATAATAATTGTCTCAATAATGTTTTTTTTTGAAAATTACCGTGCTGGTAAAGGTACTATACCAGGTGTCCCACGAGCTACCCCCGCCTTAATAATTTTTTTTTATACAAAAATGAAAATTAGAGAATATGTTTAAAGCATAGAAACATATTTTATTACAATTAACTCACCCTATATAATCTGCCGGTTTAACCGAAACCGGCATCGACTTTCAATTTTTCAATGAAATATGTATGAAAAACAGCAATTGTATGTCCAATATCTAAAGTAAACTGTCCAACAACATTAAATGATGTCAGACCCATACCGGTGCTAAGCAAGGTTCCCGAAAGGGTTGTGTATAAACAACTACTTACTTATGTCACAGAGAATGGAATATTACCGGATCACCAGTCTGGATTTCGTCCCGGGCATGGTACGACAACTGCTTTATTACATATTAATGATCTCATTGTTGGGAATCTGGACAATGGAATGGCAACAGTCTTAACACTTCTTGATTATTTCAACGCGTTTGATTGTGTAGACCATACTCCTATGCTTGCTAAACTGCATTACTTTGGATTAACTAATCTAGCACTCTCATTTTTTCGAAATTACTTGGAGGGTAGACGGCAACTCAAAAGATCACGGTCAGAAGTGTCAGACGTCGGTGACGTAACGTCTGGAGTACCGCAGGGCTCCATTTTAGGACCCCTTCTCTTTATATTGTACACCTTTGATATGCTGACGATACACAACTCGTCTGCACTTTTGATCCGGAAAATTACAATGATATCGAAGCAAACATAAACACAGACTTGCAAAAAATCACTGAATATAGCTTTACACATAACCTTAGATTAAATGCTCAAAAAACACAACTCCTACTTTTTGCACCTGAAGGGTGTTTCGACTTCTTAAAACAGTATGTTAAGATACAACTTAATGGGCAACGTCTTGAGTTTACAGATACTGCAAAAAATCTAGGAGTACTGTTTAATGACAAATTAATATTTAGTAAACATATAACAGCTTTGAGCCAAAGAACTTACATGGTGTTAAAGATATTATATGCAAACAAACATTTTCTTTACTCTAAAGTACGGAAAAAATTATGTGAAGCATACATATTATCTATGATTTCTTACTGTATTATCTTATATTATCCATGTTTAACTCAGGAGGACAAACAACGTCTGCAGAAAATGCAGAACAATTGTTGTAGATTTATATTTGGCTTAAAGAAATATGATCATATCTCTCTGAAAATATCTGAACTCAACTGGCTAAACATGATGAATACATTTAAATTTTTGCTATTAACATTTGTATATAAATTATTGAAAACATCAACCCCTATGTACTTAAGGTCTTCTTTAGTTTTTCGCAGTGCCCCAACACAGAAAAGCTATTTTTCGGCGTGGATTTACCTATAATGCGGTAAAATATTTTAACGATAGACGAAAATACGAATAATTATTTTACCTGTCCCTCTTTGCTATTATTTCGCAATGGAATTAGAAATACGCTGCTGGATAATCAAAGGAATTCTAACGCTGAAGGCAAGTTTTTTATAATTTTTTAGAATAATTACCAGTTCTACTATTTAAAGTGCTATCTTTTTTTAATTTAAATTTTCTTAAAGTGATTATAATACATTAACAGTGTAATACTTGTACTACTATTTATTTTTTGCTAAATCGATTTATGGCCAGATTATAGTGATTTATCTTTTAAAAAAAAAAAAATTAAAGTTGAATAACTAACGCTTATCAGCTAGACTTCGCCCTTTAAGAATTGCAAATTATTGTATCTTCCAATTCTTAATAAAGACTATTATTATTATTATTATTATGTATGTTTTTCTTTTTTAAAAATTCTAAATGACATTTAGAATACAACAATGTGCCTTTTGGCATTTTGTTGATGTAAAAACACTATTTTCCAAATATATGTTCTAAACTAGAGTGCCAAGATTAAGTTTAAGTAGCTTATTTTAGTCCTAAAAACTGCGAAAAATTTACGTTTTATTGTTTTGACTCATAGTCGCATGCACTATTAGGTTTAAACACTATTAAAAATATTTATAGTGGTAATGTATTTTTTTTTAAATATTGAGAAGCCTTTAGTAGGCTTTAACTAAAATGACGGCAATGTAATGCAATGCCATTATATAAATCCGTTGAGGTGGCTTTGGAAGCTCTTAACAATGTAGTTTTGTTTACCGTTAAGGTGACTTGGAAACACAAATATACCTAAGAAAATTAAGGCTGGTTTTTTCAAATCGTGTTTCCAGCAAACAACTAATAACAAAATATCATAAAGTGACGATCGTGAACCAACAAATTCTCTAAGCATTAGCTAAAATTAAAATTCCTCGAAAAATTCTTTCATGGCATTGTATGGGTTATTGGAACTGGCCAAACAGATCAATTCAAAGTCAAGTTTAACTTACCCAAGGCTCAACACCAGCCCCATTGGAGCGTTGCTCTGACGCGTGCCCTAGCTGAGTGCTAGCGTACTTAATAAAAAAGTGTTTATGTTATTATATTATATAATATACTAGTCGTAAGCTAAATTGACATATGATACATTAGAGTACTATGAATAAACATATTTTGATAATGAACAAAAATATAATGTTAAGTGTTTCCAAAGCCACCTTCGTTGATTGGTTGGTTCAAGGAGGGTTGACCTGTTGTCAGTATACTGCAGCCAAATGGCTTATTGTATCCCTTTTGCTTAACGTCGGGGTAATGTCAGCCAGACGAGACCTACAGTTTTTTACGTGGAATCCAAACCACGCGTGTGCACTGGTTTATCCGTCAGTCCCCTAAAGGCAGGATTATCCGCCCTCAATGGGTTGTATTTGGGTGTCAACCAGTGTCATACTGCATTCTTACCTCTAAAATCTTGGGTATACTTTTTTTATTAAGCGTATACCCGTCCCGGGGATCGAACCCGGGTCACCTGCGGCCGAATGCGACAGCTCTACCACTGAGCTGCCATACCGTGGTAAAAAAGCCACCTTAATGATGTTGTATGATGAATTATCACAGACTTTTTAATATTCAAAAAAAATCCATTACCACTGGAGGCTAAGAGCATTTTCACACGGCACCATATATCGCGCGCGACAAATGGTCGCAATATTGCTTTTACACCAAATTATGTGTTTTCTAATGAGCCATTTTCACACACAAGCGATATAGAGATATAGAGAACACATAATTTGGTGTAAAGCAATATTGCGACCATTTATCGCGCGCGATTTATGGTGCCGTGTGAAAACGCTCTCACTGTTTCTATAAAGATTTTTAATAGTGGTTCAAATTAAACCTACTAGTATATGCTACCAAATTATTCGTAAAGAAAATGCTTTTATCCTTAAACATAAGAGTCACTCTTTTGACATTTCAAAAAATAAGTAAATAGAATTTTAAAATAAAATTTAATATAATAACAATAAAAGTTAATTTTTCTCAGTTTCTAGCACTAAAATAAGCAACTTAAACTTAATCATGGCACTCTAGATTAAAACCTAAGTTTGGAAATAACATTTTTTTGACATTAAAAAGTGACAAATGGTACGTCGTAGTAGGTATTCTAACTGTCATTTAGAATTTAAAAAAAAAACATACAAGGTGTCCTATTTACAAATCGAAAGTTGATGCCATTTCCGGGTAAACTAGAAGTTCATATAGGGTGAGTTAATTGTTTGTTGTTAATGTTTCTATGCCTTAAACATAGTCTCTAATTTTTATTTTTGTATCATAAAAAATATAAAAGTTATTAAGACGAGACAACCCTGTAGGACACCCGGTATACATATATAACAGGCCTTAATAAATAATACCTAGCATATTTGTTTTTAATTACCCGGTACTGTTGGAATTTTTCGTGTTAAACTACTTACAAATCGCAACCAGTGATGTAATAATTAGAAGAGACAAAAAAATAGAAACAAGTATCAACTTTGGACAAGAGTAAAATTATCTGACAAATTTATTGCATAATTTGTGGGGTGTATGCATTGCTGATGACATAAATATAACATTTAGATAATACTGAAATATTCTATTTAACAATGTTTTAAATTTTATTTTTGGTAATTATTTCAATACCGGTATTCTGCCATTTTTGTGAATTTTAACATTCTGTCTTTACTAATTTGTTACAATGGTTGTAATTACCACAAATTTAGTTGCGGAAGCCAGAAATAATGCTTCTGTAATTAATTATTAATTAACAAAATTTCGGGACCGGGGAGCGAATTAGGGTGCTGGGTGCTGGGTGAGGTATAATACACTTTATAGTTAATGTAAAGAATATATGAGATAAGATGACACGATTCAACTATAAATATATAAATTTTTGTTGGTTTTTAATGGAGAAAAAGAAAAAAAACCAAGCGCATGATGCTATAACCTCAATTAACCACAGAAGAAAAAAGATTGTCTAGTCAGCGCATTGCTCAAACTATAATATATCGGGTGTTTCAGAATTGATCCTTAACGGTGTGAATCCTTAGGTGATTTTAAGAAGAGAAGTTATCTTGAGAAAAAGCAGTGGCGTACATAATATTTTTCCAAAATGTCTAGTCTAAACCCTTTCAGGACGCCACTGGTTAAAAAATTTTAAAATTTTTCTACACCAAAAAATGGTTATTAATGCTTAGAGGGCATGTGTGGAAAATTCATAAAAATATCTAGAAAGTTGTTTAAGTTGATAGAAAAACGATTTTTTTCTTAAAACTTTAACTCCCTGTAGTTCGAAGGTTGATAGGTTAAGGATATATGTCAATATGAACTTTTCTTCTTAAAATCACCTAAGGATTCACACCGTTAAGGATCAGCATCTTATTCTGAAACACCCGATATATTACAAATCATTGGAATCCTGTTTATCCATTAAAATACAAAAAAACCTGATCATACAACCTAAAGTCACATACATTAGGGCAGCGCAAAAATGATTCAATAAAATCAATGCCTATTCTAATGTTAGCAATAAGCAAATCCGCCTACACTTATTGAATGATGCTAAATGAAGCTATTATGTCAACAATAGAGTTGAATTAAACATTTTTACTATCGCACAAGAAATTTACCATATACCCACCTAAGGTTCTATAGGTATATTTTCAGAATAATAATATAATAGGTATTTAATAAACAATTTTAATTAAGATGATCATAATCTTTATAGGGCCTGTCTACTAAGGTACATTCATATCAAGCAAAAGTTCCAATGTTTACATTTAAAGCTTTCAGAGATTTTATTTAAAAGCCGGAAAATGTTTTTTAAAGAACGTAGAAAGATATCTTAAAAATATTGAGCGTTTTGTTCATCTGCCCATTCGTCAAGTCCATACATACAAACACTCTAAGAAGCGAGTAAAAATCGATGGTGCCTTCTGTCATAAAAGAACGCCCTTTCTTTGTGTTTTTAAGCGTTGAGAAAGGCTAATTTGATGGGGCCTACCTGGATTTCATTGAAAATTCCTACAAAAGCGATAGTGGCACAAAAAAATGTCACCAATCGCAACATTTTTAAATAGTTTTTTACCAGAACCGCAAACTGCACAAACCGAACTCTCTTGGGTGGAATCAGAACTATAACTGCTCCACCTACTAAAATACAAGGACGCATGCGTTTATAATGTGAGTCATCGGAAAGAATAGGTTGTACCTATTTAACAACGGGCAAAGAAGAGGATGGACGATTACAGCAATCCGCACAATCCAACTTGCACCTACGAGATATAGTTCGGCCAGAATCACAAAGCTGCCTGGCTTGGTTTAAGACATATTTTAATGTTGTGTTAAGTTGTCAATCAGATAAAATCAAAGTGTGGCAACTCATAATAAGAGCTGTCAAAATTAAAACCATAGTTAAAATGTCAAATTTCGTATGACTACACCTTTTTCATTTGTAATATTCAAAAAGCGTCAAATTGTAATTCTGATTTTACATCATAATAAATTAATATCAGAAACATTCATATGTAATTCACAAACCATCAACTTTAATTATTTAAAAGGTGTAATATATGCTTATTAATTATTATGATTCAGATTCAGAACACATTACTGTAGTAGTATCTTATAGTTATCTTTCTGTACGCATACCTACAATTTTAATAATAAACAGAAAAGTTAAAGTTGAAAAATCTGACTTCTTATAAATTTAAACTACACACGTGAATCTTTATGAAATTCATTTCATTAATTTAAATTACTATTTAATAATGCTCTCTTAATTTACTGAATTGTAGTTTCTTTAATTACTACACCTTATCCATTTGTAGTTTGCGCAATATAATAGGTATGTCAGAAAGCACCAACTGGCAAATCTGAATATTCTGAATTAGATACATTTAATCTTAATATAAATTACATCTGATGCGTGCATACAATTTCAATAATAAACAGAAAAGAAAATTATACCTGACTCTTTCTAAATTTAAACTGCACACTTGAATCTTGATGAAATTTATTTTATAAATTTGAATTAAAATTTAATAATTCTCTCTGAACTGAATTGTAGTCTCATTATTTACTACACCTTATCCATTTGTAGTTTGCGCAATATGATAGGTGTATTAGAAAGCACCAACTGGCAAATCTGATTATTCTGAATTAGGTAGTACATATGATCTTGTCTTAACTCTATTTAATTAATTTGAATTACATCTGATGCGTGCATACAATTTCAATAATAAACTGAAAAGTTAAAGTTAATTACATCTGACTTTTTCTAAATTTAAACTACACACTTAAAGCTTTATAAAATTCATTTCATTAATTTGAGTTACAATTCATTAATGCTCTCTTAATTCACTGAATTGTTGAATGATAGAATAGTTTTGGACTTGCATTGTCTATAATTTGTTTTACATCACAACGTTTCAACTGGTAAGTATCTCCAGTCGTCTTCAGGTGAATACTTGAAACGTTGTGATGTAAAACAAATTAAAGATAATGCAAGTCCAAAACTATTCTATCATTCAAGAAACATCATTGTCTCCAACCTTCACTGAATTGTTGTTTCTTTAATTACTACACCTTATCCATTTGTAGTTTGCGCAATATGATAGGTGTATCAGAAAGCACCAACTGGTAAATCTGAATATTCTGAATTAGATACATATGATCTTGTCTTAACTTCATTTAATTAATCTGAATTACATCTGATGCATTCTAAGTTATGGTGTAGGCGCTGGTGGGATTCAATAAGTATAAGTACCTACCTATAGTAGGTACAATTTAATATGAGTTGTTTTTCTTACACTTAGATCATCTGATCTGGTAATTCAACAGCACATTAAATAATTGAGCTTAAATAGATGTGCATATTAATTAGGTCTTATTTACCCATTGGTGGTATATTCAGTGGAAATTTATTAATCCTGCTCATCTCTTGTAGTCGATGGAGCCATTTTCATTCATGCCTATATACAGGGTGTCAAAAAAATGAAATATTACATATACAGTAAGTAGATCTTCCATTATTCGAGGTAACGTGGGAAGCACCGGTCTCGGATAACCGAAAACTCTAGTCCGGATTTATTTTTCTTGCACTTATTAAGAATAAATTTAGGTTGTTTTACCTGGTTATACTTTTCCAATGGCTTTCAATTTCTTTTCAACGGAAATAACAGTTCTTTTTCGCTTATTTTGCTTCATCATAATGTGGCAAATAAAAATTCAAGCAAAATTTAATTCGTAATAAACTCAATAATGGCTATACTCTCATCACTTTCGGCTTTATCAAATGCAAAAACCTTCATTCATCTTCATCTCATGCTGGTTTTTCAATCGGTTTTCCAGCAAACACCAAGCAACAAGTTTTAGTAAAACGGCAATCATGTCACTAAAAATTTTATAAGCGGAAGCTAAAATAAACTCTTTCATGGCAGTCTAAGGGGTTACCGAAACTGGCCGATTGTAAAACAACAAAAGTCAATTTTATTTCTACCCTGTGGGTCAACACCAATCCCACCAGGGCGTTTGCCCTGGTGCATGCCCTCGTCAGCTGCGACCAGCAGAACGAAATAAAATACTGTCTATTAAGTTGACAACTAATGGGAAATTTTTATTATTAACTTTACGAAAACAAGTTATTCTTTATAAAAAGTTCTGCATGTTCTAAAACCTAAAATGCAACCATCATTCCACATTCCAAGCCACTTTTCACAATTACAGTTTTCGATATTGTCAAAAATAAAGGTACCTTACTCTTGGGCAGAATTCGTATTTTTTGACAAACCTCATAAACGACTGAAAAATCTAACATCTGATGGTCGCATTTTAGGTTTTGGACCATGCAGAATAACTTTTTTTCGTAAAGTTAATAATAAAAACGTTTCCCATTAGTTGCCAACTTAAGTAGACACACTGTATATGTGTATTGTACCTTATATATGATCATATGTATTTATTGTACAGTAAAATGACAACAAATATTATGTAATGAATAAAGATGTTCAAATTGTACAAGTATGCCCCTATGTAACCTTTGCTGTATCTTTACTGTTTGCGAGATCCCAATGGTGAGTGAGCGTCGAATTTGTATAACACTGTGTATTTCGAATTTTTTGTTATATCGCAACCACCTCCTCAACTGAGCCATAAGTTTTAAAAATCCTGTGGTAGATCAGATAAGTCACTTCGGATATCTCCGTTATATTTCTTGGTAAATATATACGATAAAAAAAGAAAACATACACTTTGAAGATAAATTTCTAAAATTGGCATTTTATTTACTAAATATATCCCCCATTATAAATTTTGGGAAAAAGTATCTTTACAGAACAGGTAAAACACATTTAGATTTACCGTCAGTAATGCTATCGTTACGTGCACAATACGTTTTAATATTCTTTGTTCATTCATAAAATATTTAGATAAATATAGACCAAGAGCAAAAAAAAATCCTATTCACAATTAAAAGTTTCAAATTTAAAACATGGATTGGCCAGGGGATAAATTAGGACAACGATAACTTATTTTTATTTTATTTATTTAAATATTTTTATGTTCCAACTATTAATAGTACTGTAGATGCAAATTCAACTGTTTAAGAATGGCATTTTTCGTCAGTTTACAAACTGTAACAACTTTTGGAAAATCTTCTTCCATACCTAAGCCTCCTTTAACTAAAATATTGGGATTTTTCCATCACTTCCGGTTATACCAAAAGTAGCTGCCAACTTATCGTATAAGAAAACAGCGTGGTCAGCTACTATCAACATCAATATTTTAGGAAAGAAAAAACGTTGTATTTCAGTGTAACTGTTTATTATTACTGACGCCAAGCGCTTTCGGCCATAATTTATGTCTAAACATAAATTATGTACCATAAAAACTTTTTAAGCATTGTTTTTAAAACTCTTTTTGACTAGGTTAAGCCCTGATGATGACCTAAGTAAATAAGGCCGAAAGCGCTTGGCGTCAGTAATAATAAATAGTTACACTGAAATACAACGTTTTTTCTTTCTTCAGTACACAGTGTACAACCAACTCCACACATTTACTATCAATATTTTAGTTAAAGAGGGCACATAGAAAAATATATCTTTAAAATAAGTTTAAAAAAATATTTTTAGAAGTTTCGCCGGAACAACCTTTTTTTAGAGGCTGCTTTTGATCTGAGTAGAAGTATTTGATAGAATTAACTCTTTTTAGAAATAACTTTGATCAGAGCAGAAGTTCTTGATGAATACTCTACTAGTCCCTTGGTCTAACGTCAAACATACATTATAAGGAATTCTTATGTTTGCAGTCAGTTGAAAAGATTTCTTTCGATTCGATGAACGAGTGTACCAGATTCTTTTTAAAAATAGTATTATATTCCTAAATCCTTCTAAAAAAAAACGTGCCTAACCCAAATTTCTCCTTGGTTTTATATGTAATAAGGATGTTTGTCTTTTCCTTGTTTTCATAGCTTTTGCCATATATTTTCACTATAAAAAACAGTTAAAAATCCTGGAGGTAATTACCAAAGCGTTGAACTTGGGATCCAATGGTCGTGAGTTGAAGCCCGGCAGCCTGCAAATTTTTTTAACATAAGGTTCGTAAGTTTGGTCGTAGAAAAAATATACCGTTTAACTTGAGTGAATGGTCTATATCGCACTAGAAAGTTTGAGCACTCCGCCTACGGCGTCGTGCTCAATTTAATTCCTTGTGAGATATAGGCATCATATCCACTCTTATTGTAGAAACTACTAGTTTAATAGAATGCATCTTTCATACCTTATGTGGCGTAGATTTTTCTATGATAGCATAAACAATCTCTTTAGCAACGTACCTTTTTAGTAGCTTCCGTTCTAAAACAATAGATAAGGGAATTAAGTTTTTAGTCTTGTCAAATACTAATTTTATTATTATTCAAGGACGTAAAAATGTTTTGAACAATGACGACTTTAAATCCCTTAAATTTATCAAATATCCACCGTATTTATCTACCCTATTGTTGTCAAGTTCGCGCCTTTCATTATTTCAAATTTCAATAACAAAATCTCTTTTTGAACCTACGTTTTTGCCAAATAGAGTCAAATAAGTAAATAGGTATGTACTACATGGCTTATGCAATTTTAATTAAATATTGACTCAAATAAGTTATCTCTTATTGTTATCCGAAGACAAAGTATTATATGAAGTAGCCGCAAACGATTCAATTTACATTAGTGAAGCCCTTTGAAACACCACTTATTCGGGAAATTTTAAACACATTCTGAATGATAACGCTCAGAGAAGTCTTATTATTAACAAAATAATATTCTGGAACTTCTAATTTTAAAATGGATAACGTCGGAAAAGTGACGCGGGAACAGGATCCAAGAGACAAGGCGAATATTTTTTCACTTTTAACATTTGCGTGAGTATTTTTTGTACACGGGTTATTTTATTTTTAGGTAATTATAAGTGTAACATTATGTGTCAGTCGTATTAATTCAAACAACACCCCTTTACATATACCACTTGGAAAGAAAGAAATAAGAACTCAAAGGCTTCCTCCCCTGTTATATTAATGAAATATTTTTGAATTTAAGTTAAACCAAAAGTTCAAAAAATATTTTAATAAAAATATTAAATAAATCTAAAAAGATTTATATTTTCCACTATATATATTCCTAATTCAAATCATCACCAATATGATGTTAACTTCATAAATGTTACATAATTTCTAATACGTTTTATTACCATTTATCTTACTCACACTTATATAAACTTTTTTTCCATAGTTTCTGAAATGGCAAGTCCAGAATTTTCTTTTTTTAAATGATTTTTCACGTTTCCATCCACTTTAATTTTTCTTTTCTATTAACAGTTCTTCTCACACATAGTTGTTAAATCTTTTATTCTCCATTTAAATTCTTATAGTGCCCTAAGCCACAAACCTACAATATGTCTCTTTTTTACAGTGTAACGTGCGTATTGATTTTCTCACCGTTCTACTCATTGAACCGTTTTTCTTCTAATCTTGATGATCCGTTAACGTGATAATTCTTCTTTTCTCATTGATTCTCCTGAAGATAAATGCTTCTGTATTCGAAACATGTGAAGAATTACTGTTTTAAATCAAAAATATTTCATTAATATAACAGTGGAGGAAGACTTTGAATTCTTATTTCTTTCTTATTTAAGCGTTAAAACCATTAAAATTTGAAAATTTCAGGCAATATGAATATTCCTAAAAAATCACACATGGCTCTTTTGATACTGTTCATCAATAATTTTACCACAAATAAGTATTTATTTAATATCGCAAAATATTCTAACATTTTTAAAAAATTAAAAACCAAACAAATATTACAGAAAATTTAAATAAATCTGTTCTCTCAGACACCTTCACCATCAATGCCGGTGTTCCTCAAGGGTCCATATTGTCGCCTACCCTCTTTTTACTGTATATTAACGACCTTCTAGTGAAAACCCAAAATCCAATTTATAGCTTTGCTGATGACAGCACACTTGTCTCATCTTTTACCTTGACTCCCCAAACATCCGCTGCCGACGCACATCTTCGCAGGCAGCATGAAGTATTGCGCCTCAACAATGACCTGGAAGAAATTTGGCTTGGGGTGACAGTAACCAAATCGAATTTAATGCTAAGAAAACCCAGGCAGCAGTCTTCTCCAAAAAGGTTAACATTGCAGAACCGGATATAGTCATGGCAGGACACGCAATTCCCCTGGCACCGTCTATTAATTTGCTGGTGGTCAATCTGGGAGGTAATATGTCTTGGCATGATCACGTTGCCGCAATTGCCAAGGCAGCTGCACAGAAACTTGGTGTACTTTTTCGCACCAAAAGGTTGTACACACCTCATCAACTTTTGACACTCTACAAAGCCCAGATTCGACCATCATTAGAATATTGCTCTCATGTCTGGAGCTCTGCACCCAAGCACACCCTTCGGCTACTGGATTCCATTCAAAGGAGAGCCGTTCGTCTGATCGGCGACCCCGAGCTGACCAAGACCCTCGATAGCCTGGAGCATCGAAGACAGGTTGGTGATTTGGCTCTCTTTTACAGATATTTCCATGGCAGGTGTTCGACTGACATTGCCCACTTGATTCCACCTAGAGCAATGCAAAACAGATACACGGCGAACCACTGCCGCTCATCCATATGTTGTTCAGCTTAGTACTCCTCGAACTTCATTGTTCAAGAATTCTTTCATCTGGAGAACGTCATCTTTGTGGAATGATCTTCCTGAGGTCGTGTTTCCCAATGAATACAATCTTCAACGTTTCAAGACCAACGTTCGCTTTTTTCGCACTCGCACCGCTCCTAGAGCGCCTTAAAGGATTTTTCCTATGTAGGTGTCTTATCATAAAAAAAAAACAAGATATAGGTCAGACAAATTAAAATTATTTGATTTGAAGATGTAGTCCGTACTTGAAGTGAAGTGGCAAGTTAAATGGGAAGAAATAATACTCTAAGTCAACCTTCACTAAGAAATCTTTATTTTACTATGTTTCGAACGTATAAACGTTCATCTTCATGAGAAGTATAGTTTATGTTGAGATCAAAATAGAAAATTGTGAGTGACACCCTCATAGAGCTTTTGAGGAAGTTAGATTATTGAAGAAAGTAATGAAGAACTTCCATAGAAGTAGGGGAGAAAAATACTACCATGTTCTATAGATAAATATGGGAGAATGATTGATAAATGGTATTTTAAAGTACCGAAATGAGAAAAGTTTTGTGAGAAAGGAAGGGTTTACCAAACGCGTCTAGATATAAGATGACCCAGTAGTTCATAAGTGCAGGTTATGCAGTGGATCGAATCAAGAATTGTAGTCAGATGCTAAACTAGCAAATAAACAAATTGTGGATAATGGGATCACGTTCGCTTGCTTGTATTTAAGTTTTCCGCTTTCATGACTCCCTTTTGAGTCTTTCTGGAATAATCTAGGAATATTTTTCTTATTCGGATATATTTATTTTGGATTTTGACATTATTTGTTCATTTATATTGTATAAGGTACGTATTGAGTGCATAGTATTATAAGCTGTACTTTTATTGTTTATCAGCAGTGGAAACAATTATTTCTATACAAAAATTATTATCTCGCACAGACACAATAAATAATCTCAATAAATCTGACAAAATCTAAAGTAAAATATATTTTTGTCATTTGAAACGGAAATGGCTCATCATTTCAAATTCAAGAACTAAGCAAATAAAATACATACTTTATAACTTCAACTCATAATTTATTTACTATTTATTAGATAATTAATTATATCAATTACAATGTTTGTATTATAACATCAATACAAAATAAAGTTATGGAAAGAACGCCGCAGGCAAAGCTTTTTATATAAACTCATGGACAAAATTAGCGCAACATCATACATTTGTTACATACTATTTTATGCTATAGACTATTTTAGAAAGGTGTAGAGTAATAAAATGGGAAATTTCGTCCAGTTCGGCTCAATTTCGGTGTCGGCCATAGGCGCACATGGAAGCGAAGAGAAATTTTTAAGGTTTGCTAACCTTTCAGTCGTTCAATATGGGAGATTACCACGAGGACATGAATTCGAATGTTTTTGAGGACTATTTTGGTGAAATGATAAAATATATTTCAGCTAATTCAGTAGTAGTTATGGATTACGCATGATCATTCGCGAGGCACAGAGAAGACTCCAACTTCATCTTGGAGAAAACAAGAAATTATTAACTGGTTAACCACCAAAAGTAGTGAATTTAGAGATAATTTGATAAAGAAGGAACTTGAACGGCAGTAGAGTTTTGGACTTGCATGGTCTTTATTTGTTTAGAATTACTACGTTTCAACTGGTAAGCATCTCCAGTCGCCAGTATTCACCTGAAGACGACTGGAGATGCTTACTAGTTAAAAACGTAGTGATTCTAAACAAATAAAGACAATGCAAGTCCAAAACTCTACTGCCGTTCAAGAAACGTCATTATCTCCAACCTTTATAAAAGGAGGAACTATTAGCTATATAGCAAATTTACAAAAACATCATTTTATGACATATGCCGTGGACGATATATCTGAAAAACATAGTGTAACTCTGCTGCGCACACCGCCATATTATTGCGAAATAAATCATATAGAACTTATATGGGCGCAAGTAAACGGATTTATAACAAGACTCAACACGACATTTAAAATGAAAAACGTTAAGCTACTGTTTGATCAAGCCATTAAAGAAGTGACACCAGAGAACTGGCGAAAAGCAGTCCATCATGTTATTAAAGAATAGGAGAAAATGTGGGATCTTGACCATCTGATCGATCGGACCGGCGAGCCGTTAATTATAACGTCAAGAGGAGATGACAGTTCCTCAGATGACGAAGAATATTATGATTTTTTATAATTTAATTTCTGTATAATGTATTTTGTATTTTTTTAATAATGTTTAATAAAAAATAAGTATACCTAATACTATGTACATAATGCACGCCTTTGTCACACCATTTTCAGTGTTTGTGAATGGATAACAATAGGCAAAGCCCATAAATTGACCCAAACACGGGTGGTACTACCTGCACTTAATGAAATTAAAGAATTATGCAATGAAATCAATGCCAAATTATGAAAGTAGCTTATCTATTCGTTGGGTCACTCTGTAGTCCCTTTGCATAATGAGCTTTTATTACTCTACACTCTACACCTTTCTGATATAAACTATATATTTTTCTGAACCTATAATCTATGATTTTTTATTGTAAGTTCGATCCTTGACAATCAGTGGCGCAAAACTCATTGTCAAGAAACCAACCTACAAATGCAAAGAAACAATCGGATCATTTAGATTAGAAGAATCAAATAAATATGTGACCAATTATGATGTTGCGTTAATTTTGTCTAGGAGTTTATGTATAGAAACGGGCAAATATTGTTTAAATTGGGATATAGTCACGATAAAATATTCAGTGGAAAAAACGTACAGATTTCAGATCCAGAGCAAAAAGGCTGTTTTTTGTAAAAAATTTAAAAATTTTAGTTATATTTCTACATATTTCAATTCCATATTTCTACTACTGTTTTTTTTGCATTATATTATCAATTATTATAGAGGGCGGAATTTTTAATGGAATAAATTTAGTATTGGGAAGCCTGGTTTATTTGCTGAAAAAAATGAGAATTATGAGTGCGTTTATTTTAAGTTAGGCACACTTTTCTTGCGCACCGCGGCAGTGGCTCAGAGGTGTTACTGTCATTCGACCATGGCGGTCCGAGTTCGATCCCCGGAGTGGGCATACGCACAATAAAAAAAAGTGTGCCCGATATTTAGTGGGTTTAAGGATGCAGGGAAGAGTGTATCATCTCCCAACCCACTTGATTCACGTCGGAAACGATCGGACATCTCGTGGGGTACGAAAGAAGGTACACACTTCTCAATCGGTAGGTCATGCAATGGTAAGAAACCGAGGGTTGAGAGCCCTAGGGGGGTGTCGCATGATTGATGATCGTAGTTCGGAACCAACGTTAAGCTGTAGGTCCCCTCAGGAATGGCCCAGGGCAGTGAACGAAGAGGAAAAAATTGGAATAAACAATATTTTTTTTTCGAGTCTTCATAAAATTTATCCCTCTTTCCCAATTTAAATTAAAATTCATTCTTGACGTTATGTACCATATCCGGGGTTATTTGGCGAATCTCGTGTATAAGTCGTTGACTTAAATTTTCTGGTTTTGTAGTATCAATTGTTGCTAAAATGGCCAGTTTTTTCTGGCTTTCTAGACTACTGAAATTTAAAAGTAAATTGTGGGTCGTATTCCGTTTTTTATGCCCTTTCACACAGTACTTTACATTTGAAAAAAAAGTTTGGGGCGGTTTCTACTCCCAAAAGAGGGTTCAATTTTATAATGACATAAAAATATAATGCCAAACTAAAAATAAATGCACCCGGAGTTCTGTATTTTTTAAAAAATAAAGAGCCTTCCTAATACTAAATTTATTCCAGTTAAAAATTTCACCTTGTATGCATTTTTTCTTAAGGTTCTATTTTTTTGAGAACTTGAAATTTTAATCATCATTAAATTAGCTCTTAGGCTTTTTCGTCTAACTGATGAGACCTGGAAGGTCGAAAGCATCCATAATGCACCCTAGATATCGTTGGGTTAAGGTGAAACCCGAATCCCAGTTTACTGCTTCGAATTCATTGACAAAAGCAAAAGAACTTTTGGAAGTTCGCAAATCTCCACGAATTTGCGGGGCGTTTTTCTTTTGTTCAAAAGCAAAAGTCTTGGAATTTAAAGAAGCAAAAGTATCTTTGGTTCGAAAACCTGGTTAAGTTTGGATACCGTAAAACGGGGTTACTTTGCACCGCTTCTTGCACAATTTTATTTTATTGAAAGATAAAAATATCTTAATACTAATATAACTATTTTATAATTTTCGGTGGATATCATTAAGCTCAATAACTAAGTCTCTTTACATTTTTAAGTTGATTCATTGCAAGATTAGGACAAAAAATCGACTTACATCCTGATGCAAGGTAGACCACGGAAAGGGTATACTTTGCTCCACTTCATTTTAACCTAGTTTTACCGTTTTATCTACAATTAAAGCAAAGTAACCGCATACGAGTCATACTTTGCACCATTTCAAATATTGTCCCCAATTTCGTAAGAAACTGGGGATTCTTTGCACCAGTTGTACGGTGCAAAGTATTCCCAATTTTATATGGAAATCGCCAATGTAAACAAAAAAAAAATAGAAAAACCTAAATATGTATTTTATTGACCTATTTTATTACCTGCATCTTTAAACAAATAAGTGTACATACGATTGAACGGGTACTTATCAATTTTTATCAGCTTAGGCTTTCTCGGCAATAAGAGATTTGGCACAGCTTTAAAACATGACAATTTAGAGGTTATATATTATGGCGGGAAATGATTGACAAATGACGGAATACGGGAGTGTCTAACCTCTTGAGATGATATATTGCAGTGTTCTTTCTCTGCACATGACACTTGCACAATACCTTGAGACAAGTTGGAATTTTTCTGTTATAGAAGTTTAGTGAATCTACAGAATGTTTTGAGCAAAGTCAAAAGTGTATAGCATAAAAGACATCGAGCGACTTTTGTCTTTTGTGCTATTTACTTTTGACTTTTGTCTTTGCTCAAAACATTCTCTAGAAATTTTATTGGGCATCTGTTTTTAAAAAGAGGTAAAGACTTTCCAAATCAGTCTAAATGCAGGGACTATTTTTGGTTATAGGGAGCCCGAGGCCCATTACGCAATCCGAGGAGGGTAACCTAAACTCCTATCAAAAGTTCTTTCTAAAAAAAATCCCCAGGATCTAGGGGGCACCCCCCTTATGGGAGCCCATGCCGCTCACAATTTCATTGTATTTTTTCCGAAGTTTTTACTTAATAAGTTGCACAATTATAATTTATTAAGCTTCAAAGATAACATAAAGAAAATAAATTAGTTACTACAAAAACAATAGTAATTAATATTTATTGAAGTAGTTAAGTTGTCGCCTGTAAATAATTTTTAAATTGAAAAATGTTTTTGCCGGCGTATAGACATGCTTAAAATTGAAAAAGTTTTATGCCTCCGCTGGGAATCGAATCCATGTAATCGAGAGGTTCTGGGTTCGATTCCCAGCGGAGGCATAAAACTTTTTTAATTTTAATCGTGCCTGTACGCCGGCAAAAACATTTTTCAATTTAAAAATTATTTACAGACGCCAACTTAACGACTTTAAACTATTTTACGGCTAGATGTCACTGTTCAGAGATCTCTTTCTGATTCCGGCTAATAACGCTATATGTCGTCGATGTACGGATAAAAGAAAACTAAATCTAAATGTTCAGTGGTAGTGAGTGAGTTCCCTTTCCCCTTATAACACCCAGAACACCCTCCCCGGTTTGTGAATCACAGGAGATTCCAGACTGTTACTACTAACATAAAATTGAATAAGTTATATGACCGAAGTTGGTGAGAGAATTTCAGGTCCCCCGTAGCGCAATTGGCAGCGCGCTTGACATGTAATTGAGAGGTTCTGGGTTCGATTCCCAGCGGAGGCATAAAACTTTTTCAATTTCAATCGTGTCTGTACGCCGGCAAAAACATTTTTCAATTTATAAATATTTATTAAGTCTGGAATCGAGCTTTCCCCTAGGTCGCCGCTTCCTCAACGCTCTATAACGCCATGTAAACAAAACACCCCTCTTGTCCAAACTGACGTCATAAAAAAAAGTGATGATCTTTCTCTCATCCTTCTATAATACCACTATTTTTTACAATATAACAAATCGATGACCAAAGAATATTCCAAAATAAAATATAACAAAGCTTAAGAAACCTAACCAAAAAACAAGTGATTAACACCCTGTATAAATCATTTCTATATCATCATTTTATTCGTATATCGATAGTGTCGAATCGGAAATTTGTAATAATAGTAAAAAGTTTTGGAACTATGTAATAAATAAAAAAAGGACAAATGTTTTAATCCCAAGCACTCTTCATTTTGAGGATTCATATGCAACGAACGGAAGAGACGTTAGTAACATAATCGCAATTTTTTTAGAGGTGTATTTGTATCAAATATGGGTCAGGTGGCGCCCAGTCAGAATGTTCCTGGTACTACCACTAATGTCGGTATTTCTATTCCTGAAAATAAGGTCATTGACCTGATTAATAGTTTGGACTGCAAAAAAAGCGCTGGTTCTGATGGTATATGGTATACCACCTTTGTTCATAAAACACTGTGTAAATAGTCTAGCAAAACGCTCCATATTATATACAATTTTTCTTTAAAAACTAGATGTTTTCCAAAAGAATGGAAAGCATCACATGTTACGCCAATATTCAAGAACGGATATAGAAGTCATGTTGCTAATTATCGACCAATTAGTAAAATTAGTATTTTTGCAAATATGCTTAAAAAAATAGTTTATGAAAATATTTTTGCCACAGTAAAAAATACAATTATAGAACAGCAACATGGCAGATCTTTGGAGACAAATCTTTTGGGCTATGCCCAAAATATTTTTTCGGCCATGGACAATCAGAAACAAATTGATGCCGTCTACACCGACTGCAGCAAGGCCTTTGACAAAATTAGTCATTAATGACTGATTGCGAGACTTGGTGAGGTCGGGGTGTCAGGGTGGCTTCTATCCTAGATTTGGTCCTACACTTGTGGTCGAAGGCAAATCGTTGTTGTTAACGGGTACCACTCGAAGCAATTTGATGTAACCTCGGGTGTCCCACAAAGGAGTCATTTTTCATAATCTACATAAATACCATTAGCGATTGTTTTCTATACAGTAACTTTGTAGTGTATGCCGATGACCTTAAGATGTATCGTATAATGGAGGCCCCAGCGGACTGTCTTAAGTTGCAAAGTGACTTAAATCGGTTGCTTGAGTACTGCAAAGCCAACAGTTTTTCAATAACTTTCTCAAAAAATATAAATTTTATAGGAACAACACATTTTATAGGGCGTTTTGGGGCTTAAAAATTAATTTTTTGGGATACCTACATTCTAAATTTTTCTCTAAATCAATAATTTTTTAAAGGAATTTAAAAAAAAAATGTTCTTATCTCTAACAAATCGGCCAAATCGAGTTGCATCCCGCAGAAGGTAGGTAGAGAATCTGACAATCGAGTTGCATCCCGACCACAACCGAATTGCATCCCCGAGCTAAACTTGATTTTTAAGATAAAATTGAAATTATTCTTGCAGTGTTGCCGAGCTTTAAGGATTAAAAAGAAGTAGATGATTAAAAAGAATCAGAGGATTAAATTAAAATTGATAATTTGGACAGCTTATCTATACGACCCTCGTTATCTGTACGGGTTTTTCTACCTAATTATCCTAGGTACAATATATTTCTTAGAAGATGACCGACGATGTAAGTGTTGGGTACTACATATAATAACAATCATCTCCAGCCAATGAGATGCCCATCAGAGTATAAGGGGCGGTAATTATCACTTATAGAATAAAACTGTAAAATTAAGCACTCAATAATTAGTTAGTCTCTTGTCGAATTTGTTTTTACACCCTTCAGTAAATAATAAAGTAAAAGTGAAGGAAACGTGTCAAAATGGAAGTTACAGTTTGTACCAGTGAAAAAGGAAAACCCTTGTTAGTGATTGATGGCTACACTTTCAGCTTTCAAAAAATGTTAGTGAAAGGTACAGTGAAACGGTGGCAGTGCAGCAAGCGTACGTGTAAGGCCTTTGTAAAAACTCAGAGTACAGAAGATATAGTGGTGGAATCTGTTTTGGGACATAATCATGAGAAGGTACCAGAAGCTCTTTTTAACAGAAAACTCATAAGTAACGCCGTTAAACAGAAAGCAGTAGATGATATTTGTGAAAAACCTATGAAACTCATTCGAAATGAAATTAACAACACGGGCATTGATACCTTTACTACAAAGGACATTGTGAGAATTAGGCAAAATATATACCATGCTAGAGCTTCCTCATCATCACTGATTAAAATTCACAAAAATATTAATGAATTTCATGATGCAGTTGAATCCTTCCCTATTGTGACGCATAAAAATGAAAGTTTCCTGCTTAAAAATGACAAAGAAAATAATATTGTCATTTTTTCATCTTCGTCAAATTTAAAATTTCTCTCTTCAACTTCTTGTTGGTATGTTGATGGAACTTTTGAATATTGTCCTCGGTTTTTTACTCAGTTGTTTACTATTCTCGGTCTGAAAAACGACTATTATATTCCTCTAGTATTTTGTCTTCTTCCTAATAAAACTTCCTTCACATACTATCATGCTTTCAAATATATTAAAGATGAATGTGAAAAATTGAATCATTCAGTTTCTCCCAAAATCATTACTGTCGATTTTGAAGTCGCCATTCACAAAGCCATTCACAAAGCGTTTATGGCAGCTGTTCTTCGAGGTTGTAGGTTTCATTTAGGCCAGTCATGGTATCGAAAAATTCAGAATTTAGGATTAGCTGCAGAGTACCAAAAGAAAAATGGAGATGAAACAGAAATTACTAAGTTCCTAACTTATATATTTGGATTGCCATCCAAATATAAACAACTTTATTAACGTGTTGTTACAATTTCAAATTGACACAAGTATAAAGAAGAATAGTACTTTTTCAACTCCCAAGCCTATTGATTCTCGAAGTTCAATAAAAACGGAATTTTTAAATGCAAAAATCAATGATTTAAAAAATCATAAAATAAATAAATTTGATTTTGTAAAAGCGGTTTCGTATCGATTCAGAGCCAGATTGTAAATATTGTATTATGTAATTATTTGACTATTTTAATTGACTATAATTATTTAAAAAAATTATGTACTTGTATAATACATTTTACCTTTTATTGTTTGTTAAATATTTGTTGCCGATTATTCGAATAAATTGACTACAATTATTTTAAGATACTTATTTTACATATAATGATTATTTTATTGTTCTGTTTATTGCCAGATTATTGTATTTAATTGATCATAATTCTTTTATAATATGATTTGTGATTGACGAATTATTATTCCAATAAACCATTCTTTTATAAACTTTGCAACGTTGCTTCAATTCTCCATCCATAACTGGCTATCAAACACATGTAGAGCTTTATCTACAAGGGATGCAACTCGGTTGTGACCTTTTTCGACCGAGGTAAGAATACCTTTTTCGGGATGCAACTCGGTATGGGCCAACAAATAACTAGTAGTCCTGGTGATTGATGGGCCAAATTTTCGAATCATCATAAAACTGATTTTATTTCGTATTCTTATTTTAAATTATAGATATACAGGTCGACTATTCAAAAGTTCATTGAAAAAGGATTTGGAAGAAGATGATATTTATGAAGTTGTAAAGGTCTGTAAAGCCAAGCCTAACGGAGACAATTTCGAACGAGAATGGCGAAAAAGTACGGAACGTGGAAAAACTGCATTACTTCCAGTACTGTGGAGATGTTATGGTTGGAATTATATTTTTCTTGGTGCAATTCATTTAACATGGAAACTAATAACCAGGTAAATTAACAAAAAACTAATAGCTAATAAATCGAATCGCCATCGTGACCTGTGGACAATATGGAAATACGGGGCGTTATGGAATTAACGCATATTTAAATGGGTGACTGCTTGGGTATCCTAGAGTAACACTCCATACCTACTTCTTTTTTAATCGACCGTTTACAGAGTTAGACAAGTATCCCTAAAACTGAGTTAGGCGAACGCCAATGAATGCTTCAATGTGACCTGTTTTAAATGATGAATGATGGTTCGCGATTCCACCGTTCGGCCGTTTAACGATTTAGTCTGATAATGGCCTAGGCGTTTATGCTACATCTGTTTATGACTCTCGCTTTCGTTTGTTAGTTTAGTTTTATATTTAAATGTTTGTGGATACTTTTTATTACCGAGTTGCTTAAAAACATGTTACAAAGTCTTTTGGCACAGTTGAATTTTGTGTTTACTGATGTAGTAAATTAAAGTACATTTCTCATAATGATGTGACATTTAAAACTAGTTTTCCATCGAAAGTTGTCATATCAGGATTTACGGGTTTAATTATAATGCGTCAATTCCATAACACTCTGTATAACAACCAGATATAGACTTTAAATTTTCTATCAATAAAACTACTCAATGTATGAAACATTCCTGTGAATAAGTTCAATGGAAGTGAAGTGCTTAAATCCTGTAAATGGTAAAATGTTTTACTTTTTAATTACTAATTGTGTTTTTATTTTTTTTAGTATCTATGAACCAGAAGCCATTTCCAAACTTGTCTCCTATTTTAATCCAAAAACAAAACTTGTGTTTGCTGACGCATTGTACTACGCCGGCCTAAAAATAGGTCTAAGGGTTGGTCATGCACTCTACTTTCAGAACTACGTTATTTACGTGCAACAACTGGCCATTCGAGTAAGGACTTCGTTTTGTTCATTGGTTTATCGGAAGGCATTAAGACTTACTCCTGCCGCCATGAATGAAATAAGTCTCGGAAATGTCATTACTGTGATCACGAAAGATGTTATGGTATTTGAACACAATATGATGTTGTTTAACGATATGTGGATTGAAATAATAAGACTGACAGTAGTATGCTATCTCATTTACAATAAAATGGGATTTATTGGGTTTGTTGGTGTTGGAGTGTTATTAACGATTGTACCAGCTCAAAGTACGTATTAAATTATATTTGCAAAGCAAAAGTTAAATTAAATGGCTGTATAGAATAGTAAATACAAGATATCCCTAGGAGGTCCTATATAGATCTGAACGTCCTACACGTGGTTTGATCTTAAGTATGTTGTACGAACGTCTTTCGAATCAGTGAATGCCCTCAAGGTGAAGTTAAAGTAGTAGACCTTTGGCACTATTTAAGCAGGTCCGTTGTGATGTCACATGTGTAGAACCTATTTTGTGCGACATATAGCGCAGAATTCAAACCAGTCACATTGATAAGCCTGGTGAGATGACCAAGTTGCCTACTTCTACTAGGCTATAAAAGAATGGTACACATAAGGCATTAATCTTTCTTCTTGGGACTCCAGGACATCCACACAAGAAATGCTGAATACTTTCTTCCCCTTCTTCATCTGTGCAACTTCTATAGAAGTCGTAAGATGTTATTTGTATTTGTTTAGCGCGTCTGCCGCACAGGCATTATCCGGTGACTATGGCAATGATATTTCCTAGGTCCTTCCTACAGTGTTGTAATAATGCTGCGATTTTCCTTTTATCAAATAGGGGCCAAAATTGCGTGGAGGTATTCTGGCCGTCTGTTTTGTGTAAGTGACTGTAAGATCAATTTCTTCTTTGACTCATCCCATAATGCCTCCCAGACATGTCCTACATCCTAAAGATGTCATGATGAATCATGTGGGGGATGTCTTTTCAGGGAATTTGGCCTATTACAGACGTTCCCAGGATAAAACACTTGCAGTTTAATTATCGAAGCGAAATTACCGATTTCGATAGTTGCTAATTCATGCCCAAAAAGTTATACAAAATGATTTCAAGACTAACTAAAATAATAGGAAAGACTTCTTGAATTATTAAATCTCCGGAACGTTTCCGTTAAATCATTTTATGGAATCATGTTTATAATATCTTAAATCGGCTTTTCAATTAATATCAATTATTTAAAATAAGTCAAGGCAATTCCAAAAAAACAGGTTCTGTTAAGGTCCAATTTTAATCTTTTACGACTTGTGTGGGATATCCAAAAGATTTAAACAACTGGCTCATACAGCCTTTTTTGGGACATACCTGGAAAATCTCTGAGTAACTATGGGACGTCCCAGGGATATTGGTATATTCCATACAATAAGTCCGTGTGACATCCTGGGAACGTTGTATTTACTGGGAATGCAAGTACATTTTGTCTTTAACATCTGATACAAACTAAAAAAATAGAAACAGATTTTTTAAAGTAAAAATTAATTACTCTACAAATAACTTCGGTCATCTCAATTAGGTTTTTGAGATTTTTTAAAGAGAATTAAGACCATTTAGAGGTAAAATACAATATAATTTTCTTTTATAGTCTATGTTGCAAAGTGCATAAAAAATATGAGACTGGATTTAAGCCAAAAAACCGACGAACGTGTTCAGGCAACACAAGAAACTTTGTCTGCAATGAAAATAATAAAAATGTATACCTGGGAGCAAGTTTTTTCTTCGAAAGTTGAAGAAAAGAGGCGGTAAGTTCTAATATACACTAATGATAGTGCGAATATAAAAAAAACTACAAGTGCAGATTCAAGTCTCTGACATAAAATGAAAACATTATCACCCCGTAGTTTCACGCATCAATGCATTCTCCAAATGTTGGCTTTCTTCACGACACCGATGAGAGCGTAATGTTCCGTCCAACAATAAAAGAATTTAAAAATTATTACACTTTATGCAAATAAACATAATACCGCCTATTTTGGCTGGTGCGAATCCTTCAGTACCACGTCGATCCTTAATTTCTCTGATCTGATCCTTAATTTCTCTGATCTATTAATTCTTAAAAGTTTAAAACCTATTAATACTTTAAATTGCATATTTAAAATTATAACTTTTCTTTTAGGAAAGAAATGTCTTATTTGATGAAGGCTTTTTATCTTCGATCTGCTAACTTTATTCTTGGAGTACTGACTTCCAAAATAGGTTTTTACGTGCTCATTATGGCGTATATTGCAGTGAATAAAACTGCCGATGCGGAAATTATATTTTATGTCATGAAATGTTTTGGAGATATAAGACATTCGATAACCATGCTTATTCCAGTTGGATTAGGTAGAGGTGCTGAACTATATGCTTCTACACAAAGAATAAATAAGATTCTAAGTAGCGATGTCCTAGATGAAAATGAGAACAAGGATTATGACAAACCAAAGGTCAGGCTTTCAGGAGCTACAGTAAAGATAAAGAATAATGAAATACTTAAAAATATTACCACAGAACTAACACCGGGATTAACTATTGTTACAGGACCACTAGGTTGTGGGAAAAGTTCGCTACTTAAATTATTTCTTAAAGATTTTCCAATAACTGACGGCAAAGTGTTTACACAAGGTACCTTTTCCTATAGTTCACAAGATCCATGGCTATTCCCCTCAACAATAAAACAAAATATTATATTTGGTCAACCTTATGATGAAATTAGATACAATCAAGTTGTTAAAGTGTGTGCTTTACAATATGATTTCAATTTATTTGAAAAGGGAGATCAAACTATTGTCGCCGATAGAGGCATAAATCTGAGTGGCGGACAACAGGCTAGAATTAATCTTGCTAGAGCAATATACAAAAAGAGCGATGTTTATCTTCTAGATGATCCGCTACATGCTTTAGATCCTAATGTTCAGGATTATATCTTCCAAAATTGTATCAAGGATTTCTTAGCGGGAGAATTTTGTGTTTTAGTAACTCACAACTTAAACCATAAAAATAGTGCTGATAGTTTAATCGTAATGAAAGCAGGTGAAATTATATTCAGTGGTAAACCAACAGAAATCAAAGTCGACTTAATTAAAGAAATTGAATTGGAAGCGAACGAAGAGCGAAAAGAGGATGAAAATGATAAAGCCACTGAAGAAACAAAGTTAATACAACGGCCAGGCAAAGGAAAACGAAAAGTCTACAGCGAAGTTAAGAAAATTGGTAAAGTTGACCTTTCTGTATATAAGAAATATTTTTCGTTCGGCGGTGGTTTCTTTGTTTTCCTACTTATTGTTGTGCTTTTCTTTGGTGCAGAATTTACCGAAAGTTACTCAGCAAGACTGTTAACAAATTGGTAAGTGTCTTTTAGCCTCAGAATTAGAAATTTCTGTTATTAATATCCAAAAATGAAAATGAAACCTTTACTGCACTTTAGGTTCAGTAAATAATAAGTTAGTCAAGTCGCTTCAAGTTACTCGAAGCAAGCGACTTAAAGTCGAGTAACTCCTAATGTGAACTTCGCTTTTATTGCTAAAAACTTCAATATTGATCTTGAGTTTTAACCATCGTTATTAAATTTTGTAATACTTGTTTGTAGGATTAATGTAGAACAAAATGTAACAAATATAAAAGCTGAGAGTAATTCTACGAATTCTACGGTAATAACATCCCTGACAGAACAAGCAGCCTGGACCCTCAGACTTTACTCTGGAATGATTATTGGCTCAGTGGTAATAGATTTTATCAAGCAATGGTTGTTCATCAACTTTGCTAGAAGGGCTTCTATTAACCTTCACAACCAAATGATTGAGAAGCTAACCACAGCTGTAATGACGTTCTACGATAATTACTTCATTGGAAATATTTTAAATAGGTTTTCACAGGATTTAACTAAAATTGATGAACATCTACCACATACCATTAACCATTTTACACGGGTAAGTGGAATTTATAAAACATTTGTTAATCGCTAAGACGTAATTGTTAATTGTTACTGTGAAGTTAGAGTGGTCGACCTTTGGTACTGGCCAAACAGTTTCACGTAGTTCTATGAGGCCAGGTGTGATACCACACGTGTTTAGTAGAACCAATCTTTGTTAGTTCTTTGATGATGATACATCGCAGAAGGACTTGACAACTCATTTAAACTAGCCACTAGTCGATTAGTCGACCAAGTTGTAAGTTTCTACTTACTCCAGGTTATTGAAAAATGATTTACCCAAGGCATTAATCCTTTTTCTTGCGAGACCAGAATATTTACACAAGAAATGTTAAATACTTTCTTCCTCTTGCTAATTTCTGCAATTTTTACCAAAGTTGTTAGTAGGTATTTGTATACTTTCGGCGTGTCTACAAAAAGGTCATGTTCGGTAACAACGGCTGTGATATTTTTTACTTCTTTTCTTCTTTGTAATTTTGCTACGGGTTTTTCTCTTATCAAATAAGGGCCACAGGTTGTTATTAACAATATCGTTTTGTGAAACATGCCCAAAATAGAAGTAAAGAATTTTTAACGCTACAATATATATAACTATTTGAATTCCAAAGTCTTCATTTATTCAAAACATAAAAAATAGTTAACTTATTTCTTGGTAACCGTTTTAGATAGTGTTATCAGTGGGTGGCGTTGTAGCATTAGTATCCTCAGTAAATTGGAGGTTCCTGATTCCAGCTGCAGTTCTGGTCGTTATTTTAGTATTTATGCAAAGAGCCTACATGCCAGCAGCAAGAAGTCTAAAAAGATTGGAATCAGCAAGTAAGTATCTATTATGCCCATTTCTAAGGGGTTATGCGTCTGCGTGCAAGATATTTTTTTCCTTTTGTAAATTATTTTAAAATATGAAAAAAAATTAAGTTTTTTTTATTAGGATTATCTAATAGTTATACGAGAGCCTATTGTTTCCGCTCAATGCAAACTAAAATGTTTCAGAAGTGATACCACAGCTCTGTGATACTAACAGGGAAGCGACTGATCTTTTGAGGATGGGATCGGTATCATTCTCTTAGACTGGAGAATTAGGCCCCAGGTTCTCTGGCACTACTTACTCCTTACAATTAATTTTTTTTAGCTCGAAGTCCACTGATTGGCCACCTTAATGCGACAATGGAAGGTGTTACGACCATCAGAGCATTTAAAGCTCAAAATATACTGGTAGAAGAGTTTGATAGACATCAGGATTTATATTCATCAGCTCATTTTATGTCATTCTGTGTTAGACGAGCATTTGCATTTTTCATGGACTTCTTATCAACTCTGTTTCTGACATTCATTATTGGCAAACTACTGTTCTTCAATACAGGTAAATAAACTATAATTAAACTGAAACTAACATATACACAAAAGCGTAGTTTGACTTTTATTTCAATTCTCGAAGGATATAACAATATTTCTATTATTTAGTGGTCCTCAGGCAAGAGATAACTATTAATTTTTTTAGGGGAATCTGGTGGAGATGTTGGTCTTGCTATTACTAAAGGGTCAATGCTGGCTGGTTTGGTACAATGGGCTCTGATGCAAATGTCAGATTTGGAAAATGACATGACTTCGGTCGAAAGAGTTCTAGAGTATACAGAAGTTGAGCAGGACAATTATGGAGGTGAAAAACCAGAAAAATGGCCTTCAAAAGGAGAGATTCAATACAATGACATATCTTTAATTTATAAACAAGATAAAGTTCTAAAAGATGTCAATTTCAAAATCAAACCTAATCAAAAAATTGGAATTGTCGGAAGAACAGGGGCTGGAAAATCGTCAATTGTATCAACTCTATTCCGATTGTATAACTATACTGGAACAATTCTTATTGATGGAGTTGATATTAAGACTGTAGCGTTGGATTATCTACGAAATAAGATTTCAATTATACCTCAGGATCCTTTACTTTTCCAAGGTAAATAATAGGATTATCATAAATGTAATAATAGTAATAAGTGGTAAACAAAGCAAGTTAAAGGTAAATACAACGTCAAAGATAACGACACATTTTCTATAGGATTTATTTGGTTTGTAAATATTTAGATTAAAATAGTAAATCAAATATGGCGGCATAAATTTTACTGATTCCATTCAATAGAAAATTATATAAATATTCCACACTACACTTAGTTTTTACCACTGGGGGTCAATACTAGAAAATATAATGGAATATCTCAGCTATACAAAAATTATGGTATCTAAATATTTGTAGTTATTACCCTTAAGCAACTCCCAATACATCGAAAGTATGCTTTCAAGACATTTTTTAAAATGTGGGTTTTGCTCAAGGTCTATAAATTAGGAAGGTTGCATGGTAACTTTCGACCAACCAGAGAACAGCGCGGGAATACGTCACAAGATTGCCCAATTTAAATTTACCGTATTAACAAAGCATTGAAATCAGATCGCGTGTTTAATTATTAGACTTATAAAAAGTGATTGTGATTAATAAATTGAAATGTAGGTTCCTTCATACAGTAGGAATTGAAAGTATTGCAATTTTAGGATATTTGTTTTTAAATTTAATTTATTTGATTAATTTTAAAATGGATAGGAAAATTAATTTTTTAAGAAATTATATATTATAATTCCTCAAATTGGACGTATTTTTTTCCTGCAAATCACAATTTACCTTTTCTTATAGGGTAAATAAAACTCACAGTCACACTCTTTTGGTTTTTTATTGCAGTGGCGTTATTTAATTTAATAAAGCCTAAATTAAAAATAATCAGTCACATCTGATAAGTAATTTGTTTCAGTCTATATTTAAGTAGATAATTTTCTAATGTATATGTTACCGACCAAACCCGATTTCAGGATAAACTAGTTTGGCCTAACCCGATTTCAGGATAAACTAGATTTGCCTAGGCCTGTTCGGGTTTGTTCGTATTCTAACAAACCTGACCAGACCCGAACAACTTTTGGGATAAACTAGTTTGGCCTAGTTCCGTATATAAAATGTTTTGGGATTGTATTGGATAAACATCTTAAATGGGGACCACATATTGATTAATTATCTAATAAAATACGAAGACTACATATATAAATTCTATCTTTTAAGAAAATTTCCAAGCCGAACAATTATGGAGATTATTTAAAAGTCGTTGGTTGAGCAGCTAACACTGACACTACCTTATTTTTGAAAATGTTGTTTATTTTAATGCCTTCTATACACAGCTAAAAAAAAAAGTATTAACTTAAAAATTACCCTGTATATAGTGACAGATAATAATTCCTAATCATATAGTGTAAAAAAATGCAGTAAAAATTATTAAATTTTACTATTATGGTATCTTTTTCTGGGGTAGGCTGTATAATAATTGTCTCTACAAACTAAATATAATTCAAAAGTTTATACTTAAAAATTATTTACAAAAAACATAGGTTATATCCATCCCACTTACAAAAATATGTAACATTAGAACTATATACATGTCCCCTATCTGTTCTGCATCCTTATTTTGCTTTGGTATACCGACAACCAGGAGATTGTTTTCTTTTGCTCCCTTACATTTAGTTTTTCCTCCAGAGCTTTAACTTTTGATTTCAGACTGTTGTTTTCATCCCTGACTTTCTTCATTTCTCTTAGTAAGTCTTCTATGGCTTTTTTTGTTCATCGAAATTATCGTAATTAGACTTTTTACAATAACTTTATCTCCTTTACGAATCATTCTCTTCGACCTTTTCACTCTCAGGTTTTTCTTTCCCTACCAGCAGGTATAATGACGGAACAGCTAAAAATATAAATTTATTATGTATGCAGTTATCCTATTAGTATTAGGCCTCACTTAAGTACACCCTAAACACTACACACTAGGTACCTGTTGTACCCTATGGATAAAGTATAAGTACTATCAAACAAAAACAATCAACTAAAACTCTGTACCAGATTTTTTTAGACGGTTCCGTTGAGTATTCATTATTCTAGCCTGCAACTCATCTTCAAAATCCTCGGGCTTAAAATGTTTACTGCAAATTCTCTTATTTGCAATATTCCAAACATCTTTACGATAACATTTCCTTACCCATTCTTTCTGGATCTTGGGATCTTTTGGAAAAGAAAAAAAAGGAAAGTTTCTCTCCACTTTCCAATGCTTTCTTGGAATTATTTTTGCAAATTGGCACACTACAAACAATCCCTCTAGGCATCTAAAAAATATTAAGTTAAGGTTATCCATTGATTTCATGTTGTCACCTTTATACAATATACCTAGCTAATTTATTTCAATAATTTTAAACACATATTTACCTTTATGGATTATTCACTGATTTAATTCACAAAATATTCTAATTTAATTGTTGGATTTAGTTAAATATAGACAACGAAAACAAAGAAATTAAAAACGACGCCAATCGATCAGATAAGAGCTGCCATTAACATCTGATTCTCGGGCAATCATGTGACGTAGCGCGCTCCTCTCGCGTCTCTCCCCTCTCAGAGTTACCAGGCAACCTTCCTAAATTTAGAGACCTTGGGTTTTGCTAACTGATGAGTTCTAACAAGGACGAAACAGCCTGTCATTGTCTACCTGTGCCCTAGGGAACAAATTATCTTTGGCATCCCTGTGTACTCTAATGAAAAAGATAGATGCACTACTTTGTCCGTCTGCCGCTAAAAACTTTCCTTCTATTTACTTATACGGACACCAAACTACTACTTTATTTTTAAAAACACGGCCTTGTATACGGATTGGTGTAGTACCCAGTGGGCTACTGTAGCGCGATCTATATTTGAATCTACAAACCCGTAGACAAATGTAGGGATGCGCAAACACGTTTCCTATACTGGTGTTTGTTGGCCAACCGTACTTGGTTTATTTAGTTCTATGTTTTCACGTTTGATGGCTATCTTTTGCATTGAGTTGAATCCTACAGATGGCAATACTAAGTTTTCTTTACATTTTTATTCTTAAAAATGTCTTGAAAGCATATTTTTGCTGTACTGGGAGTTGCTTACCGGTTTTGGCTTTCTGATAAGTCCTAACAAGGACGATACAGCCTGTCTACCTGTGCCCTAGGGAACCCATTACCTTTGGCATCCCTGTGTACTCTAATGCAAAAGATAGATGCACTACTTTGTCCGCCTGCCGCAAAAAACTTTCCTTCTATTTACTTATACGAACACTAAACTCTACTACTATATTTTTAATCCTCTGGATGAAACAATATAAGCGATTAAACTGTGCGGTTGTGACGTCACACGGCGAACTTTAATTTTTTATAGAAAATTAAGGAGTGATATTCATTAATTTTGCTTTTGTAGGAACAATACGTAAAAACATAGATCCTTATAATTATTATACCGATGACGAAATTTGGAGCACTTTGGAGAAAGTCAATATGAGAGACCATATTCACAGCTTGGAACTGACGATAACCGATCACGGATCAAACTTTTCAACGGGTCAAAGGCAACTTATATGTCTTGCCAGGGCAATTATAAAGAAAAATAAGATCGTAGTCTTGGACGAAGCTACCGCCAATATGGATCCAGAGACCGAAGTCTTAGCGCAAGCCGCCATCGACCAAAACTTCGCAAATTGTACAGTCATAATTATTGCTCATAGATTACATGCTGTTATGAATTGTGATAAAATTATTGTTATGGACAAAGGAAAAATGATCGAATTTGACGACCCCAATAATTTACTTGACAACAAACAGAGTCATTTCTCAAGAATGTTATCCACTGATAGTGCGCATACTACTTATAGTGTAGGATGGCAAGTCCAGTGAGGACATATAGGATATCCCACGTAAATTATATAATCAACTATTATCTCTTCTATTTATTTTTGCCCAAAAATGTACTTAAACTCTTTAAAGAATACAATCAGAAAAATATCCTTGTCAATTTAAAGTGTATTTTCCTAGTAATTCAAGAGTTATTTAACAAAATGTATTTTTAAAGTGGGAATACGGACTTGACATATTTCTGTACACCAGCAAATAAATTGATTAAAAATTTGTCAAAGATATTTTGTAACAATTTTAAGGTTAGGGGGTTTTGAACAAAATTATCTATTCAAAAACTTAACCGAAATAAACTGTCAGTAAAACAATATTAACAGACACGAGGAGAAGCCGCTTCTCCTACTATTTAGTGATAGCAACGTTCATCTTACTTTAAGAATACGATTTTGACGGTTTCAAGCGAATTCCACCCATTTATCTCATGAGAAGGTTGTTCCTCGATTCCGAGAATTCGGCACCTGGCGGGCCAGCTTATCATATGGTCACATATTCTTAGAAAACGCCACGGTGCTGAATCTGTGGGCTGGATAGTCGTCCATCTGAATCCAGATCTCCTGATTATCATCAGCGACTGCTTTCAATACAGGTTCAAAATTGGCAGACAATTTACTCTCGCTAAGCTCTTTAAAAAGTATTAATAAAAGTTTTCTTTAAAATCAATACGGAAGAAAATATTTGTTTACCGAAAAATTTACATGGGGAATTCCACGTCCTGTTTGAACCCACCACCCGGTATAATGGTCATGTTACTTGTTATATTTCTATACATTATTTAAATCTACAAGAATCTGAAAACCGTATTGCCAAATTATTTACTGTGTTGTAACTGGTAATAGAGGTATAAAAATTGTATATTGGTTATTCTAAGTAATTTTTTTAAGAAACACCCAATATTTAAGGATTTAAAGAAAATACATATTTCACACACAGTTTGTTACCAAAAGAAACATCATAGATATGCGTTTATTTTTTAGTAATATTTATGTTATGTTATTTCAGAAGTAATTTTCGATGTTGTACGTACTTAAATTATATAATTTTTTAATGAAACAATTTTAGGTGTTTTCTTACACTTCCCGATGTAAAAACAATAGTGTTATTATTAATTAGGAAACTAACGATACCACATCAAGGCTCTCTAGGAAGTTTAAGAGTAAAAAAAGACAGAAATCCGACCATTCAAAACGAGGATTTGAAGAAATTTCAAGAAAATTAAAAATGTTTAGCTAAAATTGAATAAATTAAAGCTGATTTAGAAACTCATACATCTATTATAATATTTATAAAATTAGACATTGTTTTGACCATATTTTCTTCGATTTAGTTCATACGCTATTAATGATATACAGGGTGCTACAAATTCGGGTCCGTAAAAGGGATCTCGACAACGGTAAGAGATACGAAGATGGTTAAATTGAGGCAAAGTTGCGTATTTTGGGGCTTAATAATTTGGTGAAAGAAAATTGTAAATATTCCGAATACCTTCGGCGATATTCGAAAAAAACCGAAATTTTTAGTTTTGGTTTTTAATTTTTTACTTCTTCATTTTTGACTTAACAAAAAACACTTTCTCATAGCCGTTTTTATGTTCTACAATATGGCGTTGTTAGTTTTTAAATTGGACGTTTCGTTCTTTAGATACCAACCCCAATTCATTTTTTTTAAATACGGACCTGGAATTTTTAAAACATTTTTGAGAACTTCTAAACTTTGGAAATTTAATACAATTTATAGGTTTTAAAATGTTAACCTTTTGTCAAATAACACATCACTAATATTTCAAATTGACCTTTCTTTCTTTACTACTACGGCCCTGGCAGTTATTTATTGGATTACATAAATATTAAAATTACATTACAAAAAGTTATGGTGTTTAGGCCGTTTATTTTCTCAAAAATATTTACCGTTACAATACTTTAGGAAGTAAGAAAGGCATGAGAAAAGTAATTTTATTTTAATTAGTATTTAATTTATTTTATTAATATAACGTATATCTTTACTCTTATGGGTTTTACCTTAGACCTAGACCGAAATACTGTAAAACAGAAAAAAAATAATACTCCCGAATAAAGAAAAGGTAATTGGAGTGTTAGTCTAGATATGTTACTGTGATGCGCTTACATTTGTTTCAAAAACAATTTCAAATTTTTATTGTTTATACGATCTGATGATATTTGAGGCCGAGACTTTGAGTCTCTTCTCTTATAAAATATCAAATATCAGGCCTCCTTGAGTAAATATAGACGGACTTTTCAAATCAGAAATCTTTTTTTTTTAGTTTGGCTCTAAATGTTCAGGACCGTAATGAAATGAAAAAGATAGTTTGAAAAATGGGTTATTAGATAACAAAACGTTAACATTTTAAACACTTGTACATTGTATTAAATTTCCAACCGGAGTAATCCCTAAAACTACATTTAAAATTACAGGTTCGTATTTAAAAAAACTGACTTAAGCTTAGTAACTAAAGAACGAAAATTCGAATTTAAAAACTAGTAATGCCATCTTGTAGAATATGGAAAACGGCTATGAAAGTGTGTGTAAAAATGAAAGCGCAAAAAATTAAAAACCCAAAATGTAAATTTCGGTTTTTTTTTTAATATCTCGGAAAGCATTTGAAATAATTAGATTTTTTTCACCAAATTATTAAGCCCTTAAATACGCAACTTTGCCTCAATTTAACCATCTTGGTATCTTTTACCGTTTTCGAGATCCCCTTGTACGCACACGAATTTGTAGCACCCTGTATAAGTTATGACACACGAGTAATCATTCCTTGAAAATACTGTATACCGGGTGTCCCACTAAGAACTGCTCTCAGCCGTATCTCAGAAAGTGTTAGTCGTATGGCCTGCGGAAAAAATTTTTCAAAGGAAAAGTGATCATAAGATATTGCTGGAAATTATTTTGAAGTTTCTCAGTCGAACACGCAACCGTAACGGTAATTTAGAAAATTTTAGTGTTTTCAAAAGTTGCCTTATTAAGGTATATTGAAAGTATCATTATTGTATACTTTGAGACTTTCTGAACAATATTCACTCATGAAACGTCTTTGTCAGTTTTAAAATAAAGTGGTTGGGGAAGGTTGAACATTATTTCAAATAAATGCTCATAACTCCGGGTTGGCTCAACAGAATTCAGTCAACTTAGTTTTGTTAAAGAGTTTCTCTTACTCTATATTCTACTATATAAACTATGACAATATGTTTTTTAAAGTAGACGCTAGACGGAGCTATCTTACAACTTAATAAACATTGCGCGTTTATTTAAATGTTTTAAATGCAATAGTATATTTCATTTTACCTCATTACAAAGATGAATAAAAGCCTAAAGAACTGGCGAAAACTACAACTTGATATCTTTTTTCAAACCGGAGATATTAACAAAAACAAAAATAAATAAATATGATTATATTGAAGTTTCAACGGTAAAGGTTTGTTAAAAGCCAAATAGGCCTTGGAAAAACAAAATATGATTTAAACTTAGGTGCTTTCAAATTATTATTACGTCAAAATTTTTATCGGGTCCACAGTGTTGTGCCGTTGTATTTATTGTTGTGCCCTTGTATTAATTTTGGAAAATGCCTTTTTTACTTGAAGATGAGATTGACATCATCGCGGTGTATTTTGAATGTTTGAGCAATGCAAGTATTACTGCAAGGGTTTATGCAATTCGATACCCCTAACGGCGCCGATACGACAGTAGAATGTTAAATCGTTTAGGTCAACGTTTTCGTACTATGGGAAGTATTCTTCGCCCTGCATATCATAGATGAAATCGAGGTCGAACCAAAGAGAATATAATAAACGTTTTGGCATAATATCCCAGATAGCACAAAGTGGTACTATGGATGTCCATTGGACGTACGTTGATGGACGTGGGTACGTCCACTGGACGTACATTTTTTTCTTATGGACGTCCTATGGACGTCTATTTAAAGTCCAGATGTCACAAGTATGGACATCCATAGATTGTCCATTATTGGACATCCATAGATTGTCCATTATTGGACATCCATAGATTGTCCATTATTGGACATCCATAGGTCGTTCATATAATGACTTGTTTTTGCCACCCTAAAAAACTATAGATCCTGCAATTGTGAAATAAATACAAGTGAAAATAAATGAATATTTATTAAAAAATTAAAACGTAGGTAATATATTAAATTTTCGTTTGGTTTTATTTTATTAGGTTTTTGGCCCTCTCGCCACATCTCCTTAGCCATTTCGAAATGGCCAGTTCTGCGTCTTTCTCTGTACAGCCGAAAGTTTTCACAGCAGAGTCTAAAAACATAAATAAAACCTTTCTGTAGCTTTCTTTTTAATAAATAAGTTATGTTTTACAGTGTTATATTTATTATTGGTGCGTGGCGCAACGAAAACAAATATTTACACCACTGGTTTTTAGACACTTCAGTTTATTAAAAAAACAAAAAACATAATATGCAAAGCCTAATATCTGCAAACCCTTGGGCAGGGTAAGATTTATCCTAAAAATCCGAGTGATACCTCTTAAACAAAATAGCGTCATGTCAAACTTTAGAAAATTCTTAAAAATTTTAATTTTAATTTTTTGGCCTTATTCGCCCAAAAATTAATAAAGCTGATATTTGGGTTTACTAAAAACAGATTAAAGAATAATGCGCTTGGTAAACTAAAACAATAAAATTACCTTAATGATCAGTAGAAGGTGCCTATATAATTTTTTGCAATACTTAAAATTTAATTTTACTTTATTATTGAAGTTTACTGAGCACAAAATTCATAAAATTTTATTTTTAGTGGTCATAAATTACACTTTTATTGATTTTTGTGCCTATTAAGCCAAAATAATAAAACTATTTTAGTAAATTTTTAAGAATTTACAAAACTTTGACAATGACAACAGTTGCTTGGGAAGGTGACAGAGTTCATACTTATATAGAAAGTAATAAGGATGAAAAGATCTTTTGACCCCCCTTTATTCTATTTAAGATTTTGGGGGTGAATCTCAGCCTGACCAAGGCATTGCAGATAGGGGTTTGCATATCTGTATGAAAGCCTCCTTTCTATTCAAAATCGACGTGTCTGGCCGTAATTTTTAATAAGCTAAGTACGTGTCCAAAACCAGCGCCGTTTCCGTTTTGTTGGGTCATTATTTTACACCAGGTTAAAACAAAAAAATATAACAACTGAATTATTAAAAAAACCTAAAAGAAAACTACCGACTGTTTCAAACTTACCAATTAATAGTTTATTTAATTTAAGTGAAGAAAACCTCATCTTTTTCTTTTTTCCATAGTAACTAAATCCCGATGCAAAGCCATTTGTAATCAGCTTCCCTGTGGCTCTGTATATTAGGTCGTAGATATCTTTACCACCTGAGGAACTTATTTCCTTTACCTAAAACCAGTTGATTTTTACTTAATAAAAGCATTACAAAAAAGCATATTTGATGTAACTTACAGCATTCTTTAATTGAGCATCTGTAGTAAGAAATTGTTCAAGTTCATCCAGTTCCGCTTGCGTCTCGATCGGCAACTTCAATACGATGAAAATAGACACTCTTTCTTCTTGTTGTTCAAGGTTTTTATGCTTTATGTAATTTTTTAATTCATTTACGTCTTCTGCCACCTCCGATAGAGTGCTTTGGATAATGTTCTGTTTCCTAACAATTTTTCTTAGATACTCTGCAACATAAAACTTATTTTATAACATTTCTCCCTGGTAGGTACTATATTATTGCTATTACCAGTTATGTTTTGCAATTCTGGTGTAGTATTATTGGTCCCAGAACTAGCAGGACCATTAAAAGACTCCTCTGAAGCGGCTATATTTCTTTTTAAAACATTTTTTCCTTTTTTATCACCTAAAAACATATTTAAAAAAATTGAAATAAACTACCTGCTATGTAACAATAGTATTACCAGTTACGTATTCCAATCCTGGTGTAGTATTATTGGCCCCGAAACTTGAAGGACCATCGGACTTTTAGGAAGGTATAATTATATTCCCCTAAAAATAAAAGAAAAAGTGTTTACCTAAAGTTAAAATATATGAAAAATACCTTAGCAACCATGCATAGGTTAACTATGCATAATCAAAGAGTAAAATTACTATTTGGCTAAGCCAAACGACAAAATAAAAATGATTTGATTAATATAATAGATATAGTGCCACTTACCTGGGAGCTTCTTAAGTTGGAGTTTTGTAAGGTTGTTCTGTAGGTACCTACGCAGTTTAAACACTTTGAAATGGATATTTAATATCCAAATGTTACACGATGACCCAACAATGAAACAATACAAGTAATACAACATGAACATAACATGAATTCACCACAAGGAACGAGAAAAAGGCGGGCTACTACACGCTGCTCATAGCGAAAACAAATAATAGGTTAGGTTTTGCATAGGTAAAGGCTGGATGGGACGAATCGAATTAAATAATTCGATATGAATTATTTCAATTATTTTTTTAATCATATCGTGAGATAATGTTCTACTAGTATTAAGATAAACAGTCTTCGACCGTTAAAAATATTGTAGTATGCATTCACTATAGAGTGGTATCAATCAAGTACTGGTAAATATACGGAATTATTTATTCTATTATGAAATACTCTGATCGATAACTGCCCATTGCTAACGCTCACCAATGACCATGCCATCTACCATAGACATATCTACCATCAAATAATTAGCGTTGTTGCCGGAACGAAATTGAAGATTTCGCTAAACGTTTTAGCCGAACATTATTACCTTATATAAAATATTTAGTTAAACAATATTAGGGCTAAAGTAATCCTTATAATAACCAATATATATTGTCGAACATTTTATGGTTTTATGCAGATTTACCTGCGACCACGCCGAATTTTTAAAATAGTAAATTCTTCACAAATGGCAAGATTTAGGCACTTTTGGCAACGACGTCGTCCGGAAAATGAAAGCTGGGTATTCGCTAACGGGGCGGTAGAAATGGCGGATTATTTAAAATTGATGTGAAATTTTTATTAAATTAAACATCGATAATATACTATAAAAAACTAATAATGGCGACTCCAGGTTTATTGTTTTAGCAGTAAGTACAACCTATAACATACAGAGAATGTGCTATATAGCATAATTTAACATAGGTACTCCCATAAAAATTATGACGACTCTTTTATAAAGGATGAAACTATGAAACTCACATAATGGGTATATTTAACGGTAAAACTACCGTAAAACGGTACAGAATGTCCCATCCATGTGACACTCCTTTTATATCGCATTTAAAATGTATGTACGTAAAATGGACACTGCTTGGACGTCCGCTAACAGTCGTACAGTGGATGTTAATACATGGACGTACATAGTACATCCACAATTAGTCCATGGACCAATGTACTAAAAATGGATCTAAACTGGACGTCCCTAGGACGTCCGGTGCTATCTGGGATATGGAATTTAATCCACAAATTAGCATCAGGGTAATTGTCCGAGAATCGCACTACTGTAAATAGGATTTTGCTACAAGAAAAGTAAGTCCGAAGTCCCCATTCATGATTGCTTGAATTTGTAACTATACCTGGATACACTAAACATAACTTTACTTTAAATATTTATTAATAATACTTATTTGTTCTTTATGACCATTGTAAAATGATTAGGTATGTGATTAAGCTTATAGCATCACAGGGAGTTGTTGTAGTTGAATTGGGCGCTGCTTGTTAAGGATCTTTCGGAATATCGTAAACCCCACAAGCCTTATTTGCTGGCAAAGCTCGATCTGAAACAAATAAAAAATTAACAAAATCATGTCTACTCTCCACAAGAGTCATTATTAACTGAATAAGAATGCAAATTTGTCCTTCACCTTCTTTAATATAAACATAACAGTTATTGCCTACGCGTTTCGGTTAAAAAATCATCATCAAAACTTAGTCACTAGAAAATCAAAACTAAGAGGACATACTTTATAATAATTGATAAACCTACCAATTTGCTTGGGGTAGGGTAAGCCCAGTTTATCCATTATATCTACAAATTCATCCTCCGTTTTCGTTAGTCTAGGATTTAACCTTTTTTCTTCGTCAACCGAAGTACAAGTTCGTCCGTTATAATCATGAGCCGGAAACAATATTGTAGGATCTGGAAGGGAAAATATTTTTTTATGTACGCTTCTGTATAAAGTCCTAGAATCGCCTTCTTGAAAATCTGTACGACCGCATCCTCGAATTAAAAGAGCGTCTCCTGTAAAGGCTATTCCCTAAAATATTTTATATGATTAGAATTAGATAACATAAATTATGAATTATAACTTAGCGACATAGATGGAAGGATGATAAAACTCAACTGGACAGAAAATTATAAATACCGAGGATGAACGTCAATGGTCAAACATCGCTTAAACACTAAAGCCAGAGGGATAAAGATACAGAGAAGTCAAAAGCTTCTGTTTAAAGGTTGGAGACAATGATCTTTCTTGAAATAGAGGAGTTTTAGATTTGTATTAAATTTTCTGTGAAATAAATAATAAAAAAGTTTTCCATATGAAGCGAAAATTCTGCCGATCACTGTATATCCTCTAGTAATAGGAAACTTTTATTGGAAAGAAGAGTACCAAAAAATAAAAATAAAAGTAAATCTAATTAAATAAAGAAACATTTTCCTGCTATGCTTAATCTCGTTTCAATGGTTTTTGTGGAATATTTATATTTTCATAATATCTCGCGGCGGCCAGCAGGGCCCCTGGTTGCTCCTGGGCACTGCCCCGGTTTGACCGACCTCAACAAAAATGGCTACCCCATTAAGTAGTTGACGAAATATAAGAAAATCGTCAAAATCGGCCAAACGTACAAAAAAGAGTGGTGAAAGGAGTATCTGAGAGTAGGACAACGATACACCATCAATACAGTTAAGCTCGAAAAATACTTTAAAAGCCAACTGACAAAGATAAAAAGAACACCAAAACAATACGCTGCAAGGAGAGATCGAAAAATCAGGTGCAGCTGACCATCTCTGTACGTAAGGCCATCATATCACGTGGACAGAGACCGAAATCCTGAATAAAGAAACACACTGGAGGAAGAGGAAGTTTAAAGAACCTGTCACTCTACATCAGAACCCATGTTTTTTTTATTAAGCCTTAATTGGATATAATACATAATTTTTGTTAATATAATTAAAACATTTGATTCCCACTAGCCAATGCCACAACGTGGATGCTTTATTGGACTTAGTGTCTTGAAGGGCAGAATACTTTTGGACTTACATTGTCTTTATTTGTTTTAAATCACAACGTTTCAACTGGAGATACTTACCAGTTGAAACGTTGTGATTTAAAACACATAAAGATAATGCAAGTAAAAAATTCTTCTGCCGTTCAAAGAAAATATCATTGTCTCCAACCTTCAAACAGATTTGGTGTCTGTTGTATCCATACTTGTAAATAAAAAATTCTGGAAGACAATGCAAGTTTAAAGCTCTTCTATTACCGAATCAAAAGTTGTAAGTTGCGTAGTGAACTAATTCAAAACTTGTAACCTATGTAAATACTCACCTGTTCTATACAATAATAAGTAATGCATCCATTGGTATGTCCGGGAGTGCTTAAAACTTTTAATTTATGCCCCCCTATTACTATTTCATCATTCTCTTCAACAAATATATCTGCTTGTGCACCACTTGATTTTGAAATTATTGTTTTGCATCCTGACAAAGATCTTAAATAGCCCGTTCCTGTTACATGGTCAGCGTGCATATGTGTATTAACTAAAAATACAAAAAAAAAATAACACTATAATTAACAAATTATGTACAGAAATACAGAATTGTCCAACCAGGACTGAACAGGGTCCTATTTTTTGAGTTTTCCTGTATTTTTATTAAAACCAATATAGCCACCTTGTTTATGTTTGGCCGTGGAATCTAAAATTGCCATTTAAAAAGCGACTTGGCTTACAACAAATGAACTGTGGCGTAAAGTTGGTGTGGTGACCGCTCGCCGATAATGGAAGTGATCATGCCGCGAGCAAAAATAAAGACGGTATACCGATGTGCATGGTCAGCGAGAAAGGTTGAAATGGAGAAGTGTACGTGACGTAAAAAGTATATTTTGTCCCAACGAAATAATAAACGAAATAATTTAATAAATAGTAGAGATATTGTTTACCAATGTTTTTACCTATTAATCACATTGGACGACAGACATCCAGTCATATTTAAAATGTATATAAAATAACTAGGGGACGTTGGGGGTTAGCGCTTAATAGTTTCCGAGAAGTAGTGGTTCCCTTTTACTTCCATCGACAGAACGCCTCTGATATCCATTTGGACGTACGCAATCAGGATGTTAGCGATACATATTGTGGGATACAATCAGACTAATTACCTTAAACAAAACGATTTACCTCTTGTCATAAGGACGTTTAATGTTCACAACATATGAATTTAGGCACTGTAGTACCTAGTAATAAAAATGTTGTGACTGCAACCGCAACATTTTGTTAACAACTCACACTACAGGGTGATTCACGTTGACTGGTCTATCAGAAGATCTCGGAAACGAGTAAACGTATCTTTCAAAAAATTTGATAGCAGGCATAATTGGCTTTGAGCTTTTAAAACGTTATCTTCTGAGGTTTTTGTTGCTTCCGGTTATTCCGGAAGTTAATGCCAAATTTGCTATTTCAAATAGAACACCCTGTATATTTTAGCATTTTTGATAACCTAATTAAAATCTAAATACCTTTTGTTAAAATTAATCTATTTCTATCTCTATCCGTTTTTGAGATATGAATTATAAAATGATTTTTTTGTGTAAAAACGCTACGAGAAGAAAGTTTAGTAACTCTAAAACTAATAAAGGTAAACATTTAAAATTTTGGAAGCTTTTAATTAATAGATCTTTAGTTTAAATACTTAGGTTTCACGTTTTTTTATACAGGGTGTTATCGACAATCCGAGAATCGATGACGGTGCTTGGAAGATTACGGGTGCCATTGGTTCTCACATTACACGGGCTCGGCGAGAGATTGGCGACATTGGGATGGACTCACTTTACATAAAACCATTGTTAAGCACGCAACGTATCAAATATTAATTTTGTTAATTCTAAATAAACCCTTTTTAAATTATACTATTCTATTTTTAAAAGAGTGATAACAAGGGAGTTCTTAAAATTGTGCCAATGTTTCCATTTAAATAAATGTGCATAAGTCAATTTTTGCAAATGGAACACCCCATTTTTTGGCTTACTAACGTGTAGAGAACCAAATTTCCTATCTAAATGCCTAATATGTTACAATCCACATTTTTATTCGTTTTGAAATTATGAGCAATTTAAATAAAAAATCTTAAAATTTCTGTTTGTGTTAATGCGACATTATTTTCGAAAAGAAGGCTTCGACTGGGATTTTCGTTTGACTTTGATCTTTGTTACCATTTGCTATTAAGCGCATATCTTCGTTGCCTAGCTATTTCTATATAATTTTCAAAGTTAAACGAAAATCCCAGTCGAAGTCTTCTTTTCAAAAATAATGTCGCATTAACACAAACAGAAATTTTAAGATTTTTTTATTTAAATTGCTCATAATTCCAAAACGACTAAAAATGTGGATTGTAACATATAAGGCATTTAGATAGGAAATTTAATTCTCTACACGTTAGTAAGCTAAAAAATAGGGTGTTCCATTTGCAAAAATTGACTTATGCACATTTATTTAAATGGAAACATTGGCACAATTTTAAGAACTCCCTGTATAAAAAACGTGAAACCTAAGTAATTTAAACTAAATATCTATGTATTACTTGAAAGCTGAGAAAATTTTAAATGTTTACCTTTATTAGTTCCAGAGTTACTAAACTTTCTTTTCGGAGCGTTTTTACACAAAAAAATCCTTTTATAATTCATATCTCAAAAACGGTTAGAGATAGAAATAGATTAATTTTAACAAAAGTTATTTAAATTTTAATAAGGTTATCAAAAATGCTAAAATATACAGGGTGTTCCATTTGAAATAGCAAAGTTATCATTAACTTCCGGTATAACCGGAAGTAATAAAAACCTCAAAAGATAATGTTTTAAATGCTCAAAGCCAATTATGCCTGCTATCAAAATTTTTGAAAGATAAGTTTACTCGTTTCCGAGATCTTCTAATAGGCCACTCAACGTGAATCGCCCTGTATAGTAGTTACAAGAGTGAGGCAAAGGCACTTTTTTCAACAATTATTTATTTTGAACTCAATAATATATGTGTGTATGTATATAGCATTATATATTTAAACATATAGTACATAATATACGATAATTATTACTAGTTTCATAAACGCATAACATATTTTGTTACGTAATTAAAAACAATGGAGCATACCTACATAATATTCTACAACAATATATAGGTACTGGCCCATTTTACACACCATTAGGTGCGCCGAAAAATCATCTAGGTACTTTATGATTGTTCTATCTATTATTCTATTATCTTATTCCTCTAATGCAGAAGGTACGAAATAATACTAAAAATTATAGGTAATTAATTTAGGCAAACAAACCTGCATATTTTAGATTTAGTCCGAGATCTTTAGTCAGTTGAAAATCCCGCTTAACTTGTTCTAGCACTGGGTCGATAAGTAGGCATTCCTTTGTTTTGACACATCCCAAAAGGTAGGTGTAAGTGCTGCTGATGTGGTCAAAAAGCTATTAAAATAAGAAAAAACATAAATAGTAGTTGTTATATTTAAGAAAGCGTATATATTTCTTACCTGCCTAAATAATAAAGTATTATTTACACTAGTGTAGCTGAAATTTCTATTAATTTTCTTCATTATTTATTAATACATCGACTTTATCAATTTATCAACACAGGCGATTAATTTTGAATATTTATTTGACTAATGTGAAATCCCGATACGTCAAAAAAACTTAAGTGTAGATAAATAATTATTTTGATTACATGCTCCTTGACAACGACTATTGTGTTGTGTAGAAATTCTAATCAACACATGTTTTATGGACTGCGGTTGTGGTTATATTTTATAGGCGGTACGTGATGGATATTTTTACGCAGTCGTTAGTAACTACAGATACAGATGGCAGTAGTCGTATTATTTAGATATAATTATCATTACGTATGTATAATGTATGTAGGTTGGAACAAACTGTTTTCTGCATTCAATAGAAAACTTATACAGAAAAATAATATATAGATGGAGCAACCACGTAGTTTTTTCTAGCGTTTTCCGTTAAAAGAATTAAGTAGAGCGAATTCTCGCGGTCTTAAAAAATGGTGAAGAGCTAGGTATAGTACAAACATTGACTAAAAACCCGTGTAACAAAACGTCTCTCTTATCCTCATCTGTACAACGACTAAATGGAGTTTCCATTCCAACAAATTACAAACTATGTCATTAATTGGGTTCATTTTTAAAACACACAACTAAGTAGGTACGTACATAACTACTGAATTAACTAAAAATAAAAAACAAAACTTTTAATCACACAGTAAATCAGGTTAAAATGATATCTATAGAAAGGTCAAGGAATTTGCTCGTATTAAAACAGATGACAGCAGTAATTTGACATCGATCAGCTGATATCTCACATCATAAAATCCCTAGATTCGACCTGAGCCGGAATTAGCCCACGTTTCACGTTGTGTATTGTGTCGTTTCGTCGGTTTCTACTACGTTTTTAAAGTGTTTAGTACTCTTTAGTGTTTTTTAGGCCTTTTATTTTGACTTTTATTGACTCTTATTTACTTTTGCCGTTACTAGTAAAGCCCAGTAAGTACATTTTATTTGAAAAAAGAATTGTAAGTTAACATTTTTTAATATTCTTTGTTAAATCACTATGGATCACAATTATTGTGTGCCTAGCACATCAGTTGATGCCGTAGAATTCATTGATCCAAAAAATTCCTTTAATAGGCCACTTTGACTGTGATAGAGTAAGTGTGGCAGATATAATTATAATCAAAATAGTCTGATTACTTTCATTCTTTATTTACTAATCTGATTGTGAGTAAATTGGTTTCCCAAACGTCATTAATGTCACTGTTAAAGTGGTCTGCTTAGTTACCTATTGTTCATTCCAACAATAATCTAATTACTATAAAACTGCATGTTTCTTATTACGTTCAAAATACATGTTATTCTAAACTAAAATGTTCAAAATAAATTGTAATTTTTAAGTCCAGTCCTGGAATTCATACCAACCTACAGAAATTAAATGAACCAGAATTGACAGAGTGTCACGTGACTTGGCCTCCATCTTGCGAGAGAATTCAATATATTGACTATATAACCGTATGTTTCGCGAAGTCTCAAAACAAATACCTTAAGGTTAGGCGAACCAACGCTAAAACAATGGTGCATACGACTGATCCATTTTTAAATTGTCCTTCATCATAATGCAAATTGTTACATGCTGTTTGCGTGATTGACGTCACGTAACCACAGCAACGGTGAATATCAAAGCCATGTTGGGCGTTGGGTCTTCACTCGCTTTGAGCTAACGGACGCGGTCGGCTGGAGCGCGCCAAAATGCACGAGTGTTTATAATTATTGTCCATCGAAGAACCGTGGCCCTATTAATCATAGCTACATTCGGATTAAATTATTATTATTAATTCGAACATAGTTATTTTTTAAGGGCTAAAATGTTAGCTGTATTGGTTCATTAATATTTAATATTGTCGGAAAACTTTCCTCCTGGTTTTATTTTTTTTTTTTTGGTAAAGAGCCCTTCACCTACTTCACCTGACAAGCCACCACTGTGTCTATATAATGGGCATAGGAATAGTAAAATAAAGGACAACATTTATTTCAAAACTAGATGCATCTGTGGTAGGATTTAACGAATGTTTTTCCCCAAGAGTACACCTAAGCAAACATTTATTTAAATGTCTGATGCACGCTGCATACGTAGATTCATTCCGTAGGGAGGCCAAAGGAGGCACTTCTCCACAAAACGGCAATTTTTTAAATTTGACTTAATTATTCCTGCAAAATTATTTTTGTAATTTTGCATTTGGTCTTTCAGTTTTTTAAAAAAAGGACAAATTCTATAAACTTAATATTAAAGTCTACCACCCTATAGTCTACAGCTACGGAAAAAATGGCCGCGAATTTGAAACATATACTTTGCTGAATTTATAGTTAGAGGGCAAGGGACGCTTTGGCAGTCCTTTTGTTATGAATATTTCCTTACTTTTTCGTTTTATACAAAAATTTATTGGGACGTTCATAGTTTCAAGTTAAAAAATAAAAGCAGAAAAAAAAAGTTTTTTTATTGTACCTAATTGTAATAACTGATTACTGACTACTGAGTCTCTAAAGACTAAAATTTGGCCGCTTTTTGAATAAAGATATACGAAATGATGGCATAAGCCTTTTACCTCTTAATTTTTTTTCCAGAATCGAGCTTAAGTGAGACTAAAATGGTGGTTATTAATTATACCTATCATAGTCGTCTGAGAACGAACTTTGATGGCTTCCTTTTCTTATGTCTTTCTATCGATAACGTATAGCCATAAAACCTACCTAGCTCGGAGACCCGTTATATAAACGTCGTATTTACGTTAATGTACATAGGTGCTTTAATTTAGCACAGTTCTAGCTTAAAACGTCTCCAAAGAAAGACATTTGCGACGTTAAATTTCCTTAGGTTAATAAACGTGTGTCGCTCACTTCAACGTTACCAAACGTCGCCGGTTGCGACGGAGATATATGCAACGAACAAGGACGTTGTTTAACGTTGTAAAGACCAACTAAATCACTTTTCGTTGGAGGCCAATACAGTGCGCCATCCTGTTCCCAAAAATGGGGAACAGAACTGCGGATCTCGTCATTTTTAACTAATAAAGGACAAGATCAAAATGTCTCCACTACTTTGAAATTTATCAAATTTTCGTGATGTAAAAGTCGTTTTAACGATTTTAATTGAATTTAAGTCGCCAACTATAAATGTAGATTCACTTTAAATCACAATTTGATCCAAAATGTAATTATTATTTTTTTTACTATATGTATTTCCATTTTTATTAAAAAGGTAACAAATTATTACTTTGAAGGCGATTTTTTAATTTTGGAAGTATGTATTATATTAATATTTAACAGTAAAGTGGCAGTAGTTGCCAATTGTAAGTATATCCCTTTGGCAATTTACTTGATTTTTAAGGGTTGTAGTTGCAGATCATAAAATAAATAAAATAAGAATACTTTAGGTATCTACTTTTCAAAATTCAAACACTTCTGTATTTGTTGGACTAATTCCGATGTATAATTAAATACACCTAAAGTAAAAAAAAACGTGTTTTAAATTATTGTTAACAAAGGTTCATAAAATAACCCTAAATAAAGTTCAACACGCGGGGCAACGTCGTAACAACCCGGATTTTATTCCCCATCACTCTTGTGTAAATAAAGGTCGCTAGGACGTCGTGTTCACATTGTGTGGTAAAGGTAACTTTAAAATTCTACGTCGGATATCTTATATCTATCCGATCAAGCTTATATATAGCCATGCACCCTAATAAATTAATCCAGTAATATAATTTTCGGTAACTGTATAATATCTGAGTTCTCTAGGTAGGAGACCTGTGCAGAATTTTTTAGTTGACTTGAATTCAATAGGTACGTAATAATCCCAGTACCGATTTTTTTGTCATTTTTCGTCCTAGCAGATCGATAAAATCTCCTTTCCTGGCTAATAAATAGGTCGGAAAGTATCGATTCCTGGCTCGTTTAAAAAATTTTTTAATAAGGGCTTTGAAAAGACATGTTTGTTTTCGTATTTTTGCATTGCTGAAACATCAGGGTTGCATATATCAGCTGACCGACACAGCTGATCGTAAAAGCAGAACACCGTCGTAAGAAAGGACATCGAGGACGTCGACGTCGGTGATTCCTGGTCTGATCAGTTCAGTTTAGATTAGTAGTCGGCCAGCGAAAACTGAGCGCGAGCGCGGTTTACATAAGAACAATAACGGCGAGTCGCACTCTGTTGTGCATGTTCGAGTATATTATAAAGATATCAATTTCATGATTGTCAAAGGGAATCAATTAGACAAACCCCTGAAGAATTATATTTTGATAGTAAATTAACATTGTGAGGGGTGCAGCATAAAATCCCATGTTTATTTGGAAATATCGACGAGTTTGTTCCTTTGTTGTGTAGGTAAGTGGCTTTCGGTGGTTTCCGGTAATATTCGGATTGTTATGTAAACAAAGATATGACACCCCACGCTGCGCAGATTTGGATGATGGCGTTTCACTGCTTTTGATAGCGATGTTGCCGGACTACTTGAAGTGGTTGAAAAGGCATACTTTTTTTAAATTAATATTAATTCAATATTATATAATAATCCATCATTTAGATAGCGAACTTATTGTAATGGTCTTTGAGATTATATAAATCCATTTATTATTTTTCAAGGTCATTTAACAATGGATACCTACCTATCTGAAAATAAGAAAATAACCAATGCCCCCTAACTTATTGAAATTATATATAAATATTCATTATTTATTTAGTGCCTATATGGATACAGCAACATATAAGTAATTTCCAAACAATCTTCATTCATGCATTATTTTTATTTTAACAATGGTTTCTAGTTTCTATTTGGAAATTATCTCTGTTTAATAGGGGGTTGCCAGTTGCCAGACCTCCCGCTTTCCCTTTTTCTATAGTACATCATATTGTACATTTATACTTCTACCTTATTTTTACTATTTCATTTTTTTCTATTTATTTGTAGGTATATCCTATTCTTTTTTGGATGCGAGCCCTCTCGTATCTACTATAAGTTATTGGATGTTGTGTTGGTATTCTGCCCTATCTTTAGGGTTTTAGCTCGGCGGTGACCTTCTTGGGAAGGTGGCGTTTTAAAACAATTTTATGATATGGCGAAAGCGAAAGCAACAACTTCCCCTCTTGGCAACCCTAGTTTAATGATACCTGGAGACCGATGAGTACCACTTATTTTTATTGAATAACTCAGTTTTGCATTTGAAAGCGAAAAAGAGAGTTTTTCAGCCCAGCTCCAAATGTATTAGCAAAATGTTTTCGTGGGGAGCTATATGCCTCACAGATGAAAAAAGAGTTTGTTCTATGCCCTTTCCATCTATAAAAAGTTATAATGGTTGCCCTAGCTGTTTGGGATATTATCGTTGGTGTGTCACTATTTTCAGGTGGAATACCTATGTATTTTATAAATGTAGGATAACCTGAGCAGGTCTTAACTTATAACAAACCAATAACAACACACATGTCAACGTCAAAAGTAACCAACGGCTTTTGTATCAAAAAATGTAATCAGCAACAAGAAGTGGAGCTTATGTACCGTAATATAAAGTTAGTTACTTTAGATTAAATACAGGTCAGTTTTTATAAAATATATACATATAATAATTACTGAAAATAAAAAGTATTTAACTGAGCGTTGCTATCAGTGGCGTATTTAGAGGGGGGGGGCAGGTTAGTTTTTAAAATGTTCCTTCTAAAAGTCCTGTGTTATATAGAGATTAAGGTTTCAGACGAATATCATTGTAGTTATTGATTTATGATGCAATTTTAAAGGAAAACCGGTAAAAGAATAATATTTTATAGTATTTTTCTATTATATACTTGTCTGTTCCGTTTTCCCTTTTTTAAAGCTATTTTAAATCAACAAAAATATAACCCAATGCAATAAAATATTTTTACAACAAAAATAAAAAACAGTTGGGTATTTATTTTTAAAGAAAAAAATTAAGGTAAAATATTTTAATTGAAACATTTTTTATGGAAGAAGTGTGATAATTTATAATAAAAAAAATAGTGCGGGAAGAAAAGAGAATGCTTTATTATGACTATACGAAACGGCATTTAAGAAGAAGTATTTCAAAACCTAAGCATTTGCACCAAAAACTTCTCTTAGAACTACTTTCCTAAAATAGGTACATGATTTCTGAAAAAATCATCAATTTTGGCGTGGTGAGCGATATTTACTTTATTTTTAATCATAAAAACCCGAGCCCGAAAACGCTGGTTAGAGTCATACATACGTCTTATGTTAAAATTTTGGAAATGTTTTTTTTTAAATAAAGGAGTAAGCATCGAAAAAAAAAAGTAAAAAAAACATTTACAAAAACAAATTTATTCCAACCATGCAGAGGGGGAGAGGTAATAATTTAATTTTCGAAATTTTATAGTAGTTAGATAAATTTTAATCGATCTTTGGGCGTGGCCCCGAAAATTTTTCGTCTGCGTCGCTTTTCCACCTTCTTTCCTGGGAAGCGTTTTTCCGTCGTGAGACGTTAAATAAGTCATGCGAAAACATCTGCTGGCTCAAAGTCAAAGCTAAGTTCACACCCATTATTTTGTATCATAAACCTTGCTTGTTATAGAAAGAAGAAAAGATTAAAAGAATATAGCTATTGCTCCAAGGGTCTCGACTAAATAACCCCCTCGAAAACCTGGTTTCTAAGCGATCCCATGCGTAAGGGAAAAGCATAAAATTAGTGTTTTATGCGTTTTTGGGGGGTGTTCGTGGGATCAAACCTGGGATGAAGCATATTGAGGTGGTCTTGATCAAGCTCATAATGGATGCGGATTTTTATCTTTGAAAAAGGGAGGGTAAAGGGTTTGGTTCCTATCGGAAATGTATTACCCCCATGTACCAAAGGTGCCTAAAATCTTCTCTAGTTACATTAAACATTTTTAAATGTGACACTATTTTTATTTCCACTTTGTATCTTGTTGCCTTTACTAGCAATATCAATAGGAATATGTTGCTATTCCTGTTTTTTTGGTTGTAATTATAGATAAATTAATACTTTCTATAAATTGTAAAATTCGCTTGCGGCCTTTTTCCCCGTCTCACCACCTTTTCGATCGAAATTCGTTACCACAACATACAGTAGTACAAAAATTATTTTTGATAATGGATGAAACAAACCAAAAAACATTTTTCCCAAGACAAAAAGCCAAATCCGCTCTCGACTCCAAAGGCTTTTGACCGGAATTTAAGAAAATCTCGCCCTACAGTACACACGTAGTTTTAACATTAATATATTGTAAATAAGTTGGTATCGATATAAATACTATATAAAATGATTAATACAATTTTACTTGTTGTATTTTATTAGGTGAGTTTATTTTGCGCGCACTTAATATATTTTTACAAGGCCAGGAGCTAGAAATTTCGCGTTATTTTAATCCGTCCTGGCCTTCTTTCTATTGCGATGTTGAAATGATGCAACAAATATTTTATTTTTCGCTTTTCATTATTTTATTTTACAAGCAGAGTAGGCAGTAAAACTAGCAGGTTTTTATAAGTTTAAATTATATTACAAAAAATAGTTCAGAGTTCACTGACAGACGGATCTCGTTTCAGGATCTCAGATGCGGTACTGCAAAATTCAGCGGGTTTGCAAAAAAAATCTATTATCTTAAAGAATAAAATATGGTACCTTGGAGAAATAATTGTATTATATATATTTTTGTTCCAATAACTTAAATAGAAAAGAACAGCGTAGAAATGGAAAGCACAACTTGAGGTGGACGCGGGTCGATTATAAATAATCATAAAAAAAAATTTTGCAGCAAATAATTTTTTTGAAAACTGAATCTGTAAATTTTTTTATATTTTCTTGCTCTATACAGGGTGCTACAAATTCTGGGATCTGAAAAACGGTAAGAGATACGAAGATGGTTAGATTGAGGCAAAGTTGCGTATTTTGGGATTTAATAATTTGGCGAAAGAAAATTGTAAATATTTCGAATATGTACCTTCAAATTTTTAGTTTTGCTTTTTAATTTTTTGCGCCTTCATTATTGACTTCCGGTAAAAACAAAAACACTTTCCTATAGCCATTTTTTATGTTCTATAAGGTGGCATTATTGGTTTTCAAATTCAATTTTTCCTTCTTTAGATACCAACCTCAAGTCAATTTTTTTAAATACAGACCTCGAATTTTAAAAATAGTTTTAGGGACATAAAAATGTAATACAATTTAAATGTTTTTACGATTTTAACGATTTGTCATCAAACGCATAACAGATCATTAGTATTTCAAACTATCCCTTCTTTACTATTACAGCCCTGGCAATTATTTTTAGGATAACTTAAATATTAAAATTATATTACATTACAGGAAGTTATGGTGTTTAGGTCGTATTTATTTCAATAAGATTTACCGTAACAATACAAGTAAGCAAGTTTTTAAGGCATAAAGTAATTCTATTTTATTAGTATTATAATAATATAACATCTTAAGTTCCATGGTCTTCGCCTTAGACCTAGACCAAAATACTGTAAAACAGAAAAAAAATGCTCCCGAGTGAAAAAAGGTAGGTAGTTGGAGTGTGTGTTATGTTACTGTGATTCGCTTATGTTTGTTTCAAAAATAATTTCAATTTTTTTTTACTGGTCTGATGATGCTAATTTCATGCGAAACATGTCACAAAAATAAACAGACAGAAAAATATTTGACGCCGAGACTTTCTTCTTACAAAATATCAGCCCTCCTTGAGTAAAAATGGACGGGTTTTTCAAATCAGAAATTTTTTTTTAGTTTGGCTCTAAATGTTCAGGACCGTAATGATATAAAAAGATAATTTGAAAAGCGCATTATTAGATGACAAAACGTTAAAATTTCAAAAACCTTTAAATTGTAATAGATTTCTAAAGTCATTAAAACAGTATTTAAAATTTAAGGTCCGCATTTAAAAAATTGATATGAGGTTGGTAGACATCTAAAGAACGAAACGTCGAATTTAAAAACTAATCACACTCGTAATCACAGTTTTTTGTTTTTTCCCACATCAAAAATGAAGGCGAAAAAAAAATAAACCCAAAACTAGAAATTTCGTTCATTTTTGGATATTTCCGATTTTCTTTCACCAAATTATTAAATCCCAAAATACGCAACTTTGCCTCAATTTAATCATCTTCGTATCTCTTTTTTCGAGATTTCACCGCACACGAATTTGTAGCACCCTGTATACGGTAGAACCAAAATTATAATTTAATAAAATTGTATAGTTGTAGTAAATAACTAAGTATAAGACGTCTAGACAAAACGTAATATAATTATGTAAATTGATTAAATCTAAAATCTTTTGTTAGTAAAATATTGTATTTTATGACGTTAGAATGAAAACGTGTTGTGTACGCAGCGGCGGCGAATAGAAGGCATGGGAGAGCCTGAAGCGACCCATTGTTTTTGCGTTCACCCACATTTTTATTAGATGAATTGTATTGTTGAGTGTATTACTGGAGTGTGATGGGAATGGCCTTTGTATGGATGGTCATGCTGCAGCTCTGAAACCTAGTCCCCCCTTCTCCGTTTCGAGACACGAAAAAAGGACTAAAGTTCTCCACACCCCCGAACCAGCCAAACAACTGCTCCTGTTTCATGCTTTCCTGGGTCAATTGGGACGTGGAAACATTTAGTAAAGAAAGGGTTTTGGGATAAGAGGTGGGCTACCCTCCTTCGCTATTTAGGTAGATCCGACCTAGGAATGGTCCTAAAACTCCTAAAAACCCCTCAATCTTTGAACAATAACCAAAAACCACCCCCTTTTCTTGTTTTTCGGATTGAGTCATATTTGGTGGGGAAAATAGGTAATTGGGAATTATTTGTTGCTACTGAAGGATGTCGCTTCATAAAGGTTGAAAATACACATAAAATCCTAATTTTTTACCCCTTGGGGGGTGATTGTAACGCCCAGGGATTAGCAGCGACATCCACCGGCTGCTACTTACATCTGCTTGGCTTGAAATTAGTCTCTAAAGTAGTAATAGACCATTAATTGTGACTCACCCTGTAGTACAGGGTTCAATGATCCTCCTGTAGGTATACAGGGTTAAATGATCCAAGGAAACAAAATTAGATTGTTCTTTCTGTAAGGGTATAGAAGGGACCATCGAAGATTCATTTATAAAAGTTTTGTCGACATCAAACAGCTTAGCTGGCATCTACTTTGTTCACAATGTTAATAAAAATCGGTTATTCTACACGAAACTTGGTTTTACTGATCAAAAAGCCAGAAAAAACGTTAAAAATGTATTTTTTATATCAAATATAAGTTGTTTAACGTCGGCAAAACCTTTATAGGGGAAGTTGGTATAAAATGGCATACTTTTTATGAAACAAGAACTGTATATCTTAAATAAGCAGGTACAAGAGTATATAAAAAATATATTATTCTTTGGACATTGTAATTTCGTATAAGTATACAAGAGTACAAAAAATAATAATACAAAACATTAAAAAACTGGTTTCTTTGCGCAAGTGCAAATGTGCCATGCATGCATGTGTGGAATTTAAAACAATGGGCCCCTGACTCTTGCGACATTTTTTGTTGTCAAATTGTAACATTTTTGGTAACACTGCAATTTTATTTAATGGAATCTGCTCTTCATTGTCATGTGTGTCATTTTTGGTTACGGTGTTTTTATTTAGCTTGGGCGAGGGGGTTTTTTCAAAACGTTCTCGAAGAGTGGACGATGGTTGGTATGTTTCAGATGCATTTGAGGCGTTATTGGAACTTGTATTTGAACGCCCCATTATCTGAAAAAATAAATAAAACACCGTATTTATATGAATTTGGATAAAACGGCACAGTGCCATTTTAAAACAAATGACCGTATGCCGTCTTATCCAAAACCAATAACCACATGAAATTTGTAAATATAAATAATTCAACTACGTTTGATTAAAAATGTCAATACAAAATTTAAGTTTGGTATTCCACCTACCTTGTATATATTGGATAGATCCTTATTTAATTTTTGCTTTCGATGAGTTTTATGCAATTTCTTGACCAGCGTGAAAAATTTTAAAATCGCCGAAAACCTAACATCCCACGTGGCAGCAAAACACCGACTGATGTCCACCGCGTTTTGATCCGTGCATCCCTCGGTCACCTCACAAATGTCGGAAATCATATGGTGGGCGCGGGAAAGCGCGCGTAATTTGAAGTAAGGATAGTGTGCCGTTTTACCCTAGTGTGCCGTATTATACCAATTTCCCCTAAATGGATCCCTTCTATAACAATCAATAAATCCTGGGTTAGATCTTATTTTAAGAAGACAAACGAGAGCTAGCATTATTTTTCATCGTCTTCCTTAATTTTCATAAACTTTTAGGCGCATCAACCATTCTTTAAATATTTTTTGTTTTTTCAATTTTTCAAGCTTGTTATTTCAAAACTGATGTTCACAGATTACAGGGCTTAATTTTGCATGAATCATAGAATAAATAATATTCTTTATTAAAAGATAAAATAGACAATTATAATGTACTTAGCAATATTTTATATTTATATGATTTTTACTTTTATATAAAAACATCGGTATAAAAAAGTGAATAGGTGCTACGTGCGTAAGTAATATCAATTTTTAAAACTTAAGGATTAAGCTTCAATTTTTTATAAAAGTCAAATACATTTTTACGTATGTATGTAAGTTGCAAAAACTACTTGACAATAATAATCCCAGTTAGCCCATGTTTGATATAAACTGTTTTTTTTTGCAGATATATCTAAAAATCATGCCATCTTTGTTAGAAGCACTTGAACAAAAATATGGCGAAGCAACTGATATATCTGCCCCTAAATCAGAAGCAGCTGGCATTTCCGTCGCAATTTACGTACCTTGCAGGTAGGCATATGGAATTTTTTTAACAATAATCGACTAACCAGACAGTTTTCTTGGTAACAGCAATGGAAAATAATTACCCCAGAATTTAAGTCTTATGATAAATAAATCAAGAACGAAGTTTGATTGTGAGACATTTTTTTCTGCGAATATTTATGTTGCAGGTAAACTTGTTAATAATAAATGGTAGAGCTAATTAAATTATTTTAATTAAGAACGGTGTGCCTGAGGAGAAAAACGCAAGAGACCATTTTAATGTAGAATTGACTAGGCTAATCAGAAATAATATCCACATGAAAAAATGTCAGTGGCGTACCACTTTTTTTCTAAAAAATATCGTGTTTGCAAAGACGCCACTGGTGGAACAACAAAATAAGTTTTATAACTAAAACGTGTGGTTTTATGTCCTATTGGCACATGCCAAAATTGATAATATTATCTAAAGTACTTTCGGAGATATTACAAAAAACGCATTAAAAAAAATTCAACGCCCCGGTAGGATATATGTGTATATGAACTTTTCTTCATAAAATTACTTGAGGAATCACACCCTAAAACATTAACACGTCATTAAGGAACACCCTGTATAGGGTCGAAAATTATTCAGGAAATATGAATTTCAATTCCTATATACTAACTTTCCCTCTGAATATGAAAATAAGCAGCTAAAAAATGTGTCTCTTAATTTTTGGTATTTTACTTGCATACCAAATTTGTTCCTTCTAATTAACGCCACATTCAAAAGCAAAAAAATATATACCTTTCCGTGTAGGTACAGAGTATTGAACAGGTCACCAGTGGTTTGCTTATTTCTTAAAACTTCAGTGACTGTACATTATTGTGGAAAGAATTTTTAACTAGTACATTGACAAGTTCTTACATTTTTATCACTCTCTTTGCAATATCCCTCATCATGGATAAAAAATATCTTAGTATGATATGTACTTTCCTATTTATATCAATGGTACATTGTATACCTAGTAGGAAAAGCTGAACATTCCCGGACGACCGTAAAGATTGTATGTCGAGGCGCAAGCCGAGACTGGCAATACGGAGTCCGGGAATGTAGCTTTTTCTACAAGGTATGCATACTATTTTTTCGTAAATCGAAAATTATTAAAAGAACATAACTTATTACAAGCAACTTGTTAAAATTTTGAAATAAATATTATTAACTTTGTTCAAAAATAAAGGATGCCATTAAATATTTGTGTTGTAACTATGGAAACACAGTAATATTGAATTGTCAAGACATTTTAGTTTACAAGTAGCGGTACAGAAATAATATTTCCTTACAGTACAATAATAAATATTATTGTATTGTATAATAATTATAATATATTATTTTCCGTTGCCTAGCAACTATAAGTGTAAGGAAATATTGACTTTTTCTTTCAAAAACATTATTAAAAATGTCAATATTTCCGATCGATTTTCGGAAAACTATCTTATTCCTATAGCAAAAATATTTTTAAAAAATTTTTAACGTCATTCTTATCCCCTGAATAAAAAAGAAAATACGTTTCTCTTGTATAGGAAACTTTGTTAAAATCAGCGACAAGCAGTTGCGCCAGTTTCCTTTTCAGGCGCTTGTAAGGTTAAGGAGCCCCCTGGGCACATGTCTTTGTTAAATATATTTAAAAAATAGGAATAAACTGATATGCGTTAAATACTACCAATATGGTAAGGTCGTATAAGTAGGAAATTGTATACGCAAAGCTGGCAACAGCGCTAGAAAGACCAAGCTGGTAACCATTTTTTAATAGTCAATGTTATACAGTGAGATGCATAAAGTTTGTACTAAATGAAATTTTTTTACTTTTGAATTTAAGTTACAGTATTCACAATGGTTCTTTACTCGAGCATCATTTTTCAACGATTAAGCGACAACGTGATTTGCACTTCCCGATCTTTATTTATTATAATAATAAAGGTGAATGAAAACGTAACCCAACGTCTTCCGGGCACTATTCTATGGCCCAATACGTCGTTATACCAATGAAACGTGCTATTTTTTTAAACAAGAGTACCTATACAGATTATTTAACTACTTAATTTTAATATTTTTTGATTGTCATTTTGAGTTACTTATAATTTTATTTTTAATTTTTGCGCTGAAAAATGTTTTACTAAAAATAGTTGTTTTCGGAGCTTTCATTATCGTTCTCTTGTGTTTCCGGTAATTAGTTTATGATACGTATTTATTTAATGTAGAAAGAAAGTTTTAACTTTTAGTGGTATATAGCGAAAAAAATAACGGCAGTGACTAAAGTCCTCTAAATAAAGATATGCTAGAAAATTAAATATTATATATACTTTGTCGCTAAAAATATCTTGGAGTCTTTTGAACAATCTACTAAATGTATGGATAATATTGGTTTTGTACTAGACCTAGATCCGGTCGTACAATAAGAGCTTAAGTAAGGTACCTGCGGCAAATAAGGCCCAGCTAAGAAAGAAAACGATTTATTATGGACAAGAACTTAACCAAAACTAACTACTGTTAAAAGATGAAAAGTATGGACCCTTTTCAACCAAAAATTGCTTTAACTTTCGTAATTACATTTCACATTAATTTATAGTAAATATTCTTAAAAAAATTGAAAACGGGCCTTATTATCCCACAGGTAGTTTAACAAGGCCCAAGTAAAATAGTGAAGTCAATACTTGATTTTGTACGTCATCCATGGCAGAATAAAGTTGTTCTGAAGTCCATGTGGCACGTTTTTTGTTTTTTTGTAACATGTTGCTTTTCTGCAAAAACCAAAAAATATTAAAATATGGGTCGTTTAATAAGGCCCCCCTAAAATGGCATGTTTATTTAATGGGCCTTATTATCCGAACTGACCGTTTATACTTTAGATCTAAAAAATAAAAACTCACTTACCTTTTCTCAAACGATTCTTTTATCACAAGATACTAGACATTATAAATAACACATTTAATAATAACAACTGGAGGAAAGATGATTGTATGTCAAAAATGTAAACAAATATTTGTCGCACGTAATTTATAAATTGACAATAACGACACATTTTTTATGAAACTTTTGCAGTACTAATCGCGCCTTTTGAACTATTTGCAATGGCTACGGGAGTATGTAGTGGGTATATGGGGGAGGGTAATTCAACGTGGCCGGATTGTGGACAAAGAGTTTGTACCTTAAGATATATGCAGCGGGCCTTATTAACCGCCGGGCCTTATTTGCCGCAGGTACCTTACGAGTTTTCTAAAGCTCGATCTAGAGTTGAACTCGGTTCTGCTGAGCTTTAATTGTTCAGTTGTCAATTTTCAAGCTTAAACCAAGTTATTAATGACCGATGGACATATAACCCAGTAAGACAAACCTTATAATTTCTTTTTGAAAATTTGTGGTAATATTTTAAAGTTATGAATGCGAATGATGAGGTTGAGCACTTTCTGGATTTAACAGACGAATCAGATGATAAAGATTTTATGGATGTACTAGGAGCTATAAAAAAAGTTCGAAGACGGCCCCAAAACTACAGGCCGAGACCTGATCATATTAAAATTTTCGTAATTAAATTTAGTCTCGATCTTTTTCTAACATTCTATTTTTTCTTTATTAGTATTATTAACTGTTTTTTTATTTTTCAAAATACCTTTAATGTATGGAAGAAGTAGCTGCAAATTGTAAATACCCCAAACTTTGACAACAAATAAAGTTTGATGGTTTTTTTGACAGCGTAACCATGGCCAGCATGGTCATTTAATTATTGATCTCACCTGTGCAGACCTGTGGTTAGGATTTGATTCTACAACAGAATTACCTTTTTGAACTAAGTTCAACTTTAAGTCGAGCGAAACTCGTACTTAAGCTCTTGTTGTACAACCGGATCTTAAATTTTTGATTCAAAACTTTTAGGAACTAGTATATACATCAGGACATTAGGCACATGTATTATAATATTTATGAAATGAGGCTTTGTTTTGACCATATTTCTTCGATTTGATTCGTACGATTTTAATGACGTATAAGTAAGCTAGCTGAAATTAGGCATACGTTATGACGCGAGGGTAATTATTCAATGTGAAGACTGCATATATTTTTGTCTGATGTCTCTTACCTTCCAAATTTTAATACATTCTCGTTTTTATACAGGGTAAAACAAAAACGCCTAATTTTAAATCATTTACTGAATATGGTATGCTCCATTGCATCTAGCTATAGTATAAATAAAGCTATCATTGGTGCACGTATTTAGTATCTACCTGAAGACGACTGGAGATACTACGTTGTGATTTAAAACAGACAACGCAAGTCCAAAACTCTTCTATCATTTAAATACAATGTTACTACAGATCTAGAAGCTGTTTTTTAAAAATCCATGAGGTTCTAAATGTACCCGTATCATGGTTTAATATAATTTTTATAGAAATTATAAACAAAGCTCATCAAATGGCATAACGTTTCCCGGTCATTGTTAATGATGCCTCCAGGCGGCTTTATACAAAATAAAATTTTGGCAATTTTTTTACAATAAAATAAATTTGTTCAATTCAACGCTATAACATTTCCTCAGCTAGTGCACACTTTTTGCCTGTAACTGTAGATTTAATTAGCCTTAACAAAATAATTGTAGTTATTTGCAAGCATAAATTAGTTGATGTAAATAAAAAGAAACTCGGAAGTGGTCTTGTCGGCTTGAAAAAATTGATATGATTGCGTTAAATTTCGTTATTATTGGTTGCGCACTTCATAACTTGTGTTTCTATACAGGGTGGAGTTTTTAATTGGAATAAATTCCGTATTAGGAAGCCTGTTTATTTATTGAAAAAATACAAAATTATGGCTGCGTTTATTCTAAGTTTGGCATACTCTTTTTGTGTCTTCGTAAAATTTACCCCATTTTTTGGGGTAGAAACCGCCCCCAATTTTTTTTTAAATGTAAGAGTATGTATTGTAATAGTTCGTTGGAAAGGGCATAAGTAAGGGATTACGACCCACTATTTACGTTTGCATTTCGGTAATCTAGAAACCAGATAAAGCATGGTCGTTTTAGCAATATTATTGGTACTACAATTTCTAGAGAAACTTAAGCAACGACTTATACACAAAATTTGCCAAATAAACCCGGATATGATTATATTATATTATACTGAAATATTTTTAAATGTAGCATTATATTTTAAATATTATAGTTTTTATTCTAATTACATAATTATCAAAAAGGGAAATATTGCTTTATTATAAAGCTACTGTAGTTACACCAAATAATTTGCTAAGTAAAGTCCGTAGAATTACTGGCTGGATGCACGTCACGGCTTCTGACGTTATTTTTGATTCGAGTCATGTCGTTGATCTAAACAATTGATGAATGAACATTTCTTTTTTTGCTGAATAATAAGACATATTGTCAGAATATGTTCCAACTAACTATTTTTCGCTTTCAAATCAATTTTTACACGTAAAATTAAAGTTCTTCGAAATGACAAAGGTTGTCAAACCGAATTTTATGTCAATTGACAGGACCCTTTAATTAATAACAGACCTACCATAATTTTTGTTTCTGTTATGATTATTATGGATTAGCGAGTTGTGACGTGCATCCAGCCAGTAATTGTACTGGGTGTCCCACTAAGAATGGCTCTCGGCCGTATCTCGGAAACTACTGGGCATAGAAACTCAGGAAATAAAAAATTATAACTAAAGTGGTCATGAGAAAATCCTGGAAATAATTTTTAAGTTCCGCATTTTGCCGCAAGAGGGCGTAATTGAAAAGTAAATTTTAAAAGTTTACATATCTTCGAAAATACCATTGAAAAGCTTGGACAATTATGCATCATTTTGGTCTTATGCTCATTGGCGTACCGACTTTAATAAGAGGGGGGGAAGCGGTTGAATGTGTAATCAGTTAAATCGCTGTAACTTATAAACGACTTATACGATTTTAGCAAACTAAAGACTGTTTGGAAGAGAAATGTATGCACTTTCACCAATCGTATTTAGTTGTCCATAATAGTTCTCAAAAAAAATGCTAGAGGCCGCAATTTGGAATAATAACACATTTTTTGATTTTGCTCCGAAAAAATAAATCATACGGTATAATTATGATACCATAATCGAAAAGTAGATTAAATTTTCTAGAACAAATATTAAAACCGCAGCTCGATATCTCCGTTCGTTTCAGCGTTATCGCCAATAGAATAATTTTGAAAACTTTAAATAATATATATTTTTTAGAAAAAAAGTGGGACGCCACTGATATTTTTCCATGTGGATATTATTTCTGATTAGCCTGGTCAATTCTGCATAAAAATGGTCTTTTGCGTTTTTCTCCTCAGGCACACCGTTCTTAATTAAAATAATTAAATTAAATTAGACAGGCGGAAGTGAAGGTGGTCATTTCCAACAGTTTTTATAAAACAAAATTTTTCATTATCAATGTTAATAATGATAATAATAGTAGAGCTAATTTATTTTAATTAAGAACGGTGCGCCTGAGGAGAAAAATGCAAGAGACCATTTTTATGCAGAATTGACCAGGCTAATCAGAAATAATATCCACATGAAAAAATATCAGTGGCGTCCCACTTTTTTTCTAAAAAATATATAATCGCTTACTTTTAAAAATTATTATATTGGCGATAACGCTGAAACGAACGGAGATATCGAGCTGCGGTTTTAATATTTGTTCTAGCAAATTTAATCTACTTTTCGATTATGGTATCATAATTATACCGTATGATTTATTTTTTCGGAGTAAAATCAAAAAATGTGTTATTATTCCAAATTGCGCCCTCTAGCATTTTTTTTGAGAACTATTATGGATAACTAAATACGATTGGTGAAAGTGCATACATTTCTCTTCCAAACAGTCTTTAGTTTGCTAAAATCGGATAAGTCGTTTATAAGTTACAGCGATTTAACTGATTACACATTCAACCGCTTCCCCCCCTTTTATTAAAGTCGGTACGCCAATGAACATAAGACCAAAATGATGCATAATTGTCCAAGCTTTTCAATGGTGTTAAAAAAATATACCTTAATGTGGAATTTTCGAAGATATGTAAACTTTTAAAATTTACTTTTCAATTACGCCCTCTTGCGGCAAAATGCGGAACTTAAAAATTATTTCCAGGATTTTCTCATGACCACTTTAGTTATAATTTTTTTTTTCCTGAGTTTCTATGCCCAGTAGTTTCCGAGATACGGCCGAGAGCCATTCTTAGTGGGACACCCGGTACGTATTGTTTTTGTGATAAATATCATATTATATCATACCGGATCTACCCTATAACTTTTTTTAACTCAACAATCTACGACCAAGAAAATCCTCTACATGCTTGGAATTTTAGGTTAATAAACTTTTTTCGATGGGATCATTAGGAGGTCAACAGAGAAACACGGCCTACACGAAAAGTTATATAAATCGGGCCAGTCATTCTTGAAATATCGGTATACAGAGTGATTCCTAAGTTGATACTTCTTTTATAGCTGTGTATAGAAGGCATTAAAATAAACAACATTTTCAAAAATTCTACCTTCAAAAAACTCAAAAATAAATTTATTACACTATATGGATCAAATATCGATTCTGCCTAACTTGCCCTTTGAATACCATTAACAAAACTTCTGGGTGTAGGATGAGCTCACAAGGGAAAGCGTTCTGCGTATAATCTCGAAGCAGCAGCTGCACTTTGAAGACACTCACCGTAAATTAGCACCATATCTACTATAGTTCATTGTTTTCAAATTTTATCATTTTCACGGGTCACCAATTTAAAATTAACTTGCATCAGAAAAACACACCGCAGCGTATTGCCAGATGACTCACCATCGACCCGTAAATTGCCTGACTAATAAGAGATAAGACAAACAACATAAAGTATAGCAGACTACGTTTTGATCACTTAGATTTTTTACTTCTGTATCTCGTCCATTTTTAAGTTTTTTGAAAAAAGGTATTTGAAAATGTTGTTTATTTTTATTCCTTCTATACAGCTAAAAAAAGAAGTATCAACTTAGGAATCACCCTGTATACACATGGTAGATTATTTTTGTTATTAACCAGTCAAAAATTATTTTTATTCGCATCTTTCGATCTCGGATTTGTTCGTGCATGCAGAACATTTCATAAAAAAACAAATACCATATTTTCCGCCAGTCACTACATAATTTTTTTTATTTTATTGTAGACCAGCACGGGCTGCAGTACCTTCTCTTCTAGTACTTAATGATTGCAACATCGCAACAGCTGGTGAAAGAGAAGCCCTGGTAGAAAAGTGCTCCAATGTGGAGGAGCTGGATTTAGCAAAAAATAAGCTTGATCAGTGGGAGGAGGTAGGTAGGGTAGGAAAGGTTCTGGGACATGAGTTTAAAAGTCATGTTCAAAAGGGAATTCAGTCAGACATGAACACAAGATTAAAACATACTTTTATACACACTTTTCTGTGGAATTAAATACAAACCTGCCCTGATATAAAGTAAGATTTAAAAAAACGTAGGTGCTCAAAGTTGCAGTGTGGAATCGATCTCGCATGTCTTAAAATTGGCTTCGCCACCCGACTACATTTATGTTCGATGGTTCGCAGAAAAAGTAGTTCCTATCCCTAAACTCAGTGGTGTAGCGACATAAATTTGTTTCTTAATATTTTTTAGCATAATAAGTGTGATGAATGTCAAGAGCTAAAAAATTACGTATATACGTATATATTAAATTATATTTTTAGGTGTTTGGTATTTTGGAACATATGCCTCGACTTAAATTCGTCAACCTTAGTTTTAATTCTCTTTCAAAGCCTCTAGAAGTTGGCTTAGACAAAAGCAAAAAGTGGGCGGAACTCCGAAGTCTAGTATTAAATTCTACCTATGTCAGTTGGGAAAGTGTCCAGAAAATTTTAGATCATTTACCCTATTTGGACGAACTACATTTAAGTCTAAACGATTATAATAATGTTGAACTACACGAGAAGCAAACAGACTGTGAATGCAATCAGAATGAGAACGATAACAATTGTGGTTGCAAAAACTATAGAATAAAACATAAGCATTCGGTGATACGAATCTTACATTTTACTGGAAACCCCGTTCACGACTGGAAGGAGATTTGTAAATTAGGTACGACCCTTTAGTTCATATTTTATTTTACCAATCATAGAGTGGTTTTCACAATAAATACGACATTATTAGTATTTATTAATAATTCTGGCATCTCATAGTGCCTGTACCTGTTACGCTTCTATCGTAACCAGTGGCGACTCGTCAGGTGAAGTAGGTCACCAAAAAAAAATTAAAGTTTTTCGATTATATTAAATATTAATGTACCAATACAGCTACCATTTTAGCCCTTAAAAAATAGTTATGTTCGAATTAATAATATTAATTTAATCCAAATATAGCTATGCATAATAGGGCCACGGTTAACTCCGATGGTTAATAATAATTATTATTATTAACACTCGTGCATTTTGGTGTGCCCCCCGATCGTGTCCGTTAGCTCAAAGCTAGTCAAGACCCAACGCCCAACATGGCTTTGATTTTCACCGTTGCTATGGTTACGTGACGTCAGTTACGCAAACAGCATTTAACAATTTGCATTATGATGAAGGGCAATTTAAAAATAGATCAGTGGTATGAACCATTGTTTTAGCATTGGTTCGCCTAACCTTAAGGTATTTATTTTGAGGCTCCGCGAAACTTACGATTATAGATATAGTTTTTACGTGATTTACTGTGTGATTAAAAAGTTTTTTTTATTTTTCAGTTAATTCAGTAGTGTACGTACCTACTTAGTTATGTGTTTTAAAAATGAACCCAATTAATGACATAGATTGTAATTTGTTGGAGACTCCATTCAGTCGTTGAACAGATGATGATAAGAGAGACGTTTCGTTACACGGGTTTTTAGTCGATGTTTGTTTAAGTACCCGCACTATACCTAGCTCTTCACCATTTTTTAAGACCGCGAGCCGCCACTGATCGTAACTTGCTATTATGCAAATGCTTGTCATAATTTTCATTATTTTAGGTTATGCTTTTCCGAATCTTGAATCATTAGTGTTAGCAGAATGTCCTATAAAAGCATTAGAAATAGATGATCAAGTTCAAGAATGTTCAAATAAAAACTATGAAACGGCTACATCTAATTTAGGACCAGAAAATAATGAAGAATCACCTCATGACCCTTTTAACAATCTGAAGGTGTTAAATCTAAATTCAACCATGTTGTCCTCTTGGGATGATATAGGAAAGTTAGCAAAGTTTCCGCTACTTCAGTGCTTGCGTTTACAGGTAAGAAAATTACAATCACAAGCCACCCATTTCTTATTAACTATAATTAAGCATTATGAACTATTTTAAATGAATAGACCTCTGAGGTTGACAAAATTGCAAGAAATCTTATAAGTGCTTATTTAAACGCTCAGCATACCAACCTTATAGGAAATGAAAAGCAACAATAAAGCCGTAAAACGACGAATATCTTCGTAAGTACCAAGAATTTTTTTAATTTTTGAAAGGTACTTTAGTCTACTACAAATTGCCCAACTTTGCTGCCATTTAATCTTAGATGTATGTCCTAACGTTTACAAAGATAAAGATTGAAGGTATTCTTATTGGGGTCGAAACGTTGATACTTGATTAAAGTAGTTTTATGTTATTGGCAATAATATGATCTACGAAAGTGGCAATGAAAATGCAAAATTATTTTTTGATCATCTCTTTATACAGGGTGTCCCGAAATTAGGTGACAATATTTTAAGGGGATAAAGCACATCCAAAAATAGGACTAAAATCCTCTATTAATATACCTTCAAAAACGCTTCGTTATGGGGCTAAAGCCCCCCGAATGGAAGCTATGATAAGCGGTTTTTTCACAATATCTCAGAAACTGATTGAAGTATCACAACCAAATTTGATACATGTTTTACCCATGACAAGACGCAATAAACGGTTTGTTTAGCTTAGGTGTATTTCTTCCAGTGGCGTCCCACTGGGTAGGTAGTGAGGAGAATATTGCCCTAACTTTTTTATTTGTAGGATTTTTTAATGCCAGGTGCAATTTTTAAAAGCACTAAAGTCTTCTATTGAAAAAAGATACTCTTGCTTCATTTTGGTAGGATTTACCATTTTTCAGTAAAATCGATTTAAAAATTTTTATTTCAAAAAGACTTATTAAGCCAAATATAATTTTTTAGGGATGTCCACTTTGGGAAAGCCACGAATATACAGAACATGAGAGAAGACAGCTTTTAATAGCACGTTTACCCAATGTGCAAACTCTCAATGGCGGTGGTGTTATCTCTTCCGATGAAAGAGAAGATGCCGAACGAGCATTTATAAGATACTATATGGATAAGCCAGAAAGCGATCGTCCGGACAGGTATAAAGAGTGTCCGGAGAAATTCCGTGCGTGAAGAGTGTGTCCCTGGATGGGCGCATAAATAGTAGAAAAAGATTGAAATTTTTTGAGTTGAATCTTCTGAAGTTTCGCCCTGCTTGGATGGAAAATAACTTGTATCATAATTTTAGTTTCGAAAAATCACGTATGCCTTGAAAGTTTACTAATATAAGTAGTACAAGAGTTGATATATCTCACGAGGAAGTAAAAATATCCGAGTGCGATATGGACGATTCACTCGAGTTGAACGGTATATTTTTTCTTACGAACCTTATGTTAGAAATTTTTTTAAAAGTTTGCAGGCTGCCGGGCTTGAACTCACAACCATTGGATCCAAAGTTCGCGTTCCACCGTTTTGGTCAAATGATCATGTTAGAAATTATGATAAAACCAACTTAATATTGCTACATGAAATTAATTTTCTGTGCACATTCAGCAGGTTGCATTATTGATGAAACTATTATAGATGCATATATGTTTTGTTATATTGAACAAATTAATACCATATTGTACCATATACTTATAAATTATATAATTTAGTGTCTTGAAAAAGAAGGCGGAGCCTCAGTAAATACAATAAACTGTGATTGGTCAGTAGGTACTTTATAAGGAGTCTAATTTTTATAACAATGTTGTGAACTAATCGGAAATTTCCGGGTTCATGAGAAATAAAGAACCAAAGCACAGAGGAATGATAGTTCGGCGCCGTCTCTAAAGGGAAATTTTTACGCACAGTGTTATATTCCTAGGGTATTCTTTAGGATACCGTCTAGTTGTAATCTGCTAAAAATACTTTTTCAGTATTGTGTGTATTCGTGAAAATTTTCTTTAAAAATGGGAATTTTTTTTTTGCAAGGTTGCAACACGGTGCAGCACTGACAGTAATGAATATGAAATCTTGCCGTACAGTTAACTGGAATAGCCTACTTTTCTCGTAACTTAAGTGTAAAGGAAACATCCATGTGGGAGTAGAAAAAATAGGTTATGAGTAAATTTCCAAGGCATATTTAATTTTTCGAAACACAAATTAGTTTCTATCCCAGCAGGGCTGAAGGAGATGAAGTTATAACTTTAAAAATGTCACTATTTTTTACCTATTCATGCGTCGATCTGGGGACACACTGTATATATAACATAAAAAAGTAGTATTCATCCTAAAGACGACTAGAGATGTTTACCAGTTGAAATATTGTGATTTAAGAACAATAAAGATAAAATTCTTCTCTTATTCAAGAAACATCATTATCTTCAACCTTTAAACAGACATTTTAAAAATGTTACACGTCCCTGTTTGTTTATTACGAGATACTGACGTACAGTCATCCACACGGTAACTTAACCGGGATGAAAGGGCGAAAAATTTGAAGTTTTATTGGTTGGCAAAACTGGCTAATATCTTAAAATCAAAACATCTTAATTGTATGTCCCAATTTGTAGATATCATACATTAACGGCTTGTTCATAATTTAAGCTTCTGGAATTGGGGTATTACGCCCATATATTTTCTCCTAAAAAATGGGTATCGCATTTTCGGTTAAGGATGGATATCCATTCACACTCTGCAATCTACATTTATTTGTTTTCAGGTACTTTGAACTCGTTCAAACGCACGGAAAACTGGACCCTCTTGTAAACGTAGATCTACGACCAGAAAAAAGAGTCAAAATCACTTTTACTTGTGGATCCAACAGTGAAGTTAGAACCGTTGACGTCTATCGAACTGTCAGTGATCTAAAAACGAGGTTGGAAGCATTCGCTGGATTTCCTGCATCCAAGATGCGGTTGTTCTACGTTGATCAGGATCAAAGGGATACCCAGGTAAGCATTAATTTTTTTTTATTAAACTTGACCTAGGAAAACGGTAGAAATCGGTTTGGGGAATTTTCTGTTGGATGTTTATTTATGAATTTCTATGGTGAGTTTATAATTCATAAATATATTTATCTAGAATTATTTTAAACACCTAATTTCTGTGCACAGTAGTAATATTACTTCGTTTTTCGAGTGTTTCGGTACTCCGCTCATCTCGCGTAAGAAATGTTTAATTCCCCGGGTCCGATTTTCATTTCTTCCTTTCTCAAGTCCCTTAAAAGTATTCAAACGATAAGTTCAGAGTGCTACGCCGCAGTGAATAAAAATGATTTGCTTAAAAAGCAATAGCGGCCCTGGGCTGGAACTCTCTTCTAAAACGCAGAAAATACTTTATTGGGATCGCCATGTATAAAATTTATAACGGAAATTCAGCGTTTGTTGAGATCAAAAACACTCTTCAACCACCATCATATAGAAGCAGAAATGATCATCACTTTAAAATTAGGGTGCCTAAATGTAGGACAAATATTGGTCTTAACTCGCTGGTTGAAGTCGGTGTCAGAATTTGGAATGCCCTTCCTGATAATGTTTTACTTCAGGACATGCCCTCCTTAGTCCGTTTTAAAAAATTAATTAAAGTGTGATTAAATTGTTATTTTATTGGTATTATTGTTGCTACTTATTAAGATATATTAATAGCGTGTTGTATGTTATAAAGTATTTGTTGTAATGTATATTTTGAAGTACTTTGTATTGATTTTGTAAACGACAAGTATTTTGACTGCTATTGTGATTTGAATAAATAAAAAAGAAAGTTGTGAAACCGGTAAACTATAAGAAAAGATTCATTTTTAATTAAGTAAGTAAGTAATATCAACTTTCAAACAACAAACACAAACAAATGTTATGTTACATTTGTGAGGACAAAAAAGGACCCTTGCAGTGTTGTTTATAATAAAATAATTTCAGTTTAAAATCTAAAATAAATTCAAAAATAATTTCAGTTTAGAATCTAAAAATAAGAAAGGAAAAAATACTCAAAAGAACAATCTATAATCCACATACAGAGTGACAATTTGAAAACGAACAGCATTTAATATTGCCTCTACCAATGATAGTATGAAAATTTGACGAAACACGTCAATTGATATATCGAGGGGAACATTTTTTAAGACATTTGTTGTCGTGTTACTTTCAACCCCCTAACCCCCAGGGCACTTACCCCTAAAATTTTAAATGGCCACCCCTATTTATTTTGCCATTTTTGTGTTCCTTATAAAATTCTACATAAACTGTATCTATTTTTTTTTTCAAAAAATGTAATTATTTTATTTTTTCTAGTGGCGATATCGAAGACGAAATGTAGAAATACATTCCAAATTCCTTTATTTATTTACATTTCGTCTTCGATATCGCCACTAGAAAAAATAAATTAATTACATTTTTTGAAAAAAAAAAAAAATGATAGTTTATGTAGAAATTTATAAGGAACACAAAAATGGCAAAATAAATAGGGGGTTGCCATTTAAAATTTTAGGGGTAGGTGCCCTGGGGGTTAGGGGCTTGAAAGTAACACGACAACAAATGTCTTAAAAAATGTCCCCCTCGATATATCAATTGACGTGTTTCGCCAAATTTTCATAGTATCATTGGTAGAGGCAATATTAAATGCTGTTCGTTTTAAAATGGTCACCCCATATACATTGTCCTTACTGAAGCCCCAGTTGCATTCGTCCACATTATAGCTGTTCAGTGGGACTACAAGATCTGATAAAAGTTAATTGTGTACGCAACTATATTTAAAAATATCAAAGGCGTAAAGCGAGAGCACGTAAGCCGGGGCGACAACTATAGTATTGAGGTAGACACTTATATTCATGGCCTATCACCTTATGATGTTGAGGAAATATAACTTAATAATAAATAAAATAGTACAATTGAGTGTCCGTTAAAATATATAGAAAGAAAACTTAGCGGCAAGCGGACAGAGTAGTGTGTTTATCTTTTGCATTAAAGTACCTACACAGGAACGCCTAAGGTAACGGGTCCCTAGGACACAGGTATACAATGACATACCGTTTCGCCCTACCTGTAAGCAATTCCCAATAATTTTATTTCTTACACGGCAGTTTTACGGATTAGTGCTGCACCCCAGTGAGCGACTGCAGCGCGATCTAGATCTGAATCTACAAAACCGTAGAGATGTGTAGGTAAGCGGAAAAAAGTTTTCTGTACTGGCGTGTGGCCTACCGTGCTTTTGCATTTAGTTGATTCCAACAGATGGCGATACTGAGTTTTTGATCATACATTTATTCTTAAAAATATATTGAAAACATATTTTCGCTGTTTTGGAAATTACTTACAGGTTATGGCTTTCTGATAAGTCCTAACAAGAACGAAACAGCCTGTCATTGTCTACCTGTGACCCAGAGGGAACACATTTCCTTTGGCGTCCCTGTGTACTTTAATGCAAAACTTAGAAACACTACTCCGCTTGCCTCTAAGTTTTCTTTCCATATAGCTTAATAATATCAATCTGACATACGGAAAGTAATGTCGTCTAACAGTTATATACTTTTAAAAATGTAACAAAAGTTACTTTTAAACAATATAACCAAATGTTGTAATATGACATCTTTGGTTGGATCGGTACCATCATTTTCATGCTCTAGGCACTAGGTGGTAAATCCTCATAACATAATAAATGCATTTAATTATTCCATATCCTTTTTTTGCAGGGTCCAGAATTAATGAGATTCCCTTCAAAGCAACTTTTTAGCTACAACATACGATCAGGGGATGAAATAGTAATAGTCTGCAAATTAGAAACCAAGAAGCGAAATATCAGCGAATCCAAGTAAATATTTGTTTATTTTATACTGAATACGTAAGTTTTTTGATTAAATAAATTGAACAAACCCGATAAAAATGAATTTCAAATGTTATATACATTCCAATAAAAATCTGCATTAATTTACTGATACACAACAGCCGTAACCACACATATTTAATGCCGATTGTTTTATGTTAAAACAATTAAGTAATCACTTATTTTACATTAATCAATAAAGACATAGAGCTGGCGACATTTTAACAAACATCTTCACAAAATATGAAGCTTGCTGAAATACAAAGCTCTCGGGCTAAAATAGAAATCATTCTCCCAATATGTTCGTAAAGTAAGTTAACCTATAAATCGAAAAACTTATGATATATAAGTAGGTATATTAAACTTTTATATATTATGTGTCGATATTTTATAGCTCAGCAGAGCATATTGGTGATATTTTTAGTTTCCTAACGTAAATATATTTATTAGAATTACAGAAGAACAAGAGAGGGCAATGTACAACCTCTAACTATATGGAAGCAGCTTAATAAACTTAACACTTAACTAACTTTTATTTTTTAAAGTATTTTATTGGTATTATAGCTGATAAACTTTAGTGATTCGGGGTAAGTGCAACATAACATTTGCCCAAACAAAAAATAACATAGTTGACTAAATTTAAATAACAAAACTTGTAGCTAAATACAATTAAATTTAGGCTTTGCTACTATGAGGACAATGACCTGTATTTTCCGCCTATCCAAACTGATCAAGCTATCTGACATAATTTGTTTGACAACAAATTACCAAAATGATGTATTCTCGCTTCCATACTTCTTTGTAGAGCTCGGAACCCTAAAGAAGTAGCCATTTAGTGAGTTTCAGGTCTGGGTCCTTAATAAAAGATTAACTTACTTCAATCCCTATCTGTTGTTTCAGTCAATTGGGATCTCGTACGGTGCACCTTGGGACGCCGAATACCGATTCTGGATATATGTATGTCCTTTTTGCCTACCCCAGAGTCTTCCCTCAATCACTCTAATAACATACTTGGGCCTCGCCTAATCGTCCCGATCTGGGCTGGTTATTTCTTTCTTTTGGAGAATCGCCTGAATCTTTCCAGGGCTTCACAAGCACCTAAAGATTGGGTATTTCTTCTTTCTCTAAATACCCAGCGCAGATTTGGTCTTCCTCAAGCCCTATCTGAGCTAGGTGTCCCGTCAAGAGCTCTAGGTTTTTTTTATGACATATCGATTCTTATTTTAAATTCATTTTAATCTAGTTTTACATGGCCAAATAATGAAGTCTTTCACTGGTCTGCATGCCCATTCGTTGAAGCAGATTTAATCTGTTTCCTCGTTCTTCCTATGGTTAGTGGTTTGGGTCCCTGAACAGGAGCCTCGGCTCCAAGTCTGGCTAGTTTGCCTGCCCTGGACTCCGTGATGTCCAAGAACCCAAACTAGGTTTATCTTCTTTATCCTTGAAAGCATTTCCATTCTCCTATTGAAGTAAAAAAAGCAATACAAATATTTTCTGGTATCACTATAAAAAAATTAAGAGAAATCTAGGGATGTGGATAATATTCCTGAATGAATTCTTTTGTACGAGGTGTTTTCACATTGGCGGAACTATCGCCAATGATAATAGTATTCCTTCTAGTTGATGCAGGTTCTCAGAGACAGGCAGTTAAGAGGATATACTGCTTTGGACTTTAATTAGATTATCTTAACTAAATATAAATCTTGCGAAGACTAACAATATTACAAGTTTTATTATTAAAATTTTGTTTCCTGACTGACTCTGTCGCACTTACCCCATACACACACTCACTCCGTCGCATCTTATAATACACAAATGAAGGGTATAGGGCAAAATGTATTTCATCTGATTACATACAATCTTGTGTTGGATACTATTACGTATTAAAGAAGTTAAGTACTTTTTTACTACTATTCCTACTACCTAATTAGGTATTAGTAGTATGGTGGTAGCTAATGTGTGATCGATTTATTTTATGATATGATAAACAATTCAACAATAAGATCATCATATTTTCCCTATACGTTTCAAATGTTATCTATTACGTACATACATTATGTAGGTATAAATAGGAGTGTGATATTACTATGTAATCAAATTATATAGTAGTAGAGGGAGATGATTCGTTCACCATCCACCATTTACACCAAAGCCTCTGCGCATGCCCAGGCAGTGCGCAGACGTGTGTCATATGTCATACGTCATCTGTCATGTCACGCTCTTGGGCGTGAGCTATTTGGACATTAACTACTTGGGCGTCAGCTACTTTGGCATTAGCTACTTGGGCGTAAGCTACTTGGGCAATAGTATTCATTATAGGCCACGTGTTTAGGATGATGTCATATTATGTTTAGGAAAAGATGGCGGCTGCCACCTGTCAATTAAGATATGTCAAGACCACCTGTCACTTGTCAAATGCTAAAATTAAAATCTAACACGTGAGTCGTATTCAGGGTGACGTAATAAGTCGTTTAGAGAAAACCCAAAGTCGATCGGTCAACTGGTTCGGAAGATATAGTTTTTTGCGATTAGTGTCCTTATGCCTCGAAGTGGAGTGCAGAAATTCTGGTTATAGGTAGAGGTATATAGGGTCTATTAAACAGTAAAGGAATTTTTCAAATATCTCAATTAATAACAGAGCTAGATGCATTAAACCATTAGGGCCTTAACACGATAAAGTCGTGCAAAGCACTGGCAATGCTTATTTCTTAGTAGGAATATACTTCGTATAATACGGTATCGTTAAGATTGCGTCATCTCCATTTCCTATATGAGACCAAGGTCAACTGCAGATCAGCTAAATGAACAGTTAAATGAACAGTGGAACAGCTAAATGAACAGTGGAACAGCTAAATGAACAGCTAAATGAACAGTGGAACAGCTAAATGAACAGTGGAACAGCTAAATGAACAGTGGAACAGTTAAATGAACAGCAGTTAAACGGATCAACAGCACATCGGGTCAAGGCGCGTTCTTCCTATGATAGCAGGAAAGGGGGGAAGAGGAGGAGGAGGAAAATCAATGATAGACGATAATTTCAGTAAAAAACCTTTATTTCCCACTAATATTACAATAACTAATATATAACCTAATTAATATCTAACCTATATATAACCTAATTAATATCTAACCTAATTAATATCTAAACTACTTATTTAAGAATAATCGGTCATATTTAATCACTGTCCTCGTCCGAATTATCAATGCCATTTTTACTGTATTCACCAAAATTCTCAATGCTACATTCTGCTAAACGAATTAGCTCCAACGCATCCGTTTGATCCTCAGGCACAATTTTTTTTAAATATATCATCTGCTTAAAAAACTCATTATCTAAAAGTCCTTCTAATAATTTGAGCAAATCTTTTCCTTCGTAATAATCTTTACACAACTTTGCACCTTGTGTATAATACATTATTTCTTCATTATAATATATAGCCCAAGATGAACTACTTGCCATAACAGACTTTGTATTTAAATTAATTTCTTTATTAAAATCATTTTCAATTTTTCTAACAGCTCGTAATAAACTGTTCTGCCAATTTTCTGTCGTTAGTTTTAATGCCATGATTGTTAGGCGTTTCTAATAAAAGTGAACGTTAATGAATCGCTATCAGTCACTTTTAAACCCTATTCCTCCCCTCTACAATAGTTAAGTGGTGAGAGGAAGAGGAAGTAAATAAGAATTATTATACTAACTAATAATATTTTTAATTATTCAATTGGATACTTTATTAAAAATTCTACAAACAGCACGGTAGAATTTGATTTGGTTGAAAATGATATTTTATCAGAAAATTTGAGTTTCTTAAGCAGTAACATCGTATATGGTTGCTTGTTGATTGTAGTGCGTACATCTTGAGGATGAACATTTACATATTCAATAGTTCCACTTTTGAGAGGAAATTTGTAAAATGGCTGGCCATGAATCATACAATTACCCGATGAATCGACGCTACCAGACAGAGTCATATGCATAAAACCATACAACTGCTTTGTTTGTACTTCTCGTACCACTTCTGGACTCTTCTTTAGCTTCCTAGACAAGTGATACGGATGGGCCAGATTACGACCGAATTTATCGATAGTCATCTTGAAACTAATAACATTTTCATACATCCAATATATTTATTCTATTATTCCAGCCTCTCTCAACTCTTCCTCTATACTGATTATTTCGTTAATGTGTGAATTATTACCTACTTCAGAACTTGCTAATATTTTTCTAAGCCGATCAACTAGTTCATTTGGATCGTCCCAATACACGTAATCAGTTTTATTATTGGAATATTCTTTAAAAGTATCAGAAGTGTTGTTATTGGAACGATTCGGGGACTGTTGGTTGAACCCATGTCCTTGATATTGCTGTTTCCTAACAATTCGCAACTGCTTATCTCTTTCCTTTTGACTAGCATCGCTGTCTTCTCGAACCTTTTCAAGGAGAGGCTTTATTATATGCGTATATTTCGCACCCTTATTTCCTGCTATTTGCATATCAGGATTGAAATTTCTTTTATGAGCATTTGTTAGTAAAATTATTTTTGCAAAGACTCGCTCGTCTAAAGCAGTAAATTTATTCCTTAAAGGAACAGTTTTAAACATAAGCTCATAAAGACCAGGAGTTCCTTTGAAATTTTGTCCCTTGATAACAATATCTGGTCCTTTAAATTCAAGTTCGGAATCACCAAAATACAAATGATCCGTCTCATAATCATGCCTCAGATAAGTACGATCATACTGATTATCCGTATCACGTATTAGCCCTCTCATATATTCTCGAGGTAGTTCATCATACTGTTCCATGTATTCTTCAAACGATTCTTCAGGAATTGCATCGGCTTGAATTGGCTGGGTATTAGGATCAAGTCTAAAGTCATCGTCGTAAAAAAAGCTTTCGCGAGGATTATACTCAAACATGGTAGTGTTTGCATCGTCATTATCAAAGTTAATTGTTTGATTAAATGATTCATTATCTGGTATCTCAATAGTTTCTATCTCCATATTATCATCATGATCTTCTTCTTCTTCCTGTCTTTGTTCATCGTGGCGATCTTTTTTCTTATTAGGAGTATTAAAATTTAAAGGATATCGAGGTTTCTTAACCAATGTTGAAGAGTGTTTGATTTCACTCTTTGGTCTTTTTAGTGAAGCATGGGTTTTGAAAGGCGTGAACAGCTTGCCTGAAGTAGATTTTTCAATTGTCTTGGTTAACATTTTAGCCAGAGGACGATATGAAGTTTCCAATGCACGAGCACTTTCGTAACGGTTTTCTTTTAGTGATTTATATAAATCTTTAACGGTTTGAGAATGCTTATCAATAAGTTTAATGATTTTAGGATCAGTTTGAACCGTACGTGTATTCTTAAGCTCCTCCTCATCTTCCATCTGCTGATTATCATTTTCTCCCTCTCGTTCTGCTTTAAGTTGCAGATATTTCTTTCTAATACTTTTAGCAGCGTCCTTTATTCTTTTTTGAACATCAGGGTCCAAACCGGCAAGACTTGATGGCATTATAACAGCAAAATGATTCAATGAACAGTAAAAATAGCTGTTGATTCCACAACTGCTACTAGATAACTGAACAGTATACCTAACTAACGTTCATATATACATTCGCATTAATACCACAGCATTAGTGTTACTAAGGTTGTTGTACTGACTGGTCTACAATGCAGAAGTTTAAGAATAAAGTTGTAAAAAAACGGATTACTAAAAGGGGCAAGGGGATTCCCTTTATATCCGCTCTAAACAGAGCACGAGAGGCTATTATTAAGGAAAAACCCCAAGATCTTTTGTCGGCACCACAAGTGGCTTTAAAATCATTCGCAGGAGTTGAAAAAGTACTTCCTACAGGAGTAATTCCGATCCCAAAAACAGGAGGATTCCTACCTTTGATTCCTCTTTTTGCCGGGCTTAGCGCATTGGGAGCATTAAGTGGTGGAGCTGCTGGTATTGCAAAAGCTGTTAACGATGCAAAAAGTGCTCAACAAAAGTTAGAGGAAGACAAAAGGCACAACGAAACTATGGAGTCTATAGCTTTGGGAAAAAGTGGCAGTGGTCTGTATTTAAAGAAATACAAGAGTGGATTGGGGCTTTACATTACACCTTATAAATATCATAACAACTAAGTTAATGAATTAGTTGTCTCTAAAATCCTTCGAGATGAGTACCTTTTGCTTAAGTGGTAATAGTTCTGTCTTAAAAGCTTATTATTCCCCTCCATTGGATCTGAGAAATAATGACAGTGATTATGTGATGGGACTTATTAGTTTGGAGACTTTTAACGCCATCCCCAATATAGACGAAAATAACAATAAATTTTATGTGGGTGATGTTGTACTTGAAATTCCAGTCGGATCGTATGAAATATCAGCTCTAAATGACTACCTACAAGAAGCAATTGAGCAGCAGAATAATATCGACCCAGATTTTAATTGCGGTCTAATCCTTAATGGAAATACGAGCACGCTAAAATGTGAGCTTAAATGTACTCATACCGTAGATTTCTCCAAGAAGGGTTCAATTGGAGACTTGTTAGGATTTCGCAATATGAAACTGCAGGCTGGTACTAAACATGTATCTTCTACACCTGTAAATATCCTTAAAGTAAATGTTATTAAAGTAGAGTGTAATATTGTTACTGGAGCATATCACAATAGTAATCTAGTTCATACAATCCATGAATTTTCACCCTCTGTCCCCGCAGGATTTAAAATAATCGAAATTCCTCAAAACGTAATTTATATGCCAATTAACACCAGATTAATAAGTAATATTGAATTAAAGCTTGTTGATCAGGATGGTGATGCAATAAACCTTAGAGGTGAAGTCATTACGATTAGGCTTCATTTAAAGAAAGTTATATAAGACTTGTTACAAGCACATGTTTTTAGTAGTTAAGTATACGTTGTAGAGAATGGTTGTGAAATATAATTGTCACAAACTTATTAATTTCGAACAGCTTTTAAAGTCCTCTAAGGAAGTTAAAAAATTGTCAGCTGATAATAGCAAGTATCTCAAATCATTAGGATATACCCTAAAGGGAATACATAATGAGTATACTAAACGTATCTGAATCTCTTGTCTTTGACAATTCAATAGTAAAAATTGAAAGACACAGTCATCTGCCTTATTTCAACTCGTTTAACAACAATGATGAAATAAGAATTCCTGTTCAGCAAACTGATATATACACATTGCCTTATGCTAGTCATATATATCTGGAAGGAAGACTCTTAAAACAAGACGATTCAACTGTTTCAACTACAGCAAAATTTGTAAACAATTTCTTTTGTCACTTGTTTGAAGAAATCCGATTTGAGCTTGGGGGTAGAATCCTGGATTCAGTACGTAATCCTGGAATAGCCACCTCAATGAAGGGATATGTTTCGTATAATGCAAACGAACTTAAGAAATACAAGAACGCCGGATGGAGCATTGATGATAATTTTACTTGCGATGTGGTTGATAGAACTACCGGCTCATTTAATGTTTGTGTACCGCTACGCACGATTTTGGGATTTGCAGAGGATTTTCAGAAGATATTAATAAATGTGAAGCATGAATTGGTCTTATTAAGAAGTCATACTGATAAAAATGCAATTATCAACTCTAACGCAGCCGAGAATATGGGGGTTACAATAGATAAAATTGTTTGGAAGCTGCCTCATATTTCGGTATCTGATATGGAACGATTGGATCTACTAAAGATTATTGAAACTGGCACCGAATTAGATGTCGGCTTTAGAAGTTGGGAGCTAGCTGAATATCCTACATTACAAACGGCTAAACAGCATACCTGGACTATAAAGAATGCTATTCAAGTAGAACGTCCCAGATGGGTAATTTTAGGATTTTCAACCGACAGAAAGGATAAGATAGCTAAAAACTGTAGTTTGTTTGATCATTGTAATGTATTTAATGTTAAACTTTATTTAAATTCTGAAATGTATCCGTATGATAATTTAAATTTAGATGTTTCTAAAGGTCAAATTGCTTCTTTGTATGAAATGTACTCAGAGTTCCAAGAATGTTTTTACGAAAAAGAAAATGAACCACTGTTCTCTCCAAAAGACTTTTTAACAAATGCTCCTCTAATTGTGATTGATTGTTCCCGACAAAATGAAATATTAAATTCGGGGATTATTGATGTCAGGTTGGAGTTTGAAACGAAAGAAAATGTTCCAGCAAATACTACCGCATACTGTCTTATTATTCATGATACGCTTATAAAGTACTCACCATTAGTGGGAACTGTTCGAAAAGTTTAAATATACTTTAATCAATCTTTTGTGACGTCACTGTTCTTAAATAATTAGTTTAGATATTAAATAGGTTAGATATTAATTAGGTTATATATTAGTTATTGTAATATTAGTGGGAAATAAAGGTTTTTTACTGAAATTATCGTCTATCATTGATTTTCCTCCTCCTCCTCTTCCCCCCTTTCCTGCTATCATAGGAAGAACGCGCCTTGACCCGATGTGCTGTTGATCCGTTTAACTGCTGTTCATTTAACTGTTCCACTGTTCATTTAGCTGTTCCACTGTTCATTTAGCTGTTCCACTGTTCATTTAGCTGTTCATTTAGCTGTTCCACTGTTCATTTAACTGTTCATTTAGTTGTTCCACTGTTCATTTAGCTGTTCATTTAGCTGATCTGCAGTTGACCTTGGTCTCATATAGGAAATGGAGATGACGCAATCTTAACGATACCGTATTATACGAAGTATATTCCTACTAAGAAATAAGCATTGCCAGTGCTTTGCACGACTTTATCGTGTTAAGGCCCTTATGGTTTAATGCATCTAGCTCTGTTATTAATTGAGATATTTGAAAAATTCCTTCACTGTTTAATAGACCCTATATACCTCTACCTATAACCAGAATTTCTGCACTCCACTTCGAGGCATAAGGACACTAATCGCAAAAAACTATATCTTCCGAACCAGTTGACCGATCGACTTTGGGTTTTCTCTAAACGACTTATTACGTCACCCTGAATACGACTCACGTGTTAGATTTTAATTTTAGCATTTGACAAGTGACAGGTGGTCTTGACATATCTTAATTGACAGGTGGCAGCCGCCATCTTTTCCTAAACATAATATGACATCATCCTAAACACGTGGCCTATAATGAATACTATTGCCCAAGTAGCTTACGCCCAAGTAGCTAATGCCAAAGTAGCTGACGCCCAAGTAGTTAATGCCCAAATAGCTCACGCCCAAGAGCGTGACATGACAGATGACGTATGACATATGACACACGTCTGCGCACTGCCTGGGCATGCGCAGAGGCTTTGGTGTAAATGGTGGATGGTGAACGAATCATCTCCCTCTACTTATAGTAAATGTACTAAACTTTGTTTTGTTAATAACACTATTTTTATCATTGTAATTTGATAGTTATTTTTAATTTCGTTGTTATATTCAGTGCGTTTTGTTAGCAATACATTATCGGAATTAACAAATAGTACAGCGTGTCCAGAAATTCCGTTCGTATAAATAAAAAAATTACAAGTTTTGGGTAAAATTTTAAAAATGTCTCATGCAAAAAAAAATTAGGAATAAATACAAAAATTCCCGACACAAAATTGTCGCTCCCAATGAAAGTAATTTTATTATAAACTTTGCAAATACTTCTGATGTATTGCTTACAATACACTCTGTGATGTATAGAAAGATGACCAAAATATTTTTACATATTATGTAACCTCGTTGAACCAGTTAGACGTGGTCAGTTTTTTGACACTATCATTCTTAATTCATTTATTCATATAGGATAAAATACTTCCCTTTGGACTGAAAAAGCTGTAAAGTTTTACACAATTTAATAAAAGCTAATTCATATTTTTATATATTTTTTGGAAATAGCTAAGAAAGTTGATATCACGATACACTAACACCTTTATGATAATTCGCATAAATGTTCTCTCCTACCTTATGACGTCACGTCGAGGACGCTTTTAAGGCCGGTTTACATTAGGTGCACGTACACACACTTTTACAATGAGTATAAATCTACAGAGAAAAAACACAGCGGTAGTGCTACTTGCTTTTCTAGTTTTGTTCTGCCAAAATGCCAAACATGTAACCGAACACTACCCTCGTTGAGGGTACCAAACAGAGTCAATAAATATTCCTTAGTTAATAATAGTACGCTACATAACTACTCGAATCCGAACTGAAAATTAAAAAAAAAACAGCCACCACAGAATAGCAACGCGTGGGAATTAACGTGCGCGTCTTAATTCGCGTAGTTACAACCCCGCTTTTTACGATGACAGGCAATGTGAGGGTAAAACTGTCACTCACGTCAAACGGTTGTGTTCTCATATGTGACGACATATTGCGCATAGATGTTTATATTTCAGTTTGTTTATCGGCATTCCGTTGTAGGTGTATCGTGGTTGATATGTACAATCATAAAGTATAACCTATAGAGTGGTAACTGTAATGTTAGGAGTTAAGAGGTGCCACCAAGACTTTGGATTAGTTACTAAAAAATTTTGAGACGGGTGGTTTAAAAAATAAGCGAATACCAGTTATTTCAAATACTTAAAGTTAATATCAGTGCCAAAGTGCCTCATTTTATTTTTAATCGATATTGTATTTTTGTACTTATATAAAAATGACGAAACAAAAGAACCTATACTAGCGGGCGATGTAAAAAAATGAAAAATCTTTTTGTTTACTTACTCACATAGATCAGGGGTTAATTTTTGTAAAATGTGTCGCTGCTGCTAGGCGCGACCAACTGAATATTACACTTTTAAAAATGCTGCTTATTCATAGCACTGTTCACATTTTATTATTGCAGAAAATGCTAACCACCTAAGAGCTTCGTTAGGTTATGATCTTATGATAATGCCGCTAAACCCGAATCTTTGAATCAAAGCCTGAATGAACCCGAACGGAATCGAAGCACTTGTATTGCCGACATAGACAATTCTCGAGCTTAGCGTTTTATAGTGAGTGCTCTATAGGTAATATTTTATGGGTACAAATAGCTACTAAACTACGAGCCTTATCTAAAACAAAAAATATTTTGACCATCGTAATTCCTAATGTTCGGACTAAAATAAATTTATTTAACTAATAATAACCTACTGTACCTACAATTAAAAATGTTTTCATCTAATAAACTGACATGCAATAAGAAGTTGAGTATGTCATAAATATGATCCAAGTCAGTTTGCGAGGTTGACATGTACGAGATCTCTGTTTAATCGGCGCATATAAAAAATATATATCTGAAGAACAAGAAAGACACAAGTAAAAGTGTAGGTTTGGTAACATTGTCAGTTATATGTTCTACAGTTAACAATGTTATAATACCAAATCTAAAGTTCTGTAGTAGAAGGCGTCTTAAGCTGCACAAGATAGTCTATTACCTAGGATCGTGGGTGTCAACTCAGAAAACTGACAAGTAGATACAGTGACGGCACCAGAAAAATGTTAATGGGTGGGCACACATGGTCCCGATATTTTTGAGGTGGGCATAGGATAATGGTTATTAGCTATGACCCCAAAAAAAAGTTCGTCGCTACTGTGTGTAGTAAACTAACTTAAAAAAAGGCCAGCCTAGTAGGAAAAAAATACATTATTTAATTTCACAATTTGGGTGCGCATTTTAGTTTCAGGGTGTGCCCACCCTGGCGCCGCCACTGAGAAGATATTATCTCAGTATGATCACTTGCACCATACTACATATTTCGCCAATAAGTAAGGAAATAGTGTTAGCAATTTATTAAGATCTGGCACAATAATCTGCCCAAATCTTATTTGACCACTGAAACACTAATTACATTTTATTATAACCTATAATATTGTTTGTGATGTATATTTAAAATAGTTCTATTTGTCTTTATGTTCTATGAAATACTCTACTTTTTATATACCTAACATAAGTGTAGTTTTGCTGAAGCTAACTGACAGTACATGGATTAGCTAATTACCCAGAGGCATTTCTCAAAAACAATAAGCTGGGCAGCCAGATATTAAAACCTCTTTTGTTTTCAGTGGACCTTAAGGCATTTTATCTTTGAAGTGTCAGTTAGGTATGCAAGTACTATACATCTATTATTAACTGAGGTGCCGGGTTAGTAATTTAGAAACAATTGTGATATTTTTGCCAATAAATTTAATATAATAAAGTTTCGGCGAAAATTTAGCTTTTAATATAAGAGATTACCTATAATACTGCCATGTAGTTTTACTGTTTCTTTGGTTAACCTTACCCTCGTATCCAGTGCCGTGTAGCGGGCATTAAAAGTAGGGTGGGGAAAAATTTTATGTACGTTTTTCATGAGTGAAGCGGTTAGTAGACTTTGCAGCATTTGAAGAATTTTCAAATGTATGGCCAGTTTTGTTCCACATATTTTTGTTCAGCTATGGCTGTGTACTTACTTTACTTAAAAATATCTTTATTTATTACATAGTTTTGTTGTTGCCATTTTTCTTTACAGTAAATACATACCGGGTGTTGCATCGTCGAGCGGGACATAGGAAATCCCATGTATTTTTAAATGAGGTCAATTATTGGCTTCCCTAATTATTTTAGAGAAAAATTCTATTTAGGTTTATTAAAGAGCACTAAAACCCACATTCAAAAGAATAACTTTAGATATTTTTGATGAGCCCGTTTACGGGTTATCGCCGATTTCTTTTTAACTATTTCTCCATTTTATGGCCCCGTATTTGCGGGCACCAGTCAAGGTAAAAGATGACTGTCAAATGAAGTTGTCATTTTGAAATGTGTGCTTTATTGTTATAAAAACTCTTATATCGAAAATATTAGCCATGAATTACATTTGTTTCACTGACGAATGCACATTTACCTTAAACAATGAACCCAATGTTCAAAATTATCGATATTGGAGCAAAGAAAACCAACACAGGTTTGTCGAAACAAGGACGCAATATCCACAAAAAGTAAATGTTTGGCCTGGGATTTTCGGAGAAAATATTATCGGGCCATTATTTCTTACACGAAATTTAAATGCAGAATATTTTTTGGAACTACTTGAAGATCATATTTTACCTATTTTACATGATGCCGCCAGGGAAAATCAGGAAGTTTGGTACCAAATGGATGGTTGCCCGGCACATAGTACCCTGGCTGTCCGGGAATATTTAAACCGTGCTTTTAATGGAAATGTTATTGGCTTAAATCATACAGTAAATTGGCCAGCCAGGTCTCCTGATTTATCGCCAAATGATTTCTTTTTCTGGGGCCATTTAAAAAACAGGATATACAAAGATAAAAAAATACCCAAATCTAGACGAGTTAAAAAATGCTATTTCTGCCGAATGCAATAGAATTTCAGTTTACCAACTAGCGAATGTAAGAAGAGAATTTTATGATCGCCTCGGTTATTGTCTAGCAGTCAATGGAGGAATATTTGAACATCTTAAATCCTAAAGTTCTAACAATTTAATAGTACCTACCTATTAATTAGTAAAATATTGAAACATGTAAAATGTCATAATTAACCTTGTAATTGGATACTTTATTTTAGTTTTATTCAGATTAATTTGTACTCATAAATACACCTTTAATATTTTCGATGTACGAGTTTTTATAACAATAAAGCACACATTTCAAAATGACAACTTTATTTGACAGTCATCTTTTACCTTGACTGGTGCCCGCAAATACGGGGCCATAAAAAGAAGAAATAGTTAAAAAGAAATCGGCGATAACCCGTAAACGAGCTCATCAACAATATCTAAAATTATTCTTTTGAATGTGGGTATTAGTGCTCTTTAATAAACCTAAATAGAATTTTTCTCTAAAATAATTAGGGAAGCCAATAATTGACCCCATTTAAAATTACATGGGATTTCCTATGTCCCGCTCGAAGATGCAACACCCGGTATAATTATATATACGGTAGAATACACAGATACACAAATACAGTATTTTTATTAGGTTCTGCTGGTCACGGCTGACCAGGGCATGCACCAAGACAAACGCCCTGGTGGGGTTGGTGTTGGCCCACAAGGTAGAGGATTGAGGAAAAGAGAATTTGTATTGCGTGTAAATACTTCCTTTTATTAATATAGCCGAGCACTTTCGGCTTTCACCATCATCAGTGCTATTTGTCAATAAAATTACATGATATCCTCATTTAGGTAGAATGGCATTTCGTCCACTTAATATTTTAAAAACACTTTTTACAATTTTAAAACTATATATTACATCTGTCCTACCAGCACATATAATTTTCATTTTGCACCATTTGGCAAAAAAAATTTCAATAACAATAATTCACATACTTCACCACTGAAGTTGCTGTTCAGTTTCAATATCATTCTCATCTAACATTTCTCATTTTGTCCCTTTAAAATACCCTTTATCAACAATCATTCTCCCACCTATAGAACTTGGTAGTATGTTTTTCTCTCCTACTTCTATGAAAGTTCTTCATCACTTTTCTTTAATAGATTAACTTCCTCAAAAGCCTATGAGGGTGTCACTCACAATTTCCTAATATTTATTCCAACAAAAGCTATACTTCTCCTGAAGATGAACGTTTATACGTTCGAAACATGTAGAGCACAATAAAATAAAGGTTTCTTATTGAATATAATATCTTAGTGAAGGTCGACTTAAGTATTATTTCTCCCCATTTAATTCTTTCTCTGTCTAATACGTTTCATAGGCAACGACCGTATGCGGAGTTGAATAATGCCCGAAAATTTTATTTTTTTTGTCGTCATCAAATTTTGGATTTAGAGATACTTAGGTGTCTGGCACTCGGTCGACTAATTAAGCAATGATCCCGTTATTAAACAGGGCACTTGAAACATATTTCAGAAATTTTTTTATCTTTTGTCATGACCAGCAGTGGAAGCGGTGCTCTCCACATATATAGGTATATACACTATATTGCTAATACCATAATTCAATGATGACACCACTGTAGGCAGATGATCAGTGTCCGTTGATTTTGCGTAGCTCGGAAATTTGCTTCTTGATGTAAACATTTGACAGGGCCTACTTTCAAAATATTTTTACAAGCTTTTATTTAAATTCACCCGTTTAGTTAGGGTGTGTACTACAGTTTATGGACAAATAAAACTAAGTAATCAATATTTTACATACCTGAAATACCTTATTCCTGGTATTGAACCGAGATTCGCGCAAAAAAAGGTCATGTACTTTTTTCTACCCATCTTGAGACACAAGTCGCTAACAATAACAAAATGTCTGGTAAAATTTTATATCTAGATTCGCACCCAAAACTTAAAAATAATATCCACAATCACACATGGAACATCTGAACGAATACAACGTAAAAAAAGATGGAAACGACTAACAACGTACACACTTACAAAAAAATATCGAAAGTAAAGTTTTATAAATATTAACACCCAAAACTTCGAAATTATAACCACACACGAAGGAACAAAAGAAAAGATGTCGACGAATAAGAATACAATCAACGGCGAGTCGGTTCTGTTAGATGTCGTGTCGGTTGCCTAATTTTTTCCCTACCGTGCAAACACACCCAACTCAAGTTATTTTGAAACGCTCGATGGGTGTCACTTCGTGCGGCTGCTTGTATTGGCAATATAGTGTATGTATAGTCAGATCTGGTCTTATCGTGCGGGTCATACGATTCAAGAAAGACTTACTCTCAGTTTTTGTTTTCTTTACTTGCGTTTAATTTTACCCTCTAAATAAAATACTTAAGATAAATGAGACAGACTTATTCCATTTTGACATGAAAAAAAAGGATATAATATATGTATTTACTTTCCAGCGATTCTAAAAAGCTTATAATAGCACGTTGACAGTTTGTGACAAAATGAAACAATTTTCTGGGTTTTTGCATCCCCAATCAAAAAAAATGGTACTTAATCTGATAAACTATTTCGAAAATGAAAGAAAAAGTGGAAATTCGCCAACCAATATTCAGGAAACAGTAGCCAAAGCACTGGGTTTAAGGACTGTGCAGAAAATTGTGCATGAAACAAAACATAACATAATACCCAAGAATACTAAAAAGTGTAAACGAAGAAAGCCAAAGACTGAGGATGTAAGCGAAAATATTAAAATTAGAGTTCGAAATGTGATTTACGATTTATACAAATCAAAAACCAATGTAACTCTTCCAGTTTTACAAAAAACATTAAAAATTCGGGGTGTTTTGGAAATTGGATTCGAAGCGTTATCAACATCATTAAAAAATTTAGGTTTTCGCTATAAAAAAGACTAACCGAAGATTTTTATGTGAGCAGCCACAGATAGTGAGTCAGCGTGTTCAGATTTTAAAAAAATATACGGACAATTACAAATCGAAATTTAGAAAAGTGGTATTTTTAGACGAAACGTGGATATTTTCGAATGGAAGTGGTTCCAAATCTTGGCAAGATGAGTCTGTAAAAAGTGTTAAAAGGAAAAAGGGGTGCGGTACGGGAAAGCGTTTTATTTTTTGCATGCCGGTTCTGCAACAGGATATGTTGCAGGTGCGAGTTTAATTTTTTCATCAACATCAAAAAGTGCTGACTATCATGATAATATGAATTGCGAAATGTTTGAAAAATGGTTAAAACTTCAATTGATACCAAATTTGGATGCTCCATCTTTAATTGTATTAGATAATGCATCATATCATTCAAGAATTTTAAATAAACAGCCTACTTCATCTTGGAGGAAAAGTGATATTTATGAGTGGCTGGAAAAACACAACCAAAATCCTTTACCAAATATGCTTAAATCGGAACTCCTATCAATAGCAGTCTCTTAAAAAACCCAAAATATACGCAGTAGATGAAATACTGCGTAAATATGGTCATGAGGTTCTACGACTGCCACCATATCATTGCCAGTTTAACGCAATAGAATTAATATGGGCTGGTGCAGTCTTATTATGAAAAACATGTAGGTGATCGTCTTAAATCCGACCAAGTACAAATAGTTTGGCAAGATTCGTTAGATCATATTACACAAGAGTACTGGAAGAAATCGGTGGAACATACAGAAATATTAATAAGGGATTAGTGGGATCGAGAACAAGTACTAGATGTCGAAGTAGCGCCAATGATAATTGCTCCATTCGAAGACGACTCAGACGACGAGGACTTTTCAGATTTTGTAAGTGACGATGAGAGTTTTTAGGCTATAATTATAAACGGTGTTTTTCGTTTACATTTTTTAGTATTCTTGGGTATTATATTATGCTTTTTTTTCATGCACATTATTCTGCATAGTCCTTAAACTAATTCCGAGTGTTTTCATTACGGTTTCCTGCATATTGGTTTGCGAATTTCCACTTTTTCTTTCATTATCGAAATAGTTTATCAGACTAAACGCCATTGTATTTTTAGGTTTTAGTAGTAAAATTGTTAAAATAAATTGCACTGTTTATTATTGTCGTTTTTAATTAAAGGGTACAGTATAATTAACGATTATATAATTTTTTTGTAACTTTTTCAACTCCCCTGTACATAATTTTTACAAAACTAATATTATTAGGTATATGTGGCTATCTTCGCGAGAGCTAAAATAATGAAACTATTTTTCCTTCCTTCGGTACTATATTTGTAAATAATCTCACAACATTTTGATAGCCTCTGTGTTGTCTGATTTGACGCATATGATCAGTGACCTTTGGACCCGCACGTTAAGACCAGATCTGACTATATACGTGGTGCTCTCATGAACCGCACGCCACTGGCTCCGAAGCTTGTGCTTCGTAACGGTAAGCATACTATTGAAGTTTTATTCTTTCAGAAACGAGCCTAGTTTCTTGATGGCCGTTTTTTCACCTTCAAGAGAAATCCAACTACCACATCAAAATGATAAAAAAAAACTTATTTCATGGAAAAAATGATTTACTTTAATTCTTAACTGGACTTACATAGACATTATGTTACAACATTTTTGGTATATATGGGAATACAACGTAAACTTCGGATCAATCTGTATTAACAAATCTATTAAATCACAGTCCCTTTTCCCTTTACACACTAAACCAATTTTTAATGATGCCAACGTCAGAATAACTTAGTTATTCGGTCATCGAAGTGGGAAAAATAAATAAATAAATAAATGCACTATTATTGTTCATATTAAATCTATTAACCTACCTTCTTTATAACTCTGAATGAGAGTCCTTATCACTATCGTTTTGGGTTGTTGTTGGATCAATTTCCTTATTCTCGCTATTTTCATCACCAGACTCATGTGGTGCCTCTATTGTTTCTTCTGCGTTTGTATCCGTTTTTTCATTATCTATTGTAATTTCCTCTGCTGTACTATTATCTCCACCATCTACCTTTTCTTCAACGGGTTTTTCTACTTTTTTCGGCCTGAAATTCCTTAATTTGTGAACAAGATACTTCATTTCTCTATCTAGAGCTGCCATTTTATCCATAAGGCCCTTAACAGTAAGTTTGGGAGTTTCATATTTTTTAAGTTTTTCTTGATCTAAAACAGCCTTGTCCCTCCATTTGGTTGTATCGTTAATAAGTTTTTCTAAAGAATCCACTTCAGCATCTTTGAATACATAATTATCAGGAGTCACCGTTTCCGTAAAGTTTCTTGCCGTTTTCAAAAATACACTAGAGTGATTAAGCATTGAATGTATAGCTTTTAAGGCTTCAGGTCTTTCCTTATGCTCCCACACTCTTGAGAATAAATCCCGTGTTAGACCTTGCACCTCATCCAATTTTTTTTCGTAAGTATCAGCATCAGCATTTGATCCATCTTCGTAAAGCCAGTCGGAGACTTCGCTACATGCCTGTTTTATTTTCTCAGTTTCTTCTTCAGTTGCAGCTTCTGTAAACTCGTCTTCATACAGTTTATTTTGCACCTCAATGACAAAACTTTCTAAGTTATTTAGGGCAGACGCTCGACGATTAATGTCATGTTCTACCTTATCTAATTGTCGAATTTTTTCTTGCGATTTTTCGAATTGTTCCTTGTTCATTATGTCGATGGATAAAATGGTAGCTGTAGATGTAATGGGCTCTTTAACTGTTACTATTTTGGGTTTAACTTCTTTTGGGTCCTCCTTTAGAGTCGCATTATTTGAATCAGTGGTATTTTGTTCTTGGGTTCGATTTTCTTTCGGAGATTCGCGTTTTTCGTCATCATGAACTTCATGAACAGGTTTCTCATCTGTGGGAATATTTTCATCTTCACTTTTTTCCTTTCCTCCAAATAATTTGCTGAATGTGCTTCCTGTAAAGAAATATCCCTTTTAAAACTAACTTTGATATCAGCGCAAGCATAGCATAAGAAACTAGATGGTTTAAGTATAATCATTAAGAATCTATGTAAAATCCTTCAAATATTATTTCAAACGTTTTCGAAGGCGGGTAATTTTTTTTTGTATAACTTTTTTTCCCGAAAATCGATCGGAAATATTGACATTTTTGATAACATTTCTGAAAGAAAAAGTCAATATTTCCTTACACTTAGTTGTTGCTAGGCAACGGAAAATAACTGTTAGGAAATATTTATTATTGTACTGTAAGGAAATATTTATTATTGCACTGTAATGAAATATTTTTCTACTCCCACATGGAAATTTGCTGTTTCCTTTACACTTTAGTGGCGGGTAAAGTAGGCTATTCCAGTTAACTGTGCGGCAAAATTTTATATCAATCCTAGTTAGGTTATGAAACTGACCAATCACAGTAGTCAATTACAGAGAAGCCAACTTTACATGTTGTAAATTCGTTTTCTGACATTTGAGAGAAGTTAGGTTAACAATATGCTTCAAAAATATGCAAATCTGTCACATGAAATTTGTTCTTTTTAAATTTAAATCAAAACATTTATCCCAGAGTCTATGTGTATACACAATATTTTCCTTAAGAGTACACGAAATGGTGCAAAAATTGAAGGTATATTAACAAAATTAATACCAAAATATATTTCTACCAAATTATTGTTATTTTCTGGCGAACTCAAGATTTGCACACAGACGCACTTTCTTATTTCAAAAATATCTTTATTTCCACTTATTTCTAGACAATTACTACAAGCTTTACATAAAATGTACTATATATCTACCAAATGAACGTTTTCTTACTAACTTTGGTAATTTTTTTTCCATATAAATAATATATATTATTATAAATATTTGTGCACGGGGATATTTTCAGATATATTTTGAACGGGGATCGAACCCCAATTTATCTTAAAACTTTTATTATACGTAACAAACATAGAAAATTAACTGGTAATTCTTCCTTAAATGGTGGAACATAAAGATAACCCGATAAAACGGACGAAATTATAAGATTTGTAATAAAAAAAACACTTTTTTTACTAACATTTTTAAGGTTATGTTATTTCTACTTACACTATTGCCACTTTTTGTCTTCTCTTTCCGCGTTAACAGTGTTGCTAGTTTGTAAATTGGCGATTATTTTGAAAAATTTGACCATAGCGAACGTTAAAAATTCATATTAATGCATAAAATTCATTTTTAACTGTTTGACACGAATTCTATAGCTATTTTGTTGTACTTTTAGAGTTATAATTCTTTACGCAAGCAAAAATAAACCCGAAAAACCTATTTTTCTTCTGTACATTTCAGTAAAACAATTATTGATCAAATTACCTGGTTAAGAAAATAAATTGTTCGTTTTTATTAATACATATATCGCTTTTTGTCTGTTATTCTGCAAAAAGCCGAATGTGAGAAAGATAGATATATTCAAAAGTGAGTTTGTATAAATATAAAAACTTACCCAAATCGATAAATATTTTACAGTGTAATTTGGTCAATGGGTTTGCCATCCAAATGAATTTTTGTTCAACTGTTTCTTATTACCGTTCTCACAAGTTCATGGCCAACTTAAAAGACAACTTATGATGCCTAATTTAAATAATTTTTTAAAATTCTTAGCATAAAGTTCGGAAGTTAAGTTGTAGAAAAAATATACTGTACAACTTGAGTGGATTGTCCATATCGCATGACGAAGTAAATTCAGCATGACGCCGTAGGCGGAGTGCTCAAACTTCCAAGCAATATCAACATCATATCCACTCTTGTTGTACAAACTACTATTCTGTACGGCTACTTGTAAACTAAAATGTGTTAAACTTGACAATTCAATATTACTACGTTTCCATAGTTACAACACAAATATTTAATGGCATCCTTTATTTGTAAACAAAGTTAATAATATTTATTTCAAAATTTTAACAAGTTGATTGTAATAAGTTAGGTCCTTTTAATAATTTTCGATTTACGGAAAAATAGTATGTATACCTTGTAGAAAAAGCACATTCCTGGACTCCGTATTGTCAGAGTCGACTTGCGCCTCGACATACAATCTTTACGGTCGTCCGGGAATGTTCAGCTTTTCCTACTAGGTATACAATGTACTATTTTATAATTTCAAAACATTAAAGAGAAGTAAAATAATAGTACATTGTATACCTAGTAGGATAGGCTGAACATTCCCGGACGACCGTAAAGATTGTATGTCGAAGCGCAAGCCGAGACTGACAATACGGAGTCCGTGAATGTGGCCTTTTCTACGAGGCATACATACTATTTTTCCGTAAATCGAAAATTATTAATAGGACATAACTTATTACAATCAACTTGTTAAAATTTTGAAATAAATATTATTAACTAATTTCACAAAAAAAGGAAAAACAGTAATATTGAATTGTCAAGCTTAACATATTTTAGTTTACAAGTAGCCGTACAGAAATAATATTTCCTTACAGTACAATAATAAATATTTCCTAACAGTTATTTTCCGTTGCCTAGCAACGACTAAGTGTAAGGAAATATTGATTTTTTCTTTCCGAAATGTTATCAAAAATGCCAATATTTCCGATCGATTTTCGGGAAAAAAATTTTCCTACTTACGTTTTCTATACTAAATTGAAATAAATTGCTCTTATTCCCATACCTATTTTAGACAGTGTTCCTTCATCTTCATCCGTGGGCACTACAGTTTTTTCCACAACCAACTCAACATTCACCAAATTTAAAACACCTGACTCATCTAAACTGAAATGTGCCTTTATTCCTTTGCTTTCTGCATTTTCTCCAAGGTTTTTCTGTAATGCCTCTGCTACTCCAGTCAGTTTATATTCGCTAATGTTTGCAACCCCAAGATTTTCAATTTCACTTGATGGTAGATATTCCAATTCGGCATAGTTGGCCACAAAGCTAAAGTCGTCAGTATGTTTGTTGAATGTAATAATTTTCTTTTGCGGGTAAGGATTCATCAGACCAAAAAGTGTTCTTTTGACAGTTTTTATACCTAAAACAGTAATGATTTATTTATACAGCCCATTTGCCGATCAATTGCAAGTTTACCTTCTTTAGTATCTCTCTGGAAAACTATCTGAATGGGAAACAAGACTGCATCTTTGGTAAGGAATTTAGTAACTTTGAAACCGGTGCTTAGATCTGCTGCCTTGTAAACAGCTCCCATAGTTGCTGCTTCATCAGTATTGAGATTCTTGGACAGTTCCATTCCAACAGCTTTTTGAAGTACTTCTTGAATCTTTGGTACTCTCGTTCCTACAATATAAAAATGTAGCATTGTTATATGGAGTGCATAGGTTATATCAGAGAAGAATTATATGAAGGGAAATAATACTAAGTTTGAACTATAGCTTTTATATTTTAATATACTCTCCGAACCCTATAATGGAATTTATCATATTCAGCACTAACATCCTGAATTAGAACCTATTAAAAATACATCCTGATAATAAAAATCTTTGAGTGTTAAACAGACGCCGCGAAAACAATTAAGTTTGAAAATATAATATAAGAGATGTAAGTACCTCTTGCTATTTTTTTTTTGTTGACGTTGGGGTTGGCGGAAGAGCCAGTATACTCAGATCCGGTTATACAATAAGAACTTAAGTACGAGTTTTGTAAAGCTCTACCTACTTAAAGTTGAACTCGGTTCTACTGAGCTGTCATTTTTCAGGTAAGTTGTCAATTTTCTAGGCTTAAACCAAATTATTAATGACTAATGACATATAACCCAATAAACCTTATAAAGAATTATTTTTTACTTTAAAATTTGTGGTAATTAATAATATTTTAAAGTTATGAACGCGAATGATGAAGATTTTATGGATGTACTAGGAGCTATAGAAAACGTTCGAAAATGGCCCCAAAAATTACAGACCGGGACCGGATCATATTTAGTCTCAATATTTCTATTTTTCCTTTATTAGTAATATTATCTGTTTATTTATTTTCCAAAGTATCTTTAACTCCCTAACAAAAGTTAATAGCAGACATTCTTTTTTGGAAGTAAAATTTGCATATAGTTAGAATACATGGAACACGTAGCTGTAAATTGTAAATACACCAAACTTTCACAACAAATAAAGTTTGATGGTTTTTTGACAGCGTAACTATTGCCAGCATGCTAATTTAATTATTGATCCCACCTGTGCAGACCTGTGGTTAGGAATTGATTACACAACAGAAATACTTTTTTGAACCAAGTTCAACTTTAAGTAGAGCTTTACAAAACTCTTATTTCAGCTCTTCGCAGGTCTATAAGGCCTATTGTATCCCCCATCGTCTGGGTAATGTTTAGCGTGGAATCCGAACCACGTGTATGCACTAGTTTATCCTTTTGACTCCCCCAGAGGTCCTCGGCGCCCCTCTCTCAAGGTCCCGATATTAGGATTCACTAATATCATACTGCATTCTTTTATCCCCTTAAGTTGCAAGTATACTTTTTTTTATTAAGCGTATGCCCACTCCAGGAATCAAACCCGGACCGCCACGGTCGAATGCCAGTAACTCACCATGGAGCCACTGCCGCGGTTACCTCTTGCTATTAAGCTGTGCAACCGATTATATCTTTGTTGTGACGTAGGTACAAGATTCCGCATGATTTTGTTAGAGGGCGCATTTTGTTTAATTATTTTGTCATTAAATAATCCAAAAATTATATTTATATATGTAACAAAATTAAATTAATTATTATCACTGCTTTAAAAATTAGAAAGGTGAATTTTAAAATCAGTGCATAGAGAGGACTGGCGAAATCGAGAGGCCTGCCACATACCCAGACCTCCTCCATTAGACTTTTAAATGTGCAGTGATTAAATAAGGTTTCCAAATATAGACCGGTTAATATTGAAGAGTTAAAGTCTTGTATCAAAAATGAAATATGTGATATTCAATGGAAAATTTTTGACAATGTCTTACGGGAGTTTAGGACATGCCTGTCTAGTAAAATAAAGTAGCTTTTGGTCGATTTTAAAATAATATTTCCTATTTACATTGTGTTTTTGGTAAATTAGAATTTAGTTTTCTGTCATTTTGAAGATTAAATCCATCCATCTAATATGTCTCGTCTAATATGTCTTTTAAGGGGTTACAACAAGCTTGCTCATGATAATGTAACTGACCCAGGTAGAAATTGTTAATAACAAGCTTTTTTTTCACATTAGGGATTGCAGTCCCAGGATTCAGAAATCCCGGGATAGCTACCATTCTTTTTCGATCCCGGGAAATAAAAATATAATCCCGGAAATTTTATTAACTTAACTCAAAGTCTTATTTCTAAACAAATAAAATTATGAAAACATAGTCAACCTAAAAAGAAGTCGTAGACTTAAAACGGCGTTGTGTTTAAGGTTAAAAGCAGCAATTCCCCGTTAAACTGCTGCAGTTCGGGAAAGTGCGTAGAGATTGCAATCCCGGGATCGCCATTTTTAACATACTTTTCTGACCCTGGGATCCCAAAAATCTCGGGATTGTTTAATTGCTTCGGAATTGCAATCCTCATTTCACATACGGCGGAAACACTTTTTTGGAATCATCACTCTTTCTTATAAGCGCACCCGACTGTAATAATCTATAAAATAATTCTTACCTGCTCCGACCAAAACTGTCTGACTTACAACATCTATAGTTAAATGGGCTGTTTTCAACGCTTGTTCAACAGGTCTCGCAACACGTTCAAGTAAATCAGGAAACAGACTTTCCAATTCATCTCTTGTTACTAGCAATTTAAAGTCAATTTCATCTATTAGACCTTCAATTTGAGCATAATGTTCATAGTTAGCTGATAAAACATTTTTCAGTCTTCCAGCTTCCTTGAACAATTTCGCCAGAGCCCTTGGGTTTTTGAAAACGTCATTTTTTGTCTTTTTCATTTCGTTGAACTTTTTAGCCAAATAATCTCTTAGACGGAGTTGAATTTCTAATCCGCCCAGAGTACGGTCAAAACCAACCCCCAAAATGGTCACTTGAGGATGCGTTTCTACAAATCCTCTTTCTTTAGTTTTTATGTTTTGATAGCTGACTAGAGTAGCACTGGAGGATGACGCGCCCATATCATAAAACATGACATATTGAGCAGTTTCATTAAATGATTTGGTTCTAAATATACCTAGAAGAAACAAATAATCGTAAAGTAGAATCTATGTAAATTTAATAGTATATTACATAACAAGTGATGAAAGTGATACTTTTCAAACGAGAAGATATTTAGCACGAGGTGTCAGCCGAGTGCGGAAATTCTCCGAGTTTTAGAATAATCACTTTAACACGAGTAATGTACACTATTTTTCTTAAGACCACAAAGAATTATTAAAAAAGTCTTTGATTTGTGAAAAAAATATGTCAACACTAGTGTTGAAAAACAAAAATATCAACACTAGTGTTGAAATTAGCATACTTAGGATTATGTTCCACTTAATAACTGGTTCCATAGTTTGTCAATAGGCTTTTCCTTTATTTGTAGTTTAAATTTTCCATTTTTTCATATTTTATGTACAGTGACCGGCAAAAAGTTGAACCCATATGAAAAACTTTTTTATTATTGAAATTGTAAAAAAACTTTTTATATGGATAGCCTCTGCATGATTGGTAACCTAACAATTTGTTGTGACATTAGTCACGTGACTACTCGTTTGTCTGAAAAATTGAAAAGTATATATTTTGTCGTGAAAATCTGGTATTCGAGTATAAGATATTGAAAAACGTGTTTAGATTTTAATTTTATGCTGGCGTGCAAAGTTTAAAACAAAAATTCAAAAATATTTTTTTTTAAATTTAAAAAAATATCAAATGTTACTTTCATATTTCCCTCAATTTAATGAAAATGTGTTAAATGATTAAAAACCAATATTTTAACATTTTTATTATCTTAAAAAAATGTTATTTGCTAAAATTCAAAATTTAGCTTTTTATCATGTAACTGGGTGCGTCCAGGCCCTGTATCTAGCAATCATATTTACCAATTATAGGTATTTCTGGAACAATATGCTTACGAAAGGCAGTTCTTTCTAATTTTGAACAAGTTTTAACGTGTCTCCTAAAGTTTCTCCTACCAAATTGAAAATTAGAAAAAATAATGCTTGGAATCAATTTATTAATTTTTAGAAATTGATTACAAGAATTCTTTTTTCTAATTTTTAATTTGGTAGGAGCAATTTTAGGAGACACGTTAAAACTTGTTCAAAATTAGAAAGAACTGCCTTTCGTAAGCATATTGTTCCAGAAATACCTATAATTGGTAATTATGGTTGCTAGATACAGGGCCTGGACGCACCCAGTTATATGATAAAAAACTGAATTTTGAATTTTAGCAAATAACATTTTTTCAAGATAATAAACATGTTTAAATAAAATGTTAAAATATTGGTTTTAAATCATTTAACACATTTTCATTAAATTGATGGAAATATGAGAGTAACATTTGATATTTTTTTAAATTTAAAAAAAATATATTTTTTAAACATTTTTGTTTGAAACTTTGCACACCAGCATACAATTAAAATCTAAAGACTTTTTTCAATATCTTGTACCCTAATACCAGATTTTCACGACAAAATATATCCTTTTCAATTTTCCAGACAAACGAGTAGTCACGTGACTAATGCCAAAACAAATTTTTAGGTTACCAATCAAGCAGAGGCTATCAGCGTAAAAAGTTTTTTTACAATTTCAATAATAAAGAAGTTTTCCATATGGGTCCAACTTTTTGCCGGTCACTGTATATATCATAGGAAGAATTAATTCTGGATTGACTTCTAGATTAACCAGAATGAAAAATTTTAAATTTAATCAAGGAAAGATGCATTACAAAACAATATTATAAATTATTTAATGTTTTTATAAAAAAAGTCAAATACTCCTGGTGGGGTTTAAACCTGTGACCTTGCGATCTGTAGGCTAGAGCTCTATTCTCCACGATATCGGTACCAATAAAGATTTGTTGTTTAATACATGACACTTTTTTCAGCGTGATTTGTTTTTTCTGGTAATAGATTTTTCAGTATGCCAACCTATTATTAACATTTTTTATAATTTCAGATGGCGTATTTTCACACTCTAATTTTGAATCACTCGACAAATATATGATAAATAAGTTAAACATTTTACAATTACTGCTTTCTTAAATTTGTTATTTTTAATAACTAGGGGTGGTCAGTCAAATTGGCACATGTTTAAATTAAATATTGTGCTTTGTATTTCAACACTAGTGTTGAAAAACTTTTTTTCAACACGTGATATACGGTGCTTTCTAGCCAAATTAACCGTGATTTTTTTCTAATTTTCATAGGTGGTCGTAGGAAAAATAGATAATACAATAATAAAAAATTTCCTAGAGTGTTACACGATGCCGCGAAAGCAGATAGTTTTAAAAAAACGTACGTAATTCAATTACGAATCAACAAATATTTCATTCACAACTCAAGCAGTCGAATATATTGACATCTTATTTTCGATAACTTAAATAGAAGAGAACAAAGAGAGAAACTCAAAATACCATTCAGGTGGGGCTGTGTCGATTACAACTCGGTCCACTGCTGCCGATTGGCTAGGATCTGCTATGACACGGGTAGGGTTTATAACGTGTTAAAAAGCGTATTTTGCATTTCACATAAATGATTCCATATTTCAAAAACATACAAATTAAGTGAAAGCTCATTGTGGTAATGATAGGTAAATAAACATTTACCAGTGATAACACTATTGAAATAAAAATTCGGACGTTGAGCACTATTTAAGCAAGGTGTCCAACGTCGCCAAATATTTTATAATACTATACAGGGTGTTATGGAATTGACACATTATATTTAAATGGGTGACTCCTTGGGTATCCTAGAAAAACACTCCATTTTTTAACCGAGTTGAGCGGACGTTTGGTCAGTTCGCTACCGGCTTCTCTCCGTTTAACGATGTCTAATAATAATGGCGTCTGCGTTCGGTTGTTTATTTAGATTTATACTATCTAAGTGTTTGTGGATAATTTACAATGGCGAGTTGCTTGAAAACGTTATACAGTCTTTTGGCACAGTTGAATTTTGTGTTTATTTGTTGTGATATAGTACATAGCGCCACAGTTTTAATAGTTGATTGGACTTATACCTATTGTTTTTATTATAGCCTTGCAGAACAGGTAATCACGACTGACCTCAATTAATAGTGTGTATTGTAAAGTGTTGTTAGAATACCAGCCTTTTATAAGATCGACGTCATTTATTCATTGCAGTTTTTAAAGAAAAAAAATATATAAAATAACCTAAAATTTTTAGTAATTTAAACATATAATTATATGTTATAACATCAACTTTAGAATATACCCAAAACTATTAAATTGCCCATGTGCGACATATTTATGAAATATTCAGGAGACTATACCTTGAATCCTTAAACAATTTAAAATCAAAGTTACCCTGAAAGTAAAACTCTATGCGAGCAATGCAAAAAAGCGTGCTAATTTATTGTACCATAATGCTTACCATAATTTAGTGCCACAGCAGTGTAGTCATTCATCAGCTGCAAAACTTTTAATCCAGCCAACTGAGCAGCCTGAAGCATACCCCTTCTCTCAGCTTGATTAAAATAACCAGGAACCGTTAAGACACACTCTTTAATAGGTTGATGGGCGGAATTTTCAGCAAACTCTTTAGCTTTAGTTAAAAGTTGCGCTATCAATTCTTCAGGACTAAAGAATGTGTTATCATCTTGCTTTAATAATATGGTCCCTCGGTCTATATCAGGTAAAAGTTCATAATAAGGAAATCTGCTCTGATACAGCTTAACTAAAGGATGGTCAATATCCTTTCCAAGTAAATCTAATAAATAACTGTATGCTTGCTTTGGAAATCGTAATCCAACTGTTTGGGCATCCTCACCAAATAACCGAACATTGTCACGGAAACTAACTATTGCCGGGGTTTTTCTTTTGGATTCCTTATTGAGAGCTATTTCCATTGGTACTCCTGGCGATACTATGCCTACTTTCATCCATTCTGTACCCAAATCCACTGACATTACCGCTATACCTAATACATTTGATATTCCAATACTGATAAATACAAGGTTTAGCAGAGCTACAGAATGCCGCATTGTGTTCTGAAAAAATTAAGTTAAATATTAGTATTATCACACACACAAAAAATTTTTTAGCGGCGTGCAAAATTTTTAAAATTGAAAAACGGATTTCCTGTCGACGACGCATTAGATCTTAATGATCAGGTCATGAGTGAATTCCTTCCCCTTAATAACACCCTCCCCAGTTTGAAATTGCAGGGGATTCCATTGATTCCAAACTGTTTTACAACTAACATTAAAACTAAATAAGTTATATGAACGAAGTGGGTTCTCGGTTCAATTCTCAGCTGAGGCAAAAACTTTTTCAATTTTTAAAACTTTGCTTACACTACTACATTATTAGCAAGTATACCTCGACTTGTTGTGAACTACCTGTCGCCAATTTTATTATGTCACATGCTAAATTATACAGGGTGTCCCGAAATTAGGTGACAATATTTTAAGGGGATAAAGTACATCCAAAAATAGGACTAAAATCCTCTATTAATATACCTTCAAAAACGCTTCGTTATGGGGCTAGAGCCCCCCGAATGGAAGCTATGATAAGCGGTTTTTACACAATATCTCAGAAACTGATTGAAGTATCAAAACAAAATTTGATACATGTTTTACCCATGACAAGACACAATAAACAGTTTGTTTAGCTTAGGTGTATTTCTTCCAGTGGCATCCCACTGGGTAGGTAGTGAGGAGAATATTGCCCTAACTTTTTTATTTGTAGGATTTTTTTACGCCAGGTGCAATTTTTAAAAGCACTAAAGTCTCCTATTGAAAAAAGATACTCTTGCTTCATTTCGGTAGGATTCACCATTTTTAAGTAAAATCGATTTAAAAATTTTCGGTTTTTTACAAGCCGTTGAAAAGGCTAAGGTGTTTTTTGCATATCTCAGCAAACGCTTGATATTAAAACATGAAATTTATTAGAAGTTCTACTAGCGACAAGGCATATTTATTAAAGGATGTAACATTAAAATATTTTTCCAGTGGTGTCGCACGGATTGAAGCCTAAAGTAAATATTACTATTTTTTTTTAAATTTGAGGGGCTTTCATACTTTTAATGTAAGTTTTTAAAATTTTTTGTTAATAAAACCTTCCATTATTGTAATTTGACAGAATATAAGGTTTTCAACAGATTTTTAGACCTTGTTTCTTAAATATTTATTTGTATAAGACTTAAAATAAAACAAAAAAGAATAACAAATTGCAAATCAAATTTAATTGTAAAACCACACAAGAAACTAATTCTTAAGCAAATGTTCGAAATGATTTCCATTTTGTTGGATGCAAAATCTAGACCTGCGTGTTATGTTTTGTGATTTTACTGAAAAATGGTAAATCCTACCGAAATGAAGCAAGAGCATCTTTTTTCAATAGAAGACTTTAGTGTTTTTAAAAATTACACCTGGCGTTAAAAAATCCTACAAATAAAAAAGTTAGGGCAATATTCTCCTCACTACCTACCCAGTGGGACGCCACTGGAAGAAATACACCTAAGCTAAACAAACCGTTTATTGCGTGTTGTCATGTGTAAAACATGTAACAAATTTTGTTTTGATACTTCAATCAGTTTCTGAGATATTGTGAAAAAACCGCTTATCATAGCTTCCATTCGGGGGGCTCTAGCCCCATAACGTCCTATTTTTGGATGTACTTTATCCCCTTAAAATATTGTCACCTAATTTCGGGACACCCTGTATATTGTTCTATTCGGTAAGATGTTTTGTATCAATCATTTCAATCAATCATTTATTATTTACCTACTGTATGTAAACTTTTAAATAAATAATGTTTGAAATTCAATTTAATAATACTACAATACAAACTACAAAACAACTGCAAGTATAGAGACAAATACTTTGGGTGTAAAAATGCTATAAAGCCAAGGTAATCCCTTTAAATAAAATGTTTAATTCATTTTTGTGAATCCTGCACCATTTAAAATAAGATCATTTTCTGTTATACATAGCTACACCTACCCAAAATTAAATATTGTTTCAGGAATGACCCATTTTGAGGCTTATAGATTAAGAAACTAAACTCCATTTTTAGCAGCAAAATTCCTTTTTTTAGGTATTCCTTCCTAAAATTCCTTTTTGTAGAAGTTAAAAGTTAGAACACATACCTACTTAATAATGATTTTTATTCTTTTATATTATACCAAGTAGGTACCTATTATACTTACAAACGAAATGCAACTTTTTTTTTCATTAAAAAAGCAGAATAGGGATATCACTTATTTACATAGTACTCTGTTGGCATAAAAATTTCGTTTTTTGAGAGTATTTCTGTTTTAAAATTAAAATTTGGCCATCATCAATCTCTAGGGCTACCTATTAGTTTCTTTTTTTCTAAATTCTTCTATGAACTTAAACATTTTTTAGGGGGTTGGAAATGTTTTTTTTTTATCTTCTATGATTGACAACTAGCCTCAGAGATTGATGATGGCTATATTTTAATTTTAGATCATAAAAATAGTCAAAATACTACATTTTTGATGCCTTGACGGCATGTAACTGATAGATTGCCCTTAACTACAATATTACCTACGTAACCTTTGGAAAACTGAAATTTATGAGGAAATATTTCAAAAACAAAGGGTTTCCACTGAAAAGGGCAATCACATTCGTTATCTACGCCCCAAAATACAACGTTCCTAAAAAATCATCATTTTTGGCGTGGTGTAACTAAAAAATAAAATTACCCAACACCTTTTTGGCGAAATAAGCACTGGGGTTTAGTAATTTAATTAGTTTTAATAAAAATATTCTATATAAGGAATCATTACAAATTCTTAAGGGTAAGGACTGATTTATATACAGTTCGTTTTAGCTATAATCTTGTTACAACATTTTTAGCAGAAGGTACAGCTTTATAAACCTATACAAATTGCTCTGGCGATTATTGGTATTTTGCATACTTTTTTGGACATATTCGAAATGTTTCAATCGATAAAATAGACATACTTACGTGTGAAAACTACAACAATGCTTATGTTTTAAATATGAAGCTTTCTGGCTTTAATGTTCAGTCAAAACTTTTAAAATTAAAATTTTTTCGTTGAATATTATAAACCACGTCAGTGAAAGAACTATAGTGAATACACCGAATACACATGTCAAGAAAACAGCTGGGAGAGGAGATTTTTCCTGTAATCCTTTCTATACCGGCTGTCAAGTTCGGTGTGGCAGATTTTTATTGGCTGTTAGTGCAACTAAATTTTTCACTCACAGATGCCGCCTTATGACTTCAGCACAGAGGAATGATAGGTCATCGTTGTCGCTATACATGTAAGCGATCTTATGAAAACAGTTGTGACGGTATCGCAGAGGAAATATAGGTTTACTTTGCGATTGCTAGTATAGCCTGTGAGTATACTAAAGAAGATGAATTTTGGTGAGTTTACAGAAGGCCGTTTTACAATGTTTTAAAATGCTACAATGGGTAAACGGCAATGTTCTTAGAGGGGTAAATGGAAAGGTTGATAGAGGGGTATGAAAATGAAAATGGGCAACCCGTCACTTCAGTCACTTTAAGTGGAGACAGTGCGTTTCCACAAAACCTCGTTTTACTTTCGAACTTTTGTAACATTTACCAAATAGCATGGCCGACTACGATTCTACGTAAATATAAGGAAAGCAATTGTCTTTTTCTACTCGTTAAACATCTAGAAAGTTATGCAAAATACTACTAATAAATTAAAGATTGGTTTATAATTTATAAAGAATCGATTTGATCTTCAAATCGCAAACAATGACAATGTCCATATGTCAAATATTCAAAACGCAAAATACGTAAATGTTACGTTTTGAGTGGTTCAAGGCTAACTTGATTGTTATACCAGGCATTATAACGCACAGTTGTGTGTTTTGATTCATCATAAACGCACAGTTTTTCGTTTTTATTCTTTATGTGCAGTTGTGTGTAAAATGTATTTACTTAGAGAGTGAACTGTATGTAAAACAATGTTTACTAATATAGGAGTAGAGAAAGTAACTTCCACACACTGTATTTTTTCTTTAAAAAAAATGTAAAAATAAACTTTATAAACAATGGGCGTCCATTGAGGGAGGCATGCACTTGCGTCTCCCGTAATATTAAAAAAATTACATACAAGCCCCCTTCGCCTATACGCCAAAAGGACCTTTTTTTAGCAGTCATATTGGAAAGGAGAGGAACGACCATGCAGGGACCTTTTTGATATTTTTGCCCCACCCACTGAATAACGTTCTATGGATGCCCTTAATGTCACCAACCAACTTTTTCGTACTATAACGTTTACTACGGGTTACTTACTACTAGACAGAGCTGTGAAAGTTACTTCCGAAAAGTAACTATAGTTACTTTTTCGATACTTTTGCACAAATGTATCTAGATACCTACTTATAAGGAATAGTTACTTTTACCTAAAAGTAACTTAGTTCTTAGTTACTTAGTTGAAGTAACTAATTATAGTAACTAAGATACTTTTAAAGTAACTATAGTTACATTGATTGTAACTACTATACTCTAAAAGTAACTAAGATACTTTTGAGTAACTAGTTATTTTAATTGTAACTACGAAACTCTAAAAGTAACTAAGATGCTTTTAAACTAGATACCTACCATAAATTTACCAGGTAGTGATAGCATGTAAATGAAAAGGGTATAACGAATACGAATTTAATATACTTACAAACTTATAATACATTTCTAATAAAAGTAGAAAGAAAAGATAAGTAACAAAAAACCTAATAAATAAATATAAGTAACAAAACTAAATAAATATAAATGAAGTAACAAATCCAAATATACTAGGAACTTTTATAAAGAACCAAAAAAAATAAGAACGTTTTTAAAATGCCCCGTTGGCTTTTAAAAGTACCAACCATTCTCATCTAAGAGGACATGTCTTTTTCCCTTTCATTAATTTCCTTAACAAACACAAAAATTACCTCCTACATGCACCTACGATCTACATACTTTCCCACTCTTACTTACTAATCTTGATAGTCCTTACTAATCCCAACCTCCAATAAAAAAATTATTATAGAATGTTGTGCTAACTTCCTTAGCAAAACAATGGATCACATCATATGCCGAACGAGCCTATAAACTCCTTTTTCTGTATCCACTACCACTATTGGCATAAGAAAACTAAACTAAGAAGTGTTAATTCGAACAACGAACAAGTAAAATAAAATGCTTTCCAAGAATTTTAGCGTTCCAACCAGTTTGCTGTTTGACGCTCGCGACTCGCCGCTCGTCCCTTCGTGAAAATTTGATTAACGGCCGCTGATCGTTCCTTGGTCATCATCTGATGGACGGCACGTGTGCATTATTGGTATCCTAGAGAAATTTTAAAAGTAACTTAATTACTTTAAAAGCATCTTAGTTACTTTTAAAGTATCTAGTTACTTTTTAAGTGTATAGTTACTCCCAAAAAGTAACTAGATACAAGTTACTTTTCAAAAGTAACGAAGTTACAGTTACTCTATGATTCCAAAAAGAACTATATAAGTTACTAAGTATCTAGTTACTTTAAGTAACTAGATACTAAAAAGTATTTAGTTACTTAAGTTACTCACAGCTCTGCTACTAGATGAGGAATGCTTGCAATGGCAAGTTTTTTAGAAACAAAATAAAACATTTTTTAAATTTGCATCAAAAAGTAGGTAACTACCGGCACAGGTACTGAAGAGTATCACTTTCAGCAACCCAAAGGGTAAGGAAAAGCGCATTTTTCACACGCTCGTATAGAGTTTCTGCATGTAAGACAGTTAGGTATCGTTATATAGATAAAAAAAGTTCTCAAAGTATGGCGTGAAATCAATCCCTCTTGTGCCATGTCTTAAATTATTACTTTTAAGTTCCGAAGTTTTAATTTTTAAGAAAATTAAATATGATAATCATGGAACACAATAAGGTTTTTCATCAAAAGCTATTTTAAAAATAGTTGAAAAGTCGATGGCCAGTGAGTATTTTTAAAAATGTTCCCACACATACAGGGTGTTACAAATTCGTCATACCCCCATTGGAATCTCGGAAACCATAGGAGTTAGAAAAACGGTTAAAAGGGGGCAAAGTTGTGCAATTCGGTGCTGATTATAATGCCGCATTAAAAGTTTTCAAATTCCGAATACTTCCAATTTTATTCGAAAAAAACGAAATTTCCCAAAATCGTTTTTATTTTTTCCTGAACTCATTTGACTAGCTATTTAAAAATAAATGACACTTTGTCATTGCCACTTTTTCTCCTCTACAAAATGACGTTACTAAACTAAAGATCCGCCGTTTCATCTCCGAGCGGCCATCACAAACTTTACTTTTTTAAATACGGACCTGGGTTTTTTTAACCGATTTTTAAACTCTTCTCCCCTTAAAATGTAATGGCAATATTACTTTTTCATAATGATGAATTGTCGTTGCTTATTTTTTTAAATTCATATTTTTTACACTTCTTGTTAGTCCGGTCCTGGCAACGAATCACAATATTAATTGTGTAAAAATGTTATTTATAAAAATGACGTAGATACCATGGAAGAACGCATACAGGTTGCATTTGGTAGGATAAGGATCGGTTGAAAGGGCTCTGTCGCCAAAATTGGAAGAAAAGTCGATCGTTGTATTGAGCAAAACGGCAATCTCTCTTTTGAACATTTAGAAAATTAGGATTTATAATTAGTAAATTAGAATTATTAGAAAATTATTATAAAATAAATTATATTAGGTACCTACTTATGTATGAATGTTTTAAATAAAATAAAGTTTTTAATTAATATTGTGTTTCGTTGCCTGGACCCGACTGACAAGAAGTGTAAAAATATGAATTTAAAAAAATAAGCAAGGACAATTCATCATTAGGGAATTATTGAAAAGATAATTTTTACGTCAGCTCCAATAAGGGCATGCCCTATTTTAATAAGGGTTTTTCTCTAAAAATTAAAGACTTATTGGAACGCTTTCCTCTTTACGACAGCGTTATTTTTAACCTAAAAAGTGTATTTTATTTTTGTGTTGTGAATTCTGTTTGGCACCTTTATTAAGTGATTGTATTTCAAAAATTAACCGACGCAAAACATAAAGTTTACTAATTTTAAGGTTATAATGCAACCATTTGTTTTCTGACGTTCGGTTTGCCGAATAAGGAATAAGGGAAATAAGGAAACGTTATTTTACTTACATACGGTAACTAGTCGTAAATAGGAAAAGGCAGTATTTTATTATGATTCCCATATTAAATTTTGTTTAGTGCGCATGTTTCGCTGTCATTTTAAGAACGACCATAATAAGGCCTTTACATATGACATATGTAAAGGCCTGTATCGTTTCCCATAATTCCCTATTATGAGAAAGTAATATCACCATTACATTTTGAGGGTAGAAGGGTTTAAAAATCTGTTAAAAAAATTCAGGTCCGTATTTAATAAAGTAAAGTTGGTGATAGCCGTTCGGAGACGAAACGGCGGATCTTTAGTTTAGTAATGTCATTTTGTAGAGGAGAAAAAGTGGCAATTACAGAGTATTATTTATTTTTAAATAGCTAGTCAAATGAGCTCTGCAGGAAAAAATAAAAACTATTTTGCAAAATTTCTTTCTTTTTTTCGAATAAAATCGGAAGTATGCGGAATTTGAAAACTTTTAAAACGGCATTATAACCAGCACCGAATTGCACTATACTTTGCCCCCATTTAACCGTTTCTCTCTAACTCCTATGGTTTGCGAGATTCAAATGCTGGTATGTTGAATTTGTAACACCCTGTATATATATATATATATATATCTTAAGATGGAAAGTTCTTGTGTATAAACACCTAATTTGAAATTCAGAAAAAAGTATTTCCTCGAGCCGGATTCGAACCAACAACCTCCGTATATCCAGTACAGAGCGCTAACCAATTGCGCCATCAAGGAAGTAGGTTCACAACGGCAAATCGGGAAACACCTTCGTCCGAAAATTTCAAATATTTACTGAAATACGCACAGTGATAGATATTGTAAATCATTTTTACCCTTTTTTAAACAAACAACATTACCGTTTCGGCAACCAGATGTATGCTTTTCAGGCGGCTGATTAATACCTATCGGTTCTTTTTCGTAAGAAAATAAAGTATGTATATATCTTAAGATGGAAAGTTCTTGTGTATAAACACCTAATTTGAAATTCAGAAAAAAGTATTTCCTCGAGCCGGATTCGAACCGACAACCTCCGTATATCCAGTACAGAGCGCTAACCAATGGTTCAAGAAATTTATTCCTCAAGAAATATAACGCAGGATGGGTGAAAATCTGCTAAACTACGAGTCTATAAGGACAATATATGTTTAAATAAAGAATCACTGATGAAGGCAAAAATATTGCCGAAACGTCTGTTTTGCATTCCGCTGTAATAAACAAAAATTTAGGAAAAAAAAACAACAGCCTTTTTTTCAACAAGAACCAGAAGTCCCAAGAAAGTACCTAAAGTATATATATATCTAGTTATGTGTCTCAATTCGGTGCGTTACCGTAATAAAAGTTTACCGACATTTTTAAACGATGAAAGCATTCGAGGGAAGTACTTTCAGCCGGACGGCGCACCATATGTCACGAAACTTGTGATAATTTAGATTTTTTGGAAGAATTTTTCCAGGACCGAATCATATTAATCGTAATATTTCAGTTGCGTGGCCACTACGGTAATGCGATCTTACACCATGCGACTTCTTTTTATCTTCACATATTAAAGAGTTGGTTTCCGAACTTCTTTGTGAAAGACCTGCGGACTAGGATTACATATAAAAGTCGGGAGATTAAAAGGGACACTTTCACCAAATTTTGATTTTGGTTAGTGTATAAAGGAACAAAAAATAAAATTTTCTGTGCTTGTACTTTTTAATATTTTTAAGTCATCACTTAGAAAATAAATAAATAAAAAAACTATTGGAACAAAAACACGGACTTTATCGAATATACGCCATAAAAACAGCAGCTTGACAAAGTTGCCAATATTCTCTAAAAATTTTATATTATAATATAATGACAAAGTCTTAAAAGTAATCCAATAGAAATAATTGTCCAAAACGGACCTATGCGGAAAATTAAAAAAATCATCATATTATTTCCAAAATGTTATCTATATTTTTTCTTAAAATAAGTTAATAGAGTTCTAGGAACAAAATATAATATGTAACTAGCATAAAAGGGTTATTCACATGTGGCCACACCGAAATTATTAACAGAAGTCCAAGCTAATGAAATGACAGTTGAAAAAAGTTTAACCTAAAGTTGCTTGTCGAACAGATATTTTAAACAATAAACTGGGAACTATGTCATGACATTACAGTAATGGCAATGTTCTTAAAATAAAATTTTTAGAATTTGATAGTTTTCTCTTTCTCATTCAACTTCACCTCTTAACTAGGATACTTTTTACGGGAAAATTACATGTGAAAACGTGAAAAAGTGTATATGAATGTAGGTTCTTGAATGTCTTATAAGGAATAAGATATGGCTGATGTCCATTCAAATTTGCATCACAATTCAATAGGTAATATAGGTTGTAACAAAAAAAAATTCCTAAACTATTAGCCCAACAATTTTTTAGAAAAATACCTTTTTTGTTTAAAAAACTTTCGAATCATAATTTTTGGGTAAAATTTTAAAAGTGCGCAATGTAAAAAGGAAATAAAATAGAAGGCGTAGTCTTTTGAAGGACACGTTTGGACGACCATAACTTCCTTATAAGACAATTATGGACCTACATTCATATGCATTTTTTTATATATTTTTATATGAAGAAATGTATTCTCTTGACATGTAGGTAGAGTAAAAGCCTCCAATATAGCATTCTTGTTTATATTTCCGTCTTAAAAAATTAAGCGACAATACCACCTGTTGATATTACACAGAGATGTGTTTAGTAATATAGTACGTATTTTTTAGTAGAATAGATTACTTTATTACTCCTTAATTTCTTCCTCTTCTACAGAAATGGTCAAATTACCACTTTAACAAAATATTAAACTGGCCCTTTAAAACGTAAAATGGTTCAGTATGAAATTTGAAAATACGTATCTGTAAATAATAATAGTTAACGTGGACTACAAGAAAGCTCTATTTAATTTATTTTAATAGATATTCTATTGGCCTTCAAAGAATATTTTCTGTGTCTCATTGGATTAATCAGTTAAAAAATGTAAAATTCAACCAATAAACAGTGTTTCAGTCGCTAGTAATCAAAGCTCCGATACGGCTTTGCTTTGCTCTTATCTATACCAGGAATCTACGACAATAAGAGCGTTTTCACACGGCACCATATATCGCACGCGATAAATGGTCGCAATATTGCTTTAGAGCGTTTTCACACGGCACCATATATCGCGCGCGACAAATGGTTGCAATATTGCTTTTACACCAAATTATGTGTTTTCTAATGAGCCATTTTCACACACAAGCGATATTAGAGATCACATAATTTGGTGTACATTTGTTGATGCGTCCTTTTATTTCGCATCCAAATGTCCGCGTCCTTTTGTCGCGCGTCCAAATTTCCTCGTCTTAGAGCGTTTTCACACGGCACCATATATCGCGCGCGATAAATGGTCGCAATATTACTTTACACCAAATTATGTATTCTCTAATATCGCTTGTGTGTGAAAATGGCTCATTAGAAAACACATAATTTGGTGTAAAATCAATATTGCGACCATTTGTCGCGCGCGATATATGGTGCCGTGTGAAAACGCTCTAAGACGAGGAAATTTGGACGCGCGACAAAAGGACGCGGACATTTGGATGCGAAACAAAAGGACGCATCAACAAATGTACGCGGGGTCAATTGGACGCAAGCCTTTAGGACGTGGTCATAAGGACGCATACAATAAATATATAAATTTATTTTAAAATTTTTATTAAAAAAGATGCAATTAAATAGTGCTAACCTTATACCTATATACGGAAGAAAATATGCAAATCGACCACTTTTGGAATACTTGCGTGGAATCGCGCACAATTTTCAGTTGCAAATATAATATAATATGTAATAAATAAGGTTAGCTGTATTTAATTGTACCTATCATTTTTAATAAAAATTTTAAAATAAATATATATATTTATTATATGCGTCCTTATGACCACGTCCTAAAGACTTGCGTCCAATTGACCCCGCGTCCATTTGTTGTTTGTTTCGCGTCCAAATGTCCGCGTTCTTTTGTCGCTCGTCCACATTTCCGCGTCTTTTTGACACGATACCTATACCAGACCCTAGACGATCAGACAGTACCTACTTTCGAAATTTTCGCATCAGTATTTTTTCTTATGAGAATTTACATCAGTCCGATCATCAACCCTTAAAATTTGCCCTTATATCATCATTATTACCGTCATTTCTTTGTCCAAATTTTTTGCCTGAATGGTAGTGTAGAGCCTGCTATAGATTTTTTGGATCCCTGAAATGTAAACAAGAATGTTATATTTGTAGTTCTTATTCTACCAACGAAATATCCGGACATCCGATATAATTATACACAATATATCACATCAGGAGCTAACAGTATTGTCAATAACATTTAACAGGTTTATGTTTCCAGCGATGTTATTAAATTTTGATAAAAAGTATTGCCTTGTAGCTCACCCAGCATGGAGGCATGTCCACAACTAAAAGAGTTAGATTCACTTTCTACAACACAAGAATTGTTACCATATCGCGGTAAAGTAAGGTTATTGTTGAGAATATTATTTAAGTCATTTTTTAAGTAATTTGCGTGGCATACTAAATCAGTATTTTCATTAATATTTTCTGATATTTGGTCCTCATTCTTCAATCTTTTGGCCAAAGGATCATCGGCAATGAGATTTACTTCCAGGTCCTCTTCGTCTATTCCAGCAAGCATTGTCGGCGTGGAAGGCAAGTAATATTGTGTAAACACTTCATGTTCATCAATTTCATCGAAAATTCGTTTTCTTGATGAAGGGCAGTCGTCTTGTTTGTGATTAATATTAGGTGAGACAATAGAGCTATCTTGTATTACACAAGTTATTGTATTTATATTATTATTATCATTGATATTTGCATGGTTAATTTCTTCTTCTAGTTTAGCATGAAAATCATTATCGATGATCATTTGCTCATTTGTTAAAAATTCAGTCCTGATATTTAAAAAGTTCTCGTCGTTGTTACGTCTTGGGTAAAGAAGTTGTTGTTTTTGCATTTTCTCATTTTTAGTTTCTTGCTGCAACCGCCTTGTTGTATTGTTAATTAGAACCGATCTGCAGAGACTTACTTCAGGGTCGTCAATTTTTTTTAACTTAGTTAAACTAATCTTTAAAACTTTTCTTCGTTCTTCCTTCTGTTTATATTTAGATGATATCAAAGAAGGGCGGCTTCTCGAGGGACAATACGGGTATGAACGAAGTGGTCTGAATATATTATTATTACTGTCATCCGTGGATTCAGTCAACGGGTCTATTGTCTGGGGTGTTCTCATTTCTATATTATTGCTTCCTAAAAAAAATGAAGCCTATGAAAGTCTAGGATAATTATATCAAGTATAATTAAATTCTATCTTTAACATCTTGTATTATTTACATGTTCGGCAAAAATTGTTTCCTTCAAACTAACATTTTTATTATTTACAGAATAAGAATTTCCTTTCGTTTCATTAGATCCATCCCTAGACGCGTTTCGCCATATCATGGCTCATCAGTAGAGCTAGGATCCGACGAAAGAAAGGAGAACTGGTGGGACACACCGATAAGATGTGGCACGGAGCGCCATCTTTATTATTTTATTTTTGTACCTTATTTAAAATAAAAACACAAATTGAACGTCAAAGTTAAACGTACTCATGCATTGCAATATGTAATATTCAGTTGAAGTTTAAGGGTCATTTTTGGGTTGCATAAAGATTTTTAATTAGACTTAACTAACCAACAAGTTTGACTGTGATATAAATGACATTAACAAGCATTATTTGCTCACAATCAAAGGTGTCTGTGTGTGTGAGAAAATTATTTTTGCCAATGTCATGTATGTCAAGGTCAAAAATCTTTATGCAACCCAATGTAAGTGTAAAGGCCTTTTTACATTGGTTGCAATTGCAAGAAAAATGGCCTGGAAGCATGCGCTTCGACGCCGTTTTAATCAGCTGATGCACGCTTTCCCATTTAAAACCTGCATCAGCTGTTTAACGCGTCGACAAAGCGCATGCTTTCAGGCAATTTTTTCTTGCAATTGCACCCATTGTAAAAAGGCCTTAAAAGCAGGGAGACTACGATGTGTTTACACCTGAACTTGACCTTGGTTGTGATGATTTATTTGTTAGACTATCTTTTTTTTAATTATATTTTTTCTTAATTATTCAACCAACAACGGCAGTTTATTATTGTTATTAAGTAAGTACAAAATTTCTTTCAAAAATGTAAATTTATTAAGAGTGAAGTCTAGTTGTGCATTCGTCATTTTATTTTTTGATCAATATTTCTTATCCTTTTCGCTTTATTCAAAAAGGGCCCAAATACCCGTCCTTGAATAGGAATTACGTACAGTTTTGAGCTAAAGAAATTTTGATTAATGAATTAATAAAAGCAAACAACGAAAATTTGTGAAATTTGTCCATTTTTCTTTTTCTGCTTTTATTACTTTATATAAAGTCAAACATGTTTAACTTTAAGTTGTAGGTAATTAAGCATTTGGCCGATTTTTGGATAAAAGGAAAAAGAAAAACGAAATGGCGAATGCGCCACTAGACTTCACTCTTAGAAGTAACGAATTTCATCGAATTTTAAAAACTCTCAACTATATTATCTCACCAATACCAGATATCAGTCATAATTGTTGAAGTTCGTATACAATTACTAGCTAAATGCATTACGTCACAGCTTCTGACGTAATTTTTGATTCGAGTCATGTCGTTGATTAAATCGTATTTTTTTAAAAATTTTGTCAGCATTTAATTAAACTTCAAAATGAGCATTTCTTCTTATGCTGAATATTGTGACATATTTTCAGTATGTTCCAATTAATTATTTTTCTTTTTCAAATTACTTTTAACGCGTAAAATTAGATTTCTTCGTAATGACAAAGGTGGTCAAAACAAATTTTACGTCAATTGACAGAGGACTCTTTAATTAATAACAGACCTACCTTATTTTTGGTTTCTGTTATTATTATGTATTTGCGAGTTGTGACGTGCATCCAGTCAGTAATTGGATGAAGTATATGTAGGCAAAAATTTCATTGAAGACAAAAATTTACCTTCCGTAACATTCAAGCATCTAAATTTCAAATTTTGTAACAAAATGTATTGTTTTTGAGTTTGTGGAAAGAACACTGACAGAAGAAGAATAAAACGACATTATTTGTAAATTAGTTCAACACGGCGCCGGCGGCCTTTAAGTAAACATTCTTTTAAAACATCGTCATAAAAATTGGTTTTGCGTTTTACATCCTGCAAAAGGTCGCTCCCCAGAGAGATTATTGTTAATTTACTTAAGCGTGTCTCTCCCTGTGTATTTCATTAATCGGTATGAATTTTTTTTAATCCAGAAAAGGATCGTTCTGCAGACGCACTGCTAGCCGGAATAGTAACAATTAACGCCTCCATATTTATTTTCTTCCCGAAACCTGACCGTGCGAAGTCTAGAAAAAGGGCGAAAACACTAATTATAAATTAAAAATCTATTATCCACCTGATTGAACCAATGTTGCCAAAAACGAGGTCAATTAATGTGTGAAATATGATGATAAGCTTACTGAATATTAAATCTAAACCTAAACCTATCAGTAAAAATTATTTTAATTGTCACAAAAGTGCTTCATATTTTACGATACCTTATCGGTTATCCCCTTAAAAATATTCTAACTAAACTAATTAATAAAAAAAATTGTAGAGGCGTGTTTCATATTTTATATTGAGAAAGGGAAGTATTTTTCAAACTACCTACGGTAAAACTTGAAGATTGACACCAATGCACACACCAAACGCGGGCTTTTTTAGCGCGGGCTGATAGATGAAGGAAGGTCAAAGGTTGCGACGGGTTCATTTGTTACATCTCTTTCTATCCTACTGCCTACCGGATCTCTCGCTTGCCTCCACTTGTACAGCGAAATCTTTGCTTTTAGGACGGTCTTACGGAATGTTTACACAGGGATCTAGTTTACGATATAATAAGCAAAGAATGCGTTCGTGAAAATGATATAGGATTAAGTTTTCGGTCCTATATGATTGTTTATTATATTAATGTAAAGGTAAATTGCCAAAGTTGAATTACACGGATAAAAATATAAAAAAATTGTATCTGTTTGTTTTATTGTTCCTAGGGTAGGCAATACTTTTTTGCCTATATTGTATGCACGTCACTGAGTATATGTATAGGAACAAAATATGGAAACGTAGGTGAGAGAAAATACTAGTAGTTTGGAGTTGCTGAAAGTAATGCCAGTTCCTTTTAATATTTAAATTTTTTAATGAAATCTTGTACTTCGGCTTAGGGTTTAATTTAAATATATTTAATATTTGTTCTTTTGGTAGAATGTAAGGGATGTTTACTCCAACGCAAAATAATATTTTCGTATTTTTTATGCTCCCTGTATAAAAAAATTATTTGTTTTATAACATCAAATTCATTTATTTTACAAGCAAACACTTCTTAGCCCATTTCTCCTTTTCTAAACCCTATTCGCAGACATACTGTATATATTTGAGATGCTTACGTGACACACCTGAGCGTTTTCACACGGCACCATATATCGCGCGCGATAAATGGTCGCAATATTGCTTTACACCAAATTATGTGTTCTCTAATATCGCTTGTGTGTGAAAATGGCTCATTAGAAAACACATAATTTGGTGTAAAAGCAATATTGCGACCATTTGTCGCGCGCGATATATGGTGCCGTGTGAAAACGCTCTGTACTATTATTCTAAAAAGTGGCATAGGTAGGTATTTACATTCCTACTTATAGAAATCGCCTATTTTCCCATAGTTATGCTTATCATTCTACCGACCATCCGACTAATATTATTTGATATTATTAGGTTGATAAGAATAGGTAGTGACGTTGGCGAATAGATAAAACCACATGCAGATTAAGTATTTACTTTACAGATAATTTAGTATAATATGGTAAATTTTCTTTTTGTCAGACAAAAAGACTAGACCGATTTATTATTTTGGTTTAGTTGTGAAATCTGTGTTAATATTAAATACGACTTAACTCTTCTTGATGCTTGCCAAGCAACAGCAAACAGTAGTTTGTACAACAAGAGTGGATATGATGTCCATATCGCACGAGGCAGTAAATTGAGCATGACTACGTACTAACATTTTCAAATTAATGAAATAACTGGTCAAATTATAATAAACAAATGAATTTATATTTAATTTCAAAGCCTACCATGGTTCTTAGGCATAACCACTATTAAATTAGTCGTTTTGCAGAGTTTTGCTAATATTTCACCTGAAATATTAAGGGATGTAAACAGATTTTTTCAAGAACGTGTTGACCTATGCACAGATTAAAATAAAATACATTTTAAACATTTACTGTAGAATTATCTAATCGCCTATGCAGGGCCGCGCTAAAGCAAATTGGTACCCTAGGCACATTTTTCTTTGCCGCCCTCTTCTCACCCGTTACCCGTCTGTCCAGTGTCCAGTTAGTCTAGTCTGTCGTCCGCTCCAATCGCGCTTCGGCTTCGGAGAATCGGCGCGCCGAAATCGCGCCTCGGGGAATGGGGAAATCACCGAAAAAACTATGACTAGCGCCATCGCAGACCAGTAAAGTCAACTAAAATCGTATAAACTTAAACTCTTTTGTTGGCACAAAAAAATTCAATTTTTTGTGTTTGTGGCCCTGCGCCCATTTATATTTTAAAAATAAAATTTTATTTTTAAACACAATTTATGAAGTAAGGATTTTACATTAAATAGTCAAATAATATACAGGGTGTTCCGTTTGAAAAACTTCCAGAAAAATTAATTTAAAATGTGTCGTTTTTAAAACCTTTTTATGAACACCCTGTATAAAATAGATAAACACTAATAAATTTATAATATCTCTAGACCCCTTGTCATAAATCTCACCCAATCCCATGGTTTAAAAAATGAATTTAGATGGTATTTTTGATTCTTTTTTCCAGGACCGTAAAACTTTATTTTATTAGTTTCCAATTTATTACTCTTAAACCATCAAAGCAAATAAATAAAATGTTGGACAATTGTAAAGGACTCTAATACGAACCTAAATATGCAATAAAATACTGGGTATTCCATTTTAAAAAATACAACTATTTGTTATTACACTTTTTGGGCCACCCTGTATATGAAAAAATATTGTCCTGAAATACTATTGCATAACACTGTATATTAAAATATGATTGCTAATAAAACGAATAGAAGAACACTTTCATTAAGTGGATCCGAACAATATCTCTAAATCCTTGCATTGCATTTTCTTGAACCGAATTCTGACCTGAAAACTGTAGGTACCTAATTGCTACTTAAGGCCGGGTATTCGACCCCTTTTTGGATAAAGCGAAAAGGATAAAAAATATTGATCAAAAAAGAAATGGCGAATGCATCACTAGACTTCACTCTTAACATGGAACATGTTAATGCGTTTAAAACTGGTATAACAGTTCCCCACTTATTTTATATATCAATACTCTGACCAATTCTTTTAGATAACACGTTTTGTCTATCGACGTATTGTAAATCAACAGCAGATGCCCGCTATTTCTTTATCTACTATCAAATTAAAATAGTTGTTAAACAAAGAAAAGTACAGTAATTAATTAGTAAAAGATTAGGATAACAAGTTATTAATAGATACTTAAGTATTTTCTAACCTGCACAATTCAAAAACATTACACTATGCAATGCTGCAAAACAAATGATTTTTTTATTGTAAGCAAGCACGTATGAACATAACAAAAGTAAAACAAATACTAAAAGTAAATTTAAAGTTAACTGACCTGACAACGAAATCATTCCTGATAAGACTGATAAACCACTCTACGTCAAATATACTACCGTGTACTAAAAAGGTTGAAAATAAACTTTGAAGATTAGAAAGATATCACAATAGCACAAACTTTCTACCTGAGCTTACACTAGAGGGGGATGAAACTATTATAATATACCGTGTGTAATAAAATTATTTCAATGTTTTTGTTGGGTTTTTTGATATTTGTCTTAAGCGGATCCAAGCGCGCTAAAATTTCCCATGTTAAATTGCGATTTTTTTAACCAATCGATAAAAAAACTAAGCAAGATTGCGAATTTATGTTTTCACCCCTAGAAAGGTGGTATCTATGGGGATATGAGAAAGTTATTTTCATGAAGAAAAAACATTTAAGGAAAAAGATATAAGCCAAGTTCATTGTATTGTATTGGACAGGATTCGATTCAAGAGTATCCACTCAATGTTATTAATAAACAGAATCCTGCACCTCACCTCCCGTCTTCTATAGCTCAGTTAATAATTAGGTTACGATTTTGATACTTTGCAGACTTTACCTGTATCCTAGGACGCATTTCAGAAAAATATTTTTGTTTATACAGGGTGTTCCAAAAAAGTGTGACGTCATAACAAACTATTTATTAGATTACATGCTATATATTCTTACTTATTTTAATGCTTTTTATAGTTGTCTTCATACCCCTAAAGTTTTAATGAAATAGGTTTAGTATTATAGGCGAAAAAAATAAAAACTAAGAAAAATCAGTTTTGCACCGCTGGTTTTAAAAATTAATAAATAATAAAAATAATTTTTAAATTGAAAAATGTTTTTGCCGGCGTACAGACTTGATTAAAATTGAAAAAGTGTTATGCCTCCGCTAGGAATCAAACCCAGACCTCTCGATTACATGTCAAGCGCGCTGTTAATTGCGCTACGGGGGACCTGAAATTCTCTCACCAACTTCGGTCATATAACTTTTATGTTAGTAGTAACAGTCTTGAATCTCCTGCACAGATCGGGGAGGGTGTTATAAGGGGAAAGGGAACTCATTCACTACCACTGAACATTAAGATCTATTTTTCTTTTATCCGTACATCGACGACATATAGCGTTATTAGCCGGAATCAGAAATACTACTGACATAAAATTGAATAAGTTATATGCGAGACTTTAAAAAACTCTTTTAATCTGTGAGTTTTGACCGCTATCGCCAAAAAAAATATTGTGTCAACTTTCAGTAGGGATTTGGGGGGGGGGGGGGGGGAATTCAAAATTTGAAACGTTGCAGGGGGTCCGAAAAAACTTTTGGGGTAGCCCGGACCACCTCTGGCCCCCTTAGCGTAGCCACTGCGCCGCCCGCTGCCAAATTTCGCGATGCGAAGCGTATTAGTCTGGGAAAATAGGCTACAATAATTATTACAGAAATATACAGGGCGTGTGGTGTTAGCTAAAAATTAACTGGTTAATCAAACGCCGTTTTTTTCCGCTTAGTTTCATATCTTGTTTGGTTATCTTAGTCTCTCTTGAAGTCTTGGCGCTGGAAAATGTGGCGCCCCTTTCAGATTTGGCGCTGCAAGCCTAGGCTTGTTCGGCTTGTACTATAATCCGCCTCTGAGAACAGTACAGTTTTTTAAAAGATCCTAATCATTTTATTTAAAAATATCAGTAAAAAACAAAACCTTTATCGTAATGATTCGAGATAATAATATGAGATATCATATCAAACACACTATTTAAAGAATGTCGAATATTTAATATACCGGGTCTTGCATCGTCGAGCGGGACATAGGAAATCCCATGTAATTTTAAATGGGATCAGTTATTGGATTCCCTAATTATTATTTTAGAGAAAAATTCTATTTAGGTTTATTAAAGAGCACTAAAACCCACATTCAAAAGAATAACTTTAGATATTTTTGATGAGCCCGTTTACGGGTTATCGCCGATTTCTTTTTAACTATTTCTCCTCTTTATGGCCCCGTATTTGCGGGCACCAGTCAAGGTAAAAGATGACTGTCAAATAAAGTTGTCATTTTGAAATGTGTGCTTTATTGTTATAAAAACTCGTACATCTAAAATATTAGCCATGAATTACACTTCTGAAGAAAAAATATTGATGAATAAATGGTATTATCAAGGAAATAGTTAATAAGTGTGTCAGACATGTTTGCTGCTCTGTATCCGAATAGACCGATACCTGCAAAATCTACAGTCGAAAGGACTATCAAGAAATTTGAGACACAAGGCACTGTAATAAATAACTGCAGATGTGAAGAAAGGCAGGAACAAAGAAGAGATGCAAGAAATGATAGGGACTTGCAAAAGCAGGAACAAAGAAGAGATGCAAGAAATGATGGGGACTTGCAAGTTTTATTGTGCGTGAAAGAAAATAATGAAAAGATCAGCACAAGGAAACTTGAGGATGACATAGGATTAGATCACACCACAGCGTTACGAGCTTTGAAACGACATAATTATTATTCATACAAATATGAAAAGCACCAAGAGCTAAGAGATAGGGACGAAATATGACGACAGGAGTTTTGTTTTGGTATGATTGAAAGAGCAAACATGGATAGGGAATTTTTAAAAAACATTTGTTTCACTGACGAATGCACATTTACCTTAAACAATGAACCCAATGTTCAAAATTATCGATATTGGAGCAAAGAAAAAGTTAATGTTTGGGCTGGGATTTTCGGAGAAAATATTATCGGGCCATTATTTCTTACACGAAATTTAAATGCAGAATATTTTTTGGAACTACTTGAAGATCATATTTTACCTACTTTACATGATGCCGCTAGGGAAAATCAGGAAGTTTGGTACCAAATGGATGGCTGCCCGGCACATAGTACTCTGGCTGTCCGGGAATATTTAAACCGTGCTTTTAATGGAAATGTTATTGGCTTAAATCATACAGTAAATTGGCCAGCCAGGTCTCCTGATTTATCGCCAAATGATTTCTTTCTCTGGGGCCATTTAAAAAACAGGATATACAAATATAAAAAATGCTATTTCTGCCGAATGCAATAGAATTTCAGTTTACCAACTAGCGAATGTAAGAAGAGAATTTTATGATCGCCTTGGTTATTGTCTAGCAGTCAATGGAGGAATATTTGAACATCTTCTTAAATCCTAAAGTTCTAACAATTTAATAGTACCTACCTATTAATTAGTAAAATATTGAAACATGTAAAATGTCATAATTAACCTTGTAATTGGATACTTTATTTTAGTTTTATTTAGATTAATTTGTACTCATAAATACACCTTTAATATTTTCGATGTACGAGTTTTTATAACAATAAAGCACACATTTCAAAATGACAACTTTATTTGACAGTCATCTTTTACCTTGACTGGTGCCCGCAAATACGGGGCCATAAAAAGGAGAAATAGTTAAAAAGAAATCGGCGATAACCCGTAAACGGGCTCATCAAAAATATCTAAAGTTATTCTTTTGAATGTGGGTTTTAGTGCTCTTTAATAAACCTAAATAGAATTTTTCTCTAAAATAATTAGGGAAGCCAATAATTGACCCCATTTAAAATTACATGGGATTTCTTATGTCCCGCTCGACAATGCTACACCCGGTATAAGTTCTTGCGTATTAGCGTAACAAATCAAGCGTACCCCCACGCTCGTTAAAACCAAACAAATACCGAGAATTTTGATTTTTTTCGCTTAGACCACTAAAACACCAGCCTCCTTGAACAATTAAAAAATGTTTCAACAATCGATATCGAAGACTTGGTAATCCAATCTAATTATCCCAGTGAATTCCACAGGTAAAAAAATTACTAGTTCAGATAAATTCACAAAATTTATTGCCTGAAAAATGAAAACAATAAAGAATATAATATATTTATTCATAGAATGACATTATTAAAGTTTATTGCGATCGCAGAGAAAATATTGTATGAAATTCGTGCAAATTTAATTTTTTTATGAATGAAAAAATTAACAGTACGAGCATGAGACTAATGGAGCAAATTTATTAGTATTAAGCGTACTACTGCATACTATTGTTATATACTTGTAATAGTATATTACATCTTTTACCGAGAGAGAAAACCTGTAACAGATTTTTATTGACTAAGTAATAAGTATCTTGCACAATAATTATAATATTTACGAAAAATACGAAAGCTGCTCAAATTAACTTATTGTTTTTGTCAACAATTACATGCCGTGACATGAACTTTGTAAAGATAACATTTTTTTAAATTAATGCATTGATTACACTGCGTAACAAAATCTGGGTCGTGTTTTGTCCCATCGACAAAAAGTGTTTTTTCGGGTTTCTTGGGTCCCAAATAGTAAGAAATGGCCATTGAGGGCTCTCGAAAAATTGGCATAAGCTCAGGGGAATCAAAAAATCCCATTTTTTGAGTTTTTGCGAAAATTTGACCTATATTTTAGTCGGTCGCAAAATTTTTCCGTGTTTTTGTCAAGGTGAGGTTCTAGGATGGTCAGAAGACCTCAAAAGAAGCCAACCCTACGTTTCGATTAGGTTACCTAACCCATAACCTACTTAAATTAGGCCAAATTAGGCCAATTTTTACCCATTTAAAGCATTTTTTCGAGATTTTTTTAACATAACTTAAAATTTTTATTTTCCGACCGGACCTGGATGAAAGGGCGCAGGAAGGTCCATATTAAAAAGAAAAAAAAATTTCGACAGCAATGGGCTTGGCGAAAAAATAAATTTGTCCTATCGACTAAGCGTTTCCCTTCTTTTATACGAGTAACCATTTCCTTGCTCAAGCTATTAAAAATCTTGAAATTTGAAATCGTTGAGTAAATTTTGCAACAGTAAAAAATTACAGGTTCATGAATAACACTCAACACATATAAAATCTACGAGGACACTGCAAATTTTCGATTTAAGTTGAAAAAAGGACTTTTGGCAATACTTTTAACTGCGGCAACTTAATATATTGCCTGTAAATGTGATATTAATGGTTCTGTGGGGCCCCATTTTTATTTCTTACTTCCTGATGTAAATTAATAGTTATTTTCAAAAGGCAACATTGAATTTTGTTATAGCAAAAATCGGTAAAAATCGTAAAATTACGTATTTTTAGCTAAATTTACGATCGTTTTTTATTTTTTCGCCAAGCCCATTGCTGTCGAGAAATTTTTTTCTCTTTAATATGGACCTTCCTGTGCCCTTTCGTCCAGGTCCGCTCGGAAAATTAAAATTTTAAGTTATGTTAAAAAAATCTCGAATAAATGCTTTAAATGGGTAAAAATTGGCCTAATTTGGCCTAATTTAAGTCAGTTATGGGTTAGGTAACCCAATCAAAACGTAGGGTTGGCTTCTTTTGAGGTCTCCTGACCATCCTAGAACCTCACCTTGACAAAAACACGGAAAAATTCTGCGCCCGACTAAAATATAGGTCAAATTTTCGCAAAAACTCAAAAAATGGGATTTTTTGATTCCCCTGAGCTTATGCCAATTTTTCGAAAGCTCTCAATGGTCATTCTATTTGGGACCCAAAAAACCCGAAAAAACACTTTTTGTCGATGGGACAAAACACGAACCAAATTTTGTTACGCAGTGTTTATTATAAGAAGGTACCTATGTTTTTACTTTTTAATTGACTCTAAACTGAGACTAATTTGAAATTTAGAAAATTTTGTAGAAGTCTTATTCTATATATTTTTGACGTGTAAGCTCGAAAATACAGGGTGTCCCATAACCTATGGGCCGTAGAGTAACTGGAGATACTAGACATCAAACTAAGCCGATTAAGTCATATAAGTTTTTTCGGATTGTTACTCGTTTTAGAGATACAAGGTGTTGAAAGTAAAAGTTTATTCTCGAAAATAAGCCATTATTTTAAAACGGTTTAATGAATCGAATTGAAAGTTGGCAATATTATGTTTTTATGAGCAAGAAATAAGAATTTGTTGAAATTTTTAAGTTTCAAACTATAGGGCGCTAGTTGCATACAATGGGCTTCATAAATCTATGATTTTTTTTCTTACCTGTGATATTAGGTGTTTTTCAATTATAGTTTCTTAAAGAAGGGTATTTTCTGAGTCAAAAAGGTGTACTTGATTGATCTTAATATCTTTAACGGTTTTCGAAATATTTCCTTTTAAACATTCCAAAGCATAAAAAAACATAGTACATAATTAAATTATTATTTTAATTATCAAAAAAAAACTTATATGACATAATAGGCTTAGTTTGATGTCTAGTATCTCCAGTTACTCTACGGCCATAAGTTATGGGACACCCTGTATTTATTAACATTTGCCAAAGTAGGTAAGTAATACAGTTGTTGAATATAATGGTAAGTATTGTTAAAGTCAATTGACCCATATACTTGGTGATTCCTAAGGTGATACTTCTGTTTAAGCTCTGTATAGAAGGCATTGAAATAAACAACATTTTTCAAATACCTTTTTTCAAAAAACTCAAAAATAGGGTACTTACATTCATTTATTACACTATGGAACAAATACGGTCCTGCCTAACTTCCCCGTCACCAATTTAAAATTAACTTGCATCAGAAAAACACACCGCAGGTATTTGAAAATGTTTATTTGAATGCCTTCTATACACAGCTAAAAAAGAAGTATCAACTTAGGAATCACTTTGTGTGAAAAACTTATTGACCAAAATGAATGCCACCTTATTGACCAGCCACAATCGAATCATCTTTGATTTCAAATATATTTTGGGAGGAGACACGTTTTATTAGAATTTACTTTTTTGCGGAGGAAAAGCTTTAGGAGGAGAAATATTTAGAAGCATTTCTTGAACGGAGGAGAAGTTTTCGGATAAAGAAATGAAGCGTAATCCCAGAAGTATGAGGTATTAAATCAACTTTTTGCACACAGTTGTGAAATGTACCTTTTGTTGACTGTAAAAAGTACATTGTTTTAAGAAAACCTAGAAAATTCAAGCTTGTGTGTGTCACTTCAAAAGCCAAAATATAAAAAAATATATTTTTTTTGCACAAGTTTCATACATTATTTAAATAATAATCATAACTTATAAATGGCTGTATATTAACAAGGATCTTGTTTTTGTGATATACGAAATCTGAAATTGCAAGGGTTGGTTTGGTTGGTAATTTTTGAGCTTAGTAAGTAGTAGCCTTAGGTTTGTTTTTGAAAATATCGGAAACTTTGCCAAGCTTTGTAAAGTTTTTGCACACTTTTAATAAACTCAAAAATCAACACATAAACTATAATTTAAACCTTACAGGTTTCGATACTCCAATTAATGAAAATTTACCAGCACTCTAATATCCTGATGATGGTTCTGAGACGTTGTTGGCTGCCCGTCATAATTAAATATGCGAATTTTTAATGCTATCTTTGTTTCGTTAATGCGATAAGACAAGGATAACCTATACCCGTTGGCTGTCAAACTTTTATGTCCTATTTAAAAACACTGCCAATGATCTACATTATAACACAGTATAGCATCTTCTAACCTACTTAACAAGTTATAAATTTGGTCAAAAATTCCGATGGCATTTTTTATGGGCTGGCAGTCAACATATTTTATATACAGGGTGTTACAAATTCGACGTACCAGCATTGGAATCTCGGAAACCATAGGAGTTAGAGAAACAGTTAAATGGGGGCAAAATTATGCAATTCGGTGCTGATTGTAATGCCGCTTTAAAAGTTTTCAAATTACGAAAATTTGCAAAATCGTTTTTATTTTTTCCTGAGCTCATTTGACTAGCTATTTAAAAATAAATAACACTTTGTCATTGCCACTTTTTCTCCTCTACAATATAACGTTACTAAACTAAAGATCCGACGTTTCGTCTCCGAGCGGCCATCACCAACTTTACTTTTTTGAATACTGACTTGGATTTTGTTAAATCGATTTTTAAACCCTCCTACCCTCAAAATGTAATGGCGATATTACTTTTTCATAATGATGACTTGTCCTTGCTTATTTTTTTAAATTAATATTTTTTACACTTCTTGTCAGTCCGGTCGTGGCAACGAATCACAATATTAATTAAAAACGTTATTTTATTTAAGGCATTCATACATAAGTAATATAATTTATTTTATAAGAATTTTCTAATAATTCTAAATTTACTAATTATAAATCCTAATTTTCTAAATTTTCAAAGAGATTGCCGTTTTGCTAAATACAACGATCGATTTATCTTCCAATTTTGGCGACAGCCCTTTCAACCGATCTTCTCCTTATCCTACCAAATGTAACTTGTATGCGTTCTTTCATGGTATCTACGTCATTCTTATAAATAACATTTTTTTTTTAAATAAAGTTTTTAATTAATATTGTAATTCGTTGCCAGGACCGGACTGACAAGAAGTGTAAAAATTATGAATTTAAAAAATAAGCAAGGACAATTCATCATTATGAGAAAGTAATATCGCTATTACATTTTGAGGGCAGGAGAGTTTAAAAATCGGTTAAAAAAAATCCAGGTCCGTATTTAAAAAAGTAAATTTGGTGATGGCGCCTCGGAGACGAAACGGCGGATCTTTAGTTTAGTAACATCATTTTGTAGAGGAGAAAAAGTGGCGATGACAAAGTGTCATTTATTTTTAAAAAGCTAGTCAAATGAGCACAGGAAAAAATAAAAACGATTTTGAAAATTTTCGGTTTTTTTCGGATAAAATCGGAAGTATTCGTAATTTGAAAACTTTTAAAGCGGCATTATAATCAGCACCGAATTGCAGAACTTTGCCCCGATTCAACCGTTTCTCTAACTCCTATAGTTTCCAAGATTCCAATGCTCGTATGTCGAATTTGTAACACCCTGTATTCCTTACGGTAATCATTTAGTGGGTGAATATAACGCTCAGGTCAACACGTCTGGTCTGATTTTGATGTCATATTTTCCTAGATCGAAAATAAATTAATTGTTCAAACATTGTGTACCAAATTTAATCTTCATAATATGGGAAAGTTTTTTAATTATCCTGTGACGAGGATTCCCTTTATGAAGAAGCTTTCAAAGTGACATATGCTAAGCATAGGTCTGCGACGTCAGCCTGCAAACTCTGTACGCGAAAAAGTTCATAACGCCATTCTCAACAGATGGAAAAAATAATATCTGTGTTGTTAATCTTGAAGACAAACATTTTATTTGAAAAAGCTACTTATGTATAGGAATGTATAGTAGTATATGATTTTCTTAACATAATGTGTCTACCAATAGCTTCCTTAAAAGTTTGTTTTTCTTAAATACTAGTTGAATCTACAGTAATATTCCTTTTAGTAGTTAACAAGAAAGGCTCTTTTAGAATAATTTAAAGGCTCTATCAGTTATGGCCTTTTATAGAAAACAGAAATAAACGCCATTTTTATATTATAGGGTGTTCTAAAATGGATGGTTCATAATTTGGTAGGGAATAAAGGATTGGTTTAAAACAAGGTCGTCAGCACTTTTCATAAAATGTTGTTCTATGTTACCGAACTTGAGCCCTGTAAATGGTGTATTTAGAAGATAGTTTTTGATACTTAATTATTTTCGAACCGTTCTAGATAAAAATTTAAGATTTTGGTAAATCTTGTAAGTTTTATAGATCTGTGGTTTTAAAATTCTTACTATTTAGAAGTTTTCGGAAGTAGAAGGCAGTGGAATAAAAAGGGATTTAACTTTTATTAAGTTATAGTTTATTTTTGTTTGTCAAATAAGAGAAATATGACATTTTTATAGAAAAAAAGGTTCTTTTAATAAAACAAATTCATGCGCTCTTTTTGGTGATAGGGGATTTTCCAAGTACCTAGAGTAATATCAAATTTCATAATTTTCTCTACAGGACCATGAAAAACTTTTATGTCATCATCCAAATCGAGGAGTAAACCGCGCCTGAATTTTGGTGTATAAATTCTTGGAAGCAGTGGAATTAGCAGAATTAGTCGTGGAATTAGTTATGAATTACACCGGAATTAGTGTACAGTCTGACAACGTTTTTTCTCCTATACAACAAAAAGTGACAACAACACAATTTTCAGATTATTTTGATTAGAGGGTTCACTTTGTGGTATTGGTTATGATAGTAGTGGAATTAGTTGTGAAATTAATAAAGGAATAAGTAGTGTTACTGAGGAGTTAGTGCATAAGCTGGAAACCTCATAACTAGTAGTGGCAACAACGCAATCTTTATATATTTTCTTTCAAATTATTCAATATACCCGACAAGAAACTATATCTGTAACAACGCAATACGCAAATCATCATAATAATATACTAATTTGTTTGGTACAAACAAGAGCTTCAATTGTATGATCCATTATAGATGTGACAAGCCGGTGGAAGATACAAGGGCTGAGTTGCCAAACGCAGCCTGCCTCTTCTTTCAATTTGGTGTTTTAACAAGGATGCTCAGTAATCGCGGATAAGGAAATGATATTTTAGCGTGTTATTAGGCACAGGTCGAATAAGGACTTTCGACATTTTTCCGCCTACAAGGTTTACCAAAATGTTAAATTGGTTAGGTATCAACAAAACTTTCGGAAATATGTAGCAAAATCCATCTTGTGAGTGCATTTAGGGGGCTGAAGGTCGGTATTCTCAAATTATTGACCATAGCTTTTAAAACGCCCTGTAGAGAAACAAGAATATAACAAACCTTTTTAATGGCGTGGTATCGGAAAAATACCATAATAAGAGAACGCTGGGCTAGAACAATAATAGTATAGTAGCGTGGACATCCGAAAAAACTTTTCCAATGGGGGAGGGGCAAATATAAATTGATTGATTTATGAAGGGGAGGGGACACCGATAACAAACAAGTAACAAAATATTTTATTTATGTAGTTTAAAGTTTTTACCTAGCTGCAAAAAAATTGTGATTTTTTGAATTAATTTTAAAAAAGCACTAAAGAAAAAGCAAATAAAATGTCGTCACAAATAACATTTCCTATTTCTATATTAGTACCTAAATGTTGTTTTTCTTACAGTTCACTATATAAGTAAATCCATTCTTACGCACAACTGTGCCTTATGATGCCTAATATAACAATCAAGTTAGCATTGAACCACTCAAATGGTAACAATTATCTATCTACTTAGCGTTTTGAATATTTAACAGCGGCATCCTAACGCACAGTTGTACGTTTTTGATTCTTTATGCACAGTTGTTCGTATGAATGGATTTACTTATATCGTATTGGCAATCTCGAATCTAGGGTGCCGATATGAACGCATCAGACAGAGATTATTAGTAGTGTTTAACACGTTAAACAGAGAACACGCTATTCCCTACCTCCCACCTTCCATTCTTTAGAACACGCGGTCGAAGCAGGTACGGGAGCGATCGATACGTCGGCGTCGACTCGGCCACACCACACATATATCCCCCCTTTCAGAAATGTAGGTGTCTCTTTTTAACTGAAGGTTTTGCCCATAAGTGCCTTCTCTCTTGGTTGCATTAGAGATTTCGCACCCTAGATTAGAATTTGCCAATACGGTAGAATGAACTGTACGTAAAACAATGTTTACTAATATAGGAGTAGAAAAATACCTATTAATGTTAACAGAACCACAGGTGAAAATAAACTATAAGTTTACAAAGAAATATTTGTCTCTTGCCAGTAACATTTTTTATATGTTCCTCTAAAGGCGATTTTACCCGTTTAAAGTACTATTGTTCTAGCAAAGGCGGTTAATAAAGTGACTTTACAAACATAACAATTTTAAACACTATATCTATAAAACTATAACGGGCATACAGTGTTTTCTGAGATCTTAACTATATATTTACATTTTAAATTAAAATGAACTTGGTTGGGAAAATTATGTTACACTGGCAGTTAAGGATAAATAAAAAGCAAAAATTAAAACCTATATTAAAGTTTTATATAAAAAAATAATTCTTATTTTGTTAATTGTAAAAAATATTGCTTATAGAACATATTGCTAAAAATAATGATATTATGAAATATGCTGATCATATTGGTGTTCTATAATAAATGATCATATTTTACAAATATTTTTATAAAAGGATCGAAAATATGTTCATTATCTAAAAAGTCATTTAAAAAATAAACATGGTAATAACTAGTTTCATTGAATATGTTATCGAGGAGTAGGTACCACCTTAGTACAAAAGCATACCTGTAGCCAGGTGTTGATTTCAGAGGGGGCAACTAAAGTTTTAGGGGAGGAGAATCTATTTTAATTTATGTTATCATAAAATAATAATAAGAATAAAATTATTAAATCAATAGTGTAAGTAATTAAAAACCAAAAATAAAACAAATCAAACTTCACTCTTAAAATATAAATGGTTAAAATAAAAAAATAAAACCAAAACACATAAAAGTAATGAGATTAAAGTGGTTAACTTTGTCAATTAGGGTGGGCATTGCCTACTCTGTCCCTTCCTAGCTACGGGCCTGTACAAAAGTACAAAATATGTGATGTACGGGCTTTAGTTTTTGGAATATTTGATCTTCAAGTTCAGAAACAATATATTTTATTGCAACCACTGGCCATAGCTCTCCACCTAAGTTGTAAATTCAATAAAAATAAAAAGTGTGACTATTTCTTTACCAACATAAAAATTATAGATTAAATGTAAGTTAAAGTATGTATATTTAAGAAATAAATATGGTAAAAAAATTATTTAAAAAAATAAATCTATAACTTTAAAAGCAAATTGTAATCATCGGTGACGCTTATTGATAATATTCAATGATAACCGATCAAAATATTATTAATGTTATCACAAAAGTCTGAATCTTAACGAAAACGTCTATTAAATTTCTCAAGACTTCATTAATAAAACTACTTGAGATTTTTAGCAAACAATTAAGTTAGAATAAAACGCTATCCCCGATTCTTCCCTTATTGTTTTATGTTTTAAGTCCGAAATAATAATATTAAACATTGTTTATGTATTGTAACAATCTATTATAGATGGAATAATATGTTCATTCATAAGAATAGCTCCACCTCCCGAGTACATATTCGATGGTTCACAGAATAAGTAGTTACTATCTCTAAACTCATGGGCGTAGCGACATAAATTTGTTTCTTAATATTTTTTGGCATAATAAGTGTGATAGATATCTCACTCTATAAATAAAAAATTACGTACAAACTGAGAGTTCGCTTTATTTTTGTAATACCTATATACATCTTTATACAGTATGGGCATTCGAAGAACATAAAAAACAGGTAAAAAAAATATGAATATGTAAATTTTACATCTAACTATTGAATATCAGTAGTTAATATCTAATAAATGGACGTAATAAATGCAGAATGTTGATGTGAATACCAAATAAAAAATACCAGCCAATATTCAAAACGTGTATCTATTCATTTAAAAATATGATGGTTTTCTTACTTTTTCATGTAATTTACAAAAATACTGTGTATTGAAGCATATAAATCAATACATATATCAGTAATAACAAAAAAAATGTAGAAAAAGAAATTGAAAAAATTAACCTAATCTCTGATTACCATAACTTTTCTTCATTATTTTCTCAAAACTTGTTTGAAACCGCAAAGAAAAATTTCCGATTCCTGTTCTACGATCTCAAATTACCTTTAAAATAAGTTAATCTGAAAGAATTCGGTGTCTTGCTAATTCCAATAATTCCCACAATCTTATAAAACTATAATTTACCCACCTATCTTCCTGCATTAAAAGTTTAGGACATTTTGGGAATACTTCCTTTTTCAACATTTTAAATTACCCGGGTGGGCCGTCTCTGTTGGCTAAAATGACACTAGAATTGACAGCATACACTTACTGGTGATAAGCAATATTTGTAGAAGAATCAGCATATTTTCAGCACACAATTCAGGGTGATTCCTATGTTGATACTTCTTTTTTAGCTATGTATAGAAGGCATTAAAATAAACAAAATTTTCAAATACATTTTTTCAAAAAACTTAAAAATAGCCGAGTTACAGAAGTAAAAAATCTAAGGGCGGGCCTGGTAATCAAAATGTAGCCCTTTACTTTATATTGTTTTTGTCCTTTTTTGTATTGTTAGTATGTTAGTCATGCATTTTACGAGTCGGCCGTCAGTTATTTATTTTGGCAAATCCCTGCTGTGTGTTTTCTGAAGCAAGTTAATATGGTAAAATTTGAAAACAATGAACTAAAAAATATGGTGCTGATTTAGAGTGAGTGTCTTTAAAGTGCGGCGTTTGCGTAATGTTATTTAACGGGCAAATTAGGCAGAACCGTATTTGATCCATAGTGTAATAAATTAATGTAAATACCTTATTTTTGAGTTTTTTGAAAAAATGTATTTGAAAATGTTGTTTATTTTAATGCCTTCTATACACAGCTAAAAAAGAAGTATCAACTTAGGAATCACCCTGTATAGTATATAACAATTATTGTCCGTAAATTTTATATACTTACAACTATATAATATAACTACAAATAAACCCCGACTTACAGAATTATAACCTAGATTTTGCAAATTGACAAATGTCAGTCCATCGGTTTGGCTCGGCTTCGTTCGGACCCAATTCGGACAAATTGGCGCGCTTAGATACGTCAAATTAAGAAAATAAATGTTTGCATGTATCAAAAAGAAATATTCCCTTACGGATCTGGCAAAAGTGCTTAGGCTGATCGCCAAAAATGGCAAACGGCATCGGTAAACAATCTGGGTATAATAAATCGTTAATGTATTGCAATGATCTTAAATTAAAATTAAAGATCTTACGGATCAAATGAAACCCAATTTTAATTCGCCGAAGTTTCGGAGAAAAAAATTTAAAAAGATATGAAGATGTAGACTCTTCATCTAAGCTTCTGGAATTTAGTATATGCAACCTTTTATTTTTGGTTATTATGAAATTGACAGAAATTGACGCATTATATTTAAATTGGTGACTAAGTACTTGCGTGTCCTGAAAACACACCCACACTTTTTTTTAAATCAACTCTCTAAAAAGTTAGGTAATGACCCTTGAAACCAAATGAGAAGCACGCCACTGAGAATACTGATTCGTATCTGGCCAGCTAACAGCCGCCAGTCTCTAACAAGTAGTTACAGAACCTCTGTCAATGTCGGACTTTGAAATTATTTTAGCTTTTGTTTTAGTCGAAGGTAGGATAGCTTGAAACATTATTTCGTGGCTTATGTAGAGCAACAGATAATATGTAAATGTGTACTGAACTCGCATATTAAACCAGTTTTAATTATTTCTCCGATACTCCAAAGTATTAATTTATCATACCGCTTTAATAATACAAAAAAAAACAATTAGTGAATTTTCTTGCTTATGCAAGGCGACATTTAAAATATTTTTAATAATATTAATAACAATTAGTTTCTATAACACCCTGTATATGTAATGTTAGCGCCGACTGAAGAAAGTTAACTGTTATAAATTAACTAAATAAGAATGCAAATTTATCCTTCACCTTCTTTAATATAAAAACAACAATAACTGCCTACGCGTTTCGGTTAACAAACCATCATCGGGCCAGCAAAACTTAGGCACTAAACAATCAAGACACCACACTGGTACAGGTCAAAAAAAACCCTGCTGGCCCCGATGATCGTTTGTTAACCGAAACGCGTAGGCAGTAATTGTTGTTTTTATATTAAAGAAGACATTTTTTATAAAAAAGACAAATTAGCATTCTTATTTAGTTAATGTTGACCCTTTTGGAGAGTGAATATGATGTTGTTGTTATAAATTAATATATTATTATTACCTTTATAGTTAATATATATTTAACGAAATTTTTGTGTATAAAAAGTTATGTAGATAAAAACGTTTAAACTATGAATATACTTTTTAAAGTAAAAGTATCTTGTTTCTAACTGTTTCCTTTTTGAAAGGCATGCCTTATGAATAACCATATAATTTACTTTCATATTTAAGTCAAGTGTCTGCCAGAGCCGGCCAGAATCTCGTTACAGAAAGATTTAAAAAAGTTTAAAAATTGAGTGTTCAACAGACCTATTATACGCTAGTGGTGATATTGAGAGCAAATTTGAGCGTGCAAGCTAATTACTAATAAATGAACAGCATTTTTCATAACACCATTGACAGCTAAGTTAGCGTTCTAATAGGTAACTATTTTGCCAAAACATGACCATGAACATTTTTTGGTAAAATTACTTAAAAATAAAAAGTTAATAACTTAGGTACAAAGGGTAAAAGTAAACAACATTTGTTAAAGAAAGTCCTTCGACTTTCGAGAGGACGGGGTTTGAACTCGCTCCTGTAACATTTTCGTGGTTTCTGTGGGACTTGCAGTTGAACTATCTGGTGATGGTGGCTTTCCACTTGCTGGAGTCGGAACCTGTAATACAAGATATCGTGGTAGCAAAGTAAGCATGAAGTAAATATATTTTAAGTAATACAGTTCCAAGTAAAAAACAATAGTATAATTAAAGCTGAAACAATTGTATTCGAATCACTCAGGCGTACCCATTTCTACAAATCTATATTTAAAATGCAAAATAAAAAGTTGTACTCATTGACATGTAATATTGCCTAAAGTCCTTGCAAAAATATCTTATGATACCATGAAAACTCCTATTTTGAAAATAACCGTTCTACATTGAACATTGTCCGCTGCGCGACACTGTTTCGTAGGTAAGTTGCATCCCAATTTAATACAGATAGAAAGAATACCTGGTTTTAAAAGAATGGGACCCTCGCTCATTAAGTGAGGCAATTCTTAAATCAAATATTTCTAAATCAGTAAATAGGTGGCCTGCTAGATCCTCAGACCTTGTATCTTTAGATTTTTTTTATGTCGGCTGATTTAAAAAATTATGTTTACAAAAAGGTTAATATTAAAGATTTAAATTCTTGTATTAGAAAAGGAATACATGAAGTTTAATGGCATACTTTTGACAATGTCTTGCGATGAATTTGGAGATAAACTTTACTATTAATTGCCTAGCTAACAATGGCAAATATTCTGAATATCCAATAAAGAAGCTTTGTATAAATTTTAATTCTATTAACATTAAGTTCTTCTAAATTTATTTAAAATTTGTATTGGTAAGTCATTTTGACCGATAAATCCATCAAACCCTATATCGTTGTATTTATTTGAATCTATAGCTGAGGTTCTGTTTTAAAACAAATACGCTTCTTTAAAAGCTGTTAATAAAAGAAATACCTGAGGAGCAGAACCTTTTATTCTTGTTTTCGATCTTCTTTTTTTGAGTATTATAGTACCAAGACCCGTGGCTTCTATCGAACTACTTCCTTTACTCATAAGGTCGGTGGGCCTTTCTAGATGTGCACCATTATTGGAAGACTTTTTCGTATTCTCTGCAGAGTCACTCGGTGATTGCGAACTGGAGCCATGATCTGGGCTTAACCGCTTTAAAATTTCGGTCATCATTTCCTCCATTCGATTCATTTTTTGATTTATTTTTTGAATTTCGAGTTTAACGTCTACCTAAAAACAAAAAAATATTTAGTTATGAAGGAAAGGAAGGATGACTTTTCCAGGAAGAACAATTTAAACTTAGGGTTAAATATTTTAGGTTATTGGTATATGGTATTTGGGAAAGTTATTATTGGCAACAATCACAATCCGCCAACCAGAAGCAAGCATTCTTGAAAGGTGTTCTTTATTGTATTAAATACTTACTTTAAAGTCCATGAGATTCGTTAACAATTCCTTATATTCTACTGGAGCGATAGGGTCAGGGACGGCTGATTGATACATTGAAGCAGTTGAGGGATCACGTAAACCGCAATCATAGCTTTGCATTTTTCTAAGTGACAAATTTCTTGGTTGTTCTACTTCTAGCATTTCATCGATAGTGTCTTGTCTAGTAATTGCTGAAATAATTAAAACAGCACTTTTATATTTTCGTTTTAATATAGAAACAATAATAATGAAGTAACTTCATGAAGGCTTAGCCTAAAGTAAAAAGTAAGTTAGACGTGGAGCACAATCTTCTTGCATTGCCTGTTATGAATTATTTTTATCACAGCGAAGGATTTCTATAAATGTTTTGATGAGTCAATTCTTCTCATCATCATACATAATGATAATGTGTACCAATATTTTCTTCGCCGCATAGTTCTCATTCTATCTGTCCATATTGGATTGACGGATGAATTTAATTCTCATTCTATGTCAGCACTTTCTTACATGACAGTGCTCCGTTAGCAACCCAGTTACTTACCTTGTCTCAGTATTAGCTAGAAATGAGCTTCCAGTCCTTCTTTAAAGGGGTTCCTATTATGTTATTAGCATTTGTTGGACCAAATGTTTTGTTTCGTCAAATAAAGGTTCCTGGTTTTTTGAACGTTTAAATAACTTAACAACTTAATTCATTTGCATTTTCATTACCACCTGACAGCGTAATTTTTATTGTAAATTGGTAGAAGTTTGAGCCTAGACGACAACTTTACTGTGTAATATAAAGTTTACGTTTAGATTGATTTTAAATTTTGTTGTAGATAATGAACTGGTGTTGCATGGGCTTCTGCTGCTTGGTATACTGTAGCATTTTTTCGAAAATATACCTATGCCTGTTTCATATCAGACCTTCAGCTGGTATAGGACTTTTTTTTTAGCCCAGGGAGTTAGGTTGCATTTGATACCATTTTTTGAAATAGATAGCTTTTAACATTTATATAATTTATAGATGCAAAATTAGAATAAAACATCAACCATCTACTGGCATTGGAAGTAATTATCTGTTTGACATGAGAGTTAGTTAATTAATAATAAAGTCTTGGTAAACAATTATTGTAAATGTGTACAAAAATGTATAGGTACTTAAAATATAAATAAATATTATTTATACTTACACACGGCATTACGGAATAGTGCTGCAAACCAGTGGGCGACTGCAGCGCGATCTAGATCTGAATCCACAAAGCGTGGAGATGTATAGAGAAGCGAAAAAATGTTTCCTATACTGGTGAAGTGGCCGTTCCGTGCTTGATTATTTAGATTTATTTATATTTCTACGTTTTCACGTTAGATGGCTATCTTTTGCATTGAGTTGATTCCTTCTGATGGCGTTACTGGGTTTTCATCGCGTTTTTATTTCTTAAAAACGCCTTGAAAGAACAGACTCGCTGTACTGGGGGTCGCTTACGGGTTATGACTTTCTGATGAGTTCTAACAAGAACGAAACAGCCTGTCATTGTCTACCTGTGCCCCAGGGATTCCATTACCTTTGGCGTCCCTGTATACTTTAATGCAAAAGATAGACGCACTACTCTGTCCGCTTGTCGCTAAGCTTATTTTCTTTATACTTAAAATATAATACTTTACCTGGGCTTGCAGTTGAAGAAACTTTCTGCAATTTAGGAAATATTTTATTTCCCGAACCAGCATTAGGTTGACTTCCAGAACTGCCCGAGGAAGAAGAACTTGGCCGGTCTTTTGGATCTTTGGCGCTAAGACTTCTTTGAAATGCCACAGTGGTTTGATTTGAGCTTTCTGAACCTGAGTCTAGACTTGCAGAACCCAAAAGTCTTCCCCATTTACTGCCTCTTACTAGAATATTTAAAATAACTTTATTGTATTGAATATTTAAAATAACTCTTATCTTCTAATTGTCACCTGAGTTTTTGTATTTACTTATATTATTTTACAATCGATGGTACACCTGTATCTACTTTATAAAAAAAACAATTCAAAATGAAACATTCCTAGGCATACTAAATATGTGCTGGAAAAAGCAAATTTACGATGTACTGTCTTGACGATATTTAATTTTCTATTCTAAAATGAAAATTCAGCCACCATTTATAGCTATGGCCATTAGTTGTTTATCTTTGGAAATAAAAAAAAAATATTTTTTCCAGACCTCCTTGAAAAGTTATGGGACCAAGAAACATTTAGAAATTCCCATAATTTTTCTAATGGAAAAATCATATACATAATATGGATAAACCATTTGTAGGCAACAACAATAACAACCTTAAGCGTTAGGGCTAATAACGCATTCGTCACTTCCCTTTTTTTAACATAAGAATCAATTTATTACCTGAAGATGGACGAGTAACCGTTGTTTTAACACTACCTCCGCTGCTGTCATCCTTTTCAGCTACCGATGACAGTTTTGTAGTCGATACAACTCTTGTTATATTCCTATCACCATCTTCGCCACCTTTTTCTACATCTGTTTGTGCTGGAGTAGCAGCTGCAGCTGCCGTTGCCGCAGCTTGATTTCTGTCTCTCCGAAACTTGGAAAAAATCTTCCTTACCAAATGATCCTGATTTTGATCTAATTGTGGTTCATTTTTTCTTCTTTCCGCTAATTCTTTCTCTCGTTTCACGTCGGCTACTTTGCGAAATATTAAACGATGTCTAAGATTATAGGTTAAAATTAAGTTTCTAGCAAAACTGTTAGCAAAAGCTTGATAAAAGTCTAAAACTTCTAAAAGTTTGTCCCTCTTAATAGTATGCAAATCACAGTATGTTAAAGCGCGAACATTTGCTGCAGATTGGCCTACGGCGTTGTCCTTCCAAAAGGAGTCTCCAAAAACATCACCTTTCCCTAAGAATAAATAAATATCATTTAAAATTATTCTTACTCATGGATTCTAATGTTATATTTTTTAGAATAAGATTTCTCTAAAATTTAAAAATACGTCCTTAAAGATTTTTTATGAGCCTCGCTTTTACCATGTAAAAAAAATTGAGAGCCCAAGGGGGGGGGGGGGGGGGCGCAGCTCTAACCAACTTTTTTTGGAAAGCTTAATAAAAAAATAATGTGTCTGTCACTTTTTTAGCATAACACTTGTTGATAATGTGCCCCAAGAATCACTGATGGGAGAACTCTTCCCTTACTCTTTCCAAAACTTCTGGTGTGATTAAACGTACTATTGTGCCGATAAAACACTGGGACAAGAGATTTACAAAAACAATGTAAGAAATACATATCCCCTAGACTATAAAAGGTGTCTAGAGCTAAAAAGGAAAAACATTCAAAATTTAAAAAGTAACCTAGGTTACATAATGGAATGTTTTGTATTTTTCGATACGGGGTGGTTAAATTTGAGAGACATCATATAATATGGATAAAGTAAATTTATTAGATTTTTTAAAGTCAAATATTTTATAAATTATTATATTTACCATTACCACAAAATAATAAATAAAGCTAATACAGGTAATAAAATACATTTAATAAAAAGAAAAACATTGCGAACACAAAGTTTGTCAAAACAACACAAAATTAATATTTGGTCATAGAACCATTTCTGTTTATTACTTTTTGGAGCCTTTGTGGCATACTTAAAACTAAGTTTCTACATAATTCGACAGTTATTTCATCCCAAGCTTGATTTATCCTATGACGTAATTCATCCCTGTTTCTAGGTTGAAAATCATGTTTATACATAGATTTGACCATGGCACCCCAAATGTTTTCTATCGGGTTCAAATCGGGACTCTTCGAAGCCCAGGGAAGAACTGCTATGTTATTTTCTTGGAGAAAATTTTGTACAATGCGCGCTGTGTGTATTGGAGCATTATCATGCTGAAATGTGTAATTTTGACCGTATACAGCGTTTACCGATGGTATCATCACTTCGTTTAGTATATTAACGTATACTGCTGCAGTTAGTCTTCCTTCGACGATTTGGCAAAGTCCTGGTCCTCTAGCGCTAATCCAGCCCCAAACATTTATGGAGAAACGCCCACTTTGGTTGGTTTTGTGGGTGTATCTCTCATCATACCGCATGCCGGAAGGCCTATACACCCGAATTCTCCCATTATTGCATGACTGAAAAGTTTTCTCGTCAGAAAATATAACTGTTTCCCATAAATTTATTTGATTAATATATTCATGTGCAAATTCTAACCTGCCCTGTTTATTTATTTCCGTTAAAAAATTTTTATTGGCAGCACAACGGCTTCGTACATCGGAATTTCGAACCCTGTCTCTAGCGGTATTTGCAGAACCTGGAAAATTCGTCTCTTCTTTTGCCTTGATTGCAGTTTCGAAGGGATGATCCCTTAGATAATTAACCAGTCTTCTATCATGATCATCAGTAGAAATTTTAGGGGCACCAGAACCTGCATTCCTAATAATAGTCCCATGTCTTGCTATTTTTTGTTTTGTCAATAGCACGGTATTCTTGCTTACTCCCAGTTCATCTGCAGTATCCCTAATAGCAACACTATCTCGCAACCGACTATAAATAATTGCCTTTTGCTGGGGGGTTAATTGTGGCATATTTACAAATAATATATGATTGTATGTTTGACGAGTCAATCATAAAGTGACAATCTTTATTGACATGCAAATTTTCATGACATTTTACTGGTACCAGGCTTGATGTAAAATTATTCTTAATAGTCTAGGAGAAAATAGAAAAATTTCCTGTCCCAGTTTTTTATCGGCGCGATGGTACTTATCTCCGCTCGATTTCTTGCCTTCAACTCTTCCAGATTTCTAGGTCTGGTGACATATACCCTTCTTTTTAAATCACCTCATAAATAAAAATCTATGGGTCCGGAGATTTGGGCGGCCACTCTATAAATACTCGCCGTCCTATCCACCTACTTGGAAATGCAACATTTAATAATTTTCTTATATTTGTTGCAAAGTAAGGAGAGGCTCCATTTTACTGGAAAAATATCATTTGGTTTAGATTTACATAATTAGGGAATATTCTTTGAAGTTCTGGTATTAAAAGCTTTGCTAGAATTGTAAGAGAATTATTAAATGTTGCATTTCCAAATAAGCAGTGGCGTGCATACAATATAGCCAAAAGGCATTGCCTACCCTGGGAACAATAAAACAAACTCCAAACAAAATTATTTCTTTATATTTAAATTTTTATCCGTGTAATATGCAGCAATATTTCTGTGTATGTAGAGGACCAGGACCGAAAAGTTAATCGTATAACATTGAAGATTATTTCTACGAACGCATTCGTTGCCAATTAATCGTAAACTCGATCGCTGTATAAGCAACCCGTAAGAGAATTTGGAAAGAAATACTTTTACATTACTTTAACCGCTTATGGGAGAGCAAAAGCACTGCTTTTATAAAGCGAGCGAGAGCCCGTAGGCAGTAAGCTAGAAAGAGAACAAATACACGTAACTCTCTAGCTGAGCATCCGTCGGCCCGCGTTTGTAAAATGCATTGGTACCAAGCTTCCAATTTTGTCGTAGTTTCAAAAAATACTACGCGTTCTTGATATAAAACATGTCAGGTTAGTTGAGATCTTTATTTGTAACGTAAAATTAGAAGTACTTTTATGATGATTTAAGATCATTTTTGCTGATAAGTATGTTAAATTATAATTTACATAATAATTGACTTGGGGTTCAATCAAGTGGATGTTAGATTTAAAATCTGAATATAAAACAAATGTGGATGAAATTTATTCATAATAATAATACATATTAGTGTTTTCGCCCAGTGTTTACTTTTGCTATTAACGCCGCGCGTCGCCGTCGGTTGTCAAAAAAAAATGGAGAAGTGGACATATCCACGTATATGTAATTGAGGTAATGGCGATGTCAACTGTGTTGAAAATTTCAATTGTTTGGAAATTAAATGTTTGCCTACCCTGTTCAAACGGCTTTGCACGCCACTGCAAATAAGTGGATGGAAATTCGAGGATTTATAGAGTGGCCGCCCAGATCCCCCGATATTACACCCTTAGATTTTTTAATCACTCCAAAAATTTTGGAAAGGGTAAGGGAAGAGTTTTATTATCCCATCGGCTGGGTCTGAGCCAACAGGTTCATGGGGCACAGTTATTGTTAATGTGTTCGTTACAAATTTATAGATTTGATTACATTTCTGGCACAGGATTTGACGTACAAAAAAGAAATGGTCAAATACCTGTTTCAATAAGCCTTCCAAACTGGTGTCTTCTAATTTCTTCTAAAAAAATTGGTTAGAGCTACGTCCTCTCTTTGGAGTCCCATTTTTTTATATGACAAAAGCGAGGCCCATAAAAAATCTTTGAGAACGTATTTTTGGATTTTAGAGAAATCTTATTCCCAGAGCCAATCTAAGCATTGCTTCCATTACATTGTAGGTAAATATTATAGCGTGTTATGATATTGACGCATTATGTAACTACTAATAGGTACAGGAAGATCTAAATGTTATAAATGATTCAGAACCAAGAACTGCTTACCTAAAATAGCTACCACCTCATCATCTTGTATAACTTCTAATGATCCAGTGACAATAAAACATAAAGAATCAATTGATTCGCCCGTATGATACAGTAGATCGCCTGGTGCCGAATGAGACATGGTGAAGTGCATTGCCAGAGCTCTGAGACATCCATCGGAAGCTAGACGAAATGCTGGATGCTCGTTAAACACTTTTCGGTTTAAGTGAACACATATATCGGCTTTCATATCTTTCGGACAGAAATTAAGAACCTATAAAAATATACTTTGTGTAAATAATATGCTGGATCCTAGATAACAAGGATTATGCATATGAACAGTGGCGTAGCCAGAAAATATGCTCGTGGGGGAGGGGGTACATCTATTTCATGATATTGCAACTAGTGAAGAAGGCAGAAAAGCGCCGCAGGTTAAATTTTTTTTAAAAGTTCGTTCAAAATTAACTACTATCAAATTTCGAAAATTAGATTATTACCTCTATCCCTCTCCATGGTTGAATTAAATTTGTTTTCGTGCATGTTTTTTTTTTACTTTTTTTGATATTCCTAGCTGGTTCTTTATTAAAAAAACATTTTTTATATTTGTAAAAAATATGAATATTGGTGTCAATCCAAAATTTTAACATAATATGCATGATTCTAACCAGCGTTTTTTGGGCTCGGTTTTTTATGATTAAAAAAAAAGTAAATATCGCTCACCACGCCAAAATTGATGATTTTTTCAGAAATCATGTATTTTAGGAGCGTAGATCTAAGAGCAGTTTTTGGGGCAAATGCTTAGGTTTTAAAATACTCCTTCTTAAGTGCCATTTTGTATATTCATAATAAAGCATTCTCGTTTCTTCCCGCACTATTTTTTTATTATAAATGATCACACTTCTACCATAAAAAATGTTTCAATTAATACTTTTACTTAAATTTTCTCTTTTAAAACAAATACCTAATTGTTTTTTGTTTTTGTTGTAAAAATATTTTATTGCATTGGGTTATATTTTTGTTGATTTAAAATAACTCTAAAAAAGGAAAAAACGGGACAGACAAGTATAAAATAGAAAAATATTATTCATTTTACTGGTTTTCCTATAAAATTGGATCATAAATCAATAACTAAAGCGATATTATACGTCCGAAACCTTAATCTCTATATAAAACAGGATTTTAGTAGGAAAAGTTTAAAAACTAAACTACCAGACCTTCGTAATCTAAGCCAAGAATACATTTTAAATTTAAAATAATTAAGAGTCCAAGCGTAAGACGAAAAATTAGGTTGCAATTAGACTTTTAGACCCGAGCCCCTAGATTCGGGGGAGAGGGGCTACTGCCCGTTAGCCCCCCCTTAATACGCCACAGCATATGAAGTAAAATTATGCAACGGTTATTATTGAAATTACAGAGATTCATGTGTTGTTGAAGGTCGTCTTTTCAAAAAGTTCCAATTTCCAAGTACGTATTACATCTTTAAATATTTATGTCTTTACCTTATCTTGATCTAAACCCTTAGTCATGGCCCACGTTGATACTACGTAATCCATAACTCTTTCTGAAAGAGCTTTTGGAACCTCATGTAGCTTCATAAATTCTCTTACGTTACTTAGCATGTCGTGATATTTGGCGGTTGCTGAGGTCATTTGCTGAATAATGGTCGTCACGTGACCAAATATAGTGGCATAAAGTAAAGCTACAAATAAATATAAAACATGATTAAGTTTTAGAGTTCGAAAAAACATTTTAAGGGAGGTGACGACAAATTTTTCCCTCGAAAAATCGTTTGCGTAAGAGAGAAACGCAGAGAAAAGTTAGAGGTCTTACGGAAAAAAAGGGGAATGTCACTTGTGTTATTTTTAAGTTTGGAATCGCTGTATTTAATTTTAATGTCATCTTTTTTGCTGTCTACGTTTCATAAAGCTAATGGTCAAGATTTTATTGTGGTCTTAAGTATTTTTTTAGTAGCATTAGATTAAACCATAAAGTTTTTTTTTAAAAAACATTAAAAACGGACATTTTCTCTTTTTCCCGTGAACTCTTCAGTTGTTTCAAAAATTAGAAAAACATAAGACATTTTTTTCTGTATAAATTTGCGTATAATTAAAGTTTTCAGGTCGATTAGGGCTGGATCCCAGTTCTAAATAAATCAGAAAATATCGCGGTAGACAAATATTTGCATGGCAAAAAAGCAACCAAGGTTAGTAAAAAACGTTCATTTTGTAGGTATGTATACTTAGTAGGTACATTATTTATGCATTAAATCCTGTAGTAATTGGCTGGAAATGACTGGAAAACTGGATATTTTTGAAATAAGAAATTACATCTGTACACAAATCCTTAGTTCGGTTAGAAAATAACAATTCTTCGGTAGAAATATATTTTGGTTCTATACCTTCAATTTTCGCACGATTTCATGCACTCTTTAAGAAAAAAAGTGTGTATGCATAGACTCTGGGATAAATGTTTTGATGTAAATTGAAAAAAAAACAAATTTCATCTGACAGATTTACATATTTTTGAAATATATTCTTAACCTCACTTCTACCAAGTGTCAGAAAATGACTCGTAAAATTTACAACATATAAATTTAGTTTCTTTGTAATTGACCACTGTGATTGGTTAGTTTCATAACGTTAACCGGAATAGTCCACTTTTCCAATCACTTTAGTGGAATGGAAATAGCAAATTTTCATGTGGGAGTAAAAAAAATATACCCTTTGAATTTTTCATTAAATTTTATTTGAAATATCAAAGCTTATGTTAATTCTTTTTTATTTTGCAATATTCCTTATTTATTTTTGCGATAGATTCTGAAAGTGCACGCAAAACTCGAACATTTTTTAATTCCGTTAAATAAAGGGTGTTGGGAACTAAACCCAAAATATAACCAGAATGATAATGAATTATAACTCCCTTCGGATTAAAACGTTACAATTTCCCTAGTATCGGTTACCAATTTAAAAAAACAAACATTTCAACCCACAAAACATGTACTAAATACTGAACTCGTATTTACCCCGGAGAGAACATAATCGACAAAGTGATGAAAATTATAAAATTTCCTTTGGGTATACTAAAAACCACCTAACGACATCGTGTGTTGTACAATTAAACTGTTACATGTATGAGTTATTTTAGGTCGTTCCATAAAAAACGAGAATAAAAAATTTAAATTCTGATTAAGGATCCAATATCATATCTGGGTATTTTTCAAGTCATAGAATCTATTTGTTTATTAAGATCTACTCAAGTAATTTTTATGCTATTAGCGAATACTCCAAGAGACGATCAAAACTGGACTTATTTCCAAAAGGAAGAAACTTATACAACACCGTATAATTATCGTGACAAATCACAGACGGCAAACGAACAGCAGGGAAAAGCTCCCTAAGGAGGTAAAATCTAAGGAGTCCTGACCTTATCGCTGAAAAAAGACGTCTATGTCACAACATAATTGTCGATTTCCTAAAAGAAAAAAAATAGGTTGTCGCTTGTTTCCTTGCACTGTAGATTTGCAGATTTTTCAACACTAAAAATTACAAAATAAACCAAATTTGACGAAAAATCTAAATGAAAATATCTTCCTAGATACAAACAAGATTTTCTCTACTCCCACTTTATACTTAAGTGACGATAAAAGTAGGCTATTCCAGTTAACTGTACGGCAAAATTTCATATTCCTACTGTCAGTTCTGCATAGCACTTTAAAAATAAAATATTCGATTTTGAAGGTGTTGACTACGTAACATTTTCTGTTGCTTTTTTTATGAACTAGCCTGTATTGTCTTTAACTCACTTTTCCTCAGTGGCGGCTCGTCAGGTGAAGTAGGTAAAGGGGCTCTTCACCGAAAAAAAAAAATACCAGAAGGAAAGTTTTTTGATATTATGAAATATTAATGTATCAATACAGCTACCATTTTAGCCCTTAAAAAATAATAATGTTCAAATTAATAATATTAATTTAATCCGAATGCAGCTATGCATAATAGGGCCACGGTTAACTCCGATGGACAATATTAACACTAGTGCATTTTGGCGCGCCCCAGCGACCGTGCCCGTTAGCTCAAAGCAAGTGAAGACCCAATGCCCCACATGGCTTTGATTTTCACCGTTACATGATGTCAGTCACGCAAATAGCATGTAACAATTTGCATTTTTTTTTTTTTTTTTTTTTTTTTTTTATGATAAAACACCTGCACTGTAGGAAAAATCCTTTAAGGCGCTCTGGGAGCGGTGCGAGTGCGAAAAAAGCGATTAACGTTGGTCTTGAAACGTTGAAGATTGTATTCATTGGGAAACACGACCTCAGGAAGATCATTCCACAAAGATGACGTTCTCCAGATGAAAGAATTCTTGAACAATGAAGTTCGAGGAGTACTAAGCTGAACAACATATGGATGAGCGGCAGTGGTTCGCCGTGTATTTCTGTTTTGCATTGCTCTAGGTGGAATCAAGTGGGCAATGTCAGTCGAACACCTGCCATGGAAATATCTGTAAAAGAGAGCTAAATCACCAACCTGTCTTCGATGCTCCAGGCTATCGAGGGTCTTGGTCAGCTCGGGGTCGCCGATCAGACGAACGGCTCTCCTTTGAATGGAATCCAGTAGCCGAAGGGTGTGCTTGGGTGCAGAGCTCCAGACATGAGAGCAATATTCTAATGATGGTCGAATCTGGGCTTTGTAGAGTGTCAAAAGTTGATGAGGTGTGTACAACCTTTTGGTGCGAAAAAGTACACCAAGTTTCTGTGCAGCTGTCCTGGCAATTGCGGCAACGTGATCATGCCAAGACATATTACCTCCCAGATTGACCCCCAGCAAATTAATAGACGGTGCCAGGGGAATTGCGTGTCCTGCCATGACTATATCCGGTTCTGTAATGTTAACCTTTTTGGAGAAGACTGCTGCCTGGGTTTTCTTAGCATTAAATTCGACCCAAGCCAAAATTTCTTCCAGGTCATTGTTGAGGCGCAATACTTCATGCTGCCTGCGAAGATGTGCGTCGGCAGCGGATGTTTGGGGAGTCAAGGTAAAAGATGAGACAAGTGTGCTGTCATCAGCAAAGCTATAAATTGGATTTTGTGTTTTTACTAGAAGGTCGTTAATATACAGTAAAAAGAGGGTAGGCGACAATATGGACCCTTGAGGAACACCGGCATTGATGGTGAAGGTGTCTGAGAGAAACCCGTCAATCGCCACTTGCAGAGAACGGTTCTTAAGGAAGCTGGTTAACCATAAACAAAATCCATTAGGCATACCGTAGGATCGCAATTTACTTAGAAGCCCATCGTGCCAAACACGATCAAAAGCCCTAGAGATGTCCAGTGCAACAGCCCGGGATTCTCCATGATGTTCGATGGTGTTGCTCCAAAGATGGGTGACATATGCCAGAAGGTCACCTGTTGATCTGGACTTACGAAAACCGTATTGATGGTCGCTGATAATGTTAAGCCCTTCCAGATACTTTAGGAGTTGTTGGTTAATAGCTTTCTCCATTACTTTTGAAATTACTGAAAGCAATGCGACGGGTCGGTAGTTGCTTGGCAGGGTCTATTTACCTTTCTTTGGAATAGGCTGGACACGCGCCGACTTCCAGCAGGATGGAAATATTCCTTTTTTGTAGGATAAGTTGAAAAGTCTACAAAATACTGGTGTAAGTTCATCGGCGCATGTCTTGAGAACAATGATAGGAATTTCGTCTGGACCAGAAGCTTTATGGACGTCGAGTCCTTTAAGAATCCGTTTAACAAGACGCTGACGGAACACGATTTCAGACATTTGCGATTGAACTGAGGGAATGTTGGGTGGTGATTTTCCCTGAAAGTCTACAGTGGAATGCGAGGAAAACAGTTCAGCAAGTAGGTTTGCTTTATCCCCGGCTGTGGTTGCTATTGTGCCGTCGGAACGTGTTAGAGGTGGAATAGTTGACTTTGTAAAGTTTTGGCTGACGGCCTTAGCGACTGACCAAAAGGACCTTGATCCGTTAGGACTGGCAAGAAGTTTGTTTCTGATTCTCTCGTTATGAGCTTCTTTGCTTTGGTCTATCATTTGCTTACATTGGTTTCGGGTGGTAACAAAGATGGCGCGATTTTCAGGAGTAGGGTTTTTACGCCACTGTCGGTAAGCCAGGTTTTTAGATCTGACAGCACGCTCGCAATTCTTGCTAAACCAGGGCTTGCCGTTGAAAGGGCGCTTTTTGGAGAAAGGAATAAAGGCCTCCATGCCAGTTAGAATGACGTCGGAGACCTCCGTTGCACAGACAGATGGATCATCGGAAGAAAAGCATACGCTTAGCCAGGGAAAGTTGCGAAAATGGTCCTTTAGGTCTTCCCACTTAGCTGATGTATAGTGCCAAATCTTACGGGGTTTAGGAGGTTGTTCAGAACTAATTGGCAGCTCGCTTAGGGTTGAAATAAGTTTGTGATCGGAAGAGCCCAATGGTGGTTGTACGGTGACCGTATATAGGTCTGGATTTGAAGTGAAAAAGAGATCTAAAAGACTAGCAAAATCCCCAGCTCGGTCTGGAACCCGCGTTGGTTCTTCTACGAGTTGAGTTAGACCAGAACTGATCGCAAAAGATTCGGCCTCGCGGCCTTGCTCATCGTTGGTGTTTGAGTATTTAAGCCAGTTGATATTGTGGACGTTAAAGTCGCCAAAGATAGCAACTTCGGCATTCGGATGATTGGTTTGCAAGAAGTCGATTGTGTTGGCTAGTGATGAGAAGAGGGCCCTGTAATGCATGTCGCTTGGAGGACGGTAAAGGCAGCATATAAACTTAGTGATTTTTTGTGAAGATATTTTAAACCACATTACATCAAAGTCTTTCGGTTCCAGTATCTCCTTCCGTTGGCAGCAAAGATTATCTCGAATGAACAGACAGACCCCAAAGTTGCGTCTAAAGCGGAAGTGAAAATCATATCCAGGATATAAATAGCTGACGGTGTTCGTTGACGTTCTGACTTTTGTCTCGGTCAGTGCAAGCACATGAGGCTTGGATGTAAGTGCTGGTGGACTGAATTGATGTTAGTGTTAAGCCCTCTAATATTGCAGAAATCAATTTTGAAGTTGTTACTTTTGGGTCTGTTAGCAACTGCAGGCGCATTATGATGAAGGGCAATTTAAGAATAGATCAGTCGTATGCACCATTGTTTTAGCATTGGTTTGCCTAACCTTAAGGTATTTATTTTGAGGCCTCGCAAAACTTACGATTATAGATATCGTTTTTACGTGATTTACTGTGTGATTAAAAAGTTTTATTTTTCAGTTAATTCAGTAGTATACGTACATACTTAGTTGTGTGTTTTAAAAATGAACCCAATTAATGACATAGTTTGTTATTTGTTGGAAACTTCATTCAGTGGTTGGACAGATGAGGATAAGAGAGACTTTTGTTACAAGGGTTTTTAGTCAATGTTTGTTTAATTACCCGCACTATACCTAGCTCTTCACCATTCTTTCAGATCGCGAGCCGCCACTGCTCTTCCTTAAACTCTAAAAGGCAATTTTCCAAAAGATGCATATTAAAAAAAAATGTTTTCATGTTTGAATCAAAGGACCGAAATTAAGAAGTTTAACTGCTATTTTCATATTGCTAAGGGTACGATCAAATACTATTTTCAAATTTAATTGTTCACAAGTTAAGTCAGAAGTTGACGCCATTTATCTCGGTATCTTAGGCCCGTTATATCCATCTCCTAGTAACTTTACCAGCAAGGTGGGTAATTTCTAAAGAAACCATTGTTGAGACAATAGTTTCCATAGAAATTATCTGGCTGGTAACAGGCCTTAGGCCCGTATTATTCATCTCCTGGTAACTTTATCAGCAAGATAATTTCCAAAGAAACCATTCTTAAGACAATAATTGTCTCCATAGAAATTATCTGGCTGGTAAAGTTACCAGGAGATGAATAATACGGGCCTTAATGAGATAAATGTGGGGTTGCACAAAGAATTTTAATAATAATTATTTAACCGGCAAGTTTGACTGTGACATAAATGACTTTGACAGGCATTATATAGGTACTCACATTTAAAGGTGTGTGATTAGTAAATTAAAAATTCAGGTAACCAGGCCAGTATGATTGCGAGAAAATTATTTCTGCCAATGTTACTTCTGTCACAGTAAAACTTGCCGGTTAAATAATTATTTTTATAATTCTTTGTGCAACCCGACAAAAGTGTGCTTTTTTAATTTAAAGGTTTTTACATTTCTATCTTAGTTTTTACACGTCAACTTTCCGCACAACTACAACAACAACTGTCAACTGTCTAAGCCTAAACTCACGATATACTAACACCGGTATGCTATTCCGCATAAATTATCTATCTCTCTTTCACATTTTGACGACACTTTGACGATATTGTGAGGACGCTTAAGGCCGGTTTACATTGGATTCAAGGAAATTATCGTTTTATTTTAGATATTTGCCCGCTTTTTATGTCAGGTTAGAACCATCAGTCGCCTGGCCATATAGCCTCAGCAGCTCAGGCCACCCAGCCCGTCAACAAGCCTTGACGAGCTAACGAAATAGGAACCATCAGTCGCGTCAGAAGGTTATGCAACCGTGATCGCACTCTTACAGTGATGACCATGTTCAAACTTCAACTTGCCTAATCGGTATACCGTTGTAGGTGTATCGTGGCTAAACCCATACAACAAGTTTATGCGATGTCGCCATTTAAAATTTGAAAGCAGCTCAATTATCAATATTACAGCTGGTTTTCCGTTCTTATTAATTTTTAATTTACCTGCAATAATCATCATACAAATGGTAAAAATCCTTTCATTGTCTGTTTCAGCAGCTACATTTCCAAATCCAACCGAAGTCATACATGTCATGGTAAAATAAAGCGCAGTCACATACATGGTTTTTCTAGATGGTCCATTTATAAGTTCTGGGGTGCTAGAATAGTAAAATTTAAAAATAAGTAAGTACCCACTTATATTAAGGAAGTACAAAATAAATGTAGAAATAAATTGAATAGGTTTTCAACGTATTAAGTCACTCTTGGACTAAAGCATTAAAAGCAAGTACAAAAATAATTAAATTTTACCGCTTTATTCAAATTCAATCTATAAAAATACTTAGAACTTGCATAAGGCTTTTAAGCGATAATTTACTAACCAAATATCCAGATAACTTTGATTCTAACATCAAGAAATGAGATTTTAAGAATAGTATTTCTGACAATGTTATTTATGTTTTATTTAAAGTTGTATGATTTGTTAATTCTTGAATCTTCGTGTAACTCTATAATTATATGCTCCCAGTTATGTTGTTACCAAATTAATTAATAACTAATTTACTACCAATTTTTAGAATCATTAAAAAATATTTTAATGTAAAATATATAAAGATATTATATTATGCATTAATTAAGACTCATTTAAATTATGGAATTTTAGGTTGGGGAAGAACAAATATAATTTTAGTGGAAAATTAGAAGTATTACAAAAAGGTTTCTATAAATTATATTTAATAAATATTATCTTTATCCTTCAAAGAATTATATTCAGATATAAAAAAGAATATTTCACTCATGTATAAATTTTCCCATAAGAAACGTTAAAAATAAAAAAATATCAGTTGCCTAGACAACGTTGTATATCCAACACACAACAATCGAACCTATTTGACGAGACAGTTTTTTTTTTACCTTTTTACTGCGAACGTGATCGTTATTGTTATGAGTTCCCTTCGGGAAATTCATTACTTTTTAAAAACAAACCCTCTCAACAGATAATTGTTATTGGATTTCAGTTACAGTTTTAATTATGTTATATGAAATTGAAAATTGTATGACAAAAAAAATTTTTATATATATTTCATTCTAGAAATATTCTCCCTAAATACCGCTCGTGCATAAAAATTAACCAGATAATTTTTAAGCACTCGTGGTATTACCCCCGAATATTTCACTCATGTATAAATTTTCCCATAAGAAACGTTAAAAATAAAAAAATATCAGCGGATATACAACGTTGCCTAGACAACGTTGTATATCCAACACACAACAATCGAACCTATTTGACGAGACAGTTTTTTTTTACCTTTTTACTGCGAACGTGATCGTTATTGTTATGAGTTCCCTTCGGGAAATTCATTGCTTTTGAAAAACAAACCCTCTCAACAGATAATTGTTATTGGATTTCAGTTACAGTTTTAATTATGTTATATGAAATTGAAAATTGTATGACAAAAAATTTTTTTTATATATATTTCATTCTAGAAATATTCTCCCTAAATACCGCTCGTGCATAAAAATTAACCAGATAATTTTCATTCAAGCTTGTTATACTAATTCCACTCGTTCTTCGAACTCGTGGAATTATAAATAACAAGCTTTCATGAAAATTATCGGTAATTTTTAAGCACTCGTGGTATTACCCCCGAATAAACGCGAGACAACTTTATATATACCGATACAAGAAAGAAACATATATTTTCGTAATTTTTGCAGTAAAGATTTAAAAATATGGGATGTTAATAAGTGTGTGAATTGCCATTTTGCGACTAATTTAAATCTTCGAAACCATTTCCGGTTTAACCGGAAGTAAAATCAACTTTTACATTTTAAATGTAAACACTTTATTTTTATTCTATATTTAAATTCTATAAAAAATTATCTTTTTAATGACCAATGACACTTTATCATTTGGTTTCAAAATGGCCGCCTAGATCAATTTTTCTTTGTTTTTTAAAATGTCCATAGTTTTGACAAACAAGGTAAGTAGTAAAGAGTAGGTCATGAAAACGTTAAAATGGCTCATTTTAACCTACTTAATAGTATAAAGCTGACTTGTTTGAGAAAAATGTATCCATTAGGGCTATTTTATTTACAACGTTTTTTCTAAAATAGCAACCATTTTTTTAAATATCAACCCATATTTATTTTATTATAATAATATTGTTCATTTAATTTTCTTTCTAACGACGTATCACAAATTAGAATTATTTATTAGGTAATAGTAGAAATTAACAAGATATAAATGTAATTTCTAGACTTGAATAAGCTATAAGAAATTTAGTCAAGACCAAAAAAAAATATAAATTCGAAATAAAGCATGGATATAAAAAACAGATATAATTTAAACATATTTTTGCAAATGTTTAAAATTTTTCTTATTAGATACTATACAAGTTTTACTTTTTTTTTATATGCACATTTTGCAAACACAATAACGTTTGTAGGTCTGATGATGCTCATTTGTGAGCGAAACATGTAACCTTTGTACTTATATATAAAAGAATTTTTGAGACCGGGACTTTGTGGGATTTATTATTTATAAGTTTTACTTGCCAATAAAATGCATTATTACCACGAAAGGGTTTCGAAATTTTACTCTAAATTAAAATGCACTGTTTCGTACCTGGAATCGTTTGGCCATACATAGGAATATGGACTTTGGGTAATATTAGCTAATTTCCACAGCCAACTATATTGTACTCCATTATCAGCATCTGATCTGCCGATGGAGTACCATATACAAGCGAGCCAGTGAGCCACCTAGAAAAAACAACCTCTAAAATATAATATACTCAATGAAAAATTACCTTTTTTAAATGCTGGTAATATCGACACGTGATTAGTCAACTTTGATCTATTCTTGGTGTTGGTACATATATTTAACAATTACTAAATCTACTATCAAATTAGTAAAAGTCCCTATTTAAAAACGATATTAAAAGTGGGACCTAACTGTCTTGACAGAAAAGTGGCAACCATTCCTTTGCATTCGCTTTGTATCTTTACTATAGCCATAGCCGCGTAGCAAAAGGCTGTAAGTTAGCCCAGTAGTAAACATCAAATGCTGAGTTGTTTTTTGTGGTGAACAGGACTCTGAATCTCTCTCACTTCTCCTTAAATCGCTGAAGGCCCCGAACAAACCTAAACTTGAGAGCAGGCTCAGATCCAGGGGGGGAGCGAAACTGTCTTTGCTCCCCCCCCCCCCCTTCTGAACCTTACCAAATGGATGTTTTTTTACTGTGAGCGTTAAAAATTTAGAGCCGGGATACGCTCTTTTTGTTTAGAAGTAACTTTTTTTTAGTCGCCCTCCTCAGCAAAATTCTGGATCCGCCACTGCTTGAGAGTCAGGCCGGATAACTTAGAAGCTCTGGACAAAAACCGTGCTGCATGACTGCAGGCTTCTAGTTCTCTAATCACGCGCACATATTGCTAATACCATAATTTAATGATGACACCACTGTAAGCAGATGATCAGGGTCCGTTGAGTTTGCGCAGCTCGGAAATTTTCTTCTTGATGTAAACATTTGACAGGACCAACTTTCGAAATATTTTTATAAGTTTTTATTTAAATTCACCCGTTAGTTCGGGTGTGTACAGTTATGGTCAAACTTTCAAAGTACATTTTTATAAATATAAACACCTAAAACTTGGAAATTATAACCACACACGAACGAACGAAACAAAAGATGGCGACGAATAAGAATACAAACAACCGCGAGCCGGTTCTGTTTACGATCTGTTAGATATCGTGTCGGTTGCCTAATTTTCTCCCTACTGCACAACCGTCACGGGCCCAAGTTTAGGTTATTTTGAATCGCACGATGGGTATCTTCGTGCTTCGTGTGGTTGTATTGGCAATATAGTGTATGTATATATATATATATATATATATATATGTGGTCACGTGCCGGTAATTGTTTGAACGCGCTCTATTGCTTGCAAAGATTTAGTACAGAACTAAAATAAATTTTATTTAGACACATCTATACTTACCAACATATAAAAACATAAGAGAAGTATAAGCATAGCAGCACCATATTCTAAATAACGATCCAATTTTCTTACTACTCTGCCTAACCGTAAAAGTCTAACCACTTTTAAAGCACTAAATAAGCTTCCGATTCCCTAGAAATGATAATAATTTTTAGATAAAAAAAATTAAAAAATATATATTTTAAATATTATACAGGGTGTTCCTTAATGACGTGCTAATATTTTAGGGTGTGATTCCTCAAGTAATTTTATGAAGAAAAGTTCGTATAAACATATGTCCTAAACGGCTTAAATGTTTTGCTACAGGGTGTTAATTTTTTTTAATGCGTTTTTGTAATATCCCCGAAAGTACTTTAGATAATATTTTCAATTTTTTGCTAATAGGACATAAAACCACATGATTTAGTTATAAAAGCTATTTTTTTTGTCTCACCAGTGGCGTCCCTGCAAACATGTCCTCTGATATTTTTTAGAAAAAAAGTTGTACGCCACTGACATTTTTTCATGTGGATATTATTTCTGATTAGCCTGGTCAATTCTACATAAAAATGGCCTCTTGCGTTTTTCTCCTCAGGCACACTGTTTTTAATTAAAATAAATTAGCTCTACTATTTATTATTAACATTGATAATGCAAAATTTTGTTTTATAAAAATTGTCGTATAATTCACCATATTTAATGAAATACTTTAATAAAAGCAGCGAAAAAATGAAATGGATTCAGATAAACACTAAGAATCGAAGAAATAATACAATGGGATGGTTATAAACAGTGGCGGATTTACCACTAGGCAGACTAGGCAACCGCCTAGGGCCGCAGGTCCTAGGGGGCCGCAAGGCAAGACCATTTTTGTAGATCGTACTTTGAGGAACAACTTTAACTCAAAACATTTTAAAATTTAGTCAATAATTAAGGTTTTACAGTGCAATTAATGCAAATCATTAATACATAGGTATAATATATGTTTATATATAATATAAAATTGTTTCTTTAATTTCTTGTACATTTTCGCTTATAACAAAAGTTGTAGATTTTGTAGATTTCTCAATTTTTCTTATGAGACCAATAGTTTACGAGATAAACCATAAAAATCATTTTAACCCCTTTTTCCAAGATTGCGGCGTTGGGACAAGGGTGGCGACCCCACAAACTTGGTTTTAACCTTACACTGACCCCCCCTACACATCTAAAAAATAAAATTGCTTTCTAAAAAAAATTATTTACGAAATGCCTGACGCAAGATTGTCTAGTTTAGCAAGTTTTGTAACTAATGCTGAACTTTGTAATAACTTGGACTTTGATGAACTGATTAAAGAGTTTGAAGCTCAAAAAGCAAGAAAAGTTTAGGGTTTAGGTATAAAATTATATAATTTATTTGTATTTGACTGAACATAATACAATATCAGTATTCACCTGAAGACGACTGGAGATACTTACCAGTTGAAACGTAGTGATTCTAAACAAATAAAGACAATGCAAGTCCAAAACTCTACTGCCGTTCAATAATACAATATACTGTAGTTCATTTTGTCATTGTGCGTTAATACTTTACAAATCCACATTCTAAATTGAAAAAAATGACTTTTTCACTTCTTAGAGTAAGAGTTGTTGACTTTTCAACCGCATAGAGTGAAAAAGCCGTTTTTTCACTTTACATATCAAAATAATCTAAATATTAATCTTAAAGTAGTTAACTTCTGAATTGGATAGGCTACAAAATTGTGATTTTAAAACATCCAAGCGTACATGGAATAATTATTTCAAAGAAAGTCAACAGCAAATTAATTTCTCTGTTGGTTTTTGAGGTTTAATTTGTTTTAAAATAGCCCTTAAAAAACCTTAAAACTTGCCATTTTCGGTTAAATTTCAGAAAATACATCCCGGTTGTAGGGGCCGCTCGATAAGCCTTGCCCAGGGCCTCCAATGTCTTAAATCCGCCACTGGTTATAAACATCAACATTTTACTTTATGTCAATAATTATTATATGAAAATTATGTTCTTAACAACGTCACCATTCCAGGATAACTAAATTAATGTGATCAAAAATTATTCGTCAATACTGCAAAATGAAGCTAATTTAATTTAATTATTTTATCTAAGAACGGTGAACCTGAGGAGAAAAACGCAAGAGACCATTTTTATGTAGAATTGACTAGGCTAATCAGAAATAATATCCATATGAAAAAATGTCAGTGACGTATCACTTTTTTTCTAAAAAATATCAGAGGACATGAGTGGTGACGTCATTGGTGGGACAAGAAACTAACTTTTATAACTTAAGCATGTGGTTTTGTGTCCTTTTAGCACATGCCAAAATTGAAAATATTATCTAAAGAACTATCGGAGATATTGCAAAAAACACATTAAAAAAATAAAAATTCAACACCCTGTAACAAAAAATTTAAGCCGTTTAGAACTTATGTTTATATGAACCTTTCTTAATAAAATGATTTGAGGATCACATCCTAAAATACTAGCGTCATTAAGGAACACCCTGTATATACATGGTAGTATGAAAATGCCTTATATTGTTTAATTAAGTAACTACTTGGATGTCCAACACAATGACAAACACTCCATTTATTTTTTAAAGGGTTTTAAAAGGTTGGGTAAGGACCCCTAAAATCAGTTCATAAGCATCGTCACTGACGTGCATCACATTTATTGTGTATACTTGAATACGACTGAGACTATCGAATTTCTTTCAAGAACTGTTTGTTTATTGAGGGATATAAATATTTCAAAATTAGTTGCAGAGGCTCGGCTCTCATTAAATATCACCTCAAATAGATGATTAAACAAGTGCAAATTTGGTATCAATTGATAGCTTAAGGTTCAAACATTGTTTGTCTTTTAAAGAATTTTAATTTAAGAGTTTTCTTTGAAAGAAAATAATTCTTAAAGTTAGTCCCATTATACTGACCCAAATTATGGTATTTTCAGAAAATTTTATACTAACGCAAATAATGGTATATCTAAAAATCCGTTACACGAGAAACAGAGACAAAGGATAGAACTTTCGATATACAGGATCCCGAAAACGGTAACAGATACGAAGATAGTTAAATTCAGGCAAAGTTGCTTATTTTGGGGCTTAATAATTTGGTGAAAGAAAATTGTATATATTCTGAATACCTTCGGAGATATCCGAAAAAACCCGAAATTTTTATTTTTGGTTTTTAATTTTTTGCGCCTTCAATTTTGACCTAGGAAAAAAAACAAAAAACACGTTCTTTAGGTTGTATAAAATGGCGTTATTAGTTTTAAAATTGGACGTTTCGTTCTTTAGATACCAACCTCAATTCATTTATTTTAATACGGAAGTGGAATTTTTAAAAGAGTTTTAAAGACTTCTAAGCGTTGGAAATTTAATACAATTTAAAGGATTCTAGAGTTTTAACGTTTTGTCATCAAATAACACATCACTAGTATTTTAATTAACCTTTCTTTACTATTATGAATAGCCCTGGCAATTATTTTTAGGATTACTTAAATATTAAAATTACATTACAGGAAGTTATGGTGTTTGAGCCGTTTAATTTTTCAATAAGGTTTATCGTCACAATACTCCAGGGAGTAAGCAAGTTTTTAAGGCATGAGAAGTTTTTATTGGTCTTTTATTAATATAACGTGTATCTTAAGTCCTATGGTTTTTGTCTTAGACCTACACCGACATACTATAAATCTCCGGTGTGAAGAAAAGGCAACTGGAGTATTAGCCTAATTATGTTACTGTGATGCGTTTATGTTCGTTTCAAAAACAATTTAAACATTTTTTTATAGTTTAGAAGATCAGGTAAAACATGTCACAAAAATAATCAGACAGAAAAATATTTGAGGTCGAGACTTTCGGTCTCTTTTCTTACAAAATATAAAATATCAGACCTCTTTGTGTAAAAATCTTGTACATTGTATTAATTTTCTAAAGCTTAGGAATCCCTAAAACTGTATTTAAAGTTCCAGGTCCGTATTTAAAAAAATTGACTTGATAATGGTAACTAAAGAACGAAACGTCAAATTTCAAAACTAATAACGCCACCTTGTAGAGCATAAAAAACGGCTATAAAAGAGTTTTTTCTTAAATTTTTTTCCCAAGTCAAAAATGGAAGCGCAAAAAACTAAAAACCAAAAATGGAAATTTCGGATATCTCCGAAAGCATTCGGAATAATTACAATTTTTTTTCACCAAATTATTAAGCCCCAAAATACTTAACTTTGACTTAATTTACCCATTTTCGTATCTCTTACCGTTTTCGAGATCCCCTTGTACGCACACGAATTTGTAGCACCCTGTATATTTAAATTAAATTCAATCGTATGTCCAGTTTCAAAGAAATTCAGTGACAGCGATCAGGAAAAAGTGGGTTTATTTTACATGCGGCAAAGAACTCTTAATTTACTTGCTAAAATATAAAATATTCAAAACACTTACGTCCTCATCGTGGTCGAAGGCATTGAAGACATCATAAGGCAAACAACTTAAAAGGTCAATAACAAACCAACTTTTAAGGTAATTCATCCTAATTACTTTTGGATCCGACACCACTTCTCCTCCGGGTCCCACAAATGTTGTATGAAAGTTAAGAACTATATCAATAAAGAATATCACATCAACGATTGAGTCCACAACCAGTAGAGAGACATCTTCCGATGTCTTATTCTTAAAAGCTACGTTATAAGGAACCTAAAACAAAATTGATTTAACGTTAGAAGATTTTAGTTTGCCAAAAGGTATTTTCGTTAGATAAAAAGACCAACAGGAATGAGTTTAAATACTATGTCCACATTGGTACGACTACGATGGAAATGACGTTATAATAATAGTGAGCCAACGATAGAGTAAAGTTAATTTTTGCCTTTATCTTAACAATTAGATAAAAATTTGAAATAGAAAAGTTTTAGAGACCATTGAGATGGACATTTTAAAATTACGCTGTAGTATATAGGATGGCCCAAAATAAACGTGGCGAATATAACTTGTATTTTTTTAAATGTTACCCCCTATATATTGTATTATTTTCTGATTCCCCACAAAATTCTATGCTTATTTTATAAATGTCATATGTCTAAATGTAATAGTTTTTAAGATATTGCCGTTTAAAATATAGCATTTTTAAACTTTGACAGGCTGTAACATTGAAACGGTTCATCTTGGAGAAAAATGATTTTCACCTTCCTATCTTAGTTTTTTATTCTCTATCTAAAGAACCAACTTGCGATTTACCATGTTAAACCAAAAAAACAGTTTTAACGGTTTAACATGTACCAGGTCAAAAACTTGGTTATGCACTACATAATCAAGACATAATACTGGTACCGGTCAAAAAACAAACGACACAATATTTTTTTGACCGGTACCAGTGTTATGTCTTGATTGTCTAGTGACCTGTTAGCCCTGATGATGGTTTTTACCGAAACGCGTAGGCAGTAATTGTTTTTATACTATATTAAAGAAGGTGAACGACATGTTTGCTTCTTTCTCAGTTAATAATGGCTTTTCTGGAGAGTAGATATGATTGTGTTATATAATATCTACCTCTATACAAAACAGATACGATACCAGAGAAGATATCGAATTTATAATATACTCGATATGGCTTTTCCAATTTAAATTTTTGTCCAAAATTAATCCTAAAAATGTTGTCGTTTTTGAACATTGAATATTCTCATTACCTGTTAAATTTTCAGAGATGAATCAAATATTCTACAAAATCGAAGTGTAAACACCGTTCAATGTAGTTGTGAAAACCTCTGCGGAAATCAAGCTTATTTGGCACAGCCTTAGCTTTTGATAGTTTAAGCAAACTTTCATCTTCGCTTTAAGGAATCGCTTTCTTGTTTTACTAAATTAATCAAAAGCATGATAATGTATCATGTATTTGATGAATCAACGACTTTATCTTATTATTAGTTATAAACATAAAAGAAGATTTTGTAAAATTTAATAAAAGTGTATTTCATGAAGCCAAGAAAAAAGCATTTGTAAAAACACAGAATCTCTTACTAGTCAGGTGGAAGCAAACATCTAAGAAAACATGAAACATAAATTTTCAAACCACCTGAAAGTGCATTATCCTATAAGGTTGTATTTTGTCTAACACTGTTAGATAATAAAATACAAATCGGATTGCATGGTTCTACCAAGAAATAAAAACTTTTCATTGGTAGGATGTCACCACCTGCAGACCGGTTTCGAACTCTTTTGTTCTCGTCAGTACAGGGTAGGTGTTCATATCATACCAAATGAAAGTTTTAAAACCTAATGCATATAATATCAACCTTGGTATAAAAACCTACCCTGTACTGACGAGAACAAAAGAGTTCGAAACCGGTCTGCAGGTGGTGACATCCTACCAATCTAAAGTTTTTATTTCTTGGTAGAACCATGCAATCCGATTTGTATTTTATTATCTAACAGTGTTAGGCAAAATACAACCTTATAGTATAAGGCACTTTCAGGTAGTTTGAAAATTTATTTTTCAGGCTTTCTTAAAAAAAAGCATTTGTTGGTCATTATAACCATTAAAATACATTTCTGCGAATGTTTCAGCAAAATAAATAATTGTTGTATCAGGTTTATAAAACCTTTCTGGTATAATTTACCAATGAAATAAATATATCCTGGTTTAAAAGAGTTAATACAAGACTCCTTCCCTTAGTCTTTTTATTCAAAGAACATGGTTCAATTAGAAAGAGAATAATATATGCCTTATAGGCATGTTAAAATGTGTATGTCTTATCTGATTGACAAGATATCCCATCTTTTATTCCTGATTTCTTCCGGTTAAGATATATACTTTGAAATAAATACATACAAGAAACTATACCAATATGATTTTCTAAATTTTTTTACAGGCCCAACTTTTTCTATTTCTTTTTAATTTTAAGTGCTAGTTGGCCTTAAATATTATAAAATAATTTAAAGACTCAAACGAACTTTTTAATTTATAATTTTAATTATGTTGAGAAAATATAGTCTTCTTTTTGAGGAAACTCCATTTTCTTATTTCGTCTTAGAGCCCGAATAGGATAGAGGGAGTTAAGCGAAAAAATATTTACATAGTTTGTAGAATACTTACCATAATAGCAGTATAAAAAGTTAAACAAAGAATAATCCAATCCCAGATGGCTTTAAATGCGCAGTAATGAAGTAAAATGTGCGGGGGAGTTTTGGGAGCTTCTTGCCGATACTGAGGCATAATATCCGCACTCAAACTCATCATCTAATTATTATGAAAAAAATATATTTATCCAAAGGCAGCGTGAAAAATATTGACAAAAGTTAAATGTGCCTACAGGGTGACCAAATATAAGTGAAGTATGTACTTTTAATATAATACAAAAGTTATGTTGAAACTTATGGTCGACTTGAACCTTATGAGAAAACGCAAATTTTTTTTATTACTTTTCTTTATTTTACATAAAACTCCGATATGCTTTTAGCCTCCATTTAAACAAGATATAATTAAATATTAGTTATCGAAGTGCTTTAGAGTAGGGTGGGGCAACACGACGCACGGAGCAAAAGTCCTATCTACGAATTTTACCCCAGTGTGTGAAAATCTGGCAACGTGTATGCCAGTCTTGATTAGCCTTCCATGTGCCAAAGTCGCTACGAAATGTACACAAAGTTTTGATAAGTGTTTTGAAAAATATGAGGTAAGTTACATTTTTTATAAAGAAAATCTCTTTTTTTTGTTTTAAACTCAAAGATATTGTATAGACTTCTTAGTTTAAATTAAGCTATATTATATGGGCAACAATTAAGTTAAATGTCAAGCCTCTGAAATGACAATGGTATTGTCTCCAGTATCGATGCATACAACAGTAGATTTTTTTTTAGAAGTTACGGGATATATGGGGCAAAAGTCTGAATTAGGTGTGGGGCCAAATTCCGCAATGCGGAGTTTTACCCCATCAAAATAAATTGTATACACGTTTATATATATTTTTGATGCTTATTTGTTTTAGGTCGTATACTTAAAAGAAAAACTGATAGAAAAGCATGCACAGAAGAAATATTACAAGCAGCAAAGAAGAATAAGTGCAGGTATTTCCAAAAGAAAGGTGGCAAGAGAGCTTGGGATAGATGTGTCTACTTTACGAAAGCGGTTGAAAGCGACAACCTCACAGCTCGCTGCTATACCAAACATCAAGGTAGTTACCCAAACACCTATAACACTAGAGAAGCAGCAGCCTACACAATCTGAACAACATGCAAATAACAAAATAGTGACTTCTTAAGATATAATTCCATTTTCAAAAAGAAAGGGAGAACAAACAAGAAAAAGACAAGGAAAAAAGTCGGAAATCCTTTCTAGTACTCCCAATAAAGTAAAACTGGAAGCTCTAGCTGAAGAGAAGTTGAGAAAAGAAAACCTGAAGTCAAGTCGTGGAACAATACAAAGAAAAATTGCAGACGATACTAAGACAGAATCACAAATCAACCCTAACATAATAAAAAAAGTAACTACTGATATGTACCCAGGTTGCAATGAACCATACATTGACCCTCCAATTAAAGAATGGATTCAGTGCAAGGGCTGCAAACAGTGGTGGCACGAAGATTGTACGTCATATGAAAAAATTGGAGTTTTTCAATGCGATTTCTGCACTTAAAGTGTGTGCGGATTTTTGCCTCATATTAATCGGACTTTTACCCCACATATGGGGCAAAAGTCCCATTATGTATTTTGTTGTTTTTTTATTTTTTTGTGAAATAATAATGTTTTATTTAACCGTTAAATGTGTTGTTTTGTGTAGGGGAATGACTAACTGTTTAACGTCTTAACAAATAAATATATATTTTTTATGGTTTATAATTTTGATAGCTAATTAACCTTTAAGTGCGTCGTTTTGCCCCACTCTACTCTACTATAGAGATTGCAGTGGTATATCACAATAATTAAAGCCGATGGATCGAAACGGTTTCAACCAAATATTTCAACAATAATTAAAATAAAACTTGTAATTGTGTTTTTTACAACGACCAAAATTACAATAAAATTTTTCACAACTTGTGTTTCACTGTTCACATGTATCTGAAGCACCCTGACTATACACTATATCGGGTATTTTCTAAGTAATTTAAATTATTTCAAGTAGCTAAATAAAAAAGAGTTTCCAAAAACTCTAGTTCCTAAAATACAGAGTGTTAAATTGTTTTCTTTGATTATGTTAAAAACGGATTGTTTTCTTTTTAGTCAGCATTCAACGATTACACTTTTTTTATAGCTTTATCATGGACGTGTGTGTAAGCAATGCTACCCATACTTTTTAAAAAAATATGCACGCCACTGATATTTTTAACTTTATGATTATTTTTATCTCTATCAATAGCTGGCTAGATATCCATTGGTATTTTTTAAATTGTGACTTAGTTTAGTAGAAATATGTTATTTTTTTTTAAAAGTGAATAAAAAAATTATTTTATTTTAAATTATACTATAGTATTATTTTTATTGTATTTTATTGATTGAAGCCAAGAAAGAAGTATTTGTAGGTCATGTCTGCGAAAGTTTGAGCAAATTAAGAAATTATTCTATCATCGGCGGAGAGCTTTATAAAGTTTTTCAAATCTTATTTAAAAATGGGATTAATATAAATTAAAAATAGTACATGGCCTATAATTGGTCTTTGCGAAACTTGGCATATCTTTTCCATTTCTGAATTTTTTTCTATCCCTAATTTAAACAATATAAATAATTTTAAAGTAATTTGTGTGTATATAAAATAGGTGTATATTTAATGTTTTTCATAAAATGTCCTAAGGAATAGTAATTTTAAATATTTTAAATTACTTAGGAAACATAATATAATAAATATGGATAAATTACTGACTTGTGCCAGATGCGATTGTTTCGTTGTATCTTTGAGGTTGGGCAGATGCGATGAGAACTGCGATACCAGGACAGATCGGCTTCTTGTTACTGATCGAGCTAATTTTGCAAATTTGGATAATCCTGAAAAAATTATTAACTTTATTTAAGTACATGAATGTCATTTGGTATAAGTTATAAGGTTTAGCGTTCCTTAATAGTATTAATGCACATAAATTGCTCAGGATATTTTTATAAAAAAAATTAAGGGTGTCCCAAAATGAATACATTTTTTAAAATTCGCGGCATTTTTGGGGGTGCAAAATATTATTTAGAAGAAAACATTCATGTTAGCAATAAATATCTAACATTTAATTTATTTTTTTGCTGTTTGGTTAAAATCAAACAGGCCAAAGGGAATGTCAGGTCAGAAAAAAGTCGAGACTTTGGGTCCCTTTTGTTATGAAATATCAAATACTATCAGGTCTCTTTGAGTAAAAATGGAAGAATTCTTCAATTAACAAATATTTTTCTTAAGTTTGGCTCTAAATGTTCTGAAACGTGATGATATAAAAAGATAATTTGAAAAAAATTTATTATTAGATGACAAATGTCAGGTTGCACAAAGAATTTTTATAATAATTAACTAACCAGCAAATTTGACTGTGACATATGTTTACAGCAAAAAGAATTTTCTCATAATCATACTGGCCCGGTTACCTTAATTTTTAATTTACTAATCAGACACCTTTGATTGTAAGTTCATAAGTCCTCTTAATGTGAGTTATTTCATAGTCAAACTAGCTAGATAAGTTATCTAATTCTGGTTAAAAATCATTGTGCAACCCAACAAAAATGTTAAAATTTTAAAAACCTTAAAATTGTGTTAAATTTTTAAACTAATAATGCTATCTTGTAGAACATTAAAAACGGCAATGAAAAAGTGTTTTTTGTTTTTTTTCCAGGTCAAAAATAAAGGCATAAAAAATTAAATACTTCGATTTCGAACTCTTCCTCAATTTAACCATCTTCATATCTCTTTCCGTCTTCGAGATTCCCTTGTACGCACACGAATTTGTAGCATCCTGTATAGTTTTATTTATTTATTTTTTTTAGAAGAAAAGAAAAATAATTCACCTGTTTACGCTATAAAAAGCACTGTATCAACAATATCCGTAAGTTACCATGTATACTGCTACAGTTACTTACCTCCTTTTGAATCGTCCGTTTCTATAGGTTGTTTTAAAGCTGTTATATCCCTGAAGGTAAGCAGAAATAGCACGACCAAATCCCTCTCGTTCTTTATGGGTGAAATCTGAAGCAACAGCCATAGTGGAGTCTCTAAAATGGCAAAACAAATAGCCTTAATATAACATTAGGTTCTATAGTTATTTATTTTAAGTTAGATATGGGTTAAACTTTTACTTAAATATTATATATCCTTTCTCTACAAGATACAATAATTAAAAATATAAATTAACTACAATAAAGCACAAACATCAATAGCTAAACAATCCTAATTTTTAAAAGGTAATTACAAAGTGAGCCTTGTAAAATGTCAAGCAATAAAAACCTGAACAATACAGATTGAAATTTCAAACAACAAAACTCACCAGTAAACATTGAAAATAGTTATTTACGTTGTAGTAGTTACGTTGTAAGCAGTGATGTAAAATAAATAAGGACTCGTTACAAAGTAAGCGTTACTATGTGATCACTAAAAGTAACGAGTCCTAATGTTATAAAAGACTCGTTACTTTTGGCATTTCGTTACTCTGAATTTAAATCTAACTAGTAACTATTCTACCCAGAATTTTACAGCGGGCGGTTTCGTTCGTGGACTTGATAGCCAAACGGATGACAGACAAAACGTATCATAATTATTTTTCGAGCTGGATTTTGTTTTTACCTCGTCAGGCGGCCGATGGCGTGTCGTTTTGCATGTACTTTGGAGAGATGGCGTATTAATATGTGTTTGGTTAATTTGTTGTCGGGAAGCCATGTTGCCTGTTGGGTTGAGGAAATACAGGACTGGAAGTTACCATTGAGAGATGAAAGTAATGTTTATTCCTATGTATTTTTAATTTATATTTCTTTTTTAATTTTAACAGGCACTTATTTTATAAACATAATATAAATTGAGTATTCTGTTTCTTAGATTGTATAGCGTAAACAAATTGTGTTTAGTCAAGTTCACTTCGCACACTGGTATTTAGAAAATTATAAAATAATAGATCTTTGATTCCTAGAATCAGATACCCAAAAGCAGAAACGAAGTGTTATTTGTTTATATTTTGTGTAAATTGAGAACAAGTAAATCTATTTTTTAATCAATACGCCATGTTCTATTCCTATTTTTTGTTATATTGTATGTTTTTATGTGTTTCTTAATCACATATTTGAGAATTGACAATAGTACATAACCTAGATTTAATATATCTATACTACAAAACATGAGTATTTGGCCATCGATCAAAGCCATATTTTTTATTTTTAAAAGTAACGATTTACATAAAGTAACGAGTCCTGAGTAACGAGTCCTAATACCCAAAGTAACGAAACGGTCCAAGTCCTCAAAAGTAACGAAAATTTACTTCACTGGTTGTAAGTGGTTTATTACAAAACAAGCTTAAATGTTAACGGATGAAGTGACATAAGAGACCAAGAAGGGATTTTGAGTACCTACTGTAAGAGTAAAATTCACTTAATTAATGAGTAACAAATACAATTTTCGTTCATAACCTTGGGTATATCCGACTTTAAGTCTTTAATTTGAGTCAAAATAATTACGTTGCAAGGCCGGAAAGTAATAAGTAGCAACTCCCCCCCCCCCCCACTTAAAAGGATTATACAATATGAGTAAACTACTGTGCTGTAATAGTCCGTAAAAGCATGTTTAAATAACTGAGGTAGGTACTTAGAAGTTTATAACTAATAAAACTCACTCATTTACAAAGCCATGGCTGAACTGACAAAGTAAATAACTATTATTTTATTTCAATACTGTTCTTCCTATGTTCAGTGTTTCACAATTTCTTCTAATTTAATTTATGATTTAAGTAGAATAAATTATTTAAGCTGAATAGTTCTGGCACGTATACGGTGTCAACAAAAAAATCCCATCAAATTATTTTATTGGTCGTTTTATGTAAAATGTAATTTTGACTCGCGTCTATATTCCAACCTATTGGCGGCACACTGCGCATGTCAGGCCGTGATAGCGTGATGGATGGACATTTAAAATATAGGTAAAAATGGATTTAATTATTTTTTTACGTCACGGTGTTGAGTCATAGTCGAAGTGTTAAGTTTTCTTACAAGAACAGTTTGTTAATTTGTGGCCTTGTGGACATAATTAAAATGGAGGGGCAGGCTATTAATCAGTAAGTTTTGTTATGGCTGCTGCTGTCACAAAATATTAAATATTTGGTGGCGGCTTTCAAGCACCTGTAAAGTAAAAACCTAACCGTCATTTTTTAAATTGTAGAACAGTTTATGTGTGCACAGACTGTGGGATGAAATGTAGTACAAAAACAAATATTAATGTTCACATGAAAAAAAAACACAAAGTCTTCAAACGATCACCTTTAAAGACCATTACATGCAATGCATTTCTGGTATTAATGCACTAAAAACAACAATAAGTCCTATGATTTCTTCTAACTATGACCGTCATATCAAAAAGTCGGAATTACAAAATCGTCAACACCGGTAACCACATCTTTGAATTCCTTAAAACGTAAAAGAAAAAAAGAGAATAAATAAGTGTTTGATTTAAAAATAGAAATAGAATACCGTAATATTAAAAATTTAATTAATTAATCGCCATATCAATCATATTTTACATGTAATAATTGAACTCATTTCTACCTACCATGTAAATTTCAACTATGCCGCAATCACGCTATCCGCCCGACATGCGCAGTTGTGCCGCCAATAGGTTGGGATATAGATGCGAGTAAATTTTGGGGATTCTCCTGCCCTTGAATGAAAAATGGCGCAATTATCTATAATTACGTGACTTGCGTTACCTGTTAATCCTAACATCAAAAAAAGTTCTATAATATTTTTAAAATAATATTAATAAGTTTGGAACTTTCTTTTAAAGATTTTGATTAATTCCTAACCCAAATCAAGTGATTAGGAATTAATATGCCATTTTTCATACTCAGATAAGCATACAAATTTTGCTTAAACGTACGGTGATATTTTCCTTAAATCGACAAATAAAAAAATAACCAATTGATGACTTTTTTTCGGAAACTTTATTTCATTGCCAATGGGGATGACTATATTCGGACAGGCAATTTTTCCTAATTTTGATATTGCGATAGATCTTAGCGGAAATAAACCTATTAGTCAACAAGCATGGCATAAGTAATATAACCTCAAAGCTCCTGCGTTTCCTACATAAGCTACAAGGCGAGAGCGATGCGAACGAGTGAAGCATGACTTCAGCACAGAATATGTAGTTATAAAATATTCCGTGACTCAGGAAAGACCGAGACGTCTCCTTCATGACGTTATCTATTAAAAGGTCATATCGCTAGTTTCTCGTAGACATCGCTTACTTAGGACACTCTGTAGACTTATTAACTTTAAAGCAATTAATTTGGATACTAATGGATAAAGCAATATCAGTGCATAAAAGCGATTAGCAGTTAAGGCAGTGTTATAGGCATCTTTGATACAAATATAGGATGTCTTTGGGTTTTTAACTTTATCACTGTTACACAATACAATTTAATGTTAAATACATGAAAAGGTCTAATATAGGTTGGGATGCGTTTTCCATCATTATTTTATTTGTTTGTTTATTAAAAAAAGTATACATTTCATTAATAGCTGATACGCTCCTAAATTTTAATTACTAAATTGTTCTGATGATGTATTACTTTTTTAGAAACGTAGATAACTAGGGTCGAGTTACAAATAATTATTGTATTTGGTGTAAAAATTACTTTAAGAAATAAAATCACATAGCCTTATAAGAAAATCATTTCGAACAAGTAATGAAAAGTTATTACTAAACACTGTGACGTGCATCCAGCCAGTAATTGGACGAACTATAAAAAAGGGTCCAAATCCAATAATTTAAAAGAAGGAAGCAAGACAAAATATATATATTTGAGCATCCAGTCAGTAATTGTAATTTAATTTTAATATACATTTTGTTTGTTATCAAATAAACTGCTGGACAATTGCTTTCGAGCAAGAAAAATTTCGCCTAAATTTAACAGTTAATATTTTCTGAACCAGATATAATATCGACCTACAGTTTTAAATGGTTGATAAATTCATCCCTTGGAAAACCATTGTCAATGTTGGATTTTCTTTAACTGCCAGAAAATTTGATATGCAGGGTATTAAAGAAGACGATGATTTTTGCTCCAATTTTAATGGCGTGTAACTTTTACAATAATATTTTTAAATTGTATCACTCTACGTCAATTGAATCACTCGTTCATAGCAAAGAAAGTAATTTGTCAAATTTTTGATATCTGCTATATTTTAAGAAATACCGATTTTTTTTAAAACCCTTGCTTTATTTTAACTTATTGGTAGCTAGATCTCACTGTGCGTTGTATCGTGCAAACTTTTCGAGTGATTATTATATCTTATGAAAAGCTTGATTATGTTCAGTAACAATAATTGTACCTAAATGTTATGATGTACAGTGGCGTACTTATAAACACCTATATGTCTATGGTTCATGAGTATCTCACGATTGTTTTATATTGGAAAGTACTTGCCCCTAGATTAGGTCAACTTTTTCTTATTTTTTAGTTTTTTATATCGCACTACAGGTATATTATACAGTGTGTTTACAAAATTTTAACAAAGATATTTTTTTAATTTAATTTTTGGAAAAAATGTATTTATTAATTTCTAACTTTCTTACACTATATATACTCATATACCATAGACATATAGGTGTTTATAAGTACGCCACTATACCTCATACCATTAAGGTACAACTATTGTTACTAATAATCAAGCTCTTCATAAGGTATAAGAATCACTCGCAAAGTTTGCACGATACAACGCACAGTGAGATCTAGCTACCAATAAGATTGAATAATAAAGTAAGGTTTTCCAAAAAAATTGGTATTTCTTAAAATATAGCAGTTATCAAAAATTTGACAAATTATTTTCTTTGCTATGAACCAGTGATTCAATTGACGTAAAGTGATAAAATTTAAAAATATTATTGTGGTGAAAGTTACACGCCATTAAAATTGGAGCAAAAATTATCGTCTTCTTTAACACCCTGTATATAAAATTTTCTGACAGTTAAAGAAAATCCAATATTGACAATTGTTTCTCAAGGGATGAATCTATCGACGATTCAAAGCCGTAGGTCGATATCATATCTGGTTCAGAAAATATTAACTGTTAAATTTAGGCGAAATTTTTCTGGCTCGAAAGCAATTGTCCAGCAGTTTAGTATTACCTAGTAAAAAATTGGTCACTGATTTAAATTCGTTTATAAGTGAATACCAAACAAAGAGCTGATTCATAACAGCAAATATATTGGATATTTTTCCATTACTGGCATTTACCTAGATTTTCAGGTAGTTGCAGATATATCTGTAAAATTCCGTTAGTTTTCTAAAATATCTCCGCTTATACGCTTAAACGTAACTTAATCCTAATCTAACAATTCGTTAACATCCCAAATAATTCGAATTTATAAATAATATAATTAAAATTAATCTAGTTTATTATTATAAAATTACCTATACTCACATTGGGTCATCATATTTAGCGTATATTTTGTTATTTTAAAAATAAATAATTGAGATCCTGATGAAGCTCATAAGCTTGCTATTTTTTTGTCATTGCCCCTTACAATCTAGATATAAAATTAAATGGAAAAAATAGGGTTAGATTTGCTACTACCTATTAAAAGACATAAAAGGTAAATTTTTAAACGAATCAAATCATGCCTCTAATGTGACTTTCTTCAAGAAAGGACCTATTCTTCAAAAATAAAAATATAAATAAATAACTTTTTGATGTCGTAAGATGTATGGCATATGCACGCCAATAAAGTATGTTCCACATCGACTCTTTCTGGAATACCCACAAAGGATAAAGTATATGGGTTAGACAATTTAAATAATCAGGTTGGTTGTAATTTTCCTATTGCATATGGAGAACTGTAAAAATAATAAGAGGACTTAAATTCCGCGCTTCTAAGTAATCAAAATTAGAATGTAAAACTTTCTTTAAATACCTCCTGCAATATAGTAATTCTATCCAGCAAGAAAAAAATTCAATATGCTTCAGATTTATTGCGTCGTAACATTTTAAAACTTCACCTGGTATATTTTTAAATAAGCATTGCGTTATTTTAAAAAGCTTACATTTTACTTGTGCTTCCTTAAGAATCACGAAAGTACTACAAAGCATAAAGTGGAATTACAATTTAGCCAAACTACAACATTTGAAATTATAATACTTAATACTTAAATAAAATTAGATCATGGACCAATGTACCTCACACGATCAATGATATTGCAGACAATACCTTATCCTATTGACAATAATATTGACCGTGTAAGGTAAAAAGGGGACGACGGCAGTAGTCCGGATTTTCTGTTTTTCAGGCTTATTATTATTGACCATGTAGGGGCAAGAATCAATACTTTCATCAATACTCAGCTAGTTCATGTCGCGTTACTGTAAAGGTAAAAGTGGCGACAAGGACCGATCCCATTACCTGTGACTTTGACGTTCAGACCTATTGATGATGACACTGTTTGCTCATCCGGTTCCCATGAGAAGAAACAGATGCCCTTCGCCACTTCATCATACCCTTTTTGGCGAAAATAAAGCTGGGGACCAGCTCCTTGGACAGAAATAGAGGTACGAAGCAGGTTTATTGACAAAACTATTGATCGTGTGAGGTAACACTATTGAAGCTGGTTGGTAGAAGGATACTGATATTGTTAATATTATTGCTCAAATATAGGGTCCACTAATTAAAGGAAAATATTTTAGATAATTAGCTTTGAATTTCAACATTTAAAGAAAGCCGAATAGATAGGCGCACTATGATTCATTTGTTACTTAAGAACCGACGTGACTTCGGAGCGCGCCGTCTTTTATTGCATAAAATAATACAATGTCTTGTGTCTGAAATGGATCGAAAACGGGGACAAACATAAGTTCATCCCCAAAAACGGTTACCACATTTTTGCAGTGATCCGACGTTCTTTAAATATTGAAATTCAAAGTAATTGGTAAAGAGGGTGCTGCAACAAACCCGGGTTCTCTTCAGTAGATCTTAAACAAATCTGAACAACCACAAAGAAGAAAATCAATTTCTTGAAAACTTAGCTATTGAGCAAACTCATATGCTTAAGGCTCTACCACGAGCTAAACTAATTAAATAAAACAAAGCCCATTAAAAAAATAAATTATTTTATTTAATTCGTGACGAAACCCTCAAAAAACCAACTGTTAAAACCTTTAAATGCAAACACTTTATGATATTATTATATATATATATATAGGAGACATGTATTAAAAGTGTTCTAACACTGATGGGATGCACAAACATTTGACAAAATAATTAACTAACCAGGTACTTTGATACTCATTGATAGGACAATAAAACTTGTCTTGAATGATAGAAGAGTTTTGGACTTGCATTGTCTTTATTTGTTTTAAACCACAACGTTTACCTGGAAAGAAAACTGAATTCATATGAATACGACCAGGCCCGTGCCTAGCACTTTTGGCGCCCTTGTGCAAATTTAAAATAACGCCCCAAATTCGTTCAACGTTCATATGTGAGTACAGATACGGGTTAAGTTAGGTATTATTATCCACTATTGAATTGAACAATAATTTTAAAAAGTATATTCATAAATTTATTTTTATATTTTACAAGTACAAGCCATACAAGTATTTTCTCATTGAGATACATAACATAATTATAAACTTATAGAAAACAGAAATATATTCTAACAGTATTACAACTCAAAATTTTTGTATTTTAGTTTCAAATGTAATATATGATACAAAAGCACAAGAAATAAAAAAAATATTTAAAACATAAAAAATACTCGTTTATATATCACAGGACGAAACTGATCGACAAATAAAAACAAAACAATATATTATTTTAATAATGCAACATGTCACCTTTTTAAGGTTAATATCGAGGTATTAGGTATTGTTATTAATATTTTAGCTAAGTGAATTGAGCTTTTCGTGCTTTAATTTTTGCAAATTGTTTAATTAAATCTTCGGTGTCTAATTCTTTTAGCTGGTCCGATTCTATTGAAATGATAGCAAGATTACTTAGTCGGTTTTGCCCCATGGTCGATCTTAAATAATTTTTTATTATTTTGAGTTTTGAAAAAGATCGTTCTGCGGTAGCAACCGAAACCGGCATTGTTAATAAAATACGAAGTATTATGATCGTATTAGGAAAAGAATCCGCTAAGTTGTTAATTGTTATATAATTTAAAGTTTCTTCTGGAGACGTAATAACTTTTTCATCAAAATTTTGTAAATATTGCAATTCTTTAACAAGTTCCACGGCAGTTATGTCTCGTTCATTGCGAGTTTTGTCATTTAATAAATTTTCTACTTTTTGGCATAATTCTAATTGTTCGTTTTCAGAATAATTTTTAAATTTATCAATATTCTATAAAAACGCGAAATTATTAGAGTAAGAAGAAAGTAATTTGAATCTCTCATCCACTGATGTTATGATTACATCTAGAGCATTAAAAAAACAATCAACTTTGAACTTTAAAGTTTCGTCCTGGATCGGTTCATCGTCCCATTCATAATCAAAATGTTTTTTTTTATTTTTCGCGGTTTTAGACCTCTTTGTTTTTTGAATGTAGGTTCTATGTCTAAGCTGGATGCTATTTCTTTAGCATCAATCAAAAGATCATTAAAACCTTTATCAGAGCGGTAAGCTTTCAAAAAATTATTCAAATTATTTAAATGATTATAACACTGAGCAACATCAAAGTTCGGTTTTTGAAGAATTTTACTAACAATGTTAACTTTACTTAAAATATTATACCACAATATAAGAATGCAAATGAACTCAAAATTTTGCAATTTTTTGGCCAACGATGCAGCCAAATTTTTTACGTTATTTTCAAAGTTTCCTTCGCTTATTTCAAACAGAGCATCATAAACCTCCCCAAGTTGATACCTTAAAGGAGTTATTGCGTCTATTCTACTATCTATGCTACTACATTGCAAGCTCAGACAGGAAAAAAACGCTTGTCCGCTCGTTGGCTCGTTGCAAGCCAAATTTCAAGCTCAAACATGAATAAAATCAGATTTGTTTGAGTTTACACAATTCATGTTATCATGCTACGTATTCGATCGAATAAATGCTATTATTGCGTACTCTCATTTGGAAAATATATTATTTTCGAGAAATTCGGTTCCCTCATCTCAAAGAGAAAAAATAAAATAATAAACAAATAAAAAACAATGTAATAGCTAGCAATTCCTTACTGTTTTTTTTATCATTATAAATTTTGTTTTGACAATGTTGTTTGTTGCTTTATCTTTTTTTTACTTTTGAGTTTTAAGGCTTTTCGGCGCCTCGGCGCCGTCGTGCATCACACGACTTTGCCCTTATGTACGGCGCGGACCTGAATACGACTGGGGATATTTACCAGTTGAAACGTTGTGATTTAAAATAAGTAAAGACACTGCAAGTCTAAAACTAATCTATCATTCAAGCAACATAATTGTCTCCAACCTAAAACTTGTCTATTTAGCCAAGACAATACATACTGTATTATTTGTTTAGGTGTTGTTTTTGTTGTTTGACCATTGACTACTAGGAATATTATAACACACGACAGATGCTACAACACTTTAAGATATGACGGACTTCTTTAATTAACACACAATACTTTCGAATATGAATGATATAAGTATTACAATTTATGATATTATGACATACTTCTTCTTAGTATTGCAACCACACACTCGGATATGACAGTCATTTTTTAAAATTCGACGCTTCTAATATATTGTATTATAAATCACGGTTTTGGGAAATATTTTACTGGAAAAACACTTTTAAAAATAGATATACAGTGGGTTACATAAAGAAATCGACTAAATTAGCTTAACCGAGCATTAAAAAGACAAAATTTAATCAGAGGTTGGCATGGCCAACTTCGTATTTGTGTCAAATAACCTTATATTTTACAAGAACTGGCATATAACAGCGGCCATTTTTTGCAAAATCTAAGGTTATTTTGCGGAAACGTGCACTAGGCCTTGGCAGCCTATAATTAAATTGTGTATTTTTAATCCTCGGTTAAGATAACCGAGAATGATTTTTCTTTATGCACCGACTGTTTTCATACAGTGTGTGCGCGGATGAGGTTAGGTTGAGAAGTAAAATATGTACCGAGTGTTTTCATACAGTACATACAGCAGATGAAGTTTACAACAGGACAAAGGGACTAAATTATTTGGGACACGTAAAAATGTCACTGCTAATAATAACATTTTTTGCTTGTTAAATAAATAGGATTCAAGTTAAGATAAATTTAATTTTTTTATACAGAAGGAGCATATATTAAAACGTTATTTAGCATAAAAGTTATAGTATAATTTTAACCAAGTCTTAGAGCGACGAGAGATTTAAGACGCAAGGGCTATAATAGTACAGCTGCCTAAACCAAAGTTAATATATTATTTTCCACTTAACACACATTTAAAATATACTTATTTTTACGGTAGTAACATTTATAAAAATGTAAATATTTAAAAGATTGCTTCTATAACTTTTTTAAATTAAGTTACTTGTGCTTTCGAATTGACAATGAATTTGTTTTTGTCTTGTCGGGTGGCTTTGTAAATGTCAATTTCTATTGATCGATGGGGAGTGACGAAGTCCGTTTGTAATAAATTTATTGTGAAGTTACTAATTTTATCTACTTTCATTTAGTAATATGAATTTTACAGTTCTGTAAATCGTTTTGTAAGGGCATCTATTACAGCACTAGTGCTGTAATAGATGATGATGTTTTAGAAGAAAGATTTATTATTAACAATTATAAAATTAATTACCAATTATTATTTAAAATATAACACTTAAGGTTTAATATAAACATTAATAATACTCTTTTTACAGTGGTTTCTGGGGGCGTTGCTTTACGGAAAAATTACCCAAAAGGGTTTTCTCAGACACGTCCTTTATTTTGTTAGCTTGGCACCAATCTTCAAACTTCTGATACTCCAACTCATCCGCGCCTTGGATTTTGTCGGAACTAAACTTGAGATCGCTTCGTTTGCCGCTGCTTCTATATCAGAGGGTAAACTTCAATCAGAATCGCTCATTTTGAAAAACGCTTTTTATATTTTTGAATTTGTTTGACAAAGTTTCGACAGTAAGCATGCGAAACATTAACTATGCGAAAGGTAACATAAAAAACTTAATTAGTAAACTTAATAGCAGGTGCATTTTTCCAGGTGCATTTTTATTTTTAAAAATACCTTTTGCCAAATATTTTTATCCATAGATGAAAGTAGATAAAATTTTGTACAATATTCTTGTTGTAAATTCATATTACTACACTCGATATTTTATTAAACTCGGCTGACGCCTCGTTTGACAACTTTAACATCTCGTGTTGTAATATGAATCTTTAAAACACATCGTAAATAACTATTATGCCTTATTACGACCCGAGTACTATTAAATCTCCTAATGAATATGGCACAATATTTTTTCTCATAGCTTATATTTGTAATTTACAGTATCGATACTTTACAATATCGAACATCTCTGACAATCTGATGTATATTGTCAATTAATATCTGGTTGCCTGATTTCAAATAGACTGTTTTCATTTTTAACCATGGTCAATAATTGTAAAGGCAGAGATAATAGATATCTAAGGTTAATAATCGGTCAATAATGGCCGTTGTATAGGTTAGTAGTGGAAAAACATTTTGTTTATCATCTTCTACCAGAAAACCAATATCATTTGTGTTTTAAATTAAAGCTAAGCCGAAGTACAAGATTTGATTAAAGTATGTGAATATTAAAAGTAACGATTTTTTCACTTTATCGGTTTTCACAGTGGCGTAGCTAGGTTGAGTGGCGCCGATTATCAGACTTAAAAATCGCGCCCATGAAAGGGGAGGGGAACAATCAAACCCAATAAGTATGAGGTAAATTTTTAACAGAACAATAATCTCAGAACAACATAGTTACAACAACATTGGATTCACGAAGTAACAGAGCCCGGCTTGGATGTCCCGATTTTGTATTCTAGAAAATAAAGGAATAATTGTAGGAAATAAAGGCGGTACGTTGCGTAATTTTAAAGGCATAATGGCGCCTAAACCTGGTAGCAATTGTTGTTCCTGATGAAAGCTACGCCAACTGAGTTCACACTATTCTCTCTCACACTAACTGGATACCATTAATTCTAATATGATTTAACACAATCTTGTACATGGGCTTAGAGTTTAATATAAAATATATTATTTTTTATATTGTGTTCTTTTGATAGAATATCATAAATAAGATATGTCTACTGGTATGCAAAGTAACGTGTTCGTAGTTTTTAAAATTATCTTTTTGAGAACGTGAATCTGATTTATTTGACAAGCAAGAACTTTTTTCCTCAAACACAAAAGTCTTAAACGGAAAATACGGTTTGGCACACGGCTGGCCTGTGTGCACACCTTTTTCACAGTCAATATGTATTTTGCCATAGCGACGAATGCTGTGAACAATTAAAATACAACATAAGATTATTTTGAGGTCAGTTCTATATTATAACAGGTAATTTTAAAACTTTTCGATTTTCTGCCATTGTAGAAAAAGTATAGTGAACAACACGTTTGAAAATACCGTTTCACGCTCATTCGACCTTTGGCGTTCGGCTTAGGATATTTATTCTTTAAACTGTAGTTCAAGCCCACACACGTCTTACTCGTATGAAAAGAGCCATTTATACTATGTATTATTAGGAGGGATGTTTTCATGATTTTTTTAAAAATTTGTCCTCATCTAAACCCAATTCGTGGACATAATAAACCAGATAGAATTTACTGTATATACACTATATAATATAGCGTTTGTAAATTTTTTATTAACAAATGGAAACTTTTTTAGTAGTATTAATTTTTTGACAAAAAGTTATTTCTAATAAAAATATTTTATTTCTTCCAAATACAGAACGGCATAACTAAAATTGACTTGGCTTTTACAGGATACTCGACCATTTTGCTTTTCCATGTGTTGGTATTTTTATTTAATAATATATTTAAATTAATAAGATAATTTTGGATACATTTCTTCAAAGGTTTATTTTTTATTCTTAGACGAAATAAGTCGATATAAAAACAACAATATTTACAACTATAAGTATTCTATTTTTTCAGAAACTATAAAGAAGCCTCCACCGTCGCGTGAGGTATGTGATGGAACGAATACCTGCAGGTGTACGTCGGTGGAGGTTATTTGGATAGTTTTCGCGAAAGAATAATATTAATATTTCTTAAAATATGTAATTTAAAATAAATTTTATTTGTATATATAACCATATAAATGTATATAAGGCAATAAACATGTACCGCAACATATTTTTACAATTGTTTTTCATATAATAATGAATAAATATGTCGATCGGTTTAGATTTTATAAAATATTTTTTTTACAAAAAAAAAGCTTGGCATCATCTCAGTTTTGCAAATGAAGTATTTTGTCTTAAACTAGTTGAATAAGTATAGTGTCGTTCAGACCCAGCTCAGAGCACCTCCGGATGTGGGGCCCTAGGCCCCGGCCTATTGGGAAAATTGGCCACCCGACCACTAAGTCAATTTCAGTTGAGCGATTCGATATTTGAAGCGAAACTTTTTGTAAATATTAGTTTTTGGTTAAAAAATCTATAATAACAAATTTAATTGATTCAGCCGATACTAGGTGGAAATCCATAACTATTATATTATAGGATACAGTAAAACAAAGTTGAACTTGTAAATTTCCACTATATTAAAAAAGGAGAAACATAACATGTTTCGCTGCACGGCAGCTTCGTCAGATGACAATGTGAAATAAGATGTAAAAGGTATAGATTATTGACAATGTAAATAAAAACAGTGGGAGGGTTAAAAGCTAGGAAAAACCCAAAGAAAGGGTCGGTATAATTCAATTAAGTAAAATGATGGGTTTTTTCAACCATTGTTAGGTATACAATTATCAACAGAATAAATTTAACAAAGGTGAACTATTTAAATCTAATTGATCATTAAGTAACAGGTCCGTATTCTTAAGTTTATTAATTTCGACAGACTCTAACAAATTAAGTTTTAAGCCCTTATTTTCTGTATGTAAGATTTTAAAAGATGGATCAAAATTATGTTGGTTATTGAGCAAATGGTTAGCGTAATTAGAATCGGTTTTATTTTTAATAAAACTATTATAATGTTCGTGTATTCTTTTGTTGAAGTTTCTCCCTGTTTGACCTATGTATGTTTTCGGACAATCCTTGCAGTTTAATTTATAGATGCCAGAATTTTTGTTTTTATCACTTTTGGTTTTATTGTTTTTAATAAATTTACCTAAAGAGTTATTAGTTTTGTAAGCCACATTTATATCAAGTTTATTGAGAAAATTGCCAATTATTTTGCTAGGTTGACCAAAGAAAGTGACAAGTTTAAAATTGTTAGCGTAAGTTTTGATTTTGGGAAAAACTAGGTCAATAGCTTTTTTGTAGGTTTTCTTTTTTAAAATTTGATCAATAAGATTAGAGCTATAACCATTATTAACCGCAATTTGTTTTATGATGTTTAATTCTTTTTGAAAATTGATTGTGTTTAAAGGGAGATATACTAATCTGTGTATCATACTATGAAAAGACGCTAATTTTTGTTGTATAGGGTGACATGAAGAGTTGTTTATAACCGTGTCAGTATGAGAAGGTTTATGGAAAACTGAAAAAATGTGTCTACCATTTTCTTTATTAATATTTAAATCAAGAAAATTAATAGAATTGTCAATTTCATGTTCAATTGTAAACTTGATATTCTTATGTAAGCTATTGATATATTCTAAAAAGACTTGTAACTGTCTGTCAGTTCCGAGAAAACATGTTAGGACATCATCAACATACCTATGCCAATAAAGAAACTGTTTGAAAAGAGGATGTTTGCTGATTTTATCTTCTAAAAAATCCATAAATATTTCAGCCAACAAGGGGCTAAGGGGGTTACCCATAATAAGACCATTTTTACTTGTATATATTTTATCGTTGAACTCAAAGTAATTTTGTTCCAAGCATATGGTTAGTGGGTTTTTCCTAGCTTTTAACCCTCCCACTGTTTTTATTTACATTGTCAATAATCTATACCTTTTACATCTTATTTCACATTGTCATCTGACGAAGCTGCCGTGCAGCGAAACATGTTATGTTTCTCCTTTTTTAATATAGTGGAAATTTACAAGTTCAACTTTGTTTTACTGTATCCTATAATATAATAATAACAAATTTCTTTCAAATTCTACACATCCGCTATAATATTGTCTTTTATAAAAAAAAATAAAGAAAATGTCCACCAATAAAAAGTATAATAAAGAATTATTACATATCGTCTAATAATAATGATTTTAGCCCCATTCCAATCAAGAGGTGATTGTTCACTCTTTTTGTTTTAAAAATACATGGAAAGTGTCCCCGTTTTACGTGTTTCACTTTAACCATTGTTTAACATCGCATATTCCACCAACGTCATAATGAACTTTGAGGTTGAGGTACAATGTTTTAGCCTAGTTTTGGTCCAGAGGAAAATTAAAAAACTTTTTAACGAACAAGGGGAAAAAGAGATAATAAAACAATCGTGTGATATGTGACAGATAGTTTAACATGCACCTTATGAAAATAGTGAAAACCTATACGAAATTTTAAGAAATTTTCATTCACACTTACTTACAAATAATGTAATTATTTTAACAATTAAAAATCTATTAGATTCTGGCTTATATGGATGATGGCTGATTATAATAAAAGAATTTATTTTAAAAAATCACAACTATGTTTACATAGATGATAGCAAATTTGAATATACAGGGTGTGCCAGATAAGAATGCACTCTACAGGGATCTCGTAAATCATATTAGATACAGGGATGGTTAAAAGTTGTGCCCTACTAAATTCTGCAACATTGTGTTTCAAATTAAAAAAAAAAAGAATCTTTCCGAAGTTGCTAAGCTTATTTTTAATTTTTGCCTTTTTGTGCAAATTTGATCTCAATGGACAGCTAAAGGTTCAAACGTTGTTTGTCTTGTAATAAATTTGAAATTTAGGGCTTACTTTGGAAGAAAAGAATTCTTAAATTTTGTTTAATTAGGTATACTAACACAAATTATGGACTATTTTAAAAATTAACGATAAATCAAAAATTCTGCTACATGAGAAATGGAGTCAAAGAATGAGTTTTTCGATATATTTAAATTGAAGGAAATTCATATGTCAAGTTTTGAAAAAATCAGTGACAGTGGACGATAAAAAGTGGGTTTATTTTACATGTTGTGATGAACACTTAATACAATTATTATTAAGCAGTGCTACAAGTTTCAAAAATTATATAAACTAAGTTACCTTATTCTACAGGCTCTAGTAGCAATTGATGCATTTCGAAAGCTTTGAAAATACAGGGTGATTCCTAAGTTAATACTTCCTTTTTAGCTGTGTATAGAAAGCATTAAAATAAACAACTTTTTCAAATAAATTTTTTCATAAAACTCAAAAATAAAGTACTTACATTCATTTACTACACTACGAATCAAATACGGTTCTGCATAACTTGCCCGTTGAATAACATTAAGAAAACTTCTGGATGTAGGATGAGTCCGCAAGGGAAAGCGTTCTGCGTATAATCTCGAAGAAACATCTGCACTTTTACGACACTCACAGTCAATTAGCACCATATCTATTAGTTCATTGTTTTCAAACTTTAATATTTTCACCTGTCACCAATTTAAAATTAACTTGCTTCAGAAAAACACACTACAGTGAATTATTCAACACCACCCGTAAATTAAATGACTAATAAGAGATTAGAAAAACAACAGAAACTATAGCGGGCTATGTTTTAGTGACCAAGCCCGCACTTAGATTTTTTACTGCTCTATCTCGCCTATTTTTGAGTTTCTTGAAAAAGGGTATTTGAAAATGTTGTTTATTTTAATGCCTTCTATACACAGCTAAAAAATAAGTATCAACTTAGGAATCACCCTATACACTGCCATCATATGTAAGGTTTTATCATTTTGAATTTTCATTTTTGCACAGAAAAAGACTGATAACTTTTACACAACTAGTGCTGTGATAGCTTATTATGTTTTTGATTTAAAGCTTACTGTGTAAAAACTAAGAAATCTTAGTTTCATTACTACTAGTTGACATACCCAAAATATTTATACCTACTTGATCAGGAGTTGGCCCAATTTTGTAAAGTCCTCTTAAACTTAAGTTTAAACCTAGTTTTAAACCGAAGAATAATTCTAAAATTGTCGAAATGTTAGACTTTATAAAATTGGCTAACCAGTTTAAGTCGAAGAAAAATGTCAAAAATATTTAATCTATAATGTGGGATTGACAGCAAAGTTTAAGTTAAAAGTAATTTGTCTGATCAAAATATTACACAAAAATGTAACACAAATTATCATTCTTCAATTTAAACTTAGTGTTAAATGGACTTTATAAAAGTTGACTTATAAAAAAAAGAATAGGGCGTTTATATTTGCCGTAAACGTTTTTAAATTAAAGAATTCTATCAGGATGGTTGGGTGAAAAAACGACCCATGAGATGTGTTTATTAACGTCAAATTGACAAGACGATGACATCGATTTATTAATCTATAAGATCCGGTTGTACAATAAGAACTTAAGTACGAGTTTAGTTGAGCTCTACTTAAAGTTGAACTCGATAAAGTTGTCAATTTTCTGACCGATAACATATAACCCAATAAACCTTATAAAAAATTATTTTTTACTTTAAAATTTGTGGTAATAATATTTTAAAGTTATGAATGCGAATGATGAGGTTGAACACTTTCTGGATTTATCAGACGAATCGGATGATGAAGATTTTATGGATGTACTAGGAGCTATAGAAAACGCTCGAAGACGGCCTCAATACTTTAATCTAACCCAGAATGTCAACAAATGAATTTTGATCTTTTTTATTTTTTTTTTAGTAGAAGGGTAGTTGAAAAATAAATACGATTTTGAGTTTAATATAAAAAAAATAATAATTTAACAACCATCTTTATTATCACAAAAACCTAAGGCAATGTACACATTAATATACCTGACTTGTTTAGCCAATGTTATATTAAATAAAATAATTTAATCTTTATTTTTGAGTTTTTGAATTAAAATGTGTCGCTCCAGTACTAAAATTTCTTTTTTTAATTTGTTCTGCTCTGTTATACCTTCCACATTTACTTTCATCTCCGTTTCTATTCTTTTTATTCTAGCGTCGGACTTCTTTTTAATCAGCTCAATCTCGATTTGATTTTTTTTCTCAATAATTCTAGTTTGGTAACATGCTCCTCTTCAATTTTTTTTAATTTTTCAGTTTCCAAAAGAGCCTTGGCCCCTGCCCAATGACTCACTTTCGAACACAAAGCATCATACTCATACTTTGTTCTTTTAGATGAGTCCCCTATCTGTTTTTTTTATTTTCCAAAATACTTTAAAACTCCCTAACCAAAGTTAATATCAAAAATTCTTCTTTAAAGGTAAAATTTGTAGACCGTTTTGTATTAGAAGACATGGAAAAAGTATCTGCAAATAATTGTAAATACCCCAAACTTTGACAACTAATAAAGTTGATGGTTTTTTGACAACGTAATCATGGTAATTTAGTTATTGATCCTACCTGTGCAGACCCGTGGTTAGGAATTGATTATACAATAGAAATACCTTTTTGAACCGAGTTCAACTTTAAGTAGAGCTCAATGAGCTCAACCAAACTCGTACTTAAGTTCTTATTGTACAACCGGATCTAAAAGATTATTTAAAAATTATTGAAAAATTTGAACTGAGTTTAGGAAAGGAAACATAATTTAATAACTGACAGTAGACATAACGTCAAAAAAGTATTTACTTTGTTGTGCTGAATTTATATCAGTTGAAGAAATTATGGAAATCTTGTTAATTTTATAATGAAAACCCTTGGAAAAATAGCATTCAAATTTTAGTACTACTTCACGAACTTTTATTGACGTTAAAATGAAAATTTGAAGTTATGTTATTTCATCTGTCAGACTTTGACAGGCTGTAGCACTGGAACGGCACGGCCCATCTTAAAGAAAAATGGTTTCCACCTCTTATCTCAGTTTTTTATTCTCTATCTGAAAGTTACAACTTCCGGTTTAACACGTTAACCCATTTTTTTGGTTTAACATGTTAACCCGGAAGTTAATATTTTTGTATAGAGAATAAAAAACTAAGATAGGAAGGGGACAACCATTTTTCTCTTAGATACGCCGCTCCAATGCTACAAAAATGCTGTGAAAGTCTGAAAATGGCATATTTTAAATGTCAATATCTCAAAAACAATAGAATTTAGACATATGACATTTTATACAAAATATTCGTGGAATTAGAAAATAATATAATATATGGAGTGTTATATTTAGAATAACGATGTTACCTCCTGCTTCGGGCAGAAGAGCCACATTGCTGAAAATATTTTAAAACGATCGACCATGGTTGTTCATCTAATCAATCAAATTTTTAAAGAAAACGTATCACTCGTTTTTCATAAACGTCTAACATTCCATCCCTGTACAGGGTGTTACAAATTCGATATATCAGCATTGGAATCTCGGAAACCATACGAGTTAGAGAAACGGTTCAATGGGGCAAAGTTGTGTAATTCGGTGCTGATTATAATGCCGCTTTAAAAGTTTTGAAATTCCGAATAATAATAAATAATTTTTTTTTCGAATAAAATCGGAAGATTACATTCGATCCGCCGTTTCGTCTCCGAGCGGCCATTACCAACTTTACTTTTTTAAATACGGACCTGGATTTTTTTTAACCGATTTTTAAACCCTCCTACCCTCAAAATATAATGGCGATATTACTTTCTCATAATGATAAATTTTTCTTGCTTATTTTTTTAAATTCATATTTTTTACACTTCTTGTTAGTCCTGTCCTGACAACGAATTACAATATTAATTAAAAACTTTATTTTATTTAAGACATTCATACATAAGTAATATAATTTATTTTTTCTATTTGGGAACCATAAAGTCTTCATTATGGGTTTCCATTGGGTTGCATAAGCAATTATTTTATTCATTTTAAACACACATTTTTTATTTTCTTCCTGTTGGTAACAACACAATACCGTTTTGAAATTCATGGCACACCATACTAAAAGTCCGTGTTTTGTGCACCATGCTAATCCCTTTTCTCTTCTGTGACCGCACCAACTTTCTGTTTCTGTTAGTGTTGCCAACCTCAAAAAAAAATTAAAATTTTGACTGGAAACTATTAATTACATTTTTATTTGAATTTCCTTAAAAATGACCCAAATAGAAAAAGTATTATAAAATATTCGTTTCATAAGACAAATTTTAGAGCACTCGTCTAATTAGGACACTCCCCGCTACGCGGCTCGTGTCCTAAACCAACGCGTGCTCTAAAATTTGTCTTATAAAACTTATGTTTTAATATACTATTATAAGAATTTCCTAATAATTCTAAATTTACTAATTATAAATCCTAATTTTCTAAATGTTCCAAGAGATTGCCGTTCTGCTCAATACAACAATCGATTTTTTTGCAATTTTGGCGACATCCCTTTCAACCGATCTTCTCCTTATCCTACCAAATGCAACCTGTATGCGTTCTTCCATGGTATAAATAAAATAAAGTTTTTAATTAATATTGTAGTTCGTTGCCAGGACCGGACTGACAAGAAGTCTAAAAAATATTAATTTAAAAAAATAAGCAAGGACAATTCATCATTATGAGAAAGTAATATCGCCATTACATTTTGAGGGTAGGAGGATTTAAAAATCGGTTTAAAAAAATCCAGGTCCTTATTAAAAAAAGTAAAGTTAGTGATGGCCGCTAGGAGACGAAACGGCGGATCTTTAGTTTAGTAACGTCATTTAGTAGAGGAGAAAAGTGGCAATGACAAAGTGTCATTTATTTTTAAATAGCTAGTCAAATAAGCTCAGGAAAAAATAAAAACGATTTTGCAAAATTTCTTTTTTTTTTCGAATAAAATCGGAAGTATTCGAAATTTGAAAACTTTTAAAGCGGCATTATAATTAGCACCGAATTGCACAACTTTGCCCTCATTTAACCGTTTCTCTAACTCTTATGGTTTCCGAGATTCCAATGCTGGTATGTCGAATTTGTAACACCCTGTATATTTTTTTTTTTTTTTTTTTTTTATGATAAAACACCTGCACTGTAGGAAAAATCCTTTAAGGCGCTCTGGGAGCGGTGCGAGTGCGAAAAAAGCGATTAACGTTGGTCTTGAAACGTTGAAGATTGTATTCACTGGGAAACACGACCTCAGGAAGATCATTCCACAAAGATGACGTTCTCCAGATGAAAGAATTCTTGAACAATGAAGTATTGTGTTGTTAAATATAGTTTTGTTCTATTAATGTACGTTCGAAAATCCTTTTTTCTTTATAAATTAAAAAAAAACTAAAACAAATATTTACAATACAAAACTTAGTTGACTTATTATTTAATTTAGGCCTGCTTTAAATTTAGAACCCTTTAGTGAATAAGGCTTTTACATCCGTATTCACTGAAGGGGTTCAGTGGCGGCTCGCGGTCTTAAAAATGGTGAAGAGCTAGGTATAGTGCGGTTACTTAAACAAACATTGACTAATTTATATTTTAATTACGTACTTACATAGCAAGTTTTTGTAAATCAGAATCAGATCGATTCTTCAGTTGACGTCTAGCGTTTTCTTTTAAAGCATCGACAATAGTATTTTGATTTTGTTCAAAATTTCTTAACATTAACTGACATTTTAAGTGTTCTCTAGAATCACCGTGTTTATGCAACGATCTAGTAATATTTAAGCAATATGTAAATCCGTCCCTATTCTAAACGCAATATTTATTCGAAAAGAGTAAACACGAGCAACAAAACAATTTTTTGTAAGGCGACACTACTACATAGCCAATTATATTCTGAAAACCAGGAACTCTTAAAATTAATCTTATAGGATTTGCCACTTTTTTTAAATCTATGTTTAAGATTCCAGTAGGTCGCCCGTGTAACAAAACGTCTCTCTTATTCTCATCTGTCCAACGACTGAATGGAGTTTCTAACAAATTACAAACTATGTCATTAATTGGGTTCATTTTTAAAACACACAATAACAATTAAACCAAGTAGGTACTTCCACACTATTGAATTAACTAAAAAACAAAAACAAAACTTTTTAATCCCACAGTAAATAACAGTAAAAACGATATCTATAACCGTAAGTTACGCGAAGCCTCAAAAATAAATACCCGAACGTCCCGAACCTATGATAAAACAATGGTATACGACTGATCTATTTTCAAATTGCACTTCTTCAAAATGCAAATTTATTCATGCTGCCACGTTTCGGACGCCAGTGAAGTCACGTAACCATAGCGACGAGAAAACAAAAGCGCTTGACTGGATGGCTCTGCTTGCCTTCCAATGCTGTTGAGTAGAAAACCTTTAGTGAACACGGTTGTTAATATTCCAGGATCGATTTATAAATAAAATAACCCACAATTATCAGGAAAAAAAGCCCCTACTTCCCCAAAATTTATCGAAGCCAGAATAAAATTGACTTTAAAAAACTCTGTTATTGGCACCTAAACTTCTCTCCGATCAAGTGATTTCTAATTTAAAAAAAAAATGTTTCTGCCACCCAAATCTTTTCTCCGGCAAAAATCACCTAAAAAACTCTGTTTTAATAGAGGTGAGTTGGTTCAGTCAATTTACTCCTGACAAATATCAAAACGCAAGGTCAAACATCCATGTTTTCATCGATATTTGTAACGTTTAATATCGATGGAAAAACTTCGAACATCGATAACAAATTATCGATGATTTACAAACCTCGATGAACATCGCCCATCTCTAAAAATAGCTGTAAGTAAGTATATCAAATACTGGGGGATAATGTTTTAAATTTCCATAAAAATTACTTTTTCATAAAATGAAAATAGCATTAATCTAAATTATGTAAATACAAATAAATGGAAAATGGAAAGTGGAAAATTATTTACTAGTATCTAAAAAAGCAAGAGAAGAAAAAGGATTAAAAGAGTCTAGCAACTTTATACAGCAATTCAAAATTTGCTTAAAATTACATACCTTCTGGTATACCTGAAATTATAAATAGTAATTGTAAGTAAATGTAGTTTTTTTAATATAAATAAATATATTGCAGTTGCATCGACTGTACTCCTTAACAGTTAATAATTTTTCGACTATTTAAACATTAAGTATTACAAAATGTTTTAGATTCCAATTTTTTACTTGATAAATGGAAGAAATCACAGTGCACTTGGCTTATTGAGTAATTTAAGCCTATAACCAACGGTTCAACCCAAGTTTCGTCACGATCAGAATTTAAAAAATTTAAATTCAACCAAACTAATACACTAGTTGCGCGTGGTATTTGCATTTACTGAAATACACGCAGAATGGGTATGTATTTTTTGTTGTGATTACATTTTTTCAAAAATTATAAACTGACCCTGGCGATAATCCTGTTTAAGGGTTGATCCGTCGTTTATTGACTAAATAGGAAGGTGTGATTTTTAAATCCATTTAAAAAATGTCCATGCAAATGCAGCCTAAATACTGTGTTTACGAAAGACATTTTATATTACTTTTCAAGCTTAATAAAATAAAAGATTGACATTTATCTATCAATTCTAGCTAGACCACAAGTAATTCTTTACTAACATTTTTTAAATGCTTTGTATTTTTATTTAATGTGATAAAACTTATTTATGGCCTTGATATAAAAAAAATAATAAATTAAATTTATTATACAGGGTCCTGCACTTCACCTCCCGTCTTCTATAGCTCACTTACTAATTAAGTTAGGATTTTGATATTTTGCAATCTTTACCTAGATCCAAGGGCGCATTTCAGCAAAATATTTTTGTTTATACAGGGTGTTCCAAAAAAGTGTGACGTCATAAGGATCTATTTTTTAAGATTAAATGCTATATATATTTTTACTTATTTGGATGAGTTTTATAGTTGCCTTCATTCCCCTAAAATTTTAATGAAATCGGTTCAGTATTATAGGCGAAAAAAAATAAAAACTAAAAAAAATCAGTTTTGCACCACTGGTTTTAAAAATTAATAAAAAATAAAAATAATGCCTTGATAATAAAATTATACAAGGGTACCTAATAAATAAGGTCGAACAGTCTCGTTAAAAAAGTTTGATAAATACGAATTGTACAGGGTATCCAAAGTTTAGTGTCAAACTTTGCAAACTTTAAATCAATTTATTTTTCTTATTTCAAATTAGAACCTATGTATATTATTCCGTTATTCGATGCAGAATTAAAAATCAAACATTTGTCCTAATTACAACCCTATCGCAATTTCTAACGCATCGAAACTTATTTGCAGAAAACTCTTTTTATCAACTAATCCAACATTTCCAACAGTCATTAATATATGAATAAATATCAAAGGTGGCTTTGAAAAACAATTTATTAGTATTAACATTAGTTTGTTTTCCTGACCGTTTTAATCGATTAAAATGTTTGTTTTTCTTGGGTTTTCGGTCACTCTTGAATACATTTTTTTTTCAAGAGTGACCGAAAACCCAAGAAAAACAAACATTTTAATTAGTATTAAGGTTACTAAAGTGACAAAAAAGACTTCTTTTCGTATGCTCCTAATATAAAAATCATATCTACGAACTCTTCTTGGCTGTAGTTCATTACAAACGTAATATAGCCCAAATAATTAATAATAATCTAACAATATTTGAAACTAAAGTCAAAATGGGCTTATGTCGTTTTAATAAACTTTAATATCAATAAATTGTTTTGCAAAGCCACCTTCGATATTTATTTATAATAATGACGGGTGAAATAATTGATGAAAGGAGTTTTCTGCAAATAAGTCTTGATGCGTTAGAAATTACGATAGTGCTGTAATTAGATCAAATGTTTGATTTTTAGTTTTGCATCGAATGACGTAATAATATACATAGGTTCTAATTTGAAATAAGAAAAATAAATTAATTTAAAGTTTGCAAAATTTGACACTAAACTTTGGACACCCTGTACAATTCGTATTAATCAAACTTTTTAAACGAGACTGTTCGACCTTATTTATTAAGTACCTTTGTATAATTTTATTATCAAGGCATTATTTTTATTTTTTATTAATTTTTAAAACCAGTGGTAGTTTTTATTTTTTTCCACCCATAGTACTGAACCGATTTCATTAAAATTTTAGGGAAATGAAGGCAACTATAAAAATCATCCAAATAAGTAAAAATATATACAGCATATAATCTAAAAAAATATATCCCTATGACGTCACACTTTTTTGAAACACTCTGTATAAACAAAAATATTTTCCTGAAATGCGTCCTTGGATACAGGTAAAGTTTGCAAAATATCAAAATCCTAACTTAATTAATAAGTGAGCTATAGAAGACGGGAGGTGAGGTGCAGGACCCTGTATATTAATAATAATAAATATAATATTATTCTAAATATATCTATCTCTCTATTTATTTTAAGAGAACACAATTCAGGCCCAATTTTATAAAATCCTCTTAAACCTATCATAAGTATAAACTGAAAAATAATTCTAAAATCGTAGAAATGTCAGAAATGGTCGATTTATAATATGGTATTGACAGCAAAGTTCAATTTAAGAGTTTAAGTAATCATATCAGTAATACAACAATAGAAGGGTTTTAGACTTGCATTGTCTTTATTTGTTATTTAAAAAAAAACAAAAATAGAGAAGACAATGCAAGTCGAAAATTCATCACCAACCTTCAAACAGAATAACATAACAAGTTATAACCAGGTTGATTATTCTTAAATTTAACTTTGCTCTCAATCCTACATTATACATCAACCATTTCTGATATTTCTACGATTTTAGAATTATTTTTCAGTTTAAACCTAGGTTTAAACTTAGGTTTAAAAAGACTTTATAAAATTGGGCCTTAACGTTGTAGAAATTTCCGAATTCTAAATGATTTTTTTAGGATCAAAAATAGTAAACCAAATAAAGTACAAAAAATATTAGCAGAATTAAATTTTATTAAATTATAAATTTATTACTACTAGAAGTAATAGAAGATTGCCAATATTCTAGTTTAAAAATCATATATAAAAACTTAATCACATAAACAATTTTAAGAACATATTTTTAATAATTTGTTCATAAACCGTGAAACACCATGCTTAATTAAAGTAAGAACCTAAATAGTCATATAATTTAAATCTTATATTAAAATTTATAAAAATAAAGCTCAGTATATTAATAAGGTAATATAAAATTATATTACCCAATATAATATAGCCTATATAGTGTTTGGTTTAAGCACATTTTAATCAATAAACCTAACTAACCAGACAATTTTGACTGTGATACAAATAATATTTGCAGAAATGATTATCTCACAATCAGATTAACTCAGTTAGCATAGTTCGTATTTTACTAACGAGATAATTTTGAGATTATGATTTCTACCATTGTCAGTAATGTCAGAATCGAAGTTGTCTGATTATTTTATTAGTTAGTTTTATTGTTAAAATCTTTCCAATCCAACATCAGACTACTAAAAAAAATCTAAAACAGTAAAAGGACTAAAAACATAAAAAAATGTTACCGTTACCCCTGCTACCATCTTAAACAGTTAAAACTATCCCTTTTCTGTGTTTTGACGTGATTGGGATAGGAACAAATAAAAAATGGAAAAAAAGTTTAAGACAAGGGATTTGTTTATGGCACCATGCCAACTCCCCATCGATTATTACTGAACAATTTTTCCTTCCCAACGTGACTTACCCGAGAAAAACACGAGAAACGGGTGACCTTGACAGTTTAAGGGGGTAGCGGAGATGGATAACTTTAACCTTTTTTTTTCATGTTTTCATCCTCAAAAACGGGAAGGCAAGTAAGTTTTGGAGCTTTAAAATATTGGTTTTTATTTCAAAGATATGTTAATGCTAAGAAAATATAGATAGACACGGTCTGTCGATAATCTTGTAATATTTTTTTTTATGAAGAAGGATGTACCTAATGGGATGCTTTTTTAAGTCGTGTCCATATTGTTATTTAATAACATCCGTAAGGTATTAATGTAGATTCTTATAAGATATGTTCACATCGACAGAGGCATACTCGTACTACAATGCCTTGCACCGTGTGGAACTTCCTGCGAGGTTGTAATATATAATTGTTTAAAGAACAGACTTTATACTAAGGATGCCTCGCGAGGTATCTTGCCTGGTTTTGACCCGGCTGTTCACGAAATCCAACTAATAAATTTGAAAAAATAGTCCATACTTGAAGTGGCAAGTTAAACGGGAAGAAATAATACGTGAAGGCAGGCGCGGATCCGGGGAGGGGGAGGCAGTTTCCCCCCCCCCCATCGCAGAGCATTACAAAAGGGAGATTTTTTTATTTTGAGCCTTGAAAACTGTAGGACGTACAGTGTCGGCGCCTACCCCGATCAAAAAGGACTTCTAAAAAAAAAAGGTGGGTGGGCACTAGGGTGGGCACCTATGTTTGTAGGGTAAGCCGGTGCCCCCTGCCCCCCCCCTCTCCTGGCGCCGCCGCTGAGGACGTGTGAAGGATCAGCATTTTTTTTAGAAGTCACTTTTGAGAATAGAAAGATTTTTAGAGCCGGGATACTCTCTTTTTCTTTTTAGAAGTAATTTTGTTTTAGTCCCCCCCCCCCTTTCTTACCAAAATCCTGGAACGGCCACTGCGTGAAGATTGAGAGTATTATTTCCTCTAATTTAACTATTAAATGTTATAAATTTATTTGTAATTACTTAGGCGACAATATTAAAATATGTCGAATTTTATAAAGGTTTAAATTTAGAATTTATAGAATAATATATTCGACGTAAAAAATCATAGATAGAGGCTAATTCGAATCGAAATCTTCATATTTGTGAACACTAAGTTATGACTACGAGATGTTTTTAAACTAGAGGGTCAAATAGTAGTATAATATGGATTTATTATTATTATTATTATTATTTTGACAAGCAGTTTATGTAAATACCTAAATTATATGTCATTTTATTTATGTAACTATTTTTAACATATTCTTTTATATATATATTCATATAGAAGCTACCAATTATAGTATTGTTGAATGAAATATATTCGTATTTTATATACATAATTAGTTTTAACATAAACCGCGTGAAAATATATTTTACATGCAAATATTTTGTTGATTTTATAAATAACAAAGAACAAAATATCGGTTAATATACAGGTGAATGTGGACTGCTTTTGCATTAAAGTATACAGGGAGACAAGCTGAGGAGCCTTTTTCAGGTATACATAGGTATAATTAGCATGTACGCGGTGGGAGAAAATAAAAAATAATCAAATATTGAAAGATACATAAAAAAGTCACTCTTAAAAAACTAAGATTCGAGGGACGAAAATTTAATTTTTTAAACAGGAAGCATAAAAAACGCTAATACATTATTGTGCATAAGAGTAAACATACAAACAAATAATATAAAATATGTTTTAAATTTAACCCTAGCCGAAGTACAAGATAATACTTTTTTTTAAGACCGACCAGAAAATATACACTTTCTGGACAATTTTTCGTCCAGAAAATAATGTTTTGCCGGTCTCGGGACCGGAAAATTGACGTAAGGGACCGGAAAAATCCTTTGCAAGTCCCTTACGTCAATTTTCCAATCGCTCTTTGATAATGGAATCTACTTTGATTCCGTTACTAAGGTAACAAAATTTCGAATGTATTGTTAAGTGACACAGTTCGTTTGATGAATTTGTTGTTTATGTCAAACTTATATTTGAAATAAAATATAAAGAATTAAAAAATGTATTATATAAAAGTGTCGGTCTTAAAAAAAATATTGTACGTCACGCAACCGGAAATTTGTGTTTTTCAGGTCTCGCCTACGGCTCGGCCTGGAAATGCTTGTCTCGACCTGAAAAACACTTCTTTCCGGTCTTGTAACGTAAATTACTATTTCTACTCCCACATAGCAATTTGCTGTTTGACGAGAAAAGTAGGCTATTCCAGTTAACGGCAAAATTTCATAACAGTGCTGTACAGTGTTGCAACTTTTAAAAATAAAATTTCCCATTTTTATAGAAAAATTCCACGAATACACAATTTTTTTGTAGCAGATCACAACCACAAGTGATCCTAAAGAATATTCTACGAATGTGTAAAAATTTCCTTTTTCCCTTTGGAGACAGCGCCGACTTATCATTCCTCTGTGTTTTGTTCTCACGAATTGGGAAATTTCCCATTAGTTGACAACATAGTTATAAAAATTATATTTCTCTGTGGCATTCTTAAAAGTACTGACCAATCACAGTTTATTATATTTACTAAGGCTCCGCCTTCTTTTTCAAGATACTTAATTATATAATTTATATGTATATGGTACAATATGTTATTAATTTGTTCAATATAACATATCTATATTAGATTTATCAATAATGCAACGTGCTGAATGTGCATAGAAAATTAATTTCATGCAGCATCATTATTTGGTTGGTTTAACATTTTTTAGCATAAGGTTCTTAATTTTGGTCATAGAAAAAATATACTATTCAACTCGAGTGGATTGTCTATATCGCACTCGATAGTTTGAGCACTCCACCTATGCCGTCGTGCTCAATTTACTTCCTTGTCAGAAATAGACATCAAATCCACTCTTGTTGTACAAACTACTATTATCACTATTCGTAACTACTCTGTCTCACTGTAATGTAACTAATTAACGCCTTTACTTTTCATATATTTAAATGTTTTAATGAAATCCTGTGTTCTAAACTAAAACACAGGATTTATTTCCAATGGTCCCATTGAAATAAGGTATTACTCGGCCCCCTTTCCATTTAAGATTTTAAGGGTGAAAACCACCATATCATGGGAGTAACACTAGCAAAAAATATATCCCCCTGAGATCTAACATTTGGAAAATTTTCGGTATACTACCCTGTATGTATAACCTGTTAATAACACTGTTATTTTGAAGAAATGAAGGTCCACAGTCACTCTCGTATTACTGTATAAAGTCTCTTTCGCTTTCATTTTGCGAACTTCTTCATGGTTTGGCAAAAGGCTTAAGCCCGCAATTTCTGTCTGGCTTTTAAAAGAGTTGTAAAAAATAGCTTTTCATAATGTATACAAAACTTAACTTTACTACTATAATCAATATTTTTCAACATTTTTCATGTGTGGTACATCAATCAGATTGATTACAATATCTAGGGTTAATTTTTTTACATATAAATTATTATTTGAATATTGTATCAAAAATCTGGTTTTGCTGAGATGGCTGTAAAGTTAACCCTCTTTTCTAACTCTTTGTAGGGGCTGACTACATATCTCCTCGTTTGAAAAGTATCACTGTATTATATTATATATTATTGACTAAATTGTTTGTGTAGTTTCAGAGAAATTCGCGTTTGAAATATTGTTTAGCGGAATTTTGGTACCTGGCAAAAACTACTTTAAGAATACTTTAAACCTAGAATTAAACATATGGCGGCATTTTGAATAAAACAAAAAAAAAACACCAAATGTGGATCAAAAAATGAATTAACAAATGCGTAATAAGTTCCTAATATTATTTGATATTGTAAATTTCTTGCACAACTTGTGCTTTAAATAGAAAAAATGTCTGCGTAAATATCTAAATTAGAACTATTAATTAAACAAATGCAACATTGACTTACTACGATAATTTAAAGCAGGTAACGCTAATCAGAATTACTGAAGAAACAACATTCATTAGAACAAGATATCCGCCTAAATGCATTTAAGAATTACAGTTTAGTAAAAGCTGCTTTACATTGATTAACTTCTTCAGAAACTGTTGCAATTTTCATACGCGCAATACAAGGGTATTCCAATAAAAACCGCTTTCTGCGCATCCCCGCGTTACACATTGCAACTATTTTTGACAAGTGACTAATGTTGGGTTGCACCAAGATTTTTAACCAGCATTTACTAACCAACAAGTTTGACTGTAATATAACTGACATTGACAGGCATTATTTCCTCACATACAAAGGTGCCTGATTAGTAAATTAAAAATTAAGGTAGCTGTGTCAGTATGACTGTGAGAAAATTATTTCTCCAAACTTGCTGGTTAGTTAATTATTATTAAAATTCTTTGTGCAACCCGACATAAGTGTAAAGCGGCTTCAATATGACACAATTTAATGCACACATATTAGCAACAATCAGCGACATTGCAGTCCAAATGTATTAAGCTACATACCTTTGTTTTCTATACAGAGCATGCGCAGGTGCAGGCGGACGGACCGAGCAAACACAGAGAAATTATTTACAAAAACATGTCAAACAATTATTATTCTTAAAATTAATAACAAGAACATTAATATTTTAAATACTGAATGTGCAATATTTGTACAGTCGCAGTAAATATATTGAAAATAAATATTGTAATCTTGCATTAAAATATACAGGGTGTTTAGAAATTTGGATAGATTATACGTGGCAAAATAAAGATCTCGTTCCAAAAATCTAAATCTCAGTATTTTCGGAGGTATATCCTATGGAAGTATAATTTTCTTCTTATTTTTAACATACGGCAATTATGTCCTTACCACATACATACACATTGATAAAGAGTAACTTTTTTTGAATAGTATTTATTTATATATTTATCTATAATACGATACATTTGTCATTGTAATATCTTTTAAAACAAAAAGATATGAAAATAAAGTTTTAGCGGCTGGCGGACAAAGTAGTGCATCTATCTTTTGCATTAAAGTATACAGGGACGCCAAAGATAATGGGTTCCCTGGGGCACAAGTAGACAATGACAGGCTGTTTCGTTCTTGTTAGGACTCATCAGAAAGCCATAACCTGTAAGCAATTCCCATATAGCAAAATAATGCTTTCAAGATATTTTAAAAATAAATATAAATAATGAAAACCTATTGTAGCCATCTATAGGAATCAACTCAATGCAAAATATAGCCATCAGATGTAAAAATATAGAACTAACAATAAACCAAGTATGGTAGGCCAACATATCCAGTATAGGAAACGTTTTTGCGCATCCCTACACCTTTTCTACGGGTTTGTAGATTCAAATATAGATTGCGCTGCAGTAGCTCACTGGGGTACCGCACTAATCCGTAATACAGTGCCGTGTAAAAAAATAAAGTAGTAGAGTTTAGTGTCCGTATAAGTAAAATAAAAAGAAAGTTTTAGCGGCAGGCAAACAAAGTAGTGCATCTATCTTTTTCATTAAAGTACACATTTGCATTGTATTACGGATTAGTGCGGCACCCCAGTGGGCTACTGCAGCGCGATCTATATTTGAATCTACAAACCCGTTCAAAAAGTATAGGGATGCGCAAAAACGTTTCCTATATTGGACGTGTTGGCCTACCGTACTTGGTTTATTGTTAGTTTTATGTTTTCACGTCTGATGGCTATCTTTTGCATTGAGTTGATTCCTAAAGATGGCGAGGTTTTCATCATATGTTCTTAAAAATATCTTGAAAGCATATTTTCGCTGTATTGGAAATTGCTTACAGGTTATGGCTTTCTGATGAGTCCTAACAAGGACGAAACAGCCACTCATTTTCTATCTGTGCCCCAGGGAATCCATTACATTTGGCATCCCTGTGTACTTTAAAGCCAAGATAGATGCACTACTTTGTCCGCCTACCGCCATAATTTTCTTTCTATTTTAGTTATACGGACTTTATGTTAATAGTATAGTTTTATGTATTTTTAAGGATAAAAGGAAATCGTCGTATTCAAAAATTAAATACTATATAAATCATAAAATTTCCCCACGCGTGTTTAAAAAAAGATCTAATATATATTAACGCTTGCATGTTATCTCAAAATTAGACGTTTATTCTGTGTGCACTAACCGTATTATTTTTAGAAAAAATATAAATTCCACCAATTACCGAATTGTTATTAATATGGTTTATGCGTACCGAATTTTATTTTATATTCCCTAATACTTTTGTTCTAATATTACCAATACCTACGGAAATGATAAAGGATACGTTATATTTCGATTTGGAGGTGATTGTATTGAATGACGTCTCAGCCTCATTTTGCCCTACATTACCATCGGCAGGCAACATCTATTATGTAACAGGTTTTATCGTTTTGTAAATTACAACATCCAGTTTATGTAAATTGATATGGTTGTTGGTTTAAATTTGCATATGATAAAGGATAGTATTTTCTTCGCCACACTGATTGTGGATTATAAAGATACTATTTTCACCCACGTTAACTTGCAGCGATCTACGTTGTTGTCATCGGATAGCTTTCGGTCAATTTCCATTTTTAGAATTTTTTCTTGTATTATCTTCTCGATACTGCTTATTATTGAGCAGATACTGTTAGTGTGTCAGTCTTTTTCTTTCCTTAGCTTTTCATACCTCATATCTATGTAGGTATCATATTCTTACTTATTTCCTTAAGAAACTGTCTATGTACGGTTTTCTACATCAATAAGGCTTCTGTTTATTGTTATATTAGTTTGGGTTTTTCTCACCCTATAACCCAATTTTCTCCCATATCTTGAACTACCACTTCTGTTAACCTGCATCTTCAGCACATATTCTATATTGCCAATCTAAAAGCGTAGTCGATACTGGTAGATCTGCATCGTGAAGGAATGAAGGAAGACAAATTTGAATAGTCGATCGTCAGCTTTTTTTTGTGGAATAACCTTCAGTCTTTGTCAGGCAAAAATAGCAATCGTCAAAATTATTGGTGGGTTTTCGCCATACCATTGGAACCGCAAAATGCATACTTTTCTCTTTTCATTCATTTCTAATTTACACACACTATGTCGAGTTGCTTTTTCCACTAAACAATACCTATTTAAATTTAATACAGAAACACTGAAAACGAACAAATATGTGACAGCTGTAAATCCGGTACTGATAAACGACAAACATGTATGAAAGACGGGCGTCTTAGAAATGGCTTAATAAAAAATGTGTTCTGAATGCTCGAACGCAACTTGACGTCCTTGTCTAATTAACACAAAACGACTAAGGCAAATTATTGGTGGGTTTTCGCCATACCATTGGAACCGCAAAATGCATACTTTTCTCTTTTCATTCATTTCTAATTTACACACACTATGTCGAGTTGCTTTTTCCACTAAACAATACCTATTTAAATTTAATACAGAAACACTGAAAAGGAACAAATATGTGACAGCTGTAAATCCGGTACTGATAAACGACAAACATGTATGAAAGACGGGCGTCTTAGAAATGGCTTAATAAAAAATGTGTTCTGAATGCTCGAACGCAACTTGACGTCCTTGTCTAATTAACACAAAACGACTAAGGCAAATTATTGGTGGGTTTTCGCCATACTATTGGAACCGCAAAATGCATACTTTTCTCTTTTCATTCATTTCTAATTTACACACACTATGTCGAGTTGCTTTTTCCACTAAACAATACCTATTTAAATTTAATACAGAAACACTGAAAACGAACAAATATGTGACAGCTGTAAATCCGGTACTGATAAACGACAAACATGTATGAAAGACGGGCGTCTTAGAAATGGCTTAATAAAAAATGTGTTCTGAATGCTCGAACGCAACTTGACGTCCTTGTCTAATTAACACAAAACGACTAAGGCAAATTATTGGTGGGTTTTCGCCATACTATTGGAACCGCAAAATGCATACTTTTCTCTTTTCATTCATTTCTAATTTACACACACTATGTCGAGTTGCTTTTTCCACTAAACAATACCTATTTAAATTTAATACAGAAACACTGAAAAGGAACAAATATGTGACAGCTGTAAATCCGGTACTGATAAACGACAAACATGTATGAAAGACGGGCGTCTTAGAAATGGCTTAATAAAAAATGTGTTCTGAATGCTCGAACGCAACTTGACGTCCTTGTCTAATTAACACAAAACGACTAAGGCAAATTATTGGTGGGTTTTCGCCATACCATTTGAACCGCAAAATGCATACTTTTCTCTTTTCATTCATTTCTAATTTACACACACTATGTCGAGTTGCTTTTTCCACTAAACAATACCTATTTAAATTTAATACAGAAACACTGAAAACGAACAAATATGTGACAGCTGTAAATCCGGTACTGATAAACGACAAACATGTATGAAAGACGGGCGTCCCAGAAATGGCATAATAAAAAATGTGTTCTGAATGCTCGAACGCAACTTGACGTCCTTGTCTAATTAACACAAAACGACTAAGGCAAATTATACTAATTTTCAAAATTACCAGAGTGTTTTTTTCTGAAAAGTTGTTTACAGCGGACCTAATAATGGGCATTATTTGTGCTTCAAAGACTGTGACCCAACTTCGTATCCCCCTTTGCTTTAAAATTCTTGGGTTATAAGCTAAAAAACTGTTGTTTGCACAAGAATATCATCTCAAAAAATAAAATATTTTATTAACCAAATAACTAGCATGTCAATTATTAAAAGGCAATATATGGCCTTAGTACTTTGAACCTTACGTGAGCGATAAAAGTTTCAAAAACTTTTAAAATATTTTTTTTATTTATGACATCTAATGGTTATTATGAATAACTTTATTTTATATAAAAGTTATGTAACTAAAATGATAAATAAACTGATGGACAATTGCTTTCGAGCAAGAAAAAAATCGCCTAAATTTAACAGTTAATATTTTTTGAACCAGATATGATATCAACCCACGGTTTTGAATGGTTGATAGATTTATCCCTTAGAAAACAATTGTCAATGTTGGATGTTCTTTAACTGCCAGAAAATTTTATATACAGGTTTTTAAAGAAGACGATGGTTTTTGCTCCAATGGCATGTAACTTTCACAATAATATTTTTAAATTTTTTTACTCTACGTCAATTAAATCACTGGTTCATAGCATGTCAAATTTTTGATATCTGCTATATTTTAAGAAATACCGATTTTTTTTGGAAAACCTTGCTGTATTTCAACTTATTGGTAGCTAGATCTCACTGTGCGTTGTATTGTGCAAACTTTGCGAGTGATTATTATACCTTATAAAAAGCTTGATTATGTTCAGTAACAACAGTTGTACCTAAATGTTATAATGCACAGTGGCGTACTTAACATCTATATGTCTATGGTTTATGAGTATCTCACAATTTTTCACGACTGTTTTATATTGGAAAGTACTCGCCCCTAGATTAGGTAACTATTTTCTTATTTTTTAGTTTTTCATATCGCACTACAGGTATATTATACAGTGTGTTTACAAAATTTTAACAAAGAAAATTTTTTTAATTTAATTTTTGGAAAAAATGTATTTATTAATTTCTAACTTTCTAACACTATTTCTAAAATTAAACTTACATTGAAATAGACTTTGATATTAAATATCACTAGCTGCCGTCAAACCAAACCCCGTCCATCCGAGTGTATTAATTTGAATCGAGATTATCATAAAAAAAAAACAATATTAAGTAAGCCATGCTAGGTGTTTATAAGTTATTAAGTTATATAAGTACGCCATTGTACATCATAACATTTAGGTACAACTATTGTTGCTAAACATAATCAAGCTTTTTATAAGGTATAATAATCACTCGCAAAGTTTGCACGATACAACGCACAGTGAGACATGGCTACCAATAAGTTAAAATACAGCAAGGTTTTCCAAAAAAATCGGTATTTCTTAAAATACAGCAGATACCTATCAAAAATTTGACAAATAACTTTCTTTGCTATGAACCAGTGATTCAATTGACGTCGAGGGATAATATTTAAAAATATTATTGTAAAAGTTACACGCCTTTAAAATTGGAGCAAAAATCATCGTCTTCTTTAACATTCTGTATATAAAATTTTCTGACAGTTAAAGAAAATCCAACATTGACAATGGTTTTCCAAGGGATAAATCCATCAACCATTCAAAACCGTAGGTCGATATCATATCTGGTTCAGAAAATATTAACTGTTAAATTTAGGCGAAATTTCTCTTGCTCGAAAGCAATTGTCCAGTAGTTTAATTCCAGTTTTTTATAATACTATAACGGGTCAAAGTTGAGTTTTATTTAATTTAAATAATGCTCTAGACAAAACTAATTCATTTTAGTTTTAGTGTATTAACTAATTCATAATGAATTGATAGAAGTTAAATTGAATAGTTTACCGGTTACTCGAGTTCCTAGTCAATATAGATAAATATGTCTCGACCGTAGGAAAATAAATCTCATTGATTTTTAGAGGCTATGAAAGAGTTATTGTAGATGTGCGGATTCTGATGATGAGTAAATTTGGTTAATTCCGTTTAATTAAATTTAGACGAGTATTAAAATGCAAAAAATTTAAATTATATAAAAAATAAAGTTGTCTTAGCGAGAGTGCCTTTAAAAACGAATAAAATATAAATTAATTAGTGGATGCACGAAGGCAGGCAAATGAAACATTTGCATATTTATCAATTTAGATGGTAACGAATTAAACTATAGGTGTAGAGTAATAAAAGCCCATTAGGTATGCAAAGGGACTACAGAGTGATCCAACGAATACTTAAGCAACTTTCATAATTTGGCATTGATTTAATTGCAAAAGTCTTTATTTTCATCAAGTGCAGGTAGTACCACACGGGCTTGGGTCAATTTATGGGTTTGGCGTACTGTTATCCATTTACAACACAAAAAATGGTGTAACAAAGGCATGCATCATGTACATAGTATTAGGTACACTTATATTTTAATAAACATTATAAAAAAATACAAAAAATACATTATACAGAAATTAAATTAAACAAAATTTTAATAATATTCGTCCTCTAAGGAACTGTCATCTTAACCTTATAATTAACAGGTCGAAGGTCCAATCGATCAGGTGGTCAAGATCCCACATTTTCTCCTCTTTTTTAATGACATGATGGACTGCTTTTCGCCAGTTCTCTGGTGTCACTTTCTTTATGGCTTTGAATGCTTTTGAATGTCGTTTTGCGTCTTGCTGCAAATCTTTTCACTTGCGCCCATATAAATTCTATAGGATTTAGTTCGCAATGATATGGCGGTGTGCGCAGCACAATTACACTATGTTTTTCATCTATATCTTCCACGGCATATATCATAAAACGATGTTTGTGTAAATTTGCTATAGCTAACAATTCCTTCTTTATCAAATTACCTTATTTTTTTCTTTGGTTAGTTATCATAAATAATTTAATACACAAAATTTACATGCGCTTATAATTGACACCGAAATTAAGCCGAACTGGACGGAATTTATATTTTATCACTTTACACCTTTCTGAAATAAACTATAGTGAGTGGCAGTTAGTGACTAAGAGATACATACGAGGAGTGCACTTATTGTTATAATTAATAACAATCTACGTTTATAAAATCAAGATTACCATTTGTTAATAAGTACCTAATTAAATAGAGCATACAAGGGAAACAAAACAAGGCATGGTTTCTTTCACAATTTTATACCTACAAATCCACGGATGTTTATTAAAATTTCTGGAAAGAGTGTCCTCTTAATACTTCGCTTATTGTTAAACAAGAAAAGTACTTTATTTAAATTTAGTTTAAGTCTTTTATTTAGAATTTATCGGCGAAAGATCGACTATCGAATGGCTGCACTACTTAACTTTAAACATAATTAATTTTTAATAAATTTATAACTGTCAAAACGCACACAAACAAATGTTTACAGGATATTATATAATTTGTTGTTATTTTTATATTTTTCTGTAGAACATTAGAAGATAAAAGTAAATCTAAAATCACTGATAAAACGTATAGTATTGTAGAAAATAACAATAACTTAGATGAATGATAGAAGAGTATTTGACTGGCATTGTGTATTTGTTTTTAAATTATAATGTTTCAACTGGTAAGAATCTCCTGTCGCCTTCAGGTATTCACCTTGCATTTTTCTCCAGATTTCGGAAATTTCTCTACCAATTGCAACGCTGTTAATATCTTCTATATTGGGAACTGCATTTTGTCACTGATGACCTTCACTAAAGTCGAAACATGTCTGCCGATTGTATTCATTCCACACACAAACACATCCATTTTCTTAAATACATTTAGTGGTTTAGACAGAACCGTTATTTGTATTTTACATTATAGTTTCTTGTATTATTTGCTTTGTTTTAAGAAGGAACTATTCAATAACCACTCCCCGCCCATTCCCTATTCTGAGATTTACTTTTTATGTCAAGGCAACAAGGTTTTAAAAGCTTTAAAAATAAATTTTGTTTTCATAATAACACTGAACGAACAAAGGTGTTTCGCTTTATTTATTAAATAATGTATAGGTTTAGTAAAACAATATTTTAAAAGATTAAAATGATTTTACAGACATGTGAACTATGTCTTAAAAGTGTGGTAAGTGGGCTTTTTTACTAAATTTGATTTTAAACTCTACCACATAGAGTAAGGAGTCTACTCACGTTCAGTCGGCCGGCCGGCGGACGTCAACCGTCCTACACTACTACACCTTCAGTTTTGTTCACCAATAATGGCCTGTAGTTCTGGGCCAGATTCGATTGCAGCCTCCATTTAACTACACACGCACAGTTTTTTATTATCAGCTCAGAGATGTCACAAGGAGAGAGCGTAGCGGCAATTGTTAGTGTATACACGAGCCGAGAAAAAGAAAAGGAAAAACAATTTGGATGAAAGAGTGGTTAAAAGGACGTTGGACTTTCTCCTACATGGAGCTTATACGAGAAATCAGACAATGCAAATACAAAGCAATTTAAAAAACTTTCTTAGGTTGAATGATAATTATTGTTTCGAGTATTTATTAATCTTTTTAATATTTTAACCGTTTTCACTTCCTTTCTGAATGCACTTCTCATATTATGTATCTTTTAATCCACAGACTCTACAGTAACTTCAATATCTACTGTTTTATACAGTAACGGTAATTCTTCATACGCCTTCGTGGGCATATAAAGTGTTTCACTCTTCACAAACATTTATGTTTGCAGTACAAATCAATAAAATCTTTGATATTTTAACCTTTTTAAGTTCTTTCAGTCATTTTCAATAACTAAATTTTCATCTGAAGTAATAGAAGGCCTGCAGTTTAATGCCGGCCGGCAAACTACCACATACGTTCAGTTTTAACAACTGAGAATAGGCGCGCTGGTCGGCCCTTGCCCGCCATTTAACTATGTGTATAGCGGAGTCGGCCTGCCCGATATTATCTCTCCGGTAAATTCTAACCGTCCAACTGAACGAGAGTATGCTACTTAAAAAATAAAATACGGTTTTTTAGTTTTTAAAATCTTGATTGAAAAAATATTTAGACAAAATACTCTGGCTTATAATAACACGCGAAACCCTATACCCACGTCATAGCAGATCGAGCCATTCGACGCACTTTTAAGTCTTCTTTCCTGTTTCTAATTGTTTTTTTTTCTATTTGAGCTATAGAAACAAAGGTAATAGTCAGTTTTTCCCAACCAATTGAAATTTTCAAACGCTAATACCTGGGCATTCATGTACTCCTGAAATCTGAATTTGGGTTTGCTAGAAAGAATGATAATTTGTGATTCTTGTAGTTTCAGAGATATTCGCGTTTGAAATATCGTTTAGCGGGATTGTGATGGTCAAATAAAGAATATTGGTTAAGGGTGAAGTCTACTGATGCATTTGCCATTTTATCTTTTGATCAATATTTCTTATCCTTTGTGCTTCATTCAAATTCGGAAAGACGTGAGAAATATTACGGCGGTTGTTACTGGACATTTCCTTTTCAGTAGGCATTAAGAACGAATGCAAATACCAGCTAGCGATTTCTGCAGAAGTTGCTGAGATGAGAAAAAGGAAAAAAGTATTTAACATTTTTTGTGTGAATGCCCTAACCTTGCAAGAAGAAGGTTCACTGCCCTGGGGGAACCATTTTTCAATAGCCTGAAGGAACTAAGCAGCTTACAACTTGGTTCACTTACCAGTTTTCTGAATAGTAGTGGCTGATTTTTTATAAGCTATTGAAATACCTCTGCGAATACGCCGCACTAACCATCAGAGATCTGATGAAGGTGGGTTCTACGGAACACGTGTGGTATCACAACCGACCTAATAGAACTACGTGAGACTGTTTGGTCAGAGCCAAAGGTCTGCTATTCTAATCTAACCTAACCTACCGAATCCCTGTAAACGGTTCTAGTAACAGATATGTATTTCGATCGTGGGAGAATAATTCTTATGAACCTTTGGGACCATGGAAGAATTATTGTGAAAGTGTGGACAGAGCTAACGACCTGTAGCAGGTAAAGGCAACTCTGGCTTATATTTAATAAAAAGAATACCGCAGAATTATTGAAATACAGTCGGAAAGACGATAGAAATATCACGGCGATTATTATCGGACATTGCCTCATCGGTTGACATGCAGAACGTATGAAAATACCCACTAACGACTTCTGCAAAAGGTACTGAGATGAGGAAGAAAAAGAAAGTATTTAACATTTTTTTGTGTAAATGCCCTGGCCTCGCAAGAAGAAGGTTCACTGCTCTGGGGGAACCGTTTTTTAATAGCCTGGAAGAAGTAGGCAGCTTATAACTTGGTCGATTAACCAGGTTTCTAAATAGTAGTGGCTGGTTTAAATAAGTTGTTAAAAATCCCTCTGCGGAGTACGCCGCACTAACCATCAGAGATCTGATGAAGGTGGGTTCTACGGAACACGTGTGGTATCACAACGGACCTAATAGGACTAGGCGAGACTGTTTGGTCAATGTCTAAGGTCTGTCACTCTAACTTAACCTAACATACCGGATGTAAATGGTTCTAGTAATAAACATATATTTCGTCGGTGGAGAATAATTCTTATGGACTTTAGGAGGTCATCAAAGAATCATTGTGAAAGTGTAGACTCCGATAATCAAAACCAACCCACCATGAGTTTAGTTAAATCCATTTATTTAGATTTAGGCGAGGATTTAAATAAAAAAATTATAGAAAAAGAAAGTTATCAAATTCGAAAACAAACCAAATCCTACTCTGACTGCTGTTTGGAATCATTGGTGACATTTCAACCGCAAAGGAAAGTACGGATCATTGAGCAAGCAGATTGTTTGTGTTGTAACTTAGCTAATATTAGTTATTTGCTGATTATCAGTTTCAATACTTAAATATTTGTGATACGTGAGATTGGTATAACAGTAATTTTTCAGGTTATGTGCATGTTATTTTTTATCGAGAAATTATCAATGTTTAAAGTGGTAAATATGTAAAAAAATTATGTTGTATATAAAACTAAGAATTTTAAAGATAACTAAATTAGAGTTAATTACATTTTTAAAACGGTCAGTTTTACCTTATTCTTTTAAGAAAATTAATTTTTACAATGGTTTTTGGAAACTAAATATCCCGAGTAAATATATATTAAGTTTTAATCTTGGGCTCAAATATATAGGGTATTTGGAAATTATATTGATATTTCAAGAGGCTACTTTAGATATTATGAAAGCTTGAAAAAAAGTGCCTAAGAATGTAAGTCATTAAATGTCCTATAAGGAAACTATGATCGTGGCTTCAAGTCAAACAGCATACAGAGTAGGTCAAAAAATATAAAGAATGTTCAAGAAAAATTTACCCTTATGTCGAAAAATAAAGGAAAATGTCGTTAATAAAAGTTATTTAGAATTAAGAAAATATGTTCAAATACAAAATGACAACCTTCTATTAAAAAAAATACACTTTTTTTTAGCCAAAATAATGTTTTTTTTATATTTGGTATAATACCCTAACAATATTAACGTCAATCACCGGAAAACCGGCATTACAAGTTTAAACGTTAAACCGAAATTTTGTATTTTTGAGTAGAAAATAAAAAGCTGAGATAGGAATTACAAAACTATTTTTTCTGATATTCACAATTTTAATACTGCAGTCTGTAAAGATGGGAGAAATGTCATTTTATAAATATCAATATTATAAAAACAATTGAGTTTAGACATATGGCGTGTTATAGGAAAAATGTTTTAATTTTAGCATTTAAACTTTTTAAAAGTAAGGTAGTGACTTGACAGTTATTGACGTTATTGATATACGGAATTCATAGTAAACTAGTAAAATTTTAGTCCTATAGGTTGCCGAAAGCCCGGATATAAACAGTGTGTCCACGAATAGAGTTTGGAAGAGTAAACACTTTTTTTCCTACGACCACCTATGAAAATGAGAAAAAAACACGGTTAACTTGGCTCGAAAGCGCCAAATATCACACTTGTGTTGAAAGAAAATATTTTAGCTCTAGAGTGGAAATACAAGGCACACTATTTAATTTAAACATTATGGTGCCAATTTGACAGACCACACCTATTTATTAAAAAGAATACATTTTAGAAAGCAGTTTATTGTCTAACTTATTTATCATGTATTTGTCGATTGATTTCGAATCAGAGTGTGAAAATACGCCATCCTAAATTATAAAAAAGTTAAGAATATACTAGAAAATCTATTACCAGTCAAAACAAGCCCCGCTGAAGAAAATGTCATATATTAAACATACAATTTTTATGTGTTGCCATAGCGTAGAGACTAGAGATATGGCCTACAGATCGAAAGGTCACAGGTTCAAATCCCATCAGGAGTATTTGACTTTTTTTTATAAAAACATTAAACAATTTATAGAATTAGGTATTTTGAATTGAAATCTTCCTTGTTGGATGAATTTTTTAAATTTATAATTAATGCATCTTTCCTTGATTAAATTTTAAAAATTCATCCAACAAGGAAGATTTCAATTCAAAATACCTAATTCTATAAATTATTATTTATTGTTTTTATAAAAAAAAGTCAAATACTCCTGATGGGATTTGAACCTGTGACCTTTCGATCTGTAAACCATAGCCCCTAGTCACTACGCTATGGTTACCAATAAAAATTCTTTGTTTATATAATATATATGACATTTTCTTCAGCGCGGCTTGTTTTGAATGGTAATAGATTTTTCAGTATATTATTAATATTTTTTATAATTTCAGATGGCGTATTTTCACACTCTAATTCGAAATCACTCGAAAAATACATGATACATAAGTTAAACACTAAACTACTTTCTAAAATTTGTTCTTTTTAATAAATGGGGGTGGTCCGTCAAATTGGCATCATATGTTTAAATTAATAGTGTGCCTTGTATTTCCACTCTAGAGTTGAAATATTTTTTTCACAAATTAAAGGTTTTTTTAATAATTCTTTGTGGTCGTAGGAAAAATAGTGTACATTACTTTGTAGGAAAGTGAGTATTCTAAAACTCGGAGAATTTCCGCACTCGGCTGACGCCTCGTGCTAAATATCTCTTCGTTTGAAAAGTATCACTTTCATCACTTGTTATGTAATATACTATTATTAGTAGGTAAGTATAGAAGAAAAAGTCATTCTTTATAAAAACGTCTGCTTTTGCTGAAACTACAATTTCTAATATCAGATTTGCGATTACTATACAGGCTTCGTCAGAAAAAACATTTTTAGTTTTTTGTATTTTTTTTAATTCTAATTTTTAATTCCTTAATTTATTAAGTCATTTATTGACTCATTCTGAAACTAAAATTTCGAATATTAGATTTGCGATAACTTTACAGGATTGGACAGAAAAAACATTTAAATTTTTTTATAATTTATGATTGAATAAATTAAAGAAATATGATATGTATTAATAAAAATACTTCAAAAGTAGACAAAAAAATAGCTTTCTTACAACAAAATCGTTATTCGCCCAGATATAAAACCATATTCTAAGTAAGAAGGCAACAATAGATGTTTGATTTTACGTAAAGTAAATTTTAAACGAAATCCAAAAAAAAATAAAAGAATTTCTGACGAACCCTGTATAGTAATCGTAAATCTGATATTCGAAATTGTAGTTTCAGTACAAGCAGACGCTTTTATAAGGAATGACTTTTTCTTCTATACCCACTAATAAAAAAGTGTTTTTTCTTCCAAACTCTATCCGAAGACACACTGTATACACTATTGGCAAACTTTAATCTAGGGTGCCGATATAAACGCATCAGACGGAGATTATTAATAGCATTTAACATGTTAAACAGACAACACGCTATCCTCTACCTCCCACCTTTCATTCTTTAGAACACGCGGTCGAAGCAGGCACGGGAGCGATCGATACGTCGACTCAACCACACCACACACATATTCCCTCATTCAGTTGCAATGTAGAAGTGGTTTTGTGTCTCTTTGTAACTGAAGGTTTTGCCCATATTCTTCTCTCTTGGTTGCATTAGATATTTCGCACCCTAGATGCGAGTTTGCCAATAGTGTATATATATATATATATATATCACTTCGTTCTCTTGTAATTAAGCAATTCCAAAATATTTGGCCAACCCTGTAAATACAATATTCTTTGTGATTCATCGTGTATCCAATAGGCTATAATAATGCAATATTTAAACGGTATTTTTTTTTAGAAATAGTATCAACAAAAAAAAGTATTTTTTTAACGTAAAACAGGTTTTACAAGTTTAACAGTTAAATCAGAAATGAGCCCTTTAAATAAGGAATGAAAAACTAAGACAGCAATATGCAACTTTTACCAAAAACCAACTGTATCCTTTAAAGTGAAAAAAATGTAACTTTTTAAATGTCAGCATCTCGATTAACGGTGCGGTTTGGGTATAGAAAACAATATAGCAAATTAACTTGGTTTTGCTCCCAGAATTAAAAAATGTTGTAAATTATGAGGTTTAAAAAAATTAATACATTTTTCTTTTCTCATTTTTGCGCCACCCTGTAGAATCAAAAATAATTTTAAGTTGTATAGGCAGTTGGTGTTCTTCAGGTTTTGTAATACCAGTTTTCTTTTATTTTGAGAACGACACATGGAAATGGGAAGCATGTGCTTGCAATCTAGGGATCCTAAACATCGATATCTTAAAAAAAATATAGTTTTTTTTACATTTACTATAATTTTCTTTTTGATGAAAGTAAAAAACCAAGGATGTATATTTTAGAAGTTTCATAATAATAACGTTTTATTATTTTTAGAGCACTAAAATGGCTCCATTAAGTTTCAAATTTTTTTATAGACTTTTCGCCTTCTTTCCTATACCCTTCAAATTTCATATTATTTTTATTACTGATGAACCATATTCTGGTAAAAATTCTATAGCATAAAAAATAAATAAAATGAACGTAAATTTCAATAAAATTCAATACAACAGTTAATTTTCACGCTACATTTCACAAAGGAGTATACTCTTTGCTATATCTTATAGGATGTAAAAAGATGAACCAGATTTAAATGAATGAAAAAACTTTAAAAGTAAGTCCAACCTACGCCAGAATAATATTTCCATTTTATATCCAATTTTTATTATAGCCGAACAAAAGGTTGTTAAACTTTAAACAGGGTCTAATTTAATTTGGGCCAAAATGTAGATTTTCCCAATTAATTAGAATGGGGATTTTAATGGCGCTTTTAGCTTATGCAGGATACGCCTTTCTAAACCCAGGGTTTTATGTATTAAATTTATAAATTTTTTTCGACAACAGGTTTAGTTTGTATTGTTATTTATAATTAAATGCACACCAGCTGCAATTCAATGGGCTAATCACTGTAACACTCAAATGACGCGACGGTGATACTTAAAAAAATATATAATTATTAATCCGGAGATGCCTATTTCTGGTTTAAAATTAAACTTATTAGAAATACAGAAGAAGAATTTATCTTTATTTCGTCAGATCCATCCCTAGACACGTTTCGTCATATCATGACTCATCAGTAGAGCTAGGATCCGACGAAACCAGTGATGTAAAATAAATAAGGACTCGTTACAAAGTAAGCGTTACTATGTGATCACTAAAAGTAACGAGTCCTAATGTTATAAAAGACTCGTTACTTTTGGCATTTCGTTACTCTGAATTTAAATCTAACTAACTATTCTACCCAGAGTTTTACAGCGGGCGGTTTCGTCGTTTCGTTCGTGGACTTGATAGCCAAACGGATGACAGGCAAAACGTATCATAATTATTTTTCGAGCTGGATTTTGTTTTTACCTCGTCAGGCGGCCGATGGCGTGTCGTTTTGCATGTATTTTGGAGAGATGGCGTATTAATATGTATTTGGTTAATTTGTTGTCGGGAAGCCATGTTGCCTGTTGGGTTGAGGAAATACAGGACTGAAAGTTACCATTGAGAGATGAAAGCAATGTTTATTCTTATGTATTTTTAATTTATATTTCTTTTTTAATTTTAACAGGCACTTATTTTATAAACATAATATAAATTGAGTATTCTGTTTCTTAGATTGTATAGCGTAAACAAATTGTGTTTAGTCAAGTTCACTTCGCACACTGGTATTTAGAAAATTATAAAATAATAGATCTTCGATTCCTAGAATCAGATGCCCAAAAGCAGAAACGAAGTGTTATTTGTTTATATTTTGTGTAAATTGAGAACAAGTATATCTATTTTTTAATCAATACGCCATGTTCTATTCATATTTCTTTATATTGTATGTTTTTATGTGTTTCTTAATCACATATTTGAGAATTGACAATAGTACATAACCTAGATTTAATATATTTATACTACAAAACATAAGTATTTGGCCATCGATCAAAGCCATATTTTTTATTTTTAAAAGTAACGATTTACATAAAGTAACGAGTCCTGAGTAACGAGTCCTAATACCCAAAGTAACGAAACGGTCCAAGTCCTCAAAAGTAACGAAAATTTACATCACTGGACGAAACAAAGAGAACTCAAAGCTGCTTATGGCAGCATAGTGGTGGGACACACCAGTAAGATGTGGCACGGAGCGCCATCTGTATCGTTATTAGACACTCTTGAGCATACCAGCACCTCTAACAAACTTATAGAAATAAGTAAAAATGTTAAGAGGAAATCTCCTGTAAAGACATTCGTCACAATTACAGGAGTCCCGCTAGGCAGCGCTAACTCGCATCGGTTTATTAACCGAAAACAAGAATACAGAAGAAGAATTTCTCTTTATTTCGTCAGATCCATCCCTAGACGCGTTTCGTCATATCATGACTCATCAGTAGAGCTAGGATCCGACGAAACAAAGAGAACTATTAGAAATAGAAAAAAAAATTCTATTACCTACCATTTTCTTGTTTTGATAAATTTATGAATATTTAGAAAATGAAGGAAAAATGATATTTTTAAAATAAATAATTATGTGTGATAGAACATTATTAAAGGAATTTTAACTTATAACCTCCCTAAAGCATGAATTATTTCCTGAAATTGTTTCGAATCGGTCGCAAATTATTTGAAAATTTTCTTAAACAATTCGCGCTGAGGAAAAATTTCCGGATTTATAATTGAAGCTCGAGGGAGAGTCGGTAAGAAAATTTCGCACTTATACTAAAATATTACACCAAAATTTAACATTTTTGTAATTGAATGAAAAACATTTGAATAACATAGTGATCCATGAATAAGAATAAAATTACGTTAGTTATTTTCTTATAGCAACTAAAAAATATGCCTTTTTGTTCTTTGACAAATAATAGATTCTGTCATTCCGTGTCATTATTTTGACATTAAAAAAAAAATTCCAGTGTAATTTGGCCGCTGGAAGAGCATGAATATTTCCGGAATTTTTTTCTATGCCATAGTATTGATTCAAATGAAATCTCATTGGTTAGAAAAAGTTGGTGTGAAATTTTCTATAAAATTTAAGCATCGAATAAAAATTACAAATTTTTATTTAATATTTAAAAGTCCTTTCAGTTAAATCGCAAGTGGTATTGAAGAATTGATTTTGCCGAAAAATGACAAATCACACACTTAATAAAAATGTCGAGAGAAAATACTTTTGTGTCACCCGGTATACTAAAGTTAATATAAATAAATTATTTATTTTTGGATTTTAAATCTAAGAATTTTCACTAATGTACTATCTCAATAAAAAACTAAATACTCACTGTTTTTCTTGTAAAGCAGAATTTCGAATTGATCGTGTAGCTGGTGTTCTAATACATGGTCTATTCTACTGATTGTCTCCTTATCCGTCAATTCTCCAAACATAAAGGCACACCTGCAAGATTTCTGCATCACTTCTGCCCTGTTGTAGCCGGAAATTTTGCAAAATGATTCGTTGCAGTATACAATCGGATATTCTACTATCTGTGCGTTGGCCAGAAGGAAGCTGCTGTCCGCTGCAAAGAATTTATAAATATGTAAAGTCTGTTCAGGTGTGTTCAGTGACCGCTGACCATTACGTCAAGACCAGCAGTGACGGCTAGTATAGTAAAGCCACAGTGCCATGGCTCTACCTACCTGTACGTACACCAAGCTTTTAATTTCAGATTCATAATTATTAAAACTTTGTCTCACTACGCTTCATTCTTTTTGTAAATTTAAATAATTTATAATTTAAGACGTTGATATCTGATAACGCCTAACTATGCAAAAACTCCCTGATGTGTGGGTGACGCTGCGAAAATTCCCTGCCGCTACGCTGTTGCGGCTAACTCTGTATTTGGCTCGATATTAAATGCGTACGAGAGAGATAATAACACCACAATGAATATATCGCCCTCTCTTACTGACGCGAAAAGAAATCGGACTTGTTTGGCATGACCATATCCTCATATGATGCTTTATTTTATCGAGAATGAAAAGTCCCAATCGGGTTAGTTTATATATTTTTATGTTTTCGGTTTTCTGCCGCTAGCAGATACCAGGTGGCAGCTATTTTTAAAACGGTTTTGACTGTCAAGATATAAATTTTAAAATAATTTTCTTTTAAACAGTTTTTACTGTTTAATATAAATTATTCTTTTAGGTTAGGTTTAGGTTAGTCTGTCAGTAGATTATATTCCTGATTCTGGGTTTAGATTTATTAATTTTAAAATGAATAAAATAAATGAGAAAAGTTTTAGCGCTTTAGGTATTTTGTTTGCCGAAAAACATTCTGTAAACAATATTGATAAATTCAAGAACAAAAGTGATTGACTCATTTTCAAATAAAAAATAAAGACGTATGGAGTTTTCTTATAAGAAAATTTAAGTGTTTTGTGAACATTTTTATTACAATTAAGTACTTTAATACCTTGTTAAATGCTCAATTTAATTAGTCGGTAAGCTTTTTCGATTTTCTTATACACAGGGTTTTACAAATTCGATGCATTAGCATTGCTATCTCAGCAGTGGCGTAGCTAGCATTGAATGGGCCCTGTATCAAGAGCTAGGCGGTGGGCCACTCGGCTAGAGAGGGAAGCGGTTAAAATAGAATTAAAACAAACAACAATTATTTTGAATCGCATATTGCTCCTGCTTTCACAGTGGTGTGCTGTTTAAAATTGTAGCAAAGTTTACGGAATAATAAATAGCAGCGTTGCGTTGTCAGCCTTGTGACGTGTCACTGTATGACTGTAAACAATACCCCGGATTATCTATTTGTACTGTATGATGCATTAAAGTCGCCTATGCCCGTACTATTAAAAAATAATTTGTGGTAGTATCCAAACTAAATATTTGATATTTGCTAAACAGCAAAAACATTTCACCTCCTTTTGGTGGCCTTTGTTGGGCCCTCCAGGCCAGTGGGCCCTGTATCATTGATACAGCTGATACAGCGGTTGCTACACCATTGTATCTAAGTAACTATAAGATACAGAAAGTTTGCCTTATGGAGGCAAAGTTGCATATTTTATTGCTATACAATTTATTAAAAAGAAACGAAAAACTTGTTTTTATTTTTTTTATGGTAAAATAAGTAAGTACTGATTATTTTAAAAAACCAAGAGCACTTTCGTACGGTATTTTCAAGATAATAATTTTAGGGGGTCAAAAGCTACTGAAAAATTCAGGTCTGTATTTAAAAAATAAGATGATATAGGTACCTAAAAAACGAACGTCTTATCTGAAAAATAAAATTATTTTCCTGAAAAATCGTCTCAAGTAAGTGCTCTTGGGTTTTCAATATAATCAATATTTTCTCGTTAAGAAAATAAACACAAAAATTCATATTTTAGTTTTTTTTCGGATGCTCCGGAACTCATCGGAATTTTTTTAAATTTTGTTTAACAAATAATTCAGGATTAAAATATTCAACTTTGACTCCATTTAACCAAATTTATATCTCTTATAGATGCCAAGATAGCAATGCATAAAATTTATAACACCCTGTAATCTGATCAAAGATTTTTGACTCCATCTGTATCGACTATCACGAGCCACCACTGACTACTAGTGCTTATCTTTCTAATATTTGTGAACGTGATGAGATAGAAAAGAGGAAGGATGTAAATTTTAAGAATCGCAATAATCTGGCTATTTTGTCATCTTGTGGACGACGACTGCACGAAATTCATGAGCATACCATGTAGAGCGTATTTTTTTTTTTTTTTTTTTTTTATGATAAAACACCTGCACTGTAGGAAAAATCCTTTAAGGCGCTCTGGGAGCGGTGCGAGTGCGAAAAAAGCGATTAACGTTGGTCTTGAAACGTTGAAGATTGTATTCATTGGGAAACACGACCTCAGGAAGATCATTCCACAAAGATGACGTTCTCCAGATGAAAGAATTCTTGAACAATGAAGTTCGAGGAGTACTAAGCTGAACAACATATTAGCGGCAGTGGTTTGCCGTGTATTTCTGTTTTGAATTGCTCTAGGTGGAATCAAGTGGGCAATGTCAGTCGAACACCTGCCATGGAAATATCTGTAAAAGAGAGCCAAATCACCAACCTGTCTTCGATGCTCCAGGTTATCGAGGGTCTTGGTCAGCTCGGGGTCGCCGATCAGACGAACGGCTCTCCTTTGAATGGAATCCAGTAGCCGAAGGGTGTGCTTGGGTGCAGAGCTCCAGACATGAGAGCAATATTCTAATGATGGTCGAATCTGGGCTTTGTAGAGTGTCAAAAGTTGATGAGGTGTGTACAACCTTTTGGTGCGGAAAAGTACACCAAGTTTCTGTGCAGCTGCCTTGGCAATTGCGGCAACGTGATCATGCCAAGACATATTACCTCCCAGATTGACCCCCAGCAAATTAATAGACGGTGCCGGGGGAATTGCGTGTCCTGCCATGACTATATCCGGTTCTGCAATGTTAACCTTTTTGGAGAAGACTGCTGCCTGGGTTTTCTTAGCATTAAATTCGACTTGGTTACTGTCACCCCAAGCCAAAATTTCGTCCAGGTCTTTGTTGAGGCGCAATACTTCATGCTGCCTGCGAAGATGTGCGTCGGCAGCGGATGTTTGGGGAGTCAAGGTAAAAGATGAGATAAGTGTGCTGTCATCAGCAAAGCTATAAATTGGATTTTGGGTTTTCACCAGAAGGTCGTTAATATACAGTAAAAAGAGGGTAGGCGACAATATGGACCCTTGAGGAACACCGGCATTGACGGTGAAGGTGTCTGAAAAAAACCCGTCAATCGCCACTTGCAGAGAACGGTTCTTAAGAAAGCTGGTTAACCATAAACAGAATCCATTAGGCATACCGTAGGATCGCAATTTACTTAGAAGCCCATCGTGCCAAACACGATCAAAAGCCCTAGATATGTCCAGTGCAACAGCCCGGGATTCTCCATGATGTTCGATGGTGTTGCTCCAAAGATGGGTGACATATGCCAGAAGGTCACCTGTTGATCTGGACTTACGAAAACCGTATTGATGGTCGCTGATAATGTTAAGCCCTTCCAGATACTTTAGGAGTTGTTGGTTAATATCTTTCTCCATTACCTTTGAAATTACTGAAAGCAATGCGACGGGTCGGTAGTTGCTTGGCAGGGTCTTCTTACCTTTCTTTGGTATGGGTTGGACACGCGCCGACTTCCAGCAGGATGGAAATATTCCTTTTTTGTAGGATAAGTTGAAAAGTCTACAAAATACTGGTGTAAGGTCATCGGCGCATGTCTTGAGAACAATGATAGGAATTTCGTCTGGACCAGAAGCTTTATTGACGTCGAGTCCTTTAAGAATCCGTTTAACAAGACGCTGACGAAACACGATTTCAGACATTTGCGATTGAACTGAGGGAATGTTGGGTGGTGGTTTTCCCTGAAAGTCTACAGTGGAATGCGAGGAAAACAGTTCAGCAAGTGGAATATATATATATATATATGGAATATATAGAGCAAGTAAACACGTTACCATCCGCACAATATAATTAAACCTTAAATTAAAAATGTAACAGAAAAATAAAAAAATTATGTAAAACACAATAATATTAAAATTATAAATAAAATAGTAGAATTTAGTGTCCGTTAAAATATTTAAACAAAAGAAGCTTAGCGGCAAGCGGACAGAATAGTGCGTCTATCTTTTGCATTAAAGTACACAGGGACTCCAAAGGTAATGGAATCCCTGGGGCACAGGTAGACAATGACAGGCTGTTTCGTTCTTGTTAGAACTCACCAGAAAGTCATAACCCGTAAGAGACTACCAGTACAGCGAGCCTATTCTTTCAAGGCGTTTTTAAGAAATAAAAACGCGATGAAAACCAAATCAACTCAATGCAAAAGATATAGCCATCTAACGTGAAAACGTATAAATATAAATAAATCAAGCACGGAACGGCCACTTCACCAGTATAGGAAACATTTTTCGCTTCTCCATACATCTCCAAGCTTTGTGGATTTAGATCTAGATCGCGCTGCAGTCACCCACTGATAGACGCACTACTCTGTCCGCTTGCCGCTAAGCTTCTTTTGTTTATTAAAATTATATTAAGATGTATGGGAACAGGAAAAATTTATTGATGATACTTCAGGTACTTTTCCCCTTATTTTTTACTCCGACGAATATAATTCATCTGATGGTGATGGTCCTTGCAAAGATTATGTTGTTTTGTCATTTTTTTAAATTTGGTTTTCTAAAATTATTACTTTTTAGCATATGTCTTACACATTAAGTATAAAAAAATATTTAAAACAAACGTTCATAGACTGCTAAAGTACACGAGACAAAAAAAGTGTATAATTAAATTTTATAAATGAAGTAAAATTAATTAAAAATGTTGTGTGTATCACGTGTGTCAGAAATGGCGACTGACCGCAAATACTGCTTGTAGTTGGTACACGTGACCATAAAAATGACATTGCTGATGACATTTAACTGATGACTCAATGCTTTTTCGAATTCCCTAATTAACTTACGACGTATCGCAAATATGTCAAATGATGGAGAATGTGACGTAATGATCAGCGGTCATTAAACAGACTATAGTCGGATCTGGTCTTATCGTGCGGATCATACGATTCAAGAGAGACATACTCTCAGTTTTTGTTTTCTTTACTTGCGTTTAACTTTACCCTCTAAATAAAATACGTAAGATAAATGAGACAGACTTATTCCATTTTGACATGAAAGAAAAGGATATATATTTACTTTCCAGCGATTCTAAAAAGCTTATAATAGCACCAGCTACGTTTTATTTTAAATATGCCAGTTTTGTGACTTTGACAGTTTGTGACAAAATGAAACAATTTTCTGGGTTTTTGCATCCCCAATCAAAAAAAAAATGGTACTTAATCTGATAAACTATTTCGAAAATGAAAGAAAAAGTGGAAATTCGCCAACCAATATTCAGGAAACAGTAGCCAAAGCACTGGGAATTAGTTTAAGGACTGTGCGGAAAATTGTGCATGAAAATGCTTAAATCGGAACTCCTATCAATAGCAAAGTCTCTTAAAAAACAAAAAATATACGCGGTAGATGAAATACTGCGTGAATATGGTCATGAGGCTCTACGACTGCCACCATATCATTGCCAGTTTAACGCAATAGAATTAATATGGGCTGGTGCAAAGTCTTATTATGAAAAACATGTAGGTGATGGTCTTAAATCCGACCAAGTACAAATAGTTTGGCAAGATTCGTTAGATCATATTACACAAGAGTACTGGAAGAAATCGGTGGAACATACAGAAATATTAATAAGGGATTGGTGGGATCGAGAGCAAGTACTAGATGTCGAAGTAGCGCCAATGATAATTGCTCCATTCGAAGACGACTCAGACGACGAGGACTTCTCAGATTTTATAACTAATTCCCAATGTTTTCATTACGGTTTCCTGCATATTGATTTGCGAATTTCCACTTTTTCTTTCATTATCGAAATAGTTTATCAGACTAAATGCCATTGTATTTTTAGGTTTTAGTAGTAAAATTGTTAAAATAAATTGCACTGTTTATTATTGTCGTTTTTAATTAAAGGGTACAGTAGGTATATAATTAACGATTATATAATTTTTTTGTAACTTTTTCAAATCCCCTGTACATAATTTTTACAAAACTAATAATATTAGGTATATGTGGCTATCTTCGCGATAGCTAAAATAATGAAACTATTTTTCCTTCCTTCGGTATATTTGTAAATAATCTCACAACATTTTGATAGCCTCTGTGTTGTCTGATTTGACGCATATGATCAGTGACCTTTGGACCCGCACGTTAAGACCAGATCTGACTATACAAAGATGCGCCTACAATATGCAACCGGTATTGGCAATAGCCGCTTTATTGACCTGACAAAATTTTCCTAATTATGTGCTTATCCCCCCCTCTTCCCCCTCACCCCCTATTTTTTTCATATTTTAACAGTAAAGAATCAAAAGTGTGATACGTTAATAAGCGTATATGTCGTAGGTTAATAACAAATTCAGTCGTTTTATAAAACGCCTAGTCGTTTTATAAATGACTAAGCATATTGTACTACGAGAATAAACACTGAATTTTTTCAAATCGACTGAACTTTTTAGGCGTTTCATAAAATGCCGAATTGCACTCAGGCTTATTATAAAATGAAAGTGTGGGCGATTATTTTTACAATGCCCCTGGAATAAAACTAAACATATTTAGGAGTATTAAGACTGCTATCGAGTCAGGCGAGTTGTTAGTTTAACTTCTTTATGCTGTGGTTTAACAGTTTGTAAACAATTGACGTGTTAACCGTATTTTTTCATTGTTTTTACTTCAGAAACTTTCGTTTCAAGATGTTAAAAGACTCAGAAAGTGATGATGAGTTTGTTAATAAAGAGTTGTATTATAAAGAGCGTGAAACATTTTACACCGGTAAATAATAAGAAAAACATAACCTTTTTTTTTTTACGGTTCGCCGACTACGGAGGCCATCTTGAACCGGTCATCGACCACAAATGTGATCTACCGACTGGGGAGTGTGAAACGGCACCTTCATCCTACGAGATATCCGATCTCATCCGGCCTGTCCGGCGTGAATAGGATGGCTAGGTGTCGATTCATTTTACACTCTTCCCTGCGGCAAGGGCATGTCGTGTTCCCAAGCGGTCACCCGCCCAAGTACGACATAGCTTAACTTCGGTGATCTGCGGGAACCGGTGCTTAATATGTCGACAGGCCCTTGCCGAAAAAAAACAACCTAAAAAGTCAAAAATAGTATATCTCTAAGTATTACTAACTTGTAAGAGTTACCCATTAATTTCTTTTATGATGTTATAACAAAAAAAACAAAATAAAGTGTCCAACTTACAATTTATTTGTTTGAAATATTATACGATCAAGCAACAATATAAATCGGTGTTTTATAAAATGCCCAAGTACTTTCCAGTCTTTTACAAAACGACTAGTTATAATCAGGTATATCCTAAAACAAACAAGATTAAAGAACCGTTTACAATGAGCCTAAAAGCAACTCGGCGTTGTAAAAATTCAGTATTTATTCTTCGTAGTACAATATGCCTTGTCATTTATAAAACGACTAGGCGTTTTATAAAACGAATGAATTTGTAAATAGCCTACGACATATACATTACCATTTTTCGACCAATTTACCTCCACTTCCAGTTTAACCGGAATTGGAGTAAACTTTGAAATTTTAAATAAAAACTCCCCATAGGTTTAAAAGAAAATTCTTTTTTTAATGATATATCACACTTTATCATTTGTTTTAAAAATGGCCGCCTAAAGAAATTTTTCTTTGTTTTCTAAAATGTCCATAGTTTTGATAAAACAAGGTAAGTAGTAAAGAGTATACCATGGAAACGTTAAAATGGCTCATTTTAACTGACCTAATAGTATAAAATGGACTTGCTTGTGAAAAATGTATCTTACAACCTGTGTTTTAAAAATACAAAGCGAAATTTCTTTTTGTTTAAATGACAAGCCATCTTTTTTTTATCATAATATTATTAATTTCATTTTTCTTCTAACGGTGTATCATAAGTTAAAATTAACAAAAAACATCATAAATGTGATTTCTAGACTCAAATAAGCTATAAGAAGTTGAGTCAACACCAGCCTAGTATGCCGCGGAAAACAAAAATATTATTTCTGCATTTATTAGACCAAAATCGTATTAAATAATAAATACGAAGCGCTTGATATGAATGAATTGTTTTCCACGGCATACTTAACATAAATTCTCATGGTTTATTCGGGTCTAGAAATTTATTATATTTTTCTTAATTTCTACTATTACCTACCTAATAAATAATTATTAAATTTGATTCACTGTTAGAAATGAAATTAAATAAATAATTTTATTATAATAAAGCAAAGATGGCTTGCTATTTAAAAAAAATCGAAAAATTCCGTTTTGTTCTTTTTTAAAAGAGGTTGTAAATAAAATAGCCTAGACCGCGGCAGTGGCTCAGAGGTTGAGCTACTGGCATTCGACCGCGGCGACCCGGGTTCGATTCCCGGAGTGGGCATACGTACAATAAAAAAAAGTATGTCCGAAATTCAGTGGATTTAAGAATGCAGAATGTCACTAGTGAATCTTAATAACGGAACCTAGAAGAGAGTCATAAACTGGACTTTTGGGGGGTGGGAGGGGTGGGGGGGGGTTTAAAAAGATAGCTAGTGCATGTTTAAAGGTTGGAGGCAATGACGTTTCTTGAACGGCAGTAGAGTTTTGGACTTGCATTGTCTTTATTTGTTTAGAATCACTACGTTTCAACTAGTATGCATCTCCAGTTGAAACGTAGTGATTCTAAACAAATAAAGACAATGCAAATCCAAAACTCTACTGCCGTTCATAACTAGTGCATACACGTGGTTCGGATCCTACGTTAAGCTGTAGGTCCCGTCTGGCTACATTACCCAGACGATAGGGGATATAATGGGCCTCATATAGGCCTAAGTTTACTGGCTCTTCCGCCAACCCCAGCAAGCAAAAAAAAATAAAATAAAATAGCCTAACGGACCCATTTTTTACAGTTTAGCCTATTTTATATTATAAAGTAGGTTAAAACGAACCATTTTAACGTCTCCATGGCCTACTCTTTACCACTTACCTTGTTTTATTAAAGTTATGGACCTTTTAGTACAAAAAGGAAAATTGATATAGGCGGCCGTTTTTAAAACAAATGATAATGTGATATGCATGCCATTGAGAAGGGATTTTTTCATAGAATTTAAGAATCGAATAAAAATGGGGGTTTCCATTTAAAAATTTTTCAAATTTTGAATTGGTCGAAAAATGAAAATCCACACACTTATTAGCTTCTCAAATTTTTAAATGTTAACTTTTAAAACTACATATCCAGAATATCGCCCATTTTTGATATATTATTATGTATTATAGCATAAACATTGACATATTGGCTTCTTTATCCTAATGTTAATAAAATAAAGCAATTTTTATTTAAACCTTTTTCCTGAAAAATTGTAGCATTCTATGACAAAACAGAAAACAGGTATTAATTTTCTGTTGTCACGAGTCGTTATAATACTGCATTGGTACAAGAAACTGGGACATTTCTAAAAATAACTTTTAACTATATTTATGTATTCTTGATAACAACAGGTTGTCCTACTTTTACAAGAACTTTAGATTATGTTTTAAATGAATTTTAAAGTGGCGAGAATTTAAAACCCATAAACTCGTATGTAATTTTTGTACCCAAAAAAATTTCTGTGTCGATAAAAAAATTCGGGATGTCTAAGAGAGAAAACTAAATAAATTTTTAATATACAGTGAGTTCAATAGCAAGATCTAGAAATATTTATATGGTCGGAATTCATTAAGACAAAATAAAAAAAAATATCCATACCATCCATTTTCACTAAATATGAGGTGTAAATGCTAATTTAAAAAAAAGTACACAATACAAAAAGTATACAATGTTCCCTAGAAATGACTTGACTGCCAGTTCAGCGTCACGAAAATCGTGAAAATATTACGAACAGATAAATGGAAAGAAGTGGGATGCTTTAAGTCTTCCTCCACTAATATATTAGAAGCAGTAATTACTTAGGGAACTCCGTACAAGTTTCGGATATAGTAATGAATATCCTTAAAATATGTTGGAAGACTACATCTAAAATTCCAAATCATATAGAGAAGTAAAATGCTTCTTAATATATTATTGAAGCAAGACTTTAATAGCGTCTCATTTCCTTTAAATTTAAATATGGCATACCGGGTGTCCCAGAGGGATGGCTCGCCTTAAAAACTTTTAATTTTTTATAATACAAAAATGAAATTTAGATAATATATTTAAGGCAAGAAATACATTTTATGACAATTAACTTACCCTACATGAACTTTCGGTTTAACTGGAAATTGCATCAACTTTCGATTTTTAAATGGGACTCCCTGTATATTTTTTTAAAATTCTAAATACTACTAGAATACAACGATGTACCATTTTTCACTTTTTTATAGTAAAAAAAATCCTAGAAATACGGAAAAATTTACATTTTATGGTTTTAAATCTTCTGGTTATACTAAATTTAATTTTAAAATTCCATTTATTCATTTTTTGTGTGGCTTGTATGGTTAAGGATTCTTTACGAAAAATTTGATACCATGCAATATTAGGTTTAATATGAACTACTTACCATTCAAAATCTTTACAGAAACAGCAAGACTCCAGTCGTAATAAATTTTTCATTAAATATTAATAAGCCTTATTTAGTTGGCCTTGACTACTTGAGTTTAGTGTCCGTATAAGTAAAATAGAAAAAAAGGTTTTAGCACACAGGAAACCCATTACCGTTGACGTCTCTGTATACTATTTTGCAAAAAAAAAGATGCACTACTTTGTCCGACTGCCGCTAAAACTTTCTTTCTATTTTACTTATACGGACACCAATCTCTACTACTCTATTTTTTTTACACGGCATTGAATTACGAATTAGTACCCCAGTAGAATCTACAAACCCGTAGAAAAAGTGTAGAGGTGCTCAAAAACGTTTCCTACACTGGATGTGTTGGCTACCGTACTTGGTTTATTATAAGTTCTATTTTTCACGTCTGATGGCTATCTTTTGCATTGAGTTAATTCCTACAGATCGCAATACTAGGTTTTCATCATATATTTGTTCTTAAAGATATTTTGAAAGCATATTTTCGCTGTATTGGAAATTGCTTACGATTATGGCTTTCTGATGAGTCCTGAGGACAAATCAGCCTGTTATTGTCTACCTGTGCCCCAGAGAACCATTACCTTTGGCGTCCCTGTGTACTTTAATGCAAAAGATAGATACACTAATTTGTCCGCCTGCCGCTAAAACTCTCTTTCCAAAAATATTATGTTAAGAGTTTCCAAAGCCACCTGAATGGTTTTGTATCGTGATAGTGCATTACATTACCATCATTATAGTCAAGGTCTACTAAAGTTTTTTTTTTTTTTTTTTTTTTTTACGGATCGCTGACTACGGAGGCCATCTTGAACCGGTCATCGACCCCGAATGTGGTCTACCGACTGGGGAGTGTGAAACGGCACCTTCATCCTACGAGATATCCGATCTCATCCGGCCTGTCCGGCGTGAATAGAATGGCTAGGTGTCGATTCATTTTACACTCTTCCCTGAGGCAAGAGCACGCCGTGTTGCCAAGCGGTCACCCGCCCAAGTACTAACCGCGCTCGACACAGCTTAACTTCGGTGATCTGCGGGAACCGGTGCTTAATATGTCGACAGGCCCTTGTCAAGGTCTACTAAAGGCTTTTCAATATTTAATAAAAAATGTAATACCACTGGAAACTGACTATTACTATAAAGATTTTGAATAGTAATTTAAATGAACCTAATAGTGCAGGGTACCAAATTATTCGAAATAATCCTTAACCATACGAGCCACCCTGTTGATATTTAAAAAAAAATGAGTAAATAGAAGTTTAAAATTAAATTTAGTATAACAAGAAGGATATAAGTCACAACAAAATAATGTAAATTTTTCCCAATTTCTAGGACTAATATATGCAACTTAACTTAATTATGGCACTATAGATTAAAACATAAATTTGGAAATATGTTTCTTTAACATTAAAACAAGTGAAACATGGTACATTGTTGTGTTCTAAATGTCATTTATAATTTTTAAAAAAACATGTAGGGTGTTCCATTTAAAATCTGAAAGTTGATGCCGTTTTCGGTTAAACCGGAAGTTTATATAGGGTGAGTTAATTGTCGTTAAATGTATTTCTTTGCCTTAAACATATTCCCTAATTTACATTTTTGTATCATTAAAAATAAAAAGTTATTTAGACCTTGTGGGACGCCCGGTATTTCTTCAAAGTACAAAAGAAAGATTTGGATTTTCTCTTTCATACGTTTTTATTTATAAAACACTGAAGAAGCAGTAATCTTAATAATGACGTTGCCACTAATGCAACAGCAACGGTGATAATGTGTGGTGTGGGAACAATGTCATGCAAATCTTGTTACAATGACCTTATAGAGTCATATCCACTTTTTGAGTTTTTTTTTCAGTTTGCACGAAAAGAAACAAACCGATGTGGGAGAAGTATTGGGGGAAGTAGCATCAGATGCTCGGAAAGACCCTGTGGGACACCCGGTATTTCTTCAAAGTACAAAAGAAAGATTTGGATTTTCTCTTTCATACGTTTTTATTTATAAAACACTGAAGAAGCAGTAATCTTAATAATGACGTTGCCACTAATGCAACAGCAACGGTGATAATGTGTGGTGTGGGAACAATGTCATGCAAATCTTGTTACAATGACCTTATAGAGTCATATCCACTTTTTGAGTTTTTTTTTCAGTTTGCACGAAAAGAAACAAACCGATGTGGGAGAAGTATTGGGGGAAGTAGCATCAGATGCTCGGAAAGACCCTGTGGGACACCCGGTATTTCTTCAAAGTACAAAAGAAAGATTTGGATTTTCTCTTTCATACGTTTTTATTTATAAAACACTGAAGAAGCAGTAATCTTAATAATGACGTTGCCACTAATGCAACAGCAACGGTGATAATGTGTGGTGTGGGAACAATGTCATGCAAATCTTGTTACAATGATCTTATAGAGTCATATCCACTTTTTGAGTTTTTTTTCAGTTTGCACGAGGAGAAACAAACCGATGTGGGAGAAGTATTGGGGGAAGTAGCATCAGATGCTCGGAAATTGGGGATACTTTATATCAAATGCCTTAGATTAAGTTAACATTTTCTGAATTGAGTGAGACATGACAAATATTTGTCAGACATTCTAAAAATCGCCCCTTATCGTTGACAAATATCGATTTATGTTAACTAAAAAGTTTTAATGTTAAAGCTTAAACTTCGAAATAGATCATGACTTGTTAATAACTACTTCCTGTTTCGGAGCCCCAAATTTCAAAAGATTAAAAGCAGAACTCGAGGTTTTAAGGGTTTGTTAACAAATCTAATCTAAATTTAATCGACTCAGTTTTTTCTCTACAGTTTTATAGTTACAAGTGGCAACCTTATATTATAGTGTACGAACGAAGTAGTTATCTGACATAAAATCTAAGGCTGATAAATAGTAGCTTTGGCCTTCGCCTGGCCTCTGACCATGCGAATATTAGCCAAAGTCATCTAGATTGATTTTATCGCTGGTGGTGGGCTTTTGTGGATCAAAAGCTTTCAGCTATATTGTGTATTTTTTGTATCTTAATATTAAATGTTCCTTTAAATAAAAATTGGGTATTTTAAATATTTACATAAGGGGCTGCCAGAACATATTTTTTAAAATATTATCGATATATTGTTGATAAAAATATTTGCGATTGCTTTGATACAAAAGCGATTGTATATTTAGAGGGAGAGAAATAAGAACTGTATAATAGTGGAGGAAGACTTTGAGTTCTTATTTCTTTCCTTCTAATTATCCACTTCACTTCAACTATGGACTTCTTCATATTGTTTATTTATTTGGGTTGGGGGGTATATTAAAAAGTATGTGGAAATAGCTGTTGTTTTATAACTGTGAGAGTGGTTAGAATGATACAGAATTATCAGGTTCGTACCGGTAGGTTTGTAATAATTTTCAAAATGCATCCCCTGTTGTTTGATAAAAGTAATTTATATAATAACTCGGATGTTGCTGCATGCAAGGAACGACTGGACCTACAATGGGCACTGTCAACGAAAGATGAGCCTGATAAAGATCAATATAAAAATATAAAGGCTAAGTACGGTGGGTCTAAAAGTTGCTCGACAACAAACATGTAAATAAAATTGAAAATGCGGAAAATAAAAGTAAGTGTGCATTGCAGAATATTAATAGTCTAAACAATACAAATAATGGTAAGAAAGAGATAGAGATTGAGGGCAGCAGTCAAGAGATTGCTAATGAATTAAATGATTGCCATTACTATCAAAAACCTTTGAAGCAGCAATGTGCAACAGAATAGTAAATTTCTTTATAACTAACAAACTTCTTAATAAATCACAACATGGGTTTCTGAAGGGTAAATGTATTGAAATAGCAGATTTTGAATTCATCCTGAGTGTAACTGAGGGTCTGGAAGATGTACTTCTGGAATTTTTTTAGATCTTTCAAAGGCATACCGCCCCTATTTTGTAAGAAGGGACCAACTAGCATTTTTTGGTAAATTGGGATAACTACATTATTGTGGTTTTACTTCTATTCTATGTTTTGTATAAAGGAGCCAACTGTAAATAAAAATTTCTAAGGTAGATATGACTGGGGGCTAACTGATATGTGTGTTATATTTTTTTTTCTATTTGCATTATTGATATTCAAAAAGGATCCTTCTACCAGTTGGACCCTTTTTACATCTATTTATTCATAAAATCGTCTATTATAAAAGGGGTTTTCTACTTCCTTGCAAGTATTTAAGAAAGAATTTCGTAAATACATTGGTTTCCACAAGCCAAAAAAGGATAAATGTGTAATCTGTGAACAGATGAGAAACCAAAAAAAAGCGCTGGTTTGACAGATGAGGATAAATTTAAATGGAAATCTCATAGAAAAGAAAAAAGTGGCACATATAGAGAATAAAAGACAGATATAGAAAAACCAAAAGTAAATGATAATTTAATTGTGGCTAGTTTTGACTTGGAAATAGTCCTTGCTACTCCACATTTGACTATTTATTAAAATAAAACGCAAACTGGTATCTGCTATGTTTGGGGGGAATGCGACGGAAAAAAAGATGCTGTGGGTGGAGATTGCAACATGTGTCAGATTATGGCTAGAAGACAAAAATCAATCTGAAAATGAAGTACTTAGATGTTATTTCCGTATTGCGATAACTGTCCAAGACAGAATAAAAATCGATGTATGTTTGGAATGCTTTACCATGCAGCACAAACTTTACACTCGGTATTTAAGTTTTATATTAAGTGGGCATACTTACATGGGTGCTGACACTGTGCATAGTAACATTGCATCTTTTATCAAACGAAAAAATGTTTTAGCACCATCCCAGTGGCCAACAGTTATAGCTTTATCCCGACGAAACCCAAAACCTTTTATTTGTAGAAAATTGGAATATTCAGACTTTCAGAACTGGAATGTACTACAAGAGCTTTTTCCATTAAACAGTTCCACAAATAGTGGTAGTAAGGTAAAATGGATGCAGTTGTATGGTCTTAAATTCAATAAAAACTCAAAACAAGTGACAATATGGAATTCCAATGTAACAGCACAAGAAGAAACTCTGGAATTATTGAAGCGTAGCAAAATGTCTTTGACTGAAATCGAAATTAGAAAGGTCTACCGCCAAAGGTAGGCAAAGTACATAGACTTAATAACTTCTTGCAACAAGAGCGTCATTCCTATGGAGTTTCATGATGAATATAAAACTTTACCGCACTCGGCCAATGTAAGAGACTGTCTTTCAGAAACCGACATTGAGGATGAAGACGAATAAGTCCCTTTTTTGTTATTTGTCCCCTTAAATGTGATTTTCACAAAGGGGCCAACTGTCATTTTTTTCTAAACTTTAAAACATTTTTGAGAAAAAACAGTTTTTTAATTAAGCTTTTAATAAACTATTATATTTAAAAAAGTTTTGTTACTCATTTAGAATAAATAATATTAATTTACAGGACATAACAATTCGCCAATTTTTTATTTCGCCCTTCCTGTAAAATTATCGATTTGATAGTTAGACCCTTCTTACAAAACAGGGGCGATATGATTGTGTAGATCTTACTTGGAAAATTGAATGCCTATGGTATTAGAGGTTATGCATTGCATAGGTTTGCATTCTAGAAGTAGGAGTCAGCAAGTGGAGTTGGATCACAAGGGTACTAAGTACCGCTCTGACCTCAGTCGCATTTATTGGGGAATTCCACAAGGGAGTAATAGGTCCCCTATTATTCATTATTTTTATTAGCGATATTCCTTATACAGTGATGATCTTAGCACCCTAATAAACTATACCGACGATACCAATATTCTTAAGGCTACTAGATGTATCTCTGAACTCTCCGAAGATTCCAATAATACCTTGGTCCAAATGGACACATGGATTGATTGAAAATATTCATTATCAGTAAACGTCGAATGTGAAGTACTTTAGATGAATATCAAAATATTTTTTTGAATTCCGTAAGTACAGGGTCATCCAACCTAGACTGGCGAATGCATCACTAGACTTCACTCTTAACAAATAACTTTTTTATCCGATTGTGTCAAAAAGGGACGTTTTATAAATCAGATATTTGGACGAAAAGGTAACCTTTTTAATAAGGTATTGATTATTGCGCTGGTAGCTAGGCAACCTTTGTCGTCCTAGTCCGAAAAACATTTTGTCGGACACTAAAATATTTTCAACAGTTTATTTTATTCATTTACTTACAATATTTATATTAAATGTACAATTAGAACAATTTTGAACAAGAACGGGGTGATGTAAATTTGATTTTGAGGATGTGTTATTATTTTTGATCTCCGTTATGATATTATTCTCCAATGTTGAACTCGATTGGGAGACGGATTGCGACACTTGAGTCGAGACTGACTGCAGGTCAGATTGTGGAATGTTGAATATTTTCTTGGTCCGCTCTAAGTTATTACTTAAGGAATCATCTATGTAGCCCTCGGCTACTCCCGAAGACTTCCAGCCTCCATGCCGTTTTAGAGATGTTATGTCTGCTTCCGCATCTACAAGTAATGTAGCCGATGTTCTTCTGAAACAATGTCCCGTGAATTTCTTGGCATTCGGCAGTTTTAAGTAAGATGCTATTTCCTGAGGTATAGAGCCAAATTTGTGTATACCGACAACTTGCTTATGGCATTTTCCATTGCGATAAGACACAAAAAATCGCCCATATCATCACTCATATTTGTTGGACGTAAAGCCAGATAATTTCTATAATACTTTAAATATTCTCTAGTCAACGTAAATGATCTCGGTTTGTTTGTTTTATTATAGGGAATTTTTATTAACAAAGCCGTTCCCAAATCTTGTATGTCATCAATTTTCATATGAGCCAGTTCTTCTCGACGACATGCGCCCGCGATTCCAAAAATAAAAGCAACCTGTAATTAAGAAAATTGTTAGTCAGAAATTTAAAATACTATTATATAGTTACATTTACCTTCAACATTAAGTATTTGTCATCTGGAGCATGGCAAAGGAATTTGTGAACCTCTTCTCTAGTTAGGATCCTTGATTTCTTTGGACAATATCCAACACTTTTTTGTTTCAACAATGCTCGTAATCTCATGTATTTAGATATATTAATATTCCGTTTTACATTTACCACTGCACGTAGCATAGAATACTGCGACCACAGAGTAGATGACTTCATAGTTTTCGATAATTCCGCCATATAGACCAAGAAGACGTTTTCGGAGAACGACTGTATATTTTTTTCTTGCCGGTAATCCATAAATTTTTTATAAGCTCTTTCATATATTTCCTTAGATTTTTGTGGCAACAAATGTAACATTACTTCCTTGGCAGTTTCTTGAATGTCAGGTGGTGTACCTTCTATAAGATCATCGTCTATTTCCATTTTTAATTGTGTTTTTCAGGTTTTAAAACTAGCAGAACGCGAAAGATTAGTTAAAACTATCGCCTGATTGATAAAACGTCAGTTGATAATATTAATTTAATTATTTGTTAGATCCATGGATACGCATATTACAGGTTTCATTCATTGTTCAAACATTCAAGGGACAAAAAATTACAATGCAAGATGAAATATATTGGTTTTCTTAATTTCTACATTATTTTATAATCCGAGCAAAAACACAATCGGATAAAAAATAACGTATATTATACGGACGAAAAATGTATTTCAGACTATGCGGGTTACTGGCCTCGGCTTTGCCTCGTCCAGTAATCTCCCGCAATACGTCCGAAATACTGCATTTTTCGTCCTTGTAACATAATATACTATTTCGTGTCATTATTTGGGAATTTAAAATGACAGTTAGATAACAATAGAAAAGTTCATTTTTTGGTATTTTCGGTTCTGGTTTGCTCGATAAATCAAAGAACTTTATTAAAAAATTCACAATAAAAATTTTAGGGAATAGTATTTATTTAAATTCTTTCAGTCGATTCTCAAAAAAGCTTTAGTATTCTGATCTATGGACTGTCTAATAGGGCTTACAAAATATAAATTAGATATTATCAGCAGCGGCGGGGGGCCACATGAGTGCCCACCCTGGTGCCCAACCAAAATTGATGGATTCGTTATGTATGGAATGACCATGAAAGCTGTGATGAGAAAAGAGTGGTGTTCCTTTTTTTTTAAGCGTCACTTGGAACAAGAGAAAGAAGTTTTGTTTGTTCTGCTTATGGCATTATAGAGAGTGGGGGAGGCGGCGACCTTTTTTTTTTTAGAAGTCACTTCTGATTTGGGTAGTGCCCACCCATCCCAAAAATGCTGGCGCCGCCGCTGGATATTATGCATAATTTCTTCGGAGTTCGTAAACTAAAGAGAACATAATTAATCTTTTTAATGATATTTGGTTCCTGATCCCATTTTGACGGGAACTATACATAATCGTTAAAATAATTTTTATAACTTGGCGGCCTCATATGTATATTTTTAATATGGTTTTCATACAATGTGTCCACTTAAGTTGGTAACTAATGGGAAACTATTTTATTATTAACTTTAAGAAAAAAAAGTTATTCTTCATAAAAAGTTCTACATGATTCACAACCTAAACTTCACTCACATTTATCGGTAATTTAAAGGGGTGTGCGCCAAAAATTAAAGTTTTAGTACACAAAAATCTAAGAATAACGGTTCAAACCTCGTCATTCTATATGTAACATTACAACATAAACAAGATACTATATTATTGAATTGAATTATTATATTTTGTACAGGTCTCAAATAAATAAATGATATTTTAATTTATATTATTTTCGACTTGATTAGTATAAAAGGATAAACATTATTTTCTTATAAAAAATGTGATTTCCGAAATTAACAAAGATAATACTTAAAAGATCAGCGATAATTGCCCGTAAATATATTACGTCAAGTAAAATAAATAATACTCTATATTATTGACTCAATATTTCACATTTATTTTTACTTGCGGTAGCAGCGGGTGGCTGATCGCTACACCCCGAGTACGATTTTGTGCTATTCATTTTCAACGTAATATATAAATAAGAACAGAGCGAACGCATCGGCTCTTCGGCTACTAACGATCAGAATTCTGTTGATTGATTAAGTTTTGCATAATAATGTTAGCTGATTATGCCCATGAGGACTGAAACATGGACTTTAAAGGCCATTCATTAGAGTAAATTAGATAGGGTCTTTTTGTAGTCGGCGTTGATTTTAATTAATTTTTTTCTTAATTCTTTTGTCTTATTTCTTGATTGAGTTTTTTACAGAAAATGTAAATGTAAACATCAATGTTATATTTGTGGCGGTTACTTTACCACCCATGCCCGACTTTGCACATGTTAAACCGGAAGTTGTAACTTTTAGATAGAGAATAAAAAATTAAGATAGCGAGGTGAAAACCAATTTTCTATAAGATGAACTGTTCCAATGTTACAGCCTGTCAAAGTCTGAAAATACCATATTTTAAATGTCAATATCTCAAAAACTATTGAATTTAGACATAACATTTACAAAATAAGCGTAGAATTTTGTGATGAATCAGAAAATAATACAATATACCTGTAGGGTGTCCCATTTAAAAAACTTTACCTTTTTGACACCCTACTTTTTGGGTGCACCCTGTATAACTCACCATATTTCTAAAATGTGCCTGATATCCAACCATACCTTAACACAAAGCTTATTGTCGGCAAATTTTATCTTCAATGCATAAAATTACTCCGCGCAATCGTTGACTCACCCGGTACATTTTCTCGCACGGGGCTGCAAAATACGCCACTGGTATATAAAGAAGGTTATAAAAAGATTTTTGACAGTGAACAACATGGAGGTTAACAACCCGACGAATACTACGCGCTAAAACTTACGTAAATTCCATGCACTATACTGATTTATGCAGCGGTTAAGCTTTTGTGACGTGAAATATGACATCTTTGCAGAGGCAAGATTATTATTTGCGATAGAAGGATGCGGTTTAGACTATTATTCTTAGTTTTTTTTTCTTTATCTTTTTAAATAAAGTTGTTTTTTTGGCGCACACCCCCTTTAAGACAAAATTTGTAAAAATTAATAAAACATTTTTAGTATAATTACATATTAGAACATAGTTTTTAATGCCGAACAACATGCTATAATTACAGTTTTCGATATTGTCAAAAATAAAGGTACTTTACTCTTGGGCAAAATTCATATTTTTTGACAAACCTCGTATACGACTGAAAAATTTAACATCTGATGGTTGCATTCTAGGTTTTGGATCATGCAGAACTTTTTATGAAGAATAACTTTTTTTCGTAAAGTTAATAATAAAAAAGTTTCCCATTAGTTACCAACGTAAGTAGACACACCGTATATCTAATATTGTTGATTATCTTCTATTAAGGGTCAAGGTAGGTAACAATAATATTAACAATGGGTGTAAACGAACAAAAAGTGAGGTAGATAATTTGCTATACATTTGATCGCGTGCCTGAAGTAAATATTATGTGGGCGATTAAATATACCATCCAAAAAAATTGGGTGTAAGCTAATGTCAAGAAAATTGATCGAGAAATGTATTCCCACAGCCATCAAAATATATCTTTTTGTATAGTTTTTAAAATTTTATATACAGATTTTAAATGTAACGCTGCTTATAGCGGCTCTAGAAATAATATTTCTTTAAAATCCAATAATACGTCCTGAAAGATTTTTTATGTTCCTCGATTTTGTCATGTAAAAAAAATTGAAACATTAAGGAGATGCGCAGCCCTGGCACCTTCAGTTTGTTCATCAATAACGGCCGGCAGTTCTCGGCCGGTTTCGATTGCAGCCTCCATTTCACTATACACGTACAGTTTTTTATCGTCAGTTCAAACATGTCAGAAGAAGAGTGTGTGGTAATTTTTATTCTATCAGACGAGCAGAGAAAAAGAAAACGAAAAACAATTTGAATCAAAGAGTAGTTAAAAAGACGTTGCACTTTCTCCTATATGGAGCTTATAGAAGTCATACAATCAGAGGCGGATTATAGTACAAGCCGAACAAGCCTAGGCTTGTAGCGCCAAATCTGAAAGGGGCGCCACATTTTCCAGCGCCAAGACTCCAAGAGAGACTAAGATAACCAAACAATATATGAAACTAAGCGATTTCAACCGTGGTTAGTAAAAAAAGGCGTTTGATTAACCAGTTAATTTTTAGCTAACACCACACGCCATGTATATTATTTTGTAATAATTATTGTAGCTTATTTTCCCAGGGGAGCCCCCCCCCCCCCCCCGCTAGAGCTCTAACGAAACTATAATAACATTTATAGTTCTATAAAAAAAATCTATTTTTTTGTTTTTCTTAACTTTTATTATTTGTGTGTATAAGTGCCTTTGGCAACATCACTTCTCTACCAAGCAGGTGTGCAACCTTTCAAATTTCGAATTCCCCCCCCCCCCCCCCCCCCCAAATCCCTAACTGAAAGTTGTTGACACAATAATTTTATTGGCGATAACGGTCAAAACTCACATATTAAAAGAGTTTTTTAAAGTCTTGCATATTGCCGCAGATTAAGCTTTACGGTTATTTAAACCCAAAAAAGGGTGTGGCACCCAAAATATTTTCACGCAAAAAGTCGCCTTAGAACAAATCCTAAATCCGCCACTGTAGAAGGGGGGCACAAAAATATCCCATACGCCTCTACATAGAATCAAATGCAAGTAATTTTTTAAAAAAATTAGGGTGCATGATAATTGTTCCAAGTATTTATTAAATTCTGCTTCTTTTTGATATTTTAACTTTTTTACTTTTCTGAATACACTTCTCATATTATGAATCTTATGTTCCATCGACAGTAGCTTTAACATAATATACTGTTTTATACGGTAAAAGTAATTCTTCATAAGCCCTCATTCCCAAAAGCTCTGTTGGCATATGAAGTCTTTTATTTTCCAAAAACATTTATGTTTGCAGTAAAAATTAATAAAATCTTTGATATTTTCACCATTTTAAGTTTTTTCAGCCATTTTTAATTACAAAATTTTCGTCCGAAGTAAAAGTAGTGCAGTCCAATGCCGGCCGGCAATCGACAACACACGTTCAGTTTCAACAATCGACAACCGCCGGCCGGCCATAACCCGTCATTTAAGTGTGTTTGTGTTGCGGAATTGGCCAGCCTGCCATTATCTCTCCGGCCGGCCTACTGAACGTGAATAGTGACGTTCGACTCGCATAGGGCTGATTGTTGAATATATTATTATTAAAAAAAATTTATTGAGTATGTTTATGTAGCTACACACCTAATAGATTCAAGACAAATTTGAATGAAGCTAAAGAATGAACTCAAAAAATTTCAAAAAGTCACCATTATACAGGGTGTTACAAATTCGACATACCAGCATTGGAATCTCGGAAACCATCGTAGCTAGAGAAACGGTTAAAAGGGAGCAAAGTTGTACAATTCGGTGCAGATTATAATGCCGCTTTAAAACTTTTCAAATTCCGAATACTTCCGATTTTATTCGAACAAAAACGACATTTTGCAAAATCGTTTTTATTTTTTCCTGAGCTCATTTGACTAGTTATTTAAAAATAAATGACACTTTGTCGTTGCCACTTTTTCTCCTCTACAAAATGACGTTACTAAACTAAAGATCCGCGGTTTCGTCCCCGAGCGGCCATCACCAACTTAACTTTTTTAAATACGTACCTGGATTTTTTTAAACCGATTTTTAAACGCTCCTATCCTCAAAATGTAATGGCGATATTATTTTTTGAATTGAATTATCCTTGCTTATTTTTTTAAATTCATATTTTTTACACTTCTTGTCAGTCCAGTCCTGGCAACGAATTATAATATTAATTAAAAACTTTACTTTATTTATACCAACGCATACAGGTTGCATTTGGTAGGATAAGGAGAAGATCGGTTGAAGGGGCTGTCGCCAAAATTGGAAGAAAAATCGATCTTTGTATTGAGCAAAACGGCAATCTCTTTGAACAATTAGAATTTATAATTAGTAAATTTAGAATTATTAGAAAATTCCTATAAAATAAATTATATTACTTAGGTATGAATATTTTAAATTAAATAAAGTTTTTAATTAATATTGTAATTCGTTGCCAGGACCGGGCTGACAAGAATTGTAAAAAATATGAATTTTAAAAAATAGACAAGGACCACTCATCATAATGAGAAAGTAATATCGCCATTATATTTTGAGAGTAGGAGGGTTTAAAAATCGGGCACAAAAAATCCAGGTCCGTATTTAAAAAAGTAAAGTTGGTGATGGCCGCTCGGAGACGAAACGGCGGATCTTTATTTTTAGTAACGTCATTTTGTAGAGGAAAAAAAGTGACAATGACAAAGTGTCATCTATTTTTAAATAGCTAGTCAAATGAGCTCAGGAAAAAATAAAAACGATTTTGCAAAATTTCGGTTTTTTTCGAATAAAATCTCAAGTATTCGGAATTTAAAAACTTTTAAAGCGGCATTATAATCAGCACCGAATTGTACAACTTTGTCCCCATTTAACCGTTTCTCTAGCTCCTATGGTTTCCGAGATTCCAATGCTGGTATGTCGAATTTGTAACACCCTGTAGAGTAATTAGATACCTTTACAAGATAGATGATGTTTTCATTGGGAATGTGAAATAGAATAAAATATAGTTTCTAATAATAATCCTATTTAATAAAACTAAACAAAAAATATAAAACTTGTTGGTAATGTACCGGTAAATTATCGTTCAAGTTGATATGTTTAAATCATTTTTTTACCGGTAAATTACCGATCTCTAAGTTCTAACCAACCTACATACTTGTTTCGACTGCTTTGGATTCTTCAGCGCGCTGTAACCGAGCTGGAAGGTGTGCACGACCTGAAAAAATGTTAATGGAACAAGTCACAACAAAAATCAAAAACACAATTGTTTGCTTCACTTCGTCCAAAAAGTATTAAGAAATACTTTCAAAATCATCACAAATATATCAACTTCTAAAATATTAGAATTTTTAAATTACAGGGTGAGTGTTTTGTGCGGCAATATACCTACAATAGCTCCGTTCTTAGGTATTTAAAATTATCACCAAAATTGTTTAAGTATACAAATATTAGGAAAACCAAAAAGTCTACCCAGCAAACTTATTTTTGACCCTATAGGATATGTAATTTTTAAACTTATATCTATGGCTCAAATTAAAGGAGTACACTTTTTAATTGTGAATATTTGTCTAGATTTTGCACTGATTTAATTTATTTTTGGAGTGATGATGAACTGAAATCGTCTTAGTAAAATGTGCCATTTTTATCAAAATATTTTGAACAGGGCCGGATTGACAGGTTTTTTTCAACAAACGTGCACTTATGCTCGTTGCAAACGAAAACTGATTTATTCATATTTCAGATAACACATTTTTTGGTAGATTAACTATCGAAACATTTTCAGTATAAGTCTCACTCTGAAATATTCTTAAATTCAAGAAATACAATTTATTTTGTTCATTGATGTACTAAAACATTTTGGAAATTTGAAGTCGTTTGAACCATGATCGCAGCATCCATGATCGTTATTAAAAATCAAAGTATTCATGACTATTATTAAAATAATAAACAATGTTATTTTTGACGTTTTGTAAGCTTCATGGCATCTAATCCGTACACAATGGCAGTTTTAAGTGAAGAGGATCGAATTCTTATCAAATATTTTCGACAAACACATAATTACGGCGCAAGAAAAATTGTAAAGGAGTCTCCTGAAAAAAATTGGTATGTTGGAACAGTTGGCAAGTTTTTAAGACATCTTAGAGAAAATAATGGATCCATAAAAATAACATTTGGAAGGGGAAGGAAAAAAACTTCAAGAACTCAAGGAAATATTACCATGGTAAGAAATATTATAGAAAATGTACGACCTGAAGAATCTATAGGTACCATAAAAATAGCGAAAAGAACAAGAATCCACCATTCTACAGTTCAAAGAATTATTAAACATGATTGCCAACCTAAAGTCTTTAAAAAAGTTTACTGCCAATGTGAAGGAGAAACGATTAGAAAGATGTAATCTATTACTACGAAGATTCCGTTCTCGGGAAAATATCGCAAAGATATGGTTTTCAGATGAGATGTTTTACTTGAGGCCGCCAAAGAATACACAAAATAATAGGGTATACGCAAATGTGCGAGTAAAGAGGGAAATCCTATTGGAAAATCTTTTAACCGAGAGAAGTCACTTTTCACCTGGCGTAATGGTCTTTGTGGCAGTTTCCAAATTGGGGAAGTCAAGTCTCATTGTTGTAGATGCCGAAGTAAAACTCAACTCGAACGCGTATCAACAACAAATTTTACATCACTTGCTTTCTGAAATTGAAGCAATCTGCGACGATTACGTATTCCAACAAGACGGTGCTCCTTCCCATACCTCTCGGAGTACAAGAATGTTTTTGTTTGAGCAATGCCCCGATTATATCGAACCGGAGATGTGGCCACCCAATAGTCCAGACTTAAACCCTGTTGACTATTCCATATTGATGAATTTTCGAGGCAAATGTTCACAATGGTCAAAGGTTTAACACTATCGAAGAGCTAAAGGAAAGGTTACAGTTCTGTTGGAATAATTTTAACCAGGACATAATGAACAACTATTGACCTACGGCAAAGGCAACCTGTGCTAGAAAATTATGGTGGTCATATTCATAATGGTATCCTATAAATATTTATACTACTTTCGATTTTAAGTGATAGTTAGTCTTGATATCAGTAAATTGTTAATATTATTAAATTTGTTATTAATATTGAACAAAAAAAATTGTATTTCTTGAATTTAAGAATCTTTCAGAGTGAGACTTATACTGAAGAAGTTTCGATAGTTAATCTACCAAAATAACGTATTATGTGAATTATGAATAAATCAGTTTTCGTTTACAACGAGCATAAGTGCACGTTTGTTGAAAAAAACCTGTCAATCCGGCCCTGATCAAAATATTTTTATAAAAATGGCACATTTTACTAAGACGATTTCAGTTCATCATCACTCCAAAAATAAATTAAATCAGTGCACAATCTAGAAAAATATTCACAATTCAAAAGTGTACTCCTTTAATTTGAGCCACAGTGTATATAAATGGAGAGAAATAATACTCTAACAACTTTCACTAGGATATATTTAATAAGGAACCTTTATTTTATTGTACTCTACATGTTTCGAACGTATAAACTTTCATCTTCAGGAAAAGTATATCTTATGTTGGAATAAATATTAGGAAATTGTGAGTGACACCCTCATAGAGCTTTTGAGAAAGTTAATTTATTAAAGAAAAGTGATGAAGAACTTCCATAGAAGTCGGGGAGAAAAACATACTACCATATTCTATAGATAAAGATGGAAGAATAGTTGATAAAGGGTATTTTAAAGTGACGAAATAAGAACCGTTTCGTGAGAATGATATTGAAACTGAACAGCAACTTCAGTGGTGAAGTATATTGAAAAAATTTTGCCAAATGGTGTAAAATAAAAATTATATGTGCTAGATGAACGTTTATACGTTTAAAACATGTAGAGTACAATAAAATAAAGGTTTCTTATTAAATTTATCTCAGGGAAAGTTGACTTAGAGTATTATTTCTCCCCATTTAACTTGCCATTTCACTTCAAGTATGTACTACTTCTTCAATTTATATCTATATTATAATATATCGTGCTTTATGTCAACTTTAAATTTTATAGATCAAATCAAGTAAAGTTACTAAAAGGTTTCTTATACTTAAAATTATGGTCGTTTACGTTCTACCCGAAGGCAAAGGAATCAATTTTAGGTCATGGCAAGATATATCAGCGGGAGGTTGGGGGACTTAGCGACGATGTCAGGGCTTCGTTAATCAAAGGCAAATTCACAAAACATTAACATCGGTTTGCTTATTAATAAAAGAATATGTAAAAGTTCATGAAAAATTCAAACTTCCTAGTTTTATACTAGGAAATATTCAGATTTAATTTAAATAATTTCATGTTGAGATACCACTGCCAATTATTTTTTTAAAAGTTGACAAACTGTTGCCAGTTTGACAAATGCACCCAACCACACACCCCTTTATTGGAAAGGAGGCAAATCTGTCGTTTTCTACTCTGCAACAACCTCTTAAATAAATGTACATTTAATAAAAGACATTCTTCACATTGTGATTGGTTACAGCTACTTATTAATAGAAAAGAGAAAACAGCTGGATTTCTTCTTTCTTAATTTCTGTTCTCTGTTTAAAAATGCCAGTATTGCCAGTAAACCAACAGTTAAATCGTAAATGAGAATTTTTAGTAGGAATTATAAACTAATAAGAATGTTGAACGGCAGTAGAGTTTTGGACTTGCTTTCTCTTTTTTTGTTTTGAACCACAACGTTTCAACTGGTAAGTATCTCCAGTCGTCTTCAGATAAATACTCAGTATTATTCATTCAATAGGTATTCAGTATTCACCTAAACACGACTGGAGATACTTACCAGTTGAATCGTTGTGATGCAAAATAAATAAAGACAATGCAAGTCGAAAACCCTACTGTAGTTCAAGAAAAACGTCATTGTCTCCAACCATCAAACAGACACTAATAATAATGTATTTTTCGCATGGATTGAGACCTGTCAAAGTATGACAAAGATCGTTTTTGAATATCATTAACTCGAACAGGTACTAAGTATGGAAACTTTTCTTGGCTTATCTCATTTAATTAAATTATTATACAAAATATTATGTGCCATATTAAGAGAATTAATATATGTTCATCCAGCACTTTTGAGTCACCCTGTAGAGTCAAAAATACACATATTTATATTTTGGGTCACTTGTTGCCTTCCAGCGTTTGATTCAATATTTGTTGTGTATTTTAACTAACAACGTAGCTATTGTATCAACGTAGCTATTCTTCGATTTAAACTGGACCTCGGCTTAAATGGACTGTATAAAATTGGGAAAACATGTATGATTTAAAGCGAGGTCCAGTTACTACGATTTTAGAATTATTGTTAAACCTAAGTTTAAGAGGACTTTATAAAATTAGGCCTTAGGTACTTGTCCACCAACAAAATAATAAATACTTTAACAAATATTAAGCTTAGACGATATCTTAATAAACCATATTATTTCAAACTGACATTTAATTATATCCTTTGATTTGTTTGCTAACTTTTGTTTTCAATAGCGACTTGATGCAATGCGGCCTGCGATAAAAGGCAATTTTTCTGAAAACTTTAGATCCGTTAGTTCCATCTCCTGGTAACTTTACCAGCCAGATAATTTTTATGGAAACAATGATCTCTACAACAGTTTCTTTGTAAATTCTTTGTTGGTAAAATTACTAGGAGGTGGATGTAGCGGATCAAAGGAACTAACGTTACCATAGATTACTAAAAAATGGTTTAAGTTTCGAAAGTCGGTTCGGACGTATGATTTTAACCGCTTATAGAATATATTGGTGATGATCTGTGTAATATACCAAAAGTTGGTTTTAAGTGAAGATAAGAATTGTGTATTTAACTATTGTTACGACCGTCTACGTTAACATGCAGCTTGGTAACATCGAACTAAATATTCCATCAAGACTAAACATTCAAGTAGAGGATAATGCAGGTTTAAAATAGCCCTGAACATTATAGTATGGGAGGAAGCATGCATTAACCATAACAGGTACTGTACATCCTGCCGGTATAACATTTTTAAATCGCTTGTGTCACAATTTTGTGCTGCTAACTTCTTTTTTATTAGTTGATAGGCACTAAGCAGCTTAGTGCCTATCAACTAATGTGCCTAGAAAAGAGGACTTTAGCCTCTACTAGAGGTAGTTTTAGCCAGCACTGACGACTTGGTTTCCAAACACAATATGATCATATTCCATTAAATTGACAAATTGCGATAATAGCAGCAGAGACCTAAGAAGGGACATAATATTATCTCTAGGCATCAAGGGTCAGGGAGGAGAAGTAAGACTACGCGATCGCGGTTTACGTACGAGTACAGTTTGGGGTTGTTTGACGACTAATGGCTGAAGATGGTAAACCGCGATCGCGTAGTCTTACCTCTCCTCCCTGATCCTTGACGCCTAAAATACTCCCCAGTTTGTCGAAAGTGACTGATTGCATCCTGCACGGTACTCTTAGCCTCATCCAAGACGTTAGCGATATATCGTATGTTTCGGCCATCGTCGTTTAGTGCCACAGCACGAGCAACAACTTCTGAAAGCATGTTTGGGCAATATTTCAAGCTTGACACTGATAATGAAATAAAACGCTAGTTGATAGGCAACTTATCACGTTTAATTTTTTTTTTAATTAACATTGGAAAAATTAAAAAGAACAGTTATTGGGACGAATCATCAAACATGCGACTTCCATATGGAATGCACTGCAATATCATCGCACTGCCTACTTTTTCCACAGGGTGTTAAGAACGTAAGGCAAAAAAAGTATCATTTGTTGTCCTCGGTATAATATCACACATGTCAACATTTTTCTTAAATCGGAGAGTGGGTAATAATCTTAATACATGCGGCTACCATCTGTCGAAAATTTCATTAAAGATATTTTAAAATCAGAAAAGTTAACGAATATCAAAGTTGATAATAATTTTCCTTGTCCGGTTTTTTTTGCTGATGAGTGTATAAATGAATAATATAAAAACTAGTCTCCATTTTAGACTATGCCAATTTATTTCAGTATATACCGGATAATACAAACACAATTTTTTCCGTAATTTAAGGAGTAAATATTTAAAGATTTGAGGAGTTATAAAGTGTGTAAATTGCCATTTTTCGGCCAATTCAAACCGGCTTCCGGTTTAACCGGAAGTGAAGTCAACTTTTAAATTTTAAATGGAAACCCCAATTTTTGTTTGATGCTTAAATTCTATAGAAAATTTTCTTTTTAATGACATATTATACTTTACTATTTGTTTTAAAAATGGCTGCCTAGATCAATATTCCTTTGTTTTTTAAATTGTTCGTAACTTTGATAAAACAAGGTAAGCGGCAAAGAGAAGGCCATTGAAACGTTGGAATGGATCATTTCATCCTGATTTATAATATAAAATTGACTTGCTTGAGAAAAATTTATCCTTAGGGGCTATTTTATTTAAAACCTTTTTTTTAATCAAAACGGAATTTCTAGATTTTTTAAAATAGCAACCCATCCTTGTTTTATTATACTAAAATTATTTATTTAATTAATTTCCTTTCTAACCGTGTATCACAAGTTAATAATTATTTATTAATTAATAGTGAAAATTAACAAAAATATCATATCTGTAATCTCGTATAAGCTATGAGAAGTCACGTATACCGTGGAAAACAATTCGTTCATTTCAATCTTCGTAAATATTATTCAATACCATTTGACATTTTGGTCTAATAAATGCAGAAATAATATTTTTGTTTTCCACGGCATACTAGACTGGTCTTGACTAAACTTCTTATACCTTATTCGAGTCTAGAAATTACATTGATGATGTTTCTTGTTAATTTCTACTATAACCTAATGAATAATTTTAACTTGTGTCAAACCGTTAGAAAGAAAATTAAATGAACAATATTATTATAATAAAACAAATATGGGTTACTATTTAAAAAAAAATGGAGAAATTCTGCTTTGTTTTTTTAGAAAACAACAGGTTGTAAATAAAATAGCCCTAACGGAAACATTTTTTCAAACAATTTTATACTATAGGGTAGGTTACAATGAGCCATTTTAACGTTTCCATGGCCTACTCTTTAGTACTTATTACAACTTACCTTATTTTACCAAAACTATTTTTAAAACAAATGATAAAATGTGATATGTTATTGAAAAGAGAATTTTATATAGAATTTAAACGTAGAATAAAAATAAAGGGTTTTTATTTAAAATTTAAAAGTTTACTTTACTTCCAGTTAAACCGGAAGTGGTTTCAAAGATTTGAATTGGTCAAAAAATGACAATTTACACACTTAATAACGTCTCACATTTTTAAGTCTTTATTGATAAAATTACGGACAAAATTGACTTTCTTGTGTCACCTGGTATATAATAAAGTTATGGATAATATAGAAGTGGTGGCTTGCGAATTTTTGCTAAATCTTTCTTATAAACAGTAAGCAAAGAAAACTTTTTAACCGACAAACCAAGTTACTTCAACAATTCACAAAGAATACAAGACTGAATTTTCTTATAAATTATACATGCATTGTCAGAGCAAAGATTAATTCAGTTTTAAGAATCTTTAAAGAAAATATCAATAATTTTACAGCATGACGCGGCCGAGAATATCAAAGAGATCATTTTTTATCTATAATCGGAAAGTAAAATTTTTTTCTTGAAAAAGTTGAGTAGAAATAAAAATTTTTTTTACCAATATCCAAAGAAGCTTAGTTCGGGTGTTCTTAAAAAGAATACCGGGTGATTTTTTCATTGTTAGTTTTAAGTTTATTTATTTCGTCACTCTTAAAAACATATCTATTTTAACTCCTACTGTTTTTATTTCATCTGTTTCTTTACTTCCCTTCATTTTTCTACTTCTGAAGGTTTATAATTAATATGTTATTATCTGGGTCATTTTTTAAGGCCAGCATTTTGTTTTTGCAAATGCGCATATTTTTAATTTTGGCTAAAATTTCGATACGTCTATTTTTGGTTTTGAGAATGAATACTCTAGGCACTCTAGTTATTATACCTTATGTTTTTGAGATACTGAAATGATCTATAACATGTACGCCTCATCATCGAGGGTCTTTAATATTTATAGTTTATTTTGTAACAATGACAATCAAAACTTTTAGTTAGTCAATTGTATATTTTCCACGAAAATTTTAAATTGAGACTCATCGTTAGCAGGGCTATAATATATACCTTACTACTTACCTAGAGTCTAGCTGGACCCAATAATAATTTTAAATATCTACTGAATTAATCCCAAAAATAAATATAAGAACTTGTTTCCTTTTTAAACGTATCCATATAACAAAAAACGATTTTCTTGACGTCACCTGCTGTTAGTCCTACATCAAATTGTAATTGTCGTACAAATGCATATTGTTGCAACCAAACTCCTATTATAGATGGACAAATACATTCATTCATAAAAAAAGCTCCGCCCCTCGAATTCGATGGTTCAGAGAAGAGTAAGTAGTTACTATCTCTAAACTCAGTGGTGTAGCGACATAAATGTGTTTCCTAATATTTTTTGGCATAATAAGTGTGATGGATGTCAAGAGGTAAAAAATTGCGTATATAAAGAGAGTTCGCTTTATTTATGTACGCATATTCAAAACTTGGAGGAAGATGATGGTGGGTTCTTGTAACGTTTTATATTAATTTACCTATTTAATATAATGTGCACCTACAAATTATCAAATATATATATATATTATTTACAATTGTAAAAATTTGGTGTAAAAGAATTCGGTGTCTTGCTAATTCCAATGATTTCCACAAATCTTGTAATACTTTAATTTACCCACTTTCCTTCCTGCATTTTGGGAATACTTCCTCTTTCAATATGCGATAATTCACTTTGTACCACATAAAGTCATCGGAACTAAAATGATTGCAGCAAATATATAGAATTTTTGGTAAATATGCGATTTGTAACCCAATACTTCAATTCAGAGGTTACAGGTATTTACATTAGATGGAAATATAAAAAATATATCTCACTACAATAATAATTATGTTGGTATTAACCAGTTAAATGACTTATGTGGGCCGCCTCTGTTGGCTAAAATGATATTAGAATTGACAGAATACACTTACTGGTGAAATGTTATATTTGTTTATTGTTTATAAATTTTACACACTAACAACACTAATCAAACCACAAATAAACCCCAATTTACTTAATTATAACCCAAATTTGACAAATGTCAATCATCGGTTTGGCTCGGCTTCTTTCGGACCAAAGTTCGCGCGCTTGATTTGCATTGGCTTTTGTCCACGTTGTCGAGCTTACCAAAATGCAGTTAAACTGAACAATTGTTATTTTTGTTAAAAGGCATTCTCATAATTGAGTAGGTTTAAAATTGCTCGTAAAATTTGTAACATTAAAGACTATTTTTATTGACATTCTTGCCAATTTATATTTATTATATACATAAATCAAATTGAGAGAATTTTTTTGCGTGTGTCAAAAAGAAATATTCCCTGTTGGATTTGGCAGAAGTGCTTAGACTGATCACTAATAATGCCGAACAGCATATATAAAAAATCTAGATTCTAGGTCCATCTATAATAAGTCGTTGGTTGCAACGCTTAAAAGATCGTCATATCTTTATCAGTATTGTTAAACTTTTAAAAAATGTCCGTCATATTCCGAAATGTTGTAATAGTTTTATAAATGTGTATCATATACTAAAGTGTGGTTGTTATTATCGATAATGCTCGGAAGGGGGTAGCCTCCTCCATCAATTTGGGTTGCCCCAGTAACAAGGAACTACCTAATTTGGCACGATAAAGAATTTAAGAATAATCTATTTAACTACGTCTAGTTCCGAGATCTTAGCGGATTAATATAATCATAGTATTCATGGAAAACAGTCCCTTGCCCTTTTGCATAGCTTGGGTAGGGGTAGTTTAGGTTTGTTCTGGTTTGCCCTTTGCGTAGCTTAAGTAGAAGTAGTTTAGATTTGTTCGGGTACCTACGCTACTGGACGTATGTAGTTACTCTTTTTTACGTTTTATAGGGTACCTATTATTACCACTGCATTGGGAGTTTTATAAAATTAGATATTGCTAATCTTTATGTTAATTGTTAAATAATTTGTTTTCATTTTACATAATTAAATTCTGTTTTCTACCTGTTTTGTAACTGGGAAACTGTAAAACAGGGTATGTAATAAATAGAAGAAATAAACAAATATTAATTTAACCATCGAGAAATGTTTGTCAGGTAATTAATTGACCATTTTTTCTTTATTTTTAGGGGTGAAAAAAGTCAAACCTGAAAAATCGAATATATTCTGATTTTAATGTCTAAAAAGACTTTTATTTTTATTTTTTTCTACTTTGACTCCTTACCAATTTAAGCACATTACAAGGGGTAAGTTTCTCACAATTATCTTATTTATTAATCTAAAACTTAATTGTACTTTTCAAATTTGAGCTTTTTCACCACTGAAAATAAAGAAAAAATAATTACTTGCACAAAGAAATTTTAATAATAATTAACTAACTAGCAAGTTTTACTGTGACATACATCATACATGACATTGGCAGGAATTATTTTCTCACTATCCCACTGGCCTGGTTACCTTAATTTTTAATTTACTAATGAGGCAACTTTGATTGTGAGTACATAATGCCTATTAATGTCATTTATGTCAGAGTCAAACTTACTGGTTAGTTAATTCTGGTTAAAAATCTTTGTGCAACCCAACATTAAAGTACCCAACTAATTTGATCGTTAAATTAATATGCCGATGCCATAATTCATTTAAAAACTACTGCTTTTACTTCAGCTATTTTATTCACTGATACTTTTTACTTAATCAGGTATCTTTGATTATGAGTATATCGTTCCTGCGTCATTGATGTCACAAACCAAGTGCGGGTTAGTTCAATAGTGTTTAAAATAAAAAACGATTTTATAATTGACACCTCGATGCTGCTTTTCCGACTAAGCTATACTCTAATCTTCACTTTTAATCATCAGTTTTAGGTCAGTACTAATAAATACTAATTTATAGAATTATAATGTTATTTCGTAAATTATTATTCTACTAATCACAATATAAACAAAAAAACATCCCTAATATTTAATTACACTAATTGTAAAATGTAAATAGCATAAGGCACAATTTATGGTAACTGGAACTTGACTATTTTTATACTTTTTCCATAAAAATAAAAATTAATTTGGTAATAGGTTACACGAGCATACGTTAGTCATATACTTATATGAAATGTCTATTTAAACCGTGCAACAATTAAATATAAAAAATTATATTTTGTGTCATATGTCAAAAAACTTATCTTTAAAATCATTAAAGATATTTTTAAAATCAAAACGGTTTTAAAAAGCTACGGATTATCATAGAAAAGAATTAGGTGCAAAATATCGATTTGGTTGCATATATTTTTATCTTTAATATAATTTTCGTATAAAGCGCAGTTGATCTTACAGAACATCTTTCCTCGGGACGTTTCTGAAATTTATTCATTATCTTTTCTTATGAGAAGTATCTTTTTATCTGTAAATTGTATTTCTTTGTAGTACTTATTATATTTAAATAGGACCCAATTTTCTTAAATATTTTATTTAGAGGTTTTGAAACAAGCAATTATATTTAAACTTGTACAGTCTGAATAAATGTAAAAACGATTAAAACAGTAGCCTAAACGCTATCAACGTGTCGAGCAAGGTTAAGGATAAATTTACAATCGGACGGTTTAAAATTTATTGCAATGGTTGGCGAAAAATCGATTTTTACGTAAAGATATTTTATTTTTCATTTGACTTAAATGCAAGTTCTTGCGGGTTTTTCCTCGAATTATTTTACTTTGATGAATGAATAAGTAAAACATGTTATACGGTTGTTAAGCTACAATTGAAAAACATACAGGATATGCCAAAAAAATCAAGGCATTTTAGTAGGATCTAGGATTTTGCTGAGTAGGGGTGACGAAAGGGTAGAAGTGTTCGATTTAAAGCCCTTGCTCCTTTTAAAAGTCCTTCTAAATATTTTCCTTGGACTTGCCTCTTTTTAAAAGTGACTTCTACAAGAAAACATTCCTCTGTTTCAAAACCCTTCGTTTTCCCAAAAGTGACACATAAAAATGTTTCTCGGGTCCAAAAACATTCCGCCTCGTTCTAAAAAAAAGTATTTTCTTCTATCGAAACTGACACTTACATTTCATAGCTGAAGTGAGGCGAGACGCTTATTACCCCTCAATTTTAAGGGCCCCCCTTTGATCGGAACCTGAGGCATTTGTTATTTTCTTAACTGGAATAATCGGGATATTATGTTATTTTTGATTTCTTCTTAAAATTCTTGTTTTACCTTGTAATATATATATATAATAATAACGTTTTAAAAGCAATAAACTTGCCAAATATTTTAAACCGTCCTAAAGTAAGATATGTATACAAGTAAAAGCAGCAGTAAAAATTAATTAAGAAAGAATTCAGGAGCTCCGAAAACTAAAAATATTTCTGGCATTTAACAAATAATTTTTAAAAGAAGAATTTCCTTTCATTTTGTCAGATCCGTCCCCAGACGCGTTTCGCCATATCATGGCTCAACAGTAGAGCTAGAATCTGACGAAAGAAAGAATAACTCAAAGCTGCTTATGCAGCACTTGGTGGGACACGCCAGTAAGATGGGACGGAGCGCCATCTGTGTCCATAATTTTTATATGTATTTGGAATGTACAAGTTTAGAAATGATTGCTGGCTTCAATCCTCCAACACCTCCAATTAAAATATTGGAAAAAAGTTTTTAAATATCAAAAATGCAACTAAAAACTTTAATAACCGCGAATCTCTGTAAATGTTGAAATAATTCAAAAAACCTAAGAGAATGTACTGGTTTAGTATCCTACTCACCTAAACTATTATTAGCATCCCCTATTAAATTCGTCACCGATTGAACAAAAATTGTTTCTTTTTCATCCTTACACCAACTTAATAAAAAGATATGCACATTGCACATTGCACATTTCTCTACGATGATCTAGACCATGCACAACCTAGACTGCCTATAACACTATCTATTTATTAATTATTTAATGATTTTAAAGATTTGTGGTTTTAAACATCACCATACCATTCTTTTGAAATTGTATAATTTTTACTTTATTTACAAGGATATGTAAAAACAGAACATACACAGCTGCACTTACTAAATTTAAAACGGGTCGTTTGACAATTAGGGTCTTCATCAAATTTTTTTTAAAAATTATGTTCTTTTAATGTCAATTAATCGAAACTGACTCGACATACCAGTAAAGAGTATGTATTTATGAAGACTAACCAATCGCAAAAACAGGAAAATAAAACAAAGGTTTCATATGACACATAAAAACAATGACACGGTCAGAATACAAATTGCCTACTACAAGTTCTAAATTTGATATTGGACTAAACATAAATAGAAGGGTTAAAGTATAAAAAGCATCGAATTCCTGCCTCAGCAACAAAAACAGATTTACTTACGTTGTTGATTCGATCTGCGAATAATATTTTCCAAGAAAGTATTTTGAGGGGCCACCAGCCCCCTTCTACCTCCAGGCATTGCTTTGGTAATTTTGACTGATTTCTCTCACTGTCACCTCAAAAGAACTGTTCCCACCATATTGTTTTACATTTTTTTAAAGACATAATAATATCATTTAGTTACCTAGAACTGACCACAACAGTCTCTTACCCGCCGTCCTTGTAGTTATATCTGTGTCTATACATTTTATTTTTTTATTAATAATTGTTCTATATTGCAAAAAATCACGTGCATATTATCTAATTCTATACTGTGGAATTCTGGAACAATCTAGGCGAGCTAGGAAAAAAATTAACTAAACCCTCCCACATAACTGTATTATAAAACTATGGATTACGTAAACTTGATAATATTTTTAAAAACATGCTATTTCTCTAAGTTTTTTGTAAATGAACTTGGTTTGTCAAAATATATCGGCAAACTAAAGGGTTGAAAATCATCAGCGATTCTACTTCGTTTACAGTGTTGACATATTTCGAAAATAAATTTTTCGTAACACAATTATATTTAAAATTTCCCACCGTACAAACTCAAGACAGATATTTATTTTCAAAATTAATTTTCTATAGGTACTACACTTTTATTGAAAATATATTGATATATACATATTAAAATGTATTTATGTTGGTATCTGTAAAAAATTTTTTAAATGAAAAGTGTTTGCCGGCGTGCAGACCAGATTAAAATTTTTTAAAATGTATGCCTCTGCTGGGAATCGAACCCAGAACCTCTTAGGCCTCAGGCCTCAGAACCTCAAGGCTTGAGGCCTCACAACCTTAAGGCTTGAGGCTTAATCGAGAGGTTTTGGGTTCAAATAAGCCTCAAGCCTTGAGGCTTAATCGACAGGTTCTGGGTTCGATTCCAAGCGGAGGCCTAATACGTTTTTCAATTTTAATCTTATCTGCACGACGGCAAACATATTAAACATATTTCGACCAACGGTGGAATGCATGTTAAAATCTGAGGGGGATCCCCCCACCCTTAGATTTAAACAGAAGCTTCAAAAGAGAAGGGGATATTTGTAATTCTTGGGTTAATATTTATACTATAAATCATTTTCGGAAAAAACCCAAAATCAACCCTTACTGGAGATGGCGCTGAATGTTATACAACTCACGACTGTGATGTACCTAACTTAAACTTTGAAGTTTTTGATGGTGGGGTATAAACATAGTTTATTCAATAGAAATACACTTAAGCTTTGCGCAACTTTAAACAACTTTTGCTATTATAGTCGTAAGTTTATGTTAAACAAAAAAACAGTAATAAACAGAACTAAAACGTTGAAGTAGTCAACACTCTACAGAAAATTTCGGTTTTGGTAAAAGGAAGGTATAGTTTAATACATCAAAGCAACCCATCCATGTGCCTACCTCAGCTTGTGGTAACGACTCTGTAAAGAACTTGGCGATTTAAAGAAAAAGGGTTCCGAGCAAAACTTTTTTATCAAAATTTATAGAAATTAAGAGAATAGAATGAAAAACTATGACCTTTATTGTCTCCAATTATTACAAAACGTGTAGGTTACCTAGTGGGACTAAAAGTACACACAATATCTGTGCATCTATAAATTATATAATATGTAATAGTTAAGAAAGAACCCAAGCTTGCCAGACGTTAGCTAATAGATTCTGCAGTTTAGCTCCAAAGATAGTAGAGATCATAAAAATGTTGATATACGACCTTTTGAAATGAAAACATGAACTACAAAAAATTAACAAAAAAAAGTGCTAGAATAGTCGATAGTGGATAGATAAATAAAAGGATATCTAATGTTAACTCTCGTCGCCCGTTTTCTCATCGTAGAATTTATATAAAGGAGGTAAATAACAAAAAGAAACATTAAAAATTCGTATTTACGCTGTCAGTATCATCTTGAGCAATTTATTATCACATTTAACCTTCGGGTTTTATGATTTTATTGGTGTTTTAGCTTTTTTTAAAAACTACAATAATAAAGGAAAATGATGGACCATTATTGAAGTATCACACTGTTGTTATACTTGTTATGATGTCTCATTATTCCTACACGATTTTACTTGCTGGATTAGTCTGGTTAGTGTAAGATGAGCACTATGGTTTGTTTGATTTTTCTGTATTGTTTTGCAATCTTGTACCGTGACGCATTTCAATACAATGTTGGTTTAGATTGATTTATCCCATTGTGTGCAAAGTTTGATCGTACTCTTGTACTTATTGACGTATTCTTAAAAATATAAACGTCTTATACTTTTAACTGTCAACAACAGTTTATTTAAAACGTATTTTATTGTAATGTTTATTTAATTTTCTATTTATTAAATATGTTATAATTGAAGTAGTGATAGTGTTCCTTGATCCTTGGAAGGAACACAGAAACAATACGCTAAAAGGAGATACCGAAAAATCAGATGCAGCTGCCCATTCCTGGACACACGGCCATCATATCAAATGAACAGAAGCTCAAATTTTGCATGAAGAACCGCACTGGAGAAAGAGGGAGTTCAAGAAACCTGCTAAAACCAGGATTGTTTTAGTAAGCCGTCATTAGATATAAGAAATATCTGGAAATTTTTGTTAAGTAGATATAAACTTGGAATACCCCGCACGAACTGAACGCATGACAGCGCCTATCTAAGTTGTGCTCCAGTGCATCTAGCTAGTATAAATAGAGCTGTAGTTACCATACTTATTTATTATTCACCTGAAGACGACTGGAGATACTTATCAGTTGAAACGTTGTGATTTACCGAAATAAAAACAATGCAAGTCTAAAACTTTTCTCTCACTTATAATGATTATTATTATTCACAGAATTGTGTAAAAATATGAACAAAAAATCAGTTAACACTTAAATTCTTAATAATTGTTCTTTTTAATGTGTGTTCTTCTGTCCATGCACTGCTATTGCTCTACTACCCTGTTAAAATGTATGGAACTAATATTTCACATAAAACATTACCTACCAAGCTGTACTAGAAAAGGGTAAGTAACCCAAAATAACATCCCATTTCCATTACGACATAAATTTCTTCAAAGAAAACACTAATTTTTATTTAGTACAAATTGGCAACAATGTAAATAAGGGATGCAAAGGAAAATCGAAATATAGAGTGGCGCTCTAAGTCACGCAGCGGGTATTTTCCGAAACTAGGCAGGATTGGATTTTGAAGTAGGGCAGAACAATGAACTTATCGAAAAACATTTAATTTTGTTTTTATTCCCTTCTTAACAGAACATATTTATTATATTAGTATGTCTGGTCTGAAAATAATAATCATATATAGAGTATTGGTGCTATGATAAGGATGGATTCAGCTTTTTTCATGGGAAAGGAGGACATTCCCGGGCAATTGTATGTCATAGAGGCGAACATTTTTAAATGGGTATTGGGTAGGGACTAAGGTTGTGCGAAGAGGAAGAAAGTAACTGTGTTTAGGTTTGTGAGTATCTTGGTTTGTGTTAACGGCAAATAGGTAACAAAAACAACGATATATTCGCAACATACAATTGATTTTTAATTTCTAATTATCAAGGGCGTCTATGCAATTTTTCGATCTTACATTGGATGAATGAAATTTAAAAAAATAGATATACAGGGTGATTCACGTTGAGTGGCCTATTAGAAGATCTCGGAAACCAGTAAACTTATCTTCCTAAAAATTTGATAGCAGGCATAATTGGCTTTGAGCTTTTAAATCATTATCTTTTGAGGTTTTTGTTACTTCCGGTTATACCGGAAGTTAATGCCAACTTTGCTATTTCAAATGGAACATCCTGTATATTTTAGCATTTTTGATTACCTTATTAAAATCTAAATAACTTTTGTTGATATTAATCTATTTCTATCTCTAACGGTTTTTGAGATATGAATTATAAAAGGATTTTTTTGTGTAAAAACGCTCCGAGAAGAAAGTTTAGTAACTCTGAAACTAATAAAGGTAAACATTTAAAATTTTGTAAGCTTTCAAGTAATACATAGATCTTTAGTTTAAATTACTTAGGTTTCACGTTTTTTATACATGGAGTTCTTAAAATTGTGCCAATGTTTCCATTTAAATAAATGTGCATAAGTCAATTTTTGCAAATGGAACACCCTATTTTTTAGCTTACTAACGTGTAGAGAATTAAATTTTCTATCTAAATGATTTACATGTTACAATCCGCATTTTTATTCGTTTTGAAATTATGAGCAATTTAAATAAAAAATCTTAAAATTTCTGTTTGTGTTAATGCGACATTATTTTTGAAAAGAATGCTTCGACTGGGATTTTCGTTTTGACTTTGAGCTTTGTTACCATTTGCTATTAAGCGCCTATGTTCGTTGCCTAGCTATTTCTAATTTTCAAAGTCAAACGAAAATCCCAGTCGAAGCCTTCTTTTCAAAAATAATATTGCATTAACACAAACAGAAATTTTAAGATTTTTTATTTAAATTACTCATAATTCCAAAACGAATAAAAATGCGGATTGTAACATTTAAGGCATTTAGATAGGAAATTTAATTCTCTACACGTTAGTAAGCTAAAAAATAGGGTGTTCCATTTGCAAAAACTGACTTATGCACATTTATTTAAATGGAAACATTGGCACAATTTTAAGAACTCTCTGTGTTAAAAACGTGAAACCTAAGTAATTTAAACTGAAGATCTATGTATTACTTAAAAGCTTACAAAATTTTAAATGTTTACCTTTATTATTTTCAGAGTTACAAAACTTTCTTCTCGGAGCGTTTTTACACAAAAAAATCATTTTATAAATCATATCTTAAAAACCGTTAGAGATAGAAATAGATAAATATTAACAAAAGTTATTTAGATTTTAATAACGTAATCAAAAATGCTAAAATATACAGGGTCTTCTATTTGAAATAGCAAAGTTGGCATTAACTTCCGGTGTAACCGAAAGCAACAAAAACCACAAAAGATAATGTTTTAAAAGCTCAAAGCCAATTATGCCTGCTACCAAATTTTTAGAAAGATAAGTTTAGTCGTTTCCGAGATCTTCTAATAGGCCACTCAACATGAATCACCCTGTATTTTAAAGAAATAATTTTTAAATTTAAATTTTACATTGTGGACAAGATACCTAAAAACAAATTTTGGTCTGTTTAAAAGCTTCTTTAAAAGTTTTCAACAAAATTTCGAATTATCTATACGCAGTAGATATTATGTACATGTAAAATGTAGCTGATTATTATTATAGTCTACTATTTTGGATATTTTCCAATAATTATTGTAAAACAGACATGTAGGCTTTGGAACAAAAATTGAGTTTTAAAAATTTTAGGGGGGCGTATATGTCAAAAAAATATTCCACATGATATTTATGACCTTTTGAAAAGAGCATAAATATATAGATATGTCAAACATTGTTTGTACAGTAGTGACAGTGGTCATTGTTCAACGATTGTAGATTGATTTGACTATTTAATTTTATTATTGCTTGGAGTTTGTAGATTGTCTTCCGAGTTCATCGTTTTTTTGATTGTCAATTTGTCATATAATTTCTTGTGACTAGAACATTTATTTATTCGTAAAAATGGTTCTTTTCGGAGCTTCTATTATCGTTCTCTAGTGTTTCCGATAAGTAGTTATTGATACGAATTTATTTATTGTAAAAAAATTTTTACTTTTAATGGTATGTCGCGAAAAAAATTACGATGGTGCAGTGGCGTACCCAGAAAATATGCTCGGGGGAGGGGGGGGGGGGCTGAATGGGCTTAAGTAGGACATTGTTTTTTCTGGAGAAATGGCCAGTCGGGGCTACATGTATTTTATGATATTGTACCTAGTGAAGAGGGCGAAAAAGCGCCCACGCCCAAAGTTCGTTTAAAATTCACCTAACTACTATCAAATTTCGAAAATTAAATTATTACCTACTTCCCTCCGGCATGGTTGGATTAAATTTGTTTTTGTAAATGTTTTTTTTTACTTTTCCTCTTTATTCAAAAAAAACATTTAATGTATTTCTGAAAAATATTAATATTGGTGTCAATCCAAAATTTTAACATAAGACTGTATGACTCTAACCCGCGTTTTCCGGGCTCGGTTTTTCATGATTAAAAATAAAGTAAATATCGCTCACCACGTCAAAATTGATGATTTTTTCAGAAATCATGTATTTTAGGAGCGTAGATCTAAGAGCAGTTTTGGTGAAAATGCTTAGGTTTTGAAATACTCCTTCTTGAGTGCCATTTTGTATATTCCTAATAAAGCATTCTTGTTTCTTTCCGCACTATTTTTTTTATTATAAATTATCACATTTCTTCCATAAAAAATGTTTTAAGTAAAATTTTTACTTTAATTTTTCTCTTTAAAAATAAATACCTTTGTTTTTGTTGTAAAAATATTTTATTGCATTGGGTTATATTTTTATTGATTTAAAATAGCTCTAAAAAATGGAAAACGGAACAGACAAGTATATAATAGAAAAATACTTTAAAATATTATTATTTTTACTCGTTTTCCTATAAAATTGCATCATAATTCAATAACTAAAACGATATGCGTCCGAAACCTTAATCTCTATATAAAACAATACTTTTAGAAGGAAACGTTTAAACACTAAACATTTCCTACAAGACCTTTGTAATCTAAGCTGAGAATACATTATTTAAAAATTTAAATGATGAGAGTCCACGCGTGAGAGGAAAAATTAGGTTGCAATTAAATTTTTAGACCCCGAGCTCCTAGGCTCGCCCCCTCTAGCCTGGCAGCCCCCCCCCCCCAAATACGCCACTGCGGTGGTGTTAAATGTCCTCTAAATGGAGATATGCTCTAAAAAATTAAATATTAATATACTTTGTTAATAAAAATATTCTGCAAAGTGCTTCTGAACAATCTATTAAATGTATAGATAACATTGATTTTGTATTATATAGACTTAAGTTTTTGATTCAAAACTTTAAGCAACATTTAGAAACCCGTACATCGGGACATTGGGTACATCTATTCTCATATTTATTAAATTTAAATGACTTAAAACATTTTCCGGACCAACCAAATATGTTATATTACTACAACATTCGGTAACATTGTTTAAAAATAACTTTTGTTATCATGGTGTGAACAGTGATTTTAATGAACCACTAAAAAGTCAAATACCCAAAAATAAAAAATCCAACCTTATATATTCCATCCCGTGCTTAAATTGTCCTAAGAAATATATAGGTATGACAACACAACTTTTGAACAACCGACACAAAGGACACAAATACACTAAAAATGCCACTACTGCTCTCCACAAACATGCAACTTCATCGAATCACACGTTTAATTTTAATGAAACCAAAATTTTATCCCAAGAGTCAAATTATCGAAAATTAACCATAAAAAAAATGATTGAAATAAAAAAAGAAAAGGATGCCGTCAACTACAAAACCGACATAGAGAACCTTAGTCAAATTTACCATAATTTAATAAAATACATTCCTAACCCAAAACTTTTGTACATCTTGTATTTATAAACAAAACTTAATTAACATCCTGTATTCAAGATGAAAATCTTTAAAAAATAGTACCTACGTATAAACGGTATTTGATCTTTTTTGGTGTTTGTTATTTTGTTTTTTATATGGAGCCTCGCTAAACGCATAAAATAAAACTTCAGTTCAACTTAATACAAGCAACTCCAAGGTATGTTTCCTTATTTTATTCAGATTTTATTTTTATCTATTTTCGAAGACTATTTTTGTGTATGATAAGAATATGTTACAAAATGTTTTTTGTTATTTTAAAAATTGTGCATGTGTTTTATTTTTATTAGTTTTATATTTTTAGATGAATAAAGCTTGAAAAAGTACGACAAAACGTACGAAACGTCGTTACAATAAAATGAGTTGTTTTTTGTGTAACCTTGTAAACCCAAGAATTACTAAATAAAAATTAATTACAAAGGTTAAGAAAAACTTTATCAAAAATTAATTTATATATTCTCAACATCACAAAGTGATAGGCCATAAATAATATTCACCCCGACACTATAGATGTCGTCCCGAATTACGTTTTAAGCCTTTGATATTTTTTAATGTAGTTAAAATATTTATATACACATAAACAAAAATCATAAAAAATAATAGCTTGTCATATGCATCATAGGCATATCCACTTCACTCCGCAAATTTTTTTAATTAATATGACAACGATATAACAAAAACACTTTGCATCGATGTTGGTGCAACATTGCAGTAATATTGCGTGACATTAAATGTCATTTTGTTATATTACAACCTACGACATAATCAATTGCATACATATTACAATGCAATCACTACCACATACCTCCGAATGTCACATTATTACAAAATATATAATAGTAAGGGGTAACAAAACGAGGTTAGGTGTGGAAATTCTACGATTTATTTACGTAAGTATTATCTACAAAAGCTAACATAAAATAAAGTAATAAGAGACCAATAAAAGTTCCCTGTACTCTGTTTATGTATACAGTTTTTAAGTGGGAAAGTGGGTATACAAATTGCAATATTCCAGATATATTCGTAATAAACTATATAATTATTTTCGAGCCCTCAAGTGCCCTCTGCCGTAAACTGTGTGAAGCTGAGATGTATTGATTTGTGAATCGTCATCCTCACGAAATTCTAACGGGAAAAGGGGAAACGATTGCATCGAGGTAAATCATGCCTCAAAGATTGTTTAAAGTTGTGGTAGATGTCGCCACGAATTAAGAATATCGAAAAAATGATTATTTTTACATAAATCCACAGAAGTACGAGTACAAGCAAAATTTACTCGAATTCCGGGTATAAGTGCTTTGTATAGAAAGTAATAGTGGAATAAGCAAAAAAAAGTACTAGAGTATATACGCGTACTAAGCAACGAATACATTGGTTCAGCCATAAGCAAGGCCCTAGCCACCCATAGGGCCCGAAGGGCCCCCCCCCCCTTCGAAATTCGGCAAATTCGAAATTTTTTTTATAGATGTTAAGTAAGTGAATTATGTCTCTCAAATATATTCGTCAATGGACATTGTATCCGCTGTGAGAGCTGAATATAAACTCTGGTGTGTCAAATTATCAGGACTCGAGAAAGATGCCGGAATTTTGGAAGTTTTGGATTTTTGCGCAACGAACAGTTTTCCAACGATAAGATATCTTTGTCAGTTTTGGCAACTCTTCCAGTCACAACGGCAAGTGTAGGGAGGTCATTCTCGACACTGAAGCGAATCAAAACCTACATAAGGAACTCTACCGGCAACTAAAGACTCAGCGCACTCGCCGTCCTATCAATCCATGGCAATTTAGGTGTTGATCCGGAAGAGGTTCTTGATATAATGACAGCAAAGAAATCGCGGAAATTAAAGTTTTGAATTTTGTTACCTAGATTGAAGTCATCTGAGTTTCAAAAAAATGTATCTTTGAGACTGGCACTTAAAAATGTATAGAAAATATCAGTGATAATAAAAAACCAAATAACGTTATCATTTGTAGTACAACTTTACTGGAATAACAAGAGTTATCATATTACTTGACACCCCCCCCCCCCCTCTGGCCAATTTATAAGTATGCCTTGGACCCCCCCCCCTCTAGCCAATTTACAAGTATGCCTTGGACCCCCCCCCCCCCCCCTTCCCCCCAACCAAATGTCAGGCTACGGCCCTGGCCATAAGTGTTATAATGTAATTAATTAAGAAAGGAAAGACGCAAAGTCTTAGTCTATATCAGGTCTCTTTAAGAATTATGGACTATTTCTTTAATAATATAATAAATAAATAGGAGACAAAATCTAGCTCATGCTCATACTATGTCCAGAGCGTTGAAGAAATTCAATAAATATTGGAAATCATTCTGTTCGCAAATTTCTAAGAACAAAAATATTATAGTGTGCATCCTAGTGGGTATTTCGGCGTAGATCTATATGTCTGAACTTGAGAATTACAGAAGGCTGTAGGGTGAACCTCAAAATGGCGTTCTAGTCCCTGTACTAGAGGCCTACCTGTCTTGGTTGTTTTTAGTTCTATGATTTCATGTCCGGTGACTTTGTCTTCTGCATTGGGGTTGGTTCCTACAGATGGCAATACTGGATTTTTGTTATTAATTTATTTTTTAAATAAATCTTGAAAACGCATTTTTGCTGGTTCTGGAGTTGCTTATGGGTTTTGGCTACCTGATGGTCCATGAGCCTCTAATAAGGACGAAACGTATGCCATTCTCTACCTGTGTCCCTGGAAACTCATTATTTTGGCGCCCCTGTGGGCCCTGTATGCTTTATTTTAAAAGATACAGCAGCACCACCTTATACGCTTGCCGCTAACTTTTTTCAATTTAATTATACCGATACTAAACTTTTACTACTTTATTATAGAAACATTTTCAAAAGTAACTTTCAACTATTTAAGAAAAATCACGAATAATTTAACGGAACTCTCATAAAGCTTATATTAAATGGCTTTCTGCCAATTTTTCTGAATTTTTACTATTTTGTAGATCTTGATGTCCTGATTAAAAGTGACCATGGCCGTAATCCAATCCCATGACTAGTTTTTGAGTTATGGTCTTTTAAAGTTGACAACCTCTTACTTTGAGATTTTCTGCATTGTCTGGAGTTTTCACTTGTTTCTTAAAGACCGTTTACTGTTTTATTTTTCTTTTCTTTATTGACTTTTTACTTGTAAATACTTGTAAGGAAATAAAATATGTACAGGATGTGGATTAATTTGTAGGCGGATTAAATAATTAATAAACTTTATAAATTATGAAAATCCAACAAAAAATGTTTACCCATTTTTTGAATTTTGAAAACAAACGGCTTAATTTTTTAAACATTTTATAGTACCAAGAGGAAAAAAATTAGTGTAGATTGATAATATTTTATTTTTCAAAAAAAAAAAACATTTGATTCACCTAAACACTTTAATCTTAGATATACATAGTGATCTAGTTATATTTTTTTTAGACAAGTGGAAAATTTTTAATAGGTATAGGAGAATTAAAAAATGACAAAATTTTATTGTTAAAATATAAAATATTTTTGGTAAAATTTTTGTCTTGGTTTTTATACAAGATGCATTTAAACTGCCTTAGAGCCCTAATAAAATAATTATTTTTCATAATTTATATACCAAGTGATTCACGACGAACTTGCATTGCACTTTACTATTATTATTAATAAAACTTTACTATGTGCGTTTGTGACATTAAGATATTTTAAATGCTTTTAGAAATTCAGTAGACTTAGGTAAAAAATGTGTTCCATAAAATGTTTTTAAAATTTAATGCAAAAACCAAAAATATAATAAAAAATTTTATGTTGTATTTAAAAAATGAAAGTTGAAATTAACAAAGAACAAATTTTATTTAACAGATTTGCATATTTTGAAGTATATTCTTACCCTCACTTCTGTCAAGTGTCAGAAACGACTCGTAAAATTTACAACATGTAAATTTGGTTTCTTTGTAATTGGCCACTGTGATTGGTCAGTTTCATATCCTAACTAGGATGTGTATGAAATCATATCCGTTCAGTTAGCCGGAATAACTCATTTTTCCAATGACTGTAGTGTAAAGGAAACAGCTAATTTTTATGTGGGATTAGAAAACTACATTTTATTACTACTATTTATACTACTAACAAGCATATTTTCCATATACATAGGAAGATTGGTAGCATAATATTATTTAACAAAATGTAACTATTTGCACATTCTACCTTATACAATTTTTCATGGCCATTCAGTATATCCTATTTTTAAATGACTTTTATTATTATGGATATGCGCCTTAAACATAATTATTCCTAACAAATTTGTATTCACACATTGGTGACAGTTTTTATCTTTTTAATATTAATTGGGTCGGTGTCGACGAGACCCAGGTGGTTTACATCGGGATAACGAGGCGAACAATAATCCGTAGGCTTAAGTGACATATGTATCCAAACTCTGGGTACATCCTTTTTGAAAACATAACCACAAACGTATTTTTAATTGGTAATGCATACGTTATTGTAAGGTAAGCGGTAAGCTTTTGGAATAAATATCCTACTATCGAACATTTTATTAAAATTGTGAGAGAAATATACTTACGGTATTTATATTGGTTCTTTACTCGTGCGTCATCGTTTAACGATTAAGCTACAACGTTATTTACAACTTTATATATTATAATAATAAAGATAAATAAAAACATAGCCCAACATCTTCCGGGCACTATTCTATATTTATTATTTTTTGAAATTTGTCCAATTACCTCCGACGCCATCGTTTTTTAATTGTTATTTTAACTTATGATTTTTTTACAATTTTGTGCCTAGAAAATTTATTTATACGTAAAAATAGTTTTTTTCGGAGCTTTTATTATCGTTCTCTTGTGTTTCCGGTAAGTAATTTATGATACTTATTTATTTACTGTAAAAAGTTGTACCTTTTAATGGAATATCGGGGAAAAATTACGGCGGAGTTAAAGTCCTCTAAATGAAGATATGCCAAAAAATAAATATAATAATATATATATATAATAATTTGTTGATAAAAATATTGTTGAATGATCTATTAAATCCATGGATAACATTGGTTTTGTACTAGACTTTAGAATTTTTTTATTTAAAATTTTAATAGTATATTACAATACAATTACGGTAGGTACGTCTTTACCTAATGTGCGTGATGTTTAATAAAACGAGCCGAAGGCGAGTTTGGTAAATCATGCAAATGCGGTTATATGACACCTACCGTAAGTGTATTGTACGATATTTTATCTACAAGCATGTTTTAGGGCACCAATATTATTATTTCTTAATTTATAAGTTTGGATTAGCTTAGAAATTTAAATATGTAAGTATTTGTTATACATATAATGTTTAATAGAGTTTCTCTTAAAAAACAAATACACTTGAATAATATAAAAACTTGTTTTTATAGTTTGTAATTACTTACAGCATTAGTGCGGTCAAGTGATACTTACCGCACTCAAATCAGTGCGGTAAGTAGTTACTTACGGCACGCCTGTAGATAAACAATTTTATGGAACTCATACATCAAGATATTGTTCCCATCTATTATAATATTTATGAAATTGGACTTTGTTTTGACCATATTTCTTGGATTTGATTTGTACAATTTTAATGACGTATAAGTTATGACGCACGGGTAATAATCACATATATACATACACTATATTGCCAATACGTGCGATTTAAAATAACCTGAGTTGGGGGCCGTGGCGCTTGCGCAGTAGAGAAAAAATTAGGCAACCCACACGATTTCTAACAGAACGTAAACAGAACCCAAGGTCTCTTGAACAGAACCGGCTTGCCGACCTTGCCATTGTATTCTTATTTGTCGCCATCTTTTATTTCGTTCATTCGTGCGTGGTTATAATTTCCAAGTTTTGGGTGTTAATATTTATAAAACTTTACTTTAGACATTTTTTTTTGTTAGGTTGTAAGTTGTAGTCGTTTCCAGCTTTTTTTACGTTGTATTCGTTCGGATGTTCCGTGTGTGATTGTGGATATTATTTTTAAGTTTTGGGTGCGAATTTAGGTATAAAACCTTACCAGACATTTTGTTATTGTTAGCGACTTGTGTCTCAAGATGGATAGAAAAAAGTGCATGATCCTTTTTTGCACGAATCGCGGTTCAATACCAGGAATAAGGTATTTCAGGTATGTAAAATATCGGTTACTACTGAAACCTACAAAATAAATATCATCTTGCATGCATTCGAACCCAATACCAGATAGCGAAGAGAAAGGAATGTTTGGGCAGGAATTTTTTGACATCGCATCATTGGACCATTTTTTATTGACGGAAATCTTACGGGTCCAACGTGTTTAGATCTTCTTCAAAATTAAATTGGGTCCGCACTGGTGGAAGTCGATGATGAAAATAAGGAAATTTGGTTCCCATTTGGTTGTCCGGTTCACAATTCGCTTGTGGTATACGAATTTTTAAATAATGCTTTTAATGGACACGTTGTCGGTCCAAACTCAACAATTCATTGACCAGCTCGGTCTCCTGACCTCTCACCAAACGATTTCTTTCTCGGAGGGCCCTTAAAGTTTTTTAAAAAAATTTAGAGCAGTTAAAAAATTCAATCCTAATGAAATCTGAAATAATTACTCAGTTTAAACCCGCTAATGATCGTAAAGAATTTTACGATCGTTTAGGATACTATTTAGCAGAAAATGGCGATTTATTTGAACATTTAATTAAGAATTAACAACATTCCAACCGATTGTTCAGTTTTCTTAAAATAAAATTATTAGGTTTTTTTATAAACAATAATTGTTTATTTTTAAACATCCTTATAATTTTTTTCCCGTTTTAGAGATTCTTGATAATTTTAATACTATTTAATAGGTTTTATTTTAAGTAAAATAGTTCGTTTTCTACTAAAAGATCCGTTTTAAAAATAATGTTCGTTTAATTTGATAATATTAGTAATAGATATCCAGTGTAAAATGTATCTGAAAGATTTTTAAAAAGCCTACCGCTTGCAAATTACATATTACAATGACATATCACAGGTTGACAAGTCCTATCAATGCTGGCGTCCTCAACATCACCTGTTGAATTCCAATTCCCAATAAGTTAAGATCGGGTTGTTCAAAATTATTGAAATTTAACATGTGCACTCACCACACAAAGACCCTAAAAAAGTCTCCCTACAACCCCGCTCTAAAGTCAAAGTAGCAGGTATTTGGACAGTCTTAAACTTGCATGGGATTTCCTGTTTCCAACCACGATGCACCATCCGGTATACTAAAGAAATATATTTTATTTGTATTTAAATTCGTTTAAAGAATAAAATTCTATCATGACAATTATACCTTAAAATAAATCTTAAAATTACTACAAACATATATAAATATAGCATATTAAAGTTTTTTACAATAATCTACTACAGTGGCGTATTTAGGGGGAGGGGGGGGGGGGGGGGCTGCCGGGCTCGGGGTCTAAAAGTCTAATTGCAACCTAATTTTTCGTCTCAGGCTTGGACTCTTAATTTAATTTTTTAAATAATGTATTCTTGGCTTAGATTACAAAGGTCTTGTAGGAAATGTTTAGTGTTTAAACGTTTCCTTCTAAATGTCCTGTTTTATATAAAGATTCAGGTTTCGGACACATCGTTTTAGTTATTGATTTATGATGCAATTTAATAGGAAAACGAGTAAAAAGAATAATATTTTATAGTATTGTCTATTATATACTTGCCTGTTCCGTTTTCCCTTTTTTAGAGCTATTTTAAATCAACAAAAATATAACCCAATGCAATAAAATATTTTTACAACAAAAACAAAAAACAATTAGGTAAGTACTTATTTTTAAAGAAAAAAATTAAAGTAAAAATTTTAATTAAAACATTTTTTATTGAAGAAATGTGATAATTTATAATAAATAAAAAATAGTTCGGGAAGAATCGAGAATGCTTTATTAAGAATATACAAAACGGCACTTAAGAAGGAGTATTTCAAAACCTAAGCATTTGCACCGAAAACTGCTCTTAGATCTACGCTCCTAAAATACATGATTTCTGAAAAAATCATCAATTTTGGCGTGGTGAGCGATATTTACTTTATTTTTTATCATGAAAAGCCGAGCCCCAAAAAACGCTGGTTAGAGTCATACATACGTCTTAAGTTAAAATTTTGGATTGACACCAATATTCATATTTTTCACAAAACGAATATAAAAAAGGTTTTTATTAATAAAGAGCCAGCTAGGAAAATCAAAAAAAAAGTAAAAAAAAAACATTTACAAAAACAAATTTTAATAATTTTGATGAAATTTGTTAGTAGTTAGGTGAACTTTGGGCGTGGCCCCGAAAAATTTTGGCCTGCGGCGCTTTCCGCCCTCTTTACTGGGTGCAATATCATGAAATATATGTAGTCCCGACTGTCCCTTTCTCCAGAAAAAAATGTCCTACTTACGCCCATTCAGCCCCCCCCCCCCCCCCCCGCGAGCATATTTTCTGGCTACGCCACTGATCTACTATAGAAACCGTGTTATATTTATGGAGAAATTAGAAAACATTTACATCACCGTGTCGGAAATTAGAATTAAAGTTACAAAGATAATTATTGTGTTATTATTGAAGTTTAGTTTACCAATACTCGAATATGTATAGTAACTTTACATATTGTTTACTGGTAAATATTTAAGTTTACTATAACCAAAATGTATTTTTACTAAAGTTGCAGAATATTTATACATATTTTATACTAATTTTTAAGAGGAATTTACAAATGATAGATTAAAATGTATTTACTTAACAAATGTAAAATTACAATTAGAATGTAAATTCGCGGTGATATTTGATGGCCAAAAGTAACCAAACATATTTATTGCAATTTTACCACATTTTCGTTTATAGATATCATTTACGCCGGGGTAAACATGCAGTTGCCAATAACAGCACAAGAAATTTAAAAATCTGGTTGTGTATTGGCCACGGCTTGTTTACCTAAGCGTAAGTGAACTTTGAATAGAGTTTAAAATAAAAGATTAAAATGTTTAATTTAATTTATTGTACCGTACATTCTTTTTCACATACAAAACATTTTTTGGTCATATTTCAGAACGTTTTCCGATTCTCTATAAAGATGTGATTAATTTAGCATATTCTATTAAGATCCTGGTACATTAGAAATAAAACCAACTTTCTAAAATGCAAGGAACCTCTTTTCGTTATTACACTAGTTGTAAATTAGAAAATAGTAATTTTATGGTTTGTTTGGTATATTTGTATTCAACTAAGAGCAGCCCAGCATTATCCATCATTGTCCACTGAGTTAAACAGAAATTTGGCCACCGTTTTATGACATTTTCACTTTTGCCTAGTCAGTATTTATTGCCCTAATTTCCCGAGTTTTTTTTATTGACTTCGAGATGTCACAAATCCATATATTTTATTATTATTTATAGCCCTTCTAATATTTTTGAACCGCATGCGGTCTTTACACCAATAGTTTGGTTGACCAAGTAATTGTGGACTCTTTTAAGAAAAAGCGAAATTGGGTCTTTAGTTGCAAAGCTTGGTTGGTGGTGACCCACTTTTAAATATTTCTGGGCCAGTTTTATTTCTTTATTGGCCGTATATAATCCTTTGTGTTTAACTATAAAATGTTTATAAAATACCACATTTTGGTTTTCTAAATAATTATGTAACTGTAAAAATACTTTTCAAGAAATTGTTGCAAATGTCATAAAATAATCTACAGGGTCCTAAATTTTAAGTGGTCATGACCTCTTTAAATCTCCCCTTTCTAATTTTTGTAAAGACGCCACTGACTATATCATAATTATATTTGTTTTAAAAGCAAAGTGATTCATGTTCTATAACTATTGCCTCTAGAATAAAGCATACTACTAAGCAAACTAGACGTGCACTTACAGAAAGTTATAATACAACCTACTTTGACCGCGGCAGTGGCTCAGAGATAGAGCTACTGGCATTCGACCGCGGCGACCCGGGTTCTGTTCGAAGACTGTAAAAGGTATCATCTCCCAACCCACCCCATTCACGCCGGTAACCAGGCCGGATGAGATCGGACATCTCGTGGGGTGCGGAAAAAGGTACACACTCCCCAATCGGTATGCAATGCAATGGCAATAAACGAAGGGTTGATAGCCGTTGGGGATGTCGCATGACTGAGGATCGAGGTTCGGAACCCACGTTAAACTGTAGGTCCCCTCGGGAATGGCCCTGGCAGCAAACGAAGAGGAAAAAAGCTTAATTCGAAAGAAAGACAAGAACGGCAACGCAACCTAGTTATAAGAAATATATTAATATGTATTATAATTTCTAGTACTTAGTACCTATATAAGACCACAATCCAGTGGCGGCTCATGGCTGATATGAATGGGGAAGGTAAGATTGAAAGAAATAACCTTAAAAACGTGTGACTGTACCAAGAGGGAAAAGCGCCGCAGGCAAAAAACTCACTCAACTATCTAATTGCGTAAATTAAAACTAGATTAAATTTGATTGAGTATTTTTTTTCTCTCTAAATTAAAGTCTCTCACACTTTGTGATTTGCGTTAACTTAATTTAGGGTTTAGCCGATTGGTCATGAAATCTTGTGTTTGCTATTAATTGTATGTAGTATGTACTTGTGAAATAAAACTATTAGTTCTTTAAAGTTACCTTATTTAAAAGACCCTTCAGATTCGTCATGTCCTCGAAACCCGATGTAAGTAGACCTGATGATAAATATATACTAAAATTAATTATTAGGTAGGGTAATTCGAGGAGAGTTGGCGCGTCAGGTGAGATGACGCAGTCATAGTTCTCGCGATAATTGAACTTTTTTTGAGTAAATCGGGCAGCGTTGCACTATATCTGTAGCACCAGCAGACCATTACGATTTAGTTCGGTCATGACTGTAATGAGGGGGTGTGTTTATGCTAGATTTTTGTTTATTTCGCCGCCAAAATTTATTTGCGTCGTTAGGAATAATAAACTATACAGGTATGTTTAGTCGTATTTTTTTATATTTTATAGTGGATTACTGTAGGTGCTTAGAGTGTGTAATTACTTCTTATCTTAAATACTCACATTTTTGCACACAATGTCGTTAAAATTTGCTGCGTCGTCTCTCCTAATAATGTAAGGTAAGATAACGCACTATGAATTAAGGAGAGTTGACGCACTTACTGTAATGCATTTTAGCAACTGTTTCCTTTGCAATTGGAAAACATTCTGTAGTTTTTTAGAAATGCCATCCGAATACAAAAGAAAAGGGAAAGTTGTAAGGGGTAAAATGACCATAAAACAATTATCAGCAGCAATTAGTGGCATTGAGAGCCTAGAGATCGGAATCCGTCAAGCTGGTCGTGAATATAACATTCCTGAAGGAACCTTACGACGTCGAATGAAAAGCACAGGTCTTTAAAACAAGAGGCTAGGGCCGCCTTCTTTGTTAGGGACTGAAAACGAAGTCAAAATAGTGAACCACATTAAAAAGATATGGCTTTTGAACTGGCAGAAAAATCAAAATTGTCACACAAATTTATTGAAGAGTCTCGAAAAGCTAGCTTGGTTTGCATCTTTTTTAAGAAGAAATAAAGAACTTTCAATAAGGAGATCCGAAGGTGTTCTTCAAGTGGTGAGGATGAATCAAATATTTGTGTGGGAAGTAGAGAAGATTACAATCAGACTAAAAAAAGTGAAGACTGGATTCAATGCATAAAATGCCAATGTTGGATGCATGAAAGCTGCACTAAATTTTTAGGTCTTTGTGTCTTTGTCTACATTTTTTAGTGTTTTCTTGTTATCTATAGTTATACGTACATAATATTTAAGGTTTTTGATACTTTGCGTAAATTTATGCGTCATTTAACCCAATTTAGCGCGTCGTCTCTATTATATACCTAAGTAGAGATGACGCAGTTATAAAAAAAATTAAACAGTATTTTTCTTACAAGACACTGTTCTTTTAACAATTTTTAAATTATATATTTAAAGCTAATACAAAGCCGTATGAAAATCCGTATTCTTTTTAATTTATTTTATTCGTAGGTACATATTTTTTAAATACCTTTTAAAAAATGTGCGTCATCTCTCCCTTAATTACCCTAATTATTTTTGTTAAGATTTGACGATTTTCTTCTAACTAACATAAATGTAATCGAGGGGATTCAATACCATTTATTATAATTTGTTTTCTCAATAACTTAAATTTAACACTTACTGATAGTTCGTGCTTTTTCGTGCCTCAATCAAACCCGCGTATTAAATTTTTTGGATCATTATGCCTAGCTTTGAATTTCAACATTTAAAGAAAGCCGAATAGATAGGCGCACTATGATTCGCTCGCTACGTAAGAACTGACGTGACTTCGGAGCGCCCCGTCCTTTATTGCATAAAATAGTACAATATATTTGGTGTCTGAAATCGATCGAAAATGGAGACAAACATTAGTTCGTCTCCAAAAACGGTTGCAACATTTTTGCACTGATCCATCGTTCTTTAAATATTGAAATTCAAAGTACCTAGATATCCTTATTTTCCCCATCAGGATGATTCATTGGAAGAAAATAGTAAACAATACCAGCAATACAATATAATTATATTTCTTACTTCTGTTTCAGTAAACTATAAATATTTTTAATAATGGTCTGTTTTTCACTATAAGTTGCCATCGTAATATAGAGAAAAAACGAGGTGGTCAAGAAATATTTTACTAAATCACAGTTTAAATTAAAGCTCAATGTAATCATATTCAAATTATAGACAATCTCAAGTAATAATAAACGGTTTAACTAAATAATAACGTCGAAAACTTTAAAATTTAACCTAAGTAATAAACAACGAAAAAATTGCTCACGAGACGCCCAAGTGGCTTTAAAAACACGTGTTCTCTTTCATATTGGTAGCACGTGGGATAAATCTTACACTCGTGATTGGTTTGAAGCTTCATTTCTGAGACGTTGCCATATATTGCCGATTATTGTACTTGAAATGTGAGAAGCTGCTATTTCTCTCTCTCTCTCTCATTTCTTCTTAATCGTAGCGTATTGCTGAAAAACTATGGAGGCATAACAGCCAGACGCCGCATGCGCGATTGTCAGATTGTATAAAAAATATCAAATAGTTGGAAAATAGCAAATAAGAAACTACGTTCTATTTAAAAATATATTTGCTTGCTGTAAATTGAATGTTATTATTTAATTCCAAGAAAATGTAAAGGAGGATAAGAATAACTTGGAAGGCTTAGCCTTCCTTGTGGAGGAGCCCCCACTGCCTCAATCCAGAATAATATCGTTTACAATAATATTATTATAATTTATGGAGTAATATTTTTGGTAATATTAATTATTATATTATTTTGTAATAGTTTAATTAATAGATAGTTTCCATTAGAATTAATGAATGAAGATAATTTTCTATATAATTTAAACATAGAATAAAAATAAGGGGTTTCCATTTCAAATTTAAAAGTTGACTTCATTTCCGATTACATCGGAAGCGGTTTCAAAAGTTTGAATGGGTCGAAAAATATCAATTTATACACTTATTAACGTCTCACATTTTTTAATCTTTACTGCTAAAACTACGGAAAAAAATTGTGTCACCCGGTATACAGATATAATTGGCATGAAGCTGGTAATTTTGGAGACGAAATATTCTTCGGATGCTCTTGCACTAAATTGTGTAAGTTTAACTTTGCAGCAATTTAAATTTATTCGTATTTCTTATAGTTTCCGAGATCCTAAAGGTCATCCTTGAGTTAGGAACACTCTGTAGACAATTTTTAAGTTGATACCAGTGGCGTATTTAGGAGGGGGGCTGCCGGGCTGCAGCCCCCTGGGCCTCAGAGCTGGGCTCTAAAAATCTAATTTTTGAACGCTTGGACTCTTAATTTAAACCTTGTATTGTATTCTTGGCTTAGATTACAAAGGTTTCGTAGGAAACGTTAAGTTTTAAAGCTTTTCCTTCTAAAAGTCCTATTTTATATAGAGATTAGGGCTTCAGACGCATATCGTTTTACTTATTGATTTTTGATGCAATTTTAAAGGAAAACAAGTAAAAAGAATAATATTTTATAGTATTTTTCCATTATAAACTTGTCAGTTCCTTTTTCCCTTTTTTAGAGCTCTTTTAAATCAATAAAAATATAATCTAATGCAATAAAATATTTTTACAACCAACCAAAAAACAATTAATTAAAACCTTTTTTATGGAAGAAGTGTGATAATTTATAATAAAAAAAAAATAGTGCGGGAAGAGACGAAAATGCTTTATTATGAATATACAAAACGGCGCTTAAGAAGGAGTATTTCAAAACCTAAGCTCTGTACCAAAAACTGCTCTTAGATCTACGCTCTTAAAATACATGATTTCTGAAAAAATCATCAATTTTGGCGTGGTGAGCGATATTTACTTTATTTTTAACCAAATAAAACCGCGCCCGCAAGACGCTGGTTAGAGTCATACATACGTCTTATATTAAAATTTTGGATTGGCACCAATATTCATATTTTCACAAATATAAAAAATGTGTTTTTTTTTAAAATAAAGAGCCTAGGAATATTTAAGAAATACAATTATAAAACAAGAAATACAATTACAAAAACAAATTTAATCCAACCATGCAGAGGGGGAGAGGTAATAATTTAATTTTTGAAATTTGATAGTAATTAGGTGAATTATAAACGAACTTTGGGCGTGGCTCCAAAAATTTTTCGCCCGCGGCGCTTTTCCACCTTCTTCACTAGGTACAATATCATGAATGAATGAAATGAATGAAACACATGTAGCCCCGACTGTCCCTCTCTCCAGAAAAAAAATGTCCCACTGAAGCCCCCCCCTCCTCGAGCATGTTTTCTGGCTACGCCACTGGTTGATACGATAGCGGAATAACAAAGACTGACATTATTTATCTAAATTAATGTTTCTACAACTTTCAACATCCACATATTACAGGAAATGGGAGGATTATCCAGTCGGTGTATATTACTGACTACATGGAAAACAGTAATAAATCGGATGGTAAAATATTGTTCCGAAACATTAATTTATATTAGGTCTCCAAATCCGAAGGTATTAGAATGCTAATCCTATGCTGTCATTTTCAAGCGGTTACATAATGGTCGATGACAATTTAATTCCTGTGTTTAAGAAATAAGAAACAACCTTCTGACAATAATAACATTGGATACGTTTAGATTTGTTAAACATTTTCCATTTTAAAAGTTAGTTTTGAATATTAGAAAGTAGCGTATCTCAAATATTGCATTACTGTTAAAAAATTTCGAAGATCACTAATCAGCCTAAAATTTGAGTCATAGAATTTGGAATTTCTACGTTAAATATAATTTTTTACATTCGTTGTAAGTATATTTTTTCACTGCTAAAAAATGCGAAAAATACATTTTGTACATTACATTCTTTAAGTTCTACTGTGGAATAGAGTAGAATTATTTTCGTTAAAAGTATTTTCAACTATGGAATTATTCACACTCATAAAATTAATAGCTTCACTCTAAAAATTTGCCTATAGAATACCACCAGAATCTTATTATTTCCATGACAAGAAATGTTAGTTAAAATAGTCTCAAGTGGAAATTTAGCAACGGATATTACATTTTATTGCTAGGCCGATTTCGGAATTAGTATAAAGGGTATGTTTGTTGCCAATACTAATTTTGTTGTTAATTACGAGAATTATAGTAATGTTATCTGGATAATCTTAATTAGAACTAGTAACATATTTTATTCTTAGAGGAACCAGATATGCTTATTTTTGTATTTTGCCTGTATAAGGAGAAGAAAAATAAAATTCCAGAAATGCAGAATGACTTAACTTTATTAAAAAATTAGACATAAACATACTTACATCATCACAATTAGGCCATTCGAATCTTATACAACCTAGTAATTTACTTATCAAATTCCTTATTTACTCGTTTATCATTCATTCATTTTCTAGGTATTGAAAGTTTTTTCAGTTGTGTTCGTATTTTCAATAAAGATCTATATTGTTGTGTCTTGAAGTATTTTCCGCAATGTTCGTATTATTGTTCTTAGGATCAGACTAGGTTAAAACTTTTTAGTGGCAAGCTGAAGAGTAACGAAAAAATTCTGTCTCCAAAATGGATTCTTTTATAAGAAGAAACAACTAATCTAAAACAAAAATATAAGTAAAATGCAAAAACCTTTCCAAAGTGTGGTAATAAATCAAAAAACAAGATTTAAAATGTTATCGTAGGTTTTAATAATTCAAATATGCACATTTATTACATTCGTGAAAGTTTAAGGTAAAAGAAATTAAAAAAGTGCTACCAGTTAAGATACGATACTAATATGAATATTTAATGATTTATATAATTTATAAAGATAATATGTATTATAGTCTATTGCAGAAAGGTGTAGGTGTAGAGTAATGAAAGCTCGTTAAGTATGCAAATGGATTAGAGAGTGACCCAACGAATATTTAAGCCACTTTTATAATTTGGCATTGATTTCATTGCAAAATTCTTTATTTTCATCAAGTGCAAGTAGTATCACCAGGGTTTGGATCAATTTATGGGTTTGGCCTATTGTTATCGATTTACAAACTATGAAAATGGTGTGACAAAGGCGTGCATTATGTACATAGTATTAGGTATACTTATTTTTTATTAAACATTATAAAAAAATACAAAATACAAAAAAAACATTATACAGAAATTAAATTATAAAAAATCATAATATTCTTCGTTATCTAAGGAACTGTCATCTCCTCTTGACGTTATAAATAACGGGTCGATGGTCCGATCGATCAGGTGATCAAGATTCCACATTTTTTCTTCTCTAATGACATGATGGACTGTTTTTCGCCAGTTCTCCTTAATGACTTGATCAAACAGTAGCTTAACGTCTTTTTATTTTGAATGTCGTGTTGTGTCTTGCTACAAAACTTTGCCCCCATATAAGTTTAAAGTATAGGATTTAGTTCGCAATGATATGGTGGTGTGCGCAGCATAGTTATACTATGTTTGTCAGCTAAATCTTCCACGGCATATTTCATAAAACGATGTTTGTGTAAATTTGCTATAGCTAATAGTTCCTTCTTTAACAAATTATTATATTTTTTTTCTTTGGTTAGTTATCATAAATAATTTATTGCACAAAATGTATCTGCGCCTATGGCCGACACCGAAATTGAGCTAAACTGGACGGAATTTCCCATTTTATTACTCTTCACCTTTCTGAAATAGACTTATAATCAAAGTTAACGAAAAGAAGCATTACATAGGTACCTCTAGCAAAATGACAAAAGTATAAAAAAATTGTCGTTTTGTTCGTAGGGCCCAACTGGAGTGAATAGTCTCGAGCCATTCGTGATATTACATAGTTCCATATTTTTCTTTAAAAAAACTCACAAGCCGCATCTGTTATCTAATTAATACAAACGGTAAGGTATCACGAGTATCGACATCTAGTGTCAATGTTAGATACTTCGACAGCATACCTGCATCGCCAATATGACTTACAAGGATAAGCAAAATGCTAAAAAAAAATTTCATTTTCAATTAGGATTTTTGGACTCTAGATCACAGATCACCACATGCTATTTTTAATCAGTGGTATTACACACATTTCTACATGTTCATCGAACCTATTGTTTATAATATTTCTTTTCGGCTGATTAAAGAAGTAAAAAAACATACACTTAATTGTTCATCCAACCCACTCCCTCCTCTGGGCGTATTATTGAGATCCGTATAAAACGGTTTCAAATAAAAGCTGATATTTATTAATTGTTTGGTAGCAGTAGACTGAGAATACTTTCTAATAAAAGCGTAATTACAATCACACAGTTGTTCGCAAAACTTGAAATGTAATCGCATAGAAAGAGGGTGAATTATTGGGCGATGATTTTTAAGCATTTGCGTTCACCATCACTTAAAATAAAATATCCTGTGGGAACACAAAAATTATGTTTAAAGTCAGGAGGATAAGCAGGCCAGTCCCTTAAGGGTCTGATGCCTTTGTGCAACAGTACAACGGTGTTACTGTTTATTGCCGCTTGTATTCAATATTTTTTTAGGAAATTGTATATTTAAGAAAATCAATTGAAACAAACGTTATAAAAATTAGTTTATATATTTTTAAAATCCGTAAGAGTTTATTAATAGTTATTTATACTACAAGGGATGTAAGTAAATATACTTACATCCCGTGAAGCAGTGGCGTTGCCGGGGTAGGGGGAGGGGACAGGGGGCTCGGGTATAAAATATAATTGGGCAACATACAAAAATTTTGACGGCAACGCTATCAATAACGCGCGAAATAAAATAACAAATCATCCTCCCAGTAACTACACCTTCAACCGAAAGAATTTTTTTTACTTTAAAAAGATTAAAAACATATCTGAGAAACCATTCAGGCGAAGAGCGTACAACAAGTTTAGCTCTAATAAGTATCCATCAAAAAATCCACATTGATATTATGTAATAATCAATATATTTTGTCAAAACAGGCGTGGAATTACGGTTTAGTTTTAGGCAAAAAAATATGTTGTGCTTTTAGTTTATTGTTAATTTTGGTTTTTTCAATAAATAAAAAATATATACCTTATTTTTAATATTTTTTTGCTCAATTATGCTTATTTCATGAAGTAGTTTTTGTTCAACAAGTTCATTATCTGTTTTATATTACCTACATTAGTGTATTTATATAACTCATTACAAGTTTCTTTAAATGTAGGTATTTTTTTTATTTTGAAATCTTTTTGATGTGTCCAAAAAAAGAGTTTTTAGGGCGTGGCATCCAAAAATTTTTTAGCCTTCGGCGATTTGCCTGTGGCGCTAGTTCATTGCTTTCCCTTCCCTTTTGCCCCCCCCCCCCCTCACCCCCGAACTAAAGTTCTGACTACGCCACTGCCGTGAAGTATATAACATTTCTTCTCCTTCCCGCAGATTTTTATTAATTTAATTCGATAATTTTCGCATGAAATTATGGGCAGCTTTGACCACAACAACAATGCTAAACTGACAGTTTATTATTAAAAATTGAGAGAAATTGAAATTATTGATTTGTATAACAGCCAAATGGATATAGAAGAATCAGTAAAATAAATATCGCTTGTCTGTCGCTGCTGCCAAAAAAATCGAGGAAGAGGTATGAAGTATCAATACTTCAAGAAATGGTGCCAAACAAAGACTGCTACTTCAGTTTCAAAAACTCTGTGCTTTTGGCGTACTTTCACAAAAAATGTGTTGTGTTAAAATCTCCATCAAGCTTTTGGTGTGAATATTCCATGCTGAAGTCCACCCTTTTCATAGAGGAAAACATAGATATTTCCATGTATCTAATCTGTTTGACAGAGAAGATGTAAATAAATTCCTGTTTGAAGCCCCCGATAATATTTATTTAATTATGAAGGTTGTAATGATAATGGGAATTGCTGGAGCGTGCCGTTCTAGTGAACCGTGTGCAATGAAAATTTTCTGTGAAACATTTTTTTTAGCTTATAACTTCGCTTAACGTTTACGAGCTGCCACCATTGGCCACCACGAATATTTTCGGACACTAATTACACAGCCTCTAAGAAAAAAAAGTTTGTTAAAACCACCTAGAAAAAATTTTATTTGTTTATTTTTTTTCTTATTTTTAAAAATGAACAATTTTTATACCTCGAGAGCATGTAAGAGATAAATTGCACTTAATGGTCTTTTATCACTTATATACTGAACATGTCTAAAAATAAGAAGAATGAAATTTCATACATGCAAACCCGAACTATGTTTAAAACTTTGCTGTAATCCTCCCTGTACAAAATATCGTGAGAAATTCTTAATCATGCGGGCTCAGTATTGCAAGTTTTTATTAGAAGTCAAAGAAATCTCATTTTCAATTACCAACGATTGTGAATGGGGCCGACATTTCATTCAAAACACCCGCACAATGGTAGGTATAATTCTTTTGACCCAATGTCAGATTGTGTTTTTAGTTACATGCACTTAACTGAAATAACACTCAACTTAAACATCCTATTTGCCAAACCCGCACCTATATTGTCTTTGCCAATTTATTTTAATTTGTAAAACGAAGTATAAAAGTTGGTAATTGCTAAAGTTTAAAGTAAAAAGTTTTTTGACAACCATTAAACAATCCTACAATCTTCGTCAATATAAAAATTAGCCAAGTGTAAAACAATAGTAGTTTGTATAACAAGAGTGGTCTAGATCTCACGAGGAAATAAATTGAGCACGACGGTAGTGCGATATGGACAATTCACTTAAGTTGAACAGTATATTTTTTTTATGACTAAACTTACGAACCTTATGTTAAAAATGTTTTAAAGAGTTTGCACACTACCGGGCTTGAACTCACGACCATTGAATCCAAAGTTTAAAGCTTTACCGTCTCGGCCACTGGATCATATTAGAAATTATGGTAAACTATTATATATTATTATACTAAAACTATTATACAAGCGTATATATTTTGTTATATTACAAAAATTAATAACATATTGTGCCATATAGTACCGGGTGATTCATTATGGGTGACGAGCGGCCATATCTTGGAAACTACTGGGCATAGAAATTCAGGAAAAAAAAATTATAACTTAAGTGGCCATGAGATATCTTTGATAACACCATTAAAAAGCTGAGACAATTATGCATCATTTTGGTCCTATGCTCATTGGCCTACCGACCTTAATAAGAGGGGGTAAAGTGTAATCATTTAAATCGCTGTAACTTATAAACGACTTATCCGATTTTAGCAAACTAAAGACTGTTTGGAAGAGAAATGTATGCACTTCAACCAATCGTATTTAGTTGTCCATTATAGTTCTTAAAAAAATTGCTAGAGGGGCGCAATTTGTGACAATAACACATTTTTTGATTTTACTCCGAAAAAATAAATCATACGGTATAATTATGATACCATAATCGAAAAGTAGATGAAATTTGCTAGAAAAAATATTTAAACCGCAGCTCGATATCTCCGTTCGTTTCAGCGTTATCGCCAATAGAATAATTTTTAAAGTTTTAAATAAAGAATATTTTTTAGAAAAAAAGTGGGACGCCACTGATATATTTCCATGTGGGTATTATTTCTGATTAGCCTGGTCAATTCTGCATAAAAATGGTATCTTGCCTTTTTCTCCTCAGGCACACCGTTCTTTATTAAAATAATTAAATTAAATTAGCTCTACTATTTATTATTTTTATTAACATTGATAATGAAAAATTTTGTTTTATAAAAATTGTTGGAAATGACCACCCCGCCCGTCTAATTTAATTTAATTATTTTAATTAATAACGGTGTGCCTGAGGAGAAAAACGCAAGAGACCATTTTTAAGCAGAATTGACCAGGCTAATCCGAAATAATATTCACATGGAAAAATATCAGTGGCGTCCCATTTTTTTTCTAAAAAATATATAACCGCTTCTTCATTTTAAGTGTTAAAAATTATTCTATTGGCGATAACGCTGAAACGAACGGAGATATCGAGCTGCAGTTTTCATATTTTTTCTAGCAAATTTTATATACTTTTCGATTATGGTATCATAATTATACCGTATGATTTATTTTTTCGGAGTAAAATCAAAAAATGTGTTATTATTACAAATTGCGCCTTCTAGCAATTTTTTTAAGAACTATAATGGACAACTAAATACGATTGGTTGAAGTGCATACATTTCTCTTCCAAACAGTCTTTAGTTTGCTAAAATCGGATAAGTCGTTTATAAGTTACAGCGATTTAAATGATTACACTTTACCCCCTCTTATTAAAGTCGGTACGCCAATGAGCATAGGACCAAAATGATGCATAATTGTCCAAGCTTTTTAATGGTGTTATCAAAGATATACCTTAATGTGGAATTTTCTGAGATATGTAAAATTTTAAAACTAACTTTTCAATTACGCCCTCTTGTGGCAAAATGCGGAACTTAAAAATTATTTCCAAGATTTTCTCATGGCCACTTTAGTTGTAATTTTTTTTTCCTGAATTTCTATGCCCAGTAGTTTCCGAGATATGACCGCTCGTCACCGTTAATAAATCACCCGGTACATATAAATTGTATAATTGTGTTTTGAAAAACAAGGCGGAGCCTCAGTATACAATACAATAAACTATGATTGGTCAGTACTTTATTAGAACTCTACAGATAAATCTAGTTTTTATAACAATGTTGTCAACTAATGGGAAATTTGCGGACTCTTGAGAACAAAGCACAGAGGAATGATAGGTCGACGCTTCCTTCGAAGCGAAAAGAGAAATTTTTACTCACAGTGTTATATTCATAGGATCGTAGTATATTCTTAGGATGACTTGTGGTTGTAATCTGCTAAAAATATACTTTTTTAATATGGTGTGCATTCGTGGAATTTTTCTTTAAAAATGGGATATTTTATTTTAAAAGGTCGCAATACTGTGCAGCACTGAACAGTAAGAATATGAAATTTTTTCCTTCAACTGGAATAGCCAACAGCAAATATTCATGTGGGAGTAGAAAACTTTTTTAATGCCTTGTCGGAAACGAATTAACAACCAAACCACCAACCAAATTAAAGAAATAGGTTATGCTTGAAATAGAGTGGTAATTTAAAAGGAAATAAATAAGGCACGACAAGTCTTTCTCCGCCTCTATATTAATGGGAATTATGTAGTGAAAAACTCTACATAGTTCGGACGAAGTAACATCCATCAAATCATTAGGAGTAATAAAATAGTATAATTTAGTGTCCGTTAAAATATATAAACAAAAGAAGCTTAGCGGCAAGCGGACAGAGTAGTTAGTCTATCTTTTGCATTAAAGTACACAGGGACTCCAAAGGTAATGGAATCCCTGGGGCACAGGTAGACAATGACAGGCTGTTTCGTTCTTGTTAGAACTCATCAGAAAGTCATAACCCGTAAGCGACCCCCAGTATAGCGAGCCTGTTCTTTCAAGGCGTTTTTAAGAAATAAAAACGCGATGAAAACCCAGTAACGCCATCATAAGGAATCAACTCAATGCAAAAGATATAGCCATCTAACGTGAAAACGTAGAAATATAAATAAATCTAAATAAATCAAGCACGGAACGGCCACTTCACCAGTATAGGAAACATTTTTTCGCTTCTCCATACATCTCCAGCTTTGTGGATTCAGATCTAGATCGCGCTGCAGTCGCCCACTGGTTTGCAGCACTATTCCGTAATGCCGTGTGTAAGTATAAATAAAATAGTAGAATTTAGTGTCCGTTAAAATATATAAACAAAAGAAGCTTAGCGGCAAGCGGACAGAGTAGTGCGTCTATCTTTTGGTCGCTTACGGGTTATGACTTTCTGATCAGTTCTAACAAGAACGAAACAGCCTGTCATTGTCTACCTGTGCCCTAGGGATTCCATTACCTTTGGAGTCCCTGTGTACTTTAATGCAAAAGATAGACGCACTACTCTGTCCGCTTGCCGCTAAGCTTCTTTTGTTTATTAGGAGTAATGTTGAATAAAACAGTAATAACCCAAGTCAAGCTGCCCTCAAGGCCTATATCAGGATTTACGGGTTTAAATATAATACATTAATTTCATAACACCCTGTATATTTAACATGTATCGAATAATTTTGCAGTGTAATAATATTCATCATCCATTGTATAGAGAGAAACCGGTCACCCCCAAACTTTTTAATGACGTTAATTAAACTATAGTGCAGTAAAACTATTAAATAAAGAATGCGTTACAACCGACCCGCATCCGAGCAATGAGTGACTTGAAACACTTCCTTTTTACCCCATATTTATTAATGCAGACGTAATTCAAAGTTATTTTCAAAACACCCCTATTTATTTAATTAACGTAAAGTGCTACGGCTACTATCGTGTAAATTATTTGAATAGTTCTGACCACCATGTCTAACAAGAATTTTGGGGTTTTAATAAATGTAATGGTTATTTAGAGCCACAAACGTTAAAATGCACACCATTATCAACACAACACGACGGGTTGGAAGAAAGAGTATGAATAACCCAACAATCGTAATCTAACAATCAAGCTCAGGTAACTTGATGGAAAAATTATAGAAGCAACCGTTGTTATGGTTACTATAATAACCTAAAATTTTTGGGTAAATAGATAAAATAATTTAACGAAGTAAAATATCTAATCTAAGACTCATCCTGGGCGCCAAACTGACCTAGAACCAACAAATCGAAAAAGTGATGACATGCTGAAGCCTGTATGGGGTCTCAGACCGCCAATAGAGCTGTGGTTAGAAGTCACAGTCTTCACACTTATAATGACATACGGTTGTGTGATATGGTGGAAGAAAACACAGAAAATCATAACAGCCACAAGGCAAAATAACTTTTACCCGTATCTATAGTTCGCCTCGATATTTTCAAGAGTCAAAGCGGATTTTATGGAGAAAAATTTGTCCCTAAGAATTTCTCAAGGAATAGTCAATATCGAGAAAGGTCCTAACTTACCTGTAGCCTCCCCAAAGAAAAAAAAATAGGTTAGGAAACAAGATAAAAAGGTTGGGAAACGTTATTTAAAATAGTTTATGATTGAAAGTTGAAGTTTTATTTTTGGCGAATTTATCTCGTTAGTGACGAGATTATCCTTGGAATTTTTTTTGAGATTTTCCTTGAGTAAAATCTTAAGGCGTTTCTCAAAAAAACGACTATAAATATAGGCATAACAGAGGCTGACATACAGGGTGTTCTTCATTTGAAAACTTCCCACCACGGATTTATCGAAAACCATTGATTAAAAGGAAAAACGCCGAGACACGTCAAAAGATGTGCCAAAGGGGACAACTTTTTAACCAAAAACTACTTCACCCCCTTTTACCCTCTGCCCCCCGGGGTCATCCCCTTAACAATTTTAAATGACAAGGAGTATCAAGTAATAGCTTGTTTGAAAGGTCTTTCAAAGTGCTTTATTTTGATCTTTTTATTTCAATAAGTGTTCAAAAACCAACATAAACAGACATTCGGAAGATTATACGTGGCAGCAACCAAATAACAACCAGAATTTTTTTCCGCCTTCTTTTTATCTTGGGTTAACTGTATTTATTATTATACCTGTTTATTTTTGTATAGTTGCTAAGGAAAAGAAATAATTTAATTTGTTGTCAGTTACCTTTGCGACAATCCCGGGATAGTGAAAATTAATTTATTGATTCACATTTTACTTCCAAAATGATTTACACACTAGCCGAAAGAGTGAAAATGATTCTAATTTATGGTGCCCAAAATCAGTGTGCTTGTCAAACTGCCGTCACATTTAACGCCAGACATCCGGAAAAGATAACTTCGCATAGGTATGTTTTGGACCTTGTTACTAAATTTACTCAAACTGGATCTGTTGCAAATAAAAAACATAATCATCGTAGAGTTTTGGATGAAGCCGCTCAAGTTGAAGTTTTAGGTCATTTTGGCATAAATCCTAGTACTTCATTACGCAAAATTGTTAATGCAACTGGTATTTTAATAGGCTCTGTACACACAGTTACTAAATTACATAAATTTCATCTATTCAAAATGAAAATATTGCAAGAGTTAACCGAAGATGGTTTCGATAGGCGAGTTGAGTTTTGTGAACAAATGATTATAGCGATTAATGATAATACCATTCATATAAAGAATATCTGCTTCAGTGATGAATGCACATTTTATCTAAATGGATTTGTTAATAAGCATAACTGCAGGTATTGGAGTAATGAAAATCCTCATGCTTTTGTGGAAGGGCATACTCAGTACCCCCAAAAACTTAATGTATGGGCAGGCATTTTAGGAAACAAAGTGATTGGGCCATTGTTTATTAATGGGAATTTAAATGGAGGCATTTATTTAGATATGTTGGAAAATACCATCAATCCGCTTATCACTGAAACCATTGAAAACCAAATCGAAGGCGATGGAAACCCTATACTTGATGAGGCTGAAATATATTTCCAGCAAGACGGCGCTCCTCCTCACTATGTTCTTCCGGTTAGGCAATGGCTAGACGACGAGTTTCCAGATAAATGGATAGGGTGAAGAGGGCCTATAGAATGGCCTGCTAGATCTCCTGACTTAACGCCATTAGACTTTTTTCTATGGGGCCATTTGAAATCTATTGTATTCACTCCCCAACCTGAAACTTTGGATGAACTTCGTCAACGCATCATCGAAAGCTGCCATGATCTCCCAAAACATGTTTTTGAAAATGTCCGCCAGGAATTTGAACATCGCCTATATTATTGTTTAGCCAATAACGGGCAACATTTTAAACACTTATTGAAATAAAAAGTGATATTTTCGTGTGTTTTTTTTCTATCTGAACAAATTAAGATAAATAAATATTTTTCTAAATTTCTCGAAAGCGAATCGACCGATTTAAAAAAATCAAACGTCAAAATAAAGCACTTTGAAAGACCTTTCAAACAAGCTATTACTTGATACCCCTTGTCATTTAAAATTTTTAAGGGGATGACCCTGAGGGGCAGAGGGTAAAAGGGGGTGAAGTAGCTTTTGGTTAAAAAGTTGTCCCCTTTAGCACATCTTTTGACGTGTCTCGGCGTTTTTTCTTTTAATCAGTGGTTTTCGATAAATCCGTATTGGGAAGTTTTCAAATGAATGAATGTATATGTGAATGGACGTTACAATAAGAAACACGCTAAACGATCCGCAATAGGATAAACACCCAAAAACCATGTAAAAGTAAGTTTATAAAATATGGACCTACCTGGTTTTTGCAAAGAGGTCTTCAATTTGCGGATTACTGGATAATTATCTATTACGTAATGGATTATCCATAAAGAGCTTTCATTGGGAGCAAATAATTCCTAAATTTTTTAAAAATACGACACGTTTCGAAAATAAAATTAAATCTCAAAATCCGTTTAAGGATGTGTTTTTTAAGTTTCTCGAATTGAGGAAATTTAATGACATCGAAAAGTTTATTTTACATTCAGTACAGATTGAGTGAAACATTTTCTAGGTCTCAGTAAACAAAAATACTACGATGACCCTAGTTGAAATAATATTGTTGTCTTGAACAAAGTTATACACCAGCTGACCATCTGTAAACTACCAATAATAATAGATTTAACGAATTGTGAAAAACTGATGCATGAGACATGTGGTTTCTTTAGAATTAAGGTCTTTAAATCTAAGTTAATACCTAGTTAGGTACGTCGTACATTGTACTAAATAAATGAGAAAAAAGGACAAAATCGACATAATTTTTTTTTCCAACAGGCTATATTTTAAAGTTTAAAGTATAATACAGGGCCTTTCTCTACGGTTGGCTACCGGCCATATCTCGAAAACTATTAGGCATAGAAATTTTAGGAAAAAAAATCATGACTAAAGTGGCTACGAGGAAATTATTTTTAAGTTCCACATTTGGCCGCAAGAGGATACAATTGAAAATAAAATAATAAAATTCTAAATTTCCACATTAAGGTATGGTATACCTTTGATATTATCATTAGAAACCTTTGCTAGAAAATCCTCAGTTTGATATCTTCCTTCACTTCAAGGTTATCGCCAGAAGAATCATTTTTAACACTTTATTTAAAGATTTTTTTCATAGTTCCGTGGTCAAGTTTTGCACGACAAGAAAATATTTTCAAACTTTTTTTAAAAAGTGTGGTTTTCTCACTCATTATTCCGATGGCCTAAAACCTACTTTAACGTTAAACTTATATTTAAGAAAGCATGAAAATTATATTTCCAACCACCTGAAAGTGTCTTATACTGTAAGGTTGTATTTGTATAAATTATATGTTTTTACAGTTAAACTTATATGTTGAACATGATTTCCTGGACATTTTTTATTTTTCTAATAAGGTACAGGCGCCATATTAAGGATTGTTTAATTTTTATTTACCTAAAATAAATATTATTTGTTTGATACTGCATACACACTTACTTTATTGCATAAACTTACATATTTAATGCCTTAACTTTTTTTTTGATGGATAGAATCATAGATTTTATAACAAAAAACAATGTATGCAAAATGGCCTTATTTGGACACTAGGTTCCTAATAAGGCCAGTAGAGTTTTGTGCTCTCAAAATACATGAAAGTTATAGTCGTGGTTTTTGACCAGTTTTGCGTTTATTCTGTATTGTCAAGTAACTAGAATAATAAAGAATTTTCTATTGAGTCAGAACAACAACAGGTATCTTGTTAAATATAAAACACAGAACACTTAAAAGTAAAACTAAATATTTAACTGCATATTGGACAGTAAAACAGTTCCTTATCTTGCTTGCTTAATTCTGCGCACTCTTCCTGGGCATATTTACCACATGAATAGCATCTGCGCATTTCACTTATTCTGTCTTCCTCACAAACAAAAAAAGGTCCCATAATTTCTGTTGTATTGGGTAGAATTTCCACTCGAGTGGCCTTATTAGGAAACTGCAGATGTTTTAATTAAACAATTCATAAAATCAAAATGAGATAAAGTAACCACAAAGCATAATCAGTTATTGATTAACAAATGCTGGTTTACATAAATCAATATAGTATCAAAATTATCATTTAATATTTTAGTATCAAAATAATAAGAAGAAATCTTATCTTATGTTATAACTCAAAATTTGCACAACGGAGCACAAAATTACAGCGAAATAGAAAACGTCTGGTCGGTTAAAATCACGATGCATACTGTTAATTTCAAATTTGGGCTGGCTAGGGATTGATACATATCGCCATCTAGTAATTTTTCGTAACACTTTTTGATATATTAGGAATTAGCCTTATGATGACACTGGCCTTTTTTGGCGCCTGTACCTTACACAATAAAAACATATTTTAGATCTAACGTATTATATGTTTTAATATTTTTTGCCATTTTCTTTACACGTTGTTGCACTGTTTGCAATTCACTTGATGGCTTACTATAGCCTCGTGCCAAAGAAGATATTGAGCACCTTTTGGTAAAACATAATATTTCCTGTTTAGAGCAGATGTGACGCAAACTAGACCTTTGTTGGTGAACTATTGTTTGCAACAGATGATGACTTTACAATTATCACATTTTTAAAGTATAGGCAATAAATTCATTGTTGTGTGCACAGCTTTATACTAATCCGTTGACATGACCATTTGGAGACTGTAAAGGATTCAACATTGTTATGTTTAAAAACTTACGTTGTTTAAATATACCCAGATTAATATTATACTTACACCATGGTTCTAGCCAATGAATATCTATTGATGTGAGACACTCTACTGTAGATTCTTCGAAAACAATAAAAATTAATTCAATGACAATTTTAGTTTAGATAATAAATCGAGAATACAATAGCAAATTATATTTAGTTAGTATGTATATTTCTTTCTTACGCCTTGGCATTCGCATATTTTTTCAGTACCTACTTCATCAATAAGCGCGTCTTTCAATATAACGGAACCGCATTCCGCGCACGGCACCGCATCTATTCATTCCTTTCTGATTTGGATTGTTCACAGTGGCATAGCCAGAAAATATGCTCGGGGGGGGCTCAATGGGCGTAAGTAGGACATTTTTTTTCTGGAAAAAGTAACATTCGGGACTACATGTATTTCATGATATTGTACCTAGTGAAGAAGGTGGAAAAGCGGCGCAGGCGAAAAATTTTCTGGGCCACGCCCAAAGGTTGTTTAAAATTCACCTCACTACTATCAAATTTCGAAAACTAAATTATTAAAATTTGTGTTTGTAAATGTTCTTTTTTACGTTTTTTTTTTGATATTCCCTAGCTGGTTTTTTATTAAAAAAAAACATTTTTTATATTGTGAAAAATATGAATATCGGTGTCAATCCGAAATTTTAACATAAAACGTATGTATGACTCTAACCAGCGTTTTTCAGGCTCGGTTTTTCATGATTAAAAATAAAGTAAATATCGCTCACCACGTCAAAATTGATGATATTTTTTCAAAAATCATGTATTTAGGAACGTAGATCTAAGAGCAGTTTTTGGTGCAAATGCTTAGGTTTTAAAATACTTCTATTTAAATGCCGTTTTATATATTCATAATAAAGTATTCTCGTTCTTTCCAGCTCTATTTTTTTATATTATTAATTACCACACTTTTTCCATAAAAAATGTTAACTTTAATTTTTCTCTTTAAAAATAAATACCTAATTATTTTTGTTGTAAACATATTTTATTGCATTGGGTTATATTTTTGTTGATTTAAAATAGCTCTGAAAAAGGGAAAACGGAACAGACAAGTGCAGCCCGCCACCCCCCCCCCCCCCCCCACTGATTGTTCACATGTTAAATAGCAGTATTGTTATTCTTGATATTTTTAGAGATCATTTTGGTATTATTGTGCGCGAAGACTTTCTGGTTATAAACTGCTGGACTGGGGGGGGGGGGGGGGCTCAGTGGACGTAAGTAGGACATTTTTTTTTCTGGAAATAAATGAAAAGGGCGGAAAAAATTTTCTGGGCCACGCCCAAAGTTCGTTTAAAATTCACCTAACTACTATCAAATATTAAAAATTAAATATTACCTCTCCCCTCTGCATGGTTGGATTAAATTAGTTTTTACTTTTTTTTTGATATTCCTAGCTGGCTCTTTATTTTAAAAAACCAACATTATTTATATTTGTGAATAATATGAATATTGGTGTCAATTCAAAATTTTAACATAAGACGTGTTTTTCGGGCTCGGTTTTTTTTTGATTAAAAATAAAATAAATATCGCTCACAACGCCAAAATTGATGATTTTTTCAGAAATCATGTTTTTTAAGAGCGTAGATCTAAGAGCAGTTTTCTTAAGTGCCGTTTTGTATATTCATATAATAAAGCATTCTCGTTTCTTCCCGCACTATTTTTTTTATTAAAAACTATCACACTTCTTCCATAAAAAATTTTTTTCTTTAAAAATAAATAGGTACCTAATTGTTTTTTGTTTTTTTTTTGTAAAAATATTTTATTGCCTTAGGTTATATTTTTGTTGATTTAAAATAGCTCTAAAAAAAGGAAAACGTAACAGACAATTTATATAATAGAAAAAAACTATAAAATATTCTTTTTACTCGTTTTCCTATAAAATTGCATCATACATCAATAACTAAAACGATATGCGTCCGAAACCTTAATCTCTATTTATAACAGAACTGTTAGAAGGAAAAGTTTAAAAACTAAACGTTTCCTATACAAGACCTTTGTAATCTAAGCCAAGAATACATTATTTAAAAATTTGAATTAAAAGAGCGTGAGACGAAAAATTAGGTTGCAATTAGACTTTTAGACCCCAAGCTCCAAAGCTCGGGGGGCGGCAGCCCCCCCCCCCCTTAAATACGCCACTGAATAAAATATCCCATTGCTTCATCACTCACCAGCATCATTGAATGTTATATTCTTTATAAAATCAGTGGGTAATAAAAACACAAGTATCGAATGTCAATTAGGTGCTGAACTAGAGAAGCAAACAGCTGTCCAATAAGAGAAAACAACCCCAATAAATGCGTAAATAAGGGACTTAAACCAAGACATCGTAATCCCCAAGCACCCAATAACTATAAATATTTCACAAATTGAAACCTGAATCCTGAAAATACATATTTGTAATATTATCACTAAAATAACCAAATAATTTTTTGAGTGGGGAGTTTTACGAAGTATAGCAGCCCAAGTATGGATCACAAATATTTTTTCCAGATGGAAATGTGCTGTTTTTTTTATACTATAAAGTGATCGAAAAAAATGGGCTATTCCGGTTAACTGAACGAATATGATTTTATATTCATCGTAGTTAGGATATGAAACTGATCAATCAAAGTGGCCAACTACAAAGAAGTCAAATTTACGAGTCGTTTTCTGACACGTGACAGAAGTGGGGTTAAGAATAAACTTCAAAAATATTCAAATCTGTCAGATAAAATAAGTTCTTTTTTAATTTAAATCAAACCATTTTTCAGAGTATTCCCCTGAAGGCGACTGGAGATACGAGTTGAAACGTTGTAATTCAAAACAAATAAGGACAATGCAAGTCCAAAACTCTACTGCCTTTTAAACACTGTGTTGTAGTCGGTACAGTAAGTTCCTAATATTAACATAAAGCTGCAACCAACACAATAATCAAATTTTCATAGCTTCGTATTTTAGAAATATCAATTTTAAAATCAGCAGATTTTGCACAGTTTCCTTCTAAAAGTCCAGTTTTTTATAGAGATTAAGGTTTCGGACGCATAATATCGTTTTAGTTATTGATTTATGATACAATTTTATAGGAAACAAGTAAAAAGAATAATATTTTATAATATTTTTCTATTATATACTTGTCTGTTCCGATTTCCCTTTTTAAATCAACAAAAATATAACCCAATGCAATAAAATATTTTTACAACAAAAAAAAAACAATTAGGTAGGTATTTATTTTTAAAAAGAAAAATTAAAGTAAAAATTTTAATTGAAACATTTTTTATGGAAGAAGTGTGATAATTTATAATAAAAAAATAGTGCGGGAAAAAACGAGAATGCTTTATTATAAATATACAAAACGGCCCTTAAGAAGGCGTATTTCAAAACCTAAGCATTTGCATCAAAAACTGCTCTTGGATATATGCTCCTAAAATACATGATTTCTGAAAATCATCATCACTTTTGGCGTGGTGAGCGATATTTACTTTATTTTTAATCATGAAAAACCGAGCCCGAAAAACGTTGGTTAGAGTCATACATAAGTACGTCTTATGTTAAAATTTTGGATTGACATCAATATTAATATTTTTCACAAATATTAAAAATGAGAGCCAGCTAGGAATATAAAAAAAAAATTTTTAAAAACTTTTACAAAAACAAATTTAATCCGACCATGCAAAGGGGGAGAAGTAATAATTTAATTTTTGAAATTTGATAGTAGTTAGGTGAATTTTAATCGATCTTGGGGCTAATTCCGAAAATTTCTCGCCTGCGGCGCATATGGGCTTCTGAAATTAAAGTAATTTTTTTCCTATTTATTAATGGACATAGTATAAACTTTAGATTCAAGTTTTGCATGCAAAAATTTAAATTGGTAGGGTACCTTCTTAAATAAATTAAACAAAACCTTTTTCGTAAAGCTAATCTCAAAATCGGCTTTAACATCTACTACTGCCTGATCTTTTTCAATTAAAATTCTGTTTATTTGTTTTCGAATACCTTAAAGACATGTCAAAAGTCCAGATTATTTTTAGAAATTGTATCTAAACACCGACAGAGATGAAAGGATCATGATCCTCTTACTAGATTTTATATTTTAAAATGCGCTTATGTGCTGAAACTTCCATTTTTTGAATAGATTAAGTTATGACGAGCCGATGACATGAAATCGGCTAGTTCATTGTGACTTTCAAATTGACTTTAGGTATGTATTGTTAAATTTTAAGAGTAAAAACGAAAGGTGTTCATGGTACCTACTTTTTGTGCGAGTGCGGCATAAATCTAGTATTTTGCCTGGTACAATTTTACTGAAAAGACCGATAATTAACAAAGGCAATAACCGACATTTGTAACATGTAAAGCTATTTGGTGAGACAGGTCCGTATCGATACAAAAGATATTTATAGCAAACTAGTAAACTTTATATCCGAGGGGGAGGTTTTTCCACAACGAGATGAGAGTTTTTCCCTCAGGAGCAAACTTATGCGAGAACGAGAAATCTCGCAGAAGTCCTTATTTATGTATACGTATGAACAAATATTTTGTCACTAGATAGTTTTTTCGGTTTAAAAAAAAGTGTTATTAACTTTTTTAATTTAAATACGAACCTACCGTTTTTATTTGATATTTCAATTACAGTATTCACAGTGGTTCTCTACTCATGCGTCATTGCTCAACGATTAAGTGACAACTTCATTTACAATTCCCCATCGTTATTTATTATAATAATAAAGGTGAATAAAAACATAACTCAACGTCTCTTGGTACTACTTTATGGAGTAATGGAGCAATACGTCGTTGCCAATGAAACGTGATATACAGAGAAAAAATTGTAAGGAAGGAGTTACAGATTGATTTGACTATTTAATTCTATTATTTTTTAAAGTTTGTCCATTGACTTCCGACGTCATCGCTTTTTTGATTTAGACTTATAACATTTTACATTTTTGTGCCAAAAAAAATTATTTTTTCGTAAAAACATCAGTTGTTTTCAGAGTTTTTATTATCGTTCTCTTATATTTCCGGTAAATAGTTTTTGTAAAAGTATTTATTTATTGTAAAAAGTTTTAAACTTTAATGGTAGGTCGCGAAAAAAGTTACGGCGGTGGCTAAAGCCCTCTAAATAAAGATATGCCAAAAAATAAATATTCATGTATACTTTGTTGATAAATATATTGTGCAAAGTGCTTTTGAATGATCTATTAAATGTATGGATAACATTGGTTTTGTACAAGACTTAAATTTTTTATTTAAAACTTTAAACAACTTTTAGGAACCCGTACATCGGGACATTACGCACATCTTTTATAATATTTATGAAATTAGACTGTGTTTTGACCATATTTATTTGACTTGATTCATACGATTTTAAATACTCTATGTAACATTCCCTTCACAGTAGCGTATCGCACAGTATCATTATTTGTTTTCAAAATGGCCCAGGCTAAGGTTCAAAGAAATCTTAAGATGGCCATGACTTCGTTCATAAAACATGATTCGGTAATGGAGGTTTAAAAGTGATTTTAACTTATTTTATGCTATCTAATCAACTTGTTCGCGAAATATGCTTCTGCCAAAAATATTTTATTATGTAATTATGTCATTACTACGTTGTTGCTTAAAGGATTGTTGACCTATTCTGCAATAATCTTACACTTCTAAAATCTTGATGTATACTTTTTTATTAAGCGTACACCCAGTGTCGTATTTAGGGGGGGGGGCTGCCGGGCTGCAGTCCCCGCCCCCTAGGAGCTCGGGGTCTAAAAGTCTAATTGCAACCTAATTTTTCATCTCACGCTTGGACTCCTAATTTAAATTTTTAAATAATGTATTCTTGGTGATTGTCAATTGGCTTAGATTACGAAGGTCTTGTAAATGTTTAGTTTTAAAACATTTTCTTCTAAAAGTCCTGTTTTATATAGAGATTAAGGTTTTAGACGCATATCGTTTTAGTTATTGATTTATGATGCAATTTTATAGGAAAACGAGTAAAAAAGATAATATTTTATAGTATTTTTCTAAACGGAAAACGGAAGAGACACGTAAATAGTCTCTTCCGTTTTCCCTTTTTTAGAGCTATTTTAAATCAAGAAAAATATAACCCAATACACTAAAATCTTTTTACGACAAAAACAAAAAACAATTAGGTTGCTTTATTTTTAAAGAGAAAAATTAAAGTAAAAATTTTAATTGAAATATTTTTATTGAAGAAGTGTGATAATTTATTAAAAAAAATAGTGCGGGAAGAAACGAGAATGCTTTATTATGAATATACAAAACGGCACTTAAGCAGAAATATTTCAAAACCTAAGCATTTTCACCAAAAACTGCCCCTAGATCTACGCTCCTAAAATACATGATTTCTGAGAAAATCTTCAATTTTGGCGGGATGAGCGTTATTTACTTAATTTTTGATCATGAAAAACCGAGCCCGAAAAACATGGGTTAGAGTCATACATACGTCTTATATGAAAATTTTGGATTGACACCAATATTCATATTTTTCACAAATATCAAAAAAGAATTTAAAAAAAAATTTACAAAAACAAATTTTAATAATTTAATTTTCGAAATTTGATAGTAGTTAGGTGAATTTTAAACGAGCTTTGGGCGTGGCATCAAAAATTTTTCGCCTGCGGTGCTTTTCTGCCTTCTTTCCTAGGTATAATATCACGAATTACATGTAGTCCCGACTATCCCTTTCTCTAGAAAAAAAATGTCCCACTTACGCCCCCCCTGAGCATATTTTCTGGCTATGCCACTGCGTACACCCATCCGGGGATCAAACCCAAGTCACCTACGGCGACCGAATGCAACAGCTTTACCACTAAGCCGCAATACCGTCCCATTACTGGGTTGCAAAATAATATCTGTAAGAATCTTTTTTAGATAATAACCATGACAGGTATGACAAAATCACGTGGATAGGCAAAACAAAGAAAATTAGTTTTTCTTTGTCTCAACAATGAGATAAGGCGAGTTTAGTTATATTATTATGTAAAACGAATCTTTATTGTTTATTTCAAACGAAATAATGACCGTTTTACAATCAATTTCATTTCTCTTAAAGCGACAAGAAATATTACTAATACTAACCTGAACATCGGGTAATCTGTGTGGCGAATGCCAAATGTCACTAAGCTGAAATAAATGAAGGTGTTCTGTAGGGTATTCTTTAACTATACCGCTTTAGTTAAGGAAAATGGCAAAATAAGCTCCCACTGACATCTTAATCTCTGCCAGGTTTTAGTCTTTAGTTTCACCTGATTATTTTCAGAGAAACGTATTTATTTAATTTTATGGAAAGTCTAGCAATAATTGGTTTGGTTTAATAGGTGGGGTGGCCCTACGAAGACTGTGTCACTCGAACTCGAAACTATGAAAAGGTCATCTTGAAAGGAAATATGGAAGATGTGTGCAGAAAATCTAATTGCCTCGGAGAACGATATAACATATTACAGCGGGTTGTGGTGCTAGTAGCTCGAGGGAGGGGGGGGGGGCTTCAGGCCGGCAGTCTCCCTCCCTCTTAAATACGCCACTGAACTAGCTACTTGTCAAGGTAAAACATTTTTTTTTAAATTTATTTTATTATTTTAAACTCAATTTTACATACATTACAAATTTCATTCTTCCAACCAATATGTTTAGGAAATATTCCCGCAGGACAAAATGATCGACGGACGTCTGAGCTAATAAGGATTAATAAAAATACGATCAATTAACACGGCGGGTCGGCTAAATAAACGAAAATCGCCGTATTTGTTGATTTTTTATCCCGTTTTAGACAAACAAAAAGCAACAATAATTTCAATCGTTCACTCAATTTTTTATATTCTTATAAACTAATTTATTAAAATAAACATTAAAAAACCAGCTCCCTTTTGTCTTGTTTCTACAGAATTTACTTTTAATAACCATTCCAATTATAAAGCAGTTGAAAAGATAAAATAATATCCGCCTTTTAAAAACAAAAAGAACAGTTTTGTTAGTCGCATTGAAGCTGGCCCTCAACACTCGGTTTGGACTCGTCGGCGTCGTTAAACATACGTTCGTTGAAAACTTTTTCTTTTTTCTTTTTTTCAAGGGAGTAACTGTGTTCGTGTTCCATGTTGCCAACCCTTAGCGGCTAGTAATTGATTCAATAAGAGGAAAACACGCACCCCAATACAGTTCTAATGCCAAACATAGCGATATCATCAGACTAAAATAATAATAAATATGGACGTTTACACAGTCAGCTTTTACGTAACAAGAAAATATAAAAGAAATAAAATAATATGTTTGACGTCTCTGAATAAATATATTTTGTTGTTTGTAAGCGGATAAAAAATAATGGCAATTTTTAAACGCTCTATATTTTATAGTTATTTAGTTGCTATTAAGATCCATTTCTAATAAAAATTGATTGTCATACAATCAATAAACAAAACCTACGTTTTTGCGAATTTTTTTGTGTGTTAATTAATTATAATAACATTTTTTAACATAGCTAGTATGATAATAATAATAATAACAAGCATTTGATTCTGTTCTTCACTACTGGCTAAAGAAAATTTTGCAAAACTATAAAATACATCCCCTAATACGCACTATGTTAGGCACCCAAATGGAGCAGTGGAATAATAAACCTTCATATTGGACAAGAGAAGCTAGGATATATAGATACATCAAAGGTATATTTTCAAGGCGACTCGTTAAGCACCCTCTGGTTCATTTTGGCCATAAACTCATTGTTCTCACTACTAAAATCAACTAATCAACAACCTATGGATATCTTCACAACTTGACAGAAAATTTCAGAATTAATGACCTTCTATATATGAACGACATCAAACTCGACGCCGACAGCAAAACTCAAATATAATCCCTGATTCAAGTAACTAAGACATTTAGCGACGACACCAAAATGTCGTTTGGCTTAAACAAATGCTCAATCTTGAATATTGTACGAGGAAAAACTGAAGAAATTCATGGACTGCTTGAAGGATAAGGACAAAAAATATAAATATTTAGGTATTTCTTAAAACTAACAAATAAATCACATTAGCTTAAAAAGAAACTTTACAAACAAATATAAAAGCAGACTTCCAAAGTTTTTTAATACTTGAATGCTGGTAACCTTATTACTGCCATCAACACCTGGGCAATACCAATATTTACCTACTCATTTGGAATCCTTAAGTATTCAGACCCGGATTTGCACGAACTAGATAGACTTACTCGCACGTTGCTAACCAAATTTAGATTACCCACCAACGCTCGCCACTTAAGATAATCAACTTAAAACGAAAGGAGGGAGGAAGAGGCCTGATTAATCCTATATAACTTGTGCAAATCACAAGAGACCTCTATAAGAAAATATGTCCAAGAGTCGAATGGGGAAATTGTGCAAAAAGTGGTAGCAACAGACTCTGGGTATACAGCCTTTAAGTTACAGCAAAATGGATTACCCAACATCATCTACGTGCCATCAACTCAACAGCTTGCAATCTGGTAAGAAAAAGCTCTACATAGCAAATACCCTACTCTACTATACTTTAAAATCCACTTATAGAAATAGAAATGTCACTGAATTGGTTAGAAAAAAGCCGGTTACATGCTGAAACAGAAGGATTTATAATCTCTATCCAAGACCATGTCATTCTAACTTGAAACTATGAATAGGTCATATTGAAAAGAAATGTGGAAAATATATGCAGAAAATGCTATTGCCCCGGTGAAACAATAGAACACGTTACATTGTGGTGCTATGGCACCCAACGCCTATCTGAAAAAACATAATCAGGTGGCAAATATCATCCACAAAGAACTGGCTCATAAACTAGGTCTAAAAGAAAACCTTCCACCATATTATAAATACTGACCCGGCCAGTCTTTAAATCTCCTGAATATTCCTTATACTGAGACAAGTCAATAATAACGGATAGGACAGTAGGCCACAACCGTCCGGATATTCTTCTCATCGAAAAGACTACCAAGAAAGCTTATATGATCGATATAGGTTGCCTACTAACACACAACCTCTCTAAAACCGAATCGAAGAAGAAACCCAAGTACTTAAATTTGTCGATAGAGAGCAACAATATATTATGGAAGCTAGAAAAAATAGAAATCATTACGATCATAATATCAGTGGAGGGAGCTATGACGAAAAAATTTAAGCCCAACTTGGAAAAACTCGGTCTTTCAGGTCTCAGAAACTAGTAATCGTAGAGCATCCGGGTAAATTGTTTTATGACAAAAGTGCCCAAGAGAAAATGCTGGAAATTATTTTTAAGTTCCGCATTTTGCCGCAAGAGGGAGTAATTGAAAAGTAAATTTTAAAATTTTACATATCTCCGAAAATTCCACATTAAGGTATATCTTTGATAACACCATTAAAAAGCTTGGACAATTATGCATTATTTTGGTCTTATGCGCATTGGCGTACCGACTTTAATAAGAGGGGGGAAAGCTGTTGAAAGTGTAATCAGTTAAATCGCTGTAACTTATAAACGACTTATCCGATTTTAGCAAACTAAAGACTGTTTGGAAGAGAAATGTATGCACTTTCACCAATCGTATTTAGTTGTCCATAATAGTTCTAAAAAAAATGCTAGAGCGCGCAATTTGTAATAATAACACATTTTTTGATTTTACTCCGAAAAAATAAATCATACGGTATAATTAGGATACTATAATCGAAAAATAGATGAAATTTGCTAGAAAAAATATTAAAACCGCAGATCGATATCTCCGTTCGTTTCAGTGTTATCGCCAATAGAATAATTTTTACAACTTTAAATGAAGAAGCGATTATATATTTTTTAGAACAAAAACTTCCATAAGGATATTATTTCAGATTAGCCTGGTCAATTCTGTATAAAAATGATCTCTTCCGTTTTTCTCCTCAGGCACACCGTTCTTAATTAAAATAAATTAGCTCTACTATTTATTATTATTATTATTATTATTATTATTATTATTATTATTATTATTATTATTATTATTATTATTAACATTGATAAAATTTTGTTTTAAAAAAATTGTTGGAAATGACCACCTTTACGTAATAGGCATGCTTCCGCCCATCTAATTTAATTTAATTATTTTAATTAAGAACGGTGTGCCTGAGAAGAAAAACGCAAGAGACCGTTTTTATGCAGAATTGACCAGGCTAATCAGAAATAATATCCACATGTAATAATATCAGTGGCGTACCACTTTTTTCTAAAAAATATATAATGGCTTCTTCATTTAAAGCTTTAAAAATTATTCTATTGGCGATAACGCTGAAACGAACGGAGATATCAAGCTGCAGTTTTAAAATTTTTTCTAGCAAATTTCATCGACTTTTTGATTATGGTATCATAATTATACCGTATGATTTATTTTTTCGAAGTTAAATAAAAAAAGTGTTATTATTACAATGCGCCCTCTAGCTTTTTTTAGAACTATTATGGACAACTAAATATTATTGATAAAAGTGCATACATTTCTCTTCCAAACAGTCTTTAGTTTGCTAAAATCGGATAAGTCGTTAATAAGTTACAGCGATTTAACTGATTACACTTTCAACAGCTCCCCCCCCCCTCTTATTAAAGTCGGTACGCCAATGAGCATAAGACCAAAATGATGCATAATTGTCTAAGCTTCTTAATGGTGTTATCAAAGATATACCTTTATGTGAAATTTTCGGAGATATGTAAAATTTTAAAATTTACTTTTCAATTACGCCCTCTTGTGGCAAAATGCGAAATTTAAAAATAATTTCCAGCATTTTCTCTTGGGCACTTTTGTCATAAAAAAATTTAACCCATTCTTAGTTGACCACCTGGTACTCTAAAAGAAACGTTTTCTGTCTATTTAATATAGCACCAAATAGCTAAATTTCAACTAATAAAATAGGTTAGGACTTTTCAAGTACACAAACTTGAGTTCTTAAATTATTGCTTAAATTTTTAAGATTTGTATTTGTATTCAGAATAGAGAATGTATGTTGTCAGCAACACCCACTAAGCAGTTTGCATTTGACGGAAGAAGATACTGCTGACGCAGTTTAACAACTACCTACTAAGCCAATAAATGCGACGAGGAGTGCAAAATACACCAAAAAGCGATGACATACTCTTAAACAAAGTCTGTAAATATACCTGAGTCTAAAGTAAATAAAATTTTCAATGTTTCCATTCCAATATAATGTTATCGTCCATGTCGAACAAAGAGTTAATCAGCCAAACTTCTTGGGATTCCAAGAACATCGCTGCAAACATGTTAAATCAGATGATGGATATTCATTCAAAATTACTTGCAATTCTGTGCAGGAAAATCAATATGACGAATTGATGTCTTTATATATCTGTCGGTAACCAGACCATGACAAAAATGTCAAGAAACCTCAACCAACACAAACGCAAATGATTGAGAGCTTTGGGCCTTTTAAAGGCATCAGGCAAATAGAACAGCGAGAAACATCTTTATTGATATTTAACATTTCTGACACGTTGTGCAGAATTTTTTTAAAGAATTGTAATTGTAAGCAAGAAAGGTCAATTATCTAAAGAGTGATCTGAAGCAAAGATTTATCGATTGTGCATTAGTACAGTTTAGTTGTTTAGTAATAGGAGCATCAAGAAACAAGTTTTTTTTAAGGTACCTAAGCTATTTACTATTATGCTTGCTTAGTGCTTATTTTTTCCAAAACAATTTAACAGTATAAGTTGTAACCAATAACTTGTAGTATTTAAATGTTTTATTTCATACTTTCTAGTTAATAATAAAATGTTTTGCATATTTTTGCTGAAATATCTTTTTCTAAAAAAAGTCATTTAAAAAAATTAATTTGACGTGTCCGACGATCATTAATTAAGTGGCCGGTATTCTATACAGGGTGTCCTATAACTTATGGGCCGTAGAGTAACTGGAGATACTAGACATCAAACTAAGCCGATTAAGTCATATAAGTTTTTTCGGATTGTTACTCGTTGTAGAGATACAGGGTGTTGAAAATAAAAGTTTATTCTCGAAAATAAGCCGTAATTTTAAAACGGTTAAATAAATCGATTTAAAAGTTGGCAATATTATGTTTTTATGAGCAATAAATAAGAATTTGTAGAAATTTTTAAGTTTCAAACTAGAGGGCACTAGTTGCATACACTGGGTTTTATAAATCTATGATTTTTTTCTTACCTGTGATATTAGGTATTTTTCAATTATAGTTTCTTAAAGAAGGGCATTTTCTAAGTCAAAAAAGTGTACTTGATTGATCTTAATATCTTTAACGATTTTCGAGATATTTCTCTTTAAACATCCAAAGCATAAAGAAACAAAGTACATAATTAAATTATTATTTTTAATATCAAAAAAAAACTTATATGACATAATCGGCTTAGTTTGATATCTAGTATATCTCTAGTTGGTCTACGGCCCATAAGTTTTGGAACACACTGTATAAAAGCCTGATACGTTTATTAATCAACAGTGTGTCCCTAGATGGGGTTACCACACATAGACCTAATTTTTAATTTCTCGACAAACATTCATTCTTCATAAAAAAATTGCGCATAAAAAAATTAAGATTTGTCATTAGAAAATCTAGGTCAAAGTCTTAAAAAATGCGAATTTTGCCTAAGAGTGAAATTTTATGGGAAAATGCCATTGGGTTTAGTTAGAATTATACCTATTTGTCATCATAATTCAAGTTTTAAAGAAAATTTCGACCTCCGTGTATACAAAAACTAAATTTTCTAATGACAACTGTTAATTTTTTTACCAGCAAATGTTTTTATAAAGAATGAGTTATTGTCCAGAAATTAAAAATTGGGTCCATTTATAGGTAACCACATCCAGCAGTGGAGTGCATACAATATAGGTAAAAAAGCATTGCCCTGGGAACAATAAAACAAACAGAAACAATTTTTTTATATATTAGGTTTTATCCATGTAATCCAACTTTGTCAATCTACATTAATATAATAAATAATAATAAAAGACCGAAAAATTAATCCTATATAATTTCCACGAACGCATTATCTGCTTATTATATCGTACATTAGATCCCTGTATAAGCATTCCGTAAGACTGTTCTCAAAGCAGATATCTCACTGTACATTAGAGTCTTATATAAAAGAACTGGTTTTGTACGAGTGGAAGCAATCGAGAGAGCCGATAGGCAGTAGGGTAGAAAGAGATGTAACAAATAAACCGGTCGCAACCTTCGACCTTCCTTCATCTATCAGCCCGTACCAAGAAACCACGCGTTTGATAAGTGCATTGGTGCCAATTTTCAAGTTTTACTGTAGTTTGGAAAATACTTCTCAATATAAAATATTAAACACGACTCTATAAGTTTTATTATTAATTAGTTTAGTTAGGATATTTTTAAAGGCATAACGGATAAGGTATCGTAAAATAAGAAGCACTTTATTGAAAATTAAAATAATTTTAGCTGATAGGTTAATAATATTTAATACAATCAGTAAGCTTATCATAATATTTCACATAATTATTAACTTCGTTTTTGGCAACATTGGTTCAATCAGGTGGATGATAGTTTTTAATTTATAATTTAGTGTTTTCTTTCTTTTGCTAGACTTCGCGCCGTCGGGTTTCGGAAAAAATAGAAATAGTTTATTGTTATTATTTCGGCTAGCAGCGCGTCTGGAGAACGATCCTTTTCTGGATTAAAAAGAATTTATACCTATTTACGAAACACACAGGGAGAGATACGCTTATTAACAATAATCTCTTTGGAGAGCAACCTTTTGCAGGATTTAAATCGCACAACCAATTTTTATGACGATGTTTTAAAAGAATTTTTACGTGAAGACCGCCGTGTTTTATTCTTCTTCTGCCAATGTTCTTTCCACAAACTCAACAACAAGACATTTTGTGACAAAATTTGAAATTTAGATGCTTGAATGTTAAGGAAGGTAAATTTTTGTCTTAAATGCAATTTTTGCCTACCCAGGTTAAAAGAGCATTGCACGCCACAGCCATCCAGAAATACCCTGTATTTGTATTCAACTTTTGCTTGTTATTTATCACTTTATACATATTAATATAAGATATAGTGCGGGCGCGGGATGCGAACAAAGCCACGATTTTAATTCTTTTGGATTACTCCAAAGCATTCGATATGCTTAATCATGAAATTCTTATTGCAATCTTAAAATATATAGGATTTAGTGTATCGGCGTTTTCATTCGTGTCTTCATTTTTATCGGGTAGAGCACAAAGAATTACTCTGGATGGGAAGCACTCTGAATCTCTTAGTATTGAAACAGGAGTACCCCAGGGTAGCATTTTGGGTCCCCTTTTATATAGCTTATTTACATCAAACTTCGTGAAATTTCTTAAATATTGCTTACATCATATATATGCCGATGATACTCAAATATATTTATCTTTCAACCCCAACGACGCCGCTCTTGCTAACGCACAAATTAATGAGGATTTAGAAGCGCTACCTAAAGTTTCCAATGATCACCTGCTTAAAATTAATCCCTCTAAATCTGTGGCCTTGCTGTTTTGCAACGAAAATGTAAGAAATTCTTTATTAGATAGTATTAAACTAATCTTGGGGCAAGATTTAATTTCATTTAAAAATTCTGCAAAAAACTTGTTTTGGATAATAAATTAAAATTCAAGGAACATATTACGGTGTGCATAAAAAGAGCATTTTCAGTTTTGAAAGGTTTATATTCTCATAGGCAATATTTATCTCAGAAAACCAAGGCGCTGTTAAGTGACTCTCTTATTCTATCCCACTTTAATTCTTGCGATCACATTTATGGTCCCTTTCTGGACGCTATTGATAGCAGACGTATACAAAAAATACAAAACTCCTGCATGAGATTTGCCTGTGGAATACGTCGTAGAGAGAGAATCTCACATAAACTGATTGAACTAGGTTGGTTGAATATGTATGAAAGGCGTACTCTGCATTCACTATGCTTTTTTTATAAAATTATTAAATTTAAAAAGCCTCCATATCTGTATAGCAAAATTAGGTTTAGAACTGTATACATACCTACTCTAAATATTCGTCGACAACTTATTCTAACAATTCCCTCACATAATAAACAATTTTTTTTAAATTCATTTAGTTACAATATAGCTTCCCTTATTAACAAATATAAAATAAATGACTTTTCTGCAAGCATTATTACATTTAAAAAGAAAAGAAAATCAAGATTTTTTCATCATTAGGTTACATAAATATTTTTTATTAATATAAAAATGATCTCTTCGTGCCATTGCTCATTTCTCTTTAAACCTGCTATATTACCTTTTTCATTCTTCCCTGCGTATCTCTTCTTCTTTCTCTCTAACGTATCTGTTTCTATTCGTCTCTTACCAGACCACCTTTAGCCTTTCTATGTTTAAATTTATATTCATATTATTTTTATTCATTATAATTAAGTTATTTACTACATTATCTAGGCCTCAACAGCACCTATGCTTGAATGGGATGCTGCGAATATGGCCTATTATTTCCTAGGTTATTTTTTTAATTACATTGTGTAATTTATCTTTCTTTCTTGTGGAAATAATAAATGTATTATTATTATTATTTTTCTCAATGTTAGTTTTCACAGCTTTTTGTTGGTATTGCTGGTATTATTTACAGTACAGAGAAGAAATTCATCTTAACCTGTACTGTTTAGGAACTTCCGTACTATATGGCATGTTTGGAGGATGACGCTTTTCTGGATTAGTTGGTATAAATAACCTGATAGGCCCAGTTTTTCCAAGTTGGGCTTGAAATTTTTCGTCATAGCTCCCTCCACCGATATTATTATTATTATTATTATTATTATTATTATTATTATTATTATTATTATTATTATTATTATTATTATTATTATTATTATTATTATTATTATTATTATTATATTTACTTGGCTCTAGATTCCATTTTTTTAAAAATTAATTGTCCAATGGAACCCCTGTTAAGACTTCTGGGTGAGTTAGCGGATTATAACCAAATTATTTCTCAGTAAATACAAAAAATTATTTAAATTTATCTCTAATAAATTAATAAACTCACTACCTAATCCTTTACTTTTAAAACCCAAAATATTTATTTATGCCAATAACACTAGAGTTAAAATTAATTTTGCCACTAACCAGGTAGATACTTACAATATTCTTAGGCTACGTTGTAAATTATTATCATTACAATTGGAAAGAAAGTTAACTTCTTAATTTTAACACCTTTGATAAATTCAACAATCCTCCCACTTTATACGATCTTTCTTTCATAAACTCAGGTTAAATAAAAATAATATTAACTTTACAATTAGCAGAAAGGATAATTTACCTACAGGTCAATATAAGTATAGGCTTATTTATATTGCCTTTCGTTTTTACGTTTATAACTAAACAAGACAGTAAGGGTATCAGGATATTCAGGTACATTCACACCAAACATGTTTTTCCTACGATCATCTATGAAAATGAGGAAAAAAGCACTGTTAACTTGGCTCGAAAGCGCCGAATATCACACGCGTGGTTAAAAAAAATATTTTAACACTAATGTTAAAATACAAGGCACACTATTTAATTTAAATATATGGTGCCAATTTGACAGACCACCAGTGGCGGATCCAGGGGGGGGGAGGCAGTCCCCCCCCCCTGAGCCTCACAAAATGGGTCTTTTTTTACCTTGAGCCTTAAAAATTGTAGGGCGTGTGAAGAATCAGAAGTTTTTTGAGAAATCACATTTGAGAGTAGGAATATTTTTAGAGCCGGGATACGTTCTTTTTTTTTAGAAGTATTTTTTTTTAAATCGCCGCCCCCCCCTCAACAAAATCCTGGATCCGCTACTGCAGACCACCCCTATTTATTAAAAAGAACAAATTTTAGAAAGCAGTAATTGTAAAGTGTTTAACTTATTTATCATGAATTTGTCGAGTAATTCAGAATTAGAGTGTAAGAATACTCCATCTGAAACTATAAAAAATGTTAATAATATAATGGAATATCTATTACCAGAAAAAACAAATCGCGCTGAAGAGAGTGTTATGTATTAAACAATAAATACTTATTGGTACCGATACCGTAGAGAATAGAGCTCTAGCCTACAGATCTCAAGGTCACAGGTTCAGATCCCACCAAAAGTATTTGACTTTTTTTTATAAAAACATATAATTTATAGAATTATTTTGAACTGAAATCTTCCTTGTTGGGTAGATTTTTTAAATTTATGTTTAATGCATCTTTCCTTGATTAAATTTAAAATTTTTCATTCTGATTAATCTAGAAGTCAATCCAGGATTAGTTCTTCCCATGATATATAAAATATGAAAAAGTTAAACTACAAATAAAGGAGAAGCCTATTGACAAACTATGAAACCAGATATTAAGTGGGCCATAATCCTAAGTATGCTCATTTCAACACTAGTGTTGAAATATTTTTTTTACAAATCAAAGGCTTTTTTAATAATTATTTGTCGTCGTAGGAACAATAGGGTACATTATTCGTGTGAAAGTGATTAGGTATTCTAAAACTCGGAGAATTTGAAAAGTATCACTTTTATTACTTGTTATGTAATACTTATACTAATATTACAACAACATTTGGTTACATTGTTAAAAAGTAACTTTTGTTACATTTTTATAAGTATACAACTGAAGACGACAGAAAAAATTTCAACGTCTGTACTTAGGTATCTATACTTAATATACAGAATACAGTTTTATACTAAAGCCAGTTATATCAATTTTCTGGTTATCTTACCAGCCAGATAATTTCTATGGCAACTATTGCTTCTTTGAAAATGATCTTGCTGGTAAAGTTACCAGGAGGTGGATGTATTAGACTCGCTATATCAAACTGTTGGTAACTTTACCAGTCAGGTAATTTCCATGGAAACAATTGTCTTAACAATCCTTTTCATAGAAATTATCTGGCTGATAAAGTTATCAAGAGATTGATAGATATAACTGGCCTTAGGCCCGTATTATTAATCTTCTGGTAACTTTACCAACCAGATAATTTCTATGGAGACAATTGTCTTAACAATGGTTTCTTTGGAAATTATCTTGCTGATAAAGTTACCAGGAGATTAATAATACGGGCCTAAAGGGTTCTAAATTTACCACCATCCTAACTTGACAGTTCTGGGTTTAAAATTACAAATCACAGAAGTCCACTAAGGCAAAATTAGGTTTATAGAGCCAAAAGGGATATCTATTTAGTATTATTGAAAAAATTATTCTTTTCAAATTTTTTTAGGGAAGCTTAAAATCGTTTTTGGAAAGTTATACAGGTCTGAGATAATCGCCTTTTGGAAACTAATACTAGCTCATAAAGTGATCTGAGTCTAGAAATCTATTCTTTTAAGACAAAGATCTCAACATAAGTAGGTAGGGGAGAAAACTGCCTATGTAAATCCCTGCGAGGGAAAAATAATCCCTCCTATAATCTTTAGCGTCAATACTATTTAAGTATCATCTTTGTATTCTGGTACGTCACTTAGTTGCCTCCGGTAAATCCGTTAACTATGAAATGGTGCTATAAGTAAGCTCGATTTAAAAAAAATCTCTAAACGTTCTGATAAAAACGTGTGCCCATAGAGAAACCATCTAGTTTAACAAATTTCACCGCTAATTCTGTTGTGTCAAACGTTAAATTTAGTTAAGATTTAGGGCCACTTGTATAGATTCAGTTTAAATTACAAATGACTGAAATAGTTATTAATTGTTACTATTCCGGCTAGCAGCGCGTCTGCAGAACAATCCTTTTCTGGATTAAAAAGAATTTATACCCATTTACGCATAGGGAGAGACACGCTTAATAACAATAATCTCTCTGGAAAGCGACCTCTTGCAGAATTTAATACTCAAAACTAATTTTTATGACGATGTTTTAAAATAATTTTTAAGTAAAGACCGCCTTGTTGAACTAATTTACAAATAATGTCGTTTTATTCTTCTTCTGCCACAGTGTTCTTTCTACAAACTCAAAAACAAGACATTCTGTGATAAATTATAAATTTAGATGCTTGAATGCTACTGAAGGTACATTTTTGTACTAAATGCTTTTTTGCCTACCCTGATTAAAACAGCATTGCACGCCACTGTTTGATACCTACTCCACTAAGATACTTAATTTTATTTCTATATTCTTGTTTGAATGATAATAGGGTAATTTAAGGAGAGATGACGCACATTTTTTAAAAGTTATTTAAAAAATATGTACGAATAAACTAAATTAAAACGAATACGGATTTTCATAAGGCTTTGTATTAGCTCCAAATACATAATTTTAGAATTATTAGAAGAAGAGTGTTTTGTAAGAAAAATAATGTTTATTTTTTTTTATAACTGCGTCATCTATACTTAGGTATATAGAAGAGATGACGCGCTATATTAGGTTAAAAAATGACGCATTTATAAATCCACATAAATTTACGCAAATTACCAAAAACCTTAAATATTATTTACGTAAGTATATCTATAGATAACAAGAAAACACTAACAAATGCCTTTATCAGATTTTTTGCCGCAAAAATCACAAAGATCTAAAAATTGAGTGCAGCCTTCATGCATCCAGCGTTGGCATTTTATGCATTGAATCCAATCTTCACTTTTTTCGTCTGATTGTAATCTTCTCTACTTCCCACACAAATATTTGATTCATCCTCACCACACCTTCGAATTTCCTTATTGTAAGTTCTTTATTTCTTCTTAAAAAAGATGCAAACCAATGATACCAGCTTTTCGAGAATCTTCATTAAATTTGTGTGCCAATTTTAATTTTTTTACCAGTTCAAAAGCCATAGCTTTTTAATGTGGTTCACTATTTTGACTTCGTTTTCAGTCCAGTTAACAAAGAAGGCGGCCCTAGCTTCTTGTTTTAAAGATCTCTGCTTTTCATTCGACGTTGTAAGGTTCCTTCAGGAATGGTATATTCACTACCAGCTTGACGGATGCCCATCTCTCGGCTCTCAATAGCACTAATTGCTGCTGATAATTGTTGTATTGTCCATTTACCATTTACAACGTTCCCTTTTCTTTTGTATTTGGATGTTGCTAAAATGTTGATAAAATAGTTGCTAAAATAAATTACAGTAAGTGCGTCAACTCTCCTTGATTCATAGTACGTCATTTCACCTTACATTATTAGGAGAGACGGCGCAGCAAATTTTAACGACATTGTTTGCAAAAATGTGAGTATTTCAGATAAGAAGTAATTACACACCCTAAGCACCTACAATAATCCACTATAAAATATAAAAAAATACGACCAACCATACTTGTATAGTTTAATATTCCTTACGACGCAAAAAAAATTTTGGCGGCGAAATAAACAAAAATCTAGCGTAAGCACACCTCCTCATTACAATCATGACTGAACTAAGCTGTAATGGTCTGCTGGTGCTACAGATATAGTGCAATCGCTGCCCGATTTACTCATAAAGCTCAAATATCGCGGGAACTATGACTGCGTCATCTCACCTGACGCGCCAACTCTCCTCGAATTACCCTATAGGTAGGATGTCCATAATACTTTTTAAATTAGATCCTTATAAAAAATATTTCCCATATATGGATAACGTTTTGATGGACCCTGTAGTACCTATAGGTACCTATAGGTATTCACTATTCAGATTCATGGTATCCCAGATTAGGATGCACTCTACAGAGATCTCGTGAACCATAGAAGATATAGAAATGGTTAAATTAGAAAAAAGTTACGACCTACTTAATTCTGCAAGATTGTGTTTTCAAATTAAAAATATTTTGACAAAACCGAATTTTCGTGATTTCGTTTTTATTTTTTTCTTACTCTATTTGAAGAGATATGTTAAAATAAAGTTACCACTTTTTCTTCTCTACAAGCCGGTGTTATTTGATTTTTAATCCGACGTTTCGGTTTTTCAAAACCATCATCAACTTGGCTTTTTTGGAAATTTTATTTTGATATTTTTAAATTTACCTCCTTTTTTGTAATTTACCGACGTATCACACTTAGTATTAATAATACGTTTCGGACTTAAAAACCCATCATCAGCAAGAATAGGTGCAAATTCATCTTGTATCTATCAACTTTCTTTTGTCTTTTGAAATATTTTGACTCTGAACGTCGAAAATAAATGATTATGCAAATTGTCTTTTCTTAAATAATGTTCCCTAATTTTTATTAAAAAAGCACAAACATTATAGGCCCTATTTTTACTTCAAAGAAATTAGATAAAAGTTCATTTGCACTAAACCTTAGACGAGGGAAGAGAGAGGGACGCTCAACTGTTGATACGAAAGTGTGACCATTTGGCACCAGACCGAGCCGCTCAGTGGCGTAACTAGAGATTTTGTAAATTATTTTATTATTTTACCTCGTGCGTTAAGAACTGTATGAAATAGAATATTTAAAATAGTACCTACTATAGAATAAAACAACGCTATGACTTCGGCAACCGTAAGCACAACAAATTACCATTGTCACAACGTAATAACACCAATGTATTTTAGTCATAAATCACTCACAAACACATAAAATAAAACTGGTGACACTCTCAATGTTTGGCACCAAAAAATGGCGGACAATCAATTTTTGGTCACACTCTCTGCCACGATACGTAAGTGAATGTTACGCGTCCCCTCTCTTTCCTCGTCTAAGCAGTAAACGGTTCATTGACCTAATCTGTCATTTGGCTAATATTTATAGATTATTTAAACAGTCCCTGTCACAGCCTACTATACAGTTGAGACAGATGAAAATTAGATTAGGTTAGGGAGATTGATAGTTTCACATAAGATTAATTGGCACTTATTTTTATTGATGATGGATTTTAAGTCCGAAACGTGTTAATACTAGGTGTGATACTTCCTTAAATTATTAAGGAGAAGGGAATTTAAAAATAGTAAAACAAAAATTAAAAATCTAATTACAAGTTGGTGTACACTTGTAGAGGAGAAAAAGTGGTAATGAGAGTATAAACTTTATTTTAACATATCTCTTCAAATAGAGTCAGAAAAAAATAAAAACAAAATCGTGGAAATTCGGTTTTGTGCGAATATTTTCGGAAGGATTCCGAGTTTTTTAAATTTCACAACACAATGTTGAAGAATTTAGTAGGGCTCAACTTTTTTCTAATTTAACCATCTCTGTATCTTATTTACGAGGTCCCTGTATAGTGCATCTTTATCTGGGACACCCTGTTTCCCAGCACATTTTTTTTAGAGGATAATTTTGAATACTTCTCTCCTAACATTCCTTAACACATCAATAAGTCATTTATTTTAAAATTGATACTGAATAGAACAAGTATTTTTAAATAAAATATTACACTCATTAACTTAAGAATCCATGCCGTGCAACCGAAATGTTTCTAGCAAATTTACAAAACAAACAAGAAAAGCCCCTATAAAGTAAGCAAACATTTGAAATACAAGCCAACCTACAACAAATACAAGAAACATAGGCGGCGATGAAGGCGTGGTTTTAGAAATTCTCAATTCTCATTGGCCCAATCTTATTGGCTGAAGTTGAGGGGATACTAAAACAACTTCCTACCCAAACGTCCTTCACTCTGCCAGTCTGTCGAGTCAGTTTTACGAGACAAGTCGATTTGAGTGGAAGTGTTCCCGTGATTTTTAGTTTTAGTGCATCTCTATTAAAAACTCATTGTGTATAAACTTAAATTTAGTGACTAATTTATCGAGTATAATGGTGAATCAAGAAAACTTTCTGCCACCTGTATTAACAATGGCTCATACTCCTTTAAAGTTATCCCATTCAATCATGTCAATTTTATCTTCTGAATCTGCATCTGAAGCGCCTAAACTTACTGCCGATATGGAAACAAGTACTGAACCAACTCCTGAACCCAGTGAATCTGAATCTGATTGTGAGTTAGATGTTATTGGAGATGGTGACGAATCTCCTTTAGATTGTTCCAAGTCATCCAACCCCGAAAGTGAAAAAGACAAAGATTCCAAATCTAAGGAAAAACCTCCGTACAGCTACAACGCCCTTATTATGATGGCAATCCGTAACTCACCGGAGAAAAGACTTACGCTGAATGGAATTTACGAGTACATAATGACGAATTTCCCTTATTACAAGGACAATAAACAAGGTTGGCAAAACTCCATCAGGCACAACTTAAGCCTTAATAAGTGTTTTGTGAAAGTTGCCAGAAGTTATGATGATCCAGGCAAAGGCAATTATTGGATGCTAGATCCTTCTGCGGAAGACGTTTTTATTGGAGGCACAACTGGAAAGCTTCGCAGACGATCGACTGCCGCCTCAAGATCCAGATTAGCTGCGTTTAGAAGAAGTTTGCATATGTACAATCCTCTGCAAATAATGTATCCTCATTTTTATCAATCGGCAAATAACGGATTTTGGCCATACATGCAAACCGGGGCACCGACAGTTCTCAGGCCATCCCCAATCCAACCACAAGCCTATAGTATGGAAAGGCTAGTGAACGCACAGCCCCCTAGGGCTAATCTAAATACATCATTTTTTCAAAGACCCATAGAATATAATGGTTTGCTGCTACCAGAACATCTAATGGTTGCTCCACATCAATACCAGAGTTCTCATCCAGCAGCGTCGCCGTCGAGTAGTTCTAGTGTATCAGATCCAAGGACTAGCCCCATCCTTATTCCAAGACTAAGTTAATGTTTTTTAGGTAACTTTATATCATTGAAACGATTTGTTGATCTCCTTATTAGCTTAAAACGTACCTATATCTATATTATTTATTATTTTGTTATTGTATTGACGTTCCTATCGAAGCTGTCTATATGTGTATTTTGTTAATGATCTCTTTGCGAAAATTATTAAGTAGATAAAAATTGTTTTCGAAATTTCTGTAAATGATAAACATTTATTTATTGTATGTACATATTTGTTTCCGTCAATGTGTAATATCATTGCTCTAAACAAGTTAATCTAATAAATATCTATAATGTAGGTATATCGGGATATAATTGGGTGGGTACCACTGCAACCCTAAACTATAAAATGTGTATCGTTTTGATTCTATTAACGAAAGAGCGAGATTGACTTTTTTAATATTGTAAAATGCAGCTATGAACATTGTGATATATTCAAATTAAATTGTGACTAGTTTTTAAAATTATTGATTAGCTAGTTTGGATGAATAATTATTCCTTTTGAATGAATTAAAGGATTTGTCTATTAATAAGACTTTGAACAATGTAAAACAAAATCTGTGCTAATACCAAATATGTATATAAGTAAGTACCTTCATTTGTTAAGGTTTTAAAAGGTAGAAACATCGGTTGGCTTTAAAAAATAATTTTAATGTAAATATATAGTATTATTATAATGAATTAAACCAAAATGTGATATAGCATTAAGAAAAACTATTTAAATATACTGATAAAGATAATATTAAAACTGTATTTTCTCCATTCATGATTTTAAAATACATATTATCGTACACCCGTATAATACATACATGTTGTTTTAATGATCCTATATCCTAAAAAAAATTACTAAAAATACCTAAGAAATAGCTTTAAAAATAGGGACCATTTATTAGGGAAAAACACAGTACCTAAGTACCAGGTAGTATATTCTAAATTAACATTTGGCATCTAGTTAAAAACAGTTTTAACTTATTGTGAACTAAAAAAATAATGCCACTACTTACTGAACTTAAAAATCCAAAAAAGTTGGTTAAGGTCAGGTTTCTTAGTGTGATGCAAACAGTAATTATAAAATGTGAAAAAGTTAATCAAAACTAAAATAAATCTGTCAAATTGTATACGACTGCTCTCATGTTACCAATCAGATATTATAATATGACAGGTATAATTTAGTCTTGGTATCTCATGTAATATAAATTGGTGTTGTATTATACGTAGAGAAACCCGTCCTGAGGCTTCAAGGATTATTTACAGTAAATTTTATTTTGAAAATTTTACAGCTGTTTATGATGGTTTGTTTGCTGTTAAGTTATTAAAGACTCAAAGCCAGAAATCGTTTACAATGACAAGTCAATAGCACGGGCTTTTGTTAGGTAGTAAACCAACCATTTGGAATTGCTTTTTAGAGGTTAACCCAAGATAAGATAATTTATTACAGTCCTATCCGAAAATTCTGAAAATCTGCTCGGTAGGTACCATGAACTTGATACACTGTTTGTTGTATCTTGTACATCACGGTAGGTATCAATCTATTATGTGGAATTTTTTCTAAGGAAATGTATGTCAATATATTTTTACTTTGCAATTTAGAGTAGATTTTTGCAAACCTTCGATTATCTCACAAAAAATTTTAAAATAAACTTCAATTTTTATATTTGAAATACACTGATTTGATAGGTGTATAAAAAACCTAGAAAAAATACTAAAGTACCTAGCTAAGTTGGCGTCTGTAAATAATTTTTAAATTGAAAAATAAAAAATGTTTTTGTTGGCGTACAGACACGATTAAAATTGAAAAAGTTGTATGCCTCCGCTGGGATTCGAACCCAGAACCTCTCGATTAGACCTGAGGTCTTTCGGTGCTGGGTTCGAATCCCAGCGGAGGCATAAAACTCTTTCAATTTTAATCGTGTCTGTACGCCGGCAAAAATATTTTTCAATTTAAAAAATAGTAATTTTCTACTTTTAATAACAAAAGACAAGATATTAATACTTCACGTCTTGTAATAAGGTTTACATACTATACCAAGGTCGCCCGAAGGGAGGACAAGCGACCCCCCCCCCCCCCCCACCCTTAGGTCAACAACTTAAGTAAGATAACCGTTACGAATATAACATTATTGTTAACATTGGCGTCATCTGTAAAAAACTCCAGCAAAAAATATTACAAAAGAATTATAAATTAATAATAACTTCATAACTATACTATGCGAATATAAAAATTCAACAATTGTAGGTATTGCTTCTTCTTCACATTTACAAGGAAGCGGAATCTTTTTGTGGAGTTTTTATACAGAAGACAGAAATGTAAATAATAATAAAGTAGCGGAATTTAGTGTCCGTTAAAATATATAGAAAGAAACTTAGCGACAAGCGGACAGAGTAGTGCGGCTATCTTCTGCTCATCTCTGTAAACAATAATGTTATATTTGTTGCGCTTACTTTACAAGAATCTATCGAGTATATGATGTGTTTACTTTTTGGAAGGGCTTGACCCCCCTGGAAAAATGTCCATAGCAGTTATTGTGTAAAGAAGGGATGGGGATACGAAAATCTTTTTTTTTATAGGAGAACAAGTTTTGGGTAGTTAGGGCCATTTTTTAAGGAGTCGCTTTTGATGGGGGGAGAAGTTTTGGGTAGTAGGTATTGGCTTTTATTAAAGAAGTCACTTTTCATCGGCAAACTGACGACGTGTCGGTTGACCCCTCCTTGAAAAATTCCTACGATCGTCTTTGGACTATAATACCATTTTAAAAAAAATTAATTATCTTTCAGTTTCTATTAAAAAAATTGTCAAATTGTAATTTGTTAAAAATGTGGGTATTTAAAAAAAACTTGTTATATCTTAAATGACTAGTTTAATAAATTAGACCAAAAACATTGCATACTCTTGGCCCGAATCCTGGCCACGATTAATATTTTTTTTAAATTTTAACTATACAGAATTTACTTTTTTTTAAATAAATACTAACATGTTTAACCTTCGTTGTAATTTTTCTACTTTCTGAATTCTACATTTACCGAATTTTATTTATAAAATATCTACTGTCACCTTTATAATTTGTATAATACTTTTAAAATATTTACAATAAGACTACAACAGGCATAAATCTGACTACTGATGCCCTTAATAGAACAGTGATGTAGGATTAAACTAAAATTTTAAACAATAATAATTATCCAACCCGGTAACTTTGACTGTAATGTAAATAACAATGAAAGACATTATTTATTTACAATAACGGTTGATTAATAATTATTTCAGAATCAAACTAACCGGGCCCTTTTGATTGCGTGAAAATCATTTATTTCTGTAAGTAAGTCGTTTATTTCACAGCAACAGTTGTTTGGTTAGTTCGTTAAAATATTGTTTGAAATAATTTTTTATAATTCGACATAGCCTAGCAAAATGTAAAGGCGTAACTCAGATTATTTGAAAATAGATAGGTTTTAGGGTACAACAAAATGAATCTATGACAATAGGACGCGGAAATGTGGACGCGCGACAAAAAAACGCCGATATTTGGACGCGAAACAAAAGGAGGCATCAATAAATGGACGCGGGGTCAATTGGACGCAAGGCTTTAGGACGTGGTCATAAGGATGCATATAATTTTGCTTTTTTAAAAATAAAATATTGTCAATATATTGACATAATAACAACAAAAAAAGAATAAATATATATTTATTTTAAAATTTTTATTAAATAAGATGCAATTAAATAGTGCTAACCTTATTATTTGTAACATTTTTAATAAAAATTTTAATATAAATATATACCGTAAACCAGGGTTATTTTACACGGCTAGGTGACTTTACACCAAGTTACTTTTCATGATACTTTTTTATATTATGCTAACTTTGGCAACAATGCGCTCGTGCATTGCGCTGTACTTCAAAGCTGACCAAACGACAAGTCGACGCAGGTCTAAACGGAAAACGCACGTGGTTGCAGTAAGGCATTAGTGCTTAATAAGTAAGGTTGTGGCAAATAATTGTGTATCTTAAACTTCAGAAGTAAGGTTTTTGGGGTCGAACTAGAAACAGTTAGGTAAGTTCTATCTATATTTCTGATAAGTATAGTCACCTAAGGTTGTCCTACCAACGTTTAAACAATATCTAACTTAAACTTATGATTATAAAAGTAAAATTTCGCAGCTGCGGTACAGTGATTTTGATCGCATGGGTGTCTTTACATGATTACTTTTTTGTTCCAGACTATGTAAATATGGGTCGAATTTACAAAAAAAAGTTGGGATCCAGAAGATATCTCATGTACAATGCTGAGCAACTGCAGCAAGCTGTAGGAGCCGTAAAAAATTATGGAATGTCTTATGCTGAAGCTGCTAGGCGGTATAAGATAAACAAAAAAACGCTTTGGAACAAAGTTAATGGTAAGCATCTTGCAAAGCCTGGGGGGCAACCTGTATTAACAGAAGTGGAAGAACGTCATATCGTGGACGTTGTTGTTGCATCAGCAGAATATGGTAGCCCAATAACATCACTAGAGCTTAGAATGATAGTCAAAAGATATTTAGATTCTGTTGGCAAACAAATCAGTAAATTTAGTGACAATCTTCCTGGAACTGAATGGGCTCTTAATTTTATAGATCGACACAAGGACTTATTATCGCAAAGAACTTGTCAGAATATTAAGGGTGTAAGAGCTCTAAAAAATGAAGATGAAATCAACATGTATTTTGATAACCTTGCCGAGAGTTTGAATAATGTGCCAATTCAGAACATACTTAATTACGACGAAACAAATTTATCAGACGATCCAGGTGCCAAAAAATGTATCTTCAGGAGAGGCATAAAATATCCAGAAAGAATTATGAACACGAGCAAAGCGTCTATATCTGTCATGTTTGCTATCAGTGGTGATATGAATGTCCTGGCCCCTTACGTGGTTTATAAAGCCGAAAGGCTTTATGATCAGTGGACCATCTGTGGTCCTCCAGGAACTCGATACAATAGATCCAAGTCAGGATGGTTTGACGCGTTTACATTTCAAGAGTGGTTTTCAACTATTGTATTACCATGGGCAAAATCCAGACCTGGGCCCAAGGTGATTATTGGGGATAACCTTTCGTCGCACTTGAATGTTGATATAATTATAGCATCCCAGCGTAACAACATCAGATTTGTATTTTTGCCTCCCCATTCCACCCATCTTACTCAGCCCTTGGATGTCGGGTATTATGCCCCGATGAAAAGGGCCTGGCGAAAATTATTAGAACAATTTAAACTGCAAAATCCAGCGGAAAAGGTTTTAAATAAAACCTCCTTTCCATCGCTCCTAAAAAAATTAGTAGAATATTTGAAACTAAAGGATAAGGAAAATATTGCAAGCGCCTTCAGGGCCACCGGAATCATTCCTTTGAACAGGAATCAAGTTTTGAAAAAGCTGCCCCAGGCAAGGGCAGAAGAACACGTCGTGATGCAAAGAGTGAGCGATAGTCTGCTAACCTTTTTAAAAGAAACAAGAAATCCGTCACAGCCTGCGGAGAAAAAGCGAAAGAAAATGTTGAAAGTGGCGCCAGGGAAATCGGTTTCCTATGAAGAACTTTGGGAAGACCAAGAAAATACCACACCCGAAAGTGAAGGGAAAAAGATATTTGAAGATGAAGAAGATCAGGACAACAATGATGACCTTTATTCTATTGAAGAGACCCTTGAAGAGAACTTTGAAGAAGACAGCGATGATGCCCTTCCACTGGATCATATTATACCAAAACCAGGAAAATTTGTTGTGGTAGCATTTCCAACAAAAAAAAGCATTCGGCACTTTGTAGGCCAAATATTGGAGAGTCAGGATAGGCCAGAACTATTAATAAAATTTCTACGAAAAAAAGGTAAAAGTTTCGTGTTCCCAACTGAAGATGATATTTCCTTACAGCAGGAAAATGATGTCGTAAAATTCCTAAGAGAACCTGCTGTTAGAAGGGGTGTTTATACATTTCATGGTCTGAAACTTGAAAGGTATAATTTAATGTAAAAACTTTGTTGTTGTTGTATTGTTTAGTTTCAGTATATTTTCGTATATTTTATAAATGCTTTTTATATTGTCGTTGTGTATTAAAGTATTTTTTCATTAAAATTGACTTTTATTTGATTATAAGTAGTATATAATAAGCTATATTCATGATTTACAAATTAGAAAAAGTATCTATGAGAGTTTCTGCGTGTAAAGACACCTATATTAAGCTGTTATGTAGTCTCTTAGTACGTTTTTAATACTCGTATAAAGTGACCCCGATTTCAAGGTGACTTTACACAGTTTTTAATAAAAAAATATATTATATAGCAGGTTATATAAAACAAAAATATTGTCTGAAAATTACTTTAAAAACCTTAAACTATGACATAGTTATAGCTGTGCCAGATATCTTTAAAAATAAACGAGATATTAAACGAAATATACCAAAATCGTGGTAAAGTAACCCCGGTTTACGGTACTTATATTTATTTTGATCATTCTTTTTTTGTTGTTATTATGTCAAATATTGACAATATTTTATTTTTAAAAAAGCAAAATTATATGCGTCCTTATGACCACGTCCTAAAGCCTTGCGTCTAATTGATCCGGCGTCCATTTGTTGATGCGTCCTTTTGTTTCGCGTCCAAATGTCCGCGTCTTTTTGACGCGATACCCAACAGAATACAAGTAATTTTAATACAAACTGTTCATTGAATATTATCAAGCTCGACTGCTAAAACTATATAATATTTTGAAGTAACTTTTCCAATAATAACAAGAAAAATATGTGCGTTTTTCTTTAATCTTTTTAATTAATTTACTTTAAGGTTTAACAAAGATACACAACCGCGCAAGACCGCGGCAGTCGCTCAGAGGTGAGTTACTGGCATTCGGCCGTGGAGGTCCAGGTTCGATCCCCGGGGTGGGTTTATGCACAATGAAAAAGTATGTCCGAAATTTATTAGGTCTAAGAATGCAGGGAAGAGTGTAAAATGTATCATCTCTCAACCCACCCCATTCACGCCGGTAACCAGGCCGGATGAAATTGGATATCTCGTGGGGTGCAGAAGAAGGTACACCCTCCCCAATCGGTGTGTCATACAATGACAAGGAACCAAAGGTTGATAGTCCGAGGAATGGCCCTGGCAGCGAATGAAGAGGAAAAAATTATGCAACAAAAAAAATATACAACCTACGCCTTTATGTATTTTTAGCGCCTCTGCAATATAACTAAGGGTTAAGAGTGAGGTCTAGTGACGCATTTCCCATTACGTTTTTTGATCATTATTTCGTTACTTTTTCTTTTTATTTAAAAATCGGCCAAATACCCCCTATTTAAAAGATATATATTTTTTTTTTACGGTTCTCCGACTACGTAGGCCATCTTGAACCGGTCATCGACCACAAATGTGGTCTACCGACTGGGGAGTGTGAAACGGCACCTTCATCCTACGAGATATCCGATCTCATCCGGCCTGTCCGGCGTGAATAGGATGGCTAGGTGTCGCCCAAGTACTAACCGCGCTCGACACCGCTTAACTTCGGTGATCTGCGGGAACCGGTGCTTAATATGTTGACAGGCCCTTGCCCATTTGAAAGATAATTACCTACAATTTAAAGTTTAACAAGCTTAAATTTATAAAGTATTATCTAATAAAAGCAGAAAAAGAAAAATGAACAAATTTAAAAAAATTTCATTTTTTGATTTATTAATTCATTAATCAAAATGTTTTTAGTTTGCCGTTCTGCTCTTCTTTTGAATTAGGCTTTTTTCCTCTTCGTTCGCTGCCAGGGCCATTCCCCAGGGGACCTACAGTTTAACGTGGGCTCCGAAGCACGATCCTCAGTCATGCGACACCCCCCAAGGGCTATTAACCCTCGGTTTATTGCCATTGCATGACCTACCGATTGGAGAGTGTGTACCTTCTTCCGCACCCCGATCTCATCCGGTCTGGTTACCGGCGTGAATTTACACTCTTCCCTGCATTCTTAAATCCACTAAAAATTTCAGTCATACTTTTTTTATTGTACGTATGCCCACTCCGGGAATCGAACCCGGGTAGGCGCGGTCGAATGCCAGTAGCTTGTTTTTAGTTTAAAACTGTAGGTAATTGCTACTTAAGGACGGGTATTTGGACTCCATTTGAATAAACCGAAAAGGATAGGAAATATTGATCAAAAAATGAAATGGCGAATGCATCACTAGACTTCACTCTTGGTGTTTTTTTATAAAATAAATTGTTTTATATCTGTCATTTAGGTTTGTTCAAGATTAGGTTAAGAAAATAAATAAAATTCTATTTTTAGAAATTTAACTTTTATTTTTGAATTTTATTTATTTATTTATTTATTTATTTATTTATTTCATACACTGTTTTACAGTTTTCCAGTTACAAAACAGGTAGAAAACAGAATTTAATTAAGTAAAAATTAAAATAAATTATTTAACAATTAACATAAAGATTAGCAATATTTAAATTTATTAAACTAACAGTACGGTAGTAATAATAGGTACCCTACAACAAGAAATAATAATTTAAAAAAAAGTAATTAATTACATACGTAGTATAAGTACTAGTGATAAAAATGTCTTTTGACAGCGCTCAAGCTACAATTAAAGACATCATAGGCATGGACATTGTCATTGTAACATGTACACATCCTATTGATGGGAGAATATTTGAAGACATTAGTTCGTGAAGGTGGTAAGTAGAAGGTATATAAGTTACGGGCATTTAGAGAAGGAATTCTAAAGTTCAGTTTGTGCAGCAGCTCTTCACAAATAATATTGTTATTGAGCAGTTTATGTAAAAATAACTGCGTAGAACATGTGCGTCTATCATATAATTTAACAAACGAGAATCTTTGCAGCAGCTGGTCATGAGGAAAACCTCTGTCGGGATAAACTCCATCAGATCTATACCACAAAGCTTTCAAAAAACGTCTCTGAACGCTCTCAATATTGTCAATGTGGACTTTATAAAACGGAGACCAAATAATTGAAGAGTATTCCAGTTTAGATACAACAAGAGAACGATACAAAGTTACTAACAGATCAAGTGACCTAAAATCTTTAGTAGTTCTAAGGATGAAACCAAGTATTTTATAGGCAGAGGATACGACGTGATCAATATGAGGAAGAAAGGATAGTTCTCTATCGAAAATAACTCCTAGATCCTTAAACACAGTAGGTCTATCCAGAATCTTACCATTTATGTTATAATTGAAATCAAAAGTGGTGTTTTTGTTTGTATATGTCATAACATTACATTTAGCAATATTTAAATTCAATCTGTTTTTAGTGCACCAATCATACAACAAATCCAGATTACGCTGTAGCTTTAAACAGTCCATTAAACTTGATATTAAACAGAAAATTTTTAGATCATCTGCGTATAGCAGACAACAAATAGTAAGGCTATTGACAATATCGTTTATAAATAATGTAAAAAGAAGAGGACCAAGGATGGATCCTTGGGGAACTCCAGATGTTGCGAAATATTCGATAGATTTGACCCCGCCATAAGCTACAAACTGCCTCCTATTTTTTAAATATGAGTCGAAAAATGATAGTAAATTATTAGAAAACTCAAAGGTTTGTAGTTTGCTTAATAATATGGAGTGATCTAGCTGATCGAAAGCCTTGGAAAAGTCAGTATAAACAACATCTGTCTGCATGCGTTGATCAATGCCTTCAGCCAAGTATTGAGTAATACACATTAGATTCGTTGTTGTTGAACGACCTTTTACAAATCCATGTTGTTCAGGAGCAATAGCGTTTTTAACTTTATAAAAAATATTATTATGTAATAACACTTCAAAGATTTTAGAAAAATTCGATATTATTGATATAGGTCGATAATTTGAGATGTCCAATTTATCATCTTTTTTGTAGACAGTGCATACCTTTGAAGATTTCCATATGCTTGGCATTTGACAGAAACTGAGACATTTATTGAAGATTAAAGACAAAGGACGTGCAAAAACACCCGCACAATCCCTAACAATAAACGCAGGAATATTATCAGGCCCAGTGGTTAACTTAGGTTTCATCCGCCTGATTGCATTGAAAACCTCAATCTCGTCAAAACTGACAATATCAACATCTAAATCCGATATTTGAGGTTCCGGGGTTGTACTCGAATTAGAGGGTGCAAGATACGAACGGTTAAAGAAATCAGCAAAAGCGTTAACTGTGTCTTCAGAATTGGAAAACGTTGCATCCTCAAAATGCATTCCGCGGGCCATAAAGTTCGAACCCCTTTTGGAACCAACAAAAGCCCAAAATTTATTAGGATCACGAGTTACATTATTTTCGATACCCTGAATATATTCCCCATATGAAACATGTATGTCAGACTTTATCTGGCGTCTTAATTCGGAGAAAATTTCATAGTCTAATTGATCACCAGTTCGCTTATATTTACGCCAACAGATAGCTTTTAGTCGAATATCACGTTTAATATTTGGAGTGAACCATGGTGGGTAACTGCGACGATTTGACATGCCAAATCGGGGAACACATGCTTCAAAAACAGTATAAATCTTATCGTAAAATAATTTACAACAATCTTCTGGATTGTTCTTTTGCTCCAAAAAAGTCCAGTCAATATTAGGAAACATGTTATACATATCTGGAAAATTCGCCTTTCGGAAATTATAGAGACCCGTTTGCTTCTTAGGAATACAATTATTTAGACTAACGCTAGTGTTATACGAAAATGAGATAGATAGCGCTGGATGATGTTCATCAATTCTAGTAAGAGTGACTTCAGAATTTTTAACTTCGCAGTGTCTACCAAACATGACCAGATCAAGCAATCTGTCATCATTATTGAGAATGAAATTGTTTTGATTTAAGCCTGTGATGTTTAGGAAATTAATTAAAACATTGACATAATTATCCTGAGGTCCACCCCTCAGATAAAAATTTGCATAATTTGATACGTTAAAATCACCAAGTATGAGTGAATCGGCATTGCATAAATAATCTACGGACGACAAGTATTCAAAAAAGGGTTCATATTCTTCAACACTTAAACGCGGAGGTACATAAAACAACAAAACATACAGACTATTTCTGTTAGAAGTGATCTTAACTCCCACGCATCAATAAGCAGAGAAACATTTGCATTGGCCAGGCCAATATCAATTGGCTCACAGGAGAATCGGTCTTGAATCGCGACCAATACTCCACCTCCACGACTACGTCCAGCAGCTGCAAAGTCTCTGTCACATCGAAATAAATTAAATTGGGTAGGGCATATCTCCGCATCGTTCACCGTAGAATCAAGCCAAGTTTCGGTCATCGCTACAATATCATATTCAAAATGAGCTAAGGAATTATAAATATCAACGGTACGATTTTTAATACTTCGCACGTTTTGATAGTAAACAAATAAGACATCGTTGCCCAGCCCGTCAGAATCCACGGATATTGGAGATGCTGCAGAGAAGCATGGCGGTAATTGCTATTGCTCGGCCAGTACGTCCGATCGGAGCCGATCACAAGCTTGCTTATACGCAGTACACGTTTTTAAATCCCAAGCGGCTTGTCCCGCATCAATAGACCCGTTAAGTTTTACGTTAAGTTTTACGCAGTTACTGCAATTTAGAGATTTGGACTTGCAGTCCTGAACTTTATGGTTTTTCCCGCATAGAGGACATGAAACCGAGTTTTTACAGTATTTGGAAGAATGATGAAATTCGTTAACATCAATAGCATTAAATACACTGCAACAATCAAACTCCACAAATACGTTACCAAAAGCCAAAGCGCTCTCAAAAGTACACTTATCTACCTGTAAGGTAGCCTGATATACATTTTGTTTTTTCTTGGTAGGACAGAAATTAATTAATGAAATAGTAGAAGAGTCTGTAAATATACCACGATTACACTTAATAATAAGATCAAGCAATTCATTGTCCTTATATTTCTTGGTTATTCCAACAATTCGGATTCTGGGATTAATTCCACGGACCTCAGCAACGTCGTACTTATCCGACATCTTTTGTCGAATCTTTTCCTTCAGCTTCTTGTTATCATCAACACTCCTGCACCCCATCATCAAGCCACCATCCTTGACATTCTTTAATTTAGCAAGCTGAATGTTCAATTTAGCTGGGCATATATTTTGAACCATGTCCGCCTTAGTAATTGAACAGTCCTGCTGAGATTTAGGCTTGATTATCACCGCAGGTTGGGCCTTATTACGGACAACGCTGGCATAATTAGATTTAGGCAAGGCGATATTGGGCCTTGACGGTTGTGTAGTAAGGATGGATTGTACTCTAGTTTCAACGGACTTGAGAAAATCGCAGGCTAGCGACTCAAATGCATTCTTCATGTTGGAAAGTGCCATTTGTACTTGAGTCTCAATTAGTCCCTTGATATCATCCTGGTTAACGGTGATAGATACATTAACGCAATCAACACATCTCCACGACAGACCTCTAATTTCATTCAATGCGCTCGACAGATCCTCTTTATTTGAAACACAATGGGAATGAAATTGTTTTTTGCAAGTGGAGCAAAAAATAGCAGGCCTTCGTGCATTTATCGAATTGTTACAAATTTCGCATATGACGGCCATTTAGAAATCATAAATACCTCCCAAATGTGAAACAAAGTGAGTCTGGTACAATCACCATTCGGACACTAGTCACGCTATAGAATCACTTGCACTTAAGTACCTTCACTATCATTTTTTGGTCTAATTTGACCGGACTATCATAGATTAACAACAAAATTGAAAATAAACTGGAATGGATGTAAATAATGGTCTTGCAAGTTTTTGTATTGAAACAACATCCGTTTTTATTTGATTATATCAAATATAATAATAATTTTAAGGTGATTTGGAATAAATTAAATAGTGACATTTTGCAAACCACCAAAATCCCTCTATTGCTATTTCAAACGTGATTTTCTCGGAATCCACACAAACAATTTTGTAAAAACCTGTTTCATATTCAGCGGCAAATATAATTATTTCCAGCGAATCGAGAATCCGGTTTCAGGTATCGGCGAGTGCGGATATTTTAGCGCCTGAAAAATCGATTAGCGGGATTTTGTTGGTTGGCCAAATGTCACCAATAGCAAGTCTGTTTTATACAGAGTAGATAATTGATTTTAAATGCCAGTAAAAGTTTTCAAGATTTAAAAAAAAATTTGATTACCGAAAAATATTTAACGAATATTATGTTTATAAGTCTACGGGGTGATTCCTAAGTTGATACTTCTATTTTAGCTGTATACAGGGTGTCCGGTAACTTATGGGCCGTAGAGTAACTGGAGATACTAGACATCAAACTAAGCCGATTAAGTCATATAAGTTTTTTCGGATTGTTACTCGTTCTAGAGATACAGGGTGTTGAAAGTAAAAGTTTATTCTCGAAAATAAGTCATAATTTTAAAACGGTTTAATGAATCGAATTGAATTGGCAATGTTATGTTTTTATGAGCAAGAAATAAGAATTTGTAAGTTTGAAACTAGAAGGCGCTAGTTGCATACACTGGGCTTCATAACTCTATATTTTTTTTCTAACCTGTCATTAGGTGTTTTTCAATTATAGTTTCTTAAGGAAGGGCATTTTCTGAGTCAAAAAGTGTACTTGATTGATCTTAATATCTTTAACGGTTTTCGAGATATTTCCCTTTAAACATCCCAAAGCATAAAAAATATAATACATAATTAAATTATTATTTTAATTGTCAAAAAAAAACGTATACTAGATGCTAGACATCAAACTAAGCCGATTAAGTCATATAAGTTTTTTCGGATTGTTACTTGTTCTAGAGATACAGGGTGTATATTATTTATGTATTATTAATTTAATTATATAGGTACTATGTTTTTTTATGCTTTGGAATGTTTAAAGGGAAATATCTCGAAAACCGATAAAGATATTAAGATCAATCAAGTACACATTTTTGACTCAAAAATTGCCCTTTTTAAGAAACTATAATTGAAAAACACCTAATATCACAGGTAAGAAAAAAATCATAGATTTATGAAGCCTAGTGTATGCAACTAGCGCCCTCTAGTTTGAAACTTAAAAATTTCTACAAATTCTTATTTCTTGCTCATAAAAACATAACATTGCCAACTTTCAATTCGATTCATTAAACCGTTTCAAAATTATGGCTTATTTTCGAGAATAAACTTTTACTTCCAACATCCTGTATCTCTAGAACGAGTAACAATCCGAAAAAACTTATATGACTTAATCGGCTTAGTTTGATGTCTATTATCTCCAGTTACTCTACGGCCCATAAGTTACCGAACACCCTGTATAAAAGGCATTAAAATAAAAAACATTTTCAAATTTTTCAAAAAACTCAAAAATAAGGTATTTACATTCATTTATTACACCATGGATCAAATACGGTCCTGCATAACTTGCCCGTTGGATAACAGTAAGAAAACTTCTTGGTGTAGGATGAACCCGCAAGGGAAAGCGTTCTGCGTATAATCTCGAAGCCGCAGCCGCACTTTGACGACACTCACCATAAATTAGCACCATATTTACTAGTTCATTGTTTTCAAATTTTATAATAGGTATAATAGAGAATAACCTTTGGCGCTTCACCACAACAGTCTGTAATTCGCATCAGATGAAGAAGTAGATCGCACCTATCTAGGTACATACTTACTAGGGTGCGCGCTGTTCGTTCACAAGCCGTATGAAATAATACTTGGTATTAGAAGTGTTGTGTTCGTACTATTAAGAGCAAACAGTAGTCGATGAGTTATCATAAAGAGCGCATTTCCACCACATCGCGTATATTATATCTGTGTCTCGTAATGGGAATGAAATGTCTTTTTTTATATACAAAATATTATAAAAACGAATTTCACGAGAATTAAGTGGCGCGGCGTCAGTGGAGATTTTGAAGATAATATCGGGGCATCGTTTGTAATTTTATTGAAAAATAAAGAATTAACATGAATAGCCGCAATATTTCCATATTTATTTTCTGCATGGCGGATTATATAATTTGGACCTATATAATTAAAACTTTTTAATTTCATCCGCCAAAGTAGAAGTTCTTGTGAATCTTCTAGTAAAATTTTTGTTTTCAATTTTCAATTAGATAAGCCAAGAAACGATGCCGCGTTTCACGCTGTTGTGGAAAGCTCTAAATCAAAAAAGAAAATTAGCGAACACAGTATTAAAAATAATTACGCTATTTATCGTTTACAAGTTATTACCACAATATAATATACTGTAAAAATATTACACTATTAGTTGTGTAAGAAATTTCCGTAGATTTCATGAAATTTTGTAGAGTACTTATATAGTAACAGTACACAAGTTTTTTGTAAAAGTACCCTTTATATAGCGTAAATATTGGTTGTAAAATTAATTTATTTTTTAAGAAATGTGGGAAAAATTATTTATAAGGTTGTATTTCATCTTATACTGTTAGATATTAAATACAAATTAGATTACCTACATCAGTGTTGAAAGATTCTTTTTATCGAAATCCTTCAAGACGCGATTTAAAAACCCTTCCTAATCCTTTAACTCTGTTTGTGATCAAACAATATTTAAAAACGGAAAAACGTATGGACTTTCCCAAAACTAGTTGTCAAAATCAAAAGTGACTTCTACAAAAAAAAAACGTCCATAGTTCCTCCATATAACGTCTCTTTTCTTCAAAATTTTTTAATTTCTTCAAAACTGACAACACTGCGAAACCTCTTGAGTGTTTTCTGAGTAAAATCTTCATATTAAAGGAATTTCTGCAATTCTGGCAACACTGGATTACATAGTACTACTAAAAAGTGAACACTTTACTATTGGTAGCATGTAACCACCTGTAGAACGGTTTCGAACTATGTTTTTTCGTCATTACAGGGTGGGTGTTCATACCATGCCAAGCAAAAGTTTTTATGCTAAAGCCTATGATATCAATATTATTGGGTTGTATTTAGCCCTTACCGCCATCTCTTAGTAGTCCCAAACCGACAACCAACGTCCTGTATACTTACCAAAAACCCAAAAAATGATTAGTTCAAAAAATAATATCCACATTATATTACTTATACAGGGTGTGTCAATAAGGTGTCGGGCTTTGATAGCACCTAAACTATCAAAGATAGGAAAAAAAGTGTAATATAAAAGTTAAATGGTTTGTTAGGATGCATAACCTAAAAATATTTTAAAATCTACAGGGTGGTCCTAAAAAGTGGTACTGAATAATAAAAAAGAAAATTAAATGGGACACCCAGTATAATTTTCCAGAATATGATTCAATGGAATAAGGACTTTGCAAGCATCTTAAAATTTTTGAACTAAAATGCAACGTTGCCAAGTAATTAATTTTTTTCCGAAATTTTAGTTATTTTAAGGGTATCGTAAAAAAATCATAGTAACCTGTGGATTACCCCTAGGCAAATATAATTTACATTGTGGGTACTTTAAGGTACGATATATTGATCGATAACAATGTTTTTTAAATATCTTATACAGAGCGTTCGGTATAAGTTGGACAACCCGACAGTTTTAAAAAGGCTTTATTTCAATTTTTTTAAATGGGACCCCCCTAATTTTTTTAGACAAAAGGATGTATCTTTCGAAAACCTTACTTTTTTATTAAACATGTCATATATCTAAATATCATAGTTTTTGAAATATTTTAGGATTTGTCTTAACTCAGGGTAAAAAAGGAAAAGACCAATTAAACAATTTAGTCAAGATTGTGTTGGAAGAAACTACACATTTATTTTTAAAAACACTGACAAAACAAGAAGTAGGCAAAACATCGGCCCACCTAGAGGGGGGGGGGGCTAGGGAGCTAAATTGAGGCAAAAAATTTAAATTAAAAAAAAATTAACAATATTTAGATGACTCAAAATTTTGGTGACAAAAGACAACGGGGACATTATAAAAATACTATAAAAAGTGTTCAATATGACCTCCTAAATTTAAAATGCAGGAGCGAGTTTTTTTTTAAAAGACTCGCTTACATTTCTCAACATAGTCGGAGTAATTGTTTGAAAACTTCCCTTATTTGTGCTTGCATGTTTTCTCTTATCGTGGGAGCTGTTTGGTTCATTTTCTCCTTTACATATCCCCATAAAAAAATCAAGCTAATTTAGATCGGGAGATCTTGCAGGCCACGATATTGAACCTGCTCTACCAATCCAGTGATCACTACATCGCTGATTTAAAAAATTTCTCACGAGCATACTGTAATGAGGTGGTGCTCCATCCTGTTGAAACCACATTGTTTCGCGAATGTATTCTGGTAGTACATTTATAAGTCCAGGTAAATCATTCTGTAAAAAATCAAGGTAAATCTGGCATGTAACATTTCCTTCAAAAAAATGTGGCCCAATAACATGATTACTTATTATGCCAGCCTACACATTAATACTCCATTTATGTTGATTCCTAACTTCTCTAGTGAAAAAAGGATTACTTGTGCCGTAGTAATGAAAATTATGCCGGTTTACGAATCCATTGTTATGAACATTACATAATCGAAAAACTGCGCTTGATGTTGTATCATGTCCTGCGACCACTGACAAAAACAACTCTCCTTTCAGAGTCTTGCTCATTTAATTCTTGTAATAATTGTATGTGATATGGATGCAATTTTTCACTTCGGATAATCCTTGATGCTGAGGACGCACTGAACGGAAATTTGTTGCCAAGCTGTCTCGTACTTTTGTGGGGATCTTCAATTAAACTTAACATAACCATAAATTTATTTTCATCGTTGGTAGCTGGCTTAGTTCTTTCATGTTTTTCGTAATCAACGCGCCCTGTTCTTTCAAATCTCTCCTTTACCCTTTCAAACGATTTTTGATCAGGATGAGTTCTAAGTGGATATTTTTCTTCGTATACTCTGGAAGCCAGAAATGTATTTCGGTCGCTCTCGCCCAAAACGTAGATCATGTCAAGTAGTTCTTCTCTTGAAAAATTCATATTTTTCTGTTTCGATAACGTTATAGTTCAGGAAACTAAAATTTAAACAGTTATAAAGAACAACATCTTAGCGAAATAATTTTTCAATGACAGCTGTGACAAAGAAAATTATTTATTTTTTGTTCCAAAGCAATCTTGACTAAATTGTTCAATTAGAACTTTCCTTTTTTACCCTAAGTTAAGACAAATCCTAAAATATTTCAAAAACTATGATATTTAGATATATGACATGTTTAATAAAAAAGTAAGGTTTTCGAAAGATACATCCTTTTGCCTAAAAAAATTAGGGGGGTCCCATTTAAAAAAATGGAAATAAAGCATTTTTAAAACTGTCGAGTTGTCCAACTTATACCGAACGCTCTGTACAAGAGATTTAAAAAACATTGTTATCGATCAATATATCGTACCTTAAAGTACCCACAATGTAAATTATATTTGCCTAGGGGTAATCCACAGGTTACTATGATTTTTTTACGATACCCTTAAAATTACTAAAATTTCGGAAAAAAATTAATTACTTGGCAACGTTGCATTTTAGTTCAAAAATTTTAAGATGGTTGCAAAGTCCTTATTCTATTGAATCATATTCTGGAAAATTATACTGGGTGTCCCATTTAATTTTCTTTTTTATTATTCAGTACCACTTTTTAGGACCACCCTGTAGATTTTTAAATATTTTTAGGTTATGCATCCTAATAAACCATTTAACTTTTGTATTACACTTTTTTCCCTATCTTTGATAGTTTAGGTGCTATCAAAGCCCGACACCTTACTGACACACCCTGTATAATTCATTATGACTTTATAATATATACTACAAAAAACATTTTTTTTTATAAATAAGAGCGTAGCTTTTAATTAAATCTGTATATTTACTTATTTTAATAACGATTTCTGTTAATTAGAATAAAATTTTGCTCATACAGGGATTTAGTTCCCTAGGTGCAAAAATTAAATTATTTTATAATAAATAAACTTATATAGGTACTTATATAACTTATGTATTGATATGTTATCAACAATATGTAATATATTATTATTATTATTATTATAAACAATAAATAGATGTAATCTTTCTTGCATAACAAATAGCGAAAAAAAAAATTTTTGCTAGTAAATTTTCATGAAAGTTTTAAATTTACAATATCCGTAATGAAAAAAATGGACAGGACAATTAAAAGCACTTACTTTTTTCTTCCAAACAAGCGTAAGTGTATTAAAATCGGATAAGTCGTTTCAAGTTACAGCAAATTAAATGATTACACTTTCAATAGCTTCCCCCACTATTATCAAAGTCCGTACGCCAATGAGGCTTTAACCAAAATGATACAGAATTATCTAAGCTTTCTAATGATGTTACTAAAGGTATACCTTAACTTTCGAAGAAATTTAGAATTTCAATATTTAATTTTCAGTTGTGTCCTCTTGCGGCAAAATGCGGATTTTAAAAATTATTTTCAGGATTTTCTCTTAGCCACTTTAATTACGATTTTTATTTTCTATGCCCAGTCGTTTCCGAGATACCATCTCCATCATACCGAGTGGCCATTCATAATGGGACACCCAGTAAACAGTGCAGTGGTTTGTGTATCTGTCTTGTGCCTTGCAATTTTTAGGAAAATTAAATAAAGTAATTAATTGATTCATTAAAAGAATTAAAATATGAAAAGAATAGTTTGTTCATCAAAAATCGTCTTTTTCAAAATGTTTTGTAATTTCTACTGTAAAACTAGTAAACAAAGTAGTTATGTCTGTTTTACTTAAATTGCTTTAAACCATTTATAACCGCCTAGGCAATTTTTCATTTAAGACTCGAAATACAAAGGCTGGCAGCAATTTATTTCTTGACTTGTTGACATTTTATTTATAGGTTAGCTGAAGATAGCGTACACTTATTAACTTTATGAATGTAGGTGTACAGTGTTGGTCATGTTGCCCTGCAGGTCAATTGTATAATAAATAAACGTTGACGTGCTTCTTTAATACGACATGCCGGTTGATTCATAAAGATTAACTAAATTGCTCCTAATTGAAAAATACACAAAAATAAGGCGACATATTTTAATCAAAAGTTTACTAGTAACTCGCATTTTATACAAGGGTTATTTTGTAGTCAAAACGACAAAGAGTGTAAAAAAAAACTGATGGGCAACATTTGAATCTTTATATTACAAACGTCAGTTTTAGCCACTGCTTTGACTGGTAATGAAATCAAAAAAATCATCGCTGTTCTTGATGAAAACACTCCAGATGGTCTGATCAAGAAATTATTTTACATTTTTTCATTTGAACTTGCTTGGAGAGGAGGAGAGGCATGCACAAGTCTGGTTAGTCATTTCAGGGTAGAAAAGGACTTTGGTGGGAACATAACCAATAGAATCCAATACAACCCAATTTTTACGAAAACCGCTCAAGGGGGAGACAGAAAATGTGCCGAATAAAAATGGCTTGTTTCAAATAACGGTTCTCCAGATATGTATCCTGTACGCCTGTATCATAAATATATGTCGAAAAGGCAGGATATTGATAATCCAAAGTTCTTCGTCAGTGTCAATCCGACCAAAAAGACATGGTACAAAAATGTTCCCGTTGGAAAGAACACGCTGTCAAAATGGACACAAAATTGCTGGAAGCTGGCCTACTTACAGGGAAAAAAGTGACAAACCATTCGCTGCGAGCTTCTGCTGTGTCTGCTCTTGCGAAAAGCGGCATCCAGGAAGAGCAGCTGATAAAAATCACAGGCCATTCATCGACTGCATCAATCAGGCCGTACTTGCAAATCGATCAAGAGCACCATGAGAATATCATTTATAAGATGAGAGGAAGCGACGACAAGAACATGGTCCCTGCTGCACCCATCAGTACTCAACCTATTCATCACAGAATGGATATTTGTGAAGAGACCACAGCAGCGAAAATTGGCTCTGTTTCTTCAAACTCCACCCCTCATCATTCTGTTATACAGTATACTAATTGTGTGTTTAATTGCAATACATTAAATTGTGCAACATAAATCGTTAGTTTTTTATTTGTTAAATAATCTTCAAAATACATTTCGGGATTGGGAATAATCAGAAAATCATTCTCAGATTTTTTGCCATTTCCACGGCAAAAAATCTTCGGAATGATTTTCGATAATTTCCTCATCCCTTAATATATTACTACAGATTATATACCTCAATCCGATTCTGACCAATTAAACGCTGTTTTGCGACCAATCAGATGCATATTATACTGAATATACCCCGCATAAGTGGATATACCCCGGGCCACCTGCCACAACAATGCCAATGCATAACAACATCATAACAAGTTTAAAATATTTGATGGTTGCTATAGACCGTTTCTATAATAACAAAAATCCCTTTCAACAAATCAAGTTTTTGATGTTGTCAGATTCATGTCACATTTTTTTAAAAATGGAATCTTGCCGATTCGGTAATGTTTCAGTCGAAAATATAAGAAAAAACGCTGAAAAGACTATCCCAGAAAATACAACAAAAACAAAAAAGTATATATGGACCCAATTCGAGAAATTCTGCGAAACACGGCAGTATATATTGACCAAAAATACAACTATAATACAGCTTGCCGCTATATTGGAAGACTGGAGTTTTAATATGAAGAAAAAAGATGGTTCTGACTACAAGGAAGGGGTTATCAAGACAATGTGGAACCAAACAGCCCAACTGCTTCAAGAAAGGTACTTCAATAAATACAACATTAAATTTGATCCTTTTAAAGATCCTGAATTCCAAAAAGCACGTATGGCTAGAAATTCTAAAAGAAAACTGCTTCAGGCTGATCCAAAAAATCACCGGAAAAGTGCAAAAGCACTAACCTACGACGAGTACAAAAAGATGGTAAACATTTTTGACGAAAATAACCCCAAGGATTTACAGAAAAAGTTCTATCAAATAGCGGCTGTGGAATTAGCATGAAGAGGAGGAGAAGCCGAGACATGCCTAATTACGTATTTCATAGAAGAATATTATAGCGATGGTACAAAAAGTAATGGAATATAACCCAATCTTTTCAAAAACATCCCAAGGCGGAGACAAGAAGCTTTCAAATTCAAAATGGTTAGTGGCAAACACAAAAGATGCCGATTTATGTCCAGTTCGCCTTTACAGAAAACTAATTTCAAAAAGAGGGCAAAATATAACTATCCAAAGACTATTCCTGACAGTAAATCGAAATTGGAAAATGGGAAATTGGTACAAAAACTGTCCCATTGAAAAAAAAATACTTTTTCTAATTGGACAAAACAAGCAGCACAAAAAATTGGACTAGATACTGAGAAAGAAAAAATCACAAACCATTCCAATCGAGCCACAGCTGTCTCTACATTAAGCAAAGTAGGTGTGAGCGAACAAACTCTTATAAAAATAACTGGACATAGTAGTGCTGCATCCATAAAGCCATACTTGCAGATGGACAAAACTCATCACGAAAACACTATTCAAGGTTTAAGAGGTCACCCTCCAACTAATGGGTTGGACCAACACGAAGCTCCAGTCTCTTGTAGCTCGAAGAGTTTCCAGCAACACCAGCAAGCCACTACTGTTTATTATAATAACTGTGTGTTTAACAATAATACTTATAACTAATTTTCTGTTAGTTTTATTACTTTGTCAATTGTTTAGGTTTTGTTTCGTTTTGTCCGTTTTTCTAGTAGCTACATAAATCATTTTAAAAATCTTGCATTTCGTTGTATTTTTTCTTTTTTTTTGGTATATAATCTCAACATATACCACTCGAGGTAAATATTTTATTTAGAATATTTTTTGACATTTTTCCGCAAAATTTCTGTCAAAAATTCTTTTAAAAATATCCCGACAGCGAAGCTGCACAAAAATGTCAAAAAATATTCAAAAAAATATTCACCTCTTGTGATATAACTTATGAATATTTCACTAGAGTGTTTTTTACTAGCAAAATATCTTAGCGACGGCCTGTTTTCTAGTGGAAAAACTCTTAATTACATCTACCTGGACAAAATCAACAAAATGGTTTTTCAGCAGAAAAATTTTAATAGATGTCAGGAAAAACTATTGTTCGTCTGACAAATGTCATCCTGCTTTGAAAAAGACAAAATGAGTAATTTAAACGAAAATGCAAGGTTTTGGTGCCAATCTATCCAAGAAATTAAAAAATTGATAGCTGTAAATATTCCACTTAACACATGGATATAACTCAATTTGGCACAGTTCTTAGAGTTTCTAATGGTAATAAATTATAAACTGGAAAAATGTAGTACTACTTTGATAGAACTAGCGAAAATCTTCGAAGATTACGTCTTTAATATGAAGGAAGGTAATAGCGAAGACTATAAATAATCTTCTGTAAAGGCTATATGGAACACTACAGCGCAAAAAGGAGTCAAGAAATGTATTTTACAGAATACGAAATAAAGATTGACCCTTTTACGGATATTTCGTTTAAAATTGCGCGAATGGCAAGAGACAAAAAGAGAAAGCAGCTCCAAAGTTGTCAGAAAAAAGAGAAAAGTAAGTTCAAAAGCATTATCAACCAAAGATTTACTTACAATATGCAAAGCTACAATGAAGAAACCACGATGAAGCACAAAAAAAGTTTTTCCATCTCTGCTCATTTGAACCAGCTTGGAGAGGCAATGAGGTTGTATATTGCAAAATTCAATATTTTCAAAAGGAGTTTGATACCATGGGAGAATTTACCGGACGAATTAAATATAACAGCATATTTTCCAACAATGCTCAAGGTGGGTCAACAGGATTGGCAAACAGCAAATGGTTGGTAAGAAATTCATCAAACAAAAACTTATTTCCTGTAAGATTATTTTTAAAATTATTGGAAAAAAGAGGACCAAACATTTCCACAGACAGACTATTTCTCTCCGTTCATCCAAACTGGTAGAAGGGATGTTGGTTAAAAAATAATCCACTAGGAATAAGTACAGTATCTAAGTGGACCAAAACTTCAGCGAAAAGAATTGAAATTGATGCGAAGAAGTATAAAATAACAAATCATTCTCATCGATCTTCCTCTGTGTTTGCCCTATTTAAACAAGGTGTTGGGGAACAAGAGTTAATTAAGTTAACAGGCAAACGCAAATTCCCTGAAACCATATCTGCAGCTAGATCCTAGTCATCATCTGAAGCTCATCGAAAATTTCAGAACAACAAATGAAGCTAGTTCTGGACCTTCGACTTCTCAAATGCAAGTCAATCATACCCAAACCATGCTTTGATAGAAAAGAATGGACAAACTATTACTTATAACAACTGTACGATTAATATTAGTAATAAATAAATGTTCTAGTTTGCTATATAAACAGTGTGTTTTTATTGTTTTTTCGTAAAATAGTCCTGTCGAATATCATTTGAGAGAAAAATTTTTATCGTCAAAATTTTCTCTTGGTTTTATTTAATTTTGTTGCTTTTTTGTAATTTCGATCATGAAATCTCCAAGCAACAAACTTTTATACCAAATGCGTTTAGATGAATGAAAACATGAAATTCGATCAGGTATATCTTGGTGTATTACTACTATTATGAAGTAAGAAAAAAGCAGTATTAGACAGCCGCAGATCCATGGTGGGGGGATGAAGGCCGTTTTACCCCCACCCCACCCCCAAGCCTTACCAAATGGGCGTTTTTTGACTGTGAGCCTTGAAAATTGTTGAGCATGTGAAGGGTCAGAATTTTTTTAGAAGTAATTTTTGAAAGTAAGAAGATTTTTATTTTTTTTTTAGAAGCCATTTTTTTCTTAGTGCCCCCCCCCCCCTAGTAGAAAAATCCTGGATCCGCCACTGGCATTAAATTCATCCTTTTACACACTTTTAGCAAAAACACAATGAACCCCGTCTATATTCAGAAAAATTCTGTGACTATAACAGAATGAATGAAATGTTTATTCAAAACTACATTTGTCATGCTGATTAATCTGATTGTCACTGATCGACTTCGAACAAGACAAATCCAGCAAAACTGACCAATCGCGTGAAGAATTTTTTTTATTGTTGCATCTTGTTTTCCCGATAATCGCGTCGCATCGGTAGGGAAAATGTAACAAACCACAATTTTAAAATCCTTATGATTTATTTATCTTATATGCGCGTGACGTAATTTATTTTTACGTACCACATTTCTACGACAAAATGATCGCGAGTTTAAGTCGATCCGAACACGCTAAAATTTGCGGGTTTCTTAAAGATAATTACACAAAAACTAAACAATTTAATGAATGAAATCGAGCAAAAGATATAAGCCAACAAAAATTCAAAAAAAATTACTAAAATTCATTGTATATAATATATATTCTAAAAAATATTGAGAATTATTTTTTTAATAAAAGTAACTTTCTCACATTCTCCCATATCTCTAGAGTCCAAATTTAAGTTTTTAAAAATCCATTAATAAACATGGACAGGATTCGCTTCAAGAAAACGCAATGTTTTTAATATATTAAAAGAAAGAATTTAGAAATACCTACTGTTTAGATCCACTTGAAAATCCTAATGAGCGCCTGGCCTAATAGTTTTACTTATACTTACTAACATGAACCAAAAAACCGAGATAATACTTTACCGACTTTAGTAACAAAGCTGGTATAAATACAATTGATCCACAGAGCCCTAGTAATTGGTTCAAATTCGACTCCAGTTTCTTGCTGTCCGCAATACACAATAGACCTTAAATATGATTTATGAAATAGTTTATTTAGGGGCAACAGTTCCGAGCTACCCCAAACAAGCGAAAACATACCAGCTTTGAATTTTTACACCCTGTGAATGAGTGAATAATGCGGGTATACTTGCTATTGAATTATTTCTGGTTGACTTCATTGCCGTAGGTTAAAATTGAGAATAATAATATTCGTTATTATGTTAGATTTATTGACGACAATACAAATCTATACCTTAAGCAATATAAAAATGTATGTCATCACGAGTGTAATTTTCCTACGACCACCTATGGAAATGAGAAAAACAGCACGGTTAATTTGGCCAAAAAGTGTTGAAATACAAGGCACACTATTTAATTTAAACATATGGTATCAATTTGACAGACCACCACTATTTATTAAAAAGAACAAATTTTAGAAAGCAGTAATTGTAAAGTGTTTAACTTATTTATCATGTATTTGTCGAGTGATTCAGAATATGAGTGTGAAATTATAAATAATGTTAATAATAGGTATACTCGAAACTCTATTACCAGACAAAACAAATCGCACTGAAGAGAGCGTCATGTATTAAAAAACAAATTTTTATTGGTAGCGATAGAAAATAGAACTCTAGCCTACAGATCACAAGGTCACAGGTTCAAATCCCATCAGGAGTATTTGACTTTGTTTTATAAAAACATTAAATAATTTATAGAATTATTTTGAATTTACCTAAATCTCCCTTGTTGGGTGGTTTTTTAAATTTATGTTTAATGCATCTTTCCTTGATTAAATTTAAAATTTTTCATTCTGGTTAATCTAGAAGTCAATCCAGGATTAGTTCTTATTATGATATATAAAATATTAAAAAATGAAAAATTTAAACTACAAATAAAGGAAAAGCCTATTGACAATCTATGAAACCAGATATTAAGTGACGCATAATCCTAAGTAGATATGCTAATTTCAACACTAGTGTTGATATTTTTTTCATAAATCAAAGGCTTTTTTAAAAATTCTTTGTGGTCGTAGGAAAAATAGTATACATTAGTCGTGTGAAAGTGAATATTCTAAAACTCAGAGAATTTCCGCACTCGGCTGACGCCTCGTCACTTCTTATGTAATATACTATTTTTACTCCTATATTAGTAAACATTATTTTACGTACAGTTCACTCATAAGTAAATCCATTTTTACGCACAACTGTGCGTAAAGAATAAAAACACATAACTGTGCGTTTGATGCCTAGTATAACAATCAATTTACCCTTGAGCCACCCAAATAGTGACATTGATCTATCTTGAATTATGAAAATGTTGTATGTCGACATTGGAAATTCCTATTATCAGGGCCCGCTCTAGCAATAACGCCGCCCTGGGCAAAACAAGAAATTGCCGCCTTTTTCATCCCTTCTTCGTTTTATACCTACCACAACAGCAAATTGTCTGTCTATTCCTCGCCGCTCGCCGGCTTGTCCTTTGCTGCGACGCCGCCATGACCAAAAAAAGTACCGGTGCCGGTGCCGGAGTTGTTCGGCTTGCTTTGTCGCGGAATTGCTTGATATTATTATAATATTAAAAAGAAAAGGGATCCATCGAAATTGTCACTGTTATAAAAATAAGACGGCAAAACAAAGGAAATTAAATTTGTTAACTGGGAATTGGAATGGTTCAAACTTCATATATACCTAGGAACGTAGGCAGGCAAAACGGGGATTTATGGTGTTTTTTTGGATTTTTCATGCCGCTCTTCCAACTTGCCGCCCTGGGCAGGGGCCCAGGTTGCCGCCCCCTAGAGCGGGTCCTGCCTATTATTATATGTGTAAATAATAATAAGACTAATTCAAATACATAGTGCATCCATCCGCGCCATTTTTAGCCGTCTCTTAGTTTTGAGTTGTTTGTTCTCGGTTGAATTCGGTTCCAGTAACGCGGCCTGACAGTGACGTATTCTAACAAGTAAAGTATGCAACCCCAAAAACATTAGGATAAATCCTTTTACAATTTAGGAGTACTCACTTAACCGTTAGGACGGTCGATTAGAAAACAAAATATGGAATGTTTATGTATAGGACACCTATATCAATATACTATAATATAATATCCGCTAATTCCATAACACTCTGTAGACATAGGAACAATGAATATCGTCGGTCCGCCACTGGTTTCATTTAACCCCGTCAATTGTCACGGTGGTGAGAACACGCTCGCCAGACCTTTCATTAAATCACACACGTAATATCTATATCCTACAATTAACTGCCCTAATTTGCATTTTTAAGAAATATATCTTGCTTGGGTGAAAGACCCTGTATCAAAAAGGCCGCCATCAGCGGTCAGCTTTCATTATTATCTGAAAAGCCAAATGAAGAAATAAGGTATATATATTTTATGAAAGATGGTTGACAACAGAGTTGTAAATATATTTCTTAATTTTGTGTTTGGACTTACTTTATAAAACGTGGCCGAAATTCAATTCCCACATTTAATACATCAGAGAAATTGGGAATTGAGAAACGTTTAAAGAATTTCTTATTTAAAAATCTATCATCGTTTTTTGATGAGCATCTTTTTACCGTTACATGGATATTATCTATTTCGCCTCTAACCAAGTGACTGGATAAATGGGCTATATCAGTTAACTAAACTAATACCTATTATTTTATATTATAATTGTTATTTCACGTTTACAGCGTTACTGTTATGATATTATGTGAATTATAATAGTAGCTTGTACAACAAGAGTGGATATGATGTCCATATGACACGATGAAATAACTTGAGCGCGACTTCGTAGGCAACTGTGCAAAAATCTTTAGTTCGGTCAGAAAATAACAATAGTTCGGTAACACTGCACTCTTTAGAAAAAAATTATGTATGCTAGGGCTCTGGGATAAATGTTTTGATTTAAATTAAAAAAGAACAAATTTTATCAGACAGGTTTATATATTTTTAAAGTATATTCTTAACCTCACTTCTGTTTAGTGTCAAAAACGACTCTTACACAAAATTACTACTTGTGAATTCGGTTTCTTTGTAACTGACTACTATGATATCGTATTCTAACTCGGATGAAGTTAACCGGAAACCTTAGTGTAAAGGAAACAGCAAATTTCCATGTGGGGATAGAGAAAAATTACCATCGTTAAAAATTACTATCAATACACAAAAGCGTTATAGAAAAAAGCGAGGACTGGAAGTTGTACGAAGTAAAAAAAAACAGAAAAGTGATAGGTCCAAAGTTTTAAAAAGAAAGTAATATCAACATAGCATAAAATATGGTTAAAAATAAAAAGTAATACTATGAACTAAACATTGATCTAAATTTTTCTTATAGGATTTTTTGTCCGTGGTTCTGTTTGTGATTGTCTATAAAAAAATATACATAAGTATGGTATTTTTTTCTATTGTCAAGCTAATAGTTTTATTATGCATTTTCTAAAGAACTAAATTGCAAAATATTTACTTTAAATCATAATATATCGTATGTCGTAGGTATGTATATAAAGTATTAGCATTAAAAACAAGCTAATTAAACACATTCACTTATTAAACCAATTGGCAATCTGGACAATTAGCAGATTGAACTAGTGAATCACATCCGGTTTAAATGATTACACTGTGAGGAACCGGGCACATGGCTAGATGAATGAAATTGATGAAAGTGTCAGAAGTCAATTTTGAAGCTTACACATTGCAGCCGCTTACTACCATTTAAACAAATAAATGAATGAATGTATTACAGCATCTGCCGTGAGCAGTGCGATGTTATTTAATTAAATGCATTTTTACCATTTAATAGGTTCATTCAAGATGCAAGTCTGCTGAATGCACATCGGTAATAAAACAGGCCGGTTTCAGTAGCGTGCAATGATATATTGGTGACATTTTCTAAACCAACAAAATCCCGCTAATCGATTTCTCAGGCGCTAAGATTTCGGCAGTGGTTTATGCCTGAAATAGGATTTTTGATTTGCTGGAAAGAATTATGGTTGCCGGTGAATAGTGGCGTGGCCAGAAAATATGCTCCGGGGGGAGAGAGGGACAGTCATGACTACATGTATTTTATGATATTGTACCTAGCGAAGAAGAAGAAAAATTTTTGGGGTTACGTCCAAAGTTCGTTTAAAATTCACTATTAAATTTCGATAATTAAATTATTAAGTACCTCTATTATATATTAAAAAAAAACATTTTTTAGATTTGTGAAAAATACGAATATTGGTGTCAATCCAAAATTTTAACATAAGACGTGTATGACTCTAACCAGCGTTTTTCGAGCTCGGTTTTTCATGATTAAAAATACAGTAAATATCGCTCATTACGCCAAAATTGATGATTTTTCATAAATCATGTATTTTAGGAGCGTAGATAAGAGCAGTTTTTTGTGCAAATGCTTAGGTTTTGAAATACTCCTTCTTACGTGCCGTTTTATATATTCATAATAAAGAATTCTCGTTTCTTCTCGCACTATTTTTTTTGTTATAAATTATCACACTTCTTCCATAAAAAATGTTGCAATTAAAATTTTTACTTTAATTTTTCTCTTTAAAAATAGTTTTTTTAGTTTTTGTTGTAAAAATGTTTTATTGCATGGGTTATATTTTTGTTGATTTAAAATAGCTCTAAAAGAGGGAAAACGGAACAGACAAGTATATAATAGAAAAACACTATTAAATAGTATTCATTTTATTGTTTTCCTTTAAAATTGCATCATAAATCAATAATTAAATCGATATGCGTCCGAAACCTTAATTTCTCTATAAAACAGGACTTTTAGAAAGAAAATTTTAAAAACCAAACATTTCCTTTGCAATATACGCCATGAAAATATTATTTAAAGATTTAAATCTGTCCAAGCGTGAGACGAAAAATTAGATTGCACTTAGACTTTTAGCCCGAGCTCCCCCTAAATACGCCACTGTCGGTGAAAATGAAACAGATTTTTATAAAAAATTTTGTGTAGATTCAGAGAAAATCACTTTTGAAATATCGTTTAGCGGGATTTCGTTGTTTGGGAAAATGTCGCTATTAATATACTTCTTTGCGGAGATATTAGCGTGTGTCCCGTGTGTTTCACGGTTTGATATTTAAGTACCTTAAAATGTATCCCATCACAGCCAACTAAAATGACAAGTTATAATGCCTGATTTAAATAATTTATTTTTAAATTTTTAGTATGAAGTTTGGAAGTTGAGCCGTAGGAAAAATATACTGTATACAATTCGAGTGAGTTGTCCATATTACGCTCTGATGTTTGGGCACTCCGCCTACGGCGTCGTGAGTGTGAGGACCAAAATAAATTAGTTACAATCACAGTTGTCTAATTATTGTTATAAAAAATAATTTCTGCCAATGTCCTTGTTGTCACACTCAAAGTTTTCTCGTTAATCCATAATTAAATAAATGTTTGATTAAAAAAATTGCATTGCCTACAGACAGGTATTTTTACAGTAAGTGCAAAGGAAACTAACTGCAAGCATTCGCTTTGTAAAACGGGTTTAAGCCTTATCGCGTGAATTAAACTTGCACTTAACCTTATTTTTAAATCCTAATTCCAAATTCGTTCGGAACTTTTAATTAATAACTATCAAACCTACCACTTGAAGAAGAATTTTAATGAGGTGCACTTTAAATTATAATATTAAATTATATTATGTTTGATAGTATAAAAATGAGATAGCCCCTGTTGTTAGGAGATTATGTTTTGTGTCGTTACAGGTGATATGATGACATGAAGCGCTATTTTACCTAAGTAGAGTAGGGGAGGCTGGGAAATATTTAGACACTAGGAGTATTCAGTCATAATAATTAACCCTTTTTCCGTCGTGAAAAATATATACAGGGTGATTCACGTTGAGTGGCCTATTAGAAGATCTCGGAAACGAGTAACCCTATCTTTCTAAGTTGAGTTGAGGGTTACTCGTTTCCGAGATCTTCTAATAGGCCACTCAACGTGAATCACCCTGTATAGGGTGAGTCGGGAGGAACGGACCAAATTTCAGTAGTGTATTAAACATGCGAAAACAATGTAAAAAAAGCAATATGTTCTTATCTGATATTTATTTGTTTTCAATATAGCATAATATCAATTTTTCAACTTTTTATTAAAATTTTCACGTAATTAGAGTATGCCATGAAGACTCTAAACTATTTGACATCCATGTTGTCTTGACAATATGTCCGTGTATTGTTGCAGTAATTAACGTTTATTTTCAAGTTTGAGTGATTAAAGTGTTACCAAATGCCAAATACTTATTCAAATAAACAAATGAATATCGGATAAGAACATATGGGTTTTTTTACATTGTTTTCGCGTGTATAATACACTCCTGAAATTTGGTCCGTTCCTCCCGTCTCACCCTGTATAATTCTCCCATTTAAAAATGAACCCCGAAGTGAGTTATTAAAATATTAAAAACAATTATGTGGGTAAAGAGATCTTTAGGTATTGTAAGGTATTTGTTTCTAAAGAGTATTATTAGTATTAGAGCTGCCACCTTTTAGATTTTGAAATACGGGACACACCACGATAATCATGGGGTTTGGTTGCTTGGATTAAGGCGAGGATCAGGCGTTCGGCCCAAGCTTCCTGCACTGCAGCCTAGTGGCTTATTGTGCGCCCCTATCTTGCTAGAAAAGATTTGTTTCTTTTATAAGGTCCAGTAATTCCTACCAAGTTTGTCATGCGGAAGGTTATCTCCACACTGGATTCCTACGAAGATTTTGAAAGGTCAGTGCTTCGCAGTTATATATGATATGTGAGACGGTTTCGACCTCTTCGCCGCAAAAGTTGCATTCAATGGGACCATTGTAAATTTCTATTCGATGTAGGTGTTGTCTTAAGTGGCAGTGGCCTGTTAGTAGGCGAATCACTTGTTTTAGCTGGGTGCACGTTAGAAGCAACCTTCCAATTGATAGCTTTTTGGAGGGTTTCCCAATTGTGGCTCTTGCTTGGGTTTGACCAGGTATCCTGGTCCATCAGGATAGGTGTTGTTGTTATGCCCACCTGTCTGATGTTGCTTTGGTTGCCTGTTTGGATATGCCAAGGGCGGGTTCAGGACCCCTGAAATTTTGAGATGATGCGGCCCGCTCTAGCCCATAAGAGTTCTATCCTGTTGGTCTTTTCGGTTGTTTAGGCACTCCATTGTGATCCTCGATTTGAGTCGGTTGGAGTTTGGGGCATTGAGGATAGCTTGACTGTCTGAAATTGTGGGGACACACCACTATTTTAAACTACGGTTTAGTGTCAGAATATCAAAATATCGAACAAGAATAAAATCTAGATCTGTATTTTCCTTCCTTGGTCAATTCATTGTTTCAACATTTATTTCATTTAGTATATATATTTTCTCTCTAAAATTGGAGTTTGTACTTCTCTTAACGATGACTAAAGACAACTTAGGTGCCCTTTGCTCCCCGATCTCCCCTACAGCGTGGGTTGAAAAGGTATAGAGGAAGCGGTGCAGTCAACTTTAATGAGGTGTCAGATTATAATATTTTCAGGCCAGCTTTGAAAGATTTGAAATTGTTATGATGAAGCTATAGTCAACTGTCACATAAGCCCATACACTGCACACCTGTGGCCCACAAATAGGATAAAATTGGACTTAATCCAGTTAAATTGTTTAGTTATGTTTTAATCTTTTGGCGATAAAAAATTAAAGAGGATCAATAAGAGAACCCATCGGAATCATTGTAAAGAGTACAAGAAGTATAATTTAATTTGTTTGTACTAAGATAGTCCTCCTCTATACAAGCGCGAAATAGATTTACTGTTTTGACTAACTCTGCAGGTTTGTCACAATATTAATAGCAACATTACCAATAAATAAAGAATATTTTTTCTATTCATTGAATTTAAAAATAATTAAATAAGCATAAAAAATTATTTAAAAAAAATATTTAATTACTTTAATAATAGTCATCGCCGGCCCCGCCGATGAAGAAAGAGGAAGAAGAAGAGATGAAAAGTCAAACCGACTCTCTCCAGATGTGCTGGGTTTATTTAAGTTAAATACTTTTTTGCCAAAAACATCTTATATGAAAGCAGACATACTGGCTGTAAAAGAAACTGTTAAAACGTATAACCAACTTTTAAATTATCCACCGGTTAATACAGTAGTGGCAGAATTGCAATAGTTATGGATTACTAAATGGGAACGCGAAGTAAAAAATGACTGTAAAATATCTAAATTACTTCCACATATAATTGATAACTGTGATCCTAATTTATTCCCTAATATTAGGATTTTTCTTCAAATACTTACAACACTACCTGTAAGTGCAGCAATAGTGGAAAGGTCCTTCTCAACTCTAAGTAAGTGACTAAATCTGGTAAGTTTGGCAGTCCCCATTTATGTTAATTACCTAAGCATATAGACGCAAATTCAAACAAAGACAATATTCCGATCGAACGCATAATTCTGGGACATAAGAAAGCATGTGTAAAATTATATAAATTATTTTAGTTGCTATCATTCATCTAAAATCTCAATATTAAAAAGAGGAATTTTTGCCCAATCAACATTTCTTAAATTTCTTCAATAAATTTCTATTATAAAAATAGTGATGTGAGTAGTCCAGTACAATAATCAAGTAATTTTTGAATCTCAAAATAATCGGTGGTATTCGAATACCTCTCAAAATCGTTTATTGAGTACTTTTTGTCGCGGAATCCATTAATGAGTACTTTTGATTGGTAATTTAATAATATCTACTCAGTATTCAATAAAGCAATCGATTCTTAAAAGTACTCGATTCCAAAATATCCTATTCTGATCTTCATTATTTATTAGTTGTCTACACAAGTAGTTGAACTGTCAAATCCCCTTGTTTTCCTAAATTGTGCTTGAGTTGGTGAAAAAAAATTGTAAATATTCCGAATACCTTCGGGGATATCCGAAAAAACCGACATTTTTAGTTTTGGTTTTTTATTTTTTACGCCTTCATTTTTGACTTGAGAAACAAACAAATATCACTTTTTTATAACCGTTTTTTATGTTCAACAAAATGGTGTTACTCGTTTTCAAATTTGACGTTTCATCCATTAGATACCAACCAAAAGTCAATTTGTTTAAATACAGACCTGGAATTTTAATTTGAGTTTTAGGGACTTCTAAGTTTTAGAAATTTAATACAATTTAACGTTTTGTCATCTAATCACACATTTTTAAAAATTATCTTCTATATATCATTACGGTCCTGAACATCTAGAGCCAAATTTTAAAAAAAATATGTCTAATTTGATTAATCCAGAATCCGTCAATTTTTACTCAAAGAGAACTATTTTGTGAGAAAAAAGACAGGACTATTTTGTGAGAAAAAAGACCTAAAGTCTCGGCCTCAAATATTTTTATGTCTGTTTATTTTTGTTACTTACCTACTTGTTTCGCCTGAAACTAGCATTATCAGACCTTATAAACAGTAAAAAAATTGGTTTTGAAACAAACATAAGTGATAGTATAGTAAGATAACTAGACTTACCACTGCAGTTACGGGTTTTCACTCAGGAGCATTATTTTTTTTCTGTGTTAGAGTATTTCGGTACAGGGATAAGGCAAAAACCATTGGACTTGAGGGTTATGCTAGATTAATAAATGAAATAGTAATAAAAAATAGAATTACTTTTCATGACTTAAAAACCTATTCACTTCCTAACCCAGAGTATTGTTTTGGTAAATCTTATTGAAATAAAAACGGCCAACATCAGAACTTCCTGTAATGTAATTTTAATATTTAAGTAATCCTAAAAATAATTGCCAGGGCCGTAATAGTAAAGGGAGAATAATTTGAAATACCAAATGTGTAATTTAATGACAAAACGTTGAAATTTTAAAAACCTTTAAATGGTCTTAAATTTCTAAAGCTTAGAGGTCCTTAAAACTGAAATTAAAATTTCAGTTCCGAAATTAAAAAAATTTGACTTGAGGTTGGTATCTAAAGAAGGAAACGTCAAATTTGAAAAATAATAATATCATCTTATAGAGCATAAGAAACAGCTACAAGAAAGTGTTTTTTCCCATGTCAAAAATAAAGGCACAAACAATGAAAAATCAAAACTGAAAATTTCGGGTTTTTTCGGATATCATCGAAAGTTTTCAGAATATTTACAATTTTATATCGCCAAATTATTAAGCTTTTAAATATGCAACTTTGCCTCAAATTAAACATCTTCGTAGATATCTCTTACCGTTTTCGAGATCCCCTTATAACACGAATTTGTAGCACCCTGTATATTTTTATAATTTCGAACGTATTTTCTTATGTTTCTATGTCCCAAAGTTGTAGTGTTCACCCGGTATACGTACGTCGTTGTCGGAAAACACGTTTAATTAAAGCATTTTAAGTGACCATTTAAACTTTAATTGAATGTAGGTAGACTAATATGTGGCCGAGCATAATAGAATATGAGAATGTGTGATCAGTCAGAGGTCAATATTTGTACACAATAACAGGTCGTGGGATTCAATAATTGTTTTTATTAAGGGTACAGGCAATATTGATACGCCTGCGAGAAAATAAATCTAGAACGTTGTCATTTAATTGATTGAATTAAAATGGACCAATGGACCAATGCAACTTTAATTTATGGAAGGAATATTTTAAAACACAGGGCTCCATTTTATAGGTAACTATCTACCGAGTGGTGCGGTCAGAACAAATAAGATTTCCATAAATTTCGAGGTGGTCAAATATTCGCCCCCGTATTTATTTTAGCCCAAAAATTTACTTAAACTTTTTATAGAATATAATAAGGGAAATGTCCTTATCCAATTTAGAAGTAAATTTTTCTTGTAATTTAAGAGTTATTTAACAAAATTAATTTTTTACACCAGCAAATAAATAATTAAAAATTTGTCAGTTATTTTATGTTAAGGTTATAGGGACAGGTTTTAAATAAAATTAACTATTTTACAACTGTAATAAACTTCTAGTAAAAAAAATCTCAACAGATCAACATTTTTTTTTATTTTACACCTCACAATAAATAACCAAAGAACTAATGATAAATTTGTTACAATATTTAAACAAAATCAATAATATTTACAGTTTTTTTTTTTTTTTTTTATGATAAAACACCTGCACTGTAGGAAAAATCCTTTAAGGCGCTCTGGGAGCGGTGCGAGTGCGAAAAAAGCGATTAACGTTGGTCTTGAAACGTTGAAGATTGTATTCATTGGGGAACACGACCTCAGGAAGATCATTCCACAAAGATGACGTTCTCCAGATGAAAGAATTCTTGAACAATGAAGTTCGAGGAGTACTAAGCTGAACAACATATGGATGAGCGGCAGTGGTTTGCCGTGTATTTCTGTTTTGCATTGCTCTAGGTGGAATCAAGTGGGCAATGTCAGTCGAACACCTGCCATGGAAATATCTGTAAAAGAGAGCAAAATCACCAACCTGTCTTCGATGCTCCAGGCTATCAAGGGTCTTGGTCAGCTCGGGGTCGCCGATCAGACGAATGGCTCTCCTTTGAATGGAATCCAGTAGCCGAAGGGTGTGCTTGGGTGCAGAGCTCCAGACATGAGAGCAATATTCTAATGATGGTCGAATCTGGGCTTTGTAGAGTGTCAAAAGTTGATGAGGTGTGTACAACCTTTTGGTGCGGAAAAGTACACCAAGTTTCTGTGCAGCTGCCTTGGCAATTGCGGCAACGTGATCATGCCAAGACATATTACCTCCCAGATTGACCCCCAGCAAATTAATAGACGGTGCCAGGGGAATTGCGTGTCCTGCCATGACTATATCCGGTTCTGCAATGTTAACCTTTTTGGAGAAGACTGCTGCCTCGGTTTTCTTAGCAATAAATTCGACTTGGTTACTGTCACCCCAAGCCAAAATTTCTTCCAGGTCTTTGTTGAGGCGCAATACTTCATGCTGCCTGCGAAGATGTGCGTCGGCAGCGGATGTTTGGGGAGTCAAGGTAAAAGATGAGACAAGTGTGCTGTCATCAGCAAAGCTATAAATTGGATTTTGGGTTTTCACTAGAAGGTCGTTAATATACAGTAAAAAGAGGGTAGGCGACAATATGGACCCTTGAGGAACACCGGCATTGATGGTGAAGGTGTCTGAGAGAAACCCGTCAATCGCCACTTGCAGAGAACGGTTCTTAAGGAAGCTGGTTAACCATAAACAAAATCCATTAGGCATACCGTAGGATCGCAATTTACTTAGAAGCCCATCGTGCCAAACACGATCAAAAGCCCTAGAGATGTCCAGTGTAACAGCCCGGGATTCTCCATGATGTTCGATGGTGTTGCTCCAAAGATGGGTGACATATGCCAGAAGGTCACCTGTTGATCTGGACTTACGAAAACCGTATTGCAGTGGTAGATATTATTTTAATTAATGTTTAGGAAGATGTTGAAACAACCCCCACCCCGTCCCCCCTCTTATATTAATAAAAACTAGTGGTGAGCCACTGTGTAAGATTTTTATTCTATCAGTGCTATACCACGAAAAATGGATTACTTTTAAAGTCTAACTTTCCGTTTTACAATAAAAGTAATATGGATTTTAAAATTTTAACAATTTGTCATATCCGTATTTTATTTTAGATACCTACGCTCAACTAATCACACATGAAAAATATATTAAATTCTAAAAGTCAAATCCATCATTGGACCAAATTTGCCTGTGCCATTCAAGATATACAGTAGATTTTAATAATAACCTTTTTTGTAAAAAAATTATATTTTTCTACTCCTATACAGCGTGATTCCTAAGTTGACACTTCTTTTTTAGCTGTAGCTTAGGCATTAAAATAATCAACTTTTTCAAATACCTTTTTTCAAAAAACTGAAAAATAGGCGAGAGAGAAATAGAAAATCTAAAAAATCTAAAAAAACGTAGCCTGCTTTACTTTATGTTTTTTGTTTTGTCTTATCTCTTATGCACTTTACGGGTCGGTCGTCAGTTATTTCGCAAACCGCGCGGTGTGTTTTTCTAAAGCAAGTTAATTTTAAATTGGTGACACATGAAAATAGTAAAATTTGAAAACAATGAACTAATAAGTGCGGCTGTTTCTTCAAGATTATACGCAGAAATCTTTCCCTTGCGGACTCATCCTACACCCAGAAGTTTTCCTAATGTTATTCAACGGGCAAGTTAGGCAGGACCGTACTTGATCCATAGTGTAATAACTGAATGTAAGTACCTTATTTTTGAGTTTTTGGAAAAAAGGTATTTGAAAATGTTTATTTTAATGCCTTCTATACACAGCTAAAAAAGAAGTATCAACTTAAGAATCACCCTGTATTACTAAACATTGTTTTACGTATAGTTCACTCTATAGGTAAATTCATTCTTATGCAAAACTGCGTGTAAAAAATAAAAACACTTAACTGTGCGGTATGATGCCGAATCTAACAATCAAGTTAGTCTTGAACCACTAAAATTCTGACATTTATCTATCCTGCATTTTGAATACTTGACAGTGACATTGTCATTATTTGAGATTTGAAGTTCAAATCGATACTTTATAAATTTTAAACCGATCTTTAATTTATTAGTAAGAGTCGTAGAAAAAGTTTAGTACGCATTGCGTGTTGTAAAGCAATTACGCCCTCATGTAATTACCAAGAAATTTTTCCATTCGTGCGTAATATGCTTTTTACCACACTTAATAGGTAATATATTATTTTCTACTCTTACATGGAAATTTGCTGTTTCCTTTACACTTAAGTGGCGGGTAAAGTAGGCTATTCCAGTTAACTGTGCGGCAAAATTGAATATCCATCCTAGTTAGGTTATGAAACTGGCCAATCACAGTAGTCAATTACAGAGAAGCCAAATTTACATGTTGTAAATTCGTTTTCTGACAGTTGAGAGAAGTTAGGTTAACAATATGCATCAAAAAAATGTAAATCTGTCAGATGAAATTTGTTCTTTTTAAATTTAAATCAAAACATTTATCCCAGAGTCTATGTATACACAGTATTTTCCTAAAGAGTACACGAAATGGTCCAAAAATCGATATAATATATAAGGTATAATAACAAAATTAATACCAAAATATATTTCTACCAAATTATTGTTATTTTCTGACCGAACTAAAGATTTGCGCACAGACGCACTTTCAAATTTCAAAAATATCGTTATTTTCACTCATTTCTAGACAATTACTACAAGCTTTGCATAAAATGTACTATATATCTACCAAATGAACGTTGTCTTACTAACCTTGGTTATTTTTTCCATATAAATAATATATTATTATAAATATTTGTGCACGGGGATATTTTCCGATATATTTTGAACGGGGATCCAACCCCAATTGATCTTAAAACTTTTATTATATGCAACAAACATAGAAAATTACCTGGTAATTCTTCCTTAAATGGTGGAACATAAAGATAACCCGATAAAACAGACGAAACAATAAGATTTCTATAAAACAATACATTTTTTACTAAAATTTTTAAGGTTATGTTTAGAGTATTGCCACCTCTTTCCACGTTAACAGTATTGCTAGTTTGTAAATTGGCGATTATTTTAAAAAATTTGACCATAGCGAACGTTAAAAATTCATATTAATGCACAAAATCCATTTTTAACTGTTTAAAACGAATTCTACAGCTATTTTATTGTACTTTCGGAGTTATAATTCTTACGCCAGCAGAAATAAATCCGACAAACCTATTTTTCTTCTGTGCATTTCAGTAAAACAATTATTAATCAAAATACCTGGTTAAGAAAATAAATTGTTCGTTTTTATCAATACATATATCGCTTTTTGTCTGTTATTCAGCAAAAAGCCGAATGCGAGAAAGATAGATATATTCACAAATGAGTTTGTTTAAATATAAGAACTTACCCTAATCGATAAATATGTTACAGTGTAATTTGGTCCATGGATTTGCCATCAAAATTAATGTTTGTTCAATTCATTTTTTATTACCGTTCTCACAAGTTCATGGCCAACTTAAAAGACAAGTTATGATGCCTAATTTAAATAATTTTTTAAAATTCTTAGCATGAAGTTCGGAAGTTAAGTCGTAGAAAAAATATACTGTACAACTCGAGTGGATTATCCATATTCCTCTCGGAAGTTTATAATTTACTTCCTCGTGCGATATGGACATCATATCCACTCTTGTTGTACAAACTACTATTTCAAATCCCTATAATTTGATGTTTCCAGACGCTTATTAAACTAACTTAAAATTAATTAGTTTTAATTTAATAAGAATAAGACTAGTAGGGAGAAAGCCGATGCATACAGCTGTAAATGCAATTGTTTTTTTTGGCATAAAAAACACCATGCTGTACGTTTGCAGCGACAGTTAAAAATAACTAACTGACCCCAGGGTTTGTTTTATACGCTAACAAGGTCCAGACTCTCGTGTTGCGATTCTTCTGGGTGGATAAACATGCCGAACCGAAACTCCAAACTAGTCACATACGAGCCATTGGAAACAAATAAGCAACATAACACCGAACACGTGACTGCACAATGGAGCGGCGTCGGAAACAAGATCGACGGCCGTCGGTGTTCGTCATATGTATTGTTACCACACAGCAGGAAGCAAAATAAACGCACTTTAATGAGATGAGATAACAACTAAAAAGAGTTATAGGCATGGGGGTTTATTAAATTCTTTATTTTATTTTTTATATATTTGTATGCCTACATACCTACATAATATTATGCCCCTGGTAATGCACCAAATATAGTCAAAAATAAAAATATTCGATTCTAACTAGTTATTAATGTTATTTTATAATGAAAAAAAGGATCTTCTTATCTGAAAGGGTATCTGCAACAACTAAAAGAAGCCTGTCATATTTTAAAGTATTGTAAAACTATTAAAAGATGTGTCTCATATTTCAAAGTGTTAAAATACTTTTAAAAAAATCATAAATCAAATCACATTCCAACGTGTTGTTACCGTAATAAAAATACCCATTTTGCATCAGCATTGTAATACTTTAAAGAATTTTTTGTTAATATAATGATTTGGGTTTTTTCGTCACAAATTGATCTAATCTAATAAAAGCTATAATCTATTTCAGAAAGGTGTAGAGTAATAAAATCTCATTAGGTATGCAAAGGGACTACAGAGTGACCCCATTAATATTTAGGCCATTTTCATAATTTGGCTTTGATTTCATTGCAAAATTCTTTATTTTCATCAAGTGCAGGTAGTCCACCCGGGTTTGAATCAATTTATGGGTTTTGCCTATTGTTATCCATTCACAAACACTGAAAACGGTGTGACAAAGGCGTACATTATGTACACCGTATTAGGTACACCTATTTTTTATTAAAATAAAAGAAATTCAAAAGACAAAAAACATTACACATAAATTAAATTATAAAAATTATAATATTCTTCGTAATCTGAGGTACTGTCATCTCCTCTTGACGTTATAATTAACGGGTCGACGGTCCGATCGATCAGGTGGTCAAGATCTTATATTTTCTCCTCTTCCTTAAGGACATGATGAACTGCTTTTCGCCAGTTCTCTGGTATCACTTCCTTAATGGCTTGATCAAACAGTAGCTTAACGTGTTTCAGTTTGAATGTCGTGTTGTGTCTTGCTACAAATCCTTTTATTTGCGCTCATATAAATTCTATGGGATTTAGTTTGAAATGTTATGGCGGTGTGCACAGCACAGTTACAATATGTTTTTCAGCTATATCTTCCACGGCATATTTCATAAAACTATGTTTTTGTAAATTTACTATAGCTAATATTTCCTTCTTTATCAAATTGTCTTCTTTTTTATTTTGTTTAGTTATCATAAATAATTTAATGCACAAAATTTACCTGCGCCTATGGCCGGCACCGAAATTGAACTGGACGGAATTTCCCATTTTATTACTCTACACACCTTCTGAAATAGACTATAGGAAATTAAAAAAATTAAGGGTGGTGGTACGAGGGGATATGAAATATTTCGCGACAAAATGTTTATATGTCATTTTTGGGTCAAGTAGATTTTAAGGAATAAATTATAGAAAAGGTTAAAGGACTGGACGTAAGAAGAGATTTTTTATCAAATATGTTGAGTGACATGTGGATTTTGCAGAACATCAACTTTGATGACTATACAGGGTGTTATGGAAATGACTTATTAAATTTGTACCAGGAAATTCTTATATAAAAATTCTAGGAATCTTTCATATTACGCCATCTTCTGAGGCGTATAAAAAACACCAAAATAACTTCTGGCTATCGATTTTTCTTCGATTATAGCTTGAAGAATATTTTTGTTGGGATGAACAAGTGATTGCCCCATTTTGGGTGAAATACGATGTTTATTATTGCACTCGTGTTTTTCGTTAAAATGAATTATTTTTTATTTGACATTATCATGGAAACATAGGAAACCCAGCATTTTTATGACTGAAATTTTATTATTTTCAAAATTTTAATTTGTTGTAATTCCTCTTTAATTATTATTTATTTTCTCTTTTACGGGAGTAGATAATAGTTATTTACGATATAAGCGTTGTGTAAAGATTCATATTACAACACGAGATGTTAAAGTTCAAAAACGAGGCGTCAGCCGAGTTTAATAAAACATCGAGTGTAGTAATATGAATTTACAATAATAATATTGTACAAAATTTTATCTACTTTCATCTATGAATAAAAATATTTGGCAAAAGGCATTTTTTTAAATAAAAATGCACCTGCTATTAAGTTTACTAATCAAGTTTTTCATGTTACCTTTCGCATAGTTACTGTTTCGCATGGTTACTGTCAAAACTTTGTCAAACAAATTCAAAAATATAAAAAGCGATCTCAAGGTTAGTTCCGACAAAATCCGAGGCGCGGTATGAGTTGGAGTATGAGAAGTTTGAAGATTGGTGCAAAGCTAACAAAATAAAGGAGGTGTCTGAGAAAATCCTTTTGGGTTATTTTTCCGTAAAGCAACACTCCCAGAAACCATCTACACTATGGACTCACTACTCAATGTTTAGAACTATGATTTCAGTCAAGAAAAATCAAGATATAAACAGATTTTCTCAACTAATCGCATTTTTTCACAAAGGAAGACGTATGTAAGTTTCTTAGTACTGCAGATGATGAAACATATTTACTTATGAAGGTTGTTATGATAATCGACATTTTTGGGGCCTATTGGCGCGACGAACTAACTAAGTTAATGTTGGATTATATTGAACACAATGATTTGTATATAAAAATTGTGATTCCATTCTCAAAAACCAAAATTATGCGAGAATTTGTTATAACAGAAGGAAGTGTGACAGGTGTCAACTGTTTAAGTATTTTTCTAAAGTATGCTAAACTTCGTCCTCTTAATGCAACTCACAGGCGGTTTTTTGTATTCTATGGAAAAGGAAAATGCACCTCCCAGCCTGTCGGAATTAATAGTTTTGGAAGTATACCAAAAAAGATTGCAACAAAACTTGGATTGAATAATCCCGAAGGATACAGTGGACATTGTTGTAGGAGGTCCTCAGCCACCATTCTAATTGATGGTGGTGCAGATATGCAGATGTTAAAGCATCATGGGGGCTGGAAATCCTCTTCTACGGCAGAAGGCTACGTTGAGAATTCTTTAGAAAATAAGAAACAAATAGCAAAAAAGATCATGGGGTCAGACACGGATTTAATGATTGGAAATTCGAACGTAAAGGGCTCCATCAAATCCACTTTTGGTATACAAATTTTTAACTGTAAAAAGTGTATTATTAATGTTTATAATAAACCTTAAATTGTTATATTTTAATTAATAATTGGTAATTAATTTTATAATTGTTAATAATAAATAATTCTTCTAAAAAGTGTGGTTTTATTTAACAGCAAAATTTTAATAAAACCGTTTTTTTTTCATTACAGCACTAGTGCTGTAATAGATGCCTTTACAAAACGATTCACAGAACTGTAAAATTCATATTACTAAATGAAAGTAGATAAAATACTATATAATATATGTATGATAACGCCTTGTTAACATACTTATACAATTTCACATTCATGCAGTAGGAGGATTCTTATTCTTATTCCACTTATATCGTAAATATGTATTAATTTAAACCACAGGCAAATTACCAGTTAATATTCTAAACATATTTTTTTTTGAAATATTAGTTTGAAATAAAATTTTATTAATTAATAAACAATTAGCTGTAATCAACTTAGACCTCGTTTTATTGTCACTTTGCTTTCTAACACTGGAAATGTTTTTTGTTGGTTTCTTCACTTAACCAATTAACGTCTGGTAGTTGGTGCACAGGAAGTAGGGTCATAATATTTATTATAACTCGTGCTTAGTCCTTAACAAAACTCACCAAATGCCGTTCAATTTAATCCATTGAATTAAATAATTGACCAGACTAAAGCACTTGTAGCAGTAAGTCATGCTGCGTCTACATACATATCTTACAGGGTGTTTAAAAAATAAAAATACGTTGTTTTTTGCTGCCTTAACTTCTAGCACCATTTGTTCTTTCAAAATGTTTGTTCGTAACACTACTTGTTGTGTTTTTGCCAACTAAACAATGATTATAAATTATTTTAAATAAAGTAGGTATTTAGTTCAGATATATTTTAATAATTAATTTTTCCACTACTAACTTTAATATCATTCATTATTGACCGATTATTAACTTTAGAGTTTTTTTCTACGATCGTTCAAAAAATGGCATTTTGTGTATGCATTTCTAAAGACAAAAGTAGGTCTTTATTGCATACTATGCAATAAAATACTTTTTGCCCTAGTGCAATAAAGTAAATTGCCTAGGAAACGAACAAGTTGTTTATAGTATGTGTATCACAAAACAATATGGCGGAATGACGGACGTGTTCCTTCCAAACAATGAAAGTCAAAGGTATCTATGATCCATTGTTAAATTTGAATTACAACTGAAAGGAGAGGTAATACAGAGCAATTTTAAACTTTTTTGTTAAATAGGAAAGCGATCGTAGAAAAAATAATGTTCGTTACCCCTTGCCAGAAGCCTCTATTATTTACCGTCGTTATTGACAACGGTCAATAATAGAGGCTTCTGGCAAAAACAATATAAAACAGGCAACATGAGCTTTATTTATTCTAAAAATATATGAAAACGTCATGTTTAGACAACCAGGTATTCCAGCTTTCTTTGTTTGGCACCAGTCCTTAAATACTGACTAGGTTTTTAAATACAAAACCTTAGATTTTTGGGGCAGCAACTCATCATTAATTTATTGTGCTTCCACCCTCATTTCTGGAGGAATGCACGTATCAGTAATAGTTTTTTCGCTCATTTTACCAAAAAGACTTGAATTTTTTTATGAATCGACAAATACTGACAACTAAGAATGCCATCTGACAAGATAAAAAAAATGCTTCAAATTTCAAAGCAAAGGTAACTTGACTGAAAAAACAGAAGCAACCCTAAGAAGGTATGTTAACTTTAATTAATAATTTAATGTTGTAAATGTGTTAGTAGTGGAAAAAATAATATATTTACCACGGTTTAGACAACTATTATTGCCCTCACGTCTTAAATCCCTCGGCTGCGCTCCTCGGGATTTAATCGACGCTCGGTCAATAATAGTATGTGTCTAAACCTTGGTCAATAATATACTATTATGAGGGGGAAACGATTTAATATAAAAATTGACTCTGGTATTACCACTTAATTTAAAAGAGTTTAAAAAATTACCTATTACACACAAAGCGTGACCCGTCAAAAAATACTATTTGTATTATAATATACAGTATATCCGAGGATAGGGTTTAAAAGGGCACATTAAAGGTGTGAGTGTGAATGAGAGATTTCTAGCGATTTTAAAAAAATAATATGATATCACTCGTTACTTTTAATATTTAAATTTATTAATTAAATCATGTACTTCTTCTACTTATGGCTTATTTTAAAACATATTTCATGTTTGTTTAATGATATATAAATAATTGTTTCCCTCATTATGAAATAGACCAATCAGGCACCACTATTTTTTGAATAAATTTTGTTTAAATAAGTAATTAAATCCCTCGAGCCGATTTACCGTTAAATTTTTGTCTCTTTATTATTTTCCGTTTGTATACTTAGAGATTAAGGTTTCAAACGCATATCATCTATATATTGTTATTGAACATAGAAAGGGGACTACTCACTACATCTGTCAACATAATTAAGCCAATCAATTAAGTATAAAGTTTCTGTCATAGCGACCTTTGGTATGATAAACTTTATTTCATGCTTTAAATTTGAGTTTTTCTGTCAGTGTTGCTTATGTCGTTGAATTCAACTTTTTATTTATTACTTTTTTATTTAAAATTCTAGTTAGTTTTCTAATTATTATCTGCTTTAGATATAGTATTATTAAATACTACAATTAAGATGTAATTTTTGGGTAATGGTTCTATAGCCCTTCAATCTACGCACCGGTAATACAATTTTGTCGAAATAGATATTATATAGCTAATTCATTCTATAACTGTTACATTCCGCATCCATTTGCATGTTATATTTGGTAAAAGTAACTGACACCAGAGCCGTATTTATTTAAAAGAAATTATCAAATTCCTGATGATGTCAAGATGACATCAAAACGTCTAAAAATTATTATATATATGGTTGAATTTAGGGCTTAAAGAGGTATCAAAAAATAAAGTAAAAAATGCAGGCCCGTATTTAAAAAATCAAACAGTTTCACAAAAATGAAACATTGTACCGCAATTCTAAAAACACGGTAAAAAATGGGTTTCACAATGTTTTTCTGTAGCGGTTAAAATAAGTCGGATAAATTTAATAAAATAAAATATCAAAGTTTTTTTACAATATTATTGAGCAAAAAATTCAGCAATTTTGCTTCCATTTGGCCGATGTATCGCTTATATTTTCCGAGATACCCTTAATGATCATCGAATTTGGAACACCTGGTACATACCGCTGTCTGGAAACTATTATCTTTATAAAACGGAAGGTCCACTAATAAACTTAATTCTTAATAATTTACTTAGTATTATGTATAAAAGCAGCTGCATATTGACGCTTGAACTCGGCACGAGACTGAACTCTAAAATTTTCTTTTTCAATTAGAATATACATGAATGACCAACGCGTGTAGTATTATGTAATTAAGAAAAGGTCATAAAAAGAAATTAACCCAATTATCTATCCTATAATCATATTTTGGGAAATAAAAATAATGGTTTAGATTAAGTTTACTTATGAAGAGCACTAAAAACATTGTGTATTTCACGAAATTTTTGAAAATTTTATTTTATATGAGTAAATAGATATACAGTATACAGGGTGATTCACGGTGGATGGTACGTTAGAAGTATATGACGAACCAGTTAACGAATCGTTTTGAAAATTTGGTTGTTTATATAAACGGACATGCTCTATTTACCTAAAATATTTTTAATGATGCAGTGTTGCCACGTCTACCTAAAATTAGTAGCAACTTCGTTATTTTAAATGGAACACCCTGTATTTTATTAAATTTTTGAATCCTCTATTACTTTCTTAACAACTTTATTTAATGTTATTCTATACTTATCTCTTACCGTTTCTAAGATAATAATTAAATTGCATTTTTTTGACGAAAAACGTTAACTTAAAAAAATGTTGATATTTTTGAACTCTGAAATATTAGAGCCCCGAAAATTGGTGGATGGGTAAATATTACCAGGGGGCTTTTAACCCTATGCCGAAATCTTAATTGCGATATACAGGGTGGTTTAAAAATACAGTTAATTTGGGGACTTCAATAGGTGACCATAAGTATATTTTTTTAAATGTAACACCCTGTATATTATCACTGATTTAGAAAGCTACTTAAATTGGCTCTTTATTTTTGTATAACATATCTATAGCTAACTAGTCAAGTTTTTGACTTATAAGCCATTATTTGTAAAATTTGGTCAAAAATTTAATTTCCTTTTGATTTTTAGTAAGTATGCCATGACAAACTCTTGTTTGAAATAAAAATTATGTCACTCTCATTATTGTTGTGGTATTTAATTAAATATTGTCGACTGAGATACTGAATGATTACAAAGCATGGAAGAAATCTATTCGAACGCAGTACTTATGAAGTTATTTATTTTATTTGGACAGTGTGATCAAATTATCTCTAGAACATGTATAAAGTTTAATGAAATGTACCCAAATCTACCGCCAATGAACTTAAGGAAATTCTTACGGATCCAGAAAAATTTTACTGAGTTTGGTTCAACTTTAAAAGCCCCAAGAAACTTGCCTCGACCCGTAACTTCTGACGAAGACAACCAGATTAATGTTTTGGCTTATTTTCATGCATTTCCTCAGTCGTCAATACGTTGTGCTGAATATGATTTAGGTCTAACATATTCATCAGTCCAGAGGATTTTAGAACAGCATAACATGCATGATTTTAAATTTACTAAAGTTCAAGCCATGAAGCCTCAAGATCCACAACAGAGAGTTGAATTTTGTGAGATGTTATTAGTGCGCACCCAAGAAGATCCAAACTTTTTAAGTAAAATAATTTGGACCGATGAATCTAAATTTTCAAGGGAAGGGGTTTTCAATAGAAGAAATAGTCATTTTTGGTCAAGAGATAACCCTCATGTCACCAAGGAAGCTGGATTTCAAGAAAAATTTAGTTTTAATGTTTTCTGCGTGTTAATGGACAATCAATTAAACTATTTTATATACGACGAGTCATTAACATCGAGAAGCTACTTAAATATTTTAAGAACAGTTGTCGAAAACTTTGTTGATAATCTGCCCCTTGAAGATTATCGAAGCTGTTGGTATCAACTCGATGGAGCTCCTGCACATTGTACAAGAGAAGTTACAGTGGAACTCGATAGACTTTTTGATGATCGTTGGATAAGACGTTTGGGGCCTTGGAATTGGCCTCCAAGATCACCCGATCTCAATCCATTGGATTTTTACTTGTGGGGCATGTTTAAGGAAAAAATTTACAAGTCACCAGTACATTCAAAAGAAGAATTGCTACGTCGAGTTACCCAAGCATTTAGAGAACAAAATCCAAATGAGATTAGATCTTCCACGACTAATGCGGTAAATACCCGCATCTTAAAGTGTTTGGATGTAAACGGACAGCGTTTTGAACAATTGTTAAAATGATCGATTTAATTTTTTTTTTATTACAGTCCTGAAATAGTATAAATTTCCTTAAGTTCATTGGCGGTAGATTTGGGTACATTTTATTAAACTTTATACATGTTCTAGCGATAATTATATCACACTGTCCAAATAAAATAAATAAATTCATAAGTACTGCGTTTAAATAGTTTTCTTCAGTAATTTTTAACTGAATTTTTAAAGAAAGTGCCATAATTTTTATGTCAAACAAGAGTTTGTCATGGCATACTTACTAAAAATCAAAAGGAAATTAAATTTTTGACCAAATTTTACAAATAATGGCTTATAAGTCAAAAACTTGACTAGTTAGCTATAGATATGTTATACAAAAATAAAGAGCCAATTTAAGTAGCTTTCTAAATCAGTGATAATATACAGGGTGTTACATTAAAAAAAATATACTTATGGTCACCTATTGAAGTCTCCAAATTAACTGTATTTTTAAACCACCCTGTATATCGCAACTAAGATTTCGGCATAGGGTTAAAAGCCCCCTGGTAATATTTACCCATCCACCAATTTTCGGGGCTCTAATATTTCAGAGTTCAAAAATATCAACATTTTTTTAAGTTAACGTTTTTCGTCAAAAAAATGCAATTTAATTATTATCTTAGAAACGGTAAGAGATAAGTATAGAATAACATTAAATAAAGTTGTTAAGAAAGTAATAGAGGGTTCAAAAATTTAATAAAATACAGGGTGTTCCATTTAAAATAACGAAGTTGCTACTAATTTTAGGTAGACGTGGCAACACTGCATCATTAAAAATATTTTAGGTAAATAGAGCATGTCCGTTTATATAAACAACCAAATTTTTAAAACGATTCGTTAACTGGTTCGTCATATACTTCTAACGTACCATCCACCGTGAATCACCCTGTATAGAAAGAGCCTTTATTTCGTAGCCTTATAGTGAAATTCATCATTTCATAAAAAGCCCAGGCTTTTTTTATACTCCTATATTAGTAAACATTGTTTTAGGTAAAGTTCACTCTATAAGTAAATCCATTCTTACGCCCAACTGTGGGTAATATGCTTTTAACCACACTTAATACGTAATATACTAATTTCCTACGACCACCTATGAAAATGAGAAAAAAAACAAGGTTAACTTGGCTCGAAAGCGCCAAATATCACACGCGTATTGAAAGAAAATATTTCAACTCTAGAGTGGAAATACAAGGCACACTATTTAATTTAAACATTATGGTGCCAATTTGACAGACCACACCTATTTATTAAAACGAATAAATTTTTGAAAGCAGTTTATTATCTAACTTATTTATCATGTATTTGTCGATTGATTTCGAATTAGAGTGTGAAAATACGCCAACTGAAATTATAAAAAAGTTAAAAATATACTAGAAAATCTATTACCAGTCAAAACAAGCCCCGCTGAAGAAAATGTCATATATTAAACATAAAATTTTTATGTGATGCCATAGCGTAGAGACTAGAGCTATGACCTACAGATCGAAAGGTCATAGGTTCAAATCCCATCAGGAGTATTGACTTTTTTTTAAAAAACATGAAACAATTTATAGAATTAGGTATTTTGAATTGAAATCTTCCTTGTTGGATGAATTTTTTAAATTTATATTTAATGCATCTTTCCCTGATTAAATTTTAAAAATTCATCCAACAAGGAAGATTTCAATTCAAAATAATTCTATAAATTATTTAATGTTTGGTCCGTCAAATTGGCATCATGTGTTTAAATTAATAGTGTGCCTTTTATTTCCACTCTAGAGTTGAAATATTTTTTTCACAAATCAAAGGTTTTTTTAATAATTCTTTGTGGTCGTAGGAAAAATAGTGTACATTACTCGTGTGAAACTGATTATTCTTAAACTCGGGGAATTTCCGCACTCGGCTGACGCCTCGTGCTAAATATCTCCTCGTTTGAAAAGTTGAAAGCCCAGATTCGACCATCATTAGAATATTGCTCTCATGTCTGGAGCTCTGCACCCAAGCACGCCCTTCGGCTACTGGATGCCATTCAAAGGAGAGCCGTTCGTCTGATCGGCGACCCCGAGCTGACCAAGACCCACAATAGCCTGGAGCATCGAAGACAGGTTGGTGATTTGGCTCTCTTTTACAGATATTTCCATGGCAGGTGTTCGACTGACATTGCCCACTTGATTCCACCTAGAGCAATGCAAAACAGAAATACACGGCGAACCACTGCCGCTCATCCATATGTTGTTCAGCTTAGTACTCCTCGAACTTCATTGTTCAAGAATTCTTTCATCTGGAGAACGTCATCTTTGTAAAATGATCTTCCTGAGGTCGTGTTTCCCAATGAATACAATCTTTAACGTTTCAAGGCCAACGTTAATCGCTTTCTTCGCACACGCACCGCTCCCAGAGCGCCTTAAAGGATTTTCCTACAGTGCAGGTGTTTTATCATAAAAAAAAAATCACTTTCATCACTTGTTATGTAATATACTAATTTCACTATAATCGAATTTACTATATTCAGTACTAACATCCTGAGCTACAACCTGTTGAAAATATATCCCAATAATAAAAATCTTACCATGCCTTCATACATATTGTAGAGTTTTCGATTCACTAGAAAACTCCTGAGTTAACTTTTAATTTAAAATGCTCTGAGAAAGTTTGTTGAAAACAATTGGCCCTAAGTAATGAGGTAAATTTTTACTAATATTTAATCTACAATGCAAATCATGTCTACCACGGCAAAGTTATTGGTGAATATCACGATTTTGTAAAAATTTTAATTTATAATAATAAATGTACTTGGATCATTAATAAAAACACCTATAAAGGTGAGGATTCCCAGTCTCATAACTTGTGACCTGGCGGTCGTACCAGGTGAAAAGCCAAGAATGTACCTTAATACCCTTTTCTATATTATAAAAACATCTCAGACGAAATCCCCTTAAAACCAAATACCATAGTGCTGACGGGAGCATAATAAAATATAAGCAATAACCATTATGAACAAAGAGAAGCTCTTCAATAGGAAGAACGATTCTTAAATTTCTGATCATATAACAGAGATAGATAGATATATTATTTTTGAACTATTAAGGTACGAGGAATTTTTATTAAACCATTCTAAGAGCACTTTAATACACCTATTGCATACTTTCTTGAGTTTTTTATGATTCGAACATAAAATTACAAATGAAGAGTCGTCCGCAAACAGAGCTGCCACCCAATCAGAGTGTATATTCTCTAAGTGATCATTAATGTAACAAATGAACAATATTAGTCTTAATACGGATCCCTGTGGGACTCCTAGATTAACGCAGATCATGCCCGAAGCAAATGACTTTCTTCCTGTAACCGGATCGACCTGTGATACACAAACATTTCCTCCTGTTTGTAAAAATCTCCTCAACCACTAAAGAGAGACTCCCGTTACTTCAATTGCCTTCATTTTACTCAACAACAACTGGTGATTTACGCATGTAAAACCTTAGCGAATGCCGTTTGGCACTCATGCTGCAATATACATAAAAAAAATCAATTAATCGACATTTTCCTTTCCACCTGACTTGTGGTTTCCCTTATTTTAAAATAATTTTCTGTATTATTGACTTACACTATTTATACAGAAATAGAATCTAATTCCTCATTCTCAGATCCAGGCGATTCCTCCATTTTAGAAAGATCTATTTTAACAACATTATTATACTTAAACTATTATATGAAGCGTAAAAAATTGATCCTCCTTGTTCACTAAAGAAGTTTAAAATTGTAACGGCATTATTTTTTTGCTGATACAGTGTATTAGAATCGGACCCTTAATAAAGTTTACTCAATTAATTAAAACCTCAAATTCGCTAAATATTTCGAAATACCTTTTTGAATAAACAAAGAGATCAATAAAATAATATCTAGATGGCTAATTTAAAGTATTTTTTAAGTGAGAGCTTTTATTAAACATTCAATTAAAACTGTATAATGTAAATGATAAATTTAAACAAAGAGGCTTTTAGGATTACCGCCGAAGTGATTTCTTTGAGGTATTTTTCACAAAGACGATCACATACAAGTCTTGATAGCAAGTGTTTAAGGCTGGCATCACAACAATAACACACATTGCAATGTAATAACTTTACTTTGATATAGCCAAAGATCTGATAACCACGCAGGATGGCTTAAATCTTTGATAGATAATGCCGGCGGTTCAATCAATATTAAATGTGTAGGTTAAAACGTCTTTAGAAAGCGGCGGTGTACAAAGAAGCGCGGCTGTCAGATGTTCATTTGAGGAAGAAGATACTTGACGTGCTAGAAATACGAGGTAACCCACATACCGCATAATTTAACGGTCGCTAAAATTTTAAAGGGATGCTTTTAGGATTTGGCAAGGGTTTTTTAGGGTTTATCGGTATAGTATATTAGGTTACAATAGATTATTAGTTTTTTTACACAGAAAAAAATGATGGCATAGCAGTGGGGTATTTAGGGGGGAAGGGGGGGGGGAGGGGGGGGAGTTGCCGGGCTGCAGCCTCCCCCCCCCCTAATTGCAACCAAATTTTTCGTTTCACGCTTGGACTCTTAATTTACATTTTTAAATAATGTATTCTTGGCTTAGATTACAAAGGCCTTGTAGGAAACGTTTGGTTTTTCAAGTTTTCCTTCTAAAAGTCCTGTTTTAAATAGAGATTAAGGTTTCGGACGCATGTCATTTTAGTTATTGATTTATGATGCAATTTTATAGGAAAACGAATAAAAATAATAATGTTTTATAGTATTTTTCTATTATCTACTTATCTGTTCCGTTTTCCCTTTTTTAAAGCTATATAAAATATTTTTACAATAAAAAAACAATTAGGTATTTGTTTTTAAAGAACAAAATTATAGTAAAAATTTTAATTGAAACATTTTTTATGGAAAAAAAACAGTGCGGGAAGAAACGAGAATGCTTTATTATGAATATACAAAACGGTACTTAAGAAGAAGTATTTCAAAACCTAAGCATTTGCACCAAAAACTGCTCTTAGATCTACGCTCCTCATACACATGATTTCTGAAAAATCATCAATTTTGGCGTGGTGAGCGATATTTACTTTATTTTTAATCATAAAAATTCGAGCCGGAAAAATGCTGGTTAGATTCATACATACGTCTTATGTTAAAATTTTGGATTGACACCAATATTCATATTTTTCACAAAAATATAAAAAATGTTGTTTTTTTTAAAGAGCCAGCTAGGAATATCAAAAAAAGAAACATTTACAAAAACAAATTTAATCCAACCATGCAGAGGGGGAGAGGTAATAAGTTAATTTTTGAAATTTGATAGTAGTTAGGTGAATTTTAAACGAACTTTTGGCGTGGCCCAGAAAATTTTTCGCATGCAGCGCGTTTCCGCCTTCTTCCCTAGGTACAATATCATGAAATACATGTAGTCCCGTCTGTCCCTTTCTCCAGAAAAAAATGTCCCACTTACGCCCACTGAGCCCCCTCCCGAGAGAGAATAAAACACTTAATTTTTTGCTGTAACTTGCATATTATCGTATATAATATCATAAGAGAGAATTTTGACGGTAACATTTTTGACTGGTATGAAAGTTTGTGCTTGGCAATTAACAAAAAGCAACAAAATGGAATAAAACGAAGAGAAAATTTTGTCGATACAAAATTTTTCTCTCGAATGATATTCAAAAAGACTATTTCACGAGAAAACAATAAAAAAATACACTGTTTATTTAGCAAACTAGAAAGTTTTTATTTATTTATTACTAATATTAAACTTACAGTTGTTATCAATAATAGTTTGTCCATTCTTTTCTATCAAAGCATGGGTTTGGGTATGATTGACTTGCATTAAATGCATTTTGATTGGTCGAAGATCCGGAACATGCTTCATTTGTGGTCAATGAGCTTCAGATTATGATTGCTGACTAGCTGCAGATATGGTTTCAGGGAATTTACGTTTGAGTGACCTATTAACTTAATCAAATCTTGTTCCCCAACACCTTGTTTAAATAGGGCAAACACAGAGGAAGATCGATGAGAATTATTTGTTATTTTATGCTTCTTCGTATCAATTCCAATTCTTTCCGCTAAAGTTTTGGTTCACTTAGATACTGTATTTAATCCTAGTGGAGTATTTGTGAACCAACATCCCTTCTGCCAGTTTGGATAAACCGAGAAAAAGTCTGTGGAAATGTTTGGTCCTCTTTTTTCCAATAATTTTAAAAATAATCTTACAGGGCATAAAGAATTTCTTACCAACCATTTGCTTTTGACCCACCTTGAGCTGTCTTGGAAAATATGTTTTTATATTAAATTCTCCCATGGTATCAAACTTCTTTTGAAAATATGGAATTTTTCAATTTATGGGCTCATTGCCTCTCCAAGCTAGTTCAAAAGAGCAGAGATGAAAAAACTTTGTTTGTTCGAGATTTTCTTCATTGTAGCTTTGCATTATTGTTAATAAATCTTTGGTAGATAATGCGTTTGAACCTCGGTTTGAACTTACTTTCCCGTTCTCCTGACAACTTTGAAGCTGCTCTTTGTGTCTCTTGCCATTCGCGCATTTTTAAAGAAAATATCCGTAAAAGGGTCAATCTCTATTTCGTAAAAACACTATAATCTTGTTAGTCATATGTATGTTGAACGCTCTCTAGCGGTAAATTTTGGGAACTTAAAAATATTTTCCAGAAATATTTCTTGATCGATTTTGTATAATATTTTTTATTTCAATACGTTAGGACGAACGGTTCCTGAGATATGGCCGGCGTCCATTCTTATTTGGCCACCCGGCACATGTTAAACGCACATGGTACGTCCATAATACGTCCCTGGATGCGTAACGTAAAATGGACATAAAATGTACGTCCTTTAAACGAGGTATTCTATCTGGGACAGAACATAAAATGTAAACTGTTTTATTGACTGTGAATTCCCAAGCAATAAATAACTTTTTATTAGAATTGTAACCGTCCGCAAAAAAAGTTATTAGATACAAGCAATATATTTGCAAATAAAAGGTTCAAACATAACAAATATTTCTCCTCGTAATCCGAATGTGCTCAATCAAATACCAAAAGCGGTTTCGAACACAATAATGGAGATGTTAGTGTTAACAATTCTCTACAAATCACCCTACACAGTGAGACCCTTACATAACATAATACATAAAAACCATGAAGACTTTATGGGGCCCAGATTAACACGTATGTTTAATAAATAGCCGGATTTGGCAGCTGTGCTAGAGTGGAGAAGGGTAGTTAACCCCTATAGTAGTTCAAACCAAGTGCATTCTCGTTTCGTACCATATAACATATCCATGTTTTAACATGGGCCAATGGAGGGCCCATTGTTGTGACACAATACCGCAAACATTTGTAATAATATCGATGTGCTTTTGAGGTTTCTGCAAAAATAAAGCGTGATCAGCCTGGTCGATATTAGTAGGCTTGTTCATGTTTATGTTCATGTCAGTACAGCTGTACTGAAAACAACAAAATGGGAAAAAAGTTATTTAGTTGACTCTACTGGGTATTTCAAACTTTTTGATTCCTTAAAGTAATTGGTCAATTGGCGAGTAAATCTCTCTTTATTTATATTATCATAGAATCAATTTTGTCATGACATTACATTAACATCTAAAAATTACACTATAAATGTTGCTCCAACTTGATCTCATTTTAACAGGACCAGTAGGCCTGGGCTTAGGGCCCCGCTTTCAGAGGGACCCAGCGCTCAGTCTGAGCAATACTATACTTATTCAAATGTGGAGCTCAATTGCAAAACTGGGATGCTGTTGAACTTTCTCATAGTAAAAAAATATTTTATAAAATTTAAGCCTACCAATTTAATTATTACTTTATACCAAACAAAAAACAATCGTAAAAAAGTCCTGACATATTGCAGTACCGTTTGTTTTTTAGTTTAGTATTACTCTTTATTCGTATTCGTTCAATCACACGCCCCGACTAAGGTGGCAGCTTTTTTATAGATTCTGGATAAATATGATATTTATATTTATTTCGATTTAAATTCATTCCAGAATAAAACAACTTTAACATAACATAATTTAAATTTATTATTAAATAAAAATAACTCCGCAAAGGAAGGTAATGTATAGTCTAGCAGGCGAGAGGCGGAAAGCTCGATGTGTTCTTTGATCTATGTCAGCTTTTTTGTATGCCATATTTATTTGTGAAATGTTTTTAGTTTTTCTTGATTTTGTTTATATATTTATCTATTGAAAAACGGTTTTCCAGTTAATTCTAATTATTATTGTTTTTATAGTAACTAAGTTATTTTCTTTATGATATCAAGACCACTCTAGTATACGGTGGAAAACAAAAATATTCTTTCCGCATTTATTAGACCAAAATCAGAATGGCAAATGTAATTAAATAATAAATACGAAGATTGAAATCTATGAATTGTTTTCCACGGCACACTTGCTTGACATAACTTCTCATGGCATTACATTTATGATTATTTTGTTAATTTTTACCATTACCTAATAAATAATTATTAGCCATCTTCTTTTAATTCCTTGCCTATTGACATCAGGATGGCGCTCATCTCAGCAGTATTGTGCAGGTGTGTAAAGCAGGGTTGGCTGACGGGTCTTAATTTGCGCTAGGCGTTGCACTGCATGTATACTCTTCAATATCATGTAATCTACCTTTATTTATAACTTAGTTTTCTTTACTAGTTTCCTTTTATTAGACTATTCGTTTTCTTTCTCGCACATTCTTATACAGAGTGCTACAAGTACCTACAAATTCGTGTTTTTAGGATTCCTTAAATATTAAAATTACATTACAGGAGGTTATGATACAGGGCCCTAGCTAGAGGGGTGTTGGCCAGGGTGAAGCCCTGGTAAAGAAATATTGAGCCCTGGTAAAAAGATTTTGAAATAGAAAAAAATAAGTGTCAAAAATGTCTGCAAGTTATTTGATAAGTTTAATAAAATAAAATTATTTAAATAATTTCGTCATACGGGTAGAGTCCTGTCCTGCCCCTGTCTGTTCCGTTTTCCCTTTTTTAGAGCTATTTTAAATCAACAAAAATATAACCCAATGCAATAAATTATTTTTACAACAAAAACAAAAAATAATTAAGTATTTATTTTTAAAGAAAAAAATTATAGTTAACATTTTAATTGAAACATTTTTTATTGAAGAAGTGTGATGATTTATAATAAAAAAAATAGTGCGGGAAGAAACGAGAATGCTTTATTATGAATAAACAAAACGGCACTTAAGAAAGAGTATTTCAAAACCTAAGAATTTGCACCAAAAACTGCTCCTAGATTTACTCTCCAAAAATACATGATTTGAGATGAGAGCGATATTTACTTATTTTTAATTATGAAAAATCGAGCCCGAAAATCGCGTGTTAGAGTCATACATACGTCTTATGTTAAAATTTTGGATTGACACTAATATTCATATTGTTTACAAATATAAAAAATGTTTTTTTTAAATAAAGAGCCAGCTAGGAAAATCAAAAACAAAGTAAAAAAAAACATTTACAAAAACAAATTTTAATAATTTAGATGAAATTTGTTAGTAGTTAGGTGAATTTTAAACGAACTTTGGGCGTGGCCCCGAAAATGTTTCGCCTGCGGCGCTTTTCCGTCTTCTTTCCTAGGTGCAATATCATGAAATACATGTAGTCGTTTAAAATAAAAAATAAATAAAAAAAAATTAAAATGGAAAATGAATAGTCGGCTATCAGACAATTATTATTTTCCATTTTAATTCATTTGCAGACACTAAAAAACTATACTAATAATGGTGATAACTTTATTAAAACATTTAAAATACGGAAGTCCAAATAATAAGTGGTAATCGTAAAAAAAATAAAACTTATATCTAGTGGGGTGACCTCGACTTTGAATAACTTCATGACACCTCTGAGGCATACTTCTAATAATGGTGTCAATGTGTTCTTGAGACACTAGTTGCCACGAGATAGGAAGTAGCTGCCGCAACTGATTAATGTTTTCTGACTGAGGCAAATGTTGATCCAGTTGGTACTGAAGCCTGTCCCACACATGTTCAATCGGGTTGAAGTCTGGAGAATATGGTGGTAATGGTAAATGATTTAACTCTAAGTTGTTAATTTCTTCTATTACCACTCGAGCTCTATAAGGGCGAGCATTATCGTCAAGAAAGACAAAATTGTGACCAAATCGACCTCTAGTCCCTGTCACATAAGGTGTAATAATTTTATCCCTGTATATTTGACCAGTTACTGTATTATCAAAACAGTGCAGCTCAGTTCGAAACCCCAGAGCAACACCAGCCCAAACCATGACACCACCTCCTCCAAATTTATGAATTGGCTGCATATCTGCTGGCAAGTTTCGTGTATTTACAGTTCTGTACACTCTTTTACGACGAGAATCATTGTGTAAGCAATATCTTGACTCGTCAGTAAATAATACATGGTTCCAAATAAAATTTTCTTCAATTCTTGCATTGGCCCAAGCAAGCCTAAGTCGTCGATGGTTCGCTGTAATAGCAATTCGCCTTAGCGGCCTATAAGACTTAATTCCCACTTCTTTGAGTCGGTTTCTCACTGTCTGGTCAGAAACCTTTCTTCCTATTGCATTTTGTAGTCCTTGTTGAAGTCGTCGAGCTGTGCTAAAGGGGGCTCTACTTACGTCTATTCTAATGTGTCGATCTTCTCTATCATTAGCAGCCCTTACAGTCCGCTACCGGGTCTTCTACTGGCACTTCCAGTCTCCCGATAATGACTAATGATTCTTGAAATCACACTCTTACTTTTACCCAAAATATTTGAAATTTCACTTTGTCTGAATCCACATTGGTGCAATGTGACAATAAAGTTACGTTGCTCTTCGGATAAATGATGTATTTCCATATTTTTAAACTAAACAATTAACGTCAATTTCAAACGCCTTCATAAAACTTCACATTCATAGAATAATATTTTTCATTTCAAACTCGTTTCCGTGGAAACGGTCATTGTTTAACACTTAAAGGCAAAACAGCTCTGGAAATGAATGGTTTAATTTAAAAATTAATAGCTTTCTGACTTTACAGAATAAATTGATGATTCCAAAAACGTTTCGGCAGAATCTAGTAAGCTTTCCAAAAAATACCCTAGAATAAATCAGAAATACATTTGCAATACTTTTTAAAACACAGTGGGTAACACAGGAACATAACCCTTTTTAATAATAACTTTGGCTCATGTCAAAGTCGACAAAATTTCCCATCCAACATCCAACACTGGTTTAGCGATCCTCCTCACTGATTTCTGCTATAAAATATCTATCCTTAAAAAGATGCAAAAAAATGTTAGTTCCCTATTCACTTTTGAGTAGTTTATTACTTACTGTATGTATTTATTTTTGTATAAAATAATAAGGCATTATTATTAAAATAATATGCAAATCGAATTTAAACGTATTTTCTTCGGTTCTTATTGCTCCCCCACGACTTTTTTTTCGATTACACAACAGATTTTACATTAATCGGTGGTCAGGACTAATAAAGGCATTATCACTAACAAAAATATTCTATCAAAGCGAATCCTGTTAGTTTAATTATTATTGATACACAGAATGGGGAACTTGGCAAGTTAACCGCATCTCTCCATTTCTGCTTACACAGCGTGAACGCTTTTCGCCTGATTTACAAAATGAAACTAATTATTAGGAAAAGAAGTTTTTGGCTTTATGCTGATTCGAGTAAACAAAATCGTCAAGTTTGGTGATATGACGCCGCACTCGACATGATATTTTAACAATATTTCTAGCATTGATTATTATTGTTTTCTATATAATTTTTTTTTATAAGTTTAGTTATACACCTACATATATTCGAAATATTGAATAAATATTTTTTCTACTCCAACCTGGAAATTTGCTGTTTCCTTTACACTAAAGTGATTGGAAAAGTGAGCTATTTCGGTTAACTGAACGGATATCCTAGTTAGGATATGAAACTAACCAATCATAGTGGTCAATTCCAAAGAAACCAAATTTACATGTAAATTTTACGAGTCATTTCCTGACTTTTGACACAAGTGAAGTTAAGAATATACTTCAAAAATATGCAAATCTGTCAGATTAATTTTTTTTTTAATTTTTTAAATCAAATTATTTATCCCAGAGTCTACACAATTTTTTCCTAAAGAGTACACGAAAAGGTGCGAAAATTGAAGGTATAATACCAAGATTAATACCAAAATATATTTTTACTAAACTATTAGGAGATTGACTACACGGCCAAGCAACTTGCACAGAACAGATGGACAGAGTTGACAACCTGTAGTACATCCAGGCAACTGTGGCCCACATTCGATAAAAAGAGAACCGCAGAGCTATTGAGACACAGTCGAAAAGACGTGAGAAATATTACTGCGGTTGTTACCGGACATTGCCTCTTCGGTAGACATGCCGAACGTATGCAAATACCCACTAACGACTTCTGAAGAAGTTGCAGAGATGAGGAAGAGGAAGAAAGTATTCAACATTTTCTGTATGAATGCCCTGGCCTCGCAAGAAGGAGGTTCACTACTCTGGGTGAATCATCTTTCGATAGCCTGGAGGAACTAAGCAACTTACAACTTGGACGGCTGAGCAGATTTCTGAACAGTAGTGGCTGGTTTGAATGAGTTGTTAAAATTCTTCCGCGGTTACGTCGCACTAACCATCAGAGATCTGATGAAGGTGGGTTCTACGGAACACGTGTGGTATCACAACGGACCTAATCAGGACTACGTGAGACTGTTTGGTCAGAACCAAGGGTCTGCCACTCTTACCTAACCTAACCTAACCTACTAAACTATTGTTATTTTCTGACTGAACTAAAGATTTGCGCTCAGATGCACTTTCTTATTTCAAAAATATCCCGTTTTCCACTCATTTTCAGATAACTTCTATTAAAAAAAATTTATTATATACCTACCAAATGAACCTTTGGTGTTTTTTTTAATGCAAATATTTGTCTACTGCGATATTTTCTGATATATTTTAAACGAAGATCCAATCCAAATCGACCTTTTATTATACGCAACAGATGTAGAAAAATAACTGCTAAATCTTCCTTAAATGGTGGAACATAAAGATGAGTACATGAAACCAGATAAAACAGACAATATTTTAAGATTTCTAGAAAAAAATTAATTCCATTTTTTACTAAAGGTTATAAGATGATGGAATTTCTACAGTATTTCCACTTCTCTTTCCAAGTTAACAGTGTTGTTACTAGTTTGAGAATTGGCGATTATTTTGAAAAACTTTACCATAACGAACGTTAAAAATTCATATTAATGCACAAGACTGTTTAAAACGAATTCTACGGCTATTTTGTTGTACTTTCTGAGTTAATTAATTTTTTACGCAAGCAGAAATAAACCCGGACAAACCTTTTTTTCTTCTGTTCATTAGAGCAGGACAATTGAATCAAACTAGCTATGGTTGAGAAAAATAAATTGTTTATTCTTATTAATAAATATATCGCTTTTTGTCTGTTATTCCGCAAAAGGCCGAATGTGAGAGAAATAGATATATTCAAAGTGATTTTGTGTAAATATAAGAAATGACTCAAATCGAAAAATGTTGCAATATAATTTGGTTCATGGATTTGCCAACAAAATTAATTTGTCTTCAATTGCTTTTTATTATTTTCTTACACGTTCATGGCCAACTTAAAAGACAAGTTATGGTGCATTATTTAAATAACTTTTAGTATCAAGTTCGGAAGTTGAGTCGCAGAAAAAATATAGGTCCTGTACAACTTGTGTGGATTGTCCATATTGCGCTCGGAAGTTTGAGCACTCTACCTACGGCGTCGTGCTCAATTTACTTCCTAGTGCGACATGGACATCATATCCACTCTTGTTGTATAAACTACTATAAGAATATTATTAAAATGGTGAGTGGGATCACACCATAAATAAATTACTCTTACATCCGTTCGTATAGCTTATTGGGTACTAAGTCAATAGTTGGGGCGTCCTCTGCAAATATCTCTTCCTTCTTTTGAAAGCGTCATTTGCCAGTTTTCAGAACCTGTATCATCGTTTTTTATTTAAAATCTTTAAGAAAACACATACATTCCAATAATGTTTCAAAGGGCGCCCTCTAGCGAACACCTCAGAAAACTAAAACACATACAGGGTGTTATGTATTTTCCCGGGTATATTTGAACCTGTAAATCTTGATTTGATAACCTTCGAAGAAAAAATATTTTTAAATGTCGCTTTGCTTAAATAAGTGAGAAAATTCACCTTTTGTGTTTTTGATCTCGGACGCCTTCACTGCCTTAACCACGTGCGTTTGTTTTGATTTTGAACTGTCAAACTGAAATAGGAAGGTCAGTGATTTTACAATGTTGCATGACAGTGGCCTACTAAATAAGAGTTCACTGACCTTATGTTATTAGATTATATTCAAACTTTTTAGAAATTAAAATTAAACATACCTCAGCAAGAATCCTGAAAAACTGACATAAAAACCATTATAAAATAAACAAATTCTTTTTAATCGAATCTGTGATTCACACTTAGAAAACTAACCCTTATTTCATAACAAAAACACGTTGTTTAAGCAAGTACACATTGAAAATTATTTGTTATGACTATTTACTTCATATGGCGTTCTTACACAAACACTTATTTTTGTTCATATTTCTCTTTTTTCAGCAATAAAACCGACAAAACCTTTCGTTATTCCCACAACGCAAACACGTTTAAGCTGTCAATTACCTACAGTTACAAAGGACGCCGCTATAGCGCTGGCGTCGATTTAGTTAGTTAGTGATGGGCGATGTGTATTGATGGTTTTCTAAACATCGGTGTTTTTTACTGATGTTCGATATTTTGCCATCGATAATAAGAGTCACAAACAACGATGAAAGCATCGATTTTTAACCTTCGATGTTTGATACTGCGTTTTAATATTTGACGCCACCTTTTTATTTAGAAATTACTTTGGTGAGGCGGAGTTCCAGCACGCCAGGGACTGGCGGAACAAAACATCGATGAACCTCGCTCATTACTAATTTAATTTGCATGGTCAAAAGCATTGAGTCACCCAGCAATGCGAATGCACCAAGAATGTCATCTTGGATCAAAAAATAGCCTTTTCGTGTCTCGTATTATGTAAAAACGGTTTTTATTTCGTCTAGTTGTCTCCGTGAAACGCGGGGTTGTAATTTTCTCCGTGGAATCACGGATCATCTTCTTCTTTTGAGAAAAAATGAAAAGAGACAAAGCTGATGATGATGTTGTATTTATTTCCTTATTTTATTATTTTTATTTAGCTTTAGCTTTAGCTAAAAAGTGAACTGGTTAAAAAACAATTTCTTGTTTACTAAACACAAACAGCTGATGCTGTAAGTTCGCCTAAAAACCATATGTTTTCTTTATTGAACACCTGATTTTGACAGTTTGATATTTGGCAACGTTGTGACACCCATCTCTCTCCCTTGCGGGCTATGCTTATCCCCGTATCTCTCACTCTTTTACATTGAGAAGTTCATGGCTTTTATTCATTAGCGTCGGGCTGATTTTAGAGGGTCCTTACCACACTTTTTAGATGGTCGATTAAAAAAAAAACCATGGAGTGTTTTTCTAGGACAGCTAAGGAGTCACCCATTTAAATATAACTTGGGCAACACCATAATATAATGCAAATGATAAAATAATTGAATCCCTTTTAAACGAAACTAAATTTTATAACTTGAGTAGTCCCTAACCTAAGTTGTTAAATTTAAAAAAAAATGTGTATCTTTCCCCACTCCTTTATTTGAAAAGCTATAGCAATTAGGTGATTGAATAAAACAGTTAAGAAGTTTTTCAAGAACACATAACTTTTCAATAAAGCTTGACTTGGCATATTAAGGAGTAACCTACGTTGGGTATTATTGATACGCCTTTTAGCGGTCATCAGAGAAACTGAAATAATTTCTTGACCACTTTTCTTATTAAAAATGTTTTCTGAGAGCTGCACGATTAATGGTAGTGGCGGCTCGTCAGGTGAAGTAGGTGAAGCTTCACCAAAAAAAATTAAACCAGGAGGAAAGTTTTTCGACAATATTAAATATTAATGTACCAATACAGCTACCATTTTGGCCCTTAAAAAATAATTATGTTCGAATTAATAATATTAATTTAATTCGAATGTATGTATGCATAATAGGGCCACGGTTAATACCGATGGACAATAATTATTAACACTCGTGGACTTTGGCGCGCCCCAGCCGACCTTGTTCGTTAGCTCCATCGAGTTTATTCTAGCTCAATGTTTAGCTTAAAGCAAGTGAAGACCCAACGCTTAACATGGCTTTGATATTCACCGTCGCTATGGTTACGTGACGTCAGTCACACAAACAGCATATAACAATTTGTATTATGATGAAGGGCAATTTAAAAATAGATCAGTCGTATGCACCATTGTTGTAGCATTGGTACGCCTAACCTTAAGGTATTTGTTTTGAGGCTTCGTGAAACTTAAGGTTATAGATATCGTTTTTACGTAATTACAGAGTGATTAAAAAGTTTTGTTTTTATTTTTCAGTTAGTTCAGTAGTGTACGTAGGTAGGGGAACATGGGGTAGAACGGGGTCCCTAAGCTTTGAGCCCAAATAAATACCAGGTTATACTCTTAGAACTTTTGGTTTTGCAATAAATCTGTTTATTGGTATCTTTTAAAGTTGTGGTTGCAATAGTATGGAAAAAAATCTTAACACACTATAACACACTATTGTAATTTTTGGAAAAAATTACATCCTTCCAGTTCTGCCCCAAGCATGGGGTAGAATGGGGTATACATAAGTAATGAACCTAAATGTGTAGAACCAAGTAAATAATTACCTGTACTGTAAAAAATTTGCTTAAAATAGTATATTTGATATTATGACACTAGAATAACTCTTAATAACCAAGGTAATGCCGAAAACGTGCTGGCATAGTGGGGTGGAATGGGGTACCCCGTTCCAACCCGCACACTGATACCCCATTCTACCCCGAATGCCATTTGTTTTTGCGATATATACAAATAATTTTAAGAAACACCAATAATTTCTGCAATTTACACACATGACGTATACAAGAAACCCTTTACTCACTACCAAAATAATATAGGTAAAAAACTTAGGATAATGTACTTACGATGCTTTAAAATTATTGAAATATTATAACAATTAACATACATCTGACCGAGCCAACGATCTATCGTAGACTGAATAGCTAAATCTTGTATCAAATACTTGCAACAAGTGGCGGCAGCGTTACTAACCACATAATATTTGATAATACAGGCTAAAAAAAATATTGGCGCCAATAAGGGCCATACCCCGTTCTACCCCGTTCTACCCCATCTTCCCCTACTTAGTATTGTGTTTTAGAAACAAACCCAATTAATGACATAGTTGGTAATTTGTTGGAAATTCCATTCAGTCGTTGGACAGATGAGGATAAGAGAGACGTTTTGTTACACGGATTTTTAGTCAATGTTTGTGTACCCGCACTATACCTTAGCTCTTCACCATTTTTTAAGACCGCGAGCCGCCACTGATTAATGGTCCCCAAGTAACAGTCAGCATCCCTTTTTAGTTATACACTTATAATCAAAATTGTTCTCACGCATTATGCAGGTTTTTCCAGGTAATAGTTAAGTGGCAAATTTTAATAACATAAACTATGAATTTGTCGGTATATTTAAATGGATACAACAATTTTTGATATATGAATTCCGTTAAATGACCAATTTCAATTTTCATAATTCATCTTTTTTGCATTAAGGTCTCTTGCAGCTTTCTTTATTATCATAAATATTGCAGTGTTGGTTTATAACCAACAATTCTCTCTTTTTTAATCAGTTTCGCATCTCTGACGAATTCATCAGGTGTCCATTCTGAGCAGCGGGTGGCACCGCATCGACACGTTAGCGCCAAATTAATACGATACAAACACGAACCATTCACATATCTAACTCAGAGTAGCAAAGAAAATACATTAATTTGATATTTTCAGTGGCGCACTTCATTATTACCAGTTAGTTGTTGGTTTGTTGCTTAAGTTAACAATAGTGTTTACAACAATAAAGGTGCGAAACGCCGAGGTTATCTGAATCTAAGATATTAATGAAACTTCTCTACATGCCTACTCAGGGGCGGTTCTAGACCCAAAATATTGGGGGGCACTACATTGGCGTAGCCAGAAAATATGCTCGGGGGCGCGTAAGTAGGTCATTTTTTTTTCTGAAAAGAGGGATAGTCGGGAATATATGTATTCCATGGTATTGTACCTAGCAAAGAAAGCACCACGCCCAAAGTTCGTTTAAAATTCACCTAACTACTATCAAATTTCGAAAATTAAATTATTACAAATAAAATAGTAGAATTTAGTGTCCGTTAAAATATATAAACAAAAGAAGCTTAGCGGCAAGCGGACGAGTAGTGCGTCTATCTTTTGCATTAAAGTACACAGGGACTCCGAAGGTAATGGAATCCCTGGGACACAGGTAGACAATGACAGGCTGTTTCGTTCTTGTTAGAACTCATCAGAAAGTCATAACCCGTAAGCGACCCCCAGTACAGCGAGCCTGTTCTTTCAAGGCGTTTTTAAGAAATAAAAACGCGATGAAAACCCAGTAACGCCATCATAAGGAATTAACTCAATGCAAAAGATATAGCCATCTAACGTGAAAACGTAGAAATATAAATAAATCTAAATAAATCAAGCACGGAACGGCCACTTCCGCTTGCCGCTTAGCTTCTTTTGTTTATTAAATTATTACCTTTCCCCCTTTGCATGGTTGGATTAAATTTTTTTTAATGTTTTTTTTTGATATTCCTAGCTGGCTCTTTATTTAAAAAAAAAAACATTTTTTATAATTGTGAAAAATATGAATATTGGTGTCAATCCAAAATTTTAACATAAGACGTATGTATGACTCTAACCAGCGTTTTCCGGGCTCGATTTTTCATGATTAAAAATAAAGTAAATATCGCTCACCACGCCAAAATTGATGATTTTTTCAGAAATCATGTATTTTAGGAGCGTAGATCTAAAAGCAGTTTTTGGTGCAAATGCTTAAATTTGGAAATACTTCTTCTTAAGTGCCGTATATTTATATTCCTAATAAAGCATTCTCATTTCATCCCGCACTATTTTTTTTTATTATAAATTATCACACTTCTTCCCTAAAAAATGTTTCAATTGAAATGTGTACCTTAATTTTTCTCTTATGAAATAAATACCTTATTGTTTTTGTTGTAAAAATATTTTATTGCAGTGGGTTATATTTTTGTTGATTTAAAATAGCTCTAAAAAAGGGAAAACGGAACAGATAAGTATATAATAGAAAAATTCTATAAAATATTATTCTTTTTACTCGTTTTCCTTTAAAATTGCATCAAAAATCAATAACTAAAACGATACGCGTGTGAAACCTTAATCTCTATATAAAACAGGACTTTTAGAAGGAAAAGTTTAAAAGCTAAGCGTTTCGTACAAGACCTTTGTAATCTAAGCCAAGAATACATTATTTAAAGATTTAAATTAAGAGTCCATGCGTGAGATGAAAATGCAGCCCGGCAGCCCCCACCCCCCCTTATATACGCCACTGGGCGCAGCCACAATTTTTGGTAGCCTTGGCAAGCAAATAACGCCACAGCCCAAAATTTTTTAGGATCATGCTCAAATTGTATCAAATTATGGAAATAATAAAGCACCCCGAATTTTTTTTATCAGTGGCATGCATTTTATAGTTTTTTTTCAGAAATGTTGGGGGGTCCTGGGCCCCCCCCGTAGAACCGCCCCTGGCCGAGGTTATCTGAATCTAAGATATTAATGAAACTTCTCTACATGCCTACTGATTTACATAAATTCATGTTTTTAAAAAAATGCTAAATGAATAAGTCGATTTTTACCGGACATTCAATCACCTCCATAAAATTAAGAAAAACTATGTTATAGATTTCATGCCATAAAAAAAGTCTTCATTTTTATTCTTATGGATATACACCACGCGGTGATATTTCTCCTTCTAGATCAAAGAGCGATTTGAAAGGTATATAGGGATGAATAATAGTAGAAGTTACAGTCCAAAAAGTAAATAAAAAAATAATAGAAGGTAAGAAATAAGAACACAAAGTCTTCCTCCACTGTTATATTATACAAATATTTTAAGCAACTTCTCTACATGTTTCGAACGCAGAAGCATTCATCTTCAGGAGAATAAATAAAAGAAGAAAAACCAGTAGAATCACCCTAACTAAGCAACAATTGTTCAATGTAAAAATTAGTGGAACGGTGAGAAAACAGGTCCACACGTTGCATTGTGAGAAAGAAAAATATGTGGGTTTGAGGCTTAAGGCACTTCCCTTCAGTTTCATCTTTCGACAGTTTTTCACACAAATATGACAATTTTTTTTTCATTCTACCTTTAAATTTTTTATAGTGCCCTAATCCTCAAAGCCACATATTTTTCTTTCTCACAATGCAACGTGTGGACCTGTTTTCTCGCCGTTCTACTCATTTTTACATCGAACCTACAATTGTGTTGCTCAGTTAGGGTGATATCTACTGGGTTTTCTTCTTTGATTTATTCTCCTGAAGATGAGTGCTTCTGCGTTCGAAACATGTAGAGAAGTTGCTTAAAATATTTCTATAATCCAGGTAAGTAGGTATTTGTGGGTTTAGGACAATAAAAAATTGTTGGCAATTTTTTAATTTAGAGGAATTGTTTTTATTGTCTTAAACCCACAAATTCCTACCTAACTGGATTTTGAAATAGGACGCTAATTTCATAACATGTATTTCTATAATATAACAGTGGAGGAAGACTTTGTGTTCTTATTTCTTATCTTCTAAATTTCCACTCTACTTTAAGTATGGAATATTTCTTCAAGTTAAAAAAATAATAACATAGTGGCTAACGGATACCTGGTATCCACTGCAGAGTTGATTTATGATCTTTTATTCCTCTTGACTTCCTCTATCCATCTTGTTTCACGTTAACGCTTTAAGGGCTGCTTGACCATCTGTGGAAGACTAACCTAGACAAAAGAAAACTCCGAGTATCCACTCTCGTCTATATCCCAACCTAATGACGGCACACTTCTCATGTCAGGCGGATAGCGTGATGACGAGATATTTGTAATTTACATAGGTATGAGTTCAATTATTATATGTAAAATATGATTGACATAGCGATTAATTAATTAAATTTTTAATATTACGGTATATTTTTAAATCAAGTACTTTATTATCTTTTTTTTACGTTTTAAGTAATTTAAAGATATGGTTACCGGTGTTGACAGCTACGATTTTGTAATTCCGACTTTTTGTTATGAGGGTTATAGTTAGAAGAAATCATAGGGCGTATTGTTGTTTTTAGTGCATTAATACCAGAAATGCATGGCATGTAATGGTCTTTACAGGTGATCGTTTGAAGACTTTGTGTTTTCTTTCCATGTGAACATTAATATTTGTTTTTGTACTACATTTTATCCCACAGTCTGTGCACATAAACTGTTCTACAATTTAAAAAATGACTGTTAGGTTTTTACTTTATAGGTTCTTGACGACAGCCGCCACAAAATATTTGTAAAAACACAGAATTATTTTTATTTCATCCTGTCCAGTAAATTTACTTACCTTGTATTCATTTGCGGCCGGTAAGTGGAACATTACAGTATCACTCCCCTACCGGCCTTGCAACGTAATAGTATTTTACGTTACAAGGCCGGTAGGTGACTTATTACAGTACGAGTTGGTTTACGGACGAGGCGACGCGTAGGAGCCAAGTCTGGAATATAAACGAATGCTGTAATAACACCTAACGTAACGGACGTGTATCGTATGATATTTTATTTTATCCTGTCTTTATAATCCTTTTTAAAAAGAATAAACAAATAGGTCATATTACCTTTTAAGTGACAAATTGTCAAAGATCGAAAGTAACTAGTCATTGTTTCTAAAATCATACCATTATTGCTAGGGGCACCCTATTACAGTATCTGATACTGTAATGTTCCATTTACCGGTCGCAAATGAGTACAGGGTAAGTAAATTTACTGGACAGGATGAAATATAATACTATCACTTGTCAGGTGGTAGCAAACATTTAAAAAAAGCTTGAAAATAAATTTTAAACCACCTGAAAGTGCCTTATACTATAAGGTTGTATTTCTTCTGGCACAGTTAGATAGTTAGATTATTAGATCATTATCTAACTGTGTTAGAAGAAATACAACTTTATAGTATAAGGCACGTTCAGGTGGTTTGAAATTTAATTTTCATGCTTTCTTAAAATATTTCATATTTTGTGACAGCCGCAGCCATAACACAACAAAACTTACTGATTAATAACTGGCCCCTCCATTTTAATTATGCCCCACAAGGCCACAAATTAACAAACTGGCAAACTGTTCTTGTAAGAAAACTTAATACCTCGACTATGACTCAACACCGTGACAAAAAAAATAATTAAATCCATTTCTACCTATATTTTAAAAAACGCTGTCCACCTGACATGCGCAGTGTGCCGTCATTAGGTTGGGATATAGACGCGAGTGAGTATCCTTGCTCCGGTACCCTCTTTGGTGTTTATTATACAAGAGGTTTATATCTACGTCCTGCGCATTACTTTATTTGCATATTAATGTTAGATACCTAATAGCTTTCATAAAATTATGTTTAATGTTTTATTTGGACCTAATAAATTAAATTAATTATTTAACGAGGCTACCTTTGAGCAAATTTTAAATAACGCCAGTGGGCTTACGTTCAGGTGTACGTTACTACCATCTATGCACCTGGCCATATTGCGCTACCTTTCAACACCTACACCATAAGACATTATTATCAACTCCACCATACTCGTCCGATACCCCCTGCGCAGCCAACTCAATTTACGGCTCTTTTATGAAACGGATTAAATTAACAAACATATCTCATTTGTGCAGACATATCACACCTTCGCAAGGTCGCCAGTATGCCGCTGTTTCGAAAATTCAGCCAATTTACATATCTCATCACCATTAACGTCAACAAACTTATTTCTTATTGTCAAACGTGAACTTTATATATTTATATACAGGACATGTCGACATCTTTATTATTACATCTCTGTTTGTTAAAGATTAAGTCGGCCTCCTTAGGTATGCAAATGGGTATCCCCTCGCTTTCTCGCTTCAAAGTGTCGAAAGTCAGAAAATTGTTGCTTCTATTTGCATGCTCAGTAAATTATTGCTGCTCCGGCATATATCTGTGGATTACACAAAGTAGTTGTACCAGAAACAGTTTCTAATTGGTAATGCCATAGAATATATAGCTGCGTATCTATATATTCTGTGGTAATGCTCTAGATAAATATAAAAATTTAGATTTTTGTATAGATATCGGAAGATGCTACGTCATATCTGGGCTCATCAGTAGGACTAAGAGTCCTTCGTTCTTTCATTCGTCGACTCCTAGCCCCTAACAATGAGTCATAATATGGTGAAACGCGTCTAGGGATGTATCTGACAAAGAAAAAAAATAACTCTTTTCATTTTAATTTGCTACTGACGACTACGAACGGGTACAGGCGATTCCTAGAGGTGACGTAATTGTGACGAATGTCTTCTCAAGTGATCTTACTTTGCTTATTTCTATAAGTCTTGGTAGAGATGCAGATATGCCGTATCTAACATTAACACTACAAGACCCTACTAGTAATACTTTACCGATAAGCCATACTTATAGTTTATTCAAATATAAAGGCACGTGATATACCTAGACTCATTACTCAGTTCTCACTTATAATTTAAAATCAGTGATTGAAATAGGGAGAATACCCTGGCAGCGGCAACAGTGACGGCGCCAGGATTTTTGGGTTGGGAGGGCACAAATGGGCCCGATGATTTTTGAGTGGGCACTATCCAAATAAAAAGTGACTTCTTTCAAAAATGAAAGGTCGCCGGCCTCCCGACGCTCTCTACAACGCCATAAGAAGCGACAAACAAAACTTCTCTCTTGTCCTAAGTGATGTCTAAAAAAAAGGTCATCGTTTTCTTCAAAATACCATACAACCACTCATCAAAACTTTCATAGCCAAGCAAAATTTTTTGATTATTTTTTCTTGCCTTGCACTTAACTTGAGAAAAAAGTCTTTATTGTCAAGCTCCGCTTAAAATGTGTAACTAATGCTATCACTTAAACTGACCCATGGATAATTCTGTACGACTGTTTATATCTCTTTCTTTTTTCCACCATTTATTAATAATAATTTAACCACTTTTCGCACAAATCAGTCATAGATTAAAACACGCGCGTGATTAAAAAGAATGAACAGTTGACCCTTTTGATATTTGTGGGCGATAGGGAATTATTGGGATGAAGTGAGCATATTAAAATGTTTATTTAAAAAGAGGCACGTGCGATGGAGTGTGGCTTCTCTTCAGCTTCTAAATAAGATACATGGACGTGACCGAACAAAGACAATCGCAGCGGGAAGCGGCCTATCACCCTTTTTAAATCGAAAACCACCCTTAGGAACGTGGAATGATAGAGCATTATCCTAATCATCTTTCAGTTTTACTGATTTTAGATAGATTTTGTATAATAAAGCCAGTTAACTGATACTAGATGATAGTCTTGATGTTAAGAGATATCAGGAGTGAGTTAGCCGCTTTATATCGCTATTTTAAACTTTAGACTGGACTTTTTTTTAAATATACAGGGTGCCCCAGTAGTGCGATAAAATAAAACACCTTCGCTTAAAGATATAAAGAATATTAATTGAAAGAATTATTGTATACTCAGGAGAAAATTTGTAGGCATAAAATCCTGATTAAATGGCATATAGACCGGAAAATGGCATGCGATTCCGGTAAAACCTTAGTGCTTAGGATTTATTTTATAACCATTGAATCTGTTTCTGTATTAACTGAGGAAATTCTTAGTTATTTTAATTCTTTTCTTTATTGTTATTTATGTTTGTTTCTTTATTATGGACATTTCTAAATCGTAATTTTCTTGAAATTTAAGATGACATGCACTCATGATTTCAAAAATATTCAATTATCGATTTAAAAGATATACTATCAATACTAAATAACTTATTGCTAGTTCTATGTTTTCAGTTCTGATGGCTATCTTTTGAATTGATTTTATTCCTACAGATGGCGATACTAGGTTTCTATCATATATTTAAACTTAAAGAGATATCTTGAAAGCATATTTTCACTGTATTGGACTTGCTACAGTTCACGGCTTTCTGATGAGTCGTAACAAGGACGAAACACAGTCTGTCATTGTCTACCTGTGTCCCAGGAAACCCATTACCATTGGCATCCCTGTGTATTTTAATGCAAAAGATAGATGCACTATTTTGTCCGACTGGCGCTAAGAACTTTTTTTCTATTTTACTTATGCGGACACTAAACTCTACTACTTTATTATTAATACAGTATAAATAAATATCTTATAAATATGTTAGTAGTGGAAAACAATTATATTAACGTTGGTTTAGACAGCTATACTATAATAGCCCTCGCGTCTTAAATACCTCGTCGCCACACTCCTCATGATTTAAATTGGACGATCGGGCAATAATGGTAGCGCATTAAACTGAACAATATTTTCAAATACCTTTTTTCAAAAAACAGAAAAATAGGCGAGATACACAAGTAAAAAATCTAAGTGCGGACCTGGTCATCAAAACGTAGCCCGCTATACTGTATGTTATTTGTCTAATCTCTTATTAGTCATGCAATTTACGGGTCGGTGGTCAGTTATTTGGCAATCCGCTGCGGTGTGTTTTGGTGACACGTGAAAATTTAAAAACAATAAACTAGTAGATATGGTGCTAATTCATGGTGAGTGTCGTCAAAATGCAACTGCTGCTTCGAAATTATACGCAGAACGCTTTCCCTTGCGGGCTCATCCTACACCCAGAAGTTTTCTTAATGTTATTCGATGAGCAAGTTAGGCAGGACCATATTTAATCAATAGTGTAATAAAGTACCTTATTTTTCAGTTTTTGGAATAAAGGTATTTAAAAATGTTGTTTATTTTAATGCCCTCTATACACAGCTAAAAAAGTATCAAGTATAAGGATAAACTGAGGAATCACCCTGTATTAAGAAACCCAGGACACTAAAATAGTAAATGTAAAACTTTAAAAAATCCAGCGGAAAAACTGATAACTCTTCTCAAACTATCTTAAAGAAATTAAAATTGTTTAGCAGTAATACCACACGCACTTTCCTTTGGTGGTCGATAATCTCTACTTACTTAAGATAGGATAAAATGTTCTTTACAAGCGGTATTTTGACTGCTGAAGCCTAAATAGATTACGCTAAGCCAAATCCGCAAAGGATACCGGCGTTGGTTCCTTAATTAGAAATAAGTATTAACAATATAGGTACCCAAACTAAAGTTTGAAAGAACAGTCTTAGATTTTTATTTTTAATACTTATAATATACAGGGTGATTCCTAACTTGATACTTCTTTTTTAGCAGTGTATAGAGGCATTAAAGTTAACAACATTTTCAAATACCTTTTTTCAAAAAATTCAGGCGAGGTACAGAAGTAAAAAATCTAAGTGCGGGCCTGGTTATCAAATCGTAGTCTGCTATACTTTATGTTATTTGTCATGCAATTTACGGGTAGGTGGTCAGTTATTTGGCAATCCGCTGCGGTGTGTTTTTCTGAAGCAAATTCATTTTAAATTCGTGACACGTGAAAATGGTAAATTTTGAAAACAATGAACTAGTAGATATAGTGCTAATTTATGGTGAGTGTCGTTAAAGTGCGGCTACTGCTTCGAAATTATGTTTAAGTTAGGCAGGACCGCATTTGATCCATAGTGAATGAATATAAGTAAGTACCTACCTTGATTTTGAGTTTTTTGAAAAATGGTAAAAGAAGTATCAACTTAGGAATCACTCTATATACGCTTTTTATGAAGTGTGTTAAAGGTGCTGGTATGCTCAAGAGTGTCTAACAACGACACAGATGTCGCTCCGTGCAAAATCTTGCTAGTGTGCCCATAGACATATAAAAAGAGGAGACAAAACATTCCATTCATAAACACACTTTGTTTACAATCATTTATATTTTTTGGTTTTAAGTAAGTTAAAAAGGGATGGCTATATAAAGTGGCAACGCTGTAATTTGGCCGTACACTTAAATGATTATCTTTATCAGTGGCGTGCGCCTTGTTTAGAGATTAGGGAAAAATAAAAGTCCATTAATTAAAAAATATGTATAATGTACTGTAAAATATTTTTTCTACCACTAACCTGGGAATTATTAGCCATTATTTACGCCATTTCTCGAATAAGAACAAAAATTTCTGTACAGGGTGTCCCATTTTCGACACTTTTATAGGGTATATCCGTTATTGTTAGTGCTATCGAGTAAGTAATATAGGTATCATGTGCTCTTTTTGGGTCAAACTTAAAATAATAAAATCAAAATTTAAAAATTTTCACTCGTTTAAGAGATGCGAGGGAAAATCGAAAAATGGACAATTTCAAAAATACCCTATATTTTCGAAGTTAAAAGATATACAGAAACATATTTTTTACAAAAGTTTCTTCATAATGATTGCTGAATAATCAGCCGGTTTCAGTATAAGTATACGGGGTCAGGTAAAAAAGTTATCGGACCTAACCTCACTTTTTTAAATTAAAATACACCCTGTGTATTTTAATCTAAAAAATTTTACATAATGTTGTTAAACCATTTTTACAAACAAATAGGTAAAAATAAAATTGACGTTAAATGTTTATTAACAACGATACACTGTTAACATAGTTGTTTCTATGATATTAGCTTTTGTTTCATGGCCTACTGTGATTTATGTAATGAAGTTTTAATAAATCGCCTAGGAAACCAATATCATCCATAGTGTGTTATATATTTAGAAAGAGAATATAAAATGATATCTTTTTAGATTAAAATATACAGGGTGTTGCATTTAAAAAAGTGAGGTTAGGTCCGATAACTTTTTTCCTGACCCCGTATACTTATATTGAAACCGGCTGATTATTCAGCAATCATTATAAAGAAACTTTTGACAATGACTTCATTTCATCTCGTTTGGTTTTAAACAAAACATTCGAGGGGCCAGCAACATCTTGCTCATCAGTGACTTAAGACAGATTGGGACACTCTGGAATTTCAAACAACGGGGTGGGGGGGGGGGGGACGTGGAGGGACCTAAAAGTAAAAAGATAAATATGTTTATTACAACAACAAACAAAAGTTTCAAATTATTGATTTGTTTTACCAAGAAGTTTTGATTTTTTAATTCTTCATAAAAGTGTTTATATTCCTACGTTGCAGACCCAAACGCACCACCACCTAATATAAAAATTATACCAAACCAATGATCGTTACAATATTATATAAATTTTGTATCAATAAAAATAAATTAAATATGTAACTAGTGTTTAACATTGCACAAATATCTCAAAATGTATTTACTTTAAAGATTTTTTTGGAGGTGTGTCAATGGTAGAGTCCGAAATAAAAACAAAATTTAGTATAGGTGTAAAAACAATAGGTAACATTAAATAACGTAAACTCATTTAATTTTTTTACCTGAAAGACAAACGCTGAGTAAAAACTGTGGTATTCAATTGAGGCTCAGCATCTGGTCTTATTTGCCTTCGACCAGTTATTTGAGTGATGATAATATCATTTTGATCAAAATGTTCTGAACAAATTTGAGCATATTTTATGATTTACTGGTTTTCTAAATCCAAAAGAGAAATCCATCTTTGTCTACCCTCAGGATTTACAGGAAAGCTACAACAATATATTAGTAAATACCTACGTAGAGGGTAAAGAAAAGCTTTAAACTGGGAAATCCAGATTAGAATTTTACAATAATATCTTTATTCTTTGTTTAATTCGTCATCTACGTTTTTTTTTAAAGAAGTTAAGACAAAATGCAATTGTTTTTGCAGTAATTTACTTTAAATATACAACAACAAACCACACCACTGCTTAAGCTGAAAAAAAACGTCACCTCACTTATCGCCGAAATACCAATCCGGTAGATAGTCAACTTTTTTGCAAACCACGTACTGGAGAACCATTTAGAATTGCTAATAAAAGAGCTTTAACAGCTCTTTTGCCAAAAAAGCACTAAAAATCAATCGAAAATCGCAAAACGTAACAACCGCAGCCCACAAACACTGTAAAATCGTCTTTTCACATAAAATGAATGAACGAGTAAAATCCGCGTGAGCGTTCTTAGAAAACGGCCATACAGCGGTGCCAAAGGTTTTTTCCATATACACTTTAGTTTTATGTAACTAGGAAACTAAATAATTTTAAAAGTAGAAATTGGGTATTTTTTTTGAAAAAAGCACACTAATAATTTAGTGTATTATTACTTAAGTACACATAAAATTGTATTCATTATACAATTATACTATGATTAGGTACACCCTTTATTTTCAAACACAGGAGGTAGATCTAGGGCAATCAGTAGAAATTTGTCATCATCCTAGCTCTACTGATGAGTTATGATATGGCGAAACGCGTCTAGGGATGGATCTCACGAAATGAAAGGAAATTATGCTTTTGTAAAAATTTATATGTTCAAAGTTCTTTTGTGTACTTAAATATAAGAAATGACCAAGTCGACAAATTATATGACACAGTGTAATTTTGGTCAATGAATTTTCCAACGAAATTAATTTTTCTTTAATTGTTTTTATTATCTTTCTCACAAGATAATGATTCTTAAAAAAAATTTAGTATGAAGTTGGTGAATCATACAAAAAAATTTACGATAATAACTCGAGTGGGTTGTCAATATTGCGCTTGGAAGTTTGAGCACTCAGTCGCTCTCAATATCTCTCACACTTGTAATATAAACTACTAGGCATATAAAATGCAACAAAATTCTTAAAACAATATTATAGATTTTTAATTTTTTTTTAGAGTGATTCTGAAAAAGGTTTAATTTTTGTAAGAAGTATATTAGACATTAGAATTACCGTATACGAGTAGTTGGTGGTCTAAAATCGTTATCCCACCAAGAGACTAGAAGGAAGATAAACAACCCTATTTTGACTGAAGAATCTTAAATAGATAGCGCTAGACTTAATCTCAAAGAAGAACCGACCAGTTTACCAATTAAATTGTTAAATATCCAAACATTTTAAGAACCTTCTCAATTGCCAATTTAGAAGAACTGTTTCTTGAACCGGAAGGAACAGCCTATATTGTTTTCTTTTTCGGCATTTTTAAACTTTACATAGCGGCCGGTATGTTTATCCAAATAACGGATTAAAATAACGCATTTAACAAAAGAGGAATTAGGCCTTTTATGTTTTGCGCTTTTGAGTATTTCTCGCCATATGTAAGAAATACACACAGTACTGTTAAGTTGTTTATATAGGACAGCATGGGGCTAAAATATTTTACGTCAGTACTGCCATAGGTTTATTTAAAATGTTTATTCTATCGTAGAAGATTAGCTTTGGGAAGGAATACCAATAAGCTTGAATAGACCTATTGAAGATGCATATAGTTATAGAAAAATCATTCTTTTCTACGAGCGTGCGCAATCCTGAATATTATACCGGGTCCTTCTACCCGCCTCCTTACCTGTTTTTTCCGAAGTAAGAATTATTCTTCTTCTTATGTCGATTTAATTAAAAAAATAACAAATTTGATCCCACAGATTTGCATCTTTTTGAAATATATTCTTATAGCAACTGCCTCACTATGTTAGTAATGCAATTTTTCTTCTCACAAAATAAAATAGTACTTTTAACCCTTACAGTACAGCGGCAGTGCTCAGAGGTACTGGCATTCGACCGTGGCGGTCCGGGTTCGATCGCCGGAATGGGCATACGCATAATTAAAAAAGTATATCCGAAATTTAGTAGGTTTAAGAATGCAGGGAAGAGTGTAAAATATATCATCTCCCAACCCACCCCATTCACGCCGGTAACCAGGCCGGATGAGATCGGACATCTCGTGGGGTGCGGAAGAAGATACACACACTCTTAAAAATGACTTGGTATTTGGTACTAATTTTCATGTTTTCATGTTTACCTTACCAAAATTAACTATTTTTAGTTAGAAAAACACAAAAGATTTTTTTCTTGGTTATTTTTACCAAAAAATGATGCCATCAGAACAAAGAAAATATCTTGTTTTCATATTAGTTGGCCGAAAAAAAATATTTTGTTTAGCTGAATTTTACTCTGTGTATATATCCTATTTAAATGTTACATCAAGGTTCCTACAAACTTGTATTTATCAATTAAGCTTTTTGTAATAACACATTATGAATTTGTAGTTCCTATCATTTTGTTAATTTTGATTAAGATACATTCTTAGTTACCAGAACTAACTTTTATTTTTAAGTAATATTATTCATCATATATATAACTAACGGCATCGCTGTACTAACTTTACAACAGAGACTTGACACCCTTGAAGGTGGGTGACATCATTCTAGCCAGGACTGCCAGAGGTTATGTTATGTTAGGGTGCTTTTGCAGTTCCGTGTCCATTTTTTCGTATTTTTAAGGCAATAATCGGCCATTTTCGTGTTGATTTCCTGGGTATTGCAGGCATACTTGGATGTGACAATATTTAGTGTAATTTATTTGTGTTTATTGTCTTTCTTGTGTACTTCTTATTGGCAAAAGGAAGTTAAATCATAAGTAAGTAAACATTTTATTTTTTTTTCATTGCAGTTGTACATTAGAAAGTTGAAATGAGCTTTTTATAAAGCATGGCAAGGTGACCCGATGAGAAATAACTTACAACAAATTTCATTTCGCTGTATATTTTAAATAGAAAGTCCAGGGGATATTTTTTGTTTTTTAATAATCGCAGTTGCAGATAAGAAAATTTAAATAAGAACAATTCAGTTCTATAAGCAATTGAATAACCCAAATGGTTGATTAAAATAAGTTAAAAATCTAGTGTTTTTGTTTTATATTGAATAAGTATGTATTATAAAAAACATGAGAGAACAAGGACATTGGAAATAATTTTTTTAAAAAAAAACCATAATATCCCTGATAATTTGTTCCAATTAGTTTACGCATGACTGAGAATCGTGATTCGGAACCCACGTTAAGCTGTAGGCCCCCTCGGGAATGCCCTTTTGGCAGCGAACCAACAGGAAAAAAGTACACAACAAAAAACCCTTACATCATAAATAACTATTATTTTTTCGTTATTTCATTAGAAATATTGATTATTTGCACGTAACGATTGATAATAATTTAGGTATAATTTATTGTTTATTGGCTACAAATATGCCGGCAATAAGGCTACAATTTATATTATTTGGAAAAAAAAATTAAGTGTTTACGACAAAAGAGAAACTTTATATTTATTTGTATTAAAAACAACAACAATAAATTATATGTAATAAAATGAACTTGTAAAAATTGTACCATAATTAAATAACTAAACATTGGTAACAGTAACACACCAGTTGGTACAGAAGGTAGACATTTGATTAGTAATATTAATTAGTCTTTCAATCCGAGCCTAAGCAAATGTTTTTTAAAATGATGTTTAAAAGTAGAATAGTTTAATTTTTTTGTACCAGATTGCAGTGGCGGCTCGTGATATTTATCGTAGGGTGTGCGCAGCAGGCAAAAAAAATTTTGAGGTGCCATGCCCCTTTTCACCTTTGTATATGATTTAAATCTGTAATGCCTACACGGCTCCAGTTCTTGTCCATGTTTATATTATAAAATAATAAGCATGGGAAACAAAACTGAGTTTCTAATATTACACCCACATATCCATTTGTTTTTTTTTGTAAATGTCAATATTAAAATGTCTAATAAAAGATCGACCTTCTTTTTTCTTTTTACAAGTTTGATTTAATTTTAAATCCGGCGTAGGCCTTCCTAACCTTTTGATGTCAATTTTCCTTTGGAAATCGAATGTCGAAAATTTATTTATAATGTCCTCTACAGAATTTTGGTCCATAACTATATCACTTCGTGTGACACAATCCAAACTACTAGCCATTATTAATTTAAAAACAACACAAAAACATCCACAACACCGTCAATAAACTCCAAACTTATCTAATCGCGTCAAAAACTCATAAAACAATAAACAATCATATTAAATGATTGAAGTGTGTATTCAGAAAGCGCCCGGCGACGCCCTCTCATCGGGCGATTAACCGAATATTCCCGATCAATCCGCATAAGGAAAATCGCACGAAAATCCATCCATAAGAGCGCCGAACGAATACACACCACAGCAGTCGCAGCACACAGCCGGTGAGTCTGCTCATGCGCTCGGTCGCGCTTGAAGTCTTACGACTTCGCCATTGTTATATTATACAAGTTCTTTATTTCAGTTACCTAAATATTTTTTTAAATAAGTATACATTTTATTTTTGCTGGTGCTTGACTTTCTTAGGCAGTGCGCGCGCACGAGCGCACTTGTTGACGAGCCGCCCCTGCCAGATTGTATATTATTGAACTATTAGATTTAAAAGAGGTTTTATATTTTTCTGTACGATACATGTATTGGTATTTTCAAATTCCATATTTTGATTTCTAGTAGGTATTCATGTTGTAATTAATTCTCTGTTGAATTTTTTCAAATAGAAAATAAAATTATTTTATTATTATTATTTTTATTTTATTTTATTTACCTAGTAGAAATTGTTTTATGAATAAAAACAAATGAAGGCGAGGGAAGCTTAGATTCTAAGTTAAATATTAAGATAAAATTCCTTCAAGTAATGTTGTAAGTAGTTCCCCGTATTTAGTTTTAACTTAAACATAATCCAAGTTTCTTTTTATTCACAATTTTTTTGAAAATTCGACACTTTTGTCAAACTGTCATTTCATTTTAAAATATCTATTGTATGCAATTGGGCAAATTTAGGAAACAGGCTTTAAAATATTACACAAAACCTCAATTACATAAAAATAAGAAAAATCGGCTTAGTGTTAAGTAACTATAGAAAGTTCGGACCATTTTTATGAAAGGTGGGTAAGTAAGTAGCTACTTGTGGTGTTACCTTTACGCAATCTTAAACTTAACATGTAATGCGATTAAGCGATAGGTTTTTAAGAGCCTCTATTTTTTTTATTTCTACGGTGAATTTCCGTTTCTGAAATATCTCCAAAGTTTTGTGTTCTCTATACCTGAATAGAGGAGGAATCATTTACTACACAGTAAAAAAAATTTTTGAAATTTACGAAGTGCTCGAATTTTTATCGGAATTCAATTAAATTATTGATAAAAATAAGAAGTCGATTTCCTATGCCATTAAATAAATAATATTATGCTATTTTTTGTCTTAAAAGATTCAAAGTGATTTTGTGTACCTATACAGGGTGATTCACGTTGAGTGGCCTATTAGAAGATCTCGGAAACGATCTTTTTAAAAATTTGATAGCAGGCATAATTGGCATTGAGCTTTTAAAACATTATCTTTTGAGGTTTCTGTTACTTCCGGTTATACCGGAAGTTAATGCCAACTTTGCTATTTCAAATGGAATACCCTGTATATTTTAGCATTTTTGATAACCTTATTAAAATCCAAATAACTTTTGTTAATATTAATCTATTCCTATCTCTAACCGTTTTTGAGATATGAATTATAAAAGGATTTTTTTGTGTAAAAAAGCTCCGAGAAGAAAGTTTAGTAACTTTGAAACTAATAAAGGTAAACATTTAAAATTTTGTAATCTTTTAAGTAATACATAGATCTTTAGTTTAAATTACTTAAGTTTCACGTTTTTATATAGGGAGTTCTTAAAATTGTGCCAATGTTTCCATTTAAATAAATGTGCATAAGTCAATTTTTGCAAATGGAACACCTTATTTTTTAGCTTACTAACGTGTAGAGATTTAAATTTCCTATCTAAATGCCTTATATGTTACAATCCACATTTTTAGTCGTTTTGGAAGTATGAGCAATTTAAATAAAAAATCTTAAAATTTCTTCTTGTGTTCATGCGACATTATTTTTCAAAAGAAAGAAAAGAAGGCTTCGACTGGGACTTTCGTTTGGCTTTGAATGCGAAATAGCTAAGCAATGAACATAGGCAGTTAATAACAAATGGTAACAAATCTCAAAGTCAAACGAAATCCCAGTCGAAGCCTTCTTTGCAAAAATAATGTCGCACGAACAAAAAGAAATTTTAAGATTTTTTATTTAAATTGCTCATAATTCCAAAACGACTAAAAATGTGGATTGTAACATATTAAGCATTTAGATAGGAAATTTAATTGTCTACACGTTAGTAAGCTAAAAAATAGGGTAATCCATTTGCAAAAATTAACCTATGCACATTTATTTAAATGGAGACATTGGCACAATTTTAAGAACTCTCTGTATAAAAAACGTGAAACCTAAGTAATTTAAACTAAAGATCTATGTATTAATTGAAAGCTGAAAAAATTTGTTTACCTTTATTAGTTTCAGAGTTACTAAACTTTCTTCTCGGCGCGTTTTTACACAAAAAAATTCTTTTATAATTCATATCTCAAAAACCGTTAGAGATAGGCATAGATTATTATTAACAAAAGTTATTTAGATTTTAAAAAGGTAATCAAAAATGATAAAATATACAGGGTGTTCCATTTGAAATAGCAAAGTTGGAATTAACTTCCGGTATAACCGGAAGTAATGAAAACGTCAAAATATAATGTTTTAAAAGCTCAAAGCCAAATATGCCTGCTATCAAATTTTTAGAAAGGTAAGTTTACTCGTTTCTGAGATCTTCTAATAGGCCACTCAACGTGAATCACCCTGTATACTATAAGAAATGATCCAAATCAATACAATAGTTTGTACAACAAGAGTGGATATGATGATCATATCGCACAAGGAAATAAATTACAAACTTCCGAGAGGAATATGGATAATCCACTTGAGTTGTACAGTGTATCTTTTCCACGATTTAACTTTCGAACTTCATACTGGAAATTAAAAATAATTTTTTAAATAGGCATCATAACTTGTCTTTTTAGTTTGCCGTAAACTTGTGAGAAGGATAATTAAAAAAAATTGAACAATCATTTCGTTGGCAAATTCATGGACCAAATTACACTGTAACATATTTATCAATGTGGGTCATTTCTTATATTTACACAAAATTACTTTGAATATATCTATCTTTCTCTCAATCGTTCTTTTGCAGAAATAAAAATGAACAATTTATTTTTCTCAATCAAAGCCATTTTGTTTAATAATTGTTCTGCTGAAATGCACAGAAGAAAAAAGGGGGTGTGGTTTTTTTTCTGCTTGCATAAGAATTATAACTCCGAAAGTCCAACAAAATAGCCATATAATTCGTTTTAGACAGTTAAACACGGCCTTTGTGCATTAATATGAACTTTTAATTTTCGCTATGTTAAAGTTTTTCAAAATAATCGCCAATTTACAAACCAGCAACACTGTTAACCTGGCAATTCTGTAAAATAACATAACCTTAAAACCTTTAGTAAAAAATGGAATTAATTTTTTTCTAGAAATCTTATAATTTCGTCTGTCTTATCAGGTTTTATATACTCATCTTCATGTTCCACCATTTAAGGAAGATTCAAACAAACTACTATTCCAACCATCCTAAAACGGGTTCATAGAAAAAAATAGAAATTCCAATCGTTTTTTAATAATCGCTAAAAATTTTTATGATGAATCGACATCGATCTAAATACCCTAAATTTGAGAGCAGTAATTATGAATGAAGAATCAATCAAAAATATTCTGGCACGCAGTGAGCAATAACAAAGGTAGGAAACAGAACTCTTCTTTTTTTTAAAGTATTTATCTACATTGCTTTGTTGATACACTTAGCCAGTAATTGTAACCAGCTTTGTCCAGAGCAATTTAATATAGTTGACAGCTTAATAGATGTAATGAGCCAAGATGTTTTGTATCTTCATTGTTCATCCATTTATATAATATAATGTAATGCCTGGTTGATGCTTTGTTTATTTGCTTATTCTCATAACTTCCGGTATTATATTATTGGAGATAATTTATTAATCTTATCGTTTTAGATTCAAAGTATTATATGTGACATATTTTTCCGAAAAAGAAACATACAGCGTCCTGGGGGGGACGGACAAGAGGTAACAGCATGGAGAATTTCGGAAAAGGAATTGTGATCTAGCTATTTGATATTATTGAACAAAATGTATGTTGTGTAAGGTAACTATAGTCTGTTTCAGAAAGGTGTAGATCTAATAAAATTGGAAATTCCGTCCAGTTCGGCTAAATTTCGGTGTCGGCCATAAGTGCACATGGAAGCGAAGAGGGATTTTTAAAAGAAGGTTTGCTGACCTTGCAGTCGTTCAATACGAGAGATTACCACGAGGACATGAATTCGAATGTATGTGAGGACTATTTTGGTGAAATGATAAAATATCTTTCAGCTGATTCAGTAGTAGTTAACAACCAAAAGTATTGAATATGAAGATAATTTGATAAAGAAAGAACTATTAGCTATAGTCAATTTTTTTTAAGAAAACGCCAAGTCACCTGTCATTTATGGCACCCTGTTGACGTCTGGTCTATTTTACGTTTAGAGGTTGGCTAAAAAGACAGGACCGGACTATTTTTATGTTCCATTAACAAACTAAAAAAATATTTAAATATTAAGTTCCTTATCTCCCATTTTAATTTATCAAAGAAGACTTTACAAATTTTTCTATTTAAATCATCGTTCTTAACTAAAGTTGTCAAGAAACTTTTGGAGATGTTATCCAAATTGGAACAAAAGTCAAGAACCTATTAGGTATCCACTGAATACTACCTAGATATTGTGATAGGAATTACTTACAATAAAGTAATGTACTAGTAACATAAATATTATCGACAAAGCTTTTAAAAAATTTAACTTATCGACACACTACTCTCCTTTGCTCGTGAATATTAAAGAATGTAATAAATGCCGGTAATACTGCACCAGTTATGTAGAATACGTAAAACATTGTATATATGGTTAAAATATTGGTATACAAAACAATCACTATGCTTCATTTTAGTTATGACTCTAACTTTCAATCAGAAAACTCTATTTCACAAACTATTAAAATAGTATAATGACTTAACAAAAGACATTACAAACTCTGATTCTTTAAATGCATTAGACGAACTCCAAGAAAATTGCAATGTAAAAGTCTAAAAATATCTCAAATGTTTTTAAACACACACTATATACAAAACAGCCACAAAAATACTAAAAAACACCAAAAAACAACGAAAATAATAGGACGCGAACTGACATGTGAACTTGTTACGGTCCACACTACATCTAGTAACTTTTCGGCGGAACTAGAATCAGCTGTGAATGTCATCTGTGGCTTTCAACTGTCGAAACGCCGTTTTCTATCGCGATATGAACTCTATAGGAAGTTTACACAAACATCGTTTTATGACATATGCCGTGGAAGATATGGCTGAAAAACATAGTGTAACTGTGCTGCGCACATCGCCATGTAGTTGTGAACTAAATTCTATAGAACTTATATGGGCGCAAGTGAAAGGATTTGTAGCAAAACACAACACGACATCAATCAAAATAAAAGACATTAAGCAACTGTTTAATCAAGCTCTTTAAGAGGGAACTGGCGAAAAGCAATTCATCATGTCATTAAAGAAGAGGAGAAAATGGATCTTGACCATCTGATCGATCGGACCGCGTCGACCCGTTAATTATAACGTTAAGAGGAGATGACAGTTCCTCAGATGACGAAGAATATTATAATTTTTTATAATTTAATTTCTGTACAATATATTTTTTGTTTTTGTATTTTTTTTATAATGTTTAATAAAAAATATGTGTACCTAATACTATGTACATAATGCATGCCTTTGTCACACCATTTTCAGTGTTTGTGAATGATTAACAATAAGCAAAACCCGAGGCAAAACCCATAAATTGACCCAAATTCGAGTGGTGATGAAAAGAAATAATTTTACACTGAAATCGATGAAATATTATGAAATTGGCTTAAATATTCGTTGGGTAGTCCCTTTTCGTACCTAATGAGCTTTTATTACTCTGCATTTTTCTGAAATAGACTATCAACCTTGGATTGCCCTTTATTCAGAATTTTTAAGATATCAATGGGAGCAGGTGTATTAAAAAATTGAAAGGAGCGAAAACTTGCTTGGCCCTAAAATATAATAACGCATCTATGTTTAAAAATTATTAAAATCATTAACTATGAAGAGCAGACAGTGTAACATGTTCGTGCTATTAAAGTTAGAAATACTTTGAATCGTTAATAATTCCATAGTTTGTAAAATCTAAGCATTTACGCTTCTATCCTTCAATACTGCTAGAAACAAATTCATCAACTATTTACCTGAAACATGCCTACACGTCGCGCTATGCGCAGCCCAATTCAAATGAAAATTAAAGATGCAACGACTAGAGAAAAAGTAATTAATTAGTGATTTTTACTGATAAATAATTTGCTCAAAAACAGAAAACAAATAGTTAAATATTAAATATTTTTATTTGATTTTATTAAGAAAAACAAATAGATATAATCAAAATATTTAATATAAATTGCCTGATATTCTTTTGTTCATAAAAGAACCTAAACTAATGTTTTTTGAAAAATTTTGTCTTTGAGGTAAAACGGGAATAATTTTGTGTATGTATAATAATGTCTATTTTTTCCGGAAAATCGTTTAAAAAATGTGACATTTTTGATTTTGTTGCTTAAGAAGGTTGTTAAAATCTTCCACAAACGTGGTTGGAAACATAGGAAATCCTACGCAAGTTTTAGACTGTCCAAATATTTGCTCTCCTGTTGATTTTAGAGCGGGGTTGTAGGAAGACTTTTTAGGGTCTCTTTGTAGTGAGTGCACATGCGGAGTTTGAACAATTTTGGACAACCCGATATTAACTTATTTGAGTAGGATTGCGGTTGGTTTTTTATTGGAATTCAACAGGTGATGATGCAGACACCAGCATTGGTTAGTGATTTCAGAAATCAAACTTTATTGTATGTATTGTTGGCCGAAAATTTTTTAAAATCTCTGACAAATTAATTTCAAGGCAAGAGAATCTTCCAGCAGCTTAGTGGTCTATTTTTAGTCTAGTAAAATAACGTACTTTTTGACTACGAAAAATGCACCATTTAAACGAACTTATAATACCTGGCATGTATGATTGTGAATATAGATTTGATCTTGATACCGCGAAAAAACTCAAAAACGCTTCCTCACAGAATGGTGTTATCCTTGATTTTTGAAGAAAACAATAATTACAGAAAATTTGGTGGTTCCCTCTAAAAAAGTTCTACAATAAACAACATATTGTAATATGATTTTTGAAAAATATTTTATAGACAATCAAAAGAATGCAGTATGTTTTACTAGGAGGAAAGGTAACATTAAAAAGAAAATACAAGGTAAATAAATTTTAGGCCAACTTGATTTGCGGTGTTTCGCCCTAGAAAAATTATGGGGTGAAGTTTCAAATAATTAGAGTACCTACCTATATGGCAAACCCCTAAGTAGTTATGGGTGTTCCATCCAGTCATTATACTTCGTCTATCTCTTTTTGTAACTTGACAAATACTATACCTTAAACTCAAAATGGTATTTTTTAGGAACACATCATTATGCTAAAAGTTACTTAACAATGTTGTTGACATTTTTACTGAAATTCAAAGTCATTCATTAAAAAATAATTTGGGACAAAAAGAGCTAACAGTTATCTTAACGGTTATTTCTTTGTTTAAAATGCACGATCGAATAACTAACCTCCTATTAAAAAGTTTTAAATCACAACATTTTTTTATATAATACCTACAAGTTGAAATTTTAATTCACGTGTACAAGCCGCTTTTTCCACCCTGTTAACGTACAAAAAGTGCAACTGTTATTGCCTTCGAATTGAATGGGGTGTAACTAAATATCTTTAATATTAGGTTGTAGATAATAAGCCAGATACAAACAAACGAACAATACGCGGACACAAAAGTATTAAGTTCCTTATTTTGTAATTTTACGATCAACTAAATAAGATAACATTTTCTGTTGGAACGTATGCTGTCAGTGGCCTCCTCCTTTTTTACAAACAAATAATAAACTTGTTAGGGGTATGGGTCCGTTTTCAATACAAAAGTATCTGGTTAAACATCTTGGTTTGTTTAACATCAGTGAAATACAATAAAGCAGTAATGATAATCTTCAACGGAGTATTGGGTAAAACATATAGGGTGTCCCACCGGGAACCGAATCGATCGATAAATAGGAAAATTTTGAAAATTTGACAGTATGCTGATGCTGATGCTGATGGGGGCGACCGGGCTAAAATATTTTCATAATGGTGGCACTTCCAGTTATACCGGAAGTAAGTGTCAACTTGCTTATTTTAAATGGGGCACCCTATATATTATTACATTTTTGCATTCTACGCAATATTTTAAGCAGATTTTGTATACCATGTATTATTATACCTATGTCTAAACGTTTTTGACATATTTGAATTTTTATGTCAAAAATGACGTTTGCAAGCCTTAGAATAATTATCAATTTTTTCTATATAGAAGCCTTATTTATTTAATTTAAGTGGGATTCCTTGTTATAAAGGACCTGCTTTAATAGATTTTTTTATAATATTTTGATAACTATTAATACAGGGTGTTTAAAAATAAGATTAAAAATGAAATTGAAAAACTGCAAAAAGTCTAGATTTTCAAATGGAAACACCCAAATTTTATAATTTTTTCTTATTTAGCATTAAAAATAAGGGTAAGTTTGTGTGAAATTGTATATCTCAAAAATTTTAAGTTTTCGAAATATTTTTAATTTAGTATTTTTATATGGCGATCTTGCAGCGGATTTTAAGTTCAGTTACTCCTAGTTGGCTATGACTCTGTACAATTTAAGCGTCCCGGCATGGTTATTTATTATTGTCAAATAGCAAGTGACAGCTTCAATGCCGTCATAGCCAACTAGAAGCAACTGAACTTAAAATCTGCTGCAAGATCGCCATATAAAAATACTAAATTGGCAATATTTCGAAAACTAAAATTTTTGAGATATACAATTTACATCATCCGATCGAAGTTAAACTTACTTTTTTGTAAATTAGGAGATAAGATTTACTTTTGCTTTGATTCCTAAATATACAGGAATTTCTATGCTGGTATAAAGGAGCTTTTTTAGAAATCATATTCTGCCAATAAAAAGCCCTTAGGCCCAATTTTATAAAGTCTTCTTAAACCTAGGGTTAAACAGAAGAATAATTCTAAAATCATAGAAATATCAGAAATGGTTGATTTTTACGTCCTTCGTTTCTAAAATAGATTTTACATCCTATGAACGTACCTAAGTACTAGGACTTTGATACGAAGTACGTCCTTAGGACGTACTTTTGCTATCTGGTTATACTTGTTTAATTCAATATTATTACTGATATAGTTTGACGCTCGAACCAGTGGTATTTTCTGTGCTTGTCATAGTCGTTAGCTCACAATGGCAGGAAACAATGGAAGAATTATAAGAATAGAAATTATATACTTGGGGAAACCAGGGAATATTGATCCCTTGAGGTTAAATCATTCCCTTAATTACTCAGAGATCAGTAGCACCATCTATTATCCCAAAGGCGAAATTATACTTCAGTGCCTGTCATTTTAGAATGCACCTTTGTTTTTTTTTTGTTGTTGTTTTTGATATAACGGTAAGACTTTTTAACAGTAAATAAACATAAGACAATATTTATTTTATGTCATACCAGTACATTATTGTATTTTTATACCTTAGATACCATCTACATAATGGATTACTTTATGCCCGTGCGAGCATAAAGACGCAAAAAACAGTTTTTGATTAACTTATTATTTATTAACAAAATATAAATTAACGTTAATGTCGCAGGTAAAAATAAAAAATTGGTAAATCAAATAAAATTTTTCAAAAATATTTATTATTTAACTGGTATGACATAAAAATTTGTATGTACCGCGGGTACTAATAGATATATACCCTCGAGCGACTTACAAACCCTCGGGCCAGAGGCCCTCGGCTTTGTAACAATGTCACCCTCAGGGCATAATCATCTACTTAGTACCCTTGATACATAAATAACTTTTATTTTATGTGTCAATTTTATTTTTAGTGTCAACATTTTAAGTTATTATTTATGGTTATGTTATATTCATAGTTTGCATAAATACATATTTTCTTACACCTTAATAGTGAGATCCTACCCAAAAAGAAAATACCTTTTAAGTGGCTTCATCTTACCATAATCTTAAAGTAAAAGTCCAATACTTTGAAGTCTGATATTATTTCTGCAAATATGGCGAATTTAACCGTAGAGGGATCACTATTTAAATAAAATGTTAGCTAAACCTCTTTTGTTTATATCAACACTTACTAACTCGGAATAATAATTGCATAAAAACAATTAGAATTTATTTGAATGGTCTACGAAATAAATAATACAGGGCCCATATAAGATCCTTTTAGAACTTCTTTATGAGCTTTCTAATGTTTCTCATATTTTAGGTAACAATAACCGTCTCAGTTGCCAAAAAATGTCTTAAGGCAGTTTTACATTAGGTGTAAGTGCAAGTAAATGGTCGTTTTAAATGGTAAAATTTGCCTTAGTTGAATAAAATGTTATTAAAGCGTATGTTTTCAGGTAATGTAACAAAGCATTTAACAAATCTAAAAATAATATGGCACATTTCATATTTTGATATTAGATCTAAGTAATGTTCAAATATTTTCAAAAATAAAATAAACAATGCAGCAACATGTGGACACAAAAACCTAAAATTGATAAACATATCAGCAAACATATTTTTTAAATTTTACGGCACGATCTGGCAGAACCTTTTTAAAATATGATAAATGTCTTAAACGATGCTCTATAATTTGCACGCCCATTATTTTCACTCGAATGTATCTGCTGTTGTACAATCTGCTGTATACGAACCTTTAAAGTTACACATCTTTAGATAGCAAGGTTTATTTATGTTTGAAAATATCAAGTTCTATGCTTTTGACATAAAGGACACCGCTTCTAGTGGTTTGTTTTAAAAGCAGCACGAAAAAACAGATACAAGACGCGTAGGCGTTGGGTGGTCCTAGAATACCCTAATTACGAGTACGTAATATTTATATCTTAAGAGCAGTGATCCACTTAAAAATTAAATGTGTTAAATCTTTTTCATGGATCGAGCTATATAATTTTAGTGGATTCGGCCACACGACACATTAAAATTAATTTTATTTCTATTTCTTGAGTTACTTTTATTATTATATTCGATAAAGGTATGAGTGCAAATCTGTATCCAGTGGCGTCCCGTCGGGAAGAGGGGGGAAGGGGGGGGGGAGTTCTAGAAAGTATAAGCTTTCTCGCCAACATGCCCTTCATGCGCCTCTATTGTCAATTTTTTTTTTTAATCGTTGCAATATTCAATGATTCACCGAATAAAATAACGTTAGGCCCAATTTTATAAAAACCTCAAAAATCTAAGTTTAAACTTTGGTTTAAACTTAGGTTTAAACCGAAGAAAAACTCTAAAATATTAGAAATGTTAGAAATGGTCGATTTATAATGTGGGATTGACAGGAAAGTTCAATTTATGAATAATGAACCTGATCATCACTTGTTACGTTATAAATGAAGAAGAGTGTTGGACTTGCATTGTCTTTATTTGTTCTACATCACAACATTTCAACTGGTAAGCATCTCCAGTCGTCATTAGTATTCACCTGACAGTGCAAGTCCAAAACTTTCCTATATTCAAGAAACATCATTGTCTCCAACCTTCAACCAGACATTATTATGTTACATTATATTAAGTTAGGACCAGATAAATAACTTTTAACTCGAACTTTGCAGTCAATCCCACATTATAAAATTATCATTGTTGACATTTCTTCGATTTAAACTTGACCTCGGTTTAAATCATAGATGTTCTTATCCCAATTTTATAAAGTCAACGTCCAATTTAAATCGAAGAAATATCAAAAATGGTTATTTTAGAATGTGGGATTGACAGCAAAGTTCGAGTTAAAAGTGATTTACCTGGTCATAACTCAATACAATGTAACACAACATAATAAGTTGTGACCAGGATGATTACTAATAAATTGAACTTTGCTGTCTATCCCACATTATAAATCGATAATTTTGACATGTCTATGATATTAGAATTATTCTTCAATTTGGTTAAACAATTCGGTTGATTCAACCAAATAAACAATGCAATTGAATATTTCTCATTTATACAGGACTATTAACTGGTTGAGGATGGATGAACGTAGAATCCTTCACTTTTGTACATTTGTGGTAAAGATTCTTAAAAATCCAAACTCCCCTATCGCGATTCGAGAGCGTTTGATTTTTCGTCATAATATTCATGATGTACCGGTTAGAGACAGAAGTAAATTAACCATGCCTCATCATCAGAGTGCCATATTTCAGCGTTCTTTTTCATATAATGCGGTTAAATATTTTAATTCAATACCCACTGATATGTTACTTGTAAGCGTAAAGTTATTTAAAATAAAATATAAAAAGTATCTTTTAAATATACAAAATTCTTAATTTCTTTTTAAATTCAACTATATAATTTTTTCTTCTTTTTAAATTTTTTGCTTAGGTTGTTAACTTATATTTATTTAAGTATTATAATCGCCGAGTTTATTATTTGAAAGTTTTATAAACTTAATATACTATATTATTCATTTTGTTATAAATGAAGTTCTATTTAATTAATAAGTAATTTAATATCACTTACTATGTCCTTGACTGGTTGAGTAGAGTAGCTATTACAGCTAGACTACGCCAGGATTGGACATATATTCTAATATATTTTTTTTTGTAAATTTTATATTTATATTGAAATAAAAGACGTTTATTATTACTATTATTATTATTATTATTAAAGATTAAAACACGAGTTCATTTGGTTAAGTCAACCGAATTGTTCAACCAAATTGGAAAATATAAAAAAAATATGGAAAGTAAACGTACCAGAATTCACGTGCATTTTGACAGAATTGACGTCATGACGACAACAAACAACATGAAAAATAAAATCGTCTCGCTGGCGTTTCTTATCCTCTATTCCTCACTGTAACGTAAAGTGTTGCCACACATTTTTTTTCAATCGTAACATATTAGCTTAAAAACCGTAACAGTAAATAGTAACATTTTAGAATATCTCTTCTTCCAATCGACGTCTATCCCAATCTCTCCTTCCAATCCAAAGTGACTTCTAAAAAAAAAAAGTTATATATATGCTACACATAGAGCAAACCTGAATAAAAAAATACTTTATCTTCCTACCCAAAAGAAACCACAGCTCAAGAAAACGTAACAGATATTACAATTGTAACAGATCGGCAACACTGAACGTAACCTATGCCCATTAAGCCTAGAAGTATAGACCTATGATTTAAAATTTATCTTAAAGACAAATAAAAAACAAAAATATGATAGTACGCCCTCCAAATAGTCTCTCCCCCCACCTATACTTATACTACACATCAGCCAGCCTACCTCATAGGATAGGAACAAAAAATATAAACGGAATGACTTTCCGAGCGACTGCGCCACTATGTCCTGCAGTAAATGTATAATAAAGTGTTAATCTTTTTTAATTTAAGTGTTTTAACTAAAAGTACGCGCAATTCGTTTTATCTATTCGACTTTGTTTATGTAGCAGCCATAAACAGAGGGTATTAAAATGTATACTGACAAACGCCACTATGTAAAACTGGTAAATAACTTTTTTCCTGATGAAGGATGATATGTTTGATTACTTAAAAGCACCGATTAAGTCTTTTATCTTCGGTAAATAAACAAAAAGAGCCAAAAGCAAAGTCAGATTATTTTGATGAGACGTAAACACTTACGAGAACTAGAAACCATCAAAGATACAGCTACTATCAATAAATATTTTAATTCCTTTGAAAACGCAAATAGATAAGCAAATGTTACGCGTTTCCTGTCGCTAAAAGCTCGAAAATTTCTTTTCCTTTGGCATCATCGTTGTCGGAATCTTTTGATCAAATTCAAACGATATTGAATTGTTAATTAATTAATTATTGGGAGTATCCATGCCTATATACCGGGTGACAACGAAATTACTGTCGAGCTTGCAGTGGCGCACTTAGGGAGGGGGGCTGCCAGCCTGCCCCCCACCCCCTCATGAGCCTAGGAGCTCGGAGTCTAAAAGTCTAATTGCAACCTAATTTTTCGTCTCATGCTTGGACTCGTAATTTAAATTTTTGAAAAAATGTATTTGAAAATATTGTTTATTTTAATGCCTTCTATACAGAGCTAAAAAATAAGTATCAACTTAGGAATCACCCTGTATAAGCGATTAAAAGTTTAGGTACATTATTCAACAAGCAACAATCGGTTTGGTTAGGGCCGGATAAGTGTTCCTGTACTTAATAATCAAATAAATAATATATTTAATTGCATTTTTTAAAAAGAACATTTCACAGATACACACAGTCCACAGTTTAACTGATGATTGGAGTATTCAGTGTGTATCCTCGTCGTGTACATGTAAATATACGGTAAGTTATATGTCCATCTCTTCTTAATTTACCCAATGTTCGTGAGGAATAGCCGTTTTCGTAATTAAGGAATTTTGAAATCACATGTTGGCCAACGCGTTTGACAAGAGAAACGTCAAAGCATTAAGAACGTATGTGAAATTTAGTATAGTAGTGTTTTAAACTTATTAGTTCTATTTTTGTTTAACATACAATGAAAATAAAGTAAACCGTCTAAAATAATAGTTATTTACGATATAAGTGTTGTAGTTTAATAAAACATCGAGTGTAGTAATATGAATTTAAACAACAAGAATATTGTACAAAATTTAAAAAAATAAAAATCCACCTTTAAAAATGCACCGGCTATTAAGTTTACTAATCAATTTTTTTATGTTACCTTTCGCTTAGTTAATGTTTCGCATGGTTACTGTCGAAACTTTGTCAAACAAATTCAAAAATATAAAAAGCGTTTTTCAAAATGAGCGATTCTGATGGAAGTTTACCCTCTGATATAGAAGCAGCGGCAAACGAAGCGATCTCAAGTTTAGTTCCGACAAAATCCAAGACGCGGTATGAGTTGGAGTATCAGAAGTTTGAAGATTGGTGCAAAGCTAACAAAATAAAGGAGGTGTCTGAGAAAATCCTTTTGGGTTATTTTTCCGTAAAGCAACGCTCCCAGAAATCATTTACACTATGGACTCACTACTCAATGTTAAGAACTATGATTTCAGTTAAGAAAAATCAAGATATAAGCAGATTTTCTCAACTAATCGCATTTTTGAAAAGAAGTTCAGAAGGTTACAAGGTAAAAAAGTCCAAAGTTTTCACAAAGGAAGACGTATGTAAGTTTTTTAGTACTGCAGATGATGACACATATTATTTACTTATGAAGGTTGTTATGATAATCGGCATTTTTGGGGCTTGTCGGCGCGATGAACTAGCTAAGTTAATGTTGGATCATATTGAACACAATGATTTGTATATTATAGAAATTGTGATTCCATTTTCGAAAACCAAAATTATGCGAGAATTTATTATAACAGAAGGAAATGTGACAGGTGTCAACTGTATTTTTCGAAAGTATGCTAAACTTCGTCCTCTTAATGCAACTCACAGGCGGTTTTTTGTATTCTATGGAAAATAAAAATGCACCTCCCAGCCTGTCGGAATTAATAGTTTTGGAAGTATACCAAGAAAGATTGCAACACAACTTGGATTGAATAATCCCGAAGGATACAGTGGACATTGTTTTATGAGGTCCTCAGCCACCATTCTAGTTGATGGTGGTGTAGATATACAGATGTTAAGGCGTCATGGGGGCTGAAAATCCTCTTCTACGGCATAAGGCTTCGTTGAGAATTCTTTAGAAAATAAGAAACAAATAGCAAAGAAGATCATGGGGTCAGACGCGGATTTAATGATTGGAAATTCGAACGTAAAGGGCTTTATCACATCCACTTCTGGTATACAAATTTCTAACTGTAAAAAGTGTATTATTAATGTTTATAATAAACCTTATGTATTAAATTTTAATTAATAATTGGTAATTAATTTTATAATTGTTAATAATAAATCATTCTTCCCAAAAGTGTAGTTTTATTTTACAGCAAAATTTTAATAAAACCGTTTTTTCCATTACAGCACTAGTGCTGTAATAGATGCCCTTACAAAACGATTTACAGAACTGTAAAATTTATATTACTAAATGAAAGTAGATAAAAATTATTATTATTATTATTACTATAAAGTACACTACACCATTGGCAACCAACAGGTTCTTTATTAAGATCAATGTGTTCGATTTTATTTTTTCAATAAATAAATTATGTATTTACATATTCGTTTCGAAGAATACACAATAGAGTGTGTCCATTGAATTAAATATACGTTTGACACTAAAGGTAGTGTTAGGTCTGTGTACAGTCCAGTTATCTGGAAGATAAAAAATATATTTAGATAGTCGAAACATAGTTTGAAATATTATGCCCTTCCATCTTTCATCAAGTTATTTGAAAAAATAATTTATCATTCATATTCACACAAAGGGATTTCACATACACAATGCAGTTAATATTTATTCCCACGTTAAATGTTATGCCCAATAGCTTATAAATATCCTTTCAAGATTAATTTATGTGTAAGGTCCACCGCTGGAAGTCGAATTCGTGAACTATTTGCTTTTATTTTAGCAATTTGTTCTATGCGGTTGAGCAATAAAGTATTCTACACTCAGCTAAACTTGCTTTAAAAAACTAGCGAGTGGTTACAAAGCACTTCAGTCCTTCCTATTTGCGATCAAATTAAATAAACTAAATGTTAAAAGACCATTTTTTTTTAAACCCACAGGGGAAGAGCGGGTAAGATGGTATACAGGGTCCTGCACCTCACCTCCCGTCTTCTGTAGCTCACTTATTAATTAAATTAAGATTTTGATATTTTGCAAACTTTACCTGTATCCTAGGGAGCTTTTCAGGAATATGTTTTTGTTTATACAGGGTGTTCCAAAAAAGTGTGACGTCATAAGGATCCATTTTTTAGATTACATGCCATAAATATTCTTACTTATTTGGATGCCTCTTATAGTTGCCTACATACACCCAAAATTTTAATGAAATCTGTTTAGTATTATAAGCGTAAAAAATAAAAACTAAGAAAAATTAGTTGTGCACCACTGACTGGTTGAAAAAATTTATAAAAAATAAAAATAATTTCTCGTTATTAAAATTATACAAAGATACCTAATAAATAAGGTCGAACAGTCTCGTTAACTAGGTTTGATTAATACGAATTGTATAGGGTGTCCAAAGTTTAGTGTCAAACTTTGCAAATTTTAAATAAATTTATTTTTCTTATTTCAAATTGGAACCCCTGTATATTATTCTGTCATTAGATGCAGAATTAAAAATTAAACATTTGTACTAATTACAACCCTATTGCAATTTCTAACGCATCAAGCCTTATTTGCAGAAACCCCATTTTATCAACTATTCCACCAGTCATTATTATAAATAAATATGGAAGGTGGCTTTTCAAAACAATTTAGTGGTATTAAAGTTTACTAAAACGACAAAACCCCATTTTGACTTTAGTTATTATGTAGTTTCAAATATTGTTAGATTATTATTAATTATTTAAGCTATATTATTTTTTGTGATGGATTACAACCAAGAAGAGCTTGTAGATATGATTTTCATATTAGGAGCATGCGGAAATAATTCTTTTTGGTCACTTTAGTAAACGTTAATACCAATAAATTGTTCTTCAAAGCCACGATTGATATTTATTCAAATTCATATTAATGACTGTTGGAATAGATGATAAAATTAGTTTTCTGCAAATAAGTCTTGATGCGTTAGAAATTGCGAGAGGGTTGTAATAAGGATAAATGTTTGATTTTTAATTCTGCATCGAATGACACTAAACTTTGGACACCCTGTACAATTCGTATTAATCAAACATGGATAACGAGACTGTTCAACCTTATTTATTAGGTACCTTTGTATAATTTTAATATCGAGGCATTATTTTTATTTTTTATTAATTTTTAAAACCAGTGGTGCAAAACTAATTTTTCATAGTTTTTATTTTTTTTTCGCCTATAATACCAAACCGATTTCATTAAAATTGTGGGGTTATGTAGGCAACTAAAGGAGACATCCGAATAAGTAAGAATATTTATGGCATGTAATCTAAAAAAATATATCTTTATGAAGTCACACTTTTTTGGAATACCCTGTATAAACAAAAATATTTTCCTGAAATGCGTCCTAGGATACAGGTAAACTCTGCAAAATATTAAAATCCTAACTTAATTAATAAGTGAGCTATAGAAGACGGGAGATGAGGTGCAGGACTCTGTATATTCCTAAGTTCGTATAAATAAAACCAGGTATACTAACTAATTTTAACAGCGTCAGAATGAAACTTAAAACGTTTGGATCTAGATAAGCCATATTTTTCAATGACAAAGTAAACGCCTATACTGCCCGAAACATTTAAAACCCCCTATAAAGACCTTTCTCTTTAAGCATGAAAACCCACAACATTTGGTGTGTTTGGTAAATTTCACATTTGATCAGGACCTCACATGCAGGATAACCTCCCATTCAATGCAATAAAAGATTACTTTCATCCAAGTCGTTCCAGTTTAACGGTCCTGTATAAGGTTACGTGTGCGTGTGTGCGGATACGGTGGTATAGTTTACATAGTTTGTCACTATTTCGGTAAAGATAAAAGCGTCGGATGCATTTTACAATGAACATATGGCCGTCGTGTCAAAACATTCCGTAAGTCGTTTTAAGGCACTGGTACATATAAACAATCAACATGGGAGACTTATTAAAATTTATATCAAATTATACACATACATTAAATACATTTTCGACATATTTCCCTTTAAATGTCCCAAAGCATAAAAAAACATACATAATTAAATTATTATTTTAATTATCAAATAAAACCTATACTAGATACTAGACATCAAACTAAGCCGATTAAGTCATATAAGTTTTTTCGGATTGTTACTTGTTCTAGTGATACAGAGTGTATATAATTTATGTATTATTAATTTAATTATGTACTATGTTTTTTTATGCTTTGGGATGTTTAAAGGGAAATATCTCGAAAACCGTTAAAGATATTAAGATCAATCAAGTACACTTTTTGACTCAGAAAATGCCCTTCCTCAAGAAACTATAATTGAAAAACACCTAATATCACAGGTAAGAAAAAAATCATAGATTTATGAAGCCCAGTGTATGCAACTAGCGCCCTCTAGTTTCAAACTTAAAAATTTCTACAAATTCTTATTTCTTGCTCATAAAAACATAACATTGCCAACTTTCAATTCGATTCATTAAACCGTTTTAAAATTATGGCTTATTTTCGAGAACAAACTTTTACTTTCAACACCCTGTATCTCTAGAACGAGTAACAATCCGAAAAAACTTATATGACTTAATCGGCTTAGTTTGATGTCTAGTATCTCCAGTTACTCGACGGCCCATAAGTTACTGGACACCCTGTATACACCGGAGGTGCAACGATGTTAAAAAAAAAATCGATTTCTAGCGACACCGCTATCAAAATATCGACTTTCTATCAAAAATTGGTAGGGATTTTATACTTGTTATATTGGTGACACTGCATTTTATTTTTGTTATGACCCTGAAAATATTAAAAATTTAGCCGTTAAAAAAAATTTTTGTAAGGTTTGAGCTGGTTTTTAACATTTTTTGTATTTTGAAAACATAAGACTACTACCTTAGATTATAGTCTATTTCAGAAAGGCGTAGAGTAATAAAATGGGAAATTTCGTCCAGTTCGGCTTAATTTCGGTGTTTGCCATAGGCACAGGTAAATTTTGTGCATTACATTATTTATGATAACTAACCAAAGAAGAAAAAAAAAATAATTTGATAAAAAAGGAATTATTAGCTAGGTTATGAAATATGCCGTGGAAGATATAGCTGAAAAACATAGTGTAACTATGCTGCGCACACCGTTATATCATTCCGAACTAAATCCTATCGAACTTATATGGGCGCAAGTGAAAGGAGTGGTAGCAAGACACAATACGACATTCAAAATGAAAGACGTTAAGCTACTTTTTGATCAAGCCATTAAGGAAGTGACACCAAAGAACTGGCGAAAGCAGTCCATCATGTCATTAAAGAAGAGGAGAAGATGTGGAATCTTGACCACCTGATCGATCGGACCCTCGACCTGTATAACGTCAAGTGGAGATTCCTTAGATGATGAAGAATATTATGATTTTTTATAATTTAATTTCTGTATAGTGTGTTTTTTGTATTTGTATTTTTTTTATAATGTTTAATAAAAAATAAGTGTACCTAATGCACGCCTTTGTCACACCATTTTCAGTGTTTGTGAATAGATAACAATAGGCAAAACCCATAAATTTACCTAACACTGGTGGTACTACCTGCACTTGATGAAAATAAAGAATTTTGCAATATAATCAATGCCAATTTATAAAAGTGGCTTTAATATTCGTTGGGTCACTCTGTAGTCCCTTTGCATATTTAATGAGCTTCTATTACTCTACACCTTTCTGAAATAGACTATAGATACGTACTATTTATTAGTTACGCAGAGTTAGGCATGAAATAGCATTATATCTTTTTCTTCTTTCGAGTCATCTTTTCATATTCTTGAATAATAGAAAAATCATATCACTTCATTAGCATATGTAGCATGAATTTTTCTCGAATAAAATATTACCTTCTTACAACATTTTAAACAGTACGTTTCTACCTTTTTAATGTTAACCCTAATTACTACCGACAAAAACCGCTACACATTTTGGCTCTTCACATTACAACAATTCAAATTTGCTACTCAGTTTTCCGTATTTAAGTTAAAAAAAAACTGATATAAGCAGTAGCTAAGTGACTAGTGGAATGATTGCTTTCGATATTAACTTGGGCGCGGGCAGATGAACATGAAAGTCTGCCAGATACTTTGCTGTAATCCCAGATATATCGTTCCGTAATTGACATGGTATAACTGTCGCAGATGTTATCTTTAAGAACGGTCATCTAAGGAGATTCGTAATACATATAAATATTTGATGTTACACGTGGCACTAATTAATTCATTACGCTTGTTGAGACTTTCATCTTAACAGTAGTAGACTTAATTATAGGTAGCAAGAGGTCTGTAGATATGAAGCCATGGGTAAACAAAGTAAACATGTTTGCCACATAGTAAAACAAAAATGTGTGTTTAAAAAAATAGGGTTGTATTTGTATCGGGGCTGTTACTAAATTTCTCCACATTGGAAAGTACGATTTACTTTACTTGGACTCTTCTAAATTATAATTTCCAGCCAGAAAATATGGGGGGGGGGGCTCAGTGGTTATAAGTAGGACATTTTTTTTTTCTGGAGAAAGGGTCAGTCGGGACTATATGTATTTCATGATATTATACCTAGGAAAGAAGGCGGAAAAGCACCTCAGGCAAAAAATTTTCGGGGCCACCCCAAAGTTTGTTTAAATTATTACCTCTCCCCCTTTGCATGGTTGGATTAAATTTGTTTTTGTAAATGTGAAAAAAAACAGTTTTTATATTTTTGAAAAATATGAATATTGGTGTCAATCCAAAATTTTAACATAAGACGTATGTATGATTCTAACCAGCTTTTTTCGCTAAATAAAGTAAATATCGCTCACCACGCAAAAATGGATGATTTTTTCAGAAATCATTTATTTTAGGAGCGTAGATCTATGAGATGAAATACTCCTTCTTAAGTGCCATTTTGTATATTCATAATGAAGCATTCTCGTTTCTTCCCGCACTATTTTTTTATTATAAATTATCACACTTCTTCAATAAAAAAATGTTCAATTAAAATTTTTACTTTTATTTTTCTCTTTAGAAATAAATACCTAATTGTTTTTGTTGTGAAAATATTTTATTGCTTTGGGTTATATTTTAGTTGAATTAAAATAGTTCTAAAAAAGGAAACATGGAACAGACAAGTATATAAAAGAGAAATACTATAAAATATTATTCTTTTTACTCGTTTTCCTCTAAAATTACTTAATAATAAATCAATAACTAAAGCGATATGCGTCTGAAACCTTAAACTCTATATAAAACAGGACTTTTAGAAGAAAAAGTTTAAGAACTTAAGTTTCCTACTGTAATCTAAGCCTAGAACACATTATTTAAAAATTTAAATTAAGAGTCCAAGCGTGAGATGAAAAATTAGGTTGCAATTAGACTTTTAGACCCGAGCCCCTAGGCTGGGGGGGGGGGAGCTGCAGCCCGGCACCCCCCCCCCCCCGCCCACTGATGAATGTGATATTATTAAACCTTATTAAAGATTCAGTTATTTATACAGAGATACAGGGTAATTTGGAAAAGCGTCCAATATTAATTTTTTTTAATATCAAAAGATGTTGGAAATATGTTATTTGCTATAATAACAAAGTTATTGTCGTACACTTATTTTTTAAATGCATACCTGGATTTTTTTATTTATTTTTAAGGATACGTTTTACCCCTAATACAATGATGCTTTTTTAATCAATTCAATTTATTTACGTTTCGGAATAAATTATTACATCATCAGGAAAAATTTAGTAGTCAAAATCAAGAAAGCCGTTTCGAGCATAAGTTGTCAATCATAACTCAGTTATCAAAAATGATAATGCATTTTTTAGAGAAGAAATACGAAGTTTTACGTTGTGTTTTTTCTAATCCTTTTGTAGACGTTACTGTTTAGAAGATAGAAGATATTATCAGTAACCGTCAATTAATAATAGTTGTTAATATGCCAACTGAGACTTTTTTTTATTACAGTTAGAAAAACACGTTTTTTTTTCTGAAATCGATAAAGAATGTTATTTCTTTTTTCAAAATTGTAGGTCCCAAATTACCTTATTCTAAAATTTTAGTCCGTTGCTGGGCAACCACACGGTTCTTGTTACCTTCCAGTCCTAGGCTGGAAACGAAACATTCCTGTACTTACCGATTTCTTGCAATTTTTTTGTAGGTACTAACTTTTTTTTAAATTTATATTCAGATTTAGTGCCGTTCTGCCCTTCTTTCGAATTAGGCTTTTTTCCTCTTCGTTCGCTGCCAGGGCCATTCCCGAGGGGACCTACAGTTTAACGTGGGTTCCGAACCACGATCCTTAGTTATGCGACACCCCCCAAAGGCTATCAACCCTTGGTTTATTGCCATTGCAATACCTACCGATTGGGGAGTGTGTACCTTCTTCCGCACCCCACGAGATGTCCGATCTCATCCGGCCTGGTTACCGGCATGAGTGGGTTGGGTTGGGAGATGATACCTTTTACACTATTCCTTGCATTCTTAAATCCACTTAATTTCGGACATACTTTTTGTTATTGTACGATTGCCCACTCCGGGAATCGAACCCGAGTCGCCGCGGTCGAATGCCAGTAGTTCTACCTCTGAGCCACAGCCGCGGTTTCAGATTTAGTGTTTACTTCGTTTAAGACTTTTAGGTACCTATTTATAGCTATTAGTATAACGAGATTATTAAGTGATTTATAATAGTCGAAGACATTACTAAATGACGAGGCAACAGCCGAGTCACCCGCAATGTCCGAGACGGTGTTAAATCGCTAATAATCGAGTTGTATTCAAAGCTTTATCGTATCATTGACAACGGCGATGCGAAAATAAAAACAAGGTTTTATGTAATTTCATTTTGGCATTTCAAAAAGTCATCATTAAAATCATGCAAGATTTTGATATTCCTGACGATATATTTAGCTGCAGCCAACATTATAAGGTTGAACTTGCTTCCGGACAAATCTAAAATCCATTATGAAAAAGAATATCGGCAGTTTTGTGAGTGGCGAAACAAAGTACATGTTCAAGGTGCAGAAGAAACGGTATTGCTGGCGTATTTCGCAAAACTCTCGGAGGAATACTCTGCTTCGTCCTTATGGCCGAAATATTCCATGTTACAAGCGACTTTAGAACTGAAGGAGAGAGTGGAAATCGACAAATGCGGCGCCTTAATACGTTTCATCAAGAAGAAAAATGTTGGATTCAAATCGGCGATGTTTCCGGCAGTGGATTAAGCACTGGGGAACCGCACGAAATCGAAAGGAGTGCTTGCTCGGTCATTAATCAGTCTTCAGAGGGCATACCTAAGATCGTGGACGTTAAAGACAAAGGTGTATCCATCAAATTTGAAATCTGTCAAAATATTGTTTTACATGTTCATGAAAAATAGTTCTACTATTATTTGGTATCTAACGTATTATGCTTTCGTAACTAACGTATTGAATTATGGTAACTAATGTATTATGAGTAACTAAGGTGTTATGTAGGTTTTAGTACGCTTATAATGTTAATAATTATTAATAAAGATATCATATAAAAATGACTTAATCTTCAATGATACGATAAAATATTAAACGAACGGAAACAATTTTATAAGAAATTATATTGTAATGAAAAAAAATATTATGAATTAATAAAAACTCCTGAATTTATAAAATATTCATGCAATTTAAAAAAAATGGTATGTGTATCTCGTAGTAACTGCACATTCCCGGATTGGTACATAAAAAGCCCAACTTTCAAGTATGTTTGTCAAACGCAAATGGCGATAATAAATCCTTAATAAATATTCTGGTAAAAGATTATTTAAACTTTTATTTTCATCTAAGATGACCTAAATTAAAACAAAACAAAGCAAAATCACCTAACAATATAGAAGTTAATCTTTTCCTTTCTGTCAGTAGCTTGAATATTTGGACAGACAAGATAAGTAAAAGAAGACAAATTACTTAAAGAACAAAAAGAAGTAACACCGGAGAACATTTTTAAACCCTCGGCTACTTGGAAATCTGTCAATGACCAGGGACAATGTTAGAAAGCTGGGATTGTTCTGTATTTGACTCCCGCAAGCTCATCGCTCATTAACCTCATAGGGGGCAAAAATTGTCAATCCGATGTTCAGATGCCTCTCTTAAACTGTGACGGGGGTTTGGTCGAGGACCAGAAGTCCATACCAAATTGAAATTTTATACGTATAATGTATATACATTATTGATGGATTTATCACCGATAATAATGAGTCGATTGTGTTAATTGTGAATTGTTAAGATATTATTTATTTATTGAATTGGATTGTGTGTGCCTTAATGGCAATGATGGGCGTTAAAATTAGTGTTTAAAAGTAATACTTATCTGTAAAATTTCGAATTTTATTTATTACATTGAACACAAAGATCCTTCTTGAAGAATGCCTATAGTCCAGAAGGTAATGCATTTTTTTGGTACTATTTAGTCAATTATAAGGAAAAAATCGTATACATTTTTCAATGGGTTGAGGCCCGAATTAATGCCAAAAGCGTACTCATCTCTATCTAATGCAATGATTTTGTTAAGCACATTCGACTCATTCGGAATTAGAATGTACTCTATGACAGATTTATACTCATTCAAACTGGGAAAATGCAATAAGATCTTTAATCGAAACCTTTGGATTAGTGGAGCAATGTCGCTTTCTGGTATTCTCCCAAGTAGTTGCGTAAAGGCCTTTTTACATTGGGTGCAATTGCAAGAAAATGGCCTGAAAGCATGCACTTCGACGACGTTTTAATCAGCTGATGCACGTTTCCCCATTTAAAACCTGCATCAGCTGTTTGAAACGTCGACAAAGCGCATGCTTTTAGGCAATTTTTTATTGCAATTGCACCCAATGTAAAAATGCCTTTAAATGCGTAAAACTTGTTCTGTTCTGAATACACACTGTTGCTGTAGTCGATTAAGATCACTAGATCACCTTATACGAACATTAAAACATCTGCAAATTTATTGATACGAACTTCACTATATAGTTTTGACAAGCACAAACGATAATATTTAGCTTCATGAGCTGCAAGGTAATTAAGAGTGCTAATAATTTAGTGTCTCCTAATATATCTGCATATTTTTTTTATTGTATTGTTGATTTATTAGTAGCACAGCGGTGATGAACTTCTCTATAGGTACCTTCGGTTTTACTTAGAAAGCAGATTTTATATTTTACGTTAATTGGATGAGATGAATATGAATTCCAGTTTTTTTGCACTAGTGAAAATTATTTTACTAACAAGTTATACAGGGTATTCTCAAATTGACGCATTTTATTTAAATAGATAACTCGATCGACCGATGTAGGCGCCTAGCCGGAGCCAGATTACAATGGGAACAAGCGACCTGAATCCTGGAGTCTCATCACTCGCCAGTTTTGCCGATCGCAATTTCAATCTAAAAATGGTATCGTTCGGGTTTGCTCGAGTTTATTTCAGTCTAGTAAGGGCGTCGTTCGGTTCGTTTGTTTTTACACTATTTTAATGTTTGTGTATGCGTTAAACAAATAGATTTTAATGACGAGTTCCTTAATAACAAGTTATAAAGTATTTTGGCACAATTGTGTTTTGTGTTTAAAATATTTATTGTGATATTGTAAATTGGGACAAATGTTTTAATATTAGATTGTAGTTGTAGTCATTCTTTTAATTACGCCATGTTTGTGCCAGTCTTTGAATTTTGGAAAGGTAAGATTAATTTTATTTTTTTAATTAGAACAGGTAACTACGGGTCAATGACCTGTATTAATTTATTGACATTTTAAAACTTCATTTTAAGTCATTAGGTATTTGATGGAATTTTGAAATGAAACAATTTTTCTTTATAACATAATACGTAGTATGTTATGTGAATTATTACTTACGGATCTAAATTTATAGCATTACTTGAACCATTCAAGAAACAGAAGTTCGTAGCAAATTATAATTTTATACCGATAATGTAGAGACTTTACCTAATGCGTAATAAACCTTTGAGTAAAATGAAAAAGGTAATAAATTTATTGCCCCTAATAATGTCGCTTTATGGTAAAACCCCAGAGATATTATAGATTCAATAAAAGTTTATTATCGCAGATTTATATATTATTAAGGCGCGCATTACAATTTAAATTTTTAGCAAATAAATACGGTAACAAATGGAAAAATCTCTTTTTATATATAAGCAATACTTTATATACCGGGTCCGCCAAGGTGGCGGGGATGGAAGATTAAATCATTATCGAGGAGCTTATCAAAAATACTAAACCAGCATAAGGTATCGACTTAAAAGCGGCATATTTTAAAAATATTTTACATTATACAGGGTGGCTCAAAAAAGTGTGGCGGACTAAACTTGCATTTTTTTAAATGGAACACCATATATATTATATTATTTTCTAATTCCCTATACAATTCCACGTATATTTTGTATAAAATGTCATATGTCTAAATTCAATTGTTTTTGAGTAATTGACGTTTAAAATATGGCATTTTTTGACTTTGACAGGCTGTAACATTGGAACGGTTCATCTTAAAGAAAAATGGTGTTCACCTCCCTATCTTAGTTTTTTATTCTCTATCCAAGGAAACCAACTTCCGATTTACTATGTTAAACCGTTAAAACCGTTTTTCTGGTTTAACATGGTAAATCGGAGGTTGGTTTCTTTGGATAGAGAATGAAAAACTAAGATAGGGAGGTGAAAACTATTTTAAGATGAACCGTTCCAATGTTACAGCCTGTCGAAGTCAAAAAATGCCATATTTTAAACGTCAATTACTCAAAAACAATTGAATTTAGACATATGACATTTTATACAAAATATACGTGGAATTGTATAGGGAATTAGAAAATAATATAATATATAGGGTGTTCCATTTAAAAAAATGCAAGTTTAGTCCGCCACACTTTTTTGAGCCACCCTGTATAATGTAAAATATTTTTAAAATATGCCGCTTTTAAGTCCATACCTCATGCTGCTTTAGTAATTTTGATAAGTTCCTCGATAATGATTTAAATTTCCGTCCCCGCTTCGTTGGCGGACCCGGTATAAGCAAATTTAAATGTACCCATCTATATCTTAGGTTCAATATTACTGTCAGTGACGCTTTCATATTAAAAGCAGCAGGTTATACGAAGTCAGTAGGAAATTCTCAAATATTCTGCTCCATTAGAATTTCAAAAATACACTAGAAGTGTTTCTAACATTGTACAACCCGCTGCACTCTATAAGAAAGCGATTTTTGAAAGCTTAATTTGAAGTGTGGACCGTATAATATGCGATATACAAGGTTAGATTATTGTAGATTTTATCGGGATTTGTACTTTAATGTAAGCCTTACTCGTAATATTGAAATATAAAAATAATAATTTGAAATATTTTTAAATTCCATTGATTCTTGTTGTTTTCCAAATTATCTGTGGTGTGATATGAAACACATTTTATGTACAAAATATGTAGGTACCTTATTGCCGGTTTTTGAAAATATTCATAATAACAACATATTAGGCATAAATCTGGTGTATACATATGAAAATTTTGTCAATGATCATATTTAATCAAAATATTTATCTACTATTGTTTTAACCAAAAAAATATAACATTTCAAATAAATAAAAATCGAAACATTTTTAGATTTGTATAAAATATTAATTTATGCCACTCCGATCTCTACATTACGTCTTTGAATCAAAAGCTATTTAATAAAATTTATTTAAAAAAAAAGATTCTATTTTACCTTATAATCGTTTCCAAAAAGACATGGAGTCGTTAAAAGACTACCTAATTGTCTTAGAATTTAGAAGAACTGCTTTCAAATAGGCTTTATGTAGAAAACTACAGGAAACATCGACCTCTAAAAATAACAAAACGATAATGTTAAATTTTACAGCTGTTTACCCTTAATTTCCAATAAAGAAGAAAAAGTGCTCTGTCTATTACAGTCCACGTACTAACGATTTGGGCCCTTTTATGGTAGTATTGTTAACCACACCGTTGGATACCAGTAGCCACAGCTATGGGCAAATTATACCAGAACGCCATATAACTCCAGTGGGTAATTTATAAGCATGATTCTCAGATTTGGTAAATTGTCAAATTGAAAAAAGTTGTTATCCTTAAATATTGTGTTAACTAATAGAAACAAAAACACAATAAATTAATAGAAATAAGATACTGCAAAATGCAATAGATAAAAGTTATTAAACATTTTTTTTTCTACGACCGTGCGTTTTAACCCATTTTCCCGCACGCATTTTAGTTTTGAAAGTGTCAATGAATAAAAGTAAAATAATGCAAATTTTGACCTTATTAGATAGTTTTAAACTTCGGAAGTTATAACTATTGTTACAACAGGTAAATAAATATTTACGAAATAGTCCATCAAATAAAATCTACATCTTTTCTAGCTTTTTGTTGCATTTTTAATTTTTTGAAAATATAAAATAATGAATATATTTTTATATAACCCTGTACATTCTTTAAAGTACTGTCACAAAACAACTATCAAACCACCGGGTTTGATATCAGTTGCTATGATAACCCAGGCGTGTACTTGTTACTAAAACGTCAAAGTTGTTCAAAGCGTCTTCGAAGTGGCCGAATACAATCTTCTTCTTAATTAAACCACATTAAACCGAATCCGAAGCAATAATAGTAATGGATTCATCCGACGAAGAACTTCCCGAAGCCATTTTGAAGGCTGCAGATAAAGCTAATTCCGAGCTGTTACCTGCCAAATCCAGACTAAGATATGAAAAGCAATACGACCATTTTGTTACATGGTGTAAGGAGAAAGGGGCCAAAACTTATATACGGTCGTAGAAAAAATAATGTTCCTAACTCATGCGTAAAGTGTCTTTCTCGCCCTTGACCGCTTGCCCGAACTCCGCTCCGCGTCGTTCGGGTCAATTGCAGTCGCGTACGGGAAAGTATCACTTTCCGCACTTGTTAGGAAAATACCTTACTTTACTTACTTTTAAAATCTCTTTATTTATTATATATTATACATTGTCAGGTACTACTAACTAATCTAATGATACTAAACTCATAGATAATGTACATATATGATATTACGTCACATAGATAACACAACAAGGCAACGCCCCGTTGGAGCTGGTGTTGGCTCGTGGTAGTAGCACACTGGCTTATATTTCTTTTATTAGGGACAGTTCCAGTAGTCTATTACTGCCATGAAGCATTCAGTTTTGAATGAGACTTGAAGGTTTTTAAATGACTTTATCGCTAACTTAATGGAGTTTGGGGTACGTTTGCTGGAAAAATAGGTTAAAAAACCAGCTTAATTTTCGCAGGTACAGTGCAGCATTACCTATTTCTACTCCCACATGGAAATTTGCTATTTCCTTTACAGTTAAGTGGCGAGAAAAGTAGGCTATTCCAGTTAACTATACGGAAAAATTTTATAACAGTGCTTCACAGTGTTGTAAGCTTTAAAAATAAAATTTCCCATTTTTATAAAAAAAATCCACGAATGCACACAATAAGGAAAAAGTCTTTTCTTTAGCAGATCACAACCACAAGTGATCCTAACGAAAATCCTACGAATGTAACACTGTGCGTAAAAATTTCCATTTTCCCTTTGGAGACAGCGCCGACCGAACATTCATCTGTGCTTTATTCTTACGAATCCGGAAATTTCCCATTAGTTGACAACATCGTTATAAAAATTAGATTTTTTCTATGGTATTCTTAAAAGTACTGACCAATCACAGTTTATTATATTTACTGAGGCTCCGCCGTCTTTTTCAAAACAGTAAATTATATAATTTATAAGTACATGGTAGCAAAAATACCGTGGTGTTGGCTAAGCACAAAATTGCAGAATATTGAATTATTGTAAGAAAAGCATGTTCTAGTAGCCCCAAAATTTCGAATGACGGCCAAGATATAGAATTAATTAATTTTCTAAAAGATCATCCCTTCCAAACAGCAATAAAAACTAAAGAAGAAACACATTTTCCTGGTTCGGCTTATACAGCACGTAGAAGAATTCGTAGTTTAGATATAAAAAGTTGTGCTGCCAATAAAATATTTTTGACCGAAGCAAACAAACAGAGAAGAGTAGAATTTGCTTCTGAATATATAAGTCAAAGTAATATATGGGAAACCGTAATATTTTCCGATGAAAAAACCTTTCAATTATGCAATAATGGGAAAATCCGCGTTTATAGGCCTTCTGGTACGAGATACGATGGAAGATATACAAATAAGACTAATCAAAGTGGACGCTTTTCTATAAACGTTTGGGGCTGGATTAGTGCAAGGGGCCCAGGAGTTTGCCAAATAGTGCATGGGAGGTTCAATGCACCATTATATTGCAACATACTAAACCAAGTTATGATACCATCTGTCGACACAGTACCTATATGGCCAAGGTTTTATATTTCAACAAGAAAGAAAAGGAAATCAAATTCGTATTCTGCCTTGGCCCTAGAAAAGTCCGGATATCAACCCAATTGAAAACGTTTGGGGTGAGATGACAAAATTTATGTATAAACACAACTTCCAGCCTAGAACTCGGGATGAATTAAGCCAAAGGATAAGCAAGCATGGGATGCAATAACGCAAGAGTATACGAGAAACCTAGTATTAAGTATGCCACGACTGTTACAAGCATTAATCGATAATAATGGTGTAACTACCAAATATTAAAAATATGTTATTATATTAAGGTTTAAATATGATTAAAATTTATTGGATCATAATATTAAAAAAATTTTGTTTTATTTTTGTTACATTTGCCGTTGGCGTTCTGCCCTTCTTTCGAATTAGGCTTTTTTCCTCTTCGTTCGCTGCCAGGGCCGTTCCCGAGGGGACCTACAGTTTAACGTGGGTTCCGAACCATGATCCTCAGTCATGCGACACCTCCCAAGGGCTATCAACCCTTGGTTTGTTGCCATTGCATGACCTACCGATTGGGGAGTGTGTACCTTCTTCCGCACCCCACGAGATGTCCGATCTCATCCGGCCTGGTTACCGGCGTGAATGGGGTGGATTGGGAGATGATACCCTTTACACTCTTCCCTGCACTCTTAGATCCACTAAATTTCGGACATACTTTTTTTTATTGTACGTATGCCCACTCCGGTAATCGAACCCAGGTGGCCGCGGTCGAATGCCAGTAGCTCTACCTCTCAGCCACATCCGCGGTCCTTGTTACATTTTAAAACACAATATGCGTATTTTTATTTTTCCTCGTATTTCTAAAAATGTGGTATTGTTGTTAAACCTTTTCACTTCCATGACAACTATTATAACAACAATAATAACCTTCCCTCAACATATTCCTTATAGTCAAGGAGCTACTCTACAACAACAATTTTGCTGTCCCAGTTTTTTTTGGGCGCAATGGTACCACTTCATCAGTTATTTATATTGTCGATACTGATAATCCGATATACTTAAATTATAGTTTCTCACAACTTAAAAAAAAACTATTAGGTAGGCCGCTATCGATGTGTGCTACAAATACCAGCCAATGCCAATACATAGCGGATACCTTTATTATGATATCTAGTGTTATTGAATATTAATTAATAAAATAAAGGGTTCATTTTCTCTTCTCCCTCTAATGTTTTTTATTAAGCAGTTAAAGATCTAGCTGCCAGGTAATCTGTTACTTTGTGGAGCTAACATAACCAGTAACTTATTAGCTACTAAATGTGTTTTATTATTACATTTCAAATATAAAATATATGCATCCGGTATAAATATTTAAATACATTTAAGTCGGTTGTATAAATATTCATAATAACCCACTTATATATAATAAGCAGCTGGTTAGTTAATTTTTTTAGAACATATTTCTTAAAAAAAAATCAGAATATTGGAAAAATAATTGCAATTAATAGCGGATTTAGAAATAAGATATCATTTTCAGATACTGCTATTTTTTTAATTATAAGTTAGGCCAGGCCATGTCTAAGTGTTTCATGGGACAGGACTTTGCCTTCTTTATAATGAGTTTTAATATTTTATTATAGTATTAACAGCTATGATTTGCAAAAATATTTAATATTAAGTAAAGCAGTGACCCGCATCAGAATAATTGTTGATATGTCCAGCATTCTGCTGGGAGATGTAAGAGGTAAGCGAAGAAACATTAAGGTGCCTTTTTGTTCGATTATTACCACATTATTTATAGGAATCTAGGACTACTACAATCTACAAGTATCTATTTTCACCGCTCTACATGGAACAAACTGGCTTTGTCCTTTTTTAGGGTCAGTTCAATAACAGTATTAAAATAGAAAAATTACATGCCGCAATAAAAATGTTTGCATCATAGGCTTTTTTTTATGATAAAACACCTGCACTGTAGGAAAAATCCTTTAAGGCGCTCTGGGAGCGGTGCGTGTGCGAAGAAAGCGATTAACGTTGGTCTTGAAACGTTGAAGATTGTATTCATTGGGAAACACGACCTCAGGAAGATCATTCCACAAAGATGACGGTCTCCAGATGAAAGAATTCTTGAACAATGAAGTTCGAGGAGTACTAAGCTGAACAACATATGGATGAGCGGCAGTGGTTCGCCGTGTATTTCTGTTTTGCATTGCTCTAGGTGGAATCAAGTGGGCAATGTCAGTCGAACACCTGCCATCTATCGAGGGTCTTGGACAGTTTGGGGTCGCCGATCAGACGAATGGCTCTCCTTTGAATGGAATCCAGTAGCCGAAGGGTGTGCTTGGGTGCAGAGCTCCAGACATGAGAGCAATATTCTAATGATGGTCGAATCTGGGCTTTGTAAAGTGTCAAAAGTTGATGAGGTGTGTACAACCTTTTGGTGCGGAAAAGTACACCAAGTTTTTGTGCAGCTGCCTTGGCAATTGCGACAACGTGATCATGCCAAGACATATTACCTCCCAGATTGACCTGATTGACCCCCAGCAAATTAATAGACGGTGCCAGGGGAATTGCGTGTCCTGCCATGACTATATCCGGTTCTGCAATGTTAACCTTTTTGGAGAAGACTGCTGCCTGGGTTTTCTTAGCATTAAATTCGACTTGGTTACTGTCACCCCAAGCCAAAATTTCTTCCAGGTCATTGTTGATACTTCATGCTGCCTGCGAAGATGTGCGTTGGCAGTGGATGTTTGGGGAGTCAAGGTAAAAGATGAGATAAGTGTGCTGTCATCAGCAAAGCTATAAATTGGATTTTGGGTTTTCACTAGAAGGTCGTTAATATACAGTAAAAAGAGGGTAGGCGACAATATGGACCCTTGAGGAACACCGGCATTGATGGTGAAGGTGTCTGAGAGAAACCCGTCAATCGCCACTTGCAGAGAACGGTTCTTAAGGAAGCTGGTTAACCATAAACAAAATCCATTAGGCATACCGTAGGATCGCAATTTACTTAGAAACCCATCGTGCCAAACACGATCAAAAGCCCTAGAGATGTCCAGTGTAACAGCTCGGGATTCTCCATGATGTTCGATGGTGTTGCTCCAAAGATGGGTGACATATGCCAGAAGGTCACCTGTTGATCTGGACTTACGAAAACCGTATTGATGGTCGCTGATAATGTTAAGCCCTTCCAGATACTTTAGGAGTTGTTGGTTAATATAGCTTTCTCCATTACTTTTGAAATTACTGAAAGCAATGCGACGGGTCGGTAGTTGCTTGGCAGGGTCTTTTTACCGTTCTTTGGAATGGGCTGGACACGCGCTATGTCACATATACGGCTATGCTACTAAACCAAACAACCAAGATTAGTTATAACAACCCCGCCTTACAAGACTAGTTTAGATTCGTAATATATGGCGCAAAATATATTCTTCTAGCAAAATTTTTCAATTTTGTCATAATGTTCCTGTAATAAGTAATTACCAAATAAACAATATCTTTACTTATTTTTACATATATAGAACACTTCACAAATACCCACAGTCCAACAGTTTATAGCCAGAAAGCTTACTCTACAAAATCATAGCAAAATGATCTCTAAAAATACCAAAAACAATAACACTGCACTTATTCAACACGTGAACAATCAAAACCAAAATGGAACGAACGGATGCGGTGCCGAGCGCGCGATGCAGCTCTATTTAATTGAAAGAACTCAAAGAAGACACGCGGATTGCTGAAGTACGCAAAGAGATATGCGAGAGTCGAAGCGTTAGAAAGAGATACACATTTTGACAGGTTTTAGCTAATTGAAGGGCAACCGATTGGAGTTTTCAGTGTTTATCTTTGTCGTGTACATGTAAATATACAATTATATATCCATCTCTCATAAATCTAGCCAATGTTCGTAAGAAAAAGCCGTTTTTAGAATTAAGGAATTTTTAAATCACATGTTGCAAGTGGCGGCTCGCCAGGTGAAGTAGGTAAAGGGGCTCTTCACCAAAAAAAAAATAAAACCAGAAGGATATTTTTTCGACAATATTAAATATTAATGTACCAATACAGCTACCATTTTAGCCTTTAAAAAATAATTATGTTCGAATTAAGAATATTAATTTAATCCGAATGTAGCTATGCATAATAGGGCCACGGTTAACTCCGATGGACAATAATTATAAACACTCGTGCATTTTGGGGCGCTCCAGCCGACCGTGTCGAGGTCAAGGTGCAAGTGAAGATGAACCAACGTCTAAGTAGCTTTTCACCGTTGCTATGGTTACGTGACGTCAGTCTCGCGAGAGCCTGTAACAATTTGCATATGGTGATGAAGGGCAATTTAAAAATAGATCAGTCGTATCGTATGCACCATTGTTTTAGCATTGGTTCGCCTAACCTTAAGGTATTTAGTTTGAGGCTTCGCGAAACTTACGGTTATAGATATCGTTTTTACATGATTTATTGTGCGATTAAAAAGTTTTGTTTTTATTTTTCAGTTATATCAGTATCTAGTGTACGTGCCTAATTATTTTCATTTTTATTGTGTGTTTGTACGTAATAAAAATATAAATTAGTCAATGTTTGTGTAAGTACCCGCACTATACCTAGCTCTTTACCATTTTTTAAGACCGCGAGTCGCCACTGCATATTTGCACTCGTTTGGCAAGAGAAACGTCAAAGCATTAAAAGCTTACGTGAAAAATAGTATAGCAATTATTGATGATTTGAGCATTTACCGCCATCTATTGGCGAATTCGAACACTTTTTCATCCGGCCTGGTATGCTACAAAATATTCGTAATATAATGAGATTATTTTACAAAAATATTACTTATACAAAAGAAAAATATTGTGATAATTATATCCTGTTTCCCTACCGCTAGTTTTGAAAATCGTGTTATCTCCCTTAGTCCCTCCCTTACCCTATGTCAACACTTTATTCCAATAACATTTTCATTATAATGCGGGTACATCATTAACATCTGTGGTATTATAATCGCGCTTTATTTACAATAACATCAAGATTTTACTTGACATCAGACACCGTAGAATGCTTATTTATGTTTTCGGCGTTTTTGTCGGAGTGGCTTTTGGACCGACTGCTTTTGTGAGCTGCTCAAGCTTATTTTATCCTTAACTTTCGTCGTTCATTATTAGTACATTATTAATGTCTAAAGCCCAATAGTCTAAATCAGCGTTTCTCAAACTTTTTAGCTTGTCGACCCCCTTCGAAAAATTATAATTTCTTACGACCCACATCAATTTTCGAACGAAAAAAAAAGTTTATTTTAACCCTAAATAAACTTTTGAATGATACAAGAGTTTTGGACTTGCATTGTCTTTATTAGTTTTACATCACAACGTTTCAACTGGTATGTATCTCCAGTCATCTGCAGGTGAATATACAGTGTGTCCACGGATGGACTTTGGAAGAGGAAAAACATTTTTATTTGAAGGTATAGAAGAAAAAGTCATTCTTTATAAAAACGTCTGCTTGTGCTGAAACTACAATTTCGAATATCTATGATTTACTACAGAGGGTTCGTCAGAAAAATTTTTTTTTGGATTTTGTTTAAAATAAATGTATGTAAAATCAAACAGCTATTGTTGCCTTCTTACTTAGAATATGATTTTATATCTGGCCGAATAACGATTTTGTTGTAAGAAAACCATTTTTCTTTGTCGACTTTTGAAGTATTTTTATTAACACATATCATATTTCTTTAATTTATTTGATCATAAATTATAAAAAATTAAATAAATGTTGTTTCTGACGAACCCTTTATAATAATCGCAAATCTGATAATGGAAATTGTAGTTTTAGCACATGCACGTTTTTATAAAGAATGATTTTTTCTTCTATACCTACTAATAAAAAAGTTCTTCCTCTTCCAAACTCTATCTGTGGATACACTGTAGGTATATGATAAATAAGTATTCACCTGAAGACGACTGGAGATACTTACCAGTTGAAACGTTGTGATGTAAAACAAATAAAGACGATGCAAGACCAAAACTCTTCTATCATTCAAAAAACATTATTGTCTCCAACCTTTAAATAAGTTTTTATTGTCAAATGAAATACATTTTAAATGTCTAGAATCAATTGTTTTTGAGATATAAACATTTAAAAAAATTATATTAATTCAACTTTGACAGGCTGTAGCATTCAAATGGTGCATCTTAGGAAATGAACGCGTTTTACATTTCTATTTTGGTTTTTTGCTACCCAAAAATATCAATTTTTTTAAACGAAAGTTGATCTTTTTAGGTAGATAATAAAAACCCACGATAATGATGTAAAACCTGTTTTTTCCTAAGATGCACCATTGGGACACTGCAGCCTGTCAAAGTTGAATTAATGTAATTTTTTAAATGTCCATATCTCAAAACAATTACTGAATTTACCTTGAACCTTGTACGCTCCAACATAATTTTTAAATATACAACTTAACGATCTCTATAACTTCTGTATTTAACGTTTTTTTCTAGTTTCTAAAATAAAGAGAAAAATGTACTTTACTCTAACGCTGACTTATCCTGTATAATATCCAGTACATCTTATCATAAATTATAATAAAACCACCTAATCCCAGATAATAAACTTTAAGAAATTATTTATTATTCTTTTTTAATAAAAGATGTGATATAATTACCAATAGTTATAAGAATATTACAATAAAAGCTAGTAAATATTACAATAAAATTAGTAAATTTCACAATAAAATATAGTAAATATTACAATAAAATATATAAAATCTTACATAAAATATAGTAAAATCCAAAAAAAAAAAATAAGATTTCTTATTTTAAAATATAATAATATTTAATAACAATTATCAAAAGTTTAAACAAAAACTATTATGCAGATTACAGAATAATATAATAATTTATATTACAAAAAATAATACCCGCCACTATATGAACTATATACAGTGTGTCCAAAGAAGTATGCAACATATGTAAAAGTTTTTTATTACCGATTTCTCAGAAAATTTTATTCTTGATAAAAGTTGGTGCATGCCTTGAAACTATAAATGCATATTTCACATTTCACCTGCGGCTAATAATAAGGGAGCAAATGCCATTTTTTCGAAATTGCATTAAGAGTAAAGTACCTTAGTTATTAGAAATACAGCAAAATTTTATATGGAAATGTTATTGCAAATTAAAAACATAGCCCAAATACGAAATTTGAGTTACGTGTCTCAATTTTTTTTTTTCTAATTTCTAATTTCCCCTAAACGGTACGCGTCTGGTCGATTTTTCGTTTACAATGACAAATAAATTAGTAGTTATTTCCAGTACTATGAATAGGGTTGAATTTTATTATAATTTAGTTTCGAACAGAGGTTGGCTAAAACGTGTTTAAGTAGGCGTGCAACACGCTTATATCTAAACCAAACCGACCCGGTTCATTGAAAAGTTTTTAAAAGTTTGCAACTACTTAATGCATTTTTATTATAAACCCACGTTTAAGTTATTTGATAAATATATTAAAATTGCGTAAACGAAAAATCGACCAGACGCGTACCGTTTAGGGGAAATTAGAGATTAGAAAAAAAAATTGAGACACGTAACTGAAATTTCGTATTTGGGCTATGTTTTTAATTTGCAATAACATTTCCATATAAAATTTTGCCGTATTTCTAATAACTAAGGTACTTCACTCTTAATGCAATTTCGAAAAAATGACATTTGCTCCCTTACTATTAGCCGCAGGTGAAATGTGAAATATACATTTATAGTTTCAAGGCATGCACCAACTTTTATCAAGAATGAAATTTTTTGAGAAATCGGTAATAAAAAACTTTTACATATGTTGCATACTTTTTTGGACACACTGTATAATAATTTTATTGTAAACGGTATTATCCGGGATTAGGGTCCTATATATAATAGCACAAATTATAATACATGGTTCTATATTTAGTAGAGTATTTGCTCTTGTTGCCATCAACTCAAATTAATAAAATTCACGCCTGAGGCTTTAAATTTATTGATTTTGGTCATACTTGCCCACCAAACTACGTTTTGTTACCTCAACATTGCACTTACATAATATTGTAATAATGTGACATTCGGAGGTATGCGGATATTATGGTGATTGTAATATGTATGCAATAGATTATGTCACAGATTGTAATATAACAGAGTGATATTTAATGCCACGCAATATTACAATAATATTGCAGCAACACTCGTGCAATGTGTTGTTTGTTATATTGTTGTAATAATAATTTTAAAATATTGTGAAGTGACGAGAAGATGCCTATTTTGTCGATAAAATGCTATATTTTTTATGTATTATTGCCTAAAATGTATGCCATATTGTTTACTGGACTGGACTACATTCGGCCAGATCATAGCTCATTAGTGAGAGTATAAGACCTGATGAAAGTTAATTGTGGACACAACTATATTAAATAATATTAAAGGCGTAAAGCGAGAGCACGTAACCCGAGGCGACATCTATAGTGTCGAGGTGGCCTATCACTTCGTGATGTTAAGGAAGTATAAATAATATTAATCTGAAATAAGAAAAGAAAAGTCGTCTTCAATTATACTTTTAAGAGTTATATAATTCAAAAATGTAACAAAAGTTATTTTTAAACAATGTCACCAAATATTGTATAGTCTATTTCAGAAAGGTGTGTAGTAATAATAGCTCATTAGGTATGCAAAGGGACTACAGAGTGACCCAACGAATATTTTAGCCATTTTCATAATTTGGCATTGATTTCAATGCAAAAATCCTTATTTTCATTAAGTGCAGGTAGTACCACCAGTGTTTGGGTAAATTTATGGGTTTTGCCTATTGTTATCCATTCACAAATACTGAAAATGGTGTGACGAAGGCGTGCCTTATGTACATAGTATTAGGTACACTTATTTTTTATTAAACATTAGGTATAAAAAAATACAAAATACAAAAAATACATTATACAGAAATTAAATTATAAAAAATCATAATATTTTTCGTCATCTGAGCAACTGTCATCTCCTCTTGACGTTATAGTTAGCGGATCGACGGTCCGATTGATCAGGTGGTCAAGATCCCACATTTTCTCCTCTTCTTTAATGACATGATGGACTGCTTTTCTTCAGTTCTCTGGTGTCACTTCCTTTATGGCTTGATCAAACAGTAGCTTAACGTCTTTCATTTTGAATGTCGTGTTATGTCTTACTACAAATCCTTTTACTTGCGCTGTTAGAGTATTCGCTGTGCGTCATGAACGATAACTTGCGTTATTCATAACTACTACTGAATCAAATGTAAGATATTTTATCATTTCACCAAAATAGTCCTCAAAAACATTCGAATTCAGGTCCTCGTGGTAATCTCCCGAATTGATTTACGCAATTACTTGAAATTTTAATATTGTAGCAATACTATTTTTTCTTAATACCTGTTAACCTTATTCTCTAAAATTTGTAGTTAGTTATCATAAATAATTGAATGCAGAAAATTTACGTGCGCCCATGGCCGACACCGAAATTGAGCCGAACTGGACGGAATTTCCCATTTCATTACTCCACACCTATCTGAAATAGACTATAATATAACATATTTGGTGGGTCGTAGCGAAGAAGCGAAATAGTTTGAAATTTTTAAACTAATTATAATACGTTCCAGCGTAACATTCCATGCACAAACCCAAAAAAAAATCGCCTTTACTTACTCATTATGTCTAAATTACACCGGCACTGCATACAAGTGTTTCTATGAAATGTCTCCGTGTTTCTCGACGTTAGAAAAAGATATATTTTGGGTTCGATTCCGGTCGGTAGAAGTCACAAAGTCAATAACGCATTGTGTTAATTCTGGTATACAAAAACATCAAAGCGGGTAGATTACGACGCAGGGCTCCCGGGCAATGATCGGTCCCTTTGAATCGTACTAGTTTTTGTTCCACCCCGCCCTCAAAAGCTGTTCGTTGTCGTAATGATTAATAGTGTCCTTTGAAAGTTTCCAAATAGCTATTATCCCAAACACCATAATATTTGCTAAAAATCTTTATTACTTTGTCAACTTGCCGCATATTGGCATATTATGTTACCGTAAATTTACAAAAATACATCTATTTAGATTATATGTAAAAAGTTAAAAACAAAATTTGAAAAAGATGCTGCCCTTTTTTATTAAATGTCAAGGGATCGAATCGATCGATGCATGTGCAATATCTAAACAGGGTGTCTGTTTAAAGGTTGGAGACAATGACGTTTCTTGAACGGCAGTAGAGTTTTGGACTTGCATTATCTTTATTTGTTTAGAATCACTACGTTTCAACTGGTAAGCATCTCCAGTCGTCTTCAAGTGAATATTAAATAAGAAAATAAGTACGGTAACTACAGCTCTATTTATACTAGGCAGGTGCTGTGATGCATGAGTAGTGGGCGGAGTCATGCGTGTTGCTAGGTGATGACGCATAACTGGGTGAGTAATGCTTGATGAGTCATGCTCGATGAATCATGCGTTTAACTCTTGGGTGGTCTTATTCTAAAATTACATTTACTTAACAAGGATTTCCAGACGTTTCTCATATCTAATGAAGGCTTACTAAAGCAACCTGGATTTTAGTGTATGGTCGCAGCTTCCTTAAACTCTTCCTCCAGTGCGGTTCTTTTTGCAGGATTTCCGCTTTTATCCACATGATATGATGGCCGTGCGTCCAGGCGTGGTCAGCTGCACCTGATTTTTCGGTCTCTCCTTTTTGGGTGTTATTCCTATGTTCTTTAATCCTTACTTCTAGTGGTCTTAGTGTCTCACCAATGTAAGATTGGCCGCATTCGCAGGGGATCTGGTAGACACAATTTTTCTTGTCTTTCTGGCTTGCTGGTTTCATCTTCGTTAGGTGGCTTCTTAAAGTGTCTCTAGAGCTGAATACTGTGTTGATATTGTATCGTTGTCCTAGTCTTCTTATTTTCTCGGATACTCCTTTGACATACGGAATATTGAGTATTGGTTGTATCTCTTTCTCTGCTTTACGTGTGTTTGGCCGATTCTTGCGATATTCCAATATTGTATAGCCATGGGATAGCCATTCTTGTTGAGGTCGGTCTTGATGTTGTTAGTTTCTCTTTTGAGGGCTTCGTTAGAGTTACAGAGAGTAATTGCTCTATCCACAAGGTTTCTTACTATGCCATGTTTTGTGTTGTTTGAGTGGTTTGTGGTATGTGTAGGTTTTCTGTACACTGAGGTTAGGAAGGTGTTGCCATTTTTCTCTACGTTGACGTCTAGAAAAGGTAATTGGTTGTTCTCTTCTTTTTCCATGGTGAATTTAATTTTCGGTGCAAAGTTATTAATGTGATGTAGGAATTCTCTGAGTTCGTCCTCGTTTCCGTTCCAAATAATGAAGGTGTAATCCACATATCTTAGCCATATCTTTGGTTTCTTCTTTGCTTGTTTTATTGCTTCGGATTCAAACCATTCCATATAAATGTTGGCGATTATGGGCAAGAGAGATGAGCTCATTGGTAGTCCGTCCTCTTGGCTAAAGAATCTTTCTTTCTCTTGAAAATAAGAATTGTTAAGACAGCTGCATTCCAATAGTTCCATGATGGAATTTGTAGGTAGCGGTGTTCTGTCTTGTAGGGTTAGGTCTTCCTTAAGTCTGCTTCTGATGACCCTAAGTGCGTCCCGAAATTAGCGTACAATATTTTTAGGGCGTAAAGTACATATACATCAAAAAATATGACAAAAAGGTCATATAAACATTCTCTCAGAAATGCTTCTTTAGGGGGTTAGAGCCCCTCGAAAATTCATTTTAATCGAAAGCGGTGTTACTTATCGAAATAAAACGGGGGTAGGTATATTTTTTCAGAAAAAAACTCTAAATTTTCGAAAAATTATATTAAAAATTAAAAAGTCTTAAAAATACAAAATATTGGATAATATTTAGCTTAAGCCCCACTTCGTACCACGCCACTGAAAAAATATTTTTACTTTAAATTCACTGTAATTTATAACTAACTAACTAACGGTTCTAGTCACGTACCAATTTTCATGCCATTATGTTAAACCGTTTCCATTCTATTACAAAAAAAAACTTCCCCCTGGGCCCTCTTTGCGAGGGGCTCTAGTCCCCTAAAGAAGCATTTCTTGGGGTATAGGGTAATGTCGCCAAAATCGTACCACTACAAGTTTTCATATTAGACTATAAATTATACGACATCTATCGGACGTTGTTGTAGTGTATAACTAGTGCCAGTTCCATAGTATAATCGTTTTGCACCGGTTGTGTTTCGCTAAGCGGGAAAAGCAAGTTAAAAGAATTCGGCTATTTTCATGTTAATTTTGTTGATTTTTTGCAAGGCTATATCTCATTGGTAAGTAGTATTTATACAGATATTTTTTTTAGTAGCATAGCCTGGGAAGTTCTTGTAATTTAGCAAAAATTGAATTTAATTTTATATCTATATTGGGGTTAGAATTGTATTATTTATTATTTTGATTGACAGTTTCCTAAATCGTACCACACACACATGCATAGTGTTACAACGTGACACGTCTTAATAAGGACTACATGTGCGACTTTTGTTTGTAGGTACATTTAAAATTATTTTCAAAGGTGTGATAGATTTTTTTAATGTTTTTTTTTGTAAAATACTTAATTTAAACAATAATTTTGTGTAATTTGTTGTCTTTACAACAAACTGTACTCATTTTTATTTAATATATCCCAAAAGAACACGGTGGTACGATTTAGGAACCCACTAGTAAAATTTAGAAAACCAGTTTCTTAAATCGTACCATTTGCTATTCCTTACAAAAAAACAGCTGTTTTTTATAAATTAAATAAAAAATAATATTTTAAAAATTGCAGTTAGGTGTCCAATAGACCGATCTATTGTTTTAAACCAAAAAATATACATTTCATTTATCAGCTTATAAGAAAAAAAATTAAAACCAAAAAGTGGTACGATATAGGCAACCTTACCCTATTTATAGGATATTTTTGTCATATTTTTAGATGCATCAAGCACTGTGGAAAGTGCTAGCTAGCTAGAAAGTAATTAATGGACGATGTACCATCGCGCATTAACCCCATATCTTGTATTAAATTAAAAGGAATATTTTCCACTTACGTAATTATATTAACAAGCGTTTTTCTAATAAATCGTTTGGTCCTAGTAGCGAGTTTCCATGGCCACCCCGTAGCCCTGACGGCAACTCTTTAGTTTTTTTTTTATAAAATCCATAGCATATAAAGTAAAGATCCAGATACGCATGATCAACTGTTGCAAAGGATTCAAGACACGACCAACGTAATTCAAAATAAAAATAAAACTTTATTTAAAGTAAGGCGCTATTTGGTAAGACTGTTTATCATATTTGTGGAAATGATTTAAATTTATAATTTTGATTACATTGTTATCTAATGTTTTGTTAAAACTGAATAATTATTTTTGTTGAAGATAAAAACTTCCATGCAATGTTGTTGGTTTAAATAACTTGAAAACAGTTTGTGATAATAAAATAAAAGTATAACTTTTTTCTTTAGAATTATCATTTTACTATAAATTTTAGTTAACTTTAGTTCTTTAATATTTAAAATTTTATATTTTTTAAAGAGCATTTTTAAGGGAAATGTAATGTGTTTATTAAATAGAATTTTTATAGCAATTTTTTATATCGAATGAATAGTTTTAAGAGCATGTTCATATGCTCCACCCCAACTAATTATACCGTATGATATATATAAAACATATATACAATATTTTCCAAACATCTGAGTTTTTATAGAGAGCATTATTTAAGTTTTTTAGTTAATATTTCTATATATTTATTCCATTTTAAATTTGCTTCATTATAAATTTCAAGGTATTTAACAAACTGTGCTTGTTTTGTTTTATTTGAACAATTGCAGTTGTTTCTATTTGTATTATTTTTGTTTAAGCATCCCAAATTGTGTATTATAATATTTTGAATTTCTGGTTGAGTATCTTTGTAACAGAAAAAATATATGAAATAGGTTTTACTTAGATTTAAAATTAACAAATCAAAATCAAGATTATTTTTTAAAACAGATAGGTCTAATTCGGCGTTTGATATAGCTTCATTCCAGGTTTTGCCATAAATAATTAAAGCAGTATTATCAGCGTAAGAATATATTTATCCATGTATATTCGTATTTAATAAGTCATTAATATAAATAATAATAAATAAAATTGGTCCTAAGACTGTGCCCTGGGGTACACCATATGTAAGTTTTCTAATTTTACTTGAACTATCATTAATTATGGCTTTTTGTTCCTTATTTGAAAGGTAACTTTTAAATAAACTATAAGAAATTCTTTTTACCCCATAAAAAAATACTATTTAATAAGTGTTTATCATCCCATAATAAAGTTTTTAATGTTCGGGATAAATGATTTTGCTGCTTTGAACAAAGTGTATACCAATATGTTGTTGAAAGCCGACGTCTTGAAGTGCCGTACAAGGAAAGTTGGCTTTTAACAAAACTTCAAATTTAATCCCCTTTAATAGCTATAAACACAGAACTATATTAACTTGTCGGTAGTAAATTGGAACGTTTAATAGCATCCCAAGAACATTAACGTCCGTAATTTGTTGGTTGTTTAATACACACGTAGCGTAAAGATATTTAAATTCTCGCGTATTAGTTTATTAAAAATATTTATATTTTCTTTCGGAATCGTCCACACACCGTGGCTCAGGTAAAGTAATTAGTAGTTTGCATGCATAAATAATAACCATGACGCTATTTTAGCAGTAAATTAAATGATAATGTGCCGCTCTTTTTCGAGCCATGTCTTAATTAGTTTTACACTGGCTCAATCAAAACATCTGGCCCATAAATTCGTATATTTTAAAAGCCGGCCACTAAGACAGTTCATTCTTGTAAATGACTGCATGTTTCCATGCTGTAAATAAATATTCAAAAGAAATGTGTTTCTGTTAACTTTGATATTGTGTCTATTGTTTACAAAACGCGATTTGTAATAATTAAAATCATATCTATATAACATGGCATAGGAAGATCTCTAATAGTATCTACCTAATAGTGAAGGAGATGCTTATAGAGCCAAACAAATAAGCCAGTGCTATAACCTTATATTTAGGTAAAGAAGGTTGTGATAGTATACGATCCTTTTTGCCGATACTATAATCCCTGTCAACCGGTCGAGATCATCACTACAGTTTCACATAGATTCCAAATTACAGTTGCTTACCAGCCGGTGTTTTTCTTTTACGTTCAGTCCATGCCGAATACACTCAACACCTCCTAAACTTTAAGAAGGTATTGATATACTTTATCCAAGTTTGGTCCATTGTGCCTACTCTAATTGGCAAATGAGTGATGGGGGGGGGGGGGGGGGGGGGGATATTCTCTTTATAGTGTAACATTTTCATTTCTTAACTGCTGCAGAGCCTGAAGCTTAGGCCACCGTTGTACAATTGCATTCGATACTTTTTAACATGTGCAATGCCAGAATACCTGTGGTAATTCTCAACTGACTTCGGCTCATCAAAAATAGCTGCTTCGTCAGTTTTGGCTTCGAGTCACCAATAAAAGTGCTATTTTGGTTCAAACACTATCTGGTATTCCAGTGGACTTTGTGTTCACTAAAGTCAAAATCAATCATGATAGTATAGATTCCACCACCACGCTCTGCACTTGATAGAATCTACCTAAGACGAAAGGAGGGAGGAAGAGGTCTCATTAATATATAACTTGTGCAAGTCGCAAGAGACCCCTAATAGAAAATACTTCGAAGAGTCGAATGGGGAAATGCTACAAAAAGTGGGAGCAGCAGACGCTGGATATACAGCCCTTGATTTACAGCAAAACGGATTACCTAACATCATCCGCACGCCGCCAAGTCAACAGCTTGTAACTTCGCAAGAGAAAGCTCTACACGGCACTTAAAAATCCACTTATATATAGAGAAATGTTACTAAATTGTTTAGAAAAAAGGAAGCTTCATGCTGAAACAGAAGATTTTAGAGTCTCTATCCAAGACCGTGTCATCCGAACTCCAAACTATGAAAAGGTCATCTTGAAAAGAAGTGTGGAAGATATGTGCAGAAAATGCAGTTGCCCCGGAGAAACGATTGAACATATTACGGCAAGTTGTGGTGCTATGGCACCCAACGATTATCTGGGGAGACATAATCAGGTGGCAAAGATCATCCACAAGGAATTGGCCCATAAACTAGGTCTAAGGGAAAACCTCCCACCATACTACCAATACTCACCAGAGCCAGTCTTTGAATCCCCTAAATATCTCTTACACTGGGACAGGCCAATAATAACGGATAGAATGGTAGATCACAACCGTCCGGATATTCTTCTTATCGAAAAGACGATCAAGAAAGCTTTCATAATAGATACAGGTTACCCACTAACACACAACCTCTCTAAAACCGAATCGGAGAAGAATACCAACTACTCGAATTTGGCGATAGAGATAAAAATATAAGCAAGCTTGATAAAATAGACATTATTTCGATCATAATATCGTTGGAGGGAGCTATAAGGAAAAATGTCAAGCCCAACTTAGAAAAACTTGGTCTATCAGGTTATTTATACCAACTAATTCAGAAAAGCGTCATCCTCCAAGCTTGACATATAGTACGGAAGTTTCTAAACAGTACAGGTTAAGATGAATTTCCTCTATACTGTAAATAATACCAGCAATACCAACAAAAAGCTGAGAAACATAACATTGAAAACATAATAATAATGAGGGTTGGTGAGAATTTCTTCTAATTGAAATTTGTTTGATTATTTAAAATTACATATCAATAAAAATATTTTATTATAAAGTACCTATTTTATAGAATAATCACCAGTAATAATTTATCTTAAACAAGCTCTTGTTCCGTCAAGAGACGTGAGAAAGAGAATAAAAATCTCAACACATTAAACATGCTGTGCTAAAAAAACGTGTTCCCTGACTGATGCCCTCGCAGATATCAGACTTGTGTTGTGATTTAGTCAGCATGAGGTCTTCGTGTAATGACTGCGACAATAGTTATACCTACTGGGACCTAACTTTGGGGGGTCACATGCGATACTTGACTTTGACAATAAAACTATTGGCACCCTATATATTCAGTGTCTAGATAAAAGAAATTAAAAAGCAAATATTATTTTCGGTTTTTGGATGAATAAGCACTTTTGGAATTTTAATAAATTATGTAGGTACATTTATCAATACAAATTTTTTTGTTTGATGAACTATAATTATTCGAAATTGGCTACATTACTACATATAAAAATATGTATAATGAGCCAATAATAATGTTTTTTCGTATATGTATAATATCATAAAAGAAAAAATTTTGCTGGTACAAAATTTCCTCTTTCCTTTCCTTTTCGTGGATTTGCTGGTAGTCCTGCATCTCACATCCCGTCTTCCTTATCACAGTTAAGTATTTGTTAAGTTAGGATTTTGTCATTTTGCAGACTTCACCTGTAAGGGCGCTTTCCAAGAAAATATTTTAGAATATACAGGGTGTTCCGAAAATGTGTCATAACATGATCATATATTTTTTTTAGAATATATGCCATATGTTTTATTGCTTTTTTGTTGCCTCATCAAGAAAATTATACAAGGTTCTTATTTAATTAGAGCTAACAGTCTCTTTAACTAAGTTTAATTGATAAGGATTATACAGGGTGTCCAAAATTTAGTGCTAAATTTTTCAAACTTTAGCACTTTAAATTTTCTTATTTTTAATTGGAATCCCTGTATATTTATTGTCATTAGATTTGAAAGTAAGAAATAAATATTTTTCCTAATTACAACCCGATTCCAATTCTCATTAGGTATATTAATAGTTATTAGTAAAAAACTAGTTTATTCGAAATATTAACGGTATTTCTGATTTATAATTTTCTTTTCTTTGACAGATAAAATTCGCATAACTTATTTCGTATTAATAAAATAGCATAATGGATATGGGGAAATAATGAATGTGGAACCAAACTAAGGTTCGTCATGTTTTGTACAATCAATAGTCTTGTTTCAAAAGTTTATGACAATTGATTGACAACGGGCCAGTATCCTGCCATTAATCACATTAATATATTAACAATTTAAATAAATACATAATATTATAGCAACAAGTAAAGTTATTTTATTTTAAAGGCATGCAAATATTTATTTGTGCTAATCCAAGCGCCTGCTCTTTCTTGTTATTATAGCTGCGTGATAGATGAAAGCCTGTTGATTTTTGGCCCCAAAAACGTCGGGTGACCACCAATGTTTTAAAACATTTATATTTCAAAATCTATTAATCATGTCGGCATTTGGCAAAGGCCTTTTTGAGATCCGTGGGAGGAGCAGGCACAAAACAACATTAGAAACTTTATATCACCGGCGGCTGTGTTGAATGCCACACAACACATTAATGCTGACATTTCAATTCTTGAAATTTCAATGGAACGGCCAAGAAATAACTATATTTTGTGTCAAAAAAAAGAAGAAATATGGCTCAGTTGTCAACAGTACATCAGTATTATTTAATAAGTGACCAGCACAATATTTCTGTTGGTAGAGAATCATTAAGCAAATGGTTATAATATCCCCAGGGGAGCAACCTTACCCATGCTTTTAAAATATACAGGGTGTCTCAGACCAGTGGCGCAGGTAGGGGCTAGGTAGCCCTAGCTCCTAGGTAGCCTAGGAGCTCGGGTTTTTTTTTTATGATAAAACACCTGCACGGTAGGAAAAATCCTTTAAGGCGCTCTGGGAGCGGTGCAAGTGCGAAGAAAGCGATTAACGTTGGTCTTGAAACGTTGAAGATTGTATTCATTGGGAAACACGACCTCAGGAAGATCATTCCACAAAGATGACGTTCTCCAGATGAAAGAATTCTTGAACAATGAAGTTCGAGGAGTACTAAGCTGAACAACATATGGATGAGCGGCAGCGGTTCGCCGTGTATTTCTGTTTTGCATTGTTCTAGGTGGAATCAAATGGGCAATGTCAGTCGAACACCTGCCATGGAAATATCTGTAAAAGAGAGCCAAATCACCAACCTGTCTTCGATGCTCCAGGCTATCGAGGGTCTTGGTCAGCTCGGGGTCGCCGATCAGACGAACGGCTCTCCTTTAAATGGAATCCAGTAGCCGAAGGGTGTGCTTGGGTGCAGAGCTCCAGACATGAGAGCAATATTCTAATGATGGTCGAATCTGGGCTTTATAGAGTGTCAAAAGTTGATGAGGCGTGTACAACCTTTTGGTGCGGAAAAGTACACCAAGTTTCTGTGCAGCTGCCTTGGCAATTGCGGCAACGTGATCATGCCAAGACATGCGTTTAAAATATACAGGGTGTCTCAGACCAGTGGCGCAGGTAGGGGCTAGGTAGCCCTAGCTCCTAGGTAGCCTAGGAGCTCGGGTTTAAAAGTCTAATTACAACCTAATTTTTCGTCTCACGCTTGGACTCTTAATTTAAATTCTTAAATAATGTAGTCTTGGCTTAGATTATAAAGGTCTTGTAGGAAACGTTTAGTTTTTAAATTTTTCCGTTTAAAAGTCCTGTTTGATATAGAGATTAAGATTTCGGACGCATGTCGTTTTATTGATTGATGTAAAGTATGATGCAATTTTATAGGAAAACAAGTAAAAAGAATAATATTTCAAAGTATTTTTCTATTACATATATACTTGTCTGTTCCGTATTCCCTTTTTTAGAGCTATTTTGAATCAAAAAAAATATAACCCAATGCAATAAAATATTTTTACAACAAAAACAAAAAACAATTAGTTATTTATATTTAAAGAGAAAAATTAAACTAAATATTTGAATTGAAACATTTTTTATGGAAGAAGTGTGATAATTTATAATAAAAAAATAGTGCAGGAAGAAACGAGAATGCTTTATTATGACTATACAAAAAGGCACTTAAGAAGGAGTTTTTTAAAACCTAAGCATTTGCAATAAAAACTGCTCCTAAAATACATGATTGATGAAAAAATCATCAATTTTGGCGTGGTGAACGATATTTACTTTATTTTTAATAAAATAAAAACCGAGCCCGAAAAACGCTGGTCTTGTGTTAAAATATTGGATTGACAGAATATAAAAAATGTTTTTTTTTTAAATAAAGAGCCAGCTAGAAATATCAAAACAAAAGAAAAAAAAAACATTTACATTAGAGGGATCTCGTAAATCATAAAAGATACAGAGATGGTTAAATTAGAAAAAACTTGCCCCCTACTAAGTGCTGCAACATTATGTTTTCAAATTTAAAAAATTCCGAATCCTTCCGAAGATATTTGGGCCAAACCGAATTTTTCTAGATTTCGTTATTATTCTTTTCTGACTCTATTTAAAGGGATATGTTAAAACAGAATTTACTTCCTTATTATCATATTTTCTCCTCTATAAGTTGGTATAATTAGATCTTTAATTCGACGTTTCGTTTTTTCAAAACCATCATCAACTTTTCTTTTTAACTATTCGGGAAATTTTATTTTAATATTTTTAAATTTCCCTCCTTCTTTATAATTCAACGACGTATCACATCTAGTATTAATAATGCGTATCGCACTTAAAAACCCATCATCGATAAAATTAAATGCAAATTCATCTATTATCTATTAACTTCCTTTTGTTTTTAAAGTCAAATAATTTGACTCTAGACGTCGACAACAAATCATATCCAATTTTTCTTTTGTTAAATATTGTCCCATAATTTTTATCTACAATCACCCAACTTCTCAAAAACAGTTTTACTTTAAAAAAATTAGATAAAAAATAATTTACACTAAATGATTTTATTAACCTAGTCTGTTATTTGGCAAGTTTTTATAACTTATTTAAGTAGCTGTCACAGCCTACTATATAGTTAAGACAGATGAAAATTAGATTAGGTTATGGAGATTGAAATTAAAATAGTTTCAAGTAAGATGAATTTGCACTTATTCTAATTAATAATGAATTTTTAAGTCCAAAACTTATTATTAATACTAGGGAGTGATAGAACATTGAATTGTAAATGAGGAGGGGAATAAGTTATTAAAATTGTTATTAATGGGCTGATGCGCCGTAATTCAATAAAATATGTTTACAACAAAAACAAATGCAACCACCAGTCTCCTTTATTTATTTTTATAAAGACAAAAGTTAAAGTAAACATTTTTTGAAAAAACATTTATTGAAGATGTGTGATAATTTACTATAAAAAATAGTGCTACAAGAAATGAAAAAACTTCATACTATGAATCCAAAACCGAATCTTAATACAAAACCGCACTTTAAGAAGGAATCTGTCAAAACTTAAGCATTTGCAACAAAAACGGCTCTCAGATTTGTAATCTACGCTCTAAAAATACATAATTTCTGAAAAATAATCAATTTTGGCGGGGTGAGCGTAGAAAAGATAAGATAAACTTTATTTATCTATTACTTTCATTTAGTAATATGAATTTAAGGGCATCTATTACAGCATTAGTGCTGTAATGGAAAAAAACGGTTTTATTAAAATTTTGTTGTTAAATAAAACCACACTTTTTAGAAGAATGATTTATTATTAACAATTATAAAATTAATTAACAATTATTAATTAAAATATAACACTTAAGGTTTATTAAAAACATTAATTATACACTTTTTACAGTTAGAAATTTGTATACCAGAAGTGGATGTGATGGAGCCCTTTACGTTCGAATTTCCAATCATTAAATCCGTGTCTGACCCCATGATCTTCTTTGCTATTTGTTTCTTATTTTCTAAAAATTCTCAACGTAACCTTCTGCCGTAGAAGAGAATTTCCAGCCCCCATGACGCTTTAACATCTGCATATCTGCACCACCATCAACTAGAATGGTGGCTGTATGTCCACTGTATCCTTCGGGATTATTCAATCCAAGTTTTGTTGCAATCTTTTTTGGTATACTTCCAAAACTATTAACTCCGACAGGCTGGGAGGTGCATTTTCCTTTTTCATAGAATACAAAAAACCGCCTGTAAGTGCATTAAGAGGACGAAGTTTAGCATACTTTCGAAAAATACTTAAACAGTTGACACCTGTCACATTTCCTTCTGTTATAACAAATTCTCGCATAATTTTAGTTTTCGAGAATGGAATCACAGTTTTTATATACAAATCATTTTGTTGGAACTAAACTTGAGATCGCTTCGTTTGCCGCTGCTTCTATATCAGAGGGTAAACTTCCATCAGAATCGCTCATTTGGAAAAACGCTTTTTATATTTTTGAATTTGTTTGACAAAGTTTCGACAGTAACCATGCGAAACAGCAACTATGCGAAAGGTAACATAAAAAACTTGATTAGTAAACTTAATAGCAGGTGCATTTTTATTTTTAATAATGCCTTTTGGCAAATATTTTTATTCATAGATGAAAGATAAAATTTTGTTGTAAATTCATATTACTACACTCGATGTTTTATTAAACTCGGCTAACGCTTTGTTTGACAACTTTAACATATCGTGTTGTAATATGAATCTTTACAACACTTATATTGTAAATAACTATTTTAAACATGAAAAACCGAACCCGAAAACCCCTGGTAAGAGTCATACATACGTCTTATGTGAAAACTTTGAATTAAAAGATGGCATTCATATTCTTCATAAATATAAAAAATGTTTTTATAAAAAATGTTTTTTTTTTAAATTAATGAGCCAGCTAGGAATATAAAAAAAAAGTGGAAAAAGAACATTCACAAAACTGAATTTACTCCAACCATGGGTTAGTTCGAGGTGGTAGAGGTAGATAATTTATTTTAGAAATTTGATAGCAGTTGGGTGAATTTTTAATAAACTTTGAACGTGACCCCGAAGATCATGCGCCAACCCTATTATAACTTATTATATTTTATAACATATATACAAGATCTTCAATAAACTATTGTTCATAAATATGCTACTAAACATACGATTTTGATTTATATTCACAAAATATTCAGAAGTAGTTTATGCTGAATGACAAGGGCTGTTCAATATTTCCTGTCTTCGATACTTTAAGGGCCCTTAGCAATGCCGAGATAGAAGGACAAAAACGTTGACTATGCGAGTCACCTTCCTGCCTGAATAACAATACTCTTTATGTATTTTTAAACAATGGATCACTGCTAAAACAGCGCTGAGAAGTACATCAGGCAACTTGCCCATTCAGGAAAACTAGCCACTTCAAGAAACAACCCCGATGTTTGAGAAAATCTAAAGAGTGTTTGTTAAATTGGCGTAGAATCTAAATTAGACTAACAAAATATTATGTGCATATGCGTTCCACTTTTGAATAATTACTTTTAATGGCAACTGTACACTGTCAAAAGCTATAGTAAAATTTCATAACATTTACTGCATTTTTACGCTATATAGTCATGACATTTTTTTTCACTATACCGGGTGATTCACGACGAGCTTGCATTAGAACTTTTGAGGAAACTACTGAACATATTTTTTTGAAAATCGGTAGGTTTAAGTTTATCGATATGCTCTCTTAAACTAAAATATTAACATGTTTTTGTCACTTCCGGTTATTCCAGAACTAGCTTCAAATTTCGTTTTTTAAATACATTTTTGGTTTTTGCATTAAATTTTAATAACATTTTATGGAACACTTTTTTTACCTAAGTCTACTCATTTCTGAGATATCTGCATATTTTATAATTATCTCGTAAATGCAAAGCGATGAAATTATTCGTATATATTTTTTACCTTAGCTCCTGGACTAAAATTTTTTTGTTTGTGTATAGGGAAAGAATCAACAAATCTCAAGAAATAATTAAACTTGGCATAAAAATACACAGGGAGGTCACAATTAAGGGCTCATTGTAACAAACTTTAAACATTAAAAACTTTCTTATTTTAAATGAAACACCCTGTATATTTTTATTTTATATGATGGTAAATTAACTGCTTCTTAAAATTGCTATAACCTTTTCTATACCTATATCAACGCGTTTTCTTAAAATATCAAGTTTTATTTTTAAATACGGTTTTTTCAAGCTTGCCATGAAAACTAATGTACATGGATACTCCATTGTGATATTTATAAGGGAAATAATGTTAGCGGTAATAGAAGGCTTGGACAAAAAAAACAGTTGCATTAAATTATTTGTTGCGTATTTTAAGAATGTCAATTCTGTTTCTGGAAAATGTCATGCTTGGGATTTTCAAACGAATATTTTTTAAATTTATTAAGTGTTTATATTAAATGTGGCAAAATAAAGTTAAGATCATGTCGGATATATCACGATAAATATCCGAATCGACCAACTCCTTCACCTGATATTATTAGAAGACTAAATACTAATTGCTTAAAATATTTCCCTTATAAATATAACTATGGAGTATCCATGTACATTTGTTTTCATGGCACGCTTGAAAAAATCATATTTAAAAATAAAACTTGATATTTTAAGAAAACGCGTTGATATAGGTATAGAAAAGGTTATAGAAATTTAAGGAGCAGTTAATTTACCATCATATAAAATAAAAATATACAGGGTGTTCAATTTAAAATAAGAAAGTTTTTAATGTTTAAAGTTTTTTACAATGAGCCCTTAATTGTGACCTCCCTGTATATTTTATGCCAAGTTTAATTATTTCTTGAGATTTGTTGATTCTTTTCCTATACACAAACAAAAAAATTTTAGTCCAGGAGCTAAGGTAAAAAACATATACGGATAATTTCATCGCTATGCATTTACAAAATAATTACAAAATATGCAGATATTTCAGAAATGAGTAGACATAGGTAAAAAACGTGTTCCATAAAATTTTATTAAAATTTAATGCAAGAACGAAAAATATAATAAAAAATGCTATGTTGTATTTAAAAAATGAAAGTTGAAGCTACTTCCGGTATAACCGGAAGTGACAAAAACACGGTAATATTTTAGTTTAAGAGAGCATATCGATAAACTTAAACCTACCGATTTTCAAAAAAATATTTTCTGTAGTTTCCTCAAAAGTTCTAATGCAATCTCGTCGTGAATCACCCGGTATACCGGTTAGAAATTCCATGCAAGTATTGGACTGTCCAAATACTTGCTCTTCTGTTGACTTTAAAGCGGGGTTGTAGAGAGACTTTTTTAGAGTCTTTGTTTAGTGAGTGCACATGTAGAGTTTGAACCATTTTGGATAACCCGATCTTAACTTATTTGAATAAGATTGCGGTTGGTATTTCATTGGAATTCAATAGGTAATGTTGCGGACACCAGCATTGATTGGACTTCAACCTGTGATTTATCATTGTCAAATACAATTTGACTCACTAATTAAATAGTACTTAAATCATCAAGAATTGCTAAAAGTGGAAAAAAATAAGAGCATGTTTGTAAATAAACAATTGTTTATAAAATAAACCTAATTAATTTTATTTTAAGAAAACTGTACAATCGTTTGGAATATTCTTAATTCCTAATTAAATGTTGAAATAAATCGCCTTTTGCTGCTAAACAATATCATATAAATGATCGTAAAATTCTTTACGAATATAGGCAAGTCTCTAAATTTTCAAACCTAACTCTCATAAAGAAAATTTTTTAAATGGCCCCAGATGAAAAAATCGTTTGGTGAGAGGTCAGGAGATCTAGCTTGGCAATTAATTTTAAGTTCATTCAATTTATTGAAATAAATTCACTAAACTTTATTGAAATGTGAACATGGATTAAACCAAAACTTATTATAATTAGTTCAATTTAAGTACTTAGAATTTAAATGAAGAATAAGATAATTTTTATTAGAAAGATCTTTCAATTAAATAAAATACAGCATTTACATTGAAAAAATATTTAATTTTTAATCTAAATAGAAACGCTTCAAAATAAAAACGTCAATACCTTATAAGTTCTTGAATGAAATAGTGATTCTTTTTACAACCAATAAATGTGGTTTTTATATCGTATAGTCATAAAGAAGCGTGGTTTTTTAAAATTTTTGCAGCCACGTTTATCATTAATCATAACATTTTATAAATATTTAATCGGGAAAAATGAAATTGTACAGGTTTTTGATATTTTGTAAGAAAAAAGACACAAAGTCTCGGCCTCAAAATTTTTCGATCTGTTTTTTGTGGTTACCAATGGCGGCTCGCAATCTTAAAAAATGGTGAAGAGCTAGGTATAGTGCGGGTACTTAAACAAACATTAACTAAAAACCCGTGTAACAAAACATCTCTTTATCCTCATCTGTCCAACGACTGAATGGAGTTTCTAACAAATCATAAACTATGTCAGTTCAGTTCAGTTTTAAAACACACAACTAAGTAGGTACGTACACTATTGAATTAACTGAAAAATAAAAACAAAACTTTTTAATCACACAGTAAATCACGTAAATACGATATCTATAACCGTAAGGTTAGGCGAAGCAATGCTAAAACAATGGTGCATACGACTGATCTATTTTTAAATTGCCCTTCATTATAATGCAAATTGTTACATGCTGTTTGCGTGACTGACGTCACGTAACCATAGCAACGGTGAATATCAAAGCCATGTTGGACGTTGGGTCTTCACTTGCTTTGAGCTAACGGACACGGCCGCCTGGGGCATGCCAAAATGCACGAATGTTTATAATTATTCGCCATCGGAGTTAACTGTGGCCATATTATGCATAGCTACATTCGGATTAAATTAATATTATTAATTCGAACATAATTATTTTTTAAGAGCTAAAATGTTAGCTGTATTGATTTATTAATATTTAATATTATCGAAAAACTTTCCTCCTGGTTTTATTTTTTTTTTTTTTCACCTACTTCACCTGACGAGCCGCCACTGGTGGTTACATGTTTCGCCTTAAATTGGCATCATCAGACTTTATAAACAGTAACAAAATATCAAATATCAGGTCATGGACTAATTCTTCAAATGTGTATTTAAAATCGAGTGAGTGATACCAAGACAGGCCCATTGTGTAATAATAAAATGAGGCCTATCGAAATATGCCAGCGACAGCGGCAACCTTCTTTACCTCCGAAGCTGCCAAAGCATAAACAAAATATAGCCCAAACCTAACCTACACACATTTTTGATGTCTAATTGAAATGTTTTGGCGGCATTCTCAAAGTGTTTGGTAACAAATAAAGTCATTTATTCCTGTTTCCAGTGACATTTTCAATTCGACACGGAGATAAACGTTATTTTTGTGTTAGGACGGCCGAAGACCTTCATCATGGGGCACCGGTCTCTAGGCTGAATGAACTTTTGTTGTTCCACTTGAATATAATACTTTTCTTTAGAAATGTGCTACACGCATAATTTGTATAATTTGACGGAAATATCTTTTTAATTTTTTTTCTTACGTGATTTCTCGACAAAGATTTAAGAAAATAAACTTAATGATAATTATAAATAAATTTAATGTTATGAACTTATAGTTTATTATTTTCCAATTAAATTAATAAGATATGGTTTCAAATCTGTTTACTTCTTTCTTACGTTTTTTAATAGTTTTGGTTATTTCGGAGCCTGGTGTAACAAAGTAGGGAGCTACGGGCCAGTAGCTTTGACATGGGGCGGAGGTAGGGGGGATCCCACACGTTAAGCTAACCAAAAAATATTTTTCCCAGTTGCTTTGAGAAACTTTTCACAGGTACATATTCCATTCTCTGGAATAAAATGTATTCCTTCCAATTTATTCATCAAATTGCAATGGAATACCTTGGAAAAGTATGGGAGTGTTTCTTGAAATAATCCTCCAAATTATTTTTGGGCTTGCGTTTAGAGGTGCCTCAAGAATTTAGAAATTCGAAAATATTTAGAAAAATATATTTTTATTTTATTTTGGAATTAGGATGTAATTCCCAAGAACAATTTAAGAGTGTTTTTCTTAAAGCAACTGTGAGCTCGACTTGTAGAGATGCCCACAAGACTCAAAGGAGTAATATCAGGCATGAGAAGTAAATTTAATTTTTATTGATATTTTTATTTTTTTTATTACTATAACGTTAACCTTGATTTCTATGGTTTTTGACCCCAGACTCAAAATATTGTAAAACAAAAAAAAGTTACTGCTTTCGAGTGAAAAGATATATACCAGTACCGTAAAGCAAAAAATTACAAACAAAAAATCTTAATTTCAGTTTTTTTTGAAAAGTATTCGAAATTTTCTTTAGAAGCTTCCGTTATTGAAAAAGTGCAGATGTTTGATGGTTCTGGCTTGCCTTTAAAAAATCCCTATTTTTTGACATTTCTTTTAAATAATAACCCTTCAGCATCTTAAGCACTAGATCTTATTTTTCGTTACCAACACTGATTATACTTTGAATTTCAATATTTAAAGAACGACGGATCAGTTCAAGAATGTGGCAACCGTTTTTGAGGACGAACTAATGTTTGTCTCCATTTTCGATCGATTTCAGACACAAGATATTGTGTCTGTTTGAAGGTTGGAGACAATGATGTTTCTTGAATGATAGAATAGTTTTGGACTTGCATTGTCTTTAATTTGTAGTATTGCAGTATTCACCTGAAGACGACTGGAGATACTTACCAGTTGAAACGTTGTGATGTAAAACAAATTAAAGACAATGCAAGTCCAAAACTATTCTATCACACAAGATATTGTATTATTTTATGCAATAAAAGACGGCGCGCTCCGAAGTCACGTCGGTTCTTACGTAGCGAATGAATCATAGTGTGCCTATCTATTCGGCTTTCTTTAAATGCTAAAATTCAAAGCTGCTTATTATCAACGAATTTTAATAATTAAGGTCGCATCTTTTTACAGATGCACAATTTCCACAAATTTTAAAATCGCAAAATTATCGTCGATCCGATACAAATTTACAGTGAGCATCGTTACCGATCTTTTACTTGTCATGTCGGTGTTTTGATTTACATCCCACTTATATCCGAATTATACACACCTCATCAACTTTTGACACTCTACAAAGCCCAGATTCGACCATCATTAGAATATTGCTCTCATGTCTGGAGCTCTGCACCCAAGCACACCCTTCGGCTACTGGATTCTATTCAAAGGAGAGCCGTTCGTCTGATCGGCGACCCCGAGCTGACCAAGACCCTCGATAGCCTGGAGCATCGAAGACAGGTTGGTGATTTGGCTCTCTTTTACAGATATTTCTATGGCAGGTGTTCGACTGACATTGCCCACTTGATTCCACCTAGAGCAATGCAAAACAGAAATACACGGCGAACCACTGCCGCTCATCCATATGTTGTTCAGCTTAGTACTCCTCGAACTTCATTGTTCAAGAATTCTTTCATCTGGAGAACGTCATCTTTGTGGAATGATCTTCCTGAGGTCGTGTTTCCCAATGAATACAATCTTCAACGTTTCAAGACCAACGTTAATCGCTTTTTTCGCACTCGCACCGCTCCCAGAGCGCCTTAAAGGATTTTTTCTACAGTGCAGGTGTTTTATCATAATAAAAAAAATAAAAAAAAATTGTGGAATTTTGATGTATTTTTGTTTAAAATAACTGTTATTTTCATTTATTTGCGCAGAAAGATCGACAATAAACTTAGGCTTTGAGTTTCAACATTTAAAGAAAGCCGAATAAATAGGCGCACTATGATTCATTCGCTACGTAAGAACCGACGTGACTTCAGAGAGCGCCGTCTTTTATTGCATAAAATAATACAATGAAATAATGTAATATCTTGTGTCTGAAATCGATCGAGACAAACATTAATTCGTCTCCAAAAACGTTTGCCACATTTTTGCACTGATCCGTCGTTCTTTAAATATTGAAATTCATAGACTTAGGTTGGATTTTTTTTAACTGTCATTTCATTAGCTTGATCTGCTGTCAATAATTTCAGTGTTGCCACATGTGAAACTTTTTATGCTGGTTAAATATTTGGTTCCCAGAACTTTATTAACTTATTTTAAGACAACATAAAGATAACATTTTGGATATAATATTATTATTTGTTTATTTTTTCGGTTAAGTCCGTTTTGGACAATTATTTCTGTTGGATTGCTTTCAGACTTTGTAATTATACTATTATATTATGAAAATTTTAAAGAACATTGGCAACTATGTCAAGCTGCCGTTTTCATGACGTATATTCAATAAAGTGTTTTGTTTCAATTGTCTTTTTTTATTTTCTCACTGGCTTAAAAATATCAAAAAGTAAAAACAAAAAATTTTATTTGTTGTTTCTTTATACACTACAACCAAAATCAAAGTTTAGTGCAAGAGCCCATTCTGATAATTTCTTATTTTATTCATCAAAAGACTAAAACTTGTTTGTATGTAAGTTTTACACAAAAATAATTTCTTTTTTAAATGAACTTTAACGTAAATTTTCAGTTTTTTTCGGTTATGTTTTTTCATAGCCGTTAATTTTTGGCGAGCCAGCGAAATCCAACTAATCCAATTTTTAAACACCAATATCTTGGTATACTCTAACTTCTGAAACTGATTTTCGTTTCACCAAATTGTTTGTGTCGCTTCGGAGAATTTCGCAATTGAAAAATCGATTAGCGGGATTTCGCTTGTTGGCAAAAACTATCTAATAATTAGACCTGGCAGACTGCAAAGTAGCGTCTTAAAATACACGGAAATTTATTCTTGATTCAAACAAGATTTATCAAAGAAAGCCGCTGCTTTATGTGTGATTTAACATAAAACATAAACAAACACTATAAAATGTTCCAAGTAGATTCGTTTACATGTAGTTGTTTGTCAGACAACCTGGCTTGCTCTCAAAAGACGCCGCAGTGTTATATGATAAAAGTTTCAGGCAGTAAAATAAATACTGATGATCATATTTGATTGAAATATAAATAAACGTAAGTGTAAGACGTTATTAATCCAGCGCTGCCGTAAAATTGGGTGAAAAGTGTGATATATATGGTTTTATTTAATGTCAAAATAAATTTAATCAATGTACAGAAAACTATCAATTAAAAAAAATTGGAAAACCTATCCATAAGGTTAGAGATCATATCGCGATAGAAAACGGCGTCTCGACAGTTGAAAGTCACAGATGACATTTACAGCTGATTCTAGTTCCGCCGAAAAGTTACTAGATTTAGTGTGGACCGTAACAAGTTCACATGTCAGTTCGCGTCCTATTATTTTCGTTGTTTTTTGGTGTTTTTTAGTATTTTTGTGGCTGTTTTTTATATAGTGTGTGTTTAAAAACATTTGAGATATGTTTAGACTTTTACATTACTTTATTGTAAATAATTCCTATCACAATATCTAGGTAGTATTCAGTGGATACCTAATAAGTTCTTGACTTTTGTTCCAATTTGGATAACATCTCCAAAAGTTTCTTGATAAATTAAAATGGGAGATAAGGAACTTAATATTTAAATATTTTTTTAGTTTGTTAATGGAACATAAAAATAGTCCGGTCCTGTCTTTTTAGCCAACCTCTAAACGTAAAATAGACCAGACGTCAACAGGGTGCCATAAATGACAAGTGACTTGGCGTTTTCTTAAAAAAATTTGACTATAATACTGATTTAAAAAACTATGAGAAAAATAAAAAATTTCATCGGAACAGGAAAATTTACAAAGATAAAAAAATATTAAAAATGAATAAAATTGGTTTTAAAACCGCCTCATCAAAAATATGAAATAAATAATATTACATTAAGTCAAACCAATTGATTTCAAATGGCGGTTGTGGGCATAAAAACATTCAGCCACCCGGTAAATTTCACCAGCAGCAGAGCTGTCAGTAACTTAAGTAATTAGATTTTTAGTATCTATTTGCTTAAAGTAACTAGATACTTAGTAACTTAGTTCCTTTTGGAATCATGCCAAAAGTAACTGTAACTTCGTTACTTTTGAAAAGTAACTTGTGTCTAGTTACTTTTTAGGAGTAACTATACACTTAAAAAGTAACTAGATAGTTTAAAAGTAACTAAGATGCTTTTAAAGTAACTAAGTTCCTTTTAAAGTAACTAAGTTACTTTTAAAGTTCCTCTAGGATACCAATAATGCACACGTGCCGTCCATCAGATGATGACCAAGGGATGATCAGCGGCCGTTAATCAGATTTTCACGAAGGGACGAGCGGCGAGTCGCGAGCGTCAAACAGCAAACTGGTTGGAACACGAAATTTCTTGGAAAGCATTTTATTCTACTTGTTCGTTGTTCGAATTAACACTTCTTCTTCTTAGTTTAGTTTTCTTATGGTAATAGTGGTAGTGTGTACAGGAAAAGGAGTTTGGCTCGTTCGGCATATGATGTGATCCATTGTTTTGACAAGGAAGTTAGCACAACATTCTATAATTATTTTTTTATTGGAGGTTGGGGGTTAGTAAGGACTATCAAGATTAGTAAGTAAGAGTGGGAAAGTATGTAGATCGTAGGTGCATGTAGGAGGTAATTTTTGTGTTTGTTAAGGAAATCACTGAAAGGGAAAAAGACATGTCCTCTTAAATGAGAATATTGAAAGATTGGTACTTTTAAAAGCCAACGGGGTCTTTTAAAAACGTTCTGAATTTTTTTGGTTCTTTATAAAAGTTCCTAGTATATTTGGATTTGTTACTTCATTTATATTTATTTAGTTTTGTTACTTATATTTATTTAATAGGTTTTTTGTTACTTATCTATTCTTTCTACTTTTATTAGAAATGTATTAAGTTTGTAAGTATAATAAATTCATATTTGTTATACCCTTTTCATTTACATGCTATCACTACCTGGTAAATTTATGGCATCTAGTTCAAAAGCATCTTAGTTCCTTTTAGAGTTTCGTAGTTACAATTAAAATAACTAGTTACTCAAAAGTATCTTAGTTGCTTTTAGGGTATCGTAGTTACATTCAATGTAACTAGTTACTTTAAAAGTATCTTAGTTACTTTTAGAGTATCGTAGTTACAATCAATGTAACTAGTTACTTTAAAAGTATCTTAGTTACTATAACTAGTTACTTTTACTAAGTAACTAAGAACTAAGTTACTTTTAGGTAAAAGTAACTATTCCTTATAAGTATCTAGATACATTTGTACAAAAGTATCGAAAAAGTAACTAGTTACTTTTCTGAAGTAACTTTCACAGCTCTGACCAGCAGTGTAATTTTTATGGTCGCCTTCACTAAAGCAGTTATGGCTACAGCAGCCAGTGGCGTGCATACAATATAGGCAAAAAAGCATTGCGTACTCTGGGCACATTAAAACAAACGCCGACCAAAATTATTTCTTTATATTTTTAATCGTCTATTAATGAAAATCATTTCCACGAATGCCTTCATGGCCTATTAATCGTAAATTGAATTGCTGAATAAACATCCAGTATGTCCATCCGAAAAGCAGAGATTTCACATTATATTAGCCTTTATGAGAAAGTAAAAGCACGGTTTTTATACGAGTGGAAGCGAGCGAGAGAGGTGGTAGGCAGTAAGCTAGAAAGAGATGCAACAAATACACTTAACTCGAGACATGAGACTCCGTCAGCCATCGGCCCGAGTTTGTTAAGTGTATTGATGCCAATCTTCAAGTTTTGTCGTAGTTTCAAAAAATTCTACGCGTTTTCAATATAAAACATGAAACATGTTTTTTTTTTTATGATAAAACACCTGCACTGTAGGGAAAATCCTTTAAGGCGCTCTGAGAGCGGTGCGAGTGCGAAAAAAGCGATTAACGTTGGTCTTGAAACGTTAAAGATTGTATTCATTGGGAAACACGACCTCAGGAAGTTCATTCCACAAAGATGACGTTCTCCAGATGAAAGAATTCTTGAACAATGAAGTTCGAGGAGTACTAAGCTGAACAACATATGGATGAGCGGCAGCGGTTCGCCGTGTATTTCTGTTTTGCATTGCTCTAGGTGGAATCAAGTGGGCAATGTCAGTCGAACACCTGCCATGGAAATATCTGTAAAAGAGAGCCAAATCACCAACCTGTCTTCGATGCCCCAGGCTATCGAGGGTCTTGGTCAGCTCGGGGTCGCCGATCAGACGAACGGCTCTCCTTTGAATGGAATCCAGTAGCCGAAGGGTGTGCTTGGGTGCAGAGCTCCAGACATGAGAGCAATATTCTAATGATGGTCGAATCTGGGCTTTGTAGAGTGTCAAAAGTTGATGAGGTGTGTACAACCTTTTGGTGCGGAAAAGTACACCAAGTTTCTGTGCAGCTGCCTTGGCAATTGCGGCAACGTGATCATGCCAAGACATATTACCTCCCAGATTGACCCCCAGCAAATTAATAGTGTCCCTATATAAATTAATAATTAGATTAGTGAAGATTAGTAACGTAAAATAAGAAGTACTTTCATGATGACTTAGGATAATTTTTGCTAATAAGTATTTTGTATTATAATTTACATAATAACTGACTTTTTTTTAAGCAAATGGATTCAATCATATTGTGGATGATAGATTTAAAATCTAAATATAAAAGGCACGTGGATGAAATTAATTCATAATAATTTTAGTGTTTTCGCCCATTGTTTGCTCTTGCTATAAAAGTAGCGCATCGCCGTCGGTTGCCGGTAAAAAAGTTGAGAAGCCACGTACTACACGTAATTTAAGTATTGTGGCGGTGTCAACTGTGTTGAAAATTATTAAAGTCAATTGTTTGGAAATTAAATTTTTGCCTTGTTAATTGACTGATGGATTCTGGATACTGCCTATCTTATGCAGACCTTACACTAGCAATCAGACTGACAGTATTACTGATAGCCCTAAATAATATCAATCCCATACATTTTCATACTTTCTTAAAATTTCCTCTTACACGATCAATATTACTGTCATTCCCTAATAAACGCTATTATACAGGGTGACAATTTGAAAACGAACAGCATTTAATATTACCTCTACCAATGATAGTATGAAAATTTGGCGAAACACGTCAATTGATATATCGAGGGGGACATTTTTTAAGATATTTGTTGTCGTGTTACTTTCAACCCCCTAACCCCCAGGGCACCTACCCCTAAAATTTTAAATGGCAACCCCTATTTATTTTGCCATTTTTGTGTTCCTTATCAAATTCTACATAAACTGTATAATTTTTTTTTTCAAAAAATGTAATTATTTTATTTTTTCTAGTGGCGATATCGAAGACAAAATGTAAATAAATAAAGGAATTTGGAATGTATTTCTACATTTCGTCTTCGATATCGCCACTAGAAAAAATAAAATAATTCCATTTTTCGGAAAAAAAATAATACAGTTTATGTAGAATTTTATAAGGAACACAAAAATGGCAAAATAAATAGGGGTTGCCATTTAAAATTTTAGGGGTAGGTGCCCTGGGGATTAGGGGGTTGAAAGTAACACGACAACAAATGTCTTAAAAAATGCCCCCCTCGATATATCAATTGACGTGTTTCGCCAAATTTTCATACTATCATTGGTAGAGGCAATATTAAATGCTGTTCGTTTTCAAATTGTCACCCTGTATAGTCTTAATAGTTGTGTAGAGTCGACATTACAAAACAATTACAGCTACCTATATTTATCTAGTACCAACTTTTTTTACTTTAGTCATTTTAGGATTGATATACCGGGTGTTGCATCGTCGAGCGGGACATAGGAAATCCCATGTAATTTTAAATGGGGTCAATTATTGGCTTCCCTAATTATTTTAGAGAAAATTTTTATTTAGGTTTATTAAAGAGCACTAAAACCCACATTCAAAAGAATAACTTTAGATATTTTTGATTAGCCCGTTTACGGGTTATCGCCGATTTCTTTTTAACTATTTCTCCTTTTTATGACCCCGTATTTGCGGGCACCAGTCAAGGTAAAAGATGACTGTCAAATAAAGTTGTCATTTTGAAATGTGTGCTTTATTGTTATAAAAACTCGTACATCGAAAATATTAGCCATGAATTACACTTCTGAAGAAAAAATATTGATGATTAAATGGTATTATCAAGGAAATAGTTATCAAAATGTGTCAGACATGTTTGCTGCTTTGTATCCGAATAGACCGATACCTGCAAAATCTACAGTCGAAAGGACTATCAAGACATTTGAGACAAAAGGCACCGTAATAAATAACTGCAGATGTGAAGAAAGGCAGGAACAAAGAAGAGATGCAAGAAATGATAGGGACTAGCAAAGGCAGGAACAAAGAAGAGATGCAAGAAATGATAGGGACTTGCAAGTTTTATTGTGCGTGGAAGAAAATGATGGGAAGATCAGCACAAGAACACTTGAGGATGACATAGGAGTAGATCACACCACAGCGTTACGAGCTTTGAAACGACATAAATATTATTCATACAAATATGAAAAGCACCAAGAGCTAAGAGATAGGGACGAAATACGACGACAGGAGTTTTGTTTTGGTATGATTGAAAGAGCAAACATGGATAGGGAATTTTTAAAAAACATTTGTTTCACTGACGAATGCACATTTACCTTAAACAATGAACCCAATGTTCAAAATTATCGATATTGGAACAAAGAAAACCAACACAGGTTTGTCGAAACAAGGACGCAATATCCACAAAAAGTTAATGTTTGGGCTGGGATTTTCGGAGAAAATATTATCGGGCCATTATTTCTTACACGAAATTTTATGCAGAATATTTTTTGGAACTACTTGAAGATCATATTTTACCTACTTTACATGATACCGCCAGGAAAAATCAGAAAGTTTGGAACAAAATGTATGGCTGCCTGGCACATAGTACCCTGGCTGTCCGGGAATATTTAAACCGTGCTTTTAATGGAAATGTTATTGGCTTAAATCATACAGTAAATTGGCCAGCCAGGTCTCCTGATTTATCGCCAAATGATTTCTTTCTCTGGGGCCATTTAAAAAACAGGATATACAAAGATAAAAAATACCCAAATCTAGACGAGTTAAAAAATGCTATTTCTGCCGAATGCAATAGAATTTCAGTTTACCAACTAGCGAATATAAGAAGAGCATTTTATGATCGCCTCGGTTATTGTCTAGCAGTCAATGGAGGAATATTTGAACATCTTCTTAAATCCTAAAGTTCTAACAATTTAATAGTACCTACCTATTAATTAGTAAAATGTCATAATTAACCTTGTAATTGGATACTTTATTTTAGTTTTATTCAGATTAATTTGTACTCATAAATACATCTTTAATATTTTCGATGTACGAGTTTTTATAACAATAAAGCACACATTTCAAAATGACAACTTTATTTGACAGTCATCTTTTACCTTGACTGGTGCCCGCAAATACGGGGCCATAAAAAGGAGAAATAGTTAAAAAGAAATCGGCGATAACCCGTAAACGGGCTAATCAAAAATATCTAAAGTTATTCTTTTGAATGTGGGTTTTAGTGCTCTTTAATAAACCTAAATAAAATTTTTCTCGAAAATAATTAGGGAAGCCAATAATTGACCCTATTTAAAATTACATGGGATTTCCTATGTCCCGCTCGACGATGCAACACCCGGTATATCATTCAGGGCTGTCGGTAGGTAATACTGATGATGTAGGGTCGCCTTTGGAGTTTTAAATATTCCTTCTAAAAGTGACAAAACGAGTAGGGCAAGTCCGGGCAAAGCGAACACCTTTATCTTTTCTGTGTACCTTTATCTGTTTCTTATAAAAATCCGCTTCATTTTTACTAAAATACAAATCAAAGATTGAAATATGGATATATGGTATAAAAAAATGTACTCGAAATTTTAGAAAATCGTAATAGTAAAATACTATAATTATTGTTCCCTTTGTCTGGTCAATTCGGGCAAAGTAAATGATGAGACCGGTTACACTCAAAAAGCACATTTGTAAGTTCCTAGACCTTCATAGGCACCTCAGTGAAACCAGTTTTCCCACATTTTACACATAATCCAATTTTCGATTGGCTTTCCGGTATTCTGGTAAACCTCCTCATATACCTACTGGCTGCATGTTTCACAAAAATACTTCTTTACTTCTAGTCTCTTCACTTTTTTTTTAATTTGACTTTTTTAAATGTAATTATTTTTTTAGTTTGTACTTTGGATTCTTCGTCTTAGTATCTTCGAGTGTTTTAAGTTGCTCTGTTTTAATGGTAGTACTGGTTAATACTTCTGCTCTTCCGATATTTCTATTACTTATATTGATATTTTTTCCAGGGAAGCAGCAGAAAATAGTACTATTTGAAGGCTTTGTTGTCGATATTTAGATTTCATGGACAATGGACGGATATTTACTTATACCGTACTGGCAAATTCGAATCTAGGGTGCGAAATCTCTAATGCAACCAAAAGAGAAGGCACATATGGGCAAAACCTTCAGTTAAAAAGAGACACCTGACCACTCTTCTACATTTCTGAAAGGGGGGATATGTATGTGGTGTGGCCGAGTCGACTATCGATTGCTCCGTGGCTACTTCGACCGCGTGTTCTAAGGAATGGAAGGTGGGAGGTAGGGGATAGTGTGTTCTCTGTTTAACGTGTTAAACAGAGAACACGCCATCCCTGTAACCTCTGTCTGATGCGTTTATATCGGCACCCTAGATTCGAGATTGCCAATACGGTATACATCATTGCGTTAGGATGATAATCAGTGAGTTGTCGAACGGGTGAAGGTTTCTTACTTAATAATTTATTTAATCTCCTCTTAAATAAAGCTAGTCACTTGAGTTCTGTTAAATTCTCTAATGCATGCCAATGAAGTTGGTTCTAGTGTGCTGTCAAATATTATATATATAGTTTTTAAAATAAAAATTAGACCGCAGCAGTAGCTAAGAGGTGAGGTACTGGCATTCGACCGCGGCGGTCCGGGTTCGATCCCCGGAGTGGGCATACGCATAATAAAAAAAGTATGTCCGAAATTTAGTGGATAAGAGAATGCAGTATGCTACTAGTGATTCCTAATATCGGGACCGAGAAGGGCTTCATAGACCTCTGGGGGCGTAAAAATGATAACTTGTGCATAGACTTGGTGCGAATTCCACGTTAAGCTGTAGGTCCCGTTTGGCTGACATTACCCAGACGATAGGGGATACAATGGGTCTTATAGGCCTAAGTATACTGGCTCTTCTGCAAACCCCACCAAAAAAAAAATTAATAAGCAAACCGAGGCGAACAATTAAATTTGTTTAAGTAATCAATATTTCGTTTTAGGTACTTAAAAAACAATTGAATTTCTGTTTCAACTGAAGTTTTCAAATTATTACAAGACCTTCCGATACCTTCACGTATCGAAATAAGGCGTCACATAAATTTACTTTAAACTGGTCTAATTCATATCCCCTCATACGCATACAAATATTATACCTAAGTTACCCTAATCCTAAGTAAAAAATAACGTAACCCTAAATGGGGTAGGTAAGTGAAAAGAATAAGCCTTTGATAGTTTCAAACCATCGTATCGTACCCGCCATTACGGTGGGTTGTCTATAGCGACAATACATTTGATATGTATCTTTGTGTTGCGTTTAAAATATTCATACAAATTTAATGGATGTTAGAAATGCAGGATAAATATTTATTAAATGGGTTATGTTACAACCAAATACCTTTTTATGTTCAAATTATGCGGTTTTTGTATAGGCATTTTTTTTTTCAAAGGGGCAAAAGATTAATCTCTTGGTCATATTATTTAGTATTGTTATCTAAACACTTGTTAAAAATTAACCAGTACCTAATTGGCAATTAAAATTTGTTTCCCGGATTTCCAGAATAAAGGACTTTAAGTCCCAAAAGGTTGGATACAAATAATTTTACATTTTTTAAAGAAAAGGTACATTTTTTTCAATTGTTTTAGCATAGGAAATGTATTATTTTTAAGCTTTTTGACTGCACTGCGATTTGTTAAAAATTTTTAAAACTTAATTTCACTCAACAGGTTTTAACTTAAAAAAAAAGTTATTTAAATCAAAACTTTGTATTTTGCTCTTCTCTACAAAATGGTTTTGTTAGTTTTTTTTTGTCATTTCATAGCTCAGTTATCGTCGTTAATTTTTTTAACAGGGACGTGGATTTTTTCGTTTAATTTTTAGTTTGGTAGTTTATACTTACGTCTTAAAATTAATCACGAATTTAAAACATTCATCTTGAAAAAAACTGAAAATTTTTGTCGTAGCATTATTTCTTTAAAGTGCTTGAAACTTTCTCCTTGATCTTCAATACTAACTTTTCCTGATGACGTAATTAAACGTAAGTAAGTAGTGTTTGATACGTAACTTTATTGGAAGTGAAGCGGACTCTTAAAAACAAAATAAAAAAATCCTTTTTCGTATTTAAAAAAGTTGACTATGATTAGTAGGTATAAGTTATACTGATATACAAATAACTAAAACTTTTAACGCAAAAAAAAATACGAAGCTTTTATTTAAATAAGTTTTGTCTCAAATTAAAACCTTCTAAATTAATAAATAGTTTTAGCCATTTCTAATGCAGTTGCTGGATTTTAAAGAGCTTTAAATATGACACATTTCCTATGATCCAATCAACTTTGTAGAAATTACCGTTACCAATAATTGTGGTCAATTAAATGGTTAATATCCTAAAAGAGGATGCATTTATTATATACCTATTTAATAAAATTCAAATTAAATTAAATACGAAAGTTTTGAAAATATCAGACCTAAATATGTCCTCAGTGAGACTTAAAGAATGGTACCTTATCTATCTGAATCAGTTTCAAATATGTCACTCCTCCACAAAAAGTATCCTAACATCCGCATCACCTAAATTTGGGCTTCATATCAGTCATCCTTTTTCCTTCGTAAGTTCACACTGACTCACCACTTGGAGATAAAGATACAGGTAGCTATCTAAAAATCGCTAAATCTGAAAAACCAGCCTAGGATTCACGTGGGGAAGCCAGAGACCGCTATCATCTGCTTTATAAACTTATACCCCTCTTAGCGGTGTAAATTTCGTAACAGAATTACTCTGTATAAAGTTGTCTCAAAAGTATCTACCTATAATCTTTTGATGATAAGACAGGTCTAACAAAATTATAACCATTTTTAATAATTAAACTGCGAGAGAGAATAGATTGGACTTATACAGTGCATAAACCTCATAGTTCTAAAACAAACAAGAGAGCAATAGTCTCAGCAGAAGTAAGGCAGTAAAGCATGTGGTCATATATATTCTTTTAAGAGTAAAGGAAGATGGACAACAGGTCTATTTAAAGCAAAAACAAGTTAAATTAAAGAGGCGTTATAAGTGAGGTACAACCGATTTGAAATTTATGAGCCAAATGTTAGGTTGCACAAAATTTTTTAACAATAAATAACTGACTGTGACATAAATAACATTAACAGGCATTATGTACTGACAATCGAAGCTTTTTGATTAGTAAATTAAAAATTAAGTAACTGGGCCACTGTTATTGTGAGAGAAGCATTATTGCCAATGTCTTAAATGTCACCAGGTTAGGTTAGTTAATTTATTATTAAAAATCTTTGAACAACCCGGCATCTTCGAGCAAGGAACAAAAATGTAAGTACTTAGTTAACCCCATCCTTAGATCCTCTTCCTCCCTCATCGGTGCTAAAATACTTAAATAGCTCTTATTCATCGGCCCGGGAGTAGCATTACTGTCACCGCTAAGGCCTTCCTTATACTTATGTGGTCCAAATTCCAAATTTTACCGATAAAGGCGACGAATACTTAAAGAAAAGGTTTTAAAAAATGTACAAATGAAAATAAGAGGAAATGGTATTCTCCATAAATTAACAGCTCCATACACACCGGAAAAGTGTAGCAAACATCGTTATTTCTAAGAAATGACAACAGAAATTTATTTCTATTTTTGAGGATACATTTTAGGGAAATATCTATGGGGAAAAAATTGTTAGTATCTACCTACTTTACGATACCTATAAAATCTAAAAATGGAGAAGTGAATGAAATGGTAACAATAATACCGAAAGGAAGATAAATTTCCCATCACCAACCGAAAACTCTCCTTCGTAATAACTATCCTGTACTGACAAGAATAAAATAATTTAAAATCAGCCTTAAAGGTGGCGATATACCTACTATAAATAGAAAAGTTTTTCACTTCTTGGTAGTAGGTACCACTAATTCAATCTGAATAGTATTTTGATATCTAACAGTGTTAGACAACATAAAGCAAATTTACTTTGATTGTATAAGGAATCATCAGGTGATTGTAAATTATGTTCCTTACATGTTTATAAGTTAATTGATACTGCCGATACTTAGTGGAAATCCATAATTATAATATTTTTAGGGGATACAGTAAAATAAAGTTGACTTGTAAATTTTCAAGTTCAACTTGGTTTTACTATAATATTGTTAAGTTATAGAAGCTATAAAATTAGAAGAGAGTACAGAGATATACCTAATTGAACATATTAAAGCAGAATCAAATGGGGAACCTGTTGAAGGTAGGTATGGAATTAGAAATTATATTAGTCATACTGACCCAGAATACAGGGTGATTCACGTTGAGTGGCCTATTATAAGATCTCGGAAACGAGTAAACTTATCTTTCTAAAAATTTGATAGCAGGCCTAATTGGCTTTGAGCTTTTAAAACATTATCTTTTGAGGTTTTTGTTACTTCCGGTTATACCAGAAGTTAATGCCAACTTTGCTATTTCAAATAGAACACCCTGTATATTTTAGCATTTTTGATTACCTTATTAAAATCTAAATAACTTTTGTTAATATTGATCTATTCCTATCTCTAATCGTTTTTGAGATATGAATTATTATACAATAATTTTTTTGTGTAAAAACGCTCCGAGAAGAAAGTTTAGTAACTCTGAAATCAATAAAGGTAAACATTAAAAATTGCACGCTTGCAAGTAATACATAGATCTTTAGTTTAAATTACTTAGGTTTCACGTTTTTTATACAGGGAGTTCTTAAAATTGTGCCAATGTTTCCATTTAAAATAAATGTGCATAAGTCAATTTTTGCAAATGGAACACCTTATTTTTTAGCTTACTAACGTGTAGAGAATTAAATTTTCTATCTAAATGCCTAATATGTTACAATCCACATATTCTGTCGTTTTGGAATTATGAGCAATTTAAATAAAAAATCTTAAAATTTCTGTTTGTGTTAATGTGACATTATTTGTCAAAAGAAGGCTTCGACTGGGATTTTCGATTGACTTTGAAAATTAGAAATAGCTAAGCAACGAACATAGGCGCTTAATAGCAAATGGTCACAAAGGTCAAGTATACTTATCTGTAATTGTCTGGGTATACCAACTAACTGTTACTATATAACAATAACATTCAGTAAATAATATATCAATTCATGGTACCAGTCTGCGGTTTACATGGCACATATAATCTACGTACATACGGTATTATTCTAATATGCGGTCTACCTGCTAATATCTGTAACATTCAATCTTATTTCTGAAACTCTGAAGAAATACCCGATCATTATTAGGGGAAGGGTGTACAAAATGACATAGTGGGGTCAAATGACATAGTACTGTTTTCTCAACTTATTGCGAACTCTTCCGATCTAAACTGTCGTAACGAAGTTCGCCATGTTGTTTACTCGCGCTTCAAACGTTTAGTCTTCAGTAAGCAAGTAAAGAGGACGGTTCATTACACTCAATTTACTTTTCGCACGGAAAAGTTTTGTTAACAAAGCAACTGAGTGTGGTATTTTTAATCGGCACAGCTCGCAATGTAAGTTGGGTTACTTAAATTAGGTTTTATGGATGTCTGCCCTATAAATTGCATATTTTAGATATTTAAAATATTCTGTTTTTTTACCTAGAAAAAATTGTTTTATAAATTGTGTTATGGTCGGGTAAAATGACATATCCTACAGGTGGCTAAAATGACATGGTATTAAGACATGGCTTGAGACTTATCCGGGAAGGGTGGTAACACAAAAAGCGCTTTGCTACATGAAGCATATGGAAAAGCAGCGACAGTTCAAAACGCTGTTAACGGTTTTGCGAAAACGGGAATTTTTCCAATAAATGCAAATATTTTCCCGGACTATATGTATGAAGCCTCTGAAACAACCAATATTTCCATTAGTGATGATCATCAGCCTAGTACGAGAAAAGAAAATAATAAAACAGGAATAAGTGTTAAAAATCAGATGGAAAGAGATGAACCCACAACTTCAAAGGAAACAAATAGCGTGCTTACCACAACCGTAGCTTATTTAAGTCCGCTTCCAATAGGTCCTTTTGTTTATGGACAAGGGAAGAGAAAACAAAGGAAGAGGAATAAAACTACCGTGCTAAATTCTACACCAAATATAGAAGAAGCAAAAGAAAAAAACAATCAAAAAATTGTGTCTGAGAAGAGGAAAAGGGCAGTAACTAGAAAAATACAAATTGAAACTGACTCTGAAGAAGAAGACCCTTTCGTAAACGATGAAGAAGACGAGTGTTCGTGCATCTATTGCACTGAGCAATATAGGATGTCAAAACCTGGAGATATTTGGCTGAAATGCTCCACCTGTAAAAAGTGGGCCCATTCCGAGTGCGCAGGTGTGGACCAAAAGACCAAAGTTTTCATTTGTGAAATTTGTACAGACGTTTAAATTGTACTACTTAAAAAGTTAACTGTGTCATTTTGCCCACCTGGGTGGGTAAAATGAACTTTTTGTAGTTTTTTGTTTAGGTTTAAGCTTTGGAAATACGGTTATTTTTTCATTATTTTTTTATTTAAATACCGACATAGGATTGAATGGTCTTGCAAATCTATTTGTTGTTTTATAAAAAAACATAATTTTTAAATTAAAAAAAATCACTCTACAAAACCCTATGTCATTTTGTACACCCTTCCCCTATTAATATAATTATTTATATAAATAATTATTATTGCCGAAGATATCTGAAGAACGCGTTGAAATAAGGTATCTGCAAAAAAAGGGGCGAAAATTCATAAACGGTCAGCCTTCATCGCAGCGGCGGCGCCAGGATTTTTGGGATGGGAAGGCACAAATGGGCCCGATGATTTTTGAGTAGGCACTGCCCAAATCAAAGGTGACTGCTAAAAAAAAATATGGTCGCCGGTCTCCCGCCGCTCTAAAACGCGATAAACAGCTATAGACAAAACTTCCCTCTCGTCCTAAGTGACGTCTACAACAACAAAAAAAGGTCGTTTTCTTGAAAATACCATACAACCACTCATCAAAACTTTCATAGCCAAGTCCCTCTTCCCCGTAAAAAAATTCCCTTACAAAACCAACCCATCAATTTTGGGGGGCACCATGTTTCTAGGGTGGGCTGGTGCCCACCCTGCCCCCCCCCCCCCCTGGCGCCGCCGCTGCTTCATCGAAGCAATAAATTGATTGTAGAAAATATTGAGTATAGTGCATGGGATTTAAACTTACCTCCAGCTCACCCTCAAGGTAGTTCTGGTAGTGCAGCTAATCAATAATCTACTGAACGGGAATTAGAAGTTTCTTCACCTCTTGCCCATCATATAATTATACTTAGTTAACACTTTACTCCTACTGTAGTCTCTGACTGTCCTTTGGATAACGAGGGGAAGGAGAAAAGCGAACCAGTGCCAGTTAGCCGTAATATTCGCAATAACTCTACTGTGGATTTTGATTTTTTAAAATCAAACTAGATAGTAGGTACCCCATCTAGGGTTTTGGGAAGCACCGTTAAGGTTTAGAAAGAACAGCAGATCATTATAACTCGTTGAGGTTTTCGTAATAATTAGCAGTATCTTGTCTTATCACATCTTTTAAAAGAATGGTTATGATTATCTTCTATTACAAATAATTGATGTTAGGCCGCATATTAGAATATAAGTAGTTAGGACAGTACCTAGACCGCATATTAAAATGACACTCAAGGAATCTAAGTGTAACAGTAATCAGATTTATTTATAACGTATTGGCATTAATATCAAGACATCACATATAAGCAAGGGACCTAATTGGGTACCTTGAAAACAATATTATACTACCAATTTCCAAATACCAAAATATCAATAATGCACTTTAACTTTTTCATCGGTTTGACGATTTCAAATTATTTCTCGGCCATCGGCCTGTCATATCATCGTATATTGTGCATAAAAATAAATAAATTATTTTATGGTACCTATACGTCTGATTAAATTACAAAAATTTTCAAGCAGATTAGAAAATTACCAACACTAATGTAAGTAGGTATCTAATGTAAGTTTATTTATTTAAAAAGTTGCCCTAAAAGAATTAACTTCTGACAGCTTTAATTAAAATAAAGCAATTAAAGTTATTTTAATAAATCCATTTCCAACTCAGTCAGCATAATAAACATTTCGAATATACTTATACGCATAACAACGACATCGATGCATTGTAAAAATCTTTAAATACCCAGAACCAGTTTTATTAAGAGATATTTCAGACCGTATCAATTTAAACACCTTATAAAATAACATCATAAAAAAAGTCATGAAAGTTTTTTGTTTTAATGCAATCCGCCCTTCTCCACATCATAATTACTTACACAATACTAAGTTGGATATATATATTTAAACCATCATCAGACCACACCCAATACGTGTCAGCAAACAAACCGGAGGACGGCACAAAACCAACTTAAAAGGCTGTCTGATTGGCTGGCAACTTATAACAAGGCGTATCTCCAATGTTATATAAGCCCCTTAAACTCAATAATCCTAATGGGAAGGTTGATGGTTTAGTTGTGCATAACATACGTGAAAGGTGGCTTTTGATGTAATGATGTAAATATGGTGGTGTCGCAAGAACCGATCTTGACGTGCGCGATTTTTGTAATGGCCAACACACCGCTTAAATCGTTTTCTATTAATTCTCTTTTACCTGAAACTGTCCTGGATAGACGAAGTGTTAAACCGGAAGTGGACGAAGACGAGGAAAAACCGGAAGTTTTGTCGGATTGTGCGGACGTTAGTGATTGTGAATCAGACTTGGACGTTATTGGCACAACTACACCACCGTTGGATTGTTCGAGTAAATCTACTGAAGGAGAGAATAAAAACGGGGATGAAGGAGGTAAATAACTACATGATAACCTAATTTTACAGTTTTAATTTTGAAAGAGTTAGAATATATTGGAAGACTTAGAAGAAAAGCCGTACTATGTGGAGGTCAAGAAACACATCAGCTTTTTGACTTAGGTACCCACCACATTTTCATTAAACACTTTATAATTAATTTAGATAATTCTTGATATCTTTTTTTCCCACCTACTTACTTGTTTTGTTAACTTTTAAAATAAATAGAGAGAATAAGAATAAAGTGTGGTCTATTTATGGATACTACAAGGTACCCACCACCTTTTTGAATAAAATAATCACTTTGCACGAGTGAGAAAAGCTTTTAATTTTGTAAATAAGTAGTTTGAAAAAATTTGTGGGTAGGTACTTCCCCCTCGAAAATAAAAGAATCTATCGGTTGTTACAAAAATTAATATAGGGTAAGGCTTTTACAGGACTGTCATTTTCCGGTCTAGGCCGGTAAAATGCAATTTGCTTACCTAAAAATCAGACTAACTGACCGCTTAAAAATAATAATAAAATCATTGTGTCTAATTTTAAATTAATATAAATGTCAGTGTTGACTATTGACAATGATTTCCCTTACCTATCTGAAAAATCTTCAATTTTATTATACGCCAATATATAGGAACAGAATATAAACTACTTTTTTTTAAATAATTTGTCTGCGTTGTTAAAAAATCAAATAAACTTAATGGCTGATCATTTCCCTCTATATTGTAATAGCGTTTTTCAATAAAGAGATCGGCTAATCATACTCTTCACTGTTGTAAAATATTTTAAAGGCAGCAATTATATTTAAATGATTATTTCACTAGAATGTTACATTGGCAACCAAATTAATATTCGTCTAACAATACCAACAACATTGTCGTAGGTAATATCAAAGGAGCTCAGATTAAGCCGCGCTACAAAATCACGAGAGCGTAGCTCGACTGATTTTATATAAAAATCCAAAATTGTCAGGATTAGTGAAGATAATTGAAGGACAGCAGACAATATGAAGTTTCAGTTATATCCATAGCATTCCTCGAACATAAGTCTGAGAATTTGACAGCTGTTAGGCAGGGGCGGACCCAGAAGGGGGTGGGGGGTTGAAGGAAAACTAAATACTAATTGAAAGTTAAGGAGGCCGTTTCAAGCATTTAATGGAATGATATTAGGTACTAAGCAAGATTTAATTTTTTTTTATTCATGATTGAATTTTTTTAAATTTTAACTTATCTAACTTTCCTAATAATTTTTTACAAAACGTACGTAAATATAGTTGAGTATAGGCATTGTATTTGGGGTAGAACGTACTAATAAAAGTAAAATAAATTATTCCAGGTCCGTATTTAAAACAAAACACTTGATTACCTTATGATAACTCATCAGTTAGGTATAAAAAGTGACAAAAAAACTAACAACGTCATTTTATAGAACAGAAAAATATGAAGTTTTTATCTGAAGTTGTTTTAAAGACTAAAACCTTTAGAGTTATTAACAGAATTAATTTTTGACGTTATTAGCAAATCGCCCTATACCTTTTTTTTAAATTCATAAATGCAGTTATTGAATCTTAAAAATGCTTTAATAATGACAGATTTTCTGTATTCTAATCATATTCATATATTTCTTCCAATTATTGACTGGATGCACGTCACCACTCGCAAATTTATTATCATAACAGAAACAATAAATAAGGTAGGTCTTTTATTAATTAAAGGGTCTATCAATTGACATAAAATTCGTGTTGACAACCTTTGTAATTTTAAAGAATTTTATTTCACGTGTAAGTAATCTGAAAGCGATAAATAGTTGGGACATATTAAGAAAATGTATCTCATTATTCACAGCAAAGGAAGAAATGCTAATTTTGAAGCTTATATTGATTCTGTTTTTTTTTTGAAAAATATACGATTCAATGACATGACTTGTCTCAAAAATTACGTCAGAAGGATCCAGCCAGTAATTGTAAGGACTAGAAATTACCATTGAGAATAAACCAATAGTGGTCAATTAAATAGGTAGTTACCATCCTGTATATAAACGATTTGTATATTGATTCCACACTTATTATCAATTAGACTTGTGGAGCTTTTTAAAAATTTGAAATGAACAAAAATTATTAATAAAAAAACATACCGGGTCCGCCAACGTGGCGGGGATGGAAGATTAAATCATTATCGAGGAGCTTATCAAAAATACTAAACCAGCATAAGGTATCGACTTAAAAGCGGCATATTTTAAAAATATTTTACATTATACAGGGTGACTCAAAAAAGTGTGGCGGACTAAACTTGCATTTTTTTAAATGGAACACCCTATATATTATATTATTTTCTAATTCCCTATACAATTCCACGCAAGGGCGGATCCAGGGGGGGGGCACTAGGGGCAAGTGCCCCCCCCGAGCGCCCTAAGAACCGAAGAAATACAGAAGAAATATACACTATACACTGATCGATTGCATTCATGGATTCGCCGATGCGCCGAAATACCTCCCTACAACATAAATAGTGCACATCCCTACTTCCGATCTCGAATCAAATTCACGCGTGCCGACGGTGCCGCACTCCCGTATCTAATATTTAATATTATTCTTCTACGCCGTATTCGCAGCGTCCACCATTACAGCTGCGCAGTACACGACGACTAGCCGAGTTTTGCGAGCTATATAAGTCTTTTTGATTTCTAGTTAGTATAACAAAGAGTTTTACTGTGTTTTGCGTTAAGAACCAAGCAACTATGGTAAGTAAAGTAAGAAAATGGAGGCATATTTATAAAACGAATTTAATAATTAAATATAAAATATATAGGTACGTCGTATTTGCAAATATTAATGTAGGTATTATACCTAAAGAAACTGGGAACATAGACTAGAGTTTGTTGTTTGAGTTTGTTTGGTTGTATTATGTGTGTGTATTGTGTTATTATTGTATTACTTTTTGCATCCACAAAAATAAACACATAAACTTATTAATATAATTTTTTGTGGTCGACCTTCTAACCCTCAATAATATAAAATTTAAACTTTATGTATCAACCTAATAATAATAAACACATCGAAAGGTAAGTTTTTGACAACTAAAATTTCAATTTTGTCGGGGGCAAACACATGAGATCCTGACCCCTCCCCCAATGGAGCATGAGAAAGGTGAATTCATTCTTGACATTTGGGCGTGGTCCAAAAAAAAATCGCCTGCGGCGCTATTTTTGCGCCTTCGGCGCTATTTACCCTGCACGTTATCTAACCTCTTGTATAATTCAACTAAATAGTGCCCCCCCCGAAACTTCTCCCTGGATCCGCCCTTGATTCCACGTATATTTTGTATAAAATGTTATATGTCTAAATTCAATTGTTTTTGAGTAATTACGTTTAAAATATGGCATTTTTTGACTTATGCTGGTTTAGTATTTTTGATAAGCTCCTCGATAATGATCATCCCCGCCACGTTGGCGGACCCGGTATAGGTCAATGTTCCTATCCCTTCAGTTCAGGGTGCATGTAATAGCCTTTATCATATACGTACCCATTGTTACTTTGTTCGAATGTCAATAATTCCCGCACCAAGGCTATTCCATATCAATTTTATCATATACCTAATTTTTTTTTGCAGAAAAGGACAAGAAACTTAACGACAAACCTCCATACAGCTACAATGCACTAATAATGATGGCAATTCGCAACAGTCCAGAAAAGAGGCTTACGCTCAACGGCATTTACGAGTATATAATGCGAAATTTCCCATACTATAGGGAAAACAAGCAGGGTTGGCAAAATTCAATACGTCATAACCTCAGCCTCAACAAGTGTTTTGTTAAGGTTAGTATAATTAGATCGGGCCGAAGATAAATAAATCGTTATATTTGAATATAGCGATGACCCTGAACAATTGCGTATTTCCACTGAAAATAAAGAGTAGGAGTACCTAATACAACACGCCTTAAGCTGGATTTATAAACTCGAGTTCGCGTCGGCGCTTGCTCTGTCATTGGCGTTAGAAGTTAAAACAGTGGAAGTATAATAAAGCGGTTTATAGACTCCACTGGAGTTCGCGTTGGCGCCGGCAGCCGTTCGACTTGAACCCATTTTAGTTTTTCGGCGTTGGCGTTCATAGTCATGACGTCAAGCCACTAGTATTTTACTATTGTATCACGTCAAATTGACAGCTGTTAAAACAACAATGTGTTGGATTATCAACGGTATCAACCGCATTTCGAACAGGAACGACGCCGACGCTAACTACAAGTTTATAAATAACGTCTATGAACATCGATGATGAACTCTGGCACTAACGACTAAACGCCAGCCAGAATATATAAAAACAGCTTTAGGATAAACATTTTTTTCGTATTCTTTTCCAAATGTGTTATCACTTCTAGGATAGCCAAAATTTTCTAGACGATCAGAACTTAAACTAGGCCGTCTGTCGCTAAAAATTCAATTTAGTTTTGAAAAACCTCTTTCAACGTTACTTGAAAGACGTTCAGATCGACATTTTTTCTTTTAAAATGTCCACCATGCATTAGGGATTTCTATTTAATAATGTTTCAAATTTGGCAACAGGCGTAAGGAAATATTGACTTTTTCTTTCAAATATATTATCAAAAATGTCAATATTTTCTATCGATTTTCGGAAATAGTACATTGTATACCTAGTAGGAAAAGCTGAACATTCCCGGACCACCGTAAAGATTGTATGTCGACGCGCAAGCCGAGAGTGACAATAAGTAGTCCGAGAATGTCCCTTTTTCTAGGAGGTATACATAGGTACTATTTTTCCGTAAATCGAAAATTATTAAAAGGACTTAGATCTTTATTAGTGCACTTTATTATACTGAAATTGATTGTGTGGTGCTTTCCTCTTACTGACCACCGAAACTGAACGAACTTTATACTGTTTAAAGAACTATTAAGTATAGTATGTTGCGGCGCGGCGTCTAAATAAGTTCATCAACTTGTTATAACCGATGCTGCATGTAAGGCAATGTTGACATAATAATACTATAGTCGCTGACAAATAAATGTATACACTACATAAATTTTATTTGGCATTTGGTATTAAATTGACACCTTACATTAGGGCTGGCTTTAAATAATGCTTTATCATCCATTTTTTGTTTTTAAAACAAATATTTAGAATCTGTGTAAGTATATCTACAAATAATTAATCATTATTTTGTATTTATTTAGTTTTCCTTGATTAAATTATTAATATTAATAGATAAAGTAGTTTTTGGGCCATGTAATAATAAGAAACAACAGTAGAATTTTGGACTTATATTGTCTTCTAAACAAATAAAAACAATGCAAGTCCAAAACTCTACTGCGGTTCAAGAAACGTCATTGTCTCCAACCTTTAAACAGACAATAAGAATAGTAGGTTGGAATGAAAATTTGATCCGAGTGGAAGATTCCGAACGCGAGCGTAGCGAGCGTGAGGAACCACGAGTATCGAATTTTAATTCTAACCGAGTAGCAGACTATATTTTCTCCACGACCAAAAATACTATTCGCAATATTTGTAATTTCAGGTGGAGTATTATCCAGTTCCATATCTGATTCATCCGATTTTTCACTCATATTTTGACTTGCACTAAAATTTGTCTGCTGACATTGACAGTTTCGAAATTCATGGCAACCTATGTCGTTTAGATCAAATACAGAATATTCATTCCGTATCTTGTTATGGAATGAAAATACACGCAAAACGCATAAGAAGCAAGTGTTTCAGAATAATTATTCCCTCAAGAGCGAGAATTTTTACATTCTATTATCAAAAATGATTTTGGAATTATTGCATTCAGTAATGGTCGTGGAGAAACAAATTTACCCAACCAAGTTTTTTAAAAAAAATTTTTGACGCGTAATGCTTCGCCACGGAACTATGCTAACAATCATTTCTTCAATTAAAGAGGTACCTACCTACAAGTTATTGTTTTGCCAGTAACTCTGAAACAAAAAAAGTTATTCAATTGCGGTTTTCACATATTTTGTTAATAATAAGTAATTGTATTAGGATGTAGGTATCGTGTACTAATGAATACCATAATTACTGTACTTTCCTTTTTCTTCCAAACAAGCTTAAGTTTACTAAAATCGGATAAGTCGAACAGAAGAATGTGTAATCATTTAAATTACTGTCAATACCACATTATAAAATGACCATTTTTGACATTTCTTTGATTTAAACTGGACCTCAGTTTAAATCATAGATGTTCTTTTGCCCAATTATAAATTCGATTTATACCGAGGAACTCGAAGAAATGTCAAGAATGGTTATTTTATAATGTGGGCTTGACAGCAAAGTTTAATTTAAAAGTAATCAATCTGGTCATTACTTGTTAAATTGTTGTTGTTACAATTAAAATTACTATTATAAATAGATTATAATAATTATTTTTATTAAATAATTTACATTATGTTAAGTAATGACCTGGTTGATTACTCTTTTTTATTTATTTAATTATTTATTTATTTCATATTGAACTTTGCTGTCAATGTCACATTATAAATTGACCTTTTCTGAAATCTCTACGATTTCAGAATTATTCTTCGATTTAAGAAGATTTTATAAAATTGGACCTTGCATTAGGAAAAATGTCTATGTATAAAAGTATCCTAAATCAGCAAGAATATTAAATTAACTTGGAGCCACAGCTACGACGACGCACGATGTTCCCAAGCGGTCAAAGATATAAAAACGTGAATTTAAACTCTAGTTTGAGATTTATGTTGACATTGCAATAAAAATGCTATATATTTTGAAAGTCTGGCGTTTATTAGATTTAGTTTTCTAGTTTTAATGCAAGCTAAAAAAAGGTCAAATTAACAGTTTACCTCGACAAGGATTAAGCTCTACCAAATTTTTGTGAAAAACATTAAAGTGATATTTAAAATAATAATTAATAAAAATGAGCTTTCTTCCAGCATTTTTCTTATTCGGTAACAAGAAATATTCTTTAATTAACCGCATTGTATTCATGTGGAAAGTTTGATGTTGATCCATCCTATCTTATGGTTTCTAACTAACCTAAATATCACCCTTATAAGTAAAATTGTAAAATATCCCTTAAGTGGAATAACTAAAATATAAATTTTTATTTACAGGTGCCCCGACATTACGATGATCCAGGAAAGGGAAATTATTGGATGTTAGACCCATCGGCTGAAGATGTCTTCATTGGAGGAACAACGGGAAAACTGAGACGGAGATCGACTGCCGCTTCCAGAAGCCGTTTAGCTGCTTTTAAACGGACGTTTTCACTTTACTCTCCATTACAAGCATGCTATCCTCCATTTTATCCTCCCTCACCAGCATTATTAGCTGCATATTCACGGTATAACCCATATTTGCATACTACATTACCCAGGCCCTGTATACCAAATGCATCACCATTTCCTTTAGATAAAATGATGAGTGTATCAGCACCCGAACTGTCCAGTTTGTCGAGCATGTCACCAGTATTTCGACCGCCAGCTTCCCTCTTGCAAATGTACAGTAATTTAAGGCTAGGTAATCCATTACAATATCCGTTACAATTACCACTAGTAAATTTAGCACATCAAGGTCTGTCAGCATTATCGATTGCTGGAGCGTCACCCCCTGAACCTGTACAACCTTCTACCCCCGAAGGACTATTAAAACCTGTAACAGTGATAACTAGGAATAAATAGTTTAGTTCAGTTTTTTGACTCTGGCTTTAAATGAATGAATGCTATAGTAAGAAATCAAGCTAGTGATGATTTTAGTAGACCGTTGTCGGTGAAGTGTGTAATGGACGTTATTAATAATTTTAAAAATAAAGAAATTGTATCGAACGAAGCTCTATAACAAAGGAACGTTTACACATTGTTAAGTACAAGAATAATTATATTGAACAGGTCAAAATGAAAGTAGGTATGTAATATAACATTTTTTTTAAATGTAAATCTTGTGAAATGAAAACCCGCTATAAATATTGTCAAGCAAAAACCCAATAACCTATTTCCAATTCGTGTAAGTTTTTAATATTTGTTTAATATATTTTACAAGTTTGATGGTGACATCGATGACAATGGCAGAAATGATATACCTACTCACAATTAAAGGGGCCTGGTTAACAAATCCAGAATTAAGGTAATTGGACCACTTTGATTGTGAGTAAATCACTTTTATCAATGTAATTGATATCACAATAAAAGCGTCTGGTATTAGATAGAGGTACAGAGTTGTTTAAAATATTTGTGCAACCCAACATTCGAGTTTCTAAACACCTCCTCACCAAAAACCCTTTACAGGGTGAGTCAACGATAGAGTAAAGTTAATTTTCACCTTTATCCTAAGAATTAGATAAAAATTCGAATTGCAAAAGTTAAAGAGATCATTAAGGTGCGCATTTTAAAATTATATTGGAGTAGGTATACGAAGTGGTCCAAAAAACGTGGCGAATATAACTTAGGTTTTTTAAATGGAACATCCTATATATCAGTGGCTTTCAAAGCCGTTTGAACAGGGTAGGCAAACATTTGATTTCCAAACAATTGAAATTTTCAACACAGTTGACATCGCCATTACCTCAATACGTGGATATGTCCACTTTTCCATTTATTTTTTTTGACAACCGACGGCGACGCGCGGCGTTAATAGCAAAAGTAAACACTGGGCGAAAACACTAATATGTATTATTATTATGAATAAATTTCATCCACATCCGTTTTATATTCAGATTTTAAATCTAACATCCACTTGATTGAACCCCAAGTCAATTATTATGTAAATTATAATTTAACATACTTATTAGCAAAAATTATCTTAAATCATCATAAAAGTACTTCTAATTTTACGTTACAAATAAAGATCTCAACTAACCTGACATGTTTTATATCAAGAACGCGTAGTATTTTTTGAAACTACGACAAAATTGGAAGCTTGGCACCAATGCATTTTACCAACGCGGGCCGACGGATGCTCAACTAGAGAGTTACGTGTATTTCTTCTCTTTCTAGCTTACTGCCTACCGGCTCTCGCTCGCTTTATAAAAGCAGTGCTTTTGCTCTCCCTTAAGCGGTTAATGTAATGTAAAAGTATTGCTTTCCAAATTCTCTTACGGGTTGCTTATACAGCGATCGAGTTTACGATTAATTGGCAACGAATGCGTTCGTAGAAATGATTTTCATTGTTATACGATTACCTTTTCGGTCCTGGTCCTCTACATACACAGAAATATTGCCCCACATTACAAGGATAGAAATTTAAATATAAAGAAATGATTTTGTTTGGAGTTTGCTTTATTGTTCCTAGGGTAGGCAATGCTTTTTGCCTATATTGTATGCACGCCACTGCTATATATTGTATTATATTTTGATTCCTCACAAAATTCTAAGCTTATTTTGTAAATGTCATAGGTCTAAATTCAATAGTTTTTGAAATATTGACGTTTAAAATATGGCATTTCAGACTTTGACAGGCTGTAACATTGGAACGCTTTATCTTAAAGAAAAATGATTTTCACCTCCCTATCTTAGTTTTTTGTTTTCTATTCAATTAAACCAACTTCCGATTTACCACGTTAAACCAAAAAAACGGGTTTATCGGTTTAACGTGTTAAACCGGAAGTTGTAACTTTAAGATAGAGAATAGAAAATTAAAATAGGGATGTAAAACCATTTTTGTCTAATATGAACCGTTCCAATTTTACCGGCTGTCAAAGTCTGAAAATGTCATATTTTAAACATTAATATCTCAGAAACTAATAAATTTAGACATATAACATTTTATGCAAAATAAGCGTAGAATTTAGTGGGGAATTACAAAATAATTCAATATATAGGTTATAATAAAGTTATATTCTCCACGTTTTTTTTTTTTTTGACCCCGTATACTCCAATATAATTTTAAAATGTCCACCTCAACGATCTCTACAACTTTTGCATTTCGAATTTTTATCTAGAAATTCTTAAAACAAAGGAGAAAATGAACTTTATTCTCTCGTTGACTCACCCTGTACTGACAAGAACGAAAGAGTTCGAAACCGGTCTGCAAGTGGTGACATGCTACCAATAGTAAAGTTTTCACTTCTTGGTAGTACCTACTATGCAATCTGATTTGTATTTTAATATCTAGCAGTGTTAGATGAAATATAACCTTATACTATAAGGTACTTTCAGGTGGTTTGAAATTTGTTTGTTTAATTCTTAAAAATTATTTAAAATTAATAATTAAAACTTATATTTTTAACTTCCGCCGCCCAAGTCCGGATATATTTTTTGTGGTTATAATTTTGTCAGTTCATAGTTGTTATTGCTCCTGTTGGGAAGTAAAATTTAATTATTTTTTTAATTAGAGACCAGAATAAAACTATAAAAGACCCCGCAGTTGTTAAACTAAATTAACTAATTATACATGAGAATTTATTTATTTTCCATGTAAATATTTGTCTAAGACTGGAGAGGTATAAATCTACCTGAATATATTAATAATTAATATTTAAATAGAGCAAAACAGTAAAAACGCCATTACTTTTCATGATGTATCTAGGCTCTCTAAGCATTTGGTTGTATCATAATAATTGTATAAAAGATGTAAATATATAATATGTATGTTTAAAATTTTGACACAAAATATTCATGTAGGTATTTATTAATAATTGCAATTTATTAAAAGAAAGTCTTTCCTGTTGATAAATGTTTAGTGCCTCTTATATTTTTTCTGTGATGTATATAAATTTATTTATTTTTTAGTAATTAGCACAATAAAAATTTTATTCTAATAATTTTTGTTTTATTATTAATATTTCATAAACCATTTTGTCCACGACTATTGTATTAAATTTTCTTTATACATGTAATTTTTGCCTAATAATAATAATAATAATAATAATAATAATAATAATAATAATAATAATAATAATAATAATAATAATAATATCAAACTCTACGCTGAAAGCAAAACCCACCTACAGTCCCTAATTCAAATAACCAAGACATTTAGCGATGACATCAAAATGTCGTTTGGCTTAGACAAGTGCGCAATCTTGAATGTCGTACGCGGAAAGACTGAACAAAATCGTGGACTGCTTGAAGGCATAGATATTCTAGATGAGGACAAAACATATAAATACTTAGGCATCTCCCAAAACCAACAAATAAACCACACAATCCTAAAAAGGGAGTTTAAAAACAAATATAAAAGCAGACTAACAAAGCTTTTTAATACTCACCTGAATGCTGGTAACCTTACTACTGCCGTCAACACCTGGGCAATACCAATACTTACCTACTCATTCGGAATCCTTAAGTATTCAGACACGGATTTGCACGAACTAGATAGGCTTACGCGCAGGCTGCTAACAAAATTCAGATTCCACCACCCACGCTCTGCACTTGAAAAAATCTACCTAAAACGAAAGAAGGGGGGAAGAGGTCTCATTAATATATATAACTTGTGCAAGTCGCAAGAGACCTCTATGAGAAAATACTTCCAAGAATCGAATGGGAAAATTCTTAAAAAAGTGGTAGCAGCAGACGCTGGATATACAGCCCTTAACTTAAAGCAAAACGGATTACCTAACATCATCCGCGCGCCGCCAAGTCAACAGCTTGTAACTTGGCAGGAGAAAGCTCTACACGGCAAATACCCTACTGCACTCCAAAATCCACTCATAGATAGAGAAATGTCACTGAATTGGTTAGAGAAAAGGCAGCTTCACGCTGAAACAGAAGGTTTTATAATCTCTATCCAAGACCGTGTCATTCGAACTCGAAACTATGAAAAAGTCATCTTGAAAAGAAATGTGGAAGATGTGTGCAGAAAATGCAATTGCCCCGGAGAAACGATAGAACATATCACGGCAGGGTGTGGTGCTATGGCCCCCAACGCTTACCTGGGGAGACATAATCAGGTGGCTAAGATTATCCACAAGGAACTGGCCCATAAACTAGGGCATAGGGAAACCCTCCCACCATACTACCAATACTCACCCGAGCCAGTCCTTGAATCCTCTGAATATCTCTTATACTGGGACAGGCCAATAATAACGGATAGAACAGTAGACCACAACCAACCGGATATTCTTCTCATCGAAAAAAACACCAAGAAAGCTTTCATAATCGATATAGGTTGCCCACTAACACACAACCTCTCTAAAACCGAATCGAAGAAGAAGACCAAGTACTCGAATTTGGCTATAGAGATTAAAAATATATTGAAGTTAGATAAAATAGACCTAATTCCGATCATAATATCGGTGGAGGGAGCTATGACGAAAAATTTCAAGCCCAACTTGGAAAAACTGGACCTATCAGGTTATTTATATCAACTAATTCAGAAAAGCGTCATCTTCCAAACATGCCATATAGTACGGAAGTTTCTAAACAGTACAGGTTAAGATGAATTTCTTCTCTGTACTGTAAATAATACCAGCAATACCAACAAAAATCTGTGAAAACTAACATTGAGAAAAATAATAATAATAATAATAATTATAACTTTCTGCGAGGGAGTGCGAAGCCGTAAGGCTAAGTCATAATAATAATATCCATTATTTACTCGGAAATAAAAAAAATCATTTGAAGAAGTAGTCCATACTTGAAGTGGTGGCAAGTTAAACTTGGAAAAATAATACTCTAAGTCTAAGTCAACCTTCACTAGGATATATTCAATAAGAACCCTTTATTTTATTGTAGTCTACATATTTAGAACATATAAACGTTCATCTTCAGGATAAGTATAGCTTATGTTGGAGTAAAGATTATGAAATTGTGAGTGACACCCTCATAGAGCTTTTGAGGAAATTAATTTATTAAAGAAAAGTGATGAAGAACTTTCATAGAAGAAGAACGTGAATAGTATTCACCTGAAGACGACTGGAGATGCTTACCAGTTGAAACGTAGTGATTCTAAACAAATAAAGACAATGCAAGTCCAAAACTCTACTGCCGTTCAAGAAACGTCATTGTCTCCAGCGATTTTCTTTGTTTTCCATAGAACACTTTAATATATTTTTTCTAAATGAAATCTTAAAAAATTTTGTCTTATAAAACAAAAAAAAAACAATGTCACTGACATGACTGGAATGACATAACTTAAACATAATTATGAAATTTAATCTTTTGTAGTTTTGACGCAAATATTTAAAACGTTTTGTTTTGTCACATCCGTGATATATTATGTAACATTATATTAATAACATAAACGTATGTTTTGATAAGGGACGTTTTACAAGCTCTAGACATTTTAGATAAGTTGAAAATTTTGAAGCGAAAAATTGAAAAACCAAAGCGTGATGAATTTTTTTTAGAAATTTGAAAATCGTCCGTGACGTCGATATTTGTCATAATTTTCTTAAGAAAAATCATAATAGAGTCTTTTTTTTAAAGTGACAAGTCAAATAAGGTGAGGCTCTTGTGCAAGCTAATTTGAAAATTTAGAATTATGACACACTCAAATTTTTGCCTCATAAAATTAATATAACATGTGTATTGATGTTCTCACCGTTCTACTCATTGAAACGTTTTTTCATCTAACCTTACAATCTTAATGGTCCGTTAAGGTGATATCTGCTAGTTTTTCCTCTTTTCATTTATTCTCCTGAAGATGAATGCTTCTGCATTCAAAACATTTAGAGAATTTTTATTTTAAATCAAAATATTTCATTAATATAACAATGGAGGAAGACTTGGTGTTCTTATTTCTTTCCTCCCTTAAGAAAAGTTAATAGCAGACATTCTTCTATGATAGTAGTATTTCCATACAAAAGTAGCTGCAAATTGTAAATACCCCAAACTTTGACAACGAATAAAGTTTGGTGGTTTTTGACAGCGTAGCCATTCCCAGCATGATAATTTAATTATTGATCCCACCTGTACAGACCTGTTTTTAGGAATTAATTATACAACAAAATTTTTTAAACCAAGTTCAACTTTAATTCGAGCTTTGAGAAACTCGTACTAAAGTTATAATTGTACAACCGGGCCTAAACCATACTTAAGAAGAATACTCTTATTGGACAAAAATATTATTACAGGTTCGAAAATATTTTCATTAATTGGGAAAATTCGACTGGTGTCCATTTTATACGTATTACACAGATTAGTTTACCACCAGTAATAATAAATTAGGTAAATGACAGTGATTATTATCTTTCGCTGGTAACGATTTTTTTATTTCGAGGTGTGATTATTTATTTGTGCTCGAGTTAAAATGGCGCACCGGAACAAAACTGTGTGCGAGTACTTTGGCGAACTCCTGGCCTAATTGTATACATATGTTTCCTTAGCCAGTGACCCAACGAGTTTTCAAAACTTTCTGCCTTTTTTAAAAAATAATTTTTTTGAAAATATTGACTTTTTGATAACATTTCTGAAAGAAAAAAGAAAAAGTCAATATTTCCTTACACTTTGCTAGGCAATGGAAAATAACTGTTAGGAAATATTTATTATTGTACTGTAAGAAAATATTATTTCTCCACGACCATTACTGAATGCAATAATTCCAAAATCATTTTTGATAATAGAATGTAAAAATTCTCGCTCTTGAGTTGGAATATTTATTCTGAAACACTTGCTTCTTATGCGTTTTGCGTGTATTTTCATTTCATAACAAGATACGGAATGAATATTCTGTAATTGATCTAAACGACATAGGTTGCCATGAATTTAGAAACTGTCAATGTCAGCAGACAAATTTTAGTGCAAGTCAAAATATGAGTGAAAAATCGGATGAATCAGATATGGAACTGGATAATGCTCCACCTGAAATTATAAATATTGCGAATAGTATTTTTGGTCGTGGAGAAAATATAGTCTGCTACTCGGTTAGAATGAAAATTCGATATCCGTGGCGTTCGGAATCTTCCACTCGGATCAAATTTTTATTCCAACCTCGTTACAGAATCTACTATTTTGTACGGCTACTTGTAAACCAAAATGTGTTACGCTTGACAATTCAATATTACTGTGTTTCCATTGTTACAACACAAATATTTAATGGCATCCTTTATTTGTGAACAAAGTTAATAATATGGTAGGAATAAAAGTCTGTCCAAACCACAATATCTTTAATGAAAAAATAGTTTAGGGATAGTTTACATTGGTGAAAGAGAACATGTTTCGACCTTAGTGAGGGTCATCATCAGCTCTAAATAAAGAACCCTTTTAAGTGACGTAGAAAAGCTAATACAATGGTATAAAAATGATGGTATAAAAATAACCCTTTACAGACACAGTCCTACAGTTTATAACCAGAAGGTCTATGCACAAAATATTAGCAAAATAAACTCTAAAAATACCAAATACAATACACTTATTATTCAACACGTGAACGATAAAGGATGCGGTGCCGCGCGCGCAGTTTGGCTCTGTGTTATTGGAAAAACGCAGAGAAGACACGCGGATTGATGAAGTAGAGAAAGAGATGCAAGGGCATAAACTTAAGAAAGAGATACTCATACTAGCGGCACCGATATCAGGTTTTGTAACAATGATCTCTCGAAGGGGTTTAGCTGATTGAACAAAATAGATTGGAGTGCTCAGGTATCTAAAATATAATGTCACTAGATTAGGGGTATAGGGAGAATGTCACGGAAGCCCTTTTGTTCACCCTTGGTTGGGTAAGAAATATTTAAAGTAGAAAATGGATAAAAGATAATTTTAAAAATAATTAACATTTATTTCAAAATTTTAACAAGTTGATTGTAATAAGTTATGTCCTTTTAATAAATTTACCTCATAGAGAAAGCCACATTCCCGGACTCCGTATTGTCAGTCTCGGCTTGCGCTTCGACATACGATCTTTACGGTCGTCGGGGAATGTTCAGCTTTTCCTACTAGGTATACAATGTACTATAAATCGGAGGTTACCTCTACATAATAAAAACCAAAATTCCAATAATTTTTTAGAAAGCTTTTGGAAAAGAGTTTTGCTTATTTCTAGAGATGGACAACTAAAACTCTTCACATAGATTGATAATAGACAAATTTTAATCTATTATTTATTAACAAAAATCATGTTGGCAAAGATAGATTTACATATCCTGAGAGCACGCATGGGTGATAAAAAACATTTTAGTTATCTAAGGTGTGAATCTATAATCGATATGGTTATGGCATACACTAAAATCAATCTAAACGTAGCAATTTTCGTCTTTGTAAACTTATAGCGTGTAAATTTCATTACAAAAAGGACTTATTCTGACATGTAATTTCCTTAGTTAATCAAATTGAAAAAATATACAGCGAGATCAGTTAAGGGTACGGAGCGGCCATATCTCGGAAACTACTGGTCATAGAAATTCAGGAAATAAAAAGATAACTAAAGTGGCCATGAGAAAATCCTGGAAATAATTTTTAAGTTCCGCATTTTGCCGCAAGAGGGCGTAATTGAGAAGTCAATTTAAAAACTTTACATATAACCGAAAATCCCACATTAAGGTGTATCTTTGATAACACCATTAAAATGCTTGGACAATTATCCATCATTTTGGTCTTATGCTCATTGGCGTACCGACTTTAATAAGAGGGGGGGAAACTGTTGAAAGTATAATCAATAAAATCGCTGTAACTTATAAACGACTTATCCGATTTAAGCAAACTAAAGATTGGTTGAAAGAGAAATGTATGCACTTTCACCAATCGTATTTAGTTGGCTATAATAGTTTTCAAAAAAAAAAATGCTAGAGAGGGCGCAATTTGTAATGATCACACATTTTTTGATTTTACTGTGAACAAATAAGTCATATGGTATAATTATGATACCATAATCGAAAAGTAGATGGAATATGGAAATATTAAAACCGCAGCTCGATATCTCCGTTCGTTTCAGGGTTATCGAAAATAGAATAATTTTTAAAACTTTACATGAAGAAGCGAGTGGCACGCCATTGATATTTTTCCATGTGGATATTATTTCTGATTAGCCTAGTCAATTCTGCATAAAAATGGTCTCTTGCGTTTTTCTCCTCATCCACACCGTTCTTAATTAAATTAAATTAGCTCTACTATATTATTATTAACATTCATAATGAAAAATTTTGTTTTATAAAAATTGTTGAAAATTACTACTTCCACTTAATAGGCATGCTTCCGCCCGTCTAATTTAATTTAATTATTTTAATTACGAACGGTGTGCCTGAAGAGAAAAACGCAAGAGACCATTTTTATGCAGAATTGACCAGGCTAATCAGAAATAATATCCACATGGAAAAATATCAGTGGCGTCCCACTCCCTTCTTCATGTAAAGTTTTAAAAATTATTCTATTTTCGATAACGCTGAAACAAACAGAGATATCGAGCTGCGGTTTTAATATTTCCATATTCCATCTACTTTTCGATTATGGTATCATAATTATACCATATGATTTATTTTTTCACAGTAAAATCAAAAAATGTGTGATCATGACAAATTGCGCCCTCTAGCATTTTTTTTGAGAACTATTATGGACAACTAAATACGATTGATAAAAGTGCATACATTTCTCTTCCAACCAATCTTTAGTTTGCTAAAATCGGATAAGTCGTTTATAAGTTACAGCGATTTAAATGATTACACTTTCAACAGCACACGTAGGCATAACACCAAAATGATGGATAATTGTTCAAGCTTTTTAATGGTGTTATCAAAGATATACCTTAATGTGGGATTTTCGGAGATATGTAAAATTTTAAAATTTACTTCTCAATTACGCCCTCTTGCGGCAAAATGCGGAACTTAAAAATTATTTCCAGGATTTTCTCCTGGCCACTTTAGTTATCTTTTTTTCCTGAATTTCTATGCCCAGTAGTTTCCGAGATATGGCCGCTCTGTATTCTTAACTGATCACGCTGTATATATAATAATGTATCTCTGATAATTAGGGAATAGGAACACATATTTATATAACTTTCCTTATGGTCTTTATAACATTAACATAAGATATGAATGAATAAGCATTTGATTTGGTTATGATTTTTAACATACTTCCCGCAAAAATCACCGATCATTTCCGAATTTCAACGAGGATTTTAGTCGGCGAAGGAAGCTGCAGTAAAGAAGGGTTGTCAACCAAAAGTCCAATACTATTTTTTTTTAAAACTACCCTAAATCGTATTCGCTCCAGGATGGTGCCATTTTTCTGAAACTGTCAGCTATCTACCTGTTGTTTTATACCTAAATCATTCAAATAACCTTTAAACAAAGACAAAGAAAACTCAGTGGCGGCTGGCGGTCTTAAAAAATGGTGAAAAGCTAGGTATAGTGCGGATACTTAAACAAACATTGACTAAAAACCCGTGTAACAAAACTTCTCTCTAATCCTCATCTGTCCAACGACTGAATGAAGTTTCCAACAAATTACAAACTATGTCATTAATTGGGATCATTTTTAAAACACACAACTAAGTAGGTACGTACACGACTGAATTAACTGAAAAATAAAAACAAATATTTTTAATCACACAGTAAATCACGTAAAAACGATATCTATAACCGTAAGTTTCGCAAAGCCTCAAAATAAATACCGCGAACCAATGCTAAAACTATGGTGCATACGACTGATCTATTTTTAAATTGCCCTTCATCATAATGCAAATTGTTACATGCTGTTTGAATGACTGACGTTACGTAACCATAGCAACGGTGAATATCAAAGCCATATTGAGCGCTAGAGCGCGCCAAAATGCAGGAGTGTTTATAATTATTTATTGTCCATGGGAGTTTACTGTGGCCCTAGCTACATTCGTATTAAATTAATATTATTAATTCGAATATAATTATTTTTTAAGGGATCAAGTGGTAGCTGTATCGGTACATTAATATTTAATATTGTCAAGAAACTTTCCTCCTGGTTTTATTTTTTTTTTGTGAAGAGCTCCTTCACCTGACGAGCCGCCACTGGGAAAACTTAGTCACCATTTTGGTCAAAAATTATACAAACTTAATGTTTCTAGGAGGGAAAATATGAAAAATTCACTCCCAACATTTTTGTGTGGCTAGAGGCATATCCGGAGAATCTTCATATTATACGAGTATAAATCGTTTTATTTTAGAAGGCAACACAAACAAATGAAATATTAGGTATGCCAATTTTTAAGTACAGCTAAACATTGTGAAAATAATAAGTTATCTTTCTAATAAATTTATACAATAGTAAATTGTCAATAACCTAATGATCATTTATTTTTATTCTAAAACATACCAAGAACTTATTCACGTCTAATTTTCCTATTGTATTTTATATTATTCTCTTTCGTTTACAAATTACTTGGAATTATTGCAATGTGACAGGTATTAAATGCAAGTTGAATTATATATTTCTCAATGCCAGAAATAGAAACGTACAGGCAACTAGTCAATAATAATAATAATAAACAAGCATTAGAATATGCCAACATTGTTGCAATTGAATTATTTTACGTTATGTTGCCAACTGGTAAGCATTTATACTATTTATTATTAATAAAGAGGATACCCCAATAAAAGTTACAATAAACTTAATAAGTCATACCAATTAAAAATAAAAATAGATATATATTTATATACAGGGTGATTCGTAAGTTGATACTTCTTTTTTAGCTGTGTATAGAATACATTAAAATAAATAATATTTTCAAATATATTTTTTAAATTCAAAAATAAGGTACTTACATTCATTTATTACACTATGGATCAATGTTTTTTTGACGACACTCACCGTAAATTAGCATTATATCTACTAGTTCAAAATTACCTTTCTTCGGAAAAACACACTTCAGCGGATTGCCAAATAACTGACCCCTGACCCGTAAATTGCAAGACTAATAAGACAAACAACATAAAGTATATCAGCCTGCATTTTAATGACCAGGCCTGACACATTTTTTCCTTCTGTATCTCGCCTAATTTTAAGTTTTTTCAAAAAAGGCATTTGAAAATGTTGTTTATTTTAATGTCTTCTACAGGGTGTTACAAATTCGACATACCAGCATTGGAATCTCGGAAACCCTAGGAGTTAGAGGAACGGTTAAATGGGGGCAAAGTTGTGCAATTCGGTAATGATTATAATGCCGCTTTAAAAGTTTTCAAATTCGGAATACTTCCGATTTTATTCGAAAAAGACCGAAATTTTGCAAAATTGTTTTTATTTTTTCCTGAGTTCATTTGACTAGCTATTTAAAAATAAATGACACTTTATCATTGCCACTTTTTCTTCTCTACAAAATGACGTTACTAAACTAAAGATCCGCCTTTTCGTCTCCGAGCGGCCATCATCAACTTTACTTTTTTAAATACAGACTTAGATTTTTTTAAACCGATTTTTAAACCCTCCTACCTTCAAAATGTAATGGCGATATTACTTTCTTATAATGATGAATTGTCCTTGCTTATTTTTTTAAAATCATATTTTTTACACTTCTTGTCAGTCCGGTGCTGGCAACGAATCATTCTTTCGTTCTTTTTATGGGGGACTTGTTATTTATAAAAATGATGTAGATACCATGGAAAAACTGGAAGAACGCATACAGGTTGCATTTGGTAGGATAAGGAGAAGATCGGTTGAAAGGGCTGTCGCCAAAATTGGATGAAAAATCGATCGTTTTATTGAGCAAAACGGCAATCTCTTTGAACATTTAGAAAATTAGGATTTATAATAAGTAAATTTAGAATTATTAGAAAATTCCTATAAAATAAATTATATTACTTATGTATGAATGTTTTAAATAAAATAAAGTTTTTAATTAATATTGTGATTCATTGCCAGGACCGGACTGACAAGAAGTGTAAAAAATATGAATTTAAAAAAATAAGGCAGGACAATTCATAATTATGAGAAAGTAATATCGCCATTACATTTTGAGGGTAGGAGGGTTTAAAAATCGGTTTAAAAAAATCCAGGTCCGTATTTAAAAAAGTAAAGTTGGTGATGGCCGCTCGAAGACGAAACGTCGGATCTTTAGTTTAGTAACGTCATCTTGTAGAGGAGAAAAAGTGGCAATGATAAAGTGTCATTTATTTTTTAATAGCTATTCAAATGAGCTCAGGAAAAAATAAAAACAATTTTACAAAATTTCGGTTTTTTTCGAATAAAATCGGAATTATTCGGAATTTGAAACCTTTTAAAGCGGCATTATAATCAGCACCGAATTGCACAACTTTACCCTCATTACACCGTTTCTCTAACTCCTATGGTTTCCGAGATTCCAATGCTGGTATGTCGAATTTGTAACACCCTGTATACACAGCTAAAAAAAAAATATCAACTTAGGAATAACCCTGTATAACAATATTATACATACAATTACCGCCATAACGAATTGTTTCCTAAATATGAGTTTGAACAACCCGATCTTAGCTTATTTGAATAGGATTGCGGTTGTTTGTTCATTGGAATTCAACAGATGATGCTGTGGACACCAGCATTGATTGAGCTTGTCAACCTGTGATTTGTCATTATCAAATTTAATTTGCAAACGGAATTTTAAAAATCTTTCACAGATACATTTTACACTGGATTTGTCTACCATCAATAATATTTTTAAGACGGTGTTATATTCGTATAGGATATTAAACTTGTGATTGTGATCTGCTAAAAAAGACTTTTTAGTATTATGTGCATTCGTGGAATTTTTCTTTAAAAATGGTAAATATTATTTTTAAAGGTTGCAACACTGTGCAGCACTGACAGTAATGAATATGAAATTTTGCAGTACAGTTAACTAGAATAGCCTACTTTTCTCGTCACTTAACTGTAAAGGAAACAGAAAATATCCATGTGCGAGTAGAAAAATAAATTTTCAACAGTAATATACCGATAGAGGAGGCGTCTTATCGGTAATACCGCTGTTTTTTACAAGAAATCGATTTTCTGATAATTTTCTTCGAAAATCTAGTTTTGAGTGAAAAACAAAGGTATGAAGATAAGACGCCGCTTCTAGAGGTATATTTTATTGGATAATTTACTGAACCCGAAATAAAAGCCGTTTGTGATAAAGGAAAATATGCAAACAAATCATGATGATTTACTTTTAAGTTTATAAACGTGCCACAACTAACAATTAATTAAAAATCCAAGACTAAATCAGACGCGTGGCACGTCAAAAATCAAATTCGCTTATTTTCATCACGGTTGCCATGAAAACGTCAAGATTTCTTAAGCTCACGTCAAAGCAAAGCACACTGGGTTTAATCTTGCATACATTTTGTCATAAAACATTTCTTTAAAAATGTCAAAATTAAGTTAAGTTTATGCCCTAAAATCACCTCAAATGCTGTTGTGTGTCACTTTTATTTTGTAGGGGTTATAACATTTATTTATTAAACTTGATTTCTTGAAATAAATTACTGTTTGTTTGACAAAAAGCTACTGTGGTCTTACCGAGCTAGCGGTAGGTCTTATCGGGTAAGACCAAGTTACCAAGGTGGTTGCTATGAAAATTTGTGTTCTGATTGGTTCTATATATGTGAGGTAAATTATCAACAGTAATATACCGATAGAGGAGGCGGCTTATCGGTAATACCGCTGCTTTTTACAAGAAATCGATTTTCTGATCATTTTCACGAAATATAATTTTTACTTATATCTTTGATTATAAGTAAAAATTTTATTGAGTGAAAATTTTCTTAGAAAATTTAGTTTCGAGTGAAAAACAAAGGTATGAAGATAAGACGCAGCTTCTAGAAGTATATTTTATTGGATAATTTACTGAACCCCAAATAAAAGCCGTTTGTGATAAAGGAAAATATGCAAACACATCATGATGATTTACTTTTAAGTATATAAACGTGCCACAACTAACAAATGCTGTTGTGTGTCACTTTTATTTTGTAGGGGTTATAATATTTATTTATTAAACTTGATTTCTTAAAATAAATTACTGTTTGTTTGACAAAAAGCTACTGTGGTCTTACCGAGCTAGTCGTAGGTCTTATCGGGTAAGACCACGTTACCAAGGTGGTTGCTATGAAAATTTGCGTTCTAATTGGTTCTATATATGTGAGGTAATTATCCCCATACATTTGTTTTACCTCAATAAAATATAGAGATACGCAAAATATCTATGAAAACGACAGTTCTACTCCAGTTTTGTAGAAGGTCAATTTAAAGAATATGCCGAAATAATTCTCACGTTCTATCAAAATATTTTATAAGTTGGTAACCCAATACAAAAATATTTATAACCTTACAAGAAAAGCTTGATCTTCAAGATGAACACCAAAACATTTTAAAACCAGCATAACTGTTGCGGCAAAAACCGATACATCAAATAATCCCAACGATTGACGTTTAAGCACCACATTTAAGATACTAATCGGAGATCAGATCTTTCCTACAAATTTACATCTTATAGGCTATACGAGGGTTAATTATTATTACAAAAAATTGACACTGAATAGAAAATAGTAGATTAAGGCCCGTATTATTCATCTCCTGGTAACTTTACCAGCCAGATAATTTCTATGGAGACAATTGTCTTAACAATGGTTTCTTTGGAAATTATCTTGCCAGGAGATGAATAATACGGGCCTAGAGTCTCTAGTTAAGAGTTACGCATTCGCTATTTCGTTTTTTAATCAATATTTCATTACTTTTTCCTTTTATCCAGAAATCGGCCAAATACCCACATTTGAAGCCTAATTACCTACAATTTAAAGTTAAACAAGTTTGAATGTATAAAGTAATAAAAGCAGAAAAACAAAAATGAACTAATGTGACCAATATTCGTTTTTTGCTTTTATTAATTCTTTAATCAAAATGTCTTTAGTCCAAAATTGTAGGTAATTGCTACTTAAGGACGGGCCTCTTTTTGAATAAAGCGAAAAGGATAAGAAATATTTACCCAAAAATTGAATGGCGAATGCATCACTAGACTTTATTCTTAAATAAGGTCTTATTAAGTCCTACAAGAATACAAAAAGTAAGATAGGGAGGTGAAAACAATTTTTCTCTAAGATGAACCGTTCCAATGTTACAGCATGTCAAAGTCTGAAAATGCCATATTTTAAACGTCAATATCTTAAAAACTACTGAATTTAGACATATGACATTATTTACAATATTATGCGGAATCAGAAAATTAAAATAATACAATATATAGGGTGTTCCATTAAAAAAAAAACAAGTTATATTCGCCACGTTTTTTTGATCCACCCCGTATACTCCAGCATAATTTTAAAATTTGCACCTCAATAGTCTCTATAACTTTTGTGTTTCGAGTTTTTATCTAATTCTTAAGATAAAGGCGAAAATGAACTTTACTCTATCTTTGTCACAGCAGTCGACAACTTATTCTTACAATTAACACCCATAACAAGCAACATTTTAAAAATTCATTTAGTTACAATATACCTTCCCTTATTAACAAATACAAAACAAATTACTTTTTTTTCAAGCATTTAAAATTAAAATAAAATGAAGATTTATTTATCTACTTTCATTTAGTAATATGAATTTTACAGTTCTGTAAATCGTTTTGTAAGGGCATCTATTACAGCACTAGTGTTGTAATAGATGCCTTTACAGCACTAGTGCTGCAATGGAAAAAAAAAGTTTTATTAAAATTTTGCTGTTAAATAAAACCACACTTTTTAGAAAAATTATTTATTATTAACAATTATATCTTGATTTTTCTTGACTGAAATCATAGTTCTCAACATTGAGTAGTGAGTCCATAGTGTAGATGGTTTCTGGGAGCGTTGCTTTACGGAAAAATAACCCAAAAGGATTTTCTCAGATACCTCCTTTATTTTATTAGCTTTGCACCAATCTTCAAACTTCTGATACTCCAACTCATACCGCGCCTTGGATTTTGTCGGAACTAAACTTGAGATCGCTTCGTTTGCCGCTGCTTCTATATCAGAGGGTAAACTTCCATCAGAATCGCTCATTTTGAAAAACGCTTTTTATATTTTTGAATTTGTTTGACAAAGTTTCGACAGTAACCATGCGAAACAGTAACTATGGAAAGGTAACATAAAAAACTTGATTAGTAAACTTAATAGCAGGTGCTTTTTACAGGCGAATTTTTATTTTTAAAAATGTCTTTTGCCAAATATTTTTACACATTACGTACATAAATATTTTATATTGCTTTATTACATTGATATAAAAATAGTCTCTTCGTGGCGTTGCTCATTCCTCTCTAAATTTGCTGTAGTATATGTTTCTTTATTCCTTGGTTGTCTCGTCTTTCTTTATATTTTTCAATTTCTGTTCCTCTCATACCACACTACCTTTAGCCTCTTTATGTTTAATAAATATTTACGTTATTTTTTTATTATAATTAAGTTTATTTACCACATTTTTTTGACATCAACAGCGCCTATGCTGCATGGGATGCCGTAAATATGGCTTATTGTTTCCCAGGTTATTTAATATTATATTTTCGAGGATATGAAAGACAAATTTAATGCTTATATAAGGCTTTATACTTTCGGAGGATTCAGTCTAAAAACATTCCTAGCTTTTTGAGTTAAAAATGTGTGAAAAGGGAAAAGTTAGGAGAGAACTTTAGTTAAACATATCTAGAAGGGATAAGTTAATAAGTAAAGAGAGAGATTGTTTAACTAAATTCCCTGTCTGTGGGATATTTCCAATGCCAATTTCAAATGATTTAAATAGAAATATGCAGACCCAGGGAATAAAAACTTTGCTAGAAAAGAACCTACTTTCCAAAAGATAGGAGAATATATTTCGGCGCAAAATCAAATACCAGATCGTGTGGTGTGGTAAGCAGTGTTGCAACACATTATGCCGCATTCCCGCTGAATTGTCATTTTAAAACCGCTAGACTTCTAGACTTAAGAACGAAGATAGGGCTTTCTTTCCAAACCCCTTATTTACAATGTCCCTTCTTTAGAGTGGACTTCGCTAGACTCCACCAAATGTTAAATTGAATAAATGAAGGAAAATTTTTCTAAAAAAAAACGTCCTTCTCTTGCGCCACATCTTCACTCTAATCAATAATTACTTCTAAAAGAAAGAAATCAACTGTGATTTCTAAAAAAATTGGTTGTCCGTCCCCACCACTTCTTTGTTCCGCTAAAAACTTTACCGATCCTCCGGTGCGACCGAATCTTCACTCCGATCAAAAGTTACTCTTAAAAACAAGCGTTAAGCATTTTTTTATGTTCTTACCCGCTAAATCGAAAAAAAATCACATTGGTGGGGAGCAGCACGATATTTTCCCCTTTCTAAATACAAATACCCTGCAATTGAACCTTGCAGGTTGGCTCGTGTATAAAGGTTTATTTCTTTCAAATAAAACGACCCTCGTAGCATTCATAAAATAGATATAAAACATCACGTCGATATGCCTGTGAGAGCGACCGCTCAGGTATTTATATGGATCTTTTAACAATTGACTGACACTCAAAGGCACCGCCCGTTGTTCGCTAAGAGCAGTCGTGACACTGACAACCGATTCCCGATGCTGAAAATTTTAGTTATAATTCAATTCTTTTAATCCATATCGGATGCGTTGGTCTGTTTTAATAATTATTAGCAACGCATGCTTGAACTTGACTTTAAGTTGCCAACCATCCTCTACTATACAGGGGGCAGACCACTTCTTTGTCTATGTCTTTCCCATTTTACGTTCCTCGTAAGAAGAGAGGTATTATTGTAATTATAAAAAATTTCCTTTTGACAAGTTCTTGTCAGATCTTGACCAACGAAGACAAACATAGAATCTTGACGTTTTAAAAACTTCCCCGACTAAAGGATTCCCAGACCAACGGGGTGTTGCGGTGACGATTTCGCCGCGGTGCCATAGAACACAGCGGTAAATGGCGCTACCCACACCGCTGCGAAGCGTTTCTCACTGTGACTCATTTGATTTTGACAACGCCATCTCGACGTGCTGTGTGTTCAATTGTTGTGCTGACTTCCACTGTTGTCTTGAAATATGTTTGCAAGTTATATTCACAAAACAATTAAAATCGCATCGCGGCGGTGTGAATAGCTAAAAAACATTAAACGCGCCAACGCGGTATGCCGCTCGGTGTCTACCGGCACCGTCACCGCTACAGCCGCACCGATTTGGTCAGGGAGATTATTAACGCGGTACAATTGTAGCGGTGTCGGTGGACACGGAGCTGTAACTATACTTCGTTCTTTTCGCTATTCATGCATGTACAATGATATTTCTATTGTTTTGTATATTTTTGCATAATTAGGGAATCCAACCCACGTGATTCAATATGGCGGTTGGCTGGTAAAAAGCATTGAGCCACCCGTTAAATGTCACCAGCAATATTATTTATATAGTCACGTGCACCAATTACAACGCAGTATTTGCCAGCCAGCCGCCATTTGGACACATCGTTGGATTGCCTAATTGTTGAATAACCTACAAAAAATATATCATTATAAAGGTCTTTGCCGTAGTCTCCTAAGTGATATATTATAGAATATTCTATAACTTTTTCTTTTAATTTTTTTGTCAACATTTTAATTTTGTCAAGACAAGAGTGAAGGCCTGTAATATCCATTTCCTGTTAACTTTACTAGCAAAGTAATTTCCAAAGAGACCATTGTTGGGACCATTATTACCATAGAAAGTATCTGGCTGGTAAAGTTACCGGGAGATGGATATAACCAATAAACATAACAAGTCGAAATCAGCATAACAATAAATCAGAATACAATAAACATGTGGCGGTGACGGGTAAGAATACTGCATACCGCCGGGCGGGCGTCTCCGAAATAAAACGTGACAGCGAGAAACGCGTGTTCAAACATCGCAGCGTTGGACTCGCGGAGTCCACAATCTCATCGTAAAAAGCATATTCTCTCGCTCTGTTTGTCTGTCGCTATGTCTGTCTATTGATTAGAGAGCTTAAACTTGATTGCGAAGAACGAAATTTTGTATAATATTTGATATTTTGATCCACTACACAAAAGTACCCGGTTATGCGGAGGGACGGTTCAAAGGAATGAATAACTGTATTAAATTTTCTGTAGGAAGTCGTCGCTATAAAAGCAATGAAACAACTGTTTCACTAAAACTATAGTCTATTTCAGAAAGGTGTAGAGTAATAAAATCTCATTAGGTATGCGAAGGGACTAGAGAGTTGCCCAACGAATATTTAAGCCACTTTCATAATTTGGCATTGATTTCTTTGCAAAATTCTTTCTTTTCATCAAGTGCAGGTAACACCTCCCGGGTTTGGGTCAATGTATGGGTTTGGCCTATTTTTATCCATTCACAAACACTGAAAATGGTGTGACAAAGGCGTGCATTATGTATATAGTATTAGGTACACTTATTTTTTATTAAGCATTTAAAAAAAAAAAAAATACAAAAATATATGGAAATTATAAATCATAATATTCTTGGTCATCTCAGAAACTGTCATCTCCTCTTGACGTTATAATTAACAAGTCGACGGTTCGATCGATCAGGTGATCCAGATCCACATTTTCTCCTCTTCTTTAATGATTTGATGGACTGCTATTCGCCAGTTCTCTGGTGTCACTTCCTTAATGGCTTGATCAAACAGTAACTTAACGTATTTCATTTTAAATGACGTGTTGTGTCTTGCTATAGGATTTCGTTCGCAATGATATGGCGGTATGCGCAGCACAGTTACACTATGTTTTTCAGCTATATCTTTCATGAAACGATGCTTGTGTAAATTTACTTTAGCTAATAGTTCCTTCTTTATCAAATTATTTTTTTTCTTTGGTTAGTTATCATAAATAATTTAATGCACAATATCTACCCGCGCCTATGGCCGACACCGAAATTAAGCCGAACTGGACGGAATTTCCCATTTTGTTACTGTACACCTTTCTGAAATGGACTATACACAGAAATGCTAAAATAAAGCAAATATATCCTTTTATAGAAAGTGCCTTTGTTTGCATAGAATTTATCTACCGGGTGTTGCATCGTCGAGCGGGACATAGGAAATCCCATGTAATTTTAAATGGGGTCAATTATTGGCTTCCCTAATTATTTTAGAGGAAAATTCTATTTAGGTTTATTAAAGAGCACTAAAACCCACATTCAAAGGAATAACTTTAGTTATTTTTGATGAGCCCGTTTACGGGTTATCGTCGATTTCTTTTTAACGATTTCTCCTTTTTATGGCCCCGTATTTGCGGGCACCAGTCAAGGTAAAAGATGACTGTCAAATAAAGTTGTCATTTTGAAATAAGTGCTTTATTGTTATAAAAACTCGTACATCGAAAATATTAGCCATGAATTACACTTCTGAAGAAAAAATATTGATGATTAGATGGTATTATCAAGGAAATAGTTATCAAAATGTGTCAGACATGTTTGCTGCTTTGTATCCGAATAGACCGATACCTGCAAAATCTACAGTCGAAAGGACAATCAAGAAATTTGAGACAAAAGGCACTGTAATAAATAACTGCAGATGTGAAGAAAGGCAGGAATAAAGAAGAGATGCAAGAAATGATAGGGACTTGCAAAGGCAGGAACAAAGAAGAGATGCAAGAAATGATAGGGACTTGCAAGTTTTATTGTGCGTGGAAGAAAATAATGGAAACTTGAGGATGACATTGGATTAGATCACACCACAGCGTTACGAGCTTTGAAACGACATAAATATTATTCATACAAATATGAAAAGCACCAAGAGCTAAGAGATAGGGACGAAATACGACGACAGGAGTTTTGTTTTGGTATGATTGAAAGAGCAAACATGGATAGGGAATTTTTTAAAAACATTCGTTTCTTTGACGAATGCACATTTACCTTAAACAATGAACCCAATGTTCAAAATTATCGATATTGGAGCAAAGAAGACCAACACAGGTTTGTCGAAACAAGGACGCAATATCCACAAAAAGTTAATGTTTGGGCTGGGATTTTCGGAGAAAATATTATCGGGCCATTATTTCTTACACGAAATTTAAATGCAGAATATTTTTTGGAACTACTTAAAGATCATATTTTACCTACTTTACATGATGCCGCCAGGGAAAATCAGGAAGTTTGGTACCAAATGGATGACTGCCCGGCACATAGTACCCTGGCTGTCCGGGAATATTTAAACCGTGCTTTTTATTTTTATTTTTTTTTTGCCCATTTTACAACGACTAATTACAAGTAGATAATATTTGTAATTCAGGTGACATTAAACAAGTCAGAAAAGATAGAAACCCGATTATTTTTAGATTTATTGTGACGGTCATTAATATGGAATTACTGTTGTCTCTGGTTCTAGAATATAAAGTGACAAGTCTGATAGTTTAAAACAGATTATTAAATGAGTTAAGAACGATTATACCGGTAATTTCGGTACAAAGAACTTCTGATAGCTCATCGATCTTTTGTTTTATCGGTCTTTTTGTAGCAAAAGTTCCGAAACAGGTTGTTGTATGTACGTTTATATACGTACCTGCCATTTTTATTTCGATAATGTAATACTTGGCTGACAGTATGAAATCCCATCAATCAAGAAACTCTCACAGCTTAAGATATTTCTTGATGATAATTTTATTCAGATACAAATATTTTCCGTGTATAGTAGCTAGAAGATACTGGATGTTATTTTTTTTTAAATAGACTGATGAGAGTTTTATTTTATGGGTACTTTCTCATTAGTATTATAAAGCATAATTAGTTATAAAAAAATTAATAAAACTTACTTCGAAATCGCTCTAAATGGAATTTTGAGAATATTATAATAGTAGATTCTGTAACGAGGTTGTAATGAAAATTTGATTCGAGTGGAAGATTCCGAACGGGAGCGTAGCGAGCGTGAGGAACCACGAGTATCGAATTTTCATTCTAACCGAGTAGCAGACTATATTTTCTCCACGACCAAAAATACTATTCGCAATATTTGTAATTTCAGGTGGAGTATTATCCAGTTTCATATCTGATTCATCCGATTTTTCACTCATATTTTGACTTGCACTAAAATTTGTCTGCTGACATTGACAGTTTCGAAATTCATGGCAACCTATGTCGTTTAAATCAATTACAGAGGATTCATTCCGTATCTTATTATGGAATGAAAATACACGAAAACGCATAAGAAGCAAGTGTTTCGGAATAAATATTCCAACTCAAGAGCGAGAATTTTTATATTCTATTATCAAAAATGATTTTGGAATATTGCATTCAGTAATGGTCGTGGAGCAAAGATTTTCAATACTATATGCAGCTTTTTGATGTCGGTGCAAGGCTGTAGAAGAACAAATTTTCTCCACGACCATTACTGAATGCAATAATTCCAAAATCATTTTTGATAATAGAATGTAAAAATTCTCGCTCTTGAGTTGGAATATTTATTCTGAAACACTTGCTTCTTATGCGTTTTGTGTGTATTTTTATTCCATAACAAGATACGGAATGAATATTCTGTAATTGATCTAAACGACATAGGTTGCCATGAATTTCGAAACTGTCAATGTCAGCAGACAAATTTTAGTGCAAGTCAAAACATGAGTAAAAAATCGGATGAATCAGATATGAAACTGGATAATACTCCACCTGAAATTACAAATATTGCGAATAGTATTTTTGGTCGTGGAGAAAATATAGTCTGCTACTCGGTTAGAATGAAAATTCGATACTCGTGGTTCCTCACGCTCGCTACGTTCGCGTTCGGAATCTTCCACTCGAATTAAATTTTCATTCCAACCTCGTTACAGAATCTAGTATTAGGCAATCCAACGATGTGTCAAATTGTCGGCTGGATGGCAAATACTGCTTTGTGATTGGTACACGTGACCATAAAAATAATTTTTCTGGTGGCATTTAACGGGTGACTCAATGCTTTTGCCATCTAACTGCCATATTGAATCACGTGGTTTGGATTCCCTAATTATGTGACACATTTGCATATTTTTGAAGTTTATTCTTAACCTCACTCGTAAATTTTACAACATGTAAATTTGGTTTCTTTGTAATTCACCACTTTGATTGGTCAGTTTCATATACAGTAGAATCCCGATTATCCGGACTCATTAGTCTCTGTGGAATTGCAAACATTAAAAAGGGCATGGAATAAATTATTAAAATTAACTCTGTCTGATTCTTCAATTAAACCGCACGACGATTTTAAAGAAATAACAGAAGCAATTAAAATTGTTAGCATTGGTGAAGGGTGCGATGAAGAGAATGTTAAGGAGTGGCTGAACTGCGATAGTGAAGACCCTGGATTCCAAATATTAACTGATGAAAAAATCATTGAGGATTTGAACAGTAACGAGAGAGAAGATGAAGATGAGACTGAAACTGGAGATGTAGGTATGTCAAGTACCATCTCACGCAGAAGCTTTTGAAGCTCTGGATGTTGCTTTTAAGTGGTTTGAAAGACAGGACGAATCAGATCCCATACAGTTGTTACAACTGAAGCGCATCAGGGACTTGGCAGCAATGAAAAGGTGTGATAAATTACGTCAAACATCAATAACAAGTTATTTCCAACCAAAAGTTTAAATTACATAGATATTATGTCAGTAATTCATTAACTACATATCGTTATATGTAGCTCGTTTTTTATATATCGTATTATCTAAACGACGCATATAAAACCCCATAACATAATAAAAATTTATTAAAATTTAAATATTGTTTGATATTATGCTTTGAAATCGATTATCCGGATTTTCGATTATCCGTAATACCCCTGGTTTTATTTGATCCGGATAATCGGGATTGTACTGTACTAACTAGAATGAATATGAAATCGTATCCATTCAGTTAACCTGAATAGCCCACTTTTCTAATCATTTTAGTGTAAGGGAAACAGCAAATTTCATTTGAGAGTAGTTTATTGTGGACTTGACCTGTGAGTGTCCATTTTTCTTATATCTTTCTCTTTGCCCAAACGGGCCCCTCTTATCACTGTTACCTGTTGCCCATGGTCAGTGTTAAGAATTAAGTATCCCAATCTTTAATCATTAACTCATTTCATATTATTCTATCTTTCATGGCTCCATGAGAGCTCCATCGATGTTCACTACGATTTAACTTTGTTCCTCTCATTTAATATAACTATTTTTTCTCTTTGTATCTTATTCCTGATGATGGGTGTTTCTACACCCGAAACATGTAGAATGTCTACCATATTTTAATTTTATTACCTTATTAAACCAGTGGAGGAAGACTTCATGCTTTTTATTTATTCCCATAAATTAACTCCACTTTAAGAATGGACTACTTCTTCAAAATTAAGAAATATCAGTTTTGCACCACTGATGGTTTTAAAAATTAATAAAATATAAAAATAATGCCTCGTTAATAAAATTATACAAAGGTACTTAATAAATAAAATCTAACAGTTTCGTTTTAGTTTAATTGATACGGATTGTACAGGGTGTCTAAAGTTTAGTGTTAAACTTTGCAAAGTATAAAGCAATTTATTTCTCTTATTTCAAATTAGAACCCTTGTACTCGATGCAAAATTAAAAATTAAACATTCATATCTAATTTTTATTTCAATGGTATTTTCTTTTAACATTTAACTTATTTTTATATTATTTGTTGGAAGACTTACGCTTTGAAAGTATCCAACTTCGACACTAGATGTCCCAGGCAACATCCTTCTATAGCTTTTTGTATCTAAAAAAATATTTGAAACAAAAAAGAGATATTCGCGAGCCAGTACCTTTATATAATTTAATAAAATGTGTTCGTCTTTTTGAATAATACATTTACAGACATAATCTTTGTTCATCCAAAAACCAAAGATACGCATACGCAATCAAAATAAAAACCAATTTATCATCCGACTACAAAATGAAGTCGTATTCTAAAATGACACCGCGACTAACATAACAAGCCGCATGAGTACCTTTTTTCCGATAAATTACAATTATCTGTTGCGGTGCCAGGCGATATAGCCGGTCCGATGAACGCTATAAAGAGACCGCTTCGCGGCAAACCAGTCTCTATAAGGTATTATTAGAGCCGACCTGGTTGTTGCTTATCAAAATTAAGTTATTGTCACACAACACCGAATTATGGTCGCTGACGTTTAAGCCTTTACATAAACTTATTCCAATGGCGGAACTAGAAATAGATCAAAAGGTGCATCGCATTAAGGCGAAAATGTATAAAAAATAATAATCTAGTCAAATATAGAAGAAAGAAAAAATGTTAAGACGTCATTTTTATTTTATTTTTTTAATATGTTTTAAACAGTTTAAATCACGTAAGTTTCTAGTATATGGGAATTTATCTTGTCAAACATATTCTCTTCCGTTAATAACACCAGCAAAATATATAATTAAGGCAGCGATGTTCCAGTACGAAGAATTTAAAGGAGCCAACTTGGACTTCAATCAAATCATATCTTACTTGCTCTAATGAACATTCTATTGGCATTTAATGTCCATTTTCCGCTTCTTATTAGCTTAATCTGTTAGAAATTAATCTTCATACAAAATTCAACTAATGGAGAGTATTTCTGATCGCTTGAAGTCGACGCGCCGTTACGGCTTCGCTCCGTTCAGATATTTCATGTTAAAAAGAGATAGTACAAAATCCTAATAGGTTCTGGCAACCAGCTATCCTCTACTACCGCAGGCGAAATTGTAACAAAAAGTATTGAGTCAAAAATTCATACAGCTTATTATTTTACTATTTACTTAATATAAATGTTACAGGCAATTGTCGCTACTATTTTAAGAACTATTTTATTTATTCTGTAACAACATTTTTATAAGAAAATAATTGGTATTTTAATACCTAATTAAGTAGAAAATATACAGGTATACATTCTGTCAGACAGTCAAGCTGCCCTCAAAGCCCTAAACTCCAATTTTCGGTGCCACGCCCAAAGTTCGTTTAAAATTCATCTAACTACTATCAAATTTCGAAAATTAAATTGTTACCTCTCCCCCTCTGCATGGTTGGATTAAATTTGTTTTTGTAAATGTTTTTTTATATTTCTAGCTGATGGCTCTTTATTAAAAAAAAACATTTTTTATATATGTGAAAATATGAAAAAATTTTAACATAAGACGTATGTATGACTGCAACCAGCGTTTTTGGGGCTCGGTTTTTCATGATTAAAAATAAAGTAAATATCGCTCGCCACGCCAAATTTATGATTTTTTCAGAAATCAAATGCTTAGGTTTTGAAACACCTACTCCTTCTTAGGTGCAGTTTTGTATATTCATAATAAAGCATTCTCGTTTCTTAACGCACTATTTTATTTATTATAAATTATCACACTTCTTCCATAAAAAAATGTTTCAATTAATTGTTTTTTGTTTTGTTGTGCAAATCTAAAAAGCGAGAACGGAAGAGACAAATATATAATGGAAAAATACTATAAAATATTATTCTTTTTACCCGTTTTCCTTTAAAATGGCATAAAAAATCAATAACTGAAACGATATGCATCTGAAACCCTAATCTCTATATAAAATAGGATTTTTAGAAGGAAAAGTTTAAAAACTAAACGTTTCCTACAAAACCTTTGTAATCTAAGCCAAGAATACAATCCAATCGACTCAAATCGAGGATCACACGTGAAGTGTCTAAACAACCTGAAAGACCTGGCCGCAAGGAACAACAGGATAGAACTCCTATGGGTTCCTGGTCACTCGGGGATAGCGGGCAACGAACTGGCTAGAGCCGGATCATCTCAAAAACTCAGCGGCCCTGAACCCGCCCTTGGCATATCAAAACAGGCAACCAAAGCAACATCAGACAGGTGGGCGCAACAACACCTATCCTAATGGAACAGGATACCTGGTCATACCCAAGCGAGGGCCACAATTGGGAAACCCTCCAAAAGGCTGGAATGTTGCCTCTAACGCGCACCCAGCTAAAACAAGTAGTCGCCCTACTAACAGGCCACTACGCCAAATAGAAATTTACAATGGTCCCATTGAATGTAGGCTTTGCCGCAAAGAGGACGAAACCGCCTCACATATCATATATAACTGCGAAGCACTGACCCGAAGAAGACTCAAAATCTTCGGAGGTATCCAATATGGGGATAACCTCCCACATGACCAACTTGGAAGGAATTTACTGGACCTTATAAAAGGAACAAATCTTTTGTAGCAATATAGGGCGCACAATAAGCCACCAGGCTGCAGTGCAGGAAGCTTGGGCCGAACGCCCGACCCCCGCCTTAAACCAACCAACCAAGTAGAAAATATTATAATATATGAAATCATTACTTTATTTGATAGCTGTACAAAATATAAAGATACAAAAATCGATGTCAGTATGATGACATAACTTCTTTTAGTAATTTAAACTTAACTACTATATATACTTTATTGGATGAAAAGTTGACATAATATGGACTTAAATTAAGTACGTTCTATGTATGTATTTTATTGGATGAAAAGTGAACATATTGTGGCCGTAGAGTAACGTAAAATGGCATAAAAGGGATGTATGTATCCAGAGAGCAGACCAAGATAAGTGGAGAAGAGTTTTATTTCTCCAAAACCATTTCCAGACCAGATGCATTTCATCACTTATAGCTCTTCAGTGTTATAAAAGATTTAATGAAAGAAGGGATGCGCACAACTATTTATACAAAAAAAAATCAAAGGCGTAAAGCGAGATAACGTAACCTAGAATGACATATATGTGTCAAAGTTGACCACTTATATTAATGGTATATTACATTTAAAAAAAATATTAATTTATTTTTTAATAAAAACAGAAAAAGAAATATGGACAAATGACACAAAATTTTGTTTTAATATCGGAAAAGAAGAACAATCGGCAAATAAAAAAAGGTTGTCCAGGATTTTAAGTACAAAATGCATCTTATTTGAGGCGTACAAAGGACATATCTCATATGTCCCATAAGATAGGGACGTAAAAGATACAAAACAAATGTACGTTGGCAGAACGTACATTGTACATGGTACGTCCAAAATACGTCCCTAGACGTAAAATGTATGTCCTTTAAACGAGGTATACAAGCTATATTATTAGGTATAATTATTGATACAGAATTAAGATTTAAAGAACATGTAAAAAAGTTAATACAGAAGTCCTATTTAACTTTAAAAATACTATATAGTAACCGTAATTTCCTCTATTTGGGTTTGCGAAAAATGCTTTGCGAGTTAATTTTTGTGATTTTATTTATGGGCCGTGTCTAGATATTATGGATAGGAATAGAATACAGAAAGTCCATTACATGTTCACGTCTTATTTTTGGTCTTAGAAAGTTCGATTACAACACCTATTCCGATGGAACAGGATACCTGGTCATACCCAAGCAAGGGCTACAATTGGGAAACCCTCCAAAGAGTTATCAACTGGAATGATGCCCTCTAACGCGCACCCAGCTAAAACAAGTAGTCGGCCTACTAACAGGCCACTACGCCTAGTAGGAATTTACAATGGTCCCATTGAATGCAGGCTTTGCCGCAAAGAGGACGAAAGCGCCTCACATATCATATATAACTGCGAAGCACTGACCCGAAGAAGACTCAAAATCTTCAGAGGTATCCAATATGGGGATAACCTCCCACATGACAAACTTGGTAGGAATTTACTGGACCTTATAAAAGGAACAAATCTTTTCTAGCAAGATAAGGGAGCACAATAAGTCACTAGGTTGCAGTGCAGGAAGCTTGGGCCGAACGCCCGGCCCCCGCCTTAAACCAACCAAATAGAAAATATCATAATCTATGAAATCATTACTTTATTTGATAGCTGTACAAAATATAAAGATACAAAAATCGATTTCTTTATTATTAGCCATCTGTACACTACCAGATGTCAATATGATGACATAACTTCTCATGGCTTATACGGATCTAGAAATTACATTTATAATATTTCTTGTTAATTTCTACTATTCCCCAATAAATAATTATTTACTTGTGATACACCGTTAGAAAAAAAATTAAATGAAGAATTTTATTATATATAAAACAAAGATGGGTTGCCATTTGAAAAAATCGAGAAATTCGCATCGTTTTTTTTTAATACAAGTTGTAAATAAAATAGCCCTAAATACATTGTTTCAAGGAAGTCAATTTTATATTATAAAGCAGGTTAAAATGAACCATTTTAACGTTTCCATGGCCTACTCTTTACCACTTACCTTGTTTTTTCAAAGTTATGGACATTTTAGAAAATAAAGGAAAATTGATCTAGGCTGCTATTTTTAAAACAAATGATAAGGTGTGGTATGTCATTGAAAAGAGAATTTTCTACGGAATTTAATTATCGAATAAAAATTAGGGATTTCCATTTAATATTTTAAAGTTTACTTCACTTTCGGTTTAACCGGAAGTGGATCTAACGGTTTGAATTGGCCAAAAGAATGGAAATTTACAGACTTATCAACTATCCACATTTTTAAATATTTACTTTAAAAATTAGGTATGTCACAATTAATTGTGTCACCCGGTATGTGTAGTTTTCGAAAAAATTCATAATCAGTAGTTCTTACACCCTGTATTATTCTACAAATTCAGTGACGAATTAAAAAAAAAATAATCAAAACCCGAACACGTAATAGTTATTTACGATATAAGTGTTGTAAAGATTCATATTACGAGATGTTAAAGTTGTCAAACGAGGCGTCAGCCGAGTTTAATAAAACATCGAGTGTAGTAATATGAACTTACAACAAGAATATTGTACAAAATTTAACCCACTTTCTTCTTTCAAAAATAAAAATGCACCTGTAAAAATGTACCTGCTATTAAGTTTACTAATCAAGTTTTTTATGTTACCTTTCGCATAGTTACTGTTTCGCATGGTTACTGTCGAAACTTTGTCAAACAAATTCAAAAATATAAAAAGCGTTTTTCAAAATGAGCGATTCTGATGGAAGTTTACCCTCTGATATAGAAGCAGCGGCAAACGAAGCGATCTTAAGTTTAGTTCCGACAAAATCCAAGGCGCGGTATGAGTTGGAGTATCAGAAGTTTGAAGATTGAGGTGCAAAGCTAACAAAATAAAGGAGGTGTCTGAGAAAATTCTTTTTTCCCGTAAAGCCACGCTCCCAGAAACCATCTACACTATGGACTCACTACTCAATGTTGAGAACTATGATTTTAGTCAAGAAAAATCAAGATATAAGCAGGTTTTCTCAACCAATTCGTGTTAATAATAAATCATTCTTCTAAAAAGTGTGGTTTTATTTAACAGCAAAATTTTAATAAAACCGTTTTTTTTTCATTACAGCACTAGTGCAGTCAGCTGTAAAGACATCTATTACAGCACTAGTGCTGTAATAGATGCCTTTACAAAACTATTTACAGAACTGTAAAATTCATATTACTAAATGAAAGTAGATAAATTTGTATTAACTGGCGATTTAAAAATATTTTCAAATTGTAATTAGATACCCGAATACAACTATTTAATTATTTCCTTTCAATTGATATTCGACATTATTTAAATTGACAATTCCTTTCTCTTCGTATACCATGTTTCCTAAATACAAAAAAATGTTTTAATAAACTTCAAAGAGCCGACGTGTACAATCAGATAGCCTGCTTTTAAAATCTAATAAAATTCGATATGATAGATTGATAAAGAGTTTTATTTGATACTGGTACCTAATCGACAATACCTCAATACCTTTTTTACAATACTTATCCGTGCTTTTAACGTTCTTTAGAAAGCGGCTTTATTATGTACTTATGGATACTAGCATATTCTATAGGCGTTGGCTATATTCATATATCGATAGGATCTTTTAACTCGTTTTATCTTAAAAAGAATAATCGTGGTTTTTCAGATGGGTTCATAGGTACAAAATAATTATATTTATCCAAATTAATATAAAGCATTAACGATATAGTAGGTATACAGGGTGATTTCTAAGTTGATACTTCTGTTTTAGCTGCATAAAGAACGCATTAAAATAAACAGTATTTTCAAATACCTTTTTTCAAAAAACTCCATACTTAATTCATTTATTTCACTATGGATCAAATACGGTCCTGCCTAACTTGCCCGTTGAATAACATTAAGAAAACTTCCGGGTGTAGGATGAGCCCGCAAGGGACAGCGTTCTGCGTATAATCTCGAAGCAGCATCCGCACTTTGATAACACTCACCGTAAATTAGCACCATATCAACTAGTTCATTGTTTTCAAATTTTACCATTTTCACGTGTCACCAATTTAAAATTAACTTGCTTCAGAAAAATACACCGCGGCGTATTGATCAACACCACCCGTAAATTGCATGACTAATAAGAGATAAGAAAAGCAACAGAAAGTATAGCGGGCTACGTTTTGATGAACAGGCCCGCACTTAGATTTTTTACTTTTATGTTTAAATTTTTTGGAAATGTTGTTTATTTTCATGCCTTCTATACACAGATGTATCAACTTGTATAACTGCTTGGGATTCCAAAAAATTATTTTTCCTTCTAAAGATAACATAAGACTACTTATTATACATATAGTAATAATTTTGATAGACCTCGCGAGATCGTGGCCCAATCACGTGACATGAATGACACGCTGGTTAATTTTAGTGTGTTATGTTGGTATTATTTGACGTAAATACCAGGACTGGACTTACATTTTTAATATGTTTAAAGTTTATTGTTAATCAAATAATATTCTTTAAACCATTAATAGTAACTGTTATCATACCAAACAAGATTATAATAAGATGAGGAGGTAATTCGCCAAATGTTAGCGAAAATGGTGCAAAATTGAAGAAAACATGTAGGTACTGGTGGGATAAGTGAATGTAACAAAATCGTAATATTAAATTTCATTTAAGAAAAATTAAACAACCCTAAGATTTCTGTTAGAAAAACTGCGTGGTGAATTAATTGAATAGAAATATGATTTATGCTTAGTCTATGGAGGAATCTTAATTGTATCTGGAAAAAAAGAAAAAAACGTGTTAATTATTAGAATATGAAATCTAAAAATGTTTCTTTATGACAAAACATTCTGGTAATTATCTGTTATAGCTACAGACAAGGTTGGTTGTCATTTGTTTTTGGACTGTCACATGTAAAAGTATTTTATTGTATTCGGCTTTGCATTTGGTTATTTTTTGATTTAAAATAGCTTAACATTAGGGAAATTTAAAATATTGCCCCCTTTACTCGTTTTTACTTTAAAATTGAACCCCAAAAAATTAAATCCGAAGTAAACACTAAGCATTTCCGATAAAACGGTATTTAGATTTGTAAATCACGCCCTCAAATACATCGTTTCTAAAAAAATCATCAATTTTTGCGTGGTTTAGCTATAACAGATCATTACCAACATTTTAATTACGTAAAATGAAACAAATTTATTTTTGCGGCCATTTTGTAGTATCTACCTATGAATTTATTACCAAAATTTATTTCGATCAACCGTTTTTCTTTAAATAAGTTTAGTGGGTATGAAAATATCTTGTAAATCACCTCATAAATACATAATAAAATTTAGTATTTTTTATTTTAAAAATTTAGATTTAATAACTCTCTTAAATTTTTTTTAGTCGAAATCGATGTTAACAAATGAGTAAATACTAACGAAAAATGTTTAAAACTAAAAAAACTTAATTTAAATAAAAATAAAGGAAACTCCGACGTGGGATTCGAGACCGTGACCATTAGTTCCAAAGCAAAAAACCGTACATCCCGCCAAGGTACACTTTCTAAAGGCCTTTTTACATTGGGTGCAAGTGCAAGAAAAATGGCCTGGAAGCATGCGCTTCGACGACGTTTTAATCAGCTGATGCACGTTTTTCCATTTAAAACCTGCATCAGCTATTTAAAACGTCGACAAAGCGCATGCTTTCAGGCAATTTTTTCTTGCAATTGCACCCAATGTAAAAAGGCCTTAACGAATTGGTTTCAATGCTTTACATAACCCTAAACGCTATATGTGACAAAAACAAATTGAAACTGTTTATAATTACCTTATTCTCTTCAGTGATGGCATCAGCGAAGTATTAGGCGAACATTAATTCCATAATTGTTAGTCTATAACAAAATATCATACGTTTATGAAGCAATACATTTTGGGAAAAAATAATTTTACTTACCGCCAATTTAATAATAACTCCAACAATCAAATACTAAAAAAAATGTTCAATTTGTTTGCCACTCTTTTACTACCTTTGTTACCTACTAATCCACGTGCTATCATGTAATGTGCTCGGTTGTGGCTTGGTTGTGGCTCGGTTGTGGCTTGCTTCTGGCTCGCTTGTGGCTCGGTAACTCAATGTTGCCAGGTCTGGTGATTTTTCACCATATTTGGTGATTTTGAACCCCATCTGGTGATCTGGTGAAAACTTTTTAAAAAAGTCTAATTTCTGGTGATTTTTCGGCACTGATGATAAGCTTATATCTTAAAAAAAAAGAGAGAAAAATGGCTTGATTGTGTTTTATTCTTCTTTGTTAAAAATGGTGACATCGATGCAAAAACTTATTGGTTTCAAAAGCGAAAAGCGTTTGTCTTTGTCTGGAAACTCTCTACTTCTCTGTGCCGAATATTTCTTAGTAGCGGGGGATTTACAGAATTTGTATCTGTTACTGTTTTATATATAGTGATTTCTAAAAAAAAAAATGTTTATAGCTTAAACAACATGAGTGCCCACCCTGGCGTCAAAAGCTGAAATGAGAGGTATGTTATTTTCGAGGTATGACCTTTTTTTTTTTTTTTAGAAATCACAGCACAGCAATATATTTGATTAACATTAATTATATGATGTTGTATGTGATAATGCGAGAAATTAAGAATCTGGTGATTTCTGGCAACTTTTAAAGCAAGGGTCTGGTGAGTTTTAATTTTTTGACCTGGCAAAATTGCGGTAACTAATTCTCTACGGCCGTTCCTTCCTGACGAATGCGTAAAATCGCACGGCTTTATTCCACCTTCTGTGTAACTGAAAACACGCTTAACTCTCGTTGGTTATCGGCGAATAAATCGAGGCAAACGGCAATGCACCAACCTAAAGTGGTAAACGCAGCAAGTGGATCTGATTGCGTTGAAATTTGTTATATAAAATAGCGGCATTTTTGACCCGGATTGCAAACAAACTAAGTAGGATATTGAATTTCTGTTTTACGAATGGAAAGGTGATGGTATCCATGAGAAAGTTATTTTCATGCAAAAAAAATTAGGAAAAAGATATTAGCCAATGAAAACCATTAAAATTAACTTTATTGATTTGTTAGAAATTTTTAAAATTATTTTTCTAATGAAAATTACTTTCACACATTACTCAATATCTGTGTATCTCTGAGTCCAAATTTAAAATGTTTTCAAAAATCTATTAAGAAACATTAACCAGGACTCGCGTCAAGAGAACTCAATGTTTTTAATCGATATTTAATTTCGCTGATAGCTTCGGAGAAGAATTTAGAAATATTATTTGGATGCTCTTAAAACATAAAGAAACATGAATCATGAATTTTAAACATTTCTTCAAGAATTTAAAAAATTTTGTGGATCTACCATAGACAAAAGATATGGGATCTACCTAGATCTGCGCCCTCCCATACTCAATATCGACGAGTCGCCACTGTATTTCATGAAAAAATACTCCCAAGCATAACAAGCTAAAGATAAATTTTGATAATATAACCATAAAGTTCAAATTTCTTCAACAATATCCCGTGCTTTTAACACAATCAAAATCTTTTAAAATATTACAAAATATTGCTGCTGCAAAATCTCCTGCATTAAACGCCTATCACGCATATACGACTCGCACTAGGCCACACTCACTGTTTGTTTTGTCAAATTTCAATCGTCTTAACAACACTATACGGTCTTAAAAGGCCCAAAAGGTTTGATGTTTTAAATAATAAAAACCGGCCTACATGAGAAAGAGTGCTTCCTTTGCGTCCTGAATAATCCGTAATTAGATACCTTGATAGTTGTGTAATTTTAGACCCAGCCAATGTAAAAGCCCGTAACACAGAGACGTGTAATATAGGTATATAAATATTTTATTGGCGGCATCTAAGAACCACAATAAAAAGGTCATTGATAAAAGGACAATGTAAGAAAAACTCGCCCCGTTTTATTCAATTAGAAATTTGAAAAGGAGCCGAAATGCCGATAAAGTTCTGGGTACTCCCCCGCGTATTGTAGCATATAACAGCGATTCAATTGCATTTTATGTAATAAAAGGGTTTAGGCACAAAATTTTAAGCTTATCATGTGTCTAGATATAGAGATAAATTTTATATAGGTATAAAGAAATCGACTTCGAAAATACTTTCTAGCATAATTTTGAATATTTAGAAATACATATAAATATTTATTTAAATAAAAAATAAACTAAAAACGAAGAGAACTGGTGAAAACCGCATGTTGATATTAAATTTAAACCTCCTCCCATCAGTTTATTTTGGCAATTAGATTAAAATATATTAAAGCAAAGTTATGCCGTATATTCTAAAGAATAACTTAAGTTTTAAGATAACTTTATTTGGCATATTATGAATAAAAATTATATAATCTAATTCGTCATATGTTCAGCGCCATCTAGTGGTAAATTTAGGAACTTAAAAATATTTTCCAGCTATTTCTTTTGATCAGTTTTGTAAGGATTTTTTTATTTCACTACGTTGAATCAAACGGTTCCTGAGATATGGTAAGTAAATATTCAAATATGTTTTATTTTGCCTATGTATATACCGGGAGAGTTAAAAAACCTTTCGGTGGATCACGGCAGGGCAGTATAAAAATAACCGGGCCAGGACAAAAAAGGTTTGGGAAACGCTGCAAAGGATTCTAAATTTAAAACCGTCCTAACTTGGCAATTATCCTGTATTTACAAATTTAAATATTTCTTCAATAGATTTAAAACTACATTTGCAACAATATTCCAGTAAAATTATTTACCGATAAAACGATTTAATTGCAAAAATTAAATTAACATAAAAGCGTCATATCTCTACCTTGGAAGAAATCTGTCAAAATTCAATACTGTAAGGTACTTACTGAAAATCCATGTACTGTAGTTAGACTGGCAGGATCGCCATGTAAGGTAACTACTTGGTTCGATGAAGTAAAATACTTGTTTTACTGGTTAGGTATCAAAAGGGGTATATTTCTTACTATCTTACTTGTACTTACATGATAGCAATCTAAAATAAATCTTATCTAAACTATAATAAAACCTCATCTACTATATTACAATCAGTCTTATTTATACTACGTACTAACCTTAAACTATGATAATAACCTTTGGTTAGAAGGAATATTATTGTTATAAGTATTTAAGAGTGATTACAACATCACGTCTGGCAATGAGTAATAACCCCTGTCTTAACCTTGTTATGGTATTCAATGTTAAGCAGGAACTATAACAATAATATTAAAAAATTTGTTATTTTTACCCTACAATACTTATAGGAATGAATGATAAAAGAATTTAGGGCCTGCATTGTCTTTAATTGTTTTAAATTACAACGTTTCAACTGATAAGTATCTCCAGTCATCTTCAGGTGAATACTAAATAAGTATGGTAACTACAGCTCTATTTATACTAGGTAGGTGCGGTGACGCATGACTAGTGGGCGAAGTCATGCATGACTCTGCAGTCGGTAAAGTAATAGTATTTCTATGTTTTTTGTGTATCAAACAATGATATAAAAACTTTGGTAAGATTTACAAGAATCCCTAGCTCGTGTTTTACAAATATATAAGTATGATAAAATGAAGAAAATAATTACATTAATGTTATCAGAAACAAATTCCATATCTTAAAAGAATTTCTATAAAAGTAAAATATACATTTCGGAAATCTATATTATTGGCGGCTCCTTCTTCAGGCAGCGTGGCCAGTCCCCCCCCCCCCACACACCTTGCAGCCTGCTGAAAATACTATAATTTTACCTGCTGAAAATATTATAATTTTATTTTATTATGTTGAATTCATCGGGAAACAATAAATACATTTGGTAGATCTACTGACAATTCAGGAGGATTAGTAACACTGCCTGCCACTCTTTTATCACCTTCGTTACCTACTAATTCACGCACCATCATGTAATGCGCTCGGTTGTGGCTCGGTAATAAATTCTCTGGCTTTATTTCACCCGCTGGGTAACTGAAAACACGCTGAACTCTCGTTGGTTTATCCGCGAATAAATCGCGGCAAAAGGTAATGCACCAACGTAAAGTGGGAGATAAAGCAAGTTAATCTAACTGCGTTAAAACTTGTCATGTAAAATAGCGGCATTTTTGACACGAATTTCTGTATGTCCCAATGGAAAAGTGGTATCTATGTGGATGTTAGAAATTATGTTAATGCAAAAAAAAATTCTAGTATATATAATATATATAAGTTGATATTTCTTTTTAGCTGTGTATAGAAGGCATTAAAATAAACATTTTCAAATACCTTTTTTCAAAAAACTTAAAAATAGGCGAGATACAGAAGTAAAAAATCTAAGTGCGAGCCTGGTCATCAAAACGTAACTGGCTATACTTCATGTTGTTAGTCTTATTTCTTATTAGTCATGCAATTTACGGGTCGGTGGTGAGTTATTTGGCAATACGCTGCGGTATGTCTTTCTGAAGCAAATTAATTTTAAATTGGTGACACGTGAAAATGGTAAAATTTGAAAACAATGAACTAGTTGATATGGTGCTAATTTACGGTGAGTGTTATCAAAGTGCGGCTGCTGCCTTGAGACTATACGCAAACGCTTTCCCTTGCGGGCTCATCCTACACCCAGAAGTTTTCTTCATGTTATTCAACGGGCAAGTTAGGCATGCAGGACCGTATTTGATCCACAGTGTAATAAATGAATGTAAGTATCTTATTTTTAAGTTTTTTGAAAAAAGGTATTTGAAAAAGTTGTTTATTTTAATGCCTTCTATACACAGCTAACCCTGTACACTAACTTTTTTAGTTCGGTCGGTTCGATTGGTCGGAAAAGGTTGTAAATACTAAATAACCGAAACGTTGGATTCAGTAGGTAGACCAACAAAATCATTCTTTTGATAGGACGTTTACCACCTTTAGATACCTACATTTCTTGATTAAATGTACCTAATTATTATTCCTTTGAAGACATTACAAAATTTCATTGGTTAAATAAAAAATAGATTTAATTTATAATAATAAGTCATGAGCCAGAATTCTCTTTCACCGTTTTTTATAATAACCACCTTTTTACCGGTTGATATTATTATATGTTAACACCTACAAAGCGCGGAAAGCCACAAAGACTCAAAGGTGTAAACTATATAATTACTAAACAATACAGTATACACCGTAACAATGGCGGGTAAGGTGTAATAATGGCGTTCTCTTTTCATTGAAAGCGATGACGTAGCAAACTGTGGTAAACATAATACGCGTGTCTTTGAAAAATTAGACGGCGTTATCCTGGTATGCCTTATTATTAACAGTAAGCCGGTGCGCGGTGGTGTGCCTATTAAACATGATGACCCGCATCAGTTCCATGGTTTATTTAAAACAAAAAATACCCCGGCTATTGTTTGCCTAACATCATTCATTACACAGCGGCGTAGAAAAATTAACGTTCCTGTCAAATTCTTCGTCCAATCAATGACTCGAAATTATGTTCAGAAAACAACGCTTTAAAAAAAATAAGCAATGAATTTATATATTTTCACACAGGCTAGAATTTTTAACTGGAATAAATTCGGTATTAGTTGAAAATCTCACTTTAAATGATGTTAGTCCTATAAGTATTCTACCCGCTGCATCTAAGATCCGGTTGTACAATAAAAGTACGAGTTTTGTAAAGCTAGACCCAAAGTTGATCTTGGTTTAAAAAGGTAATTCTGTTGTATAATCAATTCCTAACCACCGGTGGGATCAATAATTGCATTACCATACTGGTAATGGTTACGCTGTCAAAAAACCATTAAACTTTATTTATTGTCAAAGTTTGGGGTATTTACAATTTGCAGCTACTTTTTCCATGTATTTTAACACACAACTATTTGACAATTTTACTTTCAAAGAAAAATGTCTGCTATTAGCTTTTGTTAAAGAGTTTAAAGTTATTTTTGTAAATAAAAAAACAGATAATATTACCAACTAAAAAAAAATAGAATATTGGAAAAAGGTCGAGACTAAATTTAATTACGAAAATTTGAATATTATCAGGTCTCGGTCTGTAGTTTTAGAAATCGAAGAATTTGTTCATTTTTAATCAAGGAGACCTGATATTTGATATTTTGTAAGACTTTGTGTTGTGATAGTTTGTGAGACTTTGTATCTTTTTTCTTACAAAATAACTGTAGTTTTGGGGCCATCTTCGAGCGTTTTTTATAGCTCCTAGTAGATGCAGAAAATCTTCATCATCCGATTCGTCTGGTAAATCCAGAACGTGTTCAACCTCATCATTCGCATTCATAACTTTAAAATATTATTACCACAAATTTTGAAGTCAAAAATAGTTTATAAGGTTTGTTATATGGGAAATAAGGGGTTAGGAAAGAAAGCCCTGTGAAGGAAGACAGGGATTTCTTTCCTAGCCCCCTTGTTCCTTCTGGAGAGTAGTTACGACTTCGTTGTTATATGGGGTTATATGTCATTAACAACTTGGTTCACGCCTAGAAAATTGACAACTTACCTGAGAATAAAAGCTTAGTAGAACCGAGTTCAACTTTAGGTCGAGCTTAACAAAACTCGTACTTAAGCTCTTATTATACAACCGGATCTAAGATGCTTGAAAGGATCATTAAAAACCATAAACTCAATGACTTTGTCACTTTTAATAATATTTTACCCAAATTTCAATCAGGGTTTAGGCCTACGAATAGTTGCACAACGGCGCTACTATAGATTACAAGTGACATCACTCAGTTTTTGGATCGAGAAAATTGTGGTTCCCTAGTATATGACCAATTCGATTCCATTAATTTTGAATTGTTATTATCTAAGTTGGCTTTTTATAAAATAGAATGTAATGTTGGTTTCGAAGCTATCTACTAGGCAGAGTATGCAAATGGATAAGCAGGAACGGTGATATGGAAACATCAAGCTCGAAATCAGTGCAGTCTGGACCATTCCTTTTTGAATTTTTATTTCAGATCACGATACACTTTCAGATCGAATAAGTGTCATTAAGTACTGTGTACATCTACGCAGATGACTTACAAATTTACATAGAATCATCCCCAGAAAATATATTGAATTATATATTAGCAATAAATAATAACTTCAACGCTATAATAAGACTAAGGGTATGTTGTTCTCTAAGACTGATGTTAATGTTGATAATTTACATATTATTATTTACTTAGACAATGTGAAAATACAGTTGAAAGATGAAGTGAGAAATCTAGAAAAATTCAAACACTCTTAATAAACCCGTCAATCAGATATTGAAAATTTAAGGACCTTATTGTTCTTTACTGCTAAAATAACCCTGGCTAAATCACTAGTGCTCTCCAATCCCGGGTATTTGGATATAGTCTACGGATCTTATCTAACAAATCTACATAATTCCAAAAATCCAGAATTCTTGTGTGGGATTTGTACATAACTTGTCGCGCATAGATCATTTCATTCAGCAGGTTGTTAATACATTAAAGTTTAATATGGGTCAGAGAAGGTTTATACACATGAGCTATCTGATTCATAGCCAGTGCCAGCAGTCTGTGCGTACCCTTGATATTAATTTTTAATAGATCATTTTACGAATGTACTTTTCCTACTAAATAGAAGAATGCCCATGTTGTTCCCATTTTTAAAGGTGGAAACTCAAATTGTGTATCAAACTATCGTCCAATTTGTAAACTAAGTATATTTAGTAAAGTATTGGAATGCGTAGTACATAAATTCTTGTTTAATATTGTTAAACTTGATATTATCGAGGAGCAACACGGGTTTTTCTCGAAAAGATCGGTGGAAACAAACCTACTGCAGTACACAAACTTTATCTTGAACGCAATGGACGCACAGATTCAGGTGGATTCCGTGTACACCGATTTTAGCAAAGCATTTGATAAGATAAGCAATAATATATTACAGCAGAAACTGGCTCAAATCGGCGTGCACGGGGACCTTCTGTGCTGGATAGCGTCTTATGTTTTTAACAGAACACAGTCAGTTGTTGTTAATGGTCACCAGTCAAAGCCTTACACTGTTACTTCAGGTGTACCCCAAGGTTCACACTTGGGTCCTCTTTTATTTTTGATATACCTAAATGATATAGTTCTATGTTTTAAGCACTGTTATTTTTCTATCTACGCTGATGACCTGAAGATCTACTTAACCATCAAAACTATAAGCGACTGCTTCTTACTTCAAAATGACCTCGATAGATTGTGTGACTATTGCAGGGATAACGGGCTGGTTCTGAACATTGATAAATGCTGTTTTGTCTCTTTTACGCGCAATATTCAATCATTTGTGTACAATTATAGACTTAATAATTTTCCATTAAAACAGGTGGACTCTATAAAAGACTTAGGTGTTGTGCTGGATAACAAAATGACATTTTCTCTTCATGTAAATTGTATCGTGGGTAAGGCAAATAGAACACTAGGTTTTATACTAAGACAGTGCAAACAATTTGTTTCTTTTACTGCTCTAAAAACGTTATATTGCGCTTACGTACTGAGTAAGCTGAATTACGCATCAGTGCTCTGGAACCCACAATACAATGTCTATAAGAGTAGATTGGAAATTGTACAGAATAACTTCTTAAGATTTCTTAATTTTAAAGAAACTGGCATGTACAGCAACACTGTTGGCACATCTTATTTACGTACCCATTTTAATTTTTTTTCATTAGAAGCGCGCCGAGAACAAACAGATATTATCTTTCTTTATAAAATCATAAATAATTTAACTGACTCGGCTAGTATTTTGTCCACAATTAATCTCAATATACAACCACGTGTGTTAAGAAATAATAATTTATTTTTTGTCCCTTTCTCTAGGACCAATCTTGGTAGAAACGCACCTATCAATAGGATACTGTCATTGTATAATTTGAGATATGCTAATATTGATTTATTTGGTAATTCTATAGGTGTCTTTCGAAATAGTGTTACGGGGCGTTATTTAATTCAATAATTACCTGTTCTTTTCTTTCTCAATGTATTCATGATTTGTAACTAGGCTGATAAGTACTATACATCTGTACACTATTTAATGTATCCATGGATATCACTTTGGACTTCCAAGTCTGTAGATATCCCGTGTATGTTAATAAATAAATAAATAAATAAATAAAGTCATTCCCCACAAATATCTATATGTGTGATTTAATGATCAGACGTGAGGAAATACGGGTAAACACACGTAATAAGCAAATACTGGATATTCCTAAACATTGTATTGAATTCTTCAAATCTGGTTTTTATATATTTTTGCTCAGGTGTTTACCCTTTTTCCTGCTTATTTTGATGTTAGTAGCATTATTTAAAAAAATACAGTTAAGAATTATGGACCAGATACACAGTCTTCTTTATAAATATTTTAAGTTAGTATATAAGTAACTAGGTATACTTATACTCATACTTACTAGATGGTTACAAAAACACACTTTGAGGTCTAACCACCTTTTGTTTGTGGGTGAGTCAACGAGAGGAGAGTCTCTATCTGTACAAAAAAGGCTGATTTTCTTTATCTTAACCAAGTAGAAACTTTTGTAAAATATATCTAACTTTGTCAAACAATTTACTTAAATGTTAAAGAGTTAATAACTGCTTTCTTTACTACTTATCTACAATATCCAATATCAGATAAAAAATATTAATAATATAAGCGATCGTGCTTCAGAAACTTAAATATTACCGTAATTGTTGACGTCGGAGTCTAGTGGGTGTTTGTACATATGACCCAGGATCGTGGGATATACCATGTGTTCGACGAGGCACAAAGAATTTTATATTATGTATTGGTTAAATTATAGTTTAGTTTCTGGCCTCTAACCGCAACATCCCTATGATAACGCCGCAATTGCCTTGAATTAATTATGTGTTAGTTAATATTTTAATTCAATTAAAGGCCGAAGAATAAAAAATATATACAGGGATTAAACTACGAGGGATTTGACAGGAAAATTCGTTGTTTTAGAAAATTTTAGTTTTTTAAATGTTCCAGACGATAATATAACTATAGACCGTCGCAAGTGGCGATTGACGGGGTTCTCTCAGACACCTTCACCATCAATGCCGGTGTTCCTCAAGGGTCCATATTGTCGCCTACCCTCTTTTTACTGTATATTAACGACCTTCTAGTGAAAACCCAAAATCCAATTTATAGCTTTGCTGATGACAGCACACTTGTCTCATCTTTTACCTTGACTCCCCAAACATCCGCTGCCGACGCACATCTTCGCAGGCAGCATGAAGTATTGCGCCTCAACAATGACCAGGAAGAAATTTTGGCTTGGGGTGACAGTAACCAAATCGAATTTAATGCTAAGAAAACCCAGGCAGCAGTCTTCTCCAAAAAGGTTAACATTGCAGAACCGGATATAGTCATGGCAGGACACGCAATTCCCCTGGCACCGTCTATTAATTTGCTGGGGGTCAATCTGGGAGGTAATATGTCTTGGCATGATCACGTTGCCGCAATTGCCAAGGCAGCTGCACAGAAACTTGGTGTACTTTTCCGCACCAAAAGGTTGTACACATCTCATCAACTTTTGACACTCTGGAAAGCCCAGATTCGACCATCATTAGAATATTGCTCTCATGTCTGGAGCTCTGCACCCAAGCACACCCTTCGGCTACTGGATTCCATTCAAAGGAGAGCCGTTCGTCTGATCGGCGACCCCGAGCTGACCAAGACCCTCGATAGCCTGGAGCATCGAAGACAGGTTAGTAATTTGGCTTTCTTTTACAGATATTTCCACCTAGAGCAATGCAAAACAGAAATACACGGCGAACCGCTGCCGCTCATCCATATGTTGTTCAGCTTAGTACTCCTCGAACTTCATTGTTCAAGAATTCTTTCATCTGGAGAACGTCATCTTTGTGGAATGATCTTCCTGAGGTCGTGTTTCCCAATGAATACAATCTTCAACGTTTCAAGACCAACGTTAATCGCTTTTTTCGCACTCGCACCGCTCCCAGAGAGCCTTAAAGGATTTTTCCTACAGTGCAGGTGTTTTATCATAAAAAAAAAGTGGCTTAGTGGTGCGTTACTGGCACTTGACCGTTGCGTCCGATTTCGATCCTTGGAAAGGGTACACGCTTATTAAAAAAAGAGTGTGTCTGAAACTTTAATGGATAAAATAATACAGTATGCTGTTAGTGATTCCTAATATCGAGACCGAAAGGGACTTTTGGGGGCGTAAAAGGATGACTAATGCATACACGTGGTTCGGATCCCACGTTAAGCTGTAGGTCCCGTCTGGCTGACATTACCCAAACGATAGGGGATACAAATGGGCCTCATAGGCCAAAGTATACTGGTTCTTCCGCGAACCCCAGCAAAAAGAAAAATATAACCATAAAAACCAGAGATCAAAGGTCGAGCACGAATTGTTCCATGATGAGATTTATCAATATTTTGTAAGAAAAGAGATGAAATGTCTCTCGGCCTCAATTAGTAAAAATTGAACGAATACTTCGAAGTTTATCAAGTTAGGCAAATGTATTGTATCCATGGAAACCAAATGGCTTCCTTTTTCCCCAAAAATATTCTTGTCTTGATGGAAGGAGCCTTATCATTTTGATACTTTGACGGGTCTAGGAATCGGTGAGGTTCAGAGTGAGATTGACTAACGGACAGTGGGTGACTCTTCAGGTGAGCGCCCAGCTAAATAATTTGAGGTTAGTTTTGTTTGTCAATTCATGACAAAGCGTTGATATTCGGGAATCCAAACCACGTGATTCAATATGGCGGTTGGCTGGTAAAAAGCATTGAGCCACCCGTTAAATGTCACCAGCAATATTATTTATATAGTCACGTGCACCAATTACAACGCAGTATTTGCCAACCAGCCGCCATTTGGACACATCGTTGGATTGCCTAATAGGTATATTTTACAGTTAGTTTTGTTTGTCACTCCATGACAAGATGTAAAAGCCAAAATCAGGTATTATCTTGGTTTGTTTTTGAATTTGTCAACAATGATAATTGACAGTGGTATTTGAAAATGGCTGCTATTACGCCATTTTCATCGCAGCAATATGGACATAGTATTTAAACTCCTTCCTTCCTAAGTATTTTTATTCAATATTGTGCAACCCAACAATTGAAAAATTTTGCCATTCCTCCTAATGCCCCCTATCCCCCTTAAATGGTGTTGTTTTATACTAATCACTGTATGCGATCACAAGCAAGTTCAACAAGAACTGCCTGCTATCGTGTTTTACGCATATTAATATCATGTTAACGTGTCTGTGAAGTACACTCCCTATGGCGATGATCTACCCCCCATGGGTTGTAATTCCGAAAACGAAACCGATTGTAACGTTGTCATTGCTTCAGAATGTTTAGTTTACTGAAGACTATAATATCTTTGCATGTTGTTAGTGTTCCATATACCGAGTGTCCGGTAGACGATATCTCGTTAACGATCAACTTTATAGAAAAACTGTAAATACACAAGTTGTAGAGGTTGATGGTGTGCATCTTTTATATATAATTTTATATAAACAGAGTGTCTCGCGAATACAGGATGCACCAAACATTAATTTTTTTTAAATAAAACGCTATACAGGGTGTTACAAATTCGACATACTAGCATTGGAATCTCGGAAACCATAGGAGTAAGAGAAACGGTTAAATGGGGGCAAAGTTGTGCAATTCGTTGCTGATTATAATGCCGCTTTAATTTAATAAAGTTTTTTTTCTTTTGTATGAATGTTTTAAATAAAATGAAGTTTTTAATTAATATTGTGATTCGTTGCCAGCACCGGACTGAGAAGAAGTGTAAAAAATATGAATTTAAAAAAATAAGCAAGGACAATTCATCATTATGAGAAAGTAATATCGCCATTACATTTTGAGGTCCGTATTTAAAAAAGTAAAGTTGGCGATGGCCGCTCGGAGACGAAACGGCGGATCTTTAGCTTAACGTCATATTGTAGAGGAGAAAAAGTAGTAATAACAAAGTGTCATTTATTTTTAAATAGCTAGTCACATGAGCTCAGGAAAAAATAAATACGATTTTGCAAAACCTCGTTTTTTTTCTAATAAAATCGGAAGTAATCGGAATTTGAAAACTTATTATACGTATTATAATCAGCAACGAATTGCACAACTTTGCCCCAATTTAACCGTTTCTCTAACTCCTATGGTTTCCGAGATTCCAATGCTGGTATGTCGAATTTGTAACACCCTGTATATTTTCTATATGATATTAAGGCCTTATAGGTTTCTTGTTTAATTACAAAAGTTTTTGCCGACAAATGCGACGTTGCCAATATATGATTTTTTTAAATAATTTTTTTATATAATTTTAGATTTTTACAAAAAGAAGTTTGATTTAAAATGGCTAGAGTTTTACTAATAAGTATTAAAAGCTTTATCAAATTCGGCTTAAGGATACTCTTGCAATTTTTCCCGTAATTTTAGCAGTAAAGAGTTAAAAACGTGAAACATTAATGAGTGTGTGAATTTCCATTTTTTGACCAATTCAAACCTCCAGCACCACTTCCTGTTTAACCGGAAGTAAAGTCAACTCTAAAATTTTAGATGGAGACCCCCCTATTTTTATTCAACGCTTAAATTCTATAAAAAATTCTCAATGACATATTATACTTTATCATTTGTTTTTAAAAGGGCCGCCTAGATAAATTCTCCTTTGGTTTCTAAAATGTCCAATACTTTGGTAAAACATGGTAAGTGGTAAAGAGTAGGCCACGGAAACGTTAAAATAGTTAATTTTAACATACTTTATATTTTGAATATAAAATTTATATTTTGATGTGTTTGAGAAAAATGTATCCGTTAAGGCTATATTATTTACAACCTATTTTTTAAAAAAGCTAAACGAAATTTCTAGAGTTTTTCAAGCAGCAACCCATCTTTGTTTTATTACAATAATATTCTTTATTTAATTTTCTTTCTAACGGTTTATCACAAGTTAATAATAATTGTTTATTAGATAATAGTAGAAATTAACAAGAAATATCACAAATGTAATTTCTAGACCCATATAAGCCATAAGAAGTTTTGTCAAAACGAGTCTAGTATGCCGTGGAAACCCAAAACGTTTTTTCTGCTTTTATTCGACCAAAGTGTCAAATGGTATTAAATAAAATTACGAAGATTGAAATGAATGAATTGTTTTCCACGGCATACTTGACATAACTTCTCATGGCTTATACGGATCTTGTTAATTTCTACTATTACCTAATAAATAATTACAAACTTGGGATACAACATGAAATTCGTTTTTTTAAAAAAACAGGTTGTAAATAAAATAGCCCTAACGGATAAAAATTTTTTTAGGAAGTCAATTTTATATTAAAAAGAAGGTTGAAAAGAACCATTTTAATGTTTCCATGGTCTACTCTTTACTACTTAGGGTAAAATCGCCAAAATCGTACCATTGCCTAAATCGTACCACTACAAGTTTTCATATTAGACGATAAATTATACGACATCTATCGGACGTTGTTGTAGTGTCTAACTAGTGCCAGTTGCATAGTATAATCGTTTTGCACCGGTTGTGTTTCGCTAAGCGGGAAAAACAAGTTAAAAGAATTCGGTTTTTTTCATGTTAATTTTGTTGATTTTTTGCCAGGCTTTATCTCATTGGTAAGTAGTATTTATACAGATATTTTTTTTTAGTAGCATAGCCTGGGAAGTTCTTGTAATTTTGCAAAAATTGAATATAATTTTAGATCTATATTGGGGTTAGAATTGTATTATTTATTATTTTGATTGACAGTTTCCTAAATCGTACCACACACGCACATGAATAGTGTTCCAACGTGACACGTCTTAATACGGACTACATGTGCGACTTTTGTTTGTAGGTACTTTTAAAATTATTTTCAAAGGTGTGATAGATTTTTTTTAATGTTTTTTTTTGTAAAATACTTAATATAAACAATAGTTTTGTGTAATTTGTTGTCTTTACAACAAACTGTACTCATTCTTATTTAATATACCGCAAAAGAACACTATGGTACGATTTAGGAACCCACTAGTACGATTTAGGAAACCAGTTTCTTAAATCGTACCATTTGCTATTCCTTACAAAAACAGCTGTTTTTTATAAATTAAATAAAAAATTGTATTTTAAAAATTGCAGTTAGATGTCCAATAGACCGATCTATTGTTTTAAACCAAAAAATATACATTTCATTTATCAGTTTATAAGAAAAAAAATTAAAACCAAAAAGTGGTACGATATAGGCAACCTTACCCTACCGTGTTTTATCAAAATTATGGAATTGTATTTCGAGTTTTCATCTAATTCTTAAGATACAGGAGAAAACTTCATGGTTGAGTCACCCTGTATATTGTAATGCAAATATAAACCATGCATAGTATTTAAGTTAAATAAAAGGAGGAATAATATGTATACCGATTCACCATTTATAAAGAACTGATGTCTACATATTTGGCATTATTGTATTAAATTTATAATAATATATCCAAGTAGAATCTAAATACCTGAATATAAAATTAGCACCAAATAAAAAAGTTTTCGACATCATAATTTATTCACGTGCATATATCAAGAGCGCTTGTCATTATCGGACAAACTATTCCATTACTTTAATCATGCAAATATTTGAAAATGCGCCCTGAAATACCATCGGTTAGAATAAATCAACTGCCCTCTTCATTTCCACATCACCGACACGTCAGCTTTAAAGAAATGTCATGTCAACTGGGTAAATCTCCTTTTGTTAATGTTCAACTGTGGTTATTTGTAACCCCCATGAATGCTTTATTTGTCACCTTTGCTTTAAAGCTAGAGTGTTAAATTTTTTCATATTTTTTTCATCCCAACTTTATCTCTGTCTGTTGTTAATCGGATTAAGGACCTAAACGGTTATATTAGAATGTAATTGAAACATTTATTCCAAACGGTTGAACTGCTAAGTATCACTCGAAGCATATAAAGTAAGACCACGTTACTGTACATAGTCTTGCATGTCTGCTTTTATAGTAAACAATTCAAATGAAAAATTTCAAGATCATGTAAAGGAAGGAGTATAAAAGTCGCTGAAGTGAATCTTTATTGTAGTCATTTCCTTGGAATTATTGTTCAAGTACCTAAAATAACTACGGTTAATGCACCTGTTACCACCTTGGCGATTCTTTTGCTAATAATAAGTGAATCCGAACAAAATTTTTAAATTATTCTCCAAAGTAACCAGTTCAATGCGAAATTATGAACCGAATCCTGTCCGAGCTAATTGACGGATTTTTAAAAACTTTTGAATTTTGGGATTGGGAAATGTGAGAAAATTATTTTTATTAAAAAAAAAATAATTTCCAATAGTTTTTACAATATAATGAACTTTAGTAATTTTGTTATGATGTGCGTTGGCTTATATCTATTTCCTCGATTTTTTTCTCTGCATAAAAACAACTTTCTTATACCCATATATCAGTATATAACGAAAACAGATCACTCAATCTTCACAGACGGTTCAAAAATGGACGTTGGTGTGGGAGCCGGGGTATTTTCCGAAAGTCTACAAATACAGAAGTAGTATAGACTTCAACTCCCAACTATTGTAGTATTTTTCAAGCAGAAGTAGAGAATGTGGTCAATATCCTGCAAGAACACCTTGGCCTGGAAGTATAGCCTCGTCGCGATTAAGGCAATCTGTTCTAGCAGCGTCAAATTAATGCTAGTAAAGCGATGTCGCAACAATCTGTGCACACTTGGCAACCAACATCGGGTTACTCTGTGTTGATTTCCTGGACACTCCAAAATAGATGGCAATGAGGCTGCCGATGAGCTCGCGAGAAAGACAATACGGTGAACAGACCACTGGGATTAGTCAAAGAGGAGATTGATTACACGGCCATGTAGCATGCACAAAACAGATGGATAGAGTTAATAATCTGTAGTACATCCAGGCAACTGTGGCCCACATTTGATAAAAAATCGAACTGCAGATTTATTGAGATACAGTCGGAAAGACATGAGAAATATTACTAAGGTTGTTACCGTTGTTACTATTATATCTATCGCAATTAATTCCTATTGATACCGTTGTCATGATGCAGGTTTGATAATCAAAGTAGTTCCTGGTTCCTGGAATATCTACATGGTTTGTAGGTACATCCCCTATTTTATGAATCTTTGTTCGTTAATTTTGAAAATTACCTTTTAATTTTAAAATTAAACACGCCTTTGCAATTAAAAAGCCGGATCTACGTCATCCAATATTATAAAGGTTGTCACGATAAAGACGAAAGTGAATGAAGTAAAACAAGATGTAACCTGAGAATGCTCTGTTGTTAAACAAATGCATGCTCTGCATAATGGGCAAGATTTAATTCTGATATGCAGCCGTTCTCACCTTGGCAATATTTCTATCAATGCTACCTAACCGGTCACAGTTATTTTAAGAATATCAATTCTATGGGTTTAAGATACAAGGATATTAAACACCAAAATATCAATCGAAGAAGAACCCTTTCCAGAAATATTGTCTGCGACTCTGTTGTTTTATGTTCTTTTAAGTATTACGACCAAAATCAAGATTTAGTAAAACTAGTAAACTATTCTTACCAGGGAATTACATATTGGGAATCTATGCAAAAAGGACGATCAAATCCTTCAGCAACACATTAAGTTTAAATTAAGACTACGTTAAAAAATTAAAATTATCAAAAAGAATATTTTGTTTTTTCGTAAAGAAGAAAGCACATGTCTTGTTCTTAGAGAACTTACAAGCATGAGAATGCCCCAAAAATAAGTTATGAAAACCTATTTAAATTTTTTCAAACAGATCTTTTTTAATATTTTTTTTTGATTTTTATATAAATCCTATACATATTTCATGAAATATGTCATATATCTCTACCTAAATGCTACTAGAACTGTTAAATTGGAATGTCCATCGTGGGGCTTATATTGGTAATGATCTCCGAAGAGCGTCTGCTTGGAAGGCACCCTTTTTTCTACCAAAAGGAATTAAACCTCATACCAAGAGTTACTTAATAGCCACAGTCCCAACCAGGTCGCGTAAGTCCCCTAAGGCGGTGACATTTTCGTAAAAAATTACGGTAAAATTTCATAATATTTACTGTATTTTTTACACTATATAATCAGGATTTTTTTTCCCTATATATTATAAACTAAATTTCCATAGGTAAGTAATATTTCTTTAAAGATATTGTAAATTTAAAACTTTTATGAAAATTTACTATCAAAAAATATTTTTTCCGCTATTTGTCAGGCAAAATTACAGCTATTTATTTTTTACAGTATTTAGAATGAAAATATTTTTTAAACTAATAATTTTTTGGTGTAGGACTACCAAGAGATGGCGCTAAGCGCTGTATACAACCTAAGAACGTTGATACCATAGGCTTAAGTATAAAAACTTTCGTTTGGTATCAGTTATCAGTGGTTGCCGATCTGTTACAATTGTAACAGATTTGTTACGTTTTTAAAGGATCTGTTACGCTGTTACGCCTTTAAGCAATCTGTTAAGTTTTCTTGAGGTGTAATTTTTTTTGGGTAGGAGGAGAAAGAACCCTTTTTGTGGTTTGTTAGTCATCATCACGGGGGGGTGTCATTAATATACAAGCCAATGACAACGACGAATTAGCCGGCAGGTGAAGTCAGTGGGGTGAGAGGGACATTAACTAGGAATTTATGTTTTTACACTAAAAGTTTAGTTTTATTAATAATACTCGTTATTTATACAACTTTTTAAAAAATTGTATTTTTTGAAGTTATTAAAAATTAGAGTGTAGTTAATGTTTAAGATTTCAGTTGCAAATTTTGAAATAATTTGAATTGTGACTGATGTTGGTCACCCTGTTTCTCGCCGCCATCTTAGAATTTTACGGTCGCGTCGGTCGCATTGGTCGGTCGCCATAATTTTAGTTGGCATTGTTCTAAAGTTTTTGTGAGTTTTCTCGTCGTAATTTTGTGGAATTTTGGTGGATAACCCATTTTAAATTGAAAGAAGTGTGATCGTTTTTGGTCTATTGTGATTACCATTTAAAAATTCTATTTTGTAATTGAAAGTTATCTGTTGGAGCACAATGGTCAGTGAAGTTTTATTGGATTATTAAAAGTGGCCACGCCGCACGGCGCTGAGTTTTAGTAATTTGGAATTTTCTTGGACAGGTAATGTAAGTATACCTTATGTTTATTAATTTTTATGTGAAATAACTACTAACACTACTCCCTGATTTTGATATTATGAAAGACCCCCCCCCCCTGTCTTTAATTTTCTTCCTTAATTAATTTTGACCAGAAGGATGCTCGATGGGGCACTATGGGTAACATTATACTTATAAAAATAGTAACTTCAGTATACATCATAGTTCTCAATATTCCAATAATTTATAATCATACACCTCTGTTCATATGCAAAATAATGCAATAATTTGATAATATTTTAATTAGTATTTTTTATAACTCATCAGTGGACACCAGAAACTTCTGTACAACCTATAAAAACTGGTGTAAGCCATAGAAATCTTGGCAGTAACCTATTCTACAATTTTTCTGTAATATTTCAAAGAATAATGTTTGCTTTCGGCACACTGCTTTAACCCGTGCTGCTTTGTCCTCCTTTCTCTCCCTCGTTTATTAATTTAGGTAATTAGTTGTAAATGTTTCTTTTGTTGTACTATCCATTTCTAAAGCTTTTACCCCTAACTTTAAAATATTGTAAAGTCTGTTACAAAAAAGTAAAAGAGGCCGAGATTAAAGGGAAAAATTCCTATTTCATCGCTACCCTATTAAGTAGTCATTTTTTTATAAGTTTTCCACAAAATACCTGTTACAACTCCTTCAAGATCAGGGGTCAAAACTTTAAAAAGTTTGTTTTGCCATTAGTTGCAGAAAAATGTAACAAAACGTTTTAGTTTATGTGTCTGTATACTATATAACTCGCTTAATGAACACTCCAGGGTAACAGAGGGTCACCTTTAAACAATTACTTTGCTTAGTTCTAATACATTCTTCTTTTGCTTCATGTAAAAAGTTTTAATAAAATACATACTTTGCAAAAAACAGTTTCATCAGACTTCTGCCTACAGCTTTGACAGTAATAATAATAATCTCAACATATTGCTTTAGAATACTTTAGATCATATGATTATAGCTTTAACCTATAATAGGGTTATTTCTAGGGCGGTATAAAAAGTTACTCGAGCACACCTTAAAAGCTTCCTTAGTCTATGCTTTTGTATAAGCCAAAGAAACCTTTGAGGTATCCTGCAACGACCCTGCATACCACTCCTAGAATAAAATTACAACAATATGAACCTAACCTAGAGCTTACATGCTTTTTTATAACAAGACATTTTACTTTTACAAATCAGATACCTAAGTACTGCTTTTGTTTTTCTTTTTTTTTTTCAGTATACCCCTATAGCTCTATCAGCTGCTATCGAGATTCTATTTGAGTGTTGAATCGCTGCTGCAGTCAACGAGAACTATTTGGTGTTAAATATATATCAACTCATGATTGCAGTTTAAACTTTTGTAATGGATCGTCTTATTCTTTGTATTTTAAGTTTTTTAAATTTTAATAAATGTTTTGTAGGTATATCATTGTTGTTTTGTTTAGGACGTTGATTTAAATAATAAGATTAAGATCATCAAAAATATAACTCATGGTATTAATAGACTAGGTTGTATTAGTAATATAATAACTATTGCATCTTAAAAAATATATTTTTTGACATAATTGCTCAAAAATAAGAAATAGCCAGGCACATGCACATTTTAACGTTAACATAAAGCAAATGTTGCCTAGTTATTTATTATTTTGAGCAATTATGTCAAAAAATATATTTTTTAAGATGCAATAGTTATTATATTACTAATCAATCTTTTCAAATACTCCCGCCACTATCAATCGGTAAATACGTTATCTGTATTGCCGACATTGTCACCTCAGTCGGTAAAGCTACCTCCTATTTTTTTTTTTTCATACCGACCGATTTACTCTGCAGGGGGCTCATAGATGGCAAGTGATGCGTCGAAATAACATGGCCGTGACTTTTCTCAAACCCTTTTTTATTCTGTGGTCATCATTAGTCACTTTGGATTAGAAGAAGAGATATTCTATAAGATTACTATTTTAGTCAATCTGTTACGGTTTTTAAGCTTATCTGTTACGATCGATTCAAAAAAATTTTGTGGCAACACTGTTTGGTATGGTATGAACACCTACCCGGTAATGACGAGAACAGCAGAGTTCGAAACCGGTCTGGAGGTGGTGATATGTTACCAATAGTAAAGTTTCACTTCAAGTGGAGTGAAAAAAAAAAAAGTTTTCATGTATTTCTTAAAAAATTAGTTAATTTTACAAAGAACTTACTATTACTCTATAAATACTCTACAAAATTATATGAAATCTACGGAAGTTTCTTACACAACTATAGTGTAATTATTTTTAACCCTGGCGTAACAAATGCCTAATATATTATGAAGTAAAGTAATAATAATAATAATAATACCTTTATTTCAAATCATGTACAATATACATAAAGGAAATGACGTCAAACATCAACAGTTTACACTTAAACTATGGGCAGAAATCGATTATATTTTATAGTTCTAGGTCAATCAACAGTTTCTTAATTTCTAGCTTAAATCTATTAATTGAATTCATCTGTTTAATATTATTTGGCAATGTATTAAATAACTTTAAGCACATCATATAGTGTGGACATTTTTCTGTCAGAGTTAGTCGATGTACCGGATATGACACATCCATTGTCCTTGTTCTATACTCATGGGCTATAGTTAGATTAAACATTCCTTTGTGCTTAAAGCAAAACATTAGACATTCTTATATATAAATCCCATAAACTGTCATTATTCCTAAATTTTTAAAAACACCTCTACAACTTTCCCTGTAGGTATTCCATTTTTCTTAAAGTTCTCACTACTTGCTTTTGAGCCACAAAGATATCATGTGTCGAGTTGTGCTTTCCCCAGAAGACAATCCCATATCTCATCACGGATTCAAAATTTGCAAAATATAGCATTCTAATCGTCTTCTCTCCCATATATTTGCCGACGACCCGTATGCTGTAGCAGATAGCATATTGAATTTAATTTTTTTCTCAAGGTATCTACATGATATGACCAGTCGAAGAATTCGTTAATATAGACAACCAAAAATTTTATATCATTCGAGAAATTTATTTTTGTGTTTTCTAGTTCTATAGTTGTTGTTTGTTTTTTCTTTATTTAAAATTAGTTTATTTCTTGTAAACCATTCTGTTACAGCAGCAAAAAAGCGTTTGGATTTCGTGAAAAGGTCCTCCACATCCTGGCTACTAACAATAAGATTTGTATCATCTGCATATTTGACTAAAAATGTTCATAATTTTTAGCTGTTATACACGCCAGATCATTAACAAATATTATAAAGAGAATCGGACCCAAGATACTTCCTTGTGCTATGCCAATGCCATTATGCAAAATTTCAGAGCTACAGGTTTTCCCATTTTTTGTGACTGATACTGACTGTCTTCTGTCAGGCACATAGGACTCCAACCCTTTTTTAGCAATTCCCCTGATACCATACATTTCTAATTTTTTAATTAGTATTTCTCTCTAGTAAACTATACAAGCATTATAACAGCATGTTGATTTTATATTAAAAGATGTTTAATGTTCAGAAAAGCCTAATTTCTTAACAAACATAATTCCAACTAACTACGTGAGGCTCATCCTGTAATTCGATTTGAAAAAGTGCAGTTATTCGTAATTTTCTTGTTCAAAGTTTCAAAGCTTAGTATACATACAAATACGAAACTGAATCTACCTAAATATGTAGGCCTCAACCATTGGAAATAATATGGGCAATGAAAACTCCAAATAGCATAAAGGGATTAAGCAAATGGAAATAGTCAGATTAAAGTGGTGAAAAGGATTTTGCAGCATTCGGTATGCGGACTATGACCACTAAGAAGATTTGGATAATTATAAAAATCCCTTTTAGTCGTGAAAATAATGTTTAAAATTGTGTTTTGAATTTTTTAGAAAACCAATTTTTACATTGCAAATGACTTAATTTAAATTTATAAGGAAAGAAGTATTTTAGTACTAAATTTGTTTTTAGCAGAATTAAAACTATATTTGCAACATTTTGCTAAAATTATTTATCCATAAAACGATTTAATTGCAAAAAATCTAATTAATACTAAAGAGTTATTGGCATAACAAAAAAATGTAACAGTGAAGACACAACTGGGAGACTATAAGATCTAAATATTTCGATGGTCTAAATTTAAACCCAGAAAGTTAGTAAGAGTCTTTAATCTTTTGCACCGCCGCAACTTGAAAATTTATATAAAAAAAAACTAACAAAACTATCGCACTTAATTAATTATTAATATTCCTTATGAAAATGTATTAGAAAGTGATTTTTATAAGCAGTGGCGTACATTGCACCCCCGCAACGGGGGGGGGTTAATTTTCAAGATTTTATTTTTAGCTTTTCACTGATCTTTGAAAGGAAAATTGATTTAGGTTAATTAAACATCATTATTGAGAAACAGACTAAAATTATATACGATTTTATTATCTCACCCATTCCTGATTAATTTTCAGTCAGAGGAATTAATAAATGACATCGCCAAAAAAAATGTTAGGCTGTAATCGCGATTTCTTTTAACAAGTACACTGCAGCGGCGGCGCCAGGAGGAGCCAGGGTGGGCGCTGGCCCACCCTAAAAACATTGATGCTCACCCTAGTGCCCACCCAAAATTAAGGGATTAAGGGAAGTTACCTGGGGAAGGGGATTTGGGGGAAGGGGACTGTGAAATTTTTGATGAGAGAAGAGTGGTATTATTATAGAAAGATGTAATAAGAGATAAAGAGAACGATGGTGACATTTTTTTTTCTTTATACGTCAGTTTGGACAAGATGGGAGTTTTGTTTGTTTACCTCACTTATGACGGTATAGAGCGTGGGGAAGGCAGTGATGGCTCGCGGTCCTAAAAAATGGTGAAAAGCTAGGTATAGTGAGTGTACTTAAACAAGCATTGACTAAAAACCCGTGTAACAAAACGTCTCTCTTATCCTCATCTGTCCAACGACTGAATGGAGTTTTCAACAAATTACAAACTATGCCATTAATTGGGTTCATTTTTAAAACACACAACTAAGTAGGTACATACGTACACACTACTGATTTAACTGAAAAATAAAAACAAAACTTTTTAATCACACAGTAAATCACGTAAAAACTATATCTATAACTAGCCACCTCTCCCGAAATCGGGCCTAAAAAAGCGTGTCTCCCAGGTTTCATATAATTTCTCCCGGGAATTCAGTTTACAAAACGCTCCAAGAGCGTGGGGGGAGGCGGCGACCTTTTTTGATTATTAGACTTCCGGAATCGTTGGGTAAGGAAGGTGGCAACCCTATCTATAACCGTAAGTTTCGCGAAGCCTCAAAATAAATACCTTAAGGTTAGGCGAACCAATGCTAAAACAATGGTGCATACGACTGATCAATTTTTAAATTGCCCTTCATCATAATATAAATTGTTACATGCTGTTTGCGTGACTGACGTCACGTAACCATAGCGACGGCAAATATCAAAGCCATGTTAGACGTTGGCTCTTCACTTGCTTTGAGCTAACGGACACGGTGGTTGGGGCGCGCCAAAATGCACGAGTGTTTATAATTATTGTCTATCGGAGTCAACCGTGGCCGTATTATGCATAGCTACATTCGGATTAAATTAATATCATTAATTCGAACATAATTATTTTTTTAATGGCTAAAATGGTAGCTGTGTTGGTACATTAATATTTAATATCGTCGAAAAGCTTTCCTCCTGGTTGTATTTTTTTTGGTGACGAGCCCCTTCATCTACTTCACCTGACGAGCCGCCACTGGGGGGAGGAGGCGACCTCTAGTGCCCATCCCATAAATCATGGGGCCACTTGTGCCCACCCATTCCAAAAATCCTGGTTCCGCCACTGGTACACAGTTAAACTTTTGGTTAAGTGAATCCGAACAATATTTCTAAATTCTTCTCCAAGCATTGCATTCTCTTGAACCGAATCCTGTCCATATTTATTGACGGATTTTTAAAAACTTTTTAAATTTGGACAGATATTGGAGAATGTGACAAAATTATTTTTAATAAAAAAAAAATAATTCTTAAAATTTTTTACAATACAATCAACTTTAGTACTATTTTGTAAGAAAAAAGACACAAAGTCTCGACCTCAAAGTTTTTCGGTCTATTTATTATCTATGGTAACATGTTTCGCCTTTAACTGGCATCATCAGACCTTATAAACAGTTAAAAATTCTAAATTTGTTTTTAAAACAAACACAAGTACATTGTACAAGAATAAAACGATACAAATTGATTAGATATTAGATTTATAATTTAAAATCTTTACATGGCTTCTAATAATTATCGATTATAGTTAATATATTTTTTTGGTTTTTAATAAATATAAAATAAACTTTATTTTTAATTTTTTTTTTGCTCAGTTATGCTTATTTCATAAAGTTTTTTTTTATAGGTTTTAGATTATTTATATTAGTGTATTAGTATAACTCCCTACAAGTTTCTTTAAAAATTTTATGTTTTTTCTAATTTTCAATTTGGGATTGTTATCAAGATAAATGTAGTAAATTTTCCATAGCAGTTTACATTTTACCTGTGCCACGTGCAAAAATGTTATTTTTACGTAGGTATACGGGGTGATTCCTAAGTTGATACTTCTTTTTTAGCTGTGTATAGAAGGCATTAAAATAAACAACTTTTTCAAATACCTTTTTTCAAAAAACTCAAAAATAGGCGCGATTGAGAAGTAAAAATGCGGGCTTGGTCATCAAAACGTAGCCCGCTATAGATTCTGTTGTTTTTCTTTTTTCTTATTAGTCATTCAATTTACGGGTGGTGTTGAGCAATCCGCTATAGTGTGTTTTCTGAATCAAGTTCATTTTAAATTGGTGACAGGTGAAAATAGTAAAATTTGAAAACAATGAACTAATAGATATGGTGCTAATTTACTGTGAGTGTCGTAAAAGTGCGAATGTTTTTCGAGATTATATGCAGAACGCTTTCCCTTGCGGGCTCATCCTACACTAAGAAGTTTTCTTAATGTTATTCAACGGGCAAGTTAGGCAAAACCGTGTTTGATTCGTAGTGTAATAAATGAATGTAAGTACTTTATTTTTGAGTTTTTTGAAAAAAAGATATTTGAATATGTTGTTTATTTTAATACCTTCTATACACAGCTAAAAAGAAGTATCGACTTAGAAATCACCCTGTATATTCATTATAAACTTTCTGTTAACATCCTTAGATTTACACTTTCTGGTCTGCTTCAAGTTTGGTACCGTTTAGACACTTTGTAACTATGGCGCCAGAAGGCGCATTTATTCATTTTTAGTTGTTTATTTTTATTTGCTTAATCTTCTTTTCAATAACGGGAATAGAGGGTTTTTGTTTTGTCATGGGAGGGGTTTGAATCTCTTAACCCCTCCGCCCCCTTTATATACGACTCTGCTCGTAGCTATAATTTATTCTGTGATCATAAGCCTTGTGGGTAAAACTTTTTCGAAATCTTATTTTTGATTAACTTTGTCACTTTAGTGTACACACAATACCCACGTAATGAAATTACTATTTCCAGTTAATTTAATTATACCTAGCTCTAAATATATTTTAGTTAATAAATACTACCTAAATAAATATTTGGTTATATTTCTGATATTGCCTATTTAAATATTGTAGTAGAACGTTCTTTCAAGTATATAATTTTTATAATTCGATCGAAACATAATATCATTTACTCTCGTTTATAAATTCTACATGTTATTATGATCAATTGTTTGTTAAATATTAAATGTAAACCGGCATATCACCTGATCTCTCCCACGATCACCGTAAATTGTTTGCACGTTATGTTCTAATAATAACAGGGTGGTGCACAATAAGGATCATAAAAATAGAATGATATCCTTTGCTACTTGAATGAGACCCTAGACTGATAATTTTCAAGGAAAATAGTTTACATACAAAAGCAAATTAATAATTTAATAATAAATAGAAGTCTGATATTTATTTCTTCGTTCATACATATACAGGGTGTCCCATAACTTATGGGCCATAGAGTAACTGGAGATATTAGACATCAAACTAAGCCGATTATGTCATATAAGTTTTTTTTTGATAATTAAAATATTAATTTAATTATGTAGGTACTATATTTTTTTATGTTTTGGGATGTTTAAAGGGAAATATCTCGAAACCCGTTAAAGATATTAAGATCAATTAAGTACACCTTTTTGACTCAGAAAATGCCCTTCTTTAAGAAACTATAATTGAAAAATACCTAATATCACAGGTAAGAAAAAAAATCATAAATTTCTACAAATTCTTATTTTTTGCTCATAAAAACCTAATATTGCCAACTTTCAATTCGATTCATTAAACCCTTTTAAAATTATGGCGTATTTTCGAGTATAAACTTTTACTTTCAACACCCTGTATCTCTAGAACGAGTAACAATCCGAAAAAACGTATATTACTTAATTGGCTTACTTTGATGTCTAGTATCTCCAGTTACTCTACGGCCCATAACACCCTGTATACATACAATTGCTTTGACAGAATAGCTATGGAAATATAATTTTATCAAGAAAATGTTATTAAAAATATATTATTTTAAAAAATTATCTATTTTGAGGATTGTTACAACACCGTGAAACATGATAGACGTTCCTTAAATTGTAGAACTACTTTGGAATATGACAGACTTATGTAGGAATTATTTAAACAAAACTTTGGAACCTGTCTGACTTTTTTAAGTTGTTGTGTTGGAATGTGCCATAATTATTAATTTATTAATAAATATAAGTATGATAATAGTTTATCTTTTATAAATGTAAGTCTAAGTCCGCTTCTATTCAAAGTTCGGCCCTAGGAGCTAGACAAATTTGAGGTCATTTTATATTGTTCAACCAAATTTGGTAAATATCTATTATACATTTACCACGTCAAAATTTATTTTTTCATGAGCAGTGTGTTTTGGAAGGTAGATTACGAATTTAATAGCCGTTATTCTACACATACACAAGTTCAAGAAAAATGCTTTAGATTCGTAATCTACGACTCATAACACACTATTCCTGAAAAAAATATCAATTTTGGCATGGTGAGTGCTTATATTTACCCAAATTTTAGTTGTAAAATAAATTATTATAAGGGTATACTGATTAGGTTTTTATTAAAATACCCAAAAATTTGGCTATGCGAAAAAAATAAAAAAAATTATATTTTTATTGTTTATATAATATTATATTTTCTTATAACAAAAAATAAACTAACAGTAAAAACGAACAGAAGCGAATAAACAAATAAAGGAACAAAAATATTTTCTATATTTAAGAAATTTTATTTATCAAAATTATTTTGAAAAAATCTTTTTTTCTATACCGGGTGACAACGAATGTTGTTACCCCCCCTATTTTTTCCGTAGTATTATTAATACAATATTTAAAATTTTAGGAGATTCTAAGTGTATATTTTGTTAGTTTTTAGTAAAGTCATATTTTTAAAATCACTTCCGGTTTGACGGGAAGTGGTATCAACTCTTTTATTTTAAATAGAAACATATTATTTTTATTCGATATTTGAGTTCTACGGCAAATTTCCTTTAAAATGACATATCACACAGATCATTTGTTTTTAAAATGGCTTCCAGGAAAAAATTTTAAGGAAATTCTTAGATGGCCATGGAATCGCTAATATAACATGACTTTTTGAGAGTGGGCCATGGAAGTTTTAAAGTGGTTTATTTTAACCTGTTTTATGTTAAACAAGTAGGCTATGAAATATTCTGTGAAATGACAAAAGTGTTCGTAACAAAAATTGAAGAACTCAATTTTTTTTTTGAAATATGACATTTCTCGATTTTTTTCAATTTTAGCCACTCCTTTAAGTATAATACCATGCTTATGAAACATTTTTAAAAAGATAATTTAATAAGCTATTTTTTGGCCCTAAATGAATGGCTTGTTGCCATTTAAAAATATTGAGTAATTCTTTCTCAATGTTTAAAAAAATTTGACATATCTAAAATATTTTTGACATAAGCATCTTTCGCAAAGAATGTTATTGTTTAACATAAAACTAGTTAAAATAGACCACTTTAAAACTTCCATGGCCCACTCTCAAAAAGTCATGTTATATTAGCGAGTCCATGGCCATCTAAGTATTTCCTTGAAAATTTTTCCTGGAAGCCATTTTAAAAACAAATGATAATGTGTGATATGTCATTTTAAAGGAAATTTGCCGTTTAATTCAAATATCGAAAAAAAATAATAGGTTTCTATTTGAAATAAAAGAGTTGATACCACTTCCGGTCAAACCAGAAGTGATTTTAAAATTATGACTTTACTAAAAACTAACAAAATATACACTCAGAATCTCCTAAAATTTTAAAATTTGTATTATCAAAACTACGGAAAAAATAGGGGGGGTAACAACATTCGTTGTCACCCGGTATATTGTGATGAAACAAACACCTTGGAATTTTAGAAAAGTTTTAAACTTGTATTGTCTTTATTTGTTTTGAATCGGAAGGTTTTAATTAGTAGGTATCTCCAGTCGTCTTCAGGTGAACACTGTGAGAAGACGACTGGAGATACTTACCAATTCAAAACAAATAAAGACAATGCAAGTCCAGAACTTTTCTGTCATTCAACACCTTAGAACATTCTTAAATTGTAACACTAGTTTGAGATAAGACAGATTTATGTAGAGATAAATTAATTAACACTTTGGAACATGTCAGACTTTTGTAAATTGTATAGATAACAAATATTTTGGGATATGACCTACATTTCTTAAAATGGTAACAATACCTTAGGATGTAAAATACTTTTTAAGAATTATAATAATACTCTAGAATGTGACAGACCTTTTTAACATTATATCAACACTTTGAGACACGACAGACGTTTCTTTAATTGTAGCACTACCAAAATGGACTGATGTAGGAATTATGTTAAAAAGCCCTTTGGAATATGTTGGATATTTTTATTTGTATGTATCAGTACTTTGGGATATGATATACCTACTTTTTTAATATTTGCAACAACACTTTGAAATATGACAGACCTTCTCAAAATTTTAACAATGCTTAGTACTATGACAGACATTTCTTAAATTATAGCACTGCTTTGGAAAATAACAGATTTATCTAGAAATTATTATATATTATATAACACTTTAAAACATGGCCGAGTTTCCTATTTTTGTGAGTGGTTGGTTTGTCCAATATTCAATTGCAAAATTAAAGAGCCTGAAGCCAGCCAAGAATGTTAAGAAAAAAAGTGAAAAAATATGGAAACGACCAAATTTAATAATCTAAACATGAGTTAGTTAGAGGGGACAGGGATAATAACTTGTTAATAAGTTAATTTAGATAATAGTTAGGCAAATTCTTGACGAATGTGCTTTTCCACCTCTCCCCCCTTCCTTAAGAAAGTTAGGCAAGTTTCGTCAATAAGCTTTTACACATTAATTGGTATATAATAAGATGTTATAGTGTTTTCCCAGTTCTTTAAAAGCTATACCTACTAGCAAATAAATTTATTATGAAAATGTTATTAAATTTGACATGAAATCACTTTCCATAAGAGACGCGTGGGTTTCTTTAACTAAATTCAATGTAATAAATCAAAGGGTTTTTTTTATCGTAAAACGCATAGTTATTACTAGGTATTATAATTAGTTTAAACACACACACACACAAAATAATTAAATAATCCAAGGATATTTTATTAATGTTGAAGTATTCTGTCACTATGAATGATTAGCAGACTCATGATTTATTATATTATTGTATTTGTCCACAATAGAAAATGACTTTAGTGTCAATGTATTATTAAAATTGGTTTCAACCAACATATTTTATTAGTTTAATTGTTGAATCATCAAAATAAATAAATTGTCCCGTGCGTCAGGATAGTTTTTAATTTAATTAAATGAAGAGTTAAAGAATAACAATAAAATAAATATATGAGATATAAATATTGTGTGTAATTTTCGACAACTTTCTATGAGATTACAGAAAATCTGTAGGTTAACTTGCATTCCGTAGGAATTTAAAAAGCAAAGAATAGGCAACATTCTAAACAACTTGCAGCTGCAAGATAAGGTGCAAGTTTTTTGTAATCTCAACTTTAATTTGCTTACCCAAGTATATGCAGCTGCGGGCTAGATATTTAAATTTAAACATTATTTTACGTTTTGGGTTAAATTGCTTTAAAACTTGCTAATTTCTAAAATCTTTTACAAATATACAAAATTTCCGCTAATCTGGGAACCAATTTTTAAACTAGTAATATTAATAGCTAATTTATTTACTTTGTGCAGCGAGTACAAAACCAAAACTGTGTTGTTTTGGAGAAATAATAAATTCTTGTCGAAATGGCGAAGATATATTTTTCTTAGTTGCCTTATCAATCCGTTTCATAGGCGCCAACTTTGGGGGTGCTTGGAAGCTCAAGCACCCACGTGCCCAGCACCCACGAGTTTTATGGTTCTATTTGCACTCATTTATGATATTTTAATAAAATATAAACACTGACAAACATGAATATAAAAATATTGTCGTATGGGCATATAATTTCATAGTTTTGGCAACTTTTACTAAGTGTCTTAATAAGCCCATTAGATATAAGAAATATCTGGAAACCTTCGTTAAATAGATGTGAACTTAGAATACCACGCATGAACTGAACGCATACCTGCACCCATCTCAGCTATATTCCAGTGCATCTAGCTATAGTATAAATAGAGCTCTAGTTCCTGTACTTATTTAGTATTTACCTGAAGACGTCTGAAGATACTTATCAAACGAAACGTTGTGATATAGAGCTAATAAAGACAATGCCAGTCCAAAACTCTTAACTTATTTAAGAAACACTATTGTCTCCTACCTTCAAACAAAAAAACACATTTTCATGAAAATGTTTTATTATTAAAAATATAAAAACAATAAATTATTTCTCCTAAAATATAATTGTTTATATTCCGAATGGTCTAAACCAAAATCGTGGCAGTATTCTTATATCAGCACAAGAACGAAATTTTTCTTGTGGTCCACATCCAACAGCCGACGTACCGTCCTCACATTGCCCCCAATTGTTACCTGAAAAAAAAATTAAAACATTTCAAAAACTTTAAATAGCCATTAACAATGGGTTTATGAAATTGTTCTGTTTCCACGTTTACAGTGTTGAAAAATCAAATTGGCATTGGTTTAGAATTAGATGAAAATATCATTGTTCATTTATATTAATAAATATATCGCTTTTTGTCTATTATTCTGCTAAAGGCCAAATGTGAGGAAGATTCAAAATGATTTTGCGCAAATATAAAAAAAAACAAAAAAAAAAACGATAAATATGTATAATTTGGTCCATGGATTTGCAAACGTGGACGTAACTGGAACACTTTTTTTATATATGATTCTTAAGGGTTTTTTGGGCTCGGTTTTAATAAAGAAACATCTTTTATACGCTCACCACACAAAAATTGATAATTTTTTCAGAAATTATGATATTTTGAGCCGTTTTTATTGCAAATGCTTGAGTTTTGAAATATTGTAAAGTGCCGTTTTGTATAAAGGTTAGACTTTGGATTCATAATGAAGCATTCTCATTTTGCTGAACTATTTTTTTATTTGGTAGGAGAAAAAAAGTCGGTCTAAACCACAATATATTTAATGAAAATTTCTTTCAGGGGTAAATTACATAGTTGGGAGAGAACATGTTTCGACCTTGGTAAAGGTCATCATCAGCTCTAATATAGAAGTAACGTAAGAAGGCTTTACATTGGCACAACAATGTTGGTATAAATATTAATGTAAGAAATCAAACGGTGATAGAGGTTTCTACAACGTAATGTCTTCATGAAAAAAAATTTTAAAAAACTTTTTCAAAAAACCCTTAAAAAATTCTTTAAGGGGGAGGGTGGACAGAATGAGTGATTGGAGCCATTTGGTTCGCCTTCGGCCGAGTAAAAAGGCGGAAATAGGTTCAAAAAGAAAAAAAAAATTTAAATAATAATTTCAAAGGTCAGGATCTAAAAATTCTAAAAATCACAACTTATGACTTGTTAAAAAATGTGGTATTTTAAATTTTTTTTATTGTAAATTATTACTCATCTTTAATAAAAAATCTATTTTTCTGTTTTTTCTTGTTGTGTTGTAATAATATTTTATTGCATTTGGTTATATTTTTGTTTATTTAAAATAGCTCGCTAGAAAAGGGAAACGGGACAGAAAAGTATAATAGAAAATACTATATATAAAATAGTATTCCATTTACTCGCTTTTCTTTAAAATTGCATCACAAACCAATAACTAAGACGATAGGCGTTTAAACCCTTAATCTTTATCAGGACTTTTAGAATAAATATTTTAAAAACTTTCCGACAAAACTGCTTCCTAATCTAAGCCAAAAATACATCGTTCCTATTAAAATCATTAATTTTGGCGTGGTGAGCGTGTTATAGTTACGGATGTACTAATATGTTGATTTTGTGCTGTGTTGGTTTTTACATTTTTTAAATAAATATTTAAAATTATATTAAGAATCCAAAGTGCGACGAAAAATTAGGTTGCAACCAAAGCTCGAGTTTCATTAAAATTTGTTTGGCGATTCGTGAGTTTTGGGATGGTGACAAGAAGTTACTAGCAGTGTTTATAAAACCATTTTTAAATTAAAATATTTCAAAAGTGACACGTGTGTTTCTCCCTATGGCTATTTATTCTCTCATAATATGAAATAAACATATAGAGTAGGCAACTGGTAGTTTTCATATTATGTTAGATGGATATCGATTTATTAGACTTTTATACGAATATATGAATATAATATAATTTCAAACCTACCTGCAGTATAGTGCCATCTCAGAACACACCTATCACAAATAAAATCATCGGGTAGCTTAACATAACTTGTTACATTAAAGTCAGTACTTTTAATTTCTTGATAGTAAGTACCTGATGTGTTTAATGTTAAGTTCTTAAAACAGTCTTCAGTTTCAGGAAGACTTGGATCTTCAAGTTGACACAGCCTAAAAACATGTATAAATTAAAAAACTTGTTAAAAATATTTGGACGTATACTAATAGCAGGCTTTTGATGGTAACTTCTTTTCTTTTATCTTATTAATATCAAAAGCCTGTTTTTCAATCGATCTACCTAATTTTTGTGAAATACTGATGCCCGTGGCGGCTCGTGGATATTGAGTATGTCTAAAATGAATACTTAAAAAATTAAATTAAATATTAGCCAAGAAAATGGCCCACGATATGACTCACGTTTCTTTATTTTTTTAAGGGCAAATTATATCTACATATATATTATATAAAAAACATTGTGTTCTCTTGGCCCGAAACCTGGCTAATTTTAATTAATAAAAACTTTTTAAATTTGGACTTAAAAATACCCAGAGGAGTGTGAAAAAGTAATTTTTCATTAAAATTTTTTTTAAATATTTATAACGTTTTTGAGTAAATGGCGTATCTCTAAATAATGTATGGATGGTTATTTTTAAACCAACATAAATGGGACTTACTGATATGAAATTTTTCCTTTATGATTTGCTGTTATTTGTACATCTACTTTAATAACACTACCAGAAAAATAGTGTGCAACTATTATTCCATTTCCGTAGGTTCCGCCATTTTCATTATCTCGCGGCACAGAATCGCTCCAATTATCTCCACATGGGCCACACTTTCCTCCATTAATATTGTATTGAACCTGAAAATTGGAATTTCGGTATTATATTTAATAAAATTAGCCAGTGGAAATGAAAAATACGACACGAATTTTTTTTTATATAATTACAAAAAACATTTAGATCAGTGACGTATTTAGGGGGGGGGGGGCTGCCGGGCTGTACCCCCCCCCCCCCCCCTCCCCGGTCTAAAAATCTAATTACAACCTAATTTTTGGTCGAACACTTGGACACTTAATTTAAATCTTTGAATAATGTATTTTAAGCTCAGATTACAAAGGTCTTGTAGGAAACGTTTAGTTTTTAAACTTCTCCTTCTAAAAGTCCTATTTTATATAGAGATTAAGATTTCAGACGCATATCGTTTTAGTTATTTGTTTTTGATGCAATTTTAAAGGAAATCAAGTAAAAAGAATAATATTTTATAATATTTTTCTATTTATAGTTATTTGTCTGTTTGGTTTTCCCTTTTTTAGAGCTATTCAAATCAACAAAAATATAACCCAATGCAATAGAATATTTTTACAACAAACCAAAAAAGAATTACCAATTGAAACATTTTTTATGGAAGAAGTGTAATAATTTATAATAAAAAACTAGTGCGGGAAGAAACGAGATAATGCTTTCTTATGAATATACAAAACGGCACTTAAGAAGAAGTATTTCAAAACATGAGCATTTGCATCAAAACTGCCGTTAGATCTACGCTCCTAAAATACATGAATTCTAAAAAAATCATCAATTTTGGCGTGGTGAGTTATTTTTAATTATAAAAAACCGAGCCCAAAAAACGCTGGTTAGAGTCGTACATACGTCTCATGTTAAAATTTTGGATTGACACCAATATTCATATTTTCACAAATATAAAAAATGTTTTTTTTTTAAATAAAGAGCCAGCTAGAAATATCAAAAAAAAAGTAAAAAAGAAACATTTACAAAAACAAATTTAATCCAACCATGCAGAGGGGGAGAGGTAATAATTTAATTTTCGAAATTTGATAGTAGTTGTAGTGACTTTTAAACGAACTTTGGGCATGGCCCCGAAAATGTTTCGCCTGCGGCGCTTTTCCGCCTTCTTCATGAAATACATGTAGTACGACTGTTCGTCTCTCCAGAAAAAAATGTCCTACTTATGCGTCAAAAATGAAGAGGCTACTTTATTACAATAATTAGGGTTTTAACAAAGTTCCATTAAAAAACTTTAATAAATAAAAAAAATTTGAATTTGACGAAGTCAATTGCCGGTCTGAAAATAAGCCCGGTCGTCGGAGCGACCCCCTTGCACTTGACGTAAGTCTCAGTTGAGATCTCGGTTGAGATGTTACACAAAAAAATGCAAAATCTCTGGTCAAAAACAAATTTTTTTAAGAATAATCGATCCAGGAATGATCCTATCGGCATAACTTGTAACGTTTGTTTGTACTGAACATGTTTAATATAAATACTTAAGCAAGAACGTACCGAAAAACCGCCACAAAAGAACTGATTGTCTTCATAATCGTGAGGTATTGCCCAATTCGTGGGATCCAATCTCCAAAGCGACGCTCTGTTAATTGGGCTCAACATATATCCATGACTGGATACTTTCAAAATTAGTACACTTAGTAGCAAGATTAGGAAACTATAGAATGACATACTCATTTTGAATTTTTTTAAATAACTGTAGCTTAGTTTGACTTTTTAGTAGTACTTATTTATTATAAAGCAATACATTACTGAATATAGATATTTTGTTACTATCTCTTATCAGTGAAAATAAACATATCATTTGGTTTTACCTGAATTAATCACCGTTTCGGTGATGTGATTTTATATATTTCCAAATTAAAAATTAGAATACAATATCCACTTGGGTTTCTACTACCCTTTATTTTTTTGTAAACAATATAAATATTTTCAATGATCAATCATCATGTATGAATCATTGCTTTGTTTTTTTTTGGTTGTGTAATTTTTTCCTCTTCGTTCGCTTCCAGGGCTATTCCCGAGGGAACCTACTTCCAGACCACGATCCTCAGTCATGCGATACCCCCCCCCCCCCCCATCAACCCTTGGTTTCTTGTCATTACATGACCTACCGATTGGGGAGTGTGAATCTTCTTCTGCACCCCACGAGATGTCCGGTCTCGTCCGACCTGGTTACCGACGTGAATGGGGTGGGTTGGGAGATGATACATTTTACACTCTTCCCTGCATTCTTAAACCTACTAAATTTCGGACATACTTTTTTTTATTATGCGTATGCCCACTCCGGGGATTGAACCAGGACCGCCACCATGGTCGCATGCCAGTACCTTACCTCTGAGCCACTGCCGCGGTTGAATCATTGTTGTTTGTTCTGGGTTACTAATGGCCACTTGTTTTTTAGAACATTATTCAGCCAGCTTGCTCCTGGACCGTGCCATGGGTTCCGAACCACGATCCTCAGTAATGTACCCCCCCCCCTCCCAACCCTATCCAACCCTTCATGATAAGGATCGAACTCGGATCGCGGCGGTTAATTGAAGATATATAGTTGTCGTGACGCATAAAGATATTTAACTAACCAGCAACTTTAATGGTGACATAAAGACGTTGGTAGAAATATACTGTTCTCACAATCAAAGTGGCCCGGTTACCCTAATTTTCAATTTACATATCAGGCAGCTTTGATTGAGTAAGTTATGCATTAATGTCACAGTTAAAATTGCTGGTTAGTTATAATTTTTATGAAAATTTTTTATGCAACCGAACATAGACAAACTTCCCCGCTGTGTTATATGTAAGTATTATTGCCCTTTGAAATTAATATTTTTATAAAAATAGCAAGATATTTTCCGAAACAGAACAAATAAAACCTAAAATCCGTATTAATTTGGTAGCTTGAGCCGTGTTTCTTTAATAGAAGAAATATTTTATAGAATATTCACACAGCCTGAGTGACGGATCCAGGATTTTGATGAGGGGATGGGACAACTAAAAAAAAGTGACTTCTAAAAAAAAGCTTACCTACTTAAAAAAACTGACCCTTCATACGCGTCAATTTTCAAAGCTGGCTCAAAGAAAACAAAACATCCATTTTGTAAGCCACGGGGGTAGAAGAGGGGAGGGGAGGATCTATCACTGTACAGCCTAATGTTTTAAAGCATTGGCGTTAGCAGTAGAGGTGGGATGGGAAATACTATATTACCGATATGGATACGTTTCATATTTCATACTGCAACTAAATAACCGTTACTTGGGAACGAACTGGAGTGCAAGTTAAGCAAAAAAAAGTAAAAAATTTATCGAAATGAAAAAATCTATCATTCTTACTTGTAACTAGTGTTTGATTTCAAATTTTTTTATTAATATTACACAAAGATATTCAAGATTACTTACGAAGTAAGGTGTATAAAGCAAAATTTAATTCCCAAAGTAATTTTGCAAATTCTTTTTCCAAAAGTATTTTTATTGCAATTTGACAAAAGCAATAACTGATGCAACTAAACTACATTTTTATTCCTTATTATGGTCCTGGGGGGGGGGGGTAATTACCCCCTTTACCCTCCCCATATCTACGCCCTTGCAGGGAAGAGTGTAAAAGGTATCATCTCCCAACCCACTCCATTCACCCCGGTAACCAGGCCGGATGAGATCGGACATCTCGTGGGGTGCGGAAGAAGGTACACACTCCCCAATCGGTAGGTCATGCAATGGCAATAAACCAAGGGTTGATAGCCCTTGGGGGGTGTCGCATGACTGAGGATCGTAGTTCGGAACCCACGTTAAACTGTAGGTCCCCTCGGGAATGGCCCTGGCAGCGAACGAAGAGGAAAAAAGCCTTATTCATAAGAAGGGCAGAACGGCATAGTGCCTATCGCCATGTACAAAACTATTTTAAGTTTTTAATAATATTAAAATATTTTAGCCAAATTGACAACAACGCTTTTCAACTTCCTAAGTCATTCCTTTCATCATCGATACACGTCAAAGGAATTCCAGAGACCACGTCCTTTAAAAAATACTATAACGCCGTAACTACGACTCGCAGCGTCAAAATCAAACAGTCCCACGACATATACATACCCGCGAACGGCGGCCGCAACAGTTCCCTCGGCAACCTTATTTCGTCCGCCCCTTCTTGAAAAAATACATTCAATTATAAAATACCGTCATCCACGTACGAGACTGTTCTCCAAATACCGTTTGCCTTTGCGCGCTCCACAACGAACGGTTGAACATGCCGACCGCTGTCGCTTTCTCTCGGTTTGTATCGCAATGGTGGAAAAGTTATTTTAATGTAGAAAAAAAATTCGATGAAAAAGATAGGCCAATGAATGAATACCCTAAATATAATTACTAAAGTTCATTTATTGTACAAAAGATAACTTTCTGGCACTTTCCAACGTCTGGTAGAGTCCAAATTAAAAAAGTTTTTAAAAATCCATTAATAAACATGGCCAGGATTCGAGCCGCAATGTTTTTTGTCCAATTTAATATAATATATTTAAAATTCGAGGTCCGTATTTAAAAAAATTGACTCGAGGTTGGTATTTAAAGAACGAAACTTCGAATTTGAAAACTATTAACGCCTTCTTGTAGAACATAATAGACGACGATGAAAAAGTATTTTTGTTTTTTTACAAAGTCAAAAATGAAGGCGCCAAAATTTAAAAACCAAAAATAAAAATATATTATTCGGATATCTTTGAAAGCATAGCCGCTAAAGTCTGCCAAAGGCAGATCCGCTCGCTATGATATTGCCGCTTACTCGCCGATTCGAAATGGGTCAAATACCCATCATGTTTACCAACAACTTACAATTTAAAGTTTTAAGTTTATTAAGTAATAATAGTAATAAATAAAAACAGAAAGGAAAATATGGCAAATTTGTTTAAATTCAATCAATAGAAAAAATATCTGATTGACCGGTGACAAAGCTGCATAGTTAGTCAAAACGGCACGATTGCAGAGTCCGCTTTAGTCTATCATATAATAAATGCTGTCGAGAATGAACCCCTCGAACTCAGTAAATAATTCAGTGGTCAGCACAATGATTCACTCTCCGGATGCATTAGAGTATTCCATGAACCAGAGCTGGGCAGTAATTGTCTAGGAAGTACTTGAAAAGTGCTGCAAGCACAATTGTGCTTCGAGCACACTACTTGGACGCACTTTTAAAATACGGTGCTAGGTAAAGCTTTTTATAAAAAGTGCTTTGTAAGTGAAGTCGCATTTCAAGCCATTTAGAGTGCTTGCAAGCATTCAAAATTACTTTCCTCGGTAATTGTAAGCACTTAGAATTTCCAAAGTGTTTGGTGGTTGATTCTGACAATTACATTTCCAAAGGGCTTGGTGCTCGAAGCACTTTTTCGGGTGCTTTCCTTTGCCCAGCTCTGCTCTGAACCAAATAATTCCATAATGTGCAACCATAATCGTAGACTCCAAGAGATTAAGAGGTTATGTGACAACAGTGGTACAAAAGTAGCTGTAATGTATGGTTCCCACTCGTCAAGTCTAGGACATACAATTCACTGTAATAAAATTAGAACTAATCCTTTCATCAGAACATTACATAACACTTGCAAGAGCTGATCAAAACGTAGAAATACGCATGTGCGCAATTAAAATTGCTGCAGGTCAAAGCGTGCCCTCAGTACTACTACTGACGAGTTTAAAAGTTTTAGCAGCTTCCAGAAACAAGTGTTACTGTAGACAATCGTTCTTGACAGAAACAATCAAACAAAATAAAAACAAAGGTGATCCATTATACATATTCCAACATGCTTTATTATATCGTTTTAACACCCATCTAAGTTCTAACAATAAAAATGAATATAATGAACAGTTTACATTTTTATTGATTTAGAATAGATACTGCTAAATTAACAATCTGAACAATTATTATGTACTAATAAAAAGAAAACTAGTCATTCACATTCCCCCACTTTTCTGTAACAATTGAGCAAATCTATTGGTAATAAGTAATGACACATCTATAAATCGGTCCACGCAATTTGTTAGGCACGTTTCAGTTTTACTGTCCAGTTTATTTGATGCCTTTTCCACGCATTTGTCCCAACAGAAATCATTAAATTCATGTATCTGAAAGAAAACAGATTATATAATATAGGTAATATCGTCACTTCGTCAACAAATCAAAATTTCAAAGGAATTATGTGTTATTATGGCTAAGTATTGGGTTCAGGTTCATTTACAAATTTCCCTTCTTGCCAGGGTTAAAAATGCCCCTAGATCAGACAAGACAAATACAATCGGTAAAATAATAAGTTTTCGAAAAGCAATTAAATGAGCAAATAAAAAGGAATTCAGCTACTGCTCGGTGGTTAAAATTGTAGCTTGGCAATTTAAGGGTTATTGAGATTAAAGAGCTCAGTCTTGGCAGTTTAAAACTGTTTTTTTTTAATTGCTCTCTGGATTATCGAAGTTAAGCCCTAGATAATCTTGGAATAGGTTTTGGAATTTCAGTACGAATATCCCACAAAAAGTAAGGTGAAAGGGAATACCTAGTTCATATTGGAAATCCTGAGAAATCCCATTGACATAGGTACTATAAAAAATTTAAGAAATTAGACATACATGGTAAAAGGGAACATTATATTTTGTTATTTAAGATTAAGCAGTAGAATCGAAGCCTAAATGCATATAGCACTTAAGAATAATCAACCAAAAAGTGTTATGTAGCCCACCAACTACTACTCAATCATTCAGAGCTGGATATGAACTCAGCGCCAAATACTGAAATGCCGAAATTAATAAATCAAGTTCCACTATCTTTTCTCCTACTTTAGTTAATTTGGAGTTAAAAGGGCAAAAATTCCAGTACCACATGTAGTGCAACCTAACCTCTTCTTGTAAACAAATTTTAACAAGAAAATAACTTGATGAACAATAACCGTACCTGTGCATTAAATTGTGCCTTTTGCTTTTCTGCCATTAAAAAGTCTTGTAATTCTTTATCACCACCCTTAGCTTCAAGTCCTTGCGAAAATGATTCTCCAAAATCAGTCATAGTAATATGTTAGAATAAACAAAATGATATATTTAACTGTTAAAAATTCTTCAATTTTTCCCTTCAAATTACCAGTAAAAAAGTCAAAAGGGAATTAAAATACCCTTAAATCAAACCTCCTATATCAATCTTAAAAAAAGGGTTAGGTATTATGACAGAGGAATGATAGGCGCTACTACGGCTCAAGTGCGACGCATTCACAGAAGAAAAAGGGGTTTCTGTATGTCAGTTTAGTTTAAGTGAAAAAATTCCGAAAATAGTTAACTCTACGTTCAACGTATTATGTCAAAATTGCAACTGGCGACAACAATTTTTTCGTAAAATGGGCTGGGGTGCTGGGAACCTTGAAATGTCAGCCAATAAATATCGAATTGGTTTGTCAACTGCTCTTTTTGAATATCGTAAGAAAAACTAAATACACAAAGCTATATTTATTCATATTAAGGCCTTCTGCGATCGGCGCTTTGATGAGAAGTGAGAGAGAGACGCCTGTTCATAAAAAAATGGTGAGAATTTGACGTTTGTCAAATAGGTGTAACTCACAGCCTTGTGCTATTCAGCTACGGCTAGTAAAATATACAAACAAAATGTAAAAGAGAGGTTTTATCACTTGCGTCAGAGGTCCCCCAACGGTTGTCCTAAAATGTATTTATTGTCAACTGGCAGCGATAGTAAACAAAACCCTAACTACGAAACGCTCGATTCGATCGATACACACGACTGCAACCAGCTTTCGCATATTTGAATAAACACGTTTTCCGGTTATATTATATCTTTATTTTGAATTGCATTTGGATTTGCATAGTGCAGTGCTTGTCTTACTTACCTCTTGTTCTTGTTTAAAATCGTGCAGCCTTAAGTATTATAAACTTTTGAATACGACCCTGTTCAGATCGAGCGTCCACGTAGATTTGTTTTTATCTCCTGCCAGTTGGAAGAAATAGACTCAATGGAAAAGGAAAATGAAGGGATATCACTTGAGAAGATGTTACGCGATCACGGTTTCTCTAGTAACTATGATACGCGATGACTTATTTGGGGCCATTTGAGAGATTGAAATATGTCTGGCTTACTATTAATAACCTAAATTCCTACCTATAACGTCGTAATGTAAAAAAGGGAACGGACATTAAATCCGCAAGAAATTATAAATACTTTTTTTTTAAAGGTAATATAAAAATTAAATCATATTCAGTTAACAGGAGAGCCATAATTTCCAATAGAGTTCATGTTTGGCCATGATCAGAAAAAATATCTCTGTTTTGTTAAGTATACCTATTTTTCCTTTGTGCAACTATATTGCTACTTATGCTGCCATCTCGTATAGAATAGTCAAATCGGTAATAGTCGTGTTTAAAACCAACGCTGTACTACTGTCACTTTTCAAAATGCCATGCATTGCGCAAAAAATTGCGCAAAGTCGAAAACCAACTTGAATCGCTTGTTTGGGAGTGTGCTATGAGATGCGAGTAGTGCATTTTAAACATGTTGGAGCAAAGCCGGGCAGTGTTATTTTATTAAATTTTTGTAATGAAATATGTCAGACATTAAACGTGTAGTTTTAACAACATTAGAAACCCAAAAAGTTAGTGAGAAAATAGTGAAAAAACATTCTAAAACGGTGCGGATACGTGTAGCATTGCCAGAATCCAATGAAGATAAATGCCCAGAATATAACTATAAGGACGAGGTAGCAGCTGTAAAGGTAATCTTGTGACTGAAAATGGCATGGTTAAGTATTTCAGACCCTCCACAAAGAAAATATAACATTGTCATAAGTTATTTCTCAAAGGAATCTGGAAAAATCGCTTAGCCACATAAACAGTTTCAAGTTTTTCCCTGCTCCTACAAAAACTCGTCGCCGCTTAATTTTACCGAAAAACTTTTAGGGCAGGCTTTAATTACTCGATTTTCATTCAAGACGCCATATTTGAAGCATATTTAGCAAAAATTACGCTCTTTTTCACCCTGCTTTAAGTAAATTACGTGCAAGTTTACACAAGACATAACCGTTTCTTGCCTATAGTCTATAGATAAATATTTGGTAGGAAAATCTCTAAAAACTAACAAACAGGGCTTCTCTGATAAAATCGATTGTGGTTATGTCCTTTTACCCATTCCAAATCGCCAAGAATAGTAAAAATTGTTGATCCCCTCTGGCGTAACTAGAGAGTCATTGAATGCATGGGATGCTGGTAGAGTTTTATCCTAACATACTTATAAACTTTATTTAAAGAAATTTTTATTATTTTAACAAAAATATTGGATGTTTTAGGTTTTTAGAATTTTGCCACGAGTTTTGTATTTAAAAAAAAATATTATCCATTGTGTTCCGCCGGTGTTGTCAGACTCACAGAAAAGTGTAACAATAAAGTTCAATTCTGACTATTTCATTTTGCTTTTCAATATAACATATTGCAAGTTTAACTAACATAGGGGTTTAGAAAATATACTTTGATTTAGCTTCATTCAACGCTACCCTACCTATATTTAAATTAGTTTATTAGAACTTGACAATTGTCAAGCAGCAAGCTTATAAATTATGTTGAGGAGTAAAATGAAACATTTTTCAATGAGTTTTATCTTTATCAGTTTCTCGTAAAAGGTTGAATGTTAGAGGTGTACGTCCAGTTGTGTAAATAATTTAATTACCAAAATATTTTAATATATGTGCAAATAAAAAATAGTTTAACACGCTAGTTTAAGTTTGGTTAAGATTGAAACAGAGGAACGTTTAGTAGGGATAGATGAATAGACAGCCAACAGCATATTTTATTTATGAATTAAAAGCATATTTATTTGTTTCAATAATTTAAAAGTATTATTATGAAAATCCAGAAAAACTATTTTTCTTTTCGAACTGAATTTATGCGTTTCGTGAAAATAGGCTTTTTAAGCTCGAAATTGCAAAATTTTCACGTTATTGTTATATTCAAATGGCGGGATTCGATCAGGAGCACAGAAATATGGAAGAGATTCGGCTGCCTGCTAAGTTTACCGGTTATCGTTGATGGCGCGGCGTTCCATGTGTGGTAATAATGCGGCGTTGTCGGCTGCTTAAATAATTCTATATATTTGGGGAAAGTTACAAATTATGGAAATGTGTTAAGAAAAGTTATTTTTCCTACGAGCGTGCGCAAAGTAGTACTTTGCGCACGCATTTTTGTGTGCAAAGTTACACTTTTCCGCACTAGTGCGGATAAGACTTTTATCCGCACTGGGTGCGGAAAAGTAAAACTATTCAAAAATCACCTTGGTAGGGAATATTTATATTTATTTTAGTAGCTGTAAACTATTTTATGGCAATGTGAGAAGCCGTTGCAAGAGTATTCTCTTTTATCTTTTAATCGTAATTCCCGATATTTGTATTTCAGCTTAAAACGAAAAAAACTGTATTTTTTAAGTACCTCGTATAGTGATAAATGATTATAATATTGCCAAGCAACAATAAATGTACATGTCGATTTTGACACATGATGTCAGATTTTTCCTCAGTTTCTATGTCCACAAGAATCTACAAACACCGACACTTTTATTTTTATCAAATCATAAAAAGGCTTAAACACTGTTAAATAAATTATCATATTTTTATTTTTGTTGTTATCTGATATGAAGCTCGTAGGAAAAATGTTGTTCCTAACAAGTGCGCAAAGTGCTTTTCCGCACGCAAGAACTTATCCGAACTCCGCTTCGCGTCGTTCGTCCAACTGTACTTGCGTGCGGAAAAGTATCACTTTGCGCACTTGTTAGGAAAATAACTATTTTACTATCTTCTTTTGAAGGGGGGGGGGGGGGGGGGGGGGAGAGCACGTAGCGTTATGGCTCCCTTATCGGGCCCCACACCCGATTATTTCCAGTTTTAACCAATTTTAAAAAAGGAGGAGGTTCTCGTTTTGACCGGAATAAACCTATATAGTACCCAGGCAGAGTTGACTGGCAATGGTAATCAAGTTCTTCACGAACTAATATTACTTATTTCGTAATCGCGATAGGTAGATAAGAAGCAGCGGCTGCGGCAGGAAATTGCCAATGGTTGGGCACACGCGGGCCCGATTTTTTTTATGGTGGGCCCTGTCAAAAATGAAAAGTGAGTTTTCAAAAGAGCGCCGTGAGCTCCCCGGACACTACTTTTTAATCGAAAGTTACTACTTTAAAAAAAAATCACCCTTCCCCCTAGAAACTTTTGTGTTGAACCTAATCCCTTACTTTTGAGTTGGCACCCATCTTTTCAGAGTGGGCGCAGCAAAACTTTTTATGAAGAATACATTTTTGTGCTAAAATTGAAAATAAAAAAGTTTCATTCATATGTTAACTAAATCTGGGCAGATACTATATAAAGTAGGCGCCACAAATATGTATAAACATTAACTAAGTAAACCTAGACATCCGATCTAAATGGGTTAAAGTAAGGCTCAAGGCTGTGACGTAAATGCCGAGAAGCAAAGTGACTCGACGGATGTTCGCTGAATGTTTATAACAGGCAACGTTTGGCGTAACCCATTACAGTTTTTCTATGATATAAAATATTATCATTTACATTTCTGTCTTGAAAAGCTTCAGCAAAAAATGGGCCCTAAATTGTGAACAAGAAGCTATAGATTGTTGGATCTTAATATTTTGTACAGTTATCTGCCGATTTCTTAATTTATAATATTTCAACACAATTTCAACTTGTGTGGTGAAATAGTAGGTATAAAAAAATACGAACGATTTTCTCATAAAAAATTTGCATATTCAATTAGTAGTATGTACCTACCTAAAGCTAAAGAAAGGTAAGAAATTGCTACAGGCAGATATTTTGACAAATAAAAGTAAAGAGCCATGATGTTAGCGAAATGTCTTACCGAACTTTGGAAAATAACGAAATTTGTTAAAAAATTAGAGACCCCCATTTACCGCTGCTTCTCTCAAATGAGTGGGGGATTTGTCGTTCTTGCCCTTCTTTCAGATTAGGCTTTTTTCCTCTTTGTTCCCTTTCAGGGCCATTCCTAAGGGGACCTACAACTTAACGTGGGTTCCGAACTACGATCCTCAGTCATACGACGTTCCCCCCAAAGGGTATTAATCCTTGGCCTTGGTTTCTTGCGTTATTGCATAACCTACCGATTGGTGAGTGTGTACTGTATTCCACACCCCACAAAAATCCGATCTCATCTGGCCCGGTTCCGGACGTGAATGGGGTGGGTTTGGGAGGTGGTACATTTTTCACTATTCCCGACCGTCTTAAACCTTTTAAGTTTCGGACATACTTTTTTTATTGTGCATACGCAACTCCAAGGATCGAACTCGGACCGCCACCGTCGAATACAGGTAACTCACCACTGAGCTACCACCGTGTCAGAGTGGGGGATTTACTTGCATCGGAAATGACGTTCAAAGCGTGTTAATCAAGGTGTTAATACTATATTATGTTAAGATGGAAAGTTCTTGTGTATAAACACGTAATTTGAAATTCAGAAAAAGTATTTTCTCGAGCCGGATTAAGATATATACATACTTGATTTTCTTACGAAAAAGAACCGATGGGTATTAATCAGCCGCCTGAAAAGCATGCATCTGGTTGCCGAAACGGTAATGTTATTGTTTAAAAAGGGTAAAAATTATTTACAATATCTATCACTCGTGCGTACTATATTATGTGGTTAACACTCGGGTTAACACTAGTCTCGATACTAGTGATCAATTCTCGGGAATTTCCTCAAAAAAATACACAATCTTAATTGTATGAATTTTACTCAAAATTTTATTATTTTTAGCAAAAATTTTGCTTTTTACTGAAAAATATTTTTACCCGAGAATTTATTTGAACGAAATTCCCGGAAATTTTCTCGTTGCCAGAGACGATTTCCGGGGAAAGTTTTTCGGATACCCATCACAAAACAATACCTACAAAAGCCTTTTAGCCTTTCTTTGTTTCTTTTACCGTTTCGTCTGAGGTGCAAAACTAATATTATTTTACTACATATTTCAAATTTTTTTAACTTTTACAATTTGTTACAGAAAAAAAGTAAACAAAATTCTAAAGAAATCACCAATGCTCCAAATGGATTGGATTCTTGTGACAATGACGATGACGTACGACGGATCGCACTCGAAATGGAAGCAAAATATGTAAGCAAATACATTTTTTTTTGTATTTATTATTATATTACTGTCAGAGTTAAAATAAATCTTTTTGAGTTGTTCAACTGGTCAAATTGCGTAAAAACTAGTGATGTAAAAAAAACGTTTTTTTTACCACCTGAAAAAAAAAACAATCCACGTTTCTGGGGGGGAAGGGGCAAGGGAGAGCGCTTCCCCCCCCCCCCCCCCCCTCCCTAGCCTAAGCATTATATCTCAATATACTTAAGTTTTTGTTATATTTAAAAATGTTTAAATATTTTGGTTAGCTATTTGTTGTTATTTAATATATTATGTGATTTGCTCGATTCTTTTAAATTTGTTGTGCTTTTTTAAAGTGCTAGAAACAATAATAGGTACTTCATATTATGATTTGCCCCCCCCCCCCCTGGAAAATTTTCATTATGATTTGCCCCCCTCCCCTGGAAAAGTTTCTTCGGAAGCCCTTGGTTATATGGTGGCAAAGTTGCGGAATTTGATGAATATTGTAAAAAAAAAATATTCGAAAATAGTTTAAAATTTGGGTTTTTGTTTTTTTTAATTTATTTACCTTTTTAGCTTTATATTACCGTGTTTTTAGAATTTCGGTACACCGTTTCGTTTTTGTGAAACTGGTATTAACTTAAATTTTTAATACAGACCTGCATATTTTATTTTTTTAAATCTCTTTAAGCCCTAAATTCAACCTTGTATAACACTTAATAATTTTTAGACTTTTTTGATGTTATCTTTACATCATCAGGAATTTTATTATTACTTTTAAATAAATACAACTCTGGCATTTTTATTTAAGGTATAATTGCATACAGCAGGATATGAGTAATATATTATATAGGAAATAAATTAAAAGAAAAAATACGACCACCAGAATCTCTCGAATGCATTTTTGAGTAAGCCAAACAATCAGGTGTAAAGTTTCTGTCATAGCCAACTAGAAATTTTGACTCTGGACATTGACTTCTCTTGAATAATTCCTTAATATTTATTTAAAAAAAACTACAATCATACAACTCCTCAAAAACATAAATGTTTTCTCCATAGAAATTAGATAAAAGTTGATTTACTCTAAACGATATCATTAACCTAATCTGTCATTTAGCAAGTATTTATAATGTATTTAAACAAGTGCCTGTCACAGCCGATGCTACAGTTGAGACAGATGAAAATTAGATTAGGTTATGGAGATTGAAAATAAAATAGTTTCAAATAAGATGAATTTGCACTTATTCTTATTGATGTTGAGTTTTTAAGTCCGAAACATGTTATTAATACTAGGTGTGATCCGAGGTGTGATTACACATATGTATATGTATGTGGGTGTGATATGCCATTGAATTATAAAGGAGGATGGAAATTTAAAAATATTACAATAAATGTTCTAGGTTGGTTGGTTGGTTTAAGAGGGGGATCGGGTGTTCGACCCAACCTAGTGGCTTATTGTGCTCCCCTATCTTGCTAGAAAATATTTGTTCCTTTTATAAGGTCCAGTAAATTCCTACCAAGTTTGTCATGCGGGAGGTTATCCCCACATTGGATTCATCCGAAGATTTTGAATCTTCTTCGGGTCAGTGCTTCGCAGTTATATATGATATGTGAGGCAGTTTCGTCCTCTTCGCCGCAAAGTCTGCATTCAATGGGACCATTGTAAATTCCTATTCGGCGTAGGTGTTTTCTTAAGTGGCATTGGCCTGTTAGTAGGCCAACCACTTGTTTTAACTGGGTGCGCGTTAGAAACATTCCAGTTGATAGCTTTTTGGAGGGTTTCCCAATTGTGGCCCTCGCTTGTTTGTTGACCAGGTGTCCTGTTCCATCGGGATAGGTGTTATTGTTGCGCCCACCTGTCTGATGTTGCTTTGGTTGCCTGTTTTGAAATGTTCTAGAATCTAGAGTATTTTACAAAGAAAAGTTGATGATGGTTTTGAAAAACCGAAACGTTGGATTAAAAATCTAATGACACCAACTTATAGAGGAGAAAAAACGGTATAAGTAATGTAAACTTTATTTTAACATATCTCTTCAAATGGTGTCGAAGAAAAAAATAAAAACGAAATCGCGAAAATTCGGTTTTGCAGAAATATCTTCGGAAGGAATCGGAGTTTTTTAAATTTAAAAACACAATGTTGCAGAATTTAGTAGGTCGCAACTTTTTTCTAACTTAACCATCTCTGTATCTTATATAGTTTATGGGATTCCTGTAGAGTGCATTTTTATGGGACACCCTGTATATCTATAAAATCGTATTATTTTATACTTTCTAAAGCGTTTTTTCAAAAATTTTAGGGCTCCGGAGTGAGCGGGGAATGCAAGAAAAAGCGCAAAGGCCGTAAAGATGATTATGCCGATATTGGAGCGGGCTACGATGAATCAGATTCTTTTATCGATAACACAGATGGATATGATGAAATTATACCTCCCAATGTGAGTACGGTTAGAGGCGGTTTTTACATTAATAGTGGCGCGTTGGAGTTTAAAGCAGATAATGAAGCAACGTCAGAAGTATCGTCCAGCAGTTCTGATGATGACAGTGAAAGTGAGGAAGAAGAAAATGATGCCAAGCCTAAGAAAAAGGTAAGGCCGGGGCTTGTTCGCACAAGGTTCTTCAGGCAAATTGATTTTTTATTTACCGTAAAACGGGGGGAAGTTGACCGGTGAGGTCAACTTGACCAAAATTATAAAAAAATATATGTTCGGTTATAAGTTCGTCCCTAATTTTTTAAAAGATTTTTTTCTTCATTTTTTCCTATCAATAACCTAGTAAACTAAATAAAATATTATGGGATAAGTTTTTTCGGATATAAATAACGTAAAAAACTATATACTCCTTATTCCACTGTATTAAGCCATAAAAATAAGGTGGTCAAACTTTGATCTGTCAAGTGATAGCTATCACTTTCTTGTATATTGTTTCTATTCTATTACATAAGTTATCCTCTCTTAATATGTATATGTAAAAAAAAATTTAGTTTTTTTTGAGTAAAAAGAAAATGTCCAAACCTACGCATAATTTTCTTAAATTTGGGGTGTAGTTGACCGCTTAGGTGAAATTAACCGACAAGTTAAAACGACGAGTTAAAACTCGAAATGCAACAAGCTCGTCGCGTTTTGCATCCATTCAGTCTGTTCGCGATAGTCCGAATTGATAGTAATGTTTTTGGACCCATTATGTTATATTATTTTGTATGGCGTTAGGTTATTTATTTATTTATTTATTTAATATTACCACATTCTACAGAATCAGATATCCAATTATCGAATGGGATATAAAAAAAAAGTTTTAACATAATACAAAGCATTATAAAAAAGAACAACATAGATATAGTAAAAATAATTACACAATGATATATAATATATAAATAATTACAGAGTCAGGCGTTTAACGGAGGCCACAGTGCAGGCATGTATATCTAACTGGTTTTGAATTTTATTATATTTTTCACATAATAATATGTGATGTAATGGAGAAAACTTTAGTGTATTTGTCCTTGGAGTTGGTAGAGTAAAAGTCAGGTAATTACGCGAGGTTGGCCTTGGCACCTGAAAGTGCAGGGACTGTAAAATATTCCCAGCATCAATTTTTCCGAAAAGTACGTTATGTAGAAAGATAATTTAAGATTTTGTTCGCCGTGTTTCGAGGCTTTCCATTGAAAATCTTGCCAAGAGACGATCGTGCGGGAACCCTATTTCAGGGTAGATTCCATCTAGCTTAAAACTGGTGTACTTTAAAAAGCGTCTTTGAATTTTTTCCAGACTACTAATGTGGGTTTGATAGAAAGGGCACCAAATAACCGAGGAGTACTCAAGGCGTGACCTAACAAAGCTATTAAATAACAACCTAAGTGTGTCCCAATTCGTGAAATCTCCAGCGTTTCTTATAATAAAGCCTAGCAATTTTAAACTTTCTCCAACAATTTTAGAATAATGATCACGGAAAGAGAGCTTTGAGTCCAGCACAACACCAAGATCACACACAGGCTCACAGCGTTTTAACATATCCCCATTTATACTATACTCATATACAGTCGGATGCACTTTTTTAGTAAAGGTAATAATACTGCACTGAGACACATTTAATAGTAATTTATTTTTCTCACACCACCTATTCATTTTCTCAAAGTTATCTTGTAATTTCATGCAGTCCCTCTCGTCTCTAATTCTAAGATATAACTTGACATCGTCGGTATAAATTAAATGATCGACATCTAGGATAAAAATAAGGTCATTAAGAAATATAATGAAAAGTAGGGGTCCCAGATGTGACCCCTGGGGGACACCTGAGGTGGCAGCAAACTCTCTGGAATTTTGACCATGGCATTGAACATATTGTAGGCGGTTAGTCAAATATGACTTAAAAAATGCAATAAGTCTTTGTGATAGACCAAACGTAGCCAATTTATCGAGAAGAATACCATGATCGAGCCGATCAAAGGCTTTGGAGCAATCAGTGTAAATGACGTCAGTTTGTTCACCCGCATCAAGAGATTCCGCAAGATCCTGAGTAAGACAAAATAGATTTGAGACGGTTGAGCGACCCTTCATAAAACCGTGCTGTTGAGCAGATATGTGAATGCTAATTAAATTATATATATTCGTGTAAAATAATTTCAAAAACTTTCGAGAAATTATTTATTATACTGATTGGTCTATAGTTGGTAATGTTACTGCTGTCCCCTTTTTTAAAAACCGGAGTTATGCAGGATATTTTCTACCGGTCTGGAAATGTAGAAGTTGATAAATTAAATATAATTGCAAGCGGACGAGCAAGAACAATCGCACAGTCTTTCAGCAAGAATGCAGGGATTTTATCTGGCCCTATAGTGGCTTTAGGTTTAAGTTGTTTTAGTACAGTAGTGACCACCTGTTCAGTTATTTTATAGACATCTAGGGGACTCTGTGAGGGATAGAAATCAGTTATATTAATAGTGCTTAGCAAAATATGCCAAAAGTGTACTAATGAAAAGATGGCTCCAAGCCGCTTAAACAGTACACTCAGGAGATCTTAGAGTCTTAGAGTTATGTTTATCTGAGGTAGTACAAGGAACATTATTTGTGTTTTTTTTTTTTTTATGATAAAACACCTGCACTGTAGGAAAAATCCTTTAAGGCGCTCTGGGAGCGGTGCGAGTGCGAAAAAAGCGATTAACGTTGGTCTTGAAACGTTGAAGATTGTATTCATTGGGAAACACGACCTCAGGAAGTTCATTCCACAATGATGACGTTCTCCAGATGAAAGAGTTCTTAAACAATGAAGTTCGAGGAGTACTAAGCTGAACAACATATGGATGAGCGGCAGCGGTTCGCCGTGTATTTCTGTTTTGCATTGCTCTAGGTGGAATCAAGTCGGCAATGTCAGTCGAACACCTGCCATGGAAATATCTGTAAAAGAGAGCCAAATCACCAACCTGTCTTCGATGCTCCAGGCTATCGAGGGTCTTGGTCAGCTCAGGGTCGCCGATCAGACGAACGGCTCTCCTTTGAATGGAATCCAGTAGCCGAAGGGTGTGCTTGGGTGCAGAGCTCCAGACATGAGAGCAATATTCTAATGATGGTCGAATCTGGGCTTTGTAGAGTGTCAAAAGTTGATGAGGTGTGTACAACCTTTTGGTGCGGAAAAGTACACCAAGTTTCTGTGCAGCTGCCCTGGCAATTGCGGCAACGTGATCATGCCAAGACATATTACCTCCCAGATTGACCCCCAGCAAATTAATAGACGGTGCCAGGGGAATTGCGTGTCCTGCCATGACTATATCCGGTTCTGCAATGTTAACCTTTTTGGAGAAGACTGCTGCCTGTGTTTTCTTAGCATTAAATTCGACTTGGTTACTGTCACCCCAAGCCAAAATTTCTTCCAGGTCATTGTTGAGGCGCAATACTTCATGCTGCCTGCGAAGATGTGCGTCGGCAGCGGATGTTTGGGGAGTCAAGGTAAAAGATGAGACAAGTGTGCTGTCATCAGCAAAGCTATAAATTGGATTTTGGGTTTTCACTAGAAGGTCGTTAATATACAGTAAAAAGAGGGTAGGCGACAATATGGACCCTTGAGGAACACCGGCATTGATGGTGAAGGTGTCTGAGAGAAACCCGTCAATCGCCACTTGCAGAGAACGGTTCTTAAGGAAGCTGGTTAACCATAAACAAAATCCATTAGGCATACCGTAGGATCGCAATTTACTTAGAAGCCCATCGTGCCAAACACGATCAAAAGCACTAGAGATGTCCAGTGCAACAGCCCGGGATTCTCCATGATGTTCGATGGTGTTGCTCCAAAGATGGGTGACATATGGTCCGAAAAAGAAGACGTTGACGAAGTGCCTATATCGGAGATTTAACACTTCATCAAATGCTTTGGCAAACAATTTGGTATTTATCATCCAGAAGTTTTGGGACACTATAGAGGAATAGTTTTATTATTAGGATAAATTTTCAATCGGTTTTAATTCATGATGTCAGTATTACATATATTAAAGGATCGCTCACAAAGCTTATGGGAAATGACATTCCGTTAATTTTTCTGAATTTTTAGTATTTTGTAGATTTTAAGGTTTTGAGTTGTGAACTTTTAAGGTTGGCAACATCTTACTTTGAGATTTTCTGCATTACCTGGAGTTTTCACTTGTTATTTAAAAACTATTAATTTTATTTTTCTTTATTGGTGGAAAATTAGGTAAGAGTTTTTTTGCTTATATAGAAATAAAATTTATACAGAATGTCGAATAATTTATAGGCGGATTAAATAATAAATATATTTAAAAATTATGAAAATCCAAAAAAGATAATAAACGGATAGATATTGCCCAAATTTTTATATCTTATAGTAAATTTTTACCTTTGCTCTTATACAAGACGCATTTAAACCACCTAAGAGCGTTTTCACACGGCACCATATATCGCGCGCGACAAATGGTCGCAATATTGCTTTTACACCAAATTATTTGTTTTCTAATGAGCCATTTTCACACACAAGCGATATTAGAGAACACATAATTTGGTGTAAAGCAATATTGCGACCATTTATCGCGCGCTTTATATGGTGCCGTGTGAAAGCGCCCTAAGAGTCCAAATAAAATATTTTTTATAATTTATATATTGTTCTAAAGTTAAAGTAAAATATCAGTATTTTTTTGTTATAATTTTATGAGTATATTTTTTTATGTGTACTTTAAAGTTCACACTGGCGCTCTTTCTAGAAGCATTTGAAATGTCTGTAACTTTGATTTTTTTGGTGTCTGTTTAAAGGTTGGAGACAATGACGTTTCTTGAACGGCAGTAGAGTTTTGGACTTGCATTGTCTTTATTTGTTTAGAATCACTACGTTTCAACTGGTAAGTATCTCCAGTCGTCTTCAGGTGAATACTGAATAAGTACGGTAACTACAGCTCTATTTATACTAGGCAGGTGCTGTGACGCATGACTAGTGGGCGGAGTCATGCGTGTTGCTAGGTGATGACGCATAACTGGATGAGTCATGCTTGATGAGTCATGCTCGATGACGTCATGCTCGATGAATCATGCGTTTAACTCTTGGGTGGTCTTATTCTAAGATTACATTTACTTAACAAGGGTTTCCAGACGTTTCTCATGTCTAATGAAGGCTTACTAAAGCAACCTGGATTTTGGTGTATGGTAGCAGCTTCCTTAAACTTCCTCTTCCTCCAGTGCGGTTCTTTTTGCAGGATTTCCGCTTTTGTCCACATGATATGATGGCCGTGCGTCCAGGCGTGGTCAGCTGCACCTGATTTTTCGGTCTCTCCTTTTCGGGTATTATTCCGATGTTCTTTAATCCTTACTTCTAGTGGTCTTAGTGTCTCACCAATGTAAGACTGGCCGCATTCGCAGGGGATCTGGTAGACACAATTTTTCTTGTCTTTCTGGCTTACTGGTCTCGTCTTCGTTAGGTGGCTTCTTAAAGTGTCTCTAGAGCTGAATACTGTTTCGATGTTGTATCGTTTTCCTAGTCTTCTTATTTTCTCAGATACTCCTTTGACATACGGAATATTGAGTATTGGTTGTATCTCTTTCTCTGCTTTACGTGTGTTTGGCCGATTCTTGCGATTTTCCAATATTGTGTCAATCAGTTTCATGGGATAGCCATTCTTGTTGAGGTCGGTCTTGATGTGGTTAGTTTCTCTTTTGAGAGCTTCGTTTGAGTTACAGAGAGTAATTGCTCTATCCACAAGGTTTCTTACTATGCCATGTTTTGTGTTGTTTGAGTGGTTTGATGTATAATTGAGATATTGCCCTGTATGTGTAGGTTTTCTGTACACTGAGGTTAGGAAGGTGTTGCCATTTTTCTCTACATTGACGTCTAGAAAAGGTAATTGGTTGTTCTCTGTTTGATTTTTTTATTGGATACCCTATATATTGTATTATTTTCTGATTCCCCACAAAACTCTACACTTAGAGCGTTTTCACACGGCACCATATATCGCGCGCGATAAATGGTCGCAATATTGTTTTACACCAAATTATGTGTTCTCTAATATCGCTTGTGTGTGAAAATGGCTCATTAGAAAACACATAATTTGGTGTAAAAGCAATATTGCGACCATTTGTCGCGCGCGATATATGGTGCCGTGTGAAAACGCTCTTATTTTGTACATGTCATATGGCATTTTGACAGGCTGTAACATTGGAACGGTTAATCTTAGAGGATAATGATTTTCATCTCCCTATCTTAGTTTTTTATTCTCTATCCAAAAAGACCCACTTCCGATTTAAGATGTTAAACTAAATTACCGGTTTTACAGTTTAACATGGAAGTTGTAACTTTTAGATAGAGAATAAAAAATTATGATAGGGCAGTGAAAACAATTTTTCTCTAAGATGAACCGTTCCAATGTTACAGCCTGTCAAAGTTTGAAAATGCCATGTTTTAAACGTCTATATCTCAAAAACTATTAAATTTAGACATACAACATTGTATACAAAATAAGCGTAGAGTTTAGTGGGGAATTAGAAAATAATACAATATGTAGGGTGTCCCCCAAACCCAAGTTATATTCCTCACGTGTTTTTTTGGCCACCTCATATACTCCCGTATAATTTCAAAATGTGCACCTCAATGATCTCTACAACAAGATAAAGGAGAAAATTAACTTTACTGTATCGTTGACTCACCCTGTACAAGAGCCTAGGTAAGAATTTCACCAAAAAAATATTTTATAATTTAACAATATTTTTTCATTTGATAAAAAAACTTTTGAATTTCCTATTTTTCAGGTAATTTTTTTTAAAATAAAATACCTAAATCAACCTACAACCATTTCTTTTCCTCTATAGCTTGGTACTACAAGATATTAAAATATGAACAAAAACTAGCTGTTTATTTTTGAAATTCAAAAAATTGGTTTATGGATTTTCATAATTTTTAAATGTTAATATTTATTTAATCCGCCTATAAATTATTCAACATCCTGTAACTATTTTATTCCAATATAAGTAAAATAAAACTAACTGACTACTTTTCCACCAATAAAGAAAAATAGAAAAGTTGATAGTTTTTAAAAAACAAGTGAAAACTATTGACAATGCAGAAAATCTCGAAGTAGAAAGTTGCCAACTTAAAAAGGCCATAACTCAAAAACTAGTCATAGAATTGGATTACGGCCATGGATCCTTTTAATCGGAATACCAAAATCTACAGATTTCAGTAAGGGGTGTTTTGGTTATTTTAAGAAAGCTATTTTTCCATGATATAGTTTAGACCCATTAGAAGTAACTTTTCAATATTTTTTTGCTAGTTTTTTTATATCATGACTTAGAAGCTGACGTTGGTATAATTTGGGAGCAGAAAAAACACTTATAATAATATTTTCGAGAGTTATAATAATTATCACAAATATTTTTTCTCATTGACAGTAAACTTAAATTCGACATACACATTTAGAAATTATATAAGAAAATCTCATCGGATTGTTTTGCCATCAGAACTATAAAGAATGAGTTAAATGCATCAATAGTAAGAAACGCTTACTTTTCTTTGGTTGAGACACACTTACACTATGCTAAGCCACGAGAAACTTGCGGATCTCTGTTCGTGTCTTAGAGAGTTTTAACTTTACCATATATTTTTATATTGGAGACTGTATGTCTTATGCACAAGAAATACACGTTGGATATTCGTTTCTTATCAGTGGTTCCTACAAGGAGCTCTTATACCATTAGGCTTCCAATTCTTACATCTACATTGACACACTTCAGGATGGGATGATATCTCTGTTAAGATATTTTTGAACATTCCCGATGCAGCACTGGCTATCCTGGCTGAGGCCATAAATGTATCCGTTCATAGGGGTAGTTTTCCATTGCTTTTAAAACAGGCTGTGGTGTTACCATTTTTTAAGGGAGGGGGATAGGGAGCTTCTCTCAAATTATAGACCAATATCCTTACTACCTACTCTAACCAAGATTGTAGAAAAATTAATTAAAAAAAGAATGATTAGTTTTTTGGAAAAGCATAAACTACTAACATTGTCCCAGTTTGGATTCCAGCTAAATAAAAATACCGATGACGCAATATTTCATGTTTTGGAGGAATTATACCTGAGGCCCAATGATGGAGAAGGAGCCGCGGTAGTGTTCTGTGACTTGACCAACGCTTTTGATTGCGTCTGTCATGAAATACTGCTGCGGAAACTTCAAGTGTATGGCTTTCGGGGTCCAATCTGTCAGTGGCTGGGGTCTTATCTCTCTCAGCGGAGTCAGAGTGTCTGCTTTCGGGGGACTGCTTCAGGCAAACTAAATGTTTCGGCAGGGGTTCCTCAAGGATCTGTATTGGGACCACTGTTGTTTTTATTGTATGTTAACGATCTTCCCAATGTTATTAAATATGGTCATGGTGCATCATTCGCCAATGGCACAACAATTCTTTGGCACCACAAGGATTCGATTACTCTCAACAGTTTAATGCAGGAAGATTTGTTAAACATTAAGCAGTGGTGTGACTCTAACCTACTTTCCTTTAATATTTCTAAAACCAATATTTTAAATTTTAAATGCAAATTGAATGATATTTTATTGAATTGCGAGGTTGTTGATAATCTGTCGGAGAATGAGTTTCTTGGCTTACACATTGACAATAAACTTAAATTCGACATACACATTAAGAAATTATGTAAGAAAATCTCATCGGGTTGTTTTGCCATCAGAACTATAAAGAATGAGTTAAATGCATCAATAGCAAGAAACGCTTGCTTTTCTTTGGTTGAGACACACTTACGCAATGGCATCTGTTTTTGGGGTGGTTGCTTGAATACTTTATTTAATTCTGTATTTGTATTGTTGTTTTAGATTGATTTATTTAATGTTACCTGCCCATTATATTTTATATAATTTTTAATATTAAGTTATTTGCTTTGTCAATAGGATTATAAAAAAATCTTCTGACAATAAAGCATATTTGAGTTTGACTAAGAACTCTATTTTTTATAATAGTAAAAAACTATTTAATAGTCTGCCTATCGCACTTAGATGAATTTCTAATTACAGAATATTTAGGCATAGGGTAAAAAACCTATTGGTTACAAAGGCATATTATATAGTAGAGAAATACCTTAGGGAGATAATGTAATGTGATAAATACCATTGCCTGAATACTTCTATTTTCAATATTATTATCTTTGTCACATATATGCACTATAGTTTTTTTTTTACCTTTTACCTTTGTTAACGAGAATTGTAATTCTTTAAGCAATAAAGAATATTTTGACTTTGACTATTTTAAAATTTTATTTTGTCTATAGAGAGCCTTGGACACAACTGATGAAGAGGATGCTGGTAGTGATAATAGTTCCCAAGGACTGAAGGACAAGGTAAATTATTTGAAACAACTTCAAAAAAGGAGGGGGTTCTTAATATAATAAGTATTAGCCTTGGCGGGGGGTCGCTTATAACTTTGTAGATCAATCAATTTTGACGATTCTTTTTGCATGTGGTTGGTTTGCAAGGTGTAATCCCATTGTTGAGAATATTTAAAAATAAAGAGAAAAGTGTGGAAAAAAATAAAATGGAAAAACTTTGATCTTGTGTACTAGTTTAGAGGTGGGGATTAAATAAAATATTATCGGCCTTTTTCGTGATTTTCGAAAATAATTAAAAAGGTGGAAGCAAGCAGACAAATTCACATTTTTGCCAAAAATATTAAGTGATATGTTCTTTTCAGGATTAATGAGTTCAGAGAAAGCACTTTTGTGTACTATTTATATTAATTATAACTGAGCCACATTAATTTCCTTTTCAGAAAGACGTTGCTGATAAACCAAATATTAGTATGCATCAGGCTATTAAGAAAAAGTTATTTAGTCATGAAAAGATTCAAGTAAAGAAAAGAAAGCTTGCAGATCAACAGAAGAAAACTGTAAAAGATCTTTTGGATGAAAAAAGGACTGATTCAGGTAGGCCGTTAAGTAAAATAGCTACAACTTAATACTTCTTGTATTGAAATTTTAGGGCAATATAAGTCAAATTGATTTAGGTAGCTCAGTTATATGTAGTTCAAAATCTATGCTGTACTTGTTATAAAGGTAAAATAGTAGTACACCTCAATTCCATAAGGTTATTAGGTTAATGATTTCCCACATAATGTACTCTTTTTATGTAACTTATGTCAGGTTGCACAAATAATCTTAACAATAATTAACTAACCAGCCAGTTTGACTATGACATATCGTCGACGGTATGACAATACCTGCTAAGTGCCTGACACGCTTTTTTACAGGAGAATGAAAAACCTTACGGCGGTTGTGTGTGGTGATTAGATAGCATGAACTGTTTTCACTTCATAAAGTAAATAAAATATTTTTTCTGTAGTTAGCAGATCATTTCATATTGCGCGCTAAATATGTATGAAGCTAACTACATAAAAAAGTCATATTCGTCAAAAATGTCAGATAGCAGTTATTGTCATAATATCGACGATATATGACACTGGCAGAAATAATTTTCTCACAGTCATACTTGCCCGGTTACCTTAAAGTTGCTCACAATATATGTTAAGCAAATTCCTTTTAAAACCCGAGGATATTCCTATTACTTCTAGTATTATATTTTTAAACATATTCTCTTTCCAGGCATGATTTTGAGGTATTTTAAGTTTTTGTCGCACCCCATATAATATAACTTAAATTTCTTAACGGCAATATTATTTTTAAGACGAGCCAAATTTTTTCAAGGAATTAAATTTTTCGAAAAAATGTATATTAAAAAACTTTCCAATATTATGTTAACTAAATCAGGGCACTGTCCATATAATATTGAAAAAATAAATTAAAGGTGAAACATCAGACGTTAAACTATTATTACAGATTTGTGCTGAGATGTTTGTTAGTTTTTTCTTTTGTAAATTTATAGTAAATTTTTTTTATTTTTAAATATGTAAAGTATGATTAACCTTAAAATAGAAAAACGTCAATAGCGCAATTAAGAAAAGGTTAATTACAGATAAATGGTACCGCGTTAAAAATATTTTTCTCTTCATCCGGATCAATTCGACGATGGCATATTTCTCTTGCTAATGCTTCTGAATTCCAACGAGTTTTTAACCAGTTTAGCAAATATATTTTCATGTGTTTGCACTTATTCAGGATAATGGATTAGATATCGTTCACCAGAAATTCTAGAGTTTCTATTTAAATTGTAACAAATGCTTAATATATCGCGTCTCCCATATTTGAAAACATATTTTTACTATAAAATTACAAAAGCAAAAAATAGCTATAACTTCAAATAACAAACACGTCAACAGAAATCTGCCATAAGATTTAGGTTTAGCGTAAAATGTTTTGTCTCATCATTATTTTTAAATTCTGTCTGATTTTTTCTTATTGAATGTGAAGGCAGATATAGGTATGTTTGATGATGGAATTTTTGTTCGAAACGTTCAATAATATAACAAGTATGATACAAATCTGTTTTTAGAATGACGCGCTCTTTCGAAATCCGAAGCTAAATATTCAGGTCCGTATTTAAAAATGAGCCCAAAACAGAAATGTCGGATTCAAAATGGAAAATGCCATTTTTTAGAAAAGAAACCGTGACAACAAACAAGTGTATTTAAAAAAAAATATAGTTAGTAAAAAACTAGAATAAATTTTCAAAATTTATATTAGGATATCTCCAAAAGTACTGGGATCAGACATGTGATCAAGCACTAAATTTTGCAACTTTGTCACAATTTAAACTTGTTTGTATCTGTTATAGTTTCCAAGATTGCAACGGTCACCCTCTAATTTGCGACACCTTGTACAATAGGCATTAAACAAGTAACAAAGTAGCTGATGCCCTTAATTTTTTTTCTTCTATTTTTTTACAGATCAAATGGAAAAAGATTCACTTAAAGAAAATAAAAAGCCCATGAGGTTAAGTAGTGTCGCCGCTGCTATTGAATCTGTAATAAGTAGATCAGATAAACCAACAGAATCGCCTGAAATAAGCGAATCGAGGATTGAGGTATCAAGAAAGGAAGAAAATAATAGGACTGGTTCGTATTTTATTTAAAAATGGTCATACTTTTTTTTGTGTCTGTTAGGCTTTGTCTTCGCATTCAGGTCGCTGTGAAAATGATGACAGGTTTGGTAGTTGTGATGTGTAGTATTGTATATATATTTTTCTGATACAACATTGTTGGGTTGCACAAAGATTTTTAACTAAGCAGCAAGTTTGACTGTGACATAAATGAGATTATGTACTCACAATCAAGGTGCCTGATTAGTAACTTAAAAATTAAGGTAACCATGCCATTATGATTGTGAAAAAATTATTTCTGCCAATGTCATGTCAGTCAAACTTGCTGGTGAGTTAATTATTATTAAAATTATTTGTGCAACCCGACAAAAATATTGTAAAAATAAGATAACCCATTGATTTAATATAATTTCAGGTGATCAGCAGCCCACATTATTGTTAATGGAGGTAGAAACAGCCAGCGAGCCCCCTAAAATAGAAATCGTTAAACTGCCAGAAAACCTACCAAAAGATATTCTAGAAATTATAGAGAACATTAAAAAGTCAGCTAGAGATTACAAAGATGGTGGAAAAGTAAAATTTTTTAGTGGAGAAGTGAACTACATGTTACTAAGGTAAGATATCAGTTTAAAGGATTAATTTTTTACAAGTTACATTAACGGGCCGTAAATGTCTTCAAATTCAAATTCAAAAATTTCTATATTACCAGAATAAATATAAATATAATGGTTATGCGTCAGATATACAAATATCCAAATAAATCAAACTAAAAGAAAAGTGTTTGTTGGAAACTTATCAAATGACATAATATAAAATATAAAAATGACATAATACAAAAATACATACCACTTAATACATTTAAAAGTGAGGGGACGCATTATTACAGTAACATATTAAAATCAACATATTAAAACTATCGCAGTTCCCCGTACATGTGTGCATCGATCACTCGTAGCGGAGCCTGACCCTTCATGGGCTCAGAAATTCCGCAACACTATATGGTTCCAAGTTAACTAGATATTTAAAGATGGCTTTCTTATAACTTACAAAATTTTGGTGCAAAAGAGGCTTAATGTTGTCTGGAATGTTATTGTAAAAAATTATTCCGTTGTAAAGCGGAGATCTCTTGAAGAGAGACAGTCTATGACATGGTATATTATAGTTGGATGTTCTTGTATCATATCGATTATGTGCCTTGCGAAAAGGTTCATAATATTCTTTATGTTTATAGAAGAACAACAACGTTTCATAAATGTAAACAGCACTTGCAGTAAGTATATTTAGTTGTTTAAATCGTGTCCTGCATGTTTCATTACTTGACATGCCCATTAGGATTCTCACTGCTCGTTTCTGGATGATAAATGGTCTTTCAGCACCCACACCAAAACCCCAGAATATAATTCCGAATCTTAGAATTGAATAAAAGTATGCATAATAGACCGACCTGAGTGCATGTGGGGCAAGGTATCTCCCCATCACACGCAGGGCGTATGCAGCGGAAGACAACCTACCGCTCACATATTCGATCTCCCTACCCCAATTAAGGGTTTCATCTATAACTATACCCAGGAATTTCGTGGATTCCTCTAATTTAATGTCAAAATTAACGATCTGTGGTTCATTCACATATTGAGATTTGATTTTTGAGTCAAAAACTATAAAATTAGATTTGGCCTTATTTAAAACCAGTCCGTTTTGCCCAAACCATGTCTCCATTTGGGTCAAGACATTACTAGATTTTTCGGTAAGCTCAGAGATACACCTAGCTTTGAGAACTAGATTGGTGTCATCAGCATAGTTACAGTTACAGTTACAGCATCTTCAAAGTTACTTTACAAATAATACCGTTTTTACTCGTAAATTTCCCAATTTTGGCTTAAATTGAGTAAAGTAATAATATATCGATGGTCCCTGTTATTGCAAAGCTTCGCTTTTACACATAAAAGTGTTCTAGTCTGTGAATAAATATTACATTAAATTAGAGCCACTTTTCGTTTCAACTTGTATTTTATTTTGTCAATTTAAGTGAAAAAAATTCGACGTAAAAACCTGTGCGTCAACGGTGATAAAGGTACAACGTGATCTACAGCTCCCCATCTTTATTTTTTTAATCGAAGAAATAACAATCCAAAATCCTTTTCGTTTTCAGGCATTATTCTATTGCGCGATACGCATTCGTTGCCAATTAAATTTGCTGAACAGAAAAATTTGTAAACTGATTTTTAATTTTATGGTCATTGGAAGTTTCTCCATTGACTTCCGAATGTCATTTAAGTTTTTCTTTCGTTTTTAAACACTTGTGCTTTAAAAAATTATTTAATCCTACAGACAGTTTTAGAGCTATTGCCATCTTCGTTTTGTGCTGCCGGTCGGTATAAAGTTACTTGTTATTGTTTATTGTAAAAGATATAACTCTGAACGGTATGTTTGTAATTTTTTTTGCTTGTTCGATTTTAACCAAATCTTATTAAAATATGTTTATTACTTAGATGGGTGTTTTCTACCTAACAATATTTTGAACCCACTTTTCGAAAAATCTTAAATGCGCCAATAAGAATATGTCATACCTGGTGCATAGTTTATTATCACTTATTGTGGGTTCTCGCTACTCGCCGGAACGCTATGAAGAAAAAGGTAGCTTCATCTGATGAAAATATGTTGTTCTACTCCTATATTAGTAAACATTGTTTTATGAAGCATAAAACCCCATAACTGTGCGTTACGATGCCTAGTATAACAATCAAGTTAGCCTTGAATCGCTCAAATCGTTACATTTATCTATCTTGCGTTTTGAATATTTGACAGTGACATTGTTATTATTTAAGATTTGATGTTTAAATCGGTACTTAAGAGTCGTAGAACAAGTATAGTACGTATTGCGCGTTGTAAAGTAATTACGCACTCTTCATCAAACATTCGTGCGAAATATGCTTTTTACCACACCTAATACGTAATATACTATTTGTTCAGACATTATTGCATTACCCAAGTAGTTTTCTATCATAATTCCATAAAACCAATTTCTTTTGTTTGAGTCATGTTCAGTAAGTTCTTGTACTCCAAATATTTTTGGAGATTTTTCAAAAATTTTGCCGCTTTTGAATCATGAATATTTTCATAATTATCACAAATTCCTCTGGAATCCGGCATATCTTGCAGTGAAATTACAATATCAATGTTCTTTTCCTCCGAAATTCCAAGGCGTTGGTTTATCTCTGATGAGACTAAATTGACCGATATTTTTTACTATTTTGGACAGGGTCGCTTAGTTTGTGGGTTCCATATTGGGATATTTCATATTGCAATACTCACCCTCTTCGTTTTGTGTTCTTTTTTCGTCCCCTCATTCTACTATAACCAACACATCAATTATTTCTTCTTCCGTTAAACGCATTTCTATACTTTCACGTAGATTATAAATGTTGATAATTAAGTAACATGTAATTATTTGCTAGCTGATAAAACAGCTAAACATTTATAAATTTTTTTTTGATGAACTGTAATTTGAAAACAGTACACTTTAGTCATGTTATATGAAATCGGTCTAGCAAATCAGAGGAAAATGGGCTATCCCATTAAAAACAAGTTAACTGCTGTTCAGTACACACTGTGTATTTTTCAGAAATCTTTAAAAAAATAAAAACCTACTTATCTGAGCTTTTCTGCTAAAATGCGCTCTTTCACTATTCTCATATTTGATAGTTTTGGCATTTAAATTGTTAAGTCACTGCTATAATAGGAGTTTATCATCAATAATATTTTTATTTATTTGCTTACAGAGCAGTAAGATCGACCAATAACTTAGGTTAGACTTTTTCAACTGTCATTTCGTTAGCTCTGGTCTTCTGTCAATAATTTCGGTGTTGCCACATGTGAAACCTTTTATGCTAGTTAAATAATATATTTTGTTCGTAGAACTTTATTAACTTATTTTAAGACAAAATATAGATAACATTTTGGAAATAATAATATAATGATGTATTTATTTTTCCGCGTGAGTCCGTTTTGGACAATTGGATTACTTTTCAGACTTTGTCATTGTATTATAATATAAAAATTTTAGAAAACATTGACAACATTGTCAAGCTGCCGTTTTTATGATGTATATTCGATAAAGTCCGTGTTTTTGTTCCAATAGTTTTTTTATTCATTTATTTTATCAGTGATGACTTAAAAATATTAAAAAGTACAAACTGACAATTTTATTTTTTGTTCCTTTGTACACTACAATCAAAATTTAGTGAAATAGCCCATTCTAACTCAAATTCTTTTTTAAGCGTTTCTTTTATTGACCGTAACAATTTCTTATTAGGGTGAAAATAGAGTGAAAAAGTTTCTGATACCTCTCGTACTTATCCAATTTGAAACGACCTTTTTTGTTTCAGTTTAGAACGAAAATGCAAAGTTCTTGGAAAATCATCGAGAGTGAAAGTTTATGAACACCTTGCCCCATTCGTTAGATGTAGAAAAGAGACATTAATTAAGCGTGCCAAAAACCTAGTGTTCCAAGATGAGCACAAGAAATTAAAGAAAACTATAGATAAATTGAAAAATCAGGTGGATCACTTGATTCCTTCGTTAATTGCAAATTATGAAAAGGAGTGTCAAAGAGTTTTACAAAAAAAGTAAGTACTTGGATTCAATTGAATATTTTTTTCGTCAATCCGTCACAGGGTATTTTATTGGTATTATTTTAGACTCGCGCACTTCGGAAACATTTTACATTAAACATATTGAATGACATCTGATGCGTACACAATGGGTGGTAAGAGAGTAATTACTCTCTGGGGGAAAGGGAAGTGAATTACTTCCATCCATAAATCTGTGGCAATAAGTTAAAAGGTCACCAGTATGTTTTTTAGTTTGTGCGAAAATGGTGGCAAAGATTTGACACTTTTCAATACTTCACATTTTGTATTCAGTTTTTTATTTAAATACAACCAATTAATTGCTTGTTTTATTAAGTTGATATTCGGGTAATATGTATAATTTAAAATAAGAGAAAAAAGCTGATTTATATGGAAAAATTATTACTTATGCCATTTTTATTAAAAACCATTCCTAAACATATTTTATAATAATGACATATATGCACCTATTTCTACTTGAAACACAATTAAAATGTCATAAGTACAATTACTCAACTGAATCGCAATATATGTCGTAATTTATAAGGTAAGTTGACATATTTGAGACATATAATAAGGATTTTTTTAATAATAAAGTCGTAAGTAGAGCTAATTTATAAAAATATTTATTTTGTCTGCTAATAAAGTCATAAGCTAACATATGCGAGGATTTGAAAAAAAAACTTATTACTTACAAATTTTTTTATTGACTAAATACACATTATACAGTAACGAGAAATTTTAAAACGTACTAAAAAGGTATAAGTAATCTTATGACTGAACAGAATTTTTGGCTTATGGCTATATACAGGGTGTCCCACTGGGAACCGAATCGATCTATATAGAGAAAACTATAGATAGGAAAATTTGACAGTATGCTGATGGGGGCGACCGGGCTAAAATATTTTCATAATGGTGGCACTTCCGTTTATACCAGAAATAAGTGTCAACTTGCTTATTTTAAATGGGACACCCTATATATTATTAAATTTTTGCATTCTACGCAAGATTCTAGGCAGATTTTGTATACCAACCTTTTTGACATATTTGAATTTTTATGTCAAAAATGACGTTTGCAAGCCTTAGAATAATTATCAATTTTTTCTATAAAGAAGCCTTATTTATTTAATTTAAGTGGGATTCCTTGTTATAAAGGACCTGCTTTAATAGATTTTTTATAATATTTTGATAACTATTAATACAGGGTGTTTAAAAAATAAGATTAAAAATGAAAATGAAAAAACTGTCAAAAGTCCAGATTTTCAAATGGAAACACCCAAATTTTATAATTATTTCTTATTTAGCATTAAAAATAAGGGGAAGTTTGTATAAGATTGTATATCCCAAAAATTCTTAGTTTTCGAAGTATTTAATATTTTTATATGGGAATTTTGCTGCAGATTTTAGGTTCAGTTACTCTTAGTTGGCTATGACGGCGTTGAAAAACAATCAAATGCTAAAAAAATCTATTACGCTGTATATTTCGCCAATTACAGTAATCGTAAAATATTTTTTGGTATGAATTTATGACCTTTTTAGCGGATCTCAACAAAGAATTTCAACAAAATATCAAATTTAGTCTTTATTTTTGGCACATTGGTCTCATATATACACTTATTTCGTTTTAACCATATTGTTTTATGATACTAATTCTCCAGATATCCATCAAAAGCCCAAAATCAGAAAAACTGACTTACAACCTTTTAACTATTTACCACAGAAATGACCTCATGTTTCAAAATTCTGACTAGCAAAATGTATTCCCCCTAGTTTGTTTAGAAGCTTTACATAAATATGTGTTTGTTTCATTAGGTGGCCCACACTAAAATTATTTTAATTATACAGGGTGTCCCAAATAGTAGTAGTGGCTCGCCCGTATATTTTTTTTGTTTTTAAACATATTGAAATTAAATTTGGAGGATTTCTATATGCCATAAAACTGCATTTTTTGACGGATGATTCAATTTTGTGGAACATCCGTTTTAACCAGAAGTGGCATGAACTTTGTATTTTTTGGTATATTTTTTCTCTTTTTAACTCAATATGACGTTCTAAATACAACCAGTGTCACTTGTCAATTTTAGTCAGCAAACTTTTTTTTAATATATTATTTTATCTAGAAAACTATGAATACGTTTAAATTACTAATTTCAGTACTAAAATGACGAGGAAAATACAACTTTACTATTTTCGGTCAAAAGTTATCTACTGTATCAAATTTAATATTTAAATTTGTATTTTATTTCAGTCGATTAATCAGGGGATGAGTAAAACTGCGAACCCAAAAAACGGTCTTTCTTCAGTTTTGTTATTTTGATTACAGGAAGGCTTAAATACTATTAATTATATTTTTGTAGATTTTCCCATGAAGCCGTAAATAATGAAGAACTAAAAAACTTGAAGGCCCCCAGGAGGAGATTTCCATTATCTGATGATATGAGGTATGTCAGTAAACTAAAAATACTACTTTGTTTTATACAAGGTGCTACAAATTCGTGTGCGAATTTTAAAAACGGTAAGAGATACGAAGATAGTTAAATTGAGGCAAAGTTGCGTATTTTGTGGCTTAATAATTTGACAAAAGAAAATTATCAATATTCCATTTCGTAAATATCCGAATAAAGCCGAAATTTTTTATTTTGTGTTTTAATGTTTTGTGCCCTTATTTTTGGAATTGGAAAAAAAACTTTTTTACTGCCTTTTTTGATGTTCGACGAGATGGCGTTATTAGTTTTCAAATTTGATGTTTCGTTTTTTAGATACCAACTTCAAGTCAATTTTTTTAAATACAGACCTGGAATTTTAAAAACAGTTTTAGGATTTTCTAAGCTTTTGAAATTTTAATGTTCTGTCATCAAATAACACATTATTAATTCAAATTATTTTTTTTTACTATTACGGCTGTGGCAGTTATTTTTTAGGATTACTTAATTTCGTAATAATATAAAAATATAATTTGAAAATTGTGTTATTAGATGACAAAACGTTCAAATTTCAAAAACCTTTCAATTGTATTAAATTGCTAAAGCTTAGAAATCCCTAAAACTGTATTTAAAATTCCAGGTCCGTATTTAAAAAATTGACTTTAAATTGATATTTAAAGAACAAGTCGAATTTAAAAACTTATAAGGCCATCTTGTAGAACATAAAAAACGGCTATAAGAGTGCTTTTTGTTTTTCTCCTAAGTCAAAAATGAAGGCGCAAAAAATTTATTAAAAATTTCGGTTTTATTCGGAATATTTGCAATTTTCTTTTACAAAATTATTAAGCCCCAAAATAAGCAACTTTGCCTCTATTTAACCATCTCTCATATCTCTTACCGTTTTCGAGATCCTCTTGTACGCACACGAATTTGTAGCATCCTGTATTTATTACTAACATCTCATTTTAAATTAAATGGGAAAGAATAGACACTGTAGGTTTTTCTCCACTAATATAATTATAATGGGTCAAGCAATCAAATAAGGAATTCTTTACATGTTTCGGATATAGTAACATCCATCATAAAGTATATTCAGTCAGTCGTATTTTCTTGTTCAGTTATATGTACTCTAAGGTCATTTGTATATTTTTTGTCTTCCATTGTATACCGTTTTCTCTGCTCAATACATTAAAATTTGTACGTAAAATTGTGCCTCTTCTTTTATCGAAATATTTCACACCAATTTTACCCTCTCTTTATGCTGAAATCTCTGAATTGGAAATCACTACAAGACAAACAACCTTTGAACCTTTAGCTATTCAGTGTTACCAAATTTGTAGCTGTTTAAATATTAACGGTGATACTTGGTCACAACCGTGAGCCGAACCTTATTTGCAATTTTTTTAAAAATATTTATCTCGGCATTAACGGAGTTATGTATCTTACCCAGTGGCGGCTCGTCAGGTGAAGTAGGTGACAAAAAAAAATAAAACCAGGAGGAAAGTTTTTCGATAATATTAAATATTAAAAAATAATTATGTTCGAATTAGTAATATTAATTTAATTCGATATATATAGGGCCACGGTTAACTCCGATGGACAATAATATAAACACTCGTGCATTTTGGCGCGCCCCAGTCGACCGTGTCCGTTAGCTCAAAGCAAGTGAAGACCCAACGCCCAACATGGCTTTGATATTCACCGTTGCTATGGTTACATGACGTCAGTCACGCAAATAGCATGTAACAATTTGCATTATGATGAAGGGCAATTTAAAAATAGATCAGTCGTATGCACCATTGTTTTAGCATTGGTTCCCCTAACCTTAAGGTATTTATTTTGAGACTTCGCGAAACTTACGGTTATAGATATCGTTTTTACGTGATTTACTGTATGATTTAAAAGGTTTGTTTTTATTTTTCATTTAATTCAGTAGTGTGTTTTTTTTTTAATCACAGAAGAAGAATAAGAAATTTCCGTTCGATTGATTTCTAGCAAATATATGCTAATTATAAACCTTTTAACAATTAAAAATAACTTTTAGCTCTAGTTATATTACGAAACAAATAATCTATTAACTTTCTGTACATAAAATCGGTTAATTTCACGTTTTTCTGCAACATAAAATAGTAAACCTATGCCTACTTTGTGTTGAAGCAAAAAGGATGTCCGATTTATCGACAAAATATAGAAGGCCATGCCAAACGCCAAACATTGTGACATAACCTAAAAATTCTTCTTCTTAAAGGCCGCTTTACAGTTTGCAATTTTTCTTTCGCGCAAGTTGTCTTGCAGCAATTAATATTGCGGCAATAAAAATTTCACTTCGTTTTACAGCGTGCAATGACTTGCCAAGATCGTAGGTGATGTACCACTTGCCACCATTAAAATAAAAATACATTTGGTTAGGTTAGGACTTACCGGCGCTTTTTGTGCATTCATTTTAACAAAACATCATTACAGGACATGAAAGCAAACCAACACAAACAAAACGTAACCGCTATAGGTTAGAAAAAACATAAATAAATGTCAGGGATTTTTATATTTAGTTTAGTGTCTCATAAATCACCAGAAAATCCTCAGAATTGCGCTTGCAATGGCAATAAAAATACGGTCCTAGTTATATTTCTTGCAAGCAATACAAATTGCGCCAGCTGATCATTAGCCTCGTTCTGCGCATACTCCCGGGCAATCTTTTCTTGCGTGAAAAAAAAAATTGCAAACTGTAAAGCGGCCTTAACAAGTGTTAATTTAAAATTCTAACCGCTATAAACAGTAAACAACAAAATGTCAGTTGTGACGTAAATTCCTAACCTTACTTTTTCAACTTGTCAAAAATGAAAATTCTTGCATTTTTTTATTGTAGAACGGGTTTCTGTTATCGTTCGCAATCGAAAAGAAATAGACCATAGTTGTGTGTTTTAGAAATGAACCCAATTAATGACAATTGTAATTTGTTAGAAACTCCACTCAGTCATTGGACATATGAGTATAAGAGAGACGTTTTGTTACATGGGTTTTTAGTCAATGTTTGTTTAAGTACCCGCACTATACTTAGCTCTTCGCCATTTTTTAAGACCGTGAGCCGCCACTGATCTTACCTGGCGCAATACTAAATCGCGTAATTCGAATTTTTGTACAGAGTCAAATTAAGGCGTTATCAAACGTTTATCATATTTTTTCGTTTTGTTTAAATATTAAAACGTGTGTTTGCGTGTTATTTACTTTTATGGATATAGCGAGTATTTTTCGTTAAATATGTACATTACATGTAATATGTAATAGGTTTATTTTCTATTTCAGGCGTATGATAAGAGACATTGTAAATTTGAAAAAACGGTGTCTGTTGCACGAAGGCAAGCCAAAAGATGCTTTAGAAGATTTATTAACAGAATATCTTAAAAAGGAAATACTTATTTTATGGCCAGAAGGTTGGATGTCTATGATTGTTTTAAGAAAATTTTGCACTACTATGGCAATAAAAACACCGGATCCAAAATCTTTGAGCTCCAACATAAACACCGATAGACATTCCCATAAGTCACAGTCGTCTTCAACTTCCACGATTATTAATTTAAATTCAGGAAATAATTTAACAATTACTCCGGTAAACTTAACGGAGAAACTTAGTGAAGTAAGCAATAACAATGTTAATCCCAGTTCACAATCCGATACAATCATAAAACCAGTAAAAGAAAAAATAATAGAAAAACAACACGAAACAATAATTAAACCTGTTTTTCACGAAATTGTAGTAGATACAAGTGTAAAACCAGTACATAAAGAAAAATCGGAGAAACAAAAAGAAAGCAAAGACAATGGGGTTATAGTAATAAATACTAGCAAAGCAAAAGATGATCCTGTGATACAAAAAACTACTACTACATCACACTGCCAAGTGATTGATCTCACCGATAGTCCTAAACTTTTAATAGGTAAATCACCGAACGATCAACCACGATCATTACATTTTTCAAAAAGTCATACTGAAACAAAATCAAATGCAAACCTTGAAAACGCTTTAAAAAATAAGTTCTCAGGCATGAGTGTCCCTACAACAAATACCCATGATAGAAACGATGTTCAGATGGTTATGGAAAGTCTTAAAGTGCTTCAAAAAATGTCGTCTCCTTCAAAAAATGAAACCAGTTCTCCAGTGTCAGTAATAGCCTTTAACAAAAACTATTCAAATTCCAATTCCAACCACACGACTAGTGCTGTTGGTAATGAAAGGACAAATTTTAGTGGCGCAATCGGTTTTCAAGATGAGTTCCAGAAACAGTTCATTGGTTCGCTTAATAGTCATAAGTCTTCATCACCCCCGTCAAAACCGTACAATAGGTGTAGTTGATTCAGTTATTAAATTTGTGTAAATTTTGTCTGTATAATTTTATAGCTTTTTAAGTAACATGTAATTTGTTATTATGACCGTTTGATACAATATAGATACGTTTCTTGGATTTTCAGTCAAATTTTTAAATAAATAACTAATTTAGTTTGTTGACGTTTCGGATTAAACTACTTTAAACCATCGAGATAGAATAAACAAGGAAGCGCTATTACCATTTAATTTGGTCTGCGTAAAACAGTACCAGGGGGCGGGGCTAAGTGTCGTATCAATATGGCCGATTCATAAGGGCCTCATTAAATTTAAGCTTGGGTCAACTAGACCAGGGGTCTCCAAACTACGGCCCGCGGGCCAGATCGGTCCCGCGATCGCTAATAAGTAAAAAAAAACACAGAATGAAAAAAAAAATTTTGGGTGACATGCCAAAAAAAATTTGCACGAAGCGTTATCTACTTGAAACGCAAGAAAAAAGGGCGTAGCACCCAAAATTTTTTTGTCGCATTCTGGAATTGGCCCTTAGAACTTACTGGAGTAATCAATGTGGCCCTTCGGCTGAAAAGTTTGGAGACCCCTGAACTAGACTAATATAATTTCATTAAGCAATGAACAGCTTTGTAATGGAAATAACGGATAATGGTATTATTTATACACATGTTTGTATATTGTGTTCTTGTTAGTAGCTAGAAAAATTTTGGTGAAACCCGTTTGTGCTCATTAATTTGATTGGTGACTTGGAAAAAATTGAGAATATAGTATTGTAATTAAATATTGTTCCATTGCAAAGGTGCACAATGGGATGAGAAATGATTTTATTTAGAAGTTGTAAATGTTTTAATAAATAAACTTTAACCCATAAAAATTGACTTACATGCGACAGCAGTTAAAATAAAAGTTTTTATTACTTTTTTTATGAATTATGTGACGAAGACGAGTAGTGGCCCGGTTGCCTAAATTATTAATTTATAAATATTAGTTCGATTGTAAGTAAATAATGCCTGCCAATGTCATTTGTCACAGTCAATGTTGCTGGTTAGTTAATTCTGGTTAATCGTTGTGGAACCCAACTTACAAGTTGTGTTTATTTCGCCCATAGAAAATAATGACCTGTATCAATAAAAAAATGGTGAAATAGTAGTTAAGCGGCTAGTCCTAAAAAGTCCAAAGCTGCTTTAACTTAATTGTAGATGTATTGTTTTTACATTTTTTTTTGTTATTTAATAATTTAAATAAAATTGCAACTAAACAAACCATAGGCAACAATTATCGCCCAAAGTTTATAAATACGGACCTGCCCTTTATACTAACCTATGAAACGTAATTTTCGCCGTTTTCTTATCCACAGCATTTCTACTGGAACAACTTCACACGGCTCAAGAAATAAGTAATATCTATCACACAGTAGCAATAGTTTTACACAAAAATTGAAAACCTCTCATAAAATCTAAAGCCATGTCGATTATAATAGATCGAACAGCTAACTACGCGAATGACATAAGTGTCTTATCAATATGGCGCAGGTAGGGTCACTTTTAGTCACGTGATGTCGCCTTCTTGCTTATTCTCTTATCTCGATGGTTTAAACAAACTTGAATTATTATACACTTCACTACATTTTTGTCTAACAAACATGTAGTGAATTTAAAAATTATTAAGTTCTGATGATAGTTTAGACCAATATAAACCGAAACGTTAACAAACTCAACTTGTTATTTATTTAAAATTTATTGACGGAAAACTCAAGAAACATGGCTATATTTTTATGTAACCTTTTTTTTTGTCAAAAGAAAATTGTATAGTTTACAAAATACACAAATTAAATTTGTAAATAAATATGGTACTGCCTTTATAATATATTTAAAACAAAATTTTAATTATTCGGTCATGTATTGTAAATTATCAAAATTGTTTATATAGTTATACAGTCATTCCTTGTACTATTTATTTGCATTGTACATTAAAGTACATTTATTTTAAAGCAACATGTATTTTTGTATTACTCCTTATGTTCTTTTTGGGTACCAGAGCAGAAGTACTTAAAATTATTACTCAAGTATATGAAGTACTTTACTTTAAGTACCGAGAAGATGAAGGCGCATGGTTGTATTTGACTTTTTAAGTACAAGCCAAACTACTTAAACCGAGAGGTAAGCCACCACCTAAAATTTGTGACAAGTAAATTAATTTTGCCTCAAAACTAAGTTTTCCTGGTGAGTATTTGTTTTTTACAGAAAGCTGATCTATCTAAAACATATATGACTTAACCAGTAACCTAAGAAGCAATATGCAGTTTAGTGTATAGTATTGCCAAGGAATAATTATTTACCCACTTATAAACACCGCAAAAACATAAAATACTAAAATTGCATTTTTGCTGTGACTTTTAAAGTTACATCAAACAGCTTTACTTATTTTTTTATATAATTCTCTTACCTTTATGTACTTGTGTGTTTTTGTACATCAAATCGATCCTTCTATCGTTTTGTTTGGAAAATGTTTAATCACTAGGTTATTAAAATTATTAATACTAAAATGGTGGAATTTAGTGTCCGTTAAAATATATAAAGAAAAGAAGCTTAGCGGCAAGCGGACAGAGTAGTGCGTCTATCTTTTGCATTAAAAAGTACACAGGGACACCAAAGGTAATGGAATCCCTGGGACACAGGTAGACAATGACAGGCTGTTTCGTTCTTGTTAGAACTCATCAGAAAGTCATAACCCGTAAGCGACCCCCAGTACAGCGAGCCTGTTCTTTCAAGGCGTTTTTAAGAAATAAAAACGCGAAGAAAACCCAGTAACGCCATCAGAAGGAATCAACTCAATGCAAAAGATAGCCATCTAAGGTGAAAACGTAGAAATATAAATAAATCAAGCACGGAACGGCCACTTCACCAGTGGGGACTGCAGCGCGATCTAGATCTGAATCCACACAGCGTGGAGATGTATAGAGAAGCGAAAAAATGTTTCCTATACTGGTGAAGTGGCCGTTCCGTGCTTGATTTATTTATATTTCTACGTTTTCACGTTAGATGGCTATCTTTTGCATTGAGTTGATTCCTTCTGATGGCGTTACTGGGTTTTCATCGCGTTTTTATTTCTTAAAAACGCCTTGAAAGAACAGGCTCGCTGTACTGGGGGTCGCTTACGGGTTGACTTTCTGATGAGTTCTAACAAGAACGAAGCAGCCTGTCATTGTCTACCTGTGCCCCAGGGATTCCTTTACCTTTGGCGTCCCTGTGTACCAGAGAACTACAACCATATTGTAGTTCTCTGCTGTGTACTTTAATGCAAAAGATAGACGCACTACTTTGTCCGCTTGCCGCTAAGCTTCTTTTCATTATAAATACTTGAAAGTGTTTTCAAATCTTAACATAGCCAAAGAACTTAACATCGATTCCCCCATTGAGTTTCTTAAATAAGTCCTAATTCTTTTTAGTGTCGAAAAGCACGTCTCACTTTCCACTGTCGTCATTGGAATATCACATAAAATTTCTGCTACTAAACTTTTCGAAATTAATTCATTTCTAAACGTTTTTCAAATATTAACGCACCGCTTGTTTTTAACGGCAATATTTCTTGAACTGTTGAAGTCATTGTTCTTTAATACAAGTCACAATACACATAAGTAGGTACACGTCAAAAACGCACAGAAACTAACTAAATAAAGGTTTACAGGGTTTAAGGATTACGCGCGATTCGGCATTCCTAATGAAACAACAGGTTTAGCAAATACAATTTGCATATTTTTCTTTATCTAGCGCAAAGTTTTAATTGCCATAACATGCACGATTCACGAAGCTGTTCGACGTAAATGCCTATTGAACACTGACCGACTGAACGCGAAGTCGACCGGATTTGTCGTTTTCCCGTCTCTTCAACTTTCGAGAGGCGTATGTCTGTTTCACTCTTAATTTCCAAATGTAATATTCTAATTCAATATAAACACATGTAAAAAACGGCCAAGCGGAGTGCTTCGATCTGTATTGGGGAGTTTTCGCATGCCACATTTTGGAATATTTGGATTTTTTGAGGATAAACATTTTTATTTGTTTTGAAAAATAAATTAATTAGGTGGGACATTGACCAACTAACCTGATGGACAAGTTGCGTCTGCTCATAAAGTTTCAACACGAATTTTGGTTCCATTATCAAAGAGAGAACTAAAAAAAGCTAGCTAAAAAATTTAAATTGTGCCTAAAAGTACATATTTTGTATTTCATTTTAAAAAGTACTGGTAAACTATAGAAATAATATAAGTTCAAAAAACTATTAGCGCCTAATAAAAACATTTATTTTATTATTAAGAATCCTGCTTACAAACACACTATGCTAATTTACTTGGTTTTATAAATACACGTTTCCTCTTCATTTTCTTTCTTTGCGCTTCTAGTTTATGTAATTCTGATTGTACTTCGCTGAATATTTCAACTTGTTCCTCCTCCGGAATTGTCCTCCTAAAAATAACCAAGTAAGTAAACTATTTCATCGCTAAAAGGATTAAACCTACCGCCAAATCATATTTCTTTACTTTCTATTACAAAAGAATAAAAATGTTGCCGCGTCCTAAACTACACTAACGGTTTGGCAACACTGTTTGAAAATAACAGAATATCAATTTTAATACAAAATTTTAGGAAAATTTTATAAACAAGAATTGTACGGAAACTTAAAGTACATACTACAAAGTTATTGTTAAGTGTGCAGGGTAGAAAACAGATCTACAAGAACCCCTTAAGATTTTTAGTTGTGAACAGACAGAAAACTATTTAAAGATAATATATCACAATTACATGCCCTAGGAGCATAAAAATTCAGTATTTTCATGTCACCCAAGATGAAATGGTAGCCCTAGAGTTTGATGGTAACCAAATTTGTTAATATTATATAAAAGTTAAATTACAAATAAAAAACGTTTGCAGTTTTTTGAAGATAGGTATAATAAAATTTTGAAAAATATATTATTCATAACAATATTTATTATAACATATCAAACATTTTTTTTAAAGTTATTTGTTATCAATATCCATGCAATTATTTCGACTTTCTATTTTTTTAATGAAATATATTTTTTAATTTTTGTTGAAACAGCCGTTTAAATAAAAATATAAATATTTGAAATTTTGTGGTCCCATGGACTTATTTATTTTAGATTTTATGATTATTTCATTTTTATGTCGTGTATTATGATTATGGTTTTTAAACTGTATAAGATTTTTATTTTTAAATATGTATATTAAGATGTTATAAATGTAAAGTTGTCTAATATTTTTTTTTTTCTTTCAGAATATAATTTTATTGAAGGATAAAGATAATCTTTATTAAATATAATTTTTAGAAACCTTTTCTGTAATATTTCTAATTTTTTAACTAAAGTTCTATTTATTCCTCCCCAACCTAAAATTCCGTAATTTAAATAAGTTTTAACTAATGCATAATATAATATTTCCATACGTTTTACGTTCAACATTTTTTTAATGTTTCTAAAAATTGGTAGTAAACTTCTTATTTTTTTAATCAAATATTCTATGTGAAAATTCCAATTTAATTTACTGTCTAAAGATTATTCCTAAAAATTTTAATTGGAATGTCATCATTTATTTTAATACTATTCATATTTTGTGGTATGTTATTTGGATTTGAAGTAAAAGAAAGATAATTAGTTTTATCAAAATAAATTGTTAATACATTTTTATCAAACCAATTTTTTTATTATTCTAAAATCTTTTTTAATTTTGTTATTCAAGTTGTCCCAATTTGTATCTGTATAAAAAATTGCAGTATCATCTGCGAAACTATGAATTCTTCCATCACAATTTACATTAAATAAATCATTAATATAGATATTAAAAAATAATATAATGTAATACTTACATGTACTCTTTCATTAAATCATATTTCTCCCATGGGGTATCCAGCTCTTTTGCTCTTATGTAAAATTTCTCTGGCAAACCTAAATCTTGGACACCTTTTAAATGTTTACGTTCCCACCTCTCCAGCCAAGGGCGTGGTTTCAGTTTAACTTTGATGGTATTTACTGGGATTGGGCTACCTAAAAGCATAAACATAATCACATCAATCGATCCTATCTTAACATATGCCCCCTCATAAAGCCTTCTGGTGATAACATAGGAAAGCGGCAAGGACAAGAAAAACATTGAATACCTTAGAGGAAAAATTCCTCTGTGCCACTTCTTAAACGGGTTGGTCTTATGGCACTTATGGTCTGATTTATGGGTTAGGTATCATAATTAAACAAAATACGCTCTCTAATAAAATACGCGGACGGTACCGACGTCACAACAAAATGGGCAACCTGGAACAGCCTTTATTCAAGATTCTTCGATCTGACTAATCTCTTGAAACTGGCTCTATTTCTAATATGTTCTTTTCTATTTAAGTTATTGGAATAAAGATAACAATATAATCGGTCGCACGTCTGGCAAATTAAAGCATTGCGCGATTTATAGGATGACGTACGTGCTTTCTCGCCTCATGTTTTTAAATGTTACTAGAAAATGTTTGTGATGCTCTAGGAAGATTTTTATTATCGAGATATGTGATCAATAGATTTATAGGAATATGATAAATTCAATTATAGTGGAAGAGCCCATTATAACAATGTGCTTTTAGTGCATCTTAGGAGTGTCCATTTAAATAAATTAAACTACCCTGTACACAATACCTACAACAAATTTTTTTATTACCTTCAGGTAGGATTTCAGGATCCATATTGACATCGAATGTACTATATTCTGGTAAAGCATCCCTAAGGTACAATAGTTCATCATCAAGCCTTTTTTCCAATTTTAAAATCTCAACCTTATGTAATGTTGGATCGTACATTTCATACATAATTTCTATGCCCTTAAATATAACACAAAAATATCAAAGGTTAAAAGTGATATTGACTTAAACAGGTAAGTATTTAATATTTCCTAGTTTTAAAATTATTTATTAGGGTATAAGTAGAGCATAGTCAACAATGCCAACCTGATGATCTATGATGTTCCTGAGCATAAATCGAGATCTTAAGCCACAACCTTCCCTTTTAATACAGATTCCAACAAATCTATGTGTTTTCCCAGGAGTATGAGGATCTGAGGAGGTTGCTGCCAAAATAGAACCTAAAATATGGTATTACAAAATAGAATAACAATAAAGGTAAATTATATAAATATATATAATTGTAAATGGGTTTTGCCCATCAATAAATAAATAAATATACAGCTTGCCCACTCCTAACACAGGTTTTTATTTAATACTACTAATTATTTATATTTTATACTAAACATTTAAGTACAGCACTGTTGTATCTTCATAGTAATATACAGGGTGCTACTCTACTAACGTCTGTGGGTACAACGGGATCTCGAAAACGGTAACTTCGAAGATATTCAAAAAAACTGAAATTTTGGTTTTTAATTTTTTGCGCCTATATTTTTGCTTGGAGAAAAAAACAAAATACACCTCTTCATAGCCGTTTTTTATGTTCTACAATGGCGTTATTATTTTTCAACTTCAACGTTTCTTGGATAGAACCCTCAAGTAAATTTTTTAAATAAGGAATTTTAAATACAGTTTTAAGAACTTCTAAGCTTTCAAAGTTTTATACAATTTAAATGTTTTTTTAAAATTTTAATGTTTTGTTATCAAATAATACATGATTAGTATTTCAAATTATTTTGCGACAATAAGAGATAACTTAAATGAGTCCAACCAGTGTTTTATTCTATTTATGCCCTCAATTGCATTGTCCAACAGATTCCCACATATCTCCAGAAAAGACAACAACCATGTAATCAGCATATGATATTACTGACCCATTCTGTGTTGATATCTTAGTGAGTGAATCAATGTATGTTATAAAAAGAATCATCCCAAAACTGTACCCTGTGGAATACCAATTTTAATTTTGAGTGGGTCGCTTATTGTATGTCACCCTTTAACTGACTGTGTTCTGTCATTTAAATAGTCACCGAAGACATCCAGAACAAGATTTCTTACTCCACAGGATTCCAGCACCTGAAGCAGCAAATCATGAGGCATTGTATCGAAAGCTTTGGCTAGGTCCAGAAAGACTGCCAGGCACTGTTTGCCACTGTCAAGATTGTTTGTAACCTGTTCACTTTAATTCAAAAATTCAACTAGTAACTGAAGTGTTAGTCTAGTTATGTTGCTGTGTGCTTGTTTGTTGCAAAAAATTTTTTTAAATTTTTTTAACTGTTTATAAGGTCTGATCTGCCGTCCTAAGAAAAGAGGCGGCAATGTGATATATTTTCATTTTGGGTTTTTGATATTAATGTCTTAGTTAGGATGATCTAGATCAAAAAATCAATTTTTTTTTGCGAGAAAAAATTCCTTTTCGAAATAAACCTTTAAATTGTGTAAACTTCTAAGGTCCTGGTAACTTTACCAGGAAGGTTATTTCTAAAGAAACCTTTGTGTTTCCATAAAAAGCTAAAAATGAAGGCATACAACAATAAGATTTTGTATATCTCCAAAGGTAGGTTCACAATTTTCTTTCACCAAATTATTGAGCCCCAAAATACGCAACTTTGTCTTAATTTAACGGGTTTGGAGATCTCCTCGTATGCACAAGAATTTGTAGTACAGAACTAAAAATATAGTAATTTAACTTCTCTTACCAACATAAAATTCTGGAATATCAATTTGTGTTCTCCTTGCAACCATATCCGTTCTTTCTAGCTTCTCCCTAATGAGGTTTCTGAACTCTATTTTAGGATCGGGTAAAAATTCTGGATAAACATGTCTGTATTCAGTGATTTGCTTTCGTATGCTTTCTTTATTTTTGATAGTTTTATCGTTAATAATTACTGCCGCTTGACTTGCTATTCCAAGTGATATAGAATCTTTACCAAGTTTACCCATACGAGCGGCTTTGGATATTATTGAAAACATTTTCAACTTAAGATTCAGGACTGGAAAAGGTTTATTTACTTAAAACTTCTTTTACCTTACTTTACATTCATCAGCCCTGTTATAAAATACAGAGCCACTTTAATTTAACGATTATAAAAGAGTAATTAATTCTTAATCAAGTTCTTGTACGGTGAAATAAAATGAGGCACCCAAAATACTAATATTATACTAATTAAGCATTTTAGAACAAAACAGCTGATTTGATTGGTTGCGAGCACAGGGGAATGATAGGTCGTCGCTGTCTGCGAGCAAGGTTAGCACAGAACAGAGGAATGATAAAGCTTAACGCGGAAATTACTGACCATTATTTTTTCTCTGTTTACTCACTCAGCCACAGAAGGATAATAGGTTGATACCTAGCCCTTTAGAATTTTACGAAGGTTATGTACGGGTTGACGCTCGATCAGAGGAGACCCCTTGGAATCTGATCAATCGGGCACTTCTATAAATATATTTTGGATACGGCGGAATCACACCAGAAATTGACATTTTCATAGACTTAGAGCGTTTTCACACGGCACCATATATCGCGCGCGATAAATGGTCGCAATATTGCTTTACACCAAATTATGTGTTCTCTAATATCGCTTGTGTGTGAAAATGGCTCATTAGAAAACACATAAGTTGGTGTAAAAGCAATATTGCGACCATTTGTCGCGCGCGATATATGGTGCTGTGTGAAAACGCTCTTATGTGAGTTAAGCCACTAATACACAAAACTAAAGTTGCACCTACGATTTGTCACAACTATCAGAATCTGACTTCCCTACTCGCCTCTTGGCTCGTCTAAGCCTCTTGGAGTTACATGGTTCCGCTGCAGATTTCCATCTGAAATGTCTTTTTTGTATTAGCGATAGGTGAGTTCCTTTTGCTTTTTTTAAGCAACTTATAGCAATGTAAAAATCTTTACTTAGGTAACTAGTAATTTCAGCCGTTGTCTTTGCTATATGCTAATTAATAGCCAGTAAAAGGAAATTAAGTAATAATGTGGCTTGCGCGCACGAATGAATAAATCAGAAACTCACTTTAACTTAGGTAAGAATAGAGGTTGTTCGCAAAAGCGGCTAATTTTGATTAAATAAAATTGATTGTAAATGGCATCATAGCCTCTCTCTCTTATTAAAAGAGCTGTTGCATAGCTTTGTAAGATGCTGAGAAGAAAAATAGTCTTTATTTTAACGTACATCGGAGACGATCATGGTAAAAACATGAGGAGGATTGTCACATGGTCAAAATAATACAAACTTTTAGACACTAGAAAAAAATTATTTTAAAATATGCCGTCTGTTTTATGTTAATTCTTTTAACAGGTTTGGACGTTTAAAAATTAGCTTGTATAATATGGTTAAATTCATTCTGTCCTTTGCTATACAATGCCAACTAGATCTCTTCTCTGCTCTTATGATAATATTATGTAAATTAACACTGTAAAAAGTATAATATCTTACCCTTAGAAAATCTCACTCATTCCCAGTGAGAATTCGGTCATAAAATTGGAAAAAATTTAAGATAGCCCCTTATAAACCAGAAAAAATAGAATAGAGGGCTATTTTGTGTTCGTTATTAGATCAAAAAGTATCATGGTCAGAAGCAGAGGTGTCTCTCGGTTCTACGACAGTATCATTCGTCTGTGATAATAAACTAAACCTCTTGCTGTCAAAATCAGCTGGTTTGTCAAGATTGTTAAATTTTGTGATTCGAAATGACAAATCTACAATAGTTTTGGTTTTAAATTTTACATTACAATAGATACTACTTGTAATCTATAAAAGCCCTTTTGAGAGGAAGCTGAAAAACACCAAATCATCGGTTATATCTAGTTATGGAATTAATTCGAACTCCCAAGGTTAGCTTATTTTATACCTTTTCAAACTTTTTGTTTTTTTAGGAAGGGTATTGGCTGTCTACTATTATACAGGCATAATTTGCTGTGTTGGTTGGTTTTCCTTTTAAATAAAAACCGTTCTAACCGAGTCAAGCTAATAATCTAAATATTATGCCCTACATTTTTTTATAATCCTTTCCAAAAATACTCTTTAAAAGGAGTTTCAAATATTTATTGCACTGCGCCTTAAAAATGAAAGATGTGCAGCAGATATTTTGTATAAAAACTGCTTATTGGAAGACAACAAATCCATCTATTTATACTAATTTTAGGTTGAGAATGTTCGTATGCTAGATCGATACTCTAAGGCTTCATCTCAAGGTACACTTTATTTAACAGCAACACATCTGATATTTGTCGACCCAGAGGCAAAAAAGGAAACATGGGTAAGTTTTGGTGACACTTACATGCTGAGGCTGAAATGTATAGACATGGTCAAAAAAAAGTTTCATCTATTAACATTCAACCTCTTTTTAAATATAAGTAATCGTTTTGTAGAATTGTGAATTAATAAATAATACACTCAACTCTCGAGAAAAATACTATCAGAGTAATAATAACTTTTATTAAAGTAGTCGTAACTACTCTCCTATCTCTACTCCTTCTTAAATCTTTTATTGCTAATAAACAATAGTGCAGGCAAGTGGCTAGTAAAAAATACTACCAAAATTAGTGATGTTGATATTTCCGAAAATTTTGAATGATTATGCAAGAAATTTCAAAAACTTTTGGAAACTCTCGGAAATTAATTTTACATAAATTTTTTAATAGCATGGACGTCCATAATATAGGGGCGCAAGGAGGGGGGCGGCTTTCCCCTAGATCCTGGGCAAGGGCATAGATATACAGGGTGTCTCACCGGGAACCGCTTCAATCTATATATGGAAAACTATACAAAGGAAAATATTGAAAATTTGACAGTATGTTGCTAATGGGGGCGATCGGGCTAAAATATTTTCCTAATGATGGCACTTCCGGTTATACCGGAAGTAAGTGTCAACTGGCTTATTTCAAATAGAAAATCCTATATATTATTACATTTTTGCATTCTACTCAAGATTCTAGACAGATTTTGTATACCATGTCCTATATACCTATGTCGAAGCTTTTTTGACATATTTGAATTTTTATAAAGATGCCTTATTTATTTAATTTAAGTGGGACTCCTTGTTATAAAGAATCCGCTTTAATAGATTTTCTATAATATTTTGATAACTATTAATACAGGGTGTTTAAACAATAAGATATTTATTTATTTACTTACAGTAACTGTACACTACAGAATCATAGATTAAAAATGAAATTGAAAAAACTGCAAAAAGTCTAGATTTTAAAATGGAAACACCCAAATTTTATAATGATTTCTTATTTAGCATTAAAAATAAGGGTAAGTTTGTATAAGGTTGTTTATCCCCAAAATTTTAAGTTTTTGAAATATTGCCAATTTAATATTTTTATATGGCGATTTTGCAGCAGATTTTAAGTTCAGTTACTCCTAGTTGACTATGACGGCATTAAAAAATAGTCAAACGCACAAGAAATCTATAAAGCTGTCACTTGCCATTTGACAATTATAAATAATCTCATGCCGGGGCGCTTAAATTGTACAAAGAGTCATAGCCAACTAGGAGTAACTGAACTTAAAATCTGCTGCAAAATCGTCATATAAAAATATAAATTGGCAATATTTTGAAAACTATAAATTTTTGTAGTAGACAACCTTACACAAGGTTACCCTTATTTTTTATGCTAAATAATTAATAATTATAAAATTTGGGTTTTTCCATTTTTGAAAATGTAGACTTTTTGCAGTTTTTTCAATTTAATTTTTAATCTTATTGTTTAAACACCCAGTATTAATAGTTATTAAAATATTATAGAAAATCTATTAAAGCAGGTCCTTTATAACAAGAAGCCCCACTTAAATTAAATAAATAAGGCTTCTCTATAGAAAAAAATGGATAAGTATTTTAGGATTTCCAAACGTCGTTTTTGACATAAAAATTCAAATATGTCAAAAACGCTTCGACATAGGTATAGGACATGGTATACAAAATATGTCTTCCATATATTGATTTATTTATTTTTTCCTTAAATACTCTACGGAATAAAATATATAGATCGAAGCGGTTCCCGGTGGGACATCCTGTATGGTAGTGATGACTTTTTTTTGTTTTGAAACGGTTGCGGTCTGTGCAGACGGCTTTATAATTATTAACAACCTTGTGATTGTCATCAAATTTAAAAATAGCCTATTGAAGCCTTTGACTAATAGTTAAAGTTTTTCTAGGTCCTTCACATGCATATTGCCAGTTTGGAGAAGCTACCACTAACGACCACAGGATCTCCACTTCTGATAAGAACAAAAACTTTCTTGTCAGTCACCTTCGTTATACCAAAAGAAAGAGACTGTCATGACATTTATATAACCTTACAACAGCTGTCTCAACCAAGTAATATCGAAGAGATTTATTGTTTTACATACACATCACCCGTAGATGAAATACCAAAATATGTGGGTTGGACCTTTTTTGATTTGCAGTCGGAATATCAGAGAATGGGTGTTCCAAACGATCAGTGGGCTTTGACAAAACTTAATGAGGACTATGAGGTATGTCTAACATAAAAATCAACAGGGGTACCTGTGTTTAAAAGATATGTTTTTAAAAAATCACAATATTTACTTATTCTAAAGGCTTTGTGAATAATTAAGAAATATTTCCACGAAAATAAAAATAATATATACTTAATAAGAAAGAAAAATACAGGGTGTTATAAATCTGATGCATTAGCATTGTTATCTTGGTAACTATAGGAGATAGAGAGTTAAATGCAGGCAATGTTACATAATTGAATTCTGTATACTTTGGTAAAAAGAAACATACCACAAAAAATATGAATATTATTAAAATAAATGATGACATTCAAATTTTAAAAGTTAATCAAATAAAATATTTAAGAATTATTTTTGACAGTAAATTAAATTGGAATTTTCACATAGAATATTTGATTAAAAAATTAAGAAGTTTACTACTTACCAATTTTTAGAAACAACAAAAAATTTAGTGGATTTAAGAATGCAGGGAAGAGTGTAAAAGGTATCATCTCCCAAACCACCCCATTCACGCCGGTAACCAGGCCGGATGAGATCGGACATCTCGTGGGGTGCGGAAGAAGGTACACACCCCCCAATCGGTAGGTCATGCAATGGCAATAAGCCAAGGGTTGATAGCCCTTGGGGGGTGTCGGATGACTGAGGATCGTGGTTCGGAACCCACGTTAAACTGTAGGTCCCCTCGGGAATGGCCCTGGCAGCGAACGAAGAGGAAAAAAGCCTAATTCGAAAGAAGGGCAGAACGGCAACTCATTTAAATTACGGAATTTTAGGTTGGGAAGGAATAAATAGAACCTTAGTTAAAAAATTAGAAATATTACAGAAACGGTTTCTAAAAATTATATTTAATAAAGGTTATCGTTATCCTTAAATAAAATTATAAACAAAAAAATGAACATTAGACAACTTTACATTTATAACATCTTATATTTTTTTTCAAACAAATTTATTTCTGACTTTAAACAGTAATAATACTGATAATAAGGCTTAACTTTAAGTATTTGCAATAGGTAATAGGTTACATTTTAAGCTAATATAATATTAATATACAATATATAATTTACAGTATGGTAAACAGTAGGTAAGTGAGCCCATTAGTTCGTATTCAAATACACTTTCAGTTCGTGACATAATCTTTTAATTCTAATGAGCGATGTAACTTCATGTGGTATGGTATTATATGTTTGAATGCTTCTATATATTGGTGAATCCTTGAGCCTTTTTTGTTCTTGCAAAATCAGTACGATAATTTAAATTTTGTCTTATGTTATATTGATGAAATTCATTTGTTTGTTTTAGTTCAGAGTTTATTTTGATATTTTTTATTTTTATGTTATATTAGTTTAGTTTGTTCTAAAGTTCTCAATTTGTTTATGTTTAGTATTCTTGTTTGGTTGTAGATGGTTACTGAAGAAGTAAAATAGTCATGTTGTACAATGCCTTGATATCCTTGTTTTGTGATCGTTGTAATTTGTCAAGCAGGTATTGTCCGGCATTTTCCCACTGTTTCTACTGTTTACTAATTCCCAACGTTTAGGTTTTATTTAAACCTTTTTCAAGAGCTAAAAAAGAACCTGATCATATTTAAATTTTCGTAATTAAATTTAGTCTCGACCTTTTTCTTTATTAGTAATATTATCTGTTTTTTTTTGTATGAAAAAATACCTTTAGAAAAAACAACATAAGTTTTAAATGAGTTTGTTACAATACATTCTCATTGTATAATATTTAATTGTTATTAGGCAAACATCGACAAAATATAAATATTTTTATAGCGTCTTTAGATTTATGAAGCGAAACAATTTGTTATATTTTCTATAGCCGATAATCGGGCGGGAACTCATTTTATCGATATCGGCCAAAGAGATCTAATCGCCTGATTCCTACATCTTATAATGTTTTTATTATTTAAGCTCTGTGATACATATCCAAAACACCTTTACGTTCCTGCATCAGCTACTAAAACTACATTACAAGGCAGTTCAGGATTTAGATCAAAAGGCAGGTTGCCAGTATTGTCATACCTCTACAAAAATAAAGCCAGTATTAGCCGTTGCAGTCAGCCATTGTCTGGATTTAGTGCTAGGTGTCTTGAAGACGAAAAGATGTTAAACCATGTTTTAAAAACCAACCCCAATGCTACGTTTATGTATGTTGTTGATACCAGACCAAAGGTAATTTGTTACTTAATTTCAGAATATGTTACATAATTTATAAGTTACAATAATTGAAAATAAAGACTGAAATGAAGGAGCCTTTTAACAACCCCTCAGAGACGGGGATGGTATTTCAACAGGGCCGACTTATTTCCTGTAAATCAGTACCGTAAAACGGGGTGAAGCTGACCGGTGGGGTCAACTTGACCAAAATTACAAAAAAAATATTTTTGGTTATAAGTTCGTCCCTAATTTCTTAAAAGATTTTTTCATTATTTTTTCCTATCAATAACCTAATACACTTATAAAATATTGTAGGATAACTTTTTTCGAATATAAATAACATGAAAAACTATATACACCTTATTCCACAGTAATAAGCCATAAAAACAAGGTGGTCAAACTTTGATCTGTCAAGTGATAACTATCTCGTTCCCGTATATGTAAAATATGTATATGTAAAGGAAATTTTAAAAAAGTTTTTTTTTGAGTAAAAAGAAAATGTTCAAAACTACGCATAATTTTCTTAAATTTGGGGTGTAGTTGACCGCGTGGGTGAAATTGACCGACAAGTTAAAACGACGAGTTAAAACTTGAAATGCAACAAGCTCGTCGAGTTTTGCATCTATTCAGTCTATTCGCGATAGTCCGAATTGATAGTAATGTTTTTGGACCCATTAGGTTATATTATTTTGTGTGGTGTTAGGTTATAGTAATAGTGCTTAGTAAAATATACCGGGAGCGTACCAATGAAAAGATGGCTTCGAGCGGCTTAAACCGTATGCTCAGGAGACCTTAGAGTTATGTTTGTCTGAGGTAGTAGAAGGAACATTAAGTGCCTAAGCTGCCAAAAAATATAAAAGCATATTTGTGTGACCCGAAAACGAAGACGTTGACATCGGACATTAAAAAGGTTTTAAATTCACCTCAGATAGGCAGAAGAGGCGAACTTTCTTTTGAAAATGATTTGTCTCCATTCAATATAATATAGACATGCATTCTTATTCGATATTTACAGTCTTCAAAGAAGTTTTTGCTTTATTATTTTCAAGTGTTTAATAGTTATGTTAATTTGTTTTATTATTTACTTATTTGTACTTGGTTTGTGTTAGTTGAAAAAAAAAATGCAAATATTTAACAGTACATTTTCTCGACTACTACGGTGGTCAACTACGCCCCTCACTGTAATGCGAGCTATTTATCGTGCAAATTCAATGTCGATCAAGTTCACCCCTGTGCGGGGTGGGTGTACGGTAGCGTATCTTAGTAAAGATATTTTTTAAATTATTTCGAATGTAGACACAAACTAGTTTGTGGCATCATCCTTGAGCCCCTACTTTCCGAACTTAGGTTTTGTCTGATGAATTCTTAATTTAAGCTAATCTACATTATATATGTTTAACTTTTAGATTAATGCCATGGCAAATAGAGCTGCTGGAAAGGGTTATGAAAATGAAGCATTTTATGAAAATATTAAGTTTCACTTTTTGGGTGTGGAAAATATTCACGTAATGAGACATAGCCTATTAAAAGTAACTGAAAGTAAGTATATTGAATGAGCTTATTTTTTAAAGAAATTACTAAAAATAGATTATTAAACCACTTTGAAAATTGCTTTCGTTGCGGATGGTCATTTCGTAACAATTCTTGGACCGAACTTGGACGATAAGTGTGCATACGCAGGTCACGATCTAGGATTTTATTGCAGTGTCCGTAGGATACATTAATTTGCTGGCTTAAACGCCAAATAGGGGTTTTCTCACTTCTTCCTTTTGTGCAGTGCAAACTTTAGGTCACCCACTTTCTTTTTCTAAACCAAGTCGCAGTTTTTTTCAAAATATGGAGACACTGGTGAAAATACATGGCAATCTATTAAGATTCTGAACGGCGCCTCGTGTTAAATAAATTTACTAACTGTGAACCCTTCTACCATTTCTAAAGTAACTTTTTATCATACAAATTTTTGCGTTGCTCTAAATTACTATATTTAATTAATTTTAATTTGAATGATGGCCATGTTTATTAATGAATTAAAAAAAAATAATTTGGACTCTACACTGATATAGTATCAGAAAATTAATTTTATATAAAAATATAATTTTCAATAAAAAGAAAGTTTTAGCGGCAGGCGGACAAAGTAGAGCATGTATCTTTTGAATTCAAGTACACAGGGACGCCAAAGGTAATGGGTTCCCCGGGGCACCGGTAGATAATGACAGGCTGTTTCGTTCTTGTTAGGACTCATCAGAATGTCATAACCTGTAAGCAATTCCCAATACAGCGAAAATATGCTTTCAAGATAATATGTTTAAAAATACATATTTGATAAAAACGTAATGCAAAAGATTGCCAACAGACGTGGAAACATAGAACTAACAATAAACCAAGTACGGTAGACTAACACATCCAGTATAGGAAACGTTTTTTGCGCATCCTTACACTTTTTCTACGGATTTGTAGATTCAAATATAGATCACGCTGCAGTGCAATTAGAATTTGATCAACATTTCTTATCCTTTTTGTTTTAATTAAAAAGGGGCCAAATAGCCGTCCTTGGGTAGCAATTACCTATCGTTTTGAACTAAAGAAATTTTGATTAATGAATTAATAAAAGCAAAAAACGAGAATTTGTGAAATTTGTCCTTTTGTCTTTTTCTGTTTTTATTACTTTATAAATTCAAACTTGTTTAACTCTAAATTGTATGTAATTATGCTTGAAATGTCGGTATTTGGCCGATTTTTAAATAAAAGAAAATACAGTGAAACCTCTCATAACGGACACCTCTGATAAGCGGACATTTTTTCATAGTCCGGAACTAGGTATATGAAATTCCATGAAAATCAACCTCTCTTGGGCGGAATCTCCTTTGGGCGGACGCGAACATGCTGTTTTCATGCAAAGAGTGTGAAAACTCCTTTAAACGGACAAAAACTATTTAAAGTATTTGAGAGACGAATAAGCACGCCAAAACTCTCTCAAGACAGACCGGCAACCAATCGCGTATGCGTGGCAGCGCGAAAGGACCTCGCCGAATGAAAGTAGTGTGATTCCCCGAAAGCAGTCCGCCGTTTATTTGTGAGTTGTAAGGTTAAAATAGTAAACAATGGCAAAAAAACGTCGCGTTTTTTTAGTACTACATCCTAACTAAAACTAGTGTATTTTGTTATGTTTAATAAATGTTTATTTGTACATACATATATGTATTAATAATTTTGCATTTACATATTATCTAATTACAAATTTTCCATGGTCGAACCCCTCTATTAGCCGGCCACATTTAGATAGTCCCGTTGGTGTCCGCCTAAGAGAGGTTTCACTGTAGTAAGACATTTATTAATCAAAAAACGAAATGGCGAATGCGTAACTAGACCTCGCTCTTAATGTTTACATTGAAATTGTTTAATAAAAAAAATGTAGTGGTGTCATTTTTCAATCACCAAGTTCTAACTGACGCGCCGCTCATCGCCATTCACCCTGAACACTAGTAAATAGAGGTGGGAAATACTGTTACCGATATGGAACGTTCCATTTGATACCGCGACTAAATAACGGTTACTCCGGAACGAACTAGGGCGAGTTTGGTTTACAAAAATGTCATAATTTGAAGAAATAAAAAATGTTTTATCATTCCTGTCTGTGACCTTGAAGTCTCAAACTAATAATAATGATAACAATAAGTTTATTTTCAAAAGTCAGTTACAATATAAAAATGAGGTTTATTTTATATCCCTCAATAAACTTATTCGTCAATCTCCTGATGACGTGCCTGTCATTTAACGATTTTCGGTATGACTTCCGCTATATTGGAAAAATATCGAGAACATTGTTGATTGGTCAAAACTTGAAGTGTGTCACGCTAAGTGATAAGCGCCCCCTGCGACCTATCCTTCCTCTGTGAAAGAATTTAAAACGGCCTTGGGTTTTTCTTCGAAAGAGTCAAAAATAATGTTATATCCCGTACAACCCATAAAACGTAAATAAATAAGAACAAATTCCTATATTTAGGCCAGGAAATAAGGAATACTTTCGAATAAGCTTCAGAAGCGATCTCTATCTGAGCACATTTTGACTAAAAATTTAAATCTTTGAACCTGTAGGAATTCGTATTTAGATTTAGAAGAACCACCAATCTCCCGAAACATTACTTCTACAATAATTATTATCCTAGTCTAGCGGAAATTGTAAAATCTAACATAGTTACTGTTGCAACATATACGTACCTACCCTGTGAAAGAACGTTTTCTAAAATAGCACAAATTCTTTCAGATAGAAGAAATAATAGATTGGGTTCTACCAAAGTCAAAAAACTATTATTTTTAAATTCCTACAGAAAAATGATGAGTTCCTAGAATCCTAATATTAGTTTTATAAATATTAACCGTTTTACTGGATTATTCAAAATAAGGTTAAATATACATACCTACTTATATTATTTTTATCGTTTATTTACATAGGTATAAGTATTTTTGTATTTATAAAATATAATATATTATCCCCTTATACAAACATTTTATATAATAATTTATAAAGTTTAATACTAATAATATATTTTAATCTAATTGACGACAATGCTTTTCAACTTCTTGAGTCATTTCTTTCATCATTGATACAAGCCAAAGGGATCCTCGCGAAACCGCATTCAACGAAAAATACTATACACCGCGGCTACCGCGACAGTAAAACATCAGCACCATATAACTATAACGCGAACGGCGGCCGCAACAGTTCCACTGGCAACCTTTCGTCCCCGGTCTGACAAAATACCTTTAAGCAAAATACCGTTAACCTCGAGACTGTTATACTCATACCGCCGCGAACGGCGCCGCAACAGTTCCACGTTCCACTGGCAACCTTTCGTCCCCAGTCTGACAAAATACCGTCAAGGTAAAAATACCGTCAAGGTAAAAATACCGTCAAGAAAAAAGATACCCTCAAGCTCCAGACGGTTACTCATACCGTTTGCGGCGTTTGTTGTTACACTCCACAACGAACCGGCGTGGCGGCCTGGTCAGCCGGCCGCTGTCGCTTTCTCTCGGTTCACATCGCAGCGTGTGCGTGTAGCGGCGAAGGACGAAATCTTAATAGTTCCAGAGAGTAACTGCTTCATTGTATAAGGTGGAGCGCGACACGATGGTATTAAAAAATACCGTTTTAAAGTAGCAGTTACACAGATACCGACCCACCACTACTAGTAAACCACTAAACAAAGTAATTTTTTTAAGCTTGCGAACAGAAGAATCCTACCATGAATAGTTTCCTAAGCGGATTGGAGTCAAGCGGTTGGTTAAGACATATCAAGTCTATTTTGGACACCTCACTTTTTATTGCTGAGGCTCTTGAAGAAGGAATAAACGTAGTAGTTCATTGCTCAGATGGATGGGACCGCACAGCACAAGTTTGTTCTATAGCTTCTTTACTGTTGGATCCGTATTATAGAACGATATCTGGTTATCAGGTAATAATTTGAGTTTAACAAAGATGAGTTTAAAATTTTTTTAAACCATAAGTTATGGTCAAATAACGGGTGGTCAAACTATGTTAAATTGTATGAATTTTGTAATGAGCGTGGTTTTACATTATAAGCTTGTTATGAAATTAGCGTCCTATTTCAAAATCCAGGTAGGTAGGTATTTGTGGGTTTAGGACAATAAAAAACAATTCCTCTAAATTAAAAAATTGCCGACGTTTCGACCTTTATTAGGTCTTTCTCAAGGCTACAACAAAACATCAATATTAGGGAATACAATGATAAAAGACCTTTTCTTTTCACTCTGTATGTATGTATATAGGAAAAATTAAATTTATGAAATTATTTTAAATTATTTTAAAATAAATCTTACACACAACTCTTTTTTAATTACATAATTTTTTTTTATATAACTTTTTGTAAATTTTTTTATAAAAAAAAATTATGTAATTAAAAAAGAGTTGTGTGTAAGATTTATTTTAAAATAATTTAAAATAATTTCATAAATTTAATTTTTCCTATATACATACATACAGAGTGAAAAGAAAAGGTCTTTTATCATTGTATTCCCTAATATTGATGTTTTGTTGTAGCCTTGAGAAAGACCTAATAAAGGTCGAAACGTCGGCAATTTTTTAATTTAGAGGAATTGTTTTTTATTGTCCTAAACCCACAAATACCTACCTACCTGGATTATAAGCTTGTTTATAAAACATCATTTTTGCATGAGCCTACGTTTCGCCCTTGTGAGATATCTCTAATTCTTTAACTACTTTAAAACAGGTTCAGTGCATTTTTATTATCACTTTTCTTTATAATTATAATTATACTTACCTATTTTTATTTATTTATCAATTATTATATAAATGAATAAAATTAAATCTGCAAAAGTATCATCACAAAATCATAGATTAACTAACCTGGCCGACTTTGTATTAAATAATAAATATAATTGTATATTTAAAAAGTATGTAATTATAGAAATTCTAAAGAAGTAATAAAATAATTGAAAAAGTATGATTAAGAGTATAATGAATTATTTTTTTATTAATATAATTATCTATCTACAACTTGGTTTTTCTTGTTATCATTTTGAATAATCCATGTTTTTCTTTTGATTGTTTGAATAAATTATTTGATAATAAACTAAAAATTTTAATGCCAACAAACGAGGCATTCTTTTTTAAGTGTTAATTTAAAATTATTACAAATGATGTTAAAATCATCTTCAATTATCAATTACAGCATGTTTACATTAGATGCAATTGCAAGAAAAATTGCCTGAAAGTTTGCGCTTTGACGACGTTTTAATCAGCTAACTCAGGTTTTAAATGGGAAAACTTGCATCAGCTGATTAAAACGTCGTCAAAGCGCATGCTTTCAAGCAATTTTTCTTGAAATACTATCTCTAAATTCCTTGTTTTAACCCTTTCCGTACGGCAGCCATCTGGAGGTTTCGTGCTGTACAGACGGGAGAATTTGCAGTGGCTGATAGACGGCTGACGGATCTATTCGGCACTATCCAAAACAATATTTTTATAAGAAAAAGCACTTATTCCGTTAATCTAACACAGCTTTCTAGTTTAGGTTTTTTAGGCCGATCAGAGCTTCTAGAGAGGCCAGCATGCTCGTCTGACGACATCTTAACGCTGACTGGCGCTAAAAACCAACGTAAACGAAATGCCAACCGTCGACTTACCACGTTGGCGGCTGCCGAAAATATTCGTCAGTGACGGATATTTTAGGCAGCCGTTTATCCGGCAAGCCAAAGTGAACGAAACGGTTTGGCACCAGTCTGTACGCCAAGTCAAAATTTTATATGTGCCTTATTCAAATCGTCAGACGCTTGGAAGAAAAGTGAGCACATGACGAATATATTCGGCAGCCGTCTACTTGCCACGAAGCCCCCTGCCGAATATATTCGTCAGCCGTACGGAAAGGGTTAAGGCCGCTTTACAGTTTGCAATTTTTCTTTCACGCAAGTTATCTTGCAGCAATTAATATTGCGGCAATAAAAATTTCAAGTCGTTTTACAGCGTGCAATGACTTGCCAAGGTCGTAGGTGAAGTACCACGTACCAACCTTTAACATAAAAATACATTAGGTTAGGACTTACCGGCGCTTTTTTGTGAATTCATTTTAACATAACATCATTACAGGACACAAAAGCAAACCAATAAAAAACAAAACGTACCCACTATAGGTTAGGAAGAACATAAACAAATGTCAGGGATTTTTATATTAAGGATGGTGTCTCATAAATCACCAAAAAATCCCCAGAATTGCCCTTGCAATTGCAATAAAAATAGGGTCGGAGTTATATTTCTTGCAAGCAATACAAATTGCGCCAGCTGATCTCTAGCCTCGTTCTGCGCATACTCCCGGGCAATCTTTTCTTGCGTGAAAGAAAAATTGCAAACTGTAAAGCGGCCTATTAGAAGAATAAGGGGGGGGGGGGGGGTTAGCCGTCCCCCTATAGTACAGTCATTGTCACTTATATTTATACTATCTGTTTGTTTTTTTAGGCCCTTATAGAAAAGGATTGGTTAGCTTTTGGTCACAAATTCTCGGAACGTTGTGGCCACGTACAGACCGACAGCAAAGAGATTTCGCCTGTTTTCACTCAACTTCTTGACGCAACTTGGCAACTAATGCAACAATTTCCTTGCACATTCCAATTTAATGAAATTTTTTTGTTAACGATCCATGATCATGTTCATTCTTGTCAGTTCGGGACTTTTGTTGGCAACTGTGAAAAAGACAGACTTGATTTAAGGTAAGTAATTTAAAAAAATATATATATATTTATATACAGGGTGATTCCTAAGTTGATACTTCTTTTTTAGCTGTGTATAGAAGGCATTAAAATAAACATTTTCAAAAAACTCAAAAATAAGGCACTTACATTCTTTTATTACACTATGGACCAAATACGGTCCTGCCTAACTTGCCCGGTGAATAACATTAAGAAAACATCTGGGTGTAGGATGAGCCCGCAAGGGAAAGCGTTCTGCCTATAATCTCGAAGCAGCAGCACTTTGACGACACTCACCGTAAATCAGCACCATATCTACTAGTTCATTGTTTTCAAATTTTACCATTTTCACGTGTCACCAATTTAAAATTACCTTCCTTCAGAAAAACACACGCAGCGGATTAAAAAAAAAATTGATCACCGACCCGTAAATTGCATGACTAATAGACAAACAACATAAAGTATAGCTACGTTTTGATGACCAGGCCCGCACTTAGATTTTTTACTTGTGTATCTCGCCTTTTTAAAAGTTTTTTGATAACTTTTCAGTTTTTTCTGAATATCTTCGCGAGTACTCGGAATTTTCCAAATTTGACAACGGCTTAATAGTCGTCTTCAAATTGCGCAACTTTGCCCTAACCTAACCTCCACTGTATCTCTTACCGTTTACGAGATCCCAATGGTGACTGCCGAATTTGTAACAACCTGTATAGTGGATTTTATCATTTTAGGTCGTGTCCGATTATTGTAATAAAAGAAATAATGCAATTTCTATCTTGCTCAGTTATTATTACCTACTTTAATTCTGTTGTGCGTGCTATGCCGCTATGCCCCACATGGTAATTTCTTTTACCTACAAACATAATCACAAATCCTCAGGTTTTCTACACACGACACGATTTTTACAGAAAATATATGGCCTACTATCCGTGTCAAAATTTTAAAAATTATCTTTGATGATGTCTTAAGTATAGCATAATTTAGCGGAACCCAAGTTGACAAAACTTAATTTTTTGGCACTTTTTACAGAAAAAAAAACACTTATAATTTTTAGACTCTCAGAAAGGACATATTCTCTATGGGGATTCATGGCAAATCATTTAGATGAATACATAAATCCGCTTTATGACAGCAATGAAACTCCAAGTGTTTTAGTTCCTCAATTGATACCGCAAAATATTAGGTAAGTTGAGATTTAACAACTTTTAAGTAAAAACACTAATCCTTAAAATTCAGAAGTACTAAATACCGCCAAAAGTTGGTGCATGCCACATAACCATATCAGGTTCACTTAGAATGACTTCAAGTCAATCAAAAAATATTAAATTAGTTCAAATGTAAAAATGTTTAGAATTAAAAAATATGTCCAAATACAAAGTCGTAGCCTTTTAAGCAAAAAAATATTTTTTGGTATAATTAATTCTCTTCACTTACTCTATTATACAATATCCCTCTCGCGCGCTAGTAATAATTAGAAATGTCATCATTACTTAAAAAAAGCCCTTAAAACATCATTTATAAAGTAATTTCTTTATCACTAAGGCCCGAATTATTCATTCATATATGGTTACTTTACCAGTCAGATAATTTCTATCGAAACAATTGTCTCAACAATGGTTTCTTTGAAAATTATGTTGCTGATAGTTACCAGGAGATGGATAATACGAGTCTTAGGCCATTATTAATGACTTAAGGTATGTTTAACAATAAGCAAGTTCGGTTTTTACCTCGCAGATGAGACGAGAGCGATAAAATTTTTAGATCATGTGATGACGGAGAACGATCCTTTCTATTTTATTTTCTAACCTAAAAATTTTTGCAAGGTTGTATGGAAACAAGTTTAAACAAAAATTTGGTAGATTCATATCATATTATTTGTAAAGTGCAATAAAAAATAATCTTGGCGAATTTCACGAAAGGTAAGGTTATCTTCATTCCTCAATAAACAACGTCAACAGTTAGATTTTAAATATTCCCGCTTTTCGGAAATTTAATTTTTAAAATAGGTATGTCGAAATTCTACGACGAAAAATATGTACCTCGGTTTGCTCGTCGATATGATAAACGAACGACATTCAGATTTATTTTTGTCCTCTGAAACATTAAACGAACGGGCGCGAAGTAATCTGACAAATCTGATGGTAAAACCGAACACGCTTAATGTAAATGCAAAATATAACTTATTGTCATTAATATGCATCTACTTATTATGTTTTAGATTTTGGAGAGGTATGTACTATAGATTTGAAAGTGGAGTGCACCCTAGAGAACAAACAGCTGATTTACTTCTGGCAACTTCAGATCATTCTTTTTCTTTAGATGACCATATTAAATATTTAACGAAGGTAAATTTATCGGGGGTAATACCACGAGTGCTTAAAAATTACCGATAATTTTCATGAAAGCTTGTTATTTATAATTCCACGAGTTCGAAGAACGAGTGGAATTAGTATAACAAGCTTGAATGAAAATTATCTGGTTAATTTTTATGCACGAGCGGTATTTAGGGAGAATATTTCTAGAATGAAATATATATAAAAAATTTTTTTTATATTTTTTCATTTATGCCATAATTATATCTTTGTCGTTATCTGTTGAGAGGGTTTGTTTTTCAAAAGCAATGAATTTCCCGAAGGGAACTCATAACAATAACGATCACGTTCGCAGTAAAAAGGTAAAAAAAAACTGTCTCGTCAAATAGGTTCGATTGTTGTGTGTTGGATATACAACGTTGTCTAGGCAACGTTGTATATCCGCTGATATTTTTTTATTTTTAACGTTTCTTATGGGAAAATTTATACATGAGTGAAATATTCGGGGGTAATACCACGAGTGCTTAAAAATTACCGATAATTTTCATGAAAGCTTGTTATTTATAATTCCACGAGTTCGAGGAACGAGTGGAATTAGTATAACAAGCTTGAATGAAAATTATCTGGTTAATTTTTATGCACGAGCGGTATTTAGGGAGAATATTTCTAGAATGAAATATATATAAAAAAAATTTTTTATATTTTTTCATTTAAGCCATAATTATATCTTTGTCGTTATCTGTTGAGAGGGTTTGTTTTTCAAAAGCAATGAATTTCCCGAAGGGAACTCATAACAATAACGATCACGTTCGCAGTAAAAAGGTAAAAAAAAACTGTCTCGTCAAATAGGTTCGATTGTTGTGTGTTGGATATACAACGTTGTCTAGGCAACGTTGTATATCCGCTGATATTTTTTTATTTTTAACGTTTCTTATGGGAAAATTTATACATGAGTGAAATATTCGGGGGTAATACCACGAGTGCTTAAAAATTACCGATAATTTTCATGAAAGCTTGTTATTTATAATTCCACGACTTCGAAGAACGAGTGGAATTAGTATAACAAGCTTGAATGAAAATTATCTGGTTAATTTTTATGCACGAGCGGTATTTAGGGAGAATATTTCTAGAATGAAATATATATAAAAAAAAAATTTTGTCATACAATTTTCAATTTCATATAACATAATTAAAACTGTAACTGAAATCCAATAACAATTATCTGTTGAGAGGGTTTGTTTTTCAAAAGCAATGAATTTCCCGAAGGGAACTCATAACAATAACGATCACGTTCGCAGTAAAAAGGTAAAAAAGAAAACTGTCTCGTCAAATAGGTTCGATTGTTGTGTGTTGGATATACAACGTTGTCTAGGCAACGTTGTATATCCGCTGATATTTTTTTATTTTTAACGCTTCTTATGGGAAAATGTATACATAAGTGAAATATTCGGGCCTATTTTTTTATATTGCTTGTTACTAGCATATACATTTTGGTTCTTTCTATTTAAAGTTGTGACATACAGAATACAGAAGTCTTGATGGATCTTTACCCGTGCGTCATCACTTATACATCATAAAATTGAAGAAAAAACTCGCGTCTATATCTCAACCTAATGCAGGCACACTGCGCATGTCAGGCGGATAGCGTGGTATTTGAAATTTACATAGGTAGAAAGGTGTTCAATTATTACATGTAAAATATGATTGATATGGCGATTAATTAATTAAATTTTTAATATTTCAGTATTCTATTTATATTTTTAAATCAAACACTTTATTCTCTTTTTTTCTTTTACGTTTCAAGGAATTCAAAGATGTGGTTACAGGTGTTGATAGTCTACGATTTTGGAATTTCGACTTTTTGTTATGAGGGTTATAGTTAGAAGAAATCATAGGACTTGTTGTTTTTAGTGCGTTAATACCAGAAATCCATGGCATGTAATGGTCTTTAAAGGTGATCGTTTGAAGATTTTGTGTTTTCTTTTCATGTGAACATTAATATTTGTTTTTGTACTACATTTTATTCCACAGTCTGTGCACACATAAACTGTTCTACAATTTAAAAAATTAAGGTTAGGTTTTTACGGTATAACAAAACGTACTGATTAATAACCTGGCCCTCCATTTTAATTATGCCCGACAAGGCCACAAATTAACAAACTGGCAAACTGTTCTTATAAGAAAACCTAATACCTCGACTATGACTCAACACCGTGACGTAAAAAAATAATTAAATTCATTTCTACCTATATTTTAAATGTCCCGGCATCACGCTATCTGCCTGATATGCGCAGTGTCCCTGCATTAGGTTGGGATATAGACGAGAGTAAGAACAAAATTCTATAATATATAAATAACCGCGTGTGTTGCTGAGAGTAGAATCCCGGAAGACGCGGGGTTATAACAAATAAAGTTGGGGAGTTGTAAATTACCTTGTCGCTTTATCGTTGAACGATGACGGGTAATGTTCGAACGGGACGTAGATGGGATTTCGTGTCTCAATATTGTGCTTGGGAGTTTGTGTCTCAATATTGTGCCATGATCTTCTGCATTAAAGTGGCTTAACCTATATATTCTAAAAATCTAGATTACTAGGCTAAAACGAATTTTAATAATTTTATTTTGTTATTTTAGAGAATATTTTCAGTTAAAAACCTTATCTCCAAAACTATGGAAAAAAAGAAATCCAAACCGGAAAAACCAGAATTATGCAATAATGTACATTTGGACAATAAGCTGATGTATGAAAGGACTTCTAAGGAGTTGGAGAGTGTGAGTGCGGATCACGATCATCCATTAAAAAGTATGTACATTTTAATAAAACTGGTAAAAAGTAAATACATAAAATTCATCAATCATTAATCTTAAACTATTTTATAAACAGAAATATGAGGTCCGCAGTGCTTCAATGTAAATATGCAACACATTTAGGTTTTTGAATTAGCTGTATGAAAAGATTTTTTCTACTACATTACTAGAAAAGTCATTTTCGACCCCGAAACAAGGGAGGAAAATAGTTATTTTCTTCCCGCGGGAGTAAAACATTTTTCCTCCCTCTAAGTTTCATAAGAATTATATTCTGAAACAAAAAAAAAATAAACATTAGACAACTTTACATTGTTATAACATTTTAATATACAGGGTATTTTATAGTAGTATTTTATATTATTAATTATAATTGAACACACATTTAAGTGTCAAATATCAGAGGTTTGTTGTCAATGATTTATAATACGTAGCGATATATTAGTGCTGTACGATGCCTTTAGGGCTTCATCGGCCTTCAAAGCGTCCTATGATCGCCCCAAGAAACCCAAGGCTATCTTGGCCTGTTTTTGTATAGGCGAAGAAAGCCGGCCTTAGACGACTCTGCCTACCACTCGTAGCACCTTAAGAAACTTTTATTTTTGATTCGTATTTTAGTTTGTGCCAGGTTCAAGAAGTAATCAAAATTTTGTGTTTTCATCAACTGGGTACTAGGCGAGTTATTATAATAAGTTTATTTTCAATATTTATAATATAATAAATGTGTTTATTTATCTTCCTCAATAAACTTCTTTTTTGATCCCCCTAAGACGTGCTTGTTAGGGGCAAATCTTACTATTTTAAATTATAAATATATAGGAATATTAAAAATGTTTTTAAAAATATTTGTTAATAAACAAACGAAGCTTAGCGGCAAACGGACAGAGTAGTGCGTCTATCTTTTGCATTAAAGTACACAGGGACTCCAAAGGTAATGGAATCCCTGGGGCACAGGTAGACAATGACAGGCTGTTTCGTTCTTGTTAGAACTCATCAGAAAGTCATAATCCGTAAGCGACCCCCAGTACAGCGAGCCTGTTCTTTCAAGGCGTTTTTAAGAAATAAAAACGCGATAAAAACCCAGTAACGCCATCGTAAGAAATCAACTCAATGCAAAAGATATAGCCATCTAACGTGAAAACATAGAAATATAAATAAATCTAAATAAATCAAGCACGGAACGGCCACTTCACCAGTATAGGAAACATTTTTCGCTTCTCCGTACATCTCCAAGCTTTGTGGATTCAGATCTAGATCGCGCTGCAGTCACCCACTGGTTTTGCAGCACTATTCCGTAAATGCCGTGTGTAAATATAATATATCTTTTGTATTGAGTTGATTCCTTATGATGGCGTTACTGGGTTTTCATCGCGTTTTTATTTCTTAAAAACGCCTTGAAAGAACAGGCTCGCTGTACTGGGGGTCGCTTACGGGTTATGACTTTCTGTTGAGTTCTAACAAGAACGAAACAGCCTATCATTGTCTACCTGTGCCCCAGGGATTCCATTACCTTTGGAGTCCCTGTGTACTTTAATGCAAAAGATAGACGCACTACTCTGTCCGCTTGCCGCTAAGCTTCTTTTGTTTATATATTTTAACGGACACTAAATTCTACTATTTTATTTATATTTGTTAATATTTTATAAATTAAATTGCAAATAAAAAACGTTTAACTATATGCATATAAATATAAACACAGTTTTTTTGATGATGTAGGATAATATAATTTTGAAAAATATATTATTCACAACAATATTTATTAAAAAATTTCCAAATTTTTTTTTAATGAAATATATTTTTTAATTTTTGTTGGTAAATAATCGTTTAAATAAAAACATAAATATTTGAATTTTTTTGTCCTATGGACTTATTTATTTTAGGTTTTATGTTTATTTAATTTTTATGACGTGGATTATGATTATGGTTTTCAAACGGTATAGGATTTTTATTTTTAAATATATATATTAAGATGTTATAAATGTAAAGTTGTCTAATATTCATTTTTATTTGTTTCAAAATATAATTTTATTGAAGGATAAAGATAATCTTTATTAAGGCTCTACCACGCGCAAATTTAGAGGATGAAAAACACCGTTTCGCTACTGCAGGATTCTGCAAAGGCTATTTGAAATATTTGTCGGGACAATTTAAAATTTAATAAAGGAATGTTTGTATTTCTAAGGTACAAAGCCCTTTTTTGAAAAAAATAAGAATATGTATAAGAAAATGCCCACTAAAGGTGCGTATTTTAGGCACTTTTCCAAGGTTAATATCGTAGCTAAGAATTTTTTTTTCAAAAAAATAGCCATGTACCTTAGAACTTCCATGTCTTATCTTTAAGAATTCAAAAATTGAGACAAAACAATGTCGTAATAAGTCCGTTATCTTGCAGCGCGCAACTCATGTTTTAGGTAAATTTTGTTGTCATGTTATAGAAGTTGCCTATATACAGCAGAATTTATTCTAGGCTGACGTGAAACAATTTACATCCAGAGAGAATAATGATACACTGAAAAAAATTATAGGTGGTCGAACAAGAAGTTATTTCGGGGGTAATTTTGGGCTAAATTTTATGTTTTCCTTTTTGTATTGTCTGTGCCAATAACAGAATATCTAAGCGTTAATATTAAAAAGACGTAACTAGTAGTTGTGCTATTAACTTCGGGTTACCATACATTTTTCGGCTTAGACCGGGATGGTTTATAATGCGCCGCAGGGCAAAATGTTCAAGGCGCGTTCACCATTTTGTCAAAACTGGTGTTTGGGCTTTCAAAATTTCTTATTCATGTTAGGTAAGGATAAGAATTGAACGAAATCCGGTCGATTTGTTGCAATCAAAAATGGGCTATATTGAATTTTTTGTTTCGTTTCTTAGTGAGTAACCAACTGTTGCATATTCGATTGTTTTTATATTTTATGCTTATTATACGGGATCTATATATTGCTTATGTAGTGAGCTTCTGTCTGAACCTGTTAAAATATGAATTCATCTTAAAGGTGAAATGTGTTTATTATTTTATCCATGGTTCAACGATTTAAAAGTAGTTGTCAGGCACGAATTTGGCGTTGGTCACATGACATTTATCTGTTCATGTTATTGGCTCGCAGCTATAATATGGTGCAGCGAGACTACTGTATAGTGACAATGCTTCTAAGAAGCTAGGTAGGTAATAAATAAAAATTGGACAGTATGCCACGCAGAGTAATAAAATACAATTTGTTGTTAGGCATGGGCGTCCATAAAAAGGGCAGTTGCCCCTGTCTCTTGACCAAGGGGGAGCGAGGGAGGGGGGGGGGGGGGTAAATATACTTTTTACTAACTTTTGTTAGGGGGAGTTTATGAAACGACTGCGACATTTTTTTTTGTAGGAATCACTTTTTATAGAAGTTCTTGAAAACGCAAAGTTTTGTTTCTTTTGTAGCCACTTTTGAACGGTGGAGAAAGTGTAGAAAAGGCTGCGAAGTTTTTTATTTTATAGAATTAACTTTTGAGAACTTACACGTTTTTTTGGCTACCCCCTATCACTTTATGTTTATAAGAAACATTAATACCGTGATTTTGTATCGGATTGGCGCGACGATACGGTACTACCTCCTGTTGTTTCTGTGTTACTAAAAAAAAATCTAGGTACTTACTTTTTTTTTCTTTTGAAGGTGCAGCGCAACTAATCATCAAAAACATACCACTTTAAAAAAAAATTAACTATAATGGCACGGAACGCGACGGACAAAATACTGCGCGAGTTAGTAACCACAGTCAACAAATCCTGGAACTAGCGGGACTTATCTTTTGTTTTATAAATAAACATGGTGAAAAATTTGTAATATAAGAAAATTTTGATTGAAAAACTATTGACCTTAAGAAGTATTTGATAACCAATGCTGAAAACCTTTAGTTTCAGGGTAGGCCTGTGCCTCCCAATTTTGAAAATTTGACAGAATATGCTAGTGCTGATGGGGGCGATCGGGCTAAAATATATTTATAATGGTGGCACTTCCCATTATACCGAAAGTACGTGTCAACTTGCTTATTTTAAATAGAATACTCTATATATTACTACATTTTTGCATTCTACGCAAGAATTTAGGCATATCTTGTATACCATGTCCTATACCTATGTCTAAGCGTTTTAGATATTTTTAATAGATTTTTTATAATATTTTGATAACTATTAATACAGGGTGTTTAAACAATACGATTAAAAATTAAATTGAAAAACTGCAAAAAGACTAGATTTTCAAATGGAAATACACAAATTTTATAATTATTTCCTATTTAGCATTAAAAATAAGGGTAAGTTTGTATATTCCAAAAAATTTTAGTTTTAGAAACATTGCCAACCTAATATTTTTATATGGCGATTTTGCTGCAGATTTTAAGTTTAGTTACTTTTAGTTGGCTATAACGGCGTTAAAAAACAATCAAATGCGAGAAAAATTTATGAAGCTGTCACTTACCATTAAAACATCATTAATTGTCATGCCTGTGCGCTTAAATTGTACATACAAACGAAGATTATTTAAATTTATTTATTATTTATGGAGAATGTGTTAAAGTTATATCAAGAACATGGGACACATTTGCCAATCGATATCCGCAAAACAGAAGCCATCACAATGTGCTTATTAATAATGTTCAACATTTTTGGGATATACAAACTTACCCTTTTTTAATGCTAAACTAAAAGTAATTATAAAATTTGGGTGTTTCCCTTTGAAAATTTAGACTTTTTGCAGTTTTTTCAATCTTATTGTTTAAACACCCTGAATTAATAGTTATCAAAATATTATAAAAAATCTAATAAAGCAGGTCCTTTATAACAAGGAATCTCGCTTAAATTAAATAAATATAAGGCTTCTTTATAGAAAAAATTAATAATTATTTTAAGGCTTGCAAACGTCATTCTTAACAGAAAAATTCAAATATGTCAAAAACGCTTAGATATTTATAGGTATAGGCATACAGGGTAGGGACTTTAACTGGAATAAATTCGATATTATTAAACCTGCTGAATTTGCGCCTACAAAATTTGGTATGTGAGGGTTTTAGAGCATGCGGAATTGGATTATGATGTCGGCGCAGTTGCCAGATTTCTCAGCTTTGCGCTACACGTAGTAATTTTGTTATTTTAAATAGATTGCCCTATTTATTTTTATTGCAGTGAATTGGTAGTGTCAAATTTAGTAAGATCTCAAATTTACAAAATTCTATCTTCACTATTTTCTGAGCTATGGCAACACTGAAGTTCCCTTAAAAAGTACCGGGACGCTTGTCTACCTCCATAGTTACTAAGTTATTGACAAGATTCAAGAAAAGTTCTTGTCTTTTTAAAATGGCCTATTTAACTTAAACTTTAAAAATAGAAATTCTCATGGTACTTTTTAATGGAATTACAATATTGCCATAGCTCAGCAATTAGTGAAGATAGAATTTTGTTAATTTGGCATCTTATTAAATTGGACACGCCCAATGCACTGCAATAAAAATAAATAGGGCATTCTATTTAAAATATTAAAATTACTACGTGTAGCGCAAAGCTGAGAAATCTGGCAACTGCGCCGACATTATATAATTTAATTCCGCATGCTTCAAAACCATACATACTAAATTTTGTAGGCGTAACTTCAGCAGTTTTAATAATATCGAATTTATTCCAATTAAAGTCTCCACCCTGTATAAAATCTGCCTAGAATCTTACGTAGAATGCAAAAATGTAATAATATATAGGATGTTCTATTTAAAATAAACACGCTGACACTAGGGTTGCCAACCCTCCCGATTTAGTCGGGAGGCTCCCGCTTTTTTACTTAACCTCCCGCCTCCCACGCACTTAAACAAAACTCCCGCTTTTCCAATAACACGACGGACGCCTAATAACTGTACAGCTGCCTTAGAGAGGGGCGACCTTTTTTTTTTAGAAAGCACGTTTGATGATAGGAGGAAGAAATATAAAAGGCACGCCACAGCGTAAGGTCAACGGGGTATCGACCTTTTTTTTTAGAAATCATCAATATAATTATTTTAAGCACCTCAAAAAAAACTTGTCTCCCAGGCACTATCCACTTCCCGCTTTTCAATTTTTAAAATCTGGCTACTCTAGCTGACACTAACTTCCGGTGTAACCGGAAGTACCACCATTATGAAATTTTTTTAGTCCGGTCGTCCCCATCAGCATTACCACGATGGTAAATTTTGAAAATTTTCCTATGTATAGTTTTCCATATATAGTTCGAAGCGGTTCCCGGTGGAACACGAACACCCTGTTTGCAGGTGCTTTTATACCTATTATTAATTAACACTTTAAACTTTCTGCTCTACCTAATTTTATTTTTTGTAAATATTCTATAGCTTTAATAATAAAATAAGACAAAATTTAAAAGATATATCCGTATAACGATTAGGTACATTATTTTAACTAAGAATACAATAACAAGTACTTATTTTCCACAAAACAAATTTCTCGTCTCCGAAATAAAATCAACCAAAACTCATTAGCATAATAAAGAACCTACCGCCTCGCATCGTGGTTTCAGTGTGTGTCGATGTTTACGGAATATTTTTCACCACGTCATAAGCTCGCTAGTATGCCCACTTCGGGTGAGACTCTCTTGCAAATATATTTCTTGCTGCACAAAGTTCCGCCTTAAATATAATTTTTAGAAACCTTTTCTGTAATATTTCTAATTTTTTAACTAAAGTTTTATTTATTCCTTCCCAACCTAAAATTCCGTAATTCAAATGAGTTTTAACTAATGCATAATATAATATTTCCATATATTTAAAATTGGTAATAAACTTCTTAATTTTTTAATCAAATATTCTATGTGAAAATTCCAATTTAATTTACTGTCAAAGATTATTCCTGAATATTTTATTTGATTAACTTTCAAAATTTGAATGTCATCATTTATTTTAATACTATTCATATTTTGTGGTATGTTATTTGGATTTATACCTTCCACATTCACACGTTTCCGTAAATCAAAAATTAGAATAAATAAATTTTGAAAAATTGGCTGTAGTGTGTGTAGTAAATTAATTTTTTTAAGTTTGCTTCATTGTTTTTAATAGTGTATAATACAAATTTTTAAAAAAATCGCAAAAATTGAATTAAAAACAACCAAACATTAATTAAGTAACCTTACAATTAAATTTATTCTTCTTAATTATCCCAATATCCCTTTACCTCTTACCACCTAATATGATAATCAGTTAAACATTATTCCCGTTTCGTCGAAACAATAGTCAAATATATTTATAATTTTAAAGACAAAAGTAGAAGATAATAAAATAAACTTCAAAAACTAAACACTCCGATATATCCACCACGGGCCTGCATTGATTCTTAATAAGTTGATCACAGTTAATAATCTGTCACTTTTCGACTGTGCCGCTACAAATTCGTTTGATTCACAATAAATAAATTTTTTATTCGTTCGACATTCCATACGGTATTGCCAGATATAATAAAACAACAATTTTATTTATTTCGCCATAATAAAAACGAATAAAATTTATAGGTAGGTATTTTACTATATTATGATTTTCTCATTAAATTGTGTGTGAGTTAAAATGTATATATAGATTGAATCACCGAAAACTTTTTTCTGCATTTGTTGTCTCCCAATGAAATAATTATAAATCTGAAGGTTGGAGACAATGATGTTTCTTGGACGATAGAAGAGTTTTGGACTTGCATTGTCTATATTTGTTTTACATCACAACGTTTCAACTGGTAAGTATCTCCAGTCGTCTTCAGGTGAGTACTACAGTATTAAATAAAATTAAATATAGACAATGCAAGTCCAAAACTCTTCTATCGTTCAATTATAAATCTATTACATGATAAACACTCTTGAATGATAGAATAGTTTTGGACTTGCATTGTCTTTAATTTGTTTTACATCACAACGTTTCAACTGGTAAGTATCTCCAGTCGTCTTCAGGTGAATACTAAATAATTAAAGTAACTACAGCTCTATTTATACTAGCTAGATGTACTGGAGCATGACTGAGATGGGTGCAGTCATGCGTTTAATTCTTGTGCGGTATTTTAAATTTACATCTACTTAACAAAGGTTTCCAGATATTTCTTATATCTAGTGAGGGCTTACTAAAACAATCTGGTGGGAATCTGATAGACACAGTTTTTCCTATCGTGTGTCTGTGTCTATCAGATTCCCTGCGAATGTGGCAGATCCTACATTGGTGAGACTCTAAGGCCACTTGAAACTAGGGTCAAGGAACACAGAAACAACACGCTTAAAGGAGAAACCGAAAAATCAGGGGCAGCTGACCATGCCTGGACACACGGTCATCACATTAAGTGGACAGAAGCTCGAATCCTGCACAAAGAACCACATTGGAGGAAGAGGAAGTTCAAGGAAGCAGCTATCATATACCAGAACCCAGATTGTTTTAGTAAGCCCTCACTAGATATAAGAAATATCTGGAAACCTTTGTTAAGTAGATGTAAACTTAAAATACCGCACAAGAATTAAACGCATGACTGCACCCATCTCAGTCATGCTCCAGTACATCTAGCTAGTATAAATAGAGCTGTAGTTACTTTAATTATTTAGTATTCACTTGAAGACGACTGGAGATACTTACCAGTTGAAACGTTGTGATGTAAAACAAATTAAAGACAATGCAAGTCCAAAACTATTCTATCATTCAAGAAACATCATTGTCTCCAACCTTCAAACAGACACATGATAAACACTGTTTGCATCCTTAATTATCCAGTGATGGATGCCAAATTTCTTGGTATAATAAAATTGTCAATTTGGGTTTAAATTGAGAGTAGAGTTGTGTTTTAGATGAAAAGGAAAATGTTGGTCATAGTCAGGATATGACGAAGATGGATGAACTTTCAAAGGAGTTTGATTCAGTGGCAGTTGATTGGAAAGCCTTAAGAAATATAAATGAATGTAGCTGTTCCTTAGCATTTGACCCTTTAAGCAAAAAGGTAAACATCTAGGAAATTTTATATCAAATAGAAGAATAAAGTAAAAGTTTTGCAACAGAATGCAGAATGTTACACTGATACATTTTACACAGACTGATTCACTGTTGGTAGGTCATAATTAGATCTTAAATTTTTAAAAATATTAAATGTATTACATTTCTAGATTTTACCCAAGATTTTAAACATATTTTTAATCCTTCCAGAACTACTGCCGAAAATGTGGAGATATTTTTTGCATAAGATGTATTACCAAACAAGTCATTCTACCTGGACATACTACGCAAAAGGCCGTTCCAGTTTGTAAACCTTGTTACGATGTATTAGGAAATAATATAGATGCTTGAAAATACTAATATTGAACACTTTTATTATTGTGGTCATGATGTATTGAGACATTGCGGTTATATCTGTATGAAATTAGTTCAACCTTGTTTTAGTGGTATTTTAACACGACGATAGTGTTTTCATATAGTAGAGCTAAATCATTTTCTAAAATAAATTTGGTGTTTCCCAAACGATTGGGCCAGTGGGCCATCCTGTAATGTTTTGTGCAAATTTCAAGTAACATGTGCGTTGCGAATACATCATGATCACTATATTTTAGACATTTCGGTAAACCTTTTGTTAGCAGTAAGGTAAACTGTAATAAAAGTAATGACTGCAATTAAAAAATAGAGATATGGACAGCCAAATTTATATGAAATCACTTAATATTTACTATACTTTTTGATTCAAAGAAAAAAATAAAGAGCAACTTTGGTTCTAGAAATTAACATTTTTAAAAACAATATTTTATGTAAAGTCCTGTGCAGCTACAATAGGAGGAATTTGAAATATAAAAATTCATTTTTGTAAACGCAAAAAGTTTAATCACTTACTTATAGCTATACAGGGTGGTTCCTAAGTTGATACTTCTTTTTTAGCTGTGTATAGAAGGCATTAAAATAAACATTTTCAAATACCTTTGTTCAAAAAACTCAAAAATAGGCGAGATAGAGAAGTAAAAAATCTAAGTGCGGGCCTAGTCACCAAAACATAGCCCGCTATAGTTTCTGTTGTTTTTCTTATATCTTATTAGTCATTCAATTTACGGGTGGTGTTGCGCAATCCGCTGTAGTGTGTTTTTCTGAAGCATGATGGTGGTAAGTGGAAAATGGTAAAATTTGAAAACAAATGAACTAATAGATATGGTGCTAATTTACTGTGAGTGTCGTAAAAGTGCGGATGTTTCTTCGAGATTATAAGTAGAACGCTTTCCCTTGCGGGCTCATCCTACACCCAGAAGTTTCTTAAAGTTATTCAACGGGCAAGTTACGCAAAACCGTATTTGATTAGTAGTGTAATAAATGAATGTTAGTACTTTATTTTTAAGTTTTTTGAAAAAAAGGTATTTGAAAATTATATTTATTTTAATGCCTTCTATACGCAGCTAAAAAATAAGTATCAACTTAGGAATCACTATCAGGGTGGTTATTGGTATCATCCAAACGGTAATTTCTACGAATTTGATTAGATTAAAGAAAATGTGACATTTTTAAAGCTTTCTTGAGATTCTTTAATTGCGTTGCTGAATTGCTTGAAGGTGATTTGTTAAAAACGTCCAAAATTAATTTCTTTATAATTGCTTGGTTTTAATCGTAGAAAAAGGTCTTGATATTATAAAAACTTTATATGTTTTTCTTTTCTACAAAATGGCGTTATAAATAATCTGTTATAACTTGAAGAAATAGTCCATACTTAAAGTGGAGTGGGAATATAGAAGGTAAAAATAAGAACACAAAGTCTTCCTCCAATGATATATCAGTGGAGGAAGACTTTGTGTTCTTATTTTTACCTTCTATAATCTGTTATATCTAAGTTATGATCGCCAACCTTTTTTTTTTTCAAATACGGACCTGGATTTTTTATTTTATTTTTAAGAGTACGTTGTACTCCAAATACAACCATGTATTAATCAATCAGTTACTTACGTGTCGGAAAAAAATATTACATATAACACTATACTGTAGTATTCACCTGAAGACAACTGGAGATGCTTACCAGTCGAAACGTAGTGAATCAAAACAAATAAAGGCAATGCAAGTCCAAAACTCTACTACTACTTTAATCATATTATTCAAAGGTTTATTAAATAATGGGTGATTCCATAAACGTGGTTGTGTATATATGTATGCACATTCTAGTAATATTCTGTGATTTTTAATGTATATTTGAGAAGATGCGTATAGACTAGAGCAATTTATCATAAACATTAGGTAGGTATGTTCATTGACACTGCACCACCTACACCTATTAACACTAATCATTGTGTTATAGTTCATCCAATTACTGGCTGGACGCACGTCACAACTCGCAAAATTGTACGGACTTTACCATGTACTACATGAGATGTTCAAAGCTGAAAGTATCGAAATTTACATTTCTGCTATTTATAAAATTTGAATCTTGGCAGGAAAGATTTGGGTAAAACTGAATACTTATTCCAGGCTATTAACTTTTTAAAATAAATTATCGTCAATAACAATTTTTTTCTAGTGCAATAATGAAAAATAATGCATAATAAAAAAAATATAAATTATTCCATTTTAACAAACCCGTGATGCGATCCCGTTCAGTTAAAACTGCTGGCTTATTAAAACCTCTGGTTTTATCAATATGGCTCTGGCGTTTACTTTCAAGAGTATTCCATGGCTTTAATTTGATTCTTCCCTTCAATAGTCTAACAAATACTTTCTTAATTCCAAGACTGCCTAAATGTTTCTTATTCGTTTATACTTTGTCATATATTGCAATTTCGATCTTTACAACACTGGTTGTCAACCTATTCTATTCAACAATTTAGTATCCTACAGTACCTATCAGAGAATGTTTACATTTTACCATTTTTATATTAAAACGAAATTTTTGTAATTACATACATAAATTACACAAAACACTTGAAAATATTTAATATTCTATTCACCATTTGTTATTTTTCACATCTGGATAACCACGATGTAAATCCAGATACAATATAGCATAACAACCCTTACTTTCCTATATTTTATCACTATTTATGCAGAGACCAAAATTTGAACGAAAAAATAACTAGGCATGCTTACAAATATGCAAAATAGAGCTAGTTTGACATTCTTTAATATATCGCACCGCTTATTTAATAAAACGTAATATTCCGTTTTGGCTAACCCTCCCCTAGATCAATCAAGTAGTAGATAGCCTAATGTACACGTCTTTAACGGACGTGTAAATGTGCAAATATAAATTGTAGTTCCAATAAACTAACAAACCCATGGCGTCCCGACCAGTTTTTAGTAAAAAATTGCATTTCTTGCATCGAGTGCTTTAGTTTATATGCACCTTCCAAAAATCTTTTAATTTTTGCTCTAGTCTATTTTTATTTATTTTAAACCTATTTATATAAGCAAGGGAATATAGTTTATGATTACAAAAAGGTATTTTTTATAATAGGGTTTTATTGATTTTTTTTATAATAGATTTTGTATCCCAGATTTAATATTATTAATTTTAAAGTATGAAATATTATAAATTTAGCATGTTAATTTTTGTTGTTTGGATTAGCTATTACAATGAATTTCGTTGCCTTACCATTCTACTTATAACTCATATCATAGACTAATGTTGGGTTGCACAAATTTTTTTAACCAGAATTAACTAACCAGCAAGTTTGACTGTGACATAAATGACATTGACAGGCATAATATACTTACAATCAAAGGTGTCTGATTAGTAAGCGCCAGTATGATTGTGAGAAAATTATTTCTGCCAATGTCATTTATGTCACAGTCAAACTTGCTGGTTAGCCAATTAATTATTAATATTCTTTGTGCAACCCGATATAACTATCTCCGATTTATCGATGTTTTTATCAAGTAAGAGTCCCATATCAGCAAATAATTCTCAAAATTAAGATATCTAAGGGTGTTTTGGCGATATCTTTTAGTCAAAAAGGTACATTTTTTTTCTTCCGAGGGCCCGTCCGTACGCCGGATGCACTTAGGCCAGGTTTGGCCCATTGTGCTTAAAGCACATAAAACGACTTGTAATTCTTTTTGTCGCCACTGTGTTTACTACAATGCAAGTTGTCTCTTATACTTGGAGGAGAGATGGATGGTGGTATGTAAAATGTTAACCACAGGAGGGATGGGGACACCTAGACTGCACTAAACAAAGTGCACCCCTTGCTAGAGAGAGAAGTTCCACAAGAAAGTTGGAGATGACAAGGGACCATTAGTAACCCACACAGCAACAACACAATTACATATTTTTGAGAAAATGGCGTTTTTAACATTATGGGTTATAAAAACGACTTAAAAGATTCAGGAAAATTACTGTTTATGTTTACGCCACGTATTAATTCAACATTTTTTATAGAAACGGGTCATAGAGATTACAGCATTCTTTAAAATGAGTTTTTTCTGGGTTAACATTGTATTGCATAACACCATCCAGATATAATTAATAATTGGATTTTTAGGGATTCCATGGTATGCATTTGTAATGTTTTGTTGAAAACACTTAGAGATGCCTACCTTATGTAAGGTTATCTTTGTTCATTGAACCTCTCAAGTAATTTTTGTAGGTTTTGCTTTTGTTCTTTTATATAAAACATAGTTTTAGCTCTCTGGGGTACAACATGCAAAGTTAATATGTTTATTTGAAATAAAATTTATTTAAAGCACTGAATTAGTGTCTTATTTGTTACTCTGGAACGTTGAACTAATCGATATTCAGGAAAAGACTAATACGCGTAGATTACGGCTCACAGCTACACATTTTTCAAAGTCGATTTAAAAAATGGCAGTTTTTTGCGAGTTTTTTAAATGTTACTAGGATGAGGGTTGTAAAAAGGCGTTTTGCGATCCGTATTTATTCCTATCTATCTATCTAGCTAATCTATTGCTCACGTCGCTTATGCGTGATTTGCTGCATGCGACTATAGGACGAAAAGTACTTTTCCAACGGAGTCTCGGGCGCCACCTCTTGGATTAATGTGGTAAGAGGCCCACAGTTACCTTCGAGTAGCTTTTAGACAGTGGAGAAAATAATCCAGGCGTTCAACTGCGTATGGTGCGAAGGAATAATAAAACAATCGGTTTTAAAACATTTTGTATTCAAAGACTTTTACATTAATATGTGCCCCATTTACTATCGGTTTAAAATGAATGATTTGACCAGTTAAAATAAAGAAAACAACAGAGAGAGGAGGATTGTATACGATCTTTGTCTGCGGTCATGTATCTTTTAGTCATTGACCAATCGCGGCTAAAAATAAATGATTCCGGCTTTGACGTCCGACGGCTTGATTAAATTAAAGGTTCGCGTCTTCAGGTTCGCAAGCGGTCCGGCGGTCAACTTAATAACAGTAATACATAGACCCGCGGAAATAAAATCAGTACAAAGATCTGCAAGCGCGGTCGCAGCTTAATTAATAGAATAAAGGTCAGGACGGACTACGGTGACGGACTTGCAGATATCAGAAAAGGATGCGGCCTATGTTTAAAAGAAAAGGTTTACGCGGTAAAGCTACTTGCGAATGCGGATGTTACTACGTCAAGCGGTATCGGTAAAAAGTTCCAGAAGTAAACGACAATACGACTAGCAGTTCAGTGGCGGTCTTTAAATGGTAGATCGGTTTTGCTTTACGCATGCGTGACTGCGTATGAATTCCGCGGACCTACACGTTCTGGCTATCTAACAGTGTATAGAAAGTACAAGTGTATGAGTAAGAGAAGGACGGTGTGACGTATGTGGTATTGTGTATGTTGTGTCGGTGTGTGTGTATGAGAGAGACAGATAATCTATTTTCCCGGTCTGAATTTACATTAAGCAAATCAGAGTTCCTGCAGCAACTCGGACTTGCATAAAGGTGATAAAATAAATTTGCGGCCCGTTGTACTAAAACAAAACAGAGCTACTCGGCTAAGATGACCTGGAGTAGTCCGGTTCTGCATATGAGAGGAAAAGAGATGCGAAATTGTCGGTGTCATGTGTGTGAGTGTAATGGCGGTGGTAACCGGTGATATGAGAATGATACAAATGAACGATTTAGCCTTTGACATTTAAAACGAGACAGAACTACTCGGCTAAGATGACCTGGAGCAGTCCGGTGTCGTATAGTTGAACTATGGCTTGAATCAGAACGAGACAGAACTGCTCGGCTAAGATGACCTGGAGCAGTCCGGTGTCGTGTATGAGAGAAACAAAGAAATAATTATTCCGGTATACTATGTATGTACGAGAGAGAAACAATATGACAGAGCTACTCGGCTAAGATGACCTGGAGCAGCCCGGTCTTATGTATGTGAATACCATAAAACAACCCGGTATACGCGTCAGAATGAAAGAAAACATTATATGGTCAGTCGGTGTGAGTGAGAAAGCGGTCAGTAATGCCAGAATGTGCGGTATAGAACGGCGGTTTAAATATCTAATAATAATCTACATTTTACTGCTTACCGTTAATTTTTACTTTAACCCGGATGGTCTCGGTATTTGTCCGGAGCTAGTCAAGAGAGTCAACCGGTTGCGGTGTGAGAGTATCGTACTCTGATTGTAAGACGGTACGATCTCGCTAAGGAAGGCTCTCCGCCGGGATGGTCCCCTTCCACTCGGCGCGCGACATCGAGAAGTACCGATGGCGACGGCGGTTCCGCGCCGACCCGTACTATGAACAGTGGGGAATGAAGGAAAACTAAGAAAAGCTATTTCCCGGTATTTCGCGACGGAAAACTTTAGAAAATTAATCAGTACAATTAAAATAAATTATTTACAAACAAGAACGGACTTCGTACGATGAAAAATAAGAAAATTAAGAACGAATACGTATACAACCCTGTAAAAATTATGTAACTTCGTTACAGGGTTTCTAAATAAAATAAATAATTCATCCATGATAATATATCTTAACGTAATTTCTAACTTTGTTTACCCCTTAAAATACAAAAGGTTTAGTGGCGAGTAACTTAAAAATTACTAGGTGTTCTAATATTCTTTAAACAATTTTATTTCATAAATTTTAGAGTCAGTTATTTTTTTTATATAATTTATTTTCAATTGCTAAATACTGAAATAAATTACTTGGATGCCATTTTCTAGTCATCATGTAAATTAATTAAAAAACAAACAAATTCTTGTATTGAAAAATCACGCTATTCCTATAAATATTTTCTATTTTTTCTTTAAAGGGCCCCCCATTTCATCCAATTCATTCTTGAGTGCTGTTAGCTCATTGTCAGGTATATAACGAACTTCTTCGTGATATTCCTCATGAGGTACTATATGTACTGTGACTCCACCCGGGGTACTAGCTTCAATAACTCTCAGTAAAATCGGCAGCTATAAATGGAAAAAAGCTGTATTATAAACAAATTTTAGTTTTTAAAATCAAAAATTAAGCCCCTTAAATAAATATTTATTGTATTTTTATCTACTTAAATGCAATAAGTAATGTTAATAATTATTAACCAAGGTACAAAGCATGGCTTTCTAAGATTTGAGGAGGGGTGAGGGAGACGCTAAAGGCCTGTTCATAAAAAAAAGTGAGTTTTTGACATGTTCCATGGATCTAGTGCAATTCAGTCCTCTGGTACTTGGCTAGCAAAGACACAAACCAACTGGCCACTGAAAGGGAGGTCGCCAATGTTTGTAGAGTCCACCCTCAAAGACGTCACCGCACCTAGATCCGTCAAAGTGCCGAAATGAAAGAACTAGTAACTCTTGTCTTATTCACTCATTTTAAATCAAGGCTATGACTTCATCTTGTAATTAAAATTTATATTCTTAACCATGGAAACACAATGAAAATTACTATCTGTTTCTTGGGTTACTGGCTCATGACATGAGCTTCTGAATAACATATCTTTGTCTCAAAACGTACTTTATTGTCATAAAAATATAAAGTATTTGTTGACAAAGCTCAGCCAAAATTACAGGTTATAACTAAGAGTAAAACTAGAGATAAAACAAACAACAAATAGAGTAGTTTACACAGCATCACAAAGCAAAAACAGTAGTAAGAATAGTTACAATTATAGGGCAATAAATAAAATTAAAACAGTTTAGTTACAATACCTTTCTTATTCCTCAGTTTGTTAAATTGACACATATGAAGGGCTTGTTTTATCAACATAGGTAGAAAAAATATTGAAACATGTAATAATAATTAATATTTAGATTACAAAAACGTGTTTTCAGGGGTTAAGGCCCCTCTAATATAAGCTATAAGTACCACAAGCCTAAAAATATTTTCAGTGATGTAACTTGACAACTTCCCTTTACACAGGTAAAATACAATACTCTCAAATTCAGAACTGCACTATTAAAATGTGAGTGGTGCAGCTTATAAGTAACTGAAAATATTTTTGAATTCATAATACAATTATGTAGGTACTTATACATCTAAAAACTTATTTTAAGCTTATTTAGAACTCAATTAATAGAGTAATGCAACAGCCCTTTTTAGGTATTTAAGAAAAACAACTGCCTTTTATCTAATAGAATTTTTTGCATGTCATTTTCTTACCTGAAGTGTAGAGACATCTGTAACTTGCACTGTTCTTTCATATATTTTAAGTTTATATTGGGAATTAATAATTTCACTTTGTGGTTTGTAGGTGGATATTTGCATGACTTGTGCTGGAGTGGCCCAAGATTCTTCAACATTAATTTCCATATTTTTAATAAGATTATGTAAATATTTTTGGTAATTTTCTAATATGGGATAGTCGTAACCTCTTAACTGAATATTTAATGTATCATATAATGGAAATTTTGATTTCATTCCCTAAAAGGAAACAAAGTTTTATATAATATATAACCTAAGCTGCTTTGTATGTCTGTTATGATGGAACTTTGTACAATGTGGTAGAAACTTTTCTATGGGTTTCCTTAATCTCTGCCTCGCATTTTATCTTTTATAGTAATTTACCTCTAAATATTCTGGTTCATAAAGACTCCCGCTACAATGCCTAATGCATTTAAAATTCTTTAATAAAGTCGATGAAGCAAATACTGCCTTCTTTAATGTATTCATTTTAAAATTTGAAAACCACATAAAACTTTTAACAATATCAGAAAATAAAACTTTTCTTAATTTTGAATTTCAATCATATTTTAGATTTTAGTAGTAGGGTTAGGTATTCGGTCTTCGGTCACAGAGCAACACAAATTGATACATAGCACAAAAGACCCAATTACCTCCTTTGTGATACAAATAACTAATGCCACAGAGGGTTTCTTGGTGAAACCGGACAATAACTACTTATGTATAAAGTAGTCATTTCAACGTCCACAAAAAAATATCATGTAGTGCTTACTATTTACAGTGAGATTTCATCCAATTTTCCTCTGTGATAAATGTCAAATGATTTAACGTTACGTTAAATATATTGATGTTTGAAGGTTTGGCGAAAACTCCGTAGTAGGTGGACGAAGACGAAATGAGAAGTGTCAAAATTAAAAGTTTTTACAGTTTAAAACGTGGAAAATTGTAAATATAAGCTTTATGTAGGTGGCATATTCTTTAAAAGTAATGTGTGGCATTTTTGAAAGGTACATGTATTAAAAAATCTTATTTTGAGGCTCGTTAGCCCAAGTTTCAGTATACAACTCAAAAAGAAAATGTACAAGTCTAAACTAAAGTTTTTTAGATAATTTAGGACCAATTCGATTCCTCAATGAATCCAACTCAAAAGGCTTTAGACTTCAATGGCATAGACAAGCCTGAAACTACAACTAAAACCAATACCGTTTACTTTGGAGTAAACATACCCAATGATAACAACAATGGGCAAGCCCATGTATTTGAGGATAAAGAAGCTGCTTTGAAAATAGCAAAGAAGCATAAGAAATCTAGATTTAAATGCTTTCAATTTTACCATGAAGCTGTTGAGTTCTCATTAAATGGTGCAGATTGTTCTACCAGTACAACTGACGGAGCAGATACTGAGAAGAAAGAATCGGCATCAGCTGTAGGTGAAAAAGCCAGTCCTTTTAGAACTCCAAGACCCCAAGAGCTTACTGAGTTTAGGAAGAAAATTGAAAATGGGAATCTTAAGTATATACGTGATATGATAGAACTAAATCCTCGGTATTTAGTAAGCAGTGGAGATACTCCATCAATTTTACAGGTAAGAAATAAAATATCTCATATTTATCTAAAAAATGGTACTAGATCTAGCTAAGTCAAAGATAATTTGGTTATATTCCCATTTGGGAACACTACTTAGGTTGATTTCTTCACCTTTATTATGAAACATAGATTATTCAAATATTACTTAATCCAAGCCATTGAAATTTCATCACAATTTAGGGTGGGGAGGGGTGCTAGTCCCGCTCTAATTGGCCATATTTACCACTTTTGTGTTTTTGTCTTTTAGGAAGGAGCAAGACTTAATGCACTTCATGTTGCGGCTAAGGTTAAAAATGTATCCATAACCGAATTTGTTTTAAATACTATAAGTAAGCCAGAATTTGTGAAGAAACTTTATGGAGATGAGAATCAAGAAAATGCTGATCAGAGATGTAAAATGTTATTAGATCTGTATTTAAATATACCAAATAAGGGCTTAAATGATACACCACTCCATATTGCATCAAAATGGGGTGCAGATAAAGTGGTTGAAGTTTTATTATCATATCCAGAATGTGACAGGACCAAAAGAAATACACATGGAAAATTAGCTGAAGAAGTAAGATTTTTAATAATTTAAGTTCATTATGTCATTATATTAATCATTATGTAACAGATTTTACAGTGCTATAATTTCATTGTACCTATCCTTAGGATATATCCAAGGTCACAGGTGAGAGTGTATAATATTTATTTATTTATTTATTATTTATTTATTCAATCAAGTATCAACAGCAATTAAGCCATTAACAGATACAATCAAATTCTCTAAATTATACTATTCTAGGTATACACTATTTACCAATTAATACATGATATACTATCTAACAGTTAATCTACTGTCCAATAATTTCTTAAATCTATCTAAACTAATAATATCTATGTCAATGTCAGATGCATACTCATTAAACAGGTTCCACATCTGATAAATTGGAGAACTCTTGAACATATTTGTCCTGGGAAAATCTAAATAAAATACTTTATTGGATCTAGTATTCACACGATTTATAGAAAAAGGAAGCCGACTTAAAAACTCAGTATCATCAATATTAAGTAACATGATAAAAATATCAAAGTGGACAATAGTCTTTCTATAATATTAATTATGATCTCTTCAGACTAGACTGATATACAGAGTGATTCATTAAAGGTGGCTGGCCATATAAATGACCATGATATAATCCTGGGAATATTTGTGAAGTTCTGCATTTCGCCGCAAGGTGGCACAATAGAAAATTAAGGCACACCGTTCTTAACTAAAATAATTAAATTAAATTAGACGGGCGGAAGCATGACTATTAAATAATGAAGGTGGTCATTTCCAACAATTTTTATAAAAACAAAATTTTGTATTATCAGTGTTAATAATAAATAGTGGAGCTAATTTAATTATTTTAATTAAGAACGGTGTGCCTGAGGAGAAAGACGCAAGAAACCATTTTTATGCAGAATTGATAAATCAACATGGAAAAATGTCAGTGGTGTACCACTTTTTTTCTAAAAAATATCGGAGGAAATGTTTGCAGGGACGCCACTGGTGGGATAAAAAAATAACTTTTATTACTAAAAGATGTGGTTTTATGTCCTATTAGCACATGCCAAAATTGAAAATATTATCTAAAGTACTTTCGGAGATATTACAAAAAACGCATTAAAAAAAAAATAATTCAACACCCTGTAGCAAAAAATGTAAGCCGTTTAGGACATATTATATGAACTTTTCTTCATAAAATGACTAATGACCTAAAATATTAGCACGCCATTAAGGAACGCCCTGTATATTTCCGGATTTTTTTCCTTGCCATGATAATGATTTAAAATGAAGTGTTCTGATTGGTTAAAAAAAGTAGGTGCGAAATTTTCTTTAGAATTCAGGAATCAAATAAAGACTTTGAGGTTTCATTTAAAAGTTGACTTTATGATCGGTATATCCGATATTTTGTTATTTATTTTAATATCAAATTTACCAACCTTACATTTTTTACATTAAAATTTGGTAAATTTTCTAAAACGATTTTAGGTTATTTGTGAACGAGCTGATGGAAAAACACCTGCTAGTGTAAAGAAACGGATACAGCAATTGTTATGCGATAACTATTATGTTCCAGTGTTAAGAACTGAAGATAACACAATGTCACCTGCAGTTGGTGAACCATTTTCTCCTACAAGCCCACCAGTAAGTCAATTTATTATCTTGTACCAAAAGTGTTATAGAGAAATCGCTGGAAATTATTTTGAAGTTCCCAAATTTATCACTACACGGCGTTCAACCTATGACCAAGATTATAGGAGATTTATCAATATGATACCAAATAAAGTTATGTCAAGAAATTAAAGTGTTATTCTTTGGAATACACGGTATAACTTTACCTTTATACATTTGTATTTAATCAATGGGTTATACCCACTACAAATATAATTTACAATTATGATATGTATCTACTAATATACTAAAGATCCAAAGTTACAATTACATAAATCATTACACTACAACAAACTTTTAAATGAATTTAAATTTGTAGCAAACACATTTTTACACTGTTTGTATTTGCCAGTATCTTATTGATTGCAGAACATTTACCAGTTTGATGTTTCTCGCCGGACAATGTATTTACTTTTTTAAGAGGCCTAGCAGGAACATGAAAGTTTGCAAGAGACAATATACAGGACAGTCAATATCACCATTAATTAGTTTAAAAATAAAAATTTCATTGACGCGTTATTTTTTTTTTGATATAACTCGCAAAATAAACTGAGGGGAGGAGGGGGGAACATCTTTTGAAATAAATACTCATAACTCCGATTTGCCTTAACTTAATATAGTAACATTTACAATTTTGTATGATTATTTTTTTATATCCGTCGGCGCTATTTTCACAATCACCAGATTTTTCAATTTTTTTCAAAATTTTGTACATGATAAATGATTATGTAATAATTTTTTTTATATCAAAACGGGACAAATACGAAAATTTAAAAAAAATATTTTTATGTTCATAAATAATTATGATTGCAAATACCAAACAAGAAAAGATTAGCCCCCTAACAAGCATCTCTTCAGAGGATTTAGTTTTTTAAAGAAGATAATATAAACATATTTATGGTATATGAAGAATATAAGAATTGGTATCGTTATTATAGTCTATTTCAGAAAGGTGTAGAGTAATAAAAGCTTATTAGGTATGCAAAAGGACCACAGAGTGACCCAACGAATATTTAAGCCACTTTCATAATTTAGCATTGATTTCATTGCAAAATTATTTATTTTCATTAAGTGCAGGTAGTACTACCCGGGTTTGGGTCAATTTATGGGTTTTGCCTATTGTTATCCATTCACAAACACTGACAATGGTGTGATAACGGCGTGCCTTATGTACATAGTATTAGGTACACTTATTTTTTATTAAACATAAAAAAAATACAAATTACAGAAATTAAATTATGAAAAATCATAATATTCTTCGTAATCTGAGGAACTGTCATCTCCTCTTAACGTTATAATTAACGGGTCGACGATCCGATCGATCAGGTGGTCAAAATCCCACATTTTCTCCTCTTCTTTAATGCCATGATGGACTGCTTTTCGCCAGTTCTCTGGTGTCACTTCCTTAATGGCTTGATCAAACAGTATCTTAACGTATTTCATTTTAAATGTCGTGTTGTGTCTTGCTACAAATCCTTTCACTTGCGCCCATATAAGTTCTATAGGATTTAGTTCACAATGAGATGGCGGTGTGCGCAGCACAGTTCCACTATGTTTTTCAGCTATATCTTCCACGGCATATATTATAACACAATGTTTGTGTAAATTTGCTATAGCTAATAGTTCCTTCTTTATTAAATTATCTTCTTCTTTCTTTGGTTAGTTATCATAATGGCCGACACCGAAATTGGGCCGAACTGGACGGAATTTCCCATTTTATTACTCTACACCCTTCTGAAATAGACTATAAGTTTGATTTATTTTATATTATCATTAATTAATTTAAGAACTTCCTTTATGTAAAAAAAGTCTTAATAGATTTTGCTCTATAATTAGGTGCTAAACAGAGATCCTCTAAGTCCAAGATTTGAAATACATGCTTATGCTGGACCAATGGATAAAACAGACGCAGAATCATTTCGAAGAGTTTGGAAAACGCCACCTAGGTCGATGAATGTTCAGTCCCCAAATGGGAAAAAAACTCCAAGTGATTTTTTAAGCATGCTTCGACTTAAAGATCCGGAAAAGGGACTTGAAAGAATTGGGAAGAAATTAGCGAAAAATTTTAATGTGTGCTGGAAAGAGTATTGGGACTTTTTAAACTGTTTTGTTGATATTGCATCAGAAGAAGGGCTGGAAATGTTGGAGAAACATCTTCAGAGTAAGAAAACTGATCTGCACGACCCGTTTGAAGTTTTTTCTCCGCTAGTATCGAAGTCTGAAATTGTGGTGAGTCCTATAACTAGTCTTTGTAATGCATTTTCAGCTTGCAAAATAGAGGAATCCACATCGATGTTCTTAGCGGATTGGAAAAATGCCTTGGACTCCAAACAAACATGCCGTCCCCTAGTCTATGTGGATAAGGCCTGTCAAGTTTTTTCTAATCGCATATTAGCCAGTGTGTTAAACATTTTGCACAGTAGTGAATGCCAATATCAAAATACAGCTAAAAATCTGGAAACTGACATTAAACTTCTAGAGTTACTGATGAATAGTTATATGGACGATGAGAGATTTACTGACTGGGTCAGTTTTCAGAAAGTTCATTCACGCTTAGCACACCTTATTGCTAAAAAAGTTTTGGAGAGTAATAAAGACTGTAATGATTCTATTTTAATTCATAAACTGGAGTCTATTTTGGAGAATATAGTAAAAAGATCAGATTATTTTTCGTCTGATGATGAGGGAGTAAATTACAAAGAGACAAGTAAACCGACTGTATATAGAAAGCAGGTAAGTTGTACTGTCGTATACAGTTTTGAAACTGTTTATTTCAAAGTCAAAGTTTATTTGCTCTGTAGATTGAAAATTGACGCTCTTAACAAAAATATACAAAAACCCAGAACTATCAATTAAATTAATATGTAAGAACGGGTTTAAAGTGAATACAGCTACTTCATTGTTGACTTTCGAGTAAAAACAAAGAACCCTTTTTATAGCCGTCTTTAATGTTCTACAAGTTTTAGAAACTTCTACGCTTTAGAAGTTTACTACAATTTAAAGGTCTTTGAAATTTTAATGTTTTGTCTATCTTTTTTTCTATTCTTTACTATCTAATAACACTTTTTTCAAATTATCTTTTTACATCATTACGGTTCTGAAAATTTAAAGCCAAACTAAAAAAAATATTTCTGAATTGAAGAGTCCGTCTATTTTTACTCAAAGAGGCCGAATATTTGATATTTTGTAAGAAAAAAGAGCCAAAGTCTCTGTCTCAAATATTTTTCTATATATTTGTTACATGTTTCACTTGAAACTAACAGCATAAGGCCTTATAAACAGTAAAAAAAAATTGAAATTGTTTTTGAAACAACCATAAAAAAAAGAATAATTTGAAATACTAATGATGTGATATTATTTGATGACAAAATGTTAAAATTTTAAAAACCTTTAAATTGTATTAAAACGCCAAAGCTTAGAATTCGCTAAAACTGTGTTTAAAATTCCAGGTCCGTATTTAAAAAAATTGACTTGCAGTTGGTATCTAACGAACGAAACGTCGAATTTGAAGACGAATAACGCCATTTTGTAGAACATAAAGAGCGACTATGATAATGTGTATTTTGTTTTTTTCCCAAGTCAAAAATGAAGGCGCAAAAAATTAAAAATTACAACTAAAAATTTTTTTTTTCGGATATCTCAGAAGGTATTCAGAATATTTACAATTTTCTTTCACCAAATTATTAAGCCCCAAAATACGCAACTTTGCCTCAATTTAACTATCTTCCTATCTCTTACCGTTTTCGAGATCCCCTTGTACGCACACGAATTTGTAGCACCCTGCAGAGACTCAATATAATTATTATAAAACTTTTTAAAAAAATAGCCCTATCATCAGGAGTATTTGCAAAAAATATATTTTCGGTAAATTTTAGTTGCAAATCTTAAATTAAAATGGATTTCTTAAGGTTCTGTTAATTATTGTTAACTATTTCATGTAACTAAAATTCAAGGAAGATGATGAAGATGAAAATGTATGCTATGTGTCTATATTTTGCAAATAATTTGTTAGATATTTATCTGTTCAGAGCCTACGTGGTAGTTTTAATTTCCTACTGGAATCTCTAAAGGAAAATATCATGCTATAATATTTTATACTATTTTGGTGTGAAATTTTCTTCTTCCTGAGCATGCAATTTTTAAGGAAATTATCCCTCGTCTTCGACTCGGTATAATTTTAAAAAAAATGTATGCTCTCGGAAATATTTCCGATAGTAATTCAAATACTAGAGAGGTTACTAGTTGAAGTAAACCTTCCGAGCCAGCTTAATGTAGTTTTAAATTTTAGGTAGTATGTCTTCTATCAAGGGTAAAAAGTTGTCTGGAATCTCCTGTGATTATTGACGAATTAAATGAAGACAATTTGACGGTACATGCGTGGGATATATTTGATGTTTGTAACTGCATTTTTCATCCAAAGAAACCGAAAAGAAATAGCCTGTCGCGAAACGGTAGTTTTAAAAACAATTTGAACAGGCCAAGAAAAATCGATTATCAAAGCGTTTCTAAGAAACTTTTTATGGATGACGTTTTAACACCGAGCAGCATGATCGGCGGTAACGGCGATTTCGGATTTAATTTGAGCGGATCTAGGTAATTTTTTTCGAAAAATAATTTTTTCAAAATAAATATTTTCAATCAATTTTAGCGATAGTTCTAAATCGGATACTGATGATGAATTTTACACCCCCCCTGCTTCACCTACCAAGCTCAATAGTGGAAATTCCTCAGAATCTGAAGAGCAGTTTAGTGATGCTGAACCGCCCAAGTTGGAGGTGTTTTTAGAAGGGTATGTATATATTTCACTATGACTTTATTGCCTCTACTTATTATTTTTCTAAAAAATAGTCAAAGCTAAAATATGTTTTAATGTAAAAAAAAAACATTTTTATAGACAAAAAGCACTTAGAAATTTTATCTTTATAACTTATGTTCAAATAGATAAAGGAAAAAGCTATCCTAAAAAGTAATTAAATATGATGTTCCTCAAGCAACAATTTTGGGACCCTTTTTAATATCCATAATAAAGATTTTGATAAAAATTTATTAACAGTTAATTTTGATAAAACTTATTATCTTCTTTTTACTTTAAATCCAAATAACATACCACAAAATATGAATAGTATTAAAATAAATGATGACATTCAAATTTTAAAAGTTAATCAAGTAAAATATTTAGGAATAATCTTTGACAGTAAATTAAATTGGAATTTCCACATAGAATATTTGTTTTAAAAAATTAAGAAGTTTATTACCAATATTTAGAAATATTTAAAAAAATTTGAACGTAAAGGATATGGAAATATTATATTATGCATTAGTTGAAACTTATTTAAATTACGGAATTTTAGGTTGGAAAGGAATAAATAGAACTTTAGTTAAAAATTTAGAAATATTACTGAGAAAGTTTCTAAAAATTGTATTTAAAGATTATCTTTATCCTTCTAAAGAACTATATTCTAAAACAAAAAAAATGAACATTATACAATTTCACATTTATAACATCCTAATATACTTATTTAAAAATAAAAATCTTATACAATTTAAAAGCCATAATCATAATACACATCATAAAAAGGAAATAACCATAAAACCTAAAATGAATAAGTCCATAGGACAAAAGAATTTCAAATATGTATTTATGTTTTTATTTAAACGATTGTGTACCAACAAAAATTAAAAAATATATTTCATAAAAAGTTGAATAAAAGCATGGATATTGGAAACAGATAATATTTGAAAATATTTTTGGAAATGCTTTAATTAATATTGTTATGTAATACATAATATTTTTCAAAATTTTATTATACCTATATTTTCAAAAAACTGCGTTTATATTTACCTATTATATATTATGTACAGGGACATTATTTTAAGTGTCTCACCCGATTGGCGACTTTGCTATCGACCACAATAAAATAGTATATTAAAACATAAGTTTTATAAGACAAATTTTAGAGCACGCGTTGGTTTAGGACACGAGCCGCGTAGCGAACGATGCGGTCGTATTTCCATAAGGGTTGGAAATAAATATCGACAACTATATATTTTTGAAATCGGACCGCGAAATGCAATTCACTGATTTTGTGGGTTGCCATGAAAAAAATTCAAAATGGCGTCGTATTTGTCATTTTTTGACATCTGACATATATGACAATAGCATGGGTGGCTCCGCCAGAAAAAATTACGTATTTTCAGAAAAAATTGAGTTTCTAATCTCAAAGCTTCTGTTAATTCGATGATAACAAAATCATCAACTTCAAAGCCTCGTATCTCGGGAACGGCTGAAAATAAATATTGACAATTATACATTTTTAATGTTGGAACGAATAAGCGAATGCAGCTGGCTTACTATAAGGTAGGGTTGCCATTTAAGAAAATCCAATATGGCGTCGTGTCTGTCAAATTTGTAAACATAGATTTTTTTTAACATCAAATTTGGCTTCTTCACTAAAAGCTATAAGGGAATACATAATTGTTTTTTTATTGTGGTCGATAGTAAAGTCGCCAATCGGGTGAGACACTTAAAATAATGTCCCTGTGCATACACTTTTTTATTTGCCATTTAACCCTTATATAATGTTAACAAATATTTAAAAAAAATATTTTAATATATTTATGATTTTAAATACTTAAAATAATAAGATTTGCCTCTAACAAGCACGTCTTCGGGGGATTGAAGAATTAATTTATTCAAGAAGATATACATATTTATTATAACTATTAAAAATAAACTTTATTATTTACCATTTAAAAATTTGATATTTCTTTATAAAGATAATTAAACAAATTTGTATAATGGTAAACCATAGATTTCTTTACAAGAATTGAAGAAAGAATTTAACAAAATTTTGTATTGTATAAGTTGGTGAACAAAACATTTTTGAATGTATTATATATATTACTTTTAGGGCCTATCCCACAAAAACAGACTGCACAGTGTACAATGCTTTAACATATGCAGAGTGTAAAGTTGATAGAAGTAAATTTCCGATGGTTTACAAATGGCATCATTCAATCAATCTCTTTAATGAAAAGGAAAGGGACGGGTAAGGAAATTCCATTTTTAACTATTTACTCCTTTGGTATACCTACTAACAGCGATAAATACGAATGGTTGACGAGATTTAGTCTAGGAAGCAAGAAAAATTATTTTGTTGGCCGTGATTATTTTCCTATCAAACGGAGCATACTTACATGGACAAAAACAGGAATTTCTCATTTAAAGAATTTACCGTATTTCACTAAACGGCATTTAAAATCGAAGGACATCATTGCATTGCCGCAACCTTTTGGGTTTACTAATGGTACCTATGGTCTATTTCTTTTCAATTGCGAACGATGACAGAAAAAAAAATTGAACAAAAATTCACCTAATTGGTTAAATCATGGACCAATTTACACTACATAAATGCATAGCCAACTTATTAAAGGTCTTTTTTTTTAAATCACAGAAGAAGAATAAGAAATTTCCGTTCGATTGATTTCTAGCAAATATATGCTAATTATAAACCTTTTAGCAAATAAAAATAACTTTTAGCTCTAGTTATTTTACGAAACAAACAATCTATTAACTTTCTGTACATAAAATCGGTTAATTTCACGTTTTTCTGCAACATAAAATAGTATACCTACTTTGTGTTGAAGCAAAAAGGATGCCCGATTTATCGACAAAATATAGAAGGCCATGCCAAACGCCAAACATTGTGACATAACCTAAAAATTCATCTTCTTAAAGGCCGCTTTACAGTTTGCAATTTTTCTTTCACGCAAGTTGTCTTGCAGCAATTAATATTGCGGCAATAAAAATTTCATTTTGTTTTACAGCGTGCAATGACTTGCCAAGATCGTAGGTGATGTACCACTTGCCAACCATTAAAATAAAAATACATTTGGTTAGGACTTACCGGCGCTTTTTGTGCATTCATTTTAACAAAACCATTACAGGACATGAAAGCAAACCAACAAAAACAAAACGTACCCGCTATAGGTTAGAAAAAACATAAATAAATGTCAGGGATATCTCGTAGGATGAAGGTGCCGTTTCACACTCCCCAGTCGGTAGATCACATTTGTGGTCGATGACCGGTTCAAGATGGCCTACGTAGTCGGCGAACCGTTAAAAAAAAAGAATTCTTGCATTTTTTTATTGTAAAACGGGTTTCTGTCATCGTTCGCAATCGAAAAGAAATAGACCATAGTTAAAGTATCATTTTAAAAAAAACTAACGGGGTTTCTGTATGCAAGGTAATTCCTAAGTTGATACTTCTTTTTTAGCTGTGTATAGAAGGCATTAAAATAAGCAACATTTTCAAATACCTTTTTTCAAAAAACTTAAAAATAGGCGAGAAACAAGTAAAAAATCTAGGTGCGAGCCTGGTCATCAAAACGTAGGCTGCTATACTTTAAATTGTTTGTCTTATCTCTTATTAGTCATGCCATTTACGGGTAGGTGGTTAGTTATTTGGCAAGTCGCAGCAATGTGTTTTTCTAAAGCGAGTTAATTTTAAATTGTTGAAATTTGAAAATGGTAAAATTTGAAAACAAGGAACTAGTAGATATAAATATAGTGCTAATTTACGGTGAGTGTCGTCAAAGTGCGGCGGCTGCTTCGGGATTATGTTTAAGTTAGGCAGGACCGTATTTGATCCATAGTGTAATAAATGAACCTTATTTTTAGTTTTTTGACAAAAAGGTATTTGAAAATGTTGTTTATTTTAATGCCTATTCTATATCCAAAAATACCAACTTCCGGTTTAACATGGCAAACCAAAAAAATGGTTTTACGGTTTAACATGCTAAACCGAAAGTTATAACTTTTAGATAGAGAATAAAAAACTGTAATAGGGAGGTGAAAACTATTTTTCTCCAAGATGCACCGCTCCAGTGCTACAGCTTGTCAAAAGTATGAAAATGGCATATTTTAAACGCCAATATCTTAACAACAATTTAATTTAGACATATAACATTTTATACAAAATATACGTGGAATTGTATAAGGAATTAGAAAATATAATATATAGGGTACTTCACATAAGATAGCGATGTTGCCACCTGTTTCGGGCAGAAGCGGCAATGTCGCATTGCTAAAAATATTTTTCCGTCGACCGTGTATTTACATCCGACATTAACGTTCCCAAAATCATTCATTAATGACCCCTATTAATGAATGATTTTCTGTAAATGCACGATTTCCCAAAATCATTCATTAATGACCCCTATTAATGCATGATTTTCTGTAAATGCACGATTTTGGTAATTAAAATTAAAGGCAGCCATGCAAACAAATCAACAAAATAATAAAACGTCAATCCAAAACGTCGTCCGCCGTCATTAGTATTTGTAGAATTGTGAAATCTGGATTGTAAAATAAAAGTTGTTAACTGTTTTTCTTCACTTTAGTAAAAAATACGGTCGACGAAAAAACATTGTAACCAACTCTTACATTAAAATGCGATTAATGATCTCGAACATTAACGCGTAGCGACTCACGCGTTAAAATATTTCGATCATTAATCGCCATTATTAATGTACTTGTTGGTTAAATTACTATAAAATGATAGACCATGGTTGTTTATCTGAGCAACCATATTTTTGAAGAAATTGTATCACCCGTTTTTTTTTGGATTTTGTTCAGCGCACGTTATACTAGTAGTGACGTGACGTATGTCAAAATCGATTTTTTGGTTATGGGACGAGCAGGATCGATTCATCCTCCAGAAAAAAAAATTCGGTTCTCTACTAATAAATTTTTTGTTTGCGAACTTTTTTCCAGTCACTTTATAAACACTAACAAAATTTTAGGTGGCCCAGTCCTCAACAGCAAAGAACACCTGAGCCAGAACCCCATGGTAGCCCTAATCCTTGTTTTTCTCCAAAACCTTCTTGGTTAAGAATCACTGGGGCCAATTCTCCAAGAGCTGCTATTAAATCGTACAATTCTCATAAAACTAACTACTGAACTTCCTGAACCTTTCCCTTGGATTCATACCAAATTGTTAAAAGATATTGAAATCATTGTGCTCTAAAGTTATTTTGTTTTCGTAAAATTTAAAAGATTCAACTATTAAAAGTTGTCATTTGTGCGTCTTTTTAATGTTTTGACTTTGAGTTTGATTCATTCATAAATAGATACAGGTTTTAACTAACATTTATGGTGTTCTGGTTTTTTGTTCATTATCCACCGATGACAGTTTTTAACGTAAACATTTTTTCCTTAAAATAGATTTAGCCCTTTTATTCAACTTACATACCTTTCATGTCGCTCGGGGGTTAACATTTTTAATTAAAAACTATTAATCGATATAATCAACTACAATGTGCATTTACTATTACGTTCAGGAAATAGGAAGTTTACATAAAGCTCTAATTTATCCAACTTGGTATGTAATCCAAATGGTTTACTTTAATCGTTAAGTTTCATAAACTTTGTTTATTTTATATATTTGTCTTTTACCAGTATGACGGTGTGTATGTATGTTATTTGATATTAAATTCTATGTGTAAATTTTAAACTGTTTGTTAGTATTGTTATTTGTAGGAATTGCAAACACATTAGTTAAGTTTTATTTTTTGTAGAATTCTTTTTTATTAACATTTAACTTTGCGAAAACTTATGATAAGTACCTATAAAATAAGGGTACTAGATATATTTAAGAAAAGGAACAAGCAGGTATTTTGGGTAAGCAGTAAATAAAAAAAAATCATTTGAAACTTCATCTTATGGATATAGATTATTTCCCCAGATGAACCTAACGATACTTGTAACTTTCATGACTGCTTAGCCTAAAAAAACCCATCAAAATAACATACAAGGTAGTTAGAAAACGGAAACGCGAAATCCAAGCCAAAAATGAAGACCTTGAAAATAAAGTAAAAATATTGCTTTCGTCACGTCGTTTTTTGTTCAATATTTTGTTACTATCTAATTTTGTTTAAAAATTAGCTAAATACCCATATTTAGGAATAATAGGAACATATTTTACAAAATTTCGTTTTTTGCTCTTATTAATTCATCAATAAAAATATTTTATAAATAAGACTGTAGGTAATTAATAATAAGTTTATTTTCAATTTTTATAATACAATAATTATGTTTAATTATCTTCCTCAATAAGCTTTTTCTGTGATCCCCGGAAAGAGGTGCTTGTTAGGGGCAAATCTTAGTATTTTAAATTATAAATATACAAGAATATTAAAATATGTTTTTTTAAATATTTGTTAATATTATATAAAAAGTAAATTGCAAATAAAAAACGTTTAAGTATAAATATAAACGCAGTTTTTTAAGATATAGGTATAATAAAATTTTGAAAAATTTATTATTCTAATTAAAACATTTCCAAAAAAATTTTAAGTTATCTGTTTCCAATATCCATGCTTTTATTTTGACTTTATATTTTTTTAATGAAATGTATTTTTTAATTTTTGTTGGTAAATAATCGTTTAAATTAAAACATAACTATTTTTAAAATGTTTGTCCTAAGGTGGGTATTTGGCCGCTTTTTGGATAGAGCGAAAAGGATACGAACTATTGACCAAATAATAAAATGGTGAATGCGTCACTCACAGACTATACTCTTCATTAACATAAGTCAATATCAAATCTAAACATTCTAAGTCAAAGTTTATTATTCTATAATTTAATATCCGTTAATGTTATAGTCTATGATACCGATTTAAACCCGGTTGTACAATTACGGCTTAAGAGTGAGGTCAGTGACGCATTCGCCGTTTCGTTTTTTGATCAATATTTCGTTAATTTTTCCTTTTATTTAAAAATCAGCCAAATACCGACATTTGAAGCATAATTACATACAATTGAAAGTTAAATAAGTTTGAATTTATAAAGTAATAAAAGCAGAAAAAGAAAAATGGACAAATCTCAAAAATTTTCATTTTTTGTTTTTATTAGATGATTAATCAAAATTTCTTTCATTAAAACATGATACGGAACAGGCGCGAGAACATCGTCTGGGAGGGGGTCAATTTTACAAAAATTGAAAAAACCATGCCGGACAAAGAAAAAGCACCGCAAGCCAAAATTGTTTTCGCTACCACGTTAAATTCCTGTTTTGGCATATAATTTTTTTTTTAATAAGAAAATATTTAAATATGTATGTTATTTGTAGTGATTTTCCACAAAAATACTAATTTATTTAAAAACAGATTAAAAAATATGTTAAACAAAAACCTATTCATAAAATAAACATAACAAATGTAACTTAAAGAGTATTCCGAATGATGAAGTTAAACAAGTTTGAATTTATAAAGTAATAAAAGCAGCAAAAGAAATATGGATAAATTTCACAAATTTTCTTCTTTGTTTTTATTAGTTTATTATTCAAAATGTCTTTAATTCAAAACTCTAGATAATTGCTACTCAAGAACGGGCATTTAGCCCCTTTTTGAATAAAGCGAAAAGGATAAGAAATATTGATCAAAAAATGAAATGGCCAATGCATCGCTAGACTCCACTCTTAAGCATAGTTCTTCGTTGAACCAAGCTTTAAATTCCTGTTTAAATGTACGAATGAAGTCTAAGATCGGTGTAACGCTGAACTAAGCCTTAATTTTACAACCGGATCTTAATCACTTTGACTAAATTTGTATGATAAGTATTTGAATTTTTATGAACCGTACTTTGAGTTACAACTCTCAAATTTATATCTGAGCTTTTATTGACATTAGAAATGTATATTTCCTGTAACATTTTAACTTTTTTTCTCACATAAAAGGTAATTTAAACGAAAAAATAGGAAGACAATTTATTTTTGGCTGAATTTACAGTTTTCTTGCTTTTAACCCACCCTCTAAGTTATTTCATAATTTTATATATCGCTACACTTTTTAGAAACCAAACCCTTTCTAAAGTATAGTTAGATCCATCCACTGACGCATTGTATAAAAAGCCATATTTTTTGGATATTTATAACATTTTTTATTGCGTTTTTTTTTAAATATTCAAATTTAAAGCTAAACTAATATGTTGTAACTCAATGACATTTTTATTAGTTAAAAAAAAATAATTCTCCGTGTTAAGTAAAATAATGTATAAATAAGATAAAATGCCAAATATTGACGAGAGAACGTGACTAGTGATTCTATAACTGCCGTTTCAGCGCTGTTAGCTTACATTAATCTTAGAATGCATTTTAATGTGACAGGCATGTCCGTTTTTGTCGATTGATGTAAGCTTATAACGGTTTAAATTGCATTACAGAATCGTACCCTATTATTTTGGTTTGATTTAAATTTCCCTCTGAATTTGATATTTTATTGACTGTAAAAGAACTGCCACGCATTAAATTACACCGGAAATTTGAAGTAAAAAAATCGAATTACAAAAAAAAAATATTGTTCTTGTTTCTTTAAAGTTAAAATTTAATGCTGTGGTGATTTTACAATGGTCAATATAATTTTGTGATTGATTTTTATAAAAATATTTTGAGTTTATATTCTGTGAAAATAATTAGGTTTGTGTTCTTATACAATATTTTTATACTTGTATTAATAATTATAAACTGGTTGTGCCTAGAAGAGAACTGTTTGTAAAGAGATATATACCTATTTTCTTATTTATAAATAAGTTGCTAAAATAAAAATGTTTATAACAAATTTTTGTGTTGTGATCTATAAAATATTCTACTACACAGTACCGCATAAGAGTCGTTAACTACATTGGAATTTCCGACAACAGGATGCTTTGAAAAAAATATAATAGTTTTAAAAATATAGGTATTTAAAAAAATTTAAAATGTGCAGAAATTTTTTTTGTGGAAGTAGTCAACCTCAGTGGAGTGATATACCACACAGACTGCTCCACACTAGTTCAGGTTCAGGGTTCTTTTCAGAAAAGTCTTGATAGTAAGCTGTACATGTTTCGAAGGTAAAACTTTATCATCAGCGGAATATTACTAATATATTACATGAAGGATGAAAGATTGCATGGTTTGAAACTAAAAGAGAAAATTGGAATAATTAAAGTTGTATTATAGTGATTTTTGATAAGAAGAAAGGAGATTAAGTTAAGAAAGTGTGGTAAAACCTATTTCTTACCTGAGGAACAGAAAAAGAAAGGTCGTAAATTTATTTACATAATGTAATCAAAAAAATTAAAAACCTTTCTATTTTTAATTTCTTTGAGTACATTATGTAAATAAATTTACAACCTTTTTTTTCTGTTCCTCAGGTAAGAAATAGGTTTTACTACACTTACTTAACTTAATTTCTTTTCTTCTTTGCAAAAATCAAAATAATACAACTTTAATTATTCCAATTTTCTCTTCTGGTTTCAAACCATATTGTTGAAGGTTTTTACCTTCGAAACAAGTATGACTTACTATTAAGGCTTTTCTGAAAAGAAACCCCTATTAATAAACTAGTGGAGCAGACTGTGTTATGATTTCTTTACTTAGAAAACAAATTGTTTGGCCATTCCTATCTAAATTTCCTACTCAAAAGGTCAACTATCGCTCTAAATTTCCTACCCAAAAGGTCAACTATCGCATCTTCGATTAAACCGGAAACTTTTTTTTTGTCAGAATGCACAGAATACGGAAACCTAAGATAGAAAATGTGCAAATCGTTTGTACTACTCCCGGTAAAATTTATGGGCTTCGCGACTTCCGTTTCACGACAAATGGTGTAATTGATAATACTGTGAGCAAGAGAGAAACAAACTCGTGCTACCACTGGTATGGAAGTCGAAGAAAAAGAAACTGTTCTGGATAGTGCCGAATAATGTTTTCATTGTTTAAACAAACCTATAAAAATAAGTGAAATATTGAGAAGAAGTCACCTGTAAAAACACAATTACAGGAATTCCTCTAGGCTATTTCTTACACCTACAACCTGGTATAGAAAATATGTTTAGAAGCTAAAAATGTGATAAAAACTGCTCCAATTCATGTCAATAATCAAAGTTGCCCTTCTCTTATAACCAGAAGCGACAAGACAGAAAAATTAAAATACATTTGTTAAAAAACCAAAGTTAATTACCAGTACCAAAGTTTTACTAAGGCGTCAGTTAGTTTCCAAGATCTAATGGGCCACTCACAGTGAAGCGCCCCGAATAGAAGTCAGAGACTATATTTTATTATAAGTTACACACACTAAAAATGTTAAGGTTTTAATAAGAAAACAAATTAGTATACTTACTATTATTTATTTAATAACAAATTTACTAAACCTTATGTCTAATTCTTTACTTTCTTCCTCTAGTAATTTTAATTTGATTCTAGCTTGTTGTAAAATTTCCTCTGTTATTGTCGTATCTGAATCGGGACTTGTATTTCCAGTCATATGATCAATATAAGCTAAAAAGTTAATTACAAAAATAATGTATTGAAATAAACCATCTATTTAAATGATCAGGCCTGACAATTTTGTTATTTTTGAAAAATAATGTTAAATACAAATTGTTATTCACATGTACGTATTTGTTGTGGTCTAAAAGTGTATGCGACAGCCGCTAGTTTTGTGAAAAAAAACACCTTTATTACTTTTTCGAATAATTCACGTTTTATTGTTGCATTGAAGCATATCATTCTTATTCGGAATATACACATTATACATTCATAATAATAGTCGCCTGAAGGGGTGTCGCTCTTGCGTCATAGCTGTTTATTAATTATTACCAAATTACTTTGTGAGTAGAGTCAACAATCCACCCCAAAAAAAGTATTCTACAATTTTACTGATGTAATAATAGGGGAAATTTCTTCATAAATATGAGATGTAAGTTTAATAAACAATATGCTTAACCTTAAGGACTTTATACAGTTCTACGAAATCTTTAATTTAAAAACGTTATCCTTCATTCATTGTAGAAGGCATGTTTTGTCTGCCGAACAGGCGCGGATCAGAACATTGTCTGGGAGGGGGGCAATTTTACAAAAACTTTTAAAAAATTATGCAGGACAAAGAAAAAGCACCGCAGGCGAAAATTGCTTTGGTGCCACGTTAAAAATTCCTGTTTTAAATAAAACAATATTTAAATAAGTTTTTTGTAGTGACTTTAACAAAAATACACTAATTTAGTTAAAAACAGATTCAAAAATATGGTAGGTAAATAAAAACTTATTCATAAAATAAACATTACACATGTAACTTAGAGTATACCGGGTGTTTAAAATGAAGTCGGCTCTATAGCTAACTTTCTTATTATAAGAGATACCAACGTCGGTTAAATTAGTTGTAGTTTCATGTGCTGATGAATATGGTGATGTTAAAAAAACAATTGAAACGCGATATTAACAAAAAAAAATCGCGATTTTCAATGGAAATGCGTTGAAAAGTAACTATCTCCCTTATTATTGAGTTTAGTGATGTGGTAAAAACAAATTTTGCTTAGAATTTTACTCTCTATCAAACAATTATAACATAAATAGCACTTTCCGTTCAGTTTTTAAAATCTGGGGGGGGGGGGGGGTAACCTCCTTGATCTGCGCTTACTTTTGGAAACAACCAAGGTTTTATTTTGACTAATGCAAATAGGTGTGGTTTAAGTGTGTGATGAATATGTTTATAAAAACAATATGTAAATGTAAACAAAAGGGGTTTAGCTCAGTTATATATGCCCATAGATAAGAATACAAGTAGGTAAGTAAAGTTTAAAAAAAACTTTACCTGGTGCTATTAAACTCGCTTCTCCAGAAGTATTTTCTTGAATTTTTGTATTAACCATGTTAATTTTACTTTGACAACAGTTAAACTCTTTGATTAATTCATTACAATTAATGCTAAGCCTTTGCATTTCTTCTTTTTGGTTATTATTTTCAATCTTTAGTAGCTCAATTTCGCTTCTATATGTTTCATATAATCTATTGGTGGTGTTACATTTTTCATTACAATGTTTAAGAGAACATTCGGAAACAATTTTTCCTTCAGGTTCAACGACTTTGCTTTCTTTTGACAGCAAGGAGACTTTTTCTTTTAGAGATTCATTTTCTTCCTGTAACTTCATAAGTTTTTTCTCTAGACTTTTTTTTTGCTTCTCATCGTCGCGAATTGTTTTATCACGAAGAGCAAGTTCCTTTTTAAATTTATTGATCAACTTAATACATTGATTCTCAAATGATTTTCTTTTTAAATCATAGCAAAGTTTAATATTTTGAAGCAATTTGTTTTGAGTATTCTGAGGTAAATTACAAGACTGCAACACTTGACAAATATTTCCCATAAAATCATCTTCAAAATCTATATCTAAAAAAATAAATGACTATCATTAATTAACTTGTTCAACTCTTCTGACCTTGTTGGAAATTCCAGGTGTAGTATTCTCATTTCTTATTTATTGATGATAAAAATAGTTTGCCTTTTATTTGGCAATAAAATTGTTATAAATATTACTGTAACTTTCTGTATCAGTTTTTAGTATACATGCTTTGTTAATATAAAACATCCCAATTAGCTATAGTACCCCATGATTGTAAAGAATACATTTTCGATATAAGCAAAAGGGGTTTGGCTCAGATAATTTTCTTATCTCATTTTTTAACATACATATTTACCTGCTTTATTTTCCTGCTCAAAAGTACTTTCATCCTTAATATTTTTCCCAAAAACGGTTATTAAACAGCATAGCAAAGAGCTATTTTGGTTATCAAAGTAATGACTAATAATTTTTGCAAAATATTCATTATCCTTTGATATTCCAATTAGTTCTAATATATTTAGTAAATTATCTTTATCAAATATCTTCGGTTTTTCTTTGCTATCATTATCGGCACATGAAAAAAGTTTGTCTTGAGGTAAAATATTTGTTAAATTTACTTCGTTGCTAAACAGGGAGAATGTAAAATGACATTGATTCTGTAGCAAATATTCTGCCACTATTAAATGTACAGCTTGCTGGGAAAGGGAATATGTTTGAGATGCACACTTTATATTCTTTCCAATGGCAGTGTTTTTTAAAACGTTAATCATTTGATATTTTAAATAGGATTTCATATCTTGAATAATACCTTTTTCTTGAAACCAAGAGCTCAACATTTGTTGAAATTCCTTTGGTGATAATTCTTTCAAAGATTTTTCCATAGTCTGCGGTGTTGCAGGTACTATGTTTTCCATTTTATAAAACTAAAAACACATTAAAGTTTAAAAAAATATTTTGAATGTTTAGTTTTTACTTTTTTGTTTAAGGGTCTGTTGTTTGTGGTTATGTGAAATCAGCCATGCTATAACACAGATAATAAATGGGGCTATTTTAACCGACAATACTTATCTTCCTCTGTGGTCACGATTATGCCGCAAGATATGCAATGGTGGAGACACATGGCTTTTTAATAAAATTGTCAGGGACCTTGAGTATCAAACCAATAAAATCATGATAAAAATCAATTAATTTAAATGTTTTCAAATTTATTTGTGTTTTTAATTACTAAATAAACGCTGTGACCAAAACTTTAGGTGGGGCAGAAGAAATTAGCCATAAAAGTCGTAAATTGTAAAGTTGAGGGTAAGGATGCACTTAAAAAAAAGACGGCAAACTGCCTTATTGAAATTATTAATTTTTGGGAATCCCCCTCTAATATATAGCCGTATAGCGTTAGCGCTGACCTATTGAGTAAGGACACATTCGTTCATGAAAACGTAAGAATTTTACATTATTTGCCATGGGGCTGACTCACTGCCTTCTTCTACACAGAACACTAAAGATTAACAACTTTGCTACGGCTTATAAAGATAAAACTAAATAACTGTAAAGGAGAGGTCGCAACTTGCCTGGCTCCCCTCGCAAGGATATCCCTGGTCCCCGCACCCATCATAGATTAGTTAAGAAAGGTTTGGGAATTCTGTCTCACTTACTTCTGTTATCTCCCACGATTATCTCTATTCAGCGACAGTGTCGACCATTTATATTTATCCTATCATTTTTCTGTGCGTATCATATAGACACAGAGGAATCTTAGGTCTACTAGAGCTTGTGGGTGGTCACAGTGACAGTGACAGTTAAAAAAAAATATAAACATTTTTTTATTATTGTATTGTATTAATAATTATTGTAGGTACTATTAAAGTGTTTGATATTTCCGTAGGGGTTTTCTAAATATTTGTAATTTTTTGACGTTATTAACACTACGAATGCCCGATTATATTAAATTTCGATACTGTTGCTATACAGAACAATAAATAAAGTTTAAGTACATCAGCCAGTTATGGAAAATGAACAAGGTAATTTTTTTCATGCCCTAATATTATAATTCCGGTGTTGGACTCACTAATTAAACGTTTAACCCCCATTTAGGCAGACAATTTTTTAAAGCACTTTTTTCTACTCCTTGCATGAAAAGTTGCCCTCTGCCTTGTTGGGTATGCATGCTCCTTCAACAGGTAATAATCATCCATGGCTGCTATTTTTGTGTATGACTACTTATTACCATTAAATACATATTTTATATAAAGGACCTACCTAAATAGGGATTAGGATGCAAGGGGAGATACTTTACTTATCTAGTTCTACATTTAGGATTAAGACTGGTAATGATTCCTGTTAAATGGTTAATAATGGTTAATGTTAATGGTAAAATATTACAATCAAACAGTTCAAAATACAATATGCATGGGCAAAAAAGAGAATGTAATATACAAGCTATAGATTAAATAGGTGAAGTAGTTTTCTCTTTATATAATTTATAGCTGGTATCCCGGCTGGTATATTATGATCTATTTTCTGCCCTTAAGGCGCCTGTTTGTAAAAGTATTTTGCCAGACTATACATAGTATCTATGCTACTTAAGCTTTAATATATTTACACATTTAACTATTGTTTCTGTTAGGCTGCGTGACACTTTTTCTGTGTTTCTAAATTGAACTTTTTTGTTTTATATAATGTAATTTTTATTAAATTGTATTATATATAAACCTAAGTATTTAGTCATCAGTTTCTCTTCCTCTCCTTTTATATATTTTAGGTAATATAGGTTTATTACCACAAGAATAAAATTCTTGTGTTATTTACACTAAAAATCATATTAGAGTTCTAACTTTTCTTTTAAACTAATAAAGACTTTTATTATTAAAAATTATTATATTTTTTAGCATTCTAAAATGTTATAATTTATAATATATAATATTTTTATAAAGATAACAAGCTGGTAAGTAACAATAAACTATTATTGTTTGTCTAAAATAACAAATCATAGTATATCTGCTAATCTGATTAGTCTGTTAGGGCGATGGTAAACTCGGCCGCTTAAGAGAAAATGTACTAATCCCACAGGTAAACTCGGCCGGTAGATACCTACCCGTAATTTTGACCCTAATTAGAGATTCATAAAAAGTAAACAGCCAAGATTCCAATATATTAGTGTTTAGCTGTTTTACAAATCTAAAGCATCTTTGCTTAAGCCAGAAAATTTTTGTTTGGTACTTTTGACTCCTGCACACAATTTTTCTTGCAGTTTTTCACTATACATGGCTGCCTTAATGGTCAATATGTACCATTAGTGTTTTGTAGCTGATTTTGAGATGGCTATCCATAATGCAGCTAACATTGTTTGGCCACGAATAAAAATAATTGGATGCAGATTTCACATAACGCAAGCTTGGTGGCGTACAATTCAAAAACTTGCACTTTCAACAGATTATAAGAAAAGGAGCGAGGTTGGAAAATGGATTGGTTATTGTTTTGGATTGTTGTTTCTAGAACCGCAAGATGTTGGTGATGTGTATGTTTTTACATTATCTGCTACTCAACCAGAAAATGATAAAGTTACTTTGTACGCTGATTATTTGATCAAAACTTACATATCCGAGGATGCCATTTTCCACCCCGTTTATGGATATCAAAAACAGCAAGCGCTGCTCGGACCACCAACGTATGCGAATGATTCCATTCGCATGTCAGCAAAACTTTAAATTCTCCTCTTCTTTCTGTATTCGTTTTTATTGATATTTTAATTAATTTTCAAAATGAAATATATTATGTAAAGTTGCGCAGTATTCGCAAGCCATATGTACCTAATTCGAACACTAGGAAAAAGGCAAAAATACATTCAAAATAAAATTAGTGGTTTTATTAATGGGAAAGTGTCAACGTTAGAATTTCTCAAGTTAACTTCGCATTATTATAGTTCCTCTATGTTATATTAAAATATATTTTGAATTGGTGTACATTTCTATGTGTACTGTTCGTAGGGATATATTTAATAAATTTTTATGATGTCATATGCATTTGTAATTTTATTTACCAAAATTAGTACCTGTAGTTATTTTAAGTAATCTGGGCCGCTTTGGACTACCAGGCCGAGTTTACCTATACAGCTTAAAATTTATTTTCACCGCGAGGATTAAACTATCTTAAGCGGCCGAGTTTACCTCTGCCTGTCTGTTATGTTATTATGAAATAATAAAAACTAGTTTAGTTGTGTACTATCTATTCATAGTTTCTGGTCATTATATTAAACATTAGTAGTAGGGTTGGCTGCCCAGTGTGTAACTAAAACAAAACCACTAGGGTAAAACCCACTTAAAAAAGGCCACAGGGTTTTTTAGAAGTGGGTTTTTAAAATGTGAATTTCTTTGTAGGTAGGTATACATTTTATATTTTTAAAAAAAAATTAAGTATTTGAATTTTTATCAACAGTAGGGGAGAGTGCCGTACCTTGGGACAGTTGTACCTTGGGACAAAAGCCATCCTGGCGCTTCCTCTCATTTGTTCGCTGTACTACTACAATAAACCAAAGATCCCTACATACCAATGCGTCTACTTTTCTCCGTGACAAGATTTAGTTCATAAAAAACGTTGAATTGACGATAACGCATATTCATCGAAAAAAGTAATTTCGTGTGCCCAGTTTATGAAGTAATTTTGTTACTATAACGTGTTTGTTTTGTGAGTTTTATTTACTGGTAAGTAACCTTTCATCTTAGAGGGTAATATTTGCGCGTTATTTTGTTTTTATTCGAATCGGATTTTTTGATTTAAAATGGCGACCGTTAAATTGTGCTGTGCTGTACCTTGGTACAATCCAGGGACTGTACCTTGGGACACAATATTGTACCTTGGAACATAAAAATAACCGATGATATATTTTTATTGCAGGCTATTCAAGATGCCTCGGTAAAACGAAAGAACCAGTAGATCGTCAAGCATTAAAAGCTGCTGTAGTGGCAACTTTTAAGGAAAATCTGCATAATTATTCGAGATGCTGCTAAAATTTATAATGTTACTAAATCGACTCTCGCTCGGCATTTGGGTACACACAAAACCAAAGGAAAAGACACCTTTGAATACAGTGGAACTAATGCAGTAGCGATGATGAATCTGTTCAGGACAGTGAAGATGAAGAACTAGAATATGAAGATATCTTAAAAGGGGACTTTTTATTGATTAAAATTTTAGGGAAAAAAAATGGTAAATCATTATGTTGCAGAAGGTCTAAATTGTTATTCAAAATCGGAGTTTCAAGTTCTCTATTACAAAAAATATGGAGATGGAAAAAAATTCTCTAAATCCGAGAAGGAAATATATGATATATCCGTAGAAGACATAATAAGAAAATTACCAGCGCCAAAATGTGAAGGGGGCAGTAAAAGACAAATTTTACTTATTTCTTTTAAGTTAGATTTTGCCTCTTATAATTTAGGTTAATATGTTATTTTTCCTTTTATATTCAGTTGAAAGTAATACTTCCTAAGTTACAGATGTTTATATTTTTTAAAATATAAAATAAATATTAAAAATTGAACATATCTTTACTAATTTCAACTGTCCCAAGGTACAAATACATGTGTCCTAAGGTACATCACTATGCTGAACCTTGAGACAATCAAAACATGAGTGAAAAACTACAGATTTAATATATAAAACTAAATATAACAGAATGGAAAAAAATATCTCTTTAGCAAAAAAGAGTACAATTTACAATTCTAATTCGCAAATCGCTCTAATATACATACTTTTTGGTTAAAAAAATAAAATCTGTTTTTTGTCCCAAGGTATGATACTCTCCCCTATTTATTTTTAATAATGGTTTTCACTAAAATCTATATAAAATTAAAAAAACCAAAAAAAAATCAATAAAACCCACTTATAAAACCCAAAAGAGCCCAGTGGTTTGGGGTTTATTTAAAAAATCCAAGTTTTTTTCAACTCTGATTAGTTGGCTTATTAGAGATTTTACAAAAAAACATGGCCATACATCAGCCAACAAGGATGATGTTGAGGTGCAGATACCACAATCTAATAGTTGCCACCTGTCAACACTTTATATCAATTTTTGTCTTAAGTTACAGTATTTTCCTAAAAAAAACTGCTTGAGTTTATCTTGGTGAACAAAACTAGTAGGTCTGTAGTATAAGTATTTAATAACATGTTATTTATTATGATAATGTAATTTATCCCCATAATAGTCACCCTTACAGTTTATTACACAAATGTTTCAGGGTCCTTAAAAGGTTAAACCAAAAATGATTGGCCGTTGTGACACGGCGGTAGCTCAGTGGTGAGTTGCCTACATTCGGCCTCGGCGGTCCGGCGCGTAATGAAAAAAGTCCAAAATTTAGTAGGTTTAAGAATGGAGGGAAGAATGAAAATGTACCATCTCCCAACCTACCCCATTTACGCCGGTAACCTACACGGTACACGGTCCCCAATCGGTAGTTATGCAAGAAACCAACGGTTGATAGCCCTTGGGACGGAGCGTTGTATGACTGAGGATCGTGGTTCGGAACCCACGTTAAGCTGTAGGTCCCCTCGAGAATGACCCTGGCAGCGTACAAAGAGGAAACTGGCTTAATTCGAAAGTACAGAAAACGACAAATTGGCGCTCAATATTTTTGATGTTAATTTTAATTTTTTGCTGATACTTATTACTTAATTAAATTCTCTGACCAAAACTTCATTTTTTGGTAAACCCTGAAGTTGCAGTTAAAATAGAGTGTAATTAAAATGGATACCTACTTGTGGAGTAATAGAAAGTGCGCCCTAGGATCATATTATGTAACCACACCAAAATTTAAAAAAATAAAATAAAAACTTGTTTCCATTATAAGTAGGACATCCTGTATAAATGAAAACCGTCAATTTGGCAGCGCACTTGAGACTTAATCGAGATGTTCTGGGTTCGATTCCTAGCGGAGGCATACATCTTTTTCAATATTAATCTTGTCTGCACGTCGGCAAACATTTTCATTTTATACATTTTCGGTTTTTCATAATTCTTGTGATATTATCATATATATATAATTTTGATATAAGATAGGTGTCGTGGCCTGTGTCGTCCGCTGGTAGCTTCAGTACACTAGGCTTTTTCGTGAACGTGAAATAAAGGCCTAGGTCATTCATTAACTTTTAGAACATTCATTTTTATTCTGACAACGACTTGACATCACTACAACTGGTACCTTTTTTGTTATTAACAGACACGGCAGGTACCAGCAAAATAAATATAAGCATAAGGTACAAACATACCGCCCCCTTTGAGAGGCTAGACCTTCAATAAAAAAAACTGACTATAACATTTAAAAAAAAAGTCCTTGACTACTATGATTTTAATTGTCGATTGGTAATAAAGTCAATTTCGCCAAGGCTCGTTTAAGCTCTCCATTTTTAGTTAGTACGCTGGCCACCCGCACAATGCCATCGGAACCCGGATAAACTTTCAGTATTCTTCCCATCGTCCAGCACAGAGGAGGTACATTATCTTCTTTTAGCAATACCATAGAGCCCACTTTAACTTGGGAATCCTTGCTAAACTGCCATTTTGTACATTGCTGTAGCATATGCAAGTACTCTTTGACCCATCGGTTCCAGAAATGTTGAAAAATTTGTTGCATATGATGATAACGTTTGATGTGGTTAATATTGGAAGTCGTGAGGTCCCGTTGCGGTACAGCAGTGAGGGGACGTCCAATTAGAAAATGTCCAGGAGTCAGTACTTCCAGGTCATTAGGATCGGAAGACATGGGAATAATAGGACGGGAATTAAGAACTGCTTCCACTTGAATTAAAATTGAATAAAATTCTTCATATGTCAAAGGAGTTTGATGTAATACGCGTTTTAAATGATGTTTACAGGATTTAACCGCGGCTTCCCATAATCCGCCAAAATGGGGAGACCGAGCTGGAATAAAATGCCAGTTTATTTTATTCTCGCTTAAATAGTTTTGAAACCGCTCGTTGTTTGCAAATGTATCTATCGTTGTAAGTACGTTGGATGCGCCAATAAAATTTGTTGCATTATCTGACCACAAATCAGTACAGAGACCTCGCCTCGACACAAATCTTTTCAATACGTCTAAAAAACCATCGCTTGTTAAATCTGAGACGAGCTCTAGATGAACGGCTTTCGTTGACAAACACACAAAAAGGCTTATATATGCCTTAATAATTTTTTTATTTCTTGTTTTACCATCTTTTAATTCAAACGGACCTGCAAAATCAACTGCTGAAGAAATAAAAGGACTTGCAGGCGTGACCCGAGAGTTAGGAAGTTGTCCCATTTTTATTAACAAATCAGAAGGCTTAGCCCTAAAACATTTAATGCATTTACGTATACAGGTCTTTACAAAATTTCTACCATTTATTGGCCAAAAAGTTTGTCTAACATGAGATAAAGTGGTATGCAAACCTCCATGTAAGCAGCGTTTATGCTCGTTATTTATTATTAGTCGTGTAAGAGGATGTTTATCTGGTAAAAGAATCTGATGTTTTTGATCATAGGACATATTTGTATTTTCAAGTCTACCGCCCACGCGAAGTAAACCTTTCGTATCTAAAAAAGGAGACAACGATTTTAAATTACTTTTAGCTTTGACAGCTTTAATTTTAGTAAGACTGTCGAGATCGATAAAAAAACACTCTCTTTGTACAACTTTTAATAACGCGACCGTTCCGCGTTCGATTTCATCCTCAGTTAATAATCCGAGTTGTCGAGAATTTTTTGGAGCTTTAATGTTATTTATTAATCTTAGGCAATAAGCCGTTATACGTACCAACGTATTGTAATCTGAAAATCTCTCAAAAATATCAAAACGTTCCGTAGGTTGATTGCACAAAAAAGACACAGTTGGAGATTTAAATTCGGGAGCTTTATTTAAATTTCGAGAAAAACTCTCTATATTAGTATCTTTAGGCCAATTCTCTGGAATTTCCTGAAGAAATGGTGGGCCATGCCACCATAAGTCTGAATTAATAAGATCAACAAGATTCGCGCCACGCGAAATAATATCTGCTGGATTGTTTAAAGAAGAAATATAATTCCAATTTTTAACAACTGATAATTCGTGAATTTCAGCTACCCTGTTTGAAACAAAGGTTTTCCACATTCGTGGTTCACCCGCAATCCATGACAGTACTATTGTAGAATCTGTCCACAAAAAAACTTTATCTATCTTAAGATCTAACATATTTAAACATTTATTAAGTAAACGTGACAATAATAAAGCACCGCAGAGCTCCAAACGTGGTAAGGTAATTGATTTCAAAGGAGCCACTCGAGATTTTGCACACAATAAATGAGATTCAAGATGACCTTGATGATCTACAGATTGCAGATATATTGAACAAGCGTAGGCCCTTTCACTTGCATCAGAGAAACCGTGTAATATGACTTGTTGCGCATTATTTATAAGAGCATGCCTTGGTATCTGAAGCAAATGAATTTGAGATATTTGGCCTTGAAAATCAATCCATTGATTATAAATTTCTATCGGAACCGAGTCATCCCAAGTAGCTTGTATCTGCCACAGAGTTTGAATTAATAATTTGTATCGGATTAAAATGGGCCCTAAAAGGCCAAGTGGATCGAATACCTTTGCTACAAATGACAAAATTGTTCTTTTTGTGACTTCCTTCGGATTTATACATATTTCTTGGTATTTATATTGAAAGACGTCTAAGGAAGGCATCCAAGAAACACCTAAAGTTTTAGTTGAAGACTCATCAATTATAATGTATTGAGAATCAGTAGTCTTACTTATATTTTCCAATAAATCTTTCTTATTTGATTGAAATTTCCTTATTTCAAATCCATACGCTGCTAAAAGATTAGAAAGATTTTCACGAATCCTATTTAAAGTAAAACTGTCTGATGAACCAGTCAAAACATCGTCCATATACATATCATTATTAATAATATCACACTCAACGGGGAAGTTTTCCTTATTTTCGATAGTAATTTGTTTTAGGCAACGTGTCGCCAAGAATGATGCCGGTTTCGTACCGTATGTCAATGTTTGTAAAGCAAAATGTTGAACTTTATTGGTTGGATTTTCTCGCCAAACTATTCTTTGAAGGTTCTGATGTTCAGGATATACTAAAATTTGACGATACATTTTTGTCAAATCACCAATAAGTACAACTTCATGCCTCCTAAATCGTATTAAAATAGAAAATAAATCTTTCTGTATTACAGGACCATTCATAAGAACATCATTAAGGGACAAATTTGTCGATGATTTGGAGGACGCGTCAAAAACTACTCTAACTTTCGTCGTTACGCTGTCCGGCTTAATCACACTATGATGGGGTAGGTAATAAATTGGTGTCTGTGAAACTTCATGTTTAGAAATTTCAATCATATGTTTTAGATCTTTATATTCGTTAAGAAAGTCCTTATATTGATCACTTAATTCTATATTTTTAAAAAGCTTTTGCTCCATCGCATATAAGCGAGTTAAAGCGCGTTTTTTCGAATCACCTAAATTCAAAAAATTGTCTTTTAAAGGTAATTTAACAACAAATCTACCTTCGTTGTTCCGTGTAAAATTTTGCACAAAGTGCTGTTCGCATTCATATTCTTCTTTAGTCCAAGTATTTTTTATTTTTTGAGGTACTTCCTCTAGATGCCAAAATTTTTCGAGCTGCTCAGCTAATTTTAGATTATCATTAGAATTTATAAAAAAACATTTTGATTGTTGTGTAGTTATCGGAATGCTACCTGCTATAATCCATCCTAATAAACTGTTTTGCAAAACGGGTAAATTTTTACCAAGTCGTATTTGGCCATGTGATAAAAGTTCAAAGAAAAGCGAACAACCTATTAAAAGATCGACTGATGATGCGACATAAAAATTAGGGTCAGCTAATTGTACATCGGGTAAATTTAAGTTAGAAATATCAAAAGAGTTTTGAGGAGAAACATCTGTAATTTTGTCAATTACGAGACATTCAATATTAGTTTTGAAACCTTGATCAAGAGATGATAGATTTAAACTAGTTCGATGACAAATATTTGTTCTGATTTGATTGATGCCAGATACCGGTAAGTTAATTTTTTTTGTGGGTAGATTAAGTTTTTGAACACATTCGCGGGTTATAAAGTTCGATTGCGATCCGGAATCTAGTAATACTCGGCATGAAATAGGTTGATTTTGGAAATCATACACGAGTACTATTGCAGTTGACAACAATACGAAATTTTCGGTCTCCCGTCTGACATAATGTGACGTAACTATCTGAGATTCAGCTTGTATTTCGGTTTCTAAGCTATTATGGGCAGACAACGTGTTATTTGGTTGATAGTGATCAACATGTTTATTCGTAGCACATTGAAATGAGCGGTTTAGCCGCTGTGGAATAGTATCGTCATGATTATCTATTGTTACCGATTGATGCAGTAGAGTACTATGCCTTTCTTTGCAAATTTTGCAACCCATCGATTTACATTCAAAATTTTTATGATTTTTTCTTAAACAATTTGTACATAACCGCATTCGAATCGTTTCTTCGTAACGTTTTTTGACGGGAATACCTTTAAATTTAGAACAATAATAAATAAAATGGTTTTCGCTACAGAACGGACATTTTAAGGTAGATTCTTGATTGGTTGCGTAACATGTTTGACTAATAAAACGACGAGTACTACCCGATTTTGAATCTAATGCCTCTAACATTTGGCAGCGTTGGTTTAGAAATTTTGTAAAGTCATCTAAACTAGGACGAACTATTTCCTTGCTATAGTTCTCCCACTCTCGTTTTGAATAAAAATCAAGTTTTGAACTAATCATAAAAATAAGAAGCGTGTTCCAGCTATTTACTGGCTCGCCTAGACTTTCAAGTGCTCTACAGTTTCGTAAGAAAGCGTCATAAAACTTTCTTAAATTTAGATGAGACTCCTTAGGTACAGTGGGTAGTTCAAATATTTCCTTTACATGAGCATTAATTATAGCCTTTTTGTTATCGTACCGATCCTGCAACAATTTAAATGCTTTCACATAATTAACATCCGTAATTTGAAGTGACGCTATAACTTGTGTTGCCTCCCCCTTAAGAGATGCTTGCAGGTAATAAAATTTTTCGATATCGTGTAAATTGTTGTTATTATGAACTAAGGCTTTAAAGGTATCATGAAAACTTTGCCATTCGCTATATGTACCTGTAAACTCTGGTATTTTTAAAGGTTGTAACTTAGCATTGGGACTATATGATGTACTTGAAACGCCTGTCGGAGAGGGTGCAGTAGACAGGTTTTGGGCAGTTACGTTTTGTATAAAATCCCTAGCACGGGACATAGCCTCATAATATTTTGTTTCGAACTCATCTCTTTCTTTAACCGATACCTCCTCATCTAGAGCATCGTCGACAAGCAAGGCTTCTTCGATGTCGCCTTGTACTTGTTTAAACTCTAATAAAATATCGCGAACTGTATCAAAACGTATTTTTAACTGAGTTAATAAGCCAGAGGATGAGTGAAATTTATCTAAAAATGTATTAAATCGTGTTAATTCGCCTTTAATTTGCGCGCGACGAACTTTAAGCTTCTTTATTGTATCGTTTGACATTTTACAAATTTCAATTCGAGAAAATATATTTTATAACGTGAAATCAATTAAATAACGAGAAAAATGCTTATATTATTATGTATATCGTGATCAAACCTTTATAATACCGTGAATAACTACTTATATCGCTAGCACTATAGCTTATTCCGTGAAAGAATTTATACTGTATATCGAGAAATACTCTTTATATCGTGAAAAAGTAAACTTATATCGTGAAAAAACGTCGTTTATAACGTAAACAACGCAATTGTCGTGGTAAATAACATAATTATCCGTGATACGGGAAACAATACGAGAATAAAATAACTCTATTTTGCACTTTATTTGATATCGTGACGAGAACGTGATAATCGGGTTTAAATAAGCTAAATTAGAAAAAAAAATTTAAAATATCTATTTACGTCAAAGTTACGTCATCAAAAAATTTTTTTTTTTTTTTTAAATCAGACAAAAAACTCTTTTATTTTGCAACATTTGTGATGTAAATCTTTGCAATTTACCTAAATTTCAATTATAATACGAATAAACATCATTTAAAATAAATTTACGATTTTAAATTCAAATATTTAAAGTGTAAGCAGTCAAAGGACAGGAACGTGAGGATATTTTGGGAAAAGGAAAGGAACGTGAGGGTATTTTGGTAAAAGGGAAGATCTGACCTGACGTGACGTTATGTTCTTGTAGCTAATGATAAACCTGGTAAACAACTTCTTCGATTTTTCTGATTCAATGCGACGGTAGAAGGACCAATGTCGTGGCCTGTGTCGTCCGCTGGTAGCTTCAGTACACTAGGCTTTTTCGTGAACGTGAAATAAAGGCCTAGGTCATTCATTAACTTTTAGAACATTCATTTTTATTCTGACAACGACTTGACATCACTACAACTGGTACCTTTTTTGTTATTAACAGACACGGCAGGTACCAGCAAAATAAATATAAGCATAAGGTACAAACAATAGGTATTTCCTAAGATTTTTTAAAATTAGCATGTTGTGATGTGGCAGTGCTTGTCTCTCGATAATAAACTTACAGGATGTCAAAAAAGTCAAAAACTAACGAATATAATTTTTTGAAAAATGGCACCGTCAAAACCTTTTCTGTAATGGTATGCTGTACTACTAACTTTTTTATTCTAAATAGAACGTTCTGAATATTTTTAGATTTAAATAATTTCATCGATAGAGGGTTTGATGGATTTATTCTTTAAAATTACATAGGATGATAGGAACACAAATTTTAAATAAATTAACAAGAACACTATATTAACTAAAGCTATACTTTATTAGGTGTTTAAAATGTTTGCCATTGTTAGCTAGGCAATAGCCAAGACAAGCCTACATTTAAATTCCCGTAAGGCGTTGTCAAAAGTATTTATTCGAATTTCACTTACTTCATTTCTAATAGATGACTTCAAATCTTCAATATTATTCTATTTCTATAAACATTATTTTTTAAATCTCTCCACGAATAAAAGTCTAAAGGGGTGAGGTTTGGGGATCTAACAGGCCTCTGACTGCGTTGCTTTAGATGACCATAACCAAAAACTTTCTATAGAAGAAACCTCTGAACAAACTGAAGACTGAAGAGGTAGACCTGCTTGAGAAAAAAAAGATGAAGAATAGTTATCTAAATCGAGAAAGTTATGCTGCTCTAGAAAAAGCCTTGTAATATGTTGAGCAGCAACCAGAGTCCACGCCATCATTTTAAAAAGGTTGAAAGATATCGCAGCAAGAAAGAGAAATATTTAGAAAAAGTAAACTCTTATTAGTCTATTTTAGAAAGGTGAAGATGTAGAGTAATAAAATGGAGAATTCCGTCCAGTTCGGCTCAATTTCGGTATCGGCCATAGGCACAGGTAAAATTTGAGCATTAAATTATTTATAACTAACCAAAGAAAAAAAATAATTTGATAAAGAAGGAACTATTAGCTATAGCAAATTTACACAAACATCGTTTTATGAAATATGCTTTGGAAGATATAGTGAAAAACAGTGTAACTGTGCTACGCACATCGCCATATTATGACGAACTAAATCCTATAGAACTTATATGGGCGACAGTGAAAGGATTTGTAGCAAGACACAACACGACATTTAAAATGAAAGACGTTAAGCTACGGTTTGTTTAAGCCATTAAGGAAGTAATACCAGAGGCGAAAAGCAGTCCATCATGCCATTAAAGAAGAGGAGAAAATGTGGGATCTTGACCACCTGATCGATCGGACCGTCGACCCATTAGTTATAACGTCAAGAGGAGGTGACAATTTCTCAGATGACGAAGAATATTATGACTTCTTAGAATTTAATTTCTGTATAATGAATTTTTTGTATTTTGCATTTTTTTTATAATGTGTAATAAAAAATAAGTGAATACTATGTACATAATGAACGCCTTTGTCACACCATTTTCAGTGTTTGTGAATGGATAAAAATACACAAAACCCATAAATTGACCCAAAGCCGGGTGGTACTACTTGCAATTGATGAAAGTAAAGAATTTTGCAATGAAATCAATGCCAAATTATGAAAGTGGCTTAAATAACGGTTGGGTTACTCTGTAGTCCCTTTGCATATTTAATGAGCTTTTATTACTCTACACCTTTCTGAAATAGACTATAACAATTATTTTAATGTAGAAGAAAAAAACATAGGTACATAATATAAAATATTTGAACAAAGGTATGGACATTTATCATTTAAAAAAAAAAAAATACATTTCTGATTGTCCGAGCCGCCTATTATCCGAGCTAAGGTACAGCCCACGTTAGCTTGGATAATTGAGCTTCTACTGTACTTTGATAGATAAATCTATTAAAACCCATATAGTTGAATTTTTTCATTTAAGGCACTATATGATCCATAAAAAGACGTTTTATTTAAAATACAAAAGTTGATTGATGATTTTCTGACTAACTCTCTAGAATAAAAGAAACGGATTGGTCCTTCCTAGGTGTGCCGATTAATAAAAAACTTTCTGAATGTTTCCAATTTTTTTCTAAGAAATTATTATGCCTCAAAATATACACATTAACTTTCTTCGGAGCTCTTACCGTTTCCATGAGCCCAACGTACGCACCCGAATTTGTAGCACCCTGTATACGCTTTAATAATAGCTAATTTGAATGAAATTTTAGGTGTAAAATTTGTAAGCAATGTAAACTTCAGTGAACTTCATCCTCATTTACTTTCTGCTCACCGCTTTCTCCCCGACTTTTTCCATATTAATTAGATTACCGAATAAAGATCCGTTTCTTGGCCTGCCCGCTGCCTCAAAAATTTTCCCCCGTCCTCCACCCCTGAAAATAAGTCATTTTCCGACGCTTCTAGGAAAAATCAATAGTCGTTTGAGGTCTGCGCCGACGGTTCCACGAGCAGGGAAAATTGCCTTTAGTCTAGCTTTTCCACCCCTTAGACGATCGCACGGGTGTCTAGTATCCGTCCTACAAATTTTTATTTCATTCGCCATTTCTGTCGCTTAAAGTACCTCAATAATCTGCTACATTAGATGACGGCATTTTAAAATAAAGTTTTATGTTGTGACTGTTTCATTATTTTATACGCTATCGGGGCTAGTGGCTCGCCATTCTTTTGTTACAAGTCGAAGTATCACCTAATGTGGAATCAATACTGCCGTTTGGGTAAGTCGAAGTGGGCTATAGAGAAATCATATAACTGACCTGTGTAAAAGACCTTTTGAGGCGAATTTGGTAAAATGTATAATTATTATTGAATTTTATTTGTTGTTTATTGAAAGAATGATTTTAAGTATTACGTTATGTTAGATGAATCTAAAATGGGGTAGAATGAAAATATATTTGTCACGATATTTTATGATATTTTTCTTGTCCTTTATTACTGGCAACTTAGGGTGGATTACATTAATAGGTAATAGAGTTTGATTAATGATTTCTGTACTTCGGCCATCATATAACTTTTCAGCAAGTGTAAATACTAAAGAAAACATTTATATGGATTATAATTTGTAGTACTCGTATAATATAGTTAATATTTTACCATTTGGAAAAATATCGTGCGTAGTTAGGAATGGATTTTTACCAGTTAAAAAAACAGTTCCAGGGTAACTTGCATTACAAATGCCCATCTATTTATTTTTTTATTTTATCAATTATTATAACAATGTAAAATAAATCTGCAAAGAATCATCACAACATCATAGATTAACTAACCTGTCCGACATTGTAATGAAAAGTAATTGTATATTTAAAAATGTATGGAATTGTAGAAATTCTAAAGAAGCAATAAAATAATTTAAAAAGTATAATTGAGAAAATTATATTAATATAAATAATTATCTATCTACAACTTGGCTTGTTTATCACTTCCAATAATCCATATTTTTTATTTTATTTTGAATATTTGGCAATAAATTAAATTAAACCTGTGAATCCCACCAAGTGCTGCATAAGTAGCTTTGAGTTCTCCTTTCTTTTCGTCGGATCCTAGCTTTACTGATGAGTCATGATATGACGAAACGCGTCTAGAGATGGATCTGACGAAACGAAAGGAAATTCTTCTTCTGTAATAAATTAAATATTTTAATGCCAACAAAAGGCATTCTTTTTTAAAAGTGTTAAATTAAAATTATTATAATATAAACCAAGATTTGTTTTGTCTTGTTTCATGTATATGGTTAATGTTTTCGATTTGCAATAAATTTTTATTTTTATATACCAGGTGACCACGAAATGACTACCCAGCTTGTCACGTCCTTATAAAATAATACATTATTATGAATTTTTGGTAGGTTATATGGTTGTACTGTGCGCACATTTTCAGCATTCAAACGTCTGACTGTTACTGCCGGTTGAACCGGAAGTGCACACAACTTTGTTATTTTAAATAGAGCACCCTGTATATATTTATAGATTTGCATTCTACAAAGAATTCTAAGCATAAAACATGTATCATATTATACCTATTTAAGACAGTTTCCAAAAAAAGGGGTTGAAAATTGTTAAATTAGCCACACATTTTTTTGTTTTTACAAAAAACAAATTAATAAGTAAAAAATTTTATTTGTTTTTCACTTTTTTTCAGGTATTTCGTATAAATGAGTCACAACTATTTCACTTCCGGTTTAACCGAAAGTACTGAAAAATTTGACATTAAAACATAAATTTTTCCAATAATTTTTATGGCACTTTAAATTAAATTTTCAAAATTACCTTTATTTTCTAAATATTTTTTATTTATGCGTCCCTATATCTAAACTTATTAGTTTTTAAGATATAAGCAAAATATGTTACATTTAAAAGGGGTCGTGCTCTATATTTTTTTTTATGCATTACTTTTGACAAAAATCCTAATTTACTTGATACAGGGTGAACAACTGAAAGTACCTATGTACAGGGTGTTAAAGAAGACGATGATTTTTGCTCCAATTTTAATGGTGTGTAACTTTCACAATAATATTTTTAAATTTTATTACTCTACGTCAATTAAATCACTGGTTCATAGCAAAGAAAGTAATTTGTCAAATTTTTGATATCTCCTACATTTTAAGAAATACCGATTTTTTTGGAAAACCTTGCTTTATTTACACTTATTAGTAGCTAGATCTTACTGTGCGTTGTATTGTGCAAACTTTGCGAGTGATTATAATACCTTATGAAAAGCTTGATTATGTTCAGTATCTAACAATAGTTGTACCTAAATGTTAGGATGTACAGTGGCGTACTTATAAACACCTATATGTTTATGGTTTATGAGTATCTCACAATTTTTTACGATTGTTTTATATTGGAAAGTGTTTTAAAAATAAATTTTAACAAAGATAATTTTTTTAATTTAATTTTTGGAAATATGTTTTTATTAATTTCTAACTTTCTAACACTATACTCATAAACCATAGACATATAGGTGTTTATAAGTACGCTACTGCACATCATAACATTTAGGTACAACTATTGTTACTGAACATAATCAAGCTTTTCATAAGGTATAATAATCACTCATAAAGTTTGCACGATACAACGCGCAGTGAGATCTAGCTACCAATAAGTTGAAATAAAGCAAGGTTTTCCAAAAAAAATCGGTATTTCTTAAAATATAGCAGATATCAAAAGTTTGAGAAATTACTTTCTTTGCTATAAACCAGTGATTCAATTGACGTAGAGTGATAAAATTTAACAATATTATTATGAAAGTTACACGCCATTAAAATTGGAGCAAAAATCATCGTTTTCTTTAACACCCTGTATATAAAATTTTCTGACAGTTAAAGAAAATCCAACATTGACCATTGTTTCCCAAGGGACGAATCTATCAACCACTCAAAACCGTAGGTCGATATCATATCTGGTTCAGAAAATATTAACTGTTAAATTTAGGCGAAATTTTTCTTGCTAAAAAGCAATTGTTCAGCAGTTTATTTTGTAAAAAGTTTATTTTTTACCTCTACAGCTGTCCTTGCACTCGTGAAGTTCTACGTAAATTTATTTATGAAATTCTTCGTGAAGTTGGTCGCCTTTACATTGTGCATCAGCTAAATAATTTTGTTTGTCAAATTTTAATGTTTCGAACAGTTTTACGAACCTTGCATATTTTTTTTACAACTCATTATAATAACTTCCTTAATTTTAACACAGATACAGACAAAACCAAGAAAAACTTTTAAAAATTTCTTTATGTCTTATAATTCAACTGATTAAGAATGTTTGAATGTTGGTACGTCCTATTTGACGTGAAATTTGACATAAAAATTGGACTTGTTCCAATTCATGAATAAATTAATAAATAAATTTAAGAATTTATTGGACATCAAAGTTCACACTTTACATCAAATTTGGCATTGAAGTGAACAAACTCAGGAAGAACTTCACAAGTGTAAAGGTAACTATGAATATTTTGAGCTTTCATTACACTTGTAAAGTTTTTCGTGAATTGAACTGACTCAGTGGCGGATCCAGGATTTTGCTAGGGGGGGCGACTAAAACAAAGTGACTTAAAAAAAAGAACGTATTCTGGCTCTAAAAATCTTCCTACTCTCACTGGTTTTAACGGTTTAACATTGTAAATCGGAGGTTGGTTTCTTTGGATAGAGAATAAAAAACTAAGATAGGGAGGTGAAAATCATTTTTCTCTAAGATAAACCGTTCCAATGCTACAGCCTGTCAAAGTCTGAAAATGCCATATTTTAACCGTCAATATCTCAAAAACTATTGAATTTAGACATATGACATTTACAACATAAGTGTAGAATTTTGTGGGGAATCAGAAAATAATACAATATATAGGGTGTTCCATTAAAAAAAATTGTCAAAGATGTAACGACAGTTCTATGAGACATCCTGTATAATATTTTTTATGTCAAAAAATGCACAATTAAAAATAAAAATTTACGGGGCCGAGCGTTTTTCCTAGATCTTTTTCCTTTAGGTGATATTAATTTTATGCGGGATCATTCAGACTGACAGTCATATCAATCCTTAAAATTTGCCCTCAATATTACTGTCGTCCCTTATCTCAATATCCTTTTTCGTTTAAAACTTATTTTCCTAAATTCTGATTTGGCTCCGTCCGACTTCTAGGTCGGAAGGCGTCGCGACGCCGACGGCCTGAAACCTTATGTGTCATTGAATATCCATTTATCTGATTTTAAAGTATTAATTGTTTTGTAAATGAACAATGAATGTGTTGGTGTGCCTTGGAGAGCAATTGAAAATGTACCCCTTTAGGGTAATATGCCACTCATTTGTATAACGGAAAATAATTATGATATCATAATCGGAAAGTAGATTAAATTTGCAAGAAAAAACGTAAAAACCGCAGCTCGATATCTTCGTTCGCTTCAGAGTTATGATCAAAAGAATAATTTTTAACCCTTTGATTGAAGAAATGATTGTTTTCATAGTTTCGTGGTCACGACAAAAAATATTTTTAGCCCTTATAGTTATGTAAGTTTCTCACTCATTATTCCAATAGCCCAAAAACTACTTATTAATATCATAATTATCGAATACTTCTAATTTAGACATAATTCTAATGGTGTTTCAAAACATAAATCTATATAGCTTTGAAACAAGGTTGGTAGGTTTCCATGGAGATAAATAAATTGAAATAGTTTAACTAATCAACTAATTTAATTTTGATATGCGCTGATATTGTTTAGCGACTATCTAGATTTATTTTTTAAAACATCATATTAGAATTATGCCTAAATTAGAAGTTTTCCTTGAATATATTAATTCTAGAGTAGTTTTTGGGCCATGAAATAATGAGTAACAGACTTGCACAATCATAAAGTTTAAAAATACTTTTTGGTCGTGGATTGCTTGACCAGAGAACTATGAGAATAGTCACTTCTTCAATTAAAGTGGTAAAAGTTATTCTTTTGGCAATAACTCTGAAACGAAAGAAGATATTGAATTGCGTTCTTCACAGTTTGTCTTGCAAATTTAATATACTTTCCGATTATGATGTCATAGTTACACCGTATGATTTAAGTTTTTAGGATAAAATCAAAAATACTGTTATTATTACAAATTGTGCCCTCTAACAATTTTTTTGTTATCTTGTACCAAATTAAAAGTTCCTACTTTTCTCTTCCAAACAAGCTTAAGTTTACCCAAATCGGATAAGTCGATTAGAAGTTACAGCAATTTAAATTAATTACACTTTCAATAGCTTCCTCCACTCTTATCAAGGTCGGTACGCCAATGAGCTTAAAATCAAAATGATGCAGAATTATCTAAGCTTTCTAATGATGTGACCAAAGGTATACCTTAATGTGGGAATTTTCGGAGAAATTTATAATTTTAAATTGTGCCCTCTTGCGGTAAAATGTGGAATTTAAACATTATTTCCAGGATTTTCTCATAGCCACTTTAATTACAATTTTTGTTCCCTGAATTATTATGCCTAGTAGTTTCCGAGATATGGACGGTGGCCAGTCTTAATAAAACACCCTGTACCGCTGACATAATCGAATATTGTAAATGTTTGACAACCGCTTGTATAGCTTTGTACTTGTTATAAATCGATCCCTGACACATTACATTGTTAAAAACCGATCATGACTAGTAGTTGTGCCTTTGGCTCCAGAACTTAATAAAATATCAATAAAGTTATAAGTTTGATAAATTGACAAGCAACGTATATCACAATACTACTAAAATTGGGTTTTCAGTCGATGGTTGGCAATATCACAATTTTTGGAACTTATTTTTTGTTTAAATTGACACGAACGGCACTGCGTTGTAATGGCTAGTGTAAGTACCTAACATAAAGCTGTAATTAACACACTAACGAGATTCAATTTCCATTGCGCTTTATATATCCAAATCAGCAGGTTGTATAAAAACGACATAATGTAAGGTCACACACAGTGGCGTAGCCAGAAAATATGCTCGGGGGGGGGGGGGGGCAGTGGGCGTAAGAACTTTTTTTTCTGGAGAGAGGCATAGTCGGGACTATACCGGGTCCTCCGCCAACGTGGCGGGGATGGAAGATTAAATCATTATCGAGGAACTTATCAAAAATACTAAACCAGCATAAGGTATCGACTTAAAAGCGGCATATTTTAAAAATATTTTACATTATATAGGGTGGCTCAAATAAGTGTGGCGGACTAAACTTGCATTTTTTTAAATGGAACACCCTATATATTATATTATTTTCTAATTCCCTATACAATTCCACGTATATTTTGTATAAAATGTCATATGTCTAAATTCAATTATTTTTGAGTAATTGACGTTTAAAATATGGCATTTTTTGACTTTGACAGGCTGTAACATTGGAACGGTTCATCTTAGAGAAAAATGGTTTTCACCTCCCTATCTTAGTTTTTCATTCTCTATCCAAGGAAACCAACCTCCGATTTACTATGTTAAACCGTTAAAACCGTTTTTTTGGTTGGAGATGAACCGTTCCAATGTTACAGCCTGTCAAAGTCAAAAAATGCCATATTTTAAACGTCAATTACTCAAAAACAATTGAATTTAGACATATGACATTTTATACAAAATATCCTACGTGGAATTGTATAGGGAATTAGAAAATAATATAATATATAGGGTGTTCCATTTAAAAAAATGCAAGTTTAGTCCGCCACACTTTTTTGAGCCACTCTGTATAATGTAAAATATTTTTAAAATATGCCGCTTTTAAGTCCATACCTCATGCTGCTTTAGTAATTTTGATAAGTTCCTCGATAATGATTTAAATTTCCGTCCCCGCTTCGTTGGCGGACCCGGTATGTACTTTATGATAATGTATCTAGTGAAGAAGGCGGAATAGCGCGGCGAAAATTTTCGGGGCCACGCCCAAAGTTCGTTTAAAATTCACCTAACTGCTATCAAATTTCAAAAGTTAAATTATTACCTCTCCCCCTCTGTATGGTTCGATTAAATTTGTTTTTGTAAATGGTTTTTTACTTTTTTTTTTGATATTTAGCTGGCTCTTTATTAAAAAAAAAACATTTTTTATATTTGAAAAATATGAACATTGGTGTCAATCCAAAATTTTAACATGAGACGTATGTATGACTCTAACCAGCGTTTTTCGGGCTCGGTTTTTCATGATTATTAATAAAGTTAATATCGCACACCACGCCAAAATTAATGATTTTTTTAGAAATTATGTATTTTAGGAGCGTAGATCTAAGAGCAGTTTTTGGTGCAAATGCTTAGGTTTTGAAATGCAGCCCGACAGCCCCCCCCCCCCCCCCCCCTCCCTAAATACGCCACTGGTCACACAAAATATACTATACCTACAGTATAAATCCAAAATTACGGTCAATGATTCGTCGCTTTCATATAGAGTGCAGTGAGTTCTACGAAGTTAGAGGAAACAATTCCAGTATATTTTTGAAATTCGAATAGAGCAGAATATTTATGTTCATGGACTTTGTGTCCTCTGACTTCGTATAAGCCGCTAATCTCGATATGAAAGCGATGAATCACTGAGTAATTTTGGACCTGGAGTATAATTTCAGCGACAGCCTACCTAGTAAACTGAAATGGAAAGGATTTATTAAATTTTGATGAAAATAAGGGCGTTTGAAATACAAGTAACTTTTTAGCTATTTCATGATCAATAATCGCAGTGTATTTCTAAAAAAATCAATTCACACGGTATCTAAATAAAAAAAAACTGTTCTCAAATTACAAAACCTAATTTTCTAGCTATTCGAAATTTTACGTCATTCATATTATTTGTTGTGGCGTTTATGTTTTTATTTTTCGTATCCCTGTGGGCTTAACCTGGCGCCTGTTAGTCTAGATCCTGAATAATAATTGCTGTTTCGTCGCACGCGATTGTCAGATTTCTGATAAACATGAGAATTTAGAATTGTTAAATGTCAGAAGTTTTATCAATGAAACGGCAAGCAAAATCCGACAATATTAAAGCATAACGGAAAATATATTTTAAGCTACGCAGTTCATACTTCTTAATATACAGGGTGTTCCTTAATGACGTACTAATATTTTAGGGTATGATTCCTCAAGTCATTTTATTAAGAAAAGTTCATATAAACATAATAACATGTCCTAAACGGCTTAAATTTTTTGGTACATGGTGTTGAATTATTTTTTTTTAATGCTTTTTCTCTAATATCTCCGAAAGTACTTTAGATAATATTTTCAATTTTGGCATGTGCTAATAGGACATAAAACCACATCTTTTAATAATAAAAGTTATTTTTTTTGTCCGAGCAGTGGCGTCCCTGCAAACATTTCCTCAGATATTTTTTAGAAAAAAAGTGGTACGCCACTGACATTTTTCCATGTGGATATCATTTCTGATTAGCTTGGCCAATTCTGCATAAAAATGGTCTCTTGCGTTTTTTTCCTCAGGCACACCGTTCTTTATTAAAATAATTAAATTAAATTAGCTCTACTATTATTATTAACATTGATAATGCAAAATTTTATTTTATAAAAATTGGTGGAAATGACCACCTTCACTTAATAGGCATGCATGAAGCTAATTTAATTTAATTATTTTAATTAAGAACGGTGTGCTTTAGGAGAAAAACGCAAGAGACCATTTTTATGCAAAATTGACCAGGCTAATCAGAAATGATATCCACATGAAAAAATATCAGTGGCGTACCACTTTTTTTCTAAAAAATATATAATCGCTTAGTTTTAAAAATTATTCTATTGGCGATAACGCTGAAACGAACGGAAATATCGAGCTGCGGTTTTAATATTTTTTCTAGCAAATTTCATCTACTTTTCGATTATGGTATCATAATTATACCGTATGATTTATTTTTTCGGAGTAAAATCAAAAAATGTGTTATTATTGCAAATTTGCTTCCTCTAGCATTTTTTTAGAACTATTATAGACAACTAAATACGATTGGCGAAAGTGCATACATTTCTCTTTCAAACAGTCTTTAGTTTGCTATAATCGGATAAGTCGTTTAAAAGTTTCAGCGATTTAACTGATTACACTTTCAACCCCCTTATTAAAGTTGGTACGCCAATGAGCATAAGACCAAAATGATGCATAATTGTCCAAGCTTTTTAATGGTCTTATCAAAGATATACCTTAATGTGGAATTTTCGGAGATATGTAAAATTTTAAAATTTACTTTTCAATTACGCCCTCTTGCGGCAAAATGCGGAACTTAAAAATAATTTCCTGCATTTTCTCTTGGGCACTTTTGTCATAAAAAAATTTACCCGGATGCTGTACGATTACTAGTTTCTGAGATATAGCCGGCGGTCATTCTTAGTTGATCACCCGGTACAACGAGATCTTTGCCTTTAGAACGGTCTTACGGAATGCTTATACAGGGATCTAGTTTATGATATAAATAAGCAAAGAATGCGCTCGTGGAAATGATGTAGGGTTCATTTTTCGGTCCTAGATTATTATATTAATGTAGAGATAAATTGCTAAAGTTGGATTACACGGATAAAAACAAATATATAACAATTAATTGTTTCTGTTTGTTTTATTGTTCCCAGGGTAGGCAATGCTTTTTTGCCTATATTGTATGTACGCCACTGAGCCTATGACCTAGTAAAGTTTTCTGTCTAATAATGATGAATGTCGTCATTATCGCTGTACCAGAAAGAACACCACGGTTTCTGACCAATTAATATTTTTAACAAAATTTTCTTTTGTCCGCAGGTAATCCAAACGACCACCCAATTGTTCTTGGTTCGGCCCCGTGGGCATGCTTCTCTGCGGCGAGCTACACGGCTCACCTCTGTTGAACTGCCACGTAAACAGCGCCCTCATCTCCCCTAATTTAACAGGGGGTAGGTCGCCCTACGCTTCATTGCTGGCACTTATACGCGGCATGGCCGCTCTCAATGCCGCCCAGCAACCCCCTGATGAAGACGTTTTTCTTGGTAAAGGGCGGCCATAGTAAATGTTTCATAGGTTTTCTTTTACATTTTTATTTCAGTAGTTTTGTAGTTTTATACATATTTTTCTTACTTTTAATTTTTTAATGGAAGCATACTTACATTGTTATAATTTAAGGAATATTGTTTTTTAAATGTCACACCTAGTTGCTTGTATTATACGCTTAGCAGGTTCCCGATGAACACGTTTTTATTGGTAAAGTGCGACCTGAGTAAATGTTTAACATGTTTTTTTTAAATTTTGTTGTTTTAGTTGTAGTTATACAGTCATAACCAGATTGTTATAGCGTTCTGTTTTTTACGGGAACCATAAGTCCATAAGTATCTTGTTTCACTTATCTCTATTGAATTGTAAAGTAAAAAGTACCCTTATTCGCCCTTCAGTGCCATTTATGGCGTTTTTTTTTTGTAAACAGTATCATACTTGTGAGTTTAGATTGTTACTAAGGGATTGGATAATAATTGAACTAATATCTACTAATATATCATGCAAAGATAATTTGACCAATTCTGAAACGAAAAGTTGAGAAACATTTGGCAAAAACACCTTAGAATTAAATTTTTATTTTATAGACTTTATTTGTATGATTGTATACAATTAGTTTTCCGAAAAAACTAATTACATTTGACAAGTCGAAAATACTCTTTTTTGCTTAACATGCACCTTAACATCCAGAAAAATACATACAGGGTGTTACAAATTCGACATACCAGCATTGGAATCTCGGAAACCATAGGAGTTAGAGAAACGGTTAAATGGGGGCAAAGTTGTGCAATTCGGTGCTGATTATAATGCCGCTTTAAAAGTTCTCAAATTTCGAAAACTTCCGATTTTATTCGAAAAAAACCGAAATTTTGCAAAAACGTTTTTAGTTTTTCCTGAGCTCATTTGACAAGCTATTTAAAAATTAATGACGGTTTGTCATTGCCACTTTTTCTCCTCTGCCAAATGACGTTACTAAACCAAAGATCCGCCGTTTCGTCTCCGAGCGGCCATCACCAACTTCACTTTTTTAAATACGGACCTGGATTTTTTTAAACCGATTTTTAAACCCTTCTACCCTCAAAATGTAATGGCGATATTACTTTCTCATAATGATGAATTGTTCTTGTCTATTTTTTTAAATTCATATTTTATACACTTCTTGTCAGTCCGGTCCTGGCAGGGGCGGCTCGTCAACAAGTGCGCTCGTGCGCGCGCACTGCCTAAGAAAGTCAAGCACCAGCAAAAATAAAATTTATACTTATTTAAAAAAATATTTAGGTAACTGAAATAAAGAACTTGTATAATATAACAATGGCGAAGGCGTAAGACCTCAAGCGAGACCGAGCGCGTGGGCAGACTCACCGGCTGTGTGCTGCTGTGGTGTGTATTCGTTCGGCGCTCTTATGGATGGATTTTCGTGCGATTTTCCTTATGCGGATTGATCGGGAATATTCGGTTAATCGCCCGATGAGAGGGCGTCGCCGGGCGCTTTCTGAATACACACTTCAATCATTTAATATGATTGTTTTATGAGTTTTTGACGCGATTAGATAAGTTTGGAGTTTATTGACGGTGTTGTGGATGTTTTTATGTTGTTTTTAAATTAATAATGGCTAGTAGTTTGGATTATGTCACACGAAGTGATATAGTTATGGACCAAAATTCTGTAGAGGACATTATAAATAAATTTTCGACATTCGATTTCCAAAGGAAAATTGACATAAAAAAGTTAGGAAGGCCTACGCCGGATTTAAAATTAAATGAAACTTGTACAAAGAAAAAAGAAGGTCGATCTTTTATTAGACATTTTAATATTGACATTTACAAAAAAAACAAATCGATATGTGGGTGTAATATTAGAAACTTACTGTTTTGTTTCCCATGCTTATTATTTTATAATATAAACATGGACAAGAACTGGAGCCGTGTAGGCATTACAGATTTAAATCATATACAAAGGTGAAAAGGGGCGTGGCACCTCGAAAAATTTTCGCCTGCGGCGCTTTTTTGCCTGGTGCGCACACCCTACGATAAATATCACGAGCCGCCACTGGGTCCTGGCAACGAATCACAATATTAAATAAAAACTTTATTTTATTTAAAACATTCATACATAAGTAATATAATTTATTTTATAAGAATTTTCTAATACTTAATGCTAAATTTACTAATTATAAATCCTAATTTTCTAAATGTTCAAAGAGATTGCCGTTTTGCTCAGTACAACGATCGATTTTTCTTCCAATTTTGGCGACAGCCTTTTCAACCGATCTTCTCCTTACCTCTATGCGTTCTTTGAGTTCTTCCATGGTATCTACGTCATTTTTATAAATAACATTTTTTAAAGCCCCCCATAAAAAGAAATCCAGTGGTGAAATATCTTGCCAGGACCGGACTGATAAGAAGTGTAAAAAATATGAATTTAAAAAAATAAGCAATAACAATTCATCATTATGAGAAAGTAATATCGCCATTACATTTTGAGGGTAGGAGGGTTTAAAAATCGGTTAAAAAAAATCCAGGTCCGTATTTAAAAAAGTAAAGTTGGTGATGGCCGCTCGGAGATAAAACGGCGGCTCTTTAGTTTAGTAACGTCATTTTGTAGAAGAGAAAAAGTGACAATGACAAAGTGTCATTTATTTTTAAATAGCTAGTCAAATGAGCTGAGGAAAAAATAAAAACGCTTTTGCAAAATTTCGGATTTTTAAAAATAAAATCGGAAGTATTCGGAATTTGAAAACTTTTAAAGCGGCATTATAATCAGCACCGAATTGCACAACTTTGCCCCCATTTAACCTTTTCTCTAACTCGTATGGTTTCCGAGATTCCAATGCTAGTATGTCGAATTTGGAACACCCTGTATAGAGCAGAGCTGGGTAAATTGCTTTTCAAAAGAAATTAATACGTTATCGATTACTTTTACAGAAAAAGTAAAATGACTCATTGACTTAGAAAAATGAATTTAATAAATTAATTACATCTTCAGTTAGTTTTTACTTTAAGAATCAAAAGAATAACAATTGATATACCGATAACAAGAACACGAACAATAACTAAAACAATTACTACTCGGTATCACTACATTATGTAACGGAACGCCCATGTAACAGAAATTAATCTGAGAATAATGTTAATCTCAACCACAAATGTAAAATCATGATATGTTAAGTGACCCTTTAAACTTTATTAACTCTGTATATCACCTATCCTAGGTGCTAATAATACTAACAATATAGATAATTATAATAATTAATTACAATAGCCTACAAATTTTCATATTATCGTAACATTACATTACCAATGTAAAACAAGGTTATGTTTAGGTACTTTCGTTGTCCGCCATGGTTTTAGTCTAGAGAAACATACGCTGCTGTTCCTCATCCAACTATATCACATAACTAACATTTAGTGTTCTACCTACCATTAACAACGAATCTTGATTCTATAAGTTTATTCCAGTCCAAAGTGTCTGAGGCAAGAAATAATTTCTCATTGTATTGAAATTACCAAAGAATTTAATATAATTTTTGAGGTTGTAATTACTTGTAGTAAGTAATTAAATTTCTTCATTACAAAGTAATTAATAAAAGTAATGCATAGCCTTAATTATTGCCTTTTCATGAGGATTGTTTCATTACTTTTCTACAGATGACAGAAATTATAGATTATTTTTATCCAAAGTAATACAATTACAATATTTTTTTAAAATTAGTAATCGTTATTATGTTAAGATGTCTGCCCAGCTCTGTATATAGAAACATTTTTTCAAACTTACTTACTGTTTTTAAAATCTCTTTTTATAGACTTCATTTGTTGTCAGAAAAACCAACTCCTTGTTTAATAAGCCCACAAAATATGTGGAAATTCTCACATTTTGTAAGCTTATCCGCTTTTACCCCTGAAGGAACCCCTCTGTCTTAGGCTAGTCGTTCTACTTTCGAGTTTTATTTTTGATATTCATTAATATCAATTTTTTTCTCATTGGTAACAACTCAGCAAGTTTCTTTTTAGAAAACGGACTTCTGAGCTACGAAAACCCAAACTACCACTTAGCACCTTCAAAGCGTTTGGACGACGCTCTTAATTCCAACACAGAAAGAATTTACGAGGATATTTATCAGGAACTGGATGATATCTGCAATATGGGACACACGGGTGTTAAGAGTTCAGTGAATGGAACATCTGGACGAAAAACGTATGCTGCATTGGATGTTGAATCAATGGGGGTTGATATTACTACGGGGCCATTAGCACCATCTAATTTAATAGATAACAGAAGGTACTTATTCATTTATTACTATTAACTGCCCAATATTTGAATAGTAATAGTTAAATTAGTTAAATTTGGCATGCGTATAGCATGATGCATGAATCCCTAATTCCTGTTATGAAAACACGTTGCAGAAAAATAGTTTAAAGCTTTTTCCGTCGCCCACTCGAGAAGGCTTTTCCCGTCTCTCGATCGAGAAGGCACTTGGGCGTGCGGCAAATCCGGTCTTATTTAGGGGTTCTTATCCAACTTTGTAGATGATCGATTAAAAAAGAGAAAGTATGGAGTCTTTCTTTAGGATACCCAAGGAGTCATCCATTAAATATAATGCTTATAATAATACCCTACTACTACTATGGCGTGAACATAATGTAGATAAAAAAAATTGCATACAAAAAAACGAATGGTTAAATAAAGAAATATATTTTGAATTTTATAATAGACTATTCTCATATTTGATAGTTTTGGCGTTTAACCTGTTAAGTCGGTGCTATAATAGGAGTTTATCATCAATAAAACAATTACTAAATCATACCATGAATTTTTTTGCAGCTCATTGAAAACATGCACAATTTCCACAAATTTTAAAAATGCAAAACTGACGCCAGACTCGATGACGTCGATCCGATAAAAATTTACAGTAGGCATCGTTACCGATCTTTCACTTGTCATGTAAATATTTTTGTTTAGATTCCACTTATAAGTTATTATGGAATTTTGATGTATTTTTGTTAAAATAACTGTTCTTTCTATTTGTTTGCTTATACGGCAGAAATATCGACAAATACCTTTATTAGGTTAGACTTTTTTTAAATGTCATTTCATTAGCTTGGTCTTCTGTCAATCATTTCGGTGTTGCCACATGTAAAACCTTTTATACTATGGTATCATCTTAACTTGAGAAAGATGACACAAAAAACAATTGAAGAAAAATTAATTCCATTGGTGAATCCATGGACCAAATTAAACGGTAACATATTTGTCGAATTAGCCTATTTCCTTTTACTCACAGAAGAAAAAAGGGTTTGTTCCCTTTACTTATAGAAAATTTCAAATTCCATTGAAGACGTCAGGTTTATATCTATCTTTTTAACATTTGGCATTTTGCATATACGAGACAAAAATGACTATATTTATTGTAAAAAACGAACAATGTGTTTTTTTGTACCTAAGCCATTGTGATCTCTTGGATTTCAGAAGTGTTTTCTTGGTTGCCTACTTTCGCTAACAAAAAAATCCAGTTTTTCAACAAAATAGCTCTAAATTCATATAATAAATACTCTTTTAATTAATATTAATATTAACTTTTGAGTATTCGTGATGGCAAAGTTTTTTTAAATTCTTTTCCAATTTATAGTAATAATGTTACAACGTTGTAACCGTGAGAAGTGGCAATACTGTAGGAAATTTTTCTAACAAGCCGATATAACATAACCTCAAAAAGTCAAAAATAATATTTAATTTCTTCTTCAAACCTTATAATTTTATCTGTTTTGTTCTGGTTTTATGGACTTGTCTTCATTATCTACCATTTAAGGACTATTTACCAGTTTCTTTTCAATTTCTGTTGCATATAATAAAAGTTTTAAGGTCGATTGGGGCCCTGTTGAATATATCAGTTTACAATTCTCTTTATTAGCTTATTAAAAACCAAAACATTATTTTGCCACTCAAAGCAAAGAAGTTTTATTTATCCATAACTGGAACATCGCCAACATTTAGGTATTTTTAACTTAAATTTAATAAACGAACCGGTCCAAATGGCATAGATAACTAAACACGTAATTCACAAATGTTTTTAACTATAATTTTCACTCAAATGTTACAAATACCACTGAAGAAAGGCTTGAATTACAGCAAAATAAAAAATAAACAAATTTGACAGAATTGTCACTTTTTAAAATGTACTCCCAACCTCACTTCTCTAAAGTGTCAAGTAAAATTTAACGCGTGTTTAATGGGTTTCTGTCATCTTTCTCAGGTTAAAGTGATATGACCATAGTTAAATAATATATTTTGTTAAATAAGATTTTGGAAATAATATGATAATTTTTTTATTTTTCCGCATAAGTTCGTTTTGGACAAATATTCTCAGACTTTTTCGTATTACAATATAAAAAGTTTAGAGAAAATTAACAACATTGTTAAGCTGCCGTTTTCATGATATATATTCGATAAAGTACGTGTATTTGTTCCAACAGTTTTTTTATTTTCTCACTGATGGCTTAAGAGAATATTAAAAAGTACAAGGACAGAAAATGTTATTTTTTTGTTCCTTTACACTACAACCAAAATCAAAATTTTGTGAAGGAGCCCATTAGTATTATTTTCATCATGAACATAACTGTCAGCGCGCAAATTATGTATACTATTTTCTCACTTTCTTAGTATTACGCACACTGTAAATATAAGAGCAAAGTTACAAAAATAACCTTTGTTAATTCGGTAAAAATACAAAATTATTTAAATGGTGAAAATTTATAGGTCATAGGTTAAGTTTGTTAAGTTAACGTTTTTTGAGATTTTATCGCCGACATCGGAAAATCTATAAAGGTGGAATATAAATTCCAGGAATATATTACGTAATGTCGTGGGAGAAACCCAAAGGCACGAGTTAAAAGCTAAAAGAAATTGAATTGTTTTCATATTTAAACTAGTATTTGTTATTGACAGGTATGGACTACTTACAAATTGAACTGAAAAAAAACAAGGTTTTCCAAAAAAATCGGTATTTCTTAAAATATAGCAGATATTAAAAATTTGACCAATTACTTTCTTTGCTATGAACCAGTGATTCAATTAACGTATAGTGATAAAATTTAAAAATATTATTGTGAAAGTTACACGCCATTAAATTTGGAGCAAAAATCATCGTCTTCTTTAACACCCTGTATATAAAATTTTCTGACAGTTAAAGAATATCCAATATTGACAACTTTTTCTCAAGGGATGAATCTATCAACCATTCAAAACTGTAGGTCGATATCATATCTGGTTCAGAAAATATTAACTGTTAAATTTAGGCGAAATTTTTCTTGCTCGAAAGCAATTGTCCAGCAGTTTATTTGCCAAATTTAAGATTTTTCTAATACCCTGTATTTTAAAAAGGAGACCCTTTCAACTAAAGGTATTAAGCGTGCGAATTTAGACACGCACTTCATTCCCATGCGTAAACGTTTGTTTCTATTTGTACTATAAAAAAACCCACCTTTACACGAAAGGAATTAACCGCGTGAATTTAGACACGCCAGTGGTTGCTGCAGGGCGTAGGTATCAACAATAAAAATTTAAAAACATGAAAACTGCGCTTTTATATATTGTGTTAGCCTCAAATATTTTTCTGTCTGTTTATTTTTGTTCCATATTTCGCCCGAAACTACTGAACATCAGATCATTTAAACAGTTAAAAAAAATTAAAATTATTTTTAAAACAAGCGTCAGCACATTACACTAACATAACTAGACTAACATTCCAGTTACCTATTTTTTACTCTGGAGCTGTTTGGAATTTCCATGCCTTTTCAGCGAGATACACTAAATCAATGTGCTTTACCATCAAAAAGTAGACACACAGGATCCACCCTTATTTTTCATATATATTTTTATTACAGTTTCTGGTATACTTTTTTCCCCAGCTTGTAAGACACTTCAATATTTAAGTCAGACATAGGATATCCGTTTCGTTTAATGTCAAGTTTTTCGTCGATGTTCAATCTTGAAAGTTCTTATATTTCGAAATTAAATCTATTTTTCAATTATCAAAACCAAAACAAAACGGTAAACTCGATAACTTAACCATAAAACAAAGAACAGACCGGCAAACGCTGTAAACCACGGTTAGACTAAAAATTTTGCAGCTCTGTATGTATACGTAAACACACTCTAAAAACTATAGGAGATATCCCGGCCAAAAACAATTATCATTTGTCATTGGTCGGTTCAAGGTCGACCACTAGTTTTGTGACTGTATCAGTTGGTTGCCGAACTGACTGTATAGTCAGTTCGGCAACGAACTGCATACGTAGCGTGTAGTATCGAATTAGATGGACTAGTGCGGACAAGACAAACCACATGGATAAAAATTATACTTAAATAAATTCAGAACAGGTGTTGCAACTCTTATACAAAAGCTGCCTTTGAAACACTCACTTTCATTTCCATGCGTAAATGTTTGTTTCTATTTGTCCTTTAACAACAGTTTTTCAACGCGCGATTGCAAAAGGAATCGCGTTATTTTCACGCTTAAGAGTTTCTTTTAATTTGCGTGCGTGTAAATATGACATATTTTTTACTAGAATTACGGAAGAAACGTCTTATAAATCTGTTTAAATTTAAAAGTTCCACACGCGATATTAAATACAAGCCATTAGATCCATTCCCCTTTACACGTGAACATTTGCATGCGGGATTTCTTTTAAACACTCTTAACCGAACGCAAGAGTGTGTTAGTACCAGCATCAGTACAAATTTGAGATCATTTTAATACCACGGTTTTACTCGTTCAAATAACTGCTCAGTCTGTCGCGAACGTAAGCGGTCGTTCCTAACTCACTCGGTGAGGAGTCTACATGTAAAGGTCACAGTACAATTTCTCTGACAACATTTTTTTCGTCAACATGTTTGATTTTAACAAAATTCTTTGCGCCTATTCGATTAAACACGTTATTTTCGTAAAGCAAATAATAATATTTATTTAACAAAACATTTATTATTTTAAAAATTTTGTTGTTGTGGAGATCTCTTTTACATTTTTAAATTGAAAAATATTTTGCCGGCGTACAGACACGATTAAAATTGAAAAAGTTTTATGCCTCTGCTGGGAATCGAACCCAGAACCTCTCGATTAGACCTCAAGCGCTCTGCCAATTGCGCTACGGAGGACCTGATATTCTCCCACCAACTTCGGTCATATAACTTATTCAATTTTATATTAGTAGTAATAATCTGGAATCTCTTGCGATTCACCGATCGGGTGTTATAAGGGGATGAGGAACTTATTCACTACCACTGAAAACATTAAGATCTAGTAACACCCTCTCCGGTCTGTGGTTCTGGGTTCGATTCCCAAGGGAGGCATACAACTTTTTCAATTTTAGTCGTCTCTGTACGCCGGCAAAAACATTTTTCAATTTAAAAATAATTTACAGACGCCAACATAACTACATTTTAAACTATTTATGGCTAGATGTCACTGTTCAGAAATTTTTTTTTGATTTCGGCAGATTGCGCTATATATGTCGTCGATGTACGGATAAAGAAATAGAGATCTTAATGTTTAGTGGTAGTGAATGAGTTCCCTTTCCCCTTATAACACCCTCCCCGGTCTGTGAATCACAGGAGATTCCAGACTATTACTACTAACATAAAATTGAATAAGTTATATGACCAAAGTTGGTAAGAGAATATCAGGTCCTCCGTAGCGCAATTGCCAGCGCGCTTGAGGTCTAATCGAGAGGTTCTGGGTTCGATTCCTAGCGGAGGCATAAAACTTTTTCAAATTTAATCGTGTCTGTACGCTGGCAAAAACATTTTTCAATTTAAACATTATTTACAGACGCCAACATAATTTTTGTTAATTTTTTTAAATATATGTTTTGCTTACTTCAGTCCATACCTACTTGATTACAACAGGGGTGCCTTTTTTTTGTTAAGTTAATATATTATCTTATAGGAATGTTGAATGGAATGGAAATAATGGCACTGCTGAAAGGGACAAAAATAATAGCACAACTATTTGGGACAAGTATGTAATCAGAATTTTAATAGTTAAATTAAATTTATAAAGTACAGTAGCATGACGGTGCCCCATAATTGAATTTATAATACTTTACTTTTTACTGTACTGAATTTAGATTAAAATAAATATTATACAAAAGCTATTTTGACAGTGCATATCTTTAATTGTGATTTTATATCAGTGCAGTGGGTCGAATTTTGAAATACTACTAAGGGTATTTCGTTTTTGAATTGAATTTTTCGCAGCTTTGGTCGAAAATACGTTGTAAAACATGGATTTTTGACTTTTGTGAAGACGATTTCGTAACTTAGGTTGGGTTGCACAAAGATTTTTAACCAGAATTAGCTAATCAGCAAGTTTGACTGTGGCATAACTGACATTCATAGGCATTACGAACTCACACTCAAAGGTACCTATTTAGTAATTTAAAACTTGAGGTAACCGGGTCCGTATGATTGTGAAAAAATTATTTCGGCCAATGTCATATATGTCACATTCAAACTTGCTGGTTAGTTCATTATTATTAAATATCTTTGTGCAACCCGACATTAAATTGGGACAAAATTTATTGGACAAAAAATAATAGTCGCAACAAAAATATGAACTATGAAATATATATCCAGCTAGACAGTCAATACGGATAGTGATTTTTGGATTAATATATTTATTTACTACGGTTAAAATATTGACAGATTCACTTGGTTTTATAGGATTAATTAATATTTATGCAATAGATCCCAATTTATATTAAATGTTATTAAAGCTATAGTCAAATTTTTTTAAGAAAACGCCAAGTCACTTGTCATTTATGGCACCTTGTTGACGTCTGGTCTATTTTACGTTTAGAGGTTGGCTAAAAAGACAGGACCGGACTATTTTTATGTTCCATTAACAAACTAAAAAAATATTTAAATATTAAGTTCCTTATCTCCCATTTTAATTTATCAAAGAAGACTTTACAAATGTTTCTATTTAAATCATCTTTCTTAACTAAAGTTGTCAAGAAACTTTTGGAGATGTTATCCAAATTGGAACAAAAGTCAAGAACCTATTAGGTATCCACTGAATACTACCTAGATATTGTGATAGGAATTACTTACAATAAAGTAATGTACTAGTAACATAAATATTATCGACAAAGCTTTTAAAAAATTTAACTTATCGACACACTACTCTCCTTTGCTCGTAAATATTAAAGAATGTAATAAATGCCGGTAATACTGCACCAGCTAGGTAGAATACGTAAAACATTGTATATATGGTTAAAATATTGGTATACAAAACAATCACTATGCTTTATTTTAGTTATGACTCTAACTTTCAATCAGAAAACTCTATTTCACAAACTACTAAAATAGTAGAATGACTTAACAAAAGACATTACAAACTCTGATTCTTTAAATGCATTAGACGAACTCCAAGAAAATTGCAATGTAAAAGTCTAAAAATATCTCAAATGTTTTTAAACACACACTATATAAAAACAGCCACAAAAATACTAAAAAACAACGAAAATAATAGGACGCGAACTGACATGTGAACTTGTTACGGTCCACACTAAATTTAGTAACTTTTCGGCGGAACTAGAATCAGCTGTGAATGTCATCTGTGGCTTTCAACTGTCGAAACGCCGTTTTCTATCGCGATATGAACTCTATATACGCCATAATCGTGGAAAATTATAGTCACCCTAGACACTCAAGAAATATCGCAAAAATATTGATTAATCTCGCGATGCCACGCAATCACAGTCAATAAATATTTGTAATCTTGGATCGCGATCCACATTGAGCATCTAAGTTTACCCTAGAGTGACCTTAGACATTCAATAGATATGTGATATTTTCGCGATGTGGGTGGCAATAATATTAATTGTTTCTGCGATACTACTCGAGTCTACCAATATTTTAATCATAAATAGTCAAATAATACGTATTACCTAGGATCGCGATCTGTATTGAGCATCTAAGGCTAAGGTTACTCTAGGGTGACATTCAATAGATATGTGATATTTTCGGGATCTGGGTGGCAATAATATTGATTGATCCTGCGATACTAGTCGAGTCTATCAATACTTAAATCATATATAGTCAATAAATACATGTACCCTAGGATCGCCATCTGTATTGAGCATCTAAGGTTACCCTAGGATGGCATTCAATAGATATTGTGATACTTTCGCGATTTGGGTGTCAATAATATTGATTGATCCTGCGATACTCCTCGAGTCTGCCAATATTTTATTCATATACAGTCAAAAAATATTTGTGCCTTTGGATCACGATCTGTATTGAGCATCTTAGGTTATCCTGAGGTGACCTTAGACATTCAATAAATATTGAGATATTTTCGCGATCTGAAAGGTCATAATATTTATTGATCCTGTGATACTACGCGACCATGTCAATATTTTAATCATATACAATCCAAAAATATGTGTAACACAGGGTCGCGATTGGTATTGAGCATCTAGGGTTACCCTAGGACAACCTTAGACATTTAATAAATATTGTGGGTGGCAATAATATTGACTAATCCTACGATACCTTCAATATTTTAATCATAACAGTAATTAATTCTGCAATAGACAGAGTGGGGATACCAAATAGAACCGAGTAGTCGTTGTTCGATTAATAAAATAAAAAATGCGCAATGTCTAGCAATTTCCGCCGCTCGCTTCTGCTAGAACGCCAGGATCCGTATTGACCGGCCAGGGTGAAATGCAATTTAACCGTTTATAATGTGTGCCTTTTTGCATTCGTATTTCTTATCAATGGGCTTTTAAAATACACGATTTTATTTTAACCCCAGTAGTTACAAAGATATGTATGTAATAATCAACGACGTAATAATATAGGTAGTTTACTTTAAAATATTCTCATATTCATTTATTTTAAATGCATGTCGATACATCAATTAAAAAATTGATGAAATACAATTCTTTGGGGGTATAAAAGGTCCGTCATGCTACTGTACCCTTGTTATCAAAAAATTACATGTATTGTTTTGTTTTAGTATATGTGAAAATATGGCTTCTCAAAATGAAGATCTTATACCGCATATAGTTGGAGGCATTAACAATGATCTATATGCCGTCCCTGTTAAGAAGTTTAACAAAACGTCTCCGCCAGAAAAATGCAATGACCATAGTCCAGATCAAGACTGGAGTCAGATTTCTCTACCACCAGGTTGGGAACGCCATGAAGGTAAGTCTTTTGTAATTACTGAAAATTACTTATCAATTTTAACAGTGACGAATTCGACATAACAAATAAAATGAAAATATATTGATATTTGAATTTTTTTGCATCAAATTTGATGTTTGTATCTGACAATGGCGATATATTTTGTAAATTATTTCAATTCCCCATGCATCCATTTTTCTTAATGTATTTATTTTATAGATAACGATGGTCCATATTATTGGCACATCAAAAGTGGAACCATACAAAGAGAGATGCCCTCGATAGACTTTGAAAAAGAAAAGTCAGATTCGAAATCGAGCTTTAAAGAGAGCGACTTTATATCATCGTTCGATAATATGACTGTCACAAGAAGTAGTACAAGCTCCGCGCTTGACTTAGAAGGCGATGACCGAAAAAGAAAGGAAGAGTTGGCCATTAAGTAAGTAATTATAAGAATTCTTCCTTAACATTTTCTCATTCATTCGATGATTTATGATTTTTTTTTCCTAGGCGAAGAAGCTTTCCTTCTAAACCAGACCAGGAAATTAAAGAAAGACCAATCAGATTTGCGGTAAGGTCCTTAGGGTGGGTAGAAATTGCCGAGGAAGACCTTACACCCGAACGGAGTAGCAAAGCTGTTAACAAATGTATAGTTGATTTATCGTTGGGTAAAAATGATCTATTAGATGTTGTAGGAAGATGGGGTGATGTAAGTATTTATATTCTGATAGTGTATAAAGATTTAGCAATAATATTATATTTTGTGGAAATAGTCCTTCTCTCAGTGGAGTGATATTATGAGTTGGGGAATAATACACACAGTCTGCTCCACTAGTTTATTATAAGGATCTCAATAATTAGAAAATCCTAATGTCATCGTACATGTTTCGAAGGTAAAGACCTTCATCATCAGCGAATAAAATTCATTCAAGGTTTTACAATAATTTTATAATAAACTAGTGGAGCAGACTGTGTGTATTATTCCCCTACTAATAATATTATAGCCTATTTCAGAAAGGTGTAGAGTAATAAAAGCTCATTAGGTATGCAAAGGGACTACAGAGTGACCCAACGAATATTTAAGCCATTTTCATAATTTGGCATTGATTTCATTGCAAAATTTTTTATTTTTATCAAGTCCAGGTCGTACTACCCGGGTTTGGGTCAATTTATGGGTTTTGCCCATTGTTATCCATTCACAAACACTAAAAATGGTGTAACAAAGGCGTGCATTATGTACATAATATTAGGTACACTTATTTTTTTATTAAACATTATAAAAAAAAATACAAAACACAAAAACTACATCATCCAGAAATTAAATTATAAGAAATCATAATATTCTTCGTCATCTGAGAAACTGTCATCTCCTCTTGACGTTATAATTAACGGGTCGACGGCCCGATCGATTAGGTTGTCAAGATCCCACATTTTTGCCTCTTCTTTAATGACATGATGGACTGCTTTTTGCCAGTTCTCTGGTGTCACTTCCTTAATGGCTTGATCAAACAGTAGCTTAACGTCTTTCATTTTGAATGTCGTGTTGTGTCTTGCTATAAATCCTTTCACTTGCGCCCATATAAGTTCTATAGGATTTAGTTCGCAATGATATGGCGGTGTGCGCAGCACAGTTACACTATGTTTTTCAGCTCTATTTTCCACGGCATATTTCATAAAACGATGTTTGTGTAAATTTGCTGTAGCTAATAGTTCCTTCTTTATCAAATTATCTTCTTTTTTTTCTTTGGTTAGTTATCGTAAATAATTTAATACACAAAATTTACCTGCGCCTATGGCCAACACCGAAATTGAGCTGAACTGGACGGAATTTTCCATTTTATTACTCTACACCTTTCTGAAATAGACTATAAATATTTAACTTTAAAATTACGGAAAAAATTTGGTAATTTTTGTGTCACCCGGTATAATTTTTACTATAAACAATTAAACATACAACCTACAAAGCTCCAGCATAATAGAAAAGCGTGCTTAATAAAAAAAAAATCACAAGAAATTATTAAGAAACAGGTCCTCTTTTTTTCGTAACAGCTAAAAATCGATTTGTCGCTAATGTGCTACTTTTTTTTGTATTTTAGGGTAAAGATCTATTTATGGATTTAGATGAGGGCGCACTAAAATTATTTGATCCAGAAAATTTAACAGTTCTAAATACACAACCAATCCATACTATTAGAGTATGGGGTGTCGGTAGAGACAATGGTCGGTAAGTTCTTTAGAGTGTTTTAAGTAGAAAAAGCAGTGGTAGAAAAACAACCTTTTTTTTCAAAATGTATTATACAATATTTTTATTACTAATTAATTAGTTAAATAGTTTTATATTGGGTGGGATAAAGTTTTTAAACAATAATTATCTAACCAGACCCTTGAATTTTGACATTAACTAATGGTAGTGGAAGGGACAACTCACCCCCCAATTAAAGTTGCCAGCCTTTGGTTGTTAGAAAATAATTTTATTTATGCCTCAGTCAAAGTTAGTTATTGTTTAAAGTCATTAAGCAACCCAACAATAGTGTAATAGATTTAGTAAACATTTCTAATTTTGAAAATTTTAATTTTATGCTGCTTTTCTAATTTAGTGAAAGGTAGGTATACAATAGATTCTTGTAGGTGTATTTAATATCATTTATTCATATCGATAGCAGCGGGTTGCACGAAGTCAGAGAAAAAAAATTCCATTAAAACCAATATTTTGCTCTATTAGAATTTCAAAAATTCACTAAATTTTGAAATCGACCTTATCGTATAGAGAACGCATGAATTAAATTTTCTACGGTTTGTTTTTAAATTCTTCAATTATTTACTGAGAAAATAATTAAACAAACTACGCTCTCTAATAAAAACAGCGGAAGAAGATACCGACGTGACAACAAAACCGGCAACCCGGGACAGCATTCATTCGACACGCTTGGACCCATCTCGGGACTAACTAATATCTCGAGACTGGTGTTCTATTTCTAATCTGTCCTTTTATATTTAAGTAATCTGAACAAAGATAACATTATAATCGGTCGCGCGACTCGCAAATATAGGATTTGCGTTGTTAATAGGATGACGTACCATTGCGCCCAAAAAAACTGGGACAGCAAAATTGTTGTTGTAGACTAGCCCCTTCACTATAAGGATTATGTAAAATCTAATGAGGAAAGGTTATTATTGTTGTTATAATAGTTGTCATGGAAGTGAAAAGGGTTAACACCAAAACAACCATACTACATTTTTAGAAATACGAGGAAAAATGAAAATACTCATATTTAGTGTTTTAAAATGTAACAAAAATAAAACAAGATTTTTTAATATTATGTTCCTATAAATTTTAATTTCAATCATATTTAAACCTTAATATAATAACATGTTTTTTAATTTTTGGTAGTTGCACCGTTATTATCGATTAAGGCTTGTAAACGGCATGGCATACTTAACACTAGGTTTCTCGTATACTCTTGCGTTATTGCATCCCATGCTTGCATTATCCTTTGGCTTAATTCATCCCGAGTTCTAGGCTGGAAGTTGTGTTTATACATAAATGTTGTCATCTTACCCCAAACGTTTTCAATTGGGTTGATATCCGGACTTTTCGAGAGCCACAGCAGAACAAGAATTTGATTTTCTTCTAAATAATTTTGAACTGTGCGGGCTTTATGTATAGAAACATTATCTTGTTAAGAAATATAAAATCTTGATCATATACTGCGTCGACAGACGGTATTATAACTTGGTTTAGCATGTTGCAATATATTGGTGCATTGAGCCTCCCCTGCACTATTTAATAAACTCCTGGGCCCTTTGCACTACGGTTTCCCATATATTACCTTAATTTATTTATTCATAAGCAAATTCTAATCTTCTCTGTTTGCTTGCTTCGGTCAAAAATATTTTATTGCCAGCACAAAAACTTTTTATATCTGAACTACGAATTCTTCTACGCGCTGTATTAGCCGAACCAGAAAAATGTGTTTTTTCTTTAGCTTTTATTGCGTTTTCGAAGGGATGATCTTTTAGATAAATTAATTAATTCTCATTTGAAATTATGGGGCGACAAGAACCTGCTTTTCTTACATTCTGCAATTTTGTGCTTAGCCAACAACACTGTATTTTTGATAATCCCTTATTCATCTGCGATGTTTCTTATTTGATGCCCATCGATTAATGGTACCATTGCGCCCAAAAAAACTGGGATAGCAAAATGTAGTTTAATCTCCCAGACTATTAGCTTGTTTTGAAGTTGTCAATTTTATTTAATTTTGTGACTGACAGTGAAGTGTTAAAAGAAATATTTTTTGAAATGCCCGCGTTAACCACTGAGCAAAAGAGATCATTTACACATTAAGAGATAGGCATCAAATAATAAACATCGCAGATGAATAATTAAGGATTAGCAAAAATACTGTGTTGTTAGCTAAGCACAAAATTACAGAATATGGAAGTATTGTAAGAAAAGCAGGTTCTGGTCGCCCAAAATTTCGAATGACGGCCAAGATATAAAATGAATTAATCATTCATTCGAAACAGCAATGAAAGCTAAAGAAGAAACACATTTTCCTGGGTCGGCGCATAGAAAAATTCGTAGATCGGATACAAAAAGTTGTTGTGCTGCCAATAAAATATTTTTGACCGAAGCAAACAACAGAGAAGAGTAGAATTTGCTTATGAATATATAAATCAAGGTAACATATGGGAAACCGTAATATTTTCCGATGAAAAAACCTTTCGATCATGCAATAACGGAAAAATCCGCGTTTATGGGTATAAAAGATATCCAAATAAGGCTAATCAAAGTGGACGCTATTCTATAAACGTTTGGGACTGGATTAGTGCAAGGAGCCTAGGAGTTTACCAAACAGTGCAGGGGATACTCAATGCACCATTATATTGCAACATATTAAACCAAGTTATGATACCATCTGTTGACGCAGTATATGGCCAATGTTTTATATTTCAACAAGATAATACTCCTATACATAAAGCCTGCATAGTTCAAAATTATTTAGAAGAAAATCAAATTCGTGTTCTGTCGTGGCCTTCGAAAAGTCCGGATATCAACCCAATTGAAAACGTTTTGGGTGAGATGGTAAAATTTATATATAAAAACAACTTTCAGCCTAGAACTCTGGATGAATTAAGCGAAGAGATAATGGAAGCATGGGATGCAATAACGCAAGAGTATACGAGAAACCTAGTGTGACGTTTACAAGCCTTAATCGATAATAACGGTGCAACTACCAAATATTGAAAAACATGTTATTATATTAAGGTTTAAATATGATTGAAATTTAAATTTATAGTAATATATTATTAAAAATATTTGTTTATTTTTGTTCATTTCAAAACACTAAATACGTGTATTTTCATTTTTCCTAGTATTTTTAAAAATGTAGTATTGTTGTTTTGGTGTTACACCTTTTCACTTTCATGACAACAATTATAACAACAATGATAACCTTTCCTAAATAGATTTTAAATATTCCTTATAGTCAAGGAGCTACTTTACAACAAAAATTTTGGTGTCCCAGTTTTTTTTGGGCGCAATGGTACATGCCTTCTCGCCTCATCTTTTTAAACTTGCAGCTTTCCCGCCACATTTTTAATGGTTTCTGGAAAAGTTTTATGATCCTCTAGGAAGATTTTTATTATTGGGATATGTTTGTTTTAGTTTAGGATGTTAGTGCTGAATATAATAAATTCGATTATAGTGAAAGAACCCATTGGTTCCTCTTACTTCGTTCACTTAATAAATCTGTTTGCAACCCAACATTAATACAATAGTTTTGTTTTTCTAATTCACCATAATCCTTACATATAAAGAACCATTATACTCGGTATTATCGCAAATATATCTTTTAAAAATAAAATACAGCATAAAGATGGAAAAAGCCGGCAGTAAATTAGTAGCTCATTTCGAAATCTTGTAGTGTTGAGGTAGTTATTTAGAAAAAAAACCATAATTTTTATTAACAAAATATTTAATCTAAATTATCTTATCATACCATAACCTTTTAGGGATTTTGCATATGTGGCTAGGGACCGTACCACTCGCAAACATATGTGCCATGTCTTTCGCTGTGATATGCCAGCGCGGACCATTGCCAATACGTTAAGGGATATATGTAAAAAAATAATGATAGAACGAAGCTTACAACAAAACCTAGGGAAAGTGGTAGTCGATCCTAACGGACGTAGTGTCGCCACTAGACCATGCAACTTACCAACGGAACATCGTCGTCCTGCTAGAAATAGCCAAATTTTTGTTTGTAAGTGTTTTTAATATTTTGTTAATAACGGGGGAGTATACAGTTGTCTTGGATCTTTACCAGTGCGTCATCAGTTATACGTCATTAAAATCATACGAATCAAATCGAAGAAAAAATGTCAATATTGTTTCATTCCATAAACAGACCCGGAAATTCCGATATGATAACCTCCGAGGAAACAATATTTTTAAATGTCGCTTTGCTTTAATAAGTGAGAAAATTCACCTTTTGTGTTTTTGATCCCGACACCTTCACTGCCTTACCCACGTGCGTTTGTTTTGATTTTGAATTGTCAAACTAAAAGAAGGTCAGTGACTTTACAATGTTGCATGACAGTGACCTACTAAATAAGAGTTCACTGACCTTATGTCATTAGGTATATTCAAACTTTTTAGAAATTAAATTTGAACATACCTCAAGAATCCTTAAAAACTGGCACAAAAGTCGTAATAATAATATACAAATTCTTTTAAATCGAATCTGCGATTCACACTTTGAAAATTAACCCGCATTTCACAACAGAAACAACACGTTATTTAAGCTTATATAGTCCACATTGAAAATTTTTTGTTAAACTATTTACTTCATATGGGGTTCTTACAAAAACACTTGTTCTTGTTCATATTTCTATTTTTTCTGCAATAAAACCGACAAAAACCTTTCGTTATTCCCCTATCGCAAACACGTTTAAGCTGTCAATTAGCTACAGTTCCAAAGTACGCCGCTAGCGGTGGCGCTGATTAACTTAATGATGGACGATTTACCATCGATAATAAGGGTCACAAACAACGATGAAAGCATCGATGTTTAACCTTTGATGTTTGACACTGCTGTTATGTTAGGCTGATGATTCCGTATTTATTTCCTTATTTTATTATTTTTATTTAGCTAAAAAGTGAAGCAGTTAAAAATAGTTTCTTGTTTATTAAACACAAACAGCTGATGCATGCGTTTATCTAAACCCAAATTTTTTTTAGCATTGGTAAGTACTGGTTAGTATTTACCTGAAGACGATTGGAGATGCTTACCAGTTGAAACGTAGTGGTTCAAAACAAATAAAGACAATGCAAGTCCAAAACTCTACTGCCGTTCTTACTTTTTCTGTTAGAGTAGTAATAAATGATTTGGAAATAATTTTCAGTGAAATTTATGTAACAATTATTTTCTACCTTTTAGCACAGTCATTTCCTACGCCAATGGAAGAACCAAAAAAAGTATTAAGGGCTCAATATCTCGGATGTACACAAGTAACTCATGCGGCTGGTATGGATGCCTTGAACGATGCTATTGATAGATTGGTGACTGGTGTGACACCTGATAAATGGCAATCTGTAAACATATCAATAGCGCCATCTATGATTTCAGTGCATCATCCAACGGTATGTAATATTAAAAGATGTTTGAATAAAATCGAAGAAATATGGTCAAAACAAAGTCCAATTTCATTAATATTCTAATAGATGTGCCTAATGTCCCGATGTACTTATTACTAAAAGTTGTTTAATGTTTTGAATCAAAAGTATAAGTCTAGTACAAATCCAATGTTATCCATACATTTAATAAATCGTTCAAAAGCACTTTGCACAATATTTTTGTATAGTATACATAAATATTTTATTTTTTAGCATATCTTCGTTTAGAGGACTTTAGACACCGCCGTAATATTTTTCGCGTCATAACAAAAGTGAGAACTTTTTACATAAATAAATACATATTGTAAACTACTTACCGGGAATGCGAGAGAACGATAATAAAAGCTCCGAAAAGAACTATTTTTACGAATAAAGAAATATATACGTCAAAATGACAATCAAAAAAACGATGACGTCAAAAGTCAATGGACAAACAACAAAAAATTAAATAGTTTAATCAATCTGCCACTCTTCCTTAAACATTTTTCTCTGTCTAGCACGTTTTATTGGCAACGACGTATTGCGCCATAGAACAGTGCCCGGAAGACGTTGGGTTATGGTTTTATTCACCTTTATTATTATAATAAATAAAGATGGGAAGTTGTATATCACGTTGTCGCTTAATCGTTGAACAATGACGTATTTGACTATTTGACTATTTGCCGATTTTTTATATTTAAGTCTATGATCATGATATTAAGTTGTTTTGTTTATTTTTAGGATGATCGACTCCTTGCGGAATGCCGGGTTAGGTATTTATCATTCTTAGGCATAGGAAAAAATATTAAACACTGTGCATTTATAATGCATACGGCTCAAGATACTTTCATGGCTCATGTTTTCTATTGTGAGCCTTCATCTGGGGCGTTATGTAAAACCATAGAAGCAGCTTGTAAGGTTAGTGTATTCGATTCATTCTAATTATGTTATTTTATTTTGATAAAATATGTAGTTAAATAAATTATTTTACTTGCTGCAGTAAGTTGACAAAACGTAGTACTAACTAATTTTTAGGTATTATCATAAGGGTCTTCTTAATTATCCTTATTTTCAAAAAACGTTTAAAAACAGTTTTCCTCAACAGATATAGAGGGTGTTTTCTATAATAATACTTTTTTTTTAACTGTATATAAACAATAGTACATTATATACCTAGTAGGAAAACTGAACATTCCCGGATGACCGTGAAGATTGTATGTCGAGGCGCTCGTCCGGGAATGTGGCTTTTTCTACGAGGTATATATACTATTTTTCCGTAAATCGAAAATTATTAAAAGGACATGACTTATCACAATCAACTTGTTAAAATTTTGAAATAAATATTATTAACTTTGTTCACAAATAAAGGATGCCATTAAATATTTGTGTTGTAACTATGGAAACACAGTAATATTGAATTGTCAAGCTTAACACATTTTAGTTTACAAGTAGCCTTACAGAAATAATATTTTCTTACCGTACGATATTAAATATTTCCTAACAGTTATTTTCCGTTGCCTAGCAACGACTAAGTCTAAGGAAATATTGACTTTTTCTTTCAGAAATGTTATCAAAATGTCAATATTTCCGATCGATTTTCGGAAAAATTTCTAAATAACTTTTTTTTAACTCTAAAAAACTTATTTAACAACAATCGTCCAATTTGGTCCTGTCTAGCTTCAACTCAACGTTCTGCACGACGTAACCACTGTACTGTGACGGAGCTTAATACCGTCGAATTAGCAGTCGCATTTTATCGACACTCCCCGTAAATCGACAACATATTCACTAATTTATTACTTTCATAATGTTCCATTTTCCCGTTTTAACAATTTAAAGTAACAATCACCTTACCTTATCAAGATACTCATTTTAACATTTCCATTTTTTAGTTAAGGTATCAGAAATGCCTGGATGCTCATCCACAGGGTTTAGGAAGTAGTAGCGGAAGTGTAAATACTCCGGGGAGCAGCATCGGCGCTGCGCTTAAATCAATTGTGGGTTCGTTAAGAGGAAGGAAGAGCAAAAGTACGGATTCTTGAGATGAGGCCCCAACCCTACAGGTATATAACTAAATATTTTCATCGTTGCATTGCGTGACAAAAACGATAAAATATACCTTGGTACTTAAAAGTAAGGTTATCAATTCGACTTTTTTAAATGTTTACCGGTAACTTTTTGCCGACTCGGGATTTTGAATGTTTTGAATGTATAATCGGGTTATTAAGTTAAGAAAACCCAATTTTCAAAAAAATTAAGGATGTGAGGTACAAGGGGTGGAATAGGATTTCAAATTTAAGCAAAACGCTTACATAGTATTATTTTACGGAATTTAATAAGTTAAACAATATGTCAACTTTTATTCTATTCCCAGAATTATAGTATATTTTAGAAAGGTGTAGAGTAATAAAAGCTCATTAGGTATGCAAAGGGACTACAGAGTGACCCAACGAATATTTAAGCCACTTTCATAATTTGGCATTGATTTCATTGAAATTTTTTTTATTTTCATCAAGTGCAGGTAGTGCTACCCAGGTTTGGGTTAATTTATGGGTTTTGCCTATTGTTATCCATTCACAAGTTCCCACATTTTTTCCTCTTCTTTAATGACATGATGGACTGCTTTTCGCCAGTTCTCTGGTCTCACTTCCTTAATGGCTTGATCAAACAGTAGCTTAACGTCTTTCATTTTGAATGTCGTGTTGGGTCTTGCTACATATAAGTCACTTGCGCCCATATAAGTTTTATAGGATTTAGTTCGCAATGATATGGCTGTGTCGCAGCACAGTTACACTATGTTTTTCAGCTATATCTTCCACGGCATATTTCATAAAACGATGTTTGTGTAAATTTGCTATTGCTAATAGTTCCTTCTTTATCAAATTATCTTCAAATTCAAAACGTTTGGTGGTTAACCAGTCGATAATTTCTTGTTTTCTCCAAGATGAAGTTGGAGTCTTCTCTGTGCGTCGTGAATGATAGCTTGCATTATCCATAACTACCACTGAATCAGCTGGAAGATATTTTATCATTTCACCAATAGTACTCAAAACATTCGAATTCATGTCCTCGTGGTAATCTCCCGAATTGAATTACGCAATTACTTGAAATTTTAATATTACAAACAATACTATTTTATCTTAATACCCGTTAACCTAATTCTCTAAAATTTTGGTTAGTTATCACAAATAATTTAATGCACATTACATGCGTCTATGGCCGACACCGAAATTGAGCCGAACTGGACGGAATTTCCCATTTTATTACTTTTTTTTTTACTTTTTAAAATAGACTAAAGTAGAATAGTAGTTTGTATAACAAGAGTGGATATGATGTCCATATCGCACGAGGAAGTATAAACAATCCACTCGAGTTGAACAGTATATTTTTTCTACGACCTTATGTTAAAAAATGTAATTTTCTATGCACATTCAGCAGGTTGCATTATTAATGAATCTATTATAAATGCGTCTAGATTTTATTATATTGAACAAATTAATAACAAATTGTACCATATTGTGATTGGTCAGTTTCATTACCTATCTAGGATGGATATGATATATTCCCGCATAGTTAACTGGAATAGCCTACTTTACTCGCCACTTAAGTGTAAAGGAAACAGCAAATTTCCATGTGGGAGTAGAAAAAATATACTTACGGCACGTGGCCGAACTATTTAATGTAAGTTTCGATTCTAGCCATTAAAGGGGATAAAAATTTCTGCCCAAAGGAAACCGAATCCTCTATAGAATGGGAAGTTATCCGTCACAAGCACCTTCAGTCGCCACTAACTCCCAACTGTTTTGGATAAGCTGCCGCTCCAGTCCAGGGGAAAACTAGCACTAATTTACACCCATCTAAGGAAGTAAATAATATATTATTAGAAAGTGGTTTAAATCTTTACAAATTTTAACTTGTGTTGCAACCGATTATGCGTGCCAGGATATAACAAATATATTTTTACGGGGTTTAAACTGAACTTGGCTGCCTCTGGGACTACTTAGTCCAATAAACGCAGGATTCCATAACATGTAAACTGCTCAACTTTTTAATATTTTTCAAAAACAGAGTTAGAAGGAGGCATTAAATCTACACGTTGAAATTATTTTAAATTATACAGGGTGTCCCAAATAGTCAGGGCATATTCAACATACTTTTTCTAAAATGAAATACACTATACAGGGTGTCTCATAACTTATGGGCCGTGGATTTACTGGAGATACTAGACATCAAACTAAGCCGATTATGTCATATAAGTTTTTTTTGATAATTAAAATATTAATTTAATTATGTACTATGTTTTTTATGCTTTGGAATGTTTAAAAGGAAATATCTCGAAAACCGTTAAAGATATTAAGATCAATCAAGTACACCTTTTTGACTCAGAAAATGCCCTTCTTTAAGAAAGTATAATTAAAAAACACCTAATATCACAGGTAAGAAAAAAAATCATAGAATTATGAAGCCCAGTGTATGCAACTAGCGCCCTCTAGTTTGAAACTTAAAAAATTTCTACAAATTCTTATTTCTTGCTCATAAAAACATAATATTGCCAACTTTCAATTCGATTCATTAAACCGTTTTAAAATTATGGCTTATTTTCGAGAATAAACTTTTACTTTCAACACCCTGTATCTCTAGAACGAGTAACAATCCGAAAAAACTTATATGACTTAATCGGCTTAGTTTGATGTCTAGTATCTCCAGTTACTCTACGGCCCATAAGTTATGGGACACCCTGTATATTACATTATTTTCTAATTCCCTATCAAATTTTACGTATATTTTGTATTAAATGATGTATGTATATCTAAATTCAATTGTTTTTGAGACGTGGACGGTTAAAATATGGCATTTTAAGACTTTGACAGGCCGTAGCATTGGAACTGCGCGTCTTAGAGTAAATGATTTTTACCTCTCTATCTCAGTTTTTAATCTCTATCTAAAAGTTACTACTTCCGGTTTAACATATTAAACCATAAAACTATTTTTTTGTTTCACCGGAAGTTTGTCTCCTTGGATAGAGAACTTTCTGCTCGACGTAACCACTGTACTGTGACGGAGCTTAATATTTATAACGCCGAATTGGAAGTAAAGTCGAAAGTAGAAGCAAATTTAAATAAAAATTTTGCTCTTACCCAAATTAAATTTTGTTTTATTTAAACCACTCGCTAAAAATGTAACATTAACGATTGCAAATAACTGTCTGTTTAGCTTTATACTAGCTGCACTTGTAACGAAAGCTATCTAAGTGTAAATTAGACTCAGTTTTAGTATCGCAGTGTTATCAAATGTTGATAATATTCAAATGCAGCTAGTAGCTCGAGAGTTGGTGAATGATTCTTCAATTTGATTAGAGTTGAAATTTTGTCAGGCGACGTTATTTGTCTATTCTCTAGTATACACGAAAGGTATTCGTCATCGCTGTTCCTATGTCTTTACTCATGAAAACGTTTTTGTAATGGTGTCAAGATATGTGGCTTAGTCACTATATATATTCTAGCTTAGTTACTATATATATTCTAAGAAAAGCTTTCAAGGCAAGACCTTTTTTGACAGTTTTTTTAGGTTGAGAAGTAGGGCATAGGACGTCTCCTATAAGCAGTGGCGTGTGGTTCATGGAAGCACTGCTTCCTTTGCATTTATACGATAAAACAACATAACTACTTGTTGTGTTTCACAATTTTTCATCTGTTGCCTGACACGTGTTTCTATCCTTTTCAGGTCCTTATTTGATAAATATTTATCAAATAGGTAAGTTGAATCACGCGCCAGCTCTTTACTTATAGTAATTAATGAGCTTCTGCACTTTCCAGGGTATGATTTGTATTAATAATAATTGTATCTCAACCTTATAAAATTAATGTAATAATTTAAGAGAGCTCGATAATACTTTAAATGTGTAGCTAAGTAAATATTTGTACATACATACCTGTTAAGTTTAAATAATCAGTACCAACAAGCATTTATTAGCAAATTCTTGTAACATTTTTTCTCATTAAAATAGGAATAAGTAGTTTATAGTCTATCTAAAGACGTAGTACGTAAATTATTCAAATTGAGTGGGACTAATTATACAAAAATAAATCATTTTGCCATCAATGTGCATTATACCGATTTTAAATGTATAAAGTGCTTAAGCATATTGTGCTGTTTGATCTTATTAAATATAAGGTAAGGTAGGGATTTAATTACTTTTATAAGCTTGGTTTTTAATTAATAACGCCGATTAAAAAAATACTATAGCCGAGTGTTCTATAATTTTAAATGCTCTTAAACTCTTCGAAAATTAAATTTATAAAATTATCCTAATAGTTACTACGTACACGCATTTTGTTGTCTGTAATACAATCTCAGATTATACAGGGTGATTCCTAAGTTGATACTTCTGCCTAAGCTTTGTATAGAAGGTATTAAAATAAAAAATGTTTTCAAATACCTTTTTTTTTAAAACACATAAATAAGGTACTTACATTCATTTATTACATCAAATTCGGTCCTGCCCAACTTGCCGGTTGAATAACATTAAGAAAACTTCTGGATGTAGGATAAGTTCGCAAGGAAAAGCGTTCTGCGTATAAGCTCGACACTTTGACGACACTCACCGTAAATTAGCACCACTCGTTCATTGTTTTCAAATTTTACCATTTTCACGTGTCACCAATTTAAAATTAACTTGCTTCAGAAAAACACACCGCAGCGGATTGTCAAATAAATAACTAAAATAGGTTTGTAGCGGCTGTGTGCACTTTTTGAAGTGGAAGGGAGGTTAGGTTAGGTAAGAGTGGCAGACCCTTGGTTCAGACTAAACAGTCTCACGTAGTCCTATAAGGTCCGTTGTGATACCACACGTGTTCCGTATAACCCACCTTCATCAGATCTCTGACGTTAGTGCGGCGTACACCGCAGAAGAATTTTAACAACTTATTCAAACCAGCCACTACTGTTCAGAAACCTGCTTAGTCGTCCAAGTTGCTTAGTTCCTCCAGGCTATCGAAAAATGGTTCACCCAGAGCAGTGAACCTTCTTCTTGCGAGGCCAGGGCATTCACACAGAAAATGTTGAATACTTTCTTCCTCTTCCTCATCTCTGCAACTTCTGCAGAAGTCGTTAGTGGATATTTGCATACGTTCGGCATGTCTACCGAAGAGGCAATGTCGGGTAACAACCGCAGTAATATTTCTCACGTCTTTCCGACTGTGTCTCAATAGCTCTGCGGTTCTCTTTTTATCGAATGTGGGCCACAGTTGCCTGGATGTACTACAGGCTGTCAACTCTGTCCATCTGTGCAAGCTGCTTGGCCGTGTAATCAATTTCCTCTTTGACTAATCCCACTGTATTGTCTGCTAGGTCAGCTGGCATGCCTGCGCCCTCTCTTGCGAGCGCATCGGCAGCCTCGTTGCCATCTATTTTGGAGTGTGGAAAGACACACCCAATTTTTTTTTTATTAAAGTGTATAAATGTATGCACTTTAATTCAAAAATTTGTCTTTCCTTCCAAATAAATAACTGACCAACCTTATTTATTCGATGCAACAAATTTTGAAAGCCATTGTTGCGAGAGGTGGATGGTATTAAAATTGGAAGAATTCGTACATTTTTACTCTAATAGACATGATATTTAATATTGTGAAAGAAAAAAAGACAGTGTCTCGACCTCAAATTAAAATTTTTGTTTTTGGAAATTCCTGCCTTTATTAATATTTTACCAGTATTTATTTAAAATTATGCAGCTCCTACGATAAATGAGATAATGGGTTGATTCAAAAACACAAAATGTTCGGAAAACATCTAAGATTGTAGAGAAGAGTTTTTAAACAAAATTATCCGCCTCAATTCTTTCACAGAACGTTTTGAAATTGTGACAAAAAAACATGACAACTGATTGGAAATTGGATTATTAGTCATGCAAGGAAATACAAGTTTCTTATTAAAGTGCATAAATGTATTTTAAGAAACCTAAGTTATATTCGCCACGTTTTTTTCGGCCACCCCGTATACTCCAATATAATTTTAAAATGTGCACCTCAATGATCTTTAGAACTTTTGCATTTCAAATTTTTATCTAATTCTTAAGATAAAGGACAAAATGAACTTTATTGTTGACTCACTCACCCTGTATTTATAATTTTAAAGGTTTAATTTTCGAAAGTTAAATATTTTTCTACTTCAAAATTTTTATTGATATTTAAATTAATTAACTAAAAAAACTGTATTCGACACTTAAAATGTTCTATTATCAACTTTTGTGGTTAGAATTATTATTTTTTGTTTAATTGGGCATAATCACAAACCGATTTCTTTTAATAAATTATCTGAATTCATTTTAATGTATTAATTTTAAAATTAATATTGATATTTCCATTGTTCACATTGCCATCATAAGTTACCTAAAGTAATTTAAATTTAAGCAAACGAATCTCACAGCACCTAAAGGTTTAACTTCACCGACTAAAGGTTGATGCCGTAGAGTTTTAAATTATTATTACACTGATTATGCAAAATACACACCATAGAAACACTTGTTTAGATATAAAAATGGTTCATTAGGAATATAGACTTCTGAAGACTTTATCAGGTCGTACACCGATTATTTCCATACTGATCGGGTTGCCGTTTGGCTCAACATTATGTGGAGAAGTTCCTCATATTTAACCCAATCGGCAATGAAGTTCTATTTGTTCGTACATTGGCATTAGAAATTTCTCCACCACATAATAAATATAGTTAAATTGGCAAATGTTACATCAGAAATTATTTAGTACGAATATTAAAAATTTGATGTTTTGTGTATAACTTATGTTAAAATTATTATTTACATGAATACTTTATATATTTTATGTTGTTATATTTACGGAAACATTTACAGAAGAGAAAGAATGACTAATAAGTCATAATAAAGTTATTAAAACCTATTTCAGAAGCATAAGAATACTAATAAAAGCTTCAAATCAATATGTTTTAAAACCGGAGAGATTCCTATACTTCAGGTCCAATGTTACCCTGTATAGACTATTTTCCGTTTTTTTTTAAAATTAATTGTGGTAAAAACATAATTGCTCCAAAAATAAACGAATTTTGGCATAATTGTTTTGAATGGTTTAAGAAAAATTAGAAATAACGGGAAATTTAAAGTTTGACCAATATTCTAAAAGTAAATATTAAAAAGATATTTTAAAAATAATTTGTCCTCTTCAATCTAGTCTCTATACAGGCTAAGACAAAAAAATAAGAATTTTTTTCGTTTTTTGAATAGAAGAAAAGAAACAAAATAAAGTTGTATCCAAAACAAAAAATAAAAGTACTTTACTCTTGAGCAACTTTCCTCATCATCATCATCATCATCATCATCATCATCATCATCATCATCACCAACATCCCATAATTTCATACCAAAAAGAAAATTTAAAAATCGTCTACTATTATAGTGTACCTACCTATCGCCACTTTCTTGGAGGTAGGAAAAATTACTTTACTCTGGTAGAATATTGGTAATTTTTTTGAAGATCTATATTTCTTCTTAAACTGTTGGGAAAAAGGTTTTATTCTTGTTTTCAAGAAGGAGGCTAGAAGCTACAGAGTTTAGTTGATTGAATAAATAATTAATATATCTTTGTATCTTGATTATAACTTATAATCATTGTATGTACATCACTATTTTCAGCAGAAATGTTCTTTATTTTAGAAATCCTTTGCATTTAACATTTTAAAACTTCCTGAATTTTTATATAATGTCACTGTTTAAACTATATATTATTTTAATAATTTGTAGTGCAATAATACTAGATTTTAAATTACTTATAGTAAAATAGGTTCACCTAAGTTTAAAGTCTTATGGCCATACTAAAAACTGTAACTGCAATACCGTTTTGTATAAAAACTGGAAGGCCGTATGCATACTGGCGAGCGTTGAAGTGGTGCTTGTTGAGCAATGGAAACATTTTTTAAGTAACGGGCTTTGTGTGTACACTGACCATCGGACGCGGCTCCTGAGTTTTTTTTACAGGTGCATACAACACCGCAAAAATATAAAATACTAATATTGCATTTTTGCTTCACTTTATTATTATTTTTTATATAATTCTCTTCCCTTTATGTAGTTGTGTGTTTGTATATCAAATCGATCCTTCTGTTCTTTTTTTTTTTGGAAAAATCACTAAGTCATTAAAATTTAGCAAGGCACCGCTTGTTTTAAACTGTAATATTTTTTAAACTGTTGAAGTAATTGTTTTTTAATATAAATCTTAGAACACATAAACACTTCTAAAACGCACATGTACGAAGAAACGAAGTAAATAAGGGTTAATGGGATACTACGCGCGGTTCGATTGAACACTGACCTACCTACTGTCCGACTAAACGCGCGATCTGAAAGTGCACGTGGCGAACTCGTCGGCGCCGACTTGATTTAACGTTTTCCCGTCACATTTTAACTTCCGAGAGCGCGTAAGTCTGTTTCGCTCTTAAGGCCGGGACACAATTAAAAAATTAGCAATATGCAACAAGAAACAAGTTAGGGAAATAAAAAATATAATATAAATATTAATTCCTGTTGCTTGTTGCTTAAAACTTGATTGTGTCTTGATTGATTTGTTTGTACGTGTCAAAATTTATTTCTGTTGCTTAGTGCTTATCACCTAATGCATAATTTTTAATTGTGTCTCGGCCTTCAGTTTCCAGTTCATTTATGTAACATTCTTCCATATAAACCCATAAGGTCAATCGCGAGCTCAGAAAAAAATGCCCCGGACGGAGTACGTGCTTGCTTCGATTCGTTGGATCTGTATTTAAGTGTTTTCGCATGACACTTTTCGGAATTTTTAGATTTTTTGAGAATAACAATTTTTATTTGTTTTGAAAAATAAATTATTTAGGTGGGTCACTGACCAAATCACCTTATGGACAAGCCGCGCCTATTGAGCATTGTAAATCATGAGATTAGTAATGATTTAAAACGCTTGTCCCTATAACGGAAAATATACATACACACTTACATACCGGGTGACAACGAACTCGTATTACAAGACGCCATTTAATTTGGTTAATTTTAAGTCAGAAATAAGTTTTAACTTTAGGTGGAAGGAGAATCTGACTGAGACTTATCCCTTTTTATAAAAAAACAATTGAATATCACTTCCGGTTTTCCGGAAGTAGGTCAAAGCATAGAGGGACCGTGCAATGTTAAAATCTTATCACTTATAATTTTGGACGACGTCAAAATCTGTAAGGAGTTACGCTAAACGTTACCTCTGTAATAAACATTTAACGAACTCGAATACCCATATAAAGTCACTTACGGCATTTACGCCGCGGTCTTGGACCTCGCTGTAGTCCCTTTAGGTGGAATGTCTAGGTTTACTTAGTTTATGGCTAAAGTCAAGAATTTTTAATAGAACTCTGTATATTTTTTCTACAGTTGAATAGAGCTTAAAATCGCTTGTCAGTATACACACGGGCTAAGAACTAATAATGTATTTTATAAAGAAGATACACGATACACCTACAACGTTATGCCGATTAGCTAGGTGAAATTTGAACACTTGGCCGACGATTCTAACCTAAGAATTGCCGGGCCATTGTACAAAGCGCGCCAAATAAAATCTTGAACGGCAGTAGAGTTTTGGGCTTGCATTGTCTTTATTTGTTTAGAATCACTACGTTTCAACTGGTAAGTATCTCCAGTCGTCTTCAGGTGAATACTGAATAAGTACGGTAACTACAGCTCTATTTATACTAGGCATGCCTAGTATAAATAGAGCTGTAGTTACCGTACTTATTCAGTATTCACCTGAAGACGACTGGAGATACTTACCAGTTGAAACGTAGTGATTCTAAACAAATAAAGACAATGCAAGTCCAAAACTCTACTGCCGTTCAAGAAACGTCATTGTCTCCAACCTTTAAACAGACACCAAATAAAATCTTATTGCTTGAATTTTAATAAAAAGCACGCTGGGCACTCGAACGTAACGTCACAATATAGGAGAGAGATAGATAATTCAGGCGTAATTGCATACCGGTGTTGGTGTATCGTGAGGAAAATAGATCTTTAATATAAGTATTTGGCTTTACAAAATAATCGGCTAATTTAACATAATTTTAAGGGCATCCATACATCCATTAATGATGTGTCTTTATTAAATTAAGTAATTATTTCTTTGAAGAAAATTCATGTTACTTTTTTGACACAACCTAATTATTAAACATGTTAAAGTCTAAGGAATTAAAATGTGTGGTATAATGCTTTGTTGTAAGAATAATGTTATTGGCATTAAAGTAAGCACCAAAAACTACTGTGAACAATTACAAGATTATTTTCAATGGGTATGTAAATAATAAAATTTCAACAATGCTACTAAGACTGCTTTAAAGTCCTTTATATCTGCTTAGTGAAGGCAACCAAATAAATAATTTTTTATTGAATAGTGTATTTTTTTGTTCAGCGATTCCAAATAGATTTACAAAATGAATTTGTAGTTTTCGAGCTAACGTATACAGACAGACAAATCGACGAAACTTAAAAATAACCTTAAGAGGATACTACCCGCATTTACAACAGTTTTCATGATGTTTGATCCGGGAAAGTCAGTCGCATCTCCAAGAGTAGGATTCGCCACTGATGTTAGAAAGAGAGAGAATCAGTGTATTATAAATTGAACTTTCGGTTTAAAAAAAACTGTTTTTGAAAAATTATTTTACTAACATTTTTTTATAATTAATTACAGGATATTGGAAAGTCAATATAGCGTTGCCTAACTAAAAAATAAATTATTTAAATATATACTACATGACAAACCAGAAGGACTTTCAAATAATGTTTGTTTATAATTTCTAATTATATCACATTTTTTTCTTTTTAAATTAATAAATCTCGTTTTAAAGGTGTACTGAGTTCTCTTGACTTCAACAGCTAACAAAAATCTCATACTGGTTTAGCCTATAATATTTTGTCTCTTAGTTACCATTTATTATTTAAATTCTGTCCATTTTTTCATATTGTATATGAAGGCATGATGTAATTTTCCGTCAATACGTTGATGTTTATTCTGGGTTACTGATGGCCGCATGTCCTTTCGAACATTTAGCCAATTGAACCAACAGCTTAACGTGGGTTCCGAACCACGATCCTCAGTCATGCCCCCCCCCCCCCCCCCAAGGGCTATCAACCCTTGGTTTCTTGCCATTGCATGACCTACCTATTGGGGAGTGGTTACTTTATTCCGCACCCCACAAGATGTCACCCGGCTTGGTTAACGGCCGGCATGAGTTGGAATATGATACATTTTACACTTTTCCCTGTATTCCTAAACCTGTTAAATTTCGGACATACTTTTTTTTTTTATTGTGCGTATGCCCACTCCGAGGATCGACGTCGAAACGTTCAATATCATAACAAGTGTGATACATATCTGTGTTTACAATGACGAGTTGTTTCGAAATCCGAAGTAAAACATACAGTTAAAAAATAAAGTTCATATTAGATAAAACATTGAGAAGTGGAATTCCAAAACTTTTTTTCTAGAGAACGGCAAGTAGCATTAAAAAAAGTGCAATCTATTTTATAATTTCTCTTTAAACAAAGTTGGGAACAAAAAAAACAATTTTCAAAATTTTCCAAGTATCTTCAGAGGTAATAAAATGATTTTCTCAGTTTTTAAAAGCATCAAATTGTTTATCCACAATTTAAACTTGTTTATATCTTTCACAGAAATCCCATAGTCACTCTAGAATTTGGGACTGCGTGTATACTGGCAGATGACCCCTCTCCCCAAGCCCCAAAAGATCAAAAGGATAATAAACTTAAAAATATATTTATTAGTACATTATAATTAACAAATTTAGAAAATGTATACATTAACAAAAATAAATGGAATGATAAACTTCAACAACATTTATGCCCTACAAATCCTAAAAGGCGTACGGCAGTATAAGGCACACACAGAATGATTTTTTGTAAAATCATAAAGTCTATTTGTTTTTTTTGGATATAGCGGTACATTTGGCAGTATCGTTAATAGTAAACAGTATCAAACTTATTCGATGTACACCAATCAAATGCATTTTTAAACATCCTTTCCCAAGGACTCTTTTGATAGTGGATCCAGTCTCTAGGCATGTATGGCCATTGGAAGGGTTGTGCACATCTTTCTGGATGAGGCATGATAGCTAAATGTCTTCCATTTGCCGAACAAATACCTGTAATAGGGTTTCTTTTATTAGTTTGAAAATATTTTATAATGATCATAGATGAAGATATATTTTTGATGTGCAAATGAATGTTTGAAAACTAAACATAGATGAAGATAGATTTTTGATGTGCAAATGAATGTTTAAAAACTAAACATAGATGAAGATAGATTTTTCTTGTGCAAATGAATATTTAAAAACTAAACATAGATGAAGATAGATTTTTGATGTGCAAATGAATGTTTAAAAACTAAACATAGATGAAGATAGATTTTTGATGTGCAAATGAATGTTTAAAAACTAAACATAGATGAATATAGATTTTTGATGTGCAAATGAATGTTTAAAAACTAAACGCTGTGGTAAGGTACCGCCTAGAAAAAAGAGCACGAGATCATTTTATTTATGAAATAGTCAGTAATGACCTGGGCTTTTTCGCTAAATTTTGATTTTTTATATTTTGATATTTTTGAGCCATCACTGAGAAAATAAATGAATAACCAATGGGCTCTTTCACTATTGGCAAACAAAGCTTTATTATCAACAAAGATAGATTTATTTATTTTATTTTATATTTATTTAGATTTGTTTCAAAGGTATTGTGTTTGAAGAATATAAATGGTTTATTATTAAAGATTTTCTTATTAGACCCAGTGAGTTTCTCGGTTGCTTTTAGATGGGTCCATGAATGGGTATTAAAAAACACGGTTTATTTAAAATTATTGCACAATAATGTTTACCTGCAAGACCTTCTAAACTTCCATTTGGATTCATAGGATATATTTCAGTTGGTTGACCATCATCGTCGACATATCGCATGGTAATAAGATTATCTTTTGTTAACTTCTTGTAAATTGAGTCATTCTTGAACGCAAATCTTCCTTCTCCATGTGCCACCTAAAAACAATATTATGGTAATTTTACAAAATCTATATCTTTCCAGAGATTTGTTTAAAAAATATATTTAAAATAATAATTTTGGATAGTAAGCAACTTGGTTTTTAAACATTTTATCTAAAATCGTTATTGTACGTTTCTCTTACATTATTTTCATGTTTTCTTAATTTTAATTCGAGGGGGACCATTTGGATCTTGGAACTATAAGAGATACGAACAAGTTTAAATTGTGTCAAAGTTCCATAAATATTTGAAGTTAAAGCTTCGTGGACAAAAAGAGTTTTAAATGATTAGAACTATTCAGACGAACGAATTAAGAAATGATTTAGTCTGTTTGGATAATTATTGATCAAATATTATTATTAAATATTAGTAATAATATACTTTTCCGAAAATCGATCGGAAATATTGACATTTTTAATCAGATTTCTGAAAAAAAAAGTCCATATTTCCTTAGACTTAGTCGTTGCTAGGCAACGGAAAATAACTGTTAGGAAATATTTATTATTGTACTGTAAGGAAATATTATTTCTGTACGGCTACTTGTAAACTAACATGTGTTAAGCTTGACAATTCAATATTACTGTGTTTCCATAGTTACAACACAAATATTTAATGGCATCCTTTATTTGTGAACAAAGTTAATAATATTTATTTCAAAATTTTAACAAATTGCTTGTAATAAGTTATGTCCTTTTAATAATTTTCGATTAACGGAAAAATAGTATATATACCTCGTACAAAAAGCCACATTCCCGGACTCCGTATTGTCAGTTTCGGCTTGCGCCTCGACATACAATCCTCGCGGTCGTCCGGGAATGTTCAGATTTTCCTACTAGGTATACTATTATTATTGATTTCACAGAAAATTGGATTCTTGATAAAAGTTTCTGCGTCCTCATAAACTAAAAAAGCGCTCATTAAAATTTAAAAAAAAAACTATAAAACTTTAAACGTTGCTTAGAAAATTGTTTAGATTTAAAAGTTATGTCTGAATACGAAGTCATGGTTTTCTATTCAAAAAACGAAACGCTACTTATTTTTTTTGTCTTACCCAGTATAGACTTAATTTTTATACTTGGGAAGATCAGATATTTTTTAAGTAATTTAAGAAGACCCTGACGATATTGTCTAAAATTAATTTTGGTTAAGAAAATCTATAAATAACGAGAAATTTAAAGTTTGACCAATACTCTAAAAGTAACCACAAAAAAAACTTTCTCACGGAGTACGTTCCAAATCCTACACACAAGTCCAAAAACCTACTTTAAAAATGCATATAAAATAGATATTTTGCTATTTTTTAGCGCGCAAGATGCGTAAATTTTGTTACACACTCCATCATGCATATTTTCTATGAAGTCTCCTTATACGACTTTCAAATGTGTCCAAAGGTAATAATCCAATGGGGTCAAGTCCGGTGCTATTGCAGACCACTGTTTGTTAATACTGCTTTCGTCATCAGTATGATCTCTTACAGAGGAACCTCTAATTAAAGTTTCAAAAGTGAATATTATGATAAAGCAGTACAAACTTTCTTAATAAGGTTCTATTTATTTTTCGATATTTCTCTAAATAGGACCGTAAAAAATATATTAATATTATTCATTATAGCATTATTTTAAAAATACATGTCCAGCTAAAAAAATTGGTTATGGAGAAATAGTTTTTAAATTTTCTGTAAATACATGACATTGACATATGCTTACCCAGACTCCGAACGCAGATCCTTCCATATCTTTCAACATAATAGCCTTTGATTTTTCAATTTTAACTGTACTCCATCTACATTCAAACCTTTCTGAATTATTATGTTTGAGCGTTATATCGGGCTTGGCGTATACGTCAATTAAGGGAGTACCGACCCATCCTATCAGTGCCATTAACTGACAACCGTTGCATACGCCCAAACTAAACGTATCGGGTCTATTGAAAAATCTTGTAAATTGTTCTTTGACTTTTTCGTGGAAAAGAATACTTGCTGCCCAACCTTTTCCAGATCCCAGAACATCTATTAAAAATAAAACACTATTAGTTATGCATATCTGTCAAATATTTTTTAATAAAATAAGCCACTTAACAGGAAACCACATACAGGGTGATTCACGACGAGTCTTCGTTAGACAATTTCAATTTGTTTTTAAAAAAACATGAAATTTTTTTTTTTTTTTAATTTGTACCTAGATATATTTTTCGATGTAAGTATATTTTTTTAACTAAAATATTAAACTTCTAGTTAATTCGTTCTATTATTAAAGAAATCAAACAAAACACTTTAAGAAAATAATGATTAAAACACCAGACAATGTATAAATTATTAAACTGTACCAGTTAAAAGTAATTTTTAGAAAAAATCGCTTTTATATAAAGGAAAATTTAACAACAATCCAAAAAATATCCAAGGAAATTCAAAAATTGGCAACTTAAAAAAATAAAGAATTATTTACTAAATTAATGTCCGGCTGCGTAAAGATTCTTAACAACTTTAAAGGTGACATACATGACATTAGCCAAAATCATTTTCTGACAATCATAGTGGCCTGACTACCATAATTTTTAATTTACTAATTAGAAAATTTTTATTGTGATTAATTAATGCCTGCTAATGTCATTTATATCACAGTCAAAGTGGTTGGTTAGTTAATTATTAATAAAAATGTTTATGCAACCCAACATAAACTAATAAGAAAACATAATTTCCAATATAAATTATTTATAATACTTCTATTAATATTCATTAGTTAAAAAGTTAAATTAGATTAACTTATCTTTATTTTTTTTCCTATTTTATAGTTATTGTTTTATATATTATATTATCATTGTCTATGACCTATAAAACAGTTAGTATGGAATAAAGGCATTTTTAAAGTAAAAATACCGGTATAAATTTAATTATTTTAAAACAATTTAAAAAAATAATTTTAAAATTTTTTGTTACTAGTAGATGCACTTACCAGCATAACTAAATCCACCCGGAAAAATGACACCCCTAAATCTATCCAAAGTAGCCTTTCCAGTTAATAGATCTTGCATTGTGATATCCCATACCTTAAATCCTACTCTAACTAATGCAGCTGCCATTTCTCTGTCACTATTAATACCTTAAATAGAAAAATAATAATACACTATTTAAAAATAATTAGCTAATTTGGGAACTCAGATAATCGAGTGCAAGTAATTCTTTTCGATATTTTAACCGTTTTACTTTTCTGAATATACTTCTCATATTATGTATCTTATGTTCCACAGACAGTAGCTTCAACAACATCTATTGTTTCATATAGTAAAAGTATTTCCTCATAAGACTTCTTTCGCAAAAGCTCTGTTGGCATATAATAGTAAATTATGATATTAGGAGAATAACGTCGGGTTGCACAAAGAATTTTAATAATAATTATTTGACCGGCAAGTTTGACTGTGACAGACGTCACATTGACAGAAATAATTTTCTCATAATCATACTGGCCCGGTTACCTTAATTTTTAATTTACTAATCACGCACCTTTGAATGTGAGTATCTAATGCCTGTCAAAGTCATTTATGTCACAGTCAAACTTGCCGGTTAAATAATTATTATTAAAATTTTTCGTGCAACCCGACATTAGAGTTACTTTATGTGCTGAGCGTGGAAAGCTTGTCTGACGAACGTAGTGACGCAGACAATCCATGCGAAGCACATAAGTATCTCATTCATCGAATAGCATATACTATTTTTTCTTCAAACGTGTATCATATTATAAATTAAATAAAAGAAAACGAATTTTTAATGAAGATAACGAGATTGAATTTTTAACTTATTTCACGGTATATTCCCTTTTTGGTATCGTTATCATGGATACCACTTATTTGGCATCTATCAAAACAAATATTTCAATATAACGTATTTATACGCCTAGGAGTATAAGTACTTATACTCCTAGTCATAAAGAAAAAAGATTTTTTCTTCAAACGTCACATAGGTGATAACTTATGTGACGTATCTCAATGACATTAAATTTCATTTATATGACTAGGAGTATAAGCTCTTATACTCCTAGGCGTATAAATACATTATATTGAAATATTTGTTTTGATATATGCCAAATAAGTACGTATATAACGATACCAAAAAGGGAAGTGAAATAAGTTAAAAATTCGATCTTGTTATCTTCGTTAAAAATTCGTTTTATTTTATTTAATTTATAATATGATGCACGTTTGAAGAAAAAATAGTATATGATATTCGGAGAATGAGATACTTAAGTGCTTCGCATGGATGGAAACTTTCCACGCTCAGCACATAAAGTATTTCTTATTCTCCTAATATCATAATGTACTATTAGTTTCCCAAAACATTTATGTTTGTGGTACACATCAATAAATTATTTGATATTTAAACCTTTTAAAGTTCTTTCAGTCATTTTCAATTACAAAATTTTCGTCTGAAGTAAAAGTAGGCCTGCAGTCCAATGCCGGCCGGTAAACGACAGCCGCTGGTCGGCTCTGGCCTTTAAATATTATTGATTTAATATAATATAATTTTATTTAATAAAATTATAAGATCAATCCACAGCTTACCTTCTTCTCTTATAACAACAACCGGTATTTTCTCCTCCTTCAAAATACTTTCGTGGTCTGGATCAAAAGTAAGCTTATATTTAGGACCAGTTCGCTTGGCCAGCGATAAAAATTCAGAATCGGCACATTCCTTAATCGTTTGACGCAATTCTAATTTGTAACTAGTTTCCTCCCACATACGCATCAACGGTAGAACTGTGCTTTCGAGACATGCATTGTTAACTGTTATTGTTACTTTTGATTTAATGCCGTATTCTACACTTCGTCCAATATCAAATACAGGAACGTGGTATCCCTTAAAAAGTGTTATTGTTAAAATAATTTTAACTTTTTTTGAACGTCTGGTTTAGAAATGTCTCTTTCACAATCAGCCTTATAGTACTTATGCTGCTGGTCCCTCAAAAAAAACACACGCTTTATGATAATATGCCAGTTTTGTTGTGAAAAAAATTACGGCAGTGGCTTAATCCTCTAAATGACTGTATGTAAAAAAATCATATTTATGTATACTATATAATATACAGGGTGCTACAAATTCGTGTGCGTACAAGGGGATCTCGAAAACCGTTAGAGATACGACGATGGTTAAATTGAGGCAAAGTTGCGTATTTTCGAGCTTAATAATTTGGCGAAAAAAAAATTATTATTATTCCGAATGCCTTTAGAGATATCCGAAAAAACAGGAATTTCCATTTTTGGTTTTTATTTTTTTGAGCTTTCATTTTTGACTTGGAAAAAAATAAAAAAACACTTTTTCATAGCCTTTTTTAATGTTCTACAGGGTGGCGTTATTAGTTTTCAAATTTGACGTTTCGTTCTATAGTTACCAACCTCAAATAAATTATTTAAATACGGACCTCGAATTTTAAGTACAGTTTTAGGGATTTCTAAGCTTTAGAAATTTAATACAGTGTACAAGTTTTTGAAATTTTAACGTTTTGTCATCTCATAACACATTTTTCAAATTATCTTTTTTATTTTATTACGGTCCTGAGCATTTAGAGCTAAACTAAAAAACAAAAGATTTCTGATTTGAAAAATCCGTCAATTTTTACTCAAAGAGAAAAGATAATTGATATTTTGTAAGAAAAGAAACCCAAAGTCTCGGCCTCAAATATTTTTTTGTCTGTTTATTTTTGTTACATGTTTCGCCTGAAACTAGCATCATCAGATCTTCTAAACAGTAAAAAAATGTTAAATTGTTTGTGAAATAAACATAAGCGCCTCACAGTAATATAACTAGACCAACACTCCAGTTACCTTTTCTTCACTTGGGAGCATTCTTTTTTTCTGTTTTACAGTATTTTGTTCTAGGTCTAAGGCAAAAACCATAGGACTTAAGATATACGTTATATTAATAAAATACCAATAGAAAAAAGAATTACTTCTCATGCTTTAAAAATTTGCTTACTTCCTAGAGTATTGTGACGGTTAACGGCCTAAACACCATAACTTCATGTAATGTAATTTTAATATTAAAGTAATTCTAAAAATAATTACCAGTGCCGCATAGTAAAGAAAGGATAATTTGAAATGCTAGTGATGCGTTTTTTTAACAACAAAACGTTAAAATTTTAAAAACTTTTAAATTGTATTAAATTTCCGAAGCTTAAAAGTCCTTAAAACTAAAAAAAATGCCAGGTCCGTATTAAAAAAAAAAATTGAGGTTGGTATCTAAAGAACGAAACGTTCAATTTGAAAACTAATAACGCCATCTTGTAGAATATAAAGAACGGCTATGAGAAAGTGTTTTTTGTTTTTTTCCAAAGTCAAAAATAAAGGCGCAAAAAATTAAAAACCAAAACTAAAAATTTCGGTTTTGTTTCGGATATCTCCGAAGGTATTCGAAATTTTTTTTCGCCAAATTATTAAGCCCCAAAATACGCAACTTTGCCTTAATTTAACCCTCTTCGTATCTCTTTTCGAGATCCCCTTGTACGCACACGAATTTGTAACACCCTGTATATTGAAAATTTTTCTTCGACTTAATTCTGCGATTTTAATGACGTATAAGTGATGACGCATGGGTAAAGATCCACCGAGACTACTGTACAGGGTGTCCCAAATTCGAGCCTCATCATGGGGATCTCGGAAACTATAAGAGATATAGCATCGGTCAAATGGTGGCAAAGTTGCGGAATTTTGTGCCCAGTAATATCGTAAAAAAATATTTTAGCCATCTTTTTTAGTTTTACAAATATTTGAAAAAAACTAAAATAGTGAGATTTTGTTTTTTTAAATTGGCCGACTTATTTTATCCGCTATAAAAAAACAAACACAACATTGTTAAGGCAACTTTTCTTGCTCCATATCGTGGTGTATTTAGAATTTCGTTGCAACGTTTCGTTTTTGTGGGACCATGATCAACTTAAATTTTTTAAATACGGACCTGTATTTTTTATTTTATTTTTTGAAATATTTTTAAGCCCTGAATTCAACCATGTATCACACTTAATGCTTACTTGATTGTTTGGCTTAATTATGTTGACAATTGTAGTCGCCATTTATGTTGAATATTTCAGCAAAATAATGTTTTCTGCTTTAGAAAAACGCGACATGTTACGAGTTTTATTTTTTCCAATAAAAATCCACTTTTTTATTTAATTGTCACATGATTTCATAAATTTCGCGTCTTAGCCACCTTTGTTTTGTTTAGTTTTATTTTATAGTTTGTTATATAAAAATTGAAATATTATGTTATATAGTAAGTAAATTAATTCTATAACTAATAAATTCCGGATCTATTTACATGTTGTATTTGGTAAGAATAATTAAGCAACTAACACCAGGGCCGTATTTAATTAAACACAATTATCACATTGCTGATGATGAAATAATTACTTCAAAACGTCTTGATATAATTAAGTGTGATACATGGTTGAATTCAGGGCTTAAAAAGATTTCAAAAAATAAAATAAAAAATACAGGTCCGTATTTAAAAAATTTAAGTTGATCATGGTCTCACAAAAACGAAACGTTGCAACGAAATTCTAAATACACCACGATATGAAGCAAGAAAAGTTGCCTTAACAAAGTTGTGTTTGTTTTTTTATAGCGGATAAAATAAGTCGGCCAATTTTAAAAAAACAAAATCTCACTATTTTAGTTTTTTTTCAAATATTTCTAAAACTAAAAAAGGTAGCTAAAATATTTTTTTACTATATTACTGGGCACAAAATTCCGCAACTTTGCCACCATTTGACCGATGCTGTATCTCTTATAGTTTCGGAGATCCCCATGATGAGGCTCGAATTTGGGACACCCTGTACAGTATGTAAGTGTATCGTGTTTATAACTTACTCCACAAGCATTATGTATGAAATAAATGTCAAATTGCTATGAAAACAATAGCCAATTACAATGTATAATCGAGAAGAGTATTTTACCTGGAAAACTGACAAACAGTGGCCAACATCTTTTTCTAAAACTTCCAATACCCAACCCACTTCTTCCGAAAACAAAATCGGAATAGCTTTCCCATTTCTATGTTTAATGTTGACATCCATACCGCTTATTCCTCCAAAACACATTTCCAATAGACATACTGCAAAAACAAAAAGAGTCGTTTAGAATAGATACTATTTAATGTAGTACATATACAGGGTGGCCCATTTGTCTGACAAAGTAATATACCAATGTAGGGGTAGGAACAGAAAGCCTTATCTTCCTTCTTACAAATAAATATATTAAATTATAGCCTACGCGTTTCGGCCTACAAGGCCATCATCAGGGCGTAAGGTAATAAGGTCAACGCATAAAGACCACAAGCAGGACGCACCCTAGTCAACAAAACAATTAATAAACATTTGACACACTATTTTACATTAGAACAAACATTTACACTTGTTAAAATAATTGAAACTTGAAAAACAACGACAATCGAAAAATTAAAAATTGGTATGCATTTTACCATCGCGCCGATAAAAAACTGGGACAGGAAATTTTTCTATTTTCTCCTAGACTATTAAGAATAATTTTACATCAAGCCTGGTACCAGTAAAATGTCATGAAAATTTGCATGTCAATAAAGATTGTCACTTTATGATTGACTCGTCAAACATACAATCATATATTATTTGTAAATATGCCACAATTAACCCCCCAGCAAAAGGCAATTATTTATAGTCGGTTGCGAGATAGTGTTGCTATTAGGGATATTGCAGATGAACTGGGAGTAAGCAAGAATACCGTGCTATTGGCAAAACAAAAAATAGCAAGACATGGGACTATTATTAGGAATGCAGGTTCTGGTCCCCCTAAAATTTCTACTGATGATCATGATAGAAGACTGGTTAATTATCTAAGGGATCATCCCTTCGAAACGGCAATCAAGGCAAAAGAAGAGACGAATTTTCCAGGTTCTGCAAATACCGCTAGAGACAGGGTTCGAAATTCCGATATACGAAGCCGTTGTGCTGCCAATAAAATTTTTTTAACGGAAATAAATAAACAGGGCAGGTTAGAATTTGCACATGAATATATTAATCAAATAAATTTATGGGAAACAGTTATATTTTCTGACGAGAAAACTTTTCAGTCATGCAATAATGGGAGAATTCGGGTGTATAGGCCTTCCGGCATGCGGTATGATGAGAGATACACCCACAAAACCAACCAAAGTGGGCGTTTCTCCATAAATGTTTGGGGCTGGATTAGCGCTAGAGGACCAGGACTTTGCCAAATCGTCGAAGGAAGACTAACTGCAGCAGTATACGTTAATATACTAAACGAAGTGATGATACCATCGGTAAACGCTGTATACGGTCAAAATTACACATTTCAGCATGATAATGCTCCAATACACACAGCGCGCATTGTACAAAATTTTCTCCAAGAAAATAACATAGCAGTTCTTCCCTGGGCTTCGAAGAGTCCCGATTTGAACCCGATAGAAAACATTTGGGGTGCCATGGTCAAATCTATGTATAAACATGATTTTCAACCTAGAAACAGGGATGAATTACGTCATAGGATAAATCAAGCTTGGGATGAAATAACTGTCGAATTATGTAGAAACTTAGTTTTAAGTATGCCACAAAGGCTCCAAACAGTAATAAACAGAAATGGTTCTATGATCAAATATTAATTTTGTGTTGTTTTGACAACCTTTGTGTTCGCAATTTTTTTCTTTTTATTAAATGTATTTTATTACCTGTATTAGCTTTATTTATTATTTTGTGGCAATGGTAAATATAATAATTTATAAAATATTTGACTTTAAAAAAATCTAATAAATTTACTTTATCCATATTATATGATGTCTCTCAAATTTAACCACCCCGTATCGAAAAATACAAAACATTCCATTATGTAACCTAGGTTACTTTTTAAATTTTGAATGTTTTTCCTTTTTAGCTCTAGACACCTTTTATAGTCTAGGGGATATGTATTTCTTACATTGTTTTTGTAAATCTCTTGTCCCAGTTTTTTATCGGCACAATAGTACTACCTAAAATTAAAAAATTACTCACCTATCAATCCACCATCACTAACATCATGACCTGCTAACACAGCACCATCTCTAATAAGTTCTTGGGTGGCTGCAAATGCATTTCTTAAATCCTTGGCACAATGCAAATCAGGAACTTCACTGCCCAACTGTTTAAAAACTTGAGCTAATGCAGACCCGCCTAATCGATTGGCATCATGTGATAGATCAACAAAGAGTAGTACGCCTTGTTTGCCCATAGAGGGTGCTTTAAAGTCAGGTGTGACGACCTAGTAAGTGAAAATGTGTTTAAAAGCATAAAAAGTGAAACAACGGTTGTTATAAATTAAATAAGCAATAAGGTTATACAGGGCCCATAACTTATGGGCCGTAGAGTAACTGGAGATACTATCAATCAAACTAAGCCGATTAAGTCATATAGGTTTTTTCGGATTGTTACTCGTTCTAGAGATACAGGGTGTTGAAAGTAAAAGTTTATTCTCGAAAATAAGCCATAATTTTAAAACGGTTTAATGAATCGAATTGAAAGTTGGCCATATTATGTTTTTATGAGCAAGAAATAAGAATTTGTAGAAATTTTTAAGTTTCAAACTAGAGGGCGCTAGTTGCATACACTGGGCTTCATAAATCTATAATTTTTTTTCTTACCTGTGATATTAGGTGTTTTTCAATTATAGTTTCTTAAAGAAGGGCATTTTCTGAGTCAAAAAGGTGTACTTGATTGATCTTAATATCTTTAACAGTTTACGAGATATTTCCCTTTAAACATCCCAAAGCATAAAAAAACATAGAACATAATTAAATTAATATTTTAATTATCAAAAAAAAAACTTATGACATAATCGGCTTAGTTTGATGTCTAGTATCTCCAGTTACTCTACGGACCATAAGTTATGGGACACCCTGTATATAAAGTAGCCATGATACAAATATTACTAGGATATGATATAATTAGAGCCTGTGACGGCATTGGTGAGTAAGTAACCGTAATGTACAAAAAGTAGCCTTACGTCTGGTTTGCTTACCAGTGCGTTATTACGAAAATAGAGGGATATTTTACAGGTACACTTTGTATTAAGATAACTTTACTTAAATTAGTTTAGTCTAAGGAATATATGGCGGGTTTTTGTAAAGACATTTTACACTCTGTATACTATAAATAATACCTTTCTTATATCTGGACAAGGAGCATAAGTTGAAACTACCAATGTGCCAGGAGCCTTTACTGTATCCTTTCCTACTCTAGCTGCCATACTAAGGGAGTCCTTGCCACCATCGACAGCAATTCCTTAAATGTTAGTAAAACCTGAATAATTTAACTATAAAATATTGAGTGATTATTACTGATTATCATTTCTTTCAATCAAATGTAATTATTAATTACTCTCTACCACACTACAAATTCGTGGGCGTACAAGGGGATCTCGAAAACGGTAAGAGATACGAAGATGGTTTAATTGAGGCAAAGTTGCATATTTTGGGGTTTAATAATTTGGTGAAAAAAAATTATAAATATTCCGAATGTTTTCGGAGATATTCGAAAAAAACCGGAATTTCCATTTTTGGTTTATAATTTTTTGCGCTTTTATTTTTGACTTGGAAAAAAATATTAAAAATACTTTTTTATAGCAGTTTTTTTTTATTCTACAAGATGGCGTTATTAGTTTTCAAATTGGACGTTTCGTTCTTTAGTTACCAACCTCAAGTCAATTTTTTTAAATACGGATCTGGAATTTTAAATACAGTTTTAGGGATTTATAAGCTTTAGAAAGTTAATACAATATACAAGTTTTTAAAATTTTAACGTTTTGTCATTTAATAACATCTAAATAATTTTTTTAAATTATCTTTTTTATTTCATTACGGCCCTGAATATTAAGAGCCAAACTAAAAAAACAAAATATTTTTGATTTGAAAAATCCGTCCATTTTTACTCAGAGGCCTAATATTTGACATTTTGTAAGAAAAGCGACCCAAAGTCTCGACCTCAAATATTTTTCTGTCTGTTTATTTTTGTTACATGTTTCGCCTGAAACTAGCATCATCAGATCTTCTAAACTATATATATATATATAAAAAAATTGTTTTTGAAACAAGCATAAGCGCATCACAGTAACATAACTAGACTAACACTCGTTACCTTTTCTTCACTTGGGGGCATTCTTTTTTTTTCTGTTTTACAGTATTTCGGTCTAGGTCTAAGGCAAAAACCATAGGACTTAAGATGTTATATTATTAAAATAAATAAAATACTGATAAAAAATATAATTACTTTTCATGCCTAAAAAACTTGCTTACTTCCTAGAGTATTGTAACGTAAATCTTATTAAAAAAATAAACGGCCTGAACACCATAACTTCCTGTAATGTAATTTTAATATTTAAGTAATCCTAAAAATAATTGCCAGGGCCGTAATAGTAAAGAAAGGATAATTTGAAATGCTAGTAATGTGTCAATTGATGACAATACGTTAAAATTTTAAAAACCTATAAATTTTATTTACATTTACACATTTCCAAAGCTTAGAAGTCCTTAAAACTGTTTTAAAAAGTCCAGGTCCGTATTTAAAATAAATGAGTTGAGGTTGGTATCTAAGGAACGAAACATCCAATTTGAAAACGAATAACGCAATCTTGTAGAACCTAAAAACGGCGGTTAGAAAGTGTTTTTTGTTTTCTTCCCAAGTCAAAAATGAAGACGCAAAAAATTAAAAACCAAAACTAAACATTTCGGTTATAATTAATTCCAGTTCTGCTCGTGTCATCTGTGCATCATCTGGTAAAATGTGTTGTTTATACTATACATATTGCGCACGCTTAAAAACCCGGACAAGATCTACATAGAAGACGCATTTGGCGAAGAAAAAAATATGACATTAAAATTAAAAAAAAACCTTTAAATATTGTTTGAAATTTCTAAAGTTTACAAATCCCTAAAACTAAATTTAAAATTCCAGCCCCGCATTTAAAAAAAATTGCCTTGACGGTGGTATCCGAAGAACAAAGAGTCGAATTTAGAAACTATTAATGTCATCTAGTAGAACATAAAAACGACTATGAAAAAGTGTTTCTTGTTTTTTCCCATGTCAAAAATTAAGGCGCAAAAAACTAAAAATTACAACTGAAAAGTATTTGGAAAATTTACAATCTTTTTCCACGAACTTAGTTAGTTTTTAACTATTAATAATGCCATATTTTAAAACATAAAAAGGCAATGAAACAGTTATTTGTTTTTTCCAATGTCAAAAATTAAAAATCAAAACTGAAAATTGTGGTCCTTGAAAGTATTATTTTTTCACGAAATTATTAAATTTTCGAAATCCCCATGCACGCATACCAATTTGTAGCACCCTTTATAACAAACTATATGTTTCTGCTGCTCTCTCAATAAAAAAAAAACTTTGAATGCAGAAAATAATTTTTTTCTGTGACGGGAAAAAAGTTTGACATTTTATCTCTGTTGACAGGTAATAAAATGTCACTTTTTGTGAAATTACTTTTTCCCCGGGAAAAAAGTGATGTGATTGCTTTTTTCCCGGATATAATATACACACATAAGTAAAGGTAGATATTTAATTTTAGAATATTTTATTATACAAAAAGTTACATTTTCTTTAAATCAAAAAGTACAATTATTAAATGTGCATTGCATACATGACCTGTTCATTTTACTATTCGGTACAGTCGAATTTTCTCGTGTTGAAATTGTACCTGGTCGCAAATCGGGTGTTCTTTCAGCACTGCCACAGGTTCTAAACACTTTATTAGCTATTTCTGTCCTGTGTGCTACCGATTCATCAATATACCCTTCAGCGACCGTTGATGACTTCCAACCGCCATGTTTCTTGAGTGTCAACAAGTCTCCCCCAGATTCAACCAAAAGTGTAGCAGACGATCTTTGAAATGAATAACCCGTGTATAAGGTAACGTTCCCGAATATTCAATATCATTTAATGTTACCTGGCTGATTTCGCATATTCGACAAGCTCCTGCAATCGCAAGTAAAACAACAACCTTGGCCATTAAATAAACTTCATCGGGAGCATTATTTAAAAAATCACTAATATTTGTACTCGTAAAAATCGCAGCTTTCTTGGGCGTGTAACCTTTCCCATTTTGTTTTAGAAATGCAATTAGTTTGAAATATTTTGAAATGTCTACATTATTATTGGATTGTAACATACTTTTAATCATTGAATAATTCGACCACACTGTTGATGGCTTTTGTTGTTGTGTCAGTTCCGAAAAATAGGCCAATAACTCCGTCTCCGACAAAGAACTGCATGCCTTTTCATCTTCCATTCCATAAATCTTGAAAAGGTGTTTTCGTAAATTTTGCGCGATTTAGCTGGCAATAATTTTTGTGACGCTACTTTCGCTGCTTCTACTAATTCCGGTGGAGTCAGAGAAAACTCAAAATCAGACATTTTACACTTTATATTATTTAAAATAACTACTAAATAACCACTAAAGTTCTTACTTTTTATATTAAATCACAGAATTAAATTGACAGATATTTGATTATTTTAAAGGTTTCCTTAGAAACGCAGGTCCAATTGTCGCTATAAGTAAAACAGCCTACCTACTAGTTTAAAAAGTAAAATTTCAATCGATACTTTTCTGACTTTAATATATTGTAATAATATCGTCGTTTTCCCGTCACAGAAAAAAATAGTGTATTATACACGGGAAAAATATCTAATTCTTTTTTCCCTTGTATAATAAATAACTATTTTTACTTTCAAATATTTATTCAACAATAAAAATGAGATATTGATATATCTTACCTAATTCAGACATTAAACTGCACATGGCCTTACATGCGTCATAGAGAGCAGCTCCTTCTCCAGGTAATTTTGCCGCCCACATCCAATTGCCACTGCATTTAACATCTTTAAGATCTGTGACTGTAGCAAATACCAAATTGCTAGAAAGATACATTATGATGAAGTGAAATGGTATAAAAAAAGGTTTTAGTAACAGGTAAAAATGGTACTAGTTTATTAGTGTGAAAAATACTTGCCTTATTGCTTCTACCACTGACATTCTAGCACCTGCAGCTACATTTACCAAGCCTTTAATGGGTTGTTCTCCAATAGAAGAAGCTATACCTTCCTACAAGTAAAATTTTAAACTATCAGATAAAAATTAAATGAGTTCAATTACATTTTTTTTATAACCTTAGAAAATTAAGCCAATAGAATAAGCAAGAAAAAACATTGTGATGAAGTATGATATGCAAGCATTGCAAGCACAAAGTTGTTCATAAATATGTCTTCTAGAACAATACTAAATAAATGCAGGTAAAATATATACAGGGTGTTTCACGGTGGATCGAACGGTGGACGTTTATGGAAAACGGGTGATACGTTTTCTTCAAAAATTTGGTTGCTCAGATAAACAACCATGATCTATCGTTTAAAAATATTTTCAGCAATGCCATTGCCGTTTCTGTCCGAAACAGGTGGCAATATCGTTATTTTAAATGGAACACTCTATATATTATATTATTTTCTAATTCCCTATTAAATTCCACGTATATTTTGTATAAAATGTTATATGTCTAATTTCACTTGTGTTTGAGATATTGACGTTTAAAATATGCCATTTTCAGACATTGACAGGCTGGTAGTACTGGAACGGCGCATCTTGGAGAAAAATGGTTTTTACCTCTCTGTCTCAATTCTTTATTCTCTATCTAAAAGTTACAGCTTCCGGTTTAACGTGTTAAATCGTAAAACCATTTTTTTGGTTTAACATGTTAAACCGGAAGTTGGTATTTTTGGATAGAGAATAAAAAACTAAGATAAAGAGGAGAAACCCATTTTTCTCTTAGATACGCCGTTCCAATGCTACGTCCTGTCAAAGTCTAAAAATGGCATATTTTAAACGTCAATATCTCAAAAACAATTGAATTTAGACATATGATATTTTATACAAAATATACGTGGAATTGTATAGGGAATTAGAAAATAATATAATATATAGGGTGCTCTATTTAAAATATCGATGTAGTCACCTATTTCAGACAGAAGCGGCAATGCCAGATTGCTGAAAATATTTTAAAACGATAGATCATGGTTGTTTATCTAAGCAACCAAATTTTTGAAGAAAACGTATCACCCGTTTTTCATAAACGTCTAACGTTTCATCCACCTGTATGGTTTCAGTATAAAACTTATTTCTATTATTTATGTTTACTAAGCTACTAATATTATTTTTCCTCTAAACTAAACAATTTTTTTGGAAAACATTTACAAAAAAGGACATTTATATAAGGATTAAATTGTGACATTGAGTGACAAAAGTAATTAGGGTACTGGTTTTGAGGCAACCTGCTAATTTTACACACATAATAAGAAACTTACTGGACTTCTGTCTACTTCGTGGATTAAGTTGTCGCAGTTACCTTAAAATATATTGTACTTACTTTACTAAACCTAAATTATTCTGCTTATAATTATAAAACTTGACAACGTCCAAAAATTGGTTTATTTTTTCTCGATAACAAAAACAATAAATGTTACTACAACACACCGATATGGTTCAATTTTCTAAGGTTTTTATTTTTTTCCTGTTGCTAGTTTTATCAATCAAAAACCGATTTAAAACTTACATAGCCGAAATGAGATACAGCAGTAACAGCTACATCAGCTAAAGGTGTATGCAAAGGTCCTACACATTGTTGCTGAGCGATCAGACCGGTAACACATCTGAAAAATAGATAAGATGTTGATTTATATCAAGTGTATTATATTTATATTTACAAACTAATACCAATAGTGACATATGGATGATGTAGCCCAGAATACTATGACCAAAAATATACAGGAGATTCCATTTAAAGATCAAAGGTTTGGGTTATTTTCCATAGAGAAATTTCTGTATCAGTGGTTTCGGTTCAACTAAACCGATATGGGCTCTAGGTCTGCTTAGCGAGATTCTAGCGTGTGTCTTTATAGTGATTTCTCTATATATTTTAGTTATTTTTATAAGTGTGTTAGAAGGTTGGGTATGCTTTGGAAGTGTCCAACTTTGACTCTAGATTCGACCCAGACAGCATCCTTCTATAGGTTTACGCCTTTAACTATTGCAATAGTTGCGTGTAACTTTCTTTCTTTCATCTAGAGATGGGAATCATTACTGTCTGGCCGGCTCGGACACATTTTCCGCCCGGGTGCAAGTCAAAATTTGCCGCCCGGGTGTGACAGTTTTTCAGTTTTTTGTTTTTTCCGATACTGCGAACCTGATAGACGTTTGCGTTTATCAGAGATCTATAATTAAGAAATCGCGTTGTAAAATTTAGGTATACATATATTTAGCATTCAGCGATAACCATTTTCATTTACGTCTTTCTTTTATCTACAAGTTACATTTAAAATCAAGCTACCTGTCGAAATTTAGGACGTACCATTAAAAATGCAATTTTAATTCAAAATTACTTTTTTGAACTTAGTATGAATTTCTTTACTAAGAAAATTGTATACGTTAAAGCATTGAAAGCAAGTTTAAAACCAAAACTAAAATTTCTTACCTTGGAAAACAAAATTAAAATTTTTCTAAATGTGCGTTAATAAAATCTAATTTATATTAACCACTATTTTCTTAATAGTTCCAGAAAAACTGCTTGCTTGTATGAGGTGAAGAGCGACACGACGGTATCAAAAAATACCGTTTCAAAGTAGCAGTTACACATATACCGACCCGTCATTACTTTCGTCAGATCCTAAAGCCTTACTGATGAGCCAAATGGTGAAACGCGTCTAGGGATGGATCTGACGACATGAAAGGAGCTCTTCAAGTTTTGCATCGCTATTTTGTTAGCATTTTAACATTTTGAAGAAGGATGAATGACAGCCCTTTGGTTTGAAGCCAAAATATGACAAATTATTAGTAATATCTAATTAGGTGTTCACTTATAAAATCCCCCTCCCCCCAAAAGACTCTTACCTGTCAACTTTATTCGTAAGATATCTTTTACTTCCCACTGATGGCAATCTTAAAACTTTTTCGAGACACTGATAAATGGATATGGCTCCGGGCAACTTAAACTGTTTAAGGACTGGCGCTTTCCTTTCCAGTTTAAATATTTTTTGTGGCATTTTTCCTAATACATGGTCCAGTTTTAAATTAAACGGTCTTGCTGATTTTTTTGTTTCGTCTACTGCTAATTCCACTGATCCTGTTCCAGTTACTTCTCCGACCACATTTATTGGACATCTGAAAGTAAAAAAAAAATACCGGATAAGATTGTTTAGAATTCAAGTTATTTAAAATCTGGTAATTCACAAAAGTTTTCAATTTTTGGTAAAAGTGCATTATTATTATTAAGGACGATATTCCTTAGCTACAAATAACTATGCTTAAGCCATTGTATCATTTGGGTTTCGGATTTTAAGCGAGACCGGCGTACACACACACGTAATGAGCAGTGGCGATTCGCGCCTTTAAAAATGGTATAGTGCGGGTCCTTAAACAATCATTGACTAAAAACCTGTGTAACAAAACGTCTCACTTATCCTCATCTGTCCAACGACTGAATGGAGATACCAACAAATTATAAACTATGTCATTAATTGGGTTTATTTTTAAAACACACAACTAAGTAGGTACATACACTACTGAATTAACTGAAAAATAAAAACAAAACTTTTAAATCACACAGTAAATCGCGTAAACACGATATCTATAACCATAAGTTTCGCGAAGCCTCAAAATAAATACCTTAAGGTTAGGCGAACCAATGCTAAAAGAATGGTAAATATGACTGATCTGTTTTTAAAATGCCCTTCATCATAATGCAAATTGTTACATGCTGTTACATGTGCATATCAAAGCCATGTAAGGCATTTGGTCTTCATTTGCCTTGAGCTAACGAACACGGTCGGCTGGGGCGGGCCAAAATGCACGAGTGTTTATAATTATTGACCATCGAAGTTAACCGTGGCCCTATTATGCATAGCTACATTCGGATTAAATTACTACTATTAATTCGAACATAATTATTTTTTAAGGGCTAAAATGGTAGCTGTATTGGCACATTAATATTTAATATTGTCGAAAAACATTCCTTCTGTTTTATATTGAAATTCTTTCTCAGCAATCTTATTTACGAGATTTGGCTATGACAGAGTTCCATTTCTTCCTAAAACTTCTCTTTATGCAGGAAAGAAATTTAGGACCAAAAAAATAAGATTTATCTTAGTTAGATTTCATTAATTTTCATTATTGCAGGATCAGTTTGATCTGCTTTTGTACATAACAGATAAGGAATTTTTTTAGCTGATCATAGCCAAGAGTTGGTATATAAAAAGTATTGTAAAGCAAACATATGTTATCTCTACCACATTTCATCAATCCTCATTGCTCTCACTAATATAATGCCTTCAGCTTCAATTATGACACATCAGAATATTATGTTTATTATTTACGATATAACAAAATATTGCTTCTTTAAATTCTATAATATAATATCACTGTTATTGCTTTCAGAGGGCAAAAAAATATATTGATAGAGATAATCTAAAAATAAAAACAGGTCGTAAGTACGTAATTTTTACGACATCTGTAACCAATGCAGTATATAGAGTGTTATAGAATTGACGCATTATATTTAAATGGGTACTCCTTGTGGGTATCCTAGAAACACCCTGTATTTCATTTTTTAAAATTATAGTCTAAAAAGTTAAGTAAGCACCCCTAAAACTAGACAGAATTTGATGAACGCCAATGGGGAAACTCATTTAAAAGAATCTATCGGTCACAAAGGGCGCCTCGCTCGATGGAACCGAATTTGAACGACGCGATACCTGGCGATTCGCAGTTTCGCCACTTGCTGTTTAACAATTTCAGTCGGGCAAATAATGACGTCATCGATCTGGACGTATTAATTTCAACATTATCAGTTGGACATTTTCCATGGCTGTATACAAATATACAGGGTGATTTCTAAGTTGATACTTCTTTTTTAGCTGTGTATATAAGGCATTCAAATAAACAACATTTTCAAATACCTTTTTTCATAAAACTCAAAAATAAGGTACTTACATTCATTTATTACACTACGGATCAAATACGGTTCTGCCTAACTTGCCCGTTGAATAACATTAAGAAAACTTCTGGGTGTAGGATGAGCCCGCAAGGAAAGCGTTCTGCGTATAATCTCGAAGCAGCAGCCGCACTTTGACGACACTTACCGTAAATTAGAGCCATATCTACTAGTTCATTGTTTTCAAATTTTAGCATTTTCACGTGTCACCAATTTAAAATTAACTTGCTTTAGAAAAACACACCGCAGTAAATTGTCAAATAACTCACCACGACTCGTAAAGTACATGACTAATAAGACAAAAATAACATAAAATATAGCAGGCTACGTTTTGATGACCAGATTTTTTACCTCTGTATCTCGCCTAATTTTAAGTTTTTTAAAGAAGGGTATTTGAAAATGTTGTTTATTTTAAAGCCTTCTATACACAGCTAAAAAAAAAGTATCAACTTAGGTATCACCCTGTATAATGATTAACGTTCTTACCTTTCTCTTTCGCAAATAGCTTTTAATATTTCCAAGTCTTCTTTTTTACACAGCAAGGCATTATTTTCTTGATATTCAGCACCCCATAATTCTAAAATGTTTATTGTTGGGTCGCCGAGTTCGAATCTGTTTGCATAAATAATGCCTCCAGCTGGTTCCACCAGTTCTTTTAATACGTTTCCGTTACCACCTGCACCCTGATCATGGATACTGATGATTGGGTTCTTTTTGCCCAGCTCTAGACATGCTCTTACCACCCGGTTTAGCTTGTTCTCCATTTCGGCATCACCTTAAATTAAAATATCCTTCTTAATCTTTTAAAAAGTAAACTTTTAGGGATCATTTATACAACTTAAACAACTCCATTGAGTGACGGTTGTGTGTTATAGAGAACCACACCGACATTTTTTTAATCAACCATCTTAAAAATTGAGTAAGGGTCCCTAAAATTTGACCGAATTCGCCGCACTTCAATGAGAAACCAATATCCATTCGGATCCTAACATATGGTAGCAAAACCAACAATAGTAATTTTCCTCAGCATCAACTGTACTGTCAATACCAGCTATAGGTATTAAAAAAATATATATTTTTACCTAAATTACTTTTTAGCTAAATAAAAGTAATTAAAAAGAGATATACGTATATGGAATCATTAGTTGCTTTCAGTGGGCGTGGCATTATGAAAAGCTTGCCTAACATAATGTCATGATTCTGGAATATTTTTGATTACTGTAATGCGGCAACCCTGTAAACCAACTGACGGTTGCTAGTTAGTGTAGCAGTGAAGTAAAGTTTTAGTGAAAAGTATTGGGTGTAACAGTAGGTTGTTGGGTTTTGAACAAATAAGTATTCCTACAAAAAATGTGTTCTCTGAATAAAGGAATCATTCCTTTCAACTATCACTCTGCATAAATGGGTAAACCTTAAGTTGTGTGGGCGTTGTTTAAAGTTTGAATTGTACATTACATTTGTTTTTTTATAAAGGTTATACATTTTGAACCAGTTTGAGATTTTTGAGGTAGGTAAGTTTAATTTGTATTTAATTATTATTTGTGGTATTTATACATTCATCATAAACTTATTACGCAATAATAAGCTTCTTACAGCGATATCTGAAAATAGTTTCTTACAGGAAAACATCAAAAGGTCTTTTTTCCACAAATTTTTATTTATTTATTAGTTGAAAACAGGTTTTTTAAAATTCGTGGAAAAAAGACCTTTTGATCAGGATTTGAAAGTTAAATAATTAATACAGTAATTTCCATAATACCCTGTTTAGCCTTAAAATGCATGTGTCTTTCTGAGCAACAAAATTGTTGTGATTTTTTTAATAATATTTACTAGTACTTTTCTTCTATAAAATTGAATGAAGTTAAAGTTCTTAATTTTTACTTACCTCTTTGTACTGCGTTAAAGTCGAGTTCTTCTTTGTTGTCACCCTGTACTTCAACAGAGCTTGCCGCCCCTCCTCCTACACCGATTCTATAGACTGGACCACCAATTTTAACAATCTGTTGTCCAACTTCTGGTGTTAATTTTTCGGTCATATCCGCTTCCATACTGCCTATTCCGCCACTAAACATTATTGGCTTAATCCATTCTCTAAAATATATAAATACAGGGTGGTCAAAAAAGTTTAGAAACAGATAGATAATAAACTTTTTCATTCTTTTCTTAGAATTTTTTTTTTGTAATTGTTATTCTAAAATAATGCTATTATACTATTAGGGGCTCAAACTAAGCAACTTTGTACGAGTGCTAAGGTAAGTTTACTTAAATTAGCTTATTTTGATTCATTAAGAAAAATAATATCCCGGGTCTGCCAACGAAGCGGGGACGGAAGATTATAGTAGTATGTACAACAAGAGTGGATATGATGTCCATATCGCACGAGGAAGTAAATTAAGCACGCTGCCGTAGGCGGAGTACTCAAAGTTCCGAGCGCAATGTGGACAATCCAGTTGAGTCAACTTACGAACTTCATGCTAAAATTTTTAAAAATTATTTAAATTTTACAATGGACTTCATAAATCTATGATTTTTTTTCTTACCCGTGATATTAGGTGTTTTTCAATTATAGTTTCTTAAACAAGAGCATTTTCTGAGTCAAAAAGGTGTACTTGATTGATCTTAATACCTTTAACGTTTTTCGAGATATTTCCCTTTAAACATCCCAAAGCATAAAAAAACATAGTACATCATTAAATTAATATTTTAATTATCAAAAAAAAACTTATAAGTATGGCATAATCGGCTTAGTTTGATGTCTAGTATCTCCAGTTACTCTACGGCCCATAAGTTATAGGAGACCCTGTATATAGGGTGTTCAATTTAAAAAAATGCAAGTTTAGATAAATTCCTCGATAATGATTCCATCCCAGCTTCGTTGGCGGACCCGGTGGTAAGTTTTTTTTTAACCTGTATATTATCTTCATAACAATTATAAATCTCCTACCTTCTTTCACTATCATCGCTGTGTCCAAAAGACCTTACAAAACCACTAATAAGGGGTTCCCCGAATTTATTACCATAATCGGAAGCTCCATTACTAGCTTCTACAAGCACTTCCAGCGGTGGGGCAAAGTTTGAAGGATACTGAAATGATTCGTCTTCCCAAGACAACTTGTAATCAGGAATGTGAAGGTTGCCTGAAAATAAATACAGTACAATCGCGATAATATGAATATTTACTCTTATAAACCACTCAGTATCTCAGTATATAATATTTTTTACATTGGCACTCTGTAGTATGAATAACACTGTTCATACTGCAGAGTGGTCAATGTAAAAGGAAAATCAAAATGCCTTTCTTCAGTTTGCTCAATTAAAGGAAAAAGCAGAAATATCTTGTTATAAAAGATTAGTTAAGTATCTTAGGTTAGGTTATTGTATCAATACACACTATGTAGTATGCTAGGTACAATAATAGTTGTTAGATATGTATTCTTTGTAAACTTCGCTAATATAAATGTTCCGTTAATATGAAACTCCGAGATTGTACTGTAGTTAGAAAAACCCTGGGGAAAAACCACTACCACCGCGGTATTTTATTGTGTAAATGCAGTTAATTAGAATATTTTGACTGAAATAAATTTGGTAATACAAAATCCATCTATCTCTTTTTAATTAAATTATTTATTAAGTTAATCAGCACAACTAAAATAAAATATTTATAAGAATAACAAATGGGTGTTAAAAACTAAACAATTCTAATATTTAGTTAAGAAACCATTATTAATAATAACACTTTGTAATTGTCTCAGAATGCTTAAAACTTAATTTCTGGTGTATTCTTCAGATATTCGTTCCCAACTTTCTACTATTTTTTGCCTTAGCTTAATTTCCTATAACCTGTTGTGAATGAAGAAACGACTGAATTCTTTGTTATTGAATTTATTCCAATAAAAATTCACCCTATATTGGGCTATTTTTGAGAAAATAAATGGATTCTTATTGTTAATTAGAGGGGTATATTGGAGGACATAACACGGATCAACTTACCTACTGAATATCCCGCTGTTCCAGCTATACAGTATCCGCCTCTCCCCACAGATTGTACATCTCTTATCCTACCGCCAGTTCCTGTAGTAGCACCGCTGAAGGGGGCGACTCCTGTTGGGAAATTATGCGTTTCTGCGGTAAATATAAGGTGCGATTCTGATGGCACTTGTCGTAGTTCACTTACTGAACCGGATGCTGCAGGTCTTAAACTGCGATGAATGAAACCTCTTATGGCACTACAATAAAAATAATCGTTATTTTTGTACCCGGGGCGTACAGTGCCTTGTTGCGGAAAGCTGTTCGGAAGCAATGATGTAACTGCTGGCGAGAAAGATGCAAAAATACTTCTTGTATGAACAAACATATAAATAGCTATAATCGGGTACCCGGCCGGATTTGCCAGAAATAATATATTCTCCTCTTCAAATATGAACAATATTTAATAGCCACAGAGATTGTTGGTGTCTAAATTTAAAATTTTAAGTTTATGACAGAAATATTGTTAAAAAGTGTATTTTATACGCAGAGGGCATGTATCCACTGAAAGTTTGTCAATAAAATTGGCACTTCATATATTGTCCAATGCTGACTAGGTTTATGAACAGCGAATCAGGCTCTCACGTCATATATTGTAGTATTAGTTCTTTCCAAGGCCTTCTGCGTTTTAAGAAGTGAGTAAAACACAACACAGGCCTGTTCAGAAAAAAAAATAGTAGTTCAAATTTGACGTGCGCAACGTAGATGACGTAGGTAGTGGCCTGCTGCTACACATTTTTAAGTAAACAAATATTAATATGTCAACGCCTTGACATCTGGTCCTGATTTGAGGTATTTTAATTCATCCAGAATGTATAAATTTAATGTAGTACATATTAACAAAACGTATAGTTTTATTTATGTACATATGTTTGTTCACCAACAACTTAGAAGCCACCAACATAAACAAGATGTCTATATTTGTTTTAATAAAAATACAGGAAAACTCAAAAATATACAGCTCTGTTCAGTTCTGGTTGCATTACCCTGTACATTGAGTAATTTGGCACATATTCAAAGTAGCTGTGGTTTTTACCAAAAAAAAAAGTTGTGGTGTATAAAACTTTCTTAATGAGAGTTTATTTTGCTTATTTTCTTTTTGATGCTGGGGAAGCGTGGCATCCGAACCAAGTGTATGAACTAGTGTGTATGCCCACTCCGGGGATCGTACCCGGAGCCACGGTCGAATGCCAGTAACTCACCATGGAGGCAATGCCGCGGTTTATTTTGCTTGTTGGGCGAGAGCTTACCTTAATATGCCTAAAGGTAAATTTCAGTATATTCCCTTTCATAAATCCGCGCTATTTTTAAACTCTCGAGAAATTTGCATCACTATTACAATTTGTTTACGAAATTTCTTAAAAGACGTTCACGTATAGATTAATGCTTATATTTGCTGGGGGTCGAACGTAAAGATACACTGATAAACCATGAATATACATAAACACATTAAGCAATAAGTATAAGTAATTTACTTTATTATTTCAACGTCTTCTTAGGGGGTCATAATCACAAATATAAAATGTACGAATCTACAAGATTTATTTTTATTTATTAATTGAGCATGTTACATCTAAAAATATTCTTAATTCTTATCTGAACTTTGAATAATTATTGGGGCAATTATTTGTTATTTGTGAAAGATTAAATTTAATATTCGTCAATAATGTTAAATCAATTAATTTCGTTTATAGTATTTGTCCCAAAGAAATAGTTTTGACAAAATTTTTTTTTATTAACATAAAACACAAGTTTAAGAGTTAAACCAGAAGTTGATGTTTTGAATAAAAAATAAAAAGGTTAGACAGAGATGTGCAAGCGATTTTTTTCCAAGTTGTACCATAAATAAACTGTATAGGCATGGGTAACACTGTGTTAAATGGCGCTATTGTGCTGACACCTTTCGGTGTGTCACAGGTGTTGAAACCGCGTCGATGATTTCTATGACACCGTGACACCTTACGACGCACTAAAACAGCCTAACCAGAAAACCCTCGCGACTCTCCGGACTTGAAACAGCGTCAATGACTTCTATGATACAATAACGCTTGTATGATACGTAATATGCTTAAACACTTGTGTTGTGATGTGACTCTCTGGTCTCATCTTTGAATAGGCGTTGCGGCCAAGTATCTCGCCTTAAAACGGCAGAAAAATGAACTGAATCCAACGGCAACGGTAAAAAAAATGTGCGCCTGCATCAATTCATCTGTCATTTTTGGTTTCAAAACGCGAAACCGCAATTGTGTTGACACAGTGTGTTGATACCATAAGCGGTGTCGGTGTCATTGTATCGACACGCGAAAATTTAAGGTGTTATCCATGCCTAAAACTGTAGCCTGTTAAAGTGTATAAAATGGAATTTTTCTAATGTCAGCCTTTTATTAACAGTGCGTTTTTGAAAATATAATAATATAGCCAATTTACTTGGTTTGGTTCCCAGAATTTAAAAATTTTCATTGGTTCAAAATAGTAATACATTTTTCGGTCGTCGCGTTTTTGCGCCACCCATCAAAAGTAATTTTGACTTATTGCTCATTTGGTATTCTTCAGCCTTGGTAATAAAATTTGTTGCTTGTTTTTAGTTAAAACTGTGCTAAAGTTTAACGCAGCTGTTATAGTTTGCGGCACTAAATGACCACCTTGTATAAATGGGTTCAATATGGTTAACCCTCGGGTTAACCATATTGAAATATATAAAGCTAACCCAATCAGGCACATATAGAGTCTAAAATATAAAGAGGGGGGGGGGGGGGGGGGTAAATTTTGTTTATAAAAAAAACCTCCAAGATGTCATATATCCTCCTTCTACATTTAATCGCAAGTCATTTAATTAATAAAAAAAATGTCCTTTCTTGTTCTGCGAATATTTTTTTACTAACTAGAAAATTGTAATTTTTACTAGTTTCTTGAATTATGGGGGTATCCCTTTACAACCCCCGTAATCTCCCCCCCCCCCCCCCTTCCCCCCACTAGTAAACACGCGTCAAGTCGGTGCTATAATGGGAGTTTATCATCAATAAAGCTATTGCTAGGTCATATCATGAATATTTTGCAGCTCATTGAAAACATGCACAACTTCCATAAATTTTAAAAACGCAAAACTGGCGCAATTACTAGGTGACGTCGATCCGATAAAAATACAGTGAGCATCGTTACCGATCTTTCACTTGTCCTTCCACTTACATTCGAATTATTGTGGAATTTTGATGTATTTTTGTTTAAAATAACTGTTGGTTTTATTTGTTTGCTCCCAGAGCAGAAAGATCGACAAATACCTAACTTAGGTTAGACTTTTTTTAACTGTCATTTCATTAGCTTGGTCTTCTGTCAAAAATCTTGGTGTGGCCGCATGTGAAACCTTTTATGATAGTTACTTAATATATTTTGTTCCTAGAACTCTATTAGGTAATTTATTTTAAGACAAAATATAGAGATGATGATGATTTTTTTTATTTTTCCGCAAAGGTCTGTTTTTTTTTTATTGGATTACTTTTCAGACATTGTCATTGTATTATAATATTAAAATTTTAGAGAACATTGGCAACATTATCAAGCTGCTGTTTTCATGATGATAAAGTCTGAGTTTTTGTACCAATAGTTTTTTATTAGTTTATTTTCTCAGTGATGGCTTAAAAATATCAAAAAGTACAAACACAGAAAATTTTATTTTTTGTTCCTTTATACACTAGGACCAAAATCAAAATTTAGTGAAAGAGTCCATTGTGAGGGGAACTTGTACGAATGGCCCTATACAAGAAAACGAGGAGCTTGATGGATAAATATCTTGAAATAAATTAAATAGCTCTAGTTTAGTCATTTGTCATTTTTGAGTAAATGGTTACCTAAATTTAAGGATGGAAAATACCCATAAAAATATATTTTTGGCATTCAATTGTTTTGTGAGAAGCAAATACAGATTTGCTAAGCAAAATTTTGAGACAGTCATGATATACTTAGTTGAATCAGTTAAAAAATCTATTTAGATACCTATTATTTAAATTAAGTAAAGATAATCCTAAAAACTAGTTAAATTTTGTTAATTATGGTAATGAACATTAGAATTAATTTACATACTATAACCATATTCATGCACAATTGGTGATAATTTTAATACCACTTTGCTGTCATACAAAGCTTATCTTATTATGAAACTAAACAGTTTTACTAATCCAAGGATAGTAAAAACAAATGCCTATCCAAGATTTACTTTTAAACATATAAAATTAAAAAATAAGGTTAATATAAGGTTGTATAAACATAAAAGGATTACCTGCTATTATCACTAAACTTGATAACATTGTTTGGGTTTGTATATTTCTGGGTATTAATAATCATATCAATTAATGATTCTTTATATTCTATACCATCAATTATCATCTTTCCTTTAAAAAACCAATGTCGACTGTGTTCACTATTAGACTGGGCCAAGTCAAAACATTCTATATTGGTGGGATTTCTTTTTAAAACATTTTTAAATAAATTTGTGTAATAAACTAAATCTGCTTGATCAAAAGCTAGCCCTAACTCTTGATCAATTTCCTTTAGGGCTTCTTCACCTTTTTTTAGTACATCAACTTCCTTAATACTTTCTTTTTTTAAAAGCTTTTCATTAAAACTGTTTTTAGGAATATTTTTCGTAGTGTAACGGCACTCAGTCATACGGTCGAATAAGCATGTTGAGAGATTCTTTTCAACAAGTTCTGAAACTTTAGTACTTGTTTTAAAAAATACTAAATATCTTCGAGACACTTCTAATCTAACCACTTGTGCTAATCCCAAGTTTTGACAAATCGATACAGCATTTGTTGAGTTAGCAGTAGAAAAATTAAACCTTGGTCCTACCTCGATCAGTAATTGATTACCAACAGATTGAAGATGGTGCTTCTTTGACAAATTCTCAGGACACAACGGATCTTGCAATACCCAGTGTAAAGTTTTATGTTCTACCTCTGTTAATGCCCTCGATACTTCTACATGATAGCAGATTTCAGTTTTAATATCTTCCACTAGGTTATAAATTTTCTTAAGTGAAATTAAAATTTCTTCCTTTTTTGCAGGTGTGAAGCCAGGTTGCTTGTAATATCTTAAAATTGAGTGATTCGTATCCATGTTTCTTGATGAGCAAAACTAAACTGAATAAACTTGTTATTTTCCAAATTAATATCTGTAGAAAAGTTACAGAAATATCAAGATAAGCATGCAATAAATTTCAAAAGGTTGACCAAATAGGTTATCAACATTACCACACAGTTTGCTTTATTTAATATTATTCAGTAAATACTTTTGAAGATGTGACACGCCAAAAAATTGTTTAAAGTTTAATTTATCACAAAATATCTAAAAACTAAAATTAAAAAAAAAAAAACAACCATGCAACGGTTTAAAACCCCAAAAAAACACAGCTTACAGCTGTCACTGCTGACAGCACCGAGACACAGAGGAGATATACCGTACTCTAACACAGAGAACCGATAGGCACTAATCCTGCCACAGAGGAGTGATTGACAATAAAACGGCAGTAACGGCACTCTCATTGGCCTGGTGATATTTTCTTAATTACAATTATATACCTACTCTTTTGTTATAGCGCACCAAGCTAAAATATATATTTTGGTAAATATCTACCAATTACCGAGGAGAGTAATTTTTATTGATTAAATGGCTTGAAAAGCGAAATTCAATTATCATGCATTTATCAGACTTTTTATAAGGGGATTCCATTAACGAGCACTGTATATTTTAAAAGTACTTGCAAGCACTGTGCTCAAAGTACTATTGTGCTTAAAACACTTTCGAGGCAATTACTGCCGAGCTTTGCTCTCGCAAGATGATGATATAAGAATTCTGGTAGTTTACTTTTATAATATAATTTACATGACGTGTGGGCTAATTATGGCTCGCTAAAAATTTGGGGTTCTGATATCAGCTGTTCTGACAAATTACTGCTGTCGTCTGTCGGAAAACGAGAGCATTGATTCCGCAGACTATAGAAAATTATAAAAATAAATAAAAGAAAATTAACAAAGAACGGTAATTAATAGCAGTATAAAAGTGACCTATATTCTTTTCGCCTAGGGAAGACTGGGGCAAGATGAGGATGAGGACGGGATACCTATGACGTGATTAAATCGCGCTATAGTATCCAGCTAATTGGTTTATTTCAAAGTCGAAACTTTTCTCAATGAGAGGAAAATAAATGTACTTACTGGTTAGTTGTTACAAATATTATTATCTATTTTTCAAGAAAATCATAATTATCAAAATTTTTTAAATAATAGAAAATATTCATGTATTTTTTATTAAAACGTACGTACCTACTAAAATACGTTGTTTTTTTTATAAATTTAAAGAAAAACCAAAACAATATATTTTACAATAAATAACTTAGTTGACTTATTCTGACACTTGTCATTTTAAAGTCAGAAATTTCAGTTTAAGACGGCGTTAGAACCCTTTAGTGAAAATAAATGCATTAAGAAAATTTAAAAAAAACGCGGCAGTGGCTCAGAGGTCTGGCGGTCCGGGTTCGATCCCTCTAGTGGGCATACGCATATTAAAAAAAGTATGTACGAAATTTAGTAGGTTTAAGAATGTAGGGAAGAGTGTAAAATGTATCATCTCCCAACCCACCCCATTCACGCCGGTAACCAGGCCGGATGAGATCGGACATATCGTGGGGTGCGGAAGAAAGTACACACTCCCTAATCGGTAGGTCATGCAATGATTCAAGAAACCAAGGGTTGATAGCCATTGCCTTGGGGGGTATCGCGTGACTGAGGATCGTGGTTCGGAACCCACGTTAAGCTGTAGGTCCCCTCGGGAATGGCCCTGGCAGCGAACGAAGAGGCAAAAAGCCTAATTCGAAAGAAGGGCATGAAATGACAATGACAAAATTTAAAAAACATAAAATAAAAATATAATCATTTTAATGATTAAAAAATTTCAAATAATAATTTAAAATTTTGGAAAATTGTTCAAAAAGTTTTGTAAAATGTCCAATAAAAATCAAAAAATAAATTAAGGGAATATTTCTAAACATTTTTTACATTTCTGGTAAACTCCAAATAATTCCAAAAATATTTGCAAGAAAACTTCAGAAAACAATTAATTATTAAATAAGATACCTATATATTAATTAATTAATAAGTGGGAAGGGTAGACAAGACAAAGTCTTGGGGTACCTATTGATCCTTTTTTTGTTCCATCTTTTATGTGTCTTGGTATAATTCCACTTTTTCATCTCAGAAAAAAAATGTGAGTACCTATTGCTCATAGAGGCCATCCTGGTGTTCAGTTTTGCCTATTGTTTAAGTAGAGTGACAGACTCCTGTCCATATTGCCTTGAAATTGTTTGGTAAAACCCCACTTGAACCTGAAAAATAAAAAATCAATCGTTTCGTCAAAAGAATTTCAAAAATAGAAAATGACCTTCGTCTTGTATTTAGTTGAATCTTAAACAAGAAGGTGGATTTACAATTTTTGAGTAAGAAAGTGAGGTTAATTTCAATTTAGAAATGTCATACATCAAATTCTAAATCTCGACAAACACTAACACGAGTTCGGTAAATACTACGAACTCGCTTAGTTGGAATATCACGTGACATTACATCTGCATCTGCTAGATTTTCTCAAAACCGCACTCAGTATAATGTATTAAGTAGGTATTATTTAGGTTTTAAGCCGGCCGCAGATTCAGAGAGAGAGAGAGAGAGAGAGAGAGAGATGTACACGTGCATCAACGCGGGTTGATGCACGTATAGTAAATTATTTTATATTGCCTTCCTTGAACGCGCGTGCAATTATTTACATCCACACCCAAACGTTGATGCACGCGTACATTTCTCTGTCTCTGTGGCCGGCTTTAGAGGAAACTTTTAAAATAAAAAGTTCCAATCGGGCTTTTTTATACAGGGTGATTCCTAAGTGGATAGGTACTTCTGTTCTAGCTGTGTAGAGAAGGCAAAAAATAAATATTTTCAAATACCTTTTTCAAAAAACTCAAAATTATGGTAGGTATATACTTATACATACATTTATTACACTATGGATCAAATACGGTTCTGCCTAACTTGCCCGTTGAATAACATTAAGAAAACTTTTGGGTGTAGGATGAGCCTGCAAGGGAAAGCGTTCTGCGTATAATCTCCAAGCAGCAGCCGCACTTTGACGACACTCCCGTAAATTAGCATCATATCTATTAGTTCAGTGTTTTCAAATTTTACCATTTTCACGTGTCACCAATTTAAAATTAACTTGCTTCAGAAAAACACACAGCAGCTTTATTGCCAAATAATTCACCACTGACCCGTAAATTGCATGACTAATAAGAGATAAGACAAACAACATAAAGTATAGTAGGCCACGTTTTAATGACCAGGCCCGCACTTAGATTTTTTACTTCTGTATCTCGCCTATTTTAAAGTTTTTTGAAAAAAAGGTATTTGAAAATGTTGTTTATTTTAATGCCTTCTGTACACATCTAAACAAGAAGTATTAACTTACGAATCACGCTGTATATTATAGGTACTATTATAGATTTGAGTAAATAATTCAATTGTTTAAGTTTTACATGTTCTCGTATGTCCCAAAATTATACTTATAGTATTTTTCCAGTGCATAAATAATGGTGACATTTTGCAAACCAACAAAATCCCTCCAAACGCTATTTTAAACGTAATTTTCTCGTAATCCACACAAACACTTTTGTAAAAACCTGTTTCATATTCAGCGGCAATTATAATTATTTTCAGCGAATCGGGAATCCGGTTTTAGGTATTAGCCAGTGCTAAGATTTTACGGCCTGAAAAACCAATTAGCGGAATTTTGTTGGCTTGCAAAATGTCACCAATATAATATCGATATACCGTTATAACTTTGTTACGTAAAATGGAAGTTTATAACTTTCTGCCAGTATAAATTTAACAATATCAAACAATACAGTTTAATCTGTAAATTGTTCAACATACCATGTACGAACGTCTGCATATGATTAAATCTTAATTTAGTCCCGTGTCCAAGCTTTTGAGGTTCAAATAGCATACGTACACCTCATACCATCTCTGAATTTAATGATAAACTGACATTATAACTTGCCTGGAAATTGGATACTCATCTATTATACGTATCCCTGGCGTTGTTATCGTTCAAAAGCGACATAGGCGCTAACCGTAAACAATAGTGTAATGTTCAGATAGCCAAACACAATTACCTATATTTGTAAAAATGTCTATATCATTCATACTTGTGGCTAGAGAGCAGGCCATTTATTGACAGCATCACCGGGATGAAACAATAGCATTTATGAAATTGCCAATTACAAAATTTGTAAAATGCAGGACGTTATTAGGTTTGAAAATAGATTATTATGTTGATGTAGTCATATATGTATGTAGTATTGTCATGACTGAACGTTTGACACTTCTTCTTTAGTTACCTATAGTTAATACGCTGTATACTTTGTTTTTATTGTTATTTTATAACAGGGTGGAATTTTTAACTGGAATAAATTCAGTATTAGAAAGCCTCTTTATTAATATGGAAATACGGGTGCCTTTATTTTTAGTTTGGTACAATTTTTTCGTTCCGTCATGAAATTTACTCCTCTTTTTGGGGTAGAAACCGCCCACAATTTTTTTCTCAAATGTAAAGGTATGTATTGCAATAGCTCGTTGGAAAGGTTATAAAAAAAGGAATACGAACCACTATTTACTTTTTCATTACGGTAATCTAGACGGAATTTTTTGTTATTATAAAAATTGTTGGATATGTTGCCCATTTTTTTCTTGACAAAACCCTAATCTAAAGGAAAATTAATTCATGTACATTATGTACCATTTTCGGGGTTATTTGACGAATATCGTGTATAAGTCGTTGCCTAAGTTCCTCTACATTTTCTGATTTTGTTACGTAAACTTTGGTTTTTAGGTAACTCCAAAGGTTTTGAATGATAGAATAGTTTTGGACTTGCATTGTCTTTAATTTGTTTTACATCACAACGTTTCAACTGGTAAGTATTTCCAGTCGTCTTCAGAGGTGAATACTAAATAAGTAAAATAACTACAGCTCTATTTATACTAGCTAGATGTCCTGGAGCATGACTGAGATGGGTGCAGTCATGCGTTTAATTCTTGTGCAGTATTTTAAGTTTACATCTACTTAACAAAGGTTTCCAAATATTTCTTATATCTAGTGAGGGCTTACTAAAACAATCTGGGTTCTGGTATATGATAGCAGCTTCCTTGAACTTCCTCTTCCTCCAATGGTGTTCTTTGTGCAGGATTCGAGCTTCTGTCCACTTAATGTGATGACCGTGTGTCCAGGCATGGTCAGCTGCCCCTGATTTTTCGGTTTCTTCTTTAAGCGTGTTGACCCTAGTTTCAAGTGGCCTTAGAGTCTCACCAATGTAGGATTTGCCACATTCGCAGGGAATCTGACAGTTTTTTCTGTCTTTTTGACTTGTTGGTTTCGTCTTCGTCAGGTGGCCTCTTAAAGTGTCTTTTGAGCTGAATACCGTATAAATGTTGTATCGTTGTCCTAGTCTTCTAATTCTCTCAGATACTCCTTTCACATACGGAATGTTGAGTGTTGATTGTGACTCTACTGGCTTCTTTTGTGTATTTGGCCGATTCTTGCGATTTTCCAATAGTTTATCAACTAGATGCCTGGGGTAGCCATTTGTGTTGAGGTCGGTCTTGATGTAGTTAGTTTCCTGTTTGAGGGCTTCATTTGAATTACAGATGGTAATTGCTCTATCCACAAGCGTTCTTACTATGCCATGTTTTGTGCTATTTGAGTGATTTGAAGTGTAATTTAGATATTGATCTGTATGCGTGGGTTTTCTGTACACTGAAGTATGGATGGTGTTGCCTTTTAGTAAGCCCTCACTAGATATAAGCAATATCTGGAAACCTTTGTTAAGTAGATGTAAACTTAAAATACCGCACAAGAATTAAATGCATGACTGCACCCATCTCAGTCATGCTCCAGTACATCTAGCTAGTATAAATAGAGCTGTAGTTATTTTACTTATTTAGTATTCACCTGAAGACGACTGGAGATACTTACCAGTTGAAACGTTGTGATGTAGAACAAATTAAAGATAATGCAAGTCCAAAACTATTCTATCATTCAAGAAACATCATTGTCTCCAACCTTCAAACAGACTCTAAAGTTTTTTTTCTGGCTTTCTACATTACCAAAATGCAAAAGTAAATAGTGGGTCGTATTCCTTTTCTTATGCCCTTTTTAACGAGCTATCTGAATACATACCTTTACATTTGAGAAAAAAAGTTGGGGGGCGGTTTCTACCCCCAAAAGAGGGGTAGATTTCATGACGGGACCAAAAAGTGTATCAAACTAAAAATAAAGGCACCCGTATCTCCGTATATTCTCCGCAAATAAAGAGGCTTTCTAATAGTGAATTTATTCTAGTTAAAAATTCCACCCTGTATATAGAAAAATAACCAGAGAACTCGTTTTTCGACAACTGACATCCAGATACATGATATCGGCCAGCTGATCAGGACCTTTAAAATATTCACAGATTTTGACAGAGGTATTCAGACCGTCATCAGTTTGAGATATTTTCTTTAACGTAGTTTTTAACGATGTTCAGATCGGTTTTAATGTCATAATTTGTAATTTTGGACATTAAATTGAACATTTTATTTAATATTTGATTGTTGGAATTATGGCGGTAAGTGAAATTCATTTGTCCCAAAATGTTTTGCTTCATAAACTTATGATATATTTTTGTAGACTATAACTAACAATTATTATGGATCATAATTATTGTTTTAAACGTGTACACTGTTGGGGTGGTATGGGTTTTCACTTTGGAACTAATGATCGCGGTTTCGAATCCCGCTTCGGACTGTTTACTTTTTTTATTCAAATTAATTTTTTTAGTTTTAAACTTTTTTTTAGTAATTATTTATTTTTGGCCAAAATTAATGATTTTTTCAGGAACGATTTATTAAGACCGTAAATTACGAATCTAAAATTTTTACTTCGGATTAAATTCTTTGGAATTCAATTTTAAAGGAAAACGAATAAAGGGGGCTATATTTTATATTCCCCTAATTTTAAGCTATTTTAAATCAAAAATATAACCAAATGCAAAGCCGAATACAATAAAATACTTTTACATGTGATCAGTTGCGTATATAGAAATTTGTTTAGGGGGGTGGGCCTAAATAAAAAAAATGTTTTGACTACAATTACTACATTTATTATTAACTGACCGACAAGATACCAGAGCAGAGAGTCCAGACTAAGACAGAGACAATAAATCATTTGGGGTGGGATCAACGGTGAACTTGGGCGTTTTCTTAAGGCGGCCGATAACAAAATTCGGTTTGAGTATTTTTGAATATATGCTTAAAACCTTTATAATTCGGGGGGGGGGAGGGCTTCCCCCCCCCCCCTATATACGCCACTGCATGTGATAGTGCAAAAACAAATTATGTGTAGCTATAACAGATAGGTAATTACCAAAATGTTTTGTCATAAAAAACATTTTTAGATTTCATATTCAAATAACTAACTAAGCATTAACAATATTCTTATTCAATTAATTTACCATGTGAGTTTTTCTTACAGAAATTTTAGGGTTCTTTAATTTTTCTTAAATGAACTTTTCAATGCTACGATTTTTCTATACTTACTTATGCCACCAATACATGTATTCCTCAATTTTGCACCACCTTTCTCGTCTCTATTATAATTCACAATTTCATTTATTGTAATACAATTACCGAATATATTTTGAAATTTTGACGTCCTACACTGTAAACTGCTGTGGGAAACTGACTACATTTATCTTAATAAAGATCCTAAATTATTACATTAAGATGTTTATATATAAGTATTTATTATATATTTCATGTAATATGTGAGAATTTTTTGGGTAAAATGTAACTTCTATGTAAAAATATTTAGCAAGTAGTAAAATTACTAATTTATTACACGACATATACTGGTAAAACTACACAAAAAATACACGTAATTCTTAAAATTACAGCGAAATTAGACAAGTTTGTAATATCACAACATTAATTATTAATGAATATTTACATAGAACTGGTAATTTGGATCCTTAGCAGGTCAGCCCGCATACATAATAATGCGGCGTTGGCTGTGTGCGTGATATTTGTGCCGTATTTTGAAGTAGTTTCTCTGTGTTTATTTAATATTATTTCAAGTAAAATATTTTTATTCTTTGATCAAATTTAAATGGAAATAATAACTATATCTAAAAATAATTATTTTTTAAAATAATATACCTATAAATATTTTTCGAGGAACTATTAAAAAGCCTCGTTCTCTTCGTGGTGAATTATACGTCTATAATATGGTGACGGTTTTTTATAGTTCTAGCAAAAAAAAAATATTTAAATTCCATCAAAAAATAAAAATCCAACTATAAAATTCCATCAACAAAAAAGATATCTTAATCTTAAAATTACGACAAACATTGTAAATTTTTATATAATCTACTATAAGTACAAATTATGTTTTATGAATGGAGAAATTCGAAAACTTTACACTACCTTGTCGGAAATTAGAATTAAAGTTACAACGATAATTATTGTTTTATTAATGAATTTACATTATCTTATTGTAAAAAAATGTAAAAGTACATTATTTTAAATACAATTGTGATATTTTTACACCTATATATTTTACACTATCTTCACAGCGATATTTAAGAGGAATTTACAAATGGTAAATTAAATCGTATGTACTTAACAAATGTAAAACTACAATTATGATTATTTCAGAAATGTGTAGAGTTATAAAATGGAAAATTCCTTCCAGTTCGGCTCAATTTCGATGTCGGTCATAGGCGTAGGTAAATTTTGTGCATTAAATTATTTATGATAACTAACCCAAGAAAAAAAAGAAGATAATTTGATAAAGAAGAAACTATTAGCGAAAGGAAATTTACACAAACATCGTTTTATGAAATATGCCGTGGAAGATATACCTAAAAACATAGTGAACCTGTGCTGCGCACACCGCCATATCATTGCGAACTAAATCCTATAGAACTTATATGGGCGCAAGTGAAAGGATTTGTAGCAGACGTTAAGCTACTTTTTGATCAAGCTATTAAGGAAGTGAGACCAGAGAACTGGCGAAAAGCAGCCCATCATGTCATTAAAGAAAAGGAGAAAATGTGGGATCTTGACCACCTGATCGATCGAAACGTCGACCCGTTAATTATAACGTCAAGAGGAGATGACAGTTCTCAGATGACGAGAAATATTGTGATTTTTTATAATTTAATTTCTGTATAATATATTTTTGGTAGGTATTTTGTATTTTTTTATAATGTTTAATAAAAAATAAATGTAGGTACCTAATATCTACTATGTACATAATGCACGCCTTTGTCAAACCATTTTCAGTGTTTGTGACAAAACCCATAAATTGACCCAAACCCTACTAAAATTAATGCCAAATTATGAAAGTGGCTTAAATATTCTTTGGCTTACTCTATAGCCCCTTTGCATACCTAAAGAGCTTTTATTATTCTACACCTTTCTGAAATAGACTATAAAATGTAAATTCGCTGTGATAAATAATTTGTGGCCAAAAATAACCAAACATATTATTTATTATAATTTTACCATATGTAGACTGAAGCCTACTTAGCCTATTAGGCCAGACTTCTGATGAGTAACATCCTAGGATTGTGTAATTTTACATATGTTTACCACTGAATCCTTCCAAGATTTTATTTTTAACGTTTTTAGTGGAAAAATACAAATCCATTCCGCCACCTCCCCTTTGTGAAAAAATACACTCCCTGAAAAATAATAAATTTGCTTTTATATACTAAAGTGATTTCGTACAAAAACTTCACACCGCGCCGCGAAAAGCACGCCATACAGCTTATACGACGATATTTTTATAGCAGAATCGGGACTAAAATCTATACATCTATAACATAATAAAAGACTTTTTATCAGGCCGGGCCACTGTACACTCACATATATGCGCACCCCCGTGGAGTAATTTTATGTGACACGTTACGTATTAAAATCGGTTTTGCCATCCGGAAAATAGCCTATAAGCACCTCTACATTGTGTCTTCAGCACTCTTAACTGTGATGGATTTCGGTCTTTTTAAGGTCCATCGACGAGCATATTTTTCCAGAAGCCAGAATTTACATAAATCTCTGATGTATGAGTCGTAAAATTTCCACAGCGGGATCGCAAATTTACTGTCGCCATATTTAAATGGGCATCGAAAGTTATATCTTCGATAATGCTCTTTACGGAGTCGTTTTTTACTATCTTATGGGCCTAAAAACCATTAAGGATTTTTTTCATATAAACTACATTATTATGGATACCGAAGCAAATATGGAAATATTGAATGTAACAAAATCTACCTTAGAACAGTAGCGTAGTTCGAGAAGATACTTCTAAGGGGGACAAATATAATCTATTTACACTAAAAAAAAATATTATTTTATGTCCAAACAACTTATTTGGAGTAAATTCATTATTTATTTAATTCGCCTTTCTTCTATTTAGAAGGAAAGAAATAAGAACTCAAAGTCTTCTTCCACTGTTATATTAATGAAAAGCTTATTATAGAAATTATCTACATGTTTCGAATACGGAACCATTCATCTTCAGGAGAATAAATGAAATTAAGAAGAAAATGGTAGTATCATTCTAACGGAGCTTTAAGATTAATACATTAGATTAAAAAAGGTTCAATGAGTAGAATAGGGAGAATCATTACCAAAATACACGTCACACCGTTAAAAGAGAAATTACAGTAAGGTTTGTAGCCCTCAGCAGGCGCGTAGCCACGGGGGGGGGTGGGTGGGTATCAGAACCCCCCCCCCCCCCCCCCCATTGATCCAGTTCGTTAACTTAAGAAAGCACTTCTAAAATAATATAATCCTTTCCTTAAATCTGAAAGAGTAAATTCGTTTAAAATGAGAGCGTCGGTACCAACGCAGTTTTAGTTCACTAGTCGTCAGTCGTCACTACGTCCATTATTACACTTTTTTTTGGACTAAATAATATACGTTATATGTAAAAGTCGTGTTACTTATGTCAATATACTAAACTTTAATTAAAAAAAACGTAAGTAAATAATGTTTAGATGCGTAATGCAGCATTTCGAAATACCTTTCAATATTTTCTATGGTTATGTTTTTGCATTCTTGCCGGCCGGCAGCGAGAAGTAATTTTTCAACGTTGCCATATCTTTATAATTTTTGCCGTTAACCTTTTTTTCCTTTTCAGCAAAATGTCTGACAAGGATGGGAGAAAAAAAATCAACACGCTCGATTTCTTTATTATAAAAAAGCAAAAAGTGGATGATAATCAATTAAGTAGCATACCCTTGCCCTTTCCTGCCGTGAGTGCTGTGCAATCTAGTACATCAGATTCAGAAGACCCATGTACTTCTCAATCCTTACCCTCGCTCCCAAAAAAGGGCGTGGCACCCAAAAAACGCCTACGGCGCAATAAAGCGCCTTCGGCGCGGCGTCTTAGTTATAAATTCGTCCTTGGACTCTACAACCCCCTTAAATAATTTTTGAATAGGCGCCTGGCCCTCGGTACTATTAGAATTTAAGTGCGGAATAAGAGGTTTACCAACCCGGTATAAGGTGTGTGTATTAAGAGAAATGGAGAGTAATCTGGGTAGAAATTTAATAATTCATTTTGAAAAATACAATAACAAGTTAACATTATTTATTTGACCCTAATAATTATTTAGGCTAACTATAAAAATATTTCAATCACATACAGGTTTTACTGGAAAGAAATAAATGGTTGTTTATTACAATACATTTATTTGTTTAACCTTAATAAATATTTAATAGATTTAACACCTTATTCTATATTTTTATTGGATATTAAACGATTATGTCACCTACTTACTCACAAAAACAGTGAAATACTGTTTCTTTCGGTGAGTTTGTCGGTGTGTCACATAGTCATAGCGACGGATAGTTCCTTTCCTTTACGCTTAATGTCCGCTGACAATAATGTTATTCCATCCCTCCTTACCACTACTCCTTTAACTCTTTTTAATTGTTGATCGAAATTGTCTCTTTTAGCATCAATAAACCCGAAAAAAAAAACATAAAATCCACATTTACATCCCTTTTATTATTTTGTTAATTCCGTAAAATTGGATTATCCGTCATCCCGGTAACCTACTTCACTATATACAATGAGAATCATTAAAATTGGTTAAACCAAAAAAAATTATGCGGCAACATCAAACATAAAAAACAAATCTTTTTTTTAAGTCATAAAAATTAGTAAATATTACATTATTTATATATAGATACATCATAAGTGTCAATAAAATTTTTTAATAAAGTGACTAATAAAATTGCGCCACATACAAATATTATTATTAAAATATGTAACTGAATATTATGATAATAATATAAAATAGGCAAAACCTTATTATTAAAATAATGTCAAATGCCAGAATTTTAGTCAAAATAATTACTGTTTTTTTTATTACCTTCATACTTTAATTATCTATATTTTTATATTTAGAGTAGATGGCTTGGAAGTTGGAGGAGATGTGCTACGTCCGGTCATTCGTGTATTAAGCAACTAATATAGAGAACAAATTTTAAAAACTCTGTAGAGATAATTAGAAAAAATAAACAACGAACTTATCATTATACTAAGTATAACTAAAAAAACGTCAGATTTAGTCTTTGAACCGCTCCGTCCAAAAGTAAAAAATTGCGTCCTTAAGGCGCTGCCATCAACTGATGGTCATACGTCAATATAGTTTTGGACATAATATTTATAAGGTTTTTCGTGCCCATTTATATTTTGTTTTGGTCACTTCAACTTTATTAAATTATCGAAAAGTTTTCATGGCGTTTCTTTATATTTTGTTTTGTCAATTTTGTTCATTGCGAATTTTTTCATACGGCCATGCTAGCGCGTACTCGCAGCTTCGCTCACGTAGCGATTTTTTAATTAAAAGACGTAGGTGAGTTACGAGGTTAATATACTATAAAAATATAACAATACATTAATTTTCCAAATTTAAAATTAGAAGAAAAATAGAATTCATCGGATTGAATAACAAATGAAAATTTATATTTTTGTCTCATTTTTGTTTTATGAAATTCTATAAAATAGTCCTGAACCGGATGCAGAAGGACTGCGAAATTATTAACACCATCAAAAAGAGAAAACTTCTATATCTGGGTCATATAATGAGAGGACAGAAATACACACTTCTACAATTCCAGGGAAAGATTAATGGAAGAAGGAACATTGGTAGACGCCGTGTGTCCTGGCTTAAGAACCTGAGGGACTGGTTTAATTGTAGTAATGTTCAACTGTTCCGAGCTGCAGTCAACAAGGTCCGGATTGCTGTGATGATAGCAAACCTCCGATAGGAGACTAACTACAAGAAGAAGAAAAAATAAAAGACATTTTATTGAAATGGGCATAAATAAGAGAGCATCCAATAAATTTATGTCTATCCTAGCTTTGTCAATAAAAAATCTTATAATTATACCGATAAACGACAATTTTTCAATTTTTTTTTTAATTTGAAAAATAAATATATTGAATGAGATACCTACGTTAGGCAAATTATTTGTCAAATCTTTTCGTCTGCTTTCAAATGATTTAGCAAACATCACCGAAAACGTTTAAACAAAATGTGTCAAATTTCAATTCAGTATTCTAGCTTGCTTTATTCTTATTCTTCTCACTAAATTCTAGCATCTTTAAAGTGCTTGTTAATTGGTAATTCTTAAAGAGCTTGCAAGCACATTTTCAAAGTGACTGGTGCTTGAAGCTTTACCCAGCTCTGGTCCCAAACGTATTATTAATACCTGGTGTGCTACGTCATTGAATTATGCAGAAGGAGGATAATTTAAAAATAATAAAGTAAAGTTTCATGACTATTTAAAAAAGGAAAATTGATGATGGTTTTGAAAACCCGAAACGTCGGATTAAAAATTTAATTTCAGCAACTTGTAGAGGAGAAAAAATATAAATGAGAATGTAAACTTTATTTTAAGATATCTCTTCAAATAGAGTCAAGAGAAAATAAGAATGAAATCCTGAAAATTCTGTTTTGCCCAAATATCTTCGGAAAGATTCGGAGTTTTTTTTTAAATTTGGAAACACAATGTTGCAGAATTTAGTACGGCGCAACTTTTTTCTAATTTAACCATCTCTGTATCTTATACAGGGTGTCCCACCGGGAACCGAATCGATCTATATATGGAAAACTATACATAGGAAAATTTTGAAAATTTGACAGTATGCTGATGCTGATAGGGGCGACCGGGCTAAAATAGTTTCATAATGGTGGCACTTTCGGGTATACTGGAAGTAAGTGTCAACTTGCTTATGTTAAATGGGACACCCTATATATTATTACCATTTTGCATTCTATGCAAGATTCTAGGCAGATTTTGTATACCATGTCCTATATCTATGTCTAAACGTTTTTGACATATTTGAATTTTTATGTCAAAAATTACGTTTGCAAGCCTTAGAATAATTATCAATTTTTTCTATAAAGAAGCCTTATTTATTTAATTTAAGTGGGATTCCTTGTTATAAAAGACCTGCTTTAATAGATTTTTTATAATATTTTGATAACTATATATACAGGGTGTTTAAAAAATAAGATTAAAAATTAAAATGAAAAAACTGTCAAAAGTCCAGATTTTCAAATAGAAACACCCAAATTTCATAATTATTTCTTATTTAGCATTAAAAATAAGGTTAAGTTTGTATAAGATTGTATATCCCAAAAATTCTTAGTTTTCGAAGTATTGCCAATTTAATATTTTTATATGGGGATTTTGCTGCAGATTTTAGGTTCAGTTACTCTTGGTTGGCTATGATGGCGTTGAAAAACAATCAAATGCTAAAAAATCTATAAAACTGTCACTTAACATTTAAGCATTATTAATAAGCACATTGTGATGGCTTCTGTTTTTGCGGATATCGAATGGCAAATGTGACATGATATAAAATAATAAATAAGTTTAAATAATCTTCGTTTGTATAATTTAAGCGCCCGGGAATGATTATTAATAATGTTAGGTGACAGCGTCATAGATTTTTTAGCATTAAATTTGATTGTTTTTCAACGCCGCCATAGCCAACTAAGAGTAACTGAACTTAAAATCTGCAGCAAAATCCCCATATAAAAATATTTAATTGGCAATATTTCGAAAACTAAGAATTTTTGGGATATTCAACCTTATACAAACTTACCCTTATTTTTAATGCTAAATAAGAAACAATTAGGAAATTTGGGTGTTTTTATTTGAAAATCTGGACTTTTGACAGTTTTTCATTTTCATTTTTAATCTTATTTTTTAAACACCCTGTATATATAGTTATCAAAATATTATAAAAAATCTATTAAAGCAGGTCTTTTATAACAAGGAATCCCACTTAAATTAAATAAATAAGGCTTCTTTATAAAAAAAATTGATAATTATTCTAAGGCTTGCAAACGTAATTTTTGACATAAAAATTCAAATATGTCAATAACGTTTAGACATAGGTATAGGACATGGTATACAAAATCTGCCTAGAATCTCGCGTAGAACACAAAAATGTAATAATTCCATTTAAAATAAATAAGCAAGTTGACACTTACTTCCGGTATAACCGGAAGTGCCACCATTATAAAAATATTTTAGCCCGGTCGCCCCCATCAGCATCAGCATACTGTCAAATTTTCAAAATTATCCTATGTATAGTTTTCTATATATAGATCGATTCGGTTCCCGGTGGGACACCCTATATATGATTTACGAGATGCCTGTAGAGTGTATCCTTATATACCTAGTATATCCCACAAAAAATATTATTTCCAATACAAATTTGTATAAATAGGTAACGTATCCAATTAGTTCGGTTTCTAGATTACAATAAGTTACATTTATGAGCTTTTTAAATTTAAGTAATCTCGTTTTGAACTGATCTAAACGAATAAAATTAAATTTTGTAAAAATTAGGAAGAAAAGTTAGTTACCAAACCCAGAAATAAAAAATCTTGGTATTCAATATTGACGCATATGACAGAAATTTTAATAGTTTGATAATACTTTGTGTTGTGACCTACTTTTTAAAATTTCAAGTACCTTTTGTTAAAACACGTTGGAATATGACGTACATTTTATTAAAGGGTTACAACAATACTTGAAGGTTTGACAAGACTTTTTTAAGTACTGTAGCAACAGGTTCGAATATGATAGACATGTTTAAGTCTGCCCAGACAAATGTTAGACGTACTTATTCAACAGGGCATATGGTGGTGGGTACCCACATCCACCATTTATGTCATCAATAAAATATAAGAAAGTTTTATTATTTAAGTACTAATTTTGTGTAAAGGAAGGTTTTTAATGGTAGGATGTATGGCTGTCTACGAGCTGTGTTAAGACAACGAAAAAGTTCTCAAACCATGGCAAAGGGTATCAGAAGTGAAGTTGGGGGGATAAGCGACGCCCGGGTTTTGTTAATCAAAGCTAAATTGCCGCTGACATCGGTTTGTATATTATTAAATAAATGTTCAAAAGTTCTTGAACATTTTAAACTTATATCTCTACACCGGGTGCGCCAACGAAGCAAGGACGTAAGATTAAATCATTATCGAGGAATTTATCAAAATACTAAACTAGCATGAGGTATGAAATTAAAAGCGGCATATTTTAAAAATATTTTACATTATACAGGGTGGTTCAAAAAAGTGTGACTAAACTTTAATTTTTTTTAAATGAAACAACTCATATATTATTTTCGAATTCCCTGTAAAATTGATTTTGAGATATTGATGTTTAAAATATGGCATTTTCAGACTTTGATAGGCTGTAGCATTGGAACGGCGCATCTTAGAAAAAATGGTTTTCACCTTCCTTCCTATCATAGTTTTGTATTCTCTATCTAAAGATACCAACTTCCGGTTATCAAAGTCTAAAAATGCCATATTTTAAACGTCAATATTTCAAAAACAATTGAATATAAAAAAATATAAGTACGTGGAATCTTAAAGGGAATTAGATAATAATCTAAAACATGGGGTATATTTAAAAAAATGAAAGTTCAGTCCGCCACATTTTTTCGAGCCACCCTGTATGATGCAAAATATTTCCGGAGCCCCTACAACGTGAAAAATAGTATATCCTTCATAAGTTTCGCAACTCAATAAAATATGCTGCATTGAATAACCAATAAAATATGCCCTTTTTTTTATTTTTAAGTTTAAGTTTAAATACCATTGCATGATAAAAAAAAATAGTAATTTAATTGCAATAAAGACGGAACATTAGAAAATTCTGAATTATCTGGAAAATAAAACAGTGGTTACTTGTTATGTTTCACAGTGTTTTAATTCAGTTTCCTGACACGTGTTTCGATCTTTTCAGATCATTCTTAAAGGTAAAGAGAACAAAAAGCTACTCCAAACATGTGTCAGGAAACTGAATTAAAAAACTGTGAAACATAACAAGCAACCACTGTTTTATTTTCCATATAATGGAGATTTCGTTTCACCAACAATGTAGCCTAGCTTAAATAAGTTATAGAAAATTCTGCGGTGGCGACATAACCCTAAAAAAATTACATTTGAAAAAGGGATAAAAAAATCAAGAGCTTTTGACAAGAATAGGGTGCAATATCAACCCTAAAATTCATCATTTCTGAAAAATAATCAATTTTGGCGTGGTGTTGGTACACTTAATAGATAATTACCAGATCTATATTAGCAATTGCAGTCGCAACCCAATGTTAATTGATTTTAAATAAGAGACCTACTTACTTTTGACCAAGAGTCGCCATTAGAGGTAACACTGCTTTATAAACAAAATGTAGGTATGACCTAAAATGTTAAAATAACATTGCATGAAGTTGTCGATAAATTTGTACGTGTGACATAGGTAGTCATAAAAGTTTCACTGATTTAAAATCTCCTATCGAACATAACAGTCGTTGGCAGCGGAGGCGCCAGAAAATTTGTTATAGGTGGGCACACGCGAGCTTGACTTTAGGGTGGGCTGAAATGAAATGAGGTTCTTCCTTGCCGTGAGCTTCCCAGGTGCATCCCTGCTCCCGGTCCAACTGGGTGAAACGTTTCCTCCCCCGGTCCAAACTGACTTCCAAAAAAAGGTACTCCCTCGCCATTACTTACCTACTATACTTTTTTTTTAAATCTCCCTTGATTTAGGGTGGGCACCCATCTTTTCAGGGTGGGCCAGTGCCCACCCTGGCTTTCACTCTGCCCCCTGACCCCTCGTGACGCCGCCACGGTGTTCATTGTTTATTACCACACCACCGTCCAGGACGAGACAGCCCGGCGGTTTGGCGTCTATAGCATCCGGCATCCATTCTTGTCTGTGAACTTAAAATCGCTTACCTACACTAAGAAAATAAAAACTATTATTTTTTTATAAAGAAAATTTCTAATGAAACAATTTAAAGACGTCAACCCATTTTCTGCAAAATATTTGAACAGCCAATAAATCACATTACATCCAAGCCTCGCGCTATGACTGTTTCTTTTCGATAAACCGCAGTTGACTCTTGCCAGGAACAGATAAGTGATGCCTTTTCTATTTGCACATCATTTGCCTGCATGCATCATTCGATTTGATTATTTTCGTAAGAGGAACGAAAAATGTAAATTGGAATTAGTGGTCCGAAAGAGAGAATCACCGTAAGTTGGAATATAAAAGTTACATTACTGCTCAGCAGAGGCGTACGGTAAGATTTAACAGAAGGATATATATTGATTTTTTACAATTTTAATATATGATTTGGTTTTTATATATGATTTGGCTCTACGTTTATCTACTGTTTTTGTTAATTTTTTTCCAAAACTAATAAGTCCGGAAAATTATTTTTTTAATACTGAGTAGGTACTTCAAATACCATACATCAGCACAATCCACTTTATACCGTCGCCGCGGCATGACGCTATTTTCCGGGGGCTTGAAATCGGCACGCGACATCAAATCCATTGCATTTTGGTTTAGAAAATATTCGCCCGATAGACATACACCACGAGTCACAACGAAAATCGGAACAGCTGATCGACCGTACTTGATTGGAGGTCGATTTAATTCACAAGTTATGGAATCTATCATGTAAACTTCCAGGTAAAAAAACGCCGCAAAAATGCTTATAGGGACGGGATCGACACGTGATTCTACAAGGGTGTATTAGTTCAATATAGTCAAGCGTACTAAAAGTTAAAAAAATAATTGTTGGCCTGGTAAGGATGTAAAAACAGCCAAAGTAATAAAAAAAATTAGCAATGTAAGTTGAGTGGGATGGAAGAAAAATGACTGTGTATCACGTCTGAATGCATTACAAAATCTATTTTTTTCCAAAGTAATACCAGTACTGATGAATATTTTTCTACTGAGAACTTTGTTATATCATAAATTAAATATTTAAGCCTGGAAATGCCTGAAAGAAAAATTATCCAGCTTTCTAACTTCAAATATATATCTATTATCGAAGAATCAGTTTGGATTCACTTTACCGTATATACTTTACTGACTGAAGAAAATAAAATCTTGTTGACAAAGTTTCTTTAACTTAACACGTTGAGTGCCATCGTCCAGTATACTGGACATACAAGTTCTTTATATATAGCCCGCGTCCAGTTAACTTGACGCAATTAAACAGCGCATTTATATACTTCGATTTGTTTGCGGGTTACGGGAATCAAATGAATTTGTTCAGTGCGGGCTATAGTCAAAGAATAAATCATAGATTTGACAATTTTAATAGCAATATCAGATCTGGCACAATATGGCAACAAGCAGTTCGAAAGACGAATAATTCCAGTCCGATCGCACTCTTGGTGTATGGACATGACATGCAGGCAGGCACGTCGTGTGAAATTTTGTTGTGGTGTTTGTTTATGCAAAGCTGTCGAAGTTTGTTGATTTTTCAAGATGTCTACGAGTGATAATTACGCAACTCCAAGGTAAGTCTTATCTATTAATATTAGTAATTACTTCTTTCTGTAAATTAAAGTTATTACTGTTTGGGCGATTTGTGACCACTGACGCAGGCTGAGTTAGAAGGGTGTTTGAATGACTCATGGCGAAGCAGTTTAGAAAAGGAAGGGACCAGTTTTACTTACTAACTGGAAGGACAAAAGGAATGTTAGAATGATAAGTACTGCCCACAAACATTCTATGGTCGAAATTCAGGGAAAGAGAGCTAATAACAAGAAAATAAAACCTGCATTCATTATCGACTACAATAAACACATGTCGGGAATTGACCGATCAGATCAGATGATGGCTTACTACTCTACCCCTCGTAAAACCGTCAGATGGTACCGCAAAATATTTTTCCATTTGATGGATTTGTGTATGTGGAATGCCTGCTACATATATAATCTTCATCAGGAGAAAAGTATTAGACTTTTAAACTTTCGGGAAGAAGTGATTATGAAACTTATCAATGACGACAATGAGCCACGCAATTTGCAAGTAGAAGATGAGGTCGAAACTAAAGGCAAATTTTACTATCTAGAGGCGAATCCTCCGACAGAAAAAGACAAATGCACAATGAGACGATGCCGTCAGTGTACAAAAACAAAAGCACAAAAGAAAACCAGATATTCCTGTCCAGTTTGTCCAAAAAAACCAGGTTTATGTGTTTATCCCTGTTTTAAGGATTGGCATGCACAATCTACTTGAGCGCTTTATATGTAGTATTTAAGCCAAACATGTATTATTATTATTTTTATTATGAATAAAGCTTAAAAAGTAATCATTATTTTTGTAGTGAGAAGAATATTTATATGTTCAGTTAACTGGACAGCGGGATATATAGGGTAAAAGTATGTTCATAGCCCATTGTCCAGTTTACTGGACATCTACTGGCGACCTTGAAAATGGCCAAGGTTAGTTTACAAGACCATGAACATGCATTTATCGTTAAAAAAAATCATATTACCCAAAAGTTGGTGTTGTTTCCTCCGAGTCGTTAATTGAATCCCACCATGGCACTCAACGTGTTAAAATAATTATAAATATAGGTATGTATTTATTATTACAAAGCTATAAAAAGACTTTTTCTACTCTCATAAAATATTGATTAATTAACCAGTGTAGTTTTAGGAATAGGGAAAGCCAATTTACCTGAGTCTCTCGAATTATACTGTCCCAGGAGAATAGTCATTGACCTACGTAGAACACACTTATGAATTAAGCATGCAGTCCCCAATACAAACAAACACAGTAGAGTTAGACTACCTCGATTTATAAACATAGGTTGGCAGTGCTCTCTCGTCCGTACCCTACATACATAAAGAATAGCCCGCATCTGTAACACAAATATTGACTGAAATATATTACACCTACAATAGCCCCAGAAACTTATACCATACAATTAATGGGACTCTACCAGAGCAAAGTACCTACACCATTCGCGCCTCTCGTACACTCAATGCATTCGCAGCAATTCTCACAGCATAACAACCACACGATATTTTCCTCGGTAGATTTTCTATATGTGTTGTATACTTTAAATTTTAATGAATATGCAGACTGCAGACCCAAAAATTCAACATTACTTTAGTTTTTAATACTGTTATTTACTATAGGTATCCACATTTGGTTTATGACAGTTAAATGAGATAATAATACTTACTTGTTTTTGACATGTGGAAACAGAGTAAATTTAATTCGCACTATTCCTTAATCATTGTTAAATCCAGCTCTATGAATTAAATGAGTCAAAGAATATTAAGACTAATCTACACAAGGGTGGTAGTAGTACTGCTAATGTTTAATTTAGAGTAGTCATTAATATAAATAAGGAATACAATTGGTCCCAGCACTGCGCCCTGGGGTACACCACGCTATACGTACAAGTAGAATTTATTGTTAATATTTATAAGAACACTGCCGATGCTATATTGTATGAATTAGTTAAATACGTAAGAAATAAATTGGACAAGGGTGAAAAAATATTTGCAGTATTCTCACAACCGTATTCACCATCACTAACTTAACTGTCTGATGGCTAACAGCGGAATAAGAATTAACATTATGTAATAAAATATCACATTCGCCAAAAATCAGGGACGCTCTATTAACAAACAGAGAGTTAAGTTCATAAAATATTCGAACCTCATATATGTTAAAAAAACGTTTTATCAATTAATTCCATCCTTAACGTCATTGCACGTTAATAAATGAAATTTTTTCGGAGCCATTAGGAAAATGTAATGACGGGAAAACCAGGAGTTCGGAGGAGATCCAGTAATTATACTATGTGGGAGAAAGGACTTCTAATTTTACTAGTACAAAAGTACCTACGTTAAAATAATTAAAAATATATTTTATATTTCTATTTATTTACTTTTTCTACTACTGTATAAATAAATTAACTTAACAACACGACAGATAACGAAAGTTGCTAGCTATGTAAAGTATTACTTTCGGTGCCAGGACAAAAAAAAATGGATTATTTTACGGGTGGAAAGTCCTTATTTTATTCGTACTGACAGACTGACAATATTCAAATACTTAACTAGTTGTCATGGATTATTTTACAGGTGGAAAAAGAACTTATTTTATCATTTTAATTTGAACAAAATCAAAGTTTATTACTTAATAATATATTGATTTTCTTGAATTCGATGTCGTCTAATTCTTCAAATAAATTGTTACGCACTTTTACATTCCTATCTCGGACGATTTCCTCATTATCTGACGAGTCTAGTAAATGCGGAAAACCTATTTTGTCTAAGTTCCATTTTCAAACAAAAAAAAAAACTATTAAGGGTTAAAGAATGTTTTTATATCTTATTATACCTCAACATAACCATAATTTCAAATATTAACTGCTAGTTATATCAGCTCAAAATTTCACTGTTAATTTTAACTTTCTGATAAGGCTTAAAATACAATGGTGAATAAGAGAATATAATTTAACAGACTGGTAAGTATCTTAATTGACTGATAGTGAAAAAATACGTGTTAGTGAATACGGCTGTTAGATTTAGAGGTGACGTTTGACAAAGTCTTACATACCCGACTCCTAGAGTTGAATCATTATGATGTTAGGGGGACCGAGGCCACTTATTTAAAATAATTACTTTTGTATAGGTACAACATTTTTAAGTAATTAATGTATTGCTATCAACTATCCCAATTTTAACTAAAATGAACATGAAGTTTGGAGCCAGATGCTTGCCATTTTGTAAATATTAAAGAAATTAGAAATTACGTTTTAATTAAAAATAGTGATTGTTTAGTCAATCTTTATTAATAATTAACTAGGTACCTACTGAGAGTTTTTTTAAATCAAAAAAACCATTAATCGATTTCCAAATTCAATGACTGTAGAGGTTTTATTTATTTATTTATTAGGTATCTATAGATATCTAAATATTATAAGTCTCAAGATTTGCTTGAGCTCTTAATTAAAATATTTTCCTTTTGGAGCCACATCTCTGTCGGTCGCTGAATAAATAAATTTCACATTTATAAATTGTATTCCATGTTTTTGTTTCCTGTTAAACAAAAAAAAAACTTATATTATTACTTAATTTTTTAAGATCATGCTTTGGTTTTTATGTTTTTCTATATTAAAATTAAAGAGCCAGGAGACAGAAGCCAGGAGCCAGCTGGGAATAATAAAAAAGTGAAAAAAAAACAACTTTATTCCAAATGTATTATGGTTGAAGGGTGAGGGTATTAATTTAATTATTTAATTTAAGACGAAATTAGATAGTATTTGGGCGAAGTCTAGACGAACTGTGGGCGTAGCTAACATTGCTTACCCTCCCTCCCCCCCACCGGTATTCCGGGAATCTCCCGGAATCGGGTCTAAAAAAGCGTGTCTCCCGGGCTTTATATAATTTCTCCCGGAAATCCAGTTTACAAAAACGCTCGTGAGGTGACGTCGACTTTTTTTTTTAGAGGTTATTTGGATAAAAGGGCAATATAGTATTATTTGTCTTCACAGCCTATACCGTTATAGAGCGTGGGAAAGGCGGCGACCTTTTTTTTCCCCGACAATATCCTAGTTACGCCTATGTATATAGTACTTATAATAATATCATGATTAGTAAACAAACCTGAACAATGAACATGTCACGTCACGTATAAAACTAAAATGTATTAACACAACTGCAGATGAGCATTAACTTGTAATACAATAAAGATTTTAAAAAAAATTAACTTAATGTTGGAATCGTAGATATCTATAATTTCTTTATTTTATAACCATAAAATCATGAATTTTTATTCAAATAATACTATTAATTGACCTCAAAGTAGAAGTAAGGACCTAACTAATGAGATGTGTCATTGACCATTACCTTATTCCATCACTCTTCGGGTAATTCCGGTGAGTACCTACCATTTTTAAATAGCAAAAAATTATTAGGAATAAAGCCCAAATTATATTTGTGACATTGTAATATACACTGGCGAGCAAAAAATTTAGGTCACTTAGGAAATTTGAAAAAAAATAGGGAAATAAATTTAATTTCGAAATATTTGGTCTAGTAGGTTTCTATCACTTGGCATGGAATGATGATGATGATTGGAGCAATGTACTGTTTGCAGAGGAGTCACGTTTTTGCCTCAATGGCTCAGACGGACGTCGACGAGTATGGAGAAGACCAGTAGTTTGTATTGACCAACGTCTTCCATTGAGGGTGGTTCGGTAATGGTTTGGGCAGGAATCACTGCACAAGCCCGCACAGAATTGGTCTTCGTACAAAATAGCTCCCTAACATCTCACAGGTACATTACAGAAATTTTCGAAGATCATGCGATGCCTTTTATGGTTACCATGGGCCCACATGGCATATTTACTAAGTGACCTACATTTTTTGCTCGCCAGTGTATAATTGAGGCTTCTATAAAGTTTCTATAAATATTTATGAAATATAAAAATTAAGCACATAAACCGGTCGTGACTGGAATCTATCTTTGTGGTAATATCGGACAAATATTTGGGGCAATTCTAGACTGGAATTGTCCCAAATAATTGTCCGGTATTACCCCAAAGATGCTTGCAACAAATAATCTAACCTAAAATTAATCCTTTATCTGATTTGCACATCTAGGAATGCAGGAATTATAGGACCAATTGCTCCTAAGAAAACACCATAATAAGGGTATATAAAAACTTATTTTGGTCACATTCCCGCTGCATCGTTATTTTAAAACCGCTGGAATCCACAAAAGTTAAATTGGCTACGTGAGAGAACATTTTTCTAAAAAAACCGGCCCTTCTGCGCCACCAAATCTTCACTCCGATCAAAAGTGACTTCTAAAAAAAATAAAAACCTGTCTCTGGTGCCACCAAAACTTCATTACGATTAAAACTGAGGCGCAGACAGAAAAGCATTTGTGTCCATTTATTTTCTATAGGCCGTAACGCCTCTTGAAAGTCTGCTCGTCAAGTAACTTCAAAAAACAAACGGTCCTCCTGCGCCATCAAATCTTCACTCCGAGCAAAAGTTACTTCTAAAAAAAACGCTAAGCGGGAAAATAGTACTCTTACCTGAATAAAAAAAAACCGCTAGTTCTAGCGGGAAAACCACGAAGTTGACAACACTAACAATGGGGTGTTCACAGCGAAACCACGTGCATTTAACTTTGACCGCTGCTTGTTAGATGGCAGCACCATGCTAAATGAACTAAGTAGGTTAACACCGTACAATTTCAAATGACCGGAATTATCCACCGGACTGAGATTCCTCCACTCCTCCCTACCCATACGAATTAATGGGTATAATCGTTTATGTGCTAACGCTAATGTGTGTGGCGACTTTTCAATCAAAAAATATATTTATCTGCTTTTATACGATAGATTTTATATAGCACAATACAATAAATATATTATGCTCCTTCTCATATTCCTAATTTTGTTGTACCCGCATTAAATTAAACAAAAAAAAAAAGAATGAAAATAGAGACCATTCAAGTCTACAAAGCTAAAAGCTTGTCTGCAAACTTTAATGCCTGTCTTGTAGTGTTATTTAAATTTTTATGTACCCAAGTATATATTTTAGCACTGGCGGGAATGACCATTGAAAAGTAACTTACTTGAGAAATTAATATTTTTAAGAAATATTCATATGCTATTGCCAATATTGAATAAACTTCCTGATAGTTATTTAGGCTTGGTTTAAATTCATACGAGTTATTATTAATGAAAACTAAGAATCTTCCCAGAATTGACATTTCATTCAAATTGTTAATTTTTATATAATAAAAACTCTATTACGTTTTAAAGGAGACCGTATTTTCTTAGAGCGTCAAGTAAAAGTTTCAGTCTGTATTATTTTATCACGTGCCTAATAAGAAAGGCTGAGCCGGCAATTAATTGCCCGGTAGTCTCATCCAACTCTGCTGGGTGGCTATTAATTGCCCCACATTTCCCTACAAATCACCCCGGAAATATGGTACTTATATTTACCCAAGTAGGTATTCCTTACATATAGGTACAGCATAATGCGAAAGAGTAATGTCCTGTTGAAACCATACGGTGATCTGTTTTTTTTTAAAATCAGAATCCTGAATGTGTAGGGGAGTTCCAGGCAAGTTGACATTGTATAAGGTAAGATGACATGCAAATTAAGTGTGCGTTGAGAAACACGTTTACTTATGGGTTCGTAGATGTCGCTTTAACAGACTTTGTGTGTGTCAGCTGAACGGAATTTTTGTAGTGAAACGAGGAAATAAAATATCTAGGTACTTACCGACCTAAGGGACTCCAAAAGTAGGCACCGTTGTGCGAAATACTGATAGTCGCCGTTCGGTTAACCTATTTGTGTATTGTGTAGAGAAACCAGAAAACTTTTAACCGAAGCAGGGGTGGATCCAGGGAGAGGGAAGCGTCCCCCCTTTCCCCTGAGCCCTACAAAATGGTTGTTTTCTTACCTTGATCTTTGAAATTGTAGAGCGTGTGAAGGGTAAGAACTTTTTTTAAGTCACTTTTAAGAGTATATAGGAAGATATTTAGAGCCGGGAGGATATACGCTATTTTTTTTAGAAGTAATTTTATTTTTAGTCCCCCTCCCCCCTCAACAAAATCCTGGATCCGCCATTGGACCGAAGGGCGAACCCTGTCAAAGTATAGATCTGGCAACAAGGCAGTGGTAAGAAGATGGCGGAGTAATGTATTGTACCAGTTACCGGTTCTTGAATAAACGCATTAAAAGTACATCAACAGTATATTATTCACATCAATAACATGACACGGCGCTGCGTAATTAAATTAGAAAGCTGGTATGTGTTTCTGTGAACTGGAAAAGATCCAAAAGGGTTGAAAAAGATAATAATTTGGTTAGGAGAAAAGAGTGGCTAAAGTGACTGCAAACGGGGTTGTAAAGATAAACATAATTGTCCGATGGTGCTAGTTTGAAGTAGTAGGTTCAGCGACGGGGTCGACCTCTCGTTCCTCTGTGTGAACACAGCATGTTTCTTCAGTTCGAGTATTTGTATTAAGAAAAATGGAAAGTTTAAAGCAAACTGTCAAGTTGTCCCTGGTGGGTGATATCGTTAGCAATTTCAAAATATTGAAACAACGTTTCGTTTATATATGATGGCTTCGGGTAAGTACACATACAAATACCAAGATATCAGATGAACTGAAAGTTGCCATTATACTATTGGTAGGGAGGTACGTGAAGTTTATCTAACGATGGATATTCTAGTGGTAGACTAAAAATATTGGAAAAAGTATTAGCGACATTGGAGAAACACTTTCTGCCAAATTTAAATGAAACAATAAATCGACATACCTAGGTACTTACTTACGTTCAATACAAGGAATCAAAAAGATAGTGAGTCAATTGACATGTTTGTAACTGACCTAATTAAGCTTAGCAAAGGCTGTAATTAGGCACACTGGAAGAAAGCTTAATAAAAGGACAGAATAGTGTGTGGAATTAGCGAAATAAAAGTTAGAGATAGGTTAGTAAGAGCCAAAATTGGACATGAGACAGTGTGTAAATATATGTACGGCAGCAGAGTTAGCGGATACGAAACAACTTACAGAAGAAACTAGTGCAGTAGGTACACGGTATAAAAAAGAATATGAATAAAACCCCCAACACAGAGGGAGAAAAATTTTAAACGAGATTTCGAGAGATGCGTTAAAATTACAACAAAATGATGTGTCAGGCATGTGGGTAATACATATTAATATGAGATGACCAGCAATTGAAAAACAATGTAAAAAGGTTAAAATGAGGAAGACGATCTGGTTAGAAATATACTGCAAATGGATAACATCCGAGACAGTAATATTCGACAAGTGAAAATGGTGCAATAATGGTATCTAATAACAGAGTAGAGAGTAAGAGACACGGATGTTCATGGGTGGGTACCTATAGAGTCCATTTCAAGGGGGGGAGGGGGTAATCAGCCAAAAAACTGTAAAACTTCTCTTTCAAGTTAGTTTCCTATTCCTATGAAAAGTGGTTTTAAAAAAATGGTCACTACCGCATATCTATGGCCACTACCGCATATCTAAGCCCTTTTGCAGGATCCAGGGGACGGGGGGCAACTGCCCTACCTTGCCCCTCCCTCTATGGGCACCCATGAGGATGTTAACTGCAAAGCCGATATAGGCGCAGAAGTTAATATTCTGAATACAAATGTTTATAATTAACTATGTTGAGTGTTAAACACTACAACGGATCATTTATCAAGGTTGATGAGAGTTAAACCACAATACCATTCAGAGTAAAAGATGTAAAACATTTAAAGATTTTTCAAATTGTAGATTTGGATGCACCTTGTAGGTATAGTGGGTCCACCGTTTATTGAAAAGTTTAAGCTACTAAGCTTGCGCGTTATGCCCCACATGATCTTACGGCGCATCCCTGCCTACCAACCTATACTTATACCTTGTAGTACATTTTATTGCTATTTGTGGGTATCTACCTAGAACAACAAAAATAACTCGACAACGAAAAATTAATCTAGTTGATTTTTCTACATATGTAGATAGTATACCTATAACAACTATTTTGTCCATGGACTATTATTGAACACTATAAATCTGGAGTATCAGAAATTACACGGAGAACTTTAAAAATCGATTGAATCTACTTTTATGTACGTAGGTGTCTAACATTAATATTAAGTTTAAATCTATTTATTACGCTAAAACTCTCTAAAGGTGTCTCAAGTCCTTTTAAAATTTAGTAATATTTAGAATATGAATTAAAATAATTTGATTAAAAAGATTCCTCCTTTTGCGTAGAAAATGTAAATTCGAACCTTTAATTTAGATGACCTTTTAATACTTCCTAAGCATACCTACTTAATGGAAGGGATAAATTGCAATATATAAGATTTTAGCCCCTACATTCCCCGGTACCTTCTTATACAAAATAATATTTTGTACTGTAGATAGGTCCCTACCTAGGTCTAGAGTACCTGGTACCACATACTAAGTATACCTAGGGGTGGTGGATTTATAATTTTTTAATATAGACCTATCTAGAATAAGTAGGTAGCAATTACTTACTTATACTTAAGACAAATAAAGAAATACGTGTGATTGTTCGTATAAATCAGAAACTTTAATTACTAACTGCACAGGAAACAGAAATGTAGTAATAAATATAAAATAATAAAAAAGTACCAAATAAACGGTGCATATAGAAACACCCGCGCGTCTGCAGACAAAAGCTACTCCCTGGCTGGCGCAATTTAAGAAAAACAAAAGAGCATAGCGTACTAGGCGGATGGAAAGAGAAAACAAAACCAAAAATGAAAAAAAGAAGAAAATTTTAAACCGCCCGCACCCCTGGTCCATCGCTTCTATCGATTGCGTACAGAACGCGGTGACATTCTTTATCAATACGTCACAGCTCATATTTCAAGTTTTCCTCTCCGGCACCCCACACAAAGAAAATCGCAACTTCTTTCAGTAGCCGGAGGGCGTGTTGGTAAAGACGAACTCGGAGGGGAAACCAATCAAAGGACGCAGTTCTGTTCTGCGCGCCAATGAGACACGCCCCGAGGCAAGGGGGAGGGGCCGAGGAGTTGGTGAAGTTTTTCCCAATGTTTTTATTTATTACGTTTGTAGTCGGCCGGCGGTACAGGTTGCGTTCAGTGCGCAGGCATCGGAGGTTGATTCTCACCCCGCCTCGCTGGATTTCGAGAGACAGACAAACAATCGTCGTGGGCGATAGCCCATTCTTCGATTGTCGGTACGTTTCTGCAGATGGACTTTGCGACATATTCCGCGGAGTGATTGTAATATTTTTTGTCAATAGAGGGTGTGGGACTTTAAGACTAATACGCGTTGCGTGGACAATTAGTGATTGGATGATGATGATGGACAATTCCGGTGTAGACTCTGCAAGTGATCATAGTAGTCACGCATCATCAGGTTCGCCAGCAGTGGCCGTTAAACCGTCACCCTCTCCGCCAACTAATAACAATAATATTTCTATTAATCATCACCACCACCATAATCAAGTGCATAGTCCCAGACAGGCATCACCCTTAGGCCCACCAATGTCGATGGCACATCCTTTAAGCCCACCACCTGTGTCCAGTGCTTCATTGGCAAGAAGCATGGCATTAGGACATTTACCGCCACCAGGTTTGGGGCTGCTAAATTCATTGGGAGTACTCCACAATCCTCTTGATTTAATGGCACATCATGGTCCACCACGTTCATATAACTCACCACCGCCCATTTCAACTTCGGACCCTACAGCAAATGAATGCAAATTAGTGGACTACCGTGGTCAGAAAGTGGCAGCATTTATTATAGCTGGGGATACAATGCTTTGCCTTCCACAAGCATTTGAACTTTTTTTGAAGCACTTAGTTGGAGGTTTGCACACCGTGTACACTAAACTCAAGAGACTTGATATTGTTCCTTTGGTGTGTAATGTAGAACAAGTTCGAATTTTAAGGGGGTTAGGTGCAATACAACCAGGGGTCAACCGCTGCAAACTGCTTTCTTGCAAAGACTTTGACGCTCTCTACAAAGATTGCACAACAGCCAGGTACGTGTTTGCGAATGATGTATTTTTAGTGAATTTCTTAAACTTACGCATAGAATATAGAATCAATAGGTACCTACAATACTTAATTGTTTTTCGATACCGCTGTGGTGCTTTGTGCCCAGTGATTATCCACTTTTAAAATTATGTTGATCATATATAGATATGTACGTAGTTTAATTGATCAATATCATCAGCTAAAAAATCAAATTTACTTAACCGTATACACAAATAACTTAAGCTTTTTCGGTTATATTAGGTATATCGATTTTAAATTATCATTAGAAATTCTCCAAGAACAATCGGCATCTGTTAATTTAAATCGTGAAATACTACCAACCCTTGTTTGGACCCTAACAATGATAGAAACTTATTGCATAGGAGTGCAAGACCCCATAATATCGCATAATAACACATGATAGATGCCAGTTTATAAATAATGCGCGGACGAGAACAATTGCATATACGGTTTTCCCCCCTATAAATTGGAAATAATTACAAAGAAGAATTCAAAATAAAGGGGGAGAATTTCAAGTGGAATCAGTCCCTTTGCTCTACATATTTTCAATGTTGCCTGTTGGATTTCGCTATCTTTTATTGAGTTTTGTTTTATTAAATGTTTTGTACGAATATGTCTTTCAAATTCCGATTACAAGTTTGATTTTCAAGTGGGTTAGAGATAAAGCACGTGTTTAATTAAGTTTTAGAACTTTGGTTAGGGTTTAGAGGCAACTTATAGGTACCAACCTTGTTTATCATGGCTTAGGCATTTGAATTACATTTTCGGGTTTATACTATTTATAGGTAGACGAGACAGATTTGTTTTAAATAAATAAAGAGGGGACTTGTAGGTTTAAGTAGACTGAGAGGGAACTTGTGGGGGTTGAATAGACTGCTTATATCAGGAGGCGTTGTTGATAACTTAATAGTTTCAAATGAAAAAAAATACCTACATCGAGTAGGACTTCGGGAAATAGGTTACCTACTACTATAATTAACATTAACATTCAGATAATGTAAATTAATGTTATTATTTAATTATTTAGTATTTGAATACTATCTAGGTATCCATTTCTACAAGTTTAAAATTAAAATTGAAACACTTACCAATTCCAATTACCTAATTAGAATTACGACCAAAAAGTTAAATAACTATACCTAACTAGGTATATTCTTGTAATTAAATGTAAACATGATCTTTTGATTAGGTATTTAGTTAATTATAATAAAATAATCAAGTACTTATATCTTGAATGAGGTTGCAAATATTTTTAAAGTTGAATTGTGTTCAATGTTTATTGAGTTTAGTAAAGCTAGGTAAGGTACTAACTTATTATCTATAAATGCACTATACCTACTCTCAAACTTATTGTATTATAAAATTAGTAATTCTTCTATGCTTCAAATAAATTATGATAATTTAACATAAAAATTGATTAAGGACATTAATTTATAGGTAACTAAAAGTAATTTAAATTATCTAATTTTAATTTCATCCAGTCATTTCGGCAATTTCTTACCGCCTATAAGCCTGCAGTCCGAGAGGCGCCTAAATATCGATAAATTATGACGAATCATCTGTAGAAAAGGCTGAGCGATCTCGACTGACAGAACCTATTAGCAGCTCGGCCGGTTACACAAAGAATCCGTTTCGAATTCTTGAAATATCCAGCCGAGATGCTTCAGTTCTATTGCAGCTACTGATCATTTATTACACAAATATTAACTGTTTGCTGCTATTGTGTTCATGGTAAAGAAAAATTGTAATTTTTAATGAACGAATTTTATTGGTTTTCTAATCAGAAGCAATTTAAATGGTGATGGTAATGAGCCGGATCAAACACTTGATGAGTTTGAAATTAAATTATTATAAATTATAAGGTTGGAAATCGTAACTTGAAAAATCGATCTTTAAAATGTTTCGGATAATCAAAGTTTTTTTAAAAATATACCTACTTATAATGGATGGGGATATAGATAGAGAATTTTTTGAAACGTTTAGTAACGATTCACTGATGGTAGCAAGGAAAAATTGTGATTTTAAATAAAGAAATATCGTAAGTTTTTTTAAATTTGAATCCATTTCAAATGGTTTTAGTAATGAGCCGGATCAAACACTTGATAATTAGAACTTATTAAAAATAATTTTTGAAATCGGGACTTGAAAAATATTTAACATTAGTCTTTAGACTATGGGTTTGTTCCCACAGCAGTCACGGACAGTTATTGACAATCAGGATTCTGCGCAATAGACTCGGACGCGGATTTCTGGGTGTTTTAATTGGTTAGAGAATTGTCAAACTGTCGATAACTTGTCCGTGATTGCTTGTGGGAAAAAACCTTATGTCGGTTCATCAACGTTTTATTGTCAATATGCAGAAAAATGCATTTAATTTGCATGATAAAATTAAAGTAGAATATTATTGTCATATCCTAAAAAAATACTTATGTAGATGTGGATAAGAGCAGTGGATTTCTTGAAATTTTAAAAACTTGAAAAGGATTTAACGCCAGTTACCGAAATCCCGCCGAACGATATTTCAAATTATACAAACAACTTGGTAAAAACCTGTTTCATATTCAGCGACAAACAATTCTTTTACCGAACCGAAATTCAGGTTCCAGGAGTTAATGAATGCCGAGATATTAAAAATCGAATAGCTGGGTTTTATTGGTTGGTAAAAACTAGCTTATGTCTGTTTATCAACGCCAATTTATTATCAACAAAGAGATGATATATATAGATTTGTATAAGGGCTGTGGATTTCTCGAAATGTTCAGCAACTATTCTTGGATTACATAACTATCAGTGGCGGATTTACAATTTTGGGCGGTGGGGGAGGGGGGCAGGTATCACTGAATCCACCACTGACAACTATTAAGTACAGTTCTGTAATGGTCGTAAAAAAATTGTAATTTGTAATAAAGAATGTAATTGGTTTTGTAATCTGAAGAAATTTAAATGGGGATGGTAATGAGCCGGATCAACTTACACTTACTTAAATATTAAATAGTTTTTGAAATCATAACTTGGAAAATTAATCTTTAGAATGTTTCGGTCCTTTAAAGTCGTTTTATTATCAGAAACCATTTAGCATTAATATTCGGAATAATTAAATCCATCAACAGTTTTTTATTATTAAAAAAGATAGATGTCAATTTTTATTTGCCTTAATATAAAAGCAGGCGATAATAATATCTTTTAAAAAGGTAATAATACTGATATTACAGCTCCATGGTCCTTTATTACATATATATTAACAGTTTAAAGTTATTGTTTTGGCGGTAAAGGAAAACTACAACGTTTATTAAACGGATGTTAAGTACTGGTTTTCCATTCCCGTATATACATTACCTTATCCTTACCTTACCTATACAGGAGCAATTAAATTGATTATAATAAGGAGCCGGATCAAACACTTCATGACTGATCATGATCTATGTATAGGAAATAATTATAAATAGTTCTTGAAATCGGAACCGAGAAAAAAATTAATATTAAACTTCGAAATTAGATTAATCAACCATTTTTATTATTAACAAGGATTAGATTTAGGAAACAATTTTCGTCTCTTTAATATATAAGTTGAGCTAAATAAAGGAAAAAGATGTGGTAGATTAGTAATATAATTTTTCATATTATTAAACCATTTACCCAGATTTGCCGACAGAGAGACAGAGCCATTTGTATCTTAAGTAGAGAAGGTGGAATAATATTCGCATAAGTAGATATAGAAAAATTGTCTTCCGTTGATAGATTATATTGTTTTCCCAGCAAAATTAGGTTTAATAAATTAGAATATTTGCATGGTAGACTCTACGAAGTGTAGAACTCCTGTAGGTTTCAGCTTGATTCTATAGAAACGTGTTTAAACAACAGTAATACTTAATTTACATCAGTGATGATGGATCAAGGACTACCTACTTAGTCTACTTAGGTATAATAAAATTTGCTGTGTTTTTACTTTTAAATTTTTTAGAGAAAATAAATAAAAGCATGAACTTAAACGAATCTACATCAAGAAAACAGCACCTTGACAATATTCTTTAAAGTTTCTTCTAAGTATTTTTTTTTATATTGTAATATCAAGAAATGGCACAAGTCTGAAAGTAGCCGATGCAACAGAAATTGGTCAAATGTACTATATGAGTTCTAAGAACAAAAATTTACTATATTTAATTCATAAAACGTTCTTCATGTAGGTAGCTGAAAAATCCTAACCGTTTTGTGGTTTGTTCCCTTACCTATATTATATATTTTATAAAAGTATGCCCACCAAGAAAAATTAGTGTTTTTGTGTTGCAAAGTGTTGTTCAAAATACCAGTGTCGGTGTTTTAAACCATTTAATGCATATAAAAGAAAATTCGCAGCTTGTCAGAGGAAACAATGGTTGAAAGTTTGTTTTAGGACAGTCTTTTTGAAACCTGCATGGCTCCATTATAAAATTAATATAAAAATACTTATTGTTAATAATCTTAATCAAAAATTCACAATAATCTGAAGCTATCAAATTTAAGAACAGTGAAAGGTTTCATTATTGTTTTCGAATCATAATTAAAATCTGACCGTCGGCATCGGAATACAACTGGGTTGCGGCCTTCAAAGTTTCCCTTCTGGATCGATCTATTTTATTTAGATGGAAATAATAAATTCTAAAAGTTCTGAGACATCTACTTTCCCTGAGGTACCTATATTATGAAAATATCTTCAATAATTTAGTATCTGCAATGGCTTCAGTCTTCAACACTACAAACTTAATTTAGAATCTTAACCGCCCCCATAACAATAACAGTTTAGTAGTTTTTAGTGTTTTTCAGCGGGCACTGTTGGCGTAATAATAAAAAATTCAGCACACTGCAAGCTAATTCTTTTACTGGAAATGAGGTTGGAAAAGTGCATGTCTCTGGGGTAACGTCGGGGCAGGGTTGTTCGTTTAGCGGACTTCGGTAATTAAAAAACGGAGCTATGGCGCCTAACAGTACACATCAGACATGTTTTATACACGTAACCGCTTTGTTTAACAACCTAATAAAAACCTCGGAGCTTTGTTTGTGTCGACCAACAAGACTTTATTGCCATTTAACTCTGTCGTTAGAGGAAACAAATAGTAACATTTAGTTTAATTTATTATTTTATATGGCTCCATGTCTGACGAAGGTATTTGTTAAATGTGTTTAATGAAATTTGAATGATACGTAAGTATGCATGTGAGATTCTATAGCAAAAATTCACTTCCAAATATTAGATATTAAGGGGAATAGTAAGACATGTGATGATTTTTTTTTAGAAATACAAAACCACTATCTACACGGAGCAAACTGGCTTCATTATAACTCATTGTAAAATATTTTTAGTTCTAAAAAATACTTATAAGGCTTTATTACCTTTTAACTCTGTTAGAGTAAACAATTAAGTAGTAACATTTAGTTTAATTTATTATTACATATCGCTTTTTTCGGGCGATATGTATATCCCTCCTTTTTTATATGGTTCCATGTTTGATGACGGTACTTGTTAAATGTGTTTAATGAAATCTGAATGATACGTACGCATGTGAGATTCTATAGCAAAAATTCACTCCCAAATATTAGATATTAAGGAGAATATTGAGACATGTGATGATTTTTTTTTTAGAAATACAAAACCACTATCTACACGGAGCAAACTGGCTTCATTATAACTCATTGTAAAATATTTTTAGTTCTAAAAAATACCAACAAGACTTTATTACCTTTTAACTCTGTTAGAGTAAACAAATAGTAACATTTAGTTTAATTTATTATAACATATCGCTTCTTTCGGGCGATATGTATATCTCTTCTTTTTTTAAAATGGTTTCATATTTGATGACGGTACTAGTTAAATGTGTTTAATGAAATCTGAATGATACGTACTAATGTGAGATGCTATAGCAAAAATTCACTTCCAAATATTAGATATTAAGAGGAATAGTGAGACATATGATAATTTTTTTTTAGAAATACAAAACCTCTATCTACATGGAGTAAACTAGCTTCATTATACCTCATTGTAAAATATTTTTAATTCTAAAAAATACAGAATCACAGTTTATTACCTGGTAACATAAAATTATATTAAATACACTTTAATAGAAAATTAATACTCTGTATACAATAATTTTTATAATATCTATTAAACTACGACTTCAGAAATTGCACATTTTAATAAAATATATAATAAGCGGCGCTACCAATAGGAAATTAATATATACAAGAGAGATGTAAGAAAGCAAGGCACTAGGCTTCGATGTAAATGCCGAGAAGCGAACTAACTTTAGACGGATGTTCGCCTTTAGTAGATGTTTACCCCCAACAACGTTGGGCATATCTCGTTATAGATTTGGACGCGCGTCCAATATAATGAGCTCCAAAATTTTTACATTGGGTGATTTCTCTTGGTTTACTTTTTCTATGATACTATTACTAGTTTATTGCAAGGCTTACTTCTTTTATTCGATATTTTATCCTTGGACAGCACCAACTTTGTACACTAAGGTACGGAAAGCCCTGTAGACTGATAATATATTTTCCTTCTTACTATCTGTGATTTTTAAATGATTGAATTTATCTTTTTTTTTTAGTTAAAATGGAGAAAAATGATGGAGTTAGAAAAATTTATATTTTAACTTTCTAACTTTTATCTCTCTTCTAAATACGTGAAATTAGTAGGTACAGCCAGGGCAACCGTGTGCAATGGGTAACAGTGCGCTAGGCCTGTATATCCGTACATAATTATACCTATAGTAGATATGGTTGGAAATGTTCATTCAAAGCGATTATAAGGATTATTAAGGAAACATGAAAGGAAGTTCTGCGCTACTACACATCTCAAACGTTTAGAAAACAACAAATTTTAATTCGAAAATATATGATACAATAAGTAAAATGATCACAATCACGTGAAATTAATACTATAACTTATCAAGAGAGAGAAAGACAGATTTCCCAGTTTTGCGCTACACGTAGTTGTTTTGTTATTTTAAATATAATGCTTGTTGTATTTTTACTGCAACTGGGTTTTATTGAAATTTTTAAAGGTTTAAAGACTGCATAATCCTCTATTAATTGATGTATTTACACACATTTTTTTATGTTATCGTAGTTTCTTTCTAAAACTAGTTTAATGATTAAAGATAGAGCTTTGATTACCAACTACCATCGACATCAAATAACCATAACATTTCTATATAGCAGTTATTGAAATTCTTAGGCCTGTTAATGCGATTTATTAAGTACTATTGGCAGCTATATATGTATAACCGAAATGATGTTGTATATAAGAGTATCAGTTAATATATCATTAAAGAACAGTGTTCAAACAAGCTACACATATTATCTACAAAGTATTTTCTATTGGTATGTGGTGCAATAACTGCCGACTGGTATGGGTTTTGCTCGAAAGGACTTAAATCAATTTTAAATAAATATTGTTGACAGTTACGCCTGGCCATTAAACATTCTTCGAATGGGTAGTCTTGGGTTGTTACCAGTTAAACGACTTGGTAATTTATGGCAGGCGGGTGCCAAAGGTTGCCAAAACCGATAGTTGTATTTAACTTTATTGGTTTTTAGTGTAAACATTGTGACTGTTAACGATTAACCTTTGAAAATATTACTTTACATACCATTCCGTTAGCCATTCGCCAGTAGGTTTAAGTGGGTACAATTGATATTAAAATCCAGATTGAAATAGTAGGTATCAGTGGCGGTTTCTGGTAAACATTTTAACGTGTTCTGCAATTTTTGCAAAAAAAAACTTACCTATTTTCTATAAATTAACTCTATCCTACGTTCTTGTCTGTTCGCAAATTTTGTAATCAATGTATCATTAAAACTGTCTATTTATCGTCAAAGTCCTATTATCGCCCTTTCGGATAATCATTAAATTATGAAACCCCTGTATAGTGAAAAAAATAATTTCCGACTATATAGCGCAAAAAATACAGAAAACATTATTCAACTTTACTATCATTTTTTACAGTGTAGCGACATTTTGCCAACCAACAAAATCCCGCTAAACGATATTTCAAACGTGATTTTCTCTGAATCCACACATACAATTTTGTAAAAACCTGTTTCATATTCAGCGGTAAACATAATTCTTTCCAGTGAATCGAAAATCCGGTTTATATGCGTAAGCCAGTGTGGAGATTTTAGCCCTTGAAAAATCGATTAGCGGGATAGTTTTCTTTCTGTTTACCTTAAAGCTCTTTCCATAAGCTGGATGATAATTTGAATTTCCCTCTCTTATTATTTTTAAAACGACATTCAATAAATTATCTACATTTAAAAAATACAATGTCACATGCCATAATATGTGTTCAAACGAGAATTCTTCATCCTCGGCACATGGCCATATTAAATCGAAAAGCAACATACAATCTGGTTGGACGTACCACCTTCGATGGAGTATTATTATTATACCTGTCTACGGCCATTGTATATCGCGATTGCTTTGCAGCATACGCAAACATGTCCACCTTATTTATGGTTTTTTTACAATACGCAACCGAAGAAGGGAAAGGGGTGAAACAATCCTTGACCGTCGCGAAATTAATTGCAGGAGGCTAGGTATTACGTTGATGTTCTCTTGTTTCTGCAGTGTTGCTCGGCAACTTCTTTCATCTCCCTTCTTTTACTCTCTTTATCTTTGATAAGAGGTCTTGCTAGTTGATGTTGCGGGCTTTTTATTTACGAACCAGTGTTTGTTCAAATTTTAGAAAATAACTTGGTTTGTTTATCAAGATGGAGGATAAATACTTGTGACGATGAATACAGAAAAGATTCTTTAGAGATTTGAAATTAGTTCTTGCTTATTCCCTGCCTTCTTGATATAAGATGTTTATTAACAGCGGTTTGTACAAAACATTACAGACTTCGTCGCTTATATGTAATACTCACTCACGTATGTATGTACCGTACGTACATGATTTAAAATTAAAATTGGCGTTTCATATATCAACCGGTTCTGAAAGGAAATTATTTACCTGCTAAAAAAACGTGAAAGAAGGATTCAAGCAGTGAATGACGAGTTGAATTAACATCTGATATTTATGTGAATTGTGAATTGTAGCACTTAGTAATTACTTAGAGAAAATGCTATAGTTAGCTTCGAAAGACAAATATAAAACAAATGTTGTATACCTGCAGTGCGTTTTTTAGTGGTGCACCTTAGGGATCTATATAATAAAATCCTTTCCTAGATTCCCCATTTTTTACAAAATTTAATTAATGGGCTTAAAAATGTTGGATATTTAAAATAAATTGATCATTTTGACATCATAAATAGTTACCTAATTCTAGTATATTTTGTTAGTAACATTCAAATATTGAAAACCATTGCTGTTTCAAAGGATAAAATACATAGAGGGATACATACAAATTCTCAATGGATTAAAACTTCTTTAAACATTTATTTTTAAGTGAATAATTTAATATTTTAAAAACTTTTAAGGTAAAACATTAAGTTAAAATAATTGTGTGCCAAATATATTTTTTCTACTACCATATGGATATTTGCTGTTTGCTTTACACAAGTAATGGGAAAAGTGGGCTATGCCAGTTAATTGTACGGCAATATTTCATATTTATTACTGTAAGCGCTACACAGTGTTGCAACCTTTAAAAATAAAATTCCCCATTTTTATAGAAAAATTCCACGAATGCACGCAATACTGAGAAAGCTTTATTTACCAGACCACAAGTGATCCTAAAGAATATCCTACGAATGTAACACTGTGCGTAAAAATTGCCCTTTGGAGACATCGTCGACTTATCATTCCTTTGTGCTTTGGATTTTGATTTCTCACCAATCCGGAAATATCCGATTAGTTGACAACATTCTTATAAAAATTAGATTTCTCTGTGGCGTCCTTATAAAGTGCTAACCAATCGCAGTTTATTGTATATGCTGAGGCTCCGTCTTCTTTTTCAAAACATCAAAAATTATATAATTTATCTGCATGTGGTACAATAAATTGTACCTAGATGTATCCGGGATGAAGATTTTTATTGATGAAGGCAATCCAAAAATACTTCACAAATATAGATATTAATATTACCTCAACGCGTTTTGGTCTAAACGACCATGATCTGTACTATCAGTAGGTTTAACTACAAAAAATATGTGACCTGAACTAACTGCTTCAACAATTGTTTTGTTGAAACTGTTAGTTCAGGTCACATATTTTTGATAGTTAAACCACCTGACGATGGTCGGTTAGACCGAAACGCGTTGAGGTATTATTATTATATTTGGGAAGTATTTTCAATATAATAAAATATATACGCATCTATAATAGTTTTATTAATACTTCAACCTGCTGAATATAATCCTTTCTAATATGATCATATGGCCGAAACGACCAAACGGCGAACTTTGGATCAAATTGTCGTGAGTTGAAGCCCGGCAGCTTGCAATCTTTTTAATTTTTTTAGCATAAGGTTTGTAAGTTTGGTCGTAGAAATGTCCACTATAGTCAAAACTCAAAACACACCAGTTTTTGAGATTTCGTCAGGTAATGCCTCAAGGAAACACAAATTATTTTAATCATAATTAAACAAAAAGCACCGATAAATTTTATTCCTGAACAAACCCGTATCGTACTTATATCTATACTTTTAAAGCCGAACATTCAAAGCGAGCTCCGACTTTTTCGACTGCATTCAAATAAATCCTGCTCCGGCGGCAACACGTACAAACGGCAAAACAGTCGTCAACAAAAGAAGATTTATCTGCTCCGACTGACGGTAGCAGGAATCCACAGGTTGGAAAGCGGGGATCCCGTCTAGCGATACGCACTTTACCAGAGTCCTCAGGGATCCCCCGTTTCTCTGTCTGTTGAATGGGACATGCCGTCTCTATCTGACCCGCTTAACGATTTCATTCCGACTCTCGATGTTTCTGTGAATGTTATTTTCGTCGAGCACGATCATTTAGACGGCTTGGCGTGTGCCACTTGTCGGCATTTTCAATTTAAATTGGTCTCTCTGGTAAATATAAATATACGAATCTCTCAATTGGTTATTTATTGAAAGGAATTATCACAATCATTAATTAAAATAGTTAAATGTATTTTGTTTAAAATAAAATAAAATAAGCTTTTGACTAAATACTTCAATCTATAGTCTATTTCAGAAAGGCGTAGAGTAATAAAAGCTCATTAGGTATGACCCAACGAATATTTAAGCCACTTTCATAATTTGGCCCTGCTTTCATTGCAAAATTCTTTATTTTCATCAAGTGCGGGTAGTACCACCCCGGGCTGGGTCAATTTATGGGTTTTGTCTATTGTTATTCATTCACAAACACTGAAAATGGTGTGGCAAAGGCGTGCATTCTGTACATAGTATTAGGTAGGTACACTTATTTCTTATTAAACATTATAAGTAAAAAAAATACAAAATACATTATACAGAAATTAAATTATAAAAAATCATAATATTCTTCGTCATCTGAGGAACTGTCAACTCCTCTTGACGTTATAATTAACAGGTCGACGGTCCGATCAATCAGGTGATCAAGATCCCACATTTTCTCCTCTTTTTTAATGACATGATGAACAGTTTTTCGCCAGTTCTCTGGTCTCACTTCCTTAATGACTTGATCAAACAGTAGCTTAACGCCTTTCATTTTGAATGTCGTGTTATGTCTTGCTACAAATCCTGTCACTTGCGCCCATATAAGTTCTATAGAATTTAGTTCGCAACGATATGGCGGTGTGTGCAGCACAGTTACACTATGTTTTTCAGCTATATTTTCGCACTGCTTATTTCATTAAACGATGTTTGTGTAAATTTGCTATAGCTAATAGTTCCTTCTTTATCAAATTATCTTCTATTTTTTTTTACTTAGTTATCATAAATAATTTAATGCACAAAATTTACCTACGCCTATGGCCGACACCGAAATTGAGCCGAACTGGGCGGAATTTCCCACTTTATTACTAAACTATACCTTTCTAAAATAGACTATAGTATATGGTCGTAGATGTGTGTGATTCATGAAACAATGGGCTCTATCAGTGACGGATCCAGGATTTTGCTGAGGAGGGGCGACTAAAAAAAATGACAAAAGTTAAAAAAACAAAAAATATACCAGGTGTCCCATTTAAAAATAGAAAGCTCATGTCACTTCCGGTTAAAACGAAATTTCCATAAAGTTGAATCGCTCGTCAAAAAATGCAGTTTCAAGTCATATAAAAATCTTCCAAATGTCATTCCATTTACTTTAAAAATAAATTATAGATTGGAATCGTGCTTAAACATACAATACATATTATACAGTATTTAGCAAAAAAAAGTTTTAATTTAAATGACTTGCCGTGCTGGCAAATATTACCTTTTGATGAATTCTCTACACAACGCCGACCCAAAAATACTACAAATGACCTAACGGTTATTACAAAAGCCTCAAATTATACGCTCAGGTAGGATGTAAACCGAACCTGACAACAAACCAAAGAAGCCATATATCACAAAGAACATTTCTCATAAATGAGGGTAATTTTTCATTTTAAAAAGAAATGTTTAATTTTTAATATTTCGGGTTTTAATTATTGTTTCTTGATTTGATTGTGCCATTAAGGCAGTGACGGCTGGTGCATACGCGCTGCAGTGCTACAGAGCCACATATATACATACACTATATTGCCAATACAAGCAGCCGCACGAAGCGAGAATACACCCATCGTGCGATTCAAAATAACCTGAGTTGGGGGCCGTGATGCTTGCGCAGTAGGGAAAAAATTAGGCAACCCACACGATTTCTAACAGAACGTAAACAGAACCCAAGGTCTCTTGAACAGAACCGGTTCGCCCTTATATTCTTATTAGTCGCCATCTTTTGTTTCGTTTATTCGTGTGTGGTTATAATTTCCAAGTTTTGGGTGTTAATATTTATAAAACTTTAATTGTTAGTCGTTTCCATCTTTTTTTACGTTGTATTTGTTCGGATGTTCCGTGTGTGATTGTGGAAATTATTTTTAAGTTTTGGGTGCGAATTTAGGTATAAAACTTTACCAGACATTTTGTTATTGTTAGCGACTTGTGTCTCAAGATGGGTAGAAAAAAGTGCATGATCCTTTTTTGCACGAATCGCGGTTCAATACCAGGAATACGGTATTTCAGGTATGTAAAATATTGGTTACTTAGTTTTATTTAACCATAAACTGTACACACCCGAACTAAACGGGTGAATTTAAATAAAAGCTTGTAAAAATATTTTGAAAGTCGGCCCTGTCAAATGTTTACATCAAGAAGCAAATTTCCGATCTGCGCAAACTCAACGGCCCCTGATCATCTGTTTACAGTGGTGGCATCATTGAATTATGGTATTAGCAATATAGTGTATGTATATATGTGTACAGAGCTTCCCAAAAAAATAAAAAACAAGCAAGTACAAAATCACTAACTTCTAAAAACCGAATTTCAGTTCCCTAGAAATAATGATATTTGCCGCTGAATATGAAACAGGTTTATAACAAATTGCTTGTATAGTTTCAGAGAAATTCACGTTTGAAATATCGTTCAGCGGAATTTTGATGGCTAGCAAAAACTGGCTAATAATGAAATATAATGGTACTGTACAGTCGCGGCTCGTGACCTGTTAAAGAGTCAGTGCTGCAATGCAGAGCATAAATATAAGTAAACAATAAAAAGAAGGTAAAAATAAGAACACAAAGTCTTCCTCCACTAATATATTATAGAAATATTTTAATCGACTTCTCTACATGTTTCGAATGCAGAAGCATTCATCTTCAGGAGAAAAATTAAAAGAAGAAAAGACCAGTAGATATCACCCTAACTGAGCAACACACTTATAGATTCGGTATAAAATGAGTGGAACGATGAGGAAACCGATACACACATTGCATTGTGAATAAGAAAAGTATATGGGTTTGAGGCTTAAGGCACTGTGAAAACTTTAAAAGTAGAATGAAAGATTTAACATCTTTGTGTGAAAGAACTGTCGAAAGATAAGATTGAAGTGAAAAGGAATGATCATTAAGCAAAAAAAAGACTATTAGCTAGTCTTTAGAGAAAAAATATGGAGAAGAAGTGAATGTAAGTGTGAGGAAGAAGACTATTAAAAAAATTTAGTAGAAATTAAAATTTACTGGATGTAAACCTCATTGGTTTACAAATAAACATAGTGATTTCTACTAAATTTTTTTAATAGTCTTCTTCCTAACACTTACATTCACTTCTTCTCCATATTTTTTCTCTAATGACTAGCTGATAGTCTTTTTTTTTGCTTAATGATCATTCCCTTTCTCTTCAATCTTATCTTTCGACAGTTCTTTCACACAAAGATGTTAAATCCTTCATTCTACCTTTAAAGTTTTCACAGTACCTTAAGCCTTAAACCCATATACTTTTCTTATTCACAATGCAATGTGTGTATCGGTTTCCTCATCGTTCCACTCATTTTATACCGAACCTATAATTGTATTGCTCAGTTAGGGTGATATCTACTGGTCTTTTCTTCTTTTAATTTTTCTCCTGAAGATGAATGCTTCTGCATTCGAAACATGTAGAGAAGTCGATTAAAATATTTCTATAATATATCAGTGGAGGAAGACTTTGTGTTCTTATTTTTACCTTCTATATTCCCACTCCACTTTAAGTATGGACTATTTCTTCAAGTTTAAATAATAACAATTTAAAAACATAAAAACTGCGCTTTTATATATTGTGTTAGCCTCAAATATTTTTCTGTCTGTTTATTTTTGTTACATGTTTCGCCCGAAACTGGTATCATCAGATCTTATAAACAGTAAAAAAGATTTAAATTATTTTAAAAACAAACATAAGCACATCACACTAACATAACTAGACTAACCTTCCAGTTACCTATTTTTCAATTGGGAGCTGTTTGGAATTTCCATGCAGTCTGGCCTTTTCAGCAAGATGCACTAAAAATCATCAACACCAATAATTGTCCAATGTATGCTTCACCACCAAAAAGTACACACACAAAATAAAATAGACTATATTTTGTGAAATGAAAGGTATTTTTGTATGCAGCGTATATTTATTTTATTGCCTAGCGCTTTCGGCCTACTGGAGGGTCATCTTCAGGGCTTAGGTTTCGTCAAATCTTGCCCAGGAAACAAGAAACGTTTTCAAAAATTAAAATAAAGTTTTATAAACAAATTTTCGGTTTTTTACAACGTATAATGTAATTAATTTTCTTAATAACTCCGGTTGTAAAAAGTTACAAATTTGTGTTTTTACCGAAATGTTAAGGATTTCTTTCTTTATTATTCTATGATAAAACAAACTTATCATTACATTTAAATTTTTCGAGAAAAAGCTTAATAATTTACTTATATTTCAGTTAACGCCATCTAGCGGCGACGGAAAAACTCAATGATAAAAAAACAAAAGTCCAGTTTATAGGGTAAATAAAGCTCTCTTAAAGGGGACTAAGTTTGTTCAAATCAGTTATGCCAAACCGGAGTAACCGTGGCGTATTTGTAGAAAAAACTAAATTCCCCCACCACCTTATTTTACTAGATCGGAAAAATTGTATAGGAAAAAAAGTATTAGGAAATATATAAGGATTAATATACAGATGTTTTTTATACCGTTCAATGAGTCAAAACACGATGAAAATCCTAATTTTAACCTTGTTCAAGGCTGGTACGCCCCTTGCGGGTATTTTACAAACTCCAGTATTTTTTTTGGACATCATAAAAAAAATTAACCGGATGCTGTACGATTACTAGTTTCTGAGATATGGCTGGCAGTCATTCTTAGTTGACCACCCGGTAAGTTAGTTTGTGTTAGAAACATGTTTCTGGATGCAAACGCAGTTATCGCAAATGAGTTAAGGGTTAGATAAAATTGTTTTTAAAAAAATCAATAACAATTAAATCAAACTTATCTAAATACTAAAGAAATCAATTATAATTTCAAAAGCAAGTAAGGGAATAGACGTTGCGATTTTTTTAAAAGTAGAAGAGGTGAACACAATTGCGAATAACGCAAACATTTTATATTAAGAACCGATACCAAGGAAACGTAAATTACTAAATAGTGCTAGTATGGTCCTTAATGGAGATACATGTTTTTCTAGTTTCTCTATTAGAAATTTACAACGAAATCTATCTAGGTAATAAAAGTTTTGTTTAAATTTATGTTATTACCAAACATAAAAAGTTGTATAAATTTCTCTGTAATCTTGCTAGATAATTTTACAGCGTAAAGAACGATTTTAGCTCAAGTAACTTATTTCGTTATTGATCCCTAAAAACCCTGTGTGTGTGCATCGAATTAACCGGAACGAGAAAGTTTTCAGTGTCATTTCGCCTCGCCGAATCAGAAGCGGGATGACCATTCACAGGGAAGGGAAAAATTGAGTAAAAATAATCATTAACCCGGTGGTCTCATATGTTTAATGAAGCGTTCGCATAAACGAAGATGAGCTACTGGAAAGCGTTAAAAAACATGAAAACGTTGATTTGATGATCACGTTTGAAAACCCGATTAGTATATGAATATGGCGTATACACACAACTAACTTTCGAGTGCGCACATGCATGTACACATTTGATATACATAAATGCTTGTAATGGTAAAGAAGATTAACCCATATGTTCAGTGGTAAAGACATAGGGTGTAAGTATATAATAATTTAAAAGAACATAATAAAGTAAAGCAAAATATTATTTGATAACAAGTACAAATTCGTACAAGGGAGATAGGTTTTTAAGGCATGAGAAGTTATTTTATTTTTTTGTTAGTATTTTATTTATTTTATTAATATAACTGAAGTCCTAGGAGTTTTGCCTTAAACCTAACCCAAATGATGTGCGTTTGTTGATTGATCAGTGTCATATTCTATGGATATGAAATTATATCCGTTTAGTTAAGTTAACTGGTTCAGTTCATTTATCCATCAGTTACTTGGGTACAGTGACATAGCCAGAATATATGCTCCGGGGAGGGGGGGGGGGGGGGACGGGGGGACGCTCAGTGAGCGTAAGTAGGACATTTTTTTCTGCAGAAAGGGACAATCGGGACTATATGTATTTCATTATATTGTACCTAGTGAAAAAGACGGAAAAGCTCGCGAGAAATTTTCGGGCCGCGCCCAAGTTCGTTTAGAATTCACCTAACTATCCAATTTCGAAAATTAAATTACTACCTCGCCCCCTCTACATGGTTGGAATAAATTTGTTTTTATAAATGGTTATTTTTTTTTTTTTTTAATATTCCTAGCTGGCCCTTTATTTAAAAAAAATATATTTTTTGTCAATCTAACATAAGTCGTATGTATGACTCTAACCAGCGTTTTTCGAGTTCGGTTTTTTATGATTAAAAATAAAGTAAATATCGCTCAGCAAGCCAAAATTGATGATTTTTTCAGAATTCATGTATTTTAGGAGCGTAGATCTGTGAGCAGTTTTTGGTGCAAATGCTTAGTTTTTGAAATATTTCTTCTTAAGTGCTGTTTTGTATATTCATAATAAAGCATTCTCGTTTCTTCCCGCACAATTTTTTTTTATTGTAAATTATCACACTTCTTACATAAAAAATGTTTAAATTAAAATTTTTACTTTAATTTTTCTCTAAATACCTAATTGTTTTTTGTTTTTGTTGTAAAAATATTTTATTGCATTGTGTTATATATTTGTGGATTTAAAATAGCTTTAAAAAGGAAAACAGAACAGACAAGTATATAATAGAAAAATACTATAAAATATTATTCTTTTTACTCGTGTTCCTATAAAATTGCATCATAAATCAATAACTAAAACGCCATGCGTCCAAAACCTTAATCTCTATATAAAACAGAACTTTTAGAAGGAAAAGTTCAAAAACTAAACGTTTCCTACAAGACCTTTGTAATCTAAGCCAAGAATACATTATTTAAAAATTTAAATTAAGAGTCCAAGCGTGAGACAAAAAATTCGGTTGCAATTAGACTTTTAGACCGGGGGGGGGCGAGGGGTGCAGCCCAGAACCCCTCTCCTCCCCCCTAAATACGCCACTACTTGGGTATAAAGGATACAGACAATATCCATTTGAGAATTTAAAAATAAATCCGTTTTAAATCGGCTATCAAATAAATATAAGCTAAAACATTTTCGACCTTATATAATCTATATTTAAAGTAGCTAAACCAGGCAGCATCTGATTTTCAGCGCGCGCTTTCTGCATCTGAATAACTATTAGAACTAGAAAAATAGTTCAGTACTTTGCAGTTTAGAGTTTTCCCTAATAGTAATAAAAAAATTGCCTCCAGGCTATGGCTTCCTGGTGGTTGTTTTTTTTTTGTGTTTCTACGCCCTTGGTATTTTTCTATTGTTTTAGTATTTTCTTTCACATTATTTGCGTCGACATTTTGGCGTCCGGACAATGTGTCAGGAGTAAATAAAACGCTTTTTCCGAAAATCGATCGAAAATATTGACATTTTTGATAACATTTCTGAAAGAAAAAGTCAATATTTCTTTACACTTAGTCGTTGCTAGGCAACAGAAAATAACTGTTAGGAAATATTTATTTTTCTGTGACGGGAAAAAAGTTTGACATTTTATCTCTGTTGACAGGTAAAAAAATGTCGCTTTTTGTGAAATTACTTTTTTCCCCGGGAAAAAATTGATGTGATTACTTTTTTCCCTATATATAATATACACACATAAGTGAAGGTAGATATTTAATTTTAGAATATTTTATTATACAAAAAGTAACATTTTCTTTAAATCAAAAAGTACAATTATTAAATGTGCATTGCATGCATGACATGTTCATTTTACTATTCGGTACAGTCGAATTTTCTCGTGTTGTAATTATGTTTTCTGCCATGGACACAACTGCCGTTGATGTACCTGGTCGCAAATCGGGTGTTCTTTCAGCACTGCCACAGGTTCTAAACACTTTATTAGCTATTTCTGTCCTGTGTGCTACCGATTCATCAACATACCCTTCAGCGACCGTTAATGACTTCCAACCGCCATGTTTCTTGAGTGTCAATAAGTCTCCCCCAGATTCAACCAAAAGTGTAGCAGACGATCTTCGAAATGAATGACCCGTGTATAAGGTAACATTTTCAAGTTTAAAAAAATTAGCTACTGTTTGGGGTACCTTATAAAACTGATTTTTACCCACAACTTGATTGATACATTTTCCATTGTGATATACATAAAATAGGCGGCGATCCTTTGCTGCTGTTGGACGAAGGGCTATGTACATTCGGTAAAATTTAATATATTTTTCAGTAACTACAAATCTTCTGTTGACATCATTCTTTGTTCGCTTAATTTTCACAATTAATAACGTTCCCGAATCTTCAATATCATCTAATGTTACCTGGCTGATTTCGCAAATTCGACAAGCTCCTGCAATCGCAAGTAAAACAACAACCTTGGCCATTAAATAAACTTCATCGGGAGCATTATTTAAAAAATCACTAATATTTGTACTCGTAAAAATCGCAGATTTCTTGGGTGTGTAACCTTTCCCATTTTGTTTTAGAAATGTAATTAGTTGAATAGTGAAATATTTTGAAATGTCTACATTATTATTGGATTGTAACATACTTTTAATCATTAAATAATTCGACCACACTGTTGATGGCTTTTGTTGTTGTGTCAGTTCCGAAAAATATGCCAATAACACCGTCTCCGACAAAGAACTGCATGCCTTTTTCATCTTCCATTCCATAAATCTTGAAAACGCGTTTTCGTAAATTTTGCGCGATTTAGCTGGCAATAATTTTTGTGACGCTACTTTCGCTGCTTCTACTAATTCCGGTGGAGTCAGAGAAAACTCAGAATCAGACATTTTAAACTTTATATTATTTAATATAACTACTAATTAACCACTAAAGTTCTTACTTTTTATATTAAATCACGGAATTAAATTGACAGATATTTGATTATTTTAAAGGTTTCCTTAGAAACGCAGGTCCAATTATCGCTATAAGTAAAACAGCCTACCTACTAGTTTAAAAAGTCAAATTTCACATCGATACTTTTCTGACTTTAATATATTGTAATAATATCGTCGTTTTTCCCGTCACAGAAAAAAATAGTGTATTATACACGGGAAAAATATTAGATTTTAGCTCTCGCTTTTTTGTCCCCCTCGACAACACAACCTCGAGCTAAAATCTAATGCTTTTTTCCCTTGTATAATAAATAACTATTATTGTACTGTAAGAAAATATTGTTTCTGTACCACTACTTGTAAACTAAAATGTGTTAAGCTTGACAATTTAATATTACTGTGTTGCCATAATTACAACACAAATATTTAATGGCATCCTTTATTTGTGAACAAAGTTAATAATATTTATTCAAAATTTTAATAAGCTGATTGTAATAAGTTATGTCCTTTTAATAATTTTTGATTTACGAAAAAAATAGTATGTATCTCGTAGAAAAAGCCACATTCCCGGACTCCGTGTTGTCAGTCTCGCCTTGCGCCTCGACATACAATCTTTACGGGCGTCCGGGAATGTTCAGCTTTTCCTACTAAGTATACAATGTACTAGTCTTTTTATTAAACGAAAATAATCAAAACTATTCTATTCTCCTTTAAATTTTTCGCATTTCAAAACGTTACAGTATATATTCGAGTTCGAGTCAAGTTCTTTTTACAAACAAAACTTTCATTTATACCACTGATGAAATGCAAACACTTATAGATATATATCCATTCTGGAAATGTATACATTTCCGTATACATTTCCTTCTGCCAGTCTGTGTTTAAACAGTGTCCCTTTTTTCACTTTCACATATCCATAAAGATCGTGGCAGAGATATCACTATTTTGACGCAATGGGTTTTAAATAACTAACCAGTTAGTTTCCGCAGCAACTTAAAGACATGAGATGAAGCATAGTCGTGTAAAAACACTTTTTACAATATAAATATTTATCACAAACACCCAATCATTATTTGCGGGTTCCTAAAAAGTTTTTAAATAAAGCATATACCGGGTGTTGCATCGTCGAGCGGGACATAGGAAATCCCATGTAATTTTAAATGGGGTCAATTATAGGCTTCCCTAATTATTTTAGAGAAAAATTCTATTTAGGTTTATTAAAGAGCACTTAAACCCACATTCAAAAGAATAACTTTAGATCTTTTGATGAGCCCGTTAACGGGTTATCGCCGATTTCTTTTTAACTATTTCTCCTTTTTATGGCCCCGTATTTGCGGGCACCAGTCAAGGTAAAAGATGACTGTCAAATAAAGTTGTCATTTTGAAATGTGTGCTTTATTGTTATAAAAACTCGTAAATCAAAAATATTAAAGGTGTATTTATGAGTACAAATTAATCTGAATAAAACTAAAATAAAATATCCAATTACAAGGTTAATTATGATATTTTACATGTTTCAATATTTTAATAATTAATAGGTAGGTACTATTAAATTGTTAGAACTTTAGGATTTAAGAAGATGTTCAAATATTCCTCCATTGACTGCTAGACAATAACCGAGGCGATCATCATAATTCTCTTCTTACATTCGCTAGTTGGTAAACTGAAATTCTATTGCATTCGGCAGAAATAGCATTTTTTAACTCGTCTAGATTTGGGTATTTTTTATCTTTGTATATCCTGTTTTTTAAATGGCCCCAGAGAAAGAAATCATTTGGCGATAAATCAGGATTCCTGGCTGGCCAATTTACTGTATGATTTAAGCCAATAACATTTCCATTAAAAGCACGGTTAAAATATTCCCTGACAGCCAGGGTACTATGTGTCGGGCAGTCACCCATTTGGTATCAAACTTCCTAATTTTCCCTGGCGGAATCATGTAAAGTAAGTAAAAATTTCGTGTAAGAAATAATGGCCCGATAATATTTTCTCCGAAAATTCCAGCCCAAACATTAACTTTTTGTGGATATTGTGTCCTTGTTTCGACAAATCTGTGTTGGTTTTCTTTGCTCCAATATCGATAATTTTGAACATTGTTTAAGGTAAATGTGCATTCGTCAGTGAAACAAATGTTTTAAAAAAATTCCCTATCCATGTTTGCTCTTTCAATCATACCAAAACAAAACTCCTGTCGTCGTCTTTCGTCCCTATCTCTTAGCTCTTGGTGCTTTTCATATTTGTATGAATAATATTTATGTCGTTTCAAAGCTCGTAACGCTGTGGTGTGATCTAATCCTATTTCATCCTCAAGTTTCCTTGTGCTGATCTTCCCATCATTTTCTTCCACGCACAATAAAACTTGCAAGTCCCTGTCATTTCTTGCATTTCTTCTTTGTTCCTGCCTTTCTTTACATCTGCAGTTATTTATTACAGTGCCTTTTGTCTCAAATTTCTTGATAGTCCTTTCGACTGTAGATTTTGCAGGTATCGGTCTATTCGGATACAGAGCAGCAAACATGTCTGACAACTATTTCCTTGATAATACCATTTCATCATCAATATTTTTTCTTCAGAGATGTAATTCATGGCTAATATTTTCGATGTACGAGTTTTTATAACAATAAAGCACACATTTCAAAATGACAACTTTATTTGACAGTCATCTTTTACCTTGACTGGTGCTCGCAAATACGGGGCCATAAAAAGGAGAAATAGTCAAAAAGAAATCGGCGATAACCCGTAAACGGGCTCATCAAAAATATCTAAAGTTATTCTTTTGAATGTGGGTTTTAGTGCTCTTTAATAAACCTAAATAGAATTTTTCTCTAAAAGAATTAGGGAAGACAATAATTGACCCCATTTGAAATTACATGGGATTTTCTATGTCCCACTCGACGATGCAACACCCGGTATATCATTTTTTATTTATAAAAATTAAGATTGGTTGTCAGTTGTCATTTCTGGCCCTTTTTCTGATTTAGGCTTTTTACCTCTTCGTTGGCTGCCAGGGCCATTCCCGAGGGAACCTACAGCTTAACGTGGGTTCCGAACCATGCTTTTCAGCCATGCGACACCCCCCTAAGGGCTATCAACCCTTGGTTTCCTGCCATTGCATGACCTACCGATTGGGGAGTGTGTACCTTCTTCTGCACCCCACGAGATATCCGATCTCATCCGGCCTGGTTACCGGCGTGAATAGGGTGGGTTGGGAGATGATACATTTTACTCTCTTCCCTGCATTCCTAAACCTACTTAATTTCGGACATACTTTTTTTTTTATTATGCGTATGGCCACTCCGGGGATCGAACCCGGACCGCCACGGTCGAATGCCAGTTCCTCACCTCTGAGCCACGGCCGCGGTATTAATATTGGTTAAAAAGTAAATTGAAGGCTATAGTCTATTTCGGAAAGGTGTAGAGTAATAAAAGCTCATTAGGCATGCAAAGGGACGACAGAGGGACCCAACGAATATTTAAGCCACTTTCATAATTGATTTTATTGCAAAACCCAGGTTTGGGTCAATTTATGGGTTTTGCCTATTATTATCCATTTACAAATACTAAAAATAGTGTGACAAATGCGTTCATTATGTACATAGTATTAGGCGGTACACTTATTATTTTATTAAAAATTTAAAAAAAATACAAAATACAAAGAATGTATACAGAAATTAAATTATAAAAAATCATAATACTCTTCGTCATCTGATGTACTGTCATCTCCTCTTGACGTTATAATTAACGGATCGACGGTTTGATCGATCAGGTGGTCAAGGTCCCACATTTTCTCCTCTTCTTTAATGACATGATGGACTGCTTTTCGCCAGTTCTCTGGTGTCACTTCCTTAATGGCTTGATCAAACATTGGTACAAATCCTTTCATTTGCGCCCATGTAAGTTCTATAGGATTTAGATCGCAATGATATGGCGGTATGCGCCATATTTCATAAAACGATGTTTGTGTAAATTTGCTATAGCTAATAGTTCCTTCTTTATCAATTATTTATCTTCTTTTTTTTCTTTGGTTAGTTTTCATAAATAATTTAATGCACAAAATTTACCTGCGCCTATGACCGACACCGAAAATGAGCCGAACTGGATGGAATTTCCCATTTTATTACTCTACACCTTTCTCAAATAGACTATCATTTATTTTATTTTATACTTTCAACTGGCCAATTCTTCATTAGATATTAATTAGGCAGTATAATTAGACAGCCCCCCCCCCTTTGTTTGCGCCACTGATCAAAGACAAAGACTCTTTGAAATAATAGTCAAAATGACGGAAACAACTGAAAATTAGAGTAGCAATTGTTACAAAAAATATACTTAGAAGTTCCCGTAGAATTTTAAAACCTAATAAAAAATGGGGTATTTTAACTGAAAATTGAAAATATTGAAATTTTTAATATACTGGTATCAAACAAAAATGATCAATAACTGCAATTTTAAATCAAAATTACCAATCTGTGTATTCCTTTTCGATAATTTCCTGTTGATAGTAAACTGAAACGCAAGAAAAAAATCACAAAACAGTCCCATTTTATTTAAACACTCGTAATTAGTATCAATAGTATCCCACACTTACATTTGATACATTTCGTGACAATAACTTTAACAAAAGTATTAACAACAATCGGATCTAATACAAGCTTAAAAAATCCCATTTTGCCCTCGTACAAAGGGCGTTCAGCTCTTATAAACTAGGCAACCATAAAAATGACAAAAAGTTGTGTAAGTGCTATCTCTTCCCGCGATATAATACAGATAGGGTCTAAAAGGTGCAACTGGCATCACCTGAGGGTGCCTAAAATGTCCTTTTTGGACTTGTAAGCCGCCCTTTTTAATCCTGTAGTATCGGTTCAATGACTAAATAAGGACTAATGTCGTCACTCTATGTATGCGTGTCCGATTTTACGCTGGAATGGGTTTCAGACCTCCTGTTGATTAGCTACTGATTCTTTGTTTATCTTTATGTATAGGTATAACATTTTTTATACCATGTGGATAATATTAATACCTTTTTATATAAATGGAATCCTTCCGTTTTCCTTTAGAAGTACTGGAACTTGACTTATCCCCAACAGGAATTTTCATAGCGTTTTATTAAATGTCCTGTTATTGGTGACATTTTCCAAACAAACAAAATCCCTCTAAACGCTATTTCAAAAGTGATTTTCTCGGATTTTACACAAACAATTTTGTAAAAATCTGTTTCATATTCAGCGGTAAATATAATTATTTTCAGCGAATCGAGAATCCGCTTTAAGGATCAGCCAGTGCGGAGATATTAGCGCCTGAAAAATAGCGATTAGCGGGATTTTGTAAGTTGGCAAATGTCACCATTATCAACTAAATTTACCGCTAGAAAAAAAGTATCAATAGTGGGAATAACAACTATAGTCTATTTCAGAAAGGTGTAGAGTAATAAAATGGGAAATTCCGTCCAGTTCGACTAAATTTCGGAGTTAACCATAGGCGCAGGTAAATTTTGTGCATTATATTATTTATGATAACAACCAAAGAAAAAAAAAGAAGATAATTTGATAAAGAATAAACTATAGCTATAGAAAATGTATACAAACATCGTTTTATGAAATATGTCGTGGAAGATATAGCTGAAAAACATAATGTAACACCGCCGTATCATTGCGAATTAAATCCTATACTTAGAACTCATAGGGGCGCAAGTGAAAGGATTTGAAGCAAGACACAACACGACATTCAAAATGAAATACGTTAAGCTACTGTTTGATCAAGTCATTAAGGAAGTGACATCAGAGAATTGGCGAAAAGCAGTCCAATATATATCAATAAAGAAAAGGAGAAAATGTGGGATTTTAACAACTTGATCGATCGGACCGTCAACCCGTTAATTATAACGTCAAGAGGAAATGACCGTTTCTCAGATGACGAAGAATATTATGATTTTTTATAATTTAATTTCTGTATATTGTATTTTTTGTATGTTGTATTTTTTTTATAATGTTTAATAAACAATAAGTGTACCTAGTACTATGTACATATGCACGCCTTTGTCATACTATTTTTAGTGTTTGTGAATAAATAACAATAATAGGCAAAACCCAGAAATTGACCCAAACCCGGGTGGCATTACCTGAACTTGATGAAAATAAAGAATTTTTTAATGAAATCAATGCCAAATTATGAAAGTGGCTTAAATATTCGTTGGGTCACTCTGTAGTCCCTTTGCATACATAATGAGCTTTTCTTACTCTACACCTTTCTGAAATAGACTATAATATGAAACCTGTCGTACTGTGAAAAACAAAATTCTTTCCACTTACAAAACTTTTAAACCACCACAAATCACTGCAAGCAGTTTTCTTAAATTATTGCATTCGACAAAATGGATTCCCTAAAATTTAAATATCCAGCCAATCACCGTCTGTGTTTTAAAATCGCAATTTCAGAATCACAACGTGTAATTTTCTTGCGGTTCTTCGCCTGCGGCCATGGTAGGCTTTGATCAATTCAGAGCGATACTTGAAAATGTCGATCAGAATTTGATACGGTTTTGGCTTTATGCATGAGTTTATCTTTTTTCAACATATACAGAACCAGACATAAAAAAACGTCTAAAAAGATTCAACGCGGTAAATTATTATTTTTTGGGATGAGCCAGTATAATATTATGTACGTTTCCAGTTACAAATGTGGTCATTTTTTAGTTTATTTTATTGGCATTCTTTATTAAATTTTTAAATAGTGTAAATGAAAATACATGTTAGATACTGATTTTGGTAAGTATACCATAAGCTATTGAGATCATCTAGGGTTTTCATCTCGGGTCTTAACGAGTACCTGTCTTATTTCACCTCTTGACTAAGTTTTGATATTTGATCGAAAGAGAAGGCTTAATCAGCCTTAACTAGAACTCAGGAGCAGCCAAGCTGCCTACCTCTCATGTGTCGAATAAATCACCGACAACAATGAGCTAAGGAGTCTAGAGGATCAATATGCTAACTGGACATCGAACGTGTTACATTGCCAAGCTAGATCACTGATGAGCACCCAGAATCAGATGACCTCACATTTCATTTTAAGTGAGGCAAGGAATGTTAACATCAAATTAAATGACAGGCTGGCCATGGTTACCTCAAAACCCGATGGACGTACCTATCGGTAAACAAAATTGTTTATTGGTAGACCTCCATGGCACCGAGCGTCCGGGGTTTGCACGCTGCGCACCCCTTCGTCTATTACCCGCTGTCCCCTCACCTTGTCAGTGGAAAATGGCAGTTTATGGGTCTTTAGATTCACTGCTAACAACGGTATGCCCTGTCTTCTTGCGTTAACATCTCAATCCCGACGATTGACCATCTATAGGCGCAGACCCTTTGCTGGCCGCGGCCTCAGGATGGTCGCGCGTCTCTGATGAGTCCCAGTAGGACGAAACAACGAAAAGATTGAGATGTTAACGGAAGAAGGCAGGGCATACCGTTGTTAGCAGTGAGTCTAAGGGCCCATAGACTGCCATTTCCCACTGACAAAGTAAGGGGACAGCGGGTAATAGACGAAGGGGTGCACAGCGTGCAAACCGATAGGTACGCCATCGGGTTTTGAGGTAACCATGGCCAGCCTGTCATTTAATTTGATGTTAACATTCCTTGCCTCACTTAAAATGAAATGTGAGGTCATCCTTGTTTCTGATTCTGGGTGCTCATCAGTGATCTAGCTTGGCAATGTGAAACGTTCGATGTCCAGTTAGCATAAGTTTTGATATGTTGAGCACATAATATTTAAAACTTATTAAAACTTTTACCTACGCTCCATCCACCATATTGTTGGTGGATTTCACCAAAAATTGCTTAAGTAGTATAGAGTTATTCCTTTTTTTCGTCGGATCCTAGCTCTACAGTTGACATGACGAAACGCAGCTCCAACTTTTTAATTCTGCATTAAATTCTACGGCATGTTAAGCCTGTTATGAACTGTAAGCCTTATGGAAGTTACCGTCTTCACTTCATTTCGATAGATGTTCCTTTTAATGGTGACATTTTGCCAACCAGCAAAATCCTCGATTTTTTAGACGCTAAAATCTTCGCACTGGTTTACGCATGAAACTGGATTCTCGATTCGCTGAAAATAATTATAATTGCCGCTGAATATGAAACAGGTTTTTACAAAATTGTTTGTGTGGATTCTGAGAAAATCACGTTTGAAATAGCGTTTAAAGGGATTTTGTTGGTTTGCAAAATGTCACCATTATGTCTATACTGAACCTTTATAAGTTTAAAGCTCCGTTAAGATTAAACAACCTTTTCCTTCTCTTTATCACATTTGTTTTACTGAAGATGAATGTTTTTACATTCGAAACACGTAGAGATTTAAACAATTTCTTAGTGGATAAAGACTTCTCTTATTTTTTTCCATTTTCAAAATTTTTTTCATACTCCATGGTCATATTTCGGTATGTCTTATAAATTTCTCGCATTATCTATGATGTGATCGGAAATGTATTTTGCATAGAAATAACTACCCAATATCCAAATTTTAAATATATTCCTAATAAAAGCACAATAGGTACCAGGAACCTATACCAAAATCTGATAAGAACGTTGCCTATTCCCATTCCATACCTCCACTTTTTTTCTAAGCCTTGTCAAGTGCTAATGAAAATTGTAGTTTGTTTCTACTACTTTCATGTCCAATTATACTTAAAAACATTTAAATACGATCTAAACTAATTAAATATGACAACTTAAATGCTTTCAGAATTCATGCAATTAATTAAATTTATACCAAGGCAAAAGTAATTTAACATACCAATCTTAACATTAAAATGTATTCCATGCGACAGATTTTTAATAACATTAAAAGAACATAATGTCAATACATGTCCATCGATGTAGTAAATTTGTAAATTTTCTTATCAACTCCCACATGGATGTTTCCATATAACTATTTCCAAGTAACTATATAAATCGGCTATACCAGTTAACTGAATGGATATAATATTACATCCATCCTTTTTAATGTCTATGTATATCAGAAAGGTGTAGAGTAATAAAAGTTCATTAGGTATGCAATGGAACTAAGTCACTTTCATAATTTGGTATTGATTTCATTGCAAAGTTATTTCTTTTCATCAAGTTCAGGCAGTACCACCCGGGTTTGGGTCAATTTATGGGTTTTACCTATTGTTATTCCTTTACAAACACTGAAAAGGGTGTGACAAAGGCGTGCATTATGTACATAGTATTAGATACACTTATTTTTTTATTACATATTAAAAAAAATACAAAGTACAAAAAATAGATACATTATACAGAAATTAAATTATAAAAAATCATAATATTAATCGTCATCTGATGTACTGTCATCTCCCCTTGACGTTATAATTAACGGATCGACGGTCCGATCGATCAGGTGGTCAAGATTCCACATTTTCTCCTCTTATTGACATGATGGACTGCTTTTGGCCAATTCTCTGGTGTCACTTTCTTAATGGCTTGATCAAACAGTAGCTTAACGTCTTTCATTTTGAATGTCGTGTTGTTTCTTGCTACAAATCCTTTTTTTTTTTGCGCCCATATAAATTCTCAATTCTATAGGATTTAGTTCGCAATGATATGGCGGTGTGCGCAGCACAGTGACACTATGTGTTTTAGCTATATCTTCCATGGCATATTTCATAAAACGATGTTTGTGTAAATTTGCTATAGCTAATAGTTCCTTCTTTATCAAATTATCTTCTTTTTTTTGGTTAGTTATCAATGTTATCATACATAATTTAATGCCCAAATGTTACTTACGCCTATGGCCGACACCGAAATTGAGCCGAACTGGACTTTCCCATTTTATTACTCTACACCTTTCTGAAATAGACTATAGAATATATATAACTGACCAACCACAGTGGTCAAATCATTATATAACTAAATGTACACGTAAATTTTACTGAATAAAGGACTGAAAGTCAGTGTAAGTAATATAAAACGGTTGTTATTTCTTCTCACCGTTCCTATACATTAAAAGCTAGTTTTTATTTTGTCGAAAGTGTGAATGGTAGATTAGTTTTATAACATGGTTTATTTATTACCATTATACATTTTGTGCAGTCTTAGATTTTTGAGATTTCCATTCACCTCTATACAACCAAATGTTATTTGTAAACACATCTACCAGTAGCTTGCGTGCCATAGATTTTAATAGGAAAATGGTGAATTTTCTTACCCTTTATAGCAGAGCGACATTTAATACTATATTTCTGCAATTTGTTTTCATATTAATAGGATTTGCGGGTTGAAATATAATAATAAGTCATTTCCAAAACACCTTGTATACCTATCAAGATATAATAATCGATTTTTAATTAATATAAAAGCAGAAACGTTTTAAAACTCTCGATCGACTCAATTAATCAGACAAAAACAGTTTTCGATTCTTCGTGCATATGCAGACAACCCATTCGAATCCACTCCACATATTCGCAACTGCTTATGCAAGTTTGTTGCGTGTCTGCAAAGTGCGTTGCGTGATTCGGGCCGCGATTACCGATTTTCGGCTCTAACAGAGGGGCCCTTTGGGTCTAAACCAACTATCACGCGATTCCTATTTGGCCAGAAATGATTGACAATAAGTAAATTTATGCCTCTCTTTCCAACAGACAGATATAATACATTTTTCCACCATATATGTTTCATAATTTCGTGTAATTTTTAGCTTAAAATGCAACTTACGTGTTATATTACATATATTATATATAAATTTTATTAAGGGGGATCTAACTTTTTTTAGCCGTCGCATTTCTAGTTTAGACTTATATTTGTCTGTGCGTGGCGCAATGAAACTAAGGTGTATATCCAAGGGAAGTCCCCCTCTCCCTGAGCTCTAAAAGCACAAAAATACACCTAATTCTTAAAATCACAACGAAAATAGACAATTTTGTAATTTCACATCATTAATTGTTGGATATTTACATAGAATCGGTAATTTGGCTCTTTAGCAGGTCAGCCCGCGTATATGCTGATGCAATCAGTTCTTCGACTTTTGACCCGTTGGCTATGTAAGTGATATTTGTGCCGTGTGTTTATTTGATATTATCTGCAGTAAAATCTTTCTATTCTTTGATCGAATTTAAATGGATATAACAACTCTATCTAAAAAGAATTATTTTTATAAATTTCATATTTTCCTGGGAACTGTCCGAACTGTTAAGAAGTTTTACGGTCACCACGCCAAAATTGATGATTTTTTTAGAAATCATGTATTTTTGGAGCGTAGATTACGAATCTGAGGGCCGTTTTTGTTGCAAATGCTTAGGTTTTTAAAATATTCCTTCTTAAAGTGTCGTTTTGTATGAAGGTTAAGTTTTCAATTCATAATGAATTCTCGTTTCTTGCCGCAATATATTTTTATTGTAAATTATACACTCTGTTTCTTCTATTAAAATTTTTACTTTAATTTTTGTCTTTAAAAATAAATAAAGGAGATAGATGGTTGTCATTTGTTTTTGTTGTAAACATTTTTTATTGTTTGATTTTACCGTTGGTATGGTATTAAACTGTAAACTGGTAAAAACTGCATTTTAATGTTATAAACGACTAAAATTCTAAACATAATTTTTATTTCTAAAAGACGATTCAGTTTTCTCGTACATTGAATATATTTAAATATTCAAATGGATGGTGCATTTCATGTTATGTAAATCCTTTAAAATTATGATTAACTAAATCTGTAGCATCTGCTACTTTCGGTAGCTTTTACAAACCTTAAATTAAATTGGTATAATTAATTGGCATAAATATTTGTAAAGAATACAGAACATATACCTTTCTTTAAAATATTTTTCTACTCCCACATGGAAATTAGCTGTTTTCTTTACATCTAAGGGCTTGGAAAAATGGGCTATTCCGGTTAACTGAACGGATATGATTTCATCTGCATCCTAGTTAGGATATGAAACTGACCAATCACAGTGATCAATTACAAAGAAACCAAATTTACATGTTGTAAATTTTACGAGTAGTTTTTTGACACTCGATAAAATTGGGGTTAAGAATATACTTTAAAAATATGCAAATCTCAGATAAAATTTAAATCAAGACATTTATCCCAGAGTCTATACAGGGTGTTTTTTAATTGAGTGCCGATACTTAAGGTTGTGAATCCTTGGGTGATTTTAAGAAGAAAAGGTAATATTAACATATGTGCTAAAAAAGCTCATTCATTTTCATTTCAACAAAATATCGAAAGCAGTCTCAATGAACCGAAGAAAAGAAAATGTTTTTTTGTTTTTATTTTTTTATGCAAAAAGGGTGCATCATACGAAAGTAAGTCTATGGACCAAATTTGCTCCAAAATAAATAAGAATTTTAAATATAAGTTTGGTTTTTAGAAATATCAGTGGCGTACCATTTTTTTCTTTAAAAATATTCAGTCCAAACCCCGTACAGACGTCACTGGTTAAAATTAAAAAAAAATCTTTTAAGTCAAACAATGCTCCTTAATGATTAAGACGTGTGTACAAAATTTCATAAAAATATCTAAGAGTGATATAATAATTATGATAAAAAGTTATATTTTTTAAAAAATGTTAACACCCTGTAGCTCAAAAATGAAGAGCTTTAGGACATATGTTAATATTAACTTTTCTTCTTAAAATCACCCAAGGATTCACAACCCTAAGTATCGGCACTCAATTAAAAAACACCCTGTATATTCACAATTTTTTTCCTAACGAGTGCACGAAATAGTGCGAAAATAGAAGGTATAATACCAAAATAAATATTTCTACCGAACTAAAAATGTGTACACAGATGCACTTCCTTATTTAAAAAATTCCAGTTTTCCACTTATTTCTAGACAATTACTACAAGATTTAATGCATAAAATGTACTATACATATAGTACCTACAAAATGAACGTTTTTACTAACCTCGGTTGGTTCTTTGCCATGAAAATATTTGTCAACCGCGATATTTTCTAATATATTTTGAACGGGGATCCAACCCCAATCGATCTTAAAATTTTTATTACACGCAACAGATATAGAAAATTAACGGGTTATTTTTCCTTAAATGGTGAAACATGAATATGAGTACATAAAACCAGATTGAACAGATAAAATTATAAGATTTCCAGAAAAAAAATAATTCCATGTTATTTTTACAGGATGGTCACTTCTCTTTCCACGTTAACAGTGTTGCTATAGTTTGTAAATTGGCGAATATTTTGAAAAACTTACAATGGCGAACGTTAAAAGTTCATAGTAATGCATAGAGGCCATTTTTAACTGTTTAAAACAATTTCTACAGCTATTTTGTTGTACTTTCGGAGTTATAATTCTTACACAAGCAGAAAAAAAAACCGAAAAAATCCTTTTTTCTTCTGTGCATTTTAGCAGAATAATTAAATCAAACTAGCTATGGTTAAGAAAATTAAATTGTTCATTTTTATTAATAAATATATCGCTTTTAATCTGTTAATGTGCAAAAGGCCGATTGTGAGAAAGATGGCTATATTTAAAGTGATTTTGTGTAAATATAAGAAATGACCCAAATTGATAAATATGTCACAGTGTAATTTGGTCCATGGATTTGCCATCGAAATAAACTTCTCTTCAAGTGTTTTTTTATTATCTTTCTCACAAGTTCATGGCAAACCTAAAAGACAAGTTATGATGTCTAATTTAAATATTTTTTAAAATTTTTAGCATAAAGTTCGGAAGTTGAGTCATAGAAAAAATATACTGTATAACTAGAGTCCATATTGCGCTCGAAAGGTTCTTACATCATATCTACTCTTGTTGTACAAACTACTATTCCAGTACCTATAAAGATATACATATATATATAGGGTGTCCCACCGGGAACCGAATCAATCTATACATAGGAAAATTTTGAAAATTTGACAGTATGCTGATGCTGATGGGGGCCACCGGGCTAAAATATTTTCATAATGGTGGCACTTCCGGTTATACCGAAAGTAAGTGTCAACTTACACCCCATATATTATTACACTTTTTCATTCTACGCAAGATTCTAGGCAGATTTTCTATACTATGTCCTATAGCTATGTCTAACGTTTTTGACATATTTGAATTTTTATGCCAAAAATGACGTTTGCAAGTCTTAGAATAATTATCAATTTTTTCTATAAAGAAGCCTTATTTATTTAATGTAAGTGAGATTCCTTATTATAAAGGACCTGCTTTGATAGATTTTTTATAATATTTTGATAACTATTAATACAGGGTGTTTAAAAAATAAGATTAAAAATAAAATTGAAAAAACTGCAAAAAGTCTAAATTTTCAAATGGAAACACCCAAATTTTATAATTATTTCTTATTTAGCATTAAAAATAAGGTAAGTTTGTGTAAGGTTGCATGTATATCTTAAATTTTTTAGTTTTCGAAATATTGCCAATTTAGTATTTTTATATGGCAATATTGCAGCGGATTTTAAGTTCAGTTACTCCTAGTTGGTTATGACTCTGTACAATTTAAGCGTCCCGGCATGGTTATTTATTATTGTCAAATGGCAAGTGACAGCTTCAATGCCGTCATAGCCAACTAGGAGCAACTGAACTTAAAATCTGCTGCAAGATCGCCCTATAAAAATACTAAATTGGCAATATTTCGAAAACTAAAAATTTTTGAGATATACAATTTTACACAAACTTACCTTTATTTTTAATGCTAAATAAGAAATAATTATAAAATTAGGGTGAATCTATTTGAAAATCTAGACTTTTTGCAGTTTTTTCAATTTATTTTTTAATCTTATTTTTTAAACACCCTGTATTAATAGTTATCAAAATATTATAAAAAATCTATTAAAGCAGGTTCTTTATAACAAGGAATCCCACTTAAATTAAATAAATAAGGCTTCTTTATAGAAAAAATTAATAATTATTCTAAGGCTTACAAACTTAATTTTTGATATAAAAATTCAAATATGTCAGAAACGCTTAGGCATAGGTATAGGACATGGTATACAAAGTCTGCCTAGAATCTCTTTCGTAGAATGCAAAAATGTAATAATATATAGGGTGTCCCTTTTAAAATAAGCAAGTTAACACTTACTTACCGGAAGTGCCACCATTATAAAAATATTTTAGCCCGGTCGCCCCCATCAGCATCAGCATGGTTCCCGGTGGGACACCCTGTATAAAGACTGTAAACTATACAAAAACATGCAATAACTATTGTAACAGGGTTACTTATATTATATAATCGCAAGATATATTTTTAGATATTGTACCTAAAAGATAATGATAAATTGATTTCCGTAATACTCAGGCCTTACCAAATATTACAACAATATAATGTACGAAAATGTCGTTCTTAATCAAAATTTCAAATTTCGGCATTGTCCTTATGCAGAACCTAACCTGTTATAACGCCTATAGGATGATGGAGATTTAATCATATTCTATACAGAAAATGTAGGCAATGTTTCACCCAGATTGACCATCATATTGAATATTGAAATGATATAATGTATATTCAATATAACAAAAGCCATACACTTATGCAGCATGTAGTGTTAGACTTCCGTACTACGTTATTATCAGATGAATTTACACACGCTTATATTGGGTAGAGACACTCACCAACAAGGATACAAATACAATTGTTCGCATGATAGAGTGAGAAAGTGGCCAATACAGCATATGGATGTGATAGGCAGATGAGTGACTGCATGAAGGAATAATTACAGAGCGCTATTTTATCTACATTTATTGTACTAAACGTTGCAGTATTAAATAATGAAGCTAGCGAAAAGGAATAACGACTACTACTTATGTTTATAGTTGCTGCATCATCAGCAAAGTTGATTTGGTGGTTATAACAATAAACTCCGCATTTAATTTAATTAAGTATACTGTTATTCTGTGTATTATTTAATTTATTGACAATTTTGGTATCCTTAAGTGCAGTAGCCCAACCAGAAAAAATGTTCAGGCGGGGCTCAGTGGGAGTAAATATAGTCTAATTCAATTAGCAATAGTATTATAGCCTATTTCAGAAAGGTGTAGAGTAATAAAAGCTCATTAGGTATGCAAACTGACAACACAGTGACCCAACAAATATTTAATCCACTTTCATAATTTGGCGTTGATTTCATTGCAAAATTCTGTATTTTAATCAAGTGCAGGTAATACCACCCGGGCTTAGGTCAATTTATGGGTTTTGCCTATTATTATCCATTCACAAACACTGAAAATGGTGTGACAAAGGCGTGCATTATGTACATAGTATTAGGGACACTTAAAAAAATACAAAATACAAAAAAAAGATTATACAGAAATTAAATTATAAAAAATCATAATATTCTTCGTCATCTGAGGAATTGTCATCTCCTCTTGACGTTATAATTAACGGGACGACGGTCTGATCGATCAGGTGGTCAAGTTCCCACATTTTCTCCTCTTCTTTAATGACATGATGGACTGCTTTTCGCCAGTTCTCTGGTGTTACTTCATTAATAGCTTGATCAAAGAGAAGCTTTCAAACGTCTTTCATTTTAAATGTCGTGTTGGGTCTTGCTACAAATCGTTTCACTTGCGCCCATATAAGTTTTATAGGATTTAGTTCGCAATGATATGGCTGTGTGCGCAGCACAGTTACACTATGTTTTTCAGCTATATCTTCCACGGCATATTTCATAAAACAATGTTTGTGTCAATTAGCTATAGCTAATAGTTCCTTCTTTATCAAATTATCTTCTTTTTTTTCTTTGGTTAGTTATTATAAGTAATTTAATACAAAAATTTATACCTACGCTTAAGGATGACCCCGAAATTGAGCCGAACTGGACGGAATTTCCCATTTTATTATTCTACACCTTTCTGAAGAAAAGATTAAGGACATTTTTTTCTGGAGGTGGAAAAACGCAGGTTAAAAAATCTTTGGGCCATAACCAATAGTTCGTTAAAAATTCGAACTAACCTATAGTTGGATTAAATTTGGACCAAAAACTCGGTTATTCGAATTTTTCACATAAATTTTGAGGTTATTTAAAAAAAATTGTTGATACAAAAGTTGTAGATCTTTTTATTACCTACAACTTTGCCATTTAACTTTTTTTCATTGGACTTGCAGTTTTACCGGAAATCGAGATTAACCGTTATTTACCCTTAAAAACTTACCCCCTCCCTCTTCCCGACCTCAGATCGCCCGTAATTTATTTTTCATTTCATTTTTGTTATATTCTCTACCTTTTCCAATGGGTTTCATCCTACTATAATTTTTTTTGGTCTCAAAAATTATCGACTCTGGTCTACTACCGCGGTTAACAGTTTAGTTAGTTCTTAAAACTTACCGACTGTTATACGTTTCATTGTCTTAATAACTAATTAAAGATCTAGTAGTACTATAAAATTATAGTTGCATATACCCACACAATATCGGCTATAAAGAAGGTGATTAAAATTATTTTCTTTTTTATTGTCAGCAAATTTGTATAACAACTTTTTTGCGTGAAAGTAGGCATATAATTTTATCGTAATTTAGTTTAATTAAAGTTGGTACTTTGCTGCAAGCGACAATGTAGTTAAATTTAGTTTTTGTATTTTATTTATTTTACAACTGTCTAGGGCTCTCGGTAGTTACAAAATAAATACATATAAAAAAATTATTCCCGCACTACTTGACTTTAGATCAAGTCAGCTCTTATTACTTTTACTACTTTTTACTTAGGTGGTGTTAATAGTACCTATTTATTCTGATGCGATGGTTACATCTGGTGTACCTCAAGACATTGTTATTGGCCCATTAACTATTAGGTGTTAATTAACTTTAACCAATATTTACACAGAAAAAAAAATAATGGTAAACCAATAATAGATTTTATTGCCAACTGACAGTAAAGCCGTACATTATCAGAGTGATTTCCGGCAGTAAACGAACACTTTATTTTATTGTAAAATAAAATACTTTATCTGCTGCATTTGCGGCAGGTAAAGTATTTTATCTGCCGTATATGCGGCAGTTAAAGTATTATCCTGTCATTTCTCATAGTAGGTCAAATTTTTTTAGAAGTGCTTTGGAATACGCACGCTTGAATATGGGATGGAATAGGTAGTATGAAACTTCTACTTTAAATTTTGATCAAATATAAGGAAAGAACTATTAAATATTTTTCGCAGACCCGATTCTAAAATAGGTCTACAGCTTGTCTTTTCTATTAATTTAACATGGGGAAAAAACATCTATTTTCTTAGAGCGGTCTGCCTTACATAAAATGGTGATGAACGGTTGGCGATAAAATTTTGTATGCACCACGTCAGTAAAGTGTCTTTATCGACTCGCCTGGTATTCGCCTCGCTCGCTCATCTCATAATTTCACTTTACTGCCTTGGTACATAAATAACTATTATTGCTATTGACTGCCTTTAAATTGTTTTAATAAAATATAAGCTTAAAACAGTAATTTATATTTAGTTCAATAAAATTTAAATATTTTGATCAACACACCTATTATTGTTTAAGAAAACATTATTTAATCAATTAAGACTTGTGTTTTTCCAATTACAGTACATATTAAAAACCGATAAACTTTAAGATTGCCTGTAAAACCAAAAAACAATTGTATCAAGGGCATAACTAATTTATATAATAGTACTGTAATTTAAATACATTATATATTGTTTTAAGCAAATGAATATATATTATCCAATCAGTAACTAGTAAGTATTAAAATAAATTTAATTTCTTTTATTTCAATGGTACTTATCTTTAACTCAATCATAAAAAAGGCAGGCAACACTTCTTCACCTGCGTATCGGGGATGAACCACATATTTCCGTCGTGTCGTCGCCTTGTCTCCTATAGTATTTTTTTATGCATTGTTGCTTTGTTTATTTTGTAAGAATAAGCAAGTTATATATTAGTGAATTGTGTTATGGAAGATTTACTTTTCTGATGGGCCTTAATTTTTCAAGCGGTGACATTTATTTCCTCGGGAATATTTCGGTCGCAATGTCCCCACGGAGTTCAACCGGAGTTCCAGTGGTCTTATTGGAAAGTTTCCCTACGAAATGTGTTCAAGAATAAGAGATTTTCATGAGAGAAAGTGTATATCCCATGGGAAAATCTACTCCCATGAATCAAGAATTGAGGCCCTGTTGGGGATTTCAAGAACTAAAACTATAAAAGTAATCCTATAATATAATAAATATTTGAACGCATTGTAGCTTGTTTTGCCACAATCATAGCTTGTTATTGAAAGCCAATGGTGTTTAAATATAAATGCTTTTATGCCAAATATATCCTTTTATTGAAAAACAATGGAATATTCATATAAACCCATTAGATCTTATACTTAAATAAATGATAATCGTTATTTTGAAACAATAATAGGTTAAGCAATAAAACAAATACAATAGTTATTCAGGAATATCAAATACAGTCTCCATTGATTTATTGAGTATCTCTTTGATACCACAATATTAGTTTCTCTGTGTAGTAATCCATAAAAACATATTTACAGACGATTAAAAATATATATTTATTGTTAAAAATTCTAAAAAATTAAGACTATGTGATATTTACTCTAGCTGAAATAAGTAATAAACTCGATCGTCCAACTGACTGCATTACATCGTGATGGTATTTTAAATATAAATTCGATATATCATTTTGCGTGGGAACATTTATAAAATATATACATATTGCAAGCGTTCATCATCACAATTGCAGGGATCTCATGATTATGTATTATTATATTCACGAATGATTATCAGAGACATAAGAAGAGCTACCAGAATAAGCATTCTCTTCAAACCTGTAATTTTGACTTTTAATAATTTCGTGAATTCTTTTAAAACCTAAGGAAGTCCTTAATAAAATTCCTATTGATTTAACGGAAGTGAGTATAAATAAAAATGTTGCAGTGGCGACTCGTTCTTTAGAAATACTGGGGTTGCACTCTTTTGTATAGTTATACAGGGTGTTTGGGATGGAACGTTAGACTGTTATAAAAATCGGGTAATACGTTTTCTTTAAAAATTTAATTGCCCAAATAAACAACCATAGTCTATCGGTTTAAAATATTTTCCGAATATAAACCGAAAGTTGTCAGTCCAAGTCAACAATTAAAAAAATACTATACAACTACTTCAAAAATACATTTAGTACATACATATCACATATAACGATCAAAGCTTAAGTTAGGTATCTTTGAACATAGTTTATTTTTGATAAATGCATGTAATACCATCAAAACGTACCCCAAAAAACATTACAAAGTGAAAAGGTGAATGAATCAACCGATTTTTGTTTAAAAACTAAACAAACTGCGCAATTGTCCTGTAATCTAACGGCTCTCTCGGTATTAAAATGTGCTTCCGGATATGTCAATATGCATGCGCGTAAGGTAATCGATTGGTTTGCATTTTGAATGCACTAATAATCATCAACACCACTAATTGTCCAATGTGTGTTTCACCACCAAAAGGTATACACACAAAACAAAATTTATCTACTACTATTTTTTGTCTTACAGCCACAGGCCCACCCGTATTTTGTATATATATTTTTATTACATTTTCTGGTATAACTTTTCCCCGGCTCGGCTTGTGGAAGACACTTATCTATAAGTTAGGCATAGGACGTCCGTTTCGTTTACTTTCAATTTTTTTTATCAATGTTCAATCTTAAAAAGTACTTTTTCAATAATCAAAATAAAAATTCAAAAACAAAACAAAGGACAGACTAGCAAATACTAACGCTGTAAACCACGGCGGTGTCCACGGCTAGACTAAAATTTTTGCAGCTCTGTATGTATACGTATACACGCTCTAAAAACTATAAGAAATATTCCAGCCTAGAAACAACTCTCATTTGCCATTGGTTGGCTCAAGGTTGACCACTAGTTTTATGACGTATACTGACAGTTCTGCAACGAATTACATTCTGCATTCGAAGGATGGTCGCGACTGAGTGTGGATAAGACAAACTACATGGATAAAAATTATACTTAAATAAAATTTAAAAAATAAAAATTTTGGTTTTGCAAATAATTAAGGCACAAAAAATAGAAATATAACAAATATAACAAAACAGGTGCTGCAGCTCTGTAACTCTTATATCTACATTAGCCGCCACTGAATTGTATGTGGTAGGAAGGAATTTAGAAACAAGTAATTTGTATTTATTTTTTGAGGACTGCCACTGGTATGAATTTAGTGATATATTTATTGAATAAAAGCATTCAAATCACACGTTAGGACAGTAGTAGTTTTAGCTAAATGGTAAATTAAATTAAATAATACTTATAACTACCCCCAAACTATATTTTTGTTTTGCATTTGTATAAAACCTATTAAAACGAACACAAATAAATCGTTTTGGGGCGAGTTGATTTATATCGAACCAATTCGGTGCTGGAAATAATATTAAAAATAAATTAAAAAATCGGTAGGACCCCAAACACCTAACGGCAGCTGTTTGGTTAGAAAGAATAATACATTTCAAAAACCGCAGCCTCATTTCTCTGTATTTAAAAAACGAATATTATATTTTTCGAGCGCAATGAGCCAAATCATATTGTACGGATCCATGGTTACTATGAATAGGACTCTTCATAATCGGATACATCCTAAACAAGGGAAGGTATCTGTATCTATCTATAGAGTCACCCTCAGTGGTGTAGTGTTTTGCATGGCCTGAGGTTATTTTTAAATCTGGGCTTTATGTTCGACATTTAACGAGGATTCTAGCTTCAGTTTTGATGTAATTTTAATTTCTGATATTAAAATAATAAAATGATTGAACATAATCTTTATTAAAAATAAGGTAGTAGAGTTTAGTGTCCGTATAGGCAAATAGAAATAAAGTCTTTAGCGGCTGGTGGACAAAGTAGTGCATCTATCTTTTGCATTAAAGTACACAGAAACGCCAAAGGTAATGGGTTCCCTGAAGCACAGGTAAACAATCGCAGGCTGTTTCGTCTTTGTTAGGACTCATCAGAAAGCCAAAACCCGTAAGCAACTCCCAGTACAGCGAAAATATGCTTTCAAGACAATTTTAAGAATAAAAATGTGATGAAAACCTAGTTTCGGCATCTGTAGGAATCAACTCAATGCAAGAGATAGCCATGAGACGTGGACGTGAAAGCATATTTTCGCTATACTGGGAGTTGCTTACGGGTTTTGGCTTTCTGATGAATCCTAACAAGGACGAAACAGCCTGCCATTGTCTACCTGTGCCCCAGGGAATCCATTACACATATTCGACCAGTTTTAAAATCAGGCCCGATGACGTCGCTATAATAAAAATGTATAGTGAGCATCGTTACCGATCTTGTCACTGTCACATCCGAATTATTGTGGAATTTTCAAGTATATTTTATTTCTTTGCTGATAGAGCCAGGTTTCAATCAGACTGGCCAGTCCTAAAACTTTCAACCGCACTGTTTTCACTAACAATCTACGATTTTCATCAGTTTGAATAGCACTTTACAACAAAGAGCTTAGTTTTCTTGGTAGAAATACTTTTATGTAAAATTTATTTAAATTTTAAAATTAATTAAAAAAACACACACAGAAAAATTGACAAATAACTTCGTTCGTTCGTTTTTTTCATCATTCGATTGGTCCACGATGTTGCCACATGTAAAAAGTTTTATGCTCCATAAATAATATATTTTGTTCTTAAAACATTATTAATTTAATTGATAAAATACAGATAACACTTGGGAGATAATATGGTGATTTTTTTTTCGTTTTGGACTATTTGGACCATTATTTCTATTGGATTAATTTTCAGATTTTGTCATTATTGGTATTATAATATAAGAATTTTAGAGAATATTGGCAACATTGTCAAGCTGCCATATTCTTGACATAGTTTTGATAAAGTCAGTGTTTTTGTTCTAATAGTTTTTTGTTTATGTATATTTACAGTTTACAGAGGACTTAAAACTATTATAAAGTACTTACAAAGTAAATTTTATATTTTATTCCTTTATACATGCACTACAACCAAATACAAAATTAAGTAAAAATACCCATTATAAACTAAAACTATAAATAATTCAAAAACCACTATCAATGTTGTAATAATTTAATATAACATGAACATTGAACATAATGAACAATGAAACAGCCTAGTGCAGTTGGAAAATAAAAATAAAACTTTTAATTTTTTTTTTGAAAAAAATTAAGGTACCATCCGCCAAACTAGAAGTTCTTGTAAACCCCTTAGTAAAATTTTAGTATTACAGTTTTAATTATATAAGCCAGGAATTAATGGCGGGTTTCACGCTGGTATAGGAGGCTCTTAAATACCAATTAGTTAGTTAAAAAAACAAAGTTGATTGAAACAAAAGAATGCATAATAAAGTGAGTTATTGAATCAAAAAATATATTATACTTCAATAGATTCATTTCCCGGACATCCGATTTTCAAGACAGAAAAATAATTTTGATGGTAGTTATTTTTAACAGAAAAGAAGGTTTTTTAGCGGCAGGCGGACAAAGTAGTGCATCTATCTTTTGCATTAAGTAGGACAGGGACGCCAAATACAATGGGTTCCCTGGGGCACAGGTAGACAATGACAGGCTGTTTAGTTCTTATTAGAACTCATCAGAAAGCCATAACCTGTAAGCGACTCCCAGTACAGCGAGACTATGCTTTCAAGGCATTTAAAAAAAAATAAAAACGCGATGAAAACCCAGTTACGCCATCTATAGGAATCAACTCAATGCAAAAGATAGTCATCGACGAAAGCAACAATAAACCAAATACGTTAGGCTAAACACACCAGTATAGGATGGTGATGCGAACAAAGGTTTCCTATACTGGTGTGCTTAGTCTAACGTATTTGGTTTATTGTTGCTTTTGTCGATGACTATCTTTTGCATTGAGTTGATTCCTATACTTACAGGTTATGGCTTTCTGATGAGTTCTAATAAGAACGAAACAGCCTGTCATTGTCGACCTGTGCCCCAGGAAACCCATTGCATTTGTCGTCCCTGTGTACTCAATGCAAAAGATAGATGCACTACTTTGTCCGCCTGCCGCTAAAAAACCTTCTTTTTTATTTACTTATACGGACACTAAACTCTACTACGTTATTTTTAACCTTTCTATTTGATAAACTTTTTTTAAAATTAGACACGATTATAGTTTAAACAACAATTGAAATTATCGAATCTAAATAAATAATAAAAATTTTGCACCAATAATTTAAAATTAAATTAATGTTTATGCATTTAATATTTCGCAAAAAATTGTATAAAAACGAACTGTATAATTAATTATTGTATGCAAGTGGGTTTACACGTACACCGACTTCAAGTTAAATAACCCGAAAATTGTATACGTTTTTCGGTTGATTTTAAATGATAAAATCTACATTCCTATAAAATAATTTACCTTGATGAGCACCTGGCATCCACAAACCAGCAATTTTTCATTTCTGTTAATTACTCGCACAGTTAGATGGCAGATACCGCCCTCTTAGCATTTTGTAAACGGTTAAATGGTGTTTTATAATCGAATTTCAATAGTTTTTTTAAATTTTTAAATAAATAGCTCGAATATATGAGGGCAAATATTGGGTTGGAATATAATTTTAAAGGCCTTCGAAGGCGTATGCTATTTAAAGAGATCAACTTAACATGTAAAACCAAAAAAATCGTTTTACGGTTTAACATGTTAAACCGGAAGTTATAACTTTTATACAGGATGTTACAAATTCGACATACCAGCATTGGAATCTTGGAAACTATAGGAGTTAGAGAAACGTTTAAATAGGGGCAAAGTTGTGCAATTCGGTGCTGATTATAATGCCGCTTTAAAAGTTTTCAAATTACGAATACTTCCGATTTTATTCGAAAAAAACTGAAATTTTGCAAAATCGTTTTTATTTTTTCCTGAGCTCATTTGACTAGCTATTTAAAAATAAATGACACTTTGTCATTGCCACTTTTTCTCCTTTACAAAATGACGTTACTAAACTAAAGATGCGCCGTTGTGTCTCCGAGCGGCCATCACCAATTTTACTTTTTTAAATACGGACCTGGATTTTTTTTAACCGATTTTTAAACCCTCCTACCCTCAAAATGTAATGGCGATGTTACTTTTTAATAATGATGGATTGTTCTTTCTAATTTTTTTAAATTAATATTATTTACATTTCTTGTTAGTCCGGTCCTGGCAACGAATTACTATATTAATTAAAAACATTATTTTAAAAGAATGTTATTTATAAAAATGACGTAGATACCATGGAAGAACGCATACAGGTTGCATTGGTAGGATAAGAAAACGGGTTGAAAGGGCTGTCGCCAAAATTGAAAGAAAAATCGATCGTTGTATTGAGCAAAACGGCAATCTCTTTGAACATTTAGAAAATTAGAATTTATAATTAGTAAATTTAGAATTATTTTTAGAAAATTCTTATAAAATAAATTATATTACTTATGTAGTAATGTTTTAAATAAAATAAAGTTTTTAATTAATGATTTGTTGCCAGGACCGGACTAGTCAATTGAGCTCAGGAAAAAATAAAAACGATTTAGCAAAATTTCGGTTTTTTTCGAATAAAATCGGAAGTATTCGTAATTTGAAAACTTTTAAAGCGGCATTATAATCAGCACCGAATTGCACAGCTTTGCCCCCATTTAACAGTTTCTCTAAATCCTATGGTTTCCGAGATTCCAATGCTGGTATATCGAATTTGTAACACCCTGTATATACACTGACGGTCATGGTAAAATTTTTAAGGTGTTCTGCAATTTTTGTAAAAAAATACTTACCTATTTATTATAAATTAAGCCTATTCTATACGTTCTTTTCTGTCCTCAAATTTTGTAATTACTTTGTCATTAAAATTGGCTATTTCGTAAATTAACTTTTTTTCAAAAAGTAGCTTGGAAAGAACGGTCACCATGATTTCTAATAATTTTCTCTCCTTCAACGTTTCTCCTAGATTGTTTGCTATTAAAATTTTTAGAGGAGGCAGCGCGTCATTTAATGTAAGTAGGGAAAACAGTATAAAGCATTTCTTTGTTACATCCACAAATCCATTAATGTTTTCTATAAATGTCTCTATTAAATTTGCATATTTATGTAACTTATTTCTCAATAATATTTGGTAATGATCTACTTTTTCCTTTTAAATCGATGTTTTCTTCGAATAAATATTTAAAAAATATTTTCATACTAATTAAATTAAAAACCACTTCCATAGTACGCAGTAAATAATTATTGCCAGCGATACACAAAAAACATACGCACGGTAAAACTAGAAAGTCGCGTAAAAAAAAATACAAGCAGCCTTATCCAATATCGCACTCGCGCTGCACTATATGCAGCGAACTCTTCACTTAAATCATGGCTAAGTTCTTTTGATGGTCACGAGGAAAGCGGAGTACTACGCGGGTGTTTCAAGCAGCTAGCAGAGCACGATAGCGTGGCCCAGACAAATAATAACTCGGCGATAGCATGACCCTGTAGGTTATTCCACTTTTACAATCGTTTGTCGGGCGCGATTCTGGAATCTCGCTTAAGAATGACCACGAATGTCGCATTCAAAAATGTCATCGTAACTCGATAATTGAGCCTCCAGACAGCGCCCAGCGAACATCCGACGTCGATGGTAAACGCCCTAGTGATTTTTATCATTTACAGTTTGAATGCAGAGTATTATATTATTGCTCTTTGGTAATAGAATTTATTTTAGTTATATTACTTAATTATTTTTTTAATAGTTCTGCTTTTTGGGGGCTCTGCAGAACTGCAGCGCTTATACACCAACCTCCACTGATGTGTAGGCTGTAGGATTTATTGGTCGTTGTTTTAAAAAAATAATCGGCAAATACAAACGAAAGGGGACTAAAGAGTTATTAATTAAATTTGGAATATTTTTTAATTATTGTGCTGTTACTACCGCTGTACAAGCAAGAGATTGCCCCCTAATGATACTAAAATGACATTGCATAATGAAACAAAAGAAAAATGTACTTTCGAGCTTAATAAACATCTTATTCTGTTGTAGCCCTGCCGCCCAAAAGGGCTTAAAACCATAAATTTACGTTGTTAAATCTCAGTTTCTTCTTTAATTAATTATCTGAGGCGAAATCGAAACGGTTTCTTATCCTGTTCTTTTTCTTTTTAGTTCCCTTAATTAATATTTTTAATTCTTCTGCATGAAAAGCTTAAGAGATTTGGAATGGGCCACAAAATTTATTTTCTTGTAATAATTTTTAAAAGTTATTTATTTTTGTTTTTGTTCTTTAATAGTGCCTGTCTTATTTTAAATAAGTTTGTTTAAATCAGTGGCAGCTCGTGGTTATTTGTAAAGTTCGCAAATCGCGCTGCCCGACCAGAGGCATCGACAGTGATTTGGCGCTAGTACACGAAGCAAACTGGCTTTATTATAACGGATTTAAATTTATTTTTTAGTATTGGAATTGTATAATAATTATAATGAAATATAGAATCACCTGGGAACATAAAATTATATTAAATACAATTTAATAGAAAGTTAGTTGTTGTACAGGGACATTATTTTAAGTGTCTCACCCGATTGGCGACTTTGCTATCGACCACAATAAAAAAAAAATTATGTATTCCCTAACAGCTTTTAGTGAAGAAGCCAAATTTGATGTCAAAAAAAATCTATGTTTACAAATTTGACAGATACGACGCCATATTGGATTTTCTTAAATGGCAACCATACCTTATTGTAAGCCAGCTGCATTCGCCTATTTGTTTCAACATTAAAAATGTATAATTGTCAATATTTATTTTCAGCCGTTTCGGAGATACGAGGCTTCGAAGTTGGTGATTTTGTTATCATCGAATTAACAGAAGCTTTGAGATTAGAAACTCAATATTTTCTGGAGATACGTAATTTTTTATAACGGAGCCACCCTTGCTATTGTCATATATGCCAGATATCATAAAATGACAGTTACGACGCCATTTTGATTTTTTTTAAATGGCAACCCACATTTATAACTACACCAATGTATTGCATTTCGCGATCCGATTTCAAAAATATATAGTTGTCGATATTTATTTCCAACCTTTACCGAAATACGACCTTATCAAAAACTGCATTAAACAATACAAGCTTTGTGATTAAAAAATCAATTTTTTTTGAAGATACGTATATTCTTAATCACAAAGCTTCTATTTTTTAATGGGGTGAGATACTTAAAATACATACCTAATCATACGATGCAGTTTTTGATACGGTCGTATTTCGGTAAGGGTTGGAAATAAATATCTACAACTATATATTTTTGAAATCGAATTGCGAAATGCAATACATTGGTGTAGTTATAAATGTGGGTTGCAATTTAAAAAAATTCAAAATGGCGTCGTAACTGTAATTTTTTGACATCTGGCATATATGACAATAGCATCGGTGGCTCCGCCATAAGAAATTACGTATCTTTAAAAAAAATTGATTTTTTAATCACAAAGCTTCTATTTTTTAATGGGGTGAGATACTTAAAACACATAATCGAACGATGCAGTTTTTGATAAGGTCGTATTTTGGTAAGGGTTGGAAACAAATATCGACAACTATATATTTTTGAAATCGGATCGCGAAATGTAATACATTAGTGTAGTTATAAATGTGTGTTGCCATTTAAAAAAATTCAAAATGGCGTCGTAACTGTCATTTTCTGATATCTGGCATATATGACAATACCATGGGTGGCTCCGTTATAAAAAATCACGTATCTCCAGAAAAATTTAATTTCTAATCTCAAAGCTTCTGTTAATTCGATGATAACAAAATCACCAACTTCGAAGCCTCGTATCTCCGGAACGGCTGAAAATAAATATTGACAATTATTATACATTTTTAATGTTGGAACAAATAGGCGAATGCAGCTGGCTTACAATAAGGTATGGTTGCTATTTAAGAAAATCCAATATGGCGTCGTATCTGTCAAATTTGTAAACATAGATTTTTTTTGACATCAAATTTGGCTTCTTCACTAAAAGCTGTTAGGGAATACATAATTTTTTTTTTATTGTGGTCGATAGCAAAGTCGCCAATCGGGTGAGACACTTAAAATAATGTCCCTGTACATTCTATTAACATATTTCAGTCATTTCTTATATTTACACAAAATCACTTTGCATAAGTATATCTATATTTTTCTCAATCCGCTTTTTGCAGAATAACTGACAAAAAGCAATATCATATATTAATAAAAATGAATAATTTATTTTTTTCAACCATAGCCATTCTGATTAATTATTCTGCTGAAATGCACTGAAGAAAAAAGAATTTGTGTTTTTTTTTCTGCTTTCATAAGAATTATAACTCCGAAAGTACAACAAAATAGCTATATAATTTGTTTTAAACAGTTAAACATGGCCTTTGTGCATTAATGTGAACATTTAATGTTCGTTATGTTAAAGTCTTTTATAGTAATTGCCAATTTACAAACTAGCAACACTGTTAACGTGAAAAAAGTGAAAAAACTGTAAAAATAACATAACCTTAAAACCTTTAGTGAAAAATGGAATTTCGTCTGTCTTCGTGTCTTATCTGGTTTTGTATACTCATCTTCATGTTTCACCATGTAAGGAACAATTACCAGTTAATTTTCTATATCTATTGCGTATAACAAAAGTTCTAAGATCGATTGAGGTTGGATCCCGTTTAAAATGTATTAGAAAATATCGCGGTGTATCAATATTTGCATGGCAAAAACCAATCATTCATTTTCTGGGTATGTAGTACCTTTGATGTATTACATCTTATAGTAAGTGTCTAGAAATGAGTGTACAACTGGATATTTTTGAAATAAGAAAGTGCATCTGTGCTCAATTAGGAAATCCAACGATGTGTCCAAATGGCGGCTGGCTGGCAAATACTGCGTTGTAATTGGTGCACGTGACTGTATAAATAATATTGCTGGTGACATTTAACGGGTGGCTCAATGCTTTTTACCAGCCAACCGCCATATTGAATCACGTGGTTTGTATTCCCTAATTCTTAGTTTAGTTATTCTTAACCTCACTTCTGTCAAGCGTCAGAAAACGACTTGTGGAATTTACAACATGTAAATTTGCTTTCTTTGTATGACCACTATGATTGTTTGATATCCTAACTACGATGGATATGAAGTCATATCCGGTCAGTTAACAGGAATAGCCCACCTTTTCAATCACTTTAGTGTAAAGGAAACAGCACATTTCCAAGTGGGAGTAAAAAAAATATTTTATTAACAACATGCATTGGCTAATCACTGACGGTATAAAGTAAATGAAACAAGAGTAAACCGAATTTGTTGGCAAAAACGAGTTATCTGCATTATATGAAGCTTTAACGAAAATAAATTAAAATCCATACATATATTGTCTAATAATTTTTAATATTTTACTATAAGGAATATTGAATACAGCCACGAGCAAGTAAAATATAAAATTCCTCTACCTATGAACTCGCTGAATGTTTAGTCCTTTCTGGAAACGATTGATATCGATATGAATTTTTCACAACGCAGCGTGTTTTCATTGAAAAATATAGAATTTAGTTATATTAATTCAAATAAATACTATTTATAAGTTTCACTTATTTTAATCTGATCTATATGACTAGAAACTATTTCCTTTTTTTGCTTTTTCCAATTAAGGATTGGCAGCTTTATTATTTACCTAAATTATGCAAAGTAGATCATTAAAATAAATATCAAATTTTTGCGCAAGTAAATTCGTGGTAAAGATAAATGCTATTGCAATGGCTTGATGAAACGTTTTGTAGCAACGATTTGATAGGTATCATTATAGCATTTTCCTTTCTAGTTTTGATTAAATGTCGGAGTAATAAACCTAGTTTATAGGTTTCTTATCCTAAATTTTATACACGCTTTGAGTGATATATAAACTTTATTGTTAAATCATTCCTTACAAATCTTGAACCTTAATAATTAATTATATGATATTGAAATATAACTATAGTTTATTTCAAAAAGGTGTAGAGTAATAAAATGGGAAATTCCGTCCAGTTCGGCTCAACTTCGGTGTTGGCCATAGGCGCAGGTAAATTTTGTGCATTAAATGATTTATGATAAGTAACCAAAGAAAAAAAAGCAAATTTACACAAATATCGTTTTATGAAATATGCCGTGGAAGATATAGATGAAAAACATAGTGTAACTGTGCTGCGCACACCGCCATGTCATTGCGAACTAAATCCTATAGAACTTATATCGGCGCAAGTGAAAGGATTTTTAGTAAGACACAACAAATTCAAAATGAAAGACGTTGAGCTACTGTTTGATCAAGCCATTAAGAAAGTGACACGAGAGAACTGGCGAAAAGCAGTCCATCAAGTCATTAAAGAAGAGGAGAAAATGTGGGATCTTGACCACCTGATCGATCGGACCGTCGACCCGTTAATTATAACGTCAAGAAGGGATGACAGTTCCTCATATAACGAAAAATATTATGATTTTTTTATAATTTAATTTCTGTATAATGTATTTTTTGTAGTTTGTATTTTTTTTTAATGTTTAATAAAAAATAAGTGTACCTAATACTATGTACCATCGTGTAAAATGAAAACTAGGACATAAACTTAAATCCCCTGGCCTATAAGGACAGTGTAAAATTTAAAGGTTAGACTTTTGGCAATCCAACGATGTGTCAAAATGGTGGCTGGATGGCAAATACTGCGTTGTAATTGGTGCACGTGACCATAAAAATAATATTGCTGGTGGCATTTAACGGGTGACTCAATGCTTTTTGCCATCAAACCGCCATATTGAATCACGTGGTTTGGATTCCCTAATTGACGTCTTGATTCCTGAACCATGAAATACTGTCAATTATGACAATCTGCCAAGATGACAGTCAAATTTTTATAGACCAAGAGCTCAAATTAAAATTTTCATTTCCTAGTTTTCATTTTACGCGATGGTACATAGTGTCAGTGTTTGTGAATGAATAATAATAGGCAAAACCCATAAATTAACCCAAACTCGGGTGGAACTACCTGCACTTGATGAAAATAAAGAATTTTGCAATGAGATCAATGGCAAATTATAAAAGTGGATTGAATATTCGTTGGGTTACTCTGTAGTCCCTTTACATACCTAATGAGCTTTTATTACTCTACACCTTTCTGAAATAGACTATAAATGTAAAACGGCGACCGCATCATTGACCTTTTATTTCAATCGATACCTACAGATAAATTCAACATATATTAATTTGATAATCAAACCGACGTATGTACATATTAATTCTTAAATCAAAAATTGATTGGCTACAGTACAATCATTAATTCCATTAAAAAATCTCATCTACCATCGCTGCTGCACTCTGTAATTACCCATGCAAAAAAATATATAGGGTAAAATGCGCCAGTCACAGTGTTAATGTAGTATTTTAGTTTTGTAACAGACCAGCTGTGACTGACAAGGCGATTGTGACCCTTATTCCGATTCATAATAAAGTCCATTGGGCCATTTTAAAGTATTTTAGTTAATTCCTGGGTAGAAAAACGAAACCGAAAGGTTGCATCATAACTAGTAATTATTTTTTTTGATCGTGTAATAAAAAGGTCCCTAATGGTCGTTTCGATTTTTGACAGATGCGTTTTTTGTCGATTGAGATCGTCTAATATTTGTTTCTTTTCAAAATGATTGATCGGAATATCCTTTGTTATTACGTTGGGATTTTTTATAGATATTATTATTTCTCATAATGCACACAATAAAATGAATATAGATTTGTGCTATTTAATTTTACGTTGACTGCAATGGTAACTTAATATTTTTATTTCATAATTCCTTATAAAGTTTGCAATTACCGACCATAAGCGACGACAGCGTGAGGACTTTAACTGGAACAAATTCTGGGAGAAAATAGTTGTGAAGAATGCAAAAACATGTCCGATGACATGTTTTTTGGGCATCATACTCATAACCGCCGCCAACGCATTATTATATGGTTCAGTCTCCAGGGAATTTCTTGTGACGTCTGGTGATCCTCAGGGCTCACATATCGGCCCTATTTTATTCTTACTTTTTATAAACGACGTAATTTCTTGCTTTGATGTGTCCGAGTGTCTGGTTTACGCTGATGACTTAAAGTTTTACACCAGAATTTTTCCTAATGCAAACTACTTGCAGTCTGATCTAAACAGGTCGGTTACCTTGTGTAAAGCTAACCTTTTACAACTTAATATGAGCTAGTGTAAGGTCCTTCGCTTTTATAAATGCAACTCTCCGACAAACCATTCTTATGATATCCAAACCACTAACCTGGAGATTGGCTCTCATTTTAACGATCTTGGTGTCATCTTTGATAGAGATCTTACATTCAATCTACATATAGACAACGTCATTTTAAAGAGTTTTAGATTGCTTGGTTTTGTGAAACAAAACACTAAACAAATTTACGATACAAAGGCACTTAACGCTCTATATGGTGGACTAGTTCGATCTCTGCTTGAATACTGTTCTATTATATGGAGTCCCAATTATTATCAATCCCACATCAAAGAGATTGAACCTGCTCAAAATAGATACGCTAAATATTTTCTGTTCAAACTCAGGTTTCTCTACCAAAACATATCATACGAAACAAGACTTCTCCTTTGAGGCATGCAGACCCTAGAATGCAGGCGCAGAAAATCATTGCTAATCTTCTTATATAAACTTATGAATGGCACAACTTGCTGTAATGCCCTGCTTGAATTTGTGTTTTTTTTGTTGGGCTCTACCAAGGCGCATGAGGCAGATACAACTTTTCTTCGAAGTAACTCATCGACCAACTATGGGCAACATGCCTTTATTTCAAGATTACTGCGGAATGATAATAGTTATTTTCAAGATTTCGATATATTTAGGATAAGCCTTTATTCCCTAAAAAACTATAGTGACTTGTACTACCTTAATTTATTTTAACGCGATTATTCTCTTGTTTGTTTTATACTATGTATTTTTTTTTCTGCTGTGGCTAATAATTGTGTCTAAGATTTAGATTTACCAATTGGAATGTTGTATTCCGTAATGTATTTAGGTAAAGATACATAAATAACAAAAATTTATTTTTTAAACCTCTTAAAAGGTTGAAACAAAACCTACAATCTTAATGTTTTTTTAATGAAAAAATACCACTTGTAAAACATAAATTTTTATTAAAACATTACAACGGTCAATTTATTTCCAACAAATTACCACAAGTAAAAAAAAAGTTGGCTTAAGTTTCACCACTTTAAGGAGTTTAAAAAAACAAATTTTGATATAAATGAATTTTTCACAAATATTTTTTCTGCACTTCTAGGCAATTTGTTTCTGTTAAAGTCCCCACCCTGTATATAGTGTATATTATCCATTTGTGCATGTGTTAAATATTATTATATTACAGTATATTTGAATTCTAATGCCCTAGAACCCGGCAGAACCCAAAATGAATTTACCTTACCAAGTATGTTTGAGAAATAGGAAAGACCAGATAAGTTTTTGTATTGTATATGGAGCTAAATCTCATTACCAAGTTTAAGTTACATCAGATTAAGTCTTGACCAGGTCTTCGCTATAAATCCCACATTTAAATCGATCAATTTTTAAAATCTATGATTTAAGCAAAGTGGTCGTTATAAATGTAGGAATCACCGCAAAACTCGATTTAAGAGTAACTAATTTGATTATAAAATTGACATGTCAGGACCGTCGTTTAAACTTATTCTTCGGTTTCAACCTACGTTTAATCTTAGGTTGAAGATAACTTTGTAGAATTAGGCTTTGCATACCTTCATGGATATGGGAGGATTTGAATTTTTTTTTGCTGGGGTTGGCGGAAAAGCCAGTATACTTAGGCCTATAAGGCTCATTGTATCCCCTATTATCTGGGTAATGTCAGCTAGACGGGACCTACAGCTTAACGTGGAATCCGAACCTCGTGTATTCACTAGTTATCCTTTTTACGCCTTCAGAGGTCCATGACGCCCTTCGCGGTCCCGATATTAGGATTCACTATGAGCATACTGCATTCTCTTATCCACTAAATTTCGGATATACTTTTTTTAATATGTCTATGCCCATTCCGGGGATCGAACCCGGACCGCCACGATCGAATGCCAGTACCTGACCTCTGAGCCACTATCGCGGCAGAATTTTGATTTAATATAATAATTTTGGGAAATCCTAGTTTTGAAACAATAAACTTGTTAAAAATAGATAATTTTATTGAATATTGTAGTACCTATATATATAAAGAATAAAATGATTTGTATGAGTAACACATAAGTAAATGTTTATTCTTAAATTGAATGTCCTAATTTTTATATACACGTTTAATTTTTTAACTTTGACAAAACTGTGCGAACAGTGGCAGATAGAGCGAAACAGTTCCCATCGTGGCCTTTTATTTTACAGAATCGATTAAAAAATGATCTACTAATTATTGTAGGCATAAATGATAAAATTACTTGATAAAAACGTATTCCCTTTGCGTTCATGTTTTTTTCCTAAATAACTTTTCATGTTCTTGATCTTGGAACAACTGCATACTACAACAATACTGACCAATTTCGTAGTAACTCCTACCAAATGTATGCTAATAACACTTAAAATAGTCTAATTACGTTCAGTTTTTAAATTTTAACAGTCTAGAACTAACTGTTTATGAAATAAGCACACTGAAGCCCACTTATTGCACGAGGATGCCAAGATTAATGTCAAATTCTGTAATGTCAATAGTAACATTTGAAAGTGATTTTTTCAAAATGGTTACTGTAACGTCATTTCCGTCATAGCGATAGAGCGATGTGGAAATATTATTTAATCTCCTTTCTTTTAGTCTTCCTATTTAATAATTATATTTAACATAACCGACACATTGTTGTAATTATCTACTAATCTATCTGTAAATTGGCGCTAAAGAAGATCCTCGATACTCTATAATACTTTACAAAATTAGAGAATTAAGTTATTGCTATCCATGACCACACGTGTGGACTATAAATTATCTGACCCTCAGCGATATTGGTAACGAAACAGCTAACTTGAACACTGCGGTCTGGTAAATTTTGGAGAACAATATTATCTGACCTGTCCTTGCAGCTTATTGCTATTGCAGTATAACCTCTACATTGATTTTCGCAAGCTGTAATAGCACCTATAGGTTTATTTATTGCAGGCATATTGGTATTGGCTATAGGGCTTATAATACAAACTAGCAGGAGGTAAAGTACCCCAAAACAAGTTGAATAGATTTTTTATTATAATTTTTACAAAGAAATATATAAAAAATAGTGTATTGGTATAATTATATAGATGCTGATAAGATTTAAAATAATGGATTTTCTAGATAAACGCATTCTCGGAGCAGATAGCGCTCGGACAAGTCGATTATATATATATTTTTTGAATGTTCTAAGACTTCTGAAAGGGTGCGTCAAAAGACTGAACGTCTGTCGACCCTTTTTAAATGTTATTTGTGCCCCATTCTTTATCAGATTTTTAGCCAACTGTTATTAAAATACATGGCATCAAAATAATTAAAATAAATGTTTCTTCATCCTTGGATTGGTCGAAGTGGTCAAATAGAATGGCCGGTAGGGTCACCCGATTTAACCCCGCTCGACCTATTTTTGTAGGGCTAAAAAAAGATTTAAAAAAATACTGTTTCGCCCACCTTGAACCCTGATAATGCCAGGTAAAGGGCGGGAGAAACCGGAGTATTTTTACGCGAAAAATTGAAAGAGTTAGTTTCATTCGGAAAAGTTAGTTTTTACACTTACGAGAGGAGGAAGGTTTTTGAAACCGAGGACTCATTTTTTTTGTTAGAAGTCACTGTACATAGGACGAAGGTTTTTGGGTCCGAGTGCCGTTTTTCTTTCTTTATAAGTTACTTTTGACATTTGTTATAAAATTAATCTTAAAATTCGAAAAAAAACAACAAACAATCTTAAAGTAGATATCTTTTTCGGAGTTAGAAATGAACCAATGAAATTGGTAAAATGTTAAGGAGGCCTGATATTTTTAGGATGGGTACAAAATCCGCTATCCAGTATGGATATGGATCTTCTAACAAACAACCTCTGTTTTCTCCCAATGCAAAGTGACTTCTAAAAACAACGTGTATTCTTACCAAAACGTTTTCCCCGATCCAAAGTGATTTCTAAAAAAAAGGACTTGCAAAATTCTTTATTTTCATCAAGTGCAGGTAATACCACCCGGGTTTGGGCCAATTTATGGGTTTTGCCTATTGTTATCCATTGACAAACACTAAAAATGCTGTGACAAAGGCGTGTATTATGTACGTAGTATTAGGTACACTTATTTTTATTAAACATTATATACAAAAATATAAAATCCAAAAAAACATTATACAGAAATTAAATTATAAATAATCATAATATTCTTCGTCATCTGAGGAACTGTCATCTCCTCTCGACGTTATAATTAACTGGTCGACGGTCCGATCGATCAGGTGGTCAAGATCCCACATTTTCTCCTCTTTTTTAATGACATAATGGACTACTTTTCGCCAGTTCTCTGGTATCACTTCCTTAATGGCTTGATCAAACAGTAGCTTGTGTGCGCAAAACTATGTTTTTCAGCTATATCTTCCGTGGCATATTTCATAAAACGATGTTTGGGTAAATTTGCTATAGCTAATAGGTCCTTCTTTATCAAATTATCTTCTTCTTCTTTCTTTGGTTAGTTATCATAAATAATTTAATGCACAAAATTCACCTGCGCCTATAGTCGACACCGAAATTGAGCCGAACTGGACGAAATTTCCCATTTTATTACTCTACACCTTTCTGAAATAGACTATAGTGTCGATGCGAAGCGGTAATTAAAACTATTTTTGTTATTTACTTTAATGTGAAATGCTATTAAATTGATAGTAACCTATAAGATTATTAAACAATTTCTGTCTCAACTGAGATCGTATGAACTTTACCCAATTGTATTAAAATCGAAGTGCACCAGTTCTGCCGGTCGCCGTGTAAGTTACACATTGAACGACGCAACTAGACGGTAAATAAACGTCAGTTAAGATAATTAGTGAAGGGGAGAAGCAATATGCAATGGTCATTCTAAAATGACCACAATAATGCAATTAATTTATGTTGATTTTAAAGTAGATAAACAAGGGTATTATGTGATGCAACTGCATTAAATATTGTCGTCCAACATCGCAAATACTTTTTATAATTTGTGAAATATGTTGTTACCTAAAGTAAAAAAAATTGTAGCGACCTTACATTGAGGCAATCAATATAATAATTACTGTTTGTCTAAAGTCGCGTATAGTCCTCTTAAACTCATATTGTTACCATTATTTCGTTTCATTTTCGCTTTTGACATTTTTTTTTGAATTTAATTCAAATCCTGGTCTAAATCTAAACCAACGAATTGAACCAAATTCATGATAGGTTCGTTTTGATGATCGGAATTCCCATTTTTACCATAATTCTTCCATGTGCTCCAAAAACCCATAAGAATTATTTTCCCACGGTCGAAACACATATCCATTCTTACTAGGAACTATTACATGGGTTCTATAACCGGTAAACTGTTAAACTTAATACGAAATAGTTAATACACATATTATGCCGAGTTGTATAATATAACCACAATTAACTAACCAGCAAGTTTATCTATGACATACATGACATTGTCAGAAATAATTTTCTCACAATCATACTGGTCCGGTTACCTGAATATTTAATTTACTAATCAGGCACCCTTGGTTGTGAGTAAATAATACCGGAATGTCATGTATGTCACAGTCACACTTGCTGGTTAGTTAATTGAGGTTAAAAATCTTTATGCAACCCAATATAAGCTAAAAAGGGTGAAGTTTTTTTTATTTAACTCGATCATTAAGCACTGGGCAAAAGTATGCGATGAATCACTAAAAGTAATTTTGGTCCTGAAGTACAAGTTCTAAAGCACACCAAGGCATATGTGACTAGAAATTCTAAAATATTAGAGTTGGTGTATACAAAATTGGTGAACAATCCTCAATGGATTTAAATAGCTTCCAAGATGACAGGGACCGTTGGTGTTGCGTATAGCCGTTGAGAGGCATTTTCATAGGCTCGTTGACAACTTTGACGTACGTGTGTATCTAAAACAATAAAGTTAGCGCTATCCCAGCTATAGAAACATGAGATGATTTCTATGGCTTAGAAGGGAGAGATAGAACGATCCAAGAATATTATGTGCCTTACAGTAATACGTGTTTTTGAGACCTCTAGTATACAAAATATCCTCTGAATTGTCTAAAACATTATGAGAGTCAATCAAATGATTTAATAGAGAAGCTGCCACTGAGTTATAGTTCTTTGTCGCACTAAACGACTATAGGAAAAAATAATGATACAAATGATCAAAAAATACATGAACGGGTACTTTTGTATTTTTTCTTTTACATCGCAATAAACTAAGTATATAAAATGTACTGCCGCAGCGTTTAATCAATTAAATTAAGTTGTGGTATTTTCATCGGAGACCATAACTAAAACTTTTAAGAATCTTAAAAATTACCCCCAACCAACCATCTCATAACTTATTATTAAATCACATTTTAATAAACCATTTCATTTTCATCTCAAAGACCCGTTATCGAAATAAGCAGAAAGAGCGAAAGGGGTTTCTAAATTTGAGCAAAGAGAATCGTGAAACGAAATTTTAACGCAAATTTAAATTGCGGTTAACAAGTTTTTGGAAAATTAAGAAGCTATTTCTCCGAGTATAATGAGAACCGTCGCCTGGAACACTCATATACAACTTCAAAGGGTTACTTTTCGTCTAATTTGTATCAATTAGGGATATTCAAGAAGGGGTTCGATATTGCCATTACTGATATTTTCTCATCAGATTAAGCAATTCGGGAAACTTAGTGCAATGGAAGAAGTATTTTTTAGTAAGTATTAACAACAAAGCCAAATAGAGAAAGAAGACAAACAAATTTGTTAATTGGCCGAAGCAAAGAAACGTCAAAAATAAGTTGCGTCACCATCGTGTCGGAAGAACTTTGAGTCAAAAAGCGGGACATTTAAATGGCTACAGTTTTGTAATTATTTTTGTTGAAAATATTTTAAAGTAATAAACTTTTCAAAATCCCACTAGTTGGTTTTATAAGTAATAAAAACCAAATAATGGGATTCTGAATAAACTTTTCGCTGTAAAAATAATAAAATCATTCCTTCTAAACTATTTATCATTGTCTGGAAAAAACAAAAGCATGCCATAGTTTTATTAAAAAATTAGACGTAACTATATACAGGGTGATTCACGTTGAGTGGCCTATTAGAAGATCTCGGAAACGAGTAAATTTATCTTTCTAAAAATTTGATAGCAGGTATAATTGGCTTTGAGCTCTTAAAACATTACATTTTGAGATTTTTGTTACTTCCGGTTATACCGGAAGTTAATGCCAACTTTGCTATTTCAAATAGAACACCCTGTATATTTTAGCATTTTTGATTACCTTATTAAAATCTAAATAACTTTCGTTAATATTAATCTATTCCTATCTCTAACCGTTTTTGAGATGAATGATAAAAGGATTTTTTTGTGTAAAAACGCTCCGAGAAGAAAGTTTAGTAACTCTGAAACTAATGAAGGTAAACAGTTAAAATTTTGCACGCTTGCAAGTAATACATAGATCTTTAGTTTAAATTACTTAAGTTTCACGTTTTTTATACAGGGAGTTCTTAAGATTGTGGCAATGTTTCGATTTAAATAAATGTGCATAAGTCAATTTTTGCAAATGGAACAGCCTATTTTTTAGCTTACCAACGTGTAGAGAATTAAATTTCCTATCTAAATGCCTAATATGTTACAATTCACATTTCTAGTCGTTTTGGAATTATGAGCAATTTAAATAAAAAATCTTAAAATTTCTGTTTGTGTTAATGCGATATTATTTTTTGAAAAGAAGGCTTCGACTGGGATTTTCGTTTGACTTTGAGCTTTGTTACCATTTGCTATTAAGCGCCTATGTTCGTTGCTTAGCTATTTCTAATTTTCAAAGGTAAACAAAAATCCCAGTCGAGGTCTTCTTTTCAAAAATAATGTCGCATTAACGCAAACAGAAATTTTAAGATTTTTTATTTAAATTGCTCATAATTCCAAAACGACTAAAAATGTGGATTGTAACATATAAGGCATTTAAATAGGAAATTTAATTCTCTACACGTTAGTAAGCTAAAAAATAGGGTGTTCCATTTGCAAAAATTGAAAAAAACATTGGCATAATTTTAAGAACTCCCTGTATAAAAAACGTGAAACTTAAGTAATTTAAACTAAAGATCTATGTATTAATTAAAAGCTTACAAAATTTTAAATGTTTACCTTTATTAGTTTCAGAGTTACTAAACTTTCTTCTCGGAGCGTTTTTACACAAAAAAATCCTTTTATAATTCATATCTCAAAAACGGTTAAAGATAAGAATAGATTAATATTAACAAAAGTTATTTAGATTTTAATAAGGTTATCAAAAATGCTAAAATATAAAGGGTGTTCCATTTGAAATAGCAAAGTTGGCAATAACTTCCGGTATAACCGGAAGTAACAAAAATCTCAAAAGATAATGTTTTAAAAGCTCAAAGCCAATTATGCCTTCTATCAAATTTTTAGAAAGATAAGTTTACTCGTTTCCGAGATCTTCTAATAGGCCACTCAACGTGAATTACCCTGTATAGTATTCAGTAATCGGTAGTAGTAGTTGACTTACTTTTATACAAGTTATTAAAAGTAATGATAGATAGATGTAGGTAATAAAGTCCTTTATGATAAACGTTTTATTTCTTTTCTACATATGACAGAAATTACAGATTACATTTAACAACAAATTAAAAATTATTATTTTTAAAAGAAATAAAAAATTACAAATGCAATACATTTTGTAATGATTACCGCCCAGCTTTGGGTATCCTATAGTTTTTGGATCATTTAATTTAATGAATATATTTTCTTTTTCATCCACCGGGTTCCAGATTAATCATCGTCGTAAACGTAACATCTAAACCGTTTTAAGCCAGTAAATCTACAATATAATCTAAAAATATTAAAAACAACAAACTTTTATTTTTCTAAACTGTTTAAATTTATTCTGGCTACTGTATTATAAACTTCCCCATCAGTGTTAAACCACAACATTTATGTGATGTTTAACAGGAAAACACCAATTCAAATGTTTACTTTTGTGGGCATATAGAGAAAACAATAAACAAGAAAACGGGCTGGCCCAAATAAAAGCAAAGGCGGAGGGCCCTTTAAAATAAGGGTCTGTTTTGTTGGTCTGGTGAGTACAGGTGCATTTTCCCATGCTTTTATCTGACAGAATATTTAATAAAATAAAACGGTAATTGCAATAATTGTGGTGACGAAATACTTTGATTCCTTTTTGACTATAGGCTCATTTACACAATTTTATTTTCTAGGATTAGTTTTTCTTATGATATATAAATATGAAAAATAAAAAAGTTAAACTACAAATATATGAAAAGCCTATTGGCAAACTATGAAACCAGATATTAAGTGGAACATAATACTAAGTATGCTAATTTTAACAGTAGTGCTAATATTTTTTTTTCAACACAAGCGATAAAATATTTTTTTTAGAAACCAAACGCTTTTTTAATAATTCTTTGTGGTCGTAGGAAAAATAATGTACATTACTCGTGTGAAAGTGATTATTCTAAAACTCGGAGAATTTTCGCACTCGGCTGACGCCTAGTGCTAAATATCTCCTCGTTTAAAAAGTAACACTTTTATCACTTGTTATGTAATATACTATTACAACCAAATATTATGTAATGTTGAAATTTCATATTTTTAAATAATTTGGAAATGTAACTTTTATTTCTTTTTACCGGGTGGAAAATGGTCAGTCAGGTAGAAAGTAAATTCTTACTTTTCACCTGGAGTACCTGGTCATAGCACCCAGAAGAAAAGAAATTATACTTTACTTTTGTGAGTAATATACTGTTAATATTTTTATAGGTTGGTCGTGGCGAAAGAAATTCTTTAACGCACTTAAAAATGTAAGAATTACCATGTCTTGTTCTTGAGTTATTTGAAACACACCTGTTACTTCATAACATATTCATATATGTATGTTAAAAATAAGTTAAATGATAACCAAAAGAAGCTTAGCGGCAAGCGGACAGAGTAGTGCGTCTATCTTTTGCATTAAAGTACACAGGGACTCCAAAGGTAATGGAATCCCTGGGGCACAGGTAGACAATGACAGGCTGTTTCGTTCTTGTTAGAACTCATCAGAAAGTACCGAACCCGTAAGCGACCGGGTTATAACTTTCTGATGAGTTCTAACAAGAACGAAACAGCCTGTCATTGTCTACCTGTGCCCCAGGGATTTCATTACCTTTGGAGTCCCTGTGTACTTTAATGCAAAAGATAGACGCACTACTCTGTCCGCTTGCCGCTAAGCTTCTTTTGTTTATATATTTTAACGGACACTAAATTCTACTATTTTAGTTAAATGATAACATTAACGAGTTTGGAAATTTGGTGAACTCATGGAGGGGGATAACAACAGTGAAACGTGATTGTCTTTAGGACTCATATGTTTCATTTAAACTTAATATAAATTGCAAAAATTTGTGGGGTTTACGTAAAAACGAAAATTTACAATTGAATTCTCTTTCGGTTTAATTGATTAAAGCAGGGTTGTAATAAATCACGATTTTTTAGAAAAAAATCAATAAACCTGATTTTTTCGATTAAATCGTCATTTTCTTGATTTTTATCAATTTATACTGATTTTTCCTTAATTATAGCAATAATTAATTTTAAAATCACTTGCTCTCATTATTTTGTCTCTATTAGCCCAAAATTATTTGTTGTCTAGATTCACGACGACATACAAAATAACTTGTATTGGTGGAAATCTCAACAGAATGTCGATGCTGTTCAAAAAGTACTGCCAACAATTAAACAATTGTTATTTGCTACAGCTTCTTCAGCATCTGTCGAAAGAGTGTTTTCGACATTTGGTTTGGTATATTCCAAACTTCGAAATCGCTTAGAAACCGAAAAAGCCGCTAAATTAGTTTTCTTGTATAAACATTACAATTGACTTCTACAGGGTGATTCCTAAGTTGATACTTTTTTTTTAGCTGCGTATAGAAGGCATTAAAATAAACAACATTTTCAAATATATTTTTTCAAAAAACTCAAAAATAAGGTACTTACATTCATTTATTACACTATAGATCAAATACGGTTCTGCCTAACTTGCCCGTTGAATAACATTAAGAAAACTTCTGGGTGTAGGATGAGCCCGCAAGGAAAAGCGTTCTGCGTATAATCTCGAAGCGGCAGCCGCACTTTGACGACACTCACCGTTAATTAGCACCATATCTACTAGTTCATTGTTTTCAAATTGTATCATTTTCACGTGTCACCAATTTAAAATTAACTTGCTTCAGAAAAACACACCGCATAATATTGCCAAATAACTCACCACCGAAAATAATAAGTCAAACAACATGAAGTATAAATATATTATGTTTTTAGACTTACATAATGTATCTAAAAACTTCGTTTTAAATAAACTATCTTCAGTTTTTTTTTAAAATTTCCTGATGAGTTATTTGCTTCGGCGACTTGTTTTTACAGAAATTTATAATTTAATTTAAATCAGGATTAAAATAGAAAAAACCAGTTTATTTAAATCATGATTTAAATCAATGGATTTAAATCGTTGCAACCCTGGATAGAAGTACTTGAAACATTTAAAATCGATTTTAATTTAAAACACTGAGCCCTGATGTTATAACTCTAGAGTTTTTAGTTATCAGTATTTATTTCCTGTCAAGGATTTTTATTTGAATATTATGTTTTTTTTTCTGAGTAGGGGAGATAAAGGTTTGTTGTTCCATAATTAAGTTTGGAAATCCATTAAAGGTTCAAAATTACAGATCCATTTCTATTTTGAAGTTTCTATTATGAAATTTCACGCTTTTTGAAAAAATTGTTTTCACAATAGTAGTTTGTACAAGAAGAGTGGATATGATGTCCATATCGCACGAGGAAGTAAATTGAGCACAACGCCGTAGGCGGAGTGCTCAAACTTCCGAGGGCAATATGGACAATCCACTCGAGTTGAACAGTATATTTTTTCTACGACCTGATGCTAAAAAATTTAAAAAAAAAGTTTGTAGGTTGCCGGGCTCGAACTTACGACTATTGGTTCCATAGTCCAACGCTCTAACGTCTGGAGTATTGAAGCGTTTAGTTAATTATGGAAAAACCAACTGATAAATGATGCTACATGAAATTAATTTTCTATGCACATTCAGCAGGTTGCATTATTGATAAATCTGTTATAAATGCGATTTTATTATATTGAACAAATTAATAACAAATTGTACCATATGCATTTAAATTATATAATTTAGTGTATTAAAAATGAAAGCGGAACCTCAGTAAAAATAATATATTGTGATTGGTCAGTACTTTTAAGAACAACAATGGCTTCTCTGTAATTGACTACTGTGATTGGTCAGCTTCATTACCTATCTGGGATTGTTATAAAATTTTGCCGCACAGTTAACTGGAATAGCCTACTTTACTCGCCACTTAGGTGTAAAGGAAACAGCAAATTTCCATGTGGGAGAAGAAAAACTACTATTATCTACTAATATACACCAAAAAAAGATAACTTACTAAAATTGCATTTTTGCTGATTTTTTAAAAATTATATTAAATAGCTTCACTTTATTATTATTATTTTATATAATTATCCTCTTTTTATGTTTGTATATCAAATCGATCCTTCCATCCTTTTGTTTATAAAAATGTTCTATCACAAGATCATTTAAATTATAAAAAATACTAACAAATACAATCCGCATGTTTTGTAATAAGTTTTTCTTTGTCTAACGCAAAGTTTTGATTGCAATAGCATTGAACGCTAAGTCGACGGCCGGATTTGTCTGTTCTAACTTCCGGGAGCGCGTATGTCTGTTTCGCTCTTAGTTCCCAATACATTTATATAATCTTTTATTTAATATAAACCCATAAGGTTAACCGTAAGCCAAACGAAAATACGACAATTAATTGAGGGTGGTATGCTTTCAAATAGATACCCGGTATATTACTTCTGGTATACCACAAGGTTCAACAGATTTTTTTCGGTTGAGATATATTACAGTGGCGGCTCGTCAGGTGAAGTAAGCTCTTCACCAAAAAAAAATAATACCAGGAGGAAAGTTTTTTGACAATATTAAATATTATTGTACCAATAAATGTAATAATATTAATTTAATCCATATGCATAATAGGGCCACGGTTAACTCCGATAGACAATAATTATAAACACTCGTGAATTTTGGCGCGCCCCAGCGAACGTGTCCGTTAGCTCAAAGCAAGTGAAGACCCAACGTCCAACATGGCTTTGATATTCACCGTCGCTATGATTACGTGACGTCAGTCACTCAAACAGCATGTAACAGTTTGCATTTTGATGAAGGGCAATTTAAAAATAGCTTAGTCGTATGCAGCATTGTTTTAGCATTGGTTCGCCCAACCTTAAGATATTTATCTTGAGGCTTCGCGAAACTTACGGTTATAGATATCGTTTTTACGTGATTTATTGTGTGATTAAAAAGTTTTGTTTTTATTTTTCAGTTTATTCAGTAGTGTACGTACCTCCTTAGTTGTGTGTTTTAAAAATGAACCCAACTAATGACATAGTTTGTAATTTGTTAGAAACTCCATTCAGTCGTTGGACAGATGAGGATAAGAGAGACCTTTTGTTACACGGGTTTTTAGTCAATGTTTGTTTAGGTATCCGCACTATACCTAGTTCTTCACCATTTTTTAAGACCGCGAGCCGCCACTGATATATTAAATCGAAATTAATATATTTCGGTGATACTTTAATGCTTAAATCAATACTACTTGTTTTTATCGTTTTTTTCTTTTATATCATGTGCCAGTAACACTAATAACAATGTTATTAATTTACATAGGGATATTTTAACGTATTATTAATAGATAAAACTCTTTACTACTGTTTCTCTTATTTAAGATAAGTATAATATTAAATAATAAATGATAAATGTATTCTAATACTTATGCAATATTACTAAAGGTTTATTTAGAGACAGTTTTATTATCATGAATAATAATATGTAATAATTCATCACCTTGTATGTGTATTCCAGACTGGTATGACAATGTCAAGAGGAATTAGTTGCTCGGGCAATAGGTAACAAAGTAATATGACAGGAAGTACCAGGACACGAGAGTGTTACAGAGAATGAAAAAGTCAACGAACTGGCCAAAAATGGTCCGAAGAAAACATTCAAATATCCAGAACAGGCACTTGGGGTTGCAGGGTGTATGGTACGCGACGTTATAAAACGATGGATCAGAAGTGAATATAAAATATACTAGAGCAATACTATACACTATATTACACTACACTACAGAGATTGTGCCAATATACATCTTTCATTGGGGAGCTAGACCTGAGATTAACAAGTCATCTGCCTCCGTTGAGCAGGAATTATCTGAGAATCACCACGGGCAATCTGACAGGATACATAGCTGTTAAGAATCACATGCACCGAATGCACCTGCATAGTGGAGGTTTAAGCTGAAAACTATGTGGATAAGACATGGAAACGGTACAGCACTTAATCTGCAACTCCGAGTCACTAAAACGGAAAAAGCAAAAAATACTTGGGAAACCAAAACCTCAATCGGAGGACATCTTGACCCTTTCCCCAGTTGACCTACATAAACTTGTACAAGGAACGAGGTTTACTGAGTGGGGGGTAAAAACTAAACTAGGGTGAGCACAAGAGGCTAAACCTGGCCGAAGGGCATCAAGTACATGAACCGGTGATATCTTACTATAAAGCTGTACAGTCGAAGGATTATTGATTAAAATTTGTAAGGAGATTCCTTCTATATGCTCACGTAAAAATAGGTATTAAAAGAGAAATACATAATATATTATAATGTATTAGATATTTTTCTTAATAATTGTGTGTATTGAATGAACGTAATTCCTGATAGTCATGGAACCAATAAATTTCCTATATTCAAAGTTTTGATCTGGGGGGCTGAAATCATAAAAAACTTGTATTGTCATGATGTCTCCAAATTTTTCTGGAGTAAAGGAATGAGTTTTATCTTTTATTATCATAAATTTATCTCTCAAGTGCTTATTTTGGTGGGAAGGGGGTGTTGCCGCCCCATAGCCCCCCTAAATTCGCTACTGAGTCAAAGGAAAATATATATTGATATAGTAAAGGGGCCATTGAGCTACGAGCTACTATTAAGTAAAGTATTTTACACGCAATGAAAATGTAAAATAGATATAAAACCGGGTAGCTCCCAAAAGACCGCTATAAAAAGCCCATTAGGAATTTTTAATCAAGCTTATGATTTCTGGAAAACTTTTAAAACTGCTAATCAATCCCCGTCTCCGAGTAAGTTATCCCGGCCAATATTTCTGAACCATCGAAGTAAAAAAGAAGAAAAATCCACACGCCAGTTAAATGCGATCCAGGAATGTTCTTTGGGGGTGCAAATTCCTGGCAAATTAGCCCCAGGGAGAGTTAATGAAGGAAAGAAATGTTACGTTTTTCCTACTTATTTAAAAAAGGGGAGAAATAAACTTCGCTTGGCAGTTTCGCCTTGCTTGCAAGACTTAATTAATTCGTCACCAGGGAGTAGCCCTGATTTTAGATTTTTTTTTAAATAAACGCAATTCCGCCAATGAATTTTTACATTTTCTTTTTGCCTTTATTAAATTGCGCCCTCTCCCTTTAAAAGAAGGGAATTAAGTCCGGTATACGTAATTATTTTTGCGTCTGTCTAAGACGCAAAGGACAACTTAATTATTGCTTTGCATAATTTTTGAGATGTTTACTTGTCGAAGGATCAGAAAGACGGTCCTCATGAATAAGCAGATGAATTTAAAAAAGGGCTTTTTAGGAAATTGCTTTAACTTAATTGACAGAAAAATGTATTAATTTTAATTTACTCTCTTTTTTGGCATTTTAATTAAAATGCGACGTTAAGAGAAATTAAAAAGAAAAATTGAACTGTTGATAATTTCAAAAGTAAAAGGCGGTCGTTAAATATGCAACGATAAACCATTTTATTCGTAAACGTACTTTTGCATCGCGTCTACAACTCCTACAACTCCCTTTTTATTAGACACATTCTATGGTACACCATGATGAGCGTCCGAAGAAACTTTTCCAAGGGGGAGGGGGGAACCATTTATTCATCTGAAAATCGATTTAAAATATTTATATCTGAAAAAATATGGTTTTTTATAATAATTTTAAAATCAAGTAAAAGTAAAATGACAATAGCGCCGCAGGAGAAATTTTTCAACAAAATCAGTAAAAAGTGCAGAAGTTAACTATAGTCTATTTCAGTTAGGTGTAGAGTAATAATGGGAACTTCCATCCAGTTCAGCTCAATTTCGGTGACGGCCATATGCGCAGGTAAATTTTGTGAAATAAATTATTTATGATAACTAACCAAAGAAAAAAAAGAAGATAATTTGATAAAGAAGGAACTATTAGCTATCACAAATTTACACAAACATCGTTTTATGAAATATGTCGTGGAAGATATAGCTGAAAAACATAGTGTTATTGTGCTGCGCACACCGCTATATCATTGCGAACTAAATCTTATAGAACTTATATGAACGCAAGTGAAAGAATTTGTAGCAAGACACAATACGACATTCAAAATTAAAGACGTTAAGCTACTGCTTGATTAAGCCATTAAGGAAGTGATACCAGAGAACTGGCGAGAAGCAGTCATCATGTCATTAAAGAAGAAAAGAAAATGTGAAATCAATGGCTTAAATATTCGTTGGGTCACTCTGTAGTCCCTTTGCATACCTAATGAGCTTTTATTACTCTACACCTTTTTGAAATAGACTATAGGTATATAATTTAAGGTAAGTAGATCTATATGTACAAAAGAAAAAAAAACAGTAGGCAAAAAGCCTTTGAAATTGAATTTTACAATTTGTATGCTCCTATATCACTACTGAGCTAAAGAAAATCTTTAAAGATGAATGAAGCAATGTGCACTTACATATAAGATTTGGACTTCCCTGTCAAACACATTTTTTGGGTTTATATCCGCCATTTTTTCTTTTTAAAATGCTTGAAATTTAAGATACTTGGAAATATCTATGTTTTCCTCTATGAAAAGGTTGGGCTTCAGCATGGAATATTTGCACCATAAGCTTGATGGAGACTTTAATAAAGCAGATTTTTCGTGAAAGTACGCCAAAAGCACGGTTTCTGAAACTTCAGTAGCAGTCTTTGTTTGGCACCATTTCTTGAAGTATTGATACGTTGCTTCATACCTCTTCCTCGATTTTTCTGCCAGCAGCGACAGACAAGCGATATTTGCTGATTCTTCTATATGCATTTGGCTGTTATACAAATCAATAATTTCAATTTCCTCCAATTTTTGAAAATAAACTGTCAGCTTAACGTTATTGATAAAATAACAATGCTTATGATGCTATAGAAACCGGTCAAAGCTGCCCATTCGAAAAGTATCGAATTAAATTAATAAAAATCCAAGAACAAATTCTGCGGGGAGAAGAATATTAGATTGTAACGAGGTTGGAATGAAAATTTGATCCGAGTGGAAGATTCCACACGAGCGTAGCGAGCGTGAGGAACCACGAGGATCGAATTTTTATTCTAACCGAGTAGCAGACTATATTTTCTCCACGACCAAAAATACTATTCGCAATATTTGTAATTTCCAGTGAAGTATTATCCAGTTCCATATCTGATTCATCCGATTTTTCACTCATATTTTGACTTGCACTAAAATTTGTCTGCTGACATTGACAATTTCGAAATTCATGGCAACCTATGTCGCTTAGATCAATTACAGAATATTCATTCCGTATCTTGTTATGGAATAAAAATACACGCAAAACGCATAAGAAGCAAGTGTTTCAGAATAAATATTCCAACTCAGAGCGAGAATTTTTACATTCTATTATCAAAAATGATTTTGGAATTGTTGCATTCAGTAATGGTCGTGGAGAATAGTATATTCTATAACAAGTATGGAATGGATATATTCCGCACGAGCGAAAAGTTTGTAGGCCGAGCCGCAGGCGAGGTCTACGGTTTCGCGAGTGCAGGAATGCCATTCCATACGTGTTGTAGACTATACTTTCTCTAACACTATTTTAGAAAAACGAAATAAGACTACATTAATATATTTTGTTAAAAATGTTTAATTATTTTCTTGAACTTTTAGTGTGGACGATTTATACTTTTCGGACAAACATGTAAAATAAGCCAACACAACAGTTTCCGAGAATGAAGAAATCCTCTTTTCAAAGCGCCAATTCATAAACTTGGTGTACTCTAATTCGTAAATTTCCTTCGATTTTGAAGGTAATAAATTTTCGATCGTTTCTTCTGCAATTATTCGTATTTCTGGGGATGTACTTTCACCAAAAGCTTCATCGGTTGACATAGTTACTAAAACATTATTTATTTATTAGTGTTACTTAAAAAAAATTGTTTATTTTGTTATAAAATCAATGCTTTATAATAAAACTTACCTTCTACGTAAAATAAAATCAACCGCCGTCAAAGTGAAACTTGACATGACAGTGTCAAAATAATCGAAGCAAAGCTGTCTTGATTTTTAAAATTTGTTGGTTTTCCCGTGCAGTTTAGATGTTGAAATCGAAAATCTAGTTGTCTTTGCCCTAGGTGATACAGAATGAATCATTCTGTAACAGTGTGTTAGAATGAAAACATTCAGATGCAGATTTTACGTCAAGAATGCGTGGTTTCTAAAGTAGTGTTATAGAAAAAATGTTACATACTTCACGGGATGCAAGTACATTTACTAGTCTCGAACTTTATTACCAGCCCTCGCTATCGCTCGGGCGCAAAATCGTTCTCGACTAGTAAATGTTACTTACATTCCTTGTAGTATAAATAACTATGTATTTATCATTTATTTAACTTTGACAGTACGTTTCCTTATTTGACGTTTTCATCTATATTTTCTTTTTGACATAACAAGTTTATACCTTTTTATTATAATATGGCCCAATAGGAGTGTATTGTGTATAGAGCTTTATCAAAAGAATGCACCCCTCTGCCCTAATCCTTTCCTTTAAGGCTCTTTATGTCCTAAAACAATAAATACTGAAATAAGAAAATTTCATTAACGTCATCTTAAAGTAAATTTATACCCAGCAATTTCCCTTCGCGGATTAACAAACCGACGACACTGTTTTAATAATGCCTAACGAGGAATTAGAGCTCGGGGAACAGGTCGTGTTTTATTTAATTTGCTTTATTTATTATTAAAAATATTTAAATTTTGTCACTATAATTAAATTACTTTCTCTATGGTTATTAGAATACGCGGTGGTAATGCAGAAAAATTTTACTTGCTTAGAAAATGAAGTAAAAAGAAATGATAATATAATATTAAAATTTTAACTAACGCTTAACTTTAAAAGTGTTATAGTATATTTCAGAAAGGTGTAGAGTAATAAAAGCTCATTAGGTATGCAAAGGGACCCAGCTAGTGTGTGACCCAACGAATATTTAAGCCGCTTTCATATTTTGGTATTGTTTTTATTGCAAAATTCTTTATTTTCATTAAGTGCAGGTAGTACCACACGGGCTTGGGTCAATTTCTGGTTTTGCCTATTGTGATCCATTCACAAACACTGAAAATGGTGTGACAAAAGCGTGCATTATGTAGTATTAACACTTATTTTTTATTAAAAATTATAAAAAAATACAAAATACAAAAAATACATTACTTATACAGAAATTAAATTATAAAAAATCATAATATTCTTCGTCATCTCCTTTTGACGTTATAATTAACGGGTCGAAGGTCCGATCGATCAGATGGTCAAGACCCCACATTTTCTTCTTTAATGACATGATGGACTGCTTATCGCCAGTTCTCTGGTGTTACTTCCTTAATGGCTTGATCAAACAGTAGCTTAACGTCTTTCATTTTGAATGTCGTGTTGTGTCTTGCTACAAATTCTTTCACTTGCGCCCATATAAGTTCTATAGTTCGCAATGATATGGCGGTGTGCGCAGCATAGTTACACTATGTTTTTCAGCTCTATCTTAAACGAAATATTTCATAAAACGATGTTTGTTTAAATTTGCTATAGCTAATAGTTCCTTCTTTATCAAATTTTCTACTTTTTTTTCTTTCATTAGTTATTATAAATAATTGAATCCACAAAAATTATCTGCGCCTATGGCCGACACTGAAATTGGGCCGAACTCGACGGAATTTCCCATTTTATTACTTTACACCTTTCTGAAATAGACTATCTATAGATGTCCTTTTGAAAGAACTATTAAATAATTAAATAAAAATATAAATGCAGGTTGTATCAATATGACCGCTACATTTTTCAAAACTTTGTAAACACAACCAAATTTCCTATTTTATGGTTATTTCAATCAGTTATATTACTCTTGAAGATAAACGTTTATACGTTCGAATCATGTAGAGTTTGTAGAGAACTTGTGCATCAGTAATTTTTCATTAAATATTATTTCTTAATGGAGATTGACTTCGCGTATTATTTCTTCTTATTTAAATTACCTATGTCCAAGACCTAAGTTTCGTGCAATGACCAACAGTGACGGCGAAAATATACGGGGCCTTATCTACGATAATAAGAATCGAAATTTTGGAATACATAATTTATTACATCATCAAATTTCATGAGTTTCATTAAATTCAAAATTTTTTAAATGGTAATCGGGTACCAAACGAATATCTATAAAATTTCACTAGCCCTGAACATAATATACGGGCGTGCCCATAGTGTGTAATTTCAATATGTTGCCATTAATTTCCTAAATAACAATGGTGTCGGAAGGAAACAAAAGAATCGGAAAATAATTCTTTAAAAAATAATGGTTTATAATATTCGCTATAGCTATAAAAGAAGAAGAGAAAGGAAAGGAAGAGGAGCCGATACATACACACGCTCAATATTATATTTTTTGTTTGTGGTATATATATATACTTACAGTGTGTCACATGAATAATTCCGGAAGATAGTCTATTTATAATAGCATAATATGCCACAAGGCTTCAAAACATGGGGGGTATTAATTTAATAACAATTAAAACAAATCAAAATACAGCGTTCCTGATAAAATAAACAAATTTGCCATGTTGTAGCTATAATAGATAATAACCAGAGTTAGTTTTTTTCTTCAACAAAAACTAGTGATCAAGAAAAACCAATATGCTTCATTATGTATCCAAAACCTAACCTCTACAAAATGACATTTTAAGAAGAAATAGCTTAAGAGGAAATAGCTTTAGGATTCGTAGTCTACAATCCACAGTACCTCGTTCCTAAAAATCATCAATTTTGGCATGGTGTAGCGACAAAAGATTAATTACCAAACATGTATTATTCACCTGAGATCTACTGGAGATACTAACCAGTTGAAACGTATTGATTTAAAATAAATAAAGAAAATGTGAGTCCAAAACTCTTCTATCATTCAGGTAGTTTCTTATTCTGCGATATATTTTTACTGATTAGGTACCTAACTGGACATTTTACAAAGTTTTTGAGTTGATAAGTAAGTGTAACGTCCGTGATACCAAGATTACAAGATGTGATATACATAGACTCAATTTCAGACAGGAGGGTAACCAGCCAAAAAAGACGTGGCCGTGATATGCAGTATCAAAAGTGACTTCTAAAATATCCAGGGGGCGCCTTTCCCCCCAAATAGCGGAAAAAATATTTTGGGCTAGTAAATTTTCATAAAAGTTTTAAATTTACAATATCTGTCAAGAAATATTACTTACCTATAAAATATATAGCTTATATATATAGTGCAAAAATAGTTGTTTGTACAACAAGAGTGGATATGATATCCATCTCGCACGAGGAAGTAAATTGAGCACGACGCCGTACGCGGAGTGCTCAAACTTCCGAGGGCAATATGGACAATCCACCCGAGTTGAACAGTATATTTTTTCTACGATCAAACATACAAACCTTATGCTAAAAAATGTAAAAAAAAGTTTTCAGGTTGCTGGGCTCGAACTCACGACCATTGGTTCCATAGTAAAACGCTAAAAACTAATTACTGCAAAACCAACTGATAAATGATGCTACATGAAATTAATTTTCTATGCACATTCAGCAGTTTGCATTATTGATAAATCTATTATAAATGCGTCTAGATTTTATTATATTGAACAAATTAATAACAAATTGTACCATATGCATTTAAATTATATAATTTAGTGTCTTGAAAAAGAAGGCGGAGCCTCAGTAAAAATAATATACTGTGATTGGTCAGTACTTTTAAGAACAACAATGGCTTCTCTGTAATTGACTACTGTGATTAGTCAGTTTCATTACCTATCTAGGATTATTATAAAATTTTGCGCACAGTTAACTGGAATAGCCTACTTTACTCGGCACTTAAGTGTAAAGGAAACAGCAAATTTCCATGTGGGAGTAGAAAAAATTCTTTATTATATAACGTAAGAAATACTGTAAATAAAATAAAATGTTGCCATCATCTTTTACAGTGTATAATATCATTAAAAGTTTCCTAATCTATCGAGCTCACTGGTTGGCGGCGGAGCCAAAGTTAGGACACACTGTAGACGATCAAAATTAAGTTCATTAGTGGAAACATAACCAGTAAATTATTTTGCTTTCGAACTGGTTACTAATGGTCTGAAATAAGATATCATGACACGCAATGATACCACATAAGACTATAAATTCGTACAGAAGAGGCAGTCGGTAAAGAATCATTTTCTATGTAGCGTGCGAGGTGCCGCCTGGATTTAATTAGAGCTTTGCGAAGCTCAGTTTCAGCCCATAGTTGCCAAATTTATGCTATCGTGTAATATTTATACACCTCGTTCAACCCTTCCCTTCTTTACATTCCGATATTTTGATCACCGGATAATATAATAATAGAGTTTGGGGTTTATAATGAAAATTAAATGTATGTGTGTTGTAGTAGATATAAGCATATATGTATATGTATTTTTAAAATAATTTTTGTTTTCAATTATTTTTTATTTTAATTCTTTTTTTAGTTCTTTCATCGAATCTTTTAAATAATTTTAATCAATTATATTTAATACATCCTACAGAATCAGAGAAGCTATGTACCATCGCGCCGATAAAAAACTGGGACAGGAAATTTTTCTATTTTCTCCTAGACTATTAAGAATAATTTTACATCAAGCCTGGTACCAGTAAAATGTCATGAAAATTTGCATGTCAATAAAGATTGTCACTTTATGATTGACTCGTCAAACATACAATCATATATTATTTGTAAATATGCCACAATTAACCCCCCAGCAAAAGGCAATTATTTATAGTCGGTTGCGAGATAGTGTTGCTATTAGGGATATTGCAGATGAACTGGGAGTAAGCAAGAATACCGTGCTATTGGCAAAACAAAAAATAGCAAGACATGGGACTATTATTAGGAATGCAGGTTCTGGTCCCCCTAAAATTTCTACTGATGATCATGATAGAAGACTGGTTAATTATCTAAGGGATCATCCCTTCGAAACTGCAATCAAGGCAAAAGAAGAGACGAATTTTCCAGGTTCTGCAAATCCGCTAGAGACAGGGTTCGAAATTCCGATATACGAAGCCGTTGTGCTACCAATAAAAATTTTTTAACGGAAATAAATAAACAGGGCAGGTTAGAATTTGCACATGAATATATTAATCAAATACATTTATGGGAAACAGTTATATTTTCTGACGAGAAAACTTTTCAGTCATGCAATAATGGGAGAATTCGGGTGTATAGGCCTTCCGGCATGCGGTATGATGAGAGATACACCCACAAAACCAACCAAAGTGGGCGTTTCTCCATAAATGTTTGGGGCTGGATTAGCGCTAGAGGACCAGGACTTTGCCAAATCGTCGAAGGAAGACTAACTGCAGCAGTATACGTTAATATACTAAACGAAGTGATGATACCATCGGTAAACGCTGTATACGGTCAAAATTACACATTTCAGCATGATAATGCTCCAATACACACAGCGCGCATTGTACAAAATTTTCTCCAAGAAAATAACATAGCAGTTCTTCCCTGGGCTTCGAAGAGTCCCGATTTGAACCCGATAGAAAACATTTGGGGTGCCATGGTCAAATCTATGTATAAACATGATTTTCAACCTAGAGACAGGGATGAATTACGTCATAGGATAAATCAAGCTTGGGATGAAATAACTGTCGAATTATGTAGAAACTTAGTTTTAAGTATGCCACAAAGGCTCCAAAAAGTAATAAACAGAAATGGTTCTATGACCAAATATTAATTTTGTGTTGTTTTGACAAACTTTGTGTTCGCAATTTTTTTCTTTTTATTAAATGTATTTTATTACCTGTATTAGCTTTATTTATTATTTTGTGGTAATGGTAAATATAATAATTTATAAAATATTTGACTTTAAAAAAATCTAATAAATTTACTTTATCCATATTATATGATGTCTCTCAAATTTAACCACCCCGTATCGAAAAATACAAAACATTCCATTATGTAACCTAGGTTACTTTTTAAATTTTGAATGTTTTTCCTTTTTAGCTCTAGACACCTTTTATAGTCTAGGGGATATGTATTTCTTACATTGTTTTTGTAAATCTCTTGTCCCAGTTTTTTATCGGCACAATAGTACGTTTAAATTAAAATTTGTTTTATTATGGTCTTAAAAGTTCTTATAATAATTTTTGTTGGCAATCAATATCAAAACTTTTTAGTCTATTTCAGAAAGGTGTAAAGTAATAAAAGCTTATTAAGTATGCAAAGGGATTACCGAGTGACCCAACAAATATTTAAGCCACTTTCATAATTTGACATTGATTTCATTACAAAATTCTTTATTTTTATCAAGTGCAGGTAGTACCACCTGGATTTAGGGCAATTTATGGGTTTTGCCTATTATTATCCATTCACAAACACTGAAAATGGCTCGACAAAGGCATGCATTATGTACATAGTATTAGGTACACTTATTTTTTTCATTAAACATTATAAAAACTGTTATCTCCCCTTGAGGTTATATTTAACGGGTCGACGGTCCAATCGATCAGGTGGTCAAGATCCCACATTTTCTCTTCTTCTTTAATGACATGTTGGACTGCTTTGCACCAGTTCTCTGCTGTCACTTCCTTAATGGCTTGATCAAACAGTAGCTTAACGTCTTTCATTTTAAATGTCGTGTTGTGTCTTGCTACAAATCTTTTCACTTGCGATCATATAAGTTCTATAGGATTTAGATCGCAATGATATGGTGGTGTGCGCAGCACAGTTACACTATGTTTTTCAGCTATATCTTCAAAGGCATATATCATAAAACGATGTTTGTGTAAATTTGCTATAGCTAATAATTCCTTCTTTATCAAGTTATTGTCTTTTTTTCTCCTTGGGTAGTTATAATAAATAATTTAATGCACAAAATTTACCTGCGCCTATGGCCGACATCGAAATTGAGCCGAACTTTACGAAATTTCCCATTTTATTACTCTGCACCATTCTGAAATAAACTATAAATATATTTTTCTTTTAAAATATGAAGAAAACACTAATATTGTGGTAAATTCCACTTTATTTTAATAACACTAAATAAAATAGTTGTTGACTCAACATGTTTTATCAAGAGTTACTCTTGATAACGCTACTGTGTAGCGAAACATGTTGAGTCAACTATTTTAATAGTGTTATTAAAATAAAGTGGAATTTAACACGGTATTTTAGTGTTCCTTCATATTTTAAATTATGGAGTTCCACCTAGTAAAGGCAGAATCTATTCAAATATATTTTTCTGCAGTTTCTTTTAATTTGCTTTTGCTTATTAGCTTTAAATATATGCAAAAAAAGCCAGATATTTTTTGGATGCGTCAACTTTTTAATGTTTAATTCGATTCATTCATGCTGATTAATTTAATTTCCCATTAAAACGAATCTGACAAATTTCATGATGCCCTATTACCTTTTGTTTTCAGAGCAGTTTATTTCCATTGTAATGCTTAAAACAAACAAATCGGGACAATTATTTATTTCCAGAAAGATTCACCCGATTGCCCCGAAAAGGATTCGGAGAGGAGCTCTTTGTGTAAATCTTTTGTAATTAAAAGCTGAATTTCTGATAGTCCTCATTGGAGATCATCTCTGATTTGCCCTCTCTTTTCGCTATTTGAAAGTATTTTGCTTCAACGCGCTTGAGTAACCTTCTTAGCTTCAAAGGGGTTTGGGGTATTAGGGCAAAATTAAAACAAATTTAATTTTAAATTTTATTACTTTTCCGTTTATAATTTGGCTTCGAAATAGCCGGAGAAATAGATTTTTTTTTTGTAAAAATATTGTGATAAATAATTAAAAAATCTGTTTTAGATAGATATTGTAGTCGATGGACTGAATAACCTTATCAACTTAATAATTGGATCTTTACTAGGGGTGGGTAAAATAATCTATTATAACATTAAGAAAAAACAATTTGCCATCAATCGATTAATCGATTTTTTTGATTAATCGAATAATCGATTGATCGATTACATATATCAATTTTTAAATCGATTTTACGATTCTTCGATTAATCGATTGTTTTCGTTCGTGTCACGTTTAACATTTAAAAATCAATAATCGATTTTTTGAATGAAAATAATTCTTGATTACTTACCTAAATAGCGTAAAAAATACAGTAAATAATATAAAATTCTACCATCATTTTTTACAGTGTAGATATGATAAATGACAATCGATTATTTAATTAGGTATTTCAATTTTTTGTTTCAATTTTTCAAAATGTTTTAATCGATTAATAAAAAAATCATGACTTATACGTCATTAAAATCGTAAGAATCAAATCGAAAAATAATTGTCAAAACAAAGTGTAATTCCATAAATATTATAATATAATATGTTCAACGTCCCGATGTACGTATATCTAAAAGTTCTTTAAAGTTCTTAACCAAAAATTTAAGTCTAATATAAAACCAATGACATTCATAAAATTAACACATAATACCAAAGCACTTGGCACAATATTTTTTTTCTACTCCCACATGGAAATTTGCTGTTTCCTTTACACTTAAGTGCCGAGTAAAGTAGGCTATTCCAGTTCACTGTGCCGCAAAATTTCATAACAATCCTAGATAGGTAATGAAACTGACCAATCACAGTAGTAAATTACAGAGAAGCCATTGTTGTTCTTAAAAGTACTGACCAATCACAGTATATTATTTTTACTGAGGCTCCGCCTTCTTTTTCAAGACACTAAATTATATAATTTAAATGCATATGGTACAATGTGTTATTAATTTGTTCAATATAATAAAATCTAGACAATTTATAATAGATTTATCAATAATGCAACCTGCTGAATGTGCATAGAAAATTAATTTCATGTAGCATCATTTATCAGTTGGTTTTCCCATAATTGGTTTAACGTTTCGATAGTCTAGAGGTAGAGCGTTTTACTATGGATCCAATGGTCGTGAGTTCGAGCCCGGCAACCTGAAAACTTTTTTTTACATTTTTTAGCAAAAGGTTTGTAAGTTTGGTCGTAGAAAAAATATACTGTTCAACTCGAGTGGATTGTCCATATTGCTAATTTACATCAACTAACTATACAGGGCGAGTCAACGAAAGAGGAGTATACGGGGTGGCCCAAAAAAACGTGACGAAAATACCTTGGGTTTTTTAAATGGAACACCCAGTATATTGTATTATTTTCTGATTCCCCACAAAATTCTACGTTTATTTTGTAAATGTCATATGTATGTCTAAATTCAATAGTTTTTGAGATATTGACGTTTAAAATATGGCATTTTCCTACTTTAACAGGCTGTAACATTGGAACTGTTTATCTTAGAAAAAAATGGTATTTACCTCCCGATCTTAATTTTTTATTCTTTATCCAAAAGTTACAACTTCCGGTTTAACATGTTTAACCGTTAAAACCGGTTTTTAATTTAACATGGTAAATCGGAAGTTCATTTCTTTGGATAGAGAATAAAAAACTAAGATAGGGAGGTGAACCATTTTTCTCTAAGCTTAACCGTTCCAATTTTACAGCCTGTCAAAGTAGGAAAATGCCATATTTTAAACGTCAATATCTCAAAAACTATTGAATTATATGAACATATGAACTTTACAAAATAAGCGTAGAATTTTTGGGGAAATTGGAAAATAATACAATATATAGGTGTTCCATTAAAGAAAACCCAAGTTATAATCGCCACGTTCTTTTGGGCCACCCCGTATACTCCAGCATAATTTTAAAATGTGCAACTCAATGGTCTCTACAACTTTTGTATTTCGATTTTTCATCTAATTCTTAAGATAAGGCGAAAATTACTCTATCATTGACTCTTCCTGTACATGAATATTTAATCTTTGAACATATATCCATTTAAAGGTCTTTAGCCACTACCGTAATTTCTTTCCTGACATATATTTTAAGGTTACAGTTTTTTACAATAAAAATTAATGACAAGTAATTGGTACTAATAATTACTAACCAGTCGACAACACTAAAGGTTAATAACAATAGCTTAAACGAAAGAAAGTTTTTAGGACCAAATAACAAAAACGAAAAAAAATGGGGAAACTTTTAATTACATTTAATTAACGGTTTACAACTCTAGACGTAATTTTCAATCGAATAATGCCCGGAAGACATTGGGTTATGCTTTTATTCACTTTTATAAAAAAACATTTTAAACACTCTCAAATGAGGAGGAAAGAATTATGCGAGAAAAACCAGTATATGCATTATTTTTTTTCGAAGTAAATTGGTATCCGTAAAAATTTATATACTTTGATTACTCTTAGATAGATTTTTTTTGATGCTAATAAATTACAAAATTATTTGAAATAAATACGAAGCGTAATCAAACCTTTCAGTGTTATATTTGCTTTAGAAGAGGCACCCTTATCTCGTACAAAGGGTAGTGACACCACCATTCTCAACTCAAGCACCGAGAACCACTTGCCATTGTTTTAACATGTTCTTGTCATCTTGTCTCCATTCCATCTTTTATCTCTTAAATTTAAAGCGATATTGTAATGCGATATCGAAAAAAGATGGGGGTGGATTTTTGTTTTACAACGAGTGTCTGCATGAGGGTGAAAAGTGGATTGAATAAGCAATTTTTAATTCCGGTTAGTAAAATGTTGTTTGTAGAAGGCATCTCCGCTCAGCAGAGTGCTGACGATATATTTTCACATATAATAATATCACAAAGTAATTAAATTAATTCCAAAAATTTTTGAGGTATTGTATGAATGATTTTCTTAAAATATTCATAATGATCAAAACTTGGAGAATTCTATCATCTATCTCATTGGTTCCCAAAGTGGTCCAGGTGGACCCCCAGGGGTCCACGGGAGATTCGACGAGGGTCTACGTTGGCGTGACAAAAAAATGGGAGTTCACAATTTGTAAGCGGGGGTCCACGTTTATCTGGTTTCGATAGTAAATAACTAAAATGTTGGCTTGACTTCACCTATCAATGTAGGCAGATAATATTTTAAGAAGCTCAGCGACTGTTACTTGTAAAAACTTGCATATTTCATATTCAGTACAACGTGTCGAGACATGCAATTGCATTCTCACTTTTTTTTCGAAAACGTTAATTCGTGATTGGAACTCAGCCGCAACGCAAATTTCCATAGCTAGATCTAATCTTTACATTTTTTGTCGGGTTTTGGGAATATGATAGAAATATAGCTGCAGGGGATCCACCGGAACCAGCAAAATTGTTAAAGTGGTCTATGAGTTTGGGAACCTCTGCCTGATCTATCTAATGCACTCTACTGATTCAGCAGTTAATTCGTTGAGATAGTTTTTAATACCAAAACTTCAAAGAATATTCCTTAATGATGGAAATCTAGACCAAAGGATATTTTTCCAGGAGGATGGAGCCCCTCCTTACTTTGCAAGAAATGTAAGAGAATAATTAAATGTTACATTTTCAAATAGATCGATAGAACTGCAAGGATTTATAGAGTGGCCACATAAATCTCCAGATATTACATCCTTAGATACGTGTTTATGAGGTGATTAAAAAGAAGGGTATATGTCACTAGATCTAGAAAGGCAAGGATTCAAGCTGAGATACGTTTAATCACGCGAGAAGTTTTGGAAAGAGTAAGGGAAGAGTTCCACCATCGGTTTGGTCTGTGCTAACAGATTCATGGGCACATCTTCAACATATGCTATGCTAAAAAATTGTTAGTACAGTTTTAAAGTTATTGTTAATGTAATTTTTCCTTAATTTAGTTTTTATTAAATTTCTGACACATGATTTGTCAGATGTAAAAAAAATATACGTGAGAATTCCTTTTTCAATAAGCTTTCCAAAAAGGTGCCCCAAATGGTATCGTCAAATTAAAAAAAAAATGGTTAGGGCTGCTCCTCCTCGTTGGGGGGTCCAAATTTTTTTTGACATGATAAAAGCAAGGCCCATAAAAAACCTTTGAGGACGTATTTTCGGATTTTAGAGAAATCTTATTTCCAGAGCCGCTATAAGCAACGTTCCATTTAAAATCCCCACCCTGTATAGGGAAAATTATAACCGTTGTATTTTATATTAATTTTTTAATTGTTTTTTGCCAACCCTGGATTACCCAAATAGGTCGCAATAAATAGTAAAATAGTTCCCAGGTAATTTGAATTGTATCATTTAAATATTTCACAATATTAGCACAAGCATATAAGTTTGTGAATTTAGAATTTAACTTTAGTATCATAAGTACTCTTTGAAAAACCCTTAAAAGGCGAAACATATGTAGGGTAATTCTCTAGTGAATGTTAATGATCGGAGAAAATTTTTTGTCAGTATTTCAGTATCTTTTGAAAAATAAACACTTCCTTTTAATAGGAGAAGAATTATTTTAGAATCCCAATGATGTTTAAGGGTTTTAATTTAATAATTTAAACATAGTACCGGGTGAGTCAACGATTGCGCGGAGAAATTTTATCGACAATAAGCTTTTGTGTTAAGGTATAGTTGGATATCAGGCACATTTTAAAAATATTTTGAATTATACAGGGTGCGCCCAAAAAGTAGGGTGTCAAAAAGGTACATTTTTTTAAATGGAACACACTATATATTGTATTATTTTCTGATTCCTCACAAAGCTTTATGCTTATTTCGTAAATGTGAAATGTCTAGAAGCAATAGTTTTTGAGATATTGAAGTTTAAAATAATATGGCATTTTCAGACTTTGACAGGCTGTAACATTGGAACGGTTCATCTTAGAGAAAAATGCTTTTCACCTCCCTATCTTAATTTTTTATTCTCTATCTAAACGTTACTACTTCCGGTTTAACATGTTAAACCGTTAAAACCGGTTTTTTGGTTAAACATGGTCAACCAGAGGTTGGTTTCTTTGGATAGAGAATAAAAAACTAAGATGGGAGGGGAAAATCATTTTTCCCTAAGATGAACCGTTCCAATGCTACAGCCTGTCAAAGTCTGAAAATGCCATATTTTAACCGTCAATATCTCAAAAACTATTGAATTTAGACATATGACATTTACAAAATAAGCGTAGAATTTTGCGAGGAATCAGAAAATAATACAATATATAGGGTGTCCCATTTAAAAAAATGGACCTTTTTGACACCTTACTTTTTGGGCGCACCCTGTATAATTCAAAATATTTTTAAAATGTGCCTGATATCCAACCATACCTTAACATAAAAGTTTATTGTCGACAAATTTTATCTTCAAGGCATAAAATTACTCCGCGCAATCGTTGACTCACCCGGTACAGATCTTTGCGCTTGCTTGAAGCAAATAAAAAATATTAAGGAATTTAAAGATTTAACTTCAGAAAAGTCAGTTTTCTTTAATCTTTGGGTGTTTATTATAGAACAATCATGAATAATTTCTATGCTTTTTAGCTAATAATTTTGCAAATATTTTTTGTAAACAAAACTGAGATGAGTCATGCTCATACCTGACGAGTCATGCTTATCTGTAGTATTATGTTAAGGGCATAGGAACTTGTCGACAGGCCCGTGCCTGGGGTGTTTGGCGCCTACGTGCAGGTTTCTTTGGTGCGCCCTAGTTAAAAAAAATGGTCATATCTTTAAAAATATATTTCGGGAAAAACCGGTAATATTTTTAAATGTAAGAAACCTGATAAAAAACAATTAGAAAAGTATTTATTAAATTACCAAAACAAACAAAATCACAAAAAATATTTGGTAAGTATATTCATAAGAAAATTAACGGAGAATAAAATTAACGTAAATAAAATAAACAACAAAAACATAAATCAAAATAATAGTGACCAACAAGGAATCTACGGAGAGAACACATTTTTTGTGCTGTTATTAAGGCAAATGTTTGGTAAAATTTTAGATATATTAAAATGATAAAATATATGATTTTTTTTTTAAATTTGTAATAAAGAATCCTGAATGACCGTCGATTTTGCGCCCCTAAAATTTTGCGCCTGCGTGCATGCACGCCCTGCACGCTCGCCAGGAACGGCCCTGCTTGTCGAATATTTTGCCTGAAGATATGTTGCCTAGAAACAGCTGAATTAATTTATATTGTTTACAAAAAGTGCCCTTTTTGTCACCAATATAAATTATTGAATGCTGTTTCTGTAGGGCAATAAATCTAAAGGCAAAATGTTCTACATAGTTCATATGCCCGAAACATATTTGATAGACTATTTTCTGAAACGTGAAAGTACAATACTAACAAGTAGTATTTTAGAAGTAGTATTCCATAAATATTTTACCGTCAACTCCTTGTAATCCATTCCATTCGTTTTCCTCATATTGCAACCCCAATCTTTTAAAATTCTTGACAAATCTTCTTCTGAAGTTGCAGCGTTAAATTCATATTTTCGTTGGGAACAAAAATCCATGAATTGTTTCCACACGTACTCCTTCGACTTCTTTGTATCTATTGAAACACTTTCTTCAACATTGGTTCTTATATTTTCCAAGGAATACGTTCCAAAACGCTCCATTTTTATTTAAAGTTAGCAACAACAAAGATTTTTAATTAATAAAAATGACGTTAAAACTTGATTTGTTTGTATTGTATTGTTGCGTCCTTAGCAACAAGAAGGATTTAATTAATAAGCTTGCTAGATAAGCAAAAATCTAAATAAATATCTACAAAAAGGATGGCCATGCAGTGAAATATTCTAATAATTCTAATAAAGTAAAATATTATAATAATTGTAGCGAATATTCGCCGGCTAACGGGCAAATTGTCATAAGTTATATCACAAGAGGTGAATATTTTTTTGAATATTTTTTGACATTTTTGTGCAAAATTTTTGTCAAAAATTCGCGAGACAAAAATTCTTTAAAAATATTATATTTTTTTAAAAGAATTTTTGTCGGGCAATTTTTGACAGAAATTTTGCGGAAAAATGTCAAAAAATATTCTAAATAAAATATTTACCTCGAGTGGTATATGTTGAGATTATATACCAAAAAAAAAAGAAAAAATACAATGAAATGCAAGATTTTTAAAATGATTTATGTAGCTACTAGAAAAACGGACAAAACGAAACAAAACCTAAACAATTGACAAAGTAATAAAACTAACAGAAAATTAGTTGGTCAATATATACTGCCGTGTTTCGCAGAATTTCTCGAATTGGGTCCATATATACTTTTTTGTTTTTGTTGTATTTTCTGGGATAGTCTTTTTAGCGTTTTTTCTTATATTTTCGACTGAAACATTACCGAATCGGCAAGATTCCATTTTTAAAAAAATGTGACATGAATCTGATAACATCAAAAACTTGATTTGTTGATAGGGATTTTTGTTATTATAGAAACGGTCTATAGCAACCATCAAATATTTTAAACTTGTTATGATGTTGTTATGCATTGGCATTGTTGTGGCAGGTGACCCGGGGTATATCCACTTATGCGGAGTATATTCAGTATAATATGCATCTGATTGGTCGCAAAACAGCGTTTAATTGGTCAGAATCGGATTGAGGTATATAATCGCTGATATTTTGACTATTTTCCTCCAATTTTTCATATGTGAGGGAAATAGTCACTTATACTGGATTATACCTGAATACGACTGGAGATACTTACCAGTTGAAACGTTGTGATTGAAAACGAATAAAGACAATGCAAATACAAAACTCGTCCACATTCATTGACAGACTTATTAAAATAATTATTATAAATTCTAGTTATAAATTAACATAACATGACGTTAAGTTAAAATTGTCACTCCAAGAAATAAAACATGTAATTTAAAATTGAATATAGCATGTATTAGGCTCCTTACGTATGACATGTTAAGTAAAACAAGAAAATACAATAAACTCAATTTATTGGCACGATAATTACAGAGTAAACATGACATTAAAATATCGCACAAGGCAAGGCAAATGACTTTAACACTATATTTGCAAATGACTTTAGCCTAATAACATAACTAATTAAAAGAGAAATTGTATCCTACCCGCCCTTTTCGCAAGAAAGCAGGGTATTAAAATTAACGGATATTGTATGCCTTCCTTAAGGGAATTCTTACTTTTTTCTACTCGTCTCATTTCTAATTTTGATTTGAATTTGTCTACATGTAGGAGCGCACTGAAATCGACGTGTATGTATATTTTAGTTAAATAGAATACAACATAATACAATAATAATATGTAAAAATATATGTTTTATTATAAGAAGTTTTGGGCAAGGGCCTGTCGACATATTAAGCACCGGTTCCCGCAGATCACCGAAGTTAAGCGGTGTCGAGCCCGGTTTGTACTTGGGCGGGTGACCGCTTGGAAACACGCCGTGCTCTTGCCTCAGGGAAGAGTGTAAAATGAATCGACACCTAGCCATCCTATTCACGCCGGACAGGCCGGATGAGATCGGATATCTCGTAGGATAGGATGAAGTTGCCGTTTCACACTCCCCAGTCGGTAGATCACATTTGTGGTCGATGACCGGTTCAAGATGGCCTACGTAGTCGGAGAACCGTAAAAAAAAAATTATTAGAAGTTGTGTGACTTTTGGCTCCACATGACATTGGCAGAAATAAATTTCTTACAATCTGGCCCAGTAACCTTAATTTTTAATTTACTAATCAGACACCTTTGATTGTGAGTTCCAATGCCTGTCAATGTAAGTTATGTCACTGTCAAACTTGCTGGTTAGTTAATTCTGGTTAAAAATCTGTATGCAACCCAACATAAGTTTCAGTTATACAATATATTATATATTGTTAAAAAAAAATTATTTAAAAGGAGGGATATGGGTTCATAGACGAACTATTCTTAGATCTGTATAAAGGGTGTTATGGAATTAACGCATTATGTTTAACCCAGTAAATTTTGATGTCACAATATTCTAGGAAAAAATATGTTAAAATGTCGCATCACTCCAATAACAATTGTTACTATTATTTAAAAATAACCGGTCACTTTCATTTAGTTTTTTTTCCAAGTTTTGCTATCATTTTAGAAACTGTTATTAAATAACGTATTAATTCGATTCGGGTTAGCCAAAAAAGTCAAAACAAGTGAGCAGTCTTTCTTTTTTGCGCCTCACAGTATTTACATCAAATTATAATAACGGGCTAATGCTTATTACAGTTTATGTCCTTTATTTATTTATAAAAACAGTGGCTACCTGTTATTAAAAAATAACAGTTGTAAAATATGAAATAAAAAAATTACGGTTTCAGCTAGTTCTGCCATTCTGTATTTATGATAATGATTTGAAGTCGCCATATGTAACAATTTTGTGCGATATTCATATATATAACAGTTTTAGTTTTAAATAGTGTAAATAAGTGTAATAGTCCTACATACGTATACTTACTCAAATATTTTAATTTCGGTAAATATTGACAAGAAAGTGATGCACGATGTCCGCCATTTTGAATATCTCTTACAAAGCAATCAATATTAGAAATCTTCATAATAAGCAAACATTTTAATAAAAAATGACTTTTTTTCATATGTCTCACTTGTTGGTCCATTTGTCCTCTTCTAAACCTTATCTGCAGAGTGCAGCCATACTGTGAACTACTAAATTGACATGACTTCAACAGGCGTCTTGTTTTGATGCACACCAATCTCCAACGCGGCAAAATAGAATTCCTAGTGAGTTCGTCTCCAAAAATAGGTTTTCAGTTTTTAACACTGGATCTGTTGTTCTTTAAAATTAATTCAAAGGTTAAATTACTGATTTTATATTTAAATATCAAAAATATGAATTTTTTAATCGTCTCATGTTATATAAAAGTAGTAACAGCCATATCCAATACTTTTAAATCCGTTCCTGTATATTATCATAAGACATGACGAAATATTTAATTTAATATTTCATATTTCCTGAAGCATAAACATAAAAGATCTGCACCCAATCACTCAACAAATTGTTAGAAATAACTAAAGCCTGCTTAAAATAAATGTTTTAGTGTCATATGTTCGTTAGAAGTTTATTTTGAATTAATATTTTCATAACTCGGAATATTTACTTTAATCACAGACATACAGTCCATTAAAAGATCATTAAAAATTTACTCCAAACGTTTGTTAACATGAAATTTTAATATTTCTGTTTTTATTTAATTTTGTGTAAATAAACGTAATAGGAAGATGTTTTAATAAAAGACAAATCGGTGAAAAAGAAAAAGAGCGATATGTTTATACATAAGCTTATTACGTAAACGATTATATCCTCTGTTGATATTCCTGAAAATTATTATGTGTTACTTAAATATAACATTATTGTACCTATATTTTATTTTTAAACTGGTTACATTTTCCTCGCACTACATACAGATTTAAATAACAATTTTTAAAACTAACCGATCAGGTTCGGATAGTTTCTTTTTAAATTTGATTTTATATTATGCGAACAAACTAAAAAAATAAATCTAATGAAAATTCAAAAAAAGTCAAATAAAAAAAAATTGTAAAAATCAAATTAAATTAAAAAAAAAATTAGTAACAAGCATCATAATGGATCATCAGATAATCACATATTTCCACAGAACCGGCTTTAAACTTTATATTTATTTTCTAACAAAGTTTACTAAAACTTATTTTTAGTGAAGAAATTATTAATTATTATTTATTATCAGTACAGATAAATTCTAAATATTTATTTCGAAACCAAAAAGTAAAATATAAATCATTATTTGCAACCAGAGCTGGGCAAAACACTCAAAAAAATGTTTCGAGCATCAAGCATCAAGCCCTTTGAAAAAGAAATTGCAAGCATAAAGAACCAAGAACTTTAAAAATTCGAGCACTATATTTTAAAAGTGTTTGCAAGCACTGAGGCAATTACTGCAAAGGTCTGTTTGTAACCAGCAAAATATTGTGGCAATTGAATTAGAATGCAAAATAAACTTGACGTAGTATATATTTTTATTTGCTAAGCTTCACGGGAGTTGACACCAGTAGGGGGGAGTGGGGAAATCCGAGTCAGGTGGGGCAATTTTGGTCACTTGAGTTGTTACGGTGTAAACTTACTTAGTTTGTGTAGCATGGTGCTGCCACCTAACAATCAATGGTCAAAATTAAATGCACGTGGTTTAGCTGTGATTACCCGATTGTAATTGTCACAATTTAACCGCAACGTTTATGCTCACTTTCGTTATAACTTTCTGGCGAATTGAAACGAATCAGTATCAGTACCAAAATGTCGTCAACGGTACGTATCGTTAACGACACTCAGCATGCATTTTAACTGTTTTCTGTCAGATATTTTATAAAATGTAACTTTTATCTGTGTTTTTAAGTGTTAATTAATTTTTGGACCTTATTGCCTCATGTCCTGATGATGGCCCTTTTGGCCGAAATGCGTAGGTACTATTCTTTATTTTTAATAAATGTAAGAACGAAAATAGGGCTTTCTTTCCAAACCCCTTATTTAATGAACTATTAGCTATAGAAAATTTACAAAAACATCGTTTTATGAAATATGCAATGCAAGATATAGCTGAGAAACATAGTGTAACTGTGCTGCGTACACCGCTATATCATTGCAAACTAAATCCTATAGAACTTATAAATTGACCCAAACCAGGGTGGTACCTACACTTGATGAAAATAGGGAATTTTGCAATGAAATCAATGCCAAATTATGAAAGTTGCTTAAATATTCGTTGGGTTACTCTGTAGTCCCTTTGCATACCTAATGAGCTTTTATTACTCTACAGCTTTCTGAAATATACTATAGTTATTTCAATTTTTTGTACTACAAATCAAAAAACCAGCCTTGCTGAAATATATTATAAGTTTGCATCTTTCTTCAGCCTCATTGTGGGCTCAGAAAATATAGATCCTGCTGAACGACGAAAATATGGCTAGCTCTTCTAGGTTATTTTGATACATTAATGTAGTCATAACATTAAAAAAATATGTGATTTTCGTCTTATATTTTCCACAAAAATATCAAAAACCATCAATAAACATAGAATATTCCCATAATAGCACTACACGGCCCATTCACAAGGCGATCAGTCGGATGCAAGCTGCAATTTATAGACGAGATCTCTTTAAAAATAGTTGCAGTTTCTCGTAATTTATAGCTTGGTGCCTTAAGAAACAGCAATTTTGCTGCGAGCTATAGTTTTCTTGTAATTATTTCTTTATCTCTTTTCTGTTGTCTGCAAAATATTATGGCAGAACTAATGTTTGTTTTGTGCACGGTTCAATGGATTTTAACAATTTTCATGAACTTTATTTAAAATGTCAGCGGAGGTATAGTAGTAGAAATAATTGTCTCTGCTTTTTTGTTTATAACAAGTACTTTATTTCTAATTACCAGAAACTTTATTTTAAACGAATTCATTAGTACTTCACATTATACAGGATCGTTTTTATCGTGACATTTATCTATCTTGCAGTTCAACGAAGACAAACATTGCAGTTTGAATATTTGACAGTGACTTTGTCATTATTTGAATTTAAAGAAGTAGTCCATACTTGAAGTGAACTGGCCAGGTAAATGGGGAGAAATAATACTCTAAGTTAACCTTCACTAAGATATATTTAATAAGAAACCTTTATTTTATTGTTCTGTATATGTTTCGAACGTATAAACGTTTATCTTCAGGAGAAGTATAGCTTATGTTGGAATAAATATTAGGAAATTGTGAGTAATACTGTCATAGAGCTTTTGAGGAAGTTAATTTATTAAAGGAAAGTGATGAAGAACTTCCATAGAAGTATAGATAAAGATGGGAGAATGGTTTATATAGGGTATTTTAAAGTGACGAAATGAGAAACGAAAGGTGAGAATGATATTGAAACTGAATAGCAACTTCAGTGGCGAAGTATATTACTGAAAAATGTCTACCAAATGGTGCAAAATAAAAATTATATGTGCTGGTAGGACATATTTACTATCAGTTGTCGTATTATATGTGTATGACGACGCCTGTTAACGATCGTAGGCATGTGAAAAACCATGTATGTATAGGTATATGATCTGTGATGTATGAGACATCTTAGGGTATGGTTCCTAGAAGTGACATGGATTGTTCTCAGGGGATACATATAATATGAAAATTAGTGTTGAAGGGTTAAGACATTTTTTTAAGAAGGTGAAGGTTTTATAGAAATTGCGTTGTGAATTAGCAAATGGTGTTTAAAGTATGATATGGAATACATTAGTAGTTATCGAGATTAACTCGATTAGGAGTAGGTGTAGGCAAATTCCATTCTTATAGTCTTCGGTTTTTTTGAGCATTTCAATCAAAAACAGTCTACGCTGTGAGGATGTTTGCTTTTGTCATTTTTTGTGATTTGAAGTTCACATCGATACTTTATGAATTATATACCGATCATTAATTTATTAGTAAGAGTCGTAGAAAATATATAGTACAATTTGCGTCTTGTAAAGCAATTGCGCACTCATGTAATTACCGCACTCGCCGTTACGCGGTTCGTTCGCAATTTTTCCACTTGTGCGTAATATGCTTTTTACCACACTTAATATGTAATATACAAATCAACCTTATAATGGTAAAATTACGAAAACATTTAGTATTAAAAATCAAAAGAAACACAGACAACATTCAGATAATCAAAACCCATAAAAGACGGTACTTCAGCCCTCAAAAGTAATTTATTAGGACATCTGTTTACTGTATTTCTCATGTGGCACCCTGAATATAACCTTTACATTAAAACTACTCGAGATAGGTATAAGCGCCACCCTAAACCTAAAGATTAGGAAAGTATATAAACATGCATTTTAAAAACTGAATCAGATAATAAAAATAACTTTTATGTTTTGGAAAGGTTTAAAATTCTTAAATGTAAGTTGTTCGTTCAATTTTATATATTTGACGAAATTTATGCATTATCTACAAAATGGAAATTACTTCTTAAATTTTCAAATTCTGATGAAACATTACGTTGCGACTTTAAAGTAACTGTTACTATAGATCCTGAATGTTTCAGCAACTAAAGGGGAACGCTAAAAAAATCTTTAAAGTCGGGGACTTTAGTAGGGAATAGTTCGTACATATTTAATTTTATATTGAGACAATATTTACCTAGATACTGATTTAAAAAGTATATAACTACATAGTCAGAATTGCAAAGTTTTTTCCGAGGGCCCGTCCGTGCGCCGGATACACTTAGGCCAGGTTTGACCCATTGTGCTCAACCTGCTTGGTTGTTACACTCTGTGATCTCAGTTTCTTGCATTAGTTTGTGTAGATCAACCGAGAAGAGGGTAAGGATGTCCTCTGGTTTCAGTTTTGATTGCCCGAGTATTTATTGCCTCTTCCGATCTAGTGACTCGCAATGGCAAACTGTGTGCTGTACAGTTTTCTTGTCTTGTCTGCATAATCTGCTGTCAAGGTATCCATTGTACAGTTGCATTCTGTGCAGATGGTTCTTGACAGCCATGTGTCTTGTCAAAATTCCTGTAATGGTTCTCAGCTGGTTCCTGTTCATTGAAGCAGCTGTTTCGTGGGTCTAGAGCTCCAATGAAGCTCTAGCTGTGGTGTAATCCCTGTCTGTTGCTCTAGTGGATTTTGTGTTCACTCCTGATCTATCGCTTTATGGCATCTCGTACTGTACACCTTGGTTTATCGGTTTTTTTTATTTCCTGTAATACCTTCGTGTTCCGGTACCCACACACACGCAATATTACTTTCGACAGGGTTACTTGTTCCAATTATCATTCGTATAGTTGCAAGGTTAACGAAGTCGTATCTACTCTCCAGAAGGGACATAGTAATGTAGGGTTAGAAACAGAAGGAAGGAAGATGGAGCTTTCTGTTTCTAACCCTACATTAGTTGCAAGGTTAGTTTACTTCTAAGCGAGTGTTACAACAAAGTCAGGTTGCTTTACGTTAAAAATTAGTTTGTTTTAGTATTTATTCTTAATAAAAAAATGTTATATTATTAAATATATTTTCCCTTGATTCTTTCTAAACCAAGAAAACATTTAAAAATAATTTTTAATTGGTAACTGAAAATTCAATTTAATGCAGCGAAAAAATCCAAAGGCCGATCGACCTCCCTTTTGACTAATAGCAGTATTTAAATCAAACTCAAAGGAATGCCAACAATCAAAACAACTAAAGGGGGAAGAAAGATCACAAACTTTGAATCTCTAACATTTTTTGCCAAAAGCGAAACTAATTTAAAACAATCAGGGACTCTTTAAGAAAATAGGTACTGGTTACAAACAAAAATTCTCCGATCTCGTCTTACCAGTTGTTATTTAGAAGAAGTTAGTTACAGTCGACTTGAGTCGCTTTGGAAAACAAATCTGTTCTTTTAGGCGGAAAATTAAATAATTTGTAAATGTACACATTTCAGTCCTCGGTCGGTTCAAGAAATGGATTTTCAATTTAATTTGCTATGAAATTAAATAACATTTTTGAACAATATTCATTTATACTCCGATCAAAAGAAAACCACGTAATAATAATCAAATATTTAATTGTTAAGTAATAGTACTCAAAACTATTGCAAAAAAAACAATCGTTTTAAACGAAATTAAATAAATATAATTTTTTTTTCTCTTCCTTTTTCTATTTGAATGTTTTTTTTGTATACTACAATTTAAAAAGCTTTCATTGTTTGTACATAACAGAATTTAGGGAGCACACAATATTGTTATTTTTCTGGGCAGGAAATATCCTTTCTTAGCTCGTTGACAATTGCAACTTCAAAATAACCTGAACATTTAGCCATTCAGGAGTATTTCTAATTTTGCCTGATTATGGTTACTTTTATGTTATCAAATCTTATATTTGATATTTTATTGTTATGTTTGAGGGTCTAGAATCATGCTTATGTATTTTAAGACTGTTACAATTTAAATTAAGGAATTTTCTTAGAAGTTAAAAAAATTAAAATCCCAAATACCTTATACCAAGAGAGCATGATGTTCCAGGGAAAAAATTTAAATCTAGAGAAAAACTACTAATAAAAATAAGTTCTACATGAAGAAGGCGATTTATAACGATTAGCTGAAGCGTTTCTTGTAATTTTATTTGAAACTAATTAATTATTTTTTATAATAAAATTTTACCAAAAAAAAAAATAAAAAAAACAACGTTTAAAAGCATGGGTGAAATATTATAAAAACATTAATCAATAATTGGCTAACATTTTAAGAAAGTCATGAAAATTTAAAATGTTCTTTTATAACGCCAGTTCCAAAATTTAAAATTACAAGTCGTGATGCTGTAAAATGCAGATATTAGAAAATTATTAGAAATGATAGTTTGTGAACAGATACTTGATTTATTTATGAAAACATAATTATAGATAATATGCAAGCAGGTTTTAGAAAATATTTAATAGAAACAGCATTCCACTGTGTAATTGAAAGTTGGAAAAAATGGCAGAAATGAAGTTGTATTGGCAGTATGTTTAAATGTTTGCTGGTGATACTTTAATATACATATTATGGGTAAAAATATTCTCAGCTATATAGACATTTTGACTCTAAATTAAAATATGTGTCAAGATTTCAATAAATAACTAAATTGATTGAAAGTAAATAGATTAAAATTAAATGTTTATCAAATAAAACAAAATTTATGGGTTTTGAAAATAATGTAAATTGTGCAGATATAAATATTTTTTTGATGATGAAAAATGAGAACTTATCATAATACCTATATATATATAAAGAATAATATCAGATTTTAAATTAGAATTTGAATTTCATTTTGAAAATTAGTATTAGTATTTAAAATTGAAAGAAAATATTTAAAATGGGTAAGTCAAAATGAAGGTTTGTTTTCAAGAAAAACAATCTATTACACAAATATTGTACCTCATTTTTTATATTTGATATACAGCAATTTTTTAAAAATAACGCGGTATATTTGAAATACACGAAAATAAATTTCACATTAGATAAACTTTAGTGGTTAAATATCAAAATTTAAATTTTTATATCTTATTTCATTTTAAAAATATAACACAGTTCACTACTCTGTCATTTAAAATATATTATATCTCAAAATTTTTAAAATCATAACTATTCAACTAGATATAATATTTTTTTTAAATATAATTTGGGTATTAAATATTGATATTGACATATAAGTCTGTTTTCTTTAAATAACTAATTAAATACAACAATTTGGATATTTCAATTATATCTGAGGTTTAAAAAAATAATTTTTTTAAAGAACAAAATTAAGACTGATTTAAGAGCAAACAGTAGTCGATGAGTCATCACGAACAAATAGTGCATTTCCACCACAGCGCGCATATAGTACCTGTGTCTGGCAATGGCAATAAAATGTATTTTTTTAAAAACAAAATATTATAAAAACGAATTTCACGAGAATGAAGTGGCGAGGCGTCAGTGAAAATTTTTAAGATAATATCGGGGAATCGTTTGTATGTTTAATGGAAAATAATAAATTTATATGAATAGCCGCAATATTTCTATTTCGATGTTCTGCATGGCGGATGATATAATTTGAAACTGTATAATTGAAACTTTAAAATCAATTTTCAATCTTATCTTTGATAATAAAAAATAAGGTAGATATTAGTCAGCAAACTAGAAGTTCTTGTGTAATGTTTGTATTAAATTTTTAATTAGATAAGCCAGTACAAGATGCCGCGTTCCACGCTGGTATGAAAGGCTCTTAATATTTTGAAAATATTTTAATATATAAAATTTGTTAAGTTGTAGCATATTGCTAAATAAATCTTGTTAATTCTACCACCACTACTACTACTGCTATTACAACAACTAATATTACTACTAGATACTATTACATTTGCTCCTTTGTGTAAACTAACAAAAAGAGCTTTATCAAATAAGGTCCACACTATTACAAAACAAATAACAATTGATGCTGTAGACCTAATCTTTTGGGGATAAAAACTACAAAGTCATGAAACACAATGAGCTAAATCCAAACACGTGACCCTTAACGTTTTAATTTACCACTTTTTTAGGGTGAAATTCTACCATCTTTTTGTATAATCGTCTAGCTCGTATCGTGAATTATGCGGTTTTTTCCATGATCCATTTAACACGCCAGTTTTTTATAGGTTTTATAGGTCTCAGACGGATTGGATTTCACTAATATTGCGCCGGCTTTGATTTCTCTACGTGGGGAGAGATTTGGCCAAAAGCAGATGGATATACGCCAAAAATATAGAACGAGATAAGATAAGCCATGGAACGTTAACTTTCGTTTCGGTGATTTTGAAATATTGCCACAGATATTATTTTATGCTGAGAACGATGATAAAACTTGGCAGTGTTAAGTGTTTTCGACAAGAATAGGGTTAGAAGAAAGAAAAAAACTGTTCAGGGCATATTTTTCCAATAGGCGCAGTAGGCTCGAGCCTAGGGTCCCGCGCTCGGTCTGAGCGACACTATACTTATTCAAATAGTTCATATAGACAAAATACTTCATGGCAAAAGGTAGATGCTGGTAAACTTTTTGTTTGTTTGTAGTCCTATTAATTATGTATAAATACAAATTAATTTAAATTATGTATCTTGAAATATTAACTTTATTATTTGGCGAAAACCATATAGAAGACGTCACCGACGCCGACAGTACAATTGCTGGGTATTCATTCAATCACACGCCTCGATGACGGAGAAGCCTTTTTTAAAATAATATTTGGGAAAATATACAGTGTGTCTGCTTCAGTTCGCACCATATAGGAAACTTTTTTATTATTAACTTTACGAAAAAAAGATGCAACTATCAGATATTAAATTTTTTCAGTCGTATACGAGGTTTGGCAAAAAATATATATTTTGCCCAAGAGTAAAGTAGCTTTATTTTTGATAATATCGAAAACTGTAATTATGAAAAGTTGTTCGGAATGTAAAACTATGTTTTAATATGCAATTACAATTTTTTTATTTTTACAAATATTTCTCAAATTACGGATACCGAACATTTATCTTTTTATTTATTAAAAAAAAATTAAGTAGAAGGATGTAATGGCCATATTAAAATATAGTTTTGCATTTCGAACAACTTTTTATAATTACAGTTTTCGATATTGTCAAAAATAAAGGTACTTTACTCTTGAGAAAAATTCATATTTTTTTGACCTGTCACTCGCGTCAAACGGTTACTCAGCAACATCCTGATATGACGACATGCATAGAAATTTTCAAATTTCAGTTTGATTATCGGTATATCGTTGTAGTTGTATGGTGATTCTTACACAAACAATACCACTTTAAAATAATGATGATTTAAAATAATTAGATCTTATATTACTTGATTGAATTTTGTTGATTTTGTGTAGCTGCTTCTCTGAGTAATTGGAAAATAATCAAATTTAAGCCAGGATCAATCAAACTCTAATTCATTTTCTATTCCAACAACATACCACTAAAACAATGTACTATATAGTATCGCCATCTATATGACGTATTAATATGTACTGAACGATGGGAGAAGTTACTTTGGTAAGAGAAATGTTGATGATACTCTCATTTACATTGCGGGAAAATTCGATTACAAATGATAATTAATTTAAAGACCTTAATGAAAGGGGAACCAGAAGTATATCAACTGCCGCACATCAGTCTCTCCCCGACACAAATTATTACTGACTAAATCTAAATTCTTGCTAAAAGCTTTTTGCCTTATGATTTCTGTTTTGACTAGGAGAGAAAACATTGTTTGAAAAATGTATTTAAAATACATCTTTATTGGCAAATGGGCAATATATCCAAAATTTTTTATAATAAAACAAATTACGTTGGGATTACCGAAATGCAAAAGTAAATAGTGAGTCGTATTCCTTTTTTATGCCCTTTCCAACGAGCTATCGTAATACATACCTTTACATTTGAGAAAAAATAGTTGGAGGCGGTTTGTAACCTCAAAAGAGGGATGAATTTCATAAACGGAACGAGAAAAGTGTACCAAACTAAAAATAAAGAAAGAAATAATTGTTTATTTGACTACGTTTTGTTAAACTACAATTGTAGCAAGTCAATTTTAAATACATATACATATATGTAAATTACAAACAATTTTATACTCTCAGTATTACTACTACTTACTATACGAAATATAGGTACATAACATTTAAAATATTATATATACAATACACCTATACAAACAGTTACAATATAGCGTCCTTATTTAATTTTAAAAATGATTTATATTCATTCACAGTGTAAAAAGCTTGTTTCACTAAAAAGTCCTTTATTTTTAATTTAAAATATATAAAATTTAATAATTTAATATTCTTAGGTAAAATGTTATATAATTCACTATCAAGTGAATTTCTTTTTGACAGTTCCAGTCTAAATCTGGTGGGTCTAATAAGCTCAGCCAATCTTGTGGAATATTCATGAACATTTAAATTACTCTGCAATTCATTTTTTTTTGTATGGATTTCTAAAAGTTGATACAAAATGTAAATGCATGGTAGTGTTAGTATTTTCAAATCTTTAAAAAGAGGTCTACAGTGCTTTCTATAATGCGCTTAAACAATAGTTCTTAAGGCTTTCTTTTGTAACCTAAATACTTTGACCGACTTTGAAGAATTACCCCAAATATGAACTCCATACGATACATGAGAGTTAAAAAGAGAATAGTATACCATTAAAAGGGTAGCTTTATCCGAAATTAATCTTAATCTTCTAAGCGTGCAGAAGCTAATTTTGCAGAAATTGCGTCAATATGAGGTCCCCAATTTAACCCTCCATCCAGAGTTATGCTTAACAGTTTCACCGTTTTGTCATTTTTATATTCCGATTTAGTGGAGAACATAATTTCTTGCGTTTTATCTGAATTAAGCCTTAAGTTATTTTGAGAAAACCAAGTGCTTGCAGCTGGTTTAAAGTCTCTCTTTCTTCGGCCAAATTTAAATGGTCGTCACCACTACAGCTGTAGGAAGTATCACTACAATAACATACACAATCATATGGTTTCAAAAAATTAAACAAATCGTTAATATATGTAGGTATATAATAAAGAGCAAAGGACCTAATATGGAACCTTGTGGAACTTCACTAGTTACTTGTAATAAAGACGATTCCTTACCTTCAATCACCACTTTTTGCTGTCTACCGGATAAATACGATTCTAATAGTTGTAAATCATTACCCCTTACCCCATACCTACTTAGCTTCTCCACCAATAGCTTGTGAGATATGCAGTCAAAGGCCTTGCTCAAATCGCATAACGTCAGACTAACATCCTCGCTTCTCTCGAGACCTTCGACTACCATCTCAACTACCTTTGAGACCGCTTGTACCGCAGAGCGTCCTTGCATGAAGCCAAATTGATTAGAATTGATAAACTTATTCGCAATAAAATATTGTTCTAACTGTTTTTTAAGAATGCTTTTAAAAATGTTTCCAAGATTGGGATTATTGATACCGGTCTATAATTATCTAATAAACTTTTGTCGCCTTTTTTAAATAACGGTACGACTCTACTTACCTTGAAATAATGGGGAAAAACACCCGTATCAATACATTCATTAAATAATATTTTTAAAGGAACGACTAATTGCAAACACATATCCTTAACAATTTTGGCACTAATATCATATACATCAAAAGAGGTAGTATTTTTAAATTTACTATTGCATCTTGAACATCTCTCTCGGTAACATGAGAAAAGGCAAACAGTTTATTGGTATCAGGTATTTTTTAATGATATCGCTTTGTGTTTTTATATCTATTTTTAGAAATTTCAAAATTTGTTCTGCCACAGTTGCAAAATATTGATTAAAATCCTCAGCCAATATCTCGCCCAAATCATCATTTTTTAATGACTTACCCCGCTCAAAATTTACAAGTATCCATATATCCCTTGCCCTTCTATTTGAGTTATTAATAAATCTATTGCACGCACCTTCTTGGCAATTTTTATATTATTTTTATAATCTTTGTTCAATTTTGAATATAAGTCCGTGTAATAATAGCTATTTATGCCATCAGTTACAAAATTTCATTTCGTAACGTATTGCATACAAGATTTTTTCTAATTTTGAAGAAAGTAATAAAAAAATAAAATTTAATATAATTGATAAAAATTTGGAAAACATAAATTTAGTTTTTCTAATTTTGACATATAACTGATGGCATAAATAGCTATTGTTGCTGTTACTTCATGTTAGTTGTCAGTTTGACATTTTGTAAAAAAGTCTAGACGGAAGGTTTTTAGCGAGATTGATATATTTTTAGTTTTATTTTTTTTAAATGAGTCATTCAAGTTCTGAAGAGCTACCAAGCGATATTGAAGAGGCAGCAGGTAATGCTCTATTATCAGTAATTCCCAAAAAGTCAAAGGCAGTTTATGATTTGGCATACGAAAAATTTGTTACGTGGTGTGATGAGAAGAAAATTAAACATGTTAATGAGAAAGTTTTACTTGCATATTTCGAGGGTAAGAAAGATCTAAAAGTTTCCACATTATGGACACTTTACTCAATGTTAAGGTCTAAACTAAATCTGAAAAGGAATATTGATATTAAAAAATATACAATATTACATACAATGTTATAGACGAAGGAAGCCATTTTCGTGTTGATATCCCACCTTCAAAAACAAAAGTTATACGGCAGTGTGCAATTACCACTGGAGACATTGAAAATACGAATCTTGTTGAAATATTAAAAAAATATATTAAGTTGCGTCCCCAGATTCTTAAACACAACAGATTTTTTGTAAAATATGCGAATGGAAAATGTACCAGAAATCCTGTGGGAATTAAAAATCCTGTGGGAATTAACACATTTAGCAGTCTGCCAAAAGTTATTGCACAATTTCTTGGTCTTTCAAATCCTGTTCTATATACTGGCCACTGCTTCAAAAGAAGCTCTGCCACTTTCCTAGCAGACAGTGGCGTTGATCTTTTAAAATTAAAGAGGCACGGAGGTTGGAAATCTAGCTCTGTTGCGGAGGGATATGTTGAAAATTCCATGAATAAAAAAAAACTTATAGCGCAAGAAATATTTGGTGAAACAGCAATAACAATAACAGCAAGTTCGAGCAATGAAAAAAATATGTCGTCGGGAATTAATTTGAATAATTGCAATAATTGTGTTATGAATATTTATAATAATTAATTAATTTATAATTTATGTTTTTAACTTGTATTATAACAGTTTAATAAATAGAATAATTCTTTTTGTCACTAATTTTGAAATACATTTTTCGTCACCAATTGCATAAAATTTTACTTTATGCAACTAGTTACAAAAAGTAAGACGTTTCATAATGTCAATCAGTTTTAAAAAGTGTCACTTTATATGTCAACATTAGAAAAACACTATTTTTTGCATCTCGTAGTATTTTTATAGTTGACAAAATAAAGGCAAAAGTATTTCCGTATTTTCTCCGCAAATAAAGAGGCTTTCTAATACTGAATGTATTCCAGTTAAAAATTCTACCCTGTATAATGCATCTTATATCGACTTATAAGGAACTCAATCAATTAAAATGCTTACTGTGGAACTCTGTATAATACACTTTTATATACACTAATTGGCGCCAGTAATTTTAAAGGAAGTAGATTACTTTAATTCGCTGTTTACATTCTAAGACAATCATAATACTAAATATTTACCTTAGACAATTATGAATGCACTTGCAGGCGGAAGAACATACTAAATTTTCAAACTCTATGCCTTCTGCTTAGAACTTAAACCAGATACGCGCTACAGTGGCACCAAATGAAGCTGTTTAAATATTTTCTAAATTAAACACTAGAGTTCATTTAAAGATAAATCTTAACACACTCCTTTTCTCTATGATGTTCTTAAAATTATTATTGTTTACGTTATATGTTTCTGTTTTATGTAAACCTGTGTATTGAAGAATATTCGTTGTAATAATAAGGTTAAACAGATATTAATAATATTTGGATTTGAATAGCAAAAGCCTATATTATTGTATGGTTTGATATATCTGGGTCGTTATAGAAAAAAGAGAAATATTTAGGAATATACATTTTCTCAGCGTTTTTTTTAAAATTAAAATTATATATTTATTTTTTAAATTGCATATTTAATATTGTTTTCGTGAAAGCGTTTCGAAATAGACATATTTCGATATTGATTAGAATTTCGAAATGATACTAGTGTCTAAATGGGACAGTTTTAGGCACTAAAAATAAAAAAAAACAAAATAATGCCTTTATATTACGAAATGATGATTACAATAAAAGAATGAAAAAAAAAAGTATTTATGGTTGTATTTACTGTAGCATGGCGCAGTCTAGCTGTAAATAGCTACTCAACTGAACCATACGACAATAATTATTAGAAAAAAACTATATTAAAAGTTATAATTATACTAAAACTAAGAAATTACAGGTAGAAAGACACAATACCAGTAACAAGAAATCCATTATTAAAAATACCTTACTATATATCTTAAAAAGAAAACGTTGATCATTGATCGTCTATCAATAACTAAATGAAGTTAAACAAAAGCACCCATGGACATATTAAAACTTCGAAATTATTTATTTTGTTTATTTAAAAGAAACTTTTTATATCTTTTTTTAAATAATTCAACAGTTGAGACATCAGTTAATTCACCAGGTAAAGCATTATAGGAAACTACTGCATTGTAAGTAAAAGACCTTTGGAATAAAGCACTCTGATGATGTGGTAAAGTTAATTTACTCACAGAGCGAATGTTAATAGAGTGTATATTATATCGAGGAATTAGGCGTTCACGAAGAGAGGAGGGAGAGTCAGGTTCGTTTAAAATTTTGTAAATAAAACTATTAAGGTGCAGAAGTCTACGACCATCCATCCTTAGCCAATTTAATTCAGAAAAAGTATGAGAAATATGGTCGTATTTTCTAAGGCCATATATAAATCTTGCGCAAGTGTTCTGCACTTTTTGAATACGGGACTTCCCAATATTGTCTATACAATAACCGTAAACAAAATCGCAATAATTAAAGTTTGAAAGTACAAGTGACTCACACAGCATCTTTTTTAGTTTAACGTTTAGAATATATCTGCTAGAATATAGAATTTTTAGAGCCAAATAGGACTTTTGAAACAATTTTTTTAAATGGTCACGAAACCTTAAGTCGGTGTCCAAGACTATTCCTAAATTTCTTGCAGAATCAACCACATTAAGCTTAATGCCATTTATTTTTAAGTTTATATTATTCCTAAGATGGGAAACTTTATTTTTATTACCAAATAACATAAGATATGATTTATTAGGGTTTAATTTTAAATTATGATCAGACGCCAGATTAGTTAGAGTTTGCAAGTCATCGTTTATAAGTTCTTCAGATTCCAAATATTCCTCAAAATCAAAACAGAAATAAATTTGTGTGTCATCAGCATAAGCTTGGACTTTACAGTATTTTAAGGATTTAAGGATATCAGAAGTATAAATTAGAAAAAGCAACGGCCCTAATATGGAGCCTTGTGGAACTCCAGATAATATGCTAACCTGGTTCGAATACTTACCATCAGAAAATATTTTTTGGGAACGACCTGTAAGATAAGACTCAATAATTGAACATGATTTCCTTTCAAATCCATAAAACTTTAACTTTGACAAGAGAAGTCCGTGATTAATCGTATCAAATGCTTTAGAAAAGTCTAACAAAATTAAGGCACTGTTTAACTTTTTATCAGACGCTCTAATCACATCATCAATAACATTAGTCAAAGCTACAGTGGTGCTATAACCCTTTCGAAAACCACACTGGCTGTCGGGAATAATTTTATTTCTAATACAATACTCGTACATTTGGTTGTATAATAGTTTTTCATAAATTTTGGAAAGGGCAGGTAAAATACTAATAATTCTAAGATCGTTAAAATTACAAGGGCTTGATACTTTAGATAGTGGCTTTCCAATCGATATTTTCCACATATTGGGAAAGTAACTTAATTCTATACAACAGTTTATAATATGAGTAATATATTTATCAATGAATGGACTGCAGTATTTGAGCATTAAGGGGGATATCTCATCAACTCCCGTTGCGTTCGTTTGAATTCCATTTAGAATTTTATGTATATCTAATATCTCGGCTAAATGAAAAGAAAATGTCGTATTATAATTACTGTACAAATTATTATTATAAAAATCAATTTTGTTACTACAACCAGATACATTTTGAAGGAATGTTCCAAAGAAATTAATAATATCATTAGGATCAGATAAGGTTTTTGGAATACACACATTTTTTCTAGAAGTTAAATTAAAATTTTTTAAAGCTGCCCAAGTTTTACGACTATTTCTTTCTAAACACAGTGAATCTAAATATTCTTTTTTTGCCCTTCTTACCATTGTTACTGAAAAATTTCTTAATTGTTTATATCTAAGCCAGTCAGCATTGTCCCTAGTCCTTTTAAATTTTTGCAGTGCAGTGTCCCTTTGTTTCATAAACAATTTGATATTCGCTGTTAACCAAGGTGCCCTAGGTTTAGTAATACGTGATTCTTTAATGGGAGCGTGAATATTGAATAATAGTAGTATTAAATCATTAAATATTTTGATCTTATTATCTAAATTATTTTCATAAAGAACATTATTCCATGGTAAATTATGTAAATCTCGCAAAAAACTATCAACATTAAAATTTTTAAAACAGCGATAACGAATAATCCTAGGTTCTTCTGGTTTTTTATTTATTTTTAAGGAGCAATAGATCATTTTATGATCCGATATGTCATCGGTAGGTATTGTACCTGATTTACTAACCAATGCGATATCACTAGCAAAAATTACATCAAGCAAGGTACAAGCAGTTGCAGTGATCCTAGTAGGTTCATTAATTATTTGCTGACAATTATAGTTTTCAAACAAAGCAGTTAAAGGGTTACCAAGGTTCATTACATTGACGTTAAAATCACCTAAACAAAAAAGTTCATCAACTGTGGGGTATAAGTTTGAAAAAATATTATCTAAATCTGAGACGAAATTGTTAAAATTTGATTTAGGGGGCCTATAAAACGCAGAAAAAGCAAATCTTTTGTTTCCTATCCTAATTTTTAAAATAATAAATTCAAGCGCTTGATTTACAGAAAAATCAAAGTTTACTTCCTCAGCCCTCAAATTATCTCTCACATAGTGCTCATAGTGCTCTCACTAGTGCCTAAAAGTAAAAATGAAACATTAAAATCAATGAAAATTATCTATTTATTATATATGTTAAATGTACAATTATGTAAACTGTTGAACTGAATTCTAGAGGCATCTAGCTTCTTTTCTGTAAGAGCAATGTAATTATTAGTAGTCGGAATGGATAAACTGCTAGTACTGACAATGCTAACTTCTGCTTCTCAGTGAACTTCTTTTATTTTTGTATTTGGCGTATCTTTCTGCCCTATGATTTTGCTTTGCGGGAAAAAAAGCAAAACGCAACGTTCGAATTTGACAACACACTTGACATTAAATAATGCGTAAACAATGCCTTAGAAACAGATTGCCTGCCTACTTTTCAAAATGTTTAAAAATACTAATAAAAGCTTAAATTATCAAATTCTCCGCTTTCACAAAAATTCTTTTATATAATTCGTTACGAAACGATGTCTTTTAGCCACTAGATGTGTTGTCCAACTCGGCTTTGCCTCGTTGGACAATTTTCAAGTCGCGTGCCTAAAAGACAGTCATTTCGCAACTTATTGTATAAATAGCTATTTTAATGTACCGACAATATTTGTTTCCATTAAAAGCAGCTCCTACAAAAATAATATTTATCAAAAAAAGACATATCGGGTAAATTTTTTTTGGGTATTTATCTAATTATTAGAATATTTAAAATGAAAATATTTATTTCAATGATGGTTGGGAATTTTTTTAGCATATAAACCCAGTGGCGTTCAAAGCTCTTTAAAATAGGGTAGGCAAAAGTTTCGTTTCCAAATGATTGAATTAAATATTTATCCTATTACCACCTATGAAAATGAAAAAAAACGCACGGTTAATTTGGCTAGAAAGCGCCGTATATCACACGTGTGTTGAAAAAAAATATTACAACACTAGAGTTAAAATACAAGGCACACTATTTAATTTAAACATATGGTGCCAATTTGACAGACTACCCCTATTTATTAAATAGAACAAATTTTAGAAAGCAGTAATTGTAAAGTGTTTAACTTATTAAGCATGTATTTGTCAAGTGAATCAGAATTAGTGTGGAAATACGCCATCTGAAATTATTAAAAAATGTTAATAATATACTGGAAAATCTATTACCAGAAAAAACAAATCGCGCCGAAAAGAGTGTCATGTATTAAACAACAAATCTTTATCAGTAGCAATAGCGTAGAGAGTTAGAGCTCTAGCCTACAGATCGCAAGGTCACAAGAGTATTTGACTTTTTTTTATAAAAACATAATTTATAGAATTATTTTAAATTGAAATCTTCCTTGTTGGGTGGATTTTAAAATTTATGTTTAATGCATCTTTCCTTGACTAAATTTAAAATTTTTCATTCTGATTAATCTAGAAGTCAATCCAGGATTAGTTCTTCCTATGATATATAAAATATGAAAAAGTTAAACTACAAATAAAGGAAAAGCCTATTGACAAACTATGAAACCAGATATTAAGTGGAACATAATCCTAAGTATGCTAATTTCAACAATAGCGTATATTTTTGTCAACACTAGTGTTGAAATGTTTTTTTTTCACAAATTAAAGGCTTTTCAATAATTCTTTGTGGTCGTAGGAAAAATAGTGTACTTTACTTGTGTGAAAGTGTATTCTAAAAGTCGGAGAATTTTATATATCTCCTGGTTTAGAAAATATCACTTTTATCACTTGTTATGTAATATACTATTTCAATATTGTTGACATGGTCACTTTACTGAAACTACGTGTACGTAGACGTGTCCACTTTTTAATTTTTTTCCGACAACGGACGGCGACGCACGATGTTTATAGCAAAAGCAAACAAGGGCGAAAACACTAATATTATTCCGTTGTTAGACACTCTTGAGCATACCAGCACCTCTAACAAACTTATAGAAATAAGTAAATGTTAAGAGGAAATCGCCTGTAAAGACATTCGTCACAATTACAGGAGTCCCGCTAGGCAGCGCTAACTCAAATCGGTTTATTAACCGAAAACAATGTCATTGTGTGTAGAGGTGCTGGTATGCTCAAGAGTGTCTAACAACGACACAGATGACGCTCCGTGCCACATCTTACTGGTGTGTCCCACCAAGTGCTGCCTTAAGTAGCTTCGAGATCCTTTTTCTTTTCATCGGATCCTAGCTCTACTGATGAGTCATGATATGACGAAACGCGTCTAGAGATGGATCTGGCGAAATGAAAAGGAAAATCTTTGTCTTTACTAATATTATTATTAGGAATAAATTTTATCCACACGTGTTTTATATTCAGATTTTAAATCTAACATCCACTTGACTGAATCCATATAGTGCTAAAAAATTAAATTATTATGTAAATTAGAGTATGATACTTATTAGCGAAAATGATCTTAAATCATCATAAAAGTACTTTTTATTTTGTAACCGTAAAAATTACTTCTGCTAATGTCATGTATATCGCCGTCAAAGCTGCAGGTTAGTTGATTAGTGTTTAAAATCTTTATGCAACCCGATATGTTCTAAATTTTCAGATGACTTAGTGTAGGTAACCAAATATATATCACCTGTTATTTTCTATTAGATTTTGCGGTAGTTGCCTAGCCTAGATCTCATGAATCACTTCAAGTAGCACCAGTGCCTGAAGGCCCAATTGTTTATTAACTCCTCGGTAGCAGAGCTTGGTTTATTGGGCCGTTTGTATTGTGCCGTGACAATATAATAGAAAAAACTGCAGGTGTCAAGATTGGGAAATAGATTTTCTTTAATAAGAAGGTAAACATATATTTTGGGCGTTGCTTATTGAAGTTTTTATTGTTTCTTTAAAAAGTTTTTGCTTACCTTTACTTATAAAAGGAAACTAGAAATTTGGTTGGTATGGGTAGGAAATCGTATAAAATTTAACGCTTGTAGTAATTTTCCAAAAAAAGTTTTTTATACCAATTTTTGGTTGCTTTTTGAATCGAACAGGAAACCACAAAATGAAATGGCGAATACGTTACTATACCGAACTCCTAAAGTTCTTATTTAAAAGCATATACTTTCAATTAAAGCAATAACAATAATTATGGTCCTATATTATTAAGTAATAATTATAAGGAAATTATTGAAGACAAACCCTAAAACATACCTCGTAGAAAAAGTCACATTCCCGGACTCCGTATTGACAGTCTCGACTTGCGCCTCGACATACAATCTTTACGGTCGTCCAAGAATGTTCAGCTTTTCCTACTAGGTATACAATATACTATTTTTGTTATGAGTATGACTCTCATAAAGCTTGTCAAAGGAGTTTAAAATAACAATGTTACTTAGTATAACTATAATAGTTATATAAGTAAATTATATTTAGTTTTTAATAAAATATAGAGTATCTATCATTGAAACAATGGATTTACTTTTATATGTACGACGGTAATTATTTTCTTACTATATATAATATTATTAATTTAATCTGTTAAATTATGCTTATACACTTCAAACTCCTAATTTTTAATTGAAAGTCACACACGACAGACATGTCAAGAGTGACATTAAAAATATACCTACATTCATAAACAAAAACATTTAATTTTGAAAAGATTCTGGCGACCTAAGTTAAAACAACAAAATTTAATTCAATTATTATTTATTTCGCCTAACATGAAAATATTATGTTAGAGAATGCAAAGAATTATTATTTTACCTCGGCCCAAAACGTTTTGTTGATTTTGAGTAAATTAATGGAGGTGCTTGTTTAGCGGCCTTGATGTATGTGTATAGAATATGTTGAGACAAGAGAGTGTTGTTCTTCGAAAACAAATTCTATTCGGTTCCAGTGTTACTTGAATATATTTTATACGTGTTATTTTAATGTAATAATGAATCAATAAACCTCGGAATATTCCGTATTCCCACAGGGTCGGCTTAAAACATTATATTTATTTACCAAAATTTCCAAAATTTATTTTTGAGGAAGATAAAATAATTTTTAATTATCTGTACAGGTAACTTATTAAGTAAAAAATCAACAAGTTATTATAGCCATCAAAATAATGTAACGTGACATTTTAATTAGATTGCCAAATAATATAAATTTATTTGTTAAGCTTTACGACTACAGTATTTTCAGGCAAACATTGCTTCATACGCCACTACCTCCATAACCCATTATACCATGATGGGGAACTTGCGTAGACGCTGAAACCTAATAGTTTTTATAAGATAAAAATTAATTTATAAATTAAAATCCCGGTTTTTATACAGTTTGGTATATGGTAGCCATTTTATGTAAATAAAGCAACGATTTAAAATTATACACACTTTAGGTATGCATCTGTTTCGACCGTATAGATGTTAAAAGAACCTTTTTAAAACCAAAATGGATTTTTAGCGATAGACATCATCACTGGTGCATCCAGGTTTTTGTGTTGTGCGGGGGGGAGCTGATACACCTCTGATCAAAAGTGACTTATAAAAAAACACGTCTCTCTCCCAATATTTCTTACCGCTTAAACGTGACATCTAGAAAACACGTGTCTCCCTCCAAAAACTTCTCCAATCAAATGACTTATCAAAAAATTTCTGTTTCATTATCGCTAGATCGGTGCATGAGGAGCTGCGCTCATCCCCTAGGTGCGCTACTGGACGTCATAGTTTAAGTTATTATAACTAGAATATATTTTTGTAATACACTGCAATTTTGACTACCGAGCTGAATACCGTATTGATGTTGTATCCAAGATACAATATTAACATTGCTTGAGAGATACTTTAAGAAGCCATCTATCGAAGACAAAACCAACAAGCCAAAAAGACAGGAAAAATTGTGTCTACCGGATCCCCTGCTAATGTGGCTGATCTTATATTGCTGAGACGTTAAGGCTACTGGGAACAAGGATCAAGAAACACAGAAACAACACGCTAAAAGGAGAGACCGAAAACTCAGATTCAGCTGGCATGCCTGGACACACGGCCATCATATCAAGTGAATAAAAACACAACTTCTACATAAAGAACTATACTGGAGGAAAAGGAAGTTAAAGAAAGCTGCGACCATACATCAGAACCCAGATTGTTTTAGTAAGCCCTCACTTAATATAAGAAATATCTGGAAACCTTTGTTAAGTAGATGTAAGCTTAAAATGCCGCACGAACTGAACGCTAGACTATACCCATCTTAGTTATGCTCCAGTGCATCTAGCTAGTATAAATAGTGCTATAGTTACTGTACTTATTTAGTATTCACCTGAAGACTACTGAAGATGTTTATCAGTTGAAATATTAAAGACAATGCAAGTCCAAAATTCTTCTATCTTTTAAGAAACATCATTGTCTTCAAACTTAAAACAGACGCGATAAATGTTTATATTAATAGGAAGAAATAATACTCAAAGTCAACCTTCACTAAGATTTATTTTATAAGAAAAAATTTACTTAGTTCTACATGTTTCGAACGTAGGAGAAGTATAGTTATAGTAAAGGAAATTGTGAGTGACACCCTCATAGAGCTTTTGAGGAAGTTAAGTACTTGATGAGAATAATGCTTACATCGAAGTAGCGGAGAAAAAGGTACTACCAGGTTCTGAAGATGAGAGACTTCGATGTAAGCGTTATTCTCTATGTAATTATTTAACTCCCTTAAAAGCTCTATGAGGATGTCACTCACAATTTCCTTTACTATAACTATACTTCTCCTGAAGATTAACGTTTCCACGTTCCAAACATGTAGAACTGAGTAAATTTTTTCTTATAAAATATATCTTAGGGAAGGTTGACTTTGAGTATTATTTCTCCCTATTTAACTTGCCACTTCACTTCAAGTATGGACTACTTCTTTAAGTTTATATTAATGTTTGCTGCACATAACTAAGCCAACATTGTATTTTTAGCGAAATTACGCGATTGTCCGATGTCTAATAATCATATAATGAGGAATATTAAGGAAAAGTAAATAGACATTAACGGTTGCTGATTTATTAAAGAAAGGTAAAAAATAATAGAAAACCTTTTCCTGGAAAACAGTTTACTGACGAAATGTATATATATGTATAAATAGCGAGCGGGCGATGGGTGTTATTTTACACAAAATACGCTTTAGCCCAAATGAAAGGCTAATATTTTTTTATGCCGATAGAACTTCGTTTTCCCACACCCGTCGGGGAACATTCTAGACGTCACGTGCCTCTTGCTTAGATAGGGAGTGTGGTTCATAATAAAAAACAAATAATCAACCCCGTAAAAATGAGGAGAAATGATAAAGCATATAACTGTTTCGTTTTAGCTGCGCACATCCGAATAAATGTATTTACCTTTTTATTTTCCGTTGATGTTTCGATGACAAGGAAAAACATGACGAGGTCGATGCGATGGGTGGGGTTGTTACGGCATGAAAGAGTAAATAATAAAATACTATCAAAATTAATTAAACTGAAAATAATTATTAAAACCATTATTTTAGTGGGCCCAAAAAAATGTTTATAAAATAATAAGCAACAATAATTTCAATGACTGACAGAAGAGTTTTGGACTTGCATTGTCTTTATTTGTTTTATATCACAACGTTTCAACTGGTAAGTATCTCCAGTCGTCTTCAGGTGAGTAAGTATTCACAAAAAATATAAAACCTAATAGTTCAATAATATATAGTGATATACAATCTGATATAGAAAAGTAAACTATTCTACTTCTTAGGGTCAGATGGAAGACTGATTTATTACTAATCAAAATCCTACCTATTTGTGTTAACTGGTATCTTACTGTCACCAATGTTTAGTTATTTAATTATAGTATAATCTTTATAGGTTCATTTTATTACATATAATTGATTGTTGCTTTTGGCACAAAATATCTTTATTATTAAAGCAGACTCGCAAATAAATATGTTAAAATTAAATGATGTTTTTTTTTTTTAAATACACATCATGACAACCCAAACCAATTCACCTTACCGCCTTCAAAAATCCAATTTAAATATTATTTCTTGCACGCAACAATCTTAAAATCTAATAGATCACTGTCAAAGCGGAGAACATTTTTCGCAAAGAAATGAGATTAAATACGCATCAAGATGCAAATTAGGCAAATTGTGTTGTGGGGCGACAACTCAATCGCTTACATAAAGTCTTATTGCCCGTCAAAAGCTTAAAATGCTCCGATCAATCACATTTCGGCATAGAAAAAGCTTTAGAACTTTTGAAGCTTTCAGCGTCCCTAAAAAGTAACAATTAACTTCTTTAAACAACGATAGAGCATTAGCATTAGAACTGGCTCTATAATCCAAAAAACCATGTAGATAGATCCATCATAACTTGTCATTTCGGGACCCGACACCTGGAACGTTTAAAAATCCTGGAGCTAAAAAATATAATATGTTTTAAGCGTCTGTTTTTAGACAGATGTTAAAAAGAGGGAATAAGAATGTTTTATATTGGAAATATTGGCAAAGTTAGTATTTTATGTAAATTTCTGTTGAAGCATCAAAAGTTCCGCATTTTATAACCCTCTCTCCTACAATCTGGCAATATCTCAAATGCCAACTTCCACTAGGTTCATCACGAGTTCATAAATGAAACCATATTGCCAAAGATTGATTTTACTTTTTTTGTGTTAAGTCAGATTTAATATTAAAATAAAACCTGAACGATAATAGAGTCTTGGACCTGCACTGTCCTCATTTGTTTCAAATCACAACGTTTTAACTGTTAAGTATTTCCAGTAGTTTTTAAGTGAATATTCACAATATAAAAAATCATCAGTGTTGGCGTGGTAAGCGTATAATAGATATTTACCAAAGTAGTATAGATGGGACCTTTGATAATTCGTTAATTTTTACTGATGAAGCCGCACACAAACAAAAAAAGCAAAAACACTTTCGTTGAAATATTCACACCTGGTGTTAACTCGGCCTCATGTGAGTCATGTCAAAATATCAAATATTTGGGTGATTCTCTGGTTATAGAAATTTTTACACGAGTGCCGAAAAAATGCATTTTAATTTATTTATTCTGGCTTTTCGATTGGTAAACAGAATCTCGCGTAGAATAACCCATTTTTTAACGCTCGCTAAATGCCGGCTAATCTGTTTGATGTGGGCCAGCTTTATAAATGAATTTTCGATGTTTATTCTTATCGATATTTGGGCCATTTATTATGGTGGCTTTTAGTTCAAATAATAAAATTAAGAATGCCAAAGGTGGGCTGGAGTTCTTACTTTACAAGGGGGTATTTCTCTCCCCCCCTCCCCCCCCTTCTGGCGCCACTGGAACGACGATCAGTATAGTTATCCTAATAAAGTGTTGCTGACACGCGTCTTTCCGAATACTATTAAATCCTCATTATGCGTTCTGACGATGGCAATAAAATATACACAATGACCTTTCTACCATAGGTTCGAACCAATATTGGGGTTTGTTCGTTTGAAACGTTTTTTTTTGTGTTGTGCGAACAATATAAGAAATCATTATTGTTCTACAGTATAGAATGGACCATCAAAAATTAATTTTTATTGGTGAAGATAAAGCCGCATAAAAATAAAAAGCCTCATGTGAAGGCACATATCGACCGACAAAAAATAATAACTATACGAGTGATTCTCTGGATAGAGATATTTTTACATAAGCGGCAAAAGGATATATTTAACCGTCTCTTCTGGCTTATCCACCAGTAAAGTAGAATTTTCATGTAGAATAACTTATTTTTTTTAACTTGTCGGGCCGGCTAAACTGTTTGATGTCGGCAACCTCTATAAATGAATTTCGATGGTCTCTTCTATACAATGTCCGTAAAGCAACGGATTAACTGCCAGGATTTTCATTTGACAAATGGGGATCCTTAGACGCGATAGAATGTCCTTTATTAACAATAAGTTGGAGGTTATAAGCGAGCCTTATGAATGAAATGCTTTGACTATCTTACATTATAGAAGTTGCTATTGATATTTCTAAATTAGTTTGGAAATAGCCACCTTTAGGACCAATGTTAATATTATGGACATACTTTTACAAACTAATACAAGTGTGTATAACTATTATACATTACATGATTTTATTCTGTTAGGGACATAAAAGTCATAAAGCTGATATACAAACACAGCAAATACTCTGCTGGATCCTATTTTTTTATTATGATCCACAGTATATCTGTATCGTATAGAATTACAATTGCCAATAATACTTTTACTGTTATGTGCCCTACAGCGATATTTCGGACACACAATGGCAGTCTGAAGGGTATTTTATGATCCACAATACATCTGTTATCCTTTGCAGACGTAGATATGTGATTATGAGTATTAGTTTTGAAGGGGTTTTAACCCTTGTGTTGCCGTTCATATAGCTTGCACAACAAGATATAGTTTTGAGTAATGGTGATTGAATTCCGTACGTATTGTTATTGAAAATTGATATGACAAAACATATTTTATTTATTTTTTAGTTATACAGGGTGTTTCCTAAGTTGATACTTCTATTTTAGTTTTTTATAGAAGGCATTAAAATAAGCAACATTTTCAAATACCTTTTCTCAAAAAACTTAAAAATAGGCGAGATACAGAAGTAAAAAATCTAAGTGCGGGCCTGATAATAAAAACGTAGCCTGCTATACTTTATGTGGTTTTTAAATTGGTGACACGTGAAAATGGTAAAATTTGAAAACAATGAGCTAGTAGATATGGTGTTAATTTACGGTGAGTGTCGTCAAACTGCGGCGGCTGCTTCGAGATTATACGCAGAATACTTTCCCTTGCGGGCTCATCCTACACCTAGAAGTGTTCTTAATGTTATTCAACGGGCAAGTTAGGCAGGACTGTATTTGATTATAGTGTAATACCTTATAGTACATACCTTATTTTTGAGGTTTTTGAAAAAAGGTGTTTGAAAATAATGCCTTCTATACACAGGTAAAAAACAAAAATCAACTCAGGAATCACCCTGTATACAGGGTGTCCTAAAAGGTATGGTCAATATTTAGGATTTAGAGAGATTGGATCAAAATAAGGTTAGAGTTTCATATAAAATTTTCACCAATGTTCCCTAATTATCGAGCTACAGTCCCATAAAGGAGGGACTCTAAAAATGATTTTCGCTAAATATTTTCGAAACAGTCAAATATAAAAACTTTGTGCGCCGAGTCTATCTGCTTTTCTCCAAAATGTCGGTATTTTAATAATGGCGTCAAAAGGAGGGGGAAGTGGAGTAAAAATTAACCTAATTTTTTTTGTGTTGAGTGTTGTACTTAAGAAATCTCATATAGTCTATTTCAGAAAGGTGTAGAGTATTAAAAGCTCATTAGGTATGCAATGTAACTACAGAGTGACCCAACGAATATTTAAGCCACTTTAAAAATTTGGCATTGATTTTAATGCAAAATTCTTTATTTTCATCAAGTGCAGGTAGTACCACCCGGGCTTGGGTCAATTTATAGGTTTTCCCAATTGTTATTCATTCACAAAAACTGAAAATGGTGTGACAAAGGCGTGCATTATGTCCCTAGTATTAGGTAAACTTATTTAAAATATGCAAGAATTGATTGTTTGAAACATTCAAACTTCAAAAGTACTACCTAGTAAGTAATTCAAAAATATAGGTCTCACCTTTTTTTCCCAATATTAGAAGCCGAGTCAACATTAGGCAAGCTGAATTTATTTGCCACTACGGAATAAATTCTAAAATGAAAATTTAATATTATTTTCAATTTTACCTCTCATTTTATTATTTAGCATTGATTCATTTTAAATAAATGTGAATGCAGGACATTCCGTTGTAATACATAGTAGGTAAATATAAAAGACCCTTGAATGTTCCCGTTTTGATAGGCCTACTATGGTAATACAAAATCTTATTTTTGGATTTCTTATTATGTAGAATATATTCTCGAATTAAGTTAAGATGAAAACGTTTTAATTTTTGAATTTTATACTATAAAATAATGTATATAACTGTTGGAGCTTACGGCCTTAGTGTTTCTGTATGTCTCTAATAAAACATTATACAATAAATTAGTTCAGGTAGGTCCTTGTTTTTAACAAACTCCAAACTGGACAAAACTACTACAATTTTCGGGGACACGCTTAAAGTTTGTCAAAAATTCACCAAGCACTACTATCTAGTTTTTTTGATTAAATTATTATTACCCTTACCTCTCTAATTAACCCATGTTTGGATTAAATTTGGTTGTTTAAATTATTTTTTTTACTTTCCTTCTGATTTTTCCTAGCTAGCTCCTGGCTGTTTATTTTTAAAATAGAAAAACATTAACAACAACGAAAAAATTGAGTAAAATATTTTTGAGCTTTTATTGTTTAAAGGAAAGCAAAAACACGTATATAGATTGAAAAAAGGTTTTCGGAGAGGTGGGTTCAGACCCCCTGGACTACCCCTTAAATACAACACTGATAATATAACACCTTCGGCCTTGTATACGACACTGTTGTTGAACATTTTTAACAACTGTATAAATTAAAACCTACACAGAGTTTCTAAAATAATTTTTTGAAAAAAGTAATAGATTTTATCTTTTTACAAAGCTATAAACGTAATAATAATTATTTATAAAAAATATATGAAACAATTTTACAAACCTTTTTTGGGCCAATTTTCTATTTTTTTTCGTATTATTTTTCACTCTTCGCTTACTAGAACCCATTGTCACAAAATAGTTATTTAACTCTAGTTATAAGAATGCACGCACCAACAACGACTACTTCTACATAAGCGATTCACCACCCGCATCTAAACTTGGTTTCCGCGAAACCCCGACAGCAGACGGTACTTTAAAAATTTGGCATTGATTTTAATGCAAAATTCTTTATTTTCATCAAGTGCAGGTAGTACCACCCGGGCTTGGGTCAATTTATAGGTTTTCCCAATTGTTATTCATTCACAAAAACTGAAAATGGTGTGACAAAGGCGTGCATTATGTCCCTAGTATTAGGTAAACTTATTTTTTATTAAACATTATAAAAACAATACAAAATACATTATACAGAAATTAAATTATAAAAAATCATAAAATTCTTCGTCATCTGAGGAACCGTCATCTCCTCTTGACGTTATAATTAACGGATCAACGGTCCGATCGATCGGGTGGTCAATATCCCACATCTTCTCCTCTTCTTTAATAACATGATCACTGCTTTTTGCCAGTTCTCTATTGTCACTTCCTTAATGGCTTGATCAAACAGTAGTTTAACGTCTTTCATTTTGAATGTCGTGTTGTGTCTTGCTACAAATCCTTTTACTGGCGCCCATATAAGTTTTATATGATTTAATTCGCAATGATATAGCGGCGTGCGCAGCACAGTTACACTATGTTTTTCAGCTACATTTTCCACGGCATATTTCATAAAACGATGTTTGTGTAAATTTAATATAGCTAATAGTTCCTTCTTTGTCACATTTTTTTCTTTGGTTAGTTGTCGTAAATAATTTAATGCACAAAATTTACCTGCGCCTATGGCCGATACCGAAATTGAGCCGAACTCAACGGAATTTCCCATTTTATTATTTTACACCTTTTTAAAATAGAGTATACTTTGCATGCCAAGAAAACAGTACTACTTACCTATATTAGTTAATTATTTTTATAAAAATCTTATTTTTTAATGGAAAATTTGTGGTTTGTCTGTCTAGATATAAGCTTTAACGCCTTTTAAAAGTCTGATCCTCATAGTAGAATATACCATAACAGAATATATTATCTGCCCAATGGTAATGTTATCAATTATTATATAAATACTTAGTAATATTTGTGGTTGTTCCAAGAAACCCTTTGATTGTTTAATATTTGCTTAATTAATAAATTAAATAGTATAGCATACAAAGAAGAAACATATAATGGAGGCATAATTATTATAAGTGTTGAAATAGTCATTAAATTTAATAGAGAAACTTATTTAGCTAGAACTACAATAATAAATAATGTGTTTAGGTACAATCATAACTAAAAAAATACAGAATAAAATACCAATTGTAATCTAATGGGGAACTCATTAAAAACGGTTGTCGCATTTAAGGCATGTGCGTCCGAAAAACACCTTTTCAGGGGGGCTAATATTTTTTCGTCGAATAAATGATTTTTATTAAGAATCAGCTACGCGGGTTTCTTACTTTATTACGTATATTCCTAAAAACATAATTATTAATATAATAATTATTTTATTGTTTTATTTAAAAGAGATTTAATAAGATACATATACCCAATGGCGCCTAAAAAAAATACCGCACACGAACGCATGACTGCACCCAGCTCAGTTATGCTCCAGTGCATCTAGCTAGTATAAATAGAGCTGTAGTTACTTTACTTATATAATATTCACCTGAAGACGACTGGAGATACTTACCAGTTAAAAGGTTGTGATATAAAACAAATAAAGACAATGCAAGTCCAAAATCAGCCGAGAAACATCATTGTCTCCAACTTTCAAACTGACATTTATATAACCATTATAAATGCCAGTGGCGTATATAACGGGGGGCTCAGGGCCCCCCCCCCCCATCCCCCGAAATATAAATGTTTAAGCATATATTCAAAAATACTCAAACCTAATTTTGTTATTGGCCGCCTTAAGACAAAGCCTAAGTTCACCGTTGATCCCACCCCGATTGATTTATTGTCTCTGTCTGTAGTCTGGACGCTCTGCTCTGGTACCTTGTTGGTCAGCATTGCTTAAATTTGTGCCTTAGTGACGGATCAAAAATTCCCCAAGTGAAAAATGTTATTGGGACCCTGGGAGATGTTTGTACATACTTTCGATTATCTGCAAAACGAGGTGATATTTTAAAACGCGAACTTATTGAGATTTCCTCTGCGCTAGAAGAAATAACTACCACTTGCACAGATGATTCTGGAAAGGCACCATCTTTGCACAATGCAGTTTTAAATTTTTCTTTTTTGATTTCATTAAAAATACTAAAAAAGACTTTGGCATTTACCTACAAACTGTCAGAATATTTACAGTCAGTAAATATAGATTTGACTGTTGCTCTTGAAAGGGTAAGTCAGGTTTCATTTTTTTTTTTAAACATAAGAAATAATGCTGAAAAAGAGTTTCGTGACATTTTTAAAGAAGCAGAAGATATAGCTAAACAGCTTAACAGTGAAATTTCTTTACCTAGACGTGTAGGTACTCAAAGATACAGGGAAAATTATCCAGCCAAAAATGCGGAACAGAATTTCTCTCTTTGTCCCAATTATTGAGGATTTAATACATTCTCTTGACGAACATTTTTTAAACCAGAGAGAAACAATAACATCGCTAGATACTTTAATTCCTGCAAACGTAAAAGATAAAGATTTTAAACAACTTTTGCCTGCAATTCAAAAATACTCGAACGATTTGGAAACGAACAATCAGTGAATACTATGTGCTGAATTCGAATTGTGGAAAATAAAATGCATTAATTTTCAAAAGCCAATGAAAACGGCTGTAGATGCCCTTCAAGAATGTCAAAAATATATGTTTCCAACTGTACATACACTACTCATAATATTATCAGTACTTCCTGCAAGTACTGCGTCCTCTGAAAGAAGCTTTAGACTCTCAAAAGGTTGAAAACATACTTGCGAAACAGAACAGGGGAAGATCGTTTGGTGGGACTTACTTTACTGACAATTCATCGTAATATTCGCATCGATATTGGTGATGTTATAGATGAATTTGCTAGAAAAAATAGAAATCTTGATTTTACTATCAAGTAAATAATTGTTTTGTTCGTTGTTGCTTAAATATTCTATATTTCTGTCAGCTCATAATAAACTAAACAAATAGTTTTAACAGTTAATAATAAATGTAGTAAATTTTTTTTTTATTTAGGGCCCCCCCCCCCCCCCCGAAACAAATTTCTATATACACCACACACCACACAATAGATGCTTATATATTTTGTTATATTGAACAAATTAATAACATATTGTACTATTTACATATAAATTATATAATTTTTAGTGTCTTAAAAAAGAAGGCGGAGCGTCAATAAATACCATAAACGTGATTGGTCAGTACTTTATAAGAACGCCACAAAGGGCTCAATTTTTATGACAATGTTGTTAACTAATGGGATATTTTCGGATTCGTGAGAACAAAGCACAGATGAATAATAGGTCGGTGCTGTCTCCAAAGGGAAATTCTTATGCACAGTGTTATATTCGTAGGATATTCTTAAGGATCACTTGTGGTTATGATCTGCTAAAAAATACTTTGTCTTTATTGTGTGCATTTCTGAAATTTTTCTTTAAAAATGGGAAATTTTATTTTTAAAGTTGCAACACTGTTCAGCACTGAAAATAAGAATGGGAAATTTTGCCGTACAGTTTACTGAAATAGCCTACTTTTCTTGTCACTTAAGTGTAAAGGAAACAGCCAATATCCATGTGGGAGTAGAAAAAATGTTTATTTCATCCTGTCCAGTAAATTTACTTACCCTGTACTGATTTGCGGCCGGTAAATGGAACATTACAGTATCAGATACTGTAATGGGTTGCCCCTAGCAACAATGGTATGATTTTAGAAACAATGACTGGTTACTTTCGATCTTTGACAAGTTGTCACTTAAAAGGTAATATGACCTATTTGTTTATTCTTTTAAAAAAGGATTATAAAGAGAGGATGAAATAAAATATCATACAAAACACGTCCGTTAGGTGTTATTACAGCACTCGTTTATATTCCAGACTCGGCTCATACGTCGCCCCGTTCGTAAACCAACTCGTACTGTAATAAGTCCTACCGGCCTTGTAACGTAAAATACTAATAGTGTGTTTCTAGTCACTTTTCCTATTCTTAGAAAATTTAATATGAATGTAATACGTTGCATCATAAAAATAGAAAAGCTATATTTTCTTAAAAATAATAAATATTTTGAACTTCGCTCCAAACTATATTTATGTGGATTTATAAACTCTATCAGCACTAAGGTTGTGTGGCCGGTAATAAAAATTACACCCCAGAAATAAGTCGGATTGCCTTATCAGGGCAGAACATTTAATAAACTGCTGGGGTGCGATATATACGCAATAAAGGAAGTCCCCGAGGTAATTGAGTTTTATATAGTTCCGGAAAGAACTGTGAAAAAGAAATACGTTATAGCACTAAATCAGGTTAAGACATCACAATTTATTTTTCTGAGCAAACTTGGTTTCCTATACTTGGACAATATTTTAGTGGTGCCCGTAATAAAGGCTAAACACTTTAAGGGGCTTTAGAAAAAAGTCCATTGTCTTTGGTAGGGCAAAAATCTAAATTCCAAGGTGTTCAAAAGATTAATTAATATTGTACCCTATTAGGATTTATAATTTATGTACATCAAATTAGGAAATCAGCACTAATCGGACTTCAATAGGACACAACAGTTTTTAACGCTGAGTATTATTAAAATAAAGTGTAGTAAAGTAAAGACCAATTCATTGTACTGGTTTGCATGCTTCTTTTTTCAAATTATATGCAACGCAGCGCCTCCGAATGTGGCTTTAAACATACTTTGTGTATAAAAATTGCCCCTTAAGATGGTTAATTATAATAGAAAGAAAGTTTTTTAGCGGCAGGCGGACTATCTTTTGCATCAAAGCACACAGGGACGCCAAAGGTAATGGGGTTCCCTGGGGCACAGGTAGGTGTTTCGTCCTTATTTGGACTCATCAGAAAGCCAAACCGGTAGCGATCTCAGTACAGCGAGACTATTCTTTCAAGACATTTTTAAGAATAAAAATGTGACTGGGTTTTCATTACATGTCATTGTCTACCTGTGCCCCAGAGAACCCATTACCTTTGGCGACCCTGTGTACTTTAATTCAAAAGATAGATGCATCACTTTGTCCGCCTGCCGCTAAAAAACTTTCTTTCTATTTACTTATACAGACGCTAAACTCTCTAATTTATTGTTAATTATAATAACAGTACAATATTGTATTAAACTGATACAAGTAAAAGTGTGTGTGTAAATAAAGCCCTTTAATTATGATTAGAAATGTATTTTTTTGTTCAGTGTCAAATAAAACAAATAAAAAAATAGTAGTGTAGAACAGACAAATTTTAAGTCACCATATAAAAAATTACTACTAATAAGAATGCGAAAGGAAACAGGTTTTTCCTCGACCATTACATTTATACGTCAAATAGAGTTAAGGGTCAATTTCATAGCAAATACGGGAATAGGGGCATTTTCTGACTGGTGTTTGCTGACATCTCGATCCATTAGATGGCGTCCGGCACAAATATCAGATATCCCCTCGGTCAGTCGACAAATCGAACCTTCTTTGATTTATTAGTTTCATTTCTGGAGTCATATACAAACAATATTTCTCTTTTTGTCTTGTCTATAAACAACTCCATTACTTTTATGCAGTAATATCCTATACCTGTCTAGAATGCCCGAGAGAGTAGATTTGATTATTTATATAGGGTGTTTGACACTGAAATAAACCTAATAAAAATTATGTTTTAAAACAAAATGATTATGATGCTGTAAACAATAGAAGCTTTGAGAGACCTACGTTGGTTTATAACACTTTTTTAAAGTAATCATTTATTGAATATCATGGCTCTTTTGACTACAATATAAAACTTTATTAATATAATAAACCTAGTATCTTTCTAAGACCCCTAAAGAGACACGGAATATGTTATTTTATTGCTGATAAAATATAATTGATTGGAGGCATAAAGATTTTTAACCATAGTTAACTAACCAGCATGTTTGACTGTGATGTAAATGACATTGGCAGACAATGTTTACTCACAATCAAAGGTACCTAAAAATAATGTAAAAACTCATAAGCTTGTATCCTATTTTATTTGTTTTCAAGTTAGAAATACTGCTGGTGATATTAAAAAATACATTAAAGCAGTAATTAGGAGAGTAAGAGCAGAAAATGTTTCGACTGCAATGATGATATTTTTGAACATTTATTTTTAAAAAATGATTGCTTTCATTCTTTTTTTAGCATTGGCTGCAGTATTTCTAATCAACTCCACCTACGCCGTCGCGCGTCGTGCTCAATTCACTTCCTCGTGCGATATGAACATCATATCCACTCTTGAGTCTGTTTAGGTAAATGTTGGAGGCAATGACGTTTCTTAAACGGCAATAGAGTTTTGGACTTGTATTGTCTTTATTTGTTTTGAATCACTACGTTTCAACTAGTAAGCATTTCCAGTCGTCTTCAGGTGAATACTGTATACGAATGAATGAAATAAATGAATACTTCAGTATTCACCTGAAGACGACTGGAGATGCTTACTAGTTGAAGCGTAGTAATTCAAAACAAATAAAGACAATGCAAGTCCCAATCTCTACTGCCATTTATATCCATTCTTGTTGTACAAACTACTATTTTCAGTGTGTAAATAACTCGGTAATAACGTCGCTCAGTTTTTTTAAAGAGACCTGAATATTATATAACCTAGGAAAAAGACAAAATGTCTCGGTCTCACCAGTGGCGGCTCGCGGTCTTAAAAAATGGTGAAAAGCTAAGTATAGTGCGGGTACTTAAAAACAAACATTGACTAATTTATATTTTAATTACGTACTTACATAGCTAGTGTTTGTAAATCGGATCGATTCTTCGGTTGAGGTCTAGCGTTTCCTTTTAAAGCATCGGCAATAGTATTTTGATTTTATTAAAAATTTCTTAACATTAACTGACATTTTAAGTGTTTTCCAGAATCCCCGTGTTTACGCAACAATCGAGTTATATTTAAAAAATATGTAAATCCGTCCCTATTCCAAACGCAATGTTTATTCGAAAAGAGTAAACACGACCAACAAAACAATTTTTGTAAGGCGGCACTACTACATAGCCCATTATAATCTGAAAACCAGGAACACTTAAAATTAATCTTATAGCATTTGCCACTTTATAAATTCTTTTTTTAAATCTATGTTTAAGATTCCAGAGGTCGCCCGTGTAACAGAACGTTCTCTTATCCTCATCTGTCCAACGACTGAATGGAGTTTCCAACAAATTACGAACTATGTCATTAATTGGGTTCATTTTTAAAATACACAATAAAAATTAAACTAAGTAGGTACTTACACACTACTGAATTAACTGAAAAATAAAAACAAAACTTTTTAATCACACAGTAAATCACGTAAAAACGATATCTATAACCGTAAGTTACGAGAAGACTCAAAATAAATATCCGAACCGATGATAAAACAAGGGTGTATACGACTGATCTATTTTTAAATTGCCCTTCATTATTATAATGCCAATAATGTAAATTATTACATGCATGCGCGTGCTGACGTCACGTAACCATAGCGACGGGAAATCAAGCCGCTTGAATGTATGTTGCTCTTCTGGCTTGCTGACAAAATGCAAGAGTGTTTATAATTATTGTCCATCGGAGTTAACCGTGGCCCTATTATGCATAGCTACATTCGGATTAAATCAATATTATTAATTCTAACATAACTATTTTTTAAGGGCTAAAATGATAGCTGTATTGGTACATTAATATTTAATATTGTCGAAAAAATTTTCTCCTGCTTTTATTTATTTTTTTGGCGAAGAGCCCCTTCACCTACTTAACCTGACCAGTCGCCCCTGGGTCTCGCGAAGGTTTATTATAGTTATTTAGTTATGTTTCGCTCTAAAAGAGCATCATCGGGCCTTATAAAACAAACATAAATTAATGAATAAAATAATGCACAATATAATATATTTTAGCACGAAAACAAGGACTAAGTTGAATTCGTCGATTATAATATGTCATTGTATTTTTCTCGTTTTTATTACAAATACAGTTTTCTCGTTCATAAGGACCATTGACAAATTGTAGTATTACCAATATCGAATTTGACTAATCCACTGGCGTAATAAATTATCAGGAGTAAATCGGCATTCGCCCTCCGGCCGTCGATTAAGCCGCCACCGTTGATTCGTAAAATGAGGAATCCTTCAATTAACACCGACTCGGGGACAGACAGACAATCAGCCCTTGGGCTATTAAAAATAAATAAGCCAATTGTGGGGCATTCAGGATAATTTTTCACGCCACGCTTGTTGTAGATTAATTTAGATCGGTTTGCCAATTTGGATCGGCTATTCGATATTTCCCGAATTAGCTGTCGTTTCGTTTTGGCTTTATCCCGTGTTTGATTGATATTTTTTAAATGTATTGTTTTGATACCGTAAAAAATTAAATTGTTGGATATTTTTTTAAATGAGTACAGGAGCGGATACAGAAATATATCTCGGGGGGGGGGGGGGGGGGGAGCAAATTATTTTGAATAGAAAATTCGCCACATCATATGTATGTAGGTAAACTATGTCTCCCAAAAGTCCCGCATAAAATTATTATCAATTAAAGGAAAAAGATTTAGGAAAAACGCTCGGACCCGTAAATTTTTATTTTTAATTGTGCATTTTTTGACATACAATTTTTTTATACATCTCATACAACTGTCGTCACTCTTTGACAATTTTCTTTATATTGTATTATTTTCTGATTCCCCACAAAATTCTCCTTTTATGTTGTAAATTTTATGTGTCTAAATTCAATAGGTTTTGAGATAACGACGTTTAAAATATGGCATTTTTTGATTTTGGCAGGCTGTAACATTGGAACGGTTCATCTTAGAGAAAAATGGTTTTCACCTCCCTATCTTAGGTTTTTATTCTCCATCCAAAGAAACCAACCTTCGATTTACCATGTTAAACCAAAAAACCTGTTTTAACGGTTTATCATGGTAAATCAGAGATTGGTTTATTTGGATAGAGAATAAAAAACTAATATAGGAAGGTTAAACCCATTTTTCTCTAAGATGAACCGTTCCAATGTTACAGCCTGTCAAAATCAAAAAATGCCATATTTTAAATGTCAATATCTCAAAAACAATTGAATTTAGACATATGACATTTACAACATAGGCGTAGAATTTTGTAGGGAATCAGAAAATAATACAATACAGTGTCACCATTAAAGTCCGCACCATATGGAACTTTTTTTTTTAATAAAGTTTATTGAATTTAAATATCGGCAATCGTTTTTGCTTCAAAAAATACTAAAACTTATGTATTCAACGGTAAGCAACTGTCATCCAGTACCTGTCAAAAATGACATTTTATTAATAAAATGCCGAAAAATGGCATTATTTTAACGAATTTCTAAAAAATGTTATAGGAAAATGTTGTTTTTGGTGTAGTTTTAGACCTATGTACAAAGTTTCAGATCTCTAAAATAAAGTAAAATTTTTGGTCATGTTTTCGAATTAATGTGTTTTTTTCATAATGAAAATTGATTTTATGGATATTAAACTATTCGTTCATACCATACTTTAATTTCGTTTTCATTTTCATGCTAATTTTTCTTATGGGATGTATTTTTTCAGAAATATAAAATTGGACACGGGTGGTGCAAAGTTTTCATAATTTAACAATTTTATCCAAAAGAAGGGGAGGGGGGCTATCGGGCTGCAGCTTCCTTTCCTAAATATACCACAGTTATCAACCTTGTTTAAATAGAACTATTGCTTCGACCCAGTAAATTTAAATACCCCATACATTTAAATTCTTCTTTTAAACTTGCTGCTGTGTCGGAAATTTATTGAATTTCTTTTTCTCTTATTAATTTTTTGTCAGATATTTCAGGACTAAGTGAGATACTAGTTTAAAGTATTAATTCGCAAGTGAAACGGTTTTATTGCAAGTAACCGTATTTCACTAAAGCGGTGCCGCTCCCCACCACCTACCAGAATGCTTATAATTACACATTTCTGACTCACCAAAAAAATTCAAAATTCATACATAATCCAGTTTTGCTGAAAAGAAAAAGTCGAGTAGTGTTACTGAATTTGATACCGTTTAACCGAATGATGACGACATATCTGACGTCATTAAATATTTCCCTTTTATCGTTTTGGTCATGAAAACGTAGCGATATGTCTAGTTATCGTGTTAAAGCTTAGACGAAAGTGTTAAACCATTTTACTTGCGAGAAAATCCTTTATACGATTAAAAAGAGAATGACAATGGCACTTGTAGTGTAGCGGTGTCAGATTAACTTGAAATTAGTTAAATTAATTTAATTTAGGAGAAAATATTATATCTATAGAGCTAAGTGGAACTCGATACATTTTCTAAATTATCCATAGTGCATGTGATATATCAGGTTTTGAATACTATTCAAGAAATCGACCAGAACGAAAAATACTGTGGAAAGTGTTATTAATTGTCAAGTTGGATTCCGCCTAAATCCATCAAAACCAAAACCATCAAAGAAAAGAAACGAACAAAACAGGGGAACGTCAAAATGCAGTTATACTGCGGGGTCTGCATGTTTTTAACCCTTCTCCTCTCCGTCTCTCTCATTCTCAGCCCGTGGACTGATGAATATGTAATGGCATTAATTAAAGATGTAGCCGAAAAACCACCTGCGTCCAGAAGTATTACAACGCCAGTTATAAGACCCAGTAATTACACAAATTTCGCGTAATTTCTTTCTTAAAAATGCCTTGCCAGTTAGAGCTTAGGGCCAGGGTGTTACGGCTTTTCTCTCGACTAATTAAAAGTAAAAATGGAATTTTTGTTTGCCCGAATGATGTAATTAAAAATTCAGATTTAATGTTTCCAACCGCGAGAAACTTTTCGTAATATACCGATGGAAAAATTAGAAAATGAATAATGAAAATGGAGGTACGTGGTAAAGAAAAATCCACATTTATTTGGAGCATCATTTTAACTCGCATAAAAAGTTAAAGTAAAAGGGATGCTGCACAGGATTTAATAAGTAAAGTTTAATGGGTAAATATTTTTAATATAGATGGTAACTTTGTGTGCGAGTTTTTAAAATTCATTTTTTACATTTATGAAATACAGAATACAATTTTAATATATCCAGATATCAAAAAGTTTATTAGTTTTGGTATTTTCTGCTAAAGTTTTCTTTTACGCTTGTATTTGTTATCGAACAAGTTATTTTTCTGTTTATAACGCTAAATTGTTGCTACATCATAGTTTTTAAATGCGTCCAATTGATTTTTCCGAACAACATACAGCATCAAGTTAAGATTTAGCTTTTGGGCCTGAAGGAAGGGGTGATTCTCTTAAAAAAATATGATTGAAGGGAGAGTAAAAAGTTCTAAGTCTAATCCAAAAAAATATATTTTTCTACCGCTCCATGTTGTGGTAACGAATTTCGATCGAGACCAAAAATTATGAGAATTGATCAAAAACTAGAATTTCTAAAAGAAGAGGCTGTGACGTTATTGGTGATTAAGTAACCCTGGATACGCATGGTAATTATCGTTGTTTCCATGGTTATGAATAGAAATTTCATTTACCACCGTAAATACCACCCTAGCTATGCTCTAGTATTATAAAACATATTCTTTTGTCATGAACGTGTACACATATCAACTCAAAAAAAAATTATTATTTTCATTTCCTCAGATCCATCTCTAGACGCATTTCACCATATCATGGCTCATCAGTAATGAAAGAAATAACTTAAGACAGCTTTAAGCAGTATTTGGTAGAACCATAAACTAAGTAAACCTAGATATGCGTGCCTCAAGGCCGCGACGTAAATGCTGTTAAGCGAAGTGACTTTAGACGGATATTCGCGTTCGCTGAATGTTTATTAGAGGCAACATAACCCGTTACAGATTTGGACGTCGCGTCGTCCAAAATTATGAGCGGTTAGATTAACATTGCACGGTTCCTTTTGGTTTAGTTTTTCTATGGTAGAACCTATACATATACAGGGTGATTCCTAAGTTTATACTTCTGTTTTAGCTTGGTATAAAAGGCAATAAACAACATTTTCAAATATCTTTTTTCAAAAAACCCAAAAATAACGTACTTACATTCATTTATTACACTATGGATCAAATACGGTTCTGCCTAACTTTCCCGTTGAATAACATTAAGAAAACTTCTGGGTGTAGGATGAGCCCGCAAGGGAAAACGTTCTGCGTAAAATCTTGAAGCATTTTCAAGTGTCACCAATTTAAATTAACTTTCTTCAGAAAAACACACCGCAGCAGATTTCCAAATAAATAACTGACCACCGACTCGTAAATTGCATGACTAATAAGACAAAAACAACATTAAGTATAGCAGGCTACGTTTTGATGACCAGGCCCTCACTTAAATTTTTTACTTCTGTATCTCGCATATTTTTAAGTTTTTTGAAAAATAGTATTTGAAAATGTTGTTTAATTTAATGCTTTCTATACACAGTTAAAAAAGAAGTGTCAACTTAGGAATCAACCTGTAAAAAAAGTTAAAACACTAAAATTAAGAAAATTATATTGCTTTTATAAAATTTTTATGATAAAATACTTTTATACTTTGCATGTCTTATTGATTATTTTGGTCACATAATGGCGACCTATTGCCCTATATGCCAACACACCGAGCAGCCCTCACTAAGAGCGTCGCTCGCCCCTCTATGCAAACGGAAAGCTCTTGCGTTGGGGACTAGTGTCTATGTAATATCACGTTACGCTTCTTAACTCTGGTATACAAAGGCGGATACAAATTAAAGTTTTTATTATTGCATGCCATATTCTAACAGTTCTCTGCAAAATATTTGAATTTTTTAATGATATATATTATAGAGGGAATAAAATGTGACCATATAATAGGTTTTATCACTAGATTTTGACTTTAGTGCTAGTGGATAAAGAAACAACATAACATTTTCTTTATGTTGCAACAGCTCACTTTACATAGCGAGAGCTCACTGGTGTGATTTGAGTCATACTTGGGTGGTCGCCTCCAGAGGACTAACTTTAAGAATGCGTTCTCGGATCAGCGGACAATTTCACATGGCGTACCGCAGGGCTCTGTTTTCGGGCCATTGCTTTTTTTTATTTACATTAATGATCTTGCTAAAGTTGATATCAAGGGTTCTCTCATGATGCCAGCATTTTATGGATGGGCAGGGACACTGAGCAATTAGAATTGGATGTTTTTGAAGATCCACAGAAAATTAAAGATTGGATAGATGCAAATGGATTGCCGTTTAATATTTCTAAAACAAATATTTTACAGTTTAATGAAAATTTAATAATTGATTCAAATGCCTGTGTATAGAAGTCATTAAAATAAACATTTTCAAATACCTTTTTTTTTAAACTCAAAAATAAGGTACCTACTTACATTCATTTATTATTATGGATCAAATACGGTTCTGCCTAACTTGCCCGTTGAATAACATTAAGGTGTAGGATAAGCCCGCAAGGGAAAGCGTTCTGTGTATAGTCTCGAAGCAGCAGTCGTACTTTGACGACACTCACCCTAAATTAGCACCATATCTACTAGTTCATTGTTTTTACGTGTCACCAATTTAAAATTAACTTGCTTCAGAAAAACACACCGCAGCGCATTGCTCAACACTACCCATATACCTAATACCAATAAGAGATAAGAAAAACAACAGAAACTATAGCGGGCTATGTTTTTATGACCACGACCGCAATTAAATTTTTTACTGCGCTATCTCGCCTATTTTTGAGTTTCTTGAAAAAAGGTATTTGAAAATATTGTTTATCTTAATGCCTTCTATACACAGCTAAAAAAGAACTATGAACTTAGGAATCACCCTGTATAGTAGGTATGGTATCCGCGACTTTTCACGCATAAGGGATTTTGGCCGTCCTGATTATGATATATATGTAAGTGTTATTTAACCCGTCGTTGTCTGGTAGGTACTGCATTACTCCAGTACCATGAAATAAAAACATATTTACAATACATAATTCAAATATCAAGAACATTTATTTTCTCCACCCAATCTGACAAAAAATTATAAATATTCTTATAGTTAACTAATGCGAAGGGATTTTATTATTTCTATTAAAATAAGTGCAATAAAGGAAATAAATTAAAAACATTAGGTTAAAGTAAAGCAATAATTTATTTATTAGATGTTAATTGTAATAAAGTTATTTTAGTGTTTTTTACTTATAAATATGAATGATAATGTTACGCCATTGTTATTATATATGGTCAGTTTTTTTCCAATTTTTTATATTGTGTTTTAATATCCATATTAATGTTATCATTATTTGTAGAAAAAGAAGTACTTCATTTTTCAAACATATAAATATATTTATGTTTTTTTTGACCTTAAAGAGTCTTCCATACCAGCGTGAAACGCGGCATCGTCTCTTGCTTGTCCAATTGAAAATGTATTAAAAAATTTTACTAAGTGGTTCACAAGAACTTATACTTTGGCTGATGATACTTTATTTTTTGTCGAAAAAAAAAATTGAAAATTTATTGAAAGTTTCAACTACATAGGTTCAAATTATATCATTCACCATGCAGAATATAAAAATAGGTCGTAACCAGCGAGAAATTTTAGGAGGGAGGAGTATGCGTTCATTTATGATACTCAGTCGAGTCATCTTTCCATTGGTAAAAACAAAAGTTCAATATGTTGCCCTATTTTTTTGTAATTTGTGTAAAAAAAAGCCGCTATTCTATATCTTCTACTTTATATTGTTGCTTTGCCGTTTGCCGCGATACATTCGCGGATAAACCAACGAGATTTTAGCTTGTTTTCAGTTACACAGGTGGAATAGTACCGTGCAAGGTCGCTGATTTAACGCGTTAGTCAGGAAGGAATGTCCACACAGAATTCGGTACCGAGCGCATTACGTTATGGCGCATGGATTAGTAGGTAATGAAGGTGATAAGAGAGTTGCAGACAGTATTGCCAATCCTCCTGAACTATCGGTAGATCTACCAAATTTATTTATTGTTACCTAGTGAACTAAACAATAAATATGATGAAATAAAGTTATCCTTTATTCGAAAATAATTTTCCATGTGTTTAGGGCCTAGTATTTTATGGAAAGCATATTCCCTTTCTTGTTTCTATGGACCATTCCCGTCCGCCACTGAGTTCATGTATGAAGAATAACAAGATTCTAATTCGATTAAGAGTAAAAGAAGTTATTAAAACTCCTTTTAAAGCAGAAGAAAGTAATATATCCCTAAGGATTGTCGGCAGCCATCATCCAGGTAATCCTCGGGGAAGAAGTAAAAAGAAAGTAAAAGATTCATAATCCGAGATTAAACAACGAAAAAGTAGCAATTTAGTCGGGCTAAACGCTCACTTCTTTGTTTTGGAATTGTAATAGGTCCATTGAGACATTAGGAATATAAGGCTTTTAAAAGTCTTTGTATGTACAATAAGAATCTCCTTTGTGATATCATGTGGAATTTCAAAGTAATATAAGATTGAAATCTGTTTAGGAAAATTACAATGCTTGAATATAGGTATATACATATTCAGTGTAGTGTTCTGCAGAATCGGGTATATGTATATTTTCAATAATTTAAAACTTTAATAATATTTATTAAAAAAATCCAAATAATTTGACAATTTAATGAACTTTGGTAATTATTTTTAGGGTTTTCATTGGCTTATATCTTTTTCTTCGAATGTTTTTCTGCATGCAAACAACTTTCTAACTAATTCAAATATTTTTATTTATTTAGGTAAAATTATATTGGAGACTAAAGGGTCTTGTATGTTCTAACTTATTTAATTTCAAGTTATTTATTGTAATTTGCGGATTATAATTACCGAAATTACAAAAAATTAAGGACATCAACATGTACTTGTAATGCCATTTCTTAAATATATTTTTAGGTTGGGAAAGGAAACATTACTCGCCTTTCAGTGGCAGATCCAGGATTTAGTTGAAGGGGGGCGACTAAAAAAAAGAGTGTATCCCGGCTCTAAAAATCTTTCTTCTCTCAAAAGTGACCCTTCACACGCCCTACAATTTTTAAGGTTCAAAGTAAAAAACACCAATTTTGTAAAGCTCAGGAGGGGGGGAGCTGCCTTCGCCCCCCCCCTCCTTGAGCAGCGCCTGCCTTATTTGAACTGAGATGAAAATTATACTTTTTTAAGAATATAACTAGTAGTAACTACTGATTTTTCAATAAATTCAATTTTTTTATCTGAAATTGATTTTTACGCCCGAATTATTTGATATAGTTGCATGCAGGTTATTTTCTTTTATTAGATTTTGTAGCTTTACTGATGAGCCGTAAGATGGCGAAACGCGTCTGAGGATGAATCTGACGAAATAAAAGGAAACTTTTTCTTATGTATTTGTTCTTTTGCTAAATAATGAGACATATTTTCAGAATATGTAACTATTTTTAGCTTTCAAATCACTTTTAACAAGTAAAATTAGTTCTAAATTTCTTCGAAATTACAAAGGTAGTCAAAACAAATTTATTAATTTATCAATATTAATTGAAACTTAATAATAGACCAACCTTATTTTTTTTATTGTTATGATTATGTATTTGCGAGTTATGACGTATATCCAGCCAGTAGTAAGGACTTTATAAGATAACCATTTCTAAAAAATAAATATGATTTGTTTAAAGAGAGAAACACGATATTCAATATACTGACGTTGGACTCCTTAGAATTTTTTTTTAGCAAGCATTGAGCTAAAAGAAAAAGTGGTAGATACTTTTATAATTTGGTATAACAAGGACATATTAAATTAAAAAAAAAAGATTAAAAATATACTGCGTTTTATATTCTGTAGAAGTTTAAAAATATGAAGCTTTTAACTTTTTCCTAAAAAACTACAATAATGACCCCTCCTTATTTCGAATGCGATTGGTGTAGGGCAGTCAATCATAGCATGACCTGTTATTATGCTGTCTTGCAATTTAACCGTGAGTTGGTAATATCGTGCGGTGGTCAGTTGGATAATTTTCTTTAGAAAATAAATACGTAAAGTTGGAATTTTATAAAACGTTTAGGGGCAATAAATTTTAAAAGAAGTTAATATTGGACCGTTTTGTAAATGCTACTTAGAAAAATTGCGGTGTTGTCACATACATACATTTTGTCTATTGAGTCTGGCGTCTTACACAATTCGCTCATAGCTGAGCCAATTGTAGAAGAAAAAGATTCACATAAATACAATTTTTATAACATTTGCTGTACAAAATAGGTACTATACCGGGTCCGCCAACGTGGCGGGGATGGAAAATTAAATCATTATCGAGGAGCTTATCAAAAATACTAAACCAGCATAAGGTATCGACTTAAAAGCGGCATATTTTAAAAATATTTTACATTATACAGGGTGGCTCAAAAAAGTGTGGCGGACTAAACTTGCATTTTTTTAAATGGAACACCCTATATATTATATTATTTTCTAATTCCCTATACAATTCCACGTATATTTTGTATAAAATGTCATATGTCTAAGTTCAATTGTTTTTGAGTAATTGACGTTTCAAATATGGCATTTTTTGACTTTGACAGGCTGTAACATTGGAACGGTTCATCTTAGAGAAAAATGGTTTTCACCTCCCTGTCTTAGTTTTTCATTCTCTATCCAAGGAAACCAACCTCCGATTTACCATGTTAAGCCAAAAAACCGGTTTTAACGGTTTCACATGGTATATCGGAGGTTGGTTTCCTTGGATAGAGAATGAAAAACTAAGATAGGGAGGTGAAAACCATTTTTCTCTAAGATGAACCGTTCCAATGTTACAGCCTGTCAAAGTCAAAAAATGCCATATTTGAAACGTCAATTACTCAAAAACAATTGAATTTAGACATATGACATTTTATACAAAATATACGTGGAATTGTATAGGGAATTAGAAAATAATATAATATATAGGGTGTTCCATTAAAAAAAATGCAAGTTTAGTCCGCCACACTTTTTTGAGCCACCCTGTATAATGTAAAATATTTTTAAAATATGCCGCTTTTAAGTCGATACCGTATGCTGGTTTAGTATTTTTGATAAGCTCCTCGACCCGGTATAAACTGCCACCAAAATTATTTTAATGGAGTTCCTTGGCTTGCTTTCCGTGACTGATTATTTTAAAAAACCAAGAGCACTTTCTTATGGCATGTTTAAAGATAATAATTTTAAAAGGTCATAAGATACCCAAAAATTTTTAAAAATTTCTGGTCCGTATTTAAAAAAATTAAATTGAAATAGGTATCTAAAAAACGATTACGTCGTATCTTAAAAATAAAATTATTTCCTTAAAGAGCATACAAAATTGTCTTAAGCAAGATCTTTTGATTTTTTAAAATAATCAATATTTTATCGTTAATAAAATAAAAACAAAAATTCATTTTTTCCTTTTTTTTTCTGATGCACCGAAAGTCATCGGAATTTTTTTACTTTTCTTTAAATAAATAATTCGGCATTAAATTATGCAACTTATTTAGTGTTAAGATACTGTATAAAAACTATTTAATGTTAATTAAATCCCCTCTCGTAAAAACGGTAATTCTCTACCATTTTGCAGTTCCAGGCCTGGACGACCGCCCAAGAGAGCACCAGTTGGACTGAGTTTAGCAGCATCACACCTGCAGCATCAACAGCTCAAAAAACAAAGAATGGATAATGGCGATTATCCTTATGAAAACGGACATATGGGTGGTAAGTTTAAAATAATATAATTATTACTGTTTTAAGGTTCTTTTTCTATTTTAACCTATATTATTCACAGTGGTTCTTTACTTTGTGAGTTGTTGTTTAACGATTAAGCGACAACGTCATTTGCAACTCCCCATCTTTATTTATTTTATTAATAAAGGTGAACAGAAACATAATCCCACGTCGTCCGGGCACTATTCTATGACGCAATACGTTCTTGCCAATGAACGTGCTGGACAGAGAAAAAAAATAAGGAATTGTTGCAGATTAACTATTTAATTTTATTATTTTTAAAAGTCTGTCAATTAACTTTTTTTTCATTTCATTTTGACTTACATTTTTGTGTCTTGAAAGTTTATTTATTCGTAAAAATAGTTCTTTTCGGAGCACAAATATTTTTAGCTCTCTCTTAGTCCTTGTTATATGTCTTACCTGACACTACCATCATCAGATCGTATAAACAGTAAAAAAAAAATGAAATTATTTTTGAAACAAACGTAAGCTCATCGCAGTAACATAACTAGACTAACACTCCAGTTACTCTTTCTTCACTCGGACGCATTATTTTTTCCTGTTTTACAGTATTTCGGTCTAGGTCTAAGGCAAAAACCAGGACTTAAGATATACGTTATATTAATAAAATAAATAAAATACTAATACAAAATAAAATTACTTCTCTTGTCTTAAAAAGTTGCTTATTTCCTGGAGTATTGTGAATGTAAATCTTATTGAAAAAATAAACGGCCTAAATACCATAACTTCCTGTAATGTAATTTTAATATTTAAGTAATCCTAAAAATAATTGCCAGGGCCGTTATAGTAAAGAAAGGATAATTTGAAATGCTAGTGATGTGTTATTTGATGACAAACCGTTAAAATTTTAAAAACCTTTAAATTGTATTAAATATACAAAGCTTAGAAGTCCTTTACACTGTTTTAAAAATTCCAGGTCCGTATTTAAAAAGAAATTAATTGAGGTTGGTATCTAAAGAACGAAACGTCCAATTTAAAAAATATTACCGCCAAATGGTAGAACATAAAACACGGCTATGGGGAAGTGTTTTTGTTTTTTTCCTAAGTCAAAAATGAAGGCGCAAAAAATTAAAAACCAAAACTAAAAATTTCGGGTTTTTTCGGATATCTCCGAAGGTATTCGAAATATTTTGAATTTTCTTTCACCAAATTATTATCTTCGTATTACCGCTTTCGAGATCCCCTTGTACGCACACGAATTTGTAGCACCCCTTATACAGTGTGTCCGCCGATGGGGTACCCAATAGGGAAAAAATCTTTATTATTCATTTTACGACCAAAAGTCATTCTTTATAAAAAGTTCTGCTTATCGAGAAAATGAATTTACGATAAAAAAAATTTAATTTCATGTACAGGGTGTTAATAAATTGGGAAAATATGAAAACGCTTCAAGAGAGAAGTACCATTATTTATTATTTTTTACAAACATTTTATAAAACAAAGTTGTTTATAAACTAACCTAAAGTCTGAATACAAATTTTGAAATAAAAATTCGAATTTCGGCGGACACACTGTATGAAGATATACTAAAAAATTAAATATTCATATACTTTGTTTATAAATATATTGTGCAAAGTGGTTTTAAACGATCTATTAAAGGTATGGATAACTTTGGTTTTGTATTAGACTTACATTTTTGATTCAAAACTTCCATAGAACTTTATTACTATTTTTTTTTTGAAAAGCCAATTATGAGTATCGTTATTCGACACGGGTATTTAAATAGTATATTACAATCCGAGATAGAAAATGGTGACTGTAGAGAAAGTATGTAGTTTATCGAGCCACGTAATGTCGAGATAAACTCCAATCTCTAGACAGTAATGAAATTTCGTCGAGGATAGTACCTGATTTTAGACGTTTTTTAAATTTTTGTAATAATTTTGCTCTCCATGCAGTGGCGGCGCCAGGAGTTTTAGGATGGGGGGAAGGGGGGGGCATGATTTCAAGGTAAACCACTACCCAAATAAAAAATGATTTCTAAAAAAACAAAAAAATAGAAAACCATAAACAACGGAGAAAATTGGCTTTTAGCTTGCAAATATACCATTTGGATCTGAAAAATCAACTTAGAAATGCGAAAAATATCCTCAACTTGGAAATTATCTCTTAATTGTCTTTTAAAACTGAAACTCTAATTAAAAATTCTTTTTAATAGTTGAGAGAACTCAGACTTTGACTTGACTTTACCTGTCAAAAATAATAGTCTAAACTTAAAGGACTAGGACGAAATAATAGGAAAAGCTAAACTGAACAATGGTTAATATGATACTAACGCTTTCCTTTAATGTCAATTGTTTTTTGACAGAAATTGGTAAAAATTAAATTTTTCTTTATTTTCACAGTCGACCAGATCAATACTTTAATTAATTCTAGTATTTAAACTTATGGTAATGGCTCTTCATAAATTGCCTGGCTATTCTAATCTTCTTTTATCTTGAGCATCCGGCTCGAAGGACCAATAATATGTTATAATTCGCTGCTGGCTCAACTTGCTCTTCTTTATTTCTTCGTAGCGCCTTAATATTTGGAGTATTAAATAAAATATATATAGATTAGCGGACTGTATTTTTAATTGAACACTTATAAAAAATTAATGACAGTCAAAGTAAAAAATAATAATGCGATGTTACATAGGTAACACGCAAATATGTCATTCTTGAAAAAAGCTTCAATTTGAGGTAACCAGTAAAAAATTACTTTTTTTAAAAATATATAAAAAATTTTTTCCTAATAACAAAATTAATACAAATGATGTTTATTCTCCACCCTTATTACTTTTACATAGAATTTTGTGTTTCTGTTTTTGTATGAAACTCTCCCAAATTTCATACACCGTTATCGTAACCAACCATATTTGTGGAAGATAACTCACAAGAAAAAATAGTTCTACCTGCAAATTCCTAAATTTTACTACTTCTAATTGTTGCATATAGGTTAAATTGTTTATTTCCGATCAATTAATGTCAATTTAAGTTCTGGAAACTGAAAATATATAAATCTTTTTACGTGTAACTAACTACTATATCAGCCGCTGTCTGTGTCTTTGGAGGCCTATGAATCTGTTAATTATTGAATTATCTACTTTACAATAAAAATAATTTGGATGGAAGACATTAATACCCTTTAACTAAATGCCACAACGATTACCGCTTGACCCTTGATGCCGTGTTTCATTTAACGATCCGACTAAAACCGCAAAGCCATAGCCGCTCGACCGCGGTGCTTGCATTATTTGATATAATTTGCAACGAATTGTTTTAATTCTAATAAAATCTTTTTAATTTATTGCATCTTCAATCTACCGTTTTTGCGCGTATCCTTTGAATTTAAATGTATTTATATAAAGACGGTTCGATAGGATCTATTCTCGATGCGTGAGTGAGTTCATTATTTTATATCAGTTGTAGAAAAGTGGGGTTAAAAAATCAGTCTTTGTTTTAAAACGTTGTTTTAATACAATACTACTTCTTGAATAGAAAATATATAGACAAAACTACCCGTTTATCCGGAATAGTTCGGAGGAATAAAAAAATTGTTTTAAACTGATTAAATTCCTTTATTTAAAGTACACGTCAGTTTCTGTAGGAATATTCTTTGTTATAAAAGCTACGAAACGAATATTGATACAATTACTATATATACTTTTTGTCAAAACACTTAAAGAGTCACCTATTGAAATGCCGTAACATAAAAACAAAACGTTCTCAAAGTATATCGTGGAATCCATACTGCATGTCTTAAACTATAACTCTTCAAACATACCCTAGATAAAAGGTAAAATTAAATGAATAATGGAACTGTCAATTTCTGAAGTTTTTAATTTTGGAAAAATTAAATATGGTAATCACAGCAGCACACAAGCTTATATTTCATGTTCAATAATTCCCTTATAAATGGCAGAAGGGTTGATGATCAGTGGGTTTATTTAACACCGGATGCATTTTTTGAAGACCCCCCCCCCACCCGAGTCTCACAAACTTTCACTCTTGTAAATTGCAGGGCATACGAAGGGTCAGTATTTTTTTAGAAGTTACTTCTGAAATTCAGAAGATTTCTAGAGCCGGGATACGCTCTTTTTTTTTAGTTGCTCCCATTCCCCCCTTAACAAAATCCTGCCACCACAGTTTTGCAATCTCACGCCGTGTGACTTATTTTTATGAAGACCCATTGGCTAGAATTATAAATAAATTTTGGGAGATTAGTATTTGACCTAATCTTTTCGATTCTGTACACAGAAGAATGGAAACATGTTTGGAAGTAATAGGTGATTGCTTCTCACATTTAGTTTAAATTTACAATTTTTAGGTTCTTTTCTTTTTTTTCTGCGCTCTGTTAATGCAAATATGTCTCCTCGATCTCCCCATTGGTTGATTTTTACGTTCGTTTAATAGGTCTATGACCTCGGGTGTATCTGCTCGGCGTTCGGTATCTGGATAATCGAGCACTCTGAGTTAGCTCGTATCATCTCACCTGAAAATGCCGATCTAACATATCAGACTGAGCGAATTGATGTCTTTGCAGTTTATTTAACCTAAAAAATGGAAAAATCAAGCGTCTCATATTCTTCTCGTCTTGTCAAAAGAAATTAAAAAATAGAAAATAACCTAGCGTCGTCTTGTATTTAGTTGAATCTTAAACAAGAAGGTGGATTTACAGTTTTTGAGTCAGGTTAATTTTAATTTAGAAGTGTCAGATGGAACTCTAAATCTCTAACACGAGTTCGGTAAATGCTACGAGCTCGTTTAGCTCGATATCACGTGACATTACATCTGCATCTGCCCGCTCTACTCGATTCTTTCAAAACCGAACGCAGTAAATGTGGATGTTTTTTAAATTTGTATTATTATGCAATGAAAGCGACAGTAATTATCTTAAAAGTAAAAACTTCCGAACTTCAAAGTTCTATTTCTCGTTTACCCTTATCTTTTCACTAAGTTGCCATTTAAGTGTAATAAGAGTAATAAATTAAATCAAGGGGAATACTTTCAAGACAGTTTTTTAAATCTTACGTTATAATAATTAGCCATTTCCATAACACCCTGTAGATTAAAGAAAATGCTAATTATTTGGCCTTTTGCAGACAAACTTAGAGGAATAGAGATATCGCGCGTTGCAAAAATGGCTATAATTTAGCTTTAACACAGCATCAGAGTCGACCAATGTTCATTCCATTGCTTGTGGTATTAATTACCAGTTGTCACTGCATTTGAGACGTTTACCTCGGTATTTATTATTCTTTGCTCTGTCTGTCCTGTCTGAACACAAGCGTGAAAAATTGTTTCTCGGAAATCCTCATTCGGCTGCATGCAAAAATGCATTAAACAAAAATTTTAAAAACGCCCATTGGCTAATTCGTTTTCAAGATATATTTGGAATACTGCAGACTAATTTTGTATTTAGCACGCACTTGAAATTTAAATCGAATTCTAACACCATACTTACTGTTGTTTCAAGTACCTGGTTATGCAGGGTTACTCGCGACATCGCATTATGTTTATTATTTTGATACAATTTTGCCATCTTGTAGATGGGATAGGTACCAGACAATAGGTGCTACATAGTAACATTTATATTGGGTTGCATAATAGTATAGAACATATAGAACCAAGGTTTAGACAGCTACTAGTGTCGTCGTAGTATAGCTGTCTAAACCATGGTTAATATAATATTTTTTCCACTACTGATAGTATCACTAATAATAAAAATATATATAACTAAAAGATATTTTATTTTTTTCCGATGGCCCCTCCAAATGCCGGATGCACTTAGGCCTAGTTTGACCCCTTGTCCTCACTCTGTTTGATCTTCACACCCACTCGGTGATCCGAGTTCCTTGTACTAGTTTGTGTAGGTTAACTGGGGAACGGGTCAGTATGTCCTCTGGTTCCAATTTTGCTTGCCCGAGTATTTGTTACCTCTTCCGATCTAGTGACTCGCAATGGCAATCTATGTTTTGTACTGTTTCCCTGATGTACACAGCATAATCTGTAGTCAAGGTCTCCCTTATACAGTTATATTCTGTGCAGATAATTCTTGACATTCATTTGAAGCAGCTGTTTTATTAGTCTCTGGTCTGGTTTCTCAATCAAGCGTGTGCTTTGGTGTAATTCCTGTCTGTTGTTTCAGTAGATTTTATATTCACTCCTGATCCATCGCTTTATGGTAACTCGTACTGTGCACCTTGGAACTCCGAGTGTCGGTTCTGGAAATATGAATGTATTTTCAGAGCCTTTCCTTGCAAGTGCATCGACTTTTTCGTTTCCTGCAACACCTTCGTGTCCTGGTACCCACTGCAGTATTACTTTGTTTACTTTTCCAAGGGCCTCCAGTTCTCCTTGACAATCCCATACCAATCTTGAGGTTACTTTGTTGCATATAAGAGATCTAAGGGCTGCATGACTATCAGAGTATATATGGATCCGCTTATTGAGGTAAGCCCTCCTATTGTTTTTATAGGCACACTGTAATATGGCGTAAATTTTTGCTTGGAACACTGTAGGAGACTTTCCCAGAGGGCATTTAAAAAATTGCTTATATAACTCTTTTTAATCAAGTTACCTGCACTTTTAAATTTGCAAGATAATTTGTTTGTCTTTTTAGGTGGCTTTGTAAACATAATTTTTTGTTGATTGATTCCAAATATTAAATATCAGGTCTCCTTGACTAAAAAATGGACGAATTCTTCGAAGAAAGCAGCAATTTTTACTCATAGTCAAAGCTGCCCGATTAGTAAATTAAAAATTAAGGTCTTGCTTTATGCAATCCGATATTAATGTGTCAGGAAAGCTAGAAACAGAAACGGACTCGCCCTAACACAACAAAAATGTTGACAAGTGTCATGGTATCGAATTAAAAATAATATTTCTGGACACTATAAAAGTTTTACTTATAAAAAGGGACAATTTAATTGCTTCTTAAAAATGAACGGATCTCAAGATTTCACGATAAACTAACACCGGTATAAATACTAATCAATATAAATTCTCCATCTCTCTCCCACATCGTGACGACACGTGCGAGGATGCTTAAGGACGTTTAATTTTTAATATTTGTCTGCATCTTATATGCAATTCTTGTCAGACCAGAACCGTCAGTTGCGTCAAAAGGTTATGCAACCTTGCTCATCTCCAGAACATTTAAAATAATCTGTTTATTTTTAAAATATAACTACGATATGTATTAAAATAAAGAGAGAATAAATCTTATCACATTTTGTTCAATTATGTTGTTGTTGTACCAACCGTTTTTGTCTTCCTTGTACCTTTCTCTAATACCGGTTTGAAAAAAGTAAACATTTACTTTTAAATATGACGCAATTAAATATTTATAGGACTCCGGCCATATTCACCATTGTCAGCTGATAACTACCGCGTTTAACAGCCCTGTTAATTAAATATCGTATAAAATGTAAATATTAGATGGCTAAGAGCACAAGAGATTTTGACAGACTTACAAGTATCGTAGTAATCATGACAGCGGCCTAACAGACCTTTGTGGATACGGTCGTAAGCAATAAATTCTTTAACATAGTATTTATTCAATCGTCTTTAGATCTTAAGATATCTTTTGTCTATCGTTCTTAAAAATTAAAAAAAATAGGTAAGTATGTATTTAAAAAAATATTTTTAGACCCAAACTTTGCTTGTCAATGTGTACTTACTTTTTACTTTCACATAGTAAAATTGGTAACTCATCAATATTAAATAATTTACTAAACCCAATTGCGTAAAAGTGATCATGTAGAAGCCATGAGACATCAGTCACATAGAATTTTATAACATTATTTTGACAGCTCCTGTTATGAAAGATTTACTTGTCTGATGGGTCTCAATTCTTCAAGTGGTGAAATTTATTCCCTTGGGTAATAATTCAGTCGCAATGTCCCCACGGAGTTAAACTGATGGTGTTCTAGTGGTCTTATTGGAAACTTTCACTACGAAATGTGTTCAAGAATGCAAAATCGCCATTTTCATGAGAGAAATTGTATATCCCAGTGGGAATATCTACTCCCATGAACCAAGAATTGAGGCCTTGTTGGAGATTTCAAGAACTAAAACTATAAAAGTAATCCTAAAATAAATATTTGAACACATTGTAGCTTCTTTTGACACAATCAAAGCTTGTTATTGAAAGCCAATGGTGTTTAAATACAAATGCTTTTATGCCAAATATATCCCTAACCAATGGCATTTTCATATAAACCAATGAAATCTTATAGTTAAATAAAATAGGTTAAGCATTAAAACAATTAGAACAGTTATTCAGGAATAGCAAATACAGTCTACACCATTGATTTAATGAGTTTCTCTTCGATACCACCATGTTGTTTTCTCTGTGTAGGAAATAACTGCTCTGTTTTAATAGAAAATCCACCATTATCTGATTTAATATCAAGTAAAATATTTAATTTGGCTATTTAACGTTTTAGAGGAAACACAATCCAGCAAAACCTCTTTATTACTTTAATGTTTAGAATCTCATCTTTGAATAAAAGAAACGAGACACCCGTAACAGGCTGTCAGTGTATTTGAGATACGTTGATCCGATTATATGGGACTCTTAAAAAGCCATTTGGTCTTTCATTTAATCATTAGTGGGAATTATTTATCAAGGAGGGTATAAGTTGCATTATTTTAATGACGTCCCTTCTTCCATTTAATATCTTCGAGATTTTACAACTTTAAATAAATTTATTACCGGGTCATAAACGTTGGACCAATGAGAAATACGAGTAGTATTATAATGAGTTTTTAGGTTTATGTCCTTAGGTAGTATCAAAGCCGCTTGCGTTCAAGTTTAAATTTTGTATTTATAACATAATTTTCCAAAACTAATCAGTGACTTTGGATCATGAAACTAGAGATTATAAAGTTTTAGAGTATATTATTATTCTTTTAGTCAATACAGACGTACAAAAACCTTCTCACCTAGCAGAAAATTCACTTGTTCATATGTTAGTCTATTTTAACATTGTAACGGTAAATTAAATTAATTCGTAAATACTGAGGTGTTGATTTCAAAAACAGCATAAGTCCACAATTTTATTGTCAAGATCAATTTATTAGCGGCATCTAGTAACGTCCTATTCGATGCCTTTAAAGATATTTAACTAATTCGGCAAAAACAACATATGTCCGTGTCATTTCTAGTAAATAGTACATTTGACCAATACATGAGCTATTTTCGTTTCCATAGCTTGTTTAATAATTTCTAATTCAGTGTATTCCTGGTTTTGGACTGTGCAAGTGTGCAATATGTAACATATAACACTTTAATTCTATAAAAAATAATATAAAGCCAATTGCTATTTCCATTTTTCTGCTAAAAAAAAAAATATCGGTCAATTGAAATAATTATTACCAATATACAATACCCACAGTTTGTGGATATTGTATATTGGTAATACATTACATTTTGAGGGTAGGAGGGTTTAACAATCGGTTTAAAAAAATCCAGGTCCGTATTTAAAAAAGTAAAGTTGGTGATGGCCGCTCGGAGACGAAACGGCGGATCTTTGGTTTAGTAACGTCATTTTGGAGAGGAGATAAAGTGGCAATGACAAAGTGTTATTAATTTTTAAATAGCTTGTCCAATGAGCTCAGGAAAAAATAAAAGCGATTTTGCAAAATTTCGTTTTTTTTTTCGAATAAAATCGGAAGTATTCGAAATTTGAAAACTTTTAAAGCGGCATTATAATCAGCACCGAATTACACAACTTTGCCCCCATTTAACCGTTTCTATAACTCTTATGGTTTCCGAGATTCCAATGCTGGTATATCGAATTTGTAACACCCTGTATATTGCTCTATGACTTCTATGTCTTCGATACCTCCTCCCCTCTTTCTTTACTTTTTTTAAACCCTGTGTACGGCAGCAGTCCAATAACTTTATTAATTAAGCGTAATACCTGTAGCACTTCCAATATGCCGTTTGCACAATGCACCCGTTGTTCCCCTCAAACAGAAACACGATATCGTACTTTAGCTGCACATCCCATTGTTTGTCCTTCATATTTAACAAATGCTATTGGCATAGTGGACCAATTCAGTTGAATGTATAAGGGGTACTAGAAAATTTAACAATAAAACAATTTTTTTTTAGAATTCCATTTCTTGTCAACATCAATATTTTACAAATTAAATACAGATATTTTATGATTTGTTGCCGCGGTTATAGTCTATTTCAGAAAAGTGTAGAGGAATAAAATGGGAAACCCCCATTTTGTGCATTAAATTATTTATGATAACTAACCAAAAAAAAAAGAAGATAATTTGATAAAGAAGGAACTATTATCTATAGCAAATTTACACAAACATCGTTTTATGAAATATGCCGTGAAAGGTACAGCTGAAAAACATAGTATACCTCTGCTGGGCACACCACCATATCATTCCTATAGAACTTATATGGGCGCAAGTGAAAGGATTTGTAGCAAGACACAACACGACATTCAAAATGAAAGACGTTAAGCTACTGTTTGATCAAGCCATTAAGGAAGTGACACCAGAGAACTGGCGAAAAGCAGTCCATCATGTCATTAAAGAAGAGAAGAAAATGTGGGATCTTGACCACCTGATTGATCGGATCGTCGAACCGTTAATTATAACGTCAAGAGGAGATGACAGTTTCTCGGGTGACGAAGAATATTATGATTTTTTATAATTTAATTTCTGTATAATGTATATTTTGTATTTTGTAGTATATCTAATACTATGTACATAATACACGCCTTTGTGGCACCATTTTCAGTGTTTGTGAATGGATAACAATAGGCAAACCCCATAAATTGACCCAAACCCGGGTGAAACTACCTGCGCTTGATGAAAATAAAGAATTTTGAAATTAAATCAATGCCAAATTATAAAAGTGGCTTAAATATTCGTGGGGTCACTCTGCAGTCCCTAATGAGCTTTTATTACTCTATACCTTTCTGAAATACACTATGGAAAATTTAACAATAAAACAATTTTTTTTTTAGAATTTCATTTCCTGTCAAAATCAATATTTTACCAATAAATGCGGATATTTTATGATTTGTTGCCGCGGTTAGGTGTATTGTTGTGAAAATTAATGTGATAATTCTTTTGTAAAATTCATATTTGAAATAAAAACAGCAGGAAATAAATTAATTTATTATTATTTAAAATTTTATTACAGAAAAATACTATCCAATTTATTATTATGCGACTCATCCGGTGTGTTTGCATCGAAGTTTATGTGTGAGCTAGATGATTTTTAATTATACGTCACAGACGACACGGTTAAATCGTTTTATATTTCAGGTCTGGTATAAAATCTTAAATTAGAAATTTCAAAATTCCCATGATCTGCAATTAAATGAATCCAAAATGGCAATTCGCGTGGCAATTCACCATAATGAATGACTATTATGTTATACTAGAATCCGGGCAAAAGCTGTATTCAATCGTGAACGAAATTCTAGACTTGAGTTTAGCAAACCGTGAAAAAAGGCAGACATTAAGGGTATGCATTGTTGCCAGTATGACTATAAAAATGATGAAAACATGTAATTTACATTTTAACTAATGTCCTAGACGATTTTATTTAGTCTGCAATAGGTTTTTAAATTGAGTAGGAACGTAAAATGGTAACTAATAAGTGCATACTTTCCGATCTTTTGAGAAACTTCGGATTACAGCACTAATTTGTGTATAAAAAAACTAGAAACGTTCATTCAATTAGGAGCTTATATTTGGGTGGATCCTAACAATATTTCTAAATTCTTTTTCAAAGCTAACAGCTTCATCCAAAATTATATCTATAACCCGAATTACTGACAATAGGACGCGTAAATTTGAACGTGCCACAAAAGGACGCGGACATTTGGAAGCGAAACAAAAGGACGCATACAACAAATGGACGCCGGGTCAATTGGAAGAAAGGCTTTAGGACGTGGTCATAAGACCGCATATAATTTTGCTTTTATGAAAAAAAAATTCTGTCAATATATTGACATAATACCAACAAAAAAAAAGATCAAAATAAATATATATATTTATTTTAAAATTTTTATTAAAAAAGATACAATTAAATGGAGCTAATCTTATTTATTACATATATTTGCAACTGAAAATTGTGAGCGATTCCATCGACTATTAAAGTCTTGCTATTACAAAATAGACTACCTTGTATAACCTCGGACGATTTACAAGCAACCGGGCAAAAACTAATATTCGCAATTTTTTCCGTAATTTTAAAAGAAAGATTTAAAAATTTGAGTAGTTTGTAAATGTGTAATATGCCATTTTTCGACTAATTCAAACCTTCAAATCCACTTCCAGTTTAACCGGAAGTGACGTCAACTTATAAATTTTCAATGAAAATCCTCTATTTTTATTAAATGCTTGAAATCTATGAAAGATTTTCGTTTTAATGACATATCACAGTTTTGTTTTAAAAATGGGGTCCAGATAAATTTTCCTTTGTTTTCTAAAATGTAGGGTAAAGTCGCCAAAATCGTACCGTTGTCTAAATCGTACCACTACAAGTTTTTATATTATACGATAAATTATACTATGTCTATCGGACGTTGTTGTAGTGTCTAACTAGTGCCAGTTGCATAGTATAATCGTTTTGCACCGGTTATGTTTCGCTAAGCGGGAAAAGCAAGTTAAAAGAATTCGGCTATTTTCATGTTAATTTTGTTGATTTTTTGCAAGGCTATATCTCATTGGTATGTAGTATTTATGCAGATATTTTTTTTTAGTAGCATAGCCTGGAAAGTTCTTGTAATTTTGCAAAAATTAAATTAAATTTTAGATCTATATTGGGGTTAGAACTGTATTATTTATTATTTTGATTGACAGATTCCTAAATCGTACCACACACGCATATGAATAGTGTTCCAACATGACACTTCTTAATAAGGACTACATGTGCGACTTTTGTTTGTTGGTACATTTAAAATTATTTTCAAAGGTGTAATACATTTTTTTAATGTTTTTTTTTTTGTAAAATACTTAATATAAACAATAATTTTGTGTAATTTGTTGTCTTTACAACAAACTGTACTCATTTTTATTTAATATACCCCAAAAGAACACTGTGGTACGATTTAGGAACCCACTAGTACGATTTAGGAAACCCGTTTCTTAAATCGTACCATTTGCTATTCCTTACAAAAACAGCTGTTTTTTATAAATTAAATAAAAAATAGTATTTTAAAAATTGCAGTTAGGTGTCCAATAGACCGATCTATTGTTTTAAACCAAAAAATATACATTTCATTTATCAGTTAATAAGAAAAAAAATTAAAACCTAAAAGTGGTACGATATAGGCAACCTTACCCTACTTAACTTTAATAAAACAAGGTAAGTGGGAAAGAGTAGGCCGTGAAAACGTTGAAATGGTTTATTTTAACCGGCTTTATAATATAAAATTGACTTGCTTGAGGAAGCCTAACGGAATTTTTCAAATAGCAACCCATCTTTGTTTTATTATAATAAAATTTAATTTTCTTTCTAACGGTGTATCACAAGTTCATAATTATTTTTTAGGTAATACTTAGTGAAAGTTAACAAAAATAACATAAATGTAATTTCTAGACCCGTATAAGCCATAAGAAGTTATGTCAAGTATGCCGTGAAAAGCAATTCATTCATTTCAATCTTTGTAATTATTATTAAATACCATTTGACATTTTGGTCTAATAAATGCAGAAATAATATTTTTGTTTTATACGAATACTAGACTGGTCTTGACTAAAATTCTTATAGCTTATTCGAGTCTAGAAATTACATTTATGATGTTTCTTGGTAATTTCTACTATTACCTGATGAATAATTTTAAGTTGTTTTACATCGTTAGAAAGAACATGAAATGAACAATTTTGTTACAATAAAACAAACAACAAACAAAATGGATAAATTACGCTCTTTTTTTAGAAAACACGTTATAAATTAAATAGCCTAAACGGATACATTTTTCTCAAGCAAGTCAATTTTATAGGTACTATAAAGTGGGTTAAAAGGAACTATTTTTACGTTTCCATGGCTTACTGTATCACTTGCCTTGTTTTAGTAAGACTATGGATATTTTAGAAAACAAAGAAAAATTGATCTAGGCGGCAATTTTTAAAACAAATGATAAAGTGTGAAATGTCATTGAAAAGAGAATCTTCTATAGAATTTAAATATAGAATAGAAAGGGGTTTATATTTAAAATTTAAAAGTTGACTTCACCTCCGGTTAAACTGGAAGCGGTTTCGAAGGTTTAAATTGGTCGAAAAATGTCAATTTATATACGTTTTAACGTTTCATATTTTTAAATCTTTGCTGCTAAAATTACGAAAAAAATTTAAACTTGTGTTACCCGGTACATTAAAAACATTGTGTTCTCTTGAAACGAATCCTGTCCATATTTATTAATGGATTTTTAAAAAGTTTTTAAATTCGGAGTCTACAGATATTGGAGACTGTGAGAAAGTTATTTTAATTTAAAAAAAATAATTCTCAATATTTTTTAGAATACTGTAAATTTTAGTAATTTAGGGTTTTTATCGGCTTTTTTTTGCATGAAAATAACTTTCTCACACCCACATAAATACCACCACATTGGTAAGAAAAAATTCAATAATTTGTTTGGTTTTTTTGTATTTATTCCTTCCAAGAAAACCGCAATTTAATATGGGAAAATTTAGCGCGTTCGGATCCACTTAAAAGCCATCCAAAAGCACTGGCCTTAACTTTTTGGACTACAGAGCCGGTTCGTAGAGAAAGTTCCCCAATCAAAGTAGATCTTTGTTTTTACACTTAATTAGGAGGATTTCGATGGAATCTCTTGCTTTTATCTTGTGTTTGTCTTTACTTAAGTTTATCTTTTTTTAATGCAATTCAACAAGTTCTTATATTTTCCAAGAAACTACAAAATACAGGGTGATTCCTAAGTTTATACTTCTTTTTTAGCTATAAATAGAAGGAAATAAAATAAACAACATTTTCAAATACTTTTTTTCCAAAAACTTAAAAATAGACGAGATACAAAAGTAAAAATCTAAGTGCAGGCCTGGTCATCAAAACGTAACCTGCTATACTTTATGTTGTTTTTGTCTTCTTAGTCATGCAATTTACGGGTTTTTGGTCATTTATTTATTTGGCAATCTGCTGGGGTGTTTTTTTTCTGAGGCAAGTTAATTTTAAATAGGTGACACGTGAAAATGGTAAAATTTGAAAACAATGAACTAGGATAGGAGGAGATATGGTGAGAATTTACGGTAAGTGTCGTCAAAGTGCGGCTGCTGCTTCGAGATTATACGCAGAACGCTTTCCCTTGCAGGCTCATCCTACACCCAGAAGTTGTCTTCATATTATTCAACGGGCAAGTTAGGCAGAACCGTATTTGATATATACTGTACCTATTAAATGAATGTAAGTACCTTACTTTTGAGTTTCTTGAAAACAGGTATTTGAAAATGTTGTTTATTATAATGCCTTCTATACACAGCTAAAAAAGAAGTATCAACTTAGGAACCACCCAGTATAGCATGTCATTGAATTGCGTATATGATTGATATTACGATAATTCTCTTTCTGTGTAGCATGTTCAGAAAGTTTATAACATTCCATTTTCAATACATATAATTCCATAATTAAGAACGGGAGCTTTGTAGGAACCACAAAGCACAGTGAAGAGGTATTAAATCGAATTACGTCGCGGCGAGCAGTTAAAATTTTTGTCAAGGGATTTACAAAACAACTGGCTCCGTATAATACATTTCGAATACCGCAAATCGGCTGTATCTGGCGTTATTGTCCCCCGATTTATTAATATATTCCAAAAATGTCGTTCCTGCATGGCGCATTCCACGTTCTGCCTTAATTATCCCGATTGTTTTGTTTCAAAAGGTTTAATAACTCACATACCTTTATGGCAAATATCGCTATGCACTTCAAATAACGGAATTTGTTAATTTTGTTGATTTAGCGTTTGAGTTACAACAGAATATGAGTTCAAAAGAATTTAAATGTAATAGCAACAGGTTAAAATTAAAAATTATCAGAATTTTAATGGCTGCAGTCAGTGGCGGCTGGTGCATAAGCGCTGCATTGCTGCAGGGCTCCCAAACAAAAACAAAAAAATAGTAATCTAAGCAGTGGCGTAACTACTAGAAAATATGTTCGGGGGGTGGGGGGGGGGGCTTAGCGGGCGTAAGTAGGACATTTTTTTTCTGGAGAGAGGGACAGTCGGGATTACATGAGATTGTCCCTAGTGAAGAAGGCGGAAAAGCGCTGCAGACGAAAAATTTTCGCGGCCACGCCCAAGGTTTGTTTAAAATTCACCTAACTACTATCAAATTTCGAAATTTAAATTATTACCCCTCTCCCTCTGCATGGTTGGATTAAATTTGTTCTTGTAAATGTTTTTTTTCTTTTTTTTTTTTGATATTCCTAGCTGGCCTATTTAAAAAAAAAACTTATTTTATATTTGTGAAAAATATAAATATTGGTGTCAATCCAAAATTTTAACATAAGACGTATATGACTCTAACCAGCATTTTTCGGGCTCGGTTTTTTATGATTAAAAATAAAGTAAATATCGCTCACCACGCCAAAATTGATGATTTTTTCAGAAACCATGTATTTTAGGAGCGTAGATCTAAGAGCAGTTTTTGGTGCAAATGCTTAGGTTTGGAAACACTCCCTTTTAAGTGCCGTTTTGTATATTCACAATAAAGCATTCTCGTTTCTTTCCGCACAATTTTTTTTATTATAAATTATCACACTTCTTCCATAAAAAATGCTTCAAATAAAATTTTTACTTTAATTTTTCTCTATAAAAATAAATACCTAATTGTTTTTTGTTTTTGTTGTAAAAATATCTTATTGCATTGCGTTATATTTTTGTTGATCTAAAAAAGGGAAAACGGAACAGACAAGTATATAATAGAAAAATTTTATTCTTTTTACTCGTTTTCTTATAAAATTGCATCATAAATCAATAACTAAAACGATATGCGTCTGAAACCTTAATCTTTATATAAACAGGACTTTTAGAAGAAAAAGGTTACAACTAAACGTTTCCTACAAGACCTTTGTAATCTAAGCCAAGAATACATTATTTAAAGATTTAAATTAAGACTCCAAGCGTGAGACGAAAAATTAAGTTGCAACTAGACTTTTAGACCTGAGCTCCTAGGCTTGGAGGGGGGGGAGCTACAGACCGACAGCCCCCCTCCCATAAATACGCCACTGAATCTAACTTCCAGCAACAGCTACTTCAGAATATTACAGTTCTATTTTTCCTTCCTCTTTACCTTAATTATCTTTTAAAAGTAATAATATAAGACACGATGGATCGATTCCAAAACATCTGTACGATACTTTTCTCAGCAAAAATTCATTAAAACAATAAAATAAATTAAATTGTAGATGTTACAGTTACAAGAGGGCTGTCATAAACAGAGTATTTTTATAATGAATTGCTCTCTCTAATCTACCTCAGCCAAATGACATGCACCTTTATTGTCTTGCCTGAAGGCATTATCGTTTCTTTATATGGGTATAATTTTGACCTGGGCCCACAACCATTCACCCATTTACAATTTGTTTTGCGTCCAAGCTCGAGCACTTATCCCCATGGGTTTCAACCGCCTAATTATAGCAATTTTGTATAATTCTGATCTATTATTATAACGAATTGGTCAAATTATTGTTTATAAGTTTATCATTTAACGCCGAGCAAACGTTTTGTCTCTTTTCGAGATCAATCACATATTTTAGTTTAAATTGCTGGTTCGAGCCTTTTTTTAAAAGGTTAAGAATGGCTTTAAAATGATGATTGGTGGCTTTGAATACTATCTTTATTGAGTGATTCTTTTATAAATTATATGAATAACCGATTTTCTTTATATTTATATGATTACTCAAGAGGTTTGTATTTGTAAAATTAGGCGATTTGATCCAACCCAAAGATAAGTCTAAGAAAATACTTAAAACACGTATTAGATTACGGTAACTATAACCAGACAACTTTGTAACATAAATGACATTGGCAGATATATGTAATTTTCTTACAGAGCAATTTTGATTGTGAGTAACTAATGCCCGCCAATTTCGTTTATATAAAGTTATCTGGATATTTAGCTAATTATTGTTGACAATTTTTATGTAGCTCGACTCTAAGTGAATATTTTCTTTATTGTGTAAATACAACGTTTCAGTTAGTTTATATATTTTTTCTACTCCCACATGGTTATTTGCTGTTTCCTTTACACTAAAGTGACAAGAAATAGTAGTTTGAACAACAAGAGTGGATATGATGTCCATATCGCACGAAGAAGTAAATTGAGCACGACGCCGTAGGCGGAGTGCTCAAACTTCCGAGGGCAATATGGACAATCCACTCGAGTTGAACAGTATATTTTTTCTACGACCAAACTTACAAACCTTATGCTAAAAAATGTAAAAAAAAGTTTTCAGGTTGCCGGGCTCGAACTCACGACCATTGGTTCCATAGTCCAACGCTCTAACGTCTGGACTATCGAAGCGTTTAGTTAATTATCGGAAAACCAACTGATAAATGATGCTACATGAAATTAATTTTCTACGCACATTCAGCAGGTTGCATTATTGATACATCTATCATAAATGCGTCTAGATTTTATTATATTGAACAAATTAATAACAAATTGTACCATATGCGTTTAAATTATATAATTTAATGTCTTGAAAAAGAAGGCGGAGCCTCAGTAAAAATAATATACTGTGATTGGTCAGTACTTTTAAAAACAACAATGGCTTCTCTGTAATTGACTACTGTGATTGGTCAGTTTAATTACCTATCTAGGATTGTTATAAAATTTTGCCGCACAGTTAACTGGAATAGCCTTCTTTACCCGCCACTTAAGTGTAAATAAAACAGCAAATTTCCATGTGGGAGTAGAAAATCCACGAATGCACATAATACTGAAAAAGTATTTTTTCTCAGATCACAACCACAAGTAATCCTAAAGAATATCCTACGAATATAACACTGTGCGTAAAAACTTCCCTTTTCCCTTTGGAGATAGCGTCGACCTATCATTCCTCTGTGCTTTGGATCTTTATTTCTCACGGATCCGGAAATTTCCCATTAGTTGACAACATTGTTATAAAAATTAGATGTCTCTGTAGCGTTCTTATAAAGTACTGACCAATCACAGTTTATTGTATTTACTAAAGCTCCGCCTTCTTTTTCAAGATACTAAATTATATAATTTGTATACCGTCGTTGGGGGTACTGAAAACTGTCCTCCTTCCGAAAGTGACCTTTAAAAAATGGTTCCCGCAAAACTTACACCTCTCTCCTTCCCATGTAACTTCTAAAAAAAAAATAGGTCCCCGCTGAATTAAAACCTCCCCTTCCTAAACTGACTTTTAAAAACAAGGGTGTTAAAACCTCTTATAATCTCTTTCAGAAAGGTGTAGCCACTTTCATAATTTGGCATTGCAAAATTCTTTATTTGCAACAAGTGCAGGTAGTAGTTTTATCTATTATTATCGATTCACAAACACTGAAAATGGTGTGAGAAAGGCGGGCATTATGTACATAGTACACTTATATTTTATTAAACATTATAAGAAAAATACAAAATACAAAAAATGTATTATACAGAAATTAAACTATAAAAAATCGTAATATTCTTCGTCATCTGAGAAACTGTCATCTCCCTTTGACGTTATAATTACCGGTTCGACGGTCCGATTGATCAGGTGGTCAAGATCCCACATTTTCTCCTCTTCTTTAATGACATGTTGGACTGCTTTTCGCTAGTTCTCTGGTGTCACTTCCTTAATGGCTTGATCAAACAGTAATTTAACGTCTTTCATTTTGAATGTCGTGTTGTGTCTTGCTACAAATCCTTTCACTTGCGCCCTTATAAGTTCTATAGGATTTAGTTCGCAATGATATGGCGGTGTTCGCATCACAGTTACAGTTAGTTAACAACAAAACTAGTATTAGCAACAAACATACTCTTTGAACTAACAAACAGGTGGTTTGCTAATGACAAAGTGACTAGTACCCAATATCAGAATCGGTCTAACAATAAAATGTAGTATTAATCAGTAAATTTCCTCTTGAAGCTATTTTAACTTACTTTTTTTTGTCACGGATTAGTGCATATGCTAAAAAAAACTAAATATATACAATGGGCTAGGGGGAGGGGGTAAGTGCCCCTTTTGCGCCCCCCTTTGGACGCTCATCGTGCTGATGGCATCTTAGTTTAAGGGCAATACCCATGTGTCAAAATATAAAACACGATAACATTTCTGAAATAAATCGCAATAGCAAATGCACTTATAAACCCGACGATATGAAATTCCGGTTGGAACATTTGAGCTCTGCACAAATAACAAAATATTGTCCACACATCACAAGACACAATAGAAAAAACGAGAAAAAAATCAAAATCCAAGAACAAGGGCTTTTCTCGTCTTTGTGAAACCCAAAACGATATTTTAAGTCGAGCGTAAAAAAATCTTCCTTTACAGATTCAGATATTATTTTTGATATTATTTTAGCAACGGTCCAATGGGCAAAACCCCATTATGGCTTCGCTTTATTTGCCGCATGTGGCCTATACGAGGGAGTTACATTGTGTTTGTATAGTATTAAATATATTAAATGATATTGTATCCTTTTCAGAAAACTGTATAGCATAGTTATTAGGCTAATATGTTATATACAGGGTGTGTTATGGAAGTGATTTACTATATTTAACCTCTGCAATGGTCATTACATTTGTATTTTGGTTTAATGCTTATTTACTGTTAGTCAGTGGCGGCTCGCGGTCTTAAAAAATGGTGATAAGCTAGGTATATTGCAAACAAACATTGACTAAAAACCCGTATAACAAAACATCTCTCTTATCTTCATCTGTCCAACGGCTGAATGGAGTTTCCAACAAATTACAACTTATATTTTTTGGTTGGGTTCATTTTTAAAACACACAACTAAGTAGGTAATTAATCACACAGTAAATCACGTAAAAACGATATCTATAACCGTAAGTTTTGCGAAGCTTCTAAATAAATACCTTAAGGTTAGGCGAACCAATGCTAAAACAATGGTGTATACGACTGATCTATTTTTAAATTGCCCTTCATCATAATGCAAATTGTTACATGCTGTTTGCATAACTGACGTCACGTAACCATAGCAACGGTGAATATCAAGCCATGTTGGGTCTTCACTTGCTTTGAGCGAACGGATACGGTCGACTGGAGCGCGCCAAAATGCACGAGTGCTTATAATTATTGTCCATTGGAGTTAACCGTGGCCCTATTAGGCATAGCTACATTAAGAATAAAATAATATTATTAATTCGAACATAATTATTTTTTAAGGGCTAAAATGGTAGCTGTATTGGTACGTTATTATTTAATATTGTCGAAAAAACTTTCTTCCTGGTTTTATTTTTTTTCTTCACCTGACGAGCCACCACTGCTGTTAGTGCCAATTTTATGAAATGGTCGTTTTATAATTTAGGAATGTCAACAGAGTTCAATTAAGGAGTGATCAACCTGGCTATAACTTATTATGTTTTTTTTTACTTTATAACCAGGTAAATCACTCTTAACTCGAACTCTGCTGTCAATCCCATATTATCAATCGACTTTATAAAATTTACTGTAAGATGATATTAAGAAATATGTGCACATAACTTGAAGAAATATTTCATACTTAAAGTGGAGTGGAACTTGAAATGAGAAGAAATAAGAATCCACTAATATATTTAAGAGTTCATGGGCATAAACCCACTTTTTGCCGTCCGCTGGAATTGAATTTCTCCAAATCTGGACATACGATTTACTCCAATTTAAATATATCGGACTTATGCCTTAAATGATAGAAGAGTTTTGGATTTGCATTGTCTTTATTTGTTTTAAATCACAACGTTTCAACTGGTAAGTATCTCCAGCCGTTTTCATGTGAATACTGTATTCAACTGAAGACGACTAATAAAAAGAAGTATTTTTACGAATAAATAAATTTTCAAAGTACAAAATGACAATAAAAACATGATGATGTCGGAAGTCGTTGGGTTATAATTTTGTTCACAGGCGCGTCTACAAGGGGGGAGGGGGATAGCTTCCCCCACATAACTCAAGAAACGAGTAAAAGGTCCAAATTACCTAGTCGGTATAAAATATTCGCAGAACAAGAAAGGAGAAAAATATTTATTATTTAAATGACTTGCAATGAAATATGGAGATGGACGTATAACCCCCTTAAAGTCTTTGAGTTGGTTAATAGATAAGTTCTTCTAAAATTTTTTTTAGTTTTTTTTGATATTTTGAGGTTGAGACACAAAAAAGAACATGCTTACAATAAGCGTTGATAGAAATAACAGATATTAGGATCAGTTAATTATCGTTATTAAATAAATCAAGAGGGAAAAATAAAGATCAAAGATGAAACTATTATGTTTAAAAACAACGTCTGGCCTTTTGGAAGTTTTCCAGTTCCATTGAAAATTATACACACACACACAAATAATAATTAATCACATTGTCGCTTAAATATTGAACAATGACGCCTTAGTAAAGAACCACTGTGAATACTGTAGGCAAGTTTTTAAGGACAAAATATAATTATTTTTTTACGTTCATGAGGAAATTAATCGTATAAAAACTATAAATAGTGAATTGAAAAGTGAAAATATAAAAACTAGTAGATTAAATCTGTAATTAATAAACTCGTGCTATGAAACAATAACATTCTTACCTAAAAAGTAAGCTACATCAGTAATACAGTAATATAAATTATACTAACCTATAATATCTAAAAGTTCGATCAGCAACATGAGGTGGGCTCAGCTACCAGGAAACGGTTACGTGTTATTTTTGATAATAATTCCAGAACCTTTTAAATGTGAAATATTATCCAGCTCTGCATTCAGTCAGATTTTGCATTGGAAATGCGAACTTAACAATGGAAAATACGTATCAAGCTCACGAATTGCATGTTTCGTTTGCTACATTTAAATGAAAAAAAGTTGGAAATAATGTTATGTATAGGGTTAAAGTTCACGTAATGTGTCGTAATGAAATGAAAGGCTATTTGCAGCGTATACATATACATATTTCATATTATACTTAATGCGGCAAACTAGCGCAGTTTATTTTTTTTTGGGCACATATCGTGTTTTAGTTATGTTTGTTTTTATAATAAAGCATTGGATAAATGTCATTAAACTTAAAAAGTTAAACAAAATTTTACACATTCAGAAAATAAAGCATTATTTATAATTTAAATGTTTAATCTTTTGATTCAGCATCACTATAATTGATTTACAAGATATTAATCATAGGTAAAGTAAGTATCTTCTCGCCTTTTGATATCAGCAAAAAAAATGCTTATTTTTATGCGAAATTTGTTATTTACAATTTACGAATGACGAATTGGCAAAAAAATTGAAGACATTCTTGTATGTCAGTTTTAGTATTGAATCTGTTTGACGCTCTATTTAGCAAACCATTATTAATTTTTGCTAAACTTTGCCTTCCTCTAAAAGTTGATTTGTTATATTTTTTTAATGTTTTTTCTCACAGCTTTTTGTTCGGGTTATTACTATTATTATGTTTTCAATGTTATGTTCCACAGCTTTTTGTTGGTATTGCTGGTATTATCTACGGTACAGAGAAGAAATTCATCTTAACATGCACTGTTTAGAAACTTCTGTACTATATGGCACGTTAAAGAAAGACGCTTTTCTGAATTTGTTGGTTTAAATGACCTGCAAGACCAAGTTTTTCCAAGTTGAGCTTGAAATTTTTCGTCATAGCTCCCTCCGATATTATGATCGGAATGACGTCTATTCTTTCTAGCTTCCATATATTTTTTATCTCTATCGTCAAACTCGAGTACTTGGTTTTCTTCTCCGATTCGGTTTTAGAAAGGTTGTGTGTTAGTGGGCAACCTATATCGATTATGAAAGCTTTCTTGGTGGTTTTTTCGATGAGAAGAATATCCGGACGGTTGTGGTCTACTGTTCTATCCGTTATTATTGGCCTGTCCCAGTATAAGAGATATTCAGGGGATTCAAGGACTGGCTCGGGTAAGTATTGGTAGTATGGTTGGAGGTTTTCCTTTAGACCTGGTTTATGGACCTGTTCCTTATGGATAATCTCTTTGCCACCTGATTATGTCTCCCCCCGATAATCGTTGGATGACATAGCACTACAACCCGCCATAATATGTTCTATCGTTTTTCCAGGACAATTGCATTTTCTGCACACATCTTTCATATTTGTTTTCAAGATTACCTTTTCATAGTTTCGAGTTCGGATGACACGGTCTTGGATAGAGATTATAAAATCTTCTGTTTCAGCATGAAGCTGTCTTTTTTTTAAACAATTTAGTGACATTTCTCTAACTATGAGTGGATTTTGAAGTGCAGTAGAGCATTTTCCATGTAGGGCCAAGTTACAAGCTGTTGACTTGGCGGCGCGCGGATAGATATTAGGTAATCCGTTTTGCGTCCGTTGTTTTTTCATTCCAAATCCCACTTGTTATTGGGAAAATGCCATAAACTTATCTTATACAGGGTGGACCTGGTCTTGACAAAAATGACATGATTGCTCTATAAAATTATTCTAAACAAGTGATGTTATTAAAATTGTACTGAGATGTTGGAATCTGTACATGTCAGGAGAATAAATTGAATCAAGGAAAGAAGAGGTTAAGTTTATGGTTAAATTAGATTGTGTTAAAAAATGCTTTAATGAAGAAAAATAGGAAAAAACATATTATTAGAATGCGGGAAAATAAATAATTGTAAAAAGGGAGCTTTCGTAAAACTTTTAGTATACCTATAGCAATTTGAAGAATTCGTTCATTTTTTACTCAACTAAAAGAGACCTGATATATAATATTTTGTAAGAAAAAAAACACAAAGTCTCGGCCTCAAAATCTTAACTTGACTTGAAAATACTTTGTGTCTTTTTTCTTAAAAAATATACCAATAGCAGTATAGTAGACTTAACATATTAAAAGTTTTATAATCCAATTTAACCATAAACCTAAAGTTCCGTTAAGACGTGAGTCACCTTTTCTTTCTTTTATTTAAGTTATTCTCATGAAGATGAAGGTTTATACATTCGAGACACTTAGAGATTCTAACCTCTAAATACATTTTCTGAACTTATCAGTGAAGGAAGACTTGAGTTTCTTATTTCTTTCTATCTAAATTTCCACTCTTTTAAGTAGGGTCTGTTTCTTTAGGTTTTCTTTAAAAATTTTTTTCTTTCGTAATTTATTTTTATTTACTTAATTGATTCTGCAAATGTAATACTTTATATATAAATATTTTTATTATGGAAATATCTATATTTTCAATATTTTTTGATTTAATTTATCATAATATATGATAAAAATTCGGTTACAGTAAAAAAAGCAGGAGGAAGCAACTAAAAGTATAAGGGCATAAACTAATAAAATAAGATAAAAACAATAAAATTTACACTAAACACAAAAGCTTTTTATTTTAACTAACAAAAATTCAGCAAGAATAAATTGTATCTTAAGTTTTTAATAAATTGCATTTTCCCACAAAGTAATAGCTTGTTAACATTTTATAGTCTAACATCTAATAATAATATGCTCTGTTAAATTAATAAATAATATTCATTAGATTGTTTTTTAAATGTTTTAAGCAGGTTTTTTCATTTTTAACGATTTAACGCTTTCTTATATTTAATTTGTCATCAATGGTCTATGAAGATCTTCTTATTCGTGCGATTAGTCATCCACAAAATGCTAATGTTTTGCTTTCATCGAGTTCCAGGCGATGACAAGTCATTAAGACGAAATTACGAATCTAATATAAACCAATAAAATCTCGGAAATAATTTAATTATATTTATATCGTGTTTTATAGTCGACAATAAAAGTTCAGCCTTCGGCAAGCATCTTATAAAACTGATGTTTAAACCGCCGTAAGACCGTTTAATAAAATATCTTTAATTAACTTTTGTTAACAGAACAGGACTGAAGAAATTTTACTGCAAATTACCATAATTTTACGGATTATGATCATGAATTTGTAATAAACAATTAACTTATATTATTTATATCCATCTGCTTTGTTTTACTAACATTCCAAGATATATAGTTTTAAAGGAAGCGTTAAGTATTTCGTATCTATGTGTAACTTCGTAGAATTTCAAAAATTTTAAATTAGAAAATAACGAGGAAAATAATTTATAGGAATAATTTTATAATCGTTTCTAAAATATAATTTTTTTCCTGATATGACCATACTTATTATTTAGATATTCTGACACAAGGTTTTGAAACCACCTAAGGAATGCAAAAAAAAAGTTTTTATAATTCCACATGGAAATTTGCTGTTTCCTTCACAATAAAGTGTTTGGAAAAGTGGGCTATTCCGGTTAACTGAACGGATATGATTTCATATCTATCCTAGTTAGGATATGAAACTGACCAATCACAGTGGTCAATTACAAAGAACCCTAATTTACTTGTTTAATGTTAATGATATACTTCAAAAATATGCAAATCCGTAATATTATTATAAAATTTGTTCTTCTTTAATTTAAATCAAAACACTTATCTCATATATAAACAATTTTTTCCTAGAGTGCTCGAAATGGTGCAAAAATTGAAGGTATAATATCAAAATGAATACCAAAATATACAAAACAATAACCAACCCGAACTTTTGCTATATTCTGACCTAACCAAAGACTTGTGCATACATGTACTTTCTTATTTCAAAAATCTCCAGTGTTCTACTCATTTCTAAACAATGATTTATTGCATAAAATGTACTGATGTACTGCAAAATAAACGGTTTTTACTAACCTTGATTGGCTTTTTTCCACACAAATAATTGTCCACGGCGATATTTTCAGGTATATTTTGAACTGGGATTCAACCCCAATCGACCTTTAAATTTTTATTATACGCGACAGATGTAAAAAAAACATTTGCTTGTGTCTTACTGTTTCTAAATATAATAACAGTAACATAAATCAGCAGCACTTTTATATAACACAATAAATTCACATAGTTATTCACTTATGTACCCAGAAGTTTTATTGGTTTTAACACAGAAGTTTAAATCTGTATCGCGAGGATGACCTTATAGAGGTCAAAACGTTCACTTAATACAAGTTTTAAGCTTCTAAGTAGTTTTACTGACCATTACTCAATTAATTTACCTCTAAATATATTTTGTTTCCAATATCTGAATTTTATATTATCATTTTTGACATTTTTTAAATTTCAATGGATCTCGACTTAAATTGACTTTGGATAATTGGGTAAAAGAACTTCCATGATTTTAACCGAGGTCTAGTTTAAATCGAAGAAATGTCAAAAATGATAATTTTATAATGGGGAATTGATAGCAAAGGCTGGTCATAACTTAATATATTGTAACATAACAGAACAAGTTATGACCATGTTCATTACTCTTAAATTGAACTTTACTGTCAATTCCACATTAGAAATCGACTATTTCTGACAATTTTACGATTTTATAATTATTCTTCGGTTTAAGCCTAGGCTTAAACATCGTGTCCCCTGATCGACGCTAAATAGTAGAATAGGACTGATATTTTTTTAGTTAAATCTTCATTTTTTGAGGTTTAGACCTGCTTAAATAGAAAATAATTCATCGGCTCCATCTCTAGACGCTTATCGTCATATCATGGCTCATCAGAGCTAGGATCCGAGGAAAGACAGCAAGGACTCTAAACTGCTTCCTGCTACTATTTGGTAAAAACCACCAGCAAGATGTTGTGTGCAATGACATCTAGTATTTTTATTAGACACTATTAGAGCATACCAGTACTGAGCAATGAGTATATGTATATGCTGAAATAGTTTGTACATTATTTTGCTCACGCCAGAACTAAAAAATAGCTTGTTCTTGATAAACATTTTCAGATTATTATTTATTTACATTGTTTTCCTCGAAAACATATTTATAAAAACACATGACTTTGATCCACAATTGCTCACCGTTGAGTTATTGCGACTAAGGTGCGACTTTGTTTTAATTATATCTTTTTAGTCGATTTCAGAAAGGTGTAGAGTAATAAAATGGGAAATTCCGTCCAGTTCGGCTCAATTTCCGTGTCGGCCATAGGCGCAGGTAGATTTTGTGCATTAAATTATTTATGATAACTAACTAAAGAAAAAAAGAAGATAATTTAATAAAGAAGGAACTATTAGCTATAGCAAATTTACACAAACATCGTTTTATGAAATATGATGTGGAAGATAAAACATAATGTAACTGTGCTGCGCACACCGCCATGTCATTGCGAACAAAATCCTATAGAACTTATATGGGCGCAAGTAAAAGGATGTATAGCAAGACACAACACGACATTCAAAATGAAAAAAGTTTAGCTACTGTTTGATCAAGCCATTAAGGAAGTGACATCAGATAACTGGCGAAAAGCAGTCCATCATGTCATTAAAGAAAAGGAGATCTTGGGATCTTGATCACCTGATCGATCGGATCGTCGACCCGTTAAGTAAAACGTCAAGAGGAGATGACAGTTCCTCAGATGACGAAGAATATTAGAATTTTTTGTAATTTAATTTCTGTATAATGAATTTTTTATATTTTTTTATAATGTTAAATAAATAAGTGTACTAATACTTTGTACATAATGCACGCCTTTGTCATGCCATTTTTAGTGTTTGTGAATGGATAACAATAGGCAGAACACATAAATTAACCCAAACCCGGGTGGTACTATCTGCACTTGATGAAAATAAAACAATTTGCGATAAAATCAATGCCAAATTATGAATTATAAATATTTGTTGGGTCACCCTGTAGTTCCTTTGCATACCTAATGAGCTTTTATTACTCTACACTTTTCTGAAATAAACTATAATTATACTATTAACGTGTTTCCATAGGAAACTGACAATGGGGTTCTGTATCATTTAAAATATCTTTTCGAACATAGAATTGTAAATAGTTCTTATAAAAACGTTAGTACGGTCCTGCCGTTTCGTCTCTGCTATAGCAATATCAAAGATTGCCCTGTCCAATAAAACTTGTGAATCACAGAATCATCTTTGGTAATTACTTGGCTCTTTTGGTCTAAATAACCTCTGCTAGTGGTCATAAAATGGACCTTTAAGAGGGTGTTTATTTTATTTACCCAATAACATCGGAATAGCGACATGGATTATTTAGATGACGACGTTTTGGTATTATAAAAGTTGATTCCATGGAATTAAGTCATATATTAATAATTCCAATCTGGCTGGTTTTTATATAAACTGCTGGACAATTGCTTTCGAGCAAGAAAAATTTCGCTTAAATTTAACTGTTAATATTTTCTGAACCAGATATGATATCGACCTACAGTTTTGAATAGTTAATAGATTCATCCCTTGAGAAACAATTGTCCATGTTGGATTTTATTTAACTGTCAAAACATTTTATATACAGGGTATTAAAGAAGACGATGATTTTTGCTCCAATTTTAATGGCGTGTAACTTTCACAATAATATTTATAAATTTTATCACTCTACGTCAATCGAATCACTGGTTCAAAGCAAAGAAAGTAATTTGCCGAATTTTTGATATCTGCTATATTTTAAAAAAATACCGATTTTTTTGGAAAACCTTGCTTTATATTAACTTATTGGTAGCTAGATCTCACTGTGCGTCGTATCGTGCAAACTTTGCGAGTGATTCTTATACGTTATGACAAGCTTGATTATGTTCAGTAACAATAGTTGTATCTAAATTTTATGATGTACAGTGGCGTACTTATAAACACCTATATGTCTATAGTTTATGAGTATAGTGTTAGAAAGTTAGAAATTAATAAATATATTTTTTCCAAAAATTAAATTAAAAAAATTATCTTTATTAAAATTTTGTAAAGACACTGTATAATATACCAGGAATGCGATATGAAAAACTAAAAAATAAGAAAAAATTGACCTAATCTAGGGGCGAGTACTTTCCAATATAAAACAATCGTGAAAAATTGTGAGATACTCATAAACTATAGACATATAGGTGTTTATAAGTACGCCACTGTACATCATAACATTTAGGTACAACTATTGTTACTGAACATAATCAAGCTTTTCATAAGGTATAAGAATCACTTGCAAAGTTTGCACGATACAACGCACAGTGAGATCTAGCTACCAATAAGTTAAAATAAAGCAAGATTTTCCAAAAAAATTGGTATTTCTTAAAATATAACAGATATCAAAAATTTGACAAATTACTTTCTTTGCTATGAACCAGTGATTCAATTGACGTAGAGTGATAAAATTTAAAAATATTATTGTGAAAGTTACACGCCATTAAAATTGGAGCAAAAATCATCGTCTTCTTTAACACCCTGTATATAAAATTTTCTGACAGTTAAAGAAAGTCCAACATTGACAATTGTTTCCCAAGGGATGAATTTATCAACCATTCAAAACTGTAAGTCGATATCATATCTGGTTCAGAAAATATTAACTGTTAAATTTAGGCGAAATTTTTCTTGCTCGAAAGCAATTGTCCAGCAGTTTAGTACAAAAGGCGGTTTAAAATTCATATGACCGTTGAATTTTTACTACTTATTGGCTCAAATTATTCGTAATAATACTGACCTGCGTAGTATGTAGGGTTGTTAATACACGGTGTCCATAAAAAATGGAATAATGCAAATATTTCAGGAACTACTAAATTAATTTTCTTGAAAATTGACAAATTAATGTAGTTTAAAACGGTATACTTAATTAGACAGAATAAGTTAGAAAAAATACTAACTTTTATAATTTAAATGGACCGCACTGTGTATTTATAAACTAAACGATATAAAGTTTGATGCATTTATCTGTCAAAATGATGATCTGAATATATGATATTCAGTACTTTCTGAGGAATTTTCAATATTCCAGAATTTCTTGACATCCTGTATACAGTATATTGAAAATTCAATGGGCATCATTTATGGGCAATCTACATGCCCTTGCGACAAAAATTTTTTTTTAGTTAACGATATTTCTGTTCTAAAAATAAAAATATGGCCAAAAACTAAAACACTGTGAATACTGTATTTCTTATGGCGACAATCTGGGATTTGTACATAATATTATTATTCCTCTTCAACTTGCTTTAGCAACGATGTCTCTACTCATAGATTATTTTAAAGGTTACTGTTATGTATATTATGTATTTTATAACCATTTTCAACACTTCTATAATTAAATGCACATGATGTGTATCAAAACTAACATTTTGATTTTTATTTATTACTATCTGTATAATAAGCTAATAAAAAAATTAATCCATTTTTTTTTATTAAAATAATTCTCTACAGAATGATTTGATGTAAGACCATTGACAACTGGTTTATTTGCAAAAATAATGAGAAAACAAGTAACAGGCAATTGTTTAATTATTCTATAATAACATAATTATGTGGATACTGCAGCATGTTTGGAATTATAATATAATATATTAGGAAATTTATTAATAAAAAAACTAATCAAAAAAAATTTACAAGTTTATTAAATATTTAAGTTATGTTATAATATTAGATTTCATACACATTTGTGTATTACATTCACTGTCTGCAATAATTTGTTCTCCATTTACTGTTAAAGAAGTCTTTTGTAATGCCAAAATAAGTAAAATATCTTGCTTGCTGTATAACAAAAGTTATTAAACCAATAATAAATAATAAAAATATTTTTTCTATAGATATTCTTGGTTTATTTTTGTAGAGCGGTGTTGTCGAATGGCTATAAAAGATTTATTTTATGTAAATTGTTATGATCTTTTTATATTGCTATGGGCAGGCCATACATTAGGTTTATTAAACAATTTAAAGATATAATATTATATAAAAATTTAATCAGGCTTCTATTCTCTGAAAATGAAATACAACTTGGAAATTGAGTGTAGAAAAATATTAGGATGGTGGCCCTTCTACGCCTTCGTACATTTGGTACAAAATAAGCATATAATTTTGACACAAATTTAGGCTGTTCCAATAAAAAAAGTGTGTTTGATATGCCCCGACTATTCGGGACACCCTGTATAATTTAAAATAATTTTCGATTGTAGAACTAATAGAAACAATGCCTCTCTAAAAAAATCGATGTTTAAAAAAATTTAAAAAAGCACCGTCATTTTGCGGACGAACACTAATAGGATAGGATGCTGATGAGTTTTTAATATTATTCTTTAAATTTTACTCAGTATGCAGAAAGAAAACAAACTATAGTATATTTCAAAAAGATGTAAAGTAATAAAAGGGTAATGCCGTCCAGTTCGGCTTAATTTCGGTGTCGGCTATAGGCGCACATAAATTTTGTACATTAAATTATTTATGATAACTAACCAAAGAAAAAAAATAAGATAATTTGATAAAGAAGGAACTATTAGCTATAGCAAATTTACACAAAGATCTTTTTATGAAATATGCCGTGGAAGATATAGCTGAAAAACATAGTGTAACTGTGCTGTGCACACCGCCATATCATATCGAACTAAATCCTATAGAACTTATACGGGCGCAAGTGAAAGGATTTGTAGCAAGACACAACACGACGTTCAAAATAAAAGACGTAAAACTACTGTTTGAGTAAGCCATTAAGGAAATGACACCAGAGAACTGGTGAAAAGCAGTCCATCATGTCATTAAAGAAGAGGAGAAAATGTGGGATCTTGACCACCTAATCTATCGGACCGTCGTCGACCCGCTAATTATAACGTCAAGAGGCGATGACAAAAAATTTATGATTTTTTATAATTTAATTTCTGTATAATGTGTTTTGTATTTTTTTTGATGTTTAATAAAATATATGTTTACTTACCTAATACTATGTACATAATGCACGCCTTTGTCACACTATTTGGAGTGTTTGTGAATGCATAACAATAGGCAAAACCTATAAATTGACCCAAATCCGGGTGGTACCACCTGCACTTGATGAAAATAAAGAATTTTACAATGCAATCAATGCCAAATTATGAAAGTGGCTTAAATATTCGTTGGGTCACTCTGTAGTCCCTTTGCATACCTAATGAGCTTTTATTACTCTACAACTCTCTGAAATAGATATTAATACAGCGGCAAAAATGCATTTTTTTGTTAACAGCAGCTTCTTAAAACAATATAACAAAAAATAATCCCGACTTTATGTGTTACCGCGTTAATAAAACAGATACCTGCTGAGCCACACTTATATCCTTTTCCTGTGCTAATCGTACTCGTAAACATTAGTATTGCTCATAAACATCAAAATCGGTACAATATTTCCTCTAAAACAATTAAAACCATCTAATTATTTCTCTTAATGAGAATGGGAACAAGCGCAGAGGTCACAAGCTTTCACAGTATGGCGTCCTAGCACCCAACGGCGTTCGAGATCACCTCTTCCATTAGTAACAACATTGAAACTATATCTTTGACAGGTATCGATGTCTTTTTTATGGTAATAGGGTGCGGTTTTTGTTTGCTTACTAGTTTTAGGGCTTTTTTGGTGATTTAGGAAAGAGTTCATGACACTTAAAATTACAAATCTACATATAAGTATAGTTGCAATACAAAATAGGAGCTTTTTAGATGTATGTACAAGGTGTTATAAAATCGAATAGTAGGGCTCACTGACCCATGATTTATGATGAGGTTAGCTATCATGTTCTAAGTTAAAGAAAATTAAACCTACCTCAAAAATCCTAGACTGGCACAAAATGTATCATAAAAATAAACCATTATAAATCTAATCTACGATTCAAACTTTCTCAGCATATCACGACAGTGCCAAAAAACGTTCTTTTTTTTTGTCATTAAGCAACTCGATATTAAAAATTCTTTGTTTAACCACAAACATTTAAATAGTGTTTTAAAACAGACCGAACGCAACAGACATTATTGAATTCGGCTTTAGTGACGAGGTCTGATAGTGACGTAATCTAACAACTAAAGTATGGAACCCAAAACACAAAAGTTCAGATCTTTTACAAGGTCGTGGTTCTCCCATAAGCGTTCGGCAAATTTAGTTTGATTAGAGGGCCTGACTCAACTTTATTGGCGGTTGATAAAAAAAAATAAAGAATGGGGTATTTCTTTAGGACATCCATTTAAATACAGAGTGATTCCTAAGTTGATACTTTTATTTTAGCTGTGTAAAGCAGGGAATAAAATATACAACATTTTCAAATACCAAAAACTCCAAAAAAGATACTTACATTCATTTAATATACTATGGATCAAATACGGTTCTGCTTAACTTGCCCCGTTGAATAACATTAAAAAAAACTTTTAGGTGTAGGATGAACCCGCAAGGGAAAGCGTTCTGCGTATAATCTCGAAGCAGCAGCCGCACTTTGACGACACTCACCGTAAATTCTCACCATATCCACTAGTTCATTATTTTCAAATTTTACCATTTTCACCTGTCACCAATTTAAAATTAACTTGCTTCAGAAAAACACACCGCAGCGTATTGCCAAATAACTCACCACCTACTCGTAAATTGCATATAAACAAATAAAAAATAAGACAAACAACATAAAGTATAGCAGGCTACGTTTAGATGATCAGGCCCGCAATTAGATCTTTTTAGTTCTGAATCTCGCCTATTTTAAAGTTTTTTGAAAAAAGGTATTTGAACATTTTGTTTATTTTAATGCGTTCTATACACAGCTAAAAAAGAAGTATCAACTTAGGAATCACCCTGTATTATGCATTAATTCGATAACACCCTGTATGTGCGATAAAAAAAGGGCGATGTAGTTTTGTCATTGGTGTCTGCCTCAAATATTGCCCCGTTAAGACTTCATATGTTTTATTGCACGTGTTGTCGTCATTTTTTCACCAATTTATTTTAAAATTAATTTTTTACTGTGTTTTATACATAATAAAAAAATGCTAATGCCTTAAATTAAAAAGAAAGCCGTTTTCGGTTCCTTTTAAAAATATTTGCAAAATGGAGATATTTAGGCCATAATAACACCTTTAAAGAATTAACATTGATACTGAAACAAGAATAATGAAAATATTGCCGGGTGTTCAAAATATTGCCCGTGGCAATGTTTTGACCATGGCAATATTAGCAACATAGTAGTGAATGCAAATGGTAGTGATTACACTTTTGTGCCTTAATATCAAGTTTACACACAACAAAAGATAAGTACCTTATAAGAGTTATAAACCGAGTACCTACTTTTACTTAAATCTGGGTAATAAGCAGGTAAGAGATTTAACAGATTAACGTATTTTTATAGCAAGCCTAATCGGAGCACCTTATTTGCTACTTCAGCTATAAACGTATAAAGTATAAAGGGCGCGCTGCCCTTCCATTGACATGTATAACCATTACCCGATAATACCGGGAGAATGAAGTATGATGTAATGTAAAAAATTATGTTGGTAATATTAAGCACCTGGCAATAATTGAAGGAACGTTATGTCAGTTTTTAAAAATACCGGGTACAAAATAAAGTGCTCCGCCCCCTTACCCCCCCCCCTACCCCCAATTTTTAAAAGTAAGCATTTAAAAATTTGAGGAGTTAATAAGTGTGTAAATTGTCTTTTTCGGTCAATTCACACCTTCACAACCACTACCGGTTTAATCGGAAGTAAAGGCAAATTTTAATGGAAACCCCTTATTTTTATTCGATTTTTATATTTTATAGAATTTGTTTTCAATGACATATCACATATTATCACTTGTTTTAAATATGGCCGCCTAGATCAGTTTTCCTTTGTTTTCTAAAATGTCCATAACTTTACTAAAACAAGATAAGTGGTAAATAGTAGGCCATGGAAACGTTAAAATGGTTTGTTTTAACCTGCTATCCATTACGACTGTTTTATTTACAGCCCGGTTTGTAAAAAACAAAGCGGATTTTTTCAACCTGAAACCCATTTGTGTTTTATTATAATAAGTTTCTTCATTTAATTTTCTTTCTAACAATGTACCACAAGTAAATAATTATTTATTTGGTAATAGTAGATATTAACAAAAAATATCATAAATGTAATTTCTACACCCATAGAGGCCATGAGAAGTTATGTCAAGTATGCCGTGGAAATTAATTTCAATCTTTGTAGTTATTTAATACCATTTGACATTTTGGTCTAGTAAAAGCAAAAATAATGTTTTTGTTTTCCAAGGCATACTAGACTGATCTTGACAAAACTTATACAGGTCTAGAAATTACATTTCTCCACGACCATTACTGAATGCAATAATTCCAAAATCATTTTTAATAATAGAATGTAAAAATTCTCGCTCTTGAGTTGGAATATTTATTCTGAAACACTTGCTTCTTATGCGTTTTGCGTGTATTTTCATTCCATAACAAGATACGAATGAATATTCTGTAATTGATTTAAACGACATAGGTTGCCATGAATTTCGAAACTGTCAATGTCAGCAGACAAATTTTAGTGCCAGTCAAAATATGAGTGAAAAATCGGATATGGAACTGGATAATACTCCACCCAAAATTACAAATATTGCGAATAGTATTTTTGGTCGTGGAGAAAATATAGTCTGCTACTCGGTTAGAATGAAAATTCGATACTCGTGGTTCCTCACGCTCGCTACGCCTACGCTCGCATTCGGAATCTTCCACTCGGATCAAATTTTCATTCCAACCTCGTTACAGAATCTACTCTTCGAATGTTAGTCGGCCGGTTAGCCAAGTATTCTTTTACGACGTTAATCCATTGCGGTTCGACAATAACAAATCTCCTGGATTTAGAGCTTATTGAAGCAGGACAAAAAATGACTGTAATAAAATCCATAGCCTTTGTGAGAAAAATTCATTATTTAAAAATGTATTAATTTCTTCTTTCGAGAATACACGTGATTTTTCAGGTTTATAGGCGACATACCTCGAAATATCTTCCACTCGGATCAAATTTTCATTCCAACCTCGTTACAGAATCTACTATTATGATATATCTTGTTAATTTCTTCTTTTACCTAGTAAATAATTAACTTGTGATAATACCGTTAGAAATTAATATATTAAAATATATTTTACATTATATTATTATAATGGTGAGATTTTGCCAACCAACAAAATCCCGCTAAACGATTTTTCAGGCGCTACGGTCTCGACAATGGGTGATGCCTGAAATAGGATTTTCGATTCGCTGGAAAGAATTATACTTGCCGCTAAATATGAAACAGGTTTTTACAAAATTGTTTGTTTAAATTCTGAGAAAATCACTTAAAATATCGTTTAGCGGGATTTTTTATTTGGCAAAATGGTCACCAATGTGTCATTTGAAAAAAATGAAGAAATTAAGCCTTGTTTTTTTTAGAAAATAGGTTATAAATAAAATAGGCTTAACGGATACATTTTTTCAAGAATTTTTTATTATAAAGTAGATTAAGAGGAACCATTTTATCGTTTTCATGGCCTACTCTGTACCATTTACCTTGTTTTACCACAACTATTGACATTTTGGAAAACAAATAAAAATTGATCTAGGCGGTCATTTTTATCACAATTGATTAGGTGTGATATATCATTAAAAAGAGAATTTTTTTATAGAATTTAAATATCGAATAAAAAAAAGGGGTTGTCATTTCAAATTTAACAGTTTACTTTACTTCACTTCTGGTTAAACTGGAAGTGGTTTCGAAAGTTTGAACTGGTCGAAAAGTGGTCATTCGTACACTAATTAACGTCTCACATTTGTGAATCTTTACTGATAAAATTACAAACAAAAAGAGGGGGGTAGTACTTTCTTGTGTCACGGTATAATTTAAAAAATCCTTAATAGAAACAGAAAACTATTTAATTTTAAATATTTGGGATTTCTTAGATAATTAAATACCTAACAATTCTATTGGTTTGAAAATAATGAAACAAAAATGTTTTATATCAACCACAATAATATTCATTCGACACATTTCAAAAGGAACAGCAATTGTAAAGAAATTAATTAATTCAGTTTTCGCTTTGGGTGTTCAGGTGTTTTCCATGCGAATGGAAATGATTTTTCAATAATTGTGTCGGTGACAGACCGTTACTGCCCGTAAAGAAACGTCATTAAATTGATTTTGATAGAACCTTTTAGCAAATGGTCGAAGCAGCAAGCAAAGCGTCTGTTAAATTATGCTCAGTGGCGTAGAATTTATTTAAAAAAGCTTAATTTGTACCTGTCGTTAGAATTGAAGATTTCAGCGAAACTACACCCCTTTAGAAAAGAAAATAAAATAATAAGTGTTATGAATAATAGAAGAGTTCCGGACTTGCAGTATACGCCTGAAGACGTCTGGAGATACTTAGCAGTTGAAACGTTTGGATTTAAAACATATTACGACAATGCAAGTCGAAAACTCTTCAAACATTTAAGAAACATTTTTGACCTCAACGGCGTAGTCAAAGGGGGGGGGGGGGGGGGAGATGGGGATTGCCGCGCTTCTTAAAAAAAATGTAAAACCAACACAGCACAAAATCAATATATTAGTTTGTCTTATGGTACATACGTATCTACTACATGCTCACCACGCCAAAATTGTTATAAGGATTAGATTACGAAGCAATTTTTGTCGGAAACGCTAAGTTTTTAAAATGTTCCTTCTAAAAGTCCCGTTATGTATGTATATGTATATTAAGGGTTCGAACGCATATCGTCTTTATGATGCAATTTTTAAGAAAAATGAGGAAAAAGAATATTGTTTTATAGTATTTTTCTATTATACTCATATAAAAAACAAATTATTCTTATACTTTTCTATCCGGTTTCCCCTTTTCTCAGAGCTATCTTAAATTAACAAAAATATAACCAAATGCAACAAAATATTTTTACAAAACAAAATCATTATAAAGGACAAAAATTTTAGTTGAAAAAACAGAAAAATAGATTTTTTTATTGAAATGTGTAATAATTTACAATAAAAAAAATAGTGCCTAAAGAAACGAGAATCATTACGAATATAAAAACTAATCTTTATACAAAACGGCACTTTAAGAAGGAATATCTCAAAACCTAACCATGGTGAGCGTATAAAGGATATTTACTTTATTTTTAAACATAAACAACCCAGCCCGAACAACCCTGGTTAGAGCCATACATAAGTCTTATGTGAAAATTTTGATATAGAACATTCGTATTTTTCAGAAATGTAAAAAATGTAGTTGTATATTGGCATCTGTAAATAATTTTTAAATTGAAAAATGTTTTTGCCGGCGTACAGACACGATTAAAAGTAAAAAAGTTTTATGCCTGCGCTGGAAACTGAACCCAGAACCTCTCGATTAGGTCCTCCGTAGTGCAATTGGCAGCGCGCCTGAGGTCTAATCGAGAGGTTCTGGGTTCGATTCCCAGCGGAGGCATACAATTTTTTTTTAAATTTAAATCGTGTCTGTACGCCGGCAAAAACATTTTTCAATGTAAAAAAGTTATTCTTTTTAAGAATTAAAGAGCCAGCTAGGAGTATCAAGAAAAAAATGAAAAAAAAACATTTACAAAACCAAATTTAATCCAATCACGGGTTAGTTAGAGAGGGTAGACTTAATACCTTAATTTTCTAAATTTGATAGTAGTTGGGTGAATTTTATAACGAACTTTGGGCGTGGCCCCGAATATTTTTCTTCTGTGGCGCTTTTCCGCCTTCCTAAGTACAAAATTATGAAATACATGTAGTCCCGACTGTCCCTCCCTCCAGAAAATAAATGTCCTAGTTACGCCCACTAAGCCCCCTCCCCTCCGAAATATTTTCTCGTTGCACCACTGATTGTCTCCAACCTTCACACAGACATTAAGTTTTATCGTAAACAGCTGAAGCTGAAAAATTAAAATGATTTTTCTAAAGTTATTAGGAGATTAGGAGATCGGTAGATAATGGTGTATTACCGACTACCTGTAAACCTGTAAAAATATTATAGATTCCGGTAGTTACGGGCCGTTTGGCAACACTGATGTCTACTGCGTTAATTTTTATTATTACCCAAGTTTATCACGAACACAAATCATTTGCATTATAAACTATTTAGTCAAAAACCCCTGGCATGACGTCTATTCAAATATACATCCTCATTTAATGCCTTTACATTACAACTGTCAAAGCTTTTATGTTTCACACTAAATATATTAAATTTAGCGCTCGATGTTCTGACTTGTTGGATGGCGGTGCTTTGAGGTCGTTACATTTTTGGCTTTCACTCTTGCCGTGAATTTTATTTTGTTCAGAAAGTTTACATAAAATAAATTATATTGAATTAAAAATAAATGCATCTTGTTGATCAAGGCAATAAATAAATAAATTATTTTTTAATTTAATGGATTTAAAAATATATACAGGGTGGGGACTTTAACTGGAACAAATTCGCTAGAAGTTTAGGAAAAAATACTTATGTAAAATATAAAATACACGTCGATTGCGGTTTTGTTTGAGCTACATTTTGGCACCAGACAAAATTTTTACCCCCTGAATACGGTTAAACGTAATCCAACTTAATATTTTTAAAGGGAAAATTCATTATTCTATTGTTCTATTACTTTTAGTAAGAATCTTTAAACTTATTAACATACAGGCAGTGGCGTGCATATAATATAGGCAAAAAAGAATTACCTACCCTGGAAACAATAAAACAAACAGAAACAATCTTTTTATATATTAGTTTTTTCCGTGTAATCAAACTTTAGCAATTTATCTCTACATTAATATAATTAATAATATGGGACCGAAAAGTTAATCCTCTATCATTTCCACAAACGCATTCTTTGCTTACTATACCGTAAACTAGATCCCTATATAAGCATTTAGTAAGAACGTTCTAAAAGCAAATATTTCGCTGGTACATTAGCATCTTAAGCAACAGCTAAAGCATTGCTTTTTTACGAGTGGAAGTAAGCGAGAGAGCCAGTTAGCAGTACCGTAGAAAGAGATATAACAAATATACCCGTTGTCTGTTTGAAGGTCGGAGACAATGATGTTTCTTGACTGATAGAAGAGTTTTGGACTTGCATTGTCTTTATATGTTTTATATCACAACGTTTCAACTGGTAAGTAGCTCCAGCCGTCTTCAGGTGAATACTAAATAAGTAAAGTAAGTACAGCTCTATTTATACTAGCTAGATGAACTGAAGCATGACTGAGATGGGTGCAGTCATGCGTTTAGTTCGTGTGCGGTATTTTAAGTTTACATCTACCTAACAAAGGTTTCCAGATATTTCTTATATCTAATGATGGCTTACTAAAACAATTTGGGTTCTAGTATATGGTAGCAGCTTCCTTGAACTTCCTCTTCCTCCAATGTGGTTCTTTATGCAGGATTTGAGCTTTTTTCCACTTAATGTGATGACTGTGTGTCCAGGCATGGTCAGCTGAACCTGATTTTTCGGTTTCTCCTTTAAGCGTGTTGTTTCTATGTTCCTTTACCCTAGTTTCAAGTGGCCTTATAGTCTCACCAATGTAAGATCGGCCACATTCGCAGGGGATCTGGTAGACACAGTTCTTCCTGTCTTTTTGACTTGTTGGTTTAGTCTTCGTCAGGTGGCTTCTTAAAGTGTCTTTCGAGCTGAATACCGTATTGATGTTGTATCGTTGTCCAACATCAATACGGTATTCAGCTCGAATGAAATGAAAAAGATAAATTGAAAAATGTGATATTAGATGACAAAACGTAAAAATTTCAAAAACTTGTTTATTATATTAAATTTCTAAAGCTTAGAAATCCCGAAAACTGTATTTAAAATGCAAGGTCCGTATTTAAAAAAATTGACTTAAGGTTGATAACTAAAGAACTAAACGTTGAATTTGAAAACTAATAACGCCATCTTGTAGAATATAAAAACGGCTATGAAAAAGTGTTTTTTACTTTTTTTCCCAAGTTAAAAATGAAGGCGCAAAAAATTAAACACCAAAAATGGAAATTTCTGACATCTCCGAAAGCATTCGGAACAATTAAATTTTTCTTCCACCAAATTATTTAGCCTCAAAATACCCAACTTTGCCTTAATTCAACTATCTTCGTATCTCTTACCGTTTTCGAGATCCCCTTGTACGCACACGAATTTGTAGCACCCTGTATAGCTTTAATTTTCTGTGTTCATAAAGTAGGTACCATTTTTTAAACGAAACATTTTAGGCTCAGATTTAGGGAGAAAATCGGCAAATCGCGTGACTAAACCAGACCGAGTTTTACATGGAAGTTAATAAGTTAATATACATCGTGATTTTTGTTCCGATATTTTAACATTTGCATTTCAACTATATGTATCTAGATGAACAAGCGATATTGTAGACGGATAAATCGAAAAAGGAAATGTAAAAAAGAAACATCAGAAGTAGTTGTTAAATTAAATGTAGATTGAATCACAAATAATTATAGCATTGCTAGCTACTCATAGTTAAACTATGAGATTGCAAGTTGCCATTTATCTTGAAAAATTAAATCTATACAATTAGCAATAAACGACTTTTTGAGTGCACTTGATATTTTTGTATGATATCAACACATAAATAAACATTACCATTTTTTTTTTGAACATAAAAGATTAGGTACCTGTTTATAAATTGTATTTCTTCTAGAAGTATGTACACTGATGGAAATACCGAGTTTATCATTATTCTACCGTAAATTTATATATATATTTATTTGCGATAAACACAACTGCTTATTTATTACTAAATTTTGTATACAAGGTGGTTCCTAAGTTAATACTTCTTTTTTAGCTGTGTATAGAAGGCATTAAAATAAACAATATTTTCAAATACTTTTTTTCAAAAAATCAAAAATAAGGTACTTATATTCATTTATTACACCATGGACATACGGTTCTGCCTAACTTGTCCCTTGAATAACATTAAGAAAACTTCTGGGTATAGGATGAGCCCGTAAAGGAAATCGTTCTGCTTATAATCTCGAAGCAGCAGCCGCACTTTCATTGTTTTTAAATTTTACCATTTTCACGTGTCACCAATTTAAAATTAACTTGCTTCAAAAAAACACGTTGCCACTACCAAATAACTCACCACATACATAACTAATAACAGATAAGACAAACAACATGAAGTATAGGCTACGTTTTGATGACCAGGCCCGCTTCTGCTTCTGTATCTCGCCTATTTTTAGGTTTTTTGAAAAAAGGTAGGTATTTAAAAATGTTGATTGTTTGAATGCCTTCTCTATACAGCTAAAAAATAAATATTAACTTAGGAATCACCCTGTATATTTTAGAAACATCAATTTTAAAATCAGTAGCTTATTCAGGCCATTACCCTGTATAAGAAAGACATAAAGTGAAGTCAAACACATTGTACTTAGTGATCCAAGAGACAGCCTATCCATTAAACTAAAAATGGAACAGTAACGGATCCAGGATCTTGCGACAAAAAAAAAGTTACTTCTAAACAAAAAAAAATCCTGGCTCTAAAAATCTTATTACTCTCAAAAGTGACTTCTAAAAAAAAACCTGATCCTTCACACGTTCTACAATTTTCATGGCTCACAGTAAAAAAAACATAGATTTGGTAAAGCTCAGGGGGGGGGGGACTGCCTCCCTCCTGGATGCGCGCCTGAAATGGAACAGATTGATTGGATTTTGATGGAAATATGGGCTTTTGAAGTACTTTTTTAAAATATTCTACAATTAATGGACATGTATTAATATTTAATCCATAATTTATTCCCTGTTACGCATATATCATTGAAAATCTACTTTAATTATAACTTTGTAACTTAGTTGTACACAATAAGAAAAAATGACGTAGTGTAATGATCAAGAACCGGAGATCCTGAAATTATTTTGCCTGCCATAAAACCCTTTAACGCAGATACGCAGTGTGTATTAACAAAAAACCCATATTTATGTAGTCAGTCATAGAATACTTGTTACATATTTATTTTTCTATAAAGTTGAAGCATCGAATAAAAATAGCGGGGTTCTATGGTAAATTTAAAAGTTGACTTTATTTTCGGTTAAATCAAAACTAGTTTTGAATGTTTGAATTGGCCGAAAAATACCAATTTACACACTTATTATATTCCAAAGTTTTGAAATCTTTTCTTCTAGAATTACGAAAATTTTTTTCTTGTGTCACCTGCTATAATGTTTTTTTTTCATGAAAATATTTTTTTCATTTCCTGAAAACATACTTTCTGTTCCAAAATATATAATGCTTTCATTTATTTTTTGTTAGCCTGTAAGATGATAGTATTTTGGAACTAATCTTTAATAATAAAATAACATACAGTTACTTTTTATCCGTAGTTAATAATGAGGGACAGCAAATTACAGGACATAACTTCACAATTAAAAATAAATTAAAATAAACAATAAAAATAATTTACCTCGGAATTAGTGAGACAATTAAACAATACCTCTATAAATTAAAGAAATTATCAGACTGCCTGTCTTCACTGAAAAATAAATTAGGTTTCGCCTTTTTCAAGCAGCTTAAAGTTTTTAAGCTTTAAGTACATACGAAATTATCTGATTGTATCAGTAGCGTCACATGAAGATTTATTTTCCCTTAATAGACTATATTAATGACGGTTCGAGTAACAATTTAAAAAAAATCAGATAATTAAATGAAGCAAGCAAAGTACCCACAACCACAAACTCACTTATGATTTTTTATAAGTTTTTGGATAAGGGTACGGTTAAAGAAAAGTTCGTTTTTGGTTATAGTCTATTTTAGAAAGATGTTGAGTAATAAAAGCTCCTTTTGTATGCAAAGGCACTACCACGTGACCCAATGAATATTTAAGCCACTTTAATAATTTGGCATTGATTTCATTGTAAAATTCTTTATTTTTATCAAGTGCAGGTAGTACCACCCGGGTTTGGGTCAATTTATGGGTTTTACCTATTGTTATTCATTCACAAACATTGAAAATGGTGTGACAAAGACGTGTTATTTCAACTTATTGGTAGCTATATCTCACTGTACGTTGTATCGTGTAAACTTTGCGAGTGATTATTATACTTTATAAAAAGCTTGATTATGTTCAATAACAACAGTTGTACCTAAATGTAATGATGTACAGTGGCGTACTTATAAACACCTATATGTCTATGGTTTATAAGTATAGTGTTAGAAAGTTAGAAATTAATAAATACGTTTTTTCCAAAATTTAAATTAAAAAATTTATCTTTGTTAAAATTTTATAAACACACTGTATAATATACCTGTAGTGCGATATGTAAAACTAAAAAATAAGAAAAAATTGACCTAATCTAGGAACGAGTACTTTCCAATATAAAACAATCGTGAAAAATTGTGAGATACTCATAAACCATAGACATATAGGTGTTTATAAGTACGCCACTGTACATCATATCATTAAGGTACAACTATTGTTACTGAACATAATCAAGCTCTTCATAAGGTAGAAGAATCACCCGCAAAGTTCGCACGATACAACGCACAGTGAGATCTATCTACCAATAAGTTGAAATAAAGCAAGGTTTTGCAAAAAAATCGGTATTTCTTAAAATATAGCAGATATCAAAAATTTAACAAATTACTTTCTTTGCTATGAACCAGTGATTCAATTGACGTAGAGTGATAAAATTTAAATATATTATTGTGAAAGTAACACGCCATTAAAATTGGAGCAAAAATCATCGTCTTCTTTAACACCCTGTATATAAAATTTTCTGTCAGTTAAAGAAAATCCAATATTGACAATTATTTCCCAAGGGATGAGTCTATCAACCATTCAAAACTGTAGGTCGATATCATATCTGGTTCAGAAAATATTAACTGTTGCTCGAAAGCAATTGTCCATCAGTTTAGATCAATAATTTCACCTACGCCAGTGATTAAAGATAAATATTTATACATTTCATCAATTACTTCAGCAAAAAATTACCAAGTGCCAATGCAAAAATTGACAGATGTAGAAAAAATTAATTAACTGAACAAGAAATCAGTAATAATTTATATGTAGCTTTAAAAGGTGTGGTGAGTTCATTAAAATACAATCGACTTTAATAATTTATATAAGTTTCGATTTCAAAATCCAATCACAGCAATTAAAAAGTTCAAGTAAATGAATCTTAAATTCACGGAGTGGTAGTAAACATTAAGATACTAATTATTAGACTTACTGGTTCTCTTTTTGAAGAGATAGTACAAGAAAAAAAAGACTTAAACTTTGAAATAATACTTAATAAATGAGTTATTTTTAAATAAAACCCGGGATGCTGGATATAAATCTGATACAGTATTCACAGTGGTTCTTTACTTTTCAACTGCCCCTCTTTATTCATTATAATAATAATGGTGAATAATAGTAGCTTGTACAACAAGAGTGGGTATGACATGAGACTCGAAAGTTTGAGCACTCCGCCTACGGCGTCGTGCTCAATTTACTTTCTCGTGTGATATAGACAATCCACTCGGGTTGAACAGTATATTTTTTCTACAACCTTATGCTAAAAAATGTTTAAAAAAGTTTGTACGTTGCCGGGCTCGAACTCACGACCATTGGATCCATAGTAAAACGCTCTAACGTCTGAATTATTCAAGCGTTTAGTTAATTATCGTAAAACCAACTGAATAATGATGCTACATGAAATTAATTTTCTATGCACATTCAGCATGTTGCGTTATTGATAAATCTATTATAAATGCGTATAGATTTTGGTATGTTGAACAAATTAATACCATATTGTACCATCTACATTTAGATTATATAATGTAGTGTCTTGAAAAAGAAGGCGGAGCATCAGTAAAAATAATATACTGTGATTGGTCAGTACTTTTAAGAATAACAATGACTTCTCTGTAATTGACTACTGTGATTGGTCAGATTCGTTACCTATCTAGGATTGTTATAAAATTTTGCCTCACAGTTAACTGGAATAGCCTACTTTACCCGCCACTTAAGTGTAAAGGAAGCAGCAAATTTCTATTTGAGAGTAAAAAAAAACATAACCCAACGTGCTATACAGAGAAAAATATTGTAAGGAAGAGTTGCAGATTGATTTGACTTTTTAATTTTATTATTTTTGAAGTTAGAAAATAAGAAAATAACATAAATAGCCGTAATTTTTCTATTTTTATCATTTAATATCAATAACTTCTGCATGGCGGATGATATAAGTTGGACCTATAATTATAATTGAAACTTAAAAAAATCTCAATTTTTTTTTTCGAAAAAAAATATACGGTATACCCGCCAAACTAAAAGTTATTGTAACCCCTTTAGTAAAATGTTTGTAGTATTAAATTTTTAATTAGACAAGCCAGAACAATGCCGCGTTTTACGCTGGTATGGCCGGCGCTTAAACAACTTTTAGGAACCCGTATATCGGGACATTAGGCACATCTATTGTAATACTTATGAAATTATACTTTGTTTGAACCATATTTCTTCGATTTGATTCGTACAATTTTAATGACACAAATTATGACGCACAGGCAATTATTCGCTGAGAATACTGTTATGTTACCTAGAAATAGGTAATATCCTGAACAGTGTGCTCTTCTGGAATTATAAACGAAAACTAGAAAGAAGTTTCATATTTCTTGAATAATATTATATTACATTCAGATATATTTAGAAGCACTTTAATGACTCCGAAATAGACCAGTAAAAAACGATATAGCATACACTAATGTCCCAAAAATGATGTGAATATTTCCTTGTTTGATTTAATTAAAAATAAATTAATCATAATGATGCTGTACATACTACTACTAGTTATAATATGAAATATTTTGTTTTCAGATTTGTCGCGATTAGAAAAATCACCACTGTTAGCAAATGGATACAATCATCCTCCTCATCTAAGTCACATGCAATTCATGCAACTTCCTCATCCTGCGGCGGCACATTCGGCTTTGTTATCGCCAGCGATGCCACACAATTTAAGTCGACATGACGGCTCGATTATTAAAAATCAGGGTATGCCTACGATGGAAGCCATTGCAAGGTAAGTTATTTATTTACATACCACTTAAATTGTTTAACTTTATTTGTAAGTTGTAAGCTAGGAGCTAAAACAAAGGGTACAATCTCATGCCACATATAAATTAAAGAAAGATCTTTCTAATCATACTCTACAAGATCAGACGCAGCATTGATTGTATTGGAAATAAAGGAACACTATATGAAGTGTCCAATCCAATAAAAAATGTTAGCTAAATTTCACTTCAGTAGCGGTCAACTCTAAATTTTTTTAATGCTTATAGTTTCTCTGGATCTATTAGATCTCTCTTCTCAACGGTTCAGGACTCAGTTCCATTGACTGACATAGAGGACGCAAACAAATGTAGTTTGTTTTTACATAATTGGTACAATCGTAGAAGAATTATTTATTCTCAAAATTACTGAAAGTGAACAAGGTATACATCTGGCCAGTTGAAAAATAGAAAAAAAGTATAAAAGCGTTCGATATTTAATTTCATTTTTGGTAAGCCTTGGAGCTTGTTTAGATTACGTTATATTAATCAATTTAGTCATAACATAGCTTATAGCATAACTTGGTCAATGAGAATCCTATTATAAGTAGTAAAGGGTGTTTTTTAAGTTAGATAGAACTTTAGTTAGGAATCACGGTCAGACCGAACTGTCAATCTGCCGCTGTTTATAAAATTTATATTTAGTACAATTTGGCAAATTATCATGTATAGACTCGGACACAGACTTTTTCGCTAATTGGGCTTTAGCACAGTTAGAAGTTGACTCGTTGTTTTACCGCAAAATTTTGTTTAGCGATAAGGCTCATTTTTGGCTAACCGGATTTGTAAATAATGAATTTTTCTTTCAAATTATGGATTATTTTAATCCAGACGAGATGTAGATGCAGATGGCGCTACATGTCACACCGCGAATGAAACTGTCGCCTTATTGCAAACAAGATTTGGTGATAAGTTAATTTCGAGAAATGGACCTGTTAACTGGCCACCCAGGTCTTGTGATGTGATGCTCCTAGATTATTTCCTATGGGGCTACGTCAAGTCATTGGTTTATGTTAATAAACCAGCAACAATTGACGCCTTAGAAGCCAACATTGTTCGCATTATTCATGACGTACGGCCAGCAGTGCTCGAAAAAGTCACCCAAAATTGGACTCAAAGAATGCTCCTACCTCGTGAACAGCCGCGGTGGCCACGTGCCCCAAATCATTTTTAAATGTTAATGCCATAGAATGATTTTTCAAAGAAAATTAGTTTTTGATCACAAAAATATTTTCTTTATTATTTTTCCAAGTGTAAAGTTCTATCGTGTTTTAAAAAACACCCTTTATAAGATTGTTTTAAATTTGACTGAAGGAATTGGGTTTAACGTTCGATGGTTAAATCATCTTTAACATATAAAAATACTACAAATTTAGGCTTAAAATCGATTAGAGACGTGATTATATTGAGTAACTGAGTATCTACCACCCTTAAGTTATTAAAAAAGTAGGCATTTTTTTTCTCCAAAAGAAACGAAATAATTTTATTTTCTATGCTGATACTTCTCGTTTGATAATTTCTTGAGAGCCCTTTGGCGTGTCACAGAACTGCTATCAAAAGAACAAGGGTTGGCGCTAGTAGTTGTTTACACTCCGAATTAGTTCACCGTATTCGTCATTATCATTTCAACACTGGCCTGGTAATTAAAATGCAAATCCATTCGACTGAATGCGTGTACACGTCACGAAGAAGCGCCATGATTAATTCTCCAGGTAGACTGGCGCGGCGTCTAGTCTTTGTTTTTCATATATTTATTTTTGCTTAAATCTATTGTTACAATATATGATTACAATATAACTCCAACGCTCTTTCGATTTAATTACACATCTTCAACTTAAATAAATAATTACCAGCCGTTGTGCAAATAATTCTTGATTTCTAGTAGATAATATTGAAATGAAACTAAGAAAAAATAAATTTCATGCAATCAAAAGTTACCCTAATCTAATAGAGTAGTGAACATAATTTAATACAAATTATGGCAAAATATACTGCTAATGATCTACTATTATACCATGCAGTTGTTAACTAAACTGCTGGACAATTGCTTTCGAGCAAGAAACATTTCTCATAAATTTAACAGTTAATATTTTCTGAACCAGATATGATTTCGACCTACGGTTTGAATGGTTGATAGATTCATCCCTTAGGAAACAATTGTCAATGTTGGATTTTCTTTAACTGTCAAAAATTTTTATATATTAAAGAAGACGATGATTTTTGCTCCAATTTTAATGGCGTGTAACTTTCACAATAATATTTTTAAATTTTATCACTCTACATCAATTGAATCACTGGTTCGTAGCAAAGAAAGTAATTTGTTAAATTTTTTATATCTGCTATATTTTAAGAAATACCGATTTTTTTGGAAACCCTTGCTTTATTTCAACTTATTGGTAGCTAGATCTCACTGTGCGTTGTATCGTGCAAACTTTATGAGTGATTATTATACCTTATAAAAAGCTTGATTATGTTCAGTAACAATACGCGTACCTAAATGTTATGATGTACAGTGGCGTACTTATAAACACATATGTTATGTTTTATGAGTATAGTGTTAGAAAGTTAGAAATTAATAAATACATTTTTTCCAAAAATTAAATTAAAAAAATTATTTGTTAAAATTTTGTAAACACACTGTATAATATATCTGTAGTGCGATACGAAAAACTAAAAAATAAGAAAAATCACCTAATCTAGGGGCGAGTATTTTCCAATATAAAAGAATCGTCAAAAATTGTGAGATACCAACCATAGACAGTATAGACACATAGGTGTTTATAAGTTACAGTACGCCACTGTACATCCTAACATTTAGGTACAACCATTGTTACTGAACATAATCAAGCTTTTCATAAGGTATAATAATCACTCATAAAGTTTGCACGATACAACGCATAGTGAGATCTAGCTACCAATAAGTTGAAATAAAGCAAGGGTTTCCAAAAAAATCGGTATTTCTTAAAATATAGCAGATATAAACAATTTAACAAATTTCTTTCTTTGCTACGAACCAGTGATTCAATTGACGTAGAGTGATAAAATTTAAAAATAGTATTGTGAAAGTTACACGCCATTAAAATTGGAGCAAAAATCATCGTCTTCTTTAACACCCTGTATATAAAATTTCTTGACAGTTACAGAAAATCCAACATTGACAATTGTTTTCCAAGGGATGAATCTATCAACCATTCAAAACAGTAGGTCGATATCGTATCTGGTTCAGAAAATATTAACTATTAAATTTAGGCGAAATTTTTCTTGCTCGAAAGCAATTGTCCAGCAGTTTAGTCAGTGTGTTTTTTAATTGTCGTCCTTATATCCTTAGTAGCTAAAGCTTCTAAGTCAATCTGCTATGACGAGCAACCGAAATAAAAATACAAGCATTTAATTTGGAAATGTTTAGAAGTAAAAAATTGTTTAATTTGACTCTTAGGCGAAACTCCATTATTTCATACAGATTAGCTGTATATTCAGGTCGGGTTTGTGTATACAAATTCTATTATATAATAATGGCTGGAAATTTTATTTCAAGTGCCCATACAGCTAATACCGTTTAATTCTGATGTATTCTTTTCATCTTAACCCAGCATGAATGTTATTCCCAGGTATATGTATATCATTAAATATCTTTTTTTTTGTAGTAAGGCAGTCCTCGCATGGGGAAACTTATAAAAATGGTAGTAGCTTGGATACTAAAAGGCTGGGCGACTAGGTTACCCAGAATGTATATTTGAATGTCGATATTCACATGGCGCTACCTAAGTTGCGGCGACTGGGAGACCCGGTAACCCGAGTATCTGTGACTCGACATGCTTGTCACCACGCTAGTCCAGTCTGTTGAGTGATATAAAACAATAAATATGCAGCCAGTTTTAAAGCTAAAATTCATGAATGTATCGGCCGTGTGCAACTTGAGTAGTCTAGTTGCCTAGCCCCTTAGTCTCCATGCTATCACAGTTTCTTTTAAGTTTCCCCGTTTGAGGACTGCCTGTGTCTTCAAGATGAAGTATTTGATACATTTCGTCTTCATGATATATATTTTGGTTGTACCGGAATGTCAAAGCATTAAATTATCTAGGCACCAGTTGTTTCCTTCTTTACAGATATCCTCTCCTAAAGACGACCATTGCTGTCAAAAAACCTAGAGGTTTTAAAAAATTTAACATATGAAGTAGAAATGGAAAGTTTTTGCATTATTTAAAATATATAGCATTACTTTTATAAGGAATATTTCTGATATTAATGACGATTGGTTATTAAACTCCTATTATGCTGTTAGTGATGTCGATGTGGAATAAGGTTTTATTCATTTAGCTCATTTTACCAATCTATTCGCTGGATTGTTTCAGATTGTTTGGTGGATGTATCTGTTTAATGTTATCATTAACAAAGCAGTATCATTCGTAAATATAGCTACAATTATAGTTTCTGCTCCTATGATATTATATGTACACAATTACTAATAAATAGATTCTTAAACGCTTTCTTAAGGTACTCCTGTCTGTATTTAATTTTTTTTGCTTTAGAGTATTTATACTATACGTTTTGTTTAGGTTAGTTAGTACCTTGTGTCATACTTTATCAAAAGCTTGGACTCTATCAAGGAAGATAGTTGTCAGTTAAGCTCTTTCTGAATTAAAATATATGATTTAAGATAAAATTATTATTTTATGATCGTAAATCATTTTAAAAATATGTTTTCAAACATAATAATCTGTAATAGTGATATGGACCTACTTAGTTTAACCACGTTTAGTGATTTGCCTGCTTTGTAGCATGACTTTAGGTACTCTCCACGTCTTGGGAATATGTTTTAATCTGAAAGTTTAATGAATTAACTCAGTGTATAACTGGGTCGTTCATTATTAAGTGAGTGATTAAGTTCTGCTTTACTTAGTTTATTGATTTTTCCTTATTCAGATCATTTAATTGAAATAGAACATTAAACACCCTTTAACTCTCACAATTTAAAGACAAATTAAAGACGTGGTCATACTAAAGCCATCTCATCAGTTAGCCTAACGATGTCGCTATACTCAGGACCAAAATAATGACGGTAATTCCAAGTTGCGAAGTTATAAATGTCCGTGTTATCCAAAAACAGCAGCTAGACGCTGAACAGCGACTCGTCCACGTAATCCCTTCAACCTTTACGTGTCTTAGCCGACAAACTGGCGGATTTAAGTTCAAAGATCTTGTGCAAAATCTGTTCTTCGCCGGGTTGAAAGTAGTTCCAAGTTTATGCAATATTTAATGCGACAAACATTTCGGGATTATAAGAAAATTTAAGTTGCCGTGTATGTTGTGTAAAGACGGATTTCGTTGACGAATCTCTCGTTGGAAAGGATGCTATGATAAATAATGTATACCTACTGCGAAATGCAGATGTGATTTAAAATAAACTTCTCAATTTCTTTTCTTCTCTTCCTCTATTTCATATTATTTTATTAACACAAATGCTAAATTAAAAAAAGGCTCACAATAATATTGAAAAATAATATTCATTGACGTGTCGTTTTGACAACCTTTTTCATTTCGAACTTTATTTTATATTAAAAGTAATTTTAAAGTAAAAAATAATTAATTGGATCATATTGTCGCGTAGGGAACAATTAAAGGGGACAAGTCTCCATAAAACCACACTTTATTTATACAAAAATCTGAAAAGGCAGTTACACAGTTACAACAAGTTATAACTACTTACAAAACCATGATTTGGCTAAGGGCAAGCTCTCACTGGCAACTTTGCTGGAATGGGACCGTACTTGGGGCCGCTACTGACTCGTATCGACCGACTGACTTTACTGGATCGAATGGTATCTACCCAAATAGTATTGACCTAATGGTCGAGACCCGAATGGTATCTTTTGCATAGTACCGGCCTGCTATTTATATTACTATAACTGGGACAGTTTATTTATTTGTAACAAAATGCAAGCTCGGTATTATGCTAAGATAGCATCCTTGTCGTTTGTATGTTTTAATAACAAAGAATGGGGTGAGTAGGTATGAAGTTTAAATAATAAATAAATGGGAATTTAAGAAAAAAAAGGATATGTCATATGTTTATATATGACAATATTATGAATAAGTCTCATTATTCAGCAAAAGAAGATATGCTCATTTTAAAGTTTAATTAAATTCTGACAGAATTGAAAAAAATATACGATTTAATCAACGGCATGACTCGAATCAAAAATTACGTCAGAAGCTGTGACCAACATCTAGTCAGTAATTGTACGGACTTTAAAACTAAATTAATGAGTTATCAATTCAGAGGATCTCAGCAGTTTCAATTGGGTTCTTCAGTTATCCAAACTAAACTTATTTGCCCCTATAATTAAATACCATAGACCTTGAACTAATTGACAATAATCATTGATGTGTATTGTTTTTAGGTCGGGAATATGGGAAAATTGTCGAGCAGCGTATGAAGACATTGTTAAACATCTGGAAAGGTATGTACTTTAAACATAATTTATTAAACGAAGTGTGTAAAAAAATTAAGATTTGTTCTCTAGCTATTGAGTAATCAGGGTTGCCCAGTATCATCGACACATAGTTTTCTTGGAACAACCATTAAACTCTTTAGATTCAATTGTAGAAGGCTTTAATATTTTTATCACCCTGTATTTATTTCACAGGGTGTCTAGTCCTTGAAATGACTGTACAACGCTTCATTACAAATTCCTGGACCAAAAATACTGCGATCTAGGCAAACTTACCTATATGCAACGTTGCGTCGTTTTGGCGCTACAGGGCGAGAAAAAGTTTTCAAATTAATATTGTTTTTTTGGAATAATTTCTAAACGCCTTTATCGATTTCCACCAATTTTGAAACTAAGAATGACCACTATTAATAGCGTGTTTTGAGGTATACGTCATCTGTTTTACCTGCAAATTAAAAAATGGCATATGTGATTGGTAATTAAAACTTCCTCTTTTTGTTACCCCCCGTATAAATGACATAAATTATTTCTCTGACACTAGCTGACTTCACGTTAAAACTTTTTTGTCTCTTGTAAAAATTTATCCAGACTTGCAGTTTCTCTACAAAAAAAAAACCATACCTTGTAATTCTTTATTGCTGTTTACTCAGAACGAGGAAACATGAAAATTTTTTTAAAGCTAAATAGTTACCAACTAGTGTGATTTTTATAACAATTTTTCGAAACTTTTTCATGTTTTGCATTGTAAATAATTTTTTTGTAAGAAAACTGCATGTCTGGCAAGAGAGACAAAAAGTTTCAACGTGAAGTCGGCTAGTGTCAGAGAAATAATTTACGTCGTTTATACGGGGGGTAACAAAAAATGGAACTTTTAATTACCAATCTTTTGGGTTGTTCAGTTGCTTATAGAACTGAATTGTTCTTATTTAAATTTTCTTATCTGCAACTGCGATTATTAAAAAACAAAAAATATCCCCTGGACTTTCTATTTAAAATATACAGCTATATCAAATTTGTTATACTTGGTCAGATTAAAAAGTCATCAATATGAAGTTCTTTTATAGAAATGGAACATAGAACAAAAACAAAACAAAAAATAAATATTTTATTTTATAGTTATTTCTCATCGGGTCACCTTGCCATGCTTTATAAAAAGCTCATTTAAACTTTCTAATATACAACTGCAATGATAAAAAATAAAATGTTTACTTACTTATAACTTAACTTTCTTTTGCCAATAAGAACTTACACAAGAAAGACAATAAACACAAATAAATTACACCAAATATTATCACATCCATTGTCCACACGGCCATGAAAATGGCCGAATATTGCATTAAAAACACGAAAAAACGGACACGGAACCGCAAAAGCACCCTACATAACATAACATAACATAACCTCCTGACAGTCCTGGCTAGAATGATATGTCACCCACCGTCAAGGGCGTCAAGTCTCTGTTGTAAAGTGAGTACAGCGATGCGGTTAGTTAGACATATGAAGAATAATATTACTTGAAAAGAAAAGTTAGTTCTGGTAACTACGAATTCATCTAAATCAAAATTAACAAAATGATAGGGACTACAAATTCATAATGTGTTATTACAACAAGCGTAATTGAAAAATACAAGTTTGTAGTAACATTTCAATAGGATATATACAGAGTAAAATTCAGCTAAACAAAATATTTTATTTCTGCCAACTAATATGAAAACAAGATATTTCTTTGTTCTGATGGCATCATTTTTTGGTAAATATAACTAAGAAAAAAATCTTTTTTGTTTTCCTAACTAAAAATAATTATTTTTGGTAACGTAAACACGAGAACAAATAAAAATTAGTACCAAATACCAAGTCATTTTTAAGAGTGTTCTTAGTTCTAAAATTAGTAGAAATCGATAAAGGCGCTTAGAAATTATTCCGAAAAAACCAATATTAATTTGAAAACGTTAGCGCCCTGTACCGGCAAAATGAAGTAACATTACATATAGGTAAGTTGTACAGTCATTTCAAGGACACCCTGTATTTATGCTATGTATTCGATTTGTAGCTCACTAACTTTAACCATTAATTTACATCAAGAGTATTCAAATGAAATAAATCACGAAATCGCGCGTATGTAATTGCACACCAACCCTTAACCCCGTGAGTTCATCAAACCCCCTCGATTAGCAATGGTAAAAATGCGGCAGCACGAAGCAGAATATCGCGATTTATCCTGCGGGTCTGGCGTTACAAATCATGGTCGACAAGCGTCGTCACTAAGCCAGGATCAGGTTAAGCCTCGCGATTTAAATCTGTGACGCTTTGATAAATGGTACGCGTGGGGATGCGATTGCGTATTTGTCAATATTTGATGTGATTTTAAGGGATGTTGCAAATAAATTAAAATTTGAAATTTAAAGGTAATAAAGCAACAATAAATTATTGGGTGCAGCTAGGGTTGCCACCTTCTTTACCAACAATTCCGGGAGTTTAATAACCAAAGAAAAAGTTGAAGGTAAATACGTTTATTTACATAAACAAAAACCCCTTCAGTGACTTCTAAAAAAAAAAGGTCGCCGCCTCCCCCCACGCTCTATAACGCAATAAGCAGAGACAAACAATACACTGCCCTCTTGTCCAAGTGACCTAAAAAAAAAGGTCGCTGCCTCCCCCATGCTCTTGCACCGTTTTGTAAACTGGATTTCCAGGAGAAATTATATGAAACCCAGGAAACACGGTTTTCTAGGCCCGATTCCGGGAGACTCCCGGATTACCGGGAGAGGTGGCAACCCTAGGTGCAGCTGAAACCAATTCTCTTTTATATTCGGATAATAATTTTTTCTACAACCACCTATGAAAATGAGAAAAAAAGCACGGGTAACTTGGCTCGAAAGCGCCGAATATCACACGATTTTTGAAAAAAAATATTTCAACACTAGTGTGGAAATACAACGCACACTAATTAATTTAAACATATAGTGCCAATTTGACAGTTTATCTCTATTTATTAAAAAGATCAAATTATAGAAAGCAGTAATTGTAAAGTGTTTAACTTATTTATCATGTATTTGTCGAGTGATTCAGAAATAGAGTGTGAAAATACGCCATCTGAAATTTTAAAAAATGTTAATAATATATTGGAAAATCTGTTACCAGAAAAAACAAATCGGGCTGAAGAAAGTGTCATGTATTAAACAACAAATCTTTATTGATATAGAAAATAGAGCTCTAGCCTACAGATCGCAAGGTCACAGGTTCAAGTTCCATCAGGAGTATTTGACTTTTTTTTATAAAAACATTAAATAATTTATAGAATTATTTTGAATTGAAATCTTCCTTATTGGGTGGATTTTTTAAGTTTATGTTTAATGCATCTTTCCTTGATTAAATTTAAAAATTTTCCAATTCAGTTAATCTAGAAGTCAATCCAGGATTAGTTCTTCCCATAATATATATAAAATATGACAAAATAAAAGTTATACTAGAAATAAAGGAAAAGCACATTGACAAACTATGAAACCGGATATTAAGTGGAACATAATCAAAAGTATGCTAATTTCAACACTAGTGTTAATATTTTTTTTTCAACACCACTGTTGAAATATTTTTTTTACAAATCAAAGGCTTTTTTAATAATTCTTTGTGGTCGTAGGAAAAATAGTGTACATTACTCGTGTGAAAGTGATTATTCTAAAACTTGAAGAATTTCCGCACTCGGCTGACGCCTCGTGCTAAATATCTCCTCGTTTGAGAAGTATCACTTTCATAACTTGTTATGTAATATACTAATACGTTATCTATAATGATATCTCTGTATTATACAAACTTCTAATCTAGTTAAATTCTCTCCAGCACAAGCCAGAAAAATTGTGATGGCGCGCAGGGATAAAATACTTATTCTCGAAGTCTTGAATATCTTGCACGCATGCACTTACTATACATGAACCCATTTCGTGTCGTGTTTCCGATGAAATTATAAAACATAATTGCTATTTTTCCTATACAAAATTAATTTACTTTAACCTATATAACCCACCCTATGAGTTAAATGCTTAGTAATTTGCACCTTTATTTAACAATAAGTTGAAGCGTATAAGTTTAAGAATTTTAATCATTGAGAGATGTTTAAAACTCGTGAGACTAAGCAAATAGGTATCTATCATCAAATGTTCTTGATTAATAAATAAAGGGCAGTGGATTCGGCTTTTGCTGATCGGTATATTAGTATATAAGAGTGACATAAACTAATAATTTTAGTGCCTGAAACAATTACTTATTATTTAGAAGTAATAAGTTAATTGAGCCAAAAACAACAGACAAGCAGTTAACATATACCCGAAAATGTTAATTTTATCAAACAAGAGGTGACTCTGGCTACTCATTTAACATCGTAGAAAAAAACCTTTCCACAAATAAGAATCATTGTAAACAACAAACCAACAAAAGTCATAGTTGATACAGGTGCGTCAGTTAACGTAATGGTTTGAGGTTTGAGACAATGAAGTTTTTTTGAGTTTCACCTAAAGGCAACTGGAAATACTTACCAGTTGAAACGTTGTGGATTAAATAGAAATAAAGACACAAAATTCTTCTAGCATTTAAAAATGACGTTAGTCTTCGATCCAGAAAAAGGCTTTTAGTGAAATGCAGGCATGTTTTTCGTTGTCGCTCAGGTTGTAGGAACCAGTAACCTCTTCGGGCCCGCCAACAAATTGAACTTTTTTTTTGTAACCGGATAACATAAAGTACTAATTAGTGTCCCCTAAATACAAAAAAAAATAACAACAATTTTTTTTTGTTTTGTTTTTTCAGAAAATGATGGTATCATATATGATACGTTGGGCCTCAAATGAAACAAAATGTACATAATGCAAAAATTACCTTTATTATTCATAAATGTATTTTACAACCTTTTACTTATTGGTGAAACTTTCTAAAACAATTTCTTTGGATACTGCAACACAAAAACACATTACATTGAACATATCGACAGAACGTCAAGCCTTTACAGCCTGAAAACCTACACTTGAACCGGGATTTCTGCAAATCGTCAGGAATCTCTCCTTCTTCGAAATCGTCAATGTTACACTCCTGTTAAATTTCGCTTTGGACTTCTCGATCATGTTCTGCTTCCAAGTCCGAGTTCCCCCCCCCCCTTCTTCTCATTTACCCCCAATTTGTCTGGGACTGGCAAATTGGGGTTCATCTAAGTCGTTCCATCCACCATCACTATCATCTGCGACTATTCCGTCCTCTAAGTCAGACTCAACGAGGTTTAATTTGCTCCAACTTTTTATAAGTGAGGTTACCTAAAATAAGTACGAGAAAACATATGACTTACAGTACCACATACAATATTTTAAACTCCCCAAAGACAATACAAAAAAGTCACACACGGCCCAGAGTATCGCATATGATACTTTAAAGTTCGGGTTCAAAATCTGACCAAACAATTAAAAAACATATCAACAAACCAAGTATTAAATCACACATACCTTTCCCAAACAATAATCTAACCATTTCATACAAAAAAATCATAAACTTAGGTATGTGTTTGTTTTCGATTAATTAGAGGCCGTCATAACCTAACCGCACCATCACAAACAACAGCCGATGCTGATCCCTAAACACGTGGTAGGCGAAAACTCAAAGTTACGCGCAAATGTCGACGCATATTATATAGGCTGACCAGAAATTTTTGAAACCAAAAGAGTACACATTTTCTCTCTGTCTGGAAAAATGCGCCGCAGGCAAATTTTTTTAGGTGCCACGCCCTTTTTTGGACTATCAAAACCTAAAAATTTAATAGTGAAAAGCGAAAGTTAATCACTAAAGGCACCTCGAAAAGATTTCGCAAGGTTCGAAAACAATACATTTACTAGTGCATACCGTGGGGTCCTAACCACGTGTATGCACTAGTTCATCCTTTTTACGTCCCTAGAGGTCCACCACGCCACTCTTGGTATTAGAAATAATTAGTAGCATACTATTTTTTAGCTTTCTTTTATCCACTTTCCGAGGATCGAATTCGGACCGCTACAGTCGAATACCGGTAACTCACCTGCTCAGCTACCTTCGTGACTAACTGCAGTCATCGATAAATACTAAACGTTCTAGAATTCCGAGGTACCATCGCGCCGATAAAAAACTGGGACAGGAAATTTTTCTATTTTCTCCTAGACTATTAAGAATAATTTTACATCAAGCCTGGTACCAGTAAAATGTCATGAAAATTTGCATGTCAATAAAGATTGTCACTTTATGATTGACTCGTCAAACATACAATCATATATTATTTGTAAATATGCCACAATTAACCCCCCAGCAAAAGGCAATTATTTATAGTCGGTTGCGAGATAGTGTTGCTATTAGGGATATTGCAGATGAACTGGGAGTAAGCAAGAATACCGTGCTATTGGCAAAACAAAAAATAGCAAGACATGGGACTATTATTAGGAATGCAGGTTCTGGTCCCCCTAAAATTTCTACTGATGATCATGATAGAAGACTGGTTAATTATCTAAGGGATCATCCCTTCGAAACTGCAATCAAGGCAAAAGAAGAGACGAATTTTCCAGGTTCTGCAAATACCGCAGACAGGGTTCGAAATTCCGATATACGAAGCCGTTGTGCTGCCAGTAAAAATTTTTTAACGGAAATAAATAAACAGGGCAGGTTAGAATTTGCACATGAATATATTAATCAAATAAATTTATGGGAAACAGTTATATTTTCTGACGAGAAAACTTTTCAGTCATGCAATAATGGGAGAATTCGGGTGTATAGGCCTTCCGGCATGCGGTATGATAAGAGATACACCCACAAAACCAACCAAAGTGGGCGTTTCTCCATAAATGTTTGGGGCTGGATTAGCGCTAGAGGACCAGGACTTTGCCAAATCGTCGAAGGAAGACTAACTGCAGCAGTATACGTTAATATACTAAACGAAGTGATGATACCATCGGTAAACGCTGTATACGGTCAAAATTACACATTTCAGCATGATAATGCTCCAATACACACAGCGCGCATTGTACAAAATTTTCTCCAAGAAAATAACATAGCAGTTCTTCCCTGGGCTTCGAAGAGTCCCGATTTGAACCCGATAGAAAACATTTGGGGTGCCATGGTCAAATCTATGTATAAACATGATTTTCAACCTAGAAACAGGGATGAATTACGTCATAGGATAAATCAAGCTTGGGATGAAATAACTGTCGAATTATGTAGAAACTTAGTTTTAAGTATGCCACAAAGGCTCCAAAAAGTAATAAACAGAAATGGTTCTATAACCAAATATTAATTTTGTGTTGTTTTGACAAACTTTGTGTTCGCAATTTTTGTCTTTTTATTAAATGTATTTTATTACCTGTATTAGCTTTATTTATTATTTTGTGGTAATGGTAAATATAATAATTTATAAAATATTTGACTTTAAAAAAATCTAATAAATTTACTTTATCCATATTATATGATGTCTCTCAAATTTAACCACCCCGTATCGAAAAATACAAAACATTCCATTATGTAACCTAGGTTACTTTTTAAATTTTGAATGTTTTTCCTTTTTAGCTCTAGACACCTTTTATAGTCTAGGGGATATGTATTTCTTACATTGTTTTTGTAAATCTCTTGTCCCAGTTTTTTATCGGCACAATAGTACATCATCAAGAATCTAAGGTAACATTATTTCGAACCTTCGTTATGCGACACCTAAAATATGACAACTTGACATTTAAGTTAATAAAAGGACCAGTTTATTAAAAACGTCATAGATATCACTCCAAAAAGTTACAGTACTATTAATATTCATCCCTCCGGCATCTGCAGCAGAGAGCAGCAAGCAAAGAAATATTCGCCTTGTCTAGCTAATTGGTCGGGTCCATGTCTCGACGTGGATTAATTAATTTTCGGGGCCTTAATTCGTATTTGAGTCGCGGACCGAGCCGCCGTTTTGTTAATTCCGTTTCCCGTTAATCGTTCGGACAGTTCCGGATTTGGTTTACGCCTCGGCCGTTTATTTACTTTAAATTTAATTGTAAATAAATCTGCGTCGGTTTTTGTTTGCATCATCTGCGGTTTAAAGTTTGTTTTGGGAAAAGAAAAGAGCCGGGACCGAAATTTAGACTGTAGTATGCAAATAGGAGTAAATAACAATTTTAATTTGAGGTTTAGGAAACCTGTCTTCGTGCTTTCAGCAGCTGGGATGGAATATGGAATAAGCACAAAAGTAAACACGTAGAACTTAAATTCGCAATGAGTATTTTATGTTAAAAATAATGTTTAGAATTTACAGAAACAAAGTGCGAACGACTGTGTTTAGGCATGATAAGGTGAAGAACTTTGGCTCGGTTCGATGCTAGACTAGTTAGGTTAGGTAAATTCATTTAATATGCTGAGCCCACCATCCATACAGTAATGTGCATTTAATACACATTAGTTAATTCGTTATGGTGGAATTTTGCAAAAGAAAGGTATTGAAAACTTATAGCCCTGGTAGTGCTGTTTGGCTTGCTGAAAGTAAACTCGTCAAATAAAATCATTTGTGCCGATAGAGACCCGCATCGTACCGATTAGATTGGAGAATCGTTTCCAGTAGAGAGACGTGTTGATATTGATCCTAAGGGATTATCACTTATAAAACCACTAGAGGTCAATTATTTTCGGATTTAATTTGACCTCGTGTGGTATTCGGTAAGAAAATTCCACACCAAATTGTGTTTAAATAATTAAAATTTATTTTTCGATTTCCAACAACGTCAATTTTCGTCTTCATCAAGTACCAGTGAAACATAAAAGGTTGAGGGCCGTTTGCACTGGTTCCACTTAAGACGTTTTAGGTGGGGCTTAACTTAAGGTGTCACTTAACTAAAACTTTTCGTTGCACAGTCGCTAAACCGGCACATAAGCTAGCCCTTAAGTTAAGTTAACCTAAGTTAAGTTAAGTTAAGTCCCACCTAAAGCGTCTTAAGTGGAGCCCGTGCAAACGGCCCTTAGTCGACTTAATTATTTAGTTACCATGGCAACTAAGTCAAACCCTTACCTAAAAATTATTTCAGTTTTAAGCTGTCAAGCGGCACGACAAAAAAAATGTTTTGCTTCGGTCAAGAAAGTAAAGAAAATATTCGCCAGGAGATTAAGCAGTTGACACCCCCTCGAATTCGTTCTACTGATTGTAGTAGCTCAAAAGTGCCATTTTAGGATCTAAAATATTATATTCTTTCATTTTATAGTTACTTGGGCTTACTACAAGTTAGTAGAAAATCATAATTTAAAAGGTTTTTCGGAACGCTGCATGAACAGATTTACAGCGCGTCACAGTTTTGGCAGCAATTTAGACCGTTAAACTGTTAATTTCGACTCGTTGCACGAAAATACCATCTCTAGACACAACACAGAATATTCTTTTATTTTACATAAGTTCTGAGTAACTACAAGTGGTAGAAAATTGGTCTTTTGAGCTTTTATTAACTTTTCATACGCGCTTTATTGGTATGGAATTCATAACCAGCGCGCAGCATCGTCAATCATTGGAGGTTGTGATCATCGTATTTTGACAGTTCAAAACATCAGAAAAACTCAAGGTCCTTAGATAGATAGGTTGTCTGGTAACATGGTGGCGGAAGCGACGATGAGCGGGGTGTCCGCGTCATCACGAGGAACTAATACATTTGTTTACATCTGATTTGTATGTGTTTTAAGCTAGATACAACGCAAAAAAGCGGTTTTCAGTGTTATTTGTGTGTTTAACGTTAAATTCTAAAGTGTGAATATATTTGTTTTTGAACTGATAATAACATTTAGTGGAAAAACTATTAAAAATACTGAATTTTCATCAAAGTTTTCTTTTTCTTCTTTCTCTATTTCGTTTGGGTGGCCTTAGTGGTCAAAGTTTTAATTTTGTGTATTTTAAGGTTAGTTTATTAAACTAGATTCTCACGCTAAATCGTTAGTTTCAAACGAATTCTGTGATTATTTATTTAGATAATGGGAGGTGGCAATGTTTGTAGCATAGCTACATGCAAAAGTAACTCCAAGAGGCCAGATCCAGATGGAAAAAAGATAATTTTTTTTACATTTCCAAAAAACCCCAATATTTTGAAAGATTGGATTAGAAAATGTTGCCGAAAAGACAATTGGACGCCCTTTTTTGGACTATCAAAACCTAGAAATTTTACGTTTCGATAAAACCGAAAAAACGTAGATATAGAGAAATTTTGAAATATGGATCAACGACAATGCAAACATGCAAAGATGATTTTAAAAAAAACTGATCTACCTATGTATTTGTGGCGACAAAATCGTATTTAATACTCAAAATATTAATATTACGTATAAGCTTTTAGTAGGTACCTACTTAAAAATAAAAGAAAGGACAGTTTCGATTTGAATCAATTCGAGGACCTGGAAATACATTTTTAAAAGTTGTAAAACGGAAAAAGAGAACTTTTACCTAAATTTTAACAAAAAAAACAAAGAATACTGGAGTGATAAATAGAGAACTGTTCTCTTAAAAAGATTACGTCTGGTCAGCCTATCATAAGATAAGCTTGATCTCTCTATATTTACTTGTAATTATTTTGCGTTAAAATTTTGGACTACATACAAACTTAAAAAATATATTTGTCAAATATCAAACAATCTATTAAACCATATTTTCAGAAATATTTTTATACCACCAATACATTTTGATAGTGATTTAAAATGAAAGTGTGGATACATTACTAAAAGTATTTTTAAATTTATGGTATAAGTGTAGTTTTATTTCTCGCAATTTCCACAATTCCTATATATGATAAAACGTGTTTTTTTAAATATACATTTTTTGACACTATCAAGTCCAATTCTTTTAATAATTTTAGCACTTGGACCTATAATGTTTCTGGGGCTATTTTCTGATAGACCTATTTAATCACAATATTAATATAATAAGGTATTTATTAAAAGATTTTTTTATATATTACCGCAATCATAAATTCTTCAATAAAAGAAAATCAAACAGAAAAATATTTTGTTACGATAATAGTAATGATTTGTAAAAAGCGTTTTAAGGGCTAGATTCAGTTTATTTCCCCTCTTAAATAGGGTTCGTCCATCGGGACTATATTTCTTCATTTCTATATATGTATGATTTACACTTGCCTCTTTAAAGTTGCGGTAACTACGTGATTCGTGATCATGTGCCAGAAGTTATATTTTTTAAATTTAAGCTATGTAAAAGAGTCACAATATCTCAATATTGGCTAAGAGACTTATGGCACACCTACCCACAATTTGTCGACAAATGATATTTAAAAACATGTTTTAAATTACATTTCCAAACTCCTTAGCTTGCATTCGTATATCAAGAGATTTTAAAAAGTTCCTCTAAATGACGCATTCCCGCGCATTAAATGCGAACATCTGATTGGTCCAAAGTTACCAGACAACCTATCTATCTAAGGACCTTGAGAAAAACTCGCGTTTTGTTGTAATAAAGAATATTGTGCAGCCAGTAAAACCAAAAAAATGTGTTGTTTTAAAAATGAATCGGTTTGAAAATCATACTACATGCAAAATATGCGTGAAATTGTCTGATGTAATGATCAATCATCATGCGATGTCTTATTTATCCGCTTAATAGAGGATTGTGGCTCCTACTTGAAGAAAGAACATTTGTTTCGAATTGTTCACGACTATTTGCATCTAAACTATTCAAAATTCAAAGTGCTAAATGGAAAAAAGGTGAATAGAATAGTGTCTAAATATTATAAATATTTCATTAGACATATATTCATTCCATTCCAAGTCCTGCATTTTCGCCGTTAAGAAGAAAGGAGGTGTCCAAAGAATATAGAAAACATATTAGCTTTGTACTAATTGAAATGTTTAAAAATTATCATGTAAATAAATAGAAACCAGATTTTCAAAAAAAAATATCATAATAAACATCAAAAAATTTCCAGTATACCTAATTCGCTGTTGAGTACCAACGAGGAAAAAATTTCCACTAAAATTTATTCATTGCCATGGTAATCTATCAAAAATACACGTTTTGATTGGTTAAAAATTACAGGTGTGGAATTTTCGGGGATAATACCATAAGTGCATAAAAATTTCCGAAAATTTTGGAAAATTAAATGTTTTTTGATAACTGCATGAGTTTATTTTCATCTATAAATTGCCCGACTCCGAAGGAGGAGGGCTATTTTTTGAAACAACGATGAAAATAAACGAATGCGGTTTCCAAAAAACATTTCATTTTTCAGAATTTTCTGAAAATTTTTATGCACGAATGGTATTCGGTAGAGAAAATTTACAGAATGGAAACGTCAAAGTTGACTTCTTTATTACTTGTTTCTATGGTTGCTACAGTGCAATTTCCAGTGATGCAATTTCCACTGTAATTCAGTGGAAATTGCCCACCTCTTATGGCATTTTTTATACATGAGGGAAATTTTCGGAGGTAAGTGCACAACTGCATCAAAATTACCGATAATTTTTGAATGAAACGTGTTTTCATTGTGTGGAAAATAAAAAATAACTACTTGTTATGTTTCAACAATTTAATCAGTTTCCTGACACGTGTTTCAACCTTCTCAGGTCATTATCAAAGGAGTACAAGAAGATATCTAAGTATCTTCTTGTACTCCTTTGATAATGACCTGAGAAGGTTGAAACACGTGTCAGGAAACTGATTAAATTGTTAAAACATAACAAGTAGTTATTTTTTATTTTCCACACAATGGAAATTCCGTTTCACCAAGAATGTAGCCCAACTCAAATAAGTTATATGAAACGTGTTTTTTTATAATTGCAAGAGTTTGTTTTCATATTTTCGCGAAAAGCCCGACTCCGCAGGAGGAGGGCATTTTCGTAAAATATGAAAACAAACGATTGCAATTTGTGAAAAAAACACATTGAATAAAAAAATTATCTGGTTATTTTTATGCACGAGTGTAATTTATTTGAATATTTCCCAAATTAATTGTTAGAATATTACATTTTTTGACGTTTGTTAACAATACAATCCCGCTTTGACGTTTCATCAACAATATAAACTTGCGATGTAATTTTCGATTTCTGGCAGTGCTGTTTTCGCTGTAATTTTGCGAAAATTGCATTTCTCTTATGGGAACTTTAACATATGAGGGAAATTTTCAGTAATATCTTTTTTGTCGCATGTAATTAGCATTTAATGTTGGTTTATCGAGGTATTTGCTGGGCAATAAATGTTATAACATGATTAAAATTGTGATTCTGAACCAAAGAAAAACTACAGATTTCGTCTGCTGTCACCATCCTTTCGTAAACTGGGGTTGGCAATAAAAATCTTGCCAGCTTGCCTGCTAGGTGTCAATCTTTTCCTTCTTCATAACTATCTATTGCTTCTACTATTACTAGTATTACTACTATAATCACAAATTTGTTTTATTGAATTTATCTTAGTTCCATAATTTACATAATATTAATAATGAATAAACAAAAGAAGCTTAGCGGCAAGCGGACAGAGTAGTGCGTCTATCTTTTGCATTAAAGTACACAGGGACTCCAAAGGTAATGGAATCCCTGGGGCACAGGTAGACAATGACAGGCTGTTTCGTTCTTGTTAGAACTCATCAGAAAGTCATAACCCGTAAGCGACCCCCAGTATAGCGAGCCTGTTCTTTCGAGGCGTTTTTAAGAACTAAAAACGCGATGAAAACCCAGTAACGCCATCATAAGGAATCAACTCAATACAAAAGATATAGCCATCTAACGTGAAAACGTAGAAATATAAATAAATCTAAATAAATCAAGCACGGAACGGCCACTTTACCAGTATAGGAAACATTTTTTCACTTCTCCATACATCTCCAGCTTTGTGGATTCAGATCTAGATCGCGCTGCGTCGCCCACTGGTTTGCAGCGCTATTCCGTAATGCCGTGTGTAAGTATAAATAAAATAGTAGAATTTAGTGTCCGTTAAAATATATAAACAAATGAAGCTTAGCGGCAAGCGGACAGAGTAGTGCGTCTATCTTTTGCATTAAAGTACACAGGGACTCCAAAGGTAATGGAATGGCATTACGGAATAGCGCTGCAAACCGGTGGGCGACTACAGCGCGATCTAGATCTGAATCCACAAAGCTGGAGATGTATGGAGAAGCGAAAAAATGTTTCCTATACTGGTGAAGTGGCCGTTCCGTGCTTGATTTATTTATATTTCTACGTTTTCATGTTAGATGGCTATATCTTTTGTATTGAGTTAATTCCTTATGATGACGTTACTGGGTTTTCATCGCGTTTTTAGTTCTTAAAAACGCCTTGAAAGAACAGGCTCGCTGTACTGGAGGTCGCTTACGGGTTATGACTTTCTGATGAGTTCTAACAAGAACGAAACAGCCTGTCATTCTCTACCTGTGCCCCAGGGAACCTATTACCTTTGGCGTCCCTGTGTACTTTAATGCAAAAGATAGACGCACTACTCTGTCCGCTTGCCGCTAAGCTTCTTTTGTTTATATATTTTAACGGACACTAAATTCTACTATTTTATTAATAATGAATTTATAAAACAGTGAAATAACGCCACAATCGCCTTATATTAGTGGTAGAGAATGAAACCATCTTGCAACCAAGGTATACAGGCGGAAAATATAAATTTCACTTTCAACTACATCCAACACAGATTAATTTATGAATATGCGTGAACGATTTCTTTTATTTCAGAATATTTAGTTTTAAGTTGTAACATGATTTGTAGCAACCGTATCACGCCATTCGGTTTGCACCAAAGTAGACCGGCTCGGCCGTTCACAAATAATAAAATATTCAGCCAGTTCTGGTGACTGACATATTAAAGATCATGGGCACAGCAGTAGCCACTGATGTTACGATCGATTTTATTTATATTGGCGGTTTCAGCAAAAGCCCCGACACACGCAAATTGTCAATAACAATAATTAACTAATTGGCAGATTTGCATAAAGTAGTAAATTCGCTAACCAATAAGATACGTCATAAATTTTAACTTGAACGAGTTTTATTTTGGTTTAAATAAAAACCTGCTTGTATATCAGCTACATTTTAATTTTTGTAACATTCTAAGAGAACACTAAAATACGTATTAGAAGAGCTGGTAAATCACCATGAAATTTTAAAATTGTAATTATTTACATCATGACCTTCTAGAATTTAACGAAAAGTGAGTTAGAAGGTATAACAGGCAAACAAACACTGAACATCTCTAGGGCTTTTGATCGTGTTTGGCACGATGGGCTTCTAAGTAAATTGCGATCCTACGGTATGCCTAATGGATTTTGTTTATGGTTAACTAGCTTCCTTAAGAACCGTTCTCTGCAAGTGGCGATTGACGGGTTTCTCTCAGACACCTTCACCATCAATGCCGGTGTTTCTCAAGGGTCCATATTGTCGCCTACCCTCTTTTTACTGTATATTAAGGACCTTCTAGTGAAAACCCAAAATCCAATTTATAGATTTGCTGATGACAGCACACTTGTCTCATCTTTTACCTTGACTCCCCAAACATCCGCTGCCGACGCACATCTTCGCAGGCAGCATGAAGTATTGCGCCTCAACAATGACCTGGAAGAAATCTTGGCTTGGGGTGACAGTAATGCTAATGCTAAGAAAACCCAGGCAGCAGTCTTCTCCAAAAAGGTTAACATTGCAGAACCGGATATAGTCATGGCAGGACACGCAATTCCCCTGGCACCGTCCATTAATTGGCTGGGGGTCAATCTGGGAGGTAATATGTCTTGGCATGATCACGTTGCCGCAATTGCCAAGGCAGCTGCACAGAAACTTGGTGTACTTTTCCGCACCAAAAGGTTGTACACACCTCATCAACTTTTGACACTCTAAAAAGCCCAGATTCGACCATCATTAGAATATTGCTCTCATGTCTGGAGCTCTGCACCCAAGCACACCCTTCGGCTACTGGATTCCATTCAAAGAAGAGCCGTTCGTCTGATCGGCGACCCCGAGCTGACCAAGACCCTCGATAGCCTGGAGCATCGAAGACAGGTTGGTGATTTGGCTCTCTTTTACAGATATTTCCATGGCAGGTGTTCGACTGACATTGCCCACTTGATTCCACCTAGAGCAATGCAAAACAGAAATACACGGCGAACCATTGCCGCTCATCCATATGTTGTTCAGCTTAGTACTCCTCGAACTTCATTGTTCAAGAATTCTTTCGTCTGGAGAACGTCATCTTTGTGGAATGATCTTCCTGAGGTCGTGTTTCCCAATGAATACAATCTTCAACGTTTCAAGACCAACGTTAATCGCTTTCTTTGCACACGCACCGCTCCCAGAGCGCCTTAAAGGATTTTTCCTACAGTGCAGGTGTTTTATCATAAAAAAACTCATTTGAAAAGAGTGGGGGAAATTTTGATGTTTACCAGGTAGATGACATTGCCGCTTGCTGCTATTCGTTAAGTAAATATACAAATCAACTGTTTAACCAAGAAGCAAACCAAAATATTATAGTTCATTTCTTGACGTTTAACATTGAGTTTTTTAAAATAATTTACGGACTTTTTAATCTTAAAGTAACGAAAAGATAACAAAAAATTAGTGTTTTTAGAGAATGGTCGCGTGTTGCTGATAATGGGGGATATTATTGTACTGAATCGTTTAGCCCGACGAGTTGTTTTTACGTTCTCCAGCAGCTAAGGCGTTTTCTCCGAGGTTTCCTCCTTTTTTGCTCGAAGGTTCTAACAGCAGAAAACAAACCGTTTACTGCCTTATAAAGACACCGACACCATTCTATTTTGCTTCTAAAACATACAAAACAGTCGTTGCAAAACGGTGCTATCCGGTCTGCACTTCCGCAGTTGCTGGACCAGACGCTGAATGTACTTCGCAGATATTTGAAGAAAGTCTTTGACCACACCACATAGTGTTCTATGCACAACATCCTAAACATTCCTAAACTCTACTCTCCAAAACTGTTCTTTGCGGAGAAAACATGGAGAATAAACTAATAACTCTTTTAATTGTCTCTAACACCGTTCAAGTTAACAAACCGATGTCAACATCAACATGTGTATCGTGAACGGATGTAAACGCCTTGTCACGATTTGACAAACAAAACTAACCTCAAATTATTTAGTTCTGGCCGCTGACATGAAGGTCTCCACTGTTTGTCTTCGTTGGTCTCCACTTCAGGTTAGTCCCCCCTTAAAGACGTCCCCGCACCGAGATCACTCAAAGTCCCCAAATGAATCGGCAAGAGATTTTGTATCACTTACTCTTCTTAGATATAGAAGGCAATGATATAAAATTAGAAATCGACGTTATTAGTATAACAGTGGATTGCATAAAGAAAAATACTTCTCGGTTAGCTTAACTGTGTATTAAAAACACAAAATTTTATCAGAGGCTGGCAAGGCCTACTTAGTGTTTGAGCAAAATTGTCTTAGATTTGGTCTTTAAAACCGGTTTTAACGGTTTAACATGTTAAACCGGAAGATGTAACTTTTTAGAAAATAAAAAATTAAGATAGGGGAGTGAAAACCATATTTCTCTAAGAACCGTTCCAATGTTACAGCCTGTTAAAGTCTGAAAATGCCATATTTTAAACGTCAATATCTCAGAAACTATTAAATTTGGATATACAACATTTTATACAACATTTTATACAAGATAAGCTTGGAATTTGGTGGGGAATTATAAAATAATACAATATATATAGGGTGTTCCATCCAAGTTATATTTACTAGGTTTTTGTTTGCCACCCCGTATACTCCAGCATCATTTTAAAATATTAAGCACTTCAATTTGGTTCTAAAACTTTTTTATTTCGAATTTTTATCTAATTCTTAAGATAAAAGAGAAAATGAACTTAACTCTATCGTTGACTCACCCTGTATGAATAAAAATAAAATAACTAACGTAAATGCAACAGACTGTGACCCGCGAACGTAAATATTCTAATTACAAAAATAAGAGCTCACCACTTTTTGCCACTCTCAACTCATCGCTGACTTATTAGAGAATGACATTTTGCAAGACAACAAAATCCCGCTAATTGATTTTTCAGGCCGTAACATCTTCGCACTGGCTGATACCTGAAACCGGATTGTCGATTCGCTGAAAATAATTATAATTGCCGCTGAATACGAAACAGGTTTTTACAAAATTGTTTGTGTGGATTTCGAGAAAATCACGTTTGAAATAGCGTTTAGAGGGATTTTGGTGATTTGCAAAATGTCACCAATAACTGGCATCGCGGCCCTTCTACTATTCAACTAATGACGGAGTTTTATGTTTCAAAATACGGATCGGTTTTCCTTTCTTATTTATATGAAAAAAAGTAGAGCAATATACCATTTTTTTAAATTATTATACAGATTCAGCGACTTTAAGCATATCCTTCACAGTATAATTTAATTATTGGACACCGTGATACATCGCGATTGAGATTTTTTTTTAAATTTTATATTCACTACTCTGTATCATGTAGCGTCCATTTTCGGAGAAACAAATAATAATATACAAACAATATAAAACCGATAGCTATAAAATTCAGTAATCAAAACTGCGTGTCAGAACTTCATAAAACCCCAAATCCACACTTATATTCGGCCCAGCGTTATTTACACCACTGGGGTGTTACGTTAATAGAAAATCTTACAAGGGCATTACATAAATCTGTCATGAGAATTATATGATTTCTCATTGTCCCTATTGTGGCAACCGAATTGGATTATATTTCTCCTATCTCGTCGTGGCAAGAAATTGGGTCTTATTAACCTCTTCTTCTTGTTTATTACTTTATTTTGGTATACGGGGGTATTAGTAAGTATTATTGCAGGAGGAATGTAATTAAATTTTAAAATTGAAAGAGGAGATTAAAATCATTTCTATTCTATGGTATTTGTTACTGCAGAAAGAAAATTCGCAAATTGTTAAGAAATTAAAGAACTGCTATTGGTGCTGAGGATGATGAGCTCATTTAATCAAATAAAAGTGGTGAATGCAGTAACCCATAAAAGGATATTTAGTATCTGATACTGATCCAGATGTATTAAGGGATGCCTTGAACCTACAATTTGGTGCAGGTAGTATGTCATTTTTTTTGGTCGTTGCTGGGGTTGGCGAAAGAGCCAGTATACTTAGGCCTATTTATTATTAGTGTGGAATTCCAACCACGTGTAGTTTATCCCTTTTACTCACCCAAAGGGCCTCAGTCCTCGGCGCCCCTTTCTCTGGGTCGCGATATTAGGATTCACTAACTGCATTCTTTTATCAACTTAAGTTTCGAGCACACTTTTTTTCTTAAGCGTATTCCCGCTTCGTGGATCGAACCCGGATCGCCACGGTCGAATGCCAGTAACTTACCATGGAGCCACTGCCTCGGTATGGATAGTTATGGCTGGGACTCCGATGGATTGAGTTACTCTATGGCAACATATTTTGAAGTCACACCAGATCCCAGTTCATCAGGGTATATGATGGACAAGGGTCAGCAAAAAGTGTTGCACACTGCACAGTCGCATTGGTTTACTTGCTTGCCGCTAAGCTTTTTCTCACCTACTACTACTAGATCTTATGTGAAACTACAATAAACTCCTATATTATCAAGTGATATAATTTACCCTTAAAGTTGCAGGGAAGTTAATATAATTTATTTATAACACAATGTAACTTAACATGTATATTCTGTGTAGTTATTACTTTATACTATATGAATTATAAGAGGTCAGTCATTCCAGAGCACAAATTTTTGCTTGCAGTATACAAGACATTTTTTCTATGTTATAATAGGCCAAAAATTACTAAAAGCCGCCAACTCAATCTTAACGCTAGTGCGTTCTGCATATTACAAGCTAAAGCACGCGTTGGAGACAATAGAAATGGGCGAAATACATAACCAGTTATATTATAGAAATACTTTAAGCAACTTCTCTTGTCTACATGTTTCGAACGCAGTAGCATTCATCTTCAGGAGAATAAATAAAAGAAGAAAAACCAGTAGATATCACCCTAACTCAGCAACACAATTGTAGGTTCGATGTAAAAATGAGTAGAATGGTGAGAAAACAGGTATACACGTTGCATTGTGAGAAAGAAAAATATGTGGGTTTGAGGCTTAAGGCACTATAAAAAATTTAAAGATAGAATGAAAAAATTTGACATATTTGTGTGAAAAAACTGTCGATAGATGAAACTGAAGTGAAAGGGAATAAACATTTAAACAAAATAAAGCTGTTAGCTAGTCATTTTAGAAAATATGGAGAAGAAGTGGATGTAAGTGTAAGGAAGATGACTATTAAAAATTTATTAAAATGTGATCTATGGAAACCTCATGTTGGTTTACGAGTAAAAGTAGTAGAAACAGTGAATTTTAATAGATTTATTCATTTTAAAAGACTTTTTAGGGAAACATTTTTTTAGGCTCGACCGCTGCCGCGTTCGTTTCTCAAAAGTAAAAAAATAACCAGTTACGCTTTTTTACATTATTTTACATTGTCCTACATGAATTTTTAAAATTTTATCTAAATTCACAGAAAATTAAATAGCATCATTACTTGGTGATATACAAAACCTAAAAATTACAGTCTAGACCTAGTAAAACTAGTAAAAAGTTAGTCGGAAAATTAAACAAATTTACATGCATTTTTTACAGTGTATTTGAGGCTCTTCAGTTTAGTATATGGATTATTTTAAATAAATGTGAAGTTGTTAAAACTATGTTGAAAATTACTGATTTGATCTATCGTTTGCTAATCACTTGTCATTCAATCTAAGATTTATTCCGATTTTTTGTATAGAAAAATTAAGAGACCTACTGAGTGCCATAAGGACAATTTTACCATAGCAAAAAGGGAAATTAATTATTTCTGTTTTTTTTTAAATTAGTTTTATCCTATCATCATTTCTAATACATATGGTATCTGCATGTTCACAACCATGTAATAAGCAATTTATTTTTGGTCGGATTTTTATTTTTCTAGAAACAAAAATAGATGCTTGCCTAAAAACTATTTAGTTTGATTAATTTTGAACAAATTAGTTTAAAGTTGTTGAGTGGGTACGCGTGAAAATTAACAAGACATAAACAAAAAAACTAAAGTGACGATGCTTGTAGATTAATTAGGAGACAAATGAGATGAAAACAGAGCCGAACGGTCCATGAAATGAACCTCTTTCATCATAAAGGCCTGACAGCCAACACGATGCTATTCTTGTTAAGGCTAATAAGCATAATACGGTTTTTTTCTTCCTTCGCCCGATACCTTTGAGGATAGAAAGATAATAATTATCGACGAATCTCAAAATAAAGAAACGTAATATATCTGTCATGATGATTTATTTTCTTAATTACGTGGGATATATACACGTTATTAATTGATTTTTAATTTTGACAAAAGCTAAGTCATGTTTCTTTTCTGCTTATTATAGAAACCTGTACGGTTGTTCGAATTATCATAACATTATATACGAGGAGATTTAAATTACATTGGGAAAAAAATGGTCTCTGATTACCTTGAAATATATTATTTAAAATGTAACCGATTTATCATGAGTTCATGGCTTTAAAAATTTCAATACCGTATTTTAATTAAAGGCAGACTTAATATTACCTTCCATTAGATATTGATTTTATAATTATATAAATGGATATTTTATTATTTTCTTCAAATATTACAAGATGTTAGGATTACATACTACAAACTCAAAATATATTTTTCTAGTCTCACATGTTTTTTCCTTAGTCAAATAGATTGATTACAGATGGACAGAGTTGACAACCTGTAGTACATCCAGGCAACTGTGGCCCACATTCGATAAAAAGGGAACCGCAGAGCTATTAAGACACAGTCGGAAAGACGTGAGAAATATTACTGTGGTTGTTACCAGAAATTGCCTCTTCGGTAGACATGCTGAACGTATGCAAATACTCACTAACGACTTCTGCAGAAGTGGCAGAGACGAGGAAGAGGAAGAAAGTATTCAACATTTTCTGTGTGAGTGCCCTGGCCTCGCAAGAAGAAGATTCGCTGCTCGATAGCCTGGAGGAACTAAGCAACTTACAACTTGGACGACTGAACAAGTTTCTGAATAGTAGTGGCTGGTTTGAATACGTTGTTAAATTCCTTCTGCGATATACGCCGCACTAACCATCAGAGATCTGATGAAGATGGATTCTACGGAACACGTGTGGTATCACAACGGACCTAATAGGACTATGTGAGACTGTTTGGTCAGAACCAAATGTCTGCCACTCTTACCTAACCTAACCTAACTTACTGTTTCCTTTACTCTAAAATGATTGGATAAGTGAGCTAGTCCGATTTATTGAACGAATATAATATAGTATCCATCCTAGTTAGGATATGAAACTGACCAATCACGGTGGTCAATTTCAAAGGAACCAACATTACACGTTGTCAATTTTACGCATCGTGTTACGACACTTTACAAAAGTGAGGTTAAAAATATACTTCAAAACGATGCTAATCTATCATATCATGTTTTTTTAATTGAATCAAAACATTTATCCCCAAGCCTATGCAGACACCTATTTTTCGTATAGAGTGCACGAAGTGGTGCGAAAATTGAATATATAAAAACAAAATGTATTTTTACCCAACTATTGTTATTTCCTGACCTTACTAGGATTTATGCGCAAATGCATTTTCTTATTTCAAAATCTCCAGTTTTCCATTTAAATTTGGTAGTATTATTTCTTTACCCATATTAACACAAATGTCTTAACTCAAACTGAAATCTCTATTTACCAATTTTCCTTCTTAACTTTTTCATTCAACATATCCCCATGATGATGGACGTTACTTCATCTGAAACATGTAGAGATTACTCAATTTAATTCCTTAATTATTAAATTAGTGGAAAAATATGTGTCTTATTTCTTTTACTCCACTTCAATCATGGACTGTTGTTTATATTATTTTATTCATTGGAACGCATTGACAAATACAATTTGAACTTATATTTTAAGCATGATATTTTTATGCTTGTTGTCGATCTAACAAATGATTTATTTCCAACAGGCTTCTCTGGATATAACGCCAGAATTCAAGCTTTCTGTCGTTAAAAATAATCAATTCGAACTAATATTTATTTGTATTTTTTTCTGAATCGACATGATCTCAGTCTACAAATCCAAAACGTAATTAAGTACATTATAACTTTCAACGCGAAAATACATCGACCAAGTAATCGACCATTGAGGCAAAACACATAACGAGCGATGTTTATGCTTACTAATGGAACTGGGAGAATATGTAGTGGTTTCGCTCAGTTCAATTATGCTGCGAATTCAGTGTGCGTACGTGTTTTACTTGCATGGCCGACAGATCAAGTAAACTCTCCTCTTATTAAGAACTTTTGAATGAAGAACGGTAAATTGTATATAGATGCAAGTATTAAGATTATCATCTGTTTTTCGATTCAAAAACATTTTTCTGAAACTACAAAAACAATTTAATAAAACTCTGTTTCATGTTCAGCAGCAAAAATCATTCGTTCTAGCATAGAGAAACTAAACTAAGAGAAACCGCGCAATGTTCAAATATTACCGCTCCTAATTTGGACCACGCGACGTCCAAATCTGTAAATGGTTACGCCAAATGTTGCCTGTAATAAACATCCATCGAACTCGAATACCAGTCTAAAGCCACTTCGCTTGTTGGCTTTTACGCCGCGGTCTTGGACCTCGCTGTAGCAGTGGCGGCCCGTCAGGTGAAGTAGGTGCTACTACAAAAAAAATTAAACCATAAGGAAGTTTTTCGACAATATTAAATATTAATAGGAATCCTATTTATGTTGTTACTTTGGTCTCTTTGAGAAAATGGACGATTTTTTCGAATATTAAATATTAATGTACCAATACAGCTACCATTTTAGCCCTTAAAAAATAATTATTGAATTAATAATATTAATTTAATCCGAATGTAGCTATGCATAATAGGGCCACTGTTAACTCCGATGGACAATAATTATAAACACTCGTGCATTTTGGTGCGCTCCAGCCGACCGTGTCCGTTAGCTTAAAGCAAGTGAAGATCAAACGCTCAACATGGCTTTGATATTCACCATCACTATGGTTACGTGACGTCAGTCACGAAAACAGCATGTAACAATTTGCAATATGATGAAGGACGATTTAAAAATAGATCAGTGGTATGCATGCACCATTGTTTTAGCATTGCTTCGCCTAACTTATAACTTATAAGGTATTTATTTTGAAACTTACGGTTATAGATATAGTTTTTACGTAATTTACTGTGTGATTAAAAAGTTTTGTTTTTCTTTTTCAGTTAATTCAGTAGTGTACGTACCTACTTAGTAGTGTGTTTTAAAAATGAACCCAATTCATGACATAGTTTGTAATTTGTTGGAAAAGAGAGTCGTTTTGTTACACGGGTTTTTAGGCAATATTTGTTTGAGTACCCGCACTATACCTAGCTCTTCACCATTTTTTAAGACCGCGAGCCGCCACTGCGCTGTAATCTCTTTAGGTTGTATGTCTAGGTTTACGAAGTTTATGATTCTAGCTAGCTCGTTCTATTCATTGTGGCACACATTTCTTTTATTGAAACCAAATGCCGCTGATTGAATGGGATGTGCGATCTTCCACCTTTCAGTCAATAGATTTACCCAACTCAACTGATGTAATCAGTGTAATAAATATCGTGAGTTCTAACTAGACATTTGGGTTAATTTTTTAATAATTATTGACTTGTGAAAATCAGGCAATTCTGTTGAATGTAAATATACAGTAGAATTTTTAAGAAAATCTTTCGGCAAATTACTTTTGGAAGAAAAAGTTGTTTTTAATAATATTGGGTTACCCAAACCGGTAATAAGCCTAACTCAAGTGGCAAAAGATTGAAAAAGAAACTTTAAAAAACTGGTGCAAGAGATTCCGAATTTTATAATTTAGCCGTGAAAAAATTCGCAAAAATCACAGAAGAAGACTTAGTATTTAAAAAGTTTGTTTAATTATTTTCGTTATTTGTTACCAAATATTTGATAAAAGTATATCTAGGAAAGGTGCTCAGTGGTTGAGTTACTGGCGTTCGACCGTTGAGTTCGGTCCTGGGAGAGAGCATACTCTTGATACAGAAAAGTATGTGTTTAGTTAGTGGTTAAAAGAATGCAGTATGCGACCACAAAATTCGAACAAAGAGAAAAGTTATTAACGTGTTAAATGATAGATGCCGCTGTGACTTTTAAATGACGATGCTAACGCCAAAGTGTAGTGCGTTTGAACTAATCCTGGCAGAAGGGGGGTAGGGGAAGCCACCATATGTTTTAATTTTTTTGAAGGTCAAAATTAATATTTTGAAATTTAAAATTTGTAGTAAATATTTTTATTAATTACGTTTTTGTTACTAATAAATACAATTTGCATTGCACGATTTGTAAACAACAACGTATTTTTAATAAAAATTATTTAACACAAATTTTAAATCTCAAAATATTAATTTACCTTAATGACAAATATATTTGGTTTATCTTTAGTAAAACAATCAATAATACAACTTTTTTATTGCACAAAATCATTTAATTTATATAAAATAAAGTCTTGAAGGATTCCTTAACCCATACAAAAGCAGAGGCCAAGGATTAATCCTCCTTAAAAGTGTTCTCAAACTACTACATAGACATACCACCCTCTACAAACACCGGCCGCATAAATAAATTTATTAAGAAAATAAATAACTGAGATCACACATCTATGTACACAAATAAGTTTAGGGTCATAATCATATGTCGAGATCCAGTACCAGTAGAGATCAATAAATCAGGTTGAGGTCTTATTACAGTGAAGGTCAGTATCGGTGAAGGGTATCATCAAGTTCAGGTCTAAATCCAGTGGCAGTTGGTTAACATCATGTTCATCAACATTCTGAAGGATTTATCATGAAACAAGAGAACAGCGACAAAAATCTTATATTGGCAAATTATTTCTCTTACGACTAGTTATCACACATATCAAATACAAAGACAAAAAAGGGGCAAAGAAAGAACAATTTAAGTAACTTTAAGATTTTATTGTTTATTTTGCTTTTACTAAAACTTTTGTATATTTAAAGTTAAAGTGACCAGAACTTATTAACTTGGTTATTTTATTCACTAAAATTCTTGTAAACCCTTAAATAGACAGTCAACTTGATAATATCAGTAGTTATATCTTATATCATGTTGCAAAGCAAAAATTAGGTAATGTACTACCTACCCGGAATATGTTCAATAACATCGAGCCTTTATTTTTAAACAACCTCGATAAGAAACTGACTTGAAGTTTTTATTAAAAAATATTATTTTGTGAAAATAGAGACGTTTTTTAAATCGCTTAATCAACAAATACATACCAAGATACTTAAGTTATTTCTGGCAGAAAAGTAAAAAATTGTTTAAAAATTTAGGGTCATCGACCTTTGCCGCTATAAAATAGTTTGAACTCTGTTTTCAGATTTTTTTCTTAAATATATTAATATAACATCTTACCCAGACATGCAATAAGACTTTCTTTTGCATTTTAAAATCACGATCTTGAGATATTTGCGATAAAAACATAAATAATTTCTAAACAAAGAGCCATGTCATGAAAAATACCTTCAAAGCCGAACACAAGGAAAAACATCAACGGTTGGTTTTAAAAAATGGAGCAACGTGATTGGTCGAAAGATGACAGCAAAAGTAGTGGAAGACAAGTGACACTTGATGCGTCTTTTCCTATCCAAGTGTATGCGACTAGCCAGTTCTCATATCTAGACCGTGAGTAGCGTCGTGGACGTCTGGGGAAGTAAAATGGATAAACTAGTGTGTACCCACATGCGGTTCAGATTCCACGCTGAACTGTGAACCCCGTCTGGCTGATATAACCCAGACGATAGGGAATATACTATGAATCTTAGGTCTAAGTATACTGGCTTTTCCGCCAACCCGTGCTACACCGAAAAGTAGGTTTATATACTTATATTACAAACTTTGTGACCACTCCGATTTGAAGAAAATTGTCACTTATCTGCACTCTAAAATGTAAAACAAGTTTAATAAATTACAGAATCATAAAAATACATTAAGAGCCTTCTATACAAGCGTGAAACGCGGCGTCGTTTCTTGGCTTGTCGAGTTGAAAATTTAATAAAAAAATTTAACTTCTAGTTTGGCGGATGATACCTTTTTTTTATAACTATAACTAAGTTTCAATTATATAGGTTCAAATTATATCATCCGCCATGAAAAATATCAAAATAGAAATATTGCGGCTATTCATGTTAGTTTCTTAATTTTCATTAAAAGTACAAACGATACCACGATACTATTTTAAAAATCTCGACTGACGCCGCGCCACTTAATTCTCGAGAAATTAGTTTTTATAATATTTTGTATATACAAAAAAATTGACATCATCAAACACAGGTACAATATGCGCGTTGTGGTGGAAATGCACTATTTCTTCATGATGACTTATCGACAATACTACTTGCTTTTAAACTGTTTTTACCTACTAGTTTTAGATAATTCAAAATTTTTATAATATAGAAATAATTCCAGAATAGGTAGATCCAGAATATTTTAATTAATTGATGAACAAGAAGGAAAAACAATTGGGTTGATAATCGTGATTTCACTAATTTTATAAGATTTTTATTCAGCAAGTTCTCTTTTGTTTTTATAGTAAGTCAGATGGAAACATTTTTTATAGCATTATAAATTATTGGGATTATTTTTTATTGCCACTATTTTTTGTAATGAAACTACTAACGACAACCAGATAAAAAAAAACTTAACAGCGGAATATTACTAGCTAGTGATTAGTATTCAAATCTTCCTCTTCTAGTCCTTGTTTTACCCTTTTGTCTTTAAATTGCCTTTTAAATCTGCATTTAAATAATAAAATAAGAAAAAAGACAAATTTCCCCGGTTCTCCGAGGACTGCTTTACAAGTCATCAGAAGTTGTCGCGGGCGCGTTTTTAAGAAGTCTCAGCGACATTAAAAAGCCAGAAATGACACGCCAAAGCGGAAGATGACAAATGATCGTCAACATAGACGTAGTGTTTTAAAATCTTACGGATTTTTAAAAATCATGATTGAAATTGCAAACAGCCTAAAGAGAAATTAAATAACATTGGAATTGGAGTGCCACAAGAAAATAGTTTAGGCCCTAACTTTTTATCGTATACAAATAATATCCTATTAATTTATCCGAAAATATCCTCTGAAAATAAGTTCTATAAAATGTAAAAGTAAACATATTTTAGAGAATGTCAATATTAAATTTAGAAACATTTATTTTTGGTAAAATGGACTAAATATTTACTTTTTAAATTAAAATTAAATTTTGATAATGTCACGTGTCTTATACAGGGTGTCGAAACAGTCTGGAATGCTGCCACTATTTAAAAAACTATACTGGATAATTTTATGAAAATTGCCACATTCATAGAAGACAAAAATGGCACATTCAGGCACAACCGTTTCTGTAATAATTATTGTATAGAGTTAGTCAAAAAAAATATTACCTTTTTTAAATAAACGAGTGAAATTTAGTGTCCGTTAAAATATATAGAAAGAAACTTAGCGGCAAGCAGACAGAGTAGTTAGTCTATCTTTTGAAATAAAATACACAGGGTCGCCAAAGGTAGTGAGTTTTCTGGGGCACAGGTAGACAATAACAGCACGTCATTGAATAAACTTGGATAGAAATTCCGAGATGTCCACAACCTGGTATAATACAAAGAGTATCTGTGAAATTACTGTAAATGTTGACTAGCTTATAACAGACTAAAACATTTGATTAAGATTGTTATGTCTGTTTAAAGGTTGGAGACAATGACGTTTCTTGAACGGCAGTAGAGTTTTAGACTTGCATTGTCTTTATTTGTTTATAATCACTACGTTTCAACTGGTAAGCATCTCCAGTCATCTTTAGGTGAATACTGAATAAGTACGGTAACTACAGCTCTATTTATACTAGGCAGGTGCTGTGACTCATGACTAGTGGGTGGAGTCATGCGTGTTGCTAGGTGATGACGCATAACTGGATGAGTCATGCTTGATGAGTCATGCTCGATGAATCATGCGTTTAACTCTTGGGTGGTCTTAAGATTACATTTACTTAACAAGGGTTTCCAGACGTTTCTCATATCTAATGAAGGCTTACTAAAGCAACCTGGATTTTGGTGTATGGTCGCAGCTTCCTTAAACTTTCTCTTCCTCCAGTGCGGTTCTTTTTGCAGGATTTGGACAAAAGCGGAAATCCTGCAAAAAGAACCGCACTGGAGGAAGAGGAAGTTTAAGGAAGCTGCGACCATACACCAAAATCCAGGTTGCTTTAGTAAGCCTTTATTAGATATGAGAAACGTCTGGAAACCCTTGTTAAGTAAATGTAATCTTAGAATAAGACCACCCAAGAGTTAAACGCATGATTCATCGAGCATAACGTCATCGAGCATGACTCATCAAGCATGACTCATCCAGTTATGCGTCATCACCTAGCAACACGCATGACTCTACCCACTAGTCATGCGTCACAGCTCCTGCCTAGTATAAATAGAGCTGTAGTTACCGTACTTATTCACCTGAAGATGACTGGAGATGCTTACCAGTTGAAACGTAGTGATTCGAAACAAATAAAGACAATGCAAGTCCAAAACTCTACTGCCGTTTAAGATTGTTATATTACTAACCTTTAAAAAATAAAAAAACTTAAAAAATAAAAAACTGTTTCGTAATAAATTTGTTATGATACTGAAAACTGTATCGTAATAGATTTCTTATGAAACAAAATTAGAAAAACACACTATATATAACATTTTTTAAAATTTTTTAAAAACTTTGAGGAGCTTGCCATTTCTGAAAATTACCGGCAGGAAAGAAAAAATACTAAATTATGTCACTTTTACCATCCAACAAAACAACTTTACCCCAACTTCTATGCCACTGTCCTATTCTTCAGACGTTTAGTCGGTGCTTTCTCGCAAAGCAACGCGCTGGGGGATGATTTAAATAAAAAATAACATTCACGAAAGTTAATAATGGAAACGTGATGCGAAATCTGATTTCACGCTCCGGCTTTTTATTTTTAAGGTGCGCGATTAGTTTTTTGACAACGGAAATACCCCCAAATTGGGTTTTATGGCGAAGACGCCTTATTCGCAAAGCGTTTTCATTTTTCCTCAATTGGCGTTTTCCGGTCTTGTGATACAGTTTTTCTCTTCTTTTATTGTTATGGAAATATACGGGTTTAGGAAAAATTACCAAAACGGTCGATTATTTTGAAAGATTCTTGAATTAGCAAAAAATGTTTTATATAAAAGATGTAAAGCTTTTAAAAATCTAGATATCTGTTATAAATTGGAATATATTTTTTTAAATGGAGCATCCTGTATATTATTACTTATTTTGATTTTTTAGTCAATTTAGAGCATTTTTCCAGAGTTCCTGATTTAAAATTAATACAATATATTCAATGAACTGTATCCGTATAGATGGCGTAATTTTATTATATAAATTAACCTTTTATTAACAAAAAAATAAAACTCAAATTATAAATTGCAATTGAACTTTTCCATGCGAAGAGACAATTAAAATATAAGCATTAAACAAAAGACAATAAGCAACAAAAATTCGTTTTGATAACTAGAAACAAATCAATTGCGACACAATTTAAGCCTTAAGCAACAGGAATAAAATGTATATTGTATTTTTTATTTTCTATTGCATATTTTTATTGCATATTGCTAATTTTTTAATTGTGTCTTTGCCTTATGTGCCTTAAACTGCATAATTTACGAGTTCAAAATGATTGAAATGAGAGAGAAAAAGAGTGGAAGATAGACCTATTGTTTTTTTTTCTGACCGAGCTAAAGATCTGTGCACGAATGCAGTTTTGCACTCATTTCTAGACAACTACTACAAGATTTAATGCATAAAGTGTAAACACCTTTAAGAAATGAACATTTCTACGTTTTGTTGTGTTGGTTTTTTGCCATGCATATATTTATCCACCACGATATTTTCTGATATATTTTGTACGCGGCGGATAATGAAGTTGAGTAGGTATATAAAACCAGATAAAACGGACGAAATTATAAGTTTAATAAAAAATATTAATTAATCGTTATTTCGCTTTGTGTTGTCGGCCACATCACTACAGTATTGTCACTACTCTTTCCATATTTACAGTGTTGCTAAGTCAAATTGGCCATGGTTTAGAAGAAAACATTGTTCATTTTCATAGATAAATATATTGCTTTTTGTTTGTTATTCTGCAAAAGGCCAAATATGAGGAAGATAGAATATTTAAAGTGATATTGTACAAATTTAAGAAATTCCCATATCGATTAATGTAATTTGGTACAACTTAAGTGAATTGTACATATCACGCCCGGAAGTTTGAGCACTCCGATTACAGCGTCGTGCTCAATTTACTTTCTTGTACGATATGGGCATCATATCCACTCTTGTGTCTGTTTAAAGGTTGGACGTTTCTTGAACGGCAGTAGAGTTTTGGACTTGCATTGTCCTTATTTGTTTTGAATCCCTACGTTTTAACTGGTAAGCATCTCCAGTCGTCTTCAGGTGAATACTAAAAAAGTATGGTAACTACAGCTCTACTTATACTAAGTAGGTGCAGTGACGTATGACTAGTGGGCGGAGTCATAAGGTGTAGTTACTACAGCTCTACTTATACTAGGTATGTGCAATGACGTATAACTAGTGGGCGGAGTCATGAGCTGTAGTTACCATACTTTTTTAAATTGAAAAATGTTTTAGCCGGCCTACAGACTCGATTAAAATTGAAAAAGTGTTATGTCTCCGCTGGGAATCGAACTGTGATATAAGTATAGCTAAGAAAATTGTAATATAATATTAAGTGTATACAAATAGATATGTTTCCTAATTAACATTAGGAAATGACGAAATAATAAGTTGACCGAATTAGTTCAATTATTTGTAATGTGTATGCTTTGTATGCAATTCAATATAAGTGTTGATATAGCACAATCAAGGGGATTGCTGCAACGCTTATATTGATAGAGGATTCAATAGATTTAGTTTGAACATTAAACTAGTAACTTGTTTTATTGACGTCATCCAATATAATGTATTAGAGCAAGGAAGAACATCTTTATATTTATTACATGGCGATCCTGCCTAAAAAAAAGACCAAATAATGGAAATTTAGGCAATATTGGTATGGAATAATGGATGGCAATATATTAAATTAAAGGAAAATGGGTAAAACTCAAAGCAAGGAGGAAATAATTATTGCCCAAGCAGGAAACAGTGGGGGACAAACCACTTCTGCACATTTTGGTTCCATCCAGGACATTTTAACTATGGTATTGATTATCCTAGCCATTACAGTACTTTTATGGCTTGGCTATAGGAGATGCAAAAAAGCATTAGAAAGAAAAATTAGAAGGACAGTAATAGCAACACAGAGCCAACCAGAGTTGTAAAAATAAATTGGATATGGGTATATGGTAAAAATAAATATGGATATGGGTATATGGTTAATGTATGTACAAATATGGTAAAAATAAATATGGATTTGGTTATATGGTTAATGTATGTATAAAAAGGGGTTATAATTATATGGTTAAATGGTATATGGTTACATGGTTATATGGATAAGCTGGATATAAAAATTATAAGTAAGGAAAAAATATTATGGAATGTCGAAAGAAGTTGATGAATTTAAATATTTACTGGAAGAATTAAGAGTATTCTCTAGAAACATTGGCAAGGACAATCAAGATCGAAGAAATAGTTCAAAGGTACTAGAATATTATTGTAGGAAATTGGACAATTTAAAATTACAATTTAATGAAATTAGGGATACATTTAAAAGTAAATCGTATGTAGGAGATTTATTAGAAAAAGCTAAATTATATGTAACCGATATAAATAGATATTTGGAATATTTAGATAAAACTTTGCAAGAAAGGCTTACAGAAACCCAATTGCTGAAATTACCATCTGTGGAAAACCTTGATTCTAATTCTTCAGATAGTGAAACGGAAGTAAAAATGTCTGAAAAACTCGAATTAAAAACCGCAGCGGGTTTAATTCCAGCAATGGATGGCTTTGAGGCTTCCACGAAAAAACTTATTGATGCTATAGAGTTGTATGATTCTTTATTGGATAATGATGGCAAAAAACTTTTAACTATCTATGTTCTAAAAACTAGACTGACGGAAAGCGCAAAAATTAGGCTTAAACAAGCTTATGCAACAAATGCACTTTTAGTTGCCGATTTAAAATCTTATTTTATTTCGAAAAAATCAGTTTCAGCGCTCTCATTAAAATTAAATAACGCAAAACAAAATTCGAAATCAATCGATGACTTTGGAAGGTCGTTAGAAAAATTACTAGTTGATCTTACTTTGACGCAAGCGGACGGAAATGAGCAAAACGTGACGATTTTGAGACCAATAAATGAAAAAATCGCGGTGAATTCATTTGCAAACGGGCTTAATAATCATGACTTAAAAACGATTATAAAAGCACGGAACTACTTAAGTCTTAATGAAGCGATTAGGGGTGCTAAGGACGAAGAGTTATCACAAAACAATTCGACACCAATTTTTTCTATGCGTTCAAACGGCCATAACGCGAATAATAGAGGCTCAAACCATAGACGAAATTTTAATAATAATTTTACAAGGGGCTCTTTTAGAAATTCAATTCGAGGAAACAGTAATAATAGACAGTATAATTTTAGCAACAATATATCGCAACCCACTTATAGGCAAACTCCACGTTTTTCAAATCCACATTCATTTAATAACAGGGGGAGCAATAATCGTTATGCGCAAAGAGGATATTTCATGCAAAACACAAATCAAAGAAATATAAGTACGGATAATGCAAGTACTTCTACTCAATCACAACCGAATAGAACGTTTTTTCGAGGCTTTTAATGCACATTTTTTATCAAATTCAAATGGCTTAAATTTTATTACCGTAAGATATGGGGAAAAATATATTAATCTTTTATTAGATACAGGGGCATCTGTTAGTGTAATTTTTAAAAAATATGTAAGTAAGTTTGAAAAAATTAATTTTTCGGAAAATATAAAAATTAATGGAATATCTGGGTCAATAGTTTCACAAGGTTCAGTAAACTTAAAATTAAATGTAAACAATGTAAATATAACTCATCAATTTTTGCTGATTGACAGTTTTGAGGATAGTTGTCACGGTGTAATAGGATCGGATTTTTTCTATAAATATTTAGCAACAATAGACTTTGAAAAGTTTTGTTTTTCATTTTATTTTAACAATGAAAGAATATTAACACCTTTGCATGCTAAACGAGAATTATTTACGTTAATTCCTAAACGCAGCGAAATAATTAAATATTTTCATGTAGAAACAGATAAAGAATGTGTCATTTTTGCTGACGAAGTAGGTGAAGGTATTTTCACAGCCGGAGCAGTAGTCCGACCTACCTCAAATATGATACCTATAAAATTTCTTAATGTACGTGATCAGGATGTTAAATTTAAAAATTTTCAGCCAAAAATTGATTTACTTGAAAATTATGAATTTTGTCATTTCGGCTCTACTAACAATAATTCAGTTAATAGAGTTGAAAGGTTACTAAACTTATTAGAATTTAAACATATGAACGATAAAGAAATGTTTTCTATACAGAAAATATGTGCCAAGTATTCTGATATTTTTTTCTTAGAAAACGACCCTTTAACAACAACCAATGTTTATAAACAAAAAATTCACTTAAAACCCGACGCATCACCTGTTTACGTTAAACAATATCGATTACCTCATTCTCAAAAAGAAGAAATAAATAAACAAATTGATAAAATGCTACAAGAAGGAATAATTGAGGAGGCCAGATCTGAATGGTCTTCGCCACTTTTAATTGTTCCAAAGAGAGTTGATAATAATGGTAATAAAAAATTTAGGATTGTACTAGATTACAGACTTTTGAATTCTAGGATTATTTCAGACGATCGATGGCCTTTACCGTGTATCAATGAAATTTTAGATTCGTTAGGCGGCGCGACTCTTTTTTCACATTTAGATTTATCGCAGGGTTACTATCAAATAGAACTGGAAAAGTCTAGCAGACCTATTACGGCCTTTACGGTAGGTAGTAAAGGGCAATTTCAGATGACTCGGATGCCGATGGGCTTAAAACTATCGCCAAATTCGTTTTGCCGAGCAATGACAGTTGCAATGTCAGGTCTTAATTATGAGAATTGCTTGGTTTATTTAGATGATCTTATTGTGTTTGGTAATAATTTAATTAATCATAATAAAAATCTGGTCAAAGTTTTTCAAAGATTAAGGGAAGTAAATTTAAAATTGAACCCTAACAAATGCGAATTTTTAAAAAGGGAACTTTTATATTTAGGACATGTTGTATCAAGCGAGGGGGTGTTACCAGATCCTGAGAAAATTAGGGCGGTTCAGGATTATCCTGCACCAAAGGATGCTAATGAAGTAAAAAGGTTCGTTGCATTCGCAAATTACTATAGAAAATATATTAAGAATTTTGCGGAAATTGCGGCGCCACTAAATTACTTATCAAGGAAAAATGTTCAATTTCATTGGACTTCCGAATGTCAAAAAGCTTTTGAATCGTTAAAAACAGCTCTCGTTAGCCATCCCGTCTTGCAATATCCCGATTTTTCACCTGAAAATACTTTTATTTTAAAGACTGATGCAGCACGTGATAGTGTAGGTGCTGTGTTGTCAAATTTTGATGATAGGCCAATAGCTTATGCCAGTAGAGCATTAAATAGAGCGGAAAGACGATATTCTACCATTGAAAAGGAACTTTTAGCTATTGTCTTTGGTATTAAACATTTTTCTTGTTATTTATATGGTAAAAAGTTTATTATTTATACTGATCATAAACCTTTAGTTTATTTGTTTGGTATGACAAATCCTTCAAGTAGGTTAACAAAGTTTAGACTACTTATAGAAGAATACGATTTTGACATAAGGTATATAAAAGGTAAGGATAATGTAACTGCTGACGCCTTATCACGAATACCAATTTCTTCCGATGAATTAAAAAATATGTCTAAAACGGTTGAAGAAACATTGTTTGCTATAACTAGACAACAGAGTAAAGTCCTTAGAGAGCAAGAAAAAAATAAGGTAAGCTTTAATGACTCACTGAGCGACAGGATTGATCACCCTGGCGTTGTTGAATTATTAAAAAGACCAAAAAATTCTTATGAACTTAGTTCACTCTCTAGAAAAGATTTTGAAAAGTTAATTAAAGAAAACAAATTTAATTTTCATTTAGGCGATTTTCTTTACGTCGAAAATCAAAAAATAATTTACATGAAACAGGATACTCGATCGGCGTTCGTACTAGGTACTTCGTCGAGGGACTTGGATTCAATATGTATAAAATATAATATTCCGGAATTAATTATTTTAAAAAATAAACAGAACGCGCGTTTGATAACTAGTATAATGAATAATGAAATAAAAGACATGTCAAATAAATATTTTAAAATTTCGATTATTAAAGACGTAGAAAAGGTAACTGATTTAGAACGTCAAAGAATTATTCTTAATGATTTTCACATCCTGCCCACCGGAGGTCATGCAGGAATAAACCGGATGTACAACAATATTAAGAAATATTACTTTTGGCCAAACTTACATTTGGATGTTGAGGAGATTGTCAAGCGTTGTGATGCTTGTCAAAGGTATAAGCATTCTAGGCCTAATGTACAACCTATGTCCATCACTACGACTGCATCTTCAGCATTCCAAAATGTTTATTTAGATTTAGTAGGACCTTTAGAACAAGATAAAGAAGGAAACCGCTACATACTTACTTTACAGTGTGAGCTTTCAAAATTTGTTGAATGTTATCCCTTGCCAAATAAAGAATCAACAACCATAGCAACAAGTTTTGTAAATAATTTTATTTTGCGATATGGGATACCAAAGTCTATAATTTCAGATAGAGGTTCTGAATTTCTGTGTTCTACTTTAAAAGATACATGCAAAATTTTAAAAATTAAACAGTTATTTTCTACAGCATATCATCATGAAACCTTAGGTTCTCTTGAAAACACACACAAACATTTAAATGCTTATTTACGGATACAGACAACCAAAAATCCAGAAACTTGGAGCACTTGGCTTCAATTTTGGAGTTTTTCTTACAATAACAGTGTTCATACTGAAACATGTTATACTCCGTATGAGTTAGTTTTTGGGAAAACTTGTAATTTACCCTCTAACATTGTCAATAAGGTAGATCCACTCTATAATTTTGATAATTATCCAACTGAACTAAAATATCGATTGCAAAATGCATGGGCTGATGCAAGAGAAAATTTAGTAAAGTCAAAAGAGAAAAGGAAAACCTATTTTGACCAAAAAACAAAATTAATTATTTACAAACCTGGTGACAAGATTTTGGTAAAAAATGATGCTGGAAACAAAAAAGATGCTATTTATAACGGTCCTTATCTGGTAGTTGAGGATAAGGCTCCAAATGTTTTAATTAAAATAGGAAATAGGTTAGTTGAGATACATAAAAAAAGGACAAAAATGTATTTTGATACATAGTACATCAAACATTTTTTTTTTCTCTATTTTTTTTAAATTTTCGTAGGAGGTGTGATATAAGTATAGCTAAGAAAATTGTAATATAATATTAAGTGTATACAAATAGATATGTTTCCTAATTAACATTAGGAAATGACGAAATAATAAGTTGACCGAATTAGTTCAATTATTTGTAATGTGTATGCTTTGTATGCAATTCAATATAAGTGTTGATATAGCACAATCAAGGGGATTGCTGCAACGCTTATATTGATAGAGGATTCAATAGATTTAGTTTGAACATTAAACTAGTAACTTGTTTTATTGACGTCATCCAATATAATGTATTAGAGCAAGGAAGAACATCTTTATATTTATTAGAACCTCTCGATTAGACCTCAAGCGCGCTGGCAATTGCGCTACGGAAGACCTATATTGGGCATATGTTCAGTGGTAGTGAATGAGTTCCCTTTCCCCTTATAACACCCTCCCCGGTCTGTGAATCACAGGAGATTCCAGACTATTACTACTAACATAAAATTAAATTAGTTATATGACCGAAGTTGGTGAGAGAATTTCAGGTCCCCCGTAGCGCAATTGGCAGCGCGCTTGACATGTAATCGAGAGGTTTTGGGTTCGATTCCCAGCGGAGGCATAAAACTTTTTCAATTTTAATCAAGTCTATACGCCGGCTAAAACATTTTTCAATTTAAAAATTATTTACAGACGCTTACATAAATACTTTTTTAGTATTCGCCTGAAGACAACTGGAGATGTTTACTAATTGAAACATAGTGACTCAAAATAATAAAGACAATGCAAGTCCAAAATTCTACTGTTGTTCAATATCCACTCTTGTAGTATAAACTACTATTGTGTACAAATAATTAAGTGGCCTTTAATAAGTTTTTTTATAAGAACAGGGTAAAATAGGTATTAAATTGACAGAAGTAAAAATGTAGCCGATGTACTTAAAACGCGCTTTTATCTAGATAAAGTTATCTGTATATTGTATATAAATCTAATTTTTATTATGACCCCCTTGCAAAATTGGCCACGAGCCACCACTGGCTATTAAGCTGTGGATATAAGAATTTTATTCAAAGTCCTTAAAAAAATTATGACAATTTTTAGTATTTCTGCCAACTCAGCACTACCTCATTAGGGAATCTCACCGAGCAATCCAAGAATGCAATATTAAGATTAATTAATCCTGGTTTTGGCTTCTCTTATCGCTGGAAAACGCAAAACAGAGTCAGTCTACAGTCCTATTCAAACAAAACAGGAGTCATCGTATGTTTAAAGGGGAAGGTGGAAGCCTTTTAAGGGGACTATTCCCTCTTTGCTCCTCGCAGTCGATGCCGGATGAAATTGGTGCAAATCTTATTTTGCCCACGTCCGAAACCATTAATTTTAATGTAAATCTGCTGGCATCCCCGAGTATTTAGGGGAATATTGAATTATAAATAGAAATGGTCGATTTTTGGTAACTAAAAAGTACGTTAAAAAAACTTACTTTTATTAGGTTCTGTAACACATATGTGAACTGTTTTCTCTTAATTTTTTTAAAAATCATGTTATCTCATTGTCACATGAAAGTCACTAGGTTCGAACGAATAGTGTTGAGGTATTATTTTTAATTATGTCAAATTAAAAAACAATTGATTTAAAAAAATGCGATGCTTAATTGTTTTTCTGGTTTTACTGTCAGAAGAAAAGCTTAACAAATTTAATTTATTTGGTAATAAATAAGCTTGCAATGAATTTACATTTTACCTTGCATCAAATTTTAACCCTTGATTAATATGTTACTTTTCCAAATATAGAGATTGAAGATGTTTTCTAGGATCGAAACATTGGACTCGATATCTCAACATCATATTATAGAAAACGAAATATGGCAATGGAAAACTAAAATTATTATCATATCAGTTAACGTTTGAACCGTGACGCATTGCCTGTTTGTTGGGTGGATTTTTAAATTTATATTTATTGCATCTTTCCTTAATTAAATTTAATTTTTTTCATTCTGGTTAATCTAGAAGTCCATTCAGGATTAGTGATATATAAAATATGAAAAATAAAAAAGTTAAACTATAAATAAAGGAATAGCCCATTGACAAACCATAAAACCAGATATTAAGTGGAACATAATCCCAAGTATGCTAATTTTAACACTAGTGTTGAAATATTTTTTTCACAAATCAAAGGCTTTTTTAACAATTCTTTGTGGTCGTAGGAAAAATAGTGTACATTACTCGTGTGAAAGTGATTATTCTAAAACTTGGAAAATTTAATTTAAGTATCTCCTCGTTTGAAAATTATCACTTTCATCATGTGATAAACTATTTTGTGTATTTTTAATAAAAACGCAGCTGTTATGGTTTACCGCATTAGCGGTATTAAATAGTCATCTTGATGGTAGTACCTAAGGTGTTAAACTAATACCAAAATTACACTAACAAGAAATGGAACTAACACAACAGCCCCTGACAACCTGTTAGGAAAGCTGAAACAATGGCCTATTGGTCCAAATACTTTATAGGCTTAAAAGTAAGATTGATGTTATTTTTTTATATAATAATTTATTCATCTTCTTTTATATTTTTTTTTTGTTTTTTAATATATTGAGATAATACCTCCCAGAGGAAACTTCTTGGTACGCCACGAGTTTCGAGGAAAGTAAAAAATGTCATTGTTATGTCTTTAACATTAAAAAAAAATTAAATTGGATTATAAATTGAGTCCTCAACAAATATCAAAGTCAAGAAGATATTATTCGCAACTATTTCTGTATGTATTGTACTTGCATTGTAAGTTTTGACCTCTAAATCCTAATCCATAGCAGAATTATAAATTTTTGACAGAAAAGATAAATACCATTAAAACTAATAAATAATTTAAAGCAACGCGAACCCTTTTTGCAAATATGAAATGTATTCTGGATAAGTTTAGCAAACATCGTGGCCGCAAAAAGGTGGTAACTGGTTTTCCGCAAGGAAATGGAATCGGCGCCCCATGTTGACTTAACATTACGAATGGATGGACACTGCTGGCCGGTTAGCAAATAGCCTCATCTCCGCAAATAATAATTTCAGTTAACAAACAATATTTAAATGAACGAAAAATCTTTATTTTTCAGATATTACAATTGAAAAGTGTTTAGAGTTACATATTTGTTCCTATTTTTAAAAGTGATTTCCAAGAATGCATCAAAATAAATTTACAATTATTATTTTATTCTAAGAAATAGGTAACTTTTCTAATTAAAAAATGTATTTTTTGACGTCACATTTAAATTATTTTCACTAACTTGGTAGTGCACCGGATGTATAACCGGCTGTATCTTGGAAACCATTGCTCATTCAACTTTCAGGTTTTACTAAAATCGGATAAGTCGTTTAAAAGTTACAGCAAATTAAATGATTACACCTTTAATAGCTTCCCCCTCTCTTATCAAGATTGGTACGTCAATGAGCCTAAACCAAAATGATGCAGAATTGTCTGAGCTTTCTAATGATGTTACCAAAGGTATACCTTAATGTATAATATATGTAAATTTATAATTTCAATATTTAATTTTCAATTGTGCCCTCTTGCGGCAAAATAAGGAACTTAAAAGTTATTTCCAAGATTTTCTATTAGCCACTTTAGTTACGATTTCAATGCCCAGTAGTTTACGAGATATGGCCGGTGGCCATCCATAATGGGACACCCGGTATACTGTAAAAATATTACAATATTAGTTGGGTAAGAAATTTCCGTACCTATATTTCGTGTAATTTTCAGCTTTTTAAGAAATACCTGAAAAATAAATTTCAAACCACCTGAAGTGAATCTTTACTATTGGTAGCATGTCACCACCTGCAGACCGGTTTCGAACTCTATTGTTCTCGTCATTACCAGAGTAGGTGTTCATACCACACCAAATGAAAGTTTTTATACCTACTTAAGCCTATGGTATCAACGTTCTTGGGTTGTTAGCGCCATCTCTTGGTAGTCCCAAACCCAAAACCCAAAAAATAATTAGTTCAAAAAATATTTTTATTATAAATACTGTAAAAAATAAATAGCTGTTGCAATTAGAAATAGCGGAAAAAATATTTTTGGCCAGTAAATTTTCATAAAAGTTCTAAATTTACAATATCCGTAAAGAAATATTACTTATCCATGGAAATATAAAAAATATAGTTTATACACATATAGTAAAAAAAAAAATTACTGATTATATAGTTAAAAATGTAGTCACTAGACAATTAAAACACAACACTGGTACCGGCCAATAAACAAACGACACCATATTTGAAGAGATTATATTAGTATATAAGTTTTAAAAATATGGTGTCGTTTGTTTGTTGACAGGTACCAGTGTTGTGTCTTGATTGTATCGTGACTAAGTTTTTGACCTGCTAGCCCTGATGATGGTTTTTAACCGAAACGCATAGGCAGTAATTATTTTATATTATATTAAAGAAGGTGAAAGATAAGTTTGATTTCTCATTCAGTTATATCCACAATAATAAAAGTCATTGTAATAAAATAAAAAAAAATACGTATATCAAATTCAAGTCCTCCCTAATCAAATCCCTGTTGAACTAATCAGCCGTTTTTTACTGACGGGTTTCAAATTACCCGCCGTTGTATGATTCGGTTTTCAGTCAAATTAGACGAATATCTTTTAAAGGTCGAAATGGCTTTGGCATGCTTCGTTAATCCGCGTCAGAAACTCGATATACTTCGGTCTTCGATCGATTTTAAAATGCTTCGGTGCATCTGATTTTTTGCATTAGGTACTTGATATTGTGACGAAAGTTTTTATTAATCGTATGCACCATAATGACATTGCCAAGAAATATAAACTTCTCGTATGTATGCAATTATTACTTCGTGTACACTGAAAAAAGAGGCGCTTTTAACCCAAAGTTGTTAGCACTTTTGAACGTTAATTGTTTGGGGCAAGAGAAAATCTTTTGGTTTACGAAATACGGCTCTCTTGAAAAACCTTCAAAGTTTTCTTGGACAGAAACTTAACGGCAAGCGGACAGAGTAGTGCATCTATCTTTTGCATTAAAGTACACAGGGACGCCAAAGGGGCATAGGTAGACAATGACGGGCTGTTTCGTCCTTATTGGGACTTAACAGAAAGCCATAACCTGTAAGCAATTTTCATTACAGCGAAAATATGTTTTCAATCCCAACTAACATTTTTACGTCTTACCCACGTCGTACTGCACATTATAAGTAACTTATTCTGCACCTAAAATGTCGGGAAGTTTTAAAAATATCTTTATTTGACTTCTGCACGGGTAAACATACTAGATCACTAACAAATATGACCAACTGATATTTTGTAGGTTCTTTTATAAAATATAAATAATGGCTGCTATAAGAGCTTACTCTTACTAGAATAAACTTATGATAGAATGTTTCGGTCGCTTAAAATTGAAACGCAAGGTACTTGATTGTTAAAATTTGGTAATATAGAGCCTTAAAAACTAAGTGCTCCTCAATTGATGAAAAAAATAACTAATAATAGAAATATTAAAAAATATCTTGGATGAAGGAGAAAACTTACATAAATTAAATTAGCATCTAAACACAAGTAGCTTATAATATATTTAATAGGGGCAGTTTTCAGTATTTGGTTTTATGTTTTCCGAAATTATCTTGTGAAAAACGAAACCTTAAAATTGGCTCCCGTCAAAATATGGCGGAGTCACGTAGTTACCTAAAAGGGTTTAAAGAACGCTGTAGGGAAGAATTAGTCGAACACAAATGACGTACAGACAGATTTAGTTAAAATAGGTCTACTTAAAACGTGCATAGGTAATGAAAGTGCAAAACTTTTAAATCATTATTACTTCAAGTGAAGAAAATTACTTTCTGTTTACTCTTAGTAATATTTTTACGTTGGGCCAAGGATAAAGGTAGTCCCTCAAGGATCTTCAGACATGAGTCATAGTGCGACGTCTGTGTGACAACTTTTAGCATCTCAGATACTACCTCGGCTATTAAGGTCAGACTATTACGTTTAAACGACGTAAGAGTCAATCACTATTTGTGACCTCAATCCAAAAGAAACTCAGTGACGTCTACACGACATAGTTTAGCCGATAAATACTAACTTGACATCTTAAGTAACTGTATTACCCAAAGTTGCACCAACCCTGACGTCAGATTTAGTTCATATTTAGTCATAAGTCCTGAAAATGCTAGTTGAAAGATATTGTTCTTAAATGATTCCTCAAATTTCCATTCAATTCAATTTCATATAATCTACTAATAGTTTTGTTCTCACACACAGATGTTAAACCCTTCATTCTATATTTAAACTCTTATAGTGCCCTAAGACATAAACCCACATATTTTTCTTTTTCATAATGATTTTCTCACCGTTGTACTCATTGAACCGGTTTCTTTGAACCTACAAATTATCTGTTAAGGTGATATCTACTAACTTCTTCTTTTTTATTTATTCTCCTGAAGATAAATGCTTCTGCGTTCGAAACATGTAGAGAATTTTTTTATTTCATAAATACTTATTTCTTTAATATAACAGTGGAGTAAGACTTTGTGTTCTTATTTCTTTCCTTCTGCATTTCCACTCCACTTTAAGTATGGACTATTTCTTCAAGTTAAATTCAATATATTTCAAATAGCTTATTCGATAATTTCAGTCGGTTCTGAGTAACTATCAAAAATACGTTGCGCGAACGGAAAATACCCAAGACCCTTAAAAAGGCCCTTATTGCCAGTTGGTTATACACTGCGCGAATACCGATTTCAACGGCTTTATTATTCGAACCACAGCAGACGACGCGTTGACAGTGGATAGAATGACATCCAGAGTTCAGCCCCGTCTCGCTTCTGTCACGAGAATGATTAATCACCTCATTTTAATAATAACTCGGATGTAATGCAGCTACTGTATCACCTTTATTAAGGGAAGATGTCATCGTCCACCCCCCTTCAGGCATAAAACACGTGGACGAAAACAATTTTGTTTAGACTAATTAAAAATGTTCGTTGAATTTTAAAGTAGAGTTTTATTTACTGGTTAATGTTGACAGTACCACAAAAAAATATTCTAACACTCGAACCAACACCAAAAGACCTCATTTTTATTTTAAAACTAGCCATTTCCCCTATTATTCAAACATATCGAGATATCAAGCAGTCTAGGGCTCAGTTGTCAAGGCAACAAATAAAACAATTGAAACTGATAGGTTTCAATAAACGTCATTATTCTAAATTACGTATGGCCATCTGTTGAAGGTTTTGAGTAAAAGTTTTACAATAAAATATTAAAATATGGCTGAGAATCTTAGCGGCCAAAGCGACAGTGATTTAGAAATGAAAAATTGTACCTCACCTGAGCTCCGAGAAGTAGCGGCTAGTGCGTGCCGTGATTTGTTGCCTAAAAAATCACAGCGACTTTATATGAAGGCATACACTCAATTAAAAAAATGGTGGGAAAAAAAGTCACTAAAATTACTGAAAATGTCATGCTGGCCTATTTTAAGGAAAAATGGGAACACAACAAGGTATCAACGTTGTGGGCAAGCTACTTACTATTGAAATCAACTTTTTCACTTAAAGAAAATACCGATATTTCGAGGTATTTTAAAGTAGTGCATTTTTGAAAAAGAAAAATGTCGCCTATAAACCTGAAAAATCACGTGTATTCTCGAAAGAAGAAATTAATACATTTTTAAATAATGAATTTTTCTCAAAAAGGCTATGGATTTTATTACAGTCATTTTTTGTCCTGCTTCAATAAGCTCTAAATCCAGGAGATTTGTTAATGTCGAACAGCAATGGATTAACGTCGTAAAAGAATACTTGGCTAACCGGCCGATTAACATTCGAATATTAGATTCTGTATCGAGGTTGGAATGAAAAATTGATTCCGAACGCGAGCGTAGCAAGCGTGAGGAACCACGAGTATCGAATTTTCATTCTAACCGAGTAGCAGACTATATTTTCTCCACGACCAAAAATACTATTCGCAATATTTGTAATTTCAGGTGAAGTATTATCCAGTTCCATATCTGATTCATCCGATTTTTCACTCATATTTTGACTTGCACTAAAATTTGTCTGCTGACATTGACAGTTTCGAAATTCATGGCAACCTATGTCGTTTAGATCAATTACAGAATATTCATTCCGTATCTTGTTATGGAATGAAAATACACGCAAAACGCATAAGAAGCATGTGTTTCAGAATAAATATTCCAACTCAAGAACGAGAATTTTTACATTCTATTATCAAAAATGATTTTGGAATTATTGCATTCAGTAATGGTCGTGGAGAAATAATATTACATATTTCAATACTCATCTCATTATATTATACTACCTGCCACCTATTTATTAAATAACTATTAAGTAATTAAGAAGTTCTCAGGTCAATCTCGATACTGCATAACCTACAAAACTATCGTGGCGTGAGACGGTGTTTTTATTTCAACCAAAGCAGCTTAATCTCTGGCACTATTGTCTCTTCAAAACACATTTTCCCATTTCTGACACAGTTAAAAGGGTCCAAATCTAATTCAGAGCGCATATATAAACGAAATTAGCGTAGAAATAGCGTCTAATTTAAAGTCAAACTGAGCTCCAAACTGCAAGGAGAAAATAATTGGATCTTCGAGAGTATATTAGGACCTCTTAACGCCGTTTGAAATAGATTCTTATCGTCTTAGAAGTCTCTTTAACTCTATTTTGATTAGCCCTTTATATTACAGCGCTTCTATTGTGAAATTCAAGTTTATGTAGGCGATGCCCTTGTATGGTCATTATAGTTGGGCGTTAATTCCCGAGGTGCCAGATAAATTTTAGAGATCTGGTTATATAGAATTAAATGAGAAATAAACCGGTTGGGAGAAGAACTTCTAAAACCTTAACAGATTTCATTCGATAGGATTCTATAGTCAACTCGGTACTTACTTGTTAATGTTTGAATAATGAGAAGTTAAATTGGTACGAAAAAAATATTTCATTGTATTGGATGTCCAAATAAGAATGGACGCCGTCCATAACTCAAGAACCGTTTGTCGTAAAGTTTTGAAATAAAAAAATTATTTTGAAGTTCCTTAATATTCCGCTAGAGGGCGTTAACCTATGACTAAGGAAATTATCGAATTTTTATCACTAATATGCCAATTAAATTTCAAAGTCAGTCAAATATTCTTCTCTACGGCATAACTTTGATTTAATACATTTGATCTAACTCGCAAATTAGACTGCGGGGAAAAAGGGAACTTCTTTTTCAAGAAATACTCTTAACACCAGTTTGTTCTATAATGGAACAATTGCTTACAGAGACTGTAGAATAAAATTTTCTGGAAGGACGGTGGGTTAAAAATTTTGCGGCAAAATTCTTCCTAATTTTTTGTTTTTTGTTTTTATTCGGAATGTTAGGTAGGAAGAGATTTTATATTTTTAATTGGTTACTGTATTTGTATAGTTTTTAGGTCTGATGATGCCCATACTTTAGGGCGAAACATGTCACCAAGTTATTAAATTTTAATGCATGATTGAGACTTTCGACTTTGAGTTTCCCCATTTTTAAAAATTAAATAAAGTCTCTTTGAGAAATGGACTACTTCTTTGAATTCTTCCTAGTGTTTTTTTGGATATTAAGAATAAATTACTTTATTTCGACCTTTTTAATCATTTTTTGTGTATTCCTAAACCTACTATATATATTTTATGTTGCTTAAATTAGGATATCTACGTGTTATTTTCATCAGGTTTCTTCGCTTTGATCTATTTTTTTTTATCCAAATAGACATTAAAATATGGTTTCATTTCAAACTTTTGACAAAATAACTAAAACCTGGTGATCAGTGTATTAAAAACATACCTAATTTAAAATGTTACTCTTCAAAACGAGACAATATGTGTTAAATCTGGTAAAGCAAACCGTAGTTACATTTCTTACAAAAAAGGCCCGTCTTTTTCTTGGTTTAGATTAAAAAATACAACACTGAATTTTTAATATAACTTTACTTGGCATATTATTGATAAAACTAATATCCAGCGTTTTCCCTTGATCGATTATGTATTTAATTTTTTTAGGTCCAAACATCGTGACAAACGGTTCCTTAGATATGGCCGTAGTCCATTCTTATTTGGCGACTCGGTACACCTGTGCGTAACCCCCTTTGAAAAATGACTATGAGGGCTAAAGCCCCAAAGCACCTATGGTACCAGCGCCTATGTGCCTTTGGAATAAAACCCATCGCACTTTCATCAAGAGTTTAAAAAATCTACTTTCAATAGAGAAAGAAAATAATTTTTCAATTTTCCATGTACAACCACCTTGAGAGAGAATTAATTTATTTACATTTAATTTGCTTAAAAAGACAAATGCATCACGGTGTCGAGTGTTGACTGTCAAGGGGAAAGCAAATGACACTAACGACCCTCTCTAACGATCAACTTTTGTTTCTAAAATATGATTCCTCTAATTATTTATATGGAAGTAATTACACTGACAAAAGCAAATTCGATAAGTTCCGTTGGGATTTTATTGTGCTTTGTTATAAAAGAAATTTAAGAAGGCCAAGAATGATGATGCCATTCGATAGCTTTAAAAAGGTACATTAATTTAAGGTATTTTAATCTATACTAGCGTTCACTCGTTTCTTCTCCCGATATTGTGTTAAACACTGTTCTTTTCTTAAATAGGAATAAGGAGAAGGAATACCTGAAGTGACCACAATTATTGTAACAAAAAACCAGACTTAATTTAAAAAAATGTCGAAAATCCAACGACTACGCCACCGACAATCCGCGAACGATGTTATACGATTAAGTATAGTATATTTCAGAAAGCTGTAAAGTAATAAAATGGGAAATTCCGTCCAGTTCGGTTCAATTTCGGTGTCAAACATAGGCGCAGGTAAATTTTGGGCAATAAATTATTTATGAAAACTAATAAAAAAAAAAGATAATTTGATAAAGAAGGAACTATTAGCTATAGCAAATTTGCACAAACATCGTTTTATGAAATATGACGTGGAAGATATAGCTGAAAAACATAGTGGAACTGTGCTGCGCACACCGCCATATCATTGCGAACTAAATTCTATAGAACTTATATAGGCGCAAGTGAAAAGATTTGTAGCAAGACACAACACGACATTCAAAATGAAAGACGTTAAGCTACTGTTTGATCAAGCCATTAAGGAAGTAACACCAGAGAACTGGCGAGAAGCAGGTCATCATGGCATTAAATAAGAGGAGAAAATATGGGATCTTGACCACTTGATCAATCGGACCGTCGACTTGTTAATTATAACGTTAAGAGGAGATGACAGTTCCTCAGTTGACGAAGAATATTATGATTTTTTATAATTTAATTTTTGTGTAATGTATTTTTTGTATTTTGTATTTTTTTTATAATGTTTAATAAAAAATAAGTGCACCTAATACTATGTACAAAATGCACACCATTGTCACACCATTTTCAGTGTTTGGGAATGAATAACAATAGGCAAAACCCATAAATTGACCCAAACCTGGGTGGTACTACCTGCACTTGATAAAAATAAATAATTTTGCAATGAAATCAATGCCAAATTATAACTGTGGCTTAAATATTTGTTGGGTCACTCTTTAGTCCCTTTGTATACCTAATTAACTCGGTACGGCAGTTACAAAAAGAATTCATCCTTCCAGTGGCGTATCCAGGATTTTGTTAAGGAGGGGCGACTAAAAAAATGACTTCTAAAAAAGAGCATATCCCGGCTTTAAAAATCTGTGTACTTTCAAGAATTACTTCTAAAAAAAATCCTGATCCTTCACACGCCCTAAAATTTTCAAGGCTCAAGGTAAAAAAAACCCATTTTGTAAGGCTCCCCCCCCCCTGGATCTGCACTTGCATCCTTCCAAGGTGCTGTTTTCAACTAAACTGCTGGACAATTGCTTTCGAGCAAGAAAAATTTCGCCTAAATTTAACAGTTAATATTTTCTGAACCAAATATGATATCGACCTACAGTTTTAAATGGTTAATAGATTCATCCCTTGGGAAACAATTTTCAATGTTGGATTTTCTTTAACTATCAGAAAATTTTATGTACAGGTTGTTAAAGAAGACGATGATTTTTGCTCCAATTTTAATAGCGTGTAACTTTCAGAATAATATTTTTAAATTTGATCACTCTACATCAATTGAATCACTGGTTCATAGCAAAGAAAGTAATTTCTCAAATTTTTGATATCTGCTATATTTTAAGAAATACCGATTTTTTTGGAAAACCTTGCTTTATTTCAACTTATTGTTAGCTAGATCTCACTGTTCGTTGTATCGTGCAAACTTCGCGAGTGATTATTATACCTTATGAAAAGCTTGATTATGTTCAGTAACATTTCATTAACTGTTAAATTTAGGCTAAATTTTTCTTGCTCTAAATCAATTGTCCAGCAGTTTATATGAATGTACCAATTTAAAAAAAATTATATTCTATTATCTTTTAAAATATTTTCAATATTCCCGACTTTATCAACACCCTGTTGAGGAAATTAAGTTTTTTTACTTAAGGACACAATCATATAGAACAAAAGTAAGTCGTAAAATAAAAAAATATATTTATAAGCATTTTACCCAATTTTTTTTGCGTTGTATCCTTTTTATCCTTCTTTATTACTGCCAATAATTTAATTCCAGTGTGCATAATGTTTTAATCTGCCCTTAGCGGTAACTTCCAAACTCCCAAAGAACAATACACTTTTGGAGCGGCGTCTTTTACTAATTACCCAGCCACTGTACCTCTATATCCGGAAATGAGCTTTCTATGTATCCCGGAGGAGTTTTCTTCATCTCCCGGACTTACCTTTCCCCCAAGTTCGGGTTGGTATTTGTTAACAAGAAGCAGCATTTCGTAAAATACAATTATAATATTAGATTAGCAAAGCAGATAAGATCGTTCTCCCTGGAAAGATCTCGCTAAATTATTATTACGGAAAGAGTAGTGCAGAAAGCTTTCGCTAAGTTAATTAATTATCGCGGCAAAAAATGGGGTAAAACCGCATTAAAAAGCTAAAAATAATAAATTTTAAAATACGAGGGCGAAAAATATTTCCGTTGGCGTTTAAAATAGATTTATTTGATTATTATCTGGAAAATGACTGATGTGAAGGTGTTCTAGTCAATTTCTGAATAAAATAAATAACTTAAACCAAAACTTTTTGTCAATATCGTAGAAAACGAACCAACAAAATCCCGCTATTCGAATTTTTAAACGATATATCTTGGCATTCTTTAACTCCTGAGCCGGGATTTTCAGTTCGCTCGAAAGAATTTTGACGTTTAATATGAAATGGTTTTTAAACAAAATTTGTGTAGTTTCAGTTAAGCGCGATTTCGGTGCCTGGCAAAAACTAGCTATTATTGATGACATTTTGCCAACCAAATAAAACCCGTTAATCGATTTTTGAGGCGCTAAGATCTCAGCAGTGGCTGATGCCTGAAACAGGATTTTCGATTCGCTGGAAAGAATTATGCTTGCCGCTGAATATAAAACAGGTTTTGCTGGTGGCAACCAAAAATAGTAACAATACACATTACACAATAGTATATTACATAACAAGTGATGAACGTGATACTTTCCAAACGATATTTACTTATTTATTATTACTAGGCGTCAGCCGAGTGTGGAAATTCTCCGAGTTTTAGAATAATCACTTTCACACGAGTACTGTACACTATTTTTCCTACGACCACAAAGAATTATTAAAAGCCTATGATTTGTGAAAAAAATATTTCAACGTTAGTGTTGAAATTAGCATACTTAAGATTATGTTCCACTTTATATCTGGTTTCGTAGTTTGTCAATCGTTTTTTCCATTATTTGTAGTTTAACTTTTTCATTTTTTTATATTTTATATATCATAGGAAGAACTAATCCTGGATTGACTTCTAGATTAACCAGACTGAAAAATTTTAAATTTAATCAAGGAAATATGCATTAAACATAAATTTAAAAAATCCATCCAACAAGGAAGATTTCAATGCAAAATAATTCTATAAATTATTTAATGTTTTTATAAAAAAAGTCAAATACTCCTGATGGGTTTTAAACCTGTGAGGTTGCGATCTGTAGGCTAGAGCTCTATTCTCTACGACTCTACGCTATTGCTACCGATAAACATTTGTTGTTTAATTCATGACATTTTCTTCAGCGCGATTTGTTTTTCTGGTAATAGATTTTCCAGTATATTATTAACATTTTTTATAATTTCGGATGGCGTATTTTCACACTTTAACTCTGAATCACTCGACAAATACATGATACGTAAATAAGTTAAACACTTTACAATTACTGCTTTCTAAAGTATGTTCTTTTTAATAAATAAATAGTGTGCCTTGATGTTTCAATACTAGTGTTGACATATTTTTTTCAACACGCGTGTGATATATGGCGCTTTCTAGCCAAATTAACCGTGCTTTTTTTTCTCATTTTCATATGTGGCTGTAGGAAAATATATTATTCCCAAACAAAATGATCAATTTCGGCGTGGTGAGCGTATAGTAAATATTTACCAAACAAACATTTTAAGTAGGAAATGTAAATTTTTTAAAAATTTACTAATTTGGGATCGCTAATTAATTATATTTCAAAAATTCTTATTACCTACCACTTCACTCCAGTATCTGTCAACACTCTTAACGAAAAGACATTCCGTTGCTCATTTAAACTCTCCTACATTATGCGATATACAAACCACCCAAATACCATTCTACATCCGTATTCTTCCTCCCTCATTCGAATATATTTGCCAGCGACCCCTGCAGATTCGATTTGAAAAAGTAAACTAAATCCACTTAAAAACGTGCTGACTTCTGCTTTTCAAGTGGCAGATTTTTGTTGGAATATGTAAATTTTAAGTTAAACTGTCGTCCATCATTCGCAGACTTGTCGAATCGGGAAATTTATACCTTTTTAAGTTTTTTAGATTTTCGGTGAATAAATATTATAATATTCATTTAAAAAGTACACAGAAAAAAAAATTCTTTTGAGGTAACGCAAAATTAAAGAAAGAGTCCTTAAAGTATCCCACATCTCTTAAATTAGGTACATCAGAACTGTTACCTGGATTTTCGGTTATCTCTCGGAAATCACTATACTGATTTCAGTGGACTATAACTTTCTCGATTTGAAAGGAGTGAGTGAGACCTAATTCCTAGCCATTTAATATTGGTACTGTGACTGATCTATGTGCGAGGATATCGTTAGTCTCAGGTCGGGATACCCAAAGAAACGTTTACTCTGGTGTAATCTCTGTCTGTTGTTCCAAGAAATTTTGTGTTCATTCCTTATCCCTCGCTTTATAGCATCTCGTACTGTACACCTTGGAACTCCGAGTGCCGATTCTGGACCTGTGGATGTATTTTCATAGCCTTTCCTTGCTTGCAAGTGCATCGGTTTTTTCGTTCCCTGCAACACGTTCATGTCCTGGTACCCACTGAAGTGTTACTTTACTTAGTTTTGCCAGGGCATCTAATTCTCCTTGGCATTCTCAGGTTACCCTGTTGCATATAAACTATCTAAGGGCTGCTTGACGATCATAGTATACAGGGTGTCCCGAAATTAGGTGACAATATTTTAAGGGGATAAAGTACATTCCAAAATAGGACTAAAATCCTCTATTAATATACCTTCAAAAACGCTTCGTTATGGGGCTAGAGCCCCCCGAATGGAAGCCATGATAAGCGGTTGTTTCACAATATCTCAGAAACTGATTGAAGTATCAAAACAAAATTTGTTACATGTTTTACCCATAACAAGACGCAATAAACGGTTTGTTTAGCTTAGGTGTATTTCTTCCAGTGGCGTCCCACTGGGTAGGTAGTGAGGAGAATATACACCTTAGCTTGTAAAAAACCGAAAATTTTTAAATCGATTTTACTGAAAAATGGTGAATCCTACCGAATTGAAGCAAGAGTATCTTTTTTTCAATAGAAGACTTTAGTGCTTTTAAAAATTGCACCTGGCGTTAAAAAATCCTACAAATAAAAAAGTTAGGGCAATATTCTCCTCACTACCTACCCAGTGGGACGCCACTGGAAGAAATACACCTAAGCTAAACAAACCGTTTATTGCGACTTGTCATGGGTAAAACATGTATCAAATTTTGTTTTGATCAGTTTCTGAGATATTGTGAAAAAACCGCTTATCATAGCTTCCATTCGGGGGGCTCTAGCCCCATAACGAAGCGGTTTTGAAGGTATATTAATAGAGGATTTTAGTCCTATTTTTGGATGTACTTTATCCCCTTAAAATATTGTCACCTAATTTCGGGACACCCTGTATATAGATCCGCCTATTGTTTTCTTACGCATACTGTAATATGGCGTAGATTTCTGCTGAGAAAATTGTGGGAGACTTTCCCAGAGGGACAGAAAAGAGATACCTTTCAAGCTCCAATCCCCAAATTAATCTCACATTTTAATGGACTTTAATCGCCTTTTTATGCATATCAAATTAAATATGCGTATTAAATGACGAACGATAACATAAATCTTATTGATTTTCTCGGGCTTAGATATTTTTTAGTGTAGATAGTCTTCCCCATATCGACTTTCTCTAAGTGAAAATGTTTAAGATATAGAAGACGTAACTTTTACGGTCTTTAGGTTTAATATTGTTGAATAGATAACATCAAATCATCGTCAGATCGTTTGATGATATCTATTAATTTGTTAAGGATTTTTATTTATTGTTTTTCCACAGCAGCAAGTACCGTTTTTCTAATAAGTTAAATGATTATCATTTGTTGCGAAGAAAGTAAGTGAAAATATCAGATAAACTAATTGTAGATATATTAACTAGAATAAATGATGTTATGTTTTTCTTCTTCGATATCTTAGCGTGACCCCTTTTATTATAATTTGTTACCAACCCCAATTTAAAGCCCTAAGGCTTTTTGTTAATTTAAGAAACCAACTAAATTATCAACATTTAAAAAACGTAAAATATTTATGCTTTTTCATTTTCTTGTTACGAAAAACCGCACCTGTACCGAACATAAATACAAGCGAGATCATTTTAAATTCCCCGATTTTTCTGAAGAACAAACGACCACTATGTTCCCTTATATTGGACAGACAGTCTTGATGGCCTATTTCATCGTTTCTATTAAAAGAAGTTTAATATTTACGTTTAATTAAACGTGAATCCTATAAAACTTGTAGGAAATTTACGACTTATAGAGTTTTAAACAGATGTTACACATTTAAATGAATAATTGTTCTTTTTTAATATTAATGGTATTTGCAGTGGCTTTATTTTAATTAATTCGTTACTGGGATGACACCTTCCAGTATTGATGAATGAACGACTTTTTGCAGGAAGGACCCAACCCTTTTTGCTGGGCTTGGCGGAAGAGCCAGTATACTTAGGCCTATATGAGGCCCATTGTATCCCCTCGTCTGGGTAATGTCAGCCAGACGGGACCTACAGCTTAACGTGGAACCTCCCCCCCCCTCCACCTCCCCCAGAAGTCCATGACGCCCTTCTCGGTTCCATTAGTAACATACTGCATTCTTCAATCCACTGAATTTCGGACATACTTTTTTTTTTATTGTACATATGCCCACTCCAGGAATCAAACCCGGGTCGGCACGGTCGAATGCCAGTACATCACCTCTAAGCCACTACCGCGGTTTTTGACCCAAACCTTGAAAACATATTGAGTAAATAAGTATAAGGTTTTGATAGGAAAAAATTATTAAATATTTTAACTGATAAAGTATTGGGTTGCATAATGATTTTTAACAATAATTAACTAATCACTCATTTTGACTGGGGCATAAATGACATTGACAGGAAATATTTACTCACAAAGTTGCATGATTAGTAAGTTAAATATGGAGGTAACCGGGCTCTATTGATGGCGAGAACAGTGTTTCTGCCAATGTCATGTATGTTACTGTTAAAAAAAAGGGTTAGGTAATTATTATTAAAATGTATACTTATACAGTGCGTCCACGGATAGAGTTTGGAAAAGGAAAAACTTTTTTATTAGTAGGTATAGAAAAAAAGTGATTCTTTATAAAAACGTCTGTTTGTGCTGAAACTACAATTTTGAATATCAGATTTACAATACAGGGTTCGTCAGAAAAAATCATTTTGAGTTTTTTGGATTTTGTTTAAAATAAATTTACGTAAAAACAAACAGCTATTGTTGCCTTCTTACTCTGCTCTTATATCTGTCCGAATAACGATTTTGTTGTAAGAAAACAATTTTTCTTTGTCTACCTACTTTTAAAGTATTTTTATTAATACATATCATATTTTTTAAGTTTATTCAATGATAAATTATAAAAAATGAAAAATGGGTTTTGTGTCCAACCCTGTATAGTTATCGCCAATCTGATATTCGAAATTGTAGTTTCAGAACAAGCAAAATTGATTTAATTAATCAAGGAATCGAAAATTAGAATTAAAAAAAACAAAAACAAAAAACTATAAATATTGTTTCTGACGAACCCTGTAGAGTAATCGCAAATCGGATATTCTAAATTATAGTTTTAACACAAGCAGACTTCTTTTTAAAGAATAACTTTTTCTTCTATACCTACTAATAAAAAGTTTTTCTTTTCCAAACTCTATCCGTGGACACCCTGTATATACAGTGTATCTATACGTTTCATTAACTTCTTGGTTTCTTAGGGTTGTTTCCGTGTTATGGATTAGCATAAACCGTTAAAAACATATTTATTTCATAAAATAGTTTGCATAATTTTATATACATTCCGACATTATAAATCGACCATTTCTGATATATTAATTGTTTTTCGACCGGGATATCTACTATAATTTTAAAAGTGTATTTATAGATACATATATAGCTGCCAAATTTTTAGTCTAGCCGTGAAGCCATGCATTTGCCGGTATGTCTTTTGTGTTTAAGTTAAATATAGTTTACGGTTTTGTTTTACTTTTGATAATTGATAAATGGATTTAATTTCAAAATATAAGGACTTTTTAAGATTAAACATTGACAAAAAACTTGAAACTTAATGAACCGGACTTCCTATGCCTAACTTAAATATTGAAGTGTCTTTCATAAGTCAGGAGAAAAGTTACTATATACTAGACAATTTAATAAAAATATATATAAAAAATATTGGTGGATCTGAAATAGTGTGATGATTAACTGCATCTCACTGAAAAGGCCAATCTGCATTCGAAACAACAGGCATAGCTTTTCAACCACAACAACTTTTACCAACTACCCTTCATTGTATCTTTATACATAAGAGTGCTTTGATCTTAGATTTTTTCATATTTTTCTAAATTCTGAACACCCGGTATATAAGTTTAAAAAAATAATGAGCCTTTGGGTAGTTTGAGTACAAGCAGGAAGGCAAGGACCTATCGACATATTAGGCTGTCTCGAGCGCGGTTAGTACTTGGGTGGGTGACCGCTTGGAAACACTGCGTGCTCTTGCCTTTGGGAAGAGTGTTAAATATATATCTAGCTATCCTATTCATGCCGGATAGGCCGGATGAGATCGGATATCTCGTAGGATGAAGGTGCCGTTTCACACTCCCCAGTCGGTAGACCACATTTGTGGTCGATGGCCGGTTCAAGATGGCCTCCGTAGTTCGCGAATCGTAAAAAAAGTTCAAGCAGGAGTTTTTATGAATAATACCTTTTTTTCCTAAGCCCACAAATAAAAAAGTTTTCCCTCTTCAGGAGTCAATCCGTGGACACACTGTATATATGACAAACAGGTAGATCATTTAAAATAATAATTTCAAAAGATAAGAGAAGTTTTCTTTGTAATACAAATAATTCTATCTAGGCTAATGCATATGTTAGAAGATGAACATACCTTACAACAAAAAGGATAATTTTATTATATTATATTCTGAAAATAAACTTAATCTTTTGGACAGCATAGAAATAAACCAATTGAAATATTTTAATTACTAAATGATTAATTAGAACTAAAGAATACATCGTAATTAAATTTGTCTGATTAAAAGAATGGAAATTTGTAGGTAATTTCCACATGGTATGATCAGATTTCTTTAAAATTAATGCTATTGAGAATATACCTATTTCATACTCTCTTAAAATTTTTATAGTTTCTCAATGTAAAATGTAGATAAAATTAGCACCAAACATCCGAAGAAAAAAACGCTTTTAACAAAAGTATCTTAAATAAAGTAGAAACCTGATAAATGCTATATTAAGTAAAATGAGTCTACCGTTATAGTATTTTACGTTACAAGGCCGGTAGGTGACTTATTACAGTACGAGTTGGTTTACGGAAGAGGCGACGTAGAAGCCGAGTCTGGAATATAAACGAGTGCTGTAATAACACCTAACGGACGTGTTTCGAATGCTATTTTATTTCATCCTGTCTTTATAATCCTTTTTAAAAAGAATAAACAAATAGGTCATATTACCTTTTAAGTGACAACTTGTCAAAGATCGAAAGTAACCAGTCATTGTTTCTAAAATCATACCATTGTTGCTAGGGGCAACCCATTACAGTATTTGATACTGTAATGTTCCATTTACCGGCCGCAAATGAGTACAGGATAAGTAAATTTACTGGACAGGATGAAATAAAAAATTATATTTTATTTTAAAAACATTTAAATTTACCTTCAGAATCTAAATAGGGAGTTTCTTGAATATAGTTAGTACCTACCTTAGAGTTAAGAGATCATTATCTTCTGTGTAATACCTTAAAATGAAAAATATAAAACCAAATGCCTCTTTGCATTTTATGAAAGCAAATAAAATTATACTCAGCAACGATGTACACACAAATGGAAAGTAAACCTAGTTAGTCATTTGTCAACGCGTCTGTTTCAGGAGTCACAGCTGCGAAACTCAGGAGCTGCCGCATTTTAATTCAGTTAGTGAACATATTTTTGGGTTGATGTGAAAAGGCATTTTAAAAATCATCAGGCTGTCTACATTTGTTACGATCTCGTCATCTTGTAATAATAAAAATAACTTAGAAAAAAAAGGGAGCAATTTTAATGAAATTGCACTGTTAAAAACAATTACACTATTTATCGTTGATAGTTTATTATCATAATATAAACTGTAATATTATATTACGTATCGCGTAGCGGCGAGTGCAGTAACTACATGAGTGTGTAATTACTTTATAACATGTAATACGTACTTGCACGAGGCTCTTGCAAACAACTAAGTGCAAAAAATATAATAAACTTATTAAAGGGCTGTGACTTTCTAAAAGACATCTAACACCAGTGGCGGCTCTTCAGGTATAAAAAAAAAAAAAATAAAACCAGGAGGAAATTTTTTTCGATAATATTAAATATTAATGTACCAATACAGCTACCATTTTAACCCTTAAAAAATAATTATGTTCGAATTAATAATATTAATTTAATCCGAATGTAGCTATTCATAATAGGGCCACGGTTAACTTCGATGGACAATAATTATAAATACCCGTGCATTTTGGCGCGCCCCAGCCGACCGTGTCCGTTGGCTCAAAGTAAGTGAAGACACAACGCCCAACATGGCTTTGATATTCACCGTTGCTATGGTTACGTGAGGTCAGTCACTTAAACAGCATGTAACAATTTGCATTATGATGAAGTGTAATTAAAAATTGATCAATCGTCTTCACCATTGTTTTAGCATTGGCTCGCCTAACCTTAAGGTATTTATTTTGAGGCTTCGGAAACTTACGGTTATAGATATCGGTTTTACGTGATTTACTGTGTAATTAAAAAGTTTTAGTTTTCAGTTAATTCGTACCTACTTAGTTGTGTGTTTTAAAAATGAACCCATAGTTTGTAATTTGTTGGAAACTCCATTCAGTCGTTGGACAGATGAGGATAAAAGAGACGTTTTGTTACACTGGTTTTTAGCCAATGTTTATTTAAGTACCCGCACTATACCGAGCACTATACCTAGCTCTTCACCATTTTTTAAGACCGCGAGCCGCCACTGTTTAACACACCACGCACAACCAATTAATTATTAAATCAAATAAAAACTTATGTAAATTTAAATGTACCTGCGCTAATGACCCATTGCGGTCGATGCGCTTTTCCACCAAATAAAAAAAAATAGGTTAAGCATTAAATCAAATAGAACAGTTATTCAGGAATAGCAAATACCAGTCATGGTCAATGGTAGATTTAATGAGTTTCTCTTTGATGCCACCGTAAGTATGTCCGAAATTCAGTGGAATTAAGAATGCAGGGAAGAGTGTAAAATGTATCATCTTCCAACCCATCCCATTCACGCCGGTAACCAGGCCGGATGAGATCGGACATCTCGTGGGGTGCGGAAGAAGATACACACTCCCCAATCAGTAGGTCATGCAATGGCAATAAACCAAGGGTTGATAGCTTTTGGGGGGTGTCGTATGACCGAGGATCGTGGTTCGGAACCCACGTTAAGCTGTAGGTCCACTCAGGAATGGCCCTGGCAGCGAACAAAGAGAAAAAAAGCCCAAAAAAAAAGACTTCGTTCAGAGCGACCAAAAATGCCTGAGGTATTATAGTTAAGAACACTAGTTTAATGTTCAGTAAATAAAAAAAAAAAAAATTGAATAAAAATAGATTTCGTAATATTATATAGGTAATAACTACTAGTTATAGGCATGATGACAAAAGAGTTTGATGAGATATCAATACATCTGAATCGATTTCTTAATGCATTCAAAAGATTGTCGTTCTCTCCTCATTAAAGGCGTAATCCGACACATAACCAAGACATTATCAGGACATTCAGATCTTGTAATGTACGAATGCACCCATCAGCTTTCTAGATGGATATTATCATTTTTTTTTCTTACCAATCAAATTTCCATAATATTTTTATATGTTAAGAAACAAAATAAGAAAATACTCTGCAAGCCAATTCATTTCAATTTCATTAAAAAAAAATAATTTTACTTTTTAAATGATAATAATAATAATAATAATAATAATAATAATAATAATGATACAGTAATAATTATTGTAGAAACTTAATATATACCGGGTTAGGAAAAATTACCAGAACTGTCGATTATTTTAAAAGATACATGAGTTAGCAAAAACCGTTTTTTTAAAGTTATAAGGCTCTCAAAAATCTACAAATCTATAATAAATTGGAATATACACGTTTGCACAAAAAGTTGTGAAAAATTAAACTTATATATTTTTAAATAGAACCACCCTGTATATTATTATTTATTTTGTTCATGTAGTTAATTTGGAACATTTTTTATTAACCATACATTATGCCTAAATTTATTAATTTGCTAGATATCATGACATTTTGATCAATACCAAACACAAAATAAATGTCAATAAAAAATTTAATAAGTTAACATTTAATCGTATTTACTAGAGAAACAAATAAGGTAGGGTTTATGACTAAAATAATTTGGCATCCAAAAGTCAATTTGCTGGTCATGGTTAACTAAAAAAAATAAAAATCACCTTTTTTCACAAAAATGCAAATGAAAATCTAAATATTGCCAAAACTAGTAAATTTAGGTATAGGTATGACTTAGAAACAATAAAAGATACTAAATTATCCATCAAATGAGCCTAATAATTATAGGGTGTTTTATTTGAAAAAACAAATTTATATTATTTTAAAATTGTCTATATTTGGATGCCAACAGAAAACACCCTGTACAAAATTTTAAGTACTAGAAGATTTGAGACAGTATTCTTATCCCTAAACTTAGGAGTTCACAATAGTATATTACATAACAAGTGATGAAAGTGATACTTTTCAAACGAGGAGATATTTAGCACGAGGCGTCAGCCGAGTGCGGAAATTCTCCGAGTTTTAGAAGAATCACTTTCACACGAGTAATGTACACTATTTTTCCTACGACCACAAAGAATTATTAAAAAAACCTTTAATTTGTGAAAAAAATATTTCAACTCTAGAGCTGAAAAAAAATATTTCAACTCTTACTCAACTATTTAATTTAAACATATGATGCCAATTTAATAGATCGAACGGTCACACGTTCAAATTCCATCAGGAGTACTTGACTTTTTTTTTATAAAAACATTAAATAAATTATAAAATTATTTTGAATTGAAATCTTCCTTCTTGAATGATTTTTTTTTATTTAATTAAGGAAAGATGCATTCAAAATAAATTAAAAAAATTCACCCAACAAGGAAGATTTCAATTCAAAATAATTCTATAAACTATTTAATGTTTTCATAAAAAAAAGTTAAGTGCTCCTGATGGGATTTGAACCTGTGATCTTTCGATTCGTAGGTCATGGCTCTAGTCTCTAGGCTATGGCGACCCATAAACATTTTCTGCTTAAGTTTAATATATGACATTTTCTTCAGCGGGGCTTGTTTTGACTGGTAATAAATTTTTCAGTATATTCTTAACTTTTTTATAATGTCAGATGGCGTATTTTCACACTCTAATTCTGAATCACTCGACAAATAGGTGATAAATAAACTAAACTGCTTTCTAAAATTTGTTCTTTTTAATAAATAGGTATGGTCTGTCAAATTGGCATCATATGCCTAAATTAAATAGTGTGCCTTGTATTTCCACTCTAGAGTTGAAATATTTTCTTTCAACACGCGTGTGATATTCGGCGCTTTCGAGCCAAGTTAACCGTGCTTTTTTTCTCATTTTCATAGGTGGTCTTAGGAAATTTTTTTTTGATATTTAATTGTGAAATACAGGCAATTTTGTACTATTATTTTTTTTTCAAAATTTTAAGAATTTTTGCTTTTTGTTTGGCAATGTTGCAAAAAATATGTCGTCATATGGATAATATTATAAGGAAACAAAAATGCTAAAATTAATAGGGTGTTCCATTTAAAAAAATGTATCTTTATATTGTCCTACTTTTCTGGACCATCCTATATATCTAAAAATTGTTTTAGAAAATATATATTTTTATACCTCACAACTTTTACAAAAAATTTTTTTTTGATATCTTTAATATTAGAGACGGTATATTATTTTGTCACATAAATGGGCTACCCTGTATGTATGTCTTATTCCCCACGACTATGTTAGACCCTTTATAAAGTGCCACTTTTACGTGTTAATAGGGAATGTTATTGTTACATAACGAGCATATTTTATATTTCGATAAGTTTTTATAACATTCACATATTTAAAGCGGGGTAATAATTGCTTACTTGCCTCCAATTAGTCGAACGTAATTAAAGCCATTATTTCATTTTACTTAAAACAGGTGCACTTTTTGTCAAGTTTTTGACTTAATTAGTACCAATTAATTTTTTTTCACTTTAATTTACCATTTAAGGTATGATAACTTAGAAAACGAACAATTCCAATTTATTGATATAGAGTTATTATTTGGCATCTGTTATAAAATTCAAATATAAAATACTAACAGCATTTCGTCGGGTTGTAGAAAGATTATAAACCTTAATTACCTTTACTTGAGTTTAGTGACCAAGTTTATCTTTATAGAGTTTGTTGGATATTGGTTAATAATAATTAACTTACCCGGCAACTTTGACTGTGATATAATTGGCATTTGCAGATATTATTTTTTAGCAATCAGAGCTCTTGATTATCTTAATTCTTCATTTACTAATCATGCGACTTTGATTGTAAGTAAATAATATCTGTGAATGTAATTTATCTCACAGTCAAAGTTGTCTGCTTAGTTAATTGTTTAAAATAAGTTACTTCTCCGTGTACTTTAACTAGAAAAAATTCACTTGAGGCTTAGGAAAAAATATTTGTTAAGATTGCACAACACGTCCATTAAGATGTTTTGTGGGTTTCATACTTATAACAAAAATCTGATTTTTTAAACCCCCTAAAGAGGTGAAAAGTAAATCAACTAAATTTTTTTAAAAATTGGTTGGTACTACCACTTTTCGTAACTTTGTGTAACACAAAAATCAACTAGTGGAGTGAACTGCGTGTTTTCTATTAAAAAAATAATTTCCAAATATTTTTAAGAACAGTTAGTTGTTAAAGAAGAGAGAGATATGTATATTTAACATGTCATTGTGACCACGGCAGTGGCTCAGAGGTGAGTTACTGGCATTCGACCGTGGCGGTCCGAGTTCGATCCTCGCACAATAAAAAAGTATATCGGAAATTTAGCATGTTAAAGAGTGCAAGGAAAAGTGTAAAATCATAATATCATCTCCTAACCCACCCCATTCACGCCGGTAACTAGGCCGGATGAGATCGGACATCTCATGGGGTGCGGAAGAAGGTACACACTTCCCAATCGGTAGGTCATGTAATGGCAATTAACCGAGCGTTGATAGCCCTTGGGGGGTGTCGCATGACTGATGATCGTGGTTCGGAACCCACGTTAAGCTGTAGGTCGAAGAGCAAGCTGGCTGAATGCTTAAAAGGACAAGTGGTCATCAGTAACCCAGAACAAACAACAACAATATTTTACATGTAATTAATTAAAAAGAAAAAAAAGTAATAAAAGTATTAATAGGTGACACTAACTACTTGTAATTGGCTCTAAGCAAAAACTTGACAGTTCTTGGCAGGAATCCGCCGTGCGTGTTTAAAAATTAATTAATTGACTATGTCCGGTTTAATTATACAATTAGCATTAAAATACATTTTAAAACATTACTTACTTGAAATTACATAAGCTTCTGTAATATACATATTTAGTCGGCATTATTCTAGAGATCAACATTTTATAGGAATTTCCACGTATAATAACAGAACTGATTATTAGCTTTAGTTTTAAATCCTCTTCTTTAATTATTGCACTGATGTATGTGTACTAAAATCGTAATTAAGACCATGCTATGAAAATGCCTAATAAAAACCATTTGTGCTATTATTAAATAATTTAATTTAGCCATCTTTAAACTCACGCACTTTCTAACTTTTATACTGGGTGTTATGGAACTGACGCATTATATTTATACCCGTAAATGCTGATATAAAAACACATTTCAGAAAAATATTTTTTAGTATGATATAAAATATCCAACCCAAAAAACAATAGGATAGATCTATTTACTTCAGATTGTCATGGTTATTTCATGGGCGGTTGGCTAATTCTGCTGATTTCAAGGGCGTAGATATTATTTTTTTCTGGGGGCGGGTAAAGCTAGTGGTTGATCTCAAATTTTTTTATTAATATTACACAAGGATATTCAAGATTACTTACGAAGTAAGGTGTATAAAGCAAAATTTAATTCCCAAAGTAATTTTGCAAATTCTTTTTCCAAAAGTATTTTTATTGCAATTTGACAAAACAATAACTGATGCAACTAAACTACATTTTTTTTTATTATTATGGTCCTGGGGGGGGGGGGGGGTAATTATCCCCTTTACCCTCCCCATATCTACGCCCTTGGCTGATTTAGGGAGTCCTTATCCAGCAGGTTAGATAAATCGATTAAAAAAGTGTGAAGTGTTTCTCTAGGACACCAAGAGATGCTTAACAAAATAGCAGAGTGGTGCTCTATCAATAATCTACCATTAAATGCTAGTAAGTGCAATGTCGTCTCGTATACTTTAAAGACTAAACCAGTAGCTTTTGATTACTCTAATAATAACATTAGGTTGAAACGTCAGATGACCTTTCGTGACCTTGGAGTTTTGTCCGATAGTAAATTATCGTTTATCCCCCATATTCTCGAGCTTACTTTACTTAATATTATTAGAAATTCCCCCGACTTTTTCAACGAGCACACTATAAAATAGTTGTATTTTGCTTTTGTCAGATCAAAGTTGGAATATGCCTCATGCCTCTACGATTTGGTCCCCTTTCTTACTAGGCGCATATTGATAGTCCCGACAAAAAAATTCAGCGACGCTTTCTTAAATACCTTAGCTTTAAGAAGAATGGTGTATATCCTAATGTTGGTTTTCTTCACGATCAGACACTCGCTTTCTTCCTTAGAGGATCCGAAAATGATATCTGCCCTTAAATTTTTACATAGGATCCTTCATAACAAATCAGATAAATATTTTGGTTCCACGCAGCTCAGCCCATCAATTTCATACGTTTTTCGTACCCACATCGCGAACTAACATTAAAAAATATTCGCCGTTACATCGTATACAAAGTGCATATAATCGGTACCAAAATAAGTTTGATATATACTACAGGTAAGCCAGGATAAGTCTAAATTAAACATGTTTTTATTGTCGAAAGTATACATTTTATACTTAATACTCTTATTATATCCTATTTGTACTTATTATTGAGAAATTGTTATTTACTAGTAGTGTTTATATTCAGAAATTGTATTTTCTGTGAAATGGTGTATCTTAAAGAAATAATAGAGAGTCGTTTTTACTTATTAAGATATGGATTCCATTTCTCAGGTGCGAGAATTTCTGTAATAGCATATTTATTGAAAAGTCGTATTTCTCATAAGTGTGCTTATTAAAGAAAATACAAGGAAATTAAACCAAATTTATTTACATTTTCTTAAATAATTAAGATGTGTATTTTACTCTTGAGTTAAAACAAAGGATCCATTAATCACAATCGAAATATTTAATAAGTAACTCCGAATCTCCCTTTACCTGAACTTTTATCAATCTTACTTCCCCCTCCTCCAATATTAAACAACACGTCTACAGCAGAAATGAAAATAATGAAATAATAATGAAACAAGTCGACTAGAGGGGTAATGATTACATCAAAGAAGGGTTAAACTACTGTAAAAGAAACATCGAGCCGCGGATTTCTTAAGCGACAGTTGTGGTGTCTGGAAGCTGTGATTTAACTGGTCGATTGTACGAAGCTTTCATCGCGTTTTTGATTAGTCATAGACACAATTTAAACGAAACATAACGCTGATAGCTATCTTAAATATGAAACGGTAGCCGCAAGTCGAAGCTATTCGATTGAATTCCGATTGTAATAAGTCGACGGGAGAATGGCTGGGCGTTGCGAGTTATTTTATCAAGATAATTACTTGTGCTAGGTGTATGTTTTTAATATTTCGGTATCTATTGACTACAAAAGATATTGGATTTTCTGTTTTGTCGGCGATTAAAAGTCCAATGACCGTATAGTAAATTTAATTGCTATTATATAAATTTGTATTGGTCATGTTTCAGTAGGAGTCGGTCATTTTTAAATCATTAACATTAAAATGAATCTAAAGTAAAAAAAAAACTTATTTAATTGCAAATAATGGATGACACACACACTTTTGCTTAATTTTAAAAGTAAAAATTTATAAATGTGATGAGTTAATTAAGGTGTAAATTTCCATTTTTCGGCCAATTCAAACCTTTAAATCAACTTCCGGTTTAACCAAAAGTGAAGTCAACTTTTAAATTTTGAAAAAATGTATAAGTACTATATTGTAACAATAAATTTAAAAAAATGCTTAGCATAGAATTTTCTAAAAATTGGTATCACTTTTAAACTTTATTATAATTTTCGAGCTTTTTAATAGTATATTACATATATAACAAGTTATGAAAGTGATACTTTTCAAACAAGGAGACTCCGAGTTCTAGAATAATCACTTTCACATAAGTAATGTACACTATTTTTCATACGACCACAAAAAATTATTGAAAAAACCTTTGAGTAGTGAAAAAAATATCAACACTAGTGTTGAAATTAGCATACTTAGGATTATGTTCCACTTAATATCTGGTTTCATAGTTTGTTAATAGGCTTTTCCTTTATTTGTAGTTTAACTTATTCATTTTTTCATATTTTATATGTCATAAGAAGAACTAATCCTGGATTGACTTCTAGATTAACCAGAATTAAAATTTTTTAATTTAGTCAAAGAAAGAAGCATTAAACATAAGTTTAAAAAATCCACTCAACAAGGAAGATTTCAATGCAAAATAATTCTATAAATTTATTTAATGTTTTTATGAAAAAAGTCAAATACACCTGATGGGATTTAAACCTGTGAGGTTGCGATCTGTAGGCTAGAGCTCCATTCTCTACGCTATGGCTACCGATAAACATTTGTTGTTTAATACATGACATTTTCTTCAGCGCGATTTGTTCTTCTGGTAATAGATTTTCCAGTATATAAACTACAACTTCCTTCGCGCTTGACCAGTGGCGGCTCGTCAGGTGAAGTAGATGAAGGGGCTCTTCACCAAAAAAATAAAATAAAACCAGGAGGAAAGTTTTTCGACAATATTAAATATTAATGTACCAATACAGCTACCCTTAAAAAATAATTATGTTCGAATTAATAATAATAATTTATTCCGAATGTAGCTATGCATAATAGGGCCACGGTTAACTTCGATGGACAATAATTATAAACACTCGTGCATTTTGGCGCGCCCCAGCGACCGTGTCCGTTAGGTCAAAGCAAGTGAAGACTCAAAGCCCAACATGGCTTTGATATTCACCGTTGCTATGGTTACGTGAAGTCTGTCACGCAAACAGCATGTAACAATTTGCATTATGATGAAGGGCAATTTAAAAATAGATCAGTCGTATGCATCATTCTTTTAGCATTGGTTCGCCTAACCTTAGGTATTTATTTTAAGGCTTCGCGAAACTTATGGTTATAGATATCGGTTTTACGTGATTTACTGGTTGATTAAAAAGTTTTGTTTTTATTTTTCAGTGTAATTCAGTAGTGTACGTACCTATTTAGTTGTGTGTTTTAAAAACGAACCCAATTAATGACATAGTTTGTAATTTGTTGGAAACTTCATTCAGTCGTTGGACAGATGAGGATAGGAGAGACGTTTTGTTACATGGGTGTTTAGTCAATGTTTGTTTAAGTACCCGCATTATACCTACCTCTTCACCATTTTTTAGGACCGTGAGCTGCCACTGTGCTTGACAGTAATAGTTACCAGCAACATCTTTTTTTTGTATCTATAACTCAATATAAAAAAGTCTAAACATTAAAATCTACAATAAATTCCGATTTGAATGCGAATGGTTTTCTTGAACGCCCCTAAGTAATAAAAACCAAACTGAACAGTCTTTCTTAATTTCTATTTCTTTTTCCATTTACCTCGAGTTATTATCAACAGCCGAAGGAACATAGCAAAGTGCGCATAAAATAATCCGTAATATAATAGAAAGCCGCTGCTTAATTTTTTAATGGCCAAATGCTTTTAGAGACGTCCTGACTGGCGATGAATATTTTAAGCGGCATCGTAAGACCGGGAAAACAACATTAAGAGCGCAATCGGCGGGATAAGGGTGGAAAATGCGCGATATATAGCTACAATTTTGTTTAGAAAATTACCCACCGTCGGGCATCAGGTGTGGACTCATCATAAATATGAATTTAGCATATTAGGATAAGAAAAAATAAAGGAAAATGACTGTGCTGAAAGAAGAGCCAGATGCTTTATAGGAAATTGTTAAAATTTTAACACCAGAAAGAGAAAAAAAAATATTTCTTATCGGTATTTTCGGCTTGAAACCTGCTGCATATATTTTTTACTTGGTTATTTCACCGACTTGATAGAGAATAAAATAAATGCATTATTAACTTATTTATTTTATTTACATTCATTTGACAACCATGATTGACACGTAGCAGTTAAGGATAAAAAAAATTATTACTTTGCCGTAAGAATTGACAACTACTTTATAGCAAAATCTTTGGAGTTCATCACCGCAGATGAAATAAACCATTTTTTGAACGACAGTAGAGCTTTGACCTTGCATTGTCTTTATTTGTTATAAATCATGTTTCAACTGGTAATTATCTCCAATACCTGGAGATACCAGTTGAAACGTTGTGATTCAAAACAAATAAAGACAATGTAAGTTCAAAACTCTACTGCCATTCAAGGGACTTCATTGTCTCCAACTTTCAAATAGAAACTATTTTTTTATTCGAGCATGCGCAAAGTTAAACTGTGCATTTAATACCATGTTGGGCAACTTTGAGGAAGCAGTTATTAATGACAAGTGACTTGGGGCCTGGAAATCCACTATTATCGCCTAGAGCTACTTATAATTCGTTTTGACAACCGTTGTCATTTCGAGGAACTTTATACTTAAAAATTAAAAGTGATTTGAAAGCGAAAAATAGTTAGCTGGAACATATTATGAAAACTATTAAAAAATGTGAATTTAATTTAAAATACGATTTAAAATAATGACATGACTTGAATCAAAAATTACGTCAGAAGCTGGGACGTGGATCCAGCCAGTAATTGCACGGACTTTACTTGTATTTAAAACATATTTTCAGTAATCTCTCCTTTAAAATATTTTTTCAATAAAGAAAAATATAATTAGCCGATCTCTTAGTAGCAAAGCGTTGTTACAATAAATAGTCCTACAGAATAAGTAAGTAAAAATATTTAACAAAACATAAATGGTATTTTTGTTCCTACAAAGGCAGTTCGATGCCAACCGGTCTAGTTGGGTTTCATGTTTGATTAATTAATAACTATGTTATATTAAATTATTAACTAAAAAAATAACTAACAAATTCTGTATTTTCTCAGCTACAGATATATTTTTATAGGAAGATTTATATTCAGATTCTTGTGAACCTTTGTTATCAAAAAAAGTTAACCCAACCCCTACTTCAATTTTCATATTAGAAACAGTCTATTTCATACATAAAATAAAATAAAATTAATTTACCTACTTTTAATATAAGACAAAGATTTTAATATAGATTTAACTATATTTTTTCTTCAAGTCTTATAAAAAAGAATTAGAGTACTTGCATTAGTAATAACGCAACTTAGTAATATTATTCACTTGCTTCGACAAAAAAAAATACATTTTTCAAGGGATTAAATTTAGCGCTCTGTAAAAAAAGCCTGCAGCAAAAGCAAGAACAATGAAAGACAGTAAATATAAATTGTATTTTATTGCCGGTATTTGCAGAGAAGCGACTAGATTGCAGACACGACTCCTTATGAAAATTGAAATTGATTGCGTGAGCACATATAACAAGTCATAAACACTGTCAGTCCGGACCAACGGAATACGGGATAAGTAAAGCCCTACGGTATGCTAGTTTGGGTGTATTTTTTAAAGCATTTTTATGACATGATAATTTATTGCCATAAGCATTCGCACGCTGAAATTTCGGTTGCAACCCGTAAAACAAAGTATGGGCTTTAAAATAAATATACGGTCTTGTTTGGCTGGGTTTAAATGTATTTATTTTGAAAAGTTTAAATAGGTAATTTTGTTTGGTGATTTTATTTTGTTAGCAGACACAAATTGTGATGTTTGATACTGCAGACAGACATGGAAAGAAACTCGATTGAAAAGGCCTATAGGGCTTTTGTGTAGGCCGAATTTCATATTCCAACCATCACAACCCTGTAACTTTTATAACTAACAATTAAAAAGATTTTTTCGTAGCTTAGACAGCATATTAAATTCTGAAATATTCATATCTAAAATACTTTTTTTTAACTGTCCTCTAAAATATTTTTACAATGAATAAAAGTATGATTAGCCGTTATCCTAATGTCAAAACATTTTTTCAATATACAGGGATATGGTAAGCAATTTACTTTATTGAGGAGTAAATAACTTTTTTTACAATAATTATGCTGCCTGGAGACAACGACACATTATCTGAAGAACTATACTAGTCTGCATCTTTTAAGTATAATCGAAAAGAGCAAGTTTCGAATTTAGATATTTCATTACATTCATTGCCCGAATAGTTGTCGATACACTTTGCAGCCTTCTTTTTAATACTATAAATGTACTTTTTCCCCTAGGGTCCATCCAATCTGGATGCTATTCGACCAGATCTTGCCCTTGTGCTCACTTTAGTTTGGTTTTATAAGCATTCCACGCCCACATCCAGTTCCCTGCACTAGTTTATATAGGTCAATTAGAGAGTGAGTTGGGATATCTTCAGGTTCTAGTTTTAATTGCCCGAAAATGTGTTGTCTTCTCCAATCCAATGACACGCAATGGCAAATTATATGCTGTATCGTTTCCCTATCTTGTTAGCAGAGCCTGCATTGCGGTCATTGTTACTGTTATTCAGTTGCATTCGATGCAGATTCTTCTTTAACAGCCATGTGTCCTGTCAGAATACTGGAGATTATTCTCAGCTGCTCATCAATAGTAGCTGTTCCATCCGTTTCGGGCTCAAGTCTTTATGATATAATTAATGTACTTCAATTTCTGTTGAGCCTTATTTTGTTATCTTTTGCAGAGATCAAATTAAATGACATTTTCTTACCAGTCCTGGCGTTATTTATTTTATTACACCTTAGTAAACTTCTAAGGATAGCTTAACTGTCAATGTATATATGAATCAGCTTAGTGGAGTAAGCCCTCCTGTTATTTTCGTATGCATGTATATGGGATGGCGTTTCGTAATACTGTGGATGACTTGCTCAAAAAGAAGTAAACTTTTATCTCAAGTCCAACTCTCTGTATCCCCTATCCGGTACCTTCTCTCGTTTTTGAGCTGTCTTGTACATAAGTCAACCTACGTAATATCTATGTTCCTAGTAAATAAAAGTATATAACAAAACGCATTTGTTCCTACAAGGCGATTTGATGACGATTTGTCCAATGTGTATAATTTTGTGGAAGTAGTCCATCTCTCGGTGGAGTGATATTATAAGAAAATAAATTATAACACGCTGCTCCACTAGTTTATTCATAGCTAGCTAGCCAGCAGACTGTATGTTATAATTTCTTTACCAATGTGTATAATATTAGTCTATGATTATTCAATTTGTAGTTCGCTACTATTTCAAGTGAACAAAAAAACTGCGAACACTTAATATAAAACTTACTATTGAACTACAAAATTAACAGAAACTCTGATTAAAATTTAATTACGTTTTAAGGCAATTAGCAGTCAATCAGGGCCGGAGAAGTCGCGAACACGAGTTATTAAATAATAATTAGCAGTGCCTACTGTAGATATTAATCACCCCCGGTTATTAGGATTTAATATTAATTTCTTGCATTTTGGGCGCAAACTTGGCGTGGAGCACAGTGGAAAAATGGCAAAAAGTGACCATCTATATAAATCCAATTCCTCATTAAATTTTAACCTTTAGTGCATATCATACTTTTTTCAAATATAAAGATCAAAGATGTTTCCTTATTAGAAACAAGAGCCACGATGCTACATTAAACATATTGATGGTATTATTCTCAAAGCATATAGAATGCTAGGTTTTGTTCGTCGTAATTGTCAAAATGTTTGTGATACTACAGCTATTTTATGTTTATATAATTATCTGGTTCGCAGTGTTTTAGAATACAGTTCTGTAGTATGGTCACCTTTTTACCAATGTCATTAAAAACGTATTGAGCAGGTACAAAATAAATTTCTTTCATTTCTATTGTACAAATATAGATTTCCCTGCTTCAATGTGTTTTTAATGTAAAAACAAAGCTTATTGGTCTTGATACGTTGGAAGAACGCAGAAAAAAGGCAATGGTATATTTCATGTATAAGTTGATAAACGGTCCTATAGACTGTAGTGAGTTGTTGAGTAATAGTTCTTTTCGTGTTCCTTAACGACCAACAAGGCAACAATATTTATTTATTGAAGACTCGCATAGAACAAATTATGGGTTTACCGGTTTGTGAATAGATTAGCTCGTAATTACAATTAATGTTTTTCTCACATTGATTTGTTTTATTATAACTTCTCCCAATTTAAAAAAAGAATTACTGAACAACCTATGTAGAGTAATGTTGTGTTGTGTGTGCTTTTTATTCTTGGTTGTAGTTTAAATGCCAGTTGGAGTTTTCTCTGTAGTGTACTATGTAAATAAATAAATAAAATATACAGGGCTGTATTAAAAACAAGAAAAACCTAATTAATGATGGCACCTAAAGGATAAAACAATAGACTAGAAATCTTCCGTCTAAAATTTTGCAAAGAGTTCTTAGTTTGAATTGCTTTTTTTTTTATAATTATTTCATCTGTATAAATGAAGTATAAATGGTACAATGTCCCACTTTTTTGTTTTTTATTATATTTATAGATACCAATGTGTTCAAAACAGTATTTTACTATAAAATATTTAAAATAAAAAAAATTAATAATACACATTTTCATTTATTTTCTAGTCACCTACTTAATTTACGTTGCTAAGCAAAAAGTGCCTAGGGGTTTTACTGTAAATACTGCACTTAATAGGGGTGCTATCAGAAAAATATTTTATATTTTGTCAATTCAAAATACATTTTGTTTTAATTGATTCAAAATTAAAAACCGCCTAGGTTAAAGTAATATATTTATAATAATAATAATTTGTAATATAAAAACTAAGGGAAATCCTTATAAATAATTTGTCTTTGCGTATCAAATCTAATTCTTAAAGATTTATTTTCAAACTTTAAACCTATAAAAATATATATACAAGTTCTGCAACTATATTTGTAAACTTACAAATAATTTTTTTTTTTTTAATTACAAATTTCTCGCTACATTCTGTGTCGCTATGGCCGTCAAGAGCCCTGCTACAACGCAGGCGGCCATTAAAAACCATGTCCTGTATTGGTCGCCCCGACCTGGCATGGCCGCGCGGCCTGGGTCGCTAGTGCGCTGGAGCTCTACACAGATAAAAATAATTACCCTATTTATCGTTCTCAATTTATTACCACAATATCTACTGTAAAAATATTACTCTATTAGTTGTGTAAGAAATTTCCGTAGATTTGATGTAATTTTATATTATTGTATTCATATAAAATTAATACACAAGTTGTTTATAAAAGTACACTTTAAATTGGTTTTGTAAAGGTTTTTTAAGAAATGCATGAAAAATAATTTTCAAACCACTTGAAGTAAAATGTTACTATTGGTAGCATGTCACCACCTACAGACCGGTTTCGAACTCTGTTGTTCTCGTCATTACAGGGTAGGTATTAATACTGTACCAAACCAAAGTTTTTATACTATAAAAAACGTTCTTTGATTGTATATAGCCCTTAGCTCCAACTCTTGGGAGTCCCACACCAAAAACCTAAAAAATTATTAGATCAAAAAATATTTTCATTATAAATACTGTAAAAAATAAAAAGCTGTAATTTTGCATAACAAATAGAAGAAGAAATATTTTTGGCTAGTCAATTTTCATAAAAGTTCTAAATTTACAATATCCGTAATAGTATATTACGTAATAAGTGTTGTAAAAAGCAATTTACGCACAAATAGAAAAGTTACCGCGTAGCGGCGAGTGCGTAATTCTATGAGTGCGTAATTGCATTACAACACGTATTACGTACCATACTTTACCTACGACCTACTTATTCACACAACATCATTTAGTTTTAGTTTTTCATCTTAACTGGTAACAATATTATTAATTTAAGAACGTGATAACATCAACGAGAAGGTATATATTGTAATAATTCTACAGTATGATTATTTAAATTTACAAATGTTATTTTTTATAATATTATTTATTTTCATTACAATAATTATTTATAGTTACAGAACAATTATTGAAGATAAAAGGTATATCGTTTCTTTTGCTTGTTGAAGCATAAGTAAGATTTACATTATTAGTTGCCTCAATGAAATTTTCATCAATACTATTAGTACTACTACTAGTACTTGCTATTGCAGATGATATTTTAGACGAATTGTTAGTTTGATTATTTAGGGAATTATCCACATACCCTTCAGCTACGGCTGAGGACTGCCATCCGCCGTGTCTTTTTAAATCTAATAAGTCACCACCCGCGTCAACAAGAATAGTCGCGGACGAGCGTCGAAAACAGTGTCCTGTATAATTCGCTGCTTCTGGTAGTCCCAGATATTTGGCTATTTCTTTTGGAACCTTTCCTAACTTGTTAATACCAACAGACTGTTTGGTACATTTTCCGTTTATATAGTTTAGAAAAAAAGGTAAATTTGGAGCTGTACTTACTGCAGAGCGAATGTTTATATATTTTTTAACCTTTGGGTAAAAATATTCTGACACCACAAAAGAACGTTGCCGTTTAGTTTTTGAATCGGGAATATTAATAATTAGATTCTTCCCTGTGTCTTGGATATCTGACGGTTTTATATTACGCAACTCTTGTTTCCTGCATGCACCGCTTATACCAATTATAAGAGCAACCTAAAAGACGATTTGAAATAAATTTACACATTTAACATTATATTGAGCTCAATATATTACCTTCATAAACAAATGTTTATCATCTGGTGCGTTTTCTAGAAAATCGTTTATATTCTTGCTTGTCAAAATCTTGGATTTTTTGGATTTAAAGCCGTCCGATTTTCTCTTCAGAAGAGCTTGTAATTTGGAGTAGTTTGCAATATCGACATTGTGATTTATATTAATTGTGGCCTTTAACATTGAGTAAAATGACCAAAGTGAGGAAGGCTTCATCGTTTTTGATAGTTCTTGGAAATATGCCATCATTACATTCTCGGAAAATGATTTAACGTCGTTTTTTAATCCCCATTCCATAAATCTTTGGTAAGTAAATTTGTATCGATATTCAGATTTCGCCGGTAACAAGTTGTTTTTAGCAGCTTCTGCAATTTCGCTAATATTGGGTGGAGTTAAATTTTCTATTTCACTGTCACTCGACATTTTTTATGTACCTAATCAAACTAATTTCACTTTATAATATTACTCACATACAAATTTGATCTACGATTATGTCAGTTTTTGAATAAGTTTGTTTGTATTGACCGTTGCTAAGCGGTTGCTAGGAAAACTGTGCGATTTTTTTACCAAGCTGTGCGATTTTTTTACCGTGCGTAATGGGAATCTTACATTGATCGGAAACGGTGTGTTTTTAAGTATTTACAGTAGTGGTCGTAGGTAAAGAAACATTACTTACCCATGAACATACAGCTTATGTATAGTAAAAATATCAACTTCTGATTATAAAGCGTAAAAAATACATTAAATATTGTAAAATTCTACCATTGTTTTTAACAATGTACGGATAGTAGTTTTATGAGTGACCACTTGAACTTGCGGGTATCATTTTTTACAGTGTCTGGGTGATTCTTTGAGGACCAAAAAATTATATATTTTACATGCTGTGATGACTTTTTTATTGTAGCGGCAATAAGGGTTATAAAAACATAACTTTTGTCACAATAAAAAAGTTCTACACTAAAAAAAAAATGTGTTTTTGTCTTTGTCAATTTTTAAAAAATTAAACTTGGGGAATTAAGGGTGGACGAGAAAATGCTACATATTTTACAAAATGACTGTTGATCAAAAAAAAAATAGCGCGTTAAAACAATTCACCTATTTTTTAATTCCTTACCGCATATTTATATTATTTGTCCCTGTTTCAAATTTAGTCGTTGCACTGTGCGATGGCGGATTCCTCACAAGATTTTCCACTAGACTAGACATCGGAGTTTTGCATGCTCCACGGAAAATTGATACTTACGTTTTACTCGGGTTTTAAGAGACTGTTGGGGTTATGTTAGCTTGTTCTGTTAATTAAAACTGGATATATATCTTGGTTTACGTCTGATTTCATGTTCTAGTCCTTAACCGGTTTTGTCATTATTTAGTAATCAAAATTTTCATATTTAGGCTTAACTAAAAATAAATTAAATATACCAAAACTAACAAATTTGATAAGTAGCATTTTTGATCATATAAATGCGAAAACCTATTATTTTTTGATATCGTGCTTGGGTCAAATAATTTAGTTTCACTTACAAAAATGGTCGATACAAATGTTAAATTTTAATGAATACCGATCCATTTTTACAGTGCTGCTCCACTAGCTTTCAATTTCTGAAAAAATAATAAGTTTCTAATAATAATCAAAATATTTTTGAATAACTAAAAAACTTTTGTGTTAAAACATAATTTAAAAATGCAAGAAAAATAATTTTCGGATCACATGAAACTGAACAAATAATTATATATAGAGCCAAATTTCCAGTATTTTTTCTATACACTGTTAGATATTAAAATTCTATTCAGATTGAACAGTACTTTAAAAAGTGGAATACTATTCTAGTGGTAGGGAGTCACCACCTAATACACGGAGAAAACTGGCTTTATTATAAAAGATTATAACAAATTCTTAATATTCTGTATAATAATTATCATAAAATACAAAATCACATTTTAGTAAATCGTAACATAAAATTATACTACACAATTTTATGTAGTACTCTTTATTAAACCACCTAAGACGTTTTGACAATGCTCAGCACCACTTAAGGTGGTCTTGCTACGCTACGTTTAAAGCATCGGTGACGGGTTTGTTTGTTGTTTTCACTTGGAAGTGAATGTATGCTGTGTCGGGCCCCTTAAAAGTAAATCTCCATTGGTTATTGACATGATACCTTATCAACAACAATTTCTTATATGTAAAAAGAAAGATTGGATCCCCCCGAGCGACTAACCTGTAGTATAGGGTAAGTCAACGGTAGAGTAAAGTACGTTTTTCTCTTTATTTAAAAAACTAAATAAGAACGTTAAATGCAAAAGTTATAGAAATTAGCCAATGGCCACCGTAATTGGTTATTTATTTCTATGTTTTCACGTCTCATGGCTATCTTTTGCGTTAAGTTGATTCCTACGGATGGCTATTCTGAATTTTCATTACATTTTTATTCTTAAAAATGTCTTGAAAGCATATTTTCGCTGTACTGGGAGTTGCTTACGGGTTTTGGCTTTCTGATAAGTCCAAACAAGAACGAAACTACCTGTGCCCCAGGAGACCCATTACCTTTGGGACCCTGTATATTTTAATGCAAAAGATAGATGCACTACTTTGTCCGCGTGTCGCTAAAACTTTCTTTCTATTTAGTTATACGGACACTAAACTTTATTACTTTATTTTTAATAATGATTATGTTTATGAAGAACATTGTTTATTATAATACCTTATCACAAAGTTATTTAGTGTTCTGTAAGTTCAATTTTTTAAGGGTGTATCTATTTTGTTGATATAATATGTTAAAATATACCATTCAACGAGAATCAGAAACTATTTGTCTTCTGCTTTATCTGCAAATGGGAATAAAGATCCCCATTCACAGTAGCAATACGCACGCCTCCAACTCAATAACATCCGAAGAAAAATGTTTTATCACGTATAAAATTTTCAATTTCATACAAAATGTTGATGATTGATTGAGTTTTCGAAGCCATCTCTCCCCTGTTTTTCGCATCGTACATGTGTTATGTGTGACGTATCTTGTTTTCTTGATAAATGTTTCCCAAAGTTTCTGAAAGATTTTTGATATTCCGTAATGGCTCGGCAGAAATGAAATTCGAATCAAAGTAGAAAAGTTAGATGCCAAAACACGCCAAGACTACATAAACAATAAGAAAATCCCTTTGCATAAATCCTGTAAGAAATAAAAGTTAACATGTTTAAATACGGACCTGAAATTTAAATATTATTTTTATCCCCAAGAATATAAACCAATAACAGTTTACCAAAATTTCACCGTTTTGAACCGAGAATACATCATCAGTAACTTAAAGTTTTTATGCAATGTGGTCATGATAATTATTATGTTTGAAAAAGAAGCTGCTTTAACCAGAGAGAGTTTAATAAATAATATTTTGCTAACAAAGAAATTTTACAAAAAGTATTTTAATTCAAATAAAGATTCTAAAATACTCACAGTAACAAAGAAACATTTTATTAAGTAAAATGTGAATACCAAACTATGTAAATAGGTTTTTAAGGTTATTTTTGAAATATAATAATTAACAGAACAGCATGGAAAAAATAAATTAGGTTACTGATGATGTTGATGATGGATTGTCGGTTCAAATCGTTGAAATTTTGGCAAAATGTTATTAGTTTGTGTTTTTCGGGAACAAAAAACTTCTAAGTCTGAGTCTAATTACTCATTCTGTAATTATTCTCATTAATCCACATTAAAAAAGTATCCTAAACCATGTGGGAATGTCTGAGCAGCATAAAGATCAAATATCCCTGAAAGATTCCGCAATCAAAAGGGCTGAGCTTTTGCAAAGTCCACCTGTAAACAATACTGCCTACTCTTGTTATACTTGTTGTATACTCCAGAACAATTCCAGAAGATTATCGTTTAGGGATAAAGGTCACAAATTTCATTACCATGCTACGAGATACGCTACGTTGCCAAATTTCCTTCTGTTACGTACTAATCGTTTAATAGAATACGTGATACAGAGGCTTTGAGACGCTAAAGAGTTTTAATTCAACAACTACTATTATACCAATCCTCCTGGCAATATTTTTACTACCTTTTTGTCCATATTATATCTAGGAGCCGCAATATGCATCATTTCCACAGCGCAACATGCTAGGCCAAATGTCATTGGCCAAAGTGACGTTTTTCTATCCCAATTGAGGACATCGTACATACTGGTTCTGGAACAGTACTCTTCATTGCTTGAAAGATTGAGACTTTGACTAGTTATTCGGGCAGAGGTTATCCTTACACTTTTATAAAGTTTTGCAACCCTTACCAGATGGAAAATAATTTTGCAAGTTAATAAAATAGGGGATTCCCCTGGATGTACTATTTAAAATGGATCCCTTTATCCCAACCAATTCAAACAAATATTTTTATCAACTATCATCTACAAACTCCTCCTACCAAAAACTATAAATGTCTTTATCCTTATTCTACACACCATCTTTCCACTACACGTATTCTTATCGGACTAAACACCTATTAAGAGTCTTAGCACCACAGCGAAGTATGAGATGAGTAATCCACCCTTAAGGGTACCAATCCATATCCGACAATATCAAACCAACTATTTCTAATATAAATAGAATAAAATAGATGTTAGTGTTAAATTTTTTTATGAGATAAACAAAGGTTTACAAGAATCTTTAGATCTTACTTTACAAATAAAGCGCATTTTGCAAAATTAATATAGGAAGAAGAAAATATTGGCACGAATTTCCCCAGAAACAAATTTTGAGTCTATAAAAAATTGTTAATTGTGATATGTTTAAAACAACCTGGCATTGCGCAAAATTGTGACAGTCAGCTCGCAGACGCTAGTCTCCAGAAGGGGTATGGGAGCTTCTGTCCGTTTAAATTTAAATCCTGGATCTAGCGTTAATTAAAATTTCCAGAGTGTTTGTTTTCCGAAATGAAGAGTGTTGCATGTAGTATATTATTTCTTTGTCGTCGGCGGATTGTTATTTAATACTTTTACGCTTACCTTTTTTGATAAAGGTTAGCAATCTCCATGTGTTAATATTTTAATCAAAACAATAATCCTTACCAAGAAAAAATACATAAAATTATCGTACCTAAGCCACATATACATATACTGTAAAAAAATTGTATATAATTTTTTTTTTTACGGTTCGCCGACTACGTAGGCCATCTTGAACCGGTCATCGACCACAAATGTGATCTACCGACTGGGGAGTGTGAAACGGCACCTTCATCCTACGAGATATCCGATCTCATCCGGCCTGTCCGGCGTTCCCTGAGGCAAGAGCACGCCGTGTTCCCAAGCGGTCACCCGCCCAAGTACTAACCGCGCTCGACACCGCTTTTATATAAAATTATTTAATACATAAATATAGTTCATATAAAGTTCATAATTAAGGATTAAATTAGAATAAAAAGGTATTAATAATCCAGTAAACAAATACAATTTTTAGTATTTAACAGTACTCCTTAAAAATCTCTAATACCTATTTGTAGAGTAATATCCTAATAAATTATGAAACATTAAAAAAGAAAAAAGTGTTTTTATTATTGATTTAAAAAATATTAATATTGGATAGTTTCATTTTTGGGGCCCATACTAAATTTTAAATTAAAACCTAGGGCTTTCAGTATTTTTGTTAAGGGTTAAACTCATCTAAACAGATTGACAATTAAATATAATACAGTTTTTTTTTAAATCTCTCCTCTAGTCTATTTCAGAAAGGTGTAGATGTAGACTAATAAAAGCTGATTATGTATAGGTATGCAAAGGGATTACAGAGTAACCTAACGAAAATTTAAGCCACTTTCATAATTTGGTATTGATTTCATTGCAAAATTCTTTATTTTCATCAAGTGCAGGTAGTACCACTCGGGTTTGAGTCAATTTATGAGTTTTGCCTATTGTTATTCATTCACAAACACTGAAAATGGTGTGACAAGGACGTGCATTATGTACATAGTGTTAGGTACACTTATTTTTTATTAAACATACAAAAATACTGAGGAACTGTCATCTCCTCTTGACGTTATAATTAACGGGTCGACGATCCGATCGATCAGGTGGTCAAGATTTCATATTTTCTCCTCTTCTTTAATGACACGATGGACTGCTTTTCGCCAGTTCCCTGGTGTCACTTCCTTAATGGCTTAATCAAACGGTAGCTTAACGTCTTTCAATTTGAATGTTGTGTTGTGTCTTGCTACAAATCCTTTTACTTGCGCCCATATAAGTTCTATAAGATTTAGTTTGCAATGATATGGCGGTATGCGCAGCACAGTTACATTAGGTTTTTCAGCTATATCTATATGGCCGACACCGAACTTGAACCAAACTGGACGGAATATCCCATATTATTACTCTACACCTTTCTCAAATAGACTATAGAAAAATATGCAATCTGGACAGGCACTCTGTAAGAGAAATTTTTCATACAGAGTGCCACACCTGCCCAGTACAACAATATTGCAAGGAACATACATTTATGCCCTGAGGGTACTGGTACAAAAAGATTTAAAATTTCCTTATTTCAAAACTTAATACCAAAGGTAATGGACTTCAACACGCATAAAGATTTTTTTTTATTACACGTTACTCGAATGACGGTCCTGATTCTAATGAAAATCCCTTATACTAGCAAGGGCCCATCACGGCATTTGTAGGGCTCATCAAAGCTTTCATTTACAAACGTAAAACGTTTAAAACAAGACCGGGCACCCCCGTGGAGATCCATTAGCGGGGGCCCCAAATCCCTTGGATTCCCATTTATGCAATATATTGCCAATGTTCTAATTAAAACAGATGTATATTTCTGAAATGAAACTTAGCCGTGATTTTTTTTAAATAAATCGGAACTGAAATAATATTTTTAATACTGTGATTTTGTGATCTTAATTATTTTTTTATCAGGATTAAAATTGTAACAAAAAATAACCTCTGAATGTTACCACCTGGCCCGTCAGAAATAATATTATTATATTTTTGTTTCAGGTTACGAGAGGAAAGATGTGATCCCGAAAGACCGTTACCTTTACTGGATCAAAAACCTAGGGATCTCAGTAGTCCAAGACATGGTAAGTATTCAAAGTCAATTTGTAGAGAAATCTTGTAGTACCTGGCCTATTGATTTTTTAAACTCTTTGTCCACGACTATTGTATTAAATGGTTACTATACATGTGTCGGCCTAATATTATTAATATCCATTATTTGCTAGTAAATGACTATTCATTTTTTTTAATGAAAGAAGCACGACTTTAAAATGATTAATTTTTAGTAAAACTATTCTTTTTAATGTAATTTAAAAAATGTTTTTCTTTCTTCTCTACACCTATACATATCTCGACACTTATGTGTTCTTCTTAGTATATGTGGATACTTCCTAGTAATTATTTACACCTTGTCTTTTACTATATTTTACACCATTATCATTACGCTTTAAATTAAAAATATCTTCTTCTTAGTCATTAGTTTCTTCATTCATTATTTCCATTGAACAATAAATATGTAACCTTAAAGCCTATCCAATTATCATCGACCTTATTCCTTTCACTTCTATTACAACATCTGTATTTCTCCTGATGATGGATATTTCTACATCCGAAGCATGTAAAGAATCTTTATTTCAACAGGACGACTTTAGGTGTATTATTTATTTATTTCCATTTAGCGTACTAGATTATTTCAAGTATGAACTACAGTACGTGTACTGTATAAATCAAACAAAGAAATTATCTATAAAATATTTGTACTGTATACTTAACCATAATAGGTAGGGGAGAGTGGGGGAATGGCGGTAACTTAAGCTAATTAATGATTTTTTGTATCTTCGGCTTAAATTTAGATATCGACATGCGGTTTCCCCCAGTTTTCTTAGTTTTTAATCTATTTTTTTATTTAAATATATATTTAATTTCCATTTAAAATTTTTAAGAACAATTTTATTGATAAATCTGGTGGTTGCGCAAATAGCGCCCTCCAGCGGCGATGGATATAAAAAATTATAATCATACTAAATTTTAAATGTTACTACAGGATAAGCTCTTTTAAATAAGATCAAGTTTGTTAAATTTGGTTAAGGCAAACCAGAGTTATAAGTATTTCTTTCAAATGGGGTTTCCCTCGACCTCGCAGTTTATTTTGTGAGTGAGATCAAAAGTATCAAATATTCCAAAGAATAAAACACTTAATTTTTGATATACCTATACTCAGCATATTATCAATTAAAATCCTATAATCTTGTTAGTCATATTATTTTGAACGCTCCCCAACGGTAAATTTAGGAATATTATAATAATTTCCAGCGATTTCTCTTGGTTGATTTTGTAATGCATTTTTTTCTCTCAAAGCGTTGTGATAAATAATAAGAGATATAGTATGTATGAGATATAGCCGGCGTCCAGTCTTATTTGGCCACCCGGTACATGTAGCTTTGACCTTTAATTGTTAGATGGCAGAATCATACTAAGCAAACGAAGTATGTTTACACAGTAAAATATCAAGTGACCGGAATTCCCCACCTAACTGGGATTCCCCCCTACATGTCTAAATCTCCTATATGTATAATTTAGTGCAAATAAACCAATTAATGGCATAATTTTAAACGGACATATTTTCAGCTATAAATCTTCAACAAAAAGGATTTAGATTGATGCCGAATGTGGCATAAAACCGGCGTTCGGGTAAAATCCGTTTTATTTTCTGCATATGCCTATTTAATTGTGACCCTGTTGGAAATTTATTGCTCCCTGGATCGGTTCGTGTTGCGTCCGAACTCTAAAATCCCACTTTTACGGCCATTAATTAAATCGCCTGCGAGTTAGAGCAATGCTGCTCGATAGTTAACTTTTTATTTATTTTGTATTGATCGCAATATGAAGGCATCCCGCTGTTAAAGGTAAAAATTAATGTAAAATATTGCGGCTTAAATTGCAAACACTTTTAACTTTTAAGTGCACCTTGTTAAAAGTACAAAAATTACTGCCGATATAATTATCTGTTTTGAAAAAAATGGTTGTTCATTTGTATCTAAACATGGTATTCTTCAGATGTTTTTTTTTAATTCGTCATTTGATTGGTTTATTACTTTATACACAGAGAGATAACTATCGTAGTAACAAACATTATACAGGGCTGCTACTGCCCGTTGGCCTAGAGAGGATATTCTTTGAGCGTACCTCATGTGTCCATCCTGATCGAGCTTTATTGATTTTTCCAAAATTTAATTCACAATAGATACTACCAGCCTAAAACTACTTTACCTATAATTAAATATCTTATTCTGTGTCAAACTTAATTTTTCTCTGTGACAAATCCCCTTTGGCATCGACATATGTCACACCTCTCTGCCGCACTTTCTTTTGAGCAAAAGTTTACTACAACGTGGTAGTTATATTTTCGATTGAAATGATCAAAAAATTAATTTTACTAAAGTTTGCCTACACCTATTCCTAACTAGTCTTATCCAAGAAACGTAAGTTAGGTACCCAAAAATCATAAATTTTTAATAATAACTTTTTCCACCACCAAAAAAAAATACATAAGCTTTATCTCAATGTAACGACTAAAAATCTCTTTTTCTCCTTTCCAGGTAACTACACACAATATTTCAGTTACTTTATCCAAAAAAAAAACACTTCCATAAAAATCTTCAAAATGTCATAACCTTCGTTTTTTAAAAAATCTTTTCTCAACCTTCAACTCAATAATTTAGGCACTGCCTCCAAAAAAAATTTCACCACCATGTTTCATACCATATGCGTACTAACCATGTACACATATGATACATCTGTCATATAACCACACGTAACTTCTCCTTACACCGTATTACAAGAGTTTCCTTCCATATCATGCTTCACCACTAAAGTCTCTTCATTTTCATTATCATTTTCACATTAAGGTTTTCACTTCGTCACTTTGAATTTTTGAAAAATAACAACAGTTATCCCAACTTCATCTATAAAACTTGGTAGTATGTTTTTCTCTCCTACTTCTATGGAAGTTTTTCAACATTTCTCTTTATTTAATTAATTTCCTCAAAAGCTCTATGAGGATGTCACTGACAATTTCCTAACTTGGTAACTTTTTCAATGTGATTTATTCTACTGAAGATGAACGTTTACACGTTCGAAACATGTAGAGAGTAAAATAAATATTTTCTTCGAAATATATCCTAGTGAAGGTTGACTTAGAGTATTATTTCTCCCCATTTAAAAATGATACTATTATAAACAATTACAATGTAGATTGTCCAGGCCCCTCTAGTCAAGCGATAAGGTCCTGATCGCGGCGCAGCGCCGCCTTTGACGAAAAGTTCTCACATCGCTAAAGACCCTTGCTAAAGCCGGCCATAGGCTCAGAGAAATGTGTACAAGACGTAGATGAACACGCGTTGACAAATTTACTCAAACAAATATCTACGCACACCAATTTTACTTCGCCAATTTACCTAAATAACTTTTGATTGCATTTTTATAATTTGTTTTTTATTTATTATCTAATTGAAAGAACATTTATTTTTAAACACTGATCAGAATCGTTTCCTCTAGCGAAAAGCCTTGACGAAAAATATAATTCGTTATAGGGAAAGGCAACCCAAATATGTTATTAAGTTTTGTGTATTGACAAGTTTATATCGGATTTGACCTTGTATTAAATTAAAAACGAAAATTGATTTCTATCTATTTATTACGTTAAGGTTCCGACTTCCGATAAATACTAAAGTATACTACAAGTAACGATAGTTTGATAGTTATACGGAATGGAATTTTTAACAGGAATAAAACAGTATTAGGAAGCCTTGCTGGAAAAATACAGAACTACGGCTGCGTTTTTTTGTTTTGAATTTTTCGGGTCTTCATGAAAATTACCCTTCCTTTTGGGGTAGAAACCGCCCTCGACTTTTTTCAGTATTTACCTGAAAACGACTGGAGATGCTTACCAGTTGAAACGTTGTGATTCAAAACACATAAAGACAATGCAAGTTCAAAACTCTTCTGCCATTCAAATTTAAATTTATTTTTTAAAATATGTTCACTATCAAAATAAATTAGTGTCATTTCTTTACACCGCTATAGCAGGAATATTAGTAGTTTGTATAATAAGAGTGGATATGACGACGTGACGCACGCTGTATCGTAGGTGGAGTGTTTAAACTTCCAAGTGCGATATGGAAAATTCACTCGAAGTGTACTTTTTTTTCTACGATTCAACTTTCAAACTTTGTAATAATACTACAAATTAAAAAAAAGTTATTTACAAAGACAACGTTCGAATCAACGAACCGACACCGACGTTTCAAACTCTTACCAGTTGGCCACAATACGCTTGTTAGGATTTAACAGAATATAGAAAGCAATTATTTAGTATTCACCTGAAGACGACTGGAGATGCTTACCAGTTGAAACCTAGTGATTCTAACCAAATAGAGACAATGCAAGTCCAAAACTCTACTGCCGTTCAAGAAAGCAATTTAACACACATTTTATATTATACATACACTTTTAAATAAATAATATAAAAAGGCCCTGAAACAGAGGGAGGAGACTCGGTGATGAGAAGCTGTGATTAATCAGTAATTCAATGAAAAACATCATTTTCATACCAATGTTGACAACTTAAGGTCTCGCCTCGTTTATTTTCGTTCAAATTCGGTTCCGGTGAGGCGGCTTGCAGCGACGTAATCTAACAAGTAAAGTATTTTACTCACAAAACTATAGGGTCGATTTTTTAAAACATTTTCTCATGGACATCTGGCAAATTCAGTCGTTTAAAAAATATATGGAGTGTTACTATCGGACAACCAAAAAATCACCCATTTATATATAATCCGTAAACCTCCCTATCGGTACTGATAGGGAAAAGAGTATTCTAGTTCAGGATTACAATTGTCATTCGTCTATAAATAAATTGGCCTCAATAATAATCAGCAGCAATAACAATGAAACATTATATTTCAGGTTCACCTACGGACCATAGTCCCGTTTTAAACCTTTCAAAAAGCGGTGGTGGTAGCGCTGGTTCTTTGGGCGACAACGATCACTCTGGCAGCGAAGCTGATGGACCAGACGTGCCACCTTCGCCTAGGTCACCTAGGTCGGCCGTGGAGGATGAGGAGGAAGACAATTTATCGGAGCCTGAAGACGAGGAGGAAAAAGATCAAGGTATTATTTTTGTCGTATAAAAAGTTCCTAGATCTTATAAAATAATATTTATGTTTTACCTATCTATTATTGATCTATAATACCTTAGAAACGGAATATGTTATGATAGCAATAATACCTGCTATCACACCTAGGGCATTATAAGCGGGCATTATGATAATGCCCGCTTATATTACCCTAATGCGCTAATATGGAAATTTTATTGCTTATCCAATTTTATTTCTCTCACAATAAAGATCAAGTTTATACAAAAAATAATTTTTTCTTTAAACAATACTAAAAATTAAACTTTATTTCCAAAATAAAACTTTTAAAAAAGATATGAGACGATGGTATTGCGAAATGTCTATATTTTCATAGACCATCAACGTAGACCTTAGGGTAGAATACTTGGTCCAGAGAGAGTTCGGACTGTATTTTTCCGACTAAAAATAATAAAGTTTGTTAAACATATGTATTAAAATAAAATCAATAACTTACCAGTTCCTGGAAATATGCCATTAAAACATTTTCGGTTATTTGAAGAATTGTGTTCGTATCTTTCCAAATACCAAATATGCCATACTCCCGATCATACTGTTGCCTTGATTTAACTGGCAAAAGATTTTCGGTCGCTTTTATGACCTTTTCTCTTATATTTTGTGGAATTTCTTCCATTTTGAGCAAATCGTTAAATAAAAAATGCCAACTGACTAACTGACAGAAACATCAAAGTCAAACTTAACACCAGTCATTATCTACTTACGTATACAGGTACAGGTGCAACTTATTTTTTATATTGCGAATAAATAATGTAATTAGTCATTGAAAAACTCTTTTTTAGGTAAAACATAAAGCATTGTATGCACCACGGGCTTTACTGGACTATAATGCCCATCAGGCAGAAACCTATCCCTCGGGCCAGAGGCCCTCGGGCTATTTCTACCTTCAGGGCATTATAGTCCCCGTAACGCCCTTGATACATAAATAGCTATAAAATAGTGTGTTTGTATATTATGTTCTTTATTGACGACATGAACTTTTTTTGAATACTTACAAACAACCCCGTAATTATATTATTATAATGGTTTAAGATCGCGTTGTTCCTGTGACACAGCACAAATATACCATCAAGAGCTTTAGGTACCGTGATAGTTTTGTGGATACAGTAATTGTCGTCAGCATATATTATAACCTAATATTTCAAGAATAAGTGAACAAATTAATTATTTTTGTAACGGCTGAAAACAAATATCGACATCCAGAAATATATTTTTTGGATATACTGCACTTGACTGTACTTTACTAAACTTTACAGAACTTTACTGAACTTAAGTGAACAAATTAACGTATTTCCGTAACGGCTGGTAATAAATATCGACATCCAGAAATATATTTTTTTAATTTACTGCACTTGACTGTACTTTACTAACCTTTACTGAACTTTACCGAACTTTACCGAACTTTACTGAACTTAAGTTTATATAAAAATAAAAAAGAATAGAGTTCACTCGCTCTAAAAAGATATAGGTTTTTGAATGTTCTGTATATTCCTTGTATTAAATTATTATTGCAAAAGTTTGTTAATTTCGTTTGAATACCACACATACAAATCATAATAACATAACAAACTCATTCTAGGATACAAAACATAATAAGCGTATCGCCCATTAACTTGAGATATGGTAGTTAAAGTGTCAATTATTTTTATATTAATGATCTTCAAACGATTTTTGACCCATGGACCTATTTGATGATTCTCTAGGTTTGCCCAAGATGAAAAAGAATAATAATATATCTGATGCCATTAAGTATAATTTTACTTTTCACCTTTATCTTTCTGTTTAATAATCAGTATAACTTTAAAAACGTTTAATAGGATTGTTATTTGCAATTCACACCGCCAAATTGTATACTGAATGTTGTTAAAAAATTCATTTATATTATTATAGTGACTATGTAATAGAGAAAAAGAAAAAACATTATTATTTGAATTTAAAGATAAATTCACAAAATTCATATGTCTGGTTGCAGATAGATTTTAACCGAACATTAACTAAACACATAACTTTGACTTTGGCATAAATAACATTAACAATTAATTCTTGATTTATTAACCAAATAACTTTAAATGTGAGTGAATTACTTCTGCCATGGCCGTCATGCAAACAAATCTCAAGCCATAGCAAAAAGGTATTAGCGGATAGATGAGGGGATAAGCGACGTTCGGTTAATACTGAATTCACCTGAAGACGACTAGAGATACTTACTAGTTGAAACGTTGTGATTTAAAAGAAATAAAGACAATGCAAGTCCAAAACTCTACTTTCGTTCAACCTAAATCTCTGTTTGTTAATAGAGCGTCTCTGATTTTTGTTGAATATGATATCTTATTAACATACTGTTAATCCTCATACTGCTGCTAGCTATCAGATAGTTAAGTTAGCGATAGTGAGTATGGCTGTAAGTCTCTTAACGTCGTCGATTTTGAATCTGTAAAAATGTCATTTTACCGAGACCAGATTACTCTCTTTTTCTACTCTTAAACATCATTGATATCATAACCAAAGTTTTCTGGTTACTGTTAATTATTGTTTAACACTGTTCTGTAATATTACAAATATAATCGAATATCAACACCTTAACCTTTTAATAAGCATAAAATTTAACAAAATATAAATCAATTTTCATGCCGAAGGAACATTACCGAGTATCTCATGAACAACATAAAATATGTTCGGCTAATTTGTTTACTTTCAGTCATGGGAAAAATAAGATAAGAATGTTAATGCGTCTTGGAGAAGAATAGATTGTGGCTTGACATGCTCTCGCCTTCTTGTGGTAGCTTACTTGTGGGTCATGATACCATGTATAGTGGTAATATTTAAATTGTTTATACCGTCTTAATTTTGGCACAACCATAATAAACGCTTAAGTACAAAGTGAAGATCCTTTACTTTTGGATTATTCAAACTTTTGTACAGGGTATCGATTCGATTCGATGCTCATCATGGGTATCTTGGAAACTATAAGAGATAGGGCATCGGTCAAATGGTGGCAAAGTGGCGGAATGTTGTGCCCAGTAATATCGTAAAAAAAATTGTGCTTTTTTTTGAAATATTCGAAGAAAACTAAAATTTCGAGATTTTGTTTTTTTTAATTTATCTGACTTATTTAAGGCACAAAATTCCGCAACTTTGCCACCATTTGACCGATGCTGTATCTCTTACTTATAGTTTCTGAGATACCCATGATGAGCTTCGCATTTGGGACACCCTGTACATAGTAGTAATACTAGTAATAACTCATAATACTGAGTTTCTTAGTTTTCATAGATAATAGGAAGCGTGTAGTATTATAAAACGAGGCTTTCGTATGTGGTATCAAGAACTTCTTATATCAAAAGTAACTTCTAAAAAAAATATCCACGATTAAGAGAGGGCATCTCCCATGCGTGCTCCTTCCCCTTACACCTTCGTAGTGTTTCTTAATAAGTAATTTATGATGCCTCAATAATATCATTAAGAAAATAAATTAGTTATTACAAAAACAATATTAGTATTTATTAACTCTGGAAAGCAGTCTAAAAATAGTTATATAAAAACAAAATCAAAAAACAATTTAGAGAAACTTCTCAAATGAATATGGTAGGTATACAAAAAAACCGAACAAATTGAGCATACCGTCTCTCGCCTGCTAGATTCTACTCCAGGTCCAAAATTACTATTAGCAACTCATCGCTTTGATATAAAGATCAGCGGGTTGTATAAAGTCGGAGAATTCCATAAAAATAAATATTTTGCTCTATTAGAATTTTAAATAACACTGGAATTGCGTTGTCTAACTTCGTACAGTCCGCTGCACTCTATATAAAAGCGATGAATCACTGACAGTAATTTTAGACTTGGGGAATAGTAAGCGGCACAGTGCTTTTTGCAGGTATTTTTATTTTTAATATTTTTAAAGTAATAAGATAATTTTTAATACATTTATTTTAAAGTTAATGCTTGAAATTTCATCATCAAGTATGAACTAAAATTTTCCTTATGGATTTCAAAGTACCACCAGTTTATATTGATAAAGAACATTATATAGCGTCTGTCCAGATTTGATTACCAATTGGGAAACCTTTTTATTTTTGATTTGACGAGATAGAGTTATTCTTAATAAAAAGTTCTGCTTCTTTTAAAAGTAAGATTGGCATTGAAAAAAATTAAGATGTCTTATAGTTTGTATGTAGCCATAAGTCATAAATGTTTGTTAAATGGCAGAAATATGATTGTCAGCAAGTATTAAGAAATTAATAGACCATAGTTGGTTTATTTGCAAGAGCAGAAAACCAGCAGGCCCAGTAAAAATCTCCCAACCCATCTTTACTCAGAGACTTCAAACTCTTAATTATGAAATAACAGAATTCGAATATAAAATATTTGATAATATCTTTTTTTAATAAAAAAAAGTAATTAAGTAATTTAATTATTTTTCTTTGATTTACAGATATGGATGATGGTGATCTCCCACTCCCAGCAGCTCCAGTTAGTGAGTCGCAGCAAGCCGCTCTTAACTACTCAACATTAGCGAGCGCTGTTGCCAATGCTAATGGTCCAGGTCCGGATCCCGGTATTTCATCGACTGAAACATTGCTTCGAAATATTCAGGGACTCCTTAAAGTTGCCGCCGACAATGCACGTCAACAGGAGCGACAAATCAATTACGAAAAAGGTACAAATAGTAACATGGTATATTTACTCAGTCTGGCACAATATTACATGTACTTGGCGGCTACGCATAAAAGTTAAAAGTCTAGGTTAACTTAAAAAAAATTATTAAATTTTTTTGTACAATAAGTCAGTGATTGGTCGAATATTTTGGTTATAAAGTACGACCCTAAAACTCTAAGCTTTATAACTGCTTATAAAATAATTAATGTTATTGTTCGTTTAAAAATATAAGGGCTGTCTATTATAGATGTCCTACTATTGGAATATCGAAAACAGCAAGGATTAGAGGTTGGGGTAAGTTGGCATTTATGGCTGAATTTACTATAATAAGATAGGAACAGAAATTTAGAAAATTCTACGACTTTGTCAAGTTATTTTTAAAATATCAAAAATTGTGATGTTTTAATATTCAATAACCAAAACACAAATCGTCTGACAGCAAACGGTAACTTTTTTTTTTGTATTTAAAATATCTCATCTAATGGCATTATTTTAAGTACTTGGATCTAAATGGATGCCGCTGCTGGCCGTTCCGACGCCTCAGTTTTTTTTTTAATGGAGGCCTGTCTTTCTTTACCTGAAATCAATATGTAATGCCACACTAATAATTTATACGCAGACTTTAACTTTATTGTGATTAAAATTAGAGTTTTACCGTATTTTGACAAAAAAATCAGAAGTTTGATAACCTCGCGAAATAGTGATCATTTTTGGACATATTTTTAATATTGCGTTTAAAATTTTATACATAAACTTTAATTATACCCCCTAACTTTTACGGTTTGCGATATCCCAATAATTCGACAGCTAAAATAAACATACAAGGTGTTCCAATTGTGCGATATAATTAACAATTAATTTTTGGAAGGTAAGAAATAAGAACATAAAGTCTTCCTCCACTGTTATATTAAAGCAAGTAAATATTTTACAAAACTTCTCTACATGTTTCGAATGTAGAAACATTCCTCTTCAGGAGAACAAATATAATAAAAAGAAGGAAAACTAGTAGATATCACCTTAACTGAGAGACAAGATTATAGGTTCAATGAAAAAAATGAGTAGAACGGTGAGAAAATAGGTGCACACGTTGCATTGTAAAAAGAAAAATTGTCGGTTTTAAGGCTCAAAGCACTATAAGAGTTGGAATGTTAAATAAAAGTTTGACATCTGTGTGTGAAAACACTGTTGAAGGATATAGATCTGAAGTGAAATGGAATAATCATTTATGAAAAGAAATTGATGGCTGGTCATTTGAAACTATGGAGAAGAAGTGGATGTGTGAGGAAGTTGAGTATTAAAAATATAGTCAGTCTTTTAAAAAACGCGGTAGCGTTTCCTGCTTAAGATAATTTTTTCCCCAAAAACTATATTTAAAATGAAAAATAAATCTAATTTAATAATAATAATAATAATTTAACTACTTTTATTCCTAATTTATTTCTACAACCAATATGAGGTTTCCCATCTAAGTTAAGACTACCCTTCTTTTATATTTTTAATACTCATCTTCCTTACACATCCACTTCTTCCCCATAGTTTCAAATGACTAGCCATCAATTTTCTTTTCATAAATGATTATCCAATTCATTTCAGTTCTATGTCCTTCAACAGTTTTTTCACACACATATGTCAAACTTTTTATTAAACATTCCAACTCTTATAGTGCCTTGAGCCTTAAAACCGACATATTTTTCTTTTTCAATGCAACGTGTGCACCTATTTTCTCACCGTTCTACTCAATTTTTCATTGAACCTTCAATCTTGTCGCTCAAATAGGGTGATAATTACTAGTGTTCCTTCTTTTTATTATATTTGTTCTCCTGAAGATGAATGTTTCTACATTCGAAACATGTAGAGAAGTTTTGTAAAATATTTACTTGCTTTAATATAACAGTGGAGGAAGACTTTATGTTCTTATTTCTTACCTTCTAAATTTTCATCAAATTCATTTTTGGTTACACACAGAAAAACTTTATTTAAAAAAATTGGGTATAAATTTTAACATTTATGTGAAATATATAGAATAATTTAAGATCAAAAAGAAAATTCTTGAAGTGAGACACCTTCTCGGGCACTTCTGATTTCTAAAAAACAAATCCTACCAAATTACAATTTTTTCGGTTTTAACCTTATTTTCACAAAAAAAACATCAAAATTTTGACAACGTCGCAAAATAGTGAAAATCTTTGGACATATTTTTAATATTAAGTTTAACATTTTATATAAACCCTAGTTAAACCGACCTAACGCCTAACTCTTACGGTTTCCGATATCCCAACAATACGACAGCTAAAATAAATATACAGGGTGTTCCAATTGTGCGATAGAGCTAAATAACTAGTTTTTGGTTAAATACAGAAAAGCTTTGTATTAAAAAACTGGGTACAAATATTAACATTTCTATGAAATATACAGAATGATTTAGAATTTAGATCAAAAGAAAGTTTTTAGATTGAGGCATCTTTTCAGGCACTGATTTCTAAGACCCAAATTCTATCAAATTGTAATCTTTAATAAGTATATGTAAACTTGTAACATTTAACTTTTTTACCGTTTCATATTCTAAGGCGCAAATGTGCGGTAGAACAAGATAATTAGAAGGTGCCCACCTCAGTTTTTATAAGGAATAAAAACTAAGATCGAAATGCTCAATTCGTTTTTCGGGGGCTTGAAGTACCTACAAGAATAAAGTATAATAAGTGATTTTCGAGAATCGGCCGTATTTAGTACTTTTTGGAGTAACTTGACCCCTCCCTTCAAAAAAGTCCATTGTGGAGGAAGAACGGAGAATTACGAATAAAGCTTTCTTGTATAAGTCACGTTTCAGAGTGATGCTGTAAAAAAATGGGGTGGGGGAAGGATTAATGTATTTTTGTACCAGCCGGAATAAGAAACATTACTTTTCTGGGTTTGATCTCTAAAACCCAAAAATGCCCTAACATATAAGAAGTTCTATTTAAAAAATTTTTATATTTCCTTTATTTGCCTAGAGGTTTAAGTAGAAAAAGATAACTTTTAACATATGTCAATTTTAATAAATTAACGTTTTAACTTTAACTTGATCATTTATTGGTTTTTTTTCTTCTACTTATCCACATATTTGTTGACTATTCAAATCTCTATTTCATCCGCAGAACCAGCACCTTACGTCTCCGTCGTACAGTTTCACTCGGTGTAGCTGCTTCTTAACAGCCATGTGACATGTTAAACTACCTGTGGTGTTTCTCAGTTAATTTCTGTTCGTTGAAAGTAGCTGTTTAGTTTATTTCAGATCTGAGTCATCAAGGAAATACTTAATGTGGTTTAAATCCTATCTGGCTTTTCATTTTATGTTTCATGTCCTGATACCCGCCGAAGCTTTACTTAGTTAGCTTTTGAATTGTAAAAGTCCCTAATTCCTCTTGAATTTCCCATACTAGACTTGGCGTTGCCTTATTACAGGTTATTAACGTTACAACAAGAGAGGAATGCTTTATAATTATTTTTGAATGCAAAATATCTTATTTCAAAAAACATATTACTTGGCCTTTGAATTTTAGGTCGTCGATCTACTCCTCTACCTCTATATCCCCAATATGCACCTAACTTATCAACCGCTGGGTTGTAGTTTTGTTCTAACCATATCCTTCTTGATTTAAAATGAGTGAGTAAGACGACAAAAATTCATTTGGGAATCTCGATGCGGGGGTGTTTTTGAGGGGGCCCAACAAACAGTGATCACCTCCATATCAGCGACCAGAACTAAATAATTTAATTTTAGTTTGATATGTCAAATCATTAGTCTTAATTTTTTCATAAAAAAGTACGATTTGGACACCTTAGTTTGACCCTTGACATATTTTCCCTGATTGCTTGTATGGGTATTTTTAAAATTTTTCGGATTTAGGACTATCTTAGGTTTTTAGAAGTTTAATAATGGTTGCACAAATTAAAATGGAGCATGTGACTTGACTGGAGATATTAAATTTTATTTCATAACTGCGAAAAAATTATTCTTCTTTTAAAGTTGTCATGATGTATTTCATTATATGAATACTAGAAACAGTGGTATAACTGAACCGCATTTTGACTATTTTTGGATGGTTAGGCCGCATTTTTAAGACCTACTTTCTTCCCTCCTCTCTGTTTTCGCGGATGGAGAAGTAAAAATGTTTACAGTTCTCCACACCCACTGCTACCTCCGGAAACGGACAAAAACCACCCAAATGTAAAATTTAAAGAGGTTCTGAGGAAAGTGATGGGTACCGATCGAGTAATGATGCCAACAACTCTGCTTTATGGTCGAAGACCGTCTCTTTTTCTATTTTCTAAGGCTTAGTTGTATTGGGACGCAGAAATTACAGGGGGTTTTAAGATAGGTGGCGGTCGGGGGATTTTGGTAATATTTCCTTGTGGTTGAAATTATCCCTAAAACTTAGTATTTTAGGGGTATTTTTAACCCTCAAGGATTGCAATTTTATATTTTCTTGTCTCAATAGGACTTATACCAAGAAAATATGACAAAGAGGTCGTTTTTGGCTTAATGCAGAGGTAGCGGGCGTGTGTGTAGAACTTTGAGTTTTTTTCGTGTTTTTCACCTTTGAAAATGAGGGGGGAATTTTAGAGCTGCCGGATAACCATCTATACTTTTGCGATTCTTTCACTCATTAAAAGCTCGATTTTAAATAAAAAGAGTAGTGCATATTTACCAAATCAATATTCTTAATATTTTATATTCTTGTTGGTAATATTATGACTACTAATTTTTGTAAAAATTACTGATGCAGCCTTTTACACAATTTTAACTGGAGTCGTACTTGTAAGTAACCCGAATTTAGAAGTTAAATAGGTAACTCTTAATATTGAATATAATAGGTAGTTGAAATTTAAAGTGAACTTACCAAAAAAAGCAACAAAGTACTTTTTTTTGAGATACATCACTGGTTAAATATTAATGAGACGATACCCATCTATTTATCACAATTACCGAATTTTAAAATAGTTCCCAACTTTATGTACCATATCTCTTTAAAAAATGTAAATGTATTCCTAAATAGCAGTTTGTACAAAACTTTGCATTATCTTGATCTCTATCTAGCTTTAGTTTTATTACACGCAAACAATCTGTACAGTCCAAAATAGTACTTAAAGCTGTACATAACTAGATCAATGACGCACGTACAAAGTGCAGACATATCGATGACATGTTCTATTATTTTATTATTAGTTTTTTAATGCGTCTCTTTTGTATATATGGACTTGTAAAATATAAATATATAAGCCGGTTATTTACGCATATAATATTTAAAAATGTATACTAGACGTGTGTACAAAAAACTAATTAAGTATTAATAATTTGTGAAAATACTATTAGCACAGGATAATGATCCAATGATATCCAGGCGCACTTTCTATCTTTACTTATTTGTGATAATTTTATATCCTATTGTATGTAAGGCCAGGCCCAAAAGGTTTTCTCATGCAGATCATCAATAAGTAGTCAATCATTTTTTATACAAATATTCAAAGTGATTCATTATCATGTCACTAGAATCTAGATTAAGTAGTTTTAAATGTATTTCGACACAAAAATGAAAATTTCGGAGGCTGGTGTACTATTTTATTGGCAATCGGTTATACTTTTTATCATCTTTTTAAGCTTACCAAAATTATGTCAATTTTGCACCCGATTCATTCAGTTATTGACTTTATAAAAACGATTTGTTAAGGGACTGAGCGCTTTGCACCTTGGTGGAAATTAAGCCAAAAAAGTTACGTTTATTATTATCATTTTTGGACATATACAGGGTGATTCACGACGAGCATCTGAGCTTTTGAGAAAACTATTGAAAGTATCTTCTTGAAACTTTGCCAGTGTATATTTCTTGATGTGACCTCTTAAACTTAAATATTGGCGTTTTCTTATTATTTCCGATTATACCGGAAGTATAGTCTATTTCAGCAAGGTGTAATCAGAGTAACAAAAGCTCATTAGGTATGCAAAGAGACTACAGAGTAACCCAACGAATATTTAAGTCAATTTCATAATTTGACATTGATTGCATTGCAAAATTCTTTCTTTTTATCAAGTGCAAGTAGTACCACCCGGGTTTGGGTCAATTTATGGGTTATGCCTATTGTTATCCATTCACAAACACTGAAAATGTTGTGCATTATGTACATAGTATTAGGAACACTTATTTTTTATTAAACGTTATACAAAAAATACACTATACAAAAATTAAATTATAAAAAATCATAATATTCTTCGTCATCTGAGGAACTGTCATCTCCAATTAACGGGTCGACGCGACGGTCTGATAGATCAGGTGGTCAGTTCTCTGGTTTCACTTCCTTAATGGCTTGACCAAACAGTAGCTTATCGTCTTGTATTTTGAATGTCGTGTTGTGTTTTGCTACAAATCCTTTCACTTGCGCCCCTAAGTTCTATAGGATTTAGTTCGCAATGATATGGCTGTGTGCGCAGCACAGTTACACTATGTTTTTTCAGCTATATCTTCCACGGCATATTTTATAAAACGATGTTTGTGTACATTTGTTATAGCTAATAGTTCCTTCTTTATCCAATTATCTTCTTATTTCTTTGGTTGGTTGTCATAAATAATTGAATGCACAAAATTTACCTGCGCCTATGTTTGACACCGAAATTGAGCCGAACTGGACGGAATTTCCCATTTAATTACTCTACACCTTTCTGAAATAGATTCTAGCTATGAATATAATAACTTTCATAATATTTTTGAATTTTTCTCACGATTCTAAACAAATCCTAGGTTGTACGTCTAAACTAAATAGTGCTTGAGATATTGGCATTTGAAAAATGATCTTTGGGCACGTTTAGGTCAACGCTTGTGATGTTTTGAGCGTGCTAAATTTTTTATTTCCTGTTTTTTGACGCTCCGAGTGTACTTAAGGTCTGCTTCCTCCGAATTTTATAGCGTGCATGTCGAGTGTAGAATTAACGCATGCGCTTGTTTTGTTATAATTAAATTTTAACCTCAAAAATACTGCACTTCGCAGAATTACATTTTGTTGTTACTAATGGCAATTTATGGATGGTTTCTCGAGACGTTTTTAAATTTTGTTCAATATCTACAGAGGTTTTGAAAAAATACTTTTCAACTATTATTTTTATTATCTTCATATAAATATAATCGTGGTTTAATTAAGGTTAAGTAATACCTAAACATTCAACAAGCAAAAAGCTAATGATCTGACTATTTTTATTTTAGAATTTTAAAAAGCATATTATAAGACGCCATTTTGCAGGGTTATACAATTTATTATAGATTGTAATACTTTATTTTTTATTATTAGAAGTCACAGACCAGGGTAAAATGTGTTCTCAAAAAGAACTCCAACTAAAAAATAGTTAATTTAGCTTATTGTTCCTCAACAGCGGGGGAAACCAAATGCAAAATATTAATTAAGGGGTACAAATACAAAACAATGCATTCTGAAATATTTCAGTATAAAGGCTTTAACATGCATAATAAATGGTGGAATTCAAACCTTTTACAATATGGCATATTTAAATATTGAATTGCTTATTATAGTGTTTTATATTATTTGGGGAGTAAATGAGATATTATCCTTCATGCCTAAACCATCTCTTTGATCATTTCTTGCTTTACTTTTAGAAGATATGCCTATGAAGAGAGAGCCAATAAGATATACTGAAGTGTAAAATTAATTTCTTTTAAATATTTGTAGAACACCACCAAATATTTTATTTTTTAGCTGCCACTGAAGCAAATAAGTTCTAAAATTTCAAAACATAAACTTAAATCAAAGAGAAATTAAAAATGGGGCAAAGGTTATTTTTATTATTATTAAATTAGTTGATAGAAGTTTATCTCTCATTTAGAATAAATGGGCATATAAAATTTCATCTAAAATAAACAAATTCAAAAACAAAATATATCTTTACGAAACATCAGAAAATCAATTGTTATTCTTTTTCACATTTTGTCGGTTGTCGCTTTTAATTATTAAAATACAAAATACATACAATTTTGTTTGGGGGTGATATTGACCTGATTTATGGGTGAAGAGTACGGTTAAGCCCTTTATTATACTGTCTGTTATTAGAGACCAAGACAGATAGAAGTGATACTTGGACCACTTCACCATCACTGTATCTTAAAAAGTGATGGAGAATTTTAACCTGGCATCAGCAAGTCAGTACTGGGAATGCAATTAAAAAATGCTACTTGGATCTCGTTACTTATGGCGAGCTGAAATGAGATTCAAAGTTTTCGCCGATAGTAAATTTATAGTAGATTGTTTTACTTTGACGGAACATCACCTGAATTTCTTTAGCACAACAGTAGCGACGTCAGGATTTTTGAGATGGGTGGGTATAAGTGGGCCCGATGATTTTTGAGTAGGCACCCAAATCAAAAGAGACTTTAAAAAAAAGATCGCTGCCTCCCCCATGCTCTATAACGCCATAAGCAGGACAAAAAAACTTCCCTCTTGTCCAAAGTGACGTCTAAAAAAAAGTAATCTTTTCTGGAAATAACATACAATATCACTTCTTTATAATCATTTTTCATAGCCAAACCCCCCCCCCCCCCCCAAAAAAAACTCCATTACAAGTCCGAATCCATCAATTTTGGGTGGGCGCTCATGTTTCTAGAGTGGGTCAGTGCCCACCTGACGTCGCCGCTGTAGCACAAACGTATAACTCGAAAACCTTTTTGGGCATCCTTACATAAGATAGCTCACCTATAAAATTAACAATAATTTTGAACTATTGAATTATTATGACAGGTAGGCCGTTTTATTAAGCATATCTGTGTTAAAAGTATTTTTATACTTAAATACTAAAAAGGGGCACACCATATTCATATGGATTTGTTCCGTTAGGTGACAGTGATGGATTTTGTTATCTGTCAGCTGGTTTTTAGTATAAATGTGCCATTACTGTTAGAGTAGATATTTTATTTAACTAAATTTCTAGTTAATTTATATTATTTAATAAAAATATTTATATAATGAAATAGAAAATTTTGATATATTCGTGATAGACATCGTATCATGTAAATAAAAAGCGAAAGAATATAGCAAAATTTTCCTTGCACCAAATTAAAATCAGTAAAATATTACTGTCATTTTATTAGTTAAGCTATAATAAGTGTAATTGTAAAATGTTAACTTTCAAAATTAATAATAAACGAAATTATTAAGTATATTAAGGTCAGAGCTTTTATTTTAAAATACCCCTATAAACAAAAAAAAATTGGCAAACTTTTTGGACAGTATCGAAGTAGGTAGGTGGCACTTTTGTTCTATTTAATTTATGGATAAGTTCTCCTAAGTAGTTACCAACTAACAGATAATAAATCCACTACTGTTACTTCGTAGTAGGTTATCTAAAAAAACTTTTAAATCCTTTAACCCACGGCAACAGAGAGTTAAAAAGAAAAAACTAATCTATCGATCTACGTAAATCAAAAGCTTTTAACAACATATAATTAGTAACTACTCGAAATTAGACGTTGGTCTTTCACAAACATAGGATGAACTTATTAAAGGGTCATATCTTACGCCATTTCAAAGGTCAATGGAACAATTAATTAAACTTGATTTTTCCTTCTGATGCATTACCATGTTATTAGCCAATCTTAATGGACAACTAGGCAATTAGGTTACAATTATTGTACCTATATTTACCAATCATCTTGTTGGTAATATTATTATACGAATTTAAGAATTGCCATATCGATAGCCAATGTGACTATCCAAAACTAGTTTGCCAATTTTTTATTTCACTATTATACAGGGTGGCCCATTTTTCTGACAAAGTAATATACCATCTCTACTATTAAAGATATTAAAAAGAAGTCTTTATAAAAGTTGTGAGGTATAAAAAAATATATATTCTAAAATTATTTTTAAATGTACAGGATGATCCAGAAAAGTAGGACAATAAAAAGATACACTTTTTTAAATGGAACACCCTATATATTTTAGCATTTTTTGTTTTCTTACAAAATTATCCATATGACCCCATATTTAATTTTTTAATTTTTTGCAACATTGCCAAACAAAATGCAAAATTCTTAAAATTTTGGAAAAAACATGATGAAAATGAAAATGACCTGTATTTCTCAATAAGACTATAGAAAATCGAGGGGATAGAAAAGCTGTCTAAAATCTTAGGGTACCTAAAATTTTGTACAGGGTGTTTTCTGTTGACCTCCAAATATACATAATTTTAAAATATAATAACTCTGTTTTTTCAAATGAAAAACCCTATATTTGTTAGGCTCGTCTGATAGATATTGTAAGTATATTTTATTATTGTTAAGTCATACCTATATCTAAGTTTACTAGTCTTGCCAATATTTCAATTTTTATTTAAATTTTCGTGAAAAAAACTAAAGTTTTTATTTTTGTAGTTAGCCATGACCAGCAAAGTCAAAACAAATGTAATTAAATATAATGTCAAATAAATTAATAACTATAGTTACGTATTTATTTAATTAAATCAAACTTGTTTTTTATTACGCAACTTGATATTGAACATAAGTTTACAAACATTTAAATTGTGTAAACCAACACAATTAGACTGAACTCACGAAAGACGAGGTTTCGTGTCGTTTGTTCTCAGTTCAGTAATAGTCAATAAATAATTTAGCTCATTTTCTTTAGTTTAAACAGTATTTTTCTATTCTTTTTATGGTCATAGTTACGCTTCCTGGTCTGTCAAACCTGTCCATTAATTTTTCCAAAGCTGGTTTATTGGGTTGTCGCCTGTCTGGATATTCTCCATAATAAGCTTTTGTTGCCAACAATGTATTTTAGTCACTTACACCAAGAATGTAAATTATATAGCATTTTGGTACTTGAAAAAATAATGTTTTACATAAATGTTACAATTCACGGCCAGCGTCTAGATTATAAGAAGACCTCGTCGAAAAAATAATACTATTATACGTATTTTAATTTGATATTATATTTAATTCCTTTTGTTTTGACTTTGCTAGTCATGGCTAACTACAAAAATAAAAACTATAGTTTTTTTACGAATATTTAAATAAATATCAAAATATTGGCAAAACTAGTAAATTTAGGTATATATATGACTTAACAATAATAAAAGATACTTATAATATCTATCAGACGAGCCCAATAAATATAGGGTATTTCATTTAAAAAAAAAGAGTTATCGTATTTTAAAATTTTGTATATTTGGAGGTCAACAGAAAACACCCTGTACAAAACTTTAGGTACTTAAAGATTTTAGACAGTTTTTCTATCTCTAAACTTACAAGAAATTTTCGATAATCTTATTGAGAAATACAGGTAATTTTTTACTATCCTGTTTATTCCAAAATTTTAGGAATTTTGCCTTTTGTTTGGCAACGTTGCAAAAAATTAAAAAACTAAATATGGCGTCATATGGATAATTTTGTAATGAAACAAAAAATGTTAAAATATATAGGGTGTTCCATTTGAAAAAATGTATCTTTTTATTGTCCCACTTTTCTGGACCATCCTGTATGTTTAAAAATAATTTTAGATATATCTTTTTATACCTCACAACTTTTATGAAAACTTTTTTTTGATATCTTTAATAGTAGAGATGGTATATTACTTTGTCAGACAAATGGGCCACCCTGTATGTGAACATAATACATTAGTTTAAAAGGTTCTTAATGGGCAGCTATATTCAAAATGGTTCCTAATATACAGGGTGTTTTTTAATGATATGTACTTATTTTAATGTGTGATTTCTGGACCAATCTTAAGTCGAAAAGTATATATATACACATATGTCTTAAAATGCTTTGTTTTCGATATACAGGGTGTTAAAGTTTTTATTAAAAATGTCGAAGACCGCTTGAGATATTAAAATAAATTTTGATATAGACTATTACAAAATAAAAACACAAATTTTTTCCCAAAAATGTTATTCTTTCTCAAAGGGTGTGGTGCAGCTGCACCTCAATACAATTTTATCTTAAAAATATATTAAACACTGATATTTTCAAAACAATTGCTTTATTATTATTTATCATTTAATTCCAAACAAATAAGATATTTTTCATCTTTCCCTTAAAACTTACCGTTTGAAAGAAAATAATTAAAATAATAATTTTATTACATTCCTAACTTGAATTTAGTTGAACGATTTTTTCCGTAAATTCAAGTTAGTAATGTAATAAAATTATTATTTTAACTATTTTCTTCCAAAAGGTAAGTTTTAAGAAAAATATGAAATATACCTTATTTGTTTAGAATTAAATGATAATAAAACACTTGTTTTACAAATATCAGTGGGTAACATATTTTTTGGTTAAAATTGTATTGAGGCGCAGCTGTACCCAAACCACTGCTTTGAGAAAAAACTTTTTGCTTTAAACATATGTGTTTTATTTATTATATCGTAATAGTCTTTACCTACGACCACTACTGTAAATACTTAAAAACACACCGTTTCCGATCAATGTAAGATTCCCATTACGCACGGTAAAAAAATCGCACAGCTTGGTAAAAAAATCGCACAGTTTTCCTAGCAACCGCTTAGCAACGGTCAATACAAACAAACTTATTCAAAAACTGACATAATCGTAGATCAAATTTGTATGTGAGTAATATTATAAAGTGAAATTAGTTTGATTAGGTACATAAAAAATGTCGAGTGACAGTGAAATAGAAAATTTAACTCCACCCAATATTAGCGAAATTGCAGAAGCTGCTAAAAACAACTTGTTACCGGCGAAATCTGAATATCGATACAAATTTACTTACCAAAGATTTATGGAATGGAGATTAAAAAACGACGTTAAATCATTTTCCGAGAATGTAATGATGGCATATTTCCAAGAACTATCAAAAACGATGAAGCCTTCCTCACTTTGGTCATTTTACTCAATGTTAAAGGCCACAATTAATATAAATCACAATGTCGATATTGCAAACTACTCCAAATTACAAGCTCTTCTGAAGAGAAAATCGGACGGCTTTAAATCCAAAAAATCCAAGATTTTGACAAGCAAGAATATAAACGATTTTCTAGAAAACGCACCAGATGATAAACATTTGTTTATGAAGGTAATATATTGAGCTCAATATAATGTTAAATGTGTAAATTTATTTCAAATCGTCTTTTAGGTTGCTCTTATAATTGGTATAAGCGGTGCATGCAGGAAACAAGAGTTGCGTAATATAAAACCGTCAGATATCCAAGACACAGGGAAGAATCTAATTATTAATATTCCCGATTCAAAAACTAAACGGCAACGTTCTTTTGTGGTGTCAGAATATTTTTACCCAAAGGTTAAAAAATATATAAACATTCGCTCTGCAGTAAGTACAGCTCCAAATTTACCTTTTTTTCTAAACTATATAAACGGAAAATGTACCAAACAGTCTGTTGGTATTAACAAGTTAGGAAAGGTTCCAAAAGAAATAGCCAAATATCTGGGACTACCAGAAGCAGCGAATTATACAGGACACTGTTTTCGACGCTCGTCCGCGACTATTCTTGTTGACGCGGGTGGTGACTTATTAGATTTAAAAAGACACGGCGGATGGCAGTCCTCAGCCGTAGCTGAAGGGTATGTGGATAATTCCCTAAATAATCAAACTAACAATTCGTCTAAAATATCATCTGCAATAGCAAGTACTAGTAGTAGTACTAATAGTATTAATGAAAATTTCATTGAGGCAACTAATAATGTAAATCTTACTTATGCTTCAACAAGCAAAAAAAACGATATACCTTTTGTCTTCAATAATTGTTCTGTAACTATAAATAATTATTGTAATGAGAATAAATAATATTATAAAAAATAACATTTGTAAATTTAAATAATCATACTGTAGAATTATTACAATATATACCTTCTCGTTGATGTTATCACGTTCTTAAATTAATAATATTGTTACCAGTTAAGATGAAAAACTAAAACTAAATGATGTTGTGTGAATAAGTAGGTCGTAGGTAAAGTATGGTACGTAATACGTGTTGTAATGCAATTACGCACTCATAGAATTACGCACTCGCCGCTACGCGGCGTCGTGCGTAACTTTTCTATTTGTGCGTAAATTGCTTTTTACAACACTTATTACGTAATATACTAATACCAAAATGTATTGTAATATCTAAAGCGGTTTTCGGGATTTTTGATGAAAACCCAAAATAAAATAAAACTAATCGAAAACAAAGCATTTTAGGACGTATATTATGCGTATATTACCTTTTCGACTTAAAAGTGGTCCAGGAATTACCCAATAAAATAAATACATATCATTAAGTAACAACCTGTATTTAAGGGGGATTTCTACTGTGATGGTCCTATTTTCATCATTTCTTTACGATTTTTTTTTCTGGGGATAATAAGACAAATGCAGAAAAACAAGTTTTCAATTCTTTTTATTAAAGATAAGATGTACCAAAAAAAAATTTTCAACCCCCAAAAAATGAAAAACTTGAGGGTGCAACAGGGTGCTGAAGTTACCCTCTAAAAAAAAAACGTAACTTGCTGGCGGAATTCAAATAAATTTTTCTATTTATGACAAAAATAAAATTGACCCAGATTCTTCAATTATAAGCATGTAGTTATAGCCACCACTAGAATCAAGTTAATACTCGAGTAACTGTTAAAATGGTGCGAGATTTATTTTTTTTTTGAAAATTTACTATTTTTTTTTGTATTTTAAGGGCCGTAACATTTTCTGTAATATCGCAAAATACTTGATTCTAGAGGGGGCTATAACCACTTGTATTCTGAGCATTTTAAGACCAAAATCATTAAATTCTGACAATTTGAACATATCGAAGCACTTTCCGCCAGCGCGAAAAACGGGATTTCGAGAAAAACAACTTTAAAGTTTCAACAGTGGCTCAAAACAAAATAGTCTCACTGTCACTTAGTCTGCGATGCCTGGCCCGTAGCGTGCCTTTCTCGAAAATTGATGAACGAGCTAATTCTTCCTGCCTCTTTGCGAGCCTGGCCTGACGATCCTGATTGGTCGAGATGATGTCGCTGGCGACAGAACGTAGCTCTGAGAACGCGGTTTAACTCAAAAGCGGCTAGTGGTGAGAAATGACCGGGAATCATAAAATTGGATGTAACTTTTTTTTGGAGAAGATTTGGTAAAAACGTTTACACACGGTTATTCTAGAGGCTATAGTGTTGAAAAACGTCGGAAAAAAATTTCGATTTTTTGAAAACCATCACAATAGAAATCCCCCTTAAGTAAAAATTAAAACTAGGTTTTGAGATTTTCACTTATATTGTTACACAGCTATTTCAGTAACATAGTAGGTACCTTCTTCAGATAATGAGTACTAGTCACATAGTATAACATACAAGTCATATAGTATATAATTACTTATCAGTTATCATCTAAAGAAGGTACTGCGTTACCGAAACGTCTGTTATGTTTCTAACAATATAAATGAAAATCTCTTTAGGCAAGGGCCTGTGGACATATTAAGCACCAGTTCCCGCAGATCACCGAAGTCAAGCGGTGTCGAGCGCGGTTAGTACTTGGGCGGGTGACCGCTTGGGAACACGGCGTGCTCTTGCCTCAGGGAAGAGTGTAAAATGAATCGACACCTAGCCATCCTATTCACGCCGGACAGGCCGGATGAGATCGGATATCTCGTAGGATGAAGGTGCCGTTTCACACTCCCCAGTCGGTAGATCACATTTGTGGTCGATGACCGGTTCAAGATGGCCTACGTAGTCGGCGAACCGTAAAAAAAAAAAAAAAAAAAAATGAAAATCTCAAAACTTAAAATCCAAAATTACTGTCAATGATTCATCGCTTTCTTATAGAATGCAGCGGGTTATACGAAGTTGGAGGAAACAATTTCAGTATATTTTTGAAACTTGAAATAGAGCAGAATCTTTATTTTAATGGGATTTTTTTTTCTCTGACTTCGACTAACTCGCTGCTCTCCATATGTAAGCGATGAATCACAGACAATTTTGGACCTGGGGTACTGTTATGTTTTAATTTTTAAAGTTAACTACTAACTAAGTAAAGGAGGATACCTTTTCAATCTAAAGGGGCTGGAGTGAGGCGCGTAGTGACGTAAATTCCTAGAAATGCAGTGACGAATATTCGTCTCGATAAATGTTTATTACAGGCAACGCTTGGCGTAACCTGTTACAGGTTTGGCCGTCGGCGTTGTCTAAAACTATGAGCAGTAAAATTTTTTCATTGGCTCACATTCTCTATGCATCAAGTAAGGAGTACATGCATTAATGGTCACTTTCGTCGGTCGATTTTTTTTATTCTGGAGAGAACAGAAAATTTCTTCTCATACATAAATTAACATCATCATCAAGTTGAGAAAAAAGAATTTATTTTGTTTCAATCGGTCAATACTTGGTGGAAATTAATTTTAATATACAGGGTCGATTTATAACTTAAAAGTTGACTTTACTTCCGGTTAAACCGGAAGTGGATTTGAAGGTTGAATTGGCTGAAAAATGATAATGTTTTCTAACTCCTCAAATTTTTAATTCTTTACTTTTTAAATTACGGATTTTTTTTTGTGTACGCTATATGCAAGTAAAGAGTAATTTGTGCTATATTTTCTATATTTATATATATTTTTTCACACCTTAAGAAGCTGCTGTGCAGCGAAACATGACTTAAAAATATTAATTTAATGTGTTTAAAATAAAGGTAGAATATAGTCAAAATTATATTGTCCTTCCGTATGATGTCAATTTCCTTTTACCTTTTAATAGTAATTAATTTCTTCTCTGTAGCTTATCATCTTTATCAACTCAAAATAGGTAATTTTTTTAAATTTAATTTTAATCATTGTCCAGAAGGTTCCTGGTGGCGGAAAGGTGCATAGAAAATATATTTTTTATGGATTTATTTATAGTTTATCCTAGGATTCTGGGCAGACTCAGACATCTGCAAGTTTTAAATTTACAAGTTTAAAATAATGTGAAAGAATGGTCAGGTGCAGCCGATACATACTACGCTGTGTCGCAGGCGATTTGTGTTTACGTTTATTTTGCGACATTTCTCGGTGGGGCAATAGCCGAGTATAACAGCAAATGGTTGTTTTACAAGACATTTTTTGAAAGGGATGTATTAAAACAAGCCAATAGACATGCGGTGATAAAACTTTGAATGTTCTGGTCTGTTGTCCATGATTCTTGTTTTATTCAGAATGTATGGATGAAATAGTGACAAAGGTAGGATACATAGATTTGACATATTTACACTTATAATAATAAAAAATAAAATCCAATAAATGTATACCAATGTGTGGTAGTTAAAGATTAATACCAATAAAACTTTTTATAATTTAGAGAGATTAAAGCCCCTTCGAGGATTAAAAGTTTTGTTTAAGTACCCGTGTATAGAAGGCTTAGAAATGTTTTTAATCCTCGAGGTAGCACCCATTGCGATTATTATTTTTATAATTTAAATTCTTGTCAAACTATTCCTAATTTCGTGTTGGTAATTTTAATAACCATGAATTTAAATTAGTGCTGACGAGTACAATTATCTTTCGTTGTTTCTTGATTCTAATTGACTTCAATAACTGGCCAAATTCTAAATATAGTATATTACATAACAAGTGATGAAAGTGATACTTTTCAAACGAGGAGATATTTAGCACGAGGCGTCAGCCGAGTGCGGAAATTCTACGAGTCTCGAATAATCACTTTTACACAAAAAAACATAAAAGTGATTTATCTGGTCATAACTTAATATAAAGTAACTTAATATAAAGTAACACAACATAATAAGTTATGACCCGGCTGATTACTATTAAATTAAACTTTTGCTGTCAATCCCAACCATTTCTGGCACTTCAACGATTTTAGAATTATTCTTCTTTAAACCTAGGTTTAAACTTAGGTTTAAAAGGACTGTATAAAATTGGACCTAAAGGTTATACAGTGTGTTCATTTGAAAACTTCCCACCACGGATCTATCAAAAACCACTGATTAAAAGGAAAAACGCCGACACACGTCAAAAGATGTGCTAAAGGAGACAACGTTTTAACCAAAAACTACTTCACCCCCTTTTACCCTCTGCCCCCCGGGGTCATCCCCTTAAAAATTTTAAATGACATTGGGTATCAAGTAATAGCTGGTTTGAAAGGTCTTTCAAAGTGCTTTATTTTGACGTTTGATTTTTTAAAATCGGTCGGTTCGTTTTCGAGAAAATTAGAAAAATCTTTATTTATCTTAATTTGTTCAGATAGAAAAAAAAACACACGAAAATATCACTTTTTATTTCAGTAAGTGTTCAAAAACCAACATAAACAGCAATTTGGAAGATTATACGTGGCAGCAACCAAATAACAACCAAAAAATTTTTCCGCCTTCCTTTTATCAACACAGATAACATGGGCGAACTGTATTTATTCTTATACCTGTTTAGTTTTTTATAGTTGCTAAGTAAAAGAAAGAATTTAATTTGATGTCAGTTACCTTTGTAACAATCTCGGGATAGTGAAAATTAATTTATTGATTCACATCTTACTTTCAAAATGGTTTACACACTAGCCGAAAGAGTCGAAATGATTCTAATTTATGGTGCCCAAAATCAATGTGCTCGGCAAACTGCCATCACATTTAACGCCAGACATCCGGAAAAGATAACTTCGCATAGGTATGTTTTGGACCTTGTTACTAAATTTACTCAAACTGGATCTGTTGCAAATAAAAAACGTAATCATCGTAGCGTTTTGGATGAAGCCGCTCAAGTTGAAGTTTTGGGTCATTTTGGCATAAATCCTAATACTTCATTACGTAAAATTGTTGATGCGACTGGTATTTCAATAGGCTCTGTACACACAGTTACTAAATTACATAAATTTCATCCATTCAAAATGAAAATATTGCAAGGGTTAGCCGAAGATGATTTCGATAGGCGAGTTTAGTTTTGTGAACAAATGACTGCAGGGATTAATGATAATACCAAGAATATCTGCTTTAGTGATGAATGCACATTTTATCTAAATGGATTTGTTAATAAGCATAACTGCAGGTATTGGAGCAATGAAAGTTCTCATGCTTTTGTAGAAGGGCATACTCAGGCATTTTAGGAAACAAAGTGATTGGGCCATTGTTTATTAATGGGAATTTAAATGGAGGCATTTATTTAGATATGTTGGAAAATACCATCAATCCGCTTATCACTGAAACCATTGAAAACCAAATCGAAGACGATGGAAATCCTATACTTGATGAGGCTGAAATATATTTCACTATGTTCTTTCGGTTCGGCAATGGCTAGACGACGAGTTTCCAGATAAATGGATAGGCCGAAGAGGGCCTATAGAATGGCCTGCTAGATCTCCGGACTTGACGCCATTAGGCGTTTTTCTATGGGGCCATTTGAAATCTATTGTATTCACTCCCCAACCTGAAACTTTAAATGAACTTTGTCAACGCATCATCGAAAGCTGCCATGATCTCCCACAACATGTTTTTGAAAATGTCCGTCAGGAATTTGAACATCGCCTATATCATTGTTTGGCCAATAACGGGTAACATTTTCAACACTTATTGAAATAAAAAGTTATATTTTCGTGTGTTTTTTTTTCTACCTGAACAAATTAAGTTAAATAAAGATTTTTCTAATTTTCTCGAAAACGAATCGACCGATTTAAAAAAAATCCATCGTCAAAATATAGCACTTTGAAAGACCTTTCAAACAAGCTATTATTTGATACCCCTTGTCATTTAAAATTTTTAAGAGGATGACCCCGGGGGGCAGAGGGTAAAAGGGGGTAAAGTAGTTTTTGGTTAAAAAGTTGTCTCCTTTGGCACATCTTTTGACGTGTCTCGGCGTTTTTTCTTTTAATCAGTGGTTTTCGATAAATCCGTGGTGGGAAGTTTTCAAATAAACACCCTGTATATATTATAACGTACCTACCTATAATAAACAGTGAAAAAAAATAAGGGAAATGGCTAACCCATCAATATAGTATATGTTTGCTGTAAATTAATGACAGATGTATATAATATTTCTAGAATAGAAATTTACTAGAATTTTAAAAAGGGTATTACCCATTAGAATGTTTCTTCTCTGTGTAACTACATGATTGATAGGTATTAGGTAGTAGTTCCATTCGAGTCTTTAACCATTTGGAGCAGACTATATGCAGACTGGCATATCAAATAGTTATAATTGTTGCCTTAGGCCCAATACGAACGATACCATCTTGGAAATTTTATTTCAATGTATTGCCTTTAACAAGTTTAATAGCTTCGCTTTAAAAGCGCCCCATATGGCCGATTATGTAGATTGCTCTTTTCAGAACTTCAAATTTTGGCCGTTAAATTAACAAAACAAAAAGATAAAGGCCCATTTTTGGTTTTATAGTCGCATGTTTCTTGAGAATGCGGTGTATTAACATGATATATCGTATATTGCCCTGCGGATTTTTGTGATTATAGCCATGTTTTTGAGAGTTCAATTTTCACCAAATTGTATCAAGACCCTTCGATAACTACTGGTTATAAATTAAACAGAACATATCGTTGATGATATTTAATACATTAAAATTTTGGTTCCAGAAAATTATCTGTTTGAAATTGGAGGCAGTATAAACGTTAATAAATATCAGGAATTTTGAAAAAAAACAAACAAATTTTTCCCGCAAACATCGCCATTTTATGTGTAGGCTGAAAAACAGCATTTTATTGGCCAGACGCTATCAATAATTATGAATAATAAATATAATAATAATTTATTTTCTCTTAAGTGACAGTCTTAGTTCATATCATTATAAAACAACAAAAATAAATATTAGCAAAGGTACAAATAAATCTAGAAAATTGACACTATAAGATTGAATCATAATTTTCCAAACTAGACTTACTAAGTTTAAAAGAAGACTTATCAGCAGTCCAGGATGGTTGTATGCCCAAATAGTAACTAAAATCTAATTTACCTAATAAGTGAATTAAGTTTAAAGTTTAGCATCCAAAAAAAAAACAGTGAAACCACAGGCCAGATATTCTAAAACCAACTTTGGTTGACAATAAAGAAAATTAAAATTAAAAATTCAATACACTTACTTTTTCTTTGTCAAATCAAGAACAACTTATAATACCTATTCAATAACAAACACATATTACAAAAGGAAAGAAAAATAATGCTAAAACAAACCTCTCAAATTTGAAGTATGCAGTAATATAGTAAATACTTAAACTTGTTAAGCCGTAGCAAAAAGCAGAAGATAGCATCATTTTTCTATTAGGAGAGAGAAGATGAGAAATTATACCAAGTTGATCTCATTTTCAACTAGCCAAGTAGTTAATTTCATTTCTTAGGGTGAGAGGCATTAGATTAAAAATTCTTGGTGCAATATAATCGAACATTCGTACCATGTCAAGGGTCGATAGAATGTGTCATCGGTAGAATCCACTCTCTGCGAACAATCGGTAGGGATTATAACCTCAAATATATTAAAAATTTAGCCGATAAAATTTTTTAAGTACGTTTCAGCTGATTTTTAACATTTTGTGTATTTGTAAACATGAGACTGTCTACCGACCCTCACGGGATGATATTGGAGTTGGCAAAAAAACACATTGTTTACAACATTCGCCTTTCTTGGTATATGGCCATCATAATTTCTCTTCCTCAGTAATATTTGATTAAAATATGTTCAAGATTCTCGTTCTTAAACTTTTGCAAAAGAGATTTACGATTCATAAACAAATTTTATTTGTTGTGGTACAAGACGTTTCAAAAGTTGGGTTAAAGGTTAAACAAGTACGCGATCGGTTGAAAATATATCTATCTTTATCGTACTCACATAAGCGACTAGAATTCGATACATTGACATAGGTGGAGATTAAAAGCGAGAAGTTCTATGACCATAGTGCGTTCGGCGATAAATTCGAATCGATATCGCCCTGGAAGATGAACATAGTTGCACCCCAGGAAAATTGGAGTCCGTTAAAAGCCTTTTGCAACTTTTTCGAATCAGTGACACATTTTGGGGTTTGGTTAAAAAATGCGTCATGTTCTAAAATTGTACAATAAATTTTTAATAACGACTGGCGATGGCGGCTCGTAACTAATTATTATTTTAATGATACTTTGCATAAATATCTAGGTCGGTAAGTAAATAATTGATAAACATATTTCAATTTTGTCAAATAAATTTATATTTTTTTATGATTTGCTTACTATACCAACCTTAACATTTATGCAAAATATTAAAATAAAATAACTTTTACGAAGTGATTAGATATTTATGTTAAAGTATATTTATTGAATAATATATTGAAATGATAAAAAAATAACCAGAGATAATTTTGATAAAAGAGGCAAGTAAACTCCACGGTAAAAGAAGCTCTTACCTTGCAAATTGAACTTAAGGTAAAAAATTAATTAAGTATAAAAAATATGACTTAAAAAATGTAATTGAAAATATTTTAATGGTTCCTAATTCTACCGCTAGAGGGATATAAAAATCTAAATTTCAGGTAATATTTTCTATGCAAAATAGGTCAGAAATTAGCTTTTCTTAATCTCTATACGGGATAACAGTTCGGAAGGGGGTAAAAATTAAAAATACCCAAGTTAATGTTAAATATTTTTTACAATACAATGAATTTTAGTAATTATTTTTAGGGTTTCCATTGGAATCTTTTTTTGCGCATGAACTTAACATTCCCACACCCTCATACACACCACTTCTCCTTTGGTGAAAAATGTAATTGTTAGAATGTCAGCATCTCGTTAACGGTGGGTTAAAACTACCTAAACTATTAATCTAAAGGTAGCAATTAAGCAGTTGCGTGCAAGGCCGTTTAAAACAGGGTAGGCAAAAATTATATTTCCAAATAATTGACTTTAATAATTTTCAACACAGTTGACATCGCCACTACACTTAAATTACATATTCACTTCTCCATTTTTTTTCCGACAACCGAAGGCGATCCACGACGTTTATAGTAAAATCAAACAAGGGCGAAAAAAATATTGTTATTGTCATCAAATCGGCTTTGATAGTTCCCGTTCTAAAGTCCGGCGATAAATTTCTTGCGGACAATTATCGGCCAATATCTAAATTATGTATTATAGCTAAACTTTTTGAGTCAATCATATGTGAATATATAGATTGTGAACCTATTATTAACCCCGAACAGCACGGTTTCATGAAAAAGGTTCCGTTGAGAGTAACATGTTCATGTATTCTGAGTACCTGCTGGATAGTATGAATGCGGGTTATCAGGTAGATGGGGTTTATACTGACTTCAGTAGGACATTTGACAAAATTGACCATAATTTTCTGATACATAAACTTGCTGACGTCGGTGTTCATGGGAGTCTCCTTCGATGGCTGTCTTTTTATGTCAGCAACAGAACCCAAGCCGTCAAAATTGGTATGTTTACGTCGGCTCCTACTGAGGCTGCCTCAGGGGTCTCATCTGGGGCCACTTTTATTTAATATTTATATTAACGATATTGTCAGCTGCTTTAAATTTTGTTATTTTTTAATGTAGGTACGCAGATGATTTAAAAAATTTTCATTTGGTCAATAATCAATCAAATACGTTGCTAATTCAGCAGGACCTAAACAGACTTTTTCATATTGCCAACGTAACTGACTCTATCTTAATCTTAAAAAATGTTACACTATTACGTTTTCTAGAAATATTAATAAAATTTTATCAAATTATACTATCAACAATATACCACTAATAAGAGTTTCCATCGTAAAAGACAGATATTTTTTTTGAATGTAAAATGTTATTTAATCATCACATCCAGCAAATTACTACCAAAGCTAAAAAATCACTAGGTTTTATTATAAGAACTTGTAGGGATATAAAACAAATAGAATCTATTAGTACATTATACATGTCATATCTTAATAGTGTACTTTCATTTGGATCGGTGATCTGGAATCCTCAATACGATGTATATATTGGTAAAATCGAAAGAGTTCAAGAAAAGTTTATAAAATACCTTCGCTATAAATTTTATTTAAACGACAACTTGACTTTAATTAAACAAAATCTTAAGTTATTATCACTCGAGGATAGAAGGGAAATGTACGACATTAAATTTGCCCACAAAATTCTCAACAAGATTGATTCAACGCCAATTATTAATTTACCAAATATAAACATTCCATCCTATAACACGCGAAAGAAGCTTTTTTTTCATATACAACCTAGTACTAGCAATAATTATCAACATCAATATATACCGATAGAGGAGGCGTCTTATCGGTAATACCGCTGTTTTTTACAAGAAATCGATTTTCTGATCATTTTCACGAAATGTAATTTTTACTTATAATCTAATAAGATTCCGAGAGCTTTAGCTCGAGGGTCTTATCTTTGATTATAAGTAAAAATTATATTGAGTGAAAATTTTCTTAGAAAATCTAATTTCGAGTAAAAAACAACGGTATGAAGATAAGACGCCGCTTCTAGAGGTGTATTTTATTGGATAATTTACTGAACCCGAAACAAAAGCCGTTTGTAATAAAGGAAAATATGCATACACATCATTATGATTTACTTTTAAGTTTATAAAGGTGCCACAACTAACAATTAATTAAAAATCCAAAACTAAATCAGACGCGTGTAACGTCAAAAATCAAATTCGTTCATCAAAATTGTCATCACGCTTGCCATGAAAACGCCAAGATTTCTTAAGCTCACGTCAAAGCAAAGCACACTGGGTTTAATATTGCAGACATTTTGTCAAAACATTTCTTTGAAAATGTCAATAATTAAGTTAAGTTTATGCCCTAAAATCACCTTAAATACTGTTGTGTGTCACTTTTATTTTGTAGGTGTTAAATATTTATTTATTAAACTTGATTTCGTGAAATAAATTACTGCTTGTTTGACAAAAAGCTACTGTGGTCTTACCGAGCTAGTCGTAGGTCTTATCGGAAAAGACCACGTTACCAAGGTGGTTGCTATGAAAATTTGCGTTCTGATTGGTTCTATATATGTGAGGTAAATTATCACTGTAACTCGCCTCTGAATCATTGCTGTAAATCGTACAATACACTTTCAAACTTGGTTCCACTGGATATCTGTTTTCTTTCAATAATGGCACTGACCAGTGCACTCAAAAAGTTGTATTTAGATCATATTTTATAAGAAATATATTTGTGAATTTATTTATTATAATAATAGCACTTATCTACTAGCATATTGTTTATTATTTAATTCAAAATTATATATTTATATATCTTAAAAAATTTTTTTAACGAGATAATACTACTATTACATTAGAAATATATGTTTTTTATTTAGTGAATACTGTTTCTGGGTTAGTCCCGTTTTGTATTCCTTAATGTAAAATAAATAAATAAATTTCCCCTAAATACGTTTTATTGTCAGATTTTAAATCCAACATCCACTTGATTGAACCCATATTATATTGCTAAAAAAGTTAATAATTTTGTAAATTATAATATGATACTTATTAGAAAAAAATTATTTTAAATAATAATAAAAGTACTTCTGATTATACCTATATTACTAATTAATATCTTAACTAACCTAATTATTAAACTTTATTGGGACATTAAACGGTAGTAAAGTTTTGGACTTGCATTGTCTTTATTTGTTTGAATCACTACGTTTCAACTGGTAAGCATCTCCAGTCGTCTTCGTGAAAGGTAATTGGTAATTGAAGCCCTTTATAAAAAGTGATTGGTGCTTTGTAATTGAATTTTGCATTTCAAGCCAATTAAAGTGCTTGCAAGTACATACTCAAAATCACTAAAAATTACACTCCTTGGTAATTGGTAATTGCAAGCTCTTAAATTGTCAAAATGCTTGATGCTGGCAATTACTTTTTCAAAGGGCTTGGTGCTCGAAGTACTTTTTTCTGGTGCTTTGCCCAGCTCTGATCAAAACCCAGTATAACTAAAAAAAATCAAGATTACAATACCCACTTTTATATTTGAGAGGAAAGTAAAACAGAGAAATAAAATTCAGATAAACAGTACTTTTAAATGGGAAATCTCACATAATTGTAAGGACGATAACTTTCCTTCTTGTTCGATCGTTTTTAAGATAAAAAGATTCAAAGCGATGCACGATGGTATCGTCCACTATCTTTTACAAGAAAGTATATTATAAGAATAAACGTACGTTTGCTCGTTGAACCGTTCACTGTGGCCAACCACACACGTTACGGCTATTTATCTGCTTAAGTGAAACACGAAGAAATTCTTACAACTTTTGTTTTTGTTCAACAGTTTATGGATTACAAAGCCTGACAATTCTTGTCACTTAAAATCATTTTCTGTACGTTTTCTTATGACATTGTGGATTATGTAGTAAAATGTATAATGGGCCATCTAATATAAATTCCAATGCATGTCATCAATGACATCATTTAAAAAAAACACAATTACCAACTGATTTTTTTTTTAATATTATGTACCTTTGGAAACATTTTAATTTGGAGTTATTGGCCACCTTGTTTCTAAAATTGCAAGATTTGCGTTTTTCTTAACATAACCTAGCTAAACATAAGGTAACCGGGGAACTATGATTGTGAGAAAATCATTTCGACCAATATCATATATGTCACCGTCAAACTTGCTGGTTGGTTAATTATTATTAAAATTCTGTCTGCAACCCGATATTAGTTTTTAAAATTTTCCTTCTAAAAGTCCTGTTTTATAATATACAGGGTGATTCCTAAGTTGATACTTCTTTTTTAGCTGTGTATAGAAGGCATTAAGATAAACAATATTCTCAAGTACCTTTTTTCAAGAAACTCAAAAATAGGCGAGTAGGCAGTAAAAAATTTAAGTGCGGGCCTGGTCTTAAAAACATAGCCCACTATAGTTTCTGTTGTTTTTCTTATCTTTTATTAGTATTAGTCATATGGGTAGTGTTGAGCAATACGCTGCGGTGTGTTTTTCTGAAGCAAGATAATTTTAAATTGTGTGATACGTGTAAATGGTAAAATTTTAAAACAATAAACTAATAGATATAATGCTAATTTACTCTGAGTGTCGTAAAAGTGGAAATTTTTCTTCGAGATTATACACACGCTTTCCCTTACGGGCTAATCCTACACCCAGAAGTTTTCTTAATGTTATTCAATGGGAAGTTAGGCAGAACCGTATTTGATTCGTAGTGTAATAAAGGAATGTAAATATTATTATTTTAGAGTTTTTTGAAAAAAGGTATTTGAAAATGTTATTTATTTTATTGCCTTCTATACCCAGCTAAAAAGAAGTATCAACTTAGGAATCACCTTATAGATTAATATTTCGGACTCATATTGTCTTAGTTATTAGTTTGTAATGTAATGTTAAAGGAAAACGAGATAAATAAAATAATACTTTATAGTATTTTTCTATTATAAGTATACTTTTCTATTCCGTTCCCAACTTTTTAGAGCTATTTTAAATCGAAAAAAATATAACCGAAGGCAATATAATATGTTTACAACAAAAATAAATGACAATCAAAAATGAAAACTACTGGCAAGATGTTGCGTGTAGCGACATCTAGTAGTGCCTTTAGGAAAGGAACGTCTTGTAATTGAAAAATCAACTTTTTTATTGAAAAAGTGTAATAATTTATGATAAAAAAAAATAGTGCGGGAAGAAACGAGAATGCTTCATTATGAATCCAAAACCTAACCTTTACACAATGCGGCACTTTAAGAAGGAATATTTAAAAACCTAAGAATTTGAAACAAAACTGGCTCTCAAATTCGTAATCTACGCTCCAAAAATACATAATTTCTAAAAAAATAATCAGTTTTGTCGTGGTGAGCGTGTTTTACTTTATTTTTAAACAAGAAAAACCGAGCCCGAAAAAGCTTGGTTAGAGTCATACATACGTCGTTTGGATTAAAACACAACATTCATATTTTTCACAAATGTAAAAAAGGATTTTCTTTTTTGTAACATTATAGGTATATATCAAGAAAAAAGTGGACAAAAAACATTCACAAAACCCAATTTATTCCAACCATGGGTTAATTAGAGGGGATAGTTTAAGTCATTTTCGAAATTTGAGAGGAGTTGGGTGAATGTTTAACGAACTTTGGGCACGGCCCACACTCTTAAAAATGACTTGGTATTTGGTACTAATTTTTATTTGTTCCCGTGTTAACGTTACCAAAAATAACTATTTTTAGTTAGGAAAACAAAAAAGATGTTTCTTCTTGGTTATATTTACCAAAAAATGGTATGCCATCAGAACAAAGAAAATATCTTGTTTTCATATTAGTTGGCAGAAATAAAATATTTTGTTTAACTGAATTTTACTCTATCTATATCCTATTTAAATGTTACATCAAGGTTCCTACAAACTTGTATTTATCAATTAAGCTTGTTGCAATAACACATTATGAATTTGTAGTCCCTATCATTTTGTTAATTTTGATTAAGACACATTCTTAGTTACCAGAACTAACTTTTCTTTTCAAGTAATATTATTCTTCATATGTTTAACTAACGGCGTCGCTGTACTCACTTTACACAGAGACTTCACGCCCTTAACGGTGGCGGTGACATCATTTTAGCCAGGACTGTCAGGAGGTTATGTTTATGTTAGGGTGCTTTTGCGGTTCCGTGTCAATTTTTTCGTGTTTTTAAAGCAATATTCGGCCATTTTCATGGCCGTGACAATATTTGGTGTAATTTATTTGTGTTTATTGTATTTCTTGTGTACGTTCTTATTAGCAGAAGGAAGTTAAATCATAAGTAAGTAAACATTTTATTTTTTATCATTGCAGTTATGCATTAGAAAGTTTAAATGAAATTTTTATAAAGCATGGCAAGGTGACCCGATGAGAAATAACTTAAAAATATTTTTTTTGTTTTGTTTTTGTTCTATGTTCCATTTCTATAAAATAACGTCATATTGATTACTTTTAAATCTAACCAAGTACAACAAATTTCATATACCTGTATATTTTAAATAGAAAGTCCAGGGGATATTTTTTGTTTTTCAATTCAGTTCTATAAACAATTGAACAACCCAAAAGGTTGATTAAAATAAGTTAAAAATCTAGTGTTTCTGTTTTGTATTGCAGAAGTATGTATTATAAAAAAACATGAGAGAACAAGGACATTGGAAATAATTTTTTATAAAGAAACCATAATATCCCTGATAACTTATTTAAAGTAGTTTACGCATTGAGTAGTAATACCATTATATAGTATAGTATACCATTATTTCTATCAAATCAACTTGCTAATTTTGCCATGCGTTATAAGCAGTTTATTCAAACTTTCTAATGTGCAACTGCAATGACAAAAATATAAAATTTTTACTTATTTATGATTTAACTTCTTTCTTACAATTAGAAAGTACAAAAAAAGATAATAAACACAATGTTGTGACTACATAATAATATGTACGTAATTGTTACTTTATGAAAATTTCAAGTTTGGCCCAAGTAAATGATTGCTTTGGCAATATTTGTAGATTGCATCATTAACAAAAACAATATTTCCTTGAAAAAAAAATTTCAATTTTCCATATTTACACATTAGTGACAACTAAAGGTATCATTTAAAGTGCCATATAATATTTAGTTATCGGTATATAAAATTTCGTTGTGACAACTAAAATTTGTAGGTTGGGTTGGTTAATGTTATTAATTAGTTCAACAGTTCAATAACGATAATTTTTTTTGGTTGTACAGACAAATTTTTGGGTTGAGTCCGATTTCACGAAAATAAATAGTTGTCAGAACGAAATTTCAGTAATCCATACCATGTTATTTTTAAGAGTGCAGAAGATTTTTCGCCTATGGCGTTTTTCCGCTTTCCTAAGTATAAAATCATGTATTCTAGTTACACCCACTGAACCCCCCCCTGAGCATATTTTCTGGCTGCGCCACTGCTAAAAAGGATAACAATTGTACGTATTTATTAAAGCTACTAGTATAAAAAAAATAATAGTATTACAAACATAATTTAGAAATAAAAATTTAAAATACTTATTATCTTTTTAGTTGTATATTTAACTGTTCAAAATGTTTTATAAAACTCTGGCAACCTTAAACTATACTCTTAATCCTGAAATTTAAAAAAGTGTTTGTCTCGAAAGGACCCCGCACAAAGTTTATGGGAAATGGCTTTCGGCTAATTTTACTGAATTTTTAGTATTTCCTAGATCTTAACGTCCTAATTAAACGTGCCCATGGCCGTAGTCCAACAATCCTATTACTAGTTTTTGAGTTATGGCCTTTTAAAGTGGGCAACTTCTCAGTGGCGGCGCCAGGATTTTTGGTATAAGCGAGCACAAATGGGCCCGATGATTTTTGAGTGGGCACTACCTAAATCGAAAGTGACTTCTAAAAAAAAAAAGGTTGCTGGCCTCCCAACGCTCTCTATATCGCCCTAAGCAGCGAAAACGAAACTTCCCTCTTGTCCTAAGTGCCGTCTAAAAAAGAAAAAGCCAAGTCCCTCTTCCCCCGAAAATTCCATTGCAAAATCGACTTCTTACTTTGAGATTTTATGCATTATCTGAAGTTTTCACTTGTGTAAATCATTGTAACTGGTTCACCCTGCATATCTAAGATAAGAATGTGTTAGAGAATAATTATTATAAATAAAAGAAAAATTATTACTGATTGGCATAATGGCATAATAATTAAATGAATCAATTAAAAGTGTTTTTTTACGTTCTCAGGTGAATTTTCAATTTTTTTTTTGAAAAATAAAATACCCGTCAATATATTTTACGTCAACCTATACCCATTTTTTTTTATACACAGCTTGCCGCTACAAGATATTAAGTTATGAACAAAATCTAGCCGTTTGTTTTCAAAATTCAATTTGGATTTTCATAATTTTTAATATTAGTATTTATTTAATCCGCCTATAAATTATTCAACATCCTGTATATATTTTATTTCTATATAAGTGAAAGAAAACTTAAGGCCTACTTTTCCACCAATAAAAAAAAATAAAAAAGTTGGTAGTTTTTAAAAAAAAAGTGAAAACTTCAGACAATGCACAAAATCTCAAAGTAAGAAGTTGTCAACTTTAAAAGACCATAACTTAAAAACTAGTCATAGGATTGAATTACTCATGGACACTTTCAATCAGGGCGTTAAGATCTAGAAAATACTAAAAATTCAAATAAATTAGCCAAAAGCCATTTCCCATAAGCTTTGTGCGGGGTCCTTTAAAGCGGAGATATGAAATAAAAAATTATGTGTAAATCTTTAAAATAAAATAAATATGAAATTTGCCTTACAACAGTAACTATTAGAATTTTAAGTATATTTGCAATCCTCTAGCACTGCAATAAGGTGTTTCAATTTTGTTTTAACTGTTGCAATAAATCAATAAAGCCATCTCCGAGCCCATTTAGTGTCTTGGGAAGTTTTGGAATTAATTAAATTGTTGGCTGAACCGAAAAGAAATAATCTTCTCCGACGCCGAGAGAAAGGGATTCAAATTTAATAATAACTTCGTGATGTATTTTGTTGCTTATGTAAAATCGACCTGTTTTATTTACTACTTAGAAATTTAGGCACACCAATTTTAATTTATGAACGAATTAGGATTGCAACAATATTAATAAATACTCTCAAAAAATTTGATAGTGGTACTAAACGCTTTTTAAAATTTCTATTTAATAATGTTTACCCACAAACATAAAATGCATTAAATCTTTCTTGGAACAGTATTTAAAAATGAATGCTGGAAGAGTTTTGGACTTACATTGTCTTTATTTGTTTTAAATCACAACGTTTCACCTGGTAAGTATCTTCAGCTGTCTTCAGGTGAATTCTATATTCTTCTGATTCTCCCGACTATTGGATAAAACCCAAAACATTATGTTAAATTAAAATAATTTTCATTTTTTATTTATTTATTTATTTATTTATTTATTTAGGATACAAACAGGAAATCCTATAGACAGTATCCACTAATTTTATAATAAGTAAATTATATCTATCCTACAACAATATCAGTACTTATAAGCTAATAATATTAATGATTGGATAACAATACAAAAAGAAGTATTTGCCATTATGGCAAATGCCTATGATAGGCTATAATAACAACATGAAAAAAACGAAGCATTATGATACTTATTTAATTATTCTAAAAGCCTTCGTTTTAGAGCCTTTTTAATTCTATTCAAAGATGTTGAAAAGAAATCTAGATCTAGGTCCGAAAAATAGCGATTCGAGTTTCTCATCATTCGACTGATTGGTGAGTTTTGAGAACTATTTGTATGATGAAATGGAGTATAAAAAATGTAATTATTTCTTAGTTGTCGCGGTGCAACATTGAACGCCATCCTTGAGACCAGATATGGAGAGTCAACCCTATTCGAGAATATTTTAAACATATAAACCAAGTCCGATAAAATTCTTCGATTCCGCAGAGACAATATACAAAAATGCAATCTTACAGTATTTATGTCGTGAAGTATATAATTTTGCTTAAATAGTAGACATCTCAAGAATCTGTTATCTATATATACAGCATACATTGGATTCCATACAACAGATGCAAAATTTAACTTGCTATACACATACGCATAATACAAGCACATCAAAGATTTAGTGTTCTTAAAGTATTTAGCCTGCCTAGTAATAAAGCCCAAAATCTGACAACAACTGGACGCCAAGGAGTTTATATGTTTATCAAATAAAAGCTTCTCATCAAGAACTACGCCAAGGTCCCTTATTTGATTCACTTTTTTTAAGAACGCTTCCATTAATTAGATAGTCTTGGTTAATTAAATTTTTATTTCTAGAAAATGAGATCACGCAGCATTTATCTATATTGATAAACAAATAATTTTTTTTGCAATATGTGATAAAACGCAGGAGATCTTCTTGTACGAGGTCACAATCGACCAGTGAACGAATCTGCTTATACATTTTCAAATCGTCCGCATAAATTACAAAGTCACAATTCAAGAAGCAGCTTTTAATGTCATTTATGTAAATAATAAATAATAACGGCCCTAAATGCGATCCTTGTGGCACCCCGGAGGAAACTGGAAGAATATCAGAATTGACTCCATTTATACATACTCTGAACTGTCGATCTGACATATAAGATCTAAACCATTCCAATAGGCTACCACTTACACCGATCAATTTTAGTTTATTTAGCATGAGAACCTGATCAACTTTATCGAATGCCTTACTAAAGACGGTGTAAATGGCATCAACCTGAACACGTTTATCCATACTTTCTTTTATGAAGTCCGTATAGATTAAAAGATTGCTTTCAATGGACCTATTAGCCATAAATCCGTGTTGCTCCAAGATGATTTGTCCTTTCACAAGATTAAAAAGATATTTATAAAGTAATTTTTCAAGTAGTTTGGCAAATATGCACAATTTACTTATCGGACGATAATTATTGGCGAGATTCTTTTGACCACCCTTAAAAATTGGTACCACATTTGACAGTTTCCATTTCTGGGGAAACAAACCGGCTTTAAGAGATTGGTTGAACAGTAAAAATAAGGGCAAAGAGAGGCCAGAAGCACAGTTCTTGGCAAAAACAGATAGAATGGAATGCCCTTTTTCCTCTATTGTTATTATTACTAAACAATGCAATGAAGAAATTACACAAAAGTGACATTTATTCAATTATTTATTCATGTCGTAGAAAGCCCAAAATTGTTAATTGTTTTCAAGTCTGCTTGTGAATTTTAGTGAAAGAGGGGATTTTAGGTGCATAGCTTGTACTTAACTTAAAATAAGTGATTTTTCTAGCTTTTCGTTCATTATAACTGGGAATTATACATTTTTAGTATACGAGAAAGTGAAAATAGTCCATGAATGTCATCCCGTTTCCTCACCAAAATCTTTTATTTTAAAAAGTAAACCTTACTTTAATTAAGTAAATAAATAAATTTTCTTTTTACATAACGTTTTCGGGTTTTATCCAAAATTCGGGAGAAATATACACTGAAAAAAAGTATCTGAAAATAAATAAAAATTTTCACCAATCTTTGGATTAAGAATTCCCACGTAAATACAAATAACTTTCTCTTATGATACAGCGGCGGCATCAGGGGAGGGCCAGGGTGGGCACTAGCCCACCCTAGAAACATGAGTGCCCACCCTGGTGCCCCCCCCCCCAAAATTAATGGATTCGGTTTTGTAAAGGAATTTAATATTTACTTACACTTAGTCGTTGCTAGGCAACGGAAAATAACTAGGTATTAGGAAATATTTATTATTGTACTCTAAGGAAATATTATTTCTGTACGGCTACTTGTAAACAAAAATTTGTGAACAAAGTTAATATTTATTCCAAAATTTGAAGAAGTTGATTGTAATAATTTATGTCCTTTGATTAATTTTTGATTTTCGGAAAAATAGTATGTACTATCTCGAAGGAAAAGCCACATTCTCGGACTTCATATTGCCAATCTCGGCTTGCGCCTCGACATGCAATCCTCACGGTCGTCCGGGAATGTTCAGCTTTTCCTACTAGGTATACAATGCACTATTCCAAGGTTTAAAAAATTGATTTAAGTATACGCGATATGTCAAATATTTCATGAATGACTACTTTTTGTATTATTATTAAGAACACGCAAAATAGAAAATGATTTTATTAAAAACTTCACGATTAAAATTTTTTCTATTTGGAGCAGACTTTTTCGCGGACACTGTATTATGCGTAACTACTTATATTACTCTTAATGTAAAGGATGAAAAAATGTTTACGTTTTTCGCAATATAAGTGTTAAAAATAGGCAAGAATAGATACATCTCTGTATAGTAAATTTTTTGGGAGCTAATCCAAACTGTTGTTATTTTAAAGGGAGGTGTGGCAATAGAAAGGATAACAACCTACAATTTATACTTATCCGTTTCCCGCTATACAATCTGATTATTAGATTTGTGCGACTGTTGCTTCCGGAGTCCCGAATGTTTAGATTGCAATGGAAATCTCATCGAGAACTGCGGCCGTATATGCCTTTGGGCGCTTACTTAGGCTTTTCGCTCTCGACACAAACATGCTAAATACGCGGCGTTCAAGTCCCCCTCGACCCAACTTTCCCCTTAAGCGGTTTATAAGTTCGAATCTTGATGCCTTAGTTATTATCAGAGATGGAAATTTAATATTTTAATTGTGGTAATCAGGATTATTTTGATATGCACGAGGGGGAGATGTTTTTGAAACATTGAAATAAATGAAGAATAAAGTTTCAAACTAATTTTTCTATAATTTTTTCTTTTGTAAATATATTAATTTTATAATTTATATAAATTATAATATTATATGTGTTGTATTCTGGTTATAAGCTTAAAAATTATCAGTTATAAAATGTAATCTTCTTACGCTAATGAAGACCGTACACTATCAAACGGAATGACGATCCTAAATAATATCAATCCCAGTGGCAGCTCGTACAGTAGTCCCGCAGTGCCATGGCCCTACCTACCTGTACACCAGGCTTTATATTTCACAATCATAATTATTATTACTTTATCTCCCTACGCTTTATTCTTTTTTTAAATGTGAATAGTTTATAATTTAAGACATTGATATCTAATAACGCCTAACTATGCAATAACTCCCTACTGTGTGGGTGACGCTGCGAAAATTTCCTGCCGCCAAGCTGCTCCGGCCAACTCTGTATTTGGCCCGATATTAAACGCGTAGAAGAGAGATAATAACACCACAATGAATATATCGCACTGTCTTACTTACGCGTAAGGAAATCGGCCCTCTTTGGCCTGACCAGATTCTCATATGATGCTTTATTTTATCGAGAGTGAAGAGTCCCAATCGGGTTAGGGCACTACTAGGGTATATTATATAGTTGCGTTCGGCTGTGCTACCGCTATCAGCTACTAGGTGGCAGCAACGGTTTTGCCTGTCGAGATATTAATTTTAAAATATTTTTCTTTACTATTTAACATAAATTATTCGTGTAGGTTAGGTTTAGGTCAATCAGCCAGTGGATTATATTCCTGATTCCGGGTTTAGGTGTATCAGTTTTAAAATTAATAAAATGGAAGAGGAAATAGTTTAACGCTTTAGGTATATGTTGTCTGCTGAAAAATATTTTGAAAACAATATTTGTAACTTTAAGGACAAAAGTGATTGAATCATTTTCAAATAAAAAAACAAAGACGTCTGGAGTTTTCTCATAAGAAAATAGTGTTTTGTGAAAATTTTTTGTTAGAACTACTGGAATATGCTCCATTTAATTAGTCGGTAAGTTTTTTTAATTTTATTTATATACAGGATTTCACAAATTCGATGCATTAGCATTGCTATTCCGGTAACTATAAGAGATAGAGAGTTACTTCAATGGAGGCAAAGTTGCATATTTTAATGTTGAACAATATGTTAAAAAAAATTTAATTAAATTTCGATGACTTCCTGAGATATCCGGATAAATACTTTGACTTAAATTAAAAAAGAACAAATTTAATCTGACAGATTTGCATATTTTTGATATTCTTTACTTCACTTTTGTCGAGTGTGAGAAAACGACTCATTAAATTTACACCATGATTGGTCAGTTTCATATCCTAACTAGGATGGATATGAAATCATATCCGTTCAATTAACCGGAATAACCATTTTTTCAATCACTTTAGTGTAAAGGAAACAGCAAATTTCCATGTGGTAGTAGAAAAAATACTTTTTTGGACGTGACACGACTCTTTTTGTTTGTCCTGCATCAATATTTTTAAAATCTATAGTCATTTTATATTTCGTAAGTTGACTAATCAATAATATCCCCCCCCCCCTCCACACGAAATTCCGTCGGTACGTCCCTGTCCCCTGTTAACAAATTTGTAAAAATAATTAATGCCCAAACAAAACTAGTCATTTTGGATTTAACTTTTTGTACGAGGAAATAATATGGTGAGGTAATTTGATATTCCTTAATAATACCTTACGATTGATTGGTTGGGTCTCAAAATAATAGTTCCTAATCTTATAAATTAGTATATGAGGATCCTTTTTTATTAAATGATATTTTGAGAGGGATCGAAGGTTAAATTAATTTGAGTTTTATAGCCTTAACACCTGTCCAAATTGGATTAATTTTTAGTCTGAAAATTAAATTTTGTATTGTTAAAATAATTCGATTTTGTATATATTGGTTAGGGTTGCCAAGTGTCCTCCTTTAGGAAGGATAGTTCGTTTTTAAGACGTCCTGTCTCCTTTTTTATCCAAATATCCTCCTATTTTTAGAATAATAAATAGTCTTAGAAGTCACTTTTGATCAGAGGAGAAAATAATGGAGAAAAGTTCTCCCTTTGCTCCTAAAAAACTTGGTAACCCTAATAATGTTATAAGTTATTTCGTTATTTGTTTTTTGTTTAATTACCATATCTAATAGCTTATTAGTAGACCTCTAACAATTTTGTATTCTCGCTGAAAATACAGTGTCGACTTCATACTTCAGTATTTACCTAAGGACGACTGGAGATATAAAAAAATATATTTTAGATAAAGTTGTAACTGTTATCCAGAAGTGACATGGTTAATAATTAACGAAAAAAGTCAAAGTTCAACCTTTCTTTACCTGAAAATATTTGAATTTTTTATAGTTTTAATACATTAAGAAACCAATAGCAATATTTATTCGATGTGAGAATTTCAGAGATGTTAATTTGATTAAAATTAGAAATTTAAGTTTATTATTTAAAAATCTGTTAAGCAAATTTGGATGGAAAAAGTTACTCTGTTTTGTTAAGGTTTAATGGGACAACCCAAAGAGAATTTATATTCATGTTGAAGTTTACTAGACCGTCGGTGCTCTTTAATTCTGGTACATGGGCGTCCGAAGAACTTTTCCAAGGGGGGGGGGCAAATCATATTAGGAAATGTTTTTGTTCCTAGCACTTCAATAAACCACAACATATTTAAAAGAATAGCAAATCACATAACATATTAAATAATAACAAATAGCTAAACATTTTGAAATACAACAAAACTTATAATTATTCAGGTTTGTTAGAAAAAATAAATGTTAATTTTCTTGATTCTTTTGAAAATTCATCAATAATTTTTTGAATTCAAATATCTTTTTCTTCTTTACAAAATTTGCGATGAACGCTCATTATACGTAGACCGTCCAATCGCTACTCAGTCATAATCGAGCGAATCCAGGTTTTCACTCTTCTGAGAGTACTGAATGATCTTTCGACTGTACACGTAGTTGGAGGTAAACAAATTGCTATCGCAATTGCCTGACCACTGGCTGGATAAAACTAGCAAATGTTCCCTAGTAACTCTGACATGGATGTATCTTTTGTGATATTTGCAGTTTTATTTGGACTTGGAAAGATAATGCCATAAAAGGGCTTCTTCTTAAAAATTGTCTAGGCTATAATGACAATAAATTTTGTGAATTATTGTTTGAAATTCCTCAGTTTTAATTTTTTTTAAGAGATGGGGATGTGATTGGTATAGTATGAAAGCTGGGTTATTGTCTTCCGAGAACCTATCACAAAACGATTGTATTAAAGAATCCAAATAGTTAATAAATATCGATCTTCTGTAATATTCTTCGACCGAAATTGAAATATAATTATCACGATGTATTTGTCGTCCAGCCAATCTTGGAACTTTAAGATCTATGTCAAATAATTCAGCAACAGCCTTTGCCTCGTAAAATATTTTATGGGATGTCGAATTAAACTTCTTCATTTCAATGTTCTTGAAACAAGTTTAGTAGGTGGTCGATATGTTTTTTAACTTCTAGCATCTATTAATCTGCCAGGGGCGAATCCTAAAAATTCTTCATAAATCGTTGGAAGGTTTTCTTGTTTTCAAAAAATCTTACTGCGATGGAAAGCTGTTCAATTCCTGAAATGTTTTCTGTCTCATCGTCTAATAAAGAAAATTCAACGACATGTTCATTATTAATTCGGTCTTATCTCTTTAAATATGTTTATTGAGATATAATAATTTATAGATGTATATATATTATGTATATCCTAGTTAAATAAAGTATCTCAAATCTGCTTGTCTCAGGGGGGGGGGGGGGGGGGGGGGATAAACGCCCCTCCCCCCCTTCGGACGCCCATATTCTGGTATTTAAAGGAGCGGCCTGTTTTATTAATAATATATTCTGCTGAACACGAATCACAGGAAAGTCAATTGACGCCATTTTTATCCAGGTCTCTTAATTTATCTTTCAGTTTGAAGAAATAGTTATTTTAAGAAGAAAGAGAGGACTGTAACTTTTGCCCTCAATTATTATATTCTAAATATTTAGCAGCAGAAGAAAATTTGGAAAATATGTGAAATGTATCGATGAAAAATTGTATTTTTTCTATTGATTATAAAAAACACTTCAAATAGGAAAATTTGGTAAAGCCATTGTTAAAGTTTTAGTCATAAGATCCAGTAGCGCAACCACAAAGCCACAGCATTGGTCTGGGAGGAGGAAAAATCAGAGTCACAAGCAAGCAAAACTACTACAAAAATAGCTCTACAGGGTAAATGTTGACACCTCAACTGAATTTTTATAATAGATAATAATCATTTGGCAAAACGGGGAGGGGGGGCCATTTCTTTCCTTGAACGCCCATGCCTATGAAGAAATAAAATAATGGCAATTCAGTTTCCAAAGTTTTGTTTTATTAGGTAACATACCCTGCGCCGTAACTTTAAATAATAAAATCTCTAAAATTAAAAGTGTAACTTTAAATTTTCACATATACTTCTCCCACGAGAATAAGATAGAGACGGTACAAGAAATTTAAAATAAACCTTGATAAAAATTCTCGTCCTCGGTGGCTCTTGGGTAATAACAAAACTTTATTCGTCGCTTGATGGGGTGGAGAGCCTATAAACCGCAGTTACCATGTATATCTTTCTTTACGATACGAAAGCAAACTCAACAATAAGTTGGGTAGCCAATTTGCATATGTAACTATGTTTCGCATATTGCTTCGTCGTTCATGCTTTATAAGACGAGGAATTATATGGCATATGCGGCTTCTGTTGTCGGTAATAAGAATTGCGACTGGATGAAAATGTACTTTATGACAATGGGAGAAAAGAAATTGAGTATTATATTAAGCCCTTTTTCTGAATAGGAATTACCTTCTGATTTGTTTTTTGCTTTGCTTTTAGGATTGTTAGAAATGAACATTGCATTCAGTAACCGATATGATTCTTGCTACATATGGAAAACTTTTTTATTATTAATTTCATCGAAAATTTAATTCCTAATTAAAGTTTCTGCGTCTCCTTAAACTAAAAAGGCGATTATTAAAATTGAAAAAAAAATATGGTGGAAGATTCAATTGTTTGAAAGTTTCTAGAGAGTAAAGTACGTACTTATTTTTCGTTTTAGATATAATTCTTATTTGTAAAAGTTATTTAGTATTATAAACAAGAAGTTATGGCCTTCTATTCAAAAAATGAAAATAATTCGTATTTTTTTTTCTTGCTCTGTACAAGGTGTCCCAAATTCGATGCTCATCAAAAGATATAGCATCGGTCAAATAGGGGCAAAGTTGAAGATTTTTTTGCCCAGTTCGTACAAAAATATTTGAGCTCTCTTTTTTACTTTTCGAAATATTCTAAAAAAAACTAAAACTTTGAGTTTTTGTTTTTTTATTTATCTGAGTTATTTTAATTGCTATAGAAAAACAAATACATCATTATTAAAGCAACTTCTTTAGTATTATACCACTTGATGTAAGAATTTCGGTACAATGTTTCGTTTTTGTGAAACTGTTATCAACTTTAATTTTTTAAATACAGACCTGCAATTTTTATTTAATTTTTTAAGACTATAAATTAAATACAATGACACCCATCCCCGCCTCTCACTCGAGGAAGGGGCAAATGCACAATCATTAACACTATTTTATAGAAACTCGTAATTACTTTTTATTTATAAGGATTACTACTAGATAATATCAAAAATATAAAACAAACGTGACAAAGATACAAAATAAAGCAACGCCCACTTTTTAAGCAAAATGCAAATAAATTGGAAAAGTCACAAACAGACGGACAACACAATAACTCCATTTTCTGTACCACGGGAGTAAGTCAGGCCCCCTTCCAAAATCCTCATCCACGTGATAGTTCCGAAACTTTTGTTTAAGTCAAATTGACAAAATATGTTACACCTGCACCTGAGTAATTAAAGCTGGTTTTTTCCAGTGAAACATATTGCAAAATTTTAACAATCAAAATAAAAGCATAATTACAAATTTATCTCAAAGCAAAAGTGGATTAAACTCCTTCATGGCGGTAAAAGATTACTCTGGAACCTGCCGAATATCCATAAAGGAAAAATCATAGTCTATTTACCTAGGGCAAACACCTGCCCCAACGGGGCGTTGCCTCGTTGACGTGTCCTGGTTAGCACGCTAAACCAGAAGATCTAGTTTTTAAGTAATATTATGTAAATAGAATGATATGTAAAACAAAAAACAATGAATAAAGTATATTTTAAAATTAATTAAAATAAGGATTACTAATAAATGTGAAATAAATGTTCAATTGTTCAACATACTACGATTTATCACCTACATCACCAAAATGGTAAATAATGAAAGAATGATAAACACAAACTTTCTTTTTACCAGTCAGGGAATTAGCTCTGAGCCGAAAGAAAACTTAACTAAATCTTTATCAACCGCGAAAATTTTCCATGATAAATGGATTGCATTTAGACTGCTGGAGCGGAAGCAAGGCAATGGATACATTCTAAATGCGATGAATCAATTTTCTTTTCTTTTCAAGTCTTTACTTTTGAATGTAATTATATGAAAATAAATCATTGAGGTAGATGCCTATTTGACAGGCTTACTTTGTGTTTAACACAGAAAAGTGCATTAATTTAAATTATTTTCCTGACATTGATTTTGCCTCTCAGATTAGCTTGGATTTAACATTCCTTAAAAATCTTAAAAAATAAAATTATGATGTGTGAGGATAAAAATAGTAGTTTCCATAACAAGAGTAAATATGATGTTCATATCACACGAGGAAGTAAATTGAGCACGACGTCGCGTAGCCGGAATCTTACCAAATGGGTGCTTTTTACAGTGAGCCTTGAAAATTGTAGGGCGTGTGAAGGACCAGAAATTTTTTTGGAGTCACTTTTGAGGGTAACAAGATTTTTAGAGCTGGAATACGCTTTTTTTTTAAGTCACTTTATTTAGTCGTCGTCCCCCAGACCCCCCCCCCCCAGTACCCCCCCCCCCCCAGTAGCAAAATCCTGGATCCGCCCTGTAGACACGAAAAATATTTGGAACTGAATACAAAAACAAATAAATTAGGTATCATCAATGAAAATTAAATATGTCATAGGATACACGGAGTAAGACCGGAGAAAAATTCGTTCTTCTCTCTGGGAAAGTCTCCCACAGTATTCCAAGCAGAAATCTACGCCATATTGCAATGTACGTACGAAAACAATCTTACGTCAGTAAGCGGATCCATATAATTCTGATGGTCAGGCAGCCCTTAGATCGCTAATATGCAACAAGGTAACCTCAAGACTGGTATGGGAATGTCAGGAGGAACTTGAGGACCTGGCAAAAGTAAACAGAATAATACTGCAGTGGGTACCAGGCCACGAAGGTATTACAGGAAACAAAAAAGCCGATAAACTTGCGAAAAAAGGCTCAGAAAATACATTCATTGATCCAGAACCGGCACTTAGAGTGCCAAGATGCACGGCACAAGATGCTATAAATCGATGGATCAGGAATGAACACAAAATCTACTGGAGTAACAGACAGGGATTAGCCCATAGCAAAAGCTTCATTGGGGATCCAGATCCAAGACTTACGAAACAGCTGCTTTAAATGAATAGGAACCAGCTGAGAACCATTACAGTGATTCTGACAGGACACATGGCTGTCAAGAACCATCTGCGCAGAATGAAACTGTACAATGGCGACCTTGACTGCAGATTATGCGGACAAGACAGATGAACTGTACAGCACATAGTTCGCCATTGCGAGTCACTAAATCGGAAGAGCCAACAAATACTCGGGCAATCAAAACTGGAACCAGAGGACATCCTTACCCTCTCCCCAGTTGACCTACACAAACTAGTGCGAGGAACTGAGATCACGGAGTGGGAGTAACAACCAAACAGGGTGTGCACAATGGGCCAAACCTGGGCTAAGTGCATCCGGCGCACGGACGAGCCCTCGAGTTTTCGCCTAATATAAACGTTTATAATGTTAGGCTGGCTGCAGATTACTAGGATAGCCCTGCATGTTCAGCGAAAATACGCTATTCTCCTAGGTCTAATAATAAACCATTTCTATGACATCTAGTACTGAGATAGATCAGTTAAAAAATATTTACTAAAAATGGAATAATCATTGTATCTACTTATACAAACATAATTTGAAAATGTCCTAATTAAACCAATTTCGCGAATAAATAACGATTTATCACAACATCTAATTGATAGTTAACCACCATTAAGCAGATGTTGATTAAACAGATAAATTCAATAGCAGATGTTTACGCAATTCTTAATTGTAAGTACAATACTTTTTGTATGTCATATTTTAATAACTTATAGTAGCTCTAGAATATTGAATATATTGCTAACTAGGTTTGATAAATTCTGACGTATTAATAATCTGCCCTCATAAAATACTTTCTATACTTATTTTTTTTAGTAATGCCTTAAAGGGACGACTAATTATGTGATTATAAGATAAGCATTCGTAAGTTTAAATTATAATATTATTAAGCAGTGGCGTATTTGGGGGGGGGTTGACGGAAAGAAGCTCCCCCCCCCCCCAGAATAGGAGCTCGGGTCTAAAAGTCTAATTACAACCTAATTTTTCTCACGCTTGGACTCTTAATTTAAATTTTTAAATCATGTATTCCCGGCTTAGATTACAAAGGTCTTATAGAAAACGTTTAGTTTATCCTTCTAACAATCCTGTTTTATATAGAGATTATTTCGGACGCATATCGTTTTAGTTATTGACTTATGATGCAATTTTATAGGAAAACGAGTAAAAAGAATAATATTTTATGGTATTTTTTTATTATATACTTGTCTGTTCCGGTTTCCCTTTTTTAAAGCTAATTTAAATCAACAAAAGTATAACCCAATGCAATAAAATATTATAACAACAAAAACAAAAAACAATTAGGTATTTATTTTTAAAGAGAAAAATTCAAGTAAAAATTTGAATTTAAACATTTTTTATGAAAGAAGTGTGATAATTTATAATAAAAAAAATAGTGCGGTAAGAAATGAGAATGCTTTATTACGAATATGCCAAACGGCAATTAAGAAGGAGTATTTCAAGACCTAAGCATATAATAAGATCTACGCTCAAAATACATGATTTCTGAAAAAATCATCAATTTTGGCGTGGTGAGTGATATTTACTTTATTTTTAATCATGAAAAACCGAGCCCGAAAAACGCTGGTTATAGTTATACATACGTCTTATGTTAAAATTTTGGATTGACATCAATATTCATATTTTTCACAAATATAAAAAAAAATTTTATAAAGGGCCAGCCGAACTTTGGGCGTGGTTCCGAAAATTTTTCGCCTGCGGCGCTTTTCCGCCTTCTCCACTAAGTACAATATCATCAAATACATGTAGTCCCGACTGTCCCTTTCTCCCAAAAAAAAGTCCTACTTACGCCCACTGAGCCCCCCCCCCCAAGCATATTTTCTGGCTACGCCACTGTTATCAAGTTTAATAACTAAGTACATTGTATGTTTAAAGTAGCCTACTCACCTTCAGTCCGCCGGCCGGAATTTACAGATAATGGCCGGCCGGCCGATTCCTCTACGCACACACACACACAGTCAAATGACGGGCCAGGGCCGGCCGGCGATTGTCAGTTGCTAAATCTGAACGTGTGTAGTCGTTTCCCGATCAGTCGTGGACTGCAGGCCCACTTTTACTTCAGACGAAAATTTTGTTATTGTAAATAACTGAAAGAACTTACTGCTGAAACCCGAATTTGACTTTGTTAGAAAGAATGATACTTGCCGCTCAATATAAAACAGGTTATTACCAAATTGTTCTTGTAGTTTCAGAGAAATTTCCCTTTGAAATATCGTTTAGAGGGATTTTGTTGGTTGACAAAAATCGGCTCCTATTGCCAGCCAACCATAACGGTAATTGATTTTTTCTACTCCCACATGGAAACTTTTTGTTTCCTTTCCACTAAAGTGATTGGAAAAGTGGGTAATTCCGGTTAACCGAACGGATATGATTTCATATCCATCCCAGTTAGGAATGGATGTGAAAATGACCAATTACAGTGGTCAATTACAAAGAAACCTAATTTACATGTCGTAAATTTTACGAGTCGTTTTCTGACACTTGACAGAACTAAGGTTAAGAATATACTTCAAAAATATGCAAATCTGTGAGATAAAATTTGTTCTTTTTAATTTAAATCAAAACTTTTATTCCAGAGTCTATGCATACACAATTTTTTCCTAAAAAGTGCAAAAAATAGTGCGAAAATTAAAAGAAATACCAAAATAAATATTTCTACTGAACTTAAGATGTGTGTCAGATGCACTTTCTTATTTCAAAAATATCCAGTCTTCCACTCATTTCTAATTAATTACAAGAAGATTTAATGCATAAATGTACGGTACATATACCTACAAAATACACGTTTTATACTAACCTTGATGGGTTCTTTGCCATGCAAATATTTGTCCACCGCGAAATTTTGTAATATATTTTAATCGGGGATCCAAACTTGATCTAAAAACTATTATACGCAACAGATTAAGATAATAAACTGGTAAGTTTTTCTTAAATGGTGGAACATGAAGATGATTACATAAAACCAGATAAGATACATGAACTTATAGGATTTCTAGAAACAAATTCATTTTATTTTTTACTAAAGGTTCTAAGGTTATGTTATTTTTACAGGATTGCCACTTCTCTTTTCACGTTAACAATGTTTGCTAGTTTGTAAATTGGCGATTATTTTAAAAAACTTTATCATAACGAATGTTAGAAGCCCATATTAATGCACAAAAGCCGTTTTTAACTTTTTAAAACGAATTCTATAGCTATTTTGTTTTATTATAGGAGTTATAATTCTCATGCAAAAAAAAATTTAAACAAAGCCTTTTTTCTTCTGTGCATCTCAGCAGAACAATTTAATCAAACTAGCTGTGGTTGAGAAAAAGAAATTGATCATTTTTATTAATAACAATAGGTACCTATCGCTTTTTGTCTGTTATTCTGCAAAAGGCCGATTGTGAGAAACATAGATACATTCAAAATGATTTTGTGTAAATATAAGAAATTACCCCAATTAATAAGTATGTTACAGTGTAATTTGGTCCATGGATTTGCTAACGATATGAGGTATTCTTCAATTGTTTTTTATTATTTTTTCCACACACTTACGGTCAACTAAAAATACAAGTTGTTTTGCCTAATTTAAATAATTTTTTTAAATTTTTATAATGACGTGCGGAACTTGAGTCGTAGAATAGTAGTTTGTACTACAAGAGTGGATATGAAAACTTCCGAGTGCAATATGGAGAATCCACTCGAGTTGTACAGTATATTTTTTCTACGACTTACCTTCCGAACTTTATGCTAAGAACTTTAAAAAATTATTTAAATTAGGCATCATAACTTGTTTTTTAAGTTGGCCATGAACTTGTGAGAACGGTAATAAGAAACAATTTAACAACAATTCATTTTGATGGCAAACCCATGGAACAAATTACACTGTAACATATTTATCGATTTGGGTAAGTTCTTATATTTATACAAACTGACTTTTTAACATATCTATCTTTCTCACATTCGGCTTTTTACAGAATAACAGACAAAAAGCGATATATTATTATGTATTAATAAAAACAAACAATTTATTTTCTCAACCAGGTAATTTGATCAATAATTGTTTTACTGCAATGCACAGAAGGAAAATAGGTTTTTCGGGTTTATTTCTGCTGGCGTAAAGAATTATAACTCCGAAAGTACGACAAAATAGCTGTAGAATTCGTTTCAAACAGTTAAAAATGTATTTTGTGCATTAATATGAATTTTTAACGTTCACTATGGTCAAATTTTTCAAAATAATCGCCAATTTACAAACTAGCAACACTGTTAAGGTGGAAAGAGAAGACGAGAAGTGGCAATAGTGTAAGTAGAAATAACATAACCTTAAAAATATTAGTAAAAATCTTTTTTTTTCTAGAAATCTTATAATATCGTCTGTTTTATCGGGTTATTTTTATGTTCCACCATTTAAAGAAGAACTTCCAGTTAATTTTTTATGTTTGTTGCGTATATTAAAAGTTTTAAGATCAATTTGGGTTCGATCCCCGTTCAAAATATATCGGAAAATATCCCCGTGCACAAATATTTATAATAATATATATTAATATATGGAAAAAAATTACCAAGATTAGTACGAAAACGTTCATTTGGTAGGTATATAGTACATTTTTATGCAATGCTTTTAGTAATTGTCTAGAAATGAGTGGAGATAGAGATATTCTTGAAATAAGAAAGTGCGCCTGTGTGCAAATCTTTAGTTCGGCAGAAAATAACAATAATTTGGTATTAATTTTGTTATTATACCTTCAATTTTTGCACCATTTCGTGTACTCTTTAGGAAAATATTGTGTTTACACATAGACTCTGGGATAAATGTTTTGATTTTAATTTAACAGAACAGACCCGAACAAATTTCATTTGACAAATTTACATATTTTTGAAGCATATAGTTAACCTAACTTCTCTCAACTATCAGAAAACGAATTTTCAACATGTAAATTTGGCTTTTCTTTAATTAACTACTGTGATTGGTCAGTTTCATAACCTAACTAGGATGGATATAAAAATTTTCCGCACAGTTAACTGGAATAGCCTACTTTACCCGCCACTAAAGTGTAAAGGAAACAGCAAATTTCCATGTGGGAGTAGAAAAAAATATACTGTACAACTCGAGTGGATTATCCATATTGCGCTCGAAAGTTTGAGTTTCAATTTACTTCCTCGTGTGATATGTACATCATATCCACTCTTGTTGTACAAACTACTATTTCAAACGCGATATTCTCTGAAGGTAGCCAATACAAAGATATAGTAGATATTATGAATACTTTCGTAATACGGAGACAAAGACACGTATGTTTACTTTCTACAACGGGCTGGCCAATTACTGCTCACTAAAAATCTTTATAGATTATAAGGTCCCGATATTAACTAATCAATGACAAGTTACCGAAGTAACTGAAAATTCGATTATCGAAATTTGACTGGTTTGCAAAACCTCGCTATTGTATGCGAAAACTGCTGTTAAGGCTTATGGTGCTGCGTTATAAGGCTAAGTTTTATTGCCAATATGCCACTGTCATGAACCTGACACATTAGTTGCAGTCTGTAACGTTACTTGATTTTATTTTATTGTCTTTAAAAACTACGCGAACTTTTGCATTTAAAATAATTATTTCTTTCTCCACCAATCATCACCGGCGTATAAGATACAACGAAGATTATTTAACACTTTCCAAAGAAATAATTATTTAAATTTTACGACGCCCGTTAATGACGAGATAATTAAATTTTTACACCAAATAAAGTGTGAAATATAAAGCTTGTTGAAAAAAATGCGGCAAGTTAAAGGAAATTAAAAGTCAACCAAAGGAAACGAATCGGACTCGAATGCAAAAACATTCGTTGGCTCTAAATACTGCCTTTTATGAGTTACTGCATACCGTACCCGTATTATTATGCAGAATTTGTAGTGACAACTTAATGGTTTAATTGATACATATTGGATGGAATCGTGCAATTCGTTTATAGTCGTATGCTATTTTTGGCTTATTACCTACCTTATAAAATTTTATTATACAACCTGATATATTCTACATCTTTGAATTTATAAAAATACTAAAATTATATTACCTATAATCTATTTCAGAAAGGTGTAGAGTAATAAAAGCTCATTAGGTATGCAAAGGGACTACAGAGTGACCCAACGAATATTTAAGCCACTTTCATAATTTGACATTGATTTCATTGCAAAATTCATTCTTTTTTTCGAGTGCAGGTAGTACAACCTCGGTTTTGGTCAATTTATGGGTTTTTTTTTATTGTTAGAAACACTGAAAATGTTGTGAGAAAGGCGTGCATTATGTACATAGTATTAGATACACTTATTTTTTATAATACATTATAAAAAAAATACAAAATATACATTATACAGAAATTATATTATAAAAAATCATAATATTCTTTGTGATCTGAGGAACTGTCATCTCCTCTTGTCGTTATAATTAACGTGTCGCCGGTCCGCTCGATCAGGTGATCAAGATCCAACGTTTTCTTTTTTTTTAATGACATGATGGACTGCTTTTCGCTAGTTCTCTGGTGTCAATTCCTTATTGACTTGATCAACAATAGCTTAACGACTTTCATTTTGAATGTCGGGTTGTGTCTTGCTACAAACCCTTTCACTTGCACCCATATAAGTTCTATAGGATTTAGTTCGCAATGATATGGCGGTGTGCGCAGCGCATTTAAATGTTTTTCAGCTATATCTTCCACGGCATATTTCATAAAACGTTTGTGTACATTTGCTATAGCTAATAGTTATCTTCAAATTCAATACTTTTGGTGGTTACCCAGTCGATAATTCCTAGTTTTCTCCAAGATGAAGCTGGAGTCTTCTCTATGCGTCGTAAATGATATCTTGCGTAATCTATATAACTACTACTAAATCAGCTGAAAGATATTTTATCATTTCACCAAAATAGTCCCCAAAAACACTCGTGGTAATCTCCCGTATTGAACGACTGAAAGGTTAGCAAACCTTCTTTTAAAAATCCCTCTTCGCTTCCATGTGCGCTTATGGACGACACCGAAATTGAGCCGAACTGGACGGAATTTCCCACTTTATTACTCTACACCTTTCTGAAATAGACTATACCTGTTCTATTGTTGGGCTAACTTCGCCTATTGTTTTGACATATTTTTGCAGATTATATTCACAGAACAATAGAAATCACACCGCCCCAGTGTCCACCGGTACCGTCACCGCTATCGCCACACCGTGTTGATCTGGGGGATCCTTTATATTATTTTTTCTATTTCTAACCTTAACTGCACAAGCTTAACTAATGATTAATTTATAACAATAATAATTCACCTGAAGACGACTGGAGATGCTTACCAGTTGAAACGTAGTGATTCTAAACAAATAAAGACAATGCAAGTCCAAAACTCTACTGCCGTTCAATAATAATTCCGCTTCAGGTATTAAAACAATGTCGAACACAGCAACTCAGAAGCAGAAATCTCGATATGTTCTAACTGGAAATACAGCCACGGGGTCATTTAATCACGCATACATGTAATATATTAAAACATAACAAATATATACGTAGATTGGTCGAACGTAGGCGGACAATGTATAAAGTAGTCTATACACCGCATCGTACCCAGTGCTACCGGCTATTTGAAATAATTCGTAGCTACCAATATTGGTTTATTATAACCTAAAATTATGACACCCAATCATTTATATTAACAGCTTCATTACCAGAGTCCCGGGGACATATAAAAAAGATATTGATGCTACTTTCGTTCCCAAAAATAATAATAAGGTTTAATCAAAGCTGGTTACTGCGGGTTATAAAATCTACCATTAGTTACTTAAATTAATGTGAAGCGTGTCGTAATTTTTGGTAGTGGTTTTATGGCATATTTAATTATGGTCTTCTTCTTTTGTCGCCGTACTTATTCGTACTGCAATATTCTTTATAAGAACCATTTAAATATTGCAGTAATATGCCGAAATATGTGATATCGGCGATCTTTACCGATAAATATTTTAAGTACCATCATTATCAGCCAATATTAAATAAAAGCTTTATAGCCGATCGGCATAAACTTAAATTAATGTTTTTTTATATTACAAAAATGTTTATTTAAAGTATGACTTAAAGTACCTATATCGTCTTGCTACCTGTGATCCGTTTAAATAAAATCCCATATAAGTATTTTCCCCTTAAGTCTCAGAATTAATAATGAAATAAAATATTTATTGAAATCATTTTAACTCTAAAATAAAACTGGTATTCGACCGTGGCGTTCCAAGTTCGATCCTCGGATACGCACAATAAAAAAAGTATATCCGAAAATTAGTAAGTTTAAGAATGCAGGAAAGAGTGTAAAATGTACCATCTCCCAATCCACCCCATTTACGCCGGTAACCAGGCCGTATGAGATCGGATATCTGGTGGGATGCGAAAGAAGGTACACACTCCCCAATCGCTAGGTCATGCGATAGGGCAAGAAACCGAGGGATAGCCCTTGGGGGGGAGTGTCGCATGACTGGGGATCATAGTTCGGAACCTACGTTAAGCTGTGTGCAAGAAACGACAATGACAACTTTTTTATTTTTACCATATTTTACTGGTTAAAATAGTATACGGTAAAAACCTGCGTTTATTTAAAAACATATTTTTATGTTTCTATTCTATAAAAAAGAAATTAATTCGACTACTCAGCAAATTAAATTTTTCCTTAGCGTTTCCAGGTCGCTTCGGGTCCGCTTAATAATCGTATTCCTGCACGTTCATAGATGACTTTGCTATAATATAACGATTCGTTTCGATTCGTCCATCATGTCATTATGGAAGAGGTGAAAATGTGGGATCTTGACCACCTGATTGGTCGGACCATCGACCCGTTAATTATAACGTCAAGAGGAGATGACAGTTTCTTAGATGACGAAGAATATTATGAAAATAAATAATTTTGCAATGAAATTAATGCCAAATGATGAAAGTGGTTTAAATATTCGTTGGGTCACTCTGTAGTCCCTTTGCATACCCAATGAGCTTTTATTACTCTACACCTTTCTGAAATAGACTATGGTGATATCATCGATTAAAGATATAGTTTTCAAATGTATTTATTTACTAATTTTAGAACCGCCCCTCAAAGTCTCCGTAAACACAAAACATAAACGTTTAGTGGTCATAACATTTTTATAGTAGAATTTCAAAATATTTACTTCAGGGCAAATAAAGATGTTTTAATTAAAATGATGCAAATGTATGTAGCAGGTGCCTTTCCGTATGGGCTTCGACGCAGCCATTCTATGTAAATGCGACACCCGCTAATGAGGTGGTTCTATGGCTTGATACAGATCCGCGAGCTCGGAATCGTTTTGCTCGAATTTTAACAGTAGCATAAGCTTATCTGACTTCGGTATCACACGCTCCGCATGCGGCTAAGTGGAGCATTGTTTTCTACATCTTCATTAAATCGAATCGGACTGTAATTATTTACAATACTAACAGTTTTACTGGAAAAGTAAAACAGCGGTACTGATTTTGTGACAGTCTTACCTTCGATACCATAGCATTTGATCTTATCAGCATCGACATCAGCAAGAAAACATGGGCGTATTAGTTATTGTAAAGCTCTTCCAATTTCGTACGAATGAAACAACAAAAGTGGATATGCACAATCCACTCAAGCAGTGGTGTATTGTATTTAGGGGGGGCTGCCCCCCCTAGCTCGGGTCTAAAAGTCTAATTGCAACCTAATTTTTCGTCTCACGCTTGGACTCTTAATTTAATTTTTTAAATAATGTATTCTTGGCTTAGATTACAAAGGTCTTGTAGGAAACGTTTAGTTTTTAAACTTTTTCTTCTTTTTTTTTTTTTTTTTTTTAAATGGCATTTGGCTAATTAGCCATACAGCCAGTCACGAAGTAGAGAAGTAACTTTTTCTTCTAAAAATCTTGTTTTATATAGAGATTAAGATTTCTGACGCATATCGTTTTAGTTATTGATTTATGATGCAATTTTAAAGGACAACGAGTAAAAAGAATACTATTTTATAGTCTTTTTCTATTATATACTTGTCTGTTCCGTTTTCCCTTTTTTAGAGCTATTATAAATCAACAAAAATATAACCCAATGCAATAAAATATTTTTACAACAAAAACAGAAAACAATTAGGTAGGTATTTATATTTAAAAAATATTAAAGTAAATAAAGAGAAATTCTTCTTCTGTATTCTTGTTTTCGGTTAATAAACCGATGCGAGTTAGCGCTGCCTAGCGGGACTCCTGTAATTGTGATGAATGTCTTTACAGGAGATTTCCTCTTAACATTTTTACTTATTTCTATAAGTTTGTTAGAGGTGCTGGTATGCTCAAGAGTGTCTAATAACGATACAGATGGCGCTCCGTGCCACATCTTACTGGTGTGTCCCACCACTGTGCTGCCATAAGCAGCTTTGAGTTCTCTTTGTTTCGTCGGATCCTAGCTCTACTGATGAGTCATGATATGACGAAACGCGTCTAGGGATGGATCTGACGAAATAAAGAGAAATTCTTCTTCTGTATTCTTGTTTTCGGTTAATAAACCGATGCGAGTTAGCGCTGCCTAGCGGGACTCCTGTAATTGTGATGAATGTCTTTACAGGAGATTTCCTCTTAACATTTTTACTTATTTCTATAAGTTTGTTAGAGGTGCTGGTATGCTCAAGAGTGTCTAATAACGATACAGATGGCGCTCCGTGCCACATCTTACTGGTGTGTCCCACCACTGTGCTGCCATAAGCAGCTTTGAGTTCTCTTTGTTTCGTCGGATCCTAGCTCTACTGATGAGTCATGATATGACGAAACGCGTCTAGGGATGGATCTGACGAAATAAAGAGAAATTCTTCTTCTGTATTCTTGTTTTCGGTTAATAAACCGATGCGAGTTAGCGCTGCCTAGCGGGACTCCTGTAATTGTGATGAATGTCTTTACAGGAGATTTCCTCTTAACATTTTTACTTATTTCTATAAGTTTGTTAGAGGTGCTGGTATGCTCAAGAGTGTCTAATAACGATACAGATGGCGCTCCGTGCCACATCTTACTGGTGTGTCCCACCACTGTGCTGCCATAAGCAGCTTTGAGTTCTCTTTGTTTCGTCGGATCCTAGCTCTACTGATGAGTCATGATATGACGAAACGCGTCTAGGGATGGATCTGACGAAATAAAGAGAAATTCTTCTTCTGTATTAAAGTAAAAGTTTTAATTGAAACATTTTTTATGGAAGAAGTGTGATAATTTATAATAAAAAAATAGTGCGCTAAGAAACGAGAAAACTTTATTATGAATATACAAACCGGCACGTAAGAAGGAGTATTTAAAAACCTAAGCATTAGCACTAAATACTGCTCTTAGATCTAAACTCCTAAAATTCATTATTTCTGAAAAAAATCATCAATTTTGGCGTGGTGAGCGATATTTACTTTATTTTTAATCATGAAAAACCGAGCCCGAAAGACTCTAGTTTGAGTCATACATACGTCTTATGTTAACATTTTGGATTGACACCAATATTCATATTTTTCACAAATACAAAAAATGTGTTTTTTTTTAAATATAGAGCCAGTTAGAAATATCAAAAAAAAAGTAAAAAAAACATTTACAAAAACAAATTTAATAAAACCATGCAGAGGGGGAGAGGTTATAATTTAATTTTGAAAATTTGATAGTAGTTAGGTTAATTTTAATCGAACTTTGGGCGTGGCCCCAAGAAATTTTCACCTGCGGCGCTTTTCCGCCTTTTTCACTAGGTGGAATATCATGAAATACATGTAGTCGCGACGGTCCCTCTCTCCAGAAAAATAATGTCCTACTTACGCCCACTGAGCCCCCCCCCCTCGACCATATATTCTGACTACGCCACTGCACTCAAGTTGCATAGTATATTTTTTCTACGACCCAACTTACGAACCTTATACTATAATTAAAAATTAAAACTAATTAGGAACTTCGAAGGAGTTGTCCATTTTCTCTAAGAGACCTGGTTTAAGTATAAATAAAATAGACAAAAAGTCACGGTCTCATTCAAATTTCATTCAAGTAAGGTTACATACGTTTCGCTCTATCTGAGCATTATCAGACCTAATTACTTTAACAAACAAAGAAGCATTTAAAAAATACAAAAACAACAACACCTACATCTTAAATAGCACAGACAATATTAAAATGAATTATTTAATATTATCTGTGCTATTTAAAATAAATGATTTAATATTATCTGTGCTATTTATAATGTAGGCATTTTTTAAAGGGGGCATGCGCCAAAAATTAAAGTTTTAGTACAAAAAATCTAAGAATAACGGTTCAAACCTCATCATTCTACGACTAACCCTTGATGAGAATGCGGGTTAAAGTTTGCGTGACGTACGAAAGCTTCGGCTAGCGGCGCTCTGTATATTTTTTTAATCTCCAAACTATTTTTTCATCAGGCTGTAAGGATTCTAATGTGCTAGCAGTATTACATTTTTTAACATAACGTAACATTTCAAGCCATGAGTTTTCAAAGATTTTGTATTTCGGCCATATCAACTTGTAGCTTCACGCAACTCAAACACTGAGAAAACAATAAACAAACAATGCGAATATTTCGACAAGGAATATTGGTTACTGGTGTGTAGTTAAATTCTGCATTTATTTGCATGTTGTATTTGGTCAAAATTGTTAACTAACTGACACCAAAATCGTATTTATTTAAAAGTAATTATAAATTCCTGATGATGTAAAGATTACATCAAAACGTCTAAAAATCATTATGTGTACACGATTGAATTTAGGGCCCTAAGGGGTCTCAAAAAATAAAATAAAAAGTGCAGTCCGTATTTAAAAAATTAGAGTTGATAACAATTCCACAAAAACGAAACATTGTACCGAAATTCTAAAAAGACGGTGGTATCATAAAGCTAAGAAAATTGCTTAAACAATATTGTATTTGTTTTTCTGTAGCGGTTAAACGACGTCAAATGAATTAAAAAAACAAAAACTCAAAATATTAATTTTATTCGATAATTTCTAAAAGTAAAAAAATAGGGCTTACATTTTTTTAAAAATATTACTGAGCACAAAATTTCACAATTTTGCCCCTGGTTGACCGATGCTGTAAGTATCTCTTATAGTTTCCGAGATACCCATGAGGAACATCGAATTTGGGACACCCTGTACTTATGACAATAAATATAGTTTTTACAAGGGATAAAGTAGCATAGGTATACTGGGTGTCCGCGGAAGGTAGCTCGCCTCTATAACAGTTTTTTATTAAATAACGGATTGACATTTGAAAAATTATTGTTCTTTAATAAAGTTGAGTCACCTGTCAAAAATACACTTTTTTGTCGACAACAAATCCTCGAAATATTCTCCCACTATCTTTAAAAACAAAAAATTATCTTCCGCGAACACCCGGTATATTTACATAAGAATCTTTGTTAACTATAAGAGCAGCTTTGTTTTCTATCACTTGCATATATAAATTTTTAACCGACCCTCGTTTTTTGTTAATCCAATTGGAGAATTTAAAAAAGTTTAGACGTTATTTTTAAGTCTCGCAGTCTCTTGACGGCTCGCACGTCTCATCGATCACAAGAAACGCCTCCGGTGTTTCATAATTTTTTGATTAAATTTCCATGAATGCTCAGCACACAGCGCGAGGAACTAAGAAATGAGCTTTACATTTCAATATCAAAAAAACATTCAAATATTTGCACAAATGATTATTCCATTAAAATGAAATTTGCTCAGGTAGGGCGGGGGTTTTATTCAAATTGGCTTTCTTTCGCAATAATGCTCGATATCAGCTCGGGGGTGGAACGTCGTCGCCGGGAGAGGCAACGATGGAACGAAAATATTGTTCTGCGACTGTTAAGAAAAATGCGGCTTTTTCTTATCCTAATCCAACACTTGTTTGTTTTTGTCAAGTCATTTCATTTAGGGTGGAATATGGATGAAAGATATAGCTTTCAATATTTATACTGAAAACAGGATAATTGATTTTTAATATAAAAATAAACAGTAAATGCAATACTTTTTCTATTGGTGAAAATACGTAATCATTATTCATAGTAATAATAAACAAACGAACACCCAGCACTTGATTTATTTTTGTTAACAACTTTCGAGAAAATTGGGCTTTTATCTGAGGACCATGAAAATTTTCGGTTTTAAAAGTGAGGTCTAGTGATGCATTCGCCATTTCATTTTTTGATAAATATTTCGTTAATTTTTCCTTTTATCAAAAAATCGGCCAAATACCGATATTTAAAGCATAATTACCTATACTGTAAAGTTAAAAAAGTTTGAATTTATAAAGTAATAAAAGTAGAAAGAGAAAAATGGACAAATTTCACAAATTTTCGTTTTTTGCTTTTATTAAATCATTGTTCAATATTTCCTTAGTTCAGAACTGCAGGTAATTGCTACTTAAGGACAGGTATTTGGCCTTATTTTGAATAAAGCGAAAAGGATCAGAAATATTGATCAAAACATAAAATGTCGAATGCATTACTAGACTTCACTATTCAGGTTGCCTTTAACAAGTCCCAAGAGTAAATGAACCTTTTTGTAGTTTGGGGGGGGGGGGGGGGGCTTTTGAGAGAAATATGTTTTTAGGGGAGGGGGTGTCCAATCCAATTAGGTGGTAGTAACAATTTTCAATCGAAAAGGAAAAAAAGGGATTTTTTGATTTTTTAAAATCAAAATTTACACATTCGAAAAACTGTCAAAAGAAAATTTATTTCATTTTTTAAATCTTATCACCTACATTATGCTAACTAGTACGATTTACAGTCTGTTGGGATCAGAAATTGGTTTTCTCCTTTATATAATAGCAGTGGCGCACCGAGGGGTGGGGGGGGGGGGGGTTAGGGGTTAAACCCCCCTCCCGAAATAAATAATTTTCCGATAAAAATATCTTTTTGTAACTTTCGTTATTACCTAAAACTTTTCATTATACAAAAACGATGTAAAAAAACACTCATTAATTTAAAAAAAAAATTTTACTCTTTAATTAGTCAAATTCATTGATATTAATACATGCAATAATTTTATTTAAGAAAATAACGGACTTGGCGAAAGCCTTCATAGATATCTTAATAGCTAAAGAAAACATAAATAATATAAAAAATAAATAATAAAAAAAAGATTAAAAAAAAAACATTTACAAAAACAAATTTAATACATCAGAGGGGAGAGGTAATAATTTAATTTTCGAAATTTGATAGTAGTTAGGTGAATTTTAAACGAACTTAGGGCGTGACCCCGAAAATTTTTCATCTGCGGCGCTTTACCGCCTTCTTCACTAGGTACAATATCATGAAATACATGTAGTCCCGACTGTTCCTCTCTCCAGAAAAAAAAGTCCTACTTACGCCTAGAAGCCTAAAAAATTAAAACTTAGCTTGGCTTAATAGGCCTTTTTGGCGCAAACAGCTTAAAAGTGTTTTGTTAAATTATATTTTTTTAGACAAAATGTAGATGCACCCTTTGTTTAATAAAAATATGCTTTATGTTTACCATTTGGATTTATTATTCTCATAACACCCCCGGAACTTTTTTCCTGGGTGCGCCCCCGCCCCTGTATAATAGCAGTAGCGGCGCCAGAAAAATTGTATTATGCACAAGCGACCCCGATATTTTAATGGTGGGCACAAGAAATTCCCAAAATTTATCAAACCAAAAAAAATTGTTTACAAATTTTTTAAAACTTATTAATTTTGGACTCTGCAGATATTGGAGTGTCAAAGGATTTTTATTTAAAAAAATAATTTTCAATATGCTCTGTGTTTTATAAGTTTTGTCATGTAAAGTTATTAAATTTGTATTTTTTGCCTATTTTTAGTTTGTGTCAGCATTTTTGTGTTTTGAAATCTACTGTGGTGGTGTTGAAATAACAATAAAAATTATTCGATTAATTTTATTTATTAATGTTCTTATAATATGATTGGTGTTTCCCTTCTTTATTAATTTACTACGATCATGTAAATATTTAAGTATAATGATGTTTTTTTTGGATAAAAATATTTAAAGCTTTTAAACGATTTAAAAAATGTAAACTATACAGGGTGTTCGGTAACTTATGGGCCGTAGAGTAACTGGAGATACTAGACATCAAACTAAGCTTATTATGTCATATAAGTTTTTTCGGATTGTTACTCGTTCTAGAGATACAGGGTGTTGAAAGTAAAAGTTTATTCTCGAAAATAAGCCCTAATATTAAACCGGTGTAATGAATCGAATTGAAAGTTGGCAATATTATGTTTTTATGAGCAAGAAATAAGAATTTGTAGAAATTTTTAAGTTTCAAACTAGAGGGCGCTAGTTGCATACAGTGGGCTTCATAAATCTATGATTTTTTTTCTTACCTGTGATATTAGGTGTTTTTTAGTTATAGTTTCTTAAAAAGGGCATTTTCTGAGTCAAAAATGTGTACTTGATTGGTCTTAATATCTTTAACGGTTTTCGAGATATTTCCCTGTAAACATCCCAAAGCATAAAAAAACATAGTAAATAATTAAATTAACAGAAAAAGTTACAATCCGAAAAAACTTATATGACATAATCGGCTTAGTTTGATGTCTAGTATCTCCAGTTACTCTACGGCCCATAAGTTACCGGACACCCCGTATCGGTACTTTTATTTAAATTAGAGTGCAATTTTAAATACCCTTCCTCTCAGTTTAATCTTCATTTAATTTTATCTGTAAAATCATCCTTATATCAGTCATAATTTTTATGTTAATTTTTTTCTTGTAGCGGCTATTGCCAAACCCATTTCAATTAAATCAAATTAAATGTATATTGATACTTTTTATCTTGCCGCCAATATTTAATTACATATCATAATGAATTTTATCTTTGTCAGTATTACATATTGATGAAAATAATATCAATTTCCATTTGTCTATTTAATAGATAAATAAAATAAACATTATTAAAAGCTTTTAGTTCATATTTGCAAAAATACAATATGTACCAAACAATAACAGAATTATTAAGCAACCAACAGGTGTATATTTAAAATCATATATACTAATAAATAAACCGGTAATATTGAAACTATTGTCTGTCAGTGATATTATATTCTATTCCTCTTCCATTATGTGTTTTAGAAATTTATTTTTACAAAATTTTATTTCTATTTTAGATTCGTTAAATGTAGATATTAATTTCGGAATCATGCTATCTACATGCATGATTTAATAAGAAAGATTAGAAACAGAATTATAGTTACAGGAAGAGAAGCCTAGCTTTTATAGTTATACGCGTGGCTCATGAGGTTAGTCGTTGACTACGCGGCCTCCTTATCTGGCTATTTTCAACTTTAAATTATCTTTTAGCCACCTTTTGTGAGTTTGGTGCTGATGATGAGGCCAACTGGCTCCGAAACATATACAGTGTACACCATAAATTTATTAATCTTTCACCTTACTGAACCCTTTCTAAGGTGACAAAATAAGGAATTTTTTGTAAAGAAGATAAGCATATCTTCGCAGTTTCACTTTGAGTCATGGACTACTTTCCAGTGGCGGCTCGTGATAGTTGAAACAGGTGGGGCCAAAATATCCAAATCAATAAAAATCGTTAAGAAAAATAGACTAAAAAAAACTTACCGAATAGCAATCAAATTGAGCATATAATAACAACATGGTCTAAAATCACAACATAATAAGCAGAGTTTTTCTCGATATTTCAGTAGTTGGATTTCGACAGGGCACACCGCTGCAATCTAGTATCGGTAGTGGTAGCGAAGGCCTAACCCAATTGGAACTTTGCACTCCTGACAAAATAAAGCACGTGTAAATCCTCCAATCACGGATGGATCTGAGGATCTGGCCCGCCACAAAATTTTCGAATTTCTTATGCGTCAGTAAGAGAGGGCGATATATCTATCATCTCTTTCGTAAGCGATGAACAGTCCTGCATAGCCCTACATAGAATTAGCCGGCGTTGGGTAGCGCCATGGAATTTTCGCGGCGTCAAGGAGTTTTTGCACCGTTAGGCGTTATCAGATATTAAATGAACGCAACAGCTTGAATTTTAAATTATTCACATATACGAAAATAATGAAGCATAAAGATACAAATCAATTATTATGAGTGTGAGTGAATAAATAGCTTGGGGTACAGGTAGGTAGGGGCATGGCACTGTGGCACTACTGGACGGGCCGTCACTGCTACTTTCAAAAGTTGTTTTTAGTCCATAATAATACAAAATTTGAAAATTGAGTCACGAAACCACAATACTGGCAGAGTAACATTGACCATAATTAAATCGACTAATTTGATTTTGAAATGCCATACTTAACTCTAAATTTAGCTTAATAAAATATTTATTTCAAACAATTGATTATCAACAACTTTGTTTCATAAAGACCATGCAAGTCTTGTCTTCAACTTTTAAATAGATGAATTTGTAAAGAAAACCCAAATATTGGTATTTACAATCATTAACCATATACGTTTGGCAGTACGTGATCCAATTCTAGTTGAAAATAACTTAACAACAGATCAGGAAAATTTAGACACAAAATAAAGGGTTTATTAAACTATTTTTATTAAGAAAAATTAAACGTGGTAAGATCATATTACCCAGTTATTTCTAAGTTGCCAGTAAGGACAAAGTATATATTCTACAATTAACTATATTAAAAGAAAAAATACCTATCGGACCACTGATCACTTGGACGCGCTGGAACATTGAAAATTTTCAATTTGCTATCGGTAACCATAAACTTCAATAAGTACCACGTAAAGCTCTTTGCTGCCTTGTAGGCCGCTATTTGCTCGCTCTGTTATCTTAAAAACCTGAATTATTATGTTCAATGGTTAATATCGTAAGCAGGGATTCCTAAAATGCTTACTTTACTTTCCACAGACGTATGTTACTTGTTTCGATATTTTGTAACTTTGTCGCTAAATAATGTCTCGTCGGACTGCAGTTCAATCGGCAATAAAACGGGAAATAACGCATTGCCTTATCTCAAATTACCAACCTTTAAGTTAAGTAAATGAATTTTACTGATATATAAAATAATGGATAAGCTATGATTAAAAACTTGAAACGTGAGCACCCTGAGCAACAAATTTTAGTTTATTTGTTGTATTTTGCATGAAAATCAATTTCACAAACATAAAATGAAATTAAAAACTTAGTTGCAGTTTTCAAACACTAGTTTTTTTATTTTAGTTTTAACAAAATAATAAAATATAAATATTTTAACTACTGTCGAGTAACCAAATGCGTTGCCTTTTTGCTATTCCTTTGTGAATTGTTGCTGGAGCATCTCTAACGAAAGCCCAATGGTAGTCCGCATGCATGAAAGCATACCAGCTGCCCTGGTACCTTTTCTCCATTGTTAATACGTCCTGATGGAAGTGGTCGCCGTGCTCATCATTTACATATCCGCAGAAAAAAGTGTCAATGTAGGAAATGGATCTTAAGAGACATAATGCAACCCATTTTTTAAAACAGAGACAGCATATTTTCAACAAAGACCTAACTGTCAGCTTTTTATTTCCTAAGAAATCAGTGACCACGAGGCGAAAGTTATTTCAAGCGTTTTTTCAATATCTGTTAAAGTGCTGTCAAACTGTTCGTCTTTCAGAATATTTCGAATCTGTGACCTAACAAAAATACCTTTTTTAATTTTTGCTTCACTTAAGTCTTAAAAATCTCTGACGCAGGTACTGAAAAGCTGTCCCATATTTATTCAGTCCCTTAATAAAGACTTTGATATTCATTGAGGGCAACAAAATCATTTTGGACTTCACAAATGGAATATTCTAATGATTGTCGAACGGGTCAGTCTTGTCTCTTGTAATGAAGTGCCTTTGTTCGACTGTCCCATACATACATTGGTGTAGCCTAGCTACAACCCTAATAATTAAAACTTTAAAATACATTTTTAATTAAAAAATAATAATACGGTGTCATTCGCCAAACTAGCAGTTCTTGTGAACCCCTTAGTACAATTTTTGTATTCAATTTTCCATTAGATAAGCCAGGAAACGATGCCGCGTTTCATGCTGGTATGGAAGGCTCTTAAGAGGATTTCGTAGCTACCCACCTCTGCAGTTTTCATGCTGTTTCGTCCACGCAAGCCAGCGGTCGGGGATGACGTGGAATGGCATCTTTTAAAACAAACAAGTAAATAGTTATTTTAAGCCCTAAGGGTTGAGACTTCGTATATCCAGGGTCATCCCTAGAGACCCCCCCCCCCAACGGTGTTGCCAAGTCGACTAAATATCCTTAACTTTTTTTATTATTACAATATATATACAAATATTATTATTATTACAATATTATACAATACAAATATATTTATATATACTACATGCATTCTTACAATTCTTTATTAATATTACGTGATTCTGATGTTCAAATCATTACTACATGAAACTATAACTCTTTAATGATAAAAGAGTTTTGAACTTGCATTATATTTAATTGTTTTACATCACAACGTTTCAACTGTTAAGTATCTCCAGTCGTCTTCAGGTGAATACTAAATAAGTAAAGTAACTACAGCTGTATTTGTACTAGCTAGATGCAGTGGAGCATAACTGAGATGGGTTCAGTCATGCGTTTAGTTCGTATGCTGTATTTTAAGTTTACATCTACTTAACAAGGGTTTCCAGATGTTTCTTATATCTAGTGAGGGCTTACTAAAACAATCTGGATTTTGGTATATTGTAGCAGCTTCCTTGAACTTCCTCTTCCTCCAATGTGGTTCTTTATGCTGGATTCGAGCATCTGTCCACTTGATGTGATGGTGATGACCGTGTGCAGCTGACCATGCCTGATGGTAGTACCACCCGGGTTTGGACAAATTTATGGGTTTTGAGTATTGTTATCCATTCATAAACACTAAAAATGGTTCGACAAAGTTGTGCATTATGTACATAGTATTAGGTACACAATTTTTTTATTAAACATTATAAAAAAATACAAAATTCAAAAAAACATTATACAGAAATTAAATTATAAAAATCATAATATTCTTCTTCATCTGAGGAACTGTCATCTCCTCTTGACGTTATAATTAATGGGTCGATGGTCCGATCGATCAGGTGGTCAAGATTCCACATTTTGTCCTCTTCCATAATGAAATGATGGACTGCTTTTCGCCAGTTCTCTGGTGTTACTTCATTAATGGCTTGATCAAAGATTAGCTTAACGTTCTTCATTTTGAATGTCGTGTTGTGTCTTGCTACAAATCCTTTCAATTGCGCCCATATAAGTTCTATATGATTTAGTTCGCAGTGATATGACGGTGTGCGCAGCACAGTTACACTCTGGTTTTCAGCTATATCTTCCATGGCATATTTCATAAAATTATGTTTGTGTAAATTTGCTAGAGCTAATAGTTCTTTCTTTATCAATTTATCTTCTTTTTTTCCTTGGTTAGTCATCATAAATAATTTAATGCACAAAATTTACCTGGACGGAATTTCCCATTTTATTACTCTACACTTTTCTGAAATAGACTATAATAAAAATATTCGCAGCACTTAATTTGGGCCCTCCCATACTCAATAATCACGAGCCGCCACTGCTGTTCTCAAGAAACTATTCCATTCTTTTCTTAGCGGCTAAATTTTCAAAAATTAGTAACATATTGACTACAGTAGACATCTATATTCAATTTAATTTTCAGGAGATCAACATTAACATATTATAACATTATACAAATACATTTACATTTACGTCTGATTCTGAAACCAAAACAAACAATAAATAAAGCGATAAAGCTTCTCGACACTTTCGGCGTGTTAACACAAATAATCAAATAATGTATCTATCATTCGGCCCATGTTGCACATATCAGTTCCATATGTTCAGTCCATTTCCATAATATTCATATATATTATTCGATTGAGGTTTGTGGTGATGGCTTACGGTGGAGAGCGACATCAAATTACAAGAAAAAAGTATTAAATGAGATTGACATAAGGCTCATGTTTGAAGTGTTAAAATTGCAGAAGTAACGCGCTTTCGTAGGATGTTGTTCAACTATACGTGTGTGCTAAATATAAAAAGTCCCAGTGGCGTATTTAGGGGAGAAAAGGCCCGGCAGCCCCCCCCCCCCCCCCCGATCCTTAGAGGCTCGGGTCTAAAAGTCTAAACCTAATTTTTCGTCTCACGCTTGGACTCTTAATTTAAATTTTTAAATAATGTATTCTTGGCTTAGATTACAAAGGTCTTGTAGAAAACGTTTAGTTTTTAAACTTATCCTTCTAAAAGTTTTGTTTGTTATAGAGATTAAGGTTTCAGACGCATATCGTTTTAGTTATTGATTTATGATGCAATTTTATAGGAAAACGAGTAAAAAGAATAATATTTTATAGTATTTTTCTATTATATACTTGTCTGTTTCGTTTTCTCTCTTTGAGAGCTATTTGAAATCAACAAAAATATAACCCAATGCAACAAAATATTTTTACACCAAAAGCAAAAAACAATTAGGTATTAGTAAAAATTTTAATTGAAACATTTTTTATGGAAGAAGTGTGATAATTTATAAAAAAATATAGTGCGGGAAGAAACAAAAATGCTTTATTATGAATATACAAAACGGTACTTAAGAAGAAGTATTTCAAAACCTAAGCATTTGCACCAAAAACTGCTCTTAGATCTACGTTCTTAAATAACATGATTTCTAAAAAAAAATCATCAATTTTGGAGTGGAGAGCGATATTTACTTTATTTTTAATCATGAAAACCGAGCCCGAAAAACGCTGGTTAGATACGTCTTATGTTAAAATGTTGGCTTGACACCAATATTCATATTATTCACAAATATAAAAAATGTTTTTTTTTTAAATAAAGAGCCAGAGAGGAATATTAAGAAAAAAGAAAAAAAGAAATTTAATCCAACCCTGTAGAGGGGGAGAGGTAATAATTCAATTTTCGAAATTTGATAGTAGTTAGGTAAATTTTAAACGAAAATTTTTCACACCTGCGGCGCTTTTCTGCCTTCTTCGCTAGGTACATACAATATCATAAAATACATGTATACTGCCTGTCTCTCTCTCCAGAAAGTCCTACTTACGCCCACTGAGCCCCCCCGTCGTTCATCCAAAACAATATTTCACTCCATTAAATTGTAAATAGGTAACCCTTCATCAAAATTCAATTTTAATATAAATACAAGTACAAATCCAAAACAAATTAGAACCTATAATTTTTTTAAAGAAATTTAAAAGTAAAACTAAAATCTGTTTTGTGAAAAAATGATAAGTTTTATATATATTATTTTTACTTCATTTAACATTTTAGAAGTGGGATGAACGTTAAAGAACTAATTGAAAAGCTATTATTATTTTTGTCCGCAAAATTTTGAACATAACCACAGCGTTGCGTGGGGAATTGAAATAATTTAACCTGATAGGATTCCCTTGCCTAAATTTCCGCAAATATCAACAAGTGAGGATACCGAGTTTATAGAATTGGCAGGGATTTGTGAAGTCGTTTAATTGACTACCTGTGGGCTATCATTGAATTGAATTCAATTTTAAACAGTTAATGAAGTTAAATGATTAATTCTAGTGATTACGGGGGCAGATTGATGTTTTGCCGGCATGCAAAGGAAAACAAATAATGAAATCTAATTTACTATATATTTTATTGATCTAAATAGGCTTGTCCTAGTTTAACTTTTCCAAAACACATCTCCAACTTTCGAATCTAGTTAAAAAAATGGTTTTCTTCCAGATTTGTTTTAAAAATAGGCATGAATTACTAGAATTAACTAATAAATCGTGAACTATCTAGCTATTTTTGTAAACTGTTTATCTCACAAAAAATTTTAATTCTTAATTCAATTTTCATATTAGGTAGGTACAGCATTATTTAAATTTTTGTATGTGATATATTAATATTTACAATATTTCATATTGTACGTAAGATTTCTCTTTCTGACATTAATAATAATACAGATATTTTCTAATCAAAACCGAACCGAAACTCGAAACTATGAAACGGTCATTTTGAAAAGAAATGTGGAAGAGACGATAGAACATATTATGGCGGGGTGTGGTGCTATGGCACCCAACGAGGACCTGGGAAGACATAATCAGGTAACAAAAATCATTCATAAAAAACTGGCTCAAGAAGTAGGTCTAAAGGAAAACCTTCCACCATACTATCAATACTCACTCGAGCCAGTCCTTGAATCCCCTGAATAACTCTCATACTGGGACAGGCCGATAATAACGGATAGAACAGTTTACCTCAACCGTTCGAATATTCTTCTTATCGAAAAGAATACCAAAAAAGCTTTCATAATCGATATAGGTTGCCCACTAACACAAACCTTTCTAAAACAGAATCGGAGAAGAAAACCAAGTACTCGAATTTGGCGATAGAGATCAACAATATATATGGAATTACGGCGGGTTGTGGTGCTATGGCCCCAACGTTTACCTGGGGAGACATAATCAGGTGGCAAAGATCATCCACAAGGAACTAGCCCATAAACTTGGTCTAAGGGAAAATCTCCCACCATACTACCAATACTTACTCGAACCAGTCCTTGAATCCCCTGAATATCTCTTATACTGAGACATGCCAATAATAACTGATAGAACAGTAGACCACAACCATCCGGATATTCTTCTTATCGAAAAAACGACCAAGAAAGCTTTCATAATAGATATAAGTTGCCCACTAACACACAACCTCTCTAAAACCGAATCGGAGAAGAAGACCAAGTGCTCGAATTTGGCTATTAGAGATAAAAAATATATGGAAGCTAGACAAAATGGACATCATTCCGATAATAATATCGGTGGAGGGAGCTATGACGAAAAATTTCAAGCCCAACTTGGAAAAACTGGTCCTTTCAGGTTATTTATACCAACAAATCCAGAAAAGCGTCATCCTCCAAACTTGCCATATAGTACGAAAGTTTCTAAACAGCACAGGTTAAGACGAATTTCTCTATACTGTAAATAATACCAGCAATGCCAACAAAAAGCTGTGAAATATAACATCGAAAACATAATAATATTAATAAACGTCTTTTATTTAAACACAAAATTTAGTATAAAAAATATGAGAAACAAATGTCTAATCCTGACGTAGTCTAGCTGTAATAGGTACTCTACTAAACCAGTCAAAGGCATTATAACAAAGTATTATTAATTGAATTGAATATAATTTAATCCATAATCGATCGAATAGTGGAAAGTTCATAGAAAAAATTTAAATAATGAATTTAGCGAGTGTAAAAATTTAATAGATATAATTTAAAAACTTTAAAAAAAATCTAAAAAAAATAGTTAAATCCTATATAGTTAAGAATTTTGTAAATTTAAAAAAGATACTTTTTATATTCCATCTTAAATAAATCTGCACTTAAAAGTAACATATCAGTGGGTATTGAATTGAAACACACAACACACTTAACTTAAGATGATGCTTAGCTTACTTCTGTCTCTAACCCGTACGTCACGAATATTATGACGAAACATCAAACGCTCTCGAATCGAAATAGAGGAGTTTCGATTGTTAAGAATCTTAACTACAAATATGTTAAAATGAATAATTCTTCATTCATCCATCCTCAACCAGTTATTAGTTCTGTTCAAATGAGAAATGTGATCAAACTGTCGCACACCATACACAAATCGAAGACACACTTTGATTGAAATATGGATTACTTTCATTACATTTTGAGAACAAGTGGAAACCTGACATAACCAAATCTGGTAAACAAGATGATGATCAAATATTGCTATTTTTTATTGGATATTTATTGTATATGCTTTGTAGATATGATAAAAATAAAGTAGTTTCAAATTTCCTGTGGCGCTGTTTTTCATCCTAAATGTAATTTCCTTCAAATTTCAAGATTTGATTTTAATATAGTTATTTTCCTAACAAGTGCGAAAAGTGATACTTTCCCGCACGCGACTGCAGTTGACCCGAATGACGCGGAGCGGAGTTCAGGCATGCAGTCTGGATTTGGCAGGTAACAGCTTGGAATTAGCTTTATCGGCAGCCTTCAAACTGGCTTCGAAAAGTTCTTCGTCGGATGAATCCATTAATATTATTGCTTCGGATTCGGTTTAATGTTGTTTAATTTAGAAGAAGATTGTATTCGGTCACTTCGAAGACGCTTTGAACAACTTTGACGTTTTAGTAACAATTACACGCCTGGGTTATCATAGCAACTGATATCAAACCCGGTGGTTTGATAGTTGTTTTGTGACATTACTTTAAAGATTATATAAAAATATCTTCATTATTTTATATTTTCAAAAAATTAAAAATGTAACAAAAAGCTAGAAAAGATGTAGATTTTATTTGATGGACTATTTCGTAAATATTTATTTACCTGTTGCAACAATAGTTATAACTTCCGAAGTAAAAAACTATCTAATATGGTCAAAATTTGCACTTTCCCGCACTAGTGCGGGAAAGTGACACTTTCAAAACTAAAATGCGTGCGGGAAACGCACGGTCGTAGAAAAAGAATATTTACAGGTTTTTTTAGTATAGTACATGGAGAGCACAACAGTCATAACTTTTTGAAGCCATTTTGTGATCGAAAAATTTGCTAGTTCCTAGGGCCAAATTATATTTAAAATAGACCCCTGTTGTTTCACTGTCATATTTTAAAGCGTTGGTAATAACCTAGGTAATTTTCATAAAGCACATGAAGTAAAGTAAACCTTCATGGAGAATTGCAGCGTATAATGTGATTTCGGTGGAAATAAACCCAAACGATCACCTGTGGTATTCTATTCATTTTAAACGATGAAACAAGACAATGTAGACCCTTCTGGGTCGTTAAAACTTTTACAGCTTGCAGCTATTAGCGTTCAACCTGCAGCATTCGGCATTAACATTGCTCATTTAATGCCCTAGCAACAGTAATGTACTGGCCTATTGAGAGACGCCCTATAAATAAAATTGATGTATTAGAATAATAAAAAAAAATTATAATTTTTTATATTTTAATGTTCACCACCTCGATAGTTAGACAGGGACAATTGATGGCAGTAGATAAAATTTTAACAAACTGTTAATACATTTTAATTACACGGAGTTTCACAAAACAGTGCAAAAAGAATAGGATACTCTTACATTTTCTTACCCTTATAACTGGTTCTGTAAAATAGTTTTTATAATGAATTCAAAAGGACAAATATATTTTTTATTACAAAATAATTATATAATAATATCTAGGAATAATTACATAAAAGTTACCTAAGTACATAGTTTACTACGAAATTTTTTACATAATTGTTTCGTGTAAATAATAACATACTTTAAAGTGTAGCTATACATTACACTGTATGTTTTATGTATCTATAAATCTATTATACATTATTAACTGATACAGCAGACGTGGCCCGTGAGTCTTTTTATAATAGGTGGGGCAAATTTTGAAGGCAACTAGTAATGTAAGCAGCAAAATGTGCCAAATGTGTATTTATTTTGAACTGGCACGATGCGTTCGGTTTTCAGCTTTCGCGTTGAAATAAACACGTTTTTCGACTATATCGTAAGTAGCTTTATTTTGAACCACGAAACAAGCACTGCACTATGCAAATCCAAAATGTCAAACTCAATTAAAATAAGAGAACAGTATGTGTTTAAAAGTTGGAGACAATGAGGTTTCTTGAACGAACGTTTTGGACTTGCATTGACGTTATTTGTTTTGAATCAAATACTTAAAAAATTTACCTCAGTTCAATAGAACAGTATGTTGTGGAAAATAAAGCTACATTATAAACGGACAACGTATTTATTCAAATGCAAAATCTGAATGCAGTCCTATCGCATCGAGCGCTTTGTGGTTACGTTATTATTTACTAGCAGTTCTAGTTGAAAATAAACACACTATAGTTCAGTCACAGTAATATATACTTACCTCCAAATAAACACTACAAGTACATAATATAGTCTACAATATTCACAACAATACACAGACATGAAAAATTAGGGCAGTCAAATCAATCTTAAACATAAAGAAAAAAATGTTGCAAATCAATGCCGCACGTTTGGTTATTAATTTCTCTTTATCTAATTCAAATGAATTTCGAACCGTTTTGAGTGTGTTTCAATCACTAACCATTTCAATAAGCTACTGTCACACCACGAAAGGTCTCATCATTGTCTCATTTTAACTTCTGGACTCGCTTATATGTTTGTCTCGCTCTTATGTTCCAATTCATTCTTGTCATCTATTATTTAATATAAACCCTTATAAACCCATAGAAACCCATAGAAACCCTTATAAACCCATAGAAGCCCATAGAAACCCATAGAAACCCATAGAAACCCATAGAAACCCATAGAAACCCATAGAAACCCGTATAAACCATATAAATCCATATAAATCCTTATAAACCCATAAGGTAGGGTTGCCAAACCTCCCGATTTGGGCGGGAGACTCCCCATTTTCCAATAAATCTCCCGCCTCCGACTAACATTTCAAACCTCCCGCTTTTATCGGCGTTGGTACTCTGCTCTATCGCTAGGTTTTTAGCTGGGCAGGAACCTTTTTTGGAAGGCGAAGTGCCTTTTTTGCCCAAAAATATTACCAATTTTTCAAACAACTGTACGATATGGCGGAAGCGACAATAATTTCCGCTATTAGTTTTTTGAAATCTGGCAACCCTACCATAAGATCAATCGTTGATCAACGTAAAATACGATTACGAGTGCCTCGAACTACGTATATTGGGGCATGAAACTTACACTATGCAAGTTGAATTTTGTGAAGGATCATTTTTTTTTGTTGTTTTAAAAAATAAATTATTAAGGTGGGTCAAATTTGTAGGTGGCTTATTGACTAAATGGCCTTATGGACAAGTCGCGTCTGCTATACAGGGGTCTGGTAAAGTTTGGAATAACGGATCTTCTAGGTTAACGAATCATCGGAATAGAAAACCTTGAGAAACGTCGATTTTTTTTGTATACTTTAAGAGTTCGGAAAATTATATGCGTCAAGAAGACTGAACCGCTGTCAATCTTTTTTTTAAATGTTATACTCAATTTTTCGGCAGATTATTAAATTCCTCATAAAATTCTAAATCTATTTTTATGTAACATGTCATTATGTCTAAAGTCACCCTTTTTGAAAATAAAGAACATACATTTTTTTGAGGAATATAGGCATAGGTTGTGAATTTAAATAACATTATAAAAAGGCATGAAAAATAATGTAAAAAGCATAACTGATTATGTATTTTGTCCCGTTTTATTGTCTCGAGCGCTTGCTTCAGCTTGTATTGTGCAGAACGTTTTAGAGTTACGAGGGAGTTTGCCTATTTTAACAGTTTCAACTTATACCGCTTTTTTTGTTGAAAGCACTAAAGTAAAATCGTTTCCTATTTACACTTATACTAAAGCAAATCTGGAATCAATCCAATTTCTATATAATAGATAAGTTCCTTTTGCTTCTTTTAAACAACTTAGCAAGGTAAAAATCTTTGCTTAGCTAACTTGTAATAGGAACGGGAGTTGATTTTGTAAATTGAAAGCTTAAGTCAGCCATTGGCTTTGGTATGGTAATTGAAATTCAAATAAAATTTTGATATGCTAATTAATAGCAAATAAAAGGAACTCGACTAATACATTCAATTATTCTGATAGAGATTGTTTTTATTATTTCATAAATTAAAACTTGTTTAAGAGTCATCCACACCAGCGTGAAACGCGGCATCATTTCCTGGCATATCTAATTGAAAATGTATTACAAAAATTTTTCTAAGGGTTTCACAAGAACATATGATTTTTTTCACAAAAAAAAATTGAAAATTTTAAAGTTACAATTATTTAGGTTCAAATTATATCATTCGCCATGCAGAACACAAAAATAGAAATATTGCGACTATTTACGTTAATTTCTTATTTTCTATTAAAATCACAAACGATGCCCCGATATTATTCTAAAAATCTCCACTGACGCCGCCCCACTTGCAAAATTCGGTTTTAGAATATTTTGTATATAAAAAAATACATTTTATTGCCATCGCCAGGCACAGGTACAATATGCGCCATGTAGTGGAAATGCACTATTAGTTCGTGATAACTCGTCGACTACTGTTTAAATTGTAGGTATTTATGCTTCGAATATCGGTATTTGGCCGATTTTTGGATAAAAGGAAAAATTAGCGAAATATCGATCATGATCAATCTTAAGGTAAAATGATGTTTTCTCTCGTCGGCCGGTGACTTTTCAGCTCATTTGTCGAAATAATTTCTTACCGAACGAAGTGAGAGTGCACTAATAGGTGGTTTATGTGATAACGATAAATAAGTAAGTCGTTTGGGGTAAGGGTAAGGGTAAATGTGAGTAGTAAACAGTGGCGGCTCGTCAGGTGAAGTAGGTGAAGGGGCTCTTCACCAAAAAAAAAAATAAAACCAGAAGGATAGTTTTTCGACAATATTAAATATTAATGTAGGTACCCATACAGCTACCATTTTAGCCCTTAAATAATAATGATGTTCGAATTAATAATATTAATTTAATCCCAATGTAGCTATGCATAATAAGGCCACGGTTAACTCTGATGGACAATAATTATAAACACTCGTGCATTTTGGCGCGCCCCAGTCGACCATGTCCGTTAGCTCAAAGCAAGTGAAGGCGCAACGTCCAACATGGCTTTGATATTCACCGTTGCTATGGATACGTGACGTTAGTCACGCAAACAGCATGAACCAATTTGCATTATGATGAAGGGAAATTTAAAAATAGATCAGTCGTATGCACCATTGTTTTAGCATTGGTACGACTAACCTTAAGGTATTTATTTTGAGGCTTCGCGAAACTTACGGTTATAGATATCGTTTTTACGTGATTTACTGTGTGATTTAAACGTTTTGTTTTTATTTTTCAGTTAATTCAGTAGTGTACGTACCTATTTAGTTGTGTGTTTTAAAAACGAACCGAATTAATGACATAGTTTGTAATTTGTTGGAAACTTCATTCAGTCGTTGGACAGATGAGGATAAGAGAGACGTTTAGTTACACGGGTGTTTAGTCAATATTTGTTTAAGTACCCGCACTATACCTAGCTCTTCACCATTTTTTAAGACCGCGAGCCGCCACTGGTAGTAAAGTCGGTAATCATAGTGATTCGCCTGCTCCGTGTTGTAAAAATATGTTAAACTTTTTCCAATAAAAGGCCTCTCTTTCAGGAAGAAGCATTTATACTAGAGTCTGACCAAAGTCAATCGAATTTTGGACCTGAAGTATAGTTCTGAAACAAAAAATTATTTGGAAAATAAGACTTTCCAGTATTTAGGTTCTATCAGCCATATAACGCCCGATACAAGCAATGATGCTGCAGCAACAAATTTACAAAGCCAAGAATAAGGGCTCCTTTTATTGTTTGGCACCAAATAAATCAACGGAAAAGGAAAAAAAGTACAATAACATGATGTCGTCTACGTCTACATTAAACAAGCCAAAAATAAAAACTATAGGCTATTTCAGAAAGGTGTAGAGTAATAAAATGGAAAATTCCGTCCAGTTTGGCTCAATTTCGGTGTCGGCCATCGGCGCCGGTAAAATTTGTGCATTAAATTATTTATGATAACTAACCAAAAATTTTAGAGAATTATGTTACCGGATATTAAGAAAATATCAACTGGTTAACCACCAAAAGTATTGAAAATTGAAGATAATTTGATAAAGAAGGAACTATGAGCAATAGAAAATTTACACAAACATCGTTTTATGAAGTATGCCGTGGAAGATATAACTGAAAAACATAGTATAACTGTGTTGCGCACACCGCCATATCATTGCGAACTAAATCCTATAGAAATTATATGGGCGCAACTGAAAGGATTTGTATCAAGACACAACACTACATTCACAATGAAAGACGTTTAGCTACTGTTTGATCAAGCCAATAAGGAAGCGACATCAGAGAACTGGCGAAAAGCAGTCCCTCATGTCATTAAAGAAGAGGAGAAAATCTGGGATCTTGACCACGCGATCGATCAGACCGTCGACCCGTTAATTATAATATCAAGAGATGACAGTTCCTTAGATGACGAAGAATATTGTGATTTTTTATAATTTAATTTCTGTATATTGTGATGTACATATTACACGCCTTTGTTACACCATTTTCAGTGTTTGTGAATGGATAACAATAGGCAAAATCCATAAATTGACCCAAACCTGGGTGGTACTACCTGGACTTGATAAAAAGAAAAAATTTTGTAATGAAATCAATGCCAAATTATAAAAGTGACTTAAATATTCGTTGGGTTACGCTCTAGTCCCCTTGCCTACCTAATGACCCTTTATTCCTCCACACTTTTCTGAAATAGACTGTAGATATCTTACTGCCCACTTTATCTAGAAAAGTCAGGCCTGCCCTGCCCTGTTTCAAAGATTGACATAAAAAAATACATATATAACTAGGTACAGGCACGATTATAGACCCAAAATAATGGGGGAGCATCAGGATTCCGAAAGTAGGTATTTAAAATGAGGCCCAGGTAACATTTTTTAAAATTTTAAATTCATTGGCATGAAATGAATAAGTAGTTAGCAACTCGATATTCATAATAAATTATTGTAATCGAATAAAACGTATTGATTTGTACTTCTCGAGAATTTGTTTTTAATGTTGGAGGGTTCTGGGCCCCCCTAAGCTCCCCCGCAGAACCGTCTCTGCCTAAATACCTGTTCGATTTATCGTATTAAATAAAGTAATAAGTTCGGTACACTACACCGGAGGATATTTATTAAAAAATATACCCTGTAGCCCGATGATGGACAACTTCCTTTGACGTTTCTTCATTCGTTCTTCTATATTTCGGAGGTCGTAAGTGAAATTTTCCTGTTTATATTGTAAATTACCGAAAGTTCGGTTTATTAGGATATTTTGTATATATTTTCTATGGTACTCAAAGGGTTAGGCAAAGAATTTTCAAAAAGTTATCCACCTGACATTACGGTACATTAAAATAAAATCTAAAATAAGTTGTTTTTATATAATTTATCAGCACCTAAAAAACGTATTTTTTTTTAGGTAGGGACCTAGATGGTGTGTGACTCCTTCTCCTTTCATTACACGGCCAAGTTAATAAAATAATCCTAATTATAACACTTTTTTATCCCATTCTTTCTAGTAAATAGGCTAAAATGCGTATTTTTTACAATTTGATGTTGCATACCCTTATTGCGTAAAAAAAATCAATAAAATCGATAATGACCGCTCTCATATCTTTTTAGGTTAATGGCAATATAAATAATTTAAGACCGAAATAAAAAATAAGACATGAACTTTTTATTTTTTTATATTTTTATTTTTTATATTCGTATTTTTATTATATATATTTTTTTATTTATTATTAAAGTTATTTTTTTGAAATCAGGACTAAGATTTCTAAATAATACAAAATCAACCAGGTATTTTGTTGAAATTAAATTGAAGAATGAAAACCTAATATTTTATGATATACATACAAAAAATCACATTTTGTGTCATTTTATATAAATATATACCTGTGTGATGTGTCTCTTTGGTCTCGCGTCAATTGGACGTGGAAAATTGGACGCGCGACAATTGGACTGGATTTATTTTTATAAGTTAAAGGGCTAAGTATGCCTCGGAAGTGTCTAACTTTGATACTACATGTCCCAGGCAACATCTTTTTATAGCTTTTTCACTATTGAAATAGGTACGTGCACCTTTTTTCTGTTCTGTTCTGATCTGACAAAATAATAATAATAATAATAATAATAATAATAATAATAATAATAATAATAATAAAGTTTATTTACCAATCAAAAATAAAATGGTTATAATAATTCACAAAAATTAATTACATAGCAAATAAACTACAAGAACCTGCAGGAGCTGATGCTGTACGCAGGTCTTTATTAATTAGAATTCAAGTAAATAGTTATAATAATATTATACAATAGAAAACTATAACACTACACTTACACACTACAAAACATATCTTATAAGACCTTATATACCTTTTAATAAAGTTAAGCTAAGAAACTCAAGCAAAAAGCTCAAGCAAAAAACAAGCAAAGACAAAAGAAGTGATAAAATTACAAGATGATTAGATCTTATCACTCAATCAAAGTTAATCAGAATATAAATCCCCACCCACAATCACCATCCCAAAACAACCATAAAAGTATGCAGGGAGCACTAATTCTTTACACTGACTATACCATCAATGATCGATCTTTCCACGGTAAGCAGAAACAACTTTATTTTTTTTTTAAGTAAGGGTTTACAATTAAATGACTGGACAAGGGTTTTTAATTCTCTTGGTAAAAAGTTGTACACTCTGGTTCCTAAATAAAGGTAACTTTTCTGCCCTATGGTCTTTTTTGTTACAGTAGTTTTTGCGTTATTTTTTGTTCTTGTTCTGGTGTTGTATGCATGATCAATTAATGTTATAAGGGCCTTGTTGCTATAAAGGTGCATGCATATGTTGTAAAAATACATTTGCCTTATATCAAAAAATCCTGTTTCCATATACAACTGGTTACTGGGATAAATATTTGGTTTCTTATAAATGATTTTAATAATTCGCTTTTGAAGTACTTCCAAACTCATTGCATATCTATCCGAGACTCCTCCCCATCCCAATATACCATAACAAAGTCTAGACTCAACGAGAGCAAAATACATAATTCTCAAATGATCGGTTTTCAAAAAGGAAGATAACATCTTAAATTTATAAACAAGAGTTCTGAGGGTATTCTTTACGTTTTGGATATGTTTATCCCATCGTAGGTAAGAGTCGATTGTAATACCGAGATACTTTATATCAGATGTGGACATAATATTAATGAAAGCATTGTTATAATTTACTCTTATTGTGTTATAATTTGGTTGACCGTTCTGATAAGATGTAAACGTTATGAATTTAGTTTTTTCAAAGTTTATTGTTAGTATTTTGTTTGAAAACCAATTAAATATGTGTTCAAGGTCACTTTCCACTTTCTGACGTAGGGAATCCCAACTATTCGCCGTATAAAACAGGACGGTATCATCAGCGAAACTAATAATATCGCAGGCAGTGTCAAGATTAAGTAAATGATTTAAATATACGGAGAACAGCACTGGACCCAATACAGTACCCTGAGGCACTCCACACTCTACAACTCTTTCCGTACTGAATGAGTCACCCACATTGACCAGTTGTTTTCGATTGCTTAAGTAATCCTTAAACAGTTGAAGGGGAATTCCTCTTATTCCTGTATTTTCCAAGTCTTTCAAAAGTAGACAATGGTTAACCGTATCGAAAGCTTTAGAAAGATCAAGGAATACGCACAGTGCAGGTTGTTTATTATCAACGGCGGTATACATTTTGTTAATTAAATTACCAATAGCATCCTGAGTACCCTTTCCCTCTCTAAAGCCGTACTGTTTGGATGACAATAGTTCATACTTTTCTAAAAAGTTGGTTAGTCTTGTCTTCACCACCTTTTCGAAAATTTTCGATATTGTGGTAACCAAGGAAATAGGTCGGTAGCTTATAGGCAACGTTGGATCACCGCTTTTATATAGAGGTTTTACTACAGCAATCTTAAATTCGTGGGGTACTACACCAGAATGAATAATTAGGTTTATGATGTATGTAAGTTGTTCAGAAATGTCACATTTAAGTTCTTTAAGCAACTCAGCTGTTATGAGATCATAGCCCGGTGCTTTGTGGGATTTAAGTGAGTCTATTATTTTTTCAATTTCGTTCTTATCTGTATCTTCGAGGTACATCGAATGTTGTATAGGTATTATCTGTTGGAGGCCTTCTTGAGGTGGTGCTATTTGTGCGGCTAGTTTCTTGCCAACATTTATGTAATGGTCGTTTAATATATTAGCCATTCTCTGTTTATCGCCTGTTAAATAAAAATAAAAGGAGACTTTTCTTCTGTATTTATTGGTTCTCGAGTCTCTCTCACTCTAAGTCGATGTGTGTTATAGCGCTGTTTATCAGGACTCTTATAACGGTGACTTGTGTTTTTACAGGTGATTTCTCTTAATATTTTATTTATTTTTATAAGTATATGACTAAGCAATTTAATAAAGATATTGATAAACGTATGCCTCGAAAGTGTAAAAATTCGACACTAGAAGCTGTCCCATGCCCAGGCAACCATCTACTATAGCTTTACGCTTTTTAACTTTTGAAATAGTTGCATGCATCTCCTTTTCTTTCGTCAAATCATATACCTTTACTGATAGATAAGCCATAATATGGTGAAACGCGTCTAGAAACTGATTTGGCGAAATAAAAGGAAACTATTGTTCTCTATAATATATGAAATTTTTGAGAGCATGGTAATGTTTGTTACCTTTAATTAAATTGATGTTTCGTTACAGGTAAGAAAAATAAACGTTTTTAGTTATAGGATCTCCTGCGCTTAACTACATAAAATAGAACAAAAATTAATTATATTATATTGTCAGTGACTTTTATATATATTAAATTTTGCTCTCAACCAAAGCTATTTACAGTGCGATATTTGTTTTTGTAGAAAAAATCTACCAAAAAAATATGACTATAACCTTTCAAGACTAATTCTAATTGAAAACATTTACTATTTTTACTAGATAACCAAAAAATAAAAACAGAAGTTAAAAAAAGCTTCAAATGGCAATGTTTAGGTTTACAAACAGTTTTGACATTTGAAAACAGAAAAAGAACGTTCTCTTCATATTCATTAAAACCTTGGCATAACCTAAAAACGAAGCAGCATGGTAGTTTTATGTGTGACAAAAAATATAGCTTTAGAAGTGTTCAACTTCGACACTAGATGCCATCGAGTGCTATATTCTTCTAAAGATTTATGCTATTTACTAATCAAATAGACCACAGTTTTCTTTTTTTCGTCTGATCCTAACCTTAGCCTTACTTATGACAAAACACATCTAAGGGTGATGAAATAAAAAAAATCCTTTGTCTGATAAAAATATAAGCTAAAATTAAGTGAAAACTTTTTTGTATGTAATAAGTAAGATCATATGGGGGCCAGTCCACGATTGCGTCGGCTGTTGAGATAAGTCTTTCAGATTAAGATGCGAAGAGAAATTTTCCTTACCCAAAGAGACACTCTCTTCACCACTTAAGTATAAATTTCAATAACCTTTAAAGCCATGAAGAGTACTGCACCAGAACCAGTCTACCTTGTTCCAATTGCAAGTGTTCTTTACGTTAAATTATTTAACTGTTTAAGTTATTAAATTAAATTAATTTAAAAAAAATATAATATAATTAAATTAAATAAAATTGTATCCTTCTCATTTTGGTCAGCTTTGTCTATTAAGAAGAAATTGTTCTATTAAACTTGCTGAAATAACATCTTCCTGAAGCGAGTAAAATCGGACAGTTTCTCTCCTTATTAGAGAACTACTTAAAATCACCGTTTTATACTCTGAGGTCATAAATTGTATCTTATTCGCATTATTATAATCTGTCATCGCTTTGCTGTTCATTAAATAAATCTCTTCCTTAGTGTTTCAGTGATCAGATAGCGCATCATAGGGGCACATTGAATAATAAAGAATAACTAATAAAATAATTAAAACATTAATCAAAACCATCTAAGCTACAGAACCCAGTCACCTATCATTTTGATACAATATGTTTTTTAATGAAGTAATATTTTCTGTTCTAAGAAAATCCCAGCTTACCTATTATTTTCATAATTGTTTCCAAAAGGTTGATTTTATTGATATTTTTCTCAGGGTTAGTCCGAATCTGGCCATATCGGTTGAAAATACGATGACAGTCCCTGGTATTATGGAACACGCACATAAATTCGCGATATTAATACTTAAAATTGAAATTTATTGCGAGCTTTTAAAATTCCCATTATAGATTGGTATATTTAATTCATTTTTATATTATCAGGCCATAGTTTTGCGCTTACCACAATCACTATAAAAGTTTTATTATTCGAGATAAATAAATGTCAATGATTCTTACGAAAACAAAGACACCGCTATAGATTTACGATGATCTCAAGAAAATATTAAACCTCACAGAACAAATAAAAACTGGTGGCGTTACTTAAACTAGAACTACAATTCAATAACCAACATTTTTTTTCTGATAGCGGACAAGTAAATGTGATATTATCTTAAGGGCATTCGAACAATGTTTCCAAATTCTTCTCCAAAGCTACCAGCTCTATTCGAAAATATATCTGTAGTCCGGGTGGTGCATCGTGGTTGGAAACATAAGAAATCCCATGCAAGTTTTAGACTGTCCAAATATTTGCTCTTCTGTTGACTTTAGAGCGGGGTGGTAGAAAGACTTTTTTAGGGTCTCTGTGTAGTGAGGGCACATGTGGAGTTTGAACAATCCGATCTTAACTTATTTGAATATGATTGCGGTTGGGTTTTCATTGAAATTCAATAGGGGATGCTGCAGATGCCAGCATTGATTGGATTTGTTAACCTGTGATTTGTCATGGTCAAATGTAATTTGAGAGTATTAGATTTTTTACCAGTAATCATTCTTTACCTAGGTAATTATTATAAGTTACAGAATAGAAGAGAAAATCACTATGATAAAATGGTACTATGCGAGGAAAATTTTAGGTATTGTATCTGATATGTTATTCGTTTATTTCTCTGATAGACCCATTCCTACCAAGTCGACAATACAAAAAGTTATTACTAAATTTGAGGCGATAGGCACTGTAATAAATAACTGCAAGTGCACAGCACAGAATCATGAGAGAGCTGACAGAAAATGATAGAGATCTTAATGTTTCACTTCACGTCGAGAAAAATAAAAATATTAGCATCAGAACTCTGGGCGAAGGGGTCGAAAAACATCATACCAGAGTACTGCGAACTTTGAAATAGCATAAATTTCATTCATATAAGTATCAAAATCATCAAGAATTGCTAGAAGGGGATAAAGAGCGAAGGTCACTTTTTTGTTTTGAAATGATGTAGCGCGCTAACAACAACAGATATTTTCTTCAAATATTTGCTTCTCAGACGAACGCACGTTTACAAATAATGAGCCGAATATACAAAATTATCAGTACTGGAGCCTAGGTTAGGTTAGGTAAGAGTGGCAGACCCTTGGTTCAGACCAAACAGTCTCACGTAGTCCTATTAGGTCCGTTGTGATACCACACGTGTTCCGTAGAACCCACCTTCATCAGATCTCTGATGGTTAGTGCGACGTAACCGCGGAAGGATTTTAACAACTCATTCAAACAAGCCACTACTGTTCAGAAATCTGCTCAGGCGTCCAAGTTGTAAGTTGCTTAGTTCCTCCAAGCTATCGAAAGACGGTTCACCCAGAGTAGTGAACCTCCTTCTTGCGAGGCCAGGGCATTTACACAGAAAATTTTGAATACTTTCTTCCTCTTTCTCATCTCTGCAACTTCTGCAGAAGTCGTTAGTGGGTATTTGCATACGTTTGGCATGTCTACCGAAGAGGCAATGTCCGGTAACAACCGCAGTAATATTTCTCACGTCTTTTCGACTGTGTCTCAATAGCTCTGCGGTTTTTTTTTATCGAATGTGGGCCACAGTTGCCTGGATGTACTACAGGTTGTCAACCCTGTCCATCTGTTCTGTGCAAGCTGCTTGGCCGTGTAGTCAATCTCTTTTTTGACCAATCCCAGTGGCTTGTTCACTGGATTGTCTGCTAGATCAGCTGGCATGCCTGCGCCCTCTCTTGCGAGCGCATCGGCAGCCTCGTTGCCATCTATTTTGGAGTGTCTAGGAACCCAGCACAGAATAACCCGATGTTGGTGGCCAAGTGTGCATAGATTGTTGCGGCATCGCTTTACGAACTTTGATTAAACGCTGCTGGAACCTCCTGGAGCCTACAAAGGGAACATTTTCTTGCATGCACTAGAACCCAACACTCTCAGAAAGTGAATGTTTCGGCAGGAATTTTTGGACATCACATCATTGGACCAATTTTTATTGACGAAAATCTTACGGGTTCAACATATTATGTTAAAAATTAAATTGGATCCGAACTGAAAGAAGTCGCTGATGAAAAATCAGGAGATTTGGTTCCAAATGGATGGTTGCCCAGCCCACAATTCGCTTGTGGTACCAAATATCTAAATAATGCCTTTAATGAGCAAGTTGTTGGTCATCCAAACTCAACAATGAATTGACCAGCTAATTCTCCTGAGCTCTCACTCTCAAGATGCATTGAGTTAATTCCTACAGATGGCGATACAAGGTTTTTATCATATATTTATTCTTAAAAATATCTTGAAAGCATATTTTCACTGTATTGGGAATGGCTTATAGGTTATGGCTTTCTGATGAGTCCTAACAAGGACGAAACGGTTTGTCATTGTCTACCTGTGCCCCAGGGAACTCATTAGTTTTGGCGTCTCCTATGTACTTTATGGCAAAAGATAGATGCACTATTTTGTCCGCGTGCCGCTAAAACTTTCTTTCTATCTGTATAGATGTTTTCTACCGCATGATCAGGCACGGTTTGGTCAGAAATAAGTTGTGTGCTCAAAATACATAAAAAATAGTCTAGTACTACAAAGTCACAGACGGAAAAAATTTAAGAATGCGAATACTATAAATTTTTACTGTTCAAGAGCGGACAGACGAATTATCTCCACAACTGGGTTTTCATCTTCCCGCATCTTCTTGCGCTCGGTGAATAGGGCACAAGGTGACGCTTTTATTTCACCAGATTAGCCATTGTTTCTCGCAGGAAGGCAAGGGAATGATTTAGGTCGTCGAGCCAGTGGGGTGAATAAAAAATCAGCTTATTGCTAATATTGAGGCCGCAATTACACCAAATTGCTATAAAGCGGATTTTTCGGCTGTCGCAAGGGTATTATTTTTTATTTTATTGCTAATTGTCGGCGGTTTGTAATTTTTAGGTTTGTGGGGAAGGGGCTTTAAAAAGTTATTGCAGGAATGTAACGGATAGCTGGAGGCTATTTTTACAATTTATAGATGTTATTTTATTTTCACATCGATAGGAAAAACTTTTTTCTATTTTGGTTTCATGATGTATGCTTTATGTATCTTGCATCATAAAGTTAAACGTTAGGACGCTTAAACTTTCTTTTCTTTATGTTATTTTAAAAATAAATTAGAAAATAAAAATATATATACAGGGTGCGTCAAACTCAGTGGCCTATTAGAAATATTTAGAAAACGACAAAAGATATGTTTCTGAAAATTTGAGTGTGTTCATAAGAGCTAGTGTTCTAGCGTTTAAAAATATTTTGAAAGGGGCGGTGTTGCCAGATCATCTTGAAACTCCTAGCAACTTTGGAATTTTAAGTAAGACACCCTGTATATTATTTTACTTTTTGTTTCTGCTTAATAACACAAACATTTTTTGTGTATAATAATCTATGCCTATCTCTTATAGTTTTTGAGATATTAATTAATTAGTCATTTTTTGGGGCCAAAACATGCTAACCAGAAAATCAAATATTTTTGTGATTAAGGCACCTAGAAAGTTAAAATTTTTACAGACGGTTCTTATAGCATGGTCATCTAGGAATTTTAATGGTATATTAAAATATTTTTACCCAGATTGTCACAAAAAAACGTAATCTTCGTAATATAAATAAATGCAAAATTCTCAACTTTTTTAAAGGGAACACCCTGTATTTTATTTTGTTAACAAAATCTAGTTTATATTTCCTACCAATAAGTATAACATGTTTCTATACCTATCTCTAACCAATTCGAACTTACAAGGGGTTTAAAAAAATTAATAACTTAATAAAAAGGTTTAAACACATTTAATAGTAGGCTTTGGCAGAATTTGTTCGGAAAAAAATGAAAAAGAAAAAATGTCAACTTAATTGGTTTTGTCTATAATCTGTGTTTATAAATTATTGACTAAAATGGTCAATATTTCTTATTCAAACGCAGAAATTTTGAATTTACTTTTTATACATGGAGAGTGTAATATAATTGTATCAAGAACATGTAGACGATTTAATGAACTGTATCTCAATTCTTCTCCAATGACAGCAAAAAAGTTTAGAAAAATAGAACGAAATATGTTGCAATATAATAATGGAAATGTGTGACGCTCGGTGTGACGTATAAATCCATAGAACGAATTTTTTTAAATATAAGTTAATATAGGAAATTAAGTTGACATCTCGGTTGACATTTTTTCTCTTTCATTTGTTTCCGAACAAATTCTGCCAAAGCCTACTATTAAATGTGTTTAAACCTTTTTATTAAGTTATTAATTTTTTTAAACCCCTTGTTCGAATTGGTTAGAGATAGGTATAGGAACATGTTATACTTATTGGTAGGAAATATAAACTAGATTTTGTTAAGAAAATAAAATACAGGGTGTTCCATTTAAAAAAGTTGAGAATTTTGCATTTATTTATATTACGAAGATTACGTTTTTTTGTGACGCTCTGTGTAAAAGTATTTTCATATATCATCAAAATTCCTAGATAGCCATGCTATAAGAACCGTCTGTAAAAATTTTAACTTTCTAGGTGCCTTAATCACAAAAATATTTGATTTTCTGGTTAGCATGTTTTGGCCCCAAAAAATGACTAATTAATTAATATCTCAAAAACTATAAGAGATAGGCATAGATTACTATATACAAAAAATGTTTGTGTTATTAAGCAGAAACAAAAAGTAAAATAATATACAGGGTGTCTCACTTAAAATTCCAAAGTTGCTAGGAGTTTCAAGATGATCTGGCAACACCGCCCCTTTCAAAATATTTTAAACGCTAGAACACTAGCTCTTATGAACACACTCAAATTTTCAGAAACATATCTTTTGTCATTTTCTAAATATTTCTAATAGGCCACTGAGTTTGACACACCCTGTATATATTTTTCATACTTAATATATATTGTCTGATAAACGGGCTACATCAGTTAAATGAATGGTTATAAGGACTCTTTCACTAAATCTTAACTTAGGTTGTAGTCGATAAATATGTAAAAAAAAATCTGTTTGTACTTTTTGATGTTCTTAAGCCATTACTGAGAAAATAAATAAATAAAAAAACTATTGGAACAAAAACACAGACTTTGTCGAATATACGTCACGAAAGGGCAGCTTAACAATGTTGCCGATGTTTTCTAAAAATTGTATCTTATATTACCATAACAGGGTGTGACAAGTAATCCAATAGAAATAATTTTCCAAAACGGACTTATGCAGAAAAATAAAAAAAATCATCATAGTATTTCCAAAATGTTTTCTATATTTTATCTTCAAAAAAGTTAATAAAGTTTTAGGGACAAAATATTTAAAGCATAAAAGGTTTCACATGTGGTAACACCGAAATTATTGACAGAAGACCAAGCTAATGAAATGAGAGTTAAAAAAAGTCTAACTTAAGTTATTTGTTGATCTTTCTGCTCTATAATAGAATAAATAAAATGAACAGTTATTTTAAACAATAATACATCAAAACTCAACAATAATTCATATGGAAGTGGGATGTAAACAAAAACATCGACATGATTAGTGAAAGATCGGTAACGATTCTCACTGCAACTTTTTATCGGATCGACGTCATCGAGTCATCGCACCAGTTTTACATTTTCAAAATTTGTGGAAATTGTGCATGTTTTCAATGAGCTGCAAAAAATTCATGGTATGACCTAGCAAGAGTTTTATTGATGGTAAACTCCTATTACAGCACCGACTTAACAATTTAAATACCAAAACTATTAAATATGAGAATAGCGAAAGAGCCCATTAAAGCTGAAACATTTTTATTCGAACCATGGGCGTACCCGTTTTTACATATTAAATTGAAACTGCAAAATAAAAAGTTGTACTCATTGACATGTAATATTGCCCAAAATTCTTGTGAAAATAACTTATGATACCGTGCAAACCCCCATTTTGAAAAGAAACGAATACAGCAATGGTAGAAATCTCGCAAAGATTTCTTGCCGTTCACAGAAGTTTGGAGAATTCTTATGTCGCTTGTCGTTGCTTGCCGGTCCGACGCTTTACTATTTCAACTCCAACGCTGCAGCTTTTAGTTATAATTTCTTAATCATTTTTGTTAGGATATAATGAAACTGACCAATCAGTGGTTAGATCATTACAACTTAAGGATCATGACCAAGTAACCCAGGTAAATTTTACTCATAGTTTTATGACACAAAGCAAAAGTAAGGTTAAACATATACATATGTCAAGGAAATTCAATCTGTCAGAATAATTATTTATTATTTGAATCAATCACTTATCCAAGATCCCACGTATTATAAAATTTATATACCTGATGCTTTATCAAAATTACTTTGTACTTGCCTTTGTTGGTTTTTTGCAATATAAATAGTTTTTCACAGCAATATTTCCACTATTTTCTGATATTTTGTTTTCAATAGGGCCCCAACCCCAATCGACCTTAACTTTTATCGTATGCAACAGAAATAAAAAAATAACTGTTAAATCTTAAGTGGAGAAATATTTGAGGTTATCTTATGTTCATGAAAACCAAGAAAAAATCTAAAAATACTGCACAAATATATATACATAAAATTTATTATCTTATGATGTTGTTTTGTCTTTGTTAATTTCGTAGGCGGTATTACCACATCTCTTATCACATTTACAGCATTGCTGTTATGCTATTATGTAAATTATGGAATGTAATTTTTAAAGAAATTACTATCACGAATATCAAAAGTTAATGTTAATGCACAAAAGCCATTTTTAATATTTTAAAACAAATGTTACAGTTATTTTGCTTATTGTTCGGCGTTATTATTCTTACGAAAGCATTGAAAAATCTTCCAAAATTTCTTGTGAAACTTCAAAATCGTTAGTTACCATAATTTGTGTACAATGAAGACTATGCTAAAGTACTGTAAACTGCAAATTGACTTAAAAGTAAAAAATTGTGCGGTATGTGAACATTTTTTTCACTAATTGTGACATTTTTTTTTTCACGCACTAGTGCGGAAAAGTATTACCTTCCACATGCAAATGCGTGAGGAAAATGTAATTTCTGTCCCTAAATGACTGGGATGTCTGATTGTGATAACTCAATAAAGTTATAGACCTTGGAACTACTGACTTGGTAAACGTTTTTTAATATTTTTTTAAAAAGGCCACCAAGTGACCGTCCGTCGCCCAGGGGTCTTGTCCTTGCTAGCTACCCCCTAGAGACGACACACTGAGGGTACCTTAAGTTGCTTTAATTTAAATTTGATTCTATAATTGACTTTGATATATTATCCAGATCGCAAAAACATAGTTTTGAATCAAAAAAATCAGAGATTTAATTTAAAAAAACTTTTTTTTTTTTTCCACAACACTAGGTATTCAATATTTTAAAACTTAAAAAATTTTTCAATCAACCAAGAAGAGGTATTAAATTTTTTAAATTTGCGTTTTATGGCCACAACTTTAAGAAATTAAATTTTACCCTAGGCGATGAAAATCCAATATCAGTTTAAGTTGGAGGTTTTTCTTACAAGAAGACTCCGACTATAGTATCAATTATTCATGTGTAATTGCCATGGCCCATCGCCAACTTGGAGACTTGTATTTAAGTAGACTCGTTTGGACCTTTCTGGCTAAAATTTATACCTTCCCTATACAAATTATTTTTTAGTGTTGGAAAAACCAAATTTTGAACTAAATTAAATTAAAAACATACAGGGCAAAGTATTTTGGGATTTAATAATTTGGTGAAAGAAAATTGTAAATATTCCGAATACCATTGGCGATATCCGAAAAACCCCGAAATTTTTAGTTTTGGTGTGTCTTTATTTTTGACTTTTTATAAGCATTTTTTATGCTATACAAGATGGTATTATTAGTTTTCAATTTCGACGTTTCGTTCTTTAGATACCAACCTCAAATCCTGGAATTATTATAAATAGGACGGTTGCAATGACGTCTAAGCTTTAGAAACTTAACACAATTTAAAGGGTTTTGAAATGTCATCTAATATTTTTAATAATTTAAAAGCTTTATTCCTTATACTTGTTCTTGTGTAATTTTTTTCTCTTCGTTCGCTGCCAGGGCCATTCTCGAGGGGACCTACAGCTTGACGTGAGTTCTGAACCACGATCCTCAGTCATGCGACACCTCTTAAGGGCTATCAACCCTTGGGTTCTTGCCATTACATGACTTTCCAATTGGTGAGTGTGTACCCCACCGATTGGGGAGTGTTCTTTCCAGTGGGGGATCCAGGATTTTGCTGAGAGGGGTGCGACTAAAAAAAATGACTTCTAAAAAACGGAACGAATCCCGCCTCTAAAAATATTTTTACCCTCAAAAGTGATTTCTAAAAAAAATTCTGACTATTCTTACGCCATACGATTTTCAAGGCTCACAGTAAAAAAACTCACATTTGGTAAGGGAAGGGGGGGGGGGGGAGGAGAACATGCCTACGCCCCCGCCCTCCGGGATACTCGCCTTCTTCTTCCCCACACTACGAAATGTGTTCGATCTCATCCGGTCTGGTTACCAGCGTGAATGGGGTGGGTTGTGAGATGATACATTTTATACTCCGTTTTCCATAAATGTCTAACATTCTATCCACCGTGAAACACCTTGTGTACACGCTTCTTATCCACAAGGCAGCATTTTTTGCTGGAGTTTTTATACAGAAAACAGAAATGTAAACAAGAATGATAGCGTTGTGGCTCTCACTCTACTGTTGCTTTTAAGATCATGCACAGTAACTATACCCCCTAGTGATACTATTAAAAACTTACAAATTGTCCAGCGCATTTTCTTAGTCATACTCTCTTAAAGAATTTGGTATCCTAAAGTTTGTATCAAAGAATATGGTTTTAGAAATACAGTCGCTTGCCAGTCTTAGTGGATCACTCTGTTTATTATATGAGTATATGAAATATTATTATTTACTTCTTTTATTTTCAATTAATTTACTCTTCTTGTTTTTTTCCAGCTGAACTAAAAATGGATATTCTAAGAGAGAGAGACGAAAAGGGAAATCTTGAGAGACAACTTCACGAAGAACAAAAAATTCGAGGTAAGTTTCGTATAGTTTTATATAATACCATTTTTCTCCTAAATCGAATAATCTTTGTTTCGGTGCGCCCATGTTATTCCCAGGAAGTTTTATTGTATTATTTTTACAGACAGTATTGTCTTGTGAATAAATATACTGTAATAATTTCAATGGACCAGCGTGTTGAATGGATTTAATATCCAGGTTTAAAAACGGCCCCATTGTTTGGATAAGTTTAATTAGTGATTTTTAATGGGGTATGATTGTATACCTTTTGTGTTTATTTGATCGGATTTTTCTTTAATTAACAATAAGTATTTTTTTAATAATCGCTAATTTACTGCACTCATGTTCAAGAAGTTGAAGCAATAAAGAAATGTATTAATTAATTGCATGCATGGAAAAACCTTATTAACTGTTATGATGCTTTTCCAATTTTAATTTAATTGTGACGACGTATTTACAAATTTTCTACTTCTTTTTTTTTAACTTCTATACGAAATAGTATAGAATAAAGTACACGTTTAATAAAGCATCATTTTATAGCACTTGCCCATGTCTAAAAACGAGGCGGTTGCGGCAAGTTTTATAACGAGACAAGTGCTCTAATTGTTTTATAAAACATGTACTTTATAACCCGCGGCAGTGGCTCAGAGGTGGCAACCGTGGCGGTCCGGGTTCGATCCCCGGAGTGGGCATATGCACAAAAAGAGTATGTCCAAATTTAAGTAGGTTTAAGAATGTAGGGAAGAGTGTAAAATGTATCATCTCCCAACCCATCCCATTCACACCGGTAACCAGGCCGAATGAGATCGGATAGCTCGAGGGGTGCGGAAGATGGAACAAAGTCCCAATCGGTAGGTCATGCAATGGTAAGAAACCAAGGGTTGATAGCATTTGAGGGTCTCGCATGACTAAGGATCGGGGTTCGGAACCCACGTTAAGCTGTAGGAAGGGGAAAAAATACACAACAAAAAAAAAGTACTTTATACTATTTTTTCCATTTTTGTAATGCGTTAATTTAAAGCAAATCATATTTTATTAGTTGGAACTTTTTGCCGGTCTCTGTACATTTAGCTAATAAGTCAAAACTTGGTAATGAGAAGTAGGTTTTCAACCACAACAACTTTTACTAATTACTTTTTATCCTATCTTTACACATAAGGGTACCTACTGTGCTCTTAGCTTTTTTTTATATTTTTCTGAATTCTGAACACCCGGTATGTAAACTTGAAAAAATAATATGCTTTTTGGTCGTTTGAGAACAAGCAGGAGTTTTTATGAAAAATACCTTTTTTTCATAAACCTACAAATAAAACAGTTTTTCCTCTTCGATAGTCAATCAGTAGACACACTGTATAAGTTATAATATTTTTTACCTGAAAAACGTGCTGTACCACTAAGATATACTTTTTTTACTTTTCTAAAGAGAAGCCCCTACACTATCAATCGAATTGACAGTCGGGCCAAGGGTTGACAATTTAATTAACCGTGTATGGAAGATAAATTGACAAGTGGATTTCAGGAAAAAATTTTAATCTGTCAATCCGATTGATTTAGTGAGAATGTTAATCCGATTGATAGTGTAAGGCCCACATACACTATATTGCCAATACAAGCAGCCGCACGAAGCAAGAAGATACAAATCGTGCGATTTAAAATAACCTGAATTTGGACCCTTGGCGCTTGCGCAGTAGGGAAAAAGTTAGGCAACCGACACGATATCTAACAGAACGTAAACAGAACCGGCTTGTCGTTGTTTGTATTCTTATTCATCGCCATATTTTGTTTCGTTCGTTCGTGTGGTTATAATTTCCAAGCTTTATAAAACTAAAAAAAATATTTATAAAACTTTACTTTAGACATTTTTTTTTGTTAATTTGTAAGGTGTTAGTCGTTTCCATCTTTTTTTACGTTGTATTCGTTCGGATGTTCCGTGTGTGATCGTGGATATTATTTATAATTTTTGGGTGCGAATTTAGGTATAAAACTTTACCAGACATTTTGTTATTGTTAGTGACTTGTGTCTCAAGATGGGTAGAAAAAAGTGCATAATGCTCTTTTTGCATGAATCGCGGTTCAATACCAGGAATAAGGTATTTCAGGTATGTAAAATATTGGTTACTTAGTTTTATTTGACCATAAACTGTTCACACCCGAACTAACGGGTAAATTTAAATAAAAGCTTGTAAAAATATTTTGAAAGTCGGTCCTGTCAAATGTTTACATCAAAAAGCAAATTTCCGAGCTGCGCAAACTGAACGGACCTTGATAATCTGTCATGGTGGTGTCATCATTGAATTATGGTATTAGCAGTCCATTAGGAGGCCAATATTAAAGCGCACCTTCCTACATAAAAAATGTAAATTGGAATTAAAAATAAAAGAGTTTTTTTTTTAAATTAATAAAGTCCAACGTAATTTGGTACACAGTAGATGTTTCAAATTCGATTGAGATAAATTGCGGTTTAAAAACAATTCAAAGGAAATACTCCAGTATAGGATGACACGCCACGCAAAAACGAAGCGGGAATGGTTTTGATGTGTGGAACTTCGGGAATGCTCAGTTGCTCATCATTCGTAAGTTCAGCGTCACTGGCAAACGTCTTACTAACTCCTGCGGGGTTTCCTAAAGGAATGTCTTGACGAGCAAGAATGCGTTGATCGCATACTTGTCGCCCCAGCGATTAATCCTTTGCCTTCGCTACACAGGATAAATTTTAATGTTTCCTGGATGCATGTGTGGAAAATATTTCAGAATATTACGGATTCGAGCGTAAATTAATATTTTGCTATTGATTATATTTATTATATTAATATGGTCTACATAACTAAATGATTCGTAAAGGAAATGTATTTCTTTAAATATTTTGCTTCTTTTAGATAAGAAGATAAGAGCCATTACAGGCTTTGCAAAAGTGTATTCATTTTGAGAAGGTACTTAAAACAAGAATAGCAAATTTGTTAAAGAGAAACAGTATTTTTTCGGACAGGCAATTTGGTTTTAGAGAGAGAAAGTCGACCTAGGACGCCATGGTTTATCTAACTATTAATGTATATAAAGCATTGGATAACAGTGAACCAACCATGGCGATCTTTATCGATTTCGCAAAAGCATTTGACATCGTGGACCATGGTGAATTGTTAAATATTTTATAGGATCTCATAGGCTTTTAAAACCTTACCAAACTAACGGATTACAAAATATTTGTATCCAGGATACTTACAGTAATACCAAAAGTATTGACTATGGCGTTCCTCAAGCAACGGTACTTGGTCCGTTGTTGTTTAACATCTATTTACATAATTTATATAACATCCTATATAACATCCTGTCTCCCAAGGAAAAAGGGAAATTTTTACGCAGTGTTATATTCGGAGGATATTCTTTAGGATCACTTGCGGTTGTGATCTGCTAAAATACTTTTCTCTACTCCCACATGGAAATTTACTGTTTCCTTTACACTTAAGTGGCGAGTAAAATAGGCTATTCCAGTTAACTGTGCGGCAAAATTTTATAACAATCCTAGGTAGGTCATGAAACTGACTAATCACAGTAGTCAATTACAGAGAAGCCAAATTTACATGTTGTAATTTCGTTTTCTGACAGTTGAAAGAAGTTAGGTTAACAATATGCTTAAAAAATATGTAAATCTGTCAGATGAAATTTATTCTTTTTAAATTTAAATCAAAACATTTATTCCAGAGTCTATGTGTATACACAATATTTTTCTAAAGAGTACACGAAATGGTGCAAAAATTAAAGGTATAATACCAAAATATATTTCTACCAAATTATTGTTATTTTCTGTTGAACTAAAGATTAGAACACAGACGCACTTTCTTATTTCAAAAATATCTTTATTTCCACTCATTTCTAGACAATTACTAAAAGCTTTGCATAAAATGTACTATATACCTACCAAATGAACGTTTTCTTACTAACCTTGGTAATTTTTTTCCATATAATAATATATATTATTATAAATATTTGTGCACGGGGATATTTTCCGATATATTTTAAACTGGGATCGAACCCCAATTGATCTTAAAACTTTTATTATACGCAACAAACATAGAAAATTAACTGGTAATTCTTCCTTAAATGGTGGAAGCAGCGGCGGCGCCAGGGGGGGCCAGGGTGGGCACCGGCCCACCCTAGAGACATGAGTGCCCACCCTGGTCCCCCCCCAAAATTGATGGATCCGGTTTTGTAAGGGACTTGGCTATAAAAGTTTTGATGAGTGGTTGTATGGTATTTTGAAGAGAACGATGACCTTTTTTTTTTTAGAAGTCACTTTTATTATTTTGGGTAGTGCCCACTCAAAAATCACCTAGCCCATTTGTGGCCTCCCATCCCAAAAATCTTGGCGCCGCCACTGGGTGGAACATAAAGATAACCCGATAAAACAGACGAAATTATAAGATTTCTAGAAAAAAAACATTTTTTACTAACATTTTTAAGGTTATGTTATTTCTACTTACACTATTGCAACTTCTCGTCTTCTCTTTCCACGTTAACAATGTTGCTGGTTTGTAAATTGGCGATTATTTTGAAAAATTTGACCATAGCGAACGTTAAAAATTCATATTAATGCACAAAATCCATTTTTAACTGTTTGAAACGAATTCTACAGCTATTTTGTTGTACTTTCGGAGTTATAATTCTTTACGCAAGCATAAATAAACCCAATAAACCTATTTTTCTTCTGTGCATTGCAGTAAAACAATTATTGATCAAATTACCTGGTTGAGAAAATAAATTGTTCGTTTTTATTAATAATAATAAATAATAATAATAACAAACTTTATTTTTAAATTGTGTTAATACATTACAAATAATTATATATATTATATATAATTTGGTCCATGGGTGTGCCATCAAAATGAATTTTTGTTCAATTGTTTCTTATTACCGTTCTCAAAAGTTCATGGCCAACTTAAAAGACAAGTTATGATGCCTAATTTAAATAATTTTTTAAAATTCTTAGCATGAAGTACGGAAGTTAAGTCGTAGAAAAAATATACTGTACAACTCGAGTGGATTGTACATATTGCCGTTGGAAGTTTGAGCACTCCGCCTACGGCGTCGTGCTCAATTTACTTCCTCGTGCGATATGGACATCATATCCACTCTTGTTGTACAAACTACTATTTCCGTATTTTGTGCACTCGTGGAATTTTTCTCTAAAAATAGGAAATTATATTTTTAAAGGTTACAACCCTGTTCAGTACTGACAGTAAAAATATGAAATTTTTGCCGTAAATTTAACTGGAATAGCCTACTTTTCTCGTCACTTAAATATCCATGTGGGAGTAGAAAAAAATATTTATAATACGTAGGTTATTCACATCAGTCTCCATATAAATTTTTTTAGGTTTTATTACACATATTATTGTTCTGTATCAACTAAGTAATGTATAAAAAGAGTAGGAGTATTCGGGCCAAGAAAACGCAATATGATTGGTCTATTTTAATATATATTTATATAATTTCTCATAAGGTTGGTTACCTTGGAGGCTAATTTAGAAATATTGGTCGTATGCTTTTAAACAAGGTAGTTTTAATTGTATAATTAAGTTCACTTGCATGTAATATATAAAATATACAATAAAAATATAATTAATAAAGTCTGCGTAAAAGAAAATAAACATGTTTCTCCTTAATTGCCAAACCGTCTTGTTTCAAATTCAAAATAAATATTCACTTCATTATTTGGTCGAGTGAGCTGAAAATAATTTTTATAATTTTCTTTCCACCTAAGTAGGTACAATTAAAAAATAAATGTATTCAACGCCCTCAAGCAATTTTTTCTCAATGGACCGTGGATAATCTCGTTCTCAATCTGAACAACGTATGGAACAGAGAAACGATAAAAATAAATACAATTTTCCGCAGTGAAATTGGAAAATATATAAGATTTTTAACGCAAGAGCGAGTAATTTTGCTACTGGTTTGGTTGTTTGTAAATTTTTTTTATCGTTATAAAAACATGTGTTAGATAAACAGTTGCCAACCTCGTTTACCATTGCTTGTAGAATTAAGGACGTACATAGAGTGTTAGTCAAAGGGGGGGGGGGTATAACTGGTCCAAAATAACTTATATTATAGGGGGGGGGCAAGTACCAATGAACAATAACTTTTAGTATACTCGTAAGAAAAGAAACACAAAAATTCTTCGGGCTCGGGGGGCAAGTGACCTATACCCCTCCCCTCCCCCATTAAATATCTACAATAGTAGTTTGAATAACAAGAGTGGATATGATATCCATATCGAACGAGGAAGTAAATTGAGTATGACGCCGTAGGCGGAGTGATCAAACTTCCGAGCGCAATATGGACAATCCAGTGTCTGTTTAAGAAGCCACCTGACAAAGACGAAACCAACAAGTCAAAAAGATAGGAAAAACTGGGTCTACCAGATACCCTGCGAATGTGGCCGATCTTTCATTGGAGAGACTCTAAGGCCCCTTTAAACTATATAGGGTCAAGGAACATAGAAACAACACGCTTAAAGGGGACACCGAAAAATCAGGTGCAGCTGACCATGCCTGGACACACGGTCATCACATCAAGTGGAAAGAAGCTCAAATCCTGCATAAAGAACCACATTGGAGGAAGTTCAAGGAAGCTGCTACCATATACCAAAACCCAGATTGTTTTAGTAAGCCATCATTAGATATAAGAAATATCTGGAAACCTTTGCTAAGTAGATGTAAACTTAAAATACCGCACTCGAAATAAACGCATGACTGCACCCATCTCGGTCGTGCTCTAGTGCATCTAGCTAGTATAAATAGAGCTGTAGTTACTTTACTTATTTAGTATTCACCTGAAGACGACTGGAGATGCTTACCAGTTGAAACGTTGTGATATAAAACAAATAAAGACAATGCAAGTCAAAACTCTTCTATCAGTTATGGGCAATCCACTCGAGTTGTACAGTATATTTTTTCTACAACTCGACTTCCGAACTCATACTAAAAATTAAAATAAATTTAATTAAATCAGGCATTATAACATGTCTTTTTAGTTGGACGTGAACTTGTAAAAAATAAAATAAAAAACAATTGAAGAAAAAGTTATTTCGTTGGCAAATCTTTAGACCAAATTACACTGTAACATATTGGTCGATTTAGGTAATTTCTTTACATTACACAAAATTACCTAAAATATGTATATCTATCTTTCTCACATTCGGCATTTTGCAAAATAACGACAAATAGCCATATATTTAAACAATTTATTTTTCTCAACCATTGAATTGTCGGCTGAAATGCACAGAAGAAAAAAGTATTGGTTCTGGTTTTTTCTGCTTGCATAAGAATTATAACTTCAAAAGTATCATTTCGTGCACTCTTCAGGAAAAAAATGTTGTATGCACAAAATTGGTTTTGCAGTCATTTTCCAATAGGATCAGAACATGATCCAATAGAAAAATTATGACAAGAATTGTACGTTAATATAATATATCCTAAAATAGTAGTTTGTACAACAAGAGTGGATATGATGTCCATATCGCACGAGAAAGTAAATTGAGCACGGCGTCGTAAGCGGAGTGCTCAAACTTCCGAGCGCAATATGGACAATCCACTCGAGTTGTACAGAATATTTTTTCTACGACTTAACTTCCGAACTTAATGCTAAGAATTTAAAAAAATTATTTAAATTAGGCATCATATCTTGTCTTTTAAGTTGACCATGAACTTGTGAGAACGGTAATAAGAAACAATTGAACAAAAATTAATTTTGATGGCAAAATTACACTGTAACATATTTATCAATTTGGGTAAGTTCTTATATTTATACAAACTCACTTTTGAATATATCTATCTTTCTCACATTCAACTTTTTGCAGAATAACAGACAAAAAGCGATATATGTATTAATAAAAAGGAACAATTTATTTTCTCAACCAGGAAATTTGATCAATAATTGTTTTACTGAAATGCACAGAAGAAAAATAAGTTTTTCGGGTTTATTTCTGCTTGCGTAAAGAATTACAACTCCGAAAGTACAACAAAATAGCTGTAGAATTCGTTTCAAACAGTTAAAAATGTAATTTGTGCATTAATATGAATTTTTAACGTTCGCTATGGTCAAATTTTTCAAAATAATCGCCAATTTACAAACTAGCAACACTGTTAACGTGGAAAGAGAAGACGAGAAGTAGCGATAGTGTAAGTAGAAATAACATAACCTTAAAAATGTTAGTAAAAAATGTTTTTTTCTAGAAATCTTATAATTTCGTCTGTTTTATCGGGTTATCTTTATGTTCCACCATTTAAGGAAAAATTACCAGTTAATTTTCTATGTTTGTTGCGTATAATAAAAGTTTTAAGATCAATTGGGGTTCGATCCCCGTTCAAAATATATCGAAAAATACCCGAAAATATTTATAATAATATATATTATTTATATGGAAAAAACTTACCAAGATTAGTAAGAAAACGTTCATTTGGTAGGTACATAGTACATTTTATGTAAAGCTTGTACCTAGTAATTGTCTAGAAATGAGTGCAAATAAAGATATTTTTGTGTGCAAATCTTTAGTTCGGTCAGAAAATAACAATAATTTGGTAGAAATATATTTTGGTATTAATTTTGTTATTATACCTTCAATTTTCGCACCATTTCGTGTACTCTTTAGGAAAATACTGTGTATACACATAGACTCTGGGATAAATGTTTTGATTTAAATTTAAAAAGAACAAATTTCATCTGACAGATTTGCTTATTTTTGAAGCATATTGTTAACCTAATTTCTCTCAACTGTCAGAAAACGAATTTACAACATGTAAATCTGGCTTCTCTGTAATTGACTACTGTGATTGGTCAGTTTCATAACCTAACTAGGATGGATATAAAATTTTGCCGCACAGTTAACTGGAATTGCCTAATTTACCCGCCACTAAAGTGTTAAGGAAACAGCAATTTTCCATGTGGGAGTAGAAAAATATTAATATTTCATTCTTATAGTCTGCACCCATGTCACATTAAATTTGCTAACAAAAGCCAAAACAAACACCATTTATTTTAGTTGGTAAATATTTTAATTTAGGTGGTTAAGTACATACTTGTATTAAATTAGCAAATATTACACCATTTTTTGTTTGAATACAGTTTTTATTATTTAGTAATATTTTATTACCTTTGTAATATAAAGACGCAATGGAAAATAAAACAAGGTGATTTATTAAATAAACGTGGAAAAAATACTCGTAGAATTTCTGATAATAAAAAGAATACCTACTAATTTTTATCTAAATAATTTGTAATAAAAATGTATACTGCAAACTGTAAATTTTAACATAAACTTCCTTATTACAAATAGGATGTGTACCCACCGCTATCTTGCTTCCTAGTCTCATATAAATGCTGAATGTTTGTAAGTAACAATAGCATTATTCTAAAGGGAAGATTATATTAATTTGTACAATCTACAATTATTTTACCAGAGTCGGATAATACAAAACGGTAATGAGCTGAAATAAACTAGGTAGCAATTGAACCGTTACAAAGAAAGTTTTGGGTCATTGCAACGACTGAGTTGAAAGAGCAAAGCGTCGCAGCGGGCAGGCAAGGACAAGCAGAATAGGAATCCCTCAGATCAACGCAAAACATTGGCATTGCGAATTATTCGTAACGGAATATTTGCATGGAAAACACTGCACTGCCGCCACTACAGCGGTTCCGCGTCTGTTGGTATGAACACGTTCGTATACCGCTATGTATATCAAACCGCCGCGGTACCGCATAAGTAGCGGCAACGGAACATTCCCTCCGCTCCTCTGAGGGGTCCTTTAGAATCTCCCAAACTGCTGCGAACAGCTGGAAATTTTTGCGTGTGTCAACCATTGCGGTGTTGGTTTGGTTTTATTAAATTGGGATGCAACTTACCTACGGAATAATGTCGCGCAGCAGACAATGTTCAATGTATAGTCTATTTCAGAAATGTGTAGAATAATAAAAGGTCATTAGGTATGCAAAGGGACTACAGAGTGACCCAACGAATATTTAGGCCACTTTTATAATTTGGTATTGATTTCATTGCAAAATTTTTCCTTTTCATCAAGGGCAGGTAGTACCACCCGAGTTTGGGTCAATTTATGGGGTTTGCCTATTGTTATCCATTCACAAACAATGAAAATTGTGTGACAAAGGCGTGCATTATGTACATAATATTGGATACACTTATTTTTTATTAAACATTATAAAATAATACATTATACAGAAATTAAATTGTAAAACATCATAATATTCTGAGTCATCTAAGGATCTGTCATCTCCTCTTGACGTTATAATTAACGGGTCGACGGTCAGATCGATCAGGTGGTCAAGATCCCACGTTTTCTCGTCATCTTTAATGACACGATAGACTGCTTTTCGTCAGTTCTCTTGTGTCACTTCCTTAATGGCTTGATCAAACAGTAGCTTAACGTCTTTCATTTTGAATGTCGTGTTGTGTCTTGCTACAAATCCTTTCACTTACGCCCATATTGGTTCTATAGGATTTAGTTCGCAATAATATGGCGGTGTGCGCAGCACAGTTACACTATGTTTTTCAGCTATATCTTCCACGGCATATTTCATAAAACGATGTTTGTGAATATTTGCTATAGCTAATAGTTTCTTCTTTATCAAATTATCTTTCAGCTTTAGTCATCACTAGAAACCAGATCTCAATATTACATTTCATTCATTACATTCTGATTTATTGACCATTTATGTTAAAATTATTAAATAGTTTGTTTAGTCATATAATTTATAAAAACAAATATATTATCCATAACTAAAGTGAATAGTAATGAAAAGATATCTCAGTCCATAATGTCATTAAAGAAGAGGAGAAAATGTAAAATCTTGACCACCTGATCGATCAAACCATCGACTCGTTAATTATAACGTCAAGAGGAGATGACAGTTCCTCGGATGACGAAGAATATTATGATTTTTTATGATTTAATTTCTGTATAATGTCGTTTTAATTTTTTTGTAATGTTTAATAAATAATAAGTATACCTAATACTATGTACATAATGCACGCCTTTGTCACACCATTTTCAGTGTTTGTGAATGGATAACAATAGGGAAAACCTATAAATTGACCCAAACCCGGGTTTGTTCGGGTTTGTTGCACTTGATAAAAATAAAGAATTTTGCAATGAAATCAATGCCAAAATATAAATGTGGCTTAAATATTCGTTGGGTCACTCTGTACTCACTTTACATTCCTAATTAGCTTTTATTACTCTACACCTTTTTGAAAAAGACTATAGAAATCTTGCCCTTGTCCATATAGAATTGTTTTATTTTTATTATTTTAAAAGATATGTAGTTTCGTGTAAATGTGTTTATTTATGAGTGTTATTTAAGATATTGGACTGTTCATTCAGTCATATTGTACATGGGGTAATCTTAATTTAAAATAAACTTATATGATATCTGTAAATCCGACCCTGATTTATGGCTCATGTAATATTGAAATCCGGTCATTACGTATATTCGAAACTACCTCACATTTATTTAGTTACAATTTTATATTGCACTTACAAAGTTTCCCCACTTTACGGAGTAATGTAGGTAAATATGCAAGCCATAACGCTACACTACCCTTTGTTTCGGACATAGATAATACCTTTAAAACAGCTGTCGTCTGAGATGGTTTCTATGCAGATTGTAGCATCAAAAGAAGTCTTAACTTCATAGCGAAATTACGTGTCTAAAATAGATATTATAGGTATTATAAGGTAATTACAAGGGTCCATGCCATATGAGCCGCTCTTTACTAGTTCCCATTTGGATATACACTGCTATTAAGAATGGAATTTAATTGAAATAAGTGAAGGATATTTTGACTTGGGTAACATTGGTAAATTGTATGAAGAATGTGTATGAAAAAGAATTGTATATTCTGACACTAATATCCATCATAAACTTTTAAAATATTGCAATAATTGTTCAATTATTCAATAAATTCATACATAAAGAGTAAAGACTTTGACGTTGAAATTATTTTTATTTGACTAGTTTAAAATAATACAAGTTACAACCAAAAGGTAACAACGTAACAATAAATAGATATATATAAGGTTGAACATTGTTTCTTCAACACTCTCCCTCAATGGATACCGTAATAAACTTGTATATATATAAGTTGAACATTGCCTTTTCAACACACTGCTTCAACGGAAACATCAAAAAATTTGAAAATTAAATGCTCAAAACATTCCTTGGAAAGGGGTTTGGTAAATACATCAGCTAAATTTTCTTTTGATGTGACATAATTTAATTCTACATCTCCTTCTGCCATTTTTTCTTGTATAAAGTGGTAATGAACATCAATATGTTTGCTTCTTTGGTGAAGTATGTGATTGGCTGATATATGTATAGTTGCTTGATTATCACACAACAGTAGAGGTTTTTTAATTTCCTTTAGATCACGCAGGATATAGGACATCCAAATAGCTTGGCGACAAGAAAGAGAAAGGGCCATATATTCAGCTTCTGTTGTTGATACTGCGACACTTTGCTGTTTCTTTGTAGACCATGATACTACTGCTGTACCGTATAAACCAAGGTAACCTCCAATTGATCGTCTACTATCTAAGTCATTTGCATAAGAGGCATCGCTGTATATTATCAACTGAGCTTCAGTTTCGTGTCTATATATTAACCTTCTATGGATTGTGCCTTTTAAATAGCGAAATATATGTTGTACCATATTCAAGTGGGCTTCTGAAGGATCGGTACAAAACTGTGACAATAAATTTACCGCAAAAGCAATATCAGGTGTAGTCCCCATTGACAAATATAGAAGACTACCTATTTTCGATTGGTATAATAAGGGATCTGCCTCTTTTTCGGATACTGTACGTTTCTGTGGTTTAGATCCCAAGTCTATAGGTGTAGATGCCGCTCTGCATTGTAATAAATTAAATTTTTCCAAAATGTTTAAAATATACTGCTCTTGTGAGATGGTTATAAAATCTTCATGCCATTTTATTTGAAATGAAAGCAAAAAAGATGGTGTGCCCAAAGATGTCGCCTCAAACTGTTGACAAATCGTTTCTTCAAGAATACTCATTTTTTCTTTATTCGCAGCAAGAAGTAATAAGTCATCTACGTAAAAAGCAATTATTTGTTCACCATCTTTTGATACAAATAAGCATGGATCTGACGATGATTGCTCCAAGTTAACTTTTTTAAGGACACCCACTAATTTTTTATTCCACTGTCTAGGAGATTGTTTGAGTCCATAAATACTTCTTCTCAATAGACATACTCTCCCTGATTCTGTATTCAAACCCTCTGGAATTTTCATGTAAATTGTACAGTCTATATCTCCATTTAAAAATGCCGTCTTTATATCCATTTGTTTGGCTACCATTTTTTTATGTACACAGTGAGCTAATAACATCCTTATTGTATCATATCTCACAACGGGCGAAAAAGTCTCTCCATAATCAATTCCCTGTACTTGGCTAAATCCTTGTGCTACTAATCTAGCTTTAAATTTTACAACTTCACCTTTTTCAGATAATTTCTTTTTAAAAATCCATTTACAGCCTATCAACCGGTGATTTGAATCTGGTTGTTCAACTAAATCCCAAACATGATTTTTTTTCATACTTTCTAGTTCGCTCTGTATAGCTTCCTTCCACTTTTCTGATCATTTTTGATTTTTCACAAGCACCACATTCAATTGGCTTTGGATTTATTGGTAAAATATGACCATCAGCCACAGTTTGTCTTGTATAGTTAAAACTTGATATTGGTACATAACCCAAACGTTGATGCCAAGTTAAAACACTAACATTACTTATTTCGATAGAAACTTCTTGAAAAACTTGTTCTTTGTGGTCAGATATTATCCATCCAACTTGTTTACCTTTGTTAAAAAGTAAAATTTCATTTCTGTTTCCACTCATGGTAATTCCTTTCAATTTCATCTTTTCCCAGGACATTAGATTACATTTTAATTAAGGAGAATAAAGAACATCATACATTGTTATGTTCATAGTTTCACCATTTGATAATAAAGCATGTAGTTTAACATTTCCTATGTGGGTAACTAATTTTATTGTCATTTCCTAGTTTGATAAAACCATCAAATTCTTTTAAATTAGAAAAATAGTTTTTATTTCCACTCATATGTGAAGTTGCTCCAGTATCAAAAATCCATTTTTGTGATTTTGTATTCAAAACAGTTGCGGTAAAAGCACAATCGCTTTTAATATCAGTTTCATTTACAATATTTGCATTTTCAATATTTTTTCTTATATTTCTACAGTTTTTCACAGTATGACCTCTATACCATTTATTATTTTGTTTACAGTAGGTAAGTACATTCCATATTTTTTGGTAAAAAATTCCTTTTCTGTCTGATTCCAACTAAGGCTTCGTTATCTTCTGAAATAGGTTTTGTTAACGACAGTTCCAATAATCTCGAACAAATGTCATCATATGTTAATTGAGGTTTTGTTTTCAAATTGTCAACAATGTTGTCTAATTCGTCAGGTAAAGTTGTTAAAAATAGTGATCCTTTTGCCTTCAATGACTTTGCTAAAGGCCGAAATGCTGCTTCTAACGAATCATCATTTTCTTTATCTGGATCTGAGGTTGCTGTTCTTTCAACTAATCTGCTCCAGAGTTCATTGTATTTTGCAATATGTTCAGTTATTGTATATCTTGACTCGCATTTAATTCCAACCAGTGATTTTACTAAAGCGTGTAAAGTATACTCATTTTTCTTATCATATATATCATTTAATGCTTCCCACATTTTACTAGCTTCTGTGTAGCAAGTTATTTGGGGTACAATATCAGAATCTACATTAAATAGAATAAACGCTCGAGACAAGGAATGCCGGTACCTATAGTCTTCAACTGCGATGGCATGATCTTTTTCTTTTCCTTCAGCGCTTGGTTTAAGACTTGGATCTTTTTCTATTCCTGTAACGATTTTATACATATTGTTGAGATCCAGATATGCGAAAGCCATCATTTTCCAAGAATGAAAATTTGATTTTCCATGTAATTTCTCAAATTTTGGAAATTTTTCCATTTTGACACCTCTCAAATAAATTTAATTTCAGCTTTATTACTTTTTTATCTATACTTGTACTCTCTCTGGAATAAGATAATTTTATTTTCAAGACCGCGTTAGTCTGGGCCCATAACCTGTTCAATTATTCAATAAATTCATACATAAAGAGTAAAGACTTTGACGTTGAAATTATTTTTATTTGACTAGTTTAAAATAATACAAGTTACAACCAAAAGGTAACAACGTAACAATAAATAGATATATATATAAGGTTGAACATTGTTTCTTCAACAATAATAAATACTATAGTGTCTGTTTGAAGGTTGGAGACAATCATGTTTCTTGACTGATAGAAGAGTTTTGGACTTTCATTGTCTTTATTTGTTTTATATCACAACGGTAAGTATATCCAGTCGTCTTCAGGTGAATACCAAAATAAGTAGTTTTCGGTTTCCCCTTTAAGCGTGTTGTTTCTATGTTCCTTGACCCTAGTTTCAAGGGGCCTTGGGGTCTCACCAACGTAAGATCGGCCACATTCGCAGGGTATCTGGTAGACACAGTTTTTCCTATCTTTTTGACTTGTTGGGTTCTTCTTCGTCAGGTGGCTTTTTAAAGTGTCTTTTGAGCTGAATACTGTATTGATGTTGTATCATTGTCCTAAGGCACCGCATACGAAAAATTTTCGGGGCCACGACCCACGTTCGTTTAAAATTCACCTAACTACTATCAAATTTCGAAAATTAAATTATTACCTCCCCCGTCTCCATGATTAAATTTGTTGTTGTAAATGTTTTTTTCTTACTTTTTTTTTTGATATTCCTAGCTGGCTCTTTATAAAAAAAAACATTTTTTATGTTTAAAAGGAAAGGAATAAGAACACATATATATTTGTAAAAAAGATTAATATTGGTGACAATCCAAAATTTTAACATAAGACGTATAAAGTATGACTCTAACCAGCGTTTTTCGGGCTCGGTTGTTTATGATTAAAAATAAAGTAAATATCGCTCACCACGCCACAATTGATGATTTTTTCAGAAATCATGTAGAGCATAGATCTAAGAGCAGTTTTTGGTGCAAATGCTTAGGTTTTGAAATAGTCCTTCTTAAGTGCCGTTTTGTATATGTATTCATAATAAAGCATTCTCGTTTCTAACGAAGTCGTAACTACTCTCCAGAAGGGAGTTCGTTTCTTCCCGCACTATTTTTTTATTATAAATTATCACACTTCTTCCATAAAAAATGTTTCAATTAAAATTTTTTCTTAACTTTTTTTTTTTTTAATAAATACCTAATTATTTTTGTTGTAAAAATATTTTATTGCATTGGGTTATATTTTTGTTGATTTAAAATAGCTCTAAAAACGGAAAAAGGGAACAGACAAGTATAAATAGAAAAATACTGAAAAGTATTATTCTTTTTACTCATTTTCCTATAAAATTGCATCATAAATCAATAACTAAAACGAAATGCGTCTGAAACCTTAATTTCTAATATCCAACAGGACTTTCAGAAAAAAAAGTTTAAAAATAAACGTTTTCTACAAAACCTTTGTAATCTAAGCCAAGAATACATTATTTAAAGATTTAAATTAAGAGTCCAAGCGTGAGACGAAAAATTAGGTTGCAATTAGACTTTTAGAGCCTAGCTCCTAGGCCCTAAATACGCCACTGATCCGAACAATATTTGTAAATTATTCTCCAAAGTTACCAGTTCCATGTGAAATTATATCTCTATATATTAAAAACCTTGCGTTCTCTTGAAGCAAATCCTGTCCATGTTTATTGATAGATTTTTAAAAACTATTTAAATTTGGATGTATCTATTACCGTTTTCGAGATTCCCTTGTAAGCACACAAATTTGAAGCACCCTGTATATAGTCCCAATGAAGCGACATTTGTTTGTATGGTATCAAACAAATTTAATGATCTTGGGAAACTAAATTTGCTGAACATTACAGCCCCTGTATAGATTACCAAAGAAAATGAAATGTATGAAATCCTTAGACGGCGTAATTTAATACTGTGGCATTTACAAAGGTCAGTCCGTGCTATTACAAAAGGCAGTAGGCAACTAACCCCTACACTTATATATCTTCTTCAAGGGTGATTTCGGAATATCTTTAACATCGAAAATAATACGACGAACAATGGCACCCTTCTTGTTCATCCTAAATGTCACAATAAATTTCTTTGGACCCGCAATTTTCTTGAAATAATTCATATTATTATAAAAGAAAATATTCCTTTGATATTAAAGTTTGGTAAGGAATTTGTGTTCTGTGCGATGGGGTACAAAATCTTACATTTTAATTAAATGGATTTAAATTTGAAAACAATGTAGATAGGTTGTAAATGCCATACAATATCTAACAACTTTTTTAATACTACCATACTTAAATTTAAAAACTTACCTATTTTTGCGGAAATATTTGGTCTGAGATTGCGATCTTACCTTTGCATAGTTCATATTTTAATTTTTCGTCAGTTTAAATTACTTATTTATTTTATTGATATTCATTTACTATTACATAGACTGCGTTCAATTAAATTATGGAATAAACTGCTGGACAATTGCTTTCGAGCAAGAAAAATTTCGCCGAAATTTAACAGTTAATATTTTCTGAACCAGATATGATATCGACCTACAGTTTTGAACGTTGATAGATTCATCCCTTGGAAAACAATTGTCAATGTTGGATTTTCTGTAACTGTCAGAAAATTTTATATACAGGGTGTTAAAGAAGACGACGATTTTTGCTCCAATTTTAATGGAGTGTAACTTTCACAATAACATTTTTAAATTTTATCACTCTACGTCAATTGAATTACTGGTTCATAGCAAAGAAAGTAATTTGTCAAATTTTTGATATCTACTATATTTTAAGAAATACCGATTTTTCTTGGAAAACCTTGCGTTATTTCAACTTATTGGTAGCTAGATCTCACTCTGCGTTGTATCGTGCAAACTTTGCGAGTGATTCTTATACCTTATGAAAAGCTTGATTATGTTCAGTAACAATAGTTGTACCTAAATATTATGATGTACAGTACTTTATTTTTGAGTTTTTTGAAAAAAGGTATTTGAAAATGTTATTTATATTCATGCCTTCTATACGCAGCTAAAAAAAAGTATCAACTTAGGAATCACCATATTGGGCGTTTGATTCATTCGACTCTCACTTTCATGCGTTTCGGCATCATCGTCAGTTGAGCGGCGACATTCTTTAAGTATTAATTTATCTTGATGCGGTGCGGCCTGCTTTATTTTATAATATAGTACTGAGTATTTTTTTAAGAACAAAAAGAGTTTTTTAGGGATTTATTTGTGTCTTAGGCACAATTTTATAAAGTCAATTTAATCCATGATCCAGTTTAAATCAAAGAAATGTTAAAAATCGTCATTTTACAATGTTGGATTGAAAGCAGAGTTCTTATCGTTTACTTATCATAATTATAACTAAGACTAAAAATAATGTAATTTTATGTACAAAGAGTCCACTAGTAGAATCGGACTGTAAATTTTAAACGACAAATGTTGACTTTTTTCGCTTATTAATTCAAAGCGATATTTAAAACCATTATTCTGTAACTTGTTTTCATACCAGGATATACGAATTTAAATAAAATAAATCATTTTTTCCATAATCTTGTATATTAGTACACCGTTTAAATTTTTTTCGTTGAAACCTAGTTTTACTGACGAGCCATGATATGGCGAAACGCGTCTAAAAATGAATCAGAACTAAATTTTACTTCAGTATTTTTATGGATCCACTAAATTCAATAGGGCATAACTTATCATATGCCTGTACAACAATAGCATTTCTCCCCAGAGCTAAGTAATTATAAAATTTATGCTGATTCTACGTCTTAGTCGGGCTATGCTGTTCGAATTACAACAAGATTTACAATATTACCTTGATACGCCCTGCCTAATTCTAATTTATCTGGGAGGGAACGTCTTTGTCTGAGATACGACTATTGCGGAAAGTATCCCGTTACAATCGTAAAATTAAATTATGACGTTTATAATGGGCTAAATGGGCTTCCGAACGGGGCTGATGGAAATCCATAATCGTTGTAATTGCTAGCAGTTTCGAATTAATAACATTAAGTATACAAACTAATATTATCATTGGTTCAACTTAAAGAGTTGAAAGCTTTTATTATTTTTTAATTAAAGCGGTTAGAAGCAAAGTAAGTGGCTTTTTCCAAAATATTAAGTTATGTGCATGTAAACTTTGGCCGCCGCGCGACACTGTTCCGTAGGAAAGTTGAATCTCAATTTAATACAACCGAACTAATACCGTTATGGTAGACAACTCGCAAAAATGTCCGGCCGTTCACAGCAGTTTGGGAGATTTTTAAGGACCTCTCAAAGCGACGCAAAAGTTCCGCTGCCGCGACCTATGCGGTACCGCAGCGGATCGATATACACAGCGGTATAAGAATGTGTTATGTTATATACCAACAGACGCGGAACCGCTATACTGCCGTGCTAAGCTAAAGCGTCCTAACTAAATAAAATAAAGTTTTGAGATATTTATGTTTTAATTTTTTTTTATGTGCCACCCCTTAGACTGTGTTAAAATTAATCAATACTTAAGCTGAAGGTTGTTAATAGATAAACGATTATAATGTCCTTTTATTTAGTAAGTTAACTAAATCAGATATTTGACTTTTGTAAGATAGGACACTTTTCTTTAGTATTTAAATAAATTTATTGGAGCTACAGATAGGACAAAGACTTGCTAATATATGTTTATAATATTATTGGCAAACTCGAATCTAGGGTGCGAAATCTCTAATGCAACCAAGAGAGAAGGCATATAGGGTGCGCCAAACTCAGTGGCCTATTAGAAATATTTAGAAAACGACAAAAGATGTTGGGGCGATGTTGCCAGATCATCTTGAAACTCCTAGCAACTTAGGAATTTTAAATGAGACACCCTGTATATTATTTTACTTTGTGTTTCTGCTTAATAACACAACCTTTTTTTGTATATAATAATCTATGCCTATCTCTTACAGTTTTTGAGATATTAATTAATTAGTCATTTTTTGGGGCCAAAACATGCTAACCAGAAAATCAAATATTTTTGTGATTAAGGCACCTAGAAAGTTAAAAATTTTACAGACGGTTCTTATAGCATGGCCATCTAGGAATTTTGATGATATATGAAAATATTTTTACAAAGGGCGTCACAAAAACACGTAATTTTCGTAATATAAATAAATGTAAAATTCTCAACTTTTTTAAATGGAACAAATTGGTAGAAAATATAAACTAGATTTTGTTCAGAAAATAAAATACAGGGTGTTCCATTTAAAAAAGTTGAGAATTTTGCATTTATTTATATTACGAAGATTACGTTTTTTTGTGACGCCCTGTGTAAAAATATTTTCATATATCATCAAAATTCCTAGATGGCCATGATGTAATAATTTTAACTTTCTAGGTGCCTTAATCACAAAAATATTTGATTTTCTGGTTAGCATGTTTTGGCCCCAAAAAATGACTAATTAATTAATATCTCAAAAACTAAAAGAGATAGGCATATACTATTATTTACAAAAAATGTTTGTGTTATTAAGCAGAAACAAAAAGTAAAATAATATACAGGGTGTCTCATTTAAAATTCCAAAGTTGCTAGGAGTTTCAAGATGATCTGGCAACACCGCCCCTTTCAAAATATTTTTAAATGCTAGAACACTAGCTCTTATGAACACACTCAAATTTTCATAAACATATCTCTTGTCGTTTTCTAAATATTTCTAATAGGCCACTGAGTTTGGCGCACCCTGTATATGGGAAAAACTTTCAGTTAAAAAGAGACACATAACCACTCCTACATTCCAACTGAAAGGGGGGATATGTGTGTGGTGTGGCCGAGTCGCCGTATAGATCGCTCCCGAGCCTGCGTGGTCTAAAGAATGGAAGGTGGGAGGTAGGGGATAGCGTGTTCTCTGTTTAACGTGTTAAACGCTACTAATAATCTCCGTCTGATGCGTTTATATCGGCACCCTAGATTCAAGTTTGCTAATAGTGTATATTGTGTAAATTTTAGTCGAATTTTTGAAATTATTGGAGCCAGGGCAGATACAAGAGTGTTTCTTCGAGTTAAATCTACCCCGTGTTTTCTCTTTCTAGCATTTGCCATCGGAACTCCGGTCTTAACTACCTTATTATTAAGAAAATGCAATGCCTTGAATCGGCCAGATAAGACTTTTTACTATGTAATCGCATTTTAAGAATAATGGAGGTACAAAACGAGATTGTCCTAAGTGTACAGTTACGACAAAGATAGGTGTGGAATGGTGGTTGGGACAAAATATCTTAGTATTTAATATGATTTTGTAGATAGGACAATATTGAATATATAAATTGACGGTCTATAAAATGAGATAGGACGATTTAGTTTTGTAAATTAGTTAAAACAAAACTGTAGGTACCCAAAAATACATTTAGGACAAAATCTCAAATTTTGTCAGTTAGGACGCTTTAGTTTAGCACGGTAGTATAGTGGCAGCAGTGTAGCGTTTTTCATGCAAATATTCTGCTGCGAATAATTGGCAATACCAATGTTTCGCGTTCATCTGAGGGATTCTTTATGCTGCTTGTCCTTACCCGCTCAGTACAACGCTTTCCTAATTCAACTCCAATCACATTTCTGGAGCCTTCGTTCCCAATGAAAAAAAGTAAAGTATTTTTCTTTCACCAATTTTCAATTGACGGTAATTTTTTATAGATCTTTAACTTTGAACCTCTGTCTCCCAAAATCGCATGAGTTACTTACTTACGCCCCTTTACTTTTAACGAGCTCATATAACTTGACCTTAGAAAATTAAACCTATTTTTCATTTAGTCACCTCCTCCCAAATTCTGTGTCCGCTACTGAGAGGTTAACTTATTTTTCTTTCTGTGATAGAAAGTAAAGAATTATTATTTAGGATAGGTTTTATCCATTGAACAAAAATACCAAAAGAAAGAGGTTTAAAGTTTGGGGATAATGATGTTTCTTGAATGATTGAAGAGTTTTGGATTTGCATTGTCTTTATTTTCTTTACATCACAACGTTTCAACTAGTAAACATCTCCAGTCGTCTTCAGCTAAACCCTACTGAATGCAGTATTCACCTGAAGATTGTACTGCCTGTGCCACGTCCAAATATGAATTTTTCATATGTATTTTCATTATAAACTTTTTATTTAAGTCCCTAGATTTATACTTTGTGGTCTGCGGGATGTTAATTTTGGGTTTGGTCAATACCATTGTTTAGATGGTATTGGTTTGGTACCACTTAGTCAGTTTGTAAATATGGCGGTATCGCCTTTAGTGCTGGCGCTCAGTGTTCGCGTTGCATTGGGAGCTATCCAAAGTGATATAATTGGAATAATAATTGAAGTTTAGAGTGAGCTTTTGAAACCCCCTAACCCCCTAACAGCCCCGTAAAATACTATTGTCACTGATTCAATGAAATTAAATACCAAGATGGGAACTTGTAGACCGTTTAGCGTTATCTGTAACTGTTCGCATAATTTGTTTAAAGTTTAAAAAAAAATTCACCCATTCATAAAAAAAATAGGACATTCTATGTTTTATTCATACAAATAATTTTATTATTAGCAAAAGTGACTTTAAATTATCCATATAAAACAAATATATTTTATGTTTAAATTTAAAAATTAAGTTTACAACGACACCACTGATGTGCGGAAAACACGTCGGCCATATTGAAATACCATTTCAGTCTCTAAAGGGTTGTTGACAGACTCCTTTATGTCAGTCTATTTACTTAATACTTTCATCATTTCATTCGCAATACAATTTTATATTCTATGACACTCATTTATTTCAACTGTTACAATTTTACATTATATGATTTACATGTTTGTATAACTAATTTAATAGTTTGGAACTATAAACAGCAAATGAAGAGGACAAAAAAGCTATCGCACTGCCAATACTTTATAACATGAGAGTAAGAGTATTAAACAGGAGCAATAATTTATCTTCAACATCGCGATGTGGTTTCGACACTAGACGTCATTAATCTGATTCGGGGCGTCGCGGTGTTGGCCTTTTGATGTTTCGTGACGACATTCTGTCGATCGATGTGCTCTGTTGTGACAACTTTAAGGGGTATAGATTGTCCTGGTTTTCGTTTATTTTACCCTAAACGTATAACATTAAAGGACTTATTATACGTTTAACTAAATAATTATTGTAAACTGACGGTTTTGAAAATTTCAGGTATTTAAAATATTAAACAATTAAATATTTAAAACATGTCAATTGCGTCAAATTTCAAAATTTAAAACTAGAAAGTCAATTAAACATTAAAAAAAAATTTTTTAAAAACAATATTGTTATTACGAAAAAGTTACGTCTTCAGATTGTTTTAGGAACTGTACTATAATGGATGTTTCCATTTCTGTCGGTCTATCGCTATTTCTATTTATATAGACTCAATAGCACAAAAATTACTTGACTTGGGACAATGAAATTTTTTATTTAATAATAATAATAATAATAACAATAATAATAATAATAATAATAATAATAATAATAATAATAATAATAATAATAATAATAATAATAATAATAATAATAATAATAATAATAATAATAATAAAGTTTATTTACCAATCAAAAATAAAATGGTTACAATAATTCACAAAAATTAATGACATAGCAAATAAACTACAAGAACCTGCAGGAGCTGATGCTGTACGCAGGTCTTTATTAATTACAATTCAAGTAAATAGTTATAATAATATTATACAATAGAAAACTATAACACTACACTTACACACTACAAAACATATCTTATAAGACCTTATATACCTTTTAATAAAGTTAAGCTGAGAAACTCAAGCAAAAAGCTCAAGCAAAAAACAAGCAAAGACAAAAGAAGGGATAAGATTACAAGATGATTAGATCTTATCACTCAATCAAAGTTAATCAGAAAATAAATCCCCACCCACAATCACCATCCCAAAACAACCATAAAAGTATGCAGGGAGCACTAATTCTTTACACTGACTATACCATCAATGATCGATCTTTCCACGGTAAGCAGAAACAACTTTATTTTTTTTTTAAGTAAGGGTTTACAATTAAATGACTGGACAAGGGTTTTTAATTCTCTTGGTAAAAAGTTGTACACTCTGGTTCCTAAATAAAGGTAACTTTTCTGCCCTATGGTCTTTTTTGTTACAGTAGTTTTTGCATTATTTTTTGTTCTGGTTCTGGTGTTGTATGCATGATCAATTAATGTTATAAGGGCCTTGTTGCTATAAAGGTGCATGCATATGTTGTAAAAATACATTTGCCTTATATCAAAAAATCCTGTTTCCATATACAACTGGTTACTGGGATAAATATTTGGTTTCTTATAAATGATTTTAATAATTCGCTTTTGAAGTACTTCCAAACTCATTGCATATCTATCCGAGACTCCTCCCCATCCCAATATACCATAACAAAGTCTAGACTCAACGAGAGCAAAATACATAATTCTCAAATGATCGGTTTGCAAAAAGGAAGATAACATCTTAAGTTTAGAAACAAGAGTTCTGAGGGTATTCTTTACGTTTTGGATATGTTTATCCCATCGTAGGTAAGAGACGATTGTAATACCCAGATACTTTATATCAGATGTGGACATAATATTAATGAAAGCATTGTTATAATTTACTCTTATTGTGTTATAATTTGGTTGACCGTTCTGATAAGATGTAAATGTTATGAATTTAGTTTTTTCAAAGTTTATTGTTAGTATTTTGTTTGAAAACCAATTAAATATGTGTTCAAGGTCACTTTCCACTTTCTGACGTAGGGAATCCCAACTATTCGCCGTATAAAACAGGACGGTATCATCAGCGAAACTAATAATATCGCAGGCAGTGTCAAGATTAAGTAAATTATTTAAATATACGGAGAACAGCACTGGACCCAATACAGTACCCTGAAGCACTCCACACTCTACAACTCTTTCCGTACTGAATGAGTCACCCACTCTGACCAGTTGTTTTCGATTGCTTAAGTAATCCTTAAACAGTTGAAGGGGAATTCCTCTTATTCCTGTGTTTTCTAAGTCTTTCAAAAGTAGAGAATGGTTAACCGTATCGAAAGCTTTAGAAAGATCAAGGAACACGCACAGTGCAGGTTGTTTATTATCAACGGCGGTATACATTTTGTTAATTAAATTACCAATAGCATCCTGAGTACCCTTTCCCTCTCTAAAGCCGTACTGTTTGGATGACAATAGTTCATACTTTTCTAAAAAGTTGGTTAGTCTTGTCTTCACCACCCTTTCGAAAATTTTCGATATTGTGGTAACCAAGGAAATAGGTCGGTAGCTTATAGGCAACGTTGGATCACCGCTTTTATATAGAGGTTTTACTACAGCAATCTTAAATTCGTGGGGTACTACACCAGAATGAATAATTAGGTTTATGATGTATGTAAGTTGTTCAGAAATGTCACATTTAAGTTCTTTAAGCAACTCAGCTGTTATGAGATCATAGCCCGGTGCTTTTTGGGATTTAAGTGAGTCTATTATTTTTTCAATTTCGTTCTTATCTGTATCTTCGAGGTACATCGAATGTTGTATAGGTATTATCTGTTGGAGGCCTTCTTGAGGTGGTGCTATTTGTGCGGTTAGTTTCTTGCCAACATTTATGTAATGGTCGTTTAATATATTAGCCATTCTCTGTTTATCGCCTATTAAGGAACCATCTAAGTCCTGTATTTCACTTATCGTGTTAGTTTTATTTACGCCGGAAATATTCTTTATGGTATTCATTCATTCCTCTACCCTATCTCGAAAATATTTTATTTTAGCTTCTTTAATTAATCTGTTTAAACGATTCTTGTAGAAGGTATACTCGGCCCTATATAATTCTTGATTTTGTTTAAATTTCCTATACAGTTTGTCCTTTGTTTTTATTGACCTTAAAATTCCAGTGGTTATCCATGGCTTTCTAGGTTGGTCCTCTCTTTTTTGTTTTACAATGGTCGTATTTTTGTCTATAGTCTGACGCAATACATCAACAAAATATGTTGTGCAATCCTGTACTTCCTCCATACTATAAAAAGACATCCAATGATAAGATTTGATATCATTTTTTATTTTCTTAAAATCAATAAACTTTTTTTCATATTTTCTTGAAATATTAAATAGAATGGTATCAGTTATATGCACAAAACAGTAGTATAATGGTCAGTGATATCACTTTTAATAATACTGGGTGTGAAATGATCTTTTAATTTTAACTTGGTCCTGACAAAAAAATGGTCTATACAGCTACTTGATTGATTTTGGACTCTAGTATAGCAGTTTACTAGAGAAATAAAATTATATTCGCCTAATAAGTTGAGATAATTATCGACCATAATGTCATTTTCTTTTTTTATATTTATATTAATGTCTCCCACGATTGCATGAGTTTCTAATAATGGTATGTTTTTTGTTTCTTCGAGGTATGTAGAGAGATTCACAATGAAATTTTCTGGACATGTAGCTGGGGGTCTATAAATGCCAGTAAGAAGAAACTGTTTACTGTTTTTGGTTTTAATTCTTAGCTCCAATGCTTTACATTCACCAATTTCGACTATTCTACTTGTATAATTAAACATATCTTTTACAAATACTACGATGCCATCATACTGGTTTACATTTCCGCCACTATAGACTGCCCTATATCCGTCAATATGAAAGAAGTTTATGTCCTGCAATTGCCATGTCTCAGTAAGCACGATACAATGAATGTCGCTCTTAATATGTTTTAATAGAACACAGAAATAATCAAAGTTTTTCAATATACTTCTGATATTCTGATGAAGAACATTAAAATTAGTTTCTGCATTCCCAAAGGTATCATTATAATCATCAAAACCCTCAACTTCCACGGTTGGAAGAGTACTATGAAAAATTAGGTTATTAAGATTTTAGTTTTTCTATTTTGGTAAATTTGGCATTAATTGTACTGTGCAAAATTATAAAAAAGCCATGGAAACACAAATTAATATAGAGTTACACAAGCTGGTTGCCATATTTAAGAAAAAATTATTATCAACAGATTGTCAACAAATAGTAGCAAAAAAATGGATCACGAAGAAAGTTGTATCACGCCGGAATTAAGAAAGATTAAGTGAATTTTTTATCAAAATAATCTTGGGACGTTTATCACAACGAATATTATGTTAATTTTGACTTATGTTGTGAGCAAAATAAAGAGTAAAATTATTTCCTTGGGCATCGATTCTTTAGGTTTTATCACACATTGTATAATACAGCTAACATTTTTTAGTAATTGGATTAGTTTTTGTCGGAACTGTTTTTTTTTAATATTCTCTTTCCAGGCATGCTTTTAAGATATTTTAAGTTCTTGTCACACCCTGTATAATATAACTTAAATTTCTTAAGTTAAGCGATGTTGATTAAAAAAAAGTAGTGAAGTTTATTCGTCTGACTCGTAACTTTCAAATTATTCTTCTTGTTCTTCTTTTTGATTTTCTCCTTGTTCTTCTTCTTCTTCTTCATCTTCATTCTGGGTGCAAGTAAATTGCGTCAATAGCGATGTATGAAAAGTAACCTCGTTGGAATCAAACGAATCCTCAATTGTTGGTGATTCAACATTAGAGCACGACCAGTCTTGACAATTTGTACAAGCCAGAGAACAAAACAGTCCCACTTTTTTGCAACCACATTTAGCACTGCATCCCTTTTTGCAGTTGCAAAAAATTGTGTTTAGCAATTTTTCCGGCGCAAGTGGGAGTAAAGTTTGAACTGGTTCTAATGTATTGTTGACCAACTTCCAAGCCCAATCTGTAGGGTCTTGCTGATAACCAAGCCACACTTGAACTTGGTAATATACCCGAAGAAGATATTGATGTGCAGCAGCTTAGGTTGGAGGAAGACAAGCTAATTGTACCGGTTTTTTATTTTTAGTATATTTAACGAGACATGCATATCGATGCTTATCTAAGCGTGTAGTTGTTTTAGGAGCTCCGTACATTGAAAAAGAAAGCGAATGCCATTAGCGATAACTTCTTGTTGAGTTGAATTACGGTTTTTAAAAAATTCAGCACATTGAACTAAATCTTGTTTTTCGAACATTTTGAAAACTGTCGTTTTACCCCTCCTGTAAAATGCAGATGCCGTATCACAGCCAGTTATTGTGTGTAAAAATAGTACATGATTTCGACACTTTGCAAAAGTAGATAGACTTTTTGATGAATATATTTCCGATTGATGTTGAGCTTTTCCTGGTTTTAAGAAGAAAATAGTTTTTTCAGTTGTAGTTCGAGCAGTGAGTAATACGAGTAAGTCTACATCTTCACCAACAACAATAGTTGTATTTGTCGAATTGAATTGCTCTATTGCTGTTTCAATAATCAATCAAAAATCAATCAAAAATCAAGCATCATTATTAGCTTGTTTTACCAATCTATTTTCAGCAGCAAACTTTTCTTTCAACATTGAAATGAACCGAGACTTGTTGTTTGTGAGTATTTGTTATATTATTATGTTGTCTCGAGGTTACACTGACGTATAAATGAAGGGACTGGGTTTCATTTTACCTGATATTCTTATAGTTATAGCTTATGTATATTTTATATTTTAAGTGTAAGTTACCGATACCGTTAGAAATATATTTTAACATATATTAGAACTCTAGAGATGTATATACGTTGCGTATTCACGCATATTATGACGATTACAACTTTTTGAATCGTTATATCTCAGAAACGGTGGCTCGTAAGAAAAAAAGTATTAATACATTTTTTATAGATAATTTAATCTACAATTTTTGTCTGGGTTATTTTTATGATAAAACTTACCGTCTCGCTAAAAATCGCGAAAAACTCATTTTTTTGACCTTTGACCTCGAGTCAAATTTTTTCCATACACGGAAAAGATGGGGAACTTACACGGTTACTAACAAAAACGGTTGTCTGGTCACTTCTGACCAATTAGAGCCTGTCTGCTGATGACGTCACAAAACGTCCTTGTTATACGGGTCTATTATGAATGCAACAGACAAAGAGAGACAGATACGCCTTTCTATGAAATGAACAGAGCACGGTATATATATTTGATCGTTTTTAGAAAATTTTAGTATTTATGGACCTAAAAAATTAGTTTTCCTAGTTCTGGAAGCGAATATTATAAAAATAAAATTGAACTAAAACTTAGACCGTAATTTTAAATATTCAGTTTTCTGTTTTTCTTTTAATATAAGTAGATAAGTCTACAAATACAGACAGAGCACAGGGTGCAATTTCATTTTACTAACTTTAAAGTTTTTTTTAAAAAAACGCATGTGTATGTAGCTGCTGTTTTCAATGTTTGTTTCAGAAAATATATATATAAATTTTGTTTATTTCTTATAAAACATATATATTATTGTTCTGTACAGATAAAAAATTATTGTTTAAATATAAAATACATATTTTTACTAAAACAACTTTAATTTATTACAAAGAAGCAAAAGGTAACAATTATAAAGATCAAACTTAGGACTCAGTTAAGCTAAATTATAAGGGAAACTACATAGCTTAACGCACGTAATAAACTATATACACACATAAAGATGGTCTTGTAAAAATTCCCTTTAACAACGTCGAGGTTACATGATTCGCTGGCAACTGAGCATCATGAGATCTAACTACAAAAAGGAAAGAAACATATAAAAATAACAACACCTGCATTATAAATGTTTTCTTTTTAATACTCTGGAATCATCTTTAGTATTTAAATATTTAATTCTTATAGATACCCGTTGTCTCGCAAAAGAATATACTAATTTAAAGGGAATATTGGAAACTTTTCGAAATATAATTTTTGCAGTTCGTTTTATAATGTTTGTTTTAAATTTAAAGTTATTACAATTTAATTTATTAAACCATTTGTCCATTTCTTCTACACTTTCCTTCCATGAAACTGAAGGATCAGATAAACCCCCAAAAGAAAGACCCTGAACACAAGATGGCATAGCATACGAATGCATTTTTTGGCTCATAATTGTAGCAACCCTTTGCGATTTTTTCATGCTAAAAAGCTTGCCACATACACTAACCCATCTTTTTCACATATATTTGTAGCAGATCTGCGTGATGAAGTAAAGAAAGTATAACTAATTTAGTCACTTTATGCTAGCCTTTATAACCAGCCCGGTTTAAGGCAGTAGACAAGATAAATTCTTCACTTTGCTCCTCCTCAACAGTAGTATTTCTTTGTACCATTCCGGGATTTTTGCCAAGTACTATCATTCTTATTCTATCTATAGCATTAAGGGGTGCCGGGTGGTCATGAACGAAGGCCCCCCTCGTTCTTATCCAAAATTTAAAAAAAAAACACTAACCCATCTTTTTCACATATATTTGTAGCAGATCTGCGTGATGAAGTAGAGAAAGTATAACTAATTTAGTCACTTTATGCTAGCCTTTATAACCAGCCCGGTTTAAGGCAGTAGACAAGATAAATTCTTCACTTTGCTCCTCCTCAACAGTAGTATTTCTTTGTACCATTCCGGGATTTTTGCCAAGCACTATCATTCTTATTCTTTCTATAGCATTAAGGGGTGCCGGGTGGTCATGAACGAAGGCCCCCCTCGTTCTTATCTAAAATTTAAAAAAATTATAATATACCTATTACTTAGGTAAACAAAAACATGTAGGTAGGTATTAAGATTTAAAGAGAATAAGAATTAATTACCTTTTATTGTACTGTACTGATTAATATATTGATAAAATGTCTCTTTATCATTAAAGATAAGTCTCTAAAACACCTTACAACTTTGAAAATTCGCTGAAAACCACTTCAAAAACAGAAATAACAGAATAAACAATGCTAATTCGGTATACAAATGTCTGAAAAGACGTTTTGTGACGTAGGCGATGACGTTTCGCCCGCCATGACACCAAGCTTACAAGGCAACCTATCTATCTAAAGACCTTGGGGAACTTACACATTTTATTTATAATTGTATTTTGAACATTTTAAGTGATTTTCGGCTTGTTGTAAATTTATGTATCTTCGAATGTTTAATTTGACCGGATAAATAGTTTAGCCTTTATGAAACTGAAATAGATAATGTATATCATTAAAAAAGGTTTCAATATTTAAGCTTTACTTCGGAGTTAAAAATGGCCATCATAAAAAAATAACACTTACATTACATATTTTTATATCAAGTTTTTTATTTATTAAAAAGCTTTTGTCAATGTCCAGCAAAAGCAAAAAATCAAAACGTCCATTAGAATGCATCTTTTGTAAATTTCCATCATAAAGCCGCTACGAGCGAGGGTGCTAACATTTAAATTAAAGTTTACAGAGCTTTGTGAACGCAATTGACAAGTAATTTACTGAGACCAATGGTCATTTATGTTGTTTAAATGAGTTAGAGTGGAGAGCGAATAAAATTAGGACCACTGGCCGAGATCAAAGCCGCCAAGAGCTCAATGACGAGACCCTTTTACGAGTGTGAATTTGAAATGTGTAATATATTTGGACGTTTAGTTATTTTATTTCAAATGAATTTGCATTCAGCCTTAAACGTACACAAAGTAAAATAGGTGGAGTGTCAAAAACATGTGCTTTTTAATCGGACGTAATATTTAATGTAAATCCTAGTTCCTGCGGCACCGGGGAGTGGGGGAAGAGAGTTAGCAGGGGCGAATCCAAAGAGGAATGCTGAGGATAGTAAAAAATATCGCAAGCAAAAAACTTTCGGGACCACGTCCAAATTATGTTAAAGTTTCACCCAAGTACTACAAAATTTTTAAATTTAAATTAGAATAATTTTGGTTATAATATTTTTTTTACCTTTTTCTTGATATAGGTACAGTTTGTTCCACTATCTTTTAATGTTCTTGTTGTTTTTATTTCTTCTTCCATTCTAGTTTAGTCTAGTTTTAGAATATCTTTATTTATTGTAGTTATTTTTCTTTTTACATGTTAACAAACTTCCATTCTATTTGAGTTAGGAACATTATTTTTTCTACGACCGTATATACAAAAAAGTATAAAAACCCATTTTTCAAAAATTATTTTATTTCAACATACATATACAAAACTTTAACTAAAAACTACTAATTATTATAAATATTAATATTATTTATATATAATATTTCTCCTTACACCATGTAACAAAATGGTCGTACCTATTGCTTTTTATATCTTAGTCTGGATTTGGCAGGTAACAGCTCGGAATTAGCTTTATCTGCAGCCTTCAAAATAGCTTCGGGAAGTTCTTCGTCGGATGAATCCATTAATATTATTGCTTCGGATTCGGTTTAATGTGGTTTAATTTAGAAGAAGATTGTATTCGGTCACTTCGAAGACGCTTTGAACAACTTTGACGTTTTAGTAATAATTACACACCTGGGTTATCATAGCAACTGATATCAAACCCGGTGGTTTGATAGTTGTTTTGTGACATTACTTTAAAGAATGTGCAGGGTTATATAAAAATATCTTCATTATTTTATATTTTCAAAAAATTAAAATGCGACAAAAAGCTAGAAAAGATGTAGATTTTATTTGATGGACTATTTCGTAAATATTTATTTACCTGTTGTAACAATAGTTATAACTTCCGAAGTAAAAAACTATCTAATAAGGTCAAAATTTGCACTATTTTACTTTCCCGCACTAGTGCGGGAAAGTGATACTTTCAAAACTAAAATGCGTGCGGGAAAATGGGTTAAAACGCACGGTCGTCGAAAAAAGAATTATTTAAATCGGATCGTGGGTTCAGAAAATATACAGCATCAAATATGTAGAAAATTTATTATGTTGCGGTAATTTTGTCGAGGAGTTTATAATATGTGACAAATACAAAATCAATTTCTGAATAAAATGCAATGGTGCGAACAAAACAGATAGAGCCTAATAGTCACATTTGCCGTGCCATTATAATTCAAATGGTGTTATTAATTCCATGAAATTTACAAAATTAATTTGTATCTGCTTGTGATATCGCATAATATTGCGTGTCAATCAATCGGCTAATACTGTGGTAATATTTGTGGGTTATTGACATCACAATATCAATAAATAAAATAATTCAAATGGACTTTTAATGAAACTTGAAAATGGAACAATGAGAAAGTTTTTCACCCAGAAAACATAAGATTTTAGATGAATTGCTGAAGTGGTTGAATTCAACAAAATTGAACCGTGTATTTTACAATTCAATTAAAGTGTACAAAAGAAAAGGTCGTCGCCTCTCCCCCTGTAACGCCATAAGCGGGGTAAACAAAAACTTCCCTCTTGTCCAAACTGACGACTATAAAAAATGGTCATCTTCGTTCTCTTTATCTCCTATTACATCCTTTAATAATACCACTTCTTTTTCATCAAAAATTGCCCCACGGAAATTCCATTACAAAACCGATTTCCTCAATTTTAGGTGGGCACTAGGGTGGACACTCATGTGTGCCCACCCTGCCCCCCCCCCCTTACGCTGCCGCTGCTGCAGTGTTGCAACCTTTAAAAATAAAATATCCATATTTTAAAGAAGACTTCCACGAATGCACTCGATACTGAAAGAATCTTTTTTAGCAGATCACAACCACAAGTGACCCTAAAGAATATCTTACGAATATAACACTGTGCGTAAAAGTTTCCTTTTTCCCTTTGGAGACAGCGCCGACCAATCATTCCTCTGTGCTTTGGATCGTTATTTCTCACGAATACTGAAATTTCCCATTAGTTGACAATTGTTATAAGAATTAGATTCCTCTGTGGCGTCCGTATAAAGTACTGACCAATCACAGTTTATTTTATTGACTGAGGTTCCGTCCTTCTTTTTCAAGACACTAAATTATATAATTCATATGTAGATGGTACAATATATTATTAATTTATTCAATACAACAAAATATACACGCATCTATAATAGTTTTATTAATAATGCAACCTTCTGAATGTGCATAGAAAATTAATTTCATGTAGCATTATTATTGAGTTGGTTTTACCATAATTTCTAACATGAGCATGTGGACGAAACGGCAAAACGAGGAACTTTGGATCCAATGGTCGTGAGTTCAAGCCCGGCAGCCTGCAAATTTCGGTTCGTAGAAAAAATAAACTGTTCAACTCGAGTAAATTGTTCATATAGCACTTGGAAGTTATTTCCTCGTGAGATATAATAGTAGTTTGTACAACAAGAGTGGATATGATGTTTGAGCACTCCGCCTACGGCGTCGGGCTCAATTTACTTCCTCGTGCAATATGGACAATCCACTCGAGTTGAACAATATATTTTTTCTACGACCTTATGCTAAAAAATGTAAAAAAAAAGTTTGTAGGCTACCGGGCTCGAACTCACGACCATTAGTTCCATAGTCCAACGCTCTACCTTTCGACTATCGAAACCTTAAAGTAATTATGGGAAAACCAACTGATAAATGATGCTACATGAAATTAATTTTCTATGCACATTCAGCAGGTTGCATTATTGATAAATCTATTATAAATCGTCTAGATTTTATCATATTGAACAAATTAATAACAAATTGTAACATATATGCATTTAAATTATATAATTTAGTATCTTAAAAAAGAAGGCGGAGCCTCAGTAAAAATAATATACTGTGATTGGTCAGTACTTTTATCAACAACACTGGCTTCTCTGTAATTGACTACTGTGATTGGTTAGTTTCATTACCTATCTAGGATGGATATGTGATTTTCCCGCACAGTTAACTGGAATAGCCTACTTTACTCGCCACTTAAGTGTAAAGGAAACAGCAAATTTTCATGTGGGAGTAGAAAAACATCATAATACTCTTCTTGTACAAACTACTATTGTTTAAGGAATTAAATTTAGGTACGACGCCGTACGCCACTTGAGTTGTACAATACAATATTTCTACGATAGAGCTTACAAGTAAAAATTGTTTAAATTATTTTGGTCTATTTTCTTTGATTGTCCTTGTATAACACCAATTATTCAATAACGGTTTACACCATACAGATAACATTGTAGGAGTTGTTGAAACAGGTCGTAGATATTTCTTTAAAATAAAAGATACGTTCAATTTGCATAGGTCCCATAAAATTTAAATAAAAATAAACATACATAACACTAAAAAAGGACGAAGAAGTGCAAAAGAACCGGAGAATAGCTTTTTACACTCAACGCAAACGTCATGCGGGATCAGTACGTGGTCATCGAAATCGAATTTACGGCTTGGAAATTGAAAGGGACTTTCGTCTCCACTTTGGACCCGACGAAATATCTGTCGTATATTATTTTTGAATTTGTCACTGAGGCATATGCTTATACGCCCGGGGGTGATGAAATAAGAGTGCTGTTCTGCTTGAAATAATATATTTTCTTGAAGAATGAATTTGAGGCTGCAAATATATAATGTAAATTATTCGAAAAATCTAGATGTCTTGAATACAGAAAAATGGGCATTTTCAAGAACATTTTTGCTTTGTAGCATTATAATTAAAGCTAAAACATTTGTATTCGAACCATAGGCGTACCCGTTTTTACATATCTATAGTATATTTCAATAAGGTGTAGAGTAATAAAATGGGACATTCGTTCGGTTTGGCTCAATTTCGGTGTCGGCCATAGGCGCGGGTAAATTTTGTGCATTAAATTATTTATGATAAGTTTTTAAGAAACTATTAGCTATAGCAAATTTACACAAACATCGTTTTATGAAATATGCCTTGGAAGGTATAGCTGAAAAACATAGTGTAACTGTGCTGCGCATAGCTCCATATCATTGCGAACTAAATTCTATAGAACTTATATGGGCGCAAGTGAAAGGATTTGTAGCAAGACACAACACGACATTCAAAATGAAAGACGTTAAGTTACTATTTAATCGAGCCATTAAGAAAATGACACCAGAGAACTGGCGAAAAGCAGTCAATCATGTCATTAAAAAAGAGGAAAAAATGTGGGATCTTGACCACCTGATCGATCGGACCATCGACCCGTTAACTATAACGTCAAGAGTAGATATCAGTTCCTCAGATGACGAAGAATATTATGAGTTTTTTATATTTAATGTCTGTATAATGTATTTTATATTTTTTATATAATGTTTAATAAAAAATAAGCGTACCTAATACTATGTACATAATGCACGCCTTTGTCACGCCATTTTAGTGTTTGTGAATTAACCAAACAAGGGTAGTACTACCTGCACTTGATGAAAAGAAATAATTTTGGAATGAAATCAATGAAAGTGGCTTAAATATTCGTTGGGTCACTCTGTAGACCCTTTGCATACCTAATGACCTTTTATTACTCTACACCTTTCTGAAATAGATAATAAATTAAAAATTCATAACAAAAAGATGTACTCATTGACATGTAATGTTACCTCAAAAATTCTTATAAAAATACCTTATTCCCCCATCTTAAAAATGACCGTTCTATAGTGAACGTTGTCCGCTCCGCGACGCTGTTTCTTAGGTAAGTTGCATCCCAATCGAATAAAACAAAACCAACACCGCAATGGTAGACAGCTCGCAAAAATTTTCGACCGTTCGCAGCAGTTTGGGTTTGTTCGCAATACCCATGTTTCGCGTTGATCTGAGGGATTCTTATGCTACTTGACCTTGCCCGCCCGGTCCGACGCTTTGCTATTTCAACTCCAACGTTACAGCTTTAGTCGATGATTCTCTGGATTTAGGTATTATTCTTTGAATTAAGATATATTTTCTCTATGCAGCATTGAATGTGAAACACTTCGCGTTATTGTATTAATAGCGACCCACCAACGTTTAGTTACCTTAACATATTTATATATTTATGAATTCTTTTTAATTCAAAAAAGGATCGTTCTGCAGACACGCTGCTAGCCGGAATAGTAACAATTAACGCCTCTATATTTCTTTTTTCCCGAAACCGACGGCGCGAAGTCTAGCAAGAGGCCGAAACCCCTAATTATAAATTTATCATTCACCTGATGGAACCAATGTTGCCAAAAACGAGGTCAATTATTATGTGAAATATGAAGATAAGCTTACTGATTATTGAATATTGTGAACATATGAGCAAAAATTAGTTTAATTGTCACAAAAGTGCTTCTTATTATACGATACCTTATTATCCCTTCAAAAATATCGTAACTAAACTAATTATTAATAAAACTTATCGAGGTGTGCTTCATATTTTATATTGAGAAAGCTTTCTACCCTACTGCCTACCGGCTCTCTCGCTGCTTCCACTCGTACAAAAGCAGTGCTTTTGCTCTTGCATAAGGCGCTTATGTACAGCGCGATCTTTGCTTTTAGAACGGTCTTACGGAATGCTTATACAGGGATCTAGTTTACGATATAAATAAGCAAAGAATGCGTTCGTGGAAATTATATAGCATACATTTTTCAGTCCTATATGATTATTTATTATATTAATGTAGAGATAAAATGCCAAAGTTTACACGGATAAAAACTAATATTTATATAAATAAAATTGTTTCTGTTTGTTTTATTGTTCCCAGGGGTAGGCAATGCTTTTTTGACTATATTATATGGACGCCACTGCTATACAAGGATGTTTAGAATCAGCTCATTAAAAATATTTTAAAATCAAACAGATAAAAGTCAAATATCCGGTTATTGAAATCCCTCGGATTAAATTTAATACTCGATGTCAATTCATTTGATTCAGAAACGAGTCTGCCGTCGCTTTTATGGATCTTATCAATGGAAATATTTTAAAGTGTCACTTTGCCCTAATATGAAAATATTAAAAATCTGAGCAAATCTTTTGTAGTGTGCCGCCGTATCGCATTTAAAGCCGAATTACCATGAAAATGCTTATTTGACAGTTGAATGCGGGATATTCTTCTCGAAAAACGCCTCTAGAAACGCAAATATTTTCCATTCATGTTCATTTTGCATTCCCGCCAATTATTATTGTGTGTGCATGAGTCTGTTTGCCTCGACAGATTTGTATGCATGGAATAAATGATACACTCTATGTTTGGCCGTTATCATATTATACGTATCGGGGACCTTTTACTTTAATTGACTGGACTCATCATATACGAACGTTTATATATCGAAAATTTGCGTGGTTATTTTGTTATTCCGCATTTCGAACAGACAAAATGGACTTTTAATCAACTTTGATTTGTACACAATAGCGAATATGGAATATATAATATTTGGGTAATTAAAGTGAATTGATATGGATTTCGATACTTAATTAAATTTGTTTTTCGCTGTTATTAACAAACATTTGGACAAAGCCAATAATTGACCTTTTTGAAACATTTATATGACACAATATAGGGAGAGTCGGGTATTGGTGCGCAACTAAGCCAAAATTGTAATATTTCCGAAATGACAAAAGATTGGACTTCTAGTTTCGCAAGATTCTTTAACGATTTGGCTTTAATATTCTGTAATTAATTTTAAATAAAAATGCACATTGTGACTTTAAAATTCGAAATTTCAGAAAGTGACACTGCGCACAATTACCCGACATTTACGGCTAATGATGCCACTTCTCTTTTCACGTTAACAGTGTTGTTGGTTTGTAAATTGGCGATTATTTTGGAAAATTTTACCATAGCGAACGTTAAAAATTCATATTAATGCATAAAATAATAATAATAATAAATGCCTTTATTATAAATGTAAATACAATTTACAAATATTGTGAAAAAGGGTGGCGGTATCCAACACTGCTGCTCATACAGCCACCTTACTTGGAATTAAATATAAAAAATATTATTTTACAATAAATAGTGCTGGAAATAATAATAAATTAGAAAGAAATAAACAGTTATTAATAATAAATAAATAACATTTTATAAATTCTATAAATAAATAGGTAAGTAGGTAATATAATAATTTTAACAAAAGTAAATTTTCAAAAATTCTTTTTGTGCTGAGACTTTAAATACAGAATATATATTATTAAATACCAAGAGAAATAATTATATTAGTTTCGATTAGTAATAATATATTTTTTAATTCTTTACGAAATTTATTTGAGCTAGTCGCTGTTTTGATGTCATTGGGAAGAGAATTAAAAATATTGACGGAGTTGTAAGAAAATGAACGCAGAAAAAGGGCAGAACTGTGCTTTGGAACGCTATACAGGTCTCGAAAACGGGTTTGCCTATCATGGATATCTGAACCTCTGATTAGTTTTTCGTATAAATATTTAGGAGATCTGGTCGTTTCAATAGATAACACTAAATTTGCAATGTGTAGCATATATCTTTCTTGCATATTTAGCCAGCCAGATTCCTGGAGAGCAGGAGTTATATGGTCGTATTTACGTATCCCATAGCTAAATCTTAAACATGCATTCGGAAGTTTTTGAAGACTGTTTTTATCTACTTGTAGAAGTGCCGGCCAGTAAACTACGTCGCAATAACTTAATTGAGATAGAATTAGAGAATTACATAGCCTAAGTTTTGTCGCAGAGTCGAATACATCTTTGTGCATATAGAGAAGTTTAATTTTGGCATAGGTTCTTTGCAGTAATTTTGAAACATGAACAGAAAACCTCAGCTCTGGATCTAACAATAACCCAAGGTTTCGACAGTCGGTAGAAGGCCTTAGGTCAACGTTGTTTATAGAAATTTTAAATAACGGATCATGTATAACAGTTTCTTTACCCCTGCCAAATACCATAAGCTGAGTTTTAACTGCGTTTAAAACCAATTTATGCGCTTTAGACACCTGGGAAACCAACTCTAAGTCACTGTTAATTTTGTATACCGATATAATAAGTTGATAGAGAAAAAAAGAAAAATATATTTGCGTATCATCTGCATACTGGTGTGATAAACAAAACTTTAAAAATTTGGAAAAATCAGCAGTGTAAATAGAAAAGATTAAAGGTCCCAGAATGCTTCCCTGCGCAACGCATTTATTAACTGGTACAAACTCAGAAGCCTCGCGATTTGTTAGAACCCTCTGTTGCCTATTTCTAAAATAGTCCTGGAAAAACTGTAGCGCCATATCTCCCAATCCAAAATATTTTAGTTTAGTATGCAGTATTTCATGGTCTATAGTATCAAAAGCCTTACTATAGTCCAGCAAAACGAGACAACTGCACTAATTTTTGTCATTGGCTGTAAAAATGTCGTCAGTAACTTTAAGTAAAGATGTTGTTGTGCTATGATTACTTCGAAACCCCGATTGAGTGGAGGGTAGAATGTTATTTGAGTCCAAAAAGAGTTTAAGTTGCTCGGCCACGATTTTTTCCAGAATTTTGGAAACAGTGTCAATATACTTATAGGTCGAAAATCGGCTAGTTCTGTTGGATTGGGTTTTTTTGAATTCATTAGCAAATTGTATCTGAGTTTGGTTAAATCCTCAAAAATAGAGTATTTGGAGTCTTTCAAAAACTTTTTTGCATTGAAAACCTCATTTCTTTTAATATTTTGAACAAAATTCACCATAATTATACGAGGGTTTTCATTAGCACTCTTATTGTTACCGACTCGGAAGGCACAGTCAATATCTCGGGAAGTACATGAGATATTTAGGTTGGTATTGATAAACCCAGTGACTAAGCCAGCAACATCTTTACCGTCTTCCTCGGGTATCCCAACAAAGCGTAATGCATTTCTTTTTGAGAACTGTTCTAGAGAATCCACATTCTCTTCCAAGGACCTAATGGCCTTGGCATTTTTTACTATATTTAAGTTAAGCGATTTTATATCATTGCTAATCTGTGAAATTTTCTCCTCTAGCTTGGAAAACCTAAGGTCAAATTCTGCTTTAATTTGCCCAAGGAAAGTTGCACAGACTTTAGTGATCAGTTTCTCATTTGGATCTTCACTGGCAGAAGCGCTTCTGGTGATTTTGCTCGTTTTGTCACTTAGCAAAAGATATATAACGTAATTATAAACAACTATTGAAGTTCCTGGTCACAACTTTATCGACGCGAAATATTAGATCTCTTCGGAATATGTCAACAACCTTTTCTTGCGTGATTATGACCACTAATTAAAAAGATTTATGAGAAAAAAGGTATCAGGAAGAGCGTTAAAACAACTTTCAATAACACTATACACTTTTTGAAAATTAGTTTCCAAAAAAACCACTACTTTTTGAAGTTTAAGCAGGAGCTCACAATTACCAGCAACACATGGCTTGACCTTCATTACACGTTTTTTAACTGTTTAAAACGAATTTTACAGCTTTTTTGTTGTACTTTCGGAGTAGTAAAATCAAAATACCTACGGTTGAGAGAATAAATTGTTCGTGTTTATTAATACATATATCGCTTTTTGTCTGTTATTCTGCAAAAAGCCGAATGTGATAAAGATAGATATATTCAAAAGTGAGTTTGTTTAAATATAAGATTTTACCCAAATCGATAAATATGTTACAGTGTAATTTGGTCCATGGGTTTGCCATCAAAATGAATTTTTGTTCAATTTTTTCTTATTATCGTTCTCACAAGTTCATGGCCAACTTAAAAGACAAGTTATGATGCCTAATTTAAATAATTTTTAAAAATTCTTAGCATGAAGTTCGGAAGTTAAGTCGTAGAAAAAATATAGTGTACAACTCGAGTGGATTGTTCATATTGCGCTCGGAAGTTTAAGCACTCCGCCTACGGCGTCGTGCTCAATTTACTTCCTCGTGCGATATGGACATCATATCCACTCCTGTTGTACAAGCTACCATAACAATAGTTCAATAATAGTAGTTTGTACAATAAGAGTAGATATGATAACTATACATCGAACGTGTCACATTGCCAAGCCAGATCACTGATGAGAAACCAGAATCAGAAACAAGGATGACCTCACATTTCATTTTAAGTAAGGCAAGGAATGTTAAACATCAAATTAAATGACAGGCTGGCCATGGTACCTCAAAACCCTAGACTCCTTAGTTCATTGTTGTCGGTGATTTATCCGACGCATGAGAGGTATGCAACTTAGGTGCTCCTGAGTGCTAGTTAAAGCCTTCCTTTTCGATCTAAAAAGAGTGGATATGATGTCCATATCGCACAAGGAAGTAAATTGAGCACGACGCCGTAGGCCTCTTTATTTGTACAAGCCACTATAATTTTGTGCCATTAACGAACACCAAGATCAAAGATAATAATTGCAGGCGTTTTGCCGTCACAAAATATTACAAGTATAAATTCGATGTGTATAGGTAAGTACTCAAACGTTGCTTGCCTTGTCATTTAATTATAATGCCTTGAACTCAACATTGCGATTTATATTTTTTTTCTATATACAAAGTGTAGATATATGTATAACTTTAACTTAATATGTAAAATATTCTGGCAATATTCCAATCTTTCTACCTGAGTTGGAATCGGTACTCTGGCTCTGGACAAAGCGAGGACACAGTATAAAATTCTGACACTTTTCCGCGTTAATAAAACTGAAAGAGAATGCATTTATTTTTTCAATATAGATACCAATTGAGATTAGTCAAGCAGGCCTGGTCCCGATTTTCAACCCTTTTCTACACCGGTTTTCAATATTAGGTTACGGCTTCGCCAACAACAGCCATTCTATCGTTTTGAAGCCCTTATTTCCGTCAACAGAAAAGGGAAAAATGAATCATTCTTAAAACAAAACGACCCTTATAAAGCCGCAAACGTGCTTTTCCCTCTTTTTTTAGACAGTGCCATTAATTTGCTCAATAAAATTTTAAATTAAAATCGAATTATTTCGCTTTTACCTGCGTTTTAAGTTCCTTCTCATTATACACCATCAAAAACCAAAAATCTACTTTATTTTAAAGTCCGTTCTGATGAATTTCCACCCTTCTTAATTACAAACCCCTGGAAATGGAAAACTGGGCTGGCTAAAAGCTTTAAATACATACAATCTCTTTGCGAACTAAATCCGTATCTCTATACCAAGTTCTTCGCTTTAATCTCGCATGGTCATTTTCACAAAATTAATTTTTAACGGATTTTTTGTGAATTTACCAGCAAATTCTTATTCTGAATCTAGATTAATGGAATTTTTGTTCCCGGTTTTAATAGCATTTTTAATCCAAGCTAAGACTCCTTTACGTTTTAACATATGCTTATTCTCAGCATTTTATAACCATAATCTATGCAATATGATGTAAAGTATGGCCATTGTAATGTTATCTTCAATGTTTGATATAATTCGATGATAATATGGTGTAGGCTATCCAAAGTGATCATTTTTAATGCAAATTAGAATATACGACACCGTAGTGCATTACAAGGATTCTATCAATAATTGTAGAAAATAGCGAACCGAGAGTGAAACCCTTATCTTGAGAGAAATCTCGCACTCTCGTCTCGTGGGAGTCTCACGAGAGTGGGACAAGGCCAAAGAAAAACGCAAGATCAAACTAGAAAAGTATCTTTTTGGCCACAATTGATTATTTATGTTTTAATTCCTAGATATTTTGTTCTATTCAATGAGTTTGTTTATTTTAGAGCTATTTTCTTTTCTGATAAAGTTGTCCTAAACTTTCTTTTGCAGAATGAAAACGGTCATGCAAAGAAATCTATTAATTATTCCTTAATTATCGACATGTACATGAGTTTAATGGAAAATTTTACAAGTCCATCGCTAGGACCCAAAATGCAACATGTTTAAAACTTAAACGTAAATATTGGAAGTTTTGATGATTTTCAATTAATCACCATCGATGACTACCCATCCTTTCCTTCAAAATATTTATTACAAATTATTATTGGATTACAGAAATCATAGTAACCTTTTTTTTATGTTAATGATAGATACTCTTAGTCCAAAATTACTGTCAGCAGGGCCGGCGCTACGGCCGGGCAAGCCGGGCCCCTGCCCGAGGCGGCAACCTTAGGGGGCGGCACCGGCAGGCTGTAAACTAATTAACTAACTCATGAAGAAAATAAACCAAGATTCACTTGAATACTTAAAAAAAATTAATATGTGGAATGTTAATAAAATTTGCTTTTATTACCTATATAAATATTAGGTATGTATATTTCAAATTCAAGCATAATAAATTATAATTATTTAAATATTTAAATAAATTAACTCACATACAAAATGCTGTAATATAATTTCAAAGAAGGACCACCTCATCCATTAAAGGGACGTAGTTTTCCGTATAATGATAACGGTCGAAGATTTAGCGTTCTTCATTATTTGAGAAATATGAAAAATGGTGAAAAAGTCATGCGTAACTGGTTAGTTTATTCAACTACAGAAGACTGTGTTTTTTGCTTTTGTTGCAAATTTTTTTGTTTTATTTTAAGTTCCCTTTCTATTGGAGGTGTTAAAGATTGGAAGCATCTCGCTGAGAGTTTAAATCAACATAAAACCTTTAAATATTATATTCAAACTCAAAAGTCTCGGATTGAATTAAGTCAGAGAATACAGTACTCTTAAACGATTGACAGTCACGCACAAAGGCTCATTACTGCAGAAATAAATCATTGGTACGAGGTGCTTTTACGAATTGCATCAACAATACAAATGCTTGTTTAAAATTGTTTGGCCCTCCGAGGTAGAAGTGACAAACTTTAAAATTTCGGTAACGGTAACTTTTTACAAATTATTCAATTACTTGCTCTGTTTGATCCAGTAATGCAAGAGCATCTCCGCAGAGTGCTTAAAAAAGAGGAAGTTAAAGTCCACTATCTCGGAAAGGAATTCAAAATGAATTAATTATTCTTTTAAGTGAAAATATAACATCTTAGCGAGATTAAAAAAGCTAAATATTATTCAATAATTCTAGATCGTACTCCTGATATCGGCAAGATCGAGCAAATGACAGTCTTAGTACGGTATGTATCCATTGACAAATCCAATTCCAAGAAGGTTTCCATTAAAATTAATAAAAGCTTTTTAGGCTTTCTTCCGGTTGAAAGATCGAATGGCTATGAACTTTCAACTCTAATACTTAAAAGACTTGAAACATTGGGATTGAATCTGCAGAATATGAGGGGACAGGCTTACGATAATTGAGCCAACATGAGAGTCATCAAAACTTTAATATTATTGATAGCATTTTTTTTGCTCACATTTTATTTTACTAGTAAGTGTGGGAAGGTTATCTCTTAACTTTTATTATAAATGGGCATTTTACTCTTTGCCCGGGGCGGCGAACCTGCTAGCGCCGGCCCTGCTGTTAGTGATTCATCTCTTTCATAAGGAATGCAGCGGGTTGTACGAAGGTAGAGGAAACAATTTCAGTGTATATGTGAAATTCTAGTAGAGCACAATATTTATTTTCATGGGATTTTTTCCCTCTGACATCGTACAACCTGCTGTACTCTATATGAAACCGATGAATCACTGACAGTAATTTTGAACCTGGAGTATAGTGACAGTTGTTTTACAACTACAGCAATTATATCCGTAAGACCTTTTTTAACTTTAGTGTTCATTATTGGTGACAAAGATGCAAATGAATTCAAGCGGCCATGTCCATTAAACTTGTTTTATCTTAATGGCGAAGATAAAAAAAAGGTTTTGTCTTAAAAGTTTGATGATATATTTCCCATGATGTTTTCATATACGCCATTATTAAACATAATAAATTCAAAATCAACTAGGTATTTAATAAAAATAAGAAAGTAAGTATAAGCCCAGTTTCTCGCTTAGTATAAAAATTATGAAAATATGGTTGATATTTACCGTTTTTATTTACTTTTTAAAAATATTCCGTTTTAGTCGCCTCTATATGGTGCGTATCATAGGAATAATGAACCATATTGTAGTTATTTTTATAATTTGTAATTTTGTGTATTTTGTTTACCTGGTACAGGGTGTCTCCGACTAAATCCGGAGATATCTGAAAAAACCGAAAATTTTCCGTTTTCTTTTGTGACGTTACTTATAAACAAATAGAAACACGGAAAGCACTTTCTGCAGGCACTTTCTGACAATGCATTTAAAGATAATTTCTAATTTATAAAATGGCGTTTCAGTTTTCAGATATCATCATCAAATCAACATTTTTAAATACGAACCAGAAATTGAAATAATATTTTTTAAAGTATTTTGTTCCCCAAAAACATAAACCAATAACATTTTGCCAAAATTTCACCATTTTGAACTAAAAACTCATCATCAGTAACTTAAGTTTTTTGCAATGCGGTCATGAAAATTATTATAATTGAAGAATATGCTACTTTAACCAGAAATAATTTCATAAGTATTATTTTAGGAACAAAGGAGTTTAACAGAAAGTATTATATGTAATTAAAAAAAATTATTCTAAAATATTTATACACAACAAAAAAATATTTTTAATAATTGATATTTTGGTAACAAACGAAATATATTTAAGGTTATTTTTCAAACATAATAATTAACAGGACCAAATTGCAAAAAACTTTAAGTTACTGATGATGGTTTCTCGGTTCAAAACGGTGAAATTTTAGCACAATGTTATGGAACTTGTGTTGGGGAACAAAAGACTTTAAAAAATAATATATACATTTTTGGTTCGTACCTATTTAAAAATGTCTATAGAAAGTGCTTCCTGTTTTTCCATATGTTTATAAGAAACATCACAAAAAAACAAAAACGGGAAATTAAATTTCTGGCTTTTTTCAGATATCTCCCGAAGTATAGAAGATTTTTTATTTTTCACACCTGTAATAACTTAAGCTCTAAAGCAGAGGTTCCCAAACTTTTTCTTCTCATAGATCCCTTTCAAAGTGTTGCTGGTTCCGGTGGACCCCTTACAGCTACATTTCTACCATATTCCCAAAACTTGACAAAAAATGTGAAGATTAGATCTAACTATGAAAATTTGCATTGCTGCTGAGTTCCAACCACGAATTAACAGTTTTCGAAAAAAAGTGAGAATTGATTGGTTAATAAATTAATTGATTTTTCTGTAAGTGGATGTTAAAAAAATAAAGTTGGCCAATCAAGAAAGTGATTCCATCCAACTTTGATATCTACTCACAGTACAAGAAACCAATCAATTCTCACCTATTTTATTCAGAAACTCCCGGAGTGGTAAAAATAAAAAGAAAAATAGTATATTTTCTTGTGTTTACATTACAGTCATAATATAGTTAAAATTAAACATTAATAACGTAACGTAACTTTTTTAAAAATTAAAATTTTAATGGGAGGGATGTACTTGATGGATTGACAGCAAATTATTAATATTTGGCTTCAGTTTTGTTAGGAATAACCACAAATCTCCCTGTTCTGTGATATTTGATCTGCTCCTTTTTTTCGTCAAAAGGTTTGTAGCAACACTAAAAATTTTTTCGACAAAATATGACGAGGGAAACGCTATTAAAAGCTTTTTCGCAATTCCCCACAGTCCAGGATATCTTTTGGTTATTTCTGCCTGCAGCCAAAATGTTTGATACCCCCTTTTAAATTTCATCTCAGCTCCTCATTAGTGCTAAGCTCGAGTAGCTCCTCTTGTAATATCACATTCTCGAGTTCCATTTCATCAAATGGATTTATGATCCATGGTGGTATTTCTATCGTCAGAATATTTTCAAATCTGATTTTGAAGTCATCATGCAGGGCAATTAAATGTTGAACGTATGTCTGAATATTCTCATCAAGGCATTCTACTTGTGATAAGTTTGAAAACTGGGAAAATTCGCGCCGACTAATATTTTGCTTCATAAATTTCAATTTTCAAAGAAAAGCTGGAATTACACCCTTTGTTTTTATTAAATTGAGGCTGTCCCCTTGGTAATTGTAAGTTAATGTCATTAAATTTTTTGAACAAATCTGTCAAATACGCGATGTCTGCTTTCAAACTGATCAGGTTTTCTTTTAAATCTGGATCTTTACTTTCCAGAAACTGATTCAAAAAGTAAGTAAAATCTTGTTTAACATGCACCTTTCGACGACCAGCGTACTTCAGTATGTATGAGCAATCGTTGGAAGTCTTAATCATTTTCATAGCACAATTGTGCAAATAAACGCGTATTCAATGCATTGCTTCTTATTTTGTTAACTGCATTAATCACAAATTGAAGCGATTGGTGCAATCTATCACTCAAATTTTTCGCTGCCAGATGTTGTCGGTGGATGACACAGTGAATTGCAGTTACCTTTGGTATAATTCTTTTAAGATGGCTTATAAACTCACGATATCGCCCGACCATGGCAGGAGCTCCATCTATTGCCACCGAAAGAACGTTTGTGAATGGAATCGATTTTCGATGCAAGTTTTTACAAGTAACAGTCGCTGAACTTCTTAAAATATTATCTGCCTAGGTGAAGTCAAGCCAGCATTTTAGTTCTTCACTATCGAAACCAGATACATTTTCGTGGACCCCCATTTTTTTGTCACGCCTACGTAGACCCCCTTCGAGTCTCCCGTGGACCCCTGGGGGTCCACCTGGACCACTTTGGAAACCACTGCTCTAAAGTATGCAGTTTTTCCCCAATTTAACCTTTAATTTATCTCTTATAGTTTTCAAGATCCCAATAGTGAGCATCGAATTTGGGCCACCCTGTACAGGCAGTCGTTTGTCAAGTTGCACAAAGATCTAAAACCAACCAGCAACTTTCTTGGTGACATACATAACATTGGCAGAAATATTTTTCAATCACAGTGGCCCGATTATCTTAATTTTTAACTAACTTATCAGGCAACAGTGGCGTAGCCAGAAAATATGCTCGGGGGGGGGGGGGGGGGCTGAATATTTTTTTTTATGGAGAAAGGGACAGTCGGGACTATATGTATTTCATGATATTGTACCTAGTAAAGAAGGCGAAAAAGCGCCGCAAGCGAAAAATTTTCGGGGCCACGCCCAAAGTTCGTTTAAAATTCACCTTTATACTAACAAATTTTATCAAAATTATTAAAATTTGTTTTTGTAAAGGTTTTTTTTCCTTTTTTTTGATTTTCGTAGCTGGCTCTTTATTAAAAAAAAAACATTTTTTTATATTTGTGAAAAATATAAATATTGGTGTCAATTCAAAATTTTAATATAAGACGTAGGTATGTAAGACTAACACGCGTTTATCGGGCTCGGTTTTTCTTAATTAAAAATAAAGTAAATATCGCTGTCCACGCCAAAATTAATGATTTTTCACAAATCATGTATTTTAGAAGCGTAGATCTAGGAGCAGTTTTTGGTGCAAATTCTTAGGTTTTGAAATACCCCTTCTTAAGTGCCGTCGTTTTGTATATTCATAATAAAGCATTCTCGTTTCTTCCCGCACTATTTTTTTTAATATAAATCATCACACTTCTTCAATAAAAAATGTTTTAATTAAAATTTTTACTTTAATTTTTTTATTTAAAAATAAATACCTACCTAATTGTTTTTTGTTTTTGTTGTAAAAATATTTTATTGCATTGGGTTATATTTTGTTGATTTAAAATAGCGCTTAAAAAGGGAAAACGGAACAGACAAGTATAAGTATGATAAAAAATACTATAAAATATTATTATTTTTACTCGTTTTCCTATAAAATTGCATCATAAATCAATAACCAAAACGATAAGCGTCTGAAACCTTAATCTCTATATAAAACAGGACTTTTAGAAGATTTCCTACAATACCTTTGTAATCTAAGCCAAGAATACATTATTTAAAAATTTAAAATTATACTTTTAGACCCCGAGCTCCTAGGCTCGGGGGGAGGGGGGGGGGGGCTGCAGCCCGGCAGCCCTCCCCTAAATACGCAACTGTCAGGCAAGTTCGATTGTGAGTAAATAATGCCTGCTAATGTCATTTATTTCACAGTAAAAGTTGCTGGTTAGTTAATTTATTGGTAAAAATCTTTGTGCAGCCCAACATTAGTCTAATAATAATTAATTAAATTTGAGATATCAAACAATACCCAACATAGGACAAATACATTTAAATTTGGGACAAAGGTTCAGATTATTAATTATATTAATTTGTGGCAGTTTCTATATACGAAACTAATAAACGATTTATTAGTAAATTGGGTTATAATTCGGTTTCAATATGTTTGTGTCGCCGGACCAGTGCATTGCTTCTATGCGGTTGCAATTATTTTATTAACCACTATGACGGTGGTTCTGCATTAATTATGATTACATTTACTAATTATTTTGGTTCTATAGAAAAATTTCATTACGAGTATACAGTTATTTATTTTCTATAGGCCACTTTACAGTTTGCAATTTTTCTTTCACGCAAGTTGTCTTGCAGCAATTAATATTGCGGCAATAAAAATTTCAAGTCGTTTTACAGCGTGCAATGACTTGCCAAGGTCGTAGGTGATGTACCACTTGCCAACCTTTAATATAAAATTACATTAGGTTAGGACTTACCGGCGCTTTTTTGTGAATTCATTTTAACATCATTACAGAACACAAAAGCAAACCAACAAAAACAAAGCGTACCCACTATAGGTTAGAAAGAACATAAACAAGTGTCAGGGATTTTTATATTAAGGTTGGTGTCATAAATCACCAAAAAATCGCCAGAATTGCCCTTGCAATTGCAATAAAAATAGGGTCGGAGTTATATTTCTTGCAAGCAATATAAATTGCGCCAGCTGATCACTAGCCTCGTTCTGCGCATACTCCCGGGCAATCTTTTCTTGCCTAACAGGCCGCTTTACAGTTTGCTATTTTTCTTTCACGCAAGTTGTCTTGCAGCAATTAATATTGCGGCAATAAAAATTTCAAGTCGTTTTACAGCATTCATAGCTACATTCGGATTGAATTAATATTATTAATTCGAACATAATTATTTTTTAAGGGCTAAAATGGTACCTAGCTGTATTGGTACATTAATATTTAATATTGTCGAAAAACTTTCCTCCTGGTTTAATTTTTTTTTTTTTTGGTTCAGTCACCTACTTCACCTGACGAGCCGCCACTCGTCACAGGCCCCAATTAATTTTCCTTTCAAATAAAAACATATCACTCTTGTCTTATTACTCTTTCAAAAGGACTCTTCCAGTGGCGGCGTGGTCAAGCCATAATAATACAAAAAAAATGGTTAATTTTCTCGTTTGATATACTAGTAATGCGACATTTAAAAGTATATTTCCCTCATATGTTGTCATATCAGGATTAACAGTTTTAAATATAATGCGTCAATTCAATAATACCCTACGTTAAATGATTTCGTATAATAAATATATGTATTGACAATAAAAGTTAATCAAATTGTGCGATTATTGTGTTCCCAGAATTATTAGAGAGTTTGCATTTTGGGCACCAAGGCAATAAATGGACTAATTCAACATGCATTTTGGGCACCGACCCAAAAGGTCCTCATTACAAAAATTGCATTTTGGGCACCGAGCCTCTTATTTTATATAAGCTTATTATTCATTCGTCATTATTATAATTTTGGGTAGGTTAATAGGTAAATAATACATATACAAGAGCAAAACACTCACCTACTTCAGTCGGATCGAGATACATAAGTGCAAAAGTCAATTTTAACCACTTGCCTATTTCACTTGCCTCATGCTTGTATTCCGGTACCAAACCACAAGTTTGAATTTCTCAGTTCAGCTCGAAACGGTGTATCGGGACGGGTCAGCACTTGTTCAACAGGGCAATTTTTTTTTGTGTTCATAAATACAAACTTTTCGCTCGTTGACTTTATGTCTTTAGTAAAACTAAATTTAAAATTATCAAACAGTAACACTGGTTTTCCTCTATTACTGGAAATTATTTTGGTTTCCATTGCAACTATACACGATACGCGCTATAACAATCTCAATAACCAAAGAATAATAAAATGTGTTTCATTTTTGCAGGGGGGCTTTATATAGGTTACATGAGAACAATATCTATACCATTAATACGTACTTAAGTAATTATATCTTTGGTGCCCAAATTGCAATTTTCATAATCCCTCGAAACTGACCGCAAAGGGTTTGTTCCCGATTTGCATGCGCCCAATTATTAGATACGCCTTGCCTACCCCAAAGAGCCGCAATTGCAAATGGCTACATTTTTAGGTTATGTGTCAAAAATGTGCTTAGAAGACAAATAATTTAATACTACAAGTTCATTAATTATTATGGAATAGTAAAAAAATTACCTGAATTTCAAAAGCCTATATTTTCATTAAAAATCAATTATCGGATAGGCTATGTCTCGAAGTACAGTGTGTATGAGTTAATTTTATATCTTCTATTTTATACAGTGTGATGATAATGATACATGATCCCATTACAGTGCAGTTCCATTCGTATCAATTTAAAAAAAAATCTAAAAATCTTTATATTCCCAATTATGTTGCTATGAAGCGTAATTTACAATATAACGATTTTTGAAATTTACTTTTTTTTTAGTTGATACAAACGACATTGCGCTATAATGAAAGTATGTAACAATTTTTTACAGTACAAACAAGATGGATTAAAATTTTTCCAAATACCTGGGGCAATATTACTAACACATTTTTTAATAAATTCTACAACTATATAACTTTAAGTCGGATAAGTATTTTCAGACCTAACAATTGATTTTAATTCTCTCTTTCTTATTTTAATTTAACCATACCTAGAAATTATTATAATCAGGCCCCGAAAATAAATACTAGAGATTAACGACGGCACTTAGCACCCATTTTATTGCAGCCCTTAAATCAGAACTATTTATCCTAAAAAACACTTTATCTAGATTTAGTATTTAATATTCCATGTTTATGTTTATTAACTTTATTACCCTTCTAATTTTAATTTACAGAATTATCAAAAATAAAATACTCCAGTTGAGTACACACATTCGCATGCATTTTACTTAATATTTTCATATAAATCCAAGTTATAACATAACTCTCAAGCTTGTAAATTGTAATTTGACCTAGAAAGAAAGTCCGAACCCTAAATATCAACAGCAAAAATCGATAAGCAACGTGATGTGAAACAAGATACGGGGTAACTGGTATTTTTCTTCTCAATCCATATCGCTCCAGTATCGCATTAGATGGCATGAGAAATGGAAAAACTTTATTTTCGATATAAAGTTTTTCTTATAAAGAACAGTATTGGAAAATTTCTGGTTGCCATATTTGTTTTAAATATTTTCTAGCTGTAGACTGAATATTTATTATTGTGTTTGTGTATCATTTTATAAACAAATTCGTGCTGTGACAAGCAAAATTAAATCATCTTTTAATAATAATTAGTATTCCTATTTTAAACATAATAATGTAAGAGTTTGTCCTAGGTATATATTTAAATAAACATATAAATTAGACTTTTTCACTTATTGATTCTTGACACCATGGCGAGTGCATAATAATATGCATGGTTTATGGAAATTTGGTGATATTAAATTTTGCTGCTAATTTTAAGCACCACTCAACTTTTGAAAAAATTAAGTTGGAGTTTCTTGTTCTTTAAAATGCTTACCAGAAGGTAATGTACCTACCTAATTATAAATAATAGTTAGCACAATATGTAGAAACGAACAACTGAGATCTCAATTTGGAGACTATAAAGTTCATTACAGAAAATATTATTATACTAGCCATCCTTGGAACAATGAAACAAGCGCCAACCAAAATTATTTCTATATATTTTACTTTATATCCGCGTGTAATATTCTACAATATATCGGGAAATAATCGTAAATGGGATAGCTGTATAAGCATCCCGTATGACCGTCTGAAAAGCAGAGATTTAACATTATATTAGCCGACGCGCCGTGCGTCTGCGAGAGTATTGATGTGGTAAAAAGAGAGAATGGATGACTGAGATGTAATATAATTCGTATTAGAAATAGACTAAAAATGAAACTTTCAATTAAAAAAAAAACGTAATTGTTTTTGAAAAATTTTTCTTATAAAACTGGTTTCGAATATATTACAAAGTATTTACTACGTTTTCATGGGGACTGAGTTCGATTTGAATATTTTTAGCCTATTACATTCCAAGGCGTTTTCATTGCAGTTTTCAAATCGAATTGAAATCGATTTCAATTCGGATTTGAATTTTCCACATTTGTCTGCTGTCATGCGTCAAACCTGTGGTTATAACCTTTCTTTTTGCGTACTTTTTTATGTTTTCGCTTTTAGATTTTGTTATTTACTAGTTTCTATTGCTTTTTTGGTCGGTCATTATTAAAACGTTTATAAAAGAACCGCCAAAACCAAACATAACATAAGAACTATTTGTACATTTGTAGGTTATGAGAATCATATTCCGTTCCGGTCTTGCACCGTTTTCATGATTAAAAATTTCGGTACGATCCCGATACGATCCCAAAAATTGGCGAATCGACCTTGAACTGAAAACGAACTCAATACGGTAAAAATACCTGTTTTCATGTGTTCAATTCGGATTCAAATCGAACTGAATCCTCATGAAAACGTAGTATGTGTCAATATTGGAAAGTCAATCAAGTGTTGCTAAATTGGAAAAATAAATGATTTATGACAAACCAAAAAAACTTTCCAATATTCCTTATTTGATTTCTAAAAGTGTGCGGAGTCCTCTTAAGTGATTATCTTCAGCAGTTATGAAATGCACAAAATAAACAAAAGTAAAATAAGGTTTTATGTATCTTCTTGTCGTCACAAAGCATATTAGATCATTAAAAATGGTTCACCAAAGTCATCGACTCTGTTGATCGGTATTACCTGTGTGCGGTGTTGCGACTTTATTACATTTGACTTGCTTGTTGAATCGCTCTGGCATACCGTCAACCTTTGGAATGCATTAAAACTTTTTCACTCTACCTGGGTGGCGAGCAATATAATTTTTAATTGCCAGTTGATTAATTTTATTGGATTTAATCGAAGTAAATTAAAATAGTTTTGCACTAGTTCAGTAGGCAGTCAGTATACACAGGGCCTATTTTCCCAATAGGCCCAGTGCGCCCGGCCTAGAGTTCCGCGCTCGGTCTGAGCGACACTATACTTCAAATAGTTTAATACAAAATACGTCACTTGCCAAACTGAGATGTTGCTAAATTTTTGTATATAAAAAAAATATGTTTTTAGTTCTCTGATTTCACGTCCAGTATCTCTGTCGTCTACATTCTAGTTTATTCCTACAGGTGGCGGCTCGTAAAGTGAAGTAGGTAAAGAGGCTCTTCATCAAAAAAAAAGCCAGGAGGAAAGTATGTCGACAATAATAAATATTAATGTAGTAATGTAAAAATAATTACATATAAATGGGGAGAAATAACACTCCAAGTCAACCTTCACTAGGATGTATTTCAAAGAAATTTTTTCTAAATGTACTCTCTACATGTTTCGAACGTATAAACGTTCATCTTCAGGAGAATAATCAATATTAAAAGTTACACTAAGTTAGGAAGTTGTCAGTGACATCCTAATGGAGCTCTTGAGGAGATTAGTTAAATAAAGAGAAGAGTTGAAAGACTTCCATAGAAGTACGAGATAAACACAAACTACCAAGTTAATAAAGTTGGGATAACCGTTGTTATTTTTCAAAATGTAAAGTGACAAGGTATAGTATATATATTCAGGGAAAGTACCATAACACTTCAGTTGCTTTCCCCCAAAAATGATCTTTTTTCTGAAATCTTTATAATGTTTATTAGATAAATGAATTTTTCTCAACCTTCAACTCATTTTTTATATAACTTCACCACTACGTTTTCGTACCTTATGTGCACCAACTAATTATGTACACATATGAGGCTTCTATCCTGTAACCACATATAACTTGTCCTTCTTACACCGTATAGCAAGATTCAATAACTTAATTTCAACAATATGCTTCACCTCTAAAGTCTCTTCATTTTCATTATCATTCCCACATAAGGGTCTTACCTTATCACTTTACAATTTAAAAAATAACAACGGTTATCCCAACTCTATTAACTTGGTAGTATGTTTTTATCTCGTACTTCTATGGAAGTCTTTCAACTTTTGTCTTTATTTAACTAATCTCCTCAAGAGCTCCATTAGGATGTCACTGACAACTTCCTAACTTAGTGTAACTTTTAATATTGATTACTCTCCTGAAGATAAACGTTTATACGTTCGAAACATGTAGAGAGTACATTTAGAAACATTTTCTTTGAAATATATCCTAGTGAAGGTTGACTTAGAGTGTTATTTCTCCCCATTTAACTTGAAAGTTCACATCAAGTATGGACTACTTCTTCAAAATAATTACATATGTTCGAATTAATAATACTAATTTAATCCGAATGTAACTATGAATAATACAGCCACGGTTAACTCCGATAAATAATAATAATTATAAACACTCGTGTATTTTGACGCGCCCCAGCCGACCGTGTTTGTTAGCACAAAACAAGTGAAGACCCAACGTCCAACATGTCTTTGATATTCACCGCTGCTATGGTTACGTGACGTCAGTCACGCAAACAGCATGTAACAATTTGCATTATGATGAAGGGCAATTTAAAAATAGATCAGTCGTATGCTATTGTTTTAGCGTTGGTTCGCCTAACCTTAAGGTATTTATTTTGAGGTCTCGCGAAACTAAAGGTTATAGATATCATTTTTACGTGATTTACTGTGTGATTAAAAATTTTGTTTTTATTTGTCAGTGAATTCAGTAGTGTACGTATCTACTTAGTTGTGTGTTTTAAAAATGAACCCAATCAAAGACATAGTTTGTAATTTGTAGGAAACTCCATTCAGTCGTTGGACAGATGAGGATAAGAGAGACGTTTTGTTACACGGGTTTTTAGTCAATGTTTGTACTATACCTAGCTCTTCACCATTTTTTAAGACCGCGAGACGCCACTGATTCTTACAGATGGCGATGCGGTGTTTTTATTATTTATTTTATTCTTAAAAAGACTTGAAAATGCTCTTTCGCTGTCTCTTGAGTTGCTAGTTAAGTTATGGCTTTCCGTATATAGAGTCCTAGTAAGGACAAAACAGCCGTCATGGTCTACCTGTGCCCAAGGGAATACACATTGTTTTGGCATCCTTGTGTACTTTAATGCAAAAGACAGATGCACCACTTTATCCGTTTGCCGCTATAAAAAATTATGCTTGCCGATCAATATGAAACAGGATTTTACTAAATTGTTTTTGTAGTTTCAGAGAAATTTGCCTTTGAAATATCGTTAAGCGGGACTTTGTTGGTTGGTAAAAACTGGCTTTTATTACGGACACCAAACTTCTGCTACTTTATTTTGATCGGTTAATATTCAAGATTTAAAGCCTTTTATCGGAAATGAAAAACGTGAAATTGGATGAAATACTTTTGACAACGTCTTGCGGAAATTTAAAGACATGCTTGGCTATTATTGCCCAGCTAACAATGGAAAATATTTTGAACATCTAATAAAAGTAGCTTTTGATCGAATGAGAAGGCTTAATCAGCCTTAACTAGAGCTCAGGAGCAGCCAAGCTGCCTACCTCTCATGTGTCGAATAAATCACCGACAACAATGAGCTAAGGAGTCTAGAGGATCAATATGATAACTAGACATCGAACGTGTCACATTGCTCATGTCACAAAGTCGTCTGTTGCCAAGGAGCAACCGGCGGTTGTCTGGTGCCGAGAGGGGAATCACCCCTGCACTCTCGATCGTGCAACACTACAATCTTTGTAGTCCTTGCCCAGAGTTCCACAGGTCCTTTACCTGGCTCACCGTTTTCTGTCCTTGCGACAGTCGAGCTAGGCTGCCGCTGAACGAACAAACTGAGTTCTCTTTCGAGACCAACTATTGGCTTTAACTAAGCTCACCAAAAGCCGACCCAGTCCGGATCCTTGAAGGGAGGTTCGTGAGTGTGGAGACTGATACCTTCCATGACGATGATGAATAACGCCAGTTGTCAGACGATTGACCCTTTGCGGGCCGCGGCCTCAGGATGGTCGCGCGTCTCTGATGAGTCCCAGTAGGACGAAACAACGAAAGGATTGAGATGTTAACGGAAGAAGACAGGGCATACCGTTGTTAGCAGTGAGTCTAAAACCTCCGTAAACTGCCATTCCCCACTGACAAGGTGAGGGGACAGCGGGTAATAGACGAAGGGGTGCACAGCGTGCAAACCCCGGACGCTCGATGCCGTGGATAGCTACCAATAAACGAATCGTTTACCGATAGGTACGTCCATCGGGTTTGTGTTGGTACCATGGCTAGCCTGTCATTTAATTTGATGTTAACATTCCTTGCCTCACTTAAAATGAAATGTGAGGTCATCCTTGTTTCTGATTCTGGGTGCTTATCAGTGATCTGGCTTGGCAATGGGACACGTTCGATGTCTAGTTATCAAAAGTAGCTTTTGTTCAATTTTTAAGTGTTTACTATTTATATTGCGTTATTAATTTATTAAAAATTGATTCCTATGTAATTCTAAAGAATAAATTCATTAATTGATTTTCCAAAAATATACAGGACAATCTAAGTATTTAAAATAAAAAAGTTAGTATATGCATTTTTTCTGACTAACTAACTCCGTACAATAACAGAAACGGTTTCGACCATTCTAACCGTTTTTAACTATAGAGATGCGCCAATTAAAAAAAAAATTAATCAATAGTTTCTGAAATATTTTAAATATTCCAAATTTTTTTGATACTTACTATGTATACAATAATTTATTTCTGGTGAAAAAAATAGCAATGGTCATAAAGATTAACTTTTATGTTAAACTGCTACATCAGTTATTTTAGTAAATCCGTTAGCCCAAGTTAGTCTTTACCAGGTAGAAATAATAGAAATAAGGCGATGAAAAAGACTCGACCTTAAATAATTGGATTTTTTTCACTATCGTGTGACGAGTTTCTTGTGCAACCCGCTGTTAACGTTGAGCGATTAGTTAATTATTATTGATTAATCCGATATTATTATTCTTACACATGTCATTTTAAGCACCTAATTATTAATTCGAGATGGTTTTAAATTTAAAACTTTTAAGTGGGAAAGGCAGTTATTTTTTTTTTGTTATTTTATTTTGTATACCATAACTACCTATCTATTTCTGTATAGGAAGTAATTCTGGACATTGTAGTAGTAGTGTTAATTATGGTTTTACGCTTTTATTAGAGCCTATTTCAGAAAGGTGTAGAGTAATAAAATGGGAAAATCCGTGTAGTTCGGCTCAATTTCGGTGTCTGCCATAGGCGCAGGTAAATTTTATGCATAAAATTATTTATGATAACTAACCAAAAAAAAAAGAAGATAATATACTTTTGTAATTAGCCATGACCGGCAAAGTCAAGACAAATGTAATTGAATATATTTTATGTACTTTAGGGATTTAAAGTACCCTTTAAATTCCTATGTTTAGGGAAAAAAGATGTACTTTAAATACCTAGGGATTTAAAGTAAATTTCTTTGCAATATAAGCTAAATTTCGAAATTTATTTTCAATAATTTTATTAGAAAATATAACATGACATGGATGCAACAAAAGTGTAACGTGTTTAGAACAATAATAAACCATAAAAAATAACTTAATTTCTATTAACATTAACAGTTATGTTTACCCCACTGCAATTAGCCAAGTGCAAAAAAGGGAAATTATCATTATTGCAGCTGTTATTTTTATTAATTAAAGTGTTTTTGAAAATTGTAGCCGTTGTCGTCGTCGGTGGCACCGACGATGTCGTTGGTGTTTCATTTTGTACAATAGGAATCGAAATATCTGAAGACGTTTCGGTGTAAGTACCAGTAAAAAGTTGATCTGCCATAAGGAATTTTCCACATATCCCTCAGCGACGGTGCTACTCTTCCAGCCGCCATGTCTTTTAAGCTGATCTATCGTTACTCCAGAGTCGGCTAGTAGCGATGCTGACGTCCTTCTAAAACAATAACCAGTATACAATTTTGCATCTGGAAGCTTTAAATATTTGGCAATCTTAGTTAGCAGTAGTTGTCCAATCGTATTCTTGCCCATTGGCTGAGACGTGCATTTTCCATTTCTGTACCCAACGAAAAATCTTGTATGGCCTTGTATTGATGGAGATCTTAAGGCAACTTCTTCACCAATCGTACTACATCTGTGAAGTTTGCCTTTCACCGTTTTATAACAAAAGATCGGTCTTTTTCTGTCTTGGTATCTCGTAAATTGACCAAAAAGAACGTTTCATAGTCTAGGACAGTGGTCGCCAACCTGTCGATCGCGAGCTACCGGTAGCTCGCGGAGGCAATTCTGGTAGCTCTCACAACGATTTTAATTTAAAAAATACAAACTGCAAAAATCAGAGAAGCTTCCGAAAATTCCACAAAAAAATCTAATTGTCGTTACTTTTTTGTTGTTATTATTAACTATTTTTAAATCTTACGTGACATGCCGTTGTGGCTGGATAAAAGTTTGTGTTTATTTTTTAAACACCTTCGTTTGGTAGGTAGGAATGTAGCTATGAACAAGTAGGTACGTACTAGTAATATTAGTTATTATTAGTACCTATGTATTATGTATTACCAGTTAAATAGTAAAATAAATACATATAATGATAAATTAACTGTGGATTATTTCATTTACGTTGCGTTACGTGGCTTCCGTGTGGGTAGCTCGCTGTTTATTCCAAAATTAACAAAGTAGCTCAACCCTTTGAAGAGGTTGGCGACCACTGGTCTAGGACATCGGTTTTGTCAAGCTGGCAGAGCTCCTTGCCTCGACAGGCTCCTGACACGCCCATGACTAGAACTACCTGGAACAAAATATAAATAAAATAAATATATATTTTCCAAAAAGCGTCTAAATAGCATAGATATAGGTATAGACTGGGACAAAATATCGGTTGAAAAAAAATGTGTATCTTACCTTTTGCCCCAAAAATTCATGGTCGGGTGCTTTATCCAGGAACTCTTTAATGTTGTCAACATCGAGTGTCTTCGACTTTTTTGGTTTGTAGCCCTCATTTTGTCGTTTCAAAAAAGCGGTTAGTTTGCAGAATTTGCTAATGTCGACGCCCATGTCTGTTGCAATTGTGGCTTTTATCATCGAATATACACTCTACAGTGACGATGCTTTAAGCTTTTTTGACTTTTCTAAGAAATATGCTGATAGTACCTTTTCTTCTGTAAATTCTTCTACGTTCCGTTCTTTGCACCATTTGATAAACTCAGATAACTGTTTTTTATATTGTTCTCCAGATTTTCTTGGTAATAATTGGCCTACAGCCTCTTGAGCTGCCTTTTCGATTTGTTCCATCGCGATAAACGTCTTTCAGTGGATGTAGTGTGTTTGACTAATATTTATCGAGTGACTTTTGTTTTACTTAGTTACTTGTCATAACTTGTCATTTGGTCGTTGATATGGTAACATCAGCCGCTTCGATGATTTTTTAGAAATAGAGTACCTATAGGTACCGTTTAGTGGCATTTAATTTTTTTTTTAACGTTTTACCTATCCCTAAGTACAGGGACATTATTTTAAGTGTCTCACCCGATTGGCGACTTTGCTATCGACCACAATAAAAAAACAATTATGTATTCCCTTACAGCTTTTAGTGAAGAAACCAAATTTGATGTCAACAAAAATCTATGTTTACAAATTTGACAGATACGACGCCATATTGGATTTTCTTAAATGGCAACCCTACCTTATAGTAAGCCAGCTGCATTCGCCTATTTGTTCCAACATTAAAAATGTATAATTGTCAATATTTATTTTCAGCCGTTCCGAAAATACGAGGCTTCGAAGTTGGTAATTTTGTTATCATCGAATTAACAGAAGCTTTGTGATTAAAAAATTAATTTTTTCTGAAGATACGTAATTTCTTATGGCGGAGCCACCCATGCTATTGTCATATATGTCAGAGGTCAGAAAATGACAGTTACGACGCCATTTTGAATTTATTAAATGGCAACCCACATTTATAACTATGTCAGTCTATGGCATTTCGCGATCCGATTTCAAAAATATATAGTTGTCGGTATTTATTTCCAACCCTTACCGAAATACGACCATATCAAAAACTGCATCGTACGATTATGTGTTTTAAGTATCTCACCCCAATAAAAAATAGAAGCTTTGTGATTAAAAAATCAATTTTTTGTGGAGAGACGTAGTTTCTTATGGTGGAGTTATATAGTTATGCCAGATGTCAAAAAATGACAAATACGACGCCATTTTGAATTTTATTTTTTAATCACAAAGCTTCTATTTTTTAATGGGGTGAGATACTTAAAACACATAATCATACGATGCAGTTTTTGATACCGTCGTATTTCGGTAAGGGTTGGAAATAAATATCGACAACTATATATTTTTGAAATCGAACCGCGGAATGCAATACACTGATGTAAATATAAATGTGGGTTGCCATTTAAAACAATTCAAAATGGCGTCGTAACTGTCATTTTCTGACATCTGACATATATGACAATAGCATGGGTGGCTCCGCCATAAGAAATTACGTATCTTCAGAAAAAATTGAGTTTTTAATCTCAAAGCTTCTGTTAATTCGATGATAACAAAATCACCAACTTCGAAGCCTCGTATCTCCGGAACGGCTGAAAATAAATATTGACAATTACACATTTTTATTGTTGGAATAAATAGGCGAATGCAGCTGGCTTACTATAAGGTAGGGTTGCCATTTAAGAAAATCCAATATGGCGTCGTATCTGTCAAATTTGTAAACATAGATTTTTTTTGACATCAAATTTGGCTTCTTCACTAAAAGCTCTTAGTGAATACATAATTGTTTTTTTATTGTGGTTGATAGCAAAGTCGCCAATCGGGCGAGACACTTAAAATAATGTCCCTGTACATCAAATAGTATATACACCTCAGGACCAAAGTGTTTTTAAATCCCTTGACAAATTATAGCCCTCCCGTTGGTCGGGCTATAAACTTTTTGTCTCGGGATTTAAAATAACACTTTAGTCCCTAGGTGTATAATGTACTATTATCTCTCTGTGACAAGTAAGCAGGTAACCGCAATAACCGGTAAATATTATAATTATTGGTGACATTTTGCCAACCAACAAAAGCCTGCTAATTGATTTTTCAGGCGCTAAAATCTTCGCACTGGCTGATACTAAAACCGGATTCTCGATTCGCTGAAAATCATTATATTTGGCGCTGAATATGAAACAGGTTTTTACAAAATTGTTTCTGTGGATTCCGAGAAATTCACGTTTGAAATAGCGTTTAAAGGGATTTTGTTGGTTTTCAAAATGTCACCATTAAGTAACACTCATATACCAAGAGTTTTCTTCAAACCGTATTATTCAATATACTATTATCACTTACATTATTCTCACACGTATGCATTGCCAAATAAGAATGACTTTAATTTTAAAACTCTTTACTTAGATAGATAGATAGATAATTTATTTATGTCAAGGTACATAGTACTTACACAAGTCATATAAATGAGAATAAACAAATAGTATTAAAAAAGTAACAAAATACAAATGTTTTATACTGTCACAAACAATCTAAAATCATTACATATATAACATTCTAAAATCAACACTTAAATATTTCGCACATCACAATTTAAAAATTCATTAACCGAATAAAATGCGCCCTTCACAAGAAACGCCTTTACCCTGTTTTTAAAAGCTTTAATAGGTAAAAGCTTCAGATCCACGGAAAGCTTGTTGTCTAGCCTGATCCCTAGAAAGTCAGGTCCACTCTGGCATCTTTTTAACCTCTTATAAACAATAGCTAAGTTCTCTTTATTTCGCGTATTGTAGTCATGCAACTCGGAGTGAGATTCAAATTTATCTCCATTGACCTTCATTAAAAGAAGAGTTTCAAGTATGTAGACCGATGGAAATGTGAGTATTCCATGGTCTTTAAAAGCATCCCTGCAGTTCTCCCTGAAAGATAACCCCGCTATCGTTCTGATAGCTCTTCTCTGCATTTTAAAGACCCTGTGAGTATGGCATGAGTGACCCCACACAATAATCGCATAAGTGAGAAAGGAGTGTATCAATGCATAATATGCAGTTTTTAATGTACTGGTGGATACGGAAGTGCTTAGTCCTCTTAATGCAAAGGCTCCTTTTTTTAGTTTTTCGCAGACGTAGTCAATGTGATGGTCGAATTTGAGTTTGTTGTCAAGTTGTACGCCAAGAAATTTTATTTTTGCCTGATTATCAGGCATCTCTGACATGTCTCTCAAGGAGAAGACCATTTCATAAGTTTTGTCTTTGTTGAGCAAAAGTTTATTGGCCTTGAACCAGTCCTCAGCTCTCGCCTGTGCCTCACACAAGGCCTCCCTTGCCAGGTCAAGTGAGTCCGCCTGGCAGGACAGCGAAGTATCGTCCGCAAAGATAGTTAACAATGCTAGATTATTGACAAGTTGAAGATCATTGATGTAGATAAGGAACAACAATGGGCCCAGAACTGACCCCTGCGGTACACCCACATCAACCATCCTCTCCCCGGACAAAGTGTCTCCCACCCGAACAACCTATGCTCTTCCTTTTAAGCATACCAATGCTATCCGGGTGAAAACCGTAATATTCAAGTTTTCGTAGGAGTATGTCGTGCGCGACACAGTCGAAAGCCTTGCTCAGATCACAAAATGTCGTTGCGTGATATCTTCGATTTTCAAATGAGTCCATTATACCCGAGACCAAGTTAAGTATACCCAAGGTTGTGCTCTTACCCTGTCTAAAACCAAATTGTGTAGGAGTGAGAAGGTTATTATTATCCAATTCTAATAACTTAATCAAAACAGATGCAAAAATCGCCAACTTTTTAATTCATAAATATTACTTCTGTTGTGCAGTGTATCTACCTACTTCTGTATAGCGAATACCGCCCGATATTGTAGCTTTAAATATGCTTTTACTTTATAATTAGAGCTTGTCACATGCACCGACATGCACTGCATTCTTTAGACAAATAACCAAGATCAAAACCAAAGCTGGAAAATAATTTCTTTCAAGTGACATTTTCTTCGCCTTTATTTTACAGAGAGCTGGCGGCCGACGCCGGTTAAAGCGCAAATAAACCTTTCAGAACAAAAACTTCTTTTGCAGCAACAGTTATTTCCTCTTTGAAACAAAGTCCCTTGACCAAGTAAACAAAGCGGTTCTGTGCATTGCTAAATACCGCAACACCTACGATACGGTCCAGTGTAATACTAAGACAGTGGACATCAAAGACCCCAGAGTAAGCCTGACTCCTTTGACACCAGAGTCAACTTGAACTTTAATTATCACCCTCTGTCGGCCAGCCTTTAAGATGACTTTGATTTCGACACAGGGATGTGTTTACATTCCTGATCATTTGTTAAGTGTCCGATTCTCTGAGTTGGTTTGAGAGCTCGTGTGTAAATTGTTTTGCTACTTTGTTTAAACTTGCAGCAATTTAAATGGGAAAAATAACTACAGTAAGGCCGAAAATTTTGGAATATATTTACATCTTTTTAAAAAATGCACATTCTTTCAAATATTGAATTTTAAATTGAATCCGTTATTATTATTTGAATAATCCTGGGGTAAGTATATAAAAAATATGTTTTTGGTTATTTTACATAATGTCACTTCGTTCCACGTGCTAAGCAACTAGACTATGGCCCGAAATTTCATGAATTAGGAACTTTAGGTATTTGCACGACATATTATTATGTTAGTTGGAATTTGAAACTTCAATACATTTTCATATTTGACATTTTAATGGACTAAACTGTATATTAATCTTAGGTATAGAACAACAATTTGCATTATCAGTAGAGCTCCCCAATGTGGCTTCCTCCTAGCATTACCTATTCTGATTTATGATTTTGAAACAGGTTTATATTCTAAAAGGAACAAAAAACTGGTATAGTCGGATCTGGTCTTATCGTGCGGTTCATACGATTCAAGAAAGACATACTCTCAGTTTTTGTTTTCTTTATTTGCGTTTAATTTTACCCTCTAAATAAAATACGTAAGATAAATGAGACAGACTTATTCCATTTTGACATGAAAAAAAAGGATATGTATTTACTTTCCAGCGATTCTAAAAAAGTTTAGAATAGCACCAGCTACGTTTTATTTTAAATATGCCAGTTTTGTGACTTTGACAGTTTGTGACAAAATAAAACAATTTTCTGGGTTTTTGCATCCCCAATAAAAAAAAATGGTACTTATTATTATTATGAGAAACATGTTGGTGATGGTCTTAAATCCGACCAAGTACAAATAGTTTGGCAATATTCGTTAGATCATATTACACAAGAGTACTGAAAGAAATTGGTGGAACATACAGAAATATTAATAAGGGATTGGTGGGATCGAGAACAAGTACTAGATATCGAAGTAGCGCCAATGATAATTGCTCCATTCGAGGACGACTCAGACGACAAGGACTTTTCAGATTTTATAAGTGACGATGAGAGTTTTTAGGCTATAATTATAAACGGTATTTTTCGTTTACATTTTTTAGTATTCTTGGGTATTAAATTATGCTTTTTCTTTCATGCACATTATTCTGCATAGTCCTTAAACTAATTCCCAGTGTTTTCATTACGGTTTCCTGCATATTGGTTTGCGAATTTCCACTTTTTCTTTCATTATAGAAATAGTTTATCAGACTAAATGCCATTGTATTTTTAGGTTTTAGTAGTAAAATTGTTAAAATAAATTCCACTGTTTATTATTGTCGTTTTTAATTAAAGGGTATAATTTTTTTTTAACTTTTTCAACTCCCCTGTACATAATTTTTACAAAACGAATAATATTAGGTATATGTGGCTATCTTCGCGATAGCTAAAATAATGAAACTATTTTCCTTCCTTCGGTATATTTGTAAATAATCTCACAACATTTTGGTAGCCTCTGTGTTGTCTGATTTGACGCATATGATCAGTGACCTTTGGACCCGCACGTTAAGACCAGATCTGACTATAGTTTATTACTCTCGTTGGAGCGAATCTAAGCTACTCCACTAACTGATTTTTTTCTACTCCCATATGGATATTTGTAATTTCCTTTACACTTAAGGATAAGAAAAGAAGGCTATTTCAGTTAACTCTACGGCAGAGTGTCATAATCCTTAATATCAATGCTGCACAGTGTTGCAACCTTTAAAATTAAAATTTTCCATTTAAAAAAAAATCCTCGAATGCACACAATACTAAAAAAATATTTTAAGCAGATCACAAGCAGAAGTGATCCTAAAGAATATCCCACGAATATAATATAAAAATTTCCTTTTCCCGTTGGAGACAGCGCCGACCTATCATTCCTCTGTGCATTGGATCTTTATTTCTCACCAATCCGGAAATTTTCCATTAGTTTACAACATGGTTATAAAAATTATATTTCTCTGTATAGTCCTTATAAAGTACTGACCAATCACAGTTTATTCTATTTATTGAGGCTCCACCTTCTTTTTTAAGACACTAAATTATATAATTCATATGTATACGGTACAATATGTTAATAATTTGTTCACTATAACAAAATTTAGGTATACACATCTTTAATAGCTTTATTAATAATACAACCTGCTGAATTTGCATAGAAAATTAATTTCATGTAGCATTGTTATTGAGTTTGTTTTACCATAATTTCTAACATGATCATTTGGCCGAAACGACAAAACGATGAACTTGGAATCCAGTGGTCTTACGTTCAAGTCCGGCAGCCTGAAAACAATTTTAACACGACACAAGGGTCGTAAGTTTGGTCGTAGAAAAAATATACTGTTCAACTCGAAAGTTTGGATGATCACATCCACTCTTGTTGTTGAAACTATTATTGTTGGAATACATTTTTATACTATTACTGTTCCTTTCTAAGCAAAATTAGTGTATTTTAAAATCCGGTGTACGAATACGAAATAACCATAATTGTAAAAACCCTTAGCAGGTCACAGAAGATAATTTGGAATGCTCTAATTATAAACCAAACACAAACACAAGTCTTATCTAATAATTATTATTCTAGTCTATAATGTTTGATGTAGAAAAATAATTATTTATGCAATACTTCCTAAATCAAAGAATACAAAAACTTATTTAAACGGCACGCGACAAACCATAAAAGAACAAATTAATTGATTAGAAACAAAAATTATATTGCCCGCGTATTGATTTCAAATTTGGTATAATTTCCTGTCTGCGTGTTTTGAGGAAATGAAATTCAAGCGTGACTCTATCCGTTTGTTCTGTCGTCCTCTCTGGGGCAAATCGCTTTATCCCTGGGGGTAAAAATATAATTTTTATAAATGTAGGAAAAAAACGATATTGCTGTTATGTCGATTGTTTCCGGCTATTCGTTTTCATTTCGAATTAATCCATTATTTTTGGGAAATTAGGTAAATTGGAATCGAACCTTGCCTGCAATTAGGGTATTAAGCAAGATAGAAGTTGATCTATCTAAGAGCAAAGAAAGGCAAATTCTGCCTTTACCAGAACTCAGAAGCAGTTTTACACTGCCTACCTCCCACATGTCGAATGAATCACCGACAAACGTGGGCTAAGAATATAACTTATTTGAGCTGGGCTACATTCTTGGTGAAACGAAATCTCCATTATATGGAAAATAAAACAGTGGTTGCTTATTATGTTTAACAGTTTTTTATTTCAGTTTCCTGACACGCGTGTTTCGATTTTTTTAAGAATCATTTTCAAAGCTCCTCTAGTAGCTCTTGTACTCACTACCTTTGAAACAGTACAGTAGTGAGTACAAGAGCTACTCTAGTACCTTTGAAAATGATCCGTAAAAAGATCGAAACACGCGTGTCAGAAAACTGAAATAAAAAACTGTGAAACATAACAAGCAACCACTGTTTTATTTTCCATATAGTGGGCTAAGGAGTCTGGAGGATCAATTTGATGAGTTGCCCCGATGGGCGACTCATCTATGACTTTGCTTCGCAACATGACACGTACGATGTTCAATCTCAAGTCAATAAGTTGTTCCTTATTGACATAATAATAATGATAACACATTAAATAATAGTCGTTTGTGCAACAAGAGTGGATATGATGTCCATATCGCACGAGGAAGTAAATTGAGCACTCCGCCTACGGCAAACTGTTAACGTGGAAAGAAAAGTGGCAATAGTGTAAGTAGAAATAACATAACCTTGCAAATTTTAATAAAAAAATGGATTTGTTTTCTAGAAAACTTATAATTTCGTCTGTTTTATCGGGTTATCTTTATGTTCCACCATTTAAGGAAGAATTACCAGTTAATTTTCTATGTTTGATGCGTATAATAAAAGTTTTAAGATCAATTGGGGTTGGATTCCCGTATATATATCGGAAAATATCCCCGTGCACAAATATTTATAATAATATATTATTTATATGGAAAAAAATACCCAAGGTTAGTAAGAAAACGTTCATTTGGTAGGTATATAGTACATTTTATGCAAAGCTTGTAGTAATTGTCTAGAAAAAAAATAAAGATATTTTTGAAATAAGAAAGTGGGTCTGTGTGCAAATCTTTAGTTCGGTCAGAAAATAACAAGAATTTGGTAGAAATATATTTTGGTATTAATTTTGTTATTATACCTTCAATTTTTGCACCATTTCGTGTACTCTCTAGGAAAATATTGTTATACATACATAGACTTTGGGATAAATGTTTTGATTTAAATTTAAAAAGAACAAATTTCATCTGACAGATTTGCATATTTTTGAAGCATATTGTTAACCTAAATTCTCTCAACTGTCAGAAAACGAATTTACGACATGTACATTTGGCTTCTCTGTAATTGACTGTGATTGGTCAGTTTCATAACCTAACTAGGATGGATATGAAATTTTGCCGCACAGTTAACTGAAATATCCTACTTTACTCGCCACTTAAATGTAAAGAAGCAATAAATTTCCATGTGGGAGTAGAAAAATGTATTTTTCACCTTTAAATTTGTGTAACCCCCTTGAAAAGTAAAAATATGGAAAGATTTTAAAAAACAAACACAAGCAAATGAGTGGGCGTTTTGTCTGAAATCCTTGAGTTAATGCGACTGGGCGTATACTTCATGAATTGTTAAAGCAATCGCAACAGATAATTATTAAACTGAGTGTAATTGGCTAAGAAAGCCATGTCGAGACAACAAGCAAACAAATAATATGTAATTAAGAGCGCCACCATTTTTATAGGGTATTGTTTCTAGTCGACTTTAAATATTTACACTTCGTTTGGTATCATTCCTTTAATTTTTACAAGGTCTATTTAACAAAGGACTTATGTTTTGATTATTTAGCCCATATTTAGCTCGATTTAAAAAAGTGTTAAATCAACATTGATTAAATGGAAAACTTTAAAAAATAATTTCCTTGTTGAATTAATGGACCATCCATTTATAAATTTTTATAGATCTTTCCGGTTTTCGTTAAACCAAATGTTTTTGTTAGTGTTTTACCTCAAAAATTTCTTAGTATTATTTATTGAGAAGCACCTACATAAATTTCAAGGGTCAGGTATCAAGAGCGTCCTCCATCTTTGTTTTGTTATATAGGGCGTTGTGAAAATGACTTTATTATTGAAACCCGCAAATCCCGCGTGCCACTGGTGGATATATACCTAATTAAAGCAGCATTATACCCAAAATTACAAATAAAGACTTAAAAGTTAAATGAAAATTGAACCTACCTTAAATCCATCCAATACTTGCACAAAATGTACAATCCTAATAAACAATCCAGCCAGCACAAACATCTTCCAACTAGAATTTTCGGGACTTATGATATGACTACACATGAACTAAATATGACCTCAGAGTCGGTGCAACTTTGGGTAATACAGTTACTTAAGATCTTAAGTTAGTATTTATCGGTTAAACTACGTGATGTAGATGTCACTGAGTTTCTTTCGGATTGAGGTCGCTAATACTTAGTCATTGACTCTTACGCCATTTAAACGTAGTAATCTAACCTTAAATGCCAAGGTATTAACTGTGATGCTAAAATAAGTCATACAGACGTCGCACTATGACTTCCACGAACATATTTTTTGGCTACGCTTTTTTACAGGAGTTGTTTCTAGGGCGCACCCATAGAATAAGTCGACCGACAGTCGTTTGTTCGACAAAAGAGTGCGAATATTAATTTGCCTCGATTTTTTCTCTCTTTATATCCGAAAGACCTGCTTAACTGTAACTTCATGTAAATGAAATAGGTACATTGCCAATGTTTTGACAACAAAAAGAATTCCCATTTATTTCTCCTCTTATTAATACCCTGAACAATGTCCCGGAAAGGAACGGTAAATATGCTCTTGTTCAACATCTTGCCCACAGTTGAATGAAATCCAGTCCTAAGAAAAATTACCTTTTTTAACAAAATTAATTTCAAAAATGCACAATATTAACGATGGAATCAGCCGCAGGCTATTGGTGTTCCTTATAAAATCTAGATATAGCGGCTTTCCAGTCCAACTTAATAAAATCATTTTTTTTAACAATGTCATAATAATTATATGTAAAAATCGACTAGATCAATTCTCTTCATCCAGTTGGTTGTGTTATTGCACTTTTGGCAACTAGGCTGGATCTAAAGAAACTATCGACTTTTTATTTATTTATTTATTCATTTATTTCAAAGCATCAACAGCAAAAAGCCAATTACAGACACTCAACTTAAACTATAGTCAGGCAGCACAACAAAGTCATAAATAACAATAGGCTTAGCAAAGTATGTATAAAACAGAATTTATAGAATACGTCACAATACAACAATTAGTTTATAAGTAATTTATCCTGTATAAGTTTTTTAAAGCTTCTCAGATTTACAAGGTCGATATCAATATCAGAAGCATACAAATTAAATAAATGACATAATCTATACAGGGGGGAATTTCTGTACAGATTCGTTCGCGGAAAGGTCAGATAAAAAACATTTCGATTTCTAGAATTAACGCGATTGAAGGTAAACGGAAGCTGTTCAAGAATATCAGGACAGTCAATATCACCCTTAAGGATTTTAAACATTGTACACAAGAATATCCTTATCCTTCTTTTACTTAAAGATAATCTGTTAAAAATTCCCAGAAGATCCTCATTATTACAACCCTGAAGTGGATAAATCCCAAACTTTCTATAATGCATGCATTTTAAGAACCTTCTCTGTACTCCCTCAATCATCCTTATCCAAATGTTATACTGAGGAGACCAAATTATGGTGCCATATTCTAAAATTGGTATCACCAAGGTGTCAAACAAATAAAGGATGACATCAACATTGAAGTTTTTAGTACTTCTTGCAATTAATCCTGCAATTCTTTGGGCACTCTCAATTTTAGAAATTATATGACTGGAAAAAGACAAGGTAGTATCAAATAATATTCCCAGATCCTTCTGTTCATTAACCCTCCGAAGCTCCGCATCATTCAACGTATAGTCATGGACAACAGTATTTTTATTAAGTGTAAACGACATACAGGCACACTTATTTACATTTAAGTTAAAACCATTTACATTACACCAACTAGCAACATCACAGAAGTCCTGCTAAAGTGTCTCACAGTCATTCCTTGAATTAATCTCAAGAAAAATCTTAAAATCATCCGCAAAAACTAAGCCGTTTGAATTCCTAACCTTAGTCATAACCTTGTTAAAAGCTACTATGAAGAGCAGCGGTCCTAGATTAGAGTATTGCGGCACCCCTGATGTACTCTTATAAACAACAGATCTACATCCTTTTATTTCTTCATACTGTCGTCTATCGTCCAAATATGACTGAATCAGTTTAATTAGAAAAGGAGAAACATCTAAGTCAGACAAAGAGTTTAGAATAACACAATGCCTCACTCTGTCAAAGGCTTTCTCCATATCAGTATAAATAACATCTACTTGGGTTTTCCGGTGTAAGGCATCATGCACGTATTGGGAAAAGGTAGTCAAGTTGGTAAAAGTAGATCTTTTTGGTAAAAAAACCGTGCTGACAGGAGGATATTCCACCCGAATTCTCACTATAGAGCATATCAAAAATTATCCGTTCAAAAATCTTGGAGACCGCACATACAATAGTTATTGGACGATAGTTCTTAATATCCTGCCTGGAGCCATTTTTATGAATTGGAATGACCTTACTAAGCTTCCACCTATCAGGATAAACTGAGGTTTTAAGTATTAAATTAAATAATAGTTGAAGAGGACGACTCAAGAACTCACAACAGCCCTTCAAGACATAAGAAGGGATCCCATCTGGACCAATAGCTTTATTAGGTTTTATTTTCATTACGGCTTTCTTAATATCGGCCAGTGAAATTTCTTTATTACAAAAAAATGATTTTAATTCAGTTGCGTTACAACTTATATCGTTATCATCAACAAATACAGACTTAAAGAACGTTGCAAACCCATCAGCAACGTCCCTCGCACCAGCGAACATTTTATTGTCCAGTGTCATTTCATACAATAGGTCTGGACTGTCTTTTAAATTTTTTAAATATGACCAAAAGTATCTAGGATTACTCCTGACACTAACCTCGACTTCCGTCAGGTATGCTGTATAAGCAGTATTGATTCGATTTTTAATTAAAGTTCTTAAATTATTATATTTAAGCTTCCAATACTGAGATTTAAATTTTCTTGATTTAATCAAATATTTATGTTTTTGTTTACTAAGTTTAATTATTTCTTTGGTAAACCAGACAGGATATCTCTTACCTATTTGCGTGGACTTAGGGACACACCCCTCAAATATGTCTTGAAATACAGAATAAAAACCCTCCAACGCTCCATTCACATCCGTAATACCATCCAAAAAATCCCAATTTTGACATCTAAAAAGATTATACATTACTGGATAATCAGCTTTTTTGAAATTAAACTTTGTTAAGGGCATAAATTTACAAGGTTTAGCAGCACATTTAGTTGACAAATTCACCTCTAGGCAGGGGTGATGGCCATCAACAGGCAACAGTTTATCCTCTGCAAGGACAACACGGACGTCATCAAAAGAAGCAATCACAAGGTCAAGAATCACATTGTCACATTTCTAATTTGATTATGTTGAGATAAACCATTAAATGATAGAAATGCCCTAAGATCATTTACTATTTCATTACAAGAAAGATGGTTTACATAATTAGGAATATTAAAGTCACCCACAATAACACAGTCCGAGTTGGCCCTATTACTTATATTACTTTCAATTTTATCATACAGCTTCCCATATACGTCACTGGGACTGCCGGGAGCTATATATACCAAAATAACATACAAAAACCGATTTCCCACCAATTTTATACAAATACATAAAGCTTCCTGCTCATCATCAAACATTCTGACTTCAGAAGCACTCAAAGAATCTCTCACGGCGAGGAGGACTCCTCCACCCTGAGATTTACCAGTCAGCAAGACACTGCTATCCTTTCTAAAAATAGTTCTATTGTCAAAACAAAATTCCAAAGTATAAATAGTATCATTTAGCCAAGTCTCTGTCAATGCTACTATGTCAAAGTCACTATTTAACAAATTACATCCAAGTTTTTTTAATTTAGTTTTTACTCCTCTACAATTTTGATAGAAAACTGATATGTCACCTTTTAGGTGTCCGGTGCGTTCTGAAAAACCTGTTGAAAATTCGTTTCATTAAATTCACCCAAACTAGACAAAGATAGATCAAGAGAAGAAATGCTACCGGCAGATGCGCCCCCACCCAAGGTAGCACCCTCGTTAAGTGAAGTATAGTTTGACATCGACTGCCCGGACATATTATTGTAATTCAGCTTCACATAAGTGAGATTTTTACAATTACTAAAATCCAAAACATTGAGAATATGCCCGGATATTCGAATATTTGTATGCTTCCTACCTAAATTATCGCATGTATCAATAAAAAATACCTTGTTTGATGAGAACTTATCAAAGTTATAAACTAAATTCTTTAAATTACAATTATAATTAAGACACTTATTAAAACATTTAAAACGAACAGCAGGAGATAAAATTATTACATTTGTATGGGTACAATTTTTAAGTTTATTTAGCATCACAGACAAGTTAGGCGTTTTTAACTCCCAAAAATCATTATGACCAGCTGAGAGTATTAAATAGTCATTGCTATTGAAGTCTTTAATTAACGCATTCACATTATCGAGAACAGTCTCACAACGGGCAAAAGACTTAATGACACTTTGCACAATATATCTTGATGTATCAAGTTTGTCCCCTAATTTAGAGAACAGCCCCTTGCCAGTTTGATCACTCAGTAAGGGAACTCTACTTCTTGATTCATGGTATATGGTCTTATCTACCTTTTCTTGAAACAACTTCTTCTCAAGAGCTTCTGTTTGTGTTTGAGCATCTAGGTTTTCTACATTAACTGATTTACGCATATTAAGCTCTTTCTTAGTATTTATTAAATCCTGTATATATTTGTCGTTATCTTTAGATAAACAGGAGATATTATTAAGCAGAGAGTTGTTAAGAACTTTAAGTTCGGCAAGTTCACTTTCAAGGCACACAATTTGTGAGATGTGCATCTTAAGTTCCTCAGTCAACTTCGAGTTTATTCCAAGGTTTTTAAGTAACTCTTTATTGGCAATCCGATAGGACATGGGATATGATTTTTTTAATTCTAAAAGATATGTTTCCATGGATTTCTACCATCTCATTTTCCTGTTTCCCCAAAATTAATAAATAAAAATGTCACTTGCAAAGCAACAACTTTTTAATGGATAATATTCATTCCCTTATCACTTTTATATTAGATTTTTTTGCTAGTTTTTTAGATCACCCCATAAGTAAAAATCCAATGGGGTGAGGTCTGGGGATTAGGCAGACCTCATAATTTTATTACCTCTTTTCCCTATACACTGATTTGGAAACATGGTTCAAACATTTGTAAGCTAAAACGACCGGTGGAACCAGGGTTCCAAATCATTTTCTAGGTGGTGTGACACAAAATTTTTATTTTAAATTCAAATCACAGGGATTTGGACAGATAAATCTATCAAACCCCATATGGTTGAATTTGCTTTTTTAAACAATATTTTATTCCTCAAAATTATAAAGAACCTTCAATTTAAAATAAAAATTTAGTGTCACACCACCTAGAAAATGATTTGGTCCCGGCGCGGCGTCAACGACGGGTCTCATTTATTGTCTCATTTTAACTTCCGGACTAGCTAATATGTTTGTTTCGCTCTAAGGTTCCAATTTATTCCAATCATCTTTTGTTTACTATAAACCCATAAGGTCAATTGTTGGTCTAAGTAAAATACGGCCGAAGGGTTCGATTTACATTGGGGAGTTTTCACATTACACTTCCACTTTAAAACTTTTGCATTTTGTGAAGGATATTATTTTTTTTATTTTAAAAATCAATAAGTATAGTGGGCCAAATTTGTAGGTGGGTCATTGACCAAATGATCTTGTGGACAAGCCGCGTCTGATTACTACTAAATTAAATTATACTAATGATTCTTTCTAATCAAAATTCTAATAATAATAAAGGAAGGGAGGTTTTCAACAACCCCTTAGAGACCAGGATGGATTTTTAATATAGCCGAATTATTTCCTGAGTATCAGTGGCTTACCGTTAAATTCATTTTTTAAATGATTTCAAACATATATATATATCACATTATTTTTAAAAATGTTTTTGTATCTCTTTAATATAACTTGGAGTCAATTTGGCTGAGGATAAATTTACTTTATATTATTACATCATAAATAAATGCTTATTTTTATACAGGGTGATTCCTAAGTTGATACTTCTTTTTTAGCTGTGTATAGAAGGCATTAAAATAAACAACATTTTCAAATATATTTTTTCAAAAAACTTAAAAATAGCCGAGTTACAGAAGTAAAAAATCTAAGTGCGGGCCTGGTAATCAAAACGTAGCCCTTTACTTTATATTGTTTTTGTCCTTTTTTTGTATTGTTAGTATGTTAGTCATGCATTTACCGAGTCGGTCGTCAGTTCTTTATTTGGCAATTCACTCCTGTGTGTTCTTCTGAAGCAAGTTAATTTTTAATTGGTGACACGTGAAATATGGTAAAATTTGAAAACAATGAACTAAAAATATGGTGCTCATTTAGAGTGAGTGTCTTCAAAGTACGGCATTTGCGTAATGTTATTTAACGGGCAAGTTAGGCAGAACCGTATTTGATCCATAGTGTAATAAATGAGTGTACCTTATTTTTGAGTTTTTTGAAAAAATGTATTTGAAAATGTTTTTTATTTTAATACCTTCAATACACAGCTAAAACAGAAATATCAACTTAGGAATCACCCTGTATAATAGCCGTAACATGAAAATTATTATTTTATATAATATTAAAGTGAGATTAGTAATTTAACTCTGATTTAGGTAAAGATATAAGTAAAAGTTGATCTAATGTCTTAATGTAGTAATAATAAAGTAGCGGAATCGGTTGTACATAATTCCACATCAAACAACTCGCCTCATCCAATCTAACAAAAGTATCTTACTGTGAAGCTTACTCATGCGGTAAAATGCACAGTAGTCAAAATAAACACAATCCGTAAATACAGATTACACAATGAAAAAATCAAGGGGAGCTATTATAAAACTTGCATAAAGCAAAGATTGAAAGTAACGACCACCCACTAGGTGGCGCCTTTTTAGGGTCATCGAAGCGTGGCGGCCAGAATGTTATTAACTTCTTTTGTTGGCCTCGTCATCTTTGAAAGTGATTAATATCAATTCGAATTATATTTTGGGTTTGGATAAATTAAAAGTAGAAATTTCTCAAATGGGAATCGATAATAATAAAGGAGAATTGGTTTCTTTTTGATTAAGAGTTTCTATGGTTCTCTAAGTAATTTTTAAAAAGAATACTATTAGCATCTTAAAAAACGACTTACGAATTTATGCGAACCATAATAACATAAAAAAATTATTTCATATACTTTTTAATGGTTCCAATTTTTGCTATAGGTACGGTGGGCGCGGGCGCGGATCCGGGAGGGGGGGTGAAAGCAGTTTCATCCCCCTCTAAGCCTTACAAAATGGGTGTTTTTTTACTTGGAGCCTTGAAAATTGTAGGGCGTGTGAAGAGACAGAATTTTTTTTAGAAGTCACTTTTGAAAGTGGGAAGATTACAGTATTTTTTTTAGTCGCTCATCCCTCAACAATATTCTGAATCCGCCACTGGGTGGGCGTTAATAGAATTTGGTTAGATTAAATATATTGATATCATACTTCAAAAGTATATAGTTTTACTAAATAAGTCGTGTTTCAAATATATACAGGGTGTTTGGTAAGTATCTGGTAAACTTTGTTATAAAAAAAATGTTAAAATAAGTTTAGTGTCTCATATATAGTGAGTGACACACTCTTAAAAATGGCTTGGTATTTTGTACTAATTTTTATTTGTTTTCGTGTTAACGTGACTAAAAATAACTATTTTTGGTTTGAAAATCAAAAAAGCTTTTTTTCTTGGTTATATTTACAAAAAAATAATGCCATTAGAATAAATAAAATATCTTTTCATATTTATTGACGGAAATAGAATATTCTGTTTAGCTGAATTTTACTCTGTATATATCCTATTTAAATGTTACATTAAGGTTTCTACAAATTATTATTTATCAATTAAGCTTGTTGTAATAACACGTTATGAATTTATAGTCCCTATATATCAATAAGATAATTCTTATTTACCAGAACTAACTTTTCTCCTCAAGTAATATTATTATTCATATGTATAACTAACAGCAGCAGCGCCAGGATTTTTGGGATGAGTGGGCACAAGTGGGCCCGATGATTTTGGAGTGGGCACTACTTAAATCGAAAGTGACTTCTAAAAAAAAAAAAAGGTCGCCGTCGCCCGCCAAGCTCTATTACGCCATAAGCGGGGACGAACAAAACTTCCTTATTATCTCATCGTTCTCTTCAAAATAACATACATCACTCTTTTCTCTTTCATTGCCAAGTCTCTTTTCCCCCTGGAAAATGCCATCATAAAACCGAATCCATCAATTTTGGGGGGGCACCAGGGTGGGCACTCATGTTTCTAGGGTGGGCCGGTGCCCACCCTGGCCCTCCCCCTGGCGCCGCCGCTGATAACTAACGTCATCGCTGATCGAAAGAGAAGGCTTAAACAGCCTTAACTAGAACCCAGGAGCAGCCAAGCTGCCTATCTCTCAAGTGTCGAATAAATCACCGACAACAATGACCTAAGGAGTCTAGAGGATCAAAGTAATAACTGGACATCGAACGTGTCACATTGCCAAGCCAGATCACTGATGAGCAACCAGAATCAGAAACAAGGATGACCTCACATTTCATTTTAAGTGAGGCAAGGAATGTTAACATCAAATTAAATGACAGGCCTGCCGTAGTTAATTCACCACGGCGCTGAGCATCCGGGGTTTTGCACGCTGTGCAACCCCTTCGTCTATTACCCGCTGTCCCCTCACCTTGTCAGTAGGGAATGGCAGTTTACGGAGTTTTTAGACTCACTGCTAACAACGGTATGCCCTGTCTTCTTCCGTTAATATCTCAATCCTTTTGTTGTTTCGTCCTACTGGGACTCATCAGAGACGCGCGACCATCCTGAGGCCGCGGCCCGCAAAGGGTCTGCGCCTATAGATGGTCAATCGTCTGCAGACGATTGACCAAGGTGAATTAACTACGGCAGGCATGTCATTTAATTTGATGTTAACATTCCTTGCCTCACTTAAAATTAAATGTGAGGTCATCTTTGTTTCTGGCTGCTCATCAGTGATCTGGCTTGGCAATGTGACACGTTCGATGTCCAGTTAGTAACGTCATCGCTGTTGTATCCACTTTACTCTATTCCGAACATTAAGGACGGGAGTCGTAGCACGGCAGGATGATTTTGATGTGACGTGTCCATTGTTTCGTGTTTTTAAGGCAAGAATTCGCAATTCTCAGTTTAATTGCCTGGTTATTAAACGCATGCTTATCTGTGACAATATTTGGTGTAATATATTTGTGTTTATTGTCTTTTTTTCTCATTTTATTTTTTATCATTAAATAGGTTTTTTATAGTAAAGCATGGCAATGATCTGATAGAAGTAACTTAAATATATTATATTTTTCTTTGTTTTGTTTATATTTTAAACAGAAAGTGCACAGGAATTGTTTAATAAATATTTTGTAATATTGACAGAAATACTGATACTGATCGTGTATAGGGTCCCCAATATATCTACATGTGTAAGTATATTTTGTAACCAAATTATCCTTGAATGATTTATATGAAGTTTTCAAAATATCTTTCTGTTTATATAATAGCGATATGAAATTTTTTGTATTTGGTCAGATTTAAAATTAGTCCCTATGACTTTTTTTTAGAAATGAAACATCTTTAAGTTATTTCTATGAAATTAACTTGCGAATTGTGCCATGCTTTATAAGCAGTTCATTTAAACTTACTAATGTGCAGCTGCAATAATAATAAAATAAAATTTTTACATATTTATACTTCAACTTGTTTCTTACAATTAGAATGTACAGAAAAAAGATAATAAATACAACGTTGTGACATACATAAGTGATTATTACATACTCTATGAAAATTTCATCTTTGGGCCAAATAAATTATTGCTATGGCAATATTTGTAGATTGCATCATTAATAAAAACAATACTTCTTTGAAAAAAATCCAACTTTTCATCTTTACATAATTATTAGTTGTGAAAACTAAAAGGTATGGTTTAAAAGCAGGAGTATATTAGATATAAAAATTGCTTTAGATACCCGTATATAAAATTTCGTTGTGACAACTAAAATTTGTTGGTTTATGTTATTAATTAGTTCAACAGTTCAATGACGGCAATTTTTTTTGGTTGTATAGATTAATTTTTGGGTTGAGTCCGATTTCACAAAATTAAATGGTTGTCAGAACCAAATTTTAGTAATTTATACCATTATTGTTAAGAGTGTAGTAAATAACTTAATAACGTTTTATTATTTTGCCTATCCTGCTTTAATTGGCACTGCACGTCACTGCAGTATACCTTGTATCTAACATAGGTCATAAAATAAAACAATAAATATAAACACGAACGTACAGGTTTATCCATGTCATATCGACCTTCTTTTATTTGAAACACGTTTAGGAACTATTTTATTGGGGTAAATAAACGTAGAGTCGAAGAAATAAAACCTAATGGACTCAAGACACAAGTCAGCGCTATTCACGACGACACACAAGTCAATATTTGCCATATCGTATAGCTCAACAACCGTTCATATTTCCTATAAATGCTGATTGCGTTCGCGCCATCAAACTGATTATTTGTCTAAGTTTCAGTTGGATCGGGAAAAATAAATGGACTCTTCGAGCTCTGGATGAACGTGATAAAAGTCAGGACGTATTTCGAGATGTCATAAAAACTGTGGACCGTGGTGAAAAAGACAGAGCACGTATCTCGGCCTTTTTGGCCAATAAACCTTGATTTGATGATTTCTGAAGTAAAAACTACGTTTGGGTTATTCTTAGCCAACACGATGTTTTTGGGTCGCCTCATCGTTAAATAAAAAGACTGAAAGAAAGGAATGTAAATACCAATAATAATAATAATAATAATAATAATAATAATAATAATAATAATAATAATAATAATAATAATAATAATAATAATAATAATAATAATAATAATAATAATAATAATAATAATAAAAATCAAATCAATCAAAAACAAAATTAAAGGATTTTATATAATCAGATGTAAATTAAAACTTTTAGAGTATTTTAAAATTAATAGAAAAATTTAATTTTTACACATTGAAATTTTTTTTAACTAGGTCGCGTGGCCCCCCTAAGGGCGGATTGCGCTTTTTGTCGGTGGGGGGGGGGAGGTTAATGCGTCCTTCTTCCAATGGTAAAACCAAGAGGGGGGCTGCCTCCCCCTTTCCTTGAGCCTAGGAGTTCGGGTCTAAAACACTAATTGCAACCTAATTTTTCGTTCCACGCTTGGACTCTTAATCTAATAATAATGTCAATCATCTCATACAATGTGGATTTAGGAAGGATTTTGGAACTACTGTGGCTTTTACAAATTTAACAGAAGACATTATTCTCGCCTCTCGTTGTGTTCAATTTTAATTATTGTCATTTTGTATATGGTTTTTGCTTGAGAGTAGAACTAGGATTCAAAAAATTTAGAAATTATATCTTTAATTGGTATGGTATGCCAAAAGTTTAATCACATTTCTTACTTGTACAAGACTATTAACACGTTGAGAAAAAATGAAAGTTCATAGATTTATTCATTTTAGGAAACAAAGGAAAATTAATCTAGGCGTCCATTTTTAAAACAAACGATTTCATTTAAAATTTAAAAGTTGACTTCAGTTCCAGTTAAACCGGAAGTTGGTTTGAAGTCTCCAAGAAATGGCAATTTACACACTCATTAACTTCTTAAATTTGTAAATCCTTATTTCCAGAATTACGGAAAAAATTGGTTATTTGATATATCTAATACTAACAAATATAGTACGTAGTATGTTTTGAGACTGCTATTCGCTCCTTGCCTATTTATATAAGATCTAGTTAGCGGTCTGATTTCGGAAGTTAGCCGCAAGATTCAGAACACGGAACATTACACATTCGACCTCCCCGGGGGTGCCTTGTTTGCCCTCTTATATGAGCATCCCCTTTTGGCGTTTGTTGTTCCGCCTCGCAGGGGGCTTGATCGACGTAAGTCGTAAGCAAGTTCCGAATTTATAATTTCACCCTCTTAGCTAAGTTTCATTTCAGAGTTTTTGTTAGTATTATAATCTTAGATTATGTATGTTTCCGGATAAGGGCAATAATATCTTATTCAGATTTAATAATGGTTCGTTATTAAATACCTGGAAGCAAACAAAGTTGAGATTTTGTTATTCAAAGCATTCAGGGGCGATGCGATGTAGCAACCGGGCTTTAAAACAAACAGCTACCGGATTTTAATGTGAGGGTAGAATAAAAATAAAATTTTAACAGTGTATATTCATTTTCCGTAGTTATTATGGAAAACAGAAACAACAAGAATATTTTGACAAAATAGATACATTTGATTATATTTCTTACCGCTTAAAAATTCTTGGAAAGTTTAATTTTAGAGAATTCCATATTTTAGGTCAATTAACAAAAGCATACGATTACAGCCAATGACGCCTCATGATTAATTTTACAAAGGGTCAAATCGAAATAAGGGTATCACCCATAGGTACTTTGGTGAAAATAAAAACGTGGTTTGAGCAGTGGCGGGGCCAGGGGGAAGCAGAATGGACAGTGGCCCATCCTGAAACTAAAGATAGCCACCCATGTACCTACCCATCCAATTGTTTCTAAGGGATTAATTACCGTATTATATCTTACGCTTGAGTACCTTTTTTTTAGAAGTCACTTTGATCAGGGAGGAGAAGATTCCACCTATTACAATTTTTCTGGCCCTCTACTGGTATTGAGAATATATTTTAACTTGCATCCGTTTATTGCTCATTGTATTATTAACAGACGCATACCCAAGAGAAGAGAGAGGGGGGGGGGGGAGTTATTGGATTAACCCCCTAAAAAATTAAATTTTCAAAAATAAACTTTTCATTGCCTGTTTGGAGTTTCCACGGTTATGTTACACCAATTCGGTTTGCGTTTTATGTTTGGTTAAGTGATAATTAAAAAAATTAGAAATTAGAAGAAGAATGAACTGGATAAAGTATAATAATTAATTGGTACACAAAATATGTTTAAATCCAAACTACAGCGTATCCACACTAAAAAAAACTAATCTCTTGGAAGAAATGAATACGATTTTAATTCAAAAGCTTCATACTTTTACATAGATCTCAATATGACCTCTTTTTGTTAAAACTCGTAATTTTCTTATCATAAATATTCTATAAGAGCTTGAAATAGACAATTAATCTCTTTGTAGGAAATCATTTCATACAAGACCGCTACTTAATGATGCTCTGACACAAGAACTAAAATATACGATATTTATCGAACCAAATCACATTTCACTTCAGGCAGAGGAAGCTTTTCTTGATTCAATATCTTGGGATTTGAAACAAGAGTGGTGGTACTTGACCTAAGCGCGATTGTTATTGATCCCAGAGTGTTTATTATTGAGCTAAGAGTATTTGCTTTTGACCCAAATGTGTTTGTCTTTGAGTTAAAAACATTTTTTAAGGCCTTCCCAAGTAACACACATAGTTCCAGATCCTTACGTTTTCAGACTGGCCACTAAAACCTAGTTCCTGGGTACACCCTGTTACCTAATTTGTCACCATATCCGGTAATGCCACTCTAAGAGATTTTTTTATAGTATCTGTTACCACTCTGCTACTAGTAATTTGGAATTTGAACTCCAAAAATTTGGGTAGCAATCGGGTTGTTACGTCTAGTAATTGGAACTAGGCATATCCTTTCATTGGTACCACTAAGTGGCGAATACTACATAGTGGCGGCAGATAAGTAACGGCTACCAACTTGCGCTACTAAAATGGGTGTATTAAGTATTGGTTACTATATGGTCCCATGTATAGTCACAGAATAGTTCCAGTAACCTATATTTTGAGCCTTTAAAGTACAAGGCATTTTGGTAATATTGTTGGTTCCGAAATAGTAGCTGCAACTATGGTTTGTTACTATAAAGTTATAGGTACTATACTGTATTGACGTTTTGCTACTATAAAGTTGTAGAAACTAAAAAATTTTTCTGTATAGTGGCAGATCATATATGTACCCAACCTGTCCGTTACATTTTTTTTACACGGGTATACTTCCCAATAAGTGAAAGTGTTTTTTGTTTTGTTCACGTCGTTGTTTTGATAATATGCCTAAAGTACAGAAAAAAAAATTTAAACACTCAAGTACTTTCTATAGGAAAGTACAGCGCTTATCATTAACCAGTGTTGGACCTAGTACCAGCAGTGCTGACGATAATAGCTTTTCTATGGAGCTTCCTAGAGAAGCTGATCATAATGAGGGGCAAACTGGATTAAATTTAGAGAAGTATGAATGCAATTTAATGTAACAATGAAAACTTCTAAATCTATTTTCGAAAATTTAGTTCTTTTTCGTATATTTGTTAAAGGTTCTTATAAAGGGTGTTCCGAAATTAATGTAAAAATACCGTATTCTCCATTAATAATAAGCTCTATTATATATTCTAGAAATGTCGAGTCGGTTCGTTCTGAATTTGGAGAAACCCCAGAGCTGAAAGAAGAAAGCAATATCACTCAGGAGCTAAGGCATTGGGCCTTAAAACATCAAATTAGCCACGTTGCTTTAACTGACTTACTATGTTTACTGAAAAATAAAGGCTTAACATCATTGCCAGGAAATAGTAGGACTTTGTTGAGTACACCGAGATCTTGTGCCATTGTTCCAATGGGAAATGGAGAATTTTGGTACAACGGAATAAGAAGGATTTTGGAATTTCGTTTATGCAAAGAGAATAACCTAGAATCGGTATCTCTAATTTTTAATATTGATGGCATGCCTCCATTTAATAGTTCACCGTTAGAATTTTGGCCAATACTCCTAAAAATTCATGAATGTCCTTGTGATCAACCCATGGTAGTGGCTATTTATTGCGGCGAGTCTAAACCTCCATTACAAGAATTTTTGCATGAATTTATAACGGAACTAAATGAGATTTTGGAGACAGGAATTCAAGTTATTCAAATGAGGGTAAAGGTAAAAATTCGGTATTTTGTGTGCGACACTCCAGCACGAAGCTTTATTAAAGGTAAATACTACCTCAAATTAATTTAATGTTTTAATTAAGCATGTAAAATTTAATTCTTCGAACATTTATGGTCCACATTGCATTTTAATTTCTTAATTTTCTAATTTTGGCGGTTATTGTAGGAACTGTAGGCTTTAATGCGATTCATGGTTGTATCAAATGCACCGTTACTGGAGAATATGATAAAAATGGAAGGCATATGAGTTTTCCAAAAGTTGACTGCCCTTTAAGAACGGATGAAAGTTTTCGTAGGGCTTTAGATGAAGATCATCATAAAGTAGAATCTCCATTAATAAAACTGCCAATAGATATGGTTGAAGATATAATCATAGCAGATTCCTTACACCTATTTGATTTAGGTATTTAGGTATTACCTACCATGTCAAACCCCTAAAATAAAATGTTTTTTTAGGAGTTATGAGAAAATGTCTATATGGATGGGTTTACGGAAATTACAACTTTAAAACAAAATTGTCAGCAAGAGATATAAATTTGATTTCCGAAAAGCTCAAGCAATGTAACAGCACCAAACCAACTGACATTCACAGAGCTATAAGACCATTAAAACATCTTAAAAACTGGAAAGGTACTGAGTGGAGAACTGTATTACTATATTTGGGACCAGTAGTATTAAAGGACTACTTACCCAGCTCTGTTTACCAAAACTATTTGCTCTTATTTTGTGCTGCTACTATATTGTCATCTAAAGTCCATTTGAAATTTATTAATGCTGCAGAGACACTTATACTAGATTTTATTAAAACTTTTGGGAACTTATATGGTTTCGATGCCATCAGTAGCAACGTACACAATCTCTGTCACGTTGTTAACGACGTTAAAAAATTTGGACCTTTAAGTGAAATCAGCGCATATCCTTTTGAAAATTTTCTTTCACGTTTAAAACCTTTAGTTCGTACAGGAAATCGACCTTTAGCACAAATTGCAAAAAGAGTCGCAGAACTTCAAAATGCCAGCATAGAAATTGGTTCCAGAAAAACACACATATCTACACCCTATGTTAAGCACGAAAAACAAAATCAGAAACACCAATTGCCTAGTTGTGATAAAGTTTATAACACCGTGTATATTTTCGAAAACCTTTTTCTTTCAAATAATGCTAAAAACATGTGGTTTTTGAGTAAAGACAATACTATAGTAAAGGTAATAAACGTAACATACTTTCACGAAAAAATATATATTTATGGTGAAGCTTTAAAGAAAACAGAAGACTTTTTCCAATTACCAATTAGGTCATCTCATTTAAACATTTATCAGTCCCAATATAAAACCAAAAATGATTATGATAAACCAAAACTTTATTCTTTAAATAATATAAAATGCAAACTTTTTTCTTTAGAATACAAAGAAACTGTAGTCTTTTTACCTTTACTTCATACTTTAGATATGTTTTCATTTAATTTTAATTATTAGTCAACAATTGTGAAAAATAGTAGCAAATATATGCACATAGGATACCTACATTATATACTACTTAACAATAAACATATTTAAACCTAAGACATAATATTCTTTAAAAAACACAATAAACATAAATGTATACCAGGTGATGCATTGGCCTAGGACGTATGAATCATCCCACGTAAATTTTAAACTGTACAGGATCAGTTACCATACTTTGACGCTCATTTACAGTCGTAATTACAGATGATAGATAAAAGAAGAAAAAACAAACGTTTTAGAATTTTACCTAAAACTTACTTTTAAAATAGCCCAATATCAATCAGAAAGATAGGTAACAACGAGTATTCTTTCTTGATTTAAATAAGACAATTAAGAAAATGTTTCTCTAAATGCATTAATATTAGACACAACACGTTTTACTAGTTTATGATCTCTGAATCGGAATTGTTATAATCAGAATGATTGTGATCTTCTGCCTGTCCCTTCTCTTTATTTTCTTCATTTGAATGATTTTGTACCTCGTCTTCTGCCGTAACCAAGTCTGTTGTTGTCCGAATTTGTTGACGTTTTCGGTGGTTTCTTTTTTTTGCATGTTTCAAAATGCCGTCTCTAATAATTTTTTCATTTTTTTCTTTTGTATGTCGATCATCTGATTTTGACAAGACTTCAAAGAATACTTCGATGATTTTCTTTAAGACAACAAAAGATTGCTTTTCAACATTATCTTTCCGTTTGGAAATTCCGGTCCAGCTATAATTTGTTAAAATTTCTGACGAAAAAAGCATGTCAGAAATTTTGTATGCCACTTTTGTAGCATTATTTTGCCCAGAACATCCACCAACTTTACTCAGAAAGTCAATTAATTGACTTTTAAAAGCTAGGTTGCTGTTAATCTCTTCGTCAAGCCTATTTATTTCTGTTATTGTCTGGAGAGGAAAGGAGAACTGCTTACTCATAAGATCTTCCTCAAGTGATGGTTCTTTCCGTGAAAAGTTTTCATTGCCAGTCAAATTGTCTAACTTCTTAGAAATTTCCTCAAACAAAATTGAGGCCTTTTTGTAATCATTTTTTAATTCACCTTTTAAGCCGTCAAATTCGGTTCTTAGACTTATAATCTCATTTTTTATTTCCTTAATTTCACTTTTTAGTTCTGATAATTCTTTTAGTACATCGTTTTCTTGTGTTAGACTTTTCCATTCATATACGATTTGCGGTTCCTCAGAAACGTTGGTAGTTGCCACTTCATTGATCGTAATCACTTCGTTACCGAGTGCGGTGCCTTGGAGATTAGGTAATAATGAAGTGGATGGCATCAAATTCTCTGGCTCAGAAGACTGATGAGAAACAGAAGGAGATTTAGTATGGTCTCTTGCGGCAACACTTATTTCCTCTTCAAATGTATCATTGTCCAAACCTGCGCCTACTGCCGTAAACAAGTGATTTCGGTCAATAGAGTGAGATGTCTTTTGAAGCTTGGCAAACATTTCCTCTTCGGCATCAGTATCTACACAATTTTCGAATTTTTTTTCGAAGTCCAAGGCCTCTGCGAACTGGACTATGTTTTGATACTTTAAGATGCATGGGTATCGGGTCCATTTAGCGTCTGGAGCAGAAGCTGCATTGCTTCGCAACATCTCTCGTTGTGATTTTAAAATATGTTCTGGCCAAAACAATGTTTTGTTTTTTTCCCATTTATGAGGTACTGCCGTGAAATATACCCCCTTTTTTTCTTTTGTTGCTACAATTTTAAATGTATCCATCTTAATTTGTTCCTAAAAATAAAATGAAAGATGAATAACTTTGTTGGCATAATATACAGTGTGTCCCAAATTGGAGGTGCATGTATTGCGATCTCGGAAGATATAAGAGATACGAAGACAGTTAAATTAGAACAAAAATGCGCATTTATGTGCTCAGTTTATTTAGAAGGTTTGAAAATTCCGAGTACTTCCGGAGATATCCAAGTAAAACCGAAATGTTGCGTATTCGTTTTTATTTATTTTCGGCCTTGTTTAAAAAGGTCAACACCAAAAATACATTTTCAGATTTCTCATCTGATGTTTCGTCTTTCGGCCACCATCAAAAGAATTATTTTTCTTATGGGCTTCATATTATTTTTCTGCTTTGTCGAACGATACTGATTCGTTCTAAGCGAAATCCGGGGCGAAATCCAAACGAAAACAAAACGGTGGATCGGATGTGAATGTCTCATAACCTTAAAATCGATTTTGACATACATCACGTGACCACTGGTATGGCGGGAAAGCTGAAGAAACGAATATGAAATCATCAGAAATCAGATTAGTTGATGAGATATCGAAAAAATTTCAAGAAAAAAAAGTGTTTAGAATTCCATTAGAACCTTAAACACAATGTTTGGAATATCTACTTGACAAAGCATAAAATCGCATTTTTTTGTAAATATTTTTTACCGAACTAAAATTTTTTTTTTTCTAATAGCTTTATTAAAGTAAAACTGACTTCTGTTGAACACAACTGGAAATATTCTTTTGTTTTTCTGACAATAAGGAGCAATAATTCAAAAAATTCGTTTACACTTGGATGCCAGCTGTTGCAATAGCCTATTTCTAATAACCTTAATATCCCAAACATTGTATTTAAGGTTCTAATGGAATTTTAAACACTTTTTATTCTTGAAAATTTTTCGATATCTCATCAACTAATCTGATTTCTGATGATTTCATATTCGTTTCTTTAGCTTTCCCGCCATACCAGTGGTCACGTGCTGTATGTCAATATCGATTTTAAGGTTATGAGACGTGCAAATCCGATCCACCGGAAAAGATTTTTCGATATTCCCCTAATAAAAATTTTTCCCATATGTTGCGAACTCTTTGCCGGTCACTGTATATCTTAGAGAATGAATAATTTAATAATTTTAAGTCGGCATACGAGTATTTTACAGTGCCAAAAAGGCGAAATTTAGTGAAAACGAATTAGATTTTTAACGCTGAGAAATAGCCGTGTATATTAACAATAAAAATATAGATACCTATTTAATGTATCTACTTACCTTTTACTTAGGTAACACAAATCCAGACACAATTTTTCTCCTAAATACTTTCAAATTTAACCAGAGCAGCAATCAAACTCTCCAAACAAAATATATTTAAAATTTGAGGTTAAGTATTGCTCCGAGACGCTGAGACGCATGGTGGTATACGGAACTTCATAGTAACATATGGAACTATACTGTCCGAAATGCCTAACTGTCAGACTTTTTGGGTGTTCAAAGTAGCTTTTTAGTTCCAGTAGTTACCATACTATAGAAATTTAAAAAATCTTTAAAAAGAAAAAAGTTCCAAAGTGGTAACCGATACTATAAAGTCACTTTTGGGTAGTAACAATTTAGTCACTATAGTGGCAGATTTTTTAAAGTAATAAATGGGTGGTATTCTCCTTTTTTCTTTATTTTCCGAATTTTTACAATACTTTAAGCATTTATTTTTCAAAATAGAATTGAAACACAGTATTGTACATTATAAAATATCATATTTGGAATTTTTGATATTATTTTTTTTCCGTAAATATCAACAAAATTAAGTAAATTCGAGGGCGCGTTAAAATATTTTCATCTGAATCGGTTATATTTCACAGTAAAGTGGGGTGCGTTTTAATATTCGTTCAGGAAGTACACGAAATACGCGATTAAAAATCATCATTTTCGTTATAAACTTGGAAGCCATTATTATCTTTAACATGGCCATGACTCCGAGACTGTCATGTTACTTTATTATTTAATTTTAAAAGTTTTTTACAACGCAGATGTCACTAGAGGAACGTTTAGTAGCAGTTACCAGGCGGCCACGTAGAAGTTACTAAGCCGCTACGTAGCAGGGTAGTGGTTGCTACTACCTTGTCACTTTATAGTAACAAAATATAGTAACAACGTTGGTCCCTGGGACCACGCGGAATACTACCCAGTTACCCTAAATTCTTCCCCATTTTAGTGGCAGCTACGTGACCGCTGGGTAGCGGCAACGTAGCCGCCGATAGTAGCTGCCTACTTGATGGTCGCTTTTGTGGTCCCAGGAACGTACCTGCTACTATGTGTGTTGCTTGGGTTTTTACATTGGGTGCAATTGCAAGAAAAATGGCCTGGAAGCATGCGCTTCGACGACGTTTTAATCAGCTGATGCACGTTTTCCCATTTAAAACCTGCATCAGCTGTTTAAAACGTCGACAAAGCGCATGCTTTCAGGCAATTTTTTCTTGCAATTGCACCCAATTTAAAAATACCTTTAGGTGTTATTTTATAGTTTGCAATTCGGTAGTATTCAATTGGTTTGACTTAGACCAAAAGGGGGTTTATTATTTCAGTTTCGTTATTGAAGATATACAATTTAATACCAACTTCTGGATTAATAAAGAATAATTTTTTACAGAAAACTATACTTAAGGACAAGTGTAAAAGCATATACAGGGGCATTCATTAAAAATATTTAACGATACGGTAAGGTATTGGTCCAATTACAACTGTGTTCAATATATTTTGTTTTTAATTCATATTAGGGGTCAAAAATTCTGTTATAGTATACAAGTCTCACAATTCAACTAATTCCCCCTCATTGTGACTTCCCAATAATATTTTAATTTTTAGTGTTTGTATGTTTCTTCTACGAACTTACGAACCTCATGCTAAAAATTGTTCAAAAAACAGCTTGCAGGTTGCCGGTCTTGAACTGACGATCATTGGATCCAAAGTTCGACCTTTTACCGTCGTGGCCAGGATCATGTTAGAAATTATGGTAAAACCAACTCAATAGCAATGCTATATAAAAATAACGTTCTATACACATTTAGCAGAATGTATTATTAATAAAACTATTATAGATGCGTATATATTTTGCTATATTGAACAAATTAATAACATATTGTACCATATACATATAAATTATATAATTTAGTGATGTGTTGAAAAAGAAGACGGAGTCTCAGTAAATACAATAAACTGTAATTGGTCAGTACTTTATAAGAACACCACGGAGAAATCCAATTTTTATAACAATGTTTTCAACTAATACTAAATTTCCGGATTCGTGAGAACAAAGCACAGAGGATGATAGGCCGAAACTGTCTCAAGGGAAAAGGGTAATTTTTACTCACAGTGTTGTATTCATAGGATATTCTTTAGGATCATTTGTGGTTGTGATCTGCTAAAAAAGACTTTTTTTTAATTGTATGCTTTCGTGGAATTTATCTTTAAAAATGTGAAATTTTATTTTTAAAGATGGCAACACCGTGCAGCACTGAACAGTAAGAATACGAAAATTGGCAGTACAGTTAACTGAAATAGCCTTTTTTTTCTTGTCAGTTAAGTGTAAAAGAAACAGCAAATATCCATGTGGGAGTAGAAAAAAATAGTTATTTGATACCGAGACTTATCGCAGCACAATTAATATTGAATGCACAAAAACTACTTAATTATATCTCAATAAACAAATATATCATTTAATAAATTTGAGAGCTGTAGTCGTTTTTCGTTCGCTAAAAATGCCCAAAAGTGATAATATATTAAATAAAATTCACGTTCAACAGAATCAATATATGTATAATTGAGGTCGAAACGTTGACTAAATACAAATCTTGACCTTCTAAGTTTGTTAAACTGACCATAACCCAAACAAATCTACCTCTAAATATCAATATCACGTCTACAACTTTATATCTGAGGAGCAGTCCTAAGAACTAAACTATGATTACCATTGAACATTGATTAATAAACTTTCGTAATGAGTGTTATAATTAGTTGTGAGAAGAGGGGATAAGACCTCCTGATGTTTGAAGCTCACCTAATGCCCATCACGCTCGACGGGGTGCCTTTAAAACATCAAATTCAAAGTTATTTGCCATAAATTACTTAGCATATAATATGTAAGAAGAATGAGATGTGTAGCTCAAGATGCCTATTTTAAGTTATGATTGTTTCTCATTCGATTCAATAATAGCTTTATTGTTTTGTGACAATTTTTGTTCATAATTGACAACTATACCGTTGTTTAAACTTTCTTAGCATTAATTTAAAAAAGTAGTCCATACTTGAAGTGAAGTGGCAAGTTAAATGGGGAGAAATAATACTCTAAGTCAACCTTCACTAAGATATATTCAATAAGAAATATTTATTTTACTCTACATGTTTTGAACGTATAAACGTTCATCTTCAGGAGAAGTATAGTTTATATTGAGATAAACATTAGGATCTTGTGAGTGACACCCTTATAGATCTTTTGAGGAAGTTAGATTATTAAAGAAAGTGATGAAGAACTTCCATAGAAGTAGGGGAGAAAAATACTACCAGGTTCTATAGATAAATATGGGAGAATGTTTGATAAATGGTATTTTAAAGTGCCGAAATGAGAAACGTTACGTGAGAATGATATTGAAAACTGAACAGCAACTTCAGTGGTGGAGTATATTGTTGAAAAGTTAAATGGTGAAAATGAAAATTATGTTTGTTGGTAGGACAGATGTACTATTGTTGTCGTAACATGAATGTATATATAAACGGTGATGGTCGGGACATCTTAGGATATGGTTCCTAGAAGTGAAATCGGTTGTTCTCAAAGGGTACACAATGTACACATATAATGTGGGAATTAGAGTTGAAAAAATTAAGAAAATATTTTCAAGAAAAGTGAAGGTTTTACAGAGATTTCATTGTGAATTGGCAATTTTTTTTTGTTCTAAGGTATGTTGTAGAATACCTGGAAAAGGAGAAAAAGCGGGTTTTTAGTTATTATATTGTGATAAAATTTAATCATTTTTCTGGTGGTGGAAAAAAACATTAGGTATTATTAAAGAAAAATATAAAAAGATAAAAAAAGTTTGGTAACTTACGTAAGCAGTTTTGAGTATAGTAGTATTAGTAGTAGTATTAACTCACGCGTTTATTGTTATAATTACAAACATAAATGTCTAGACTATCAATGAACAGACTCTTAAAACTAGCCTAGTATAACATACCAGAATCTTTGTTTCCGTGACAAGAAGAGTAAGTTAAAATAGTCTTAAGAGGAAACTTATTAACGGAGGATACATTTTATTGCTAGACTGACTCCAAGGATTTGCTTGTTGTCAGTACTAATTTGTTTGGATAATGCATAAAAAATAATAGAAGGTCATATTTTGTCAACACTGTGTTAGATATCAAAATACAAATCAGATTGCACCACAGTAAAATACTTTACTATTGGTAGGATGCAAGCACCTGCGGACCGGTTTCGAACTTTTTCGTTCTCGTCCGTACAGGGTATAATGTCTATACCTTCATAACGATAGTCTTGCTATTAAAAAGTTACAATTTTTTTTTTTTTTTTTTTTTTTTACGGTTCGCCGACTACGTAGGCCATCTTGAACTTGTCATCGACCACAAATGTGATCTACCGACTGGGGAGTGTGAAACGGCACCTTCATCCAGATGTCCGATCTCATCCGGCCTGTCCAGCGTGAATAGGATGGCTAGGTGTCGATTCATTTTACACTCTTCCCTGAGGCAAGAGCACGCCGTGTTCCCAAGCGGTCACCCGCCCAAGTACTAACAGCGCTCGACACAGCTTAACTTCGGTGATCTGCGGAAACCGGTGCTTAATATGTCGACAGGCCCTTGCCTTACAATATTATCAACCTATCAATCTAGGGTTGTATACAAGTTTTAGCGCCATGTCTTCTCGGTAGTCTTGGTGTGTTGGGTTAGGTTCAATGTTTAAACTTACTGTGGGATCTAGGCCTAGCAATAAAATGTCTCCGTTTCTAAGTTTCCTCTTGAGGCTATTTTAACTAACTTTTTTTGTCATGGAAACTAAGATTTTGGTATGGTATATTAGGCCAGTTTTAAGAGTGCATACATCCACTTTATTGTGCGATAGCATCACATTTTTCGCGTGACGGATTTCGCATGTTTTTGTTTCAGCTTATTTATTTAATAAACGATTTGCTTTGTTCGAAATTAAACAAAGAACTTTTAATGTCGAGTTACTAAGTAAAATATTATAAAGTTTTTTGGTACTGTAAAAATATTATTCATTGTGTGGCAGTTTTGATTTTGACGTAGGTTTAACTTTAACTTCCAAGTATTTAGTACTTGCCATTTTATCCACGGTATTTTTTTTTTTTAATTACAAATGGTGAATATTCTCGCTAGTTTTATCAAAGCCATAATTAAAAATATTTTTTCCTAATGTGTTTTTTTAATTAACGGGTCTCCTATACATCCGGATGTCCATGAGCTTTTGATAAAATAGTTGTTTTTTGGAGTTGAAAGTTATCATATTTTTTTATTTAATTAGGATTTAAAAATGGATTTTCTACTGTTATTACTGGGAAGTACATTTTCGATTAATTCACCATTCCCAATCTTCAGAACCTATTTGATAAGAAAACATTTCCATTTCCTACTTTGAAATATAACCACAATGGTATCAAGGAACAAGGAATGAAGAAAACTTGAAAATATAACTAGCAATGATAGAAACAACTGCCTGTGTATTGTCCAGCCATATTTAATATTGATAGTCTTTTTCTACCTGTGTGTCAAATTTTATTTTAATTCGTCCATAATTTTTTATTTAATGAAATGTGTGTTGTACCCCAAAAACAAGAGGTATTTTTGCGCGGATGTTTATCTGGAAGTTCGCCGGCTTAATCATTACCATCACCTGCAAATAAAATTTACCTCCGCCGGTTATGGTCAAGACACCGCCTAGAAAAATCGTGTTTATGTGATTGCGGTCACCGAAGAAAGTGACATGAGGCGCTGTAAGGCAGTGGCGGCTCGCGGTCTTAAAAAAATGGTGACGAGCTAGGAATAGTGCCAGGGCCGTAGGTAGAGGGGGCTGGCCAGGGCGAAGCCCTGGTAAAAAAATATTGAGCCCTGGTAAAAAAGATTTTGAAATAGAAAAAAATAAGTGTCAAAAATGTCTGCAAGTTATTTGATAAGTTTAATAAAATAAATTAATTAAATAATTTCGTAATACGGGTAGAGTCCTGTCCTGCCCCTGTCTGTTCTGTTTTCCCTCTTTTAGAGTTATTTTAAATCAACAAAAATATAACCCAATGCAATAAAATATTTTTACAACAAAAACAAAAAACAATTAGGTATTTATTTTATTTTTAAAGATAAAAATTAAAGTGAACATTTTAATTGAAACATTTTTTATTGAAGAAGTGTGATGATTTATAATAAAAAAAAATAGTGCGGGAAGAAACGAGAATGCTTTATTATGAATATACAAAACGGCACTTAAGAAAGAGTATTTCAAAACCTAAGAATTTGTTGTTTGAATTGTTTTTTAATTATGAAAAATCGAGCCCGAAAATCGCGTGTTAGAGTCATACATACGTCTTATGTTAAAATTTTGGATTGACACTAATATTCATATTGTTTACAAATATGAAACATGTTTTTTTTTAATAAAGAGCCAGCTAGGAAAATCAAAGAAAAGTAAAAAAGAAACATTAAAAAACAAATTTTAATAATTTTGATGAAATTTGTTAGTACCTAGTTAGGTGAATTTTAAACGAACTTTGAGGTGGCCCCGAAAATGTTCCGCCTGCGGCGCTTTTCCGTCTTTTTTCCTAGGTACAATATCATGAAATACATATAGTCCCGACTGTCCCTTTCTCCAGAAAAAAATGTCCTACTTACGCCCATTCCGCCCCCCACCTCCCCCCCCCCCCCCCCCCCCCCAGCATACTTTCTGGCTACGCCACTGCTTATGATAAATATAATACATGCATATGAATGAAGCATGTCGGATGTCGGTTGCTCTAAAATGTAAAAAATTCTACAGCTTTCCTTAAAAATCAAATATCATTATATTTCAAGGTGAGAATATGGACCCTGGTAAGGAATCGAATAGCCCTACCAAAAATTTGGTTCAGGCTACGGCCCTGTATAGTGCGGGTACTTAAACAAACATTGACTAAAAACCCGTGTAACAAACCGCCTCTCTTATCCTCATCTATCCAACGACTAAATGAAGTGTCCAACAAATTACAAACTATGTCATTAATTGGGTTCATTTTTAAAACACAATACTAAGTAGGTACGTACACCACTGAATTAACTGAAAAATAAAAAACAATCTTTTTAATCACACAGTAAATCACGTAAAAACGATATCTATAACCGTAAGTTTCGCGAAGCCTTAAAATAAATACTTTAAGGTTGCTAAAACAATGGTGCATACGACTGATCTATTTTTAAATTGCCCTTCATCATAATGCAAATGTTACATGCTGTTTGCGTGACTGACGTCACGTAACCATAGTAACGGTAAAAAGCAAAGCCATGTTGGGCTTTGAGCTAACGGACACGGTCGGCTAGGGCGCGCCAAAATGCACGAGTGTTTATAATAGTTGTCAGGGCATTAAGCATCTTGGGTTTAAATAAATCTAATTGAATAACTATTAACATTTTAATTTTTTTCGACAACAGCAAACATTCAATCAGTCAACAAAAAGCCAAAATATCATAAATACGCGTCAATAAAAACCGCCCCATGAGATCTAGATAAAGCACTGAGACAAGACCCCACTATTTTATCGGCAAATACTCCTAAAAGTTTTTCCCACTAGGGTGATTTTGATTTCCCTGTTAAGGGAATTCCCATGTTTATAGAAGTAAAAAACTCAGGCAGACGGGTTAAGCTAAAGTGCAATTGATTTGTTATTGAAATATTATGTGCCCATAATACAAGGGGACTAGAAAGGTTTTCTACCTAACTTTTTTCTACATAATAATCTTAACTTCAACGTACTTGCGCAATCTATAATGCAAAATAAAAAGGTATTTTTAATTCTATTAAGACACTAACGTTGGGTTGTACACGGCAGTGGCGGCTTGTCAGGAAAAGCAAAAAAAAAATAAAACCAGGAGAAAAGTTTTTCGACAATGTTAAATGTTTATGTACCAATATAGCTACCATTTTAGCCCTTAAAAAATAATTATGTTCGAATTAATAATATTAATTTAATCCGAATGTAGCTATGCATAATAGGGCCACGTTAACTCTGATGGACAATAATTATAACCACTCGTGCATTTTGGCGCGCCCCAGCCGATCATGTCCGTTAGCTCAAAGCAAGTGAAGACCTAACGTCCAACATGGCTTTGATATTCACCGTTGCTATGGTTACATGACTTCAGTCACACTCTTAAAAATGACTTGGTATTTGGTACTAATTTTTATTTGTTCTCGTGTTTACGTTACCAAAAATAACTATTGTTAGTTAGGAAAACAAAAAATATTTTTTTCTTGGTTATATTTACCAAAAAATGATGCCATCAGAACAAAGAAAATATCTTGTTTTCATATTAGTTGGCAGAAATAAAATATTTTGTTTAGCTGAATTTTACTCTGTATATATCCTATTTAAATGTTACATCAAGGTTTCTACAAATAACTTGTATAAACTTGTATTTATCAATTATGTGTTGTAATAACACATTATGAATTTGTAGTCCCTATCATTTTGTTAATTTTGATTAGGATGCATTCTTAGTTACCAGAACTTACTTTTCTTTTCAAGTAATATTATTCTTCATATGTCTAACTAACGGCATCGCTGTATTCACTTTACAATAGAGACTTGACGCCCTTGACGGTGGGTGACATATCATTCTAGCCAGGACTGTCAGGAGGTTATGTTATGTTAGGGTGCTTTTGCGGTTCCGTGTCCATTTTTTCGTGTTTAGAAGGCAATAATTGGCGATTTTCATGGCCGTGTGGACAATGGATGTGACAGTATTTGGTGTAATTTATTTGTGTTTATTGTATTTCTTGTGAACGTTAATATTGGCAGAAGGAAGTTAAATCATAAGTAAGTAAACATTTTATTTTTTATCATTGCAGTTGTACATTAGAAAGTTTAAATTAGCTTTTTATAAAGCATGGCAAGGTGACCCGATGAGAAATAACTTAAAAATATTTTTTTTTATTTTGTTTTTGTTCTATGTTCCATTTCTATAAAGAACGTCATATTGATGACTTTTTAATCTGACCAAGTATAACAAATTTCATATAGCTGTATATTTTAAATAGAAAGTCCAGGGGATATTTTTTGTTTTTTAATAATCGCAGTTGCAGATAAGAAAATTTAAACAAGAACAATTCAGTTCTATAAGCAATTGAACAACCCAAAAGGTTGATTAAAATAAGTTAAAAATCTATTGTTTCTGTTTTGTATTGCATAAGTATGTATTATAAAAAACATGAGAGAACAAGGACATTGGAAATAATTTTTTTTTAAAGACACCATAATATCCCTGATAATTTATTCCAATTAGTTTACGCATACCTAATAGAGTAGTAATACCAAGGCATTTTTTTTAATTTAAATGGGGACTCTAGGAAGGAGCATTTTTCGTTACTAATTATAAATTACATATGACATTTTTTTTAGAAATGAAACAGACTTTTTTCAAGTTAGTTCTATCAAATCAATTGCTAATTTTGCCATGCATTATAAGCAGTTCATTCAAACTTTCTAATGTGCAACTGCAATGACAAAAATATAAAATTTTTACTCAGGTATGATTCAACTTCTTTCTTACAATTAGAAAGTGCAGAAAAAAGATAATAAACACAATGTTGTAACTACATACGTAATTGTTACTCTATGAAAATTTCAAGTTTGGAGCAAATAAATGATTGCTTTGGCAATATTTGTAGATTGCATCATTAACAAGAACAATCTTTCCTTGAAAAAAATTTTAATTTTCCATATTTACACATTAGTTGTGACAACTAATAGGTATGGTTAAAAAACGGGAGTACCATATAATATTTAGTTATTCGTATATAAAATTTCGTTGTGACAACTAAAATTTGTAGGTTGGGTTGGTTAATGTTATTTATTAGTTCAACCGTTCAATAACGACAATTTTTGTTGATTATAGAGACAAGTTTTTGGGTTGGGTCCGATTACACGAAAATAAATAGTTGTCATAACCAAATATTAGTAATCCATGCCATGTTATTTTTAAGAGTGCACGGAAACAGCTTGTACCAATTTGCATTATGATGAAGGGCAATTTAAAAATAGATCAGTCGTATTGTTTAAGTACCCGCACTATACCTAGCTCTTCACCATTTATTAAAACCACGAGCCGCCACTGTATACAATCCATACTTATTTTTTTTGATCGACTAAGTTGGGTTAGGAGCCCTAAAATTAGAACAAATTTGCTGGACACTCACGCGGGAAAACCAAACCCTTTTTAACTGAATAAGAAAGAAGTTTGTCCTTCACCTTCCTTAATATAAAACAAAACAATTACTGGCTATGCGTTTCGGTTAACAAACCATCATCGGGGCTAGCAGGTTAAAAACTTAGGCACTAGACAATCAAAACACAACACTGGTAGAGGTCAAAAAGCAAGCGGCTAGCCCCGATGATGGTTTCTTAACCGAAACGCGTAGGCCGTAATTGTTTTGTTTTATATTAAAGAAGGTGAAGGACAAACTTGCTTTCTGATTCAGTTAATGACGCCCCTTCTGGAGAGTAGATATGATTTGTCAAACCCTTCTTAATATAAAAATTAACTATCCTACCCTAGTGACTTTGGATTGCATACTTTTCTGTTGTCAGGCTGCGTCGTCGTAATCGAATTCAAACGGGAACAAGTATTTTAGTATTTTTTAGCTGATTTATTTAGTGCACTATTTAAATGTTTGTGGTTAAACAAAGAAATTTTAATATCGAGTTGCTTAATGACATGTTATAGGTATATTCTTTTGGTAAAGGCGCGCTACGCGACCTCAAGTAAAGTATGTCACTGTAAAGACATGACATTTTATTTATGTTTTGAATTTAAATAATTCTAAGATTATTTTCAAAATGGCAATGTTTTACATATATGCTAAGAATGTATGTGGTCAAAGACTGCTTTTTGTAATTAAACTTATTAACCTTATTGCAAAGATTAACGACATGATTTTTTTATTGCATAGAGGCATGCAATTACTAGCGTGACTCTAGTTAGTTAGCTTTAAGTTTGTAGATAAACCTATTTGTCGTCCAAATATACACGGAAAAAGGAATGAGGAAAAAGGAACTATTTATAAATAAATAATGATGACACAACAACACTTAGAAGTATCTTTTTGTAAAAAAATAAATAAATGAATGCAAATATTTTGTAACACTCATATATGGTTACAGAGATATTTTAACTAATACTTTAACAAACAAAAAAAATGTAGCACGGTTTCGATTTTAAAACTATTATACATTATACAATTTGTGAATACCACCATGTATAATATTATTATTATTATGTTATTATTTTATATATAGATGCACTACTTTGTCCGCCTGCCGCTAAAACTTTGTTTCTATTTTACTTATACGGACACTAAACTCACTACTCTATTTCTCTTTCACTCTTCTCATTGTATTACGGATGAGTGCGTCACCCTAGTGGGGTACCTACTGCAGCGCAATTTATATTTGAATCTACAAACCCGCAAAAAAAGTGTAGGGATGCGAAAGAACGTTTCCTATAATGGATGTGTTGACCTATCCTACTTGGTTTATTGTTATTTCTATGTTTTCACGTTCGATGGCTATCTTTTGCATTGAGTTGATTCCTACAGATGGCGATACTAGGTTTTCATCATTTATTCTTAAAAATATTTTTAAAGCGTATTTTCGCTGTATAGGGAATTGCTTATAGGTTTTGGCTTTCTGATGTATGCTAACAAGAACGAAACACCTTTGGCGTCCCTGTGTACTTTAATGCAAAAGATAGATGCACTACTTTGTCCACCTGCCGCTAAAACTTGCTTTCTATTAGGTACTTAGTTCACAAATAAAATATTTGCAACGGAAGGTACCATCAGCGCATTCATTTTTGCACCACGACTTACATATTTGACAACAAATTCGGGTTTCTCTTGCATGAAAGTGCGAGTATAAGTCGTTACAGTAAAGGCATTATCTAAGACGTCTTGTCCTTTTTTCAGAAATTCTTTCAAGGTAGATTCATCTTCTTTAGAACTGTTATTTTCAATGACAAGTTGTACACCTGGTTCATCATTGGATACAGTTAAGAAGTCCATCATAAGCCACATTGCATAAATTAAATAAAAATCACTATTACGTCAATTTTGGCCGGCAATTAACATGCAACAGGTTCTTTAAACTGCAGTAAAAAAAGAAGGTTCTATTAGCTGAGCGTAAAAATAAAGGTAACTAACATAATGTCAAGCTACTTTGTTATATCAATACTTACCAATTTTAACTTATTTATTTATCTTCGCAAAATCAGTGGCGGCTCGTACAGTAGGGTCATAGTGCCATGGCCCTACCTACCTGTACAACACCAAGCTATTTTTTCACTCACACTCACAATCATTGCTTTGCATCTTTACGCTTCATTCTTTTTGTAAATGTGAATAATTTGAAGTTCAAGACGTTACGTTCATTTGATATCTGTTAACGCATAACAGTGCAAAAACTCCCCGACGCCGCGAAAATTCCTTCACGCTTCGCACTTTCATCGATGGTTCATCGCTTACGAAAGAGATAATGACATATCGCCCTCTCTAACTGACGCATAAGGAATTCAGAAATTTTGTGGCGGGCCAGATCCTCAGATCCGTCCGGGATTGGAGGATTTACACGTGCTTTATTTTGTCAGGAGTTTAGAGTTCCAATCGGGTTAGGCCTTAGTCTTTGATACCACTACTCGATACTAGATGGCAGCTGTTTCAATACGTGTTTTCCTGTCAAAATATTAACTTTTAACATATATTCCTTTTAAACAGTTTTTTTTTCTGTTTAACATAAATTATTCTTGTAGGTTAGGTTTAGGTCAGTCCGTGAGTGGATTATAATCCTGATACCGGTTTATCAATTTTAAAGTAAATAAAATATGAATTAAATAAAAGAGGAAAGACTTAGCGCTTTAGGTGTGTTGCCTGCCGAAAAACATTTTGTAAATAATATTGAAGAACAAAAGTGATTGACTCATTTTCAAATAAAAAAACAAAGAAGTATAAAGTGTTTTTATAAGAAAATTTTAATGTTTTGCGGAAATTTTTTGTTATAACTACTGAAATGCTCCATTTAATTAGTCGGTAAGTTTTTTCGATTTTTTTATATACAGGGTTTTACAAATTCGATGCACTAGCATTGCTTTCTCTGTAACTACAAGAGATAATATAGGGTTTGTTAAATGGGGGCAAAGTTGCATATTTTATTGTTGAACAATTTTTTTAAAATAAATTTAATCAAATTTCGATGATTTCCAGAGATATCCGAAAAAATAAACGAAAAATTTGTTTTAATTTTTTTTTAGACGAAATAAGTACTTATTCTTTTAAAAACCCAAGAGCACTTTCTTAAGGTATTTTTCAAGATAATAATTTTAAGAGGTCCAAAGCTACTCAAAAACTTTTTAAAAATTCAGGTCCAAATTTAAAAGAAAAAATAGGTTGATATAGGTATCAGATGCTGGCCATTTGGTTTTTACACACACCATCACACATAGGTATCTAAAAAACGAACTTCGTATCTGAAAAATAAAATTATCTTCTTGAAGAACATAAAAATTTTGCGTGTGTGCTCTTGGTTTGTCAAAATAATCAATATTTTATCGTAGAGAAGAAAATAAAAACAAAAATTAATTTTTTCTGATGCTCCGGAAGTCATCGGATTTTTTTTAACAAATAATTCATCATTAAAATATTGCCTCCATTTAATTAAATTTCTATCTCTTATAGTTACCGAGATAGCAATGGCAATGCATCGAATTTGTAACACCCTGTATCAGGGCCGTAGGTAGGGGGGGTAGGGGTTCAAACCCCCTTCCCCTCCCCCATGATATATTACTTGACCGAACTACCCAACTCAAAAATCGTCTCCCTAGCCTTACTAAAGAAGATAGAAAAGATTTTTTTCTAAAAAAAATATTACTAAAATATATTAGATACTAAAAACAATATTACCTAAATGAATCAAGGTGTGTCCTTCCACGTTCGCTTTACCTCATTCATCACCTTAAGATTTACTAACAATTTTATTTGTCCGTCCGTCCATTTCCGACAAGTGCGTTTAGTCAGTCAGTCAGTCCTGTTCTGTGGTCAGTCCGACCCAGTGACGTATTTGGGGGGGGGGGGGGGCTGCCGGGCTGCATCTCCCCCCGAGCTCCGGAGCTCGGTTATAAAAATCTAATAGCAACCTAATTTTTAAACGCTTGGACACTTAATTTAAATCTTTAAATAATGTATTCTTAGCCTAGATTACAAAGGTTTTGTAGGAAACGTTTAGTTTTTAAACGTTTCCTTCTAAAAGTCCTATTTTATATAGAGATTAGGGTTTTCAGACGCATATCGTTTTAGTTATTGATTTTTGATGCAATTTTGAAGGAATAATATTTTATAGCATTTTTCCAATATATACTTGTCTCTTCCGTTCTGCCTTTTTTAGCGCTATTTTCAATCAACAAAAATATAACCCAATGCAATAAAATATTTGCAACAACAAACCAAAAAATAATTAATTGAAACATTTTTTATAGAAGAAGTGTGATAATTTATAATAAAAAAAATAGTGCGTGAAGAAACGAGAATACTTTATTATGAATATACAAAACGGCACTTAACAAGGAGTATTTCAAAACCTATAAGAATTTGCACCAAAAACTGCTGTTAGATCTATGCTCCTAAAATGAAAACATGATTTCTGAAAAAATCATCAATTTTGGCGTGGTGAGCAATATTTACTTTATTTTTAATCATGAAAAACCGAGCCCGAAAAACGCTGGTTACAGTAATACGTATGTCTTATGTTAAAATTTTGGTTTGTTATCAATATTCATATTTTCACAAATATAAAAAATGTTTTTTTTTAATAAAGAACCAGCTAGGAATATCAAAAAAAAAAGTAAAAAATAACATTTACCAAAACAAATTTAATCCAACCATGCAGAGTGGGAGAGGTAATAATTTTATTTTCGAAATTTGATAGTAGTTAGGTGAAACGTTTTCGCCTGCGGCGCTATTTTCGAATTTAACAGGACGTGGCACCCAAAAAATGCAACTTTTTTTTAACTTAATAACCTAAACCCCCCCATGAATAACGTCTAGCTACGGCCCTGCCCTGTATTCTCATCAAAGATTTTCGACTTGATATTTTGGCCCCACCTGTATCGACTATCACGAGCCGCCACTGCACAAAACTGCTTATATTTACGTGAGAGTTTATAAACAACTGACCACAAAATACTTAATAATTCAACTGACTTTAAACTACAATCAATATGGCGGTAGTGTATTATGCGCGGTAAATTTAAAAATAGAGCTAGTAGTTCACCATTGGCGGGGGTCCATTTTTATCTTATGAAATACGTAAAAGTTTTATAATAATAATAATAAACAATTTATTACTAACCAGAAGTGTACACTGTAAATGCAAATACTTCGTAACAAGAAATATGGTTAATAAAATGCATTTATTTGCAGACATCTGGTATTATGAAATAATACCAGATACTGGTTAAGCCTTAAGTTAAATATCACCTAATATAACTTAAATACTTTAAATTAAAAGATTAGGTTCATGGCAATTCAAATAATACATAACATATATACAATTAATATAATGAAAAATTGACAAAATATTAGTTAATTAAAGAAAAACCCCTTCAGTGCAAAATCTTACTGACTCAATAGCAAACGGTTCTTATATTTATTTTTAAATACATTAGCCGAACTGTCAACATCACTGACATCCAAAGAATTGACGCAAGAAGCAAAATTATACACAAAGGATCTCTTAAACGTCTCTTTTCTGTGCCGAGGAATAATAACGATATTGTTCCTTCATAGATTTAAGTTGTGAATATCGTTTCTAAAAATAATCTTGCGGAATAGATACGAAGGAGATTTAGTTTTCAATATTTTGAGGCAAAAAGAAGCAAAGTGTAGCCTTCGCCGGTTGTGCATGTTAAGCCATCCCGCGTCACGCAGAAAACGAGAGACTCTTTGTCTCCGATTTACACCATAGACAAGCCGCAAACACGAATTCTGCACCCTCTGGATTCTGCGCGAATCGGCACTATCAATACAGTACCCATAGACCACATCACAATGATTGAAGTGAGACAAGACAAGACTATCACAAAGAAGTTTTTTAATTTCCGTGGTAAGATAGTGTCGCTGGTTATAAATAAGTTTAAGGGTACAAAATGCCCCCTTGACTTTAGACTTTACATGCTGCCTTAAACGAAGGTCAGAATCCACCATCAATCCCAAGCTTTTGGATACATTTTTGAAAGGTATAGTTACATTATCGATGGTGATATTCAAGAGCTCCTGTGCGTGATTTCTCATTATTTCGTTGCCAAATAAACTGATACTTGATTTAGATGGATTAATTTTAAGCTGATGATCCTTAGAAATATTTATTATACTTTGTAGATCAGAGTTGATATTGGTGTCAAGGTCCGAATTATCAAATAAGCAGTATAATTGGTATCATCAGCGTATAGATGATGGCTACAGTAATTTAGGGCGTCTGGATTTCTATATAGAATGTGTCCAGATATTATTTTTTTTCTATACTTTTATTAAACTCTTTTCTTAAACTCAACAATGATTATTATTATGGTTTTGATATTTTTAAAGCCATACTTTTACGAAATTATATATTTATTTTTCTGTTTTTAATTAGCCCGTGCTTTGTCAGTATTTATATTTTAATAATAATAAAGCTTTTAATTAGCTAATAGTAAAAACTGTAATTAGTTTCAGGATTACGGAAACAAAGCTAGACAAACAAAAAAACGAAATCTCATTCTTTGCTTTGACATTGCCGTTTATAATTAACATTTTTTTGTTTGTATCATGTCTATCTTAACTCTAAACCCTTTTTTCAACTTTTAAATGAGTCGCTTTGGTGGTATTTCGTACAACTATTAAGACTTTTAAAATTAATTTTAACAACTTCATCAATAATATTAAAATAGTTGAGTCGTTAAAAGTGATGTTGTGCCCAAAGGAATTACCAAGTTTCCTACAAACTGGTTTACTAACTTGTAAACAATATAAACGTTTTTTCACACGATCTTCTTACATATCGTCGTCCTCGTTACGAATGGGCGTATCTGATTATTTGCATTATTCAGAACAGCAGTTAAATTCAATAAATATGTATGCAGTTAGGCTAAAATCTCAAGCTATAAACAATAGAGTTAGATCCCCTCGGAACAACTTAGATCAGTTTATTTTACCTACTAAAATTTGTAATTAGCAATATTGCATTAATACTTATTAAAGCGTGGTCTGTTTAGAGGAATCTTAAAATATTTTCGTATCTTCGTTTTTTTTCTTTTCAGTGTTTCAAGAACATGTATCTTGAAGACACAGTATATTATATTATTTTTTAAATTTTAACGTATTTTTAACACTACGCGTGATACGTCGTTGGATTATAAAAAATGAGGGGAATTTAAAAATAATGAAATAAAATATCCCGTCTATTTAAAAAAGCAAAGTTGATGACGGTGTGGAAAAAACGAAACGTCGGATTAAAAATCTAATTACACCAACTTGAAGAGGAAAATAGTGGTAATAAGAATATAAACTTTATGTTAACATATTTCTTCAAGCGGAGTCAGAAAAAAATAAAAACTAAATCGCGAAAATTCGATATTGACCAAATATCGTCAGAAGAATTCGGAGTTTTTTTAATTTGAAAACACATTGTTGCCGAACTTAGTAGGGCCCAACTTTTTTCTAATTTAACTACGTCTTCCCCGATTTACGAGATCTCTGTTAAGTGCATCCTTAATACTTATCTGGGACACCCTGTATATGGTGAAAAAAATAATATATATTGAAATATTGAGAAATTTTACCATTAAATTTTGGCTTGGGGTGACAGTCCCCAAGTCGAATTTAATGCTAAGAAAACCCAGGCAGCAGTCTTCTCCAAAAAGGTTAACATTGCAGAACCGGATATAGTCATGGCAGGACACGCAATTCCCCTAGCACCGTCTATTAATTTGCTGGGGGTCAATTTGGGAGGTAATATGTATTGGCATGATCACGTTGCCGCAATTGCCAAGGCAGCTGCACAGAAACTTGGTGTACTTTTCCGCACCAAAAGGTTGTACACACCTCATCAACTTTTGACACTCTACAAAGCCCAGATTCGACCATCATTAGAATATTGCTCTCATGTCTGGAGCTCTGCACCCAAGCACGCCCTTCGGCTACTGGATTCCATTCAAAGGAAAGCCGTTTGTCTGATCGGCGACCCCGAGCTGACCAAGACCCTCGATAGCTTGGAGCATCGAAGACAGGTTGGTGATTTGGCTCTCTTTTACAGATATTTCCATGGCAGGTGTTTGACTGACATTGCCCACTTGATTCTACCTAGAGCAATGCAAAACAGAAATACACGGAGAACCACTGCCGCTCATCCATATGTGGTTCAGCTTAGTACTCCTCGAACTTCATTGTTCAAGAATTCTTTCATCTGGAGAACGTCATCTTTGTGGAATGATCTTCCTGAGGTCGTGTTTCCCAATGAATACAATCTTCAACGTTTCAAGACCAACGTTAATCGCTTTTTTCGCACTCGCACCGCTCCCAGAGCGCCTTAAAGGATTTTTCCTACAGTGCAGGTGTTTTATAATAAAAAAAAAAATTACCATTTTACCAATTTTACATTGTACATAGTGAGTCAACGATAGAGTAAAGTTCATAATCTCCATTATCTTAGAATTAGATAAAAGTTCGGAATACAAAAGTTGTAGAGACCATCGAGGTGCACATTTTAAGTATGCGGGGTGGCCTAAAAAAATGTGGCGAATATAACTATTTTAATAGAACACCCTATCTATATATTATATTATTTTCAGATTTTTCACAAAATTCTACGCTTATTTTGTAAATGTCATATGCCTAAATTCAAAAGTTTCTGAGATATTAACGTTTAAAATAGGGCATTTTGAGACTTTGACAGGCTGTAACATTGAAACGGTTCATCCTAGAGAAAAATGGTTTTTACTTCCTTAGCATCTTAATTTTTTATTCTCTATTTAAAAGTTACAACTCAATTTATCATGTTAAACCAAAACACCGGTTTTAACAGTTTAACGTGTTAAACCGAAAGCTATAACTTTTAGATAAAAAATAAAAAATTAAGATTGGAGGTGAAAACTATTTTTCTCTAAGATGAACCGTTCCAATGTTACAGCCTTTTAAATTCTGAAAGGCCATATTTTAAACGTAAAAATTTCAAAAACTATTGAATTTAGCCATATGACATTTACAAAATAAACGTAGAATTTTGTGGGGAATCAGAAAATAAAACAATATATTATAAGGTGTTCCCTTGAAAAAACCCAAATTATATTCACCACGTTTTTTTGGGCCTCCCCATATACTCCAGCACAATTTTTAAATGTGCAGCTTAATGGTCTCTACAGTTTTTCTATTTCGAATTTTTATCTATTTTTTAAGATAAATGCGTTGACCCACCCTGTACCATGTTTCTAATAATATATCTGTAAGCAGGTAAACAAAATGTTGTTCTCCGCAATAATTAAGCTTTATAAGAAGACATTATAAGAAATAAACAAAAGAAGCTTAGCGGCAAGCGGACAGAGTAGTGCGTCTATCTTTTGCATTAAAGTACACAGGGACTCCAAAGGTAATGGAATCCCTGGGGCACAGGTAGACAATGACAGGCTGTTTCGTTCTTGTTAGAACTCATCAGAAAGTCATAACCCGTAAGCGACCCCCAGTATAGCGAGCCTGTTCTTTCAAGGCGTTTTTAAGAAATAAAAACGCGATGAAAACCCAGTAACGCCATCATAAGGAATCAACTCAATGCAAAAGATATAGCCATCTAACGTGAAAACGTAGAAATATAAATAAATCAAGCACGGAACGGCCACTTCACCAGTATAGGAAACATTTTTTCGCTTCTCCATACATCTCCAGCTTTGTGGATTCAGATCTAGATCGCGCTGCGTCGGCCACTGGTTTGAAGCGCTATTCCGTAATGCCGTGTGTAAGTATAAATAAAATAGTAGAATTTAGTGTCCGTTAAAATATATAAACAAAAGAAGCTTAGCGGCAAGCGGACAGAGTAGTGCGTCTATCTTTTGCATTAAAGTACACAGGGACTCCATTTCTACGTTTTCACGTTAGATGGATATATCTTTTGCATTGAGTTGATTCCTTATGATGGCATTACTGGGTTTTCATCGCGTTTTTATTTCTTAAAAACGCCTTGAAAGAACAGGCTCGCTATACTGGGGGTCGCTTACGGGTTATGACTTTCTGATGAGTTCTAACAAGAACGAAACAGCCTGTCATTGTCTACCTGTGCCCCAGGGATTCCATTACCTTTGGAGTCCCTGTGTACTTTAATGCAAAAGATACACGCACTACTCTGTCCGCTTGCCGCTAAGCTTCTTTTGTTTATATATTTTAACGGACACTAAATTCTACTATTTTATTATAAGAAATCTTATTAAAATGACAAGTTAGGGTTCATCATTTTGGTTAGCAATATTAAATACCCTCAAAAGAAACGATCGGTGTTAAGATAAACGAATAATGGCTTTAATACATCACAAGCGATAATTTTTAAGCTCCCTTCCATTAAATACAATATTGTTTTCTCAGCAAATGTATCATAAAATAAAAAAAAAAACACCTACCTCTTAAATAAAACACTAAAAATCGCTTGAGTTCCACTGTTCATTCCCGGCTATCAATGATAACACTCACATAAAAATAAATAGCTTCTGTGTGGGGGCGAATTTTCATCTCTTTCTATAATATTTCTATAAGGAAAGGTAATCGCTTTCAGTTCAGTTTCATTCCCTCATAAAAAAGTGTATTGCATACGCAGAAAGCCGTATTATGATATATCATAAAAAAACATAAAACGTTCCCGCCTAAGGGGGATTTAGAGACAAATCTGAAAGAATACGTCCGATAAGTATATCTTTTTGCTTTTTGGGGTGATTTGTGAATGTCGATAAGCTCAGTGTGTGACTTTTCCAATACGTTTCTTTATTCAATTTGAGGGATCAGAAATAAATGATGTGGTTTGATTTGATTAAAATCAGTGGCTACACTGCAAAAAATTACTATAAAATTACAGTTTGGTTTCATAAAATATTCATTATTTGTTCCCAATACGATGTGCTATTTTATTATAACAAAATAGATTATGCCAATTTGTAGTGTAAAAGAAAATCATACATACATCATTATCTTTAAGAAAATCGTATTCCACCAAACAACGTTTTGTTACCCCAACATTGCACTTATACCGGGTGGCAGTGGCGGCTCGTACAGTAGGGCCACAGTGTCATGGCCCTACCTACCTGTATACCAAGTTATTTTTTTACTCACACTCATAATCGTTGCTTTGCATCTTTACGCTTAATTCTTTTTGTAACTGAATAATTTTAAACTCAAGACGTTGCGTTCATTTAATATTTGATAACGCCTAACGGTGCAAAAACTCTCCGACGCCGCGAAAATTCCTTCGCGCTACTCAACGCCGGCGATTTCTATGTATGGCCGTGCTGTTCATCGAAGGTTCATCGCTTACGAAAGAGATAATGATATATCGCCCTCTCTTACTGACGCATAAGGATTTCAGAAATTTTGTGGCGGGCCAGATCCTCACATCCGTCCGGGATTGGAGGATTTACACGTGCTTTATTTTGTCGTTCCAATCGGATCAGGCCTTCGTCTTTGTTACCACTACTTGATACTAGATGGCAGCTGTATTAAATACGGTTTGCCCTGTCAAGATATTAATTTTAAAATATTTTTATTTTAAACAGTTTTTACTGTTTAACATAAATTATTCTTGTAGGTTAGGTTTAGGTCAGTCCGTCGGTGGATTATAATAATATTCCTGATTCCGGTTTATCAATTTAAAAATGAATAAAATAAAAGAGGAAAGCATTTTTTAAACAATATTGATGACTTCAAGAACTAAAGTGATTGAATCATTTTCAAATAACAAAAAGACGTACCTATAGAGTTTCCTGATAAGATAATTTGAATGTTTTGTGAACATTTCTTGTTACAACTGCTGCAAATGCTCCATTTAATTAGTCGGTAAGTTTTTCTATTTTTTTATGTACTTATAGGGTTGTACAAATTCGATGCACTAGCATTGCTATCTCGGTAACTACAAGAGATAGAGAGTTTGGTAAATGGAGGCAAAGTTGCACATTTTAATGCTAAACAATTTGTTAAAAAGAAATTTAATCAAATTTCGATGATTTCCAGAGATATCCGAAAAAATAAACGAAAAACTTGTTTTTATTTTTTTATGACAAAAGTAGTTATTATGTTTAAAAACCAAGGGCACTTTCTTAAGTATTTTACAAGATAATAATTTTAAGAGGTCAAAAGTAACTCAAAAATTTTTAAAAAATTCAGGTCCGAATTTGAAAAAATTGAGTTGATATAGGTTCTAAAAAATAAGATTATTTTCTTGAAGAGCATAAAAAATTGTCTTAAGTAAGTGCTCTTGGTTTGTCCAAAAAATCAATATTTTGTCGTAAAGACAATAAAAACATAAATTAATTTTTTCTTGTTTTTTTTTCGGATTCTCCGGAAGTCATCGGATTTTTTTTTAACAAATAATTCATCATTAAAATGTGCAACTTTGCCTCCATTTAACCAAATTTATATCTCTTATAGTTACTGAGATAGCAATGTCAATGTATCGAATTTGTAACACCCTGTGATCTCATCAAAGCTTTTTGACTTGATATTTTGGCCCCACCTGTATCGACTATCACCAGCCGCCACTGCCGGATGATGCATCGTGGTTGGAAATACAGGAAATCCCATTCAAGTTTAAGAAGTCTGGATCCCCAAAGAAGCTTCTGCTGTGGCGTAATCCCTGTCTGTTACTTCAGTGGATCTTGTGTTCACTCCTGATCCATCGCTTTATGACATCTCGTACTGTGCACCTTGGTACTCCGGGTGCTGGACGAATGAATGTATTTTCTGGGCCCTTCTTCGCAACCATATTATCTTTACATGAAGGAATTAATTTTAATTATAAATGTTAACATGTTGTATTATTATAGAATAAGAGTTTCTTTTTTCTTTCATGTTATCAGACCCATCCCCAGATGTGTTTGGCCACATTATAGCTTAACTAATTTATCAGTTCTGACTATTTATAGGATCTGACGAAAGAAAGGAAGGTTCACGCAATTATAACAAATATTTCAAGGTACAGATATGGAGGCCGTAACCTGGAGCGATATCTAGTGTCGAAATTGGACACCTATTGCTTGGCTTATTACTTTGGTAAAGTTAAAGAAATATAACTTAATAGTAGAAAGAAAGTTTTTTAGCGGCAGGCGGAGAAAGTGGTGCAGATATCTTTTGCATTAACGTACACAGGGACGCCAAAGGTAATGGGTTCCCTGGAGCACAGGTAGACAATGACAGGCTGTTTTGTTCTTGTTAGGACACATCAGAAAGCCAAAACCCGTAGCGACTCCCAGTACAGCGAGACTGTTCTTTCAAGACATTTTTAAGAATAACCATGTGATGAAAACCCAGTAACGCCATCAGTAGGAATCAACTCAATGCAAAAGATAGCAATCTAACGTGAAAACATAGAACTAAATAAACCAAGTACGGTGGAACAACAAACACTAGTATAGGAAACGTTTTAGGCTTCACTACATTTTTCTACGGGTTTGTAGATTCAAATATAGATCGGGCTTTGGCTTTCTGATGAGTCCTAACAAGGACGAAACAGCCTGTCATTGTCTACCTGTGCTACAGGAAACCCATTACCTTTGGCGTCCCTGTGAACTTTAATGCAAAAGATAGATGCACCACTTTGTCCGTCTGCCCCTAAAAACTTCATTTCTATTAACTTAACGGACGCTAAACCTTATAACTTAATAATATCAGAAGAAGAATTTCTCTTTATTTCGTCAGATCCATCCCTAGACGCGTTTCGTCATATCATGACTCATCAGTAGAGCTAGGATCTGACAAAACAAAGAGAACTCAAAGCTGCTTATGGCAGCACAGTGGTGGGACATACCACCATTAATAATATCAATCTGATATAAGAAAAGTAATATTCCAAACTTGTCGTTATAATTTTTTTTCGTTGTGGCAGGGTTTGACGAAAAAGCTACTTAGGCCTATGAAGCCCATTATATCCTCTATCGTCTGGGTAATGTCAGCCAGATGGACCTATAGCTTAGCATGGGATCTAAACCATGAGTATGCACTAGTTTATTATTTTTACTTCCCCTCATGTCCATCACGATGCCTCTCTCGGTCCAGATCTTGGGAATAACTAGTAGCACACTCCATTATTTTATCCACTAAAATTCTGAACATACTTTTCTTTAAGCGTATGCTCTCTCCGGAGATTGAACTGAACTACCACCGCAGTTAATCGTCATTGTCTTCGTGCAACTTTATGGTCAAGTACTAATATTTTAGGATACCAAAGCAAATAATATGTTATACATCTAAATTGTCATCCATTGTTATACAGTAAATTAAATACAATTTTATAGCACATATGTATGTGTTTATAGTTACAGTATTGCACCTGTTAATACTGTAACTATAAAAAAGATGCATTCCACCATGCAAAGCTCGAATTTTCTCATAAATATGTAAATTAGAATGGACTATATTGATTTATACCCAACGGCTAGATGCACTAAACCTGTAATTTGCCTGTTTCAAGCTGTAATTTTATCTATCCTTTTTGCGAAATGAACATTTGAAATTTTTAATTTGATTGATTTAATCAATGTTAGCCATAATATTTAATATCTTAAACGAAGATTTTGGTTTTATTAGTGACGACTTTAAATTTAAAATAGTATACAGTGTGTCTCACTGTGAGGGTGAGATATAAGAAGTCAATATGTTTAAACACAATTTTAAAAAGGATTTTTTTATTACGGCTTTAGAAAAATATGTTTTTATGTTCCTGAAACACTAAAAGACAGGTGAGAGCTTCCATGGTCTCACAGGTAAATGTACATTTCTTGAAACAACAAACAAAATATATTAGATAACACTGTAGAATTATCGTGATAAGGTACCAGTGAGAGGATAAAAATACTTTCCTGGAGGGTCAAATAAAGTTAAATAGCTAACATTTAAAGCTTTGATAGACTGTAGCTATCAAGCGCTGTTTTATAATATGTTAAAGTAGGACTTTATTAATATAAGAAATGGGACATTAAAAACGAATAATTATTATTTTAAGTTAAGTTAGTACGTTAGATCTAGTATTATTATTGTATGTACCTAGTGAGTTCAGAGGTAAGAAGAAAACATACATTTTTTGTATCATAATTAAGTTACAAAGCTGGTAAGTTGATATTTAAACATCTTTAAAATAAGGGTAAGGATGCATTGTGCATGTTTAAGTTATTTTTAGGTGACTAGTAAGTATTAATATTATATACTTTAGTGTTTAATTGTGGAATAATTTTTTCACAGATTGAAGTAGTGCAACGATAATAAAGTTGCCAGAAGAGACCCGAAAACCGGAAAGAAAAGCACTATAAAATTCACATTAAAAGAAACTCAGAAATTGGTTGTTGTTGTTGAGTGTTGGGAAGAATCAGCAGGAATCAGCTATTTAAAGAAACAAGCACATCCACTGACCCCTTTATTTTCTTTGTTGGGCAAGATGATTTTGATTAATTGAATAAATATTTATAAATTTTGATGACATACGATGTTATAGTACCTTAATCAAAACTTTAAAGATATTTTTTAATTCTCACGACATGGCCTGATACGCCGTAATGGTGATGAGATTATACAATTGCCGTTATGCCTTTCTAATAATATTCAATAACAAAAAGACAACAATCTCTAATTATTGAATAAATGTCTGTTTAATAAAGGTTGGAGACATTTTGCAAGCCAACAAAATCCCGCTAATTGATTTTTCAGACCGAAAAATCTCCGCACTGGCTGATACCTGAAACCAGATTCTTGATTCGCTGGAAAAAATTATATTTGCCGCTGAATATGAAACAGGTTTTTATAAAATTGTTTGTGTGGATTCCGATAAAATCGCGTTTGAAATAGCGTTTAGAGGGATTTTGTTGGTTTGCAAAATGTCACCAATGATGTTTCTTGAACGGCAGTAGAGTTTTGGACTTGCATTGCCTTTATTTGTTTTGAATCACTACGTTTCAACTGGTAAGCATTTCCAGTCGTCTTCAGGTGAATACTAAATAAGTATGCTCTATTTATACTAGGTAGGTGCAGTGACGCATGACTAGTGGGCAGAGTCATTCGTGTAACTCTTACATGTTCTATTTATATTAGCTAGGTGTGTGACGAATAACTGGATGAGTCATGCTCATTCCCGATGACTCGCGGCCAATCTTACATTGGTGACACACTAAGACCACTCGAAGTAAGGTTTAAAGAACATACGAACAACACCCAACAAGAAGAGACCGAAAAATCGGGTGCAGCTAACCACGCCTGGACGCACGACCACCATATCATGTGGACAGAAGCCGAAATCCTGCAAAAGAACCGCACTGGAGGAAGAGGAAGTTTAAGGAAGCTGCCACCAAAATCCCGGTTGTATTAGTAAGCCGTCATTAGATATGAGAAACGTCTGGAAACCTTTGTTAAGTAAATAAAATTTTAGAATAAGACCACTACTGCAGTATATTGAATTAATGTTATATCATATATAATATTATATAAGTTCATATCATTATATCAACAATAAAATCGTTCATTGAAACAATGAATGCATTCGTTAAAGCAATGGAACTCTAATTATTAAATTTAAGTTATAAGGTCATTGTAACAATGAAGGCATTCATTGTATCAATGAATGCGTTCATTAAAGCAATGAAACTGCTTACATACATGGTATCTATGAAGGTATTCCTAAAATCAATGATCAGTGTTCCGTCAATATGATGAGATTATATTAAATAGACGAATTGAATTGATGTAATTGGTTATCGGCTTAAAATTAATGATAAAGATGAAATTCAATAAACTTTTTCTTTGTATTTATGTTCAGTGTATCGGTGTGTGTACAAACGCTTTGAAGGTTATTTAGAGGTAGTTAATCCCTAATTAAAATATTTGTACAATTTGATGTTTGGTATTGCGTTACTCTTCATATTGCAATGTTAAAATACACGACTCTATAAGTTCAAAAGTATCAAGAGGTTAGAAACATAATGTAAAATAGTCCAGTACCAATAAATTCGATATCCGTTATTATTTAATAACACAAAGAACAAGGAAGAGATCGATAGTGGAGTGTGAATGAAGAAAATACAAGAGTTTAAAATAATAATTGCTTTTACGCCATTCTATAGTTAGAATAAAAAGTTGAATGTACGAGATCTAAAGCGTAGATAAAAATAAAAGTACCCGCACTAAATCTAATAATATTCATATACTTATGCATAGGCCAGGTTGCACTTGTAATATACAAAAAATGTTCATAAAACTCCGGTCCTGCAGAATTTAAACAGCACTTGCAGTTGCATGCCCGACTGCAACCTGACATTACCTGAGTGCATACTGGCCAAACGATTGGCCGCAACGACAGTCGTCATACCTTCGACTTCGTAAGCTCCACCTTTCGTCCACGACATTCAAACAATCGTCCAAATGAAAAAACAGGTGCAACAGGGCTCTGAATTCAATAGAAGTATTCATCTGAACTGCTGTGACTAATGTACATATGTAAATTTAAGAATGACTGGCTTCAATTATGGTAAATTTTCTAATTATTTCCAGTGTTTTTTTACTGGTTGGTCGGCGCGACGAGTCGATTTGTATTGTTTTCTGCCGTGGCTGAAGAATAATATGAAGGAAATTGACCATTGACGTTTGTAGTGCACGCTTGAATAATAAGAAGAACTTATAATATAGATACCATAATAATATAATAACCAATTGATCGTTGTTGGATCTGATTTAATTTTTAATGGTTAAACAAAAGCAAAATGTGGAAATATTTGGTTAACCTTTTTGAAGTTTAATCGGTACAAAATTGTTCTTATAATTTATCAAATATATTTTTTAATTTAACATGTTTTCTTTTAATTAATATAATTAATTTTTTTTTCCCAGAAATGGAAACTGTCAAATGTTGTACCAAAGGTGGTCAAAAGAATCTCGCCAATAATTATCGTCCGATAAGTAAATTGTGCATATTTGCCAAACTACTAGAAATATTACTCTATAAATATATCTTTTTAATCTTGTGAAAGGACAAAACATCTTGGAGCAACACGGATTGATAGCTAATAGGTCCATTGAAAACAATCTTTTAATCTATACAGGCCTCATAAAAGAAAGTATGGATAAACGTGTTCAGGTTGCTGCCATTTACACCGACTTTAGTAAGGCATTCGATAAAGTTGATCAGGTTCTAATGGTAAATAAACTAAAATTGGTCGGTGTAAGTGGTAGCCTGCTGGAATGCTTTAGGTCTTATGTCTGATCGACAGTTCAGAGTATGTATAAATGGAGTATATTCTGATATTTTTCCAGTGTGCTCCGGGGTACCGCAAGGGTCGCATTTAGGGTCTTTAATATTTTATTATTCACATAAATGACATTAAAAGCTGCTTCTTGAATTGTGACTTTGTAATTTATGCACACATTTTGAAAATGTATAAGCAGATTCGTTTACTGGCCGATTGTGGCCTTGTACAAGAAGATCTCCTGCGTGTTTTCACATATTGCAGAAAAAATAATTTGTTTATCAATATAGATAAATGCTGTGTGATTTCATATTCTAGACATACAAATTGAATTAACCAAGACTATCTAATTAATGGAAGCTCTCCTAAAAAAGTCAATGAAATAGTGGACCTTGGCGTAGTTCTTGATGAGAAGCCTTTATAAGATAAACATATAAACTCCTTGGCGTCCAGTTGTTGTTAGATTTTGGGCTTTATTACTAAGCAGGCTAAACACTTTAGGAACACTAAATCTTTTCTGTGCTTGTACCATGCGTATATGTATAGCAGGTTAAATTTTGCGTCTGTTGTGGCATCCAAGGTTCGCTGTCCTAGATAGATTAGAAAGGGAGCAAAACATATTGAGATGTCTACTATTTAAACAAAATTATATACTTTACGATATAAACACTGTAAGATTGCATTTTTGTATATTGTCTCTGCGGAATCGAAGAATCTTATCGGATTTGGTTTACATGTTTAAAATATTCTCGCATAGGGTTGACTTTCCATATCTGGTATCAAAGATGGCGTTCAATGTTGCAGCGCGACAACTAAGAAACAATTACATTTATTACACTCTATTTCATTGTACAAATAGTTCTCAAAACTCACCAATCAGTCGAATGATGAGAAACTCGAATCTCTATTTTTCGGGCCTAGATCTGGATTTCTTTTCAACATCTATGACCAGAATTAAAAAGGCTCTAAAACGAAGATTTTTAGAATAACAAGAATCCCAATGCTTCTTTTACTCATGTTGTTATTATTGCCTATGGCAGATACATTCTTTTTTTGTTATTCTAATCTAATCATTAATATTATTAGCTTATAAGTACTTATATTTTGTACGGTAGACATATTTTACTTATTATTGAATTAGTGGATACTGTTTATGGGAATTTCCTGTTTGTATCCTAAATAAATAAAATATTGAATTATACTTTTTAAACTAGACATTTATTTTTGTTTCACTTAAAATAATTTAGAGATTGATCAAGTTGATTAAGATAAAATTGGCTAATTAGTATCGGCACTAAATCAACTGCTATTTTTAAAACTGATTTTAAAATGCACTTCTACACCATTAATTATATTTTGAGAAATTTAAGATTTGTATTCGAAGAAAGATTTTAGATGATACTAAGCAAATTTGATTTTAAAATCATAACATTGATAGTGATCCAATGATATTTTACCAACATGATTGTAGTGATCCACTCGGTTATAACTTAATTCTTGATTTACTGTTTACCAGACGTTAATGTTATCTAAAACTATGTTTATAATGTTTGTTAATGTACAGTCAAATTTGTTAGTTAACTATAATTTAAAGTTCTTTAATCTGTAATGTTGAGCAATCCCGCTAAGAACTGATGGATTATCCTTGTAACGATAATAAGAAAAATTATTCTATTCGTCGAGCATCAATCGTCTTTGAGAGAGATGTGTAATAGAACTTGTTCTTTTTCGCTTTTTACATTAATCTATTAAAAAACGACTTTCCAATTATTTGAATGTGTTTTAGAAATACAATAAATATTCCTCTAAGAAATTAGTTTATAATCAACTGTAACAGAAGTTAGTAACCTGATTAAACTGAAATTTCTGATTAAACAATAATTCTAAAAAAATAATAAGGTTGTAGGTATAAAAATATATTTCGTTACGGTATGCTACATACAGTTTTTTTATAGGTAGTATTTTTTAAACTAAAATCTATAGAGTAATAAATAAATTTCGAATTAATTAAGGAATTTGTAAGTAGTTAGTAGTGTATTAGTACATAAAAATATGTTAAATACCCACATTAAGGTATACCTTTGGTAACGTCAGGCTCATTGGGGTACCGACCTTGATTAGAGTGGTCGATGAAAGTGTTATCACTTGCAATCAACTGCCTTAACTCTTAAACGACTCATCTGAGTTTAGTAAACTTAAGCTTGTTGGGAAGAGAAAGGTGAGTACTTTTAATTGCGGTATCCATTGGTACACGATAGTTCGTAATAAAATTGCTAGAGGGCGCAATTTGTAGGTAATTTTATTTTATTCCGAAAACTCAAATCATACGGTATTACTGTGTTAGTATAATCGAAAAGTAAATTAAATTTTCAAAAAAATATCAAGACCGCAGTTTAGTATCTTCTTTCGTCTCGGAGTTATTACCAAAAGAATAATTCTTAACATTTTAAATAATTTTAATAATTTTTAAAAATTAATTAATTAAATTTATTAGATTTAAATTAATTATTATTTTTATTAAATTTAACCTTACCTTTCTCTTCCAAGCAAGCGTCAGTTTTCTAATATCCGATGAGTGGTTTAGGAGTTAAAGCAATTTAAATGATAACATTTACCTCACATATATAGAACCAATCAGAACGCAAATTTTCATAGCAACCACCTTGGTAACGTGGTCTTACCCGATAAGACCTACGACTAGCTCGGTAAGACCACAGTAGCTTTTTTTCAAACAAACAGTAATTTATTTTAAGAAATCAAGTTCAATAAATAAATATTATAACCCCTACAAAATAAAAGTGACACACAACACTATTTGAGGTGATTTTAGGGCATAAACTTAACTTAATTTTGACATTTTTAAAGAAATGTTTTATGACAAAATGTATGCAAGATTAAACCCAGTGTGCTTTGCTTAGACGTGAGCTTAAAAAATCTTGGCGTTTTCATGGCAAGCGTGATGACAATTGATGAACGAATTTGATTTTTGATTTTTGACGTTTAACGCGTCTGATTTAGTCTACTTAAAAGTAGATCATAATGATGTGTTTGCATATTTTCCTTTATCACAAACGGCTTTTATTTCGGGTTCAGTAAAGTATCCAATAAAATACACCTCTAGAAGCGGCGTCTTATTTTCATACCATTGTTTTTCACTCGAAACTAGATTTTCTAAGAAAATTTTCACTCAATATAATTTTTACTTATGATCAAAGATAAGGCCCTCGAGCTAAAGCTCTCGGGATCTTTTCAGATTATAAGTAAAAATTATATTTCGTGAAAATTATCAGAAAATCGATTTCTTGTAAAAAAAAACGGTATTACCGATAAGACGCCTCCTCTATCGGTATATTACTGTTGAAAATAGTTTCAATAGCATCCCCCAGTCTTATCAAGATGGGTACGTCAACGAGCCTTAAACCAAAATGATGCAGAATTGTCGAAGTTTTGTGATGATGTAATCAAAGGTATACCTTAATGTAGGAATTTTTGGAGAAATTTATAGTTTTAATAGTCAATTTTCAATTGTGTCACCTTTAATTACCATTTTTTTTTCTCCCGAGTTTCTATGCCCAGTAGTTTTCGCCGGTGGCTAATCCTAATGAGACACCCTATATTTATATTTTCGAGTTCCTTCTGGATGTAGACCTTATCTAGAATTTAGTCAAAGTTTATGTTCTATAATCCTCGTGTATTAAAAAATTTCTTCATTTAATTATAATTGATGTTCATTATTTTCGTGCTGTAATTTTTTTTGTTTATTTGAAAAACAATGCCCCAAAATACTGACAGGAAATAGTAATCCAAAAAAATCTTCCATGTCACGTAAATAATACAATACTATAAAGGTAAATTAAGTTTATTACCCAGCACTTTTACCTAATTACAATTTTTTAAATAGCAATCAATCACTTTTTGTTCACATTTTCCTGTTCTTATATGCAAATGAACCTTGTTTTCGTAAATTCAATAGATCAAAACAAATTGTACTTGCCGGGTGAAGTCAAGTCGAACTAACCATTTAAAATTCCCATGGCCAGAGCTAAACGCATCATGGATCATTGGTTTTGCCTTTTGGCTGTTGATTTTTCAAAACGGCTTGTACCCCTTTTAATAAACAAGACAAATCAAATAATCGTTTAAAAACTAGTGGAAAGAATCAGAAAATTTAACTTAATTGACGAAGCATCGTGAGTTTGTAAGATTACAGCAAATTCTTTAATTTTCATGGCATTTTTGTTAGTGGTTAGATGGTGAAATATTTGTTTTGTGGACCACCCATGAATTACTGATACTACATAAGAAGATACCGAAGATCTTGTAAAAACTTTATTGGAAACTTTAACTATTTAAATTAAATTATAAAAATAAGTCATGGGAGGTACTGATGGTGTGTACCGAAGATACATCACAGTTATAAAAATGTTTAAAAAATCGGATTGTTTCAGTTTACTTGATGAAAATCCATAATAATATTATGAAATAAAACTGTTTACGTTAAATCAGAAATATGACGACACATATAAGTGATTATATACAGAGCAAGATATTTTATTCTATCCATAATTTTTTGCCCAATTTCTGGGGGCCAAAAACTAACACTTAAAGAATTTTAATTCTTAAAATAAAAATTATGATTCCTTCATATACTTTTGAATCATTAAATTATACTACTGCCCGTTTTACATAAGAACACTTTTTGATACAATTTCAGCAATTTTGTTCATATCAATAATGTCGACAAGAGACTATAATATTGGAAGAATTCATCCATTTGTACTCACAGAGACCTGTAAACTATTTTTTATTTGAGGTCGAATATTTGTTCTTTTTTCCTTAAAATATATAGGCTATAATATGTTAAGTGTCCTATTTATGGTTTTAATTAAATATCATAAGAAAAACTTCTCTAAATAAAAACGCGTAGACTTTATTAAATGTCAGTATTCTGACAGCATTAAGAAAATGAAAAGAATGAGGAAGTTTTTTTACAAAATAATATCTCGCTCATATAATAGGTATCAAAGAAAACCTCATACCATACTATCATTACTCACATACTCACCCGAGCCAGTCCTTGAATCCCCTGAATATCTTTTATTTTGAGACAGGTCTATAATAACGGATATATAACAGTAGACCACAACCGTCCGGATATTCTTTTTATCATATATCAAGAAAGCTTTCATAATCGATATAGGTTGTCCACTAACACACAACCTTTCTAAAACCGATTGGGAGAAGAAAGCCAAATACTTAAATTTGGCGATAGGGATCAAAAATATATGGAAGCTAGAAAAAATAGACATCATTCTGATTATAAATCGATGGAGGGAGCTATGACGAAAAAGTGCAAACCCAACTTGGAAAAACTTGGTCTTTCAGCAGTGGGCAGTATACCCAAATAAAAGTAACTTCTAAAAAAAAAAGGTCGCTGGCCTCCCGCCGCTCTAGAACGCGATAAACAGCGACAGACAAAACTCAAAACATCCCTTTTGTCCAGAGTGATGTCTAAAAAAAAAAGGTGATCGTTTTCTTGAAAATACCATACACCCACTCATCAAAACTTTCATAGCCAAGTCCCTCTTCCCCCGAGAAAATTCCATTACAAAATCAACCCATCAATTTTGGGAGGGCACCAGGGTGGGCACTCATGTTTCTAGGGTGGGCCCGGTGCCCACCCTGGCCCCATCCTGGCACCGCCGCTGCCTTTCAGGTTATTTATACCTAAACAAATACAGAAAACCGTCATCTTCCAAACTTACCACATAGTAAGGAAGTTTCCAAACAGTAAAGGTTAAGATACATTTCTTCTTTGTGATGTAATATCAGCAATACCAACAAAAAGATGTGAAAAATAACATTAAAATAATAAGTTTATTTAAATATTTGTATAAAATATCTAAAACTAATGTTTAATTTTTTGAATTCATCAATTTATTGGACTATCTTCAGACACAGGGTAGGAAAGACTGCACTGAACTGACTGGAGAAAGCTTTCGCATCGTGGGATTCGGACACAATGAGTGGATTTTGAAGAAAATTGTTTCTTGTTGAAGTAACTGAAAAACAATAAGTTATATTAATTTTTTTTTTTGGTAGAATTATTACTAAAAAAATAAAATGTTTAAAAATGTAATGAAAATGATTTGTCCTTATATTTATTTGCATCATAAAAGTACCGCATGTTAATGCATCTTATTCACTGTTGTGTTAAAACAACTTCCCGGACAGCGAGCTCTTAAAAAATAATTTTTTACTAAATACAAAAGTGGTAAAATGATTTTAAATTTTAAGTTAATTTTGACTGATTTAAATTTACTGACATTTTTTTATTACTATAGGTTCGTCTAGAAGTCTAACAGTGCATGAGCGTATTTAAGTCTGACATAAGAGGGCTGAGTCCCCTAGCTAGGTTTAAACTAGCATCCCCTAAATTCATTACAATCAACTTTACCATCCTTCTATAAGGCAATGAAATAAAAATATTTCTCCTAAACTAATTAAAAATTGTGGAAACAAAAAAAAAGTTCTTTTTGATGTAGATATATTTTTAGTTTTAGTATTATATTTATTTTAATCTATTGCAAAAATCAAACTCGTCTATGCGTACTAGGTATTAAACTTGCCTACAAGGTGGTCTTCAAATTATAAAAAAAGGTATAATTTTATCAATTATTTAGAAGTAAATTTTTAAAAAATTATTATAATAAATGTATATATAATTTACATTACATTTTACTTCTAATACATAGAAAGCAACGGAACGGCTTAATATTTATAAAGAAAAAACAGTCTAAAGTCATACTAAGACTCGTCATACAGAAGTAAAACGGAAGCTCGGAAAGTTATATACTTTGTTTCTACAACAATAAGCACTTCATGTTCTGTATAATTAAGATGTACATATTTATGTCTGTTTTAATTCTTTTACATCAGTACTAATAGTATACTACAATTTTATGCAAGAGAAACATTAAAGAAGGTAACAATTATGATGTTAGTAATACATTATTTAGATGACGATTCTAGCATGTAAATGCCGGATACAACTAGCAATATTTTTATAGATAGGTATCTATATAATATGTATCTAATATGAGAAAATCTTTATAAGACACAGAAAACCAACATATGGGATAAGGCTAATAAAATTATTAGAAAATTGCCTATAATGACCAGCATATACTCTCAAAAATAACATGGTATGAATTACTGAAATTTGGTTCTGACAACCATTTATTTTCGTAAAATCAAACTCAACCCAAAAATTAATCTATACAACCAAAAAAAATTAACGTCATTCAACTGTTGAACTAATTAATGAAACATGAACCAATCCAACCAACAAAGTTTATTTGTCACAACGAAATTATACATACGGGTATCTAAGCCAACTTTTACATCTAATATACCCCTGCTTTTAAACCATACCTTTTAGTTTTCACAACTAATATACAGGGTGTGTCAGTAAGGTGTCGGGCTTTAATAGCACCTAAACTATCAAAGATAGGGAAAAAAGTATAATACAAAAGTTAAATGGTTTGTTAGGATGCATAACCTAAAAATATTTTAAAATCTACAGGGTGGTCCTAAAAAGTGGTACTGATTAATAAAAAAGAAAATTAAATGGGACACCCCGTATAATTTTCTAGAATATGATTCAATGGAATAAGGACTTTGCAACCATCTTAAAATTTTTGAACTAAAATGCAACGTTGCCAAGTAATTAATTTTTTTCCGAAATTTTAGTAATTTTAAGGGTATCGTAAAAATATCATAGTAACCTGTGGATTACCCCTAGGCAAATATACTTTACATTGTGGGTACTTTAAGGTACGATATATTGATCTATAACAATGTTTTTTAAATCTCTTATACAGAGCGTTCGGTATAAGTTGGACAATTCGACAGTTTTAAAAATGCTTTATTTCAATTTTTTTAAATAGGACCCCACTAATTTTTTTAGGCAAAAGGATGTATCTTTCGAAAACCTTACTTTTTTGTTAAACACGTCATATATCTAAATATCATAGTTTTTGAAATATTTTAGGATTTGTCTTAACTTAGGGTAAAAAAGGAAAGTTCTAATTGAATAATTTAGTCAAGATTGCTTTGGAACAAAAAATAAATAATTTTCTTTGTCACAGCTGTCATTGCAAAATTATTTCGCCAACATTTTGTGTTTAATTACTGTTTAAATTTTAGTTTCCTGAACTAACTTTATCATAATTCATATTTTTCTATTTCGATAAAGTTGGCGAAATAGTTTTGCAATGACAGCTGTGACAAAGAAAATTATTTATTTTTTGATCCAAAGCAATCTTGACTAAATTGTTTAATTAGAACTTTCTTTATTTACCCTGATTTAAGACAAATCCTAAAATATTTCAAAAACTATGATATTTAGATATATAACATGTTTAACAAAAAAGTAAGGTTTTCGAAAGATAAATTCTTTTGCCTAAAAAAATTAGGGGGGTCCCATTTAAAAAAATTGAAATAAAGCATTTTTAAAACTATCGAGTTGTCCAACTTGTAATGAACGCTCTGTATAAGAGATTTAAAAAACATTATTATAAATCAATATATCGTACCTTAAAGTATTTACAACGTAAATTATATTTGCCTAGGGTTAATCCACAGATTGCTATGATTTTTTTAACAATACCCTTAAAATTACTAAAATTTCGGAAAAAAATTAATTACTTGGCAACGTTGCATTTCACTTTAAAAATTTTAATAGGGTTGCAAATTACTTATTCCATTGAATCATATTCTAGAAAATAATACTGGGTGTCCCATTTAATTTTCTTTTTTATTATTCAGTACCACTTTTTAGGACCACCCTGTAGATTAGAAAATATTTTTAGATTATGTATCCGAAAAAACCCTTTAACTTTTGTATTACACTTTTTTCCCTATCTTTGATAGTTTAGGTGCTATCTAAGACAGACACCTTACTGACACACCCTGTATAAAGGTGGCAAGTAGAAGAATTTTTTTCAAAGAAATATTTTTTTTGATAATAATGCAATCTACAAATATTGTCGAAGCAATCATTTATTTGGGCCAAACTTAAAATTTTTAGTAGTCACAACACTGTGTTTATTATCTTTTTTCTGTGCATTCTAATTGTAAGAAAGAAGTTGAATCATAAATAAGTAAAAAGTTTCATTTTTTATAATCGCAGTTGCACATTATAAAGTTTAAATGAACTGCTTATAAAGCATGGCATAATTAGCCAGTTAATTTAATAAAAATAACTTAAACATATAGTACCTTTTAGTTAAAAAAAAAAGTGTCATAGGAACTAATTTTTAATTTGACCAAATACAAAAAACAGAAAACAGAAAATTTACGGGATATTTTGAGAATTTACCTCACATATATAGAACCAATCAGAACGCAAATTTTTATAGCAACCACCTTGGTAACGTGGTCTTACCCGATAAGACCTACCACTAGCTCGGTAAGACCACTGTAGCTTTTTGTCAAACAAACAGTAATTTATTTCAAGAAATCAAGTTTAATAAATAAATATTATAACCTCTACAAAATAAAACTGACACACAACAGTATTTGGGTTGATTTTAGGGCATAAACTTAACTTAATTTTGACATTTTTAAAGAAATGTTTTATGACAAAATGTATGTAAGATTAAACCCAGTGTGCTTTGCTTTAAAGTGAGCTTAAGAAATCTTGGCGTTTTCATGGCAACCGTGATGAAAATAAGCGAATTTGATTTTTGACGTTTCACGCGTCTGATTTAGTCTTGGATTTTTAATTAATAATTGTTAGTTGTGGCACGTTTATAAACTTAAAAGTAAATCATAATGATGTGTTTGCATATTTTCCTTTATCACAAACGGCTTTTATTTCTGGTTCAGTAAATTATCCAATCAATCAATCCAATCAAAGATAAGACCCTCGAGCTAAAGCTCTCGGGATCTTATCAGAAAGAAAGAAAAATTATATTTCCTGAAAATTCAGAAAATCGATTTCTTGTAAAAAACAGCGGTATTACCGATTAGATTCCTTCTCTATCGGTATATTACTGTTGAAAATCTCAATTTAAAAAAATCATTGAGGGATAATTTGGTTACAAAATATACCTACTTGTATAGATATATTGGGGACTCTATACACGATCAGTACCGTATCAGTATTACTGCCAATGCTACAAAATATTGATATTATTATTATTGTAATTTGTACTTAGTAATGAAAAATATTACTTTCTAGAGTCCTCATTTAAATAAAAAAGGCCGTTGTATTACTACTCTAATAGGTACGCGTAAACTAATTGGAATAAATGATCATTTTCTTTAAGAAAAATTATTTCCAATGTCCTTTTTCTCTTATGTTTTTTCTAATACATACTTATTTAATACAAAACAAAAACACCAAATTTTAACTTATTTTAATCAAGCTTGTGGGTTGTTTAATTGCTTATAGAATTGAATTGTTCTTATTTAAATTTTCTTATTTGCAACTGCAATTATTAAAAAACAAAAAAATATCTTGTGAACTTTCTATTTAAAATTTAACAGCTATATAAAATTTGTTGCACTTGGTCAGAGTGAAAAGTCGTCAATATGATGTTCGTTTATAGAAATGGAACATAGAACAAAAATAAAACAAAAACATACAATATAATTAAATATTTCTAGCAGGTCATCTTGCCTTGCTTTATAAAAAGCGCATTTAAACTTTCTAATGTGCAACTGCAATGATAAAAAAAATAAAAGTAAGTAAGTAAACTTATGATTTAACTTCCTTCTGACAATTAGAACGTACACAAGAAAGACAACAAACACAAATATATTACACTAAATATTCTCACAGCCAAGCATGCATTCAATAATTAGCCAATCAAACTAAGAATGACGAATTCTTGCCTTGAAAACACGAAAAAATGGACACGGCACATCAAAATCATCCTGCTGTACTACGATTCCCGTCCTTAATGTTGTCATCGTCAACAGTCAACAGCGATGACGTTAGTTATACATATAAAGAATAATTTCACTTGAAAAGAAAAGTTAGTTCTGCTAACTAATAATTATCTTAATCAAAATTAACAAAACGGTAGAGACTATAAATTTATAATATATTATTACAACATGCTTGGATTGATAAATCTATCTTGGTTTCTTTTTTTTTTCTTCCCTTGGAAATTGTATAAATAACTTTTCACTTATTTCTTCGTATAATTAAGATATTACAAAAACATAATAAATTTTCAAAAAAAGTTGAAACATAAAATATTAACGCCTGCGTAATGCGAAGGGAAGGAAGCAACTGTCCCTTCTCAATTAATGATACTTATGGATAAAAATCAAATTTATGAAGCAGCAGGTAGTGCTTGACTGTTTAGAATTTTGAGCATCTACCTTAGTGTGAGATTTTTAGTCTCGTGAACACTAATTAAGAGTAAAGGTATCAATGGCAGATCGTGAGGTAGGGCCACGGTGCCATAGCTCTCCCTGCCGCATCAATAGTACCAACTGAAGCTGATGAGGATCTCTATTCTTATTGTAATTACTTCAAACATAAGAATAGAGACCGTTATCAGTTTCAATTGGTAAAAGAGGCGGAGCCATGACCTCACGAGGCGCCACTGAAAGGTATGTTTATAATCTTCAAAATTAATACCCCTTTTTGTTGCAGCTAACATGCAAAAGAGGTTAAGAAGAGAAAAAAGGACTAGAAAACGACTGCAGGATCAATTAGAATTAGAGCTAAACAGGAGAGCACAATTAGAGGAAGCCCTTAAATCGGCTGGTTCTGTAGAACAAATTGACATTATTAATGGTAAGTTTATGTCAAATATGAAATAAATGTAAATCAACATAAACTAATCATGTGCTAAGGCATGTTATACATATTTTTGAACTAGTAACAATGTTTAAAAAAAAATTATTGTCTATGGTTTTTACTAACCAATTTAATTGGCTCCATAAATACTACGTCGAAAAAAAAAAGAAAGGCAAATTCACGGAATGGTGATCACTATTACGAATAAAAATTATACACGCTGCTTTCGCCAAGATCATGCTCCTAAATTTATTACTATGGCATATAACAAAATCCAGATGCGTTCTTTCTTTTGGCATCCCCGTTAAGTATACATAAAATACGAGAAGCAGATATGTGATGAGGTATTATTAAACAACTAACCAGATAACATTGACTGGCCTCTCTTTGCCCTTATTTTTACTGTTCAACCAATCTCTTAAAGCCGGTTTGTTTCCCCAGAAATGGAAACTGTCAAATGTGGTACCAATTTTTAAGGGTGGTCAAAAGAATCTCGCCAATAATTATCGTCCGATAAGTAAATTGTGCATATTTGCCAAACTACTTGAAAAATTACTTTATAAATATCTTTTTAATCTTGTGAAAGGACAAATCATCTTGGAGCAACACGGATTTATGGCTAATAGGTCCATTGAAAGCAATCTTTTAATCTATACGGACTTCATAAAAGAAAGTATGGATAAACGTGTTCAGGTTGATGCCATTTACACCGACTTTAGTAAGGCATTCGATAAAGTTGATCAGGTTCTCATGCTAAATAAACTAAAATTGATCGGTGTAAGTGGTAGCCTATTGGAATGGTTTAGATCTTATATGTCAGATCGACAGTTCAGAGTATGTATAAATGGAGTCAATTCTGATATTCTTCCAGTTTCCTCCGGGGTGCCACAAGGATCGCATTTAGGGCCGTTATTATTTATTATTTACATAAATGACATTAAAAGCTGCTTCTTGAATTGTGACTTTGTAATTTATGCGGACGATTTGAAAATGTATAAGCAGATTCGTTCACTGGTCGATTGTGACCTCGTACAAGAAGATCTCCTGCGTTTTATCACATATTGCAAAAAAAATTATTTGTTTATCAATATAGATAAATGCTGCGTGATCTCATTTTCTAGAAATAAAAATTTAATTAACCAAGACTATCTAATTAATGGAAGCGTTCTTAAAAAAGTGAATCAAATAAGGGACCTTGGCGTGGTTCTTGATGAGAAGCTTTTATTTGATAAACATATAAACTCCTTGGCGTCCAGTTGTTGTCAGATTTTGGGCTTTATTACTAGGCAGGCTAAATACTTTAAGAACACTAAATCTTTGATGTGCTTGTATTATGCGTATGTGTATAGCAAGTTAAATTTTGCATCTGTTGTATGGAATCCAATGTATGCTGTATATATAGATAGATTGGAAAGGGTGCAAAACAGATTCTTGAGATGTCTACTATTTAAGCAAAATTATATACTTCACGACATAAATACTGTAAGATTGCATTTTTGTATATTGTCTCTGCGGAATCGAAGAATTTTATCGGACTTGGTTTATATGTTTAAAATATCCTCGAATAGGGTTGACTCTCCATATCTGGTCTCAAGGATGGCGTTCAATGTTGCACCGCGACAACTAAGAAATAATTATATTTTTTATACTCCATTTCATCATACAAATAGTTCTCAAAACTCACCAATCAGTCGAATGATGAGAAACTCGAATCGCTATTTTTCGGACCTAGATCTAGATTTCTTTTCAACATCTTTGAATAGAATTAAAAAGGCTCTAAAACGAAGGCTTTTAGAATAATTAAATAAGTATCATAATGCTTCGTTTTTTTCATGTTGTTATTATTGCCTATCATAGGCATTTGCCATAATGGCAAATACTTCTTTTTGTATTGTTATCCAATCATTAATATTATTAGCTTATAAGTACTGATATTGTTGTAGGATAGATATAATTTACTTATTATAAAATTAGTGGATACTGTCTATGGGATTTCCTGTTTGTATCCTAAATAAATAAATAAATAAATAAATAAATAACATAAATGACATTGTGCAATCCGACAATAACAGTGAACGAAAAATGAGAGGAATTTTCGACTTACCTAACAAATACACTGCCTCCAATAAAAAATACTCTAATTTTAAAAGCCCATATTTTCATCAAAATTCAATCAATCTGTTCCATTTTCAGTTTATTGGGTAGACTGTCTCTTGGACCACTAAGTACAATATCGGTGACTTCACGTTATATTTTTTTTATACAGGGTATTGGCTAAACTATTAAGCTATGCAAAATCTCCGGATTTTAAAATTGATGTTTCTAAAACACGTAGCTATGAAACTTTAATACTATTATTGTGTTGATTACAGCTTTATATTAGGTAGTTACTGTATCCATTACAACGCAGTGCCATTCGCGTTCATTAAAAAAAATGTAATTCCGAAAATTGTGATATTACGAATTACGCTGCTATGAAACCCACTCTTCCTCTCATGTGTCATGTACAGCTTTGTGTTAGGTACTTACTGTTCTCATTACAGCGCAGTAGTGTTTTTGTCAAATTAAAAAAAAATTAAATTCCAAAAATATTTGTATTGCCAGTTATACTGTTAGGAAACGTAAATGGCAATACTATAATGATTTTTGGATTTTAATGGACACGAACCCCACTGACCTGTATTAGGTACAATAGATATCTAACATAAAGCTGTAATCAACAAAATAAAAAAATTCAATTTTCATATCTTTGTATTTTAGAAACATCAATTTTAAAATCACCAGATTTTACAAAGCTTCATCATCGTTCTCTTTATCTCTCATTACATTATTAAATCCTTCTATAATACCACTCCTTTTTCATCAAAAATTTCATAGTCCAATCCCCTTCCCCCACGGAAATTCCATTACAAAACCAAATCCCTCAATTTTGGGTGGGCACCCATATTTTTAGGGTGGATTGGTGCCCACCCTGCCCCCCCCCCCCACTGCACCCCCTGTAAAAAAAAGACATAAAACCGAGTCACCGACATTACACTTAGTAATCTAAGAGACAGCCCACTCAATAAACCAAAAACGAAACGGAATGATTGAATTTTAATGAAAATATGGTATTTTCAAACTCAAGTAATTTTTTAACTATTCCATAATTATTAATAGGCGCTTTGTATTTTGAAAATATTTAGTCGAAACTGAGAAATTTGTGACAACCTGTACAGTAAACACATTGGCACGTTAGCCGCTAAACTATCCATATAGCAAACCTAATATGATGGTAACTTATCGACTCTTGACTTTTGATCATATCTCCACCAATTTAAGACGAAGATGCCTGGCGGCATTATACAAAACCTAGTGCCCTAATAACAATACCAAGATTGAAGATACCTTTAGGTCTGTTGCAGACCTTCTCTGGGGATTTATTTTAAACGCAGTTATTTTATTGCTTTAGGCAGTTAAAATCTTGAGGCAATTGATGATTGGCGTTAACTATTAACTATCGAGATGGCTTCAAGTGTAATGTGTATTTGACAAGGGATAGGGTTGCTATAATACCTTAACTGTAGTGCAAAAAATAGCATGCGACTGACATACAAAAATCTATGTGTAATGTAAGGGGGATGTGGATGTTATTTTTTAAAGTTTATGAAAAGTTATTACACACATAATAATTAGGGGCTTATATTTTTATTTTAGTAGAAAAACTGTTTTTTATGTTTACAAAATCAATGTATTCTTCCAATTTCTCGTCTAGGCGAATATGCTATAGAAATAACCATGGGCCAGGGAGGGAGGGGGGAGGGGATAAACGGGGTAGCCTGGTAGTATTTTTCGTCCTTTTTTTATAGGTCATTTTGGTAGGCCAAGGACTTTTTTTAGTCACTTTGTTCAGTTTTTTTTGCCCCCCTCCCCCTACTGAACAACGTTCTATGAACGCCCTTGTAAAAGATACTTCAAGTGAAATTACTTTACTAGTTAAAATTATTGCTAAAAGCATGGTAAATTTATGTAAAAAGGTAGATTTTTTTAATGTAATATTTAATTTACAAATAATACGTAGTTATTGCTTTAGATTAATGAAAATTTATATTTATTTTATTGTATATGCAGAGGATTGTTTGCTAAATCTAGAAACAAATTTTGGAATAATTTCTTTTCAATTTATGGAAACTTTCATACCTCTGGTTTCTCCCTACAACTTTTAAAGAAATTTATTTTTAAACGGATAATAAAATATATAAATGGACATAAAATTAAACATTATAGATTGATCTATATAGCACCACTAGTGGTTAATAGCAAAATAGTATTTTAACTAATAACTGTGGATAATTTAAAAACTTGGATATACTTGTATAATAAATTAACTATTAATTTTACGAAAATGAAAATATTTTAAATAAAAAAACCATGTAGACTAATATTTATAAAATATTAGAATTTGTAGCTAAATTATACCCGACAAAACTAAATTTTTCAAATTGCAAAAAAGAAAACTAGACTAAACAGCTGGTGCACACCCACAAATAAGGCGCTAAAAAAAAATTTTTGTTTACAAAAAAACACGCAGTATACTAACTAAGATCATTTCTTTCTAAATCGCAAACCCCCCTCTTAAAAATAAACTTCATGAAAATACTTATAGGCACCCTATTTAAGCTCCAACGCCAAGTAAAGCGGACGTAAAGCGTGAAGCCGCGAGCTCGTAGAGTCCAAAACACAGGATGGAATACGTCAGCAAAATTGTCTGCAACTCTCACAGAAGTTTAATTATTCGCGTTAAAAGTGATTTAAAAAATAGTAAGTTGGTACAAATAGGTACATATTTGTACCAACCAACGTACACATGTTCCTCTGCTTTAGAAATAGCCTTGAGAAAGACCCAATAAAGGTCGAAACGTCGGCAATTTTTTAATTAAGTGGAATTGTTTTTATTGTCCTAAACCCACAAATACCTACCTACCTGAATTTGAATTGGGACGCTAATTTTATAACATACATATTTTATATTATTTTATAATATAAATTATATTATAATTATTAAATTATTCCAAAAAAAGAACAAATCATTCTGAAGCTTACTTGTTTCAGACAAAATTTAAAAAATATGCGATGCAATATAAAAGCTGCTTTCAGCCAGTTATTGTAAGGACACAAGATTTTGCCTAAAAATCTTTATACCTGCTACTTTTTTTAAACTGAAACTGCAATACATACGGTAAACAAATCGATGATTTTAATCTCCCAATACTGAAAGAAATATTATAGTTATGGAAATGACTCAAAATTTATCAAAGTGTTTGGTATCCATAATTAGCTTTTTAAAAGAATAACTGTATTTTGTGTTCTTAATTCCAGATAAAATTGCTCAAATTCAACAACAGCAGCAACAACAACAACAGGAGCAACAGCCAAGCCAAAATCAACAGATCCATTCCCAACAGCACCAACAACAGGCACATCCAAAACCACCAAGTACTCCAAATCAAATACCATCAGTTCACCAATCTCCGCATACTCCGCAACCCTCTAATATGATGCCTCCGCCGACACCAGAAAGGATTCCTGAAAGAATTAAGCAAGAAATTGAGGAACCTTCGCCACAGTATATTACTCCAAGGGATATGAGGGAGCAACATATAACTCATCTTCAAGAAAATAAGGGATGGGGCTATTCAGGGTTGGATCTGATGAATACTGGAGCTGCATTTTGGCAGAACTATTCTGGTAAGTAATCAGCTCAAATGTGTTGATGTTATTAAAACTATAATTTTATTCAGGTTATGCTACAAGCATTATACTATTATATCAATCAATATCAAGATATCAAGGGTTAAATTTAAACATATAAAGACGATATAGTTCATTAAACTTTTCGTACAACATAATAATAGTCAGCTACCAATAACATTAAATTAAAGTAATTGGATTTGGAAGTATCCCGCGGAATGAGAAATAACATCATCAAAGGCCATCAGTTATTATTAATAATATAAAAATCGCATTATGCATTTAACTTTAAATAACAAATAATAATTATTATTATTGTGTTTTAAAATACCATAAAATCGGCAAAATCGGCTAAAAAATTAAAATGATTATTAAGATGTACGTTATTTTCTTCTTCTACTCCCATATTAGTAAACATTGTTTTTCTACTCCCACATGGAAATTTGCTGCTTCCTTTACACTTAAGTGGCGAGTAAAGTAAGCTATTCCAGTTAACTGTGGCAAAATTTTATATCCATCCTAGTTAGGTTATGAAGCTGACCAATCACAGTAGTCAATTACAGAGAAGCCAAATTTACATGTTGTAAATTCGTTTTCTGACAGTTGAGAGAAGTTAGGTTAACAATATGCTTCAAAAATATGCAAATCTGTCAGATGAAATTTTTTCTTTTTAAATTTAAATCAAAACATTTATCCCAGAGTCTATTTATACACAATATTTTCCTAAAGAGTACACGAAATGGTGCAAAAATTGAAGGTATAATAACAAAATTAATACCAAAATATATTTCTACCAAATTATTGTTATTTTCTGCCGAACTAAAGATTTGCACACAGACGCACTTTCTTATTTCAAAAATATCTTTATTTCCAATGAACGTTTTCTTACTAACCTTGGTAATTTTTTTCCATATAAATAATATACATTATTATAAATATTTGTGTACGGGGATATTTTCCGATATATTTTGAACGGGGATCCAACCCCAATTGTTCTTAAAACTTTTAATATACGCAACAAACATAGAAAATTAACTTATGGTAATTCTTCCTTAAATTGTGGGACATAAAGATAACCCGATAAAACAGACGAAATTATAAGATTTCTAGAAAAAAAATACCTGTTTTTCTAAAATTTTTAAGGTTATGTTATTTCTACTTACACTATTGCCAAATCTCGTATTCTCTTTCCATGTTAACAGTGTTGCTAGTTTGTAACTTGGCGATTAGTTTGAAAAATTTGACCATAGCGAACGTTAAAAATTCATATTAATGCACATCCACTTACTGTTTAAAACGAATTCTACAGCTATTTTATTGTACTTTCGGAGTTATAATTCTTACGCAAGCAGAAATAAACCTGACAAACCTATTTTTCTTCTGTGCATTTTCAGTAAAACAATTATTAATCAAAATACCTTGTTGAGAAAATAAATTGTTCGTTTTTATTAATACATGTATCGCTTTTTGTCTGTTATTCTGCAAAAACCCGAATGTGAGAAAGATAGATATATTCAAAAATGAGTTTGTATAAATATAAGAACTTACCCCAATCGATAAATATGTTACAGTGTAATTTAGTCAATGGGTTTGCCATCAAAATGAATTTGTGCTCTCGCAAGTTCATGGCCAACTTAAAAGACAAGTTATGATGCCTAATTTAAATAATTTTTTAAAATTCTTAGCATTAAGTTCGGAAGTTAAGTCGTAGAAAAAATATACTGTACAACTCGAGTGGATTGTCCATATTGCGCTCGGAAGTTTGAGCACTCCGCCTACGGCGTCATGCTCAATTTACTTCCTCGTGCGATATGGACATCATATCCACTCTTGTTGTACAAACTACTATTTACGTACATAAAGTTCATTTTATAAGTAAATCAATTCTTACGCAGAACTGTGCGTTATGATGCCTAGTATAACAATCAAGTTAGCTTTGAACCACTGAAATTGTAACATTTTGAATATCTAACAGTGACATTGTAATTATTTGAGATTTTGGGGTTAAATCGATACTTTATAAATTATACACCGATCTTTAATTTATTAGTAAGAGACAAAAGTCGTAGAAAAACTATAGTATGTATAGCATGTCGTGCGTAATATGCTTTTTACTACACTTAATACGTACATACTTAATATAATATTACGCATACGTCTGTTAGGAAATAGTATATTATCTACTTTCATTTAGTAATATGAATTTTACAGTTCTGTAAATCGTGTTGTAAGGGCATCTATTTCAGCACTAGTGCTGAAATAGATGCCTTTACAGCACTAGTGCTGTAATGGAAAAAAAACGGTTTTATTAAAATTTTGCTGTTAACTAAAACCACACTTTTTAGAAGAATGATTTATTTTCTTGACTGAAATCATAGTTCTTTTAACATTGAGTAGTGAGTCCATAGTGTAGATGGTTTCTGGGAGCGTTGCTTTACGGAAAAATAACCCAAAAGGATTTTCTCAGACACCTCCTTTATTTTATTAGCTTTGCACCAATCTTCAAACTTCTGATACTCCAACTCATACCGCGCCTTGGATTTTGTCGGAACTAAACTTGAGATCGCTTCGTTTGCCGCTGCTTCTATATCAGAGGGTAAACTTCCAACAGAATCGCTCATTTTGAAAAACGCTTTTTATATTTTTGAATTTGTTTGACAAAGTTTCGACAATAACCATGCGAAGCAGTAACTATGCGAAAGGTAACATAAAAAACTTGATTAGTAAACTTAATAGCAGGTGCATTTTTATAGATGCATTTTTATTTTATAAAATGCCCTTTGCCAAATATTTTTTTTCATAGATGAAAGTAGATAAAATTTTGTACAATATTCTTGTTGTAAATTCATATTACTACACTCGATGTTTTATTAAACTCGGCTGACGCCTCGTTTGACAACTTTAACATCTCGTGTTGTAATATAAATCCTTACAACATTTATATCGTAAATAACTATTACATATTAAGTGTGGTAAAACGCATATTACACACGAATGAAAAATTGCGAACGAGCCGCGTAGCGGCCAGTGCGGTAAAAATATGAGTGCGTAATTGCTTTACAACGCGCAATACGTATACTATACTTTTTCTACGACTCCTACTTATAAATTAAAAGCTGGTTTATAATTTATATAGTATCGATTTGAACTTCAAATCTCAAATAATAACAATGTCACTGTAAAATATTTAAAACGCAAGATAGATAAATGTCATATTATATTATACTAGGCATCATGATGCACAGTTATGTATTTTTATGCATCATAACGCACAGATGTGCGTTTTTATTCTTTACGCATAGTTGTGCGTAAGAATGGGTATACTTATAGAGTGAACTGTACGTAAAATATTGTTTACTAATAATAAGAGTAGAAAAAATAATATAAGTACAACTGTGTTAGCAAATGTATTTGCGACTATACTTTATTTTTTTTTATGGAGGTATTGTATGCTTTCTTAGGTGGTTGTAGAAAAACATATTAATTAAACTTTAGTTGTTTTTAATAACTGTTTTTAAACATTTCTAAGTTATGGTAAAAATAATCAAAAAGTTGATTTTTTACGTTTACAATGTATCTAGTTGTAGACATCGAAGCATAAGAAAATTATATACCTGATTTTATTGAAAGCATATTCATATTGTACCTAACAAAACTATCTACCGACCATTTTATCCGCCATTTTGATGATTGCCGGTATTTTAAACAGCGTTCATTATGGTAGGTAAATTGCATGTGTGGGCAAAATTATTCATACGCAACTTGTAATTTGAATACATTTAGAATCAAGTTTCCGAAACACAATACATCGGGACTTGATTTTATTTCCCTAAACATAGGCATATTGCAATATTTTGAAGTGATGTCCGAGATTTTTTAAAACACGCCAATGTGCCTTACCCGAGGTACTTTATTGTAAAAATATTGTAAACAGAGTCGCATTAAGGAATTTTTAAAAATTATAATTATTTCTCTGAATATAAATGAATCGTTTAATGTTGAAAGGGTCCAAGCGACATTTTTAGGCCTTTTAATTTATAAGGAAAATTCGGCAGATTCAAGATGAATATCTTCCTGTATAATTTGACGCAAAAATAATGCTTGATGCGGAGGTAGTGTGTGGAGTAACTGCCATACGTTTACCAAAAACATTCATGAAAGATAATATAAAAATATTTTATGAATCAGAAGATTTTGAAAATTCATTAAACGTGAACAACGGAATGTAAACCAACTTTTTCCATCCACACATTAATTCAGTTTAAAGGTCTACCATCGCTTTGGGCATTTTTTAACGATTTTGAATGTATTCGAAAAAATAGATACCTATGTCTTTTATAGGGCTATTTGATACTATAAAAATATACAGGACGTCAGTAGGGCCTATTTTTGATTATAGGGCTCTAGGCCCGTTACACAATCGTGGCCCCTAATTATGCGAGCCCATAGAGCCACGTCTGGGCGTGGAGGGCAAACAGCCAAAAGAAACAAAAAAAAAGTGGCCGCGGTATGTGGTATCTCAGTTAGAACAAAGGAAAATTTTTTGGGTGCCACGCCCAATAATCTTTTTTTTTGTTTTATCAATAAACTTTTAAAAATAAAAACATATACTTATATATATATTTTTTAACATTGTGCTTGTAGTGACTTTGGCAAAAGACACTATGTTAATTTAAAGCAGATTTAAAAACAAAGAAAAAAAAATACGAACTTCGACGAGACGTGTGATTGAACGATTACCATCAGCAAGTATGTCGGTGACGGCTTCTTAATATAGCTCTCGCGAAAGAATAGTATTAATATTTCTTAAAATATATAATTTAAAATAATTTTTATTTGTATGACAAGGCGACAAACGTGTGCCGCAACATGTCAGGATTTTTTTACGATTGTTTTTTGTTCTGTATATAGTAATGAATAAATCTGTTGATCGGCATAGATTCTATAAAATATTTTTTACAGTTTAGCATGAAAACTGAATATTTCGTCCCTTTTTATATAAAGTTAAAAAGAAACGAAATATTGATCAAAAATAAATACCGAATACGTCACTAGCTCTAACTTTTAATATTATGTAATATATTTTTTGTTCAAACAAACTAAAACTACGTTTAAACTAAATTGCCCCAATAAAAAACCCAAATAACTGTATCTTTAGTCTGGCCATGGTTCTTATTAGGAAATATTCTTTATTCTACTCCCACATGAATATTTGCTGTTTCCTCTGTACTTAGTAATGAGAAAAGTAGAAAAGTAGACTATTCCAATTAACTGTATGGCCAAATTTTATATTCATTACTGTCAGTACAACCTTTAAAAATAAAATCCCATTTAAAAAAAAAATTACAGGAATGCCCATTATACTGAAAAAGTCCTTTTTAGCAAATCACAGTCACAAGTAATTCTAAAGAATATCCTACCAATATAAAACTGTGCGTAAAAATTTTCTTTTTCCCTTTGGAGACAGCGTCGACCTATCATTTCTCTGTTTTTTGGATCTTTATTTCTCACAAATCCGGAAATTTACCATTAGTTGACAACATTGTTATAAAAATTAGATTCCTCTGTGGCGTCCTTATAAAGTACTGACCAATCACAGTTTATTGTAGGATTTACTACATATAAATTATATAATTGATATGTACCATCGCGTTAAATGAAAACAAGACTTGAAAATTTTAATTTGAGCTCTTGGTCTATAAGAATTTGACTTTGTCAAAATTGATAAGCATTTTATGGTTCAAGAGCCACTATGTCAGTACAAAAATCTAACCTTTAAATTTTACACTGTCCTTATAGGCCAGGAGATTTAAGTTTATTGTCCTAGTTTTCATTAAACGCGATGGTACCATAGCGATAAAAAAAAGTAGTACAACAAAATATAATTTAATCTGCTGGTCTATTATAAAATATTTTCTTTCAAACGGATAACTCAGTTTTACCAGAATTCTAGTGTCAGTGTCATGTAATTTTTAAAGAATACCTTTAACTTCAGAGCAAAAATAGATCATATTTATTCGATTAAGGAATGAGGTTCCCATAAGGGACATTGCAGGCGCATTAGGGATAAACAAAAAAAACAGTGTTGTTTGCTAAATCCAAAATTCGAGAACATGGAAGTATTGTGAGCCCAAAAGTTTCCACCGATGACGAAGATACAACTTTATTTAATTATTTAAGGGACAACAGAACCGGATATAGTCATGGCAGGACACGCAATTCCCCTGGCACCGTCTATTAATTTGCTGGGGGTCAATCTGGGAGGTAATATGTCTTGGCACAATCACGTTGCCGCAATTGCCAAGGCAGCTGCACAGAAACTTGGTGTACTTTTCGCACCAAAAGGTTGTACACACCTCATCAACTTTGACACTCTACAAAGCCCAGATTCGACCATCATTAGAATATTGCTCTCATGTCTGGAGCTCTGCACCCAAGCACACCCTTTGGCTACTGGATTCCATTCAAAGGAGAGCCGTTCGTCTGATCGGCGACCCCGAGCTGACCAAGACCCTCGATAGCCTGGAGCATCGAAGACAGGTTGGTGATTTGGCTCTCTTTTACAGATATTTCCATGGCAGGTGTTCGACTGACATTACCCACTTGATTCCACCTAGAGCAATACAAAACAGAAATACACGGCGAACCATTGCCGCTCATCCATATGTTGTTCAGCTTAGTACTCCTCGAACTTCATTGTTCAAGAATTCTTTCATCTGAAGAACGTCATCTTTGTGGAATGATCTTCCTGAGGTCGTGTTTCCCAATGAATACAGAGCGCCTTAAAGGATTTTTTCTACAGTGCAGGTGTTTTATCATAAAAAAAAAAAAAAAATTCGGGACCGTTATTAAGTCTAAAGAAGAAACCCATTTTCTTGGATCTTCAATTACAGCTCGAAGAAGAATTCGGAAGTCTGATCTCAAAAATAAGTGTTCTGCAAACAAAATATATTTAACAGAACTAAATAAGCAAAGACGAGTACAATTTACTCACGAATACCAAAACTAACTGTGGGAGTCTGTAGTTTTTTTAGATGAGAAAATGTTCCAGTCCTGTAATAACGGAAAAGTCCGAGTATATAGACCCATAAACACAAGATATGATGAAAGATATAAGCACAAGACAAATCAAAGTGGACGTTTTTCCGTAAATGTGTGGGATTGGATTAGTGCTAGAGGCCCAGGAGTTTGTTAATTTCTGCAAGGGCGGCTAACTGCAGGAAGATATTGCAACATATTAAATAATGTTATGGTGCCATCGGTTGAAGCCATATTCGGTGATCAAAATTATTTTTTAAAACAAGATAATGCTCCCATTCATACTGCCTGCATAGTAAAAGATTACTTTCGACAAAATAACATCCTAGTTTTACCATGGCCTTCGAAGAGCCCCGACCTCAATCCCCTAGAAAATGTCTGGGGAGAAATGACCAAGTTCATGTATAGACATGACTTTCATCCAAGAAATGAAGAAGAATTGCGCTAGGGGATAAACGCAGCATGAGATAATATAACCCAAGAGTATACAAGAAGCTTAGTCTTAAGTATGCCACATCGGTTACAAAAAGTAATTGAAAACAACGGCGCAATGACTATGTTGTTGTTATTGGATTTTTTTATATTCAATATATAAATCGATAGTTGTTATACATACTCTATTGTTTTATTTAAAAACTTGAAAAATTGTCCATTTTTAAATGGTAGGTAAATTTTTTAAAGCACCTTTATTACAATACTTTTTTTTCGCCAGATATATAGTAGATTATCAAATTCATGGTAACGTTTAAAAAGTTAGGTGGCATAATTATATTGTTTTCATAGTGACGACGATATCCACTTCTAGATATCCGTATAGACCAAGAGTTCTAACTGGGACTACTAATTCTTGTACTACTTTTTTTTTATCGCAATGGTACATGGTACAATATGTTTATCAATACTGCAACCTGCTGAATAAGCATAGAAAATGAATTTGATGTAGCATTATTATTAAGCTGATTTTACCATAATTTCTAACATGAGCATTGGATCCAATGGTCGTGAGTTCAAGGCCGGCAGACTACAAACTTTTTAAAAAAAATTAACATAAGATTCGTAAGTTTGGTCGTAGAAGAAATGGACTGTTCAACTGTGGCGTGGATTGTCCACATCTCACACGAAAATGTCTATGTATCTACTTCCTCGTGAGATATAGACATCATATCCACTTTTTGTACAAACTACTATTAAACTCTTAAAGAAAATAAGATAATATAAATTAATATTAAAATATTTTGTATTCAGGAGCAATCAACTTGAGCAAACAATAATTGATATTTTCATCTACATTATTTCAACTGATACCGAACATAATGGACCAGGTATGACAAGGCGATATTGGTCTGATATATTTATAATAGGTTATTTTTTTATCGACGAATCACGTAACTAATTAAAGTCCGACTGATGGTATACGATCTACAGCGCTGTAATGAAGTAATTAGACACGAGCAGACAACCGCCATCTTTAATCGTCGAAATATTTTACTACAAAATAATCTTTATAACAGAATTAATAACACAGGCATGCATTTTAACACTCTATCAAAGGTGAATTGAGTTTTGTAACTGAATTTGAGTAACTAATTAAGTGGCGCTAATTTAAAATTGACTTTTCGTTTTTTACTTATGGTTTTTAAACAAAATCTAAAACAATAATAATAATAATAATCCGTAAGGGAGAAAAGGGAAACTTGATCCCCAAATTTTGTTTTTTGCCTTTAAAGTTTTTTGTGGTTGATTAATAACAACCATGTATTTGATAACATACGTCAATTATATTGGTATTTTACATACACTTGAATATTCATTAATTTTTTTTATGGAGACGAAGTTATTAAAAAATGTATAAAGCATATATAGGCAGAATGATCAAGTGTCCCCAAATTCTGGTTGACTTGTTCACCCTTTCCGGGTGACTTGATCATGGGGATTAAATGTTCGTACCGTGCAGTTTAATAAATAAATGTTAGATTTATAAATAATTAGTCAAAGGTATTTTAATGCTTTATTTACAATAAAAAAATCTAGTTTTAAATTTAACAAACAAAACCTGTTTTTTTTAAATTATAGAAGAGTTTTGGACTTGCATTGTCTTTATTTTTTTTACATCACAACATTTTAACTAAGTAAGTAAGTATCTCCAGTCGTCTTCAGGTAAATACTAAATAGTATATACCTGAAGACGACTGGAGATACTTACTAGCACGAACATATCTCTCCAGGGTCATAATATTTACATCAAATCTTCTAGCAGCACCTTTTAATGAGGCATTATCGTTGATGACATGAAAAACTGCTGCTTTAGGTTTCTGGCTATCTATGGGTTTTCTCTTTTCGCTACTTCCTTCCCCTTATACTTGCGTGGCATCTGAAATTTTTTTTATTGTATATCAAAATATGATTTTGCAGATATTGAGATGATTAATTAATTCCTCGCCAGCTCCTACATATGTACGTCTTCTTAATAATGATTTTAATTTATTCTTTGAAAAATCAACAATAACTAGGAATATATGGGAGCCTTGAACACGTGATCAAACCTCCCACAGCAGCAGTAATCTAATCTCCCCATGGCGCCATTTTGTAAAATGTGTCCTTTAAAAAATATGCAGAAAAAAAGGAGACCTTATAATATCTGAAATAACTTTATGATTACATGTACTATACAAGATAAACAAAAGACAATACTTACCTTAGCAGAAAAATAGTCAAGGTTAACTTGAAAAACTTATAAAAATACTTCTTAAAATGTCCAATGATAACGTCTTCATTAGCCGGCGGTCTTGGCAAACCCGAATGGCACCTAATGGTCGGCCGCATAGTAACAATGCAATGTTGCCAATATGATATTTTTAGAGTATATTATTTCGAAGATAGTTTGGGGTGAAAAAGTCTCCCAGGTGATCAAGTATCCCTCTTCTCCCCTAAGTATGTTTGGAATGTAAACAAGAAGTAAGAAGTACAAAATTATTACAAGAATCATTTAAAAAAGAAAAAATAACATACTTATAATTTTTTTCTTTTTAGAAAATCATTCCAGTTGTCCGAGAGCCTTATTTTCGTAGTTTTCCTCGGGTATATGTTTTTTTCGTTTAAGGATAAATGACTAACACTTAGTAAGAAACGTTTTTGCAATATACCAATAAAACGGTGTTGCTGAAGTAATAACAAAAAAATGTTGTTCCTGGAACAAGCAAGTTCTTATTCCTTACTATACCGGGTTAGTAAAAAGTACCGGAATGCTTAAATATCTTCAAAATCGTCAAAGCTACGCCTACAAAATTTGGTATTTGGGGGTTTCTGGGTAATGTCAGCTAGACGGGCACTACCGCTTAACGTGAAATCCGATCCACGTGTATGCACTAGTTATCCTTCTTACGCTCCCAAAGGTCCATGACTCCCATCTCGGTCCCGATATTAGGAATCACTAGTAGCATACTGCATTCTTTTATCCACTAAATTTCGGACATACTTATTTTATTATTCTTATGCCCACTCCGAGCCCATTATCAAAGCCACGTTCATCAACAAGTACTCGTCGTCGGGAGCTTCGTTCAAAAACTTCTCTATTTCAGGTCGTTCTAATGTCTTGAATTTCTTTGGTTTGTATCCCTGTGATTTGCTTTTGAAAAAGCTCGCTAGTTTGCCATATTTTGAAATATCTTTTTTTTTTATAAAGGTAAATAGTCGAGCGAAGCATCGAGTATTTAGTCCATAGCGACGATGGGGCTAATTTATTTTGCAAATGTACAAAATAAGCCAATAGAACATTTTCATCGATACCTTTTATTTTTCGTGAATTCATCCAAAACTCAAACATTTTGAACTCCTTGTCGTAAGCATCTCGGGACTTTTTTGGCAAAATCTGCATCGCTGCTTCATCCGCTTCCGTAAGGATATCCTCAGGAACGTAATTTTTATCGGTTTCCTTCATTTTCTTTTTTTTCTTCAAAAAAGCTTCACTTTTCTGCAGGGAAAACTGACAAGTGTCAACATTTATTTAAACATTTGCTATTTTAAACATGCCCGTGGCAACCAAACAATTAACCAACTTTGACCAAAATGTAAAAAAGTCACTGTCAAGTCATTCTAACATTTATAGAGTATGAACGGCAGTAGAGTTTTGGACCTGCATTGTCTTTATTTGTTTAGAATCACTACGTTTCAACTGGTAAGTATCTCCAGTCGTCTTCAGGTAAATACTTTGAATCCGAAGCAATAAAACAAGCAAAGAAGAAAACAAAAATATGGCTTAGATATGTGGATGACACCTTCATTATTTGGAACGGAAACGAGGACGAACTCAGAGAATTCTTACATCACATTAATAACTTTGCACCGACAATTAAATTCACCATGGAAAAAGAAGAGAACAACCAATTACCTTTTCTAGACGTCAATGTAGAGAAAAATGGCAACACCTTCCTAACCTCAGTGTACAGAAAACCTACACATACAGGGCAATATCTCAATTATACATCAAACCACTCAAACAACACAAAACATGGCATAGTAAGAAACCTTGTGGATAGAGCAATTACTCTCTGTAACTCAAACGAAGCTCTCAAAAGAGAAACTAACCACATCAAGACCGACCTCAACAAGAATGGCTATCCCATGAAACTGATTGACACAATATTGGAAAATCGCAAGAATCGGCCAAACACACGTAAAGCAGAGAAAGAGATATAACCAATACTCAATATTCCGTATGTCAAAGGAGTATCTGAGAAAATAAGAAGACTAGGAAAACGATACAACATCGAAACAGTATTCAGCTCTAGAGACACTTTAAGAAGCCACCTAACGAAGACGAGACCAGTAAGCCAGAAAGACAAGAAAAATTGTGTCTACCAGATCCCCTGCGAATGCGGCCAGTCTTACATTGGTGAGACACTAAGACCACTAGAAGTAAGGATTAAAGAACATCGGAATAATACCCGAAAAGGAGAGACTGAAAAATCAGGTGCAGCTGACCACGCCTGGACGCACGGCCATCATATCATGTGGACAAAAGCGGAAATCCTGCAAAAAGAACCGCACTGGAGGAAGAGGAAGTTTAAGGAAGCTGCTACCATACACCAAAATCCAGGTTGCTTTAGTAAGCCTTCATTAGACATGAGAAACGTCTGGAAACCCTTGTTAAGTAAATGTAATCTTAGAATAAGACCACCCAAGAGTTAAACGCATGATTCATCGAGCATGACGTCATCGAGCATGACTCATCAAGCATGACTCATCCAGTTATGCGTCATCACTTAGCAACACGCATGACTCCGCCCACTAGTCATGCGTCACAGCACCTGCCTAGTATAAATAGAGCTGTAGTTACCGTACTTATTCAGTATTCACCTGAAGACGACTGGAGATACTTACCAGTTGAAACGTAGTGATTCTAAACAAATAAAGACAATGCAAGTCCAAAACTCTACTGCCGTTCAAGAAACGTCATTGTCTCCAACCTTTAAACAGACATTTATAGAGTATGTTCACGAAACTCTTTCTCGCGTGACTTATTTTCAACATAACACAATAGTACCATAAATAACTATTATTGTAGTACAAGATTTAAAACATAAATAATATATTAAAAGCTTTATTATTAATGGTGGATGCAATGAAAACACATCTAGCGTTATGATTTTATATTACATTTCCCAATCAGTTACGTGGGGCATAGAAATATTTGCTTTATATGCAAATTGCGCTAAAATTATCAAACATATAATCACCCAGGGCGGTCCCAAAGTACCGCCTCAGCTGGCATTAATTAATCCAACTCTGGCAAGGGGATCAAATCAATATTACAAACAAATATAAGACCGAAATTGAATTTCGCTTAGCGGCAACATTCGTCGTAAACTTGCAGGCAAACAAGGCGTTCCGCCCATAAACACATTATGTAAACTAAGAGTAAACTCCTGAAGGAAACTTAAAGGAAATTATGCTGCGGCATAGTACGTTTTGGCGGAAAATGACAAACCATATCGCCAGTGGCGCTTCTCGAATAATATAATGAATACCAAGATAAATATTTCAAAAATAGTAGCATGCACTCGATTGCTACAAAGTATTGGCAATAACATTTAATTAAACAAATATAAATTTGGTATCATTAAATATCTAAAGGTTCAAAAACGTTATTTGTTGTTAACTTACGGTTTTCTTTTGAAGAAAATAATTACTATTAAAGTTAAATGTGGAAATCCGTTACATAAAAAACATAGTTTAAGAATGTGTCTTTAAATATTTTTAAACTGTGAAGAAGGTTAATTGAATGTCCCAATTAAGAGGAAAACAGTGACAGCGGAGGGCAAAAAAAAACGGTTTATTTTAGATTCATGCAGTAATGAACTTCTAAATATATTTATAAAAATGAATCTTCTGTTTGTAAGAAATTCATGTTTAATTTTATTTTCATTGCTATCATCCTTAGAATTGATTTAAACTTTTGCGACTTTTTAAAATTACTCTGGTTTATATTTTATAGTCTATTTCGGAAAGGTGTAGAGTAATAAAAGTTCATTAGGTGTGCAAAGGGACTACAGAGGGACCCAACGAATATTTAAGCCACCTAATGTGGCATTGGTTTCATTGCAAAATTCTTTATTTTCATCAAGTGCAGGTAGTACCACCCGGGTTAGGGTCAATTTATGGGTTTTGCCTAATGTTATCCATTCACAAACACTGGTGTAACAAAGGCGTACATTATGTACATAGTATTAGGTACACTTCGTTTTTATTAAATATTATAAAAAAATATAAGATATAAAAAGTACATTATACAGAAATTAAACTATAAAAAATCATATTATTCATCGTCATTTGAGGAACTGTCATCTTCTCTTGACGTTAAAATTAACATATCGACGGTCCGATCGATTAGGTGGTCAAGAACCCACATTTTCTCCTCTTCTTTAATGACATGATGAACTGCTTTTCGCCGTTCTCTGGTGTCACTTCCTTAATGACTTGATCAAACAGTAGCTTAACGTCTTTCATTTTGAATGTCATGTTGTGTCTTGCTACAAATCCTTTCACTTGCGCCCATATAAGTTCTATAGGATTTAATCGGCAATTATATTGCGGTGTGCGCAGCACAGTTATATTATGTTTTTCGGCTATATCTTCCACGGCATATTTCATAAAATGATGTTTGTGTAACAGATAATATCACTTTTTATAAAAAAAAAGTTTGATCTTGAGAAGTTTAAATGAATATGAATCTTCTTGCCAGTAAATACATTTTAATTATGTACATTTTATATGTGTCTTTAACTTGTAAAAAGCTATTTGCGCTTTCAGGCTTTCTGACATCACTATATTGATCAGTTATTCACGAACACCTTTATATTATATAAAGTTCTCTTAGTTATAAAACGTATTAACAAGTAAGTAAGCACGCCGCTGTTCTCAACATATTTCCTCAAATTTATATACCATACAAAGCTAAGCAATATATGCAAGAATATCCCACAGGAATGTGTTGCAGGGACAATTCTCCAGTTGGGTTTAGATGTTGTATGTACGGATTTAAGGTGCTTAGAATTCATGGCCGTTAGCCACCGGTATGCAATATTAAGGCTTGCAAGCTAAATAGCGTCTTTGAACAATATTACCACACAAGGTGTTTGATGTGTAAGGAAACTTTCTTGAATTAGAATTATTTAAATATTTGACGCCATGCCTCAAACGATACAGCATGTGAAATAATAGATAAAGAAAATTATCCTCAATATACAATATTTGGATACATATACAGGGTCTTATGGAATTTATTTGTAATAGTTTTAACCCGCTATTCCTGATATGAAAACAAATTACAGAAAAATATTTTTTTTAAGACCGACCAGAAAATATACACTTTCTGGACAATTTTTCGTCCCGAAAATAACGTTTTGCCGGTCTCGGGACCGGAAAATTGACGTAAGGGACCGGAAAAATCCTTTGCAAGTCCCTTACGTCAATTTTCCAATCGCTCTTTGATAATGGAATCTACTTTGATTTCGTTACTAAGGTAACAAAATTTCGAATGTATTGTTGAGTGACAGTTCGTTTGATGAATTTGTTGTTTATGTCAAACTTATATTTTACGTTCACAATTCTACATTTAACATAAATATTCAAAATTAACGTATTTTCCAGTTTATGCAGTTGTTTCCAGTATTTTTATTCTTTTATCTGGTTTTAGTAATGTTAATCAATTTTTTATATAAAATGAAATAAAATATAAAGAATTAAAAAATGTATTATATAAAAGTGTCGGTCTTAAAAAAAATATTGTACGTCACGCAACCGGAAGAAGATTCCAGGACTCGCCTACGGCTCGCCCTGGAAATGCTTGTCTCGACCTGAAAAACACTTCTTTCCGGTCTTGTAACGTAAATTAGTATTTCCGAAAATCGATCGGAAATATTAACCTTTTTGATAACATTTCTGAAAGAAAAAGTCAATATTTCCTTACACTTAATTGCTGCTAGGCAACGGAAAATAGCTGTTAGGAAATATTTATTATCGTACTGTAAGTAAATATTATTTCTGTAAAGCTACTTGTAAACTAAAATGTGTTAAGCTTGACAATTCAATATTACTGTATTTCCATAGTTACAACACAAATATTTAATGGCATCCTTTATTTGTGAACAGAGTTAATAATATTTATTTTAAAATTTTAACAAGTTGTAATAAGTTGTAATAAGTTATGTCCTTTTAATAATTTTCGATTTACGGAAAAATAGTATGTATACTTCGTAGAAAAAGCCACATTCCCGAACTCCGTATTGTCAGTCTCGACTTGCGCCTCGACATCAATCGTTACGGTTGCCCGGGAATGTTCAGCTTTTCCTACTTCCTACTAGGTATTCAATGTACTATTAAATGTCACTGTACCATAATAACAAATAACAAAACCTGCCAGTTTATGCGAAGGGAGGGTTCTAAGGAATAAAAACAATAATTTAATTATAGTACCTATTTTCTGTATAAAAATACTGGTTTTTATGAAGTCCAGGACGTCTAAAAAAATGTAGCTCCTTCCCCCGATTCCACACCACAGTGACTTATAAAAAAAACCTGTCCCCTTCCCAAAGTATGGAGTATTTTCCTAAGACAATTATCCAAAAAGATAAACATAACTTTTCAAAAAAGGAAAGTTTCTTAATTTATGGATAATTAAATTTTGAAAAAGAATCTTTGAAATAAAAGTACTCTACTCGTACATCCGTCTATAATCTACTCCCAAAATTGTATTAATAATTTCTTTCTGCAAGACCGAGGCCAATCTGTTTTTGACCTACATATTTTTTAAGAAATGTTAGTAATGTGTTGAAATATGACAACATATAGGGACTACCTGGTGTCATATTTTTTTATAAAAATTTTTTATTTTATATTCATAGGATATTCTTTATATCACTTGTGGTTGTGATCTACTAAAAAAAACTTTTTCAGTATTGTGTTTATTCGTAAAATTTTTCTTTAAAAATGAGAAACTTTATTTTTAAAGCTTGCGACACTGTGCAGCACTGACAGTAAAGAACATAAAATTTGGCCTACTTTTCTCGTCACTTAAGTGCAAAGGAAATAACAAACATCCATGTGGGAGTTAAAAAATATACCATATTAAAAACTTGTTTTAAGTAGATAAATTAAAATTATTTTTTTTACGTAACATTGTTCCCAAAAAAAACTGGGACAGCAAAATTGTTGTTGTAGAGTAGCTCCTTGACTATAAGGAATATATAAAATCTACTGAGGAAAGGTTATCATTGGTATTATAATAGTTGTCATGGAAGTAAAAAGGTTTAACACCCAAACAACAATACTACCTTTTTAGAAATACGAGGAAAAATGAAAATACGCATATTTAGTGTTTTAAAATGTAACAAAAATAAAACAAGATTTTTTAATATTATGTTCCAATAAATTTTAATTTAAATCATATTTAAACATATTTATAATAACATGGTTTTAAATATTTGGTAGTTGCACCGTTATTATCGATTTAGGCTTGTAAACGTCGTTGCATACTTATTACTAGGTTTCTCGTATACTCTTGCATTGTTGCATCCCATGCTTGCAATATCCTTTGGTTTAATTCATCCCGAGTTCTAGGGTAGAAGTTGTGTTTATACATAAATTTTGTCATCTCACCCCAAACGTTTTCAATTAGGTTGATATCAGGACTTTTCGAAGGCCACGCCAGAATTTGAATTTGATTTTTATCTAAATAATTTTGAACTATGCGGGCTTTATGTATAGGAGCATTATCTTGTTCAAATATAAAATCTTGACCAAATACTACGTCGACAGTTGACATCATAACTTGGTTTAGTTTGTTGCAATATAATGGTGCATTGAGCCTCCCCTGCACTATTTGGCAAACTCCTTGGCCCCTTGCACTAATCCAGCCCCAGACGTTAATAAAAAATCGTCCACTTTGATTAGTCTTATTTGCATATCTTTCATCGTATCTCGTACCAGAAGGCCTATAAACGTGGATTTTCCCATTATTGCATGATTGAAAGGGTTTTCAACGGAAAATATTACGGTTTCCCATATATTACCTTGATTTATATATTCATAGGCAAATTCTACTCTTCTCTGTTTGTTTGCTTCGGTTAAAAATATTTTATTGGCAGCACAACAACTTTTTATATCTGAACTACGAATTCTATAATATAGCTTTTATTGCTGCTTCGAAGGGATGATCTTTTAGAAAATTAATTAATTCTATATCTTATTCGTCATTCGAAATTTTAGGGCGACTAGAACCTGCTTTTCTTACAATACTTCCATATTGTGCAATTTTGTGCTTAGCCAATAACACGGTATTTTTGCTAATCCCTAATTGATTTGCGATGGTTCTTATTTGATGACTGCATATCTCTCAATCAAGTGTAAATGATCGCCGAGATGATCGCTTTTTGCTCAGTGATTAACGCGGGCATTTCAAAAAATATTTCTCAGCCCGGTAAAACTTCTTATGGGCGAGATAGAAGCTAGAGTGACGTCAGACCTCCAGACTTTTTCAAGTTAGGACCTACGTTTATCCCCATCAGTTATATCTCAATATTACACCTACGTAGTTATTTTTACAAAGAGAGCTACGGCACACTAACTTGGTCTGACTATATTTGTCTCTTTTTACATCGAATGGAGATAACTTGATGCAGACAGAGAGAGGTACTTGACATGAATAGCACGAGCTGTTAAAATATTTTACAACCTAACTTCCTTGTTGAGCACAAATGTCAATGACAATGGCACAAATAGAATTGCCCCTTTTTCTTTCTTCATAGCTGAAAATCAGACCAAGCTTTTTTGATATTCTTATATTATTTTTAATTTTCTAATCTTTTTACCAAAAGGACCGTTTTCTTTTTGTTGCAGGTAAGTAAATCGTAATTTGAACATTTCTTTAGTTATTTTTATTCGTTATTAATTACATTAGTTTACCTATTTGTTGCAAAAATAATTATACATACAAAATATATTTTTTTTGCTATTCAATTATTTAGACCATTAGGAAATTTTAATTCGAGTGTTGTAGTAAGTAATTCATTAATTTTTTTGTTTCATATTCTTTTAGGTTGGCTATTTCTAGAAGTACCTATACGTGAATCTTTGATGATTGTGTATGTTGCATGAATAAATGTTTAGTACACGGGAGCCACTACAGCTGGTACTGTAGGTTAATCTGGGAAAGTAAGTACATTTTGGGAATATAAAGAAAAAACAAATCCTCATGTGGGTAAATAATGTAGTTTTTTACATAGTTATAGCAGTGGTATAGTAGGCTTTCTCTAGCAAAAGCCGTTTCACAGCCGATTTGAATCTTTTAGGGGTTCTCAAAGATCTAATGTGAGCTGGTAAGTGGTTAAATACTTTTTTGCCAGTATAAAAGATGGAATTTTTACCAGAGAAGTATGGGTTATGGGCAACTGCAAAACTTCCACTTGTCTCGTGCTGTAGTGATGTAACCTTAAACTATTTTGGCTCTTAGGTTTTTTATGCATTAAGCATAAATAGTAACCAATGATCTGACTTGCAACATTGACTTTAATCACTTATATAGTAAACCAGCTGTTTTAGAACATTTAAAGAAGCAAGCTGATAAATGTTGTACCCTTATCTTCGACGAAATGTTTGTTAGTGCTGGTTTGATCTATGAAACCAAATATATATAAGTTTAATTACTTTTTTGTTAATTTTTTAAAAGTTTTATTATTTATTTTCTACAAATATTTATTTTTGAATGTTGTAAATTGTATGTTAACAATAAATTGTTATTAAACATATACCAATATACCTAAGATCTTGTTAACTCTGTGTTATTGTTATGATGTTGGGGAATAGTGTAAGTTTTAATGTGGGTATTTATCCGTATAATACGTGAGACTAAAAGGTGTAACAGTGGATTTTTGGAAAATGTTTTTTATTTAATTTGTAATTAATTTATTTAGTAGTATTGAGTTCCAGTAAGTGTGGATATTTTTCTTTAAAAAGGGGTAATTTGCTCTACAGAATGAGGACAGTTGATTATCCAACGAGTTATTTAACATAGTCTCTGAATACAACAAAACTCTAACATGGGTTTTTTCTAACGAGGTACTGATCTTACCTATATTTCAATCGTAGTTGTCAATAAAATTAATATAAGCTGATTTCTGAAGTTTTATTTCTAATTGTACAACTTTAATAAATAACATTTTAAAATGATATTTACAGCTTAAAAATCTAATCAGAAAATCCTAATATTTAATTTTTACTCTACTTGAAAAATCAAATAAGAGGATTATTGTGAATCATTTGATAGCCTTAAATATCATTTTAAGGTTTTGTGTGCAAATTTTTTTAAAATTGCCATATTTGAAAGTCCTGCCTATAGTCGAAAGGTTGTCCAGATGTTAAAAATGTTTGCACATAAAATTTTAAAATTATATTTACAGCCAACAAACTATTCACAATCCTCATTTAATTTTCCAAGCATAGTAAAAATTAAATATTAGGATCCTAATGGTTTTTTAAGCTGTAAATATCATTTTAAAATTTTGGCGGCCAAAATTTTTAAAATGGTCATATTTGAAAGTCCCGCCTATAGTCCAGAGGTTCCCTCCAGACCCGATGGTGGCGCTGTTTGGGTTTGTTCGGGTTTGTGCGGGACGTTTCTTATGTCAAATTTTGCTTCGACCAATTAAAACGTTTGTTTGTATTCTTTCTATGTTTGTCTTCGTTGATATTTCTTTTAACACGTCACTGTCAATCACATAATTAAATTAAATAGACAACTTCAAAAAAAAAGCTAATAGTCTTGGAGATTCAACTACATTTTGCTGTCCCAGTTTTTTTTGGGCGCAATGGTACCAAATATCTGTTAAAACTAAAGTTAGTGTTAAAATTTTGTGTGAGATAAATAAAAGTTCAGGAATCCTTAAATGTTGCTTTACAAATATACCTGAGCTCTTTTTTGAAAAATGAAAATAGAACGAAGAAAATATTTCTACATACATTCACAATACAATAAATTTATTATGATTTTTCTAATTTTTATACAGTTGTTATGAACCAGCATCGGGCTAGCGTGTCAAATGATTCAAATGTGCTTATGTTATTTTTCTCTCCGATACTGATTGTCAAATACCAACCTCTAAATTGAATCCTTTCAAGTATTTTTCCTCAGCCTAACAGCCGTTTAATTTTAAAATTAGTACGTTAGCATGATTCGCTGTTTTCGACTTGAATGTCCTTTCTGGTGTGGCAAATGAAACGCATTGTGTGGCCTTTATTGGGAATCACAAACGATTCCTTTTCAGGTATTTTTTAATTCACGCTGATATGTATTGTGGCCGGTTCGACTACTGGAATTGAATGTTTTGTTGAAGATCTTTAATTTTCTAGACTTAATTGCCCTGACGAAGTTATTAAAATGAAACTCTTATGGCAAACCGATTCGATTGCCGAACAGAATTTATAGGTATTTATAGGTTTGTTGGAATGTTAGATATGTCGTAGGCTTATTATAAAAACGGTCTTATTAGAACATGTTTAGGCTTTTTTACTCTGTCTAAGTGTATTGAAATTTTTACAATTTGACTGCTAAAAATTTTAGGTGTTTTATAATAAGCCGGTCACTTGTAAATTTTAGGCCGGAATCATCCATCTCCTGGTAACTTTATCAGCGAGATAATTTCCTAAGAACCTATTGTTGGGACAATTGTTTCCATAGAAATTATCTGGCTGGTGAAGTTACCAGGAGATGAGATTATAAGAGCCTTTTAGGTGCGCTAGATCAATCTCCTGGTAACTTTACCAGTCAGATCATTTCTATGGAAACAATTGTCTCAACAATGGTTTCTTTGGAAATTATCTTGTCGGTAAAATTACCGAGAGACGTGATAACCTTATGTGGTATTATATAACACACTGTGACGTATTATATAACACACTGTAATGCATACGCATTTAATTAGCGGAATCTTTTAATGACTTTTTTATTGATTCCATAAATGTACTGACTTCTGAAATTAAGGCTATTGAAATGATAAGTTCATCAAGTAGTGATTTTAATTCTCTATTTTTACAACCATGTACCGAACAAGATGTACGTGAAATAATCCTCTCGGTAACAAAAAAGAGTTCATCGGGATTTGATCGGATTCCCTGTTCCCTGTTAAAGAATGTTATGGACGTCATTGTTGACCCGATTACTTATTTAATTAATGTGTCTTTCATAGAGGGATCTTTTCCTAGTATACTTAAAAACACAATAATTCAGCCAATCTTTAAAAAGGGCGATAAACATAGTATTTCTAATTATCGTGGTATAGCGCTCTTGTCAGTTTTTTCGAAAATTTTTGAAAGGGCATATTATAAACGTCTTGTTGCGTTCCTTGAACGGAGACATTTTTTTTCCCCACGGCAATTCGGGTTTCGCAGGGGCTTGTCGACTCAGCACGCAATTGTTGCTTTATATAATAAAATCATGGAAAATCTTGATAAGAACAAGCATACAGCATGTCTATTTTTTGATCTAAAAAGGGCTTTTGATGTAATTAACATAGATCTTCTACTTAATAAGCTTAATAATTATGGTATTCGTGGTAAAGCATTAGACTGGCTAGGGGATTTTTTTATCAAACAGGTCACAAAAGGTAGTACTTAAGCATCTTCACAAATCTTATTCTTCCAGTAGCAGAAATGTTACCAGTGGCGTGCCGCAGGGTAGTTTGCTGGGACCATTGTTGTTTATAATTTTTATTAATGACATTGCCTTTGATAACTTTGAAGATATTTATCTTTCGTTGTTTGCCGACGATACTTCGATCGCTTGTGCTGGATCTACAGTCGATGAGCTTAGCAAGAGTGCGTGTGACGCAGTCTCATTAGTTCAGAGATATTGCGATAAAAATGGGTTAATCCTTAATGAAGGTAAAACTGAATTACTTTATTTTTGTCTTAGAGATCTAAATAAAAGCCTGTTAGTAAAATTAAATAATCAAACCATTGAGCAGTCCCATGTTGTAAAGTTTCTGGGAGTTTTTATTGATTCTAAGCTGTCGTGGAGTCAGCAAATAGACTTTGTTCTGAAGAAGCTCGCTGTGTATTGTTTTGTCATTTGACAGTTGCGCGATAAGATCGATATAAATCTTTTAAAGCTTTATTATTTTTCATATGTCCGCTCTTGCTTGAGTTACGGAATTTTGGTCTGGGGAGGTTGCTCTAGGGCTGACGAAATCTTTATTCAGCAAAAAAGAATAATTAGAACCATGACATTTAAAAGACGTACTTTTTCATGCCGTGAACTTTTTCCCCGGCTAGGTATTTTAACATTCCATTCCCTGTTTATATTGAATTGTCTGACTTATGCTAAGGCAAACTTGGACGTATTTTCTCTGACCCGTGAATCAAATGAACATTATCATTTCAGACAGAATTTTAATATTGATATACCACGTCATAGATTGTCTGTTGTGGCTCACAGTCCTTTAGTCCTACCAATTAAGTTATTTAATAAACTGCCACAAGGAATTAAGCAACTACATCATCCAAAAAAGTTTAATAAGTTAGTTAAAGGTATTCTACTTGAAAACGCTTTTTACTCCACTAATGAGTACCTTAAATTTAAATTTTGATTATTTATTCAATAATGTCCAAACTGATGGGATTGTGTATGTTTTTATTGTATGTATTTGTTTACCTGTTCATTTTAAATATTGTTTTATTTTTTATACCTATATATTATCAATGTATAATGACAATATCCTATACTACCTATACAGTAGTCAAAAGGAAATAAAGGATTTTTATTTTATTTTATTTATTTATTTATTAGCTAGGCGTCTTTAATGATATATTTTGAATATACAGGGTGTGTCAGTAAGGTGTCTGTCTTAGATAGCACCTAAACTATCAAAGATAGGGAAAAAAGTGTCACAAAAGTGTACAAAAGTTAAAGGGTTTTTTAGGATGCATAATCCAAAAATATTTTATAATCTACAGGGTGGTCCTAAAAAGTGGTACTGAATAATAAAAAAGAAAATTAAATGGGACACCCAGTGTAATTTTCTAGAATATGATTCAATGGAATAAGGACTTTGCAACCATATTAAAATTTTTAAAGTGAAATGCAACGTTGCCAAGTAATTAATTTTTTTTCTAAATTTTAGTCTTTTTAAGGGTATCGTTAAAAAATCACAGTAACCTGTGGATTAACCCTAGGCAAATATAATTTACATTGTGGGTACTTTAAGGTATGATATATTGATCTATAATAATGTTTTTTAAATCTCTTATACAGAGTGTTCATTATAAAATGGACAACTCGATAGTTTTAAAAATGCTTTATTTCAATTTTTTTAAATGGGACCTCCCTATTTTTTTAGGCAAAATGATTTATCTTTCGAAAACCTTAATTTTTTGTTAAACATGTCATATGTCTAAATATCATAGTTTTTGAAATATTTTAGAATTTTTCTTAACTCAGGGTAAAAAAGGAAAGTTCTAATTAAACAATTTAGTCAAGACTGCTTTGGAAGAAAAAATAAATAATTTTCTTTGTCATAGCTGTCATTGCAAAATTATTTCGCTAACATTTTGTACTTTATTACTGTTTAAATTTTAGTTTCCTGGACTAACTTTATCGAAGTAGAAAAATATGAGTTATGAATAAAGATAGTTCAGGAAACTAAAATTTAAACAGTAATAAAGCACAAAATGTTGGCAAAATAATTTTGCAATGACAGCTTGACAAAGAAAATTATTTATTTTTTCTTCCAAAGCCATATTGACTAAATTGTTTAATTAGAACTTTCCTTTTTTACCCTGAGTTAGGACAAACTCTAAAATATTTCAAAAACTATGATATTTAGACATATGACATGTTTAACAAAAAATTAAGGTTTTCAAAAGATAAATCATTTTGCCTAAAAAAATTAGGGGGTTCCCATTAAAAAAAAATTTAAATAAAGCATTTTTAAAACTATCGAGTTGTTCATTTTATAATGAACGCTCTGTATAAGAGATTTAAAAAACATTATTATAGATCAATATATCATACCTTAAAGTACCCACAATGTAAATTATATTTGCCTAGGGTTAATTCACAGGTTACTGTGATTTTTTAACGATACCCTTAAAATTACTTAAACTTCGGAAAAAAAATTAATTACTTGGCAACGTTGCATTTCACTTCAAAAATTTTAATATGGTTGCAAAGTCCTTATTCCATTGAATCATATTCTAGAAAATTGTACTGGGTGTCTCATTTAATTTTCTTTTTTATTATGCAGTACCGCTTTTTAGGACCACCCTGTAGAATATAAAATATTTTTAGATTATGCATCCTAAAAAACCCTTTAACTTTTGTATGACACTTTTTTCCCTATCTTTGATAGTTTGGGTGCTATCTAAGACAGATACCTTACTGACACACCCTGTATAATTTAGAACAATGTTTATTATAATGTCAACAAATGTTAAAAATCCTAAATTAGTAAATAAATAAATAAGGTGGCCTGTGCTCAATGCAGAATTCCATAACATCTAAACTACTGAACTTTTTAATATGTTTGAGGAAGTAGTCCATTTTTCCATTTTTACTTATTCCTTTTTAATATTTTTTAAAAACGGAGTGCTAAACGAGGCAGTAGATCTACAATTTAAAATTATTTTAAATTATACAGGGTGTCGCAAATAATCAGGGCATATCCAACATATCTTATATATTATTTAATTTTCTAATTCCCTATAACATTCCACGTATATTTTGCATATAATGTCATCTGTCTAAATTTAATTGTTTTTGAGATATTAGCGTTGAAAATATGACATATTCAGACTTTGACAGGATGTATGTAGCGTTGTAACGGCAAATCTTAGAGATTTATCATTTGGTTTTTACCTCCTCTATCTTAGTGTTTTATTTTTTATCTAAAAGTTACAACTTCTTGCAACATGTTAAACCGCAAAACCATTTTTTGGTTTAGCTTGTTAAACCGGAAGTTGGTGTCCTTTGATAGAGAATAAAAAACTAAGATAGTGTGATAAAAAAAATTTTGTGCGTTCATCATCAGGAGAAATACAGGGTGATTCCTAAGTTGATACTTCTTTTTTAGCTATGTATAGAAGGCATTAAAATAAACAACATTTTTAAATATCTTTTTCAAAAAACTAAAAAATGAGGTACTTTTTCATTTACTACACTATGGATCAAATACGGTTCTGCCTAACTTGCCCGTTGAATAACATTAAGAAAACTTCTGGGTGTAGGCGGATGAGCCCGCAAGGAAAAGCATTCTGCGTATAATCTCGAAGCAGTAGCGTTGACGACACTCACCGTAAATTAGCACCATATCTACTAGTTCATTGTTTTTAAATTTTGCCATTTTCACGTGTCACTAGTTTAAAATTAACTTGCTTTAAAAAAACACACCGCCGCGAATTGCCAAATAACTGACGACCTACCCGTAAATTGCATGACTAATTAGACAAAAATAACATAAAGTATAACAGGCTACGTTTTGATAACCAGGCCCGCACTTAGATTTTTTACTTCTGTATCTCGCCTATTTTTAAGTTTTTTGAAAAAATATATTTGAAAATGTTGTTTATTTTAATGCCTTCTATACACAGCTTAAAAAGAAGTATTATCTTATGAATCACCTTGTATACGTTTTATGAAAAACCGTAGAATAGGATATTGTGGGTGACTCTTTAATAGAGCTTTTTAAAATTATGGTTAAGAAGAGTATCATAGTAGTGTGGAAAGTAACATAGTACTACCCCAAACTAAAGATAAAATTATGTGAAAGAAGTATATCGTACTGATGAGCGAAGAAAAATGTTACCAAACGGCACAGGCAGCTTGGTTTCAAAAGTAAGGTTGAAGAAATTTTGGTGGGAAGAAAACAAGCATATTCTTAAACTCTAACCAAGTCGTGTAAACATCATTTGACTGGCATGTATTAATGTGATTCTATATATTTTAGCTTACATTTTTAAACCTCTATGATAATGGGTAGACTGGGCAATCAGGCGTATGCTCCCCCAGCCCTATTTTTAGTGGTATTTAAAATATGAAGATACCAACACCGTAGAAAAGACACTTTTTTGTTACTTTTTCAAGGTAGTATGAGAACCCCACACGGTTGCAACGGCGTTTTTGTTTTTGCCCACCCCTGAAAAACATTTCATGAACGCCTTTGTCAGTTAGGGTTACTTCCAGTGGTAGAGGCAAGAACAATACATTATGCTAACTTCTCCGAAAGGCAACAATTTTATTTGTTTTAATAATTTACATAGATCCTATTTATTTAGTTGACACCAAAGTTGACCCATTATATGGGTTTCCCAAGATATTTTTTTTCAGTTTGTAAAAGTTTATTTAAAACTTGAAAAAAACTTCCATTACAAAATGAACTGGTAAAGATACATTAACTGATATACTAACTCTCTTTTTGTCACTGCTTACAAAACAAATCAGTATTCATCGTTCTTCTGCTACAAAGCAAATAGACACTTTGTGAAGGCAAATAAACGGAAAATTTGTTTTGAGTAGCTTTTCCACCCCTATTTTCGTTCTGCTCTAACAATTTGATGCATTTCATTTGGGAATTTAGAGGTGTGAATATTAACTGATTTGAATTTAACGTGTAAAATAAATTACTCTACAAGGGATGTTGCGGACAACGCAATTTTTTCGTTTCTTTATTATTAATCAAATATTTTTTGTAAATAGTTGCCCTGTATATTAAAAATTCTTATAATCAGGCCTGAAGTAAAAGCTATTTCAACTTTCTAAGGGTCACATGTTGACCGGCAAAAATTTTACGTACTTTCGTCTTTCTACTTTCTACACAGTAGTGGTTATTTGGGAAAGTTGAGTCCCAAAAATATACGGTTCAACATGTGGGAAGAAATCAGTGCCTACAGAACCAAAGAGTCAAACGGGACTCATTCGGTGTCGGGTTAAAAAAGCCCACACTGGGCACTCCATTCAATTAACATATAAACAGTGCCTTAAGAACCAAAGAGTCGAACGGGACTCATTCGGTTTCGGGTAAAAATAGCCCACACTGGGCACTCCATTTAATTAACATATAAACAATACATAAATTAGTGCCTACAGAACTATAGAGTCGAACGGGACTCATTCGGTGTCGGGTGAAAATAGCCCACACAGAGCACTCCATTCAATTAACATATAAGCAATACATAAATCAGTGCCTACAGAACTAAAGAGTCGAACGCGACTCATTCGGTGTCAGGTTAAAAAAGCCCACACTGGGCACTCAATTAATTTTAAATATAATCAGTGCCTTAAGAACCAAAGAGTCGAACGGGACTCATTCGGTGTCGGGTAAAAATAGCCCACACTGGGCACTCCATTCAATTAACATATAAACAATACATAAATCAGGGCCTACAGAACTCTTTAGTCGAACGGGACTCATTCGATGTCGGGTAAAAATAGCCCACACAGGGCAGTCAATTAATTTCACATATAATCAGTGCCTTAAGAACCAAAGAGTCGAACAGGACTCATTCGGTGTCGGATAAAAATAGCCCACACTGGGCACTCCATTCAATTAACATATAAACAATACATAAATCAGTGCCTACAGAACTAAAAAGTCGAACGGGACTCATTCGGTGTCGGGTTAAAAAAGCCCACACTGGGCACTCAATTAATTTTACATATAATCAGTGCCTTAAGAACCAAAGAGTCGAACGGTACTCATTCGGTGTCGGGTAAAAATAGCCCACAGTGGGCACTCCATTCAATTAACATATAAACAATACATAAATCAGGGCCTACAGAACTCTTTAGTCGAACGGGACTCATTCGATGTCGGGTAAAAATAGCCCACACAGGGCAGTCAATTAATTTCACATATAATCAGTGCCTTAAGAACCAAAGAGTCGAACAGGACTCATTCGGTGTCGGATAAAAATAGCCCACACTGGGCACTCCATTCAATTAACATATAAACAATACATAAATCAGTGCCTACAGAACTAAAAAGTCGAACGGGACTCATTCGGTGTCGGGTTAAAAAAGCCCACACTGGGCACTCAATTAATTTTACATATAATCAGTGCCTTAAGAACCAAAGAGTCGAACGGTACTCATTCGGTGTCGGGTAAAAATAGCCCACAGTGGGCACTCCATTCAATTAACATATAAACAATACATAAATCAGGGCCTACAGAACTCTTTAGTCGAACGGGACTCATTCGATGTCGGGTAAAAATAGCCCACACAGGGCAGTCAATTAATTTCACATATAATCAGTGCCTTAAGAACCAAAGAGTCGAACAGGACTCATTCGGTGTCGGATAAAAATAGCCCACACTGGGCACTCCATTCAATTAACATATAAACAATACATAAATCAGTGCCTACAGAACTAAAGAGTCGAACGCGACTCATTCGGTGTCAGGTTAAAAAAGCCCACACTGGGCACTCAATTAATTTTAAATATAATCAGTGCCTTAAGAACCAAAGAGTCGAACGGGACTCATTCGGTGTCGGGTAAAAATAGCCCACACTGGGCACTCCATTCAATTAACATATAAACAATACATAAATCAGGGCCTACAGAACTCTTTAGTCGAACGGGACTCATTCGATGTCGGGTAAAAATAGCCCACACAGGGCAGTCAATTAATTTCACATATAATCAGTGCCTTAAGAACCAAAGAGTCGAACAGGACTCATTCGGTGTCGGATAAAAATAGCCCACACTGGGCACTCCATTCAATTAACATATAAACAATACATAAATCAGTGCCTACAGAACTAAAAAGTCGAACGGGACTCATTCGGTGTCGGGTTAAAAAAGCCCACACTGGGCACTCAATTAATTTTACATATAATCAGTGCCTTAAGAACCAAAGAGTCGAACGGTACTCATTCGGTGTCGGGTAAAAATAGCCCACAGTGGGCACTCCATTCAATTAACATATAAACAATACATAAATCAGGGCCTACAGAACTCTTTAGTCGAACGGGACTCATTCGATGTCGGGTAAAAATAGCCCACACAGGGCAGTCAATTAATTTCACATATAATCAGTGCCTTAAGAACCAAAGAGTCGAACAGGACTCATTCGGTGTCGGATAAAAATAGCCCACACTGGGCACTCCATTCAATTAACATATAAACAATACATAAATCAGTGCCTACAGAACTAAAAAGTCGAACGGGACTCATTCGGTGTCGGGTTAAAAAAGCCCACACTGGGCACTCAATTAATTTTACATATAATCAGTGCCTTAAGAACCAAAGAGTCGAACGGTACTCATTCGGTGTCGGGTAAAAATAGCCCACAGTGGGCACTCCATTCAATTAACATATAAACAATACATAAATCAGTGCCTACAGAACTAAAGAGTCGAACGGGACTCATTCGATGTCAGGTGAAAACAGCCCACACAGGGCACTCAATTAATTTCACATATAATCAGTGCCTTACGAACCAAAGAGTCGAGTGGAACCCATTCGGTGTCGGGTAGAAAAAAGCTCACACTGGGCTCTCAATGCAATTTGCATACATATAAACAGTACATTATAATTGATAGTTCGCGTCTTACCAATGCTGTGCGACGACACTATCACTTACTTATTCCTGTGCCAAAGAAAGTTTTCTATTCAAATTTGCGTAGCTTTTCTTGTGCTACGAAGCTATACGCAGCTAGAATAAGGTGCCGAATTCCGCTCACCTATCTAAACAAATTAGGACAAATAAAGATTTTTCTAATTTTCTCGAAAACGAATCGACCGGTTTAAAAAAATCAAACGTCAAAATAAAGCACTTTAGAAGACCTTTTAAACAAGCTATTACTTGATACCCCTTATCATTTAAAATTTTTAAGTAGATTACCCCGGGGGGCAGAGGGTAAAAGGGGGTGAAGTAGTTTTTGGTTAAAAAGTTGTCCCCTTTGGCACATCTTTTGACGTGTCTCGGTGTTTTTCCTTTTAATCAGTGGTTTTCGATAAGGTGTTCCAGCCAGCCTGTTTTGGACATAGGTATCATTTAAACCTATATTGAACGAATGGTAGGCTTTGATTGGGCCTACGGCGTTATGCTCAATTTACTTTCTAGTGAGATATAAACATGATATCCACTCTTGTTGTACAAACTACTATATTCCTGTATTGCTTGCCGATGATTATGAACGAGTATTTTGTGTATTTTACCGCCAGTCGAGGCTAAGAGAAACATAAACTTAGTCATAGCAATTGCAATTTTGCGGGTTTTTTTGAAGAAGAAAAATGTATTTTACAAATTAATGTATAAAAATATTTTTTAAAGAATAAGTTGCATTACTTGCTGATTGAATATAGTTTTTATGTTGTATATATCATTTATTTATAATTTGTAACAATGGTTCACCTTAAAAAAAGTTAATATAGTAATTTCTAAATTGATATTGCCTCGATTCCTTACTCATTGATAATTAATTATTGCTTGCTTTAATAATCAAGGAGCTGCGGTATGGTTGACTTTGTAGAAAGTATTTTATGTCATAACAATTTGGAAGGGTAATTAAATATTTATAATTAATATTAATGACTAAATATGTTGCTTGGAATTATTATTTAGGGTAAACGCGTTTTAAAATAGTTTTAAAAAAAACTTATTGCTAAAACAAATTGTAACTACTTACTTGAATGTGTACACTATTGTACGACTCATACTTTTATCATTTGTTAACTATCAACACTTACCTAACCGATACTCACTTTACTTGCAACGCATACCCAACAAATACCTACTTTTTAGGCTTTGAAATGAAATACCACAAGTATGTACCATTGCGATAAAAAAAAAGTAGTACATCAAAATATAATTTAATCTCCTGGTCTATTATAAAATACTTTTGTCACTGTCATGTAATTTTAAAAAAAATGCCTTTAACATCATTATTAATTATTTTTACGCGATTAAGGAATGGGGTTCCCATAAGGGACATTGCAGGTGCATTAGGGATAAACAAAAAAACAGTGTTGTTGGCTAAATCCAAAATTCCAGAACATGGAAGTATTGTGAGAAACCCAGGTTCTGGTCGTCCAAAAGTTTCCACCGATGATGAAGATACAACTTTAATTAATTATTTAAGGGACAACCAATTCGGGACCGCTATTAAGGCTTAAGAAGAAACCCATTTTCTTGGATCTTCAATTACAGCTCGAAGAAGAATTCGGGAGTCTGAACTCAAAAATAAGTGTTCTGCAAACAAAATATATTTAACAGAACTAATTAAGCAAAGACGAATACAATTTGCTCACGAATACCAAAATCAACTGTGGGAGTCTGTAGTTTTTTCAGATGAGAAAATGTTCCAGTCCTATAATAATGGAAAAGTCCGAGTATATAGTACCCATAATAAACACAAGGTATGATAAAAGATATACACATAAGACAAATCAAAGTGGACGTTTTTCCGTAAATGTGTGGGGTTAGATTAGTGCTAGAGGTCCAGGAGTTTGTCAATTTCTGCAAGGGCGGCTAACTGCAGGAACATATTGCAACATATTAAATAATGTTATGGTGCCATCGGTTGAAGCGATTTTTGGTGATCAAAATTATATTTTCCAAGAAGATAATGCTCCCATTCATACTGCCCGCATAGTAAAAGATTACGGTCGACAAAATAACATCCAAGTTTTACCATGGCCTTCGAAGAGCTCCGACCTCAATCCCCTAGAAAATGTCTGTGAAGAAATGACCAAGTTCATGATATGAATGATGAAACATGACTTTCATCCAAGAAATAAAGAGAACTGCGCCATGGGATAAACCCAAGAGCATACAAGAAGCTTAGTCTTAAGTATGCCGCGTCGGTTACAAAAAGTGAAAACAACGGCGCAATGACTAAATATTAAACAGCTGCTTTTAAGTGTATATTATTTTAGGATGTTGCATTTAGAAATATTTATTTTTAGTTAAAATTTTGTATTATTACTGTTTTACCACTTTTGGCTTTTGTTGTTTTTGTTTTTTTAAAATATCCAATATATAAATTATACATACTCTATTATTTAATTTAAAAACTTGAAAAATTGTCCATTTTTAAAAGGTAGGTAATTTTTTTAAAGCACCTTTATTACAATATTTTTATTTCGCCACGTATATAGTAAATTACTTTCAGTGCCTGCCTGTATTTCTCATGGTAACGCCAAAAAAGTTAGGTGGCATAATTATATGGTTTTCATAGTGATGACGATATCCACTTCTCGATATCCTTATAGACCAAGAGTTCTATCTGAGACTACTAATTCTTGTACTACTTTTTTTTTTCGCAATGGTACATTTTACATATTAACGAATCATCAATAAAAACATCATGGAAGGGTTTAAGTACTTAGTTAAATGTTTCCATGCCACAGATATACTCTGTTTGTATTTCTTTATGGGTTTTCATCAATTTTTTTATTATGCTAACGTAAATACAGTGTGTCAACTTCTCTGTGTAAGTATAAAAAAGCAAAAATACACATGATATGCCCAAGTTTATAGAACTGCACTGTCTGCATAGCTATATAGAATATACAGGGTGTTCATTTGAAAACTTCCCACCACGGATTTATCGAAAACCACTGATTAAAAGAAAAAACGCCGAGACACGTCAAAAGATGTGCCAAAGGGGACAACTTTTTAACCAAAAACTACTTCACTTCCTTTTACCCTCTGCCCCCCGGGGTCATCTCCTTAAAAATTTTAAATGACAAGGGGTATCAAGTAATCGCTTGTTTGAAAGGTCTTTCAAAGTGCTTTATTTTGACGTTTGATTCTTTTAAATCGGTGGATTCGTTTTCGAGAAATTAATTTGTTCAGAAAAAACACACGAAAATATAACTTTTTATTTCAATAAGTGTTCAAAAACCAACATCAACAGCAATTCGGAAGATTATATGTGGCAGCAACCAAATAACCAGAATTTTTTTCCGCCTTCTTTTTATCAACACAGATAACATGGGCGAACTGTATTTATTCCTATACCTGTTTAGTCTTTTATAGTTGCCAAGGAAAAGAAAGAATTTAATTTGCTGTTAGTTACCTTTGTGACAATCTCGGGATAGTGAAAATTAATTTATTTATTCACATTTTACTTTCAAAATGGTTTACACACGCCGAAAGAGTGGAAATGATTCTAATTTATGGTGTCCAAAATCAATGTGCTTGGCAAACTGCCGTCACATTTAACGCCAGACATCCGGAAAAGATAACTTCGCATAGGTATGTTTTGGACCTTGTTACTAAATTTACTCAAACTGGATCTGTTGCAAATAAAAAACGTAATCATCGTAGAGTTTTGGATGAAGCCGCTCAAGTTGAAGTTTTGGGTCATTTTGGCATAAATCCTAATACTTCATTACGCAAAATTGTTGATGCGACTGATATTTCAATAGGCTCTGTACACACAGTTACTAAATTACATAAATTTCATCCATTGAAAATGAAAATATTGCAAGAGTTAACCGAAGATGATTTCGATAGGCGAGTTGAGTTTTGTGAACAAATAAAAATCTGCTTCAGTGATGAATGCACATTTTATTTAAATGGATTTATTAATAAGCATAACTGCCGGTATTGGAGCAATGAAAATCCTCATGCTTTTGTAGAAGGGCATACTCAGTACCCCAAAAACTTAAAGTATGGGCAGGCATTCTAGGAAACAAAGTGATTGGGCCATTGTTGATTAATGGGAATTTCCAAAAAAAAGCACGCGGTAGCGGTCGAGCTGAAATAAATTTTAATTCTAAAAAGTCTTTAAAATGAGAGAATTTTTTAAAATTCAATTTTTCTATTTTTACTTTCACTATGTTTATTCGTAAACCAATGAGGTGACATCCAGTCAATTTTAATTTCTAAATAATTTTTAATAGTCTTCTTCCTCACACTTACATCCACTTCTTCTCTATATTTTTTCTCTAATGACTAGCTAACAGTTTTTTTGCTTAAATGTTCATTCCCTTTCATTTCAATCTCATCTTTCGACAGATCTTTCACACAAAGATGTTAAATCTTTCATTCTACCTTTAAAGTTTTCACAGTGCCTTAAGCCTCAAACCCATATACTTTTCTTATTCACAATGCAATGTGTGTATCGGTTTCCTCACCGTTCCACTCATTTTATACCGAACCTATAATTGTGTTGCTCAGTTAGGGTGATATCTACTGGTCTTTTCTTCTTTAAATTTTTCTCCTGAAGATGAATGCTTCTGCATTCGAAACATGTAGAGAAGTTGATTAAAATATTTCTATAATATAACAGTGGAGGAAGACTTTGTGTTCTTATTTTTACCTTCTAAATTCCCACTCCACTTTAAGTGTGGACTATTTCTTCACATTAGAAATCTGATGAAGGTGGGTTCTACGGACAACGGACTTAATAAAACTATGTGAGTCTATCTGGTCAGAACCAAAGGTCTACCACTCTAACTTAAGCTATCCTAGATACATATGGAGCATCTTTTTGCAGAAAGCAATGACGATGGTTTATAAAATTCCATTCAAGGAATTAAATTATATTCGTCAATAAAGAATTTCTAAAATAAATAAAAACTGGTTGTAGTTTAAAAAATGTTGTACCACTTTATTGTATATTACCTACCGCATTGCTCTGTTTTGAGTAATCGATGGCACTAAAAATATTATATTTTAAAAGTTTGTCACTTCTTAAAAGATTTTTTATACTTTGCCCAAACTTCATATTTCCACTCGTTTTTGAGATAAAATCTGTCGAATTTATTTAAATTTTTTATGGTCATATAGATATATTGAAATATCTAAAAATAAATTAAACTTTATTATTGCAATTTCCAATGTTTTCTCATATTCAACTTTTGAAACTATTTAAATTTTTTTTTCTGTAAGAAATCATTATTAGGTAAATTTTATTGAATGGTTCATTAAATTATTATAATAAAAATAACAACTTAAATAGGATACCGATGACGAAAACAGTATTAACCAACAGTAGCCGGCAAGATCACCGGACTTGATCCTACTGGATTATTTTCGTCGGACACATTTGTTGTATACGATGACCTCGTAGACGATATTCAAGATCATGCAAACAAAATTTGGGCATCTTGCAGACTTTCAGAAGAATCATTTTAATTAAATACCACTACTAGAAATTTGTGTAGAAACTTTGACGCTTGTATGAGAGCCGATGGGAGGTAATTTGAACCATTCGTATACTATTTTATTATTAGATATTACTGTTCGATTAATTGTCTAACCAGTATCCGATGTTGATTATTTTTAGGTTATAATTTAATAAAACATTTAATACAATTGATCTGATGCTGAACACTTACAGACAAAACATCTAATTGAAGTTTCGAAAGTGAATATATGGATAAAATAGAGCTTTACAAATTTAACTCAGTGGCGGCTCGCGGTCCTAAAAAATGATGAAGAGCTAGGTATAGTGCGAGTACTTAAACAAATATTGACTAAAAACCAATGTAACAAAACGTCTCTTATCCTCATCTGCCCAACGATTGAATGGAGTTTCCAACAAATTACAAACTATGTCATTAATTGGGTTCATTTTTAAAACAAAATACTAAGTAGGTACATACCGGGTGTTGCATCGTCGAGCGGGACATAGGAAATCCCATGTAATTTTAAATGGGGTCAATTATTGGCTTCCCTAATTATTTTCGAGAAAAATTCTATTTAGGTTTATTAAAAAGCACTAAAACCCACATTCAAAAGAATAACTTTAGATATTTTTGAAGAGCCCGTTTACGGGTTATCGCCGATTTCTTTTTAACTATTTCTCCTTTTTATGGCCCCGTATTTGCGGGCACCAGTCAAGGTAAAAGATGACTGTCAAATAAAGTTGTCATTTTGAAATGTGTGCCTTATTGTTATAAAAACTCGTACATCGAAAATATTAGCCATGAATTACACTTCGGAAGAAAAAATATTGATGATTAAATCAAGGAAATAGTTATCAAAATGTGTCAGACATGTTTGCTGCTCTGTATCCGAATAGACCGATACCTGCAAAATCTACAGTCGAAAGGACTATCCAGAAATTTGAGACAAAAGGCACTGTAATAAATAACTGCAGATGTGAAGAAAGGCAGGAACAAAGAAGAGATGCAAGAAATGATAGGGACTTGCAAAGGCAGGAACAAAGAAGATGCAACAAATAATAGGGACTTGCAAGTTTTATTGTGCGTGGAAGGAAATTATTGAAAGATCAGCACAAGGAAACTTGAGGATGATATAGGATTAGATTACACCACAGCGTTATGAGCTTTGAAACGACATAAATATTATTCATACAAATATGAAAAGCACCAAGAGCTAAGAGATAGGGACGAAATACGACGACAGGAGTTTTGTTTTGGTATGATTGAAAAAGCAAACATGGATAGGGAATTTTTAGAAAACATTTGTTTCACTGACGAATGCACATTTACCTTAAACAATGAACCCATTGTTCAAATGTAAGAAGAGAATTTTATGATCGCCTCGGTTATTGTCTAGCAGTCAATGGAGGAATATTTGAACATCTTCCTAAATCCTAAAGTTCTAACAATTTAATAGTACCTACCTATTAATTAGTAAAATATTGAAACATGTAAAATGACATAATTAACCTTGTAATTGGTTACTTTATTTTAGTTTTATTTAGACTAATTTGTACTCATAAATACACCTTTAATATTTTCGATGTACGAGTTTTTATAACAATAAAGCACCCATTTTAAAATGACTGGTGCCCGCAAATACGGGGCCATAAAAAGGAGAAATAGTTAAAAAGAAATCGGCGATAACCTGTAAACGGGCTCATCAAAAATATCTAAAGTTATTCTTTTGAATGTGGGTTTTAGTGCTCTTTAATAAACCTAAATAGAATTTTTCTTTAAAATAATTAGGGAAGTCAATAATTGACCCCATTTAAAATTACATGGGATTTCCTATGTCCCGCTCGACGATGCAACACCCGGTATACTAATGAATAATTTGAAAAATAATAACAAAACTTTTTAATCACACAGTAAATCACGTAAAAATGATATCTATAACCGTAAGTTTCGCGAAGCCCTAAAATAAATACCTTAAGGTTAGGCGAACCAATGCTAAAACAATGGTGTATACGACTGATCTATTTTTTAATTGCCCTTGATCATAATGCAAATTATTACAGGTTGTTTGCGTGACTGACGCCACGTAACCATAGCAACGGTGAATATCAAAGTCATGTTGGGAGTTGGGTCTTTACTTGCTTTGAGATAACGGACACGGTCGGATGGGGCGCGCCAAAATGTACGAGTGTTTATAATTTTTGTCCATCGAAGTTAACGTGGCTCTATTATGCATAGCTACATTCGGATTAAATTAATATCATTAATTTAAACATAAATGGTAGCTGTGTTGGTACATTAATATTTAATATTGTCCAAAAACTTTCCTCCTGTTTTTTTTTTGTTTTTCATCTACTTCACCTGATGAGCCGCCACTGATTTAACTAACAATTATTTATTTCTTTTTCGATATTTTTCTAAATCGAACTTTAAAAAAATGTCGATCTATTGTGTCTTAAAAACATGTGGAGAAAAAAATGATATTATATATATATTTAGTGAAAACCCCTAACTTTGACTAATCAATCCTAATAAGAAACTATCTCGCCACAACATCCGAAATTTCGCTAAAGGAACTTATTATGTGCATTAGGGAACACGTCTTCCTGCCGTCTTACCTCACTTCCGGGCCCTGGCAAGTTCCGGTTGTTCCGACGGACTTTGGAATAATTCAAAACACTAACTTGCCACTTTAAGCCGCGTAATGAATAGGTAATTAGTTCTCCGCGGATGTATCTATTCGGGGCTTCCTGTTGTCCACGCAAGACTCTGTCTTGGGACCCATTAGGACAAGACTATACACAACCCGCAGAAACCTTCCCGCGAGCAAAACTTTCCCATTGTTCCCCGGTGGCGAAGGATCGAATTGAATTAACTGTAATTACTCGAGGATTAATATGGATCGTCCGACTATGTCTTCGCTAGCCGATAACGAAACTATTGTGTAAGTTTACTAACTACAAGATTTACTTTCGGGTCCCGTTCAAACTGTATTAAGGCGAAGCCGAGGTAGGTCCCGGAAACTAAATTTATGCACGAGGTGGGATTGTGTAGTGTTTATTAATTTTATACCTTCCCATTAAAATGTAATACTTTATAGATTTAAAAAAATTACTTAACTTAATAAACTTCCATTTTTCTTTTCTTATCCATTCATTTTGAGGTTTTCTAGATTATGTCAGAAACGATGCACTTTTTGATCAAAGTGCTTATCTATATAGGGTCCTGCACCTCACCTCCCGTCTTCTATAGCTTACTTATTATTAAGTTAAGTATTTTGCAGACTTTACCTGTATCCTAGGGCGCATTTCAGGAACATATTTTTTTTTATACAGGGTGTTCCAAATAAGTGTGAAGTCATAAGGATCTATTTTTTAGATTACAGGCCATAAATTTTCTTAAAAAGCCTTTTAGAGTGGCCTACATACCACAAAATTTTAATGAAATCGGTTCAGTATTATAGGCGAAAAAAAAATATACAATAAGAAAAATCAGTTTTGCACCACTGGTTTTAAAAATTAATAAAAAATAAAAATAATGCCACGGTATTAAAATTATATAAAACTACTTAATAAATAAGGCCAAACAGTCTCGTTAACTAAGATTAATTAATGTGAATCGTACAGGATGTCCAAAGTTTAGTGTCAAACTTTAAATCAATTTATTTCTCTTATTTCAAATTGGAACCCCTGTGTATTATTTATTATGTCATTCGATGCAGAATTAAAAATCAAACATTTGTCCTAATTTAAACCCTATCGTAATTTCTAACGCATCAAAGCTTATTTGCAGAAAACTTATTTATCAACTATTACAACAGTCATTATTATGAATAAATATCAAAGGTGGCTTTGAAAAACAATTTATTGGTATTAACGTTTACAAACTAGTGACAAAAATAATTCTTTCCGCATGCTCCTAATATGAAAATCATATCTACGAGCTCTTCTTGGTTGTATTCCATCACAAGAAATAATATAGCTTAAATAATTAATAATCTAACAATATTTGCAACTATATAATAACTAAAGTCAAAATGAGCTTTTGTCACTTTAATAAACCTTAATACCAATAAATTGTTTTGCAACGCTACATTCGATATTTATTTATAATAATGACCCGTGGAATAGTTGATAAAATTAGTTTTCTGCAAATAAGTCTTGATGCGTTAGAAATTGCGATAGGGTTGTAAATTAGAACAAATTATGTTTTATTTTTAATTCTGCATCGAATGGCATCATAATATAGAGAGGTTGTATAAATAAAAATAATTTCCTGAAATGCGCCCTAGGATACAGGCAAAGTATGCAAAATATCAAAATTTAAACTTAGTTAATAAGTAAGCTGTAGAAGACGGCAGGTCAGGTGCGGGACCCTGTATACAGGGTATAGTGGGTCGAAGGTTTTGACGGGTGTAATTATTACATATCTTGCTACCCCACTGCCTACCGGCTCTCTCGCTTGCTTCCACTCGTACAAAAGCAGTGCTTTTGATTTTGCATGAGATATTAATGTAAATCGAGATATTTGCTTTTAGAACTGTCTTACAGAATGCTATACCATAGATATATAAATTTTTATGTCTGTGGCTTATACAGGGATCTAGTTTACGATATAAATAAGCAAAGAATGCGTTTGTGGAAATGATATAGAATTAATTTTTCGTTCCTATATTATTATTTATTATATTAATGTCGAGATAAATTGCCAAAGTTGTATTGCACTGATAAAAACTGAAATACAAAAAAATTGTTTCCGTTTGTTTTATTGTACCCAGGGTAGGCAATGCTTTTTTACCTATATGGTATACACGCCACTACCATTAAAATATATTTATAATAGACGACTGTGCTTAAGAAATGGCTGACTACATGTTAAACTTACAAAACAATTCTAAGCCAATTTCATTTTATTCAAGCATTTACATAAATCTACCTAATGCCTAGAGGAAGAGTTAATCATTAAAAACACCAAAAGGAGCAATGTTTAAACGATTAGCTGCCCAAACAAAACTTCTTAATTGAATACTCCAGCTTATTCCTCGACAAACCAAATTTAGCCCTTTTATTTAACACACAGACAAAACGAACCGAGATATTGCGACATTAAAGATAACACGCAGAGAGCGCTAAACAGCCCTTAGGGTAGATTTTCCACCCCGTTCCCTCGCAACTTGACGGTCAGGTTGTCTGTCTGTTCGTCCGACTTTGTCATTATATTTTAGCACAAATCTCGTTACGAAGCTAGAGTGGATCCATTAACTGTGAATAAACGTTTGTTTTGTACGGGGGGTGGATTAAAAGTTGCCCTTTAATTGAAGGGATTTCGCCTTATCCCTAATTTCAAATTTTATTAGATAGTAAGTGCAAAATTAGAAACATAACTAAGGACAAGAAGTTAATAAGCATTATAAATTTTAAATTGTCTAGAAAGATGTTAAACATAAAAAGTATTAAATTTTTTTTTAAATTAGAAGGTGAATCGTTGGTTGGTTGATTGGTTTAAGGTGGGGGTCGGGAGTTCGGCCCAAGCTTCTTACACTACAGCCTAGTGGCTTATTATGCGCCTCTGTCTTACTAGAAAAGATGTGTTTCTTTAACAAGGTTCGGTAGATTTCTACCAAGTTTGTCACCGCATTTGATTTCTCCGAAGATTTTGAATCTTCCTCGGGTCAGTACTTCTCAGCTATAAAGGGTGATTCCTAAGTTTATACTTTTTTTTAATTGTATATAGAAGGTAGGTAGTAATATAAACAACATTTTAACAAATATGTAGATAAATTTTTTCAAAAAACTCAAAAATAAAAGGCTTACATTTATTTTTAACACTATGGATCAAATACGGTCCTGCCTAGCTTGCCCGTTGAATAACATTAAGTAAACTTCTGGGTGTAGGATGAGCCCGCAAGGGAAAGCATTCTGCGTATAATTTCGAAGCAGCAGCCGCAGTTTGACGATACTCACCGTAAATTAGCACCATATTTACTAGTTCATTGTTTCAAATTAACTTGCTTCAGAAAAACACACCGCACCGGATTGTTCAACACTCGTAAATTGCATGACTAATAAGACAAACAACATAAAGTATAGCAGGCTTCTGTATCTTGCCCACTTTTAAGTGTTTTGAAAAACGGTATATGAAATGTTGTTTATTTTAATGCCTTCTATACACAGCTAAAAAAGAAGTCTTAACTTAGGAATCACCCTGTATATGATATGTGGGGCGGTTTCGTCCTCTTCGCTGCAAAGGGTGAATCGTTACTTTAAACAACTTTAGATGACACAGTCGAAGGTCATGAACTTTTCCTATTTATATATTAAATTATTTTAGGTTAAAGTCTCCAGGACCTTATTTATTTAGTTTAGTTGGATGTTAAAGTTTGGCCCTTAGTTTAATTGGTTAGAAATGTGTCTTTTTTATTTGTTAGAATAAGATTTAAGAGATAGGTCGTAAAAAAAACTGTATACAACTCGACTGGATTGTCCATATCACGCTTTAAAGTTTTGAGGACTTGCTCAACTTAATTCCTCGTACAATATGGACATCTCTTGTACAAACTACTATTTTAAATATATTAAAATCACTGCTAAAAATATTATTGTAAGTAATGACAGGGAGGAAGAGTTATAAGAATTTATTGAACAAAGTATGAATCCATAGAATAGTTTTCAAAAACTATTACCAACTTCACTAAGTAGTGTATTTTATGTTACAGAAACGTTAGCACAAGAACTAGATATGGAAAGAAAAGCCAGGCACCAGCAGCATGTGGAAAGAGATGTCAAATCGCCACTTCAAGATCGCGCAGGATATTATAAAAATACTATGTTATTTACAAGTAGCGCAACATAAATAATTTCTTTAAATATTATGGACTAAAAAATTGTACTTAAAAATATTGTCCGTTAGATAGACTAGTATCCTGCTTTATTTAATACAAAGTAAGTTTTAACGTAAGGAACTCGCTTAGAAATAGAAATGTTCAAAATTTATTGACGAAATAATATTCACATATTTTCTAAAAAATAATTCTCCTGAACAGTATGACATAAAATATACGATACATCCTGAAGGTAAAGGTAAAGAACTCTTTTGAGAGGGAGATGAAAGCTCCTTCATCGCCTAGTAAACATCTAAACTCGTTATTTAACAACGATCTTGTAACATAAAATCTATATTATACTGCTTTAGCGTTATTATAATTTTAACACCACTTCAGAAAAAGTACCTTCATTGTAAAATAAATATGGTAGGTAAATTAAAGTGTCAAAGGAACTATTAATATTACTATTAAATATAGTCTCTCCCAGACTTCGTCACTAGGGCAATAAACTAAAATTAATACACAGTATTAGAAAAATAATGTAATATTTAAACCCTCAAATCCCGATACAGAAACAAATTGCAGAATAGTATATTACATAACAAGTGACGAAAGTGATTCAGACAAGTAATGTGCACTATTTTTCCTACGACCACAAGAATTATTAAAAAGCCTTTAATTTGTGGAAAAAATATTTCAACACTAGTGTTGAAAAAAAATATCAACACTCGTGTTGAAAAAAAATATCAACACTAGTGTTGAAAAAAAATACCAACGCTAGTGCTGAAATTAACATACTTAGGATTATGTTCCACTTAATATCTGGTTTCAATAGGCTTTTCCTTTATTTGTACTTTAACTTTTTAATTTTTTTATATTTTATATATCATAGGAAGAACTAATCCTGACTTCTAGAAAAACCAGAATAAAAATTTTAAAATTTAACCAAGGAAAGATGCATCAGATTTAAAAAATCCACCCAAGAAGAAAGATTTCAATTCAAAATAATTCTATAAATTATTTAATGTCTTTATAAAAAAGAGTCAAATACTCCTAATCGGATTGGAATCTGTGACCTTGCGATCTGTAGGCTAGTGCTCTATTCTCTACGCCAGCCTTTCCCAAAGTGGGCGATAACGCCCCCTTTTGGGCGCTGCAGCAGTAAAGGGGGGCGGTAAGAGACCCAGAAAAATAAATGGGGGTGTTGTGTAGAGGCTTGGGGGCGATTTGTAATTTCATCTAGCTAGGAGGACTCTTAGACACCGACTGAGCTCTCAACTCTCGACTACAACTTGTGAACATCTTAATATTAGTAAGATTGCTCAAACTCGGTTCGGTATTTCTCTCCGCGTAGTTCATATATCTGTCCTATTTTATTGAATAAATAAAATAAAAATCTTGTCAATCGGTCGCTTCGTTTCGAAATGAAAATCGGTCGCTTCGTTTCGAAATGAAAGTAGATACAAAGAAAAAAATAAAGAGGCAACAGACACACTACTGCACTTAGATCTCAAGTTAACTCTTGCAGGTTATAGTAAAAGTCTCGTTTAGAATAAATGTTTAATCTCCGCTAATAAAGCTTACAATAATTAATTAATTTAATTTGAAGTTATAGTGGTTTTTAAGTAGGTGAAAAAATGGGGGCTCTAAAAAATAATATATTCTCAAAGTGGGCAGTAGACAAAATAAGTTTGGGAACCCCTGCTCTACGCTATCGCTACCGATAAAGATTTGTTGTTTAATACATGACACTCTCTTCAGCGCCATTTGTTTTTTCTGGTAATAGATTTTCCAGTATATTATTAACATTTTTTATAATTTCAGATGGCGTATTTTTACACTCTTATTCTGAATCACTCGACATGTACATGGTAAATAAGTTAAAAACTTTACAATTACTGATTTCTAAAATTTGTTCTTTTTAATAAATAGGGGTGGTCTGTTAAATTGGCACCATATGTTTACTTAAATAGTGTGCCTTGATATTTAACACTAGTATTGAAGTATTTTTTTCAACACGCGTATGATATACGGCACTTTCTAGCCAAATTAACCGTGCTTTTTTTCTCATTTTCATAGGTGGTCGTAGGAAAACATATTTTTAAATTTTGTGGAAATAGTCCATTTCTCAGTGGAGTGATATTATGAGTAGGGAAATAATACACACAGTCTGCTCCACTAGTTTATTATAGGGATCTCAAGAAAAGAGAATCCTAGATAAATAAATTATACTAAATTTTGAATTTTAGTATAATTTATTTATCTCAAAGACTCAATTTCAATTTTCAAATTTAGTATAATTTACTTATTCCTCCTTTTTTCTCTTCCAGTTCATTTTGCAATGTTGAGGGTCTCTCTCCTTGTATAATCCTTAAATTTTTATTCGCTGATGATGAAGGTTTTTGCCTTCGAAACATGTACGACGAAGACATGAGGATTCTCTTTTCTTGAGATCCCTATAATAAACTATAGTGGAGCAGACTGTATTATTATGTATTATTCCCCTACTCATATTTTTAAATGTCGCTTTGTCATAGTAAACGAGAAAAGTTACCATTTGTCTTTTGAATTTATGGCATGCCGTTACTGTTTTAACAGCTTTTTGTCAGGGACACAGCGACCGGCGCGGCGCTATACTCTTCCCAGAACAGGTCACTGGTGACACATATAGACTGAGATAAGAGATCCTTACCCTACTTTTAAAACGGTGTCGATTAAAAAAAAAGGTTTCTCTAGGACACCCAAGAAGGCACTCATTTAAATATAATAAGTTATTATATTTTTATTTTCCCCTTATATTGGTTTATTGAAGGTCATATGTGTTATCCCCTTATATTGGTTTATTGAAGGTCATATGTGTTATAATCGGCTAAATAGGTTTTTCCAAAGTTTATATTTTTAGGACTAATACCTACATACCTACTAATAATATCATCGGTTTTGTCAATTTTGGCTTAAAATAAGTAATTAAATCATTATGTCTCATGTCGGTGGTCATCGTCATCCAAAAAGTTTTCGTTTCGTCTTTTTGGCCAAGATCTACCGAATTAGTGAAAGGTATGCGAAGAAGGTGACATACTATTTATATATATAAAATAGTCTAGAAATTGTGATTATACGACTACGACATACAAATATATGTATGATTTTTTGTAAATATTATCTTGAATATAATAAGCACTTAGATAAGCTTTTATATAAAATGTTCACGTTTGCCTATGATTTGCCAGAAGAATAAAAAAATGTTTAAGCTTGTTTCCAATTCGTATGTATGTATTTAAAATTTTAATAAGCGAATACATGTAAATAGTTAGATAAGTAAATAATTATTGTTCTACTAAATATCCTAAATACATTTTTGCTAAAAACTGTTACTACGTAGCTGACAAATAATAGAACAAAATTGTTTTTAATACAAAATATAAGTTTGACTATGTCTCTATTTGCTTTGTAAATCTATTGACATAAATAAATCTGGAGGACATGAGAAAAAATTTTTTTTTTCAGGATAATTATACTTATTTTGTGTGTAAGTTATACCGGGTGGTGCGTCCAAACAGGACAAATGGGGTTCTCCATGTATATTTCGTGCTGATCAAATATTCGCTCCCGTATTTATTTTAGCCCAAAAGTTTACTTTTACTTTTTATAAAATATAATAAGAGAAATATCCTTGTCCAATTTGAAGTGTATTTTCTTAGTAATTTAAAAGTTATTTAACAAAATATATTTTTTCTAATTTTAACATATAAAGTGACACTTTTTAAAACTGATTGACATTATGAAACGTCTTACTTTTTGTAACTAGTTGCATAAAGTAAAATTTTATGCAATTGGTGACAAAAATGTATTTCAAAATTAGTGACAAAAAGAATTATTCTATTTATTAAACTGTTATAATACAAGTTAAAAACATAAATTATAAATTAATTAATTATTATAAATATTGATAACACAATTATTGCAATTATTCAAATTAATTCCCGACGACATATTTTTTTCATTGCTCGAACTTGCTGTTATTTGGGAAGCGACGCACATTGCATTAGATGTTTCACCAAATATTGCTTGCGCTATAAGTTTTTTATTATTCATGGAATTTTCAACATATCCCTCTGCAACAGAGCTAGATTTCCAACCTCCGTGCCTCTTTAATTTTAAAAGATCAGCGCCACTGTCTGCTAGGAAAGTGGCAGAGCTTCTTCTAAAGCAGTGGCCAGTATATAGAACAGGATTGGAAAGACCAAGAAATTGTGCAGTAACTTTTGGCAGACTGCTAAATGTATTAATTCCCACAGGATTTCTGGTACATTTTCCATTCGCATATTTTACAAAAAATCTGTTGTGTTTAAGAATCTGGGGACGCAACTTAATATATTTTCTTAATATTTCAACAAGATTCGTATTTTCAATGTCTCCAGTGGTAATTGCACATATGCCGTATAACTTTTATTTTTGAAGGTAGGATATCAACACGAAAATGGCTTCCTTCGTCTATAACATTTTCAACTGGAAGAAAAGTTAATTCTGCTTTTCTGCATGCTCCTGCCATTCCAATTATCATTGCAACCTTAGCCATTAAGTATTCTTTGTCATCAGCTTCCAAAGAAAATTTGGCAAAATCTTTTTTAATAAAAACTTTAGACTTTTTAGCACTGTACCCGTCCGCTTGCCTTTTAATAATTGCTACCAAATTTGTATATTTTTTAATATCAATATTCCTTTTCAGATTTAGTTCAGACCTTAACATTGAGTAAAGTGTCCATAATGTGGAAACTTTTAGATCTTTCTTACCCTCGAAATATGCAAGTAAAACTTTCTCATTAACATGTTTAATTTTCTTCTCATCACACCACGTAACAAATTTTTCGTATGCCAAATCATAAACTGCCTTTGACTTTTTGGGAATTACTGATAATAGAGCATTACCTGCTGCCTCTTCAATATCGCTTGGTAGCTCTTCACAACTTGAATGACTCATTTTTAAAAAATAAAACTAAAAATATATCAATCTCGCTAAAAACCTTCCGTCTAGACTTTTTTACAAAATGTCAAACTGACAACTAACATGAAGTAACAGCAACAATAGCTATTTATGCCATCAGTTATATGTCAAAATTAGAAAAACTAAATTTATGTTTTCCAAATTTTTATCAATTATATTAAATTTTATTTTTTATTACTTTCTTCAAAATTAGAAAAAATCTTGTATGCAATACGTTACGAAATGAAATTTTGTGTAACGCGTGAGATTTTTGCGGAACGAACGAAGTGAGTTTCGCAAAAACAGGCATTTCGTAACTGATAGCATAAATAGCTATTTAAATTGATAAACTAGAAATACGAACAAGACAGATTTTTGTCAGTACACCAACAAATATATAGTTAAAAATTTGTCAGTTTAGAATCGGATTCGGGCTTGTTCCCCTAATTTCCTTTTTGTTATGAACTAAGATTCATACAGTTCAATAATTGGTACCTACCTCTAAACTATTTTTCTATAAAAAAGGTTAAATAAACAACCTTTCTTTCTCCCCATGGTTTCCGGGATGAAAGTTCTTGACCTGTGAGTCTCCATTTTTCTTACATTTCTTAATTTTTTTTTTCTCTTTGCCCAAACGGGCCCCCTCTTACCACTGTTACCTGTTGGCCATGGTCAGTGTTAAGACTTAAGCATACCAATTTTTTAATCATTATCCCATTTCTCAATATTTGATCTTCCATGGCTCGATGAGAGTTCCATCGAGGTTCACTACCATTCACCATTTAACTTTGTTCCTCTCACTTGTAACTATTTTTTCTCTTTATATTTTATTCCTGATGATGGGTGTTACTACACCCGAAACATGTAGAATATCTACCACCTTTTAACTTTACTACCTAATAAACCAGTGGAGAAAGAATTCATGTTTTTATTTATTCCAATATCCTAAACGATTATAAAACTCCCTTTTTACATTGGCCAATTGGTATCCACTTTCAGTTGTTCCAGATTTTCTTGCCGAACATCTTTACTAATTTTATCTATTATGTGCCCTTATAGGAAAAAGAAAGATCAGGACACCTGGCCGACCAGCTTATCACATGGTTTGGTCCAATCACATTTTCTTAAAAAGCGTCAAGAATATGCCTGATTACGATGGAATTATGGGCTAAGTTCTTTAAAAAATCCTTATAAAAGTTGTCTTTAAAATGAATCGGAGAGCGAATATACAGGGTGTCCGGTAACTTATGGGCCGTAGACTAACTGGAGATACTAGACATCAAACTAAGCCGATTAAGTCATATAAGTTTTTTCGGATTGTTACTCGTTCTAGAGATACAGGGCGTTGAAAGTAAAAGTTTATTCTCGAAAATAAGCCATAATTTTAAAACGGTTTAATGAATCGAATTGAAAGTTGGCAATATTATGTTTTTAGGAGCAAGAAATAAGAATTTGTAGAAATTTTTAAGTTTCAAACTAGAGGGCGCTAGTTGCATACACTGGGTTTCATAATTCTATGATTTTTTTTCTTACCTGTGATATTAGGTGTTTTTCAATTATAGTTTCTTAAAAAGGGGATTTTCTGAGGCAAAAAGGTGTACATGATTGATCTTAATATCTTTAACGGGTTTCGAGATATTTCCCCTTAAACATCCCAAAACATATAAAAACATAGTACATAATTAAATTACAAAAAAAAAAAAAGTGACAATCCGAAAAAATGTATATGACATAATCGGCTTAGTTTGATGTCTAGTATCTCCAGTTGCTCTACGGCCCATAAGTTACCGGACACCCCGTATTATGACCTTGAAATTTACATCGGAAGTCCCATGTGTCCTGTTCGGACGCACCACCCGGTATATTAAATGTCGTGAAATCAGCATCATCACTAATAAGAAAGACAAGAAACAATCACTTAAATATCTGGACACCTTGTCTCTGTGCATATACATATATTTTTTTTGGTGCTTTTTGTATTAATTTATATCCCTATATTTAAATTAGTATCATTCTGTTAAGTGTAAATATTATTTGATTTAATTATTATGTACTTAGGACTGATTTTGGGCATTCTAATAAACAATCATGACTATTGTTTCATTATATTCAAATATATATTTTTCTGCATTAAATTTAAGCTATCAACATTTATGATTAGAGCGGATTAAAATTCTTTATAATTTTTTTAAAATTTATTTAGCTTAGCTAGTAGTAGCTGTACTAGATTAAAGTAACAATATATTTTTTTCTTCCAAGGGCATGTCCGTATGTCGGATGCACTTAGGCCAGGTTTGACCCATTGTACTCACTATGTTTTATTTTTCACATCCACTAGGTGATTCTAGTTTCTTGCACTAGTAGGGCGAGGGTCAGGATGTCCTCTGGTTCCAGTTTTGGTTGCCCGAGTATTCGTTCTCTCTTCCGATCTAATGACTCGCAATGGCAAGCTATGTGCTGTACTGTTTCCCTGACTTGTCCGCATATTCTGCAGTCAAGGTCTCCATTATACAGTTGCATTATGTGTAGATGATTCTTAACAGCCATGTGTCCTGTCAGATTCCTGTAATAATTCTCAGCTGATTCCTGTTCATTTGGAGCAGCTGTTTCGTCAGCCTCGGGTCTGAATCCCCAATGAAGCATTTGCTATGGCGTAATTCCTGTGTAGATTTTGTGGTTATTGCTAAAACTATACTACAATTTATAAATTCAGATAAATTTAAAAGCGTTATTAATCTTTTTTTAAACGTACTTACAGTATAATTGAGCCTACAGTGTAAGTATAGTTATTGAAGAAAGCTTTAGACAGATGTGGTTTTGATTTAACTTTTTAGTTTTGTGTGCATATGGTAAAGTATTTGTAAGGCCAGAATGCAAGTATTTATTGTAAATATTTATGTGTGTGTGCCTTGTAGAAAATAAAAATATTGCATACAAAAAATTGAGATTGTATAAATTTATTTAACTCCCTTTTTAACCTGTTTTAGAAAACTAATTTGTTATTGTTAGATGATTTTTTAAATTATCTATCACAAATAACATATATAGTAATATAGAATATTGGACATCGTACGCGTCACATTTCCAAGCAAAGCCACAGATGAGTCGCCCGAGAACGGCGCAAACGTCTGATCAACAACTATGATATTAACTGACAGTCATGACATGACACGGGCACTTTAACCAACGTCCACCTCAAGGCGTGAAAAACCTTATACGAGGCAAACCACCTAATCGGAGATAGGAGGAATACCTCCCACCAACAAGGGGGCCCTGTATTGTCAATGTCAAGAGCGTCCGGGGTCTCCACGCTGTGGACCCCTTAGTCTATTCCTCAGTGCACCGCGGCCTAACAACCGGGTCGGAGGGTTATGGGTTTATACCGTTCCCCAAACACTGAAGCGTTCACTGTCTTTCCATAGTCCATGATTAGCCGACTCGTCCTACTGGGGCTCATCAGTGACGCGCGACACCTGAGGCCGCGACTTGCATAAAGTCTGCGCCTATGGCTGTCAATCGTCTGACGTCTGTGTGCTATTACGTTATCCATCATCGTCGAAGGAATTTCGGTCTCCACCGCCGCGTATCTCCCTTCAATAAGGAGATATTAGCCTTATTCTCTTCGATCAGTAATATAGAAGATACACTACTACGAAACTGCCTTCGCCCCTCCTTCCCTGAATCAACGCCTGGAGTGAGGGCGTGCTGGGGTAAACCCCTGGCTAGTCAAAATGTTGTAAATTACAAATATAATACTAATTTCAATTCAACTCAGGATTCCATAGCATCTAAACTACTCACCTTTTAAATATTTTTCAAAAACAGAGTTATAAAAAGATATTAGATTTATAATTTAAAATTAGTTTAAATTGTACACGGTGTCCCAAATAGTCAGGGCATATTCACTATATTTTTTTTTAAGTGGAATGCCCTGATATATACAGGGTGTTTCATATGCTAATGCTAATCCGAAAAGGCGATAATACTTATTTATTTTAAGAACAATTTTTGATATAAACATAGGTCCGCAAACGCTATATTTCTGAGATACAGGGTGTTGAAATAAAAAAAATCCCAATATTTTCAAAACCACTTGCTATTTTTTAAAATTCTGGTACATGTTAAATTCGCATAAAAATACATTGTTTCCAGGATAAAGGTTTTTTAAATTTTCATCAGTGGCGTTCCTGTTAACATCCTCTGGAATACTTTCAATCAAAAAAATTATAGGACAATGATTTTTGTTAAAATAAATATTATTTTTACGGCAGACGGTTTTCGATTTAAAAAATAAATAAAGTAATACCTAAAAAATTAATTAGAAAAGAATTAGCGGCAAGAGAGAAAATGTTCGCCTCCTGTAAGCCCTATGCATGCTTCAGCCCTCCTTTTAAGTACTATTTGAAAATTCCTGAAGTATTTCTTATAGCAATTCGTCGTCGGTTTGAATTTTCAGACTTTGACAGGCTGTAACACTGGAACGGTTCATCTAAAAGAAAAATGTTTTTCACGAATTTTTATCTAATTCTTAAGATAAAGGCGAAACTGAACTTTACTTTGACTCACCCTGTACTATTTAACGAATCTCTGGATGATTTCGCAATGATCTTTTCCTAAATGTTTCGATAAATGCAACGAATCCTTAAATAGCTGGTATCAGTGGCGGCTCGTCAGGTGAAGTAGGTGAAGGGGCTTATTAATATGAATTTAATCCGAATGTAGCTATGCATAATAGGGCCACGGTTAACTCCGATGGACAATAATTATAAACACTCGTGCATTTTGGCGCGCCCTTGCTGACCATGACCGTTAGCTCAAAGCAAGGGAAGACCCAACGCCCAGCATAGCTTTGATATTCACCGTTGCTATGGTTACGTGACGTCCGTCACGCAAACAGCATGTAACAATTTGCATTATGATGAAGGGCAATTTAAAAATAGATTAGTCGAATGCACCATTGTTTTAGCATTGGTTCTTCTAACCTTAAGGTATTTATTTTGAGGTTTCGTGAAACTTACGGTTATAGATATCGTTTTTACGTGATTTATTGTGTGATTAAAAAGTTTTGTTTTTATTGTTCTGTTAATTCAGTAGTGTACGTACCTACTGTATTGTGTGTTTTAAAAATGTACCCAATTAATGACATAGTTTGTAATTTGTTAGAAACTCCATTCAGTCGTTGGACAGATGAGAATAAGAGAGACGTTTTGTTACACGGGTTTGTAGTCAATGTTTGTTTAAGTACCCGCACTATACCTAGCTCTTCACCATATTTTAGACCGCGAGCTGCCACTGGCTGGTGTTTCCCCCTAACTGAGATTTTGGTATATAATAATAAATAAACATTTAATTCTAGACGTTCTTTTACAATTAACCCTGTACATTAAAGATTGCAATAAATGAACAACAAAATAATAAAACAATATAATATAAAATTTTCAGCATAACGAATTTAAAGAATTTCAATTGATTTCAAATTTAATTTCAGTTACCCTTAAGGATTTTGCAATCGAATGGACAGAAATTTTATCAAATGGATGAATTCCTAAATGGGATAAAACGTCATCCAACGACTTAATTTCACGCAATTTAATTTTTATTTCGTTGGAAAATGTTTTGATGAAAAAGAAGTTAACGTTATTAAGCAACATACGATTATATAATCAGGTAGGAACCAATAAAAGAAAATGTTTGACCAATTTCATCAGAGGAATATAATATCTAATAAATATTTTATCAAGCAGCGTATATATCCCTCAATGATGTCAGTGATGCAAAAAATAAATTGATAAGTATACTAACCCCAACCAATGGCAATGTGTGTGTGTTCTAAACTGAATGGATAAAAATGAGATCTTTTGAGTGTTTCTCCACACACCTTTTTAAATGGTTAGAGAATTAAAGATTTTAAGGTTTCCAATGTATACTTTACTTTTACTTTTTCGAGTCCACATCCAAAAGATATCCTAAATTTCTACAGTTTTTTAGCCCAATATCGGGCTACGTCCAGAGCTTCAGTATTAGCGAGCCATAGGTCATCGGGGGTACATGTCGATGGGCAGTGCATACATGATCTTAAGTGGTCCATATTCTGTACGTCCCCACAGTCACAGAGTACGTCGTCAGCATCCCTCATTCCCCATCTGGCCAAGTTAGATTTAACGGGCGCGACACCAGTCCGCATGCGGTTAAGAGTACGCCATGTCTTCCAGTCCAGCTCTATCCCTCGAGACGGATTCTGTCGCAGTGGGAAGTTTGCTGGTGGCTCTATCCTTGTGTTTCTCATAAAGCTTCTTCTAGATTTTAAACGACTGGTGCATCTATCATGGGGTTCCTCAAGACTGTGGAGAAGGTGCCTATCATCAAACATTTGTTTGAACCTTTCGACATACTGAGCTGCCTCGCGTCGGTCCTCTGGGGGAGCGAAACCAGCGGCCCGGTACAGTAAGGGTATAGGGGTAGGTTTCATACACCCAGTAATTATTCTGCATGTCTCATTTAGTGCGAGTGTGACCTCTTTTGCATGTTTTGACCTATTCCACACCGGGCATGCATATTCCGCTGTCGAGAAATACAGAGCTTCCGCTGTGGTCCTTAGAACGCTTGGGTTGGCACCCCATTTGCTTCCTGCGAGTTCCTTCAGGAGGTTATTTCTGGACGTGACCTTCTGCCTGGTATTTTTGCAATGGTCTTTGAATGTTAGCGTCCGATCCAGAACAACCCCCAAGTACTTCCCTTTTTCAGTGTGTTCCAAAATCTGTCCCTCCCAGGACACCTTAAGTTTTCTACGAGCCAAGTGTGTGTTTAGGTGGAAGGCACACACCTGGGTTTTGGCAGGATTCGGTTTTAGGGAATTTTCTCTATAGTATCTACCCATTATGTTTAAGGCTTCCTCCAGTTTCCTCTCAATCTCCTCAAAGGTTTTTAAATGTATAAACATTCATCTTCAGGAGAAATAAATAAAATTATGTTTACTCAAGCTTTAAGGTTATAACTAGCGAATGTTTATATGTTGATCTAACTAAGAGAACATACTTTCTACCAAGAGTAATGGTTGGCAAAGAAGAAGATTTAAAAAAAGCTCAATATACAAAATTATAGTATATTAAAAAGTTGTGAAATTCCCGTGTAAACCCCGTTTAAAACTACCATGCTTTTAAAAGGACAAAGTAAAACTTACTCATCTCAGCTAAGTATGTAACATAAGATAATACAATACAAAAATACGTTTGTTCATAATAAAATTTGAAACAAATGAAATTATTTAAGATTGTTTAAAATATGTTTTTCATCGTTAATTTATGCAGAGTTTCCCTAAATTAGCGTGTAATATTTATAGGGCATAAAGTACATCCAAAAGTATGAAGGGGGGTAGAGCCCCTCAAAGAGGGTCGAGATGAAACTTTTTTTTGTAATAGCATGGAATCAGTTTAAGATAATGGCATGAAAATTGCTATATACCTTACAACCGATAAGTTGTAAATTACAGTGCATTTAATGTGAACAAATTTCTGCTAGTGAGGTCACACGGAGTGGGGCTTACGGTAAATATTTTCCTATATAGAAAAGAAGGTTTTTTTAGCGGCAGGCGGACAAAGTAGTGCATCTATCTTTTGCATTGAGTACACAGGGACGCCAAATTCAATGGGTTCCCTGGGGCACAGGTAGACAATGACAGGCTGTTTCGTTCTTATTAGAAGTCATCAGAAAGCCATAACCTGTAAGCGACCCCCAGTACAGCGAGTCTATGCTTTCAAGGCATTTTTAAGAAATAAAAACGCGATGAAAACCCAGTAACGCCATCTATAGGAATCAACTCAATGCAAAAGATAGTCGTCGACGAAAGCAACAATAAACCAAATACGTTACGCCAACACACCAGTATAGGAAACATTTATCGCATCCCCACAATTTTTCTACGGATTTGTAGATTCAAAAAATTCGAAAAGTTGTAGGGATGCGATAAATATTGCCTATACTGGTGTGTTGGCCTAACGTATTTGGTTTATTGTTGCTTTCGTCGACGACTATCTTTTGAATTGAGTTGATTCCTATAGATGGCGTTACTGGGTTTTTATCGCGTTTTTAGTTCTGAAAGCATAGTCTCGCTATACTGGGGGTCGCTTACAGGTTATGGCTTTCTGATGAGTTTTAATAAGAACGAAACAACCTGTCATTGTCTATCTGTGCCCCAGGGAACCCATTGTATTTGGCGTCCCTGTGTGCTCAATGCAAAAGATAGATGCACTACTTTGTCGGCCTGCCGCTAAAAAAACCTTCTTTTCTATTTACTTGTACGGACACCTAACTCTACTACTTTATTATTCTATATGTTTTATTTCTAAGATTTTTTCATTTTAAATGCAATTTTTTGAAAGTCTGGAGCTTCTCCTTAAAAAAAGATACTCTTATTTTATTTCTATAGTAAGTGCCGTTTTTGAGTACATTAATTTTAACAATGACTTATTCAAGTATAACCCAGATGAGATCAGATAATTCCGAAGGTTCTGTTACAAAACTTATGATACTCGAAACAATATAGGAACGTTTTATATTATTTTGAGACCTTTCAGATGTGATACATTGTTCAGAGTAACTTTTGAAATTATCTGAACTCATCTATATGGATTATTCTTCCTGTGTAACTGTGCTTTCTATGGAAATAAAACAAGAAGTTTTTTTTTTTAGGACAAACTTTAAACTTTCAAAAACGAATTTAAAATTAAAATATCTTAGAGATATAGAATATAGGATAATTTTTACCGTAAGTCCCACTCCATGCGACGCTACTGGGACCAATATTTTGACTTTGAATTCACTGTAATTTACAACTTATCGGTTGTAGGGCAGGTACGCATGTACCAATTTTCAAGCCATTATCTTAAACGGTTTCCATGCAAATACAAAAAAAAACTTTCCCCTCCACCCTCTTTGTGGGGCTTTAGCCCCTTGTGTGTTTGATATTACCATTAGAGCTTGTTTAAATATCCTCTCATTATATCCGAAATAAAAACATGTGTGTCATGTTTCGATAAATTCTCTAAAGTCCAAAGTAAATGTCATATTTCAAAAAATTATAAATTTAGAAAATTATCATATATCGTTGGTCTAATTCTAATAGCCCGTATCGTAATTTTGCTTAATTTTTTATGTTCTAATAAACCGCATCTTAATTAATTCAGTAGAAAACAATTTTAGAAAAAAAAAATTGATTTTTAATTTTATCATTTGTAGTCAAATTGTAATATAAAAAAGGTTTTGCAACTTTTTAAATCGTACTTAGCACTGATAAACTAAAAAAGCTTCCCTTGCAAAATATTAAACTATACAGTTACGGGGTATTAGACCAACGATATTAAAACATAGTGGCGATTCTCTAAGATAGGTATTTTATATTCCAAAAAGTTCTCAGTATGATACGGAAGCAGAAATTCGAATATCTAGTTCGTATTTCAGAATTTCACTTAATTTGTAAAAAAAAAGTGCTACTTTTTCCTCTGTCCCTTTAAATTCTCACGGGCCGCAGTGGTCCACTTGCTGGACGGTATTTTTTCTTTATAAATAATCCATCAGATATTCATGAAAATATGCGACATATTTATAATGCCGGATTTCATATACTTATCAGTAGAAAATATCAGCAAATCTAAAAGGAAATAAGTATTGATTGGCCACTGGTGAAAACAGATGCTCTAAAAAGGGTTGAAAGGTTGAATTATTAACCTAAAGTGGAGATTTTATAATGGAGATAAGAAGAGAAACATTCAGCAAATTACATACGGTCAAGTAACAGCCCTGTAAATGGGTTTGGTTTGATTGTATAACATATTATAGTACAGGAGCAAGGCGTAATAAGAGGTGTTTAATAAATATTTGATGATGTAAAGAATCTAAAATTTTAAAATTACTTTACTTCTATATACAGGGTGTATGAGATAAGAATGCACTCTACAGGGAACTCGTAAACCATATAAGATACAGAGATGAATAAATTAGAAAAAGTTGTGCCCTACTAAATTCTGCAAAATTGTGTTTTTAACTTAAAAGATTGGGCACAACCGAATCTTTGTTTTATTTTTCTTCGCTCTATTTAAAGAGATATGTTGAAATAAAGTTTGCATTCTTATTTCCAGTTTTTTTCTCTACAGGTTTGTTTAATAATAAACATCTGATCTCTTATTGCTAATATCTATAAAAAAAAAGATATTTGTAGTTCTTTCCTTTCTCCATTGGAAATTAAATGTTTTAATATAACGAATTTAAAAACTAATCTAAATTTTATTCTGTAACATTACAAAAACAAAATACCGTCGTCCTTATATATTATTATCTAACTCAATAAAAATACATTTTTAAATTAGAATATTGTTTTAACTAAAACTTAAATTTTTAAACTTTACCGTAATCATGTCTGATAATAGAGTAGAAATTAATGAGCTCATTGAAAATCCATCATTTTGTTTGAATATTTCATTATTACATTGTAAATAATTTGTTCTATGCATTTTATGATATCATAATATTTTTTTTTATAAATCTTGAAAGCTTCTTATTGTGTGAATAAATAAGATTTTACTTTTGTAGGAAAAAAAAAATAAATTAAAACACATCAGTCTTTGTCAAAAACTGTATTTTCCAAATTACTTTAAATTCTTGTAGAGGTTCTGATAAAGAACAATAATTAGTTATTCGAAATCGGTTAACCAATAAAAATATTTTGTGAGAAAGAAGACTGATGAATTTTGATTTACTTTCCTTCGTACAGAACTAAACTATATTTTTTTCTACTACCAAGAGGGCTATTCCGGTTAACTAAACGGATATGATTTCATATTCATCCTAGTTAGGATATAAAAATCACCAATCACAGTGGTCAATTAAAAACTAGCTATGGTTAAGAAAAATAAATTGTTCATTTTTATTAATAAATATATCTCTTTTCGTCTGTTATTCTGCAAAAGGCCGATTGTGAGAAAGATAGATATAGTCAAACTGATTTTGTGTAAATATAAGAAATAACCCAAATTGATAAATATGTGTACAGTGTAATTTGGTCCATGGATTCGATAACGAAATGAGTTTTTCCTCAATTGTTTTTTATTATCTTTTCCACAAGTTCACGGCCAACTAAGAAGACAAGATATGATTCGTAATTGAAATATTTTTTTTGATGGAGCTCGGAAGTTCGATTTCGAGAGAATTTACTTCCTCGTGCGATATGGAAATCATATCCACTCTTGTTGTACAAACTACTACCTATTTATTTAGTCATTGTTCGACATTCACTAGATGTCGCTACTCGGAAAACCTCACTTCTTTGATACTATAAAGACAGTACAGTGTATCCCGTAACTTATGGGCCGTAGAGTAACTGGAGATACTAGACATCAAACTAAGCCGATTATGTCATTTTTTCGGATTGTCACTTTTGTTTTTTTTTTTGTTAATTTAATTATTTACTATGTTTTTTTATGCATTGGGATGTTTAAAGGGAAATATCTCAAAAACCGTTTTTTTTTTTATGATAAAACACCTGCACTGTAGGAAAAATCCTTTAAGGCGCTCTGGGAGCGGTGCAAGTGCGAAAAAAGCGATTAACGTTGGTCTTGAAACGTTGAAGATTGTATTCATTGGGAAACACGACCTCAGGAAGATCATTCCACAAAGATGACGTTCTCCAGATGAAAGAATTCTTGAACAATGAAGTTCGAGGAGTACTAAGCTGAATAACATATGGATGAGCGGCAGTGGTTCGCCGTGTATTTCTGTTTTGCATTGCTCTAGGTGGAATCAAGTGGGCAATGTCAGTCGAACACCTGCCATGGAAATATCTGTAAAAGAGAGCCAAATCACCAACCTGTCTTCGATGCTCCAGGCTATCGAGGGTCTTGGTCAGCTCGGGGTCGCCGATCAGACGAACGGCTCTGCTTTGAATGGAATCCAGTAGCCGAAGGGTGTGCTTGGGTGCAGAGCTCCAGACATGAGAGCAATATTCTAATGATGGTCGAATCTGAGCTTTGTAGAGTGTCAAAAGTTGATGAGGTGTGTACAACCTTTTGGTGCGGAAAAGTACACCAAGTTTCTGTGCAGCTGCCTTGGCAATTGCGGCAACGTGATCATGCCAAGACATATTACCTCCCAGATTGACCCCCAGCAAATTAATAGACGGTGCCAGGGGAATTGCGTGTCCTGACATGACTATATCCGGTTCTGCGATGTTAACCTTTTTGGAGAAGACTGCTGCCGGGGTTTTCTTAGCATTAAATTCGACTTGGTTACTGTCACCCCCAAGCCAAGATATTAAGATCAATCAACTACACATTTTTGACTCAGAAAATGCCCTTTTTAAGAAACTATAATTAAAAAACACCTAATATTACAGGTAAGAAAAAAAATCATAGATTTATGAAGCCCAGTGTATGCAACTAGCGCCCTCTAGTTTGAAACCTAAAAATTTCTACAAATTCTTATTTCTTGCTCATAAAAACATAATATTGCCAACTTTCAATTCGATTCATTAAACCGATTAAAAATTATGGCTTATTTTCGAGAATGAACTTTTACTTTCAACACCCTGTATCTCGAGAACTAGTAACAATCCGAAAAAACTTATATGACATAATCGGCTTTGTTTGATGTCTAGTGTCTCCAGTTACTCTATGGCCCATAAGTTACCGGACACCCTGTATACAGTAGACCGTGTACCTTTACTCGTCGACTTCTTCTGGCCCTACTGATAAGTCATGGTATGACGAAACGCGTCTAGGGATAAGGTTTGATAAAGAAAGCAGTGTTGGCGATCTATTACAATTATAGCAGATCTGTTACGTTTTTAATGGATCTGTTACTCTGTTACGCCTTTAAGCAATCTGATACGGTTTCTTAAACTTGATTTTTTTTGGGTAAGAGGACAGAGAACTTTTTTTTTGGTTTTTTAGTCGTCACTTCGAGTTCGCCGTTTGCGTAGCTTGGGTAGGGGTGTTGACTTTTTTTTTTTAGAAGTCACTTTGGATTGGAAGGAGAGAGATATTCTATAATGCATCATGCTGTTACTATTTTAGTAAATCTGTTACGGTTTTTAAGCTAATCTGTTACGATTAAAAGAAAAAATTGTGGCAACAGTGAAAGAAAAGGAAACAAAACTCTTCATCTTACTATTTATTTGATTTCGACTCGTTTACAACTGAACAACGCAAGTATCCTAAACGTACCGCTTTTTCCCATACTAATAACGCGATATCACACCCAGCTTATCAAATTTCCTCTAATTGTGCCGTATTTAATCTGGAAATGACTACACAGAAATAACCTTCGGAATTCTCATCGGCCGCGTGTCATAATGAATGATTAATGGGTCCGATGATTGCTCCAATAAAAACAAACTCGACTAATTACAGTCCGTACGTTTCACATACCGGAAAATTATTCGTTAATTATTCAATTGGCTTTAAGTTGCATTCTGTATGTTACTAGAAATTTTCAAAAAAATAGTTACATTTCCTCTTTGTCTTTTCGATTAGTGCAACCACAAACAACATTGCATTTAGATGTTACATAGTTATTTTAACATATATTGATCCTAGCTCTACTGATAAGCCATGATATGACGAAAAGCGTCTAGGGATGGATCTGACGAAACGAAAGGAAATTCTTCTTCTATACTTATTGTTTTCGGTTAAATAAACCGATTCGAGTAAGCGCTGCCTAACGGGACTCCTGTAATTGTGACGAATATCTTTACAGATGATTTCCTCTTAACATTTTTTACTTATTTCTATAAGTTTGTTAGAGGTGCTGGTATGCTCAAGAGTGTCTAACAATGACACAGATGGCGCTCGGTGCCACATCTTACCGGTGTGTCCCACCAAGTGCTGCATAAGCAGCTTTAAGTTCTCCTTTCTTTCGTCGGATCCTAGCTCTACTGATAAGCCATGATATGACGAAACGAAACGCGTCTAGGGATGGATCTGACAAAATGAAAGGAAATTCTTCTTCTGTATATTTTGATCTCTATTGGTATACGGGTGGTCCTGCAGTAGTACGTAAGGCTTCTATAGCTCCTTAAGTTAGGAATTGTATTCATTTATATTTTTTTTTAAATGGAACACCCAGTATTTTATTGCATTTCTATGTTCGAATTAAAGTACTTTATAACTGACCAAAATTTTATTTATTTTGCTTTGGTAGGTTAAGAACAATGAATTAAAAACTAGAAAAATAAAGAGTTGTAGACTTTTATGAAAACTGTATACAGTAGACCGTTTCCCTTCAGTCGTCGACTTCTAGCCCTACTGATGAGTCATGATATGGCGAAACCCGTCTGGGGATGAAGTTCGATGAAGGAAAACTCTTTTCATTTAAAAAAAATAAAGTTATACGATCCTGAAAAAATTGTTTATGAAACATCTATAAGATTGAATTTTGATGTTAATAAGCACTTGCTTAAGACTATTTTTTATCCTCTTCAAGAAAATAATTTTATTTTTCAGATACGACTTTCGTTTTTTAGATACTGATATCGACTCAATACAGGGTGTCCCATAACTTATGGGACGTAGAGTAACTGGAGATACTAGACATCAAACTAAGCCAAATATGTCATATAATTTTTTTTTGATAATTAAAATATCAATTTAATTATGTACTAAATATGTTTTTTATGCTTTGGGATGTTTAAAGGGAAATATCTCGAAAACCGATAAAGATATTAAGATGAATCAAGTACACCTTTTGACTCAGAAAATGCCCTTCTTTAAGAAACTATAATTGAAAACCATTAATATAACAGGTAAGAAAAAAAATCATAGATTTATGAAGCCCAGTGTATGCAACTAGGGCCCTCTAGTTTGAAACATAAAAATTTCTATAAATTCTTATTTCTTGCTCATAATAACATTATACTGCCAACTTTTAATTCGATTCATTAAACCGTTTTAAAATTATGGCTTATTTTCGAGAATAAACTTTTACTTTGTACCCTGTATCTCTAAAACGAGTAACAATCCGAAAAAACTTATATGACTTAATCGGCTTAGTTTGATGTCTAGTATCTTCAGTTACTCTACGGCCCATAAATTATGGGACACCCGTATTTTTAAAACCTACTTGAATTTTTTTAAAATTTTTGGATATAGTATTTGACCTTTTAAAATTATTAGCTTGATAAGTGCATTAAGAAAGTGCTCTTGGTTTCTAGAAATAATCAGTACTTATTTTATCATAAAAAAATAAAAACAATAAAAACATGTTTTTCGTTTCTTTTTTCGGATATCTCCGGAAGTCATCAAAATTTTATTAAATTTCTTTTAAACAAATTGGTCAGTATTAAAATATACAACTTTGCATTCATTTAACCAACTCTCTATCTCTTATAGTTACCGAGATAGCAATGGTAATGCATCGAATTTGTAAAACCCTGTATATAAAAAAAATTAAAAAACTTCACAAAACACTCACATTTTCTTATAAGAAAACTCCATACGTCTATGTTTTTTATTTGAAAATGATTCAATCACTTTTGTTCTTGAAGTTACCAATATTGTTTACAAAATGTTTTTCGGCAGCAACATACCTTAAGTGCTAAAGTATTTTATTTTAAAACTGATACACCTAAAACCGGAATCAGGAATAGAATCCACAGACGAATTAACCTAAACTTAACCTACAAGCACAAGAGTCGTCTACAAGAATAATTTATGTTAAATAGTACAATATTTGCACCAAATGCCTTTGGCACATCCCTTTACCTACGTGATCCACAATATCCTCTTTGTACAAAGCATCATGTAAGAACTGTATAAAATATGTCATTGTTGTTTCCCAAGGAACCTGTTCAAGTTTTGAAATCCAATCCTGTGATGTTTGGTCATTTACCTCTACCGGTTAAGGGAGTATTGATGTCATTATCAGTTTGAATTATAAATTAAAAGGTATAATTAAAGTTATCATATTTATGAGAAATATGAATAGTGGAGATTTTAAAAACCAATTGTTCAAGCTTTTTGACGAGCAGTTTAGTTAATAACCTATATTCACTCTGACAAGAGTGTTTCTGGGGATAAAACAGCGACCAATTTTTTGATTTTGTGCTTGATCTGCCACTGACAAATACAGGGCCAATTCGTATGAATAGCTTTCCATACAGACCAAAAGAATGGAATGTAATTTTCAATAAGCGGCATTTTATAGCTCTTCATAACCTTCATATGAATTGTTTTGTCTCCCTTTTCTTTTGAAGAATTTTGTTTGCTTTTTGTGGTTATTCTTTATTGAAATGTATGATCATCCAGACTGTTAATATTATTGAAATTGAGAAGTTTACTAAAATAACATATGGAAACTTGAGGAATGGTAATAGTGAAAGAAAGAAAGTTTTGAGCGACATCGACAGGCGGACAAAGCAGTGCATATATCTTTTGCATTAAAGTATACAGAGACGCCAAAGGTAATGAGTTCCCTGGGGCACAGGTAGACAGACAGGCTCATAAGAAAGCCGAAACCTGTAAGCAACTCTCAGTATAGCGAAAATATGCTTTTAAGATATTTTTAGGAATAAACATAATATGATGAAAACCTAGTATCCAGTAATATTGAACACAGCCATAATACCCGAAATCAAAATTTTGTATATCCAACTCACCGTTTGACTATTACAGAAAAGAGCCCATACTACATGTGTGTAAAATTGTTCAATAAACTTCCACAATCAATAAAAAGTCTTTCAAATGTAAAAGCCCTAAAAAGAGAATTAAAACAAGTACTAATTAACATTGAACCATATACAATGTCAGATTTTTTAGAATATAGTTTTTAGGATTTTTTTGTACTTTGACGTCATTTCATTTTATTTGCAAATATGTATGTATGTATGTAATTAATTTGAAATAAAGAAGTATTATTATTATTATTATTATTATTATTATTATATTATTATTATCACCATCTGTAGGAATCGACTAAATGCAAAAGATAGCCATGAGACACTGTCATTGTCTACCTGTGCCCAGAAAATTTCGTTGAATTTGCCTTTAAAGAAACCATTCTATTGTCCAAAGATGTTGGTACAAGAAGTTCTATTTAAAATCAAAAAATTTGTATTTAATCCTGTACAATTACAGAAACGCTTTCGTTTTTTCTAGGGGTGCCTTTTTTAACTATATGAAAAGCAAATAATATGTGGTTTTTAAAATATTTGCAATATTCCATAGTTTTTTGACACCCAGTATGAGTATCGTTGTTATCCAACGATAGCAGATATTTTAATCAAGTTATCGCTCGCTCTTTCTTAAAATGCTATTATTTACAAAGGTGAGAAAGTGGCAAAGCACTTCACTGACAAAAAGGCAATTATTCAAATTTACCCTTCGTCGCATATAAAGCTTCACATAGAGAAAGTCTCATTCATCACCTGGTCGCTCTTTTATAAACCAAAAACGACGTCTAAATTGCAAATTACAAAGCTCGTAAATAATTTCGCCAGTGTTAATTGCAATCACAAGTAACCTGGGGGTAAAACCGTTTATTACTACGCGTAAATAACCCCCAAGCAAGATATGTCACTTTTCCTCCCCCTAAACATAGGTAATAGGAAGCGAATATAGAGCTGAGTGTTTTAATGTTTTTGGTGCAACATTCTCTTTAAGATAAATTATTAGTCTTGAAATATAAATTTTACGTAAAATAATTATCATATTAGCAACATTAATATACCAATGTAAGAAGCGTTTTTGTTGTTCACGAGAATGCGATTTTCCGAAAATTTTAACGAATTAGTAATTTCATTTCTGATCTAATATGATCTCAATAGCTTTAGCTAGAGAAGCTTTATCTCTGATCATCAATGAAAATACTTTTAAGTATAGAGTTTTTCATGTTTAACTCGAGTTTCCAGTAAATAACAGATGTATGAAGATAAGGCGGCAATTCTAGAAGTATATTTTCTCTACTCTCATATGGAAATTTGCTGTTTCCTTTTCACTTAAGTGATTGAAAAAGTGGGCTATCCTGGTAAACTAAACGGATATGATTTCATATCCATCCTAGTTAGGATATGAAAATCAGCAATCACAGTGGTCAATTAAAAAAAAAATAATTTACATGTTGTAAGTCGGTTTTTAATACTTGGCAAAAGTGAGGTTAAGATCATACTTTAAAAATATGTAAATCTGTCAGATTAAATGTATTATTTTTAAATTTATCCCAGAGTGTATGCATACACAATTTCTTCCTAAACAGTACACGAAATGGTGCGAAAATTGAAGGTATAGCACCAAAATGAATACCAAAATATATACCTAATTCTACCGAACTATTGTTAATTTTTGACCAAATTAAAGATTTGTGCACAGATACACTTTCTAATTTTAAAAATCTCCAGTTTTCCACTAATTTCTAGATAATGACTACAAGATATAATGCATAAAATGTACTAAATACCTACACAGTGAACGTTTTTAACCATGCAAATATTGGTTGACCGTGATATTTTCCGATATATTTTGAACCGGGATCCAACCCTATTTGAGCTTAAAACTTCTATTATTCGCAACAGATATAGAGAAATAACAGATAAATCTACCTTAAATAGTGTACAACGATATTAGTAAGTACATAAAAACAGATAAAACAGAAGAGAGAAATTATAAAATTTTTAGAAACAAATTTGGTTTTAGGGTTATGTAGGTTTTTGCTGGTTTTGTTTTGCACAGAGAAAAAAAAGGTTTGTTCGAGTTTATTACACAAACAGACAATGGCCACGGTTTAGAAAAATTGAAGAAGAAAATTGTCCATTTTGATATTTCAAATGCTCCAACTGGAGAATTCTTTTACCCTTTTTTCAAAAATTGATTTAAAGTCGAAAATCCCTCTTTTGTAGTTTTTCCTCATTTTGCTATAGGCTTTTTAAATAAACATATCGGACAAATCAATGGTTGTTCGATATTTGAAATAAAATATTTATTTTTTTCCAATTTTTTGCTGCCTCCATGAAATTTTTTTTAAAAATACGTCTTGTAGGAGTTGTAGATTTCTATAAAAAATACTGTATTAGTTTACAAAAATATCATACATAATAACAAAGTTGTGTAGTGATAATTTTATTGGTTTAATTTTTTAATGCCATTTTTTAACATACCAATTATTTATTTTTGATAACTATTTACGTTCTTTTGTGCGACAAAAATTGTGCACCTACATGCCGCGCCGTTCCTGCGTTATTTGAAAACTTAATAATCAAAATAATTTTTTTTTAAATAACTTTTTAAGAACTCCGCTGCATTTTTGATAATTTTACTTCAATATATTAAAATTCTTCTTCCAGCTCATTTAAAATGGTTAAAATATAAATCTTTTCCATTAGATACTTTATCCAAGAATTTGAATTCAATGATAACTTTTACAAAAGATTAATTAATGCTTTCAATAAGAATTGTATCAAAACATATTTTGGCCTCAGACGAAAGAATAAATCACCAGAGGAATCCATTATGGCCTGAATTAACGTCATCTTGAAAAGAATTAAACGGAATGGAATTAATTATGAGATTGATGGGATCCCCGTATCCGTAGTAGCATTAGACTTTCCTTGAATCGCCTTTTGGATTTGGCAAAAACGTTGTCGGTTTTCGATATTTATAAATAAGTTGTTATGAAAAATGGCTATATTTGGTTGTAGGGGTTCCTTAATAACATGCTTATATTTTAGGGTGTCATTCCTCAGGTTATTTTATGTTTAAAAGTTTATATATACATATGTTCGCAAGGACTTTTTTTGATCGTAATTTTGTAATATCTTTGAAGCTACTTTAGTTATAATTTTTAATTTTATTATACTGGATGTCCCATTATGAATGGCCACCGGCCGTATCTCGGAAACTACTGGGCATAGAAACTTAGGGAAAAAAGTCGTAATTAATGTGGCTAAGAGAAAATCCTGGAAATAATTTTTAAGTTCCGCATTTTGCCGAAAGAAAAAATTTCCCCGAAAGTTTCCACATTAAGGTATACCTTTGGTAAAATCATTAGAAAGCTTAGACAATTCTGCATCATTTTAGTTTAGTCTTATTGGCGTGCCGACCTTGATAAGAGTGGGGGAAGCTATTGAAATTGTAATAATTTATTTTGCTGTAACTTCTAAACAACTTATCCGATTTTAGTAAACTTAGGCTTGTTTAAAATGGAAAGGTAAGTATACTTTTAATTGTCGTATCTATTGGTACACGATAGTTCCTAAAAAAATTGTTAGAAGGCAGAATTTGTAATAATGATAGTTTTTTTGATTTTATACCGAAAACTTAAATCATAGAGTATAATTAGGATACCATAATCGAAAAGCAGATTAAATTTTTAAGAAAAAAAACCCTCCCGGCTGCGCCTCGGGTTAGCACTATTACTGGTTCTTTTGCAAAATAATGCTTTTTTCTGACTGAAAATGAAGTGAAAATATAAAAGAATAAGAAGACTAATAAATATTTTAAACGGCAACCACAAAGTGCCCTGTCTAAGTCGAAAAGGCAATTTCAATAAAACTTCAAAATATCTTCTTAATACCGAAAGGCATTATGAATATTAATACCCAATAAAAATGCAACCCCGCAGCGATGGAGCGTTCGTCATCAGAGTGTAAAGAAACGAATGCCGACCGACCAGAAGGAAACCAATTGTTAGGGGTTAATATTCGCATATTTCCGCCCGGAAAAATCATGAATATGGTTTATTTTTATTGGCCATTTATATCCAAATTTATACCACGACAACTTTACAGTGCCGCACAGAGGATAACACCCCATCTTTTATGTTTAAGCCTACTGGAAACTTATGGTGAGATAAAGAAATACACTTGGAGAATGAATATTTGCATTTTAATAGTTTTACTTAGTGTATTTCGACGGGGCTGTTCACTTCGTTTTGTTTGCTTAAAAGGAAATTTACCGTAGGGTGGGTTTTGGTGAAACGGGAGGGAAATAAATGTTTCATGTTGATATTTAGGTATATTTATTGAGTCAAAGCTAAAAATTATTACCCAATTTAAAACTATAATTTCTAATATTGCGTGAAAAATTAATTATTTTAAAAGATTTTACAGCTGTATTTACTAAAGGGTTCTAAATTTAAAGCCATCCTAAACTGATATTTCTGGGTTTAAAATAACAAGTGTTAAAATAAGTTTTGTATTGTTAATATTTTTTCGTTTTTTTTTTTTAATTTATAAAGAAAAAAGGATTTGAGTACGTACTGTGTTCTTTAAAAACTGTATTTAACACAACATCTTGTTAACATTATTTATGGGTAAAACGATTTAATCACAAAATATCGCAATAATGATATTATGAAAAAACCCTTTGTACCCAATTTTATAAAGTCCTCTAAAACCTAAGTTTAAATCTAGGTTAAAACCAAGGAATAATGATAACATCGTAGAAATGTCAGAAATGGTCGATTTATAATATGGAATTGACCGCAAAGTTCAATTTAAGAGTAATTAACATGGTCATAACTTGTTATACAGGGTGATTCACGTTGAGTGGCCTATTAGAAAATCTCGGAAACGAGTAAACTTATGTTTATAAAAATTTGATAGCAAGCATAATTGGCTTTGAGCTCTTAAAACATTATCTTTTGAGGTTTTTGTTACTTCCGGTTATACCGGAAGTTAATGCCAACATTGCTATTTAAAATGAAACACCTTATCTATTATAGCATTTTTGATTACCTTATTAAAATCTAAATAAATTTTGTTAATATTAATCTATTCCTATCTCTAACCGTTTTTGAGATATGAAATATAAAAGGATTTTTTTGTGTAAAAATACTCCGAAAAGAAAGTTTAGTAACTTTGAAACTAATAAAGGTAAACATTTTAAATTTTGTTAGATTTCAAGTAATATATAGATCTTTAGTTTAAATTACTTAGGTTTCACGTTTTTTATACAGGGAGTTCTTAAAATTGTGCCAATGTTTCCATTTAAATAAATGTGCATAAGTCAATTTTTGCAAATGGAACACCCTATTTTTTAGCTTACTAACGCGTAGAGAATTAAATTTCCTATCTAAATGCCTAATATGTTACAATCCACATTTTTAGTCGTTTTGGAATTATGAGCAATTTAAATAAAAAATCTTAAAATTACTGTTTGTGTTAATGCGACATTATTTTTGAAAACAAGGCTTCGACTGCGATTTTCATTTGACTTTGAGCTTTGTTACCATTTGTTATTGTGACTATGTTCGTTGCTTAGCTCTCGGCTATTTCTAATTTTTTTAAATAAAATAATTTTAATAATTATCACCAAGAATGAACGTAATTTTAAATAAGTTAACTAGAATATGACAACAGGGCTAAGATAAGTGTCAACTTTGAAATCATTTTGGTCAAAGCCTACTTTACAAATTGGCAACAAAGCTCAAAGTCAAACGAAAATCCCAGTCGAAGCCTTATTTTCAAAAATAATGTCGCATTAACACAAACAATAATTTTAAGATTTTTCATTTAAATTGCTCATAATTCCAAAATGACTAAAAATGTGTATTGTAACATATTAGGCATTTAGATAGGAAATTTAATTCTCTACACGTTAAAAAGCTAAAAAATAGGGTGTTCCATTTGCAAAAATTGACTTATGCAAATTTATCTAAATGGAAACATTGGCACAATTTTAAGAACTCCCTGTATAAAGAACGTGAAACCTAAGTAATTTAAATTAAAGATCTATGTATTGCTTGAAAGCTTACAAAATTTTAAATGTTTACCTTTATTAGTTTCAGAGTTACTAAACTTTCTTCTCGGAGCCTTTTTACACAAAAAAATCCTTTTATAATTCATATCTCAAAAACGGTTAGAGATAGGAATAGAATAATATTAACAAAAGTAATTTAGATTTTAATAACGTAATAAAAAATGCTGTAATATATAGGGTGTTCTATTTGAAATAGCAAAGTTGGCATTAACTTCCGGTATAACCGGAAGTAACAAAAACCTGAAAAGATAATGGTTTAAGTGCTCAAAGCCAATTATGCCTGCTGTCAAATTTTTAGAAAGATAAGTTTACTCGTTTCCGAGATCTTCTAATAGGCCACTCAACGTGAATCACCCTGTATTATATTACATTACATTATGACCAGGTGAATCAGTTTTAATTTGAACTTACCACATTATAAAATTAACATTTTTGAAATTTCTTCGATTTAAATCAAAGATCTTTTGCGCAATTTTATAAAGTCGATTTATAGCCGATTTGGCAACAATTTATAAGTAACTGACACCAGAGCCGTATTTACTTTTATCAAATTCCTGATGATGTAAAGATGACATTAAAACGTCTAAAAATTATTAAGTGTGATACATGGTTGAATTTAGGGCTTAACGAGATTAAAAAAGAAAAAGAAACTAAAAAATGCAGGTAGTATTTAAAAAATTAAATTTGATAATAGTTCCACAAAAATGAAATGTTGTCTCGAAATTCTAAAAACACGATAGTATAAGCTAAAAAGTTGCGCATCTATCTTTTGCATTAAAGTACACAGGAACGCCAAAGATAATGGGTTTCCTGGGGCTGCCGCTTAAACTATTTGTTTTTCTATTTTATATATAAAATAGGTCAGTTAAATAAAAAAAAACAAATATAAAAAGACAGCTCAAATTTTTTTTTACGATATTACTTGGCAAAAAATTCTGCAACTTTGCCATCACTTGACCGATGCTGTGTCTCTTATAGTTTCCGAGATACCCATGATGAGCATCGAATTTGGGACACCCTGTATAACAATTTATCAGATTAAACACGTAACAATATAAAACAACCTGATTAAATTTCGGTTATTGGTCGAGTCTTTCATAGAGAAGCTCATGCAAGATATTGACTATCGATCGGTTCGTCGTTCTAAATCGTATTGTAAAATTCAGTGAGATTGGAACAGGACGGATGGTTTCTGGGTTCGCGGGAGGAGCGGCCTGGAATACAGACAGACACATCAAAGCGACATCGGCGAGCTCGCGCTAGATTGCTTACGATAATTACTATGCAAAATTATTAGCATATTAATTAAAGAAAATGTAATTAAAATTGAGTTGTATTAAATTATCGCGTTACCAGAAGGGAAGAAATTTCAGGCCTGGCATAAGAAAAATAATATTTAAGGACATTGGTGATATTTTCCATTAAGGTAAGTATATAGATAAAATTATGTCATTTTTTTTATGGGCATAGAACTATATCAGACCCAATGAATAATTGTCAACAACATTATTATAAGTAACATACATAAAAACTCAAAATAGGACATTTTTATTGGTCATGATAATTTTTTATTTTATAAAAGTTCACTAAAAAATTTCAATTCAAAAGCGTCGCACTTTTAAATAGGTTCAAATGCAATTATTCTTGCCCCAATGCCGCAATTCCCTTACATTTCCTATAAGAGTCCTAACTAAATACTTTTTCTCTTGGTTTAACGTTATTATAATATATTATTATGATCCAAGAGCGATTATTATTGACCCAAGAGCATTTGTTCTTGAGTCAAGAATGTTTGATCTTGATCCAAAGGAGTTTAAACCGCAGAATAATTTTGGAGTCTGTTTAAAGGTTAAAGACAATGATGTTTCGTGAATGATAGAAGAGTTTTGGACTTGCATTCTCTTTATTTGTTGGCTACTCTATGCATTTAGTTAAGAAACTATTGGAAAATCGCAAAAATTGGTCAAATATACAAAAGAAACAAATAGAGTCACAATCAACACTCAAGATTCCATATGCCAAAGGAGTATCTGAGAGAATTAGACGACTAGGATAACGATATAACAGCAATATGGTATTCAGCCCGAGAGACTCTTTTTAAGAAGCCACCTGATGAAGACGAAACCAACAAGTCAAAAAGATAGGAAAAACTGTGTCTACCAGATCCCCTGCGAATGTGGCCGATCCTGCATGGGTGAGACTCTAAGGCCTCTTGATACTAGGATCAAGGAACACAGAAACAACACGCTTAAAGGAGAAACCGAGAAATCAGGTGCAGCTGACCATGCCTGGACACACGGTCATCATATTAAGTGGACAGAAGCTCAAATCCTGCATAAAGAACCACATTGGAGGAAGAAGAAGTTCAAGGAAGCTGCTATCATACTTCAGAACCCAGAGTGTTTTAGTAAGCCCTCATTAGATATAAGAAATATCTGTAAACCTTTGTTAAGTAGATATAAACTTAAAATAAAGCAAACAAATTGAACGCATGACTACACTTATCTTAATTATGCTCCAGTGCATCTAGCTAGTAACAAGTAAAGACAATACAAGTCCAAAACTCTTCTATTATTCAAGAGTTTTGGACTTTTATTGTCTTTATTTGTTTTGAATTGCAACGTAAGTATTTCCAGTCATCTTCAGGTGAATACTAAATAAGTATGGGAGTATGGCAACTACAGCTAAAGACAATGAAAGTCTAAAACTTTTCGGCCGTTCAAGAAACATCATTGTCTCCAACCTTCAAACAGACGTTAGAATCGAACTTTAGTTAAATTAGTAAACCAGGGGCCGTTTACTCTAATTAGAACAATCTTTAAAAAAAATAATCAACATCGTATTTAATAGCAATAAGAAAACAAAACAAAAACAACTTATGTATATTTTCCCCCACGATCAGCCACCGAAGCCATATTTTTTAATGTATAAATTGGAAAGGTAATTTTATTAAACACCCAAAAATAAAATGGACTAAGCCAGCCCTGTAATTTATTTAGCTTTTAGAATTTGTCCAGAATCGGCAGGCAGAACGCAAATTAGGGACAGAACATCTTTTGACGCTCACGTCATTTAAATATACGCACCAAATTTAGATGATGTTTTTATTAGTGTCGAATTCATTTGCATGGTAATTTTTATGTTGTTTTGATCGTTGTCGCCAACTTTTTCCAGGATTTAATTGCTTTTCGCTTCTTTATTAATTCTTCAAAGTAAATAAATTCAAAAATTTGACATTTTGGTTTAATTTTTTTTTAAATTGCTAATTTTAATACAGGAAACATGTTTAATGCCGATTTATCGCAGAAGTAACATTCCTGGCCTGTCAAAAGTGCCTCGAAATGTCAAACCAATTAGGGAATCCAAGCCACGTGATTCAATATGTCGGTTGGATGGCAAAAGCATTGGGTCACCAGTTAAATGCCACCAGCAATATTATTTTAATGATCACGTGTACCAATTACACAGCAATAGTTGCCATCCAGCCGCCATTTTTGACACATCATTGGATTGCCTAATAAAGTAATAATAAATTACAAATTTGACATTTGTCAATTAATTTAAACTTTGCGTCAACTGTTGTGTTGTTTTTAAAAAATGGGGAAACTCAAAGTCAAAGTCTCAATCATGTATGTATATGATTGAGACTTTGACTTTGAGTTTCCCCATTTTTTTAAAATTAAAAAAGTCTCTTGTAGAAATGGACTAGTTCTTTGAATTGTTTTTATGTTGTTAAAATACGGGACCGAAACAATAGGACAGGTAGAAGAAACTGAAGCCATAAAATTTGTTAAATGTCAAAAATTGTAGTAAGGATTTTACTTGCAATGTCCAATCCTGGTGTGACTTTTGGCAAACTGACCCATAAGACCTATCATTCCTCTGCGCTTCTAGTCTAGTGTCAAATTCTGACCTATATTTCTTTGTGATAAGGAATATAACCTTATGGGGCCTAATTCTCCAGTGTAAAGGAGGTCATACACGGGCGTCCATTTGTTAATACATCAACGTGCAAAGAAAAACTAGCGTGTGTGAGTATTTTTTCGTCGCAAACATGTATGCGTATTCAAGTGTGTTCTACTTCTTTAACGTGCGTACATGAGTCTACGCTGACGTGCGACTGTGTGTGGGCCCGGCAAACATCTACGTGGTGTATTTTTTAATGATCAGTAAGGTAGGACAAAATATTAAATTAAAAATTTAAAAAGTTGTGGTTTGTTTGGCGTTTTTTGTATTTAGCACTTCGTTGAAAGGTAAGTGGGTAGATCTATTTACAAAATAAGAATATTATAACAGCACTGCGGGCAAAAATGTACGAAAAAGATACACCGCAAGCGAAAAATTAAGGAAATTTTTAATATTAAATTAATTTAAAAGGAATAAATAAAAGTTTTTGTAGACAATATCTAAACCGCAAAGGTATTTAAGTAAGAAATGAATTTTTTTTTGCATTCTTTGCTCCTTTTAGAACGGACATTCCTTTCTCCTTTCATTTTCTAGTTTTTTTCCCAAACACATTTCATCTGACATTGTTTTCAACGAACATTGTCCATGTGTTATTTTGTCTTGGAATATCTCTCTCCGTGTATGTGCAAATTAAGTCCACGTTCATGTGCGACGTACATGAATGCGCGCTGATGTATAAACACATTACAGCCCGTGTATGACCCCCTTAACAGAACGATATCGATCCTATCCTTAAATGATCATTCGCTTCCCCATTAGTGTTCCAGGGAGAGAAATCGGTATTCTGGCAACAAGAGAAGTATTAAGAACAAACGTTAAATACTACTAAAAATAAATAAACAGAAAAGTAGGTTCATATATGAGTATGAAATGACAGGCAATAGACATGCTCTTTCGTCTAATATAATAGGAGAAGCCGCTTCTCCCACTATTTGGTGATAGGAATGATCACCGTACTTCAAGAATACAATTTTGAAGGTTTTAAATGAACTCCGTCCATTTATCTCATGAGATGGCTGTTTCTCGTTATCGAGAAATCGTCCTCTGGTGACAGTCTTATAGAAGCTCTTTTGACTGCCAGCCAATAGGACTTTTTCCAAAAATTTTGACATTTTTTATTTACATGAAGATAAATACAGATTTTCAAGCTATGGTAATGGGTATTAGCGGTTTGGTTAAGGGAACGAATGACACCCGGGACTCGTTAATTAAAGTCAAATTGCTTGGACGTTCATATATGTTTTATTAGTAAGATAATGGTTAAAAGTCATTAAAATCGATAGTTTTAGGAGAGAAAATATTCAGTTTTAGTTTAGGTTCATTTCAAGGTAAATTTCAACAATCAAACATTATTTTAAATTAAACAAACTGTTGACAGAAGGTAAAAATAAGAACACAAAGTCTTCCTCCACTGATATATTATAGAAATATTTAGTCAAATTCTCTACATGTTTCGAATGCAGAAGCATTCATCTTCAGGAGAAAAAATTAAAGAAGAAAGGGCCAGCAGATATCACCCTAACTGAGCAACACAAATATAGGTTCGGTGTAAAATGAATGAAGAAAACAATACACATTGCATTGTGAATAAGAAAAGTATAAGGGTTGAGACTTAAGGTACTGTGAAAACTTTAAAGGTGGAGTGAAAAATTTAGCATCTTTGTGTGGAAGAACTGTCGAGAAATCAATTCTTCAAAGTAATCATCAAATCAAATCAATTATTAAAGTAAGTTTGTTTCCCAAAATTCAAGACTTCAATTATCTGGTTTTCACTTCTTCTCATGTCCCCACATGACAAGATTCAATTCTATTTAAAGGTGTTTTCACCTAATTTATAACTATATATTCTGGTATAATTTGTTTTTTCCTGATATTTTCGCACAGTGCTTACTAATAAGAATTTTCCAAGTGTTCTATATTTTCTCTTTACCAATCTGGACTTTAACCCCGCAGTGTTTTATGGTTTTTCCCCTATCTTACTTATAAGTTTGAACATTGTTGTGTATATTATATTGTTGTGGTTCATTTCATCACCACCTTTTTAAAGTACCTTTTCATTTCTTAAGACAAGTTTAGGCCCCTACATTCTGCCTCTTGTTTTAGGTTATGCCACCAGATGTCTTTTGTAAACCTTGACTGAGCCATTAATATTTTTTAAAAATTCCGGTAATCCCACACTTTGCTCTGTGACAATTAAATATAAAAACCTTTCTCTGTTGTAGCCTTAAGCTTAGTAAAATTCTTTTAATTCCACTTTTTACTTTGTGACAACCCTATAAAACAAATTGTTCTCTGTTGTAGCTTTCCGCTTATTCAGTTTAATACCACAACTATTCTAGGTTTTCTTCTGTGGTCTCCATACGCCCCTCTTATTTTTCAATGAACTGTCACTAACTTCACCTAATCATCTGTCTTTTTGGAAAAGCACGCGGTAGCGGTCGAGCTGAATAAAGAAAAAACTTTTTCTTCCATAAAGCAAAATGTTAGAATTTCATAAAATTATAAGCTTATTTATCCAGTTTAATTACGTTTATTCGTAAACCTTTGAGGTAAGATTTTTCTATATTTGGCCACTTGATGTATCCTAAAAAGATATCTTTCTCTTTTTCAGGTTTACCTCAAATAATTATGGTTTAAATTAAAGTAAATTTCCTATGAATTTTTAATAGTCTTCTTCCTCACACTTTTATTTACTTCTCTAAAATAATATGTTCTCTAATGACTAGCTTATAGCTTGTTACTTCATTCTGATTTCTCGACAGTTCTTCCACACAAAGATGCTAAATTTTTCACTCCACCTTTAAAGTTTTCACAGTACCTTAAGTCTCAACCCTTATACTTTTCTTATTCACAATGCAATGTGTATTGTTTTCTTCATTCATTTTACACCGAACCTATATTTGTGTTGCTCAGTTAGGGTGATATCTGCTGGCCCTTTCTTCTTTAATTTTTTCTCCTGAAGATGAATGCTTCTGCATTCGAAACATGTAGAGAATTTGACTAAATATTTCTATAATATATCAGTGGAGGAAGACTTTGTGTTCTTATTTTTACCTTCTATATTCCCACTCCACTTTAAGTATGGACTACTTCTTCAAGTTGAAACTGTTGACAGTTTTACGAGCGAACCCTAGAAATTTTTCAGTCTCTTAACCACACCGATCGAGAATCCGTCAAAATGTCATTTTGCTATGGTCGGATTTCTGTCTTTCTCTACGAATTAACATCATATAGGGTCATTTGGTCATGCTTTATTGCATGTAACTGACAAGACTACGTAACAATAAGAGACATTCATTTCGGCACTTTAACAGATCCAGGTGCGAAGGCGACTTTCAAGGAGTTGGTTGGTTATGACGGAGGTCGAGCGTATGGTCCAAGCTTCTGGCATTGCTGTCTAGTAGCTTATTGTACGCCCCTGGCTTGCTAGAAAAGATTTGTTCCGTTTATAAGGCCCAGTAAATTTCTACAAAGTTTGTCAGGCTAGAAGTTGTCATCGCGTTGAATTTCCTCGAAGATTTTAAATCTTCTACGGTTTAGTGGTTCGCATGATATGTGAGACGGTTTGGTCCTCTTCGGCGCAAAGTCTGCATTCAATAGATCCACTGCAAATTCCTATTCCGCATAGGTGTTTTCTGAAGTGGCAGTGTCCTGTTAGCAGGCCAATTACTTATTTTATCTGGGTACGCGTTAAGAGCAACAGTTATAAGTTCCTTTGAGGGTTTCCCAATTGTGGCCCTCGCATGAATTTCGCCAGGTCTTGTGTGCGATCGAGAAAAGTGTTGTTGTACTTATTTGTTGTTGCCTGTATAGCAAATATAACAAAGGCGGGTTTAGGGTCCCTGAGCTTCTGAATAGATCAGTTCAGTCAGTTTATCTGCTTTTTTGTTGCCTGATATCTCCGAGTGACCAGAAACCCATAGGAGTTAAACCTTGTTGCTCCTTGCTGCTAGTTCTTTCTCATTTAAGGCACTCCATTGTGATCTTTGACTTGTGGAAAAGCTTTATTTTTAAATAGTTTTGAGCACCTTGTACTGGGTGATTCATTAAGGGTGACGAGCGGCCATATCTCGGAAACTACTGGGCATAGAAATTCAGGGAAAAAAATACAACTAAAGTGGCCATTAGAAAATTCTGGAAATAATTTTTATGTTCCGCATTTTTCCGCAAGAGGGCGTAAAAATTGAGAAGTAAATTTTAAAATTTTACATATCTCCGAAAATTCCACATTAAGGTATATTTTTGATAACACCATTATAAAGCTTGGACAATTATGCATCATTTTGGTCTCATGCTCATTGGCGTACCGACTTTAATAAGAGGGGGGAAGCTGTTGAAAGTGTAATCAATTAAATCGCTGTAACTTTTAGCAAACTAAAGACTGTTTGAAAGAAAAATGTATGCACTTTCACCAATCGTATTTAGTTTTCCATAATATTTCTAAAAAATAATGCTAGAGAGCGCAATTTTCAATAATAACCCTTTTTTTGATTTTACTCCGAATATATAAATCATACGGTATAATTATGATACCATAATCGAAAAGAAGATGAAATATGCTAGAAAAAATATTAAAACCGCAGCTCGATATCTCCGTTCGTTTCAGCGTTATCGCGAATAGAATAATTTTTAAAATTTTAAATAAAGAATATTTTTTAGAAAAAAAGTGGGACGCCACTGATATTTTTTCATGTGGATATTATTTTTGATTAGCCTGGTCAATTCTGCATAAAAATGGTCTCTTGCGTTTTTCTCCTCAGGCACACCGTTCTTAATTAAAATAATTAAGTTAAATTAGACGGGCCGGGTGGTCATTTCCAACAATTTTTATAAAACAAAATTTTTCATTATCAATGTTAATAAAAATAATGAATAGTAGAGCTAATTTAATTTAATTATTTTAATAAAGAATGGTGTGTCTGACGACGCAACAAACCATTTTTATGCAGAATTGACCAGGCTAATCCGAAATAATATCCACATGGAAAAATATCAGTGGCGTCCCACTTTTTTTCTAAAAAATGCTCTTAATTTAAAATTTTAAAAATTATTCTATTCGCGATAACGCTGAAGCGAACGGAGAAATCGAGCTGCGGTTTTAATATTTTTTCTAGCAAATTTTATCTACTTTTCGATTATGGTATCATAATTATACCGTATGATTTATTTTTTCGGAGTAAAATCAAAAAATGTGTTATTATCACAATTTGCCCCCTCTAGCATTTTTTTTGAGAACTATTATGGACAACTAAATACGATTGGTGAAAGTGCATACATTTCTCTTCAAAACAGTCTTTAGTTTGCTAAAATCGGATAAGTCGTTTATAAGTTACAGCGATTTAACTGATTACACTTTCAACAACCCCCCTCTTATTAAGGTCGGTACGCCAATGAGCATTGGACCAAAATGATGCATAATTGTCCAAGCTTTTTAATGGTGTTATCAAAGATATGCCTTATGTGGAATTTTCGGAGATATTTAAACTTCTATAATTTACTTTTCAATTACGCCCTTTTGCGGCAAAATGCGGAACTTAAAAATTATTTCCAGGATTTTCTGATGGCAACTTTGGTTATAATTTTTTTTCCTGAATTTCTATGCCCAGTAGTTTCCAAGATATGGCCGCTCGTCACCCTGAATGAATCACCAGGTACAACAAAATCAAAGTTTTTTTTCGAAAAACTGCAAAACAATAAATTTCACATTTCAAGTATAGTCAGGTACATCGTACATCCGTGAAGACACATCTGATAACTGAGCATGTTTTAATAAATAAAATAATAAATGATTAGTCGATGTAATATTTCGTATTATATTATGATATAATTTGAATCACACTGGTAGTGGCGTCAGCGTGTAATAATAAAATAATAACCAAAAGTCACGGCCATCAGCGATTGTCAAAAGGCGGTATAATGGTCTGTTTTTTATGAAAAATGGTTATATTGTAATTCGTCAGTTCGGCCGACAATACTATACGACTTATGCATTGTCACTCGAAATGTTATCGAGATGATTAATTGACCAGATATTGGATTTTTATTAAAACTTATTGTACTCGTGATCGGCGATTCATAAAAATGACACCATGGAATGTGGCAAATTTGGCTTTAAAATAAGTCCGATTATTTTCAACACAAAATGTCAAAAAATATGATTTATATATTAAAATTGTTTTCAATAGGTCATTGTTACTCGTGATAGTCGTGATTATTCTTTAAAAATTTCAGTTCTGACGATTATCACATTTAATATGGTTTTTGAGGTACTATGCCGCGATAAGCAATGTATTATTAAATTTAACAGTGGCAAACAATCTAACAACTATTCTTAGGAGTGGGACACACACAAATAGAGGCCGACAGCATAAATGCCACCAAAAGCGCCTAAAATATAGGACAATTAACGTTCCGGTTGATTACATCCCGCTAAACGATGTTTCAAAAGATTTTTTCTGAATCCTCACAAACAATTTTGTAAACCCCTGTTTCAGGCATCAGCCAATACCGAGATCTAAGCGCCTGAAAAATCTATTAGTCTGATTTTGTTGGTTGACAAAATGTCACCAATGTATGCAGAAAAGCACGGAAAAATTTCGAACCTTAATTTGTGCAATGTGTGATGGGATAAAATATGAAAAAATTTATTTAAAAATCAGGTATTAATTTTTTGAAAAAACGCTCGGACACGTCGATTATAATTTTTTCTTCCGGATTTTTTAACTCAAAAAGAAATTATACAGGGTGTGTCAAAAAGAAGATGTAGCAAAAATTTTTGGTATTTTAAATAGAACCCAATTTTTTTCAGTCGAATTTTCAATTCTGCGTCAAATTCTGCGCATAATTCATGTAGCATACCATATTCTTATCTCTAACGGGTTTAGAGAAAAATTACATAATAAAACGAAAATTATTTTATTAAGTATTGATAATGCAAAAAAAAGGTATTTTTGATTGACACATGACTTGCTATCGTAGTGATAATTCATTTTAAAAGAAACACCTTTTTTTAACACATTAAGTGCCACGTCATACATATATAAATGACACTGATGTTTTCCAGCAGGCCGTGGATATCAAAAATAGATGACGGACCCAATAGCATACTGGGCCGCGTCGTGCCTATGCGAATGACAACCAATGTATTTTAAATGGCGGTTTGGGTGCGTGGCCCCCTGTGAACCACTGTAGTGAACTTGGTTTTAGCTAATCTTGCTGAACATTTTTTTGACAGCTATAATAAATTTTAAAAAAGATTAAAGAGAAAATAGCTTTATTGGCACAAAAATAATGTTTTCTACTTATTACAAAAGGTGTTAAAGAACAAAGTTTTAAAGTTATAACCTAAATAATATTCTAAAACTAAACAATATTTTTAAAAATTTAATCCTAGATTTTTTTTAAAAAATTTTTTTTATTTTTTTTAATTTTAAATTACTTTTTGACTTAACGTTTAAAAAAGATGAACTAACTAAAATTATTTTTTCTTATACGTGTAAGGAATTAAAACATGGTAGACAAAGCTGGGGTGCCCATATGAATGACGAAGCCCACCACGTAAAAATTGGTAAGACATTCCCTAGAGGGCTTCGTCATTCATATGTGAATGACAGCACGAAATGCTTTCTTTGTGAGAAAAAACACAAAAGACCAAAGAAAAACAGCTAATAGTGGTATATTTAGTGGCAGTAGCTAGAAAAACCAAAAATTACACCTTGGCCCCTGACGTTATTTTCATGATTGGCCCGTGGCACGCAATGTGTTAAAGAGATATTTCGTTTTATGATATAATTTTTCTCTAAAACCGTTAGAGATAAGAATATAGTAGGCTACATGAATTATGCCCAGAATTTGACGTAGAATTCAAAATTCGACTGAAAATAATAGGGTTCTATTTAAAGTACCAAAAATTTTTCCTTTATCTACTTTTTAATACACCCTGTATAATTTCTTTTGAAGGCAAAAAATCCGGAAGAAAAAATTATAATCGACGTGTCCCAGCGTTTTTTCAAAAAATTAATACCTGATTTTTAAATGAATTTGTCCATATTTTAGCCCATCACTGTATATGAGTAATTTAAGAAATTTGAGGGCATCCGATTGTACGGTTCGATACGCCCTGGAAGGAAACAAAGTAAACCAAAGGTAACAAAGATAACTTTACTACAATAATAACTTTTACATTACATAAAAAAAATAATATTTTAGGTAACTGATTTGGGACCATGATGCCACAACGAAAATGTCACAATAAAAAAGTGAAATGAACTAGTTCGTTTACATTCATGTACACGAAAGATTCAAAGACCTACAAAAGGTGAAAAACAAGTATTCCTAATGATTTTTATGATTTCTATAATAATAATCCATTTAAAGATTAAGTTATGTAATATTATCAATATTGTTGCTTTTAAAAAAACGGTCTTCATGTTTTTTGTTATTTAAATAATAATTAAAATAATAATTTAACTTCAAATATTATTTAATTAATATCATGAGTTACGTCCAAGAAATTGTTGAATCACTCTCATACCATAGCTATGGCACTACTTAGAATAGGGTGAAATGAAACTATTGCCAAGGGGACCATGTGTAGAATATTATCGACCGAAGACTGGTCAATTTAGAACAGCCTCCTCAACCTCTGGTGACACTTCAACATGCGGAGCAATTAGCCTGGAATAAGGTCACCTCATCAGAAGTATGCCTAGACGAGACAGTTGTGCCTATAAATGTAAATGAATGTGTATCAAATACTGGTAAATTATTAAAGTTAGGATAATTAAATTAGATTAAATTTTTAATTATTTGCTTAAAATTTATTATTTAAATTTATGAAAACTATTATCATATATAATATAACAAGTGCATTGATAATTATCGGTAATTTTAGAAAAATATGCTTGAATGTAATTCGGAACCAAAAAAAGCATGAGTGCACGTAGTGCACAAATGCATTTGCTTGGTCCAAATTGCATGAAGGCATATTTGCCTAAAACTACCTATAAATTATCAATGCCTGCGTTATATTCTTAGGAGAATTTCATGAACTGATTTTGCTTGACCCCTTAAAGGTAACCGTTTTATGTCATTGTCACAGAAAAGCAGCTGGTATATCATTGATAGGTTTATTTTTAGATGCTTAGTAATCAAATAACATTTCAATGGTCTGTCAAAAAAATATCGCGATTGGGAACTCAGTCAATGCAAAATATAGATGAAAATATTGAAAATATAACGCCTATAAATACTAAACGGTCAAAGCAGTCCATATGGTCGCAGTTTCAACTATTTTGCAAAGAAAAAAGTTATATAATAGGTCCAGACACTATTAAAAAGAGGTGTAGATGCATCACAAGTTATGAAGTTGAGTGGCCACTTAAGCGTAAGTTCCAAAGCATTATCTTTAGCTAGACCCAGAATTTCACAACCCATTGGTTACTAAAATGAGAGATACTGGAACTTCATTGGAAACAACCCAAAATGATGGCAGTAATCTAAAGAATGTGTCTTCAGATTTTCAACAAAAAGGTCCTGTGTCTATCAATTATAATACCTGCACATTTAACATTCAAAATTAAATTGTTCATATTATTAAACGATTCTTAAAATTCTCTTTTTTTTGTATAACAAAATATTATAAATATAGGGTAACTAACATAACTGTCATTTTTTTGTTAACATTAAGTATAAATACAATAAATGTTTTGTTTGTGTATCATTATGACTGACAAAAAAAAATATGTCAAAAATAGAATGATAACACATAAAAAAATTATAATATTTAATTGTTAAAATATGGACAGGAGAATGAAATTCTCGAAATAAAATAATTTTTACTGGGTGTTCGGATTTATATTCACTTAGTATATTTTTAAACGTGATTCTTTCCAAATTTTAGATAAAATACTTTACAAAAAAGAGGGAAATTTTCTGGATGTGACGTAAACCATTAACATAGCAAAAGCAAATTTCAGCCATATAATCATGAAATGAAATCGCTAAAAACATCGAGACATGGCGCACAGCTATCTGGGCGCTGTTATTATAAAATCGCTTCTCGTAAAAACTGATTAGAATTCGCCCCCTTATGCCAAATTGCTATTCAAATGTGCTGCTCTGATGCTGCTTCTCCTGCTATTGGCAAACGATTTATTCCGGTGTCGTTCAACAGTAACAAGATTCCTGGAGCTTAATGCCCGCCGCCGATGCCGAAGAAAAATGTTTGTTTTATTTAAATTTAAGTGGCGAACAAACGATCATTATATTTAAATTATATCGCTTCCGGCCCTCTTCGGTGTGGTTTTCTGCTTCAATCATATTTCTGATCTGTTTGAAACAGATAATTTTTAAAATGCGCTTTATACAGGTTGTTAGGAAAATGTGTTGGTAAACTTGGACAGGTTATTCTACATGATAAAAAAAGATAGTAACTCATGCAGGGCCCCCGCAACCGAGTGTGCAGCGCGTACACCGCACGCGGGTGCCACTATAAGGGGCGCCAAAGCCCCTTATAGAGTGGCGCCCTCGTTCAAAAAGAAGGAGAATTTTTTTAAAATTTTTTAACAATTTCCAACAAGCAATGCACCAAAGAAACAGTTTTTTTCAATAATCTAAACAAAGTTTATGTTCATAATAGATATTTATGTTATAAGGATCATAATACCGATCATTATGGTACTAGCCGTGAGTATTATTGGACGAGGCGTCAGCCGAGTCTAATAACACGGCGTGTACCATAATGATCGTTATTATGATCCGAATTTCATACAATATTTTATATTCCAACGATTTTGTGTTTCTTTTTAATGAATTTTAAGTTTTCGTCAGTAAACTAATAGCTTGATTTTAATAAAACCAGGTAACTATAGAAATATTTGTTTGTATTGTCATTGTCTGTCATGTGCCTACGGCGTCGTGCTCAATTTACTTCCTCGTGCGATATGGACATCATATCCACTCTTGTTGTACAAACTACTATTACCATCTTGTTTTTTTTTTAATGGAAGATTATTGTATCGAAACTAATGTAATGCTAATATTGACAATAATTCCTGCATCTAAGCATTTCTCGTAAATCGCATTTGAAGAGAAAGTTAGAAAAGGGAGGGAAGGAAGTAAAAGAGAAACGTATAATGCTGAACGCCTTCATTAGATTAAGAGATAATATTTCCTTTTAAATAAACTTTGTGTAGAAATTAAGAAGGCGCTCGCCCTGGGAAAATAATAATTAAAACAGCCCCTAAACCTTATTTATTCATTTTACAAAGGCCTAACTCAGTGGCGTTACGAAAAGGGTTATTTTTAGGGTTTGGAAAAAAACGGAACCTATATAGAGGAAAATATTTTGTTTGCCCATCCGTTTGTCCACAGGAAGATTATTTTTTGTAAAGTTACATTAATAAATAAATCTTAATGTTGAAAACCGAATCCGCCTCCAATAGACTTAACAATCACTACAATCAGTTTTATAGGAAAAAAGAATTCTAGAAAAAACTCACTAGGATATTTTTTAGAGGAGACTTATCTATTACTACATTTCCATGAGGATTCAGTTCGATTTGAATCCGAATTAAACACAGGAAAACAGGTATTTTTACCGTATTGAGTTCGTTTTCAGTTCAAGGTCGATTCACCAACTTTTGGGATCGTACCGAAATTTTTAATTATGAAAACGGTGCGAGATCGGAAAGGAATATGATTCTCATAACCTACAAATAGTTCTTATGTTATGTTTGGTGTTGGCGGTTCTTTTATAAACTTTGTAAAAATGACCGACCAAAACAGCAAGTACGAGAAAAGAGAGGTTATAGCATGTCTGAGGATCGTTGTTGTTGAATTATATTACCAATGAAAAGGTGATATGGAAAAGGAAAATGCACCTCCCAGCCTGTCGGAATTAATAGTTTTGGAAGTATACCAAAAAAGATTACAACAAAACTTGGATTTAATAATCCCGGAGGATACAGTAGACATTGTTTTAGGAGGTCCTCAGCCACCATTCTAGTTGATGGTGGTGCAGATGTTAAAGCGTCATGGGGGCTGGAAATTCTCTTCTACGGCAGAAGGCTACGTTGAGAATTCTTTAGAAAATAAGAAACAAATGGCAAAGAAGATCATAGGGTCAGACACGGATTTAATGATTGGAAATTCGAACGTAAAGGGCTCCATCACATCCACTTCTGGTATACAAATTTCTAACTGTAAAAAGTGTAATATTAATGTTTATAATAAACCTTAAGTGTTATATTTTAATTAATAATCGGTAATGAATTTTATAATTGTTAATAATAAATCATTCTTCTAAAAAGTGTGGTTTTATTAACAGCAAAATTTTAATATAACCGGTTTTTTCCATTACAGCCTTAGTGCTGTAAAGGCATCTATTACAGCACTGCTGTAATAGATGCTGTAATGTAAAAATAACTTTCTGACTCAATCCAATATCTTTAAAGTCTACATTTAAAACAGAAGAAGAATTTCTCTTTATTTCGTCAGATCCATCCCTAGACGCGTTTCGTCATATCATGACTCATCAGTAGAGCTAGGATCCGACAAAACAAAGAGAACTCAAAGCTGCTTATGGCAGCACAGTGGTGGGACACACCAGTAAGATGTGGCACGGAGCGCCATCTGTATCGTTATTAGACACTCTTGAGCATACCAGCACCTCTAACAAACTTATAGAAATAAGTAAAAATGTTAAGAGGAAATCTCCTGTAAAGACATTCGTCACAATTACAGGAGTCCCGCTAGGCAGCGCTAACTCGCATCGGTTTATTAACCGAAAACAAGAATACAGAAGAAGAATTTCTCTTTATTTCGTCAGATCCATCCCTAGACGCGTTTCGTCATATCATGACTCATCAGTAGAGCTAGGATCCGACAAAACAAAGAGAACTCAAAGCTGCTTATGGCAGCACAGTGGTGGGACACACCAGTAAGATGTGGCACGGAGCGCCATCTGTATCGTTATTAGACACCCTTGAGCATACCAGCACCTCTAACAAACTTATAGAAATAAGTAAAAATGTTAAGAGGAAATCTCCTGTAAAGACATTTAAAAGTCTTAAAAATTCATTAATAAACATGGCCAGGAATCGGGCCAAGATAACGCAATGTTTTTGGTGTATCTAATTTAAAATATATAGATATAATTTTGTACAGAGCTGGTAACCTTGTAGAAGTACTATCCCTCTTCGGTAACTGCCCGTCTTCAAACCCGGTGTTTAATATTTTCTGCGTTAATATTGAGTAGTAAGTTAACATACCCTACCAGTTCGATGTACAGTACCTACTAAACAATTCAGTCAGTCAGTTCAAGTCGGAAAATGTAGAAGTAAAGATTTATAAATTTTAGGAGTTGATAACCTTAAAACCCACTTCCGGTTTAACCTTAAATAAAGTCGATTGATTCCTAAATTATCTTTTCGATGACATGTCACCCATAAACATGTGGTTTGAAAATCGCTATCAATTTTCCCTTCTTTCTTAAAATGTTATAGCATTGGCAGAAAATGGTAAGCGGTAAAAAGTAGGCCATGGAAACTTTAAAATGGTTCATCTTAACCTACTGTATAATATAAAATCACCCTATTCAAGAAAATGTATCCGTTAGAGCTATTTTATTTAAAACCTGCTTTAAGAAAACAAAGGGAACTTGCTCGATATTTTTCAAATAGCAACCCATCGTTGTATTATTATAATAAGTAATAACAATTGTTGTATTATTATAACAAGTTAATATAGTTATTTATTTTTTTTAATATAATATAATTATTTATTAAGTGATAGTAGAAACAGTGACCGCCATGCGAGAGAGAATTTTTAAATGTGCTTTACAGGTAAACTATTTTAATGTGAATTTATTATTATTAATATTATTGCTAGATATTAATTTTTAATATTAACATCATTATTATAAACTAAATTTATCTACTTTCATTTAGTAATATGAATTTTACAGTTCTGTAAATCGTTTTGTAAGGGCATCTATTACAGCACTAGTACTGTAATAGATGCTCTTACAGCATTAGTGCTGTAATGGAAAAAAAACGGTTTTAATAAAATTTTGCTGTTAAATAAAACCACACTTTTTAGAAGAATGATTTATTATTAACAATTATAAAATTAATTACCAATTATTAATTAAAATATATCTTGATTTTTCTTGACTGAAATCATAGTTCTCAATGTTGAGAATGTAGTGTAGATGGTTTCTGGGAGCGTTGCTTTACGAAAAAATAACCCAAAAGGAAAAGGATTTTTTCAGACACCTCCTTTATTTTGTTAGCTTTACACCAATCTTCAAACTTCTGATACTCCAACTCATACCGCGCACTGGATTTTGTCGGAACTAAACTTGAGATCGCTTCGTTTGCCGCTCCTTCTATATCAGAGGGTAAACTTTCATCAGAATCGCTCATTTTGAAAAACGCTTTTTATATTTTTGACTTTGTTTGACAAAGTTTCGACAGTAACCATGCGAAACAGTAACTATGCAAAAGGTAACATAAAAAACTTGATTAGTAAACTTAATACCAGGTGCATTTTTACACAAATATTTTTATTTATAGATGAAAGTAGATAAAATTTTAAACAATATTCTTGTTTGCGGTGCGTGTGCGAAGAAAGCGATTAACGTTAGTCTTGAAACGTTGAAGATTGTATTCATTGGGAAACACGACCTCAGGAAGATCATTCCACAAAGATGACGTTCTCCAGATGAAAGAATTCTTGAACAATGAAGTTCGAGGAGTACTAAGCTGAACAACATATGGATGAGCGGCAGTGGTTCGCCGTGTATTTCTGTTTTGCATTGCTCTAGGTGGAATCAAGTGGGCAATGTCAATCGAACACCTACCATGGAAATATCTGTAAAAGGGAGCCAAATCACCAACCTGTCTTCGATGCTCCAGGCTATCGAGGGTCTTGGTCAGCTCGGAGTCGCCGATCAGACGAACGGCTCTCCTTTGAAGTGCTTGGATGCAGAGCTCCAGACATGAGAGCAATATTCTAATGATGGTCGAATCTGGGCTTTGTAGAGTGTCAAAAGTTGATGAGGTGTGTACAACCTTTTGGTGCGGAAAAGTACACCAAGTTTCTGCGCAGCTGCCTTGGCAATTGCGGCAACGTGATCATGCCAAGACATATTACCTCCCAGATTGACCCCCAGCAAATTAATAGACGGTGCCAGGGGAATTGGGTGTCCTGCCATGACTATATCCGGTTCTGCAATGTTAACCTTTTTGGAGAAGACTGCTGCCTGGATTTTCTTAGCATTAAATTAAATTCATATTACTACACTCGATGTTTTATTAAACTCCTCGTTTGACAACTTTCACATCTCGTGTTGTAATATGAATCTTTACAACACTTATATCGTAAATAACTATTACTGTATGCAGGGAAATATATAATATATTTCCAATAACTAAACTACATTCCAAATTAAATTACCTAATTTTTTAGAATAAAACCGTAATTATCACAATAAAATAATTTGCTATGCAGAATATTACATTATCTATTAAAAATATTATTCGAAATTCCAACAAATGTGCCTTACTTACTCCAATAAAATAAAATAATCCTCTGAATATAACAAGACCTTTTTTCAAATAATTAATAATTGAACAAACAATGCCTTACTTTAACTAAATCGCTTTTTTCGCACTCGCACTGCTCCCAGAGCGCCTTAAAGGATTTTTCCTACAGTGCAGGTGTTTTACCATAAAAAAAAAAAAAAAAAAATATAAATCGAATTATTCAATTATTTGATGTCAATATTTATTTTTCCGATGCCAATTAAATTATTTAGTTACATGCAACCCATATTGCTACGAAGAATTAATCCTTTTTTCTCTGTATGATATTCTGGTACATTATACAATTTTTAATGTATAATTATGTTGGGTTGCACAAAGATTTTTTTACTACAAATGACCTAAATGACATTGCCAGGCATTATTTACTCACATTGCCTGATTAGTAAATTTAAAATGAAGGTAACCGGGTCAGTATGATTGTGAAAAAAATATTTCTGTCATGTCATGTATGTCACAGTCAAGCTTGCTGGTTAGTTAATTGCAATTGATAGTAGTTTGTATACCAAGAATGGATATGATATCCATATCTCACGAGTAAATTAAGCACGACGCCGTAGACGCAGTGCTCAAACTTCCGAGCGCAGTATGGACATTCCAACCGTTGTACCGGGTGAGTCAACGATTGCGCGGAGCAATTTTATGGCTTGAAGATAAAATTTGTCAACAATAAGCTTTTGTGTTAAGGTATGGTTGGATATCGGTCACATTTTAAAAATATTTTAAATTATACAGGGTGCCCCCAAAAAGTAGGGTGTCAAAAAGGTACATTTTTTTAAATGGAACACCCTATATATTGTATTATTTTTATATTATATTTGTTTTATTCTCTATCTAAACGTTACTACTTCCGGTTAAACATGTTAAACCGTTAAAACCGGTTTTTTGGTTTAACATGGTAAACCGGAGGTTGGTTTCTTTGGATAGAGAATAAAAAACTAAGATAGGGAGGGGAAAATCATTTTTCCCTAAGATGAACCGTTCCAATGCTACAGCCTGTCAAAGTCTGAAAATGCCATATTTTAACCGTCAATATCTCAAAAACTATTGAATTTAGACATATGACATTTACAAAATAAGCGTAGAATTTTGCGAGGAATCAGAAAATAATACAATATATAGGGTGTTCCATTTAAAAAAATGTACCTTTTTGACACCTTACTTTTTGGGCGCACCCTGTATAATTCAAAATATTTTTAAAATGTGCCTGATATCCAACCATACCTTAACATAAAAGTTTATTGTCGACAAATTTTATCTTCAAGGCATAAAATTACTCCGCGCAATCGTTGACTCACCCGGTAGAGTATATTTTTTTAGTTGGCTGTGAACTTATGAGGAAGATAATAAAAAACAATGGAAGAAAAATTTATTTCGTTTTGCAAAGCCACGCATAGACCTAATTACACTGTAACAAATTTGTAGCTTTGGGGCATTTGTATTATTTACACAAAATTACTTTGATGATATCTATTTTTCGCAAATTCGGTCCTTTGCAGAATAACAGACAAGGAGCGACATAATTATTAATACAAATGGACCATTTCCATTCATCATTTTTTTAAATGGGACACCCTATATATTGTATTATTTTCTGATTCCTCACAAAATTCTACGCTTATTTTTTAAATGTCATATGTCTAAATTCAATAGTTTTTGAGATATTGACGGTTAAAATATGGCATTTTCAGACTTTGACAGGCTGTAGCATTGGAACGGTTCATCTTAGAGAAAAATGATTTTCACCTCCCTATCTTAGTTTTTTATTCTCTATCCAAAGAAACCAACCTCCGGTTTACCATGTTAAACCAAAAAACAGGTTTTAACGGTTTAACATGTTAAACCGGAAGTAGTAACGTTTAGATAGAGAATAAAAAATTAAGATAGGCAGGTGAAAACCATTTTTCTCTAAGATGAACCGTTCCAATGTTACAGCCTGTCAAAGTCTGAAAATGCCATATTTTAAACTTCAATATCTCAAAAACTATTGACTCTAGACATTTCACATTTACGAAATAAGCATAAAACTTTGTGAGGAGTCAGAAAATAATACAATATATAGGGTGTTCCATTTAAAAAAATGTACCTTTTTGACACCCTACTTTTTGCGCGCACCCTGTATAATTCAAAATATTTTTAAAATGTGCCTGATATCCAACCATACCTTAACACAAAAGCTTATTGTCGACAAATTTTATCTTCAAGCCATAAAATTGCTCCGCGCAATCGTTGACTCACCCGGTACTAAACTTCATTTTTCACTGTTTAAGGAAGATTTATCAAGTATTTTTGGATATTGGGGTTGTATCCCCGTTGAAAATATATCAGAAAATATTGAGGTGGACAAATATTAGCATGGCAAAAAATCAACTAAGGTTAATAAGAATCGATCATTTTGTAGGTATATAGTAGTACATTTTATTCATTAAATGTTATAGTAATTGTCTAAAACTGAGTAGAAAACTGAAGATTTTTGAAATAAGAAAGTGCATCTGGGCCTAAATCTTTAGTTTGGTCAGAAAATAACAATAGTTCAGTAGAAATATGTTTTGATATTAATTTTTGTATTGTACCTTTTCGCGCACTCTTTAGGAAAAAATTGTGTATGCATAGACTCTGGGATAAATGTTTAAATAGAACAAATTTCATTTGAAATATTTGCATATTTTTGAAGTATATTCTTAATCTTTTTTTTTTTTTGTAATTTACCACTGTGACTGGTCACTTTCATATTCTAACTAGGATGGATATGAAATTATATCCGTTCAGTTAACCGGAATAGCACACTTTTCCAATTACATTAGTATAAAGGGAAACAGCAAATTTCCTTGTGGGAGTAGAAAAAATCTTTATATATACTCTTATATTTTTTACCTTATTACAATCATTTTTTTTTCGGTCAATCTAGTCTACGTCACTGACAGCCGGAGTAACTTTTCAAACGAAAATATAATATCTAAATTTTGGTTGATTAACGCGGGTCTGTGCGGTGGCTGCCGCTCTGCCAGTTTACTGATAATGAATGCGAAAAGAAGTATCTATTAAAAGTTTAAGTACAAAGGGCCCAAGGTATTGTTGTGCATCAATATGGCCGTACACATCACCTCAATTAAAATGTAATAAGAATCTTCTCTTCTTCTTTGCCTTAGAAACTCATTAACATTGGCGCGAAAGGGTTCGGTTTAAATTAAAATTTTAAAAGGCTTGTGCCGTTTGGTTTCTAGTTTCTTCCTCCTTATTTGTTTTATAAATAATGGTAATTTTCACTATAACCGAATTTATCATATTCAGCATTGAGTAACGGGCCTAAACCCCCTTATAACCAAAAATTGGACCTGTGAGTGCAAGAAATGATGCAAGAATTAAAGGTATAATAACAAAATTAATACAAATACAATTAATAAAAGTGTAGAAAAAATTATGTTCCATAGGAGTCATCGCGATTTAAAAATGGATTTATCTTGTTTTGCTTCATCGATGGATTTATCATAGAACATAATTATTAAAACTTTAGAGAGATACTATTTTTGTTTGATTGCTTATTTCATGACACTATCACATCTTAATATTATTTTAGGAATGTGGAAATGTAGGTATGCGAAAATAGCAAACGCGATTTTTGATAGAAAATATTTGGTTTAGCCTGAATCTGATCTGGTTAATGCATTTATCTGACTCCATGAATTAAAAATTAGTCATTAATTCAATTTTCTACAAAAGTGAAGTTATCTGCTCGCTCCTCAATTAAACATAATTTAAAAATAGTGTTGATGAGAATAATAAGAAAATCAGTAACGATTAAAATAATTAATATTATGAATTAATAAGTAGTTTTATCCAAAACATGTGAAATTTTAGATACAAATCAAATACACACGTAATTTACCTACAAACTGAAGTTGCTAGAGCCCATTACAACTCTGTAATTTTAATAAATTTACCTAATTATCAAAAAATAATTGAAAATTTACCACGTACTGTGGATAACATATTAGGAATAACTTTAGTGGCAATTTTCTGTTATAATAACTACCTTTAACATCAAAAACATGAATGCAAATTTATGATATATGTACATGTTCAGGGTTGATTTAATCGTGAACGTTGTTTCCAAGAGTAAAATGTATAATTGAGTCGATTATTTCTTAAGAAATAATAACCAACTACAGGGTGTTTAGGAATTGCTTTAGTATACTTGAACCCGTAAATCTTAATATGAAAACCTTCGAAGAAAAAATATTTTTAAACGTCGCTTTGCTTAAATAAGTGAAAAAATTTGTGTTTTTGAACCCGACGGCTTCACTGCCTTACCCACATGTGTTTGTTTTGATTTTGAACTGTTAAACCAAAAGAGGAAGGCCAGTGATATTACAATGTTGCATACCAGTGACCTACTAAATAAGAGTTCACTGACCTTATGTCATTATTAGGTATATTCAAACTTTTTGGAAATTAAAATTAAACATACTTCTCCTTCTTCTTCATTGGCGTCGGGCTGATTTTAGGGGTCCTAACCCCACGTTTTAGATGGTGTATTTAAAAAGAACAAACTATGGAGTGTTTTTCTACGACATCCAACGAGTCACCCATTTAAATATAATAAGGTTATTCCATAACACTCGGTATATAATTATAAGGATGAATGCTTCATAATTCATGCTTGCGAAATTTACACAATTTTTAACAGTATTTTTCTCTAAAATCGTCTATACGCTTTACTTCAATCAAAAAATAAATCAAAAAAGACCGCATTGTGAATCTCATATACGAACCGAGCAAATCGTTTATGAAATAAGTGTTCCGTAAAAATATGACAACAGAGAAATGGTTATGGTAGGTAACAAGGAGCGCTGTCACTGGAACCACAGAAAGTTTTAAGGAAAGACATAGAGGAATGATTGATCGACTCTAACCGCTAGATTGGAGAGGAAACTTCGGGTTCTGACCCATTAGGAACTTTCTCGATTTTTTCAATATGGCGGAAAGCACACTAAGAATTGGCATTTTCATTGGTCTGGTGTGACTTAATTTATCCAATCAGAATCAAGGTGTATCGGCACCTTTTTTAAAAGTACAATCCTGACCACAACTTTTAATAAAGAAAGGAAAAACGTTGTATTTCAGTGTAATTGTTTAATAAATGACGCCAAGCGCTTTCGGCCCTATTTACTTAAGGCCATTATCAGGGCTTAACCCTAAAAGTAAGTATAGAATTTAGAAGTTGTAAAATAACAATAAAAAAGTGTACTTACTAGTCAAAAAGAGTTTTAAAAGCAATGCTTAAAAAGCTTTTCTGGTACATAACTTATGTTTATACACTAACCTAAACTTAAACAAATGACATTTCAGACAATAAACACATTGACGTCGTGAACTGAACTTGAATAGATAAATAATTAAAATATAAATATAACATTTTACAAACAGAAAGATACGAACAAAGGTCATGAAAATTAAAATAACAGACTTAAAATCAAATATCTGACAAGGCCAGGTAATTTAAGTAGTAAATGCTGACAAATTAAAAAATGTTTTTGTTTAAAATAATTAAAAATGAGGTAACCGGCAACATTGTATGTATGCTAAAAAGATGAAGCCTGAGTAAAATGTATGTTTAAAAGGCAAGTTTTTGTGGACTCCAGACAAGGGCTGGATATCGACCATTAAAAATTAACGAAAATCAACACAATCAACCATTATTTTATAAGATCATAAGTTTTTCAACTTAGGTTGATAAATTTGATAAAGAGGGTATTCAGATTTTAAGGAATTATTTGTAAGAGATTTGGCAACAAGGTTAAAAAAAAAATGTATATGGAAAAATAATCTTATAGTTAAGTGGCCAAATGATGGTAAAGGTTTAGTATGCAGTGAAGGTTGATTGGTTAAACGAAAAAATTAATTGAAAAGTCTAAAAAGTGAATTGCTGTTAGATGAATTTGTCATTTTTGTGTTAAGACAGAGGACAGGATTTTTCTTGATCTCTCTAGAAATGTCTAACTCCTCTAGAAGATCAAGATGTTTGACATTAAGACCCGTGAAATGATGAATAATTTTACTACTTGAAGTAGGAGAAAAATTGTGATTATTATATTTAAGATGGTGTCCAAAAACTGATTTTGTTGGCCTACTTATGTGTTCTTTGATTCTTGTATGTAAAGACCTGGTGGTTTTTCCAATATAGGTGGCTGGACAATTTGAACAAGATAGTTTATATACTCCGCTCCTTTGTAGATGTTTTATTTTTTGTTTTGTGTTGACAATGGAAGAGCTAAGTTTATTTGTTGATTTAAATGAGACTTTGATGTTCGGAAAATTTTTAGAAATGGTTCTTGAGATTGTGTTGGAAAAGGGACCTAGATAGGTTAGTGACATGAATTTACTGGTATTATCATGGATGTTAGTATTGTAAGCAATGTGTTTATCTCTTTTTTGTAAAATTTTTTGATAAGTTCTTTCGACAAAGGAAGGAGAATAGCCATTGTTGAGAGCAATTTGTTTAATAACATTAATTTTGCTTATGTGGTCTTCTGGAGACATGGGTATACTAAGGGCTCGATTAATTAAGCTATTGAATGCTGCCATTTTATGTTGACTAGGGTGGTTAGAGTTAGCGGGAATTATATTGTCAGTTTGGGTAGGTTTACGAAATATTTTAAATTTGAGTTTGTTAGAGTCTTTAGAAATATTTAAATCTAGAAAATTTATGCAAGAGTCCTGTTCAATTTCCAAGGTAAATTTTATTGAAGGATGAATAGTATTGAGGTAGTTTAAAATATTATTTGCATTCGTGATGTTACCCTTAATGATAGTAAGACAATCATCCACATATCTGAACCATAATGAGATTTGTTTATTGGCTGTGAGGATTGGGATATGTTTTTGTTCCAAAAAGTCCATAAAAAGGTCTGCCAAAAAAGGAGAAAGTGGGTTACCCATCGCTAGACCATGTGGCTGTTCAAAATATTTATCATTAAAAATAAAAAAGTCCTGTGATAAGCAAAATTTAAGTATTGTGAGGATGTTAGTTTTCTGATCGCCGTTAATATTGTTTGTGGATAACAAGTTTGAAACTAATAATATTGTTTCAGATCTAGGTATTGAAGTAAATAAGTTACACACGTCAAAGGAGAGGAGTAGTGTGCCATCTGTTACCTCTATATTTTTAAGTCTGTCTGCTAAATCAACCGAATTCCGGACACCGTATTTGGGTTTAAAATTCGTCAGACTCAGCAACAATCTATTCAAAAAACCTGACAATCTGGCAACAGGAGTGTTACAAAAACTCACGACTGGTCTAATGGGAACGTCTATCTTGTGGATTTTCGGGAGACCATAAAGACATGGTATAGATGGATTATAAGAAAGAGGAATTTTATTATTATTGTACTCCTTGAATAAGTTCGAGCACAGATTAGTGTAAGTTTTAAGCTTTAGTAGAAAACTGGGTAAAGGGTTGTTATTTAGGAGTTTAAATTCGTTATCGTTTAAAAATGTTTCAACCTTGTTTATATAATCAACCTCTTTTAGAATTACCAGGCAGTTGCCCTTGTCGGCTTTAGTTAAGATCAGTTTTTTGGTTTTTATTTTGTTTAATAATTGTGATAAAACTACCTTCTGATCTTTGTGAGTGTTTCGATGATATTTTGAGTTGATAGAAAGTTGTTTGTTGAGAACATTGAATATTTGAACTCTCGCCGAATTTTGAATATCAATATTATCAGAACTAAAATCTATTATTGTATCAATTTCGATTGAATATTCTTCAATCACTTTTTTTGTCACATTAGTATCGAGGGCAAATTTTAAACCAAGGTCAAGTAGGTTCATTTCGGCCTCTGAAAAAACACAATCAGACAAATTCATTACTCTAGGGTGAAAATTATGGTTAGAAAAAGATTGGGAGGTGGATACCTCAAAAGATTTCTTTTGATTGATTAGGCCATCCAGCTGCTCTTTAATTTAATATACTTACGATTTTTTTGAAATGTTACTGTGTCAAAGATACTGTTAAGATACACATTGAAGAACAAGAAGAAAAAGAAGAAGAAGAAGAAGAAAAAGAAGAAGAAAAATAAGAAGAAAAAGAAGAAGGAGGAGAAGAAGAAGGAGAAAAATAAGAAGAAATATTGGAGCAAATTTATGTTTCTGTATTTTGATTTGATATACTAAGTTGATACTTTTTTTTAGCTGTGTATGGATGGCATTAAAATAAACAACATTTTCAAATACATTTTTTCAAAAAACTTAAAAATAGCCGAGTTACAGAAGTAAAAAAATCTAAATGAGGGCCAGGTAATCAAAACGTAGCCTTTACTTTATATTGTTTTTTTCCTTTTTTTGTATTGTTAGTATGTTAGTCATGAATTTTAAGAGTCGGTCGTCAGTTCTTTATTTTGGCAATTCGCTGCTGTGTGTTTTTCTGAAGCAAGATTTTTTTTAATTGGTGACACGTGAAATATGGTAAAATTTGAAAACAATGAACTAAAAAATATGGTGCTAATTTAGAGTGAGTGTCTTCAAAGTGCGACGTTTGCGTAATGCTGTTCAACGGGCAAGTTAGGCAGAACCATATTTGATCCATAGTGTAATAAATGAATGTAAGTACCATATTTTTGAGTTTTTGAAAAAATGTATTTGAAAATATTGTTTATTTTAATGCCTTCTATACACAGCTAAAAAAAAAGTATCAACTTAGGAATCACCCTGTATTATGTTAAGCAAACCTTATATAGTACCAAGGCCGCTGACAAAACCAATGATTCCTTATTTATTTGCTTTTTCAAAATTTGTATTTATCTGTAGACTGTAACTCCATTCTTTATGACACCGAAGAGGTTACACATTTAAAATTATAAGACCCTGTATATGTTGTCTTTATTTGTTCATTTATAAGAATAAAAAATAATAAATGCCATTACAGACTGAAAACACATATTAGCATTAAGAACCACCTATATTCTAGGATAACAATAGAATTTTAATTATAATCCATATTATTTTAGTTTTTTATATACAATTCCAAGTAACACAATCTAAAAGTGCCGCCTTTCAATGTTAATAAAGAACCACGTACATAGAAATTTAATAATTCTTTATTTGATGCCATAATTGAAATTCTTGTTAAAATTAATGTTTCGATTCGGTTGATCTGTTTTCGATGTCTTTTTTGTGGTCCTACGCAGCACACTTTAATATGTTTTTTCTTTTTTCAGTTTGTTTTATTTATTTCAAAGGAATCTCGTCGTGTAATAGAAGATGACCTAAGCAATCTATTATTGATATTAGGTTTATGTTTTAGGAGTTCTACGAACCATGGCAAGATATATTTTGAAGTAGATTTGAACACGAACGAACGCTTTTTTTTGTATTAGATATTATGCGACATTTGATTTGTTTAACTTTATGGTAAATTAATATTTTGCCATAGAAATGTATGTAAAAGTAAACTTTAATGTTTGCACGCAGGGCCCGCTCTAGCAATAACGCCGCCCTGGGCAAAACAAGAAATTGCCGCCTTTTTCATCCCTTCTTCGTTTTATACCTACCACAACAGCAAATTGTCTGTCTATTCCTCGCCGCTCGCCGGCTCGTCCTTTGCTGCGACGCCGCCATGACCAAAAAAAGTACCGGTGCCGGTGCCGGTGCCGGCGTTGTTCGGCTTGCTTTGTCGCGGAATTGCTTGATATTATTATAATATTAAAAAGAAAAGGTATCCGTCGAAATTGTCACTGTTTTAAAAATAAGGCGGCACGGTAAAACAAAGGAAATTAAATTTGTTAACTAGGAATTGGAATGGTTCAAACTTCATATATACCTAGGAACGTAGGTAGGCAAAACGGGGATTTATTGTTTTTTTTTTGGATTTTTCATGCCGCTCTTCCAACTTGCCGCCCTGGGCAAGGGCCCAGGTTGCCGCCCCCTAGAGCGGGCCCTGTTTACACGTCACTTTCTATACAGAATCCACTAAAATGTTTAAAGAATCAAATGGCATATTATTCTTGATATATAATACTTTTAATTAATTAATTTATCAAATAAATTTTATTTAAAAAAAGTATTATAGATGAATTCACTTACAAAAAAGCTCGAAAATTGTATTCAGTAAAATTTCTTGAAACTGGGAGGATTCTAGTAATCTTTTGTAACTTCCTTGAGTTATGGTTCAGTTTTTTTAAATATTGAAAAACTACAGTGGTATTCATTGTATTTAAACTCTACTGTTTTTGGTCAAAAGCTATTGGCTTTGAAATTTAAATTTGCATTAGTCTTTTTTTTAATGGCAAGATGGGGACTCGTTGGCTTAGGAAAAAGAGCATTTTATTATAAAGAATTTGATACCACAGACTAGTAGACTTTAAACAAACTATTATTAAAAAAACGTTTAAATTATAACCTTAGAATTTTTATAAAATAGCATGAAGTAGAATATATAAGTAGAAAATAACATTTAATTTAAATACATCGGGTAGCCTGTGACCAACAAAACTGATAAAACAAACACATTAAGGCGTCACAGGCTGCTCGATGCATTTAAATCTAATTATTAAAAGATATTTTAATTATATATATTTCAAAATAATCGTAATAAAATGTCCCCTTTTCCTAATTCGACCAGCTACCAGTACCACGGTGCCATTTGAAAAAAAAACAAAATTATAAGTATTAAATTTTACACACCAGAGAGCTATAGACCGAAAACAGTGAAGTTGTAATATTTTCAAGATTTTATAACTACACTTCCTGTTAAACCGGAAGTTCTATAAAAATGAGTCTCCCATCAAAAATTACAGTTTGATGTCGCGTACAAATATTCCAAATTACAGCTTCTAAAAAATTGAAACATTTTACATTATAAAATAGATGTGTCATTTAATGATTAATAATTTCTTGGACATAATTTACAATATGTTTTGCCGATAGTCCGTAGTAATTCAAAACATCGGCAGTCGACCCCGATCTAGGAACTTTTGGAACTGCGACTTTTTTGACAAACATATCTCTTTCTTCGGCCACAGCAGACAGAACAGCTTCACCAATTCCACCTTCCGGATAATGGTCTTCCACAACTAGAATTCTACCGCCACATTCTCTCGCGTTCCTAATGATTCCTTGTTGATCAATAGGTTTAATGGTAAAGGGATCCAAAACTCTAATGTTTATTCCCTGTTTTATAAGTGATTCACTAGCTAAAATGGTTTCCTGAAGAGTCACTCCACTACTAATGACAACCACCTTATCACTGTTAGACGACATTATTACATGAGATTTTCCAATCTAAAAGAAATTATTATGTGTGAGTTTATTTCGCGTAATAATGTTTATCTACTTTCATTTAGTAATATGAATTTTACAGTTCTGTAAATCATATTGTAAGGGCATCCATTACAGCACTAGTGCAACTGGGCAATCTGTAACACTTTTCTTTTACAATTATTCTCTAACACATTCTTATCTTAGATATGCCGAATGAACCAGTTACAATGATTTACATAAGTGAAAACTTTTAAATATAGGAAAATAAAATATATAAATTACGAAAAAAAAAAATTCTAATTTAACAATAATATTTTGTCATTTGATAAAAAAAAAACACTTTTTAATTTTCCTATATTTAAAAATGTTCACTTGTGTAAATCATTGTTCACCCTGTATATCTTAGAGAGAATAATTATTGTAAAAAAAAAATGTCCATGTGCCCAGATTGGCATAATAATGAAATGAATCAATTAAATAGCTATTTATACAACAAGTAACGAAATAAGTGTCTTTTAGGCACGCGACGTGAATTGTCCTACGAGGCGAAGCCGAGTTGGACAGCACGTCAAAGTGACTAAAAGACATTGTTTCGTAACGAGTTGTATACAATATTTTTTCTATTGAGGTTTTATAATAAAAAACTTAATTTATTTTACTAACATTTTATTACCTGTTTCATTTGTTTCATTGTCAAAAATTGACACTTGCCAAAAAAAATTAAATTATACCTAGTCTGTGGTTACGTTTTAATTGTAAATTATTAGGGGAAAGGGGGATAAGATGGCGAATCGGGTAAGATGACGAATTGGAAAATTTCAATTATTGTAATTAGATAGCGCCACTTGGTTGATTGCCGAGTATAGTAGGTGTGCTTCGTAAGTTGCCTATGTATTAACATCAAAATCTGACTTACTTTGTTGACGATATTTCGCCATTTGTGTTTAATGGTTATATCATTATAATATTAGCGTAAGACGAAATAAGCTTTTTAGCGTTTGTGTTGAATCTTATTTTCAATCGGTAAGTATTTTCTTCAATGTTATGGTATTGTTTATCCATAGCCCATTAAGTTTTCGTGAAATAATATCTCTTTGTTCGTTAATACAAAACTCGATTCAAAATTTCCTGGTCGGCTAAGATGACGAATTCGCAAAGTGGGCAAGATGGCGAATTCGTCATCTTACCCGACCGAAGGATGTGGCGGCATTATTTAATGTGGCTTACGATAAGGTAGCCACAATAAAAAATGCCATACAATCTTTCAGAGCAACTGGATTAGTCCCACTTAATTCCCAAATATTTAATGATTCTGACTTCGAACCCTCAATGACCACAGACAAGCTATACAAGCCTTCCAAGAATGTCGACGAAAACTTAGACCATGATATACCGAAACTACCAGATGTCACTAATGCTCTTTCAGCAAATATTCAGTGCAGTAGGAGGAACATCTCAAAATACTTCCTCTAATGTCTTAGATATTTCACTACCATAACCAGCGCCGTCTAATGCAGAATCATTGAATTGTCTACCTCACTTGCCCATTGCTGCTTATAAATAAAAGAGACAGAGGAAGAAGCTACCTACTCTGCATATAACGAGTACCCCTGTTAAAAGTGCATTAGAAGAAAAAGAGAATGAAAGAAAAACTAACGAGGAGAAAAAAGAAATTAATCGAAGGAGAGAAGAGAATAAAAGAAAGAAAGTTGAAATGAAGAAAAAGCAGATCAAAAAAGGCAAACATGTCAGAAAAGTGAGGTTTGACGATCAAGATGATGGGGAATCCTCCATATCAGTAAATTACATGGAAGAAGATGACGATAATGTGGAGGAACAAAAAGAAATTTGTTTAGTTTGTAATGATTCTGGAAAAAATGAAATTTGGTACGCCTGTTCCCTCTGTCGTTAATGGGTTCATGCAGCATGCTCAGAACTAACATCCGCAGAAGCGAAGCGCAAAGCATATATTTGCGACTTTTGTGACAATAACTAATATACATATCTTTCTACCTACTGTTTTTCTTTTATTCAATAATCCTCGGCATCTTACCCGCATGCTTTCGTCATCCTACCCATACAAGATGACGAATTTGTCATAAAATTTTGAACTTACGAAAAAAAAAATTTACAGTGAAGATAGCATGATAAGAAGCAAACTGTTTGGGACTAAAATTATCCTGAATGCTCTAAAATACGAAACAAAGTTTTAGGGCAAAATATGACGAAGAAAATAAAAAAATATGCTTACTGTCGTCATCTTGCCCTCCTTTCCCCTACCTGCATTACTTTTAAGCACGTTGTTCCTGGTAACGTGCTTAAAAAATTTTTAAGCACGCTGCGCCTAAAAGGAGGTTATTAAAAAATCATAATGACAATCGAAAAGAGGTTATTATAAAACGTCAGTAGAAAAAGTCCTTTTTCCTACGAGCGTGCGCAAAGTAGTACTTTGCGCACGCATTTTTGTGTGCAAAGTTACACTTTTCCGCACTAGTGCGGATAAGACTTTTATCCGCACTGGGTGCGGAAAAGTAAAACTATTCAAAAATCTCCTTGGTAGGGAATATTTATATTTATTTTAGTAGCTGTAAACTATTTTATGGCAATGTGAGAAGCCGTTGCAAGAGTATTCTCTTTTATCTTTTAATCGTAATTCCCGATATTTGTATTTCAGCTTAAAACGAAAAAAATTTAGTTTCCTATTATTTTTTTTATTGTTATGTAATTTTTTAATTTTCTATTATTTTTTTTTTGTTATGTAATTTTTAGTTGTAAGTATATTATAGTTCTTTCTTTAAAGTCGAATTAAAAATTATTAAATAAATTATCATATTTTTATTTTTGTTGTTATCTGATATGAAGCTCGTAGGAAAAATGTTGTTCCTAACAAGTGCGCAAAGTGCTTTTCCGCACGCAAGAACTTATCCGAACTCCGCTTCGCGTCGTTCGTCCAACTGTACTTGCGTGCGGAAAAGTATCACTTTGCGCACTTGTTAGGAAAATAACTATATTACGTTTTGAGGTGAATTTTCATTTTTTTCTTTGAAAAATAAAATACCCGGCAATATATTCTACGTCAACCTATATCCATTTTTTTTCATCCACAGCTTGGTGCTACAAGGTATTAAAATATGAACAAAATCTAGCCGTTTGTTTTTAAAATTCAAAAAATGAGTAATAATAATAATAATAATTAAGAGTTTATTTTCAATATTTATAATATAATAAATTTGTTTATTTATCTTCCTTAATAAACTTCTTCTTCGATCCCCCGAAGGCGTGCTTCTAAAATTTTTTTTTTGGATTTTCATAATTTTTTAATAGTAGTATTTATTTAATCCGCCTATAAATTATTCAACATCCTGTACATATTTTATTTCTATATAAGTGAAAGAAAACTTATGGCCTACTTTTACACCAATAAAAAAACATAAAAAAGTTGATTGTTTTTAAGAAACAAGTGAAAACTCCAGACAATGCATAAAATCTCAAAGTAAGAAATTGCCAACTTTAAAAGGCCATAACTCAAAAACTATTCATAGGATTGAATTAAGGCCAGGGACACTTTTAATCAGAACGTCAAGATCTAGAAAATACTAAAAATTCAGAAAAATTAGCCGATTGCCATTTCCCATAAGCTTTGTGCGGGGTCCTCTAAGTGGAAATTTATATTGCTCAGAACTCGACAAAAAAAAAACTTCGAGATAGACCTTATAAAAGTAAATTTAAACAAATATAACTTAATATAAATATATATAAATGCAATTTCTGAATATCTATTAGAGGGTTCTAAGTTTCAATGAAGTAGCTGACACCATTCAAAAAATATATGGAAAAATCTTAAATTTGTTTCAATTTTGAACACCCTGTATTTGGAAAATGAAGCACGTGCGGACCCATAAATATATGAACTTTTTGTCTTAAAATCAATCAAAGATTAATACCCTTAAAGTTTCCGTACTTACTTAATTAACACCTTGTATAACATGGAATTTAGTTTAGGTTATACGGGGTGATTTCTAAGTTGATACTTCTATTTTAGCTGTTTATAGAAGGCATTAAAATAAACAACATTTTCAAGTACTTACATTTATTTATTACACTACGAATCAAATACGGTTCTGCCTAACTTGCCCGTTGAATAACATTAAGAAAACTTCTAAGTATAGGATGAGCCCGCAAGGAAAAGCGTTCTGCGTATAATCTCATCATTGTTTTCAAATTTTACCATTTTCATGTGTCACCAATTTAAAATTAACTTGCTTCAGAAAAACACACCGCGCGGTTTGCGAAATAACTGACGACCGACCCGTAAAGTGCATGAGTAATGAGAGATAAGACAAAACATAAAGTAAAGCGGGCTAAGTTTTGTTGACCAGGCCCGCCTAGATTTTTTACTTCTCTATCTCGCCTATTTTTGAGTTTTTTGAAAAAAGGTATTTGAAAAAGTTGTTTATTTTAATGCCATCTATACGCATCTAAAAAAGAAGTATCAACTTAGGAATCACCCTGTATATTATTGGTAATAAATAAATTATTTAAGAAATCACATTTTTTTCGCTTGCTAACAGAAATTTAATAGTAAAAAATAATTATTTGGTTGTATTCCCTTCTTTATGCCGGTTTTTGCTAGCTATCATATACATTTGCATTTAAAAAAAAATGGGTTAGTTACTATCCCTGGATAAAGGAAAATGTAAAAAATAACGATTAACTAATTTTTTTTTTTAAGAAATGAACGAAAGGAATTTCTGTTACCGAATTAATTCCAGTTAAAAGATTTACCCAGTTTCTAAAATTCAGTCCGGATATTATAAATATTCTAATGATCTATATTTTTTCTACGACCGTGCGTTTTAACCCATTTTCCCGCACGCATTTTAGTTTTGAAAGTGTCACTTTTCCGCACTAGTGCGGGAAAGTAAAATAATGCAAATTTTGACCTTATTAGATAGTTTTTTACTTTAAAAGTTATAACTATTGTTTCAACAGGTAAATAAATATTTACGAAATAGTCCATCAAATAAAATCTTCATCTTTTCTGGCTTTTTGTTGCATTTTTAATTTTTTGAAAATATAAAATAATGAAGATATTTCTATATAACCCTGTACGTTCTTTAAAGTAATGTCACAAAACAACTATCAAACCACCGGGTTTGATATCAGTTGCTATGATAACCCAGGCGTGTAATTGTTACTAAAATGTCAAAGTTGTTCAAAGCGTCTTCGAAGTGACCGAATACAATCTTCTTCTAAATTAAACCACATTAAACCGAATCCGAAGCAATAATATTAATGGATTCATCCAACGAAGAACTTCCCGAAGCCATTTTGAAGGCTGCAGATAAAGCTGATGATGTTACCTGCCAAATCCAGACTAAGCAATACGACCATTTTGTTACATGGTGTAAGGAGAAATATTATATATAAATAATATTAATATTAATAATAATTAGTAGTTTTTAGTTAAAGTTTTGTATATGTAGGTTGAAATAAAATAATTTTTGAAAAATGGGTTGGTATACTTTTTTGTATACAGTGTGTCCAAAAAAGTATGCAACATATGTAAAAGTTTTTTATTACCGATTTCTCAGAAAATTTTATTCTTGATAAAAGTTGGTACATGCCTTAAAACTATAAATGCATATTTCACATTTTACCTGCGGCTAATAGTAAGGGAGCAAATGCCATTTTTTCGAAATTGCATTAAGAGTAAAGTACCTTAGTTATTAGAAATACAGCAAAATTTTATATAGAAATGTTATTGCAAATTAAAAACGTGTCTCAATTTTTTTTTTCTAATCTCTAATTTCCCCTAAATGGTACGCCTCTGGTCGATTTTTCGTTTACGCAATTTTAATATATTTATTAAATAATAATAAAAAAATAATTTTATTATAATTTAGTTTCGAACAGAAGTTGGCTAAAATGTGTTTAAGTAGGCGTGCAACACGCTTATATCTAAACCGACCCGGTTCATTGAAAAGTTTTTAAAAGTTTGCAATTACTTAATGCATTTTTATTATAAACCCACGTTTAAGTTATTTGATAAATATATTAAAATTGCGTAAACGAAAAATCGACCAGAAGCTTACCGTTTAGGGGAAATTAGATATTAGAAAAAAAAAATTGAGACATGTAACTCAAATTTCATATTTGGGCTATGTTTTTAATTTGAAATAACATTTCCATATAAAATTTTGCTGTATTTTTAATAACTAAGGTACTTTACTTATAATGCATTTTCGAAAAAATGGCATTTGCTCCCTTACTATTAGCCACAGGTAAAATGTGAAATATGCATTTATAATTTCAAGGCATGCACCAACTTTTATCAAGATAAAAATTTTCTGAGAAATCGGTAATAAAAAACTTTTACATATGTTGCATACTTTTTTGGACACACTGTATACGGTCGTAGAAAAAATAATGTTCCTAACTCATGCGTAAAGTGTCTTTCCCGCCCTTGACCGCTTGCCCGAACTCCGCTCCGCGTCGTCCGGGTCAACTGCAGTCGCGTGTGGGAAAGTATCACCTTTCGCACTTGTTAGGAAAATAACTATTTCAGCTATGGGCTAGTAAAAAACTAGCCTTGCTGAAAACACGTACAGTTATCCCTTTTTCTACATCTCTCAATGACTCGGGACTATAGCAAAATCCATATTATTTAGCCTACTACGACTTTTACGACTATACGTTTTCTTCTAGCAAAAAAATTAAACAGTTTTTATACCTCAAACTTCTGATCATTCTTGTAGATAACTTTTGTAGGGGGTCTGGACGTTCTTATGAAGCATATACCTGGAGTATTAGCAGCTAATTCAACAGCTCTTTCACAGGATACCATATCAGATGGATAAAATACTGTTGAGCCTGGAATAGATCTGAACATAGCAATATCTTCTAGTCCCATTTGACTTACTCCATCTTGTCCAACCGATACACCACAATGAGATCCTATGAAATTGACGTTTGTCTGTGATATTGCTCCCATACGAATCTGAGAAATGATAAGACAAAATAATATTTTTTGAAAATTCCCCAACTAATTAGAAATAAGCTTGAGAATTGCAAGACTTTCTCTTGGGTCAAAAAAAGAATTTATATTCAAAGAAATAAGCACAACAGTTTCACAACTTCCAAGTTATTATTTATATGGAAAAAAATAACCAAGGTTAGCAAAAAAAGGTTAATTTAGTAGGTATATAGTACATATTATGTATTAAAGCTTGTAGTAATTGTCTAGAATTGAGTGGAAATAAAGATATTTTTGAAATAAGAAAGTGCATCTGTTCGCAAATCTTTATGTCGGTCAGAAAATAACAATAATTTGGTAGAAATATAATTATTTTGGTATTAATTTTGTTATTATACCTTCCATTTTCCCACCATTTCGTGTACTCTTTAAAAAAAAATTGTGTATGCACAGACTCTGAGATAATTGTTTTGATTTAAATTTAAAAAGATCAAATTTCATCTGACAGATTTGCATATTTTTGAAGTATATTGTTAACCTAACTTCTTTCAAGTGTCAGAAAACGGCGAGTAAAATTTACAACGTGTAAATGGGTCTCTAGGATCTGACCACTGTAATTGGTCAGTTTCATATCCTAACTAGGATGGATATGAAATTTTGCCGCAGAGTTATCGGGAATAGCCTACTTTGCTCGCCACTTAAGTGTAAAGGAAACAGCAAATTTCCATGTGGGAGTAGAAAAATTATTTTACACACCTGATCAAATGCTCTCGTTAAAAAAGCAGCAAATGTTGAAACAAACGCCACAACTCTGTCTCTGCACGCTGCGCCAATAGCAACGCCAACCAAATTTTGTTCAGCAATATAACATTCAATAAATCTTGAAGGATCAACTTTCTTTATATGATCTGAAAATGTTGAATTTTTCATATCACCATCCAATGCAATGACTCTGGAGTTATTTTGTGCAATTTTTGCTAATGCTGTACCGTAGGCTTGTCTGGTGGCAAGTGCTTCGCCCATTTTATAATCTGGTGGCGTCGTTAGCTGAATGTTTCTTATGTTAACCATTTGTGCCCGAGTGACTGGCTTGGGAATTGTATATTGATACGGTCCTAAAATAAGACAAATACTGAATTCAAAGTTAGTGCAAATGAAAACTCATTTGATCAAGTATTTCACCAGTCATTATTAATAAATATCGAAGTAAAACAATTTATTGATATTAAAGTTTCTTAAACCGACAAAAGCCTATTTTAACTTTAGTTATTATATAGTTTCAAATATTGTTAGATTATTGTTAATTATTTCAGCTATATTATTTTTTGTAATGGAATACAACCAAGAAGAGCTCGTAGATATGATTTTCATATTAGGAACGTGAGGGAAAAAATTCTTTTTTGTCACTTTATTAAACGTTAATACCAATAAATTGTTTTTCAAAGCCACCTTTGATATTGATTCATAATAATGACTCTTGGAATAGTTGATAAAATTAGTTTTCTGCAAATAAGTTTCGATGCGTTAGAAATTGCAATAGGGTTGTAATTAGAACAAATGTTTGATTTTTAATTCTGCATCGAATGATATAATAATATACAGGGGTTTCAATTTGAAATAGGAAAAATAAATTGATTTAAAGTTTGCAAAGTTTGACACTAAACTTTGGACACCATGTATAATTCGTATTAATCAAACTTGGTTAACGAGACTGTTATTTTTTAAGTATCTTTGTATAATTTTAATAACGAGGCATTATTTTTAATTAATTTTTAAAACCAGTGGTGCAAAACTGATTTTTCCTAGTGTTTATTTTTTTTCGCCTATAATACTGAACTGATTTCATTAAAATATTAGGGTTATACAGGCAACTATTAAAGGCATCCAAAAGGGTAAAAATATATATAGCATGTAATCTAAAAAATAGATCCTTATGACGTCACACGTTTTTGGATCACCCTGTATAAACAAAAATAGTTTCCTGAAATGCGCCCTAGGATACAGGTAAATTCGGCCAAATATCAAAATCCTAACTTAATTAATAAGTGAGCTATAGATAACCGGTGGTGAGGTGCAGGACCCTGTAGAACAGAATATTTATTAGTAGAGTTTAGTGTCCGTATAAGTAAATAAAAAAGAAAGTTTTTCAGCGACAGGCGGACGAAGTAGTGCATCTATCTTTTGCATTGAGTTGATTTCTATAGATGGCGTTACTGGGTTTTCATCGCATTTGTATTTCTTAAAAATATCTTAAAAACAGAGTCTCGCTGTATTTGGGGTCGCTTACAGGTTATGGCTTTCTGATAAGTTCTAATAAGAACGAAACAGCCTGTCATTGTCTACCTGTGCCCCAGGGAAACCATTGCATTTGGCGTCCCTGTGTACTCAATGCAAAAGATAGAAGCACTACTTTGTCCGCCGGCCGCTAAAAAACCTTCTTTTCTAGAATATTTATTTTCATGGAATTATTTTCCTCCGACAACCTGCTACTCTCGATATATATATATATATATACCTTCTTTTTTAACAAGATGCCTGAGGTGATCCAACACTCTATTCGTTTCTGCTCCCAAAGGTTTGCCGTGCCAGTTTTCCTTATCCTCAATGCCTGGGAAGTCCCTTCCTTTGTAAGTCTTTGCAACAAGAGCTGTTGGTCTGCATTTAGTTGATGCAGCAGTATCGAGGGCTTTTACAAGATCTTCAACATTATGACCGTCTACAATTAAGGCGTTCCATCCAAAAGCCTCAAGTCTTGTTTTATAAATATCAACTTGATGACCAAGGGCAGTTTGTTCAGACTGCCCAAGTCTATTTACATCGATGATAAGAGTGAGATTATCTAGCTTGTAGTGACTGATAAATGCTATAGCCTCCCAGATAGAACCTTCAGCGCTTTCACCATCACCACATAAACAGTAAGTCCTAATTGGAAAAATATTATTATTTAGATCGGTTATACATAGTTTTAACACGAATAATCCGCAATAGTTAAGTTAGATTGTAAATTTAAATAAGGCCATCCTAAGGTAAGCCGTTTAAGTTATTAACAGGCTAATAGCGGCTAGCACAAAGGAAAATAGTTTTCAGCTAGCTTAGCCGCGTTTTAAAGAGATAACATGTGATCAGAGGCTGGCAAGACCTACTCCGTGTTTGCATGAAATTGCAAAAATTGACAGCTGTCAGTGCTGTCAAATCCCAGTTCTTGTAAAATATAAGCCAATTTCTAGCATAAACTAAGTTGACCTGGCCAGCCTCTGATTAAATTTGGTCTTTTTAATATGCGGTTAAGCTAATCAAGATTTACATTTCTTTATGCAACCCGATGTAACCTTTTTTTAAAATTTAAAACTTAATACTAATACTAAGCAGAATTTAAGAACTTTTTTTCCTGTATTAAAAATATCATACGAGTGAAAATTATGCGAATGATTTAAATATTATTGAATGTATCCATTAGTGTACTGTAAGAGCAAAAATATAATAGTGTGAACTGGATTTTTTTTTGCTGGGGTTGGCGAAAGAGCCAGTATACTTAGGCCTATATGAGGCTCATTGAGTCCCCTATGGTCTGGGTAATGTTAGCCAGACGGGACCTACAGCTTAACGTGGAATCCGAACCACGTGTTATCCTTTTTAACCCCCCAGAAGTCCAGTCCATGGTCCAGTCCAAGACTCTCTTCTCGGTTCCGTTCCTAGTGACATACTGCATTCTTAAATCCACTGAATTTCGGACATACTTTTTTTTTATTGTACATATGCTCACTCCGGGAATCGAACCCGGGTCGCCACGGTCGAATGCCAGTGACTCAACCTCTGAGCCATTGCCGCGGTTGAACTGGAATTTGCTCTAACAAATTTCTGAAGCATGTTTTGATAAAAAATGTACATAAGGTAAGGCTCTCTACCTACCTGGCATCTATTTTGTCATAATTTTTCGTTACATAAGCCATACCAGCAGCAATAGACAACCCATGCCCTAGGGATCCCGTTCCAACATCGATAAAACTTAGTCTGGGCGTGGGATGGCCTTCGAGGTCACAACCCAACTGCCTTGACCTCAGTAATACTTTTTCTGGCATCAGACCGTTTTCTACCCAGACTCCATATAGAGCAGGAGCTGCATGACCTTTAGATAAGACGAATCTATCATTAGAAGGATCTTTTGGCGAGCAGACCGAATAACGCATGGTGTTGAAAAAAAGGACAGATAAAATCTCGGCTACAGACGATGATGTTGTTGGATGTCTATAAAAGAAACAGTATAATAGGTGGGTAACTTGTACAGATCACAAGCAATTATATTTTTCAGAAAAAGAGTTTCTTGATGGCGTTATGATGGATTCGATGAAAGAAGAAAAAATACTATATGAATAATAAAAGGCGTAATTTAGCATGCGGCGACATCTTATATCAATGTTGAATATTTCTACTTATATTTTTTCTATTTTAATGAGTTCTTAGTGTATTTCAATGTATGTTAATTTATTTATTTATTTATAGTATCAACAACTTATTCAAGTTAATTATAGATACATACATAAACCTAATTCTAAGAGCTTATAAGCTATAGGAATTTAATATTAATTATTGTAATTGCCTAATTAACTCAGTTCTTAATTTTAATTTAAATCTTTCAAAATTTATATTGAACATGTCAATATCTCCACAATATTTATTGAAATGAGAGCATAGTCTTACAAGCGGAGAGTTTCTATACAATTTTGTCCTCGGTGCAGAAACATAAAAAATATGTAAAGATTGAGTATTAATTATGCCTATCTTAAATGGGAGCTGTTCTAAAAACTCTTTGTTATCTATCATATTTAGAATTAACTTATATAGGAAAACAATACCCGTCTCCACACGCAACAGCCTCAACGATGGAACAGCAAACAGACTACACAAAAGCTTTTGATCAGTACCTCTTGGTGGATAATTTGAAAATGACTTATAATGCAAGAATTTTAAAAATTTTCGCTGAACACACTCCAAGAGACTAATTTTATTTGCATACTGTGGATCCCAAATAGTACATGCATACTAATGTTTTGTAACTACCAGCGACTTATATAATGTTATTATAGCATTAATATTTTTAAAGAATTTACAGGTTCTAATAATGAATCCTAACATTTTTAGAGCGCTGGCAGTTATGTTGTCAATATGCCCAACAAAACTTAACTTAGGGTCAAAATAGACTCCAAGATCCTTGTGTAAATCAGTTCGTTTTAGAGATATATCATCGATGCAGTATGTAAATTCAATCTTTTGAGTTCTACATGTAAAAGACATTACTGCGCACTTTCCTATATTTATATTTAAATTATGCTCTCTACACCAACGCACAACCAAATTCAAATCTGCATCATCTCTGCATCAAATTCACAGGATCTCTGCATCAAATTCACTTTTAATAATATGAAAGAGTTTATAATCATCAGCAAAAATAAGCCCTCTGGTGAAATTAATGCTTGTTCCAATTTTATTTATGACTAGTATGAAGAGAAGTGGCCCAAGGTTTGAATCCTGGGGCACTCCTGATGTAGGTGAATATGTTTGTGATGTGTGTTAACTCTTTGATATAAAATAAATTACTTACCCCGAATTTGAAGCAGCAGTGCATTCGATACTATGAATTCTTAACCTTGTAGCAATATCCTTGAGGACTTGAACATCTGTTACAAGGGGCATTTTATATTATTTTCTAATAACCACTTGCAATCTAAACCAATGAGGAATTTTCAGTTTACATTAAAATTAGTAATTATAAATAATCGATATTATTGTTCCAGCCTTGAAAAATAATGTATCTTCGATGAAATAATGTCTACTTTTAGCTAAAAAGGCATTTCTTCATAAGCTATGCAAACTCCTGTATTATTACTAATTTTTAATTTAGCATGGAATGCATTAGTTGTTAGTTATTATTTTTCTTCAGAGCGTGTACTAATTGTATTTTTAGTATTATGTTTAACAATATAGTAAAAAACGGAAAATTTTGAACTCTTTGATTCGAAGTGACATTGACAAAAACAGTAACCAAATTTTAAAATTTGCTGGAGAACCAAATGATACTTAAGGGCGCTTTACAAAAGTTTATTAATATTTCGATTGTACCAATTACTACTCTAGCAGGCGAAAGGTGGAAAGCTTGATTTGTTATTTGATCTATATATTTATGTCGGCTTCTTTGTATGTTATATTTCTTTGAAAAGTTTTTTTGAATTATTTTTGATGATATGTTTATATACCTATTTATTATTTTCTTTAATTATTTAGACACCCTGTAGATAAAACATTAGCAACAACAACGAATGCACGATAAAATCATACTGTAGCCTCATGATTTCTAAATATTTTTTTTAAATTTTTCTCATATCTGTAATACCAAAGAAAATACACAGTTTTATACCAGAATATGTATTTCTTCAAAAAATCACAATTTTACTGAATACTTGTTTGGTTTAAAATAATCTATAAAAGGTAATTGGTTTAAAATAATCTATAACAAAGTTATCTATAATAAATCATAGCGAAAAGTATATCAGTGACATTTTATCTGAGCACGTTATCCCTTTCACCCCGTACATTGTCAATAACTTTTTACTAATGCACGATAACGCAAGACCTCATGTAGCGCGCATCATCAATGAATATTTACATGAAGTAAATATTCGAACTCTAAATTCGCCACCGCGCAGTCCCGATTTAAAAGTATAGTTAAACTTTTAATTGCTTATATCTTAGAAACTAATAAATTTAGACAGCATAAATAAAAAAAATATTCAGAAAAGTAAGATATCTAGAGGATATGATATATGTTTTATGCTTAGGGTTCTTCATATAATGCATATTGTTTAAAACATATAGGATGTTCTATTTAAAATAACAAAGTTGTGCACACTTCCGGTTCAATTACAAGTGACAGTCAGACGTTTGAATACTAAAAAGGTCCACACACATGCATACACTTACAACATAAATTGTGTTTTAACTTTAATTTTATGGCATGTGTTTTCTCTCTCTCTCTCTCTCTTTTCAGACCCTTGAAGAAGTTTTTATAATTAAACGGGATAAATAAAATTGAATGAATTTTTATCCGTGTAATCCAACTTTGGCAATTTATCTCTACATTAATATAATAAATAATAAAAAACCGAAAAATTAATCCTATATCATATCCACTAACGCATTCTTTGCTAATTTGTATTGTAAACTAGATCTCTGTACAAGCATTCCGTAAGACCGTTCTAAAAGCAAAGATCTCCCTGTGCATTAGCGTCTAATGCAAAAGCAAAAGCGCTGCTTTTGTACGAGTGGAAGCAAGCGAGAGAGCCGGTAGGCAGTAGGGTAGAAAGAGATGTAACAAATAAACCCGTCGCGTCGCAACCTTCGACCTTCCTTTATCCATCAGTTCGCACCAAGAAAGCACAACAACCGTTTGGTCAGTGCATTGGTGTCAATCTTCAAGTTTTACCGTAGTTTGGAAAATATTTTGCTTTCTCAATATAAAATATATAACATGCCTCTATAAGTTTTATTATTAATTAGTTTAGTTAAGATATTTTTAAAGGGATAACGGATAATGTATCGTAAAATACGATGCACTTTTGTGATAATTCAAATACTTTTTGCTGATAGGTTCATAATATTTAATAATCAGTAAGCTTATCATCATATTCCACATAATAATTGATCTCGTTTTTGGCAACATTGGTTCAATCAGGTGGATGATAGATTTTTAATTTATAATTAGTGTTTTCCCTCTTTTGCTAGACCTCGCGCCGTCACGTTTCGGAAAAAAAATAAATATGGAGGCGTTAATTGTAACTATTCCGGCTAGCAGCGAGTCTGCAGAACGATCCTTGTTTGAATTAAAAAGTTCGTTCCCACTACACTTATCATGTTAAGGGCGCTACACTTACAAAAACTTTAATATAAACTTTTTCCCCAAAAACTTGGCATAGTCGCATTTTAAGGGAAACATTTTTGGAATTAAATAAGAGATCTATACCTAAACCTATAGGTGATGTAACATCATTAAAAAAATATATGGCATTCCCCAGGGCCCTCCATTAAAAAAAGTGCACGTTTGGTACACCCTGCATTGCTGAGACACCTTACATATTTAAGAATATTTTTAAAAGATGTACATCCTCAACCCCTACAACTTTCATATCTACAGTTTTTATTTTAAGTCGACTGTTAAAAAGATATCTTTCACCGGAACACTAAATGAACACCCGATATACTATAAATTATCAAAACGCGCACTCTGTATAAACTAGTCGTGAACTTGAGAGATAACAATTTATAATGGAGATAACAACTTATTAAATAATATAATAATTAGTAAATTACATCTCACTTTGTAATTTGCACTTGGTTTAAAGGAAACAAGACGGTGCCGGTGATTTAAAAAAAGTAGAGCTATGCCGCTTGTAACAGACCCTCAAGTCCTTAAGGACCTTGCCACAAGAATAAGAATCCTTAGTGTTAAATCTACATCTGCTGCTAATTCCGGGTAAGTGTCTTAAGATTAAAATTTTGAAGATGTAGAAACCTAATTTCTTAAAATTATAATAGTTACTTCAGGCAATCGATTTTCAAACCCTCTAATTTATAATTTAATAAGTATGTTTATTATATATAATATTGTAATATTAAATAATAAAAATAAATAATAGGTATACATAATATTACAATTCGCGGTACCCGGCACAACTTTTGAACACTTCTTGCATTGTTTCGCAACTGATTTAAGCCATAATTGACAAAAAAAATATGTTTTATATTAATATTAACCCAAACATGGACGCCCATAGAGTAAATTTGAGGGGGGAGGTAGATAACTTAAAGGTATGAAACTTCGTTTATTCAAAAGTGACATACACTTTAAATAAATTGGGACACCTGGTATATTTTTAATTTTTTTTTACTCCATATAATATTCTAAACACAAGCTTGTCTTGTGAAGTCAAAAAAATAACTGTTCAAATAAAAAATCGAAAGTGTATGTCACTTCCGGTTAAGCCGGAAGTTCTATAAAGTTAAGTCGCCTATCAAAAAATGTAGTTTTATATCGTATAAAAATTCCCAATCTTTCAATCCATTATCTTTAAAAACATAAAAGTTTTACAAGAGGGCGAGTCTCCTTCCTCGCGGACACCCGGTATCAAAATATTTAATAACATTTTGTTCCCAATCCCTATCTATAGAAAAAACTACAAATTCCAAGAAAATCTAAGTGTTCTCTCAAAAATATGCAGATGAGCAAAATACGCAACTAATGGTTAATTAGCAAGTAATGCTTCATCGTCCAAATTAAACACAAATTCATAGTTATGGGTAACCGTAATAAGTGAGACCGTGATTTAGTATTTATTGTTTCATGTTTAACAACAGGAATTATAGAAATAGGTTTTTTAATATAGGTAAGGACTATGGTTTTTAATGAAACAATTTTCTACAATTTAAACCAACATTACAAGATATACAGGTTTGCCATTTAATGTTATAAAGTATAATAGCTCCGTTACTATTCCAAATATATCAAGAATGTTAATATAAAAAAGTTAAAGGGCAGTCAGTGAGCTATAACGCAAAATTATTTTTAACTCTCTCAAAAAAGGACCACTAGAAAAAATGTAGTTTTTTAAATGAAACACCTTGTATATTATTGCATTTTTAAATTATACTTAAAATTCTACATGTCTAGTGAAAACAAATGCGTAGTGTTAAATTGCTTTTAATGTGAAAATTATGAAGCGAGCTTATGAGCAATCGTATTGAGCAGAATGGGAAATCGGAACAAAACCACTTGGCTTTGTACTGGGTCTTGCACAAATTTTGAACTCGATGTAACATTGATTAAGTTAATGGATGATAAAACTTTGTATAACAATCTACATTATAAATGTGACGAAATTCAAGATCTTTTTTTTTTAATTTATTCTAGTATTAAGATTTATATGTTTAGGTTTCGCCAATAAATAAAAAAATTAGACCAATTCATTATTTTCAGCTTTTTTTTGTAAAGTAGATTTTTAGTATTTTTTTAAAAAATTTTAGTAGATTATAGTAGATTCCCGCAAAAATAAAGGTAGATTCGCCAAAATAAATGTGGCAACGCTGTATAGACACCTACCCTGTACGAACGAGAACGAAAGAGTTCAAAAAAGTAAAGTCTTCACTTCTTAGTGGTGCAATCTGATTTATATTTTCATATCTAACTCAGTGTAACAATATATTATGATTGACCATATATTATAAGAAACTTTCAGGTGGTTCGAAAATTATTTTGTATGCATTTTCCAAATAAACTAGTACTAACAACAAACACACTCTTTAACATAACCAGCAGTTAGTATAGTAATGACAAAAGTTACTCGTAACCAATGCCGAAATGGGCTCACCATTAAAATGTAGTCTCCGTTACTAAGTTTCCTCTTGAGGCTATTTTAACTAACTTTTCTTGTCACGGAATTTAAGATTATAGTATAGTATAGTAGGCCAGTTTTAAGAGTGTATCTTTAATATTTCCATTTCTAAACAAATTCGTGTTTGAACCATTTTAACTTGAAGAAACTAAATGCCAAAGAACTCAAGATAAACTTAAACATCTATTGAGCCATTGTACCAATTCCTAATTTAAAAAAATGCACTGATGATGGCTCAATGGATCAAAACCGTTCTCTACCTCAAATTTTAAAAATGTGTACTAAAATCAAAGCTTTTCCAATTCCCTTCATTTAAAATAAGTATAGACCCCCCCAACAACTTTTCTTTTAAATACGTCTGGGTACCAACATCCCTAACGAGCCAGTCTGGATGCAAGATGTATTTTAATCCTGCTTTCCTATAAAAATGTTATCTTTTAAGCTGAGAATCTGGCTCACTAATTTAGAAAAACTAAACAGACTAATAAACGAGTAAACTTGTGCTTAAGAAAATAACCAGGATGTTGTGAAATATGTTGTTCAAAATATTTTCGTTTAACCGATTATTGAACTTCTTATCACAGAGGTCCGATGAAAATAAATGTAAATTAAATAGGAAAGTTTGTATAGTAAATATAGGAATTCATCCATGCAACAAATATACAGCTTTATTTATGACAAGACAAGACCAATGATTAAATTGACAGCAAACCTCTAGTTGTCATGTCATTAAGATTTTATTAAGGGACATGATAAATTAGGGTTAGGAACAAAAAGCCCTATCTTCCTTCTTAATTTTCCTTCCTTTTGTAATTTTATTAAGGGACTGCAATAGTATTTTACGTTACAAGGCCGGTAGGTGACTTATTACAGTACGAGTTGGTTTATGGACGAGGCGACGTAGGGGCCGAGTCTGGAATATAAACAAGTGCTGTAATAACACCTAATGGACGTGTATCGTATGATATTTTATTTCATTTTGTCATTATAATCCTTTTTAAAAAGATTTAAGAGACATGTTTATTACAAATTTTAAAATATAAATGCGACTGTCGTTTGCTTGTCACTGTCAAATAGATAAAATAATAATATTTGAGTAAAGAATATAAATATAGTTTAAATAAAATAAAAATAACTATCTTTAGTTAAGCAAAATATTTAAAAAATTATTAAAGAGAGTATATCTTATAGTTGCGTAATATTTTTCATTTACTAAAGTTGATAGAAAAAATTTTTTTACAAGTTAAAGCATCTAAACAGAGTTACTTGGTATCGATAAATATATAGTCAAAACAAAATGAAAATTACTAACTTTAGTTAAGTAAAATATTTAAAAAATTGTCAAAGAGAGTCTATTCTGTAGTTGCATAATATCTTTCATTTACTAAAGTTGATAGAAAAAATACTTTTACAAGTTAAAGCATCTACACAAAGTTATTTGGTATCGATATATACAGTGTGTCCAAAAAAGTATGCAACATATGTAAAAGTTTTTTATTACCGATTTCTCACAAAATTCTATTCTTGATAAAAGTTGGTGCATGCCTTGAAACTATAAATGCATATTTCACATTTCACCGGCGGCTAATAGTAAGGGAGCAAATGCCATTTTTTCGAAATTGCATTAAGAGTACTAAGTACTAAGTACCTTAGTTATTAGAAATACAGCAAAATTTTATATGGAAATGTTATTGCAAATTAAAAACATAGCCCAAATACGAAATTTGAGTTACGTGTCTAAATTTTTTTTTTTTTTTAATCTCTAATTTTATATGCATTTTTTTAAAGTAGGTTTTTGGACTTTAGCGTACTGGGTAAAAATGACAAATAAATTAGTAGTTATTTTCAGTACTATGAATAGGGTTGAATTTTATTATAATTTAGTTTCGAACAAAAGTTGGCTAAAATGTGTTTAAGTAGGCGTGCAACACGCTTATATCTAAACCGACCCGGTTCATTGAAAAGTTTTTAAAAGTTTGCAACTACTTAATGCATTTTTATTATAAACCCACGTTTAAGTTACTTGATAAATATATTAAAATTGCGTAAACGAAAAATCGACCAGAGGCGTACCGTTTAGGGAAAATTAGAGATTAGAAAAAAAAAAATAAAAAATCGAGACACGTAACTCAAATTTCTTATTTGGGCTATGTTTTTAATTTGCAATAACATTTCCATATAAAATTTTGCTGTATTTCTAATAACTAAGGTACTTTACTCTTAATGCAATTTCGAGAAAATGGCATTTGCTTCCTTACTATTAGCCGCAGGTGAAATGTGAAATATGTATTTATAGTTTCAAGGCATGCACCAACTTTTATCAAGAATAAAATTTTCTGAGAAATCGGTAATAAAAAACTTTTACATATGTTGCATACTTTTTTGGACACACTGTATATATATTGAAAACAAAATAAAAATTACTAAAAAATTGTAAAAGAGAGCCTATTCTGTAGTTGCGTAACATTTTTCATTTACTAAAGTTGATAGTTGGTACAATATGTGTACTTGAACATTTTATTTCCTATAATTTTAAGTGACAACTTGTCAAAAATCCAATGTAAAAACTCATTATTTCTAAAAACTAAAGATGGTTGCTAGGCAATATATTACAGTACCTGACACTGTAATGTTCCTTTTACCGGCCGCAAATGAGTACATGGTAAGTTGATTTACTGGACAAAATGAAATAAAAGTTTCCTTTTAGATTCATCCATAGTTCAAGCATTACATATTTTTTACTTGTTATACAATACATATCATGAAAATGAATTTTTATTATTTGTCCTCTATTTGACCTAACAGTTTAAGAGATAAAAGATTATAAGGTTACAGTTATCATAACATAGTGTTTAAAAAATGTTATGTTGAATCAGATAGCAGTTGTCTTAACAAAGTTATATAATTTATAATTTTTAGTCCGTAAATACTTATAATATATTAACTTTCATAAAATTTATAAAACTTAAAAGAATAAATAAATTCTTGATATGAGCTATTTTAAAATATATAATTTATTGGAAGTCAAAGCTGGGCAAGCCATTGGTAAAAGTAGCTAGCTTTAAGATACAATAGGATACTTGAAAGTGAAACTAAACTGCTGGACAATTGCTTTCGAGCAAGAAAAATTTCGCCTAAATTTAACAGTTAATATTTTCTGAACCAGATATGATATCGATCTACAGTTTTGAATGGTTGATAGATTCATCCCTTGAGAAACAATTTTCAATGTTGGATTTTCTTTAACTGTCAGAAAATTTTATATACAGGGTGTTAAAGAAGACGATGATTTTTGCTCCAATTTTAATAGCGTGTAACTTTCACAATAATATTTTTAAATTTTATCACTCTACGTCAATTGAGTCAGTGGTTCATAGCAAAGAAAGTAATTTGTCAAATTTTTGATATCTACTATATTTTAAGAAATACCGATTTTTTTGGAAAACCTTGCTTTATTTTAACTTATTGGTAGCTAGATCTCACTGTGCGTTGTATCGTGCAAACTTTGCGAGTGATTAGTATACCTTATGAAAAGCTTGATTATGTTCAGTAACAATAGTTGTACCTACCTAAATGTTATGATGTACAGTGGCGTACTTATAAACACCTATTTCTATGGTTAATAAGTATCTCTCAATTTTTCACGATTGTTTTAAATTGGAAAGGTCTCGCCCCCAGATTAGGTCAATTTTTTCTTATTTTTTAGTTTTTCATATCGCACTACAGGTATACTATACAGTGTGTTAACAAAATTTTAACAAAGAAAAATTTTTTCTTTTAATTTTTGGAAAAAATTTATTTATTGATTTCTAACCTTCTAACACAATACTTATAAACCATAGACATATAGGTGTTTATAAGTACGCCACTGTACATCATAACATTAAGGTAGATACAACTATTGTTACTGAACATAATCAAGCTTTTCATAAGGTATACTAATCACTCGCAAAGTTTGCACGATACAACGCACAGTGAGATCTAGCTACCAATAAGTTAAAATAAAGCAAGGTTTTCCAAAAAAATCGTTATTTCTTAAAATATAGCAGATATCAAAAATTTGACAAATTACTTTCTTTGCTATGAACCAGTGATTCAATTGACGTAGAGTGATAAAATTTAAAATTATTATTGTGAAAGTTAGACGCTATTAAAATTGGAGCAAAAATCATCGCCTTCTTTAACACCCTGTATATAAAATTTTCTGACAGTTAAAGAAAATCCAACATTGACAATTGTTTCTCAAGGGATGAATCTATCAACCATTCAAAACCGTAGGTCGATATCATATCTGGTTCAGGAAATATTAACTGTTAAATTTAGGCGACATTTTTCTTGCTCGAAAGCAATTGTCCAGCAGTTTATATAAGCTGCTAAGTAATTAAGCCAGCCGTGGCAGTGGCTCAACGGTGAGTAACTGGCATTGGGCCGTAGCGGTCCGGGTTCGATCCTCGGAGTGGGCATACACATAATAAAAAAAGTATGACCGAAATTTAGTGGATAAAAGAATGCAATATGCTATTAGTGATTTCTAACATCGGGACCAAGAAGGGCGTTATGGACCTTTGGGGGCGTACAAAGGATAACTAGTGCATACACTTGGTTCGGATTTCACGTTAAGCTGTGGGACCTGTCTGGCTGACCTTACCCCGACGATAGGGGATATAATGGGTCTCTTAGGCCTAAGTATTCTGACTCTTCCGCCAACCCCAGCAAAAAAAACCTCTATTATTTTAAAATAGTTACGCTACAAGTAGCTTAGCTACTTTTTTAAGTTACTGTTAGGTAACTGCGGGAAAGTTTCCGCTTGGGAAGAAGATTTTTACTATACCTATCCAAAATTGCCAATGAAAATATCTTGTCCTTAAATGTTTTTGCGTAATATTGTAGTTAGTTTAATAGTTTCTTTAAGCTGTGTATAATATTTACTTTGATAAATATTAAAAGACAAATGTTTTTTTTTAAGTGCGGCAACTCTCCTAATTTCAGTAGGGCCAATGTCGATTTAATCAACAAGGTCCAGTTTAAATCATAGATTGTCAAAAATGGTTGTTTTATAATGTGAGATGGATAGCAATTTTCGATTTAAGAGTGATCACTAAAGCTGCAACGTTGGAGTTAAAGTAGCAAAGAGTCGGACCGGGTAGGCACAAACGGCATAAGAAACTCCCAAACTGCTGCGAACGGCCGGATATTTTTGCAAGCTATCTACCATTGCGGTATTATTTGGTTTTATTAAATTGGGATGCAACTTACCTCCGGAGCAGTGATGCGTGGTGGACAACAAAAAAAAAGTTTCTTTTTAAACTAGGGGTTTGTCCGGGATCATAAGGCATTTTCACAACAAGAATTATTTGCAATATTACATGTCAATGAGTACAACTTTTTATTTTGCATACACGCCTATGGTTCGCATATAATTGTTTCAGATTAAGTGATTACTAGTCATAAGTCATAAGCATAGGCGTTTACAGGAATATTTTCAGAGGGAGCAACAAATGTTTCATCGCAAAATGTTATGAAATATTAAAAAAAACGCTGCTATTTTAAATGTTCCATTGTCCTTCCAAAAGCGACTTTTAAAAAAAAGTAGCCTCCAATTTAAACTTTTATTATAAAATTAAAATTTTAGGACCCCTAAGCTTAGAATTATTATTCGATTTAAACTTACTTTTAATCTACGATTTAAGATTTTTTAATTAGTTATAAACAATTATTGATCAATTAAAGTAAAAAACGCCTTCAAAAGACATCCTACAGCATATAATGACAAGGAAATAATTGAAGTATGCGCTGTGACCAATCGCTAGAGCAACACGTAAACTCTGAATTCATAAATGTATCAATACATTAAATGAATGTAGAGTTTCCATCAAAAATTTCTTTAGCGAGCGGCAATAAATCTAAAGAAACTATTTTGCAACAACTAGATGTAGTTGGAACCGTGGCGTATTTAGGGGGGAACTGCTGGGCTGCAGCCCCTGCCTACCCCCCCTAGGAACCCGGATCTAAAAGTCTAATTTAACCTAATTTTTCGTCTCACGCTTGGACTATTAATTTAAATAATATATTCTTGGCTTAAATTACAAAGGTCTTGTAGGAAACGTTTAGTTTTTAAACTTTTCCTTCTAAAAGTCCTGTTTTATATAGAGATTAAGGTTTCAGATGCATATCGTTTTAGTTATTGGTTTTTGATGCATTTTTAAAGGAAAAGGAGTAAAAAGAATAATATTTTATAGTATTTTTCTATTATATACTTGTCTGTTCCGTTTTCCCTTTTTTAGAGCTGTTTTAAATCAACAAAAATATAACCCAATGCAATAAAATATTTTTACAACAAAAACAAAAAACAATTAGGTATTTATTTTAAAAAAGATAAATTAAAGTAAAAATTGTAATTGAAATATGTTTTATGGAAGAAGTGTGATAATTTATATTAAAAAAATAGTATAGGAAGAAACGAGAATGCTTTATTATGAATATACAAAACGGCACTTAAGAAGGAGTATTTGAAAACCTAATAATTTGCACCAAAAACTGCTCTTAGATCTACGCTCCTAAAATATATGATTTCTGAAAAAATCATCAATTTTCGACTGGTTAGCGATATTTACCCCCGGATTTTGGCTTGGGGTAACAGTAACCAAGTCGAATTTAATGCTAAGAAAACCCAGGCAGCAGTCTTCTCCAAAAAGGTTAACATTGCAGAACCGGACATAGTCATGGCAGGACACGCAATTCCCCTGGCACCGTCTATTAATTTGCTGGGGGTCAATCTGGGAGGTAATATGTCTTGGCATGATCACGTTGCCGCAATTGCCAAGGCAGCTGCACAGAAACTTGGTGTACTTTTCCGCACCAAAAGGTTGTACACACCTTATCAACTTTTGACACTCTACAAAGCCCAGATTCGACCATCATTAGAATATTGCTCTCATGTCTGGAGCTCTGCACCCAAGCACACCCTTCGGCTACTGGATTCCATTCAAAAGAGAGCCGTTCGTCTGATCGGCGACCCAGAGCTGACCAAGACCCTCGATAGCCTGGAGCATCGAAGACAGGTTGGTGATTTGGCTCTCTTTTACAGATATTTCCATGGCAGGTGTTCGACTGACATTGCCCACTTGATTCCACCTAGAGCAATGCAAAACAGAAATACACGGCGAACCACTACCGCTCATCCATATGTTGGTCAGCTTAGTACTCCTCGAACTTCATTGTTTAAGAATTCTTTCATCTTTGTGGAATGATCTACCTGAGGTCGTGTTTCCCAATGAATACAATCTTCAACGTTTCATGACCAACGTTAATCGCTTTTTGTGCACTCGCACCTCCCAGAGCGCCCTAAAGGATTTTTCCTACAGTGCAGGTGTTTTATTATAAAAAAAAAAAAAAAAAAAAAGGAGCATATTTTCCACTGAGTTGGAATACAAAATAATTGTCTCGGTTGTCTATCATAAAGGATTATATAAATAAAAAACTTTGATTTATTACTTATTGTTTTAGGCATCCCACAACATGTGCCTCCATCGCAGAAATTTTATCCGTCCTGTTCTTTAACACCATGCGCTACACAGTCAACGCCCCCAAAGATCCCTCTAGTGACAGATTCGTTTTGTCTAAAGGTCATGCAGCCCCAGCTTTATATGCCGCCTGGGTGGAAAATGGCTTGATTCCAGAACAAGAAATACTGAAACTAAGACAATTGGGTTCAGACCTTGAAGGTCATCCCACACCTAGATTAAACTTTATTGATGTTGGAACAGGATCCCTCGGACATGGATTAGCCATCGCTGCTGGTATGGCGTATGCCACTAAGAACTATGACAAAATCGATGCCAGGTAAGTACATTTTCAACATACTTCTAATTATTTATTCAAAATTTTGACCTGAGAGAGAAATTCATCCGCAAACCAATTTACAAATGAGTTTTTTAAACCCTTATGAACATAATTAACATAAATTATAAACAAAAGTGGTCCTAATATGCTTTCCTAATGCGGAACACCCCAAATACTGTCTCTCTTATTAGATAGTTCTTTGTTGACCTTAGTTTAGTGATATCGATCTTTTAAGAAGTCTTGAATCCATTCTACCGCGTTGTCTTTTAAACCATATAAAATTAGCTTTTTAATCAGAATATCCCTATCTATCGTTTCAAATGCACGCTTCAGGTCAATGAAAACACTCAAAGTTAATTTGACTCACTCATACATTTTCTCACACATACATATTGCAATGCAGACTCACACGAGTGTTTTTTCCTAAATCCACTAAATATCAATCAAATATTTTTTCAGAACTTACTGTTTGATTGGAGACGGAGAAAGTGCCGAAGGATCTATCTGGGAATCCATTGCCTTTATCAGTTACTACAATTTGGATAATGTTGTACTCATTATCGATGCTAACAGACTTGGACAGTCGGAGGCCACCACTATTGGACACAAGCTTGAAATATACAAAGCTCGACTTGAGGCTTTCGGTTGGAATGCTTTAGTTGTAGATGGCCACAATGTTGAGGATCTTGTAAAAGCTTTTGATTCTGCTGCTGCCACCAAGGGCAAGCCTACAGCTATTGTAGCAAAAACTTACAAAGGAAGAGGTTATCCTGATATTGAGGATAAGGACAACTGGCATGGTAAACCTTTGGGCAAAGAAACTGACAGAGTATTATCCCATCTTACCAGTGTCCTTAAAAATCAAGGTATTGTATAAAACCTGTAAAATCAAGCGCAATACTCTTACGATAATGATTTTGGTTGAATAATAAAAAGAGTGGAATATATATGTTTAAAATAATTATTTTCTAGGCCCATATAAATATACCATTCCCAAACCAGTAACTCAAGCGCCTGTAGTCAGCATTCAAAATATTCAACTTTCGTCCCCACCGAATTACAAACTTGGCGAATCTTTGGCAACCAGACAAGCATATGGAACAGCCTTGGTTAAAATTGGTCAAAACAACTCTAGGGTTATTGCATTAGATGGCGATATGAAAAACTCTACATTTGCGGAGCAACTTAAAAAATATGATCCTACCAGATATATTGAATGTTTTATCGCCGAACAAAATTTAGTTGGTGTTGCTACCGGTGCAGCTTGCAGAGATAGAGTGGTTGCTTTCGTTTCCACGTTTGCAGCCTTTTTAACCAGAGCTTATGATCAGGTTTGTTATCAATATAATTTTTTTTTTAAATAGCTATTGCTTTGAATAGTAGAATCGATTGTTTGAAAGCAAAAATCTCTTCAGCTATATTAAAGACGCATTTTATATTAGAAATATTTATTATACTTATTTTAGTATTTATAGAAGTAAGAATCTTATTTCAGTAGCTATTTAGTTGGGCGTGTACCTTTAGGAAGAGTTAAGGGATATTATAATTTATATCACCTACAAAATTCTTAGTAAAATGTTAAACATTTCTGACTTGTTCAGTCTAAACTTAATAGATATTCTAACTTCAATTTATATATGCCTTTGAAAACCCGAACATATTCTCCACATGCTTGAAAGAGAGGGTAAGGGAAGGGGTGTAGTTATTAGGGTTAGTTGATTACCTAATTTAAAAGAATCGACATGATTGTAAACAAATGTTTTCTTATGATCAAGCAAATCATAACCACTTATTTTATAATCAAATTAATTATTAATTCTTATTTTAGATTCGTATGGGCGCCATTTCACAAACAAACATCAATTTTGTGGGATCCCATTGTGGTGTGTCTATAGGAGAAGATGGAGCTAGTCAAATGGCTTTGGAAGATATTGCTATGTTTAGATCAATTCCCGGATCTACAGTCTTTTATCCAGCTGATGCCGTATCGTGTGAAAGGGCTGTAGAATTAGCTGCTAACACTAAGGGTATATGTTACATTAGAGTCAACAGACCTCCAACTAAAGTTATCTACGGGAATAATCATCAGTTTCAGGTAACCAGCAAATATATAAAGAATTTACTTACATTACCAAATTTTCACCTGCGGCGCATTTGTTCTAGTCATTTCTTTATTAGGCAAATGATATTAGTTATAACTGCTATAACTACAATGATCGGCAGAGATGTGCTATATAGAAAAAAATTGTATTATGAGCTGGGACAATTTATACAGTGTATTTACTTGGTTGGCGTCATTTGGAAAACTTTTTTATTATTAATTTACGAAAAGACGATATTCTTTATAAAGAGTTCTGCATGGTCCAACACCTAAAATGCAACCATCAGACGTTAAATTTTTAGTCGTATCCGAGGTTATTCAAAGAATATAAATTTGGTACAATAATAAATACCTTTATTTATGATATAATCGAAAACTGTAATTATCAAAAGTAGTTCAGTATGAAAAAAACTATATCCTATATGCAATTTCGCTGAAATAGTAGTTTGTGCAACAAGAGTGAATATGATGACTATATCTCACGAGAAAGTAAATTGAGCATGACGCCGTAGGCGACACTAGAAGCCCGGTATGGACTCGGTATAAGTGATAAATATACACGGTATTACAGTTACAGAATAATCCTTTAAAATAGAGATGCCTCCTTGTCAATTTTAGTTTCTGCTTAAAAGTATTTTTTCTTTTTATTAGATTGGCAAATCGAATGTTATCGTATCATCAAACAACGATAAAGCCCTTGTAATTGGCGGGGGAGTTACTCTTCAAGAAGCCATAGCTGCTGCTGAACAACTTTCCAAACAAGGTATAAACATAAGGATTTTAGATTTGTTTACCATCAAACCCATTGATCAACAAGGTATTATCAAAAACGCAAAGGAATGTGGCGGTAGAATTCTTGTTGTTGAAGACCATTATCCAGAAGGCGGTATTGGTGAAGCAGTTCTGTCCACTGTGGCTGAAGAACGAGATATCTACGTTAAGAAGATTGCTGTTCCCAAAGTTCCTAGATCAGGAACAACTGCTGCTGTTCTGGATTACTACGGGTTCACAGCTAAACATATTGTTAGTTATGTACAAGAAGTTATTAAACATTAAAATGATGCATTAAAATTTGCTTATTATTTTAAATAGTCCACTTATCTATGTACTATATTATATTGTGACGTTTTAATTCACATTATACATTAAAGGGGTTTTCATTACAATATGTGTAAAATTTCTGCTTGTAAAAGGCTGTACATCATTCCAAACCAAAAATAAAAAATAAATCAGTAAGAAACTTGTAGTAGCCGAAGGGTGTGCTTGGGTGCAGAGCTCCAGACATGAGAGCAATATTCTAATGATGGTCGAATCTGGGCTTTGTAGAGTGTCAAAAGTTGATGAGGTGTGTACAACCTTTTGGTGCGGAAAAGTACACCAAGTTTCTGTGCAGCTGCCTTGGCAATTCCGGCAACGTGATCATGCCAAGACATATTACCTCCCAGATTGACCCCCAGCAAATTAATAGACGGTGCCAGGGGAATTGCGTGTCCTGCCATGACTATATCCGGTTCTGCAATGTTCCCCTTTTTGGAGAAGACTGCTGCCTGGGTTTTCTTAGCATTAAATTCGACTTGGTTACTGTCACCCCAAGCCAAGATTTCTTCCAGGTCATTGATGGTGAAGGTGTCTGAGAGAAACCCGTCAATCGCCACTTGCAGAGAACGGTTCTTAAGGAAGCTGGTTAACCAAAAAAGGCCTATAAGGCCCATTCTATCCTCTATCGTCTGGATAATGTCAGCTAAACGAGACCTATAGCTTAATTTGGAATCCGAACCACGTGTATGCACTAGTTATCCTTTTTATGCCCCAAGAAGTCCATGACGCCTTTCTCGGTCCCGATATTAGGAGTCACTAGTAGCGTACTGCCTTCTTTTATCCACTAAATTTCGGACATACTTTTTTTATTATGCGTATACTCCGGGGATCGAACCCGGACCGCCATGGTCGAATGCGAGTACCACAACCTCCGAGTCACTGCCGCGGTTAATTTTACTATTAGGGAATGTGTTTATTTTACATTTTAATTCTAAAACCACAAGATCTGATGATGCCCTTACAAAAACTCAAAATAGTTGTACTACAAGAGTGAATCATATCGCACGAGAAAGTAAATTGACCACGATGCTGTAGGTGGAATGCTCAAACTTCCCAGCACAACATGGAAAATCCACACGAGTTGTACAGTATAATTTTTCTAAGGCTCAACTTCCGAACTGTGTACTCAAAATTTGAAAAAATTGTGTAAATTAGGCATCACAACTGGTATTTTTAGTTCGCCGTGAACTTGTGAGAAAGATAATAAAAATTGTTGAAGAAAAACTCATTTCGTTTGCAAATCCATGGAGCAAATTACACAGTATCATATTTGTCAACTTGGGTAATTTCTTACATTTACACAAAATTTACTTTGAATATATCTTTCTCAAATTCGACCTTTTGCAGAATAACAGACAAAAAGCTCTTATTTTTCTCGGTCATAGCGATATGATTATTCATTCTACTAAAATGTAGATACTCTTGGATGACTCCGAAAGATCAGGAAGATAGCTGTAAAATCCGTTTTAAACCGTTAAAAACGGCTTTTGTGCATTATTATTAACTTTTAACGTTCGATACGATTAAGTTTTCCAAAATAATCGCCAATTTACATACTAGTAACACTGTAAACGGTGCAATACTGTAGAAATAACATAACCTTAAATCATTAGTTATGCAGAACAAGACAATAACCTTAAAAATGTAATTAGGCAATCCAACGATGTGTCCAAATGGCGGCTGGCTGGCAAATACTGCTTTGTAATTGGTGCACGTGACCATTAAAATAATGTTGTTGGTGGCATTTAACTGGTGACTCAATGCTTTTTACCAGCCAACCGCCATATTGAATCACGTGGTTTGGATTCCCTAATTAGGCAATCCAACGATGTGTCCAAATGGCGGCTGGCTGGCAAATACTGCTTTGTAATTGGTGCACGTGACCATAAAAATAATGTTGCTGGTGGCATTTAACTGGTGACTCAATGCTTTTTACCAGCCAACCGCCATATTGAATCACGTGGTTTGGATTCCCTAATTAGGCAATCCAACGATGTGTCCAAATGGCGGCTGGCTGGCAAATACTGCGTTGTAATAATTGGTGCACGTGACCATTAAAATAATGTTGCTGGTGGCATTTAACTGGTGACTTAATGCTTTTTGCCATCCAACCGCCATATTGAATCACGTGGTTTGGATTCCCTAATAATCAAATTCAAATCTTCAAATTTCGATTACTTCCGGAGATATCCGAAAAAAGAAATAAAAAACTAGTTTTTATTTTTTATGACAAAATAAGTACTGATTATTCTTAAAAACAAAGAAAACCTTCCTAAGGCACTTTTCGAGATAATAATTTTAAGAGGTCAAAGGTTACCCAAAATTTTTTAAAAAAATTCAGGTCCGTATTAAAAAAATTTAAGTTGATATAGGTAAATAGCTAAAAAACGAACGTCGTATCTGAAAAATAAAATTATTTTCTTGAAGAGCATAAAAAATTGTCTTAAGCTCTTAGTTTTTCAAAATAATCAATATTTTGTCATAAAGAAAATAAAAACCAAAATTAACTTGTTCGTTTTTTTTTTGGGATGCTCCGGAAGTCATCGGAAATTTTTAATTTTTTTTAACAAATAATTCAGCATTAAATTATGTAACTTTACGTCCATTTAACCAAACCTCTATCCCTTATAGTTACCGAGATAGCAATGTTAATGGATCGACACCCTGTATTCTCATTAAAGATTTTTGACTTGATATTTTGGCCCCACCTGTATCGACTATCACAAGCCTCCACTGTACCTAAGTATAAGTTTATTTAGTAAATGGTTATAAAAAACTTTATTTAGCTTTTTAACATATGAAATAATTTTTTATTTTATCTTTCAACATAGGATATCTTCCCTTAACTAGTATTATTGCTGTCACCTCAGTAACTTTTACACCAAATGCATGTAAATTAAGATCTCACATCATTTTCTATAAAGATATTACCGTCCATACTTCTGGTCACTTTTTAGGCGATTCATCTTGATGGCAATCTCTTAACCGCCTGCGCCTGTCAGCTGTCTTTTCCGCTTTATCTCTTTTTGTTTCTTTATTGTTCGCAATCCAGTTACCGATACACCGTCTATTTTCCAATCCTGTGGGACTTCCGAGTAGATGGATGGATTTTTTATAGTCTTTTATTATATTCCAATTTGGAGCGTATAGGTTCTACATATAATAAGAAATGGATTTCCGTGAACACGTGGGATCGCATAGAAATAAATAATAACGTGAGGATAGAACGTCTTTGTTAGTAACGTTTTTAATAAATCAGCGTTGTATATTTTTTGAAAGTAAGTTTACTTTATTTTACACAGGAGAGAGATATTTTGAAGACAAATTTGAAACTCACTTGTCTTTTTAGTTTGCCGTAAACGGCCGAGAAAGATAATAAAAAACAATTGAAGAAAAATGCATTTCGTTGGAAAATCCCTCGGCAAATTCATAGATTAAATTATACTGTAACATATTTGATATTTGTCGATTTGGGTCATTACTTATATTTACACAAAATCTATATTTTTTATATTCGACCCTTTGCAGACAACAGACAAAAAGCAATATTAATAAGAATGGACAATTAATTTTTCTAACCCATTGATTAATTGTTCTGCTGAAATGTATTATTTGACTGCTTGCATAGCAAACAAACCATTTTTTTATGTGCACAACAAGTAGGGTTGCCACCTTTTTGAAAATAGAAAACCGGCGTTCGGGACCGTTGACCAAAAAAAAAAGGCTGCAAGTGTAGAACTAGTTTAAAAAAATGCGAACAACTTTAAAACCAGAAAATAGAACTTTATTGTTAAAATTAAAATGAGTGCAACATTTAGGCACAACAAGCTATAGCTATAACTCGAGCTCGAGCTACATCTATCGGATAAATGCACAAATACACTTGTTTAAATTTTAAAATGGTGTTTTGTATTTGATTTTGCTGCTTTAATAAGTTTTGCTTTGTTACTTAATGATGAATAAAATTCCGAACAAGAAAGCTTAATGTTAGAACGAATGCAAAGTTCTGCTTTCACCATTTCAACTGCCAGTCTGTTTCTGTCATCATCCCATAGTTGGTTCATGATGTTGAAAATCCTTTCCACATACGCATTGCTACAAGGAACAGACAAAACTACCTGAACTATTTTTCTTAAGATTGGAACTTCCACTTTCTTCAAAAATAAACACCGCAACAGAAATATCTTGATGAATAAAAGAAGGAGATGCGTCTTGAAGCAAAATTAATTCTTCGTAAAGACTATTGCCATCGCTGTCTTGAAGTTCTATGCCAATGTGCGACGCAATTAAGATTATTTTATTCAGTTCTGGAATGCGGTCTTTCAAATTAAATGATTTAAATAATAAAAAAATATTGTTTTCAAAATCAAACCATTTTTCTAAGTATTCTATTGCTCGATCGTAGACTTGAAATGGGATTCTTTGGAATCCTTTGGAGCGAAAAATTGTGTCATAACATCAGACATCTTACTAGCTTTTTCTATATTTACATGTTTTGCGGTTCCATTGTGAGATTTTATAGCTTTAAGGCCGTCGTATTTATTAAATTCGGGTAAATCCCCCAAATCCGCACGGAAAACAGGGTACCTACTCTTGTTATGTAACAGAAAACATAAATTCAATGAGTGAGAAATACGGCTACCCACCAATAGATTGCGCCTTGTATTACAGTTTCATTACATTACTGTTCGGAGAGTCCGATTCGATGATGTTAAGGTGGTAAGAAAACCGGCCTTTTTTGGATGCTAACCGGCACCCGGCCTTGTTAACGGGAAACCGGCCAGGCCAGTGGAAAACCGGCCAGGTGGCAACCCTAACAACAAGAAGAAATAACATAACCTTAAAACCAATTCGAAAATGGACTTATTGTTAATTCTAAAAATCAATTAGGGAATGTTGAATTTTGGTAGTAGTATAATAAATTTAATCGGGCCTATATATGATTTACTTTGCCTAATCTATATATTCTGCAAATAAACACATAAATAATTTACATTTGTTTAAAAAAAGATAAGATACATTTCTATTTGCTCTACAGGAATCGCTTAAACCATATAAGATACAGAGATGGTTAATTAAAAACAAGTTACTCTCTATTAAATTCTGCAACATATTTTCAAATTTAAAAAACTTTAAATCCTTCCGAAGATATTCGGGCAAAACCGAATTTTCGCGATTTCGTTTTAATATTTTTCTGACTCCATTTGAAGAAATATGTTAAAATTGCTTCCTAAATAATATTTTTTATCCTCTACAAGTGGATGTAATTAGATTTGTAATCCGACGTTTCGTTGTTTCCAAACCAGCATCAATGTTGCTATGTTTAATAGTCGGGAAATTTTAGTTTGCCATTTTTTAATTCCCCTCCTCTTTTATAATTCAATGACCTATCACACCTATGGTCAAATCACTTTAACTTGAGAAAGATGACACAAAAAACAATTGAAGAAAAATTAATTCCATTGGGTGAATCCATGGCAAAATTAAACGGTAACATATTTGTCGAATTAGCCGTTTTCCTTTTACTCACAGAAGAAAAAAGGGTTTGTTCCTTTTACTTATAGAAAATTTTAAATGCCATTAAAGACATCAGGTTTATATCTATCTTTTTCAAATTTGACATTTTGCATAATACGAGACAAAAATGACTATAGTTATTGTAAAAAACGAACAATGTGTTGTTTTGTACCAAAGCCATTGTGATCTCTTGGTTTTCAGAAATGTTTTCTTGGTTGCCTACTTTCGCTAACAAAAAAGCCCAGTTTCTCAACAAAATAGCTTTAAATTCATTTAAAAAATACTTTTTGGGAATGAATATTAACTTTTGAGTATTCGTGATGGTAAAGTTTTTTAAAATTAATTACATTCTTTTCCAATTTACAGTAATAACATGGCACCGTTGTAACCGTTAGAAGTGGCAATACTGTAGGACATTTTTCTGACAAGCCGATATGACATTACCTCAAAAGTCAAAAATATTATTTAATGTCTTCTTTGTGTGTTTTGTTCTGGTTTTATGGACTTGTCTTAATTTTCTAACATTTAAGGACTATTCACCAGTTTAATTTCTATTTCTGTTGCATATAATAAAAGTTTTAAGGTCGATTGGGGCCCTGTTGAATATATCAGAAAATAATGTAAATAAGTGTGTTGGAAAAGGATTTACTTACAACAAAGGTAAATACAGATTTTCATTTTGTTAGATTTACATTATTTTTATGCTTTAAATGTTGTAGAAATTGTGCAGAAAAAAGTTGAAGACTGGAGATTTCTTAAATAAAGTGAACAGTTAAACATAAAAACCAGTTTAGAGGTAGGTATTTACATGTGTTAAGTGTTAAGTATCATATCTTCAACTCTGGCACCATTTTGATCACTCTTTCAGGAAAAAAATTAATAAAAAACTGGTGTATGCATGCATAGGATCTCTGAAATTATTTTTTTTTATCCTATTTTTGGGGGTTGATATGGCCAGAGCTAATAAGCACTGATTTGAGAGCTGTAATAAAAAAATTGTATTGTATAATGTATAAGAATAAATAAATAAATATTGTTCCAATATGATGTGCTCTATGCAAATATTTCAAGTTATGGACTCAATATTAAATTACTAACTGTTTTACACTACACAACTTTTTTTGATATCAGCTTAAAAACACATTAATTAATATAATTTTCTGCATAATAGGTATATACTTTACATTAAGATCGAACCACAAACCCGAAGAAATAATAATTTTTATCTGAAAACCCCCATTTGAAATGTTATTGTGCTCAATATAACCTTTTAGAGTTTATCATGTCAGTACATGTATGTCTGTTATGTCCTGGTATATGTTTGTCAGCAACTGCACTACCAATTTAATTTTTTTTTATTTTATAGAAAAGATTCCATGATGGTTACATACAAGATGACATGTAAAAACTTTAAAATATAGTGTTTCAGATCACGGACAACACATCTTATAGGAAAATTTGTGTAAGTTATTTATTTACACCAGGAAATCTATGGAAACCCCTCGGGAAAACCTAAGACAAATTAACTTAAAGCTGACACCTGTGCTTTTCAATAGCTTTGGGAGTCCCATATGAGATAGTAATAGTCCCTATATTTCCTTCCTACCCAACATCAAAAATACTTGCACATGTTCTAATTTTAATTTTTTATCAGCTTTTTAATTAGAATTGCATGTTGCAGTGATAATGTTACAAGAGTTTTTTACTTTTATTTTTATTATTAGTTAGCAGGCTCTTAGATGTTTTCTTGACATACATTTGTATCTGACAATTTTTTTTTCTGTTTTAGGAAAACAACTTACAGTTAAAATGATTTATTGATAAAACCGAGGATAAAACGATATCTATAATTCCAAAAAAATCAATATCATTGCATGTCAATACAATGACATGGTGAAAATAATGGGGAGACTAATGTCAGGTTGCATAAAGAATTTTCATAATAAATAACTAACCAGCCACTTTGACGGTGGCATACATGATATTGGCAGAAATACTTTTTTCACAATCACATAGATCTGGTTGGCAAGTTTGTGAGTAAATTATGCCTACCAATGTCATTTATGTCAGAGTCAAAGTTGTTGGTTAGTTAATTGTTGTTAAAAATCTTTGTGCAACCAAATATATAAGTTTTAAATACACTAATTTGATTTTCAAAACCCATATATCTTCATCAAAATTCAATCCATTCCATTTTCACTTCAATGGGTAGGCTGTCTTTTGGACCACTTAGTACAATGTGTGTTACTTCACTTTATGTCTTTTTTATACAGCGTGATCGTTAATAGTCATAGTCAAAAAAAAAATTTGAAATTTGTTTATTAAAAAAAATAATTTCCAAAAATCGTTATTATTTTTTTAGAACCATTTATGAAAAGGAAAGACCTATCGTCGTGACAAAAAAAAGGCATTTATGGACTAATAAATTACTAATTTGGGAAGCATGTTTATAGAATATGTTGTGTCGACATTCAGAGACGAGCCGCCTTAAGGCGAACGTCTAGGAGTAGGGATACAATTTCCTACTAAAACGATAGTACAGTGCGCACAAGCCCTCTGTCTATTACTCCATTTTAACTTAGTATGTCGAATCTGTGATATTATGTAGTGTGAATAAATTTATATACCGAATAAACTGTGTCTACTTTCAACAATAAACCACCGGTCACATCTAAGACATAACAGAATATATACTGACTTAAACACAGGACTAACGTTCTTGAAGAAGAATAAAACAGAAGGCTTCCTATTAGATAAGGACCCTCTGGTACTTAAGTTCAAAAGTCATAATTGTGAAAGTTCGAGTAATATTTATTTATAAAGATTTTAGTAGAGTCATCGAACAAATATATTTTTTTTAATAGTACATAGTTATATACAATTGCAACTCAAGCAAACTTAATTTTAATCCTGATTTCTTCATATATAACAAATATAGGGTGTATTTAACATAAGAAATGTACTGTAAACCTAAAACTGAAATATATTTGATTTGTATACATAGATTAATTATTATTTAATTGTCTAAATAAACTTACCTATTTTGAAAAATGAGAAAAAGTATAATGTAAGAATAAAGTATTGTTTCAGTTTGATTTCTATCAATAAAGAATTTTCATTTTTTAAAAATAACTATGCTAGAGAGACTGCTAAGTGTAAATAAAAACATAGTCTTATAGTTTTAATCATGTTTTAATATATTAGTACACAAACACATTGGATTGTAAGTATTGACGTTCATACATTTATTAGTTGACTATACTTATAAAGATTATTTTATTTTTCCCATATTTGTTAACCATGCTCCCTAGGAATACTTTTTTCTCAAAAGTATTAAGCCGTAATGCTTATACGTATCTAGATATTTTAAAATAAACCATAGAGTATAAAATATTACTAACCTAATTAATTCCTGTAAAATAGAAAATGGTCTAAAAAAACTCACAAATTATTATTATTTAGCAATAGTAAGAGGTAGAACCGATGAGACTATTCTGTTATCACATGTAAATATCACAGTGTGTAAAGGACGAATGAGCTGTTCCATTGTTTAATGTCTCTGTCAAGTCTATTCTTAAATTGGTTTATTGGGGTTGCATTGACTGTGTCTTCACTCAGTCGATTCCAGTTGTACACTACACAGTTCGAGAGAAAGTTTCTTTGTAGAAGTTTGGCACATCTTTCCTTTGATAACTTCTTATTAATCCACTATATTTTTGTTAATTCAAGCAACACATAAATACATACTTATGTTAGGGTAAGTGCATTCGATGCATTTTTCTGATATTCTTGACTAAAATATTGTTTTTAACAAACTTAGTTGGGTTTAAACATAACATGGCTGTGAAATTAAAATGCAGTAATCTTTCTCTTATAAAACTGTCCAATTAAGTTGTGTAGTAGAAACAGCTTTTCTTTAGAGTATTACATAGGTATATAAAGGTTTTAATTCTGCTTTCATCATAACATAGAGGTGTCCAATTTATATTAATTCTCGCACTAAAATCACTTCTTCAATGAAATTTAGGTATATATTAGTTTTCATTCTTCTGCTCTCACCATAAAGGGTAGGTTTCCAGTCTCTTTATCAGCTTATTAAAAACCAAAACATTATTTTGCCACTCAAAGCAAAGAAGTTTTATTTATCCATAACTGGAACATCGCCAACATTTAGCTATTTTCAACTTAAATTTAATAAACTGACCGGTCAAAGGGCATAGATAACTAAACACATAATCCACAAATGTTTTTAACTATAATTTTCACTCAAATGTACGAATACCATCGAAGAAAGGTTTTAATTACAGCAAAATAAAAAATAAACAAATCTGACAGAATTGTCACTTTTTGAAATGTACCCTAACCTCACTTCTCTAAAGTGTCAAGTAAAATTTAACGCGTGTTTAATGGGTTTCTGTCATCTTTCTCAAGTTAAAGTGATATGACCATAGTATTATTAACACGTTAGAATAAGTGTCAATAATTAATCTTATTTGTAACTGTGTGTTAACTGTCTCAACTGTATCTATAGTAGGCTGTGACAGGAATTTGTTTATGTAAATTATAAATACTTGCCACATGACAGATTAGGACAATGGCCGCTCGTAGAGTAGGGCCACAGTATCGTGGCTCTACATACCTGTACACCAAGCTTTTTATTTCACACTCATAATAATTATTACTTTGTCTCCTTAAGCTTTATTCTTTTTGTAAATGTGAATAATTTACAATTCAAGACGTTGATATCTGATAACGCCTAACTAGTCAAAAACTCCCTGAAGTATGGGTGACGCCGCCACGCTGCTCCGGCCAACTCTGTATTTGGCCCTATATTAAACGCGTACTATAGAAATAATAACACCACAATGAATATATCGCCCTCTCTTACTGACGCTTAAGGGAATCGGCCTTGTTTGGCCTGGCCAGATCCTCATATAATGCTTTATTTTATTAAGAGTAAAGAGTCCCAATCGGGTTATGGCACTACTAGGGTATATAGTTATGCTTTCGGCTTTGCTACCGCTACCAGATACCAGGTGGCAGCTATTTTAAAAACGGGTTTGCCTGTCGAGATTTAATTTTAAAATAATTTACTTTTTTAAGTTGTTAGGTACTATTTAACATAAATTATTCTTGTAGGTTAGGTTTAGGTCAGTTCGTCAGTGGATTTTATACCTGATTTCAGGTTTAGAATGAATAAAATAAAAGAGAAAGTACTTAGGTTAGGTATGTTGTCTGCCGAAAAACATTTCTAAACAATATTGATAACATCAAGAACAAAGTGAAAATTTCAGTGTTTTGTGAACAATTTTTGTTACTGGAATATCTTTATTTAATTAGTCGGTACGTTTTTCCGATTTTTTTTATGTAGAGGGTTGTACAAATTCGATGCACTAGCATTGCTATCTCGGTAACTACAAGAGATAGAGAGTTTGTTAAATAAAAGCAAAGTTGCATATTTTAATAGTGAACAATTTTTTGAAAAGAAATTAATCAATATCAAATTTCAATGACTTCCAGAGATATCCGAAAAAAGAAACGAAAAACTTGTTTTTATTTTTTTTATGACAAAATGAATACTGATTATTTTAAAAAACCAAGAGCACTTTCTTAAGGTACTTTTCAAGACATAATTTTAAGAGGTCAAAAGCTACTCAAAAATTTCACAAAAATTCAGGTCAGTATTTAAAAAAATTAAGTTGATATAGGTATCTTAAAAACGAACGTCGTATCTGAAATATAAAATTATTTTTTTTTGAACAATTTAATTATTTTTCAAAAATATAGCAATAATTCTTAGGACTAAATCCTTTAAACAGTGTTCTAGACACTTTTAACAAGGATAATAAAATTTTTAACAACAGTGAATAAACTCTAGCTTTAACAATTTACATAACATACCGTAATTATATAATAAATATATCTAACTTCTACTATTTTAAATATCTAGTCAACAATTTTTTAAACTTTGTAACTGTGTTTGTACTTTTAATATTTTCAGGTAGTTTATTATATACATCAGCCGCTTGGTATATAGGGTTAAACTAACCCTTGTTTGTTCGAATATTTTCTTGATAAATGTTTTTTTGTGATCTTGTACAATAGTCGTGAATATCCTCAAAAAATAATATATTTGTATTGGACTTTTGTTTGTTGTTTATTATTTTATACAAATATTTACATTGCTCTAGATTTTTTATTTTGGTTAACTGCCTAACATCCAACTCCCTGTATAAGACCTCTGTGTAAGTTAGCCGATTATAATTAAATAAAAAAAATTCTTAAGTTAGTACTCTACATAATCAATATTTTGTTATAAAGAAAATAAAAACAGAAATTCATTTTTTCGTTTTAGTAGTAATGAGAATGTAAACTTTATTTTCTTCAAATAGAGTCAAAAAAATTAAAAACGAAATCTTCGAAGAGTTTTTTAAATTTGAAAACACAAGAATGCAGAATTTAGTAGGGCTCAACTTTTTCCTAATTTAAGCATATCTATATCATCTATGGTTTACGAGATCCCTGTAGAGTGCATCCTTATCTGGGACACCCTGTATAGACAGATTGCATCGTAGTTTAGAAAATAATATATTTTATTCAACACATGACAGTTATGACTGCCATTATCAATGTTATTTTAGACAAGTAAACTATCAAATAACTCACGTTCATATTTAAAGTAGTATTCCATTTATTTATTACTATTACAAGCAGAATTTTTACACAAATTGATCGGGTTGACTGGAAATCCTTCTTCAAGTATGGTTAAACTTCTCAATTTCTTGGTTTTAGTGGCTGGCAAAACTACGTAAAAATATTTCTCTTTGTCTTGAATATTTTCTATTTTCAAATTGACCAATTCATCGCATTTACAAGCACCGCTAATCCCCATTATCAAAGCCACTTTCATCAACAAGTACTCGTCGTCGGGAGCTTCGTTCAAAAACTTCTCTATTTCAGGTCGTTCTAATGTCTTGGATTTCTTTGGTTTGCATCCCTGTGATTTGCTTTTCAAAGAGCTCGCTAGTTTGCCATATTTTGAAATATCTTTTTTTTATAAAGGTGAATAGTCGAGCGAAGCATCGAGTATTTGGACCATAGCGACGATGAGGCTAATTTTTTTTGCAAATGTAAAAAATAAGCCAATAGAACATTTTCATCGATTATCTTCCGTGAATTCATCCAAAACTCAAGCATTTTGAACTACTTGTCGTAAGCATCTCGGAACTTTTTTGGCAAAATCTGCATCGTTGCTTTTTCTGCTTCCGTAAGGATATCCTCAGGAACGTAATTTTTATCGGTTTCCTCCATTTTCTATAGGGTTTTTTCTTCAAAAAAGCTTCCCTTTTCTGCAGGGAAAACTGACAAGTGTCAACATTTATTTAACATTTGCTATTTTAAACATGCCCGTGGCAACCAACGAAGACAAACATATAAAAAAGACAAACAAACGTTTTAATTGGTCGAAGAAAATTTGACATAAGAAACGTCAAAGCAGCGCCACCATCGGGTCTGGAGGGAACCTCTGGACTATAGGCGGGACTTTCAAATATGACCATTTTAAAAATTTGGGCCGCCAAAATTTTAAAATGATATTTACAGCTTAAAGAATCATCAGGATCCTAATATTTAATTTTTACTATACTTAGAAAATTAAATGAGGATTGTGAATAGTTTGTTGGCTGTAAATATCATTTTAAAACAATCAACCAACTTTGACCAAAATGTAAAAAAGTCACTGTCAAGTCATTCTGACATTTATAGGGTATGTTCACGGAACTTATTAAATTATTATTATCTCATAAAAAACGATTTCTTCCACTCGTTGGATAAAGCATTGTATGCCACTCGTGTGTTATGTTACCTAAGTCACTAGAGAATTTATGCCACTCGGCCTGACGGGCTCGTGGTATAAATCTTTCTCGCGTGACATATTTTTAACATAACACACTAGTACCATAAATAACTATTATATTTCCGCTAGATTAGATAAATACGTTTTCCATGAGGCCATCTCGAGAACTAAAAACTCATTTTTTAAACATTAGACAGATTCAGGACGGTTTTCATTAAAAGAACACACAGTAGAAAGATAGGGTGCGCCTCACAACCCCATGTATATTGCGAAACCATGACCAAGCGAATTTTGGACACTTTTTACTCTTTCCGCCGCTCGCGCTCCAGGGCTGACGAAAACATTTTAATTCAATGATATAATTGTCCGTTTGCATTAATAAAAAACAGTTTCGAATATAATAGAAATGAAGAGTCACCGAGTTTCTCCCCTTTTGGCGAAATATATTTTAGCCCGCATTGAAGAAACTGGCAAAGGAACGTGGCCGGGATTTGTTCCCTGTGTTGACGTTTTATATTATATTTTAAATTAAATTTAATATTGAATGACTTTTAGTTTCTTGTACATGAAACTCGCTTTTTGATTTTGACGGCAGGCTTTAAGAATATTCATTCATTCACTGACATGCAGCTTTAACTGTAACAATATTGATTTAATCATTTTACTACAAAATATACAGGGATGGGTAAAAGAAGATTTTTAACAATAATTAACTAACCAACAACTTTGACTATCACATAAATGACATTGGCAGGCATTATTTACTTACAATCAAAATTGCCCGATTAGTTAATCAAGAATTAAACTAACAGAGCCGCTTTGATTGTGAAAAAATTATTTCTGCCAGTGTCATGATGCTACCTCCGTAGGGGAAGTACTGTGAAGATATATATTTTTTCTATGAAATTTATTTCGTTGAAAAATCGAAGGATCAAATAATTCTGCAACATATTGGTCAGTTTTTTAGCCAACAACAGACAATATCTATGTGGGAGTAGAAAAAATATATATTTTTCTAGAGCTAATGAGTTGCATTTAATCTACTCAAAATAGTAGATAATATAGCACTTTAAGTACAAGGACATCATGATGCTTTAACAACAATGACAGATTTAAAACTTTATACGAGATTTTGATGGTAATACTTTGGCTATGGCCTCTGGTGCCTCAGCTATAATATCGAATGATAACAATTTATCGTTTTCTCTCATTTCTTCTTTCAAAAACCGCACTGAGCAGAAGAAATAAACGTTGACACTACAATGACAATTAGAGTGATGACTCTGTTTAATGATTAAAATCTATAGAAACCGATGACTACTACTAAAAAAAAAGTTTACCCAAATTTAAAATCACCTCAAATAATTTCTAAATTATTCTTGCCGTTTTTCTTTCGAATTAGGCTTTTTTCCTCTTCGTTCGCTGCCAGGGCCATCCCGAGGGGACATATAGTTTAACGTGGGTTCCGAACCACGATCCTCAGTCATGCGACACCCCCTAAGGGCTATCAACCCTCGGTTTATTGCCATTGCATGACCTACCGATTGGGGAGTGTGTATCTTCTTCCGCACCCCACGAAATGTCCGATCTCATCCGGCCTGGTTACCGGCGTGAATGGGGTGGGTTGGGAGATGATACCTTTTATACTCTTCCCTGCATTCTTAAATCCACTAAATTTCGGACATACTTTTTTTTATTGTACGTATGCCCACTCCGGGAATCGAACCCGGGTCGCCGCGGTCGAATACCAGTAGCTCTACCTCTGAGCCACAACCGCGGTTAAATTATTCTTCGTACTAAATATACAAAAAGTCCATATTTGAGCTATAGAAGAAACATTGCTTTTTCAGTCGCCGATAAAATAACATTTTTTCTACTCATACATGGATATTTGTTGTTTCCTTTAAACTAAAGTGATTGGTCCGGTTAACTGAACGGATATAATTTCATATCCATCCTAGTTAGGATATAAGGGAATTAATTTTACACTAGCTCTACTATTTATCATTATTAACATTGACAATACAAACTTTTGCTTTATAAAGATTGTTGGAAATGACCACCTTCATTTAATAGACATGCTTCCGCACGTCTAATTTAATTTAATCGGCTGCGCTTCGTTAAAAAAAAATCAGTTCTCGATCACCAAAGTAGCATTTATCGCACTAGATACAAAAATAACTATTAGTTACAAAAAAAGGGCAGGCTACTTTGCTGGAATGGGCCAGTACTTGGTGCCGTTACTGACTAGTATCGACCGACTAATCTGGATCGAATGATCTTGACCCAATGGTATGGATCGAATGGTATCGGCCTAATGGTCTGGACCGAATGGTCTTGGCCTAATGGTATGGACCGAATGGTGTCGACCCAATGGTCTGGACCGAATAGTCTCCTCTGCATAGTACCGGCCTGCTATTTATATCACTTTACTGAGTTAGTTTATTGATTTGTAATAAAATTCAAGCTCGGTATTATGCTAAGATAGCACCTTGGCAGTTAATGTTTTGATAATAAATAATGGGGTCAGTAGGTATATTTAATATTAACTCTTTAAATAATAAAAATGGAATTTTGGAAAAAATAAGATATTAATGGTATGTCTAAATATGACAATAATATATGTGGCGTCCCATTTAAAAAAATACATGCTTGGTACCCCCTGCATTTCTGAGGGCATATTTACATTAATTTTTAAAATAAACACACCCTCAACCAATACTATTTTTGTATTCACAGTTTTTTCGTCGACCATTACCGAGATATCTACCACCGACGCACTAAATGGACACCGGGTATAATAGTTTTAAAGGCATAACAAAGTGACCTGATAAAAATGTTGGGACGACCCTGAAAATGTTGTAGAAAATATAACATTATTGGCTTCGAATATAACGAATTCATTCCCTTTGACCGGCGGATGATGTATGCGACGAGCCCATACACCGCGATCCTTTCAATCGCAAAAGTAGCCACTCGATATCCCGCGATGGATGCATCGGTCCCTGAGGACTTCGTTTTTCCACTAACTCTCGATATTCGGATGTGAAATTGACCATGAGAGATATTGGAAAAGATAATGGAGCATATTTCTTCATCCACAACGGGCGACTATATCCTGTTTGAAAGAGGAGGAATAAAATTCTTTGTATTAAAATTTATAGGAAAAGAATTTTTGTTGTTGGGGATTTTTATTTCGTACATTTCACAGTTTAAAGGTTGTATGTTGTATGTTTAATATAGAAATTAAATGAGTATGTGCTATGTGTGGAGTGCTACCATTTCGATTTAAATTGCGTTCTTAAAATAAGGGGGGGGGAGGCTAGTACCCAAAACTGAAGAAATCGATTTTGTAATGGAATTCTCGTGGGGGAAGGGGTATTTGAGTATGCATTTTTTGATGAGAAAGGATTGGTATTATAGAAGGATGTATTAAGAGATAAAGAGAACGGTGCCCACCCATCCCAAAAATCCTGTTGCCGCCCCTGCCTGTTACGATTTTGTGCAATAACTTTTTACCGTAATATAAGAACGGAGCGAAGCCGTATCGGCGCGTCGACTTCAAGCGATTGGAAATACTGTCCATTGGTTAAGTTTTGTATGATAATTAATTTCTAACTGATTAAGCCAATGAGGAGCCAAAAATGGGCTCGAAAGGCCAATATAATGTTGTAGTCTTTAAATTCTTCATACGGCAACATCGCTTCCTTTGTTATATTTTTTGCTGGTGTTTTATACAGTAGACAAAAATATAAACAAGGATTTTTTTACGATTATCCTTTATTTTGCATACAGTAATAAATAAAACACTACTTGGAAGCGGTATTTTTTAATACTGTCCTGTCAAGTTCCACCTAATAAAAGCAAGTAGTTACTCTGGAGCTTTTTAGATTTCGGTCTTCGCCACTACACGCTGCGTTGGGAACCGAGAAAAAGCGATAGCGGCCGACCTCTTCAGTCGTTCGTTGTGGAGCGCGCAACGAGAAACGGTATCTGGAGAACAGTAGGTAACAGTCTCGTTGTTGACGGCATTTTGTCGTTGAAGGTATGTTGTCAGCCGCGGCGGCGCCAGGGGAGGGCCAGGGTGGGCTCCGGCCCACCCTGAAAACATCAGTGCTCACACTGCTCACCCTAGTGCCCACCCAAAAGTGACGGTTTTGCAATAGAATTTTCGGGGGAAGGGGGATTTGACTATGAAAGTTTTATTGTGTGTTATTTTCAAGAGAACGAGGATGACCTTTTTTTTTAGACGCTACTTTGGACAAGAGGGGGATTTTGTTTTTTTATTACTCATCACTTTTGTCGGGCTTTGCCCTTTGCGTAGGTTGTGGAGGTGTAGTGTTGTGGTTGTCAGGCTTCGCCCTTTGTGTAGGGGTAGTTGACCTTTTTTCTAGTCATTTTTTTGGTACTGCCCACTCTAAAATCATCGGGCTCACTTGTGCCCACCCATCCCAAAAATCCTGGCGCCGTCACTGGTTGTCAGACCAGGGACGAAAGGTTGCCGAGAAAATTGTGGCGGCCGCCGTTCGCGGGTATGTATATGTCGTGTCACCGTTTGATTTTAACTCTGCGACTCGTAGTTATAGTGCTGGTGTTTTGATGGCGCGGTAGCCACGGTGGTATAATATTATTTAAGGGAGGCGGTCTCGAGGATCCCTTTGGCGGATATCGATGATGAAAGAAATAACTCAAGAAGTTGAAAAGCGTTGTTGTCAAATTTGACTAAAATATTTTTATATTATTACAAACTTCAATTAGTTTTGTGCATGGGGTACTAAAATAGAGAACTTATAATTTTTATCAGTCACTAAATTAGTATTAATCGAAGAAAACAGTCTCAGGAACCACCGAAAAAAACTCTTTAAATAAAAGAAAAGAATCACGCTTTAAGTTTTGTCTAATCAGAAGAATTTTCTTGGTATATTTCCAATATAGCGAAAATCTCACCGAAAAATTACTCTCAGTAATTGTTTTTTCAATCACGCCAAGAATTAATATCAAAAATCGTTTAATTTAATTATTAATTGACAGGCGATTTGAATTTTAATATTTATTGGTTTGAGATTTCAAGGTCACAGATAGGAATGATAGATTATTTTTTATTTCGACAAATGGTTTACTATTGTTTTGCAAACCTCTCACTCTAGTTCGTTCCCAAGTAACGGTTATTTAGTCGCGGTATTTTTCTGTATCGGTACGAAATGGAACGTTCCATATTGGCAACAGGATTTTCCACCTCTATAAACTATATGAATTAGTATAGTGTCTCTCAGACCGAGCGCGACACCCTGGGGAAGACCAAATGTTATGGGATCTTTTACTACAAGCTTTTATGTAAGAAATAGCTTCTTGCAGACTGTGATGAACTCTTAGGTTGATTTAAATTAATAAGAACATTTTCTCTGTACAAAAAACACTTCACTAATTTAAAATTACGCGAAAATCGATTTCTCAGCCGTCGTTAAATTAGATCAGATGCTTGAGTGTAATAGGAAGTAAATTATCAACTTTAATTTCCATGTAACAACGTGTTCATTCCTTTCTTCAATGTAGCTTTCCAATAATGAGCAAAATAATGATGGTAAACTTATCAAAAAATTAGTGAATACATATGCATTGCCTTATTTAAAAAAACAGTAATTGGAACTTGATTAATTATGCTTATTTCTGTTGTAATTACATTTTAAACTTATAAGAATTTACATACAGCCTGAGAGCCATGAGTAAAGTTTCAATTAATATATCACACCACATGCATACAGATTAGTTTTAAAGCTAACGTTTTTATTGGGTTCTGCATCGTCTGGCATCAAGTGTTAAAATTGGTTACCAATGGGAGGAACTGAATTTTGCGATTTTCGGGATAGCAATTAACTTAATTTTTTATAATGACAAGACAAACACTATATTCATTTTACTGTTACGGCAAAATATAAATAATACGTTGTGTCAATAAAATACTTTTTCGTACCTGTGATCGGGTCATTGTTGTATATCTGAAAGGTCTACATGATGACTTAAGTACAATTTTAATATTGTCGTTTGTTTAACATTATTTTGCATAGAAATCCTATTATTTTTATTGGGAGCAACTAGGTCAGCTATAATATACTTTTTCTAATCCCACATAGATATTTGCTGTATCCTTTACACTTAAGTGACGAGAAAAGTAGGCTATTCCAATTAACTGTACGGTAAATTTTCATTTTCTTACTGTTCAGTGCTGCACAGTGTTGCGACCTTTGAAAATAAAATTTCTCATTTTTAAAGAAAAATTCTACGAATACACATAATACTGAAACAGTATTTTTTTAGCAGATCACAACTACAAGTGATCTTAAAGAATGTCCTACGAATATAACACTGTGCGTAAAAATTTCTCTTATTCCTATTGAGACAGTTCAGACCTATTATTCCTCTGTGCTTTGTTCTCGCGAATCCGGAAATTTACCATTAGTTGACAACATTGTTACAAAAATTAGATTTCTCTGTGGTGTTCTTATAAAGTTCTGACCAATCACAGTTAAATGTATTACCTAAGGGTCCGCCTTTTTTTTCAAGACACTAAATTATATAATTTATATGTATACAGTACTACACCTTTCTGAAATAGACTATAGTCTAATTTATCAGAACGAATTTTAGTTATTTATACTATGGTATTTTTAAGAACTATAATTCCAGTTTTTACTGGCTAATTCGTAGAACCTTTAATACAAACACATACCTAACAACAGCTTGCGAGTTACGGTCGATATACTTTTTTCATATCTACCCTTAAGTTTCGCTTTAAAGGTTTACACTCCCCCTCCCCGAACAAATACGCCACTGCACTTCTGTGTATAAAAATTATTTGGTAAAGAAACTTCTGACCGTTTTTCCAAAATCCATAAACTTTTCTTAATATTGTAATTTTGGTCTCTTTAGTTTCGGTATTCGTTCGTTCCCTGTTAATAATTCAGCAAGTTTAAAAGGAAATTAGAATGGTTCTAAATCATTCGCAGTGAAAAGAGCAAGCAAGAAAGCGCCGAGAAAGCTTATATAGCGGTGGCGCGCAGAATTCAGAATAACGACTCATTCATAACGCATAATTAATTAAATTCTAATTGCAGCTACTCCGAGCCGGTTCGTTTTAAAGTTTGCAATGTTTTGCGATCGCAGGACATTCATCATTATACTGACAAAAGCGGACGTTAATCGTCCTTGCGGCACCCCCTCTAAATTTCCCCAGACGGATTTGGCCGGGCTTTTGTCTTTGCCCAGGAATATTACGCGATTATTACGTTGTTTTACGCGAAATCTGAATTTTCACGCTTTTGTAGGGAGCCATTGGATTTGGGTACAATTTTAGCAGGAACACCGAATTCCTAAAATTTTATTTTTTTATTTTTTTATTTTTTTATTATTTTATTAGTCTGTTGGGTTGAACAAAGATTTTTAACCCGAATTAACTAATCAGCAAATTTTACTGTAATATAACTGACATTAATAGGTATTCTGAACTCACAATCAAAGGTGCCTGATTAGTAAATTAAAAATTAAGGTAACTGGGCCAGTATAATTGTAAGAAAATTATTTCTGCCAATGTCATGTGCACGGCAGTGGCGGCTCGTCAGGTGGGCTCTTCACCAAAAAAAAAAAACAGAGAAAAGAAGAAGAGGAAAATTTTTCGACAATATTAAATAATAATGTACCAGCTACCATTTTATCCCTTAAAAAATAATTATGTTTGAATTAATAATATTAATTTAATCCGAATGTAGCTATGCCTAAGAGGGCCACGGTTAACTCCGATGGACAATAATTATAAACACTCGTGCATTTTGGCGCGCCCCAGCTGACCGCGTCCATTAGCTTACAGCAAGTGAAGACCCAACGCCCAGAATGGCTTTGATATTCACCGTTGCTATGGTTACGTGACGTCAGTCACGCAAACAGTATGTAACAATTTGCATTATGATGAAGGACAATTTGAAAATAGATCAGTCTAATGCACCATTATTTTAGCATTGGTTCTCCTAACCTTAAGGTATTTATTTTGAGGCTTCGCGAACCTTACGGTTATAGATATCGTTTTTACGTGATTTACTGTGTGATTAAAAAGTTTTGTTTTTATTTTTCAATTAATTCAGTAGTGTATGTACCTACTTAGTTGTGTGTTTTAAAAATGAACCTAATTAATGACAGTTTGTAATTTGTTGGAAACTCCATTCAGTCGTTGGACAGCTGAGGATGTTTGTCTTCGTTAGCTGAGGATAAGAGAGACGTTTTGTTACACGGGTTTTTAGTCAATGTTTGTTGAAGTATCCGCACTATACCTAGCTCTTCACCATATTTTAACACCGCGAGCCGTCACTGGTCCACGGCCTATTTTTGGTTATAAGGGGCCCTAGTCCAGTTACACAATCCGGTGTCCCTAATTATGAGCATGGGCGTCCATAGAGTTAATGTCAGATGGGAAGAGGGAAGGTAACCAAAAAAATATGACATATTTCTCATATATCAAAAGTGGACATCTAAAATATTCAGGATGGCACCGCCCTATAACTTTACAAATTCAAACTTTTTTTTAACTTTGAACTGTAAGTAATTACCCCGATCTTTGGATAAAACGAAATAACGATTTTTAAAAAACCAAATGGCGAAGGCGTCACTGGCCCTAACTCTTAAGGAAAAATATATATTTATCTCTGAATAAAGGCGTTATATAAGGAAATGAAAGTAAAAACAAAGATAACACAAAATCTAACAGAAGATTAATGTTCGCCTGTCTTAGAACTTTCCTAGAAATATTTTTCACCCTGTCAGCGGCACATCTGATACCCCACACTCATACGTAGTTACACCTATAATTTTCCTCTAATCCAAATAAATTTTATCGATTTTTGACGAATTATGTTGTAATTTCCTTATACGTTTTTCCCGAAAATGAATGATGTCGACTCAACACGAACTTATTATTGAAAGCGCTCTTTGACAAGCAATCTGTTTTACTTTGGCTTTCATATTTTCAGTGTGTTGCAAAAAGATTTCCCGAGCCCATTTACTAAATAAATTGAGCGTGTGTGCGTGTATAAGGTATGTGAAAGGCATATTTCTTTATTTTTAGAGAAAAAAACATTGCCAAATTGAACTAAATCACTACCGACAGTATACCATTAACAATTTTGGTTTCCTAAAATTGATATCTGGTTGGCTAGTTGACAAAAACTTAAAAACATTAGTTGGTTTGCTCCTCGGGTATAGGCACAGTTGGTATGTTTTTTGACTTTCGAACTATAGTAGGCTTTGTCACTCACTCTTCATCAAATCCCAGGAGGCCTTGTTGAAGTCATTTACTTACATTTTGATCTGTTCTACGGGTTGCTTCGAATAATTGAGTCCACACATGACGCACCGAGCAATAAAGACAATAATAGGCATTAGTTTCTCTGTCGTATTATATAGTATACAGGGCGATTTATTAAGGTTGGCGAGCGGCCATATCTCGGAAACTACTGGGCATAGAAACTCGGGGGGAAAAAAATGATAACCAAAGTGGCCATGAAAAAATCCTGGAAATAATTTTTAAGTTCCGCATTTTGCCGCAAGGGGGCGTAATTGAGAAGTAAATTTTAAAATTTTGCACATCTCCGAAAATCCCACATTAATTTGATAACATTTGATAACACCATAAGAAAGCTTGGACAATTTATCCATTATTTTGGTCTTATGCTAATAAGAGGGGAGGGGGAAGCTGTTGAAAGTGTGATAATTTAAATCGATGTAACTTATAAACGACTTATCTGATTTTAGCAAACTAAAGACTGGTTGGAAGAGAAATGTATGCACTCTCACCAATCGTATTTAGTTGTCCATAATAGTTCGAAAAAAAAATGCTTGAGGGCGCAATTTGTAATGATAACACATTTTTTGATTTTACTCTGAAAATTAGCTCTACTATTTATTATTATTAACATTCATAATGAAAAGTTTTGTTTTATAAAAATTGTTGGAAATGACCACCTTCATTTAATAGGCACTTGCGCCCATTTAATTATTTTAATTAAGAACGGTGTGCCTGAGGAGAAAAACGCAAGAGACCATTTTTAGGCAGAATTGACCAGGCTAATCAGAAATAATATCCACATGGAAAAATATCAGTGGCGTCCCACTCGCTTCTTCATTTAAAGTTTTAAAAATCATTCTATTGACGATAACGCTGAAACGAACGGAGATATCGAGCTGCGGTTTTAGTATTTTTTCTAGCAAATTTCATCTACTTTTCGATTATGGTATCATTAATATACCATATTATGATTTATTTTTTCAGAGTAAAATCAAAAAATGTGTTATCATTACAAATTGCGCCCTCTAGCATTTTTTTTGAGAACTATTATGGACAAATAAATACGATTGGTGAAAATTGATACATTTCTCTTCCAACCAGTCTTTAGTTTGCTAAAATCGAATAAGTCGTTTATAAGTTACAGCAATTTAAATGATTACACTTTCAACAGCTCCTCCCCCCCCCCCCTCTTATTAAAGTCGGTACGCCAATGAGCATAAGACCAAAATGATGGATAATTGTCCAAGCTTTCTTATGGTGTTATTAAAGATTCTCGGAGATATGTAGAATTTTAAAATTTACTTCTCAATTACGCCCTCTTGCGGCAAAATGCGGAACTTAACAATTATTTCCAGGATTTTCTCATGGCCACTTTAGTCATCATTTTTTTTTCCTGAATTTCTATGCCCCGTAGTTTCCGAGATATGGCCGCTCCGTACCCTTAACTGATCAAGCTGTATAATGTATTACACAGATTTTAATATTCTGGCACTATGCTACCAAATTCTTCAACACTACCAGCTTAGAGATACGTTGTCGATATATTTAATTTGTACAATTTTTTGATCATTGGTTAATTGACAACAAGGACAAGTTGCCTGTTGCGAACTAAATCAAGTTTAGACGACAAAAAGCTAAAATTCTAACGTCTACGTCTAATTGAACTAAAGCATCAGAAGGCAAACGATAAAGCAGCAAAATAAGATTTTAAAAAAGCAGTCTCAAGCTAACTAAATGAGCTGCTTGCTTTTAAAGAAAAAATTCCAACAAGTAGAGTTGTATTTCCCAGGAGGTGCAGACATTTACCTACATTGATCCGCTCACAGAAGACTAAATTAGATGCTCTAACTGTAAATAATGTGTGATATATACAAATAATTCATCAACATTCCCCAATAGTGTCGTTACGTTGTTACGTTGATGGGGCAAAATAAAGAATTTGCATATTTTTGTTGTTTTTAAGTAATTTATTGTTATTTTTATGTTAAGTACAAAATAATATTGGTTTTTAAACCCTATTTTAGGTAAATAGATTTTTATTTATATATTATACTCTTCCTTAATCAAACAATTTTGCAGCATTGTAGAAATAAAAAAGAAATATATAGATAAAATAACGCAGAAGACTAAACTTTTTACTGTTCTATAAAATTAGAAGAATGATCGTCTCTTCAGGTCATAGAGAAGCGGCAACAATTTTTCCCTCTCTCCCTTATAAAAACAACGAAGCAAAAAGCCCTTTCTGCTCCAAATGTCAATATATCCATGTAGTCACAAGATAAGGCCAAACTAGTTAATCTTCAATTTAATTGAATTTCTTACTACATTTTAATTTAAACAATTCAGAGTAAGCCGGGACTTCCGTCCCGATCCTACAATTTGATTTTGATATGAACGTTCCTTAAAATTAAAGTTATTCCATATTTAGGTCAAATTAAATCGAAAGGATTTAATAATCAAGGAGTGCTAAAACGTAAAGAAAACAACTTGGATAAGCAAAGGGGTGCTGGCCGGTCCCTAAGCGAAGACGGCAGCTAGAGAAAGGGTAAGATCTTAAGGGGTCGCCCGCGGAGATAATGGAATCAGACTTAGACTAAATGGGGGCTTAACACTTGTAGCGGTTTCCGGATTGAGCGCTTAGCAGTCTCTTTTCGAATCAACAACCTTCCGCCTTCGTCCATAACTAATGCTCCATTAAATTATTTGTATTCGCCTTCTTGTTCGGAAATTTCATTAACTGTCAGGAATTTAAGGAGTATTTGCATTACGAGTCGTATTATTATGAGCCGACTGACTCCCTGTGGGAAAGTGAACATCTTGAGGGGATCTGTTGTGTAAACTTTGGAAATTTATAGTATAATGAAATATTAGGGTTCAAGAATCAATACTATAATATTTGATTTAATTCAACGATGAATGGATTTAAACAAATTTTAATTGCAAATACGAGGGCACTTAAAGTTTCTCCCCTAATAATAAAACTAAGGTCTAAAAAATGTTTTCTAATTTTGACATATAAAGTGACACTTTTTAAAACTGATTGACATTATGAAACGTCTTACTTCTTGTAAATAAAGTAAAATTTTATGCAATTGGTGACGAAAAATGTATTTCAAAATTAGTGACAAAAAGAATTATTCTATTTATTAAACTGTTATAATACAAGTTAAAAACATAAATTATAAATTAATTAATTATTATAAATATTGATAACACAATTATTGCATTTATTCAAATTAATTCCCGACGACATATTTTTTTCATTGCTCGAACTTGCTGTTATTTGGGAAGCGACGCACATTGCATTAGATGTTTCACCAAATATTTCTTGCGCTATAGGTTTTTTATTATTCATGGAATTTTCAACATTTTAAAAGATCAGCGCCACTGTCTGCTAGGAAAGTGGCAGAGCTTCTTCTAAAGCAGTGGCCAGTATATAGAACAGGATTTGAAAGACCAAGAAATTGTGCAATAACTTTTGGCAGACTGCTAAATGTGTTAATTCCCACAGGATTTCTGGTACATTTTCCATTCGCATATTTTAAGAATCTGGGGACGCAACTTAATATATTTTTTTAATATTTCAACAAGATTCGTATTTTCAATGTCTCCAGTGGTAATTGCACACTGCCGTATAACTTTTGTTTTTGAAGGTGGGATATCAACACGAAAATGGCTTCCTTCGTCTATAACATTTTCAACTGGAAGAAAAGTTAATTCTGCTTTTCTGCATGCTCCTACCATTCCAATTATTATTGAAATAATCAGGGCCAGCATTTTGTTTCATATATTGGGCCTAAGTTATATAATCTCATCCCTGTGCATATTCGCAGGACTACAAGAAAGAAAATTTTCAAAAAATTGTTGCGAAACTCACTTCGTTCTTTCCGCAAAAATCTCACGCGTTACCCAAAATTAGGCATTTCGTAACTGATGGCATAAATAGCTATTTAGATAATAATTTTATTTTCTACCAAAATTTTATTTAATTTCAACGTAATTGCATCTCCCATGCTGCAAAGCCTTCATTTCACTAATAAAGAAAGTATTCCTGTGAGCATCCAAAAGAGCTATTGGCCTCTTTTAGTCAAATTCGAACTGATAACTCGCGGCTCATGAACATTGTCTGTGAAAGGGTGCAAATCATAGGTAGGTAAGCAAAAAATGAGCACCTTCGCAAATATTTTATTTTTTGAGGTAAAATGGAAATTCATATTTGAAAATCTAAAAAAAAGTTTTATAAATTTTTTTTGCCTTGTGAATGGGGCGAATAAAATGCTCGTATAAAGTCCGTCCCCTTGTTAACTCGCGAATGGCTTGCGTCGGTATGAGAAAAAGATAAATAAAAAAATTAGGCAGTCCTCACATGGGAAAACTTAAAAGAAACTCTAGTAGCTTGTATACTAGAAGACTGGGCGACTAGATCACCCAGCAAGATTGCGGCAATTGGGAGACCTAGCAACCAGATTATCCGCGACTCTACATGCTGATCCGCGACTCTACATGCTGGGTCGCCACGGTTCTCCATCTCCAGTCTCTTAAGTGACCCAAAATAATAAATATGGAGCAAATGTTTAAGCTGACATTCATTAATTAATTTGCGCCTACGTGGCTATAGGCCATTTGAGGATGAGAGGCAGCTTGAGTAGCCTAATCACCCAGTATCCTAGTTTCCAAGCTACTACAGTTTCTTTTAAGTTTCCGGCATGAGGACTACCTTACTGTCTATTTAAAGGTTGAAGACAATGACGTTTCTTGAACGGCAGTATAGTTCTGGACTTTTTTTTTAAATTCCAGTTGTTCTCAGGTGAATACTGATTATTCACACATATTATTCACCTGAAGACGACTGGAGATAACTGCTAGTTGAAACGTTTTGCTTCAAAACAAATAAAGACAATGCAAGTTCAAAACTCTACTGCCGTTCGACTAGCTTATTGAACAAAACATTGTTGTTTTGTTATTAAAGATGGCAAAGTTCTGCCATCTTGGAATAAGTAGTAGTATCAGTTTAAGTATCAGAAACGGTCGTTTTCTAATATGGGATTGACAGTAAAGTTCAATTTAAGAGTGATCAACCTGATCATAACTTGTATGTATTACATTACATTAATTTAACTTTTCCGTCGACCGTGTATTTACATCCGATATTAACGTTCCCAAAATCATTCATTAATGACCCCTATTAATGCATGAGTTTCTGTAAATGCACGATTTCCCATAATCATTCATTAATGACCCCTAATAATGCATGATTTTCTGTAAATGCACGATTTTGGTAATTAAAATTAAAGACAGCCATGCAAACAAATCAACAAAATAATAAAACGTCAATCCAAAACGTCAAAACTTCAATCCAAAACGTCGTCCGCTGTCATTAGTATTTGTAGAATTGTGAATTCTGGATTGTAAAATAAAAGTTGTTAACTGTTTTTCTTCACTTTAGTAAAATATACGGTCGACGAAAAAACATTGTAACCAACTCTTACATTAAAATGCGATTAATGATCTCGAACATTAAGTTAAAATATTTCGATCATTAATCGCCATTATTAATGTACTTGTTGGTTAAATTACTATTAAAGCTTTATTACTGCTAGAGTCACCAATTTCCTTTACTTTATTTATTAATTTGTTTAGTTTCTCCTGATGATCGACGTTACTACGTCTGAAACATGTAGAAGATACAATTTATAATTTCTTAATATATATACCTACTAGTAGAGAAAGACTTGAAATATCTCATTTACGCTACACGATCATTCGAAATGACAGTCGTAAATACAATCACGAGAGTTTGGCGGCTGCCAGTTACAATTCATACGTTGCGTGAGGCGTTGCCAATTTATTTTTATTTACAGCTACGCCACTGTTACGAAGTAATTTTATTATTCGACAATAATTACTAGATTAAATATAAGAGCTTTTTACCATAAAACAACAATTTTCGTTTCAATATCGTTATATGTTCGAAAACGATCAAAGTCATATCAAACACGAAATAAATGCATATACCACGTCCAAAGCAAGTTATTTTCCATAAAGGTTTTGCTCACGATGAGGACTGCAATTTAGTACAATTAAGTTTTGCATATCTGTCTAGTAAGGAAGGCAATTTGACCAGCATTATGGCCTCTTTTCCTATAGAATATTAAGCCATGAAGTAACTCAATATCTAATGATTTCTCCACTTATATCCTCATAAGTTTTGTAACGAGATAACAAATAATTCCTATATTATCGTAATTTATACACATTCTATTCATTAGGGTTATTTAAGGATTTTGTCTTTTACAATAAAAATATTTATTATTATTATTATTAATTAAAATTATAGGGTGGACTAGTGGAATGATGCAACGAATTTAGAACGATTATATAGGTTGAACGGCAGTAGAGTTTTGAACTTGCATTGTCTTTATTTGTTTGGAATGACAACGTTTCAACTGGTAAGTATCTCCAGTCGCCTTCAGGTAAGTACTAGGGGAAGGTGGGGCAAGACGGGGTAGTTAAGGTTTGATCGAAAATTAAACTATTATTTTCATGTTAAGAGAAACAAATTATTTATTAAAGTAACTATTACTAATATAACATGGAAACAACAGCAAAATAAAAACAAATTTTCTTAAGGTTTAGAAAAAAAACCGAATCAACACAAAAGGCATCCTTCCCCATCTTGCCCCATAGGCGAGGTAAGACAGGGTACCCCATGGGGCAAGATGGGGATTGATTTTATAAGGGCATGATATTGAGAAAATATACGTTTTTCTACGATCGTTCAAAAAATGTCATTTTGTGTATGCATTTCTAATGACAAAAGTAGGTCTTTATTGCATAGTATGCAATAAAGTAAATTGGCTAGGAAACGAACACATTGTTAATAGTATGTGTATCACAAAAAAATATGGCGGAATGACAGACGTGTTCCTTCCAAACGATTAAAGTCAAAGGTATCTATGATCCATTGTTAAATTTGAATTACAACTTTTGCACACAAAGGAGAGGTAATACAGAGCAATTTTAAACTTTTTTGTTAAATAAGAAAGCGATCGTAGAAAAAATAGTGTATGTAACATGTGCAAAAAGTGTGTTTAAATTCACTTTTTGCACATGTTACATAAATAACTATTATTGTAATATAGTTAAAAGTTAAAGTTATAAAAGTTTAAATTATTGTAAAAATTATCTTAAAACTACAATTTAAAGTAAAAATGTTTTTGTAAAATGAAAATTTAAAGATCTCAAAAAAATATATAAAACTAAGGGCAACACAATGCACAAACATGGGTAGCTTCGTCATCTTCATCCTCCACTCCTGCACAGCTGCAATGATCCCACTTGCTACACGTTGAACATATTATCCATCCCTCTATGGATTTTAAATATAATCCATTGCAGTAAAGGCATGGAGTATTGTCAGTTTCATCATTGCTTTTATCAGATGAGTTTTTTCTAGACCGTTTAGCTTGCTTGGCTCTTTTCCTATTTTGCTTTGAAACTTGTTTTGATTCCAAAGCTTCTCTTAACTTTTTTTGTTTTTCCACTAGCTGTTTTAGCTTTTATTTTTTTATTTTCTTTTTCTTGCTCTGCTTCATGTTTTTCCGCATTTCTTCGAGCGAGTTTCACTTTTCTTTCTAATGTTGTTTGTGGAACTTCAAAAGTTCTAGCGGCTTAATAATAACCCATTTTTGCCTCAAAAACAGCGAAAATTGCGTTCTTCATTTGTACTTCCAACCATTTCCCTCTATCAGTTTTTCTAACATAGTTTCGGACCATTCTAAAACAAAAAGAAAAAAAATTAAATATAATCGAGGGCAAGATGGGATACCCCATATTTCCCTAATATTAAGAAACCCCCATCATGCCCCTTCGAGCATTATAACACAAACTGTAATATTTAAGAAAAACCGGTTACCAAAGACCTAAAAACTAATTCCTACCTTAACGTCCACTTTACACTGTCTCTTCACGAGCCCAAGTTGACACAATAGAATATTCAAAAAAGTTCTAAACACGCAAAGAAAACAGAACAGAAATAATAGCAAAATACGTAAAAACTCGTTTTCATGCGCTCAAGCATCAACGTGACCTATTACTTTGGCGACACTTAAGCAAATCAGGGAGGCATATTAGATGCGTTTATCTGTGTACCAGTCTCGATTTAGATACGTTCAGTTTAAAAGATAGTGGGGTACCCCGTCTTGCCTCACTACCCCGTCTTGCCCCACCTTCCCCTATTTAGATTGTTATGGAATTGACATTATATTAAAAAAACAAAAAACACAATAAAGCTTGAAACTCACTGATGCTTGACACAGAGCGCAAACTTCCCACCAAACAACGTTTTGATGATACACAGATTAGTATCTCTCCCTTTAAACACAATCAATTTTCAAAAAGAATTAAACATCATAAAACAAATTGCGGTTAATAATGGTTATAGCTCTAATCTTATTGATCAAATTTTAAAAAAGAAAACCTACAAAAAAGCTATTGACCTAGTTTTTCCCAAAATCAAAACTTACGCTAACAATTTTAAACTTGTCACTTTCTTTGGTCAACCTAGCAAAATAATTGGCAATTTTCTCAATAAACTTGATATAAATGTGGCTTACAAAACTAATAACTCTTTAGGTAAATTTATTAAAAACAATAAAACCAAAAGTGATAAAAACAAAAATTCTGGCATCTACAAATTAAACTGCAAGGATTGTCCGAAAACATACATAGGTCAAACAGGGAGAAACTTCAACAAAAGAATACACGAACATTATAATAGTTTTATTAAAAATAAAACCGATTCTAACTACGCTAACCATTTGCTCAATAACCAACATAATTTTGATCCATCTTTTAAAATCTTACATACAGAAAATAAGGGCTTAAAACTTAATTTGTTAGAGTCTGTCGAAATTAATAAACTTAAGAATACGGACCTGTTACTTAATGATCAATTAGATTTAAATAGTTCACCTTTGTTAAACTTATTCTGTTGATAATTGTATACCTAACAATGGTTAAAAAAACCCATCATTTTACTTAATTGAATTATACCGACCCTTTCTTTGGGTTTTTCCTAGCTTTTAACCCTCCCATTGTTTTTATTTACATTGTCAATAATCTATACCTTTTACATCTTATTTCACATTGTCATCTGACGAAGCTGCCGTGCAGCGAAACATGTTATGTTTCTTCTTTTTTAATATAGTGGAAATTTACAAGTTCAACTTTGTTTTACTTTATCCTATAATATAACGTTTTGTTACCTCAACATTGCACTCATATAATATTGTAATAATGTAACTAACATTATGAGGTATGTGGTGGATGTTATGGTGATTGCAATATGTATGCAATAGATTATGTCTCTGATTTTAATATAACAAAGTGATATTCAGCACCCATGCAATGTGCTTTTTGTTATATTATTGTAATATTAATTTAAAAATATTGTGGAGTGATGTGCGAGATGTCTATTTTGACCACGAAAAGCTATATTTATGTGATATTTTTTAGTTATGTTTATTTTTATGTAATTCAAATCAAATCAAATCAAATATAATGTTGTCCAACAAGTTTTAAAAAATGGGTTATTCTATACGAAATTCGGTTTTACTGATCGAAAAAACGTTGAAAACCTATTTTTTCGGCGCTCGTGTAAAATTTCTCTCTCCAGAAAATCACCCACATATTTAATATTCTTTCTCAGATAATTCAGACCTCTATGGGTTCGTAAACCTAAACATCCAACCTAAATGGGTTAAAGCATGCCTCAAGGCCGCGACGTAAATGCCGAGAAGCGAATTGACTTTAGTCAGATATTCGCGTTCGCTGAATGTTTATTACAAGCGAAGTTTGGCGTTACCTGTTACAGATTTGGACATCGCCCATACGAGTATTTGGGCGATCCAGGCGGCCAAAATTATTAAAAGTCTAAAGATCTTCTTAGGATTCATGGCGTTTAAGGAATAAAAGAATACCTTATAGTAAAAAAATATTTTTCGACATTTTTTAAAAGAAAAAAAATTAAAAAATTACAATTTTTAATTTTCCAGAAATTTCAACATTTCAGTTATGTTACTCAAATTTTGTTGTTTCACAATTATCAAAATAACTGTAGTCAGATCATCTGATATGTGCTGGCCCTAAAATAAGGCAATTTAAAGCAAAAAACAAAAAGGAATTATTTTTAAATTAAAAATAATTAATTTTCCATCATCCTTCTATTCCGCATCAATCCGCAACAAAAAATGTTATATGTATTCTAAATATAAGCCTTTGGACTAACAATTAAATCTTAAATCAATGCTGAAAAGCTGATGGAAGTAAAACTATTTCGATGCTATTTTGAATCACTTAAAAAAAATACTAAAAAAATTTTGCTTTTTTTAGTATTTTTTTTTGCTAAACGATATTTCAAACGTGAATTTCTCGAAATCCACGGAACAATTTAGTAAAAACCGGTTTCATATTCAGCGGCATATATACCTAATTCGTTCCAGCGAATGCAAAAATCCGGTTTTAGGCATCAGCCAGTGCGGAATTTTTAGCGCCTGAAAAGTCGATAAGCGAGTTTTGGTTTAATCACCAATGGTGACATTTTGCCAACCAATAAAATCCCGCTAATCGATTTTTAGGCGGTAAGATATCGGCAGTAGTTGATTCCCGAAACAGGATTTTCGATTTGCTGGAAAAAATTATGCTTGCGCTGAATATGAAAGATATATTTTACAAAATTGTTTGTGTGGATTCAGAGAAAATCACTTTTGAAATATCGTTTAGCGGGATTTTGTTGTTTGGTAAAATGTCGCTATTCTATTACATCGTTTCTCTTAAATTAGTTTCTCTTGGCCCAAACGTATGGTGTCATTTCCGCTCTTATATTTTTTCCATGGCTTTAAAATAACTTGTTGATAAATATGGTAAATATTTTGCTAAAAATACTATTGATATTAATAATGAAACAAGATTTCGTATCCTCTTTATCTTGATAATGGCTTTAAAACGGGGAATGTTTTTACCCATACCGGTTGAATAACATGGTCCTATGGGAAATTCCGTTTCCAAAACAAGACAATCAACAAAGATCAAATTTGCACGACGACAAATAATTATGTTCGGGGCGTAGAAATACATATATACACGTGGATCAATATCTCCTTTATTAAATTTGAGTCGAAGTCTGGCACCATCTACATAGTCCCGCTCTGAGCGAAGTAGGAAACAGGAATCCAATCGCAGACGGGATAAAACACATTAACAAATTGTCTTCTAATTAGATTGGGCAGCAATCTGACGTGTATAACTAACAGCTCCGTGATCCAATTAGCTCTCAACATTCTCGTCAGAAATTAGCCGCTATCTAAATACCAGAGACGTAACTTTGGGTGACAGAAACGAAATTATTTGGGTTTTCGAAGATGAATTAAACTATAGCAGATATATTTTTTTCTACTCCCACATAGAAATTTGCTGGTTACTTTACACTAAAGCGGTTGAAAAGGTGGGCTAATTTTGGTTAACTGAACGGATATGATTTCATGTTCATCCTAGTTAGGATATAAAACTGACCAATCATAGTGGCCAATTACAAAAAACCCGATTCACGCGTTGTAAATTTAATGAATCGTTTTCTGACACTGAAGTGAGATTAACCCTAGATTGCCAACGTTGAAAATATATACGTCGATGCCAACAATACGTAAATTTTACGTATACTACAAATATGTAAAAAAATTGTTTCAAACCATTTAATTTTTTAGGGAAAAGTAATTAATTATTTTAATTCAAAAATAACAAACATTTCCTGAATCTAAAACAAACGATATAACCAAAAAATACACATAAAAAGATAACTTAAACTTAGAGCATTCATAGCACATCTATACGAATTCAGCGCGTTCTTAACACATCTATTCGTAAAATTTACGCGCCAACAATCACTTTTTATTCGGTAGCGTACAACCCTCAAATGCCACATCAGAAACGCGTCGGCAGCCGAATGTTGTGATGGTGGTAGATGCACTGCTTGAGCGACAGAACGAGGATACCAATAAAAGGCAAATTATTTCAGATTTTAAAAAAACTGTACGTAAATTTTACGTAGGTTGGCAATCTAGGGTTAAGGATATATTTCAAAAATATGCAAATCTGTGAGATAATTTTTTTTTTTTTTTAATTTTAATCAAAACATTTATCCCAGAGTCTATGCATACACAATTTTTTCCTAAAGAGTGCACAAAATGGTACGAAAATTGAAGGTATAATACCAAAATATATTTTTCTACGACCGTGCGTTTTAACCCATTTTCCCGCACGCATTTTAGTCTTGAAAGTGTCACTTTCCCGCACTAGTGCGGGAAAGTAAAATAATGCAAATTTTGACCTTATTAGATAGTTTTTTCAGACGTTCTTCGGCAACGTTCCTAGCAGACTCCGGCGGTGACATAACCAACATAAAGCGCCTCGGTGGTTGGAAGTCTACTACTGTCGCTGAGGGCTATTTGGAGGACTCCGAGAATCAGAAGAAAAATATATCAAATAAAATTCTTTCATCTACAAATTACTTAAAACCGTTGCCGTCACCGTCATCTTTATGCGACCTGCAACCGATGCCATCCTCATCGACGTCATCTACTTACCAGTTAACACCAAATAACTTCACTGGACCGGCAATTTTAAGTAATTTACAGAATGCAACAAATTGTGTTTTTAATATTAACATTTATAATAATTAGCAGTTTTTAGTTAAAGTTTTGTATATGTATGTTGAAATAAACTAATTTTCGAAAAATGGGTTGATATACTTTTTTGTATATACTGTCGTAGAAAAAATAATGTTCCTAACTCATGCGTAAAGTGTCTTTCCCGCCCTTGATCGCTTGCCCGAACTCCGCTCCGCGTCGTTCGGGTGAGCTGCATACGCGTGCAGGAAAGTATCACTTTCCGCACTTGTTAGAAAAATAACTATTCTATCATACTATTGCAGATGCACTTTCGTATTTCCAAATTCTCCAGTTTTCCCCCGATTTATAAATAATCACTATAAGATTTAATGCATAAAATATACTATATACCTACAAAATTAACGTTTTTTACTAGCCTTGGTTGATTTTTTGCCATGCAAATGCGATATTTTCTAATATATTTTGAACGGGGATTAAACCCCAATCGATCTTAATACTTTTATTTTTAGCAAAATATATAGAAAAATAACTGGTAAATCTTCCTTCAATGGTGGAACATGAAGATGAATACATAAAACAAGATAAAACAGACGAAATTATAAGATTTCTAGAAAAAAAAAATTATTGATTTGTGATCAAATTAAAAAAAGTCAATGCTATTTAATATTGAATAAAAAAAAAACGTCCTTGAAACGTACTTTGTATACAAATAATTACCTTGTATAGTTTTTTTTTGAAAATATTATAAAAATGATTGCGCCTATAAAGCTTAACCTTAACATTTACTTAATTTGTAATAATGTACTCCCTTATAATTTATAGAAATATTTTTGGAGTGCCATGAGGTTTATCCCGGAGGGGGGAGGGGGGACCTAGAACTTAAAGGTTAATGAAAAATGTACCAAAGGCAAAATATTTTTCGAGTTTTTGACCGTAATAAGAAAGTTTTTCTTTTAAAATTAGATGATATGCGGGAACAGATTTAAAAACTTGTTAAAGGCGAAAATTTTGAAAATATATAATTAAAAAAGGAAACAATAGAAAACATGTGCTCTGTCTGTACTTCCTTTAAAATATTACTCCACTGTGAGATGGACTACTTTTACAAAAATATTATAGAGTACTTGAAATTTTAAGCTGAACTGGAAAAATCAGCATTTTTTTCTCTAATGGAAGCAACTGCATTAATAAACTGAAAAGAAAGTAATATTTGCGCCCTCTACCTAAAAGTTTGCTGCTCTGTATCTCCACTAGTGTTCTTTTGCAGATGCCTCATTAAATGCTGCAAAAGAAAAAGATTCAATTTTTCTATAAAGAACCCAGTATTTTTCAAGAGGCTTGGAAGAATAACCTTAGCAGCAAACTCTTAAAAAGAAGACATTAATTTCAATTTAAATAAAAAACGATTAATTGGTCTTAGCTAACCCTTTAGCGCGACTTTATTGAACTTACTCGAATGAAAGATATAATTGGGGTATCAAAAAAATAAGAGAACAGAGGAAAAAACTTTTTACATTAAAGTTAAATTACAGTGGAACACGAAGAGATATAAAAGATAAAGCGGAAAAATAGGCTGTTAGACGGCACATCAATCATATTTTTTCTCGAGCGCAAGCTGCAAAAAAATACAATGAAACGACGACTTATTTTTATTAAAACGTTTTCAAATTATAGCGAGCGGTAATCAAAGCTATAAAAACAAATTAAATCCCGTAAAATGGGCTTGAATCGTTTAAGGTAACCCATTACGAGTACTCGTAGCCTATCATTACAGTCCTGGGGTTTGATGGCATATCTTCTCTCAGCGCCAGTGGACCCATTTTTTGAATACACATAAACCATTTTGATGCATCTCATATTTTAGTGCCTTATTTTTATTTGCTTGTATTGCGGTTCCTGGCATTTCTCAGATAATCTGCTGAAATAAATAATATCAAAAAGGTGGTTGGGTTGATCAGCTGAAACTGATTTAAATATTTTTATATAAAATACAAACATAAAATAATACGATCCGTTGCATGGCAAATATATTAAATAAATACCAAAGAAAGTTATTTTTACAGTCACATATTATTGTCTATAACACTATAAGGTCCAATTTTATAAAGTATTCTTAAACCTTAGTTTAAACTGAAGAATATGTCTGGTCGATTTTATAGTGTGGAATAGACAGACAAGTTCAATTTAAGAGTAATCCATTAATATATTAAGTTATGGGGAGTTTGCATTTTGGGCACCAAGGCAATAAATGGACTAATTCAACATGCATTTTGGGCACCGACCCAAAAGGTCCTCATTACAAAAATTGCATTTTAGGCACCGAGCCTCTTATTTTATATAAGCTTATTATTCATTCGTCATTATTATAATTTTGGGTAGGTTAATAGGTAAATAATAGGTACATAACTATTTTAAAGCATACGAAAATATGTTTATTATTGTATAATGATTACATTAATTGTACAAAATATCTTAATCTAAATATCTTATTTATTGACATAACAATGGAATGACAAACATTTCATAAAGTGTAACCTATTGATTTCCTTATTTTGGTATTTAATAATCATTGATTCAATAAATTTCTGTCTTTTTTTAACTTTCATGTAATGGATTTGTATAGGTTTGTGAAGACTTTGAATTTTAATATATGTGTCGGTTTGAAACTCTTTCAGTTTTTCAACAAAAACAAATAGGTTAGGATGTTCAGCATATATGGAGTTGTTAAAATTACTGTGAAAAGACTCACAAGCATTTGTTGTACGAGTGATGGTAGATGAATGTTCTGCCCAGATAATAGGTGGAAAAAGTTACTCTTCAGAAATATAAGTATCTACTAAATAGTCGGCATATTTCACAACTCGGGGGTCTTGGGGCATATTTTCAGACAATTCAAGAGCAAAACACTCACCTACTTCAGTCGGATCGAGATACATAAGTGCAAAAGTCAATTTTAACCACTTGCCTATTTCACTTGCCTCATGCTTGTATTCCGGTGCCAAACCACAAGTTTGAATTTTTCGGTACCATGCCTGAGACAAGTGAAACCTACAACCAACAATTTTAGCATTAGGCCAAATGTTTAATATAGCAAGGTGTATGGCTTTCTCAAAATCTACAACTACCTCTATAATATTTAAATCAATTTTCCTGTCTTTTTGACTCGTTGGTTTCGTCTTTGTCAGGTGGCTTCTTAAAGTGTCTTTCCAGCTGAATACCGTATTGATGTTATATCGTTGTCCTAGTCTTCTAATTCTCTCAGATACTCCTTTGACATACGGAATGTTGAGTGTTGATTGTGACTCTATTTGCTTCTTTTGTGTATTTGGCCGATTCTTGCGATTTTCCAATAGTTTAATAACTAGATGCCCGGGGTAGCCATTTTTGTTGAGGTCGGTCTTGATGTGGTTAGTTTCCTATTTGAGGGCTTCATTTGAATTACAGATGGTAATTGCTATATCCACAAGCGTTCTTACTATGCCATGTTTTGTGCTGTTTGAGTGATTTGAAGTGTAATTCAGATATTGACCTGTATGCGTAGGTTTCCTGTATACCTATTGAAGTATGGATGGTATTGCCATTTTTCGATTTTAAGTACATACCTGTCATCGATTAACATTTTTATATCTATACTTTAATTTATACAGACACCTGAATTTCCAAAAGATTTTTATACTTTACTTAAACGTTCTCCAGGCAGTTTTGATTGGTCAATTAGCCAATAGTTTATTTTATTTTTTATCTCGAAATATAAATAGAACCTTATAAAGAAAACTTGTAATGTTGTAATGTTTTTTCAGAAATCATTTTTGAAGATTTAAGTACACGTTTTGTCTGAAAGAGATCATCAACAGTGGCCGGCAAGATCATCGGACTTAACTCCACTGAATTATTTTCTTTCGGCACATTTTAAAGATATTATATACAAGGATCTTATAGAAAACATAACAGATCAGATAAACAAAATTTACGTATCTTACGCTCTCTTAGAAGAACCTTATTAAATGTTAAAACCAGAAATTTATTGAGAAACCTCGACGAAGGTATGAAAGCCGAAAGGAGGCAGTTTAAACAATCTGTATAATTTATTAATATTAAGTATGACTGCTGTCATTAGTAAAGCTGCAACGTTGGAGTTGAAATAGGATAGCGTCGGACTGGGCGGGCAAGGACAAGTAGCATATGAATCCCCCAAACTGCGGCGAACGATCGGAAATTTTTGCGAGCTGTCTACCATTACAGTGTTAATTTGGTTTTACTAAATTGGGATGGAACACACCTTCATTACAGTGTAGCGCGGCGGACAACGTTCATTATAGAACGTTCCGTTTGAAAATAGGGGTTTGCACGGCATCATTAGGCATTTTCACAAAGATTTTGGGCAATATAATGTGTCAATTAGTACAACCATTTGTTTTGCATTTTTAATTTAGATCTATAAAGATGGGTACGCCAATGGTTCGAATACAAATGTTTCAACTTTATAGTCTATTTCAGAAAAGTGTAGAGTAATAAAATGGGAAATTCCGTCCAGTTCGGCTCAGTTTCGGTGTCGGCCATAGGCGCAGGTAAATTTTGTGCATTAAATTATTTATGATAATCAACCAAAGAAAAAAAGAAGATAATTTGATAAAGAAGGAACTATTAGCTATAGCAAATTTACACAAACATCATTTTATGAAATATGCCGTGGAAGATATGCTGAAAAACATAGAACTTATATGGGCGCAAGTGAAAGGATTTGTAGCCAGACACAACAAGACATTTAAAATGATAGACGTTAAGCTACTGTTTGATCAAGCCATTAAGGAAGTGACACGAGAGAACTGGCGAAAAGCAGTCCACCATGTCATTAAAGATAAAGAAGAGAAGAAAATGTGGGATCTTGACGACCTGATCGATCGGACCATCGACCCGTTAATTATAACGTCAAGAGGAGATGACAGTTCCTCAGATGACGAAGAATATTATGATTTTTTATCATTTATTTTCTTTATAATGTATTTTTTTTGTATTTTGAATTTTTTAATAATGTTTAATAAAAAATAAGTGTACCTAATACTATGTACATATTGCACGACTTTGTCACGCCAGTTTCAGTGTTTGTAGATGGATAACAATAGGCAAAACCCATAAATTGACCCAAACACGGGTGGTACTACCTGCACTTGATAAAACTAAAGAACTTTGCAGTGAAATTAATGCCAAATTATGAATGTGGCTTAAATATTCGTTGGATCACTCTATAGTCCCTTTGCATACCTGAGCTTTTATTACTCTACACCTTTCTGAAATAGACTATAGTCGATGTTGTTATTTTTAATTTAATAATTTAATATATCAATAAACAAAATTGACCTGATGATAATCACTTACAAATGGAATTTAAAAAAGTTAAGACTGGGTTTAACTATTATTCCTAACCCCAATTAATTTTATTTTTCATGGCTGACAATAAAATTTATCTCTAAAGGAAATATGAAATAATTTTAGATGCAATCATTAATATTCTCAAGGTACCTGCCATCGACTGACATTTTTATGGGGTCACCGTTTTGCGTCGGTCTAATTTTTTTCTCAAATTCATAGAGATCAACTGCATATAGGCCTGCTTTCAGTGGCGAATAAAGGTAGGGGGCTTTGGGGCTGCAGCTCTCCTCCCCCTCCTAGACCTATTATTTATGATAGTCAAAAAAAAAACTCATTCGTTCACTGCAGTAAAATTTGGAGACATTAAAACAAACAAGTTTTTTATGACTTCAGCCCCCCCTTCCCAATCAAGATCCTGGATTCGGTACTAGTTCCTTTTAAATGTATAAGCATTGCATGTTTTACGCGATATACCCTGTATATAGAAATTTAAAACACAAATTGAATTCATAAGACATGCCATTTTACCAATAAATCCTTAGTCAAAACAAAATTGCAAGAACACCAAGAATAAATTAAATCGACTTAAAATTCGCCATTCGCCCTTCAATTGCAAATTCGTTCTTAATTGCATTCAAAACACATTAAACTTTTCCGCGGAAAGGGTAGCGAAATCCTTAAAGTTGTTCTAATTCTCTTTGATGTAAGCTGACAATGAATAAGTAAGATTCGGAACAAGTTCTGATAACTCGCTCTTTGCTCTCTCTACGGATTACAAGCTAACTGAAAACTGAAATGCAGCAGGACTCGAGGGTTAAAATGAAGATCATATGAATGGAATAATAATTTTATTGTTGTATTAAGCTTTAAAAACTATTTTATATTTAAATAAGGAGAAATAATACTCAAAGTCAACCTTCACTGAGATATATTTTATAATATAGTTCTACATGTCTCGAATGTATAAAATATATCTCAGTGAAGGTTGACTTTGAGTATTATTTCTCCCTATTTAACTTGCTACTTCACTTCAAGTATGGACTACTTCTTCAAATTATTTTATACTTATTTTATAATAAATGGTCACAAGTTATAGTAAGCTGAACTAAAAGTTATTTGTATGATGTAGCGCCCTTCATGAAAGTATAGGATGAGTGTAGTGGGAATGGGGACAGTTGGAATCTATACGGGTCCAATGATGTATGTATGTTCCCTGTTTTTTTAAATGGTCTTAGACATTTCTGATGAGTCCCAATAAGGACGAAACAGCCTGTCATTGTCTACCTGTGACCCAGGAAACCCATTACCTTTGGCGTCCCTGTGTACTTTAATGCAAAAGATACATACACTACTTTGTCCGCCTGCCGCTAAAAAAACTTTCTTTCCACTTAACTCTACTACTTTATTAACACTAATTAATGTTAAATATAAATATAAATAAACTGGTTCGCTCAATTAAAACTTTCCATTCTGGAAAGAGCTTTGAAATAAGTAGTAATTTTTAGCACTATAATAAAAAAAAATATATTTCTGTACACTTGCATATAAATTGTCCCATAAATAAAACTTACATTAGGGTGCATGTTTTACCTAAATCCACATCCATCTCAAAACGTATACGTGTGACAACGCTCACGGAGGTGACTTGCACATTTTATACCATCAAGCGGGCCGTTTCTTTGCCAGTGATAGATGGAGCTACTGTTTTATAGTCCTAAAGTCGCTATTAAATCCCGGCAGCCTGGAATGCCAATAGGACCATGACACGCGTTTCAATTGTCGGCATTGTGTCATTCGACTGTTCGGGTGGAGATATGCCGGAGTCGCGATTGGATGCTGATTTGTTCGTTTAGTGGCGCTGCTTGAATAATGATGTTTTGTTGTGCGCTAAAACAAATCAGTAGAGGATTGAGTCTCAGTACTGGGTGTCCCAAATTCGATGCTTATCGTGGGTAGCGCGGAAACTATAAGAGATACAGCATCGGTCCAATGAAGGCAAAGTTGCGGAATTTTGTGCTCAATAATATTGTAAAAATAATTGAGCTTTATTTTTAACTTTTAAAATATTCGAAAAAAAAATAAAATTTTGTGTTTTTGTTTTTTTAATTTATCTGACTTATTTTAACCACTATAGGAAAACAAAGACAATTATTGTTAAAGCAACTTTATTAGCTTTATACTACCGTATTTTTAGAATTCCGGTACAATGTTTCGTTCTTGTGGAACTGTTTTATCAATTTTAATTTTTTTAATACGGACCTGTATTTTTTACTTTATTTTTTGAGACCTCTTAATTCAACCATGTATCACACATAATTATTTTTAGACGTTTTGATGTCATCTTTACATCATCAGGAATTTAATAATTACTTTTTAAAAAATACATATTAAAATATTTTCAGGAATGCGGCATTGTCGCTTCTGCCCGAAACAGGTGGCAACATCGTTATTTTAAATGGAACACCCTATATATTATATTATTTTCCAATTCCTTATACAATTCCACGTATATTTTGTATAAATGGCATAGGTCTAAATTAAATTGTTTTTGAGATATTGACATTTAAAATATGCCATTATTAGACTTTGACAGGCTGTAGCATTGGAACAGCGCATCTAAGAGAAAAATCTCTTAGTTTTGTATTCTTTATCCAAAAATAGTCACTTCCGGTTTAATATTTTAAACGAAAAAAAATGGTTTCACGGTTTAACATGTTAAACCGGAAGTTGTAACTTTTAGATAGAGAATAAAAAACTGAGATAGGGAGGTGAAAACCATTTTTCTCTAAGATGCGCTAATCCGGTACTATAGTCTGTCAAAGCCTGAAAATGGCATATTTTAAACGTTAATATCTCCAAAACAATTGAATTTAGACAGGTTACATTTTATACAAAATAAATACGTGTAATTGTTAGAAAATAATATAATATATAGAGTGCTCCCTTTAAAATAACGATGTTGCCACCTGTTTCGGGCAAAAGTGGTAACGCCTCATTGCTGAAAATATTTTAAAACCATAGACCATGGTTATTTATCTGAGCAGCCAAATTTTCGATGAAAACATATCACTCGTTTCCCATAAACGTCTAATGTTCCCTCTACCCTAAAACACCCCGTATATTGATAAGAGCTTTACTTTACTGGTGTAGGTCACCAATAAATTCAGAAGAATTTAGAAAAAAATTTTTGGTAACGAACGAGAAAAAAACGAAGTTTATGCAAATAAAAGAATAATATTTCTAAATAATATAATAAAATATGCTCTATGAGAAAGTATTTTTGGTTTTTCCCCTTTTCCCCAAGTCAAATTGAATTCGCAAAAAATTAAAAACTAAAACTAAAAATTTTTTTTTGGATATCTCCGAAGGTATTCGGAATATTAACAATTTTCTGTCACTAAATTTTTAAGCCCTAAAATACGAAACTTTGCCTTAATTTAACCATCTTTGTATCTCTTACCATACCTTGTAGCAGCGGCGGTGCCAGGGGGGGCCAGGGTGGGCACTGGCCCACCCTCGAAACATGAGTGCCAACCCTGGTGCCCCCCCCCCCCCCCCAAACTGATGGATTCGGTTTTGCAATGGAATTTTCGGGGGAAGAGGGACTTGGCTATGAAACGATGACCTTTTTTTTTTAGACGGCACTTAGGACAAGAGGGAAGTTTTGTTTTGTTTTTCGCTGCTTATGGTATTATAGAAAACGTTGGGAGACCGGCGACTTTTTTTTTTTTTTTTAGGAGTCACTTTCGACTCAAAAATCATCGGGCCCATTTGTGCCCGCCCATACCAAAAATCCTGGCGCCGCAACTGCCTTGTACCCGAACACATGAATTTGTAGCACCCTGTATACTACTGGAAATTATAAAACATATTATTAAACCTACCATACAGTTCTCTATGTGTATTATTTCATACACTTTAATCGATAGTTCTATAATCCGTTATATTCTTTTTTGTTTTTCTTTATATTCTCAAATATCCAGACAACTAAAAATACGCCTGGCATGTATTCTTATAAACGATATCGTTTACACACTGGAATAATTGAAAATTAATTAAAATATATGCCTTGTTTACCGCAACACGCCCATTTATAAATAAAAGGCTATAAATTATTAAATATACCATCTTATATACTGTTAGGCTTTATTGTATATTTTATATTCCTCTTTGTTTTACCTTCGCTTTAAGAATTTGCTTTAAGTATATACGTCTCCGCGAACTTTAAATTTAATTTTACTTAAAATTTCTCTGCAGTTATATCTCTAAGTTTTCTATATTTTATGCTAGAGTCTTATTTACTTGCAGTGCCGTACATTTGGTAAAAATATGGAGAATCTAATAAATATTCACAGTTGCAAGATACGCTATGCAGTGGTGCAGCCAGAAAACCCATCTGCACAGTGGCCGATCCAGGCTCCGCGCCTGAAGTGGCATCAATCATCCGCTTGGAGACGTGGAGGGAGAATAGTTACCAGAGCCGAAAACAACACATTTGCAGAATATAAAATATATAACACAACTAATAATATTAACATAAGCGATAATATTTATTGAAATAAAAAAGTAAAATCTTAACACAAGAAAATATTTGCTGTTTTCGTCCATTTTCGCAAAAAATTGTTGAACGCTTTTTTACACCGATTACAGTACAATGTGACAGTAAAAGTCATTAGATATTTGCTTTACACTAAAATGATTGAAAAACTGTGCTATTCCGGTTAACTGAACGGATATGAATTCATTTCCATCCGAGTGAAGATATTAAACTGACAAATCACAGTGGTCAATTACAAAGAAACCAAATCTACATGTTGTAAATTTTACGAGTCGTTTTCTGACACTTGACAGAACTAAGGTTAAGAATATACTTCAAAAATATGCAAATTTGTCAGATTGTATGTTCGTTTTTAATTTAAATCAAAACATTTATCCCAGAATATATGCATACACAATTGTGCAAGAAATGGTGTAAAAATTGAAGGTATAATACCAAAAGTAATATTAAAATATATTTCTGTACAGTTACACTTTTATATTTAAAAAATTAATACAAGATTTAATGCATAAAATGTACCTACTATATACCTACAAAATGTTATGGGACCCAACATAAGCTCTCCAAAGAAACTCAAGAATGGCCTACCCCAAGGATCAGTACTTGCACCTCTGCTATTCAGTCTTTACATTGCAGATATGCCAGACACGGAGTCCAAGAAATTCGGTTACGCCGACGACTGGGCCCTAACAATATCATGTAAAACATTTGAGGCAACAGAGCTGATCCTGTCAGATGATCTGAAAAAATTGGGAAAGTACTTTCGAAAATGGAGACTACAGCCAAACACAAGACCGAGGTAACTTGCTTCCACTTAAATAATAAGTCTGCTAATAAGGAGCTTAGAATCCAATTTGAAAACACATGGCTCACTCATAACAAAACCCCAAAATACCTGGGCGTTATACTCGGTAGAACACTCTCGTTCAAGAAGCATTTATCCAAAAACTAAAAACGAGAAATAATATAATACAAAAGCTATGCGGAACAACCTGGGGAGCATCAGCATCCACTTTGCGCTCATCAGCTCTGGGTCTCGTTTTCTCAACTACAGAATACTGTGCCCCTGTATGGCTTACTAGCCCACATGCCCATAAAATTTATACGCAGCTCAACAACACAATGAGAATGATCGCCGCTGTCCTTAAATCCACTCCCACAGAATGGCTTCCAGTCTTAAGCCACATCCAGCCTACAAATCTGCGTCGTGTGAATGCTCTTACCAGAGAGTACAAAAAGATCTTGGCTAACCCAAATCTCCCAATACACGAAGACATTGAATACGCCAATTATAACCGCCTGCGTTCTAGAAAGCCTCCCACCAAAACAGCAGCATCTGCCATAGAGGAGGGCTTCGACCTTACCACCTCCTGGCACCAAAAATGGACCACCAAGCATCAGAACAATCTAATGCTATGTATTACCCAAAAACCCCCAGGGTACGACTTACCAAGAAAGACCTGGTCCACCCTAAACAGAATCCGAACTCAGCACGGTAGGTGCGCCTACTTCCTACACAAATGGGGCAGGATACCATCTCCTCTCTGCGAATGTGGCGAAAACCAAACCGTTAAGCACATTACAGAAGAGTGCCCTGGATCGGCCTACGAGGGGACACCTGAAGGTTTCCTGTTTCCTGTTGGCGACTCCGGAATCAATAGCCTATACTTATACTAAATGCAAATTTGTTTGTAGTACGAATGTATATTATAACTGTAAGATGTGTCTTATGCCATACGCTAAATAAATAACCTACAAAATTAACGTTTTTTACGAACCTTGGTTGGTTCTTTGCCATGCCAATATTTGTCCACCGAGATATTTTCTAATACATTTTGAACGAGTCTCTAACCTCAGTGGATCTTAAAACTTTTATTATAAGCAACAGATATAGAAAAATGGTAAACCCGCCTTAAATGGTGGAACATGAAGATGAATACATAAAACCAGATAAAACAGATGAAATTTTAATATTTCTAAAAAAATATTCCATTCTTTACTAAAGGATTTAAGGTTATGGTATTTCTACATAATTGCCACTTCTTTGTCCATGTTGCTAGTTTGTAAATTGGCGATTATTTTAAAAAACTTTACTATAGCGAAAGTTAAAAGATCATATTAATGCACAAAAACCATTTTTAACAGTTTAAAACGAATGTACAGCTATTTTATTCAATTTTTGGAGTTATAATTCTTACACAAGCAAAAAAAACCGAACAAACTATTTTTAGAGCGTTTTCACACGGCACCATATATCGCGCGCGATAAATGGTCGCAATATTGCTTTACACCAAATTATGTGTTCTCTAATATCGCTTGTGTGTGAAAATGGCTCATTAGAAAACACATAATTTGGTGTAAAAGCAATATTGCGACCATTTGTCGCGCGCGATATATGGTGCCGTGTGAAAATGCTTTTACTCTGTGTATTTTAGCAGAATAATTTAATCAAACTAGCTATGGATGAAAAAAATTAATTTTTCTTTTTTATTAATAAATATATCGCTCTTTATCTGTAATTCTTCAAAATGAGTTTTTCTTCAATTGTTTTTTGTTATCTTTCTTACAAGTTCACGACCAACTAAAAAAACAAGTCATGATACTGTTCAACTCGAGTGGATTGTCCATATTGCGCTCGGAAGTTTGAGCACTCTGCCTACGGCGTCATGCTCAATTTACTTCTTCGTGCGACATGGACATCATATCCACTCTTGTTATACCAGCTACTATTTCTCGTGTGACTTATTTTCATCATAACACACTAGTACCTCAAGTAACTAAGTATTATGTCAATACTTTTAACAATGACTATGCATTGCTTAGAATTCTAAGAAAATAGAAATTTAAAATTTTGTTATAATTGATGAAATGTTAATGTATAGTTCAATAATAAAATCGAAACTATACAAATACTGCTTTTTTCAGCATAGAAGAAAAGTGCTCTTGTCTTCTGAGACTAAGTCGAGATACAAGTATAGAAATAATTTTTACAGACAATGAACCAAGTAAGGATGCATATCTGACATTAATATAGATGGATTGAGGGACATTATTATACCGGAAATGAATATTTTAATGATAAATAAATCTGTAATAATGATCGGCGTTTTTACTTTCTAATAGGTACTATAATATTATTAAGTTAAAAGTTTTGTAGATAAAAATGTAGGTATAGTCTATTTCAGAAAGGTGTAGAGTGTAGAGTAATAAAAGCTCATTAGGTATGCAAAGGGACTACAGAGTGACCCAACGAATATTTAAGCCACTTTGATAATTTAGTATTGATTTTATTACAAAATTCTTTATTTTCAGCAAGTGCAGGTAGTACCACCCGGGTTTGGGTCAATTTATATGTTTTGCCTATTTTCATCCATTCACAAATACTGAAAATGGTGTGACAAAGGCGTACATTATGTACATAGTATTAGGTACACTTATTATTATTAAACATTATAAAAGAAATACAATATACAAAAAATACATTATGCAGAAACTAAATTATAAAAAAATCATAATATTCTTCGTCATCTGAGGAACTGTCATCTTATCTTGACGTTATAATTAACTGGTCGACGGTCCGATCGATCAGGTGGTCAAGATCCCACATGTTCTCCTCTTCTTTAATGACATGATGGACTGCTTTTCGCCAATTCTCCGGTGTCACTTCCTTAATGACTTGATTAAACAGTAGCTTAACGTCTTTCATTTTGAATGTCGTGTTGAGTCTTGCTACAAATCCTTTTACTTGCGCTCATATAAGTTCTATAGGATTTAGTTCGCAATGATATACCGGTGTGCGCAGGCAGCACAGTTATACTATGTTTTTTCAGCTATATCTTCCATGACATATTTCATTAAACGATGTTTGTGTAAATTTGCTATACCTAATAGTTCTTTCTTTATCAAATTATCTTCTATTTTTTTTCTTTGGTTAGTTATCATAAATAATTTATTGCACAAAATTTACATGCGCCTATGGCCGACACCGAAATTGAGCCGAACCGGACGGAATTTCCCATTTTATTACTCTACGCCTTTCTAAAATATACTATACCTTTTTAACATAAAAGCATATTTGAATTTTGACAGACTGTACTGCAAATAATACCTGCAAGCATGTAGATCAATAGATCCTGTTGTTGCTAATAGCATTTCAGACTTATTAACATCATCAACCTACTTGTCTGTCGCCAAGCGTCTCCTTCACATCTGCTAAACTGAATTAAAGGAATTTTAATTATTTATAAAAATAAATGTCTAGCAGTATTTCTTTAATTTAAAATTTACTCCGACTCTGGAAAGAGACAAATAAAAGCCGATGGCAAAGCATATTCTGAGCGAGAAACAACCCGGGGCGGCAGGGATTCTCTTCGTTGCTCCAGGCTCCGGTATCGACCCGCGGCTATAAAGTAGACAGTATCGGTCGCGCTGGCTGTGCCTCGGACTTGAGGACGTTACCCGAATAAGAGGATCACAAGGAGCACTTAAAATACTTATAAGATACTTATACTATTTTAAATATGTCATGTCATATTTCAATTATTTTCCATTATGCACTGAGGTACTATACAATGTATTAGATATACTTACTGTGGGTATAGTATTTCTGTTTAAAACTTAAACAGTCTTGAGTCTACAAGCTTCCTTTTACGCGAGGACAAAATGGGTAAAATAATAAAATAAATTATAAAAATTGTAATCAATCTACAGGGTAAGAATTTTAAATGGTACGCTGCTTTATAGCGTCTCTGGGAATAAGATTTCTCTAAAATCGAAAAATACATCCTCAAATATTTGTTATGGGTCTCGCCTTTGTCGTGTAAAAAAAACTGGCACCCCAAAGAGGGGGCGCAGCCCTAACCAACATTTTATTTTCAAACTAAAGGACACCACTTGTGGCACCTTTTTGGAAAGATTATCAAAAAAGAATTGTTCCATATATTTTTTTACGTCTGTCAAATCATTTGTCAGAAATTTAAGGAAAACTAATTTAAGGAACAATTACATTTTCCTACGATCGTGGAGAAAAGTTACTTTTCGGTATTAGTATTTTTTTGACAATTTTCCAGATGCATGCAAATTATTTATTATTAGGATACGAATAGTATTTCATGGTATAGCAATAATTAATACAGTGTGTTTTATGTGCTAAGGTTTATAAGTTTACATACGCATTATTTTTTTAAATTTTAAGACTGAAAGTCAATAAGTAAGTTGAACTACAGCAATATTTATTATAAAAGACATATTTCGTTCAAATTAAATTAAGTTTAAAAACATCATGTTGTAGATACTTAGAACTTAGCTACATTTATGAGAATGTAATTTATTTTTAACAATAAATCATAATTTTAAATTTAATTTGCAGTCACAACATGCCTACTTAAATCCATAAGTGCACCCCGCATCTGACACCAATTAATTTGGAATAAAAACATTAAAGTGTAAAATGGGTTTAATTTGTACAACAAGCCTTAGGCAGGCTTTAAGGTTTCCTAAATGCGAATATACTATTCCATACGATTTTTTGACTCTCTTCTTTCCTACTATTAAAAAAAGAACGAACTACTAGTATCAAAGTCAAAGATACCACGCGGAAACTAGGCCGTAGAAGTTCTATACTTTATTTCGAAAATTACTGTCAGTTCATATAAAGTACTGTTGTACAAAGTCGGAGGAAAAAAAAGCCATGAAAATAAAATAAATATTCTTTTCTATTTGAATTTCAAAGATACACTGGAATTGTTTTCTGTAACTTAATATAACACACTTGACTCTATATGAAAGCTATTAATCACTGACGGTAATTTTGAACTTAGGTTATAGTATTATGTATCAAAAATGTGTGTTAGGTATGTATGTGTATCATTTTCTTATATTTAATACTTATAAAAATTGATTAGGTATTTTTACAATTATTTATATACGCTTTTATCAAAATTTAAGTACTAATAGTACTGATATAGGTGCATGTTACTAATATAATGACAAAATAGAAATAAATTGTATTTAACATAAGGAATGTATTGTAAACCTTAAACTGAAAATATATTTGATTGGATTTGATATCTGTCTTTAAAAATATAAATGACATTATCATATTTTAGAGAGGTTTTTGCAATTTACTCATACCAAGAGCCAAAAAATAGAGTCGAAACAAGCAGTAAAAGTAATTAAAAGCCTTCTATTCCTATAATGTTTATAACCCCATATAAATCGATGTATTGCCATGTATTTACTGAATATCAACACCGAATATTTCCCTATCCCTTGAGAAAGCAAACTTGAGGTTTAATTTGGTTTAGTCTTATATAATCCACACAAAACATCTTTCTGTGGTTCTCGAAATTATAATAAAGAGGTGTGATGCAATTTAAAGCCATATCACTTCCTTTATAGCGCACATAAACAAGAAAGGAGACAATACTAGAAATTGACAATAAAATTGGACAAAAATGATCCAGGCAGCGCCAATGAAGCTCGTCAGAAGCCGCGCGCAATAAGATCCGCAGCAATGCGAGAAACTCTGCTGCAGCGTCGAATGTTTCCATTGGGCGAAACGAGTTTCTCGTATTGTCATTGGCCCTGCTCGAAAAACGACACTCCAATCCTACAGAAGTCAAAATTACGGCTGCTCGCGGAAATCCAACCGAATCCAATTTCATTTCCAGGATTCTCACGAAATTCGTGTGATTCGGCGTCGAGATCTCTCAAAATCAATAAAACAAAGGTCCTTGGCAGCCCGGACTTTAAATTTTATTATTTTTCAAATATTATTGAATTCCTAAACCTACCAAATTTACTTTACTTTTTTTTAATTGGATTAAGTTTTATAAGATTTTTTTTTGCACATTTTGTGCCTCATAGTCATGAGCTTCTACTAAGCCATCCTCTTAAGTAAAAAAGAAATGAGGAAGAAATAAGACACCATACGTTACTTTAATGAATTTTTGCAATTTTTCTATATGTACTTAACCGATTTAAGCCTGTTAGGTTATAAAAAGTAATTATTTTTAAATAAAATAATTGTAGGAACTACAATTAAAAAAAAAACATAAAAGTTAGAAATAAATAATTTTTAAGTAAACATGAAATGTTATATTTTAAATTCTGCTTTTTGCGTTTAAATAAAATGTTTCGTTAAGCATACATTTTGCAAATATTTTCCACAATAATATTTTTCTGGAAATTAAATTTTGACGTCTCAAAGTGGTTTTTGGCATATTTTTATTAAGCTCGAGTATTCACTTTTAAACTTTCGCACTCGCACCGCTCCCAGAGCGCCTTAAAGGATTATTCCTACAGTGCAGGTGTTTTATCATAAAAAAAAAAAAAACAAGAACTTAATCTACCCTCTAACTCGTAAGTTTTTGTTTATGATGATTTCCAAATACTTTAATGTGTCACTCGTAAATCACTGTATATCATACTTCGAGCAGTTATGATAATTTCTAAATAAATGCATATCATTCTTTGAGCGGTTATAGTGTTTTTAAAGAAATGTTTCAATCCACAATCACCTGATGACGACATATATTATATACGACATTTGACATTGTTTAAGGAGATGCACCCACCTACAATGTTTGTATAATTCGCAAATAGATATATCATACTTCTAATGGTAATAATTATTTCTAGATAAATGTACATGTCATTCTACACAATGATGACTCTACTTAAGGCGATAAACCTACAATATTTAGGCCCAATTTTATAGAGTTTTCTTAAACCTAAGTTTAAACCTTTTAAACTGAAGAATAATTCTAAAATGGTAGAAACGTTAGAAATAGTCGATTACTAATGTGGGATTAACAGTAAAGTTCTATTTAGGAGTAATCAACCTGGTTATAAATTATTATATTATGTTAAATTATATTAACTTATGACCAGGTTAATCAGTTTTAATTTGAACTTTGCTGTCAATCTCTCACATTATAAAATGACCATTTTTGACATTTCTTCGATTTAAACCTAACCTCGATTTAAATCATGAATGGTATTTTGCCCAATTTTATAAAGTCGATGTGATGAAATGTACACTGAAAGATTTTTAGTGCTTTTATTGGACAAAATATTTTTTTAAAAATTAATTTTAAAATTTTGAACCAAACATTGGATTCAGAATGTCCATGTAATAGTATATTACATAACAAGTGACGAAAGTGATACTTTTCAAACAAGGAGATAAATTCTCCGAGTTTAAGAATAATCACTTTCACACGAGTAATGTACACCATTTTTCCTACGACCACAAAGAATTATTAAAAAAACCTTTGATTTGTGAAAAAAATATTTCAACTCTAGAGTTAAAAAAAATATTTCAACTCTAGAGTGGCAATACAAGGCACACTATTTAATTTAAACATATGATGCCAATTTGACAGACCACCCCTATTTATTAAAAAGAACAAATTTTAGAAAGCAGTTTAGTGTTTAACTTATTTATTTGTCGAGTGATTCAGAATTAGAGTGTGAAAATACGCCATCTGAAATTATAAAAAAGTTAAGAATATACTGGAAAATCTATTACCAGTCAAAACAAGCCCCGCTGAAGAAAATGTCATATATTAAACTTAAACAGGAAATGTTTATGGATTGGCATAGACTAGAGACTAGAGCCATGGGCTACCGATCGAAAGATCACAGGTTCAAATCCCATCAGGAGTACTTGACTTTTTTTTGTAAAAACATTAAATAAATTATAAAATTATTTTGAATTGAAATCTTCTTTGTTGGATGAATTTTTAAAATTTAATCAAGGAAAGATGCATTGAACATAAATTTAAAAAATTCACCCAACAAGGAAGATTTCAATTCAAAATACCTAATTCTATAAATTATTTAATGTTTTTATAAAAAAAAGTCAAATACTCCTGATGGGATTTGAACCTGTGATCTTTCGATCGGTAGCCCATGGCTCTGTCTCTACGCTATGCCAACCCATAAACATTTCCTGTTTAAGTTTAATATGACATTTTCTTCAGCGGGGCTTGTTTTGACTGGTAATAGATTTTCCAGTATATTCTTAACTTTTTTATAATTTCAGATGGCGTATTTTCACACTCTAATTTTGAATCACTCAACAAATAAATAAGTTAAACACTAAACTGCTTTCTAAAATGTGTTCTTTTTAATAAATAGGTGTGGTCTGTCAAATTGGCACCATATGTTTAAATCAAATAGTGTGCCTTGTATTTCCACTCTAGAGTTGAAATATTTTCTTTCAACACGCGTGTGATATTCGGCGCTTTCGAGCCAAGTTAACCGTGCTTTTTTTCTCATTTTCATAGGTGGTCGTAGGAAAATATAAATAACTTTTATTTACAACCATGTATGTAATAATGACATTTCACCTATCTTTGAAAGGTGGAAAGTTGACGTTTCTTGACTTTTACTTTCCACCCGGGTGGAAAGTGCTCACTTTCCACCCGGGTGGAAAGTAAAATTGTTATTTTTTGTAATTTTATTAAAAATCGATATCTCAAAATAGTAAATTTTTTTTTTTTTTTAATTTTAATAAAAATCGATATCTCAAAATAATATACAAACACACCAACACACAACTCATTACACAAATTCAACAACAATAATTTTATTTTTTATTTCTTTAAATGAATTATACCTAAATGACATTTATAAAAAACAAAAAATTAACATGGTTTATGTTTTACTTATTTACATTAAATATTACATTGGCATTATTGTAGGCAGTCACAGATATGTTTAAACCTTGCTGAAATTCTTCTTTTGAAAGGTTTATTTCATGATTATTTGAAGTTAAAGTAGTGTTAGTAAAACTTGAACTTGGCTTTGAAATCAATTTTGCCGTATTAACCTGAGTAGAAACCGAACTGTCTATGTATCCCTCAGCTACTGTGCTAGATTTCCAGCCTCCTAACCGCTTTATTTGCATAAGATCGCCACCGTTATTTGCGAGCAAAGTAGCCGCTGTTCTTCTGAAACAGTGACCAGTAAAACCTTCAGTATTCAGCTTCAGAAAAGCTGCAATTTTTTTTGGAAACTGACTTAAAGTGTTGTGCCCAATACATTGTTTACTAATTTTTCCATATCTTATTTGCATAAAAAGCTTTCCATCCTGTATATTTTTCCGTAAAGTTATGTACTCCTTAAGTGGTGCAATCCATTTATTATCAGTTATCATAAATGATCGTGGCTGGTACGTTTTGCTATTTTGTATTTCAATCGCGACCTTTTCTTCTAAAAAGTGAACGTCTGTTGTTTTCATTTTGTATAATTCATCTGATCGGCAGGCGCCTGAGACACCAATAACCAATGCGACCTACAAATGTATAAAATAATAAGTTAATATAGAAATAGTCAACCTTTTAGCCTAAAATACCTTTTGAACAAGAAATTCCATAGGTGCTTGTTCCAAAAATGTTTCAATATTATCCATAGACAGTGTGGTCGATTTTTTCGGCTTGTATCCTTTGTTTTGCTTTTTTAAAAATGCTAATAGCTTTGCGTGTTTAGATATGTCTACTTTTTCCCTAATTGATAGAGTGGTCCTCAACATTGAATATATTGACCAAAGCGTTGATATTTTCTTTGTCTTGGCATTTTCACTAAAATAAGCTAGTAGCGCCGATTCAGAACCAGGATTTTGAACTTTGTTTCCAATACACCATTCTTTAAAACAGTTATATGCCTTGTCATATCTCGGGCGGCTTTTAGTTGGCAGAAGATCTTCTTCTACTATTTTTGCTGCTTCTCGAATTTCTGGGGGAGTAGCAGCCAAATCAAATTCCTCATCTGAGAGCATTTTTTTGGTGTTTTGTAAAAACTTTGACACTAACGTTTTAAAAAAATAATATATTGTTTAGTGACATGGAAACCATATTCCAAAAATGATATTTGCCATCTTGATGTGTATTATTACCTACGTTATTTTATCACCTGCGGTTATTTGAAATTCTAAATGTCTGTCTACTTTTGCAATGGAAAAGTCAAAATGACATTTACCTTTTAATAATTATTTGAACTCAAAATAATAAGAAGTGGATGTTGGATGTGGTTGTAAATAAAATAGTATACAAACCTCGGTGAAAAGTTTCATTACTGTCTCTGAGATATAGTTTACCTCGACGCTTCGCGTCTCGGTAAACTATCTAATCTCTCGACAGTAATGAAACACTTTCCACCTCGGTACGTAATATACTATTTCATGATGACATTTCTTGATATTTGGATAACTAATGTCATTTTCCGACGTTTGAAAATTTACGGCATTTACGGATTGGAGCAAATACGATATTTTAAATATTTTAGACTATTTTTTGGTTTTTAATTAAGCAAAAACAAATTAGATTTTTTTTTAACTTTACGAATAAAATGTTTTTCCATATGGTGCAGCCTTTTCCGTATATGTGTTAAACCACGTCATCACCACCACCATCACAGAAAGTCCTAGGGCGGAGTTTATCGGGTTTATCTAGTCCGTTCCAAAACTTTGCTTCTTCCTGTACCCAACATAGTACAAAAAATTCAAAATCGAAGAAAACTAAGCATATTTTCGTAACTTTTATTAAATATATTAACTTATTATACAGGGTGATTCCTAAGTCGATACTTCTTATTTAGCTGTATATACAAGGCATTAAAATAAACAACATTTTCAAATACCTTTTTCCAAAAAAACTTAAAAGTAGGCGAGATACAGAAGTAAAAAATCTAGTGCGGGCCTGGTCATCAAAACGTACCGCTATAGTTTATGTTGTTTGTCTTATTAGTTATGCAATTTATGGGTCGGTGGTCAGTTATTTGGCAATCGACGGAACAGTAGTTTCGTCAAGCAGACTGTTGTATTGAAGTTAATGGTGACAACTTTGAAAACATTGTTTAAATTAGGCAGGTTCGTATTTCATCCATAGTGTAATAAATGAATGTAAGTCCTTATTTTTGAGTTTTTTGCAAAAAGGTATTTGAAAATGTTGTTTATTTTAATGCCTTTTATACACAGCTAAAAAAGAAGTATCAACTTAGGAATCACCCTGTATATTCAATGCAATATAGCCCTTTTACGTTGTTCTACGAAATAGAACTCCCAAGAACGTTTAAATTGGCATTTAATATTCCCATTTTCGTTTGTTCTTCCTATCGATTCGGTTTGCGGCCGCCCCACCTTGCCGAACCTGAATTATAACATCTCATAAAAACGTCAATAAAATGAAACGCTTTCTTTCCCATTATGCGTAATAAGTGACTTTACAAATACCGTAGTATGGAATAGTAATAAACAAACCAAAATAATATAATTGTTTATAAAATATAGTACAAAAAGGTGTTTATGTACCATCGTATACATTTTATTTTCTAAAACAGTTGAGAGAATAGATAAATCTACAGTGTGTCCACGGATAGTTTGGAAGAGGAAAAACTTTTTTTCTACGACCGTGCGTTTTAACCCATTTTCCCTCACGCATTTTAGTTTTGAAAGTGTCACTTTCCCGCACTAGTGCGGGAAAGTAAAATAGTGCAAATTTTGACCTTATTAGATAGTTTTTTACTTCGGAAGTTATAACTATTGTTACAACAGGTAAATAAATATTTACGAAATAGTCCATCAAATAAAATCTACATCTTTTCTAGCTTTTTGTTGCATTTTTAATTTCTTGAAAATATAAAATAATGAAGATATTTTTATATAACCCTGTACGTTCTTTAAAGTAATGTCACAAAACAACTATCAAACCACTGGGTTTGATATCAGTTGCTATGATAACCCAGGCGTGTAATTGTTACTAAAACGTCAAAGTTGTTCAAAGCGTCTTCGAAGTGACCGAATACAATCTTCTTCTAAATTAAACCACATTAAACCGAATCCGAAGCAATAATATTAATGGATTCATCCGACGAAGAACTTTCCGAAGCCATTTTGAAGGCTGCAGATAAAGCTAATTCCGAGCTGTTACCTGCCAAATCCAGACTAAGATACGAGCAATACGACCATTTTGTTACAGGTGTAAGGAGAAATATTATATATAAATAATATTAATATTTATAATAATTTATTTAAATAAAATAATTTTTGAAAAATGGGTTGGTATACAGGGTTCGTCAGAAACAACGTTTTTAGTTTTTTGTATTTTTTTTTAATTCTAATTTTCAATTCCTTGATTTATTAAATCAATTTTGCTTTTTCTGAAACTACAATTTCGAATATCAAATCTGCGATAACTATACAGGTTTGGCAGAAAAAATATTTTTAAATTTTTTATAATTTATGATTGAATAAATAAAAAAAAAATGATATGGTATAAGGATTAATAAAAATACTTCAAAAGTACACAAAGAAAAAATAGTTTGCTTACAACAAAATCGTTATTCGGCCAGATATAAAATCATATTCTAAGTAAGAAGGCAACAATAGCTGTTTGTTGTATAGTAAATCTAATATTCGAAATTGTAGTTTCAGTACAAGCAGACCTTTTTTATAAAAAATAACTTTTTCTTCTATACCTAATAACAAAAAAGTTTTTACTCTTCCAAACTCTATCCCTGGACACACTATATATACAGGGTCCTGCAATAGTTTGTCAGGATGCTATAGCTCCTATAAGAATTAAGTTAGGAATTTCATTCATATGCAGACTTATACTGTATCATAGGGTGTATTTCAGGAAAATATTTTTCCATATACAGGGTGGCCCAACAAAGTGTGAAAACAAAAAGTTGTATTTTTTAAAATGGAATACCCAGTATTTTACTGCTTATTTCGGTTCGTATTGGAGTCCTTTACATTTGCACAAAAGTTTATTTATTTTGCTTTGGTAGTTTAAGAGTAATAAATTAAAAACTAAAAAAATAAAGTTTCAGGGTCCTGGAAAAAATATCAAAAAAAAACACCTAAACTAATTTTTTTAACCATAGGAAGGGTAAAATTTATGACAAGGGATCTAAAGATATTATGAAGCTAATAGTATTTATCTTTTTTATACAGAGTGTTCAAAAAAAGGTTTTAAATACGACACATTTTAAATTCATTTTTCTCAAATTTTTCAATTAGAACACCCTGTATATTTCAAACCGTTTTTGAAAAAATTGCAAATTTCATCAATTACCTATGTTTAAAAAAAAATTTATTATTAAAATTATATATAGGCGACTAGACTAAACTACAGTAAATGTTTAAAATGTCTTTCATTCTAATTTGTGCACAACTCAACACGTTCTTGAAAAGATTTGTTCACATTTCTTAATATTTTAGGTGAAATTCTAGCAAAACGGTAGACTTTGAAATAAAATAGGAATTAATAATTGTTTCTTATACTTAATTTGACAAAATTAATTAATTCAGAAAAGTTGGTATTTAGGGCGCTCATACCAAGTACAAGGATCATATCAACCAACTCATCTTATTAAAATTCGTTTTAATTTCTTATAATTTATTCGCCCTAAATATCAAATATTCAATTAATTATATTATAATATTCAATTAATTAAATACAATAAATGGAAGATGCTGGCCCACCCGGCATCGCCCGGTGAGATACCATGGCATCAGATTACGCGGCGTGAAGTTGCTCTTTGAGTTAACGTTTCGTCGCTGTGCTGATGTTTCCGGTTTCCAGGGTGGGGCCGTATGAAAGAAGCATGATGGAAGCTCCAAGATCAAAATATTCCGGAGGTAAACTCGCCCCCCGATCGGATCTCCGGGTGGGGGCTGGTCCTGTGGCTTCATCAAGCGAAATTAATGAATTATCCACCATTTCCGACCATTTATTGGGTTCCTCCAACAACACTCAACGAGGAAATGGTGTGGCGCCTGCAGTTACTAACAGACCCAAAAGTAACAACTTCAAAATTGATTTCTGCAATATTAGAGGGCTTAACACTAACATCAATTCAGTCCACCAGCACTTACAATCTTCCAAGCCCCATGTGCTTGCACTGACCGAGACAAAAGTCAGAGCGTCAACGAACACCGTCAGCTATTTATATCCTGGATATGATTTTCACTTCCGTTTTAGACGCAACTTTGGGGTCTGTCTGTTCATTCGAGATGATCTTTGCTGCCAACGGGAGGAGATACTGGAACCGAAAGACTTTGATGTAATGTGGTTTAAAATATCTTCACAAAGAATCACTAAGTTTATATGCTGCCTTTACCGTCCTCCAAGCGACATGCATTACAGGGCCCTCTTCTCATCACTAGCCAACACAATCGACTTCTTGCAAACCAATCATCCGAATGCCGAAGTCGCTATCTTTGGCGACTTTAACGTCCACAATGTCAACTGGCTTAAATACTCAAACACCAACGATGAGCAAGGCCGCGAGGCCGAATCTTTTGCGATCAGTTCTGGTCTAACTCAACTCGTAGAAGAACCAACGCGGGTTCCAGACCGAGCTGGGGATTTTGCTAGTCTTTTAGATCTCTTTTTAACTTCAAATCCAGATCTATATACGGTCACCGTACAACCACCATTGGGCTCTTCCGATCACAAACTTATTTCAACCCTAAGCGAGCTGCCAATTAGTTCTGAACAACCTCCTAAACCCCGTAAGATTTGGCACTATACATCAGCTAAGTGGGAAGACCTAAAGGACCATTTTCGCAACTTTCCCTGGCTAAGCGTATGCTTTTCTTCCGATGATCCATCTGTCTGTGCAAAGGAGGTCGCCGACGTCATTCTAACTGGCATGAAGGCCTTTATTCCTTTCTCCAAAAAGCGCCCTTCCAACGGCAAGCCCTGGTTTAGCAAGAATTGCGAGCGTGCTGTCAGATCTAAAAACCTGGCTTACCGACAGTGGCGTAAAAACCCTACTCCTGAAAATCGCGCCATCTTTGTTACCACCCGAAACCAATGTAAGCAAATGATAGACCAAAGCAAAGAAGCTCATAACGAGAGAATCAAAAACAAACTTCTTGCCAGTCCTAACGGATCAAGGTCCTTTTGGTCAGTCGCTAAGGCCGTCAGCCAAAACTTTACAAAGTCAACTATTCCACCTCTAACACGTTCCGACGGCACAATAGCAACCACAGCCGGGGATAAAGCAAACCTACTTGCTGAACTGTTTTCCTCGCATTCCACTGTAGACTTTCAGGGAAAACCACCACCCAACATTCCTTCAGTTCAATCGCAAATGTCTGAAATCGTGTTCCGTCAGCGTCTTGTTAAACGGATTCTTAAAGGACTCGACGTCAATAAAGCTTCTGGTCCAGACGAAATTCCTATCATTGTTCTCAAGACATGCGCCGATGAACTTACACCAGTATTTTGTAGACTTTTCAACTTATCCTACAAAAAAGGAATATTTCCATCCTGCTGGAAGTCGGCGCGTGTCCAGCCCATTCCAAAGAAAGGTAAAAAGACCCTGCCAAGCAACTACCGACCCGTCGCATTGCTTTCAGTAATTTCAAAAGTAATGGAGAAAGCTATTAACCAACAACTCCTTAAGTATCTGGAAGGGCTTAACATTATCAGCGACCATCAATACGGTTTTTGTAAGTCCAGATCAACATGTGACCTTCTGGCATATGTCACCCATCTTTGGAGCAACACCATCGAACATCATGGAGAATCCCGGGCTGTTGCACTGGACATCTCTAGGGCTTTTGATCGTGTTTGGCACGATGGGCTTCTAAGTAAATTGCGATCCTACGGTATGCCTAATGGATTTTGTTTATGGTTAACCAGCTTCCTTAATAACCGTTCTCTGCAAGTGGCGATTGACGGGTTTCTCTCAGACACCTTCACCATCAATGCCGGTGTTCCTCAAGGGTCCATATTGTCGCCTACCCTCTTTTTACTGTATATTAACGACCTTCTAGTGAAAACCCAAAATCCAATTTATAGCTTTGCTGATGACAGCACACTTGTCTCATCTTTTACCTTGACTCCCCAAACATCCGCTGCCGATGCACATTGCGCCTCAACAATGACCTGGAAGAAATCTTGGCTTGGGGTGACAGTAACCAAGTCGAATTTAATACTAAGAAAACCCAGGCAGCAGTCTTCTCCAAAAAGGTTAACATTGCAGAACCGGATATAGTCATGGCAGGACACGCAATTCCCCTGGCACCGTCTATTAATTTGTTGGAGGTCAATCTGGGAGGTAATATGTCTTGGCATGATCACGTTGCCGCAATTGCCAAGACAGCTGCACAGAAACTTGGTGTACTTTTCCGCACCAAAAGGTTGTACACACCTCATCAAGTTTTGACACTCTACAAAGCCCAGATTCGACCATCATTAGAATATTGCTCTCATGTCTGGAGCTCTGCACCCAAGCACACCCTTCGGCTACTGGATTCCATTCAAAGGAGAGCCGTTCGTCTGATCGGCGACCCCGAGCTGACCAAGACCCTCGATAGCCTGGAGCATCGAAGACAGGTTGGTGATTTGGCTCTCTTTTACAGATATTTCCATGGCAGGTGTTCGACTGACATTACCCACTTGATTCCACCTAGAGCAATGCAAAACAGAAATACACGGCGAACCACTGCTGCTCATCCATATGTTGTTCAGCTTAGTACTCCTCGAACTTCATTGTTCAAGAATTCTTTCATCTGGAGAACGTCATCTTTGTGGAATGATCTTCCTGAGGTCGTGTTTCCCAATGAATACAATCTTCAACGTTTTAAGACCAACGTTAATCGCTTTTTTCGCACTCGCACCGCTCCCAGAGCGCCTTAAAGGATTTTTCCTACAGTGCAGGTGTTTTATCATAAAAAAAAAAAATAATGATAAACAAATGCATTACTATTTTATTTCAAAGCCTGCCGTGGTTTTACGAATTTTACACCATGACAAATACCTACCAAAACCAAGACTTACCGCTTGAACCTCAATATTAATTATTATTTAGAAAGAAAAAAAATCCTTTTGTTCTATATAGCTGAGAATAAAGGAAAAGGGACCAAAACACAACCAAGAGATGTAACACTTTTCATTGGAAAGTCTTCAGAGGAGGTCCAGACAAATAAAAGAATACTAGCAATAAGGACTGCTTTATTAAGTAGGAAATGTATATGATAAGTACAAGGAAGGGGTCGATGTGACACAGAAATATCAATGAGATGTAGTCGGGCTCGGCTAAGATTCGATGAATGGTCAATTTCAGTTCAAGTTATCGAAACAAAGATAATAATATAATCGGTCTCATGACTGCCAAATAAAAGAATTGTGCGATTAAAAGGATGCCGTACATCTTATTTTATGTTTTTAAACTTTCTGCTTTCGCGACGAGTTTTTAATTATTTTTAGAAAAAGTTTGTGATACTCTAGGAAGATTTTTATTACACAGGGTGCTACTAATTTGTTCATACAAGGAGATCACGAAAACGGTAAGAGATACGAACATGAATAAATTGAGGCAAAGTTGCGTATTTTGGGGCTTAATAATTTGGAAAAAGAAAATTGTAAATATTCCGAATGTTTTCGGAGATATCCGAAAAAAAAACTAAAATTCTATTTTTGATTTTTCGTGCCTTCATTTTTGACTTAAGAAAAAAACAAAAAACACTTTTTCACAGCCGTTTTTAAGTTCTATAAGATGGCGTTTTCAAATTCGACGTTTGGTTCTTTAGATACCAAGTATTTTTTAAATATCTTTCTGTTTGCTTATTTTTGTTACATGTTTCGCCTGCAACTAGCATCATCAGACCTTAAGCAGTAAAAAAATGTTGAAATTGTTTTTGAAACAAACATACTCGCATCACAGTTACATAACAAGACCAACACTACAGTTACCGTTTCTTCACTCGGGAGCATTAATTTTTTTGTTTTACAGTATTTTGGTCTAGGTCTAAGGCAAAAATCATACAACCTGAGATGTTATATTAATAAAATAAATAAAACACTGCTAAATAATAGAATTACTTCTTAACAAAAATAAACAGACAGAAATATATTTGGGCCGAGACTTTGGGTATTTCTTCTTACAAAATATTAAATATCAGGCCTCTTTGAGTAAAATTTTTTTAAATCAGAATTTCTTTTTGTTTGACTCTAAATGTTCAGGACCGTAATGATATAAAAAGATAATTTTAAAAAATGCGGTATTAGATGACAAAACGTTAAAATTGTAAAAATCTTTAAATAGTATTAAATTTCTAATACTAAGAAGTCCTTAAAACTGTTTTTGAATTTCCAGTCAGTATTAAAAAAAATTTACTTGAGGTTGGTATCTAGAGAACGAAACGTCGAATTTGAATGAAATTTGAATTAATAACGCCATCATGTAAAACATAAAGAACGACTATGAGAAAGTGTTTTTTGTTTTTTTTTCCAAGTCAAAAATGAAGGCGCCAAAAATTAAAAACCAATAGGTACCAAAAATTTCGGTCTTTATCGAATATCTCCGAAGGTATTCGGAATAATGACAATTTTCTTTCACCAAATTATTAAGCCCCAAAATATGCAACTTTGCCTTAATTTAACCATTTTGGTATCTCTTGCCGTTTTCGAGATCCTCTTGTACGAACAGGAATTTGTAGCACCCTGTAGAGATATATTTATAAGTAGGTATCCAATAAGTTCTAGTTCAGGATTTTAATGGTGAATTCGATTATGATTTTGGTATAACAAACTGATATTTTTTAAGGATTTTTTTAAATTTAGAGAATAAATTATGGAGGATTTACACCACAGTAATAAAAGAAAATAGTAATTTTTTTTCCACCTACTGTATTATAACATAATTATATAATAATGGATATAGACAAAAGTTGTGTACAAAAATATCCAAAGCTCTTCAGGTTAAGCAGAGTTTTCCAAATCCGACCAGTGACAGGCAACCCCAGGCGGCATTGATTTATTATTCGTATTTGTGTGTTTCACGTAAAAAAAAGCCCTTCTTGCCAGACTCAGCTCAAGATTGATGCTTTCTATTTGCAATCTAGCTGCTGAGAGACTCTCGTAAACCAGTGTAGGTGTTGCCAGAGAGAGAAAATTTTATAAGATTTTACACAGTGCATCAATAAAATAAGTTATGTCATGCAAACTGATAATAAACGATTTGCCAAAGAAGGGTGGATTTTCTTTAAAGGGTAGGTAGTAAACCTAATTGACTACTATTTTACGATATAGAAGATACCAATCATTTGATATTTGGTATCTTCTAAATCGTAATTTTTACTAAGTTGATTATATTAGAGAAAAAATACGCCATTTTTAAAGCTAGCTTAACATCCAATAAGGATTTTTTGATTCATGAGACAACAGGGAATTTGTTAAAAACGTCGAAAATAAATTTATTTAAAAACTCAAAATGTTTTACGTTTAGAAAAAACGTATTTAGATTAAAACTTCGTATTTCTTTCTTCTGTACAAAATGACGTTATCGGTTTTTTAGTGTCATTTGTTATAACTGAGTTATCATCGTCAGTTCTTTTTTCAAATACGGACCTGGATTTTATTTTTAAGAGTAGTGCATTTTATCCCACTACTAAGTTGATGGAATTAGAGCAAATACGCCATTTTTAAAACTAAACTGCTGGACAATTGCTTTCGAGCAAGAAAAATTTCGCCTAAATTTAACAGGTAGATAATATTTTCTGAACCAGATATGATATCGACTTACGGTTTTGAATGGTTATTAGATCCATCCCTTGGGAAATAATTGTCAATGTTGGATTTTCTTTAACTGTCAGAAAATATTATATACGGGGCGTTAAAGAAGACGACGATTTTTGCCCCAATTTTAATGGCGTGTGTAAATTTCACAATAATATTTTTAAATTTTATCACTCTACGTCAATTGAATCACTGGTTCATAGCAAAGAAAGTTATTTTTCAAATTTTTTATATCTGCTATATTTTAAGAAATACCGTTTTTTTTTTTTAAACCTTGCTTTATTTCTACCTATTGGTAGCTAGATCTCACTGTGCGTTGTATCGTGCAAACTTTGCGAGTAATTATTATGCCTTATGAAAAGCTTGATTATGTTCAGTAACAATAATTGTACCTAAAGGTACTCGAAATTAATAAATACATTTTTTCCTAAAATTAATTTTGTTAAAATTTTGTAAACACTCTGTATAATATACCTGTAGTCCTGTAGTGCGATATGAAAAACTAAAAAATAAGAAAAAATTTACCTAATCTAGGGGTGAGTACTTTCCAATATAAAACAATTGTGAGATACTCATAAACCATAGACATATAGGTGTTTATAAGTACGCCACTGTACATCATAACATTTAGGTACAACTATTGTTACTGAACATAATCAAGCTCTTCATAAGGTATAATAATCACTCGCAAAGTTTGCACGATACAACGCACAGTGAAATCTGGCTACGAATAAGTTGAAATAAAGCAAGGTTTTCCAAAAAAAATCGGTATTTCTAAAAATATAGCAGATATCAAAAATTTGACAAATTACTTTCTTTGCTATGAATCAGTGATTTAATTGACGTAGAGTGATAAAATTTAAAAATATTAATGTGAAAGTTACACGCCATTAAAATTTGAGCAAAAATCATCGTCTTCTTTAACACCCTGTATATAAAATTTTCTGACAGTTAAAGAAAATCCAACATTGACAATTGTTTCCCAAGGAATGGATCTATTAACCATTCAAAACCGTAGGTCGATATCATATCTGGTTCAAAAAATATTAAGGGCTAAATTTAGGCGAAATTTTTCTTGCTCGAAAGCAATTGTCCAGCAGTTTAGTTTAAGATCCATAAGGATTTTTTTTGATTCATGAGACAATGGGGAATTTATTAAAAACGTCGAAAATATAAAAGGTTTTAAGTTTAGAAAAAACGTCTTTAAATAAAAACGTATTTCTTTCTTCTGTACCAAAAACGACGGTATTGGCTTTTTAGTGTCATTTGTTATAACTATACAGTGTGGTCATTTAAGTGTGCAACATATGGGAAATTTGTTTATTACCGATTTCTCAGAAAATTTTATTCTTGATAAAAGTTGGTACATCTTCGATAATCATATTAGGTGTAATTGGAATGGATGCAAGTCAAATGGTGTACAGGGTAGGGCAAAAAATATAAAACTTCTACAAGAATAAAGTATCCCTATTTCAGAAAATTCAGCAAAATGTTATTAAGAAAAGGTGTTTAGAATTAAAAGTTATGGATAGGTTTGAAAACGTGACCTCCTAAAATAAGAAACAAAATTTTTTTGAAAATATTATTTCCCAAAAAAATTTTTTTTTATATTAACCCTAAAGACCTTCATAAATTAATCAAAATTAAATCAATTTTACATATCTTTGTCCAAATTCAAGCATATTTGTAAAATTAACTTAGCTTTTTAATTTATTAAGGAATCACAAACTTCATGTTTGTTGCAAGGACATTAAACACAACTTTAAAATACCCTAAAAATTATTTTTAACAAGATAAAACATTAATAATGATAATTTTCAAATTAAAAACTCTCATTCAAATTACAAAATATTTATTTTAAATTTTTTTTTGGGAAATAATTAATATTTTCAAAGAAATTTTGTTTTTTATTTTAGGTCACGTTTTTAAACCTATCCATAACTTTTAATTCTAAATACCTTTTTTTAATAACATTTTGCTGAATTTTCTGAAATAGGGGTACTTTATTCTTGTAGAAGTATTATATTTTGTTCCCTACCCTGTACACCGTTTGACTTGCATCCATTCCAAGTACACCAAAGATGATTATCGAAGATGCACCAACTTTTATCAAGAATAAAATTTTCTGAGAAATGAGTAATAAAAAAATGTCCCATATGTTGCACATTTAAATGACCACACTGTATATATAAGTTATCATCGTCAGTTTTTTTTTCACATACGGACCTGGATTATATTTTTAAGAGTAGTGCATTTTATCCCAAACACAATGATGTATCACTCAACCCTATTTACTTACGTTTCGAAAAAAGTACTAGGTACATCATTAGAGGAAAATTAAGTGCTAGGTTTAAAAAAACATTCAATCGTGAATAGAGTTAAAATTACTTTAATGCTGTCGAAGTATCTTTCAACAACACTAGATGTCGCTACTCGTAAGGGAAAGTCGGGGAATACCCCACATATATAAATACATCATATTGCCAATACAAGCAGCCGCACGAAGCGAGAAGACACCCATCGTGCGATTCAAAATAACCTGAGTTTGGGCCCGTGGCGCTTGCGCAGTAGGGAAAAAATTAGGCAACCGACACAATATCAAACAGAACCGGCTCGTCGTTGTTTGTATTTGGTAGCCATCTTTTGTTTCGTTCGATCGTGTGTGGTTATAATTTTCAAGTTTTGGGTGTCAATATTTATAAAACTTTACTTTACACATTTTTTTTTGTAAGTTTGTAAGTTATTAGTCGTTTCCAGCTTTTTTTACGTTGTATTCGTTCGGAAGTTTTCTTGTGTGATTGTGGATATTATTTTTAAGTTTTGGGTGCGAATTTAGGAATAAAACTTGACCAGACATTTTGTGATTGTTAGCGACTTGTCTCAAGATGAATAGAAAAAGTACATGATCCTTTTCAATACCAGGAATAAGGTATTTCAGGTATGTAAAATATTGATTACTTAGTTTTATTTGACCATAAACTGTACATAACCGAACTAACGGGTAAATTTAAATAAAAGCTTGTAAAAATATTTTGAAAGTAGGTCCCGTCAAATGTTTACATCAAGAAGCAAATTTCCGAGCTGCGCAAACTTAACGGATCCTGATCATCTGCCTTCAGTGGTGTCATCATTGAATTATGGTATGTATTAGCAATATAGTGTATGTATATTTATTTTATTTATTTATTTATTTTATTTATTTCAAAGCATCAACAGCAAAAAGCCAATTACAGACACTCAACTTAAACTATAGTCAGGCAGCACAACAAAGTCATAAATAACAATAGGCTTAGCAAAGTATGTATAACACAGAATTTATAAAATACGTCACAATACAACAATTAGTTTATAAGTAATTTATCCTGTATAAGTTTTTTTAAAGCTTCTCAGATTTACAAGGTCGATATCAATATCAGAAGCATACAATTTAAATAAATGACATAATCTATACAGGGGGGAACTTCTGTAAAGATTCGTTCGCGGAAAGGTCAGATAAAAAACATTTCGATTTGTAACGTATTGAAAGTAAACGGAAGCTGTTCAAGAATATCAGGACAGTCAATATCACCCTTAAGGATTTTAAACATTGTACACAAGAATATCCTTATCCTTCTTTTACTTAAAGATAATCTGTTAAAAATTCCCAGAAGATCCTCATTATTACAACCCTGAAGTGGATAAATCCCAAACTTTCTATAATGCATGCATTTTAAGAACCTTCTCTGTACTCCCTCAATCATCCTTATCCAAATGTTATACTGAGGAGACCAAATTATGGTGCCATATTCTAAAATTGGTATCACCAAGGTGTCAAACAAATAAAGGCTGACATCAACATTGAAGTTTTTAGTACTTCTTGCAATTAATCCTGCAATTCTTTGGGCACTCTCAATTTTAGAAATTATATGACTGGAAAAAGACAAGGTAGTATCAAATAATATTCCCAGATCCTTCTGTTCATTAACCCTCCGAAGCTCCGCATCATTCAACGTATAGTCATGGACAACAGTATTTTTATTAAGTGTAAACGACATACAGGCACACTGATTTACATTTAAGTTAAAACCATTCACATTACACCAACTAGCAACATCACAGAAGTCCTGCTGAAGTGTCTCACAGTCATTCCTTGAATTAATCTCAAGAAAAATCTTAAAATCATCTGCAAAAACTAAGCCCTTTGAATTCCTAACCTTAGTCATAACCTTGTTAAAAGCTACTATGAAGAGCAGCGGTCCTAGATTAGAGCCTTGCGGCACCCCCGATGTACTCTTATAAACAACAGATCTACATCCTTTTATTTCTACATACTGTCGTCTATCGTCCAAATATGACTGAATCAGTTTAATTAGAAAAGGAGAAACATCTAAGTCAGACAAAGAGTTTAGAATAACACAATGCCTCACTCTGTCAAAGGCTTTCTCCATATCAGTATAAATAACATCTACTTGGGTTTTCCGGTGTATATATATGTGGAATATCCTCGCGCGGGGAAATAGCCAGCACCATATCATTATACTGCTCTCTCATAAATAAATTTAGAAATTAAAGATTGTAGACCTCTATAGGTCGACCGTTACTGAAGAAACAGCGAAATTAGGAATTATTAGGCTCTCGTATGCCATTTTCAGACTTTGACAGGCTGTAGCACTGGAACGGCTCATCTTAGAGAAAAATGATTTTCACCTCCCTATCTTAGTTTATAATTCTCTATCCAAATATACCAACTTCCGGTTTAACATGTTTAACCAAAAAAAAATTGCTTTACGGTACCTACCTATAGGTTTTTGAGACAACAAATAGAACGCTGCTTAACTTCTAAGAACTCACCAGATTATTAATAATCCATATACTTAGTTAAAAGTGGCATACCTCTACTTACTTCAAGTCCACAATTACTGTCAGTGACTCATTGCTTTCATATCGACAGCAGCGGGTTGTACGAAGTAAGAGGGAAAAATATATATATATATAATACATATGTAATAAAAATAAATTTTTCTCTATTCCAAATTTTAAAAATACACTGAAATTGTTATGCGATAAATCATTCGGATTCGCTGTCATTTTGGGCGGCAGCGTTAGGGTGCGCCCACCCAAAATTAGGGGATTATTTTTTAGAAGATATTTTGGTAGGAAAAGAAGCATAAAGTTATTTATCGTAAAATAATTTAGAATTTAACTGTAAAACAATTAACTACTAAACTAAAAAATAATAGCGCGGTCTTGACTAACACACTCTTGCGTTCGGTTAACAATGTTTAAAATCGCGCCTGAAAAAGTTAACGTAGAATTTTTAAAATTTGAAAGGTTTATAAGACGTTTCTTACTTGTAAAAAATGTCAGATTTTAGATTTTATAGAAACTAAAAAAGTAAATTAAGGAAACTCAATGACTACGCGACAGTGGCGGCGCCAGGATTCTTGGGATGGGTGGGCACTACCCAAATTAAAAATGCCTTCTAAGAAAAAAATTTGGTCGCCGCCCACGGTTACTAAAAAGAACGGTTGTCTGGTAACTTCTGACCAATAAGAGCGTGGTTGCTGATGACGTCACAAAACGTCTGGGATATATGGGTCTAATTTGAATGCACCAGACAAAGAGAGACAGACACGCCTTATTATGAAATGAACAGAGACCGGTATATATATTTAATAGTTTCAAAAATGTTTTAGTGTTTGTGGACTTAATAAATAAGTTTTCTTATTTCTGGAAGCGAATTTTATAAAAATTAAATTGTTCTGAAACTTGGACCGTAATTTTAAATATTCAGTTTTTCTTTTAATGTAGGTAGATGAGCCTACAAATACAGACCGAGCACAGGGTGCAATCTCATTAAACGAAATTTTAAGTTTATTTTAAAAAAATGTATGTGTATGTTTTCAATGTTTATTTCAAAAATATATATATAAATTTTGTTTATTTCTTATAAAACATACATGTTATTGTTTTGTACTTACAAACTAAATAATCATTGTTTGAATATAAAATACATAATTTTACTAAAACAACTTTAATTTATTACAAAGAAGCAAAAGGTCACAGTTATAATGATCAAACTTATTAGGACTCAGTTAAGCTACATTATTAGGGAAACTATATTTCTTAATGCAAGTAATAAAACACACACAAAGACGGTCTTATAAAAATTCCCTTTAACAACGTCAATGTTACATGATTCGCTGGCAATTGAGCATCATCAGATCTAACTACAAAAAGGAAAGAAACATATAAAATATCACTAATTTCGTCACTTTCCACAAGCTTGCCGACAGGGTATGCTAGCCTTTATAACCAGCTCGGTTTAAGGCAGTAGACAAGATAAATTCTTCACTTTGCTCCCACTGAACATTAGTGTTTCTATGTACCATTCCTGGGTTTCTCTCAAATACTACCCATCATTCTTTTTCTGTATATACCATTATAAAGTGCCGGGTCGTCATGAACGAAGGCCCCCTCTCGTTCTAAAATTAAAAAAATTACAATATACCTATTACTTAAGTCAGCAAAAATATGTAGGTATTAAGATTTAAAGAGAATATTAATTAATTACCTTTTATTGTACTGTACTGATTAATATATTGATAAAATGTCCCTTTATCTTCAAATATAAGTCTATAAAACACCTCACAACTCTGAAAATTCGCTGAAAACTGCTTATAAGTTTCCTAGAACAGCACAAACAATGCTAATTCTGTATACAAATTTCTGAAAAGACGTTTTGTGACGTAGGCGGTGACGTTTCGTCCGCCATGACACCGAGCTTACAAGGCAACCTATCTATCTAAAGACCTTGGTCGCCGCCTCCCCACGCTCTAAGCAGGGGCAAACAAACTTATTCCCTCTTGTACTAAGTGACGTATTTCCTATTTGCATTATTCTTCTAAATTTATTAAAAATGTTTCCTGTCATTTTGAAGAATAAATCCATCAACGCTATATCGATAAATTTGTCTTTTAAGGAACTATTGGGTACTTTAAAAATATACAGGATGTCCTACTTAAAATTTAAAAAAGTAAGTATTATAATACTCCCTGTACGATTATAGAAACCATCAGCCATTCTAACTGTTAAAAATTTAAAAACACAAAAGCATCGAATTCCTGCTCTCCTGGTATCTGTAAAACTGGCCAGGGCCAGTGCATTCATTTTTCAAGGTTTTCGCGGGACAACTTCGAAAACCAAAAATTATATTCCGATCTTATATTGCTAGGGACATCTATCTTTCAACAGGCGCAACTTAGAAATGATCGCGCCATCTTTGACTTCTACTGTTTAACATAAACCAGCGTTTATGCTAAACAGTAGAAGTCAAAGATGGCGCGATCATTTCGAAGTTGCGCCTGTTGAAAGATAGATGTCCCTAGCAATATAAGATCGTCAAAAATCGAATTCTTTTAAACATTTCTGCATTCTGCGATTTAAATCAATAAATATTTAGATGCCAAACATTGGCAGTAGCGTCCTACAAAAATGGGTCTTTTTAAACAGGTTTCTAACATTGGCTTTTATCTAGCTAGATCCTCAAAAAATAATAGCAAAAGTGAAAATTTTAGGGCTACTAAGGAGGGGGGGCTGAGGTATTTTTTCTTACAAAATATCAAATATCAGGGCTCGTATATATGGACGATTTTTCAAATTATTTTTTGGTTTGGCTCTAAATGTTCAGGACCGTAATGACAAAAATATAACTTGAAAAAATGTATTAGACGACAGACGGTAAAATTTTAAAAAACCTTTAAAGTGTATTAAATTTCTAAAGCGTAGAAACCCCTAAAAAATTTTAAAATTCCAGGTCCGTATTGTAAAAAATTGATTTGAGGTTGGTATCTAAAGAACGAATCGTCGAATTTAAAAACTAATAACGCCATCTTGTAGAACATAAAAAATGGCTATAAGTGGTTTGTTTTTTTCCCAAGTCAAAAATGAATCCGCAAAAAATTAAAAATCAAAAATTTCGGGTTTTTTCGGATATCTCCGAAGGTATTCGGAATATTTACAATTTTCTTTGAACAAATTATTAAGCCCCAAAATACGCAACTTTGCCTCCATTTAATCATGTTCGTATCTCTTACGGTTTTCGAGATTTCCTTGTACGCACACGAATTTGTAGCACCCTGTATATTTTCCCATCCTTGAGTAGCAATTACTTACAGTTCTGAACTAAAAAATTTTGATTAATGAATTAATAAAAGCAAAAAACAAAATTTTGTTAAATTTGTCATGATTTCTTTTATTACTTTATAATTTTACACTTGTTTAATTTTAAATTTTAAGTAATTATGCTTCAAATGTAGGTATTTGGCCGATTTTTGAATAAAAGGAAATATTGATCAAAAAACGCAATGGCGAATGAGGAACTAGTCCTCACTCTTAGGGCAATGGCATGGAAGTATCACAAAATTAAACATGCGTTATCATCAATAATAGTAATTTAACCAACAAGTACTTTAATAATGGCGATTAATGATCGAAATATTTTAACGCGTGAGCGTAGCGAACGCGTTAATGTTCGAGATCATTAATCGCATTTTAATGTAAGAGTTGGTTACAATGTTTTTTCGTCGACCGTATTTTTTACTAAAGTGAAAACAGTTAACAACTTTTATTTTACAATCCAGATTTCACAATTCTACAAATACTAATGCCAGCGGACGACGTTTTGGATTGACGTTTTATTATTTTGTTGATTTGTTTGCATGGCTGCCTTTAATTTTAATTACCAAAATCGTGCATTTACAGAAAATCATGCATTAATAAATGATTTTAGGAATTCGTGTATTTACAGAAAATCATGCATTAATAGGGGTCATTAATGAATGATTTTGGGAACGTTAATATCGGATGTAAACACACGGTCGACGGAAAAAATTTTTAATGAATGCTGATATTTGAAACAATTTTTAAAAGACAAATGTCTAAAAGAAAACTAGAGAAATGTTAAAAAATGTTCCTTTATTTGATAGAACTGATAATATCAGATGAATTTTGAAACATTATTGTGACAACTCGTATAAACATACCAACAATTTTCAAATAACAATGTAACCAAAATCAAAGTGATGTGATTTTATAAATAATTAATATAACACTAAAAGCACAAGTAGTACAAAAATAAGAGCATACTTAACAAATAATTTATTTTAGAAAAATAATCAAGAGTCGGTTGGTAAATTACCCCAGAGCCCACAAACGGTATAATTTAAATCACAGATTACCTTTGTTCTCACCTTATTGAGTGAGGATTATTACATTGGTAAATTTTCTCCTGGGCGTAATACAAAATTTGTTGTTTTTAAAATATGGACCAGCCACTTGAATTAATTAGGGTAACCCATACAGACTCTTGATCTAGTAATTCCGCCTCATTGCTGCTTGCACTGTTCTTGTTGCTTGCCAGCATTGGTGTCAGAATCTCCTTCTTCTTCTTCGTCGTCCTCATCCTCTTCTTCTTCCTCAAAGTCTTCTTCATCCTCGATGCCTTCGCCAGTGAAGAATAATACAGCTCGAGGTACGACGCGTTCTCTATAACATAAGGAGATTTTGTTTAAACTGGTGAGGATATATCAACACCGTTAAGACAATTTTAAGGTCAAAAACTTGCTCTTATCGGACTGGATCAGAAAATTATAAGAAAAGTGAAAATAAAATATAAAAAACTAAGGTTGGATCTTTCTTGAATGAATTTGGTAAAACAAGGCAAGTGGTAAAGAGTAGGCTATTGAAACGAACGGGGGGGGGGGGGGGGGGGGGGGGGGGGGGGCGAATATGGCCATTAGTGGGCGTAAGTAGGACATTTTTTTTTTCTGGAGAAAGGGACAGTCGGGACGACATATATTTCATGATACTGTATCTAGCGAAGAGGGCGGAAATGCGCCGCAGGCGAAACATTTTTGGGGCCACGCCCAAAGCTCGTTTAAAATTCACATAACTACTATCAAATTTCGAAAATTAAATTATTACCTCCCCTCCTCTGCATGGTTGGGTCCCCCCGAAATCAAAAAAAAAAGTTATAAAATATAATTGGGCAACATAAAAAATCTTTGACGGCAACGCTATCAATAACGCGCCAAATAACAAATCATCCTTCCAGTAACTACAGCTTCAGCAGAAAGAAGTTTTTCCACTTTAAAAAGATTAAAAACATATCTGAGAGACCATTCTGGTGAAGAGCGTACAAGTTTAGCTTTAATAAGTATTATTATTAAAAATATGTTGTGCTTTTTTATAGTTTATGGTTAATTTTTGTTTTTTCAATAAATAAAAAATATATCTGTTTTATATTACCTATATTAGTGTATTTGTATAACTCACTACAAGTTTGTTTAAATTATGTATTTTTTTATTTTGAAATTTTTTTTTATTGTCCAAAAAAAGGGTTTTTTGGGCGTGGTAGCCAATAAAATTTCCGATTTGCCTGTGGTGCTGGTTCGTCGCTTTCCTTACCCATTTGCCCCCCCCCCCCCCCCCCCCCCCCCGAACTAAAATTTTGGCTACTTTATTGCCGCCCGCTTGCAGAGTAAAAAATTACATTTATAGTTCTGGGTTATTGACTGAATTAATAAATCCTCAGAATACAATGGGGTTACTTTCTGTGTAAAAAGCACCTACCTGATATAATGACCAATCTCAAAGTCGCTGGTCAACAAATTACGGAGATCTTCATCAACATCTTCCTCCTTGGTATCTTCCGGAATGGTTGGTGGAGTAAAGAAATTGAAAAAGGAATCGTTTTGAACGGTTTTAGTAACTACTCGCACGACTCCACGGCTCTTGTGTTTTTGCTTCTTTTTCACAGTCTTGAGGGTAACATTCTTGCCTTTGTTCCAATTGATTGTACAGCCAGTACATTTGTAAATTTCTGGACCCTCGAAACTAAAGGGGTCATCTTCTTCGGGAACACATTTCATCAAGTATTCTTTTGTGAGCACGTTGTTTGTGAAATATTCATTTGGTGTGAAATGGAATTCCAAAGTAAAACTCTGTAATAAAACCAGTCTTTAATTAATAAGGAAAAAAAGATGACAATTTCTAGAACAAAAGCATTAAAGCCATAATTTTATTCACTGCAAAACTAATAGCATTTTCCGTTTAATATTCATTTTTTGCTCTCAGGGCCCACTTAGAGTGATGCCAAATTATTATCAGGTGTAATATCTTTGGAAAGAAATATTTATAACCTTTACCTTAACCAAATTTAACAAAATTGGTCTCGTTTGAAAAAACTTATCGTTTATTAGTGATATTTAAAATTTTGTGTGAGTATTATTTGTTATATCCGTCGCTGCTGGATGGCAATTTATTTCAAAAATGTTGTCATGTCCCAGGGCCATTCCCGAAGGGACCTACAGCTTAACGTGGGTTCCGAACTACAATACTCAGTCATGCGACACTCCCCCCCCCCTCCTCCTCCTCCTCCTCCCAGGGCTAACCCACGGTTTCTTGCGCCATTGCAAGACCTACCGATTGGGGAGTGTGTACCTTCTTCCAACAAGATATCCGGCCTGGCTACCGGCGTGAATGGGGTGGGTTGGGAGATGATACATTTTACACTCTTCCCTGCATTCCTAAACCTACTAAAATTCGAACATACTTTACCTACCTTTATTTATGACAATATCGAAAATTGTTATAAAAAGAGTGGATCAGAATTGAAAACTACATTCAATGTTTTAATTTCTGTGGCAACAAGTTGCCCATCATTATAAAATTCTGGGTTTGTAACAATAATCTGGAAATTTCATACTTTCAATTCTTCCAGGGTATTTGGAAAAGTTTTTCTAATATCCAAAGATGGATAAGTAGCCGCAGTGTTTGATAGTGACCAAATTTTAAAGATAGAACAGAAATATATTTTTTTTTTGCTGGGGTTGGCGGAAGAGCCAGTATACTTAGGCCTATATGAGACCCATTGTATCCCCCCCCCCCCCCCCCTCCCCCCCAGTCCAGTCCATGGTCCAGTCTATGACTCTCTTCTGTGTTCCGTTATTAGGAATCACTAGTGACATGCATTCTTAAATCCACTGAATTTCGGACGTACTTTTATTATTGTACGTATGCCCACTCCGGGAATCGAACCCGGGTCGCCACGGTCGAATGCCAGTAAGTCAACCTCTGAGCCACTGCCGCGGTTAAGAAATATCCTTAAAAAACTGAACTTTTTTAACACAGCTATGTTATAGCTTATCAAAATGCAAAGGGCTCTTCTGTGTTTAATACCATTGTTATCTCAGAAAGCAAAAATTTTTCATATTAAAACTGTTACCACTCGTTAAGACCGTTTGTAGACACACTGTATAAGTGAAAGCACAAGCTAGTTTTTATCTCTCTTATTCTAGACTGTTACAATTTACAACAGTTACCGGATCTTCTATTAAAATTAAATTTGTAAAAAACTAAATTACCAAAGTAGTAAACGCGAATCGCCACACCCAATCGAAATAATATACCTAGTAAACAAAATAAATTAAAAGTAAACTATATAGTTGTGCCTGAGTCATATCTTCTTATGGCAGTCTGGGTTAACAGCTAAATGTTATTTTAAACAGTTTTAACAGAAATAATTAAAATTGTATCCACTATGCACAAAATGTCGAACGCGTTGGTGAGGTCTGAAAGTCTGATTCTCAATAATTCTTCTTTTATAAAGTATTATTCTCTATAACTTTTTATACCACAAGCCTTTCACAAGTCACAGGGCGTCAGAGTTATATGAACTGTTTAACATTTTAATGTATGTCAGCATTTTGCAAAATCTATTTAAAAGTATTGTAACTCAACTGTTTATTCTACGAAAATGTTAATGAGGCCAAAGTTCCTAGTTAATATTATTTTTGTTGTAGAATCAATGAATGCATCGACGTTTCTTTATTTAAACTTGACAGGCCATGAGGCAGTTTTTAATTGAAATACTTAATAACAAGCAGATTACATTAGACAAATGCCTAGTGGATGCAAACAAACAACCATAAAATTAAAACGTTTCCAGGACCAGTTGCTTTTTAAGGTTTTACTTTACTTTAACGTCACCAGGACTTGTTGCTATTTGGGTTTTTACTTTGTTTTAATGTCATCAGGTCCTGTTGCCACGTAGAGTCTTACCTTATTTGAAAATATGGTCAATAATATTAGGTACCTACTACTTACTTAAAAGTAACTGAGATTTTTCAATAAAATGATATTCAGAATTTGATTGTAACAATATGATTCCTACTTAAATTTATGTTACAATCAAAGTTGTTTAATAGTTAATCAAAAATTAGCTAACTAAATAACTTTCTTGAATGATGGAAAAGTTGTGAACTTGCATTATCGTTATTTGTTTTTAAACCACGTTTCAAGTGGTAATTATCTTCAGTCATCTTCAGGTGATTAGCGACTGGAGATACTTACCAGTTAAAACATTGTAATTTAAAAACAAATAAAGACAATAATACAAACTCAATAACTTTGATTGTGAAAAGACAAAACCATTCTGCCAATGTCATTTATATTATAATGGTTGACTACTTGATTAACGGACCAGACAACTTTGTAAGATAAATAACATTACCACAAAATTTTGTCACAATCAAAGTGGTCTGGTTAGATAATTCTTGTTTAAAATCTTAGTGTATCCTGTCATATGTATATTATAATAAACATCATTACCTTATCAAAATATCAAAACGTTCTTCAATGTAGCAGTATTTGATAACATGGTATGGTACAAGACTCGCGTCAGTATCCCAGTCTGCTGGCAAGGTCAGGCGGATGGTGGGACATTTAAAATATAGGTAGAAATGGATTTAATTATTTTTTTACGTCACGGTGTTGTCCTAGTCGAAGTATTAACAGCGTTTTCGATTTACTGCTCTCGGCCACTCACAAGAACAGTTTGCCAGTTTGTTAATTTGTGGCCTTGTGGGACATTCCCAATTAAAATGGAGGGGCAAGTTATTAATCAGTAAGTTTTGTTATGGCATGCGGCTGACACAAAATATTAAATGTTTTGAAAGTAAAAACCTAACAGTAATTTTTTAAATTGTAGAACAGTTTATGTGTGCACAGACTGTGGGATGAAATGTAGTACAAAAACAAATATTATGTTCACATGAAAAGAAAACGCAAAGTCTTCAAATGATCACCTTTAAAGACCATTACATGCTATGTATTTCTGGTATTAATGCACTAAAAACAACAATAAGCCCTATGATTTCTTCTAACTATGACCTTCATAACAAAAAGTTGGAATTACAAAATCGTAGACTGTCAACACCGGCAATCACATCTTTGAATTCCTTAAAACGTAAAGGAAAAAAATTGAATGATTTAAAAATGTAAATAAAATACCGTTATATTAAAAAAAATTTTATATGTAATAATTGAACTCATTTCTACCTATGTAAATTTCAAATATTCCGCCATCGCACTATTCGCCTGACATGCGCAGTATGTCAAGTATGGCTGCCAGCAGGCTAAGATATAGACGCGAGTATGGTACAAGGTTAAGCAAAAATAGGCTAGTGACCTTAGTCATAAATATAACAATTACATACAGGGTATCTCCAAGTATTAAGATCAAAAACTGGGATTTTTTTAATGAAACAACCTATATTTTAGGACAGTTTTACTTCTAGATACCAAACCAAGCTAGTTATTGTAAAAAATTTTTATACTTAAAATGACTTGCAAATTCTTATATTAGTTTATTATTTTCTATCTGAACCTCAGGTTTAACAGTTAAGCCTATTAGAACTGGTTTAACGGATAAAATCGGTTCCACCGTTTTAAGAGATATACTGGAAATTAACCTTCTTGAATACAGAATACAAAATTAAAATGGAATTACATTACAACTTGAAAATTTTTTCATGCTATTTTTATTGCAGTATGTACCAAATGTTTTCACACTATTTGCAGACCCTACGCGCTACACGATCATTTAGGCTGACAGTCTTGATAAGGGAAAGACAGTAATGATCATGTAAGTGCAAATTATAAGGATTGATGGTCGGAGTGATGTAAATTCTAAAATAAAAATTAGAAACAAGACTAAGTAATGCGAGAATGCATAGATAAATATCATATAAAACTGTCAGTGCAAATGATCGTGTAGGGTCTGCAATAAAGCTAAGGTCTCATGCTTCAGACATCCAAAATTTCTATCATTCAGAATATGTCAAAATTGTATAATAAGGAGAAATTAAAGGCCTTTGATTTCTTAAACAAATCCTAATTATGTGCTCTCATGATATTTCCATCTTTGGAATCTATTTTTATTCAGGTAATGGTATGTAACTGAAGAATAAAACAGTTGACAAAAAAACAATTTAACAAATTTAAAATGTGATTTAAAAATTAATAAAAAGCACAAAAAGAAATATGGCCAAGTGTTTTGGTTACAATTTGGGTATTCAACAAAATACGTTCCACAATTGACATAAAATTAAAGAATATTTTTTTAAAAGTTAATATACAGGGTGTCCCATAAATTATGGGCTGTAGAGTAACTGGAGATACTAGACATCAAACTAAGCCGATAATGTGATATAAGGTTTTTTTTTGATAATTAAAATATTAATTTAATTATGTACTGTTTTTTATGCTTTGGGATGTTTAAAGGGAAATATCTCGAAAACCGTTAAAGATATTAAGACCAATGAAGTACACCTTCTTGACTCAGAAAATACCCTTCTTTAAGAAACTATAATTGAAAAACACCTACTATCACAGGTAAGAAAATAAATCATAGATTTATGAAGCCCAGTGTATGCAACTAGCACACTCTAGTTTGAAACTTAAACATTTCTACAAATTCTTATTTCTTGCTCATAAAAACATAATATTGCCAACTTTCAATTCGATTCATTAAACCGTTTTAAAACTATGGCTTATTTTCGAGAATAAACTGTTACTTTCAACACCCTGTATCTCTAGAACGAGTAACAATCCGAAAAAACTTATATGACATAATTGGCTTAGTTTGATGTCTAGTATCTCCAGTTACTCTATGGCCCATAAGTTATGGGATACCCTGTTTAGGGTTGCACAAAGATTTAAAACAACAATTAACTAATCAAGCAACTTTGACTATGATATAAATGACATTAGCAGACATTATTTACTTACAATTAAAGTTGTCTGGTCAGTAAAAAAAGAATTGGGCTAAATAAGTCCCTTTAAATGTGAAAAAAATTATTTCTGCCAATGTCATTTATATCAGTCAAAGTTCCCTGGTTAGTAAATTGTTTAAAATCTTTGTGTAACTGCATTATAAAAAATACTAAAGATATAATATCCAGAGACTGTGACATCAGTAGTTAGTGAAATTTCCATTTTAACCATGAAAACATAATGACAATTATCATGTTTCTAGGGTTATACTCACCAATAATATTACAGCCTCAGAATATCATATATTTAGTAGTACTTAATCTTTATATAATGGTGCAACAGGTCAAATATTTCACAACAGAAAATTTAAACAATTTAACCATAAATTCCAAATGTAATTTTTGAAACATAATATACATAGATGATGGCAAGCGAGCAGTCACTGTAAGAATATCATTAATCAACTGAAAAAGTCTAGGAACTACCACTCTCTTCTGCACAGGAATAAAAAAATATGGCTTTTGTATGCAGATTTATAACATAAATAAACAAATACCTACACCATTCCTGAAGAGACATTTTGAGTACATTGTCTAATCATTTGAATAAAATAGATTCAATAGGTAACATTAAGCAATTTTTCTTTTAAAGTTTTCTTTGCCCGTTGTTAACACAAAAATATATTCATTATTTAGAGAAATATACAAATTAACTTACCATTGGGTCTTCTTTACAAACTGTTTTAATATCAGTTAAATGCTTTAAAATTGAAACATCATGAGGCTGAACCATCTCAGATAACAAACTGCAGTTCCGGAATATTGTCAACCAGAATTCAGGGACTCCCTTTTCATCTTTTGCCTCCTGCTTGTCCTCTTCTTTACCATTCTTTTCTTCAAGTTTGGCTTTTTCTTTAAGTGCATTAGGAAGATCTTCTTCATCATCTGAAGGCCATTGAGATTCTTCATCTGTGGGCTCATATACGGCATTTACTATGGTATTTCTTTTTTCATATAATGGGATATATAATCTGTGATATTTGCATTCTAAATCGTGAACCTCTTTAAAAAATTTGGCTTCAATGTTTGTAGCTTCTAGTTGAAGCTTTTTAAGAGCTTTGATTCTCCGTTTAACTGCAGGAGCTAGGGAGGCTAGCATTTCAGTATTACGCTGAGATTTAATAGCAGCCATAACATTGGGAAATTCCATAATTTTTTTCGAGATTTCTTCGGCTACGTCTTCTTCCTCTTCTACGGATTCCAAATCGTCAGGGCAGTCCCCGGATTGATCTTGATCAGTAGTCATTTTTTGAATGTGGGCTAAAAAGATGAAGAAATGGGATATTTGAAACACAAAAATCTCATGTACAAAAAACAGAACAAAGAAATGATTTATATCCACATGTGTCTTACAAAATGTGGACTGAAAGATGTCAAATTTAACAATGATTCCACTGCGCAAAAAACCGGGGAAAAACAATACAAAATGCAGCCTACTTTTACGATAATCTTATATACCGGCATGGAATTTAAAGAAAATTAATTACACATATTTCCTTACCTTTTACTACCAATAAAAGAATAAAATCCAAAAACTGCCGCTAGTAGCTCCCACTCGCCCTGCTAACAACGCGGCGGCAAAAATTAAAAGAGGATGAAATTTGCCGAGAAAGAGGATGAGCTCAAAAATGTGCACAAACTAATAATGAGACACACACAATCACACAAACAATATATAGGTGTATTTCCGCACGGAGGAATGAAAGGTCGTTCCCGAATCCCTGGACTGGAAACCCTTCCTCTTAGATTCGCCACTGTCCGCTACTATATATCCTTCCAGATTTATTTGCCTAAATTTAAAGTTTCTAACCACAGCTTTTGCGCAACCAAGAACGATCATGAGTTTTTGTTATTACGAAACTATTGCCAATTAGCCGATTATTGGCGGAAAGCAATGAGCAAAGTAATTTCCTTTAATTGCTTATTTTGATAGATCCGTCAGAGAGTAGCAAACACCGCCGAACTCTCGTCACAGTGACTAAACTGAAACTATTTTTCCTACAGAAGGGCTAGGTTTCAACTAAAGAAAGAAAAAGGTTGCACTAGTACTATATTATCTAGTAAAAAGCGTAACGTAGCATGAAATACATTAGAAAAGTCTATCATTGGCACTACTAGATGTGGAGCTCAATCCTAAAACTTTTTCGTCCCTTTTGATCTCTTGAGATACCTATTCTTATTTTGTAAATCGTAAATACAAGTAAACATACCAACTCGGTACATTCAGGCGGTCCCAACCGCTTATAGTTTCCCACTCAGCAGTTGTGACCGCTGTCTATAAAGCGGCTTTGTTTTCGCCGAATGCGTTGCTGATTCACGGCAGATTATAAGTCAATAAAGGTTATATTTGTTGATTGATGACTGTTACAGCGTTAAGTAAGGTAATAACAAAATTTTTAAATGTCATTAATCATTAATGTCAAAGCAGGAACTTTCTACGCTGAGCAAAACATGAAGCTGATGATGATGCTGTCTAAGCAGAGGTACATACATGCAATTGGGCTTTTTACTAAGCAGTTCAGCCGCTGGGAACGCCTGAATGTCAGCTAATTAAACATTTTTATTTCATAATGCACTAAAGTTATATAAGTAAGATAATGAAGCTTCCAGAATATAGCTAGGCTTGACTGTTACAGACAAAGTTAAATATGCAGCCGAAAAGATGAGAAAAAAGCTTATTACTCTGTCCTTGTTATATTTATAATAATTAAAGTGAGCATTTATTCAGCTCATCGGTCACCATCGACGACGAAGCGACGATAGTACACTGCACCATAATGAAATATTGTTTTACCAATTATTTGAACCTTAAATTGCTTCTGCTAATTGTTAAACAGATTTGAGGGTCAAAAGCAAAAGTCAAGAGTTCAAGTTACAGGCGCTTGCTACCGAATGGGCAAATATTTTAATTGATTGTATAGATTAGTACGTAATACGAATTTAAGATGTTATGGCCTATTGCCTAGTCCTGGTCTATTGGAACTATCCAATTGTGTGGTTTGTTATTTGTTGGACTGTAATGGTAATTGTACTCTACACTAATATTATTTCAAAAACCACCACTAGGGCAAAACACCGTAAATCAAGTTGGCATAAATTTTCTTTAAATTGTATTTTCTTCGTGATATGTCCCTTTCTTCTAGTAAACTAGTTTACATCCTTTAGATTGTTTATTTGCTCAAAATATTTTTCAACAAACCACTACAGAATATTTTCGTAATAGTTAATAAAAATTTAAAAAACAAGAATTGGTTTAGGGGCTAATTTTGAGGCGGAGGGAGCTGTCAAGAATTATCTACACAGAATGCAAATATACATACATTGGAGACCTTAACTGCAGATTATGAGGACAAGTCTAGGAAACAGAGTATAGCACAAAGTTTGCCATTGCGAATCACTTGATCGGAAAAGGCAAGAAATACTAAGGCAACCAAAACTGAAACGAGAGGACATCCAGATTCTCTCTCCCCAGTTGACCTACCAGTGCAAGGAGCTGGGATCATTAAGTGGAATTGAGAATAGTAGATATAGTTGGCCGGTGCTCAATGGCACCCCCCACCCCTTTTTTTGATTGATCGACCCCCCACCTCTCCCCCCACTCCTTTTTTGATTGGTCGACCCCCCACCTCTGACCCCGCCCATTTGTGGTGGGGGGTGCTATTGAGCACCGGCCATCACTCCGATAGGTAGAGCTCCTACCTCTGGCTCCACCCACTAATTTCGGATTGGTCGATCCCCCACCTCTGACTCCGCCCACTATAACCTGAGCACACTCCCTACCCAAGCCCCTCCACTTCTGTTGAGGAGAAGGGGAAGAGAGCATAGCATAAATTTCGGATTGGTCGAACCCCCACCTCTGACTCCGCCCACTATAACCTGAACACACTTCCTACCCAAGCCCCTCCACTTCTGTTGAGGAGAAGGGAAAGAGAGCAACGCATATAAGCTAAGGAGCTATAGTTTTAATTCATTAGTTTTCTTTTAGTATAATAATAATTTCAAGCAATTTAAAAACATACTAAAATGGCGAATGTACAATCCAAATTATATATTTATAAAAGTGGTAGCGGTGCAAGAGAAGAAATGGTGGCAATCCATGGCGATGAAGCAATATATTTTACAAAAGAGGGTGAAATTGATGGTAGGGTGCACGCATTGGTGGATGTCGATCGATACAATTACGATGCAGACGATGAAGACGAAGATGACTCTGGAGCTGAAGATACGGTGTTAGGAAGTGGATGTGGTGAGGAAGCACAATGTAATTTAAGAAAAGTGAATGCCTCAAAGGCATTGCTTCCAGCTTATCTTCAGAGAGAAGTGTGCGTCATACAGTCTTACCTTATAATTGAATCGATGGCAGGTGGCATGTATAGTGTTTGCCACAACTGCTACTTTGTGTGTGCTAATGAGCAACCTTGCGGCAAACATATACATGTCAATACGCATTACAAGAGAGCCATAGATTGTTGTGAAAATGATCTAAAATGTAAAGTGTGTGAATCAAATTTATTTTTAACCATTTCCCCCGAGGTGTGTGTGATGTGCATTAAGCCTGAAATGCACAACATCTCGAATCACACTATAGGGAAGGAATTGTTAAAAAAATGTATCTAAAAATTGTATTCTTTATAATAAACTTTTTGTAATACATACCATATTTTTCATTTATTCATATCCACAAAATAAGCCAACATAGCATATAATAAACTTAAGGTTGCAAATAAAACATACTAAATATTAAAAAAATTTATTAGTAACAATTCTTATAACTGTATAATAGTTTTACATTGGCTACTGCACAATGCCAAGCCTGCACCGTTTTATGAAAAAAACACTCTGGAATTCTCTTAAATTTACTTAATTTTGGTTCATTGCTCACTGGAATACTGACAATGTTTTCACTGTCTAAAACACTTTTTAAAAATTTTGATTTTTCAACACCTTTTACATATATTTTTGGATTATCAAATGAGAAAGACACTTTTTTAAGAATTTCATCAATTTCTTTAAAGTCTACGTGACCCAATTCCCAATTTAATCCATGATATTCTTCTGACCATGTTACAACTTTATCATCTACAGCAGACAACATGCTTCGTTTAAATGGGGGTTTTAATAAAAAATTTGAAAGACGAATTCCATCATAAATTGCAACCTCCTTGGGGATGTATGCAAAAGAGCAATTATATCCTTGAAAATCAACAAAGATATCTAAAGCACCGCACTCAACCATGGTTTACGATAGAATAATATTTTAATAAAAACATTCAGTTTAAACGTCGATTAATTCGATTTTAAACCTGCGCATTAAATTTTGCTCCCAATAAATCTTTTGATAATAAAAATAAAAAATTGAAAAACAAGATTAGGTATAAAAATATATATTGTTAATAAAATGAAAAAAAGTGTAAAATGGAACTAAAACTACTATAAACTAAACTAAAAATTAAACCTATAATTAAAAACTTTTTTACACTGTCTTTTTGGCTGGTTTCTGATTGATACAGTCTTAAAATCCGCCACATCGTTCACCACTAAATCACTGCAATTGTCTAAATACAAAAATTCTGAAACACTATTGTCCATCGCCTCTTTGTTGTCACTACTGTTAGCATCATTATTCTCATTGAACTGGTTTGAGGGGGGCAGCGATAGCACATTGCTGCAATCGGCTGTGATCGTTGACGACAGCATTGGATCACCACCCAGCATTGGTGAATTTGGTCTTGTCGGAACATCATACAACCAGAGATCCATTAGAAACTTCTCTGCGTTACTAGACACGCTAGTGCAAAAGTCACTAAATTCTGGAAACGTCATCTTTGAAATTTGTTCCCGTAGCACATCATCATTAATTGAAACCCTCATTTTTATATATTTTTATTATTTTACGAATTGAATATAACGAAACTGATAACTGATGAGAATAAGCGAGAGACACATGATATATAATAAGTGGCTCCTCCCAGTTCCCCCAGCTAAAAATTAAAAAAAAATAAATAAATAAAATTTGAAAAAAAAAAAAAAAAATTGAAAAAAAAAAAAAAATTGAAAAAAAAAAATTAAAAAAAAAAAAAAAAAAAAAAAAAAAATTGAAAAATAAAAATTAAAAAAAAAAAAAAAAAAAAAAAAAAAAAAAAACCACAGACCTTGAGACTACTCTGCGGTCATTGCCCATTGCCAGTCACCCCACCACGCACATTCCCAGACGGGTTTCGAACGCAACATTTTTACCGCCCATGTTCCATTCTCTTCAGTCGTATTTAAGTCTTCGTTTACTGTAGGAGCGTCGCAGTGTGCATTTTTGTACCGTTTTGTTTTACTATTTGTGTCATTAATTCAATTCAATATTGTTTGTTCATATATTTTGTCATTGTGTTATTTAGTGTTTTTGTGTTATTTAGTGTTTTTGTGTTTCGATTGATTTAAAGGTATGGCTAATATTGATTTAACTGTTTTTGATTTGAAATATGCTTGCAAATTTCACGATAATATTGATTGCTCGCTTTGTGAAATGTCCTCTAGTCAATTAGAAGCATATTTTAAACAGGAGGAAAACATTAATGCTTCTGAATTATTATCATTTAGTGACATTGAGGATTTTATTAGCAGTGGTGATAATATGGACATCGATGACAATAAAATTCTCGAATATTTTAATAACAATGGCGCATCAAATATTTTTGATTTTGAAAATACGGATGATGGTAATTCAGAAGCTGATGCATTTTCCGTAAAAAATGTTGATTTAAGCACCTCCAACATTTTTGGAAATTTAATTAGTTGTAAAAATGCTATGACTGTGGTAAAACCTATTCACAATTTTGAAACAACAATTAATGCTCGCGATTTAGTATGTGAATCCATATATTCACCTATATCTGAGGTGGATATAGAAGAAAATAGTGTTCATGACAACGGGTTGGCTTTAAATTTAATTACTCTTGATGAGCAGGCGTCGGGAACTTTGGATGTAAAACCGGCAAATCATTTTGACAAAAACTCTGGTATCACCAACTAGATAATAAGTATATATTATCACCCAGCTATTTTATGATAAAATATGTGTATCCAAATAAAACAATAATTACTTCAGAATGGCGCGTATTGACGCAACAAAATAAGCTTTATTGTGGTGAATACTTTTTAAGTTTATATGTGTCACTTATTAGTTTTTCATTAATGTATGTCATGTATTTACCAATTTTATTTTTTTTATGGAAAATAAATAAACTATTGCAGTAATTCAATATTTTTATTTTACCCCCACCCATACAGGATGGAGTGGGGGATATGTTATAAAGGAGTCGACGTGTCGAAGGTAGAATTAGTAAAGAACTTATCGTTAAAATGAATGTATTCAACACAGCTCATCCAAACAAAATGAATTCATATTATAGTGAACAGCCTTCAAGTTTAAACAACAGTTTAAATAGTGATAGTAATATTAAATATACAAATATTGTTCAACAATGCTTTTACCCATTAAATAAATCAGCCAATAAATATGTGTGCGTTGGTTTAAGTGTTGAAGATTTTAATCCATGTGTCAAGCTGTGCGGAAATAAAGGAATTTCAATTATTTTTAATGAAAATGAGTGGAATGAGTTATTGACATACCAGGGGGTAATAATGAATAATTTGTTTTCCTCAGATTCACATTGTGATTCGCTAGAGTTCGGAAATATTGGACTACATTTTGAAAAAATGCGTGACGTAAACCTTTTAAAAATTAGGAAAAATAAGGTTTACATCTATTTGGCTAGAGAAACAGTTTGCAATATGTGGCAGTTGACTACATTAATAGAGAAAAGATTAGCCATTCTTAAAAATCAGCAATTTAAACAATATTTTTCAATATTTAAAAATAATTATATTAATAATGAATGTAATATTATTGATAAAATATTTGACGTATTATCGTTACAAGAGAATCCTAGTGAAAACGTATGCACAATAATGGAGTTAGTCATTCTACACCCATCCATCCTTGAGAGCAAAATCAGAGAATAACAACATGAAGAAAGTGCTGTTTGACGAGGGAAAAAATGAAGTTTATACAATTATTGCCTGGGGTTATGCTTACAAGCAAGCTAGGGCCAATATGTATGAACGTCTTGCCTGGGATCGTGCTCATTTTCAAAGAAGAATTGAACGTCTTTCCATTATACTAAAAAAGGTTTTAACTCCAGGACATAGGAATAAAATTTATTGTGAACGTTTTTTATATAATAAACAGCAAGTATAAATTTAAAAAGTTTTGTTTTATTTGTAGAATTACAAAATGTGCTAATTTGATATTTCAGATCTTAAAATCCAAGAGTTGTGTGATTTATCCATCCCTAGCCATTTAACGTAAACTTTGTCACCTTTTCTTCTTAATATTTTTTCAACTAGATAGACGTCTGGAGTGTGGGGGAGTTTTTTGGGTTGAAGTAGTGGTGGGGGAGCTTTTTTTTAGTGGGGGGAGCTTTTTTTTTTAGGGGGAGTTTTTTCTAGTGGGGAGCTTTTTTTAGTGGGGGAGCTTTTTTAGTGGGGGAGCTTTTTTTAGTGGGGGAGTTTTTTTTAGTGGGGGAGCTTTTTTAGCCCCTATGTTACAAAAACCACCCCCTGTCACCAACCATCCCCATGTTACAAAAACCTCCCCCCAAAAAAAAAAAAAGCTCCCCCACTAAAAAAGCTCCCCCACTAAAAAAAGCTCCCCCCTAGAAAAAACTCCCCCTAAAAAAAGCTCCCCCCACTAAAAAAAGCTCCCCCACCACTACTTCAACCCAAAAAACTTCCCCACACTCCACCCGCACTCCTCCTCCCCTCCCCCACTCCTCAAGCAGGTGTTCTTGTTAAATTTAATACATCTTGTCGTATACTTTCTGTAGTAGGTTCAATTGTTGTTTCTCCACTTGATTCTAACCTACTAGACTCAGGTAGATTTTCCCAAAATATGTCATCATCTTCTAGAAATGATACATTTGATGGTAAATATTTGTTAAATATATTTGATTTTCTTGGGTCTACTGTTGGAGTAGGGAATTGAAATTTTTCTTGTGGTGATAAGCTCTCTTTTTTAATAAATGGTTCTGATTTAATTGTCTTAATTAAATCTTATAAAGGTTGAGTGATTGGTTTAAATTCTTTTTCCCTACGAATTTCTGTATCAGATAAATCTGATTTTAAAGCTTTATACTTTTGTCTAACAGCTTTTCTAGTTTTTATTAATTCCTTCACTGTTTTTTCATCCATCTTTACAAAGCTATGGAATATAATGAAATATTATCATTTTATTAGATATTTATATACTTTAAATATAAATGAAATTATCGAATCCTTTTCTATAACGACCGTCATTTATTGAACAATCTTTGTCTATCACCACAAAATCATATTTATGTTGCCAACATGTTGCACACACATATTTAAATTTTTGAAAAGTCATATCACCATTTACATGATCATCATATATATGTTTTAAATTTGTTGCATCTTGTTGAAAAATAACTAAAAGGTTAGCATTGTCTCTTATAAGTTGTTTTGGTATGGCTGAATATGTTTGACATAAATAAAAGCAATCAGTATTGTTATGTCGACCAAAACAAAAATAATCCCTCATAAGACTTTGATTGCTACAAACAATATCATCAAAAATAATTATCGAATTCGACTTTATTTCATTTGGTGAAACAATATCTTTAGCGTTTGAAGAGTCGAAATAACCAATACATTTTAATGGTGCAATAAGCGTTTTTAAATAATCATATTTCGGTTAAAACAGTGACTTAGATTAGATATATATATATATTTTCAAACCTTAAACCGTTAACATGGGTTATAAGAGAAAGCATTATATTCGTTTTTCCACAACCTGATGGTCCGACTACTAATGCGCGTTTGCAATTCCCGCCAAATATTAGCCCATGTTTTCGGTAATTATTTTGATTTAAATCAAAATTTTTAATTGGTAGGGAAAAATCTTGTTTTCTAATCTTCATTGTTTGAACATCAGTATTTAAGTAAAGATATTTTCACCCATAAGCCACTTATATATAATGGCTAAGCATAGTAACAATAATTACATTAACTGTCGAAAAGGTGAGAAGAAAGGTAGCGGTCTTATAAACACATTAATTAATAAATTACCTATAGAGCTTCACATTCCTTCATATAACTTTTGTGGTCCTGGTACAAAATTGTATAAAAGACTCGCACGGGGAGACAAAGGGATTAATAAGTTAGACGAGGCTTGTAAAGAACACGATATAGCATACTCGAAATATACGGGTTTAGAAAAACGACACAAGGCTGATACGATTTTAGCTAAAAAAGCTTTTAATATATTTAAAGCCTCCGACTCTGGTTTGGGTGAGAAATTGGTTTCCTTGGGTGTTGGTGGAATAATGAAAGCGAAGACCAAACTAGGTATGGGAATGCGAAAAAGAAGGAAGCATATACCCAAAAGAGGAGGACAAATATCTTTTAACAATGTTGTAAAAAAAGCACGTAAAGAACTTGTTGGAAAAAAATTTAGGACAGTTAAAAATGCCGTTAATACTGCACTATCATCAATTAAAAAAACAAAATTAAAAATTGGGGAACCTAAGCAAAGAATAATTCCAATTCCAAAGACTGGTGGAATTTTACCATTAATACCTATATTTGCAGGATTATCAGCATTAGGTGCTTTAAGTGGTGGTGCTGCTGGTATTGCACAGGCGGTAAACACCACTAAAAATGCACAAAGAAAATTAGAAGAACAGAATAGGCAAAACAAAGTACTGGAGAAGATGACTGTGGGAAAAGGTCTTTATCTTCAACCATATAAAAAGGGTTGTGGATTATATCTTAAACCATATTCAAAAAACTGTTAAAATTGCTACCTCGCACACCTTTAACAAATTTAGAGCTGTTAAAATATGCGAAATCTTTGAAAATAATAAATTTTAGAGGTGTTTTTATGCGGGATAAATTACCAAGAAAAATTAAAAAACATGAGGCAGGCATTATTAATTTAGATGATAATTTGGGCGATGGTACTCATTGGACCGCATATTTTAAAAATGGTGAAAAAATAAGCTACTTTGATAGTTTTGGTAATTTAAGACCGCCAAAAGAAGTCATAAGATATTTTTTTAGCGATGGTAGCAAAAATGATATTAAATACAACTATGATAAATATCAATCTTTTAAAGATTCTACTTGCGGACAATTATCTTTACAATTGCTTTATAATAATATGTAAGTTCGTTTAAATTGCATTTATACTACAACCAACATGTCATTTACAATAGCCCTTTCTGGGAACTCTGCAGTTCTTCAAGCAAATTTTCATCCTCCTATTTACTTGAATCCTAACCTATCCTATGTTATCGGTCTCACAAACTTTGAAACTTTTAATGCAAAAACCAGTGTCACTTATTAGTTTTTCATTAATGTATGTCATGTATTTACCAATTTTATTTTTTTTATGGAAAATAAATAAACTATTGCAGTAATTCAATATTTTTATTTTACCCCCACCCATACAGGATGGAGTGGGGGATATGTTATAAAGGAGTCGACGTGTCGAAGGTAGAATTAGTAAAGAACTTATCGTTAAAATGAATGTATTCAACACAGCTCATCCAAACAAAATGAATTCATATTATAGTGAACAGCCTTCAAGTTTAAACAACAGTTTAAATAGTGATAGTAATATTAAATATACAAATATTGTTCAACAATGCTTTTACCCATTAAATAAATCAGCCAATAAATATGTGTGCGTTGGTTTAAGTGTTGAAGATTTTAATCCATGTGTCAAGCTGTGCGGAAATAAAGGAATTTCAATTATTTTTAATGAAAATGAGTGGAATGAGTTATTGACATACCAGGGGGTAATAATGAATAATTTGTTTTCCTCAGATTCACATTGTGATTCGCTAGAGTTCGGAAATATTGGACTACATTTTGAAAAAATGCGTGATGTAAACCTTTTAAAAATTAGGAAAAATAAGGTTTACATCTATTTGGCTAGAGAAACAGTTTGCAATATGTGGCAGTTGACTACATTAATAGAGAAAAGATTAGCCATTCTTAAAAATCAGCAATTTAAACAATATTTTTCAATATTTAAAAATAATTATATTAATAATGAATGTAATATTATTGATAAAATATTTGACGTATTATCGTTAAAAGCTCCCCCACTAAAAAAAACTCCCCCACTAAAAAATGCTCCCCACTAGAAAAAACTCCCCCTAAAAAAAAAAGCTCCCCCCACTAAAAAAAAGCTCCCCCACCACTACTTCAACCCAAAAAACTCCCCCACACTCCAGACGTCTATCTAGTTGAAAAAATATTAAGAAGAAAAGGTGACAAAGTTTACGTTAAATGGCTAGGGATGGATAAATCACACAACTCTTGGATTTTAAGATCTGAAATATCAAATTAGCACATTTTGTAATTCTACAAATAAAACAAAACTTTTTAAATTTATACTTGCTGTTTATTATATAAAAAACGTTCACAATAAATTTTATTCCTATGTCCTGGAGTTAAAACCTTTTTTAGTATAATGGAAAGACGTTCAATTCTTCTTTGAAAATGAGCACGATCCCAGGCAAGACGTTCATACATATTGGCCCTAGCTTGCTTGTAAGCATAACCCCAGGCAATAATTGTATAAACTTCATTTTTTCCCTCGTCAAACAGCACTTTCTTCATGTTGTTATTCTCTGATTTTGCTCTCAAGGATGGATGGGTGTAGAATGACTAACTCCATTATTGTGCATACGTTTTCACTAGGATTCTCTTGTAACGATAATACGTCAAATATTTTATCAATAATATTACATTCATTATTAATATAATTATTTTTAAATATTGAAAAATATTGTTTAAATTGCTGATTTTTAAGAATGGCTAATCTTTTCTCTATTAATGTAGTCAACTGCCACATATTGCAAACTGTTTCTCTAGCCAAATAGATGTAAACCTTATTTTTCCTAATTTTTAAAAGGTTTACGTCACGCATTTTTTCAAAATGTAGTCCAATATTTCCGAACTCTAGCGAATCACAATGTGAATCTGAGGAAAACAAATTATTCATTATTACCCCCTGGTATGTCAATAACTCATTCCACTCATTTTCATTAAAAATAATTGAAATTCCTTTATTTCCGCACAGCTTGACACATGGATTAAAATCTTCAACACTTAAACCAACGCACACATATTTATTGGCTGATTTATTTAATGGGTAAAAGCATTGTTGAACAATATTTGTATATTTAATATTACTATCACTATTTAAACTGTTGTTTAAACTTGAAGGCTGTTCACTATAATATGAATTCATTTTGTTTGGATGAGCTGTGTTGAATACATTCATTTTAACGATAAGTTCTTTACTAATTCTACCTTCGACACGTCGACTCCTTTATAACATATCCCCCACTCCATCCTGTATGGGTGGGGGTAAAATAAAAATATTGAATTACTGCAATAGTTTATTTATTTTCCATAAAAAAAATAAAATTGGTAAATACATGACATACATTAATGAAAAACTAATAAGTGACACATATAAACTTAAAAAGTATTCACCACAATAAAGCTTATTTTGTTGCGTCAATACGCGCCATTCTGAAGTAATTATTGTTTTATTTGGATACACATATTTTATCATAAAATAGCTGGGTGATAATATATACTTATTATCTAGTTGGTGATACCAGAGTTTTTGTCAAAATGATTTGCCGGTTTTACATCCAAAGTTCCCGACGCCTGCTCATCAAGAGTAATTAAATTTAAAGCCAACCCGTTGTCATGAACACTATTTTCTTCTATATCCACCTCAGATATAGGTGAATATATGGATTCACATACTAAATCGCGAGCATTAATTGTTGTTTCAAAATTGTGAATAGGTTTTACCACAGTCATAGCATTTTTACAACTAATTAAATTTCCAAAAATGTTGGAGGTGCTTAAATCAACATTTTTTACGGAAAATGCATCAGCTTCTGAATTACCATCATCCGTATTTTCAAAATCAAAAATATTTGATGCGCCATTGTTATTAAAATATTCGAGAATTTTATTGTCATCGATGTCCATATTATCACCACTGCTAATAAAATCCTCAATGTCACTAAATGATAATAATTCAGAAGCATTAATGTTTTCCTCCTGTTTAAAATATGCTTCTAATTGACTAGAGGACATTTCACAAAGCGAGCAATCAATATTATCGTGAAATTTGCAAGCATATTTCAAATCAAAAACAGTTAAATCAATATTAGCCATACCTTTAAATCAATCGAAACACAAAAACACTAAATAACACAAAAACACTAAATAACACAATGACAAAATATATGAACAAACAATATTGAATTGAATTAATGACACAAATAGTAAAACAAAACGGTACAAAAATGCACACTGGGACGCTATCATGTGTCTCTCGCTTATTCTCATCAGTTATCAGTTTCGTTATATTCAATTCGTAAAATAATAAAAATATATAAAAATGAGGGTTTCAATTAATGATGATGTGCTACGGGAACAAATTTCAAAGATGACGTTTCCAGAATTTAGTGACTTTTGCACTAGCGTGTCTAGTAACGCAGAGAAGTTTCTAATGGATCTCTGGTTGTATGATGTTCCGACAAGACCAAATTCACCAATGCTGGGTGGTGATCCAATGCTGTCGTCAACGATCACAGCCGATTGCAGCAATGTGCTATCGCTGCCCCCCTCAAACCAGTTCAATGAGAATAATGATGCTAACAGTAGTGACAACAAAGAGGCGATGGACAATAGTGTTTCAGAATTTTTGTATTTAGACAATTGCAGTGATTTAGTGGTGAACGATGTGGCGGATTTTAAGACTGTATCAATCAGAAACCAGCCAAAAAGACAGTGTAAAAAAGTTTTTAATTATAGGTTTAATTTTTAGTTTAGTTTATAGTAGTTTTAGTTCCATTTTACACTTTTTTTCATTTTATTAACAATATATATTTTTATACCTAATCTTGTTTTTCAATTTTTTATTTTTATTATCAAAAGATTTATTGGGAGCAAAATTTAATGCGCAGGTTTAAAATCGAATTAATCGACGTTTAAACTGAATGTTTTTATTAAAATATTATTCTATCGTAAACCATGGTTGAGTGCGGTGCTTTAGATATCTTTGTTGATTTTCAAGGATATAATTGCTCGTTTGCATACATCCCCAAGGAGGTTGCAATTTATGATGGAATTCGTCTTTCAAATTTTTTATTAAAACCCCCATTTAAACGAAGCATGTTGTCTGCTGTAGATGATAAAGTTGTAACATGGTCAGAAGAATATCATGGATTAAATTGGGAATTGGGTCACGTAGACTTTAAAGAAATTGATGAAATTCTTAAAAAAGTGTCTTTCTCATTTGATAATCCAAAAATATATGTAAAAGGTGTTGAAAAATCAAAATTTTTAAAAAGTGTTTTAGACAGTGAAAACATTGTCAGTATTCCAGTGAGCAATGAACCAAAATTAAGTAAATTTAAGAGAATTCCAGAGTGTTTTTTTCATAAAACGGTGCAGGCTTGGCATTGTGCAGTAGCCAATGTAAAACTATTATACAGTTATAAGAATTGTTACTAATAAATTTTTTTAATATTTAGTATGTTTTATTTGCAACCTTAAGTTTATTATATGCTATGTTGGCTTATTTTGTGGATATGAATAAATGAAAAATATGGTATGTATTACAAAAAGTTTATTATAAAGAATACAATTTTTAGATACATTTTTTTAACAATTCCTTCCCTATAGTGTGATTCGAGATGTTGTGCATTTCAGGCTTAATGCACATCACACACACCTCGGGGGAAATGGTTAAAAATAAATTTGATTCACACACTTTACATTTTAGATCATTTTCACAACAATCTATGGCTCTCTTGTAATGCGTATTGACATGTATATGTTTGCCGCAAGGTTGCTCATTAGCACACACAAAGTAGCAGTTGTGGCAAACACTATACATGCCACCTGCCATCGATTCAATTATAAGGTAAGACTGTATGACGCACACTTCTCTCTGAAGATAAGCTGGAAGCAATGCCTTTGAGGCATTCACTTTTCTTAAATTACATTGTGCTTCCTCACCACATCCACTTCCTAACACCGTATCTTCAGCTCCAGAGTCATCTTCGTCTTCATCGTCTGCATCGTAATTGTATCGATCGACATCCACCAATGCGTGCACCCTACCATCAATTTCACCCTCTTTTGTAAAATATATTGCTTCATCGCCATGGATTGCCACCATTTCTTCTCTTGCACCGCTACCACTTTTATAAATATATAATTTGGATTGTACATTCGCCATTTTAGTATGTTTTTAAATTGCTTGAAATTATTATTATACTAAAAGAAAACTAATGAATTTAAACTATAGCTCCTTAGCTTATATGCGTTGCTCTCTTTCCCTTCTCCTCAACAGAAGTGGAGGGGCTTGGGTAGGAAGTGTGTTCAGGTTATAGTGGGCGGAGTCAGAGGTGGGGGTTCGACCAATCCGAAATTTATGCTATGCTCTCTTCCCCTTCTCCTCAACAGAAGTGGAGGGGCTTGGGTAGGGAGTGTGCTCAGGTTATAGTGGGCGGAGTCAGAGGTGGGGGATCGACCAATCCGAAATTAGTGGGTGGAGCCAGAGGTAGGAGCTCTACCTATCGGAGTGATGGCCGGTGCTCAATAGCACCCCCCACCACAAATGGGCGGGGTCAGAGGTGGGGGGTCGACCAATCAAAAAAGGAGTGGGGGGAGAGGTGGGGGGGTCGACCAATCAAAAAAAGGGGTGGGGGGTGCCATTGAGCACCGGCCAACTATATCTACTGAGAATCAAACAGGGGGAGGACAATAGGTCAAACCTGGCTTAATAAGTGCATCAGGCACTGAATGGGCCCTCGAATGGGAAAGAGTTTCCCTAGTTGCGCATTATGAATTCACGGATTAATAAATTTAAGCTTGGTATTGCCCGTAGTGTGGGAGGCGAATTGTCTTTAGAAGGATTAGCCCATATCAAAACCTATTTTGCATATTCCAAAAATCAACGCCAGAAAAATTGTTAATTGATAGGTTAAATTGCCTCTAGCTTTTCAGCCTAATGCTAATTATTCATTAGGTGCTATTGCACTTGGTCGAAAACCTATTTTGCTTTAGCGACCCTTTCAGATCATATGTTCTCTGTTTGGATGACTATATATCTATGTTTTGAAAATAAGCGCACTGTGGGTGTGTTGGGAAGGTTCCTTACTGATCTCCAATCTTACTTACAACGGGCATTCAGTATTTGACATTTTAATGTTTTAAACATTTATTATGGCATCCGCCAAGTTTTCTGCCTTATACGAAAATGGCTCCTTATATAAGACGGATCATGTGATACAGACTTCTTGCTCACTAACCTTTGTTCAGAAGCACTTCTTGCCAATGGCTGTGGACTTCCCTGTCTTTCGTGGAGGGCTTTCACGCACTTTTCCTCTTTACACGAACGAAGTGGAATATAGCGATAGCGACGACCTATTATTCCTCTGCGGTGCGAGTCTCTACGACACAGAGAAACGTGAGCAGTAACAAGTCATAGAACTTCAGAACCGATTACCGAAGAATCGAAGTAAACGAGTGAATACGAGTATGGGACTAGCGGAATACGAGTACCCGAAACCCGAGGTATCAGACCAGAAATGTCAAATGATTTTTGGAAGTGAAAAGTGAAAACAAAAATAATTTGCCAAAATGTTCTGGTAAATCGTATTTATAAAAATTTTGACGGCTGTGCAACTATCCACAATGTATTACAGAGGTTTAATTTTCTGGCTAACGCTTAATTTCTGCGAAAAATGTATATGGGCGAATAATCCTGAACAACCAGAAACGAGTTTTCATAGGACTCCTCCTGTTCAGAGAAGTCCTTCTGCAAGTGATTTATACACTCATAGTGAGAGTAAGTTACTAGTTATTTGAATGTAATCGATTAAACTCATAATTGATCATTTTTAGGTGCTTATCATGCTTTCGATAGTTGTAGCTACGATGACTTTGCTTGTCTATCCATGGCTGCAAGTGATAAGCTAGGTTTGGACGCTATAAAAACCCTACATAAACAATTGGATGATGATGCAGATGGAAATATAGATTATGCAGAATCTGATGATGTGGGTATAATATATTATTAAAATAAATACTACATGTATTTTTCCATACCTAGTTTCATACTAGTTTTCTATTTCTCATCACAGAATTCAATTAAATTTAATATACCAAGTTTATTCAATATTAAAATCTAAAAAAAACTAGTATTTCTGGACCTCTTTGACGTGTGTGATTAATTTTAACACCAAATGAATATTTAAATTTAATTTAAATGTCACTTTTCGTATAAATATTTTTAAAATGAGTAGAAATAAGAATTTAAGATTATTTAGAAAAAATACATTTTATTTCCAAAAAATCAACACAAAATTATATTTACCTCCTATCTGACAAAATAAATATATGATTATTGAATTATTAAAAATTATCTAAAAATATCTAAACCTACATTTAGGTACATAGTATGAATTACAATGGGGAAATTCATAGTGTTGCAAGTGATACTGCCCTATTAGTTATATTAATACAATTTGAATGAACTAAAACAGTATTAAAGCAGACTTTAAAATATAAAAAATTGGTTTGATAACAATTTATGAATATCAATTCATTTTGATAAAATAATATTTTACTTTGAATTTAAAAATATGAATATTTAGTAGTAAATACCTATTTTAAACTATAAAATACAATTTTTGAAAGGTAATCTTGTAAAAATTTAGCATACTTAGATATTTACTAGAGATGAGCCGAATAGTGGTTTAGGCCATTGGGTGAATAACGAATATTTAGCTTATTTCATGGCCGAATAACGAATATTCGGCCTTTGCACAAAGGTGGCTGAATATTCGGCAAACTGAATATTCGGCGCATCTAAAATTTACCTAAGATAAATTTTAAATGCAGTTTAATATTATAACTTGTTTAATGCGGTAAATGTATATTTTAGACGTATTTTTTACATTCAATTTTTTTTAATTCAGTTTATTTTGGCGGCAAAGCAAATGATATTTGGCCGAATATTTTTGCCGACTATTCACCGAATATATCAGCTCTACTTGCCGAATATTCGGTAAACTGAATATTCCGCGCATCTCTAAAATTTACCTAAGATAAATTTTAATTGCAGTTTCATATTATAACTTGTTTAATGCGGTAAATGTATATTTTAGACGTATTTTTTTTTACATTCAATTTTTTTTACTTCAGTTTATTTTGGCGGCAAAGCAAATTATATTTGGCCGAATATTTTTGCCGACTATTCGCCGAATATATCAGCTCTACTTGCCGAATAACGAATATTCGGCCTTTGCTCAAAATTGCCAAATATTCGGTAAACTGAATATTCCGCGCATCTCTAAAATTTACCTAAGATAAATTTTAATTGCAGTTTCATATTATAACTTGTTTAATGCGGTAAATGTATATTTTAGACGTATTTTTTTTTACATTCAATTTTTTTTACTTCAGTTTATTTTGGCGGCAAAGCAAATTATATTTGGCCGAATATTTTTGCCGACTATTCGCCGAATATATCAGCTCTACTTGCCGAATAACGAATATTCGGCCTTTGCTCAAAATTGCCGAATATTCGTCAAACCGAATACTCGGCCCATTTTATCAGTAAATTAATTTGAAATTTACCAGTACAATACTATCAATAAACTAAGAAGTTTACTATTTACGAAATTTTGAAAACATTTAGTAACAGCCATAAAATTATTTATTAGTAAGCTATGTTGGTACAATTGAGAGAAATCATTTAACACCACCATTAAGCCGTAAAAATCTTCGGCTTAATTTATATCTACTTAGGGCTGGCTTATGTGCCGGTTTAACTACTGTGCAATGGAAAAGTTTTAGTTAAGTGACACCTTAAGTTTAGCCCCACCTAAAACGTCTTAAGTGGAACCCGTGCAAACGGCCCTTAACAACATTAAGATTTTCAGTAGGCATAAACATTTTTTTTTTCTTTTTAATAGAAATTTTAATTTAGATAGATTATATTTATTGACGTCGGTAAAATTTTGTGTAAAAATTCATAGCCGTAATATATGATTTGATTTGATTTTTGTCAATAGATGACATTTAGGCAAACCGACAATTTTTTACTTTTTTGAAAAAATTTAGAGATGTTTTTCTTTTAATATTTTACTTGGCGTGATTTGCCAAATCATTATTGTTTATCGTATTTTAATATTTTAATATAGAAAAAACTTTTTTTAAACTAATATTTATGTTGTTAAAAAAATTAATTACACCAATAATAATATTTATAATATGAAAGTAGTAACAGACAATAGACATAATAGACATTTTTACGCATATTCACTAAAGAGTTTTAAATTTGATGCATTAAAATATTATCTCCCCATTGTTTTTTTACAGTATCATGGTTTTGTTATCAGGACCGGACTGGGATCATTTGGGGCCCTCGGCTAAAACCTGTAAAGGGGCCCTCTACGGGGGGGGGGGGGTCTGGGTGTTGAAAATTAGGTGCTTGAAAATAATGAAAACGCATTTTTACGCTATTTTGGCACTTATAAAGAATAATAAATTCAGCTAGGTTTTTATATGAATATTATGATTCTCGACTTTTGTTAACTTTATTATTCATTAAAATAAGAAATTCACAGTATTTTTAAGATCCCACAACACTACAAAATGCTGTAGAACTGCTAATAATTACAACGGAGCTCAAAATAAAGTACAGTATTTTATTTACCCCAAAGTATTAATGAATTATGTCAAAATTATTTGTGTAATAAAAATAATGACAAACGGATTTTAGGGATTAGAAAAATAATACTAACATGTTTAAAAAATCCTGTGTATTTAACAGTTTACAATGTTGTTATACTAGAATAGAAGGGGCTTAAATTAACTGAGATGATTCAACATTTTACTCCCCTAGGCCTAAAGCAACAGCTTCTTTGTAAGCAACTCACCTGTTAAAGCTACTTCGCATCTATTATTTTATTTTTGTCCAAATCATAAAATAAATCCCTTTCAACATTAATAAAAAGCAGACTGGACATAAGGTCTTGGTCTAAAGACGACCGAAGTCGATTTTTAACTATTTTAAGTTTAGAAAAAACTCGTTCACATGTGACTTGGGTAGAAGGTATGGTAAGAACAAATTTATATGCAATATCCTACAGGTTGGTAAACAGTCCAGATTGAGTAAGTTTAAACAGAACAGAAAAAGCACATTTTAAACACTGGACACATTGTCTATTTTCAGAGCAGTAAATGTGAGCATTTTTTCCGCTTCTTCGGTTGGGTCAAAATCGTCTTCTTCGTCACTGCATCTGTTTCCGTACTCCTTAGTTCTTAATGGACTCTGCCACTATGAAGTTGCTGTATTGTTATGCAAACTGTCGCAGCTCTATCAACAGCCGACTTCTTTCAATTTTACACAGTTTAGAAACACTGTGCAGGGCCCGGGGCCCTCCGCGATCGCTGACCTGGCCAGTCCGGGCCTGTTTGTTATGCCAATGCCACTTGTATCAATTTAATTTTTTTGTTATTTTTTTTTATTTATTTTTTTTTCAAACTTACAATTTTATAGAACATCTTAAAATTTACAATTCTCTGCGGCCAGGTGTAAAGTCGCTTACCACGATAGCGAGCTTTAAGAAGGCCGTCAAAAAATCACTAATAATATTCTCTTTGCTCCTATTACTATCATTGTATACTGATATCTTGTATTGATAACTTCTTTCCTTTAATTTACATAGGATTGCTATTTTATTTTTATAGTTTCTCAAATATTTATTTTAAGAGTAAGACGGTTAGATGAATAGCAGTGCTAGATCTCGCCGTCATCTGAAATTTTTTTTTTATGAATGTTTGTTAAATATAAAAATGCTTTATTTATTTTATTTATTTATCTTAGAATATACAGATTGATCAAAATATTATAAACTTTTATATAATAATATAATTACTTAAATTGTTTGAGTGATAAATAATTTTACTGGGATGTCTTGCAAAAATAGTTTTAACTCAAATAAGGGAAAAAATAAGTATTAAAATACGTTGTTCTTTATATAAAGTTACTTACAAGTGGTTAATTTAGCATTTTGCTTTTTTTTTTAAACTGTACTAACACTGCCCATTATTAATCGAAAAGGCCTATGGGTTACGACCAACCGGCTAGAACTGGTTTCACCGCGAATCTGAGCAGGGTCCGTGAAAATAGAAGTATGCCATCAGTTCTATATCTATGCCGTGACCATACCATCATAATACATAAATATAGATATAGTTCATCCAATTACTGGCTGGATGCACGCACATATATACATACACTATATTGCCAATACAAGCAGCCGCACGAAGCAAGAATACACCCATCGTGCGATTCAAAATAACCTGAGTTGGGGGCCGTGGCGCTTGCGCAGTAGGGAAAAAATTAGGCAACCCACACGATTTCTAACAGAACCCAAGGTCTCTTGAACAGAACCGGTTCGCCGTTATTTTCTTATTAGTCGCCATCTTTTGTTTCGTTCATTCGTGTGTTGTTATAATTTCCAAGTTTTGGGTGTTAATATTTATAAAACTTTACTTTAGACATTTTTTTTTTGTTAGTTTGTAAGTTATAGTCGTTTCCATCTTTTTTACGTTGTATTCGTTCGGATGTTCCGTGTGTGATTGTGGATATTATTTTTAAGTTTTGGGTGCGAATTTAGGTATAAAACTTTACATTTTGTTATTGTTAGCGACCTGTGTCTCAAGATGGGTAGAAAAAAGTGCATGATCCTTTTTTGCGCGAATCGCGGTTCAATACCAGGAATAAGGTATTTCAGGTATGTAAATATTGGTTACTTAGTTTTATTTGACCATAAACTGTACACTGTACACACCCGAACTAAACGGGTGAATTTAAACAAAAGCTTGTAAAAATATTTTGAAAGTCGGCCCTGTCAAATGTTTACATCAAGAAGCAAATTTCCGATCTGCGCAAACTCAACGGCCCCTGATCATCTGCTTACAGTGGTGTAATCATTGAATTATGGTATTAGCAATATAGTGTATGTATATATGTGGTAAAACCGAACTCGCTTTGAATTTCAATATTGCATGAGTCATAAGTCAGGGTTGGATTTGCAGAAACCATATAAATTTATTTTAAATTAAGATGATACCTTGTGCAATGTGACTGAATGATGTCAAATAACTTAAATAATAAATACACACTAGATCCTATTAACGTTTCTATTTTCTGTGTTTTTAATTAAGAATTGTACTTACTGTTCCCCTTATTTAGTTAAAACTATTTTTGCAAGAACATCCCGGCAAAATTATTTATCAGTCAAACAATTTAATTATAAATATTATTAGTTTTATTATATAAAAGTTTATATTTTGATCAATCTGTATATTCTAAGATGTTCTATAAAATCTTAATAATAGTTTTAAAATAAATAAATAAATAATTAAAAAGAAATGACAAAATTTACATTATTTTAAATTATACAGGGTGTCCCAAATAGTAAAGAATTATCAAACATATTTTTTTTATGGAACACCCTATATATTAACTTATTTTTCAATTCCCCACAAAATTCTACGTTTATTTTGTATAAAAAGTCATATGTCTAAATTCAATTGTATTTGGGATATTGACATTTAAAATGTGGCATTTTCCGACTTTGAGAGGCTGTAACATTCGAAGAGTTCATCTTAGAGTTAATAATCAAATACAATTAAATTTAGACATATCAAATTTTATAGGCCTAGATTTTTGTGACGAATTAGAAAATAATATAATATATAGGGTTTTTTATTAAAAAAAAAAGTATGTTTGATATGCCTAGACTATTTGGGACCCCCTGTATTTTAGAATAATTTTAAATTGAACGAATGCCTCCCCATAACTATCTTTTTGAAAAATATTAAGAAGTTGAGTACTTTAGATGCTATGATATCTTTGGCCAGAGTTGGCCACCCTCTATTATATAACCTCATATTCATTAATTTACTATTCACTGTAATTATGAAAAATATATTTGTTATTATAGATTAACATGATTAAAGAAATTATAAAATAACATTAACATAAAAGTCCAATAAAATCAGAGGAATACAGATTTCGTCCCTGGAATTTAATATTGAGGTCTCTACTAATCATTTATTAATTACACGAGACGAACACCAGTGGCGGCTCGTCAGTTGAAGTAGGTGAAGGGGCTCTTCACCAAAAAAAAAAAAAAAACCAGAAGGAAAGTTTTTTGACAATATGAAATATTAATGTACCAATATAGCTACCATTTTAGCCCTTAAAAAATAATTATGTTCGAATTAATAATATTAATTTAATCCGAATGTAGCTATGTATAATAGGGCCACGGTTAACTCCAATGGACAATAATTATAAACACTCGTGCATTTGAAGACCCAACGCCCAACATGGCTTAATATTCCGTTGCTATGGTTACGTGACGTCAGTTACGCAAACACCTTGTAACAATTTGCATTATGATGAAGGGCAATTTAAAAATAGATCAGTCGCATGCACCATTGTTTTAGCATTGGTTCGCCTAACCTTAAAGGGGGTGTGCTAAAAAAAAACTTTATTTAAAAAAAAAAAAAGAAAAAAAAACTAAGAATAATAGTCCACACCGCACCCTTCTATCGCAAATAATAACGGAGATATGCCTCTTCAAAGATGTCATATTTTAGCGCGTGACGTCACAAAAGCTTAGTCGCTGCATAAAACAGTATAGTGCATGGAATTTACACTTAGTATTCGTCAGGTTGTTAACCTTCATGTTGTTCACTGTCAAAAATCTCCCCGAGCCTAGGAGCTTGGGTCTAAAAGTCTAATTGCAACCTAATTCTTCGTCTCACGCTTGGACTAATTTAAATTTTCTTCTGACATCAGTGACAGTGAATCTGAAGTGCTGGAAAATATTGAGAAACAGGGCAGTTCTGAAAATGATTAAATTGAGGAAGAATTTCAGCTATTACTAGGAAATTTTCAGTTTATATTAGAGCAGATTACCGCCATATTGACACTTTTAAAGTTTTGTGGTGTGTGCAATTTTCCCATTACGCAAACGCACTCTTTTTCAGTCGGCATTAATACGCAGCCCGAGCATTTACACCAATTTACTTTATTTTTTACTTATTGATATGTTGACTGCTCGATTTTCTTCTTCCATTCGTTCAGGCTCATTTTTACTAAACCTCAAAACCAAAAGCCATTACACAAATACTAGCACTCCTTAATAATAAATAAAACTTTCCACAATAAATTCGGCACAGACTGGAACAAATCGGTACGAAATAAAGAACGTATCTATTGCTACGTGCTAGGAAGCAATGTACAGAGCGCCGCTAGCCGAAGCTTTTGTGATGTCACGAAATCGGCGCGTAAAACTTTAACCCGCTATTTCTCAGCAATGGTTAGTCGTAGAATGACGAGGTTTGAACCGTTATTCTTAGATTTTTTTGTACTAAAACTTTAATTTTTGGCGCACACCCCCTTAAAGGTATTTATTTTGAGGCTTCGCGAAACTTACGGTTATAGATATTGTTTTTACGTGATTTACTGTGATTAAAAAGTTTTGTTTTTAGTTTTCAGTTAATTCAGTACTTAGTTGTGTGTTTTTAAAATGAACCCCTCTTAATGACATAGTTTGTAATTTGTTGGAAACTCCATTCAGTCGTTGGACAGATGAGGATAAGAAAGACGTTTTGTTACACGGGTCAAGTCAATGTTTGTTTAAGTACCCGCACTATACCTAGTTCTTCACCATTCTTTAGGAACGCGATCCGCCACTGACGTACACCCCTCCCCGGAAATACTCACTTTATTTTGAACCTGAAACAAATAGAAAATAAATATTTAAATGTATGATTCTATCAGTAATTAACATATTTTTAGTTTTTAAAAGAAGAACTGAAGTACGACTCAGGATCAGAGAAACGTCAAAAAGCCTTCCATAAAAATAATGATATGCACATTTCTGTCAAAGATTTATGGGAAGCTTGGCTTAAATCAGAAGTACACAATTGGACCATAGAACAGACTACTGATTGGTTGATCAATAATGTCCATTTGCCTCAATATGTTCCGAATTTCGTTTTGCATAAAGTTACTGGGGCCAATCTACCAAGGTAAGCATATATTTTTTGACGTGCAGTTACAGTTTTTAAATACATTTTACGTCAATTTAAAGAAATTGAAATACGCTTTCTTAAAATGTGTTTCTCATGTAATATTTAGATTTAGATTTAACTCTCATTGTGGAAACATGTCGTAATATACCGGGTGACCCCCAATTTTTTCTGTAATTTTAGCAGTAAAGATTTAAAAATAGTCATTAATTAATGTCCGAGTAAATGTCTAAATTGCCATTTTTCGACCAATTAAAACCTTCGAAACCACTTCCGGGTCAATTTTTACATTTTAAATGCAAACCCATTTCTTTAATTCTATGTTTAAGTTCTATGAAAAATTATCTTTTCAACAGTAATATACCGATAGGCTTAGCTCGAGGGTCTTATCTTTGATTATAAGTAAAAATTATATTTCGTGAAAATTTTCTTATAAAATCTAGTTTCGAGTGAAAAACAACAGTATGAAGATAAGACACCTCTAGGGTGTATTTTATTGGATAATTTACTGAACCCGAAATAAAAGCCGTTTGTGATAAAGGAAAATATGCAAACACATCATTATGATTTACTTTTAAGTTTATAAACGTGCCACAACTAACAATTAATTAAGAATCCAAGACTAAATCCGATGCGTGGAACGTCAAAAATCAAATTCGCTTATTTTCATCACGGTTGCCATGAAAACGCCAAGATTTCTTAAGCTCACGTCAAAGCAAAGCACACTGGGTTTAATCTTGCATACATTTTGTCATAAAACATTTCTTTAAAAATGTCAAAATTAAGTTAAGTTTATGCCCTAAAATCACCTCAAATAGTGTTGTGCGTCACTTTTATTTTGTAGGGGTTATAATATTTATTTATTAAACTTGATTACTTAAAATAAATTACTGTTTGTTTGACTGTGGTCTTACCGAGCTAGTCGTAGGTCTTATCGGGTAAGACCACGTTACCAAGGTGGTCGCTATGAAAATTTGCGTTCTGATTGGTTCTATATATGTGAGGTAAATTATCAATGACATATCACATATCATTTGTTTTTAAAATGGCCGCCTAGATCAATTATCCTTTGTTTTCTAAAATGTATACAGGGTGTCCCATAACTTATGGGCCGTATAGTAACTGGAGATACTAGACATCAAACTAAGCCGATTAAGCCATATACGTTTTTTCGGATTGTTAGTCGTTCTAGAGATACAGGGTGTTGAAAGTAAAAGTTTATTCTCGAAAATAAGCCATAATTTTAAAACGGTTTAATGAATTGAATTGAAAGTTGGCAATATTATGTTTTTATGAGCAAGAAATAAGAATTTGTAGAAATTTTTAAGTTTCAAACTAGAGGGCGCTAGTTGCATACACTGGGCTTCATAAATTTATGATTTTTTTTCTTACCTGTGATATTAGGTGTTTTTCAATTATAGTTTCTTAAAAAGGGCATTTTCTGAGTCAAAAAGGTGTACTTGATTGATCTTAATATCTTTAACGGTTTTCGAGATATTTCCCTTTAAACATCCCAAAGCATAAAAAAACATAGTACATAATTAAATTAATATTTTAATTATGAAAAAAAAACTTATATGACATAATAGGCTTAGTTTGATGTCTAGTATCTCCAGTAACTCTACGGCCTATTAGTTATTGGACACCCTGTATAGTTTTGGTAAAACAAGGTAAGTAGTAAAGAGTAGGTCATGGAAATGTTAAAATGGCTCATTTTAACCTACAGAATAGTATAAAATTGACTAGCTTGGGAAAAATGTACCCGTTAGAGCTATTTTATTTACAACCCGTTTTCTAAAAAAACAAAGCGAATTTCTCCATTTTTAAATAGCAACCCATCTTTGCTTTAGTATAATAATAGTGTTCATTTAATTTTTGTTTCTAACGGTGTGAAAAAGTGGTTTTTGTTTGTTTCTTAAGTCAAAAACTAAGGTGTAAAAAACGAAACTGATTTCGGATATTTCTGAAGATATTCTAAAAATTGTCTAAAAAAAATTTTTGTGAATTTTTAAATCCTAAAATACGATGTCTAACTATCTTCGTATCTCTTACCAGTGGCGTGCAATGCTGTTTTATCCAGGGTAGGCAAAAATTACATTTAAGACAAAAATTTACCTTCCATAGCAATCAAGCATCTAAACTTCAAATTTTGTCACAAAATGTCTTGTTTTTGAATTTGTGGAAAGAACACTGGCAGAAGAAGAATAAAACGACATTTTTTGTAAATTAGTTCAATATGGTGGTCTTTACGTAAAAATTATTTTAAAGCATCGTCATAAAAATTGGTTTTGCGTTTTAAATCCTGCAAAGGGTCGTTCTCCAGAGATATTATTGTTAAATTACTTAAGCGTGTCTCTCCCTGTGTGTTTCGTAAATAGGTATTAATTCTTTTTAATCCAGAAAAGTATTAGTTTTGCAGACGCACTGCTACCCGGAATAGTAACAGTTAACGCCTCCATATTTCTTTTTTCCCGAAACCTGCCAGCGCTAAGTCTAGCAAAAGGGCGAAAACACTTATTATAAATTAAAAATCTATTATCCACCTAATTGAACCAATGTTTCCAAAAACGGAGTCAATTATTATGTGAAATATGATGATAAGCTTACTGATTATTAAATATTATGAACCTATCAGCAAAAATTATTTAAATTGTGACAAAAGTGCTTCTTATTTTACGATACCTTATCCGTTATCCCTTTAAAGATATCCTAACTAAACCGATTAATAATAAAACTTATAGAGGCGTGTTTCATATTTTATATTGAGAAAGCGAATTATTTTCCAAACTACGATAATACTTGAAGATTGGCACCAATGCATACACGTACAAAAGCAGCGCTTTTGCATAAGACGCTAATGTACAGCGAGATCTTTGCTTTTAGAACGGTCTTACGGAATGCTTATACAGGGATCTAGTTTATGATAAAATAAACCAAGAATGCGTTCGTGGCAATGATATAGGATTAATTTTTCTGTCCTATATTATTATTTATTTATTATTTATTAAACTGCCTGGTAAACTATATTCAAGATAGCTTTGAGAGTGGGCTTGATGCATTTGCCTCTTGTCTAGACCTGACCAAGGCATTTGACTGTGCAGGGCACGACATTCTTTTCCAGAAATTCTCGTACTACAACATCAGTATAAAATCAATAAACCTCTTGAAGTCTTACTTGTCTGACTACTTTCAATATGTATACTACAAACACGAAACATCCAGTTTTAAGAGAATAGGATGCGGAGTCCCACAGGGTTCAGTACTGGGCCCTGTGTTATTCCTTATTTTCATAAATGACCTGCCCAACTTTCAGGATCTGGTAGAACTAATATTATTCGCCGATGACACCACCTGGCTGAGTAGATATCATCCATCCCAACCTCAAAATGCAGTCATTACAAATATATTGAGAAATATACAAGAGTGGTTTTTAGCCAACAAACTTTGCCTTAATGTAGCAAAAACTCTCTCCGTCAAAATGACAATCGCCTACAGGTTGATACAAATGATGAGGTCGTCTTTTTGGGTGTAACGCTCGATTCAAAGCTCATATGAGAGGCCCATATAAACAAATTATCAAAAGAGTTGTCTAAATCCATATACTTAATAAGAAGTTTGGCTGGATGCGTCTCTACTGAGACATTGCTGTGTGCTTACCATGCGAGCCTCGGCTCCAGGGACTCCTATGCTCTGTTGGGATGGGGACACTCCTCTCATTCTGGAAGAGTATTTGCGCTACAGAGGAAATGCATCAGAATTATCACCAATATCGGATATCGTAATGATTGCCGACAGCAATTCATTCGGCTAAGGGTGCTCACCTTCCCTTGTCTGTACATCCTCCAATGTCTCATGTTCGTGAAACAAAATCTCCATCTTTATAATAATCACCAGTACTATCATGACCATGACACACGAAACAACCAGGACATACGACATGAATACCACAGACTTTTGAGATCCAGGGGTGGCACAAATTATCTCGGTATAACTTTTTTCAATGCGCTACCCCGAAATATCAGGGACATGGACGAAATAGCATTTAGGAGTGCCGTTAGAGGGTATTTACTGAGGCATGCCTTTTACTCCTGCGAGGAGTACCTGGGCAGCGGCTTTGACTTCAGCCCTGCATAACTACTTTCATAGCGCCTTTATCTGGGACCTTCCTCGACTTATACAAATGTTTTTAAAGTGTTATTTTTATTACTTGTAAGTTTTATCTTTATATGTAAAATTGTTTTTATACTTTTTTAAAAATATCTTATCTTTTTGACGTGTAAAAGTACTAAATGTATATTATTATGAATAAATATGAATATGAATATTATATTTATTATATTAATCTAGAGATAAATTGCCAAAGTTGGATTACAACGATAAAAACTAAAATACAAAAAAATTGTTTTTGTTTGTCTTATTGGTCCCAGGGTAGGCAATGCTTTTTTGCCTATATTGTATGCACGCCACTGTCTCTTACCGTTTTCGAGATCCCCATGTACTGAATTTGTAGCACCCTGTATTTATTCGTTTTTAAATAAACTTATACCTAAAAGTATTAATTGGTTTAACACCCTGTAAATAATTCAGCTTAAAGTAGCTATTTCCATTTAAATAGCATTTAAAACTTCACCTTAGTCATAGACTACGAAAGTGATTTGATTACACATTAAAGTCGATGTAGAAATTTCAAATATTCCTATTCGCTGAACATTAGTTTAATTGCAAGAATTCTGTTGTTATTTAAACGAATGATTAACTATTACCATAAATATAATTTAATAACATAAACAAACAAAACCCTATAAGAACATGTCATGTTGGTCATTAAGAAATCATTAAAAATAATACTATTGTAACAGCGTTACGTCGCTCACTTTTGGGTTTATGTAACACATTTTAAATTTTTTAAAACATCATGATTTTATTATTTTAAAACTATTTCAAAAATTAATTTAAAAAAATTGCAGACTCGCTGTCAACAATGGGAATTACTTAACGATACTTGGCATAAAGGATCCCATACATAAGCAAAAAATTTCGCTCAAGGCTATGGATGTAGTATTGTTTGGACCACCTAAAGGTAAATTATCAGTTATCTAATAAATTAACTTCAATAATGAACAGCGCAACTATAATAATAAAATGTTATTAATCTCATTTATAATTTTCGGCTTGGATGATGTTTTCTGGTAAAATTTATTGTAAAAAATTAGTTTCACTTATTTATGTACACAATAAATTTATATTCGTTTATATATTAATGTTTTTGATAGATGGTATCACATGGAAAGATATAACTTTAGTTTTATCCGCTATTGTGGTGCTGCTCGGAGGATGGTTGGCTTATCAACAGAACAAAAAGTTCAAAAGCCACCTTAATCGTATGAACAAGGATATGGACAGTTTGCAATATTCGGAACAAGCTTTAGAAACTTTGCAAAAACAGCTTGAGGAAGCGAAGCAAGCTGAGGAGTCGGCGATTTCTGAGAAACAAAATTTGGAGAAAATGTTACAGGACTCTAAAGGGGACTTTGCAAGTTTAACCAGTGCTTATTCGGAATCGGATGTTACCCATTATAAAGAGGAAATAAAGGTAGGTTCTTAACTCTTAAATTAATCAATCAATCATATATTACGGTTATGAATTTGGCAATTATTTAGCAGACGGTTTTCAGCCATTTTTGCGATTTTTAGCATTTTGTCTTTACTAACCTGTTACAATGGTTGTAATTAACACTAATTTAGTTGCGGAAGCCCGAAATAATGCTTCTGTAATTAATTATAACTTAACAAAATTTCGGGACCGGGGAGTGAATTGGGGTGCTGGGTGGGTTATAAAACACTATTTATAGTTACTGTAAAGAACATATGAGATTAAATGACACGATTCAACTGTAAAGTAAATATATAAATATCGTTTTTAATAGAAAAAAGGGGAAAATACCAAGCGTATGATGCTATATAACCTCAATTAACTACAGAAGAAAAAAGGGTTTCATGGATGTTTAAGATTATGTAAAATTATATCCAAGCAATTTGGCAACCCCGCGAAACGAATGTAAGTCAATTTCTCCTAGTTATACATTTTTCACATTACGTTGCATTCTATATAATTAATAAATATAAAATCTATTAGCGCAGCTAACCGAATTCTCAGGTCAGCTCGAAACGGTGTATCGGGACGGGTTAGCACTTGTTCAACAGGGCAATTTTTTTTGTGTTCATAAATACAAAAAAAATTGCCCTGTTGAACAAGTGCTAACCCGTTCCGATACACCGTTTCGAGCTGAACTGAGAATTCGGTATTCTGCGCTAATAGATTGTTATATTAACGTGAGTTAACCCTTGTTTAACAGATCTTTTTTTTATTGGTCGCGTCGCGATCAGGTCGAATTGACTATTGGTTTTATAAGTCTAAACAAATGTCAGTCGGCATCTTTTTCTAATTTATTACATTCATACTTCTCTCTTTGTCGTTGCGTCATGTCAAGTAAACAGGGTTTTCCAGTGTTGCCCTAAATTTGTGATTTTACCGATGTTTTTGAAACAAATATAAAAAGATATTATTATTAAATATATAAACAATTTAAACACTTTCCGTACCAGAATTCTCACTTCCAACCACCGAAAGAACAAATTTACGCAAAAAGTTTTGTAAAATTCCCAAAAATGGCTGAAAACCGTCTGCTAAATAATTACCTTGTTTGACACATTTGTAGTTTTGTTACACTTTTTTCATATATACATAGGGTGTCCTTTATTTATACATAATAATACATTACACAATGAGTGTTGTAAATAACATATCAGGCACGAATGGAAAAACCACTAATCCTATGAGGGCATAATTGCATTGCATAACTATACTTTACCTTCATATTTATTAATACTAAAAAGAAAATATACTGTTATTTTGTGAAGAGAAAAAGTTAGTGTATTTGTGCTTTTTCCCCAGCGTTTGTGCCCGGCTCTAGATGCATTTTAGCTATGAATTTATACGTGCCGATTTTTTCTTTGGCGAAAGTTAACATGCAATTTACATTTCTGTGCTTTTTAAATTTTCCATTTTTCACTCAAACTTTTTTGGCAATACTCGTTGAACTTTTGGCTTGTTTATTCAAAAATTAAATCTAATCAGAATAAACCGGTCCAAATTTAACTCGAAAAATTTCCAAAAAAAGTTTTCGGGACAGCTGAAAAATCTAACCCGTAAAAAAACGAGGTCCTGTGATATTACTGTTGATTATTGACCAAATTTGTTAAAATTTGGGCGGGCTCTTCGCCGACCTGCGTCTACACGAGCCGCCACTGCAAGTCACAATAACAGGCCCACCCTAGGCCACCCCCAGTTCAGAGGGCTAGTTACGCCACAGGATCTTATACCGGGTGTTGCATCGTCGAGCGGGACATAGGAAATCCCATGTAATGTCAATTATTGGCTTCCCTAATTATTTTAGACAAAAATTCTATTTAGGTTTATTAAAGAGCACTAAAACCCACATTCAAAAGAATAACTTTAGATATTTTTGATGAGCCCGTTTACAGGTTATCGCCGATTTCTTTTTAACTATTTCTCCTTTTTATGGCCCCGTATTTGCGGGCACCAGTCAAGGTAAAAGATGACTGTCAAATAAAGTTGTCATTTTGAAATGTGTGCTTTATTGTTATAAAAACTCGTACGTCGAAAATATTAAAGGTGTATTTATGAGTACAAATTAATCTGAATAAAACTAAAATAAAGTATCCAATTACAAGGTTAATTATGACATTTTACATGTTTCAATATTTTACTAATTAATAGGTAGGTACTATTAAATTGTTAGAACTTTAGAATTTAAGAAGATGTTCAATTATTCCTCCATTGACTGCTAGACAATAACCGAGGCGATCATAAAATTCTCTTCTTACATTCGCTAGTTGGTAAACTGAAATTCTATTGCATTCGGCAGAAATAGCATTTTTTAACTCGTCTAGATTTGGGTATTTTTTATCTTTGTATATCCTGTTTTTTAAATGGCCCCAGAGAAAGAAATCATTTCGCGATAAATCAGGAGACCTGGCTGGCCAATTTACTGTATGATTTAAGCCAATAACATTTCCATTAAAAGCACGGTTTAAATATTCCCGGACAGCCAGGGTACTATGTGCCGGGCAGCCATCCATTTGGTACCAAACTTCCTGATTTTCCCTGGCGGCATCATGTAAAGTAGGTAAAATATGATCTTCAAGTAGTTCCAAAAAATATTCTGCATTTAAATTTCGTGTAAAAAATAATGGCCCGATAATATTTTCTCCGAAAATCCCAGCCCAAACATTAACTTTTTGTGGATATTGCGTCCTTGTTTCGACAAACCTGTGTTGGTTTTCTTTGCTCCAATATCGATAATTTTGAAAATTGGGTTCATTGTTTAAGGTAAATGTACATTCGTCAGTGAAACAAATGTTTTTTAAAAATTCCCTATCCATGTTTGCTCTTTCAATCATACCAAAACAAAACTCCTGTCGTCGTATTTCGTCCCTATCTCTTAGCTCTTGGTGCTTTTCATATTTGTATGAATAATATTTATGTCGTTTCAAAGCTCGTAATGATGTGGTGTGATCTAATCCTATGTCATCCTCAAGTTTCCTTGTGCTGATCTTCCCATCATTTTCTTCCACGCACAATAAAACTTGCAAGTCCCTATCATTTCTTGCATCTCTTCTTTGTTCCTGCCTTTCTTCACATCTGCAGTTATTTATTACAGTGCCTTTTGTCTCAAATTTCTTGATAGTCCTTTCGACTGTAGATTTTGCAGGTATCGGTCTATTCGGATACAGAGCAGCAAACATGTCTGACACATTTTGATAACTATTTCCTTGATAATACCATTTAACCATCAATATTTTTTCTTCAGAAATGTAATTCATGGCTAATATTTTCGATGTACGAGTTTTTATAACAATAAAGCACACATTTCAAAATGACAACTTTATTTGACAGTCATCTTTTACCTTGACTGATGCCCGCAAATACGGGCCATAAAAAGGAGAAATAGTTAAAAAGAAATCAGCGATAATCCGTAAACGGACTCATCAAAAATATCTAAAGTTATTCTTTTGAATGTGGGTTTTAGTGCTCTTATATAAACCTAAATAGAATTTTTCTCTAAAATAATTAGGGAAGCCAATAATTGACCCCATTTAAAATTACATGGGATTTCCTATGTCCCGCTCGACGATGCAACACCCGGTATATGTCGGGTTGTATAATGATTTTTAACCACAATTAAATAACCAACAAGTTTGACTGTGACACATGATATTGGCAGAAATAATTTTCTCACAATCATACTGGCCCGGTTACCTCAATTTTTAATCAGGCGCCTTTGAAGTGTAAATAATGTCTATCAATGTTATTCATGTCACAGTCAAGCTTGCTGGTTAGTTAATTGTAGTTAAAAATCTTTATGCAACCCGACAATAGTCTCTCAATGACAGAGGAGTTTTGGACTTGCCTACCATTCTAGGAGGATGTAAGAATAAACAAAAGTTTGTTGTGTCGACACTCAAAGCTTTATACCTATTTAAAAAGCATCTGTTTTTCAAGATGGAAGAAATACAGTTTTATTTAGTAATCTGGGTCGTGGGCGTCAAAGACAGATTTATGGGGGGTGGAGGAGGCTCTAGGTTCAATCCCCAGCAAGTTATATTCCAATTTAAAAAATCTTTGCACACTGTTTAGCATATTTCAGTTATAATTTTTTATTTCCTATTTTTCTAATAAAAATATCTCGGAATTAAGGATATTATAAGAAGTTTTGCTTGTGTGTGCCCTATAAATTTTGACTGAGTGACTAAAAACTACTACAGAAAAGTAGAAATTCTTTATTATTGGTTAGATTTTTTTATACAGATAGTAATTTTCTCATTTAATTTCAGTCTCTTAAAGCACAGTTGGAACTTACCCAAGCCGCCTATAAGAATCAATCCTTTATGGCACCGACTAGTTTGCAGCCATGGCTTCAATTAACATATGAGTTAGAACAGAGAAGTTATGACAAAAAAAAGATGGCAGCAGAAAAGCAACTGCAGCAGGCACGAGAAGCTGTAAGATTCTTTGTTTATTTTTGATACAATTATTATTTTAAGAAACTATAAGAAGTAGAGTAGTTTTTAGTTCCCAGAGTTGTTAAAAACACACTTTTTTTTCGAAAAAGATGACTCATTGGGGTAAATTTTGCATAGTGCGATAAAGTTGCTACCTATAATATACAGGGTGCTACAAATTCGTGTGCGTTCAAGGGGATCTTTAAAACGAGAAGAGATACGGAGATGGTTAAATTGAGGCAAAGTTGCTTATTTTGGGGCTTAATAATTTGGTGAAAGAAAATTGTAAGTATTCCGAATACTTTCGGAGATATCCGGAAAAAAATGAAATTTTTAATTTTTTGCGCCTTCATTTTTGACTTGGGAAGAAAACAAAAACACTTGGCGTAATTAGTTTTGTAATTCTACATTTCGTTCTTTAGATATCATGCTCAAGTCCATTTTTTAAATACGGATATGGAATACAGTTTTAGGGACTTCTAAACTTTAAAAGTTTAAGACAATTTAAATTTTTTTTCAAATTTTTACGTTTTGTCATCTAATAACACATTTTTTCAAATAATATTTTTAAATCATGGACATTTAGAGCCAAACTAAAAAAAATCTTATTTATCCGTCCATTTTTACTCAAATACGCCTGATATTTAATATTTTGTAAGAAAAAAGACCCAAAGTCTCGGCCTCAAATATTTTACTCTCTGCTTATTTTTGTTACGGGTTTCGCATGAAACTAGCATCATCAGACCTTATAAACAGTAAAACAAATTGAAATTGTTTTTAAACCAAACAGAAACGCATCACGGTAACATAACTAGACTAACACTTACTTAGTTTCTTTCACTCGGGAGAATACATTTTTTTTTGTTTTACAGTATTTTGATCTAGGTTTAAGGCAAAAACGATAGGACTTAGGATATTAATAAAATAAATAATATACTAATAAAATATAGAATTACTTCTTATGCCTTAAAAACTTACTTACTTTCTAGAGAATTGTCACTATAAATCTTATTGAAATAATAAACGGCCTAAACACTCTAACTTCCTGTAATGTGATTTTAATATTTGAATTGCGAATTGCAGAAAGGGGACATCTCCATTTTTTTGGTAAATTGACATTTTTGTATATTTCGCTTCTAGAATCTTAAATACATCGTTTACTGCAAAGACGGGATATTTTGCATACCCACCCTTGTTACTGTTAAGAGATTAAATTCTCGTTTACAGCAGAAAGGAGACATATCCGGGAGATGTCCCCTTTCTGCGGTAAAGTACCGACATCGACATCCGATATGCAGCCAAGGACGCCAATTCCGTCGAACAGTTCGTTGGTCACTATAACACACCGAAGTTATAGTTTTATGGAGAAGCGGGTAAAGAAGCCAATGACGTGTGCTCCTTTGTCAAACATTATCTGGATCAAGAAAGCCTACAGAAGTATAAAAAACTGCATATTTTCTGCGATAACTGTTGTGGACAAAACAAAAACAACACCATGATCCGGTTTTTAATGAGCTTGGTTGAGCCCAAGAGATTTGAAGAGATTCAAATATACTTTCCCATGAGAGGACATTCATTTATGCCCTGTGACCGCGACTTTGGTCTCATTAAACGGCAGCTTAATAAAACTGAAATATTTTACACTATCGAGGAGTATAGCGGAATAATCTCCAAAGCGTCCAAAAATAAGCCGAAATTCTCAGTTGTTCGGGTTTCTACCGATTTAGTGTTTGACTATAAAAACTGGTGGCTAGGATTTTACAAGAAAACATGCCTGTCAAATGAATCTTACGGGAAAAATGTGCCACGCCTTCAAAGGAAATCTTTTGCTATTGCTTCCTTTCACCATTTCACTATTTCTTCGGGTAACGAAATAGTTTGCAGAGAATTTATAAATTGCCCTGTAGTTGCCACTTACCGACTGAGGAGTACAGAGAAACAAATAACTTACTGCACAAAAAGAGCTTACACCGACAAGCTGCCTATTAACAAAAAAAAAATGACAGACATATTAAACACAATAAAATTCATACCCGAGGAATATCTGGACTTTTGGAGGGAAATTACAATGTGGCCAACCGATGAAAAGGAAGGCGACATTGAATAGGCTCTTTTATGTTAACTTATTTTTTGTTTTTTGCGGAAAAATTTCGTTCGAAATAAAAAAAAATGTCAAAATTATCACTTTTAGGTTTCTTTTACTGCAGAAAGGGGATATGTCCATGCGTCAAATTTGACAGTCTTTCAGAGGTAATAAACAACAACAAACAATTTTCTCGTTAGTTAATTAAAAGGTATTCTAAATAATATACCAAGAAAAAAATGGATTTGAAATACTCTTTCTTTAAAAAATATGAAGTTTTCTTCGTTTCCTGAACAATTTTAAAAATGTGACATGTCCCCTTTCTGCAATTAGCCATTGTAAATAAAGGATAATTTGAAATACTACTATTGAGGTGTTAATTGATGACTAAACGTTAAAATCTTAAAAGTCTTTAAATTGCATTGAATTTTTAAGGCTCAGAAATCCCTAAAACTGTTTTTAAAATTCCAGGTCCATATTTAAAAAAATTGACTTAAAGTTGGTATCTAAAGAACGAAACGTCGAATTTAAAAACGAATAAGGCCATCTTATAGAACATAAAAAACTGCTATGATAAAGTGTTTTTTGTTTTTTGTCAAAAATTAAGGCGCAAAAAATTAAAAACCAAAACTAAGAATTTCGGTTTTTTTTCGGATATGTCCGAAGGTATTCGGAATATTTACAATTTTCTTTCACCAAATTATTAAGCCGCAATATATGCAACTTTGTCTCAATTTAACCATCTTTCTATCTCTTAACGTTTTCGAGATCCCCTTGTACGCACACGAATTTGTAGCACCCTGTATATAAGAAGAAAATTAACGTTCAAAAATTAAAAATCGGTTGACATCTTCCGGTCGCGCATCGTACTAAAAGTTGGCAAAATGGCAAATCAAATAAAACATCGTTAATCTTTATTTCTACTACCACATGGATATTTGCTGTTGCCTTTACACTTAAGTGACGAGACAAGTAGGCTATTCCAGTTAACTGCACAGCAAAAAAAACGATCACCTAAGATAAACCTATGGTCTATTTCTTTTCGATTGCGAACGATGACAGAAAAAAAAATTGAACAAAAATTCACCTAATTGGTTAAATCATGGACCAATTTACACTACATTAATGCATAGCCAACTTATTAAAGGTTTTTTTTAATCACAGAAGAAGAATAAGAAATTTCTGCGCTGCTCACTGTCTCGACAGATGAGTGCGAACTCTGCCCTTGTTGGAAAAATGTATGTGTTGTTGTAATTGCAATGATTAATTGTATTTTACTAATTTTTCAACAATAAAAACAATTATTATTATTATTATTATTGATTTCCAGCAAATATATCCTAATTATAAACATTTTAGCAATTAAAAATAACTTTTAGCTGTAGTTATATTACGAAACAAACACTCTATTAACTTTCTGTACATAAAATCGGTTAATTTCACGTTTTTCTGCAACATAAAATAGTAAACCTATGCCTACTTTGTGTTGAAGCAAAAAGGATGCCCGATTTATCGACAAAATATAGAAGGCCATGCCAAACGCCAAACATTGTGACATAACCCATTCATCTTCTTAAAGGCCGCTTTACAGTTTGCAATTTTTCTTTCACAGAAGTTGTCTTGCAGCAATTAATATTGCGGCAATAAAAATTTCACTTCGTTTTACAGCGTGCAATGACTTGCCAAGATCGTAGGTGATGTACCACTTGCCAACCATTAAAATAAAAATACATTTGGTTAGGACTTACCGGCGCTTTTTGTGCATTCATTTTAACAAAACATCATTACAGGACATGAAAGCAAACCAACAAAAACAAAACGTACCCGCTATAGGCTAGGAAAAACATAAATAAATGTCAGGGATTTTTATATTTAGTTTGGTGTCTCATAAATTACCAGAAAATCCTCAGAATTGCTCTTGCAATGGCAATAAAAATACGGTCCGAGTTATATTTCTTGCAAGCAATACAAATTGCGCCAGCTGATCATTAGCCTCGTTCTGCGCATACTCCCGGGCAATCTTTTCTTGCGTGAAAGAAAAATTGCAAACTGTAAAGCGGCCTTAACAAGTGTTAATTTAAAATTCTAACCGCTATAAACAGTAAACAACAAAATGTCAGTTATGACGTAAATCCCTAACCTTACTTTTTCAACTTGTCAAAAATGAAAATTCTTGCATTTTTTTATTGTAAAACGGGTTTCTGTCATCGTTCGCAATCGAAAAGAAATAGACCATAGAAGCTAACGATTTTATATTAAAATTATTATAACTACTTATCAATATCAACACAAACGCCTCTTTTCCCACTTGATACGACTTTCCCCTCTCAATTTAAATCAGCCACGACTCGCCACTGGTAATACTGATCGTGTTTTTGGGGTCCTTTAGATTCTCGGAAAGACGAGCATCCATTGGTGTAAACATTTTTTAAATTTTAAAAATTTAATTTCAGTGTGAAAGATTGAGAAAGAAACGATCCAGTCTAATTGGTGCCTTCGTTTCAACTCACGGAAAAGCAATTGACGATGTTGACAGAGCCATAGTTGAAGCGCGTAGTGCCTTAAATGAAGTCACCTATGAGTTACAAGAGAAGTCCCACAGGTGGCGGCAAATTGAAACCTTATGTAATTTTCCTATTAGCATTAATACCGGTCTGCAATCGTTAGAGAATGCATTGTATAAGAAGCAGGATAGACTTAACGGATTAGGCGGTAAGTAATTTACGTCGTATATTGAGTTATTAGAGAATTATTGAAAAAATAATTTTTACATCAGCACTAATAAGGGAATGCCCTATTTAAATAAGGTCTTAACCTTATTTCTTTAAAAAATAAGGACTTATTGGAACGCTTTCCTTTTTACGACAGAATTATTTTTCACCTAAAAAGTCTATTTTGATTTTTGTGTTGTGAATTCTTTTTGGTACCTTTATTAAGTGATTGTATTTAAAAAATTAATCGACACAAAACATAAAGTTCGCCAATTTTAAGGTTATAATGCAACCATCTGTTTTTTGAGGTTCTGTTTGCCGAATTAGGGAAATAAGGAAACGTTATTTTACTTACGGTAACTAGTCGTAAACAGGGGAAGGTAGTATTTTATTATGGTTCCCATATTATAGCTATTAATATAACGAGATTATTATGCGATTTATAATAGTCGAGGACATTACTAGGTGACGAGGCAACAGCCGAGTCACCCGCAATGTCCGAGACGGTGTTAAATCGCTAATAATCGAGTTGTATTCAAAGCTTTATCGTATCATGGACAACGGCGATGCGAAAATAAAAACAAGGTTTTATGTCATTTCAAAAAGTCATCATTAAAATCATGCAAGATTTTGATATTCCTGACGATATATTAGCTGCAGCCAACATTATAAGGTTGAACTTGCTTCCGGACAAATCTAAAATCCATTATGAACAAGAATATCGGCAGTTTTGTGAGTGGCGAAACAAAGTACATGTTCAAGGTGCAGAAGAAACATATTGCTGGCGTATTTCGCAAAACTCTCTGAGGAATACTCTGCTTCATCCTTATGGCCGAAATATTCCATATTACGAGCGACTTTAGAACTGAAGGAAAGAGTGGAAATTGACAAATACGGCGCCTTAATACGTTTCATTAAGAAGAAAAATGTTGGATATAGAGCAAAAAAATCAAAAGTATTTACAAGAAAACAAGTCAACGAATTTGTGTGTTCTGCCTCAGACGAGACGTTTTTAATGATGAAAGTGGCTTTTTTAATTGGAATTGGAGGAGCCTGTCGAACTAATGAATTAGCGAAGATGACCACGGAAGATGTTGGCGTTTAAGAGGACAAGCTGATTGTTACTATTCCCGACTCAAAAACCCACAAGAAACGTATTTTCGCTGTGATATTTGACGGCGAAGTCAATCCTGTGCTTTTATTTAAAAAGTACACAATGTTAAGGCCAGACCATGTCACTCACCAAAGATTGTTTGTATCATATAGAAAAGGGAATGTACGGTGCAGCCCTGCGGCATTCACTTCTTCTCTAAAATACCTCAAAAAATAGCTAAGTATCTCTTACTTGAAAATCCTAATTTGTATACTGGTCACTGCGTTAGAAAATCTTCTGCAAATTTTCTTGTTAATGCTGGAGGAGATATATTAGACCTACAAGAACTTGGTGGATGGGAATCGGCGAAGGTTGCTAGAGGGTATTTAGAAGAAAGTGTGACCAAGAAAGTTTCCATTGCTCGCAAAATTCAAATCGGCGATGTTTCCGGCAGTGGATTAAGCACTGGGGAACCGCACGAAATCGAAAGGAGTGCTTGCTCGGTCATTAATCAGTCTTCAGAGAGCATACCTAAGATCGTGGACGTTAAAGACAAAGGTGTATCCATCAAATTTGAAAACTGTCAAAATATTGTTTTACATGTTCATGAAAAATAGTTCTAATATTATTTGGTATCTAACGTATTATGCTTTCGTAACTAACGTAATTAATTATGGTAACTAATGTATTATGGGTAACTAAGGTGTTATGTAGGTTTTAGTACGTTTATGATGTTAATAATTATTAATAAATGTATCATATAAAAATGACTTAATCTTCTATGATACGATAAAAAAATTTTTAGTGCGCATGCTTAGCTGTCATTTTAAGAACGACCATAATAAGGCCTTTACCTTATAACGTTTCTAATAATTCCCTATTAAACCATTTTTTTGGTTTAGCATGTTAAACCGGAAGTTGGTCTCGTTGGATAGAGAATGTTTATTCTCAATATGTATAATATAATAAAAATGTTTATTTATCTTCCTCAATAAACTTCTTCTTTGATCCCCCGAAGACGTGTTTGTTAGGGGCAAATCTTTATTATTTTAAATTATAAATATATAGGAATATTAAAATATGTTTTAAAAAATGTTTGTTAATATTATATAAAAGTTAAATTGCAAATAAAAAACGTTTAATTATATGTATATGAACATAAACGCAGTTTTTTTGAAGATATAGGATAATAAAATTTTGAAAAATATATTATTCATAACAGTATTTATTAAAACATTTCCAAATTTTTTTTAAAGTTGTTTCCAATATCCATGCTTTTATTTCGACTTTATATTTTTTTTATTGAAATATATTTTTTAATTTTTGTTGGTAAATAATCGTTTAAATAAAAACATAAATATTCGAATTTTTTTTGCATTATGGACTTATTTATTTTAGGTTTTATGGTTATTTCATTTTTATGACGTATATTATGATTATGGTTTTTAAACTGTATAAGATTTTTATTTTTAAATATGTATATTAAGATGTTATAAAAGTTGTCTAATATTAATTTTTTTTTGTTTCAGAATATAATTTCATTAAAGGATAAAGATAATCTTTATTAAATATAATTTTTCGAAACCTTCTTTTTAATTTTTTAAGTAAAGTTTTATTTATACCTCCCCAACCTAAAATTCCGTAATTTAAATGAGTTTTAACTAATGCAAAATATAATATTTCCATATGTTTACGTTCAAAATTTTTTCAATGTCTCTAAAAATTGGTAGTAAACTTCTTAATTTTTTAATCAAATATTCTATGTGAAAATTCCAATTTAATTTACTGTCAAAGATTATTCCTAAATATTTCACCTAATTAACTTTCAAAATTTGAATATTATAATTTATTTTAATACTATTCATATTTAGTGGTATGTTATTTGGATTTAAAGTAAAAGGAAGTTTATCAAAATTAATTGTTAATAAATTTTTATCACACACTGACACGGGTCAGTCTAGATTTTTTGCGGGCATTGACGAGTTATTTTCGCAATTTTAGTTTTTTTTTTGGTAAAAATATTAATTATACTTTATAATATGCATTGAGAATAGGTTTAAAAAATACGTTTTTTGTTACAGTTCGCATGAATAGTGTCGACGATCTGGACAATGATGACACAGGGTCCGTTTATGGTATAGGTAAGCAGATTTCTTATGAAGAAGATTCTGAATAAACCACTCTTACTTATTTCTAGGAAGCGCTAGTACTTATAATGACACTCTTAATAACAATCAAATAAACTTTATTTTCCTACTTTGGAATGTTTGTAATACTCTACCAAGGTGATCCGGGTTGTTTTAAAAAATTAGTGTTCTTCCGTACCATGTAGTTATAGTGGTTTTATTTTGCACCAATTAAAAATACTTACCTACCGCCCAGAATTGGTACAAAAAAAAAATTTATTAAGTTAACTTCTTTGTGGATTAATTGAAATTTGGGAATTTGAATTTTGGGGGACGGAGTCTCAAACTTTCTACTTGAAGTAGAAAAAAAACTTTATAAAACGAAATTTTGAAAAAGGAGGAATTTGATATAAACTGATGTGGGTACAAATGGATCTCGAAAACGGTAAGAGATACGAAGATGGTTAAATTGAGGCAAAGTTGCGTATTTTAGGGTTTAATAATTTGGTAAAAGAAAATTTTAAATATTCCGAATGTTTTCGGAGATATATCCGAAAAAAACGGAAACTTATATTTTTCGTTTTTAATTTTTTGCACCATCATTTTTGACTTGGGAAAAAACTAAAAACACTTTTTTATAGCCGTCTTTTATGTTCTACAAGATGGCGTTATTAGTTTTTAAATTCGACGTTTCGTTCTTTAAATACCAACCTCAAATCATTTTTTTAAAATACGGACCTGGAATTTCAAATACAGACAAATAATTAATTTACCTTCGCTACCTTTAGTTTTAGGGACTTCTAAGTTTTAGATATTTATTACAATTTCAAGTTTTTTAAAATTTTAACGTTTTGTTATCTAATAATACCTTTTTTCGAGTTATCTTTTTATGTCATTACGGTCTTGAGCATTTAGAGCCAAACCAAAAAAAAAATATTTGTGATTATAAATATACGTCCATTTTTACTCAAAGAGGCCTGATATTTGATATTTTGTAAGAAAAATGACCTAAAGTCTCAAATAATCTGTTAATTTTTGTTACATGCTTTGCCAGAAACTGGCATTATCAGCCGTATAAACAGTAAAAAAATTTGAAATTGTTTTTGAAACTAACATAAACGTATTATAGTAACATAACTAGACCAACACTCCAGTTACCTTTCTTTATTCGGGAGCATTAATTTTTTTTCTGTTTTACATTATTTCGGTCTAGGTCCAAGGCAAAAACCATAGGACTTAAGATGTTATATTAATAAAATAAAAAAGTACTTCTCATCCCTTAGAACTTACTTACTTCCTAGAGTATTGTTACGGTAAATCTTATTGAAATAATAGAGACTTTTTGCACCTCTTAAATTGTCATGCTTTTGTGGTTATGGTTATTCTGCACATGCGCAGTGTCAGAAAGGTGATTCGTTGTGCTTATTAACCATAACGGACTCCGTTATTTACGGAAGATAAGGAAGAGCTTATCGTAATCCCTATGGTTATGCTTAAACTGCATGGTTGCCGGAATATACAACAGTTATTAAGCATCATTACTATGAATTAAAATTGTGATAAGCAATTAATTAAAATCCGAAGCAAATAGTAGCTTACACGGCAATAAACGATGATAACAAGAAAAGTGGATTCTTTGAAAGAAATCAAATGGACCTGGGTGTACTGGGTAGATTCTGCTTTTTTTATATATATTTTCGACTTTATACACTTGACTCAATCTGGCAGACCTGCTTTTATTGCAACCTAACCTTACTTTTTTATTGTTTATGAAATGATTGAAATGAATTATAATTTATATCGCAGTTTTAATATGATGATAACACAACGAAATACGCACGAAGACCGCCAAGAACAGAAAAATTTTAAATATACAAATTAATCAAATTATTGTTAGGTTAGGTATTTTATTTGTTTAGATGCGCTGGCGCCAAATAACTACAGACATACCGTAGGCGCGGCAAAATCTCTTGTTTTAACAGTGGCGGTACTCGTTATGTTTAATAAAGTTAACCATAACGGAGCTAAAAACTGATGTTAATTTAAGAGGTGCAAAAAGTCTCTAATAAACACCATAACTTTCGTAATGTAATTTTAACATTTAAGTTATCCTACAAATAATTGTCAGGGCCGTAATAGTAAAGAAAGAATAATTTGAAATACTAATGATGTGATATTTGATGCAAAACGTTAAAATTTTTAAATTGTATTAAATTTCTAAAGCGTAGAAGTCTCTAAAAATGTTTTAAAAATTCCAGGTCCGTATTTATAAAAATGTACTTAAGGTTGGTATCTAAAGAACGAAACGTCGTATTTAAGAACTAATAAAAACATCTTGTAGAACATAAAGAACAGCTATGAAAAAGTATTTTTTGTTTTTTTTTCCAAGTCAAAAATGAAGGCGCAAATAATTAAAAACTAAAACTAAATATTTCTGGTTTTTCGGATATCTCCGAAGGTACTCGGAATATTTAGAATTTTTTTTAACTAAATTATTAAGCCCTAAAATACGCAACTTTGCCTTAATTTAACCATCTTCGTATTTTTTACTGTTTTCGAGATCCCCTTGTACGCACACGAATTTATAGCACCCTGTATACGTATATTTTTATTTACAAAATGTATCTACAGAACTATGCTATTAAGAATTCCCCATACCGACGCAATAAAGCGGATGTGACAGCGTTAAAAAACACATAGGTGGCGGTAACTTGTTTCTAAAACACACCAACGCGTTGCAGCATCGTTATCAGTACGATAAACAAAGTGTTTTTGTATGTATGTCGAGTAAATGAGGTCCTCTGAGGAAGATATTTTGCTGTTATTGGCATTAACTGAAGACGAAAGGCAAAAAAGTTAAATTCAATTATCAGAGTGATGACATAATGTATTTAATTAATTATGTCTTTCTAGAAAAAGAATGGGTGCATATCAGAAAGAGTAATGTATGTAAAAGGTTTTTATATAATTTAGACAATTTTTGTAGTGCTCATATCACTTTTTAGATTGTTGAGTATACAATTGTAACCACAAACTACCTGTACAGAATTTTGTCATTGTTAATTTTTTAAATGTCATCCTCCTTTAATATAGTAACTATATATTGGTGACCCCGACAATAAGATGGAACTATGATCCAAATAAATATGAACAAAGAAGAAACCCATAATCATAAAACCCAAAAATAGAGTTAGATTTTATTAAAATTAATATATATTTAAAGGTATACAATTGTTACCACCAACTGCCTGCGCGGGATTTTGTCATTGTCAATTTTTAAAGTAAAGGAAATAATAAAAGTATTCGTAAATATCGTCATCTTTTAATATACATAGTTGTAACTGTAGATTATTTGTTCAGTAGACATTTTTGAAACATCGCAACTACTCTAACTTTAAAAATAGAAACGTAACGGTTAGCGATAAGAGCCGTGCAAGCAGCGTTGCTTAAAACGCTGTCAGGGCGGTACGTGCGCCTGTCTGTGTATAGACCTATACCACTACAAAACTGTATCACCGCTTTATCGCGTCGGTATGGGGTCTCCTTTAGACTTCTTGGTAAATATCAAGGGGAATCTATTAAGAAATGGTAGTTTTGTTATTACCTTTTTGCATGTGCTAGGTATGCTACTAAAGTTCGCACAATTACTGGCTGGGGCGCGTTTACAATTGTTTGTCGGGCCTGTTCTGCGACTCGATTCTGGAATCTCGCTTAAGAATGTTCATGATGTTGCATTGAAAAAATGTCACCGAAACTCGAGAATCGAGTCCCCAAAGCGCGCTCGGCGAACGTTTGACGTCAACTGTGAACGCGACCCTGGATGCACGTCACAGCTTCTGACGTAATTTTTGATTCGAGTCCTGTAGTTGATTAAATTGTATATTTTTTAAATTCTGCCGGGATTTAAATAAGCTTCAAAATGAACATTAGTCCTTTTGGTGAATAATGAGACATATTTTTAGAATATGTTCCAACAAACTATTTTTCGCTTTTAAATTACCTTTAACACGTAAAATTAAAGTTTTTCGAAATGACAAAGGTTGTCATAACAAATTTTGTGTCGATTCGCAGGACCCTTTACTTTAAATAATAATATATCCATCTTATTTTTTTTGGTTCTGTTATGATTATGTATTTGTGGGTTGTGACGTGCATCCAGCCAGTAATTGTACGGACTATATCATTTTGATGCAAAATAGACCGACAAAACTGATAAATTTGTAATCAGTATTTTTATTTCTAAAACTTTATACCAATATTTGGTACTATTCTTTCATTCGGCTGTACTCGCTATTATTTTATTTTGCATGCAATTACATTATTTGTAGTCGCCTATTTATTTTTATATAAGATTGTAGATAATGTTCTATTAACCTGTAATTTCTATATTTCTTTAGTGGAATTAAAGATCTGCCTTAGAGCTGGTGATTTGATACTTGGGTCATTTTAACAAGCCTTGTATTTTGTTGAGATTTTCGTTGAAAACAGAAAGATCGGGGAACTTGTACACATTTTTTGATTGCATGAAAAAATAACTCACTCTGCAAAATATTGAGTTTTTAATAACACTTCTTTATTTTTTATAAATAATTATAGTTCATCCTGTGACGTCACATAGTGCTTTCGCACCATATAATGTACAGTTTGACATCACAACCGCAAACTTTAATCGCTTATATTTAATCATCAAATCATCAAAAAAAAATTTTGTGAACTAGGTTTTTTGATAATATTAGCTTACGCTTAAGAGTTTAAATTAAATCTACAAATAGGTAGAAAAAGAAGCAATTTTGTTCAAACAAAACTGAGTATTAACGTCATTTTAGCATGACTAATAATTATATTTTAAAAAATGTGAAAAGACACAAAGTCTCGGTGTTTTTGTCAAAGTCAAAATGTGCTTTGATGTCGGAAAACATCGTTAAGTTAAGTTACTCCGTAACTCTTAAATATCTTCAAAATCGCTAAAGCTTCGCTTACAAAATGCGGGGTTTCTGAGCATGCGGAATTGAACAATGATACTTTTGCCAGATATCGCAGTTTTGCGCTACACGTAGTCGTTTTGTTATCTTAAATGGAATGCCCCTTATATTTTTACTGCAATGAATTGGGCGTCTCAAATATTCAAAATATTATCTACTAGTTGCTGAGATATGACAACACCGCATTTTCAAAAAAATTAAATTATTTTAGAATAAGCAGGAGCAGCAGTCAGCGGTAAAATACGCATCATGTAGGAATTTTTTTTATGAATTAAAAAAATTTCGACTTCGTTATCTTTTTTGACGATACGAAGTTTATCCTTTTGACCAAAATATGAATCATAGGGTTTTCTAAATAATTTAAGTTAACTAGTGCTTTTGCACTAGTATTTTTACTTATACACTATTGGCAAACTCGAATCTAGGGTGCGAAATCTCTAATGCAACCAAGAGAGAAGGCACATATGGTCAAAACCTTCAGTTAAAAAGAGACACATAACCACTCCTACATTCCAACTGAAAGGGGGGATATGTGTGTGGTGTGGCCGAGTCGACGTATCGATCGCTCCCGTGCCTGCTTCGACCGCGTGTTCTATAGAATAGAAGGTGGGAGGTAGATAGCGTGTTCTCTGTTTAACGTATTAAACGCTACTAATAATCTCCGTCTGATGCGTTTATATCGGCACCCTAAATTCGAATTTGCCAATAGTGTAGACCATACTATATAAAGCTAGAAGTTAGAATACATCGACAAACTATGAGGCCTGACGAAATAATTGATTAAAAGTATCCCCAGCTTGTTGTCCATAATGTATTTATCAGTGGCGGCGCCAGGGGGGGGGGGTCACCGGCCCACCCTAAAAAGATGAGTACCCATGCAAAATCAAGGGTTTAGGTCCAGCGAAGGAACGGGGGATTTATTTTAGAAATACTTACTTTTCATTGGAAAGTAGTGCGTGCTGATGGCGAGGAAGAAGCTTTTTTTTTAGAAGTCAGTTTGGATCGGGGGGGGGATTTTCACTCGCGGAGCTCACAGCGAGGCAGGGGCTTTGTTTTGAAGTACTGATTTCATTTCGGCAGTGCCCACCCTAAAATCATCGGGCCCCATTGCGATTTTCCTGGCGCCGCCGCTGGTATTTATTAAACTATAATTGAGAAATAATGAATGCAGATATTTTGCTTGATATTTTTACTTTTTAGCTTGCTTTATATTTTTCTTGTATATTTTGTTAGTGTTCAGAATATAAACATGAGCTGGGAATTGCCATTGTATTTTATTCTTCCTTTCCCTACAGTACTACAATGTTTTTATGTTTTTAATTTAAAAATAAGGGAAAAAGCTAATGTTGTTTGCCAAATTTTATACTACTTTTATCGTTTAATGTTTTCACAGTTCAGTACTATTTTTGATTAAATATAATTTTTTTAAAAGGCGCTTGTACACGTTAATTTTGCTTCTAGTTTTTTGAAAAATTATTATTCAATAATTTAATTATTAACAACACACTGTGACTGTGTGGAGAGAATATTTCTCCTCACAGGCAGATGCTAATTACAAATCGAACCCGATCAAAACATTCCAATAAACTATTTAAAACTGCAAATACAGGATGGCCCATTTGTCTGACAAAGTAATATACCGTCTCTACTATTAAAGATATCAAAAAAAGTTTTTATAAAAGTTGTGAGGTATAAAAAAATATATGTTCTAAAATTATTTTTAAACATACAAGATGGTCCAAAAAAGTTGGACAATAAAAAGATACATTTTTTTAAATGGAACACCCTATATATTTTAGCATTTTTTGTTTCCTTACAAAATGGTCCATATGACGCCATATTTAGTTTTTTAATTTTTTACAACGTTGCCAAACAAAATGGAAAATTCTTAAAATTTTGGAAAAAACATGATAGTAAAAAATTACCTGTATTTCTCAATAAGAGTATCGAAAATCAAAAATTTCTTGTAAGCTCTTAAGTTTAGGGATAGATAAACTGTATTAAATCTTTAAGTACCGAAAATATTGTACAGGGTGTTTTCTGTTGATATCCAAATATACAAAATTTTAAAATACAATAACTCTGTTTTTTCAAATGAAACGCCCTGTATTTATTAGGCTCGTCTGATAGATATTGTAAATATCTTTTATTATTGTTAAGTCATAACTATACCTAAATTTACTAGTTTTGGCAATATTTCGATTTTTATTTAAATTTTGCTGAAAAAATCTATAATTTTTATTTTTCTATTAAGCCATGACCAGCAAACTAAAAACAAATGTAATTAAATATTATCCCATATTAAAATAAATTGATACCTATAGTTAGTTACGTATTTATTTAATTTAATCAAATTTTGTTTTTATTACGCAACTTAATATTGAAAATAAGTTTACAAACATTATCAATATAAATATAATAATTATAAATATGACATTATATTCAATTACATTTGTTTTGACTTTGCTAGTCATGGCTTACTAGAAAAATAAAAATTATAGTTTTTTTCACCAAAATTTAAATAAAAATCGAAATATTGGCCAAACTAGTAAATTTAAGTATAGGTATGACTTAACAATAATAAAAGATACTTACAATATCTATCAGACGAGCCTAATAAATATAGGGTGTTTCATTTGAAAAAACAGAGTTATTGTATTTTAAAATTTTGTATATTTGGATGTCAACAGAAAACACCCTGTACAAAATTTTCGGTACTTAAAGATTTAAGACAGTTTATCTATCCCTAAACTTAAGGGCTTACAAGAAATTTTCGATTTTCGATACTCTTATTGAGAAATACAGGTAATTTTTTACTATCATGTTTTTTCCAAAATTTTAAGAATTTTCCATTTTGTTTGGCAACGTTGCAAAAAATTAAAAAACTAAATATGGCGTCATATGGACAATTTTGTAAGGAAACAAAAAATGCTAAAATATATAGGGTGTTCCATTTAAAATAATGTATCTTTTTATTGTCCTACTTTTTTGGACCATCCTGTATGTTTAAAAATAATTTTAGAACATATATTTTTTTATACCTCACAATTTTTATAAAAACTTTTTTTTGATATCTTTAATAGTAGAGACGGTATATTACTTTGTCAGACAAATGGGCCACCCTGTATATAATTTATACACTGGGAATTTTACTTTATTGACACAAAGTAGCACGATTTTAATGGCTTGGTAAACATTGTATCCTAATAAGGAATCATTGCCGCAAGGATATACCAAATACGGAATAAATTCGCGAAATAAAAATAGATTCTTACACTTTTTTCATACCGATAATTCATTCTTCACTGAAAACATAAATATCATATGAGTTATTTAAAATAATCGTTGTAAAATAATCAAGTTAAACTATACCTAATTACTGATTATTATGTTGATGATTCGACAAACAGATCGTTAAAAAAATAATGTCATATAACAATTTTATTGATCACTTTTTATTAAGAAATTTGCATCGGATCGCGCAGATATAGCGACTTCTTATTAATTATAATTTAATTACAATTTGATATCATTGTTTATACAAATATGTGTTTGTGTACCTAATGTGCTTGTTTAGTTGTATAATATGTTGCATACGAGTAGTGAAAGTGTCTTATGTTGCTATTATGGGTGTTTAGTTGTGATCATTTAATACAGTGCCTCTACAAATGATAAATAACGAAAACTCTGGCTATATGGACATTAAAAAATTTGCCTACATTAAGCTTTAAGTTCTTCGTCATTTTTGAGGTAATGTATTAAATTGTTTTTGTTTATTTAAACTAGCATTTTAGTAATCGTAGATATAGGACATCAGCATGTGCATGGGTTTTGAAACATTAACCACCATTGTTTTTAAATTGTAAATATCATAGTGGCAATAGATTTTGAATTATATTTAATTGTACGAATGAAAAAACGATTAATTTCACACAAAATGCTGCGAATTTTTGAACTTATTAAAAACAGAACAGAATGGCTATGTTGCCAAATGTTTAGGTTTTTTTTCCGAGATATTGGTAACATTTTTCCAACCAACAAAATCCCGCTAATCGACTTTTTAGGCGCTAAAATCTCCGCACTGGCTGACACATGAAACCAGATTTTCGATTCGCTGAAAAGAATTATATTTGCCGCTGAATATAAAACAGGTTTTTACAAAACTGTGTATGTGGATTCCGAGACATCACGTTTGAAATATCGTTTAGCAAGATTTTGTTGGGTGGAAAAGGTCGCTATTCAAAATAACTTGATGTCGCAAAAATTGTCTATGTGGCACCCGAAGCACAATAATTTTCCCAGCAAATGTTATTCTCGGCACAGTTTTTATGTTCTTTTAATACTTGTTTGTCCACATGTACGATAAACCCTCGACGAACCCGTTGTAATGATTCGACTAAAAAGGATATTACCAAACGAGCACTTTTTTTAAAAATAACTGAACAATTGATTTAGAACCTTACAAGTTAAGCGATTCATTAGATACTTAAGAATTTGTAAATTATACAGGGTGTCCGCTAACTTATGGGCCGTAGAGTAACTGGAGATACTAGACATCAAACTAAGCCGATTAAGTCATATAAGTTTTTTCGGATTGTTACTTGTTCTAGAGATACAGGGTGTATATAATTTATGTATTATTAAGATGCTTTAGTTTCCTTCAAACTTTTTTTTTATTGTCTTGGCTGACTCTTTGGTCAAAATCACTTTCATTAATTAAAACCACGATTAAAATATATTCTGAAGTAAGATTTTGGGGAAAAAATCATACATTTACCATCGCCTAATCTTGAGCGAAACGACCTAAATATAAAGAGATTTTTGATTCTTTGGAAAACAAGAACCAGTTTTGCGTTTTCATATATATGTATAATGTAATTTATAATTCCAAATCTAGTAATCTTTTTTAAAATCTAGCAACTTTTATAAGCAAGAGTCTATTGATTTTCTGATGATAATACTGATGATTTTAAGGATTATTTATATTAATAAATATCAGTTTTAGTTTCTTGAAATATGCAGTTCGGTTGGTGGCTTTTAAAATAAAAAACACTTGTTCTAGGTCCTTCATCCTATTCGGAAGGTCATCATATGTCATCATTGTATGAAGACGACTCATCCGGAAGTGAACTGGGAAAACAGGACGAAAACGCCAACGAGTCAAGATCGAACGGTGGTAATAATTTTTCTTTTCAAATTGGTGGCACGTAAGTACACTATTTATTTTATTTACATAATTAACTTAACTTATTCCTGTTAGACGAACATATTTTATAAAACATTATGAATTAATTACATTTAGTGTCAAGTGAAGAAAAACATTAGGTTTGAGTGCATCTAATAAAAAAAAGTATTTTACTGAAATAGCAGAAAAAAACTCATCAAGTTGTAGCTTAGACATAAATCCTTTAACTCAGTATTCAAAATATGCTTAAAGGATTTATATTTCGTAAATAATTTACTATTTATTAGTAAAAAGTAAAACTAAACTTAATCGGTACGTACGAAGTTAGAGTAAGCACCGCAAATAAAACATTGTTCTTTCCCATTTTTCTCCTGTATAAAAACTACAGCAAAATATGCCCCATCTTTGTGCAGACCCTACGCCACTAATATTACTGACAGTTCTGAATGATATTTTATTTAAATTCACCCGTTTAGTTCGGGTGTGTACAGTTTATGGTCAAATAAAACTAAGTAACCAATATTTTACATACCTGAAATATCTTATTCCTGGTATTGAACCGCGATTCGTGCAAAAAAGGATCATGCCCTTTTTTCTACCCATCTTGAGACACAAGTCGCTAACAATAACAAAATGTCTGGTAAAGTTTTATACCTAAATTCGCACCCAAAACTTAAAAATAATATCCACAATCACACACGGTACATCCGAACGAATACAACGTAAAAAAGATGGAAACGACTATAACTTACAAACTAACAAAAAAAATGTCTTAAGTAAAGTTTTATAAATATTAACACCCAAAACTTGGAAATTATAACAACACACGAATGAACGAAACAAAAGATGGCGACTAATAAGAATATAACGGCGAGCCGATTCTGTTCAAGAGACCTTGGGTTCTGTTTACGTTCTGTTAGAAATCGTGTGGGTTGCCTAATTTTTTCCCTACTGCGCAAGCGCCACGGCCCCCAACTCAGGTTATTTTAAATCGCACGATGGGTGTATTCTTGCTTTGTGCGGCTGCTTGTATTGGCAATATAGTGTATGTATATATGTGGGAAGAGCCAGTATACTTACACCTATATAAGGCCCATTGTATCCCCTATCGTCTGGGTAATGTCAGCCAGACGGGACCTACAGCTTAACGTGGAATCCGAACCACGTTTATGCACTAGTTATCCTTTCCCCCTTACGTAATATACAGATAAGAACGGAGCTAAGTCATATCAGGACGTCAACTTCGTGCGATCGGAAATACTATCTATTGATTGAATTTTGCATGATGGTTCATCATAATTAAGCCAGTGAGGAGCGGAAAATGTGCTTTAAAAGCCAATAGAACGTTCATTAGTTCATTCATTCATGATAAATAGAACAGTAATCATTTTACCTTAGTCGTTGTTTGAATTTGACTCGTACGGCATCCTCAATGTCAGTACAATTGATGGTATACGATGCATTTGTCAAATTTCCAAACTATCTACCAAATTCTTTATTGTTGGCGCCATTAATAAAATCCTTTAATTGTACGTTGGGAAATTTATCCTCACCCTCAACTATATTTTTAGTGGTAATGTTTGTTTCCCAACCAGGTGGTAAACATGCCTAAACAACGATGGAAAAAATAGTTCATAAAAAACATTATGTAATTTACCTTTCTTTTTTGTGGAAATAGATAATAAATGTATTAGTATAACTAAGTTTACTTCAAATTCTCAACGGCGACGGCACCGGTAGTGATACCCAATCCAATTAAAAAAGAAATAATTTCGGTCTTAACACAACAATTATAAAATGGGGTTGGAAAAGCAACTCTCCCTGCGATTTCAAGACTCCGCCCACGCCCCTGACTTAAAGCACTGTAAAGGCGTTTTGCGATCCGTATTAATTCCTATCTATCTATCTATCTAGCTAATCTATTGCTCACGTCGCTTATGCGTGATTTGCTGCATACGAGTATAGGACGAAAAGTACTTTTCCAATGGAGTCTCGGGCGCCACGTCTTGGATTAATGTGGTAAGAGGCCCACAGTTACCTTCGAGTAGCTTTTAGACAGCGAAGAAAATAATCCAGGCGTTCAACTGCGTATGGTGCGAAGGAATAATAAAACAAAACAATCGGTTTAAAAACAGTTTGTATTAAAAGATTCTTACAATAAAACATGCCCCATTTATTATCGGTTTTGAACTGAAATTAATTTACCAGTTAAAGAGAAAGAGGAGGATTGTATACGTTCATCGGTACGCGACAATGTATCTTTTATTTATCAATTACTTGCCGCTAAGCTAAATGGTTCCGGCTTTGGTGTGATTAAATGGTTTCGCGATTCTATGTCTGTAAGCGGTCCGGCGGTTGGCTTTACGGCAGCGGTACGTAGACGCTAAAGGAAAAGGATCTGCAAGAACCGAAACAACAGCAGTGAGTACAATAACGGCCTTGCAGATATCAGTGAACGCACGCGGCCTACTTATGCTATCGGAAAAGGAACCCGTGGTTTTACTTACAAAAATAGATGCGGCCGGAAATACGTCGAGCGGTATCGGTAAAAAGTTCCAGAAGAGAATAAAAACGATTAGCAGTTTGGTAGCAGTTAAAATAGTATGCCGGTTTTGCGGCGCTTGCGTGTTTATATATGAATCTCGCGGAATTACACGTTCTGGCGGTTCCACAGTGTTTGAATGAAAATTGTAAATGTGAGTTTCGTATGTGTCGGACAGAGATAGGTGTGTCGGTATGTGTGTGTGTGTGTGAGAGAGATGGATACCTTTGAGAGTGCTGCAGTAGTTCGGAGTTGCATAAAGAACGGAGATAACACATTAATGAATTTAGCCCGGTGTGTAAAACAAATAAAACCAGATAGGACTACTCGATCAAAGGTTATCCGGGCAGTCCGATCTTTCTATATAAGAGGAAAAGAGAAACAAGCTTCTCGGTTCATTGTGCGTGTCGAACAGAGACAGATAGATCTGCGTAGGTGTACTATGCATCTTGTTATATAGGTTAGAACGAGACAGAGCTACCTGATCAATGGTTTTCCAAGCAGCCCGGTATCGCATATGGGATAATTATCATACCGGTCGTTGTGTGTGTTGAAAAGAGAAAGGTTTAACGGTGTAAGTGTAATATGTATAGATCGTTATATAGGTTAGAACGAAACAGAACTACCTGATCAATGGTTTTTCAAGCAGTCCGGTATCGTATACATGTAGAATAATAGTAAATAAAGTCGGTGTAAAAATAAAACAAGACAAATCTACCTTATTAGAATAATAAATAATGTAAATTAATATATCCCGGTATGTAGGTATGTGTCAGAGAGAACAGTGTGTTGTATGTATGTTTCGATGAACCAGAAAGTGTAATGACGGCGCGTATACAATTTTGACAGTCTACATGATGTTTCTTACCGTTTATTAATAGTCGATCGGTCTCGGTGGTGGTCAGGAGCTAATCGGAGTAATCAACCATTCGCGAGGTGAGAGTATCGTACCCTGATTCTGATGATCTGATTGTAAGACGGCACGATCTCGCTAAGGAAGGCGCTCAGCCCGGCGGATCCCCTTCCACTCGGCGCGCGACGTCGAGAAGCACCGTTGGTGACGGTGGTTCCGCGCCGATCCGTAGTCAGAACAGTGAGGAATGAAGGAAAACTAAGAAAAGCTATTTCCCGGTGTTTCGCGACGGAAAAATTTAGAAAATTAATAGGTAAGATTAATATTTACGAACAAGCACGAACTTTGTGCGATGAAAAATAAGAAAGTTAAGAACGGATACGTATACAACCCTGTAAAAATTATGTAACTTCGTTACAGCACCTTTAATTGGCTGGTTTAGGTTCCATAACGGAATGAACTCTTGCCTTGCCCAAACCCCTGGGAAAGGTCACCCCCTCCACCACCTTTGGGCTTTTATATAATTATTACTAATGCCACTTAAACATGTCAACATCCTTATAAGAAATTAATAATTTAATAAGTAATGACTGAAAAATGTCACTAGCTCTAGATTATAACCAGAATACTGAGAACACGAATTAATACCCTTAACTGAACAAACCTCTAAAATGACAAATCTGGCTAAAAAAAAATTCTGGGGGGGGGGGGATCCTCTACCACTTCGTTGCCATACTGCTGAATTCTTAGTTAATGTTTTTAATTTTGCACATTATGTTAATACTTTTAACATCGTAAGTTTGACAAAGTGGAGGGGCACAATTTACATACTTTAGATTAGAATAGATTAATGTCAACAGACTTATTTGTTATTATTGGATTTAGAGGTAACATATCATTAGTATGGGAACAAAGTAACGAACGAGTGAATCAATTCTTTAAATTAAAAAAAAAATGGTAACTGTAATTTCATTGTAGATCATTTCCCGAAGAGCTTGCCGCTAGAGCTATCACCAACTTGAATTCAAGTCACACCAAGTCAGCCAGTCAATCAAATATTAGTGTTAAACCTCCGCCACCGAAAATGAACTCGAGAGCATTTTCACAAGACATGCACGTCGAAGAAATTCCAAAACCAAAACCTTCTTCGTCGGAGGGAACATTAGACAATCCTAGAACTTTGACTTCCCGTCCATCGCCAATACCAGAAATACCAGATATACCAAAAAAAGCAGTATCTCTAGAAGATGACATTTGTTCCACAGATTCCTCGCTCATTGAAGAAGTGGATGGAAAGAAGAAGAAAAGAAAGCTATTCAACTTTACAAAACGGAGTAGCAAAAAAGGGGAGAAATTATGAATATAAGTATGATTTGATTTAATATAGAATACATTTGAGGATGAAAATGAAAAATCCTTCTAAATTTTAATAATTCGTATCTCAAATATATATTTTTTGATTATGTACTTACTTCATGTGCTTAAACATATAAACATGTTTTTTTCGACAATACAATATAGCTCCTGTAGGACAACACACTAATGGAATAGCCATACTGTAGTTATACACCCGCATTTTAGTAGTCTTATATAGTCTTAAAGGTTAACTCCATTTATTTAAAGACTATATGTTTTTTTATTTATAATGAATATTTTATTGGTTATATTTTAGGTTGTTTAAATTAATAATTTTAAATGGTTTTTTACCGTATCCTAGATTTTTAGAAAATCCTATACTTCTCAGTGACTTAAATATTTAGCAATTACTTTTTTTAAGGAAGAGAAAAGGTATACCGCGTGACCAGACCCAAGTTTTTCTATAGTTCCATAAGTAAAGATTTAACATATTTTAGGAGTGTATAAATTGCCATTTCTTTTTCCAATTTTAAAAACCCACCATTTTTATTTAATGCTTAAATTCTAAAGACAAATCTCTTCTCAATGATATACCACACATTTTTATTTGTTTTAAAAATGATCGCCTAGATCAATCTTCCTTTGTTTCCTAAAATGTCCATAACTTGCTAAAACAAGGTCAGTGCTATAGAGTTGGCCCTGGAAACATTAAAATGGCCTACTTTTTACCACTTACCTTGTTTTACAAAAGTTAAGAAAATTTTAGAAAACAAAAGAATTATCTAGGGGGGCAGTTTTAAATGAAATGATATTATTGAAAGAAAAATTCTATAGGCATCGAATAAAAATGGCGGGTTGCTATTTAAAGTTCAAAAGCTAACTTCACTTCCGGTTAAACCGGAAGTGGGTTTGAAGGTTTGAATTGGGCGAAAAATGGCAAACACTTATATTATTTCCCGAATTTTTTATATTTTTACATCTAAAATTACGGAAATAATTCTTGTGTCACCCGGTATACATTTGATTTTTAGAATCTATTTACCATATTTGCCTTTTAACCACTCCCATCGACAAATTAAGAGTAACGAGAAATATACTATACTTATACAGTGTGTCTACTTAAGCTATATGGGAAACTTTTTTATTATTCTTTATAAAAAGTTCTGCATAGTCCAAAACCTAAAATGCAACTATCAGATGTTAATTTTTTCAGTTGTTTACAAGGTTTGTCAAAAATATGAATTTTGCCCAAGAGTAAAGTACCTTTATTTTTGACAATATCGAAAACTGTAATTATTATTGTTCGGAATGTAATGTAATGTGTGTAAAACTATATTTTAATATGCAATTACATCCTTCTACTTACATTTTTTTTATAAATAAATAAATAAAAAAGATGTTCTCAATGTATCTGTAATTTGAGAAAAATTTGTAAAAATAAAAAAAAACTTAAGTAGAAGGATGTAATTACATATTAAAATATATGTTGCCAACTAAAGTAGACACACTGTAGTATATAATATATACTGCGGGGTGATACTTCTTTTTTAACTGTGTATAGAAATCATCAAAATAAACAACATTTTCAAAAACACTAGAAAATAAGAAACGTACATTATGTTTCTACAAAAGCGGTCAATCTAATGTAAATATCTCTTCAACACAACATTCTGTACAACTTAACCACTGTACCATGAGGGAACTTACTATTTATACTGCTGAATCAGCAGCCGCACTTTGGCAACACTCCCCGTAATTAAACAACATATTGTCCACTAGTTTATTACTTTTGTAATGTTCCATTTTTACGTTTCAACAATTTTAAGTAACAAATTACTACCAAACACTACGACGCGTATAGTTGACGTAAGCACTACATAATTTATTAGAAAAATGATTGCCATAGACTTTATCATCGTTGCATAAGAAGGGATTAGAATTATTATTATTTTGTGAGAGTTCAATTTTTTTTTAGAAAATTTTGTTTATTTTATTGATTTGTACCAAGTTTTAAAAAAGTATCAACTAAGGACTTACCCTGTATAAACTATTACCCAAGAGAAATTGTTTCCAACACAAAGATGTTAGACGTAACCAACCCCATAAACGTTGGTTGATGCAATGAACATCTGGGCTTCGATGGGAAGTTAATATTAGGCAATACGTAGATTTATAGTTTTAGTTAATTCCATTATAATTTATGATTTTATTCTTGTAAATATATTTTCCTAAGGTTATGAAGAAACCGGGTCATCACTAGAAAACGCCCATACAACATAATACCGGAATATTTAATGCAATAAAATTAGGGCTAATATTAATTTTTAAAAAAAGCAGTTCCTAGTGGACAGGAAGAAAACTTTACGTAATTTTAACAAGGCTACATTTTGATATATTATTCAAAATAATCATTTATATTAAAAATATAAAGGAATGCCAGCCACTTGAACGGTGTGCTAGGCTAAACCATCATTATTAAGGTATTGAACAATTTACTAGTATGAAATTATAAAAAAAATATTTTTAAATGTATATTTAAAAAGGCAGACCGACATAGTCTACTTAAGCCTTTACCTGTAAAAGAGCGTAATGTAAGAGCAATAGAGAGAGGCTTAAGCGTTTCAGTAGGTTTTTTAATCGGCCATGCTACTTATCCAGCAAACTCCGTGGTACTTGCTGCTATAATAAAAAGTTTTGCTCAAAAAGAAAATCGATCGGTTTTTTACGCGCACGCTTTGTTGGTGTATTCGGAAGTCTCGTTTTGTTACCTTTCATTAAGCAGGGTAGCGATGGGCATAATCAATATATTTCAGTAATCGGATACTAGCGATTCGAGGATTTTCATAACCGGATAATACTCGAAATCGTAATCGCTTTGCATGCTCGCTCCCAGCTGGTAGTAAAACCTGACCGCGGCGCCGGTCGACTCGAAATCGACCCGAGTAATCCTCGACTTATAATAACCGAGGATACTCGGCATCCCGTTTAGTTGTGATATAGCCGATAGAGGCGCTGCCGACTGGACATCGAGCTAAAGCCGAGAAGAACAGTCAAAGCCTGCGTTCTCGCTGTTCATTTCACTGGAGGCTACTTGCAGCCAAAACTACTGGGCATCGCGCATGCCTCTTGGCAATAATCAGAGTCGCGTTCACAGTCGACGTCGGGCGCGCTTTGGGGCTCTATTATCGAGTTACAATGACATTTTTAGAATGTGACATTCGTGGACGTTCTTACGCGAGAAACCAGAATCGAGTCCCAAAGCTACTTAACAATTCCCCAGATAAAAGGACGTTCTAGGTGTTATGTGGATAAAAGTCATAAATTGAAATTGACGTTGTTTCTTCTTCCACTGTTTCGTACTATACAATTCCGTTTCTATCTCAAGTCGGCGATCGCGCGATACCCAGTAGTTTTGGCTGCAGGTAGACTCTTTCACTGTACGCACGACCTCGAATTAAAACTCACCTTTGTCGCATTGTCAGTTAGATATAGTCGGCTGAAATTCAGATTACGATTGCGAGTATCCTCGAAATTAATAATCGGAACATACCGAGGATTTTTAATTCGAATTATCTCATCGCTAAAGCTGGCTTAGATTACAGGGCCAGTGCACACTGTTTAGTTTTTGAAAGAAAATTAGCTGTTTCGACCACGTTGTGCTACTATGGTTGATTCCATCAGCGTTAGTGCAGGCGGTGGTCAGGTGGGCCCTGGCCCACCCGGAAATTAAAGGTGCCTACCCAAATTGCGTGATTAAATTTTATATTATTTCTGTGTTTGGTTGGAAACGTTTTGGCAGTTTTAAATTTAAAAAAAATTAATTTTGTTGAAAGTTTAATATCGATGTCGTTCTGTAGTCGATTTTTGCCGCTAAATACGAAATAGAGACTTAAGATACTTACTGCGAAGTTAAATACACTTAGTGTAATTCGTTACTAACAAAAAAAGTGGAAATTTATAATAAACATGCGTGGAGTAGTGATTGTGAAATAAAATAGGCGCTGTTTTGATTGGAGAAGCTTTATTAAAAATAATTTTAATTTTCTATATATTGTTTTTAATTATAAATAAGAGGGAACTAAGTTATTTATTTGAACTAAGAGAATCTTAGGTGATACGAAGTTTAAATAAATTTCAAACAATGCTACTTGAGCCCCTTTTCTTCTAGCCCCTTATATGAAACTAATGTATGTGTATGTGAGTTGTTTGGATCGACTACAATTGATTACCGGAAAGATTTTATAGTCTTGCAGATGGAGGTACGTTTTAATCTTGAAAAATTGTACCTTTAATATAATTTAGGCAAAAGTGTAGGTAATGCTAATTCTATAGGTTCAATTTTTTAAGGTTTTAATTAAACTTTATATTGGCACTATCAGCGCCAGCTATATCAATTTAACTTCTTGGGACTGTACCGGATGGCCAAATAAGAATGGGCGCCGGTTATATCTCATGAACCGTTTGCCACGACGTAATTCTCATTCTATGAGCAAATGGTTTTTGTGTCGAAGCTTTTTTTGTAAAAAGTAAGCTTTTCTTGTTTAATTATTATTAAACTGTTAACTTTATTTTTGCGGCAGAATTCTTCCTAACTATAAATGTAGATGTCTCAAATCAATACCGATAAATTTGTAAAAATAAAAAAAATATTTTTTGGTGTAATAGCATGTTAGAACATAGTTTTTCATACCGGATAACTTTTCATAATTACAGTTTTCGATATAGTCAAAAATAAAGGTACTTTACTCTTGGGCAAAATTCATATTTTTTTACAAACCTCGTAGACGACTGAAAAAATTTAACATCTGATGGTTGCATTTTAGGTTTTGGACCATGCAGCATTTCTTATGAAGAATGACTTTTTTCGTAAAGTTAATAATAAAAAAGTTTCCTATATATAGCAAACTTATATCGGTACCTTTGAAGCGATTTCTTATTTTTTTCTTATATTTTCGGCTTATCGACATGCAGTTTTTACAATTTTTTTTCGTTTTTAATCTTTTTTTTTATCTAAATAAATATTATTATATATGGTTCTATTTAAATTTTTTGACAAAACTTGAAAGTTGTGATTTGCCCAAACTATTGCTATAAGCTAAGCTCTTTTAAACGAGACAAAGTTTGTTAATTTTAGCACAGGCAAAGCGAAGTTATGAGTTTCCAAAGAGGTTGCCCTCCTCCCCTTAGTTTATTTTGTGATTCAGATCAAAATGTATTAAAGCAAGTAAGTTTTAGCATATATTTTAAAGAATAAACCACTGAATATTTGACATAACATTATTTGGCATATAATCGATAAAAATTCTATAATCTTAGTCATTTGGGTCTTTTAGGAATTTAAACATAATTTCCAGCTATTTTTCTTGGTCGATTTTGTAATGATTTATTTTTTTAGTTCAAAACGTTGTGACTAACGGTTCCTGAGATATGACCGGCGTCGATTCTTTTTTGCCACCCGGTACAAAGTTTTTTGTGAAATATTCTCCGGTGGTCAATGGTAAAATGATAGTTTTAAGTGCAAAATATGTCTTAAAGTCAATTATTGTGGACTGTTAACTTCCTTTTTCCTGCTACTCTATTTTGAAAAAGGTGGGTTAAATAAATTAAGCATCGTCAAGTTAAAAATTGTTTTCACCACCATTTTTGTAAAACAATCCGTTTACTGGTTATACTAAAAAATGATAGTGTGAAGAATTATCACCGATAAGCACGAAGAGAAACTTATTAAGATATTTTAAACGGCGTAAATAAGAACTTTTACAGAAAAGGGCATAATTTAACTCACCTTTTCTCTTGTTAACATATGAATCTCACATTTGACAATAAACTCTAGTCTTACGTGTGATTAGTACATATTTTATATATTTCACAGGCAAGTGGTTGTTTTGAAAGCGTATAAGCAACTTGTTTAATGTACATTTTTACAAATTTATGTATTTCTAAGTTTTAACCCCCGACCTTGACATTACAACCTCTATTCGGCATTAAGATCATGAAGCGAAAGTAGATAATTTGGAAACAAGCGTACGTCATCATATTACGTATAACGTTTATTTGTCTGTCGAGAGGTCCAGTATGTTATATTTGTTTCGATAACTTAAATAGAAAATAACTGCGTAAAAACGTGAAAATCCTAGTAATGTTTCAAGGGGAGCGCGCTGGGCGCAGATCCAACGGCTGCTGTCGACTGGTTAGATCCGATATGACTTTTCGCGCGTTTAATTTAATTATTTTATCAGTAAATAATTCCAACTTTTAAAAACTGAAACTATGATTTCGTTTTTTGAAAATGTTATTTTTTTCTTACTCTGCGATAGAATCAAAATTTAGTGGAAAACCTATTGTCTTGACGAACGCGAAAGCATCAACGTCTATGTTTCCTGTCACTGTTCGTTTACAACCATTTAAGAAGGTAATTGAGAAGCAATTGGTGTGACCCTTAGTTTTTTAATTACATTTTAAATTACATTACGCCAAATGAAAATGTTATTTGTAACATATCACCGATATTCCACGCTGGTTAAGTTAAAAAGTTAATTTTTTTAAACCATCACTATGTCAAAACATATTTTACGTGTTGTTTAGAACTCGGGAAAGTAGGTTTTTTTTATCTAGGACAGAAAACAGAATTTTTAAATCGTCTTAAGTAATCTCAGAAAACTGTTTTAGAATTAATATTGTCAACTAAAATAAAATATTCTCGAATGTGTCTTGGTAATTGATTAACAAAATGGCATGGGTACTTACTTAATGCCTGAATTTCCCTGGGTTTGTAGAAAAAGTGTTGTGTCTAACTGGAAGAATATATTTTCCTTTTATTAACTCTTTATTTATTATTACTTTCCGCAATGGTTAGGAAAATACTTATTTTGTGACAGGAAAACGAAAGATATTTAAAAATGAAAAACGTCAAACATTATAAAAGGAAACGTTGTGCATTACGTAACCGTTGAGTGCGTGTTACAGTACTCGCTCAGAAATTCCGTGTTATATCTAAACAAATAACATTAAACTTTTCCTACTTACCGGACTGTAACGTATACAGGCAGCACCCAAGATGGTGCTGATACAGGGCGTTATACGACGAGCGTTCGTTAGAATTTTTTTTTTAAACATACATATAGATATATTTTTCGATTTTTACCGCAAAATATTGGCGTTTTGCTATCACTTATAACATTTGAAATTGGGATTTGAAAAATTACACTTAAGGGACTTTGACAGACATCTTAATAGTGCATCTTGCATTTTTCATTTTCTACGCATAACTTCACACAAGTTAATTCGAAAGCAGTTAATCGGATGTTCTTTTTTAAGTAGTAATTAAAAATGTATTAGATCAGTGGTCCCAAACTTTTTTCTATTGCGCCCCCTTTTGGGAATCAAAAAATGGTCGCGCCTCCCTCCCCACCATTATACAGATACAAGTTAAAAATTTGTATTAATTATACAGTTTTTCAGAGCTCTCGCGCCCCCCCACTGGTTTAGATGCTACAGTTTATCAAAGTACCAAAAATGTAATTTTGATATGAAAACTATTCGGTTTAGACGTTTGATCTGTTATATAAAATACGTTTAAAATAAAAATTTGTCAGCTTCCGGTATAACCCGAAATAGTAGCGAAACGCTAATATTTTAGTTAAAGAGGGTACATCGAAAAATATATCGAAATATGGGAAAGTTAAAAAAAATTAGAAGTTTTCTCAAAAGTTCTAAAAAACGCTGGTCGTGAATTAGTAACTATTATGTTATAACCGACCTTTGGGTTAATAAGCGACATATTTAACAACCTTATATTAAAAAAAAAACTGTTATAAATAATTATTTTTCGTGATTATTTTTTTAATGCTGTGACATACTTAATTTTTTTTTAGTTTTTGTAAAACGGTGTTTTCTATACATTGTTTTCAAAATGTTAAGTCCCATGTTTACAACGTCTACATTTTTTTTAAGAGTTCGCAAAAATTACAGCGTGTTGCATAAAGAACATAGTTCTCGGTTAGCTTAACCGCGTAATAAAAAGTTAATAGGCCAACTTTGTGTTTGTAAGAAGTCGCGTTTTTTAGTATCTTATTTTTAAAGAGGAATTGCAACTGCTCTAGTTATCCGATGGCATTGGAAAATGTATAAATAACTGAAACTGAGAGGCCTCTTCATCCAGAATTATCCAAAAATCAGTCCTCCGGAAGTCGCATAGCTTTAAAAACTAATTACGCGTATATTTTTATAAATTATCAAAAAATAATAGAAGAGCACCCTTTTTAACATGTTCGTGATGTGCTGGTAAAATTTGAAATAATTTGAAGCGTTAGAAACACCATTTTAGAAATTAATTGGTTTTAATTTAAAATTCAAGCATTTACGTACGTTTCTAGGGGACTTCATGCGAGTAACAAATTCGTCAATTGCTGCATTAAATTATATTCTATTTAACTAAAATGTGTCTACACGTCGCACACTGTTTTTTTTTTAATCTAGCAAAACTTAACTCTACATTCTTTAATTATTATCTATCGGAATTATGTGTCATGTTAACATCAAGAGGATTTATACACTGTGCCGTTGCCGTTCTGCCCTTCTTTCGAATTAGGCTTTTTTCCTCTTCGTTCGGTGCCAGGGCCATTCCCGAGGGGACCTACAGTTTAACGTGGGTTCCGAACCACGATCCTCAGTCATGCGAAACCCCCCAAGGGCTATCAACCCTTGGTTTATTGCATGACCTACCGATTGGGGAGTGTGTACCTTCTTCCGCACCCCACGAGATGTCCGATCTCATCCGGCCTGGTTACCGGCGTAAATGGGGTGGGTTGGTAGATGATACCTTTTACACTCTTCACTGCATCCTTAAATCCACTAAATTTCGGACATACTTTTTTTATTGTACGTATGCCCACTCCGGGAATCGAACCCGGGTCGCCGCGGTCGAATGCGTAGCTCTACCTCTGAGCCATAACCGCGATCTTATACACTGTGCTGATTTTTCTATACTTTTTAGGAGACGTGGGAAGACATTAGGGAGTAATTATTATGGTGCATATTATACATTTTTTTTATCCAACTTAATAATTTATAATTTAAGAACTGAAAGAAGCTACATATTAAAAGAATTTAGGTAACGATGGTACCCCGCCGATTTTTTACACCTTTAACACTTTTCTCGTTTCGTAGTACTCTGTGAAAAAATGAAACCAAATGTTTGCGCAAATTGTAGCTACCTGCAATTAACCATAGAGATGATATAACATATTCGTAAAAACATATTTTTTTTCCGAATGACATTAAATGTAGCTTTTTAATGATACTGAATAGGCCTAAAAGGGACACTTTTACTGCCTAGGCAGTAAAAGTCGTTGCTAATCAACGTTGTTTTTTATGTTTAGGGTAGCTTTCAACATCGAATAGGTAGACCATAATGTTGAGGGCTTCATTTGCTTCGAAAGATCGGAAAAATAGGCAATCAGTACATTTTCAGAGAAAGATCCTACATTGTTCTTCTGCCTATATTCCATGAATCTGCGGTATGTGAGTTCATATACAGTTCTCGACTTCTCCGGTAGTAGATTCAATTCCACGTCTCGCGCTTGGTCTCTTATCTTAGGTGGTGTTAGTGGCAATAACTCATCTTCACTTTCAATTTGGTCCATTTCGAACAAATTTGAACTTTTAAAATGACAATGACACTAAAGTAAACAAAACAATCCACCAAACGTTATCAGCGGTAAACATAGTAACGAAAAGCCAGTTACCTTTAATGAAACGCAATAATTATTAAAATCAATATAAAAAAGACGATTTTTCGTCAAATTGGAGCAAATTTGGAGAAAAAATTATATGTTTCACACGGCACAAAAGCAGATTTAATGCCGCGGGTGGTGTTTCATAGCCGAGCCGCGGGTGGTGTTTCATAGCCGAGCCGCGGCATTAAATCTCGTGCTTTTGTGCCTAGTAAAACAAATAACTATTTGCGGAGCTAGAAAAAGGAAAATTTGGCTCGATTGTTTAAAGACAGTAATAAATAGCTTAAGCGCTTTGCTTTGCGTTTTTTTGTTCGCGCAAACACGATGTTGGCTCGTTGGGCGGGAAAGCAGCCGATTAATTTTTTTTTACTACGCGATTTAGTTAACTTTTTCTTTGTGCAACCCGCTGTAGTAATACATACAGGGTCCCGCAATAGTGCGCTAAGCTTCTATAGCTCCTATGCGAATTAAGTTTGAAATTTCATTCATATGCAGACTTATACTGTATTATAGGGTGCGTTTCAGGACAATATTTTTCCATATACAGGGTGTTACAAAAAGGTGGAAACAAAAAGTTATATTTTTTTTAATGGAACACCTAGTATTTTATTGCATATTTAGGTTCGTATATGAGTCCTTTATAATCGTCCAAAATTTTATTTATTTTGCTTTGGTAGTTTAAAAGAAATTAAACACTAAAAAATAGTGTTCTACGGTCGTGGAAAAAAAATCAAAAAGACCATCTAAATTAATTTTTTATACCATGGGATTGGGTGAGATTTATGACGAGGGATCTAGACATATTATGATTCTAATAATGTTTATCTATTTTATACAGAGTTTTCATAAAAAGGTTTCAAAAATGACACATTTTAAAATAATTTTTCTCAATTTTTTCAAATGAAACACCCTGTGTATTGATTATTTAATATAAAATTCTTAAGCAATCTTTTTTGTACTATAGGCATCTAAGTTATTTCCAACCGTTTTCGAGAAAATTGCAAATTTCATTAACTATGTTTAGAAATAAAGTTTTATATAAAATATATAAACACTATTGGATTCATAATATCTCTAGACCCTTTGTCACAAATCTCACCTAATCCCGTGGTTTAAAAAATTATTTTAGTTGGATTTTTTTTTCCAGGACGCTAAAACTTAATTTTTTTATTTTTAATTTATTACTCTTATACTACCAAAGCAAAATAAATACAATTTTGGACAATTATAAAGCACTCTAATACAAACCTAAATATGCAATAAAATACCGGGTGTTCCATTTAAAAAAAAATATTTTTTTGTTTTGACACTTTTTTGGACTACCCTGTATATGGAAAAATATTTTCCTGAAATGCACCCTATAATACAGTATACATCTGCATATGAATGAAATTTCTAACTTAATTCGTATGGGAGCTATGGAAGCCTGACGGATTATTGCAGGAGTCTGTATAAATAAAGGGCTAAATCAAGTTTATAAAGTATCATTAAGTTTTAAATTAAAAATGTCGGCAAAATATTATTTAAAGTTCTTTTTAAACGTTTAAATAATGTCGACGCCCAACCCCAACTTTATTATGTGATACTAGTACCCTAGTTATAATAAAAAAGATGTAAAAAATCGATCCTGTATTTCTGAATACATAATAAAATATATTGAAAAATTATGTGCATTTTGTTATTGAAACTTGAGTTCTTCATTCAAATCTTGTTCCGAACTTAAACGAATTTTGAACAAGCCAATTCGTCTTATTAAGGGTCCTGTTGTACATTTTCCACTAGCGTCTCGCCTTTCATGTGTATCGTTTACTCAACGACTATCTCACAAGAACTTTTACCATTAACTTTGTTTCACGTACAGTTCATTCTATAAGTAAATCCACTCTTCCACACAACTGTGCGTTATGATGCCTAGTATAACAATCAAGTTAGCCTTGAACCACTCAAATCGTGACATTTATCTATATTGCCTTTTGAATATTTGGCAGTGACATTGTCATTAGGTATTTGAGATTTGAAGTTGAAATCAATACTTTAGAAATTATAAACAGAACTTTAATTTATTAGTAAGAGTGGTAGAAAAACTATAGTACGTATTGCGTGTTGTAAAGGCATTACGCTCATGTAATTATCGCACTTGCCGCGTCGTTTGCCATTTTTCCGTTCGTGCCTAATATGCTTTTAACCACATATACTATTATAGTCTATTTCAGAAAGGTGTAGAGTAATAAAAGCTCATTAGGTATGCAAAGGGACTACAGAGTGACCCAACGAATATTTAAGCCACTTTTATAATTTAGCATTGATTTCATGCAAAATTCATTCTTTTCATCAAGTGCCTGTAGTACCACTTGAGTTTGGCTCAATTTATGGATTTTGACTATTGTTATCCATTCACAAACACTGAAAATCGTGTGAAAAGGGCGTGCATTATGTACATAGTATTAGGTACACTTATTTTTTTATTGAATATTAAAAAAAAATACATTATACAGAAATTAAATTATAAAAAATCATAATATTCTTCGTCATCTGAGGAACTGTCATCTCCTCTTGACGTTATAATTAACGGGTCGACAGTTCGATCGATCAGGTGGTTAAGATCCCACATTTTCTCCTCTTTAATGATATGATGGACTGCTTTTCGCCAGTTCTCTGGTGTCATTTCCTTAATGGCTTGATCAAACAGTAGCTTAACGTCTTTCATTTTGAATGACGTGTCGTGTCTTGCTACAAATCCTTTTACTTGCGCCGATATAAGTTCTATAAGATTTAGTTCGCAATGGCGGCGTGTGAGTTTTTCAGCTATATCTTCCACGGCCTATATCATAAAGCGATGTTTGTGTAAATTTGCTATAGCTAATAGTTCCTTCTTTTTCAAATTATCTTTTTTTATTCGGTTAGTGCCCAAAATTTACCTGCGCCTATGGCCGACACAGAAATTGGGCGGAACTGGACGGAATTTCCCATTTTATTACACTTTTCTGAAATAGACTATACCTATTCATTCTTCAAATCTTGTACATAAATCTATAATTTATGATACTACAAAAAAATGTAATTGTCTTACAGTTCATTTCATAACATAATAAATTTTAGAATCTGTTAAAAGTACCTGCTAATGGAAACAGTCTATTATACTGTAAACGAAAAGACGTAGAGTTGGCTACAGAAGGTGGCATGTGCCTCCGTTTAGTCGATATGTTACCTAAATACACGTTGAGATAGTAAAGGTAGGAAAAAAAATTGCCAAAAGGGTGGGTGGAAAATTAATGCCGCCCAAAGTCGCCATAGATTTTTTGACTGATGTTATATAGGTACATATTTTTTTTGCAGTATAATAGATTCTAAAAGCGCCCAAAATTTTTATTTTTCGCTAAGCTATCTTACTTCAAGAAATAAATAGACTTTCCATACATAAAAGCGACCCTGTATACAGGGTGTTACAAATTCGACATACCAGCATTGGAATTTCGGAAACCATACGAGTTAGAAAAACGGTTAAATGGGGGCAAAGTTGTGCAATTCGGTGCTGATTATAATGCCGCTTTAAAAGTTTTCAAATTCCGAATACTTCCGATTTTATTCGAAAAAAAAACGAAATTTTGCAAAATCGTTTTTATTTTTTCCTGAGCTCATTTGACAAGCTATTTAAAAATTAATGACACTTTGTCATTGCCACTTTTTCTCCTCTACAAAATGACGTTACTAAACTAAAGATCCGCCGTTTCGTCTCCGAGCGGCCATCACCAACTTTACTTTTTTAAATACGGACCTGGATTTTTTTAACCGATTTTTAAACCCTCCTACCCTCAAAATTTAATGGCGATATTACTTTCTCATAATGATGAATTGTTCTTGCTTATTTTTATAAATTCATATTTTTTACACTTCTTGTCAATCCGGTCCTGGCAAGATATTTCACCGCTGGATTTCTTTTAATGGGGGGCTTTAAAAAATGTTATTTATAAAAATGACGTGGATACCATGGGAGAACTCAAAGAACGCATAGAGGTTGCATTTGGTAGGATAAGGAGAAGATCGGTTGAAAGGGCTGTCGCCAAAATTGGAAGAAAAATCGATCGTTGTACTGAGCAAAACGGCAATCTATTTGAACATTTAGAAAATTAGGATTTATAATTAGTAAATTTAGCATTAAGTATTAGAAAATTCTTATAAAATAAATTATATTACTTATGTATGAATGTTTTAAATAAAATAAAGTTTTCATTTAATATTGTGATTCGTTGCCAGGACCGGACTGACAAGAAGTGTAAAAAATATGAATTTAAAAAAATAGGCAAGAACAATTCATCATTATGAGAAAGTAATATCGCCATTACATTTTAAAGGTAGGAGGGTTTAAAAATCGGTTAAAAAAATCCAGGTCCGTATTTAAAAAAGTAAAGTTGGTGATGGCCGCTCGGAGACGAAACGGCGCATCTTTGGTTTAATAACGTCTTTTTGCAGAGGAGAAAAAGTGGCAATGACAAAGTGTCATTAATTTTTAAATAGCCAAATAAGCTCAGCAAAAAATAAAAACGATTTTGCAAAATTTCGGTTTTTTTCGAATAAAATCGGAAGTAAGTATTCGAAATTTGAAAACTTTTAAAGTGGCATTATAATCAGCACCGAATTACACAACTTTGCCCCCATTTAACCGTTTCTCTCCTATGGTTTCCGAGATTCCGATGCTGGTATGTCGAATTTGTAACACCCTGTATATCTAGACCTAAGTTCTAAAAAAATATTTTTAGAAGTTTTACCAAAAGGTTTAACGAACGTTCATCCTGAATCGCCCTGTATATCTATAGAGTTCTTAAGTCACTTCTCAAAATTTTACAAAATACCACGGTATAAATTTCTGAATTAGAAAAAAATATCTTTGTTTAAAATTATTGTAACAAATTTATTAATAATAACAATGTATATTGGATCAATAATGTATGTACAATAAACAGCTTGATATGTTTTTAAATTGCTTCAAAACTTTTCTTGACTAAGTGTATCTCACACAGGGTTTGACAGATTGTATTTTTTTAAGTAAAACCTGAAAACAAATTAAAAGACATTACGTTTTGAATAAAACATTATAAATACCAGAGCCTTTTCGATATAAAACACATAAATGAGAAACAATTTCTAGTCCTTTCATTGGCTGTTTAACTGCCTTATCTAAAAAAATACTATAAGTTAAAAGCAATAGTGTACTGTATACAGGGTCCTGCGCCTCACCTCCCGTCTTTTGTAGCTCACTTATAAGTTAGGATTATAACGTGTTGCAAGCTTTACCTGTATCCTAGGGTTCATTTCAGGAAAATATTTATGTTTATACAGGGTGTTCCAAAAAAGTGTGACGTCATAAGGATATGTTTTTTTAGATTACATGCCATATATTTTCTTACTTATTTGGATGCATCTTGTTGTTGTTGCCTACATACCCCCAAAATTTTAATGAAATCGGTTCAGTATTATAGGCGAAAAAAAAATAAAAACTAAAAAAAAACAGTTTTGCACCACTGGTTTTAAAAATTACTTAATAAAAATTAAAAATAATGTCTCGTTAATAAAATTATACAAAGGCACTTAATAAATAAGGCCTCACAATTTCGTTAATCAAGTTTGATTAATAAATAATACTTAAATCAGGTCTCTTGGAGAAAATGGACAGCTTTTTCGAAGTTTGATTAATACAAATTGTACAGGGTGTCCAAAGTTTAGTGTCAAACTTGGCAAACTTTAAAGCAATTTATTTTTCTTATTTCAAATTGTAACCCCTGTATATTATTATGTTATTCGATGCAGAATTAAAATTCAAACATTTATTCTAATTACAACCCTATCGCAATTTCTAATGCATTTAGACTTATTTGCAGAAAACTCATTTTATTAACTATTCCACCATTCATTATTATATATAATAAATATCAAAGGTGGCTTTGAAAAACAATTTATTGATATTGCCATATAGTATGGCATGTAATCTAAAAAAATATATCCTTATGACGTCACACTTTTTTGGAACACCCTGTATAAACAAAAATATTTTCCTGAAATGCACCCTAGGATACAGTTAAAGTCTGCAAGATATCAAAATCCTAACTTAATTAATAAGTGAGCTACAGAAGACGGAAGGTGAGGCGCAGGACCCTGTATATAGTATATTTTATGCATTAAATCATACCTTCAATTATCGCACCATTTCGTGCATTCTTTAGGAGAAACTTGCGTATGCATAGACTTTGTGATAAATGTTATGTTTTAAATTAAAAAAGAACAAATTTTATCTGGCAGATTTACATATTTTTGAAGTATAATCTTAACCTCACTTCTGTCGAATGTCAGAAAATCTTTCGTAAAATTTACAACGTGTAAATTTGTTTTCTTTGTAATTGAGCACTGTGATTGGTCAGTTTCAAATCCTAACTAGGATTGATATGAAATCATATCCGTTCAGTTAGGCGGAATAGCCTACTTTTTCAATCACTTTAGGGTAAAGGAAACAGCAAATTTTCATGTAGGAGCAGAAAAAAGATAATACTATGTTTATCTTTATACAATACAGTACATCACTGCTTTTAACGTATAGTTTTTTAAGGTGAAGCAGGTAAATAGTCAACATATATTATAGAATAAAATTAAAAAATAAGCATTAGGTGATAAGCATTAAGCATCTGGAGAACGTCATCTTTGGGGAATGATCTTCTTGAGGTCGTGTTTCCCAATGGATACAATCTTCAACGTTTCAAGACCAACGTTAATCGCTTTTTTCGCACTCGCACCGCTCCCAGAGCGCCTTAAAGGATTTTTCCTACAGTGCAGGTGTTTTATTATAAAAAAAAGCAATAAAAATTAGTTTTGATAAGTAGAAATAAATCAATCGCGACACAATTACGTTTTAAAAAACAGAGGAATAACATCTATATTGTTGTTTTTAGTTACTATTTCCTGTTGCTTATTTTTTAATTGTATCTCCACCTTTATGTAACCACACTAAAATTCAAAACAATCAATTCGGAAAAACCGAAAATTTAAACTTGTTTCCATCATAAGGACACCCTGTACATATAGCCAGTTTTTGAGAAAATTTGAACAGCACAAGAGTTGTACATTTTATCCATGTAGAAAAATTGAACCAATCCCATTAAGAGTGAGGTCTAAAGACGCATTCGCCAATTCGTTTTTTATCAATTTGTCGTTACTTTTTCCTTTTATCCAAAAATCGGCCAAATACCTATATTTGAAGCATAATTACTTATAATTTAAAGTTAAACACGTTTGAATTTATAAAGTAATAAAAGCAGAAAACGAAAAATGGACAAATTTCACAAAATTTCGCCGGGCTGCATGCATAACCCAATGCAATAAAATATTTTTACAACAAAAACAGAAAACAACTACTTATATATTAATTTTTTATAAATTAAAAAGCACAAATTTTAATTGAACCATTTTTAATGGAAGAAGTGTGATAATTAATAATAAAAAATAGTGCGGGAAGAAACGAGAACGCTTTATTATTAATATACAAAACGGCACGTAAGAAAAAGTATTTAAAAACCTAAGCATTTGCACCAATTAGATCTACGCTCCTAAGAAACATCAATTTTGGCGTGGTGAGCGATATTTAATTTATTTTTAATCATGAAAAACCGAGCCTGAAAAACGCTGGTTAGAGTCATGCATACGTCTTATGTTAAAATTTTGGAATGACACCAATATTCATATTTTTCACTTCATTTACATGATTTGCCCCCCTCCCCCGCTCAAAACAAGGTTCTAGATCCGCGCCTGATTGCCACTCAAGGACGGGTATTTGGCCCCTTTTTAAATAAAGCGAAAAGGATAAGAAATATTGTTCAAAGGATGAAATGGCGAATGCATCCCTAGACTTCACTCTTAAATAATTCAATAAAAATTGAGAAACAACGCAAAATGGAAAACTAATTTTTCTGTAAGCAGATATAAAATAGGGTACATTTAAAATACTCCAAAATGATGTGTCAAAATATGCATTTTACCCTGCCTTAATTCATTATATTTATTTACCTCATTTTCTCGACTAATTTTTTCTTGATGCCGTCTTCTATTAATTTCGGAACTAGTAACTTTAGGAGCTGGAATAATAGCGGTTGATTTATATCGGTTGGGTCTACGACTATGATAAAGTATTTTATCAACAAGTTTAGCATTGCTTCTATCAATTTCTCGAATCTTTTCCGACGAAAACGTCTTGTTCTGTGGAATAGTACTTCTGGAAGTAGATTTAAGCTTGTCCAATTTCTTCCTATCTAGATCCAGGTGTAATGATTCAAAATTACTCGTTTTTCCCAGAGAATGCAAGTATGATGATGAGTCGTCCTCTTCATCGTAGCTCAAATACGTGGAACTAGCCTTTTCAAATTCCCTATTTTTTATTTCTTGGCAAGTGTTACAGTTATTTAATTTTTCGGAACTATCTGACACGCTCATATCTTGAATAACGAAAAATAAAAAGTAAAACGCGACCTATTTCCATAAAATATAACAAATTGTCACCGACGCGACGTCAATTAATATAAATTGTTATTGTGTTCCTATGGTGACCTACGTAAGTCAACACAATAATATAAAGAATCGTGGTCGGTGTTATTAAAAAGTTTAATCAATAACCTGTCCATTGTTTTATTTTTACCAATATTATTTTATACAGGATACTTCACTTTAGTTTTTTTTAAAAGATTACCTACTGTATTTATTTTGAGAAAAAATGAAAATTTCTCAATTGGTCCAGCTTTCCATAAAATTCAGAAATAACGCTGTTAGTGAATGTACTATTGGTAATTTGCAAGTGTTTAATATGTATAGTAAATGATAGAAGAGTTTTGAACTTACATTGTCTTTATTTGATTTACATCACAACGTTTCAACCGCTAAGTATCTCCAGTCGTCTTTACTAAATAAGTAAAGTAACTACAGCTCTATTTATACTAGCTAGATGCACTAAAGCATAACTGAGATGGGTGCAGTCATGGGTTTAGTTCGTGTACGGTATTTTAAGTTTACATCTACTTAACAAAGGTTTCCCGATATTTCTTATATCTAATGAGGGCTTACTAAAACAATCCGGGTTCTATAGTAGCAGCTTTGAAGGAAGAGGTAGTTCAAGGAAGCTGTTACCATATACCAGAACCTAGATTGTTTTAGTAAGCCCTCATTAGATATAAGAAATATCTAGAAACCTTTGTTAAGTAGATATAAATATAAAATACCGCACACGAACTAAACGCATGAATTGATTGCACCCATCTCAGTTATGCTCCAGTGCATCTAGCTACTATAAATAGAGCTGTAGTTACTTTACTTATTTAGTATTCACCTGAAGACGACTGGAGATACCAGTTGAAACGTTGTGATGTAAAACAAATAAAGACAATGCAAGTCCAAAACTCTTCTATCATTCAAGAAACATCATTGTCTCCAACGTTCAAACAGACACGTATAGTAAAGATACAGTAGCGTATTTTCCTTGAGGCCGCGCGTCACCCTATCTGCTAAAAATACGATAAATTTTATTTCATCATTTTTGGTTTATTTGGAGACGCTAAATAAATTTGATACATCTACAGGTAAATCGGGGAGGTTTGGCACCACTGTCTCCGGCTTTCTTTCCAACACCCTTCGCGTTAACTGACGATATGAGATGTGAAATTTTTGCGGCCTCGCCTCGGTGCCATGGCACTTCGGCTATACTGATTTGATCTCGCTATAAATGTAAAAATCAAGAAAAAAATATGAAATGTTTTAGTATTTTGACGCAGCCAGAAAATATGCTCGAGGGAGCTCAGTGGGTGTAAGTAGGACATTTTTTTTCTGGAGAGAGGGACAGCCGGGACTACATCTATATTATGATATTGAAGAAGGCGGAAAAGAGCCACAGGCGAAAAATGTTCGGGGCCACGCTTAAGGTTCGTTTAAAATTGACCTAACTACTATCAAATTTCGAAAATTAAATTATTACCTCTTCCTCTTTGCATGGTTGGATTAAATTTGTTTTTGTAAATATTTTTCTTCACTTTTTTTTTGATATTTCTCTTCTTTATTTAAATTTTTTTTTATATTTGTGAAAAATTGGTATATATATATTGGTATCAATAAAAAATTTTAACATAAGACTTAGTATGTATAACTTTAATCAGCGTTTTTCGGGCTCGGTTTTTCATAATTAAAAATAAGGTAAATATCGCTCACCAGGCCAAAATTGATTTTTTCAGAAATCATGTACATATTTTACGAGCATAGATCTAAGAGCAATTTTTGGTGCAAATGCTTAGGTTTTGGAATACTTCTTCTTAAGTGATGTTTTGTATATTCGTAATAAAGAATTCTCGTTTCTTCCAGCACTATTTTTTTAATTATAAATTATCACACTTCTATAAAAAATTGTTTTAATTAAAATTTTTACATTAATTTTTCTCTTTAAAAAAATACCTAATTGTCTTTTGTTTTTGCTGTCAAAATATTTTATTGTATTGAGTTATATTTTTGTTAATTTAAAATAGCTCCAAAAAGGGAAAACGGTACAGACAAGTATATAATCGAAAAATATTATAATATATTATTCCATTTACTCGTTTTCCTTTAAAATTGTATCATAAATCAATTACGAAAAACGATATCCGTCCGAAACCTTAATCTCTATATAAAACAGGACTTTTAGAAGAAAAAGTTTAAAAACTAAATGTTTCCTACAAGACCTTTGTAATCTAAGCAAAGAATACATTATTTAAAGCTTTAAATTAAGAGTCCAAGCGGGAGACGAAAAATTGTTGCAATTAAGACTTTTAGACCCGAGCTCCTACGCCACCGCTCTGTTTATTCTATGGCATATGGGTAATATACACAACATTAGGCCCATAGTAGTATCCAAAACTATTATCAATTAAATATAATTAAAAATTTGTATTTGTACAAATTTAATAACTGTCAATGTTGACGTATAGGTAAGATTTCCAAAGCACTAATTACAAGATTAGAACCAACAATTTATAATTATATTAAAAATGTACTATCCAGAAAAAACAAGAGTAAGATGATCAATAATTGTATTCTATACCTCTTTGTAAAACGTGGGAAAGCGTATCGAATTAATTTTTTTACTAAATAATTATATAGTTTTTAATTTTAACGCTTTGTCATCAAATAACACATTTCAAATTATCTTTTTATATGAATACTCAGTATTCACCCAAAGACGACTGGAGATACTTACCAGTTGATACGTTGTGATTAAAAGAAAATAACGATAATACAAGTCGAAAACTCTACTGCCTTACAAGATTACTTCTTAACAACAATAAAGCATATTTTCAATTTTACTACAATTTTATTGATTAAAGAAAGAATAATTTGAATTACTGATGATGTATTATTAAATGACAAAACGTTAAAACTTAAAAACATTTGAATTGTTTTAGATTTCTAAAGCTTAGAAGTCCCTTAAACCGTATGTAAAATTCCAGATGCGTATTTAAAAAAAATTGACTTGACAGTGGTTTTAATGAACGAAACGTCGAATTTGGAAAGTAATAACGCCATCTTGAAGAGTATAAAAACAGCTTTGAGAAAGTGGTATGTTTTTTTCCAAGTAAAAAATAAAATCCGAAAAATTGTATTTCTTCCTCTTACTTCGTACAACCTGCTGCTCTCTTAATACCCTGCCAATAAGAAAACTCTATATTAACTAAAATAAAACTTTCGTTTTTTTGCTTGCTTAAACATTTACTTTATTCAGAAACACAGATTATTAGGATTCTTTGCGCTAAACCAAAAGACGGCAAGTTTTTATTTTAAAATACTTAGTTTATTTTTGTTTAGATATTACCGGATGGTAAAATTAATACCAAAATTTTACATCATAATAGGTATGTTGTGTTGTTATTTTTAATATTAAATAAATATTATGCAGATTCAAATAAATCAGAGTACCCATCAAATTTTAAATAACTACTGCCCGATGTTACTAATGGTAAGCTGCAAAAATCCCAATTGTCATAACTTAAAACACGTATTATAGAACTCGGTAAAAATAAGGAGTATTCAAAATCGCAGCCTTTAAAAAAGATCGCTTAGAGACCAAGAGGAATTTGTTTCGAGCAATCAGGTTAATTTAGGCCCAAGGATCCGTTTGCTGGGGGGTCCAAGGACTGCCGCTGTCAAATGAGTTGTATGCTTCCCTCTGTTGTCGCCTCTTTTGTTCGTCCTGCTAGAAAATAAAATAATTTTTGTACAATTTACAAACTGATTATAATTTAATTTTCCGCCGAATGCCGTGTGACCACCCAACTAACATTTTTCGACGCAGGAACGTAATATCGACTAACGTCGTGACTTTATAGTGTTTCGCAACCAATAACTGTTACTGTCTCAATACTTATCCGCTACGTTGTATTCACTAATTTGGGGAATGATTTCTGGGTAGCGATTTAGATCCCATAACGTTTTTGGGACTTACGCCGTTACTATTTTTGACGTAACGGTGTAGAGATAGTTCCTATACTGCTACGTCACAGTATAGCAACTGGTACTTCCTTATTGGACGTTAGTATATTTTTCCCTTTTGAAAAGAAAATGTTTGACATTAATTTCATTATTATGGCATCATGGTTATAATATGTTTATTGCCGATTTGCTACTTTAAAGTTCTTGTTAATTGTGGTTTTATAATTGCATGTTTAAAGCTATGCTAGGGGTAAATGTGTAAACGCATTTAACTTTACTGATAAAAATATGAAAAGTATTCTTTAAAAGTGAACGCGCCTGCACAATTCTTATTTTTTAATAAAAATATATTCCTCACTAAAAGTTAAAGACTAAAAAATATATATAAATTGCTTCTTTAGGCAACCGTACTTTTCATATTAGTACTTACAGGCAAGAAACGAGCGCCTATTGAAGATTAAATGTAAGTAAAATTTAAAAATAGCTCAATTTTTTTATTCTACATAAATAACATCGGATATTTGATTTAAAAAGCATGACGGAGTAAAAAACTGTTACCATAAAAGATAATTTCTCCACCTAAAAGTATTTTTTTACACGTTGTAGTAACCCTTACTATAGGTTTTCTAATATAAAGTATCTATTAGTAAGCGCTACTTTACTGTATTCTTATGAAGTAAAAGATACTAACATTTTACGATTAGGGCAACTAATATGTTACTAATTTCAAAGTCATACCAAAGCACCCAGTTAAGTCGCCATTACTCGTTAATTGTCACCCATTGATGACAATTACTTTAACAAAGAATTTTTAGTTAATCCTTAGTTCTAGCTAGTCGACTAGCGACTAGTGAAAATACTTTATAGACATTTTTGAAGTGAGTGGCCAGTTTATGTGACTTTAACTGTGTATATATTGCTACCGTACTTTATATAACACATTTAAAGTAAATATAACGTTATTGTGTCGGTAACTCGGGACTAAGTAGTTATTTCCGTTTAAATAAGCAATAATTGCGGTTCCAATTTCTACCCATTTCCCAACTTAAATTTATTTAGACGTAAACAACGGTATTTGTCACTATCTATGCTATTTGGGCACCAGATATCATTATTGAAAAATCTGGTGTAAGTAGAGGGAAAATTTAATAGACATTTATTAAAAATATGAATGGACTTGTGGATGTAACCCCTGCTCACTTTTTGGTGGCGATAAAGCTTGGACGGAAATATTGATCGCCGATCTAAAGCACTTAAGTTTGAAGATAAAAAAACACGAAAACTCTAAAAGCCATCTTCATAATTGTTAGTAACAGTTAATCTTCGAAATAGACAATATTAATGACAAAGTGATTACAAAATTTGCGAATAGACAAAAAACGTAGGATAGACAATTTATAAAAATTTAGGTAAGTTTTTTTATAAAAATTTATTAATGGTGGATCGGTTAGGTAGTTTTCGAGTTACAATAAAATCGATTTGTTAAGGAGGACAAAATTGCAGTTACTGGTATTTCTCTCGCAGCGCCGAAAGTTTGAGGAAAAACTGTGTCTACCAGATTCCCTGCGAATGTGGCAGATCCTACATTGGTGAGACTCTAAGGCCACTTGAAACTAGGGTCAAGGAACACAGAAACAACACGCTTAAAGGAAAAACCGAAAAATCAGGGGCAGCTGACCATGCCTGGACACACGGTCATCACATTAAATGGACAGAAGCTCGAATCCTGCACAAAGAACCACATTGGAGGAAGAGGAAGTTCAAGGAAGCTGCTACCATATACCAGAACCCAGATTGTTTTAGTAAGCCCTCACTAGATATAAGAAATATCTGGAAACCTTTGTTAAGTAGATGTAAACTTAAAATACTGCACACGAATTAAACGCATGACTGGACCCATCTCAGTCATGCTCCAGTGCATCTAGCTGGTATAAATAGAGCTGTAGTTACTTTACTTATTTAGTATTCACCTGAAGACGACTGGAGATACTTACCAGTTGAAACGTTGTGATGTAAAACAAATTAAAGACAATGCAAGTCCAAAACTATTCTATCATTCTAGTTCACATATTAATACAAAACATACCTCTGCTCGCCGCTTCTGAATCTGATCATCAAATCCTGGTGGAGTTCTTCGAAGTACATTGGGAGAGTCGGCAGGTGACCATGGTTTCCATATCGGGCTTGAGCCCCACAAGTACGAAGCGTTGTTGGCCAATTTTGATGTTGAATTCAGAACGCTGCTAAACGTATTGGACCAATAGTCAGTAGTGGATGTTGGAGGTATGCTTGTGGGCATTCTTTTCCATGAATCACCTGAAAACGTACCCGTAAAATAACTTTGCTTTAAAATGTTCGCTTTGACGTTAAGAAGTTTCTCTTTTTCTCACCAGAATCCGAGCCAGGGGTGAAAAAATTATTTTTTTCTGTGACGGGAAAAATGTTTGACATTTTATATCTGTTGACAGGTAATAAAATGTCACTTTTTGTGAAATTACTTTTTTCCCCGGGAAAAAAGTGATTACTTTTTTCCCGGATATAATATACACACATAAGTAAAGGTAGATATTTAATTTTAGAATATTTTATTATACAAAAAGTTACATTTTCTTTAAATCAAAAAGTACAATTATTAAATGTGCATTGCATGCATGACATGTTTATTTTACTATTCGGTACAGTCGAATTTTCTCGTGTTGAAATTATATTTTCTGCCATGGACACAACTGCCGTTGATGTACTATTGTGCCGATAAAAAACTGGGACAAGAGATTTACAAAAACAATGTAAGAAAGACATATCCCCTAGACTATAAAAGGTGTCTAGAGCTAAAAAGGAAAAACATTCAAAATTTAAAAAGTAACCTAGGTTACATAATGGAATGTTTTGTATTTTTCGATACGGGGTGGTTAAATTTGAGAGACATCATATAATATGGATAAAGTAAATTTATTAGATTTTTTTAAAGTCAAATATTTTATAAATTATTATATTTACCATTACCACAAAATAATAAATAAAGCTAATACAGGTAATAAAATACATTTAATAAAAAGAAAAAAATTGCGAACACAAAGTTTGTCAAAACAACACAAAATTAATATTTGGTCATAGAACCATTTCTGTTTATTACTTTTTGGAGCCTTTGTGGCATACTTAAAACTAAGTTTCTACATAATTCGACAGTTATTTCATCCCAAGCTTGATTTATCCTATGACGTAATTCATCCCTGTTTCTAGGTTGAAAATCATGTTTATACATAGATTTGACCATGGCACCCCAAATGTTTTCTATCGGGTTCAAATCGGGACTCTTCGAAGCCCAGGGAAGAACTGCTATGTTATTTTCTTGGAGAAAATTTTGTACAATGCGCGCTGTGTGTATTGGAGCATTATCATGCTGAAATGTGTAATTTTGACCGTATACAGCGTTTACCGATGGTATCATCACTTCGTTTAGTATATTAACGTATACTGCTGCAGTTAGTCTTCCTTCGACGATTTGGCAAAGTCCTGGTCCTCTAGCGCTAATCCAGCCCCAAACATTTATGGAGAAACGCCCACTTTGGTTGGTTTTGTGGGTGTATCTCTCATCATACCGCATGCCGGAAGGCCTATACACCCGAATTCTCCCATTATTGCATGACTGAAAAGTTTTCTCGTCAGAAAATATAACTGTTTCCCATAAATTTATTTGATTAATATATTCATGTGCAAATTCTAACCTGCCCTGTTTATTTATTTCCGTTAAAAAATTTTTATTGGCAGCACAACGGCTTCGTATATCGGAATTTCGAACCCTGTCTCTAGCGGTATTTGCAGAACCTGGAAAATTCGTCTCTTCTTTTGCCTTGATTGCAGTTTCGAAGGGATGATCCCTTAGATAATTAACCAGTCTTCTATCATGATCATCAGTAGAAATTTTAGGGGGACCAGAACCTGCATTCCTAATAATAGTCCCATGTCTTGCTATTTTTTGTTTTGCCAATAGCACGGTATTCTTGCTTACTCCCAGTTCATCTGCAATATCCCTAATAGCAACACTATCTCGCAACCGACTATAAATAATTGCCTTTTGCTGGGGGGTTAATTGTGGCATATTTACAAATAATATATGATTGTATGTTTGACGAGTCAATCATAAAGTGACAATCTTTATTGACATGCAAATTTTCATGACATTTTACTGGTACCAGGCTTGATGTAAAATTATTCTTAATAGTCTAGGAGAAAATAGAAAAATTTCCTGTCCCAGTTTTTTATCGGCGCGATGGTACCATTGCGCCCAAAAAAAACTGGGACAGCAAAATGTAATTTAATCTCCCAGACTATTAGCTTTTTTTTGAAGTTGTCAATTTAATTTGATTTTGTGACTGACAGTGGCGTGTCAAAAGAAATATTTTTTTAAATCGTTAACCACCGAGCAAAAAGAGATCATTTACACTTGATTGAGAGATGGGCATCAAATAAGAAACATCGCAGATGAATTAGGGATTAGCAAAAATACCATACCGTGTTGTTGGCTGAGCACAAAATTGCAGAATATTGAAATATTGTAAGAAAAGCAGGTTCTAGTTGCCCCAAAATTTCGAACGACGGCCAAGATATAGAATTAATTAATTTTCTAAAAGATCATCCCTTCGAAACAGCAATAAAAGCTAAAGAAGAAACACATTTTTCCTGGTCTGGTTAATACAGCGCGTAGAAGAATTCGTAGTTCAGATATAAAAAGTTGTTGTGCTGCCAATAAAATATTTTTGACCGAAGCAAACAAACAGAGAAGAGTAGAATTTGCTTATGAATATATAAATCAAGGTAATATATGGAAAACCGTAATATTTTCCGATGAAAAAAACTTTCAATCATGCAATAATAAGAAAATGCGCGTTTTATAGGCCTTCTGGTATGGAAGATATACAAATAAGACTAATCAAAGTGGACGCTTTCCTATAAACGTTTGGGGCTGGATTAGTGCAAGGGGCCCAGGAGTTTGCCAAATAGTGCATGGGAGGTTGAATGCACCATTATATTGCAACATACTAAACCAAGTTATGATACCATTTGTCGACGCAGTATATGGCCACGGTTTTATATATCAACAAGATAATGCTCCTATATACATAAAGCCAGCATGGTTCAAAATTATGTAGAAGAAAATCGAATTCGTGTTCTGCCTTGGCCCTCGAAAAGTCCGGATATCAACCCAATTGAAAAGGTTTAGGGTGAGATGACAAAATTTATGTATAAACACAACTTCCAGCCTAAAACTCGGGATGAATTAAGCCAAAGGATAATCAAGCATGGGATGCAATAACGCCAGAGTATACGAGAAACCTAGTATTAAGTATGGCACGACGTTTACAAGCGTTAATCGATAATAACGGTGCAACTACCAAATATTAAAAACATGTTATTATATTAAGGTTTAAATATGATTAAAATTTATTGGAACATAATATTAAAAAATTTTATTTTATTTTTGTTACATTTTAAAACACAATATGCGTATTTTAATTTTTCCTCGTATTTCTAAAAATGTGGTATTGTTAAACCTTTTCACTTCCATGACAACTATTATAACAACAATGATAACCTTTCCTCAATAGATTTTATATATTCCTAATAGGAATAAATAAAAAGCATGAAGTCTTCCTCCACTGGTTTAATAAGGTATTAAAATATGGTAGACATTCTACATGTTTCGGGTGTAGAAATACCCATCATCAGGAAGAAGATACAAAGAGAAAAAATAGTTATATTAAATGAGAGGAACAAAGTTAAATGGTAGTGAACATCGATGGACCTCTCATAGAGCCATGAAAGATAAAATAATATAAAATGAGTTAATGATTAAAGATTGGGATACTTAATTCTAAACACTGACCATGGGCAACAGGTAACAGTGATAAGAGGGGCCCGTTTGGGCAAAGAGAAAGATATAAGAAAAATGGAGACTCACAGGTCAAGAACTTTCATCCCGGAAACCAAGGGGAGAAAGAAAGGTTGTTTATTTAACCTCTTTTATAGAAAAATTATTTAGATAGGTAACAGTAAATGTTTCAATGTATACAATTACTGTTACCTATCTAAATAATTTTTCTATAAAAAAGGTAAATAAACAACCTTTCTTTCTCCCCTTGGTTTCCGGGATGAAAGTTCTTGACCTGTGAGTCTCCATTTTTCTTATATCTTTCTCTTTGCCCAAACGAGCCCCTCTTATCACTGTTACCTGTTGCCCATGGTCAGTGTTAGGAATTAAGTATCCCAATCTTTAATCATTAACTCATTTCATATTATTTTATCTTTCATGGCTCCAGCAGAGCTCCATCGATGTTCACTACCATTTAACTTTGTTCCTCTCATTTAATATAGCTATTTTTTCTCTTTGTATATATTGTATAAACATGTAGAATGTCTACCATATTTTAATTTTATTACCTTATTAAACCAGTGGAGGAAGACTTCATGCTTTTTATTTATTCCCATAAATTAACTCCACTTTAAGAATGGACTACTTCTTCAAAATATTCCTTATAGTCCAGGAGCTACTCTACAACAAGAATTTTGCTGTCCCAGTTTTTTTTGGGCGCAATGGTACCAGTGGGGGAAATAAATAATAGAAGCGCTCCCGTGGCCAAAAATAAACAAATCCTGTATGTGATCTTACCTTCTGGCTCCGATGGGAAAACACTTTGATTAGGCGCAGCAATTTGAAATCCTTGGGTGGCGGTAATATCTTTGAACACTTGCTGCCTGTTCCATCTATCCAAATACATGTTGCTGTTCTCGGTACTGCCAAATTGTACACCTTGCGGCGGAGTAAAGAAAGTGGGATTGTTCGTTAAAATGGTGTTTTTATTAATGGCCGCTATGACACTCGTGTCATTCATCGGATTAAATTCTGCCGAAAATGTGTTGGGTACGTTTGTTTGAAATGCATTTTCGGGTAAAAACGTACTTTCTTGGCTAAACAAATCGGGGCTTTCTTTTCCAGGAGTTCCTAACCGTTTAGACCCAATGGGACCTAGATCTATAGGTTTATATGGTTCTACGTACATGGTCGGTTTCGGTGAACACGGTGTATTCTGTTTAAAAGGGCTATTAGAGTTGGAAAGGTTATCGCTATTATGCCCAAATGAATAATTTTCACTGTCAGCGTAAATAACTGGTGATTCGGAACTTGCAGTTGAGATTGGAGATGGATCTGTAACCAGTTCATTACGGGCCACTACGTCACTAAATTTAGCCCTACTTTCACACCAACCCGAGCAGGTTTTGGTTGACGTAGGAAATGGAATGTAAAAACTCATAGGGCTTTTTGAACTATCTTTTTCTGAGATTGAATCGCTTTCACTAGTTTTAGTCTTTCTGTCGTTATGGTTCTTGTTTCTATAAATAAGTTTTTCCTTGCGTTCTTTAAATTTAAGGTCGCGTTTTCTCTTTTCCCTAAAATACATTATATGTGTAAGCAATTAATAAAGCAAATTATATAGTAACAATAAAAGACGGGAAACTATTTTTTTTCATTGTACAACTAAAAAGGGACGTACTCGCGTCGATTTTGCACAACATTATTGCAGGCACACTGCGCATGTCAGGCGAATAACCTGATGGCGGGATATTAAAAATATGTGTAGAAATGGGTTTAATTATTTTTTAATGTTTTATTACGTCACGGTGAGAGTTATAGTTTAGGTTTTTATCTCTATTCATTTTTTCTGAAAGAATATTGTTGGTATTTCTTCAATTTTTTAACTGTAAAACAATTTATGTATGCAGAGACTGCGAGATGAATTGTATGTAGTACAAAAATATATTTGCTCTATTGAAGAAAATAATGTAAAAGATTCTTTATAAGATATGGACCAGCTAAAAACCTACAATTGTTTTATTCAATGGAGTAAATATATTTTTGTACTACATACAATTCATCCCGCAGTCTGTGCACATATAAATTGTTCTACAATTAAAAAAAGTGGAGGTTAGGTTGTTACTTTACAGGAGCTTTACAGCCTCGACAACAACAAAACTTACTGATTAATGAGTAATAGCCTGTCTTTCTATTTTATAATTATGGCCCATATATTAACAAACTGGCAAACTGCGAATAACAAAAATATTCATTAATTAAACCCATTTCTACCTGTATTTTAAATCTCCCGCCATCAAGTTATCCGCCTGACATGCGCAGTGTGCCTGCAATAGTGTTGGAAAATAGGCGCGAATACAGTAAGTACTTAACATAAAGCTGTAACCAACACAATAATAAAATTTAATTTTCATATAGCTTTGTATTTTAAAAATATCAATTTTAAAATAGGCAGATTTTACACAGCCTAGTATTTTAGGTATCACCCTATATAAAAAAGACATAAACTAAAATCAAACACATTGACAAAAATTGAATTGCTAGTAATGCATTTGCCTTTTTATTTTTTGATCAATATTTCCTATTCTTTTCGGTTTATTCAAAAATGGGCCAAATAGTCCGATCAAATTAGACCATAAAATGATAGTGAAGGTACATAAATTTACAACAAGCTGAAAATCAGTAAAAATGTTTAAAACACAAATATAAATAAAATTTAAAAGTTCCCCAACATTCCCGTGTATGGAAAAAATTTGAATCAAGGTCAAAGGGCAAAAAAATTACTTTTTCGCGATTTTTAGCAAAACGGTAAGTTTTATCATAAAAATACTTTAGACAAAAATTGTAGATCATAAAATTATCTAAAAAAAAAATGCATTAATACTTTTTTTCTCACGAGCCATCGTTTCTGAGATATAACGATTCAAAAAGTTGTAATTGTCGAATCGAAAAAAAGTTATTCCTTATAAAAAGTTTTGCTTTTAAAATTATTAAGATTGGCTTAAGAATTTTTTTTTTGTATATTACAACTCTAGAGATGTATATACGTGGCGTACTCATGCATATTATGACAACTTTTACAACTTTTTAAATCGTTACCTATATCTCAGAAACGGTGGCTCGTAGGAAAAAAGTATTTATACATTTTTTCTAGATAATTTTATGATCTACAATTTTTGTCTAAAGTATTTTTATGATAAAACTTACCGTTTTGCTCTAAATTGCGAAAACTCATTTTTTTGACCTTTGACCTCGAGTCAAATTTTTTCCATACACGGGAATGTTGGGGAACTTTCAAATTTTATTTATAATTGTACTTTGAACATTTTCACTGATTTTCAGCTTGTTATAAATTTATGTATCTTCGAATGTGTAATTTGACCGGATCACAAATACCCGTTCTTGAGTGGCAATTACCTACAGTTTTGAACTAAAGAAATTTTAACTTGAAGAAGTAGTCTATACTTAAAGTGGAGTGGAAATTCAGAAGGAAAGAAATAAGAACACAAAGTCTTCCTCCACTATTATATTAAAGAATTTCTTATGGTTTAGAAAAACTTTCTTTTTCTACATGTTTCGAATGCAGAAGCATTCATCTTCAGGAGATTGAACGAAAAAGAAGAAATTGATAGATATCACCTTAACGGAGCATCAAAATTGTAAGTTCAATGAGTAGAACGGTGAGAAAAACAATACACACGTGGCATTGTAAAAAGAAATATATATGGGATTAAGGCCCAGGGCACTATAAGAGTTTAAATGTGGAATAAAGGGTATAACATCTATGTGTGAGAAGAATAGCGGATATAATAATATTGGAAAAAATAGATTTTGCTAGTTTTGTAGTTAACTTCAGATCTGTCAACTGTCACCAAGTTTATCTCCTTTGGAAATGTAGTTGCGTTCGCGCCTAATTTTATTTAATCCAAAAAGATTTCTTAAAAATTTAACTTTTAACTACAAAATGCTAAATACACTAGCAAAATCTATATTTTCCAATATTTCTATTCTTAATCAATAGTCGATATGTGGTCTTCATCTAGTAAATCTTATTAGAACTACCACTTTAAACAAAAAACTTCATTTTTAATACAATTTAATAACTTTTATTTTCATTCTCTATTTTTTCTGTAATGATCAGCCAACAATTTTCTTGAATTATTAACCTTTTCTTTTTTCAATTCCACATATTATTATATCCGCTATTTTTCTCACACATAAATGTTATACCTTTTATTCCACATTTAAACTCTTATAGTGCCCTGGGCCTTAATCCCATATATATTTCTTTTTACAATGCCACGTGTGTATTGTTTTTCTCACCGTTCTACTCATTGAACTTACAATTTTGATGCTCCGTTAAGGTGATATCTATCAGTTTCTTCTTTTTCATTCAATCTCCTGAAGATGAATGCTTTTGCATTCGAAACATGTAGAGAAAAAAAAATCTAAACCATATGAAATTCTTTAATATAATAGTGGAGGAAGACTTTGTGTTCTTATTTCTTTCCTTCTAAAGAAATTTTGTTTAATTTATTTATTGGTGTCAACGGGGACAACAAAAAGGTAACCACATAATATATTCAACAATTTGTATAAATCAATATACAGGGTGGCCCATTTGTCTGACAAAGTAATATACCGTCTCTACTATTAAAGATATCAAGAAAGTTTTTATAAAAGTTGTGAGGCATAAAAAAATATTTAATCTAAAATTATTTTTTAATATACAGGATGGCCCAGAAAAGTAGGACAATAAAAAGATACATTTTTTTAAATGAAACACCATATATATTTTAGCATTTTTTGTTTCCTTACAAATTTATCCATATGACGCCATATTTAGTTTTTTAATTTTTTGCAACGTTGCCAAATAAAATGCAAAATTCTTATAATTTTGAAAAAAACATTATAGTAAAAAATAACATGTATTTCTCAATAAGAGTATCGAAAATCGAAAATTTCCTGTCAGCTCTTAAGTTTAGGGATAGAAAAACTGTCTTAAATGTTTAAGTACCTAAAATTTTGTACAGGGTGTTTTCTGTTGACATATAAATATACAAAACTTTGAAATACAATAACTCTGTTTTTTCAAATGAGATACCCTATATTTATTAGGCTCGTCTGATAGATATTGTAAGTATCTTCTATTAATGTTAAGTCATACCTATACCTAAATTTACTAGTTTTGACAATATTTCTATTTTTATTTAAATATTGGTGAAAAAAACTATAGTTTTAATTTTTCTAGTAGGCCATGACCAGCAAAGTAAAAACAAATGTAATTGAGTATAATGTCATATTATAATAATTTGATAACCATAGTTAGTTACGTGTTTATTTAATTAAACAAAACTTATTTTTTATTACGCAACTTGATATTGAAAATAAGTTCACAAACATTATAAATATAATAATTATAAATATGACATTATATTATATTACATTTGTTTTGACTTTACTGGTCATGGCTTAACTAGAAAAATAAAAACTATATTTTTTTTCAACAAAATTTAAATAAAAATCGAAATTTTGCCAAAACTAGTGAATTTAGGTATAGGTATGACTTAACAATAATAAAAGATACTTACATTATCTATCAGACGAGCCTAATAAATATAGGGTGTCTTATTTGAAAAAACAGAGTTATTGTGTTTTAAAATTTTGTATATTTGGATGTCAACAGAAAACACCCTGTACAAAATTTTAGGTACTTAAAGATTTAAGACAGTTTTTCTATCTCTAAACTTAGGAGCTGACAAGAAATTTTCGATTCTGGATACTCTTATTAAGAAATATAGGTAATTTTTGTTTGTAATGTTTTTTCCAAAATTTTAAGAATTTTGCATTTTGTTTGGCAACGTTGCAAATATTTAAAAAACTAAATATGGCGTCATGTGGATAATTTTGTAAGGAAACAAAAAATGCTAAAATATATAGGGTGTTCCATTTAAAAAAATGTATCTTTTTATGGTCCCACTTTTTTGGACCATCCTGTATGTTTAAAAACAATTTTAGATTAAATATTTTTTTATGCCTCACAACTTTTATGAAAACTTTTTTTTTGATATCTTTAACAGTAGAGACGGTATATTACTTTGTCAGACAAATGGGCCACCCTGTAAGTACCTACCTACATATGTAACAAAACAATACTAAAATAAGACTAGAACTAAATAATTTACATTACCTTGTATTCTGTACGAATTAATAAAAGCAAGAAACGAACGTTTGTAAAATTTGTCCATTTTTATTCTTTTTGCTGCTTTTATGACATTATAAATTCAACTTTGTTTAACTTTAAATTGTAGGTAATTATGCTTCAAATATGGGGGATTTATGGATAAAACAAAAAAGTAACGAAATGTTTAACAAAATACGAACGTCACTAGACCTCACTCTTAAGTGAGCTGAGAACAATTTTATGTGTCGAACTTTCTGTTAGAAATGCAATCGTACGTACCTGTTATGGCCGTTATGTTTAAAGCCAAAATTATCATCGACTTTAAACATTGGTTGATCATTAGATTGGTCCGGTGGATTTTCTTTATTTCTTGACTTACTATTTACAAAACTAACATGTTTATTTTTAATTTCTTGAGCCTCTTTCAAATTGACCACATTTACAGTCTGAGACGAAACATTCACTTTTTGTTTTGGCCAACTATTAAGTCTTTGGTTTTCCTTGTCAACTTCGTCGTAGTTGGTACTACTATTGCTACTTTCGGTTGTGGTAGAAGAAGCCTCTTCCTCTTGCCCAGGTACTGTAGTAAATTTGATTTGTTTCTTCGGAGGATTTCTTTTTAAATCAGCCTCCTTTTGTTGAGCATGCTTTTCTTTTCGACCTTTTTCTTCCAAAAGCTTAAGTACTTTTTCAGTCTTTCTTTCCCTTGATTTTAACCTGTGGCGTTCAAAGAGAAGATCCTTTTTCCTTTGTCTCTCGCTAATCCTCTCCCTTTCACATTCATCATCAAGATTATTGTCTTCGTCGTTTAGACTGTTTTTCTGTGCTAATTTTTTCTTAGCTTTACCCGTCGTTGGTATAATGGCGGGCTCAGATTTAACAATGTCATTTTCACTTACTTCGTTAGTATCTACTTCAAGCAATTTTTCTTTTAATGAAGATTGAATTTCTTCCCTAACTTGGCGACCAATTTTTCTGAGATCTAACACTGGCAAAACAGGCGGACTGTTTGAGGCTATATATACCTCCCACGCTTGCTTTTTAATAGTTTCAGCATCCAGCACTGCTATAAATATTATGAGAAAAAGCATTACTTTCATAAAAACAATCGTAATGTAGCTCATGTAAATTTCCCAAGGCGGGCGTTCTATTAACTTGTCGCAATCTGCACAATAACTGAAGGGAATTGTGGCATATAAAGAATAGTTGACGTATGTATTTAAACTTGTGCCAATAACTAATGTCCTTTGGACTCTTGCGAGTGTTAAATCTGGCGTAAAAGCAATATCAATTTTTTTGGAAATATTCGGCTGTAATGTAAAAGGTTCACAGCCCAGTACCTGTAATAAAAATAAATTTATATTTATGGGATTTTGATGACCTCAGAGGTTAACGTATTATTATATTTTATATTTGCAATGGGCGATTACAACTGTACAGGATGTCCCAAATTCGATGCTCATCATGGGTATCTCGGAAACTATAAGAGATACGGCATTGGTTAAATGTGGACAAAGTTGCAGAATTTTGTGCCCAGTAATATCGTAAAAAAAAATTTCAGTTTTTTTTACTTTTCGAAATATTCGAAAAAAACTAAAATTGTGAGTTTTTGTTTTTTAATTTATCTGACTTATTTTAACCGCTATAGAAAAACAAATACAACATTGTTAAAAAAACTATATTAGCTTTATACCACCTTGTTTTTAGAATTTCGGTACAACATTTCGTTTTTGTGGAATTCTAACAACTTTAATTTTTTAAATACGGACATTTTTGATTTTAAGTCTTAATTGCAACCATGTATCACACTTAATAATTTTTAGACGTTTTGATGTCATCTTTACATCATCAGGATAATTACTTTTAAATAAATGTGACTCTGGCATTTATTTAGGGCATATTTGCATACAGCCGGATGTTATTAGTATATTTTGTAAAAAAAAACATAAACATAAAGAATTATCTTAAAGAAATAATCCATACTTAAAGTTGAGTCAAATTCAGAAGGAAAGAAATAAGAACACAAAGTCTTCCTCCATTGTTATATTAAAGAAACATTTTTGATTAAAAAAAATTCTCTCTATGTTTCGAACGCAGAAGCATATATCTTCAGGAGAATAAATTATTTATTATTATATATATATATTATTTATTTATTTTCCTGAAGATGAATGCTTCTGCCTTCGAAACATGTAGAGAATTTTTTTAAATCAAAAATCTGTGTTTAATATAACAGTGGAGGAAGACATTGTGTTCTTATTTCTTTAATTCTGATAAAGAAGTATGTGTGTTCAAGTGTTCAAACAAGTGTCCTTCCTTTCGAATCCATTTTTGAGTAAGCCTCCGGAATTTAAATATTCTCCGTTGAACATAACCACAACTCAAACTCACTACATCTGTTGACATATTTAAGCCCAACAGTAAAGTATAAAGTTTCCGTCATAGCCACCTTTGGTTTGTTTAACTTTATTTCATGCTTTGTTATAATTTATACTAAATATTAGATTTGAGTTTTTTGTCAGGGTTCCTTGTGTGGTTGGATTCAACTTTTCATTTATTCATTTTTTAATTTAAAATTTTTGTTTGTTTTCTAATTAACTGCTTTAGATATCTCATTATTAAAATCTAGAATTACGATGTAATTTTAAAAAAATTGAGAAGTTCCGCTTTGTTTTTTAGGAAAAATACTTTGATACTCAGAGAATTCTTACATCACATTAATAACTTTGCACCGACAATTAAATTCACCATGGAAAAAAAAGAGAGCAACCAATTACCTTTTCTAGACGTCAATGTAGAGAAAAATGGCAACACCTTCCTAACCTCAGTGTACAGAAAACCTACACATACAGGGCAATATCTCAATTATACATCATATCATGTGGACAAAAGCGGAAATCCTGGAAAAAGAACCGCACTGGAGGAATAAGTTTAAGGAAGCTGCTACCATACACCAAAATCCAGGTTGCTTTAGTAAGCCTTCATTAGACATGAGAAACGTCTGGAAACCCTTGTTAAGTAAATGTAATCTTAGAATAAGACCACCTATAAGTTAAACGCATGATTCATCGAGCATGACTCATCAAGCATGACTCATCCAGTTATGCGTCATCACCTAGCAACACGCATGACTCCGCCCACTAGTCATGCGTCACAGCACCTGCCTAGTATAAATAGAGCTGTAGTTACCGTACTTATTCATAACATGTCACCTTAGTTTTTTATTAAATGATTGAGACCATGACTTTGTGATTTTTGTCTTCCTATTTATGTACTTATTCAGTATTCACCTGAAGACTGGAGATACCAGTTGAAACGTAGTGATTCTAAACAAATAAAGACAATGCAAGTCCAAAACTCTAATGCCGTTCAAGATATAAATATATATTATATAGTAAGTTCATTCTATAACTGTTAAATTCCGCATTCATTTCCATTTTGTATTTGGTAAAAATTGTTAAGTAACTGACACCAGAGCCGTATTTATTTAAAAGTAATTATCAAATTCCTGATGAGGTAAAGATGACATCAAAACGTCTAAATATTATTTTATGGTTGAATTTAGGGCCCAAAGGGGTCTCAAAATATAAAATGCAGGTCCGTTTTCAAAAAATTAAAGTTAATAAAGCTAAAAAAGTTGCTTTAACAATGTAGCGCTGCCTAGCGGGACTCCTGTAATTGTGACGAATGTCTTTACAGGAGATTTCCTCTTAACATTTTTACTTATTTCTATAAGTTTGTTAGAGGTGCTGGTATGCTCAAGAGTGTCTAATAACGATACAGATGGCGCTCCGTGCCACATCTTACTGGTGTGTCCCACCACTGTGCTGCCATAAGCAGCTTTGAGTTCTCTTTGTTTCGTCGGATCCTAGCTCTACTGATGAGTCATGATATGACGAAACGCGTCTAGGGATGGATCTGACGAAATAAAGAGAAATTCTTCTTCTGTGTTCTTGTTTTCGGTTAATAAACCGATGCGAGTTAGCGCTGCCTAGCGGGACTCCTGTAATTGTGACGAATGTCTTTACAGGAGATTTCCTCTTAACATTTTTACTTATTTCTATAAGTTTGTTAGAGGTGCTGGTATGCTCAAGAGTGTCTAATAACGATACAGATGGCGCTCCGTGCCACATCTTACTGGTGTGTCCCACCACTGTGCTGCCATAAGCAGCTTTGAGTTCTCTTTGTTTCGTCGGATCCTACCTCTACTGATGAGTCATGATATGACGAAACGCGTCTAGGGATGGATCTGACGAAATAAAGAGAAATTCTTCTTCTGTAATGTTGTATTTGTTTTTCTGTAGCGGTTAAAATAAGCCAGATAAATTAAAAAACTAAAAATTTTTAGTTTGTTTCGAATATTTCAAAAAGTAAAAAAGAAAGCTTAATTTTTTTTACAAAGTTACTGAGCACAAAATTCCGCAACGTTTCCTCACTTGAACGATGCTGTATCTCTTATAGTTTCCGAGATACCCATGATGAGCATCGAATTTGGGACGCCTTGTCAGATAAACGTGGTAAATAAGAATTTGAAGGAAGCTGGGTTATCTAGGAATTAATAATTTAAATTACTCTACACTGTACAGTACTGAAGAACGATTATTAATAACATGTCAATTAAATGCAACAATGCAAATGATTATCGTCGCGGTCGCTTGGAGACTGAGGCGCTCAGTCGTGAGATTCTGACATGTTGTAGGTCGCGTAGCGGTAACGTCGCCATTACTTTGGCGAGCGGAACTCTATTTAAAGCCATGCATTTAGGAATTTGCCACGTCTCAACAGATACATCGCTTCGCGCTAATTTATGAACGGCTTTGGGAACTTACCTTGAAACCAAATCCTTCACACGGCTGTCCATTTATGTGAAAACTATTAACTTGAATAGGAATGTCTCCCAAATTTCTTGCTGTAAAGCTCCTTTTAACAGTTAAATTGGGAAGAATTGGGGTTTGATACGCTTCTTCCTCCTTACACAATGTTAATTGTTTTTCAGTTATTTCAAATAACAACGGCTGTAATGCTCCAGGTTTACGATTACCAAATTTAAAGACAGGTATGGTGCCTTTACCATTTAACCTTACAACCTCCAATATGGTAAGGTTGTTACGAATAAACAGTAAACTGGAATAAAGTTTTGCATCCTCTGCCAGAAACCCCACAGTAACTCGTTTTATTTGTCCAGGCAGCAGTATAAAAGGAAGCGAGTGTTTAAAAACGTTGATTCTTAAATTATCCCAAAAATATTTACGCTGATGGTCCACTGTTTTTTCTTCAAACGAAAACCACTTGTTACTGGTATATTTAATTTCCGAGGGAGAAATGAATTTCGTTGGCAGGCCGTCATACAACATTTCAGCATGTGGGTAATCATTTTCAAATAAAATCTGGACTACCACATTGTTACTAGCAGGATTATGCAGAACTAACGTTTTGTATGACGTATTGCTCACCTGTGTCAACGGAAACTCTAACGTCGAATTGTTAGCTAATGAATTTTCATGAATTAAACTGGGCCAAATGTATCTCACCTTGCTGGTAAAAATCTGACCCTTAACTTCTGACGTGTCAAGACGTAAAGTTATATTTGTCCATACTTTGGAACCGTAACCGGTAAAGTTCGTAAATCTATTATAAAACATATTGGCGAGCTTCATGTCATACTCAGAAACTTGTTTGTTGATAACTAATGTTCTCAGCCAAGATGCTAAAAAAATAAGCTAGTTTGTAAAAAATTTCAAAACCTAAAAGTTAACGTCAATAAAGTAGTAGAGTTTAGTGTCCGTATAAGTAAAATAGAAAGAAAATTTTTAGCGACAGGCGGACAAAGTAGTGCATCTATCTTTTGCAATAAAGTATACAGGGACGCCAAAAATAATGGGTTCCTTGAGGAACAGGTAGACAATGACAGGCTGTCCTTGTTAGGACTCATCAGAAAGCCAAAACCTGTAAGCAATTCCCAATACAGCGAAATTATTTTGTGAACTGTTAACAGGTTTTGGCTTTCTGATGAGTCCTAACAAGGATGAAACAGCCTGTTATTGTCTACCTGTGCCCCAGGGAACCCAATACCTTTGGCGTCCTTGTGTATTTTAATGTCAAAGATAGATGCACTACTTTGTCCGCCTGCTTACTGCTACTTAAGGCATCTAAGGGTGGGTATTAAATTTAAAACCGTCCTAAATTAACAATTGGGGGCTCAAAATAAAAAAAAAAACGTGTCGGATAGAGTCAACTAAGGGTGATATTACAGAAGCTCTGATGACAAAAGCTGAAACTTTCGCAGAAATGTATTTTAATGTTAATAATGACCTACAAATACTTCTTTCTTGGCTTTAATCAAATAAACTAACATTAAATTTTACAAAATCTTCCTTTATGTTTATAACTAAAAAAGATAAATTCTTTGATTCATCCCTTAACATTTAATAATTTTCAAAAACGACAACATTTTTAGGATTAATTTTAGACAAAAATTTCAATTGGAAAAGTCATATCAAGTAAATTCAATATCTCCTCTAGTATCAGTTTTGTACAGAGCTAGATATTATATTCATTTAAAATTTCTAAAAAATATTTTTTTTTATTGTTATATTCAAAATTACATGCTTCTGCATAAAGATCTACTTTAATTATTTTTTTTCGTTAATTACATAATTAATTAAATTGGATTAACATCATTTTAATTTTTTTTTCTATACAGGGTGTCCCACCGGGAACCGCTTCGATCGGTATAATATGGAAAACTATAAATAGGAAAATTTTGAAAATTTGACAGTATGTTAATGCTGATGGTGCCGATTGGGCTCAAATATTTTCATAATGGTGGCACTTCCGGTTATACCGGAAGTAAGTGTCAACTTGTTTATTTTAAATAGAACACCCTATATATTATTACATTTTTGCATTCTACGCAAGATTCTAGACAGATTTTGTATACCATATCCTATAGGGTGTTCTATTTAAAATAGTTATGAAAATAATTGAGCCCGGTCGCCCCCATCAGTATTAGCATACTGTCAAATTTTCAAAATATTCCTATGTATAGTTTTCCATATATCGATCGAAGCGGTTCCCGGTGGGACACCCTGTATATTATTATTGTTTGCCATATTAGTATATCGCCACTCCATGTAATGAACTAGAATAGTTAGTTTGGAATAAAGGTATTTTAAGGTAAAAGTAGCCGTTTACAGATACAATTTAAATTTAAAGTTTTCATTGCAAGCGAATAATTTTTAAAGATGCCATATTTATACTAGCATAAATTACTTCACATTTCGTAATTAAAAAGTAAATCTAAAAAAACGTTACATGAAAAACACAGTTTAAGAATGCATCTTTTAATAACGTTAACTAAATTACATTGTATGGCTCATTTCCGAGAAAATCAGTGACAGCGGAGGGTAAGCGAGGGTTAACGTTAAAATTAAGTACCTGATCCTTCGTTTAAAAACCCAGTATAACATTCCGAATTGCAGTCTAAATCAGGGTTAAAGTATAAATGACCGATAGTCCTATCCGAGTTCGTCACAATTGTTCCTGTTATGGCGGCAGATACCCTTTTATCTGGAGGAAGGGCTAGAATATTCTCCACTGACATTTTTTCAGAAAATGTCGAAAATACTTTAAGAGGGTGAGTACAAGTTTTTGTCTAAAAGAAAAAATATTAGTATTAATTAGAAGTTTTGTGGCCGTACTAATAATCAAGGAGATAAAATTAGCAGCTAGAGAACAGTGTTGTGTATCTGTCCTTTGAACTAAAGTACAGTGACGGCTCGTCACTAAAAAATAAAATAAAACCAGGAGGAAAGTTTTTCGATAATATTAAATATTAATGTACCAATACAGCTACCATTTTAGCCTTTAAAAAATAATTTTGTATTTTTGTGACAATTGACAATAATTATAAACACTCGTGCATTTTGACGCGCCCCAGCCGAAAGTGTCCGTTAGCTCAAAGCACTGCACCATTGTTTTAGCATTGGTTCGCCTAACTTTAAGGTATTTATTTTGAGGTTTTGCGAAACTTACGGTTATAGATATCGTTTTTACGTGATTTACTGTGTGATTAAAAAGTTTTGTTTTTATTTTTCAGGTAATTCAGTAGTGTACGTACCTACTTAGTATTGTGTTTTAAAAATGAACCCAATTAATGACATAGTTTGTAATTTGTTGGAAACTCCATTCAGTCGTTGGACAGATGAGGATAAGAGAGACGTTTTGTTACACGAGTTTTTAGTCAGTTGTTTAAGTACGTACCCGCACTATACCTAGCTCTTCACCATTTTTTAAGACCGCGAACCGCCACTGCTAAAGTAGGCAGGGACTCCAACCAACATAATGCGCTCCGGGTTCCCCGGGGCCAGCTAGACAATGACGGCCGTCTCGTCCTTATGAGGATTTCCGATTGGTTATAATAAGGACGAAATAGCCGTCATTGTCTACCTAGCTCAATGTATGATATGACAATTCTTTCAACTCATTAAAAACCTACTCAGTCACGTTCAAACAATTTTAAAATCTCCAAACACGCACGATAAATGACATAGGTCCGATAAAAACATGTTTTTAACACTGAGCATGCGCTTCACTTATTATCGATCGGGAACGTGCAGCTTGTCATTCTTGTTTTGTCAGTTTTTTTTACATCCGAATTGTTGTGAAATTTTGATTCATTTTTGATTAAAATAATTTTAATTAAGTCCTAAAACTTTTGGCCAGTTTTTCTTGGATAAACTGCGACTCTCCTCCTGACAAGGATATTAATATTTTATTTGAAACTTTGATACTGATGTTTTGAACAGCACTTTACAACACAATGCTTAGTTTTCTTGGTAGAAATACTTTTATATTGAGTGTTTTTTTTTAAAGTAATCTAAAATATTTCAAGTAACCATTCCTCTAGGCACAGACGCACATCTTCGCAGGCAGCATGAAGTATTGCGCCTCAACAATGACCTGGAAGAAATTTTGGCTTGGGGTGACAGAAACCAAGTCGAATTTAATGCTAAGAAAACCCAGGCAGCAGTCTTCTCCAAAAAGTTTAACATTGCAGAACCGGATATAGTCATGGCAGGACACGCAATTCCCCTGGCACCGTCTATTAATTTGCTGGGGGTCAATCTGGGAGGTAATATGTCTTGGCATGATCACGTTGCCGCAATTGCCAAGGCAGCTGCACAGAAACTTGGTGTGCTTTTCCGCACCAAAAGGTTGTACACACCTCATCAACTTTTGACACTCTACAAAGCCCAGATTCGACCATCATTAGAATATTGCTCTCATGTCTGGAGCTCTGCACCCAAGCACACCCTTCGGCTACTGGATTCCATTCAAAGGAGAGCCATTCGTCTGATCGGCGACCCCGAGCTGACCAAGACCCTCGATAGCCTGGAGCATCGAAGACAGGTTGGTGATTTGGCTCTCTTTTACAGATATTTCCATGGCAGGTGTTCGACTGACATTGCCCACTTGATTCCACCTAGAGCAATGCAAAACAGAAATACACGGCGAACCACTGCCGCTCATCCATATGTTGTTCAGCTTAGTACTCCTCGAACTTCATTGTTCAAGAATTCTTTCATCTGGAGAACGTCATCTTTGTGGAATGATCTTCCTGGGGTCGTGTTTCCCAATGAATACAATCTTCAACGTTTCAAGACCAACGTTAATCGCTTTTTTCGCACTCGCACCGCTCCCAGAGCGCCTTAAAGGATTTTTCCTACAGTGCAGATGTTTTATCATAAAAAAAAAAGGCTTTTTATGAAAATAACTTCATACATAGGTCCAAAAATTCTAGTTCTCTGTACAGTGTTAAAAACGGAAGATTTTCTTTTTAAAAACTGTTAACGATAAACCGCTTATCCGAGGAAATGTTGTAAACAAAACTGTAATTGTTTTACGAACGAAGTGCGTGCAAGCAATGCTATCTATAATTTTTAAAAATATATGCACTCCACTGATATTTCTAACTTAGCGAGAACCGTTTAACAACTTCAAGTATATAATATAAACGCAGTTTTTTAAAGTTAGGCTTTATACAATTTTGAAAAATATTATTTATATAAATTATTCATAACAATATTAATTACGGCAATTCAAATAATATTTTTAAATTATCTCTTTTTAATAACCATGTTATATCTCTAATTATATTACTAATAATAAGATTATTTTCAATATTTAAAATATAATAAATGTGTTTATTTATCTTCCTCAATAAACGTTTTCTTTGATCCCCCGAAGACGTGCTTCTTAGGGGCAAACTTTGTATTTTAAATTATAAATATATAAGAATATTAAAATAGGTTTTTAAAAATATTTGTTAATATTATATAAAAGTTAAATTGCAAATAAAACGTTTAACTATATGTATATAAATATAAATGCAGTTTTTTTGAAGATATAGGATATACAAATTTTGAAAAATATATTAATCATAACAATATTTATTAAAACAATTCCAAAAAAATCTTTAAGTTAGCTGTTTCCAATAGTCATGCTTTTATTTCGACTTTATATTTTTTTATTGAAATATATATTTTAATTTTTGTTGGTAAATAATCGTTTAAATAAAACATCAATATTTGAAATTTTTTTGTCTCTGTCTTATTTATTTTAGGGTTTATGGTTATTTCATATTTATGACGTGTATCATGATTATGGTTTTTAAACTGTATAAGATATTTATTTTTAAATATGTATATTAAGATGTGATAAATGTAAAGTTGTCTAATATTAATTTTTTTGTTTCAGAATATGTCATTGAAGGATAAAGATAATCTTAAATTAGAGCCCTGTACAGGCCGGAATTTCACGACTCAACCCGGCCCGAGCCGGAATTTTGCGGCGCGGCCCGGTCCAGCCCGTCAATCAAAATCGAATAGCTCGGCAACCCCGGAAGGCTCGAAAAAAATTATTAGGCTTGAAAATTATTTTATAAATATTCATAGCACATAAGTAAACCAAGGCTGACCTGAAAGACCGGCTGGCCACAAAAGTCCGGCAGGCCCGGTAAGCCCTACAGGCCCGGTAAGCCCTACAGGCCCGGTAAGCCCTACAGGCCCGGTAAGCCCTACAAGCCGGACACGCTCGAGAAAAATTGTTAGGGTCCGAAAACCCGAATCTTTATTGATTAAGTGGCCTGGCCCGACCCAGACTTGCCCGCGTTAAGGCCCGAGATGAAAACCCGGCCCGTGCAGGCCTATATCTCTAATCACAACGAAGTTATTTTACTTTTTCGCATTATTGGCCAACACTGTACGCAATCTTTTATAATAACAAATACTTACAGGAAAACAATTTTTAAATGTTAACTCATCCTCATCTATCTCCAGTTTTCCGTCTGACACTCTGTAATGAACAGGTAAGGATAGATTTTCATATGGCGTTTGTATCTGTATATCGCCCCACATCTGCCCGTCCTTGTTATTTGTGCTTATTATTATTTTAATAATGGCGTATCCTTGCGCTATTATTCGATCCTATAATGAAAATAAAGTTATTTAAACAATTTAAAGAAGTAGTCTGTACTTGAAGTGAAATGGCAAGTTAAATGGGGAGAAATAATACTCTAAATCGACCTTTACTAAGATATATTTAATAAAAAATTGTTTTTAATGTACTCTACCTATTCCGAACGTATAAACGTTCATCTTCAGGAGAAGTATAGCTTATAAATATTAGGAAATTGTGAGTGACAGCTCATACAGCTTTTGAAGGAGATTATTTATTAAATAAAAATGATGAAGAACTTCTATAAAAGTAGGGGAGAAAATATACTACCCAGTCTTGGAGGCAGTGGCGTATTTAGGGGGGGGGGGGGGTGCTGGACTGTAGCCCCCACCCCCAAGCCTCGGAGCTCGACTCTAAAAATTTGATTGCAACCTAATTTTTGAGCGCTTGGACACTTGATTTACATCCTTAAATAATGCATCCTTGGCTTAGATTACAAAGGTTTTGTAGGAAACGTTTAGTTTTTCAACTTTTCCTTCTAAAAGTCCTGTTTTATATAGAGTAAAAGTTTCAGACGCATATCGTCTTAGTTAATGGTTTGTGATGCAATTTTAAAGGAAATTAGAAGATAATAGTATTTTTCTATTATATACTTTTCTATCCCGTCTCCCCCTTTTAAATTAACAAAACTATAACCAAATGCAATAAAATATTTTTACAACAAACTAAAAAACAATTATTTGAAACATTTTTTATGGAAGAAGTGTGATAATTTATAATAAAAAAAAAATAGTGCGGGAAGAAACGAGAATACTTTATTATGAATATACAAAACGGCATTTAAGGAGTATTTCAAAACCTTAGCATTTGCACCAAAAACTGCTGTTAGATTTATGCTCCTGAAATACATGATTTCAAAAACAATAATCAATTTTGGCGTGGTGGGCGATATTTACTTTATTTTTAATCATGAAAAACCGAGCTCGAAACACGCTGGTTACAGTCATACATACGTCTCATATGTTAAAATTTGTCGGATTGTCGCCAATATTCATATTTTCCCAAATATAAAAATTGTTTTTTTTTAAATAAAGAGCCAGCTAGGAATATCAAAAAAAACATTTACAAAAACAAATTTAATCCAACCATGCAAGGGGGGAGAAAGGTAATAATTTAATTTTGGAAATTTGATAGTCTGCCTGCGGCGCTTTTTTGCCTTCTTCACTAGGTACAATGTCATGAAATACATGTAGCCCCGACTGTCCCTCTCTCCAGAAAAAAAAATGTCCAACTTACGACCACTGAGCCCCCCCCCCCCCCCCCTCCCCCCGAGTATATTTTCTGGCTATGCCACTGCTGGTGGGAGGTGGGATTTAAGGCTTTGAATGAGATAACTCTTAAGCCAATTTCCAAATTTTTGTTTATGGTCCTCCAATAATTGGGCGCGTTTAATATTTATATACTTACACATTTACTAAGATTTGTAAAGGAATTAAGTAACAAAACCATTTTATGGTCCCCAGTGCCACATCCGTGAAGTTCAAGGTCGGTCATAGGCAACGACGAGTACACGTGAATCAGCGGCAAATCAACCGGATTCGGATTGGTTAGCATAAAATATACTTCCTTTATTGTATTATATCCGATTAGACCGATATTGAGTGAATAATCGTCACTAGCAAAGGGTAAATGCTAAAAAAATTAAAAATTATAACTAAATACAAAAATCATTATGAAATACAGTCTGTCGAAAAAGAATGAAATACTGCAAATATTTCAAAAACTATTTTTGAATTAAATACATTTTTTGAAAAGTGGTACATCCATATGGTTAAAAACGGCAGACCTAGGACGGATGAAACCGTTTTTGTAATTATACAGGGTTGTTCAGAAACAAAAACTAGCTTCTTCATTTTAAATAGAATAACCGGCATATTTTTAAAGAATCAAATAAGGTTTATTCTTTTCTTCACCGGTAAATTCAACCAGTGGTGGAACTGATGAACTTATAATTGACAGCTGGTGGAATAACGTCATCAATCGGTTGGTTAATGATTTTAGGATCTCTCGTTGACGTTGATAGAAATCAACAGAAATCCACCACGAATTGTATTGTTTTTCTGTAGCGGTTAAAATAAGTCAGATAATTTAAAAAAAACAAAAACTCAAAATTTCAGTTTTTTTCGAATATTTTGAAAAGTAAAACAGACCCAAGTAGCATTTTTAGACACATTAAGGTAAATGTATCCCTACTACACAAATTGGAAACTGTTGGCAACAAATATGGAAACATTTTTAAAACGTATACATTTTAAATGGCGCATTTGCACGTGTTTCCAAGCGGGTGGTACTAGCTGTGACTTTCGCTGTTTCGATGCAAAATCGAAACTTTTATTGAAAATGTTTCGGAAATATTTCGAAACTGTTTCATCAAATGACAGTTGTAGGGTGCGGGGCAATGTTAAAGCATGCGTGAGACCAGTACCAAATTGTTTCCAAGTGTGGCTAATTTTACATGTGTAAATGTCAAAATGGACAAAATAAGAAAACATGTAATTAGAACACGGCCACTGTAAATAATTTCGCCATGATGAATTTATCACAAGTTTATTTCCTATTTTTCTAAGTTATGATAGATTTATATTTCATACAGTTATTGCAGAAGAGAACCAAAAATCACTATCGAAAATTTTTTTATCGTGCAATTTAGTAATTTAGCTTTATATTCTTAATGCGCGCTCAATTTATATGCATTTACAGAAGAAATTATAATTTACTAAAAAAATAATAATTAAAATTTTTTCCAAATTTTATTTATTTCTTTTTTAAATCAAGTTAACTAGCAAAAGGGAACTAATGTAACCACTTTTGGCTTTTCAAAAAACGCAAAAAGTTAATTAAAACCCATTTTAACAAAATAGAAATAGATTTTAAAAAATGGCTGCCACAAAGCGATACATTTATTCTAGTTCAAAATGGACTCCATACACATTTTCTAGTATTTGGTTTCTATAATGTTTCGTAAATCATGAATCCATAATTAATAGAAAATGTGTGTTAACATTAACTGTTTCGATTTACCGTCATAATGCACTGTCAATGTCGAATAGTTCACATAACCTATAACCAATTTTATATTTTTTTAAACTGTTTTTGTTTTGAACCAAAAATAAAAGCATGCTCATACTAAAGCCGTTTTTAGTCAAGGTTAATAATAATTGCAGTGTTATTTTGTATAGATCAGTTTAATAAATCTTTTTTAATGGTTCATTTTCTGTTCTTGACCTGCGCTAACATAAAGAAGTTTAATAAAACTGTTTTATAAACAAACTGTGAAATTCTGTAAGAACTTACATACCTAGGATCCAGATGTCGATGGGACATCACTTATTCGAAAATTAGGCTGTGGTTTAACTTCTTTCTTTTCAATTTAAAATTATTTCTTTTTAGTGTCATAATCTTAAGGAATGTTTAGACTGGTTTCGTCCCATATTTTTAAAAAACACAGTTTGTTAGAATGGTTCAAAAAACCAAACTATAGGTTACGACATTTGTTTCGGGCTTGTGTGAATAAAAGCGTGGAAGTATATTCCTGGAAGCTTCGAAAAATAGTTTCTTCATACGTTTCATGAAGGATACCATTGTTTGCTAAATATTTCGAAGCAAAAATTCCCAATTTGTTTTGATTAACTTAAACCGAGAATGTGTCGCTACAATTTGGGAGCGCATGTGTCTTAGGACAACTTTATAATTTTAACTAAAGATTTTTCGAAAAATGTCCATCCGCACGTGTTGTTAATGTATCGACACTGTGGTTTGTAAAATATTTCGCAACAAACGGCTCTCAAGTGTTTCTAGTAACTGGTTTCGAAAATGTATCGCAAAAGTTTCGAAACATATGTGTTTCGAAACAATTTTATAATATTATTCGAAAATGTTTCGCAGCAAAGAATTTGTGTCCAATTTGTGCCTAAAAATACTACTTGAAGAACGCTCCAATTTATTTTACGATATTACTGGGTACAAAATTCCATTCCACCATTTGACCGATGCTGTACCTCTTATAGTTTCCGAGATACCCATGATGAGCATCGCATTTGGGAGACCCTGTACATCACAGCAACTTATACTAACACAAACCATATACGTATAACTCTAAATTATTTAGCATACTTACAATTTGTAGCTTTCCATTGTAGCTTAAAAGTGGCACGACAACTTCGGACACATTCGTTAATAACTTAATATGACTTGATAGTTGCATATCAGTTTTTTTTACGGAACCCTTTAACCAAATGTTGAATAATTTTTTCTTTTCAAATGACCTTATAGTTATCGGAGTAAATGTTTGTATCTACAAATAAGATTATAATAATTAATAAAGTATCGTATTGTATATTTTTTGAAAAAAAAATTAAAAAACTTTTCTTTAATAAATGATCCGGCCAAATTACACATTCGAAGATACATAAATTTACAACAAGCTGAAAATCAGTGAAAATGTTCAAAATACAATTATAAATAAAATTTGAAAGTTCCCCAACATTCCCGTGCATGGGAAAAATTTGACTCGGGGTCAAAGGTCAAAAAAATGAGTTTTCGCAATTTTTAGCAAAACGGTAAGTTTTATCATAAAAATACTTTAGACAAAAATTGTAGATCATAAAATTATCTATAAAAAATGTATATATACTTTTTTCCTACGAGCCACCGGTAACGATTCAAAAAGTTGTAATCGTCATAATATGCATGAGTACGCCACGTATATACATCTCTAGAGTTGTAATATACAAAAAAATCTTAATAATTTTAAAAGCAAATTTTTTATAAGGAATAATTTTTTTTCGATTTGACGATTACAACTTTTTAAATCGTTATATCTCAGAAACGATGGCTCGTAGGAAAAAAAGTGTTAATACATTTTTTATAGATAATTTATTTTATGATCTACAATTTCTGTGTAACGTATTTTTATGATAAAACTTACCGTTTTACTAAAAATCGCGAAAAGTAATTTTTTTGACCTTTGACCTCGAGTCAAATTTTTTCCATACACGGGAATGTTGGGGGACTTTCAAATTTTATTTATATTTGTATTTTGAACATTTTTACTGATTTTCAGCTTGTTGTAAATTTATGTACCTTCACTATCATTTTTTGGTCTAATTTGACCGGACTAAAAGTTACACAAATCTTTTAACAGAAAGTTAGTGGTTTAAAAATATTTTTAATCACGTAATTTGACAACCTCACTTTAATCAGAAAGCAGCATTATAGTCTGAGCAATCAATTCTCTCGTTTTCGGATAGACGACAGCAATAATTTGTCATCGATCAGTTGATATCGGGACCTCATAATGTCCCCAGATTTTTAGTGAGCCGTAATAAGCTCACACGTCTTGTTGTGAATTGTGTTAAGAAAGTAAACATACCAGAATTCACGTGTCTTGAACTTCCTCTAGCGAGAGTACTCAAAAATTCTACTATATAAATAAATATTTAGTGGTAAAATAGAATACTGTAAAATTTAGAGTCACATAGGTGCTTTTAAAATAGTGAAAATGGAAAATGAAAAGCTTTCACAAAATTCTGCATTTAAGGCTCATTTGCGTAACGACATTGATAAGAGTGGGGGAGACTATTGAAAGTGTAATTATCAAAATTGCTGCAACTTTTAAACGACTTATCCGATTTTGGTACTTAAGCTTGTTTGTCGTATCTATTGTTATTTCATTTTTATGACGTGTATTATGATTATGGTTTTTAAACTGTATAGGATTTTTATTTTTAAATATGTATATTAAGATGTGATAAATGTAAAGTTGTCTAATATTAATTTTTTTTTATTTCAGAATATAATTTTATTGAAGGATAAAGAAAATCTTTATTAAATATAATTTTTAGAAACCTTTTCTGTAATATTTCAAAATTTTTAACTAAAGTTTTATTTATTCCTCCCCAACCTAAAATTCCGTAATTTAAATGAGTTAACTAATGCCTAATATAATATTTCCATATGTTTTACGTTCAAAATTTTTCTAATGTTTCTAAAAATTGGTGATAAACTTCTTAATTTTTTAATCAAATATTCTATGTGAAATTTCCAATTTAATTTACTGTCAAAGATCATTCCTAAATATTTTACTTGAATAACTTTCATAATTTAAATGACATCATTTATTTTAATACTATTCATATTTTGTGGTATGTTATTTGGATTTAAAGTAAAAGCAAGATAATTAATTTTATCAAAATTAATTGTTAATACATTTTTATCAAATAAGTTTTTATTATTTTAAAATCTTTTTTAATTTTGTTATTAAAGTTGTCGCAATTTGTATCTGTATAAAAAATTGCAGTACCCTCTGCGAAACTATGAATTTCTCCATCAGAATTTACATTAAACAAATCATTAATATAGATATTAAAAAATAATGGTTCCAAAATAGTTCGTAATAAAATTGCTAGATGGCGCAATTTGTAAAAAAAAACAGATTTTTTGATTTTATCCCGAAAACACAAATCATACGGTATAACTATGATATCAAAATCGGAAAGTAGATTAAATTGGCAAGAAAAACGTGAAAACCGCAGTTCGATATCTTCGTTCACTTAAGAGTTATCGCCAAAAGAATCATTTTTAATCCTTTAATTGAAGAATCGATTGTTTTCATAGTTCCGTGGTCAAGCAATTTTTAACCTTTATGATTCCGTATATAACATGGTAAATTTATACGCGCCTAGAAAAATACGAAGTGACATCGTAATAAAGTTATGACACTCGCAAGAGCTCAGGAAATACTGATATTTAGATTTGTTGCCACATGACCTAATAACTTTATTTTGTCACATATAGGACAAACTGTTCAAGTTTCGAAACACATTTTTCGAACACCCTGTATAAAAAAAACACACACACCTTAAATGCAGTATCAACATCAAACGGAAATTTTACGTCCAATACTCTCACAGGATGATGAAATTCGTTCAGCACTTCAAATTTTCTTTCAGTTGTATCCATTTCCTTGTCATTTAAAAAGTAAGTTGTTGACATTTTGTCATAGGCCAATCCACCCTTAAGGACGGTTAAAAAATAGGGAATTTCAGTGCGGTTTTTGCCATTTCGAAATTTTACTATAATTTTTCCATGATAATCTTGAGCCTTCCATGCATTCTTCCCTAAAATAAGGTAACGTACATACATACACATACATATTTAAACTAACAGAGTTTAAAATGATGTAAAAACCCTACTTTATTTGAAAATTTCCAATTTATTATACAGGGTGTCCCGAAATTAGGTGACAATATTTTAAGGGGATAAAGTACATCCAAAAATAGGACTAAAATCCTCTATTAATATATCTTGAAAAACGCTTCGTTATGGGGCTAGAGCCCCCCGAATGGAAGCTATGATAAGCGGTTATTTCAAAATATCTCAGAAACTGATTGAAGTATCAAAACAAAATTTGATACATGTTTTACCCATGACAAGACGCAATAAACGGTTCGTTTAGCTTAGATGTATTTCTTCCAGTGGCGTCCCACTGGGTAGGTAGTGAGGAGAATATTGCCCTAACGTTTTTATTTGTAGGATTTTTTAATGCCGGGTGCAATTTTTAAAAGCACTGAAGTCTTCTATTGAAAAAAGGTACACCTGCTTCATTTCGGTAGGATTCACCATTTTTCAGTAAAATCGATTTTAAAATTTTCGGTTTTTTACAAGCCGTTGAAAAGGCTAAGGTGTTTTTTGCATATCTCAGCAAACACTTGATATTAAAAAATGAAATTTATTAAAAGTTCTACTAGCGACAAGGCATATTTATTAAAGGATGTAACATTAAAATATTTTTCCAGTGGCGTCCACGGGGTGGAGCCTAAAGTAAATATTACAATTTTTTTTTAATTTGAGGGGCTTTCCTTCAAGCTTTCAAATTCTCTGTACCTCACAAAACATAACACGCAGGTCTAGATTTTGCTTCCAACAAAATAAAAATCATTTCGAACATTTGCTTAAGAATTAGTTTCCCGTGTGGTTTTACAATTAAATTTGATTTGTAATTTGTTATTCGTTTTTGTTTTATTTTAAGTCTCTTATAAAAATAAATATTTAAAAAACAAGGTCTAAAAATCTGTTAAAAACCTTATATTCTGTCAAATTACAATAATGTAAGGTTTTATTAACAAAAAATTTAAAAAAATTACATTAAAAGTATGAAAGCCCCTCAAATAAAAAAAAATAGTAATATTTACTTTAAGCTCCACCCCGTGCGACGCCACTGAAAAAATATTTTAATGTCACATCCTTAAATAAATATGCCTTGTCGCTGGTAGAATTTGTAATAAATTTCATGTTTTAATATTAAGTGTTTGCTGAGATATGCGAAAAAACACCTTAGCCTTTTCAACGGCTTGTAAAAAACCAAAAATTTTAAAATCGATTTTACTGAAAAATGGTGAATCCTACCGAAATTAAGCAGACCTACCTTTTTTTAATAGCAGACTTTAGTGCTTTTAAAAATTGCACCTGGCGTTAAAAAATCCTATAAATAAAAAAGTTGGGGCAATATTCTTCTCACTACCTACCCAGTGGGACGCCACTGGAAGAAATACATCTAAGCTAAACAAACCGTTTATTGCGTCTTGTCATGGGTAAAACATGTATCAAATTTTGTTTTGATACCTCAATCAGTTTCTGAGATGATTTGAAAGAACCGCTTATCATAGCTTCCATTCGGGGGGCTCTAGCCCCATAACGAAGCGTTTTTCAAGGTATATTAATAGAGGATTTTAGTTCTATTTTTGGATGTACTTTAACCCCTTAAAATATTGTCACCTAATTTCGGGACACCCTGTATAATTCACGTTCAATTTTTTTGTCTTTATTTGTTTTACATCAAAACGGTTCAACTGGTAAGCATTTCAATTTTCACGCCAAATGAGTGACAAATGTCAAAATGCATTCTTAGGTCACCCATTATGCGGAGATAATCTGCATACATTTTTTTTTCCATCTTCCATTAATAAATGTTTCCCATATGCCAGTCACTGTACAAGGATTATACAGGGTGATTCCTAAGTGGATACTTCTTTTTTAGCTGTGTATAGAAGGCATTAAAACAAACAACTTTTTCAAATACCTTTTTTCAAAAAACTTTAAAATAGGCGAGTTACAGAAGTAAAAAATCTAAGTGCGGGCCTGGTAATCAAAACGTAGCCCTTTACCTTATATTGTTTTTCTCCGTTTTTTGTATTGTTAGTCATGCATTTTACGGATCGGTCGTCAGTTATTTATTTTGGCAGTTTGCTGCGCGGTGTGGTTTTCTGAAGCAAGTTAATTGGTGAAAATGGTAAAATTTGAAAACAATGAACTAATTATTGTGAGTGTCATAAAAGTGCGGATGTTTCTTCTCTACACCCAGAAGTTTTCTTAGTGTTATTCAACGGGCAAGTTAGGCAGAACCGTATTTGATTTGTAGTGTAATAAATGAATGTAAGTACTTTATTTTTGGGTTTTTTGAAAAAAGGTATTTGAAAATGTTGTTTATTTTAATGCCTTCTATACGCAGCTAAAAAAGAAGTTAAAACTTAGGAATCACCCTGTATAAGAAAAATCTGGTTCACGACCTTAATTCCTCTAATACTTACAATCGACAGTTAACGTTCCTACATTGACACATTTGTTTTCTTCCTCATTGCCCGGATTGATCCTAATATTATAATATTGTGTTTTTATTGATTTGGACAAAGTTGAAACACTATGAATACGGACAGCTCTCTTAAGCGGATTAAAAAGACAGATGTTAACTTCCTTTGGCGAATCCAGTGAGCCACCTATGCCAAAATCAATGTGACCTTGCGGATGAAAAATATTTTGGACTTGTGTAACCTCGACTTCCAGAGGCACAATGAGAATTTCTTCAGGATTGTGAAGCTTTATCCTTAAAACAATAATTACGCATTACATTGCGCATTATAACGACTTAAATAGGTTCACATCTCAAGAAATACAAAGTTTTTACAGATATTTTATAATTATTATTCTAGAAAGAACAAATTTTTAGGGGGGAAATTATTATGGTTATAACGGAAGTAGGTGTTAACTTTGTTTCTTTAAATAGGATTTGATGAAAAAAAAAATGAAAATATTTTTCCGATATTTTATCCTATTCCAATTCGCTTTAGTATGTTTTTTTTAAATATCATAAATTTTGCTGTAATGTAATTCTTGTTTAGCAATCGTTTAATTAAAACAAATGGATTATCTTATTTTCACATATACTTTTTAATAAAAACTCAAGTCCGGCCTTGACCAAACTTTAAGTTCTATAAAATGAATGTTACTAGCAATGATGTGTGTCATCAGAGGCGGTCTAAAAGTCTAATTGCAACTTAATTTTTCATCTCACGCTTGGACTCTTAATTTAAATTTTTAAATAATGTATTCTTGGCTTATATTACAAAGGTCTGGTACGAAACGTTTAGTTTTTAAACTTTTTCTTCTAAAAGTCCTGTTTTATATAGAAATTAAGGTTTCGGACGCATGTCGTTTTAGTTATTGATGTATAATGCAATTTTAAAGGAAAAAAAGTAAAAAGAATAATATTTTATAGTATTTTTCTATTTTATACTTGTCTGTTCCGTTTTCCCTTTTTAAAGCTATTTTAAATCAACAGAAATATGACCCAACGCAATAAAATATTTTTACAACAAAAACAAAAAACAATTAATTTTCTGGAAGTAGTCCATCTCTCAGTGGAGTGATATTATGAGTAGGGAGAATAATACACACAGTCTGCTCCACTAGATTATTGTAAGGATTTCAATATTTAGAACATCCTAGTGTCGTACATGTTTAAAAGGTAAAAACCCCCATCATATATGTCAGAACGTGCTTCTTACAAAAAAAGTCCTCTCGCGCCTTGTTTCTTTCCCGACCTATAAATTGTCAATGTCGAATGAAACTCGCCTATTTTGATCGTTAAAAATTTTTCTTGGATATTAAGAAGTAAAAACCGAGGTTAAACCATATAAACTGCTGGAAGAAAAGGCGACAATGTGGCAGTTGTATGTTAAAACAACGGATGCAAATAAATCATGGTGTAGAGCGACTTGTAAAAACTGCAAGAAAGAAATTTAAGGGATAGTTCAAAGACTCAAAAATAGTCACCATGATTTTAATAGTGCAAAAATGCAATAAAAATAATCATATCCTATTTAATACAACAAAGTTGATAGCTACTTTCGGTATAACCGAAAGTTACAGGAAAACACTTTTTAGTTAAACAGGGCATATCGAAAAATATATTTCAATGGACGTTTAAAAAAATATATTTTTAGATGTTTCCCAAAAATTCTGACAAACAGTCGCGTCGGCGTGAATCACCCAGTATAGTAGAGGCACATATGATACGCAGTGGGCGGAGCCCCTTTGATACCTACCGCCCTGTAGAGTTTGATATTTTTGTAGTTTTAAACTCACCTTATGTAAGCGGTATAATTGTGAGCAATTTTGGCTTCAAAACGCACTCTGATTATGGCTTTAGTCTCTTGCGGATTGATTTCCCAAAGATCATTGGGACCCTCGTGTTGACCACTAGGTAATTCCAAGTGGAAACCTCCACCACTACTATATATTTCGACTATCTAAAAATTTAATAAGCAATTAGAAGTTATAGTGGTGGAATGATTTTTAGGATAGAGTATTTAATTTAAATTTAGTAATAAATAGTAGACCAAAATTTTTAAAAATAATAATAATATGTCATAAAATACGCCTGGCTTGTCCTAAAAGATATTACAGTTGAACCTTAATATTTGAATTTAATAAATATGTGAGAAGTTCAACAATGGTCAAGCACAGAGGGACAGAACTTTTACAGACTCATTGCACAACTTTTTTTTTGTATCTCTAATCAAGCAGTATTAATTTTACATTGCGGAATGTATTAAAAATAAATGGCTAATAAAATCAGCTGGTTCCGGCAATAAGAAAAAAGGATAGAAAAAATGAACAACAATTATAAATAAAATTAAAATTATTTATTGTATTATACCTACCTTAGTTAATTTATAAATACCTGAATGGGTTCCGAGTGTGGATTGTGCATATATATTACTGGCGTGAATGTAGAATTTACAGGTACTTTAACACCTACAATTGGTCTAACTCTGTAACTATTAAACGTTCCAAAGGCTCTAACCTGAAAAGAAACAAGTATATTTTTAGTAAAAGTAAACTTTTTAAATTTTTTTTTTCTTTTTTAAATGTAAGCTTAAATAATTTTAGGTCAGTTTTCTATTTCTCATTTCTAATGATGCCAACTTTAAATTCTGTACAGTGGCGTAGCCAGAAAATATGCTCGGGGGGGGGGGGGGGGGGCTTAATGGACGTAAGTAGGACATTTTTTTCTGGAGAAAGGACGAGTATTTCATGATGCCGCAGACGAAAAATTGTCGGGGCCACGCACAAAGTTCGTGAAAATTCACCTAACTACTATCAAATTTCCAAAATTAAATTTTGTTTTTGTAATTATTTTTTTAAAGTTTTTTTTATATTCCTAGCTAGCTCTTTATTAAAAAAAAAAACATTTTTTATATTTAATGAGAAAATATGTTTATGGGTAATTTACATGGATAAAAGAAGAGAACATGTTTCGACCTTAGAAAAGGTCATCATCAGCTCTAACTAGAAAAGTTTCGTAGACACGCTAGTACATTAGTGCAAAAATGGTGATGTAGAAATTAAAGCATAAAATTTAAACAGGGGTAGAGGTTTTTAAAGCATAATATTATCAGACCTAGTCTGAAAAATATGGGGGTGGACAGAATGAGTGGTAGAAAATATTGGAAACCCTTTGTTCACCCTTGGTTGGGTAAGAATATACACTCTCTCACAAAAACATATTCTTTTTTCTCTTTTAATTTTAGTAAAAAGTCGAAATCTTAAACCTTAAAGGTCGTGATTCAAGACTCATAGATATGTGGTAATTTTTATTATATTTAAAAAATTCTTATAATAAAATATTCAATCTGCTAGAAGAGATAAACAGGGTGTAGGGAAGCCATCATCTTAGCGTATTTATAATTCTTTCTTTAATTCGGCAGATTACCAAACGAATGGTTTTATTCTTCTTTTTGAACCCTTGGGGTAGTATATAGTGAAATATTTTTCATTGGAGACTTTAAAAATATGTTCGATTCTTAGAAAACAGAGGTTTATGGTGAAATGACCATGGTAATCTTACCCAACCAAGGGTGAACAAAGGGTTTCCAATATTTTCTACCACTCATTCTGTCTACCCCCATATTTTTCAGACTAGGTCTGATAATATTATGCTTTAAAAACCTCTACCCCTGTTTAAATTTTATGCTTTAATTTCTACATCACCATTTTTGCACTAATGTACTAGCTTGTCTACGAAACTTTTCTAGTTAGAGCTGATGATGACCTTTTCTAAGGTCGAAACATGTTCTCTTCTTTTATCCATGTAAATTACCCATAAACATATTTTCTCATTAAAGATATTGTGGTTTAGACCGACTTTTATTCCTATCATATAATTATTAACCACTGTGAGTATGGACTACTTCTTGAATTTTTTATATTTGTGAAAAATATGAATATTGGTGTCAATCCAAAATTTTAACATAAGACGTATAATGTATGACTCTCATCCGCGTTTTTCGGGCTCAGTTTTTCATGATTAAAAATAAAGTAAATATCGCTCACTACGCCAAAATTGATGATTTTTTCAGAAATCATGTATTTTAGGAGCGCAGATCTAAGAGCAGTTTTGGTGCAAATGCTTAGGTTTTGAAATACTCCTCCTTGACTACCGTTTTGTATATTCATAATAAAGCATTCTCGTTTCTTCCAGCACTATGTTTTTTTATTATAAATTATCACACTTCTTCAATAAAAAATGTTTCAATTAACATTTTTACGTTAATTTTTCTCTTTAAAAATAAATACTTAAGTACCTAATTGCTTTTGTTTTTGTTGTAAAAATATTTTATTGTATTGGGTTATATTTTTCTTGATTTAAAATATTTCTAAAAAAGGGAAAACGAAACAGACAAGTATATAATAGAAAAATACTATAAAATATTATTATTTTTTATCCGTTTTCCTATAAAATTGCATTATAAATCAATAACTAAAACGATATGCGTCCGACACCTTAATCTCTATATAAACTATATAAAATAGAGCTCTTAGAAGGAAAAGTTTAAAAACTAAATGTTTCCTACAAGACCTTTGTAATCTAAGCCAAGAATTACATTATTTAAAAATTTAAATTAAGAGTCCAAGCGTGAGACGAAAAATCAGGTTCCAATTAGACTTTTAGACGCTGAGTTGAGCTGGGGGGGGGGGGGCTGCAGCAGCCTGGCAGCCCCCCCCCCCCTCCTAAATACGCCACTGATTCTGTATACCCCATATACTCACATTATACTTTATGAAACCACTTGAAGTGTGCAGAAATAATGTACTTTCGACAGGACCCTCTTGTCGTCCTAAGTATACAATTTTGAATGAAGTGTTTCCATTTGGGGGAATTTGCTAAAAGATAAAATAAAATATAATAAAAATTTAGCTCATTTTCAATGTTACTCTGGCAATGGCGACTTGTGCAATAGAAATACAAAAGTTATTGCATCCCTTGGCATAATTAATAATAATTATAACAATAATAACTTTGTTTGATTGAAGCCAAGAAAGAAGTATTTGTAGGTCATTATTAATAAGAACATAAATATCTGTGGATGTTTTAGAAAAGTAAATACTTGTATCATCTGCAAGGAGCTTTATATTACCTTTTAAATCCAATTTAAAAATGGAATTAATATAATATATATTTTTTTAAATACAGGTCTAGCAGAGATTCTTTGTACAGAACTATATAAGAATAACAATCATTAGTTTCCAACAAAGACGGGAGGATCATCCTTAGTTTTAGATGTAGCGGCAAGGCAAAAAATCTCGCTCCAGCAACGAGTGCGCATAAATTCCGACAAGAACACATCGTTGCCTTTTCCGCTATAACTTGGAAATAACGGGTGTTTTTTTAGGTTAGATAGAATTTTAGTTAGGAATCACTATCGCTGTTTATAAAAATTATATTTAGTACAGTTTGGCAAATCATCATGCACAGACTCACGCTTGAACAACGTTGCCAAATTATTCAAATTTACTTTAAAAGTGGGTCGTCGATTCGCGAAACGTATAGAAGACTTCGTAAATTTTACAGCGCACATAATCGTCCATCTGAGTTAACTATCCATCGCACTGTGGATAGATTTCGTACCACATACTCTCTACATGATGTAAAGAGATGTGGATGCAACAGGATGACGCTACATGTCACACCGCGAACAAAACTGTCCCCTTATCGCAAACAAGATTTGGTGATAATTTCGAGAAATGGACCTGTTAACTGGCCACCCAGGTCCTGTGATATGACGCTCCTAGATTATTTCCTATGGGGCTACGTCAAGTCATTGGTTTATGCTAATAAACCAGTAACAATTGACGCCTTAGAAGCTAAAATTGTTCGCGTTATTCATGACGTACGGCCAGCAGTGCTCGAAAAAGTCACCCAAAACTGGACTCAAAGAATGCGCTACCTCGTGAACTGCCGCGGTGGCCACATGCCTTAAATCAGTTTTAAAAGTTAATGCCATAGAATGATTTTTCAAATAACATTAGTTTTTTGATTACAAAAATATATTCTTTATTATTTTTCCAAGTTTGAAGTTCTATCGTTCTTAAAAACACACCCCTTAGTTCACAAATTAATCACTTCTTCACCTGAAAATACATATATAAGTACGCAAAGGATCGCTTGCCAGATCTGTATATTATTGGCATTCTCTTACCTTATTTTCAAAAAATGAACTATGGAAGTGTACAGTATTTCCAGATATTGAAGTAAGATCTAATGTTTTATTCTTATCAATGTTATAAAGAGTAACTATTCCGGAATGAGGTGATCCAAGGGGCCTGAAATAAAACATTTTGACGTATCAATCTCTAGCGATTTTTTTGAAGTTTTGAGTTTATACAATAATTGTTAAGATATATTTTTCCCAACATTTTCTAAAAGCTTATTTCTAAAAATCAGGTTTTGTACTTTAATGTAAAATAGAGGAATACAGATTCCGTTCCTGGAATGTGATATTGAGTTGAGATCGGGTCTCTAGTTGTCTGTTTGAAGGTCAGAGACAATGTTTCTTGACTGATAGAAGAGTTTTGGACTTGCATTGTGTCTTCTATCAGTCGGTCTCTAGTTATTACACGCTTTTTTAATATTTATTTAACAGATTTATGATTTTTAGTAAAGCTTGCCAAATAAAACAAAAACTAACAATAATATTGCTTAATACACTGCGCAACTTATTTAACGCACAATCAAAAATTTGTCTCAGCTTTAATCTTATGTATTTTCGTCATTTTTTGTTCGTTTTTATTGATTTTTTTGTTAAATTGTAGGTTTTTCTATTGAGAGTGTCACTGCGTTAGTTGTTTTTGTTAAAAAAGTTGTTGTGGTATTATACCGGGTGATAATGAAATGTTATTTTTTTTTTGGAAAATTGCAGACACTCTGTAGGGTATATTAGCTATTGCGAGTTATTCCAATTATAGCTAAATTAAAGCCTCTAGTTTTGTTTACATTTTATTTTTTTATTTTTTTTGTTTATCTCGGATACTTTATGAAATACACTGTTTTGAAACACCACGTGCTTTTATTACCTGAAATGCATTTATCGGAGGAAAATCAAGTGACAACTGAAATGCATTTAGAAGGCTATGAAAAATAAAGTGAAATCTGTGTAATCGGTTTTTTGTTGACAGTCCAGCAAGAATTAGTGAATAATGGAACGCAAAACAGAAATTTAACACGTGATGAATGTGTTCAGGCGGTTACATTACATGGTGAAGTTACAACAATACCCCCTTATATATTTTAGGAGGTACTGGTTACAACCGCATAGCTGGTAGGTTGGGAGTATGGCACACAACTGTAGCGAGGGTAATTGAAAGGTTCACAGAAACAGGAGAGCATTCCAGGCGGACCGGTCAAGGTAGACGTCGTGTTACAACTCCTAACCAGGATCGTTTTTTAAGAGTAAGTGCTGTACGACAAAGATTTACAACTGCAAGAAAATTAAGATCAGAACTTCAAGGTGCAGGTGGTCCACTCATATGTGTTCAAACTGTGCGTCGACGACTAAGAGAAGACAATTTAAGACTCTGGATTGCTGCTTGAGGACCCGCATTAACAGTAGATCATCGAAGAGCCAGATTAAATTTTGCTAATGAGCATGTTAATTGGTTGGAAGCAGATTGGGCACGTGTTCTCTGGACTGATGAGTCGAGGTTTAACTTGTATAACTGACAGACGTATCCGCGTCTACCGCAGACCAGGTGAGCGATACAGTCAATGCAATTTTTTGCACACAACTTTATATGGAGGTGGATCCGTCATGGTATGGGGTGGAATATCTTTGACGGGGCGAACACAGTTGGCAATGGAAATCTTAATTCTGATGGGTATATTACAGATATTCTTGAAGAAGATGTTGTGCCTATGCACCCTATATAGGACCTAATTTTTTGCTCATGCACGACAATGCGCGTCCCCACACGGCTCGTATCGTAAGAAATTATCTTGCAGAAGTTGGAATAAATTACATAGAATGGCCAGCTCGTAAAATCCCATCGAAAATTTTTGGGACTATATTGGTCGGCGGTTACGAAGTGAAGGACGACAACCACAAAATTTACAAGAATTGGCCGAACGTCTGGTCGAATTATGGGATGATTTAGATCAAAACGTAATAAGAAACCTCATTTTAAGTATGAATAACAGATGTCGGGAGGTCATTCGCAGAAGGGGTGGAAACACCAGATACTGATTCTGTAATGAATTTGTTTTTTTTTGTTATTTATTGTTGTTTCCTTAATTAAAGCAATTCGTACATTTTAGGTTTTTTTAGCAATTAAACAAAAAATAAAATAAGACAATGTAGATAAAACTAGAGGCTTTAATTTAGCTATACTTGGAATAACTCGCAATAGCTAATATACCCTACAGGGTGTCTGTAATTTTCCAAAAAAAAAAATAACATTTTATTATCACCCGGTATAATACCACAACAACGTTTTTACCCAAAACAATTAACACTCTTCTTAATAGACAAACCTACAATTTAACAAAAAAATCAATAAAAACGAACAAAAAATGACGAAAATACATAAGATTAAAGTTGAGACAAATTTTTTATTGTGCGTTAAATAAGTTGCGCAGTGTATATAACCACCCTGATTTAAATAAACATTTGACCTAGATGGCCTTAATTAGTATAGGCATGTAATCCTCGAAGTGGGCATACGCACAATAAAAAAAAAAGTATATCCGAATTTTATTAGATTGAAGAATGCCGGGAAGAGTGTAAAATGTATCATCTTCCAACCCACCCCATTTAGGCCGGTAACCAGGCCGAATAAGATCGGATATCTCGTGGAGCACATACTCCCCAATCGGTATGTCACGCAATGAAGCAAGAAACCTGGGCTTGATAGCCCTTGGGGGTGTGTCGCATGACTGAGGAGCGTAGTTCGGAACCCACGTTTAGCTGTAGGTCCCCCCTCGGGAATAGCCCTGGTAACGAACGAAGAGTTAAAAAGCCTAATTGGAAAGGACAAGAAACGACAAATTGATGATTAAAATAAAATACAATATAAAAAAAACCATAAAAAAATTATGTTATTTAACAAACTATAGGTACTCTATTAATAGCCTAAAAACTGGAGAAATTCAACCTTATTTTAATTTATGGTACAATTTAATATCAGAGAGTCATGTCTTCTTAGGACCTTGGAATTTACAAGTGGTAAATTTAACTTATTTTAACACAGCTGTTATTTTGAGATATTGAACAATAATAATATAATAATAATTATTCATATTGATAAAAAAGTATTATCAGAGAGTCTAGACTTAGGTTTGAATACAATCTAAATGTAAAGAGAGACCATTTTTATAACCTTTAAAAACCCGTAACTACCAACAGATTTTACATAAATAATTTTTTTTGGAACTTTATTTTTTAAGGCGGAACTTTGTGCAGCAAGAAATATATTTGCAAGAGAGTCTCACCCGAAGTGGGCATACTAGCGAGCTTATGACGTGGTGAAAAATATTCCGTAAACATCGACACACACTGAAAGCACGATGCAAGGCGGTAGGTTCTTTATTATGCTAATGAGTTTTGGTTGATTTTATTTCGGAGACCAGAAATTTGTTTTGTGGGAAATAAGTATTTTACTTGTTATTGTATTCTAAGTTAAAATAATGCATCTAATCGTTATACGGATTCTTATTTTATTAATATGTACAAAAAATAAAATTAAGGAGAGCAAAAAATTTTGGAAAATAAAATCTGTTAATTTTATAAATTCCTTGGAAAAGCTTATTATAATGATTTTAATGATTTAAAAAAGGTAATAAAACTTCTGAAATCGTATTCTAATTTTTAATATAGGTACCAAGATACATGTCTGTTAATCTTATTATTACCTACCGACTAAAGTGTTAATTAATTAATAGTAGGTATAAGAACACCTGCATATATGCCAGTGGCGGCGTCAGGGGGGAAGAAGGCACAGGCATACCCTTAAATTAAAGTTGCCCATCCAAATTAAGTTTAGGTACTTAGGTAGTTTATACATAACACAATGTACAAACTGTTTTATTGTGAATTTTTCAGCATTGGTGTTGAAATATTTTGTAAGGTCAATAGTTTTTGAATTAAAATTCTCTCATATGAATAATTTTTCACCATGCTTATTTATTAAACAAGAGAACAAACGAAGTACCTAGACCTTTTTTTTAGAAACACAGTACCGTATCGTCGCACCTATACGAGAATGGAATAAAATAATTGAATTTCAGCGCCAATCCGATACAGAATATACATGTGATAATAGAATAGATGCAATGGTCTCATCGGTTTTACCGCTTACTATTGCTAAATAATAATAATAATAATAATAATAATAATAATAATAATAATAATAATAATAATAATAATAATAATAATTTTAATAATAATAATAAAAAATCATGTTATTCTCTGGAGCTAACGCAAAGATAATGCGACACGAGTAGAACCGATAGATATTGTATATCGCATCACACGGAAAGCGTCAGCAAACAGTACCAATCGACGAAAAGTCGTGTACCTACTTTTTAAGCTCAAAGGTTTAACTTTTCGTCTAGAAAAGCGATAAAAATATATCTACAGTAAAAACTAAACAATAGCTAGATACCAGGATCTTATATGCCTACCTCAAAAAAATCGGATCCATTTACATTTTTCTAGCACCTCCACGCCACTGATATCTGCTACCTAAGTACTTAGCCTATTTTTGTGAAAGAAGGTTTTTATTTTGGTAATTGGAGTATAATTGAATATAAAAACTAAGAACTACATAGATTTTTATTCATTTGTGATTTGAACTGTTCGTTGTGAATCTATTGTGAAGTTGTATCTACAGTGTGTTTCTATTTTATATTATCAATATGCCGCAAAAGTATACTAGCACAAATCGTACTCCGTGTGGCCGTCGACGAAGTATTCAACAAAAACTTAAATTACTCAGGTGAGTACTTGCAATCATTTTAGAAATAATTGCAAAGTTGTATAATTTTTATTATCATATATAATATAACAAGTGCATTGAAAATTATCGGTAATTTTAGGAAAATATGCTTGAATACAATTTGGAGCCAAAAAAAGCATGAGTGCACGTAGTGCACGAATGCTTTTGCTTGCTCCAAATTGCATGACGGCATATTTGGCTAAAATTACCGGTAAATTATCAATGCCCGCGTTATATTTGTAAGGGAATTTCATGGACTGATGTTGCTTTTTGTTTGTTATGACTGACAAAAAGAAAATATGTCAAAAAATTATCACGATAATTTTTTGCAACAATAGAATAACCATGGTAACACAAAATAAAATTATGGTATTTAATTGTTAAAATATGAAATTTGACAGGTGAATGAAATTCTCAAGATTATTGATTTTGCTCCTTTTCATATGCTGTAGAAATAAAATAGAACATAACGTGCATAACCGTTTCATACGCTCAGTTTTAAAAAAGTACAAGTAAAGCCGTACAGAAAGTTTAAAATTGTTAGTAAGTGACATTTTGTTAGTTGTTTTTGTCATGTTACGTTGTAACGTTGTTTTATGACCTACAATATTTCGGGAGTATTCGAATTTTTTTTAGGCCCTAGGCCAAGAATTATCCTAATTATTTTAAAAAAGCATCCGTTTTGGACACAACTACTGACATCAGCCCTATGATGCTTATGTACGCTGTTTGTTTTCTATTACAAAAAGAGGTAATTGATATCTCGATTAAACTCCTAGGATAGGTATTATCCAAAAATGTATCAAGAGATCCTAAAGCATAAAAACAACGTTTTTACAAAAACATAAACCTTTCATAGCTATCTTTTTTAAATTTTAATAACGCAATTATCTTAACTTTTTCTTACTCTTTGTAATTTGAGTATAATATGTAACGAATATATTTATTTTCTTATTTATTTTTTATGAAAAAAAAAATTAGTTTATTTGAAAAAAAAACACAGTGTAAACAAGCTGCTGTCACTAGTTGTGTTCAGACCAGCTGTTCTTTCAAATTAGATAATTCTTGCCCTAGGATATAAAACAAAAAAAAAACGAAATTATCCTGAAATATTGATTTGTGATGTTGTTTTCCAAACTACACACCTAAAAGTGTTAAAAAAAATTTGTCGAACATTATGATGAGTTATGAGACATTTCCATTGATACCAGCCAGTCAACCGATTTCCAGAATCCCTTTTCTATATACTAAGTAGTTTTTTGGTAAATTCAGTTTCTTCTAAATTAAAATACTGGGATTTATCTCTACGTTTTATAAAGTGTGAACAGTGCTGTTATAATAAGCTTAAATACTAAAGAGGGATATAAATTATTTTTATATAAGGGTCGAGAAACTTACTCACAATTTTCAACAATTTGTTTAAACAAATAATACAGCTGAAAAAGAATCAAATGCTTGTTTTAGAAATATATTAATATTGGTGTAAATTTATGCTCCCCATTTGGTGATAAACAGAATTCTCCTGTAAAAAATACTGGTTTTATCTTACCTAATATTTCTTTAGGCAACGCAAAAAACTGACAACTCAGGACACCGCCACCCCAAGTAAAAAAGTTGTCAGTATTTCTAATTTTGCCATGGATTTACCTACTTCGGAAGTTGCAGGACCATCTCATGATAGGGTTGAGAGCAGTAGAGATATGAAAAAACTAAACTTGATAGATTATGACAGTGATGATAGTAATTCCAAATCGATTAGTCCAGAACAAGTTTCTAGTTCACAACCCGAAACAGAAATTTCAACCGAATATTCTGAAAAGGTATCCCAAAGATGTCAGACCATATGTGATATTTCCGGAAGAAGAATAATTGATATTAATTTCTTCTTTAACGAAGTAACTAATTTTAAACATTTGGGCATTTTTGGTTGCGAGAGTACAAGTTTAAAAATAACAAAAGAAATATCTGTTGGATTGCAAAGCACGTTTGTAATTAAATGTTCCATATGCCACGAAGAAAAAAGAATATGTACAGAGAACCCTGACACTGCAGACTTAAACAAATTAATCGTTTTGGGTATGATTTCAACCGGCGGAGGCTACAGCCAAATGCAAGAAATTTTCAGCTACTGCGATATACCGATTATGTCAAATTATACGTTTTTGAAAATTCAAAGTGAAATAGCTGATGCAATTCATGCAACCGCTTGGGAAGAAATAAAGAAAGCTGGCGAAGAAGAGAAAGCAATTGCCATCGAAAAGGGAAAAGTTGATCCTGATGGTATTCCATATATAACCGTTATCGCAGATGGCGCATGGAGTAAACGATCATATAAAGTTAACTATAATGCACTTTCTGGAGTGGTAAGTTATACATATTCTTTTAAGTTTCGTTTAATGGTGATGGTTTTATATAATTTAAAAACTAGACCAATTGTAGTCCAACCTATCATAAAGCATGTAAAAGGTAAACAACATTAACGTTCTGGTGGAAGGTAAATTATAAATAACATTTTTATTTTAGGCAATAATTGTTGGACAAGAGACAAAGAAAATCCTATTCCTGGGAGTTAAAAATAAATACTGTTGCATATGTACAAGAGCACAGAGCAAGAATATTGCCGCAAAAGACCACATTTGCTACAAAAACTGGGACAAAGCATCAACAGCTATGGAATCCGAAATTATTGTACAAGGATTTTTACAAAGTAACGAACTGCACGGAATAAAATACGGTTATTTGGTTGGAGATGGAGATAGCAGTGTGACAAAAAAGTTGGCAGAGGCAAGACCATACCAGAATAGATCAGTTCAGAAAATTGAATGTAGAAATCATTTGCTAAGAAATTTATGTACACGCCTTCGAGAGTTAGCCCAAAAAAGAACCAGTTCGAAGAACAAAGTAGTTTCTATAAAGGAAAGAAACATGCTTTCTAATAATGTTAAAAGAATAAGATATGGAATTGTAGCAGCAGTCAATTACTACATTGAAAAAGAGGATCTAAGCTACGCTCAAAAAATTATTCATTTAAAGCGTGATATTACAAATACTTCTAGTCACGTCTTTGGAGATCATTCAAAATGTGCTAACTACTTTTGCCAGGGACCAAAAGAAAATGAGATAGATTTTACCAATATTATGAGAAGTTCAGGCTTATTTTCAGATATTTTAGTAATCATTGAGAGAATAGTTAGAAATTCCGAAAGTTTATTATTAAACATGGATAATAACGCTGCTGAACTTTATAATGCCTTATTAGCCAAAACAGTTGGTGGCAAAAGAATTAACTTTTCTTTAAGAAGATCCTATGAAATGCGTTGCGAGAAAGCTGCAATTTCGTACAATGTTGGAGCTGAGTCATCTCGACTTATTCAAAAGAAACTTTGTGGTCGAAGTCCAGGAAATATACATACAAAATTTATTAAAGAAAAAAAACACAAACGGAGTTGGACTAAATGCCGTAGACAATTATTTCCACAAACTCACAAAAAAAAACACGAAGATGCTCCTCCCGACGAGGATTACGGCTTACCAGCCATAGATATGGACGAGGATGAGTACAAACTGCAACAATCTTTCTTCATAACTTCCATTACGGTAGATAAAGAAACTGCACATAAATTAGAACGTGATACAGTCGGACAAGCAGACACACTGTTATGGATGGAAGAACGTGGAAAAAGACTAACAGCAAGTAATTTTGGAAAAATTTGTAAATTACGTAAAAGTACACATTGTGCAAACACGGTAAAAGCCATCTTATATAGCAGTTTTACCAGCAACAGTGCTACAAATTGGGGCAAAGAGCATGAAAAAATCGCTATAACCCAGTTTGAACGAACCACCGACCTAATAGTTGAGGACTGTGGACTTTTTGTCAGCACAAAGCAATGCTACCTTGGGGCATCTCCAGATGGTCTAATTGGACAAAATGGAATTATAGAAGTTAAGTGCCCCAGATCCTGTAGTACCAAAACTCCTCGTCAAGGCATCGAGACTAAAACAATAAAATTTGCTACAATTGAAAATGGAAATTTTACATTAAAACGAAATCACCACTATTACTATCAGGTACAGGGACAGTTACAAATAACGTCAAGGCAGTACTGTTATTTTATTGTATGGACACCTCTACAACTAGAGTATGAAAAGGTAATGAAAACCACTTTTAATAGTTATTTTCTAGGAAACGATGTGTTTATAAATATTATGTCTCTATCTCAAAAACAGAACAAAAACTTTTTTTTTAAATACATAGATACTCAGGAATAATATAGCCAGAAAGGTAAAACCAACAAATTTTCAAATTTTTACAAACCGTGTAAAGTTTTCCTCACAGTGCAATTATTTTCTATTGGAAAATATGAGATTCTTATTCCAGAAGTATTAAATGGGGATAAAACTAGTTTATCCTATTTAGCCTTCAAAGATAAAAAAAATACTCTTCTCAATATTTTCTTTAAAAATTTAATGGCTGGGCATAACTTCATCAATTTACGAAACAAAAAGTAAATAAGAACACTTTTTAAAATATTTAATACATTCATTTCATATAATATTTGATCGTATAAGTATCTATGATTTACAAATTTTATGAAATAATAATTAATGTAATTTTAACAATAATAATTTTGTTTCAGATATACAGAGATGACCAATTTTGGCAAGAAAAGATGGAACAGCAGTTAAAAACTTTTTTTTTTAGTTGCCTTCTTCCCGAAATGATAAATCCTCAATACCCCAACAAGAGAAAAATTAAAGACTTAAGATCGCAATTTTTAAATATTTCTGGTAGCTAATAATATAGTTATTGTAGTATTTTTTATTTTAATAAGTATTTTTAATTTGTACCATGAAAGGACCAACTTTATTGCCTACCTGTATTTTTAATAAAAATTTACAATATTATGAATGTTTTTATTTAGGGTATACTACCTAATAATAAAACCTACCAACATAGGCACACATAGAGTGGAAGGGGGGTAGCCAAAAAAAGCGTGTAAGTTCTTAAAAGTGACTTAAATAAAATATGTAGCAGCCTTTTCAACACTTCCTCCACCGTTCAAAAGTGGCTACAAAAGAAAACAAAACGTTCGTTTTCAAGAACTTCTATCAAAAGTGATTCCTACAAAAAAAATGCCGCATTCGTTTCATAAACTCACCCTAACAAAAAGTAAAAACCTTATCTACGCCCTTGGTCAAGAGACGGGGGCCACTGCCGCCCTCTCTATGGGCGCCCAAGCCTAACAAAATATTGTATTTTATTACTCTGCCTGGCATACTGTCCAATTTTTATTTAGTACTTAGCTTCTTAGAAGCATTGTCACTATACAGGAGTCAGGCTGCACCAAATTATAGCTGCCAGCCAACAAGATGGACAGAGAAATCTCATGTGACCAACGCCAAATTCGTGCCTGAATACTACTTTTAAATCGGTAAACCATGGATAAAATAATAAACACATTTCACCTTTAAGATGAATTCATATTTTAACAGGTTCAGACAGAAGCTCACTACATAAGCAATATATAGATCCCGTATAATAAGCATAAAATATAAAAACAATCGAATATGCAACAGTTGGTTACTCACTAAGAAACGAAACAAAAAATTCAATATAGCCCATTTTTGATTGCAACAAATCGACCGGATTTCGTTCAATTCTTATCCTTACCTAACATGAATAAGAAATTTTGAAAGCCCAAACACCAGTTTTGACAAAATGGTGAACGCGCCTTGAACATTTTGCCCTGCGGCGCATTATAAACCATCCCGGTCTAAGCCGAAAAATGTATGGTAACCCGAAGTTAATAGCACAACTACTAGTTACGTCTTTTTAATATTAACGCTTAGATATTCTGTTATTGGCACAGACAATACAAAAAGGAAAACATAAAATTTAGCCCAAAATTACCCCCGAAATAACTTCTTGTTCGACCACCTATAATTTTTTTCAGTGTATCATTATTCTCTCTGGATGTAAATTGTTTCACGTCAGCCTAGAATAAATTCTGCTGTATATAGGCAACTTCTATAACATGACAACAAAATTTACCTAAAACATGAGTTGCGCGCTGCAAGATAACGGACTTATTACGACATTGTTTTGTCTCAATTTTTGAATTCTTAAAGATAAGACATGGAAGTTCTAAGGTACATGGCTATTTTTTTGAAAAAAAAATTCTTAGCTACGATATTAACCTTGGAAAAGTGCCTAAAATACGCACCTTTAGTGGGCATTTTCTTATACATATTCTTATTTTTTTCAAAAAAGGGCTTTGTACCTTAGAAATACAAACATTCCTTTATTAAATTTTAAATTGTCCCGACAAATATTTCAAATAGCCTTTGCAGAATCCTGCAGTAGCGAAACGGTGTTTTTCATCCTCTAAATTTGCGCGTGGTAGAGCCTTAATAAAATAATTATTTAAATTTAAGGTGTGCTGGACACGTATTTTGTAAATCGTTGGCAATAAATTTTGTAGTAAATATGCAGTCAATTGGCTATATGTAAATGCTATAGATATATAAGTAGGTAATCTACTTTTATTTATTTATTTATTTATTTTATTTATTTATTTATCCTCAATGAAACTATAAGAAACGTAAAAAGTTGTATTGAAATCATTTATTTATAGTATCCTCATATCACCAACTTACATAAGTTAATTATAGATACATTACTTATACCTATTTATAAAAGCTTATAAGTCATATTAATTCAATCTTAAGCATCGCATGTACTGTAAAAACTAAGCAATTCACTATCTAATTTTATTTTCAATTTCTCAAAATCAAATTTAATTTAATACCTACCATAATATTTATTAAAATAAGATCAGCCTTAGTTCCTATTAGAGACCTGCACTGGCCGGGCTTTCATCTCGGGCCTTGACGCGAACCGACCCGACTCTTGGGCCACTTAATCAATAAATTTTCTGATTTTCAAAAAACAATTTTGTATTTTATTTATATACTTTTTCATGGTAACTGTATTTACTACTCATTTTAAAGATAGTTTTGGAAAATATAATGTTGAATAAAAGGCTGGTGGACTTTGGTCAATGGCCAATTGATATCAATAAAGCATGTCATAATAAACAAATAATAATGCAATTTTGGCCCGCATGAATTATTTCTCGACTTATTGACTGCAAAAAGGGATAAAACCTTCAATGTATTAAAAATTCAAATGTACATAACTTTTGGTAGAATTAAAGATATCTTTGTAATGAGGTATCACTTGACCCCCTTCCCATTTAAGATTTTTGAGAGGGTTGGTACAGGGGATAGATAGCTGAATTATTTTATAATATTACTAACATAAATTTCATCCTCCTCACTATCATTTTTGGTGATTAAAGCCATTAAACTTAGATAGATTGAGTGGAAAGTTTTCAAATCAATACCTGGTATAATGTAATTTATTATAGCATTTTTAAAGTATTTAAAGTTTCGGATATTGAATCCTAACATTTTCAAAATGGTGGTGACAATTACTTATCAATATGCCCCATAAAACTTAACTTGAGCTCAAATTTCATATCAAATAGACCCCAAGATTATCGTAAAAATCAGTTATTTTTAGAGGTGTATCATTTGATGCAGCAGTTAAAAATATTTTGAGTTCTCCTACATATTTATTTTTATATTGTCTACACCAATGCACAACTAAATTCAAATCATTTTGTAGGGCCCTTGCATGAAATTTATCTGCATTAGTATGAAATCATCATCAAAATAAGAACCTATTTCAGTTAGGAAGAGAACAAGTAGGCAGACATTTTAGCAGCAGACTTGTAAGTATAGGTAACATTTTGACATACTACCTACATTTAAAAAGTCTTTAAAAGGTAGGTACTAATATATCTATTTAAAAAATATGTTTCTCTGTCTAAAAGTTAAAAGTAACATACATTTTGAACCAATTTATGAAGCACAATACCCCGTTGTTCCAATATGTATTATTTATTATATATTATGTAAATATTTAATTTTATATCAAAATTTTATTTAATAAATTATAAAACAAGTATTAAAATACACTTTACCTTTCGCCAAAGTCAAAAAGTTCTGGGTCAAAACGTAGGTTGAAATTTGCTAGTGAATCAACTCGATGAATGTATTGTAAGGATCCGATTCCCTAAAAAATGGTATTATTAATTTTGAACGTAACCCAGTTTTTCATTTGATTTACCTCGTGAATATGCGATAATTGGTCGTCGAAATATTGAGACTTTTTGGTAATGAATCCTAAAATAAAAATGAGAAAATATAATACACATAGGGAACACTGATAAAGCAAGTCTTACCATGACTACTGTCATGAAAAGTGAGATGGGTTAGCGTGATTAGTTTGAAAAATATAAAGATGAAGAAATAACATGATATTAATTTTCCAAACATTTTCTTTTTCTTTTAACTTAAAAATATACAATATTTTCATTTTGAACTGACATTTCTTCAATGGACATGGAACCAACTTGTCGATTGTCACAGAAGAATGGTCTACGCACTCGCGATTAATCACAGAGAAATTATAACACAATTTAATTTAGACTAAAATAAAGGCGCAAAAAATTAAAAAACAAAAGTAAAAATTTCTGTTTTTTTCGAATATCTCCGAGGGTATTCGGAATATGTAAAATTTTCTTTCACCACATTCTTAAGCCTTAAAATATACAACTTTGCCTCAATTTAACTATCTTCGTATCTCTTACCGTTATCGAGATCCCCCTTGTATGCACACAAATTTGTAGCACCCTCTATAGTACGCTCTAATATAAGCTCCAACGAATATTGGCTCTATTGAATAGACGTTAAAAATAAACTATGCTTCCGGCAGCGCGGCGTTGAAGAGTTGTTGTTGACATTTTTCAGCTGTTTTGATACAAATGATGAAGTTCGATCTTCATATTTAACACATTCTATAAAAATATTATTAATTATGGAAAGTCTTGTTTCATATAAATTTTAAAGTACGATTACTACCGTCACTAACTAAAAATTTACGTTTTCCGAACTATGACCTTTTTGAAACCAAACACGTTACCGCTCCTAAATGCTGCTACTGTACTTTTTTAATTTTAAAACAATTTTTATTCATTGAAAAATATGTTTACGGCAGTTTTCTTACATCTAGAATAAATTGTTACATAATATTCTTAAACATTTGTTCCCGCTGGATTAGCGGTGCTAACCAGGGCACAGCAAACGGGGCAACGCGGCTGATCTTGGCCCGGATAAAAAAATCTGGCTGTTTCCTTATGTTAGTCGAGCGAGGCAGGTTCCAGTAATCTATAACCGTCATAAGTGAGTTTAATTTGCTTGCACTGTTGATACTTGTTTGCTGAGTTAGAAAAATGTATGTTTGTTTCACTGAAAAAACGATACGAAAAAAACAGCTTTAATTACTCAGGTACATCGTAGCATGTTATGTCATATATGACTTTAATAAAAGTTAGAAACCATCAATGGGAGGGGCTTTGCAGTGGTCGGGATCTACTCCACGCAGTACGAGAAGATGGGGTTACTTTCTTGCCTGTTTGTTATGGGGCTTACCAATAATTTCTTTGTGGTTTTAATCGATAACGAAAAAGTTTTGTGTTAACAACCCTTTTTTCGTCTGTGGCATCTGTGGATAACAGGATAACCCCACTTTATTCCCCATAAAAAATAAAGTTTTTACAAAGCAAAAACAATAAATAATACTTTACTTAAAAGGTGCCTTAAATTATAACATGGTAAGTAAGCTTCACATAGTTAAATTTAGCATAATATATATTGGTTTTGTGTAAATTATCGACTTAAAATTATATATTTTAGAATACTGTAAGGCGACTAACAAGTTTTAAAAATGTGTATAGAAACTTTTCCAATCTTCCTGAAATTGCAACTCAAACAACAATTGATTCGGAACCAGACAAACTAATAAGGACCTTAGAGTTGGAATGTAAAGGCAATGATCCTGCAGTGCTTAAAAGCTTCTGCAAGTTTGCAGTTACAACTGGAAATCATTTTGAATTAGAATCAAAAACGTAAGTCTGTATAACCAAAAGAAAAACTATCCAAATAAAAGTATGGTTTCTGTCAACAGTTGGGAATCTTATAGATTTTGTAAAATATACTTCAGATGTTTTGGTGAAAGGTGTTTAACTTATTACTATATACATAGACTACACACTTCACCAAGGCATTTGATAAAGTAGACTATAGTCTGAAAATAGCTAAACTGAAGAGATTTTCCTTCCTATTAAACTGGTGCTTGCTTAAAAGCCTATTTGACAGAAAATCTATCAATTGGAGGTTTTAACTCGCCCAACTGTCTGGCAACATCTGATATTCCTCAGAGATCCAATTTAGGACCTCTATGGTCCTTTACAAATAATTAATACTTTTTCATGGAAAGAAATAAATTCATGGAAACATGACTGTAAAAGTAAATCACCTTTGAGACCAGTGAGGTCTATTCATAGAGGGGGTGAGGCAATAACAGTAGAGACCTCCATTCCAGCATCCAGGGAATTAAGTAAATAATTTAAAGTTAATTTTCTTATTATTATATCCTAGTAACTCATACAAAAATTGTGAATTACTTATAACCAAAGTAATTTTGAAGATATTATAAAATAATGCTGTAAATAAAATAATTGAACACTCTATAGTCTATAGCAAGAAATTAAAGCTTTTTTGAACATGATCATAATAATATATCAATATATAAGTATGTGTATTATTAAGAAACATCCTATACTTAGCTATACTATTTATGTATATTTTCACTAGTTCATTTACTCTTTCCTTTCATTCAGCTGGAATTTAAGAAAACCAGTACATGAAAGATACACAGTTCTAAAGTCAGTGCATATTTACAAGAAGCATAGAGTTCAATATGAAACTAGGACATATTTTGCATTTGTACAGTATAATCATTTGACTGGTTCCACAGCAGACACATTATTAGAATACATAGAAAGAAATTTACCTGAAGGTGTAGCCTTAAAAGCTACTAAGGTAAGTGAACATTTCCCTAATAATTATTGGAGTAGAAATGTTTTTAAATTTTAGTTCTAAACAAATTGCTATACTTTTATAGACATTTTTTGACAAAAAAGATTATGTTACTGATTTTAATTAACAATTGAATAATTTTTTGTTTGTGTACATACTGTCTTTAGGTACCATTGTTTACCAAAAAAAATTAGGACAACAAAATCCTCTCTCCTAGCTTATAAGAAAAAAATACTGACAATTTTATGTCAACGATTATTCATTAAGTTTGCCAACTAGAGAAATCTGAAATCTACAAAAAAATATTTTAGCTTTTGAAAAACTAACCAATAGTATAATCACTAGTCACACTAGTATTTTGGCCAATAGAAAAACAAAATAATAACAAAATATTCATTATTTTAAAATATATAATTATTATAGGTAATAAAAATATGGGTATATTTTGTTGATATATTATCCTTATCCACATCTGTAATTAAAAAAATTATTGGTTCCTTTTTTTTCAGGTTGAAATGCAAGAGCTTCCAGAGCACATAAAAGCTAGCTAGTTATGATAAGTCGTATTTTAAATTATATATGTATTTATAGAATAAAATAATATATCAGCTATTTTTTGTTTTAATGTATCATTTAGAGGTGGGATAAACTGTTCCGATATGGAATGTTCTGTTACTTGGGAACGAACTAGAGTGCAAGGTTTACAAAAAAAGCAAAATATTTGTTGAAATAAAAAATAATTATTATCCTGTCCACGACCTTGAAATCTCAAACCAATAAAAAATTAAAAAACTAAAATCGCCTGTCAAATTTATTTAAACGATTTTTAAAAGTAATTTTCGCAGCGATTTCCGCTACATTGGAAAAAATACCAGGAAAATTCCTCTGATCGATCAAAACTTGAAGTGTTAATCTTATATATTTAAAGTTTTTTTTGCTGGTTTCTGAAACTGTTTTTTTTCGATTACTTAATACTGATAAAAATTATCTATTTTAGTAGTACCTATCCCCATGCATGCACAAAACTATTTTTAAAATATTTTAATCAATTTGACAACAACCCTTTTCAACTCTTTGTGTCCTTTCTTACAACATCGATATAAGCCGAAGGAATCCCAGAGACCGCATTAATTACAAAATACTATATCGCCGTGGCTACCGCGCCAGCAATACACCGGCACCGTTATTACGATTCGCAGCATCAAAATCAATAAATCCTGTCCCACGACATATACATACCCGCGAACGGCGGCCGCAACAGTTACCTCGACAACCTTTCGTCCCCGGCCTAAAAAAATACCTTCGACGATAAAATACTGTCAACCACCAGACTGTTAATGTTCTTCAGATACCGTTTGCCGTTGCGGGCTCCATAACGAACGGCTGAATAGGCCGACCACCGTCGCTTTCTCGTGGTTTGCATCGCAACGTGTAGCTGCGAAGGACGAAATCTTAATAGTTCCAGATTAACTGCTTATTGTATTAGATCATCGAGATGGATTATAAACATCTACCTCAATGCATTAGATGTAGCCTGATACAGCGTATAAAAAAATGCCGTTTCAAAGTAGCAGTTACACAGATACCGACCCTCCACTAGTATCGTTACACTTATTATTCATTGATCATTTGATTAACGTTTTAAAAGTGTTGACCCTAAAACCCCATGAAACTTTATAAAAAAAGTATATTATAGTATTTATTGTAAATTTGAAAGAAAAATTCCGTCAGACAACGTTAGTTAGTCGTGATTGGTTAAAAGTCAGCTGATTGACATAATTTCCACAATTGGCTGATCTTCGACCAATCACGTCTTAGAATAAATACGCTGTCATATTTAGGCTCACGATTTAAATTTGACAGCGTATCGACTCTAAGCTTTCTAGAGACTTGATAAACCATAATAATTGATTTACGTTGGTTGCTAAGTTTAAATAAATGGTGTACTGATGTAATTGTGTATTTAACTGAAAATTTGGCTTGAGACTGAAAAGCTGCAAATTGCAACATTATTTTCATATACTTCTTTGTGCCTAAAGCCTAAAACTAGCGCCTAACCTCATTTTCTACTTTCAATTTTTCACATTTTGTGTTTTGTGGTGAGTTTTTTGTGTCCTACAAACACTACAACAGAATAATAATAACGAATTTAAGAAATAATAACATAATGAAACATTTTTAGCTACTTCAAATTTTTAGTGGAATTATGAAGAACGTCATTCAAGAAATAGATGCTTTATCTAAAAAAAATGTACATATTAAAAATGGGGACAGTTTGAATGAAATTATTAATAATATGGCTCTGGGAGGTATTACTAAACTGCAGATTGTTTCTGACTTTGATAGAACAATTACGAAACAACATTTAAATGGGGTACCACATTTGAGTAGTTTTGGTAGGTAGAACAAATATTTTTATAGTACTTAAATAGGAGTCAGAGAACTACAACCGCGCGGTTGTAGTTCCCTGTAGGAGTCTGAACCATTGACTTGTAATGCCAATGGTCTGAACGCGTTCTTTGGCGGCAAAGTGAAATTTTTTAGATAATCCTGAAAGTGCCTGTTTGTAGAGTTTAGGTTTTTGATGCTTAATTTAACATTTATTCTTTTCTAATAAAATAATTTAATTTTTTTTATGACAGTGGTTTAGCTAGGGGAATAGGCTGCTCCAATGCCCTCCTAATTGTGCATCAAAGATATAAATAGTCCCAAATTGGGCTTATCCAGGTCCTAAATAGGGGCTTTCCATAAATCCCTCTCTAAAGTTTTTCCAACATAGATTTTTAATTTTTTGATATAGGGTTGTGGTCAAGATTTTTGTGCTTAAATCTGAACCAGGTACATAAAAGAAAAATGTATTTAGAAAAAATGTTCTTTTATAGTTTGCTAGTTATCTACATATTTGGTTCTACTGTTATATCCTATTTTTTAATACTGTTTAATCTAATTTTTTATAATAAACACATTTCTATCAGACAAAGGTATAAAAGGCTATCGACCTAGGTCTTTCAGCCCTTAGTTTACATAAAAATAGTAGGTTAGGTTAGGTAAGAGTGGCAGACCTTTGGTTCTGACCAAACAGTCTCACGTTGTCCTAATTGGGTCCGTTGTGATACCACATGTGTGGTTAGTGTGGAGTACACAAAAATAATTGAAACAAAATACAATTGTGGTATAAGTAAGTATTAAAAAAAACACAGAAAATACTGTTAGTTGGTTATTATTTCAAAAATTGTTCTTTCATGGTTTTGCCTTTTGCTGTACTGGTTGGGAAAGTTGATAATAAAGGCTCTATTATATTTATGTTCAATGCCTTGCTGATAAAGACTGTGAAATCGTTGGATAATTGGTTCAACTTTTGTTTTTTCATTTCGATGAATAACAATATTTTGATGGATTGTGCAGTGAATTGGCGGGGTGTCTCATGTTTGTGATTTTGCAAAGCCTTTTCCTTTCAGCTATTTATATAATATGAAAATAAGAGTGAGGTCTACTGACACATTCGTCATTTCTTTTTTTGATTAAATATTTTGTTACTTTTTTCCTTTCATTCAAAAATTGGACAAATACCCATATTTGAAGCATTTACAATTTAAAGTTAAACCAGTTTGAATTTATAAAGTATTAAACACAGAAAAAGAAAAATTGACAAATTTTACGAAATTTCGTTTTTTACTTTTGTTAATTCATTTATAAAAAATTCTTTAGTTCAAAAGTATAGGTAATTGCCACTCAGGGACGAGTATTTGGCCTCTTTTTGAATAAAACGAAAAGGATAAGAAATATTGATCAACAAATGAAATGGCAAATGCATCATTAGACTTAACTCTTAATTTTTTTGTAAATCCAGTGACAATAACCTAACACCAGCCCACGCTACTGGATTGGGAGCCATATTGTTTTGTCGACAATTAAATTATCAAATATGTAAACACATTTAATAGCAAGTTTACTGTCGCCAAGTACTTTCCGCCACTAAACTTCCCAAGTGTAAACGAGCCTTAAACAAAACTACAGATTTAGTTAAAACTGGTTGAAATCCATAACTATGTGGAAAATTCGTTTCAAAATATCGAATGGCGTCCAGTGTTAAATAAACCCACTGGCCATCAAGTCCAAGACATGCGGGATCGATTACTTAAGACATACAAAAATAATTTCCAGGACCTTAATGGATAAAAAGGGATAATTTTAAATAATGATGTGTTATTTGATGACGAAACCTTAACATTTTTAAAATGTTTTAATTCTATTAGGTTTCTAAAGCCTATAAGTCCCTAAATCCGTAACAAAAAATCCAGGTCCGTATTTAAAAAAATTGACTTGATGGTGGTATCCAAAGAACGAAACGTCGCATTTGAAAATTAAAAATGCCATGTTGTAGATCATAAAAAACGGCTATGAAAAAGTTTTTCTTGTTTTTTTTCCAAGTCAAAAATAAAGACGCAAAAAATTAAAAACCAAAACTGAAAATTTCGGTTTTTTTCGGAATTTTCTTTTACCAAATTTAGGCCCCAAAATACGCAACTTTGCTTCGATATGCACGCACGCGAATTTGTAGCATCCTGTATATTAGGTACTTAAAAGAGAATTTTTTTAGCAATGTTTAGTAAGATTCCAACTACAGCTAAAAATGAACAATATCAAAATACGGTGGGGAATTTAAGGAAAAAGTATTATCCTATTGAAGTTGATCCTGGAATGCCTCAAAATGAAAAAATTAAGCATATGGAGGACTGGTGGAGCCTGTCAGAAAAAGCCATTAGGTTTGTTTAAGGTGTACCTAACTCTAAAAAATATCCATTGTAGTAACTTCTTAATTTGCAGGCGACTAAGTAACTTTTTTAGTTAGTTTTTGCTTCTACTATTCGCCTTATTACACCAGGCTGCAAAAAATGTCATGGTGACCTGGTTCTTGGGACTTGCAGCTGCTTTCCGTTTCTAGAAATAGAATAGGAGACTGCATATAAGACTTATGTTGGGTTGGACAAAGATTTTTAACAATCATTAACTAACCAGCAAGTTTGACTGTGACATAAATGCCTTTAACAGCCATTATGTACTCATGATCAAAGGTGCCTGATTAGTAAATTAAAAATTAAGGTAACTGGGCCAGTATGATTGTGAGAAATTATTTCTGCCAATGTCACATATGTATGTCACAGTCAAACTTGCTGGTTAGTTAATTATTAATGACATTCCTTGTGCAACCTGACAAAGGACTAGTAAAAAGAATGAAAGTACCTAAATATTTCACAATGGTAGTAATAATTAGCAAATTAAAAATATAGTTTAAACAATAATGGCATCGCGTCAAAAAGACGCGGAAATTTGAACGTGCGACTAAAGGACGCGGACATTTGGACGCAAAACAAAAGGACGAATACAATAAATAAACGCGGGGTCAATTGGACGCAAGGCTTTAGGACGTGGTCAGAAGGACGCATATAATTTTGCTTTTCTGAAAAAAAAATATTGTCAATGTATTGACATAATACCAACAAAAAAAATGATCAAAATAAATATATATATTTATTTTAAAATTTTTATTGAAAATGATACAATTAAATAAATTATTTATTACATATTTGCAACTGAAAATTGTGCGCGATTCCACGCAAGTATTCCAAAAGTGGTCGATTTGCATAGTTTGAAACGATTACTTTTATTCTCTTTGCCGTGTCTTTATACTTTTTTTTAGAAGGTACCGTACAACCGGCTATTAATTGCTCAACCTTTAAGCGATTTAAGCTTTCGTCCATATAAGGTTAGCTCTATTTAATTGTATCTTTTTTAATAAAAATTTTAAAATAAATATAATTATATTTATTTTGATCATTTTTTTTTTTGTTATTATGTCAATACATTGACAATTTTTTTTTTCAGAAAAGCAAAAAATATGCGTCCTTATGACCACGTCCTAAAGCCTTGCGTCCAATTGCCCCGCGTCCATTTGTTGTATGCGTCCTTTTATTTCGCGTCCAAATGTCCGCGTCCTTTTGTCGGTAATTCAACAATAATATCCTGGTAAACTGACAAAGAAATGTCTGTCTGATAGTCTGATAATATAAAACTAGTTTACTTACTATTGTCTTCATATTATGATATAATCTTAGTTTCTAAATTGAATAAAAAACCTTTTACATTTTTATAAATACACACTATTTCACATTAGTAGTAAAACATAAATATTTCGTTTCGCGGATTTTCCGCTCTCTCCCCGCCACATCATTTATCTTTCTGACAAATTCACCTTTGTGCGCTTTGCATATATACATAATTTTGTTTTAGTGGACTAAGTATACCACAACATGAAATTGATGATGTTTGCTTGGAACTCAAACCCACTTTAAGGTATAATGATTTAAAAAATATTTTTTTAACAATATAGCGAGATTTTTGAAATGTAAAATTTCCGATAATAAAATGATTTTTACCTATGTTTGGTACACTCCGTATAGAAATGTCTTAGGGCGAGAATTTTTCAAAACTTGATTATAGACGCTTGTTCCAGTAGTAGTTGACGGTAGGTTCCGAAACCGGGCAAAGTATACTAAAAGCTTTGCCTACCATGTAGTGGTGGGCAATCTGGATTTTTTGGAAATAGGGTTTTGGCTCTGTATCTGGCTTATTCGTCGTTTCGTTGCCCTCGCCTGCATTCCTTGATGTCCCGGGACCTTTTCTTAATAGCAGAAGAACACCCTCGCATTCCAAGACCGCCGCCATACTGACCGTCATCAAAATTGCATACACCTTTGCCTGACAGACTTATGAACAGTCTCAGTATTTTTTTAGTTTACTCCAGTTTCTGCAGACTCTGTCCCCGCTGCTTCCAAGTTTAATATTTATTTGGTTTATACCACCAAGGTAAAAATTGTTAAATTATCGGACATTTTATATCAAAGAAATCCTGCTTATTGATTTTTATTTTAGAGATGGGTCAAATGAATTCTTTAAAGATTTGGCAGCAGAAAAAGTACCGGTTCTTGTATTTTCTGCAGGTTGTGGAAACATAGTTTCGGCAGTCCTAAAATATTGTGGTGTCTACCTACCAAATGTAAAAGTACGTAAGACATTTTAGTTTGTATATGGAGGGAGTCTGGATCTGCCTCAAACATATTTCAGATTATTTGCTTTTTGCAGAAACACAGACATGAATGCACAGTGCACATAAACTATATTTGTGAGAAACCTTACTGAAACTAAATATGTTGAAGGAAATGTACAATATTGTACAAAGGATTATAATTTTGAAAGTTTAAGATTAGTCATTGCTTCCATCAAAAAGGTTTGTATATGGGACCTTTTTCTTAAAGTTCAGTGACAGTTTTATCTCACTATTTTTTACTGTCCCACTTTTTCCTGAGTAGTTTTTCAGTTCATAGAGAAGTTGTTTCTGAAATGTTAAAAGTCAAAGTATTTATTCATGTTATCACAGCCAACTGTTTATATACGTCAATGATACTAACCTATACTTAAATGTAAAAATAACAATTAAAATCATAAATACTTTCAACAGTCATAAAACTTTCACACTGACCAATATACAAACTATAACAATCTAAGAAAGCAATACCTGGTCATATAATCCGGTAAGAACTAATCAAAAGTTTCATTAGTGAAATTAAAGTTGTAGTATTCCTTAAGTGAATAAAATGTTAGAAAGCTCTTGATTTTAGTTTAAAAAATGCTCATTGGTACTTCTCTTATTCAGATGGGAAGGTGTTATTGTCAGTAATGTTGTCATTAATACTGATGATGTAGGATCCCTATAGATAATAAACTAATAAATATTTCCATGTATTGATCAATATATTGACTCCGGACTTCAATATTATAGACGATCCTATCCTGATCACAGTGGCGGCTGGTGATAATTGAAACAGGTGGGGCCAAAATAAGTCAATAAAAATCTTTAATGAGAATATATAAAAAAAAGTAACTGCGCGGTTAATTAAATGGAGCAAATTATAAGGTATTTCAGTAGTGCTAACAAAAAAAAAGGTTGATAAAACACTTAGATTTTTTTAAGAAAACTCCGTACGTCTTTGTTTTTTGTTTGAAAATGAATCAAACACTTTGTTATTGTAGTTATCTTTATTGTTTACAATCTTTTACGGCAGACAACATACCTAAAGCGCCTAAAGTCTTTCCTCTTTCATTTTATTCATTTGTAAACTAATAATCTTCAATCCGGAATGTAATCCACTGACGGACTGCCCTAAACCTAACCTACAAAAATAATTTATGGTAAAAACTGTTTTAAAAAAAAAATATTTTAAAATTAATATTTCGACAACAGAGAAAATCGTATTGAAAACAGCTGCCATCTGGTAGCGGTGGCAAAGACCCTAACCCAAGAGTAATTATCATTATGAGTGTGAGGTTGGTGTACAGGTAGGTAAGGCCATGGCACTGTGGCCCTACCGTACGAGCCGCTACTGCCTGATCAATATAGTGATGTATGCGTTAATTCAGTGGCGGCTCGCGGTCCTAAAAAATGGTGAAGAGGTATAATGCGGGGACTTAAACAAACATTAACTAAAAACCCGTGTAACAAAACATCTCTCTTATCCTCATCTGTCCAATGACCGAATGGAGTTTTCAACAAATTACAAACTATGTTATTAATTGGGTTCATCTTTAAAACACAACTAAGTAGGTTCGCACTCTACTGAATTAACTGAAAAATAAAAACAAACTTTTTAATCACACAGTAAATCATGTAAAAACGATATCTATAACCGTAAGTTTCGTGAAGCCTCAAAATAAATACCTTAAGGTTAGGCGAACCAATGCTAAAACAATGGTGCATACGACTGATCTATTTTTAAATTACCCTTCATCATAATGCAAATTGTTACATGCTGTTTGCGTGACTAACGTCACGTAACCATAGCGATGGTGAATATCAAAGCCATGTTGGACGTTGGGTCTTTACTTTCTTTGAGCAAACGGACACGGTCGGCTGGGGCGCGCCAAAATGCATGAGTGTTTATAATTATTGTCTATCGGAGTTAACCGTGTCCCTATTATGCATAGATACATTCGGATTAAATTAATATTATTTCGAACATAATTATTTTTTAAGGGCTAAAATGGTAGCTGTATCGGTGCATTAATATTGTTGAAAAACTTTCCTTCTGTTTTTTTTTTTGGTGAAGAGCCCCTTTACCTACTTTACCTGACGAGCCGCCACTGCTTTAATTATTATTCATCGTTTGACCAGAACTGATTTTATTTAAACAATATTTCGCAGGTGATCTCAAATTTTTTAAAATATAATGATGAGGGAGTCATTACTGGATTCCAGGACAAAATAATTCACGTATTTAACAAAAATGAATATGCAATAAAAAATACCGAATTTTATGATGTGGTTGCCGGAAGGGACAATGCTATCGTACTCGGTGACTCTCTTGGAGACGCTAACATGACGGAAGGCATTGAGAATTTAAAAAATGTTCTCAAGATTGGATTTTTGTACGAGCACGTAAGTAACTGATTGTTTATTAATTTTTTTTTTGGTTTGAAGTGTTCAGCTATTCAGCCAATTGCTTCTTTTCAACCAAAAAATTCCAAAGCCTTTATTAATTTAATAAATTAGAATTGAAATCAAGTAATTATTGTGCTTATTATTTCTCTCAGCTGTTTCTTAATTTTCAAAGGTATTATACAGTGTGTCCAAAAAACTATGCAACATATGAAAAAAAAAATTATTACCGATTTTTCAGAGAATATTATTCTTGATAAAAGTTTGTCCATGCACGCATATTTCTCCTGCGGCTAATAGTAAAGGAGTAAGCAAATGCTATTTTTTCAAAATTGCCTTAAGAGTAAAGTACCTTATTAATATGAAAAATACAGTGATAAAGTAGTAGAGTTTAGTGTCCGTATAAGTAAATAGAATAAAAGTTTTTTTGCGGCAGGTGGACAAAGTAGTGCATCTATCTTTTGCATTAAAGTACACAGGGACGCCAAAGGTAATGGGTTCTCTGGGGCACAGGTTGCAACAAAAATTACGTCAGAAGCTGTGACGTGCATCCAGCCAGTAATTGTACGGGCTTTAGATGCTATTGAAAATCATTATATATTTTAAATTAACTTTTAAATAAATAATTAAACTGTCATGAAAAAGAAGACGGAGCTTCAGTAAACACAAACTGTGATTGGTCAGTAATTCAATGAGAAAAGTCATTTTGATACCAATGTTGTCAACTCGTGGGAAATTTCCCAATTTGTGGGAAATATGGAATGGGATATTCTTTAGGACCACTTGCTGTGATCTAATAAAATATTTTTCACTCTTTTGTGCATTTGTAGGATATTTCTTAAATTTTAATAAAGGGAAATTTTTATCATTCTTGTTGGAAATTTAATTTTTAAAGGTTGTAAAACTGAAAAAAAGCACGGTTAATTTGGCTAGAAAGCGCCGTATATCACACGCGTGTTGAAAAAAAAAAATTTCAACACTAGTGTTGACATACAAGGCACACTATTTAATTTAAACATATGGTGCCAATTTGATAGACCACCCCTATTTATTAAAAAGAACAAATTTTAGAAAGCAGTAATTGTAAAGCGTTTAACTTATTTATCATGTATTTGTCGAGTGCTTCAGAATTAGAGGGTGAAAATACGCCATCTAAAATTATAAAAAATGTCAATAATATACTGGAAAATCTATTACCAGAAAAAACAAATCGCGCTGAAGAGAGGGTCATGTATTCAACAACAAATCTTTATCGGTAGCGATAGCGTAAAGAATAGAGCTCTAGCCTACAGATCGCAAGGTCACAGGTTCAAATCCCATCAGGAGTATTTGACTTTTTTTTTTATAAAAACATTAAATAATTTATAGAATTATTTTGAATTGAAATCTTCCTTGTTGGGTGGATTTTTTAAATTTATGTTTAATGCATCTTTCCTTGATTAAATTTAAAATTTTTCATTCTGGTTAATCTAGAAGTCAGTCCAGAATTAGTTCTTGCTGTAATATATAAAATATGAAAAAATGAACCCAGATATTAAGTGGAACATAATCCTAAGTATGCTAATTTCAACACTAGTGTTGAACCTTTTTTTTCACAAATCAAAGGCTTTTTTAATAATTCTTTGTGGTCGTAGAAAAAATAGTGTACCTACATTACTCGTGTGAAAGTGATTATTCTAAACCTCAGAGAATTTCCGCACTCGGCGGACGCCTCGTGCTAAATATCTCCTCGTTTGAAAAGTATCATTTTCGTAACTTGTTATGTAATATACTATTATCACTAACAAGGACGGATATAAAATTAAATCGGTTCAGTTAACTTAAATTACTAAAAGAATCATTTATTTAGGAGTAAAAAATAACTATTTATCGTTCTTTTCGACGCACGGTTTATTTTTTTTTATATTCTTGATCACATCGCTTTTTTTAGGTGGAACAAGCACTGCCATTATATATGGACACCTTTGATATTGTACTAGTTGATGATCAGACAATGGATGTTCCTAAAGCAATTTTTGACTACATAAAAAACTTTACACTAGAGAATTAAAAATATTGCTACTAAATTCTATTTCTATTGTAGGTACTCTATTATTAATAGGTTTTATTTATTTTTTGTAATTTTTTAATTCACTGAAAGCCCTACAATAGTTAAGAATTCGGCCTTAATACTATGTTTTAAGATAATTGCTTGCTATCACATAAAGCACATGCATGGCGGAAATTAAAGGATCTGTAAAAAAAATTATTAGTAGTTAATGATAAAATCAAACCAAAATTGAATATATACAACAATGAATATTAAAAATTTAGTTCAGTTTATTTAAACTCAATGAAGGCCTATTAAATTTAGTAATAAATGGCCTGGCCCAATCACGTGATATGAATGACATGCTGGTTAATTTTAGTGTGTTATGTTGGTATGACTTGACGTAAATTACAGGATCGGACTTAGACTTAGAAATTACAAATTTTTAATATGTAAAATGTATGTTTAAAAAATAATATTCTTTAAGCTACTAAAAGTTATTTTCATGCTAAACAAGATTACAATAAGATGAAGGTAAAAAGTTGCAAAACAGATTTGGAAATGACAGCTTTTTTTATTCGCCTATATCCCTTGTAGTATTTCCTCGTCGGAAATAGGTAATTATAACAGAGATAGTAAATATGCTTACTGGTCGACACAGTGGTAAATAGAAAAAGTCGTGTAAGCTATTTGAGTAAAACATATAATAGAAATGTTTATTTGCTTTATTTATATAAAAATTATTAACTAATGTGTTGTTATATAATATATCTAATATTGACATAGGCGTAGTTCGGGGGATACTTTGTGGTGCTAAGCCCCTAAATCTAGCACCCTCAAAAAAAACCCAATCTATTGACAAGAAAAAGGTTGCAATGTTAATTTTAAAAGACAGTTTAACAGGCCACAATAATAAGATAAGAACTTCAGAATTTGTTGAATACCGAAACTTTTAGTTGTACGAAAATGAAAACTAATAATCGCTAAAGGTGAATTATTATTTTACAACCCCTATAAATCCGTACGCCAATAAGTTAACTAAAATTTTTAGCAATAAAAAATGCTTCCTAAGATCACACGAAACCACACTAAAATTCAAAACAATCAATTCAGAAATACCGAAAATATAAGCTTGTTTTCATTATAAGTGGACCATTCATAATTATTGCGAAATATTTTTTCTCCTAAAATTGTATTTTGCTAGTCTGTATTTTGATACCTGGGGGTTGTTAACAAGGTAGGTAATTACCCCCTTATACAGCATATAGGACGTAGTACTTCCTGACGTCCTATGTTTTAAATAAAAAATCTGAAGAAAGGAGTCTCAAGTAATTATTAAAAATGTAGACATTTTTTTAAAACTTATTTTGTTTAAAATTGATTATTTGGAGGCAACATGAGCAAATACTTATTTTTTAAATAGAATATCTTATTTTTTCCATCGACGTTTGAAAATTGGCTTTTATTTACCTTTACAAAGTGAGCGAACAGTTACAAATAGAACGAAACGGCCTGTAAGTTCTCGTCTTTTATAGATTCAATCCACTGAACATTTAAAAGAAGTACGTCAAGATGGCTAATATGAAATAATTTCCATCGTAGTCATAGCAATAAAATATGTAGATAGAACTTCTTCCTTCTAGTATTTTTATTCAGAGGTCTTGTGGCGTATAAGGCCGTAACGGTTATTTTAAAATTACATGCCATGCTGCTATTCAGGGTTACAAAAATTCTTTTTAGCTCAGCAAGATGGTATAAATCATCTAGAGAACACTATTTACAGTAGGAACTTTGATTTACGTTTCAAGCAAACCTTTAGTTTAGTAAAAATGTTTATTTGTCATGGTGGACAACAACTATGCGATAGGTACAACTGTTTTAAATTTTTAAATAGTAAAGTAGTAATAGGGTGACATAGCCTGTCTTTTTATGTTACAGGTAGATAAATTATTTATGACTTTGATATTTGAATAAAAGGGCAAGTTGTTTCTGTGTTTTATTTAATGATGGACATCAATGTGATTTTTAAATTTGATGATCCAAGATATCGACCGTTAATTTTTTTTAGAGAAGGGTATTGATTTAATGCTTCTCCGTGTTCAAGCTTGGTGAATGCTACATAATAAAGAGGTCTTAACACAATCTGAAATGGAACACAGTTTTCTGCAAAGAAAAACATCGAGTTTATTCATTTATTTAATCATTTCTGTCCAGCTGATTCGTGGCACCCTTAGTTATTCTCTTTAATGATAAGGATTCTCTTGTTGGATGCGTAAGTTTTGAACGGAAGGAACATCTTGTACTTCACACGTCACCAGTCCATTGAACCTCTATATTTTCAGAATGATCGTGGAACTTTCTTGCTTGTCTAGTATATAAAATCTATCGACTAGGAGTGGAAATATTTACTAAATGTCCTTGTATATCAATGATATTTGTCATCAATGAAGCCTCGCATGTAATACACCTTGGTACGTAACTATTGGAATATTCAACACTTCAGGTACAAAGGACCTTGTTTCACACTGTTGAAGAATATGGAATTATGTTTTGGTTCATTTGTCTTTGGCACATATTTTAGGACTATTAGTAGCTCTTGGATTTAGTTTATAAGATAGGTACTATAATGCAATATTGTGGGTATATACTTTTTTTATTAGTAGCGTCTTTGAATTTCACTATTTAAAGAACGACGGATAAGTGCAAAAATGTGGCAACCGTTTTTGGAGACGAACTAATGTTTGTCTCCATTTTCGGTCGATTTCAGACACAAGATATTGTATTATTTTATGCAATAAAAGACTGCGCGCTCCGAAGTCACGTCGGTTCTTACGTAGCGAATAAATTCTTTCGCCTATCTATATGGCTTTCTTTAAGTGTTGAATTTTAAAGGTACCTAGCGTATTGATGCATTTTTGGCACACACATGAATAAGTATTATTCGTCCATATATTATGTGACATCATACACTTAAAGCAAGAACGGTTCCAGCCATAAGAAATGCCTGCAACAATTGACAACTAAGTATCGATCTTATTTCATTATATTCACAGATGTGGAATTGGAAACATTGCATTATTTAATAACAGAATGAGAATCAAATCATGATTGGTGATTCACGTACTACGAAGATCAGGCAAAACGAGATTGATAAAACAAAGTTGAATCTTTGCACATAAAAGAAGTACCTATACTTGTCAATATTTTATGCCGATGTAATTAACTTGGATTCTGGCAAGGGGCCACTGGTAGATGGATCGAGTAGTTTACCAATTGTCTCTGTCGTTTCCATTCCTGGATAAAAGGTAGTCAGTCACACATACCAATTATGTCAGCCAGATTTGAAGAAACAACATTTTTTCATGCACAAAATATGGACATTAGTGTAAAAAGTAGTGATTCAATTTTTGTTTTCGTCTATCCCAGTTAAGAAGAAGGGTAATAATATTTTCGCAATCTACATTTTTAAGTCCTTAACACCATGCTTACCCAAAGGAGGATTGAGCTTTTTGTCATGCCATCCCCTTCCAGAGAGAATGCTCTTTAAAAATATGTTATCGGGGGTCCAATCTATTATAAAAAAATGTGTTTTCTACTACCTCTACCTACTTAGGTTGTGGTAACAATTTTTTTTAATACTAACCTGATAATACCCTATTATTTACCTCATTTGTCTAATGAGAAATAGTTCATTATTAACCTAGGTTAATAATGAAAAATACTTCGAAATATCGATATTTTCTTTCAGTGAAAGAATTGATTTCGACATTGATATAGTAGCTTGCCCACAAACGTTGATACCTTATTGTGTTCCGATTTTTCCTTAAAATAGGCTAGCATGACATTTTCAGTAATTTAAACGATTTTTTTTCTTCACACCATTTCTTTAAACCGAGAGAGCCTTCTATACAATAAATTAATTTTTCGAGGTATCGCTTTGAGGGTCTTTTGTTTGTTTTAGGGTTTTTAACAGGTCAATGTATTTTAGATTTTAATTTATTTAATTCGTTTTAACTGTAGTTTTGTAATAGTAAGTTGCTTTGCTTTGTCAATGAGTAGATCTTACGACAATAAACTATATTTGATTTGATAATTGAATGTATGCCTTCACATAAAGTCGGTTTGATTTTTCAGGCAACAAATTACGGCTCGCACTAGCCGCTGCCTCTCTAACCTCAGGCGAGGAACAATTTTCATTTCTAAATTACATGGTCGCTAAGATTCTCAGCCATATTTTATTGTAAAACTTTTACTTAAAACGTTCAAAAGGTGGCCATAATTATTTTATAATAATGACATTTAGTAGTAGTACAAAATTTACAACAGTAGTTTTTGGATCGATTAATCTACCGCAGAACATTTTGTGGAGGACATTTTCAACATCTCATAAAGTAATTTCATACTACCGTTTCCCCTTCTTTAGAGCTTTTTTAAATCGACCAAAATATAACCAAATGTATAATATAATAAAGCGAAAAATTAATTACGAAACATACATGCTATTGCCAAATTACAATCTCTGAATTATGCGACATAATATCTAGATTTGGCACCACAAAATTAAAAGGTACACTTGGAACATGTCTGGTTTATAGTCATCTTATTGTTATTACTAAACGTACAAAACCCTTACAATGAAAAACATCGGCATTTGATTTTGCCATCCAACCAAAGAAATGATCAAGAATTTAAAGTTTATTAACATATTATTATTATACAGGGTGGAATTTTTAACTGGAATAAATTCAGTATTAGAAAGCATCTTTATTTGCTGAAAAAATACAATACTATGGCTGCGTTCATTTTTAGTTTGGCATAATTTTCTCGCGTGAAATTTACCCCTCTTTTGGGGGTAGAAACCGCCTACATCTTTTTCAATGTGAGATATTATTGTGATAGCTTGTTGGAAAGTGTATAAAAGGGGGAACACGACTCACTATTTAACTAGCAATTTTACGTCGTACCGACGTTACATTTTTAAACCTGACGCGACGTTGAAAACTAACGTCGATCTGACTTCGAGAAGACTCGAATTTGTACCAATTTGGTGAACAAAATAAGGGTTGTAAAGACGTCAGTATATGACTTCTGCAAGTTATAATAAGTAACGAATTTTATGTAGGTATATCTGGAACTTATCCTGCACCTAAAATGTCGGGAAGTTTTAAAAATATCTTTATTTAACTTCTGCACGGGTAAACATACTTGACCACTAACCACCAACAAATATGACCAACTGATATTTTGTGGGTTCTTTCACAAAATATAAGTAATAACTGCTATATAAAAAGCTTACTCTTATACTTGAATAAACTTAATTTAGAATGTCTCGGTCGCTTAAAATTAAAACGCAAAGCAGTTCACTGTTAAAATTTGGCAATATAGCCTTTAAATCAAATCATGTATTACGGCTATGAATTTTTACACAAAATTTTACCGACGTCAATAAATATATATAATCTATCAAAATTAAAATTTCTATTATAAAGAAAAATGTTTTTTTATGCCTACTAAGAATCTTAATGTTAAGTAACAACACATTCGAATTACTAATTAAAATTATACATATCAAATAAAATGATATCACACTGCATCTGGCCTACGCGAAATCATGTTCTAAGAATTAAGTACTGCACCAAAAGCCTTTTTACAGTATTCTTAAACTGCCTCTCTGGCATATCCCTGTAGTGGGCAGGAAGTTTGTTGTAGAAAGTTGGAGAGTAATAATTTGATGAGATGCGTGACTTTTCCAATCTTAAATATTCCGGTGTTATTTGATGTGCCTGCCTCGTAGGGTAATCGTGGTAAGCCTGATTGGAGTTATACTGTTCAAGATTTTTATGGCAGTGCATGAGACATTTATATATGTATTGACAAGGTATATGGTTATAATACCATGTCTTATAAAAGCTGCTCTTACATCCTCTCTATATTCCATGCTAAGTATCACCCGCACCAGGGACGGATGGGCTCTGTGAGACCGGCCTGGGAAAATTTCGGGTCAAGCGGCCTACTTGGCATTTCGTGTGTAAAAGGTATGCTCCTTATTAAAAGAGATCATTATGGTACGACCTAAATAAATATGTTATTTAGTAATGACAAAACTAATCGTATATTAGAGAACATTAACAATATATTATAACAAGAATTCCAAGTTATATCATATTATGCTAAAACTTAAGTGAACGCCTTTGAAATTTATAAATATTAAAAAATCAAAGAAAATGTAACACAAGCAAAGGTCTTCATATTTTGTAACCTGTAAAACTGTGAATCATGAACTTGGAAAGTCCTAAATGTAACAACTCTCAACATAATATATACAAGTAATGTTTGAAGGTTGGACACAATGATGTTTCTTGACTGATAAAAGTGTTTTGGACTTGCATTGTCTTTATTTGTTTTATATCACAACGTTTCAACTGGTAAGTATCTCCAGCCGTCTTCAAGTGAATACTAAATAAGTAAAGTAACTACAGCTCTATTTATACTAGCATAGATGCACTGAAGCATGACTGAGATGGGTGCAGTCATGCGTTTAGTTCGTGTGCGGTATTTTAAGTTTACATCTGCTTAACAGAGGTTTCCAGATATTTCTTATATCTAATGATGGCTTACTAAAACAATCTGGGTTCTGCATGGTATATGGTAGCAGCTTCCTTGAACTTCCAATCCAAAGAGGATCTGGTAGACACAGTTTTTCCTGTCTTTTTCCTGTGAATGTGGCCGATCTTACATTGGTGAGACTCTAAGGCCACTAACCGGTAAATATTAACTAGACATCTTAAGTAGGTGTGTGTGTGTATAATTTTCGATGGCACTGGAAAACTTACAACAGGCCAGACATTTTTTTAAAATTTAGTATTGTCATTTTTGGTCTTTATTTTTGTAGGAATGGTTAGCCTACCCTCCGTCAAAGAAAGACTGTGATTTAATATAATGCTTATAAACTATGTTGAATTTCTTAACGTCAGTTAGTAGATTTGCGAGGTTAGAAGGTAAACTGTATTAGGTACCTAAAGTTGCACCAACCCTGACGTCAGATTTAGTCAAGTTCCGAAAATGTTAGTTTGGTATTTGTCAATAACAAAGATACAAAGGGCAGCTTGTTTAGGAATAACCGGAGCCCTTAAGTCAACCCCGACAGCGGCGCTAGAGGTTATGTTATATATACCCCCCTTGGATATCTATGGAAAAAGTATAGCTGCAAAAAATGCCCTGCGACTGAAAGAGTCGAAATTCTGGAAGGAAACCAACTACGGGCACAGCAGTATACTAAAGATTCACCCGGGGAATAATCTACGAGACCCGACTGATTACTCTGTCCCAATAACATGCTTCGATAGAAGTTATTCTATACTCATTCCGAGTAGGGAAGAGTGGGAAGGCAATCAGAATATAACGAAAACAGATCACGCAATCTTCACAGACGGTTCAAAAATGGACGTTGGTGTGGGAGCCGGGGTCTTTTCCGAAAGTTTACAAATACAGAAATCGTATAGACTCCCCAACTATTGTAGTATTTTTCAAGCGGAAGTACTGGCAGTAGAGAAGGCGGTCAATATCCTGCAAGAACACCTTGGCTTGGGAGTAGCCTCGTCAATCACCATCTTCAGTGATAGTCAGGCGGCGATTAAGGCAATCTGTTCCAGCAGCGTTAAATCAAAGCTCGTAAAGCGATGCCGCAACAATCTATGCACACTTGGCAACCAACATCGGGTTATTCTGTGCTGGGTTCCTGGACACTCCAAAATAGATGGCAACGAGGCTGCCGATGCGCTCGCAAGAGAGGGCGCAGGCATGCCAGCTGATCTAGCAGACAATACAGTGAACAAACCACTGGGATTGGTCAAAGAGGAGATTGACTACACGGCCAAGCAGCTTGCACAGAACAGATGGACAGGGTTGACAACCTGTAGTACATCCAGGCAACTGTGGCCCACATTCGATAAAAAGAGAACCGCAGAGCTATTGAGACACAGTCGAAAAGACGTGAGAAATGTTACTGCGGTTGTTACCGGACATTGCCTCTTCGGTAGACATGCCGAACGTATGCAAATACCCACTAACGACTTCTGCAGAAGTTGCAGAGATGAGGAAGAGGTAGAAAGTATTCAACATTTTCTGTGTGAATGCCCTGGCCTCGCAAGAAGGAGGTTCACTACTCTGGGTGAATCATCTTTCGATAGCCTGGAGGAACTGGCATAAACCATCAGTGATCTGATGAAGGTGGGTTCTACGGAACACGTGTGGTATCACAACGGACCTAATCAGGACTACGTGAGACTGTTTGGTCAGAACCAAGGGTCTGCCACTCTTACCTAACCTAACCTAACCTAGTTTGGTATTTACTTTTGCATTTCGGTAATGTCGAGGGTAATGTAGACGCAATTTGATTTTTTGTAAAAATTGTAGGAAATGTTTTTTTTCTTGACAAACCCCTAATCTAAAGTAAAATTCATTCTTGACAGTATGTGTACCATATCCAGGGTTATTTGTTATTTAAGTCGTTTCTTTAGTTTATCTCAAAATTGTAGTATCAATTGTTGCTAAAATGGCCCGTTTTATTTCTGGCTTTCTAGATTACCGAACTGCAAAAGTAAATAGTGGGTCGTTGTTCCTCTTTTAGGCCAATACTTTTCTGTATTTTTTCAGCAAATGGGTAAATAGTTTTTTTACTGCTGAATTTATTTCAGCTAAAAACGCCACCCGGAATCTAATTGGGAAATGCTTTTTTATAATTATTTAAAACATTTAACGTTAAAAATAAGTCAGCAAATCCATTCCAAAAATTTCCACACATGCCATGAAGTTATAAGGCGGTGCGCAATGGGTTAAAACCTACCAAGTCACGGGTTACTTTATGTTTTGAATCCGATAATAAATCTATTTTATCTTAAATCATTAGTTAAATCTAAATAAACTAATGAAACAAAACCTAAATCTATTCGAGTCTGAGCTTTAATTTAAAAGAAGAACATTTTATTATTAGAACAATGAAATTTAATGAATTCAATTTGAAATTATTATAATATTTAATGTATACTTTGCATTTGATTTAAATACCTACTTTATTTATTAATAATATTAGAACAGTAACACGCGACTATTCATAAAAGGCAAACATTTAAATATTATGTAATAATAGTTAAAGAAATATTAAATATATAGGGTGTACCAGATTTGTTTTTAATGTTCATCAGAAATAAGAATTATTTTATTTACTATATTCAAAATTTTAAAAAATCTCACGGCAGTGGCTCAGAGGTGAGTTACTGGCATTCGTCCACTGTGGCGAGTTCGATCCTTGGAGTGGGCATACGCACCATAAAAAAGGTATGTATAAATTTAAGTAGGTTTAATAATGAAGGAAAGAGTGTAAAATGTATTATCTCCCAACTCACCCCATTCACGCCAGTAACCAGGCCGGATGAGATCGGACCATCCAGTAACCCAGAACAAACAAGAAATTGGATGCAGAAGGGGATCAATTTGTTCTGCATTAATGCAGCGACCTTTTGTTCGGATATGGTTACTTTACCCACATAGCAATTTTACGTTCTTAGTATGGATATATAAACTGCTAGACAATTGCTTTCCAGCAAGAAAAATTTCGCCCAAATTTAACAGTTATTATTTTCTTAACCAGCTATGATATCGACCTACGGTTTTGAATGGTTCATAGATTCATCCCTTGAGAAATAATTGTCCATATTAAATTTTCTTTAGCTGTCAGAAAATTTTATAAACAGGGTGTTAAAGAAGACGATGATTTTTTGCTCCAATTTTATTGGCGTGTAACTTTCACAATAATATTTTAAAATTTTATCACTCTACGTCAATTGAATCACTGGTTCATAGCAAAGAAAGTAATTGGTCAAATTTTTTATATCTGCTATATTTTAAGAAATATCGATTTTTTTGGAAAACCTTGCTTTATTTGAACTTTGGTAGCTAGATCTCACTGTGCGTTGTATCGTATAAACTTAGTGAGTGATTCTTATACCTTATGAAAAGCTTGATTATGTTCAGTAACAATAGTTGTACCTAAATGTTATGATGTACAGTGGCGTGCTTATAAACGCCTATATATCTATGGTTTATGAGAATAGTGTTAGAAAGTTAGAAATTAATAAATACATTTTTTTCAAAAATTAAATTTAAAAAATTATCTTTGTTAAAATTTTGTAAACATACTGTATAAATATACCTGTAGTGCGATATGAAAAACTAAAAAAAAAGAAAAAATTAACCTAATCTGGGGGCGAGTACTTTCCAAAATAAAACGATCGTAAAAAATTGTGAGATACTTATAAAACATAGATATATAGGTGTTTATAAGTACGCCACTGTACATCATAACATTTAGGTACAACTATTGTTACTAAACATAATCAAGCTTTTCATAAAGTATGATAATAACTCGCAAAGTTTGCACGATACAACGCACAGTGAGATCTAGCTACCAATAAGTTAAAATAAAGCAAGGTTTTCCAAAAAAATCGGTATTTCTTAAAATATAACAGATATCAAAAATTTGACAACTTATTTTCTTTGCTATGAACCAGTGATTCAATTGACGTAGAGTGATAAAATTTAAAAATATTATTGTGAAAGTTACACGCCATTAAAATTGGAGCCAAAATCATCGTCTTCTTTAACACCCTATATATAAAATTTTCTGACAGTTAAAGAAAATCCAACATTGTCAATTCTTTCCCAAGAGATGAATCTATCAACCTTTCAAAACCGTAGGTCGATATCATATCTGGTTCAGAAAATATTAACTGTTAAATTTAGGCGAAATTTTTCGTACTTGAAAGCAATTGTCCAGCAGTTTAGAATAGGGAGAGGGATAGGACTATGACATTTTTAATGAGAAAGGAGTGGTGGTAAATTTCACTAAAGTTCAGTAAAGCTCAATAAAGTTCAGTATATATAAAAAAATATTTATGGACGTCGATATTTATTAGGTACCAGCCGTGACGGAAACACGCATTCGTCAGTTTGGACAAGAGGGGAGTTTTGTTCACCCCGCTTATGGCGTGATTATGGAGCGTGGCGGAGGCAGCGATCTTTTTTTTTTAGAAGTATTTTTGATTTAGGTAGTGCCCACCGTAAAATCATCGGGCTCACCCATCCCAAAAATCCTGGCGCCGTCACTGTCTCCAAGTTTATTATAGGCACGAATATGCTAAGCATATATTCTTTAAATTATATTTCAAGTAAAAGCGTTTTCGAATATTTTTTTCGGCACTTTCACTGCTTGTGCTAAAAAAACATACTTCAATGAATGTTGACAGCATATGCGTCGAACGTGGTGAGAACATTAATTTTATGTGCCTATGTGGGTAGTATTAGCTAATATTTTTCGTACTGCAGGTTACAAAAGCTACTGATGGTGATATAAAAAAAACGCTAGGACCACCAGTTAGTTGCCACCGTAGGCGGGCATGGGGGGGGGGGGGGGGGGGGGGTGGTTAAAAAGGAACCTATACTTAGGTAGTAGATATTATAATTCAACAATATTCTGTATAAATAAAATATTACTTTATTTTTTAGATAAGTCAGTGAGTTACTCCAATAAAAAACTCATTATTATGGTAACAACGTTTCGTACGTCTGTGTCGTACTTTTTCAAGTTTTCCTTTTTATTAAGTAATTCTTGGAGTTCTTGTTTTATGGTAATCATTAAATAAAATATACTATAAGTCGTAATGACAGTCCTAAATGATATCAATCCTTCATCATTCGCGTATCATTGTTTTCTCTTATGAGAATTTACCTCAGTCTGACCATCATTTCTTAAAATTTATCCTTACACCATCAGTATTAGATACTGTCATTTCTTTATCAAGACTGTCATGGCGAAGCGCATCTAGAGATGGATCTGACGAAATGAAAATCTTGAGGTTAAAACGGTTTCATGCTTTGTGGCCGTTTATTAATCTGTTTGAATAATTGAAAATAAAAATAAACTAAAAAAACTGACTATTGATATAGCATTAAGCGATTAACAGGCCATGCAGGACAAGCAGACATACGAACCAATTAATATGGCACTACTTTTTATTTGAAAGTTAAAAATTAAGACGACCCTTAATAAAAATGTACCGATCGAGCAAAGCGATCAGAATGGCCACTTAACTGTGAACCGGAAAAATGTGTCAGTTATTATTTACTTTATATTTTTATTGTAATGTTTCGAACCGTATTTCTTAATTTCACCAATTGTAAAGTTACATTTCTTAAATGACTCTTTAATTACTAAGTAAATCACGTCAAACCTTCCCAATATTCCCAAAATTATCGTTCGAAAATAAACAAGGGAGCCAATTACTTGGCCACCTTAAACTTTTCATAGGATTTTCTATGCTGCGTCGATCGATGCACCACCCTGTATACAGACGGTCAGATCACGCTTTTGTTTACATTGTAAAAATTGTTGGTCGATGTTAAACGAAGCTATTTAATAATCTTTACTGACAAGGCAGTCCCGCGCGATGTAAGTATATCGCAAAGTCAGTAATAAAACCGGGCGCAATGTTAATGAAGCCTAATTAGTAACTAATAAGTTATGGCCGGGGCATCAGCTGGTTTGGATATTACTAAAAATAAATTGATTGAATTGAACAATAATAGTCGATCATCGCCTGATCTATCGAATATCAATAAATTACGGAAAACTTCGGAAGTGCCTGATATTAATAGTGGCGGATTATCTGATTGTAGCGTGGATGATAGTTTTCTCAATCAATTCGCAAGGCAGCGTTCTTTGCAAGATTTATTTGGAAAAAATAAACTAGAGAGCAAAATTGTAAGTACTAATTTGCGTAAGACTATAAAATACCAGTTAACGTCTATGTGTACATTTTTCTCTTAAAGATGTTTCTTGCAGTTTCGCGTTGCTAAATCAGTTTGTTGCTCCGCGTATCGATCAGTCGATTGAGTCCGATTGACACGAAAGTTCAGCTCATTAAAAGTGAAGGGTAACTTTTTCTATGTAGATGAGGTTAATAGCTTTCATCGTGATCGGATGAATCTCATTCATTTTCCACGAAACGATCCTTGACGGCGCCTTTTCCACCTATTTTTTTTAACCAACCCTGTCTTACCAGCTCCTTTGGAAACCTCCTTTACTTCATGTATAATAATGCCTCAAAATGATCATATTATGTTCTTTTTCTGCATAATGAGTAGATATCTTTTAATGAGTATTAATCATTGGCGGCGCCAGGATTTTTGGGATGGGAGGGCACAAATGGACCCGATGATTTTTAAGTGGGCACTATCCAAATCAAAAGTGACTGCTTAAAAAAAAGGCCGCCACATAAGCAACACGTCCCTCTTGTCCTAAAAAAAAGGTGATCGTTTTCTTCAAAATACCATACAACCACTCATCAAAACTTTCATAGCCAAGTCCCTCTTCCCCCGAAAATTCCATGACAAAACCGAATCCATCACCATGCACAAGGGTGGGCACTCATGATTCTAGGGTGGGCCGGTGCCCACCCTGCCCCCCCCCCCCGGTGCCGCCGCTGGTATTAATGAAACGTATTACAAACCAACTATCTTTTGCATTCAAACGTGTAATATTAAAGTTATTCGGAATGACACAGGTTGTCAAAACCATTATTTATTTATCAATGTCAATTATTGAGATTAATCTTTAACCTCACATACTCGATAAATAATTAGAATTAATAACAGATCTACTTTTTATTCTTTCTTTCTATTATGCATATGTATTTGCAAGTTGTGACGTGCATTCAGCCAGTAATACTTAATTGTCAGGACTATGTAGCACATATTTTGTCTAATAATATTATTAAATTCTTCTCCAACGTTACCAACTCCAAGCGAAATTATATCTATATACAGGGCATTCCAGATACGGATCCACTCTGCAGGTATCTCGTAAACCATACAGGATATAGAGATAGTTAAAGTAGAAAGAAGTTGCGTCCTACTAAATTCTGCAATATTGTGTTTTCAAATTTCCTTCCGAAGATATTTGGGCAACAACGAATTTTCTTGATTTCGTTTTTATTTTTTTCCGACTCTATTTGAAGAGATGTTAATATAAAGTTTACAGCCATACATTTTTTCTTCTCTATAAGATGGTGTTACTCGATTTTTAATTCGACATTTCGTTTTTTCAAAACCATCATCAACTTTTTTTTTTTTAAATAGTCGGGATATTTTATTATTTTTAAATAACTCTCTTTTATAATTCAATGACCTTTCACACGTTTCGGACTTATAAACTCATCATCAATAAGAATTTATCTTATTTGAAACTATTTTATTTTCAATCTCTAATCTAATTTTCATCTGTCTCAACTGATACAAGATGAATTAGCACTTATTCTTATTGATGATGGGTTTTTAAGTCCGAAACGTATTATTAAAACTAGGTATGATACGTCGTTTAATTATAAAGGAGGGAGTTATTTACAAATATTAAAATTATATTATTATGGTTATGGTTGTTTTTTAATTGTCTTTTTTTCTAAAAATCAATACATTGGTTAAAAATATAGGTACAGGAAAGTACCATATTATATCAGCACATAAAAAAAGGTTAAAAATATAGGTACAAGAAAACACGATATTATATACCTCATATATACTCTCGTTAAAGCAATCGGATGACATTTTTATTCGACATTACATTACAACATTTCTTCATTTGTAACGTCGTTGTTTGGCCAAAGGGATCAGCTGAGCTGACAGCGTTTTAAAATAGTTACGAAATGCTGAGCAAGAAAAAATTACCTCAGTAGGTAATCTTTGTATGGTAGGTAGTGTGGGTACGGAAAAAGGTTAAGTATTCTCACTATGGTGATCGACATTAAACCTGAAAATTTTATTTTTCATTATCTAAATGGTTCCATCAACCGTTCTCATTACAAATGCATGTGATCCACCTGTGGAGAAGTCTGGCGTACCTATGGTCCTATGCCGAGCATCGAGTGAGAATGAGAATAGGCCTTAAGCCGCGTTCTCAGAGCTACGTTCTGTCGCCATCGACATCATCTTGACCAATCAGGACCGTTTATGTCATAACCCCTAATCCCACACCACCGTGTCGCTCGGACCGTGTTGCTGTGGTTGAATCATTTCAACTTCACTTCGTTTACGTGTGGTGACAGCTGTCGGCGCGACACTCATTGAAGAAGTGGGGATGTGTCGCCAGCGACATCATCTCGACCAATCAGGACCGTTTACGTCATAACCCCTAATCCCCCACCACCGTGTCGCTCGGACCGTGTTGCTGTTGTTGAATCATTTCAACTTCACTTCGTTTACGTGTGGCGACAGCTGTCGGCGCGACACTCATTGAAGGAGTGGGGATGTGTCGCCAGCGACATCATGTCGAAGAATCAGGACAGTTTACGTCATAACCCCTAATCCCCCACCACCGTGTCGCTCGGACCGTGTTGCTGTCGTTGAATCATTTCAACTTCACTTCGTTTACGTGTGGCGACAGCTGTCGGCGCGACACTCATTGAAGGAGTGGGGATGTGTCGCCAGCGACATCATGTCGACCATTCAGGACCGTTTACGTCATAACCCCTAATCCCCCACCACCGTGTCGCTCGGACCGTGTTGCTGTCGTTGAATCATTTCAACTTCACTTCGTTTACGTGTGGTGACAGCTGTCGGCGCGACACTCATTGAAGAAGTGGGGATGTGTCGCCAGCGACATCATCTCGACCAATCAGGACCGTTTACGTCATAACCCCTAATCCCCCACCACCGTGTCGCTCGGACCGTGTTGCTGTGGTTGAATCATTTCAACTTCACTTCGTTTACGTGTGGTGACAGCTGTCGGCGCGACACTCATTGAAGAAGTGGGGATGTGTCGCCAGCGACATCATCTCGACCAATCAGGACCGTTTACGTCATAACCCCTAATCCCCCACCACCGTGTCGCTCGGACCGTGTTGCTGTTGTTGAATCATTTCAACTTCACTTCGTTTACGTGTGGCGACAGCTGTCGGCGCGACACTCATTGAAGAAGTGGGGATGTGTCGTCAGCGACATCATCTCGAAGAATCAGGACAGTTTACGTCATAACCCCTAATCCCCCACCACCGTGTCGCTCGGACCGTGTTGCTGTCGTTGAATCATTTCAACTTCACTTCGTTTACGTGTGGCGACAGCTGTCGGCGCGACACTCATTGAAGGAGTGGGGATGTGTCGCCAGCGACATCATGTCGACCATTCAGGACCGTTTACGTCATAACCCCTAATCCCCCACCACCGTGTCGCTCGGACCGTGTTGCTGTCGTTGAATCATTTCAACTTCACTTCGTTTACGTGTGGTGACAGCTGTCGGCGCGACACTCATTGAAGAAGTGGGGATGTGTCGCCAGCGACATCATCTCGACCAATCAGGACCGTTTACGTCATAACCCCTAATCCCCCACCACCGTGTCGCTCGGACCGTGTTGCTGTGGTTGAATCATTTCAACTTCATTTCGTTTACGTGTGGTGACAGCTGTCGGCGCGACACTCATTGAAGAAGTGGGGATGTGTCGCCAGCGACATCATCTCGACCAATGAGGACCGTTTACGTCATAACCCCTAATCCCCCACCACCGTGTCGCTCGGACCGTGTTGCTGTTGTTGAATCATTTCAACTTCACTTCGTTTACGTGTGGCGACAGCTGTCGGCGCGACACTCATTGAAGGAGTGGGGATGTGTCGCCAGCGACATCATCTCGACCAATCAGGACCGTTTACGTCATAACCCCTAATCCCCCACCACCGTGTCGCTCGGACCGTGTTGCTGTTGTTGAATCATTTCAACTTCACTTCGTTTACGTGTGGCGACAGCTGTTGGCGCGACACTCATTGAAGGAGTGGGGATGTGTCGCCAGCGACATCATCTCGACCAATCAGGACCGTTTACGTCATAACCCCTAATCCCACACCACCGTGTCGCTCGGACCGTGTTGCTGTGGTTGAATCATTTCAACTTCACTTCGTTTACGTGTGGTGACAGCTGTCGGCGCGACACTCATTGAAGAAGTGGGGATGTGTCGCCAGCGACATCATCTCGACCAATCAGGACCGTTTACGTCATAACCCCTAATCCCCCACCACCGTGTCGCTCGGACCGTGTTGCTGTTGTTGAATCATTTCAACTTCACTTCGTTTACGTGTGGCGACAGCTGTCGGCGCGACACTCATTGAAGAAGTGGGGATGTGTCGTCAGCGACATCATCTCGAAGAATCAGGACAGTTTACGTCATAACCCCTAATCCCCCACCACCGTGTCGCTCGGACCGTGTTGCTGTCGTTGAATCATTTCAACTTCACTTCGTTTACGTGTGGCGACAGCTGTCGGCGCGACACTCATTGAAGGAGTGGGGATGTGTCGCCAGCGACATCATGTCGACCATTCAGGACCGTTTACGTCATAACCCCTAATCCCCCACCACCGTGTCGCTCGGACCGTGTTGCTGTGGTTGAATCATTTCAACTTCACTTCGTTTACGTGTGGTGACAGCTGTCGGCGCGACACTCATTGAAGAAGTGGGGATGTGTCGCCAGCGACATCATCTCGACCAATCAGGACCGTTTACGTCATAACCCCTAATCCCCCACCACCGTGTCGCTCGGACCGTGTTGCTGTTGTTGAATCATTTCAACTTCACTTCGTTTACGTGTGGCGACAGCTGTCGGCGCGACACTCATTGAAGAAGTGGGGATGTGTCGTCAGCGACATCATCTCGAAGAATCAGGACAGTTTACGTCATAACCCCTAATCCCCCACCACCGTGTCGCTCGGACCGTGTTGCTGTCGTTGAATCATTTCAACTTCACTTCGTTTACGTGTGGCGACAGCTGTCGGCGCGACACTCATTGAAGGAGTGGGGATGTGTCGCCAGCGACATCATGTCGACCATTCAGGACCGTTTACGTCATAACCCCTAATCCCCCACCACCGTGTCGCTCGGACCGTGTTGCTGTCGTTGAATCATTTCAACTTCACTTCGTTTACGTGTGGTGACAGCTGTCGGCGCGACACTCATTGAAGAAGTGGGGATGTGTCGCCAGCGACATCATCTCGACCAATCAGGACCGTTTACGTCATAACCCCTAATCCCCCACCACCGTGTCGCTCGGACCGTGTTGCTGTGGTTGAATCATTTCAACTTCACTTCGTTTACGTGTGGTGACAGCTGTCGGCGCGACACTCATTGAAGAAGTGGGGATGTGTCGCCAGCGACATCATCTCGACCAATGAGGACCGTTTACGTCATAACCCCTAATCCCCCACCACCGTGTCGCTCGGACCGTGTTGCTGTTGTTGAATCATTTCAACTTCACTTCGTTTACGTGTGGCGACAGCTGTCGGCGCGACACTCATTGAAGGAGTGGGGATGTGTCGCCAGCGACATCATCTCGACCAATCAGGACCGTTTACGTCATAACCCCTAATCCCCCACCACCGTGTCGCTCGGACCGTGTTGCTGTTGTTGAATCATTTCAACTTCACTTCGTTTACGTGTGGCGACAGCTGTTGGCGCGACACTCATTGAAGGAGTGGGGATGTGTCGCCAGCGACATCATCTCGACCAATCAGGACCGTTTACGTCATAACCCCTAATCCCCCACCACCGTGTCGCTCGGACCGTGTTGCTGTTGTTGAATCATTTCAACTTCACTTCGTTTACGTGTGGCGACAGCTGTCGGCGCGACACTCATTGAAGGAGTGGGGATGTGTCGCCAGCGACATCATCTCGACCAATCAGGACCGTTTACGTCATAACCCCTAATCCCCCACCACCGTGTCGCTCGGACCGTGTTGCTGTTGTTGAATCATTTCAACTTCACTTCGTTTACGTGTGGCGACAGCTGTCGGCGCGACACTCATTGAAGGAGTGGGGATGTGTCGCCGGCGACAACCGTAGCTCTGAGAACGCGGCTTTAAAGCGTACTTTGATGCGTGCCTAAAGGCTTATTTATACTTGGAAAGTTTTCCGCCACTAAACTTCCAAGTGTAAATGAGCCTTAAAAGCGCCATTTAAATTTTGCACTGCAGCTTGGGCATAGCGGTAAAATTGACAATAATGTATAATTATTTGTCTAAATTGGTACTGTGGTGTGTAAAACCTTTGGAATTTTAAAATTTAGTCGTCATTTTTAATCTAAATATTTTAAGTTATAAATAAACAAAGAGAAAAAGAGAAATTTAAATATCAATGATTAATATTGGATAACATAATAATTTTGAATGTTTATTTGGATTAAAAAATTAACGCAATATGGTTATAGGTTAGGTATTGAAATAAATTTATCTTCGTGCTATAACCGTTGTATCTATCTGCCTATAAACTACAGGCGTGGATGCCATAAAGCTTTACTTTGCGAGCGAATTATGTAATACTATGTATACTAACAATAACGAATTGGGTAAAATTGTGTAAACGAAAGTGTTTTTCGAGAACTAGGAAAAACGTAATCTGTATTTAAAGTCAAAAATAACTTACTCTGTTTCTTATTTCACAACAAAGAGGCGAATAAATTGCAGATTTATTATTGTGCGACGCTCAAAAAATGTATTTTAAGGGGCGCTCAATAACCATAACAGTTATTATATTTTAAAACTGTTTGCATTTCTTGCAATGTTGTTATTAAAGATATTATTATATAAATGCTATTGTTTTTTTTTAATCAATTCTCTTAATTTTTGTAAATGTTGGTATAAAAAAAATTCGGCTGCCGCGCGCTTTTACACCGTTCTTCTAGATCGAACATTGTTACCACACCTTTATTAATACCTCCTTCCCCGGAAACATTTTTCTCGAGGGCATTATACCCCCTCTCATCCACGCCAAAACGCTAAATTATTAGAATTATCAGGCCATGACAAAGAGTATTAGCGGGATGAGCGACGCCCAAAATGCGTTAATCAAAGTCAAATTAACATGACGTTGACATCAATTTGTTTATTAATAAAAGATTGTTCAAAAGTTCGTGAAAAATTTGAACTTTGTACTTTTAGGAAAGGAAATCCAAACTAACATTTTTACGTCGTACCGACATTATATTTTTCAGCCTGACTTACGTCAAGAAGACTTGAATTTGCACCAATTTGGTGAACAAAATAAGGGTTGTAAGGACGTCAGTATGACTTCTGCACATTATAAGTAACTTATTCTGCACCTAAAATGTCGGGAAGTTTAAAAAATATCTTTATTTGACTTCTGCACGGGTAAACATACTAGATTATTAACAAATATGACCAACTGATATTTTGTGGGTTCTTTCTTAAAATAAAAGTAATGGCTGCTATAAGAGCTTACTCTTACTACAATAAACTTATGCTAGAATGTTTCGGTCGCTTAATATTGAAACGCAAGGCACTTTATTGTTAAAATTTGGCAATATAGAGCCTTAAAAACAAAGCACCCTTCAATTGATCAAAAAAAACAAACAAATAATAATAGAAATATAAAAAATATCTTGGATAAAGGAGAAAACTTACATAAATTAAATTAGCATCTAAACACTCAGAATACGTAAAGTAGATTATTATAGATCAAATAGGGGCAGTTTCTAGTTTTTGGTTTTATGTTTTTTGAAATTATCTTGTGAAAACGAAACCTTAAAATTGGCTCCCGTTAAAATATGGCGGAGTCACATCGTTACCTAAAAAGGCTTAAAGCACGCTTAAGGGAAGAATTAGTCGAACACAAATAACGTATAGACAGATTTAGTTAAAATAGGTATACTTAAAACATGCATAGGTAATGAAAGTGCAAAACTTTCAACTCATTATTACTTCAAGTCAAGAAAATTAATTTCTGTATACTCTTAGTAACATTTTTACGTCCGGCCGACGATAAATGTAGTCCCTCAAGGACCTTCAGAAATGAGTCATAGGGCGACTACTTTTAGCATCACAGATGCTATTAAGGCTAGATTATTAATTTATTACGTTTAAACGACGTAAGAGTCAATGACTATTTGCGACCTTAATCTGAAAGAAGCTCAGTGACGTCTACACGACGTAGTTTAGCCGATAAATACTGACTTGACATCTTAAGTAACTGTATTACCCAAAGTTGCACCAACCCTGACGTCAGAAATGTAGTTCATATATAGTCATAAGTCCTGAAAATGCTAGTTGGGACATTCAGATTTAATTTAATGTCATTTTGCAGTGACCAAATATTAATTTGGCTTTTTCTATTCTTGATTATCCTTCGAAGGCCATGGTGTCAACAAAAGCTAAGATAAACAAATTGCCCTAGAAATTAAAAAAAAATAATCTACCAGTAAGCCTTAATATTGTAAACCATAATATTATTTGATGCTAACATAAATAAAATAAAGTGTTATCATAAAATTGAACTTTATTAATATAAGATTGCCTTTAGTCAGGTAGAAAACCTTTTATTAATTACGTCTAGCAATATGTACGTGTTTGGCCTTTGTGACACCCATCTCGGGCATTCAAAAAGTACTCGCTGCACAGTATCCAGGGCTCTGTATTATACGATTTCTTCCATCTCTGTTATCTTCAATCTTTTAAGGTATGCTTGGAAGACCCCATGACCAGTTGGTTGGTTCAAGGAGGGTTGACCTGTTGTCAGTATACTGCAGCCAAATGGCTTATTGTATCCCTTTTGCTTAACGTCGGGGTAATGTCAGCCAGAAGGGACCTACAGTTTTTCACGTGGGATCCGAGCCACGCGTAGGCACTGGTTTATCTGTCAGTCCCCTAAAGGCAGGACTATCCGCCCTCAATGGGTCGTATCGGAAGTCAACCAGTGTCATACTGCATTCTTACCTTTAAAATCTTTGGTATACTTTTTTATTAAGCGTACACCCGTCCTGGGGATCGAACCTGGGTTACCTGCGGCCGACTGAGCTGCCATACCGTGGCCCATGGCCAGTAAGCAAGCATTAAGTATTTAATGGTGACAACTAATGGTATTGTCAATAAAAATGTATGTGGGTATTAAATTATAGTCACTGACTGATTCATATTAATATTATAAAATCAATTATCAGGTATCAATGCAACGTATTTGGTTAACATTAAACGGATTAGTTCGATAAAATTGATGATTACTTTCCTGCATACATAATATAACATTTAACATTGTAATACATCGGACAAAATTTATAAAGTTTTAAAAATTAGTAGAAATGTTAAGAATAGCATAAGAATTACCAACCAAAAAGTTCCCATTCTTAAATAGTGTGCTTTATCGCCTAGGACGTCGTTTTCACCCCCACTTTAAGGTGTTCTAGATTGACTGATAGAAGAGTTTTGGACTTGCATTGTCTTTATTTGTTTTATATCACAATGTTTTAACTGGTAAGTATCTCCAGTCGTCTTCAGGTAAATACTAAATAAGTAAAGTAACTACAGCTCTATTTATACTAGCTAGATGCACTGGAGCATGACCGAGATGGGTACAGTCATGCGTTTAGTTTGTGTGCTGTATTTTAAGTTTACATCTACTTAGCAAAGGTTTCCAGATATTTCTTTCTAATGATGGCTTACTATAGAACAATCTGGGTTCTGGTATATGGTAGCAGCTTCGTTGAACTTCCTCTTCCTCCAATGTGGTTCTTTATGCAGGATTTGAGCTTCTGCCCACTTGATGTGATGACCGTGTGTCCAGGCATGGTCAGCTGCACCTGATTTTTCGGTTTCTCCTTTAAGTGTCTTGTTTCTATGTTCCTTGACCCTAGTTTCAAGTGGTCTTAGAGTCTCACCAATGTAAGATCGGTCACATTCGCAGGGTATCTGGTAGACACAGTGTTTCCTATCTTTTTGACTTGTTGGTTTCGTCTTCATCAGGTGGCTTCTTAAAGTGTCTTTCGAGCTCAATACCGTATTGATGTTGTATCATTGTCTTCTAATTCTCTCAGATACTCTTTTGACATACGGAATGTTGAGTGTTGTTAAAAAAACGTTTCACCACACGGGGGTAAAGTTGTAATATGAGAAACCATATTGTTAATACACGACATCTTTTCTCATCTAATGTTTCCCTTTATGGCGACTTAAGTGAAAAACATTGTTATGATAATGAATTTCTATAAATCATTAAATTTATGTATATGTTGTAAAAACCCGGTAATATTGTCTAGTGCATATAGTAGCAAGTTTATTTCGTTATTTAATGATATACCTTTGCATGCATACACCGGAAAACCTAAACCATAATTAATTTTAGGTAAAATAACAGCTTTGCAAAGTTTGTTTGTTTTAAAACAAAACAAATTAATAATAGATTCACCGACTTATCATAAAACTGCCTATTAAAGAACTTACAAAAAATAAGTAGTAATGCAATCCATGGGTGGTATAGTACCACAGTTTTATACAGAGTGTTCCAAGGAATTTAGTTACAATTTATTTAAATATGAGTAGCAATGAAGTAATAAGAAAGGTAATGCATTTGAATTATTTTAATGGACTTCGGAAATGCGTGTATGTTATTAATATGGAGTAAGCTGAAGGTAGAGTGACGGTGCGTATAGAGTAACCTCAACTTTGTGTGGTTAAGCCGTAGTCTTCTCGATATGTCGAAAGAGAGAGTGGCTAACGGATAGTGATGACCCTCTACTAAGGTTGCCACCTCTCCCGGTATTCCGGGAGTCTATCGGAATCGGGCCTACAAAAGCGTGTCTCCCGGATTTCATATTATTTCTCCTGGAAATCCAGTTTACAAAACGCTACAAGAAGGTGGGAGAGGCGGCGACCTTTTTTTTTGAGGCCACTTGGACAAGAGGGCAGTATTGTTTGTCTCTGCTTTTTGCGTTATAGAGCTTGGGGGAGGCGGCGACTTTTTTTTTTAGAAGTCACTGGTGGGGTTTTTGTTTATTTTGTATGTAAATACACGTATTTACCTTCAATTTTTCTTTGGGTATTAGACTCCCGGAATCGTTGATAAGGAAGGTGGCAACCCTACCCTCTACCCTCAGCTTAGCGGCCGGGGATTAACTAAATAATGTAAGGTTAGTTTTATTTTTTGAGATTACTTTAGTTTATCAAACCATGACAAGTTGTCAAGACTTGACGTCAAAAATCAGCTACCATTTTCGTTTGTTTTTTGATTATACAATTCGCTTGATTTTAACTTCCCTAGTAGCAGCAGTCTGTGGCCTACGTCATCTATATGGGGTAAACGTCAAATTTTTTTATATGAATAGGCATGTATTCTAGTTCACTCACTGTTCGTCATATCCCATAAGTTCAAGAAAAAAGAAGATCCTTGTCCCTTACTACATTAATCGGGCTACAATGTCAAATATTCCGAAATAAAATGTATTTTTATTTATGGCTACCAGAGCTTTAATGGTCCCTTATAAATTCAGATTTATGCATTCTAGAACTATTGTGCTTTAAAAAAATTAACGTTTATTATTATTTTACTGTTTTTAACCAACAAACTACTTTTATTAACATTTACTTTTGACGTTTCAGATTTTTTTTGACTTAACAAAGTTTATTCTTTTGTGACGTTTCCTTTTTGATATAATTATTAACACACGTTTAAATACGTGATTTATATCCTTAATATTGATTGTCGAATAATGCTAATGAGATCAAACACCTATGTGAATTGCATTCTAACCAGAACAAGTGCTATAATTATTTACTTATGGCCCACAACACGTGTGCATTACCGTAAACTATTACAAAAACGATGTCAAGTTCAAAGATTCGTCTATTATTGGCAATAATACCGACTCCCTAATAGCATTATATTATAAGCCAAAACAAAATGACTTCACACAAAGATTAAACAGTGGTGCAATATATTAATTTAATTTTGTTAAAGTAGTGGAGTGATATTATAAGTAAAGAAATTATAACACAGTCTGCTTCACTAGTTTATTAAAAGGGTTTATTTTCTGTAGTAATATAATAAGGGATGGGGAAATTATCGAAAATCATTCCGAAGATTTTTTGCCGTGGAAATCGCTCGTGGGCTTGCCCGAGAGCGATTTCCTAATGGCAAAAAATCTGAGAATGATTTTCTGATTATCTCCCAATCCCGAAATGTATTTTGAAGATTATTTACCAAATAAAAAACTAACGATTTATGTTGCACAATTTAATGTATTGCAATTAAACACACAATTAGTATACTGTATAACAGAATGCTGAGGGGTGGAGTTTGAAGAAATAGAGCCAATTTTTGCTGCTGTGGTCCTTTCACAAATATCCATTCTGGGATGAATAGGTTGAGTACTGATGGGTGCAGCAGGGACCATGTTCTTGTCGTCGTTTCCTCTTATCTTATAAATGATATTCTCATGGTGCTCTTGATCGATTTGCAAGTACGGCCTGATTGATGCAGAAGATAAATGGCCTGTGATTTTTATCAGCTGCGCTTCCTGGATGCCGCTTTTCGCAAGAGCAGACACAGCAGAAGCTCGCAGCGAATGGTTTGTCACTTTTTTCCCTGTAAGTAGGCCAGCTTCCTGTGCGCAAGTTTGTGTCCATTTTGACAGTGTGTTCTTTCCAACGGGAATATTTTTGAACCATGTCTTTTTGGTCGGATTGACACTGACGAAGAACCTTGGATTATCAATATCCTGCCTTTTCGACATATACATATTTATGATACAGGCGTACAGGACACATATCTGGAGAACCGTTATTTGAAACAAGCCATTTTGATTCGGCACATTTTCTGTCTCCCCCTTGAGTGGTTTTCGTAAAAATTGGGTTGTATTGGATTCTATTGGTTACGTTCCCACAAAAGTCCTTTTCTACCCTAAAATGATTAGCCAGACTTGTGCATGCCTCTCCTCCTCTCCAAGCAAGTTCAAATGAAAAAATGTAAAATAATTTCTTGATCAGACCATCTGGAGTGTTTTCATCAAGAACAGCGATGATTTTTTTGATTTCATTACCAGTCAAAGCATTGGCACTACATTTTCTTTTTTCTGGAATTTTCTAAAGCTCCTTTCTTTTTGCATTTCTGGCATCTCTGGCAGATTTGAAGACTATGTCTTTGAAAGGGTTGATTTTTCGTTGATATTGGTTGAAATATTTTTCCATGACGACTGTGTGTTATAATTTCTTTACTTATATTAACATAAGCCTGCAAGTTTGAACTCATAAATTTCCTTTTTGAATTCCTGTTTTTTTAGTTGAATCTAATTTTTTCGACTCTATGGATGTAATTTAATACGCGCGTGATTTGTTTAGGTTAAGACGTATCGACGCTGACAAAGATTTTTGAGTGGTGTGTTAAAAATATTAAGAGAAGAGAAAAGTAGTAGAGAATGGAGAAAGCAAAACGACGCATTTTAACTTGTAAGGTATAAAAGTACACATTTCCTATATTAAACCACGTTTTTAAGAATATACTATGTTTCTTTTCTGGATAACCCGTCTTACATTAGTTCAGCAGCCTTGAGGAGGAATAGGGACAGTAACATATCCAGAGACGGTCAATTAACACTTTTTCTTTTGATTGGTAAGTTTAAGGCGGAGGTCGGGCGTACGGCCCAAGCTTCTTGCACTGCCACCTACATTGGATTCGTCCGAATCTTCTTCAGGTAAGTGCTTCGCAGTTGTATAGGATATTTAAGGCGGTTTCGTCCTCTTCGCCGCAAAGGCTGCATTTAATGAGTCAATTGTAAATTCCTACTCGACGCAGGTGATTTCTTAAGTGACAGTGACCTTTTAGCCAACCACTTGTTTTAACTGGGTACGCGTTAATGGCTTCTTTGAGGGTTGTATACTCGCTTGGGTTTGACCAGATATTCTATGCTATCGGGATAAGTGTTGTTGCTATCTCCGAGTGACCAGAAACCCCTAGGAGTTCAACTCTGTTGTTCCTTACTGCTGGGTCTTTTAGGTCGTTTAGGCACTCCATTGTATTCTTCGATTTGAGTAGGTCGGAGTTTAGAACCTTGATGACAGCTTGACTGTCTGACAGAATGTATATCTCTTAATTGTGGTAGCCCTTTTCGCTGTGGGAGGAGGGAGGTTTTAGTGCGTAAACAGGACCGCTTCTGGAGTCGCACAATACCGGTGAAAGGCAGAATAAATAACCGATGCCCATAAAGGGTTTTTTCCCTAATACAAAAAAAAATGTCACTAAGGGTTCGGCGTTTTTTCAACTTCATTCGTAAAATTGCTAGGCAATAAACTTAGGTTAAAAATCCAAATAACAACATCGTTCATAGTATTACGAAAAAAGAAATCTTTTCTTATTCAATAGTATTTAAAAAGATAATAATTGGTTTGTTACTAAAATTTACAGAGATCAACCCACACTACTAGATATTTAAATGTAATAATTCAATAATAGTTGAAACGTTTATTATAATTAGATAAGTGAATAAAAGTTTATTTAACACCGGCGCTCAATAAAATTATTTTAATGAAAAAATAATTATCTAGATGAGTTGGGTGACAAGGTGAGAAAAATGTTTTAAGAAATTATTCTCTCAAAAATATACAAGTACCACTTTCAGTACTAGTCGTACTTAAAAAGAAATAGTAGGTATATTTTCATAAATAGCTTAATTATGATGAATTTTATGTCACGATCCGTTATTTTCCAACTTAGACGTCTTTTGGCTCACTATATTTAACCCAACGATAGTTCAACTTTTTAAAATTTTTTAAAAGTTACCAAACCCTATACAATAGGCACTGTTATTCTTGTTTTTTGACTAAAATCCGTTTTCGCTGATCCTTGTCATGTTTGAAAAAGGAGTAAGTTGCATGGAGTCAACCAAATCTGGGTAGTAAGATTCATGAGGGAGTACTTTTTAACAGTTTTCGTTCCACTGTTCGCAAATAATAATAATAATACCTTCATTCTGTAATAGCTGTATCACACCTTTTCATCCCATTGTCACATGGACACTGGACATAAATACAATTTGGTTTAAAATGGGTACCATCTTTAGGATCCACCCTGGATATTGAGTATGGTATTGATAATGGTTTATAAAAATAAGTGTACCTTATACTATGTACATAATGCACGCCTTTGTCACACCATTTTCAGTGTTTGTGAATGGATAACAAGAGTCAAAACCTATAAATTGACCTAAACTCGGGTGGTACTACCTGCACTTAATAAAAATAAAGAATTTTGCAATGAAATCAATGCCAAATTATGAAAGTGGCTTAAATGTTCGTTGGGTCACTCTGCAGTCCCTTTGCATACCTAATGAGCTTTTATTACTCTACACCTTTCTGAAATAGACTATAGATAGGACATTTTTTCTGAAGGAAGGGGCAGTCGGGACTAGATCTATTTCATGATTTTGCACTTATGGGGCAAAAGGGTAGGGAAAGCGACGAACCAGCGCATATATCAAAATAAAAAAATACATATATTTAAAGAGACTTGTAGTGAGTTATACACGTACACTAAATATAAGTAATATAAAACAGAAATAACAAAAAATTTTTCATGAAATAAGCATAATTGAGCAATAAATATTAAGAATTAACCATAAACTAAAAGCACAACATATTTTTTGCCTAAAACTAAACCGTAATTCGTCGCCTGTTTTGACAAAATATATTGATTATTTCATATATCAATGTGGATTTTTTGATTAATACTTATTAAAGCTAAACTTGTACGCTCTTCACCAGAATGGTTTCTCAGATATGTTTTTAATCTTTTTAAAGTGGAAAAACTTCTTTCTGCTGAAGCTGTAGTTACTGGGAGGATGATTTGTTATTTTATTTGGCGCCTTATTAATAGCGTTGCCGTCAAAGATTTTTTATGTTGCCCAATTATATTTTATAATTTTTTTTGGATTTCGGGGGGGGGGGGGGGGCCTGGACCTCCCTCTGGCGCGGGTGAAATGTGGGAAAGGGCCGTCCTGAGGTCGCTGATTTTACTTGTTTGTATGAAAGGTGACTATTTTTATAGTTGTAGTAAAAAAATATTTGTCAAAATATATATTTTATTTGTATTTAAATTTGATCGAAGATTAAAAATCCAATTATAAAATTCCTACATTAATATGCGCAGAATTTGACGTAGAATTCAAAATTCCACAAAAAAAATAGGGTTCTATTTAAAATACCTAAAATTTTTGCTACATCTACTTTTTGACACACCCTGTATAATTTCTTTTGAGGCAAAAAATCCGGAAGAAAAAATTATAATCGACGTGTCCGAGCGTTTATTGAAAAAATTAATACCTGACTTTTAAATGAATTTGTTCCATATTTTAGCCCATCACTGTATATTGTATTTTATCATATTTTCGTTTTACAATGTGCAAATACACTGTATTTGTAGGGTTACCATCAATCTAGAATATTTTTTAGGACAAACAGGCCCGAAATTCCGGACAATGTCCGGATATTTTTCTTTGGAGGCGCAGCAAATGAAAAACGAAATTTATTTTTTTATATAAAATTTGTCATTTTTTACCATATAATATACAAATAATGACTTATACTACCTATATGCAACCTAGGTATACTTAGCCTTTCCTTTTACTTCTTTTAAAATATCTGAATTTTCAGGTAGTGACATAAATTCATAAAACTCGTTACAAGTCATTGCAAAATTAAAGCTCGTCATGATAATATGTTTTACAGAGTCCAGCAAAAGTATGTTTCGTTCTTTAGACCACTGGGCTGTAATTAGTGAAAAAACTCGTTCCACATTTGCATTATGCGCTGTTATAGCAAAAAAAAATTGGCAAACCTTCAAAAGTTCTGGATACTGTTCTTCAGATAGACAGTTTGCAAAACACACCACCCATTTTTTGTGTGTAGGTACCTAGATGTTAAAATTCTGATTTCTTTTCTTTAATTATTTTTTGCAAAAGACATATTTCATTAAACATTTTAGTATCGTCTACATCGTTGCCCTTTTCAATCATATAAGAAATAGGTGGTGACATTTTTTTTTCCCAGTCCAGATTATCAAGATTTTCTAAAATTACCCATTTAAAACAGGAAAATTCTTGAAAAGGCTCCAGCCAACGATTTAAGTAAGTTATGGATACTTCATAACATTGAAAAATATTATTTCTGAAAACTTGATTTTCTTGTGTGAACCATTCATCACTCATTTTTTTTCAGTATGTCTTGAACTTTAAACGGAATAAAGTTTTGCTGCAGTCTTTCATTTAGAATATTAATTACCGATTCTAGAATTTTTATGATTTCAATAATAGAGTTACCTTGTTTCTCCATTTTTTCTATATTACTATGAAAAACAGACATCAATGTATCAAAGTATGAAATATAGATATGGTTCAGAGAATCTATTCTCAAAAAAAGATTTTAATAAAAATGGAGGGTTAGCCTCTGAAAGAAAATATGATTTTAAGGGCTGAAACATCTTTAAGATTCTTTCTATCGCGGGAAATAAGAACAACCATCTACTTTTAGAATGATACAAAAGCTGTTCATATTTGGTACCCACAAAATCGCAAAAGTATTTTAGAGTTGACACTTACTGTATAAATATTAATAATATGCTTTCACGGCCGTGGCCGGCTAAATTCCGGAGCCGGTTTGCTTTTCCGGCCGGACGCAGTCCGGACGCCCCTAAATACCAGACATGTCCGGAAAAATCCGGACGAATGGTAACCGTAGTATTTGCAAAATACACCGCACTAGAAACAGTAAATAACGAAATAAAAACAATGGCTCCGATGCAATTACTACAGTTCGATACGCTGGCAGATCACGTTTTCTAAACAAGGAAAGAACAGATGATTGTAGAGGGCTTGTGCGCATTTCCATTTCCGAAGAGCTATTTAAGACCGGTAGCTTACAGACGCAATTTTTGATAAATACATTTTCCTACGACCACCTATGAAAATAAGAAAAAAAGCACGGTTAACTTGGCTCGAAAGCGCCGAATATCACACGCGTGTTGAAAGAAAATATTTCAACTCTAGAGTGGAAATACAAGGCACACTATTTAATTTAGGCATATGATGCCAATTTGACAGACCACACCTATTTATTAAAAAGAACAAATTTTAGAAAGCAGTTTAGTTTATTTATCACGTATTTGTCGAGTGATTCAGAATTAGAGTGTGGGAATACGCCATCTGAAATTATAAAAAAGTTAAGAATATACTGGAAAATTTATTACCAGTCAAAACAAGCCCCGCTGAAGGAAATGTCATATATTAAACTTAAGCAGAAAATGTTTATGGGTCGCCATAGCCTAAAGACTAGAGCCATGACCTACGAATCGAAAGATGACAGGTTCAAATCCCATCAGGAGCACTTGACTTTTTTTTATAAAAACATTAAATAATTTATAGAATTATTTTGAATTGAAATCTTCCTTGTTGGGTGATTTTTTTAAATTTATTTTTAATGCATCTTTCCTTGATTAAATAAAAAAAATCATTCAAGAAGGAAGATTTCAATTCAAAATAATTTTATAATTTATTTAATGTTTTTATAAAAAAAAGTCAAGTACTCCTGATGGAATTTGAACCTGTGACCTTTCGATCTATTAAATTGGCATCATATGTTTAAATTAAATAGTGTGCCTTGTATTTCCACTCTAGAGTTGAAATATTTTTTTCACAAATCAAAGGTTTTTTTAAATAATTCTTTGTGGTCGTAGGAAAAATAGTGTACATTACTCGTGTGAAAGTGATTATTTTAAAACTCGGAGAATTTCCGCACTCGGCTGTCGCCTCGTGCTAAATATCTCCTCGTTTGAAATGTATCACTTTCATCACTTGTTATGTAATATACTATTTAGCTTTTGTCTGCACTTCCAATAAGCTGTATTTGCGCTGGAAGGGTGATTAATCTGAGACAGAATTGTGTATTGTTTACGTTGAAAAATTATCGTTTAACCTTCCTTAGATCAAGTTCTGTTTGTTTTCAATGTTTGATCATTCCAATAAAATGATAACATTAAAAGTACACTCGGTTATTTTTAGAGCGAAAGTGTTTATGTAACACGCATTATTCATAATTTAGTTTAAAATTTTTGTAAATGTTTACTTGATTGGCTGGCCCAATATTTTAATTATAATTAATTATAAATAATGGGCCTTCATTAAAGACAGATCTTATCAGTAACTTTCTTCAAATCACAATAATTATTATTAAGATGGTTTATGTTTTTGGCACGATTTGTTTATATTTTATAAATATTTTGTTAAGCTAGAAATAATGTTATTGATAAATAATGATTTATTAAAACCATTTGGTGATCCCGAAGTATACAGGGTGCGCCAAACTCAGTGGCCTATTAGAAATATTTAGAAAACGACAAAAGATATGTTTTTGAAAATTTGAGTGTCTTCATAAGAGCTAGTGTTCTAGCGTTTAAAAATATTTTGAAAGGGGCGGTGTTGCCAGATCATCTTGAAACTCCTAGCAACTTTGGAATTTTAAATGAGACACCCTGTATATTATTTTACTTTTTGTTTCTGCTTAATAACACAAACATTTTTTGTATATAATAATCTATGCCTATCTCTTATAGTTTTTGAGATATTAATTAATTAGTCATTTTTTGGGGCCAAAACATGCTAACCAGAAAATCAAATATTTTTGTGATTAAGGCACCTAAAAAGTTAAAATTTTTACAGACGGTTCTTATAGCATGGCCATCTAGGAATTTTGATGATAAATGAAAATATTTTTACACAGAGCGTCACAAAAAAACGTAATCTTCGTAATATAAATAAATGCAAAATTCTCAACTTTTTTAAATGAACACCCTTTATTTTATTTTCTTAACAAAATCTAGTTTATATTTCCTACCAATAAGTATAACATGTTCCTATACCTATCTCTAACCAATTCGAACTTACAAGGGGTTTAAAAAAATTAATAACTTAATAAAAAGGTTTAAACACATTTAATAGTAGGCTTTGGCAAAATTTGTTCGGAAACAAATGAACAAGAAAAAATGTCAACTTAATTGGTTTTGTCTATAATCTGTGTTTTTAAATTATTGACTAAAATTGCCAATATTTCTTATTCAAAGGCAGAAATTTTGAATTTACTTTTTATACATGGAGAGTGTAATAAAATTGTATCAAGAACATGTAGACGATTTAATGAACTGTATCCCAATTCATCTCCAATGACAGCAAAAAAGTTTAGAAAAATAGAACGAAATATGTTGTAGTATAATAATGTGAATGTGTGACGTATAAATCCATAGAACGAATAATTTTTTAAATATAAGATAATATAGGAAATTAAGTTGACATCTCGGTTGACATTTTTTCTCTTTCATTTGTTTCCGAACAAATTCTGCCAAAGCCTACTATTAAATGTGTTTAAACCTTTTTATTAAGTTATTAATTTTTTTAAACCCCTTGTAAGTTCGAATTGGTTAGAGATAGGTATAGGAACATGTTATACTTATTGGTAGTAAATATAAACTAGATTTTGTTAAGAAAATAAAATACAAGTTGTTCCATTTAAAAAAGTTAAGAATTTTGCATTTATTTATATTACGAAGATTACGTTTTTTTGTGACGCTCTGTGTAAAAATATTTTCATTTATCATCAAAATTCCTAGATGGCCATGCTATAAGAACCGTCTGTAAAAATTTTAACTTTTTAGGTGCCTTAATCACAAAAATATTTGATTTTCTGGTTAGCATGTTTTGGCCCCAAAAAATGACTAATTAATTAATATCTCAAAAACTATAAGAGATAGGCATAGATTATTATATACAAAAAATGTTTGTGTTATTAAGCAGAAACAAAAAGTAAAATAATATACAGGGTGTCTCATTTAAAATTCCAAAGTTGCTAGGAGTTTCAAGATGATCTGGCAACACCGCCCCTTTCAAAATATTTTTAAACGCTAGAACACTAGCTCTTATGAACACACTCAATATTTCAAAAACATATCTTTTGTCGTTTTCTAAATATTTCTAATAGGCCACTGAGTTTGGCGCACCCTGTATAACCTGCTTTACAGCTAAATTATTTTTGATACTTAGGGGGAAGAGGGGGAATACCTTCATGTTAAGCAATTAAAGGTCGCTAAGAATATTTTAGTGAAAAGTTTTTTTTCGGGGGCTCGTCCGTGCGCCGGATGCACTTAGGCCAGATTTGGCCCATTGTGTTCACCCCGTTTGGTTGTAATACCCACTCTGTGATCCCAGTTCCTTGCACTAGTTTGTGTAGGTCAACTTAGGAGAGGGTAAAGATGTCCTCTGGTTCCAGGACACCAGTTTTATTCCCCTACAAATATCAAGGTTTTGCATGAATGTTCTAAGGGTGTGAAGTTGGATCTATTGGAAAAAATGGAGATTACTAAGGCCAAGAAAAGTCCCATACTTACTTGTGTTAACGACGTGTTTAATTTTGAACCAAATTTAATTTTTAACAATATTAGTAAATAAATTGGTTATAATTCGCTTTGTTTATAACCCGATGTTGACATCGGGGCGGTCACCTTTCGCTAATTTTAATGCACAGAACTGACTGGCTAAGCTCTCATCTTTTTTCACATTTTCAGGCAGTTGAGCATAGTGTGATCCCGTCGCATTCGTTTCACTGAATTTGTTGATCCGAGTGACCCGACTACTCTCTGACATTTTGTTATTGTTGTTTACACATTTTTAAGGTTTGAACATGTAGTGCCCGTTTTTTCGTAATTTTTAAAATTCTAGGTAATTAGTGTTTTTAATTATTCATGTATCTGGTAGTTAGGTCTCATGTTTTAGGTCTGATGATGCCGAAAGGGTGAAACACGTGTAACCATACACAATTAAATATATTTGTTGAGACCGTGACTTGGTTATCTTACTTTTCCCTTTGAATCCAGTTTTGGTTGCCCGAGTACTTGTTGCCTCTTCCGATCTAGTAACTCGCAATGGTAAACTATGTGCTGTACAGTTTCTCTGTCTTGTCCGCATAATCTGCAGTTAAGGTCTCCATTGTACAGTTGCATTCTGTGCAGAGGGTTCTTGACAGACATGTGTCCTATCAGAATTCCTGTAATGGTTCTCAGCTGATTCCTGTTCATTTGAAGCAGCTGTTTCGTAAGTCTTGGGTCTGGATCTCCAATGAAGCTTTTGCTGTGGTGTAATCCTTGTATGTTGCTCCAGTGGATTTTGTGTTCACTCCTGATCCAACGCCTTATGGCATCTCGTACTGTGCACCTTGGTACTCCGAGTGCCGGTTCTGGACCAATGAATGTATTTTCTGGGCCTTTTCTTGCAAGTTTATCGGCTTTTTCATGTCTTGTAATACCTTCGTGTCCTGGTACCCACTGAAGTATTACTTTGTTTACCTTTGCCAGGGCCTCCAGTTCCTCTTGATATTCCCATACCAGTCTTTAGGTTTCCTTGTTGCATATTAGCGATCTAAGGGCTGCTTGACTGTCAGAATGTGAAAGTTATTAAAAACTATCTATAGGCTAGGCTGTGACGCTGTGGGTAATATCAGCCGGCAAAAGGTCAAAGAGTGATGAATAAAATAATCATCGTTTTTAGACTTTCTGGAAATTATGCCGTTATTACCATCATTTACGTATATCTTAACCATTTATTTTAAATCTGTTGAACGTTTAATATTACTCTGCGCTTATTAGATCTTTAAAGTAATTAAAAATGAATCATTTGCATTTTTTAGATATCCATATTTATTTAAGAATGCGTTAGAGAAGAGATTCTGCTTAATGTATATTTAATATCATTATTTAACAGGCTATTTTCTATCTATAACTCTTATTTGGTAGTTTTTGAAATTACATACATTTTTTTACTTACTTAAATATTATTAACTACTTCGCTTACGGTTGAAACTTTTGATTCAAGTAAAATCAAGTGAAAGGAGGTAAAGAGACTAGAACTGTTTGAAAAGTGCTCTACTTAAATTTAATGGGTGTCGACGCCTACGACATACCGTGTGACAAACTGGCTCGAGAACTACCAGAAAACAACAAATATGAGGAACTAACTACCTGGACCAATTTTATAGTCCAACGTCCAACATCTAGAAAAATTGATGCAATTCAAAATGTACCTATACCAAAAAACGGGGCTTTTATGGATGTTATAAATTACTACCGAAGATTCATTAAAATGCAATTAATTTACTTAAAGATAATTTAGGTACCTTTTCTTTGGACAAAAAAAGTGAAATTCCTTTTGCCCAAGCAATGGAAGAAATTAAATCTGATAATGTATTACGTCATTACAATTCTCTACTACCATTGCTGCTAGCTGCAGATGGTTCTTCTTTTGGGGTAGGTGCTGTACTAAGCCATCTTTGTCTAGATGGCACAGAACGACAAATACAATTTGCAAGTCAGACGCTTTCTAAAACTCAATAAAAATATTCGCAGATTTTTGGGGTAAAACAATTTGATCGATTTTTATGTGGTAAGCATTTACAGTCATTTAATTATGATATTAAATATAAATGCATTACTATTCACTTAATGCAGATACTTTATCTCGTTTACCTTTAAAATCAAAAAATCTACATATTTTTGACGAAGCCGATGTATTTGAAATTTCTCAAATAGAAACATTACCGATCAGTGTGTATGAATTATCTAAAGCCTACAGCTTAATTTTTGGGGTAAAACAATTTGATCGATTTTTATGTGGTAAGCATTTACAGTCATTTAATTATGATATTAAATATAAATGCATTACTATTCACTTAATGTTCTGTTCTTAATATCTAAAGCAACAGAAAGAAATGAGAGCTTAAAAAAATTGCTGAGTGGTCTTGTGGTAGGAATAATTGTACCTAAGGATCACCGTTTTAACTGAGATCAGAATGAGATTTCTTTACAGATGTTTGATGCGTGGAGAAAGAGTAGTAGTTCCTGGACCTTTACGAAAAAAGGTTTAGAAGAATTGTTCATTTCGGAATGGTTAAAATGAAAGGTTTAACTAGGAGTTATTTTTGGTGGCCAGGAATTGATAAAGATATTGAAATGTTGGTACAAAACTGTTTTGAATACAATAAAAATAATTGGAAAAAGTTTTTTAGCGGCAGGCGGACAAAGCGGTGTATCTATCTATTGCATTAAAGTTCACAGGGATGCCAAAGGTAATGGGTTCCCTGGGGCACAGGTAGACAATGACAGGCTGTTTCGTTCTTGTTAGAACTTATCAGAAAGCCATAACCTGTAAGCAACTCCAGGTTATGGCTTTCTGATGAGTTCTAACAAGAACGAAACAGCCTGCCATTGTCTCCCTGTGCCCCAGGGAATCCATTACCTTTGGCGTCCCTGTGTACTTTAATGCAAAAGATAGATGCACCACTTTGTCCGCCTGCCGCTAAAAAACCTTTTTCTATTTACTTATACGGACGCTAAACTCTCTACTTTAATAAAAATAATGTTACAAAAGCTGAAAGTGCGTGGAAAAAAAACAAATTTCCTTTTGAACGTGTGTATGCTGATTTTGCAGGTCCTTTTAATGGCGAATATTATTTTGTTTTGGTATTCCCTTATTCACGGTGACCACAAATTTATTCCATAAAGGACACTCCTACAGAAACGACTATAAAGTTATATCGAAGAATTCTTGCAACCAACGGTATTCCAAAATTTTTCGTTTCAAATAGATAGAGTAGAATGATCGCCCAACGCCAAGGTTTTCTATTTATCAATCTAACTAAGAGCTTTAAATTTCAACATTTAAAGAAAGCCGAATAGATAGGCACACTATGATTCATTCGCTACGTAAGAACCGACGTGACTTCGGAGCGCGCCGTCTCTTATTGCATAAAATAATACAATATCTTGTGACTGAAATCGATCAAAAACGGAGACAAACATTAGTTCGTCTCCAAAAACGGTTGCCACATTTTTGCACTGATTCGCCGTTCTTTAAATATTGAAATGCAAAGCTAAGAGTCAATATTTTATGGCTTATAAAGTCCAGTCATCCCGTTATGATATTCCTGAAATAAACCTAATGGTCCTTCTCTGTAGACCAAAAACCTTAAACGTTGTACTACCAATCAGCAAATGCTGTTCAGTTGCATGTTCAGTCTTGTCTTGTCCTATCAGGTCAATCTCGTTTAGATAGAATACAACAAAAAAGAACCCAGAATAGAACCGTGAGGAACGCCTATTTTAGTGTCAAGCAAGAATCTACGAATGTGTAGCCTTTCGTGATTTCCATCAAAGTTATTGACACTAACAAATTGTTTTTGATCATTTCAAACATCATATCGAGCATAGAGAACACCTGCAAATTCCATACTTCTTTAATTTTTAAAAGATAATATTGTGGTTTACACATTCAAAAGTCCTGCTGAGGTCACAGAAGATCCCAATAGAGCTTTTCTTGGCCTCAATAAACTCGTTACTTCCTTGTAAAAGGCAGACTAATTAGTGTAAATTGTAACATTATAATATAGTTACTGGACATTTGCTTAATTCGTGAATTACATTGCCATAGTTATCTTAAAATATATTCCTAGAACGGTTTAGTCATTGTTATAAAAATTATCTGATATGAATAAGCAACATTTAAACCTCTCTTGTCCCGACTTTGTGATATAGACGTGCCAGAAAAAAAAAACTTACTTTATTCGATTAATAAATATTAAACTTGATTTCGTTCAAAAATTTGCTTATATTTTCTGAATAGCGAAAACAATAATTGTTTACAACAACATACCGGTATAGGTAGGGTTACCATCTATCTAGAATATTTTTCAGGACAAACAGGCCCGAAATTCCGGACAAAGTCCGGATATTTTTCTTTGGAGGCGCAGCAAATGAAAAACGAAATTTATTTTTTTATATAAAATTTGTCATTTTTTACCATATATTATACAAATAATGACATATACTACCTATATGTAACCTAGGTATACTTAGCCTTTCCTTTTACTTCTTTTAAAATATCTGAGTTTTCAGGTAGTGACATAAATTCATAAAACTCGTTACAAGTCATTGTAAAATTAAAGCTCGTCATGATAATATGTTTTACAGAGTCCAGCAAAAGTATGTTTCGTTCTTTAGACCACTGGGCTGTAATTAGTGAAAAAACTCGTTCCACATTTGCATTATGCGCTGTTATACCAAAAAAAAATTGGCAAACCTTCAAAAGTTCTGAATACAGTTCTTCAGATAGACAGTTTGCAAAACACACCACCCATTTTTTGTGTGTAGGTACCTAGATGTTAAAATTCTGATTTCTTTTCTTTAATTATTTTTTGCAAAAGACATATTTCATTAAATATTTTAGTATCGTCTACATCGTTGCCCTTTTCAATCATATAAGAAATAGATGGTGAAATTTTTTTTCCCAGTCCAGATTATCAAGTTTTTCTAAACTTACCCATTTAAAACAGGAAAATTCTTGAAAAGGCTCCAGCCAACGATTTAAGTAAGTTATGGATATTTCATAACATGGAAAACTATTATTTCTGAAAACTTGATTTTCTTGTGTGAACCATTCCTCACTAATTTTTTTCAGTATGTCTTGAACTTTAAACGGAATACATTTTTGCTGCAGTCTTTCATTTAGAATATTAATTACCGATTTTAGAATTTTTATGATTTCAATAATGGAGTTATCTTGTTTCTCCATTTTTTCTATATTACTATGAAAAACAGACATCAATGAATGTATGAAATATAGATATGGTTCAGAGAATCTATTCTCAAAAAAAGATTTTAATAAAAATGGAGGGTTAGCCTCTGAAAGAAAATATAATTTTAAGGGTTGAAACATCTTAAAGATTCTTTTTATCGCGGGAAATAAGAACAACCATCTACTTTTAGAATGATACAAAAGCTGTTCATATTTGGTACCCACAAAATCGCAAAAGTATTTTAGAGTTGACACTTACTGTATAAATACTAATAATATGCTTTCACGGCCGTGACCGGCTAAATTCCGGAGCCGGTTTGCTTTTCCGGTCGGACGCAGTCCGGACGCCCCTAAATTCCGGACATGTCCGGAAAAATCCGGACGAATGGTAACCCTACCTAGCGTATAGGCATAAGTGTGTAATGGACTGGTAATGCTAATTCTGTGGGGTAAATTTTAGTTTTTAATCTTATTTCGTTGTTAATACCCTTATTTTGTTTACAGCCTGTCTTTCAACGAGGAAGGTCAAATTCAGATGGAGCTGCTGTAACACTGACCGATAATGCTGAGGTATTTCCTAGCCTACCGGTTCCATTGTTGGAAAAAATGGGTCTCTATGGAGATGGCCCCAGGTAGGTTTATAAAGGTTGCTGGCATCAGAAATTAGTTTTATTATACAGGGTGTCCATGAAATGACTGTACAATGCTTCACCATAAATTCTTTAACCAAAAATAAGGCGATCTAGGCAAACTTACCTCTATGCAATGTTGCTTCGTTTTGCCGCTACAGGGCGCTAAAGTTTTCAAATTAATATTGTTTTTTCTAAATAATTTTTAAACACCTTTATCGATTTCCACTAATTTTGGAACTAAGAATGACCACTATTAATAACGTGTTTTGACGTATGCGCCATCTTTTTTTAATACCTGCAAATTTAAAATGGCGCGTGATTGGTAATTAAAAGTTCCTCTTTTTGTTAGCCCCCGTATAAATTACTTTAATTATTTCTCTGGCACTAGCTGACTTCACGTTGAAACTTTTTTTTATCTCTGGTAAAATATTAACCAGACATGCAGTTTTTCTATAAAAAAACTATTTACGATGCAAAACATGAAAAAGTTGCGAACAAATGTTATAAAAATCAAACTAGTTAGTAGTACATTTTTTTTCATGTTTCTAGTTCTGAATAAACAGCAATGATGAATTACACGGTGTGGTAAATAATTTTTTGCAGAGAAACTGCATGTCTGGCAAAAATTTTACAAAAGACAAAAAAGTTTCAACATCAGCTAGTGTCAGAGACATAATTACAGTCATTTATACGGGGGGAAACAAAAAGAGGAACTTTTAATTACCAATCACACGCCATTTTTAAATTTGCAGGTATTAAAAAAAAATTGTGGAAATTGATAAAGGCGTTTAGAAATTATTCAGAATAAACAATATTAATTTAAAAACTTTAGCTCCTTGTAGCGGCAAAATGAAGCAACATTGTATATAGGTAAGTTTGCCTAGATAGCCTTATTTTTGGTTAAGGAATTTATGGTAAAGCGTTGTACAGTCATTTCATGGACACCCTGTTAAAATTGCACATATCCAACGAACCTCGAATATTTCGGTATGGCCCTAGACCAGTAAAACAAAATACTGAATTGTTTATTGTTTTTTCCTACTCCCACATGGAAATTTGCTGTTTCCTTTACACTTAAGTGGCGAGTAAAGTAGGCTATTTCAGTTAACTGTGCGGCAAAATTTCATAACAATCCTAGTTAGAAAAGAAGATTTTCCTTTTCATTTCGCCAGATCCATCTCTAGACGCGTTTCGTCATATCATGACTCATCAGTAGAGCTAGGATCCGACGAAAAGAAAAGGGATCTCGAAGCTACTTAAGGCAGCACTTGGTGGGACACACCAGTAAGATGTGGCACGGAGCGCCATCTGTGTCGTTGTTAGACACTCTTGAGCATACCAGCACCTCTAACAAACGTATAGGAATAAGTAAATGTTAAGAGGAAATCGCCTGTAAAGACATTCGTCACAATTACAGGAGTCACGCTAGGCAGCGCTAACTCACATCGGTTTATTAACCGAAAACAATGAGTAAAGAAGATTTTCCTTTTCATTTCGCCAGATCCATCTCTAGACGCGATTCCTAGTTAGGTTAGGAAACTGACCAATCACAGTAGTCAATTACAGAAAAGCCATTGTTGCCTCAATTTAACTATCTTCGTATCTCTTACCGTTTTTGAGATCCCCTTGCACGCACACGAATGTGTAGCACACTGTATAGTAAATGAAAAAGAAACATCTTAAAAATTTTAATTAATATGCCAGAAAACACTAGTGTCAATAAAGTTAGTCAGTTAATGATTTGTTTGTATTTTAGGGACCGTCTCTGTGAAGAAACTTTAGAACAGAAGTTTACAAGTCTATCTTTGGCGTTTACAATTGATGCAGCAACTATCAAAGATCGATGCGATAGGCAAAGAAGAACTCGGGATCAAACAGAAACTAATTTTAATTTAGAAGTTGAAAAGCTACGAGAAAAGTTAGCCCTGTTACAACCATTGTGTACTGATTTCGATCGAGCCGAATTGCTGTCTACACTTTTTGCTCAGGTAGATTTTTGATTTGTTATACATAGCGGGTTATTTTAAAGGGGTCCTTAATTGCAACAATCTCCTTAAAGGGGGTGTGCGCCAAAAACTAAAGTTTTAGTACAAAAAAAACTAAGAATAACACTGTTCAAACCTTGTCATTCTACGACTAACTTGCTGAGAAATAGCGGGTTAAAGTTTGCGTGACGTCATGAAAGCTTCGGCTAGCGGCGCTCTGTACATTTTTTAAATCTCCAAACTATTTTTTCATCAGGCAGTAAGGTTCTTATTAAATTATTTTTAACACCCAAGCACACCCTTCGGCTACTGAATTCCATTCAAAGGAGAGCCGTTCGTCTGATCGGCGATCCCGAGCTGACCAAGACCCTCAAGAGCCTGGAGCATTGAAGACAGGTTGGTGATTGGGCTCTCTTTTACAGATATTTCCATGGCAGGTGTTCGACTGACATTGCCCACTTGATTCCACCTAGAGCAATGCAAAACAGAAATACACGGCGAACCACTGCCGCTCATCCATATGTTGTTCAGCTTAGTACTCCTCGAACTTCATTGTTCAAGAATTCTTTCATCTGGAGAACGTCATCTTTGTAGAATGATCTTCCTGAGGTCGTGTTTTCCAATGAATACAATCTTCAACGTTTCAAGACCAACGTTAATCGCTTTTTTCGCACTCGCACCGCTCCCAGAGCGCCTTAAAGGATTTTTCCTACAGTGCAGGTGTTTTATCATAAAAAAAAAACAACCCGACGAATACTAAGCGCTAAAACTTACGTAAAGTCCATGCACTATACTTATTTATGCAGCGGCCAGGCTCTTGTGACGTCACGTGCTGAATAATGACATTTTTCCAGAGGCATATCTCCGTTATTATTTGCGGTAGAAGGGTGCGGTTTAAACTATTCTTAGTTTTTTTTCTTTATTTTTTTAAATAAAGTTGTTTTTTTGGTGCACACCCCCTTTAAAAATATGGACTATACCGGGTGGTCCATCGTGATTGGAAACATAGGAATTCCCATGCAAGTTTTAGACTGTCCAAATATTTGCCCCTGAAAATATTTTTAGCACTATGACATAGTCACGTGGGACTTCTAAGTCACCAACTGTTTTTTTAGTGTATACATTTTTGCCTTTAATTTGAAAAAAGCGTTTTCTCCTCAACCAATAATTGTATTGAAATTTTCATAATTTACTATTATTGCAGAATATGTCACACATAGTATTTAAGTTATAAAAGTATACAACATAATGCAATAGGGCGAGCAGTATATAATACTCAGGGTTGATAAAAATCATGATTTAAAAAAAAATCAAAAATCGATGATTTTTTAAAAAAAATATTGATTTTTTTTTAAATTTACCAGCTTTTACAAATATTATTATTTTTAAATATTCTAACTGCTTATATTTTGTTTTGTTTGTCCTTTCTTTCGCTACTGACGAGCCGTGATATAGCGATACGCGCATAGGAATGGATTTGATGACATTAAAATTTTTCTTTGACGTTAACATTTTCGTTACACTTAGTAACTAATGGACCAAAAACAAGTATAATGCCCAACCAATTTCGGAATTTTAAATTTTGTCAGCGAGCTGCGAGCGTCAAATGGGTGACCGATGATACAAAATACAAACAATTTTAAAATATCGTAAAAATAAATCATGCAATCCGTAAAATAGACTAGCCTGGGAAGTTGTATCGTAAAATTCTGCAACTCTGTAATACGACGACATAACTTCAATTGAAAAGTGTTTTATGTCATTTTTTTGTCTTAGTATTTGGGAAGATGATTAAACAGATTTTACTATTGAAAGTTAATGAGTTTTAAGTTAGGGTCGAAGTGATTGATGGGAAAATTGTATGTATATATCGAGGGCCAGTGGCGTATTTAGGGGGGGGGGGGTACCGCCCCCCCGAGCCTATTAGCTCGGGTCTAAAAGTTTAATTGAAACCTAAATTTTCATCTCACGCTTGGACTCTTAATTTAAATTTTTAAATAATGTATTCTTGGCTTAGATTACAAAGGCCTTATAGGAAAGGTTTAGTTTTTAAACTTTTCCTTCTAAAAGTTCTGTTTTATATAGGGGATTAAGGTTTCGGACGCATATCGTTTTAGTTATTGATTTATGATGCAATTTTAAAGGAAAACGAGCAAAAAGAATAATATTTTATAGTATTTTTCTATTATATATTTGTCTGTTCCGTTTCCCCTTTTTTAGAGCTATTTTAAATCAACAAAAATATAACGCAATGCAATAAAATATTTTTACAACAGAAACAAAAAACAATTAGGTATTTATTTTTAAATGGAAGAAGTGTGATAATTTATAATAAAAAAATAGTGTGGGAAGAAACGAGAATGCTTTATTGTAAATATACAAAACGGCACTTGAAGAAGTATTTCAAAAGCTAAGCATTTGCATCAAAAACTGCTCTTAGATCCACGCTCCTAAAATGTATGATTTCTGAAAAAATCATCAATGTTGGCGTGGTGAGCGATATTTACGTTATTTTTAATCATAAAAAACCGAGTCAGAAAAACGCTGGTTAGAGTCATACACGTCTTATGTTAAAATTTTGGATGACACCAATATTCATATTTTTCACATAAAAAATGTTATTTTTTAATAAAGAGCTATAGCATTAATATTCGATGGCTATAGCTAGGAAAATCAAAAAAAAAGTAAAAAAATAACACTTACAAAAACAAATTTAATTCAACCATATAAAGGGGAAGAGGTAATAATTTAATTTTCGAAATTTGATAATAGTGTTAGGTGAATTTTAAACGAACTTTGGGCGTGGCTCCGAAAATTTTTCCGCCTTCTTTACTAAGTACAATACCATTAAATACATGTTCTTCCGACTGTTTCTCTCTTTAGAAAAAAAAAATGTCCTACTTACGCTCACTAAGCCCCCCCTCCCCCCAGCATATTTTCTGGCTACACCACTGTCGACGGCGACTGAAAACTATTTTGATGCTATAATCCGTACCTGCGTATATTATTCTTTAGATTTTACTTATGAGCATCAGTCTACACCTACATATTTTATATCTAAAATATTTTTTTCCCAATATCCCTAAAACCGTTTTGGCTTTGTTTTTTAATTTTGATACATGCAAAGTACGCATTAAAATACGTGTTTTCCAGGATAAATTTTTAAAATTTTTTTATCAGTGGCGTCCCTGTCAACAGTCCTTGAAATACTTTTAATAATAAAAAAGAAATGATACATCACTGATCTTTTTAAGAATAAATATTATTTTTATAATTAGCCCCTATCTTCTCAGAAAAATCGTACCTTAACTTTTTATGGTTTATTTTTCACTTTTTGTTTTCAAACTAATTAGGTATTTAGAATTTGTCTGTACAGATAATTGATAATTATTTTGTCTACACTAAAAATAAGTTTTGGTAAATTTGTTAGGAAATAAACGTCAAGTTCAAAACCGACTCTGTGGAAACACGCGATTGTCCGAGGTCTAACGAATAATAATTATTATTTTTACCCATAAGCTTAGAAAATTGCATGTGTGTAATTTTAAGTTTAAAAATATGTTTAAACTAGTAAGTACACAAAAATAAATGAATTATAGATTATAATTAACGAGTAAACCAGTATTATATTGTTACAATCTTGATATGATAAGTGGATCCGAATTACAATCAATTTCATTTTGAATATCTTTTTCACCAATGGAAAGGTGTGAAAAAGTTATTTTCATGCATAAAAAAATCGAGTAAAAAGATATAAGCCCATGAAGACCCTAAAAAAATTAGTTCATTGTCAGGGTGTTTCATTAAGGTCGACGAGCGGCCATATCTCGGAAACTACTGGGCATAGAAATTCAAGAAAAAAAAATGATAACTAAAGTGGCCATGAGATAATTCTGGAAATAATTGTTAAATTCCGCATTTTGCCGCAAGAGGGCGTTATTGAAAAGTAAATTTTAAAATTTGACATATCTCCGAAAATTCCACATTAAGGGATATCTTTGATAAAACCATTAAAAAGCTTGGACAATTTTGCATCATTTTGGTCTTATGCTCATTGGCGTACCGACTTTAATAAGAGGGGGGGGGGGGAAGCTGTTGAAAGTGTAATCATTAAAATTGCTGTAACTTATAAACGACTTATCCGATTTTAGCAAACTAAAAACGGTGTGGAAGAGAAATGTATGCACTTTCACCAATCGTATTTAGTTGTGCATAATAGTTCTAAAAAAAAATGCCAGAGGGCGCAATTTGCAATAATAACACATTTTTTGATTTTACTCCGAAAAAATAAATCATCATTATGATACCATAATCGAAAAGTAGATGAAATTTGCTAGAAAAAATATTTAAACCGCAGCTCGATATCTCCGTTCGTTTCAGCGTTATCGCTAATAGAATAATTTTGAAAACTTTCAAGAAGAAGCGATTATATATTATTAAGAAAAAAGTGGTACGTCACTGATATTTTTCCATGTGGATATTATTTCTGATTAGCCTGGTCAATTCTGCATAAAAATGGTCTCTTGCGTGTTTCTCCTCAGGCACACCGTTCTTAATTAAAATAATTAAATTGATCGCAAGCATACCTATTAAATGAAGGTGGTCATTTTCAACAATTTTAATAAAACAAAATTTTGCATTATCAATGTTAATAATAATAATAAATAGTAGAGCTAATTTAATTTAATTATTTTATTTAAGAACGGTGTGCCTGAGGAGAAAAACGCAAGAGACGATTTTTATGCAGAATTAACCAGACTAATCAGAAATAATATCCACATGGAAAAATATCAGTGGCGTACCACTTTTTTTTCTAAATAATATGTAATCACTTTTTCATTTAAAGTTTTAAAAATTATTCTATTGGCGATAACGCTGAAACGAACGGAGATATCGAGCTGCGGTTTTAATATTTTTTCCAGCAAATTTCATCTACTTTTTGATTATGGTGTCATAATTATACCGCATAATTTATATTTTCGGAGTAAAATCAAAAAATGTAAGAAATCGTCCATATTTCTCAAAGAGACCGGATATAGATTTAAAGGAAAAAAGGAAAGACAACAAAGTCTCGGTCTCAGCAAATATAATTGTGTGGTTACACGTGTTTCACCCTTTCGGGCATCATCAGACCCAGAATTTAAAACAGAAAAGAAACAGTTATAACATATTAAAATTTTTAAATTATTACGAATTGCGCCCTCTAGCATTTTTTTAGAACTATTATGGACAACTAAATACGATTGGTGAAAGTGCATACATTTCTCTTCCAAACAGTCTTTAGTTTGCTAAAATAGTATAAGTCGTTTATAAGTTACAGCGATTTAAATGATTACACTTTCAACAGCTTCCCCCCCTCTTATTAAAGTCGGTACGCCAATGAGCATAAGACCAAAATGATGCATAATTTTTCAAGTTTTTTAATGGTTTTATCAAAGATATACCTTAATGCGGAATTTTCGGAGATATGTAAAATTTTACAATTTACTTTTCAATTACGCCCTCTTGTGGCAAAATACGGAACTTGAAAATTATTTCCAGGATTTTCTCATGACCACTTTAGTTATCATTTTTTTTTACTGAATTTCTATGCCCAGTAGTTTTCGAGATATGACCGCTCGTCGAGCTTAATGAAACACCCTGTATTGTAAAAATATTGGAAATTATTTTTTTTTTAATAAAAACAACTTTCTCACATTCTCCAAGGTCCAATTTTAAAAAGTTTTTAAAAAACCGTCAATAAACATGAACAGAATTCGGTTTAAGAGCATGTAATGTTTTTAATATATACAGGATGCTACAAATTTGTGTGCGTACAAGTGGATCTCAAAACCGGTAAGAGATACAAAGATGGTTAAATTGAGGCAATGTTGTGTTTTTTGGAGCTTAACAATTTGGTGAAAAAAAAAATTGTAAATATTCCAAATGCTTTCGGAGACATCCGGAAAAAGGCGATATTTATGTTTTTGGTTTTTAATTTTTTGCGCCTTTATTATTGGAAAAAAACAAAAAACACTTTTTTATAGCCGTCTTTTATGTTCTATAAGATGACGTTATTAGTTTTCAAATTGGACGTTTCGTTCTTTAAATACCAACCTCAAGTCATTTTTTTTTAAATACAGTCTTCTGGAATTTTAAGTACAGTTTAAGGGACTTCTAAGCTTTAGAAATTTAATACAATTTAAAGTTTCTTTAAATTTTAACGTTTTGTCATCTAATAACACCTTTTTTCAAGTTATATTTTTAAATAATGACGGTCCTGAATATGAGTCAAACAAAAAAAAAATTCTGATTGGAAAAATCCGTCCATTTTTACTCAAAGAGTTCTGATATTTGATATTTCGTAAGAAAAAGTCTCGGCTTCAAATATTTTTTTGTCTGTTTATTTTCGTTAAATGTTTCGCCTGAAACTGGCATCATCAGATCGTAAAAAATATTGAAATTGTTTTTAAAACAAACATAAGCGCATCACAGTAACATAACTAGACTAACACTTAACTTTTCTTCACTTGGGAGCATTAATTTTTTTCTGTTTTACAGTATTTCGGTCTAAAAATACTACTAAAAAAAAGAATTATTGCTCATGCCTTAAAAACTTGCTTACTTGTATTGTTACGGTAAATCTTATTTAAATAATAAACGGCCTAAACACCATAACTTCCTGTAATGGAAAGTAATTTAAAGTTCCTAAAAATTATTTCCAGGGCTGTAATAGTAAAGCAAGAATAATTTGAAATAATACTGATGTGATATGTGACAAAACATTAAAATTTTAACGACCTTTAAATTGTATTAAATTTTCAAAGCGTAGAAGTCCTTAAAACTATTTTTAAAATTAGAACGACACGTCCAATTTGAAAACTAATAACGTCATCTTGCAAAACATAAAAAACGGCTATAAGAAGGTGTTTTTTGTTTTTTCCCAACTCAAAGGTATTCGGAATAAAGTAGAGAGTTTAACGTCCGTAAAAGTAAACAGAAAAAAGTTTTTTAGCGGCAGGCGGACAAAGTGGTGCATCTATATTTTGCATTAAAGTACACAGTTACGCCAAAGGTAATGGGTTCCCTGGGGCACAGGGAGACAATGACAGGCTGTTTCGTTCTTGTTAGAACTCATCAGAAAGCCATAACCTGTACCAAGTACAGCGAGACAGTTCTTTCAAGGCATTTTTAAGAAATACAAACACGATGAAAACCCAGTAACGCCATCAGTAGGAATCAACTCAATGCAAAAGATATAGCCATCTAACGTGAAAACATAGAACTAATAAACCAAAGTACGGTGGCCAACAAACACCAGTACTTTAATGCAAAAGATAGATGCACCACTTTGTCCGCCTGCCGAAAAAAACTTTTTTCGGTATTCGGAATGTTTACAATTTTCTTTCACCAAATTATACGCAACTTTGTTTTAATTTAACAATCTTTGAATCTCTTATGGTTTTCGAGATCCCCTTGTACGCACACGAATTTGTAGCACCCTGCATAGATATTTTCGTATGAACCTGGTAACTTTGGAGAATAATTTAGAAATATTGTTCAGATCCACTTATAAGCAGCATTATGCAGTTAGGTAAAATACCGCTTGTGGTGCCCAAATATGACGTCGCAATGTGCTTCCATGGAATTTATTCCTCTCTCTTATAAAGGAATTATATGGATTTATACTATTGTTTTAGAGGGTCCGGCCTTGTGCTGATGCACCTCGACCAGGTTTGGCTTATTATGCTCATTCTAATTTAGTAGTTATATCCACTAAGTAATCTCAGTTCCTTGCACTAGTTTGTGTAGGTCAACTGGGAAGAGGGTCGGGATATCCTCTATTATAACTTTAATTTATTTACATTTAACCAATTTTACAAGTTATGAATTTAAAACTTTTAAAATTTCCTAATTATTTTTATCACCAATGTAATATAAATAAAAGTGTCATCGGCGAACTTTTGAATTTTAGCCCATTTTCACACAAACGGCATGTCATTAATATACAGGGTGTTTCACGGTGGATGGAACGTTAGACTTTAATGGAAAACGTTTTCTTCAAAAATTTGGTTTCTCAATTGTACAGGGAATTAGAAAATAATATAATATGTAGGGTGTTCTATTTAAAATATCGATGTTGCCACCTGTTTTGGGCAGACACGGCAACGCCAACTTATATTTTCTGTTTTATTTCTTAAAACATTTTGAACCCATTTATTAAGTTTACCCCTAATACCATATTAAAATAATTTTTTTAGTAAAATATCACTTTTAATGATTTTAAAATAGTGCAATGACATATTCTTCTTTTTCCAAGGCTCTTTTCCAAATTTGTATTACATATTGTATGGCTGTTTCAGTAGAATAACGTTTTCTTAACTCAGCTTAACAGTATATTAAAATTTTGTTTTTATCCAAAATATTTATAACTTGTTAACTACTTCTATTAATTTTTCTATATATCCCATAAAATATTTATTGCTCTCGTCTTATTTTATTGTCTTGAATTTTCCTTCTTCGGAACTGAAATAACATATAAACATTTAAATTCTAACGGAATTTCGCCATTGTTTAAACAAATATCAATAAAGAAAATCAGATAGTAACCAATAACTTCAAATGTTTCTTTCATCAATTTCTTACTTAAATCCTCATTGTAATTTTTATTTGATTTTACATTTTTTATGATTTTTCTTAAAAGGTTGAGGGTTACTTTAGAAAATTTGTCTATAATATTTTTTATTCCTATTATCAGTAAAAACAATTTTTCTTTAAAACCTTAGTACCAACTTAATAAATCATGTTGACATTAAGTTATTTTAAGGTGGAGACTGTAACAAATGCCGCATCCTTAGTTTCAATAGCGGGAGAACGATTTGGCGCCGTACAGCATGAAGAAAGGTTAACAGAATCTGTACAACTTATGGTTGCTCATGTACAAGCTTTAAAACAACAACGAGACTCTACTAGAAGGCAATTACAATATACCAAGTAAGTGTAAAGTAAGTAAAGTTATAGAAACGATACTTATTAAATATATAACTATCTATTTGCGGCGCTGGTGATTATACAGGTTGATTTTTTTATTTCTGGTCACGACAATGACAACAGGTTCAGTGTGGTTTTGGCGAAAATAAAGATATCGACCTGTATACAGTTTCCTGAGTGGTAAAACTCGCTAAGACCTAATAAAAATACTGAAAAACCTTAAAATAAAAATAATTATGTGAAACTTTAAACTGTTAGCTATAGATACAGCACCCACCACGTAACTTTGCTTGGTTGTTGCAAATTTACTGCCATAGCCAATTGCCAATTTCAATTTTATTATTAAACATTTGCTACATTTAAATTTATTTAGGTATTCAGGGTGGTTCCTAAGTTGATATTTCTTTTTTAGCTGTGTATAGAAGGCATTAAAATAAACAACTTTTTCAAATACCTTTTTTCAAAAAACTCAAAAATAGGCGAGATAGAGAACTAAAGTTTCTGTTGATTTTCTTATCTCTTATTAATAATTTAATTTACGGGTGGTGTTGAGTAAACTTCTGTAGAGTGTTTTTCTGAAGCAAGGTAATTTTAAATTGGTGACAGGTAAAAATAGTAAAATTTGAAAACAATGAATTAATAGATATGGCGCTAATTTACTGTGAGTGTCGTAAAAGTGCGGATGTTTCTTCGAGATTATACGCAGAACGCTTTCCCTTGTGGGCTGATCCTACACCCAGAAGTTTTCTTAATGTTATTCAACGAGCAAGTTAGGCAGAACCGTATTTGATTCGTAGTGCAATAAATGAATATAACTACTTTATTTTTGAGTTTTTTAAAAAAAGGTATTTGAAAATGTTGTTTATTTTAATGCCTTCTATACACAGCTAAAAAAAAGTATCAATTTAGGAATCACCCTGTATATAAAATAGGTACCTGATGTGTAAAGAACTGTCCTGTTGAAGGGACATGGTAACTGCAACTATTTTTCCACGTGATGTGGATGTAATATTATATTTGTCACCTTAATACAGCTTTACTAAGTTTAATTAAGTGGTATTAGATAATGAAAATCGGGTAGAATTTAACGATTACTTACAATTTTTTAGGCGTGTGTTACAAGAACCAATTCAGCCAGACCTCAATACAACAGCAACTGGTCAAAAAAGTCTTGGAAGTACAAATAAAAAAATAATTAACAAAAGAAGAGCCAGTATCGACCCATCCAATTTGTCGCATCAAGAACAACAATTCAATTTAAATAGACGAATTTCAGATTTATCTTTTAGGGCATCCCTAGTCAAAAACAACAGGCCTAGTAGGCTAGAGTAAGTAATGACTGAAATGGTCGTAACCCAATGTTTGGTATATGTAGGGAACCGTCACTCTTGCAACTTACACTTAGTACAACGTTTTGTTTACTTGTCCAGCTTGGGCTTACATGTTCAATTTCACTAAATTTGTATGTAGAGTTAGGAATTAATCCCTGGTAGATGAAAAAAAGTTTCCACATCTGATATTATACGAGTCTCTATGTGTCTATATAGAACGTGTTGTTCACTTGTCCAGCTTAGTAGATAAAAAAAGTGTCCACAGCTCTGATATTAAACAAGTCTCTATGCCTCTATCTACAACGTTTTGTTTACTTGTCCAGCTTGGGCTGACACGTTCAATTTCACTAAATTTGTATGTAGAGTTAGGAATTAATCCCTGGTAGATGAAAAAAAGTTTCCACAGCTCTGATATTATACGAGTCTCTATGTGTCTATGTACAACGTGTTGTTTACTTGTCCAGCTTAGGCTGACACGTTCATTTTCACTAAATTTGTATGTAGAGTTAGGAATTAATCCCTGGTAGATGAAAAAAAGTTTCCACAGCTCTGATATTATACGAGTCTCTATGTGTCTATGTACAACGTGTTGTTTACTTGTCCAGCTTAGGCTGACACGTTCATTTTCACTAAATTTGTATGTAGAGTTAGGAATTAATCCCTGGTAGGTGAAAAAAAGTTTCCACAGCTCTGATATTATACGAGTCTCTATGTGTCTATGTACAACGTGTTGTTTACTTGTCCAGTTTAGGCTGACACGTTCATTTTCACTAAATTTGTGTGTAGATATAGGAATTAATCCCTGGTAGATGAAAAAAAGTTTCCACAACTCTGATATTCTACAAGTCTCTGTGCCTCTATAAGAAATAATATTGTTTCTACTTGTGTCATAGAAAGTTGACTTATTGTCTTAACTTTTCCATGATAATTTATTTTCTGTTCGTATTTTATTAGTTATGACATATTTAGATTTCAACATATATATACACACAATACCTTATCCCACTCAAAATAAATACCATAAGCCTAGATAAATTATTTAAACTTGTTGAGTAGTTTATTATATCATAGGATATTTTAGGTTAGGAATGGAGTTAAATAAAATTAAGGAAATGTCTCATGACGAAAGCAGCAAAAATACTGCTGAAATTCCTAGTGCGGATTTAGGCAAAGACGATATTTTCAATTTTAAGCCGCCGGGAACAAATAACACGAGTACCACATCTAGTCAAGTGATATCTAAAAGTTTTATTCAAGATATAACTGGTTCAGTAAGGTGAGTATTTAAATAAAACCGGTAGGAATTTTTGCATTAATTCACATAACCTTTATTTTAACAATTCATATGAGGTCAAAGAAAACGGACAAGATATACAATGTGTTTTATTAAGGCTGGCCACCAGCCAAATCTTGGAGATTGTTGGGCATAAAAACTCAAGGAAATTAAAAAAAAAAATTAAAGTGGGTATGAGAAAAAACGGGAAATAATTTTTTAGTTCCGTTTTGCCGCAAGAGGGCACAATTAAAAACTGATTATTAAAATTGTAAATTGATAACATCATTAGAAAGCTTAGATAATTCTGCATTATTTTGGTTTAAGGCTTATTCGCGTACTGATCTTGATAAGAGTGGAGGAAGCTAGTAAAAGGGTACTTAATAATTTAAATAGCTGTAACTTCTAAACAACTTATCCGATTTTAGTAAACTTAACCTTGTTTGGAAGAGAAAGGTAAGTACTTCTAATTGTCGTATACATTGGTACAGGATAGTTCGTAATAAAATTGCTAAAGAGCGCAAGTTGTAATAATAACAGTATTTTTTATTTTATTTTGAAAACTCAAAACATTCGGTATAACTGTGATATCATAATCGGAAAGCACATTAAGTTTGCAATAAAAAATGCGAAAACCGCAATTCAATATCTTCTTTCGTTTCAGATTTATTACCAAAAGAATAATTTTTAACCCTTTAATTGAAGAAGTGTTTTCATAATTCCGAGGTCAAGCAGTCCACGACAAAAACATATTTTTAACCTTTATGAATATTAAGGTGTGCTTTCTTGTGGCAAAATGTGGAACTTAAATATTATTTCCAGGCTTTTCTCATGACCACTTTAATTACGTTTTTTCCCTGAGTTTCTATGCCCAGTAGTTTCCGAGATATGGCCGGTGGCCAACGTTAATGAAACACCCTGTATTTAAATGTAAAAAAATTAAGATTGCTCCGGTTTCTTTAGGTATACCTATGTTCAAGGGTACGATGTTGCCAGTTCTAGTTTTATTTGAAATGGAAGGAATCTTTGGACCTTGAAGTTTAAATCAACGACAAATCATCTTTATTTATTATTTAATATTTAGTTAATATTAGTTCCACTCGTTTATTCCTAATTTCTAGATTTAATTTTCTAAGGGTCTACCGCTAATTTGAGGAAATTATGATGTTATTATATCAAGTAATCAATACACATGACATTGTGTAAAATACTCCGGACATAATGTGAACTATTTGTTTTAGGGCGCAACTAATATTACTTTTAGAAGAGATTCAACGAAAATTGGCAAAGGTCTTTAATAAATGGCCGGAAAACGGTTATTTATACGCCTTCCTCAACTCTTGTGCAGTTTTATGTTTTTCTATTAGTATATTAACTCTAGTCAGCATATTTTTAGAACAAGATTATGTGAAAAGATTTTCTTATTGGACTATATCATGGAATAGCCGAAAAAATTAGTGGAAAATGAGCTGTCTTTTTTGTTTGTAAGTAGGATTTAAAATATATGCTTTAATAGAATAATTCGTTTATCAATGTTATTAATACAATTCTTCAGAAAGTAAATAAAAAAACAAACAAAAAGGAATTAGGAGGACTTTAAGATCCGGTTGTACAACAAGAGCTTAAGTAAGAGTTTTGTAAAGCTCGACCTAAAGTTGAACTTGGTTCTACTCATCTGTCATTCTTTAGGTAAGTTGTCAATTTTCTAAGACTAGCTAAGGGAAATACCTAATACCTAATTTCCTCGTCTCCTGAAATTGAGCACATAAAAAAGTAATTTAAAGAAGACAAGCAGATCACTATAGCTGAAATATTTGTATTCGAACAATATTCGTACCCATTTTTACAAATCTAAATAAAAAATGCAAAACAAAAAATTGCACTCATTGACATCTTATGTTTAACAAAATCCTTGTGAAAATATCTTATGATGCCGTGCAAACCCATATTTTGAAAATACAAGTTTTATATTAAAAGATGTCTGCCGCGCGATACTGTTCCGTTCGTAGGTAAGTGCATATCAATTTAATAAAACCAAACCAATATCGCAATGGTAGATAACTCGTAAACATTTCCGGTCGTTCGCAGCAGTTTGGTAGATTTTTTGCTGCTTGTGCCCGCCGACTACGACACTTTGCTATTTCAACTCCGTCGTTGCAGCATTACAGATCACGCTCTTACACTGAGAGAATATTCTTGCTGTCTTTATAAAAATCTTTATACCGCTTATAAAGAAAAATGCTAACATAGGGGACAAAAGAAAAACTACCTGATACAGTAAAATCCATTTGGGCTGTAATTTCTTTGCTGTCGTAATAAAGTCACTTTATTAAGAATGATCACTTAGCTCAAGTAAACAAGAATGTTGTATTAGCAAAGTAACTGACCATCGGCTATAACGAGACTTTGCTAGAACAATAAAGATACGTTTCTACGCCATCTGCATCGTTTTCAAAACAAGAATTTTTTTTTCAATATCAGTATAACATTTTGCTAGATTGAAAAGATTTTTTTATTTATTTCAAGAAAGTTACTTTGCTGGGTCACAATGTACCTACTTACTTCAGGAACTCTTTTTTTAGCTAAGGTAGCAACTAAGCATTGCTATAATAAGTGGTGTGGCCCAAAAAAGAAGCCGTATATTTTGTTGAATTTTTAATATACTCTAATTATACTATATATATACTCTAATTACTCTACTATTATGCTTAATAACACATTTATATAAACCAAGTTCTTTCACTTGGGTACGTAAGTTTCAAAAAATTTTGATTCATTTAAAATTGTGTTTTTAAAAATAATATTTTCCATGCTATATCAAAAATTTAACATAGTATAAAGCTTATTTTTCCGGTAACTCCATCATATTTTACATCATGTAACTCCCCACGTCTGAATAGGTTGTCAAAGATTTGAAACTAAAAAAAAATTATTTTTCTCTTTATTATTTAATACAACAGAAAACAACTTCATAACCTAAAAATAGTTTCAGTTTTAGCTGCTTAAAAAAACAATAATATTTTACTGCTTTTTTCTTTGAGTGGTTAAAACATATCTTATTAAAAAATATCTGTTTACTTTAAATTTAAACAAATATCCAAAAGGGAATGCCGAAAAACATTTTTTTGCATCTAGCCTGAATATTAGGTAAAATAATAATTACATTGTATTTTATTTAGAAAAAGAAAGTATTTTACTTTTGAGATATTTCTTAAAATCTTGCTTTTCAAAATCATACCGTGCTTAAAACTTTGGTAAGTTGTCTTTTAGTTTAAGGACTTTTATTATGAATAGCATTTGCTAAAGAATTACTAATTTTCTTTTCTCTAAAACTTGACTCCCACAAAAATTATTATTAAATAAACAACAGTTAAACTAAACAAATAACATAAAAAATTAACATAAAACTAAAATAACTTTGGTCTTTTAACACTGATTTAAAAATCTACACTGTCATTGATGTCACAATCCAATAAAGCACTACACACTGGAAACGATTTTGAGCCAAGACAATTTTTATTGGAAAAAATGAGACAAATGTCGAGTCGTAATGGTCACTTTATGAAGGAACGAGCATCTAAATATCAGAAAAAATGAAGACCTGAAGACATGTGGAGACAGGAACGGGACGACTGGTGTGGTACGCAATATAAAAATTGGCCCAATCAGTTTGAATTTGTCACCACGAAATAATCCGATTTGAACCGAACAGTTACGAATTTCCCAGTTCCAACAAAAAATTTTGCTACCCCTTTAAAAACTCTTTAGAGTGCTGGAAAAGATTTTTTAATACAGATTTTTTTCAAAAGCAGCAAACTGCATTACTTCCCCAGCAAAGCAAATAGTAGTCCTAGATAATAAATTTTTATAAAGACTTACTTACCTGTTATCATAATGTAAGTTTTCTATAATAGCAAAGGTTTTTGTAACGGATATAAAGAGTTTTTAGGTAAATTGTTTCTTTTGCAATAAGAAATTCATATTGCTATCGTAGGTTGAAAATTTAATATTACAGCGAAAATAATCTTAGCAAAAAATTTCTTGCTGTAGCTTTTCTCAGTGTAGACACAAATCCCATAAACATAAAGGACTTTTACAGGTCTTAACTTTATTATATCATCATATACCACAGCCTTTTTATTTCCCGAAAAAGTTACAAAAACTCTAGTATATGCTCCCTTAAACTAAGGGATATTTTTATAACAGCCAGCTCGGTTTAATAATATTGTCATCAAACTTACCAAGTGCATAATTTGAAAGTGTAAATCAACGTCACCCTTCAAATTATCTTCATCTGCATAACCAATCCGCAAACTTTAAAGGAAGTGGTAATAAATGACTGATTGCTGAAAATTTGGAAGATTCAGCCATATTTCGTGCTCCGCTGGTCCCGAAAACTACGCTTCGGTAGGAATAGTATAACATTACCGACGATGCCGTACTAAGAAAGGCCTTAAATGACTCCCGACCAAATGAAGTGTAAAAGATGGCCCGACAGAGCTTTACAGTCTGACGGTTTTATAACTAAAATCGGAAATAAATGTATTGGTTTCAGTGTGCCCCTTTTGCAGTGTTTTTTAAAACTTTTATTACTCTGGAAAGAACTATTATAGAATCTAGGTACATATTAATTTTTGATCAACCGTGTAAATCTAATAAGAAATTATGTATTCAGGCAATTTTCGCTACTACCTCTGACCTCTAGATAAAACTATTTACATTTGCCCATGAGGACGTCGGGTGTTTACAGAATAAGGATTTACCATAGTGTACCATAGATGGCACACCATAAGAAACTTAGTGCGGGTAAACTATGAAATACATTTAGGGTACGCTGTTTACAAAATATGGTACTAGAAGTAGAAGAACAAAATTACTAAATAATTATTAAATAACAAAATAACTTTGCTTGTGACATCACTCACATTGATGGAAATAGTTACAACCAATATTGTTTGGTTTATTTTTCAACAACCTGACATTTTCGTTTGTTCGGATTTCTTCATTCATTTAACAAAGCAAAATTAAGAATATTGTCGGATATGGATTGGTATCCTTAAGGATGGATTGCTCATCTAATACTTCGCTGTAAAATTAAGACTCTTAATGGGCGATAAATTTGATAAAAATAGATGTAGGTAGTGGAAAGATAGTGCATAGAACAAGGACAAGAACATTTCTAGTTTCGTAGAAGGAGTCAGTAGACAAATGTTTATAAAAATAATTGATTGTAATTGGTTGAAGAAGGAGTTTTGTCCTAATGTTAATAATTCCTGACACAGCAAAAAGAAACCCCTTCTCTATTTTGGTAGGGGCTACAAGACACTCTCTCAAAAGAACTCAGTGGAGTTATTACCGTATTCAAGTGTAAGGGTAACCTCTGCCCGTTTGGTACTCAAGTCTCTCTAAATGATGTAAAAACACAATATCAGAAACAGAGCAGTTTCCAGCCAGTGAGTAAGTTGTCTTTGTAATGTTTAATCAAGTGTTAAACTGTTTATTTATTTTTTGGTCTGAGTTGACTGTAAAACGGAAATTGTTTCTCTGGAGCTTACTTGAAATAGTATCGTGTGTGAGTTTTAAGGAGACAACTCTTCTTTAGAAAACTCTCTAAATTTACTGATTTGATAACTTTATTTTTATTTCTTAAGACTTGTATGTTATTCACCGTAATGTAATCGTAAATTGTCTTGCTTTGCTTAACTCCGCTTTAGTAAAACTATTAAAAATCTTTGAAGATTCAGTAAATAAGTTGCGCACAACAAATTAAATAAATTAAAACGTAATTTCAAATCATTTAAATGATGAATTGAAATTTTCGGACGAAAGTGTTTTCCGATTTGCCGTTGTGAACCTACTTCCTTGATGGCGCAATTGGTTAGCGCTCTGTACTTGATATACGGAGGTTGTCGGTTCGAATCCGGCTCGAGGAAATACTTTTTTCTGAATTTCAAATTAGGTGTTTATACACAAGAACTTTCCATCTTAAAATATATACATACTTGATTTTCTTACGAAAAAGAACCGATAGGTATTAATCAGCCGCCTGAAAAGCATGCATCTGGTTGCCGAAACGGTAATGTTGTTTAAAAAGGGTAAAAATGATTTTACAATATTTATCACTGTGCGTATCTCAGTAAAAATTTGAAATTTTCGGACGAAAGTGTTTCCCGATTTGCCGTTGTGAACCTACTATGGCGCAATTGGTTAGCGCTCTGTACTGGATATACGGAGGTTGTCGGTTCGAATCCGGCTCGAGGAAATACTTTTTTCTGAACTTCAAATTAGATGTTTATACACAAGAACTTTCCATCTTAAAACAAATCATTTAAGCTATACGTTCCAGTCGCCTACCATTTTGATATGCGACAATATTGATTTTCCCCAATATTTAAATTATAATTTGCTAAAAGCTCTTAAAGTTAAATATAATTAAGCGTCGAATTTTATTTATATTATAAAACTTCCTTAATGAAACGCCTCATAAACATATTAAGCATATAGAAAATTTAATAAGTGTAAATCCAGTTTCACTCACCCCATATCATGCCTGCTCTTAAGCCCAGAGGAAACTTTACGATAGGGCGCAAATCGTGTGATTAAACTTCAGCCTCGGCAATAAACACATAACAGGTAGGTAGATATAGTGGCAGTTTCACTTTAATTCGATTTTTATGAGCCTCTTGGGCGTCTGCGGCATACGCCGTATTTGAATATTTTCTAGATTACATCCTCATGAGCTGATAGTTTATGCCCGAAAATTACTTTTATCCGACAGAAGCAACCCTGTTGATTATAAATTTGTCTATTATGGAGCTTGGGAGCTTCATAGGCGGAACTACCAGTTTTAACGGTGTTATTTTATTTAGCAACTGTGAACTCAAACCCAAGCATGTATCCTCGATATTGAGAGTTCCTTGCGTATTTCTAAAAAAAGTCCAGATGTATGTTACAATAAAAATAGATCATTGACGTAACATACAATTTATGACAAATAACGTATTTATGTCACATATACAGGGTGTTCCTTAATGACATGCTAATATTTTAGGGTGTGATTCCTCAAGTCATTTTATGAAGAATGTTCATATAAACATATGTCCTAAACGGCTTAAATTTTTTGCTACAGGGTGTTGAATTTTTTTTTAATGCGTTTTTTGTAATATCTCCGAAAACACTTTAGATTATATTTTCAATTTTGATATGTGCTAATAGGACATAAAACCACATCTTTTAGTAATAAACACTATTTTTTGTTCCACCAGTGGCGTCCCTGCAAACATTTCCTCTGATATTTTTTAGAAAAAAAGTGGTACACCACTGACATTTTTCCATGTGGATATCATTTCTGATTAGCCTGGTCAGTTCTGCATAAAAATGGTCTCTTGCGTTTTTCTCCTCAGGCACACCGTTCTTAATTAAAATAATTAAATTAGCTCTACTATTTTTTATTATTATTAACATTGATAATACAAAATTTTGTTTTATAAAAATTGTTCATTTAATAGGCATGCTTCCGCCCTTCTAATTTAATTTAATTATTTTAGTTAAGAACGGTGTGCCTCAGAAGAAAAACGCGAGATACTATTTTTATGCAGAATTGATCAGGCTAATCAGATATAATATCCACATGGAAAATGTCAGTGGCGTACCACTTTTTTTCTAAAAAATATCAGAGGAAATGTTTGCAGGGACGCCACTGGTGGGACAAAAAAATAACTTTTATTACTAAAAGATGTGGTTTTATGTCTTATTAACACATGCCAAAATTGAAAATATTACCCAAATTACTTTCGGAGATATTACAAAAAACGCATTAAAAAAAATAATTCAACACCCTGTAGCAAAAAATTTAAGCCGTTTAGGACATGTTTATATGAACTTTTCATCATAAAATGACTTTAGGAATCACACCCTTAAATATTAGCACATCATTAAGGAACACCCTTTATATGATGATCAAAATTAACAGCATCTCCACCATCAGACTTTGAGCCTTTCCATACCAACAAGCCAGTATTATGGTCTCGCAGTGACGCCATGCGAAATTGGATCGACAAGTGGTTTTATCTTTTTAGATAATAGTATGCAAAGATTACAAGGTATGCTATTCAGAAGATGTGACGTTATCTTGTAAGTAAGTAACATAAGGAATAGATGATCATTTTCATTATGTTTCTCTCGTTATGAATAGAAATTTTACTCTCAAGGTGACGTCCACAGCCTTCGAATATCTTACCTTGTAATCTTTTTATCATGAACATTTTGCTGTTTCCTAAACAAAATGCGTTATGTTTATATAAATAAAGACCACAAATTAATGACAGGTGACAGCATGCTTTGTAACGCATGCCCACTAGTCTAGATTCATCTGATGGCGGAGCCCTTTTTTCGAAAGACAACCTAATTGAAATTTATCTGGTAAAATTGCAACTTTTCGTAATTTGACCTATACACTAGGCTGGGCCGTTTTTATTTTTTTCGGTTTGCAAAATGGTTTAAAACTAACGTGTGCAAAATATTATTATATTCTAATAAGTCCTTTTGCCTCCGGTTTGTAGCCAAAGTTTCGAATTTCTTTTTAATTTTTCAGTACCCACTAGATTATATTAGCGATTCTAGAAATTTGTCAAACAGGTTACAAATGCATAAAACGCGTAATTTCACAAGATATATAAAGAAATAGAAGCCATTGTGATGGCCAAAATTGCAGAATTATGGGTTAAAGCTTCTATTCCTACTATCCAACATAAAGGAATTAGAGTAATGGTAAAGGCATATCACCTTAAATGCAAAAACATCCTAAAATCCCATCCAAAAATACCCGAGAAGAAAATAAAAGAATTTCGCCGCACCAGTACGGTTTTATTTGATATCTCACCTTGCAAATGTAAGGACATCTCTAAATGTATTTGTCCTAGAGAGAAAAATGTACCTATACGGGAGCACTGCTTTCTGATCGACCAGCGATCTACTAGAAAAATGTACATTGAAAGCGTAGATACTATTGTAACAAATAAACTAACTAACACATTGAAAATAAACTTTTAAAGCAAAATTTAACGTTTCAGTCTCAAAAAAAAGCACACAGAAGCTTAATGTTTCTTTTTCGTCCGAATCAGAAGGCAGTGCATCGGATAAAGATGATGAATTCAAGCCACCAAAGCAAGTCGAAATAACATCTAGTCCCATCAAAAAGCTTTCTTCTCAAGGTGTAGACTATGATTGGCTTTCAAAGACGTTTGGTGTCTCAGATAGAGCTGCGGCAGCCATTACCTCGGCAGTGCTATATACTTCTAGTGCAGAAGTTATTGATAAAAATCGGATTCGCCGAAAACGTGACCAAACAAGAAAATATGCTGTTAAACGAGCCAAAATCTTCGAAGTACCTGCTTTATACTTCGAAGGAAAAAAAGATAAAACTTTGATTGTATCGTAAAAAGACGGAAAAATGTATAGAAAAAGCATTCTTGAAGAGCACATTTCATTGATAAAAGAACCAGAGACCAGGTTCTTGTGTTATATTGCACCAGATTCTGTCACCTTTAAATATATTGAAAAAGGAACAACTGACTTCTTCTTATAAGAGGAAATTTCGTGGGACACTTTGCTAGCGGTAGGGTGCGATGGAATTAGTTCCACTAGATGTGAACGTTGAAAAGCAAGGAGGCAGCATTCGTCTGCTCGAAAAACGATTAAACAGACCGTTGCAATGGATTATTTGTCTCCTTCACATGAATGAACTGCCTTTTCGTCATTTGTTCCTGCACATTAACGGCAGCACATCAGAACCGCAGACCTTTTCAGGAACCATCGGTAAAGATCTAGAAAAGGCCTAGAAGAGGCCTATTGTTCAATTTCAACCTATTCCAGCGGTGTTGCCCGAAGCATCTGTAGACGATATGAGCGCTAGTTCAAAATATCTTTACAGAATTGTACTAGCGGTAAAAACAGGTGAATTTAGGAGACAAATCATCAGGAAGAATGTCTCATGCCCGATGGCTAATTCGCGCTAATAGGATTATGCGCTTGTATGTTTCAATGGAACTTCCTTCTGAAAACCTAGTTGTTCTTGCAACGTATATTGTCAAGGCTTACGCTTCAACCTGGTTGGCAATAAAAACTCACCCATCCTGTAAAGATGGAGCACGACATTTTTATCAACTCATATATGCCACTAGATATTTGCCCACAGAATTAAAAGCCATAGTCGATCCGGTAATTCAAAGAAACAGTTATTTTGCTCACCCTGAAACGGTATTGCTGGCAATGTTGACCGATTCTCAACAGCATATCCGGGAATTGGGCGCACGTCGCATTTTAAAAGCTCGTAGCATTAAAAAATAATAGACTTCGACTGTTCCTACATATTAATATTCCATTTTGTCTTGCTGTTATGATTAAAAAAAAATACTATTTTTCTTAAAACTCGCCATTTTCGAAGCCAATCCGGAGGCAAAAGATGAAATCCGACCTTAACCATATTTTACGTGTGATCTAAACACATCATAAGGCACTCTTTTCACGATGAGCCCAAAGGAAATTGAACAATTTTTTCCCCCCATATAAAACGGCCCAGTCTACTATACACTATACAGTACCTTTGGTTGTACTACAAAGGTTGTTACTTGGTTGAGATAATTTTTAACTCCTTTCGCTTCTTTGTCTTTCAAAACATATTTCAAATATAAGATGATAAAATAAAGAGCAAAGTTAATTTTTTTTAAATAAACCTACTCAAAAAATAAACTTTATTATACATTTAACAATCATAAAGGATAAAGTGCCTGGCCACGGCAATAAGCCTTGATGTATATTCTTCTTTATATTTATTGTTTATGCTATCAATAATGGATTCATAATTTTGATTTTTATCTCCATAACTAGCTGCGTCATCCTTATCAACTAGGGCATCACAAACAGTCATTGGCTGTAACAAAGTACCATAAGCAGAGAATTTTTTCCAGTGTAGTTTTAATGATGAATATGGAAATATAATTTCTGGGTCACAATCCAGCTGTATCAGATAATCTGAAAAGTGTTTATGGTAGGTCTGAAGTAACTCATCAAAATGTTCGAGTTCTTTATTTGATGCAACACAGTAAATAAAATAGCTTAAATCTATAACAGGGCTGGATAAGCTTGATATTTGAAAATCTAGTAATGCTACATCAGAGGGTGCTGGATTTAGATCATTGCTCTGAAACAAAAAACGTTTTTATTAATGTTTAGTATGTGTAGTATCGATTGTTTAAAGGGTGTCAAATATATTTTTACCACTGTATTCATCCATGGAAATTAAATTATTGGTAAGTTAAGTAAGTTTCTTCATTAGTTATTCTAAACATAATTTTTATTACATAACTTTTAGAATTAATTTACATAAATTAATTGTTGTACTGGGATAAATACAGATTTTTTTTCTGAAATCGATCAAGAATGTCAACTGTCTCGGGTAATTGCAGTCCCAAAAAAAACATATTTTTATTTTTAGTTCGGTGCCGAGACATCATGTCCTAGGCCGGGAAAGTACCTTATCTGTACCGATTTCTCGTTTCTTTCCAGTCGTAGTCCAAGAAAGTAACTTTCTTGTACTGATGTTTTTTTCTATATTCAGATTCATTGTTTTCTTTGTTTAATACTCTTAGGTATTTAAAAATGGTAAGAATTAATAAAAAATTCCTAATTAATAACTATGTTTATGTAAAATCACGGTGTTTTTATATTAAATAAGTATATGGTACATAGATATACTAGCTACATAGATACCCTAAAGCATAATTGAGATGGGTGCAGTCATTCGTTTATTCGCACGCGGTCTTATTCTAAGATTACATTTACTTAACAAAGGTTTCCAGATATTTTTTGTATCTAATAAGGACTTACTAAAACAATCTGGGTTCTGGTATATGGTGGCGGCTTCCTTGAACCTCCTCTTTCTTCCGTATGGTTCTTTTTGCATGATTTCGGCTTCCACAATATATAATATCCGTTCATCCAGGCATGGTCAACTGCACATGATTTTTCGGTCTCTCTTCTTAGCGTTTTGTTTATAGAAACAAGACGCTAAGAAGAGAGACCGAAAAATCATCAAGAATATAGATTCTTTAATCCTTATTTTGAGTGGTCTTAGTGTCTCGCCAATTGGCCACATTCGCAGGGGATTTCGCAGACATAGTTTTTACTGTCTTTTTGGCCTCTTGGTTTTATTTGAGTATGGTAGCTTTTAAAGTATCTCTCGAGCTGATTACTGTATGATGTTGTATCATTGTCCTAATCTTTTTATTTTCTCAGATCTTATACAACGATACAACATCGACACAGTATTTAGCTCGAGAGACACTCTAAGAAGCCACCTGACGAAAATGAAACCGATAAGCCAAAAAGACAGAAAAAACTGTGTCTACCAGATTCCTGTGAATGTGACCAGCCTTATATTGGCAAAAGACTAGGTTAGGTTAGGTTAGGTAAGAGTGGCAGACCCTTGGTTCTGACCAAACGGTCTCACGTAGTCCTGATTAGGTCCGTTGTGATACCACACGTGTTTCGTAGAACCCACCTTCATCAGATCACTGATGGTTTATGCGACGTAACCGCGGAAGGATTTTAACAACTCATTCAAACCAGCCACTACTGTTCAGAAATCTGCTCAGCCGTCCAAGTTGTAAGTTGTTTAGTTCCTCCAGGCTATCGAAAGATGATTCACCCAGAGTAGTGAACCTCCTTCTTGCGAGGCCAGGGCATTCACACAGAAAATGTTGAATACTTTCTTCCTCTTCCTCATCTCTGCAACTTCTGCAGAAGTCGTTAGTGGGTATTTGCATACGTTCGGCATGTCTACCGAAGAGGCAATGTCCGGTAACAACCGCAGTAATATTTCTCACGTCTTTTCGACTGTGTCTCAATAGCTCTGCGGTTCTCTTTTTATCGAATGTGGGCCACAGTTGCCTGGATGTACTACAGGTCGTCAACCCTGTCCATCTGTTCTGTGCAAGCTGCTTGGCCCTGTAGTCAATCTCCTCTTTGACGAATCCCAGTGGTTTGTTCACTGTATTGTCTGCTAGATCAGCTGGCATGCCTGCGCCCTCTCTTGCGAGCGCATCGGCAGCCTCGTTGCCATCTATTTTGGAGTGTCCAGGAACCCAGCACAGAATAACCCGATGTTGGTTGCCAAGTGTGCATAGATTGTTGCGGCATCGCTTTACGAGCTTTGATTTAACGCTGCTGGAACAGATTGCCTTAATCGCCGCCTGACTATCACTGAAGATGGTGGCAAAAGACTAAGGCGACTTGAAATAAGGATCAATATGAGCAATATGCTTAATGGAGGGACCGAAAAATTAGATGCATCTGATCATGCTGGAACGAATGGACATCATGTTATATAAATAGAAGCAGAAATCCTACAAAAAAACCACACTGAAGGAAGTTCAAGGAAGTTGTCACCATACACCAAAACACAGGTTGTTTTAGGAAACCCTCGAACCGCAGAGCTATTGAGACACAGTCGGAAAGGCGTGAGAAATGTTTCTGCGGGTGTTGCTGGACATTGCCTCTTCGGTGGACATGCCGAACGTATGCAAATACCCACCAACGACTTCTGCAGAAGTTGCAGAGATAAGGAAGAAAGTATTCAATATTTTCTGTGTGAATGGCCTGGCCTCGCAGCTCTGGGTGAACCATTTTTTAATACCCTGGAGGAACTAAAAAACTTATAACTTGGTCGACTGAGCAGGTTTCTGAATAGTAGTGGCTGGTTTGAATGAGTTGTCAAAATTCTTCTGCGGTGTTCGCCGCACTAACCACCAGAGATATGATGGAGATGGGTTCTATGGAATACGTGTGGTATCACAATGAACCTAATAGGACTGTTTGGTCAGAACCAGGGGTCTGCCACTCTAACCTAACCTAACCTAGGACACCCTCATTAGGTATAAGAAATATCTGAAAACATTTGTAAATCTAATCTTAAAATAATACGGCGTACATGTTAAACGCATGACTGAACCTATCTCCGTTATGCTTCAATGCATCTATCTAGTATAAATAGAGCGGAAGTTACCACTTTTATTTAGTATTCACCTGAAAATGACTAGCGATACTTATCAGTTGAAACGTTCTGGGTTCAAAATATCATTACCTTAAACCTTTAAACAGATTCTAAAGTAATAAAATATCGAAATAATGTTCCTACCTGATATCTAAACATTACATTATTGTTCCAGCAGTCCCCATGATTAATTACAATTTTGTCTTCATTCATGTTAAGAATTTCTTTGAGTACATTTCTGGCATCCCTGTATTTAATTTTTTCTTTATACCTTTGCAATAGTTCTAATTCACCATTTTTTTCCAAGACAGTATATAAATGTTTTTGTGTAATATTTAGCCAATTACCTATATGACTTTTTACAAATACTTCATTCACGACGTTTTTCCAATTAAGGGTAAGAATTTTAAATTCCTCAGGCTTCTTCAGTTGAAGGGCAAAAGACAAAGCGTGCCAGTGGCTTAGAATTTTCAAAACTAATTTAATGTGATCTACATTCATAGCTATTTTTCTGTTATAAAGCTGAAATCCCATAGATTTAATATTTTGTAGAACAAGTGCATCTTGATTGTTGGTAGATAAGGTGAAATAACATTTTGGAATGGCTTGAAACGGCTGCATATTGTGTTCAATCTAAAATGAATACACAAAAATAAGAATAAATCGTCCCGTAATACCTAAAAATCGTCTCGGGATAATAATATCTCAGATTTTTACCCCCTTTAATTTTTTATTTTATTTTTACAGTATTGCCACTTCTCTTTCCATGTATAACGAATTCTACGGCTATTTAGATTTACTTTAGGAGTTATAATTCTTATGCAAGTAGAAAAAAAACCACAAACCCTTTTTTTCTGCTGTGCATTTCAGCAGAACTATTAATCAAAATGGCTATGATTAAGAAAAATAAATTGTTCATTTTCATTAATAAATGTATCGCTTTCTGTCTGTTATTTTGCAAAAGGCCGATTGAGAGAATATATCTATTCAAAGTGATGTTGTGTAAATATAAGAAATGACCCGAATTGATAAATATCTTACAGTGTCATTTAGTCCATGAAAGCCAATGAAATGAATATTTGTTCAATTGTTTTTTATTATCTTTCTTACAAGTTCACGGCCAACTAAAAAGACAAGTTATAATGCCTACATAAATAATTTTTTTGAATTTTTAGTATTAAGTTCGGAAGTTGAGTCGTACAAAAAATATACTGTTCATATCCACTTTTGTTGTACAAACTACTATTTTCTCGTCATGAGACTTAAAATACGTGAAATTCAATGAAATATTTTTATCTGAGCTAACACTAGAAAACATTTTGAACATTTAACGAAATAGCTCTATTTAAAGTTTTAGGTATTTTCTATTCACATTGTGTTCTTGTTAATTTATTTAAAAATTGTTTTATGGTATATATTAATATTCATTCTACCGGGTCCGCCAACGTGGCGGGGATGGAAGATTAAATCATTATCGAGGAGCTTATCAAAAATACTAAACCAGCATAAGGTATGGACTTAAAAGCGGCATATTTTAAAAATATTTTACATTATACAGGGTGGCTCAAAAAGTGTGGCGGACTAAACTTGCATTTTTTTTAATGGAACACCCTATATATTATATTATTTTCTAATTCCCTATACAATTCCACGTATATTTTGTATAAAATGTCATGTGTCTAAATTCAATTGTTTTTGAGTAATTGACGTTTAAAATATGGCATTTTTTGACTTTGACAGGCTGTAACATTGGAACGGTTCATCTTAGAGAAAAATGGTTTTCACCTCCCTATCTTAGTTTTTTATTCTCTATCCAAAAATATCAACTTCCGGTTTAACATGTTAAACCGTTAAAACCGTTTTTTTGGTTTAACATGTTAAACCGGAAGTTGGTATTTTTGGATAGAGAATAAAAAACTAAGATATGGAGGTGAAAACCATTTTTCTCTAAGATGAACCGTTCCAATGTTACAGCCTGTCAAAGTCAAAAAATGCCATATTTTAAACATCAATTACTCAAAAACAATTGAATTTAGACATATGACATTTTATACAAAATATACGTGGAATTGTATAGGGAATTAGAAAATAATATAATATATAGGGTGTTCCATTTAAAAAAATGCAAGTTTAGTCCGCCACACTTTTTTGAGCCACCCTGTATAATGTAAAATATTTTTAAAATATGCCGCTTTTAAGTCGATACCTTATGCTGGTTTAGTATTTTTGATAAGCTCCTCGATAATGATTTAATCTTCCATCCCCGCCACGTTGGCGGACCCGGTATATGCATAATATATTAAATAATATTCAATGTTTTGGGATTACCCAATGTTTGACATGTTTGCCACTATTTTTTCTTTGGCCTCTTAGTTAGTTAGTTAGACAACATGTTTTGTACCAGGTAAAAGCATGATCGGTAATCCTAAAACATTTCAGTTATTCGATCATCCTATGAATCAAAGAAAATAAATCAGTTTCAAACAGTTCACAAACATTTTTGATTTGGTCACGTAAATGTTAAGCTTTTGTTCTATTGGAACCGAAAACCAAAAAGGAAAAAATAGTAACAACTAAATCTACACATTACCTGCAATTTATGAAATGCTGGTACAATTTTGTCGTAAATTTGTATCTCCCTTTCAAAACCTAGTTTTACTATATCCCACTGGGTTTTGCTTTTCCTTGCAGTTTTAAGGACTAAGTTGTATGTTATGTCAATACCATCCTGATTCTGAGTCAATACATCCACAAATGTTATATCGCCAATATAACCTTCACCTTTTTCATTACCATCACCAAACTTTAATTCATATTTTTTCAAATTTTCACTTTTAAGTGCTCTATGCACCAAATCATGCAGTGTTTCGTAACAGTCCGACATGATTTAAATGATATGCATTAATAAAAGTTGAACGATACCGACTGTTTTAACAATCAACTTTTTAATGGGCATAAATGTACACTTAATTTTTTTTTATTATACGTGCTATTAAATATTAAACAATGACTCTCATCTTATAGCGGATGTTTTAAATTTATCGTTAGGGTGGTTTAAAGGTATTCAGACTTTTTTGAGTGGCTATTTGTTTATATTATCTAACAACATTCTTAATGTTATTTTCTGTTAAATAATATGTCACTGCTTCAAACTAATATTATCGGGGATATAAATTCTTTATTTTATTAAAAATCCCGTCAATAATTTCTTTGCGGTCATTTCCTTTGTTTTTTTTTCTAAATCCTTTACTGGCAGAAATACCACTAACTGAAATTTTTTTTTTAGACAAAACAAACAATGTGGTTCAAACAATTCATGTTCCCTGTATTCTTTTTCTCTTAATTCATTTGATACGGTCGATGAAAAAATGACAGTTGGTTGTCAAAAAGATTTTAGATTCATTTACTTGATTGGCTAAACTCGTACTAAATGGAAAGAACTGAGATACTTTCAGTCTATCCTGACTCTTCTACCACTAAGTAGAAGAAGATTTAGAGAATCTTATTTGTTTCCACTTAACTAACCACTCCACTTCAAGTATGGACTGTTTATTCCAAATAAACTTGTACGGCATTCCAATAAGTTGTTCCTGCAACTCTTAGCACTGCAGTTAATTTCCATATGACTGTAGCGACACCGCTGAAAGTTTAGCTGTTATTTTGCTAAGACATTGACTAATATAAAGATGCGAATCAGATGGACCGATATTTATAGATGACGATGTTGCTTGGTATCTTAGACGAGATTTTCTGACAGCTTTAGATGGTTTTTAACTTGACTTTAATTTCTATGTTATAATTGATTTATTTGATCATTATCCATACAATTTTTTTTACAATAATTACTTTTTAACATATTTCTATCTTAGATATACGGGGTGAGCCACTTACAGAAGTGAACATTTTTAAAAATAGAAATATTAAAAAAGTTTCTTATATCAAATTACAAATTTTTATTGTTAAATTATAAAATATTTTTTGGTAGAATTTGTACCTTGGATCTTGTACAAGATGAATTTAAACGACCTAAAGGGACCCTATACGATCAGTATCACTGACGATCCTGAATACTGTAATACTGTAATTGACCAATAGCAAACGGTAAAACCGATGAAGCTATTGTTTATTAACTTGTGTTATTGTTTACACCATATTGTCATTATGCACTATAATGGATCATTCTTGCTGCACTTTGTTTTAGTTCTTTGTCCAACCGGTTTTTAAATACATTAACGTTTGCAGCGGTCACTGTTTCCTCTGTTAGTGCATTTCATGAATATACCACACGGTTGGTTATGAAATTCCTTCTCTGGAATTTCGCAGCTTTTTCTTTGTCTATCTTCATAGAGTGGCCTCGAAGATGCGCGTTTTGGTTGAGATGAAAAATATTCTTGATCTCACAACTGATAGTGCCCACTAATTATTTTATATGTCTTAATAAGGCCTCCCCTATGTCTCCTTTCCCTTAGCGTAGTTAACCCAAGTCTTCTCAGTCTTTCTAGATATGATAAATTTTGCAGTGAAGTGGGTATTTTGGTATCTCTTCTCTGGATCTATTCTAGGATCTCAATATCTTTGACATAATATGGGTTCCATGCATTGTAAGCATATTCCATCTTTGGTCAAATATAGTTTTTGTATAGTTTTGTAATTTATTATATCATAATCATTTCTACTGAGTGGTCTTTGAATGCGTGCTTTACAAGGTAGACAAAAGAGTTGGCCTTTTTGGAAATATCTACAATATGCTTTTCCCACTTTAAATTTGCAGTTATTGCAACGCCCAGGTCGGTCTGCTCATCCACTACTGTCAGTACTGTGTTGTTCAATACGTAGTCTTCATTTGGGTTGTTTGGGCCAATTCTTAATACTGTGCATTTAGACTCGTTTAAATTCATTCCCCATGTTTTGGACCAATCCTCTACCCTTCGGAGATCTCCTTTCAGCTGGTCTAAGTAAAAACAAGGGTTGCATATGTTTTAATATCATCTGCAAAATTTCTCATTCTTGATTCAATAACATCCACAAGGTCATAGAAATATGCTATAAAGAGCAGAGGTCCTATCACTAAGCCTTGAATAACTCCGCTGCTAACGGGGTGTTGTCTAGACATTTCTCCATTCACTCTCACTTTGTAACTTCTTTTGTGCAATAAGTCTGCTATCATAAAATGACTAAAAGAAAATCGTTTGTTAGTAGATAAATGCCAATAAAAATGTTAATATTACATGATCATAAAGACTGACAGTCTTGATAAGAAAATGACTGTAATACTGACTGGGTAAGAGCAAATTTTAAAAAGTATGAAAATTGATTGATATCATTGAGGAGTGTCAGTAATACTCTAATCCGAATCCGACTATAGTGAGGGTCTGCAGTAGTCCTAAATTTTTTTTTTATAATTAATATATTTTTGTAGAGTTAAAAAAATATCAGTTTTTTTTAACTCTTGTAAAGTTCCCACTGGCTCTTTTTCTAAAAGCATTATATTAGTTATTAATGATACTAGTTCGATATGAACACTATAATGAAACGTGTGCAACGTTAATTGCACAAGAAATCTTTCACCTTGTCTTCACTCACGTCCCCAAGATTTTCCGGGAAATAGTCCAAATAAGAATGTAAAAAGTGAATTTTTAAGCTCATATTGCAACCAAGAATCCTAAATTTTTCCAGCATATTTTCAACGATCTCAACATATTTTGTATTTTTATAATTTCCTAGAAATTTATGTACAACTTCTTTAAAAGCATTCCATGCATGTTATATCGTCCATTACATTTTCATTCTCTGTCTTTCATCAAGCTCCTAATCTGCGGCTCTACAAAGATTCCCTTCTTTTTTTGCCTCTGACAGAACCGTAAATGTGTTACACAAATATTTAAAACAATTTCCTTCTTTATTTAATGCTTTAACAAATTGTTTCATAAGTCCAAGTTTTATGTGAAGTGGTGGAATTAAAATTTTTTTTGGGTCAATAAGACTTTCGCGAATTACATTTTTGGTTTCAGGTGTTAAAGTTTCTCTTTGTGGCCAGTCTCTTTTTATCCAATGCTGTTCTCGGTTCCTGCTATCCCACTCACACAGGAAAAATGGAGTTTTACAACAACAAGTTCTTAAATCCAGACTGCTGACCCAAGAGAAGGCCTAAAATTTTTAGATCTCCACACAATTCTCAGTTGTGGTCTTTATATTGTATTCTTAAAAGTAATTCCTCTAAATTTTCATAGTTTTCCTTTAAATGAACTGAATGGCCGACAGGAACAGAAGCAAAAATATTACCATTATGTAAAAGAACAGCTTTAAGGCTCCTGGCTTTAAGGAATTTGAAGCACTACATTTATTTCAAAATGTATTACGTCTAGGTATTATAAGATTTTTTAAATATTTTTTCTTTTTTTTTTGGGAAAAAAATGTCTGTGGGTGATGAAGCCTAATTAGTTATTTCTATATAAAAACTGAGTTTAACAAACAAAAATCACGTCATCACAAATTTCTTGCAGGCCTGTGTTATTAAACAGAAATTATTGTAATATATAAAATAAACTTAAATGAGCCATTAAAAAGTTAAATAAAATATATTTAAGTAGGATATTAATTAGGTATATTATTAAACTAATAGGTACGTATATCTTAAAGCGAACAGCCTTTGCACTAGTAGCTTGTTAAAATCAAAAACATGTTATGAACAGTATACACGTTTTCCTAAACCCCTGCGTTCCCAGTATCAATAACTGATGAGCCATAAATATACATTAGTGGCGTTAAACAGCGCAACGGCGCGCCATATAACCCGCCAAAATTATGCAATCCCCCGTGAGAGCGTAGCGTATTAACCACCACGTGTATATACTGCAAGCTATTTCGTCACTAGCGTCTGTATAATGACTGTCACAATTTTGTGCTATGCCAAGTTGTGGTGAATATTTCCCTTCTAGTATACCTAATAGTAGTTTGTGCAACAAGAGTAGATATGATGTCCATATCGCACGAGGAAGTAAATTGAGCACAATGCCGTAGGCGGAGTGTTCAAACTTCCGAGCGCAATCCACTCGAGTTGTACAGTATATTTTTTCTACGACTTAATTTTTGAACTTCATGCTAAGAATTAAAAAAAAATATTTAAATTAGGCATCATAACTTGTCTTTTAAGTTGGCCATGAACTTGTGAGAACGATAATAAAAAACAATTGAACAAATATTCATTTTGATGGCAAACCGATGGACCAAATTACACTGTTACATATTTATCGATTTTGGTAAGTTCTTATATTTATACAAACTCACTTTAGGATATATCTATCTTTCTCACATTTGGCTTTTTGCAGAATAACAGACAAAAAGCGATATATATATATATTAATAAAAACACAATTTATTTTCTCAACCACAAGTATTTTGATTATTTGTTTTACTGAATTGCACAGAAGAAAAAAAGGTTTCTAAGAATTATAACTCCGAAAGTACAACAAAATAGCTGTAGAATTTATGTTAAACAGTTAAAAATGGATTTTGTGCATTAATATGAATTTTTAACGTTCGCTATGGTCAAATTTTCCAAAATAATCGCCAATTTACAAACTAGCAACACTTTTAACGTGGAAGGAGAAATGGCAATAGTGTAAGTAGAAATAACATAACCTTAAAAATTTTTAGTAAAAAATGGATTTTTTTTCTAGAAATCTTATAATTTCATCTGTTTTATCGGGTTATCTTTGTGTTCCACCATTGAAGGAAGCATTACCAGTTAATTTTCTATGTTTGTTGCGTATAATAAAAGTTTTAAGATCAATTGGGGTTGGATCCCCTTTCAAAATATATCGGAAAATATCCCCGTGCACAAATATTAATAATAATAAATATTATTTATATGAAAAACAAATAACCAAGGTTAGTAAGAAAACGTTCATTTGGTAGGTATATAGTATATTTTATGCAAAGCTTGTAGTAATTGTCTAGGAATGAGTGGAAATAAAGATATTTTTGAAATAAGAAAGTGGGTCTGTGTGCAAATCTTTAGTTCGGTCAGAAAATAACAATAATTTGGTAGAAATATATTTTGGTATTAATTTTGTTATTATACCTTCAATTTTTGTACCATTTCGTGTACTCTTTAGGAAAATATTGTGTATAAACATAAACTCTGGGACAAATGTTTTGATTTAAATTTAAAAAGAACAAATTTCATCTGACAGATTTACATATTTTTGTAGCATATTGTTAACCCAACTTCTCAACTGTGAGAAAACGAATTTAAAACATGTAAATTTGGCTTCTCTGTAATTGACTACTGTGATTGGTCAGTTTCATAACCTAACTAGGATGGATATGAAATTTTGCCGCACAGTTAACTGGAATAGCCTACTTTACCCGCCACCTAAGTGTAAAGGAAATAGCAAATATCCATGTGGGAGTAAAAAAAAATAACCAGAGAACTCGTTTTATGACAATTGACACCCAGATACATGATATTGGCCAGCTGACCTTTAAAAATATCCCCAGATTTTGGCAGAGACGTATTCAGGCCGTCATCATCAGTTTGTGATGTTTTATTTAACGTAGTTTTAAACGATGTTTAGATCGGTTTTAGTGTGACTTTGTAATTTTGGACATTAAAAAACGTTTTATTTAGTATTTGATTATTGGAGGTATTATTAAATTGGCGGTAGATAAAATTAATTTATCCCAAAATGTTTTGCGTCATAAACGTACAATTATGGATCATAATTATTGTTTGCCCAGTACTTCGCTGATGTCATTGCTGAAGAGAATAAGGTAATTATAAACAGTTTCAATTTATTTGTGTCACACTTACCGTTTAGAGTTATGTAAAGCATATGAACCAATTAATTGAAAGTGTCCCCTGGCGGGGTGGTATGGTTTTTCACTTCGGAACTGATGGTCGCGGTTTCGAATCCCGCTTTGAACAGGTTACTCTTTTTATTCAAATTCATTTTTTTAGTTTTAAACTTTTTTCTTAGTAATTATTTTTTTTTAAATCGATTTTTACTTAAAAAAATCTAAGAGAATAATTGAATTTAAATTTTTAAAATAAAAATTACTGAATTTTATTATGTCGTATACCTTTGTGATTTAGAAGTATTTTATTGTATTCGGCTTTGCATTTGGTTGTATTTTTGATTTAAAATACTGTTTAAAATATTGTTTTTCCTTTAAAACTGAATCCCAAAAAATTCAATCCGAAGTAAAAATTAAGCGTTTCTGACAAGAATGGCATTTAAGTTCGAAATCTACGCACTAAAATACATCGTTTCTGAAAAAATCATTAATTTGGGCGTGGTGTAGCTATAACAGATCATTACTAACATTTTAATTACGTAAAATGAAATGACTTTATACTTTGTTATTTCTTATTAAATTATAAAAAAATCTCATTGCGTCCATTTTGTAGTATGAATTTATTACCAAAATGTATTTCGATCAACCTACGATCGTTCAAAAAATGTCATTTTGTGTATGCATTTCTAATGACAAAAGTAGGTCTTTATTGCATACTATGCAATAAAGTACTTTATTTTTTTATTGCATAGTATGCAATAAAGTAAATTGCCTAGGAAACGAACAATTTGTTAATAGTATGTGTATCACAAAACAATATGGCGGAATGACAGACGTGTTCCTTCCAAACGATTAAAGTCAAAGGTATCTATGATCCATTGTTAATATTGAATTACAACTTTTGCATACAAAGGAGAGGTAATACAGAGCAATTTTAAAGTTTTTTGTTAAATAAAAAAGCGATCGTAGAAAAAATAGTGTGTGTGCAAAAAGTGTGTTTATTGCACATGGCATATTATAACTTACTAACTAACATAAATAACTTCTATGCCGGGTGCAATAAACATACACTTTTTGCACATGTTACATAAATAACTATTACATGTAACAGTACAAAAACAAATGACAACCAACCTTGTATGTAGCTATAACAGATTATTTACCTGATCCATTATAAAAGCGGGTTGATTTTCACCTGATTATTCAGCGATAATCTGAAAATCGCACTTGTCTACAGTTAAAGTCGTGGTGATGTTTGATGATTATCTAGATAACGAACAATGGCGTTTTTTGTTGTTACTATGGACAACAAATAAAATACAAACAAACGCCAAAGTGTCATTTCGAGATATCATTTAAACGTTTTACAAAAATGGAACGTTTTGGAGATTTTTCTCTCGAAGAAATCACCAAAAATGTCGATAGAAATGGATCTGAAAATATAAAGCGATCAAGAGACTTCATATGGAAGCAATTCCAGAATTTTTGTGAGACACGAGATTACCATTTTACAATAGTGATGCTATGTTGGCGAAAATTTTGAAGGACTGGGCATACAATATGAGGAAAATAGATGGAACAGACTACAAAGAAGGTAAGCTGCGCGTTCTCAATTTCTAATTCTGCCTGTATGGTCAATCCGACCAAAAAGACATGGTACAAAAATGTTCCCATTGGAAAGAACACACTGTCAAAATGGACACAAACTTGCGCACAGGAAGCTGGCCTACTTACAGGGAAAAAAGTGACAAACCATTCGCTGCGAGCTTCTGCTGTGTCTGCTCTTGCGAAAAGCGGCATCCAGGAAGAGCAGCTGATAAAAATCACAGGCCATTCATCGACTGCATCAATCAGGCCGTACTTGCAAATCGATCAAGAGCACCATGAGAATATCATTTATAAGATGAGAGGAAACGACGACAAGAACATGGTCCCTGCTGCACCCATCAGTACTCAACCTATTCATCCCAGAATGGATATTTGTGAAGAGACCACAGCAGCGAAAATTGGCTCTGTTTCTTCAAATTCCACCCCTCAGCATTCTGTTATACAGTATACTAATTGTGTGTTTAATTGCAATACATTAAATTGTGCAACATAAATCGTTAGTTTTTTATTCGGTAAATAATCTTCAAAATACATTTCGGGATTGGGAAATAATCAGAATCAGAAAGATTTTTTGTCATTAGGAAATCTTCGGAATGATTTTCAAATATATTACTACAGATAATTACCAAAATGTTTTGTCATAAAGAACATTTTTAGATTTAATATTTAAATAAGTAACACGTTTTTTTTTCTTTTTCCAGATACAATTAAGATTCCTTCAGGAACTAAGCATAAACCATATTTCTATTCAATTAATTTGCTATGCAGTTTTTTTAACAGAAACCTTGTGGTTCTTCAATTTTTTTAAATGAAATTTCCAACATTACGATTTTTCTACATTCACTTATCTCGACAGTACATATTGTCTTGAATTTTACACCACTTTCGCTAACATTGAGCGATTTACTTCCTCATTTGATTATAACTTTGTTTCGCATGATAATAGTTACTATTAATGGCTTAAAGAATATTATTCGTTTAAATATAACTTTATATATTAAAAATGTAAGTCCAACCCTGGTATTTACGTCAAATAATACCAACATAGCACACTAAAATTAACCAGCATGTCATTTATGTCATGTGATTGGGCTACGATCTCGCGAGTTCTATCAAAATTATTATTATAAATAGTCAGTTTTTGCCGACCAACAAAAACCCGCTATTCGATTTTTCAGACGTTAAAATCTCGGCAACTGCTGACTTCTGAAACTTGAATTTTGCTTCGTTAGACAGAATGATACTTACAGCTCAATATGAAGCAGGTTTTAACCAAATTGTTTTTGTAGTTTCAGAGAAATTTGCCTTTGAAATGTCGTTTAGCGGGATTTTGTTGGTTGGCAAATCTCTTCGTTGGATTACGATAATTATTTACCAGAGAAAATTGTAATGTTGGAATCAAAAATTGCATCCTAGGAATCAAAAATTGTTATGCTGGTTTCTATGATCGGTTTGAAAATAAAAAGTAATTTTTGAAAATACAAAATATTTTTACAATTTATTACTATTTCTATGGATGTATGAATGGACTGAAAAGACGGAGTTTAATAGTAGTTTGTACAACAAGAGTGGATATGATGTCCATATCGCCCGAGGAAGTAAATTGACTGAAACTTCCGAGGGCAATAGGGACAATCCACTCGAGTTGAACAGTATATTTTTTCTACGACCTTATGCTAAAAAATGTAAAAAAAAAGTTTGTAGGTTGCCGGGCTCGAACTCACGACCATTGGTTCCATAGTCCAATGCTCTAATGTCTGGACCATTGAAGCGTTTAGTTAATTATCGGAAAACCAACTAATGAATGATGCTACATGAAATTAATTTTCTATGCACATTCAGCAGGTTGCATTATTGATAAATCTATTATAAATGCGTCTAGATTTTATTATATTAAACAAATTAATAACAAATTGTACCATATGCATTTAAATTATATAATTTAATGTCTTGAAAAAGAAGGCGGAGCCTCAGTAAAAATAATATACTGTGATTGGTCAGTACTTTTAAAAACAACATGTCAATTTGGCTTCTTGACTACTGTGATTGGTCAGTTTTATTACCTATCTAGGATGGATATGATATATTCCCGCACAGTTAACTGGAATAGCCTACTTTACTCGCCACTTAAGTGTATCAATCAAATTTCCATGTGGGAGTAGAAAAATAATATTTCCATATACGCCATTAATTTACTGGAAATCAGTCGGCCATATTGTCATGCCATCCCGTTCTATAAGGGAATGTTGAAAGAATTCTTTTTTTTCTATATCCCACAATATTAGTTTTTTAAAGATCTTCGTAGCAAGAAAGTTGGCAACGCAGGATGACTCCAAGCCCGGCAGTAAAATTTGTGAATATCATGCCCCAGACGATAAACATTTTGTCTCGCAAAATCCGAAAACTAACGCGTTCTATCAAATGTAATCCTGCTTCCAGTCCCGAATGGCACTTGCCATTTCTCAGTCTTACGCTCTCGACCCTTAGATAGTAGAAGCACATCTTATCAATAAGTTACTACTCTCACTTTTCTCTGTGGATGGGGTTGTGAGGTTAATAAAAATATTGTTTCATAAAATGTCGATCATGTAAAGAAATTTGTTGTGGTACAATCTCACTGACTATGTAATTACATTTACTGATAACACTGGTTAACTAAGTTCACTTTTTTTTTGTTTCCTGAACAAAATCTATTTTTTTTATTCAATTACACCCAAGTAACTAAAAAATAACTATTAAAGATTTTGGTTAGCTAGCAAAAAAAATCTGAATTATTTGTTACAAAATTTTAATTTATAGGCATATACAATGAACATACAAAATGTAGATAACAATATTATGTTGGTTCCACAAAAGAAATTAAATAGCACATTTTTATCATTAAATCTAAAGTTTAGACACTTATTTTATGCTTCTTAGCCTGCCTTCTCAAAGCAGCCTCTGGGTCCAGCAGGAATCGGAGAAAATGGAACTGTGAGATGTTCAGTTCCATTTTCTCTGATTTCTTTTCATGTATAAAATTAATATCCCGGTGCACCCTCTTGCCGTGCTCGTCACTTGCAGCATTACAATATTCCGGAAAGTAATCCAAATACGTTTGTACATAATCAGAATCAAGGGTATATTCTTGAGGTGGATTAGGTACTCGTCACTCGTCACTATGATTCATCGTGCGAATGGCGGATTGTAAATTTGGATACTGTATAGCAGATCTTTTTTTCTCCGAAAAGCCTTTTTTAATGGGAGTTGTCAAACAAAAGTAACAGTCAATTACGTGGTCTTTTGGTTTTTGCTGCTAGATCATGGGAACAGCGAAGGGCTTCTTACGCTTTTTTCCCCCCCCAGGTTTATCCTAGTCTTTAACTTTGCAGCCAAAATACCAGTGGTAAGCCTTTTTTAAAGGACCGGAATAGGTTTTTATTTTACAAAAGTCACTTCACCACATGTATAACAAAAATGATCCGTCTTATTTACACAAACTGGCGACATGTTGCTGAAAACTCTCCAATTTGTTATATATGAATAGCTCTTGATCAACTGGTGGTTAAAATACAACTAACTAACAATTTAGAATTTATGTTATATGTATTTAAGCCCTGTATGTATAAAGGACACCTGGTACCATAAATCCAGGTATTTCTCATTTAATTGTCGAATTTTCCCATACATTAAGCGCAGTTAAGTAATTATCATTCTATTGTTTTTCCATTGTAATATTCCTGAGCTAGATAATGCTGCAAAAGAAGTTGAAGATAAAGAATTAATTTTATCTGAAGTGAATGGGATAGTCTTTAAATTTAAGTTTTCACAATCCAAAATTTTATTACAAATCTTGAGTTTTTGCTGACTGAATCCTTCACATACCAGCCACGATCGAGATTTTCATCTTTGATGGCGCTTTAAGCAACTAATATCATCCCCTGCCTTGGTAACAGTAGCTGACGTTATTCTAAAATTCTAAAGCAATGACCAGTATATGCTTAGGGATTTGGCAAATTCAGATACTTTGCTTTTTACTGCAGGGATTCCTCCAATAGTATTAATTGCAACAACTTGGTTAAAGCATTTTTTGTTTTGTTATATCAAAAAAAAATCATCGTATGATAGGCGGCAGGGGGCGCGCGGCCTTAAGGAGGAGCCGCCACCGTGTATTGCTGAATTTTGACTTAAAAGTATGACCTGAGTACAATTTTAAATAATTTACCGGAGAAAATTGCATCTAAAGCAGAATTTTGGAATTATGGCTTTCTAGGATTTGAGCAGGAGTGCGAGATACACTATACAGCCTGTTCATAAAAAAATAAGTGTTGTTTCTTGACGTTTACCACGGGACTGGCACAGATCACAACTTTCTGCTACTTAGCTAGCAAAGTTACAAATCAACTGGCCACTGATCGATAGGCTCCTCCCTCAAAGACGTCGCCGCACCTGAATTCGTCAAAGTGTCAAAATGAAATGCCAGTACTTCTGATTCACTCGCTCCTTTTAAATTAAAAAAGCTTTGGAATTATTTAAATTTTTACAGCATCAATGAAAAAATATTAACCCTTTAGAAATTCACCATTGGACACGTCATTTTGCATGCACGAAATTCGTATCTTTAAAGGTTATGAACACTGAAATTTATTCTGAATTTAAATGTTGCTCATTTAGGCTTGAGGTAAAAAATATTAGAGTGAAGTTTTGTTCCATTTCTGTGCAATTCGTACGTTCATATTAAGTGTTATGGAGGAAAACAGAGAGAAAGAAAATTACATTTCCAATTCATGAGAAGGCAGGTACAAAATAATGCTTATTGCATACAAGTGAGCCTAAAAGTTTGGACATTTTTATTACATTTTTCGTATATAATAGTCAAGGAAAAGTTAAAGGTTACATTGCAATTGAGATTAATATTACAATTACCATATTTAATAAAAATAAATTTAGTTAAAAATATCCGACTTTAAATATACAGTGTGTGTAGAATTTTTATTGACACGGGGGAAACTTTTTTATTATTGATTTTTCGACCAAAATGTATATTATATATTTATAAACACACACTGCGTCTCTTAACTATGGAATAGTTAAAGAAAGTACTTTAATTTTAAACGTCCATACCAGTGGCGTAGCCAGCCTTTGGGGGCGGGAGGGGCAAACATCTGATGGGGCGCTCCCCTCTTCATAAAAAGTGACTTAAAAAAAAGGTCGACACCTCCACCATGAACTTTCTTTGGGGGGAAGGGCACCTGGCTACGCCACTGGTCCATACTTTTATCAAAATTAGATCAATTCCTTTCCATTTTGAGTTTATTACGTAAGCTTTCTCTTGGACCACTTAGTACAATGTGTGAATTTACTTTATGTCTTTTTTATACAGGGGATTGGCGTAGCAAGAAGTTCGTCAAGAATTCACACAATTACTCTCTGGTTTCGCACATTACAAAAATGTTTTGAAGTCCATACAGTATTCTCCTCTTTAAAGGCAAAAAATATGGCCAATTAAATTATTCTTAAACGGCAGTAAAGTTTTGGACTTGCATTATCTTTATTTGTTTTGAATCACAACGTTTCAACTGGTAATTATCTCCTAAAAATCACATATGGGACTAGACAAAATCATTATCGGCTAAAAGTAATTTTACTGTGGTCTTATTAACATTTACTCCACTGTTGCAAAATAAAATTAAAAGGAAGTTTAGTTTCCTTGGAGGGTGATAAATTTGTATTCCTTATCTTAAAACTGTTCAAGTTCAATGCTTGCTTGGCTCCTTTTACCCTACTGAGCTGCAGAAATTTTGACATTTTAAACTTATTTATGGCACGAATATTTCGGGGTCTTTGGCTTGTAATTTAGTTTTATAACCTGTAAAATTATTGCCATAAAATCATTTTGTTGGCAAAGCTGTAAAATAGAGAGTAGAAAATTAAATGCCTTTAATCGCCACAAAATGCTACTTGGTTTCTCGAATAACCAGATAGTCGAGGAGAAGGCGAAACAACTTTTAGAAATTTTAACTTTTAATAAAATATAATATAGTGAAAATTAAAATATTGGATTAAAAATGATATCAGATTGTTTTTATCAAAATATTCATTCAGTGGCGGTTTTTCAATAAGGTCATTGGGTCAAACTAAATTATCGGTTACGCAATGGCATTATTTTCCTGTCTTCTAATAATCCTGAAATGTTAAAAAAGACATCTCGATATTATTGGAAATATATATTTTAGAAATACAGCTAAGCCAAAAGTTTGGTAGTTAAAATGTAACTCCTCCATTGGTTGCAAAGGTTAAACTATATTTATGACGAACTCCTTGTTTTTCAAAAGTCTGGTTTCCTTTGCCCCATTTTTTTTTTGATTATTTGTTTTTGATTTTCTTAATTTTCTATTAATATTCATCGAATCTATAAGGTTTCCTTATGTGCTTTTATAAATAAGTCTCGTATAATCCGTCGTTGGTATTTTCCTGTTGGAGTTTTAGAAAGACTATCAACTATCATAACTCCGTCTCGTATTTTATTAACATCGGACACTTTGGCATTCACAAAATCGGCCAACTCTTGACCTACTATCGATCCATTTTTAAGAACCACACAAGCTGCTGGATGGTTTCTGTCAACCGGATGTGGTACTCCAAAAACAACAGCCTCTGCAACGGCCGGATGGCTCATAAAAACAAGTTCTAATACAGCAGGTGATATTTGATTTGTTTTATATTTAAACATTTCACTTATTCGATCTGTAATATATACGTAGCCATCGTCGTCATAATATCCTATATCACCGACTTTTAAGAAGCCATCTTCATCAAAGCAATCTGGATTTTCATAATTATGATAACCTGACATAGCATAAGGCGATTTAACGCGTATTTCTCCTTCTTGATTAGGACCAACGAGTATGCCAGTATCCAAATCCACAAACTGAAAACAACAACGATTTTAATAAATTTCTTATCGGCAAGTAAATTGAAAAGGAACCAGTCAAACGAATTCGGGGTACCTAACTTGCATATCTATGGATCCCTGATCTCAGGACTGTCATACAAATCTTAAAATGCGCTAAGTCTACACTGTAAAACGGACTCGTAATGGGTAGTAATAATACAGTTACTTGCATGCATATAAGGGTGTCCCAAATTAGATCCTTACCTTTGGAAACTATATAGCAAAGGATAAATTGGGGCAAAGTTGCATAATTTTGAGTTAATGCCTGTGAATAATTAAAAAAAATCCTAATACTTCCGGAGGTATCTGAAAATAACCAAAAATGTAATTTTCTGTTTTTACTTATAAACATTATGGAAAAACAGAAAGCCCTTTTTACAGGTCCTCTTTGACGATGGATTTGAAGATAATGTCTAATTTAAAAATCACGTTTCGGTTTTGAGATATTAAATCAACAATTTTAAATAAGGACCTGAAATTTAAATAATATTTTTTAAATTACTTTGTTCCCCCAAAACATAAACCAATAACATTTTGCTCAAAATTCGCTGTTTAGAACCGAACACTCATTATCAGTAACTTTTTTGATATGTGATCCTGATAATTGAAGGGGTAAGTGGATGAGGTTGTGACTAATTATTAAACATTCATATTGGCGGATATGGATTGATATCCTTAAGGATACTCATGTAATACTTCGCTGTGGTGTTAAGACTCTTAATAGGTGGTAAGTTTCGTAAAAATAGGTGTAGTGTAAAGATAGTGCATAGGACAAGGACATTTCTGGTTTCGTAGGAGTAGACAATTGTTTATAAAAATAACTGTTTGTAATTGGTTGAAGAAAGGGTTCCATTTTGATTAGTACATTCAAAAATCTTCTCTCTTATCAAGGATTGCTGATAATTACTTACAGCAAAAAGGAACCCCTTTTTTAATTTGGCAGTGGTTATAAAACACTATAAAAACTCAAGGGAACACTAACTCAGTGGAGTTGTTTACCGTAGTCAAATGTGCCCGTTTGGTCACTTAAGTCTGCCTAAATGATGTAAAACACAATCTCAGAATCAGAGCAGTTTCTAGCCAATGGGTGAATTTTGTAATGTTTATTTAAGTGTTAAATTATTTATTTCTCTTTTGACCTGAGTTGATTGTAAAACGGAAATTGTTTCTCTTGAACTTTTTTTTTTATGATAAAACACCTGCACTGTAGGAAAAATCCTTTAAGGCGCTCTGGGAGCGGTGCGAGTGCGAAAAAAACGATTAACGTTGGTCTTGAAACGTTGAAGATTTCATTGGGAAACACGACCTCAGGAAGATCATTCCACAAAGATGACGTTCTCCAGATGAAAGAATTCTTGAACAATGAAGTTCGAGGAGTACTAAGCTGAACAACATATGGATGGGGGATTGGGAAACACGACCTCAGGAAGATCATTCCACAAAGATGACGTTCTCCAGATGAAAGAATTCTTGAACAATGAAGTTCGAGGAGTACTAAGCTGAACAACATATGGATGAGCGGCAGTGGTTCGCCGTGTATTTCTGTTTTGCATTGCTCTAGGTGGAATCAAGTGGGCAATGTCAGTCGAACACCTGCTATGGAAATATCTGTAAAAGAGAGCCAAATCACCTGTCTTCGATGTTCCAGGCTATCGAGGGTCTTGGTCAGCTCGGGGTCGCCGATCAGACGAACGGCTCTCCTTTGAATGGAGTCCAGACGCCGAAGGATGTGCTTGGGTGCAGAGCTCCAGACATGAGAGCAATATTCTAATGATGGTCGAATCTGGGCTTTGTAGAGTGTCAAAAGTTGATGAGGTGTATACAACTTACTTGAAATAGCATCGTATGTGAGTTTTAAGGGGACTTTTCTTTGGAGAGACCTCTCTAAATTTACTGATTTGAAAATCTTTATTTTTGTTTCTTATGACGTGTATAGATATTATTTACTATAATATAACCGTAAATTGCTTTGCTTTGCTTCGCTTCAATAAATAGTATATTACATAACAAGTGATGAAAGTGATACTTTTCAAACGAGGAGATATTTAGCACGAGGCGTTAGCCGAGTGCAGAAATTCACCGAGTTTTAGAATAATCACTTTCACACGAGTAATGTACACTATTTTTCCTTCGACCACAAAGAATTATTATTGAAAAAACCTTTAATTTAAAAAAAAATATTTCAACTCTAGAGGGGAAATACAAGGCACACTATGTAATTTAAACATTGATGCCAATGTGACAGACCACCCCTATTTATTAAAAAGAACAAATTTTAGAAAGCGGTTTAGTGTTTAACTTATTTATCATGTATTTGTGGAGTGATTTCGAATGAGAGTGTGAAAATACGCCGTTTGAAATTATAAAAAATGTTAATAATATACTGGTAAATCTATTACCACCCAAAAGAAGCCGCAATAAAGAAAATGTCAGATAATAAACAAGAAATGTTTATGGGTAGCCGCCGTAGCGTAGAGACTAGAGCGTTGGCCTACAGATTGAATGGTCACAGGTTCAAATCCCATCAGGAGTATCTGACTTTTTTTTATAAAAACAATTTATAGAATTATTTTGGATTGAAATCTTCCTTGTTGAATGAATTTTTTAAATTTAATCAAGGAAATATGCAATAAACATAAATTTTAAAAAAATTACTCAACAAGGAAGATTTCAATTCAAAATACCTAATTCTAAAATTTGAATTAAGACTAAATTTAATTACGAAAATTTGAATATGATAAGGTCTCAGTCTGTAGTTTTGTGGCCGTCTTCGAGCGGTTTTTATAGCTTCTAGTACATCCATAAAATTTTCATCATCCGATTCGTCTGTTAAATCCAGAAAGTGTTCAACCTCATCATTCGTATTTATACCTTTAAAATATTATTTCCATAAATTTTAAAATCAAAAAGAATTTATAAGGTTTTTTATATGGTTATATATCATCAGTCATTAACAACTTGGTTTAAGCCTAGAAAATTGACAACTTACTTGAAGAATAAAAATTCAATAGAACCGAGTTCAATTTAGGTCGAGCTTTACAAAACTTGTACTTAAGCTCTTTATGTACAACCGGTTCTAAACCTTTGCTGGAACTTTTATAGTTTATGAGACATCCTGTATATTAACGTAAAATTAAAATTTTAATGCACCTCACAAAAAACCACGCGCCATTCTTTACGTATCATTTTATTTTAGTGTGGTTTGGCCTATATTATTATACTACGTGTTTTTTTTATGAACAAAAAAGAGTTTTTAGTGCTTTGTTTCTGTTTTAGTACTTTTGTTTTCTATTTGTGTTTTTCCTATTTATGAAACTTATTTTCGACGGATATAATTAAGATACAATAAATAGTTCACAAAGAAAAATTGATCTAGGCAACCGTTTTTAAAACAATTAATAATGTGTCATGTGTCATTGAAACGAGATTTTTCTATTCAATTTAAGCATCAAATAAAAAAATGGTGGGTTTCTATTTAACATTTAAAAGTTGAATTTACTTCCGTTTTAAACAGAAATGGTTTTTACGGTTTGAATTGGTCGAAAAATTTCAATTTACACTTTGATTAAATTATTATACAGGGTGTCCCGAAATTAGGTGACAATATTTTAAGGGGATAAAGTACATCCAAAAATAGGACTAAAATTCACTATTAATATACCTTCAAAAACGCTTCGTTATGGGGCTAGAGCCCCCCGAATAGAAGCTATGATAAGCGGCTTTTTCACAATATCTCAGAAACTGATTGAAGTATCAAAACAAAATTTGATACATGTTTTACCCATGACAAGACGCAATAAACGGTTTGTTTAGCTTAGGTGTATTTCTTCCAGTGGCGTCCCACTGGGTAGGTAGTGAGGATAATATTGCCCTAACTTTTTTATTTGTAGGATTTTTTAACGCCAGGTGCAATTTTTTAAAGCACTAAAGTCTTCTATTGAAAAAAGATACTCTTGCTTCATTTCGGTAGGATTCACCATTTTTCAGTAAAATCAATTTAAAAATTTTCGGTTTTTTACAAGCTAAGGTGTTTTTTTGCATATCTCAGCAAACACTTGATATTAAAACATGAAATTTATTAGAAGTTCTACTAGCGCCAAGGCATATTTATTAAAGGATTTAAAATATTTTTTAATATATTACAATTTTTTTTTAATTTGAGGGGCTTTCATACTTTTATTGTAATTTTTTAAAATTTTTAAATTTTTTGTTAATAAAACCTTCCATTATGGTAATTTGACAGAATATAAGATTTCAACAGATTTTTAGACCTTGTTTTTTAAATATATATTTGTATAAGAGACTTAGAATAAAACAAAAAAGAATAACAAATTGCTAATTAAATTTAATTGTAAAACCACACGGGAGACTAATTCTTAAGCAAATGTTCGAAATGATTTCCATTTTGTTGGATGCAAAATCTAGACCTGCGTGTTATGTTTTGTGAGGCACGGAGAATTTGAAAATGGTATAAAAGGAAAGCCCCTCAAATAAAAAAAAATAGTAATATTTACTTTAGGCTCCAATGCGTGCGACACCACTGGAAAAATATTTTAATGTTACATCCTTTAATAAATATGCCTTGTCGCTAGTAGAACTTCTAATAAATTTCATGTTTTAATATCAAGTGTATGCTGAGATATGCAAAAAAACACCTTAGACTTTTCAACGCCTTGTAAAAAACCGAAAATTTTTAAATCGATTTTACTGAAAAATGGTAAATCCTACCAAAATGAAGGAAGAGTATCTTTTTTCAATAGAAGACTTTAGTCCTTTTAAAAATTGCACCTGGCGTTAAAAAATCCTACAAATAAAAAAGTTAGGGCAATATTATCTTCACTACCTACCCAGTGGGACGCCACTGGAAGAAATACACCTAAGCTAAACAAACCGTTTATTGCGTCTTGTCATGGGTAAAACATGTATTAAATTTTGTTTTGATACTTCAATCAGTTTCTGAGATATTGTGAAAAAACCGCTTATCATAGATTCCATTCGGGGGGCTCTAGCCCCATAACGAAGCGTTTTTGAAGGTATATTAATAGAAGATTTTAGTCCTATTTTTGGATGTACTTTATCCCCTTAAAGTATTGTCACCTAATTTCGGGACACCCTGTATAGTAGATATTATAAAATAAATCTATTCTACCTTCATTTCTGTCTGAGGTGCAACAGTCCCGGATGATGAAATTTTTTCATGATAAGCTTTTTGCTTAGTAAAATCATGGCCCACCATAAAATTTGCTTCGGTTGATCCATAGCCCAAGGCAACATTGGAATGAGGAAGAAGTTTTCGAAGTCTTAGGATCTGCTGCGGATCCATTGGTGATCCACCAATACATACGCTATATAGCGACGATGTATCGTACTTCTTAATGGTTTCTTCAGGAAGATTGGTAATTTCGTAGCTAAATGTATTTGACGTGAATGCATACGTAATCTATAAAACAATAAACATACATATTGTTTAAGCTAAAACGGTTCAATTTTGTAAAATCCTCTTAAACCTCAGTTTAAACCTAGGTTTAAACTGTAGTAGTCGATTTATAACGTGGGATTGACAGAAAAATTCAATTTAAGGGTTTTCAACCTGGTCTTAACTTGTTATGTTACATTATATTAAGTAATGATCAGATAAACCACCTTTAACTCGAACTTTGCTGCCAATCCTACATTATAAAATGACAATTTTTAACATTTATTCGCTTTAAACTGGACCTCGGTGTAAATCGACTTTATAAAATTGGGCAAAACGACATCGGTCATTTAAATCGAGGCCCAGTTTAAATGGAGGAAATGTCATAAAATATATTCAGAATTTTATTTAAAAGTTATAGTTTCTACATGTTTCGAACGCATAAGCATTCATCTTCAGAAGAGTTACTTTTAGAACTTTAAGAAAGGAAAAAAGGTGGAAAATGTCCTAACTGAGCTTTAGGTTCATGGTGTAGTTGAAACGCGTCCAGAGATTTAACAGTGGAGAAACATCACCACGGTTAAGGTCTAGTGAAGAAAACCAGGAAAGTACACGGTAATACAAGGTTGAGCGTTAAGAAATAAAGAAATTGGATATATAAAAAGCAATTAGCAGAAGCATTTCAACAGTTATGGAGTAGGAATAATAATTGAAAGATCCACGAGAGGCACCAGTCTCTAAATTAAGTGTAAGAAAGATATTTTTATTTATTTTAATTGAGAAGTAAATAACTGTTTGATAACTGACTTAGTTGAAAAAAGTAAAATTTTGTCTTTATTTAGGGTAAAGGGACAAACCCTTTGTTTATTGTTAAAGGTCTTAGGTGTTAAGAGTAGGCGTAGTTGAAGTTGAATACTTATGCATTCGAAACTAACTTTATTTTTGAATAATTTTCTTAATATATTAGTGGAGGAAGACTTAAAGTTTCTTATTTCTCGCCTTTATTATTAATTTAATCAAAATGACAAAATATGGGTATTACAAATCCGATCCATTAGCTATCTCGATATTTATAAGAGATAGAGAATTGGTTAAATAAAGGAAAAAATGCATCAAAGCTGAATAATTTGTTACAAATTTATGTTTTTATTTTTTTTACGACAAAATATTTATTCATTCGAAAAACTTTAAATAACTCCAATAGCAAAAAATTTAGTGACAAATCATTAGTTTTGGAAGATCAAAAGCTACTCAAAAAGAAAAATAAAAAATTCAGGTCGATATTTAAAAAAATTAAGATGATGTGAATATCTAAAAAGTGAATCTTCGTATGTAAAAAATTATTTTCTTGAAGAGCATAAAAATGTCTTAAAAAGGTGCTCTTGGTAGTTTTAGGTTTATTTTTTATTTTTTCAATATTCAACGAATTTTTATTATATGTAATTTAATACATACCTTGTACTTGTCAACAAGTTGTAAGAATTTTTCACCAGTAGTGGCTGATGCCACAACTTTTGTCGTTCCAGCAGATATAACCATTCCAGTCAATAGCCACGCTGATATCCAATAAAGCGACGAAGAGTGAAAAACAACTTCTGGTTTGGCAAGATTATGCCTAAAACAAATTGTAAATGAGGTCATGAAGTGACACATCGATGGTGTAGCGCACAAATGTTGTAAGTACAGCGTTTGGCTAAAATGAGTTAAGCGCGTAAAAGCAATCTTTTGCTTGTGGAAAATGTCTACGCACAAATGTGGTATCTATTTATTCAAAGTTGACGCGGCTAGGGCCATCTACCGAAAGATGTAAGTACCACTAGTGTGAAACCCCCATGCACATATGTTGTAAAGTTACTTACCACATTTGAGCTATCAAATTTTTAACACAGATTAAATCTAGTTGTAGTAGTTATATTGGGTAAAAAAATGGTAGAGTTGTCACTGGCGAAGAAAGGAAATACAAGTAAGTATTGCAGAATGATATTAAAAGCGTTTATTATTATTTAGGGTCGTTATTGGGAGCACCTCAAAATAATAGGTGTCCCCTATTATTTTGAGGTCGTAGAACACGAATCTTAAGTTTTTGCTTTTTTAGCAGTCGCATGTAGTGTTTAAATAAAAAATAATATACAGTGTGTTTCTATACCCAAAAGAATGTTTTTTATTCTTTTCGAGGAAGTTCTTTATAATATATGCTCAATTTCATAAAAATTAGTTCGCGAATGAATATTTTATATTAGGTGTACAGGGCGTTAATAAATTGAGTAAACATAAATGTACTTTATATACACTGTCCACTTTTATAATATAAAGATTATATATATTATTTTGTACGTTGTTTTAGCTGCCATAAATGAAGTTAATGAACTGCAGTTTTCCAATACAACTCCTGATGGTACTGTTGATCGTTCTGAACATTGTAAACTGCCAGCGTTTGATATACTAGGAGAAAGTACAATGGTACCAATCCCTGTTGTGTTTAATATAGCAGGCACAGTACAATTAGATAACGCATACGAGCAACTTCTTGAACCAAATCCTTTTTCTTACATAAGCCCCACTTCAACTCCAAGCCCATCTAAACAGCCTGATTGTGTGACGGAGACTAAGTTGGCACACAGCACACGAATTAAAGAAGCTGAAGAAAGTGAAGGCAGTGATTTTGAACCGTTTTCCCATTTCAGTGAGTCTTGTATTCCCTCAACCACAATACTGGACTCAGACGATGAACAGGTTTCTGAAGAACCAGATAAGAAAAAAAGGAAGAAAAGGGCAGATAAATCTTCATGGAAGCGAGCGATAGTGAAAAAAAATCTTTTATCCCTATTACGTTCTGGAATTATACCAAATGATTATAGCCACTATTATAATGAAATTCCCTTAGTTAACCAACCAATGCCACTTGACGAGTGAAGTAAGCACGGCATATATTATTTTTTTAAATGTTCCTACTTTTGTAACTTATGATATTTTCTTTGAATAAATATTGGTTAATTTAACATTTAACATAAAACATGTCACATTTTAGTAATATACACTTAGCAACCGATTACTAACTCAAAAATAACTCTTATGCATCTGATAATACTGATTGAAATTTAAAACAAGTACTACAATATTTTTTTACAAACGCCAAACTTTAAACTCATTTATTTCAAAAATCAATTTTTAGCACTTACACATTTGTGCGCTACACCATCGACATGCAAAAAAATATTGGTTGCAAAAAGATTTTAGTAAAGAATTAGCTAATCAAATGTTGATATAATTATTGTTACCATCATTTATTCCACAATCAAAGTTTGTTCCTGACAACTGGCATACAAATCTCATTTGTTTAGTCAACAACTTTTGCCAGCTTGTAATACATTACCCCAAAAATACAAAAAAATCGTTAATTGTTTTGATGTGGTTCCGAAAACATTTCCAAAAGATTATTATCATTATTATAATAATATTGTCGGGTCTGTGTGGTATTCTTAAGGATGGATTGCTTATCTAATACTTCGCTGTAAAGTTAAGATTCTTAATGGGTAATAAGTTTGATAAAAAGAACATCGTATGGGAGTTTTAAGGAGACAACTCTTCTAGAGAAAACTTTTTAAATTTACTGATTGATGAACTTTATTTTTATTTCATAAGCCTTGTATGTTATTCACCGTAATGTATTCGTAAATTATTTTGCTTTCCTTCGATTAAATAAAACTATTAAAGATGGTGTTTCAGTAAAAAAATAGCGCACAACAAATTAAATAAATTGAAATGTAATTTTAAATCATCAAGCTACACGTCGCCTAGCATCTTTATATGCGACAATATTGTGTGCTTATGATACTTACGCGGCCATCCTTCCACAAGAATTTAAAATATAATTATTCGATATGTAAATTCCTTTGGGAGCAGAAGTTGTTCCGCTGCTAAAAACTATGGCAGCAGTTTCTGATATATCTTGTTCTGCCGGTTTAAAATGTTTGTCTTCCTTAATATTGACTTCCAAGTCCTGCATTTTCACATATTTGTCTGATTGGCCTATAATAATAATCTCAGGTTTTAAAGAAGAATCTGTTAGACTATTTTCAACGAGAGATAGAGAATTTTCTTCCACAAATATTACTTTTGGTTCAACTAATTCAATTGCATGCTTGACATCTGACACCGTTTGCTTAGGGTCTATTGAAGCTACATAACCACCTAGATAAAATGCAGCTAAAGCAGGTATAATATTATCTGTAGTATTCTGGCAACATATCATTACAACGTCTTTTGGTTTTAGGTTTATCCTTTGCAAGTAAATAGCAATCCTTGTTGATCTTTGCTTAACAACATAATAACTTTCTGAATGTCCAGTGTTGCCGTCAATCTAAAAAAAAATATTTTTATTTAAATACAAGGCCGAGAAGTATTATTTTACAGAAATAATCAGCTAATTTTCTGAGAAATCTGAGAGCTAGAAGTCCAAAAATTATGTTATTTTAGATGGCATTGATAAGTTTATAAATAAGACTGAAAATAAAAAGTCTCTTTTTAGCCCGCGTGTCAGGTAGAAAACTGGCCATTTTGTGGCTAGTTTTTTTAATTGGACGAGTGCGCTAATAACGCTTCTTATGAAACTTGTACTTTAATATATTATTTAATAATAGCTTAACAAGCATAAATCTGATACATAGATATAGAAAAGTTACAGATATCCTTATTTAAATACATTATATGGATAAATTACAGTGAAATAACAATAAATTGTGTCTAATGTTAGCACATACCTGAAAAATTTTGTCTCCGTGTATTTCTGCCTGTTCAAAAAAATATTCACCGATACCTTTTTCTATTTTGGGGGCACTACAGGGGAGTCCTTTTAAGATAAGTTTATTCATGACTAAGGTATTTTAACTTCTAATCCAATTCTCAAAAATATTTAACTTATATTAAGATCCTCAAATGTTGTAATCGAAAAAAAGTTGTGGGAAGCTTCCGTTCAGGATTGGAATGGAATTTTTGTTTTAATAAAGGATGCAAAGAATATAAATTTCTTTTTAACAAATTATTCAGCAAAAAAATATGCAACTTTTCCTTTCTTTAACCAACTCTCTATCTCTAATAATAATAATAATAATAATAATAATAATAATAATAATAATAATAATAATAATAATAATAATAATAATATGCTTTATTGTCCAAGAAAAACTCTATTGACAAAGCTTATCACTTAATATCTAATAGTCCAATTCAGTTTAATATCCAATATTCCAATCAATCACAGACAATTTACAAATAGGCTTTTTTTTTTAACAAACTAGTCTAACATTCTAAGGAACGAGAGACAAAGAAAATTGCAGATACAAAAATATTTTAAAAAATAGTTTAGAATAATAATCAGGTAAATAAAAATATTAAAATCTTATAGTACTGACATAATTTTAAAAAATCACAGGGTAAAACACTAAAAATATACACAAAACTTGAACAAACCAGTCTAACATTCCAAGGAACGAGAGTCAAAGAAAATTACAGATACAAAAATATTTAAAAAAAAAGTTTAGAATAATAATCAGGTAAATAAAAATATTAAAATCTTATAGTACTGACATAATTTTAAAAAATAGTAAAGGAAATATCAATATAACATCTTTATTTGTCCAAGATCATTTAATCCTGTGGAGAACAACAAATTTGATTGATTTAATTATTTCGCGTCTTTTAAAAATTAAATATTATACGAGTTTCATATTTGTCCAGAAAATTGAATTTATACTTACACATGCAAATGCTTGTATAAAAACGTATACATGACTCTAAAAATTAATTTTTACTAAAATTGCAACTTATCGCAGAAATTTTTAACTAAATCTTACTTAGAACTTGTGTGTATTAAAGTTTTAGCATAATTTTGGTACGATTTTATTTGGACCTTTTTTTAATTGTCTACGCTAACCCAAACAAATCTTTTTTTGGCTGTTGTTAAAAATACCCTAAATTAAAAAAAATCAGTAATAAAAAAATTCCGTAAATTTTAAAAAGTTATCAACATTTTTAGATTTTACTTACCACTAGCAATATTCACAATAGCAGTTTTACAAAAATTTTCCAAAAAGTTGACAAAGAAATACAATTGAAAACATTGATATTTAAAAGCACTGTATTAGAATCGACACAACAATGACCTAGTCATCAGGTAATACAATCTAAATGGATTTACACCGTAATTCTTAAGTTCGTTTTACTGATTTATGGCGAAGAATTTTGACAAATTCCTGAGAGAAACAGCCTACGCCTTTTCGTCACAATAAAACGTTTTGTAAACAAATGAACTACTCAGTATTCACCTAAACACGACTGGAGATGCTTACCAGTTGAAACGTAGTGATTCTTAACAAATAAAGACAATGCAAGTCCAAAACTCTACTGATGTTCAAATGGACTACTATTACGCGTAAATATAAAACAGTAGTGTAAATAAATAAACTACAATCCATGAAAATAACATGTGACGGAGACCTAAATACCACTGATGAAGATAATGTTAGTGTAACTCAAAAAATCCTGGGGCACCTCTAAACGTTGATCTAGCCCAAAAATATTTTGAAGGGTTGTTTTAACCCAGCTTTTTTGAGGTATTCCATTTTAGTCCAGAAAACTTTATATTTTCACCGCACCCTAAATTGTCTATACCCTAATTCCTAACCTAGCGGACAAGTTTAGTATTTTTACGCGTTGTAGGTCTCACTAATAAGTAGCAAAATCTCAACAAGGTTTTTTTTATCTTTTTTTGGAGAAGTGATATTTCATGATTTCAATTTTTTATAAGTTCATCTTTACGAGATCATGTTTACATGAATTATAAATTATCTCTATTAAGTAAAAATAAAACCTAATATATTAAAACACATAATGTATGTTCAATGTTCAAAGAATAAATATATTTCCTTGTATAATCCTGCTAATAATATTTAGTACATCCCTGCATACTGTTGTATTAATAATTAAATAATTTGTTTAGTCATTTTAAAAACAGTGGTAATTGGTGACAGAGGAACTCTACATAAACCTGACCTTTATACAGATTTTACATACTACATAAACAGCATCTAAAATTTCTTTATCAATGTGTGTTGATCAAATACAGGTACGAGTACGATAAAAACAATTAGATATCATAGTCTAATCAAAGGTATCATTAAAAAAGAAGCTCTTTGTAGTGGTGGCTATAAGTTATTCAAGCTACTCAACTTAATTAAATTACAGTATTGTAATAAATCATTTTTTTTTAATGGTTGGTGATATAATAATATTAATCAATTAATTTATGCTGTTGACGGCTGGCATGGCCTCTTTTGATCTTAATCTCCATGAGAAAACCAACATTTGGTACAAATAAAAAATAGCTCAATGTTTGTCGCTGAATATTTGAATTATCTACGCCCTAGAGGAATGTTAGGTCGACCGTCCCAAGTAAAAGCAAATTAAATTTACCGGTGAAGACGATAGTAAACGACTGGCATGCTTTGCAACATGCTTTATTAGTCATGTATGTTTGGTTGCGTAAACCTATAAATTTGGTTTATTTTTTTATACATTGTTAATTTCATTAAAAAACACAATGACTAACTTTATTGACACAAATCAATATTGAACTCTTCTTTACAAGCTGTTGAAATCTCTTTTTGCTGAAACCGCCGAAACTAATATTTTCTGACGACGTTCAGTCTTAGTCGATCATCGCCTCACACCCATATTACAAAACTTAAGTTAGACAGTTGATCTGTGGTCCTGGATATAACATTTATGTGGTGATATCAACTACAACTACTAACAATGTGCAAAATTTCTGCGCCCAGCAGTTAAATAATAATTATTGTTACATTAAATACTATACTATCTTGTGTAATAAGTAGCATGGTGTCTATTTAAAAAAAAAAACTGATAAGAAAGTGTGCTCGCTGGATAAGTAGACTGTCAGAATAATATTTAATTTAGCCTTGACGTAGTAGTAATTGCTCGGGAAGTGTTTTTTTTTGCGTCAAATTATAGAGAAAATTAAGCAGTAGAATATGCTCCCAATCCTTCCTGACACAATTTGATTTACGTCCACCATATTGGAAAAATGGAAGACTTTTTCGGTTTTTCCTTATTTTCTTAATTGTTGTACCACCTGCAGATGGCGACATCCTACCAATAGTAAAGTCTTTAGTTTCTTGGTAGTACTATACAACGTGATTTGTATATCTATGTCTAAATCAGTTAGATATACAATCCTTATAGTATAAGGAACTTCCAAGTAATTCGAACAATTATTTTTCTTGCATTTTTTAGTGAATGAAATATGCCTAAATCTACCGCCGATGGACCTCAGAAAATTGTTACAAATCCAGAAAAATATTACTGAGTTTGGTTCGACTTTAAAAGCGCCAACAAACTTGCCTCAACCTATAACTTCTGATGAAAATAACCAGATTGATATCTTTGAATATTTTCATGAATTTTCTGTCTTGAATATAATGTGATAAATGTGATTTACGCATAACATATTATGCGTTAATTTAAAGAATTTTAAAGCAGCATAACATGCATGATTATAAATTTGTTAAAGCTCAAGCCATGAAGCCTGAAGATCTTCAACAGAGAGTTGCACACACACACAAAGATATTTTCAATAAAAATAAAATAGTTATTTTTGCTTAAAAAAATAACTCTCACGTCGCCAAAGGGCTGCATTTTAAGATTTTTTAAAATATTTTCTTCATTTTAATGGACAATCATACGAGAAGTCATAAACATTAAGAAACTCTAAATATTTGGGAACAGTCGACGAAAATTAAGTAGATAATCTGCCCTTTAAAGATTATCGACGCTGTTGGTAGTAAGTCGATGGAGTTTTCGCATATTATACAACTCCTACTGCGGTAGAACTTGATAGAATTTTCGTCGATCATTGGATACTACGTTAGGAACCTTGGAATTGGCCTCCAAGATCACCCGATCTCAATTCATTGGATTCTTACTTTTGGAATATATATAAGAACAAACTTACAAATTACCAGTTAATTCAAAAAAATTTAAAAAAAACAATAATCTAATAACTAAAATATAGTGAAAATTATAATATTAGATTGTTTTTATCAAAATAGTAATTCAGTGGTGGCCCTTCAATAAGGCCATTGGGTCAAATTAAATGATCGGTTACGCAATGGCATTATTTTCCTGTCTCCTTGTAATCCTGAAATATTAAAAAATTCATTTTGATATCATTGAAAATGTATATTTTAGAAATACAGTTAAGCCAAAAGTTTGGTATGTAGTAAAAATGTAACTCCTCCTTGGTTGCGAAGCTTAAACTACATTAGAAATAAAATAAAAAACATAAAGTCTTTCTCCACTGGTTTATTAAAAATAAAGTTAGAAGGTGGTAGATATTCTACATGTTTCGGGTGTAGCAACACCCATCATCAGGAACAAAATATAAAGAGAAAAATTCATAGAAAGGAACAGACGTAAATGGTGAGTGATAATGAACCTCGATGGAGCTCTCATCGAGCCATGGAAGATTAAATGTTAAGAAATGGGATAGTGATTAGAAGAAAATTGACATATTTAAGTCTTAACACTGACCATGGGCAACAGGTAACAGTGGTAAGAAGGGGCCCGTTTGGGCAAAGAGAAAAAAAATTTAAGAAATGTAAAAAATGGAGATTCACAGGTCAAGAACCTTCATCCTGGGAACCGTGGAGAGAAAGAAAATTTGTTAATTTAGCCCTCTTTTTAAGGGAAAAAAAGAAAATATTTTGTTACGTCTGTTCCTTTCTATGAATTTTTCTCTTTATATTTTGTTCCTGATGATGGGTGTTGCTACACCCGAAACATGTAGAATATCTACCACCTTCTAACTTTATTTTTAATAAACCAGTGGAGAAAGACTTTATGTTTTTTATTTTATTTCTATAAATTAACTCCACTTTAAGAATGGACTACTTCTTCAAAATTAAACTACATTATTTATGGAGAACTCCTTGTTTTTCATAAGTCTGGTTTCTTTTACCCCATGGTTTTTTATTGGATTATTTGTTCTTGATTTGCTAAATTTTCTATCAGTATTCAGCGAATCTTTTTTCCTTATGTGCTCTTATAAATAAGTCCCGTACAATCCGTCGTTGGTATTTTCCTGTTGGAGTTTTCGAAATACTATCAACTATCATAACTCCATCTCGTATTTTATTAACATCGGACACTTTGGAATTCACAAAATCAGCCAATTCTTGACCTGCTATTTTCGATCCATTTTTAAGAACCACACAAGCTGCTGGATGGTTTCTGTCAACCGGATGCGGTACTCCAAAAACAACTGCCTCGGCAACGGCCGGATGGCTCATAAAAACATGTTCTAATACAGCAGGTGATATTTGATTTGTTTTATATTTAAACATTTCACTTATTCGATCTGTAATGTATACGTATCCATCGTCGTCATAATATCCTATATCACCGACTTTTAAGAAGCCATCTTCATCAAAACAATCTGGATTTTCATAATTATGATAACCTGACATAGCATAAGGCGATTTAACGCGTATTTCTCCTTCTTGATTAGGACCAACGAGTATGCCAGTATCCAAATCCACAAACTAAAAACAACAATGATTTTAAAACACTTCTTATCGGCAAGTAAGTTGAAAAGAAACCACTCGAACGAATTTCCTCCCTGAATGGTTTACAAATTTTAAAATACTAAGTCTACACTGTAAAATGGACTCGTAACGGGTAGTAATAATCCAGTAAAATGTATGCATATAAGGGTGTCCCAAATTCAATGCTCAACCATTGAGATCTCGGAAACTATAAAAGACACAACATTGGATAAATTGGGACCAAGTTCCATACTTTTGAGCTTAAGTTATCGCATGTGAGAAATTTAAAAAAAATCCAACTACTCCCGGAGATATCTAAAAATATCCACAAATTTAATTTTCCCTTTTGACGATGCATTTAAAGAGTTTTTAATTTAAAAAATGACGTTTCGGTTTTTAGATATCATCATCAAATCAACAATTTTAAGGAGATACCATTTTTTGAAGTATTTTATTCCCAAAAAATATAAACCAATAACATTTTGCCGTCATCAGTAACTTTTTTAAAATACGGTCGTAATAATTAAAGGGGTTAGGGGTTATAATGTCATCAGTCATTTATACCTTGTTAGACACTATTAAGTATACCAGCACATCTAACAAACTTATAGAAATAAGTAAACAATGTTAAGAGGAAATCACCTGTAAAGACATTCGTCACAAATACAGGAGTCCCGCTAGGCAGCGCTAACTTGCATCGTATCGATATAATAAAATAAATATATTCTACCTTCATTTCTGTCTCAGGTACAACAGTCCCGGATGATGAAATTTTTTCGTGATAAGCTTTTTGCTTAGTAAAATCATGGCACACCATAAAATTTGCTTCTGTTGATCCGTAGCCTAAGGCAACATTGGAATGCGGAAGAAGTTTTCGAAGTCTTAGGATCTGCTGCGGATCCATTGGTGATCCACCAATACATACGCTATATAGCGACGATGTATCGTATCTTTTAATGGTTTCTTCAGGAAGATTGGTAATTTCATAGCTAAATGTATTTGACGTGAATACATACGTAATCTATAAAACAATAAACATACATATTTTTTAAAGCTCCAATTTTATAAAATCCTCTTAAACCTTAGTTTAAAAGTAGGTTTAAATTGAAGAATAATGCTTAAATCGTAGAAATTTTAGAAATAGAGATTTATAACGTTCGCGAATGGCGCTAACTGCAGCCGACGCCATAAAGAAGTGAAGAAGAAGAAGAAGATTTATAACGTGTGATTGACAGCAAAGTTCACTTTAAGGGTAATCAACTTGGTCTTAACTTGTTATGTTACATTATATTAAGTAATGATCAGATAAATAACCTTTAACTCGAACTTTGCTGTCAATCCCACATTATAAAATGACAATTTTTAACATTTATTTGATTTAAACTGGACCTCAGTGTAAATAGACCTTATAAAATAGGGCAACAGAACATCTGTGATTTAAACCGATGCCCAGTTTAAATGGAGGACATGTCAAAAATATATTCAGTAAATTATTTAAGTTGTAGTCTCTACATGTTCCGAATGCATAAGCATTTATCTTCAGGAGAGTTAGTTTTAGAACTTTAAGAAAGGAATAAAGGTGGAAAATGTCCTAACTGAGCTTTAGGTTCATGGTGTAGTTGAAACGCGTTCAGAGAGATTTAACAGTGGATAAAAACACTTACTACCAAGGTTAAGGTCTAGGGACGAAACCCCGGAAAGTACACACTGGTTTAAGGTTGAGAGTTTAAGTCGTTGGAAAATAAAGAAATTGGATGTATATTAGCAATTAGCAGAAGCATTTGAAAAGTTATGGAGTAGGCATATTAATTGAAAGGTCCAAGAGAGGAAGCAGTCTTTTAAATTGGGTGTAAGGAAGAGATTTTTATTTATGTTAATTGAACTTATCAGGTAAATAAATGATTAAGAACTGACTTAGTTGGTAAAGGGACAAAACCTTTGTTTGTTGTTAAATGTCTTAGGTCTTAAGAGTAGGCATAGTTGAAGTTGAATGCTTATGTATTCGAAAAATGTAGAAACTCTAACTTTGTGTGCAGGAAGACTTAAAGTTTCTTATTTCTCCCCTTTTTTATTATTTTATTCAAAATATGGGTATTACAAATCCGATCCATTAGCTATCTCGATAACTATAAGAGATAGAAAGTTGGTTAAATGAAGGAAAAAATGCATATTTCCATGCAGAATAATTTGTTAAAAAGAAATTAAAAATATTTCAATGACTTCCGGAGTTATCCGAAAGAAACCGAAAAAATCAATTTATGTTTTTATTTTTTTACGACAAAATACTTATTAATTCGAAAAACTTTAAATAACTCCTATAGCAAACAATGTATTGCTAAATCATTAGTTTTGGATGGTCAAAAGTTACTTAAAAAGAAAAATAAAAAATTCAGGTCCATATTTAACACAACTAATAAGTGAAACATCATATTTGAAAAATAAAATTATTTTCTTGAAAAGCATAAAAAATGCCTTAAAAAAGTGCTCTTGGTGGTTTTACATTTATTTTTTATTTTTTCAATATTCTACGAATTTTTATTACATGTAATTTAATACATACCTTGTACTTGTCAACAAATTGTAAGAATTTTTCGCCAGTAGTGGCTGATGCTACAACTTTGGTCGTTCCAGCAGATATAACCATTCCAGTCAATATCCACGCTGATATCCAATAAAGCGACGAAGAGTGAAATACAACTTCTGGTTTGGCATGATTATGCCTAAAATAAATTGTAAATGAGGCGATGAAGTGACAATTGCACAAAAATATTGGTTGCAAAAATATTTTAATAAAGAATAAGCTAATCAAATGTTGATATAATTATTGTTAGCATCATTTATTCCACAATCAAAGTTTGTTCCTGACAACTGGCATACAAATCTTCAAGGCGTGTGCAAACGACTTTAATATAAAACATTGGCTACTCATTTGTTTAGTCAACAACTTTTGCCAGCTTGTAATACATTACCCCAAAAATACAAAAAAATCGTTAATTGTTTTGATGTGTTTCCGACAAAAATTTCCGAAAAATTATTATCATTAATATAATAATATTATATGCTTACGATACTTACGCATTGAGCCTCCAACAAGAATTTAAAATATAATCATTCGATACGGAAATTCCCTTGGGAGCAGAAGTTGTTCCGCTGCTAAAAAGTATGGCAGCAGTTTCTGATATATCTTGTTTTGTCGGTTTAAAATGTTTGTCTTCCTTAATACTGACTTCCAAGTCTTGCATTTTCACATATTTGTCTGATTGACCTATAATAATAATCTTAGGTTTTAAAGAAGAATCTGTTAGACTATTTTCAACGAGAGATAGAGAATTTTCTTCCACAAATATTACTTTTGGTTCAACTAATTCAATTGCATGCTTGACATCTGACACCGTTTGCTTAGGGTCTATTGAAGCTACATAACCACCTAGATAAAATGCAGCTAAAGCAGGTATAATATTATCTGTAGTATTCTGGCAACATATCATTACAACGTCTTTTGGTTTCAGGTTTATCCTTTGTAAGTGGATAGCAACCCTTGTTGATCTTTGCTTAACAACATGATAACTTTCGGAATGTCCAGTGTTACCGTCAATCTAAAAAAATATATTTTTATTTAAATCCAAGGCCAAGAAGTATTATTTTACAGAAAGAAGCCGGTAGTTTTCAGTATTCGGCTAAGGAGAAGCTTTTAGTACTGTTTTACTAATCCGTATTGAAAATGTATATAATATAATGTTTGTTATGAAATGCGGAAATTATTTTAAGCAACCTTTATTAAATATTTTATTAATTTCTACTTGACGGCGATTCAGCTGCCGAATTGTCCAGTCGGCGAAATGGCGACGGCGAAGGCTAAAAGTCCTAGACCCGTTTCCATAATTTTTTTTTAGTGACAACTTTATGCGTGTTGTGCTCTTTTTCTAAATATTTCCGAAAATTAGATATATTTTAGTTATTTAGGCACAAAGAATGTTACTTATATCACACATTAGGTAATTTGGAAAAACTGATAAATGGCAGAGAAACTATTTTCAAGATTTGTAAAGAAGCCAGGCATTGGTTTAAAGGAAAGCAACTAGAAAAACTATTATCTATTTAGTGATGTAGAGATTTGAAAAAATCATATTGATCACTGCTATATTTGTTTTGGTAATATTAAGGGTCATAAAATTTTTATTTTTTAGGTTAAATTAAAAAATATTGCTAAAAACAATCTGGCAATACTGCCAGCAGTGGAAATACAGGGTGGCGCGTCGAAAACGAAACATATACATTTTGTTTTTTCCGAGGGCCCGTCCGTGCGCCGGATGCACTTAGGCCAGGTTTGGCCCATTGTGCTTAACAACAGAGACATTTACTGGCAGCTCAGTTCTTTTTTGGAAAAACGCTCAGACCCATCGATTTTGTTTTCGATGGGGACACAAAATTGGTAAATAATCATGTTAACACATGCAGCCCCCTGGGCGGGGATGGCACCACCCCTATAATCTTAAATGGAAACGGGGGTCGAGTCATACCTTATTTTAAAGGTCTTTCAATTCCCTTTATAAAGATGTAAAATTCATGTAGTTCAGTTCAGTGTCAGCTAAAAAACTGGCCATTTTATGGCTCGTTTTTTAAATTGGACGCGTGTGCTATTAACGCTTCTTATGAAACTTACTTTAATATTGATCCGGTCAAATTACACATTTGAAGATACATAAATTTACAACAAGCTGAAAATCAGTGAAAATGTTCAAAATACAATTATAAATAAAGTTCCCCAACATTCCCGTGTATGGAAAAAAATTGACTCGAGGTCAAAGGTCAAAAAAATGATTTTTTGGAATTTTTAGCAAAACTGTAAGTTTTATCATAAAAATACTTTAGACGAAAATTGTAGATCATTTTTTGAATCGTTATATCTCAGAAACGATGGCTCGTAGGAAAAAAAGTGTTAATACATTTTTTATAGATAATTTTATGATCTACAATTTTGTCTAGTTTTGTTATGATAAAACTTACCGTTTTGCTAAAAATCGAGAAAAAGTAAATTTTTTGACCTTTGACCTCGAGTGAATTTTTTTCCATACACGGGAATGTTGGGGAAGTTTCAAATTTTATTTATATTTGTATTTTGAACATTTTTACTGATTTTCAGCTTGTTGTAAATTTATGTACCTTCACTATCATTTTTTGGTCTAATTTGACCGGACTATATACTATTTAATAATAGCGCAACAAACATAAATCCGATACATACAGTGTGTTCACGGATAGAGTTTGGAAAAGAAACAACTTTTTTATTAGTAGCTATAGAAGAAAAAGTTATTTTTTAAAAAAACGTCTGCTTGTGTTAACCCATTAACGCCCAGTGATACCATTTGGTATCGCTAAATCAGCATTACTAAGATATCGGCCATTTTGTGGGTGGTAGTGGGATAATAATTCTGACGAGTGCGTTAGTTGCGGGAAGCAGCTTCAGTTGTGTTTTAAGTCTTTGAGTACCGTTGCCGATATTTGTAAGCAAAAAAACACGTGTTATTTTATCGTCCATTTTACGTCAATAGAAAAATATGGACATTCGCTTTGAGTAAGTATAGTTTTTCAGTGATAGTATATTTTTTCTTGAATACAAGATATATATTTAAAGCCCTCTATAACGTATATCGTATTTTTTAAAATTCACCTGACTTTACAAAATGGGCGCAAAACATACTGATACCATATGGTATGGGCGGTTACGCTATATATATATATATATTGATTTAACCGACCTTACCAGACCCGGCATATTGAACAGGCCACCTCGAACCCACTAGAAGGACAAAGGTGCGGGGAGTGTATTTCATTTAAAAATAAAGTAATACGATCAAATAAACGAGGCAACCCGAGAGGGGTAATATTTATGCAAAACAAAAAAATATTCTATGTTCAACAAACGCTGATGACCCCAGTATAACAAACCGACTTCCTAGGCCCGTCTTCTTATCAATTATATGGCCAGCCGACGTTAACAGACCCTGCGGCGTTGCCACTACTATATTCATATTTAATGCATTCTGGGATTGAAAAGTCGGTGATGTGAGGTTCAGGTCACTTGTGTAAGCGGTACGAACTGTAATAAGTATATAATATGACCTTGATTTTTTATTTTTTTATTTTTAAGAGTACGTGTTATCCCGAATACACCGCTATATCACTCAACCCTATTTAATTACGTTTCCGGTTTGTTCGGATTGTTAATTATTACATCATTAGAAAAATTACGTACAAAATTAATCGCGAATAAAAAAATAATTAATAGCCGTATTCACTAAGGTACCCTAGATCAATTTATTGGTAACTTTATCAACCAGATATTTCTGTGGAAACAATTTTCAGCATTTTTTCTTTGGGAATTATCTTGTTGGTAACTTTACCAGCCAGATAATTTCTATAGAAACAGTTTTGTCTCAACAATGGCTTCTTTGGAAATTATCTTGTTGGTAAAGTTACCAAGAGATTGATCTGCCGGACCTAACCATCCTAAACTGACAGTTCTTGGTGTAAAATGACAAGTGTCAAAATAAGTTAACCAAATTAAGTATACTATATAAGTATTTTTTCTTCTTTAAATTTATCAAGATACAAGAATTTTAGTGCGTCCTGTTTTTTTTTAATAGAATTAACACTATAATTATTTTCAACAATATCCCGGTAAAATTATTTATCGATTAGATAATTTAATTGCAAAAGACCAATTTAGCACAAGAGTCATATGCATACCATCAAAATCACCAAATGCATTAAGCAAAAGTAATTAACGTACTTTCGCTGCTCTGCTAAAATTATAATTGCTCAAAAAAATGAAATAGCTTTTATTCAAAAAATGTCTCGTTTATCATGTATATTTCTAAATTTTACTTTCGTTTTTACAATACGCATGCCTTTTTTATCATCAAAATAATCCAACATTTTTCTAAATCAAAGCCATAATCTGAAAATTTCCCTCATGTATAAAAAATGCCATAAGAGGTGTGCAATTTCCACTGAATTACAGTGGAAATTGCATCACTGGAAATTGCACTGTAGAAACCATAGCAACAAGTAATAAAGAAGTCAACTTTGACGTTTCTATTTTAATAATAATTATTTATATGTTGAAATAAAAATTCCCCAAAACCATAGCAACAAATAATAAAAAAGTCAACTTTGACGTTTCTTCTTTATTAATAATTATTAGGCAATCCAACGATGTGTCAAAAGGGCGTTTGGATGGCAAATACTGTTTTGTAATTGGTACACGTGACCATAAAAATAATGTTGCTGGTGGCATTTAATGGGTGACTCAATGCTTTTTGCCATCCAACCGCCATATTGAATCACGTGGTTTGGATTCTCTAATTTGAAAGCCGATCGTTTGAAAAATGAGTCGTTTTGGTGAATTTAGTGAAGATGCGATTGATGTAAATATAGAAAAACTATCTCGCCCAATACAAAGAAAAGCCGATCGTTCGTATGGAAACAATTCATGGAGTTTTGTGTTGTTAGAAACTATAAACTAGAGCGGGAAACATCAGTGCATGAGATTGCTAAAGTACTTAAAGATTGGGGCTACAACATGCGAAAAAATAATGGCGATGAATATAAAGAAAGCACAATAAAAGTAATGTGGAATTTAACTGCAAAAATGGTGATGGAGGAATACTTTGAAAAATATGGTATTAAAATACTCATTTGAAGATCAAGAGTTTAAAGCTGCCAGGTATGCAAAAAATGCTAAAAGAAAGGAATTGCAAAAGCACAAGGATAAAAGAAAGGTCAGTTCAATTGCCCTAAAATATAATGAAATGAAAATGTTAATTGACAATTGCAACGAATGTACCCCAGAAGGTCTGCAAAAAAAGTTGTTTTTTATATTCTCCTATGAATTGGCATGGAGAGGGGGAGAGGGCAGCAAAACCTCATTGGAATTTTTTTTAAAAGAATTTGACAATGGGGGGCAAACAATAGGTAGAATAGAATACAATCCCATATTCAGCAAAACGACACAAGGTGGCTCCAAACCGTGCGCTCCATCTAAATGGCTAGTCGCTAATAAGAAATATCCCGATCTTTGTCCAATCAGATTGTTTAACTTGCTAAAATCAAAACGAGAAGGTATGATCGTTTATTTTTAACGGTCAATCCATTTTGGAAAACTGGAAGTTGATGGTATAAAAACAGTCCTGTTGGGTGAAATGAAATAGCAAAATGGACTACTCAAGCAAAAACAGTGGCACTAGACGTTAAAAAAACAAAAATTACTAATCACTCACTTAGGGCTACAGCCGTGTCAAAACTTGCAAAAAGCGGTATTGTAGAACAGGAACTTATAAAAATGACTGGCCATGCTAGTTCCAAATCAATTGCCAGCTACCTTCAAATGGATCAAGAACATCATGAAGCCATTGTAGAAAAAATGAGAACAGATAGCACCCCAAAATCCAGTGAAAAAACATCAAGCACTCAAGAGAACCTATGTATTATGGACTCAAATAAGACCACACAATATATAATAAATTACAATAATTGTAATATTACTTTTAATAAATACAAAAACAAAGATAAAATGTCAACGTGTTAGCTATTTATTCTGTAAATTTTCTACCGAATACCATTCGTGCATAAAAATTTCTAGAAAATTCTGAAAAATGAAATGTTTTTTGGAAACCGCATTCGTTTATTTTCATTGTTGTTTCAAAAAATAGCCCTCCTCCTTCGGAGTCGGGCAATTTATAGTTTGAAACAACGATGAAAATAAACTCATGCAGTTATCAAAAAATATTTAATTTTCTAAAATTTTCGGAAATTTTTATGCACTTATGGTATTATCCCCGAAAATTTCCAACATGAAAAGCATCGTATAAAAGTTATGGCCAACTTTGGTATTTCAAATAGAATAACCGGTTTTATTTAGCATTTGTTGGACAGCGTATTAAAATCTAAGCATAATTTGTTAATAATAATCTATACCTTTTTCTTTAAAAAATAATTTCATGAACTTAACACAAGTAGAGATTTTAAGATTTTTTTTTAATTGATTATAAATTCAAACCGATTAAAAATATGGATGGTGGCATATTAGACATTTAGATATCCGGTATAACCGAGGTGATACAAACGTCAAAATATAATATATTAAAAGTTCAAAGTCAATTAGGCCTAATACCAAATTTTTGAAAATATAACTTTATTCGTTTTCTAGATCTTCTATTAGGCCACTCAACATAAATCACCCTGTATGTGTATATTCTTAAAGGCGAAATGCATTAATTTCACCTATTCTATTTTTAGCTATTGTCTGGAATGCAAATGCGCGATTGCCAAATTAAGGGACGGTTAACGTCGGTAATAAATGAATGTATGTGTCTGGCGTATAAGTCTCATTTGTATAAAACAGCACTGACCTCTAGGCGGTGGATGGCTCGAACTAAAACTGCATAAAAACGCAAGTGTTACCGATTTTCTAAGCCCACCTAATTTTTGTTCCCCTTTCATCCCCGCGTCCGTCTCAACAATTCTCTATGGGTAAACGCTCTCGAGCCCGAAGGCGGGTCTGACAACGTCGATTTTGGCTTGGGAAGTCGGTAGGGTATAGCGTTTTGGGTCTGCATAGTCGGTCAAACAAATCTATATATATATATATTTTTTTTTTTTTTTGACAGGCATGGATTTTCATTGTCTGAAGCTTTAGACATAGCATACGCTAATAACGATGCGGAAATTTAAATAGACAAAAAATTTATCGAGCCCCCTGATTCCAATGTCGACACCAATGAAGATTCCGCTGACGAAGATGACGGAGGCATGCTAAATAACTTAACAGGTCGACAATTACGTGCACCTGTGAGAAGAAAATTGACGAATAATACACGTTTAGGCAATAATTATGACGACTTTTCTGCAGAAAGTCCTAACCAATTATCTTCAGCGCCGGCTAATCAATCCGTAACCGAATCATCTTCTGCATCGACCTCAAAAGATACGTATTGTCCAGAATCAGAGAACAACGACTGGATTCGAAATCGTCTAGCTTAGAAACCAGATACTGTCTGGATTAAAGGCGACATTGAACCTGGAGCCCGCTCATTTCCAGTAAAAGATGATAAGCGAAATATTTTTGAGCTATTTTTTGTCAACGATATTATGCAGCAATAAACAATACATGGTTTCTGTATAGGAAGAATCACAACAAAACCTTCAACATAGAGTTTAGAAGGGAGTTGGTCCAAGTATACTTAGCACGTTATGGTGTACCGGCAAAATCGGCAGGTCCTGCAAAAACGTCTGTTTCACGCACACTTCTGCCAGGTATTCGATATGACGGTATGCATCACTACGTTGCTTTATGTAATAGACGCTGTTGCGCTGGAAATGAATGCTAGAGTTTTGGTAGAACAATGTGTTCTAAGTGTGATGTAGGTCTTTGTGTAGTCTGTTTTGCCAATTATCACACAATATAAAAATTTACTTTTAATAATCCCATAAATAAATATGTATTTTTATAATTGTAAATATTTGTATTTTACAGTATCATATGCGCCCAGTGATACCATATGGTAGCAGTCATTTTCTTAAAAACTGACGTAAGACATTTTGTAAAATATATTTTTTTGTGCAATCCTACTCATATTAACTCAGAAAAGTAAAAATATGTAAAATAACTAACAAAAAATAATTCTTAATGGGTTAAAACTACAATTTCGAATATCAGATTTGCGATTTTACTATACAGGGTTCGTCAGAAACAACATTTTTAGTTTTTTGGATTTTATTTTCAATTCTAATTTTCAATTCCTGGATTTATTAAATTAATTTTGCTTGTTCTGAAACTACAGTTTCGAATATCAGATTTGCGATAACTATACAGGGTTCGTCAGAAACAACATTTTTAGTTTTTTGGATTTTATTTTTAATTTCTGGATTTATTAAATCAATTTTGCGTGTTCTGAAACTACAATTTCGAATATCAGATTTGCGATAACTATATAGGGTTGGACAGAAAATCATGTTTAATTTTTTATAATTTATGATTGAATAAATTAAAGAAATATGATATGTACTAATAAAAATATTTCAAAAGTAGACAAAGAAAAATAGTTTTCTTACAACAAAATCGTTATTCGGTCAGATATAAAATCATATTTTAAGTAAGAAGGCAACAATAACAGTTTGTTTTTACGTAAATTTATTTTAAATGATATCCAAAAAACTAAAAATGTTGTTTCTGACGAACCCGTTCAGTAACCAAAAATCTGATATTCGAAATTGTAATTTCAGCATAAGCAGACGTTTTTATAAACAATGACTTTTTCTTCTATACCTACTAATAAAAAAGTTTTTCCCCTTCCAAACTCTAGCCGTGGACACACTTTAGATATAGAAAAATTACAGAGGTATTTTTTTATTTAAATACATTTTGTGGATAAATTACAGTGAAATAACAATATTTTGTCTAATGTTAGCACATACCTGAAAAATTTTGTCTCCGTGTATTTCTGCCTGTTCAAAAAAATATTCACCGATACCTTTTTCTATTTTAGGGGCACTACAGGGGAGTCCTTTTAAAATAAGTTTATTCATGACTAAGGTATTTTAACTTCTAATCCAATTCTCAAAATTATTTAAGTTATATTAGGATCCTCAATTGTTGTAATCGAAACAAAGTAGTTTCCGTTCAGGATTGGAATGAAAATTTTGTTTTAATAAAAGATGCAAAGAAAATATTTTTGCAATACGCCAAATTTAAGAAAAGTATTAAAGCCAAATCTAATCAGGGTGCTATGGACTTATTGTATTGAAGTCCGTAAATCCATCCCTAGACGCGTTTCGCCATATCATCAGTAGAGCATATTTTTAAATGTTGTTTTGCTATGACCAGCGAGAAGCTGCTGGTGGATTTATAAACAACGCGGTATGGTATAAAATGACAAGTCATGTATGCATTCCATAAGTTAATAAAATCTCCTTAGATAAAAAATTAAAACTACCTAAAAAATCCAAGACTGTCACAAAATTGTACGACCTTAATAAATAAAACGTAAAACAACATTTGACACAGAAGCAAACTACTAGTTTATGTTCTGGGGAATAAAAAGGCCCTTTTAAACTGCTTAAAGCCCTTTATTTTGGTACACATTGTAAAAATCCATGTTTTTAATTTTAAGAAATCTATATAAACAAGGTACCATTACATTTTTTAAAAATGTCCTTATGTCCTTATAAGAAATGGAATGAACCATTGTGGTTTATTTTTACTATGGTATGATTGAAAAAACATATTTTTGGTTATTATTTTTAAAAATCTCTCTTTCCTCTCCCTTTAAATCTACATAATACTGGGTGTTACAAATTTAATGGATTAACATTGTTACCTCGGTAACTATCAGAGATAGAGAGTTGTTTAAATAGAGGCAAAGTTGCAAAATATCAATTTTTGCTTTTGTTTTCTTTATGACAAAATACTGATTATTATGAGAAACCAAGAGCACTTTCTTAAGGCACTTTTTTATGTGCTATAAAATAATAATTTTACTTTCAGATACGTCGGTTTATTTTTTAGATACCTATATCATACTTATTTTTTTTTAAACCACGGACCTGATTTTTTTAAAAATTTTTAAGTACCTTTTAACTTTCCAAAATTATTTTCCTACAGAGTTTCAAATGAAACTGCTCTAGATTTTTTAAAATAATTAGTATTTTTCGTAAAAAAAAATTGAGTGTTTTGTTTTATTTTCGGATATTTCCGAACGTTCGCGCAACTTTTAAAATTTCTTTTTAAATAATTATTCAAGCTATAAAATATGCAACTTTGCCTCCATTTAACCAACTCTCTATCTCTAATAATTACGGAGATAGTAATGCAAATGCATCGAATTTGTAACATCTTTATTTGCCTAAAATCCTTTACGCCGGTGGAGAAGACAAATTTGATTGATATATTTCGCGTCTTTTATAAATAAAATATTATATGGGTTTCATGGTTGTCTCGAAAATTGAATATATACTTACACACACAAATTCTTGTATAAAATCGTATACATTACTCTTTAAGAATTAATTTTTACAAAGAGTGCAACTTATCGCAAAAATGTTTAACTAAATCTTACTTAGGACTCTGTGTATTAAAGTTTTAGCATCATTTTGGTTCGAAGATATTTACTCAAACAAAAAATGTTTGTCTGTTGTTATGACTACCCTAAATTAAAAAAATCAATATTAAAAAAAATCTGTAAGTTTTAAAAAGTTATAAATATTTTTAGATTGTACCTACTTATCACTAGCAATATGCATAAAAGCAGGTTTGCAAAAATTTTTCAAATAGTTGACAAATAAATACAATTGGAAGTACTGATATTTAAAGGCCCTGTATTAAAATCGACACATTAACCTAGTTATCAGGTAATACAATGGAAATGGATTTACACCATAACTCTTAAGTTGGTTTTACCGATTTATGGCCAAGAATTGATCGAAATTCTTCTATGCAGACGCTCAAATTTCTGAGAGAAACAGGCTACGCCTTTTCGCCACAATAAAACGTTTTGTAAATAAATATACTAATATTACTAATACTACTACTAAATATAAAACAATAGTATAAATAAATAAACTATAATCCATGACAATACCAAGTAACGGAGACCTTAATACCACTGATAAAGATAATATAAGTATAACTCCAAAAATCCTTGAGCACCTCTAAACGTTGATCTAGCCCAAAAATATTTTGAAGGGTTGTTTTAACCCAGCTTTTTTAAGTTACTCCATTTTATTCGAGAATACTTTATATTTTCACCGCACCCTAAATTATCTATACCATAATTCCTAACCTAGCGCACAAGTTAAGTATTTTAACGCGTTGTAAGTCTCACTAATAAGAAACAAAATCTCAACAAATTTTTATTTTTTTTGAAGAACTTAATGATTCCAATTTTTTACAAGCTTATCTTTACGTTATGTTAACATAAATTATAAATTATCTCTATTACGCGATTAAAAACTCTAGAATGTTAAGGCACATAATGCGTGTTCAATGTTCAAAGAATAAATATATTTGCTTGTTATAATCTTGCTAATAATATTTAGTACATCCCTGCATATGCACGTTAATGTGTAAATAATTTGTCTATTCATTTTGAAAATAGTGGTAATTGGTAGCGGAGGAATTCTACATAAACCTGACCTTTTATACAGATTTTACATACTACATAAATAGCATCTAAAATTTCTTTATCAATGTGTGTAGCTCAAATACAGGTACGATAAAAACAGTTTGGTAGAAATCATAGCCTAATCAAGCGTATCATTAAAGCAGAAGCTGTCTGTAGTGGTGACCACAAGTTAATTAAGCTACTCAACTTAAATAACTTACATTTACATATTTAGCTACATCTAAATCATTAGCGAATAGGTATTATTACATTCATTAAGTACAAAGATTCTAAATATTCCAGTTAGGAGATGGGGCTAGCCTAAGACCTGGAGCGATGCTGGTGTTGGCCCTTGGCTTTCGTGCGGTGCTTGCCATGATTCTCGGGGACCTCTTCCTACGATGCTGCCAAAAGGTGAATACGAGATTTACCCTGCAGTATGGTGTATATAATCGTTTTATTTAATATTAATCGCATTCACGCTATGTTCATTCGTTCTGCCTACTATTTTCTAAATTTGTTTCATATGAAACTGTTTTCAGTATTGTAATACACCATTTTTTTTAAAGGTTGGTGATATAATAATATTAATCAAATATTTTATTCTGTTGACGGCTGGCATGGCCTCTTGTGGCCTTTATCTCCATGAGAAAACCAACATTTGGTACAGATAAATAATAGATCATTTTATTTTTATCTACGCCACAGTGGAATGTTAGGTCGACCGTCCCACGTAAAAGCAAATTAAATTATTCGGTGAAAACGGTAGTAAACGACTGGCATGCTTTGCAACGCGCTTTGTTAGTTATATATGTTTGGTTGCATAAACCATGAATTTGGTTTATTGTTTATTATTAATTTCATTAAAACACAATTACTAACTTTATTGACACATATTAATAACGAACTGTCCTTTAGCTATACGCTGTTGAAATCTCTTTTTGCATAAACCGCCGAAACTAACATTTTCTGACGATGTTCAGTTTCAGTCGATCATTGCCTTACTTAACCCATATTACAGAACTAAAGTTAGACAGTTGATCTGTGGTCCTGGTTGTAAAATTTATGTGATGATATCAACTACTAGACATGTGCAAAATTCCTGCGCCCAGCATTTAATTAATAATTATTTTGTTTGCTTCACTTTTTTCTTGACGCTAACCGAATGGTGTAATCTTTTGAGAGTACTGCATGCTACTTGTTACATTAAATAACATACTCTTCTCTAATAAGTAGCATGGTGTATATTTTTTTTATACTGATAAGAAAGTGTGCTCGCTCAACAAGTAGACAACATAATACTTAATTTAGCCTTGACGTAGCAGTAATTGCTCTGAAAGCGTTTTTTTGCGTCAAATTACAGAGAAAATTAAGCAAAAAAATATGCGCATAATCTTTCCTGACAGAATTTGATTTATGTCCACCATATTGGAAAAACGGCGGATTTTTTCGGTTTCCCTTATTTTCTCAATTGTTGTACCTCCTGCAGTTGGTGACATACTATCAATAGTAAAGTCTTTAGTTTCTTGGTAGAACTATACAACCTGATTTGTATATTGATGTCTAACACAGTCAGATATACAATCCTTATAGTATAAGAAACTCTCAGGTGATTCGGACCTTTATTTTTCTTACATTTTTTAGTGTAATGAAATATGCCTAAATCTACCGCCGATAGACCTCAGAAAATTGATACAAGTCCAGAACAATATTATTGAGTTTGGTTCGACTTTAAACGCTCCAATAAACTTGCCTCAACCCATAACTTCTGGTTGATATCTTGGCATATTTTTATGAATTTTCTGTCTTTAATATAATGTGCTGAAGGTGATTTAGGTATAACATATGCATGATTATAAATTTGCTAAAGCTCAAGCCATGAAGTCTGAAGATCTTCAACAGAGAGTTGCATTTTGTGAAATGTTGATACGCACCCAATCGTTTAAATAATATAATTTTTACTGATGAATCCAAAATTTAAAAAAATATATTTTCAATAGAAGAAATAATTATTTTTGGCCAAAAGAACTCTCACCTCACCAAGCAAGCTGAATTTTAAGATTTTTTAAAGTGTTTTCTGCATTGTAATGGACAATCATACGAGAAGTCATAAACATCAAGAAACTGTAAATATTTTGGGAACAGTTGACGAAAATTAAGTAGATAATCTGCCCTTTGAAGTTTACCGAAGCTGTTGGTATTAATTCGATGAAGTTTTCGCATATTGTACAACTTCTACTACTGTAGAACTTTATAGAATTTTCGATGATCATTGGATACAACGTTAGGAATCTTGGAGTTGGCCTCCAAGATCACCCGATCTCAGTTCCTTGGATTCTTATTTTTGGATTTTGTATAAGAACAACCTTACAAATTACCAGTAAATTCAAAAAAATAGTCGCTATTTCGAGTTATCTTCGTATTTAGAGATTTCGATCCAAGCGAAATTAGATCTTCTACGACGAATGCAGTGAACAGCCGCATCGTAATGGCCAGTGTTTTGAACATCTGGTAAAAAGTATGATTTGAGTTTTTTTTTATTATTTGTGTGATAGTGTGTATTATATATGCTCAAATACTCCTGAGTATAATACATTTTTTGAGGTTTATTGGCGGTCGATGTGGGTACATCTCATTACGCTTCTTCCATTCACTATTTTTTTTGTTCTCAGATTACTTTTGGAGCCCTCAAACAAAGAACTTTGTGTTTCATTGAAATGTTAATTTTTGAAACTTTCTGAGTTGAGCTTCGTTTCATACATAGCAACTAGTATAGAAATAGTATATTACATAACTAGTGATAAAAGTGATACTTTTCAAAGAGGACATATTTAGCACGAGGCGCCAGCCGAGTGCGGAAATTCTCCGAGTTTTAGAATAATCACTTTCACACGAATAATGTCTACTATTTTTCCTATAACCACAAAGAATTATTAAAAAAGCCTTTGATTTGTGAAAAAAATATTTCAATACTATTGTTGAAAAAAAAATATCAACACTAGTTTTGAAATTAGCATTCTTAGGATTATGTTCCACTTAATATCTGGCTTCATGGTTTGTCAATAGGCTTTTCCTTTATTTGTAGTTTAACTTCATTTTTTCATATGTTATATATCATAGGAAGAACTATTCCTGGATCGACTTCTAGATTAACCAGAATAAAATTTTTTAAATTTAATCACGGAGAGATGTATTAAACATAAATTTAAAAAATCCACACAACAAGGAAGATTTCAATTCAAAATAATTCTATAAATTATTTAATGTTTTTATAAAAAAAAGTCAAATACATCTGATGGGATTCGAAACTGTGACCTTGCGATTTGTAGGCTAGAGCTCTAATCTCTACGCTATCGCTACCAATAAAGATTTGCTGTTTAATACATGATACTCTCGTACGTTTTTTTTTGGTAAATAAGTTTAACGCTTTATAATTACTGCTTTCTAAAATTTGTTTCTTTTAATAAATAGGGGTTGTCTGTCAAATTGGCACCATATTTTTAAATCAAATAGTGTGCCTTGATATTTCAACACGCGTGTGATATATGGCGTTTTCTAGCCAAATTAACCGTGCTTTTTTTCTCATTTTCATAGGTGGTCGTAGGAAAATAATAAGCCAACTTCACTTGGCAAAATTTTTATTAAATGCGAGCATTTCTATCAAATATTTACTATAATATCAAAAATTTTATCTTCATATACATTAAGTTACCATGCTTTAAAAATAATTAATAAAAGTAAAAATGATGGTAAATAATAGTAGTTTGTACAACAAGATGGATATGATGTCCATATCGCACGAGGAAGTAAATTGCTCAAACTTCCGAGCGCAATATGGACAATCCACTCGAGTTGTACAGTATATTTTTTCTACGACTTAACTTCCAAACTGCATGCTAAGAGTTTAAAAAAATTATTATTATTTAAATTAGGCATCATAACTTGTCTTTTAAGTTGGCCATGAACTTGTGAGAACGGTAATAAGAAACAATTGAACAAAAATTAATTTTGATGGCAAACCCATGGACCAAATTACACTGTAACATATTTATCGATTTGGGTAAGTTCTTATATTTATACAAACTCACTTTTGAATATATCTATTTTTCTCACATTCGGCTTTTTGCAAAATAACAGACAAAAAGCGATATATGTATTAATAAAAACGAATAATTTATTTTCTCAACCAGGTAATTTGATTAATAATTGTTTTACTGAAATGCACAAAAGAAAAATAGGTTTTTTGGGTTTATTTCTACTTGCGTAAAGAATTATAACTCCGAAAGTACAACAAAATAGCTGTAGAATTAGTTTCAAAGAGTTAAAAATGGATTTTGTGCATTAATATGAATTACTAACGTTCGCTATGGTCAAATTTTTCAAAATAATCGCCAATTTACAAACTAGCAACACTGTTAACGTGAAAAGAGAAGACGAGAAGTGGCAATAGAAGTGTAGGTAAGTAGAAATAACATAACCTTAGAAATGTTAGTAAAAAATTTTTTTTCTAGAAATCTTATAATTTCGTCTGTTTTATCGGGTTATCGTTATGTTCCACCATTTAAGGAAGAATTACCAGTTAATTGTCTATGTTTGTTGCGTATAATAAAAGTTTTAAGATCAATTGGGGTTCGGTCCCCGTTCAAAATATATCGGAAAATATCCACAAATATTTATAATAATATATATTATTTATATGGAAAAAAATTACCAATGTTAGTAAGAAAACGTTTATTTGGTAGGTATATAGTACATTTTATGCAAAGGTTGTAGCAATTGTCTAGAAATGAGTGGAAATAAAGATATTTTTGAAATAAGAAAGTGGGTCTGTGTGCAAATCTTTAGTTCGGTCAGGAAATAACAATAATTTGATAGAAATATATTTTGGTATTAATTTTGTTATTATACCTTCAATTTTTGCACCATTTCGAGTACTCTTTAGGAAAATATTGTGTATACATAGACTCTGGGATAAATGTTTTGATTTAAATTGAAAAAGAAAAAATTTCCTCTGACAGATTTGCATATTTTTGAAGCATATTGTTAACCTAACTTCTCTCAATTGTCGGAAAACGAATTTACAACATATAAATTTGGCTTCTCTGTAATTGACTACTGTGATTGGTCAGTTTCATAACCTAACTAGGATGGATATAAAATTTTGCCGCACAGTTAACTAGAATAGCCTACTTTACCGGCCACTAAAGTGTAAAGGAAACAGCAAATTTCCATGTGGGGGTAGAAAAAACACTTTACAAACTACTTCGAAAAATTACCTTTTGAAACATTATTTTCATATTTATTTTGCATATCAAGCATAATTTTTCAATGCTTCTTCAATATTATACCCTTTAGAATTTAATTTTAACCATAACTTCATTAATAAATCTGCAATATAGCGCTCCCAACCAAGTTCAAGTAGAGTAGTGAATATTAAAGTAAGCTCCATTTCACCCGTTCTCGCAACGTACAATTACTCAAGGGATTAACTTTCATTTGCAAATATATTTCTTACAAACTGTTAACCGACAACTAATAAAGAACACTTAAACCAAGAAAGCGAAATTAACTTTCGGGTAAAATTTCAAATTTTCGTATTAAGTATATCTCGAATGGCGACCCTCTGGAGAAATCAACTTAGACTGTCTAATATTGCCTCTTAATAACAGTTTCATGTAGCTCGAAGTAGTTGATATTTTAATATTTACTCAATAATAGATTTCTAATTGAGTATAGCTAGCGCAGTTAATTTTGTTACAAAACTGGGTAAGTTTATAGATGAAAAGCTGGTGATATTTTTTAATAAAATTACTACAGTTCATTGTTTGTTAAAAAATATGGTTTATTATTGTCTCCATTCTCAAACACATTTGCTAACTTCCAGGGCCGGCTCGGACACATTTTCCGCCCAGGTGCAAGTCAAAATTTGCCACCTGGGTGTGACAGTTTTTCCGTTTTTTATTTTTTTTCGATTTAATTTTCCGATACCTCGAACCTGATAGACGTTTGCGTTTATCCGACATCTATAATTAAGAAATAGCGTTGTAAAATTTATGTATACATATATTTAGCATTCAGCGATAACCATTTTCATTTACTTCTTTCTTTTATCTATAAATTACATTTAAAATCAATCTGACGAAATTTAGGACGTACCATTAAAAATGCAATTTTAATTCAACCGATGACTTTTTTAAAGTATGAATTTCTTTACTAAGAAAATTGTATACGTTAAAAGCATTGAAAACAAGTTTAAAACCAAAACTAAAATTTCCTGCCTTGGAAAACCAAATTGAAGTTTTTCTAAATGTGCGTTAATAAAATCTAATTTATATTAAACACTATCTTATTCTATCTTACTTATCGTCTTGACTAGTATAATGCTAAGCCAACAATGGTTTCAATTATATACAGGGTGTGTCAGTAAGGTGTCTGTCTTAGATAGCACCTAAACTATTCAAAATAAGGAAAAAAGTGTAATACAAAAGTTAAAAGGTTTTTTAGGATACATAATCTTAAAGTATTTTTTAATCTACAGGGTGGTCCTAAAAAGTGGTACTGAATAATAAAAAAGAAAATTAAATGGGACACCCAGTATAATTTTATATGATTCAATGGAATAAGGACTTTGCAACTCTATTAAAATTTTTGAAGTGAAATGCAACGTTGCCAAGTAATTAATTTTTTTCCGAAATTTTAGTAATTTTAAGGGTATTGTTAAAAAATCATAGCAACCTGTGGATTAACCCTAGGCAAATATAATTTACGTTGTAAGTACTTTAAGGTACGATATATTGATTTATAATAATGATTTTTAAATCTCTTATACAGAACGTTCATTACAAGTTGGACAAGTCGATAGTTTTAAAAATGCTTTATTTAATTTTTTTTAAATAGGACCCCCTTAATTTTTTTAGGCAAAAGAATTTATCTTTCAAAAACCTTACTTTTTTGTTAAACATGTCATATATCTAAATATCATAGTTTTTGAAATATTTTAGGATTTGTCTTAAATCAGGGTAAAAAAGGGAAGTTCTAATTAAACAATTTAGTCAAGAGTGCTTTGAAACAAAAAATAAATAATTTTCTTTGTCACAGCTGTCATTGCAAAATTATTTCGATAACATTTTATGCTTTATTACTGTTTAAAGTTTAGTTTCCCGAACTAACTTTATCGAAATAGAAAAATATGAGTTATGATAAAGTTAGTTCAGGAAACTAAAATTTAAACAGTAATAAAGCACAAAATGTTAGCGAAATAATTTTGCAATGACAGCTGTGACAAAGAAAATTATTTATTTTTTGTTCCAAAGCAATCTTGACTAAATTGTTTAATTAGAACATCCCTTTTTTATCCTGATTTAAGACAAATCCTAAAATATTTCAAAAACTATAATATTTAGATATATGACATGTTTAACAAAAAAGTAAGGGTTTTGAAAGATAAATTCTTTTGCCTAAAAAAATTAGGGGGGTCCCATTTAATAAAATTTAAATAAAGCATTTTTTAAACTATCGACTTGTCCAACTTGTAATGCACGCTCTGTATAAGAGATTTAAAAATTATTATTATAAATCAATATATCGTACCTTAAAGTACTTACAACGTAAATTATATTTGCCTATAGGGTTAATCCACAGGTTGCTATGATTTTTTAACAATACCCTTAAAATTACTAAAATTTCGGAAAAAAATTAATTACTTGGCAACGTTGCATTTCACTTCAAAAATTTTAATAGAGTTGCAAAGTCCTTATTCCATTGAATCATATAAAATTATACTGGGTGTCCCATTTAATTTTCTTTTTTAATATTCAGTACCACTTCTTAGGACCAACCTGTAGATTAAAAAATACTTTTAGATTATGTATCCTAAAAAACCTTTTAACTTTTGTATTACACTTTTTTCCTTATCTTGGATAGTTTAGGTGCTATCTAAGACAGACACCTTACTGACACACCCTGTATATTTACGTCCAATATTTCAAAGAAAAAAAAACAAATGGTTGCTAAAAAGTGCTATATCAATCTTTACCGACTTGGCTTCAAAGCCACCGCCGCCGCCGCCGCCAGTCACACCACACCGCATAGATAAAAGCGGAGCGGCTCGCCCTAAAAAGTGTTTAAATCTGTTTTTTTTTAAATTTTTTATAAACTGCGCCACGCGCCCGGCAGATATTATATTGAAATAATAAATTGTAATCAACAAATAGAATAGTGGAGGTTGAAGACATGGTGTTTCCGACCTAAGAAAAAGTCACAAATTTTCTTATGTGCGCTGCCGCTGATTTTTTGTTTTATTGATTGATGCCCATTTTCGAGTTTAGCTTCGTTTTGCCGCCCCTCTTGTGTTGCCTCCCGGGTGTTTTGAACCCGCTGCACCCGGGTTTAGCCGGCCGTGCTAACTTCAGATTTAAATGTCACCGAATTCAGAAAACAGCTTGTAGACATGAACATTGTTTGAATTCATGAGATGAAGATATACAGGGCGATTCACTACAAGCTTCGTTAGAACTTTTGGAAAAACCACTGGAATTTTTTTTTTGAAACGTTGCAATTCTATATTTTTTTTATGTGCCAGTTATACCGAAAGTGTCTGTGTTATTTTAAATAGTATAGGATCATTTCGGAATGATAGAAAAGTTTTGACTTGCATTGTTTTTATTTGTTTTACATCACAACGTTAGTTTTAGATGTATCAGTATTACCTGAATACGAATATACTTACCAGTTGATACTGATACACCTGAAGACGACTAGACATAATTATCAGTTGAACCGTTGTGATTTAATATCAATAAAGGCAATGCTAATCTCAAATGCTTCTATCATTCAAGAAACATTATTGTCTCCAACCTTCAAGTGATTATTTTTATTGCATTTTTGAATATTTCTCACAGTTTTAAACATTTTTAAAAAAAGTCAAATGTCTTAACTGAAATGTTTTTGAGATATTAGCATTCTAGAATGACATTTGAGGAGCAACTGTGCAAAACGCATTAAATCCATTTTTTATAATTTTCAAGGTAAATATAAAAATGTAGTGCTAGTATCATTAGAACAACCCAGTTTAATCAAAGCGCGATAAATCAATTAGAAATAGCCATATTAAAAACACTCAGCTAAGCAAAACGGAATAATTCCAATTCACATTTAAGCAAAGTGCAATAAATCCAATTCGCATTTAAGCAAAGTGCAATAAATCCAATTCGCATTTAAGCAAAGTAAATTAAATTCAAAAAAAAAATATTCATTTCTGTCTAAAGCGTTTGCATTCTTTTAATTCAATAATCATATATAATTAATAATTATTTCACTGAAGTCTTAAATTTTATTGGCCTTATAAAATAATGTAAACTTAATTACTTCAAGCAAAACATAATAAATCCAAACAAGAAGTAAGCAAAATGGAATTAATCCATACTAACCTGGCAAAATGGCATAAATCCACATTCTGGTTAAACAAAATGCAGTAAATCCACTAAAAAATATACCATATTGTCTGGAAAATCGAAAATTTAGAAAAAAATAGGAAATATTTCTTTTTAATCCTATTACATAAATCATTCTGCGCAACATGAAAATCTTAGTTTTTCTTCTAAGTTACTTTGCTAGTTTTTTAAGTTTTATTCAAAATAACATATTATGGCTTTAATGCGTTTTGCACAGTTGCTCCTCATTTGTAGCACCTTAACAGTGTACCCTGAAATAACAACGACTTTCATGTTCCTATCTTAAATTTCTGTTGTCTACTTAAAAAATCAATTTCCTGTTAAGTTTTGGATGTCCGTTTAAACTGGAAATTAGAATTTTTTGAACAATTATTTAGGTGTCCGATAAGTCCTACAATTAGGACTAAACAGCTGTTATTGTCTACCTGGCCCCAGGAAATCTATCGCTTTATGTACTTTAATTCAAAAGACATAGTAACAGCACTCTCAGCTTGCTGCTATTTTTTAATCTTATACAGTGTGTCCACAGATAGAGTTTGAAAGAGGAAAAACTTTTTTATTAGTAGGTATACAAAAAGTCATTTTTTATAAAAACGTCTGCTTGTGTTGAAACTACAATTTCAAATATCAGATTTGCGATTACTATACAGGGTTCGTCAGAAACAACATATTTTAATTCCTTGATTTACTAAATGAATTTTGCTTGTGCTGAAGCTACAATTTCGAATATCAGATTTGAGATTACTAAACAAGTTTAATTAAAAACAACATTTTTTATAATTTATGATTGAATGAATTGAATAAATATGACATGCAAGGTAGAAAAAATGTTTTCAAACAACAAAATTGTTATTCGGTCAGATATAAAATCATATTCTAAGTAAGACAGCCACAATGGTTGTTTGTTTTTACGTAAATTTCTTTTAAACGAAATCAAAAAACGAACCCTGAATAGTAAATTTGATAATCAAAATTGTAGTTTCAGCACAGGCAGACGTTTTTTTATAAAGAATGACTTTTTCTTTTATATCTACTAATAAAAAAGTTTTTCCCCTTCCAAACTCTATTCGTGGACACACTGTATAACATAACTAATATTAAGTTGGTATTTGTAGAACGTCAATGTTACTATTATATAGCGAGAAAAAAATTAGCATTGTTTTTAAGACATTAAATTAATAGATCTTCATTATGCATATCTAATGTATATATAATTTTATAATAGTTAACCTTGATGTTTCAAAAATATAATTTGATGAACACTTTATATAAGTACTAGTAATAAACTGAAATGGAAGTTATTATAAAATAAATATTAAGCAGGATATAATAATATAGAAGACCGAAAAGTTAATCGTATATCACCTAAATCCTCAAGAGCTTCTTATTGTAAACATCTGCCAATAATTTATGCTAATAAATAAATAGATAATTCGCAAAGTGATAGATACTTTAAATCATTTTTGCCCTTCTAAACAGCAACATTACCGTTTCGGCAACTAGATGCATCCTTGTCAGGCGCTGATTAATACCTATCGGTTCGTTTCGTAAGAAAATCAAGTGTGTAATATATCTTAAGATGGAAAGTTCTTGTGTATGAACACGTAATTTGAATTTCAGCAAAAAGTATTTCCTCGAGCCGTAATCGAACCGACAACCTCTGTATATCCAGTACAGAGCGCTAACCAATTGCGCCATCAAGGAAGTAGGTTCACAACGGCAAATCGGGAAACACTTTCGTCCGAAATCAAATTTTTACTGAGATACGCAGAGTGATAGATACTTGTAAATCATTTTTACCCTTCTAAACAGCAACATTACCGTTTTGGCAACTAGATGCATGCTTGTCAGGCGGCTGATTAATACCTATCGGTTATACAAATAAAGTATGTATTTGCCATTGCGAGTCACTGGATCGGAAGAGGAATAGGCAACAAATACTCGGCCAACCAAAACTGGAACCTCTCTCCAGTTGACCTACACGGACTGGACTACCTGGCCTAAGTGCATCCGGCGCACGGACGGGCCTCTGGAAAAAAAGCATTAATTATTTAAAGCTACGTAGCAGTTTCAAAAGTTGGGGGGGGGGGGGGGGGGGGGGCAAAAGGGTCTGAAAACTGCGGCGCAGGCGAAAAATTTTTCGGGTGCCATGCCCAAAAAAATCTTTTTTGGACCATAAAAAAATTTCAAATTGGGAAAATATATAAAATTTTTATGGAAACTTGTAGAAAGTTCTAATACACTAATATTAATAATTTAAAACTTTATGAAATAAGCAAAACTGAGTAAAAAAATATTAAAAATAAGGTTTATTTTTTATTTATTGAAAACCAAAAAAATATATTAACTATAATCGATAATTATTAGAAGCCATAGTCATATAAAGATTATACATGCAAACACCAACAAAACTTTTTAAAATAATAAATAAAATCCGAGGAGGGCGTCGCGCGCCGCGGCTTTATTTAAAAGTTTTAAGATTTGCGTGAATATAAGTTTGTCTTGCAAGCATTTTGTATAATATGTAAGATAATGTGTTATTTCATCTGGTGCGTTATTGATAGGGTTGCCGTAATTACGTTTCCCAAATATATTTTAAATCTTCTGGTTTTTTGAATTTCGGGTAAGCCCCCCCCCCCCCTCTTTGTCTCCCAAAACCCAATCCAACCCTCCTAAAAATATTGCTATATCAAGAAGAACAAGACAATAAACGAAGACTAAAAGAAAAATATAAAGAATTACCTGAATTACAGAAACGTAAATTATTATTAAAAATTGAAAAAACTGAATAAGAAATTAAAAAAGAACAAGTTTTTTGATAATATTGCCAATAAAAAATTAATTTTGTTTAAAAGTGTTTTTTGGAAAAAGTGTCCATTTATACTTTATGTTTGTTCATTGCTTAACTATCATTATGGGGCAAATAAAAAATAAAGTAGATACTTTTTTAGAATTTACCTCAATTCTACATATAAAATATATAGTACGAAATTAACTCATCTAAGCTGTGGAAATAATTAAATCTTTCATAGATACGTCGTGGAATTCCAAATATTATTAAATTTAGGTCATCCAAGTCATCATCATTGTGAAGTTGATTCAAAAATCCATTTTAGTTTTATAAAAAACGACAAACCAAACTCTAACCTTCAAGCCAAGCGAAGCCAGCTTCCGCCTATCTTATTTCATGTTAAGTGACACTTAAAAACATTTTTTGCGACTGTGCAAACCAGTAAGTGCCACTTTACATTAGGTGTCACTTAACTTTGTCTAAGCCTAATCTTTGCAAACGGCCCTAAACCAATTTCTTAAGACCTTTAGTACCTTAGTACCTTAGATTAAGTAGCACCTAATCTAAGCGATACAAATGGCTATCAATTTTCTAAGTCCGGACGTTTACAAACAGCACACTTTTGTGTTTACTATCACACTAATAAATAAATTTTCCAAGACGTTTTGGGTCACCCTAGTAAAATTTCAACTTAAGATTACTCTATCAAAGAACAATCCAAGTAGAAACAATATACCGGCAATAAGTCTACAATTTATTTCGAATTGAAAGGGTCCTTTGATAAAACTTCATCGTTTTACAACGATATTTGTGCACTAAAAGGAACCTTATTATTTGCTGGGCTTTGGTGATTCCTCCGAAAGATAAAAACCTCATTTCACTTGAAATTCTCCGAAAACTTAAAGCTTGTCCGTTGTCCGGTTCTTTAATGAAACTTTTCTCTTAAACGCACAGCATAGTATGTCGTAGATTTCCAACGTTATTGGGGTCATTCGGAACTTATACAGGATGTAAAAAAAAGTCTGGAATATTGCAAATATTTCAAAAACTACTGAATATAATTGTTTGAAAATTGACATACAGAATTATCAGTGAATAATTACCCGCGCGTCATAACTTATAAGTTATTAAAATCGTACGAATCAAATTTAAGAAATATGGTCAAAACAAAATCTACGTTCATAAATATTATCATGGATGTGCCTAATGTCCCGTTATAATTAATTCAAAAATTTAAGTCTAGTACTATACCAATGTTACCCATACATTTAATAGATCGTTCAAAAGAACTTTATACAATATTTTTCTAAACTAAGTATTATGAATGATTAATTTTTTGAGCATATCTTCATTTAGAGGAGTTTAGCCACCGCCGTAATTTTTCTTTTGCAACATGCCATTAAAAGTTGGAGCTTTTTACTAAAAATAAATACGTATCATAAACTACTTACCGCAAACGCAAAAGAACAATAATAAAAGTTCCAAAAAGTACTATTTATACGAATATAGTTATTTACCTAACAATTGCGGAAAGTAGTACTTTTCCGCACGCGACGGCAGTTGTACGAACGACGCGAAGCGGAGTTCGGGTGTGTTGCCGTCAAGGGCGGAAAAGACACTTTCCGCATGTGTTAAGTACAAAAGTTTTCCTACGATCGATATAGTTCTCAGATAAACGTCAATTAGGTTCGTAATATTATAGGGGAAAGGAGGATAAGATGGCGAATCGGGTAAGATGACGAATTGGAAAATTCCGATTATTGTAATTAGATAGCGCCACTTGGTTGATTGCCGCGTGTAGTAGGTGTGCTTCGTAAGTTGCCTATGTATTAACATCAAAATCTGACTTCGTATGTTGACGATATTTCGCCATTTGTGTTTAATGGTTATGTCAATAATATTAGTGTAAGACGAAATAAGCTTTATAGCGTTTGTGTTAAATCTTATTTTCAATCGGTCTTCAATGTTATGGTATTGTTTATCCATAGCCCATTAAGTTTTCGTGAAATAATATCTCTTTGTTTGTTAATACAAAACTCGATTCAAAATTTCCTGATCGGCTAAGATGCCGAATTCGCTAAGTGGGCAAGATGGCGAATTCGTCATCTTACTTGACCGAAGGATGTGGCGGCATTATTTAATGTGGCTTACGATAAGGTAGCCACAATAAAAAATGCCGTACAATCTTTCAGAGCAACTGGATTAGTCCCACTTAATTCTCAAATATTTAATGATTCTGACTCGAACCCTCAATGACCACAGACAAGCCATACAAGCCTTCCAAGAATGTCGACGAAAACTTAGACCATGATGTACCGTAACTATCTGATGTCACTAATGCTCTTTCAGCAAATATTCACTGCAGTAGGAGGAACATCTCAAAATACTTCCTCTAATGTCTTAGATATTTCACTACCATAACCAGAGCCGTCTAATGCAGAATCATTGAATTGTCTACCTCACTTGCCCATTGCTGCTTATAAATAAAAGAGACAGAGGAAGAAGCTACATACTCTGCATATAACGAGTACCCCTGTTAAAAGTACATTAGAAGAAAAAGAGAATGAAAGAAAAACTAACGAGGATAAAAAAGAAATTAATCGAAGGAGAGAAGAGAATAAAAGAAAGAAAGTTGAAATGAAGAAAAAGCAGATCAAAAAAGGCAAACATGTCAGAAAAGTGAGGTTTGACGATCATGATGATGGGGAATCCGCTGACTCCTCCATATCAGTAAATTACATGGAAGAAGATGACGATAATGTGGAGGAACAAGAAGAAATTTGTTTAATTTGTAACTATTCTGGAAAAAATGAAATTTGGTACGCCTGTTCTCTCTGTCGTTAATGGGTTCATGCAGCATGCTCAGGACTAACATCCGCAGAAGCGAAGCGCAAAGCATATATTTGCGACTTTTGTGACAATAACTAATATATCTTTCTACCTACTGTTTTTTTATTCAATAATTCTCGGCATCTTACCCGCATGCTTTCGTCATCTTACCCATACATGAGGGCAAGATGACGAATTTGTCATAAAATTTTGAACTTACGAAAAAAAAAATTTACAGTGAAGATAGCATGATAAGAAGCAAACAGTTGGGAACTAAAATTATCCTGAATGCTCTAAAATACGAAACAAAGTTTTAGGGCAAAATATGACAAAGAAAATAAAAATATATGCTTACTGTCGTCATCTTTCCCTCCTTTCCCCTACTGTACTTAATTACAAAAATTATTGAGCTAAATATTTATTTTGGAAGTATTTACCTTTATTGAGTGTTTTAGCTAAGGTATTCATTAATTTAACAAATTGTGCGGAAAAGTTATTAGTGCTAGTAGTCCTGAAAAGTTACCTTTCCGCACGATTTACATATAAACACATATTTACATATAAATATTACATAAATCATAATTTTAGACTAGGATAATAGAGAACTGAGAACAAATTAAGCATATCATTAAGTGTCAAATTGAAACCTTTTATATAAATTCTGTCATAATTTCAAAAATAGTGTGGTAAAGTAAAAATTGTGCGGGAAATTTAAATCGTGCGGAAAAGTGGTACTTTCCGCACGATAAATCCTGTCGAAAACTAACTTTTCCCCACGATCGTAGGAAAAATACATTTTCAAGACATAAAAATGTAAAAAAATCCACTATTTCTGACATTTCTACGATTTTAAAACTATTCTTCGGTTCTAGGTTTAAGGGGACTTTAGAAATTAGGCCTTAGTCCACTTTGACAGACTTCAGCGTCAACATCGTGCATCTTAGAAAAAACCCATTATTACTCCCTCCATCTTAGGGTTTCTTTTCTACTTAAAAATACCAATTTTCGGTTAAAAAGTGAACCTGTGAAATCGATTTTCCAAAATTTAACCGTTGCTCAGAGGCGACGATATAGCTATAGTCTATTTCAGAAAGGTGTGTAGTAATACAAGCTTATTAGGTATGCAAAGGGACCAAAGAGTGACCCAACGAATACTTAAGCCACTTTCATAATTTGTCATTGATTTCATTGCACAATTCTTTATTTTCATTAGGTGCAGGTAGTACCGCCCGGGTTTGGGTTAATTTATGGATTTTGCCAATTGTTATCCATTCACAAACACTGAAAATGGTGTGGCAAAGGCGTGCATTATGTATGTACATATTATTAGGTACACTTATTTTTTATTAAACATTTTAAAAAAACATTATACAGAAATTAAATTATAAAAAATCATAATATTCTTCGTCATCTCCTCTTGACGTTATAATGAACGGGTCGAGAGTCTGATCGATCAGATGGTCAAGATCCCACATTTTCTCCCCTTCTTTAATGACATGATGGACTGCTTTTCGCCAGTTCTCTGGTGTCACTTCTTTAATGGATTCATCAAACAGTAGCTTAACGTCTTTTATTTTGAATGTTGTGTTGTGTCTTGCTACAAATCCTTTCACTTGCGCCCATATAAGTTCTATAGGATTTAGTTCGCAATGATATGGCGGTGTGCGCAGCACAGTTACACTCTGTTTTCCAGCTATATATTCTACGGCCCTATTTCATAAAACGATGTTTGTGTAAATTTGCTAGAGCTAATAGTTCCTTCTTTATCAAATTATCTTCTTCTTTTTCTTTGGTTAGTTATCATAAATAATGTAATGCACAAAATTTACGTACGCCATTGCCGACACCGAAATTGAGCCGGACTGGACGGAATTTCCCATTTTATTACTCTACACCTTTCTGAAATAGACTATAGGAGAGTGGCAGGCAATGGTATTTGCAGATCTTTTAGTATTCTTTTATACATTTTTCCTCTGATATTTAATTTTTATTTTTATAAAAGTAACCCGGGAAAACTCGCTTTGAAATATAAATCACAATTTAATACCGCATTACAGCAGCTCCAGTAATTTCTGACAAACACATACATAACGCCTTATACAGTTACCCCTGCGGAGGGGTGCAATTTCCGAATACATATTTGATATTAAAATACTTAAACGGAAACGCAAACGTATAGGAATTATTGCCGAGTATACCGACAACTTTCAAATTAAATTATTATTTAAATGAAAAGCCCGAGATGAGGGCGAATTAGGCGCTCTCGCTAAACTTGCCGGGTAAGAAGATAATATATATTTTATATGTGCCTCATAGTCCGATATTATTTCCCGGAACACTGAATTGGCAACAAATGGCCGTAATTATTGCCTTTCAAAGAAAAATTAATATTTCTAGCAGATTACCAGTTATGCTGATTTAGAATTAGGTTTAGATTCATAGGGACTTTTTTTTTAGATACATACCGGGTGTTGCATCGTCGAGCGGGACATAGGAAATCCCATGTAATTTTAAATGGGGTCAATTATTGGCTTCTCTAATTATTTTAGAGAAAAATTCTATTAAGGTTTATTAGAGAGCACTAAAACCCACATTCAAAAGAATAACTTTAGATATTTTTGATGAGCCCGTTTACGGGTTATCGCCGATTTCTTTTTAACTATTTCTCCTTTTTATGGCCCCGTATTTGCGGGCACCAGTCAAGGTAAAAGATGACTGTCAAATAAAGTTGTCATTTTGAAATGTGTGCTTTATTGTTATAAAAACTCGTACATCGAAAATATTAAAGGTGTATTTATGAGTACAAGTTAATCTGAATAAAACTAAAATAAAGTATTCAATTACAAGGTTAATTATGACATTTTACATGTTTCAATATTTTACTAATTAATAGGTGGGTACTAGTAGGATTTAAGAAGATGTTCAAATATTTCTCCATTGACTGCTAGACAATAACCGAGGCGATCATTAAATTATCTTCTTACATTCGCTAGTTGGTAAACTGAAATTCTATTGCATTCGGCAGAAATAGCATTTTTTAACTCGTCTAGATTTGGGTATTTTTTTATCTTTGTATATCCTGTTTTTTAAATGGCCCCAGAGAAAGAAATCATTTGGCGATAAATCAGGAGACCTGGCTGGCCAATTTACTGTATGATTTAAGCCAATAACATTTCCATTAAAAGCACGGTTTAAATATTCCCGAACAGCCAGGGTACTATGTGCCGGGCAGCCATCCATTTGGTACCAAACTTCCTGATTTTCCCTGGCGGCATCATGTAAAGTAGGTAAAATATGATCTTCAAGTAGTTCCAAAAAATATTCTGCATTTAAATTTCGTGTAAGAAATAAAGGCCCGATAATATTTTCTCCGAAAATCCCAGCCCAAACATTAACTTTTTGTGGATATTGCGTCCTTGTTTCGACAAACCTGTGTTGGTTTTCTTTGCTCCAATATTGATAATTTTGAACATTGGGTTCATTGTTTAAGGTAAATGTGCATTCGTCGGTGAAACAAATGTTTTTTAAAAATTCTCTATCCATGTTTGCTCTTTCAATCATACCAAAACAAAACTCCTGTTGTCGTATTTCGTCCCTATCTCTTAGCTCTTGGTGCTTTTCATATTTGTATGAATAATATTTATGTCGTTTCAAAGCTCGTAACGCTGTGGTTTGATGTAATCCTATGTCATCCTCAAGTTTCCTTGTGCTGATCTTCCCATCATTTTCTTCCACGCACAATAAAACTTGCAAGTCCCTATCAATTCTTACATCTCTTCTTTGTTCCTGCCTTTACAAGTCCCTAACATTTCTTGCATCTCTTCCTTGTTCCTGCCTTTCTTCACATCTGCAGGTATTTATTACAGTGCCTTTTGTCTCAAATTTCTTGATAGTCCTTTCGACTGTAGCAACATGTCTGACACATTTTGATAACTATTTCCTTGATAATACCATTTAATCATCAATATTTTTTCGTCAGAAGTGTAATTCATGGCTAATATTTTCGATGTACGAGTTTTTATAACAATAAAGCACACATTTCAAAATGACAACTTTATTTGACAGTCATTTTTTACCTTGACTGGTGCCCGCAAATACGGGGCTATAAAAAGGAGAAATAAATCGGCGATAACCCGTAAACGGGCTCATCAAAAATATCTAAAGTTATTCTTTTGAATGTGGGTTTTAGTGCTCTTTAATAAACCTAAATAGAATTTTTCTCTAAAATAATTAGAGAAGCCAATAATTGACCCCATTTAAAATTACATGGTATTTCCTATGTCCCACTCGACTATGCAACACCCGGTATAGGTATATCAGACTATTAAAAAAATACAAATATTGATTGGTTGGAAACAGGAAATCCCATGCAAGTTTAGAATGTCCAAATATTTGCTCCCCTGTTGAATTAATAGCGGGGTTGTAGGGAGACTTTTTTATAGGGTCTCGGTGTGGTAAGTGTACAGGCGGAGTTTGAACAATTTTGGACAAGCTGATCCTAACTTATTTGAATATGAATGCGGTTGGGTTTTCATAGGAATTTAATAGGTGATGCTTCGGACACCAGGATTAATTCGACTTGTCAACCTGTAATTTGTCATTGCAAACGATAGGTTTTTTTAAAAATCTTTAAGATATACATTTTACACTGGATTTAACTTGTATTTTCAAACAAAACGAACATTATTTTCACAACGGATGTTTTAATGGAAAAAAATTATTTGACTTAAAATAAAACTTATTAAATAGTATGATGTTTTTATACCCGTTGCCCGAGAGTTCTAGTGCTGATATTTTTATTTTCTTCGACGTGAAGTAATATATTAAGATCTCTTTCATTGTTTTCCTACAGTTTTTCGGAAATAGTTTCAATTTACTTTTATGTGTCTACAAGTGTTTGCTTCTTGAAGCTTTTCAGCTAGTATAAATGAAAACGTAAAAGCCCCAACGGGATTGTCACCATACTACAGACAGCTAAGTAGTATCAACATTTAGACGAACATTTAAATATAACGATGATCTCGTCCACAATCAGATATTTTCAACCAGGTCATGACGTCAGCTATCATAGCTCCATTATCATTTTGTCAAAAGACGAAAAAGAGCGTGAAAATAGTGCGAGTGATTTTTTTTCGAAATTTCGCCTTCGATGATGTATATTTGCATCTGTTATATGAAAGGTAGAAACAAGTCCCTAGATCATATTTATTTATTTGGGATACAAACAGGAAATCTCATAAACAACTAATTCACTAATTCAATAATAAGTAAAATATGTCTACCCTACAAAAACATCAGTACTTATGAGCTAATAATATTAACGATTGATACTAAGATAATAACAAAAAAGAACGTATTAACTATATACAATAATAACAGCCTTTTTAATTCTGTCCATAGATGTTGAAACGAAATCCAGATCTAGGTCCGAAAAATAGCGATTCGAGTTTCTCATCATTCGACTGTTTGGTGAGTTTTGAGAACTAGGTATTTGTATGATGAAATGGAGTGCAAAAAATGTAATTGTATTTTAGTTGTCGCTGTGCAACATTAAACGCCATCTTTGAGACCAGATAAGAAGAGTCAACCCTATTCGAGAATATTTTAAACATGTAACCCAAATCCGATAAGATTCTTCGATTCCGCAGAGACAATACAGGGTGTCCGGTAACTTATGGGCCGTAGGGTAACTGGAGATACGAGACATCAAACTAAGCTGATTAAGTCATTATATAAGTTTTTTTGGATTGTTACTCGTTCTAGAGATACAGGGTGTTGAAAGTAAAAGTTTATTCTCGAAAATAAGCCATAATTTTAAAACGGGTTAATGAATCGAATTGAAAGTTGGCAATGTTATGTTTTTATGAGCAAGAAATAAGAATTTGTAGAAGGGCGCTAGTTGCATACACTGGGCTTCATACATATATACGCTTCATACATACATACGCATGGTACAGGCACAGCAAAGATTTAGTATTCTTAAATTGTTTAGCCTGCTTAGTAATAAAGCCCAAAATCTGACAACAACTGAACGCCAAAGAATTTATGTTTATCAAATAAGAGCTTTTCATCAAGAACTAAGCCAAGGTCCCTTACTTCATTGACTTTTTTAAGAGAGCTTCCATTAATTAGGTAGTCTTGGTTAATAATTTTTTTTTGTTATATTATAGAAAGTAAAACAATTTTTTTACTTAAATTTCCACTGGTGTTTTTATTTGACAATACGACATATATCACTGCACTGCAGTGCAGTGAAACATGTAAAAAAAAACTGTGACTGTACTACCGTATTGTCAAATAAAAACACCAGTGGAAATTTAAGTAAAAAAGTGTTTTACTTTTTATAATATAACAAAATTATTATGGATTTTCACCAAGTATCGACTAAAAATATCAAATAATATTTCTATTTTTAGAAAATGCAATTTCCTGCAATATGTGAAAAACGCAGGAGTTCTTGTTGTACAAGGTCACAATCGGCCAGTGAACGAATCTGCTTACACTAAACATCCTGTATACAATCATTATTCATGTTCAGAGATACGAGAGTATCTGCTGAGGGGTCGTTCCTAGTTGATGTAATATCGTGTAAGGTTATTGCAGACCGACAGGCGGACAGCGCGTTGTTATGTCCCAGACACAATGGTGCTAATGTACAAGGGGCGTAACTTTTGCACAATGGGGAATAATTGGCAGCAATGTCGCCTTTCCCGACAAATGAATAACTCCAAATCACGAACATTTTAACTTCTATTTCACGAAAAATTAAACGTTTATGCAACAGAACACTAACTATGGCAATGCAATTCGGTAATTTTCGAATTTAAAGGACAATAAGCTTAATTTACAGGTCTAATTTACCTTTATTATTAATGAAACTTATTAATTTCTTATTTGATTTATTTAGCGTAAAAATGGCTTTGGGAGGACCGGCATTTAGCTATCTTCGTCTTATTTTATGAAATGAAAGAAAATAAAACTAAAGTTATTTAAATGTCTCATACTTTAATGCCAATAGTAGTTTGTACCACAAGAGTGGATTATGATGTCCATATCGCACGAGGAAGTAAATTGAGCATGACGCAATAGGCGACAATTCACTTGAGTTGTACAGCATATTTTTTTCTACGACTCAAGTTCCGAACTTCGTACTAAAAATTTTAATAACTATTTAAAATAGGCATCATAACTTGTCTTTTTAGAATGGCAATAAAAAAATAATTGAGAAAAACATTAATTCGTTGGCAAATCCATGGATCAAATTGCACCGTAACATATTTATTGATTTGGATAATCTCTTTGAATATACTTATCTATTTCTCTTACATTCGACCTTTTGCAGATTAACAGACAAAAGCGATATATTTATTAATAAAAATGAACAATTTATTTTTCTCAATCATAGTTTGATTAAATTGTACTGCTGAAAGCAAAAAAGCTTATTCGGGTTTATTTCTGCTGGCGTAAGAATTATAAATTCGAAAATACAATAAACTAGCTCTAGAATTCGTTTTAAACAGTTAAAAATGGATTGTGTGCATTAATATGAACTTATAACGTTCATTAATGGTGAATTTTTTCAAAATAATCGTCATTTTACAATCTAGCAACACTGTTAATGTGTAACCTTAAAACCTTTAGTAAAAAATGTAATTAATTTTTTTTTCTTGAAATCTTATAATTTCATCTATTTTATCTGGTGTTATGTATTCATCTTTATGTTCCACCATTTAAGGAATATTTACGAGATATTTTTCTATATCTGTTGCGTATAATAAAAAAATGTAAGGTTGATTGGGGATCCCAGTTCAAAATATATCAGAAAATATCGCGGTGGAGAAATATTTGCATGGAAAAAAAACGACCAAGGTTAGAAAAAAACGTCCATTTTGTAGGTGTAGTACATTTTATTCATTAAATCTTGTAGTAATTATCTAGAAATAAGTGGAAAATGGAAAATGAATTTAAATAAAAAAGTACATTTATGCGCCAATCTTTAGTTCGGTCAGAAAATAATAATAGTTCGACAGAAGCACATTTCGTGCACTTTTTAGGAAAAAAAATTGTGTATGCAGATAAATTATTTGATTTAAATTAAAAAAGAACACATTTTCTCTGAGAGATTTGCATAATATTGAAGTATATTCTCAACCTCCCTTCTGTCAAGTGTCAGAAAACGTAAAATTTACAACTTGAATTTGGTTTCTTTGTAATTGACCACTGTGATTGGTCAGTTTCATATCCTAACTCGGATGGATATGAAATCATATACGTTCAGTTAACCGGAATATCCCACTTTTCCAATCGTTGTGACAACAAATTTCCATGCGGAAGTAGAGAAAATAAATTATAACTACCTTTGAAGAAACGTCAAATTAGTGAGCAAGAAAGGTTTAATAAAGCTTAATATCAAAAACAATAGTTTTCTTGACAAAAAAGTGAAGTTCCGGATCTATATACTATTTTAAATTTATTTGAATGATCGAAACTTTTTATTTAGTATTATTTATTTATTTATTTGTTTTCGGGATATCTGTCAAAACAAAAAAGATATGTGAAAAATAAAATATGGTTTTCATATTCATCACCAAGTTAAGCATCGGTAGCAAATATCAATTTGATTGGTAAAGAAATAATTGCCGTATGATGTAGTAGTAGTAGAGCGCATGTCTTCATAATACTTTCTAACAATAAATATGTATATTTTTTTAATTTATATTTTAAGTGACCTTTTGAAACATCTTTTATTGGTTCTGTTGTGTTGATAAAACGCTTTAAAACTATTTTTAAATAAACGGGGAGAAATAATACTCTAATGTCGGGTTGCACAAAGAATTTTAATAATAATTATTTAACCGCCAAGTTTGACTGTGACATAAATGACTTTGACAGGCATTATATACTCACATTTAAAGGTGCGTAATTAGTAAATTAAAAATTGAGGTAACCGGACCAGTATGATTGTGAGAAAATTATTTCTGTTAATGTTACGTCTGTCACAGTCAAACTTGCCGGTTAAATAATTATTATTAAAATTCTTTGTGCAACCCGACATAAGTCAACCTCAATCACTAAGATATATTCAGTAAGAAATTTTAAACTGTTCTACATGTTTCGAACGCATAAACGTTCATCTTCAGGAGAAGTATAGTTATATAATATAGGAAATTGTAAGTGACACCCTCATAGAGCTTTTGAGAAAGTAAGGTTGTTGAATAAAGTGATGCTTACATAGAAGTAGGGGAGAAAAAATACTATTAGGTTCTAAAGATAAATATGGGAGTTAAATGGTAATTTAGGGTGATGAACTGAGAAACGTTATGTGAGAACATTATAGAAAAAGAGCAACAACTTAAGTAGTGGAGTATATTGTTGAAAAATTGTTGGTTAATGGGGATATTTCAATTTTATTCGAACCCTTTGAAAACTGCCCACGTCCCTTCAGGGAATCATACCCTAGAGCAGGGCCGTAGCTAGACGTTATTCATGGGGGGGGGGGTTTTAGGTTATTAAGTTAAAAAAAAGTTGCATTTTTGGGTTCCATGCAATTCGAAAAAAGCGCCGCAGGCAAAAAATTTTCGGGGCCACGCCCAAAGTTTGTTTAAAATGCACCTAACTACTATCAAATTTCGAAAATTAAATTATTACCTCTCCCACTCTGCATGGTTGGATTAAATTTGTTTTGGTAAATGGTATTTTTTACTTTTTTTTTGATATTCCTAGCTGGTTCTTTATTAAAAAAAAAACATTTTTTATATTTGTGAAAATATGAATATTGATAACAAACCAAAATTTTAACATAAGACATATGTATTACTGTAACCAGCGTTTTTCGGGCTCGCTTTTTCATTTAAAAATAAAGTAAAAATCGCTCACCACGCCAAAATTGATGATTTTTTCAGAAATCATGTTTTCATTTTAGGAGCATGGATCTAACAGCAGTTTTTGATGAAAATGCTTATAGATAGGTTTTCAAATACTCCTTGTTAAGTGCCGTTTTGTATATTCATAATAAAGCATTCTCGTTTCTTCACGCACTACTTTTTATTATAAATTATCACACTTCTTCCATAAAAAATGTTTCAATTAATTATTTTTTGGTTTGTTGTGCAAATATTTTATTACATTGGGTTATATTTTTGTTGATTGAAAATAGCGCTAAAAAGGCAGAACGGAAGAGACAAGTATATATTGGAAAAATGCTATAAAATATTATTCTTTTTACTCGGTTTCCTTCAAAATTGCATCAAAAATCAATAACTAAAACAATATGCGTCTGAAAACCCTAATCTCTATGTACATAAAATAGGACTTTTAGAAGGAAAAGTTTAAAAACTAAACGTTTCCTACAAAACCTTTGTAATCTAGGCTAAGAATACATTATTTAAAGATTTAAATTAAGTGTCCAAGCGTTCAAAAATTAGTATGCAATTAGCTTTTTAGAGCCGAGCTCGGGGGGAGCTGCCCTTCCCCCCCGCCCAAAGACGCCACTGGGTCGGACTGACCACAGAACAGAACTGACCAAACGCACTTGTCGGAAATGGAAGTTGTCCAACGGACGGACAAATAAAATTGTTAGTAAATCTTAAGGTGATGAATGAGGTAAAGCGAACGTGGAAGGACACACCTTGATTCCTTTAGGTAATATTGTTTTTAGTATCTAATATATTTTAGTAATATTTTTTTTTGAAAAGATTTTTTTCTATCTTAGTAAGGCTAGGGAGACGATTTTAGAGTTGGGTAGTTCAGTCAAGTAATATATCATGGGGGGGGGGGGGGGGGGGGGGTTGAACCCCCTAAACCCCCCCCCCCCCCCCCCCCCCTTACCTACGGCCCTGCCCTAGAGAATATCTTTGAACATCACAATTTATTTATACATACAACAATAGTACATCTGTCTTGCCAATACACTTATTTTTTATTTTACCCATTTAACAACAGTTTCTCAACAATATACTTCACCACTTAAGTTGCTGCTCTTTTTCTATATCATTCTCACATAACGTTTCTCAGTTCAGTCACCCTAAATTACCATTTGACTCCCGTATTTATCTTTAGAACCGGGTAGTTTTTTTTCTCCCCTACTTCTATGGAAGCATCACTTTATTCATCAACCTAACTTCCTCAGAAGCGCTATGAGGGTGTCACTCACAATTTCATATACTAGGTATACAATTTAAAATTTCTTATTAAATATATCTTAGTGAAGTTTTACTTTGAGTATTATTTCTCCCCATTTAACAAGTATGGACTACTTCAAATTATTTTTAAATGATTTTGAGTTTTAATTGACCTAGTTAAATTATTAATTTCAATAAGTCCTTTATAAAATACTGATTTATAAGCTACGTTTTCCAAAAAATTAAAAAGAATGATCTTTGTTTCGCGTTAAATAATTATAAAGATAACAATTTATAACAGTAAACTCCTTCAAATGTAAAGGTAACATGCCATTTTGAACTTTATAAATAAATATTATGACCAAAAATAATAATTAAATTTTTTACATTTGACCATTCATTTTTTTTAGCATTACATTATTTTTGAATATCTATCCATATTAAGTAAAATTATCTTCGTTTTGTTTTGTAGAATTTGTATTTTGTATATCTCCATCTGCGATAAACAAAATTGTAGAACAAATACAAAAAATATGGTAAAATTAAAGCTATTTTTTTCCAATAAAATTTTTAATTTGAACTTATTCTTTTAAATCAATTTATTTTTCCCGCAATTCTAGAAATTAAATTTTAAAATTGGATATTAAATTTTAATTTAGGCAAGGGCCTGTCGACATATTAAGCACCGGTTCCCGCAGATCACCGAAGTCAAGCGGTGTCGAGCGCGGTTAGTACTTGGGCGGGTGACCGCTTGGGAACACGGCGTGCTCTTGCCTCAGGGAAGAGTGTAAAATGAATCGACACCTAGCCATCCTATTCACGCCGGACAGGCCGGATGAGATCGGATATCTCGTAGGATGAAGGTGCCGTTTCACACTCCCCAGTCGGTAGATCACATTAAATTTGTGGTCGATGACCGGTTCAAGATGGCCTACGTAGTCGGCGAACCGTAAAAAAAAAAAAAAAAAAAAAAAAAAAAAAATTTTAATTTTGAGTCAATTGGAATACCTAAATATTTAAATGAATTTACTATGTCCAGTCTATCCCCATCAATTAAAATATTTAAATTGGTGAAATTTGAACCCATGCACGCAACACGCAACCATGCATTTTGTTTTGAAGACATTGGTTTTACTTTTTTATTTTTACCAAATTTGATAATAAAACAAGTTCTGAATTTAAAACTGTTAAAATTTTATTAGTAAATATATCGCTTTTTGTCTGGTACTCTTCAAAAGGCCGAATATGAGAAATATAGATATATTCAAAGTAACTTTGAATGAAAAATTGAAATCATCTACACGTGGAGCTTTGATGATCAAATCTATGTTAAGCTTAAAAGAAAATATCGATATAAACAAATATTATAAACTGATAGCCAGGGGCGGTTCTAGACCCAAAATATTGGAGGGGCACCACAATGGCGCAGCCACAATTTTTGGTAGCCTTCGCAAGCAATCAACGCCGCAGCCCAAAATTTTTTAGGATCACGCCCAAATTGTAACAAATTATGCGAGGGGTAAACCACTGCCTTAAATTTGTACAATAAAATACCCTTTTTAACAAAAAATACCCAAAAATACCTTGTTTTCTGAAAAATACCTTAAAAAAAACCTAAAAATACCCAAAAAATACCCTAAAAATACCCAAAAAATACCCAAAAAATACCCAAAAATACCCAAAAATACTTAAGAATACCCGAAAATAGCTAAAAATACCTAAAAATACCTCAGTAAAAAATTACTTTCGCTAATGACCTTGCGTATTATTTATTCCATTTTAATAAAGATACACTATTTATTTTAAATACCAGCATTTATTTCTTAAAAACAAACATTTAGCTTCAGAAATTTGCTAAAAATAAAAAATAAACTTAACTGCCTAACTTTAGCATGACAGGAATACATAGATACTAAAAATAGGACAGTTTTGTGGGTATTTCGTATAGGCTAAATAAAATAGGTATAAAACATTAGGTACCTCGGTATGTACTAATTAAACATAGGGGAGAGCCGGGCAAGTTCGGCATGCTAAGCTTTGAACATTGACATATGATACACAAGATAGTAATTTCTAACCCTATTTTGTGGAAACATAGATTATCCCTTTGCAAACATATTGACCGATATAAAAAGTCCAAAATGATTTAAATATTTATTTTATTACTAAAAATATAAAAAATGGCCGATCGCCGAATTTGCCCGACAACGGCGGGCAAATTCAGCAAAAAAAACTAATCTCTACACGAATCGCAAATAAAAGTTCCTGTTCCGCTATAGTCACTGCAATCCTCATGGACCCATTGCTTACATTGATCGCACTGTATCCATTCCTCCTGAGTTTCGCCATACCGTCCATTGCAGAATAGGCATAAAGTTTCTTCATTGCTCTCTGAAACGTAGGCTCTACTTTTTGCTTTTGATTTTTGTTTCTTTGATGTAGACATTGAATTATCATCACTTATTTTTCGTTTGACACCTGCCTTTTTTATTTGCTGCTCTTTACTCATGACTTTTTCTTCCACGTTATCTTTGTATGGGGTGCTTGTCAGCACTTCAGAGCGTTCTTGTTTTCGGCCTCTTGATGCAGTATTTGAAGCTTTTTTCTTTGGCAAAGGAGAAATATCAGTTATTTTAACACAAGATGTCGAAGGTGTAATGACTGGTTTTGTCAAAACTTCAATATATTTTTGATTTGCAGTAACTTCTTTAGTTAAATTTATTTTAGATGGCCCGGCTTGTTCAAAGTCAACTGCCACATTCACGGCTTTAAGCGAACTTTCTGATATTGGCACCGACTCTTTAATAATCACTGGGCTAGGTGCGGATGGGGCCAGAGAAATAGTACCACCAGGCTTGCTTTTGTCAAAACAATTATAATCTGCAGTAACTGGATAGGAGAAAACAGCTGAAGTACCAATAAAATCATTTTCCTGAAATACATCCGAATTAAATGGACTTATGCCAGATTTTTCAAAGGACTTTAAAATATTTCTAGATGAAAATGCACTGATAAAAGCTTCTTTTATGATCGGCCCAAGGACATATTCAGATATCCTTTCACCTGGGTGATTTGTCATATATTTGTCCATTTCTTTGGCAAGATATGTCTTGAAAGGTCCAAAGACGCCCACATCAAGAGGTTGGAGTTTGTGACTAGTATGCGGGGGAAATGTTAACATCACGATCCCATTTTCCCGGCATACATTTATTGCTTCTAATGACTTGTGGCTACCATGGCCATCAAGTAGAAAAAGAGCAGGGCGATATTTCGATGGTTGTACGCATTTAATGAAATGTCTAATATATTCAAGAAACAAATTTGAATCACTCCAGCCTGACGGATTTGCAAATCCTATGGTGCCAGGAAATGAACCCACAAGCAACTGGGGACTCATTTGGGTTCTAGAATAGATTAACATCGGCGGAATAAAGGTTCCTCCAGCACTTATGGTGCCCAAAAGCGTTAAGTTTTTTCCTCTTTCAGCCGATGTGATTCTTCCAAGCTGCTTTACACCTTTTTCGGCAATAATTTTTCTTGGTTTCTGCACACAAGTTATGCCAGTTTCGTCCACGTTAAATATTTTGTCAAGAAGAAAGGAATACTTCTCTTTAACTTCCTTCAGCAGATGAAAGAATCTGTCTACCTTAAATTTTGTAAATCCAGCTACTCTCGCCATACTTGTTGCCTCAGGTGTTCTTAGCGATAAATGGGCTTTGTTCATAAAACCTTGCAGCCAATCTTTTCCTGCCATTTTCTTAGCCGTGTTAAATCGGTGTGGTACATTATTTGCCACAGCGTACTCATAAGCTAATCTTCTTATGTCGACAGGAGTCATCCCATAAAACATCTTCTGTAATGTAACAATATGGGTTTTCAGCTCGTTTTCCATATCTTGATTAAAAACGGATTTAAAACGACCTTTACAGTAAACTTCTGGAATCTCCTTATCTTGCCAATACTGTAAAGTAGTTCTGGGTATTCCATATTTCTTCGCGACAGCAGAAAGATTTTTTGGGTTTCCATTTTTATATTCCAAAACTGCTTGCTTGAGTGTTTCTTCGTCGTATTCATTTTTAGTCTTTCTGATGTATTTATGTACCATCTTTTACCTAGAAATAAGAAAAGGTATATTTAGAAAGGACAAAAATGTAGGCGGGCAAGTTCGGCAATAGTATTAACGATCTTGCCCGCAATGTACGTAGAAGAAGAAAATGTCAACAACTTCGTTTGTCTGGACTATACCCTTAATTCGCTAACGTTAACTACATAACCTAACAACAACTAATGTCATGATTTAAGTAGGTTTGACATAAAACAAGTCGGCAAAAAAATAAATAAAGATATTAAATAGTCAATACTTACAGCAGGTTTAGCAAAAACACAGAAAATTGATTTAAATTGAGGGAATGTATAACAAAACTACAACAACGTGACTACCATGTGCCAGGCATCGACAATGCATGGATTCTAGGATCTCTACGGCGTAGTCCGGTATAATGAGAAAATAAAGGTATTGACGATGTTGCCCGCTATGCCGAACTTACCCGGCTCTCCCCTACTAAATATAAATGATTAGACTTATGATTAACCATAACAGAACACAAATATTTACTTAAGAAATTTGCTAAATAAATCAACAAAACTTAACAGTCTAAACTTTGGCATAGTAGGAACAAATTCTTAAACTAAGCCACTTTTGTGGGTATTTGGTTTTGGACTTGGCTGAATAAAACAAGTATAAAACGTTAGTAGGTACACCTAGTTTCACGGCTAACTTCCAGGTGAATAAAATAATTTTAAATTTGCTGCAATTTTTAGCCGCAACAGCCTATATATTTTCGGGTCGTGAAACTTCGTCTTTTAGCGTCTTTACAAATCAATAGTATGCGTAAGACAGAGAAAGAAATTCCTTTCATCACTATTAAACAAGATAATGTGATTTTAATGCTTTGCAATGAATTTAAGAGACTCGCTGGCAATAGGTTGACGATAATTAGGTCACAAGAGTGGGGATGGGGGGTATAAGGGTTTAATTGTTCGCTGTTTGAATATTAATAATAAATAAAATTTATTGCGATTAAAATTATTTAAACCAAATAATATGTTGCGCAAGAAAATCTATTAACAAAATTTGACATGTATTGTGATGTATCGGTGTCAAATTGTAATGATCGACAATATTGATACAATGAACTATGCGGACGCAAAGACAAGGTGACAAAGGGAATCAGTGATTAATGGTTAATTCATATAGACGCGAGTCACGAAAGGCGAATCGCGAATTTCTTTCTCATTGGTCGATTTCAAATTAAATTTAGTGGAGGTAAAAATGACAAGAGGTTTTTAAGTTATTTTGCGAATTCGCAAAATTTTAATTTAGATGACGAGAATCTTGAAGGTATATATTATCTTATTGGCCGATTTAAAATTAGTGGCGGGAAGATTGATGTTGTCATCCTTTAGCCTCATTTCCTGAATTAAATTATGATAGGCACCCTGTTTCTTTCTAAATTGAAAAATCTCGCAGGTTTCTATTGACCTGTGTTTTGTGTGCTCTATTTTTTAACAATAAATAGGCAGCGATTGCTCGTCTTCGTCACCAATGCCAACATAACAAATTTGCATTGTTCATTTGGACGTTTCTTGATAATTAAAGTTTAATCAACAATGAAAAAGAGATGAAAACCTAAAACGGAATTACTTATAGGTAAAAATAAATATGTGATGTCAATGTCACTCTGTCAATATTTCGAGAATATTCGTCGTATCGTATATGAAATAGGAAAAAATCGCAATTTTTTTTGCGTATGTTTGCGATTCGCGTCTAAGTATATGAACTAACCTAGGGATATATACTAAAAAAAAATATTATCAAAATTCGACAGGTGCTGTCAATGTCAAATTGTAACAATAAACGATAAATTGATGAGAAGGATGAATCCAACTAAATTGCTCATCACAAAGTTCGAAAAATGGTTTTGTTGCCGTTTCACCAATCACAACACTTGGTTTAGTTTCGTATTACCCATTGTTATTTTATATCACTTCCTGAATTTGGGAGTAGATATCTTAGGTTCATTTATTAGTTTTCTTTTTAGGAAATAAACCAAATTATACAGTAAATAAAAAAATCTGCGTAAACAGTGATTAACGGGATAATGCTGTGTAAGTTGTGCCCAAAACAACAAACTGTTCTAATAAGAAAATTAGGATAATTCTTGCCCTGGGACATTAAACAAAAAAAATATCAAAAATATCTCAAGATATTGACTAAAATTATAAAACTATGTTATACAGTGAGGACCTAAAGCCCCCCCCCCCCCTCTAACTTCTAAATCGTTCGGTATATTTTAATGAAATTTAGAACAATACTATTTGAGTAACGTCGGGTTGCACAAAGAATTTTACTAATAATTATTTACCCATCAAGTTTGACTGTGACATAAATGACTTTGAGAGGCATTAGATAGGTACTCACATTCAAAGGTGCGTGATTAGTAAGTTAAAAATTAAGGTAACCGGGCCAGTATGATTGTGAGAAAATTATTTCAGTCAATGTTACGTCTGTCACGGTCTGTCACAGTGAAACTTGCTGGTTAAATAATTAATATTAAAATTCTTTGTGCAACCCGACATAAATCTTGCATATTTTGACATACTACTGTAAATTTCTAGATGACAGCTGGGTCCGCTTTTTTGGAATACATTCGTCTACTGATACCTCATTTTAAAGGTATTTTAATGCTTGAGACATCCTCTAATTTAAAAATTTTAAAAAAAATGTAATTAAAAATAAATTAAAATTAGTTTTTGCAAAAAATTTCTGCATACTATGCGTTCCGGATATGATTCATTGAACATACGAACAGCAGCTTGGTAATTTTGACTAGCTTCGCCAAAATAACTTCTTCAAATTTATCTTGTAAAGAACAAGCCATTTAAGACAATTTAGGGCTAAGAATATTTTCTGTCAATCAGTCATTTAAAAATATTATAACAGCAACAATCAATAGACACAACATTTTTTTTTCAAAAAGTAATTTTAATTTTTTTTAAATTAAAAAAAAATGTTAATTGGAGAACCCCATTTCCATTTAAAAAAATATTCTAAAAGCGGACCCAGCTGTCATCTTGAAATTTACAGCTCTCGACATTGGTATGTCAAAAACTGCCAGACTTAGTACTCAAATATTATCTTGTCTTGGCCTCCTAAGAAGTAATCGAAATAAATAATTAATCTCAACTTTTAAACTCTATCTCCTTATTGTCGAAAATACTATAAAATAATCTTACCTCACTTTCGATCTTTGTCACAGTCAATCAATGGCCAAATTAATATTTAATTTTAACAATCGCGCAACAACGCTAACGATCGCGCAACAACGCTTAGGCAGGCCGACACTATTAGTGGACCAGCGCAAACATCGGGGCAGTGTTGCCAGACTGGTCACCGAATTATTCTGCGGATTGGATCATCTGCTGAATTGTGTATCAAGGTTGTATTATCAGATATATTTTTATTGGCCCCTTGCCCTTACTTCGTCCTTACCAATAGTTTCAGAAAAAACAAAATTCTGAATATTTTCATTGTATATTGTGTTTTTAAATCTAATTGTTAAAGTAGGTATTCCTTATTTATTAAAAATTCTTTAAAAATCTGCAAATTACGAAATGATTCTGCGAATGAAGATGCTTCCAAAAATCTGCTAAATGCAGAAAAGTCTGCTATTCTGGTAGGTAGTTATTTATACGGACGATAATTTAACAAATAATGCTAATCGACTTAAGATAGGTATACCTAATCGGAGAATGAAGTGTGGTGCCGACCCGGCAATAATGATTTTGCTCCAATATTGACATATTTATGTCTTTTGTTGTAAATTAAATTAAAAATTATTATTAAGGAAACTATTTTAGTATTTATGAGCATGTCTAGTTTGAAAGCGTAAATTAATTCACGTGTAATGTTTAATGGTAGCTTAGCGATAGACAAGAAGACATCAAAACGGTTAACCGCTAAAACTAAAGATCTGGCAACACTTATCAATATTAAAAACGTCATTGGCTGGCTGCATTCCATTCGCTTCTTCCCAGAATGTTATTATTATTCGGTTTTACTCGGCTGTATATATAGTGCGTATCATATTAACAATCCACCAAATTTCAATATTTCAACCTGGAAGTTAACCGTGAAACTAGGTGTACCTACCTCGGTACCTACTAACTAAAAATACTATATAAATTTTAATGATTTAAATTATGATTAACTCTAAAAACACAAATATTTAACCGAGTATTGAACTTAATAAATTCTCTCAGTAAATTTGCCCCTCTGTCAAGCGGGTGCTCAAAGTATTGGAGCTAAACCAACAAAACTAACCACTATTAGGGGCTTAATACTAGGGCTCGGAATTTTTAAAATCTAAGTATTTGAGTAGTCGTTTGGTATCGAGTTTGGTATGTTATTCGAATAGTCGAATAATTCGAATATAGTAGGTATGCAAAAACACTACACAAAGAGACACACTTCTCTGCTGTTTATATACCAACTACCAACCTGTCGACCTGTCGTGCTTACTGCATATAATATGTAATACTTCTATTGCTAGTCGGGCCGGAATTATTGTTCCGCAAACATTACGGTGTGGACTGATATATCTCTCTTTGTCGCTCTCCACAAATGTACCTTTGTGTGCATGCGTGAGCAGCGGAATTGCGCGGTTGCCGCGGTTCCATAATTGTAATACGGCGATTGAAAGCTCCCTGTAAGGCCATTTCGCGGTGTTACGCCGCGAGCATGCGCGCAATCGCCATTAAATTTTAAAAATTGCTGGATCCGTTACTTTTTATTAGGAAACACTTGAAAGTACCAATTAATGCCTAAAAATACCTAAAAAAATACCCAAAAATACTTAAAAAATACCCAAAAATATCCAAAAAATACCAAAAAATACTCAAAAATACCCAAAAATACCCAAAAATACCCAAAAATACCCAAAAATACCCAAAAATACCCATAAATACCCAAAAATACCCACAGCTTGTACAATAAAATACCCCAGTGGTTTTCGCCTCGAAATTATGTAAATAATAAAGCACCCGGAATTTTTTTTTATCATTGGCATGAAATCATAAGTAGTTAGCAATTCGATCAGAGATACATTTATTTATTGAGTTAGGTTTCACGAAAAAATAATATTTGTATTATTTCAGTTTTCCTGAGCTGCATTGTAGGGACATAGGTTTTGGATATGATTACCTAACATGTTTCGCGAAGATTTTTGCTTCAATGCGAGGGTGCCTGAAACCTGGACTAGGGGCAAAATTTAAAAAAAAAAGGTTTTTCTAATTCCTTTATTATTTATTATTATTCTGTGTATAAAATATGTACTAATCTGATTGTATTTCTCTCGAGATATTTTAAAGTTTTTTTCAGAAATGTTGGGAGGTCCTGGGCCCCCCCAGGTTCCCCCGTAGAACCGTCCCTGCTGATAGCATTCATAAAAAGGAAATACATACATACATACCCAAGAAATCGGGCGTACTTACCACAGAAGACAGTGACAAATTCCTAATAGAACCTCCTGGTAATGAATAACTTTTAAGCAAAGTAAGTACCTACTTAAATACATAATATGAGTTCTTTTTTCAATTTCTTCTTTTCTTATATTTTTTAACAATTAAAAAAAATATTATCCTGACAATAGAGTTTCCTATCTAAAACTATAAAAAGTAAAAATATAGTAAGCCACTATAAAAATTTTCTTGTATGCCACTGGTCTTGTCGTCAGACTCACTTGTGTCGATTATAAAAAAAAATATTGTAGGTACGTTACACAACCGAAAAATACGTTTATTTCATTCTGTCCAGTAAATTTACTTACCCTGTCTCATTTGCGGCCGGTAAATGGAACATTACAGTATCAGAGACTGTATTGGGTTGCCCCTAGCAACAATGGTATGATTTAAGAGACAATGACTGGTTACTTTCGATTTTTGACAAGTTGTCACTTAAAAGGTAATATGACCTATTTGTTTATTCTTTTTAAAAAGGATTATAAAGACAGGATGAAATAAAATATCATACGATACACGTCCGTTAGGTGTTATTAGTGTTATTACAGCACTGGTCTATATTCCAGACTCCTACGTCCAGGGCCCGCTCTAGCAATAACGCCGCCCTGGGCAAAACAAGAAATTGCCGCCTTTTTCATCCCTTCTTCGTTTTATACCTACCACAACAGCAAATTGTCTGTCTATTCCTCGCCGCTCGCCGGCTTGTCCTTTGCTGCGACATGGCTATGACCAAAAAAAGTACCGGTGCCGGCGTTGTTCGGCTTGCTTTGTCGCGGAATTGCTTGATATTATTATAATATTAAAAAGAAAAGGGATCCGTCGAAATTGTCACTGTTTTAAAAATAAGACGGCACGGCAAAACAAAGGAAATTTAATTTGTTAACTGGGAATTGGAATGGTTCAAACTTCATATATACCTAGGAACGTAGGTAGGCAAAACGGGGATTTATGGTGTTTTTTTGGATTTTTCATGCCGCTCTTCCAGCTTGCCGCCCTGGGCAGGGGCCCAGGTTGCCGCCCCCTAGAGCGGGCCCTGCCTACGTCCCTCATCCGTAAACCAACTCGTACTGTAATAAGTCACCTACCGGCCTTGTAACGTAAGATACTATTAGGTACAGGACTCACATGACCCCAGGACTCGCATGGCGGCTCGCCCTGGAAATTGCCTGCTTCGTCCTGTAAAATAGTACTTTCCGGTCTTGTAACGTAATAATACTATTTCAGTTTAACAAAATATAGCTTGACAATTTCTGACTTGCCCATTGTTTGCGGCAATATGAAAGAATATAAACCAAACTTTTTAATTTAAATTCCGAATAAACTACTTTAAAGCTTAACAAATAAACAAGCAAGTTTTGCAAATTGCTCTAGCCAAGCCACTATCTACAAACATTGCTCATCCACATGAAAAGTAAGTGCTATAAAACAGCAGAAATTGTCTAAAGCATTCCATCGATTTGGACGCCTGCCATTCGAATAAAATGATACATTTAAACATCCTGACAATTCTTTGGCTCTCCACAAAAGTCACTGAACCTGCATAAACAATGTATTTTAAAACAAGAGTGTATAGTTTTTCTACAGTTTAACATTTTTGATAAGTGGGCACCAGTAATTTGTCTCATAATATAAAAAAATACTTTTTTCTATTCCCACATGGAAATTTGCTGTTTCCTTTATCTTTGAATTTCAACATTTAAAGAAAGCCGAATAGATAGGCACACTATGATTCATTCGCTACGTAAGAACCGACGTGACTTCGGAGCGCGCCGTCTTTTATTGCATAAAATACTACAATATCTTGTGTCTAAAATCAATCGAAAACGAAGAAAAAATTCCACGAATCCACACAATACGGAAAAAGTATTTTTTTGGCAGATCACAACCACAAGTAATCCTAAAAAATATCCCACGAATATAGATAACACTGTGCGTAAAAATTTTCCTTTTCCCTTTGGAGACAGCGTCGACCTATCATTCCTCTGTGCTTTGTTCTCACGAATCCGGAAATTTCCGATTAGTTGACAACATTGCTATAAAAAAATATTCTTAAAAGTACTGGCCAATCATAGTTTATTATATTTACTGAGGCTCCGCCTTCGTTTTCAAGGCACTAAATTATATGATTTATATGTAGATGGTAGTACAATATGTTATTAATTATTATAATAGATTTATCAATAATGCAATAAATTCTTAAATGAGTCTGTAGTCGAGACGGTAGAGCGTTGAACTTTGGAACCAATAGTCGCAAGTTCCAGGCAGGCTGCAAACTTTTTTTTTAACATTTTTTAGCATACGGTTCGTAAGTTTGCTCGTAGAAAAAATATACTCTTCAACTTAAATGGATTGTCTCTATTGCACTCGACTTACATGAGATATAGACATCATCTCCACTCTTGTTGTACAAACTACTATTATTAACTGTAATTATTTCTGCGAGACTATTGATGTGGACCTGAGTTAAAAAGGAGATCAGACCACATAAACTCTAGGTTTCTCTATGACATAATATTTGGTATCGTAGTTAATGAACTAAACGTGTAGAAAAAAACACTTCTGCTGGGGCAGTAACCTAGTACACATTGTAAAATGCTGTTGAAAATTTACTACATTTATTTTGATGAACATTCTAAATTATTACATTAAAGTGTCTGTAATATTATAGATTTGATGTAAAATTTTGGGATTTTTTTTCTCGTAAAATGTAATTTCAGTGTGCAAATACTTAGCAAGTAGTAAAATAATAAATTATTTACACAACATACTGGTAAAATTACACAAAAAATACACCTAATTTCTAAAATTACAGCGAAAATAGACAAGTTTGTAATTTCACAACATTAATTGATGAATATTTACATAGAACCGGTAATTTGGCTCCTTAGCAGGTCAACTCGCCTACATGCTGATGCAATCATTTTTGTTCGGGTTTTGACTTGTTAGCTGTGTGCGTGATATTTGTGCCGTATTTTGTAGTAATTCTGTTGTGTTTATTGGATATTATTTGCAGTAAAATCTTTTTATTCTTTGATCAAACTTAAATGGAAATAATAACAAGAATTATTTTTTTAAATATCATATTTTCTAAAGAACTATTAAGAAGCCGCCACATCCGCGTCGAGTTATACGTCTAAAAAATATTTTCTTAAAATATAGTTTATTTGTATTTAAATTCGATCAAAAAATCCAACTATAAAATGTAATCAAAAAAAGGTGACGTCACTGCCAGTTATACCTTAAAATAATCTTAAAATTACGACAAAAATTATGATTTTATGCAATAATCTACTGTAGAGATCATGTTATATTTATAGAGAAATTATAAAACTTTTACATCACTGTGTCGGAAACTAGAATTAAAGTTACAGCGATAAAATGTAAAATTACATTATTTTAACTAAAATTGTGGTATTTTATAATATATTTTACACTAATTTCACAGTGATTTTAAAAGGTAGCAATGGTAGACTAAAACGTATTTGCTTAACATATGAATAACTACAATTAAAATGTAAATTCGTTGTGTTTGTTGACAAAAATAACCGAATGTATTTATTGTAATTTTACCATATTTTCGTTTACAGTGCACAGAAACAATTTTTTACTTGTATCGCAAAGGTGCCCGCAAAGATGCTTTTAACTATGTACAGGGTGTCCATTTTTGGGCACTTTTATGGGGTATCTCTCTTATATTTAAAGATAGAACGTTGCGGTTTTCTCAGCACTGTGCTGCTTTTTATGAAACTAATCATGTCGTTAACAGACTTTTATAAAACTTATTGAACATCTTTGTATATTTTGAAATGCGAGGGTAATGGCTTCACGAAGGTCATGTTGGTTGCCATGAGGCTTGACATATTTGTCTTTTAAGTGACCCCACAAAAAGAAGTTAGGAACAGACAGATCGGGCGATCAAGGGGGCCATCTTATTGGCCCTTTGGTGCCTATTCACCTGGCAGGAAAATGGTTTTCTAAAAAAGAGCGAATTGTCCTAGAATTATGAGCAGGTACCCCGTCCTGCTGAAAATATATAGCGTTCAAAAAATTCTATAAACAATTTGTCCACCCAATATGAAACATGCGACGCTGAAGCCAAATCTACCCTGCTGCTCACGCTTAAATACAAGGTGAGAGTTTTCTTGGTGCCAGTGTCTAGTATTTTATCTGTTAAAAATCCCAGCACTTGATAAATGAGCCTCATCGGACCATATTACTGAACAGGCAAGATTTGATGCGAATTTTTATTGGATTGTACGTAGTAAAACTAACATATCATACTTTTTAAAGTTTTGATATACTCATACAAATTTTTAACTTACAACTTTAAAGTCAATATTGAATATTATTTTGACAAGCGATCCAATTTTTTCTTCTGTTTCATCAGCGCCGTGGCCTACTGTTAAATAACGTATTAATTTTGAGAAAAGTGCAGTTTATTCAGCTATTTTTTAAGATAATGAAGATGTAAAAAATATATTTTTGAAAAGCCCAGAAAATGCTTAATTTAATTAGTTAAAAATATATAGGGTGTCCCATTTAAAAATATAGATGTTTGCTTCATAACTAAAATACGCACTCTTAAAAATAACATGGTATGGATCACTAAAATTTGGTTCTGACAACAATTTATTTTCGTGAAATCAGACTCAACCCAAAAATTAGTCTGTACAACCAAAAAAAATTGTCGGTATTAAACTGTTGAACTAATTAATAGCATTAACCAACCCAACCTACAAATTTTAGTTGTCACAACGAAATTTTATATACGGATAACTAAATATTATACGGTACTCCCGCTTTTAAACCATACCTATTAGTTGTCACAACGAATGTGTAACTATGGAAAATTGAAAATTTTTTTTCAAGGAAATATTGTTTTTGTTAATGATGCAATCTACAAATATTGCCAAAGCAATAATTTATTTGAGCCAAACTTGAAATTTTCATAGAGTACTTAACAATTACGTATGTAGTCACAACATTGTGTTTATTATTTTTTTTTCTGTACTTTCTAATTGTAAGAAAGAAGTTGAATCATAAATAAGTAAAAATTTTATATTTTTTTCATTGCAGTTGCACATTAGAAAGTTTGAATGAACTGATTATAACGCATGGCAAAATTAGCAAGTTGATTTGATAGAAATAATTCCTTCCTAGATTCTCCATTTAAATAAAAAATACCTTGGTATTACTACTTTATTAGGTATGCGCAAACTAATTGGAATAAATTATCAGGGATATTATGGTTTCTTTAAAAAAAAATTATTTCCAATGTCCTTGTTCTCTCATGTTTTTTATAATGCATACTTATGCAATACAAAACAGAAACACTAGATTTTTTACTTATTTTAATCAACCTTTTGAGTTGTTCAATTGCTTATAGAACTAAATTGTTCTTATTTAAATTTTCTTATCTGCAACAGCTATTATAAAAAAACAAAAAATATCCCCTGGACTTTCTATTTAAAATATTCAGCCACCTATATGTTGTACTAGTTATTTCTCATCGGGCCACCTTGCCATGCTTTATAAAAAGCTCATTTAAACTTTCTAATGTACAACTGCAATGATAAAAAATAAAATGTTTACTTACTTATGATTTAACTTCCTTCTGCCAATAAGAACGTACACAAGAAAAACAATAAACACAAATAAATTACACCAAATATTGTCACATCCATTGTCCACATGGCCATAAAAATGGCCGATTATTGACACGGAACCCGAAAGCTTCCTAACATAACATAACCTCTGGTAGTCCTGGCTAGAATGATGTGATGTCACCCACCGATTACCGTCAATGGCGGCAAGTCTCTGTTGTAAAGTGAGCCGTTAGTTATACATATGAAGAATAATATTACTAATATTACTTGAAAAGAAAAGTTAGTTCTGGTAACTAAAAATGTATTCTCATATGTTATTACAACAAGCTTAAATGATAAATACAAGTTTGTAGCAACCTTAATGTAACATTTAAATAGAATATATACAGAGTAAAATTCAGCTAAATAAAATATTTTATTTCTGCCAACCAAGATATTTTCTTTGTTCTGATGGCATCATTTTTTGGTAAATATAACCAAGAAAAAAATCTTTTTTGTTTTCCTAACTAAAAATAGTTAATTTTGGTAACGTAAACATGAGAACAAATAAAAATTAGTACCAAATACCAAGTCATTTTTAAGAGTGCGGATGACGCAAGCAAAAACTACGCCACTTTAAGAATACCTTTTCACTTCTCTGATAAGTTAAAGGACAATTGAGATACGGTAGGTGTCCCAAAAGTTATAATTATTTTTACCCTGTATCTCAAAAGCCAAGGCGGCTATGAAAATTTTGTTTACGCCGGCATGTTTAGTTTCACAAAAAAGTAGTACAGTGCTGCGAGAACCGCAACCCTCTATCTTTAAATATAAGAGAGATACCCTACAAACGTGCTCAAAAATGGACACCCTATACAAACAATAATAGCTTCTTTATGAATAAAATACTTTATTTAGAATAATTGGTCTGAGGTTTTATTTGTTCTTGCGGGAGGGGAAAGAGCCGCATTAAGCTGAATCCCCTGGCCGCTGTGCTCCTGTATAATGTTGACTTTTCCTTAATAGTCCGTTAAAAAAACCGTTAAAAAGCTCCATAATACCAGTAAACCATTTGTGATTTACAAACTCAACTTTAAATAAAATCGAACTTTTTGCATCCAACCCTTTTAACCATTTACACTGTTTGCCCGGGAAAAATAAACATCTTATTTATTCCAGGCTGGCTTCGGCTTCGAATTTTCTTTTCCACATAATTCTATCCCTTATATTTGTATCTAATTTATACAACTTGGTATTCAGAGAGCGGCTGCCGTAACAATGTTTGATGTTTGGTCAATTCGTTTATGGTGTTTTGTCGACGTTGTTTGTCGCTATTTCAATTCGTCGCAAAGCTCTACGCTACAGCGAAGCTAATCAAGTTCCATCGTCTAAATCTCAACAACGGCTGGCAAACTTTTACTTTAAACATAGTAGTTTTACAGATTTCTTTGTTGGTCTTGGTTATAAAACAGTCTTTTTTATCTCGAAAAAATAGTCCATACTTGAAGTGGAGCGGAAATGCAAATGAAAGGAAATGAGACACTTTGAGTCTTCCTCCACTGGTATATTTAAGATTCTTTTTTAATTTAACTCCAATTTGTTTTTCCTGATAATAATGTTTATCGCCAACCGACAGTAAAGCCGTGCATTATCAGAGTGATTTCCGGCAGTAAACGAACACTTTATTTTATCTGCCGCATATGCGGCATATAAAGTATTACCCTGTCATTTCTCATAGTAATTCAAATGTTTTGAGGGGTGCTTTGGAATACGCACGTGGTCGGCCAAAATTTTCTGATGTGTTAAATTTAGGCCAAAATGGTTTTTTTTGTCGTCGAATTGTAAAGCTATTTTAACCTTTCGAGCTTGAATATGGGATGGAATAGGTAGTATGAAACTTCTACTTTACATGTTGACCAAATATAAGGCAAGAACTATTAAATATTTTACGCAGACCCGATTCTAAAATAGGTCTACAGCTCGTCTTTTCTATTAATTTAACATGGGGAAAAACATCTATTTTCTTAGAGCGGTCTGCCTTACATAAAACGGTGATGAACGGTTGGCGATAAAATTTTGTATGCACCACGTCAGTAAAGTGTCTTTATCGACTCGCCTGTTATTTGCCTCGCTCGCTCATCTCATAATTTCAGACTCGTCCGATGAAGAATCACTTTACTGCCTTGGTACATAAATAACTATTATACATTCGAAACTTGTAGAGAAGTATCCTATAAAAATGAAAATTCTTAAATATACATACCATTAAAAAAAGACTTACAGCGGGTTGCACGAAGCAAAATTAGTTAGCCCTGATTAAGAAACAAAATTTATAAATTGTGTGGCAACGCATACTTCGTTGTGGTGCGACAGCGCCTCAAATACGGAAAGAAATAGGTTAGGAGCTGTCAGTTGGAAGTGTCAAAAAGTGTTCCGAATGTTTGCATTAAATTTAAATTGGAATAAAGCAGAGTTTTTTTAACAACAAATTATGGAAATACCAAAAGCATATTATGAAAAGATAAAAGGGACAATTCATTGATGATTAAAACACGAAGTAAGTACCCACAAGTTATAATAATATAGTAATTATTATTAAACCAAAATAAGAACTTTTTTCTTAAATAATGGACACTGCGACTAGCTTAGTTGATATTTTCATAAAGTATGTTTTAAAATTAGCATAAGATAAGCTTCTCACAAAAAAACTGTAACCAGTTATTTGTTATGTTTATATTTTGTATCATATTTTAGCTGCTCAATTATGAACCAAACCAATGATAAAATGTATGCCAGGTAAACGTATGCAGAGTTAAATTAATATGAAGAAGACATAAATTGGCACTGATATTTTTTTATACCCATATGGCTTGAAATATAAAAAACATTCTCCTATACCTATCCCAGAACTTGCACTAAAATATTATCTTAGTAAGGGAATAAAGAAAAAAGTGCACTTAATATTACAAATATACATGCATGCCAGCACTTTTGAAATAAGAAATCATCCTCCCACAGGTAGGTAATAGAATAATTGTACTTAGTTAAATTATTAAAGCCTATAATATTTATTTTACTGATTGTTCCGATATACCTTCTCACCTGAAATGATTCAGTCTCCAGTACCAGTTTTATTGTTAACATAATATTACAATAAATTATAAATTTAAAACATCCATAGTATCGTTGATTGTTTTAGAGGCCAAAAACTAACATATATTTCTTGAAACATGGCTTTTTTAATATAATACAACTGGAACTGAACTGAAAATTTAAGAGCCAAGATAATTTAAGGGGGCACCACTACTGCACGAGACAAGTGGAAGTTTTGCAGGTGCCCATTCCCCATACTTTTCTGGTAAAAAATTCCATCTTTTATACTGGCAAAAAAGTATTTAACCACTTACCAGCTGACATTAGATCTTTGAGAACCCTTAAAAGATTCAAATCGGCTGTAAAAGGGCTTTTGCTAGAGAAAGCCTACTATACTGTTCCAGAGTTTTTTAATTTTAATGATAGATTTTAATTGTTTTGTATCCCTTGACCATGAACTATCAGTTCTAACACTTCTAACTGACTTATTTTTTTTAACCTTTGACTGTTTTACTAGTTTTTGTGTTGTTAACTTTGTATGTTTCTTGTTATATTATAGTTCGGTCATATCGTACAGCATTGGCCATTAGCATTAAGGGTATCTATGTTTTGTGATGATATTATATGTATAAGTAAATACTAGTGTATCTAGGCTTAATTACTTTGTCAGCAAGAATGTATTCTTTGGACAATAAACGATTTTAAATTAAAAGTAAAGAAACAAAACTGAAGATATATTTTTACTTTATTGCAATATAGGCCCTACTCGAGGCTTCATGAGTCAAAGTAAAAAAAAAATTAAAGCACAAGTTATCCGCAAAGCATATTACGTAGATATACCTAACATATATACAAATAGTGCAGTGAAAAATAATTACTATGTAGTTTATTTTTTATTAGTAATTATTTTATTTATTTTTTGTTTTAGAAGCACTAAACATTTACACAGAAAAATGATAGAACTGGAAATGAAGCAGGTTTAAAGGATCATTTCTCGAATATTCAATATGAAATGTTTATACGTATGTTAAAAAAGTATTTGTTCATGATTAAAAAAAAAATAAAATAAAATTTTTAAGTGACAAAAAGAACTTGGGTTTCTATGAATAAAATATTTTGCAAACCTTACACGATCATTCAGGCTGACAGGCTTGGTAAAGAAATTACAGTAATGTTACCGGTTGTGTAAGGACAAATTTCAAGAATTGATTGCCATGGCTGATGTAAATTTTCATTAGAAGCAAAACTACGGCGGGAATGATTGATATCCCTCAGGACTGTCATTCTGAATGAAATCGTATAGGCTCTTCATTTCGCTTTTAAGGGTAGCGTTTTTATACCTTCAAATTCAGAATGTTTTTAAAGTAAGGGCTGTGGAGTATTATAGGTGCTGAAAAGTAGGGATACGAGATCGATATACGATATTTTTGTTGAGAATCGATACATAATACTGTATCGATAAAAAAGAATCCACAGATCATGATTTGAACAACTCGGTAGGAATGCAAATGATACTTCATACTTTTTGAATGATACAGAGTAAAATGTATCGATACTCATTATATATCAAGGACCTTTTATTTTTAGAAGTCACTTTTAATACAACAAGGTGGGGAAATAGTAACTAAGCTTTTTTAAACTTTTTTTAATGAACTCACAGCTTACGTTTATTATAGGGGGACCGTGTATCGATATTTTGAGTATCTTTTTCAAACAGATACTTGCTTGTATCGATACTTTTGGTGTATCAGACATCCTTACTTAATAGAGGAGATGTCACTTACGGATCGGAAAGAAGTTTTGGCAACAAGAACAATTTTTTAGAGGTTGCTTTGACCGGAAGAAGAGTTTTTCCCAAAAGGAAGGCGACTAAAAAAAAAGTGACCTCCAGAAAAAAAGAACGTATCCCGGCTCTAAAAATCTTCTTACTCTCAAAGGTGACTTCTAAAAAAAAATTCTGACCCTTCACACACCCTATACTATTTGTAAAAAACATCCATTTGATAAAAATCGGGGGGGGGGGGGGGCGCAGACGAAATTTGATTCAGCACTTGAATAAAAAATTGGTCACAATCGTTCAGTGGCGGGTGCCAGGATTTTTGGGATGGGTGGGCACAAGCGGAACCATGAGTGCCCACCCTGGTGCCCCCCCAAAATTGATGGATCCGTTGTGCAAGGGACTTAGCTATAAAAGAGAACGATGACCTTTTTGTTTTTTGACATCACTTAGAAAAGAGGAAGGTTTTGTTTGCGGCTGCCTATAGCGTCGGGAGGCCGGGACCTTTTTTTTTTTTTTTTTGAAGTTACTTTTATTTTGGGTAGTGCCCACTCAAAAATCACCGAGCCCATTTGTGTCCTCTCATCCCAAAAAGCCTGGCGCCGCCACTGAGTCAAATACCCCTTCCCCCACAGCAATTCCATTACAAAACCGATTTTCACAATTTTGGGTGGGGGGGCCAGTGCCCCCCCCCCCCTGGCGCCACGGCTGTATTACAAAAGTACCGTTGTGTTTTGAAAATTGTGGTTTGAAAGTATACAGATGGAAATTTCTATAGTTTTAACTTAATTTGACTAAAAAATTTCTTCTAAAGGTTTTTTTAAAATTAATAGAAAACATGACAATTTTTTACAGATCAATTATACAAGGAAGAGAGAGCCCCCTCCTCCTCTAAAAATATTTTTCTGTACGCCCATATCTCATTAATCAATCAGAGCCAATTCTATTTTGTTTCGGGCTCAACCAAGATACCGGCACGTACTGCCTGTTGGGCTATGAGAATATTCAACTCACGCACCCTTTTATTTTCTGTGCAATCATCTGTCATTTGTTTTGTCTTTTGTTTTAAAAAGTAAACAAAGTAGACTGTAGAGGTTTTTTTATATTTCTGTTTCTAAATTAGCGAGAGAGTCCTGTGGCAAGAAAAAAAATTGAATATGAGTGCCTTCACTTATTTCCTGATTTTGCCTTTAAGAAAAATATTGGCGACTGCCTTTAGACTGCCTGTTTCACGAGAAATACAAATTCCTGAGCAGGTTCTACAGAAAATTTTGATGGACATATAGCTATTTAAATACATCTGGAAGTGATGAAAACTAGTAAACATGTTTGTTGTTTGTTTAAAAGGTCCAATTTGGACATAGAAGGGTAATAATTAAGAAATAGTCCGCTGGAATAAAGTTAAAGTATTGCAAGGAGTAATCAAAATCACAGTTTTACTTAAGAGGTTCTTGAAATCTGACTAATATTGGTTTGATAAGATCGAGGATAAGATGATAAATCAGGTAGGTAGTTAGATCATTTTATAGAGTTATATTATAGAGAAATTAGAGGATAATTTCATAGATAATTAATTAAATAGACCTTAAACTAATCATATTATCCAAATTTAAAAGTAAAAGTGCTAGATTTCCCTAAAAAAATCCAATAATATTGGAAAATACTTGAAACCAATAACTTTAATCGATGTATGTTGCCCGATTAAAGTTATGTCTTCGTTAACTAACGAAAGTGATAAGAAACAAGTGAAAATGTCGACATCTGTGTATTTTTGGTGGCATCTGCCAACTAACTGTCACTTTTCTCTGAAAATTATGTTGACAGTCCCTTAAAAAAACAAAATTTAATCGGTTACTACGAAGATTTAACGGTAGTTATGGAGTTAACGATCGTTAACTCTAAAAAAGCTTTGTGCAACCCACTGTTAACGTGTCTTTTTTTCATTTAGTTTTCTTATATTACACCAACAGATTTCTGCAAGCGTCATTATTTTCTTATACAAAGTCATAATTAAATAGGAAGAAATAATACTCAAAGTCAACCTTCACTAAGATATATTGAGTAAGAAATTTTAGTTAGTTCTACATGTTTCGAACTTATAAACGTTCATCTTCTGGAGAAGTATAGTTATATAGTATAGGAAATTGTGAGTGACACCCTTATAGAGCTTTTGAAGAAGTTAGATAATTGGAGAAATAATGCTTACATAGAAGTAGCGGAGAAAATTATACTACCAGGTTCTGAAGATAAATATAAATATTTAAACGACTTTATAAAGGACCCCTCACAAATCTTATGGGAAATGGCTTTCGGCTAATTTTTCTGAATATTTAGTGTTTTGTAGATCTTGACGTCTTGATTAATAGTGTCCATGGCCGTAACACAATCCTATGACTAGTTTTTGAATTATGGCTTTTTAAAGTTGGCAACTTCTTACTTTGAGATTTTCTGCATTGTCTGAAGTTTTCACTTGTTTCTTAAAACTATTACATTTTAAATTTTTTTTTATTAATGGAAAATTAGGCTTTAAGTTTTCTCTCACTTATATGTAAATAAAATATATACAGGGTGTTATAATTTATAGGCGGATTTAATAATTAAAAATTATGAAAATCCAAGAAAAAATTATTACCCATTTTTTGAATTTTGAAAACAAACGCCTAGATATAGTTAATTTCTTGTAGTACCAAACTATAGAGAAAAATAAATGGGTATAGGTTGATGTAGAGTATATAGCCTGGTATTTTATATCTAAAAAAAAAAAATTAAAATTCACCTGACAACGTAATAAACTTTAATTCCTATATTATACTTGATTCATTACTTTTATTATACAAGCTGTAATATTTTTATACAATAATTATTTCTTAACACATTCGTAGATGTGCAAGGTTATCCAGTTATGATAATTTATTTTAGTGAAAAGTTTTTAAAATTAGAAAATTAAAAAAGTTTTTTTCTTATCAAATGAGGAAATATTATTATTAAATTATAAATTAATTTTCGGAAGAATTTTTACCATAGCTCTTATACAAGACGCATTTAAACTACCCCAGAGTCCTTATAAATTTTTTTATTATTATGGAAATATTTGTTTATTTACTGTAAAGTTCACACTGACTACTTTTCCAAAAGCATTTCCACGAATCTCCAAAAATTAAATAATTTTTTAATCCAAAAACCCCGGGGTTTTATGAAGAAAGGCTGAAAAATAGGTTTTATTCGATTTAAGAAGATCTGGTTAGGGGGTTATTTTACCCATTAGGGGTTTTCCAACAATAAAATGAAATTAAGTGTATATTTCGGCCTTTTGTCACAAAAGCCCAGTGCATGGTTTTTAGAATACAAAATTATTTTCATGGGTGTGTTCTCTCAGAGGATGGTTTAATCTATGATCGATCCTAGGTTTCTTAATTTTCGCTTATACGTGTACTTATGAATCAATAGGTGCTGAAAAAATGTATTTATTACTCTAATTTTGTTCACACATTTGAGTTAATCTGAGGCAGTTATTATTTGTTACTTTCTTATCAAATCTGCCTACAACTTTGTCGTCTGGTTTAGTTGCAGTTTTTCTATTTAGGTCGCCGAGTATTATAACCTCTTTTGAGCTTCCTATGTTTGATAGTTCTCGCTGCAGCTGTTCAATGAACTCATCTATTTTTTTTAACTGGAACATCATCGTGGACTGCGTATACTTCGAGAACAGTCAGCTTTATGTTGTCGTAAGGGTTTCGGTCTATTCCGTGGCTGACGATTAAGCTTTTTAACAGATTAGATTTTTCGAGTAACAGAGAGTTACTACGATGTCTCAACCCTCAATTAGGAAGACCAGATTTTGTATTATTGCATTAATTATAAAATCTCTACACCTTTTAAGTTATTTTAGTCTTCAAACGGATTCTTAAATCCTGGAGATGCGGTCTAAGACTGATGAATCCTCCCACAAATATTTTAGGTATGAGGTTTTACCAAACTATTCTATAGAACCAGTTAATATTTTTAGCCCTAGATCGCATCCCCAAGATTTAAGAATTTCTTTTTATCCTACTAGTCGGTCAAGAATACCCTCCTACATATTGTAGTCTTCATCCGTAACTCTAGACAAGGGACTCTTACAAGATACTATCAGCCGGAGTCGGCTGAACCCAGTTTTTTTGAGCGAGGTGTTACTTCTTGATCCCTCCACACAAATTTTGAAATCACGCAACCATGTTTCCAAGGTTAAAAGGGACGGTCTAAAAGACCCAGTAGATTACCCAGTTTTGCACTTTACAGACCTGATTAATGCCAAACCTAGTATTAATATCACGAAAATATTTTCCCATTATATCGTGGTGTCAGGATAATTAAATATAAATTTATTTCATAGGGGAAGCTCGACCAGAGCTAATAATATGCAATTTGCTATTAGCAGTAATTGGTATTATTAAGAGCCGATAATATTGTGCATTATAAATTATACAATACATTTTATTTGCATTTATATGCCAAATTGTGATAATTTGTAGATAATTCCTTTTAATGAATGATCCATTCTATTAAAATTGTTGTTTCAAACAAAAGTTTTTTTCACTACTAACTTTAAAATCACTCATTATTGACCGATTATTAACTTTAGAAATCGTTTTTCTCCACGACCATTACTGAATGCAATAATTCCAAAATCATTTTTGATAATAGAATATAAAAATTCTCGCTCTTGAGATGGAATATTTATTCTGAAACACTTGCTTCTTATGCGTGTATTTTCATTCCATAACAAGACACGGAATAAATATTCTGTAATTGATCTAAACGACATAGGTTGCCATGAATTTCGAAACTGTCAATGTCAGCAGCCAAATTTTAGTGCAAGTCAAAATATAAGTGAAAAATCGGATGAATCAGATATGGAACTGGATAATACTATATAATTACAAATATTGCGAATAGTATTTTTGGTCGTGGAGAAAATATAGTCTGCTACTCGGTTAGAATGAAAATTCGATACTCGTGGTTTCTCACGCTCGCTACGCTCGCGTTCGGAATCTTCCACTCGGATCAAATTTTCATTCCAACCTCGTTACAGAATCTACTATTCTTTACCCCTTGCCAGAAGCCTCTATTATTGACCGTCGTTATTGACAACGGTCAATAATAGAGGCTTCTGGCAAAAACGAGATAAAACAGGCAACTTGACCTTTTTTTATTTTAAAAATATATGAAAACGTCATGTTTAGACAACCAGGTATTCCAGCTTTCTTTGTTTGGCACCAGTCCTTAAATACTGAGTAGGTTTTTAAATACAAAGCCTTAGATTTTTAAGGTAACAACTCATCATTAATTTATTGTGCTTCCACCCTCATTTCTGGTGGAGTGCACGTATCAGTAATAGTTTCTTCGCTCATTTTATCAAAAAGACTTGAATTTTTTTTATGAATCGACAAATACTGACAATTAAGAATGCCATCTGACAAGATAAAAATGGCATGATCACGTTGCCGCAATTGCCAAGGCAGCTGCACAGGAACTTGGTGTACTTTTCCGCACCAAAAGGTTGTACACACCTCATCAACTTTTGACACTCTACAAAGCCCATATTCGACCATCATTAGAATATTGCTCTCATGTCTGGAGCTCTGCACCCAAGCACACCCTTCGGCTATTGGATTCCATTCAAAGGAGAGCCGTTCGTCTGATCGGCGACCCCGAGCTGACCAAGACCCTCGATAGCCTGGAGCATCGAAAACAGGTTGGTGATTTGGCTCTCTTTTACAGATATTTCCATGGCAGGTGTTCGACTGACATTGCCCACTTGATTCCACCTAGAGCAATGCAAAACAGAAATACACGGCGAACCACTGCCGCTCATCCATATGTTGTTCAGCTTAGTACTTCTCGAACTTCATTGTTCAAGAATTCTTTCATCTGGAGACCGTCATCTTTGTGGAATGATCTTCGTCAGGTCGTGTTTCCCAATGAATACAATCTTCAACGTTTCAAGACCAACGTTAATCGCTTTTTTCGCACTCGCACCGCTCCCAGAGCGCCTTAAAGGATTTTTCCTACAGTGCAGGTGGTTTATCATAAAAAAAAAATTTAATGTTGTAAATGTATTAGTAGTAGAAAAAATAATATATTTACCACGGTTTAGACAACTATTATTGCCTTCACGCCTTAAATTTTTTTAAAATCGACGCTCGGTATCTGTCTAAATCTTGGTCAATAATATACTATTTTTAATAAGGCGTTTCTAAGACATAGAAGTATTTTTATAAAATCGTCTTGCGAATATATAGTCTGGACACAATACACAACAAAATCGATTCAGTATGTTCAATCGATCAATTCTGTGCATCTATTAATTTTAACCGATGACAAACAATAAAACAATTTGAACAGCCCTGAGAAACAAACTTATACCTCCGTCTGGTTCAAGAACGTTTGTAAAATATTAGTTATATTATTAAACAAAATCACATTAACGTGCCCCATACTAATTTCTTTAACAATATAATTTGTTAGTCTTGGAATTTCTTGTCGTTTCTTGCCATTCTTTTAAATTAGGATTTTTACCTCTTCGTTCGCTTCCAGGGCCATTTTCAAGGGGACCTACGGCTTAACGTGGGTTCCGATCCACGATCCTCAGTCATGCGACACTCCCCTCAAGTGCTATCAACTTTATCTTTCTTTCGTCATTGCATGATGTACTGATTGGGGAGTTTGTACCTTCTTCCGCATCCCAAGAGATATCCGATCTCATCTGGCCTGGTTACCAGCGCGAATGGGTTGATATATTTGACACTCTTCCCTGCAATCGTAAATCTACTAAAATTTGGACATACTTTTTTTATTGTGCGTATTCCCACTCCGAGGATCGAACTCGGAACGTCACGGTCGAATGCTAGTAACTCACCACTGAGGCACGGCCGCAGTTTTAAAATTTCCTTATATTAATAATGAACATAGGTATAGTTACGGCCATTACATCTTGGGCAGAACTCTTTTAGCTTTTTACAACTCATTTAACTATAATGAAACATACATGTCTTTACAGGTAATTTCCTTTTAACATTTTGACTTATTTCTATAAAGAAGAAGATTTTCCTTTTCATTTCGCCAGATCCATCTCTAGACGCGTTTCGTCATATCATGACTCATCAGTAGAGCTAGGATCCGACGAAAAGAAAAGGAATCTCGAAGCTACTTAAGGCAGCACTTGGTGGGACACACCAGTAGTTATTTCTATAAGTTTGTTAGAGGTGCTGGTATGCTCAAGAGTATCTAACAACGACACAGCTCTGCTCTTAAAGCAGTTTTGAGTTACTCCTTTCTTTCGTCCGATCCTAGCTCTACTGATGAGCCATGATATGGCAAAATGCGTCTAGGGATTAATTGTAATAATTTCGTGTTCTGATAGGTGGATAGCTATGTGCAAAGGGTTCAAAGAAGCCGTCTTTTATATTTAAAGTCGAGCAATATTCTATCTGTTAATCTGTGTCGCCACATACATCGGTGTTTCACTTACGATAATGTTTATATTACAGAATTGGTATATCGACAGTATTGTTATAACATCTAATCATAATAATTAATTAGAACAACTAAATACAATACCTATACTAATGCAGAGTAGTTTACCCTCATATTACAGGATCTGATGAAAGGAAACTCTTCTTTTATCTTTTATGTTTATTTAAAAAAAAGTTTTTGTTAAAATGTCACCCCAAAAAAAAATTCTGGATCCGCTCCTTTATCCATAATAACCAGCCTGTATAAGATCATATAATTTAACCGATACTCATGGAAATGCTCGAATATGATAAGCCCGTATAATGCCAAATTGTGTATATTTAACGTAGCCTACATATATTTCTACATATATAGATATAACCCTACAATTTGATAGCAGTTTAATCCTGCTAGTTATTTTGCTATTACCGATGTGTCCCTAAAGCGTAAACATAATTGCGTTATAATTTTTGGACAAACGCAATTTACCCTCTGGTATTTCCGATATGAGAATTTAGGACTTTTGAAATGGTTGCATACAGTAGTAGGGCAATATTTTTAAATCGTATTTAATTTAGCATAAGTGCTACATAATCTATACAGAATGTCTAGAAAGTATGGAATATTGAAAATATATTCCGGGTGAATTTTTTTCGGTATTTTAATATGCCTGGGGGTGGGGGGGGGGGGGGGGGGCTCAGTGGGCGTAAGTAGGACATTTTTTTTCTGGAGAAAGAGACAGTCAAAGTCCGGACTGTCTCTTTCTCCAGAAAAAAAATGTCCTACTTACGCCCACTGAGCCCCCTCCTCCTCTCCCCCAGGCATATTTTCTGGCTACGCCACTGGTGTGATGTCATTAAAAAAAAATTGTACCGGGTGTCCCACTAAGAATGGCTCTCGGCCGTATCTCGGAAACAATTGGGCATAGAATCTCAGGAAAAAAAATTATAACTAAAGTGGTCATGAGAAAATCCTGGAAATAATTTTTAAGTTCCGCATTTTGCCGCAAGAGGGCGGAGCTCTGCACCCAAGCACACCCTTCGGCTACTGGATTCCATTCAAAGGAGAGCCGTTCGTCTGATCGGCGACCCCGAGCTGACCAAGACCCTCGATAGCCTGGAGCATCGAAGACAGGTTGGTGATTTGGCTCTCTTTTACAGATATTTCCATGGCAGGTGTTCGACTGACATTGTCCACTTGATTCCACCTAGAGCAATGCAAAACAGAAATACACGGCAAACCACTGCCACTCATCCATATGTTGTTCAGCTTAGTACTCCTCGAACTTCATTGTTCAAGAATTCTTTCATCTGGAGAACGTCATCTTTGTGGAATGATCTTCCTGAGGTCGTGTTTCCCAATGAATACAATCTTCAACGTTTCAAGACCAACGTTAATCGCTTTTTTCGCACTCGCACCGCTCCCAGAGCGCCTTAAAGGAATTTTCCTACAGTGCAGGTGTTTTATCATAAAAAAAAAAAAAAAAAAAAAAAAAATTGAAAAGTAAATTTTAAAAGTTTACATATCTCCGAAAATTCCACATTAAGGTATATCTTTGATAACACCATTGAAAAGCTTGGACAATCATGCATCATTTTGGTCTTATGCTCATTGGCGTACCGACTTTAATAAAAGGGGGGGAAGCGGTTGAATGTGTAATCAGTTAAATCGCTGTAACTTATAAACGACTTATCCGATTTAGCAAACTAAAGACTGTTTAGACTTAGAGGATAAATGTATGCACTTTCACCAATCGTATTTAGTTGTCCATAATAGTTCTCAAAAAAAAATGCTAGAGGGCGCAATTTGTAATAATAACACATTTTTTGATTTTACTCCGAAAAAATAAATCATACGGTATAATTATGATACCATAATCGAAAAGTAGATTAAATTTGCTAGAACAAATATTAAAACCGAAGCTCGATATCTCCGTTCGTTTCGGCGTTATCGCCAATAGAATAATTTAAAAGTAAGCGATTATATATTTTTTAGAAAAAAAGTGGGACGCCACTGATATTTTTTCATGTGGATATTATTTCTGATTAGCCTGGTCAATTCTACATAAAAATGGTCTCTTGCGTCTTTCTCCTCAGGCACACCGTTCTTAATTAAAATAAATTAGCTCTACTATTTATTATTATCATTATTAACATTGATAATGAAAAATTTAGTTTTATAAAATTTGTTGGAAATGACCACCTTCACTTCCGCCTGTCTAATTTAATTTAATTATTTTAATTTAGAACGGTGTGCCTGAGGAGAAAAACGCAAGAGGCCATTTTTATGCAGAATTGACCAGACTAAGCAGAAATAGTATCCACATGAAAAAATATCAGTGGCGTCCCACTTTTTTTCTAAAAAATATATAATCGCTTACTTTTAAAAATTATTCTATTGGCGATAACGCTGAAACGAACGGAGATATCGAGCTGCGGTTTTAATATTTGTTCTAGCAAATTTCTTGTACTTTTCGATTATGGTATCATAATTATACCGTATGATTTATTTTTTCGAAGTAAAATCAAAAAATATAAAATAATATAAAGTACATGTTTTATAAAGCGATTAAAGCACTTGTCCCGTTAAAAAAATCATTTTCTATAATGCATGCGTGTAAAAAAATAATGCTTTATAAAATGTGTAATATACTGTATTCTACTCCCACGTGAATATTTGCTGTTTCCTTTATTACTGTCAGCGCTGCACACAACATTATTAAAAAAAATTAGATTCCCCTGTGGCGTCTTTATAAAGTACTGACCAATTCAGTTTGTTGTATTTACTGAAGCTCCTCCTTCGTTTTCAAGACTATACGTTCAATCCCGGCAGCCTGCAAACTTTTTAAAGTTTTTTTCTACAAGCGTGCGCGATTTACCGTTTTCCCGCACTCGTTTTGGTTCTGAAAGACCCATTATCCCGCACGGTCTGGAAAAATTTTTTCCGCACGGTGTGGGAAAAGTTTTCCCGCACGGTGTACCGGAAATTTGTATATATACAATATATACATATATACAACTATAATGAATAAAATATGAATTTTTAGACTCATTTTTAGTGAAAGTAAATGAGGTATATTACAGAAACACTAATTTTTGCAGTTTATTATAAACATTTAAAAAAAAACTGATTTAAAACGGTTTATTTCAAAAACCCCGTACATAGATGTTAACATGGTAACCACGACAAACACATAAATTTTAATTATCAAAGTGACACTTGAGTGACACCTTACAACAGTTCATCGGAGCGTGGTTTTGATTTTTGATTTCGTTCAGATTCTGATACAAATATTTTCCATAGATAATTTCTCGGACGATGAGCTTCCAGAAGATATTCTAGAAGCTGCAAGTGTCGCAAATTTGGATTTACTCCCAAAAAAGTCATTAGTCAGGTATTAAAAACAATACGAACATTTTGTTAGTTGGTGTGGAGCGAAAAAGTAAAAGCACCAAGAGAGGAAGCACCTACTTTTGGCTTATTTTTTGAAAATGTCTAAACTTTGGACGCCAAATACCTTATGGTCGATATTACATGTTAAAAAGTGTACTTAAGGTTAAGAAAAATTAAGATATCAGTAAATACTATAAAGTTACTGCCTACATCAAGAGACTGCGACCCAACTCCACAGTTTCCCAGCAGCTCAACCATCCGCTCATCAAGATCAGTTGGCTTCAATTGCTGCAACCTGTCTGGCATCCGCAATCAATTTGCATAGTGCATCAAATTGTACTTTTAATATAAATATTATTAATAAGTAGAAATTAAATCTGTTTGTTTTTTAGTAAAATTATATTTTTAGAAATATTTTGTGGTAGTTTTTCTAACGCTTGTAGAAAAAATTTTGATCCTAACTCGGAAAGACACTTCCCCGCACTCGACTGCTTACCCGAATTCCGCTTCGCGTCGTTCCGGTAACGGCAGTCGCGTCCGGGAAAGTGGCTTTTTCCGCACTTGTTAGGATAATAACAATTTTAAAATTAGGTTCATAAGTTTCATCGTAGAAAAATATTCTGTTCAACTAGAGTGGATTGCCCATATCGCACTTTACTTCCTCGTGAGATATAGGCATCATATCCGCTCTTGTTGTACAAACTGCTAATTCGGTATATATTTATCATCAAATTTTGGGGCGTAATAAGCAGGAATAAAATAATAATTTAAATAAACCACCAAATTTATAAATGGCTTCTACGTTTTAATTTCTTTACCTTATCTTATTTTAAATGCTCAGGCGAAACCGAAATAAAGGCAGCTCGATAAAATTAAATGTAAGAAATGCTTGAGGGCCGTAACTCAAAGTCTCACGTTGAGGAAAAGAGGAAAATAAGAGCCAATAAGAAAGAGAACCGGAGCCGCAATGACACGAACTAACTCGCTTTTAATTTAACAGTAGCGAGCGATGTAATTTACTGGATCGACCTGGTGATATTGACCATTTATCTATCGGTTCAGTTCCATAATCGGCTTCCGCTAGAGTCATTTATTAGGGTTGGTCGTTTGGGACGCAAACGACTTATCGGAGATTTTTTAAATACGTATCAATGTTATTATAAATAAAGGCGACCTCAAGAATATTAGTTTACTTGTTTAACCTTCTTAAACAAATGCAAAGGAGGACTATTACTGTTGGCCTTTATTAATACATTTTTTTTGTCAAGAGCCCGTTATAATGTCGGGTGCACTTAGGTTTCGCCCATAGTTTTTTTATGGATGATTAGGAATCTTTAAAAGACCTGCAGGCAAGTGGATCTTATATGCCTGCAGAGTGTCGGATTCATGCCCTGTCAGGGGCATGCCTACCGACTAAACCCTTTTCTCTCTTTCCTCGCACCCAAGCACCTCGGAACTGCTGGTTTAGCATACTTTAAACTGCTGGATGGTCTCTTATTAAATCTATTTTTTCGTTTTACGTCTTATTTGTATTTACGGGTTCCTATTTTCTCTTTGCCTTTCATTTCTTTCTTTTTCATTTTTTTCCATTACACATCTAAGGAAATGCTGTATGATCGGCCACCTCTCTTCACTGTGTAGCATATTTGCCACCAAATTGTTTGGGTTTAGCTCTAGGCCCAAGATCAGGTAAGTTTCTTGTCTGTATATCGTCCTTCTTGGACACAGAAATACTGTGTGTTCTGGGGTATCTTCATCTCCACAATATATACAGTATCTATTTTCCGCTGCTCCAATTCTACTAAGGTAGCTTTGGAAGGATCCATGTCCTGTCAGAAATTGGGTGATATAGTAATCTATGTTCCTATGTTGGCATTCCATCCATGGCTGTATATTTGGTATTATTCTTTCGGTCCATTGTGCTTTCGTTTCGTTATTGTCCCATTCCTCTTGCCACATGTCTAGTGTTCTTTGTCTTTCGGCTTTCTTGATGGTAGATTTTTCCCCTTCTGCCGTGTATATAAGTATTCGCTCAGCTACTTGTAGGTGTATTGGTGTGATGCCTGTGATCACCTGAAGGGCTATCGTGGATGCAGTGCGGTATAAGCTCGCGATCCTTATAAGATTTCTTCTCTGTATTCGCGTCATTTTTCCTAGTTGTCTTTTAATGTTCATGGTCTGATACCACACCGGCGCTCCATATGGAAGTATCGAATGAAGTACTCCACTCAGGACCCTTCTTTTACAGCTACTTGGGCCACCTATATTAGGCATTAATTGGGACAGTGCTGCCACTCTCTTCTCTGCTTTTTCAATGCTCTTATTTAGATGTTCTGTGTAGGTTTCGCCCATAGTGCTTACCCTGTTTGCTGTTACCCCCACTCTATGATCCCAGTTCCTTGCACTAGTTTGTGTGGGTCAACCGAGGATAGGGTAAGGATGTCCTCTGGTTCCAGTTTTGGTTGCCCAAGTATTTGTTGCCTCTTCCGATCTAGTGGCTTGTAATGGCCTAATATATAATGTACTGTTTCCCTGACTTGTCCGCATAATCTGCAGTCAAGGTCTAGTCTCCATTGTACAGTTGCATTCTGTGCAGATGGTTCTTGACAGCCATGTGTCTTGCCAAAATTCCTATAATGGTTCTCAGCTGGTTTCTGTTCATTTGAAGCAGCTGTTTAGTAAGTCTTGGGTCTGGATCCCCAATGAAGTTCTAGCTGTGGTGTAGTCCCTGTCTGTTGCTCCAGTGGATTTTGTCTTCACTCCTTATCCATCGCTTTATGGGATCTCGTACTGTGTACCTTGGTACTCAGAGTGCTAGTTCTGGACCATTGAATGTGTTTTCTGAGGGGTTTCTCGTAAGTTTATCGGCTTTTTTATTTCCTATAATACCTTCGTGTCCTGGTACCCACTGCAATATTGCTTTCTTTACTTTTGCCAGGGTCTCCCGTTTCGCTTGTCATTCCCATATTTACAAGTTTAGTCAACTTCGAATTAATTGTTACAACAAAGTCATCTTGGTTTACGTTAAAAATTATTTTGTTATTATTAGTATTTATTCTTAATAAAAAAAAAGTTATATTATTAAATATGTTTTCCCTTGATTCTTTCTAAACCAAGAAAACATTTAAAAGAAATTTTTAATTAATAACTGAAAATTCAATTTAATGCAGCGATAAGATCCAAATACCGATCGACATCCTTTTTAACTAATAGCAGTATTTAAATCAAATTCAAAGGAATGCCAACAATCAAGACAACTAAAGGGGGAAGAAAGATCACAAACTTTGAATCTCTAACATTTTTTGCCAACCATTATTTATTTATCAATGTCAATTATTGAGATTATTATTTAATGTCACATACTGGATGAATGATTAGAATTTTTTTTCCGAGGACCATGAACCTGAAGCTAGCGGCCAGCGGCCAACGGCCGAATAAATAAATATTTCGCGCGGAGTGTACCACATAGGCAGTGTATGCTTTCCCTGATTATAAATATGTATATCTTTTATTTATAATATAATTGTGGCAAAATTAGAAAAACTATTATAATCTATAAGAGGTGGAGTGTGCGCAATTTAATAGGCGTTATTATTACCAAAAAAATAAACTACAAGGTAGATTCAAAAATGAGGGAAAAAACTATTTCTGTAAAAATGGCATTTCACAATAAAACTTCGTGGAGGGCTTTATTAAATTACAAACCACAACATACCTGAAGGATTTTTCCAGAAATAGCCTTTACGGGGTTCATTCAAAAAATTAAAATAAACATTTTTTTACAAAAACCGTAGTTTTAACTAGTTCACGTTAAAACTTCGTGGAGGGCTTTATTATATTACAAACTACAACATACTTGAAGGATTTTTTCAAAAATAGCCTCTACGGGGTTCATTCAGAAAATTAAAATAAACATTTTTTTACAAAAACCGTAGTTTTAACTAGTTCACGTTAAAACTTCGTGGAGGGCTTTTTTATATTACAAACTACAGCATACTTGAAGGATTTTTTCAGAAATAGCCTTTACGGGGTTCATTCAGAAAATTAAAATAAACATTTTTTTACAAAAACCGTAGTTTTAACTAGTTCACGTTAAAACTTCGTGGAGGGCTTTATTATATTACAAACTACAACATACTTCAAGGATTTTTTCAGAAATAGCCTCTACGGGGTTCATTCAGAAAATTAAAATAAACATTTTTTTACAAAAACCGTAGTTTTAACTAGTTCACGTTAAAACTTCGTGGAGGACTTTATTATATTACAAACTACAACATACTTGAAGGATTTTTTCAGAAATAGCCTCTACGGGGTTCATTCAGAAAATTAAAATAAACATTTTTTTACAAAAACCGTAGTTTTAACTAGTTCACGTTAAAACTTCGTGGATTGCTTTATTATATTACAAACCACAACATACTTAAAGGATTTTTCCCTAAATAGCCTCTACGGAGTTCATTCAGAAAATTAAAATAAACATTTTTTTACAAAAACCGTAGTTTTAACTAGTTCACGTTAAAACCTCGTGGAGGGCTTTATTATATTACAAACTACAACATACTTGAAGGATTTTTTCAGAAATAGCCTCTACGAGGTTCATTCAGAAAATTAAAATAAAATTTTTTTTACAAAAACCGTAGTTTTAACTAGTTCACGTTAAAACTTCGTGGATTGCTTTATTATATTACAAACCACAACATACTTAAAGGATTTTTCCCTAAATAGCCTCTACGGAGTTCATTCAGAAAATTAAAATAAAATTTTTTTTACAAAAACCGTAGTTTTAACTAGTTCACGTTAAAACCTCGTGGAGGACTTTATTATATTACAAACTACAACATACTTGAAGGATTTTTTCAGAAATAGCCTCTACGAGGTTCATTCAGAAAATTAAAATAAAATTTTTTTTACAAAAACCGTAGTTTTAACTAGTTCACGTTAAAACTTCGTGGATTGCTTTATTATATTACAAACCACAACATACTTAAAGGATTTTTCCCTAAATAGCCTCTACGGAGTTCATTCAGAAAATTAAAATAAACATTTTTTTACAAAAACCGTAGTTTTAACTAGTTCACGTTAAAACCTCGTGGAGGGCTTTATTATATTACAAACTACAACATACTTGAAGGATTTTTTCAGAAATAGCCTTTACGGGGTTCATTCAGAAAATTAAAATAAACATTTTTTTACAAAAATCAAAGTTTTAACTAGTTCACGTTAAAACTTCGTGGGGGGCTTTATTATATTACAAACCACAACATACTTAAAGGATTTTTCCCTAAATAGCCTCTACGGGGTTGTTTATTTTAATTTTCTGAATGAACCCCGTAGAGGCTATTTAGGGAAAAATCCTTCAAGTATGTTGTAGTTTGTAATATTATAAAGCCCCCCACGAAGTTTTAACGTGAACTAGTTAAAACTTTGGTTTTTGTAAAAAAAATGTTTATTTTAATTTTCTGAATGAACCCCGTAGAGGCTATTTAGGGAAAAATCCTTCAAGTATGTTGTAGTTTGTAATATAATAAAGCCCCCCACGAAGTTTTAACGTGAACTAGTTAAAACTACGGTTTTTGTAAAAAAATGTTTATTTTAATTTTCTGAATGAACCCCGTAGAGGCTATTTAGGGAAAAATCCTTCAAGTATGTTGTAGTTTGTAATATAATAAAGCCCTCCACGAAGTTTTAACGTGAACTAGTTAAAACTACGGTTTTTGTAAAAAAATGTTTATTTTAAATTTCTGAATGAACCCCGTAGAGGCTATTTAGGGAAAAATCCTTTAAGTATGTTGTGGTTTGTAATATAATAAAGCCCCCCACGAAGTTTTAACGTGAACTAGTTAAAACTTTGGTTTTTGTAAAAAAATGTTTATTTTAATTTTCTGAATGAACCCCGTAAAGGCTATTTCTGAAAAAATCCTTCAAGTATGTTGTAGTTTGTAATATAATAAAGCCCTCCACGAAGTTTTAACGTGAACTAGTTAAAACTACGGTTTTTGTAAAAAAATGTTTATTTTAATTTTCTGAATGAACCCCGTAGAGGCTATTTAGGGAAAAATCCTTCAAGTATGTTGTAGTTTGTAATATAATAAAGCCCTCCACGAAGTTTTAACGTGAACTAGTTAAAACTACGATTTTTGTAAAAAAATGTTTATTTTAATTTTCTGAATGAACCCCGTAAAGGCTATTTCTGAAAAAATACTTCAAGTATGTTGTAGTTTGTAATATAATAAAGCCCTCCACGAAGTTTTAACGTGAACTAGTTAAAACTACGGTTTTTGTAAAAAAATGTTTATTTTAATTTTCTGAATGAACCCCGTAGAGGCTATTTAGGGAAAAATCCTTCAAGTATGTTGTAGTTTGTAATATAATAAAGCCCTCCACGAAGTTTTAACGTGAACTAGTTAAAACTACGATTTTTGTAAAAAAATGTTTATTTTAATTTTCTGAATGAACCCCGTAAAGGCTATTTCTGAAAAAATCCTTCAAGTATGTTGTAGTTTGTAATATAATGAAGCCCTCCACGAAGTTTTAACGTGAACTAGTTAAAACTACGATTTTTGTAAAAAAATGTTTATTTTAATTTTCTGAATGAACCCCGTAAAGGCTATTTCTGAAAAAATCCTTCAAGTATGTTGTAGTTTGTAATATAATAAAGCCCTCCACGAAGTTTTAACGTGAACTAGTTAAAACTACGGTTTTTGTAAAAAAATGTTTATTTTAATTTTCTGAATGAACCCCGTAGAGGCTATTTAGGGAAAAATCCTTCAAGTATGTTGTAGTTTGTAATATAATAAAGCCCTCCACGAAGTTTTAACGTGAACTAGTTAAAACTACGGTTTTTGTAAAAAAATGTTTATTTTAAATTTCTGAATGAACCCCGTAGAGGCTATTTAGGGAAAAATCCTTCAGGTATGTTGTGGTTTGTAATATAATAAAGCCCTCCACGAAGTTTTATTGTGAAATGCCATTTTTACAGAAATAGTTTTTTCCCTCATTTTTGAATCTACCTTGTAGTTTATTTTTTTGGTAATAATAACGCCTATTAAATTGCGCACACTCCACCTCTTATAGACTATAATAGTTTTTCTAATTTTGCCACAATTATATTATAAATAAAAGATATACATATTTATAATCAGGGAAAGCATACACTGCCTATGTGGTACACTCCGCGCGAAATATTTATTTATTCGGCCGTTGGCCGCTGGCCGCTAGCTTCAGGTTCATCCGAGGACCCGTCAGTGGGCCGGATGCACTTAGGCCAGATTTGACCTCTTGTGCTCACCCTGTTTAATTTTTACACCCACTTGGTGATTTTAGTTCCTTGCACTAGTTTGTGTAGGTCAACTGGGGAGAGGGTCAGGATATCCTCTGGCTCCAGTTTTGGTTGCCTCTTCTGATCTGATAACTTATGGCAATGGCAAACTATGTGCAGTATTGTTTTCCTGACATGTCCGCATAATCTGCGGTTAAGATGATTAATATGTATTAATGTATAATGTAACACGATTATTTTAATTAGGTACAGTGCTGTCAGGAAGTATGCAACATATGGGAATTTTTATTAACAAAAATACTTCTAGGCGCTCGTATAATATGGGACCGATTTCACAGAAATCTCAAGTAGCGCACTATAAATGCCACATTTTCTGTTATAAAAAAAATATTATATACACTTATGTTGGGTTGCCCAAATTTTTTTTCCACGATTAACTAACCAGCAAGTTTGACTGTGACATAACTGACATTGACAGGCATTATGTACTCACAATCAAGATGCCTAATTAGTAAACTAAGAATTCAAGTAACCGGGCCGGTATCATTGTGAGAAAATTATTTCTGCCAATGTCATGTATGTCACAGTCAAACTTGCTGGTTAGTTAATTCCTATTAAAATTCATTGTATAATTACTGCGCCCAGAGCAAAAGAGAATATCTAATCCATGGTTTTAAAATTTAGACACACACAGTTCATACGGCTATTGAAATTTAGTTAATTTGATTTTATCTAGTCCACGATAACGTGTTGAATTCAAAGACTGTGACTGAAAAAAATATCTTTTGAACATTAACATCGTAAATGGGTCTGATGATAAATTATCTCAAATTTCTTTTTAATATTCACTGTTTTAGTTAATTTAAACTGATTAGTGGATTTTCCTTTCGTTCTTTATTCATTGAGTAATTTATCAAGTAGCAAAAGTAAATTGACAAGCGAAAAATTTACGAAAATTATGATGCTTCTTTAATCATATTCTCCTTAGTTACTTTTTCGACGAAGTTTTTATAATTAACTTAAATAATTTTGGGGTTAAATTTTAAAAATACCTCTTTTATCAATTTTTATACAGGATGTCTATAAGAATCCAATATGCATTTAAGCGAGGATCTCTTCAATACAATTGTTCATGACCTGCATATTATAAATTGGTTTCTTCTGAAGGCCTTCGATCGGTCATCTACAATGGATTCGTGAGTCACGAATCGTTACTCTCTCACTCTTAAAAATGACTTGGTATTTGGTACTAATTTCTATTTAAAGAAGATTTTCCTTTTCATTTCGCCAGATCCATCTCCAGACGCGTTTCGTCATACCATGACTCATCAGTAGAGCTAGGATCCGACGAAAAGAAAAGGGATCTCGTAGCTACTTAAGGCAGCACTTGGTGGGACACACCCGTAAGATGAGGCACGGAGCGCCATCTGTGTCGTTGTTAGACACTCTTGAGCATACCAGCACCTCTAACAAACTTATGGAAATAAGTAAATGTTAAGAGGAAATCGCCTGTAAAGACATTCGTCACAATTACAGGAGTCCCGCTAGGCAGCGCTAACTCACATCGGTTTATTAACCGAAAATAATGAGTAAAGAAGATTTTCCTTTTCATTTCGCCAGATCCATCTCCAGACGCGTTTCGTCATATCATGACTCATCAGTAGAGCTAGGATCCGACGAAAAGAAAAGGGATCTCGAAGCTACTTAAGGCAGCACTTGGTGGGACACACACGTAAGATGAGCCACGGAGCGCCATCTGTGTCGTTGTTAGACACTCTTGAGCATACCAGCACCTCTAACAAACCTATAGAAATAAGTAAATGTTAAGAGGAAATCGCCTGTAATTAATTTCTATTTGTTCTCGTGTTTACGTTACCTAAAATAACTATTTTTGGTTAGGAAAACAAAAAAGATATTTTCTTGGTTATATTTACCAAAAAATAATGCCATAAGAATAAAGACAATTTCTTGTTTTCATATTAATTGGCAGAAATAAAATATTTTGTTTAGCTGAATTTGACTGTATATATATCCTATTTAAATATTACATCAAGGTTCCTACAAACTTGTATTTATCAATCATGGTTGTTGTAATACCACATTATGAATTTATAGTCCCTACCACTTTTCTTTTCAAGTGGTATTATTTTTTATATGTATAACTAACGTCATCGCTGTTTTAGTCACTTAACTATATTTCGAACAGAGACTGTTGACGATGACAACACTGAGGATAGGAGTCGTAGTACGGAAGGATGTTTGTGATATTCCTTGTCCATTTCTTCGTGTTTGAAGGCAATAATCGGCCATTCTCATATAGATATGGCCGGGTTCCATTCTTTTTTGGCCATCCTGTACTTTGAAAGGGGTTTTTAATATAGACCTCAGGCTTCTCCTATGCACTAATCAAAATGTATCAGCTGTATTGGTTTGCTCCCAAGAAAATATGCGTTTAATTGAAAGAAAACATTAAACTGGTATGGTGGCATAAATAAAAATTCTTTATTTCTGTGCTATGCACATAAAACTCACGATATGAAGCAAAAACTAAAACAAAGCTTCTGAAGGCGGCCCTAAATTGGCGACGTTCATCGCGCGTACAATTTATTAATTCATATGCAAGATTTAGAGCACCACATTTAGGGCCATAAAGGAAAATAATCGGTTTTTAAACTGCTTCTTTTAAGGGCTTTATTTCACCAACATAAAATCTAGAAAATATACGTTTACTATTGCGTTTTTCGCATATAAAATTTACTACACCACTTCAGTTGTCTGCTATTGCATGGTCAAACCACTATTTAAAAAAAAATGTCCTGGTAAAGCGTCAGAGCATAGTCTTTTATAACCATATTTTTTAATTAATGCTCATCATTAATCCTAATTTTAACGTTAATAAAACTAGTTTGTTGTCAATTTGTGTCAGTATTTGATACCATTCCCGTTATTATATTCTATACAATTTATAATTTTTGTTGATTTTTTGAAAAATTTTGTATTATACATTAGTTATCATTTTAATTTATTTCAAATAAGTTGGTCTAAGTCTGGTTAATCATGAACCAAAATTACACAAATTTTGATACCTAGAAGGTCAGTTTCCGTGCTTAAGGTCGAGTGTTTCAATTTTAGTGGGACCGATTATTAACAATTTCTTAATTATTATTTTTGTTTGGTTAAAATTAAAAAAAATATAATTACGTAACCCACGTAAAGTACAGTAAAATTCCATTTTAAAATTACTTTTTATATTCAAATTAAAAAAAAATTACAATTTCTGTACTGTACAGGGTGTTACAAATTCGTGTGCGTACAAGGGGATCTCAAAAACGGTAAGAGATACGAGGATGGTTAAATTGAGGCATATTTTGGGGTACTTTACTCTTGGGCAAAATTCATATTTTTCGACAAACCTCGTATACGATTGAAAAAATTTAACATCTGATGACTGCATTTTAGGTTTTGGACCATTAAAAACGTTTTATAAACAATTTTTTTTTTCGTAAAGTTAATAATAAAAAAGTTTCCCATTAGTTGCCAACTTAAGTAGACACACTATATCACTGGAGGTAGACTTAAAGTTTCTTAATTCTTTACATTTAATAGTGTTTAATTATTCCTCGCTATTCTTATTAATAAAATTATGTACGTTTGAAATAATTATTTGGTAAACTTCATTTCAATTCGGTTATTATTTTACATAAAATATTTTGTCACCATATACATAGATAACTTTTTATAAAGTAATTTCTTTCTGTACTTCTGGCTGCTTTGTATTGACGGTTTATTAACTGATGTTCTTTATTTTAAACACTCAACAAATGTATTTTAAACGAAACCCCAAAATAATTCATATTTGACATTGACTCGACATTGATTAGGTATATTATGGTATCTACGTCAAATAATAATCAAAGTCTAAAATTGTTTTCCAGTTAGGGGTTAACCACGGAATGCAATTTTTATTAATACAAATATTTTTAATTAAGACAACGAAAATGGTTAATTAAAAATTAAAATAAAATGTAAATTTGTGTAAAGTGTTATTTTGTACTGTTAGGTTGGATTAATGTAGGAGTTTAAAGTATTTAACGTGTAACTGTCATTGTTAGTCTTGTAGATCTCGATGATAATATACTGGTAAGGATTCAGTTGATTTAAGTTTTTGTTGTAATTAAAATTTAATTGGTGATTTAATTTTTTAGAAATACGTTCGCAATTAACTAGTTGTGTAGTTAAAGTGCGATTTCATTAGCAGTCTAATTCCCATTACCAGAGGAAATTTAATTAATAGGTACTTGAACTGTGAACTAGGTAACTGATTTTTTAGCCATATGGATATACATATTCTACTAATATGTTTCACCCGTCGTCTACTGTCATATTTTCTGGTATTCATTTCAAGATATTTTTTTTTGAATTTGAAGTAGTTCATACTTGAAGTGGAGTGGATAATTGATTAGTTGTGTGTGTTTCGAATGCAGAAGAATTCATCTTCAGGAGGACAAATGAAATTAGGAAGAAAAGATTAAAATATTAGACTAAATAAAGCTTCAATGAGTAGAAAAGGGATAATCATTGTCAAAATACACGTCACCCCATGAAAAGGGAAACATAATGTAGATTTGTAGCTTTGGGTACTATCAGAATTAAAGTGCAGAATAAAAGGTTTAACAACCAGGTGTAAGGAAGAGAATTGTTAAGAGAAATGGTAAGTAAACTGGGTAGAAATTTAATAATACGTTATGAAAAATATTATGGGTTCGGCATAATAAAAACCATGGAGTAGAGTTTATGTAAGTGTGAGGAACATAAATGTTAAAAAAATATGTTAACATTTCCTTTTAAATTAAATTGATGGGATAACTATACTAGGATAAAGCAGAACACGATCTCTAGATAGCATCCATATGAGCACCTCTGTAGATTAAGAGTATACGTAGAAAAATATGTAAATTTTGGTAGTTTTATTTAGCATTTTCTTATTGAAATTGAACTTTTTGGAGCTAACTTTTAAAAAAGGCTTCCATTCAAGACAACACCTTTTTTAACATATATGATCCTCATGCACTTCATTTGCATAGTTTTTATTATGCGAAGCCCATAGCATTTTTCAAAATGTATTATTTAATTTCTACCCAGTTTACTTTCCATTTCTCTTCGTTACACCTGGTTGGTCAACCTTTTTTTCTGCCATTAAATTCTGAAACCCAAAGCTACAATTAAATCTTCCAAACAACCTTAAGTTTATTAAAAACGGGTAAGTCGCTTTGAAGTTACAGCAATTTAAATGATTACACTTTAAATAGCTTCCCCACTCTTACCAAAATTGGCACGCCAATGAGTCTTAAACCAATTTGATGCAGAATTGTCTAAGCTTTCTAATTATGCTACCAAAGGTATAAATATATAAAAATATAATGTGGACATTTTTGAAAAAAAATAGTTTTAATTTTAAAATTTTCAATTGTGCCCTTTTACGACGAAATGCTGAACTTAAAAATTATTTCCAGGATTTTTTCATGTCCACTTTAATTCAGATTTTGTTTCCCCGAGTTTCTATTCCCAGTAGACACCCTGCATATCTGAAAAGTGTACTTAAAATTGTATCTTCATGTCTTCAAATTCCATTTTTTAAACAAATAAATAATAAAAAAATTACACCACACTTTGACACACTGTGCTTTAGTACACGTAATTTTCACATTAGTATCTAATTCTTCATCCAAAGATCCTAGTTTATGGGTTATTCTAATCCAAAAAGTGGATTAAAGAAATAAAACGATATAAAGTAAAAAACCGGACAGCCAAAATCTTTCGATATCCGAGTAAATAGGGGCGCCATGTTCTTTGTTCGTAATAACGATTGGATAATTTGCCCTAATTTCCGCTTGAAAAGATCTAACAATCTTGAAATTGTATTTGTTCAATCTGCATTTCAGATATCATCTTCCCTCTGTTGCAAATTTGTGTTTGTTCTTGTGTAGTAGGTTTTATAAAGCCATATGGTGCTGTGCTGCAACCGATTTTACATCGCTGTGTTATGGCGATCTTAAAAAGAATATAAATATGACCAGTGGCGTATTTAGGGGGGGGGGGGGTTGCATCATGGCAGCCCCCCTCTCCTCTTGTTTTGGTTTATTTATGGCTAATGTAAATTTCATTACAGAATCATTCCGTTAGTAATTTTTGGGTTATTGCAGTTCAGTAAAGAGTCCACTCACAAGACTTGGGAACGACCAAATATCGTGTATAGTCTTATGAAAAATATTGCTATGAGAGTTGGTGGGCCATACATTTTACTGAAGCTGTTCCGACACATTTGAGAACGGGGCGTGAACTGACATGTTTTTCTTCTATGTGAATTATTTATTAATTTAGTTCAATGATATGGAACAAAACTTAATATTTATACTTTCCAAAAGCGTTCGATTCTCTTAACCACCGACTATTACCAGTGATTCTTCATTATATCGGTCTCAGTGACCAAGCTGTTAACTTTTTAAGAGTTTTTTTGAGGGTCGAAGACAATGCGTTAAGCTCGGTGCTGAGATTTCCAGCGAACTAGCTATAACTACTGGTGTCCCCTAGGGATCTATTATTAGCTCCCTCTATTGTATGCCATATATAGGGTGTCCGGTAACTTATGGGCCGTAGAGTAACTGGAGATAACACAAATCACATCAAACTAAGCCGATTAAGTCATATAAGTTTTTTCGGATTGTTACTCGTTCTAGAGATACAGGTACAGCCACCGTGTCTAAAAATTAAACATGGCAATAATTAGATTATTCTTAGTTTTAGGCTAATATTGCATATGCACTTTTTTATTCGGTAGACGATTTGCAAACATTTGTTTTAAAAAAATACAGGGTGTTCCATTTAAAAAAAAATGCATTTTTCTCGTTTAATCGAAAATGCTGTATTCAATTGCTTTTTTGTTTTTACTATCTTAATCAGCAGAAAAAATGTTACTACTTTGCTAATTTAATAAATGTATCTATAATAATAAGAGAGTTAGCAATAGTACGCACTTAACTTGGAATACCCTGTATATAACCATAGTATGCTTTTCGTTGCCTGTGTTTTAATAACATGAAAATTATGCCTACAAAATTTATTATTTAAGAAACAACGCGAAAATTAAAATATGCCGACAAAAAGGAAAAAGTATAATATGCATTATGTAAAAAAATCATAGTCAATGGTACCAGTCATTGTCAAAACATTTAACTTTTTTTTTAATTTTTAGATGTTTGATATATCACCACGATACGACATAAACACAGTATCTGAACTAAACTTTTCTTGAAATGGAACGCCCTAAAATTCATGTAAATATACCTGAGTAAGTTGAATTAGTATTTCGTTTTATTTATTTCGAACACATTTTCAGTTTCTCTTGAGAACATTAAGGTTTATGAACGGCAGTAGAGTTTTGAACTTGCATTGTCTTTATTTGTTTTTGAATCACTACGTTTCAAGTGGTAAGCATCTCCAGTCGTCTTCAGGTGAATACTAAGGTTTATTCCTCTTATGTGTGGTACTTTAACATACAAATTTTCACGACTGGCAATTAACTATTCGTCGAATAAATAAACGACTTAAAAGCAATTTTTATATTATATTTTAATAAATTAAATCTAAATTTGTGTTTTGTGTCATTCTCGTCGATGGCGCAAAGGGGAAAAGAAGAAGCGGTTTTCAGCCACTAAGCTCGTAAAGCGATGCCAAAACAATCTATGCACACTTGGCAACCAACATCGGGTTACTCTGTGCTGGGTTCCTAGACACTCTAAAATAGATGTCAACGAGGCTGATGCGCTCCTAAAAGAGGGCGCAGGCATGTCAGCTGATCTAGCAGACAATACCGTGGACAGACTACTTGGATTAGTCAAAGAGGAGATTGATTAGATGGCCATGCAGCTTGCACAAAACTTATGGACAGAGTTAATAACCAGTAGTAAATCCAGGCACCTGTGGCCGAAATTTGATAAAAAGAGAACCGCAGAGCTATTGAGACACAGTCGGAAAGACGTGACAAATATTACTGCGGTTGTTACCAGACATTGCCTCTTCGGTAGACATGCCGAAAGTATACAAATACCCACTAACGACTTCTGCAGAAGTTGCAGAGATGATGAAGAAAGTATTCAACATTTTCTGTGTGAATGCCCTGGCCTCGCAAGAAGAAAGTTCACTGCCCTGGGTAAACCATTTATCATTAGTTTTCGGAACTTAAACCGATGCCTACGGGTTAGCGCTACCTGGCGGGACTCCTGTAGTTGTGACGGATGTCTTAACAGGTGATTTCCTCTTAACATTAAACTTATATCTATAAGTTTGTTAGAGGTACTGGTATGCTCAAGAGTGTCTTACAATGACACAGATGGCGCTCCGTGCCACATCTTACCGGGTGTCCCACCAAATGCTGCATAAGCAGCTTTGAGTTCTCCTTTCTTTCATCGGATCCTAGCTCTACTGGTGAGCCATGATATGGCAAAAAGCGTCTAGAGATGGATCTGACGAAATAAAAGGACACTCTTTATTTGTTTTATCATTTTTCAATAGTCTGGAGTAACTAAGCAACTTACAACTTGGTCGACTGAGTAGGTTTCTGAATAGTAGGGGCTGGTTGGAATGAGTTGTTAAAATCCTTTTGCGATGTACGTCGCACTAACCATCAGAGATCTGATGAAGGTGGGTTCCACGGAACACGTGTAGTATTACAACGGACCTAATAGGACTACGTAAGACTGTTTGGTCAGAATCAAAGGTCTGCCACTCTAACCTAACCTAACCTAAGCCGCTAATTTTACTGCTCAAGAGGTACGTTTGCTAATTTGACTGGCTTGAAAGGAACTTATTGTCTGAAGATGCATTAAAAACCTCTGCAGTTTGTTCCCAGGTTTTGGTCTTTAGTTTCCAGTCTGTTTACTTGGTTTCCAAGATATGCTTTTCCTTTCTAGTCGAATTAACAAAATCATGTAAATTTTGATGTTGGTTAATAAAGAATATTCTACATTTTTTTTTAATGGAGCAAATCTTTTTTCTAATTCATACAATTTTTCTTACAGTCTGCATACATAAATTGTTTTTTAATTTAAAAAGAGGAAGTTAGGTTTTCACTTTATAGCAGCTTTATGGCCCAGACTAGACTCTCGACATAACTTACACCAAAAAAATAATTACACCCATTTCTACCTATATTTTAAATAGCCCGCGATCAGGTTTTCAGCCTGACCCCGGAAATAGACGCAAGTGCTCGAAACCTCTTCTTCTTTTCCCTTTATCCAACATGATACAAATACAAATACAAATAATTTTATTTATAAATTTAGTTGAATACACTTTTAATCACAATGAAAATATATTTTTAAATAATAAAGAATTCTTGAAAATAAATTATTTTATTAGTTTTATTTCCACTATGAGACATAGAGAGAAGTTTCGCCTAAGCCACATAGAAGTGTGGGTTTGTGTGTTAGAACTTCTCCCCTTGCTCGTGATGGCAGTGATTAATATAATATAACATGAAAAAATAAATAAATTAAATAGTATTATATTAAAAATTAAAACGAAGTGAAATACATGGGCAGGATAAACATAGAAAGCAAATATTTGTTAGTTATTAGTTAGTTATACATGCATGAGAGCAAAAAAATGAGTAAAGGCAGCAGAGGTAGAATAATATAGGTGACAAAAAGGAAAAAACACTCCCTTTTACTATTATCTAATTTTTTTTTAATCAAAAAAGATTTTTAAAGACGTAGGGATTATCAAGGATAAACTTTTTTGACAGCTCTTTGAATAGGTTTTTATTTTGTGTAGAACCACGAATATGTAAAGGTAGCAGGTTAAAACATTTAGGACCATAGTATAATATCGATCTTTGAGAAATTAATGATGAGAATTACTTTTAATAATATTAAGGTTTGAAATGAAAAGTTACAATAAAAATTTATTTTCGAAATCTTCTATAAAAATATGTTATATAATGTGAAAATCTTTAGTTATCCATTTGCACAGATGTTGACCAGTTAAAGATTACATTTTTATCTTTTAGTATTTCCACACGGTTTAACAGTTTGTTTATATAAAAATTAATATTGTTTTGCAGAGAGAAGCAAACTGAAAAATTTTATTATAGTGTTGAACCCAATATGAGTACATTTAAAAATTTAAAACACAATAATTTTCTTACCGATGACAGAAGTGAAGAGAGCATTCAAAATATTTATGATGATCCTTTTAAGGAAAGTAAGTTTAATAATTTTATAAAAACGGGGCAACTGTCTCTATTCATTCTGGAAATGAACAGTACCTTGTGTTAAGCACATTAATCCACTTTAATTAAAGAACAATATTTCTTTGAAAATATCAAAAGGGTTACCCAAAATTTATTATTTCAGTTGACTAGTCAAGTCTTGTAAAGAGAACTTTGAATCCTAGATAGGACAGTATTCTAATTATCTTATGTTTTAGTTCAAAAAAGAAAAAGTTGTCAGGTTAAAAATAAAGATCTTGAGCTCAGTTTCACCTACGTTTCCCAATGGTGTAACCTACTCCCTGCATTAGACGAGCCCAGGGGCTTAAGCTAAAAGACTTTGGGTCGTTTTTTAAGATTTAAACCTTATCGCTTGTTCATAAAAGTTTCCTAGAACTGCTCAAAGATTACAAAATGTAAAAAAACGGGATATGCCATTTTATTGTTGGGAGCCACGCTAGTAATAGAGCTTGCCTATTCGGCTGGAGGTGATCGGGGTTCGCTTCCCGTACGAATAATTACCTAATAAAAAAGTAAACCCAAAAATGTTGCGATCTTATAATGCAGTATGATACTCGTCAACTCCATGGGCGAATAGTAAGAAATTAAAATAATGTAGCAATTTAAGAATTTGAGTGTGTCAGCGAAATTACTTTTTACAATTTATTTTAGTAAGAGCAAGTGGGAGCAGTGCAAAATATTCATCTAGTCAGAAATACATTATCCCCATGGATACCGATGACATAAAATTAAGAAAGCACAGAAGACACGGACATAATAATTGTTTCTTTTACTTGGCTTATTTATTCCTTTTTATCTTGGTGGTATCTTGTTTAATGTTATTTGCTATTCATGTGTTCTACCCGGAAATTATAAATGTCGGTGAGGTAAGTGAAGGTATCCCCAGAAGGGATACATCTTAAATTGGTACAGTAGTGGCGTAAGTTTTTTGATGAATGATCTCCCACATAAATTCTCTTTTTATTTCTTGTGAAACTGATTATTTAATAAGTTTACAATCCATCCAACAACCACCCAAAGTTGTTTCGTGTACAGAGTGAGTCAACGATAGAGTAAAGTTAATTTTCTACTTTATGTTAGAAATTGGATAAAAATTCGAAATGCAACAGTTGTAGAGATCATTTTAAAATTATATTGAAGTATAAGGGGTGGCCAAAAAAACGTGGCGAATATAACTTAGGTTTTGTAAATGGAACACCCTATACAGGGTGTCCCACCGGGAACCGAATCGATCTATATATAGAAAACTATACATAGGAAAATTTTAAAAATTTAACAGTATGCTGATGCTGATGGGGGCGACCGGGCTAAAATATTTTCATAATGGTGGCACTTTCGGTTATTTCGGAAGTAAGTGTCAACTTGCTTATTTTAAATGGGACACCCTATATATTATTACATTTTTGCATTCTACGCAAGATTCTAGGCAGATTTTGTATACCATATCCTATACCTATGTCTAAACGTTTTTGACATATTTGAATTTTTATGTCAAAAATGGCGTTTGCAAGCCTTAGAACAATAATTATCAATTTTTTCTATAAAGAAGCCTTATTTATTTAATTTAAGTGGTATTACTTGTTATAAAGGACCTGCTTTAATAGATTTTTTTATAATATTTTGATAACTATTAATACAGGATGTTTAAAAAATAAGATTAAAAATGAAAATGAAAAAACTGTCAAAATTCCAGATTTTCAAATGGAAACACCCAAATTTTATAATTATTTCTTATTTAGCATTAAAAATAAGGGTAAGTTTGTATAAGATTGTATATCCGAAAAATTCTTAGTTTTCGAAATATTGCCAATTTAATATTTATATATGGGGATTTTGCTGCAGATTTTAAGTTCAGTTACTCTTAGTTGGCTATGGCGGCGTTGAAAAACAATCAAATGCTAAAAAAATTTATGACGCTGTCACTTAACATTATTAATAATCATTCCCGGACGCTTAAATTATACAAACGAAGATTATTTAAACTTATTTATTATTTATGGAGAATGTGAAGTTATCATGTCACATTTGCCATTCCATATCCGCAAAAACAGAAGCTGCTGTGCTTATTAATAATGTTTCAATGGTAAGTGACAGCTTTATAGATTTTTTAGCATTTGATTGTTTTTCAACGCCGCCATAGCCAACTAAGAGTAACTGAACTTAAAATCTGCAGCAAAATCCCCATATAAAAATATTAAATTGGCAATACTTCGAAAACTAAAAATTTTTGGGATATACAATTTTATATAGACTTACCCTTATTTTTAATAAATAAGAAATAATTATAAAATCTGGACTTTTGACAGTTTTTTCATTTTCATTTTTAATCTTATTTTTTAAACACCCTGTATTAATTGTTTCAAAATATTATAAAAAATCTATTAATGCAGGTCCTTTATAACAAGGAATCCCACTTAAATTAAATAAATAAGGCTTCTTTATAGAAAAAATTGATAATTATTATTCTAAGGCTTGCAAACGTCATTTTTGACATAAAAATTCAAATATGTCAAAAACGTTTAGACATAGGTGTAAGATATGATATACAAAATCTGTCTAGAATCTTGCGTAGAATGCAAAAATGTAATAATATATAGGGTGTCCCATTTAAAATAGGCAAGTTGACACTTACTTCCGGTATAACCGGAAGTGCCACCATAATGAACATATTTTAGCCCGGTCGCCCCCATCGGCATCAGCATACTGTCAAATTTTCAAAATTTTCCTATGTATAGTTTTCTATATATAGATCGATTCGGTTCCCGGTGGGACACCCTGTATATTGTATTATTTTCTAATTTCCCGCTAAATTCTACGCTTATTTTGTCTAAAATGTTATATGTTTAGACAGGCTGTAACACTGGAACGATTCATTTTAGAGATAAATGATTCCCTATCTTAATTTTTTATTCTACTACTACAGATTTTTATTTAAAATGCGTCAGGGCCAGATCTTATTTACAAAAATATTTTTTTAGAAACGGGGAGATGGTTGCGGCCTCATATTTTCTGCAGCTGTTATAGCAGTTTTAAGAAACTTAAATTTTCCAAAAATATTTTAATGGCTTCAGATCGCTCAGTATATGACAAATTTAAATTGAAAAATTTTTATGTCTCCGTTGGGAATCAAACCCAGAACCTTTCGATTAAGTCTCAAGTGCGCTGCCAATTGCGCTACGGAGGATCTGATATTCTCTTGCCCACTTAGGCAATACAACTTGTTCAATTTTATGTTAGTTGTAACAGTATGAAATCTCCTGCGATTCACAAACCAACATACCTACATTTTAAACTATTTATTATTTTTTCTTTTTCAGAAAGACACTAATGGCATGATTAAGGTTCTAGTAAGGAAGCAAAACATAACCGGTATTAGATTAAATGCGTTTATACACTTAGTAAAGGTACAGTTCCAAATATCTTGTGGTTATTTTTTAATAACATAATACTTGGTCTTGATTTGAAATCATGGTGGTTTGTAATTTCCGTTTTAAAATGCACCTATTTACACGATTTCAGGGACTCGATACTTGAAACCCTCCTAATAAACAAGTGTCTTTAAAATTGCACTACTAGATTAGGCGATTTTTTGACACCCACTCTTTTTAAAACAATATTTGCATACTTTGTAACAGTGGCGGCTCGCGGTCTTAAAAAATGGTGAAGAGCTAGGTATAGTGCGGGTACCTAAATAAACATTGCCTAAAACCTCGTGTAACAAAAGGTCTCTCTTATCCTCATCTATCCAACGACTGCATGGAGTTTCCAACAAATTACAAACTATGTCATTAGTTGGGTTCATTTTTAAAACACACAACTAAGGATGTACGCACACTACTGAATTAACTGAAAAATAAAAATAAAACTTTTTAATCACACCGTAAATCACGTAAAAACGATATCTATAACCGTAAGTTTCGCGAAGCCTCAAAATAAATATCATAATTTTGAAGAAGTAGTCCATTCTTAAAGTGGAGTTAATTTATAGAAATAAAATAAAAAACATAAAGTCTTTCTCCAGTGGAGAAAGACTTTATGTTTTTTATTTTATTTCTAAATATCATAAGGTTGGGCGAACCAATGCTAAAACGATGGTGCATACTACTGAGCTATTTTCAAATTGCCCTTCATCATAATGCAAATTGTTACATGGTGTTTGAGTGACTGACGTCACGTAATCATAGCGACGGTGAATATCAAAGCCATGTTGGACGTTGGGTCTTCACTTGCTTTGAGCCAACGGACACTTTTGCTGGGGCGCGCCAAAATGCACGAGTGTTTATAATTATTGTCTATCGGAGTTAACCGTGGCCCTATTATGCATATGGATTAAATTAGTATTATTACATTTATTGGTACAATAATATTTAATATTGTCAAAAAACTTTCCTCCTGGTTTTATTTTATTTTTTGGTGAAGAGCCCCTTTACCTACTTCACCTGACGAGCCGCCACTGCTTTGTAAAGTTTAGATTTGTGTTTGTGCAATGTGTTTTAGTTGGCCGATACTAGTTTAGTAATGTCTATACCGACACAATTTTTCCAAATTATTTTCGAATCTTATAAAACAGAACAGGTTATAAAACAAAGATGCATTGCTGTTTAAAAAATTCGAGATATTCCGTTTTGATTTATTTAACAGGTTGTAAATATACTAGCCCCAACCGACACATTTTTCTCAAGCAAGTAGATTTTATATTATAAAACAGGTTAAAATGATCCATTTAAACGTTTCCATGGCCTACTCTTTACCACTTACCTTGTTTTATTAAACTTATGGACATTTTAGAAAACAAATGAAAATTGTTCTTAGCGGCCATTTTTAAAACAATTAATAAAGTGTGATATGTCATTGAACAGAAAATTTTCCATAGAATTTAAGCATCGAATAAAAATGGGGGGTTTCCATTTAATTTTTAAAAGTTGACTTCACTTCCGGTTAACCGAAAGTGTATTTGAAGGTTTGAATTGGCCAAAAAATGGTAACTTACCCACTTATTAACTTCTCAACTTTTTAAACCTTTACTTTTAAAATTACGGAGAAAATTGGGGGTTAGAGCCTTTTCTTGTGTCATCCGGTATAGGCGTTATAATGTCTATTTTATGGCAAGAGACAATGATGTTTTTGAACGACAGTAGACTTTTGGACTTGCATTGTCTTTATTTGTTTCGAATCACAACATTTTAACTGGTAGGGGCGAAGAGGGAGACTTGATCACCTGGGAGACTTGTTCACCCCAACAGATCTTCGAAATGATATACTCTAGAAATATTATATTGGCAACATTACATTGTCATTATGCGCCAACCATTAGGTGCCATTCGGTTTTGCCAAAGACCGCCGTTTTTTTCTAATAATTAATAAGTTTATCAAGTTAGTTTTGACTATTTTTCTGCTAAGGTAAGTATTTTCTTTTATTTATCTTATATAGTACATGTAATCATAAAGATATTTCAGATATTATAAGGTCTCCTTTTTTTCCGTATATTTTTTAAAGGACACATTTTACAAAATGGCACTATGGGGAGACTAGATTACTGCTGCTGTGGGAGATTTGATCATAGAATCAAGCCTCCCATATATTTCTAGCTATTGTTGATTTTTCAAAGAATAAATTAAAATCATTATTAGGAAGAAGAATGTAGGAGCTGGCGAGGAATTAATGAATCATCTCAATATCTGCAAAATCATATTTTGATAGATAATAAAAAAAATTTCAGATGCCACGCAAGTATAAGAGGAAGGAAGGAGCGAAAAGAGAAAACCCATAGATAGCCCAGAAACTAAAAGCAGCAGTTGTTCATGTTGTCACCGACAATGCATCATTAAAAAGTGCTGCTAGAAGAATTAATGTAAATATTATGACTCTGAAGAGATATGTTCGTGATGGTAAGTATCTCCAGTCATCTTCAGGTAAATACTATTTAGTTTGTGGCGGCGCCAGGATTTTTGGTATGGGTGGGCACAAGTGAGCCCGATAATTTATGAGTGGGCACTACTAAAATCAAAAATGACCTCCAAAAAAAAAGGTCTATGCTTTATAGCGCAATAAGCAGGGGTAAAACTGCCCTCTTGTCTGAGTGACGTCTAAATAAAAAAAAAGGTCATCGTTCTCTTCAAAATAACATGCCATACCACTCCTTTCTCATCAAAACTTTCTTAGCCAAATCCCTCCCCCCCCCCCTCCTTCCCACCGAAAATTCCTCCATTACAAAATCGAATCCATCAATTTTGGGTGGGCACTCATGTTTCTAGGGTGAGCCGACGGCACCCTGCCCCCCCTTGGCGCCACCGCTGGCATTTACTACACAACAATACTAAATTGTATTCACCTGAAGACGACTGGAGACCAGTTGAAACGTTGTGATGTAAAACAAATAAAGACAATGCAAGTCCAAAACTCTTCTATAATAAAAAAAAAGCTGTTTTTGTTTGTTAAATTTAAGACTAGATTTTTCTTATTGTAAATAAAGCATTAAAATCCTTACCTTATATTGACTAATTATTTATAAACCTAACATTTATTTATTAAACTGCACGGTCAGAACATTTAATCCCCATGATCAAGTCACCCAGAACTTGGGGACACTTGATCATTCTGCATAGCTTTATAAATTTTTTAATAACTTCGTCTTCATAAAAAATAATAATAATTATTCAAGTATATGTTAAATAACAATATAATTAACGTATGTTATCAAATAAATGGTTGCTATTAATCAACCACAGAAAATTTTACAGCAAAAAACTAAATTTGGGGATCAAGTCTTCCTCTTCTCCCCTAAGTATCTCCAGGTGATTACTGATTATACACTACAGTATTCACCTGAAGACGACTGGAGTTACTTACCAGTTGAAACATTGTGATGCAAAACAAATAAAGACAATGCAAGTCCAAAACTGCCGTTTAAGGCGTTATAACATGCTGGATATGTCTTCCAGGGATTATATTTTTTGGACTACTACTTTTTTATTATCGCTTCTGTCCATTTTGGCTTAAATTAAATACAAAAGTCTTCGTTTGGCAAATATCGTCTTTTTTGGGAAGACCTAGTGGGTTAGTGAAAAGTATACATTATAATGTTAAAGAAGTACAATTTTTAATTAGGAGTTTTTCATGCATCGAGGCTCTGTTTAAATATTGGAAACTAGGTCAGTTTTAAAAAATCATGGAAATAGTTATCCAAAACACGTATTGTGTAAATTATACATTATCAAGTTTTTTATATATCAAGATAAGCACTATATATTCAATAAATTAGGCTTTTGTATTTATTAAGACAATAATTTTTTCCTGAGTCAAAAATTTTCTTAAAACAAGAATTTTTCTTGAGTCAAGAATTTTTTCTTTGAGTCAAGAATTTTTTCTTGACATGGTATCTAATAGTATTTGTTAGATTAATTTTTTTTTATATATATTTTTAGCACAACCTGACCTCACATCAGAACTTGACGGATCATCTTAAACCTATTAAAATACTTTTACGTAGTTTTTGCAAAGGATTTATCAAAGGATTTGGCTCTGATGAGTTATTTATGAAGGCATGCCGGGATATTGAACAATAGGTGGACATCAAATATAAATAAGTTGCACTGTTATGATTTAGATGTTTAAAACTTTATTCATAAGCATGATGTGATTGTATTCGAAAACCTTTATTAATAAATCAAATGCAAACTAAAATATTAATATTTAATTTAATCGGAGAATTTGTTCTACCGGGTCCGCCAACGTGGCGGGGATGGAAGATTAAGTCATTATCAAGGAGCTTATCAAAAATACTAAACCAGCATAAGGTATCGACCTAAAAGCGGCATATTTTAAAAATATTTTACATTATACAGGGTGGCTCAAAAAAGTGTGGCGGACTAAACTTGCATTTTTTTAAATGGAACATCCTATATATTATATTATTTTCTAATTCCCTATACAATTCCACGTATATTTTGTATAACATGTCATATGTCTAAATTCAATTGTTTTTGAGTAATTGACGTTTAAAATATGGCATTTTTTGACTTTGACAGGCTGTAACATTGGAACGGTTCATCTTAGAGAAAAATGGTTTTCACCTCCCTATTTTAGTTTTTCATTCTCTATCCAAGGAAACCAACCTCCGATTTACCATGTTAAACCGTTAAAACCTTTACTTTTAAGTATCTGTAGTTTCCACTACACTAATATGACCCGTATGCACTACTTTTAATAACTCACTTATATACAGTGACCGCAAAAAGTTGGACCCATATATGGGAAGCTTTTTTATTATTGAAATTGTAAAAAAACTCTTTATGCCGATAGCCTCTGCATGATTGGTAACCTAAAAATTTGTTTTGACATTAGTCACGTGAATACTTGTTTGTCTGGAAAATTGAAAAGTATATATTTTGTCGTGAATATCTGGTATTAGAGTACAAGATATTGAAAAAAGTGTGTAAATTTTAATTTTATGCTGGTGTGCAAAGTTTAAAACAAAAATTCAAAAAAAATATATTTTTTTTTTAATTTAAAAAAATATCAAATGTTACTTTCATATTTCCATCAATTTGATGAAAATGTGTTAAATGATTAAAAACCAATATTAAAATTTTTTATTATCTTGAACAAATGTTATTTGCTAAAATTCAAAATTTAGCTTTTTATCATGTAACTGGGTGCGTCCAGGCCCTGTATCTAGCAACCATATTCACCAATTATAGGTATTTCTGGAATAATATAGTTAAGAAAGGCAGTTCTTTCTAATTTTTTAACAAGTTTTAACGCGTCTCCTAAAATTGCTCTTACCAAATTAAAAACTAGAAAAAAGAATTCTTGGAATCAATTTCTAAAAATAAATAAATTGATTCCGAGTATTCTTTTTTCTAATTTTTAATTTGGTAGGAGAAATTTTAGGAGACACGTTAAAACTTGTTAAAAATTAAAAAGAAATTTTAAATAAAGAAATAAGAAGTTGAATCCAACCACACAAGCAACACTGACAAAAAATTCAAAATTTAGATTTACTGAATATAAATTATAACAAAGCATTATCTAATAAAGTTAAACAAACCAAAAGTGGCTAGGGCGAAAACTTTATACTTAATTGTTTGGCTTTAGTATGTCAACATATCTATTGAGTTTAAGTTGTGGTTATGTTGAGCGGGCGATATTTAAATTGCCGAGGCTTATTCAAAAATACATTCGCGAAAAAGGACACTTGTTTGAACACCTAACAACATTTTTACTTTTTGTTTTTGTTGCTGGTCTTTTATCTTTTAATTTGTTTCCTACATAATATATTACTCATATCCGACTGTGTAAATATACTCTAAATAAATACTAGAGCCGTATTGATTTAAAAGTAATTATCAAATTCCCGATGATGTAAAACTGACATGAAAACGTCTAAAAATTATTAAGTATTATACATAGTTGAAATAAATGCTTAAAAATATTACAAACAATAAAATAAAAAATGCAGATCCGTATTTAAAAAATTAAAATTGATAACAGTTCCACACAAACGAAGCGTTGTACCGAAATTCTAAAAACACATTAGTATAAAGCTAAAAAAGTTGCATTAACAATGTAGTATTTGTTTTTCTGTAGTTGTCAAAAAGTAAAAAATAAAGCTCCAATTTTTTTCTTCTACTTTGCCCCCATTTGACCGATGCTGTATCTCTTATAGTCTCCGAGATAACCATGATGAGCATCGAATTTGGGACACCCTGTACACAATTTATCATATATTTTATTTTCTTCGAACTTATATTAAACCAAGAGAGCCTTAAGATTAGAGATTAAATTAATAGCAAGAACCACCACACACACATGTCGGCTTAAACCTTATTGTTGTAGGTAAATTGAGTCGTATTTTTTAATAAAAATTAACATCAAACCTTGATCAAACACCAAACAAACAAGAAAATAATTATAATAGAAATGACTTGTGCAATTAAATTTGGAGCTGGTGTAGACTATAATAAATATTTATTTTAGTACTCAAAATGCTGTCCCAAAACAACGTATTTGAAAATTGTTATACAAAAATCACAATATGCTTGATGCAATTGTGATTTAAATGCAATGAAACTTTATTTTTAATAACAAATATGGAAACAATTTTGGTTTTTTTAATTATGGTCAGATTTGGATTATTCATATTCTTTTAGGGTAATTTTGTAGAACAAAGAAAACTGTCTACTGATATTATTCTTGTTTTAATTATAAATTATTATAAGCATTTTGTGTTTGTACTATATTACAAAAAATCAACATTAATTTTCTTTATCTTAATGTATAAATTTTTATTTAATTATTTTTAAGGTATCTGTAAAAAAATAAATGAATTCCAGTATTCTGAAAGCGTTAGTAGTTAAATTATATGAAGAATCATACTAGCTACCAGGTAAATATTTACTTAACACTATTATTTTAATATTATATATCGTACTTTCTATTTCTATATAGTAAATTTATTGGTTGTACCATCAAAACCTTAATAGCGGCATCTGTTAAATTAAATTTATAGGATTTATTGATTTTATCGTATTATTGAAGATTAAGTCATTTTTATATGATATCTTTATTAATAATTATTAACATCATAAACGTACTAAAACCTACATAACACCTTAGTTACTCATAATATATTAGTTACCATAATTTAATACGTTAGTTACGAAAGCATAATACGCCGTTAGATACCAAATAATATTAGAACTATTTTTCATGAACATGTAAAACAATATTTTGACAGTTTTCAAATTTGATGGATACACCTTTGTCTTTAACGTCCACGATCTTAGGTATGCCCTCTGAAGACTGATTAATGACCGAGCAAGCACTCCTTTCGATTTCGTGCGGTTCCCCAGTGCTTAATCCACTGCTGGAAACATCGCCGATTTGAATTTTGCGAGCAATGGAAACTTTCTTGGTCACACTTTCTTCTAAATACCCTCTAGCAACCTTCGCCGATTCCCATCCACCAAGTTCTTGTAGGTCTAATATATCTCCTCCAGCATTAACAAGAAACTTTGCCGAAGATCTTCTAACACAGTGACCAGTATACAAATTAGGATTTTTAAGTGAGAGATACTTAGCTATTTTTTGAGATATTTTAGAGAAGAAGTGAATACCGCAGGGCTGTACCTTACATTTCCCTTTTCTATATGATACAAACAATCTTTGGTGAGTGACATGGTCTGGCCTTAACATTGCGTACTTGTTAAATAAAAGCACAGGATTGACTTCGCCGTCAAATATCACAGCGAAAATACGTTTCTTGTGGGTTTTTTAGTCGGGAATAGTAACAATCAGCTTGTCCTCTAAAGTATCAACATCTTCCGTGGTCATCTTCGCTAATTCATTAGTTCGACAGGCTCCTCCAATTTTAATTAAAAAAGCCACTTTCATCATTAAAAACTTCTCGTCTGAGGCAGAACACACAAATTCGTTGACTTGTTCTCTTGTAAATACTTTTGATTTTTTTGTTCTATATCCAACATTTTTCTTCTTGATGTAACGTATTAAGGCGCCGTATTTGTCGATTTTCACTCTTTCCTTCAGTTCTAAAGTCGCTCGTAACATGGAATATTTCGGCCATAAGGATGAAGCAGAGTATTCCTCAGAGATTTTTACGAAATACGCCAGCAATAGCGTTTCTTCTGCACCTTAAACATGTACTTTGTTTCGCCGCTCACAAAACTGCCGATATTCTTTTTCTTAATGGATTTTAGATTTGTCCGGAAGCAAGTTCAACCTTATAATATTGGCCGCAGCTAATATATCGTCAGGAATATCAAAATCTTGCATGATATTAATGATGACTTTTTGAAATGCCAAAATGAAATGACATAAAACCTTGTTTTTATTTTCGCATCGCCGTTGTCAATGATACGATAAAGCTTTGAATACAACTTGATTATTAGCGATTTAACACCGTCTCGGACATTGCGGGTGACTCGGCTGTTGCCTCGTCACCTAGTAATGCCATCGACTATTATAAATCGCATAATAATCTCGTAATATTAATAGCTATAAATTTAAAAACAATACCAATCGTCGTTATGCTATAACACCTGTATTTACTAAAGACGTTTAATTAATTAAGGGATTAGTAACCATGGAAATAACAACTTGTAGGTTAAGTTAAATTAAGATAAATTGTTACGTTAATTTTTACTACTAATCATAGTTATTTATTACATTATTTCTCATTTTATTAAGTTTAATGAAGAGGTGCTGGTATACTTTAAAAATATCTAACATCGACATCAGTAAATGTTATAAATAATAAGTTGTTGTGGATGAATTAGAAGATATTGGATTGTGTTATATGGTTTATTAAGTAAACATTTATTGATTTTAGTTCTGTTTTGACATTGATAATAGGAGGATTCAGAACTGTACAGATCGATAAATCTTGAATAGTTAAGAATACATACAATGCAGAAAGTAGAAAATGAATATGTACTTAATAATGAATATGCGTTTCCTGCCGAAATTATGGAGAGTAAGTAAATTACCCAATATGCAGGGGCCTGTAATAAAATTTGATTGAACGGTCGATACAGGAAATCGACCACAATAATACATTTTTTCTAAAGTTTTACATTTAAGTATTTTTATTAAAAGTTTTTTAATTTTACAGCTTATGATGAGAAACCTAACCTTCAGATAGATCCGATCAAAAGGCCCACACAGAAAAGAACCTACTTTTACTACCTAATAATATTCATTGTTATTTTGCAAATGTTATGCATAATTTATTTATTTAGTTGTGGGTTCGTTGAAACGAAAAAAACTGGGAAGAATAACTCTGAGGTAGGGTATTTTTGAATAAAACTGAGCCAGGGGGTACAAGGGTGCCCTGTGTCGGATAATTTTGGGGTCTTACTTTATCTTAGAAACTGTAGGTTATATAAAGGTTAATTCAAATTATTTGATTTTATAGGATGATATAAATGCTTTGAAGAAGGATATTATAAGCCTAAAACACGATATTGTTGCATCCGACAACAAGTGGAATGATTTTTCTGGAAAAATTAAGGTGAATATTTCTAGTACCATAATCATGATAATGGTCTTGTTTAAAGATATTGTCGTCGCGCACTGTTAAGTTAGGACGGTTTTAACAAAAAAGTTGAACTTTTAAATATGCCCTAAGAATCTATCAAAAATTAGGTATTTGACAAACTTATTAAACTTATAGAATAAGTATTACCTATCCATTCAGTACACACTTTGGTCCATGCCGTTGTTTAATAGTAACATTTATCTTTTTGCTTTCACAAAATATAAACAAACTTTTGGATATGGTGAAGTTTTATACAGGGTGGAATTTTTAACTGGAATAAATTCAGTATTAGGAAGCCTCATTATTTGCGGGGAAAATACGGAAATACGGGTGCCTTTATTTTAAATTTGGTACACTATTCTTGTCCCCTCTTTTGGGGGTAGAAACCGCCCTCAACTTTTTTTTCTCAAATATAAAAGTATGTATGACAGCACTATTTACTTTTGCATTTTGGTAATGTAGAAAGCCAGAAAAAAATAAGAACTGGCCATTTTAGCTAAAAAAAATTGCGTCTTGATTACCGAAATGCAAAAGTAAATAGTGGATCGTATTCCTTTTTTTATGCCCTTTGCAACGAGTTGTCGCAATACATATCTTTACATTTGAGAAAAAAAAAGTTAGGGGCGATTTGTACCCCCAAAAGAGGCCCTGGTTCTTTCATATCCGAAGAATAAAGAAAGGCCTACTTAAAGGGAACTTATTGAAAAAAAAGACCTTGATGATAAAATTCAAACTTTTACCATTAAATTGTCTCTTTGTGAAATGAGAAAAAAATTGTACTTTCACCATTTCTATTGGTTTAACGTGAGCTATATCAAAAAGACTTAGTTTTTCTTTGTTTTTATTGGGACACTAGTCGAAATGGTTCAAATCACTGATAATCTTTTTCTGGATATAGGTACCGGGTGTTGCATCGTCGAGCGGGACATAGGAAATCCCATGTAATTTTAAATGGGGTCAATTATTGGCTTCCCTAATTATTTTAGAGAAAAATTCTATTTAGCTTTATTAAAGAGCACTAAAACCCACATTCAAAAGAATAACTTTAGATATTCTTGATGAGCCCGTTTACGGGTTATCGCCGATTTCTTTTCAACTATTTCTCCTTTTTATGGCCCCGCATTTGCGGGCACCAGTCAAGGTAAAAGATGACTGTCAAATAAAGTTGTCATTTTGAAATGTGAGCTTTATTGTTATAAAAACTCGTACATCGAAAATATTAGCCATGAATTACACTTCTGAAGAAAAAATATTGATGATTAAATGGTATTATCAAGGAAATAGTTATCAAAATGTGTCAGACATGTTTGCTGCTCTGTATCCGAATAGACAGACACCTGCAAAATCTACAGTCGAAAGGACTATCAAGAAATTTGAGACAAAAGGCACTGTAATAAATAACTGCAGATGTGAAGAAAGGCAGGAACAAAGAAAAGATGCAAGAAATGATAGGGACTTGCAAAGGCAGGAACAAAGAAGAAATGCAAGAAATGATAAGGACTTGCAAGTTTTATTATGCGTGGAAGAAAATGAAAATATTATCGGGCCATTATTTCTTACACGAAATTTAAATGCAGAATATTTTTTGGAACTACTTGAAGATCATATTTTACCTACTTTAATGATGCCGCCAGGGAAAATCAGGAAGTTTGGTACCAAATGGATGGCTGCCCGGCACATAGTAACCTGGCTGTCCGGGAATATTTAAACCATGCTTTTAATGGAAATGTTATTGGCTTAAATCAAACAGTAAATTGGCCAGCCAGGTCTTCTGATTTATCGCCAAATGATTTCTTTCTTTGGGGCCATTTAAAAAAGAGGATATACAAAGATAAAAAATACCCAAATCTAGACGAGTTAAAAAATGCTATTTCTGCCGAATGCAATAGCATTTCAGTTTACCAACTAGCGAATGTAAGAAGAGAATTTTATGGTCGCCTCGGTTATTGTCTAGCAGTCAATGGAGGAATATTTGAACATCTTCTTAAATCCTAAAGTTCTAACAATTTAATAGTACCTACCTATTAATTAGTAAAATATTGAAACATGTAAAATGTCATAATTAACCTTGTAATTGGATACTTTATTTTAGTTTTATTCAGATTAATTTGTACTCATAAATACACCTTTAATATTTTCGATGTACGAGTTTTTATAAACATAAAGCACACATTTCAAAATGACAACTTTATTTGACAGTAATCTTTTACCTTGACTGGTGCCCGCAAATACGGGGCCATAAAAAGGAGAAATAGTTAAAAAGAAATCGGCGATAACCCGTAAACGGGCTCATCAAAAATATTTAAAGTTATTCTTTTGAATGTGGGTTTTAGTGCTCTTTAAAAAACCTAAATAGAATTTTTCTCTAAAATAATTAGGAAAGCCAATAATTGACCCCATTTAAAATTATATGGGATTTCCTATGTCCCGCTCGACGATGCAACACCCGGTAGTTCTTTGTTAATAGGAAATAACTAGATAATCAGACCGGTAAAAAATTATAGTTGATAATTAAGGTTCATCCTAATGGGCAGAATAAATAAGAGTTTTGTAAAGTAAATAATTCGAAAAGCTTATTATTATACCTTTTTCTGGTACGTCTTCTGGCGTGTTCATTTTAGGCTTTTCATAAAACCCCTATTATTAAATTCGTTATAGGTACTTGACAAGAACTTGCAATTTAAATCTCCAAACACATCTTCTTCATGTAAATTGAAATCTTCAAATACAATTTAGATAATTGTTTAGACCAAAAGCAATAAATTTGCATTGTCAACGATAGATAATTCACGCAAGATAGTTGCATCTTAATAATGTTATAAAGGTATATTCTTACTTAACCATTACTTGGTGTAAATGAAAAATTTTTTTTATTACTAGTTATGTAGGTTTAATTTTTTAAACTAAGATAGTACCCAAGTATCCAAATTAACTAATTGAAAGGAAAAAAGATCAGAATCACAGATACCAAATTTTGAAATATCCCAAAACTAAGTTTACAGCGAGTCGAAGGACTATATTATAGAACCTGTGTGAAAACTTGAGCTTAAGTTGGCCAAGGGCTTGGTCATGAGCCTCCTCCGGTGCTGGCCGTATTTATGGGGCTGTACCATATTGAACTTATTCTTATAATTCGTGTTGATAATTACATGTTTTGGCACGCAGTGCTAGGGCTACATGTTCTTTGAGAACTATACTTTATTAACTATCCATGTTGGTACTCCGTTATAAATAGGGTTTAATGGGTTACATATGAGATAAGGGATAGAGTTCGCCAAATGTATTTTATGTTTTATATGTTACTGAGTACTCATGTTAAAATTCGAGCCATTTTTGTGGATATTTGTAGTTGTTGACATATGAGTAGTTTTCATGATTATGCTATTGTACTGGCCGTACCTCCTAGTCTATTAAGTATATGGTTTATTGCGTAACGATAGTAGGTATATGATGGGAGGTACGTTTTAACCATGATATGATTAAATTCTATAGTTTTGGTGGAAGAACAAACGTTCTTTTAATTTGATTTGCATTTTAAAATATTTTGAAATGTCAACGTTGCAAAACAAGATGCCCCACGTTGGGCGCCAAAAATTGTAACCCCTTTATTTTTAATTACATTATTTTTAATAAATAAAATATTTAATCTTCAAAAGAAAATGTAATCACAAAACTCAAAAATATTTTAAAGTGTTACTAAATAAGTTTACTAGGCAAAATTGAGGTTTAATATGCGCCAGGACATTGACGGCTGTAGCTTTTAAACATCGGGGTATCAGCTGTCGTAGAATGAATGATAAAAAATAAAAGAAAACGAAGGTAAAGTAAGTACTTAACGTACTTTAAAAATTTAAATTACTTATACCAAACTTTAAAAAGCTTTACACTTAAATAGTCAGAAATAAAATATATACCTTCAGCGTAAAAATGTGATCACACCTTTACAAACGCTAGCAAATTCATCAAATTCAAATATGTAATAATTATGACGCAACGTTACCAAATCAAAATATTTTAAAATATAAATCAAATTAAAAGAAGGTTTGTTCTTCCACCAAAACTATAGCCTTTAATCATGTCATGGTTAAAACATACCTCCCGTCATATACCTACAATCGTTACGCAATAAACCATATACTTAATAGATTAGGAGGTACGGCCAGTACAATAGCATAATCATGAAAACCACTCATATGTCAATAATTACAAATATCCACAAATATGGCTCAAATTTTAACATGAGCACTCACTAACATATAAAACATAAAATACATATGGCGAACTCTATCCCTTAATATGCAACCCATTACACCCTATTTATAACGGTATATCCCCTTAATACTGAGTACCAACATGGATAGCTATCCATTTATTAATTAATAAAGTATAGTTCTCAAAGAACATGTAGCCCTAGCACTGCGTGCCAAAACATGTAATTATCAACATAAGTTCAATATAGTACAGCCCCATAAATGTGACGGGCAATATATGTAATTATCAACACGGGTAATAAACAACTTCTAAGTACAATATAGTACAGCCTCATAAAATTGACGGGCAATATTCATATCTATAAGAAAAATTATATTATAAAACCTGTGTGAAAACTTGAGCTTAGGTTGGGCAAGGGCTTGGTCATGAGCCTCCTCCGGTGCTGGTCGTATTCATGGATCTGTACTATATTGAACTTATGTCCTGGTGCATATTAAACCTCAGTTTTGCCTAGTAAACTTATTTAGTAACACTTTGAAATATTTTTGAATTTTGTGATTACATTTTTTTTGAAGATTGAATATTTTATTTATTAAAAATAATTTAATTAAAAATAAAGGCGTTACAGGACTATGTTATGTCCGCTTAGACCATGTCGGACTCTAATCATTTTTGAGCTGTAAATCGTTTTAATATAAATTAAATGAAGGGACCGTGGTTATTTGTACCTGATATCAACTACACCATTTAACATTTTGGCTAAGTGGCGGTTTTATTGTACCATTAAATTACATAGAGATTATTTCTAATTTTAAAGGGTGACATACATGGTGTGGAGAAGGACATTAACAATCTAAAATCTGACACCAAAGTAGTGCATGATGCAGTTACCGAGAGGATGAATGATATTTTAGAAGAAATGAAGGTTAGTTAGCCTACCATTGTAAATGGTGCCGGTTCCGTATACCGGGTGGTGCGTCCAAACAGGACACATGGGATTTTACATGTAAATTTCGAGGTGGTCGAATATTCGCTACTGTATTTATTTTAGCTCAAAAATGTACTTAAACTTTTTATAGAATACTATAAGAGATATGTTCTTTCACCAAACATATTTTTAAAATGATAAATTAAGAAATGCGGACTTGACAGATTCCTGTCAGTACACCAACCAATAAATGATTAAAACATTTTTGTTAGTAATACCACAAGTGCTTTAAAATTGCCGATAATTTTTTACGAATGCGTGTTTTCTTTTAATTTCACGACTCCGAAGGAAGAGTGTTACAAATTCGACATACCAGCATTGAAATCTCGGAAACCATAGGAGTTAGTTAAACGGTTAAATGGGGGCAAAGTTGTGCAATTCGGTGCTAATTATAATGCCGCTTTAAAAGTTTTCTAATTCCGAAAACTTCCGATTTTATTCGAAAAAAACCGAAATTTTGCTAAATCGTTTTTCTTTTTTCCTGGGCTGATTCGACTAGATATTTAAAAATAAATGACTCTTTGTCATTGCCACTTTTTCCCCTCTACAAAATGACGTTACTAAACTAAAGATCCGCCGTTTCGTCTCCGAGCCATCACCAACTTTACTTTTTTAAATACGGACCTGCTTTTTTTTTAACTGATTTTTAAACCCTCCTACCCTCAAAATGTAATGCAATATTACTTTCTCATAATGATGAATTGTCTTTGCTTATTTTTTTAAATTCATATTTTTTATACTTCTTGTCAGTCTGGTCCCGGCAACGAATTACATTACAATATTATTTAAAAACTTTATTTTATTTAAAACATTCATACATTATTAATATAATTTATTTTTCTAATAATTCTAAATTTACTAATTATAAATCCTAATTTTCTAAATGTTCAAAGATATTGCCGTTTTGCTCAATAAAACGATCGATTTCTTTTCCAATTTTGGTGACAGCCCTTTCTACCGATCTTCTCCTTATCCTACCAAATGCAATCTTGCAAATGCAATTTTAAAAAATATGAATTTAAAAAAATAAGCAAGGTCAATTCATCATTAGGAGAAAGTAATATCGCCATTACATTTTGAGGGTAGGAGGGTTTAAAAATCGGTTTAAAAAAATCCAGGTCCGTATTTAAAAAAGTAAAGTTGGTGATGGCCGCTCGGAGACGAAAGGGCGGATCTTTAGTTTAGTAACGTAATTTTGTAGAAGAGAAAAAGTGCCAATGACAAAGTGTCATTTATTTTTAAATAGCTAGTCGAATGAGTTCAGGAAAAATAATAACGATTTTGCAAAATTTCGGTTGTTTTCAAATAAAATCGGAAGTATTCGGAATTTGAAAACTTTTAAAGCGGCATTATAATTAGCACCGAATTGCACAACTTTGCCCCCCATTTAATCGTTTCTTAAACTCCTATGGTTTCCGAGATTCCAATGCTGGTATGTCGAATTTGTAACACCCTGTATATGAAAGCCATGAATCACTAACTGTTATTTCCGACTCATACTATACCTTATTTTTTGTTTCTGCTATGAATATGTATTTGCGAGTTATGACGTACATCCAGCCAGCAACTCTACGAATTATACACTATTGGAAAACTCTAATCTAGGGTGCGATATTTTTAATGCAACCAAGAGAGAAGGCACATATGGGCAAAACCTTTAGTTAAAAAAAAAACACATAACCACTTCTACATTCCAACTGGAAGGGACCCACACACATATCCCCCGATATGTTTGTGGTGTGGCCGAGTTGACGTATCGATCGCTCCCATGCCTACTTCGACCGCGTGTTAAAGAATGGAAGGTGGGAGGTAGGGGATAGCGTGTTCTCTGTTTAACGTGTTAAAAGCTACTAATAATCTACGTCTGATGCGTTTATATCGGCACCCTACATTAAAGTTTGCCAATAGTGTATAATTACATCCGCGCATCATAACATCGTTATTAAAAACCTCAAATTTCGTGTTTCGTTTTGATTATTTGTCAATAGGATTTTTATAGGAAACAATCCAATTGCGCCATTTTTAAAACTCTTAACAATTTCGCGAATATTATAGCATGCTGTGACCATGTGCCAGAAAGAAACATTTCACAATAACCATTTCCATTGACCACAGGTTACTTTCTTTAAATTTAAAGTCGCGAGCTAACATTTTTTTTATGAAAGTGCCTATGTTTTTTTTTTGTTTTTAAAACATATTTAACATGAAAATTCGTAAAGGGGAGTTCACGAGCAATATACGAAAATCAAGTCGTGTTACTTTTTTATCAGAAGGCCGTTATAGGAAAAAAGCCCTTTATGTTGCCTAATACACTGCGTCCATTAATTATGAAATAGTTAAAAAAGTACTTGAATTTCAAAAACCCGCATTTTCATCAAAACGCAGTCAATTCGTTTCATTTTTAGTTTATTAGGTAGGAAGTCTCTTGGACCACTAAGTACAATGTATGTGACCTCACTTTATGTATTTTTTTTATACATGGTGATGGCTACAGCACAGTGCCCATCTTGTCAATTAAAAAAAAATTCAAAAATCTTTATATTATTTAAAACCACTTTTCCCTGGTTTCCGAGGATGGAGAACACAAAAAAGTGTTAATAACGCTTTATGTTAGGTACCTATTGTACAGTGGCTTATATACAATATAGGCAAAAAAGCATTGCCTACCCTGGGAACAATAAAACAAACTTCAACCAAAATTACTACTTCATATTTAAATTTTTATCCGTGTAATATCCGGCAATATTTCTGGGTATGTAGAGAACCAGGACCGAAAAGTTAATCGTATAACATTAAAGATCATTTCTACGAACTCATTTGTTGCCAATTAATCGTAAACTTGATCGCTGTATAAGCGATGATTTTACATTACAACCGCTTATGGGAGAGCAAAAGCATTGCTTTTATACGAGTGGAAGCACGCGAGAGCCGGTAGACAGTAAGCTGGAAAGAGAACAAGTGCACGTGACTCTCTAGCTAAGCCTCCGTCGGAACGCGTTGGTAAAATACATTGGTGCCAATCTTCCAATTTTGTCGTAGTTTCAAAAAATACTACGCGTTCTCGATATAAAATATGTCAGGTCAGTTAAGATCTTTATCTGTAACGTAAAATAAAAAGTACTTTTATGATGATTTAAGATAATTTTTGCTAATAAGTATGTTAAATTATAATTTACATAATAATTGACTTTGGATTCAATCAAGTGGATGTTAGATTTAGAATGTGGATGAAATTTATTCATAATAATAATACATATTAGTGTTTTCGCCCAGTGTTTACTTTTGCTATTAACGTCGCGCGTCGCCGTCGGTTGTCGAAAAAAAAAATGGAGAAGTGGACATGTCCGCGATCTCAACTGTGTTAGTAGTTAAAGTCAACTGTTTGGAAATTAAATGTTTGCCTACCCTGTTTAAACGGCTTTGCATGCCACTGCTATTGTACCCATTACAGGGTCAATTAAAAAAAATTAACTTCCAAAAATCTTAATATTGCCAATTACTGTGCTGCTATGAAGTGCGAAAATATGGGCTTTTGAAATTAAAGTAATTTTTTATTACACGGAGTGTACATAAATTAAAATTTAATGTTATTATCAGGATTGTTATAAGTGTTGTTATAAATATCAGTTACAAGAATCTCTAAACTAGTTCCATTTTTCTATTTTCAGCAAAGGCAAGTCAATAACAAAATTGTAGAAACATTTTTACCCCTTTATTGTGCCGAATATCTACAAATAACGTCGAGCGGCGATATGGGTAACTTGTGCTTAAGCATCATGCAAAAATAGAATGTGATTAAAATACCTTTATCAAGGTTACTATAAAATAGAAGAATAATAAGAAGAATAATTTAAATGTTGATGTTGAAATTACGTTTTTCTACGATCATGTACGAAACGATATCTTTAACTGACAGTGCACCTCCAACGAAAACGTCGATCTCGCCTCTACTGACAAAAATTCCCATAAAGTTAAGTCTCTAGTGACGAAAGTAAATACTTATAATTTCAGATACTTTCAGCCTCTACTACTGTAGTGAGGTACTTCGAAAAATTAATAATAGGTGGCAAGCAAATTTACATACATACTATATATTTACTGTTTTAAAATGCTTGATACATTTTGATATCTACTACTAATTATTTGTAATAGTTGTTTTGTAACTATTGAGAATAAATGGACCTTTATCCATTGTCAAATACCTAATATCTTATATAATAGTAAATATGTAATATACAGGGTGGCCCATTTGTCTGACAAAGTAATATACTGTCTCTACTATTAAAGATATCAAAAAAAAGTTTTTATAAAAGTTGTGACGTATAAAAAAATATATATTCTAAAATTATTTTTAAACATACAGGATGGTCCAAAAAACTGTAGATTTTATTTTTCTAGTAAGCCATGACCAGTAAAGTAAAAATAAATGTAATTGAATATAATGTCATATTAAAATAAATTGATAACCATACTTAGTTACCTATTTATTTAATTAAATAAAATTTCTTTTTTATTACGCAACTTGATATTGAAAATAAGTTCACAAACATTATAAATATTAATATAATTATAAATATGACATTATATTTAATTACATTTGTTTTGACTTTGCTGGTCATGGCTTACTAGAAAAATAAAAACTATAGTTTTTTTCACCAAAATTTAAATAAAAATCGAAATATTGCCAAAACTAGTAAATTTAGGTATAAGTATGACTTCACAATAATAAAAGATACTTACAATATCTATCAGACGAGCCTAATCATTATAGGGTGTTTCATTTGAAAAAACAGAGTTATTGTATTTTAAAATTTTGTATATTTGGGTGTCAACAGAAAACACCCTGTAAAAAATTTTTGGTACTTAAAGATTTAAGACAGTTTTTCTATCCCTAAACTTAAGAGCTAACTAGAAATTTTCGATTTTCAATACTCTTATTGAGAAGTACAGGTAATTTCTTACTCATGTTTTTTTCAAAATTTTAAGAATTTTGCATTTTGTTTGGCAACGTTGCAAAAAATTAAAAAACGAAATATGGCGTCATATGTATTTTGTAAGGAAACAAAAAATGCTAAAATATATAGGGTGTTCCATTTAAAAAAATGTATCTTTTTTAAATCCTACTTTTTTGGACCATCCTGTATGTTTAAAAAAGATTTTATTATATATATTTTTTTATACCTCACAACTTTTACAAAAACTTTTTTTTGATATCTTTAATAGTAGACACGGTATATTACTTTGTCAGACAAATGGGCCACCCTGTATATGTAAAATAAAAAATTACCAAAAGAAATTACAAATTTTATTAACCTATGTCATATATTACGTAAGAAGTAGATACTAAAATCTACACTAAAACGCATAGGCACCCTGGTTTACTGCCAGAAACACCTAATACAAATTAGTAAATAAGTAATATGTATGTAAAATAAAAAAAAAATAAAATAATTACAAATTTTATTAACTTATGTCATATATTACGTAAGAAGTAGATACTATAATCTACATTAGAACTCATAGGCGCCCTGGTTTATTGCCAAAAACACCTAATATAAATTAGTAAATACTGTAATATGTATGTAAAATAAAAAAATACAAAAATAACAACAAATTTTATTAACTCTTGTCATATATTACGTAAAAAGTAGATACTATAATCTAGATTAAAAATCATGGCACCCTGGTTCACTGATAGAAACATCTAATAAAAATTAGTAATTTTATAATATATATATAACATAAAAAATTACAAAAATAATCAAAAACTGTATTTTTATTTATGTATTACATAAGAAGAGTAAATATTTAATATAAGTAGTATAAGAATTTTATGAAACTATGTCGTATTATTTAAGAACCAGATACTATAATCTATATTAAAAAGGCACCGGTTTCCTGCCAGAAACATAATAATTTTACCTTTTTATAAGTCCTATAAAATACACATATTATATACAGTGTGTCCGCGGATGGGGTCCCCAAGGGGAAAAAATCTTTATTATTCATTTTACGAACAAAAGTTATTCTTAATAAAAAGTTCTGCTTGTTGAGAAAATTATTTCACGATAAAAAAATGTCAGATCAGATGTACAGGGTGTTAATAAATTAGGAAAATATGAAAATGCTTTAAGAGAAGTACCATTATTTATTATTTTTTACAAAAATTTTATAAAACAAAGTTGTTTATAAACTAACGTAAAGTCTAAATACAAATTTTGAAATAAGAAGTCGAATTTTTAAAATAAAAAATTATTAATTATTGTTTATATTTAATTAGATGCATTTTATAAAAAAATCAAGATAGCCGATTTTGTATACGTTCATGTTTATGTCAGAATTATATTTATATCTGTTAGTATTTTATTTTCGTAAGGGTATTTTCGAAAATGTTAACCAAAGAAAGAGCGTATTTATTTAATACAATGTTACGGTAATGTGTCTTAACAATTAATTCGCTACAGATGTTAATATTAATTTTTTATTTTAAAAATTCGAATTTTTATTTCAAAATTTGTATTTAGACTTTACGTTAGTTTATAAACAACTTTGTTTTATAAAATTTTTGTAAAAAATAATAAATAATGGTACTTCTCTCTTAAAGCATTTTCATATTTTCCTAATTTATTAACACTCTGTACATCTGATCTGACATTTTTTAATCGTGAATTCATTTTCTCAACAAGCAGAACTTTTTATAGAGAATGACTTTTGGTCGTAAAATGAATAATAATGATTTTTCCCCCTTGGGGACCCCATCCGCGGACACACTGTACCTATATGCTTTTTTTGGAAAATATTTACAAAAAATTTCATTTAAATAAGGGTTAAATTATAACATTGACATTAAATGATACTAGTTAATTAGAGCATAGTTAGGGGGCTACCTCGCCGAAAGACTTGACAAATAAATATCGTAATTTTTTCAATTTAGACAATTACATAATAATAAACGCACTAGACTTTTGACTTCTCTGTAGACTCTATGTTGACTGCTGTTTATACAGTGCTTTGGTTTTCGCTGAATGCGTGGCTGATTGACAGCGGATTTTAAGTCAATAAAGATCAGTAAAGGTTATGTTTTTCGATTGATGACTGTTTCAGCTTTATGGTCTATTGTTTTCAATTGCGAACGATGACAGAAAAAAAAATTGAACAAAAATTCACCTAATTGGTTAAATCATGGACCAATTTACTCTACATAAATGCATAGCTAACTTATTAAAGGTCTTTTTTTTAATCACAGAAGAAGAATAAGAAATTTCCGTTCGATTGATTTCTAGCAAATATATGCTAATTATAAACCTTCTAGCAATTAAAAATAACTTTTAGCTCTAGTTATTTTACGAAACAAACAATCTATTAACTTTCTGCACATAAAATCGGTTAATTTTACGTTTTTCTGCACCATAAAATAGTAAACCTATGCCTACTTTGTGTTGAAGCAAAAATGATGCCCGATTTATCGACAAAATATAGAAGGCCATGCCAAACGCCAAACATTGTGACATAACCTAAAAATTCATCTTCTTAAAGGCCGCTTTACAGTTTGCAATTTTTCTTTCACGCAAGTTGTCTCGCAGCAATTAATATTGCGGTAATAAAAATTTCACTTCGTTTTACAGCGTTTAATGACTTGCCAAGATCGTAGGTGATGTACCACTTGCCAACTATTAAAATAAAAATACATTTGGTTAGGACTTACCGGCGCTTTTTGTGCATTCATTTTAACAAAACATCATTACAGGACATAAAAGCAAACCAACAAAAACAAAACGTACCCGCTATAGGTTAGAAAAAACATAAATAAATGTCAGGGATTTTTATATTTAGTTTGGTGTCTCATAAATCACCAGAAAATCCTCAGAATTGCGCTTGCAATGGCAATTAAAATACGGTCCAAGTTATATTTCTTGCAAGCAATACAAATTGCGCCAGCTGATCATTAGCCTCGTTCTGTGCATACTCCCGGGCAATCTTTTCTTGCGTGAAAGAAAAATTGCAAACTGTAAAGCGGCCTTAACAAGTGTTAATTTAAAATTCTAACCGCTATAAACAGTAAACAACAAAATGTCAGTTATGACGTAAATCCCTAACCTTACTTTTTCTACTTGTCAAAAATGAAAATTCTTGCATTTTTTTTTATTGTAAAACGGGTTTCTGTCATCGTTCGCAATCGGAAAGAAATTAGGCAATCCAACGATGTGTCAAAATGGCGGGTGAATGGCAAATACTGCCTTGTAATTGGTACACGTGACCATAAAAATAATGTTGCTGGTGGCATTTAACGGGTGACTTAATTCTTTTTGCCATCCAACCGCCATATTGAATCACGTGGTTTGGATTCCCTAATAGACCATAGTAATAACCAATTTTGAAATGTCTTTAATGTCAAAACTACGCTAAGCAACACACTCAGCTGATGTCTAAGCAGCGGTACATTTAGCTGGACTTCTTACAAAGCAGTTCAGCCGGGGACCGCCTGAATGTACCCAAGCAACAATAAAGCCTGAACTTTGTGAAATAGACATGCCAGGAAAGGAACAAAGTTAGTAAATCCTATAGACTTGATATCGGGACTATAAGCCACCCAAGGCAACACTTCCACATTACGGGTTCGATACCAGTGGGTTACAGCATTGGCAGTGTGGACTGGACAATTATCATGTTGAAATATAAAAGTATTATTGGGATATATTTGCTGTGCAGAAGGTAACAATAGATTTTCTAAAATGTTAATGTAATTTCCGGCATTAAAGCTTCCCTCTATTCGCCAGCAAGCACCAGGTCCATGAACACTTATCTAGCCCTATATATTTACAGAGTAACGCCGATGTCTAGAAGTGTACCTATATATCGCTATTCAAACCTGGTATTGTTTGGACGGTACACACGAATTTGACCGTTATAAGTTGATTAGAACGTTTTTTCATCAGTAAAAATGACCCTGTTCCAAATTTGAGGATTGCGGTATACATAATTTTAAGCAAAAATAACCCTTTTTTGTCGCCGTTCTTCCGTAAGAACCATTTTAGTTCAGATTCCTTAACTCTCCTGCTGGAGGTAGGTTGGGAGCCAGGAAATGCTGTAATTAACAGCATCCCTTGCGGTTACCAATGGATTATTCCTTAAATACCCAAAAAAAGCAGCATCCTGTTTAGGATTGGAAAGTTTGGGACAACAGGAACCAGTTTTTATCTTTAGGGATTCTTCTTGTTCCCAGCTTTGCTTAATTTTCAATATAGTTTTTTTATTTCTATTATACAAAACTAGCTACGGCATGGATTGACCATCCTTCTTCGATTCTTGATACAATTTGAGCCTTTTCAACTTCAGACAACTGACGAGGCATTTTTATTTTTTTCTGTCAAAGTTTATCAAACGTTATCTATGACGTGTGATAACCTCCAATAAACAATCATTTAGACAAGTTGGTTTTAGGCAAATATGACAAAATTTACCTCTCATTCTAATTATTTTACATTTTTATATGAATACAACTGTACCGGGTGAAGCAACGATTGCGCCGAGTAATTTTATGCCTTGAAGATAAAATTTGTCGACAATAAACTTTTATGTTAAAGTATGAGTAGAGGGAGATGATTCGTTCTGCGCCCACCATTTACACCAAGGCCTCTGCGCATGCCTAGGCAGTGCGCAGGCGTGTGTCATATGTCATACGTCATCTGTCATGTCACACTCTTGGGCGTGAGCTATTTGGGCATTAGCTACTTGGGCGTCAGTTACTTTGGCACTAGCTACTTGGGCGTTAGCTACTTGGGCAATAATATTCCTTATTAGACACGGGTTTAGGATGACGTCATATTATGTTTAGGAAAATATGGCGACTGTCACCTGTCACTTGTCAAATGTCAAAATTAAAAATTAATACGTGGATCGTATTTAGGATGACGTAATAAGTCGTTTAAAGAAAGCCCGAAAGCGATCGGTCAATTGGTTTGGAAGATATAGTTTTTTGCGATTAGTGCCCTTATGCCTATCAGTGGAGTGCTGAAATTCTGGTTGTAGGCAGAGGAATATAGAACCTATCTAGAAGTGAAAGATTTTTTCAAATATCTCAAGTACTAACGGCGTTAGATGTATTAAACCATTAGGGCCTTAACATGATAAAGTCATGCAAAGCATTGGTAATGTTTATTTCTTAGTAGGAATATACCTCTTATATTAATTATATTTACATACCTCATATAATACGGTATTGGTATTGTTTATATATTGTTTCACCAATAGTGGAATGGAAGGAATATTATTGCCCAAGTAGCTAGTGCCAAAGTAGCTGACGCCCAAGTAGCTAATGCCCAAATAGCTCACGCCCAAGAGTGTGACATGACAGATGACGTATGACATATGACACACGCCTGCGCACTGCCTGGGCATGCGCAGAGGCCTTGGTGTAAATGGTGGGCGCAGAACGAATCATCTCCCTCTACTAGTATGGTTGGATATCAGGCACATTTTAAAAATATTTTGAAATATACAGGGTGCGCCCAAAAAGTAAGATGTCAAAAAGGTCCATTTTTTTAAATGGGACACCCTATATATTGTATTATTTTCTGATTCCTCGCAAAATTCTACGCTTATTTTGTAAATGTCATATGTCTAAATTCAATAGTTTTTGAGATATTGACGGTTAAAATATGGCATTTTCAGACTTTGACAGGCTGTAGCATTGGAACGGTTCATCTTAGGGAAAAATGATTTTCCCCTCCCTATCTTAGTTTTTTATTCTCTATCCAAAGAAACCAACCTCCGGTTTACCATGTTAAACCAAAAAACCGGTTTTAACGGTTTAACATGTTAAACCGGAAGTAGTAACGTTTAGATAGAGAATAAAAAATTACGATAGGGAGGTGAAAACCATTTTTCTCTAAGATGAACCGTTCCAATGGTACAGCCTGTCAAAGTCTGAAAATGCCATATTTTAAACGTCAATATCTCAAAAACTATTGACTCTAGACATTTCACATTTACGAAATAAGCGTAGAACTTTGTACGGAATCAGAAAATAATACAATATATAGGGTGTTCCATTTAAAAAAATGTACCTTTCTGACACCCTACTTTTTGAGCGCACCCTGTATAATTCAAAATATTTTTAAAATGTGCCCGATATCCAACCATACCTTAACACAAAAGCTTATTGTCGACAAATTTTATCTTCAAGCCATAAAATTGCTCCGCGCAATCGTTGACTCACCCGGTACATGCGCCTATGTATCAATACGAAAAACTTTTAAAACTAGCAAGCTCGTTAAGGAAAAACATTTTCCAAGTAATTTTTCTTTTGATATCAGACTTGCATTATTGCTGTGATGCCTCAAGCGGGGTTTTGCTCATAATATGTATGTATAAACTTAGCGAGTGTAATTACTCGAGTTTGTGATTAATGAATCCCTTCGGCCGTAATACCAATTAAAACCTTTCGCCCTTGCTCTATAAGGTCTAGGATATTACCTACTTAGTACATAATGTAGTGTTCTGGTTCTTTATGAGGTTTTAAATAAACTTAGGGAGGCATCAACTTAATCATATAACTTACCAGGTTTCATTTAGCTGGAAACTCTTTTGGAAGTAGTTTTGTACAAAGACATAATTTTATTTATTGTAGTTGCACGCCATGACCATTACGTATGTAAGTATGAAGTCCGTAAAATTACTGACCGGATGCACTTCACAGTTTCTGACGTAATTTTTGATTTAAGTCAAGTCATTGGTTAAATAGTATATTTTTTCAATTCTGTCAGGATTTAAATAAGCTTCAAATTGAGCACTTTTTTGCTGAACAATTAGACACATTTTTAAAATATGTTTTAACTATTTCACTTTCAAATCCCTTTTAACATGTGAAATTAAAGTTTGTCGAAATGACAAGGTTGTCAAAACAAATTTTTTGTCAATTGATAACAACCTTATTTTCTTATTTCTGTTATGATTATGTATTTGCGAGTTGTGACGTGCATCCAGACATTATAGTGATTATAGTCTATTTCAAAAATTTGTAGGGTAATAAAAGCTCATTAGATATGCAAAGGGACTATAGAGTGACCCAACGAATATGTAAGCAACTTTCATAATTTGGCATTGATTTCATTGCAAAATTCTTTAATTTTATTAAGTGAAGGTAGTACCATCAGGGTTTGGGTCAATTTATGGGTTTTGCCTATTGTTATCCATTCACAAATACTGAAAATAGCGTGACAAAGGCATGCATTATGTACATATAGGTAAACTTACACTTATTTTTTATTAAACATTATGAAAAAAATACAAAATACAAAAAGTACATTATACAGAAATTAAATTATAGAAAATCATAAAAGTCTTCCTCATCTGAGGAACTGTCTTCTCTGCTTGAAGTTATAATTAACGGGTCGACGGTCGGATCGATCAGGTGGTCAAGATTCCATATTTCCTCCTCTTCTTTAATTGCTTGATCAAACAGTAGCTTAACGTCTTTCATTTTGAATGTCGTGTTGTGTCTTGCTACAAATCCTTTTACTTGCGTCCATATAAGTTCTATAGGATCTAATTCTAAATGATATGGCGGTGTGCGCAGCACAGTTACACTATGTTTTTCAGCTATATCTTGCACGGTATATTTCATAAAACGATGTTTGTGTAAATTTGCTATAGTTAATAGTTCCTTCTTTATCAAATTATCTTCTTTTATTTTAAATAAGTATAATTAGTGATCAAACTGACTGATATTTGAGGGTAAAAATGGTTGGAAAATGGTCAATAAAACAGCTGCAGAAATTCAAAATGTGTATTTAGCCAACGTTTCGACCTCTATGAGGTCATCCTCAGGGTGATACAGTTATGAACTTCTTTGCTCTTAATAAAATTATTGTATACATTTTTGAAAAGCCATGGGGGACTGCTTCTTTTTTAAATTATTGTTATATAGCAGTAGCCACCAGCAAATGATGTCTTGCGAATTGCTATTTGTCAAATTATCTTCTTTTTTTTCTTAGGTTAGTTATCATAAATAATTTAATGCACAAAATTGACCTGCGCCTATGGCAAACTCCGAAATTGAGGAGAAATGGATGGAATTTCCCATTTTATCACCCTACACCTTTCTGAAATAGATTATAATTGTACGGATTATACCACAACCAACATTTGAGATAATATACAGGGCCATTCACGATGCGTGATCTATAAGGAGATTTTGGAACCTAAAAAATATATTTTTTTGAAATACTTGATATCAGCTATACTGATGATACAGATATACCAGACGATTGGTTAAACTTTGCTGTACAATGTACATACGGCATGTCCAACATCCACATTTGGATAACTTTTTTATTTTTGGAATAAAAGTTCTTCTTAAAATGTTCGGCTTGTTATAGAAATAACACAAATAAAAAAAAATAGAGGTGTAAAAAAATTAAATTCCGTAGATGCAATTGCAAAGTACAATAACATAATAAGAGGTCGTCTAGAAGTCAAAAGTGCATGTAAATGAGAGTCATGTTGAAAACTGGTATAGCATTTCATATAATAATATTAGTTTGTTTTCCTGACCGTTTTAATCGATTAAAATGTTTGTTTTTCTTGGGTTTTTGGTCACTCTTGAATAAAAGATTTTTCTTTATAAGGGGTTAACGTTTCGGTTTTATTAGGAAACCATCATCAGAAACCATCATAGAATATAGTTCTGATGATGGTTTCCTAATAAAACCGAAACGTTAACCCCTTATAAAGAAAAATCTTTTATTCAAGAGTGACCGAAAACCCAAGAAAAACAAACATTTAAAGTTCATATAATGTTATTGTTGTTTACTATAAAACACCACTGAAAAAGAGGAGCTTTTGAACGTTAATTCTTTAAGGCAAGAGAAATTATCTCTGTATAAGAGAATGTCTCTTGTCAGAGAAAGAAGAAAAGAAGAGAAAAAGTATTTATTTCAGACGCTTATAGGTACTTTATGGCAAGAGAATGACGGTTTTGGTTTAAGAGAGATCGCATTTGGACCTATTTAAAAGCAGGAATCTCTTGGATTAAAAAATTATGTATTTCTCCCGAAACATTAGTTTTTTCAGTGTAGATACTAACAGCTTGTTTTTTTTTAATGATTTGTCTATCAATTAGCTGTTATGACTACCGTAAGTAGGACCCGATAAAAAAAGAAAATACATAAAAAAGTTTTATTTGGACACAACACTTTTATCTTTACTAGAGGATATATCCTAACCTTTTTGTTTCAAATATTCTTAATTTGCAGTAAATTTCTGCTATCTAGATGGAAAATCGAAAATGGTTGGGCTTTTCAGAGAATTACCGAAGCTCTTCCAGCCGTGTCAAGCAGAAAAAGAACGATTTATTACAGATAAGAAAATTAAAAAGAAAACATTTATAAGACCTATTAATTTGACTTTTATAGGTAACGTCTTACATCGGGCTGCACAAAGAATTTTAATAATAATTAACTAACCAGCAAGTTTGACTGTGACATATATGACATTGGCAGAAATAACTTTCTAACAATCATATTGGCCCGGTTACCCTAATTTTTAATTTACTAATCAGGCACCTTTGATTGTGAGTACATAATGCCTGTCAAAGTCATTTGTTTCACAGTCAAACTTGCTGGTTAGTTAATTCTGGTTAAAAATGTTTGTGCATGGAAACTAATTAAAAAAATATTAATTCCACTTTCTGATAAATCGTACTTATTTTCAATAGACGTGCATAGGTACGTCAGATTTATCCACAGGTAGCAAGCAAGTCACATGCTTGTGTAATGAGAACGGTTGATAAAAAAACCCATTGAGATAATAAACATTAAATTTACAGGTTTGGGAAAATGGGAAATTTCGTCCAGTTCGGCTAAATTTCGTTGTCGTCCATAGGCGCACGTAAATTTTGTGCATTAAATTTTTTATGATAACCAACCAAAAATTTTAGAGAATTAGGTTAACGGGTATTAAGATAAAATAGTATTGTTTGTAATATTAAAATTTCAAGTAATTGAATTTGAGGACTATTTTGGTGGAATGATAAAATACCTTCCAGCTGATTCAGTAGTAGTTTTGGATAACGCAAGCTATCATTTATGACGCACAGAATATACTCCAACTTTATCTTGAAGAAAATAAGAAATTATCGACTGGGTAACCACCAAAAGTATTTAATTTAAAGATAATTTAATAAAGACGGAACTGCTAGCTATAGCAAATTTACACAAACATAGTTTTATGAAATACGCCGTGGAAGATATAGCTGAAAAATATGGTGTAACTATGCTGCGCATACCATATCATTGCAAAGCAAATCCTGTAGAACTTATATCGGCGCAAGTGAAAGGATTTGAGACACAACACGACATTTAAAATGAAAGACGTTAAGCTACTGTTTAATGAAGCTAATAAGTGACACCAGAGAACTGGCGAAAAACAGTCCATCATGCCATTAAAGAAGAGGAGTTAATGTGGGATCTTGATTACCTGATCGATCGGACAGTCGACCCGTTAATTATAACGTCAAGAGGAGATGACAGTTGCTCAGATAACGAAGAATAATATGATATTTTATAATTTAATTTCTGTATAATGTATTTTTTGTTTTATTGTATTAGGTGTCAGTGTAATCATAAAGAAAGTTATGCTATTAAAGAAAAATGTATTTAATAGCCTGGAGGAAGTAAACAACTTACAACTTGGTTGACTAACCAGGTTTATGAACAGTACTGGCTGGTTTAAATAAGTTCTCAAGATTCTTCTGTATATGTCGCGGTAACCATCAGAGATCTGATGAAGTTGGGTTCTACGGAACACCTGAGGTACCACAGCGGGCCTTATAGGACTACGTGAGACTGCTTGGACAGTACCAAAGGTACTCTCTATCTAACCATTTTTGGACTATATAAGTGAAATTATCTTGGTTGATGCCTACAATTTTACTATGTTATTGATATTTTTAAATATCGAATTTAATAAAATGCTCGGAACCTTTCAAAATAGTTTTTAACAAAATATTTACCAACATCTTTTCAAAAGTGCAGAACGCATATCTCTTTAACCTTATTGCCTTGATGATGATGGCCTTGTTGACCGAGACGCGTAGGCTCTAATTTTATTAAAATAAATTTTAAGAAAGAATAGAGGACATTCTGTTTCTAACCCTACATTACCATCTCCCTTCTGAAGAGTAGTTACTACTTCGTCTACTGTTTAACACACTTGAGATATAAACTATATAAAAAACTAAAATAGAAATTATAAAATATGCTACTTGATCCGGTCAAATTACACATTCGAAGATACATAAATTTACAACAAGCTGAAAATCAGTGAAAATGTTCAAAATACAATAAGTAAGTAAAATTTGAAAGTTTCCCAACATTCCCGTGCATGGAAAAAATTTGACTCGGGGTCAAAGGTCAAAAAAATGAGTTTTTCGCAATTTTTAGCAAAACGGTAAGTTTTATCATAAAAATACTTTAGACAAAAATTGTAGACCATAAAATTATCTATAAAAAATGTATAAATATTTTTTTTCCTACGAGCCACCGTTTTTGAGATATAGGTAACGATTCAAAAAGTTGCAAAAGTTGTAATCGTCATAATATGCATGAGTATACCACGTATATACATCTTTAGAGTTGTAATATACAAAAAAAAATTCTTAAGCTAATCTTTATAATTTTAAAAGCAAAACTTTTTATAAGGAATAACTTTTTTTCGATTCGACGATTACAACTTTAACAACTTTTTATACACACACAACTGTTAATACATTTTTTATAGATAATTTTATGGTCTACAATTTTTGTCTGAAGTATTTTTATCATAAAACTTACCGTTTTGCTAAAAATCGCGAAAAAGTAATTTTTTTGACCTTTGACCTCGAGACAAATTTTTTCCATACAAGGGAATGTTGGGGAACTTTCTCAAATTTTACTAATATTTGTATTTTGAACATTTTTACTGATTTTCAGCTTGTTGTAAATTTATGTACCTGCACTATCATTTTTTGGTCTAATTTGACCGGACTAGTTGTTAATTTTAAATTTTAATACAACTTTAAGATAGATCCGTCTTTATTTTAAAAAATATTTATTTCCAATAGTACTTTTTACAATAACGTTTATTAACAATATAATAGTAATCTCCTACATTTTATGTGTAAATAATTTACAGCACAAAAATGGAAAAGAATTGTTTTAATAAAATTACCATAGTTTTTTTTTGAATTACACAATTGAAGTGTTATTTTTAGTTGCATAGTTTTTTTTACAGTTTTGCACAAATAAAATTTAAAAGAGATAGAGTAAGGCAGTATCTTGCTTCAAATTGCGACTGTCCCTACAAAAATTTCTACATTTTGTAGTACATTTTACAATTCTTTTTTCTTGTATTTTATTAAAACGTTTCAATCTAACAGTCTCATTATTTTTCAAGTAGTCGTCCCGTAAGCCTTTGATAAATCTCTTTTTCAATTTTTGGATGGCTCTTCCGATTAGCAATTTTATAAAATCCTACGTCGAAAACGTTCGCTTTGATGTCTAGGTATTTGAATATCAGATTTTTTTTTGGAAATAATTAGTTTAATTTTTAATAAATTAACCGTCTAAAATGGAAAATATCGCTAATATCTACCTGTCATAAATGACATTGGCAGGCATTATTTATTCACAATCAAAGCTGCCCGGTAAGTAAATTAAAAATTAAGGTAAGGTTTTGATTGTGAGAAAATTATTTCTGCCACTGTCATGCATATCACCGACAAAGTTGCTGGTTAAATTATTGTTAATCATCTTTATGCAATCTGACATTAATTATTAATAAAGTAGTAGAGTTTAGTGTCCGTATAACTAAATAGAAAAGAAGGTTTTTTAGCGGCAGACGGACAAAGTGCATCTATCTTTTGCATTAAGTACACAGGGACCCCAAATGCAATGGGTTCCCTGGGGCACAGGTAGACAATGACAGGCTGTTTCGTTCTTATTAGAACTCATCAGAAAGCCATAACCTGTAAGCGACTCCGAGTACAGCGAGACTATGCTTTCAAGGCATTTTTAAAGAAATAAAAACGCGATGAAAACCCAGTAACGCCATCTATAGGAATCAACTCAATGCAAAAGATAGTCGTCGACGAAAGCAACAATAAACCAAATACATTAGGACAAACACACCAGTATAGGAAACCTTTGTTCGCATCACCACCATTTTTCTACGGATTTGTAGATTCAAATATAGATCGCTCTGCAGTAACCAGCGCCCAGTGGGTTACTGCAGCACGATCTATATTTGAATCTACAAATCCGTAGAAAAATGTAAATATTTCTTATTTAGCATTAAAAATAAGGGTCAGTTTGTATAAGGTTGTATATTCCAAAAATTCTTAGTTTTCGAAATATTGCCAATTTAATATTTTTATATGGGGATTTTGCTGCAGATTTTAAGTTCAGTTACTCTTAGTTGCCATTCGATATCCGCAAAAACAGAAGCCATCACAATGTGCTTATTAATAATGTTTAAATGGTAAGTGATAGCTTAATAAATTTTCTTAGCATTTGATTGTTTTTCAACGCCGTCATAGCCAACTAAGAGTAACTGAACCTAAAATCTGCAGTAAAATCCCCATATAAAAATATTAAATTGGCAATACTTCGAAAACTAAGAATTTTTGGGATATACAAACTTACCCTTATTTTTAATGCTAAATAAGAAATAATTATAAATTTTGGGTGTTTCCCTTCGAAAATCTGGACTTTATGCAGTTTTTTCATTTTCATTTTTAATCTTATTTTTTAAACACCGTTATCACCGTCATAGTTATCAAAATTTTACAAAATATAATATTATAAAATCTATTAAAGCAGGTTCTTTATAACAAGGAATCCCACTTAAATTAAATAAAATAAATAAGGCTTCTTTATAGAAAAAATTGATAATTATTATTCTAAGGCTTGCAAGCGTCATTTTTGACATAAAAATTCAAATATGTCAAAAACGTTTAGACATAGGTATAGGACATGGTATACAAAATCTGCCTAGAATCTTGCGTAGAATGCAAAAATGTAATACCATGTGTCCCATTTAAAAAGGGCAGGTTGACACTTACTTCCGGTATAACCGAAAGTGCCACCATTATGAAAATATTTTAGCCCGGTTGCCCCCATCAGCATCAGCATAGTACTGCCAAATTTTCAAAAGTTTCCTATGTATAGTTTTCTATATATAGATCGATTCGGTTCCCGGTGGGACACCCTGTATACTCCTAGGCGTATAAATACATTATGAAATATTTATTTTGTTTTGATAGATGCCAAATAAGTATCTACGTATCCATAATAACGATACCAAAAACGGAATATATCGTGAAAGAGGTTAAAAATTCGATCTTGTTATCTTCATTAAAAATTCGTTTTCTTTTATTTAATTTATAATATGATGCACGTTTAACGAAAAAATAGTATATGCTATTCGGAGAATAAGATACTTTTTGTGCTTCGCATGGATTGTCTGACTCACTACGTTCGTCAGACAAGCTTTCCACGCTCAGCACATAAAGTAACTCTATTCTCCGAATATCATAATGTACTATTAATAATAATTAGCTAACCAACACATTTGACGGTCACATACATGAAATTGGCAAAAAAACTTTTCCCACACTTAAAGTGACCCGGGCCACTTTAATTTTCAATTTACTAATCGGGCAACTTTGACTATGACTAAATATTGTCTGACAAAATCCTTTGGGTCACAGTCAGAGTTGCCAGTGAATAATTATTGTTAAACATCTTTATGCAATCCAACAACTGTTTCGTAGTGTACTGCTTTTCGGTCCCTGTAAAAGTTCCTAGTAAAAATAGATATTGTGTTTCGACCGTGGAAGAATAATTCTCATGGGCTTTTGGAGGCTATGGAAAAACTATAGTGAAAGTGTTGATCCAGTTAATATAAACGAACCAACAGCGAACTTGGTTACATCTTTTTATGTGGATTTAGGGGAGGATTTGAATAAAAAATGTTAAAATTATACAAAAAAGAAAGTTGTCAAACGCGAAAATAAACAAATTTTACCCTGCCTGCTGATTGAAATCATTGGCATTAACTATTTTTTTGATAAATGTAACAATATGACTTACTGTTGAAGACGACTCTACGTACCAGTGTATTTAAATTTCATTGCTTTAAAATATTTTTTCATCGTTCCAACCAACCCCAAAGTATGTCAAAATTGAAACTGTAACTTAAAATTTATCAGTTTAGGTTTTTTGATTAGTAATTTTACAACATCGTCCGTTAAAAATTCCCGCTTTGATGTTGGCGATTTCCATAGTTGATGAAACGACGCCGACGCCTGATTTCTGGCGCGAGACAAATTAAATTTTCATTAAAATGTCAATATTCCGTCTTTTAATAAAATTAGCCGTTTTACAAAAAAGAATAATAACGTTATTTCGACCTGTTGGTTTCATTCCGCATTCGTAATTTTATTTGTTGGCCGGACGAATGTCTGTACGATTTTTTCCGCTTAGTGCCACTAACGAATCGAAATATGCTGTAAAATGCTCAGTTATCAGAAAAATTTAATAAAAATTTTACAATTATTATTTGCGGCAGGAACAGACTGGGATTTTATTGTTATAAGTAAATATTGGATTGGTATTTAGTGATTAATCTATGTAGTTGCTATATTACAGGGTGTCCGGTAACTTATGGGCCGTAGAGTAACTGGAGATACTAGACATCAAACTAAGCCGATTATGTCATATATCGGATTGTTACTCGTTCTAGAGATACAGGGTGTTAAAAGTAAAAGTTTATTCTCGAAAATAAGCCATAATTTTAAAACGGTTTAATGAATCGAATTGAAAATTGGCAATGTTATGTTTTTATGAGCAAGAAATAAGAATTTGTAGAAATTTTTAAGTTTCAAACTAGAGGGCGCCAGTTGCATACACTGGGCTTCATAAATCTATTATTTTTTTTTTACCTATGATATTAGGTGTTTTTCAATTATAGTTTCTTAAAGAAGGGCATTTTCTGAGTCAAAAAGTGTATTTGATTGATCTTAGTATCTTTAACGGTTTTCGAGATATTTCCCTTTAAACATCCCAAAGCATAAAAAAACATAGTACATAATTAAATTAATAATACATAAATTATATACACCCTGTATCTTTTTTTTGATAATTAAAATAATAGTTTAATTATGTACTATGTTTTTTTATGCTTTGGGATGTTTAAAGGGAAATATCTCGAAAACCGTTAAAGATATTAAGATCAATCAAGTACACCTTTTTGACTCAGAAAATGCCCTTCTTTAAGAAACCATAATTGAAAAACACCTAATATCACAGGTAAGAAAAAAAATTATAGATTTATGAAGCCCAGTGTATGCAACTAGCGCCCTCTAGTTTCAAACTTAAAAAATTCTACAAATTCTTATTTCCTGCTAATAAAAACATAACATTGCCAACTTTTAATTCGATTTATTAAACCGTCTTAAAATTATGGCTTATTTTCGAGAATAAACTTTTACTTTCAACACCCTGTATCTCTAGAACGAGTAATAATCCGAAAAAACTTATATAACTTAATCGCCTTAGTTTGATGTCTAGTATCTCCAGTTACTCTACGGCCCATAAGTTACCAGACACCCTGTATAGTTAAATATCTCAAGGCATGAAGAATATAAAATAATGAGATTTCTTTTAATGATAACATAAGCTAGATTTACCCCTCCTCTCCAAAACCTTAGGAGCCCCCTCTGAAATCACCACCTGGAATAGGCATGTGATAAAAATTACAAATTACATTACATTTTTAACTAAAGTAATTCAAGTACAATTTCTTTTTTTAAGGAATGAATAGTTCATTAAATTTTTTAATGGTTAATGCCCAGCTCTGATTTACTTCTACAGTTAGATTATTTTCTTCCAGATTCTCCATCGAAAATCATATGAGTATGCAGTTTCTCTACAAAAAAATTATTTACGATGTAAAACATGAAAAACTTTCGAACAATTGTTTTAAAAATCAAACTAGTTGGTAGTTATTTAAAATTAAAATTTTTTTCATGTTTCTCGTTTTAAATAAACAGCAGTGATGAATTACACGGTATGGTAAATAATTTTTTTGCAGAGAAACTGCATGTCTGGCTAAAATTTTACAAGAGACAAAAATTTTCAACATGAAGTCAGATAGTGTCAGAGAAATAATTAAAGTCATTTATACGGAGGGTAACAAAAAGAGGAACTTTTAATTACCAAACATACGCCATTTTTAAATTTGCAGGTATTAAAAAAAAATGGCGCATACGTCAAAACACGCTATTAATAGTGGTAATTCTTAGTTCCAAAATTAGTGAAAATCGATAAAGGCGTTTAGAAATTATTCAGAAAAAACAATATCAATTTGAAAACTTTAGCGTCCTGTAGCGGCAAAACGAAACAACATTGCATATAGGTAAGTTTGCCTAGATCGCCTTATTTTTGGTTAAGGAATTTATGGGAAGCGTTGTGCAGTCATTTCATGGACACACTGTATTTAAATATAATGTAATTTTAGTATTTTATAAAAATCAACTCAATTACGCCAAGGGTAAGCATACTCCTATTTTCTCATACATCCACTCCTGCAAGAAAAGTAATAAGTAGTATTACGCTATCGCCAAGATTCAACCATAAACTCAGTCTCCAAAAGACCCCGCACAAAGCTTATGGGAAATGGCTTTCGGCTAATTTTTCTCAATTTTTAGTATTTTGCAGATCTTGACGTCCTGATTAAATGTGTCCATGGCCGTAATCCAATCCTATAACTAGTTTTTGAGGTATGGCCTTAAAATTGACATCTTCTTACTTTGAGATTTTATGCATTGTCTGGAGTTTTCACTTGTTTCTTAAAAACTATCAACTTTTTTATTTTTTTTTATCGGTGGAAAAGTAGGCCTTAAGTTTTCTTTCACTTATATAGAAATAAAATATGTACAGGATGATGAATAATTAATAGGCGGATTAAATAAATACTATTATTAAAAAATTATGAAAATCCAGAAAAAAAAAATTTACCCATTTTTTGAATTTTGAAAACAAACGGCTAGATTTTGTTCATATTTTAATATCTTGTAGTACCAAGCTGTGGATGAAAAAAAAATGGGTATTGGTTGACGAAAAATATATTGCCGGTTATTTTATTTTTCAAAAAAAAATTGAGAATTCACCCGAAAACGTAATAAACGACTTTTAATTAATTCATTTAATTATTATGCCAACCTGTAATAATTTCTTTTTACAATAATTATTCTCTAACACATTCTTATCTAAGATATACAGGGTGAACCAGTTACAATGATTTACACAAGTAAAAACTTTTAAATATAGAAAAATTAAAAATGTTTTTTTTTTTAATCAAATGACAAAATATTAGATATTGTTAAATTATAAAATAGTTTTTTCGTAAAATACCTTGGCTCTTGTACATGATATGTTTAGATTATATTAGAGTCACACCAAAATGTTTTTTTTTCATAATTTATATTTTTTATTTTCCTATACTTATTTAAAAGTTTTCACTTGCGTAAATCATTGTAACTGGTTCACCTTGTATATCTAAGATAAGAATGTGTTAGATAATAATTATTGTAAAAGAAAATTGTTACTCATTGGCATAATAATTAAATGAATCAATTAATAGGCGTTTATTACGTTTTCAGGTGAATTTTCATTTTTTGTTTTGAAAAATAAAATACTCGGCAATATATTATACGTCAACCTATACCAATTTTTTTCATCCACAGCTTGGTTCTACAAGATATTAAAATATGATCAAAATCTAGCCGTTTGTTTTCGAAATTCAAAAAATGAGTAAATTTTTTTTTGGATTTTCATAATTTTTTAATAGTAGTATTCGCCTATAAATTATTCAACATCCTATACATATTTGATTTAAGTGAAAGAAAACTTAAGGCCTACTTTTCCATCAATAAAAAAATATAAAAAAGTTGATAGTTTTTAAGAAACAAGTGAAAACTCCAGACAATGCATAAAATCCCAAAGCAAGAAATTGCCAACTTTAAAAGGCAATAACTCAAAAACTAGTCATAGGATTGGATTACGGCCATGGACACTTTTAATCAGGACGTCAAAATCTACGAAATACTAAATGTTCAGAAAAATTAGCCGAAAGCCATTTTCCATAAGTTTTGTGCGGGGTCCTTTCTATAATAAATGCATTGTCTTAAATTTAAAAGTTGTGCAAAAAAACATTTTTCCAAAAAAGTTCTAATCTTTTTTGAAGCGGAATCTGTGTTATTTTCTGGCCTTTAATAAGATTTTAATTAAACGAAAAAAGGAACGTGTCGACTACCGAAGTGCCTTTAATTCTCCCTACCTCTAAGGTAGAAATTCCTTCGCCTATTCATTCCTTCAATTAATTAAACCTAATGAATGAAAAATAGGGCTTTAAATTCAAGATTCCTTGCATTCTGCTTTAAAATAAAAAGTAATCCATTGTGTTCCCCTCGTCGATATTTTTCAATACAAAGCGAGCTTTCGAATATTCAAATAATTGTGTAAGACCTAACTCTATTCTATAGAAATTTAGCTTTTAGGTTATAAAATTAAACAACTAACGGAAGATGGAAGGATGAACAGTATGATCACTTAAAGTAAAATGTTAAAGAAAACAATTTTTTTCCATGTTTAATACTACTTGATCAAATAATAATACCCATTGCAGCAACTAACTTAAAAAAATTAACTATAGTTTATTTCAGAAAGGTGTATAGTAATAAAAGCTCATTAGGTATGCAAAGGGACTACAGAGTGACCCAACGAACATTTAAGCCACTTTTATAATTTGGCATTGATTTCAGTGCAAAATTCTTTATTTTTATTAAGGGAAGGTAGTACCATCCGGGTTTGGGTCAATTTATGGGTTTTGCCTATTGTTATCCATTAACAAATACTGAAAATGGCGTAACAAAGGCATGCATTATGTACATATTATAGGTACACTTACTCTTATTTTTTATTAAACATTATGAAAAAATACAAAATACAAAAAGTACATTATACAGAAATTAAATTATAGAGAATCATAAAAGTTTTCCTCATCTGAGGAACTGTCGTCTCCTCTTAACGTTATTATTAACGGGTCGACGGTCCGATCGATCAGGTGGTCAAGATCCCACATTTTCTCCTCTTCTTTAATGACATGATGGACTGCTTTTCGCCAATTCTCTGGTGTCACTTCCTTAATGGCTTGATCAAACAGTAGCTTAACGTCTTTCATTTTGAATGTCGTGTTATGTCTTGCTACAAATCCTTTCACTTGCGCCCATATAAGTTCTATAGGATTTAGTTCGCAATGATATGGCGGTGTGTGCACCATAGTTACACTATGTTTTTCAGTTATATCTTTCACGGCATATTTCATAAAACGATGTTTGTGTAAATTTGATATAGCTAATAGTTCCTTCTTTATCAAATTATCTTCTTTTTTTCTTTGGTTAGTTATCATAAATAATTTAATGCACAAAGTTTACGTGCGCCTATGGCCGACACCGAAATTGAGCGGAACTGGACGGAATTTCCCATTTTATTACTCTACACCTTTCTGAAGTAGACTATAAGAACTATTCTGAAATATTCTAAAACAGAATATTGAAAACATAAGTTTGATTCCAGTTTTTATTGGAGCATGAGAGCAAGCACATTTAAATATCTGTACCTAGTAAACAACTCTATTTTGCATTAAAGTACACAGGTAATTTACTACAAAACAATAAATTATCTGGATCATAGGTAGACAATGAAGGCCTTATTAGGACTCGATAAAAAGCGATAACCTAAAAGCAACTCCGCAAAACTATCTTGAATTTGGTTATTTGCCATTGTTACTAGTGAAATAGATTTCACATTTAATAACTTTTTCTTCCTTTCCATTGATACTAGTGGCATAACAACCGGTGTTCCGCGTGTTCCTGGAATACAGGCTCCAGGCCTCAAGAAATGCCTCCCGAGCACTAGCAACTTTTGTTATAGGCAACTAAATAGTTTAGTCACCCAAAAAGTTGCCTGTTATCTCCGGCAGCGCGCATCTAGAGAATAGTTGCTTATAAAGGTCAATTCAACCATGGATTTTGTAGAAATTGCATGTATTTGTGCTCTCAGTATAGCTAGAAAAAGAAAGCAAAAAAAAGTCATTTCATCCAATACTAAGCCAAAGACCTGTAAATAGACAATTTTATAAGTTTTTTAACGGCTTGAGAGAGCATCCAAACAAATTTTTTAATTATTTTCGAATGAGTATAGATAGTTTTGACAACTTATTAAAAATACTGGGACATCGTATTTCATATCAAAATACTACATTTCGTTTGGCTGTACCACCACAGGAAAGAACGAACCCGTAACAGTTTACCATGTAAAAATAGTTAACAAAGCAACTAAATAATCGCCGGGTGCGCGGCGATAGGTTTAAACAAGCGTGGCTGATAATCACCGGCAACAGTTTCATCGCCGTCAAAATAGGACGTGTTGCAATTTTTTAGTTGCTTCTATTTAAAAATCGCCCGTGCGCGAGATTATATTTAGTTATGTATGTTCCATTTATGTGATTAAACAGTTGCTTCGGAAAAGTTGCTAGTGCGCGGGAGGCATAATACTACTTTCATACTTTTTCATTAAATAACTCTTTATTTTGCCACATTATAAATTGTAAAAAATTAATTATTCGTCTATTAACGATAATAACTTTCAGAAATACCCATTTAATGAATTTAAAGTTAACATGTAAAATGTTATGCAAACTTTCCTTCGCAATAATCGTTTTCAAACAGCCATTGGAAGGTAGGGAAGGTGTATATATAGAAATGAGAACTTTTTTGTTTGCCAAAGTCATTAAAGTACAAGAGCGTGGATTAAACTCGCGACCCTTAAAAAATAATTTTTATGGAAAAACTTTAGACTTGCTTTTACAAGGCACAAAAAGGAATTTATTTACTGCGAATGCTTTTGAAACTAAGTAGTTTTATTTAATTATCGTAACGTTGCCTCAGAAGTAATTATAAACTTAAAGTAGATACTTTTCTATTTTACAGATAAAGTACCAAAAAAGAAACAACAATTATAATTGTTGAAAATAGAAATATCTACAAATGATATCATTTTTTTTATAGCTTGATAAAGCCCAATTTTATAAAGTCCACTTAAACTTAAGTTTATATTACTAATAATTCTAAAATCGTATAAATGTCAGTAATGGTCGACTTATAATGTAGGATTGATAGCAAAGTTCAATTCAAGAGTAATTAACATGGTCATGAGGATTGAAATTTTAGCGATGGATTAAATGATAGAAATTAATTTAATAAATTTTTCCTACGACCACCTATAAAAATGAGAAAAAAACACGGTTAACTTGGCTCGAAAGCGCCGAATATCACACGCGTGTTGAAAGAAAATATTTCAACTCTAGAGTGGAAATACAAGGCACACTATTTAATTTAAACATTATGGTGCCAATTTGACAGACCACACCTATTTATTAAAAAGAATAAATTTTAGAAAGCAGTTTAGTGTCTAACTTATTTATCATGTAGTTGTCGATTGATTTCGAATTAAAGTGTGAAAATACGCCTTCTGAAATTATAAAAAAGTTAAGAATATACTAGAAAATCTATTACCAGTCAAAACAAGCCCCGCTGAAGAAAATGTCATATATTAAACATAACATTTTTACGTGTTGCCATAGCGTAGAGACTAGAGCTATGGTGTATAGATCGAAAGGTCACAGGTTCAAATCCCATCAGGAGTATTTGACTTTTTTTTATAAATACATTTAACAAATTATAGAATTAGGTATTTTGAATTGAAATCTTCCTTGTTGGATGCATTTTTTAAATTTATATTTAATGCATCTTTCCTTGATTAAATTTTAAAAATTCATCCAACAATGAAGATTTCAATTCAAAATACCTAATTCTATAAATTATTTAATGTTTTTATAAAAAAAAGTCAAATACTCCTGATGGGATTTGAACCTGTGACCTTTTGATCTGTAGACCATAGCCCTAGTCACTACGCTATGGTTACCAATAAAAATTCTTTGTTAATATAATATATGACATTTTTTTCAGCGCGGCTTGTTTTAAATGGTAATAGATTTTTCAGTATATTATTAATATTTTTTATAATTTCAGATGGCGTATTTTCACACTCTTATTCGAAATCACTCGAAAAATACATGATAAAAAAGGTAAACACTAAACTAATTTCTAAAATTTGTTCTTTTTAATAAATAGGGGTGGTCCGTTAAATTGGCATCATATGTTTAAATTAATAGTGTGCTTTGTATTTCCACTCTAGAGTTGAAATATTTTTTTTACAAATCAAAGGTTTTTTCAATAATTCTTTGTGGTCGTAGGAAAATAGTGTACATTACTCGTGTGAAAGTGATTATTCTAAAACTCGGAGAATTTCCGCACTCGGCTGATGCCTCGTGCTAAATATCTCCTCGTTCGAAAAGTATCACTTTCATCACTTGTTATGTAATATACTATTAAATATTGAAAGCTCTTTTGCTGATTTAAACATGTGGGAGATATAAAATGTTACTTTCTTTCAATACTCACTCGTCAATTAAATGGCGTCAATGGCGACATTCTAATTCGGGTAAAATCGCATTCCGTCCAGTATAATTTTATTAAAAAACATTTTTAAAACAAAAAGAAAACACCACAAGACAAATTTTTAACATCTTTGGCTTAAAAAAAACAAAAACAACCTAAACATGGTAAAGGCAATGAACAAGTGAACCGCGAGAAATCGAAAAATATGAGGTTACGAAATAAAAATCCATCCTCTTCTTCTTATATGAAGGTGTTTGTTGTGATTAAACGCAGATATAACTTTGGCGTGTTTTGGCGGGTTTCTTTGAATATAAATTGGGTTTTGTGAAAAGCGTGAATCAATTTATGAATAAAATAAAATTGGGAAACAAAATTGTAAGGAACATTTCTGAAAAAAACTATAAAATTCATGCCACTGATAAAAAAAAATTCCGGGTGCTTTATTATTTACATAATTTGATACAATTTGAGCACGATCCTGGGCTGTGGCATTATTTGCTTGCGAAGGCTACCAAAAATTGTGGCTGCGCAAAGTGGCGTATATAAGGGGTGGGGGGGCTGCCGGGCTGCATTTTCATCTCACGTATGGACTCTTAATTTAAATCTTTAAATAATGTATTCTTGGCTTAGATTACAAAGGTCTTGTAGGAAACGTTTAGATTTAAACTTTTCCGTCTAAAAGTCCTGTTTTATATAGAGATTAAGATTTCACACGCATATCGTTTTAGTTTTTTTGATGCAATTTTAAAGGAAAACGAGTAAAAAGAATAATATTTTATAGAATTTTTCTATTATATACTTGTCTGTTCCGTTTTCCCTTTTTTAGAGCTATTTTAAATCAACAAAAATATAACCCAATGCAATAAAATATTTTTACAACAAAAACAATTAGGTATTTATTTCTTAAGAGAAAAATTAAGGTAAACATTTCAATTGAAACATTTTTTATGGAAGAAGTGTGATAATTGATAATAAAAAAAATAGTGCGGCATGAAATGAGAATGCTTTATTAGGAATATAAATATACGGCACTTAAGAAGGAGTATTTCTAAATCTAAGCATTTGCACCAAAAACTGCTCTTAGATCTACGCTCCTAAAATACATGATTTCTGAAAAATCATCAATTTTGGCGTGGTGAGCGATATTCCCTTTTTTTTTAATCATGAAAAACCGAGCCCGGAAAACGCTGGTTAGAGTCATACATACGTCTTGTGTTAAAATTTTGGATTGACATCAATATTCATATTTCTCACAATTATAAAAAATGTTTGTTTTTTTAAATAAAGAGCCAGCTAGGAATATCAAAAAAAAACATTAAAAAAAAATGTAATCCAACCATGCAAAGGGGGAGAGGTAATAACTTAATTTTCGAAATTTGATAGTAGTTAGGTTAATTTTAAACGAACTTTGGGCGTGGCCCCGAAAATTTTTCGCCTGCGGCGCTTTTCCGCCTTCTTCGCTAGGTACATACAATACCATGGAATACATATAGTCCTGACTATCCCTCTCTTCAGAAAAAAAATGTCCTACTTACGCCCCACCAGCCCCCCTCCCCCCCGAGCATATTTTCTGGCTACGCCAATGTGGTGCCCCCCCCAATTTTTTGGGTCTAGAACCTCCTCTGCCTAAAGTCCCTAAAGTATATTTAAATCGAAGTTCTAAAAATTGAATGTTGACAAAATAATGGTGAAGTACTATTTAATTGATAAAATTTAAATATTAAAAGTTGAAACAGAATCCTGTATCAGTAAGTTGAATTTAGTAAACGTTCCTTCTTTCAAACGTGGGTGTTTCCCTAAAATGACTGTACAATGTTTCCTCACAAATTCTTAAACCAAAAATAAGGCAATCTAGGCAAAATATGCATTGTTGCTTCGTTTTGCCGCTACAAGGCGCTAAAGTTTTTAAATGAATATCGTTTTTCCGGAATAATTTCTAAACTCCTTTAGCGATTTCTACTAATTTTGGGACTAAGAATGACCACTATTAATAGCGTATTTTGACGTAGGCGCCATATTTTTTTAATACCTGCAAATTTAAAAATGCCGTGTGATTGGTAAATAAAAGTTTGTCTTTTTGTTACCCCCCTTATAAATGACTTTAACTATTTCTTTTACACTAGCTGACTTCTTGTTGAAACTTTTTCCCTCTTATAAAATTTTAGCCAGACATGCAGTTTCTCTACAAAAAATTATTTACGGTACCTTGTAATAATTCATCATTGCTGTTTATTCAAAACGAGAAAACATGAAAATTTTTTAAATTCTAAACCAACTAGTTTGATTTTTATAACAATTGTACGAAATGTTCACCGTGTTCCTGAATACATAAATTAATTCGTTTCAAAAAATTAAACTGTACTTTGGGCATCGTGTCGGACTTGTTTTTAAAGTAATCTGCAGCATTGATAATTCTTTGCAATAACTTTTCAAGCGATGGGGGAAGTATACACTTTTAATTTAAGAGCACTCCACAGAAAATAGCTCATAGGCGTTAGATCTGGGGATCTTGGTGGCCATCTCTTATTTAAAAATCTTCGTACGTTGATAACTAAAATGGGTAGTGCCTCGTCGTGCCTTAACCGTAAAATAAAATAAATATTATACTTAACTTGTCATAAAATAACCTGAAGAATAGTTCTTTTAAATATCAGCACGTCATTAAGAAGCACCCTATCTAAGTTTGTTAATAATGTAATTTAGTAGCTTTGGACTTCCAACGCTTTTGTTGGCGATATTAGGTTTCGTAGAATTAGTAATAGTAAATGAAGCCATTTACTATATATAACTATAATTTTATATTATTAGAAACAATTTATGAAGGAAGTCACGTTTCATCCAAACGCCCATACAATCACCGTGATGTTATTTTACATTTACGGTAACCGCCACAGACAAATAGATTAGGACCAATAAAAGAGCTTGCAACACATGCGACTTCAATTATTAATACCTCGGTTTCCACTGAGGTAAAACCGTTTAATTCGTTAAAGCTTGGAACGTGCCACTGAAGATAGAGGGGTGTTTTCCTGAGAGAATCCTATCAGCGGTTTAGATGTAAATATGCGGCTTATAATTCTATATTATCCGATAATAAAATAACGATTCCCTATAACTACTTTAGTAGAATGTATAAGCTTTGTTCATTTTTCACATTTCACTGTATTTTTAAAAAGTTTTCTGGTCGAATTTTATAAAAACTTATTGATTGTGACTGATTTCTAAGTTAATACTTCTTTTTTATCTGTGTATAGAAGGCATTAAATTAAAAACAACATTTTCAAATACCTTTTTTCAAAAAATTTCAAAATATGCGAGATACAGAAGTAAAAAAATCTATGTGCGGGCCTGGTCATCAAAACGTTAATGTTGTTTGTCTTATCTCTTATTAGTCATGCAATTTACGGGTTGGTGGTGAGTTTTTTGGCAATACGCTGCGGTGTATTTTTCTGAAGCAAGTTAATTTTTAATTGGTGACACGTGAAACTGGTAAACTTAGAAAACAATGAACTAGTTTATATGTTGCTAATTTACGGTAAGTGTCGTCAAAAAAATATATTGTTTAAGTTTGGCAGAATCGTATTTGATCCATGGTGTAATAAATGAATATAAGTACCTTATTTTTGATTTTTTGAAAAAAGGTATTTGAAAATGTTGTCTATTTTAATGCCTTCTATACACAGATAAAAAGACTTAAACTTAGGAATCACCCTGTATTGAAACAGTTATATTTCAAAAAAATATTTAATAAAATATATTTTATTGAATAATTTACTGAACCCGAAATAAAAGCCGTTTGTGATTAAGGAAAATATTCAAACACATTCTGATTTACTTTTAAGTTTATAAACGCGCCACAACTAACAATTAATTAAAAATACAAGACTAAATCAGACGCATGGAACGTCAAAAATCAAATTCGCTTGTTGTCATCACGGTTGCCATGAAAACGCCAAGATTTCTTAAGCTCACAGCAAAGCACACTGGGTTTAATCTTGCATACCTTTTGTCATAAAACATTTTTTTTAAATATTAAAATTAAGTTAAGTTTATGCCCTAAAATTACCTCAAATACTGTTGTGTGTCACTTTTATTTTGTAGGGGTTACCATATTTATTTATTAAACTTGATTTCTTCAAATAAATTACTGTTCGTTTGGCAAAATGCTACAGGGGTCTTATAGAGTTAGCGGTAGGTCTTATCGGGTAATACCCCGGTACCAAGATGGTTGCTATAAAAATTAGCGTTCTGATTGGTTCTATATAGGCAGCTGCACAGAAACTTGGTGTACTTTTCCGCACCAAAAGGTTGTACACACCTCATCAACTTTTGACACTCTACAAAGCACAGATTCGACCATCATCATGCTCTCATGTCTGGAGCTCTGCACCCAAGCACACCCTTCGGCTACTGGATTCCATTCAAAGGAGAGCCGTTCGTCTGATCGGCGACCCCGAGCTGACCAAGACCCTCGATAGCCTGGAGCATCGAAGACAGGTTGGTGATTTGGCTCTCTTTTACAGATATTTCCATGGCAGGTGTTCGACTGACATTGCCCACTTGATTCCACCTAGAGCAATGCAAAACAGAAATACACGGCGAACCACTGCCGCTCATCCATATGTTGTTCAGCTTAGTACTCCTCGAACTTCATTGTTCAAGAATTCTTTCATCTGGAGAACGTCATCTTTGTGGAATGATCTTCCTGAGGTCGTGTTTCCCAATGAATTCAATCTTCAAGTTTCAAGACCAACGTTAATCGCTTTCTTCGCACACGCACCGCTTCCAGAGCGCCTTAAAGGATTTTTTCTACAGTGCAGGTGTTTTATCATAAAAAAAAAAATTATCAAAAAAATTTTATTAGTGATTTTTAAAAGATATATTTCAGTCTTTTTTGATACTTTTATATTTTTTAGTACAATAGGACCATTAAAAAAAACGGTCAGTTCAGCCGACACAAATGCAGCATTCAAATTTTTAAATATTTTATTGAAATAAAGTTATTCATCATTGTGGCGGCTTAACTTCTCTGCTGCTGTAAAGTTTGCTTCGTGATCATCGTTATGTATGTAAATGAAAGTACATAACATAAATCTAAACCTCAACTGCCTGCGTAGGGGTCACGAAAATTATGTAAATTTCGGCCGTTCCATTCGTATGTGCTATGGAGCTTCTGAAATTTGCAGACATTTATATTGATTGAAAGATAAATTGCTATTCTTAGTTTTGGATTGTTCTTACTTTATAAAAGTGCCATTTAATAACATTTTATTTAAAAAATTGTAGAGTTAGGGGGGGGGGTCGTTTTTTACATGTACATATTGTCATATTGAAACGTATTTGTAAAAGAAGTAAAAAATCGGTAGTTGACAAGTTTAAAAAAAAGTTATTTGAATCTACTATAGTTTTTAGAATTCAAAATCATGCACTCTTAAAAATAACATGGTATGGACTACTAAAATTTGGTTTTGACAACTATTTATTTTCGTGAAATCGGACTTAACCCAAAAATTTGTCTGTACAACCAAAAAAAGTTTTCGTTATTGAACTGTTGAACTAATTAATAACATAAACCAACCCAACCTACAAATTTTAATTGTCACAACGAAATTTTATATACGGATAACTAAATATTACACGGTACTCCCGCTTTTAAACCATACCTATTGGTTGCCACAACTAATGTGTAAATGTGGAAAATTGAAATGGAACTATCGTTTTTGTTAATGATGCAATCTACAAATATTGCCAAAGAAATCATTTATTTGGGCCAAACTTGAAATTTTCATAGAGTAACAATTACGTATGTAGTCACAACATTGTGTTTATTATCTTTTTTCTGTACTTTCTAATTGTAAGAAAGAAGTGAATCATAAATAAGTAAAAATTTTATATTTTTGTCATTGGAGTTGCACATTAGAAAGTTTGAATGAACTGCTTATAACGCATGGCAAAATTAGTAAGTTGATTTGATAGAAATATCTTTAAAAAAATTCTGTTTCATTTCTAAAAAAAATGTCATATGTAGGTAATTTATACTTAGTAACGAAAAATACTGTATCCTAGAGTCCCCATTTAAATAAAACAATGCCTAGATATTACTACTCTATTAGGTATGCGTAAACTAATTTGAATAATCAGGGATATTATGGTTTCTTTAAAAAAAAATTATTTCCAATGTCCTTGTTCTCTCATATTTTTTATAATACATACTTATGCAATACAAAACAGAAACAATAGATTTTTAACTTATTTTAATCAACCTTTTGGGTTGTTCAATTGCTTATAGAACTGAATTGTTCTTATTTAAATTTTCTTATCTGCAACTGCGATTATTAAAAAACAAAAAATATCCCCTGGACTTTCTATTTAAAATATACAGCTATATGAAATTTGACGTTTTTTTATAGAAATGGAACATAAAATAAAAACGAAAAAAAAAATATGTTTAAATTATTTCTCATCGGGTCACCTAGCCATGCTTTAAAAAAAAGCTCATTTAAACTTTCTTTCTAATCTACAAATACAATGATAAAAAATAAAATGTTTACTTACTTATGATTTAACTTCCTTCTGTCAATAAGAACATACACAAGAAAGACAATAAACACAAATAAATTACACCAAATATTTTCACAGCCAAGCATGCTTGCAATAACCATGAGAATGGCTGATTCTTGCATTGAAAACATAAAGAAATAGACACCGCAGCAAGAGCACTCTTACATACGCAACTCCTGGCTAGAATGAGGTCACGTCACCTTCAAATGTCAACAGTCTCTGTTGTAAAGTGGCCAATACAGCGATGCCGTTAGTTATACATATGAAGAATAATATTACTTCAAAAGAAAAGTTAGTTCTGGTAACTAAGAATGTATCTTAATCAAAATTAATAAAATGATAGGGACTACAATGTGGTATTACAACAAGCTTGATTGATAAATGCAAGTTTGTAGGAACCTTGATGTAACATTTAAATAGGATATATATAGAGTAAAATTCAGCTAAACAAAATATTTTATTTATGTCAACTAATATGACAACAAGATATTTTCTTTGTTCTAATGGCATAATTTTATGGTAAATATAACCAAGAAAAAGTCTTTTTTGTTTTCTTAACCAAAAATAGTTATTTTTGGTAACGTAAACACGAGAACAAATAAAAATTAGTTCCAAATACCAAGTCATTTTTAAGAGTGTGCGTGCATAAAAAAGTTAGGTTAAAATGGAATTTTTTTTTAGAAATCTTATAATTTTGTCTGGTTTATTTTGTTTTATGTGCTCATCTTCATGTTCCACCATTTAAGGAACATTTACCAGTTATTTTTCTATATCTGTTGCATAATAAAAGTTTTAGGGCGATTTGGGTTGGATCCTCGAAATATATTGAAAATATCACGGTGGACAAATACTTGCATGGTAAAACACCAAGGTTGGAAAAAAACGTTAATTTTTTAGGTATATAGTACCTTTTATGAATTAAATCTTGTAGCACTTGTCTAGAAATGAGTGGTAAACTGGAGGTATTTGAAATACGAAAGTGCATCTGTGCACAAATATAGTTCGGTCAGAAAATACCTAACAGTAGTTCGGTAGAAATATACTTTGGTATTAATTTTGGTATTATACATTTAATTTTCGCACTATTTCGTGCATTCTTTAGGAAAAATTGTGTATGCATAGACTCTGGGATAAAAGTTTTAATTTAAATTCAAAAGGAACAAATTTGCATATTTTTAAAGTACTTTCACTCTTAATCTCACTTTTGTCATATATAATATCACAAGAGATAAAATTTTGTCGGCAAAATTTTCGAAAGGTATGAAAGTTTGTTGCTTGGCAATTTCGCGAATGCGAGTGATTTTGTCGAAAATGTCATGAGCGAAATTGCTTAAAAGCAACAAACTTAAATAAATCCTTGAGAACAATTTTGCTTACACAATTTTTCTCGAGTGGTATTCGACATGACTATTTAACTAGAAAAAAGACAAAGAACAATAAAATTAGAAAACTTTTATTTAAGAATAAAACAAAAAAATTACTTATTTATTGATGTAAAAGTTACAGTTGTGATAATTAAACGTTTGTGCATTATTTGATTGATTTTGATTTGATGATATTACTTGATCTGGTGCTTTTTCTCTTAAGTTTGCAATTAATTTTAAATGATGTTCAGAGTCTAACTGCAAATAAGGCTTCAAAGAATTGGCGTGGGAATGTCCTGTTAATTTGATAATTTCTTGCTCACCAACGCCATTTTTTGCAAGGGCAGAAATAGTGGAAGAGCGATGTGAATGGTTTGTTACTTTAAATTTTTTGGTATTTACGCCGATTTTTTCTGCTGAGATTTTGGTCCATTTCGACATGCTGTTTATTCCAATAAGCATGTTTTTGTACCAAATTCCTTTTTTCCAATTTGGATGAACTGTCAAAAAGAGCCTGTCACTTGTAATTTCTGGATTGGTATTTCTTTTTTCAAATAATTTTAAAAATAGACGAATAGGACAAAGATCTTTGTTAGTGTTGTTTTTTACCAACCATTTGCTACTGGCCAAGGCTTTTGCACCTCCTTGTGTAGTCTTTGAAAATATGGGATTGTATTCGATACGTCCCGTAAATTCTTCATTTAGGTCTAATTCTTGGTGGAAATAATGTACTTTGCAGTTCACTGCTTCGTTGCCTCGCCACGCAAGTTCAAAAGAAAATAAGTGAAATATTTTTTTCTGTAGGCCGTCTGGGGTGTCTTCGTCATGAATTTTTATCATTTCCAATAATTCTTGTGTTGTAAGGGCTTTCGAACTTGTTTTTCTTTTTTCTTGGTTACCTTGAAGTTGTTTTCGTTTTAAGTCCTTTGCCAAACGGGCTGATTTAAAAAGAATGTCGGTAAATGGGTCTATTTTTATATTAAATTCTTGATAATACTTTTCTTGTAGCATCTGCGCCGTGGTATTCCATATGCTTTTGATACTTGACTCTTTGTAGTCCTCTCCATTTAGTTTTTCATGTTGTAAGCATAATCTTCCATAATTTTTGCTAATTCTTCGGCTGGAGTATGCTTTTCAAGCTTATAATCTCTTATCAATAAGAACTGCGAAAACTGTCGCCAAATGGAAGTTTTGGAGATACGCGTATTTGGAGGTATATTCTCCGACACTGCCTTTTTAATTTCTGTAATGGATTGTATTCCAAATCTGTTTTTTTCTTCAGAAACACTCATTTTTGAACTAAAATAATTTGACGTTTGTTAACAAGAAATAATACAATGACATTTTAAATAATTAACAGAACCATGGTAACAAAACTTCTTTCAATCAAAAATTAAAATTTTGCCGCGGCAAAAATCACATGTGAATTTTGTCCAGGTAGGTGCAGGTAGTAATTTTGCCAGTAGAAAACCGGCCGTTGCTATGACATTTTGCCAGTGTAAAACACTGTAGTTAAATAGTCAAGAAAAAACCACTCATAAAATTTTTATTAAAATTCTACACCTGTAATTTTTAACCAATCAAAACGTGTATTTTTGACAGATTACCATGGCAACGAATGAATTTTAGTGGAAATTTTTTCCTCGTTGGTACCCAGCAGCGAATTATACTGGACATTTTTTGACGTTCATAATGACAGAATATTTTTTTGAAAATCTGGTTCTTATTACATGATAATTTTGATACATTTTAATTACAAAGCTAAGATATTTTCTATATTCTTTGGATACCTCCTTTCTTCTTAATGGCGAAAATGCAGGACTTGGAATGGAATGAATTAAATATCTATGTCTAATAAAATATATATAATATTTAGACACTATTCTATTCACCTTTTTTCCATTTAGCACTTTGAATTTTGAATAGATTAGATGCAAATATTCGTGAACAATTCGAAACAAATTTTATTTCTTCAAGTAGGAGCCACAATGCTCTATTAATGCGAATAAATAAGTCATCGCACGATGATTGATCATTACATCAGACAATTTCACGCATATTTTGCATATAGTATGAGTTTTAAACCGATTCATTTTTAAAACAACAAATTTTGTTGATTTTACTGGCTGCACAATATTCGTTATTACAACAAACCGCAAGTTTTTCTGATGTTTTGAACTGTCAAAATACGATGATCATAGTCTCCAATGATTGACGCTGCGCGCTGGTTATGAATTCCATACCAATAAAGCGCGTATGAAAAGTTAATAAAAACGCAAAAGAGCAATTTTTTACCACTTGTAGTTACTCAGAACTTATGTAAAATTAAAGAATATACTGTGTTGTGTCTTGAGATGGTATTTTCGTGCTACTACAACGAGTAGAAATCAACAATTTAAAGGTCTAAATTGCTGTCAAAATTGTGACGCGCTGTAAATCTGTTCATGCAGCGTTCCGAAAAACCTTTTAAGTTATGATTTTCTACCACTTGTAGTAAGCCCGAGTAACTATAAAATGAAAGAATATAATATTTTAGATCCTAAAATGGCACTTTTGAGCTACTACAATCACTAGAAATTCGCGGGTGTCAACTGCTTAATCTCCTGGCGAATATTTTTTTTGCTTTCTTGACCGAAGCGAAACATTTTTTTACGTCGTGCCGCTTGACAGCTTAAAAACTGAAATAATTTTTAGGTTACGGTTTCACTTAGTTGCCATGGTAACTAAATAGTTAAGTCTACCAAACCTTCTATGTTTTGCTGGTACTTGATGAAGACGAAAATTGACGTTGTTGGAAATCGAAAAAAAAATTTTAAATTATTTAAACACAATTTGGTGTTGAATTTTCTCATCGAATACCACACGACGCCAAATTAAGTCCGGAAATTTTTTCTCGCTTATTAAAATTAATGAGCTCGAAAAAATTTCCGGAAATAATTTGACCTCTAGTGGTATTAAAAGTGAAAATTTAGTTTCTTGGTAATTAATCACTGTGGCTGGTCAGTTCCATATCCTAAATTTTTTTTTTTATGATAAAACACCTGCACTATAGGAAAAATCCTTTAAGTCGCTCTGGGAGCGGTGCGTGTGCGAAGAAAGCGATTAACGTTGGTCTTGAAACGTTGAAGATTGTATTCATTGGGAAACACGACCTCAGGAAGATCATTCCACAAAGATGACGTTCTCCAGATGAAAGAATTCTTGAACAATGAAGTTCGAGGAGTACTAAGCTGAACAAAATATGGATGAGCGGCAGTGGTTCGCCGTGTATTTCTGTTTTGCATTGCTCTAGGTGGAATCAAGTGGGCAATGTCAGTCGAACACCTGCCATGGAAATATCTGTAAAAGAGAGCCAAATCACCAACCTGTCTTCGATGCTCCAGGCTATCGAGGGTCTGGGTCAGCTCGGGGTCGCCGATCAGACGAACGGCTCTCCTTTGAATGGAATCCAGTAGCCGAAGCGTGTGCTTGGGTGCAGAGCTCTAGACATGAGAGCAATATTCTAATGATGGTCGAATCTGGGCTTTGTAGAGTGTCAAAAGTTGATGAGGTGTATGCAACCTTTTGGTGCGGAAAAGTACACCAAGTTTTTGTGCAGCTGCCTTGGCAATTGCGGCAACGTGATCATGCCAAGACATATTACCTCCCAGATTGACCCCCAGCAAATTAATAGACGGTGCCAGGGGAATTTTGTGTCCTGCCATGACTATATCCGGTTCTGCAATGTTAACCTTTTTGGAGAAGACTGCTGCCTGGGTTTTCTTGGCATTAAATTCGACTTGGTTACTGTCACCCCAAGCCAATATTTCTTCCACTAGGATGGATATGAAATTATATTCGTTCAGTTACCTGGAATAACCCACTTACCCAATTATTTTAGTGTAAAGGAAACTGTTAATATCCATGTGAGATTAGAAGAAAGAATATATCTCTATCTCAAATATTTATTTATGAACATATACCATGTTAAAATTAAAATAATAACGCCCTGGAAATGAGCACAGAACTGTTTATACATAAAATATTTTTATTTAAAAATGATGCTTAAAAAAATATAATAGTCTCATTAAATTTAATATGCGCATTTCTAGTTTATTACAATAAAGACGTTAAAATTTTACTGTTTATTTACTAAATAAATTTTAATTTGATTTAATTTAATAACTTGCCTTACGGCTCTAATGTAATTAAAGAAGTACAGTTTTATTTGGACTTTCCAACTATGGATGGCAAATTGGCATAGCGAGAGTCCTGGAACATGTAAAGTGCATCACTGCCGGAGATCGGCATAAAAGCTCAAATATTTGAACTGTAAACATTCAGACGTTTCCGAACGGTAGCAATTTATATTTAGATTTGAGACGTCTATCTCGGTGCTTTGATTGCATCAGGACAATTGGAAAATTGCAAGAGTAAGTTTAGAGTTCGATATGGATATAGTAGATACACAAAAATAAAGTTGAAAACGTTTAAACAATAAAAGCATTGGAAAGAAAATTACTACCTAAAATTTAAAATAGTTATTTACCTAATAAGTGCGATAAGTGGTACTAATGCGGTAACGCAGTTAACAGTGGACTGTAACTTAAAGAAAGAAATTTTTGCTTTTATGTGTAATTTTAATATAATAGGAAAATGAGAAGAAACATAAGAAATGGGCACACAAGAATCGCACTCTTACCTGGACTGATTAGCCGTGGCGGTAAATAGGGCCCTCTTTCTTCTTCCAATTTTGTTCTTCTATGTTGGAGAATTGGCCACGCACTTGCACTGAATAGGTTTAGATAAAATCCGATTTATTACCAATACATTATGTCTATATTAAGCAAAAATGGTGGGTTTTTTTGAACAACTTCTTTCGCCGTACTTTCTGGCTTCACGGTTCGGACCCAAGTCCTCGACATGCGCGACTCTGCGCCGCTCTTGGAGAGTGTCGAAATCCAGAACTTGTGCGTTCACGGAAAAATGTCATATATAGACCAATTATTGAAGAGTAATTAACTTAAAATAAATTAAAATGAAAGAAAACGTTACCATACCATTGTAAGGCCAATTTAATAAGAAAATAATAATAGTTTTCTTAACAGGTACTTTTCCGCACGCGACAGCAATTGCAAGCCGTCGAAGGCAGAAAAGACACTTTACGCATTTGTTAGGTACAAAAATTTTCCTACGATCTATATAGTTCTCAGATAAACGTCAATTAGGTTCGTAATAATATACTGTAATTACAAAAATTATTGAGCTTTTGGCAAATTTTTTTTTTTATTTTGCAAGTATTTCACTTTATTAAGTGTTTTAGATAAGGTATTCATTAATTTAACAAATCGTGCGGAAAAGTTACTAGTGCTAGTAGTCCTGAAAAGTTACTTTTCCGCACGATTTACAGATAAACACATATTTACATATAAATATTACAAAAATCTTTATTTTAGACTAGGAGAATAGAGAGCTGAGAACAAATTAAGCATATTATTAAGTGTCAAATTAGAACATTTTATATAAATTCTGTCACAATTTCAAAAAGTAAAATATATATAATAGTAAAATAAATCGTGCCGAAAAAATAACTTTTCCGCATGATCGTAGGAAAATAACATTTAAAATGCATTTGTTACGTGTACATTTCAATCTGATATATGTAATATAAAATTGATTTCCTTGAAAAAAATGTGTCCGTTGGGGCTACTTTATTTACAACCTGTTTTTTAAAAAAACGAAGTGGAAATTCTCGATTTTTTAAAATGGCAGCCCATCCTTGTTTTATTATAATAAATTTCTTCTTTTAATTTTCTTTCTAACGGTGTATCACAAGTTATTATTTATTTGTTAGTAGAAATTAAAAAGTAATATAATATATATAATTTATAAGCCCGTATAAGCCATGAGAAATTATGTCAAATATGACGTGGACAAGAATTCATTCATTTTAATTTTTGTAATTTTATTTAATAGCTTTTGACATTTTGATCTAACAAAAGCAGACATAATGTTTTTGTTTTTCACGGCATACTAGACTGGTCTTGACAAAACTTCTTATGGCTTGTATGGGTCTAGAAATTACATTTATGATATTTCTTGTTAATTCATACTATTACCTAATAAATAATTGTAATGTAATTGTAATTCACCGTTAGAAAGGAAATTAAATGAAGCATACTATTATAATAAAACAAAGATGGGTTGCCATTTAAAAAAATCGAGAAATTCTGCTTTGTTTTTTTAAAAAATAGGTTGTAAATAAAATAGCCTAACCTAATAAATTTTTTTAAGGAAGTCAATTTTATATTATAAAGCAGGTTAAAATGAACCATTTGAACGTTTCTATTCCCTACACTTTAAAACTAACCCTGTTTTATCAAAAGTATGGACATTTTAGAAAACAACGGAAAATTGATATAGGCGGCCATTTTTAAAACAAAATGATAAAGTGTCAAATGTCATTGAATTTTATAGAATTTAAACTTCGAATAAAAATAAGGGGTTTTCATTTAAAATTTAAAAGTTTACATTACTTCCGGTTACACCGGAAGTGGATTCGAAGGTTTGAATTTTTCGAAAAATGGCAGTTAACACTCTTATTATTGTCTCAAATTTGTATATCTCTATTGCTAAAATTACGGACAAAATTGGATGGGTAGCACTTTCTTGTGTCATACGGTGACCGACGTCAAAAAAGTTTATATATCGGGTGACATAAGAAAGTGCTTTTTCATTAAAAAATTTATTAACAAAGTACAGAAAAAATGTTGTAATAGAGAAAATGTTAAACTGTATTTTTTTCTTGAAATATTACATTTAAAAATTATAAGTGCTTCTCAGATTTACCAAGCATATAATTCAAGTTTATTTTATTCTACTTAACTTAACGAATCTACCTTTTAAAAACTAAAAAGCATCTTTATTAAAGATAAATCCGAACATTTCTTAATTTTGTAGCTGTCTTCTCCTGGTCGAAATATACGCGAAAACCTTTTATATACTTTAGTTTTGGTTTGTGTTTTATTTCTTATTGTTTTTCAGATAACGTAAATAAATACTTCGCACGAATTGACCTAGCAAAGGCTTTCCATTGTATTTTATTTAGGTGTAACGAGAAATAAGGCTTGACGGGAGCTTCTTTCGTAATTTATTGTGAGCGCCAAAAATCACTGACCGACTTCTATTGAATCCTTCACCTAGAATACTAATAGATTGAGAGCCGCAATGACGATATTTCGAGCATTCTAGCATAAACTCAAATACCACTTTAGGAAGAGTTGACATAAAATACTTATAACAGGTACCTGGTAATAGGTATAAGTGCATAACTGTTGTAGGTATCGATTAATATTAATTATAATTAATATTAATTGATAAGTCTTTCTCTTTGGAAAGGTCTCCCATAGTGTTCCAAGCAGAAATCTACGCCATATTACAGTTTGCGTATAAAAACAATAGAAGCGCTTACCTCAATAAGCGGATTCATATATATTCTGACAGTTAAGCAGCGCAGCCCTTAGATCGCTTATATGCAGCAGGGTAACATAAAGACTGGTATGGGAATGTCAAGGAGAACTGGAGGCCCTGGCAAAGTATACAAAGTAATATTGCAGTGGGTAACATGACACGAAGGTATTATAGGAAACAAAAAAGCCGATGAACTTGCGAGGAAAGGCTCAAAAACATATTCATTAGTCCAGAACCGGCACTCGGAGTACCAAGGTACACAGTACGTGATGCCATAAAGCGATGTATCAGAAGTGAACACAAAATCTACTGGAGCACTAGACAGGGATTACCCCACAGGAAAAGCTTTATTGGGGATACAGACCCAAGACTTACGAAACAGCTGCTTTAAATAAACAGGAACCAGCTGAGAACTATTACATACATGGCTATCAGAAACCATCTGCACAGAATGCAACTGTATAATGAAGATCTGAACTGCAGATTATGCTGACAAGTCAGGGAGACTGTACAGGACATAGTTTGCCATTGCAAGTCATTAGATCGGAAGAGGTAACAAATACTCGCGCAACCCAAATTGAAACTTGAGGATATCGCTACCGTCTCCCCAGTTGATCTACACAAACTAGTGCACGGAACTAGGATCACTGAGTGGGCGTAACAACCAAACAGGGTGAGCACACTGGACCAATCCTGGCCTAAGTGCATCCGGCCGAGCCCTCGGAGAAAAAACGTTCAGCACGCGTAATTTTGTACAAACAGCTTTGGCTTTGTCGATGTCTAGGTGCATTAGTGACTGAATTACAACTAGTTATATATCAAACACTCTGTATAACAGTCATTGAGTTAACCCTTTCTTCCTCGTTATATCCCAACTACGCCATAACTAACGCCTAAACTACAGGGCGAAATAATTATTTCTCTGCCTAGGAATACTTTTCTTGAAACAAACCACAAGATATGACTCTAGTCCTGAAACTTTGACATTATGGTCCTTAATTTACTTATGTTATGTGCGGTATACTGGGCTTACCCAAAAGGGCTGCTGTTGTTGTCACGCCTAGTAATTTAAACAGTCATTATTTAGCTGCAAATATTTCGTGCCTCTTAAATTTTAATTACAACGGATTAGATTAAATAATTATTCATTTTACTCGTATTAGTTAATTAGTTATCTAAATTATCACAAACTGTGGTCAAAGATCTTTGTTTTTAATTAAAAATTATCTAGAATAATATTTTGGAATCTTTTGTCATTTTCCATTTTGTTGCCTAAGGAATGGTGCAAGTGACCAGCTACCAGAGCGTTAAGATCGTCCTCTGTTTTTATTATTTGTGTAGTATAAACTAAAGAAAAAATACTGAGTTTTCGCGGCGGCACTCATAAGTGCCTAGTGCTGTGTATTGTTTAAAAAAAACTATAAAAAGAACCATAATTAGTGCCTCTTTTGTGTAATTTGTGTTACTTTAAAAGATAAATGATTCCTAAATACATGAGAAACAGACCTACCTAGATGTGCTGCAGTAGGAAAAAAAAAATTAAATAAACAAATAAGTAAAATAAACAACACTTTTCTTATCAGGGAATTCCGTATTTATCTGTTAGACTCAATTTCAAACATCGGTAGTATTAGCATAGTAAGTACCTGGGGAGTTTTTGGCATGATACACGGTATATTTATATTGAACTTAAACCAATCGTTTGAAATAAACCAGTGTGAAGATCTTGCTTCGTAATTTCATCGATAGTAATTTTATTTTGATAACATAATTTAGAGATACAAAATGCCAGCTGTATTTAAGTGTTGTAAGAATAAGGGTAATGGTAACTGGATTTGTATGATTTGCCATAATGTTTTTCATCCGAGTTGTTGGGGAAGATCAAAACACTTTACTATAATAGATCAAAATTTAATCTGGTGTTCGAAGGATTGTGCAGCCGTTGCAGAGCAAAAAGATCTTGAAGTTGTTGATAGTTTAAAAAGTATAATTGTTGACTTGAGAAAAGAACTTGACCTTAAAGATGCCCATATTTTAAAACTTAAGAGAAATTCTTCTGTATTTGAAGAAGAGGCTACTGAAGCCGAAACTAGGTATCTTGGTGAGATTGACGCTCAAGGAGTGCAACTAATGAAACTTAAACAGGAACTTGGGGAAAAGAATAAAGTTATTATTGGTGTTTGGCGATCAGAGTTGTAGAGATTGGGCCGTTTGTTTAAGTGACAATTCAAGGTTAAGTAACTACAAAATTTTCGGTGTTACTCAGCCATATAGTAGTTTAAGGACACTAACTGATACAATTTTTAAATATGTTAAATGTTATTCAGAGTCTGATTGTGTAATAATCTCATTGGATCTTAGATCGATGGTTTTAAGAAATTTGACGGATCTTAAGTCACTTCTCGCTGTTGCCAAATTTACAAATTGTATTGTTGTTATTAAGAATAATTTATTTAATTCTTTGTGCTCAAAAATGTATGATTATATTTGTAAGTTTAATAAGAAAAATAATACATTTATCAGAATTGTTGAAAATTATAAGCAGGGTATACAATTTCGACACAGTGCGTTTACGATTTGTAATCTTTTGAGTAAATATGTATTAGGGCGCATAAAGTGTGGAATTGTTCTAAAGAGTATATCGACCGGGATATGTAAGGCAGTAGGAGGTATTGATGAGGGCCCTGATTACTGCAATCAAGAAGAGATTTATGCAAAAAATTGATAATAGCGCCTTTCGAACTAACGTTGGTGCACTAAGCGGGTCCCTTGAGGAGGAAAATAGTCAGTTAATAACAGATATGCCGAATAATAATAATAATGCAGGACTTAATTTTTTAGAAGTTCCTTATCCTCCTCAGTTGATCAGCTAGCAAAAACTGACATATTGACCTTGAATATTAGAAGTATTAGAAATAAGATAAATGAACTGGAAGTATTATTGAAAGAGGTAGAGCCTAAAATAGTATGTCTAAATAAGCACTGGCTCAGCAATGACGAAATTGAGATGTGTAGAATAAATAATTACACTTTAGTGAGTAGTTTTAGCAGATCTATGAGTAGGGGTGGAGGTGCTTCTATTTATGTTGAATCTAATTTAACTATAAAACCTATTAGCACATGTGTAAAGCCTGTAGCTACTGACTGTGAATTTTGTTGTGCCCAGGTCATATTAGGTAGTGATATTTCTACTGTGGTTTCTGTTTATCGCGCTCCAAATGGCAATATGCCTGTTTTCTTAGATGTAATGGAATGTCTGTTGGATGAAATTTTCAGTGGGTGTAGAAATTTGTATGTATGTGGTGATTTTAATGTAAGGTTTGATGAACCTGATGGTGATGCCATGGATATATGTGAGCTGTTTTTAACTTATAATTTAAAATCAAACATTTCGGGGATGACTAGAGTAACAAATACAAGTAGTAGTCAATTAGATAACATTTTTTCCACTCTAAACGATGATGAAATTATTGGAAATGTTATAAGTACAGATATTTCTGATCATTACGCACTTGTATTGAAAATTATAAATTTAAAGATCAAAACAAGGAGAGCTACATGTTGGCGTAGACATTTCAATAATCAGAATGTTGACGGATTTAGGACTGCTATAAAAAATGAAGGCTGGGATGACCTCGCATCGGCGCATGACTGCAATGCAAGATATGAAACTTTTTATAACATATTCAGGTACTATTTTGACATTTTCTTGCCACTAACTAAAGCTACTGTTAAGTCCAGTATTAAAAAAAAGTGGGTGACGAATGAAATTAGGGGGTGGTCCTCGAATCTGCGTGACATGTATGCGCTGTATAAAAGAACGAATGATGAACGCATTTTAAACCATTATAGAGATGAACGTAAGGCTTTTAAAAGGTATATTAAACAATATAAACAAAGTTTCAATGGTAGTGTAATATCTAGTTCTGTTAATGTAACCAAATCAATGTGGCAACTCCTTAATGGCATTCAGAATAGTAATAAAAAAACTAGTAAGATTGAGCTTTTATATAATCAAACCCATATCAAGGATGCTAGTGCGCTGGCGGGCCTTTTCTTACAACAATTTAATCTTAATGATCTTTCCAACGGATCGGATGATCATGTCTTTGATAACCCTATGCAGCCAGTATCATGCTCTTTTTTTCTTTTACCAACAACAGCTGCAGAAGTAAATCAGGTTATTAGGCTGTTGCCATTAAAGTACTCCACTGGTGTGGATGAGGTGCCTATCAGTGTTATTAAGGCGGTGTCTGAGATCATTAGTGCCCCCTTGGCGGGTATTATTAATGAATGTTTTGAGTCTGGTGTTTTTCCAGATAAATTAAAGCTGGCTAAAGTAGTGCCAATCTATAAAAACGGAAACCACAGTGATATTTCGAATTATCGACCAGTGTCCATTTTGTCAGTTTTCTCGAAAATTTTTGAGAGAATATTTTATGTTAGACTGTTGGACTATTTTATTAAAAACAATTTATTTTATATTGGTCAACATGGCTTTCTTCCAAAGCGATCAACGATAACAGCGATTTTCCAGTCACTTAATAATATTATAGAACAAATAGATAGGGGAATGATGGTATCTGGTCTATATTTTGATTTAAGTAAGGCATTCGACTTGATTGATCATGGCATATTGTTGCGTAAGCTAGAGTGTTATGGTGTTCGCGGTGTGACTAATAATTTTATTCAATCATATTTGTCAAATAGGAAGATGACGGTTTGTGTCAACGACGATCAACAAACAGCATTCTCAGAAGTTATTACAGTTAAAAAGGGCGTACCACAGGGTTCCATATTGGGCCCAATATTATTTCTGATATTTGCCAATGATCTCAATAAAAAAATTGATATTTCAACTTTGTATCAGTTTGCGGATGATACGTCATGCATAGTGTCCAGTGCAAGTAATATTTTGTTGGCGTCAAAATCTACTGAGATCGTGACGAGTGTGTTGGAGTGGTCTAGAGCAAATAAGCTAATTTTAAATAGTAAAAAAACCTGCTTGATTGTTTTTCGAGGTAATAACAATTCCAATGAATCTTTATACGTTCCTATTGAAGGGAAAAGTATAGAGCAGGCACAAACTGTTAAATTTCTAGGAGTAACGTTGGATGATACTCTGCAGTGGACCCAACAGGTTAATGCTATTGTAATTAAGATTAGCAAGGCAGCATATGCTATTCGTTTTTTGCGTCACCAGGTTGGTTTGAACGTATTAAGAATTTTTTATATGTCCAGTGTGCAATCTGTGATTGCATACAGTATCATGTTTTGGTAGCGTGCTTCGGTTGCGCATGCACATAGAGTTTTTGTGACTCAAAAAAGAATGGTTAGGATCATGTTAGGGATGTATTACCGAGATTCTTTTAGAGGTAAATTTAAACAGTTAAACATCATGACTGTACCATCATTGTTTATATATAGCTGTGCTGTTTTTGTAAAGACTAATGCTAGTATGTTTGTTAAGAATAGTGATGTCTCCAACAATATTTATACTAGGGGTAGAAACAATTTGGTTACACCTCTTCACCGAACATCTCTTTTTCATAAGGGCCCTCTCATGAGCTGCATTAAAGTGTATAACTCTTTACCAAATGAAGTTAGGGCCATCCAGGGCAGTGAATTATTTAAGCGTCATTTAAAGAGCTTTTTGATTGAAAATTAATTTTACTCAGTTAATTATTTCTTTGACAGATAAATTTATTCATATTGGAATGACGATTTGCTGCCCTAATTTTTATTTTTATTTTTAATTTTTATTTTTATTTTGATTTTTCTTTTGCCTTCTTATTGATTTTGATTGTTTATGTTTTCTGTCATTTATCTACTGTTGTCTGTTTCGTTTGTAGACCGAGCATTGTTTGAATACTATATTTTTGCCACTTATTATGTATTAATTTGTGTACTTAGGTTAAGATTTTGTTTTATTTTATTTATACCACTGACGTTGTCAATGTTCATTTCTGAATGTTTTTATGACAATAAAGAGATTATTATTATTATTAAATAAATTCATATTTAAGGGTCTATAAACCAGTTGCGTAACTACTGGTGTTCCAGGAATACGGGTCAAAGTTTCAATGGGCTTGTGATAGCTACTAATTTTTTGTTTTCATGTATAAGTTAGTTCAAAAAAAAGGTGGTGTTCATAAACTCATATTTAATATTATTAGTAAACCAGCTTAATTAAATAAAGTGATTTCATAATTTTTTTTTCCCTTATTAAAGGAAGATATTAAACATTTATAAAAAATTTTGACGATAATAAAAATATGTTAAACTGTCAAACGGCGTATCTCCTCTAATAACAGACTACATTTTATTGGTAGGCCGATGCCGGCAATGCTTACTAGTCACTTTTATCATTAGCAAACTTACTTACTACTTGTTAGGTGCTGCCAGTACTAACAAAAAAAAATAATTTTCGAACCACATATTTTGTCAACACTGTGTCAAAATACTAAAAATTACAATATTATAAACCTAAAAGGTTGTATATAACTTTTGGCCCCATCTGTTGATAGTCCTGGTGTATTTCGTTAAGATAAATATTTAAACTTGTTGTGGAAACTAGGTAAGCTAATCTGTTGGTTGCAACATGCCGACTTAGTTGCCAATACTGTAATACAGTTAAGAATGTCAGTTTGAGTTGGAGACAATGATGTTTCTTGAATGATAGAAGAAATTTGGATTTGCATGCCTTTATTTGTTTTACATTAAAACGTTTCAACTTATAAGTATCTCTAGTCGTCTTCAGGTGAATACCTGGTATTCGATTATTCAAGGTCGAGTTTGCATATTTTGTAATAATTGTATCCGTATCGATACATGAAAACCGTCACAAAATCGAACTTGGAACGTGATTGTCAGTTTGACATAACTTAACCTAACTTTTGAGCTGAACTACAGTAGAAATTAATTATAAAATTGTTATCTTATCAAAACGATTTGAGTGTACTACATATTTTTTCCATAATTTCGAGAAGTAAATATACATTTTAAAACACAGTGAATTAGCATTACGATGACATTTTATAATTGCCTTTAACATACAGTCAACGAGCAGTCATAATAAATTTATTTATCGGATCGATCGTGCAAACTTGGCAACGTTTGCCTTCTAGCGGTAGCAAGTGAAGATACTGAAATGAAAAATGACAATTTCGACATAAGAAACAATAAATAATTTGTTTCCAGCTTTGTTAAATAAAAAGTGGCAAGAGTTTAGTGTTTGAAAGTTTTGTGGGTTAATTATAAAAAAACAATATGATGAGACGGTGTTAGGTTTGCAAAATACCCGATTTAGTGCCTGGATTTCATAGTAGCTCTGAAATATCACAGTTAAAATTTAATTAAAAAAGTTTAAATTTGATCACAGTTAAAGATTCAAATGTTAGATATTTCATTGAAGAAAATAATTTTTAAACGTAGCATAATTCTACTGACATAAATTATAGTATCCCATTTGAAGGAATTCAGTGACAGTGGTGAGCAAAATATGGATTTATTTTACGTACTGTAGTAACCCTTTAAGTCAAGACTATTTCTAGCGCTTTAACGTCATAATTGAGAGACACCGTAAATTTGAATTACACGCCCGAGTATGACTTTATTTTGAAACATTGTGCCATATAAATAAGTTATAGTTTATAAGAATATGTGTGACAATTTGATGTATTGCATTTAGTACACGTAGAATAATGTTTAATCAGAAATAAAAAGCAGTCAAGTGCTAGTAGATCTTCCGTGGTCCGTATCATGTTTCACAATCATCAATATCATCATTTTTTACGAGGCCTTGTATTTTTTTTTTTTGAATTTGTATGTGCACTATATTATTACTATTGATTTTATTACCATTTTCATAGTACCATCACATTTGTCTAAAGCAAGTATTATGGGCTCCTATATTCTACCATTTTGTTTTAGGTTTATGTTAGTGGATATTTTTTGTAAACCCTAACCAAGCTTTATAATCAAACTATTCCACGTTTGCTCTGTGACATCCTGTGAATACTACTCATATTTTCTCTGTTTATAGCCTTTAGCTTATTCCGATGAATACCGTTTCGATTCTAAACTATTCCATTTTCTGTGTTTTCTCGAAACGCCCATCTTATAGCGAATTCCATTGGTCGAACTGGTGCAGCACTAGTGCAATATTTGTCAACCATTGGTCACTTTAGTGCAGGTTTTTGAATTCTATTGGGATTCTGGTGCGGCACTTTTTGCCCCGAGTGCAATCAGTTCCGCACGTGCTCTGGAGGTCGTGCGGCACTGAGAACTGAGAATTTGAAATCTGTTTTGACATTTTTAACCATTTTTATAATTATTTAATTTATTTTTCAATTTTTATCTGTTTGGTTTTAAAACTATTATGGCAGGACAAAAAATGTGGATGCTTCCGATTCCAAGGTTAAATGCGAACACCATTGGGATTGCACCAGTGCATGTTTTTAATTGACCGGAATGAGAGTGAGTGCCACCCCAGTGCGACACTTTTTTTACCAATGGAATTCGCTATTATATTTTTGGAGATCTGCTATACTGTCACCAATTTCATCTGTCTTTTTGAAAACGTGGGAGCGTTTCGAGCTAATTTCTAAGTTTTAAGTTTAAAAAATTCCTTAATAAAAACGTTAAATATATCTAAAAAGATTTACATTTTTCACTATATATATTCCTAAATGAAATCACTACCCATAGGATGTAAGTTTATAAAATAATTGTTCACTCGATGTAACCTAAAAGTTTTTTTTTTAAGTTTCCATATACCTTAACTACTGAATTATCACATAATTTTCAAAACAGTTTATTAACATTTATCTTCCTCACACTTAAATTCACTTCTTTTTCCATAGTTTCCAAAATGACACGCCCACAATTTTCTTTTCTTAAATGATTCTTCACGTTTCCATCCATTTTAATTTTTCATCTCTATCAACAGTTCTTGTCACACATAGTTGTTAAATCTTTCATTCTACATTTAAATTCCTATAGTGCCCTAAGCCTCAAACCCATATTTTTTTCTTTTTCACAGTGTAACCTGCATATTTCCTCGTCGTTTTACTCATTGCACCGTTTTTTCATCTAATTCTACAATCTCAATGCTCCATTAAGGTGATATCTACTAGTTTCTTCTTTTTTATTTATTCTCCTGAAGATGAATGCTTCTGCATTCGAAACATGTAGAGAATTTTTATTTTAAATAAAAAATATTTCATTAATATAACAGTGGAGGAAGACTTTGAGTTCTTATTTCTTTCCTTCTATTTTTTTTTTAGTTACTATGTTATTCTATTCTATTCCTATAATTTAATCATTGACCACTGCGAGAATGGACTACTTCTTGAACATTATTATAAATATTTAGGAAACAGAATACTTCTAAATGTCAAATAATTTTAAACTGGAAAAGTTATCTAATTTTGTGGAAATAGTCCATCTCTCAGTGGAGTGATATTATGAGTAAGGGAATACACACAGTCTGCTCCACTATTTTATTATAAGGGATCTCAAGAAAAGAGAATCCTCATGTCTTCGTCGTACATGTTTCGAAGGCAAAAACCTTCATCAGCGAATAAAATTTTTTAAGAATTATACAAGGAGAGAAAAATTTCAAGGATTTAAAAAAAAAAAAAAAAAAAAAAAAAAATTTAAATTTAAAAAATTAAAAAAAAATTTTTTTTAAATATTAAAATCATGTAAAATTTTTTAAATCCTTGAAATTTAATTTTTTCTTTTCTGTTCCTTATGCAGTTCATTTTGCAATGTTGAGGGTCTCTCTCCTTGTATAATTCTTAAAAAAATTTATTCGCTGATGATGAAGGTTTTTGCCTTCGAAACATGTACGACGAAGACATGAGGATTCTCTTTTCTTGAGATCCCTTATAATAAAATAGTGGAGCAGACTGTGTGTATTATTCCCCTACTCAAAGTTATCTAAGTTAGGTATTAAATTTTTACAATTTAAAGTAATTCATCTAAATATTCTAAATCATAAAAAAAAACTTTTTACTCGTGTAACACACCAACTTATAAATTGTACTCTTATTACCTAAACAACAATTTAGCTGTTTTAACTACTGACTAAATTTAATATAAATTAATATAATTGTAAGTTATACGCCACCATCCTGCATCTTGCAGCAAAACCTTGTAAGTTCCAAATTTAGTACGAAATTAATTTCTTGAGTTAGGGTTACTTTTGACAGAAATAACCACTTCCTATATGTCTTACGCCCCTAGTTTAGCAATACTCCATAATGTACTGATATATTGCATTAGATGCGGTTTAAAAGCCCCTCTAGACAGCATCTAGTATTCAACGGTTGTCCTGTATCAAATTATTTGTGTGTTATGTTATTTTATCTTACAAATTATTTAAGTCATTAAATATTTTGTAACAGGTAATTGCTGAGAAAGTTATACTCATCTAGTTAGAGGGGTTTAGGGGAGCTTCATCTAAGTTAAATTTAGCCCCTCTCGCCTTAAACTAATTACAGAATATACCAGCTAAAAGCACTTACTATTAGTTAAACTTATCATATTTCAGGAAGGCAACAAATTAAAATATTTATTTTAGTCTTTTATTGAAAGCAGAAGTAGAAAATAATTCTACAAAAAATGCTTTTGTTGGCAGATATATTTTTGTTATTAGTATCATATTTGTTTAAATACTATAATATTATATACTGTATAATTAAATTTTAAATAAATACTTATTTTCATTTACTTATTATGCATTTTTTACGTTATTTTCTTAAAAAAAAACATAAATGCCATAATTTAATCTTTAAAGTTAAAAATTAATATAATTCTTGGTTTCTTTTATTGATCTTCTGTATTAATAAATACTCTTAAACTTATATCATTGTTATGTTTAAGCTAGTATGATGTAACATTAAAAATATTTCTGTATAATAAATTGACATAAAAAATTCACCCAAAGCACATCGGAGCTTTAGCTCCCGGAAATCAAAGACCTGTAACTATTCCTATAAGCAACAGTAAAGATAGATAGTATATTCTATATCAAGTTATACTCGGCTTTTGCGCATGCGTTAGCAATACACAGGCGTACGTCATCCGGCATATGTCATATAACATCTGTCATGGTATCTGTATGTCAAACATTACTTTGTAATTGATACACGTGACCATAAAAATACCATTGCTGTTGACATTAACCAGGCGACTAACCGCGGCAGTGGCTCCATGGTGAGTTACTGGCATTCGACTGTAGCGGTCCGGGTTCGATCCCCGGAGTGGGCATAAGCTTAATAAAAAAAAGTATGCTTGGAACCTAAGTGAATAAAAAAATGCAGTGTGCCATTAATGAATGCTAATATCGGGACCCAGAGAGAGGGGCGCCGAGGACCGAGGACCTCTGGGATAGTGAAAAGGATAAACTAGTACATCGGATTCCACGCTAAGCTGTGGGTCCCGTCTGGCTGACATTATCCGATAGGGGATACAATGGGCCTAAGTATACTGGCTTTTCGCTAACCCCAGCAACAACAAAAAAAACAGGTGACTAAATGCTAAATTCCCTAATACGACTCACCTAATAACAATACGGCTTATGGGATAAAAAATACCCAGACTAAGTTGTCTGCCTACGTAAATGGCCATGGCGAGCCATGGCGATGCAATAGAAATTTTTGAATGTACCGGGTGGTCAACTAAGAATGACCGCCGGCCATATCTCAGAAACTAGTAATCGTACAGCATCCGGGTAAATTTTTTTATGAGAAAAGTATCCAAAAGAAAATGCTGGAAATTATTTTTAAGTTCCGCATTTTGCCGCAAGAGGGCGTAATTGAAAAGTAAATTTTAAAATTTTACATATCTCCGAAAATTCCACATTTAATAACGCCATTAAAAAGCATGGACAATTATGAATCATTTTGGTCTTGTGCTCATTGGCGTACCAACTTTAATACACCAGCAATGCTTCATGCATGCCTATTAAGTGAAGGTGGTCATTTCCACCAATTTTTATAAAACATAATTTTGCATTATAAATGTTAATAATAATAGTAGAGCTAATTTAATTTAATTATTTTAATTAAGAACGGTGTGCCTGAGGAGAAAAACGCAAGAGAACATGCAGAATTGACCATGCTAATCAGAAATAATATCCACATGGAAAAATATCCGTGGCGTCCCACTTTTTTTCTAAAAAATATATAATCGCTTAGTTTTAAAAATTATTCTATTGGCGATAACGCTGAAACGAACGGAGATAGCAAATTTTATCTACTTTTCGATTATGGTATCATAATTATACCATATGATTTATTTTTTCGGAGTAAAATCACAAAATGTGTTATTATTGCAAATTGCGCCCTCTAGCATTTTTTTGAGAACTATTATGGACAACTAAATACGATTGATGAAAGTGCATACATTTCTCTTCCAAACATTCTTCAGTTTGCTAAAATCGGATAAGTCGTTTAAAAGTTACAGCGATTTAACTGATTACACTTTCAACAGCTTCCCCAGCTTCTTATTAAAGTTGGTACGCCAATGAGCATAAGACCAAAATGATGCATAATTGCCCATGCTTTTTAATGGCGTTATTAAAGATATGCCTTAATGTGGAATTCTCGGAGATATGTAAAATTTTAAAATTTACTCTTCAATTCCTTCAACGTCCTCTTGCGGCACAATGCGGAACTTAAAAATAATTTCCAGCATTTTCTTTTGGACACTTTTGTCATAAAAAAATTTACCCGGATGCTGTACAATTACTAATTTCTGAGATATGGCCGGCGGTCATTCTTAGTTGACCACCCGGTACACAAACCTTACCAACCATAATAATCCCGATATCTTTATAAAATCAAACATTAATATTTTAATAAATATGGCTTAAAATAGAAGCTTAGGTTATCAGGAAAAACCATACGATAATGATCGAATTTTAAGAATAGGTTGCACTTACTTTAACGGGCCGCCACTGGTATTCGTCCAGTAGAAATAATAGTCACAAAATAATAAATCTACAGTTAGTTAAATTCGCATATTAAAAAATTCACACACTACAACGTTTTAGTTCATCTAAAATGCAGATTAGTTTGCAATTCCGTTTAGACACCTGCCATTTTCATAGCAACCAGGCCAGTGGTCCAATAATTGAATCTCGAACGGGCCACCAGAGATCACGGGAGATTCGATTTAAATCCGTTTGGTCATCGACATTCAAATTGCCGGAGTCCTATGGGACCGACATTAAATCGTTGGACACTCTGCCATGGGCAGTGGCCAATCGCTGGTGCATAGCGCTATCGTTTAGCTTAACTGGCTCCAATTATAATTTTTGACCGATTGAACCCATCAATAATTTCTTTAGAGATAAATAAACTATATGAAACCATACAGGGTGTTATGAAATCAACATAATATTTTATATGGGTGACAGCGAGGTGTCAAACCCTCCATACTTTTTTTTAATTGAGTGTTTAATAGTGTGGGTAAGGACCCCTAAAATCAGATCAAATTTGCGGAACGCCTATGAGAAAATGATGACTTTCTCAATGGAAAAGGATCTCTTTATTGTTTCTTGGTTGAATGCATTACTTGTTAAATTGTTACTCTCAGGCTGCATCACTGAATTCTTTTGAAACGAGAACAAACGACGCGAGACCTCGATACTTTAATAAGAGCGTTTCCTCTGTTTGTCAGTTCAGTATGTTAGCTGTCTAACTAGTTTATTTATTATAGTATTTAAATAATTTTTTTTATTTTTATTATTTTATTATATTTGTGTCGGTTTTGGATTTTTGAGATAGGTTTAATTTTTATTTCTGACTTATATGACAGGTAATACTGTCGAATGAGAACATCGCCATACATCACAGGTCACTGACCACTATAACTAAACATTTCCTATAAAATTAAACATATGGGTCGTTCTGTGTAACCTTTTCTTTAGAAATTCTCTAGTGGTAGGGCCGTCGAGACATAATACTATTTTTTTTTCTAAATTTTCTCATTTATAGCATGCGATATTCAAAATTTAACACCCGATTCACTAAATTGTTTCAATTTTTGACCATCGAGATATTTAGATTATCTCCCAGTTGTGTTTTGACTGTAGTATTATAGGTATTGATATGCCCTATTGCGCTTTTCTGTTAATTTAATTTTTTTGAATTAAATCGTTTTATTAATAAATAATTTTACGGTAAGTCCTAAAATACTTTCTTCTTTATTAATGTTTTGTTTAGTTATTTATTGTTCATTAAGTCATAAGTTTCATGTTTATTTAGTTAGTTGGTCTGGTTACTATCATTAGGTAATTATTTTATTGCGGTTTCAATGTTTAGATCATCTGACAAAGACACTGTAAGTCAAAATAATTGTTATGGTAATTTAAAATAAAACATATATAAGTATCAAATAAATAAAGATGTTCTCTTCATTTTGTCAGATCCATCCCTAGGCGCGTTTCGCCATATCATGGCTCATCAGTAGAGCTAGGATCCGACGAAAGAAAGGATCACCTCAAAACTGATTAAGAAGTGTTTGGTGGGACACACCAGTAAGATGTTGCACGGAGCGACATCTGTGTCATTGTTAGACACTCTTGAGCATACCAGCACCTCTAAAAAATATATAAAGAAATATATTTAAGTATATTCGAAAATATAACGTATTTGTTACTTATTACTTTATAATAATGCATTTCCATCAGGTATCCGCTACATCAATAAAATACAATATTTTTTTATTACTCGAACGGTACAGGGCACCGAATTGAAGATAGTGCCCAAATTACATGTCGACTTTAGGGACCCTTTCTCCGGAGCAGGTAAAGCCATAAATTTGTTGCTCACTTTACGAATATCGACACTGCTACAATTTTATTTTACATCACCAATAATTATTTAGTAAATTTTGCCTCAAGTCATTAAAAAATTTAAATGCGTCAACAGTTAAACAAGCAAATTTATATTTATTATTAAATAACTTTTTATTGTCAAATTATAAATGTCATGAAAATTCGCATATATTGCAACTTTTGACGACTTTAATTTGGATTTAAGTGAAATTACTATTTTATGATTAGTCAGCATATGAGTGCAAAGCGTGAAGCGAATACGAGCCTCGCTCGGGGTATATAAAACTACGTACTGTATACTGATTACTCATCAGCAACACCCTCTTGATTAATGTTGCCAATCCCGCTAGTTAATTAAAATCTTTATAATTATACATTTAGGGTGAAAAACATTCCGCGAACCGAAAATATATGTGCCGCGACCTGATTTATTATTTCATTGAAAAAATGGCACTTAAATAAAACTGGTGTATGTTAATTATAAGTTTTTCCTTCAGTGGCGGTTCCCCATCATTGAGGCAGCTTGGACCTGCGCCGCCTGCCAAAATAAGATTATTTTAATTTATTATATTTATTGTTTAATTTATCGAGAAACAATAAATAAATTTGGTAGATCAACCGATAATTCAGGAGTATTGGCAACATTGTCTGTAACTCTCTTACCACCTTTGTTACCTACTAGTCCACGCGTCCTCATGTAATGTGCTCGGTTGTGGCTCGGTACCGAATTCTTTGCGACAGCTTCTTTCTGACGATCGCGTAAAATCAGCGACCTCGTACGGCCCTATTCTACCCGCTGCGTAACTGAAATCTCGTTGATTTATCCGCAAAGGTATCGCGGGCAACAAAAAAGCACGTGTGGGAGACGCGACAAGTGGATCCGATCGCTTTAAAATTTGCCATGTAAAAAAGCGGCTTTTCGGGTCAAAATTACAAAAAAAAACAGGCAAGATATTTAATTTCTGTTTTCATCAATGGAAAGGTGGTATCTACAGGGTGATTTCTAAGTGGATACTTCATTTTTAGCTGTGTATAGAAGGCATTAAAATAAACAGCATTTTCAAATACCAAATACAAATAATATAAAATTTTTTTAATCGATTAACACAAGGAAATCATTTTGTATTGTACAAATGATCAACGATGATTTAGACTTGCTCCAACAAACCTTTTTTTAATGATAGAAGAGTTTTGGGCTTGCATTGTCTTTATTTGTTTCACATCACAACGTTTCAACTGGTAAGTATCTCCAGTCTTCTTTAGGTGCATACCATTCATATATTCAAGAAATATCATTGTCTCCAACCTTCAAACAAAACCTTTACTTAATAAAAAAATGCTGTTTTTTAAAGTTGCTTCATTAGGGTTTACCCAAAGCCTATCAGAAGTTGAATAGGGAAACCTTAAAATCTGATAGAGCGAAAGCAGAGAGATTTTCAAATCCTTGGCAACATATCTGCAACCTCGAAATCACTTATATTGACCTTAAAACCAAAAGTTGTATCTTTTAAAAATAGCCTTTTAGGTAAACAACAAAGGTTCAACTGGCAGTTACGACCTTGTTGTATGAACCTGAAAGCAACTAAGCATAAGAACAATAGCACAAGGGTTTATCTACAATATAGAACCTTGTTAAATAAACTTCAAGTTAAGTAAGATAACAAACGGGCAACTACTTGTGTCGAAATGAAAATTTAATTCATTGGTTTAATTCAGGTTGCTTGCACAGCCGTTTCTCCTAAAAAAACTATAACTTTTAAAAATTGTATTTTATAGTTTTTAGTAAATATGCTTTGTGGATTTTAAAAGTTCAAAAAATACAGGGTATTCCATTTAAAAAATGCAACTTTGTATCGCCACACTTTTTTGAGTCGCCCTGCATTCACCAAAATAATTTTTTGTAGAATGTAGAATTGTAGAACTAAGCAGTTCCATATAAAATCACATATATACATACACTATATTGCCAATACAAGCAGCCGCACGAAGCAAGGATACACCCATCGTGCGATTCAAAATAACCTGAGTTGGGGCCCGTGGCGCTTGCGCAGTAGGGAAAAAATTAGGCAACCCACACGATTTCTAACAGAACCCAAGGTCTTTTGAACAGAACCGGCTCGCCGTTATATTCTTATTAGTCGCCATCTTTTGTTTCGTTCATTCGTGTGTTTTTATAATTTCCAAGTTTTGGGTGTTCATATTTATAAAACTTTACTTTAGACACTTTTTTTTGTTAGGTTGTAAGTTGTAGTCGTTTCCAGCTTTTTTTATGTTGTATTCGTTCGGAAGTTTTCTTGTGTGATTGTGGATATTATTTTTAAGTTTTGGGTGCGAATTTAGGTATAAAACTTTACCAGACATTTTGTTATTGTTAGCGATTTGTGTCTCAAGATGGGTAGAAAAAAGTGCATGATCCTTTTTTGCACGAATCGCGGTTCAATACCAGGAATAAGGTATTTCAGGTATGTAAAATATTGGTTACTTAGTTTTATTTGACCATAAACTGTACACACCCGAACTAAACGGGTGAATTTAGATAAAAGCTTGTAAAAATATTTTGAAAGTCGGCCCTGTCAAATGTTTACATCAAGAAGCAAATTTCCGATCTGCGCAAACTCAACGGCCACTGATCATCTGCCGACAGTGGTGGCATCATTGAATTATGGTATTAGTAATATGGTGTATGTATATATTTGTATAAAATACGCTGTTTCTTTTTGCTATCGTTTTCAAGCACCCAGTATAGATGGTTAAATCACTTCATATTGGATCGATCTGACAAAATAAAAGGATAGCAAGAGTTTCATCTGGTGGTTTTGGATAGTCAATGACAACTATAACCCTAATAAAACTTTACTTTATATCAATATTTCAAGTGGTTTGATCCACGACATACATATAATTCTACTTTGGCTGCCGGACTATATTTAAAATAAATTTATATGAAGAGGGATGGGGCGATACATTTAAAATCATAGGTCATATGCACCTGACAAGAAAATAATTTATTGTTATTTTAATTGATTAAATTTCATAATTAATTGTTAGCTAAAATAGTTTTAAAATTTACATTTTAAGGCTCTAATTGATATACGTAATTAATTATTATGTCATTGCTGTAGTGCAACACTTGCCCAAAACGTGAAGTTAATATTTCATAATTTATTTTTTAACGTTTTTTGCCTATAATATTATCAGTTTTTAATCCTAACTGGGTTCATTTAGTTTATATACAGTTTTAATATGGGGATGTAAAGAGTTAAGGTGTCATGTGTATACGTATAACTGAGGAGCGATCAGACAAAAGCAAATAAATCCATTTTACATAGTTTTGAGCTATTGATAAAAAACTGCTAATCCAGAGGCCCTTTGGTCTATTGTAAAAATGAAAAATGCATTCAATAAAGCTTAAGTTAAGGACCTGAAATTAAGAAAATATAAAAAATAATAGGTATTCTGTAAGAGTTATCGCGATTTAAAAAATGGATTTATCTTGTTTTGCTTGAATGAAATGGATTTAACTTATTTGGCTTGAATAAAAATAAAACATTTTATTAAAAAAACTTAGTTATACACTATTATTTTATGATTGTTGGTTTTATAAAAATATTACACCTTAATAATATTTAGGATCATGAACATGTATGCAAAAAACGTGCCTGAAACGTGAATTGAAAACAGGGTTTTTTGGATTTATCTGCATTTGCTTGATTTGGCTACTTTCAAACGCTATTTTTAATACGAAATATCTGGTTTAGCTTGAATCTGATATCGCCAATGGATTTATCTGACCCCATAAATTGAAAATCCGGTATAAAATTAATTTTCGTTAAAAATGGATTTATCTGCTTTTGTCTGATCGCTCCTCAACTTTTTTCTACGACCACCTATAAAAATGAGAAAAAAGCACGGTTAATTTGGCTAGAAAGCGTCGAATATCACACGCGTATTGAAAATAGTTAGTTTCCTAAAAGTGCGAAAAGTGATACTTTCCCGCACGCGACTGCAGTTGACCCAAACGACGCGGAGCGGAGTTCGGGCAAGCGGTCAAGGGCGGGAAAGACACTTTACGCATGAATTAGGTACCATATTTTGTCTACGACCGTATATACAAAAAAGTATACCAAACCATTTTTCAAAAATTATTTTATTTCAACATACATATACAAAACTTTAACTAAAAACTACTAATTATTATAAATATTAATATTAAAAACACAATTTGTTGCATTCTGTAAATTATTTAAAATTGCCGGTCCAGTGAAGTTAGTTGGTGTTAACTGGTAAGTAGATGACGTCGATGAGGATGGCATCGGTTGCAGGTCGCATAAAGATGACGGTGACGGCAAAGGTTTTAAGTCATTTGTAGATGAAATAATTTTATTTGATATATTTTTCTTCTGATTCTCGGAGTCCTCCAAATAGCCCTTAGCAACAGTAGTAGACTTTCAACCACCGAGGCGCTTTATGATGGTTATTATTATTTTATATTTTCAAAAAATTAAAAATGCAACAAAAAGCTAGAAAAGATGTAGATTTTATTTGATAGACTATTTTGTAAATATTTATTTACCTGTTGTAACAAGAGTTATAACTTCCGAAGTAAAAAACTATCTAATAAGGTCAAAATTTGCATTATTTTACTCTCCCGCACTAGTGCGGGAAAGTGACACTTTCAAAACTAAAATGCAAATGGGTTAAAACGCACGGTCGTAGAAAAAAAATATATCAACACTAGTATTGAAATATCAAGGCACACTATTTAATTTAAACATATGGTGTCAATTTGATAAACAATCCCTATTTATTAAAAATAACAAATATTAGAAAGCAGTAATTGTAAAGTGTTTAACTTATTTTCATGATGTATTTGTCCAGTGATTCAGAATTAGAGTGTAAAAATACGCCATCCGAAATTATATAAAATGTTAATAATATACTGGAAAATTTACTACTTACCAGAAAAAAGAAATCGCGTTGAAGAGAGTGTTATGTATTAAACAACATATCTTTATCGGTAGCGATAGCGTAGAGAATTGAGCTCTAGCCTACAAATCGCAAGGTCACAGGTTCAAGTCCTATCAGAAATATTTAACTTTTTTTTTAATAAAAGCATTATATAATTTATAGAATTATTTTGAATTGAAATCTTCCTTGTTGGGTAGATTTTTTAAATTTATGTTTAATACATCTTTCCTTGATTCAATTTATTCATTCTGGTTAATCTAGAAGTCAATCCAGGATTAGTTCTTCCTATGATATATAAAATATGAAAAAATTAAAAAGTTAAACTACAAATAAAGGAAAAACCTGGTGACAAACTATGAAACCAGATATTAAGTTGACCATAATCCTAAGTATGCTATTTTTAACACTAGTGTTGAAACTTTTTTTCCTACGACCACCTGTGAAAAAGAGAAAAAAGCACGGTTAACTTGGCTTGAAAGCGCCAAATATCACACTGTGTTGAAAGAAAATATTTCAACTCTAGAGTGGAAATACAAGGCACATTATTTAATTTAAACATATGGTGCCAATTTGTCAGACCACACCTTATTTATTAAAAATAACAAATTTTAGAAAGCAGTTTAGTGTTTAACTTATTTATCATATATTTGTCGAGTGATTTCGAATTAGAGTGTGAAAATACGCCATCTGAAATTATAAAAAAATGTTAATAATATACTGGAAAATCTATTACCAGTCAAAACAAGCCGCAATAAAGAAAATGTCATATATTAAACAAGAAATATTTATGGGTAGCCGTAGTGTAGAGACTAGAGCGTTGGCTTACAGATTGAAAGGTCACAGGTTCAAATTCCATCAGGAGTATTTAACTTTTTTTAATAAAAATATTAAAATTTTAGAATTAGGTATTTTGAATTGAAATCTTCCTTGTTAAGTGATTTTTTTAAATTTATGTTTAATGCATCTCTCCTTGATTCAATTTAAAAAATTCATTTAACAAAGAAGATTTCAATCCAAAATAATTCTATAAATTAATTAAAGTTTTTATAAAAAAAGTCAAATACTCCTGATGCGATTTGAACCTGTGACCTTTTAATCTGCAGGCCAACGCTCTAGTCTCTACGCTACGGCTACCCTTAAACATTTCTTGTTTAATATATGGTTTTTTTTATTGCGGCTTGTTTTGACTGGTAATAGATTTTCCAGTATATTATTAACATTTTTTTATAATTTCAGATGGCGTATTTTCACACTCTAATTCGAAATCACTCGACAAATACATGATAAATAAGTTAAACACTAAACTGCTTTCTAAAATTTGTTCTTTCTAATAAATAGGGGTGGACTGTCAAATTGGCATCATATGTTTAAATTAAATAGTGTGCCTTGTATTTCACTGTAGAGTTAAAAAAATTTTTTAAACTCTATGGTTGAAATATTTTTTTCACAAATCAAAGGTTTTTTTAATAATTCTTTGTGGTCGTAGGAAAAATAGTGTACATTACTCGTATGAAAGTGATTCTAAAACTCGGAGTATCTCCTCTTTTGAAAAGTATCACTTTCATCACTTGTTATGTAATATACTATTTCCTTAAGCGCTGTAATAGTGGTTTGTACTACAAGAGTGTACTAAGTTTTTTACCAAAACGTATTGTTAATATATTTTGGTAGTAAGTAATTTTATATATTAAAGAAGGTGAAGGCCAAAATTGATTTCTCATTTAGTTAGAATAACAAATTAAGATATAACTGAATATATAGTAGTTTATACAACAAGAGTGGATATAATGTCTATATCACACGAGAAAGTAAATTGACGCCGTAGGCGGAATGCTCAAACTTTTGAGTGCGATATAGACAATCCACTCGAGTTGAACAGTATATTTTTTTAACGACCTTATGCTAAAAAATGTAAAAAAAAAGTTTGTAGGTTGCCGGGCTCGGACCACGACCATTGATTCCATAGTCAAACGCTCTAACGTTTCTAAGCGTTTAGTTAATTATCGTAATTTAACTGAATAATGATGCTACATGAAATTAATTTTCTATGCACATTCAGCAGGTTGCATTATTGATAAATCTATTATAAATGCGTATACCTAGATCTTATTATATTGAACAAATTAATAACAAATTGTACCATATGCATTTAAATTATATAATTTAGTGTCTTGAAAAAGAAGGCGGAGCCTCAGTAAAAATAATATACTGTGATTAGTCATTACTTTTAAGAACAACAATGGCTTCTCTGTAATTGACTACTGTGATTGGTCAGTTTCATTACCTATCTAGGATTGTTATAAAATTTTGCCGCACAGTTAACTGGAATAGCCTAATTTACCCGCCACTTAAGTGTAAAGAAAACAGCAAATTTCCATGTGGGAGTAGAAAAAGAATAATAATCTACCCTATTTCTTAATAGCCATAGTATAAAAGAATAATATGACAATTTTTTTAAAAACATAATCTATTTGTTTAAACCAAATGAGCGTCGGTCACGAAAATATATTGGAAAGTATTTGGCAACATGCTACTGCTCTATTGATTTGCCATTAAACTTTATTAAAATTTAAAATCCCTTAAGGAAAAAAGAATTAAATCAATTTTAGATTGATTTAAAATCAGACCATTTCTTTCACAACGGTCTTAAATACTATTAACTTATTTATTTGCATTTTTACTAAGGTCAGTTGTAGTTTGACCTGTTGCCACTATCGACATGACATCTGCAAAAATTGACAGAAATACAATTTATATACAGAACCGGCTCCCTATACAATTTTTTTAAAAGTTGCTCAAGAGTAAGATAGTAAGTAAGAGTTTAAATACAATTTTCATTTGTAAAAGTTGTTTAGAATTAAAAGTTATTTTCAAATGCGAAGTCAGTCTTTCATACAAAAAACGAAAAAAATACTTTTTTTGTCTTACTCTGTATGAGATGTTTTAACTTATATATATTAGTTTTTATAATTGGGAAAACAAGGTTTTTTAAGTAATTTAAGAAGATCCTGAATATATTGTCTCAAATTTATTTTGGGTTAAACCTGATTGCTCCATAAAGAAACGAATTTTGGCATAATTTTTTTGAATGGTTTAAGATAAATTGGAAATAACTAGAAATTTAACGTTTGACCAGTATTCTAAAAGAAAACACTTTTCACACAATTTCTTCAATCCAGTCTTTATACAAGGTTAGACAATAATAATAATTATTTCGTTTTTTGTGACTTTGCATTCGAAAATAACTTTTAATTTTATACAACTTTTACAAATAAAAATTGTATATAAAGCCAAAAATAGGAGTACTTTACTCTTAAGTTAATTTTAAAAAGTTGAATTCCCCTCGTGAATGGATTACAGTATTTTTCAGTTTTAATGAGCGCTTTGTTAATTGAAGAGGGCGCAAAAACTTAGCATTTGAAAATATAAAATTAAATAATTTACAATAAGCTAGCAAAAATTTAGGCCGTTACGAACCTGTCGTCATAATAAATGTTTCTCTGAGAATCGCTTGTAGAATCAATTTGCTTTATTATTAGCACATTAGTTAGGAACACTCTATATTATTTAAAGTACCTTTTCTTACGACAAATTCTTTTAATTTATATTTTCAAATATTACGCTCTCGACTTGACTCGATATATCGGCAAAACGAAAAGAAAATTCTGGAGCAATTTGTATGACATTCCCTGGAGACCGTATTTACCTCGGTCTATTGCCGCAGCATTAACTGATATTTCAACTTTAATTTGATAGAAATTACTCCTTTTTCTGAATTGTATTTTGACTTAGCGAAATTGAACCTTTTAGCAGAACGGTGATTTGAGCTTTATTAAATCTTTGATTTAAACTATAAGTGCATAATTATTAAACCTTTAATAAATCCACACAAAAAGTTAAGATACAACTAAATTAATTGGCCCAGTATAAACGATAAGGAAATAGACCCGAAAATTAATTTGTAGCTTTAAACATATTGTTCGAAATAGATTGCCATCGTTAAGAATTAATTACTACTCAAATAAAACTTTGCCATGGTGTTAAGATAGTTAAAATACGTGTAGTTGAAAAGATAATATACAGGGTGTTCATTTGAAAACTTTTCACCACGGATTTATCGAAAACCACCGATTAAAAGGAAAAACGCCGATACACGTCAAAAGATGTGCCAAAGGGGACAACTTTTTAACCAAAAACTACTTCACCCCCTTTTACCCTCTGCCCCCCGGGGTTATCCCCTTAAAAATTTTAAATAACAAGGGGTATCAAGAAATAGCTTGTTTGAAAGGTCTTTCAAAGTGCTTTATTTTGATGTTTGATTTTTTTAAATCGGTCAATTCGTTTTCGATAAAATTAGAAAAATCTTTATTTATCTTAATTTGTTCAGATAAAAAAAACACATGAAAATATCACCTTTTATTTCAATAAGTGTTTAAAAACCAACATAAACAGCAATTCGGGAGATTATACGCGGCAGCAACCAAACAACAACCAGAATTTTTTTCTGCCTTCTTTTTATCAACACAGATAACATGGGCGAACTGCATTTATTCTTAAACCTGTTTAGTTTTTTATAGTTGCTAAGGAAAAGAAAGAATTTAATTTGTGGTCAGTTACCTTTGTGACAATCTCGAGTGAAAATTAATTTATTGATTCACATTTTACTTCCAAATTGGTTTACACACTAGCCGAATGAGTGAAAATGATTCTAATTTATGGTGCCCAAAATCAATGTGCTCGGCAAACTGCCGTCACATTTAACGCCAGACATCCGGAAAAGATAACTTCGCATAGGTATGTTTTGGACCTTGTTACTAAATTTACTTAAACTGGATCTGTTGCAAATAAAAAACGCAATCATCGTAGAGTTTTGAATGAAACCTCTCAAGTTGAAGTTTTGGGTCATTTTGGTATTTCAATAGGCTCTGTACACACAATTACTAAATTACATAAATTTCAGCCATTCAAAATGAAAATATTGCAAGAGTTAACCGAACATGATTTCGATAGGCCAGTTGAGTTTTGTGAACAAATGACTGCAGCGATTAATAATAATACCATTCATGTAAAGAATATCTGCTTCAGTGATGAATGCACATTTTATCTAAATGGATTTGTTACTTAGCATAACTTCAGGTATTGGATGAAAATCCTCATACTTTTGTAGAAGGACATACTCAGTACCCCCAAAAACTTAATTTATGAGCAGGCATTTTAGGAAACAAAGTGATTGGGTCATTGTTTATTAATGGGAATTTAAATGGAGGCATATATTTAGATATGTTGGAAAATACCATCAATTATCACCGAAACTATTGAAAACCAAATCGAAGACGATGGAAACCTTGATGAGGCTAAAATATATTTCCAGCAAGACGGCGCTCCTTCTCACTATGTTCTTCTGGTTTGGCAATGGCTAGACGACGAATTTCCAGATAAATGGATAGGGCGAAGAGGGCCTATAGAGTGGCCTGCTAGATCTCCTGACTTGACGCCATTAGACTTTTTTCTATGGGGCCATTTGAAATCTATTGTGTTCACTCCCCAACCTGAACCTTTGGATGAACTTCGTCAACGCATCATCGAAAGCTGCCATGATCTCCCACAACATGTTTTTGAAAATGTCCGTCAGGAATTTGAACATCGCCTTTATCATTGTTTGGCCAATAACAAGCAATATTTTGAACACTTATTGAAATAAAAAGTGATATTTTCGTGTTTTTGTTTTCTATCTGGACAAATTAAGATAAATAAAGATTTTTCTAATTTTCTCGAAAACGAATCGACCGATTTTAAAAAAATCAAACGTCAAAATAAAGCACTTTGAAAGACCTTTCAAATAAGCTATTACTTGATACCCCTTGTCATTTAAAATTTTTAAGGGGATGACCCCGGGGGGCAGAGGGTAAAAGGAGGTGAAGTAGTTTTTAGTTAAAAAGTTGTCCCCTTTGGCACATCTTTTGACGTGTCTCGGCGTTTTTTCTTTTAATCAGTGGTTTTCGATAAATCCGTGGTGGGAAGTTTTCAAATGAACACCCTGTATAAAACCAGGACAAAGGCATTTTAGGAGTATGTGTAAATTTTTTTTAAAAATAATTCTTTTAATTGGTTAAATAATTTTAAATGGTATATTCAAGAAACTTCGCTGTTTGCAAGGATTCCTAAATTCGGTTGGTTACTTAAGTCTCAGTCTCTCTCAATTATGTAAAACACCAGCTCAGAACCAGAGCATTTTTCAGTCAATATTTAAGTGGTCTCTGTATGGGTTATTTAAAGAGTTAAATTGCTCAATATTTTTTTTGGATGAGTTGACTCTAAAGCTAAAATTGTTTCTCTTGAACTTACTTGACACAACTTAATAAATTTACTGATTATAAAAATAATTTAGAATTTAAAAGATTCGATTAAAGTCCCTATGGAATTAGCAAAATGATTTGTTTTATCGGGTGGCTTGTTTAATGTCAATTTTTGTTGATTCATCAGTCATCAATTTTTCCTGGTTTCCGTCTTTTTATAGAATGAAAGAAGAAAATGTTTGTAATATATGCACTCGTCCAGAAGTGAGGATGGAAACTCAAAAAGTTCATGACGAGTTGCTAGCCCAAAAATCTAGGGTTTTGTACTTAAAAAGTCACTTAAAATTAAATATAAAGTGAAAAGTTGAAAAAATATTAGAACATATATTATTAGTATACTTTCAAGAACAAGCTAAAAATAAAAAAGCATTAAGTTTGTGGGCTACATATTCAATTCTGAATTATACCATTTATTTAAAAGAAAATGTAGATATTTACAAAAATGTCTAGCTAGTGGTATTTTTGAAGCCGCAGAACACAAATTATGGAATAAATACACCTTTAGTATTTACATAAGGAAATTGAAAGATTTGGTATAGCAGCACCGGATAAAATAATCCTATTGACACAGGTATGCATATTATGAAATTATTTCACTTAAGTTAATAATAAACACTTACCCTAATATTATAATAAGGTAAGTGTACTTAAATTGGCTAAAGTGGTAATTTTTTTAAAAATTACTTTTTTAATACTCTGTATATGTAAAGACATTTTTTTATTTAAAATAAATTACACGCCAAAAGTCAATAGTATGCAGGTTTAGGAAATAAAGGGCCTAATTTGCTTTAAATTTTAGGAAACGTGTGTGGTAATCCGATAAAGAAAGGGATAGAAGCAAAGCTTTTTTAAACCCCAATTATCCAGGTTTGTTATTGGGGATTTTTTCATTTTATTTGTTGAATAATCCATGTTCACCCGACTGGCTTTAAAATTTAAGCTGACGTTAAATTTAAAACAAATATATTGCCTGAATATTTAAAGATAACATTTCTTTTTGCATAATTGGCCTAATAACCTTAGTACCTAAACACATTAGAGGTTAAAAAAATTAATAAAGGAAATAATTTATTTAATTCCAAACCCCAATTCTATGAAGAACGTGTTGGGAGAAATGACCAAATATATGGATACGCATGATTTAGGCCGAGAAGTCAAGCTCCGACAGAAGAACCATGGAATAAAATAACACCATAACTTGCAAAAAATTTGATCTTCAGCAAGCCACGTCGTCTACAAGCCATCATGGACAGTAACGGTGTAATGACGAAATATTTACTATTAAATAGTAGCAATAAAAGTATGTCTAAACCACAATATCTTTAATAATTAAATTCGGGGGTTCTCTACATTAAAGTAAGAGAGCGGAAATAGTAGTTTGTACAACAAAAGTGGATATGATGTCTATATCACACGAGAAAGTAAATTGAGCATGACGTCGTAGGCGGAATGCTCAAACTTTCGAGTGCGATATAGACAATCCACTCGAGTTGAACAGTATAGTTTTTCTACGACCAAAATTACAAACCTTATGCTAAAAAATGTAAAAAAAAGTTTGCAGGTTGCCGGGCTCGAACTCACTACCATTGGATCTATCGTAAAACCAACTGAATAATGATGCTACATAAAATTAATTTTCTATGCACATTTTGCAGGTTGCATTTTTTTTTTTATGATAAAACACCTGCACTGTAGGAAAAATCCTTTAAGGCGCTCTGGGAGCGGTGCGAGTGCGAAAAAAGCGATTAACGTTGGTCTTGAAACGTTGAAGATTGTATTCATTGGGAAACACGACCTCAGGAAGTTCATTCCACAAAGATGACGTTCTCCAGATGAAAGAATTCTTGAACAATGAAGTTCGAGGAGTACTAAGGTGAACAACATATGGATGAGCGGCATTGGTTTGCCGTGTATTTCTGTTTTGAATTGCTCTAGGTGGAATCAAGTGGGCAATGTCAGTCGAACACCTGCCATGGAAATATCTGTAAAAGAGAGCCAAATCACCAACCTGTCTTCGATGCTCCAGGCTATCGAGGGTCTTGGTCAGCTCGGGGTCGCCGATCAGACGAATGGCTCTCCTTTGAATGGAATCCAGTAGCCGAAGGGTGTGCTTGGGTGCAGAGCTCCAGACATGAGAGCAATATTCTAATGATGGTCGAATCTGGGCTTTGTAGAGTGTCAAAAGTTGATGAGGTGTGTACAACCTTTTGGTGCGGAAAAGTACACCAAGTTTCTGTGCAGCTGCCTTGGCAATTGCGGCAACGTGATCATGCCAAGACATATTACCTCCCAGATTGACCCCCAGCAAATTAATAGACGGTGCCAGGGGAATTGCGTGTCCTGCCATGACTATATCCGGTTCTGCAATGTTAACCTTTTTGGAGAAGACTGCTGCCTGGGTTTTCTTAGCATTAAATTCGACTTGGTTACTGTCACCCCAAGCCAAAATTTCTTCCAGGTCTTTGTTGAGGCGCAATACTTCATGCTGCCTGCGAAGATGTGCGTCGGCAGCGGATGTTTGGGGAGTCAAGGTAAAAGATGAGACAAGTGTGCTGTCATCAGCAAAGCTATAGATTGGATTTTGGGTTTTCACTAGAAGGTCGTTAATATACAGTAAAAAGAGGGTAGGCGACAATATGGACCCTTGAGGAACACCGGCATTGATGGTGAAGGTGTCTGAGAGCATTATTGATAAATCTATTATAATTGGGTATAGATTTTGTTATATTGAACAAATTAATAACATATTGTACCATATACATTTAAACTATATAATTTAGTGTCTTAAAAAAGAATATACTGTGATTGGTCAGTACTTTTAAGAACAACATGTAAATTTGGCTTCTTGACTACTGTGTTCGGTTTCATAACCTAACTAGGATTGTTATGAAATTTTGCCGCACAGGTCACTGGAATAGCCTACTTTACTCGCCACTTAAGTGTAAAGGAAACAGCAAATTTCCATGTGGGAGTAGAAAAAAGAATACGTTTCAACCTTAGAGAAGGCCATCTTCAGCTATAAATAAAAGGTGTGTGACGTAGAAAAGCTAAAACATTCGGTTAACAATGGATTTTATATAAATCAGAGAAAGGCAGAGGTTTGTACTAGAAAAAGTACTTGACAAAATCAACTTAGAAGTATTCCATGGGGTTTACCAAAATGCGTAAAGGAAGCCTCTTAATTTACCCTTGTTTGGATAATGAATTTAGAAGACTGTGATGAAAAGTTAAAAGGTTAAAGGTTGAAACTAGTTAAAGGGCAAAAAAATTGTTAGAATCGGGTAGGTAAAAGACAAACGGTGAATTCACCATGATTCAACAGTTAATGACAACAAGTTAATCAAAATCAAAATCAAAATATATATTAACTACGTTTTGTAAGAAAAAAATACAATTGTAGCAGGTCAAGTTGTAAATATAAATATTTCTCAATAAATTGATAAAAGTAGGTACATTAAGAAATTTTTTAATATCATAAAACTAACAAGTTAACACACAATATACTTTTGTAAATAAACAAATTACAACAAAAAATACATTAAAATAATCTATTTGCTGTGGCTGTGTCCATATACTCCCGAACTGAATAAAAGCAGTGACGGCGAAGAGATTTTTTAATCAGTGATTTGAACTTTGAATTACTGAGCAGCTTTGCATTATCAGGCAGTGCATTGTACAATGAGATATTTAAAGAGTTGTTCCTAGCTTTCTTGGAGTTAAATTTATGAGGTCTGATTAAGTCAGAACCTCTTGTTGGATACTTATGAAAGTTAGAATTTAGGGAAAAACTATTCCTGTTCCTATGAATCTCGAGCAGTTGATAAAATATATATAGAGACGGGAGAGGCAAAATTCCAAATCTTTTGAAAATGGGCTGACAGTGATCAAAATATCCAGCATTACCAATCACTCGAACGGCTTTCTTTTGCTGTCTAAAAGCCTTAATGGCTGATGACGAATTACCCCATAGTAAGACACCATAAGTTAAATGAGAATGAAAAAGAGCAAAATAAACAGTTAAAAGGGTAGATGGATTAACTGTATTTTTAAGTCTGCGCAGAACAAAGATGGAGGATGCTAGACGTTTTGTAAGATTATCGACATGTGCTGACCAGTTTAGTCGATCATCTAGTGTAATTCCCAGTAATTTTACCGAATTGCCACATGTGACAGAGTTATTAGTAGAAAAAATAATACGCTGCGTTTTATCGAGATTAAGTTGCAAGTCATTGTTCTTAAACCAGTCATTGGCCCTAGATTCCAAAGTTGACATGTTCCGTGGTAAGCTCAGTATGTCTCTATCCGAGGCTACAAATGAAGTATCGTCCGCAAAACAAGTACACTTATTTGGGGCCAAGTAATGGCACAGATCATTAATATACACTATAAATAGAAGCGGACCAAGGACGGAACCCTGAGGTACACCGCTCTCAATAGGCCTAAAAGTTGACTTAGATTCCCCGAGTTGGACACATTGGTATCTAGATTTTAAATAGGAGGTAAGTAACTTGAGAGGAAGACCCCTAACGCCATATCTTGAAAGCTTTTCAACTAGAAGATCATGAGAGACGCAATCAAAGGCCTTGCTAAGATCACACAAAGTTAAGCCAACGTGCTCACCCCTTTCAAGGCCTTCCACCACATCAAATATGACCTTCGATACAGCTTGCACAGTGGAACAGTGCTTGCGAAATCCAAATTGGTTATCAGTAAGACATTTTATTGAATCAAGATAGTCAGTCAGCTGATGTGCTATGAGAGACTCAAAAACTTTACCCAATATAGGCACTATTGATATTGGTCTGTAATTACTCGTAGATTCAGGATCACCCTTTTTAAAGATTGGGACCACTTTAGTGAGTTTAAAAGGTTCAGGGAATTCTCCAGATTCAATGCATCTGTTAAAAAGATAAGTCAGGGGCTTAATAATAGAACCGCTAAGTTCTTGAACGAGAACACTGGAAAACTCATATAGGTCAGCAGAATGTGATTTTTTAAGTTTATTTATAGTATCAAGCACTTCAGCCTCCGACACTGGACGCAGAAAAAAAGACGAAGATGCTAAAGGAATTTTCTGTAAACATTCCTTTTGTTGAGATTTTTTAGCAGAAAGCACACTAATGATATTTTTTGCAACAGTCACAAAAAAATTATTAAATTCATCGGCAGATAGTGAGCAATCCTGTTTCTCGGCTTTAAAAGAATAATTTCTTTCACTATTCACAATTCTCCAAATATCCTTGGGTTTGTCATTTGAAAAATTAATATAGTTATCATGAGCCATCTTCTTCGTTTCCCGGACACACTTTTTATATTCCCTGTGCAACGTTCTATAAACCATTAAATGATCCTAGTTTTGAGAGGAATCATAGATAGTCTTTGCCGCGCTTACCCTATTCCTCATTATTTTAAGGTCTTTATTGAACCAGTTAATTTTATTTTGCTTGTTTTGTTTAGAAGTTATCATAGGAAGATTATTTACTACCAATGTTTTAAGACAATTTAGCAAGATAGAGGCCATACAATTTACGTTAGAGGCTGAATAAAACTCATTCCAATCCTGATCAGAAAGTAAACGCCTAATTTTTTCAATGCCATGGTAAGTAACCTTTCTAAATTTATGTGTTTTGGCTTTAGCCTTAAATTTTGTGTCTACAAAAATGCACTGACCATAATGATCCGATATAGCAGGGTTTATTACAGTAGTTGTATAAGAATTACTGTTTAAATTAGTAATTATATTGTCAATGCAAGACGCAGAACATCGAGAGATTCTAGTGTTTTCAGATATAGTTATTGTAAGACCAAAACTATCTACAATATTTTGAAAATTGGATAAATTACTGGAGGGCTTATTAAAATTAATATTAAAATCACCCATAATAACAACTTTTACATACTTACTGGACATGGCAATAAGCAGCTGCTCAAATTGATCAATAAATGCCTGAACATCACAAGAACAAGACCTATACACACAAATAAATAAAATTCTTTGGGGAAGAAGCTCAATTGCACAAAATTCAGCCACCATCTCCAACACAAAGCTGCTAACATCCACTTGTTTACAATTCAATCCCGAGCGGGCATATATGCACACACCACCATGGACATGATTTGATCTACAAAAGGAAGATACTAGATTAAAATTAATTATATTATAACAGGATAAAGTCTCACGACTTGTTTCCCAGTGTTCACTAAAACACAGGATGTCAAAATTGTTCATATTCATAAACAGTGAAATATCATCGAGCTTATTGGAAAGTCCCTGCACGTTAAGGTGAAAAACTGCCAGGTTTCGGCATTTGTCAGATGATTTATGTATTAATTCAGAGTGGTTATTCTTCTCTTCATGTAAAAAAACTTATTTATTCTTGTTCCAGTAGCCCATCTACTAGGTTCCAAGAAATCGGGGATATTTTTTTCGAAAATACCCACTTTAAAAGAGGAGTAGTCGTCAGGATACTTTGCCATCAATTTTTCGCATGTTACTTCAGAAAACTGAGGTTTCAAGTAACTAAGAAGATTTTGTACAGTAGTGGAAGGGTGCAATTTGAAGACATGGAAATAAGACATAGATGGAATTGCCTTGATTAGCTTAGAGTCATCTCCAGACGGGTTGCCCGTTCCAACAATGGTGCGGGATTGTCTTCTTCGTCTCCCTTCTACAATTCTCCATTTATCTGATTCGTCACCAGTATTGTCATTACAAAGAGACATAATTTCATTAGCCTTTTGATGTGTTGTAGCCTGATTTACTGCAGCCGCCACCTCTCGATAGCTGATGGAATAAGCCTTAGATGTAGGCGGGGCCTGGTGCTGACCCGTAGTAGTTTCTACAATAGACGGCGACACCCGACTCGTAGATGGCATGATATTATTGGCATGGGAGGCTATCTGAATAGAATTTTTCGAACTACCAGAAATATTGGCATTGTTTCCGCCGTTAACACCCATAGATTTCTTACCGGCTGGGCGACCAATGGCGGTTTGAAACTTGGCTATGCTGTTATTAGTACCATTGTTATTTTTTAATATTTCATTTAACAAGGTATTGTGGTTGCGCATTGTTTCAATGGTTATCGATTGGTTAGCTATTACCTTGTCCTTTTGTTCAGAGATTTCCTTTATATATTCCATTTCCTTGCGTGCATCGAACGTTTGATCAATCACGGTGTCTATGCTGTCACTAGATCCACTGAATAATACTGTCTTGGTAAGGTTATTAGCGTTTTTAGGACGATTACACTTCGTAGAACGAGTATCACTTAAATCCTGCGCGAAATCAATTAGAACTTCACTTGTTACATGTTCAGGTAGCGAGTTAAGAGTTAATAAGTCAATTAGCTCGGACTTTTTTAGTTTATTTAACTCCGCGACTATCAAAACAACCTCACTTGCCGCCATATTGTCGTTGTAATATGTAATAGTTATTATGATATTTGTAATTCTTTATGATTGTTATGATTTAAAAAAAAATCTTAATAAAAAAGTTTTAAAAAGGGGGAGAATGTAATCATCTTGAAGCCAGTTCAGGTTCTTTTAGATGTATCCAGCGGTAAAATTTAAAAATAATAATTATTGTTTTTTTTAGGGGTTTTCCCTAAAAAAAGTTTAAAGCATATAATATATTATTTAATAGATATGAGACAATGGTTTCATTTGACTAATAAATAAACTATAATAAATATATATATCATGTTAAAAAGACAGAGAAGCTTTTTAAAAACACAATGCTGCAGACCATAATAAAACCCTTCATCCTTAACTCGTATACTAACCTCTAGCAAGGTGAAATCATAGATACCACTTACCATTTTGAAAGGTTTTCATGATGGTATAGGAGCAACATTTTGATTTTTTTCCTTGTATCATTATTTTTTGACCGCACTTTATTTATTCAGTAAAGATGTAAAGTCTGGAAAAAGAGCGAATACACTTAACTTCCGTTGTTTCTGTATAAATAATGTAGGGTAATCATAATCAATAATTAATATGTTAGGTCGTTTGACCCAACAACATCTCATCTAGAACTTTTAAAAAGGACATGCTTTCATTTTGTTTGTTGGATATATCCAAGATCAGCTTTGTGCAGTTTATCAAATTAAGTGCATTCTAAGCGCATTGCAGAGTGCGTTGCGGTTAGGCTTTAATTGGATCACATTAGATTTTGGCTCTTGCCAAAAGCTTATGCTCCTAATAAATTCATACTGGAAATCTAATGCCAACCCTAAATTGATGTTGCTGTTAGTAAGCACTGTTATACCACAATTGTGGAGAAATAAATATATTTTTTTAACCTTGTTTATCAAGAGTTTGTTATTGTATGCCGGTTACAAATAAATCGGATTTTCGAAAAGCTAATGATTATTTTAACATTCGATTCTCTAATAGGCTGATTTGACAGCATATGGTATTTTAAAAAAATATTCTTATAAAGTCACAGAAATATTTTATACCTTGTCATTAATTACAATTTGGTAAAATCATAGAATAAGAATGTCTGAAATAGTGTCATTTCCTGTTTTATAAAATAATGTAATTAAAAACAAGACTGGTTAGGAAAAAAATGTGTATCATATTCCAAAAAGTAGTGTAGGTAGACAAGAATCAGTGTCTCCTAATTTATTACATATTGTTGTGACCTACAAGAAATGTGTGCTTGTTATAATAAAATAATAATAATCAATGTTTATTAGCTCATTAAGCTATTTCAAAACATTTACATTTTACTTAATTTTCTTCTTTTGTGAGAATCTAGTAACTAGAAAGACTATCATCGTAACAAATTTATATTATGTCAAATTAGGGTTTTTAATTTTTTTATAAATAATTTTAAGTTACATCTTTTAATTTTATTACTTAATTTAATATATTCGATTACACATCTAAAAAATATTGATTTTTAAGTAGATTTAATATTTATATGATCCAAAATAAAGGTGTTTTTTCGTCGTGTATTGTGAATATGAGCTTCAATAAATTTTGTAAAGAAAATTTCATAATATTGCGCTGATATATTTAAATTTATTTTATGAATAAAAATCAAAGTTCGAAATAATAAAAAGTTTTGTATGTTCATCCTTTCTAAACAATTTAGCATATTATCTGTTATATATTTATCACACCCCAATATCATCCTCATTGCTTTATTTTGTGAAATTTGTAATCTGTTTTTATGTCCTAAATGTTTTAACCTGCTGCCTTTACATATTCGTGGTTCTACACAAAATAAAAACCTATTCAAAAAGCTGTCAAAAAAGTTTATCCTTGATAATCCCTACGTCTTTAAAAATCTTTTTTGATTAAAAAAACATTAGATAATAGTTAGAGGGAGTGTTTTTTTCCTTTTTGTCACCTATATTATTCTACCTCTGCTGCCTTTACTCATTTGTTTGCTCTCTTGCATGTACAACTAACTAATAACTAACAAATATTTGCTTTCTATGTTTATCCTGCCCATGTATTTCACTTCGTTTTAATTTTTGGTTTTATTCTTTATTTTCTACTTATTGTAATGATATTAATAATACTATTTAATTTATTTATTTTTTCATGTTATATTATATTAGTCACTGCCATCACGAGCAAGGGGAGAAGTTCTAACACACAAACCCATACTTCTATGTGGCTTAGGCGAAACTTCTCTCTATGTCTCATAGTGGAAATAAAACTTATTTATTTTCAAGAATACTTATTATTTTAAAATATATTTTCATTGTGATTAAAAGTGTATTCTACTAAATTTATAAATAAAATTATTTGTATTTGTATCTTGTTGTGAACACATATAAAATCAAACTACAAAAATAAAATGGGTTAAAATAATACAATGAAAAATCAAATTTTTCTTAAATATCCTCCTAATCTATTTAACATTCCTATTTTTTAAAAATTGTTTACATTTCTGTATAATCTGAATTATCACGAAACTTTAAATTATTACTAAAGTATAAGGAAGTATGTCATATTCTATGAAATATTTTATAAAATAATATCAAATACAAAACGGGTTAGGCAAAAGAAAATGTATCATATTCTATAAAGTAGTGTAAGTTGACAAGAATCAGTGTATTAAATTTTAATAAACACTATAGAGTTAAAGAAATATTTTATACCTTGTTATTAATTGTAATTTGTCATAAGTAAGCATATCATACTCTATGAAATAGTGTAATTTTATAAAATAATATAATAAAATGCAGAACGGATATGAAGCAAAGTGTATCATAGTCTCTAATGTAGTGTCAGTTGACAAGAGCATGTGTATCATAATTAAGGAAATATTGTAATACAGCAAAACAAATGTGTCATATTTTGTGATGATGATGTAATTAGGGCGAGCATATTTAATTTAAATAATTTTATTTCTTCATTATAATATCAACAACATAATAATATTTAAATAATTGAAATACGTTAAATAAAGAATTAAATTTCAATTGTGTTCTGGTATAGGTTTAATACCTGTCCACTAAAACAGCAATTGAAGTTATTAAAATAATAATAACGGAGAAATCAATAAAAAAATAAAATTGAAGCTTATGTCCTGTTATATATTATATGAATATGTAGAAAAAAATATATGTGTAAAATTAGTTTGTATTTTATAGATGTTGTAAATAGAAATAAAACGTAAATTAAAAAGTATACTTAACATCCAATAAAATTAGGTTTAAAATAGAAATAAAATATTGTTGTTTACGATAAACAAATATATAGTCCGTACAATTACTGGCTGGATGCACATCACAACTAACAAACACATATTCATAACAGACACAAAAAAATCCGTCTGTTATTATTTAAAGAGTCCTGTCAATTGACATAAAATTCGTTTTGACAACCTTTGTCATTTCAAGGAAAGTTAATTTTACTTTTTATAAGTGATTTTAAATGGGAAAATATTTAGTTGGAACATATTCTGAAAATATGTCTCAGTATTCAGCACAAATAGAAATGCTCATTTTGAAGCTTGTTGAAATCCTGACAGAATTAAAAAAATGTGCAATTTAATCAAGGACATGACTCGAATTAAAAATTCTGTCAGAAGCTGTGTCGTGCATCCATCCAGTAATTGTACGGACTTCATTATATTTTACACAATAATGTAATTGAATACAAGACTGTGGCATTTTTCGCAAGATCACTGCAAGTGTATCATATTCTCTAAAATAAAGTTGAAGTGAACTTTTCAAAAGCCTGGTACATAAATAGTATATTATTGACCAAGGTTTAGACATATACTATTATTGACCGAGCGTCGATTTTAAATCCCGAGGAGCGCAGCGACAAGGGATTTAAGACCTGTCTTAACCGTGGTAAATATATTATTTTTTCCACTACTAACACATTTACAACATGAAATTATTAATTAAAGTTAACATACCTTCTTAGGGTTGCTTCTGTTTTTTCAGTCAAGTTACGTTTACTTTGAAATTTGCAGCATTTTTTTTATCTTGTCAGATGGCATTCTTAGTTGTCAGTATTTGTCGATTCATAAAAAATTCAAGTATTTTTGATAAAATGAGCGAAGAAACTATTACTGATACGTGCACTCATCCAGAAATGAGGGTTAATGATGAGTTGCTACCCCAAAAATCTAAAGTTTTGTATTTAAAAACCTACTCAGTATTTAAGGACTGGTGCCAAACAAAGAAAGCTGGAATACCTGGTTGTCTAAACATGACGTTTTCTTATATTTTTAAAATAAAAAAAGGTCAAGTTGCCTGTTTTATATTGTTTTTGCCAGAAGCCTCTATTATTGACCGTTGTTAATAACGACGGTAAATAATAAAGGCTTCTGGCAAAGGGTAAAGAAAAACGATTTCTAAAGTTAATAATCGGTCAATAATAAGTGATTTTAAAGTTAGTAGTGGATAAAATTCATTTTTATTGAAACAGTTAATTATTAGAAAAGTTATTCACCGTTAAAATTGTTGTTTAAATTTCCTATATTCCTATCAATTGGATAATACTTTGTATTCATTTTTAGTTTAATACAACATAGTATTTCGGTTATTCAGCTACTTTATCTACATATAAAAGTGTAGAAAATGTAAATTTTTAAATGTAAATATTTTAGAAAAGATGATTTTAAGAGAAAGAGAAAATTGAAATAACTGCTTTTATTTAGGCAGTGTATCCACGGATGGACTTCACTATACTTGTAAATATATTTATTTCCAGTTTTTCGAAAAAAAGTCATTCTTTATAATTTCTTTTGCTTGTTGTGTAAATTGGATTCACGTTGAGTTGGTTTTGATGTATAGGGTGCAAAAAAAATGTAGATTTTCAAAATTAAAAATTTTAAATCGATTTTTTTTTGAACCATCAAAATAAAAGAGCTCAGAAGGAGAAATCTAAAAGCATAATAAAGTTTTTTGATAGGGTTTATGGTTGGTATGCTATTTTATTGTTTAACTTTTTCGATTCAGGTCTTAGCTTCATTTATTTAACTTAACTTATTTTAAGAAGTGGCCCGCTATTTCATTTTGTCAACGTTAAAGGATTTCATGTTAAATTCTAATCATTTGTTTATTCCAATTTTTGAAACCCGATAATGAAGTGAAAATTTATTTTTTACTGTATTTTTTTGGATCTCTTATGACTCCTAATATTTTTTGCATATTTTGAATGACAAATAAACAATCCTAATTGGCCACACAAACGACTACCCTTCAATAAAATTATTGCGTATTTATCTGTGTAAAGAAATAAAAAATGAAGGTACTTTACGGCAGTTTTAAATTTTTATCTGTTTCACAAATACTAGACCTTCACAGGGCTTTATGGGTATTATTTTGGTTGCAGACATTTTTCGAATTAAAATAAATTTAAAAATAAAAAAATTGCATGCGTTGCATACTTTCAAATTGCATGCGTTGCACACTTTCTGGCAGTCGCTGTGATAGGCCCAGCTAGTAAAGTATGATATAATTTATACGCTCATTAAAGCGGCAGACTAAACGAACTAAATAAAATGCCTCCGAGCTTTACCGGCAGCTCATTTGGAACTCATTTGATGTGCTAAATAGTTAATAAACCTAATTCGCAGGGACGAAGGGGACAATGAGCCGCGTGCGAGAGCAAGGCAAGGACGGCTGGTCACGTGACTTGTAATCGGAGAATGGCTACTAATTAGACTTTGACAAAGCCCCTTTGATTGGTTTAACCGAACCTGGATTAGGGCTAAATATAACCCCAGTAGGCCATTGATATCGGACCTAAAATAACTTAATAGAAAAAAAAAATTCTTCCGTAATTATGCACCTGGGGCAAAAGACTTCTCAAGTCTCAAGTGCTTCACCTCTAAATATCACTTCTGCGGTGGTTCTTGACGTTTTTGTATATACATCCCTTGTCCCACAGAAAATTTTATACTTTTATACCAAAAATGTTCCGTATAGAATTTTCTACAATTCGGTAATTTTGCCAACTCCATATTTTGTAATGTATTCCGAGCACTGAGTGATCGAGTTAAGTGATCGTGGCTTTCATCGTAGATTCGCATCGTGAAATTTTGATCATGTTTTTATTAATCTATGTTCATTTCAACCCCAACCGCTGTTATTGCTCAAAATTCATCGCAACAAAACAAATTTTATATAAAAAATATTACATATAAAAAATATAAAGTGTGAAGCATTGTGTGCGACCAAGAGTATCTAAAAACAACCCCAAAAACCACTGGAGTGCACAGGGTTGGTTTTTTTGGGAAGCTCCCACTTGAGACATGGGAACTATTTTGGTTTTGAAACCTTTTCCCGTGATGCGTAAAATCCCCAAACGGATAAACTGTATAACTTTCTTTCTAACTATGCTAATATAAAAATAGACTACCGAAAAGTTTATACCGAACGAACATAAATATACAGTCAACTTAGTAGTTTATTTAAATTTTGTTTTTACTTGCGTACATTTAAAAATCTTCTATTAAATTAATTTGAAATTCTTGAAGTATTTTTGGAAACTTAGGTATTTTTATTTTGAAGACACATTGCCTGAGCAGTTCAATAATAGTGTTTATGGTGGCTTTCTTTTACACACAAATATTGTTTATCTTAGGCATAACGAATTGTAAACTAAAAACTGGATGTTGTTTTGGTGCTTCTGGTTTTTTGTTTGATTGCTCTGGCCGTGCTTAGAATACTGATTGAATCGTATTGAACTGCCTTGTTACTGAGATTTAACATTTTACATGTCAGCAATGGTATAATTTATTTTTTCTATTTGGGAACCATAAAGTCTTTATTATGGGTTTCCATTGGGTTGCATTAGCAATTATTTTATTCATTTTAAACACGCATTTTTTATTTTCTTCCTGTTGGTAACAACACAATACCGTTTTGAAATTCATGGCACACCATACTAAAAGTCCGTGTTTTGTGCACCATACTAATCCCTTTTCTCTTCTGTGACCACACCAACTTTCTGTGTCTGTTGGTGTTGCCAACCTCAAAAAAAAAAAAATTTTGACTGGAAACTGTTAACTACATTTTTATTTGAATTTCCTTAAAAATGACCCAAATAGAAAAAGTATTATAAAATATTCGTTCCATAAGACAAATTTTAGAGCACTCGTCTAATTAGAACACTCCCCGCTACGCGGCTCGTGTCCTAAACCAACGCGTGCTCTAAAATTTGTCTTATAAAACTTACGTTTTAATATACTATTTTCTATTTGGGAACCATAAAGTCTTCATTATGGGTTTCCATTGGGTTGCATAAGCAATTATTTTATTCATTTTAAACACGCATTTTTTATTTTCTTCCTGTTGGTAACAACACAATACCGTTTTGAAATTCATGGCACACCATACTAAAAGTCCGTGTTTTGTGCACCATACTAATCCCTTTTCTCTTCTGTGACCACACCAACTTTCTGTTTCTGTTAGTGTTGCCAACCTCAAAAAAAAATAAAAATTTTGACTGGAAACTATTAACTACATTTTTATTTGAATTTCCTTAAAAATGACCCAAATAGAAAAAGTATTATAAAATATTCGTTCCATAAGACAAATTTTAGAGCACTCGTCTAATTAGGACACTCCCCGCTACGCGGCTCGTGTCCTAAACCAACGCGTGCTCTAAAATTTGTCTTATAAAACTTATGTTTTAATATACTATTATGTCATACCAGTACATTATTGTGTTTTTATACCTTAGATACCATCTACATAATAGATTACATTATGCGGGCATAAAGTACACATTATGGCCCGCGCGGGCATTAAGGCGCAAGAAACAGTTTTCGATTAAATTTTATTAACAAAATATAAATTTACGTTTATATATTATTTGGTTGTATTTACATAGAACTGGCAATTCTGAATGGTTCCGCTGATAGCTAAAATTGATGCAGTCAAGGTTGACTCATAATTCATTGTCTGGGTCTCTAGTTTCTGTAAGGAAATGATCATTAAAGTTCCCCAACAGCACAGTTTTGTTAATGTTTTCTACAGCATTTTCTGACATCCACTTCGAATATTGGTCATATTCTTTGTCATATGAATCTCTGATTTTCTCGGTAACAGGTTTTGCATTGCCTTTTCAGCCTTTTTTGCAATTTCGTCGGAAAAACCTTGTTCCATTTTTGATTTTTGACTTTGACACAATAAACATTTGAACACTAATCTCCCTACTAACAAAAACGTAGGCAATAATAATGTTAGGGTAATGTCGCAGGTAAAAATAAAAAAAATGTTAAATCCAATTAAATTAAAAAAAAATTATTATTTAAAACGAACTGGTATGACAAAAAAGTTTGTATGTACCAAGGGTACTAATATATACCCTCGGGCGACTTACAAACCCTCGGGCCAGAGGCCCTGGGCTTTGTAACAATGTCACCTTCAGGGCATAATCATCTACTTAGTACCCTTGATACATAAATAACTATATTACCTTTTTTTGCTTTTAATTGTCATATTATGATATTTTATTTTTAAAATCTTTTTAAACAATTTTTAATAGTCCTTTCTTTATCCTTCCATTGTTTGGAAGTTGAGTTGGCAGAGTATTGCCAGACTTCGCCACTACTCTGTGAATGGTATAAGTTCAAAAAATGTTTATTATTTTTTTTTAAACAATAAAGACATTATAGACTCACAGTTTTTCTCCTTTCGTTATTTAAAGTCTTTATTTATAAAATAGTAGAATTTAGTGTCCGTTAAAATATATAAACAAAAGAAGCTTAGCGGCAAGCGGACAGAGTAGTGCGTCTATCTTTTGCATTAAAGTACACAGGGACTCCAAAGGTAATGGAATCCCTGGGGCACAGGTAGACAATGACAGGCTGTTTCGTTCTTGTTAGAACTCATCAGAAAGTCATAACCCGTAAGCGACCCCCAGTACAGCGAGCCTGTTCTTTCAAGGCGTTTTTAAGAAATAAAAACGCGATGAAAACCCAGTAACGCCATCATAAGGAATCAACTCAATGCAAAAGATATAGCCATCTAACGTAAAAATGTAGAAATATAAATAAATCTAAATAAATCAAGCACGGAACGGCCACTTCACTGTGTACTTTAATGCAAAAGATAGACGCACTACTCTGTCCGCTTGCCGCTAAGCTTCTTTTGTTTATAGTCTTTATTTATTTAAAAATAACAATAATAAATGGACATTTCTGGGCGCTTTTGTGAAAATATCCTGTTACTATTTTTTTATTAAACTCAAGCGACTCATTCATTAAGAAAAATTCTATCGTGGAAATAAATTACCAACTTCGCTAATTCTCTTGTTCACATCAAATTTGATATAATATAATAAAATTAAAATAAATTAATCGCTACATTAATAGGAAACAAATTTAAACATAATGAACTTGCTGGCATTAAATTAACCTAGAAGTAATTACTTGAGTAATTTATTAAAAGCGTAAATATTCTATCACTATTTTAATTGTATTTATAAAAGCTTTAAATAATTTCTTCATAAACTTTGTAAATATTTCTGGGAGAAAATATAAACTACGAAGTAACCTTTTTTTCTAATTAACTGTGTTGATTCTATTCAATCTATTGAGCTCATTAATTTATGCTGTATTATCGTGAATTGTTATGGTAGGTAGGTTTGAGTTCTCATATACGCTCCATGTATAAGAAAGTGCAACTTCTTTTTAATAATAATAATAATAATAATAATAATAATAATAATAATAATAATAATAATAATAATAATAATAATAATAATAATAATAATAATAATAATAATAATAATAATAATAATAATAATAATAATAATAATAATAATGGTCCGACGCGTCCCATTTCGATGAAAAAGCAAGCTGGCTCGAAAAAGTTGAAGCCGAGGCTGAAACTTTGCAAGAAATGCCTGAGCCGCAAGTAACATCCAGTGATATAAGGGATGCCACTAAGAACTTGGCAAACTGGAAATCACCGGGACCTGACCAAATTCATAATTTCTGGCTCAAAACTTTCACCACCCTACACCCTGTTATCGCAAACTGCTTTAGCAAGGCTCTCCTAAACCCCGAGCACTTCCCAGCTCATCTTGCCAGTGGCAATACCTTCCTTTTATTTAAAAAAGGGCAGGTAAATGACCCAAAAAATTACAGACCGATCACCTGTCTGTCAGTGGTGTATAAACTTTTAACATCAGTCATGTATTCAAAAATATACACACACTGCATAAACAACAACCTGGTAGCTGATGAGCAAAAGGGCTGTATTAGGAAAGCTTTGGGTTGCAAGGAACAGCTTACAATCGATGCCGTTATTATAAAACAGGCAGAAGTTAAAAGGCGAAATCTAAATATGTGCTACATAGATTATAGTAAAGCATTCGATTCTGTTCCTCACGACTGGCTAAAGAAGATATTGCAAATATACAAAGTACACCCCCTAATACGCAACATGTTAGGCACCCTAATGAAGCAATGGAATACCAATCTCCATATTGGACAAGAGAAGCTTGGCAATATAAATATATCAAAAGGTATATTTCAAGGCGACTCTTTAAGCCCCCTCTGGTTCATTTTAGCCATGAACCCACTGTCCTCACTACTAAAATCAACATCCTACGGATATCGTCCCAACTTAACTGAGAATTTTAGAATAAACCACCTTCTATTTATGGACGATATCAAACTCTACGCTGAAAGCAAAACCCACCTACAGTCCCTAATTCAAATAACCAAGACATTTAGCGATGACATCAAAATGTCGTTTGGATTAGACAAGTGCGCAATCTTGAATGTCGTACGCGGAAAGACTGAACAAAATCGTGGACTGCTTGAAGGCATAGATATACTAGATGAGGACAAAACATATAAATACTTAGGCATCTCCCAAAACCAACAAATAAATGACGAAAAATTTCAAGCCCAACTTGGAAAAACTGGGCCTTTCAGGTTATTTATACCAACTTATTCAGAAAAGCGTCATCCTCCAAACTTGCCATATAGTACGGAAGTTTCTAAACAGTACAGGTTAAGATGAATTTCTTCTCTGTACTGTAAATAATACCAGCCTTACCAACAAAAAGCTGAGAAACAGAACACTGAAAACATAATAATAATAATAATAATAATAATAATAATAATAATAATAATAATAATACATTTATTGCTCATTCATTTGTAAATTACTTTTAGATGACAGTACAATACATGATGTTTTGTTAAAGCAAATGAACAAAACAATAGGCCTTAAGGGCGCAGACATCCAGTCCAGGGATCTGGATACTGTTCAAGCCTTAAATTAAACTAACATATACAACTATTTAATATGCCTACCTACAAATAATAAACAGATTGTGAGAGGCACTGTAAAAAAAATGAATAATAGTACATCATATAAGGGAAAGGATGGGAGAAGGAAGCAGGGGATTTGGTGAAGTTAAATCATAAACTCAATGGACAGTAACGCAAACCAAAATGTAACTATTGAATGTGGAGAAGATGTTTTTTTACTGACTTTTTAAATACTATATTGGATAAGTCAAAGCTTATATTATTGAATTAAGGATAGAAGCGATGCTATAGGAGAATGACATTTTAAATGTTTCTTTTCGATGCTGTGGAACAGTTACCAGATAACGTTTACGCAAATTTCTGTTATGAACTTCGGTTCTAAAAGTAAGTTTTTCATACAAGTAGGTGGGTATTTTAGTTTTTATAATTTTAAAGCCAGAAAGTAACATATGCAGTTTATACCTCTTAAACATATTGAGCCAATTAGATTCGATAAGGTATGGAGTTATATGATTTCTTCTCCTAACGCCGTAAATTAACCTAAGACATGAATTTTGCACTTTCTGAATTCGATATCGATCTGCCGCGTCAAGACAAGAAAAATATACGCCAATACAGTGGTTAAACTGAGACAGGACAAGCGCATCGCAGAGTAGCCCTCGAACCCCCTTAGAAAGACGGTGTCTTTTACTGTAAATCAATTTTAAAGTTCAATAAGCAATTCTTAGTTTTGATGTTACATGTTGTTTAAAACGGAGTTTACAATCAAGTGTTAACGTGAACGTGAGTAGACTCCTTTTGGAACAAAATGTGTCAAATGTGTCTCTGTGGCATTATTTTTATTTATACAAGGTGTTTCCTAAGTTAATCCTTTTTTAAGCTGTGTATAGGAGGCATTAAAATAAACAACATTTTCAAATACCTTTTTTTTAACTCAAAAATAGGGTACTTACATTCATTTATTACACTATGAATCAAATACAATTCTGCCTAACTTACCCATTGAATAACAATAAGAAAACTTCTGGGTGTAGGATGAGCCTGCAAGGAAAAGCGTTCTGCCTACAATCTCGAAGCAGCAGCCGCACTTTGACGACACTCACCGTAAATTAGCACCATATCAATTAGTTCATAGTTTTCAAGTTTTACCATGTTCACGTGTCACCAATTTAAAATTAATTTGCTTCAGAAAAACACACCACTATTTTCCAAATAACTGACGACCGACCCGTGACTAATAAGACAAAAACAACAAAGTATAGGGCTATGTTTTGATGACCAGGCCCGCACTTAAATTTTTTACTTCTGTATCCGGCCTATTTTTAAGTTAAAAAAAAAGGTATTTGATAATGTTGTTTATTTTATTGCCTTCTATACACAGCTAAAAAAAAAGTATCAACTTAGGAATCACCCTGTATTATTAAGTCGTTACGAAAATATATATCTTTCATATTTAGAATTTACTTACTATATTTAATATATTTGATTATGAAATCTGCTGTTCAGTGAGACCTTGTATAAAACTTAACTTACATCCATATAATATATGTACAATTTTAAGATTATACTATCAATTTAGTGCATAACTTAGCCAATCTTCTAATATGAAATTATTAAGCTTGACAGTGCGACAAATGCGTCTTATTTCTGAAATAGAAATTAAACAGCAGTTCTTCGTGATTAATGAATTTGGCATGGCTAAGTTCGAAAAAATACTGACTACGAAGACTTTTTGATAGCGCTGCTATATCTGCTCATTCGTATCCGTTACTGAGAACGAAATTGACTAATTATACCGTTCGTCAGATGGACGATGTTCAGTTTGCTCAGCAGTTTTGGCAAAATTAATTCGGTTCGTTCTGAAATAAAGCCCCTTGATTGACGGTTTCGGTGGACATTGATATTTTCTAAAGGGATGTACAGCTTCTATGGGGATCAAACGTTACTGCAATTATTTTAGTTGAATAGTGATTGGGTAATGGGTTCGAGATTTAAAGAAATTGCTTGATGCATTAGAAGCGTAGAAGGACAAATGTTGGGTTGCACAGAGATTTTAAACAATAATTAACTCTAACAATACAGGTTGTTGTAAATAAATAACTATTACATAAATAAAAAGCCCGATGAGCTTACTTTCTCATTTACTAACCAGATTCTAATTGTGAATAAAAAGTAAAGGTATCTTTTGATTTATTTTTAAGAAATAGTTATTTTTGTATCTAGTGCGCGAAATGCTACTTTGGTGATCAAGAATTGATTTTTTTTAACGAAGCGCAGCCGAGTTAAAAATATAGTCGAGATCACCAAATTCTTTCGCGCACGAGTTCCAAACAACATTTTTTCTACAAACGTGAAAATATGTATATAGTTTTAAAATAATATGCAAGTTTAATATGAAAAAATGGTGTGAAACTGGCTTAAAATATTTTTCCAAATCAAGTAATGACTGTAACTACGGAAATAAAATGGTAGTTGTTGACAATAATAACTATATTAAAGTGACTTTTTGCTCGCGTCAGTTCTTCAGTGTCTGATATTTTTGACTGTAAAATAATGGAAATTTTTAGCGACGATGAACTAAGTGTCCTTATTTGATAGATGCGGCCAATTCGGTAATTTCCAATCTTTAACCGGATAAATCGAGACGTCATCGTCAGGATGAAAATGCATATCGGCAATTTAAAGAGTAGTGTGAAGCAAATAAAGCAAGAAAAATATCCGAAAATGTGTTATGCATATTTTGCAGAAAAGTCTAAGAAAGTAAAGTATTCCACGTAACGGGCGATATATTCTATGTTGAAATCAACACTTAATGTGAAAATGTGGATTTTGAGAAATTTACCGTTGGTATCATATTTGAGAAAATTGTCAGTTGGAAACCATCCTAATGGCCAGGTTATACCTCAACTAAACTAAACTTAACTTAACTAAGCTAAGATAATTAAGAAATTAAAATACTACATTCATATGGAACCATTTATACATACAATTAAGGAATTAAACTAAACTAAGAAGTTGATTAACTTTTAACTTTCTTAGTTAAGTTTAGTTGATTCGGCAATTTTCGTGCGACGATCGGCATAATCCGTGATTTCCGTCATTCAATAAGTGAAGGATTGAAGCATAAAGAAGAATTTTAACCTAACCCTAAATTTGTGAATTTGTGTTGACATTTGATTTTTCGTTTCAATTATTAAGATTATTTTGAATATGGTGATTAACGACGTAACTTTAATCGAGTTGGTGCAGCAGTTTCCTTCGATTTATAATAAAGCCGATAAAAACCATAAAAATAGAAACATCCGACAAAATAATTTACTTTCAACCAACTTTAGTAGGTGATAAAACATAGTTAAGGTCATTCTGGTGTATTTAAAGAAGTATTCTTGGTCATGGTCTACCATCGTCTTAATGAAATTATGGAACATTCCGCATTCTCTTCGGAATCTATTAATTGGTCTTACTCCATACCGTCTAATCCGCTGTGTAGATTTTTTTTTAAATAGGTAGGCTGTCATCAGCATGCACATGCAATAAATATATTTTTTTCGTTCATCAAATATTTGGGTGTAATGGTGGACGAACACCTGAATTGGAAACATCATGCACAACATATAAGTAATAAAATAAGATCAATAATACCCATTTTTTACCAACTAAGAAATATCTTATGCAAACCACAATTAATAGCAACATACAAAGCATTAATTGAAACAATATTTAGATACGGACTAATAATTTGGGGTGGACTAAATAATACAAATTTAAGAATACTACAAGTCACGCAAAATTATGTCATCAAAGTCATGCTAAAAAAAAATAGGAGATATCCGACTGAACAGTTATATTTAGACAGTAAATTGTTTGATATTAAACTTCTCTATGTCTTACAGTCAATAATTTTTACCCATACTTCTTTTGTAGAGAAAAAAGTCAGTCATCAATGCACAACTAGGGCCATCTCAAACCAGCACATAATACAAAATTTATATCGAAAGACGCGATGCCAAAAATTTGTTACTTTTATAGGTCCAAAATATTATAACACATTACCTGTGAGGATACGAAATCTTAGCAAGAAACATATTTTTATTAAGGAGGCTAAAAAGCTTATAATGACAAATAAAATATTGTTTTTATAAAAACCAAAATGTTTAGTAGAGATGATAAAATATCTGTACATGTTCACTGGGTTGCGGCTGAGGTCTTGGTCTGGATATATGATAATAAACATATATATCTTACGCATTTATTGTAGATGTTTTTAATATTTTATTTTACTTAACCTGAATAAGTTACTAAGTATTGTAAAGTATTTTTATTATAAGATAACGGAGCACAACACAAATTTTGCTAAAAATTTAGAGTGCTCCATTTACGAATTGTAAAATACACTGTATATGTAATTTATCAAATAAATATTTGAGTATTTGAGTATTTGAGTATCTTTGAGAGACTACAAATCAAATGTCAAAACAAAGCAAACCGATAATAAGAAAGGTTAGGTTAGGTGCACTTTCTTCTTCTCTTATTGTGGATATCATTAGGTGGTCGAGTTGAAGTATAAACACTGCTTTTTTTTTCTTAATTTAATTTATCTAGTTTAGTTCTAATTTAGTTTAGTTTAATTGAGGTATAACCTGGCCATAAGAAATGTTTGGTTGATTGAGGATTATAAAATTTAAAATATTTTAAAATAATAAAAGCTAGTATTAACATACAGGGTGGCTCATTTGTCTGACAAAGTAATATACCGTCTCTACTATTAAAGATATCAAAAAAAAGTTTTTATAAATGTTGTGAGGTATAAAAAAATATATGTTCTAAAATTATTTTTAAATATACAGGATGGACCAAAAAAGTAGGACAATAAAAAGATACATTTTTTTAAATGGAACACCCTATATATTTTAGCATTTTTTGTTTCCTTACAAAATTGTTCATATGACGCCATATTTAGTTTTTTAATTTTTTGCAACGTTGCCAAACAAAATGCAAAATTCTTAAAATTTTGGAAAAAACATGATAGTCAAAAATTACCTGTATTTCTCAATAAGAGTATAGAAAATCGAAATTTTCTTGTAAGCTCTTAAGTTTAGGGATAGAAAAACTGTCTTAAATCTTTAAATACCGAAAATTTTGTACAGGGTGTTTTCTGTTGACATCCAAATTTTAAAATACAATAACTCTGTTTTTTCAAATGAAACACCCTATATTTATAAGGCTCGTCTAATAGATATTGTAAGTATTTTTTATTATTGTTAAGTCATACCTATACCTAAATTTACTGGTTTTGGCAATATTTCGATTTTTATTTAAATTTTGGTGAAAAAAACTATAATTTTTATTTTTCTAGAAAGCCATGACCAGCAAACTAAAAACAAATGTAATTGAATATAATGTCATATTTATAATTATTATATTTATATTTATAATGTTTGTAAACTTATTTTCAATATTCAGTTGCGTAATAAAAACAAAATTTTATTAAATTAAATAAATACGTAACTAACTATGGTTATCAATTTATTTTAATATGGGATAATATTTAATTACATTTGTTTTTAGTTTGCTGGTCATGGCTTTCTAGAAAAATAAAAATTATAGTTTTTTTCACCAAAATTTAAATAAAAATCGAAATATTGCCAAAACCAGTAAATTTAGGTATAGGTATGACTTAACAATAATAAAAGATACTTACAATATCTATCAGAGGAGCCTAATAAATATAGGGTGTTTCATTTGAAAAAACAGAGTTATTGTATTTTAAAATTTTGTATATTTGGATGTCAACAGAAAACGCCCTGTACAAAATTTTTGGTACTTAAAGATTTAAGACCGTTTATCTATCCCTAAACTTAAGAGCTTACAAGAAATTTTCGATTTTCGATACTCTTATTGAGAAATACAGATAATTTTTGACTATCATGTTTTTTCCAAAATTTTAAGAATTTTGCATTTTGTTTGGCAACGTTGCAAAAAATTAAAAAACTAAATATGGCGTCATATGGACAATTTTGTAAGGAAACAAAAAATGCTAAAATATATAGGGTGTTCCATTTAAAAAAATGTATCTTTTTATTGTCCTACTTTTTTGGACCATCCTGTATATTTAAAAATAATTTTAGAACATATATTTTTTTATACCTCACAACTTTTATAAAAACTTTTTTTTGATATCTTTAATAGTAGAGACGGTATATTACTTTGTCAGACAAATGGGCCACCCTGTATGTAAAAAGCTCAATGTTGGTATCTTCTAAACCGTTTGCCAAATCCCCTAATAATGTCATAACAAGTTAAACGGCATAAAAGGAGGAACGTTTTAAAGAAATAATATACAGGGCGTTCCATTTTATAAATTGTCAATTGTTAAATTTTACAACCAGTTTTCACCCAGTATATCTATGATACTAGAATCAAATTTATCATTATTTAGTTAAAAGTGATGTTCTATGAAAATAGTTATAGTATTTAATTGTATTATAAATTATACCAGGGCTTCTAAATAAGAAAATAAATATGGCCGTTTTTTCATATAAATATGACAACATTTTCAAAACGTCCTGTTCAATTAATTTTTAAAACAGACTCCGTAGATCTTTAAAATGGGAAAATACAAATGGTGTTCCATTTATATAAAAAATTAACTTTGTATGTTGAACTACAGTTCCTTAAAATGAACCTTTCATTTTGTTAATTTTGCCACAATGAAATTTTAAATGATAATGATTCTTCGTATCGTTAAAACACTGCCAATAATCCTTAATCTTAATTTAGTTGATTAAACAAAAGTAAATCCTATCTGTTACTAACTCAAGAGAACATAAATCTTGGTTTAAAATCCTCAACCTGAACTATTACCCACATTAATAAACTTCCGAGTAACAAAAAGTAGATTTCGGTGGAAGTGACGGTGCAAATAAATTCAAGTTCGATTGATCAATCCATTGTATGGTCTTATCTTAAACAGGGGTGGTTTAACCCTGTGGACCAATATAGTGCAAACTTCTACTTTAATTTTTTTCAAGCTTTCGTATTATTCTTGTACAATTTTTGTTGTTTTATTATTAAAAAAAAAATCCTGTAACATTGTTATAAGTAAGTAATTCTATCTTTCATTTTAAAAATCATTACTTTAAGAATTTTTTAGGCGTTAGTACCCTGAATCACTATAGACATAGACTTGGCATTCCGCCTGTCGAATTTAAATATTTTTTCTACTGACGTTTTATAATAACCTCTTTTTGATTTAAGCGCGTTACCAGGAGCAACGTGCTTAAAAGTAATGCAGGTAATTATTTACAATTAAAACGTAACCACAGACTAGGTATAATTTAATTTTTTCTGTGACGGGAAAAAAGTTTGACATTTTATCTCTGTTGAGGTAATAAAATGTCACTTTTGTGAAATTACTTTTTTCCCCGGGAAAAAAGTGATGTGATTGCTTTTTTCCCCGGGAAAAAAGTAATCACTTTTTTCCCGGATATAATATACACACATAAGTAAAGGTAGATATTTAATTTTAGAATATTTTATTATACAAAGAGTTACATTTTCTTTAAATCAAAAAGTACAATTATTAAATGTGCATTGCATACATGACTTGTTCATTTTACTATTCGGTACAGTCGAATTTTCTCGTGTTGAAATTGTACCTGGTCGCAAATCGGGTGTTCTTTCAGCACTGCCACAGGTTCTAAACACTTTATTAGCTATTTCTGTCCTGTGTGCTACCGATTCATCAACATACCCTTTAGCGACCGTTGATGACTTCCAACCGCCATGTTTCTTGAGTGTCAACAAGTCTCCCCCAGATTCAACCAAAAGTGTAGCAGACGATCTTTGAAATGAATAACCCGTGTATAAGGTAACATTTTCAAGTTGAAGAAAATTAGCTACTGTTTGGGGTACCTTATAAAACTGATTTTTACCCACAACTTGATTGATACATTTTCCATTGTGATATGCATAAAATAGGCGGCGATCCTTTGGTGCTGTTGGACGAAGGGCTATGTACATTCGGTAAAATTTAATATATTTTTCAGTAACTACAAATCTTCTGTTGACATCATTCTTTGTTTGCTTAATTTTCACAATTAATAACGTTCCCGAATCTTCAATATCATTTAATGTTACCTGGCTGATTTCGCAAATTCGACAAGCTCCTGCAATCGCAAGTAAAACAACAACCTTGGCCATTAAATAAACTTCATCGGGAGCATTATTTAAAAAATCACTAATATTTGTACTCGTAAAAATCACAGCTTTCTTGGGCGTGTAACCTTTCCCATTTTGTTTTAGAAATGCAATTAGTTTGAAATATTTTGAAATGTCTACATTATTATTGGATTGTAACATACTTTTAATCATTGAATAATTCGACTACACTGTTGATGGCTTTTGTTGTTGTGTCAGTTCCGAAAAATAGGTCAATAACACCGTCTCCGACAAAGAACTGCATGCCTTTTCCATCTTCCATTCCATAAATCTTGAAAACGCGTTTTCGTAAATTTTGCGCGATTTAGCTGGCAATAATTTTTGTGACGCTACTTTCGCTGCTTCTACTAATTCCGGTGGAGTCAGAGAAAACTCAGAATCAGACATTTTAAACTTTATATTATTTAAAATAACTACTAAATAACCACTAAAGTTCTTACTTTTTATATTAAATCACGGAATTAAATTGACAGATATTTGATTATTTTAAAGGTTTCCTTAGAAACGCAGGTCCAATTGTCGCTATAAGTAAAACCTACCTACTAGTTTAAAAAGTCAAATTTCACATCGATACTTTTCTGACTTTAATATATTGTAATAATATCGTCGTTTTTCCCGTCACAGAAAAAAATAGTGTATTATACACGGGAAAAATATTAGATTTTAGCTCTGGCTCAACACAACCTCGAGCTAAAATCTAATGCTTTTTTCCCTTGTATAGTAAATAACTATTTTTTTGGCAAGTGTCAATTTTTGAAAGGGGCAAATGAAACATAGGTAATAAAATGTTAGTAAAATAAATTAAGTTTTTTATTATAAAACCTCAGTAGAAAAAATATTGTATACAACTCGTTACGAAACAATGTCTTTTAGTCACTTTGACGTGCTGTCCAACTCGGCTTCGCCTCGTAGGACAATTCACGTCGCGTGCCTAAAAGACACTTATTTCGTTACTTGTTGTATAAATAGCTATTGACGCATTGCATCAGTAACTTTAAATAAAATGGCTTTGAATGACAATACTATTTCAATATTACTATATTTCAAGTCAAATTACTGTCAGTGACTTATCGCTTTGATATAGAGAGCATCGAATCTTAGTCAGAGGAAAAACTTCCATGAAAATAGATAGTATGCTTGACTGATTAAAGAGTTTTGGACTTGCATTGTCTTTATTTGTTTCATATCACAACGTTTCAACTGATAAGTATCTCCAGTCGTCTTCAGGTGAATACTAAATAAGAAGAGTAACTACAGCTCTATTTATACTAGCTAGACGCACTGGAGCATGACTGAGATGGGTGCAATCATGCGTTTAGTTCGTGTGCGGTATTTTAAGTTTACATCTACTTAACAAAGGTTTCCAGTTATTTCTTATATCTAATGATGGTTTACTAAAATAATCTGGATTCTGGTATATGGTAGCAACTTCCTTGAACTTCCTCTTCCTCCAATGTGGTTCTTTATGCAGGATTTGCGCTTCTTTCCACTTGATGTGATGACCGTGTGTCCAGGCATGGTCAGCTGCACCTGATTTTTCTGTTTCTCCTTTAAGCGTGTTGTTTCTATGTTCCTTGACCCTATTTTTAAGTGGCCTTAGAGTCTCATCAATGTAAGATTGGCCACATTCGCAGGGGATCTGGTAGATACAGTTTTTCCTATCTTTTTGACTTGTTGGTTTCGTCTTCGTCAGGTGGCTTCTTTTTAATGTGTCTTTCGACCTGAATTATTGAAAATATTGATGTTGTATCTTTGCCCTAGTCTTCTAATTCTCTTAGATACTCCTTTGACATACGGTATGTTGAGACTCTATTTGCTTCTTTTGTGTATTTGGCCGATTCTTGCGATTTTTCAATAGTTTATTAACTAACTATGTAGAGCTGTACTATATGTAAAAGCAATGAATCACTGACAGTAATTTGGGACTTGGCTACGATAAAAATGAAAGGATAGTAGTAATTTTAAGTTCAAATGTCATTGTTGACAAGTTGAGTCCGAAGTGGACAATCTTTTAGACCTATGCCCATATTTATAGTCGGTCCTTCAGCGCCTTGAGATTTTACGAAAGGAAAATTTTCAAAAACGTCTCCTAACCTTTTTATTTTGTTTATTTATTTTGTACGTCAGGACCTTCCTCGATATTAATAGTTCCTTGAGAAATCCTTTTAGGAATAATTTTTGTTTATAAAATCCGGTTTGACACTTGAAATTGTCGAGGTTTCCTCAAGGAAGAACTATAAATACTGGCATTAGTCTAGTTTGGAAATTATGGTCTAATCGTATACTGTTTATTTTCTCGATTCCTTTTTACCTTTGCTGACATTTTGTTGTCCTACTAAACTATTATTACTATTAATATTATTATTATTTTTATTATTATTATTATTATTATTATTATTATTATTATTATTATTATTATTATTATCATGGTATTTTTGTGCGATAAGTGTATCTTTTGTTCGTATTTTATAAATAGTAAGATCTAGAGTATAAGAATTTAAAAACTGAACGTAATAAGACATCCATTTAAAAACAAGACTTTCTATGTAAAAATAAGCATTTGCTCATGTTTTTATTCATGTAAATATTTTTATTCTCAGCAGAATTGACTTCAAATTATCAATATAAGATCAGTTAAAAAATTGTTGGATTTATACATTTAAATTAAGTTAAAAGCTGTTGTTACAGGTATACACCAGTGATTTACCTGAAACAAGTGCACTGTCTCTAACTACCATTTCGATCTCTAGGGGGATGTTGACATACTCTTTTCTTTCAGTCTTTTTATCAACAACGAATCGTGGATCTCGATTGGCGTTATTATTTTATGCAAAGAAGATATCCTATTTGAGAAATGACGGTAATTTGATGCAATCAATAATAAATGTTGTTATAAAGATGCAAAATAACGTATTTTGTAGAAGGATGTAATCTGGATATGGTTATCGGTTTTATCACCGTATTTTTTAAATGTATTTTCGGTAATCTCTACCATCGAATGCTTAGCCCAATGTTTGATGTGAAAGGGACATATTACGAAGTACAGATTGGTATATGTGTAATTTAATTTTCCAGAGACGGAAACATTTATGACCTCAGTTGTTCTAAGCTTTAACTTTATTTATTTACAACATGGAACTTTTAGAGTATGTTCAGATTTGACAGACTGGATAATTATAGGTCATCCTCAAGCATTACTGGGGTTCCGACTGAACATCAGACTGGTTGTGAGTTGGTCAATTATCCAAATTAATAAAGATAAATCCTGGACTTTGTTGCGAATAACTATTGATGAGATTTATTTATTCCATACACTGTTTTACAGTTTTCCAGTTTTCCAGTTACAAAATAGGTAGAAAACAGAAGTTAATTAGGTAAAATGAAAATAAATTATTTAACAATTAACATAAAGATTAGCAATATCTAGATTAATAAAACTAATAATACAGTAGTAATAATAGGCACCACATAAAAAGAAAAAAAAATAACTAAATACGTCCAGTAGCATAGATTCTAGTGATAAAATGTCTTTTGGCAGCACTCAACAAGCTACAATTAAAGACATTATAGGCCTGGACATTATCATTGTAACATGTACACATCCTATTAATAGGAGAATATTTAAATACGTTGGTTTGTAAAGGTGGTAAGTAGAAGGTATATAAATTTCGGGAATTTAGGCAAGGAATTCTAAAGTTCAGTTTGTGCAGCAGCTTATCACAAATATTGTTGTTATTGAGCAGTTTATGTAAAAATAACTGCGTAGAACACTTACACGTAATCTAATAAACGAGAATCTTTGCAGCAGCTGATCGTGAGGAAAACCTTTTTCGGGATAAACTCCCTCAGATCTATACCACAAAGCTTTCAAAAACATCTCTGAAGGCTCTAAATATTGTCAATGTGGATTTTATAAAACGGAGACTAAATGATTGAAGAGTATTCCAATTTAAATCCAACAAGAGAACGATACAATGTTACTAAAGGATCAAGTGACCGAAAATCTCTAATAGTTCTAAGAATAAAATCAAGTGATTTAGAGTCGAATAGGTTGTCATTTTTGCATGCAGGTTTTATGAAATGACTAAAGGGTTATAAGTATTATTTCCAAAGTTATAACGATTCTAATATATCCTACTATAACACAAATTTTCCGAAACCCAATATGATCCCAATATATCCTTCTATTTTACAAATTTTCTAAAAACGCCAGCATGTAAAAGTTATATGTAACGATGGCTGAAATAAATCTGGCTTCGATTGATGATTCAATTGCACGGCCTTACCTCAAACAGTGGCGTTGTTTATAGGACTGTCATTCGGATGTCGCTCCCGCTCATGAGTGGACGTTCGATATGCCCCTCGTACCGTGGTTTATGGCCGCCAGATTTATGTAGCGTTATGGCTGGATTTATGGGATTGGTTATTTAATGTGCCCGGCTCAGCGGCGTGTGCAAAGAAACAAATTTAGTTTTGTAGACTGTCCAAATATGTTTTAGGGAGGATATTTTACTCTGGACAGCTTATTTTATCGTTATGTATTACACGAATTTAAAGTTGTTCTAGCGGTAAATGTTGCTTTATTCACTTCATCTACGACTTGGATATATTTTAATCATACATAAATGAATAAATTGTAGTTGACAAGTATAGGAAAAGAAAATTTAAATATTTCCTAGTCCATCAACCAAGTTTTGATAAACTTCTCATTGTATAAATCGTGTTTATTGTAGCTATTTAATGCCCAGTTTTTTACTAGAGGTCATTCTAATCGGGTTTAAATCTGGCGATTGGGATGGCCCTTACAAATTGGCATTTTTTTTAAATTTAAAAACCAATTAGTATCTTGGTCGTAAATTGGTTGAAACCATCATATAAAGGGGGTTTCCCAGAAGTGATGGTCGTCTTGTTGGAAGAATAATACCAAAAAAAGTTGTAGGTATATTAAAATTTACTTAACAAGGTAAACAATTTAAGGTTTCGCAAATAAACTAATGCCTAACTAAGTGCAAGGGATCTAGAACTAGATGAACTAGCGCATTATTGTAAGAATTAGATTATTGCCGTATATTCAGTAAGAATGAGAGGCTAACCATTATGTTTAAAATTAGAAGAATTTGTCCATTTTTACTGAAAGATTACCTGAAGTCTCAGCCTCGAATTATTAATTATTTGGGGTCCAAATTTTGTGTCTTTTTTCTTATAATATTATCTTTACAGCTGGATATTTTGTGCGGATCTTGTTTTTCCTTTATTCGGATTTCTGGATCATTGTAGTGTATTGGAATCAAGTCTGCGTAAAAGTTCAGGAGTCCTGAACTCGTTATTGGAATATCAAAACAAGCAACCAGGGCAACATTTAACAACAAGGATAGAACATTTATGAGTGTCGTAGTAGGAAAATTCTCAAAGAAACTCATTTCCAGATAAAATAAGTAATCGGCTTACTAACAGACCATTGTCACTTAAAAAAACTTTTGTTCAATACTAATCTATCTATATATTTAAAACGCAAACCTCATAGTTGGTCCTTTTTTGGAAGGTTCTACAAAATGTAGCTTGATGATTCTTATAATGCTGTCTACATGGGTCATTAAGTAACAACATAATCAACTTTAATACAATATTTTATTCTTGATATTTTGGTTATAAAGTGTTTTGTAGAGTGTTAGACATTGATCCGGAGAAGCAGGCGGGACCTGCTAGTATTTTTTAAACCTTACGTCTCTATTAATTCGATAAAAATCGCAGTTTTCTATGCATGTATTTATACATAATGGTAATATTCGATAAAATTCATTTTAAGTGAATTCTGTTAAAGCGATTTTCAATAAAGCTATTATAATATCCTAGACAGCTTACTAAACTACAAGTGGTCCAAATAACCCTGCATACCACTTTATGCCGAGAAGATGCAATCCCGACCGGGTATTGTCGATAGCGAAAACTTGTTTAGCGAACTAAAAATAGGCAATATTCCCCAACGGTACAAAGGTGAAAGGATGTAAATAGGGCGTCGCAATAAGACTCGTAAGAGCTCCTGGACCTATTCTGAGAAGCGGCTGGTCCTGACAGATAACGCTATCTCTCCCTCGGCAAGGCCATTAGTGCCTCGACAATGGATTGTCGTTAGCACCCCCGGGTCCCCAAACAGGTGTTACTGTCACGATGTACTGGCGATGGCGATGTCATTAATGAGGCCCGCTTTTTCAAATAAAAGAAGTCTTGTTATTTTTCGATGGAATAATATGAAAATTAACCACGAACAAAAATTAATAAAGATAATTCATAATAATTATAGTAATGGCTATTCATTTATGGTAATTCACATTATCAAGATCAAACTCCCACTATAACTTAATAGCATGATTGAAAGCATGATTACGTATATTTTAGATGATGATTTACTTTTAATTGGAATGGAAGTTTCAAATTTGTTATAATATAAATGGTTTAATTGATTTAGAACTAATTCTTAGGTTGAAGTATATTATTGAATTTTTTTTGCCAAATGGTGCAAAATGAAAATTATATGTGTTGGTAGGACAGATGAATGATGAAATGATGACATCAAAACGTCTTCATATATTTAAGTATTATACATGGTTAAATTCAGGGCTTAAAAATATTTCAAAAAATAAAATTAAAAACAGGTCCGTATTTAAAAAATTAAAGTTGATCATGGTTCCACAAAAACGAAACGTTGCAACGAAATTCTAAATACACTACAATATGGAGCAAAAAAAGTTACCTTAACAATGTGGTGTTTTTTTTTTGTAGCGGATAAAATAAGTCGGCCAATTTAAAAAAACAAAATCTCAATATTTTAACTTGAAGAAGTAGTCCATACTTGAAGTGGAGTGGAAATTTAGAAGGAAAGAAATAAGAACACAAAGTCTTCCTCCACTTTTATATTAAATAAATAATTAAGGGTTGAAAAATTCTCTACATGTTTCGAATGCAGAAGCATTCATCTTCAGGAGAATAAGTAAAAAGAAAAAATTATTAGATATCTCCTTAAAGGAGCATCAAAATTTGTAGGCACAAAGAAACCGGTTCAATGAATAGAACGGAGAAAAAGTCATAATGTAACTTGCATTATGAAAAGGAAAGAAAAAATTTCATAATGTCAATAGTCATAATGCAAGTTACATTATGACTTTTTCTCCGTTCTATTCATTGAACCGGTTTCTTTGTGCCTACAAATTTTGATGCTCCGTTAAGGTGATATCTAATATTTTTTTCTTTTTACTTATTCTCCTGAAGATAAATGCTTCTGCATTCGAAACATGTAGAGAATTTTTCAACCCTTAATTATTTCTTTAATATAAAAGTGGAGGAATACTTTGTGTTCTTATTTCTTTCCTTCTCAATATTTTAGTTTTTCAAATATTTCTAAAACTAAAAAAGATAGCTAAAATATTCTTTTGCGATATTACTGGGCACAAAATTCCGCAACTTTGCAACCATTTGATCGATGCTGTATCTCTTATAGTTTCCGAGATCCCCATGATGACGCTCAAATTTGGGACACCCTGTATAGTTGTCGTGTTATACGTGTATTACGACATCTGTTAACAATAGTAGATATGTGAAAAACCCTGTATATGTATATATGATCTATGATGTTCCGAGACATCTCAGAGTATGGTTTCTAGAAGTGACATGGATTGTTCTCAGAGAATATATAATGCAAATTAGTGTTGAAAGGTTAAGAAATTTTCTTAAGAACATAAAGGTTTTATAGAGACTGCATTGTAAATTGTTAAAATGGTGTTTAAAGTATGTTATGGAATACCTAAAAAAGTAGAAAAAGGGGATTATTAGTTATTACATTGTGATAAAGTTTATTCATTTTTTTCTCGCGAGGTGGAAACATTATTATTAACAATTTTTTGGGCAACTTACGTTAGTAGTTTTCGAGATTAACTCGATTAGGAATAGGTGTAGGCAAATTGTTATCATATGCAACACCTCTTACAGGGTAGACACTATCTCGTTTTGGTGCTAAGTACCTTAAAAATTTACGCTTTACTTTTTCAACACTGCCTTTATGAATTTCATAGTAAGAGTTCCAAACTTTAGAAGCATACTCCAGCTTTAAACGAACAAATGCAAAATACAGCTTTTTGATGGCATCTATATAAATGCTTTACTTTAAAGGTTAGTTCCAAATCAAAATTTACACCCAATACCCGGCAATAATCGAGCGATCAAGTATCGCCGCAGAAATAGTGTAATCTAAGTCGATCGTGTCTTTTTTTCGTAAATATGTTACTACTTTGCATTTGTTTACATTTAGACTTAATCGATTTCGCTCACACCACACTCCCAGCCTGTCCAAATCATTCTGAAGTGAATAACAGTCGTTTATATTTTGATATTGACCTGAACATTTTTAGATCGTCAGCCAAAAAAAGTTTATTCTCCCCATCAGAATAGGTGCCAATTTATTTCTAAAAATCAGAAATAATAGTGGCCCCAGATTAGAACCCCGGGGAAAGTCATGTAGCACATACAAAATCTCAATCGACGTGTTGTGCCATTTTTCAAAAATATTTTTTCCTAAACTTCTAGCGAATTTGATCCAGTTAAGGTCGCCACCCTGTATAGTGTATATGTTATATTAAAAAAAATGTAGTTAGTACAAGTATAATTTTTATGATCCACCCTGTATACTTTTTTTCCACAAAAATGCATCTCAAAAGAAATTCATTTGATGGGTCCGAGCGATTTTTGTTTGAAATGGGCGGTAGTCTATAGAGGGTGATTCCTAAGTTGATACTTCTTTTTTAGCTGTGTATAGAAAGCATTAAAATAAACAACTTTTTCAAATACAAAATACAAAAAACTCAAAAATAGGCGAGATAGAGAAGTAAAAATCAAAGTGCGGGCCTGGTCACCAAAACATAGCCCGTTATAGTTTCTGTTGTTTTTCTTATCTCTTATTAGTCATTCAATTTAAGGGTGGTGTTGAGCAATCCGCTGTAATGTGTTTTTCTGAAATAAAATAATTTTAAATTGGTGATACGTTAATTAGGTAAAATTTGAAAACAATGAACTAATAGATATGGTGCTAATTTACTGTGAGTGTCGTAAAAGTGCAGCTGTGGGCTCATCATACACCCAGAAGTTTTCTTATTGTTATTCAACGGGTAAGTTAGGCAGAACCGTATTTGATTCGTAGGGTAATAAATGAATGTAAGAACTACTTTAAATTTGAGTTTTTTGAAAAAAAGGGTTTTATTTGAAAATGTTGTTTGTTTTAATAGCTTCTATAAACAACTAAAAAAGAAGTATCAACTTAGGAATCACCCTGTATAAAAGGTTGATCAGTTTCTTTAATATAAAGCCATTTTTAAAAAACTATAAAGGCGACATTGTAAGACAAGTGTGAGATTAATTTCCGGTATGGCAATGGAGCCCTAAAAGAGAAAAAGCGCACAAGAACTCGTTAAAGCGATCACGTAAAGTTCTATTAGTTTCATTTGAAGTACGGTGCAGTCGCAATCACTACTAAAGACTTCCTCTTTTTAGCCAAACCGAACGACATCGACAGTAAAGAATAATGTGCTTTGTTTTAAAAGTTTTGCTCTTTTACCGAACTAAGATTTTTACAGGAAAATGGATGAATCCCGTTTTATAGAAGTCTGTCTACACAAAGAATCCTTTTTTTGTAACTATTTTTAAAATCAAAGGTCGTCGTCATTAAGGATTAAAGCATTTTGGACCAAAAAAAAAATTAACTGTATTTGAAGAATTATGTGAATAAAATACCTGCACTTTTTAGAATAAAATAGTTTAAAGTTTAAGAAATCTCGTGTCACAAATTTTCACTTTAATACCAACTGCGGTTACCGATCAATGAATAACATACAGGGTGCTACAAATTCGTGTTCGTACAAGGGGATATCCAGAACGGCCAGAGATACGAAGATGGTTAAATTAAGGCAAAGTTGCGTATTTTGGGGCTTAATAATTTGGTGGAAGAAAATTATAGATATTTCGAATACTTTCGAAAGAAAACGACATTTTTTGTTTTGGTTTTTAATTTTTTGTGGCTTCATTTTGTACTTGGCAAAAAAACACTTTTTATAGCCGTTTTTATGTTCTACAAGATGGCGTAATTAGTTTTCAAATTCGACGTTTCGCTCTTTAGATACCATCTTCAAGTCAACTTTTTTAAATACGGACCTGAAATTTTAAATACAGTTTTAGGGATTTTTAAGTTTGAGAAATTTAATACAATTTAAAATTTTTTGAAGTTTAAACGTTTTGTCATCTAATAATACATTTTTTCAAATGATCTTTTTATATCATAACGTTCCTGAACATTTAGAGCCAAATTAAAAAAAAATAATTTTATTTCGAAGAATCCGTCCATTTTTAATAGGTCTGATATTTGAAATATCAAATATCATCATATAATAATGTAGGGGAAAAGAGGGCAAGATAACGACAGTAAGCATATATTTTTATTTTCTTCGTCATATTTCGCCCTAAAACTTTGTTTCATATTTTAGAGCATTGAGGATAATTTTAGTTCCCAACAGTTTGCTTCTTATCATTGTATCTTCACTGTAAATTTTTTTTTTCGTAAGTTCAAAATTTTATGACAAATTCTTCATTTTGCCCTCATGTATGGGTAAGATGACGAAGGCATGCGGGTAAGATGACGATTGACGATTGAATAAAAGAAAAACAGTAGGTAATTAAAAAGATATATTAATTATTGTCACAAAAGTCTCATCTACATTAAAAATCTGGTGAGCTGCGTATTTTGTTTTTGTAAGAATGTTTTTGTACTGGTCAAAGAAGGATTTCATTGATTTCACATTTATTCTATTAAAAGCCGCCAATCTGGCCGCTGAAGTTGCTTCGGGCTTTCTCAAGGAATAGTTAAATTGTGCCTTGAAAGCGTGTATGAAGTCTGTTCTGGCCTACTTAGTTTCATTATTGAAGCGATGATCAATTCTTCAATGTCAATAATAATATACAAAAATTATTTTTGCTAACTGTTTGCGTGTAACACCAAATGCCCTGGTATTTAGGTCTTCCACATATTGCCTCAGGTTTTCCAGCTGTTCATCACTGAAGGTACCAGCACTAACTGGCATAGTCTCTTCAGAATATTTTTTGGCATAGCGTCGCAAGGTTGCTTCTGGAATATTGTATTTTTTTGCCATAGCATTCACGGCTGCACCTTCCTTTACCACCTGTACAGCCGCTTTTATTGATTCCCTTGACCAACTCTGCCAATAGTTATCTTTCTTTCATACATTTTTCCCATCCTTATTTCCAAAAAATGAATAAATCATTGCTCTAAATTATTTAAAAACAGGTCGGGTATGATGACGAATTCGCCATCTTGTCCACTTAGCGAATTCGTCATCTTAGCCGACCAGGAAATTTTAAATCGAGTTTTGTACCAAGAAAGAGATATTATTTTACGAAAACTTAATGGGCTATAGATAAACAATTCCATAACATTGAAGAAAATACTTACCGATTGGAAATAAGATTCAACACAAACGCTATAAAGCTTATTTTGTCTTGCACTAATATTATAATGACATAACCATTAAACACAAATGGCGAAATATCGTCAACAAAGTAAGTCAGATTTTGATGTTAATACATAGGCAACTTACGAAGCACACCTGCAATACTCGGCAATCAGCCAAGTGGCGCTATCTAATTACAATAATCGGAATTTTCCAATTCGTCATCTTACCCCAAGGTCTTTAGATAGATAGGTTGCTTTGTAAGCTTAATGTCATGGCGGGCGAAACGTCATCGCCTACGTCACAAAACGTATTTTCAGACATTTGTATACAGAATTAGCATTGTTTATTCTGTTATTTCTGTTTTTGAAATGGTTTTCAGCAAATTTTCAAAGTTGTAAGGTATTTTAGAGACTTATATTTAAAGATAAAGAGACATTTTATCAATATATTAATCAGTACAGTACAATAAAAGGTAATTAATTATTATTCTCTTTAAATCTTAATACCTACCTACATGTTTTTGTTTACCTATATATTTTAATTTTTTAAAATTTTAGATAAGAACGAGGGGGGCCTTCGTTCATGACCACCCGGCACCCCTTAATGCTATAGATAGAATAAGAATGATAGTACTTGGCAAAAATTCCGGAATGGTACAAAGAAATACTAATGTTGAGGGGGAGCAAAGTGAAGAATTTATCTTGTCTACTGCCTTAAACCGGGCTGGTTATAAAGGCTAGCATAAAATGACTAAATTAGTGATAATTCCTCTACTTCATCACGCAGATCTGCTACAAATATATGTGAAAAAGATGGGTTAGTCACGGTTAGTGTATGTGGCAAGCTTTTTAGCACGAAAAAATCGTAAAGGGTTTCCTAAGCTGGGTTGCTACAATTATGAGAATGAGCCAAAAAATGCATTCGTATGCTATGCCATCTTGAGTTCAGAGTCTTTCTTTTGATCCTTCAATTTCATGGAAGGAAAGTGTAGAAGAAATGGACAAATGGTTTAATAAATTGAATTGTAATACCTTTAAATTTAAAACAAAAAGTTTCCAATATTCCCTTTAAATTAGTATATTCTTTTGCGAGACAACGGGTATCTATAAGAATTAAATATTTAAATACCAAAGATGATTCCAGAGTAATAAAAAGAAAACATCTATAATGCAGGTGTTGTTATTTTTATATGTTTCTTTCCTTTTGTAGTTAGATCTCATTCACAGTTGCCAGCGAATTATGTAACCTCGACGTTGTTAAAGGGAATTTTTACAAGACCGTCTTTATGTGTGTATATAGTTTATTACTTGCGTTAAGCTATGTAGTTTCCCTTATAATTTAGCCCAACTGAGTCCTAAGTTTAATCCTTATAACTGTTACCTTTTGCTTCTTTGTAATAAATTAAAGTTGTTTTAGTAAAAATATGTATTTTATATTCAAATAATAATTTTTTACTTTTTTATCTGTACAGGACAATAATATATATGTTTTATAAGAAATAAACAAAATTTATATATATATATATTTTCTGAAATAAACATTGAAAACAGCAGCTACATACACTTGCGTTTTTTTAAAGTAAACTTTAAAGTTAGTAAAATGAAATTGCACCCTGTGCTAGGTCTGTATTTGTAGACTTATCTACTTATAAGAAAAGAAAAACAGAAAACTGAATATTTAAAATTTTCAGTTCAATTTTATTTTTATAAAATTCGCTTCCAGAAATAGGAAAACTAATTTATTAGGTCCATAAATACTAAAATTTTCTAAAAACGATCAAATATATATACCGTGCTTTGTTTATTTCATAGAAAGGCGTATCTATCTCTCTTTGTCTGTTGCATTCATAATAGACCCGTATAACAAAGACGTTTTGTGACGTCATCAGCAGGCAGGCTCTAATTGGTCAGAAGTTACCAGACAACCGTTCTTTTTAGTAACCGTGATCTTACCCGATTCGTTATCTTATCCTCCATTCCCCTAAGTAAAAAGACCTAAAGTCTCGACACAAATATCTTTCTGTCGGTTTATTTTTGTTATATATTTGACCTGATACTAGTATCACATACCATATTAACATAAAAAATAATTAAATTTGTTTTCGAAATAAACATAAGCGTATCACAGTAGCATAACTAGACTAACATTCCACTAATCTTTTTTTTACTTGGGAGCATTAATTTTTTTCTGTTTTACAGTATTTCGATCTAGGTCTAAGGCAAAACCCCAGGACTTAAAGATGTTATATTAATAAAAAATATAAAATACTCATATAAAATAGAATTACTTCTCGTCCCTTAAAAACTTGCTTACTTGTATTGTTCCGGTAAATCTTATTGAAATAATAAACGGCCTAATGTAATTATAATATTTAAGTTATCATAAATATAATTGCCAGGGCCGTAATAGTAAAGAAAGAACAATTTAAAATAACGATGTGATATGTAATGACAAAACGTTAAAATTTTAAAAATCTTTAAATTGTGTAATATATTTCTAAAGCTTTGAAGTCCCTAAAACTGTTTTTAAAATTCAAGGTTCGTATTTAAAAAAAAAATAACTTGAAGTAGGTATCTAAAGAACGAAACGTCGAATTTAAAAAGTAATAACGCTTACTTGTAGAACATAAAAAACGGCAATGGAAAAGAGTAAGTATTTAATTTATTTTCCAAATCAATAATTAAGGCGCAAAAAATTAGAAATCAAAACTAAATACTTCTTTTTTTTTTCGGATATCTCCGAAAGTATTCGGAATATGTACAATTTTCTTTCACCATATTATCAATCCCCAAAATACGCAACTTTGCATCAATTTAATCATCGTCGTATCTTTTACCGTTTTCGAGATCCCCTTGTACGCACACGAATTTGTAGCAACCTGTATACAGGGTGATTCACGTTGAGTGGCCTGTTAGAAAATCTCGGAAACGAGTAAACTTATTTTTCTAAAAATTTGATAGCAAGCATAATTGGGTTTGAGCTTTTAAAACATTATCTTTTGAGGCTTTTGTTACTTCCGGTTACACCGGAAGTTAATGCCAACTTTGCTATTTAAAATGAAACATCCTGTATATTTTAGTATTTTTGATTACCTTATTAAAATCTAAATAACTTTTGTTAATAATAATCTATTTCTATCTGTAACCGTTTTTGAGATATGAATTATAAAAGGATTTTTTTGTGTAAAAACGCTCTGAGAAGAAAGTTTAGTAACTCTGAAACTAATAAAGGTTAACATTTAGGATTTTGTAAGCTTTTAAGAGATACACAGATCTTTAGTTTAAATTACTTAGGTTTCACGTTTTCTATACAGGGAGTTCTTAAAATTGGGCCAATGTTTCCATTTAAATAAATGTGCATAAGTCAATTTTTGCAAATAGAACACCCTATTTTTTAGCTTACTGATGTGTAGAGAATTAAATTTCCTATCTAAATGCCTAATATGTTACAATACACATTTTTAGTCGTTTTGGAATTATGAGCAAATTAAATAAAAAAACTTAAAATTTCTGCTTGTGTTAATGCGACATTATTTTTGAAAAGAAACTGACTCGTTTTTGCCAATTTGTAAAGTTGGCTTTGACCAAAATGATTTTAAAGTTGACACTTATCTTAGCCCTGTTGTCATATTTTTTTCAAAAATAATGTCGCATTAACACAAGCAGAAATTTTAAGATTTTTTATTTAAATTGTTCCCAATTCCAAAACGACTAAAAATGTAGATTGTAACATATAAGGCAATTAGATAGAAAATTTAATTCTCTACAAGTTAGTAAGCTAAAAAATAGGGTGTGGTATATGCAAAAATTGACCTATGCACATTTATTTAAATGGAAACATTGGCCCAATTTTAAGAACTCCCTGTATAAAAAACGTGAAACCTAAGTAATTTAAACTAAAGATCTGTGTATTACTTGAAAGCTTACAAAATTTCAAATGTTAACCTTTATTAGTTTCAGAGTTACTAAACTTTCTTCTCAGAGCGGTTTTACACAAAAAAATCCTTTTATAATTCATAATATCTCAAAAACGGTTAGAGATAGAAATAGATTATTATTAACAAAAGTTATTTAAATTTTAATAAGGTAATCAAAAATGCTAAAATATACAGGATGTTCCATTTGAAATAGCAAAGTTGGCATTAACTTCCGGTTTAACAGGAAGTAATAAAAACGTCAAAATATAATATTTTAAAAGCTTAAAGACAATTATGCCTGCTATCAAATTTTTAGAAAGATAAGTTCACTCGTTTCCGAGATCTTCTAATAAGCCACTCAAAGTGAATCACCCTGTATATCACAAAAAAAAATGACAATCGCACGCATTGGGTTTTATTAATACATGAGGATCTCTCTAATGTGTCTAAAGGTATAAAGGATCGTGGTTTAAAACTTAATGAAAACAAGACCAGTTTAGTTTTAATTTGCCGAAAAAATACTCATTTACTCATTCCAAAATAATAAGTAACACTGATTTAAAGTTATTATTAATGATTATGATATTCCTTTAGTTACATCAGCTAGAAATGATCAATACTGGACTTTTAAAACTAATAGAAAAAGTCTTATTATAAATTTAAAATTTTGTATAATTTTGAATTGTACTTAGATGACAATACCAAATTAAAGTTTGTAAATTCCATTATCTTAAGTGATTTAGACAACGGTGATGTTATCTATTATAAAAATATAAAATTCCCAATACTTCAAAATTATTGCATAAGATTTTCCTAAAGTCCTAAAAAATGATATCATGTTACTTCAACTTATACATAACATAATATTATAAAACTTAAATTTAGATGCGATATTCACCTTAATTGTTTTATTAATAAAATTATTTCTTCTAAAACCCCGATTATTTATCTATACGACATAATTGAATTCAGAATTAACCACAACGTGAGTATTAAAAATCACAATAATTTGGAAATACCAATACATCATACAGAAAAATATAATAAACTGCTGGACAATTGATCTTGAGCAAGAAAAATTTCGCCTAAATTTAACAGTTAATATTTTCTGAACCAGATATGATATCGACCTACGGTTTTAAATGGTTGATAGATTCATCCCTTGGGAAGCAATTGTCAATGTTGGATTTTCTTTAAGTATTAGAAAATTCTATATACAGAGTGTTAAAGAAGACGATGATTTTTGCTCCAATTTTAATGGCGTGTAACTTTCATAATAATATTTTTAAATTGTATCACTCTACGTTAATTGAATCATTGGTTTATAGCAAAGAAAGTAATTTGTCAAATTATTGATATTTGCTATATTTTAAGAAATACCGATTTTTTTGGAAAACCTTTTTTGGGATCCTTAAAATTAAGTGTCGCTAGTTTGATTTTGATGGGATTCATACCTTGTAGGCCCTCCTCGGATGGACGGGTTTTGGGTTGACGGCAGCTAGTTAATTTTAGGAATAGTGTTAGAAAGTTAGAAATTAATAAATAATTTTTTTCCAAATATATTAAACTAAAAAAATGATCTTTGTTAAAATTGTGTAAACACACTGTATAATATACCTATAGTGCGTTATGAAAACCTAAAAACTAAGAAAAAATTTACCTAATCTAGGGGCGAGTACTTTCCAATATAAAATAATCGTGAAAAATTGTGAGATACTCTTCATTCTACATTCACCGGTGCATGTCGACATTCCCCAATTTCGGACCTTCACGGTAACATATACACTGAACGCATATTTTCTTACTAAGAGAATCAAATATACATTTTTAGTCAAATTCCAATCGATTGATGCACACAATAATGCACCATCTGGGGTTTTCAATTAAGTCTGCTGTCAATATATTTTTGTGATAACAGACGTCATAGACAAGTTTATATGGGAAGCATGTGCAATCGATGACAAATTATTGTGGTAATATTGACAGCGTAATAAGTAAGGAAGCGTCATATTATCTACTATTTTTTGTAGCAGCATATGATTTATTTAACGTATTAAAGCTATAAAGCTAATAAAGTAAAAAAGCTTGCCTTTTTCATTATATTTTAAATATTATTGCAATATTTTAATAAATTGTAAGAAAAACACTACATAATATGTGCAACCAACAGTTTTTTGCATATTATGTTTAGTTTATGTTACAGGGTATGATCAGCACCAAAAATATGCTATTTAAGGTAACAAATTATTAATCAAAGAACACTTCACAGATTCACACAGTTTATAAACGGAAAGTCTACGCACAAAGTAATAGCAAAATGATCTCTCTAAAAAATACCAAATACAACACTACTGCACTTTAAACGAATAAATGCCGACTCGCTGATATCCAAAGAACCCAAAAAAGACACGCGGATTGATGAAGTACGGAAAGAGATTTGCGAATACAGTTATTAACGGCATCGATGTCAAGTTCTGTAACGATAATTTCTTGACGGGTTTTAGCTAATTGATCGGCAACAGATTAGAGTGTTCAGTTTGTATCTTTGTCGTGTACATGTAAATATACGGTAAGTTATACAGGGTGTTCCAAGTTAAGTGCGCACTATTGCTAACTCTTTTATTATTATAGATACAAAGTCGGTTAAATTAGCAAAGTAGTAACATTTTTTCTGCTGATTAAGATAGTAAAAACAAAAAAACAATTGAATACAGCATTTCCGATTAAACAAGAAAAATGCATTTTTTTTAAACGGAACACCCTGTATATTTTTGACAGAAATGTTTGCAAATCGTCTACAGAATAAGAAAGTTCATATGCAATACTGGCCTAAAACTAAGAATAATCTAATTATTGCCATATTTACTTTTTAGACAAGGTGGCTGTGCATTTTTGAAACAAAAGCTTTATTCGGTGTGTCAGTAGATTATTCTGCTGTCAATAAAAGTAAGCATTTATGTTATTGTAAGTGATTGAACTGGTCTGTGATTTTAAATTTTTTGGTAAAAATATTACAAAATGGTGTTCACACATTTAGGAAAATGCGATATGTTAGAAGCGTATTTTGTATGCAGAAAAAGTAGTTTCCGGGTACAGGAACAATATTCCCTAATGTATCCTGAACGTGATCAACCAAACAGAAGGTATTTTTTAAAGCTGTATGGAAAATTTAGAAGTAACGAAGGACTCTTTGCAAAGGCTAGAACTTAACGCCAGTTTATAATAAGTGAACAAGTAGAAGTAAATGTGTTGGCATATTTTGAAGCATACAAAAATAATTTAACCAGAGATTTGGCAAGGGACAGTGGTTTAAGCTTAGTAACAGTATGGAGAGTTTTAAAAAAATATAAGGTTGTACCCCATAAGTACCGACCAGTGCAAACATTATTACCTGAGGACACTGAGAGGAGACTACATTTCTGTCAATTGTTTGTAAATATGTGCAGGCAAAATCCTAACTTTTTAAGGCACATTTTTTGGAGCGATGAAGCAAATTTTTCAAACAGGGGTATGTTTAATCGTAAAAACATGCATTATTGGTCTAGAGAAAATTTATTTCTTTCTTATCCCCGAAATCCACAAATAAGATTTATTATTAATGTTTGGTGTGGTATAATAGGCAGTCAAATAATTGGGCCAATTTTTTATAAAGGCAATTTAACAGGCAGGAGATATGTTAATATGTTGTCAGAATTACTGGAAGCATATTTAGATAATGTGAACTTAGAGGCACGTAATCAAATCTACTTTCAACAAGATGGAGCCCCCCCTCATCAGATTCACGAAGTAAGAATATTATTAGAAAGGCTTTTTCAAGATAGATGGATAGCAACAAATGGTCCGATACGTTGGCCCCCAAGATCTCCTGACATAACTCCACTAGACTTTTACTTTTGGGGTTATGTCAAAGGAGAAGTCTATAAAAGAAGATACGCGAACCTGGAGGAACTTCAAAAAAGCATTTGATTGATCATATCATCCATTGATGGCCGAACAGTGTTAAAAGCCACAGGACGGGTTTTAAAGAATGTCGAAAAATGTATTACACAAAACGGTGATGTCTTTGCACATCTAATGTAGTTCTTTTTATTACGCTTAAATCAAACAGTTATGATAAAATTAGGTTTTATTTTAAAAATGCACAGCCACCTTGTCTAAAAAGTAAATATGGCAATAATTAGATTATACTTAGTTTTAGGCCAGTATTGCATATGAACTTTTTTATTCTGTAGACGATTTTCAAACATTTCTGTCAAAAATATACAGGGTGTTCCTTTTAAAAAAAATGCATTTTTCTTGTTTAATCGGAAATGCTGTATTCAATTGTTTTTTTGTTTTTACTATCTTAATCAGCAGAAAAAATGTTACTACTTTGATAATTTAACCGACTTTGTATCTATAATAATAAAAGAGTTAGCAATGGTGCGCATTTAACTTGGAACACCCTGTATATCCATCTCTCATGAATCTAGCCAATGTTCGAAAAAACGTTTCCGAAATTAAGGAATTTTTAAATGACATGATTGAATTGGCATTAAAATACAAATAGGTACATGAAATTTACTATATCTGTTATGTGAAACATTACTTTTTACTTTTTTCTGTAGTAGGTCTTCAGGATAAAGTGTAGTATTTAATACTTATTAAATAATACAAAAATGTATTTGTTTTCATTTTATATAGTAAATTTTAAAGAAATCTCAATGCTATTCGACTACAAAGGTCAAAGAGGGGATCTCTGTAAAGAAAAACATGTCAAAGAATTCCAAAAATTAGCCAGGAATGCCGAAAAAGACAAAGAATGCGGAAGCATGTCAAAAATACCAAAAAGTTTTTGCAAGTTGGCCATGTATGTTGAGTTTGTGTTCATTTTTTTTGCCACTTTCTCATGATGAAATAGACAGACACCTATGTGTAGTACATTTTTAATCTTGAATTTGATAGAAGGCTCAGAAATTGCATGCTTAACAACCTTGAAAAAACTTGTAACTTTGTCATCTTATGATCAAATAATTCAAATTAATGATACTCATAAAATATGATATTTCAGTATTAATCAAGGCCAATGCTGAAATATGCAACGAACAGTGATCCGGCTACGCTGAAAACCATACAACATCGGAGTTATCCAGCTAAGGACGACTTTGATATGCTAGTGGTTTAACTTACCTTTTTATGCTCTGAGATGATAATATCAACTTCCATACGAGTTGGCAGTAACCTTTACTTTTTTTCATTTATTTCTTCCGTTGAACATACCTGTTGTGCATGTTACTCTACTGTCTCACATCAAAGACCTTGGTGTTAATTATTTGGCTGGGTTTGAAAGTGATTGATTAATTTGATGTATATCTACGTATAAATCAGTAACCTTTTTAAGCATAAACTATACAAATACTTATTATCGTTGCATAGTTCCCCCAAACAAAGAAAATTCTGTTTAACCAAAATATGAGAAATTGGATTAAGTTCTATAGTATCGTACAGACCTATTTGACTTAATATCTACACGTAAATGTTTTCTTTTTTAAATAATTAGTTTTCTAAATATAACATATTTTGATATATATTATTGTGACACATCGTTAAATTTCTCATTTAAGTTCTAGTCCCGTTCTCTAATACAAATTGAAATCCTAAAGACTTTGCAAAGAAAAGCTTTTTCTTTATTATATAAAGCTAAACAAGAAATAGGGTTAAAAAGAAAATATATCCAAGATTGAAGTATATAAAAGGACATCTGGTTATGGCAGTTGGCTTTTATTCAAGCAGATAAACTCTACTACACGTGCGAAATGAAGAATAAACAACTTTATCGAAGTAAGTTTATTCGATGTGTAATTTTCGTTTTCCTCTTACCCCACTTCAACTTCAATTTAGCCCAATTCTTTTACCGAACGAGTTTGTAAAATGAAATTTTCTTTTAAGGTTGACAAGTTATCTAATCGCACAGGCAAGACGCAGCGGCAGTGCCTTTCGTTCCTTCTAGATACAAACAATTTCTTTATTCCTTTTATTACACAACCTTCTTTATTTCTTTCAATTTTCTCTTCATTCAGTCACTCTCTCATGGGAATGGATTGGGCAACCTGCTGCTTTCAGTCATTTTCAGTTTTTTATATTTTTATAATTATCGTTCTATAGAGATTAGTTTCACTTACGTTTAAAAGTAAGTAAATTTATGGGCTTCCCTTGTTTGGACATATATTATTCAACGAAAATCATTGATTTTACCTTAATTACATTGTTCAAGGAACTTAGAGCTAATAAAAGTCAAAGAGTTTTCATCTTAGAAATAATAGCTATTAAAAGAGCATTTATTTGTAACCATCTAATGACTAAGTTTTCATTTTTGTATACATTTTATATACAGGGTCCTGTACCTCACCTCCAGTCTTCTATAGCTCACTTATTAATTAAGTTAGGATTTTGATATTTTGCAGACTTTACCTGTATCCTAGGGCGCATTTCAGAAAAATATTTTTGCTTATATAGGGTGTTCCAAAAAAGTGTGACCTCATAGGGATGTTTTTTTTCGATTACATGCTATACAGGGTGGGGATAAATTAAGGAAACAATTCAATATCTCGAAAATTGAAAAAGCAACCTTAAAACCCTCGGACACGTCGATTTAATTTTACTTTTGCGCAGACTGCAAAATTATTTTAAATTATACAGGACCACTCACAAAAGCTCTACAACTGTCAACTTTGGTTTTTTTAATGGAACAACCTAGTTTTTTTGGCTGTTTTGGATTTTACGCACAATTCTAGCCAAATTTCGTATAACATGACTAAATTGACAGTTTTCGAGATATTTAAATTATAAGACATAATAACCTTTGCCATATCGCCTTAATAATTTGATTATAAACACATACCTTTACGCAACAATTAGGAGGTATCATTTCATTTCATCTATAAATATCTCGAAAACTGTCAATTTTAGTCATATGTTATGTTATACGAAATTTGGCTAGAATTGTGCGTAAAATCCAAAACAGCCAAGAAAACTAGGGTGTTCCATTAAAAAAACCAAAGTTGACAGTTGTAGAGCTTTTGTGAGTGGTCCTGTATAATTCAAAATAATTTTACAGTCTGCGCAAAAGTAAAATTAAATCGACGTGTCCGAGGGTTTTAAGGTTGCTTTTTCAATTTTCGAGATATTGAATTGTTTCCTTAATTTATCCCCACCCTGTATATATTCTTACTAATTTGGAAGCCTCTTATAGTTGCCTACATACCCCTAAAATTTTAATGAAATTGGTTCAGTATTATAGGCGAAAAAAAAATAAAAACTAAGAAAAATCAGTTTTGCACCGCTGGTTTTAAAAATTAATAGAAGATAAAAATAATGCTGTGTTAATAAAATTATTTAAAGGTACTTAATAAATAAGGTCGAACAGTTTCGTTACTTAAGTTTGATTAATACGAATTGTACAGGGTGTCTAAAGTTTAGTGTCAAGCTCTAAAGCAATTTATTTTTCTTGTTTCAAATTGAAACATCTGTATATTCATTCGATGCAGAATTAAAAATCAAACATTTGTTGCAATTACAACTTTATTGCAATTTCTAACGCATCAAGACTTATTTGTAGAAAACTCATTTTATGAACTATTCCACCAGTCATTATTATAAATAAATATCAAAGGCGGCTTTGAAAAACAATTTATTGGTATTCAGGTTTACTAAAGTGACAAAAAAATTTTTTTGCATGCTCCTAATATAAAAATCATATCTACGAGCTCTTCTTGGTTGTATTCCATCGCAAAAAATAATAAAGCTTAAATAATTAATAATAATCTAACAATATTTAAAACTATATAATAACTAAAGTCAAAATGGGCTTTTGTCACTTTAATAAGCTTTAATAACCATAAATGGGTTGGCAAAGCCACATTCGATATTTATTTAAGTATAATAATGACTGGTGGAATAGTTGATAAAATGAGTTTTCTGCAAATAAGTCTTGATGCGTTAGAAATTGCCATAGGGTTGTAATTAGAACAAATATGTATGTTTTTTAATTCTGCATCAAATGACATAATAATATACAGAGGTTCCAATTTAAAATAACAAAAATAAATTGCTTTAAAGTTTGCAAAGTTTGATAATTACTAAACTTTGGACACCCTGGACAATTCGTATTAATCAAACTTGGTTAACGAGACTCCTTGACCTGATTTATTAAGCACCTTTGTATAATTTTATTAACGAGGCATTATTTTTATTTTTTAATAACTTTTAAAACCAGTAAGTAGTGCGAAACTGATTTTTCTTAGTTTTTATTTTTTTTCGCCTATAATACTGAACCGATTTTATTAAAATTTTAGGGGTATGAAGACAACTATAAGAGGCATCCAAATAAGTAGAAATATATATACCATGTAATCTAAAAATATATATCCTTATGACGTCACTCTTTTTTGGAAATAAAAAATATATTCCTGAAATGCGCCCTAGGATACAGGTAAAGTCTACAAAATATCAAAATCCTAACTTAATTAATAAGTGAGCTATAGAAGACGGGAGGTGAGGTGCAGGACCCTGTATAGTCGATTGTTTGAATATTCTCGCAAGATGGGGTCAGAGATACGTGAATTCTGGTATATTTACTTTCCATAACACAATTCACACTGTGACGTGTGGACTAATTACGGTTCACTAAAAATATGGGGAAATTATGATGTCCCGATATCAGCTGATCGATGACAAATTACTGCTGTCGTCTGTCGGAAAACGAGAGAATTCATTGCGCAAACTATACATAATTTATTTGTGTATACATCATTCATTTATGGTCTCGTTTTTACCAAGGGTTATTGGGTTATTCAAAATCCAATATGTTCCGACATATTGGACCTAAAAAGTCTTCCATTTAGAATTTTGCATGTAATATATTAATTTATATACGGGGTATTAACTGAATGGTTAAGTTGAAATGTTTATTGTTCTAGGGAAAGCTTTATAATAACATAGGGTATATACAGGGTGATTCACGGTGGATGGTACGTTAGAAGTATGTGACGAACCAGTTAACGAATCGGTTTGAAAATTTGGTTGTTTACATAACCGGACATGCTCCACTTACGTAAAATAATTTTAATGATACAGTGTTGCCACTTCTACTAAAAATTAGTAGTCACTTTGATTTTTTAAATGGAACCCCCTATATTTTATTATATTTTTGAATCTCCTATAACTTTCTTAACAACTTTGTTTAATGTTATTCTATACTTATCTCTTACCGTTTTTAAGAAAATAATTAAATTGCATTTTTTTACGAAAAATGTTAACTTAAAAATATGTTGATTTTTTTAAAAATATTAGCGCCCTGAAAATTGGTGGATGGTTAAATATTACCAGAGGGCTTTTAACCCTATGCCCAAATCTTAGTTGCGATATACTGGGTGGTTTAAAAATACAGTTAATTTGGGGACTTGAATAGATGCCCATAAGTATATTTTTTTAAATGTAACACCCTGTATATTATTACTGATTTAAAAAGCTACTTAAATTGGCTCTTTATTTTTGTATAATATATCTATACCTAACTAGTCAAGTTTTTAACTTATAAGCCATTATTTGTAAAATTTACTTAAACATTTAACTTCCTTTAGATTTTTAGTAAGTAACTCTTGTTTGACATACAAATTATATCACTTTCATTATTGTTGTGGTCCATTGTTAATTATTGTAGATTAAGTTACTGAATTCCGTTAACAATTATGGAAGAAAACTTTTCAAACACAGTACTTAAAATTATCGCTAAAACATGTATAGAGTTTAATGAAATGTAGCCAAATCTACCACCAATGAGCTTAGGGAAATTTTTACGAATCCAGAAAAATTTAACTGCGTTTGGTTCAACTTTAAAAGGCCCAAGAAATTTGCCTCAACCCGTAATTTTTGACGAAGACAACCAGATTAATGTTTTGGTTTATTTTCATGCATTTTCGTCTTCAATACGATGTACTGAATATGATTTAGGTCCAACATATTCATCAGTCCAGAGAATTTTAGAACAGCATAACATGCATGATTTTAAGTTTACTAAAGTTCAAGTCATGAAGCCTTGAAATTCGCCTCCAAGATCACCCGTTCTCAACCCATTGGATTTTTACTTCTGGGGCATGTTTAAGGAAAAATTTTTGAATAATTGCTACATCGAGTACTCAAGCATTTAGAGATCTAAATCCAAACGAGATTAAATCTTCCACAGTGAACACCCGCATCTTAAAGTGTTTGAATGTAAACTATCAGCGTTAAAATGATCGATTTTTTTTTATTATTTGATTATTTAAATATAGATGTGTCTGTGTATCATGCATACAAATAATCCTGAAATAGTATAGATTTCCTTAAGTTTATTGACGGTAGATTTGGCTACATTTTATTAAACTTTATACATGTTCTAGCGATAATTTTATTACACCGTCCAAATAAAATAAATAAATTCATAAGTACTGTGTTTGAAAAGTTTTCTTCCATAATTGTTAACGGAATTCAGTATCTCAATCTACCATAATTAACAATGGACCACAACAATAATGAAAGTGACATAATTTTTATGTCAAACAAGAGTTTGTCATGGCATACTTACTAAAAATCTAGAGGAAGTTAAATATTATTGCATTTTTAAATTGTACTAAGAATTCTACACTTATTTTATATTGCACACTACATGTCTAAATTTAATTGTTTTTGAGATATTTACAATTTTCCCACTTTGACAGGTTGTAGCGTCCAAATGGTGCATTTTAGAAGAAAACGGGTTATATATTCCTTAGATTCAAGTAAAATTAATCATTATAGACCTGTAACATTAATATTTTCTTTAGTAAGTATTTTAAAAGTAATAATTGTAAAATATTTAGAAAGATTAAATTTATAATTATCTAATAAACAATTTGGGTTTCAAAAAAATAAATCGACCAAAATGATATTTGCTATTTAACAGAACATGCATTAGATAATAAAAAACCTTTATTTGTATTTTTGTGGATTTAGCAAAAGCCCTCAATATAGTTAGCCCTAATTTATTATCGGAAAAAATTGAAAATATTGGATTTAGAGGAAAACAATTTGAATCAATTAAAAATTATCTAAAAGATAGACCAACTTATATTCATAGGAGAATTATTTTTTAATATTTCAATTAATTATTTATTTAATGTAAATTGTCATGGAGAAATTCATAGTTTAGCAGATGATACTGCAATTTTTTTACACAGATACAAACTGGGAAAACTTAAATATCAAAATTAAAAAAGATTTTAAAATTATTAAAAATTGGGTTGATAAAAATTTATAAACAATTAATTTTGATAAAACTAATTATCTTCTTTTGACTTTTAATCCAAATAATATACCACAAAGAAAAGTATTAAAATAAATGATGACATTCAAATTTTAAAAGTTAATCAAGTAAAATATTAAGGAATAATCTTTGACAGTAAATTAAATTGGAATTTTCCCACAGAATATTTGATCAAAAAATTAAGAAGTTTACTACCAATTTTTAGAAACATTTAAAAAACATATAAAAATATTATATTATACATTAGTTAAAACTGATTAGGTTGCGGGGGGATTAGAAATATTACAGAAACGGTTTCTAAAAATTATATTTAATAAAGATTATCTTCATCCTTCTGAAGAACTATATTCTGAAACAAAAAAAAATGAACATTAGACAACTTTACATTTATAACATCTAAATCTACATATTTAAAAATCAAAATATTATACAATTTAAAACCATAAACATAATACTCGTCATAAACATGAAATAACCATAAAACCTAAAATAAATATTTAAACGATTATTTACCAACAAAAATTAAAAAACATATTTCATTAAAAAATATAAAGGAAATAAAAGCATGGATATTGGAAACAGATAATTTAAAAATAAGTTTGGAAATGCTTTAATTAATATTGTTATGAATAATACATTTCTCAAAAAAACTATTTAAAATTTTTTTAAAATATTTTTATATATTTATGATTTTAAATATTTAAAATATTAAGATTTGCCCTTAACAAGCACGGGGGATTGAGGAAAAGTTTATTGAGAAAGATAAATAAAAAAACACATTTACTTTATTATAAATATTGAAAATAAACTTATTATTATTATCTCAGTTTTTTTTTACAAGAAGGACAAATAATTAACTTATATTTTTAGAATTATTGTAAAGCTCAACAAATTTTGCAACAGACTGACAACCAAACTTTCTTAATGTTTCATTTAATTATGTCGTTTCCTTAGAAACTTTCTTTAAATGGACAAAGCAAATATTTGCAAAATCTTTGCATTCAGCGTAATGAAAATTAAGATCGCAAAGCTAACTTTGAAACAAAATATTGGCTAAGACGTGATAACGAAATTTCCTCGACAGGCTCAACCAAAAGTGCAGATAAAATTTTAAATTAATATATAGCTGATTTAAATTTTAATAAATTACCATGTAGTTTTCTTAAATAGAATAGTTTTAGAGATAAAATTTTAAAACATAATTAAAAATATTTATAATTTATCAAGTACCTGTGTTTCTGAGTAAATAATGCCTGCGAATGTCATTTATGTCACAGTCAAACTTGATGGTTATATAATTACGCTTAAAAATCTTTATGCAACCCAACATAAATAAGCATTTAAACACCTTGCAAAAGTATATATTAAGGAATTTTCGCTCTGGATAGTACAGAATTGTTACAATAAATTATTTTTAATTTATTTAGAGCAAACAATTTTACTATTGCAAAAAGAGGAAGCTAACTCGTTTAATACTTTTTAAATTAAATGCTGTTTGACTTTAAGAAAAATAATTAAAGTTAATTTAATCAAACTGCTGCTGTATCTCGACGTTTAATTACATCAGCTTGCAAATTACTGTTTATAGCTAATGAATTTCGAGTCCCAAGTCTGCAAGACAAACATTCGTCAACACGCCTTGGCCAATGTTTTGATTTGTAGTTATTCGCAAAACCTTGTGCTATCATGACTGCCTATCGTTAAATTTAAGCCCTGGATTTAGGTACGACGTAAATATTTACTGTTTCCTTTTCCAGAAACTTTTGCTTAGATAGTATCCAGGCCTAAGATAATAATTTGTCAAGGCATTTTTAAAAGCTTACCTATGACTAATACCCTGTCTATTTTAACTTGAATAAGATGATCTAGGAGTTAGGGTTCCATAATTTCTTTATACTCTATTGGATCATAAGCAGTTTTTAAACTATATAATATATGATAACTTGTGCAAAAGAGGTCTCCGACGTCATTCTAACTAGCATGGAGGCCTTTATTCCTTTCTCCAAAAAGCGCCCTTCCAACGGCAAGCCCTGGTTTAGCAAGAATTGCGAGCGTGCTGTCAGATCTAAAAACCTGGCTTACCGACAGTGGCGTAAAAACCTACTCCTGAAAATCGCGCCATCTTTGTTACCACCCGAAACCAATGTAAGCAAATGATAGACCAAAGCAAAGAAGCTCATAACGAGAGAATCAAAAACAAACTTCTTGCCAGTCCTAACGAATCAAGGTCCTTTTGGTCAGTCGCTAAGGCCGTCAGCCAAAACTTTACAAAGTCAACTATTCCACCTCTAACACGTTCCGACGGCACAATAGCAACCACAGCCGGGGATAAAGCAAACCTACTTGCTGAACTGTTTTCCTCGCATTCCACTGTAGACGTTCAGGGAAAATCACCACCTAACATTCCCTCAGTTCAATCGCAAATGTCTGAAATCGTGTTCCGTCAGCGTCTTGTTAAACGGATTCTTAAAGGACTCGACGTCAATAAAGCTTCTGGTCTAAACGAAATTCCTATCATTGTTCTCAAGACATGCGCCGATGAACTTACACCAGTATTTTGTAGACTTTTCCACTTATCCTACAAAAAAGGAATATTTCCATCCTGCTGGAAGTCGGCGCGTGTCCAGCCCATTCCAAAGAAAGGTAAAAAGACCCTGCCAAGCAACTACCGACCCGTCGCATTGCTTTCAGTAATTTCAAAAGTAATGGAGAAAGCTATTAACCAACAACTCCTAAAGTATCTGGAAGGGCTTAACATTATCAGCGACCATCAATACGGTTTTCGTAAGTCCAGATCAACAGGTGACCTTCTGGCATATGTCACCCATCTTTGGAGCAACACCATCGAACATCATGGAGAATCCCGGGCTGTTACACTTGACATCTCTAGGGTTTTTGATCGTGTTTGGCACGATGGGCTTCTAAGTAAATTGCTATCCTACGGTATGCTTAATGGATTTTGTTTATGGTTAATCAGCTCCCTTAAGAACCGTTCTCTGCAAGTGGCGATTGACGGGTTTCTCTCAGACACCTTTACCATCAATGCCGGTGTTCCTCCAGGGTCCATATTGTCGCCTACCCTCTTTTTACTGTATATTAACGACCTTCTAGTGAAAACCCAAAATCCAATTTATAGCTTTGCTGATGACAGCACACTTGTCTCATCTTTTACCTTGACTCCCCAAACATCCGCTGCCGACGCACATCTTCGCAGGCAGCATGAAGTATTGCGCCTCAACAATGACCTGGAAGAAATTTTGGCTTGGGGTTACAGTAACCAAGTCGAATTTAATGCTAAGAAAACCCAGGCAGGAGTCTTCTCCAAAAAGGTTAACATTGCAGAACCAGATATAGTTGCCGCAATTGCCAAGGCAGCTGCACAGAAATTTGGTGTACTTTTCGGCACCAAAAGGTTGTACACACCTCATCAACTTTTGACACTCTACAAAGCCCAGATTCGACCATCATTAGAATATTGTTCTCATGTCTGGAGCTCTGCACCCAAGCACACCCTTCGGCTATTGGATTCCATTCAAAGGAGAGCCGTTCGTCTGATCGGCGACCCCGAGCTGACCAAGAACCTCGATAGCCTGGAGCATCGAAGACAGGTTGGTGATTTGGCTCTCTTTTACAGATATTTTCATGGCAGGTGTTCGACTGACATTGCCCACTTGATTCCACCTAGAGCAATGCAAAACAGAAATACACGGCGAACCACTGCCGCTCATCCATATGTTGTTCAGCTTAGTACTCCTCGAACTTCATTGTTCAAGAATTCTTTCATCTGGAGAACGTCATCTTTGTGGAATGATCTTCCTGAGGTCGTGTTTCCCAACGAATACAATATTCAACGTTTCAAGACCAACGTTAATCGCTTTTTTCGCACTCGCACTGCTCCCAGAGCGCCTTAAAGGATTTTTCCTACAGTGCAGGCGTTTTATCATAAAAAAAAAACTGAACATCGAACGTGTCACTTTCCAAGCCAGATCACTTGCTATACAGGCACAGACCCTTTGTGGGCTGCGGCCTCAGGATGGTCGCGCGTCTCTGATGAGTCCCAGTAGGACGAAACAACGAAAGGATTGAGATGTTAATGGAAGAAGACAGGGCATGCCGTTGTTAGCAGTGAGTCATATCGACCTGTAAACTGCCATTCCTCACTGACAAGGTGAGGGGACAGCGGGTAATAGACGATGGGGTGCACAGCGTGCAAACCCCAGACGCTCAACGCCGTGGAGCTACCAATAAACTTATCGTTTACCGATAGGTACGTCCATCGGGTTTTTGATGTACCATGGCTAGCCTGTCATTTAATTTGATATTAACATTCCTTGCCTCACTTAAAATGAAATGTGAGGTCATCTTTGTTTCTGATTCGGGGTGCTCATCAGTGATCTGGCTTGGCAATGTGACACGTTCGATGTCCAGTTATCATATTGATCCTCTAGACTCCTTAGCTCATTGTTGTCGGTGATTTATTCGACACATGAGAGGTAGGCAGCTTGGCTGCTCCTGAGTTCTAGTTAAGGCTGGTTAAGCCTTCTCTTTCGATCAAATTATATAATATATATTTTATAAAAAATCCAATTTTGTAAAAAAATGTTTATTTCTTGAAAATACTTATACAGGGTGACCCGCTCTCAACGCAGGATTCTAAACTACTCAACTTTTTGATACTTTTAAAAAACGTAAGAAGGCATAAGATCTAAGATTTAGAATTATTATAAATTAGACAGGGTGTTTCAAATAGTCAAAGCAAATACCATACTTTTGTCAAATGAAACACCCTAGATGTTATACTAGTTTCTGGTTTCCTATAAAATTCCACGTATATTTTGTATATATGTATACCATATAAATGTAAAAAAAAAATATTGCATTTTTAGACTTTGACAGGCTGTAGCAATTGTTTTCACCTCCCGATCTTAGTTTTCTTATTCTCTATCTAATAGTTACAACTCCCGGTTTAATATGTTATACCGTACCACATTTTTTACAACTTTCAATTTAACAAGTTAAACTGGAAGTTGTAACCTTAAGATAAAGTAAAAAACATTTTTCTCTAAGATGCGCCGTTCCAATGCTACAGCCTGTCAAAGTCTGCAAATGACATATTTTATAAGTCAATATCTCAAAAACAATTGAATTTAGACATGATATTTTATGCAAAGTATACGTGAAATTTAATAAGGAGTTAAAATAATGTAAAAATATGTTGACTATTTAAGACGCTCTGTATAATTAAAAATAGTTTTAAATTGTAGATCCAATGCTTCCTTATAACGACGTACGTTTTAAAAAAATATTAAAAAGTTGAGTAGTTTAGATGCTATGGATTCCTGTGTGGAGAGCATCAATACATAATTCAAAAATACTTGACTTTTGAACAATATTTTTTAGATGATTTTGTTCACCTTAACGACTTTTTTAGTTTGAAGGTTTCTATAAAATTTCGTCAGTAATTTTGCTATTGCAAAATTACCTTAAGAGATTCTGTTACCAGATGGTATCTCTCGTCGGCGTCAGTCCAGTGAATAAACATCATCATTAACGAAAATATGCTGATTGTGTGAAAGAATTGAAAATAATAATATTCACACATTATGAGAAGCTAAAGCACTCCGGTACGTCAACAGTAGTCGGACTGCTCAATACATTTTCTGGCCCGCAAAACTGGACTTTTTGCGACCTAGTCAGGACATGAACGTCAATAACGGTGACAGTCCTCATATATCCAGACGGATGGCAACTCTAAACATTTCTTTATGGAAAATGAAGGTTTTAGTTATTATGTTGTTACCGCGTGCAAGTACTATTTTCATAATAAACTCGAAGTATTCAGACAGTAACTTCGACGCTTTGCACATACAGTGAGCAATATGGTAATAAGAGGGTTTGAAAATGAAAACACATTAGGATGTTCCCATGAAATTAATCTTAATTTATTTATGAAATTAGGGTTTGCTCGTGCCAACGTTCGAACTGCACGCTGCGAAAATCGGCGGCACACTGCAGTAAAAAGTGGTAGACAAAACATTTTTGAAATGGTTAGTGTGAAAATAATCTGTACGAGAAACTGTAATAGCTTGGATACTAGGAGAGTGGGCGACTAGGCCACCCAGTAGGTTCGTTTGAACGGCGCTACTCATAGGGTACTACCTAAGTTGTGGCAACTGGGAGACCCAGCAACGCGAGTATCCGCGACTCACATTAGTCTTTCGAGAGACCCAAAATAATCAATATGGAATTTAAGCTGAAATTTATGAATGTGCGGCCTTTAGCTCGCAATTGCAAGATTATAATTATCGGTCGTGCACTCTAAAAATAATTTGGTCACTCAAGCTAATTTTTTCTTGCTAGATAGACAATAATCTTTAGTTTCCCAAACCAATTGTAGCTATTACTTGGTTGGTTTGAACAAAACTCTTTAGTTTTGGAAACTAAATATTATTACCAATTATATTATAGTGTTGGTAACCAAGTAGGCATGTTGCAACCAACCGATATTAGCTTACCTAGTTCACACAACTCATTTAAATATTTATCTTAACCAAGCACGCACATTGGGTATAGTACGCAAGAGAGCGCGATTCATAGTTCATAGTTTCCCGTCAGCCACTACCCTCTGTCAACTTGCCATTTACCTGTTATTCTGTAATGTTTGTTTATTTATGACAGTTCTCCAACTGTGTTTGTGTGTGATTTTTAAGCAGCCCGGTGATACTTTTTATGGGAGATATTTAAATATGACACGAAAAGCTTCAGACTATACTTGTATGTAACTTTCACATTTCTTTAGTGTTAGGTAGACTCTTCCCTAGATTGTGGTGGTCGGATCCTTGGAAATGAGGATGTAGTTTCCTTTTTGCAAGACTTCGATTTTTTGGTCGTATATCTGAACATCCATGAGGATAGTTGCATTTCCCTTGTCGACTGGTAGAATCTTAATACTCGGCTCTTTGCGAAGCTTTTTAAGAGCAATTGTTTCTTCCTTAAATTATTTTGTTTTGGAGGCCTTCTTTTCTTTAGAATATTTCTAACTTTCCATCTAAATTCTTTCGCTTGTGTTTCTCCTATGGTTGTTGAGTCGACGGCGCTAATAATGTCCAATATTGGTATCTTTTTTGGAGCGATAATAAAGTTTAAACCTTTAGTCAATAGGGATTGTTCTGTGGATGTTCTTTAGATGAAATGTTAACTTGGTTCTGAGTTTGCGTTGTTGGTGGATCTTGTCTGACATACTTTCGCAATTTCTGTTCATGAGTATTTTGTTAAGCTATTCTTACTTTGTCGCAGGTGGCGTTAATCTTTCGAAAAATGGGTCCGTGATCCGTGATTTCCTCAAATCTCTGCTGGGTATCCGTGATTAGAGAAGCTTTCTTAAAACGATGGTAGTTGACCTGGGAGCGTATAAGGGTTTTGCTGGCGTTATTCAGAATCATCTTAGCTTATTGCCCTGGGATCAGTGACTTTATCCTAACGCCATCTGGAATAATACCTGGGTCCCTTGCTGTTATCGCTCAATCGTTGAACAATGACTCACTAGCAAAGAACCACTGTGAATACTATACTTACATTAATATTTGCCTCACTAACTTAACAATTCGACCCCTTTTTTTACGATACGTCTTTTTTTACCAGGCTCGATATAATTAACATTTGATGGTAGAAGAAGCCAGATTATCATTTTAAAATAAAATTGTTTATGTACACTCCTTTATACTTTTCTTTACAACAAAGTAATTATTAAATTTGAAATTTATGTATGCATTTAAATTGTCATATTCACGAACACAATTTTAAAGTTGAATTTAAAACGAATTCATCACCTCTTCTAACTTTTATACATATAACAAAAACTAAACATAGTTAGTAAAATTCAATTTGAAATAGCAATTTTCGCATATTCGCTTGTTAAAAACGGTCCGAAAATGGACGAATTCTATGTTCAAACAAAATCAGTGCACAATCAGAAGGGCAAACAATAATGTGATTGTTAATGTAATTTCCATGTATTTGCCTATTGCAAGGGACTTGTGTCCGTCATTGAACAAACGATCGCCGTACCGTTTGACCGTTATAATTCAAAAGATCCACATAATTTTAGGGACAATTGTCGTATTTGAATGGTTTTTGGACTACACTTTATTGACTTACATTCATTCTATAACAATAATATTAGCATCAGTTGACAAATTAATTTTGTTTAAAACAATACTTCATATTGGTGAATGGCTTTATTTTTACAATCAAAAGTAAAACCGAATAGAATATGAGGGTACACATTGTCGCGTATCAAAATGGTAGGCGGCTGGGATTTGTAACTTGATTTAAGTTTTAATAATTTAATTTATTATGACTGAAACACTAAGGATTTTTTTAGAGATTTATTTGATGAACAGCAAAGCGATGACATTATAATAATGCGAATACGATATAATTTTACCACCCAAGATTATAGAACGGTGAATTTAGGTAGTTCTCTTGTCCATTTTTACTTACTTCTGGGAAATATTTTCCATCAAGTTTAAACAGACAATTCCTTCTTAATAGATAACTCTGAGTAAAAATGAGAAGAATACAATTTTATACAAGAAACAGTTAAATAATTCAATGTAAAGAATACTTGTAAGGAATAATTGGAGCAATGTAGACTGGTTCTGGAGCAGTAACCTTCATGGCTTTAAAGATTATGGAAATTTAGACTTAAATAGTTACTTAAGCAAAGGTTAACCTTATAATTGAATACTTTTTACAACTCTCTGAGTAAGTGTTCCTCCGAGCTTTTATAAAGTTTTGAAACCCTTACCAGATTGAAGAAGGAGTTTCTTTTTGCTATGTCAGCAATAATTTTGCAAGCTAATGAAAGAGGGGGTTTCCCTGGATGTACTATTCAAAATGGAACCCTTTATCTCAACCAATTCAAACAATTATTTTAATAAACATTAGTCTACAAACTCCTCCGACGAAACTAGATATGTCCTTGTCCCTGTTCTATACACTATCTTTCCACTACACCTATTTTTATCAGACTAAACACCCATTAAGAGTCTTAGCACCACAGCAAAGTATGGATTGAGTAATCCATCAGCATAGAAACTTATAGTATATTAGTAACCAAGGTCTAGACAGCTACCACCATTGCCCGAGCATCGAGTTTAAAGCGCAAAAACATGTTAATTTAATACACATTATAACATCACTAATCAACATTAATATTTCGTTTTCCTTGTAATATTAATTGTATCGTATTTTATTTATAGGTGTCTAACTAAAAAAATCTTAAAACTGTAAAAAGAACTCAAATTTTTTAAAATAATTTACAGGGCCGTAAGGAAATAAATTGATAAGTTTAAATGTAGGTATTATTTGATGACGAAACATTAAAAATTTTAAAATGTTTTAATTGCATTGGGTTTCTAAAGCCTATAAGTCCCCAAAACCGTAATAAAAAATCCAGGTCCGTATTTAAAAAAATTGACTTGATGGTCGTATCCAAAGAACGAAACGTCGCTTTTAAAAATTAAAAAGATCATATTGTAGATCATAAAAAACGGCTATAAAAAAATGTTTCTTGTTTTTTTCCCAAGTCAAAAATAAAGGCGCAAAAAATTAAAACCCAAAACTAAAAATGTCGGTTTTTTTCGGATATCTCCGAAGGCATTCGAAATATTTAGAATTTTCTTTCGCCTAATTATTAAGCCCCAAAATATGCAACTTTGCCTCAATTGAACCATCTTCGTATCTCTATCCGTTTTTAATTAATTTATTGTGACATTACCTACCGGGTGAGTCAACGATTGTGCGGAGTAATTTTATGCCTTGAAGATAAAATTTTTCGACAATAAACTTTTATGTTAAGGTATGGTTGGATATCAGGCACATTTTAAAAATATTTTGAATTATACAGGGTGCTCCCAAAAAGTAAGGTGTCAAAAAGGTACATTTTTTTAAATGGGACACCCCTATATATTGTATTATTTTCTGATTCCTCACAAAATTCTACGCTTATTTTGTAAATGTCATATGTCTAAATTCAATAGTTTTTGAGATATTGACGGTTAAAATATGGCATTTTCAGACTTTGACAGGCTGTAGCATTGGAACGGTTCATCTTAGAGAAAAATGATTTTACCCTCCCTATCTTAGTTTTTTATTCTCTATCCAAAGAAACCAACCTCCGGTTTAACATGTTAAACCAAAAAAACGGTTTTAACGGTTTAACATGTTAAACCGGAAGTAGTAACGTTTAGATAGAGAATAAAAAATTAAGATAGGGAGGTGAAAACCATTTTTCTCTAAGATGAACCGTTCCAATGTTACAGCCTGTCAAAGTCTGAAAATGCCATATTTTAAACTTCAATATCTCAAAAACTATTGACTCTAGACATTTCACATTTACGAAATAAGCGTAAAACTTTGTGAGGAATCAGAAAATAATACAATATATAGGGTGTTCTATTTAAAAAAATGTACCTTTTTGACACCCTACTTTTTGGGCGCACCCTGTATAATTCAAAATATTTTTAAAATGCGCCTGATATCCAACCATACCTTAACACAAAAGTTTATTGTCGACAAATTTTATCTTCAAGCCATAAAATTGCTCCGCGCAATCATTGACTCACATATTGAACGTTTTTTACTAACCTTGATTGGTTCATTGCCATGCAAATATTTGTCCACTGCGATACTTTCTAATATATTTTGAATAGGGATCCAACACTAGTCGATCTTAAAACTTTTATTATATGTAACCGATATAGAAAATTAACTGGTAATTCTTCCTTAAGTGGCGGAACATAAAGATAAGTACAAAAGACCAGAAAATAAAGACGAAATTAAAAGATTTCTAGACAAATTCCATTTTTTACAAAAGGTTTTAAGGTTATGTTTTTTCTATATGATTGCCACTTCTCGTTCTACTTTAACAGTGTTTGTAAATTGGCGATTATTTTGAAAAACTTTACCATAGCGAACGTTAAAAGTTTCTATTAATGCACAAAACCCGTTTTTAATTGTTTGAAACGAATGCTACAGCTACTTTGAAGCAGAAAACCCCAATAAAACCCATTTTTCTTCTGTGCATTTGAGCAGAACAATTTAATCAAACTATGGTTGAGAAAAATAAATTCTTCATTTTTGTTAATAAATATCTCGCTTTTTGTCTGTTATTCTGCAAAAAGGTGAATGTGAGAAAGAGAGATATATTCGAAATGATTTTGTATAAATATAAAAAATAACCCAAATTGATAAACATGTTACAGTGTAATTTGGTCCATGGATTTGCCAACGATACGAGTTTTTCTTCAATTGTTTTTTATTATCTTTCCCACAAGTTCACGGCCAACTAAAAAGACAAGTTATGATGCCTTATTTAAATAATTTTTTAAAATTTCTAGTATGAAGTTTGGAAGTTGCTGACTCGTAGAAAAAATATACTAACTCGAGAGGAATGTTCGTATTGTGCTCGGAAGTTTGATCACTCTGCGGCATCGTACTCAATTGACTTCCTCGTGCGATATGGATATCATATCCACTCAGAGCTGTGAAAGTTACTTCAGAAAAGTAACTAGTTACTTTTTCGATACTTTTGCACAAATGTATCTAGATACTTATAAGGAATAGTTACTTTTACCTAAAAGTAACTTAGTTCTTAGTTACTTAGTTAAAGTAACTAGTTATAGTAACTAAGATACTTTTACAGTAACTAGTTACATTGATTGTAACTACGATAATTTAAAAGTAACTAAGATACTTTTAAAGTAACTAGTTACATTTATTGTAACTACGAAACTCTAAAAGTAACTAAGATGCTTTTGAACTAGATACCATAAATTTACCAGGTAGTGATAACATGTAAATGAAAAGTTTTTATAACGAATACGAAGTTATTATACTTACAAACTTAATACATTTCTAATAAAAGTAGAAAAAAAGATAAGTAACAAAAATCCTATTAAATAAATATAAGTAACAAAACTAAATAAATATAAATCCAAATATAATTTTATAAAGAACCAAAAAAATTCAGGACGTTTTTAAAATGCCCCGTTGGCTTTTAAAAGTACCAATCTTTAAAAATTTTCATCTAAGAGGACATGTCTTTTTTCCTTTCATTCATTTCCTTAACAAACACAAAAATTACCTCCTACATGCACCTACGATCTACATACTTTCCCACTCTTACGTACTAATCTTGATAGTCTGATTAACGGCCGCCGATCGTCCCTTGGTCATCATCTGATGGACGGCACGTGCATTATTGGCATCATAGAGGAACTTTAAAAGTAACTTAGTTACTTTAAAAGGAACTTAGTTACTTTAAAAGGAACTTAGTTACTTTAAAAGGAACTTAGTTACTTTAAAAGGAACTTAGTTACTTTAAAAGCATCTTAGTTTCTTTTAAAGTATCTAGTTACTTTTTAAGTGTATAGTTACTCCAAAAAAGTAACTAGATACAAGTTACTTTTCAAAAGTTACAAAGTTACAGTTACTTTTGGCATGATTTCAAAAAGAACTAAGTTACTAAGTATCTAGTTACTTTAAGTAACTATAGATAAAAGTATCTAAGTACTTAAGTTACTCACAGCTCTGTATCCACTCTTGTCCAAACTACTCTTACAATCAATTCATACTATATAGCAGGGGTCCTTAAATCGCGGCCATCAGGATACTTCATGCGGCCCCTTAAGGCTAAGCAAAATATCAATCATTATAATTATCAGCCCACTGTAATTTGAATTTACGCGCCACGTGGCAAGGGGCAAAGCGAACACTGGTGGCGATGGAGACGACACATGCTCGAGTTGTCGGGTGGTGTAAGGTAGTAAGGTAAAGTAGGGCACTGCGGCCCTTCGAATGATGTAAAATGAGTGTTTGACCCTTAAACTAAGCGAGGTTGAAAACTCCTGCCACAGAAAATATGCTCAGGGGGGGGGGGGCTCAGTGGGCGTAAGTAGGACAATTTTTCTCTAAAGAAAAGGAACAGTCGGGACTACATGTATTTCATGACATTGTACCTAGTAAAGAAGGGGGAAAAGCGCCGCAGGCGAAAAATTTTCGTTGCCACGCCCAAAGTTTGTTTAAAATTCACCTAACTACTATCAAATTTCGAGAATTAAATTATTACCTCTCCCCCCTGCATGGTTGGATTAATTTTAATTTTGGAATTCTTAGCTGGCTCTTTATTAAAAAAAAAAAACATATATTATATTTGTAAAAAATATGAATACTGGTGTCAATCCAAAATTTTAACATGAGACGTATGTATGACTCTAACTAGCGTTTTTCGGGCTCGGTTTTTCACGATAAAAAATAAAGTAAACATCGCTCACCACGCCAAAATTGATGATTTTTTCAGAAATCATGTATTTTAAGAACGTACATCTAAGTGCAGTTTTTAGTGCAAATGCTTAGGTTTTTAAATACTTCTTCTTATGTTCCGTTTTGTTTATTCATAATAAAGCATTCTCGTTTCTTTTCGCACTATTTTTTTTATTATAAATTATCACACTTTTTCCATAAAAAATGTTTCCATTAAAATTCACTTAAATTTTTCTCTTTAAAAATAAATACCTAATTATTTTTTGTTTTTGTTGTAAAAATATTTTATTGTATTGGGTTACATTTTTGTTAATTTAAAATAACTCTAAAATAGGGAAAACAGAACAGACCAGTATATAATAGAAAAACACTATAAAATATTATTATTTTTAATCGTTTTCCTATAAAATTGCATCATAAATCAATAACTAAAACGATATGCGTCCGAAACCATAATCTCTATATAAAACTGGACCTTTAGAAGGAAAAGTTTAATAACTAAACGTTTCCTACAGGACCTTTGTAATTTAAGCCAAGAATATATTATTTAAAAATTTAAATTAAGAGTCCAAGCGTGAGACGAAAAATTAGGTTGCAATTAGGCTTTTAGACCCGAGCTCCTAAGCTCGAGGGGAGGGGGAGGGGGTTGCTTTATAGTAGAGAAGAATATTAGGATTTAAACCCCTTCCGTTCATTCATTGTTTTATTCAAAATTTTAAATAAATACAAAATAATCTGTCAAAAAATTGTTTAGAAATACGCAAAAACACAAATTTTCGACGATGATATGGTTGCCATCAACCAAAATTATACCATTAGTTGCTTTGTACGAATTCTTTAGTAACGTAAGGATATGTTAAAAGTTTAACAAGTTTTACCCAAAAACTTTTTAATGAATTGTGGCCGACGTTTTTCGAAATAACCTGAAATAGAAAACTTAACAACAATGGAAACTGTTAATAAAGGATTAATTAAGATATTTCCTTTTGTACTTAAATTACTATGCTATATTTTACATCAAAAGTCAACCTACATGTACCGCCTGTCGTGTGCTTTCGTGGGGCATAACTTTTGCTTTTATAATGAATTTCGGCTTGTATTATGCCCGCTATTATTTTAAAATGTTCATTTTGCCTGGACCATCTGCTCTCCTTGCCAACAAATATTAAAAAGTTACTACCATACATAAATGAAAATTAGTATGTTGTAACACAGTGGTATACATTGTTATAATAGTCATGTGCATGTTGAGCGTAATACAGGGTGTCCGGTAACTTATGGGCCGTAGAGTAACTGGAGATACTAGACCTCAAACTAAGCCGATTAAGTCATATAAGCTTTTTCGGATTGTTACTTGTTCTAGAGATACAGGGTGTATATAATTTAGGTATTATTAATTTAATTATGTATTGTTTTTTTATGCTTTTAGATGTTTAAAGGGAAATATCTCGAAGCCCGTTAAAGATATTAAGATCAATCAAGTACACTTTTTGACTCAAAAAATGCCCTGCTTTAAGAAACTATAATTGAAAAACACCTAATATCACAGATAAGAAAAAAAAATCATAGATTCATAAAGCCCAATGTATGCAACTAGCGCCCTCTAGTTTGAAATTTAAAAATTTCTACCAATTCTTATTTCTTGCTCATAAAAACATAATATTGCCAACTTTTAATTCGATTCATTAAACCGTTTTAAAATTATGGCTTATTTTCGAGAATAAACTTTTACTTTCAACACCCTGTATCTCTAAAACGTGTAACAATCCGTAAAAACTTATATGACTTAATTGGCTTAGTTTGATGTCTAGTACCTCCAGTTACTCTACGGTCTATTAGTTACCAGACACCCTGTATATCTCTAACAAGTTTTATTTCTGATAGTTACAATATTTTCAGAGTTACAATATTTTTTAGATGTTACTTAAAATCTTGGACAAACGGACAACTGTTAAGCTATTCGAGTTTACTGATGACGGCGTATAAAAAAGGTGGCAATCATCTCTATAATTGTATTGACTTTGAACTTAAAACAAAATCTATTTTAACATTTAAGAAATTATATAAAAGTGTACTATTGGGTAACTGCGGTACTATAAACCACGCGCCTAACGAAGGGTTAAGATACACTGCACGGACGTCCAGTACGAGCTGCTTGTTGACTTTCCTTATTTAATTACTATAGAAAACTGAAAAATCTCGTGCGCATGTATATTAATATTATAATTATTATTAGTAACCAAGTAAAAATTTGATATTGTGTTAATGTTTAGAATCCTTGAAATGTTCAAGTTTTTTTAGTTTTAACAATGGAAGATGATAGGAAATATTAAACTCAATAGAGAATCAAGCATCAATAATCACATAACAACTTATCATATTTAACATCCGCTAGCAACATGTAGAAACTGCTTTGTATTGTCTAAAATCACTTACATTTTGCCACTCACTGCGCTATTGTTCGGGATTCGTATTCATTACTAAATTTGTGCTACCTCATTTGTTATATTCGGGATTCAATGGGTGGATTACATTAAGAAACAAAATAGAAAAATATTTCATCGCGAAACCTAATGAAAATTTGAGTCATAACCATAGACCCACCCCAGTAGATCATCGCCACGTGTTTTTCTTTTATAAATTGTGTTTCAATACCCCTCTGGGACTATTGTGTTTGTTTCCGATATATCATAATCATTGGCTAGTGTAAAGATTAATGGAATATTGATTTAGACTGCAATTTACTTGATATGCATTCTTTTATAGTTTTTTCTTACATTCCCACTTTCTTGTTGAGACCTTTCATATCAGGAAATAATGCATTTTAATGCGGTAGATATAAAATTAAAAACAATAGGAAGATACCTCAAATATTTAATAATGCCATAAAAATATACTATATTACAAGATGTTGTATAATAAAATGTCGAGTATGTTCAAATATTATTTACTTTAATATATTTAATACGCATACGTATACCCGGGTGGACAAAATATGATAAAAGGGTTCGCGGACAAATGAACCATCTAGATAAAGGTTTAACCCTCACATTCTAGTAGTGAGAAATTTTTATATACAGGGTGTGTCAGTAAGGTGTCTGTCTTAGATAGCACCTAAACTATCAAAGATAGGGAAAAAAGTGTAATACAAAAGTTAAACGGTTTTTTAGGATGCATAATCTAAAAATATTTTCTAATCTACAGGGTGGTCCTAAAAAGTGGTACTGAATAATAAAAAAGAAAATTAAATGGGACACCCAGTATAATTTTTTAGATTATGATTCAATGGAATAAGGACTTTGCAACCCTATTAAAATTTTTGAAGTGAAATGCAACGTTGCCAAGTAATTAATATTTTTCCGAAATTTTAGTAATTTTAATGGGTATCGTTAAAAAATCATAGCGACCTGTGGATTAACCCTAGGCAAATATAATTTACGTTGTAAGTACTTTAAGGTATGATATATTGATCTATAATAATGTTTTTTAAATCTCTTATACAGAGCGTTCATTACAAGTTTTACAACTCGATAGTTTTAAAAATGCTTTATTTCAATTTTTTTAAATGGGACCCCCCTAATTTTTTTAGGCAAAAGAATTTACCTTCCGAAACCCTTACTTTTTTGTTAAACATGTCATATATCTAAATATCACAGTTTTTGAAATATTTTAGGATTTGTCTTAAATCAGGGTAAAAAAGGAAAGTTCTAATTAAACTATTTAGTCAAGATTGCTTTGGAACAAAAAATAAATAATTTTCTTTGTCACAGCTGTCATTGCAAAATTATTTCTCCAACATTTTGTGCTTTATTACTGTTTAAAGTTTAGTTTCCGAACTAACTTTATCGAAATAGAAAAATATGAGTTATGATAAAGTTAGTTCAGGAAACTAAAATTTATACAGTAATAAAGCACAAAATGTTGGCGAAATAATTTTGCAATGACAGCTGTGACAAAGAAAATTATTTATTTTTTGTTCCAAAGCAATCTTAACTAAATAGTTTAATTAGAACTTTCCTTTTTTACCCTGATTTAAGACAAATCCTAAAATATTTCAAAAACTATGATATTTACATATATGACATGTTTAACAAAAAAGTAAGTTTTTCGAAAGGTAAATTCTTTTGCCTAAAAAAATTAGGGGGGTCCCATTTAAAAAAATTGAAATAAAGCATTTTTAAAACTATCGAGTTTTCCAACTTGTAATGAACGCTCTGTATAAGAGATTTAAAAAACATTATTATAGATCAATATATCGTACCTTAAAGTACTTACAAGGTAAATTATACTTGTCTAGGGTTAATCCACAGGTTGCTATAATTTTTTAACGATACCATTAAAATTACTAAAATTTCGGAAAGAAATTAATTACTTGGCAACGTTGCATTTCACTTCAAAAATTTTAATAGGGTTGCAAAGTCCTTATTTCATTGAATCATATTCTAGAAAATTATACTGGGAGTCCCATTTAATTTTCTTTTATATTATTCAGTACCACCTTTTAGGACCACCCTGTAGATTAAAAAATATTTTTAGATTATGCATCCTAAAAAACCCTTTAACTTTTATATTACCGACATACCCGAACAAACCCGAACAGACACCTTACTGACACACCCTGTATATATTTATTTATTTATAATATATTTAGATTTTCACTTTCTCTAAGTTTCGTCAGATACTTAAAAAAACTTATTTCATTCTGGTTTTATAGGACAGTTACTATAAAGTTAATTTTTATTTACAGTCTTCTCGGAAACCTCAATACAATGAGGAAAACTAATAGCATTCTTCCTGTTACTAAAATATAATGATTAAAGTAAGGTTACATACAACTATATATATTATCTAAATTATTATCACTTAAACCGTTTATTGAGACTCACGAAAAATTGTCATCTTCTTTGACTTTTTTTTTGTTTCATGATCATATCGTTTATTTCCAGCCGCCCTCACAGCTCTTAAAATTGGCTTATAACAATGAACCCTGCATTGATTTTCATGAGATTCAAGGAACCTTTATTCCGTGCTGTGCGCAGATATTTCAAGGTGTTAATGAAGAATCCTCTTGAGTTTTAGTTGACCAATTTCTATAATGGAGATCAGCTTCTATTACTATTTCGTATGCCATTACGTCACTTGGTTGTGACAGAGTATTTTCCTGCCTTGTTTAAATAAGCGTTCGATCATAGTTTTATCAGAGCAGGCATCTCCGTAAACAGCTCTCATTCCGTTTAAAATAAAAATCAACGCTTTACCCCTTACTTTGTGAGGAATTTAATAACCGCACCAAATTCTATATTCGAGGTTTTTCAAATATTCAGGTGATATAGTCAGAAATAGTATTTTAACTCACAACAGAGGCAGCTCGTCAGGTGAAGTAGGTGAAGGGGTTTTTCACCAAAAAAAAAATAAAACCAGGAGGAAAGTTTTTCGACAATATTAAATATTAATATACCAATACAGCTATCATTTTAGCCCTTAAAAAATAATTATGTTCGAATTAATAATATTAATTTAATCCGATTGTAGCTATGCATAATAGGGCCACGGTAAACTCCGATGGACAATAATTATAAACACTCGTGCATTTTGGCGCGCCCCAGTCGACCGTGTCCGTTAGCTCAAAGCAAGTGAAGACCCAACGCCCAACATGGCTTTGAGATTCACCGTTGCTATGGTTACGTGACGTCAGTCACGCAAACAGCGTGTAACAATTTGCATTATGATGAAGGGCAATTTAAAAATATATCAGTCGTATGCACCATTGTTTTAGCATTGTTTCATCTAACCTTAAGGTATTTATTTTGAGGCTTCGCGAAACTTACGGTTATAGATATCGTTTTTACGGGATTTACTGTGTGATCAAGAAGGTTTGTTTTTATTTATCAGTTAATTCAGTAGTGTACGTACCTTCTGAGTTGTGTATTTTTAAAATGAGAAAAGAAAATAACTATTATCTTGAAACCTAATATATTTAAACAAAAATTTTACAGCTACAAAGTTAGTAAGTTGTGATTACTTATTTTTGTTTATTTGTAGGGGCATTGTTAAATAAATAAATAATCATAACAAGAAACAATAAATAATTATTATAGCCTTAAATGTAGGGACATATTTTTTTTACACATAACTATTGTTTCCGGAAGCACCATTACAATAATTTTTGGAACAAGAGTAACAATTAAAGTTAGATAAGTCTGGATAGTAGGACTGAAGAGTTGCTCTGATATTGGCACATGTATTGCTGGACAAATCGCATCCTCTTGACGTTATGAAGTTTTTCTCTGCAAAAAAAAAATTGCAAATACATAGTACCAAAGTCTAAAGAAGTGAACCGTTGCCACGATTTACTATTGTAGTTTAGCATTGGTATCGGTAATGCTACCGTAAAAACGTTTATTTAATATGTTGGTTGCAAAAAACCACTTATTAAATTTAAGTAATGTTCAGTATCGTATTCAGTATCGAATTACGAAACTTGTATTGACCATTGAGGTGCACATTTTAAAATTATATTGGAGTATATGGAATGGCCCAAAAAAACGTAAAAAACTTGGTGTATTTTAAATGGAACACCCAATATATTGTATTATTTTCTAATTCCCCACAAATTTCTACGCTTATTTTGTAAATATCTAAATTCAATAGTTTTTGAGATATTGTCGTTTAAAATATGACATTTAAGGACTTTGACAGGCTGTAACATTGGAACGGTTCATCTTAGATAAAACTGGTTTTCGCTCCCTGTCTTAGTTTTTTATTCTCTATCCAAAGAAACCAACTTTTTATTGACCATGTTAAACCAAAAAACCGGTTTTAATGGTTTAAGATGTTAAACCAAAAGTTGTAACTTTTAAATAGAGAATAAAAAATTAAGACAGGGAGGTGACAAGAATTTTTCTCTAAGATGTCAATTTTAAACGCCAATATCTCAGAAACTATTAAATTTAAATATAACATTTTATATAAATTAAGCGTAGAATTTAGTGGGGATTTTTCTAATTCCCCACTAAATTCTATAACAAAATAAATTATACAATGGTGTTCCATTAAAAAAAAGATAAAAGAGAAAATGAACTTTACTCTATAGTTGACTTACCCTGTACACCTCATGTCATAATCAATTTTTGATTTAAACGTGTTTTGTAATACAGCATAGTTGTTATAAGCGTCACACAGTAAATTGAAGCGTGGACAAAAATGTATTTTTCGATCATTTAATTTAGAAAAAAATATGCAACAAAAGGGTAGTAAATTTACAAGATAAAACATTTTTAGATTTTACAGAATCGTAATGCATATCTGATCATAAAGTCGGGCATATCAGAATCTGTGGGTAAGATTTTAACTAGGTACTGTTTTGTTGCAGTAATGTAAACCAGCCTTAAGCGTCCTTACATGTGTCGTCACAATGTGAGAGAGAGATAGAGAATAATCATATGCACGTTGGCATACCGGTGTTAGTATGTACTGTATAATATATAAATTTAAGCTGTTTTACTTACGTGTTGTATAAGATACACGCGTACAAGCATATCCAGTTGAACAAAGTGTAGCATTAACTATTGGGTATGGATCCATAGGATCCAAGCATGCACTATGATTTGCGTCAGTGTAGGAATTACATTTGTAACAAGCTATTCCAAAAACGCCTGAAATAGATAAAAATTCTTAACAAATTCTAACTAGACCAATTTCTTAATAAGCAATAATATAAAATATTCAATAATTTCTTAACTAATAACTTGTCACTTATCATTAGAAAAATAATAAACCCTATCTCGTTACCGGATATCTAAAAAAATTTGAGCAGCATTATTTCTCCTTATTTTTTCTTAAAATGACTTTGGACAGCACAAATAAGGTATACAAGTGGCGGAACAATGTTCGTTTGTGAATAAAGTTTAATGTAACTGGACGTTTTCCCCACTGCGTGTCAGTCTTCTTATTGGCATTACGAAGTTGTATTTTTTTATTAAAATATGTTCCTATATAGTGTCTGTTTAAAGGTTAGAGCCTATGACGTTTCTTGAACGGCAGTAAAATTTTGGACTTGCATTGTCTTTATTGACTTTGAATCACTACGTTTCAACTGGTTAGTATCTCCAATCGTCTTCAGGTGAATACTGAATACAGTATTTTTCTTTAATATATTAAAACTAGCTTATATAGGAAATAAATTGTGTTTTTCTATATTTTTAGATTTTACGGATTTAAAAAATAGCCTTACCTAATACAAAAGAACTAAAAGCAGATTTAAAATCAGCGCTAACCAATTACGGTAAAATAGTTAAATTTTTTAAATCAACTATTATAGTGCTAACAAATGCAGGCCTGTGTAATTACACAATTGATCAATAATTTTTTTGGGATGTTGTTCAAAGAAAAAACAAAAAAAAGATAATACAAAACTAAGTTTAATTATTCCACACTTTAAAACAATTTTAAACCCACCACTGTTTAGATCTTTAAAACGGGTTATTGGCAGTAACTTTTCTACTTTAATCGACAAAACTTTATCAACATACGCTTAATATTCCCACCGAAGTATTGGTATTTTAGGTATACCAGTTGGACGAGGCCTGCAAAACCCACTAAGAGTAAGGAAAAGCTCAGCCTAGGATTCTAGCCTGACCGCTTTTTGGGAGTAAAATAATATTAAATAAATATAATTTGTAATAATCTTAAATGTAAAAGAAGTATTAGTGTATCCATTTTCTAATCATGCAAATAGTATATTGTATACCTACTAGGAAAAGCTGAACATTCCCGAACGACCGTAAAGATTGTAAATCGAGGCGTAAGCCGAGACTGAGAATATGGAGTCCGACTGTGGCCTTTTATACGAGGTACATACTATTTTCCCGTAAATCGAAAATTATGAAAAAGACATAACTTATTACAATCAACTTGTTAAAATTATGAAATAAATAATATTAACATTGTTCACAAATAAAGGATGCCATTAAATATTTGTGTTGTAACTATGGAAACACAGTAATATTGAATTGTCACATTGAATATACACATTTTAGTTTACAAGTAGCCGTACAGAAATAATATTTCCTTACAGTACAATATAGTATATTACATAACAAGTGATGAAAGTGATACTTTTCAAACGAGGAGATATTTAGCACGAGGCGTCAGCCGAGTGCGGAAATTCTCCGAGTTTTAGAATAATCACTTTCACACGAGTAATGTACACTATTTTTCCTACGACCACAAAGAATTATTAAAAAAACCTTTGATTTGTGAAAAAAATATTTCAACTCTAGAGCTGAAAAAAAATATTTCAACTCTAGAGTGGAAAAACAAGGCACACTATTTAATTTAAACATATGATGCCAATTTAATAGATCGAAAGGTCACAGGTTCAAATTCCATCAGGAGTACTTGACTTTTTTTTATAAAAACATTAACTACATTATAAAATTATTTTTAATTAAAATCTTCCTTTTTGAATGATTTTTTATTTAATCAAGGAAAGATGCAATAAAAATTAATTTAAAAAATTCACCCAACAAGGAAGATTTCAATTTAAAATAATTCTATAAATTATTTAATGTTTTCATAAAAAAAAGTCAAGTGCTCCTGATAGGATTTGAACCTGCGATCTTTCGATTCGTAGGTCATGGCTCTAGTCTCTAGGCTATGGCGACCCATAAAAATTTTCTGCTTAAGTTTAATATATGACATTTTCTCCAGCGGGGCTTGTTTTCACTGGTAATAAATTTTCCAGTATATTCTTAATTTTTTTATAATTTCAGATGGCGTATTTTCACACTCTAATTCTGAATCACTCGAAAAAAAAAGTGATAAATAAACTAAACTGCTTTCTAAAATTTGTGCTTTTTAATAAATAGGTGTGGTCTGTCAAATTGGCATCATATGTTTAAATTAAATAGTGTGCCTTGTATTTCCACTCTAGAGTTGAAATATTTTCTTTCAACACGCGTGTGATATTCGGCGCTTTCGAGCCAAGTTAACCGTGTTTTTTTTCTCATTTTCGTAGGTGGTCGTAGGAAAATAAATATTTCCTAACAGTTATTTTCCGTTGCCTAGCAACGACTAAGTGTAAGCAAATATTGACTTTTTCTTTTAGAAATGTTATCAAAAATGTCAAAATTTCCGATCGATTTTCGGAAAATTGTATTTATTATCATATACATATAAAGCCGCTTTGAGTGGAGTTGTAAATTTAAAAAGGCTTTAAATTAAAAACTCTTTAGTAAATACAGCTGTAAAAATTTAAGCATATGTATTGAAGTTTGTGTTAAACGGTAAAAATAACAATAATTTTATTCCTTACCCACTAAGGCAGAGCAAAAAATAAACACAGTAAGTAATTGGCGGCCCATATTGCAGGATAATTTGGTGTGAAACAAGTAACGATTAGGTTTTGCAACTTTGGAAAAACTAATTTATAGATGCATGTATTTTTTTTATTAATATCCACTTTCTCTATTTGCCTTCTGATAAGATTATCTGCAGCTTATAAAATTAAATCTTCCTGGTATTATTTACATAAAAGTCAATATGAAAAGAAACTAAAAATAATAATAAGTATTTTGCGAAAATACCTTCTTTTTAAAACCACGTAAGAGTAAAATTTGAATTTTTTTTATAAATTCTATAGATAGCTGGAAAACCCAAGGTGATTTCTTTTGTTTATAAAATTATTATTATTTTTTAAATTAATAGATAATATCAAGTGATTCACGGTAAAAAGTTATTATAGCTTCTGATAACAAAGGCTTAGGTAACAAGTTTGCGACGTCGCAGCATGCGGCACTAAGATAACAGATCTCAAAATGTCAAGTTAACTGTCAACGAATGTATAGTTAATTTTAACAGCAATGCTGCTTTCGTTTGCGATACAAAAGTTAAATCATATTAAAATATAGCTATATTATCATAGGACTTATAATTATTTCTCATTAACAAAACAAGAAACCGACAAATGACCATTATTTACTGTCACTTAGTTCCAAGTAACACTATTGGCTACCCTGCAATCAAAACCTGCTGAACTATTATTGACGCTGTCTGTCTTTAGTTAATGCGGTTAACAGGGAAAGCCGATAACCAATCGCTGTCAAGTCATGTTGATGTGGTCTAAGTTAAACAGAGCGTTGATAAGATACAGTTTTGGAAAGGTAAGTCCTGGAAGCGTACAAGTTCTGTATATCTTTTTAGGAATAAATAAAGTACATACAATTAATTTAATTTAAAATTCACCCGGTTGCTTCCTTCAGAAATAAAGCAATTATTATTATTATTAGTTTAATTGTTACATCTTACCAGTAAAGATCAATAATTGGACCTGGATACAGGGATAGACAAATATTTGTTTCCCAATCCAAATATCTTTATTGAAAATTGAAGGTTTACATCTTTTATAGAACAACCCTATACATGAAGTCTCACATAGTCATATAAGGTCCTTTATGTTACCACACTTGTTACATAAAACCCATCTTCATCAGATTTCTGAACGCCGAAAGATCTTAACTCAATAGCCCCTACTATTAATAAGCCTGGTTAGTTAATCAAGTTGTAAGTTGCTTACTTCTTCCAGAAGAATAGTTCACCCAATCTTGCGAGGTCAGGATATTTACACAAGAAATATTAAATATGTGATTCTCCTGCCTCATCTTTGCAACTTCTACAGAGGTCTATCGACATGTCAAAGTTCGTTAACTACATCAGTAATATTTCTGAGATCTTTCCTATGGCTTTAGGAAAATGCGTTGTACAAATAATAAAGATTAAATTGCAAAACAGTCTCAACTAGTATCGCAATTTGTATTATTTTTATTAAAGATTTTGATACTTCTAATAAAAACGTAAATAAAAGTGGCGATATTAAAATAAAACCAATTCATTGCCAAAATATTAGATTTTCTTTGATAACGAAATTTTGCCTAATGACTATTGTATGTACCAAGGGCGTTAAGTAGACTATATTGCCAGGAATGCAAAAGCAACTTTCCCGAGAGGCTTTGCCCTAGAGGCCTTTGCCCCGAGAGCCTTTGCCCCGAGGACCGTTACCCCGAGGGCTTTTGCCCCGAAGGCTTTTGCCTGATCTACAATGGAAACTAAAAAAACAAATTATTAATTTGTTAAAAATAAAAAGAAATTTTTTTCAATATTTTTTTTAATATTAAGTACCGGGCATTATGAAAATCACCAGGCATTATCAAACTTTATCGCCCGCTAATATTTTCTATGATACTATCATATCATATATCATGTTGTTTATTGCAACCGTTTCTAAGGTATTATAAGTAAATAATTAATAGATGAAAAATGAAATAGATAATAGAACTTTAAATAATAATATCAAGTGTTTTTCGCGATTCATAAAAATTTCAATTAAATAAAAGCTATAAATTTGCTACGTTAAAATTATAACTTTTAATACTATCTGAAAATTCTAAAAAGATACATCAATAATCATGTTTCGCAGTATCTTTCTTGTATTTATTATTAACACTGTTTTTTTCGGTAAGTATTTTACTTTTGCGATAACAACAAATATACTTAAGATCATACAAATTCATATATTCGTTTTACATAATAAGTACATAAAATTTAGACAACTGAACCATTAGTCAGTAAGAAATAAGAACACAAAGTCTTCCTCCACTGGTATATTAAAGAAATATTTCGATTTAAGAAACTTCTCTACATGTTTCGAACGCAGAAGCATTCATCTTCAGGAGAATAAATAAGAACAAAATTAGTAGATTTCACCTTAACGGAGCATCGAAATTGTAGGTTCGATGGAAAATGGTTCAATGAGTAGAACGGTGAGAAAATCAATACACACGTTGCATAAGGGTTTAAGGCTTAGGGCACTATACGAGATTAAATGTAGAATGAAAGTTTTCGCATCTGTGACCTTCTATAGGCCTAAGTATACTGGCTCTTCCGCAAACCCTAGCAAAAAAAATCTGTGACCTCACACTTACATTCACTTCTTTTCCATAGTTTCTGAAATTACTAGACCACAATTCTCTTTTTCTTAAATGATTCTTAAGATTCCCATTAATTTCAATTTCATATCTATCAACAGTTTTTCTCATACACAGGTGCCAAAACTTTCATTCTACATTTAGTCTCTTATTGTGCCCTAAGCCTTAAACCCACATATTTTTCTTCTTCTCACCGTTCTACTCATTGAACCATTTTCCATTGAACCTATAATTTTGATGCCCCGTTAAGGTGATATCTACTAGTTTTTTCTTCTTTTTTATTTATTCTCCTGAAGATAAATGCTTCTGCGTTCGAAACATGTAGAGAAGTTTCTTAAATCAAAATATTGCTTTAATATAACAGTGGAGGAAGACTTTGTGTTCTTATTTCTTACCTTCTAAATTTCCACTCCACTTTAAGTATGGATTATTTCTTCAAACATTAGTCAGTAATTAGGAAAGATTTTTACAATTCGGCCCCCGGGAGAGAGGGGACCGGGGAAAAAATGCGAACTAATAGATAATGTTACTATTTCCAAATGCTATTTTTATAGTATCACACTGAGAGAAGAGAAACTAACCATTAAAAAAAAATTATATAAAGATTATACAAAAGGAATATACTATTGGTGACAAGTGAACTGTTTTTTGGGGTAATACAATGCGTTCTTCTGGAATGTGAAGAAATTTACAATAATGACTATAATACTATTGTATACCGTTCGTACAGCAGTCATAGTCAATTTGTTGTAGCTTGTATACCGATTACATAAAAATTATATATTGGTTAGTATCAATTGTATACCAACCAATTACCAGGTTCTATACGATATTATAACCCGTATATACCTGTTGTATATCAGCAATAATATGAATTGTCTATGGATATATCCCTGTTATATATCAGCAATAATATGGATTGACTATGGTTATACTTTAGTTGTATACCAAGTATACAATTTTTCGATACTGACGAAAATTTATTGTATAGGTACCTGTAGATGGTTATACTTTAGTTGTATACCAAGTATACAATTTTTCAATACTGACCAAAACTTACTGTTATAGTAACTGTAAATGGGTATACTCTAGTTGTATACCAAGTATACAATTTTTCAATACTGGCCAAAATTTATTATATAGGTATGTACAGGGTGTTCCACTATAAATGGACCCCACCCCCCCCTTTAACTTATTTATGATGATATTAAAAAATGGTATACCAAAGTTGTAGGATACAACATAAAGTTTTTTACGACATAGTTTAAATAATATATAGATAGGGTGTTGCAGAAAGGCGTAGCAAACAAAAATATATTTTTTTCTTATGGAATACCCGGTATATAACATTTTTAAATGATAGAGCTGGTCTTCCTGATAAATAATAATATAATTTGTTATACCTAACCTAACCTATGTTACACTTCAAATGTTTAAGTCAAGAAACGCATATTATTATTAATTAAATTGTGCTTATGGCAGGCTATTTTTTATTTTTTTTAATAATTTTCCAAATTAAATGTTGTTTAAAAGATATGCATTATAAATAATAGGATTATTAGGTAGGTACATATTATGTTATGGATTAAAAAATCAATTTTTATTTCTTTGGGTGGGTAGTAATCTTGTCGATATTTATGCAATGGAAAGCACCTAGAATCCATGCCACACTATAATTACTTAATTATCTTATTAACTTTAATATGCGTTTTTTCAATTTCAACATTTCAAGTAAGTATAACAAATTATATATTCTTTATCAGGTAGACCAGGTCTATCATTTAGAAATATTATATACAGGGTGTTCTATAAGAAAAAAATATATTTTTGTTTGCGACACCTTTCTGAAAACACCAACAACTTTTCAATTTACCGTTCCTTCTAATACCATTGAATAAAAAAGTTAATGCGGGGGTCCATTTATACCTGTAAATGGTTATACTTTAGTTATATAGGTATACAAAGTTTACAATTTTTCAATACTGGTCAAGATTGATTGTATATAGATACCTGTATTATCATATTTGACCATTAATATAATTTTTTTTTTAATACATCATATATTTTTAGTTTTATGAGTTTTTATGAGTCTTACCTGTTTTAGTTACATTTATATGCCCTGTACCTACGTATATCATAATTATTGTAATAAACTACTCCATATAAGACTACTTTACTTAAAGAAACAATTGCACTTATGCACTTTTTGGCTTGTTATATACTTTTTTGCCATGTATTTCAACTCTTTGCTCAATAGCATACAGGGTGTCCCACCGGGACCCGAATCGATCGATTATGGAAAAACTATAAATAGGAAAAATCTGAAAATTTGGTGGCTTACTAATGTCGATGGGGTACATTCATCTATATTATTTTTAAGAATCTGACACTTCCGGTTATACCGGAATTAGATGTCAACTTAAACGGGACACCCTATATATTTTTAAATACTCAGATTCTTCATCAAATACTAATAATTTTTAATAAAATGCATTATTTGTCTATACTTAATAGTTTCCGAGATATTGACTTTTGAAAAATGACATTTTTGAAATTTGACAGCTTATAGCTAAATATATTTAACAGTATGTCTTAGAGCAAAACGGCTTACATGGTAGATCTTTCTATGCCCTATCTTTAATTTTTATTATCTTTCCAAAAAATCAACTTCCGGTTAAACCGGATGTAACTCGAAAGCAGGTAATATATTTCCTCCGGTTTAACAAAAAGGTGATTTTCTTGAGAATATTGAAAGTTATAAGTCGTTTTTCTCTAAGACGTATACTGTTAGATAGCTATAAGCTGTCAATGTTTAAAAATGTAATTTTTCAAAAGTCAATATCTCGGATACTATTAAGTATAGACAAATAATGAATTTAATAAAAAATTATTATTAGTTTAGGTAGAATCTGAATATTTAAAAATATGTAAGGGGTCCCATTTAAAATAAAGTTGACATCTACTCCCGGTATAACCGGAAGTGTCAGATTCTTAAAAATATTTTAGACGAATGTCCCCCACCGACATTAGTAAGCAACCAAATTGCAAAATTTCTTTTAATTATATATAGTTTTTCCGTAATCGATCGATTCGGTTCCCGGTGGGACACCCTGTATATAAAATTTGTTATCAAAAATATATAATTTTTATTTCAAGTATTCATTTCAGCCATTTGTTGGAATATCGGCTATTAAAATATCAAATTGTTACTAAACTATTGACCATTTAAATAACGACGACTGTTATAACATACATGTATATTATAAATTAGCAATATTTTGATATTTATACTACCTAATTTGGCCAACAACTTTATTATATAGGAATTTTCGAAAAGGAAGTGTTATACGCTATTCAGCAGAGATAAATACAGGGAGATTCATAGAAAAAAGTATATAATAAGCCAGAAAATGCACAAGAGAAGCTGAATTGTTTCTTTTTTTTTTAATTTATCAATGATTATTATATATATAACAGTTTACAAACAACTTGTGAACGGCAATAATTTTAAAGAATCTTAAATTATGAATTCGATAGTGGGGATCGAACGTCTTACGTTTTGGATGAAGCCATATAAATTTTGTCAGAAAAGTTTTGTTGTATCTCAAATATCACAGTCACCAGGATCTGCCAAAATTTTATGAAACACTTTGTACAAGAAACTGTTACGCAAGACCTAAAACTTTACCCTCGCATCAAAACTTGAACAAAAGTTTCATATAAGTATATCGAACAAAAATACTAAAAATGCGTATAAAAACATATTTAACTCCTATTTTATAGATAGGTAACTTAAATGTTATTATAGGTAACATAAAGGTAAATGACAGTTTTAAGGTACAAATCCACAACAAAAAATATAATAATTTCAATAAGTATTAAGTCAATATCAACAATTACCTACGCAAGATTTTAAAAAGCCGCCATGATATGATGAACGCTAGATGGAGCTCGGTATAAATGCCAATAAAACAAATTAAATTATTGAAAATAGGATTTTTAATAATGTACTTACCTAGAAACCTTTCCAACACGTCCTCAGCTAGTCCAAAGGACTCCATGACCACAAAATCTCTTCCAAAAAACTAAAAAGTCTAAGCAAAGAAAAAAACATGCGCACACGCGACGAGCCGAACGAAAGAACAAAGGAAATGGCGGGCCTCGGCGGAACTCGGCTGCTCGACAGGTCGTTCGGAAGCTACGTTGATTGGCTAGAGATTGGCGCGGTTTTTGAAAAAGTAGGTAATTTATACAACAAGGGGTACTACAGCAATACAACTGATTTTTGGGGTTATATAACTTTTTGATACCGGAGTAACTTATTGTTTTTTTTCAATTGGTGTATAACCATTATACAGTATTTGTATACTTACTATATACATTTTAGAAAGTTTTTATTTATATAACTAGTTGTATTAAAATAGTAGGATCAGTATATAACGGGTACGAGCTATTTAACTACAGAAGAAAAATTGTATGACGGGTATATTCCTCATTGTAGCACAACGGGTTTGTCTGCTACAATGTGACAAGGTTCTAACAGCAAGTAGATGTGTAATTATGAATATACAATATTGTATATCCACTATTAAACTCGTGTCAGGCTAACAGTTGTATTAAGGCATTTCCCTCAGTGCAGAGACGGGAAATTGTTGGTTATTGTCGAAAGATTATGTAGTCTCTATAAACTACAATCTCTAGACAGTAATCAAATTTCATCTCGAGGATAATATACGATTTTAGATTCAACCATAGTTTTTTATTGTTTATAATTTTTCAACGGGAAATAAAAAGACTATAATGTGATATTTACAAATTTTTAATAAGTCAGTTATGTCAACATTACATAATAGAGAGTGTATAACAACAACACAGATGTCGCTCCGTGCAACATCTTGCTGGTGTGTTCCACCAAATACTATAGTAGCAGTTTCAAGTTTTTTCTGTCTTTCGTCGGATCCTAGCTCTACTGATGAGCCATAATATGGCGAAACTCGTCTAGGGATGGATCTGACGAAATAGAAGGAAAATTTTTACTTTATTTAATATTGGTTGTGGAAACCTATACCGATACCTACGGGTCAGCGCTGCCTAGCGGGACTCCTGTAATTGTGACGAATGTCTTTACAGGTGATTTCCTCTTCACATTTGCTTATTTCTATAAGTTTGTTAGGATGCTGGTATGCTTAAGAGTGTCTTACAGCAACACAGATGTTACTCTGTGCAACATCTTGCTGGTGTGCTCCACCAAATACTGTATAAGCAGTTTTGAGTTATTCCATTCTTTTGTCGGGTCCTAGCTTTACTGATGAGCCATGATATGGCGAAACGCGTCTAGGGATGGATCTGAAATGAAAGAAAAAATCTTTACTTTATTTATTACATAATATGGTTCAAAATAAAAACAATAGTCGCACATTTTACAAAAGTTTGATTTGTATTTGTGCAATGTGTTTAAGTTTCTATACATACACGAGTAGGTTTATCGAAAGATAAAATAATCGACCAGATATGTCTTTTCAAGGATTAAGTCAATAACTCTAAGTCTTAAAATTTATCAATTTTGACATAAATCAAATAATTAATTAAAGTTATGTAATAGTAATGTCGCTATCATTTAGAAACCCCACGTTTTGCAAAACATTGCCTTATCAAACCGGATCTACTAAGTCAGTAATAGTTTTCGCCATGAGACTTCAAAAAGTATACTTTTTATAATTACTATTTCTAAATTTGATCTCCAGGGCCTCAATTCTTCAAGCGGTGGAATATATTCCCTTGGGGAAATATTCCAGCCGTAATATCCTCATGGTAATCTCCAAGACCCAATTCCAGTGGTCTTATTGGAAATGTTCCCTATGAAATGTGTTCAAGAATACGAGAACACTATTTTTATGGGAAAAATGGCATGTCCCCATGGGAAAGTCTACTACCATGAACCAAGAATTGAGGCCGTGAAGGTTTTTAACACATCCCTTGTTTACTTAACTAAAATATATCCATTTGGTTTGGTTTCTTACTGTATTTGATATTTGTGTTTTTGTATTTATTTTAGGTGTGTTTGGTGCTCGGCTTTGTTATTTATGCAATTCCTACTCAGATAGGGACCACACGGCTTGTGTAGATCCGATGAGTCCCTATCCACAAATAAATCAAACCATGTGCCTGGACAGCTATGTTTGTACCAGGATTTCATATATAACACGTAAGTAATTTTGTTAAGATAACATGAATTTTATCAATTTTCTATTCATTGTAGTCTAAGACTGGGTTAGTGTAATTTACACAGGCTGCCAAAGAAGTTTTCTCTAACAAACTCTAAATTTAAAAGGGTCCTTTTGTAACGAAATTTGTAAACTCAATACTATTTTTCTTCCTTAGGTATACTTATGTGTACCTCTCCATTTTTTGCTCCGTGGAAATTTTTATTATGCAGAGCTCCACTGTAAAATGATGTGCGAAATTTACTATACTAATCTTGATAAAAATCTTAATACATTAAGGAGTAAACATTAGTCGATGAGTCATCAGGAACAAATAGTGCATTTCCACCGCATCGCGCATATTGTACCTGTGTCTGGCGATGGCACTAAAATACCTTTTATAATATACACAATATTATAAAAACGAATTTCACGAAAATTAACTGGCGCGGCGTCAGTGGAGATTTTTAAGATGAAATCGTTTCTAATTTTTTTAATGGAAAATAAGACAGTAACATAAATAGCCCCAGTTATTCTATTTTTATGTTCTGAATGGCGAATGATATATTTTGAACCTATATAATTGAAAGTTTAAATAAATTTTCATTTTTTTTTTAAATAAGGTACCATCTGCCAAACTAAAAGTTCTTGTGAACCCCTTAGTAACCTTAGAACCCCGGTGTAACAAATTTTTAATAGACAAGCCAGGAAACGATGCCGCATTTTACGCTTGTATAAAAAGCTCTTAAGGTGTCATAGATTTAATGTAAAATTTAAAGATTTTTTGCGGAAATGTAATTTATGTGGGAAAATAATTAGTAAGTAGTAAAATGACTAAATATTTACACGACACACTGGTAAAATTACACAAAAAATACACATTATGCTTAAAATCCCAGCGAAATACTGATGAATGAATATTCACATAGAAGGTTACTTTACTTGGCTCCTTTCGAGCAGTTCAGCACGCGTACATTCCGATGCAATCATTTGTTGAATGGCTTTTGGACCGTTGGCTGTGTGCATGATATTTGTGTCGTATTTGTAGTACCTAGTTTTGCTGTGTTTATTTGATATTATTTGCAGCAAAAAGGGCAAAACTGAAAGACTATCCTGTTGAGTACTAACCCCCATGTTTTTCTTGGAAATGTAATTTTAGGTCCTAGATTGTTTTTTACCAGTCGCTAAGCATCCAAAGTGTGTTATTTTATTTTAAGGTTTCATTTTGTTTTGGACTTTAGTACCACTTATTTTATTATTTATTTATATTCATTGGAAGTGATTTTTTTAAATTATTTTTTGTTGTTTGTAAAACTAGGAAATAAAGTCCATTATTTTGGGGCTCAATTAGAGAATTTATAATGGTATAATTATTTTTTTACTTCATTCATCAATAAACATACTAGTATTAGAAATTCTCAATTTATAGCTTCGGTATTATTTGTCGCACTGTCTTTATGAAACTTTATACCGCTTATGTTGAATTTCATGCAATTTTACATGATCTAACTGTAACTAAAATGTAAAAAGTACTAAAGTTCTGAAATTTTAGCTTACAGAATTTTTTCGCCCAGTAATATGTGTCTTTCTTTTTTAGAAAAACAATTTATCGTTTCAAGAGGATGTGATCCATCAGGCGATACATGCAACAATATTTATAATTCACTTGTTGCATATTACCCAGATGTTGCTGCATTTAGTTGTTACTACTGTGGTGTCGATTATTGCAATGGTGCATCAGGATTAGAGGAGCCTCCCAAAGAATTGGAATCTTTACTAGAAAATGTATCATAAGTTATTTCCATTATGTCGAAAATAATTTATTTTTGTAACAAATATTTAAAGAAACATATTTTATAATAAAACTAATTTCAAAAAATAATTTAAAATCGTTCTAAACCAATTAGGTACACTAGATTTAAGAGAAAATATTATAATGAAAATATAAAAAATAAATGCTATATTGTGATGTATCAATAAAAATGTATGTTATTTAATATAAAATAACATTATTGAAAAATTCACAAAGGTAAAAAAGTAGGCATTATTCTCGGTCTGACCGGATATATATTATTAACATTGCGTCCTCTTGAAGCAAATCATGTCCTTGTTTGTTGGTGGATTTTTAAAAACTTGTTAAATTTGTACTCTACAGATATTATAGCATGTAAAAAAGTTATTTTTATTAAAAAAAAAGTTATTCTCAATACTTTTTACAATATAATAAACTATAGTATTTTTTTAGGATTTTCATCGGCTTATATCTTTTTCCTCCAATTTTTTTGCTAAAAAATAACTTTCTCACACCTGATAACTGAACATCGAACGTGTCACATTGCCAAGCCAGATCAATGATGAGCGCCCAGAATCAGAAACAAGGATGACCTCCCATTTCATTTTAAGTAAGGCAAGGAATGTTAACATCAAATTAAATGACAGGCTAGCCATGGTACCTCAAAAACCCGATGGACGTACCTATCGACGATTGACCATCTATAGGCGGCGACCCTCTGCGGGCCGCGGCCTCAGGATGGTCGCGCGTCTCTGATGAGTCCCAGTAGGACGAAACAACGAAAGGATTGAGATGTTAACGGAAAAAGACAGGGCATACTGTTGTTAGCAGTGAGTCATATCGACCCGTAAACTGCCATTCTCCACTGAGAAGGTGAGGGGACAGCGGGTTATAGACGAAGGGGTGCACAGCGTGCAAACCCCGGACGCTCAAGGCCGTGGAGAGCTACCAATAAACTAATCGTTTACCGATAGGTACGTCCATCGGATTTTTTGAGGTACCATGGCTAGCCTGTCATTTAATTTGATGTTAACATTCCTTGCCTCACTTAAAATGAAATGTGAGATCATCCTTGTTTCTGATTCTGGGTGCTGAAGAGGTAGGCAGCTTGGCTGCTCCTGAGTTCTAATTAAGGCTGGTTAAGCCTTCTCATTCGATCAAATTTCTCACACCTCACACCTACATAAGATACCACCTTTCCATTGGTTAAAAAAAAATTCAAAATTATTTTTTTGTAATTCAGTTCACAGAAAACTCGCAATTTAACATCGGAAGTATTAGCGCGGTCACTTAAGGAAATGGTGGCATGATTTATATTACAAGTGTATATTTAAAAAAAATATATTTTAAGGAAAATTGGATACATCACATAACCAATAGAAAGTACATAGAAATCTGCTCTACGGGTTTGTTTTCCTTTTTACTTCAATTTTAATTTATTTAAAAGGTATTAAAATAAATTAATATAATTTATTATTGCGCGGCACTGTTGGTTGACCCCACACGCCCTATATATAGAAAACTTTGTATTCCCGAAGAAAACATTTTCAATGGATGTAAACTAAAATTTCAGAATACATAATTGGCTGAGGGGCAGTATAAACATTTTTTAATGGTCTTGGCAAGACACCGCTAAAAACATTTAATAATTGTTCCGGTCTGTTCGTGTTTGTTCGGATCTGTTCGTTTTTGATCGGGTATGGTCGGGTTTGTTCAGATCTCTTCGGATCTGGTCGGGTTTGTTCGGGTTTGTTAATTATTATGCAAATTTCATCAATTATTTTAAAATTTATATTTAATTTTAGTCCCCATACCTTCTATTTGTCCACACAATGGATAAAATTATATTTTTAAAAGCAAATTGTGTAAATATTTATAGGACAAAATAATTTATAATATTAATTCCTTCACGAGGGGTAAACCACTGCCTTAAATTTGTACAATAAAATACCCTTTTTAACAAAAAATACCCAAAAATACCTTGTTTTCTGAAAAATACCTCAAAAATACCCAAAAAATACCCAAAAATACCCAAAAAATACCCAAAAATGCCCAAAAATACCCAAAAATACCCAAAAATACCCAAAAATACTTAAGAATACCCGAAAATAGCTAAAAATACCTCAGTAAAAAATAACTTTTGCTAATGACCTTGCGTATTATTTATTTCATTTTAATAAAGATACACTATTTATTTTAAAGACCAGCATTTATTTCTTAAAAACAAACATTTAGCTTCAGAAATTTGCTAAAAATAAAAAATAAACTTAACTGCCTAACTTTAGCATGACAGGAATACATACTAAAAATAGGACAGTTTTGTGGGTATTTTGTATTGGCTAAATAAAATAGGTATAAAACATTAGGTACCTCGGTACGTACTAATTAATATAAATGATTAGACTTATGATTAACCATAACAGAACACAAATATTTACTTAAGAAATTTGTTAAATAAATCAACAAAACTTAACAGTCTAAACTTTGGCATAGTAGGAACAAATTCTTAAACTATGCCACTTTTGTGGGTATTTGGTTTTGGACTTGGCTGAATTAAATAAGTATAAAACGGTAGTAGGTACCTACCTCGGTACCTACTAACTAAAAATACTATATAAATTTTAATGATTTTAATTATGATTAACTCTAAAAACACAAATATTTAACCGAGTATTTAACTTAATAAATTCTCTCAGTAAATTTGACCCTCTGTCAAGCGGGTGCTCAAAGTATTGGAGCTAAACCAACAAAACTAACCACTATTAGGGGCTTAATACTAGGGCTCGGAATTTTTAAAATATAAGTATTTGACTAGTCGTTTGGTATCGAGTTTGGTATGTTATTCGAATAGTCGAATAATTCGAATAGTCGAATAATTCGAATATAGTCGAATAATTTGAATATAGTCGAATAATTCGAATATAGTCGAAAGTGGTTTAACTGCTTAAACATAATAAAGGAATTGCGCGGTTGCCGCGTTCCATAATTGTGATACGGCGATTGAAAGCTCCCTGTATGGCTTACTGTCTCCACGTGTTACGCCAAGGCCATTTCATTTTTTTTTCACAAAATATAAAAATATTGTTTTTTAATTAAAGAGCCAGCTAGGAAGCAAAAAGAAAAGTAAAAAAAAAAAACATTTACAAAAACAAATTTAATAAGACCATGCAGAAGGTAAGAGGTAATAATTTAATTTTCGAAATTTGATAGTAGATGATGTAGGTGAATTTTAATCGAACTTTGGGCGTGGCTCCGAAAATTTGTCGCCTGCGGCGCTTTCTTTATCTCACTTTGGGCGTGGCTCCAAAAAATTTTTGTCTGCGGCGCTTTTCTTGCCGGGCTTTGGGCGTGGCCCAAAAAAAATTTCACATCATTTACATGATTTGACCCCCCCCCCCCCCCTAAATCAAAGTTCTGGATCCGCGCCTGCAAATAATGCCTAAAAATACCTAAAAAAATACCCAAAAATACTTAAAAAATACCCAAAAATACCCAAAAATACCCAAAAAATACCCACAAATACCCACAAATACCCAAAAATACCCAAAAATACCCAAAAATACCCATAAATACCCAAAAATACCCACAGCTTGTACAATAAAATACCCCAGTGGTTTACCCCTCGTTCCTTCACGTTTGACTTTGATTTAAAGTCGGTTTTAAATTTTCAAATTAATATAAAAAATGATAATTGTCATCGAAAAGCTTATCAACTCAAGAGTCTGAATGTTTACTTCTGGTATTGTTCGTTTTTAGATAATGTATTATTTAATAATTAGGAATTATAATGTATCAATATTTCCAGGAACAAGATATCCGTTATCTTCATTCGTAGAACAGTTCTCTTCATGGCCACAAAAAAAAACACTTACTGCGTAGTATATAAGATTTTATGTTTAAATTTTAACTTCCCTTACCATAACATTTAATCTATATCAGAAAAGTATACAATTCTAGCAAAATGGATCGTCTCGTTGCTGTAGCAATTATCCTTAGCACAACTTTCTTAGGTAAGTTCTAAAAACCATTATTAATACGTATTGCAAGTAGTAGTATCAATGTGATAGTAGTTTAGTGGTAAAGGATATAAACATTTCATTATTCGATTTTTTATTTATTGTGATTGTTATAATACTTTAGATTTTAGATCATATTATAGCGAAAAACAGCTAGAAGGTGCTAGATAATCAAGAATTACCAAAGGGTTGATTTTGTCGGGCATTCGTTGTTCTTATTTTCGGCGAGATTATAGAATACCTCCAGGTCGTCATGCAGATGCTAAAATAATATACTATTTTCATAGTAACTTAAAAACCTAAGAGTATGCAACATTCTAAATAACTTGCAGTTGCTAGATAAGTTGCAGGCTTTCTGTAATCTTATCTTTTGTCTTCATGATATTTTCTTATATATGGTAAAATTAAATTCCTTCCCTATAGTTCTTCCTTTTATTGCTCGCTGTCCACATCACAGTATTCTTGGATTAGGTTTTACAGCACTTTTCAATTAATCAGTCAGTCTTAAAGTACACATAATCATCATGTTGTTTTTCGAAATGAGCGACACCATTTGTGGCAACAAAAGTAGGATAGGTATTTCAGGAGCTAGATCTGTCAATGGTTATTTAAACATATTCCGGCAGAAAATTTACTGGCTACTTAGTTTGGCATTTAACTGTTGTTACTGATCTCAAGAACTGCCTAGTCGTTTTATGACTTTCTTTAAATAATATACGTGGAAACTTGCCAATCATGTCGTAACTCCTACTTACTTTGTCCGTTTAATGTTTGGAGATAATTATGGTTTCTCAACGATAGAAACGTTTTGGACTTGCATTGTTAAAACCTAACCCAGTTATACCCCAGTATAAACAGAACTGTATTTAGTATTCACCTGAAGATGACTAAATATGCTTACCAGTTAAAACATTTTGATTTAAAAACAAATAAAGTTAATTCAATTTTAAAACTTTGAAATCTTTTAAATGAAAAAATATTTCCACAAATTCGTGTATTGTTACAAAGTAATTCCAAAATTCAAGTATTGCAGTATCAATAATCAGATTCTATGGTGTAATAATCATAATATAATGAGATATAATTATATTGAAGTACCAAATTTGTAACAAGTAATAATTTATTTTTGTAAATGAAAAATAAGTCAATATAGGATATTAGAGGTGATTTTGGTAAATTTTTGAAAAAAATATTTATCATGTATTTTGGTGTTTTTCTCGAAACATCGTAAATGTGCCTGGTATTCTTATTCCTAATACTTTTGGAGAAATCTAGAATAAGGCAGAGACAAAACATTATGGTGTAGTGCATAATATTCTGTTTTATAGTCACCTTTAATTTTTTGAATGATAGAAGAGTTTTGGACATACATTGTCTTTATTTGTTTATAAATCACAACGTTTCGCTAAGTATCTCCTCCAGTCGTCTTCAGGTGACGATTTCACGACTTTTCTTTCATTAACTGATCGATCGACGGACGGACCAATGCACTAATGATTGCTGCCTTAAGTGGATCCGAACGCGATTGAATTTACCATGTTAAATTGCGGTCTTTATTGGCCCTAATTACAATAAAACTAGGCCAATTAATAAAAAGAAAATCACCAATAAAAAGGTGGTATTTATGTGGTTGTGGAACAGTGATTTTTATGCAAAAACAATCGAAGAAAACGATATAAATAATAATACTTAATAATTACTTCATTGAATTGCAAAAACTTTTTTTAAATGGAAGTAACTTTCTGGTACTCTTCAATATCTGAGTTCAAATTTAAAAAGTTTTCAAAAATCCATTCAAAAACATGGCCTGCATTCGGGTCAAGAGAACGCAATGTTTTTGGTCTATATATAGATCTAATTTCGCATTGAGTTGTTACTCTTCGAGTAGAATTTAGAAATCTTTGTAGAGTTTGTTGGATACTGGTCAATAATAAACCTTAGACGATCAAACTATTTATTAGTCGACGTTTCGACCTATATTAGGTCATCCTCAGGACTATAAATCTAGATCATACGTGTTAAAAAAATAAATTCAAAAAGTACATGCACATAGTCATGGGATAATAGTGCCTATTACTGGCTATTTTGTTTTAGTAACTTATGGTAAAGGCAAACAGTCAGTAATGGGCACGTATTATCCCATGTCCAGCATGTACTTTTTGAATTTATTTTTTTTAACAAAGAAATACTAGATTTATAGGCTTGAGGCTGACCTCCCATAGGTCGAAACGTCGACTAATAAATAATTTTATCAGCTAAGGTTTATTATTGACCAGTATCCTACTAGCCCTACAAAGATAAACTTAACTGTGGTCACAAAACGCCAGTAGAATATAGAAATATTGGTCGGATGATCGTAAGCCACCGAAACTGTTAATTTTAATTGTAGTTATTAGAATTCATTAACACTTATTTTCAATTAAGGCTCAGTATTATCATAAAAAAACGCGAGCGCGAATATCCGTCTAAAATCACTTTCCTTCTCGGAATCTACGTCGATGCCTTGAGTCACGCTTTGGCCCATTTACGTGGGATGTCCATATTTACTTAGTTTATTGTATTACTAATATTTAAATAGGTCTTTAAGCATTAAGAATACCAAACCCTTGTAAGATATTAGATTGTTTGAGATTTGACTAAAAAGTAAACCATATATTTTATTTTTTAGTTTCAGGTGTATTTGGCTTAGCTCGGAACTGTTACTTATGTAATTCATACTCCGATAGTGACAACACGGCATGTGTCGATCCAATGAGTCCATATCCACAAGTCAATCATACCTTTTGTCCGGATAATTATGTTTGCACACGAGCATCCTATATAACACGTAAGCTTGTTCAACTTAAGCTGTAAAAAGTTAAGTAGCAGAATTTTTCGGTTTTGAGATTTAATATTTTCAGCAAAAACCTCAATTCTTTTAATACTGACATAAGAAATCCTGTGTGTAATAACCTTTTAACTGTATTTTTACATCGACCAAGTATATTATGCGATATATGAAAATAACGGTTACATATGAAAAAATTGCACAGATTTCCTTATAACACCCAATATACATATGTTTTCTACTGCACTGTAAAAGAAAATATGTTAAAATTACAATAAATATGTTTAGTTATTTTTGGCCACCAATTTACATTCTAATTGTAGTTTTACATTTGTTAAGTAAATGCGTTTTAATCTACCATTTATAAATATCTCTTTAAAATGCCTGTAAAATTAGAGTAAAATAATAATATGTATAAAAATACCACAATTTTAGTAAAAATATTGAAGTTTTAAATTTTTTTTACAGTAAGATTCATGAATAAAATAATAAAATTATCGTTCCAACTTAAATTTTAATCCGACACAGTGATCTAACAGTTTTCTAATATCTCTATAAATATAATATGATTTTTACAGTAGATTATTGTAAAAAATTATAATTTTTGTCGTAATTTTAGGGTATAACCGGCAGTGACGTCACCTTTTTTTAATGAAACGACGTGGATGTGGCAGCTTCTTAATAGTGCCTCGGAAAATATGATATTTGTAATAATAACTTTTCAGATACAGTTATTATATTCCTTTTAATTCTATTAAAGGATAAAAAAAATTTACTGAAAATAATATCGAAAAAACACAGCACTACAACTACTACTAAATGTGACATAAATATCACACACTTATCCAACGGGTGAATATTAATCAATTAATGTTGTCAAATTACAAACTTGTCTATTTTTGCTGTGATTTTACGACTTATGTGTATTTTTTGTGTAATTTTACCAGTATGTCGTGTAAATAAATAGTAATTTTATTATCTTCTAAGTATCTAACACAGAAAAGTATTTTATTTATTCTAAGTATTTAACACAGAAGTATTTTACGCAAAAAATTCTAAATACTTAATATTTATAATTTTACAGATACCATAATGTAATAATTTAGGATTTTTATCAAGATAAACCTCGTAAATTTCCCACAGCATTTCACTTCCTTAATGAAGATTTTTTTCCAGATCTAAATCATATTATTTTGACATTATCTTATAACATCAGGATTATTTTGGATTATTTAAATATACTTTTTGCGTTTTGTTTTACAATTAATTTTATGAATGACTTTAAAATAACAAAATTACTTAAATCTCCGAATAATTCTTAATTTCATTATATTATATAGGTATTTCCATTAAAACCATTCCAGTTAGGTCACTCAAATATTTTTACAGTTTTTAAAAAAATTATAAATATTGATGATGTTAACGTATCATCAGCAATTATAAATGTAAATGATGGTAACGCATCCAGTATATTGTTTCTTTTTGTTTTAGAAAAAACATTTGTTGTTGAAAGAGGATGTGATCCACCGGGAAATACGTGTGAGAATATTCTCCAATTACTTGAAATCTCTTACCCCAACGTTGCTTCATTTGTGTGTTATACTTGTGAAACTGACTATTGCAACGGTGCTTCTGGATGAGAAAATCTTAAACAGGAATATATAGTTAATAATTGTATAAGTTTTGAAAAAAATTGTCCGTTATAATAAGTTATTAAATTATGTAATATAATACTATTTTTTCTACTCCCACATGGAAATTTGCTGTTTCCTTTACACTTAAGTGGCGAGTAAAGTAGGCTATTCCAGTTAACTGTGCGGCAAAATTTTATAACAATCCTAGATAGGTAATGAAACTGACCAATCACAGTAGTCAATTACAGAGAAGCCAATGTTGTTCTTAAAAGTACTGACCAATCACAGTATATTATTTTTACTGAGGCTCCGCCTTCTTTTTCAAGACACTAAATTATATAATTTAAATGCATATGGTACAATTTGTTATTAATTTGTTCAATATAATAAAATCTAGACGCATTTATCATAGATTTATCAATACTGCAACCTGCAGAATGTGCATAGAAAATGAATTTCATGTAGCATCATTTATCAGTTGGTTTTCCCATAATTAGTTTAACGTTTCGATAGTCGAGAGGTAGAGCGTTTATATGGAACCAATGGTCGTGAGTTCGAGCCCGGCAACCTGAAAACTTTTTTCACATTTTTTAGCATAAGGTCGTAGAAAAAATATACTGTTCAACTCGAGTGGATTGTCCATATTGCCCTCGGAAGTTTGAGCACGCCTACGGCGTCGTGCTAAATTTACTTCCTCGTGCGATATGGACGTCATATTCACTTTTGTTGTACTACTATTATAATGCAAGTCCAAAACTCTTCTATCAGTCATAATACTATTTTGTTTAAAAATGTTTTTATGTATGTATCTATCTATATAGATGATTTTGGCAAAACTAAATCAAATAGTGAAAACCTTGGCAGTACATGAGAGAACTAAATTAACTTTATGACATAGATTATGATTATATTTTTAGAAAAATGGGGGACATGCATTATTGATCTAACTATGTAAAAGGTTATTTTCATTGATAACTCTACATCCCCAAAGATGCCAACGACTTTGGCAAAAGTTTAGGTGATACAGCATCGTAAAGTGTTTTGAAAAACTTCCCACCGCAAGAAACGGGTTTCTGTTGGGGGAATTGAAATTTTGTATTCTCAGTCTGAAACTGTAATCAACCTCGACATTCCAGAAGATAGCAATGAGATTAGAATGTGACCATACCCATAAAATATAATAATTATAAGGTAGTAAAGTTTAGTGTCCGTGTAAGTAAAAATAGAAAGAAAGTTTTTTAGCGGCAGGCGGATAAAGTAGTGCATCTTTCTTTTGCATTAATGTACACAGGGACTCCAAAAAGTTCCCTGGGTCACATGTAGACAATGTGTTTACTTAAACGGACACAAAATCTACCATTTTATTTTTTTACGCGGCATTGTATTATGGATTGGTGCGCACCATAGTGGGCTACTGCAGCGCGATCTACATTTGAATTTACAAACCCGTACAAAAAGGCGTAGGGATGCGCAAAAACGTTTCCTACACTGGATGTGTTGGCCTACCGTACTTTGTTTATTGCCAGTTCTATGTTTTCACATCTTTTGCATTGAGTTAATTCCTACAGATGGCGATACTAGGTTTTCATCATATCTTTATTCTTAAAAATATGTTGAAAGCATATTTTCACTTTATTGGGAATTGCTTACATGTTATGGCTTTCTGATGAGTCCTAACAAGGACGAAACATCCTGTCATTGTCTACCTGTGCCTAAGGGAACCCATTACTTTAGGGGTCCCTGTGTGCTATACATCAAACGATAGATGCACTACTTTATCCGCCTGCCGCTAGAAACTTTCTTTCTTTAATAATTATACCTATACTTAATTATTATAGCGTAGCCAATTCAAAATACCGAGTTGTGTCGCAGGCGCATAAAAAATTAAGTACTAGGATATGCATATCGCTGCGAATTTTAAAAAAATCTGGTTTTTCTATTAGGACCAATGACTTTTTCGGTGATTTATTTTTTTAGGGTTTTTTTAATATTTCGTTCAATAATTATAAATAATTTTTTGTTTATTTTATCACTAGTCCTTCAAATTAGATAATACGTTATCAGTTTCATAATAAAAAGAAAAAATAGATCAAGAGCTCCGGAGATACTTTTTAAGTATTTTGTGAGCGTATAAATTTCTTACACAATAATTAATTGCACTTAGAAAGTAAAATAATCAATATTATAAAATCATCATGGCCCGAATCGTTGTCTTTACATTTGTCCTTGTTTCAATGGTTTTAGTAGGTAAGTTGGAATTAGAATAGTATCTAATAAGAATCTAGGACAAAGTTAAACTCTTGATGATGAATTCTTAGCAGTTTAGGTTTTAAGTGGTGTATTTAGGGAAGGGGGGGGCTGCCGTGCCGCAGCCCCCTCTGAGCCTAGGAGCTCGGGTCTAAAAGTCTAATGGCAACCTAATTTTCCGTCTCACACTTTTGGACCCTTAATTTAAATCTTTAAATAATGTATTCTTTGCTTAGATTACAAAGGTCTTGTAGGAAACGTTTAGTTTTTAAACTTTTCCTTCTAAAAGTCCTGTTTTATATAGAGATTAAGGTTTCGTACGCATATCGTTTCCGTTATTAATTTTATAGGAAAACGAGTAAGAATAATAATATTTTATAGTATTTTTTTATTATATACTTGTCTGTTTCGTTTTCCCTTTTTTAGAGCTATTTTAAATCAACAAAAATATAACCCAATGCAATAAAATATTTTTACAACGAAAACAAAAAACAATTAGGTATTTATTTTTAAAGAGAAAAAGTTAAGTAAAAAATTTTAATGGAAACATTTTTTTATAAAGAAGTGTGATAATTTATAATAAAAAAATAGTGCTGGAAGAAACGAGAATGTTTTATTATGAATATACAAAAAATCGTCAATTTTGGCGTGGTGAGCGATATTTACTTTATTTTTAATCAAAGAGAACCGAGCCCGAAAAACGCTGGTTAGAGTCAGACATACGTCTTATGTTAAAATTTTGGAATCACACCAATATTCATATTTTTCACAAATATAAAATATGTTTTTTTTTAATAAAGGAATATCAAAATAAAAACATTTACAAAATAAATTTAATCCAACCATGCAGAGGGGGAGAGGTAATAATTTAATTTTCGTTAGTAGTAGGTGAATTTTAAACGAACTTTGGGAGTTGCCTCAAAAATTTTTCCCCTGCGGCGCAACTGTCCCTTTCTCCAGAAAAAAAAATGTTCTACTTGCGCTCACTGAGCCCCCCCCTCCCTTCCCCGAGCATATTTTCTGGCTACGCCACTATTACCTCACACTGTATTACCATGTTCTGAAAATAGTTTACATGCTGCATATCCTAAACACGAATCTACCCGGACAACATTATTAATAGTCTTGATTTTCATTAAGGAGTACAACATTAGTAATAAAATGATTAATATTTTTTGGGTAAAATATGTTAAAAGAGCGAGTAGTCTATAAGTCATTACAATCAAACCGTGCCTTTCCACCTCATCGTTCGTGTTCTGCCTGCGCCGGGTGAGGCCAATAAATTGTATTTTTTTTAAACAAAATATTATAACAACGAATTTTACGATCTTTAAGTGGCTCGGCTTCAGTGAAGATTTTGAAGATAATATCGGGGGAAAGGATACCTACTTCCTCAAAAGATCTATGAGGTTATGTCACTCACAATTTCCTACTATTTATTCCAACATAAGCTATACTTCTCCGGAAGATGAACGTTTATACGTTCGAAAGATGTAGAGTACATTAATAAATAAAACAAGTGTTCTTATTGAATATACAGGGTGCGTCAAACTCAGTGGCCTATTAGAAATATTTGGAAAACGACAAAAGATATGTTTATGAAAATTTGAGTGTGTTCATAAGAGCTGGTGTTCTAGCGTTTAAAAATATTTTGAAAGGGGCGGTGTTGCCAGATCATCTTGAAACTCCTAGCAACTTTGGAATTTTAAATGAGACACCCTGTATATTATTTTACTTTTTGTTTCTGCTTAATAACACAAACATTTTTTGTATATAATAATCTATGCCTATCTCTTATAGTGTTTGAGATATTAATTAATTAGTCATTTTTTGGGGCCAAAACATGCTAACCAGAAAATCAAATATTTTTGTGATTAAGGCACCTAGAAAGTTAAAATTTTTACAGACGGTTCTTATAGCATGGCCATCTAGGAATTTTGATGATATATGAAAATATTTTTACACAGAGCGTCACAAAAAAACGTAAACTTCGTAATATAAATAAATGCAAAATTCTCAACTTTTTTAAATGGAACACACTTTATTTTATTTTCTTAACAACATCTAGTTTATATTTCCTATTAATAAGTATAACGTGTTCCTATACCTATCTCTGACCAATTCGAACTTACAAGGGGTTTAAAAAAATTAATAACTTAATTAAAAGGTTTAAACACATTTAATAGTAGGCTTTGGCAGAATTTGTTCGGAAACAAATGAAAAAGAAAAAATGTCAACTTAATTGGTTTGTCTATAATCTGTGTTTTTAAATTATTGACTAAAATGGCCAATATTTCTTATTCAAACGCAGAAATTTTGAATTTACTTTTTATACATGGAGAGTGTAATAAAATTGTATCAAGAACATGTAGACGATTTAATGAATTGTATCCCAATTCATCTCCAATGACAGGAAAAATAGAACGAAATATGTTGCAGTATAATAATGTGAATGTGTGACGTATAAATCCATAGAATGAATAATTTTTTTAAATATAAGATAATATAGGAAATTAAGTTGACATCTCGGTTGACATTTTTTCCGAACAAATTCTGCCAAAGCCTACTATTAAATGTGTTTAAACCTTTTTATTAAGTTATTAATTTTTTTAAACCCCTTGTAAGTTCGAATTGGTTAGAGATATATATATAGGAACATGTTATACTTATTGGTAGGAAATATAAACTAGGTTTTGTTAAGAAAATAAAATACGGGGTGTTCCATTTAATAAAGTTGAGAATTTTGCATTTATTTATATTACGAAGATTACGTTTTTTTGTGACGCTCTGTGTAAAAATATTTTCATATATCATCAAAATTCCTAGATGGCCATGCTATAAGAACCGTCTGTAAAAATTTTAACTTTCTAGGTGCCTTAATCACAAAAATATTTGATTTTCTGGTTAGCATGTTTTGGCCCCAAAAAATGACTAATTAATTAATATCTCAAAAACTATAAGAGATAGGCATAGATTATTATATACAAAAAATGTTTGTGTTATTAAGCAGAAACAAAAAGTAAAATTATATACAGGGTATCTCATTTAAAATTCCAAAGTTGCTAGGAGTTTCAAGATGATCTGGCAACACCGCCCCTTTCAAAATATTTTTAAACGCTAGAACACTAGCTCAAATTTTCAAAAACATATCTTCTGTCGTTTTCTAAATATTTCTAATAGGCCACTGAGTTTGGCGCACCCTGTATATATTAGTGAAGGTCGACTTAGAGTATTATATCTCCCCATTTAATGGTACTTTGTATATGCAGGCAAATTTAGGGCATCTTATACTAATACAATTTAATAAAACAGCTTTAGCTATGGCTTTTAAATTTGTCTTATTAATTTATTTGTACAAGAATGGTATTAATCCTAATTTCTATTTGACACTAAAATTGCCAATGCTGATAAAAATATTTTATTTTTAGGTATTCTTATCTAAATGCACACGTGTTTGTCAATATTTTGTTACACTTGAATGTTTTTTTTTTAATTTTATATTTTTAAATGTGCATTTCATTTAGAAATAATATTATATCCCTTTGAATATTAACGGGCCCTATTATCCCACTATCTCCTTCTTTAGTGCGCCCTGTAGTTATCCTGTGGTCATTAGAAATATACTTTGTGAAATGTCGCTTTTTGACAGACAACAGCGTGCAGTCACTGTTCCGAAAATGTTTATTCCCGGTTGTACAATTACGGCTAAAGCTTAGTTGAGCATTGAACCAAGCTCAAACTTCATTTTGACAACACCTTTACATTGTTGTTGGTTGTTCAAATGAAGTTTGAGCTTGGCTCAGCGTTGAATTAAGCTTATGCCATAATTGTCCAGCTGACATTTTTATGGGAAAAGAATCCCATCATGTTACGAAAAATTGGGATTTGAGAATTGGACAATTAAGAGATAGAGGGCGTTACCTTAATAAGCATCATCATAGGGATAATTTTATTTGCCATTACCTACAGACATTAGTTTTGTGCTCCTGAAATGATTTATTGAAATTTTTCAGTCCCAGACATCTCTTTTAAAATCCTGTAGATTTAATATCGTGTATCTTCTATATGTATAGGGTTGGGATTTTTAATGGACGCTGCTTCTAGTTGCTCTGGGAATAAAACGTCTCTTAAATTCAAAAATACGTCCTCAAAGATTTTTTATGGGCCTGGCTTTTGTCACGTGAAAAAAAAAAATGGGACCCCGAGGAGGGGCAGCTCTATTTATACTAGCTAGATGCACTGGAGCATGACCGAGATGGGCGCAGTCATGCGTTTAGTTCGTGTGCGGTATTTTAAGTTTACATCTACTTAACAAAGGTTTCCAGATATTTCTATATCTAATGATGGCTTACTAAAACAATCTGAGTTTTGGTATATGATCGCAGCTTCCTTGAACTTCCCTTTTCTCCAATGTGGTTCTTTATGCAGGATTTGAGCTTCTGTCCACTTGATGTGATGACCGTGTGCCTAGACATGGTCAGCTGCACCTGCTTTTCCGGTTTCTCCTTTAAGCGTATTGTTTCTGTGTTCCTTGACCCTAGTTTCAAGTGGTCTTAGAGTCTCACCAATGTAAGATCGGCCACATTCGCAGGGATCTGGTAGACCCAGTTTTTTCTGTCTTTTTGACCTGTTTGTTTTGTCTTCGTCAGGTGGCTTCTTAAAGTATCTTTCGAGCTGAATACCGTATTGATGTTGTATCGTTGTCCTAGTCTTCTAATAAGAACGCTTGTGGATAGAGCAATTACCATCTGTAATTCAAATGAAGCCCGCAAAGAAGAAACTAACTACATCAAAACGGACCTCAACAAAAATGGCTACCTCATGCATTTAGTTGATAAACTATTGGAAAATCGCAAGAATCGGCCAAATACACAAAAGAAGCAAATGGAGTTACAATCAACACTCAACATTCCGTATGTCAAAGGAGTATCTGAGAGAATTAACTAGGACAATGATACAACATCAATACGGTATTCAGCTCGAAAGATACTTTAAGAAGCCACCTGACGAAGACAAAACCAACAGGTCAAAAAGACAGGAAAAACTGTGTCTACCAGATCCCCTGCGAATGTGGCCGATCTTACATTGGTGAGACTCTAAGACCACTTGAAACTAGGGTCAAGGAACATAGAAACAACACGCTTAAAGGTGAAACCGGAAAATCAGGTGCAGCTGACCATGCCTGGACACACGGTCATCACATCAATTGGACAGAATTTAAAAAAAGGGTATATGTTACCAGACCTAGAAATCTGGAAGAGTTGAAGGCAAGGATTTGGGCAGAGATACGTTTAATCACGCCAGAAGTTTTGGAAAGTGTACGAGAAGAGTTCTACCATTGGTTTGATATCCGCTAACAGATTTCTGGGGCACCTTTTCAACAATTGCTATGCTAAAAAAGTGACATTACAGTTTTAAAGTTATTGTTAATGTAATTGTTCCTTAAATTAGTTCTTATTAAAATTCTGACACATAGTTGGACAGATGTATTAAAAAATATATGGATGAATTCCTTTTTCAATAAGCTTTCCAAAAAGGTGCCACCAGTGGTATCGTCTAATTTGAAAAGGTTGGTTTGGGCTGCGCCCCTCCTTTATGACCCCCCTTTATTTTTGGATTTTGAAGAAATCTTATCGCCAGATCCGCTATAAGAAGCGTTCCATTTAACATCCCCACCATGTATACTATCTAGCAGTGGTAACTTTGCTTTTAATTGACATATTAGGTATGTTAGTTGCAATGTTTTCTAACTACTAGTTTTTAAATCGCTATGTAGTCATCTGTAGTCATTTGTTTGAATTGATCATAGTGTCCTTTTAAGGAAACTAGAGGTGTATGGCTTTAGTTTAGATGCTATTGCCTTTCTTAAGGATTACCTAACGGATCGGCAGCAATTTGTTTCATATAAAGGATTTAACTCTCATAAGTACACTGCTTCTTCTGGAGTTCCCCAGGGTTCCAATCTGGGGCCATTATTATTTATCATTTTTATAAATGAATTGACACGTATTCTGATGGAGAATACACTTTTTTTTGATGACGATTTAAAAATGTTTAGGTCAATATCAAACATAAACGACTGTTATTCACTTCAGAATTATTTGGATCGGCTGGGGGTGTGGCTTGATCGTAATCGATTGAGTCTGAATGTAAGCAAATGCAAAGTATACATATTTACGAAAAAAAATACATGATCGACTTTGATTACACTATTTCTGCGGCGATACTTGATCGCTCGATTGCTGCCGGGGATCTGGGTGTAAATTTTGATTCAGAACTAACCTTTAGGCCAATAGGGCACTTGGTTTTATTGTGCGGAATTAAAGGAATTTACTAATATAGATGCCATAAAAACGCTGTATTTTTCATTTGTTCGTTCAAAGCTGGAGTATGCTTCTGAAGTTTGGAGCCTCTACTATGAAATTCATAAAGGCAGTATTGAAAAAGTCCAGCGTAAATTTTTAAAGTACTTAGCGTTGAAGCAAGATGGTGTCTACCCTGCAAGAGGTATTGCATATGACATACTACTTGATAGTTTTAATTTTTGTTCCCTGGAACTGCGAAGAAATGTATCTTCGATTATTCTATTATACAAAATCCTACATGGTAAAATTGATTGTCCTGACCTCCTCGCACAAATTAATATTTTGGTACCCAGATTAAACTCAAGGAATAACGTAACATTTTATTGTTAATACTAATGTATATCTTAATTCTCCAATTTATATGATGTGTACTAATTTTAATAGAATATCACATATCTGTGATATATTTGTATGTACTATTAGTGAAGCAAGGAGAGTGGGTATGCAATATCTTTAAAATATCTTCCGATCGACTGCTAATTGTTATATTGTTTTAATTCATCATTCAGTTGCACTGTATCTTTATTTGTAATAAGGTCTTTATTTGTATTTTCTTATTCACCGCCCTATAAATGGTTTATGTTGGGCTGTAATGCTAAATAAATAAATAAATAAATCTGCTGTAGAAGCTTGAACTGCTCGTTTTTAATCAGTATTAAGTATAGTTCTTATAAGATAAAGTTATTAGTTTAGATCTTTGGAATATCTTTAAGCATTGAATATCTTTATTTGTTTTTGAACAACCGAAGAAAAATTATATGTTCGGTGTATCTGTATAAAATCTTATCCTAAAGTGTTAGTAATTCAAAATTTCTTTCTCAGTTACCCTTTTCCATAAATAGCGTAATAATAGACATAAAAATATATTTTTATTTATAATTTCCTAGAACTCACCTCTAGAAGAATTCTCCATAGCATCGTGTGTGTAGTATCTTCAATAAGTTTGCGAGTGATATTGCATGAGGATGTGACAAACACCAATATACTTCACAAATTCACACAATCTATAAACTAAACTTCACAATCAGACTCAGAGCTTACTTAAGCTGTTGCAGATGAATGTATCTGTGAGCGTCAAACACTGCTGTTAATACTATGTGAAATAATAAATAAATTAGATGTGGCCATTCAACGTCATCCATACGTGTAATATTAAGTATTTTTTTGTTTTAGGAGTATATGGTCGATACTGTAACCTGTGCAACTCCTACTCAGACGCTGACCACACCGCCTGTGTAGATCCAATGAGCCCATACCCAGCAGTCAATTACACATTTTGTCCAGATACTTATGCTTGCACAAGAGTTTCTTATATAACACGTAGGTTTATCTATCCTATTGGCAAACTTGAATCTAGGGTACCGATATAGACGCAACAGACGGAGATTATTAGTAGCTTTTAACACGTTAAACAGAGAACACGCTATTCTTTACCTCCCATCTTCCATTCTTTAGAACACGCGATCGAAGCATTCGATACGTCGACTGCTGATATGCTGGGGGATTTATGGAGTGAGGGGGAGAGGAAGTACACGTTAGCCAGTACCCCTAAAAAGCGCCACTGGATATGACTATGATCCAAAACCAATGTTGTTTTTTGTATTATTAGTAACAAACCTTCTTTTTAAAAAAAAGGTTTCAAGTGATTCAAAGTTTTAAAAAAGAACATAAAAAGATGAGGTAGTAGACAAATTGTAATAAATAACAAATTAGAAAACATTTTCAAACCTTTTCATTTTAAGGAGAATTATACAATATAATTAATTCTTTTTTAGAAAAGCAATTTGTAGTCTCGAGGGGATGTGATCCAGGTGGCGATACCGATACTTGCAATAATATATACCAAGAACTTTATAACTACTATCCTGATCTTGCTGCATTTGTATGCTCCGCATGTTATACTGACCTATGCAATGATTAATAGAAGTTTCTGAAAATAATATTGAATTAAAAGAAGTAACATCGAAGATGTAAAATTCCCTAAATATATTGTAATGTCTAAAATAAAAATAAATAATGTTAAATTAAAATTATTGTTTATTATAGTATAACTTTTCTTTTACTTTAAAATAGTGGCGGCTCGTGTATATTGAGTATGGGAGGACACAGATCTAAGTATGCAAAATTGAGTGTCTGCGGATATTTTTCTAAGTTGCATGACTTACAAATTCATATCGAAAAAATAACCAAGGATTCATGTTTCTTTATTTTTTTAAGGGCATCCTATCAATATTTTAAATAGAATGTTTCTTATAACTGCTCTGGGAATAAGATTTCTCCAAAAATACGTCCTTAAAGATTTTTTATGGGACTCGCTTTTGTCATGTTAAAAAAAAATGGACCTAAAGGGGGGGGGGCACAGCCTCAACCAATTTTTTTTTTAATTAGACGGTACTACTTGTGGCACCTTTTTAGAAAGCTTATTGGTAAAGGTATTTGTCCATATTTTTTTACATGTGTCTAGTGATGTAAATGAAAAAAAAACAACGTTTTTTTTTCAAAACTAGACGTTTTTTTTTTGAAAAAAAAACATAGGTGGTATGTTTTTTTTCTAAATTGGGTTTTTTTCACAATAATTAAAAATCTGTATTATCTTGTTGAGTTTCTTAAAATAAAGTGCAATCAACACGAAAATATTTTTACATTTGTCAATAAACATATATTTAAAGAAAAAAACGAACATAAACCATCAACTTATAAAAAAAAATAACACAAAAACCTTGTAGTTCTACTATACAAATAATAGGTATAAAAAAAGGGTAATATATAACATACAGTAACAACAGTAAATACTCTTTATACAGTGTGGTCATTTAAGTCTGCAATATATGGGAAATTTTTTTATTACCGATTTCTCAGAAAATTTTATTCTTGATAAAAGTTGGTGCATCTTCGATAATCATCTTAGGTGTACTTGGAATAGATGCTAGTCAAACGGTGTACAGGGTAGGGCAAAAAATATAAAACTTCTATAAGAATAAAGTCCCCTATTTCAGAAAATTCAACAAAATGTTATTAAGAAAAAAGGTGTTTAGAATTAAAAGTCATGCATAGGTTTAAAAACGTGCCTTCCTATATTCTTCCCTTTTTTGTCGATTATTTTGTACAATTTTCTAATAAACATTTAAAATAAATAATTTGTAATTTAAATGAGAGTTTTTTAATTTAAAAATTATCATTACTAATGTTTTATCTTGTTAAAAATAATTTTTAGGGTATTTTAAAGTTTTGTTTAATGCCCTTGCAACAAACATGAAGTTTGTGATTCCTTAATAAATTAAAAAGCTAAGTTAGTTTTACAAATATGCTTGAATTTGAACAAAGATATGTGAAATTGATTTGATTTTGTTTAATTTGTGAAGGTCTTTAGGGTGAATATAAGAAAAAAAAAATTTTGGGAAATAATTAATATTTTCAAAAAATGTTTATTTTTTATTTTAGGAGGTCACGTTTTCAAACCCATGCATAGCTTTTAATTTTAAACACATTTTCTTAATAACATTTTGCTGAATTGTCTGAAATAGGGGTACTTTATTCTTGTAGAAGTTTTATATTTTTTGCCCTTTGTCTTTTAGGCACGCGACGTGAAAATTGAAGCCGAGTTGGATAACCCGTCTAGTGGCTAAAAGACATCGTTTCGTAACGAATTATATACAAGATTTTTTGTGAAAGCGGAGAATTTGAAAATTTAAGGTTTTATTAGTATTTTTAAACATTTTGAAAACTAGGCAGGCAATCTGTTTCTAAGGCATTGTTTATGCATTATTTAATGTCAAGTGTGTTGTCAAATTCAAACGTCGCGTTTTGATTTTTTTCCCGCAAAGTTTTTCGAAAAAAATTATTTCAAATGAGTGATATTGTCTGAGTCTTTGGAAATTAAATAAGCTGCTGAAGCTGCGCTATCCTTATTAGTACCAAAAAAATCGAAACATTTATACGAAAAAACCTACGACAACTTTGAAACCTTGGCCAAAGAAAAACATATTGAGAACTTTACAGCAAAGGTATTACTAGCCTATTTCCTTAAGCTATCCACTACCTTAAGGCCATCAACTTTGTGGAGCAAATATTCGATGCTCCGCACCATGTTTTATCTGAACAAAAACGTAGATATTTGCAAATTTACAAACCTTATTGCATTTTAAAAAAGAAAAGGTACCGGATATCAGCCAAAGAAATCAAAAATATTCACAAAGCTGGAAATAGAACGCTTTATAAAACAAGCTGATGATAAAGAATTCCTGTTAGCCAAAGTTGTTTTAGTCGTTGGATCATTTGGAGCATATAGGAGGGAAGAAATCACATTTTTGAAATTAGATGCCATCAAAAATTGTCAGTCGTTTATCAGTGTCAAAATTCCGAACACAAAAACTCATGTTCTAAGAATGTTTACGATTACTGAGGGATCAATTTTTTAGATCTATTTTGTAAGTACGCAAAACTTCGTCCACTAAATACGACTCATCGGCGATTTTTCTTGACATATCGAAGTGGTAAATGCTGTACCCTGCCAGTTGGAATTAATACAATTGGAGGTATGCCAAAAAAAACAACAGAATTCCTTGGACTCTCCAACACCAATGAATACACTGGCCATTGCTTCCGGCGCACTTCGGCGATCAAGCTTAGTTACCGAGGGTTATATAGAAAATTCCATTGAACAGAAAAACGAAATAGCAAAAAGAATCATAGGGCAGAAAGATACGCCAAATACAAAAATAAAAAAGTTCACTCAGAAGCAGAAGTTAGCATTGTCAGTATTAGCAGTTTATCCATTCCGACTACTTATAATTACATTGCTCTTACAGAAGAGAAGCTAGATGCCTCTAGAATTTAGTTCAACAGTTTACATAATTGTACATTTAACATATATAATAAGTAGATAATTTTCATTGATTTTAATGTTTCATTTTTACTTTTAGGCACTAGTGCCTAAAACTGTCACATTTAGACACTAGTGCCTAAAAGAGTTTCATTTCGAATTTCTAATCAATATCGAAATATGTCTATTTCGAAACGCTTTCAGGAAAAATTATTGGCAGTATTAAATCTCTATAGTTTGCATTTTTGTTTTTTTATTTGATTTAGGAATAATAAACATTACATAAAATAGAAGAGAAAATTTCCAAATAATATATTTGAAAAGAAGACTTTAAGAATCTTTAGAATAAGTACTATTGCCAACACCCTATAGTATATTTGAAAAATATGGATAAACGTAGTTATGAACTTGGGCAATTAAAATTAGTCAGAACGGATTTCTATATTTTCGGTGTAATGGTTTAAAGCCAGCTTTGCATGTAACAAAAAATAGGAAGAAATGTCTATATTTTAAAAACGGTTTATTTAACATAAAGAACTAGTATACAACTTCAGGTATAACCGAAAGTTGCACAGGTTGCAAAATCTTTTAATTAAAAACGGCATGTTCACAATCTCATCGTGCAAATTTTCAAATTTCTATATACGCCATTTTCCCTAATACGGATAAATGGCCCATCAAGTGATTTCAACAACTTGTACATCCTAAAATGGCAAAACCCAAAAAATAAAACATCTATACCAAAAACTATTTATTTATTCTATTGTCCTTATAATGTTTTGTTTGTGTTTTCTAAAAAATTGAGTAACAGTTCAAATAATAACAAATTAATCTCTTATAAGTATTAGTAAGAAACCTATTATTGAAGGAGATAAATAAGTTCTAAGTACACGATATAAGCCGTTTGTCTATCTATAAATTGAATAGTGTAACCTAACCTAAACAATCGTTTTTAAAAAGCGAACTAACAATAACTATAACCATGTTTCGTTTAACCATCTTCGTTCTACTGTGCACTGTTTTAGTGGGTAAGATTTTTATAATTTTTTAAGATCATTTTTTTTTTTCGAGGACCTGTCCATATTCCGGATAACGATAGTTTCTAACTTTTATTCGAGTCGAAAGACAAAACTTTTGCTACACAAGTACCTGAGAAAGTAAAGCTGGTTTTTTCGAACCGTTTTTCCAGCGAAACAAGCGTAAAATTTTTTCCATATCAGTAACTTTTTAATAATAAATATATTTAAAGAAAACGCAAAATAAATTCTTTCATGGAACTGGCCAAATAAGCTGCAAGTAAAACCTTCTCCTACCCGGGCCAAGACCAGCCTCGTTGTTGTGTCCTGGTTAGCATTGCTAACCAATTAATCTTAAATTTATGTTATGTAATAATATAAATTAGAAGTAGGAAAAACCTGAAATGTACACAATATATAAAATAAATAAAGTATGTTTTAAAAGTAAAAAAGTTAAAGATTCCGGATGCCGGTTTTGGCCGATTGTGCTTACCCTGTTTGATTTTCACACCTATTCAGTGATCCCAGCTCCTTGTACTAGTTTGTGTAGGTCAACTGTGGAAAAAAATTGAAAAATTGAAAGTCAGAATTTCTTAATGTAAAAACTATAAGTAGTAGTAATTAATTTTATAATATATTTCTTTAATTAAATAAAAAAAAATATATCGCATCAGTTACTTTTTGCATTAGTAAATAATTATTTATACTGATTACACTAATAAAAAAAGGGGTAAATATTTTAATTTAATTACTACCGAGGTGTTTATAAAGAGAACCATTTATTATTGCATAACATTTTTACTTTAGGTGTCCTTGGAACTAGAACTTGCTACTTATGCAACTCTTACTCTGATAGAGATCATACTGCCTGTGTCGACCCCATGAGCCCATACCCAGCAGTCAATTACACAGTTTGTGCTGATTCCTACGTTTGTACAAGAGTATCATACATCACTCGTAAGTTTAGATTATGTACTTTTTATGAATTTTATTTGGGTAAAAATTGATATTGCTTCAAGGAGAGTGGGACAAATGATGGAACATTTTGGGTGCTATCTATTCACAAAGAGATGATGAGTTTTAAAAGAGTATTTAAAAATTATTAAAGATCCCATTTTAAAATCTTATCTGTTTACAGAAAACCCAATATTGTCGAGTGTTAGATAATGAATGTTTGTTTTCATTTTCTGTAAAACCTAATTATATACATATGATATTGATCAAAATTGATAATTTAATTTTCAGAGAAACAATATGTAGTTTCAAGAGGATGTGATCCATCTGGTGACACCTGCAACAACATTTACAGGACTCTTTATTCTTATTATCCTGATATTTCCAGTTTTAACTGTTATTACTGTACTGCCAATTATTGTAACTCTGCCGCCGGACTGATGACACAAGGACCTCTTCTAGAAGAAAAATCTGACGTAGTTGATATCAAGCCATGAATCTTTTTTTATTATTTAGGTTAAGAATGTTTTTAATATAACAATTTTCTACTGACTTCTTTGTTATTTTTGTTGCTACTCATTACCGTTTTCTACTTTCGTTAAATGGACAAAAAGCAGACTTATAAGCCGAAACCTATAAGTCTGGTAACTTAACAATATTAATTTTGGCAATCAAGTAATTCTCGCTCTCAGATTTATCAACTCTTTTGGGATTTACATTACTTAAAATCTTACTTTTAAAGAACATATAGAAAAAAAATGAAATATTTTTGGAACTTTCAGTTGAACCAGTAGTTCCACAAAAATAAATTACCTGGCCAAAAATTCAATTTTACGTTGTGTACAAATCTTTCAAATTTCATTCCATTAACTTAAAAAACCAAAAAGTTATAATGGCAAGCCACCTTCGGCGGACACCTGGTATACATATAGCCAATTTAAGTGCAAATATTTTGTGAAATTACATATTACACATTTTTTGAATTGCTGCTTCTGGCTTCTTTAGAAGTGCCATATAGTATTTATCGGTTTCGTTATCTTAAGTAATCGATAAATAAACTGCCAATAATATTAGCAAATGTTGCTCCTAACTTTTCTTTTTATAACTACTTATGCAAAATATTAATAATTTGAAAGAAAATTCTTCTTCTGTATTAACAATTTGTTCAAATGATATTCCATTATCCACAGCCATAACAATGTCACAAACTTTCATTCGGCGGTCATATGATATCGCAGATCCTATGAATTATTTTTTGATAGGTTTTGGACATTCTAATATAATATTCAATTACATTCTAAGTACGACGCTTGTGTGCCCTCATCTCTTTAAAAGAGCCGAAACATTGTGTGCAGTACTTACACATATTCCGGTTCACCGCAGATCCGCATAAGGAGATGATGTTGAAGCATCGCGTTGGTCGTAAACTTAGCATCGCACGTCGTGCAGACGTGTGGGGGAAGGGTCGTGTAGGGAACCAGAATGAGATTTCTTGGTTTCCGAGGTGTTCGGTCTAGCCTTTGGTAAATACCCCCCTCTTGCTATAGTCCCCTTTGTGGTGGATGAGGGTTAGGCTCTGCCTTGCGACATGCCCAGATGTGTGAGGGAAAAATTGCACCCTGTCGGTCTTGGCGTATTGATTAGAAGGTGGCGCCATAAAAGGGGGCTGATCCCTTATCCAGGTGTTAGCCGCGATAAGGACATGCTCATCACGTTACCCGACTCTCGGTTGTAGCAAGCCACGGAACCCACCCGGTTTTAAGGTAGAAACTCAATAAGGAACACACAGAACGACTTGGCGCACTGAAAGGGCGGGTTCGTAAAAGCTCGAAAATACTATCTGTGCACAATATGTCACCGACTCTACCTTAAGAGAGTTTATTCTAATATACCCGGTGATTTTTTAGTTCACGCCCTGCGACTTTTAAATTAATAGAATTTTTGGAATGTTAGTTGCTACATTTTGAAAAAATATGCGAGTTACCAGACTATTGAAATATGTGACATATTACCCTAAGAAAGAATTCATTAATATTTAAAGCGTATGACATGTCTTACTTCTATAAAAAAGAACGTGATTTACAAATCGTATTTCTATTGGCTACCTTGTTTAAATTAAAAGAAGAAGGCCGTAGGATAACATAGTCTCTTGAAATTGAACGAGATCTTTTAAAATACCTTTTTTATTTTTGGTTAAAAACAAAATTACCAAGAACGTTTGTACTAGGGAGTGACAAAGGATTCTTAATTCTTCAAATTTATACCTGTTTATATCTCCTTAAAAAACGAAATTGAGTCCGATAACTTAATATTTTAACCATTTTACCACAAATAGGCCGCAACAGAAAAACAATTTAATACTTAGCATTCACCTTAAGACTACTGGAGATGCTTACCAGTTAAAACGTTGTTATTTAAATAAATAAAGACAATGCAAGTCCAAAACTCTTCTATTATTCATGAAAGAGCATTGGCTCCAACCTTAAATCAGACAGGAAAAAATACTTGTTATAAAGTGTAATTCGAAAATGGGTATTTTTAACGGAGATGTTAAGATAAAGAAGATATTACTATAACGTTAAGGCTAAATCGAAGTTGTCTGATTAGTAAATCAAAGGTCACTTTAATTGGGATGTTGGATGTTGCCCGATTAGGTAATTCATAATTAAATTCTTTCCTTCCTGCAACCCGGAATAAAATATCTTGATATTTAGATTAGCTAAATTTAATTATCTTTAGTGAATATGTTTAGGCTATATTATTGTTGTACACCGGTAGTTATCCTCACATAGCCTGTAATACGGGGACAAGTACAACGAAAGCATAAATATTTACTATATTTAATAAAATATTTTAGTTATATTCCACATAAAGGGGCTATTAGCTGTATGTGGGAAAATGAGGTATGTAGAAATTTGAAATTTGCACGTTGCTGTTTGTGAATATGCTCTGTTTAACATCAATATATGGAACCTTCTGCAACTTCCGGTTACACGCTCACACACCCGAAATTGTAAACTACTTCTTTAGAAGAATACCATGTATAATATATTTTTTGATTCTAAATCAAATTAGATTTCCATGTCTATATGTTTTTTTGAGGTCGCTGAATCCAAATTTGTCCTTCGTTTTACCCTATCAGGGGCCAATTGAGGCGTAAAACCACCTTTAGATATGGGAATCTAGTCCAGCGAACATAACTTTTTTAGAAAAGAAGGTTTTTTAGCGGCAGGCGGACAATGTAGTGCATCTATCTTTTGCACTGAGTACACAGGGACGCCAAAGGTAATGGGTTCCCTGGGGCACAGGTAGACAATGACAGGCTGTTTCGTTCTTATTAGAACTCATCAGAAAGCCATAACCTGTAAGCGACCCCTAGTACAGCGAGACTATGTTTTCAAGGCATTTTTAAGAAATAAAAACGCGATGAAAACCCAGTAACGCCATCTATAGGAATCAACTTAATCCAAAAGATACTCGTGACGAAGCAACAATAAACCAAATACGTTAGGCCAACACACCAATATAGGCAACATTTATCGCATCCCCCAATTTTTCTACGGATTTGTAGATTCAAATAAGCTCGCGCTGCAGTATACCCACTGTGCGCTACCAAGCCGTAATACAATGCCGTGTTTTTAAAATAAACTAGTAGAGTTTAGTGTCCTGTCCGTATAATTAAATAGAAAAGAAGGTTTTTTAGCGGCAAGCGGACAAAGTAGAGCATCTATCTTTTGCATTGAGTACACAGGGACGCCAAAGCTAATGGGTTCCCTGGGGCACAGGTAGACAATGACAGGCTGTTTCGTTCTTATCGGAACTTTTCAGCATGCAAAAGATAGATGCACTACATTGTCCGCCTGCCGCTAAAAAAACTTCTTTTTTATTTAATTATACGGACACTAAACTCTACTATTTTATAACTTTTTTATTTTCCAGTCCCACGAAAAATTTTTCAACACTCTGTATAGCTATAAATTCATATTTGTATATGTATATATCAAGGGTGGGGACTTTAACTGGAATACATTCGATATTATTAAAACTGCTGAAGTTGCGCCTACAAAATTTGGTATGTGGGGGTTTTGGAGCATGCGGAATTGGATTATAATGTTGGCGCGCAGTTGCCAGAGTTCTTAGCTTTGCGCTACACGTAGTGAATTGGGCGTGTCAAATTTAGTAAGATCCCAAATTTACAAAATTCTATTGTCACTAGTTGCTAAGCTATGGCAACACTGTAGTTCCATTAAAAAGTACCGGGACGCTTATCTATCTTAAAGTAGCGTTACCTTGTTAACATCCAGCTAACATCATTGTGAAATATATGATCGAAATAGACGCAAGAAAAACATAATAATTTTTGGTATTGATGAACCAAACCAAAAACACTCACATGAGGTCAGAATCGATAAAGACTTAGGTGAAATCAGATCTGTTCTAGGTGTGGTAGTTCCGGAATTAAATCTTCAAAATTTAAACTTAAACCCGATACGATTAGGGCGCTTTACAGGAGGTAAAAAACGACCAATCAAAATTGCCATGGGAGATGAACGCGCCGTCCAGAATATTATTCGTCATGCTAACGCCCTAAAAAATAGTAGATTTAGAAATAAAATCAGCATATCCTATGATCGTACAACGCGTCAAATTGAATATTACAAGAAAATTAAGGCCGAATTGCTTGAGAGGCAAGCCACTGGTGATACAAATTGTAAAATCAAATATATTAATGACATGCCAAAGATTGTGAATTTAAACTAGAATTGCCCGACAAGGATAGAGAACTGGTATGTGCATATCAGAACGTTCGAGGACTCAATACTAAAACGGACAGTTTTTATCAGTCGGTCAGTGAAGGTGAATTTGATATCATTGCAATAAGCGAAACTTGGCTTAAAGGCGACGTTTACAGTTCTGAACTGTTTCCCGATCTGTACGATGTTTATCGCAAGGATCGCAAATTTGGTATTGTTAGAGAGAGTTGTGGTGGGGGTGTACTGCTGGCTTTTAAGAATTGTATTAAAACGCAGGTTTTAAAAACAAATGATTTTGATGAAAACTTCCCAAATATTGACTTGCTTTTGTGTAAATGCACCTTTCAATATAAGATTTTGTTTATATTATTATTGTATGTACCTCCCTCTGTATCTGCAGGTGATTTCGAGTTATTTTTTGAAAGCCTTGAACAGCTGGAATGTTTACAAACAAAGAATGTGCTTATTTTAGGTGACTTTAATGCACCATATTTTGTAAATTTAGATAATTCTGATTCAAAAACATTCTGTCTGTCTAGGTTTATGAATTTTGTTAATTTACGGCAGTACAACGAAGTGCTTAACAGTACAAATAAAATGTTAGATCTGGTGTTAAGCAGCGTAAACTGCTCAGTTGTCAGGGATGTCGAGCCGTTGGTGCCCGAGGATAAGTATCACCCCGCTTTGATTTTGACTTTCAGTAGTATGGGCTTCAAGGAGCGCGAAATGTCGCCAAATAGCTTAACAAAAACTTATAATTTTCGCAAAGCTGATTTTCCTGCTTTATATAATGCTATTTTACACACTAACTGGGATTTTTTAAATGAATTTAAAATCGCTGACTTAGCTCTAGAAGGTTTTTATAATCGACTGTATAACATTTTTGATGAATTTGTCCCTGCTTATAAAAACTTTAAAAGGCGTTTTCCATCCTGGTATACCTCGGATATTATAAAAAATATAAAATTAAAAGCAAAAATGCACACCAAATATAAAAAAACAAATATTAATCGATACCTTTTGGAGTTTAGGCGACTAAGATCTGCAATAAAGGAGCAAATTAAGGTTGCTCACAATACTTACATTGATAATATGCAATCCTCAATTGTGAACGATTCTCAAAGATTTTGGCGCTTCATAAACTCAAAAAACAGTACATCAAGAATCCCGGGCGAGATGTACCTCGGGGATCAGCGTCTCGATGAACCTCAGGATATCGTGAACTTTTTTGGCGAGTTCTTTCATAGTGTATACATACAGGGTGTATCTGATAGGTGCGATCAACCAGTAAATAATGTTATTGATGAATACTTACCAATCCTTCAACCAATAACGGAACAGGACATTAAAGATGCCTCAAAAAAACTTAAAAACAAAATGACATCAGGGCCGGATAATGTTCCTTCTTTTGTTGTGAAGGATTGTATAGGGGCTCTGGTGACACCACTATTAATCATTTTTAACCTATGTACATCAATGTCAACTGTGCCAAAAATATGGAAACAGGCAAGAGTGTGTCCTATATACAAGAGTGGTGAGCGAAACCAAATTAACAACTACCGCCCGATCTCCTTACTTTGTAACTTTTCCAAAATTCTAGAAACAATACTGTATAGGCGAATTTATATGTCCGTTTGTAAAAACATTGCAGTTGAGCAGCATGGATTTATGAGTGATAGATCAACGGTTACTAATTTATCATGCCTCACTCAGCTAGTGTCTCGTGTGCTAAACAATCAGGGACAGGTGGACGTAGTCTATACAGATTTCTCAAAGGCATTTGATAGGATAGATCATGTATTGTTGTTACACAAGCTAAGGGGGTATGGTTTTGACGAATCAGCCCTGGAGTTTTTTAGATCATATTTAACAAATAGAGAACAGTTTGTTTTTTACAATGGCTTTACATCTAATAAATATATCGCATCCTCTGGTGTGCCGCAAGGTTCCAACTTAGGACCATTACTGTTTCTACTTTTCATCAATGATTTACATAAGATTATAAACTGTAAAAAGCTAACTTTTGCGGATGATTTAAAATTATTTTTGCTAATTGAATCTCTTAGTGACTGTATTTTCTTACAAGAACAACTGAATTTGGTTCAGGGTTGGTGCGACAGAAACAAACTCAACCTTAATGCAGCTAAATGTAAAATTTTGACCTTTAGTCGCAAAAAACAGCCACTATTGTATCCCTATTCCATCTCAGGTGAGGTTTTAGAGCGCCCCAGGTCGATAAAGGACTTAGGCGTCTCCTTCGATCCTATGTTGACTTTTGTTGAACATATAAATAACATAGTTTTGGAGGCAGGCAGGATGCTGGGCTTCATCGTGCGCAACTGCAGAACCTTTTATGACCCAAGAGTTTTTAAAACATTATATTTTTCTTTTGTCAGATCAAAGCTTGAATATGCTTCACTGATTTGGAATCCTCTTTATGCATGTCACGTAAATAACATCGACAAGGTTCAAAAAAGATTTTTAAAATATTTAACATTTAAATCAGAAGGAGTGTATCCTGAGCAAGGAACTGCTTACGATATTTTATTAAATAGATATAATTTTATAACCCTAGAAAAAAGGAGAGCAGTTACATCTCTAGTATTTTTATTTAAGTTGCTGCGCGGTGGAATCGATTGTCCTGATCTGCTATCTCAAATAAATTTGTTTGTACCTAGAGTGAATACTAGACATCATTTAACATTTTTGTGTGAAAGAGCAAGAACAAATGTAATGATTAAATCTCCTATAAATTTTATGTGTTACAATTTTGAAAGCATGTGCGAAGATTGCGATATATTTACATGTAGCTTGCGCGATCTGAGGAGGATTGTCGAGGCTGGTCATTAACGAAATTGTTATATATACCTAATAGTATGTGTTATTAATTGGTGTTATTGTAATATAGTATACGAATGTGTGCATAATATGGCGATAATTTTGAATCTATTGTATTTCCATTATTGGTGATTTATGTTTACAAACTTATATAGTTGTATTGAATCGAGTACAATATTATTTATATTCAATTTTTAATATTGCTCTGTAAATGGGTTTCTTGTTGGGCAATAAAGCTATTATTATTATTATTATTATTATTATTATTATCTCCATAGTTACTAAATTATTGACAAGCTTCAAGAAAAGTTCTTGTCGTGTCAAAATAGCTTCTTTAACTGAAACCTTAAAGAGAGGCAAGGTCTTTAGATAGATAGGTTGCCTTGTAAGCTTGGTGTCATGGCGGGCGAAACGTCATCGCCTACGTCACAAAACGTCTTTTCAGACATTTGTATACAGAATTAGCATTGTTTATTCTGTTATTTCTGTTTTTGAAGTGGTTTTCAGCGAATTTTCAAAGTTGTAAGGTGTTTTAGAGACTTATATTTAAAGATAAAGAGACATTTTATCAATATATTCATCAGTATAGTGCAATAAAAGGTAAATAATAAACATAAATGACATTCAAAGTGAATTAGGTAAAAATTATTTTATTTGTATTTTTAAGATGCCTGGGACGGTATGTAGTATCGCTACCTGTAAAAGCAGCCAAGCAAAGGCAAAGAGGGATGGAGAAGCTGTGCGGTTTTTTACATTTCCTAAAAATCATATAGTAAGAAAGCAATGGGTTAAACTTTGTTGTAGAAAAGACACCTTTAACCCTAACCACAAAAAGATTTGCAGTAAACATTTTGAGTCTTGTCAATTTGAGGACGAAATACACTCTAAATTAATTAACGCTCAACCTAAGAGGCTAAAAAAAACTGGTAAGTTAGAAACAAATATAATGTAACTTAAAGTTAACATAGTTTTGTAATTTTAGCAATACCCATATTAGTATTGCCAAATAAAACCAACAAGACCCCATCAGAGAGAAAAAAAAGGATAGAAAAAAAGAAAAGGAAGGAAATTATTTCTAATCTTCTGAAACCTAAAGAAAATACAATTAATATTGTAGAAACTCTTTCTCGACTTTCTCCCCCTGTTTTTGAAATTGAGAATTTCCCATCAACAAGCAAAACTACGCCTTATGAAATTTTATTTAAAAAGTACTGGGATCTTGAAGAAGAAAATGAATGTTTAAAAAACCAAATTAGCAATGATAAACAAACAATAGGAAGTAGGGATGTAGTTTTTCTTATAATGTAGCTTAATCAGTGGCGAAGCACGTATTTTGGTCTGGGGGGAGGGGTGGCTGTAGTCATAAAAAAACTTTTATTGTCATGATATCGCCAAATTTTATTGGACTCAACAACTGGGTTTTTTCATCTACTATCTACTACTAAATTCATCAATTATCAGGTGCTTATTCGCCTTTAGATACGCCTTTGAGCTTAACTGATGGTTGATCTGTACAACTGTTACCTTTTGCGTTGTCATAAATTAAAGTAGTTTTAGTAAAATGTTTTTGTATTCAAACAATAATTATTTACTTTTTTATCTGTGCAGAACAATAAAATATAAGTTTTATAAGAAATAAACAAAATTTATATATATTTTTAAAAATAAACATTGATAACAGCAGCTACAACTCGTACATTTTTTTTTAAAGTAAACTTTAAAGTGAGTAAAATGAAATTGCACCCTGTGTTTGGTCTGTATTTGTAGACTTATCTACCTACAATAAAAGAAAAACAGAAAACTGAATATTTAATATTACGGTCCAAGTTTCAGTTCAATTTTATTTTTATAAAATTCGCTTCCAGAAATAAGAAAACTAATTTATTAGGTCCATAAATACTAAAATTTTCTAAAAATGATCAAATATATATACCGCGCTCTGTTCATTTCATAGAAAGGCGTATCTGTCTCTCTTTGTCTGTTGCATTCATAATAGACCCGTATAACAAAGACGTTTTGTGACGTCATCAGCAGGCTAATTGGTCAGAAGTTACCAGACAACCGTTCTTTTTAGTAGCCGTGAAAGAGAGGTACCTTTTAATAGAACTACAGTGTTGCCATAGCTCAGCAACTAGTGAAGATAGAATTTTGTAAATTTGGGATGTTAATAAATTTGACACGCCCAATTTACTGCAATAAAAATAAATTGGGCATTCTGTCAGGATTTAAATAAGCTTCAAAATGAGTATTTATTTTTTTGCTGAATAATGAGACATATGTTAATAAGTGAGGGAAAAAATATACACACAGTCTGCTCCACTAGTTTATTAGAAGGTTTTCTATTTAGAAAAACCTCATTGTCATATATCGAACATGTTTCGAAGGCATAAACCGTCATCATCAGCGAAATCAAAATAATATTTTACATGAAGGGATACTCTCGACATTGCATATTTCAACTGAGAAGCAGGGAAAAAAAAACTTGACTTTAATATGTTTTCCAAAAATAAAATTAAACTCCAAATGCATCCGAAGTATGGTCCATCATAATTCTCTGCTTCCAAAATTTTTTAGCATTTTAATTTTCCGTTTTAATTACATCATGTAAAGTATTTTAAAAAACTTTTCTTTCTTCTTTTTTTTGCTTCTCAGCTCAAATATGCAATGTCAAAAGTATCCCTTCATGTATAATATTATTTTGATTTCGCTGATGATGAAGGTTTACGCGTTCGAAACATGTTCGATATGACAATCAAGTTTTTCTGAATAGAAAACCTTCTAATAAACTAGTGGTGCAGACTGTGTGTATATTTTTTTCCTCACTTATAAAATCACTCCACTGAGAGATGGACTACTTCCACAACATATGTTAATAGTTTAATGTCAATAAAATTATTGACAGTATTAATTATCCACAATTTGTATTTTTGTTTTAATTCGATTTAGGAATAATTAATACATTACATAAAATTGAACAGAAAATTTCCACATAATTTTAGAATGTAATAATATATTTGAAAATAACATGTTTTTGAGCTTTAAAATCTTTAGAATGAGTAATATTGCCAACACCCTGTAGGATATTTTGAAAATATGGATAAACGTAGCTAAGGAATTGGGTAATTAAAATAAGTCACAACGGATTTCCATTTCCTTTATATATTATTTTCGGTGTAGTGGTTTAAAGCCAGTAATAAAAAATAGCAAGAAATTTCTATATTATGAAAACGGTTTATTTAAAATAAAGAACTATTATTACTACTACTATTATACAACCTCAGGTGTAAGCAAAAGTTCCACAGGTTGCAAATATTTTGATTAAAAAGGGCATGTTCACAAACCTCAACGTGCCAATTTTCTAAATTTCTATATATACGCCATTTTCCCTAATGCGGATAATGGCCCATCAAGTGCAATCAACAAACAAACTTGCAGATCCTGAACTGGCATAACCCAAAAAATAAAATATATCTATACCACAAATTATTTATTTATTCTATTGTCCTTATAATGTTTTGTTTGTGTTTTCTAAAAAATTGAGTAACAGTTCAAATAATAACTAATTAATCTCTTATAAGTATTAGTGAGAATCCTATTGTTGAAGTAGATAAATAAGTTCTAAGTACACGATATAAGCCGTTTGTCTATCTATAAATTGAACAGTGTAACCTAACCTGAATAATCGTTTTCAAAAAGCGAACTAACAACAACCATAATCATGTTTCGTTCAACCATCTTCGTTCTACTGTGCACTGTTTTAGTGGGTAAGATTTTTATAATTTTTTAAGACTATTTTTTTTTCGAGGACTCGTCCATATTCCGGATGCCTGGTTTGGCCGATTGTACTTACCCTGTTTGATTTTTACACCTACTCAGTGATCCCAATTCCTTGCACTAGTTTGTGTAGGTCAACTGTGGAGAGGGTCAAGATGATCTTCAGTTTTGGTTGCCCTAGTATTTGTTGACTCTTACGATCTAGAGTACGCGTATACTATTATATCACTAACTGCATATGTTTTTACGTTATTATTTAAGGGATTCATACTTCTAAACATAGGTATAAAGTTGGGGGATTTTAAAAAAGAGTTATAACTGATCTAGTCATCTGATGAAAAGCATATGTTAAATATATAACTAAAAATGCTCCATCCAAACATTCTAGAAGGCTCTAAAAAAATTAAGATTCAGATGTTTTTAATATAAAAACTCTAAGTAATAGTAATTAATTTTATAATGTATTTCTTTTTTAAATTTAAAAAAATATATATCGCATTAGTTACTTTTTGCATTAGTAAATAATTATTTACACTGATAAACCCCAAGGGGTAGATATTTTAAATTAACTACTACCGAGGTGTTTATAAAGTATACCATTTATTATTGCATAACATTCTTGCTTCAGGTGTCCTTGGAGCTAGAACTTGCTACTTATGCAACTCTTACTCTGATAGAGATCACACTGCCTGTGTCGACCCCATGAGCCCATACCCAGCAGTCAATTACACAGTTTGTGCTGATTCTTATGTTTGTACAAGAGTATCATACATCACTCGTAAGTATAGATTGTCATTTTGTTGCGATTTTATAAATTTTATTTCGGTAAAAATTGATATTGCTTTAGGGATAGTGGGACACATTTTGGGTGCTATCTATTGACAAAAAGATGATGATGAGTGTTAAAAAATTAATGTTTGTTTTCATTTTCTGTAAAACTTAATTATATACATATATGATATTAATCAAAATTGATATTTTAATTTTCAGAAAAACAATATGTAGTTTCAAGAGGATGTGATCCATCTGGTGACACTTGCAACAACATTTACAGGACTCTTTATTCTTATTACCCTGATATTTCCAGTTTCAACTGTTATTACTGTACTGCCAATTACTGTAACTCTGCCGCCGGACTGATGACACAAGGTCCTCTTGTAGAAGAAAAATCTGACGTAGTTGATATCAAGCCATGAATCTTTTTTTATTATTTAGGTTAAGAATGTTTTTAATATAACAATTTCTATCGATTTCTTTGTTATTTTTCTTGCCACTCATTACCGTTTTCTAGTTTCGTTAAATGGACAAAAAGCAGACTTATAAGCCGAAACTTATAAGTCTGGTAACTTAACAATATTAATTTTGACAATCAAATAATTCGCGACCACGGACTTATCAAGTTTTTAGGAATTTAGAATACCTACCTAAAATCTTATTTTTTAAAGAACATATAAAGAAAAATGTGAGATGTTTATGGAACTTCCGGTAAAACCAGAAGTATCGTAAAAAGAAATAACCTGGCAAAAAATGCAATTTTAAGTTGTATACAAATCTTTCAAATTTCGATCCGTTGACTTAAAAAACAAAAAAGTTAAAGTGAAAATAAGCCACCTTCGCCGGACACCCGGTATACTATGTAATAAGGTATATTTTAAGTTCAAATGTTTTGCGAATTCTTGGATATTCATCTCAAGTTCTTGTTCTATAGCCTTGTCTAATCATACGTTTTTTGTACGAATTTTTTATTTGTATACACCAAAAAGTTTTTTCGACAACAATTGAACAATTACAGAGGAAATTTTGAATCATATTTAAAGCCACATATTTTTTAAATAAATCACTAAAATTATTTTTAGATCCAAGGCGGATTTAGATATATGCTCTTTTATTGTTATGGAACACAGGTTGCAAAATAATCGCATGCATTTTTACACAAAATAGCAGTTATAAAGTAATCATCGGGTTAGAACATATTTTTATTTTTGCCTCAGGGAACCCATTATTTTGACGTGCCTGTGTACTTTAATTGTTTGTTTCCGAAGGCCCAATTGTGAGTCGGATGGACTAAGGGTGTTTGGCCCATTGTGATCACCCTGTTTGGTTGTTACTCCCACTCCGTGATCCCAGTTTCTTGCACTAGTTTGTGTAGGTCAACTGAGGAGAGTCATCTAGTTTCAGTTTTGTTTGCCCGAGTATTTGTTGTCGTCCAACCTAGACTGAAGAGAGTCCTATTTTTCCCTGGATTTTTATTGAAATAAATTTAGCCATCTTGTTTATGCTTGACTGTAGAATCTAAAATTGCCATTTAAAACGCGACTCGGCTTAAAACAAACAAACTGTGAAGTAAAGTTGTGGTTTATCAATGGAACAACCTGTATATTTTTTATTTTTATGAAAGTTACCGCACAGTCACTTTGTTTTAAGCCAAGTCGCATTTTAAATGGTAATTTTAGAATCTACGGTCAAGAATAAATAATCTGGGAATCTCAAAAAACTCAAAAATAGGCCCCTGTTCAGTCTAGGTTGGATTACCCTGTACCTATATTAATTTAATTCTTTATTTTTTAGAATTCGAGTACTTTTTCTTAGTTTTTCCTAGAAAATTAATTAATATCGACATATCTTTAATAACATCAGAATAATCTCTTATCCATGCAAACCGAACAAACATTTTTAGAGTGGGTAAATACACTTTTAAGTATATCTAGAACACGCTTTTTTATTTTTATTTAAAATAGAAATAAGTTGTGTAATTATTTTCGACTCTTTTATAGTTCTAGATTAAAGTTTTTTGGTTTTAGGTTTTAATTCAGTATCTTGGTTGGATTTTTGATACCCAATTTTAATTTTTTTTTTATGTAATTTGAATTAAGTAGTTTTTTTAGACATGTTTTATCACCTATATTCCATATGGAAATGAGAATATTTTTTTTTATTAAATATGACTGTTTCGTAGAGATAACTTCTTTATTTCGTCAATAATATAACAATAATTTATTTAACCTTATACAGGGCGTTACAAATTCGCGTGCGTACATGGGGATCTCGAAAACAGTAATAGATATAAATGTGGATAATTTGATGCGTATTTTTGAGCTTACTAATTTGGTTAAAGAATATTTTAACTCTTCGGAAATATCCACAAAAACGAAATTTTCAGTTTTGATTATTAATATTTTGTACATTAATTTTTGATTTGAAAGAATACAAAAAAAAATACTTTTTCTTGACAGTTTTTTTTTACAAGATGGCGTTATTAGTTTTTTAATTCGAGTTTAATTCTTTAGATACCAACCTCAAGTGAATTTTTTTAAATACGAACCTGGAATTTTATTTGCAGTTTTAGAGACTTCTAAGCTTTAGGAATGTACCACAATTTAAAGGTTTTTAAAACTTTAACGTTCTATCATCTAATAACACATTCTTTTAAATTATCGTTTATATCTATATCCAGAACATTTAGAGCTAATTTTGAAGAAGTAGTTCATTCTTAAAGTGGAGTTAATTTATAGGAATAAATAAAATCATGAAGTCTTTCTCCACTGGTTTATTAAATCGTAAAGTTAAAAGGTGGTAGATATTCTACATGTTTCGGGTGTAGTAACACCCATCATCAGGAATAAAAAATATAAAGAGAAAATATTTATAAGTGAGAGGAACAGACCTAAATGGTGAATGGTAGTGAACCTCGATGGAGCTCTCATCGAGCCATGGAAAATCAAAAATTGAGAAATGAGATAATGATTAAAAATTGGATATGATTAAGTCTTAACACTGACCATGAGCAACAGGTAACAGTGATAAGAGGAGACCCGTTTGGCCAAAGAGAAAAAAATTTAAGAAATGTAAAAAATGAAGACTCACAGGTCAAGAACTTTCATCCCGGAAACCATGGGGAGAAAGAAAGGTTGTTTATTTAACCTTTTTTTTAATATAAAAATTAGTTTAGAGGTAAAATAGTAAAGGTATTGAACTAGTGTATGAATCTGTAAAGAATAAAAGAAATTGTTGAATAAAATACATTGAAATGGTTATTTGAATAATTCTTTCGAAAAAATCTCTCTTATATATACGAAAAAGAGAGACTTACCTTAGTTCATAGCAAAAAAGAAAATTTGGGGAACAAGCCCGAATGAACGGACTGGAACCCCCGTGGGTGTTAATTTCAGCATAGCTGGAAACTAACTAATAGAAAATTTAAAAAAAAATTTAAAAAAGGGCTGGAGAACCGGAGTTCTTTTTGGTAGACATTCATTCGACACGAGGTCAAGAAGAAAAGAATTTGAACTTGAACTTGACCCAGTGATTCGTCACTTCTAACCATACTTATTTAATTGATCCAGCCCTCAGCTATTTAATGTTTTACAACTACTCCTCTTTTTACTCACTTACCTATTTCAACCCTCAACTTGTAGATGTCGCTGTTGATATTTTAGATTTCTACCCTTCAGATGCTTCATACTATAGTATTCTTCTAACTTTAATTTATAGATGAATTTTGAACTTTCCCAATAGAGGTCACCAAAATATACAATGCTTTTGTTTATGTAAGTGGTGACAGGGAATTTTTAATATTTTTCTTTCTTTTTAATACTTGCTATCAATTTTAATGCTAATTTGAATTTCGCTTAGTTGTAGTGTTTACTCGATGTTTATCCTATTGAACCTCAATTGAGCTTTTTCGTCATGTTATTATTTGTATTCTAATACATTCCTTCAAATTACCCGCTAAAACATCCGTCACTTTCCCCACCTTGAAGATTTGTGTCAAGTGAGGAATCACTGGGTCAAGTTCAAGTTCAAATTCATTTCTTTTTGACCTCGTGTCGAATGAATGTCTAACAAAAAGAACTCCGGTTCTCCAGCCCTTTTTTAAGTTTTACTAAAAAGTTTTTTTTTTTTTAATTTTTTTTTAAATTTTCTATTAGTTAGTTTCCAGCTATGCTGAAATTAATACCCACGGGGGTTCCAGTCCGTTCATTTGGGCTTGTTCCCCAAATTTTTTTTTTGCTATGAACTAAGGTAAGTCCCTCTTTTTTGTATATATAAGAGAGATTTTTTCGAATGAATTATTCAAATAACCATTTCAATGTATTTTATTCAACAATTTCTTTTATTCTTTACAGATTCATACACCAGTTCAATACCTTTACTATTTTACCTCTAAACTAATTTTTATATTTAAAAAAAGGTTAAATAAACAACCTTTCTTTCTCCCTATGGTTTCCGGGATGAAAGTTCTTGACCTGTGGGTCTTCATTTTTTTACATTTCTTAAATTTTTTTCTCTTTGACCAAACGGGCCTCCTCTTATCACTGTTACCTGTTGCCCATGATCAGTGTTAAGACTTAATCATATCCATTTTTTAATTGTTATCCCATTTCTCAATTTTTGATTTTCCATGGCTCGATGAGAGCTCCATCGAGGTTTACTACCATTCACCATTTAGGTCTGTTCCTCTCACTTATAAATATTTTCTCTTTATATTTTTTATTCCTGATGATGGGTGTTACTACACCCGAAACATGTAGAATATCTACCACCTTTTAACTTTACGATTTAATAAACCAGTGGAGAAATACTTTATGTTTTTATTTATTCCTATTTAGAGCTAAGTTAAAAAAAGATTTGTGATTTGAAGAACTGGTCCAGGAGATATTTGATATTTTTTAAGAAAAAAGACCTAAAACTCCTCCTCAAATACTTTCTGTTTGTTTATTTTTGTTACATGTTTAGCCTGAAACAGGAATCATTAGACCTTATAAGCAGTTAAAAAGTTTTTAAATTGTTTTTAAAACAAAGACAAGCACATCATAGAAACATAACTAGTAGACTTGTAAGCACTCCAGTTTTCACTCGGAAGCACAGTATTTCCAGATCTAACTCAAAAACCATAGAGATTAAAATAAAATAATTGATAGAATAGCGTATTTTATTAGTCGCACAACTTTAAAAAAAATAACATTTATTTTTAAATAAAATAAATAAAAATACTAATAGAAATACTTCTCATACTTTAAAAACTTTCTTACTTCCTAGAGCATTGTTACGGTAAATCTTATTAAAATAATAAAGGGCCCAAACTCTATAGGTTTATGTAATGCAATTTTAATATTTAAGTAATCCTAAAAATAATTGCAAGGGCCGTAATAGTAAAGAAATGATTATTTAAAATACTGATGATGTGTTATTTAATAACAATGAAAGGTCAAATTTGAAAAATAATACCGCCTTCTTGTAGAATATAAAACGCTACTATAAAGCGATGTTTTTTGTTTTTTCCCAAGACGCAAAAAATTAAAAACAAAAACTGAAAATTTCTCGAAGGTATTCGGAATATAAATAAGTTTCTTTCAACAAATTATTAAGCCCCAAAATATGCACCTTTGCCTTACCAACTTCGTATGTATCTCTTACCGTTTTTAAGATTCCCTTGTGCGCACACGAATTACTAGCACCCTGTATATTCTAACAAAATGCAGTAAACTTATATACCAAGTAAAAAATGACCATACGAAACTTTCTACGTGACAACAATGACCCTAAAGTTTAATCTGAAAACGTAGGAATATTTAACCCCCTTTTTCTTTTTCTTTTACAGTATCAAACTTTTGTGTAACTCAGATTGCGAAAGATTGTTCTTTCAAATTTAAACAAGGGCAGCCCCAAGCTTTGGACCCTCCGATAGGGCGACAGTTTGTTTTATTTTAGTTTTATCAGTCCTATCTTTGTTTTACCTAAAGCGGCCGTGGCAGGAACAAGTTTATTTGTTAGGAATCTTTTCCGATGTACCGAATCTTTAGATTTCAAGTTTGAATGCAATGCAGTCAATTTAAAACAAAACGTAGATTGTATAATATAAGGTAAATGTTTTGGACAGGTTCACGTATTTTATTTTGTTTACAGAGAATTAATTTTAAATAAATACTTTTTTCTAAAATTTAGTTTTTCTACTGTCATGACCAAAAGTATTCGAAAAGTTAAACTATTGTCCTTTAAAGCATTTTGGTAATTGTATTAGTAGATTATTTAACTACTGCATTATCAGACCTATTATAATTCCATATTTAATTAAGAAAGCATGAAAAATAAATTTCAAACCAACTGAAAGTGCCTTATAATATAAGGTTGTATTTAGTCTAACACTGTTAGATAATAAATATAAAAAGAAGTTGAGGTTTTAGGTTAGAAAATATTCTAATTTCTTGAACTAAAGATTTCTCTTTTGTTTTACAGAGTGAATGTACTTGTTTTTTGCAAAGAATTTCATGAAACCTAATTCTGCAGTGTGTCATCTGCCTAATTCTTATTTTCGAAATATACAGTCTTTTATCATAGTGTACAGGGACATTATTTTAAGTGTCTCACCCGATTGGCGACTTTGCTATCGACCACAATAAAAAAACAATTATGTATTCCCTAATAGCTTTTAGTGAAGAAGCCAAATTTAATGTCAAAATAAATCTATGTTTACAAATTTGACAGATTCGACGCCATATTGGATTTTCTTAAATGGCAACCCTACCTAATAGTAAGCCAGCTGCATTCGCTTATTTGTTCCAACTTAAAAAATGTATAGTTGTCAACATTTATTTTCAGCCGTTCCGGAGATACGAGGCTTCGAAGTTGGTGAGTTTGTTATCATCGAATTAACAGAAGCTTTGAGATTAGAAACTCAATTTTTTTTGGAAATACGTCATTTTTTATGGCGGAGCCACCCATGCTATTTTCATATATGTCAGATGTCAGAAAATGACATTTACGACGCCATTTTCAATTTTTTTAAAAGGCAACCCACATTTATAACTACGTCAGTAAATTGCACTTCGCGGTTCGATTTCAAAAATATATAGTTGTCGATATTTATTTCCAACCCTTACCGAAATACGACCGTATCAAAAACTTAAACGACATAATCGTACGATGCAGTTTTTGATACGGTCGTATTTCGGTAAGGGTTGGAAATAAATATCGATAACTATATATTTTTTAAATCGGACCGCGAAATGCAATACACTGACATAGTTATAATTGTGCGTTGCCATTTAAAAAAATTGAAAATGGCGTCGTAACTGTCAATTTTTGACATCTGACATATATGGCAATAGCATAGGTGGCTCCGCAATAAAAAATTACGTATCTCCAAAAAAAATTGATTTTTTAATCACAAAGCTTCTATTTTTTAATGGGGTGAGACATTTAAAACACATAATCGTACGATGCAGTTTTTGATACGGTCGTATTTCCGTAAAGGTTGGAAATAAATATCGACAATTATATATTTTTGAAATCGGACCGCGATATGCTTTTTTGCTGAAATAGTTATAAACATAAAAACACCTGACATATATGGCAATAGCATGGGTGGCTCTGCCATAAAAAATTACGTATCTCCAGAAAAAATTGAGTTTCTAATCTCAAAGCTTCTGTAAATTCGATGATAACAAAATCACTAACTTCGAAGCCTCGTATCTCCCGGAACGCTAAAAATAAATGTTGACAACTTACATTTTTAATGTTGGAACAAATAAGCGAATGCAGCTGGCTTACTATCAGGTAGGGTTGCCATTTAAGAATATAAAATATGGCGTCGTATCTGTCAAATTTGTAAATATAGATTTTTTTTGACATCAAATTTGGCTTCTTCACTAAAAGCTATTAGGGAATACATAATTGTTTTTTTATTGTAGTCGATAGCAAAGTCGCCAATCGGGTGAGATACTTAAAATAATGTCCCTGTACCTTGACATATATCTGCTTCAGATCCAAAATTACTATTAGTATTAGCGGGTTGTACAAAGTCACAGGAAAAAATCCATGAAAATAAGTATTCTAATTTACTGGAGTTCCAAACGTAAACTGGAATTGTTTTCTTTAATTTCATACAACCCGCTGCACTCTACAGGGTGATTCCTAAGTTGATACTTCTTTTTTTAGCTGTATATAGAAGGTATTAATTAAAATAAACAACATTTTCAAAAAATACCTTTTTTCAAGAAACTCAAAAATAAGGTACTTACATTCATTTAATACGCTATGAATCAAATACGGTCCTGCCTAACTCAAACAATGTTTTTAAATTTAAAATTAACTTGCTTCAGAAAAACACACCGTAGCAGATTGCCAAATAACTGACCAATTGCATGACTATTAAGACAAATAACATAAAGTATAGCAGGCTACGTTTTGATGACCAGGCCCGTACTTAGATTTTTTACTTCTGTATCTCGCCTATTTTTAAGTTTTTTGAAAAAAGGTATTTGAAAATGTTGTTTATTTTAATGCCTTCTATACACAGCTGAAAGAGAAATATCAACTTAGGAATCACCCTGTATATAAGCAATGAATCACGGATAGTAATTTGAAACTTACTACTAAGTTCAAACTTATTAAATTTAACTGGTGATACTTTGTTTTGTGTAATCGACGGTAGCTATTTTCACCTTCGTTTACACCCCCTTTTACCCTTTGCCCCCGGGGTCATCCCCTTAAACATTTTAAATGACAAGGGGTATCAAGTAATAGCTTGTTTGAAAGGTCTTTATTTTGATGTTTGATTTTTTTAAATCGGTCGATTCATTTTCGAGAAAATTAGAAAAATCTTTATTTATATTAATTTGTTCAGGTAGAAAAAAAAAACACACGAAAATATCACTTTTTATTTTAATAAGTGTTCAAAATGTTGCCCGTTATTGGCCAAACAATGATATAGGCGATGTTCAAATTCCCGACGAACATTTTCCAAAACATGTTGTGGGAGATCATGTTAGCTTTTGATGATGCGTTGACGAAGTTCATCCAAAGTTTCAGGTTGGGGAGCGAACACAATAGATTTCAAATGCCCCCATAGAAAAAAGTCTAATGGCGTTAAGTCAGGAGATCTAGCAGGCCATTCTCTAGGCCCTCTTTGTCCTATCCATTTATCTAGAAACTCGTCTTCTAGCCATTGCCGAATCGGAAGAACATAGTGAGGAAGAGCGCTGTCTTGCTGGAAATATATTTGGTAATAACCCAAAACTTCAACTTGAGCTTCATCCAAAACTCTACGATGATTACGTTTTTTATTTGCAACAGATCCAGTTTGAGTAAATTTAGTAACAAGGTCCAAAACATACCTATGCGAAGTTATCTTTTCCGGATGTCTGGCGTTAAATGTGATGGCAGTTTGCCGAGCACATTGATTTTGGGCACCATAAATTAGAATCATTTCCACTCTTTCGGCTAGTGTATAAACCATTTTGGAAGTAAAATGTGAATTAATAAATTAATTTTCACTATCCCGAGATTGTCACAAAGGTAACTGAGAGCAAATTAAATTTTTTCTTTTCCTTAGCACCTATAAAAAACTAAACAGGTATAAGAATAAATAGTTCGCCCATGTTATCTGTGTTGATAAAAAGAAGGCGGAAAAAAATTCTGGTTGTTATTTGGTTGTTGTCACGTATAATCTTCCGAATTGCTGTTTATGTTGGTTTTTGAACACTTATTGAAATAAAAAGTGATTTTTTCGTGTTTCTGTTTTCTATCTGAACAAATTAAGATAAATAAAGATTTTTCTAATTTTCTCGAAAACAAATCGACCGATTTTAAAAAATCAAACATCAAAATAAAGCACTTTGAAATACCTTTCAAACAAGCTATTACTTGATACCCCTTGTCATTTAAAATTTTTAAGGGGATGACCCCGGGGGGCAGAGGGTAAAAGGGGGTGAAGTAGTTTTTGGTTAAAAGTTGTCCCCTTTGGCACATCTTTTGACGTGTCTCGACGTTTTTCCTTTTAATCAGTGGTTTTCGATAAATCCGTGGTGGAAAGTTTTCAAATGAACACCCTGTATAAATATTACTATATTATATCACAATACTTAAGGTTTTTTTGCAATAAAATGTTATATTAATTATTAAAATAATAATAAATTTGGTTTATTTGGAGCTAGAATATCAACCACAAATATTATATAAATAAAAGTAATTAATAATTTAAATAAATCAATTATTATTAAATACCACCAGCAACATGTAATAATAAATAAACAATAGCCATTGGAAAACTAGTTGTTCTACTCCCACATGGAAATTAGCTGAAACTAAATTGATTGGAAAAGTGGGCTGTTTCGGTTAACTAAACGAAAGTGATTTCATATCCCTCCTAGTTAGGATATACAACTGACCAATCACAGTGGTCAATTACAAAGAAACCAAATTTACATGTTGTAAATTTTACGAATCGTTTTATGATACTTGACAGAAGTTAGGTTAAGAATATGCTTTAAAAAGATACAAATCTGTCAAAAAAAATTTGTTCTATTTTAATTTAAATCAAAACCGTTATCCCCAGAGTCTATGCGTACACCACTTTTTCCTAAAGAGTACACGAAATGGTGCGAAAATTAAAGGTAAAATACCAAAATATATTTCTACCTAACTATTGTCAATTTCTGACCAAACTAAAGATGTGTGCGATGCACTTCCTTATTTCAAAAATCTTTAGTTTTCCACTCATTTCTAGACAATTACTACAATATTTAATGTAAAAAAAACTGTACTTTATACAAATTGAGCGTTTTTTTACTTGGTTGGTTCTTTGCCATGCAAATATTGGTCCACCGTGATATTTTCTGATAAATTTTGAACGAGGATAAACCTCAATCGACCTTAAAACTTTAATTACTGGTATTTCTTCTTGAAATGGTGGAACATGAAGATAAGTACATAAGAACCGATAAAACAGACGAAATTATTTATTTATTTATTTTTATTTCTAGAAAAAAATGTATTCCATTTTTACTAAAGGTTTTAAGGTTATGTTATTTCCATAGGATTGCCACTTGTCTTTCCACAGTGTTGCTAGTTTGTAAATTGGCGATTATTTAAAAAAACTTTACTTCAGCGAACGTTAAAAGTTCGTATTAATGCACAAAAGCCGTTTTTAACTGTTTAAAACGAATTCTACAGCTATTTTGCAGTATTTTCGGAGATAATTCCTACACAAGCAGGCAACCAATAATGCCTTTTAAACTGGCTATGGTTAAGAAAAATAAATTGTTAGTTTGTATTAATAAATATATCGCTGTTTGTCTATTATTCTGCAAAAGGCCGAAGAAAGATAGATAAATTCAAAGTGATGTTGTGGACATATGAAGTCCATGAATTTTCTTTAATTGTTTTTTATTATCTTTTTCACAAGTTCATTGCCAACTATGACAAATGACAAATTGTAATGCCTGATTTAAACAATTTAAAAAAAAAATAGTATGAAGTTCGGAAGTTGGGTCATAGAAAAAAATTTACTGTACGACTCGAGTGGATTGTGTTCGGAAGTTTAGGCACTTCGCCTACGACGTCGTGCTCAATTTATCTTATTGTATAGACTACTATTTTGATCCATAAATCATAACTTTTGTATGCTCGTTTAATAAGCTGTACAGGTACAAGGATAATTTATGTATATAATTTTGTAAATATTTATATTATTAAATATTTACTATACCTAATACTAATTTCATATCATGCAACATATTATGGTGTATTATTTTTTCTAATGCAAAAATGAATCAAAAACTTTTGATAACTATTTTAAGTTTATTCATTAAATCATAAAAACATCAAACGAAATCTCTTAAGGTCTAGCCATATATCGGAAACTTTGCAAAGTTATTAAAAAACTCTATTGGACGATATGTTCTTCAAGGAGATACATTAAAAACTTTGCACATAAAACGATGCTGGATTATTACAACTTCATCGGCTAAAGGAAAACAAATTACGGGTTTTATACAAACTTTTTTTTATATTAATAATAAATGTGGCAAGCACTAAGTTTAAAAACTTTTAAGCAAGTTTAAAAAAATTTGTGAAATATTTATAATCAGCGACTCTATTCTTAGGTTTAAACTCCGAGCTCTGAAATCATTAGAGATAATACAACTGTTCTTACCATGGTGAAAAATCAATTAATGTCGTCATACTTTGTATCACCGTTGGTGAACAAGCAGCAACTGCCGATTTGCAAATATCAGCTGAGAATCACCACAGGTATTCTGACCGGGTTCTTCGCCGTCAAGAAGCACCTGCGTTGAATCCAACTATACAGGGTGTTCCTTAATGACGTGCTAATATTTTAGGGTGTGATTTCTCAAGTCATTTTATGAAGAAAAGTTCATATAAACATATGTCCTAAACGGCTTATTTTTTTTTTAAATTCGTTTTTCTGTAATATCTCCGAAAGTACTTTAGATAATATTTTCAGTTTTGGCATGTGCTAATAGGACATAAAACCACATGCTCTAATTATAAAAGTTATTTTTTTTCCCATCAGTGGCGTCCCTGCGCACATGTCCTGTAATATTTTTTAGAAAAAACACATTTTTGCATGTGAATATTATTTCTGATAAGCCTGGTCAATTCTGCATAAAAATGGTCTCTTGCGTTTTTTTCCTCAGACACACCGTTCTTAATTAAAATAATTAAATTAAATTAGCTCTACTATTCATTATTATTAACATTGATAATGTAAAATTTTGTTTTATAGAAATTGTTGACCATCTTCACTTAAGAGGCATGCTTCCGGCCGTCTTAGCATCGAATAGCGCACTCGTTCAAATATTCCAGGCGAATTCCCTGTTGTTTCACAGGAGGCAATTATTCGCTCCCTTAAATTTTCTAAAGTGTTAATGGGAGTTTTATACACTAGAGTTTTAAGATGACATCACAAGAAAAATCCAGAATATTGAGATCAGGGGATCTTGCTGGCCATTGTTGAGCTCCTACGCGACCTATCTAATGATTCGCATACACTGCATTTAAAAGGTCGCTGGAGTTAACCGTGGCTCTATTATGCATAGCTATATTCGGATTAAATTAATTTTATTAATTTGAACATAATTATTTTTTAAGGGCTAAAATGGTAGCTGTATTGGTACCTTAATATTTAATATTGTCGAGAAAATTTCCTCCTGGTTTTATTTTTTTTAGTGAAGAGCCCCTTCACCTACTTCACCTGGCGAGCCGCCACTGCATTCATCTTTATCACAAAATGTTTGATATCATTCGGCCTGGTTACCGGCATGAATGGGGTGAATTAGGAGATGATAAATTTTACACTCTTCACTACATTCTTTACCCCACTAAATTTATTGTGCGTATGCCTACTCCCAAGATCTAACTCGGATCGCCACGGTTGAATGCTAGTAACTCATCTCTGAGCACATATATACATAATGATGACACCACTGTAGGCAGATGATCAGGGTCCGTTGAGTTTGCGCAGCTCGGAAATTTGCTTCTTGATGTAAACATTTGACAGGACCAACTTTCAAACTATTTTTACAAGCTTTTATTTAAATTCACCCGTTAGTTCGGGTGTGTACAGTTTATGGTCAAATAAAACTAAGTAACCAATATTTTTTGAATACCTGAAATACCCTATTCCTGGTATTGAACCGCGATTCGTGCAAAAAAGGATCATGCACTTTTTTCTACCCATCTTGAGACACAAGTCGCTAACAATAACAAAATGTCTGGTAAAGTTTTATACCCAAAACTTAAAAATAATATCCACAAACACACACGGAACATTCGAACAAATACAACGTAACAAAGATGGAAACGACTAACAACTTACAAACTAACAAAAAAAAATGTCTAAAGTAAAGTTTTATAAATATTAACACCCAAAACTTGGAAACTATACCCACACACTAACGAAACAAAAGATGGCGACGAAATACAAAAACAACGGCGACCCGGTTCTGTTTACGTTCTTTTAGATATCGTGTCGGTTGCCTAATTTTTTCCCTACTGCGCAAGCACCACGGGCCCAAACTGCTTGTATTGGCAATATAGTGTATAATATGTGCGTCTGAGTCACTGCCGCGGTTTCAATATAAATAATATTGTCACGCCCAGATTTTAGGGTGTGACGAGGGACGTAAGGTAGCGCGGGACCTTGGCGACTATTAGGAAAACAAATCGGTTTTGAAAACAAGTTTATTGAACAAATAATTATGACCTGAAGGGTTTACAAGAAAATCAAAATTATAAATCTGGATTTAGACCTTTGCAGAACAGTTAACAATAAAATCATACTTACTTAAATTTTGGGCTCATCGCTGGCGTCAACAAAATTTCACAAATTTAGACGTGGACATGTCACGGACCCGAGCACTAGTGCCCGCCGATATTTTTCTAGCAACGATGTGTCGTTTCATCAAGTCAGCGATTTTTCCCACTTTAGGGAGACAATGGACTTAGGTCATACACCTTGTTTCTACCGACTTGATGACGCCACAATAATTGCTAGATCGGGATGTACGTATAACATTTCATAATTGCAACTGTTTTGATTTATTTAATAAACTCGGCGTCGGTTTCATGTTGCGTTGAACGGCCGGCGATAAACGCGAATAATGATTAAGATATTAAAATGGAAAATATATTGATTTATGAAATGTTATGATCTTATGATTCCCTATCGTGACACATCCCCCGGTCTTAAAAGAGCTGGCCCCCAGCGATGGCAGAAAGGAAGTAGAGGTTACATTATTTACTTTAAAAAATTGAAGTGTATGAAAAAAATTCTAATATTGACTCAAAAGTTGGCTCCACTTCCCTTCTTTTATGAATAAATGTATTAAATTTATAAAGAAAAAAATATCATTGGATATCAAATGGTAACAAACTTCATATAAAAAGAAATATCTTAATTGTCCCTAAACACTTTTCGCTTGCACTTGGTCACTACACCAAAATGAAGTCCATGCCTGGGTACGGTCCTGTCGTGTCGTGTCGTCAATGGTTAGATGGTGGGCCAACGCGCGGTTGGGTCCATTGGCCGAATGGTTGAAGCACGCCGTAGCTGTGGGTGCTCTATCGACGGAATGCATCGTCGATGTTGGTGCCAAGGCCTATTGCGTAGATAGCCGATGCCATACTTATTTTTGGTATCCCTTTATTTTCTGACCTGCTGCTTGGGACGCTAACTTTAGTTCCATATCATAGGGTCCTTCCTCTGTGGTTGTTGTCCTATAAAGCCATTTTTTCTTCTGTGGTTGTTGTCCTATAAAGCCATTTTTCTTCTGTGGTCCCTAGTTGTTGCTAGACGTCTCTTTTGTTGCTACAAGAGTCATTTTTAGCTAACCTTAAATTGCATAATTCGGTTTATTTGAAATTTGCAAATGTTGCAAATTCCAGTGTTGCGATGCAAGGCTTCGGGAAACGGCGCGATTAATGGCTTTTCTTGAAGAAAATCGTCTAAATTGGCAATCACTAGTGTTTGTGAAGTGTTATAGTGATAGTTCAAGTGATGCAGTGTACATCTTCTTGATTTGCCAATTGTTTCGTTGTTAGCAGCCTTGCTTTCTCCCCTCGGTCGTAATGCATGGTTAGTGTCGATGAATGGCGGTTTTAGTGTTTCATCTACTTGGGCATGAATTGATGAAGACTTCTATGATTGGATTGGGATAGTGTAGCTTAGTCAGCAGGCATCGATGTGTCTTGGCAGTGAAGGCTGGATACCAACAATACTGAGTCATGCTTGCTGTACAATGGCTATTCTGTCTCTAGTGTTGGGGCCGACAGCAACACTGATTGAGGATGGAACAGGTGTCCGACCAGGTGGCTTCGTGGTAGTGCAGCAGTGTTTACATGAAAAGAATGAAACAAAGAGTAAGTATATGCTCCTATTTTTTGCTTAATATTTTATCTAAAATCTCTGAATGTTTTCAATTATTTTTTATATATTTTTTTTTTTTTTTTTTTTAATGCCAGAATATTGCACTTTCTAGCGCTAAAATGCTTAGATAATTAAAATCTTATTTACATTTGCATTTGGGTTTTTGATATTTTGAATATCCTATACTTTTGTTAAAAGAAAATTCAGAATTAAAACTTATAGCGTTAGTTAAATGACTTGATTACTTGAAAATTTACATTAGACTATCTTAATTCATATTATCCATATTCATATTCAACAACTATCAATAGAAAATTAAAGAAATAGCAGGCAATGCAGAGTTTAAGGTTTATTTATTGTATTTAGATTATTAAATCAAGTACTTAAATTGATAATTTGCTAATTAAATTTTTGATTGATAAATTCTTTTGTATTCTATCTCGTCTGCTACTGAATTTTTGTAGAAATAATATTATTTATTAGCATTGCATTTTGAGTTGCTGTAAAATTGAAATGTCAAAGTTTTGGTACTTATACCTAAAGATTTGAGGTTAGATTGATCTACCTATAAAAATTGTATCCTCGATTGTATCATTTTCTGAAATTACTATTTATAATGCATTTATTTTTTGCATTGATATTTTTCCTTGCGTAGGATTTTGGATAATACTTGAAAAAGCCTTCTACCGATTTGTAAACCCCTATCTTCCACCTACGCACTAATCTTACTTCTGCCTTTTGCAGGATTCATATTTTCTTTATATAATATAAACATACATAATTAAAGTACCTACTTATAAAAATAGCTTATTTCAGCTTTTCATATATATTTCATAATTGCTTGCTTTATTTAGCTGCCATATTTAAAATCCTTATTTCATATATTCAATCTATATCGATTATCAACTTTTCATAATGTCAAAATTTCTTCTTGTGAAATTTTGATGTCCCCGAGACTAAGTCATTGTGAATTACGATGATATTTATCCAAAACACTTTGGCCTTAGTTTTGGCGTAAATAACAAAGTGAAACACCGACTAATGTATTAAATATTTGCAATATGGGTCGGGCATACTAACCCTTATTGGAAAAATTTAATTGAAATATTTTATATTTCGATGCACTAAATCTGTGCCATAACTTTATTTTCGGAAGACAGTAGTAGAAGGTTTTTATGCTCAAGTATTTCCAGTGTATATCTTTTTATTATAATTTGGTTTTGAGGTTGTCGAAGGATGAGTAGATGACATTGTTGAGAGTTCAATTTTTCTACATGTTTGATTGTCGATCTTATGATTCCCTATCGTGACAATATCTATACAATTAAATTTTTTCTGTTTATTTGGGACTGGCAGTAGACTGCACATTTTTCGTCCAATATGCACAAATATTTGGCAATAGGACAATTTCACCTACACTATAAATAGATGTTCAAACGACAATGATTTTGTTACTAGAAATATTATTAAAATTGAAAGTACCAAACACAGACAGTTAAAAAGCCTGTTGTAGCCAAAGTGGTCATTGATGTGTATCCTATTAGTAGAGAAAAATTATAAATAAAGTTTTACCATCCGTTCCAAGTTTATCCATTAAAGCATCTAGAAATATCAAAAGACTGCTTCGAGCGTCTAGTAATATATCTAAAACTTTATAAACACATCATAATAAAACTACATTATACGCCATGTTTTATAAGACGTTAAGAACTTTGGCACATAAAAACAGTCGTCAACATGATTACATATTGGAGAATGACAACATTGGATAACGAAAAACAAATTTTTGGATGAAATACTGATCTTTGCTTGATCTTACTCTTTTTAGGCTCATAATACAGGATGGCCTGCTCTCACCGAAGGATTCCATAGCATTTAAACTACCCAACTTTTTAGTATATTTTAAAAACATAGTTTTAAGGAGGTATTTTACGTATATTTGGTATATAATGTCATAACTCAATTATTTTTAAGATATTGACTTTTAAAATATGGTATCTTCAGATTTTGACAGGCTGTACCATTGGAACGGCGTATCTGCATTTGGAGTTTTAGCAGATAGGTAAATACGTTATTACATATCACACCTTCGGCGCGATATACAGAGTGTTTCACGGTGGATTGAACATTAGACGTTAATGGAAAACTGGTGATACATTTTCGTCAAAAATTTGATTGATTTTGAGCAATGTGGAATTGCTGCTTCTGCCCGAACCAGAAACAAAAAAAAACATCGGTATTTTAATAGGAACACATTATTTTCTAATTTCCTATACTGTTTTTGAGATATTGACGTTTAAAATATAGCATTTCAGACTTTAACAGGCGGTATCACTAGAACGGCGCATCTTAGAGAAAAATAGTTTTCACCTCCCTATCTTAGTTTTTATTTTTTATCTAAAAGTTACAACTTCCGGTTAAACTGGAAGTTGGTATCTCGAGATAGAGAATAAAAAACTAAAACCGGGAAATAAAAACCATTTTTCTCAGATGCAGATACGCCGTCTCAATGCTACAGCCTGTAAAAGTCTGAAAATACCATATTTTGAATGTCAATATGTCAAAAACAATTTAATTGTAATATGACATTTTATACAAAACATACGAACGTGGAAATTTATAGGAAATTAGAAAATAATATACAGGGTGATTCCTAAGTTGATACTTTTTTTTAGCTGTGTATAGAAGGCATTAAAATAAACAAATTTTCCAAATACCCTTTTTCAAAAAACTTGAAAATAACCGAGTTACAGAAGTAAAAAATCTAAGTTCAAGCCTGGTAATCAAAACGTAGCCCTTTATTTTATATTATTATTCTCCGTTTTTTGTATGTGAGTCATGCATTTTACGGATCGGTTGTCAGTTTTTATTTTGTTAATTCGCGGCGCGTTATGGTTTCCTGAAGCAAATTAATTTTAATAAATTAGTGAAAATGGTAAATTTAAAAACAATGAACTAATTATGGTGCTAATACAGTACATCCAGGCAACTGTGGCCCACATTTGATAAAAAGAGAACCGCAGAGCTATTGAGACACAGTCGACAAGACATGAGAAATATTACTGCGGTTGTTACCGGACATTGCCTCTTCGGTAGACATGCCGAACGTATGCAAATACCCACTAACGACTTCTGCAGAAGTTGCAGAGATGAGGAAGAGGAAGAAAGTACTCAAAATTTTCTGTGTGAATGCCCTGGCCTCGCAAGAAGGAGGTTCACTACTCTGGGTGAATCATCTTTCTATAGCCTGGAGGAACTAAGCAACTTACAACTTGGACGGCTGAGCAGATTTCTAAACAGTAGTGGCTGGTTTGAATGAGTTGGTAAAATCCTTCCGCGGTTACGTCGCACTAACCATCAGAGATCTGATGAAGGTGGGTTCTACGGAACACGTGTGGTATTACAACGGACCTAATCAGGACTACGTGAGACTGTTTGGTCAGAACCAAGGGTCTGCCACTCTTACCTAACCTAACCTATGGTGCTAATTTATTGTGAGTGTCGTAAAAGTGCGGATATTTCTTCTCTACAAGCAGAAGTTTTCCTAATGTTATTCAACGGGCAAGTTAGGCAGAACCGTATTTGATTTGTAGTGTAATAAATGAATGTAAGTACTTTATTTTTAGGTTTTAAAAAAAAAGGTATTTGAAAATGTTGTTTATTTTAATGCCTTCCATACGCAGCTAAAAAAGAAGTGTCAACTTAGGAATCACCCTGTATATATTCTGTTAAAAGAAATATTTTGAATATTCCCTGACTCTTTAAGACACCCCAATTTAAAATAACTTTAAGTTGTAGGCCTAATGCCTCCTTATAAATCTGTTTTTAAAAAATATTAAAAAGCCGAGTAGTTTAGATGTTATGGAATCCTGCGTTGGGAGCGGGCCACCCTGTATATACAATATTTAAAATATAAATAGGACTCGTAATATGGACTATAGTTTATAAAATAACACAAGGTATTAGTATTGTGACATACATTTCCTAAAGGGTCCTTAAACTTCACTATAACTATTCTATTAATTGCAGCCGGCAATCCGATTATTTTATAAATTTTATATTCTGTTTCAAGTTGATTGGTTTGATGTCAAAATGCCGAAGTTGTCGGCATATTTTGTTTGATATCTGTCATTAATGAGGTAATGGTTAACAAATATTTAAATTTGACTTCCCCATATGAAAACTTTTTTGAGTTTAAGGCTGCAACTATCGAGGAAGTTTCGAATGCCATAAATAGAATCAAATCTAATGCATTTGGGTCTGACGGTATCACACGAACGATGCTTCAATACTGTGGACCTTTTATTCTTCCCTATATCACCCACATTATTAATGTCTGTCTCGAACGTAGCTACTTTCCAGGTTCTTGGAAGATGTCAATTATTCAACCCATCCCAAAGACATCTAATCCAGATTCATATGAGGACTTGCGCCCGATAAGTCTTCTCCCTGTAATGTCCAAGGTATTGGAAATAATTGTTTATACTCAAATAAATGAACATGTCAATGAATATAAAATTATTCCAAGCTTTCAATCTGGCTTTAGAAAATCTCACAGTACAGCGTCGGCGCTTGCTGGTATTTTGGATGGGATTGGGAGGGATCTTGATGATGGGAAGATATCTTCTTTGGTGCAGCTGGATTTCTCGAAGGCATTTGACACCATTAATCATGAACTTCTCTGCGTTAAATTGTCATACTTTGGGTTTCACCCATCAGCAGTGAATTTCATAGCATCATATTTGAGAGATCGATCCCAGAGGGTTGTGCTAGAGGACAGTACTTCATCGTTGAAGTCTGTTATATCGGGTATGCCACAAGGCTCGATTTTGGGACCTCTTCTCTTCATTATTTATACCTCTGATGTTCTAACAGATATAGAGAACTGCTCAAAACAAACATATGCGGATGACACACAGATTTCCTTCGGTTTCTTGCCTAAGGAACATCATATTGGTGAGTTTATTATAAACAATGAATTAAAACAAGTTTACGACTGTGCAAAGGGTCACAATTTGACTCTAAATCCCAAAAAATCTGTTGTGGTTCACTTTGGAAAAAAGAGAATTTGTGATATTAATCATTCTGTCCAGTTACACATCGGGGGAGTACCTATTCCAGCGAGAAACGTCGCTAAGTCTCTGGGAATTCTGCTTGAAGATCAGCTAAAATTTATAGATCAGGTCAATGCTCTCCTTAAAAAATCTTTTCATCATCTTAGGCTTCTCTATGCAAACAGACACGTTTTGTCTAGAAGGATGAGAATTATTTTATCTGAATCTTTAGTATTGAGTCATTTTAACTATTGCAATTTTATTTATGATCCCTATCTTAATCTTTTGCAAAAGAGAAAAATTCAGAGAGTGCAAAATTCGTGTTGTCGCTTTATTTTCTCTCTGCGTAAATATGACCATGTTTCAAGTTCAATTCGTGAACTGAAATGGCTTAATATGAATAATAGACGAGAGCTCCATTTTGCAGTTTTTTTACATAAAATTGTTCTTACGGGATTGCCTACTTTCCTTAGGGATAGGCTTATTTCTAGAAACGCTATACATAACAGAGACACACGATATAATGACCTTTTTAGCATTCCCAAACATTCTACAGCCATGTTTCGGCGATGTTTTAGTTATCAGGCTCTTCACACCTATAATAGACTTCCAAATGAACTTAAACTGTCAAGCCCATTCTCTTTTAAACGGAGATATAAATCTCACTTACTTGCTGGCCAATGAATACTCACAACTCTAATTGTAAAGTTTGTGGTGTGGAAAAAAAAATAAAAAAAAAAAGATTGTTATTTAATTATTGTATAGTTTTTTGTTTATTTATAAAATATCTTAATAATATTTATATATTTTAGTTAGAGGTTCTATGTAAGACTAGCCATTACGGCTAAATATCGCCTCGATCAAGAATATCTTTGTTAAGATTTGATTTTGTGTAAACTTTTTTTCTTTGAATAAAAGACGTTTATTATTATTAATAAATATAGTAAAAAAGTGTTTATTAAGGTAACAGTTATAAAAACAATTAAAATATAATACTATCTCTATCTAAACTAACATTGAAGTCTTTTATTGTGATGGATACAAAGCGACCTGCCTCAGGGGTGACAAACGACCACCCTTTAATGCCGCTACCACAGCAGTATTATTTGCCCTGGGGGAATACATTTGTAAAACACGAATTAACAAATACGAAAAAGAGTTGGCCTAAAATATTTCAATTTTCTCACCCCTGCTGCAAATTTATTTTGTCCGGAAGCTACAGACACATGTCAATACGTTAAATGTACGTGTGCTAATGATCTTTGCACTTTAACACGTTTTAATCAAATACGTCACTGATGTTAACATCCATTTTAAAAAAGTTATACGATTTATTTGATCTAAATATAGAAATTTCTAAATTGATGATTTAATAATTAAAGTATTAAAATAATTATAATGTAGTCAATTAAGAAGATTGATAGCTTCATCAGAAAATAATTTTTTAAAAGTAATTTTGATTACATTGAAAATTCCGTCTAATTTAAAGTATCTCTTGTGCCGACAAAAGCATCGGAAGCATTATGAACATTTGGAACGTATTTAACACATATTTCCTAAATCAACTATGAACTTTTATTAAATTTCCACTTCCATTAATAGAATTCCTAGAAAACCGGATAGTACAAATTGGGGAAGATAAAAGCCTTGATATGACTTGCGGAGTACCACAGGGCTCCGTGCTCGGGCCCACTCTCTGGAATCTTTACTACGACCAAGTACTTAGAGAAGCCGTACCGCAGGATACGACGATTGTCGGATACGCCGATGACCTTGCACTTGTTGTACGAGGTAAGAACAGGGAGGAAATTGAGTGGAAAATAGCATGGACCATAAATAACATAGAATGCTGGATGAGAGGACTCCAACTGCCCCCGCCCAGAAAACAGAATCAGTCATATTGGCTGGCAGAAGAACATTAAAAACCGTCACATTTATAGCCGGTAGTGTAGAAATCACCTCTAACAGAGTAGTAAAATACCTAGGAATTAACGTAGGTCATAACATGAACATGGGAATGCACATACAGAGTATATCAAAAAAGGCCGAAAAACTGACATCTGCATTAGGGAGGCTAATGCCGAACATTGGTGGGCCAAAATCGGGAAGAAGAAAACTACTATGCAGTGTTGTAAACTCAATAATTCTCTACGGAGCTCCGATATGGAGTGGACAACAAAACCCAGATACAAAGAAATGGTAGGTGTTCAAAGAAAGGCTGCAATCAGAATCGCCAGTGCATATAGAACAGTAGCAACAAAATCAATACAAGTAATAGCAGGTACGATACCAATACACCTACTAATAAACGAACGCACGTACAAACAAGGAGAAAATAGGAAAGAACAAAAAAATAGCCCGGGAACACGGAATGACGAAATGGCAAGAGGAATGGAACCTGGAAACAAGAACATCTCAATGGACTAAAAGATTAATACCGCTAAATAGAACCATGATTGTGAGAAAATTATTTCTGTCAATGTTAAGTCTGTCACAGTCAAACTTGCCGGTCAAATAATTATTATTAAAATTCTTTGTGCAACCCGACATTAGAGTCATACATACGTCTTAAGTTAAAATTTTGGATTGACACCAATATTCATATTTTTCACAAATATAAAAAATGTTTTTTTTTTAATAAAGAGCCAGTTATGAAAATCAAAAAAAAAAGTAAAAAAAAAACATTTACACAAAGAAATTTTAATAATTTTGATGAAATTTGTTAGTAGTTAGGTGAATTTTAAACGACCTTTGGGCGTGGCCCCATAAAATTTTCGCCTGCGGCGCTTTTTACTCATTTTTACTAGGTACAATATCATAAAATACATGTAGTCCTAACTGTCCCTTTCTCTAGAAAAAGAAATGTCCTACTTGTCCTACTTATGCCCATTTAGCCCTCCCCCCGAGCATATTTTCTGGGTACGCTACTGTATGGTTCAAGAAAATAATAAAAATATAGGTATTAGTATAAATACGAAATTCATAGTTGGTTCTTTCTTTTTATATAGATCGTTAAAAATTTATATTATTTCTTTAGAAAGGGAAAGTTCTGTCTGATTGTACTAAAAGTATCACGTCCGACATTGTTTACACAGCTCTTTTGATTTCGCTGCAGTTAACTCAGCGGATGAGTCTAGTGCGTGCTTGGACAAAAGGCAACATAAATTGCACCCCAAGTACGTCGTTAATTTGACGTGTCCGAGATGGGGTAACCCCTGCGCAGTCAGTGACGGACCATTAAAATTTTTGTTTTTTGAGTACGTTATCAAGAACACAAAAATAGCATTTATCATTATACAGGGTGGCCCACCCTCGACGCAAGATTTCATAACATCTAAACCCCTTAACTTTTAATATTTTTTCAAAAACAGAGGAGGGCATTTATTAGTTTCACATGCTAAAATAATTTTCTTTGTCACAGCTGATATTGCAAAATTATTTCGCTAACATTTTGTACTTTATTACTGTTTAAATTTTAGTTTCCCTTACTAACTTTATTCATAATTCATATTTTTCTATTTCGATAAAGTTAGTTCGGGAAACTAAACTTTAAACAGTAATAAAGCACAGAATTTTAGCGAAATAATTTTGCAATAACAGTTGCGACAAAGAAAATTATTTATTTTTTCTTCCAAAGCAATCTTGACTTAATTGTTTAATTAGAATTTTCCTTTTTTACCCTGATTTAAGACAAATCCTAAAATATTTCAAAAACTATGATATTTAGATATATGACATGTTTAACAAAAAAGTAAGGGTTTTGAAAGATAAATTCTTTTGCGAAAAAAAAATTGAAATAAAGCAGTTTTAAGACTATCGAGTTGTCCAACTTGTAATTAACGCTCTGTATAAGAGATTTTAAAAACATTATTATAGATCAATATATCGTACCTCAAAGTACTTACAACGTTAATTATATTTGCCTAGGGTTAATCCACAGGTTGCTATGATTTTTTAACGATACCCTTAAAATTACTAAAATTTCTGAAAAAAATTAATTACTTGGCAACGTTGCATTTCACTTCAAAAATTTTAATAGGGTTGCAAAGTCCTTATTCCATTGAATCATATTCTAGAAAATTATACTGGTTGCCCTTTTAATTTTCTTTTTTATTATTTAGTACCACTTTTTAGGACCAATCTGTAGATTAAAAAATATTTTTAGATTATGTATCCTAAAAAACCCTTTAACTTTTGTATTACACTTTTTTCCCTATCTTTGATAGTTTAGGTGCTATCTAAGACAGACACCTTACTGACACACCCTGTATAAATTCCTGGATATACAGGGATAGACAAAACATAGGTATATAAAAGAAAATTCTTCTTTGTTTATTGGTTTTCTAAGTTTTGTCGCTACCAACATTATCGAATCGAATGTTAATAAAACCCCAAAACAACTGAATACTTAGTAAACATTTTAGGTTTAAATTTATATTTAAATAAACTGCTGGACAATTGCTTCCGAGCAACAAAAATTTCGCCTAAATTTAACAGTCAATATTTTCTGAACCAGATATGATATCAATCTACGGTTTTGAATAGTTGATAGATTCATCCCTTGAAAAATGATTGTCAATATTGGATTTTCTTTAACGGTCAGAAAATTTTATATACAGGGTGTTAAAGAAGACAATGATTTTAGCTCCAATTTTGATGGCGTGTAACATTCACAATAATATTTTAAAATTTTATCACTCTACTTCAATTGAATCACTGGTTCATAGCAAAAAAAGTAATTTGTCAAATTTTTGATATCTGCTATATTTTAAGAAATACCGATCTTTTGAAAAACCTTGCTTTATTTCAACTTATTGGCAGCTAGATCTCACTGTGCGTTGTATCGTGCAAACTTCGCGAGTGATTATTATACCTTATGAAAAGCTTAATTATGTTCAGTAACAATAGTTGTACCTAAATGTTATGATATACAGTGGCGTACTTATAAACACCTATATGTCTATGGTTTATAAGTATAGTGTTAGGAAGTTAGAAATTAAATAAATACATTTTTTCCAAAAATTAAATTAAAAAAAAACTATCTTGTTAAAATTTTGTAAACACACCGTATAATATACCTGTAGTGCGATATGAAAAACTAAAAAATAAGAAAAAATTGACCCAATCTAGGGGCGAGTACTTTCCAATATAAAACAATCGTGAAAAATTGTGAGATACGCATAAAACATAGATATATAGGTGTTTATAAGTACGCCACTGTACATCATAACATTTAGGTACAACTATTGTTACTGAACATAATCAAGTTATTCATAAGGTATAAGAATCACTCGCAAAGTTTGCACGATACAACGCACAGTGAGATCTAGCTACCAATAAGTTAAAATAAAGCAAGGTTTTCCAAAAAAATCGGTATTTCTTAAAATATAGCAGATATCAAAAATTTGACAAATAACTTTCTTTGCTATGAACCAGTAATTCAATTGACGTAGAGTGATAAAAATTTAAAAATAATATTTTGCAAGTTACGCGCCATAAAAATTGGAGCAAAAATCATCGTCTTCTTTAACACCCTGTATATAAAATTTTCTGACAGTTAAAGAAAATCTAACATTGACAATTGTTTCCCAAGGGATAAATCTATTAAAACCGTAGGTCGATATCATATCCGGTTCAGAAAATATTAACTGTTAAATTTAGGCGAAATTTTTCTTACTCGAAATCAATTGTCCAGCAGTTTAGTATCTAACATGAATTAAAACATGTTAAAAATCTTACCGTATGGGCAGGTCGGTCGTATAACCATTATAATACGCGTTCATTAGTCTGGAATATGCATTTTAATGGTTGTTGCCTAGCGTTATATAATCTAGTACTTTCTATTCGTAAATCAAAGTTAAAAATAACAGGATAACGAAATAACGCCTTTAAAAAACTACATTTGGATATTAGTATGTTTTATTCCCCGTTCACTTTTGCCAAAAAGTGAAGATGATAACACTCTCTTATGAAAAAATTATAGGTAATTTTTATTTCCTCCTTTTTAATTCAATCCTAAACTAAAAATATTTACGTGAAGAGAGATCGATGACCAGCAAATAATTTTTATGTTCTCCCTTTTCGCAATTTGGAGAAATAACCAAGTCAAGGCTATACTGATTAATGCACGCCGTTTTGCGACGCCCGCTGGATTTAAGCTCATCAAGTTAAGGCTATTTATTACTGTCTAGTCGCGTTAACCCCTGCGAAACGAGGGGGTGACTGGCGGTGCTAGTTGCTGTATACCGCACCCTCACATATATAACAATCACGTAACAGTGTTGTGTAGGAGGTACGTGGTAATCTTGTGTGTAATTAAATTCTCTATCAGGTATTACGTCAATTGTGTGAGTTCTTACGCTGAAGGGATGGAGTCGTTAGAGAAACGAATATGTGCATAATTAACATGAATAGAGAACAGAAAAATTGTTTGTTGCATTGATTATATGATTTTTTTTATAACAGAATGTGCTTAAAATTGAAACTACTGCTATTTTGACATCGATGGAAGGCTCTATCTTTTTTTGCTCTGGGATACAGACATTTTAAACTCGACAAATACCCTTACCGGAGATGCATGATTCAACAAATTATAATAACTACTAGAACAGACAGTTTCTTTTTCTTCTTCTTCTTGTTCTTCTTCTTCTTCTTCTTCTTCTTCTTCTTCCTTTTGTAACTTCATGTCATAAAATTCTGGTTGGGGAGGTGATTCTTAACTTATATTTTAAGCTTCATAATTTATCGGTTAAGATGCAGATCAATGGTTTTAGAATTATAGTTTTTAGGTTATACCATAAAAAGCATTTATTTTTTCTTAGATAGTGGTTCATCAAGAAACAAATTTAAATAATATTGCACTCATCCACACATAATTAGCAAATGCAACCTGAAGCGGGTTACGTGTGTAGAAGTAAATATAAATAATTATCATTAACAGTAAGGTCCAGTGATTCATTCGCCATTTCATTTCTTGAGCAATATTTCATATACCTTTCTCTTTATTTCAAAAGGGCCAAATACCCGTCATTAAGTAGCAATTACCTACAGTTTTGAACCAAAGATATTTTTATTATTAAATTATTAAAAGCAAAAAAGAAAATTTGCGAAATTTGTTCATTTTTCTTTTTTTGCTTTTATTACTTTATAAATTCAAACTTGCTTAACTTTAAGTTGTAGGTAATTTTGATTTAAATATCGGTGTTTAACCGATTTTTGGATAGAAGGAAGAAGTAATGAATAATTGATCAAAAAACGAAATGGCGAATGCATAAATAGACCTCACTTCTAAGATCTCGAAACAGACAGGAGGACGTCAACGTAGCGACAAGTCTTGCTCTTGAGCTCGCGCTTAAGCATTGCTCATAAAATCCGATCACACATTGTAGTCTGTTCCACTTTGACTTCATTATTACCATTGCTAACTAAATTCTAAGCCAGTTTATAATTAAACTTATTTTTTATTTAGCATCGATTAATTTCGCAAGGGCTGTAACAATGATCTCAAGTTGTAAAGCTAAAAAGTTCACGTTGTCACACGTTGGTACTGGTGGCAACGTAAAGGAAATGTCAGCAGATCGGGTCGATGCAGAAAACGTTCAACTATGGCCAAGACTGATTGATTTATAATATTGCAAATACCCGGAAATAAGTTTAAATCCCACATTTATTGAAGGCATGTTAGTCGACTTCAAATTGCAAACGTTTTTCCAATTTAGACCAAACCACGCACTGTCCTAACTTGTTTAGGCTTGTTGAAATACTTTTATTTCATACTTACTTCTTATTTAGCACACTTTCCATAGCCTAGCATTCCTATTATTTTACGTAAAAAGGCTTTTATTTAATTTCAAAAGTTGACAACGATTCATAAGCTAAGCCCTCTAAGAACCAAAATCCCCCCATGAATGGCGTATTTTTTAGGATTATCTTGCGTCAATAAAATTTGATGAGTTATTGCGAATGGTCGAGGGAAAACTCAAGAGTCTATCGTGATATTACTTATCAGATTTAAGATAAAATATTTCGTTTCGTCTAGAGTCTGAACGAAAAGAGCTTTAAAGCCATATTGAAAGATATGGGATTTCTAGGCAATAGATTTAACTTACATAGAAAGTGAATTAAATTCAAACACTGAGGTAGCTATTTGTTTTGATATATTCAATTACTAGACATATAATAAACTTATAATGTAAATATTGAATTTCCTAGACTACATTCTATGATCTTTACGTTTCCTTAACAAAAGGATAATATTTTAAAATCAATATATTTAAAATACTCTATATAGGATTACCTACACTTTATAGTAGTCTGTGTTGTATAAAATGCATGCGACATTAAAGAGAAAGAATAATAAATTACTATTTTCTTTACACACTTACGATATGTTCGTTGAGTTAATGAATTTTTACTGTTTGAATTTTATGAAAGTTAAAATTATTTAAACACTTCTATTATGTACGAGCAGTTCTGTTCTTGACTATTGCCCTGTTTTAAAATCACTTGCATCTCGCTGCCATACGAACGATAATTTAATTTTAATATTTTTACCCATTCGCGAGATGTTCGAGCATTCACACTAAGAAGCGAACGAATTTTGACTGTCTATGTCAGAAATATGCTAACGCCAGTACGATCATAATTTCAGAGTGTATTCAGAGCAGTTCAACTACAGATATATTAGTTGAACAAATGATCTGCAGTATTTGAATATAGCTAGTATGAAGAACCTGGAAATTATCGATAACCAAACAGTTGTACCGGGTGTCCCACTAAGAATGGCTCTCCGCCGTGTTAGTCGTATGGCCTGAGGAAAAAATTTTTTATAGGAAAAGTGATCATAATAAATTGCTGGAAATCATTTTTAAGTTTCTCAGTTGAACGCTAGGGGGCGCAACCGTAACGGTAAATCAGAAAAACTCAGTATTTTCAAAAGTTGCCTTATTAAGGTATATTGAAAGTACCATTTTCGTATACTTTGAGACTTTCTGAACAAAATTCACTCATGAAACGTCTTTGTCAGTTTTAAAATAAAGTGGTGGGGGAAGGTTGAACATTATTTTAAATAAATGCTCATAACTCCGGTTTGGCTTAACAGAATTCAGTAAACTTAGTTTTGTTAAAAAGAGTTCCCCTTGCTCAATATTCCACTAATAAACTATGACAATATGATTTTTAAAGTAGGCGCTAGAGGGAGCTATCTTACATAAGTTGTAAGATAGTATTGCAGGTTTATTCAAAAGTTTTAAATGCAATAATAGGTATATTTCATTTAACCTCATTATAAAGATGAATAAAAACCTACTGGAAGTGGCGAAAACGACAACTTGATTTCTTTTTTCAAACCGGAGAAACAAAAATAAACACGAAAAATATGATAATATTGAAGTTTCAACGGTAAAGGTTTTTTCAAAAGTCAAATAGGCCTTGGAAAGCAAAATATGATTTAAAACTACTTGCTTTCAAATCATTATTACGTCAACATTTTTATCGGGTCCGCAGTGTTGTGCCGTTGAATTTATTGTTGTGCTGTTGATTTAATTTTTGAAAATGCCTTGTTTCCTTGAAGCGGTTGACATCATCGCGGTGTATATTGAATGTTTGAGCAATGCAAGTATTGCTGCAAGGGTTTATGCAATGTGATACCCCCAAAGGAGCCGATAGGACAGTATAATTTTTAATCGATTAGCCAAACGTTTTCGTACTACGAGAAGTATTCTTCGCCCTGTATGTCGCAAACGAAGTCGAGGTCGAGCCGAAGAGAATATGTAGCCTAAAGAAAAACAAAATACCCATTATTTTGACTTGAGAGCTACAAGTATAGGCTATAAGTACTGGCATTTTTCTAAATTATTTGAAAGTTGATGGTTATTGCTTACCTTGCCATCTAAAAGAGCCTTTAAAACCTTCATTAGAAGTCGTATTTTTTACGGTGTATCGCCAATTAAATCATGCCAAGGCTGCCGCAATTTTTTTTTATCTCAATATTTATTTTTAATTTATAAAAATTCTTTAATACTATGAAGCTTCAGCAGCATACCACTAACTTAATGTTTAGTAGGTAGAAATGTTATTTTTTTCCATGGAGGAAAATTGGAGCGCTTACTAATTATTTGCAAGGGCTCTTTAAATAAATACCTATAATTGAAGACTTTGTTGCAAAAACCAGATAAGTCCATTTTTTTATTCTGAGAAAATTTAAAATAAACTTATTTTTATCTATATTTAAAACATAATAAACTGAGGATTGCAATATTGTTAAATGGATAATGAAGCATAGAAAAAACTAAATTGGTAGAATTATAAGCAGCAGCAAAATTTGGACATTATAGTCAAATATTAACCTAATATAAGGAGAACACAAAAGAAGACTTTGAGTTATCGGCATCGTTAACCTCAGATAAAGTAATTTTATCAATTATAGAGCAAATTCGACTTATCCCACTAACAGCTAACGAAAGCAGCGTGTCAGGATCAATCGGTTAATTATTTATTATCCCATAAAAGATACGTTATTTTGAAGCAGAAAGCTGATTTTTGTAACCAAACAAGAATCAGCATAAAAGAATATTCCTTGGATACTAATTCTTAAACCACACGGTCGACCACTTTAAAAATAACCGCAAGAAATTTAGAAGTAAATATTAATTAAGAAAAAATGGACTAATTTGGTTTTTGTAGTCTTTAATTATTGCGGCAAAACAAAAGGCTTGAGATCTCAGACAAATAAATTATTTCAATAAAAACGTATTTTTCTCTGAACAAACTTTCGGGGTGTTTTGCGCCTTTTCACATATTGAATTTTTTGAAATATTGTCTAACATTCCTTGCCTCAGGCATCGTTGCAGCTTGTTTACGCTCCAACGGGATGCTTAATGACTAAATAAATTCCTTTATTACTAATTAACACACATCGTTAATTCGTTTCACTTAATTAAAATTTTAAATATAAATTACATTAATATCGATCGATTGATAAGACTTATAAAAGGGTATCTAGCCAAAATTTTAGAAATTCAGTACTTTCACTTAAAATTAAATTTATTCCTTCCATAGCTTCAACCACATACCTTTTGCAATGGTTCTTCAAATAAAATAGTAGTTTCTTAAATGACATCACGCGAGGGCCACAAATTATCAATATCCCCACAATGCTCTTCCACAAAGACTATATTTTTAATATAAAGAATTTCAATTACCAGTGGTGGTTAGTAAATTTTCTCGTTAGGTTTAATAGCAAACAATTGTCGAGACTCAATAAAACACCATTCACACAACAGTTTTAAAACTTTAACGCTTTTATTAAAAATTAAATTTATTCTTTTCATAGCGTCAACTACACATCTAGACAAGCCTAAACAATTTGTCGTTGATAATTTTCCGTGTACACGTTCTGACCCAGTTGGACGATCCAGAAACCAATAAAACGACTCCGCTGGCGCTCTCAGTCCATTGCATGAATTAATGTAATAAACGTTGCGCTGCCTACATTTACTAAATTTTCCTAACTACGTCGCTGACCTAAAGCTGCTGATGAAATTAAGTCGTTTGGCCGACAGGCGACGCTGCCGGCGTTTTCATTATTTTTTATTATGTTGTACATTTCAGTAATTCGACATCCCCAAGTCTCGGCTAAGCCGGTATTTATTTTTATATGACGTCGGAAGTTTTATCCACTGATTCAACATTGCTGGAATATACTCATAATGGAAATTCTAAAAAAACAGAAATATCTTGTATTAAATTAAAATATTTTTATAAATATCTATAGTTTTTCTAAAAGGGAAAATGTTGGAATAGGTACAGTTATCAACAAATAGAAAAGAAGGTTTTTTAGCGGCAGGCGGATAAAGTAGTGCATCTATCTTTTGCATTGAGTACACAGGGACGCCAAAGGTAATGGGTTTCCTGGGGCACAGGTAGACAATGACAGGCTGTTTCGTTCTTATTAGAACTCATCAGAAAGCCATAACCTGTAAGCGACCCCCAGTACAGCGAGACTATGCTTTCAAGGCATTTTTAAGAAATAAAAACGCGATGAAAACCCAGTAACGCCATCTATAGGAATCAACTCAATCCAAAAGATAGTCGTGACGAAGCAACAATAAACCAAATACGTTAGGCCAACACACCAGTATAGGCAACATTTATCGCATCCCCCAATTTTTCTACGGATTTGTAGATTCAAATAAGTTCGCGCTGCAGTATACCCACTGTGCGCTGCCAACCCGTAATACAACATACGTATTACGGGTTGGCATCGCGTGCGTTTTTATTTCTAAAAATGCCGTGAAAGCATAGTCTCGCTGTACTGGGGGTCGCTTACAGGTTATGGCTTTCTGATGAGTTCTAATAAGAACAAAACAGCCTGTCATTGTCTACCTGTGCCCCAGGGAACCCATTATCTTTGGCGTCCCTGTGTACTCAATGTAAAAGATAGTTGCACTATTTTGTGCGCCTGCCGCTAAAAAACCTTCTTTTCTATTATGCCTTAGTTTCTGAAACCGAATCAAAATATATTGGATATGTAAGTAATATCTGGGATGTGTAAAAGCAATAAAAACTTCGATATCTGAATTTCAAAACTGGAGTAATTTTTTAAATTTTTGGTAGTGAATGGTTGGGCGGAATTCGATATGCAGCCACCTCCACTTGGTAAATTCAGAGTTGTTCATTTTTATTTGCTCAGCAAAACAAGCAGTGAGCCGCATTTTTTCTTTTTTATAAAATTTCCCTTTAATAAACTTTCAAAGTCATTTCGGCAGCCAAAGAAATTGTCGTAGGCACCTATTACGTACCCAGGCACCATCAATTTCCAAAAAAAAAATAGTTTTAGGTTTATTTTCGCTCCAACTTAATGTACAATTTTATAACACTACCGACATAACCTGAAATTGAATATTGATTTCACGAATGTAGATAAATATTTGTAATTTCCCTATTTTTTTTAGCAACACAAGTTTTTATGGTACTATAAATAAAGGTTAAATTTCGTCATTTGTCTTCATATAGGTAACGCCTAAAATAAATTTATTTTATCGATAGATACACAAGCAATTTTTCAATGCACGGAGCGCATCGAGTCGTGAAATTGTGGTGCAAATTACAAATGTAATGATGCACAGCAAATGCGCCATCCCCAATGATTACTAATTTAATTTTTTTAGTTTTTATTATGAAGAAAGGTGAGTTTGAAAGGATGTTAGGATTGACTGCATAGGCCTCTCTCGGTCAAACATAGAGGCTAATTGTAAAAAATATAAACTTATACTTAACTTTAAATCTGACAAAAACGTTATATTTTTCAATTCACAAAATTAAAAATGTTACACAAAGGGGTTGCTTTGATGTATTGTTCGGCAATGTTGCCGTTGTGTTATCTATTTACATACAGCCATGGCGAGTATTGGGAATATTTAGTGTCTGTTTAAAGGTTGGAGACAGTGATGTTTCTTGAATGATAAAAGAGTTTTGGACTTGCATTGTCTTTATTTGTTTTACCTCAAAACGTTGCAACTGGTAAGTATCTCCACTCGTCTTCAGGTGAATACTAAATAAGTAAAGTAACTACAGCTTAATTTTTTTCTAGCTAGATGCACTGGAGCATAACTCAAATGGGTGCAGTGTGCAGTCATGCGTTCAGTTCGTGCGCGATATTTAAGTTTACATCTACTTAATAAAGGTTTCCAGATATTTCTTATATCTAATGAGGGCTTACTAAAACAGTCGGGGTTCTGATGTATGGTTACAGCTTTCTTGAACTTCCTCTTTCTCCAGTGTGGTTCCTTATGCAGGATTTGAGCTTCTGTCCACTTGATGTGAGGATGGTGTGTCCAGGTATGGTCAGCTGTACCTGATTTCTTGGCTTCTCCCCTAAGCGTGTTGTTTCTTTGTTCCTTGATCCTAGTATCAAGTGGCCTTAGAGTCTCACCAATGTAAGATCGGCCACATTCGCATTGGATCTGGTAGATACAGTTTTTCCTGTCTTTTGGCTTATTGGTTTCGTCTTCGTCAGGAGGCTTTTGAAGAGTCTTTCGAGCTGAATACCGTATTGATGTTATATCGTTGTCCTAGTCTTCTAATTCTCTCAGATACTCCTTTCACATACGGAATGTTGAGTGTTGATTGTGACTCCATTTGCTTCTTTTTTTGTATTTGGCCGATTCTTGCAATTTTCCAATATTTTATCAACTAAATGCATGGGGTATCCAACAAATAAAGGCAATGCAAGTCGATAATTAAATAAAATAACTTACGATAACTAATAAATGGCTTTGAATTTTGTACATTAAAGCAAACTCCAGAGAGAAGCAGAAGATTTTACAACTTTGAGTGAAAAGAACAACTGAAATAATTTAATGTTATTCTAATAAATTGAAATTTTCGATTTATCATAAGACAACCTGGGAATTTGCTTAGCTAATAGAATGGCGAAGGTAAATTAATTATTGCTAAAACGCTGTGTAGAATACGCTCTTAATACCACACGAAAAGGGCTACGAATTTTGAGAAATTAATAAATAAATACAAGTAGGTCATTTCCCCGTCCATAATAACATTATAATTTAATGCGAACAGTTGAAAACCCCTGTGCAGCCGAAAGTTTCAATTTTTTATTCAACTAGAAATAAAATATTTAAACAGCGAATAAAGAATCTTTTTTTAAAAAGTTTGACTTTAACTTTTAGTCTTATTTAAAAATTTAATTAGGATGTACCGTGGTACCATGAAAAAAAATTAAATTATTTTCATAATTTTCTGTTGTTTAATTTCTAAATTTTCTATTTTATATTGTAGGGTCTCCAGATTACTTTAGAGACAATTCCGCTGGAATGAGGATTTCATTTGCATGGAAATTCAAAAACTTTTCTAGAAATCTTATACGTTTGCGAACATCTGCTGGAAATCAAGACGCCCGCTCGTTTTACCTGCTGTGTGCTTTTTAATTATTTAAATGAAAGGTTTGTTCTTTGCATTAAACATTCTTGCGGAAAACAATGACAAAACTTGTTTCGTGTTACTTTAAGCGAATCCGCTTATTGATTTAACTTTCCAGTTTTAACAATTTTATTTATACCTTTTTACTGGTGATGTAATTTTTCAATGTAATGTTTAGTTATAAGAGTCTAATTGAAGGCAAAGCTTAGTTCCAGACAGACAGTGTATAGAGTTTTAATTTTATTATGGATTACAATTTTTTAGCATCATATATTGTTTTTGGCATAGTATTTACGAATCTTATATACCGGGTCCGCCAACGTGGCGGGGATGGAAGATTAAATCATTATCGAGGAGCTTATCAAAAATACTAAACCAGCATAAGGTATCGACTTAAAAGCGGCATATTTTAAAAATATTTTACATTATACAGGGTGGCTTAAAAAAGTGTGGCGGACTAAACTTGCATTTTTTTGGAATAACCTATATATTATATTATTTTCTAATTCCCTATATAAGTCCACGTATATTTTGTATAAAATGTCATATGTCTAAATTCAATTGTTTTTGAGTAATTGACGTTTAAAATATGGCATTTTTTGACTTTGACAGGCTGTAACATTGGAACGGTTCATCTTAGAGAAAAATGGTTTTCACCTCCCTATCTTAGTTTTTCATTCTCTATCCAAGAAAACCAACCTCCGAGTTACCATGTTAAACCAAAAAAACGGTTTTAACGGTTTAACATAGTAAATCGGAGGTTGGTTTCCTTGGATAGAGAATGAAAAACTAAGATAGGGAGGTGAAAACCATTTTTCTCTAGGATGAACCGTTCCAATGTTACAGCCTGTCAAAGTCAAAAATGCCATATTTTAAACGTCAATTACTCAAAAACAATTGAATTTAGACATATGACATTTTATACAAAATATACGTGGAATTGTATAGGGAATTAGAAAATAATATAATATATAGGGTGTTCCATTTAAAAAAATGCAAGTTTAGTCCGCCACACTTTTTTGAGCCACCCTGTATAATGTAAAATATTTTTAAAATATGCCGCTTTTAAGTTGATACCTTATGCTGGTATAGTATTTTTGATAAGCTCCTCGATACTGATTTAAATTTCCATCCCCGCCACGTACCGGTATTTTTAATTACCTCTTGTATATGTCTGGCGAAAGAGTCAGTATACTTGGGCCTATAAGTACCATTGTATTCATCTAAGCAATGTCAGCCAGACGGGACCTACAGCTTAGCATGACATCCGAACCACGGGAATGCACTAGTTATCCTTTTTACGGCCCCAGAAGCAGGCGCGGTAAAAACAGTTCTTCCCCCTCCCCTCTTCCAAATGAGTTTTTTTTAATGTAAGTGTGAGGATCAGAATTTTTTTTTTAAATTCACTTTTGAGAGTTAGATTTTTATATCCGGAATACGCTCTTTTTTTTTAGAAGTCACTTTTTTTTGATCGCCCTCCTTCGGCAAAATCCTGGATTCGCTACTGCCCAGAGGCCCATGACGCCCTTCTCACTCCCGATATTAGGAATCACTAATATCATATTGCATTCTTTTATCCACTAAAGTTCCGGACATACTTTTTATTAAGCGTATGCCTCCATGAGATCAGAGAGGCGTATGTACTTGTGTTACTAGACGCTATCACCAATTACTCTACGTGGTTTAAATAATTCCCTCTCAACAATGCAGTGAGAGAACCTCAACGATATTGAAAGACGAGGATCGGTGATTGTTCTGCAAAATAATTTTCCGTGGAGAATAGCTAGTGAATGTTGCGCTTACAGACCTGCATAGTATGGCTTGATGAAGGAAACTAAATAAGTCTGCCGATTAATTGACAGCGAAATGGATATCTTTCGCTGGCCATACAAGAACATAACTCTACTGCCGTTCAATATTCCCAATGTTAGGTATGTATAAATATTTTTACCAAAAAATCCACAAGGTGTTATTATCAATATTCTTAACAATAATTTGTGTGTATTGTATCTCTCCCATAGAAGCTGAATGTCCAAAAGCGATTACACATGATGCCTTACTAAGATACAGCTTGATTCTCTATTATGGAAACTTTCTCTGGCTGAGTGTGCCATAGAGATAATTATTTAACTTATTGTCAATATATTTGTTAAGTAAATAATTCAAAGTCAAAATATATATACCTGAATGAATGAATAATTTTGAACTTGCATCGTCTTCCACGACTTACCAGTTTAAACGGTGTCATTTAAAAAAAAATAAAGACAACGCAAGTCCAAAACTCTTTTATCATTTAAGAAACATAATTGTCTCAAACCTTTAAACTGGCACCACATATATCTGAATGGCAGTAGAGTTTGGGACTTGCATTGTCTTTGTTTGTTTTGAATCACAACGTTTCAACTGGTAAGTATCTCCAGTCGTATTCAAGTAAATACTACAGACAGACAGATACCTATATCTTATTATGCACTTCGTTGTCATTACTAGAATCAAAATCTTATCGGTAGGTTATAACTACCTTTTATTAGCTTCAGATATTGTCTCTGAACACACCTAAAAGCAAAAAGATTAAGACATTTTTTCTGTTACCTATAACACTGGTTAACAAGATTTTTGTCCCAAGCGCAAAAATGTCTGATTTCAACATAATTTTGCATGCTGAAATCAATCATGTTTTAAGAATTTCTCCATCACCCTTAGTTTTTATGTTCCAGTATATGTGATTATTTACCTATAAAATGCACGCATAGGTCTGTACTATAAGAGTCAGCTAACAAAAAACTTGTGTCAGGCATTGCTATTTTATTATTTGTGTATTGTAACAATAACTTGTTGTGACTAGAAATAACAAAGTGTGCTCTGTGTGTCACGCGGAACATGTCTTGGCTTGTTGAGACCTGCAAGCAGTTCCGAGTCCTACATAACATTTATTGTTGTTTTAGTTATCGGCTAGAGCTCGGTGAATGAACATATACGCAGACTTTTTTAACGTTTTGAAGAATGTGCTGTGGTGCATTTTAAGCTATTGTAGTGTAACTCACCTGTAAAAATTCCAAGAAATTGTGTAAACCACCCAAACTCTTTTTGCTACATCTGCGGTGAATTGACATTTAAATCTCAAAAACGGTCTTTCACGCCTCTCGTTAATAAATGCTATGAACAGTATTTCAAGTGTAAAGTCGGCGATCAAGACAAAAGCTGGGCTCCCCATATTTGCTGTGTTACGTGTGTCAGACTTCTTACAGCGTGAGCAAAAGGTAAACGACATATGCCTTTTGCTATTCCCATGATTTGGAGGGAACCATCAGACCATATTACCGATTGCTATTTTTGTCTTACAAATATCAGTGGTATAACTTCTAAATCCAAACATACTGTTAAATATCCTCATATTCCATCTGCACTGAGACCAGTGCCGCACAGTCCGGAATTACCTGTGCCTGACCCCCCACAAAATATGACACCGAGCGACGATGAAACTGCCGAACAGTGCGTTTGCATATGTGAGAAGTAAGTTCCCTAAAATCAGTGATGCCAAGATAAAGGAAGGTATTTTTGTGGGACCTCAGATCAGAGAGCTACTTCGAGATGAAAACTTTAGTGAGGCTCTGAATGGAGTTGAAAAAGCAGCATGGTTTTCTTTCAAGGACATTTGCAACGGCTTCTTGGGAAATCGTAAATCCGAAAATTACGTAGAGAATGTTAACAATTTATTGGTCTCATATAAAGCCATGGGTTGCAACATGAGTCTAGAAATACACTTTCTTCATTCACACTTGGACTTTTTTCCGAAAAACCTTGGAGCAGTAAGTGACGAACATGGCGAGCGATTTCACCAGGACATTCCGGACATGGAGAAGAGATACCAAGGCAAATGGAGCCCCGCTATGTTGGCAGACTATTGCTGGACGCTGAAGAGAGATGTTTCTGATGCAAAGTACAGTCGAAAGTCATATATGACCACATTTTCTAAGTAAATATATCACTTTGTACTTTATTTTTTCATAACTTATACCCATATTATAATATATACGTTCACAAAAATTCATTGCTTTGTCACTTTAAAACCCTGCGTGATGGAAAAATTCTGAAAACATATATGAAATATGTTTAAAAAGTACTACCAAGTACACCCACTTCAGCTCGTGGGACAAAAAAAATCTTAAATTTTGTTGACCAGTGAATACAATAACTTTTATCCTAATTATTATACTTATCTCCAAACACTTTACAATAATTTTAATATATTGCTATATGAAGTACCAGTGGTGTTGCTTTTAATACATTATGTTTAAATGTTTAAATAGTTTCCTAAAACCCTTTATTTAATCTGTATGTAAGAGCAAAATGTGTATTTAATAATTCTGAATAATTTTTGTTTCCTATCATTTTCGATTATTATATTTCATACGAGTATAAATTTACCTCCCATGAAAGAATTTCCTGTGACTTGGCCTTCCGTATGCATGGTAACCGAATTAACTAAAAAAATCCCACTTTTCCTCCTTTTAAGATGTTTCTCGGCGTTACTTTATTCGCTCTTACATTGGGGATGAGCTTTTTCATCGCATCAATACGGTGTTCAGTAGCAAAAAGGCAATTTCCAAGATTCTGATCGGGCACTATAGAAAAAAATTTGGCGAGGGAACGAAATGTTATTAGGATTTAATGACTTTCTTGCTTACGTGTGAGCACAATAGATATTAATCTATCTAAGCTGATAAGCCAAATATTTGATTCTGGGTGAGGGTTTTTTATATTATACACAAGTATATAATCATGTGTTCATATCCAAGGAAAACTATCTATCTATTCATGACAACCTTCTGTATCAAATTTTATTTCAATAATAATGTATATTATAAAGTGTCTTGCAAGAAAAAATTAGTTTTGTAAAATTGAAACATTTCAGTGTGCCAGTATATGGAGACGAAGCTTCATTATTTTTAATAGTACATTATTCAAAACCGTTTCGGTTGTGTCGTAATCTCATTACAGATTACCCGTACGAGAACTTCTAGGCGTAACCAATCCTGGTATTTGCAGGAAAGTAAAAAAAAATTTCTGGAAGATTGTCGTTTGAAAATGTCTACAATTTTAATATTAAATATATCAAATATAAGTCTTTTGACAGCTCTAAATTCTTAAATGGTTGTTGTCCTCTTCCGTATCTCTTTCTTCCTTGCTCATGACCAACTTGAACTGAAGTTATCTTCCTCTTCTCATTTGATTGTCAGCTTCCCAGATTATATATCACGATTCTACCTATATTTTAGCATTAGTTATCATGACCAACTTGACCTGAAGTTATCTTCCTCTTCTCATTTGATTGTCAGCTTCCCAGATTATATATTACGATTCTACCTCTATTTTAGCTTCAGTTATCATAACCAACTTGACCTGAAGTTATCTTCCTCTTCTCATTTGATTGTCAGCTTCCCAGATTATATATCACGATTCTACCTCTATTTTAGCTTTAGTTATCATGACCAACTTGCCCTGAAGTTATCTTCCTCTTCTCATTTGATTGTCAGCTTCCCAGATTATATATCACGATTCTACCTATATTTTAGCATTAGTTATCATGACCAACTTGACCTGAAGTTATCTTCCTCTTCTCATTTGATTGTCAGCTTCCCAGATTATATATCACGATTCTATCTCTATTTTAGCTTCAGTTATCATAACCAACTTGACCTGAAGTTATCTTCCTCTTCTCATTTGATTGTCAGCTTCCCAGATTATATATCATGATTCTACCTCTATTTTAGCTTTAGTTATCATGACCAACTTGACCTGAAGTTATCTTCCTCTTCTCATTTGATTGTCAGCTTCCCAGATTATATATCACGATTCTACCTCTATTTTAGCTTTAGTTACTGGTTGACATAACGTAGACCCAAACCAAATTTAAAAATGAGCCCGAATTCGACGTATTCTTCATGAGTGAAAATTTCTTGAGTTGGACCACTCTTCGTATAATTCGGATTTGACTCCATCTGACTTCTTTTGCGTTATCAGAAAGATAACTTTTCTAGTGCCCCCTGTACAATGCAAGATTCCATTGGAACGTGGAAGAGCATTGCATTATAATTTTTATATTTAAATTTAAGAATACCTATATTGCTTGGGGGTTTGTGTAACATAAATAAGACTTCTATACAGTCAATCAGACAAAAATTGTACAATTATTCGTTTAGTTATTTTTAGCTGATATCTGACCTAAAATCAGAATTGAGACTACCTCTCTAATGGATTAATTTTAAATATTTTCTATTTTTGACCGTTCTATATCGCTATCGCCCGTTTTAATTAGCTTATATTATATCTTCAGAAAGCATAACGTTTTATAAAGAATACTCGGTTTTAAATAAAACGAAAAAAAAGTTTTCCATTTGTAGAATAGTTTTACAGATACGCTATTATACAGTGTCTGAGGAAAAGTTAGCACCATATGGAAAACTTTTTTATGAATTTGTAACATTTTTGACTTGTTTCGTGCATTCACTCGTCAAACGTGAATTAAACATTTTAAACTGGCAAGTTTTTTTTCTGGGTCCTGCAAAACCCAATGCCAGAAACAAATTTTAAAAAAATTATAAATGCATCATAAAAATGTTTTTCTACTCCCACATGGAAATTTTCTGTTTCCTTTACACTAAAGTGATGGGAAAAGTGGGCTTTTTTAGTTAACTGAACGGATATGATTTCATATCCATCCTAGCTAGTATATGAAGGTGACGAATCACAGTGGTCAGTTACAAAGAAACCAAATTTACATGTTGTAAATTATACGAATCGTTTTCTGATACTTGACAAAAGTGAGGTTAAGAATATTAAAGTTTTTTTTAACTTAAATCAACACATTTATTCCCAGAGTCTTTGCATACACAATTTTTTCCTAAAGAGTGCACGAAATGGTGCAAAAATTAAAGGTATAATACCAAAATATATTTCTAACAAAGTATGGTTAAGCCAAGGGCCTGTCGACATATTAAGCACCGGTTCCCGCAGATCACCGAAGTTAAGCGGTGTCGAGCGCGGTTAGTACTTGGGCGGGTGACCGCTTGGGAACACGGCGTGCTCTTGCCTCAGGGAAGAGTGTAAAATGAATCGACACCTAGCCATCCTATTCACTCCGGACAGGCCGGATGAGATCGGATATCTCATAGGATGAAGGTGCCGTTTCATACTTCCCAGTCGGTAGATCACATTTGTGGTCGATGACCGGTTCAAGATGGCCTACGTAGTCGGCGAACCGTAAAAAAAAGTATGGTTATTTTTTGACCGAACTAAATATTTCTGCACAGATGCCCTTTGATATTTCAAAAATCTCCAGTTTTCCACTTAGTTGTAGACTAATGTAGACAATTACTACAAGATTTATTGCATAAAATGTACTAAGTACATTACCTACAAAACGAACATTTTACGTTTACATTAAACCTTGGTTGCTTTTTGCCCTACAAATATTTGTCCACCGCGATATTTTCTGATATATTTTGAACGGGGATCAAAATGGACCTTAAAAAATTTATTATACGCAACATATATAGAAAAATAACAGGTATATCTTCCTTAAATAGTGGAACATGAAGATGAGTACATAAAACACACGAAATTATAAAAATTTTATAAAAAAATAATTTCACTTTTTATTAAAGGTTATGTTATTTCTACTTTACTACTTATGAACTTCGGAACTTGAGTGGTAGAAAAAATATACTGTAAAACTCGTGTGGATTGTCCATATTGCGCTGGGAAGTTTGAGCACTACGCCTACGGCGTCATGCTCAATTTACTTCCTCGTACGATATGGACATCATATCTACTCTTGTTATATAAACTACTATTCCTACATAGTGCAAACTTTTTCACGAACACTATATACATACAGAATGAGAACATCATACCCTGCTCACAGCAGTCCCAAGAAAATAGTATCCCTACTCCTGTTTCTCTTATTCCCTAATCGCACTGCTTCCAAAATATTGCTCCACCCTGTAGTCATCCAAAAATCTTGCCCTTCAAATCCTGCTGGCCCTAGTGCCAACTTCGTCCGTCAGCGTTATCCTGAAAGGATACCCTTGGGCGCAGGACCGCCGATTTGCGCATCGATTCCGTGGTCGTCGTCCTCGTCGGCTAAAAGCTGCTGCTGTTCGACAGAACTCAGGATTTAGTACGGTATGAGCTTCTGTTGATAGCAGCATTGCGATTTTTAAACGCATACGACCCTAACCATAAACAAACCAATATTTATGTTCTGCCGCAACGTACTTGCTAAATGATACCGCGCTTTTCCGCAGATTTTCAGAATTTACAGACACATTTTTATTTTTTGCTTTAATAAATTATACTTTGGTGATTTGCTTTATTTTAATTTTTTTGTGTAACCCCCTAAACTGTGTGTTTGTCTGACAGTGTTTATAACTAACTTTAACTGTGACAGATGTTTCATTCTAGCTGGCTAACTTCCACCGTGGTATATTAAAAACAGAACCGTGGCTGGTAAGTTACGTCATTAACGTCATAAATGTCACTTATATTTATTTTCTTGGCCAACAACGGTGGATATTTTTGTTAAACCTGGAAATTCTAACAATACCCATTAATGACATATATACCCAAAAAAGGGTACACTTGTTTATCTTTAAATAAACTACGGCAAAATTATGTTTTTAAGCATAATTAGTTTTAATTGCGTTTATTTGTATCTTCAGGTTTTGGCTAAGCTATAAAATAGGTTTATAGTTTGTTGTCGTCAAAAAAAATGGTGTATGGTATTTTACAAAATATCTAGATAAATTGGTCAAAAATTCGTGTAAAATTCTAGAAAATATGCAAATGCCACCGCTCCCTTTGCAGTTTCAGATATCTAAATGTTTTAAGGGCGCTTATTTTTAACACTATTTAAAGAACTTTAAAAAATACTAATTATTATTTTTTAAAAGGCAGTAGTATTTACTCTACAGAAATAAGTAGGGATTAAATAAATAATAAATATTTAATAGTAATTATAAATAAAGTGGACTAGAGGATCTCGCCAGTGGCATTTTGGAAGAAACATTTATATAACTTAAAAATTTTTAATGTTATTGATTAGTACTTTTAAAACAAATTTATTATTTTTATCTTTTTAATTTTATCACAAAAATATCAGAATATGCCGAAACGAAATTTAGAATTAAAAAAATTTCGATACTAATATATAAAATCACATTTTTAAATTATTCTTCTAAATACATTTATTTAGCACTAGTACAAAGTTTACACTACAATATCCAATATAAATGTAAGCTGTTCCGGAATTTCTTCTTGTACATGTTTTGAAGCATTCCATTTTATTTGTACATCTTCCTTGAGATATTTTGCATGGGTTAAATTTTCTTCAAAAATTCGGAAGTTACTTTTAATAAAAGTATGATTTATTGTGGTAATATACTATAAGATTAATGTATACTTGGACTACATTAATACATACATGGATGACAGTACCTTGCTCACATGTGATTTGTATGGCCTCAATTTCACGTGTTCGATTATATAAGACTTCGTGGTAAAGTATGAGTCAATATAAACACTTATGACTGGATTAATATCAGAGAGGATTCTGTACTATGACAGAGTTATTTAAATGAAAGGGGGTGGGGCTTCCAATGATAGAGTGACTACAATAACCTTGTTAACTCAGATCTTTCAAGCAATTTTGTCACTCTCATGATCCGACTGCATCAAATCACTCGAGGAACTTTTTATCTTCTTAATTGGAAGACCTATTTTTAACGACTGACAATCCTAAACAGACACTAGGAGTTTAAATTTGTCTACTAATTAGAGTAGTATGGACCTTATTGACTTTATTAATCTATCATGAAAATTGAAAGTCTTTATGTAATGTAAAAAATTATTATCCGTTTATTTAAAATAAACTCACCAACAATATATTAAGAATAATATACGTAATCGCATATTGGCATCTTGTTCATATTAGTTCAATTGCCGCTATTTAGCTTAAGCTTTTTTAGTTTTGTAATTAATTTCGTCAATTCAAATATAAGTAATTTTTCGGTACTAATATTTCTAAATAAATCCATTTTATACACTTTTTATCAGTGTAAATTGTTATTTTACCTTAAATTTGTATATTATTTTAGTATTATTTCCTGTTTCTCAAGTCTTCTTTAACATAAAATTCCAATTAAAGTATTTATTAAAAAGCAGGTAAGTTACTTTTAGTTTGACATGTCATAAAATTATAAATATTTGGTCCAACAATAATAATAATAATAATCATTTTAAACGAAAGGCTAATGAGTAAAATTTGATGCTTTTAAAATATGTTAGGCGTATATCAATAATTAATTTTGTTTATCTAACACATGTTATGACTGCTAGTATCAATGTCATTTTAGACAAGTAAACTATCAAATAACTCACGTTTATTACTATTACAAGCAGAATTTTTATACAAATTGATCGTGTTGACTGGAAATCCTTCTTCAAGTATGGTGAAACTTCTCGATTTCTTGGTTTCAGTATCTGACAAAACTACGTAAAAATATTTCCTATTTTCAAATTGACAAATTCATCGCATCTACAAGCATCGCTAATTCCCATTTTCAAAGTCACTTTCATCAACAAGTACTCGTCGTCGGGTGCTTCGTTCAAAAATTTCTCTATTTCACGTCGTTCTAATGTCTTGGATTTCTTTGGTTTGGATTCCTGTGATTTGCTTTTCAAAAAGCTCGCTAGCTTGCCATATTTTCAAATATATTTTTTTTTATAAAGGTGAATAGTCGAGCGAAGCATCGAGTATTTGGTCCATAGCGACGATGGGGATAATTCTTTTTTGCAAATTTAAAAAATAAGCCAATAGAACATTTTCATCGATACCTTTTATCTTCCGTGAATTCATCCAAAACTCAAACATTTTGAACTCCTTGTCGTAAGCATCTCGGGACTTTTCTGGCAAAATCTGCATCGCTGCTTCTTCCGCGTCCGTAAGGATATCCTCAGGAACGTAATTTTTATCGGTTTCCTCCATTTTCTATAGGTTTTTTTTCTTCAAAAAAGCTTCCCTTTTTTGCAGGGAAAACTGACAAGTGTCAACATTTATTTAAACATTTGCTATTTTAAACATGCCCGTGGCAACCAACTTTGACCAAAATGTAAAAAAGTCACTGTCAAGTAATTCTGTCATTTATAGGGTATGTTCACGAAACTTATTAAAATTATTATTATCTCATAAAAAAACGATTTCTTCCACTTGTTGGATAAAACATTGTATGCCACTCGTGTGTTATGTTACCTAAGTCTTTGAGAATTTATACCACTCGGCCTGACGGCCTCGTGGTATAAATCTTCCTCGCGTGACTTATTTTCAACATAACACACTAGTACCATAAATAACTAAAAACCCGACGAACTTAAATTCCCTACTTGGTATTTGGTACTCTGGTGATATTTTACCTTAGTCCTTATATGCTGTTCCGGTACTTCCTATTGTAAGAAACCTAAAACAATGAATATTATTTGCGTGACATCCTCCATGAGATATTTTGTTTGATAACTTAAACTTTTCTAGAAAATTTAAGACTATCTTTTAATAGGCGCATTATTAATTATTAAAATATACAGTTATAAGATGCCTGTATACTTGACCACATAGATAGATTGCACAATATAATCATATATCATTAAAACAAGCCTACAGTAAATTGTATGCTTGCTGTAGTTTGAAGCTTCATTTTTACTTTTTTTTAAATAAAATAATACACTTCATGGCAAAATATTTATTAAATATAGACATGTTACCACTATTGACAGGATTAATGTCAGGCAGGATTTTAGATTTTGACTGAGTTCGTTAGTTAGAAGGCGGTATTCTGCCTGTAAGGGGGCTACAAAGATCATACCGTTGATCTCATTAACCCAGACATATTTCTTACCCTCATGATCCGATCTCTATCTACTCCAGAAACTTTCCCGGGGTAAAATTTTATATATACCATCCACCATTAATATCTATTTGATGTTTCCATTCTTGCTTGTTGATTGATGTACTTACTTTCAACGACTGAGGATTGTCTTTTTTTAATCGTATTAGTGGAAGTTAAAAATGATGTTTCTAGTTTTCTTGCCGCATATTTATTTATTTAAGATATACTTACCAGCAATATTATAATAATATTATACGTAATCATAAGTAATCTTATATTGGCATCTCATTCATGTCAGTTAAATCGTTGCTATTTAGTTTAAGCTATTGTACTTTTGTAATTAATTTCGTCCATTCAAAAATAGGAATTATTTCTGTACAAATATTTACAAATAAATCCATTTCATGCATTTTCTACCAGTATAAATTGTTATTTTACCTGAACTTTGTGTATTCTTTTAGTAGTATTTCCTCTTCCTTGAGTCTTCAATAAAATAAAATTTCACTTAAAATATTTATTAAATTGCGCTAAATTCGTTTTCGTGTAACATGTTATAAAATTACAAGAAATACAAAAAAAAATCTAAAAATAATAATAATTTGGATCGAAAAGCTAATAAGTGAAATTCGATGCTTTTAAAATATGTTGGGTGCAAATCAATATTTAATTTTTTTAAATCCACTATTAATATATATTTGAAGTTTATTCTTGATTGACTTTTTTTCAACGACTGAGGTTTTTTTAAATCAAATTAGTGAACGTTAAAAATGATGTCTATAGTTTTCTTATTACCAAATTTATTTGTTTAAGATATACTTACTAGCGATATTAGAAGAATATTATACGTAATCGTAAGTAATCTCATAATGGCATATCATTCATATCGGCCAAATCGTCTTTGTTTAGTTTAACATGTTTAACTTTTGTAACGTATTTCTTTGGTTGTTAATATTCTTAAATTAATCAGAAATTTTCTGTTTATCAGCTTAACAAATTATAGGGAATAACTTTAATAATATAATCAGTTCTTACTTAAACGATTGCGGCATTTAGCTCTTCCGCAAACTTTCGTATTCATGAAAAATGACCATACTTGCTAAATAATACTTTAAACCTTAATCTCCGACAAAAAAAATTGTTAAAGGATATTACACAATGTGTTAAAAAATGTTATATTAACGATTTTACAATAAACAATGTATAGCCTGAACTATAAAATTCAAAATTTAAGAAACTTTTACGTTATGCACTTTAACTAAAGCAGTGCAGTTGGGCCATGGTCGGTAAGCTTTGGCAGCTAGCCAAACTAATCTTTCTTTCGCAATTCGCTAAATCGATTTTACTGTACCTATACAGAGTAAGAACAAAGTGTGTTACAATGATTCTGTCACTTCTTAAAGTTTTTGGAAATAAAATGGTGGAATTTAGGGTCCGTTAAAATATATAAAGAAAAGAAGCTTAGCGGCAAGCGGACAGAGTAGTGCGTCTATCTTTTGCATTAATGTACACAGGGACGCCAAAGGTAATGGAATCCCTGGGGCACTGGTAGACAATGACAGGCTGTTTCGTTCTTGTTAGAACTCATCAGAAAGTCATAACCTGTAAGCGACCCCCAGTACAGCGAGCCTGTTCTTTCAAGGCGTTTTTAAGAAATAAAACGCGATGAAAACCCAGTAACGCCATCAGAAGGAATAAACCCAATGCAAAAGATAGCCATCTAACATGAAAACGTAGAAATATAAATAATCTATTTATGAATAATCTATTTATATTTCTACGTTTTCATGTTAGATAGCTATCTTTTGCATTGAGTTGATTCCTTCTGATGGCGTTACTGGGTTTTCATCGCGTTTTTATTTCTTAAAAACGCCTTGAAAGAACAGGCTCGCTGTACTGGGGGTCGCTTACAGGTTATGACTTTCTGATGAGTTCTAACAAGAACGAAACAGCCTGTCATTGTCTACCTGTGCCCCAGGGATTCCATTATCTTTGGCGTCCCTGTGTACTTTAATGCAAAAGATAGACGCACTACTCTGTCCGCTTGCCGCTAAGCTTCTTTTCTTTATATGTTTTTGGAAATGTTGTTTGGTTTATGCATAGTTTGAGATGATATTAAAGATTAAATAGATATATTGTATCATACAACACTAAACCCTTCTTTTTACAGCCAATATAGGATAACATCTCGTTTTATTAGTTCTGATAATATTATTAATATATATGCTCGAAATTATCAATTTTTGCAAGAAACTTCACCCATATCGATTTTGTTTTGATCTTTTTAGGCGAAAACAAATATGATATGTCCATTTTTTTAAATTAAAGACATTTTATTCACTTTTCTTACACTCCTCGAAGTAAGCTTTATAAGGTGGCAAAATATAATATGTCTATTTTTTTACTTTAGGAAATACCAAATACTCCTTATTTATATATTCTATAAAATTACATACGAACATATCATATTTTGCCATCTCACTAAAGAATATAAAAAACTACAAATTGTGCTTAGATCCAGGTGCAAAACGGGAACCTTTAGCATAACTCCACAGGGACGTCTTGTTTGGTGATGAGTTAGACGTGAAATTGCCGATTCTTCATGAGCTGGACCAAATTTGACTTTATCTGATTATTTAGTAACTAGGAGGTCTACCGCGGTAGTGACTCAGAGGTGAGTTACTGGCATTCGACCGTGGCGATCCGGGTTCGATTCCCGGAGTAGGCATACGTACAATAAAAAAAGTATGTCCGAGATTCAGTTGATTTAAGAATGCAGTATATGGCGTTATGGGTCTCTGAGGGCGTAAAGTATACTGGCTCTTCCGCCAACCCCAACAAAAAAAAACTAGGAGGTCTACAAGACAAGAAATCATGTCTTGAAGTAAATTTCTGGTCTGGTCTTAAAATAAAAGTCAAGAAAAATCATCAATCTTGATCAATCTTACTTGATACTGCTTGCATATAAACACTGTTAATAATTAATATACATAGAATTTTGGGTTTTATTTACGACCTTTATTGAAATCAGTCACTACCTTCAAATTAGTAGATAAATATTCCAACCATTAGACAGTCTTCACTCGGGAAAACCCAATGAAACCTGTAGTAGTATGGATATTAGGAGACTAGGCGACAAGACTACTCAATTTGCCTCTTTTTCTCACACGGCCGATACTATATGTATGTATAGTCATGAAGTCGCGAGCTGAAGGCCGCACATCAGTTGTTTCTGATTTATATTCACCCCCTGCACTTTATAATTACATACTGCACTGGATTTTTTTCAACTTCATTCGTGAATTTCAGTATAAAAATTTGTATCATATTTATTATTTGTTATCACTCAAGAGACTGTGGTAGCGAGGCGACCAGCATGTCGGTTCGCGGATACTCGAGTTGCGTCGGTCTCTCAATCGACACGATGGCGTCGTCCAAGAAATTATCTTTTCTCTGATACAAAAGAAAGTCGAAAAGATCTAATGAACTAAATTCATGGAAACTAATAATTTTTATATCAATCTATAAATATTGAGTTAATGCAAAAAATCAATAACGTTCAAGCAATGCAATTTTTTAATAATACTTTTAAGTGATACAGTTAGGTCTTCTATAAGTCATAAAGCAACAACAAAGCTGAAAGACTTTAATTACTCTTTACCGTGCAATAAAGTAAAATCATTAAGAAGACTTTTAAAACGGTCATAAAGCCAGAACCAGTAAAAACTAGAGTTACTGTTTTGGGTTATATTACTTTTTAACGCTGTAACTTTAACAAGTGTCGAAATTATGGGTTAATTCGTTGGGATTTGTACTCTTTAATATTTTTTACAATGTAATTTATTGCCTTTTTTGACGTTCTAAAGGAAAATGTTACATTGCTATCCTTGTCGGATGGTTCATAGTTTATAAAATTTTTAATTAAATGCGTAGTACTCGGCCATAAAATTGTCTATAGTCTATTTTAGAAAGGTGTAGAGTAATAAAATGGGGAGTTCCGTCCAGTTCGGCTCAATTTCGGTGTCGGCCATAGGCGCAGGTACATTTTGTGCATTCAATTATTTATGATAACTAACCAAAAAAAGAAGATAATTTGATAAAGAAGGTACTATTAGCTGTAGCAAATTTACACAAACATCGTTTTATTAAATAATATTCCGTAGAAAATATAGCTGAAAAACATAGTGTAACTGTGTCTGTTTGAAGGTTGGAGACAATGATGTTTTTTGAACGAAAGTAGAGTTTTGGACTTGCATTGTCTTTATTTGTTTTAAACCACTACGTTTTAACCTTTTATGTATCTCCAGTCGTCTTACTGAATGAATACTATGTATTCACCTGAATACTTAGTATTTACCTGAAGAATATTGTGATTTTTTATAATTTAATTTCTATATAATGTATTTTTAGTATTTGTATTTTTTTTTATAATGTTTAATAAAAAATAGGTATACCTTATACTATGTACATAATGCACACATTTGTCACACCATTTTCAGTGTTTGTGAATAGATAATAATAGGTAAAACCCATAAATTGACCTAAACCCGGGTGGTACTACCTGCACTTGACGAAAATAAAGAGTTTTGCAATGAAATCAATACCAAATTATAAAAGTGGCTTAAATATTCGTTAGGTCACTCTGTAGTCCCTTTGCATACTTAATAAGCTTTTACTACTCTACAACTTTCTGAAATAGACTATAAACTGTGTTTAAATTAGAGATGGGACCGAAGCCGAATATTTATTCGGTATTCGGCCTATTCGGCCACTTTTTGACTATTCGGTATTCGGCCAAATATTCGGTTTAGGACCCTGAATATTCGAATTTTTAAGGTTGCGATAAAATGGGAAAAGGCTGATTTTAATGATTTTTTATTTTCAAATAAAAATTGCAATAGGTACGTATTTATAAAAACATAACTGCAAAAAAAAATCTTTACACTAAGTGGTAGATTATGGTGCAAAAACACCAAGCTCTCAGCTCTCTCAGGTAATAAACGACTCCTCTTTTTTTCATAAACATTTCCAGCTTCGGAGAACAAGCGTTCACTGTAAACAGTACTTGCAGGAGCTGATAAATAAACCTTTGCCATCTGGCTCATTTTTGGAAATTTGAGGGAGTATTCTTTCCATCATGCAAACGGGCAGTGGTCTTTGTGCAGTATTTCTTCTGATAAGTAAGCATCTAACTCAACTGCGATCCTGTTTTTTTAGGGGGGTTGTAGAGAGCACTAGTCGATGCTATTTCCTTATAACATTCCCAGAAAGTGGCGTGTGATTGATTAGTGTTTGTTTCAGACGATGCAGTTAAGTTTATGTTTATATTGTCATCATCGCTGCTGCTAGGAAAAGGGTACAACAAATGTACGGAATTTTAAATAAGTTGAATGTAAAATTAATGTAAAATTTTTTACTTGATCAATTCTTTTGTGATTTTCTTGAGGACCTTGTGTATTTTATATTTTTTCTACTTGAAAATGCGGCGCTATTTTTTTTCCCGCTCTTTTAACCCCCCCTCATGAAAAATAAATATCTACGACCTTGGTACGTGCGTGTTTCGTTCTTGCTTTGACCCCTCCATAATGTGGAAACAATAAAAAAAAATGCGAGAATTATTCTAATCCAAACTACAATAATACCTAATTAGGCAAGCCGATTTATTTTACCCAACTTTAATAATTATGATTTATAAGCGAAGTGGTCGTAGCTCCTTTTCCTTTGCACCCTCTTGAAATTAAAACATTACACAATGTACACTGGGCTTTTTTATCGTCCTCGGTATCTTTAAAGAAGATCCAAACTTTTGACTTTTTGTTTTTGTTCATTTTATTAATATTATAAATCGATAATAATCTATAACATCAACCACCCTTAGCAACAGAGTACCTTACACTAAATAGGCTTGCACAGCGCGACCGTCGACACGTGCCAATACAGGTCGTAACCCGCAAAACTCGAATAAATTTTGGCGGCTACGCGTTCAAATCAATCAAAACTGTATTATTCGGTATGGCCGAATATTCGATTTCAATTTGGCCGAATATTCGTTATTCGGCTATTCGGCAAAACCACTATTCGTCACATCTCTAGTTTAAATATAAAAATTGGATCACAAAAAATCCATGATTTTAAGATTATTTAAAATCATGAATTTCAGTTATCATCAGTTTTTATCAGTATCTATTTATTAAAATAAATACTGATAAAATAACTTCCATGACATATTATATTTAAATTGGTGGCGTAGAGAAACAGTCTATACCTTTTTTCTATCGATCGTGCAAAAGGTCGTGTAAGAAACCCTTAAATTCGATATTTTCGCCGCCCGCCAATAAGAAAACAATTTCGATTCGAATCCTAACATTTGATATTGCAACGTTGCCAATTTTCGTAATTTTAATCAGCATTAACTATACTGTCAATAACAGCTGTAGTAAATAAAAAAAAATATATTTTTAGGTATCTTTTCACTTTTTAATTAAGTAAAAATTGAACTTAAACCCGGTTTAAAACATTTTTTTATTTTTCTAAACCGCCCCTTTGCATAATCGGGTAGACTCGTGTTGCAAAGTTTAGTGTCGATGTTATTTTATGTTTTCGTATTACAAAACATTTGAATATTATTTTAAATAGTAAATGCCTTTTTACATTAGGTGCAATTTCGAGAAAAATTGCCTCTGCAATATGAAAAAACAAAAATTAATTAAACCAGGCATTATAACTTTTAATTAGGCGTGAAATTCTGAGAAAGATAAAAAAAAAGCAATTGAAGAAAAATTCATTTCGTTGACAAATCCATGGACCAAATTACAGTGTAACATATTAGTCGATTTATGTCATTTCCAATCCACTCGAGTTGATCAGTATATTTTTTTTACAACCAAACTTTAGGCTAACATTTTTTTAAAAAGTTTGCAGGCTGCCGGGCTTGTACTCACGACCATTGGATCCAAAGCTCGATGTTTTGTCGCATTTCCATATCCTCATATTAGAAATTATTGTAAAATGAACTTAATACCAATGCTACATGAAATTAATTTTCTATGTATATTTAGCAGGTTGCATTATTGATAAAACTATTATAGATGCGTATATATTTTATTATATTGAACAAATTAATAACATGTTGTACCATATACATATAAATTATACCGGGTGTTGCATCGTCGAGCGGGACATAGGAAATCCCATGTAATTTTAAATGGGGTCAATTATTGGCTTCCCTAATTATTTCAGAAAAAAATTCTATTTAGGTTTATTAAAGAGCACTAAAATCCACATTCAAAAGAATAACTTTAGATATTTTTGATGAGCCCGTTTACTGGTTATCGCCGATTTCTTTTAACTATTTCTCTTTTTTATGGCCCCGTATTTGCGGGCACCAGTCAAGGTAAAAGATGACTGTCAAATAAAGTTGTCATTTTGAAATGTGTGCTTTATTGTTATAAAAACTCGTACATCGAAAATATTAGCCATGAATTACACTTCTTAGGAAAAAATATTAATGATTAAATGGCATTATCAAGGAAATAGTTATGAAAATGTGTCAGACATGTTTGCTGCTCTGTATCCGAATAGACCGATACCTGCAAAATCTACAGTCGAAAGGACTATCAAGAAATTTGAGACAAAAGGCACTGTAATAAATAACTGTAGATTTGAAGAAAGGCAGGAACAAAGAAGAGATGTAAGAAATGATAGGGACTTGCAAAGGCAGGAACAAAGAAGAGATGCAAGAAATGATAGGGACTTGCAAGTTTTATTGTGCGTGGAAGAAAATGATGGAAAGATCAGCACAAGGAAACTTAAGGATGACATAGGATTAGATCACACCACAGCGTTACGAGCTTTGAAACGACATAAATATTATTCATACAAATATGAAAAGCACCAAGAGCAAACATGGATAGGGAATTTTTAAAAAACATTTGTTTCACTGACGAATGCACATTGACCTTAAACAATGAACCCAATATTCAAAATTATCGATATTGGAGCAAAGAAAAAGTTAATGTTTGGGCTGGGATTTTCGGAGAAAATATTATCGGGCCATTATTTCTTACACGAAATTTAAATGCAGAATATTTTTTGGAACTACTTGAAGATCATATTTTACCTACTTTACATGATGCCGCCAGGGAAAATCAGGAAGTTTGGTACTAAATGGATTGCTGCCCGGCACATAGTACCCTGGCTGTCCGGGAATATTTAAACCGTGCTTTTAATGGAAATGTTATTGGCTTAAATCATACAGTAAATTGGCCAGCCAGGTCTCCTGATTTATCGCCAAATGATTTCTTTCTCTGGGGCTATTTAAAAAACAGGATACACAAAGATAAAAAATACCCAAATCTAGACGAGTTAAAAAATGCTATTTCTGCCGAATGCAATAGAATTTCAGTTTACCAACTAGCGAATGTAAGAAGAGAATTTTATGATCGCCTCGGTTATTGTCTAGCAGTCAATGGAGGAATATTTGAACATCTTAAATCCTAAAGTTCTAACAATTTAATAGTACCTACCTATTAATTAGTAAAATATTGAATAATGTAAAATGGCATAATTAACCTTGTAATTGGATACTTTATTTTAGTTTTATTCAGATTAATTTGTACTCATAAATACACCTTTAATATTTTCGATGTACGAGTTTTTATAACAATAAAGCACACATTTCAAAATGACAACTTTATTTGACAGTCATCTTTTACCTTGACTGGTGCCCGCAAATACGGGGCCATAAAAAGGAGAAATAGTTAAAAATAAATCGTCGATAACCCGTAAACGGGCTCATCAAAAATATCTAAAGTTATTCTTTTGAATGTGGGTTTAAGTGCTCTTTAATAAACCTAAATAGAATTTTTCTCTAAAATAATTAGGGAAGCCAATAATTGACCCCATTTAAAATTACATGGGATTTCCTATGTCCCGCTCGACGATGCAACACTCGGTATAGTTTAGTGCTGAGCCTCAGTAAATATAATAAACTGTGATTGATTAGTACTTTATAGGGACGTAACAGAGGGATCTAATTTTTATAACAATGTTGTCAACTAATGGGAAATTTCCGGAGTCGTGAGAAATAAAGATACAAAGCATAGAAAAATGATAGGTCGTCGCTGTCTCCAAATGGATAAGCGAAATTTTTACGCACAGTGTTATATTTGTGGGATATTCTTTAGGATTACTTGTGGTTATGATCTGCTAAAAAATACTTTTTCAGTATTGTGCATTATCGTAGAATTTTTCTTTAAAAATTAGAAATTTTATTTTTAAAGGTTTCAACACTATGCAGCACTGTTAGTGACAAATATAATATTTTCCCGTACAGTTAACTGGAATGGTCTACTTTTCTCGTCACTTAAGTGGTAACTATTAAATTGTAGTTTTTACCTTCTTGTCTTATTTTCTTCTTCCGCTGAAAACTATTAGAAATTAGTTCTCCAATCGCTTTACGTAATTTTTGTTTTGGACTTCTATTGTCTTTATTTATTTTTAGATTACAACATGTCAACTAGTAATTATCTCCAGACATCTTTAGGTAAAACAGTTAGTAAGTAGGTATTCAATCCTTCTTTAAAAAATTAGTTATATTTTTACTACCTCAAGCTCTTGTAACATTTGCGAGTGATTAGTTATTTACGATATTATTATAAGTGTTGTAAATATTCATATTACAACACGAGATGTTAAAGTCATCAAACGAGGCGTCAGCCCAGTTTAATAAAACATCGAATGTAGTAATATGAATTTACAACAAGAATATTGTACAAAATTTTATCTACTTTCATCTATGAATAAAAATATTTGGCAAAAGGCATTTTTAAAAATAAAAATGCACCTGTAAAAATGCACCTGCTATTAAGTTTACTAATCAAGTTTTTTATGTTACCTTTCGCATAGTTACTGTTTCGCATGGTTACTGTCGAAACTTTGTCAAACAAATTCAAAAATATAAAAAGCGTTTTTCAAAATGAGCGATTCTGATGGAAGTTTACCCTCTGATATAGAAGCAGCGGTAAACAAAGCGATCTCAAGTTTAGTTCCGACAAAATCCAAGGCGCGGTATGAGTTGGAGTATTAGAAGTTTGAAGATTGGTGCAAAGCTAACAAAATAAAGGAGGTGTCTGAGAAAATCCTTTTGGGTTATTTTTTCGTAAAGTAACGCTCCCAGAAACCATCTACACTATGGACTCACTACTCAATGTTGAGAACTATGATTTCAGTCAAGAAAAATCAAGATATAAGCAGATTTTCTCAGACAACGTAAGGGCTTTATCTTATCCACTTCTGGTATACAAATTTCTAACTGTAAAAAGTGTATTATTAATGTTTATAATAAACCTTAGGTGTTATATTTTAATTAATAATTGGTAATTAATTTTATAATTATTGTTAATAATAAATCATTCTTCTAAAAAGTGTGGTTTAATTTAACAGCAAAACCGTTTTTTTCCCATTACAGCACTAGTACTGTAATAGATGCCCTTACAAAACGATTTACAGAAAGTAGTAAAAAAGTAGATAAAAAAATGTACAGAATATAAGAGAACCGATTACAAAACTATGGAATTGTTAATCTACTAATCTAGAGTCATAATAGATGAAATGATCACCCCCTATTACCCCCCCCACCCCTCTGTCAATACGGTCCTGATAGAGGAAATGATTACCCCCGAAAACGAATTTAGTGTATAAGAAAATGTTGGTGCAATTCCTAGTTTACCGATTGTTCCAATCAATGACGTAACGATTTTAAAAGTCACCTCTTAAATTAAGAAAAACTTCTAAATATAAAAAGAAGTTGTATAAATTTTTTGATGACGTGATAAGAGTGTCGCCAAAGCTGCGTCAAAGTGATATAATCCGAGACAAAAAGTTTGAAAAGGAATTCTCATTGTTGGATTTAGAAAATTAGGACCACATGATGCTATGTGGGTAGCTAATAAATATTTCTGTATATTTTTCTGAACGTCGTGGGTGAGTTGCGTAAATAATAATTATTAGTAAGAGTAATAATATCATGTTGCCAATAATATAATAATGTTGTTAGCGTAGATGCCAAATAAACCCAAAACCCACAATGAGAGGCTTTGTACGTGGGAGATTTTAACAAATACCGGTTAATTAGGAAGTTTGTAAAACTATGTAGGTTTAAAAGGGAAACCAGACTAAGGATTTAGGTGCTAAGTTTTCATAAATTAAGTTAAATGCAGAAATGATACCTTAATATTCAAATCACCTGCAAAAATCCAAGCTAAATTTTATTATTTATCAGAATAAACAAACCTTCTCCTACGACCACCTATGAAAATGAGAAAAAAAGCAGTGTTAACTTGACTAGAAACATCTGTATATCACACGCGTGTTGAAATAGTATATTACATAACAAGTGATGAAAGTGATACTTTTCAAACGAGGAGATATTTAGAAATTCTCCGAGTTTTAGAATAATCACTGTCACACGAGTAATGCACACTATTTTTCCTACGACCACAAAGAATTATTAAAAGCCTTTGATTTGTGAAAATAATATTTCAACACTAGTATTGAAAAAAACTCAACACTAGTGTTGAAATTAGCATACCTAGAATTATGTTCCACTTAATATCTGGTTTCATAGTTTGTCAATAAGCTTTTTCTTTATTTGTAGTTTAACTTTTTCATATTTTATATATCATAGGAAGAACTAATCCTGGATTGACTTCTAGATTAACCAAAATAAAAATTTTAAATTTAATCAAGGCAAGATGCATTAAACATAAATTTAAATAATCCACCCAACAAGAAAGGTTTCAATTCAAAATAATTCTATAAATTATTTAATGTTTATATAAAAAAAGTTAAATACTCTTGATGGGATTTGAACCTGTGACCTTGCGATCTGTAGGCTAGAGCTCTATTCTCTACGCTATGGCTATCAATAAGATTTGTTGTTTAATACATGACACTCTTCAGCGCGACTTGTTTTTTCTGGTAATAAATATTCCAGTATATTATTAACATTTTTTATAATTTCAGATGGCGTATTTTCACACTCTAATTCTGAATCATTCGACAAATATATGATAAATAAATTAAACACTTTACAATTACTGCTTTCTAAAATCTATTCTTTTTAATATATAGGGGTGGTCTGTCAAATTGGCACCATATGTTTAAATTAAATACTGTGTCTGTATTTCAACACTAGTATTGAAATATTTTTTTTTCAACACGCGTGTGATATACGGCGCTTTTTGCCAAATTAATCGTGCTTTTTTTCTCATTTTTATAGGTGGTCGTAAAAAAAATATTACAACATGAGTGTTAAAATATCAAGGCACACTATTTAATTTGGACAGATGGTGCCAATTTGACAGACTCCTATTTATTAAAAAGAACAAATTTTAGAAAGCAGTAATTGTAAAGTGTTTAACTTATTTATCATGTATTTGTCGAGTGAATCATAATTTGAATGTGAAAATACTCCATCTGAAATCATAAAACGTGCTAATAATATACCGGAAACTTTATTACCAGAAAAAAACAAGTCGCGGTTAAGAGAGTGTCATGTATTAAACAACGAATCTTTAAAGGTAGCGATGGCGTAGAGAATATAGCTCTAGCCTGTAGATCGTAAGGTCACAGGTTCAAATCCCACCAGTAGTATTTCACTTGTTTTATAAAAGTATTAAATTATTATTAGGATTATTTTGAATTGAATCCTTCCTGGTTGTGTGGATTTTTTAAATTTATATTTAATGCATCTCTCCTTGATTAAATTAAAAAATTTTCATTTTGGTTAATGTAGAAGTCAATCCAGGATAAGTTCTTTCTATGATATATAAAATACAAATCAAAGGATTGTTTATAACAATTTGTGGGTCGTAAGAAAAATAGTGAACATTACTCGTGTGAAAGTGATTATTCTTAAACTCGGCTGTCGCCTCGTGCTAAATATCTCTTCGTTTGAATAGTACTATTTTCATCACTTGTTATGTTATATACAATTTTTCCATATCTTTTTCGATGACTATACGAACATTCCATACTGTTTTTCTTCCTTCTTATATTTTATTTTCAGTTTGTAGATATCTAATTTTATTGCAACCCAAGTAAAAGTGCAACAACCTTTAAGTCGCTACAGATCTGCTATTAGTGCTTATCAAACTTTATGCTGGCACTTCATTTTGTAATAGTAAGATTTGGTCAATTTTATTTTAGATGCATTTTGTCCAGTATTATATTAAATAACGTATTGTGTGGTACAAAAGTTTATCATAATAGACTGCCTAAACAACCTGAAAGACCTAGCAACAAGGAACAACGGTAGAACGTCTATGGGGATAGCACGCAAAGAAAAAGCCGATAAACTGGCTAGAGTCAAAAAAAACCAAAGCAACATCAGACAGGTGGGCTCAACATCAACACCCATCCCGATTGAACAGGATATGTCGTCAAACCCAAGCGAGGGTCACAATTGGGAAACCCTCCAAAAAGCTATCAACTGAAATGTTGCTTCTAACACACACCCAGCTAAAACAATTGGTTTGCCTACTAACAGGCCACGGTCACTTAAGAAAACACCTACGTCAAATAGAAATCTACAATAGTCCCATTAAATGCAGACTTCTCGGTGAAGAGGACGAAACCGCTTCACATATTATATCGGGTGTTTCAGAATAAGATGCTGATCCTTAACGGTGTGAATCCTTAGGGGATTTTAGGAAGAAAAGTTCAAATTAACATATATCCTTAACCTATCAACTTTTGAACTACAGGGCGTTAAAGTTTTAAGAAAAAAATCGTTTTTCTATCATAACTTTAACAACTTTCTAGATATTTTTATGAATTTTTCACACATGCCCTCTAAGCATCAATATCCATTTTTTGGCGTAGGAAAATTTTAAAAATTTTTAACCAGTGGCGTCCTGAAAGGGTTTGGACTAGACATTTTGGAGAAATATTATGTTTGCCACTGCTTTTTCTCAAGATAACTTTTCTTCTTAAAATCACCTAAGAATTCACACCGTTAAGGATCAGCATCTTATTCTGAAACACCCGATATATAACTGCGAAGTACTGACCCGAAGACTATTCGAAATCTTCGGAGGAATATAATGTGGGGATAACCTCCCGCATGACAAACTTGGTAGGGATTTAATGGATGCTATAAAAGAAACAAATCTTTTCTAGCGATGTAGGGGCGCACAGTAAGCCACTAGGCTGCAGTGTAGGAAGCTTGAGCCGAAAGCCGGACCCCCACCTTAAACCAACCAACCAGTATTATTTGATTGTTAAAAATAATATTATTAAGTAAAGCCTGAAACGTTAATTTAGGAATATTAAACGAAACCTTCCGAAACTTGTAAAATTGTATAATAATATTTTAATTTTGCTGGCAAGATGGTATGAAAATCTTATTTTTAGTCCAAAATTCACCATCTGTACTTTATCTTATTATATTTTTTGTGTTTGTATGTTAACAATCAAAACCTCCTGGGCTCATATACAACGTGCATACGCTTACATAATGCAAATCAGCACAAAATATTCTGTAGCCAGTCTGCTTCGACTATAAACTAGAAACTTTAGGGTCAATTAAGTTTAGTGTCGTGTTCTTGGTGTAGACTTTGTAACGAACAATGTCCAATGTCCAATTTTGTTCCCTTACTCTTGTCATAATGATTTAGAATACGATTGCATTTAAAATGCATTAAAAATATATTTTTAGAATTAATTAATTAAACTAAGTACATGGGTTAGTTCTTATAAATTGGCATACTTTGTTCTGTGCGTCCACAACGTAAAATATAATTTTATCATTCAGAAAAATTTTTAGAGTTCTATTATTAATAAAATGTGATTTGTAATGGTCATTGGTTGGCTCTCATGCATTCCTATTTGTTAATATAAAATGTAATACAGGGTGTCCTGTAACTTATGGGCCGTAGAGTAAAGGCCGTTTGCACAGGTTCCACTTAAGACGTGTTAGGTGGGGCTTAACTTAAGGTGTCACTTAACTAAAACTTTTCCGTTGCACAGTCGCTAAACCGGCACATAAGCCAGCCTTTAAGTAGATATAAATTAAGCCCAAGCTTTTTACGGCTTCATTTATATCTACTTAGGGCTGGCTTATGTGCCGGTTTAGCGACTGTGCAACGGAAAAGTTTTAGTTAAGTGACACCTTAAATTAAGTCCCACCTAAAATGTCTTAAGTTGAACCTGTGCAAACGGCCCTAACTGGAGATACTAGAGTTTATTCTCGAAAATAAGCCATAATTTTAAAACGGTTTAATGAATCGAATTGAAAGTTGGCAATATTATGTTTTTATGAGCAAGAAATAAGAATTTGTAGAAATTTTTATGTTTCAAACTAGAGGGCGCTAGTTGCATACACTGGGTTTCATAAATCTATGATTTTTTTTCTTACCTGTGATATTAAGTGTTTTTCAATTATAGTTTCTTAAAAAGGGCATTTTCTGAGTCAAAAAAGTGTACTTGATTGATCTTAATATATTTAACGGTTTTCGAGATATTTCCCTTTAAACATCCCAAAGCATAAAAAAACAATAATAATAATTAAAATAACAAAAAAAAACAAACAAAAGTGACAATCCGAATAAACTTATATGACATAATCGGCTTAGTTTGATGTCTAGTATCTCCAGTTACTCTACGGCCCATAAGTTCCGGGACACCCTGTATATTATAGGGTGTCAAGATATAAATCTAAAATATTTCAAAAATACTAGAGTATATTTTATTTTCTCTCTTAAAAACGGCACAACTAGAATGGACCAAATAGTTTCGTACGGAGTTAGGCAGAAAAATTAACCAGAAACCACTTTATTAAAATTTTTTACCATTTGTAACTAAGCCTGCCTCTAAATTCCCGTGAGACATTGTTAAAATTGTGAAATTGAAAAGTATTCCGTCGAATTTTTCGTATTTCATTTTAAATCTTTAATATAAACCAGACTATATTTATAAACCTTTTTTTAAATCGTCCCCACAAGTTCAAAGGAGTTAGGTCTGGGGATCTGGCAGGCTGCTCAATTTCGCCTTTCCTCTATATCCACTAAATTGGAAACATCAAAGACAACAAAATAAATATTGTTTTGCCATTTATGGAAAATATTTGTAAACGATGACTAGCTGGTAAATTTTGTTAAAATTAAATTTAAAAAAATTAAATTATTACTGTTAAAAACTAACATCAGATTCTTATAACGAAAACAGTATTAACAAGCATGACGATCATACATTATTACCAGGGTTTTTTTTTCGGCAACATAGGCAATACAGTAGCGATGGGCATAATCGGTATATTAATAATCGGATACTAGCGATTCGAGAATTTTCATAACCGGATGATACTCGAAATCGTAATTGCTTTGCATGCTAGTTCGCAGCCGGTAGTAAAACCTGACCGCGGCGCCGGTCTGTAGACTCGAAATCGACCCTAGTAATCCTCGACTTATAATAACCGAGTATACTCAGCATCCCGTTTAATTGTGACATAGCACATGCGGTCTCGCTGCTCATTTCACTCTTTCACTATACGCACGCCCTCGAATTAAAACTCAAGTTTGTCAGATTATCAGTCGACTGAAATTCAATTTACGATTGCGGGTATCCTCGAAATGAATAATTGGAACATACTGAGGATTTTGATAATCGGAATACCGAAGATTATTAATTCGAATTATCCCATCGCTACAATACAGTAAACATTTTCTGCTATAAGGAAAGAAATAAGAATCAAAATCTTCCTTCGCTATTATCATAATGATTTTTTTTTTAATATTCAAAAGGACATTCTTAATAGGTTTCGAATGCAAAAGCATTTATCTTCAGGAAAATAAATGAAATTGAAGTAAAGAATAAATATCATCTTAACGGAGCTTCAATATTATAATGGTATTAGATAATATAAAGGTTTAATAATAGTATAGGAAGAAAATAACTACCAAAATACGTATTATCATGTGAAATGGGAACGTATGTAAGGTTTGGGATGCCATAAGAATTTTAAGTATAGAATTAAAGGTTGGTGTTAACAATCAGGTGTGAGAGAGATAATTGTTAGGATAAATGAAAAGTAATATGGGTAGAAATTTATGAATTTTTGTATATTACATTTTTTTTTTCATTAATATAACAGAGGAGAAAGACTGAGTTTTTATTTATTTCTTTCTAAATATCCACTCGAGTTTAAGTATGGACCATGTCTTTTCCTTTTATAGTTCAGGTCCAAAATTACTGTAAGTGATTCGTCGCTTTCATATAGAGTACAGCAGGTTGTACGAAGTTAGAGGAAACAATTCAAATGTATTTTTGAAATTCTAATAGAGCAGAACATTTGCTTTCATGAATTTTTTCCCTCTGACTTCATTCAATCCGCTGCTCTCCATATGAAAGCGAGAAGTCATTGATAGTAATTTTCGACCTATAGTATAAGCTACATGCCTATTACCCAAAAAGCTTCCTAATATACACACTGAGAATTTTTGATAAGACCTAAATCCTCTATTTCATTACAGCACTAATCATTTTTTTTAAATAACACATCTGTTGTCCTCGCTTTTTCAGGTTTTTCCTAAATTTTAACTAAATTTTCCAATTATTCGAGAATTCTTGACCAGTCGTTTTTTGCAGTTTCGCGGCAGGGTAAATCTAAGATGGATAGTCAGTTAATTTGGAATAAGCTTAGTGATAAACATAGGACTTTAAGACCGCCTTGGTCGTTTGTTGCTCAGTGATTTATACTGCCTGATTGCAACTGTGCCGAGAACTAGGTTTTTTTTTATAAATAAAAAAGGTGAAGGCATAAGTCGTAGCAGACTCTACACTGCATAAATCACCCATCTTTAACACAAGCAAGGTGCTTGAAAAACTTTCGATACGGAATGTGTAGAAATATGCTTTACCAATTCTGTATTATTGGCTAAACTGAGTATAGAATTTAAAATAAGCAAAATATTTAAATAACTCTCGTCAAATATTCCAATAATCTGGTCGTATGAATCTTTAAAAAAAAATCGTTTATGATTCATTTATTTCCTAATGAGTCACGCAACTTATCAGTTAATTAGTTGACGACTAGTCGCGTGGTGTTTATGTGACGGGAGTAATTTGTTACTTTAAATTGTTAAAACGTAAAAATGGAACATTTTAAAAATAATAAACTAGTGGATAATATGTTGCTTAGTAACGGAGAGTGTTAACAAAGTGCGGCTTCTGATTCGGCATTATGAATATTACGCGCCATCACGGTACAGTGCAGAGCTTTATGTTTAAGAGATGGTTAAGTTAGGTAGGACCATATCTCAGTTTTTTGGTAAACCTTAATGCATGTTTCCTATTTTTGAGTTTTTTGAAACAAGTGATTTGAAAATTTTGTTTATTTTAATGGTATCTACATACAGTTAATAAAATATCAGCTTAGAGATCACCCTGTATAAAATAAAGCAAAGCAATATTCTATAGTTTCTATACAACACCGATAAGTTTTAATATTACCTAAACGTATTTAATTACAATACTTGGTAATAATTTCTTACAACCTACACATCTGTTTTTCTCGCCTTTTCACTTCAAGTTGGGATATTCCTACCTAAATTTCCTAATTCCCCGAGAACCTGAACTCTTGACCAGTCGTTTTTTGTGGTTTCCTGGCAGGGTAAGTCTAAGATGGATAGTCGGTTAATTTGAAACAAGCGCGGTGATAAACATTGGATTTTAAGACCACCGTAGAATGATGGTTGTTTGTTGCCCTAGTGATTTATACAGGCGTTGGCCGCAAACCATACCGAGAACTAAGGCCCTTTATCAATATAAAGCAGAAACCGCAAGCCTTTAAATCACACTTCTTGAATGCAAGCAACCGTACTTGGGAAACTTTGAAAATAGAATATGTGCTGTGGTAATACCGTAAAAAATTATCAGTTTTGGTTTTAAACATTTAAGAAGCTATTTGCCGCTAGTGTCAGCTGTGGGGTTAATTTCTGGTGGCGATGGCGTATTGGTAAATTGAAGTCACTCATGATACATGAGAAAAGCGTGCATAAATTAATTCAAGTAGGTGATAGGAGGGATGATAGGCGTCAAACGTTTCTACAAACGGCTGACACCCGGCAACTAGATACGGGACTCTTCTTATGTTGTGATATTTATTATGACTTTATTTTGCTTTTATCTTTAATTTAAGTGGATTAAATACACTCAAGTTTTATAGAACATTGTTATATATTTGTTATAAGTCATAAACATATTGAAATTTAGACTATTTACTTTCATCACTAAAGAGTGAACGTTATGAGATTTTTTGTCTCGAAACGAAATATAATTAGTCACAAATAATTTTAATTGTTTTGATACTAATCTTACAATATATTACTTTTTTAAATATTTATTCCTGAAACTTGATAAATACTTTACCCATTGTATATGCTTAAAGTGTATCTAACTATTGTACAGTAAAAACTAACATTGTTAGCAACATAAGGTCAAGTTCGTGTATGGTAATTTAAGGTAATATTTATCTTTATAAAAACATATCCCTGTCTAGAAACTTTCTAAAACAAACAAAGTAAATGGAAAGTTCTTATTATACCCTTAACCTTTAATTTGATTACAACACCCAGTGGATAATTCGAGTGAATTAAAACAATTGTATCATGCTTCTGGAAAACAAACTTTCAAAATCTCGGACGGAATTAAAGAAAAACCCCTTCAGTGCAAAATGCTACTGACTTAATAGCAAACGGTTCTTATATTTATTTTTAAAGACATTAGCCAAACTGTCAATATTACTGGCATTCAAAGAATTGACACAAGAAGCAAAATTATACACAAAGGATCGCTTAAACGTGCCTTTTCTGTGCCGAGGAATAATAACGATATTGTTCCTTCGTAGATTTAAGTTGTGAATATCGTTTCTAAAAATAATCTTGCGAAATAGGTACGAAGGAGATTTAGTTTTCAATATTTTGAGGCAAAAAGAAGCAAAGTGTAGCCTTCGTCGGTTGTGCATGTTAAGCCATCCCGCATCACGCAGAAAACGAGATGTCTCCGATTCTGCGCGAATTGGCACTATCAATACACCACCCATAGACCACATCACAATGATTGAAATGAGACAAAACAAGACTATCACAAAGATGTTTTTTAATTTTTGTGGTACAAAATGCCTCCTTGACTTTAGACTTTACATGTTGATTAGAACGAAGGCAGAATCCACCATCAATCCCAAGCTTTTGGATACATTTTTGAAAGGTATAGTTACATTATTGATGGTGATATTCAAGAGCTCCTGTGCGTGATTTCTCATTATAGTATATCTACAGTTATCCAGACCAGCCAAAGAGGCCAGAGCCAAACAAGGTACCTGTTAAACGTAAAACGTAATTTAATAATCTACTGCCTAGCTTATCCCTACACAATATTTCGATTTTAACACTTCAGGCCAAAAAACATACCTTTCCTAATCCTTTTACGCAAATACTTGAAATTTTAATATTCCACACAATACGATTTTATCTTAATACCCATTAACCTAATTCTCAAAATTTTTTGGTTAGTTATCATAAATAATTTAATGCACAAAATTTACCTGCGCCTATGGCCGACACCGAAATTGAGCCGAACCGGACGAAATCTTCCATTTTATTACTCTACACCTTTCTAAAAGAGACTAAAACTGATTTCAGTTTATTTAAATGACTACAACGGACAAATAAAAATAATAATCAAAATTATTCAGAAAGCCAAAAGAAACTTCATTAATTCCAGACGATATCTACATTAATTATTTTGTGTTGTATACAACTTGGAGGTTGCGTATGCCATTAGGGTAAGTGGATGTCTTCATTGTGCTTTTAATGTATCCATTTTGCACGCTAGATTTGTTTCAAAAATGCTTCATGTTTTATTCTCTGGTCTATTCGACGAGTCATTTAAGAGATGGGATTCGCTGCAAGTTTTCACATTTACTGTGTACTTTCTTTTACGGTTTTCCGCTTCGACATTAAATCTCTATCAATCATGATCCCCCTTTTATATTTAGTGCTTCTGATATTTGTAAACTATACGATTTATTGTCGTTCGATTTTGACTTTAAGACGGTTTACGGTTTTTGTCTAGGGATATTAATTTTCAACAAATACTGGCAGCTTTTATGACTATATTTTCCTCAAAAACGATTTAGGGGTAACAAACTTTTTCATGTTTTGTTTGCATATTATAGTGTTCTAAAATAAAAGAAACGTTGAATGATAGAATAGTATTGGATTTGCATTGTCTTTATTTGTTTTTTATATCACAACGTTTTAGATAACTTAATACCAAATAAAGATAATGCCAATTCAAAACTATTGTGTCATTTAAGAAACATTATTGTCTCCAACCTTTAAAAAGAAACATTTTATATGGAATTATGTGTCTGACTATTTCGTTGGGGATTAACGGCAGACCAACATCTACAGGTATGCCTGATGGTGCTGTTAATAATAGAGGTTAAGTAACTTCCTCAACTACAGACTTCTTTTTAATATTCCCTTCTGTAAAAAACACCAGCCAGAAATATAACAAAGGAAGCGATGTTCCCGTATGAAGAATTTAAAGAGTCAACGTGAACTACAACGAAACTCACTCTATTGAACATGTGATTTGGATTATTGTTATTAAAGAATTTTCCGTAGAATCCAAAAATGCAATAACATACAGTTTCATTAAAAAAATAAAGTTAAGCTGCCCAGTTTTTTTGAAGCACCTTGTATATTTTTTAGATATCTTAAGCGATTCAAGAAAATAAAATAAAATCAACGTATCCGAGCGTTTTTTATTCTGGTACCATTGCGCCCAAAAAAAAACTGGGACATCAAAATTGTTGTAGAGTAGCTCCTTGACTATAAGGAAAATGTAAAATCTATTGAGGGAAGGTTATCATTTTTGTTATAATAGTTGTCATGAAAGTGAAAAGGTTTAACAACAATACCACATTTTTAGAAATACGAGAAAAAATGAAAATACGCATATTGTGTTTTAAAATGTAACAAAAATAAAACAAAATTTTTTAATATTATGTTACAATAAATTTTAATTTCAATCATATTTAAACCTTAATATAATAACATGTTTTTAATATTTGGTAGTTGCACCATTATTATCGATTAATGCTTGTAAACGTCGTACATACTTAACACTAGGTTTCTCGTATATTCTTGCGTTATTGCATCCCATGTTTGCATTATCCTTTGGCTTAATTCATCCCGAGTTCTAGGCTGGAAGTTGTGTTTATACATAAATTTTGTCATCTCACCCCAAACGTTTTCAATTGGGTTGATATCTGGACTTTTCGAGGGCCAAGGCAGAACACGAATTTGATTTTCTTCTACATAATTTTGAACCATGCGGGATTTATGTATCGGAGCATTATCTTGTTGAAATATAAAACCTTGGCCATATACTGCGTCGACAGATGGTATCATAGCTTGGTTTAGTATATTGCAATACAATGGTTCATTGAGCCTCCCCTGCACCTATTTGGCAAACTCCTGGGCCCCTTGCACTAATCCAGCCCCAAACGTTTATAGAAAAGCGTCCACTTTGATTAGTCTTATTTGTATATCTTCCATCGTATCCCGTACCAGGAGGCTTATAAACGCGGATTTTTCCATTATTGCATAATTGAAAGGTTATTTCATCGGCAAATATTACGGTTTTCCATATATTACCTTAATTTCATTTATTCATAAGCAAATTCTACTCTTCTCTGTTTGTTTGCTTCGGTCAAAAATATTTTATGGCAGCACAACAACTTTTTGTATCTGAACTACCAATTCTTCTAGGCGTTGTATTAGCCGAACCAGGAAAACGTGTTTCTTCTTTAGCTTTTATTGCTGTTTCGAAGGGATGATCTTTTAGAAAATTAATTAATTCTATATTTTAGCCGTCATTCGAAATTTTGTCATTGGAAATTTTAGAATCTGCTTTTCTCACAATACTACAATCCCTAATTCATTTGCGATGTTTCTTATTTGATGCCCATCTCTCAATCAAGTGTAAATGATCGCTTTTTGTTCGGTGGTTAACGATTTCAAAAAATATTTCTTTTGGCACGCCACTGTCAGTCACAAAATTAAATTAAATTGACAACTTCAAAAAAAAAGCTAATAGTCTGGGAGATTAAACTACATTTTGCTGTCCCAGTTTCTTTTAGGCGCAATGGCACTTCGTTTACTTACTTTTCCAGACTTTATGTTCTCACTGTATTTAAGTAATACTATAGTCTATTTCAAAAGGCGTAGAGTAATAAAATGAGAAATTCCGTCCGGTTCGGCTCAATTTCAGTGTCGGCCATAGGCACACGTAAATTTTTTGCATTAAATTATTTATGATAACTAACCAAAAATTTTAAAGAATTAGGTTAACCGGTATTAAGATAAAATAGTATTGTTTGTAAAATTAAATTTAAAAGTAATTGAGTAATTTAATTCGGGAGATGAACACGAGGACATGAATTCGAATGTTTTTGAGGACTATTTTGGTGAAATGATAAAATATCTTCCAGCTGATTCAGTAGTAGTTATGGATAACTCAAGCTATTATTCACGGCGCACAGAGAAGACTGCAACTTCATCTTGGAGAAAACACGAAATTATCGACTGACTAACCACCAAAAGTATTGAATTTGATAAAGAAGGAATCATTCGCTATAGCAAATTTACACAAACATTGTTTTATGAAATATGCTGTGGAAGATATAGCTGAAAAACATAGTGTATCTGTGCTGCGTACACTACCATATCGTTGCGAATTAAATACTATAGAACTTATATTGGCACAAGTAAAAGAATTTGTAGCAAGACACAATACGACATTCAAAATGAAAGACGTTAACCTACTGTTTGATCAAGCCATTAAAGAAGTGACACCAGAGAACTGGCGAAAAGCAGTCCATCATGTCATTAAATAAGAGAAAAAGATGTGTGGGTTCTTGACCACCTGATCGATCAGACCATCAACCCGTTAAATATAACGTCAAAAGGATATGACAGTTCCTCAGATGACGAAGAATATTATGATTTTTTATAATTTAATTTCTTTATAATGTATTTTTGTATTTTTTATAATGTTTAATAAAAAATAAGTGTACCTAAACCCGGGTGGTACTACCTGCACTTGATGAAAATTTTTGTAATGAAATCAATGCCAAATTAAAAAGTGGCTTAAATATTCGTTGGGTTACTCTGTAGTCCCTTTGCATACCTAAGGAGCTTTTATTACTCTACACTTTTCTGAAATAGACTATAAAAAATATGCCCAGCAGAAATCACCTTTTTACAAATGGTAGGAGCAACAAAGCAATTTATTTCCTCGCTACTAATTTTAAAACAACCTTCTCTCCTCCCGGCTTTTTATTAATTTTCTTTAATTTCCTCGACTCCTTAGAGGGAAAATCGTGATTTTTATTATGTCGTGACATTAGCATGTCACCAGAGACCAAGTAATTTAGGAACGTAACTTCGTTATTTTAACAGCCTCTGTATTGTGGAGGTTATTTGGAGACGCCTAATCAATTACACTCCCAGTAGTATACTATCTTATGCCGTTCTCTGCCTTTTAATTTAATTAAATGTCTTCGTGTAAAAGATAATAAGTTAGTTTGTTGCTTTTATTGATTCTAATAAAAATAGAAACATTGTTCGTCAATTTTTGTATTGTTACAATACGGGAAAACACTATAAAGGGTTAAAAAAAGACTGAAATATTGAAAGTGTTTCAAAAACTACCAAATATAATATTTTGTTAATTAATTAAAATTGTAATTGTACAGTGAGAATTAAATTGTCACTTTAAAGATTCAAAAATATACGGTTAAATGAATTTGTTTGATAAAATAATACATTTATGTAAAACAATAAAACACTCACAAATATCAGAAAAAGTTAATGCTTGGGCAGGTATTATAGGCCACTTAAAAATGAAACAACTTTAAAGCAGAAAAAAAGATATACTGAACATTCCGTATGTAAAAGGAGTATCCGAGAAAATAAGAAGACTAGGACAACGATACAACATCAACACAGTATACAGCTCGAGAGATACTTTAATGAGCCAATAAACCAAAAAGATAAGAAACATTGGGTCTACCAGATCCCCTGCGAGTGCAGTCAATCTTACATTGGTGAGACACGAAGACCACTCGAAGTAAGGATTAAAGAACATAAGAACAACACCCAAAAAGGAGAGACTGAAAAATCAGGTGCAGCTGACCACTCCTGGACGCACGGCCCTCATATTATGTTAACAGAAGCCGAAATCCTGCAAAAAAAACCGCACTGGAAGAAGAGGAAGTTTAACCATATATAAATAATCATATACCAAAATCCAAGTTGTTTTAGTAAGCCTTCATTAGATATGAGAAACGTCTGAAAACATTTGTTAAGTAAATGTAATTTTAGAATAAGATCACGTAAGAGTTAAACGCATAAGTCATCGGGGATGAGCATGACACATCCAGATATGCGTCATACACCTAGCTAGTATAAATAGAACACGTAAGAGTTATAGGCATGACTCCGCCCACTCATGCGTCAACTGCACCTACCTAGTATAAATAGAGCTGTTACAGCTACAGTTACTACTACAGTAGTTATCATACTTATTTAGTATTCACCTACTGCCGTTACAGTTTTGGACTTGCATTGTCTTTATTTATTTTAAATTACTATGTTTTAACTGGTAAGCATCTCCAGTCGTCTTCAGGTGAATACTAAATAAGTATGGTAACTACTGTAGTAGTAACTGTAGCTGTAACAGCTCTATTTATACTAGGTAGGTGCAGTTGACGCATGAGTGGGCGGAGTCATGCCTATAACTCTTACGTGTTCTATTTATACTAGCTAGGTGTATGACGCATATCTGGATGAGTCATGCTCATCCCCGATAATTCATGCGTTTAACTCTTACGTGGTCTTATTTTAAGATTACATTTACGTAACAAAGGTTTCCAGACGTTTCTCATATCTAATGAAGGCTTACTATTAGACTTAAAAAAAAAACAACGATTAAATAAAAAGGAAAAAGAACACAATTTTTTCTACTCCCACGTGGATATTCTTTTGCTACCTTTACACTCAAGTGATTGAATAAGTTTAGGTTAACTGAACGAATATAATTTAATATCCATCCTAGTTACGATATGAAACTGACCAATCACACCGGCCAAGTACAAGGAAACCGAATTTGCACTTTGTAAATTTTAAGCGTCGCTCTATATGACACTTAAGAAAAGTAGGATTAAGAATATACTACAGTTATTATTTACACAAACGGTTGAAAATAACTTATATGCTTGCTATACAAAAAAAAATTGCTTAAGAATTAATTAAATATTAAACAGTCAATAAATATACAGGGTGTTCCTTTCGAAAAACGTGAGAAAAATAAATTTAAAATGTATCGTTTTTGGAACCTTTTTATAAACACCCTGTATCAAATAGAATAACACAATTAGATTTATAATATCTGTAGATCCCTTGTCATGCAATTCCATGATTTAAAAAATGAATTTAGATGGTTTTTTGATTTTTTTTCTGGACCGTAATAGTTATTTACGATATAAGTGTTGTAACTATTTATATTACAACACAAGATGTTAAAGTTGTCAAACGAGGCATCAGCCGAGTTTAATAAAACATCGAGTGTAGTAATATGAATTTACAACAAGAATATTGTACAAAATTTTATCTACTGTCATCTATGAATAAAAATAATTGGCAAAAGGCATTTTAAAAAATAAAAATGCACCTGTAAAAATGCATCTGCTATTAAGTTTACTAATCAAGTTTTTTATGTTACCTTTCGCATACTGTTTCGCATGGTTACTGTCGAAACTTGGTCAAACAAATTCAAAAATATAAAAAGCGTTTTTCAAAATGAGCGATTCTGATGGAAGTTTACCCTCTGATATAGAAGCAGCGGCAAACGAAGCGATCTCAAGTTTAGTTCCGACAAAATCCAGTGCGCGGTATGAGTTGGAGTATCAGAAGTTTGAAGATTGGTGCAAAGCTAACAAAATAAAGGAGGTGTCTGAGAAAATCCTTTTGGGTTATTTTTTCGTAAAGCAACGCTCCCAGAAACCACCTACACTATGGACTCACTACTCAATGTTGAGAACTATGATTTCAGTCAAGAAAATAAATCATTCTTCTAAAAAGTGTGGTTTTATTTAACAGCAAAATTTTAATAAAACCGTTTTTTCCATTACATCACTAGTGCTGTAAAGGCATCTATTACAGCACTGCTGTAATAGATGCTCTTACAAAACGATTTACAGAACTGTAAAATTCATATTACTAAATAAATGTAGATAAAATTTAATTTTTGTAGTTTTAAATGTATTACTCTGAAACTACCCAAGCAAGATAAATAACATTTCGCACAGATATAAAGGACTTTAATACGAACCTAAATATGTAATAAAATACTGGGTGTTCCATTTAAAAAAATATAAGTTTGTGTTATCGCACCTCTTTGGGACTCCCTGTATATGGAAAAATATTTTCCTGAAATGCGCCCTATGATACAGCATATGAATAAAATTCCTAACTTAATTCGTATAAAGGCCTGCCGCACTATTGCACGACCCTTTATTGAAGAAACTTTAATTAAAAATTTATAGAAATGTTCCAACCTCTTAAAACGACAGACATCTACGATAATATAAGCCATAAGATATTTAAAGAAAGTTATTTCTTTATAATTAATGCTTTAACGGTGTTTCTCTATTAATTTTTAAATAATTTATAGATAGTAGGAAAATTATACTTTCTTATTTCCACTTAAATAATTTTATCGTTCGGATAATTTTCTTGGGAGTTTTAATTAGATGAGAATAAGAGAACAAAACTTATTTAAAGGAAGCTCAAGTTTTTGCTCTGGACGGATTGTTCCGTTTAATGGAAACATGAGCCTATAAAAGGGTAATTAATTTTACAATAATTTGCTTTCGCTGAACAATATTAATTTAGTATAATTTTAGCCATTTTGAGCCACTAGGAATGAAACCTTATTTTGAGGGATTCGAAATTAATTCAAAGGAAACTTAGCGAAAATATTCCAAATATTATCAGTGCGGTTGGGGTAAAACAATATTATTAAAGGATGGTAAAATGTGTCTCATATTTTAAAATTGTATTAGCATACCCGAAACTTTTAAACGTCAATTTATTTTACTTTTATATTTAAATACTTTGCGGTATTTATTGGTGCTTTTGTTAATAGTGACCAAATTAACTTTTTTCCACTCCTACATGGATGTTTTCTCTTTCCTTTACGCTAAAGTAATGGGATAAGTGAGCTATTTTGGTTAACTGAACGGATATAATTTCATATCCATCTTAGTTAGGGTATGAAACAGTGGCGGATTGCGGTCTTAAAAAATGGTGAAGAGCTAGGTATAGTGCGGGTACTTAAACAAACATTGACTAAAACCCGTGTAACAAAACGTCTCTCTTATCCTGATCTGTCCAACGACTAAATGGAGTTTCCAACAAATTACAAACTATGTCATTAATTGGGTTCATTTTAAAAACACACAACTAAGTTTGTGCAGACACTACTCAATTAACTGAAAAATAAAAACAAAACTTTTGAATCACACAGCAAGTCACGTAAAACCGATATCTATAACCGTAAGTTTCGCGAAGCCTCAAAATAAATACCTTAATGTTAGGCGAACCAATGCTAAAACAATGGTGCATACGACTGATCTATTTTTAAATTGCCCTTCATCATAATGCAAATTGTTACATACAGTTTGGGTGACTGACGTCACGTAACCATAGCAACGGTGAATATCAAAGCCATTCTGGGCGTTGTGTCTTCACTTGCTTTGAGCTAATGGACACGATCGACTGTGGCGCGCCAAAATTCACAAATGTTTATAATTATTGTCCATTGAAGTTAACCATGGCCATATTATGCATAGCTACATTCGGATAAAATAAATATTATTATTAATATATATTAATTCGAACATAAAAATTTTTTAAGGCCAAAATGGTAGCTGTATTGGTACATTAATATTTAATATTGTCGAAAAATTTTCACCTACTTCAACTGACGAGCCGCCACTGGTATGAAACTGACCATTCACCTTCGTTAATTACAAAAACCCAAATTTACACGTTGTAAATTTTACAGTATGACACTTTACAAAAGTGCGGTTACGAATAAACTTTAAAAAGATGCAAATCTGTCAGAGAAAATTCGTTCGTTTTTAAAATTAGTCAAAATATTTCATAAAGATATACAGGGTACTCTATTTAAAATAACGAAGTTGTGTGCACTTCCGGTTTAACCGAATAGTACATTCAAGTGTCTTCTCTCTTATCAAGTATTACTAATAATTCCTGACACAGCAAAAAGGAACCCCTTTTCTATTTTGGTAGGTGGTTTTACAAAACACTATAAAAACTCAAAGGAACACTTACTCAGTGGAGTTGTTAACGTGTTCAAGTGTAACGATAACCTCTACCCGTTTGGTCACTTAAGTCTCTCTAAATGATGTAAAACCCAATTTCAGAAACAGATCAGTTTCCAATCAATGAGTAAGTGATCTTTGTAATGTTTCTTTAATTGTTAAATTGTTTATTTCTCTTTGGGCCTGAGTTGACTGTAAAGCGGAAATTAATTGTTTCTTTTAAACTTTTGGAATAGCATCGTATGTAAGTTTTAAGGGGACAGCTTTTCTTTAGGGTAAACTCCCTAAATTTACTGATTTGATAACTTTATTTTTATTTCTTAAGACTTTTATGTTATTCACCATAATGTAATAGTAAATTGATTTGCCTCGCTTCAATAAAACTAATAAAAATCTTTGGTGTTTCAATAAATAAATGGCGCACAACAAATTAAATATATTAAAACGTAATTTCTAACTATCTAACCACCAGTCGTCTACCTTTTTCTATCCCGACAATATCTTGAAAGCGGACCAGTGAAAGAGAATATTTTTTAAAACACCAAGAAAAGAAAGGTAACTGGACATCGAACGTGTCACACTGCCAAGCCAGATCACTGACGAGCACCCAGAATCAGAAACAAGGATGACCTCACATTTCATTTTAAGTGAGGCAAGGAATGTTAACATCAAATTAAATGACAGGCTAGCCATGGTACCATCACAAACCCGATGGACGTACCTATCGGTAAACGATTCGTTTATTGGTAGCTCTCCACGGCATCGAGCGTCCGGGGTTTGCACGCTGTGCACCCCTTCGTCTATTACCCGCTGTCCCCTCACCTTGTCAGTGGGGAATGGCAGTTTACGGAGGTTTTAGACTCACTGCTAACAACGGTATGCCCTGTCTTCTTCCATTAACATCTCAATCCTTTCGTTGTTTCGTCCTACTGGGACTCATCAGAGATGCGCGACCATCCTGAGGCAGCTGCCCGCAAAGGGTCTGCGCCTATGGATGGTCAATCGTCTGATAACCGGCGTTGTTCATCATCGTCATGGAAGGCATCAGTCTCCACACTCACGGACCTCCCTTCAAGGGTCCGGACTGGGTCGGCTTTTGGTGAGCTTAGTTAAAGCCAATAGTTGTCTCGAAAGAGAAGCCAGTGTGTTCGTTCAGCGGCAGCCTAGCTCGACTGTCGCAAGGACAGAAAACGGTGAGCCAGGTAAAGGACCTGTGGAACTCTGGGCAAGGACTACAAAGATTGTAGTGTTGCACGATCGAGAGTGCAGGGGTGATTCCCCTCTCGACACCAGACAACCGCCGGTTGCTCCTTGGCAACAGACGACTTTGATTTAGCCTTCTCATTCGATCAAAAAGAAAGGTAGTTTCGTAATTAAGGAATTGCTGTTTTAAGTTTTCTGCAGTAGATTGGAAATCAGTGCTTACATCAGGATTTTTTGAAATACCTACTTGACAATGATTCGAGAATATATAATGTAATATATAGGGTGATTCACATTGAATGGCCTATTAGAAGATCTCGGAAACAAGTAAACTTATATTTCTAAAAATTTGATAGCAGGCATAATTGGCTTTGAGCTTTTAAAACATTATATTTTGACGTTTTTATTACTTCCGGTTATACCGGAAGTTAATGCCAACTTTGCTATTTCAAATGGAACACCCTGTATATTTTAGCATTTTTGATTACCTTTTTAAAGTCTTAATAACTTTTGTTAATAATAATCTATTCCTATCTCTAACCGTTTTTGAGATTGAAAGATTTGAAATATGAATAAAAGGATTTTTTTGTGTAAAAACGCTCCGAGAAGAAAGTTTAGTAACTCTGAAACTAATAATGGTAAACATTTTAAATTTTGTAAGCTTTTAAGTAATACATAGATCTTTAGTTAAAATTACTTAGGTTTCACGTTTTTTATACAGGGAGTTCTTAAAATTGTGCCAATGTTTTCATTTAAATAAATGTGCATAAGTCAATTTTTGCAAATGGATTACCCTATTTTTAGCTTACTAACGCGTAGAGAAATAAATGCCTAATATGTTTTTATATAAAGGAATCAGAAATAGCTAAGCAACGAACATAGGCACTTAATAACAAATGGTAACAAAGCTCAAAGTGAAACGAAAATCCTAGTCGAAGCCTTCTTTTCAAAAATAATGTCGCATTAACAAGAACACACATTTTAAGATTTTTTTTTTAAATCACAAAATCAATAAAAATGTGAATTGTAACATATTAGGCATTTAGATAGAAAATTTAATTCTCTATACGTTAGTAAGCTAAAAAATAGGATGTTCCATTTGCAAAAATGCACATTTATTCAAATTGAAACATTGGCACAATTTTAAGAACTTCCTGTATAAAAAACGTAAAACCTAAGTAATTTAAACTAAATATCTATGTATTACTTGAAAGCTTACACAATTTTAAATGTTTACCTTTATTAGTTTCAGAGTTACTAAACTTACTTTTTGGAGCGTTTTTACACAAAAAAACCCTTTTATAATTCATATCTCAAAAAACGTTAGAGATAGGAATAGATTATTATTAACAAAAGTTATTTAGATTTTAATAAGGTAATCAAAAATGCTAAAATATATAGGGTGTTCTATTTGAAATAACAAAGTTGGCATTAACTTCCGGTATAACCGGAAGTAATAAAAACGTCAAAATATAATGTCTTAAAAGCTCAAAGCCAATTATGCCTGCTGTCAAATTTTTAGAAAGATAAGTTTACTCGTTTCCGAGATCTTCTAATAGGCCACTCAACGTGAATCACCCTGTATGTATAATTGCTTCAAAACTCTTTTCCAATTCTTTTTCTTTAGACCGCCGTTAATCCAATTACTTCTAATTTTTTTTGTCATTGGAAATAGACGACTAACCTCCCTTAACTTAAACTTACTTGCGCCAACAGTGCTGCAATGGCTTTATGTCATCAGAAAAGCACCCATCTGTAATAGTATATTACGTAATAAGTGTTGTAAAAAGCAATTTACGCACAAATAGAAAAGTTACGCACGACGCCGCGTAGCGGCGAGTGCGTAATTCTATGAGTGCGTAATTGCATTACAACACGTATTACGTACCATACTTTACCTACGACCTACTTATTCACACAACATCATTTAGTTTTAGTTTTTCATCTTAACTGGTAACAATATTATTAATTTAAGAACGTGATAACATCAACGAGAAGGTATATATTGTAATAATTCTACAGTATGATTATTTAAATTTACAAATGTTATTTTTTATAATATTATTTATTCTCATTACAATAATTATTTATAGTTACAGAACAATTATTGAAGACAAAAGGTATATCGTTTCTTTTGCTTGTTGAAGCATAAGTAAGATTTACATTATTAGTTGCCTCAATGAAATTTTCATTAATACTATTAGTACTACTACTAGTACTTTCTATTGCAGATGATATTTTGGACGAACTGTTAGTTTGATTATTTAGGGAATTATCCACATACCCTTCAGCTACGGCTGAGGACTGCCATCCGCCGTGTCTTTTTAAATCTAATAAGTCACCACCCGCGTCAACAAGAATAGTCGCGGACGAGCGTCGAAAACAGTGTCCTGTATAATTCGCTGCTTCTGGTAGTCCCAGATATTTGGCTATTTCTTTTGGAACCTTTCCTAACTTGTTAATACCAACAGACTGTTTGGTACATTTTCCGTTTATATAGTTTAGAAAAAAAGGTAAATTTGGAGCTGTACTTACTGCAGAACGAATGTTTATATATTTTTTAACCTTTGGGTAAAAATATTCTGACACCACAAAAGAACGTTGCCGTTTAGTTTTTGAATCGGGAATATTAATAATTAGATTCTTCCCTGTGTCTTGGATATCTGACGGTTTTATATTACGCAACTCTTGTTTCCTGCATGCACCGCTTATACCAATTATAAGAGCAACCTAAAAGACGATTTGAAATAAATTTACACATTTAACATTATATTGAGCTCAATATATTACCTTCATAAACAAATGTTTATCATCTGGTGCGTTTTCTAGAAAATCGTTTATATTCTTGCTTGTCAAAATCTTGGATTTTTTGGATTTAAAGCCGTCCGATTTTCTCTTCAGAAGAGCTTGTAATTTGGAGTAGTTTGCAATATCGACATTGTGATTTATATTAATTGTGGCCTTTAACATTGAGTAAAATGACCAAAGTGAGGAAGGCTTCATCGTTTTTGATAGTTCTTGGAAATATGCCATCATTACATTCTCGGAAAATGATTTAACGTCGTTTTTTAATCTCCATTCCATAAATCTTTGGTAAGTAAATTTGTATCGATATTCAGATTTCGCCGGTAACAAGTTGTTTTTAGCAGCTTCTGCAATTTCGCTAATATTGGGTGGAGTTAAATTTTCTATTTCACTGTCACTCGACATTTTTTATGTACCTAATCAAACTAATTTCACTTTATAATATTACTCACATACAAATTTGATCTACGATTATGTCAGTTTTTGAATAAGTTTGTTTGTATTGACCGTTGCTAAGCGGTTGCTAGGAAAACTGTGCGATTTTTTTACCAAGCTGTGCGATTTTTTTACCGTGCGTAATGGGAATCTTACATTGATCGGAAACGGTGTGTTTTTAAGTATTTACAGTAGTGGTCGTAGGTAAAATGTATTTTTAAAACGATTAACTTTAATATTTCTTTAATCCTTAATATTAATATATTTCGAGTGGTTCATATTTTTCGTAAAAATCTTTTAAATATCATTTTTCTTTCGTTTTTTATAGCTTTCCAATTTATTAGTATCTATTATTATATGGATATCCCAAGCCAGATATCGATTACATTTCTACGTTAATGGAATTTAATATAGAAAGAGAATGTGGAATGGATATGATATGGAATTACTGTTTATTTATGGAAAATATTGAATTTAATTTTTTTTTAGCTTTAAATTGTTAACCAAAAATAGACAAAAAATGAAAACCTCAATATCCATAAATAAAATACATTCTACAAAATTTGCAAATTCGATCAATGTATCCGACAAATGAAAATATATTTGGCTTTAATTTAGATTTATTCGTTTTGCTTTAACTTATTTTTTATTCAAGTTTAGGGGCATTCCTTAAATACCCAAATTATTTAAAATTATACAGGGTGATTACTAAGTGGATACTTCTGTTTTAGCTGTGTTTAGAAGGCACTAAAGTAAACAACATTTTCAAATTATTTTTTTCAAAAATAAGGTTCATTTATTACATTATGAATAAAATACGGTTCTGCTTAACTTGACCATTGAATAACACACTCTTAAAAATGACTTGGTATTTGGTACTAATTTTTTTTCTCGTGTTTACGTTACCAAAAATAACTATTTTAATAAAAATAACTATTTTTGGTTAGGAAAACAAAAAAAAAATATTTACCAAAAAATAATACCATTAGAACAAAGATCTTGGTTTCATATTAGTTGTCAGAAATAAAATATTTTGTTTGGCTGAATTTTACTCTGTATATATCCTATTTAAATGTTACATCAAGGTTTCTACAAAGTTGTATTTATCAATTAAGCTTGTTGTAATAACACATTATGAATTTGTAGTCCTTATCATTTTATTAATTTCGTTTAAGATACGCTCTTAGTTATTAGAACTAACTTTTTTTTTCAAGTGTATAACTAACTTCATATGTATAACTAACGACATTGCTGTATTGGCCGTCGTTGACGGTGGGTGACATCTGACATCATTCTAGACATGAGTTTTAGAGTAGAAGGATGTTTTTGCCTTGCCGTGTCCATTTATTCGTGTTTTTAAGGCAATAATCGCCCATGTTCATGTTGATTGCTTGGCTGTGACAATATTTGGTGTAATTTATTTGTGTTTATTATCTTTCTTGTGTTATTTTTGGCAGAAGGAATTGAAATCATAAGTAAGTAAACATTTTATTTTTTATCATTGCAGTTTTACATTAGAAAGTTTAAATGAGCTTTTTATAAGGCATGGCAAGGTGACTCGATGAGAAAAACTTAAAAATATTGTATTTTTTTTGTTTTGTTTTGTTTTTGTTCTATGTTCCATTTCCATAAAAGAACGTCATATTGACGACTTTTTAATTTGTCCAAGTACAACAAATTTCATTAAGCTGTTATATTTTAAATAGAAAGTTCAGGGGATATTTCTTGTGTTTTTTGATAATTGCAGTTTTAGATAAGAAAATTTAAATTATAACAACTCAATTCTATAAGCAATTGAACAGACCAAAAGGTTGATTAAAATAAGTTAAAAATCTAGTGTTTCTGTTTTGTATTGCATAAGTAGGTATTATAAAAAACATGAGAGAACAAGGACTTTGGAAATAATTTTTCTTAAAGAGACCATAATATCCCTAATAAATTTATTTAAATTAGTTTACGCATACCTAATAGAGTCGTAATATCAAGGCATTTTTTTATTTAAATGGGGGGGGGGGACTCTAGGAAGTAATATTTTTCGTTACTAAGTATAAATTACATATGACTTTTTTTTTAGAAATGAAACAGAATTTTTTTTAAAGTTATTTCTATCAAATCAACTTGCTAATTTTGCTATGCGTTATAAGCAGTTCATTCAAACTTTTTAATGTGCAACTGCAATGACAAAAATATAAAATTTTTACTTATTTATGATTCAACTTCTTTCTTACAATTAGAAAGTACAGAAAAAAGATAATAAACACAATGTTGTGACTACAAACGTAATTGTTACTTTATGAAAATTTCAAGTTTGGCCCAAATAAATGATTGCTTTGGCAATATTTGTAGATTGCATCATTAACAAAAACGATAGTTCCCTGCAAAAAAAAAATTTCAATTTTCCAAATTTTCATATTAGTTGTGACAACTAATAGGTATGGTTTAAAAGCGGGAGTACCTACCATATAACATTTAGATACATGTATATTTATAAAATTTCGTTGTGACAACTAAAATCTGTAGGTTGGATTGGTTCATGGTTCAATAATTAATAACATGAACCAATCCAACCTACAAATTTTAGTTACTAATTATTAGTTCAACAGTTCAATAGCGGCAAATTTTTTTGGTTGTACAGACTAATTTTTGAGTTGAGTCCGATTTCACGAAAATAAATTGTTGTCAGAACCAAATTTTAGTAATCCATAACATGTTATTTTTAAGAGTGATTAAGAAAACTTCTGGGTGTAGGATGAGCCCGCAAGTGAAAGCGTTCTGCATATAATCTCGAAGCAGCAGATGCACTTTGACGAAACTCACCGTAAATAAGCACCATATCTACCAGTTCATTGTTTTTAAACTTTACCATTTTCACGTGTCACCAATTTAAACTAAACTTGCTTCAGAAAAACACACCGCAGCGTATTACCAAGTAACTCACCACCAACCCGTAAATTGCATGACTAATAAGAAATAAGAAAAACAACATAAAGTATAGCAGGCTACGTATGTTTTGGCACCTACATCCCTTTTAGTTGCATCAGGATTTACACTTAAATCCTTTTCGAGAACAAAAAATGTAAAATTCTTCTGAAAGGGCCCTTAGACCTATTAAAAGTTATGGTTTTGAATTTATGTTTATTGGAAACGATACGTTTTTTATAATGCTTGATTCTAAATAGTAAAAGAAGTACATCTATTTTCAGCCACATTACTAATCACAGTCTAGTTTTTGTCGTTTAGTTTTACTCTATCGCTTTGATGTTATTTCTGTTAAAACAGTACAAAGCAACAATAGTAGATAAAACCGCAAAAATAATTCATAAGTAACTTATTGACCGACAAAATGTTAATCTTTCAGTGCAGCATACAAAAGCACACAAGTACATAGGGTTGCGTAATCCCTTTAATCTTCAACATTATTCAGAAAGCAAATGTCACAGTGGGATTTAGACAGACCGGCAATTTGTTGTGACGAACATTTGGTGTGGTTAAAAGTAAAGTTTTATTTTTAACCCTCCTTCATTTTTGAGCCAGTCTGCATGCTAATGCTTATGGGAATGATGTAAAGTTGAAATGTGTAATTGGAGGTTTTAACTGCTTAAATAAAGGGTCATAAAAAATGTTACTTAAAGTAGCTATTTTTATAATGATGAAGTATGTAATTTGGAGAAACATTTTCTATTTTTATCCCTGTTGGGTCAATGAATTAATAAATTAAGTACAAATATGAAAGCTTTAGACTGGTTAAGTAAGTAGGTACTTAAAAGCAGTGGCGTGGCCAGAAAATATGCTCGGAGGGGGGGGGGGGGTTCAGTGGGCGTAAGTAGGAAATTTTTTATTCTGCAGAGCGGAAAAGCGCCGCAGGCGAGAAATATTCGGGGCCACGCCAAAAGTTCGTTTAAAATTCACCTTTTCAAATTTCAAAAATTTCATTATTACTTCTCTCCCTCTGCATGCAGAGGGCGATGGTTGGATTAAATTTGTTTTGTAAATGTTTTTTTTTACTTTTTTTTTGATATTCCTAGCTGGTTCTTTATTCAAAAAAAAAAAAAAAAAAAATTTATATTTGTGAAAATTTGAATATTGGTGTCAATCCAAAATTTTAACATAAGACGTATGTATGACTAACCAGCGTTTCTCGGGCTCGGTTTTTCATGATTAAAAATAAAGTAAATATCGCTCACCACGCCAAAATTAATGATTTTTTCAGAAATCATACATTTTAGGAGCGTAGATCTAAGAGCAGTTTTTGGCGCAAATGCTTAGGTTTTGAAATCCTCCTTCTTAAGTGCCGTTTTGTATATTCATAATAAAGCATTCTTGTTTCTTCCCGCACTATTTTGTTTATTATAAATTATCACCCTTCTTCCATAAAAAATGTTTCAATTAAAATTTTTACTTTAATTTTTCCCTTTAAAAATAAATACCTAATTGTTTTTTGTTTTTGTTGTAAAAATATTTTAGTGCATTGGGTTATATTTTTGTTGATTTAAAATAGCTCTAAAATAGGGAAAACGGAACAGACAAGTATATAATAGAAAAATACTATAAAATTTTATTCTTTTTACTCATTTTCCCATAAAATTGTCATAAATCAATAACTAAAACGATATGCGTGTGAAATCTTAATCTCTAAGTATATTAAACAGGACTTTTAGAAAGAAAAGTATAAAAACTAAACGTTTCCTACAAGACCTTTGTAATCTAAGCCAAGAACACATTATTTAAAGATTTAAGTTAAGAGGCCAGGCGTGAGACGAAAAATTAGGTTGCAATTAGAGTTTTAGACCCGAGCTCGGGTGGGGGGCCTGCAGCCCGCCCCCCCCCCTCTAAATATGCCACTGCTTAAAAGTATATGATAATTACTTTAATAAATTGAATATTATTTATGGAACTTCCACATTTACTTAAAAAAATAAAACTGTAATTTCTATCAGGGGTTATCCTTCTTCTCTTGCTGGATACAGAACTAGTAAAAGTTAATGTAAAAATATAAACTGTAGCATAGTAACGTCGCTGAATACTTGTCATACTAGCCCAGTTAATGTACCCTTTGAAATAATCTGTAGATCTTATCTTTTATTTTTTCTTTACCACTAAGTAAGTAATGTATCAAGATTACAAAAGAACAATTTGAAAAGTGCTTTCTTATCCCCGTGCATCAACTTAAATCATTTACTAAAGGCTGTATCACGTTTAGGCCATTTCTTGTTTGATTGGGATTAAAATAATGTAATACGTTTGTATGTATGAACTTCATAATTGACCTAATGCACTACATTTATAATAACAATTATTCAACTAAAAGTTTGATAGTATTTTAGGCTATATCTCGTACCAATAAAGCTTAAACTTCATCGTTATTATAATTGATCAGTTCCGAGAAAATTCTTGTCATTTTAATGCAGATACCGCAACTAACACAAGGAGTGGAAATGAATTATGTAAGCTAAGATGGCATCTGGTCGACTCTCAGTGGTTAATCTCTCGACTGCATCATAAATTTGGTTTTAGTATAATATACAAGTGAAAACGGCACCACAATATTCACTCTTAGCTAAGTACGGTGGTAAATTTAAAAACACACCCTAAAGCTGGCTGGGTTCACTCGCCCGTCTACTATTAATGTTTAAAGAAATTTGATAGTTTGAAATCATCAAGAACTTTCATTTACTATTTTTTATGCCCTGCTAGTTTACCTTGTAGCAAATAGCTATTTACATTCTTGCTGATCTGCGTTATCGTATGAATTGTAGGATCACCCCTATTCACTAAAGGGTTTTATATTTAATTTATTAATATAATTATTAGATTAAAGATCTTATAGTTTTCCAATTGTGTTTTCATAAGTATAAGTACCTACCTCAAATTAGAGGCCCGAACGGACCGGATTTTCATCTCGAGCCGGGCTGCTTAATTAATAAAAGTTCGAGTTTTCGGCCCCTAATAATTTTTGCAGAGACCGATGGGCCTGACGGACGTATCGGGCTTGTCAGGCCTATCGGGCTTCATGGGCCTGCTGGGCCGGCCGGACTTTTATGACCGTCTTACGGGTCAGCCTTGGTTTGCCTATGTGTATATTTTTAAAGAAATATTTATAAAACAAATTTTAAAAGAAACTCTGATTATACAACGGGCCTGACGTATTTGCCGGGACTTCCGGATCTGCCGAAGCTGCCGGGCTTGTCGGGCCTATTCGATTTTAGTGAAATTCCGGCCGGTGCAGTGCTCTTTCTCAAATGTATAAGAAAAAGTATAAATGATAAGGGTTTTGAGACAAGGAGTCGCGGCCAGGGAATAATATTCTCTGAAGGTTGAAATTATTCTCCTTAGAGATGAATGATTAATTCTTGCTTACTCAGAGGAGCCTTATTCCGTGTTCTCCTTTCGAGAAAATGAAGTGGGGGGGGGGGAGAAGTTGGTTTCAGAGCTGCAGCATGACCATTCATATCTTTACGATTTCTTGAATATAGATAGTCTTGTCCACAAGTATTATTTTAGAAAAGGTCTTGGGTACTTGGACACACAAAAAACCACTGGTTTTCTGTGTTCTTTTATAGTGACGTTTAGTAGAATTTTTGGCTTCTTCAGGCTTCGAAACAAAGTTTTAATTAATTATAATTTTCATTCGCCACCATCAGTCAAAAAATCACAACAAAACAAACACTTCTCATTTATGTGGTTTTTGTGGATTCCTTAGCTCCATTAATATTCGTTATCATATTATTATATAGATTATATTTATAGATCATTTTTTTCAACCGTGGTCCATTGCAAAATATTTTATATGTGTATTTTTACCGGCCCGATGGTAGATACACTTCTTCCAAATGTATTATGACCACTTTAATAAGAAACACAACGGTACACAAATCCGCTCGTTTGCGAGAACAAAACCAAAATGGAGCTAAAAGCCCTTTATAGTATTCAACTCTGAAATAGTATATTTTATAAGACAAATTTTAGAGCACGCGTTGGTTTAGGACACGAGCCGCGTAGCGGGGAGTGTCCCAATTAGACGAGTGCTCTAAAATTTGCCTTATGAAACGAATATTTTATAATACTTTTTCTATTTGGGTCATTTTTAAGGAAATTCAAATAAAAATGTAGTTAATAGTTTCCAGTCAAAATTTTTAGTTCTTTTGAGGTTGGCAACACTAACAGAAACAGAAAGTTGGTGTGGTCACAGAAGAGAAAAGGGATTAGTATGGTGCACAAAACTCGGACTTTTAGTATGGTGTGCCATGAATTTCAAAACGGTATTGTGTTTTTACCAACAGGAAGAAAATAAAAAATGCGAGTTTAAAATGAATAAAAGAATTGCTTATGCAACCCAATGGAAACCCATAATGAAGACTTTATGGTTCCCAAATAGAAAAATATATATTTGGTTTCTTAAATAGGAGGATACTTTTGGTTAAGTAATAGAAGACAAAATTTTAAAAAAGGAACAAACTTCCTATCTTAATTTAAACTATTCATAGCGGTAGGGGGACTTCAAACTTTCCCGACCGAAAATGAGGTCCAACATGAATTTTTGTATTTAAGTGTCTATCGGAAAAAATAAGTCTGTTACTTTAATCATTTATATACCACAGAAAATCGTATGTATTTTTATCACTTGAAAAACTAACTAGAATAATTATTTTCAATAAATTTATATTTTAACCAAACAGAAAGAAGCAGTTCCTCTAAAAAGAAAAATAGTTAAAGGCAACGTATGGCGCCGTAAAACCCACAAAACTTTTCCCAAAAGCCGGTAGCGGAGGACTTTAAAAGTATGCAAAGTAACTCTTTTCATGCGGGCTTCGGCGAGAAAATTCAGCCATAACAAATTCATCTGCCTCGAGCTACATATCTCCATACGAAGTGTCTCTCTTGCGGAATCCTATTTACATCTGGGTTTTCGCCTTCAGAAACTGAATGCATTGTTCTCGGGGGCCCACTTCGATATCACTTACTTGTTTCCACGACCATTCTAAAAATATATTGCTGAACGGATAATAGACCTTGTGGCCGCAGAAAGAAAATATAGATTTTGCTTGGCATGTCACGCCTGAAGTGTCTGTAAAAATGGCTTTTTGGTTTTTATGCTTGGGTATCTGCATATTGTAAGAACTGCCAATAAGCCAAGAAATAAACTCCATAGCAACATAAATTTACGACATATTTAAGGCTTTTTCTAAACCTGTGATCCAGTTTAAATAATTTGTTTGCATTGTATGTTAGTTCCTTGACAATGTCATAGTTTTCATTATTTGTATAGTCAGCGCAATCAATTCTCTCGTTGTCTGACAGACGACAGCAGTAACTTGTCATCGATCAGCTGATATCGGGACCTCATAATTTCCTCAGATTTTTAGTGTGCCGTAATTAACCCACACGTCACGTTGTGAATTATGTTAAACAAACCAAAATTCATGTGTCCTTGACTCTATCTTGTGAGAGTACGTGTTATAAATATGTAATGTAATATTTTTCTTTGAATATTCGTTTTACCGTTTGGAGTAGTAGTAAGTAAGGGTGCACCTAAGAAAAATATCGAAGAATATTTAATTAAATTCCCATAATTAATATTGACTCTTTTAATATTGTAGGTACCAATAATTGACAACAATATTAATACAAAACATTATAGTCTATTTTAGAAAGGTGTAGAGCAATAAAAGCTCATTAGGTATGCGGAGGGACAATAGAGTGACCCAACGAATATTTAAGCCACTTTTAAAATTTGGCATTGATTTCATCACAAATTCAAAAAAAAAAAAAAAAATCTTTATTTTCATCAAGTACAGGTAGTACAACCCGGGTTGGGTCAATTTATGGGGGACAAAAGCCTGCATTATGTACATAGTATTAGGTACACTATAGTAAGTTCTATATGATTTAGATCGCAATGATAGGGCGGTGTGCACAGTACAGTTACACTATGGTATTGGACATCGTACGCGTCACATTGCCAAGCAAAGCCACAGATGAGTTGCCCGAGAACGGCGCAAACGTCTCATCAACCACTATGATATTAACTGACAGTCATGACATGACACAGGCACTTTGGCCAACGTCCACCTCAAGGCGTGAAAAACCTTATACGAGGCAGACGCACGTTCGAGAGTGCAGGGGTGATTCCCCTCTCGGCACCAGACGATCACCCCTGCACTCTCGAACGTGCGACACTGCAATCTTTGCAGTCCCCGACCAGCTTCTCTCCAGCTCTTTACCTGGCTCACCGTTTTTTGTCCTTGCGACAGGCGAGCTAGGCTGCCGCTGAGCGAACGATCCAAATATGATCAACTATTGGCTTTACTAGCAGATTATGCTTGCTCACTCAATAGCCAACCCTGCCTAGACCCTTGAAGAGAGGTCCGCGGCGGTGGAGACCGAAATTTCTTCGACGATGATGGATAACGCAATAGCATACAGACGTCAGACGATTGACAGCCATAGGCGCAGACTTTTTGCAAGTCGCGGCCTCAGGTGTCGCGCGTCTCTGATGAGTCCCAGTAGGACGAAACGGCTGGATCATGGACTATGGAAAGACAGTGAACGCTTCAGTGTTTGGGGAACGGTATAAACCCATAACCCTCCGACCCGGTTGTTAGGCCGCGGTGCACTGAGGAATAGACGAAGTGGTCCACAGCGTGGAAACCCCGGACGCTCTTGACATTGACAATACAGGGCCCTCTTGTTGGTGGGAGGTATTCCTCCCATCTCTGATGAGTTGGTCTGCCTCGTATAAGGTTTTTCACGCCTTGAGGTGGACGTTGGTTAAAGTGCCTGTGTCATGTCATGACTGTCAGTTAATATCATAGTTGTTGATCAGACGTTTGCGCCGTTCTCGGGCGACTCATCTTTGGCTTTCAATGTGACGCGTACGATGTCCAATATCATAATTGGTCCTCCAGACTCCTTAGCCCGGTGATGTCGGTGATTTATTCGACACCTGGGAGGATGACAGTTTGTTTTACTGGATCCTGAGTTATGGTTAAGGCGATATTAGCCTTATTCTCTTCGATCACAGTTACACTATGTTTTTCAGCTATGTATTCCACGGCATATTTCATAAAAAGATGCTTGTGTAAATTTTCTATAGCTAATAGTTCCTTCTTTACCAAATTATCTTCAAATTTAATACTTTTAGTGGTTAACCAGTCGATAATTTCTTGTTTTTTTCCAAGATAAAGTCGGAATGATAGCTTGCGTTATCCATAACTACTACTGAATAGGCTGGAAGATATTTTATGATTTCACCAAAATAGTCCTCAAAAACATTCGAATGCTTGTCCTCGTGGTAATCTCCCGAATTAAATTACGCAATTACTTGAAATTTTAATATTACAAACAGAGCGGTGAAAGTTACTTCAGAAAAGTAACTAGTTATTTTTTCGATAATTTTGCACAAATGTATCTAGATACTTATAAGGAATAGTTACTTTTACCTAAAAGTAACTTAGTTCTTAGTTACTTAGTTTAAGTAACTAGTTATCGTAACTAAGATACTTTTACAGTAACTAGTTACATTGATTGTAACTACGATAATTTAAAAGTAACTAAGATACTTTTAAAGTAACTAGTTACATTGATTGTAAAGTAACTACCATACTTTTAAGTAACTGGTTATTTTAATTGTAACTACGAAACTCTAAAAGTAACTAGTTACTTTTTAAGTGTATAGTTACTCCTAAAAAGTAACTAGATACAAGTTACTTTTCAAAGGTAACGAAGTTACAGTTACTTTTGGCATGATTCAAAAAAGAACTAAGTTACTAAGTATCTAGTAACTTAAGTTACTCACAGCTCTGATGACTAACAATACTATTTTATCTTAATACCCGTTAACCTAATTCTCTAAAATTTTTGGTTAGTTATCATTGATAAAATTTAATGCACAAAATTTACGTTAGCCTATGGCCGACACCGAAATTGAGCCGAACTGGACGGAATTTCCCATTTTATTATATAAAACAATAATGTCAATAATTTTATCGCAAATACAGAATAATCATTTTAATAAACTATACGACGCGACGCCGATGTCAGGCAAGGTTAGAATCTGGATGGATGGGTCACCGCTGCAGAACAGACTAATATTGGTATGGGCTATTAGGATACTGTTTATAGTCGTCCAGTAGGAAATTTATTTAAACTACACTTTTTACACACAATTTACCGATTTTTGATTTCTATTTTTAAAAAAATTGCACGGTGTGGCTAGGAATGTCTCTGATTTAGCACAGGGGAAAGGAACGAACTGGGGGAGGCTATATCTTTTGTTGGTATCATAGTATTATGATGTTAAAATTAATTATTTCAAATTAGAAAAATCTGTAAAGCTCTTAAAAATCCATTCGAGTTGGCTGTTTCCTTTCCTGTAACCTACCCTTTTCTTAGTTTGGTTTACCTCTGAATAGATATGTTGTGCATCACTCTCTACTTTTAAACATCTAAAATTGACTTGCAAGATTAACTTAACTAAAATTGTAATAAACAGCTTGAAGCATACCCTCCTCTTTTAAAAAAAAATAATTATCCCGAAAGAATGTATGTAATTAAAAGGGATACTGCAAAGGGTAACTTATATAATATCCCACCTGTTTTGGACACGAATCAGGTCTTGTCTAAAACGGATACAGGATCTTAATCACAATATGACAGCGCCCTGCCTTTCCAAAGGCGAGGCGTACTTACGTTCGAGTTGACTTGTAAAATCATTTTAATCCTATGTAGCACCTGATATTCACTGATTTATATTCAGGATAAAGAAGATAAGTAGTCAAGTGCACATCGAACTGCGCTGCAGGATCTTTTTAAATATGGATGTAAGTCTACACCTTATACGGGTGACCACGAGATTTTATTAGCCAGCTCGCCATTTTGTGTCGAGTAACAGTGGCGGCTCGCGGTCTTAAAAAATGGTGAAGAGCTAGATATAGTGCGGGTACTTAAGCAAACACACCACTAAGTAGGTACGTACACTACTGAATTAACTGAAAAATAAAAACAAAACTTTTTAATCACACAGTAAATCACGTAAATACGATATCTATAACCGTAAGTTTCGCGAAGCCTCAAAATTAATACTTTAAGTTCGGCGAACCAATGCTGAAACAATGGTGCATACGGCTGATCTATTTTTAAATTACCCTTCATCATAATGCAAATTTGTACATGCTGTTTGCGTCACTGACGTCACGTAACCATAGCAACGGTGAATATCAAAGCCATGTTGGATGTTGGGTCTTCACTTGCTTTGAGCTTACGGACACGGTCGGCTGGGACGCACCAAAATGCACGAGTATTTATAATTATTGTCCATCGGAGGTAAAGGTGGCCCTATTATTCATAGCTAAATTCGGATTAAATTAATATTATCAATTCGAACATAATTATTTTTGTTATGAAATTAGCGTCCTATTTCAAACTCCAGGTAGGTAGGTATTTGTGGGTTTAGGACAATAAAAAACAATTCCTCTAAATTAAAAAATTGCCGACGTTTCGACCTTTATTAGGTCTTTCTCAAGGCTACAACAAAACATCAATATTAGGGAATACAATGATAAAAGACCTTTTCTTTTCACTCTGTATATATACATATATAGGAAAAATTAAATTTATGAAATTATTTTAAATTATTTTAAAATAAATCTTACACACAACTCTTTTTTAATTACTACATAATTTTTTTTATATAACTTTTTGTAAATTTTTCCCTATCTAAAATCAGAACAATGCTTATAAAATACATTGAGTGTTCTATAAACTAAGAAAAGGGTTTTAAAAAATATATATTTATATAAATCAATATATTATGAAAAAATAAGTTATTTAATTATTTGTGGGAATAAAGAAAGCCAAACAAGACACACACGAGAAGCCCAATGATAATGTAACATGTACAAATGTGTAGTTAATCATAGAATATTTACCTATTTCACAAAGTCGAGGAACATAAGTCGAAAACAATTGTTAAAATCATCTCCAGACGGGAACACACATTACAAACTGACATGGAACAAATATTCTGTAAAAATAACGAACCACATCACAACGAGTACTGTTAATATCTGAATAAAGGAATGTGCATTACGCTCTAGCAAACTCGTATATCTTTTTTTTTTAACCTTATTTTTTTACCGTTCGTCTTTTTTTTCCCTTTGAGAGAAAACATTATACACATTCGATTTCAATCAATCATGATTATCCACTATACTAAGACAAAGAATTTTTATATAAATTCAGTAAATAATTATATTGTATATTAAGTCCTTGGGTGTCCGTTCTACAATTAACTGTGTTATTAAGAGTTATGTAAATCATTTCACTCAAAACCCTTTTATGGTAGTTACTCTCTCTGTCCAGAATAGAGACACCATTAAAATCAAAATTGTGGTCCAGATTAAAGTGGTGTTGTGATAATGCTGTTTTTTCTGGTTTATTACGATTTAACTCTCTACAGTCATATTTATGTTGATAGGTCCTACTTTTTAAATATTGTTTCGTCATGCCTACGTAACACTTTACGCAACCAGAGCAAGGGATTTTATAAACAATATTAGAACATAGATTTAATGGTGTAGGATCTTTTAATTTTGTAAAAATGGAGCCCACAAGCTTAGTGTTATAAAAGGCAAGTTTACACTTAGGATTTTTTTTTGTTATGTGCGCTTCTATCCTTTCAGAGAGGCCCTTTATGTAAGGAAACTTATAATATCTTATATTATCTCTATTCTTGTTTGATTTGTTTTCATTCATTCTATGCATATATTGATTAAATACTCTATTGATTAAAGATATAGGGTAGTTATTATTTTTTAAAATATTTTTAATTATATTCTCATTTTGAGTATGATATTTTGGACTACTCAATTGATGGGAACGATATAACAAATTCTTCACTATACCAATTTTTTGATTAGTAGAGTGTGACGATAAATAATTTATTACTCGTCCAGACGATGTAGGCTTAACATACCAGTTAGTTGACAAAGTACCATCTGTATTTCGAATTATTACGGTATCCAAAAAAGGGATTTTACCGTCCATCTCACCTTCCATAGTAAATTTAATTTTCGGGTAAAAATTATTAAAGTAATCCAAAAGGTCAACTACTTTATTCTGTGGACACGCCAAGATTGTATCATCCACATAAAGTTTAAGGAATGACAGCTTGAAAGGGAGTGTATTGATAACCTTTGTTATGAGTTCATTCATAATTAAATTAGCTATTGCAGGACTCGCTGGGTTACCCATTGCTGAGCCATCCAGTTGTTGAAAAAATTTACCATTAAAGGCGAAATAACTAGTATTAAAAAGATGTTCTATAATTCGACAGAAGAAATCGCAGGGCATCTCAGTGTATGCTGAGATAAAACGCCACCTCCTCTTTACGATATTAATAACCAAAAGTTTAGGAATGTTAGTAAAAAGTGATATGACGTCAAGGGAGACAAGGACATAATCTTTAGGTAATGTGACATTCTTAGTGAATTCAACAAATTCAAATGAGTTTTTTACATTATATTCAAAGGTGGTAGTAGTTTGAATTAGTATTTCGTGGACGAAAACCGCCAAGTTATAAGAAGGTGAGTTGATACAGCTGACAACAGGTCTCAAACTAAGATTCTGTTTATGTGTTTTCCGGAGTCCATATAATTTTGGGGCGATACTGTTATTAGTTTTCATCTTTTTTGATCGGTCATCATCAATGTATTTTTCGAGACAAAGTTTTTTAACAATATCATTAGTTTGTGATTGGAATTTTGCTGTCGGATCCGCATTCAGACATGCATATGTTGTCACGTCGTTCAACATGGCAGTCATTCCCTCAATATATTCATCTTTCAGCATCAAAACAGTCGAGTTACCTTTATCAGAGCGCATAACCACCAGTTCAGGGTGTGACGTAATAAACAGATAAATAAAAATAACTCCAATGTCATGAACAAGGAATTTGCAATATGTAAATCGTTTCTTAAATCACACCCTGAACTGGTGGTTATGCGCTCTGATAAAGGTAACTCGACTGTTTTGATGCTGAAAGATGAGTATATTGAGGGAATGACTGCCATGTTGAACGACGTGACAACATATGCATGTCTGAATGCGGATCCGACAGCAAAATTCCAATCACAAACTAATGATATTGTTAAAAAACTTTGTCTCGAAAAATACATTGATGATGACCGATCAAAAAAGATGAAAACTAATAACAGTATCGCCCCAAAATTATATGGACTCCGGAAAACACATAAACAGAATCTTAGTTTGAGACCTGTTGTCAGCTGTATCAACTCACCTTCTTATAACTTGGCGGTTTTCGTCCACGAAATACTAATTCAAACTACTACCACCTTTGAATATAATGTAAAAAACTCATTTGAATTTGTTGAATTCACTAAGAATGTCACATTACCTAAAGATTATGTCCTTGTCTCCCTTGACGTCATATCACTTTTTACTAACATTCCTAAACTTTTGGTTATTAATATCGTAAAGAGGAGGTGGCGTTTTATCTCAGCATACACTGAGATGCCCTGCGATTTCTTCTGTCGAATTATAGAACATCTTTTTAATACTAGTTATTTCGCCTTTAATGGTAAATTTTTTCAACAACTGGATGGCTCAGCAATGGGTAACCCATTGAGTCCTGCAATAGCTAATTTAATTATGAATGAACTCATAACAAAGGTTATCAATACACTCCCTTTCAAGCTATCATTCCTTAAACTTTATGTGGATGATACAATCTTGGCGTGTCCACAGAATAAAGTAGTTGACCTTTTGGATTACTTTAATAATTTTCACCCGAAAATTAAATTTACTATGGAAGGTGAGATGGACGGTAAAATCCCTTTTTTGGATACCGTAATAATTCGAAATACAGATGGTACTTTGTCAACTAACTGGTATGTTAAGCCTACATCGTCTGGACGAGTAATAAATTATTTATCGTCACACTCTACTAATCAAAAAATTGGTATAGTGAAGAATTTGTTATATCGTTCCCATCAATTGAGTAGTCCAAAATATCATACTCAAAATGAGAATATAATTAAAAATATTTTAAAAAATAATAACTACCCTATATCTTTAATCAATAGAGTATTTAATCAATATATGCATAGAATGAATAAAAACAAATCAAACAAGAATAGAGATAATATAAGATATTATAAGTTTCCTTACATAAAGGGCCTCTCTGAAAGGATAGAAGCGCACATAACAAAAAAAAATCCTAAGTGTAAACTTGCCTTTTATAACACTAAGCTTGTGGGCTCCATTTTTACAAAATTAAAAGATCCTACACCATTAAATCTATGTTCTAATATTGTTTATAAAATCCCTTGCTCTGGTTGCGTAAAGTGTTACGTAGGCATGACGAAACAATATTTTAAAAGTAGGACCTATCAACATAAATATGACTGTAGAGAGTTAAATCGTAATAAACCAGAAAAAACAGCATTATCACAACACCACTTTAATCTGGACCACAATTTTGATTTTAATGGTGTCTCTATCCTGGACAGAGAGAGTAACTACCATAAAAGGGTTTTGAGTGAAATGATTTACATAACTCTTAATAACACAGTTATTTGTAGAACGGACACCCAAGGACTTAATATACAATATAATTATTTACTGAATTTATATAAAAATTCTTTGTCTTAGTATAGTGGATAATCATGATTGATTGAAATCGAATGTGTATAATGTTTTCTCTCAAAGGGAAAAAAAAGACGAACGGTAAAAAATAAGGTTAAAAAAAAAAGATATACGAGTTTGCTAGAGCGTAATGCACATTCCTTTATTCAGATATTAACAGTACTCGTTGTGGTGTGGTTCGTTATTTTTACAGAATATTTGTTCCATGTCAGTTTGTAATGTGTGTTCCCGTCTGGAGATGATTTTAACAATTGTTTTCGACTTATGTTCCTCGACTTGGTGAAATAGGTAAATATTCTATGATTAACTACACATTTGTACATGTTACATTATCATTGGGCTTCTCGTGTGTGTCTTGTTTGGCTTTCTTTATTCCCACAAATAATTAAATAACTTATTTTTTCATAATATATTGATTTATATAAATATATATTTTTTAAAACCCTTTTCTTAGTTTATAGAACACTCAATGTATTTTATAAGCATTGTTCTGATTTTAGATAGGGAAAAATTTACAAAAAGTTATATAAAAAAAATTATGTAGTAATTAAAAAAGAGTTGTGTGTAAGATTTATTTTAAAATAATTTAAAATAATTTCATAAATTTAATTTTTCCTATATATGTATATATACAGAGTGAAAAGAAAAGGTCTTTTATCATTGTATTCCCTAATATTGATGTTTTGTTGTAGCCTTGAGAAAGACCTAATAAAGGTCGAAACGTCGGCAATTTTTTAATTTAGAGGAATTGTTTTTTATTGTCCTAAACCCACAAATACCTACCTACCTATAATTATTTTTTATGGGCCAAAATGGTAGCTGTATTGGTACATTCATATTTAATATTGTCAAAGAAACTTTCCTCCTGTTTTTTTTTTTTTGGTGAAGAGCCCCTTCAAATTTATTTATAACTATAATTTTGTGTTCAATACACCCAACTTCGTTATTTTAAACGAAGCACCAAATGTTTGTATAGTTTTTAAAATTTGAATTTTACATAAAATTCTAAGTATAAAACATTATCATACCCCATATTTATCTTTAACAGTTTTTGAGAAAATAGCGTTTAAAAATTACAAAGGAGCTGGAAATTTTAACATAAAACAAACAAATATGAGAAAAATTTAATATGATAATTTTACTCTTTCAAACCTATATAAGATTTCTTAACAAAATGGTGACCTAAACAGTAATTTTGTGGTTACCCGGTCTATTATTCATCATAAGCACTGTAATATCAAGATATTTTACCTGACTAATTTTAAAAACATTATGCCGTGTCATGAATTTCATTTAAATAACTTAAGAAGTAATGACTAAAAGGTCAGGGAATTTTTTAATGAACACAGCAACTCAAGCACGTAAACTTACAAAAGTCCTTAGACAGACTCTTTGTAGCAAAACTACTAGTGTTGGAACAAATAGGATTATTTTAATAATCAAGTACTCGGTACTCGAGTGATTTCAATAATCGAGTGATCACTCGAGTGATTTTTCACTCAATTACCGATGGCTATTGCCTACATGCAGCACGCGAAAACGAGTGAGACGACCGATTTCAAATACCGATTCCGAGTGACCATTCCGAGTGATGATGCGTAGTGATGCTTCTGAGTGACGATTCCGAGTAACGATTTCGAGTTATGATTCGGAGTGATGTTTTCGAGTGATTTTTAGAAACTGTGAATTTATTAATTTTATTTACATAGTGACTCGGCCAACGAAGCGGGGACGGAAAATTAAATCACTATCGAGAAACTTATCAAAATTACTAATCCAGAAGGTATGTAGGTACTTAAAAGCGGCATATTTTAAAAATATTTTACATTATGCAGTGTGGCTCAAAAAAGCGTGGCGGACTAAACTTGCATTTTCTAATTCCTATAAAGTTACACTTATTTTTTGTATGAAATGTCATATGTCTAGATTCAATTGTTTCTGAGATATTGACGTTTAAAATACGGCATTTTCAGACTTTGACAGGCTGTAGCATTGGAACGGCACAAGTTAGAGAAAAATGGTTTTTACCTCCCTATCTTAGTTTTTCATTCTCTATCTAAAATTTGCAACTTCTGGTTTAACATGTTAAACAAAACAAATGGTTTCACGGTTTAACATGTTAAACCGGAAGTTGCAAATTTTAGATAGAGAATAAAAAACCATTTTTCTCTAAAATGGGCCGTTCCAATTCTACAGCCTGTGCAAATCTGAAAATGCCATATTTTAAAAACAATTGAATTTAGACATATGATATTTCCTACAAAATATACATGGAATTTTACAGGGAATTGTAAAATAATATAATATATAGGATGTTCCATTTAAGTAAATGCAAGTTTATTCCGCCACACTTTTTTGAACTACTCTGTATAATGTATAAAATATTTTTAAAATATGCCGCTTTTAAGTTTATACCTTAAGCTATTTTAGTATTTTTGATAAGTTCCTCGATAATGATTTAATCTTCTGTCCTCGCTTCGTTCGCGGACCAGGTATATTAGCCGCGTAAAATTTATTGCCATATAACTCAAGTACTTGTGACAATATTCGAGTGAGGTCGAATATTTTAATAATCGAGTATTCCAGTGAAAATTCACTTGAGTGATCCCAACACCAAAAACCACTGAAGCGTTGTCAATAATCCTAAATAATTGTTCCTTTAAATTCATATACCAAAATTTAGTCAGGTGCAATCAAAACTACAAAGGGCAACAAAATCATTATTTCTTGTTGACCTTATAAGAGGAAATGAAGAATTTTAGCCTAATGCAATGACCTTTTAAAATTAATACATCAGTTTCACAGATTTATGGGCGCCAACTATGAAAATATTTGAAGAAAAGAAGAGAGTCGGGTTTGTATTACGTGTAAAATTTTTTTTTATTTTGTTAAAATCTTAGCAGAGCGCTTTCGACTTTCGCCATCCTTAGTGCTATTCGTCAGTATACAATGATATCCTCAAGGTGAAATGGCATTTCGTCCACACAATGTTTCAAAAACAATATTAAAATTGTAAAAAGACAACACGAAACAAAACATAAAACATATTTGATTTAAAAAGACATGTTGACAATGGTAAAGGTAACGAACAAGCATAAAAAAAACCGTTTTAACGGTTTAACATGTTAAACCGGAAGTTAGTATTTTTGGATAGAGAATAAAAAACTAAGATGGGAAGTGAAAACCATTTTTCTCTAAGATGAACCGTTCCAATGTTATAGCCTGTCAAAGTCAAAAAATGCCATATTTTAAACGTCAATTACTCAAAAACAATTGAATTTAGACATATGACATTTTATACAAAATATACGTGGAATTGTATAGGGAATTAGAAAATAATATAATATATAGGGTGTTCCATTAAAAAAAATGCAAGTTTAATCCGCCACACTTTTTTGAGCCACCCTGTATAATGTAAAATATTTTTAAAATATGCCGCTTTTAAGTCGATACCTTATGCTGGTTTAGTATTTTTGATAAGCTCCTCGATAATGATTTAATCTTCCATCCCCGCCACGTACGGCGGACCCGGTATTTGTTATAATTTACCATTCATCAAGAATAAAAGTCGATTTATTATTATGAACATATTAATTTGGTGATTTTTATTGGAGGTCAACTACGCTGTAAACGAAAATATGTTGAAATTACAAAAAATATGTTTTTTAGCCACCAAATATTATATGGAATTCACATTCCAAGAATTGTAGTTTTATATTTGTTAAGTAAATACGTTTTAAACTACCTAAATTTCTATAAGATTATTTCTAAAATAAAAAAAAATGTACCCGATTTCATTAACCTGGCAAATAAATTACCAACTTTCATGTAAAAGCTAAATAAATGAAAAAAATAGGTATATGAAAAATGCATAGAAATTTTTAACGAGCACGGCACAACAATGACAAGCACGTAAACTTGCAAAAGCTCTTAGTCGGGTTATTTAGATCAAAAACAAAAGCTCAAGTGTTGCTATTAATACGAAAGAACGTAACACATAATGGGAGCTTTCAGGTAAATATAGATTATATCAATTTGTAACGGCGCTTTAGATTTTTTAATTATATTGATCACGGCACATGGCGACTATAATCAAACCAATTGGGTATGCAATTCAGGTAGAAAAGTATATAGCGGTGGAAATATTATTACCCTTTATTTAACTTGTTTTATGTATGTTTTATGTTTATTTCTTGTCATATATCTATAAATTTTATAGAATATGTTGAAACAACGACCTTTTTTTATTATCGACATTTAAATTTTGTTTTAAATATCCACATTCCATATTAGATTTTTTATTATCGACCAGCCCTAGTATGGTTAGAATTTGTAGCTTAAAATTTAGTAAAAAACGAATTGTTTCAGCCTTTACTTGATGAAAATCCATAATAGTATTATGAAATAAAACACTCGTGGTTTGTAATTTTCACTCGTATAATGTCAACATGACACGTGTTTCGCTGTCACAGCAGCTTCATCAGATGTGATATTAAAAACAAAATTTCCTTAAAATATAGAGGTCCTAATTGACAATAGCTATACAGATGTTGGTAAAACCAAGTTATAAAATTATTAAGGTACTACTTTATAAGGACAGGTAGGTGGATACTAAACTAATTATGCATTAAATAAATTTAACAAAGGAGAAGTGCAATTATCTTACTGGTCATTTAATAAATTTGGTGAATTTTTCCATTTGTTGATTTCTAAAGACTCTAATAAATTTAATTTTAGACTTTTTTGTTCTACATGTAAAATATCAAAATTATTATTAAAAATGTGGTTTTCTGAATTTAAATGATCTGCATATGTGGAGTGTTTATTATTTTTGGTAAAGGAATCCTGGTGATCTTTAATTCTAGTTCTAAATGAACGACCCGTTTGACCTATGTAATATTTGGGACAAGAACCACAATTTAACCTATATACTCCACTTTTGTTGTCTTTTTTAAATTTATCTTTATTATTTTTTATGATTTTGCTAAATTATTGTTTGTTTTGTATGCTATTTTCATATTATGTTTGGTTAAAAAGTTTTTTATATTATTACTAGCTTTGCCGATAAATGTTAAAGTTGTGTACTTAAATTGATCTTTTGTTGTAGGGAATACTTCATTTATTGTCATTTTATACTTCATTTTTGAATATATATTATCTATTAGTTCATGATTATATCCATTGTTAATTCTGCCGTCCAAAGAAACAACGCAGTAAGTCAATTTTTTCGATTTTGATATTTTTTGATATTTTAGTGTAAAATTAAATTCTACATCCCTTAAAAATGTTTTTTTGAATGTTTTTCTTTTAGTTTTTTTTTTAATCAGCTTTGAAATTTGCAGTAAGTCCAATATATGCAACTTTTCAAAGTTAGAACGCAGTATGTATTGTTCTCCCAGGGAAAAGTGCAGTAACTCATAATTGCCAAACTAAACCGCAGTATGTTTAAGGAGAAAAAAACATACTGCGTTTTAAAATTGAATTATGCTTGTAGTTATACATCAAATTCCAAAGTAAAATGCAGTGAGTCAGGCATAGACAAACATACAGCAAAGTCGTTTGAACGCATCGGCCATTACGTCACAACTTTCAAAGGTAAAGCGCAGTAAGTACTATTTTAACGGACTTTTCTGTAAAATTTGTTAGTTTCAGTGTATTTTTGAGAGTTAATACGCGTGTCTTGTTTCGGGTGAATTAAATATTATTAATAATTATTACAATTGTCCATAAAAGCTGAAAAATGGATAGTGCGAAAAGGCAGGTATGTACAAGTTACATAATTCAACATTTTATCTTGCTGTTTTTTGTGTAAAAAGTATTTTAATTACGTTTTTAAGGTTAAGTATGTAAATTTTAATAAACAGTAGGTAAATAATGGTAAAAGGGTTGTAATTATATTAAAGATTCATGTAGATATAATGGGATTTCCTGTAAACTGACTTTATATTTACGCACATAGTATTATTACTTTTGCCAGTCATATAGTTTTGATGTTTTAAATATAACTGTATATTTATAGCTATCAGGGCGCCACAGATTCGAGTGCATGCATGGGTATCTCGGTTATTATAATAGATACAGGGTCGGTTAAATTATGGCAAAGTTGTACATTTTGGTGCCTAACAAAATGCAATTTCGATAATTCAAAAATTCCGAGTAGAGCCGAAGATATTAGAAAAAAAACCGAATTTTTGCAAAGACATTTTTATTGTTTCCTGTGCTTATTTGAAAAGAAATTTAAAAATAAATGACACATTGTCATTGCCACTTTTTCTCCTTTACAAGACAGCATTGTCAAACTGAAAATCTGACTTTCGTTTTTGGGCAGCCATCATCAACTTTATTTTTTTAAATACGCCCCTGGATTTTTTATTTTATTTTTAGATACGTTTTGACTTCCTTAAGGCAATAAGGTGTAGCAACCATCCAAAAAAGTTATTAGTTTTATGAAATAGCAGCTTAAAATTTATTAATCACCCATCTCTGTCTAACACATACGTTTGTTCATAAATCCATCTTTGTTCAACACATTAATCTTATAGAAATAGGATAGCCAAGTAATTAAGATATTAAAAAAATTAAAACAAAAATAAACGACTGTATTAGAGCAAATGGTAATATTTTCGAACACTTGCGCAGAAATTGATATACACTTTTTTATTTATATTTTTTTGTATTGCTAAAAAGTATTGAGAGTATTAAATTTATTTATTTAATATACATATTTTTTTTTAACAATTAAATAACTTGGCTATCCTATTTCTATAAGATTAATGTGTTGAACAAAGATGGATTTATGAACAAACGTATGTGTTAGACAGAGATGGGTGATTAATAAATTTTAAGCTGCTATTTCATAAAACTAATAACTTTTTTGGATGGTTGCTACACCTTATTGCCTTAAGGAAGTCAAAACGTATCTAAAAATAAAATAAAAAATCCAGGGGCGTATTTAAAAAAATAAAGTTGATGATGGCTGCCCAAAAACGAAAGTCAGATTTTCAGTTTGACAATGCTGTCTTGTAAAGGAGAAAAAGTGGCAATGACAATGTGTCATTTATTTTTAAATTTCTTTTCAAATAAGCACAGGAAACAATAAAAATATTTTTGGAAAAATTCGGTTTTTTTCGAATATCTTCAGAACTACTCGCAATTATTGAATTGCATTTTGTTAAGCACCAGAATGTACAACTTTACCATAATTTAACCAACTCTGTATCTCTTATATTAACCGATATCCCCATTCATGCACTCGAATCTGTGGCACTCTGTATAAGATACCTACTTAAATATTTCTTAATTTTATTATAGATGCGGTCAAGAACGCAGTTGATAATGTCCAAAGCGGTGACTAATTCGTTAGAAACCAAAAGAAAATACCCCCCTTGTACCCCGTCTCAGCAAAAATTTAAAAAGTCACATAATGATGGTGTTGGTTAGTTTGTTTAACTGTAGTTTTAGAAAATGTGGAATAATAAAATTTTTGCTTGAAATTTACGATAAAAAAGAATGTTTTTATATTTTAGGTAAATCTGTCACAACGTCACCCAAATCACATAAAGTATTATTATACCCAATTTATGAGAGAGAAAATAAAATACACCAACCACTAGGTCAGTTATTAAATGATAATAATAAGCAAAGTAAGTGTACAAAATGTACTATAATAATTCTTTTGAGTATAAATTAATTTTAAAAAATACTCTTTATGTTTAGATAATTTACTTTCTTATTAATACCTACTTTATTTCTTAAATTCTCATTTTTTTATTTTAGTTGAAACATCTATTAATCAATCAGTCACCCCATTTATCAATGCAACGACTGAATATGGCGACTGGGCGCAGTGTTCAATTATAACACCAGGTAAAATTTAGTATTATTATTATTATTATTATTATTATTATTATTATTATTATTATTATTATTATTATTATTATTATTATTATTATTATTATTATTATTATTATTATTATTATTATTATTATTATTATTATAGTGTACCTATGATTTATACAATAATTTTTAAATTTTGCAAAAATTATTTTACCCAAGTATTTCAAAAAACATTATTTTTTAGGCAAACCGGTCCCAACCTCACCCAAATCGCATGATGACCCTGTTCTAGTTAAGGAAAATAAAATACAATTATTAGCTAGCGTTCCACTCGATTGCTTTACTGATTTCGAAAAAAGTAAGTTAAAATCTTTGGGTAAATCTTTTGGTTAACTGAAAGGTATATTTTAGCATATTTTTTGGCAATTCAATTACAAAAGTACTATTTTACCAATCTATAATTTCTTATTTTAGGTAAAGTATCTATACACCAAAAAACGAAACCATCTGATGCTGCTAATGACAATCATCCGACAACAACTGATGGCGACTGGATACACTCTTCAATAATAACAATAGGTAAAATTTTATATAATTTAAATTAAAGGATTATTTTATACCTAACTATATTCTAAGAATCTTAAACTTAAAACTATGTAAATAATATGTGAACAATTTTATGTTTTTATCTTTTATAAAGGTAGGATTATTATTATTTTTTAAAATTTTTAGATCAAGAAGACATGTTAAATCCAGACTTACAAGACATTTCTTTTGGTGAAAATGAAAATTTAAGTCAATATTTAGAATCAAGTTATAAAAGCAGTCTTTTTGACCTAAGTATCAGTTCTGTAATTGAACGCGAACAAGTACCAGACTCTGTCGATGTAATGGAAGTAAACAGATCTACACCTGATGAAATTCAAAAAGAAAATAAAAATTCTAGTTGTGAATCTTGTCACAAGAGTGTTACTGAACAGCAAGTCGAGGAAAGTACATTAGAAAATTTGGACAACATTGTAAATAAAGAAAATGTTTTTGAAGAGTTCGCCAAACCAAAAGAAACTACAAAAAAGAGAAAAGAAACTCAAGATGAAAAAAGGCGGATACAAAAAGAAAAACTAGATCTCAAAGAACCATGTGACCAAAAGTGCAGAAAAAAATGTAGTAATAACTTTACAAAAGAGAACCGCGTTGTTATAAATAATGAATACAAGAAAATGGACGATTTAGGAAGAAAACGATATATTTTAAGTAACACTAAGGAGGAATCTCCTCAAATTCATCGCAAGTATACTGTAAATGAAAAACACAAGACGGTACAATATTCTTTCCAAGATGAAAGGGGCAATAGGATCTCAGTTTGCAAGATATTTTTTTTAACGACACTGGGATTCAACAAAAAAAATGATCGCTATGTTTTCCAAGCTATATCTAGAAGTAAAAATCACTCTACCGTTACTCCAGACATGAGAGGTAGGTTAAAAAAATACAAATATTAATTTGGAGTTTTATTCCTAGGAAACACATTTTATTTAGTTTTAATATCGTAAATATAAAAAAAATATAGCGCTAAAAATATTGTTTCTGAAAGTATGTTATATTTGGTTGTCGTGGAATAACAATAATTTGTTAGTCCATGCAATTTGGTATTTTATTTGTTGCTATCTAGTTTTTTACTTTCATCTAAACCATACTTAAAACCGATTTTTGTTATTTTTAGGTAAGATCGGGAAAAGAAAGGTAATCGATAAGGAGGTTGTTCAAGAGCACATCGCAAGTTTTAACCCGTCAATCTCCCATTACAGACGGGAGCATGCCCCCAACAGAAAATATTTGCCAAGTGATATTAACATATCCATAATGCACAAAGACTTTTTACAGAAGTATCCAACGATTCCCTGTAGCTATGAAAGTTATAGATTAAATATAAAAGAGCTTAACATTTCCTTCACAAAATTAGGGCATGAGGAATGTGAATCATGTGAAATATTTGAAAAACATGAACATTCCAAAGAAAATCTAGATATAAATTGCTTAGTGTGTACATCTTACAGCAAGCACAATGAAAAAGCCAAACTTTCAAGACAACTCTACAGAGAAGATGCAGAAAAAAATCGAGAGGAAACAGATGTTTGCTTCTCTGCCGATCTGCAAAAAGTAATTATGCTACCCCGCATGGAACATTTTAAAATTGTGATTTTTACTCCACGAATTATTGGTTTTAATGAGTCTTTTGTTCCTGTTGGGATAAAACAAAAGCAATTAAAACCTGTTGCGGCCATTTGGCATGAAGCAGTAGCAGGAAGAAAAAAGGAAGATTTGATAAGTTCATTTCACCAATTCTTTTTAATCAATAGAGACGCTTTAGAGATAACTCTCTGGTTAGACAATTGCGCCGCGCAAAATAAGAATTGGACACTTATGACTTATTTAATTTTTATTATCAATTCGGAACATATTAAGGCAGAAAAAATCATAATAAAATTTTTTGAACCTGGCCATACATTCATGAGTGCAGATAGCTTCCATCACCAAGTGGAACTATCTATGAAATTTAAAAAGAACTTGTATGATTTTGCAGATTTTGCGAGTGCTGTTCAAAATGCCAATTCTGGAAAAACTAAAGTCATAGAAATGACGGTTCAACATTTTTTTGATTGGCCGGATCTAGCAGCCATATCCCAAATTAAAAAAAAAAAACCTAGGCCATATCTAGCTTCTTTTACCTCGGTTATGGTAAAAAGGGGCAAAACATCTTTAAGTTACACAGAAAACTATAATTTCAAAGACGTAAAAGAGTTCGAATTCTTAAAAATTAAAAATCAAAAAGAAGGCGTTTTATTACCTGATGCAAGAACAAACCCGCGAGGTATTTTTTCTGACAAAAAAAATAAAATCATTAAAAACCTTTGTCCACTAATGACAGCAGATCGCCAAAAATTTTGGATTGAATTGAGTGATAATCAATTATCGAATGATTTAAATATTTCTAGGGAATAACATGTCGTGTTTTATATGTATACCAAAGTATTAATTATATTATTAGTTTTATGTGATATTGTATTATTTATTAGCTTTTAGTTTTTATTTTTTTTGTCAACGTAGGTTCTAATTTGTTTTACCCACCTTATTAAATTTTTCTTACAACATTTATTAGATAGTTTTTTTTTGTTAAATATTTGTTAACCCAAGCCAGAACGGTATTAAGTATACAGACTTACTGCGTTTTATTCAAGGAATGAGTACATACTGCGCTTTAGATCTGTAATGGTTGCAATTAAACTTATAAAAAACTGAAGTAAAACGCAGTATTGGAATTAAAACACCTAAAAATGGTCAAAATGTTTCAAAACATATGCATAACTTTTTTTTTTAATTAGTTCTTTTATATTTAACCCAAAAAAAACGTCAAATTAATTACATCTAAGAAATTATGCCAAAAATCGTTTTTTCCCTTTTTCTCAAAACTAGTTTTTTTGACATACTGCGTTCTTTCTTTGGACGGCAGAATTGCTATTTGTTTTATTAAGTTAAATTCTTTGGTAAGTTTTCATTACCACCACATAGTCGGTCGATTTAACCCATTTATATATAATTTTTTAATTTATAACATTTTTGGAGCGATGGACCGGTTATAAATATTCTATTGGTTTTTACTACTGATGTTATACCGTCATGACGTTCTCGATGTTTAAAGGGTAGAAAAGGAAGAAAGTGTTTGCCTATTTTTCACGTTTATCGAGAAGGTCATGGATCAAGCGTTTCTTGTGCCGTGTGACGAAATAATTTAAAATAGCACATTCAAGATTAAGTGTAATTGATATTAATTACTTCTTGTGCCGTGCAAAGTTGTTCCAGCAGAAATACTGTCGATAAGAAGAAAACAACGAAAATTAAGTTTCATAGGTTAGTACCTATAAATAAAGTACAGGTCGGTATTTATACATTTTGGGTGCTAATTGTTGGCTATGGTTTGTTAAGTAGCAATTTTATAGAAATTAAATATTAAATAAGAATTTTTTTTTTCACATACATTTTTTGGACTAGACACAGCAACATTGGCTGTGACAATAATGACATAGGCAGGAATTATTTAGGTACTTACAATCGAACTTGCAATATTTATAAATTAAAAATTTATACAACCGGGCCACTACGCCACTACTCGTCTTCGTCTGACAAGTCATATGGTTCATAAACAAGCATAACAAACCTTTTCATTTTTGTTGCTGTCGTATGTAAGTCAAATTTTATGGGTTAAAGTTTATTTATTAAAACATTTACCTACAACTTCTAAATAAAATCATTTCTCATCCCATTGTGCACTGGAACAATATTTAATTACAATACTATATTCTTAATTTTTTCTATGTCACCAATCAAATTAATGAGCACAAACGGGTTTCATTAAAATTTTTCTAGCTACTAACAAGTACACAATATACAAACATGTGTATATTATTATACGGGGTGACAATTTGAAAACGAACAGCATTTAATATTGCCTCTACCAATGATAGTATGAAAATTTGGCGAAACACGTCAATTGATATATCGAGGGGGACATTTTTTAAGACATTTGTTGTCGTGTTACTTTTAACCCCCTAACCCCCAGGGCACCTACCCCTAAAATTTTACATGGCAACCCCTATTTATTTTGCCATTTTTGTGTTCCCTATAAAATTCTATCTATTTTTTTTTCAAAAAATGTAATTATTTTATTTTTTCTAGTGGCGATATCGAAGACGAAATGTAGAAATACATTCCAAATTCCTTTAATTATTTACATTTCGTCTTCGATATCGCCTCTAGAAAAAATAAAATAATTACATTTTTTGAAAAAAAAATGATGCAGTTTATGTAGAATTTTATAAGGAACACAAAAATGGCAAAATAAATAGGGGTTGCCATTTAAAATTTTAGGGGTAGGTGCCCTGGGGGTTAGGGGGTTGAAAGTAACACGACAACAAATGTCTTTAAAAATGTCCCCCTCGATATATCAATTACCGTATTTCGCCAAATTTCCATACTATCATTGGTAGAGGCAATATTAAATGCTGTTCGTTTTCAAATTGTCACCCCGTATATTACCATTATCCGTTATTTCTATTACAAAGCTGTTCATTGCTTAATGAAATTATATTATTCTAATTGACCCAAGCATTTTTAGAATTGTTCAAAATAAATTTAATCAGGCCCTAATGAATTGGCCATATTGGTATGACACTTAACCCCGCCTCCTGGTACCGTTTTCGCAGACGAAATTAAATGGTAATAGCGCCTCCTTCTTTATTCTCGATGATTTTACCGCAGTTATTACCGGTCCATCTCTCCAAGTCGCTTCATGTATTATACTCAATACTGTATACCTAACTAGAGACATAAATCGAGATGTTTCTTTAAAAAGTTATATTACCGGCAGATAAGTAAGCCTGAAAAAACCGGAAATATTTGTATTACTTATTCCTATTCAGTTTAGGTGCAGAATATTAAAAACGTTAAAATACTAGAAAATGCAAATTCATTCAAGGTGCAAATCGGCTCTTGCAAAGAAATTCTATTGACGATATTTCCTTTTAGTTTCGCATAAATACATACAACAAACTTGTTGTTTTATCTTGTCAAAGGCAGGTCTCGAACCGCAACTAATTTGGTATGCTGAATTCGTCGGCATACCTTCACCGTTGTCGGCGACCATTTTTCCTTTTCCTATTGAACTTTTTTTGCTTTCTGCGTTCCTATATCTTCTTATATCTGTGCATTTACGCTTATATCACAGAGGCCATGAACATATAAGGAAAGTTATACGGCTACAAACAAACGAGTAATGGTGGATAGACGTTTGAAACTGCATGGTCTAAAAGAAAATACTGGTTAAAGAAGGAGTTGAAAAGATAAAATATTTCGGTTTGTATGTATGCAAGGATGAATTATTATGGGAATAGTTTTCCATTCCAACGGGTAATTATGATGAATGCTTATACACTGGGAGCAAAAAATTTAGCTCACTTATGAAATTTGAAAAAAATAAGGAAATAAATTCAATTTCGAAATATTTGGTCTAGTAGGCTTCTATCACTTGGCATGGAATGATGATGATTGGAGCAATGTACTGTTTACAGATGAGTCACGTTTTTGCCTCAATGGCTCAGACGGACGTCAACGAGTATGGAGAAGACCAGGAGAAAGATATGTTGCAGTTTGTATTGACCAGCGGTGGTTCGGTAATGGTTCGGGCAGGAATCACTGCACAAGCCCGCACAGAATTGGTCTTCGTACAAAATGGCTCTCTAACATCTCACAGGTACATTACAGAAATTCTCTAAGATCATGCGATGCCTTTTATGGTTACCATGGGCGGACATGGCATATTTACTAAGTGACCTAAATTTTTTGCTGGCCAGTGTATTATAATACTCAATAACAATTTACCTTCCGTAGCATTTAAGCATCTAAATTTCAAATTTTGTCACAAAAGGTCTTGTTTTTGAGTTTGTGGAAAGAACACTGACAGAAGAAAAACAAAACGACATTATTTGTAGGCAAATTAATTCAACACGGCGGTCTTTACGAAAAAATTATTTTAAAACAACAAACAATTTATTTAAAACATGGTCATAAAAATTGGTTTTGCGTTTTAAATCCTGGAAGAGATCGCTCTCCAGAAAAATTATTGTTAATAAGCGTGTCTCTTCTTGTGTGTTTCGTAAATAGGTATGAATTCTTTTTAATCCAGAAAAGAATCATTTTGCAGAAGCGCTGCTAGCTGGAATAGTAACTATTAACGCTTCCATATTTATGTTTTTTCCCGAAACCCGACAGCGCGAAGTCTAACAAAAGGCCGAAAACACTAATTATAAATTAAAAATCTATCAACCACCTGATTAAACCAATGTGGCCAAAAACGAGGTCAATTATTATGTGAAATATTATAAGCTTACTGGTAATTAAATATTATGAACCTATCAGCAAAAATTATTTTATTTGTCACAAAATTGTTTCTTACTTTACGATACCTTATCCGTTTTTCCTTTAAAAATATCTTTACTTCACTAATTAATAATGAAACTTATAGAGGCATGTTTCATATTTTATATTGAGAAAGCGAAGTATTTTTCAAACTACGGTAAAACTTAAAGATTAACACCAATGCACACACCAAAGGCGGGCTTTCTTTGCGCGGGCTGATATGATGATAAAGGAAGGTCGAAGGTTGCGACGGGTTTATTTGTTACGTCTTTTTCTACCCTACTGCCTACCGGCTAAGCAAATGATGCGTTCGTGGAAATGATATAGGATTAATTTGTACTGCTTAACCTGGTTTACAAATGATTACAGCAGACAATATAGGAGAACGTAAATAAAGCAGTTCAAGAATTTAACCTAATAGTCATCTAAAAGATGATAATAAATTGAAAAATAAAGTGAAAACCTACTTTGGACAGAATAAATGTCGCCTATTGACCTACATGCTACATAAGACGACCTTCTATCATGATTTAACGAAAAAAACTAACCTTAAATTATTTAGTTTTGTACTAACATGAAGTTCACCACTGTCCGTTAGGTCCCCCACAAAATAAATCCACATCCTGATCGCACAAAGTGCCTAGAAATTTTGTTTTATATTGAAAAGGCTATGGCACCTGACACAAAAAAGAATTGAATCTTTTTGTTACATGTCATTGTTCTTTTCTAACTTGATGGTATAAAATTTTCTAATAGTTCAATATTAGGGGACTAGTTTATAACCTACTCTATTTTATAATCTACTCTATTTGCTGTGGTTAATTAATCTAGGCAATTAATACGTTGGGATGCGGCCTAAATGCATTACCGGCATATAAATTAGTCAAAAGCCAATATAGACGCATGATTTTCAATACGATCGTATCCAAATAGCTGTCCTATATTTTGAATCTCTTGACAGTGGTAAAGATTAGTATGTAGTATAACGAACATAAAATGATATTAGTATCTTACTTGTTATATTATATAAAAATGGGGTTTTATATAAGTTACAGGTACACAATCTTTTTTCTGTAACTAACAACTAAAATAAATTTTTAAATTATAGTTAACAATATAAAAATAAAATCAAAAATTAAATAAGTCTGGAGTTTACAAAATGAATTACGCCAATTGTGAAGCCGTTTGTACAGGATGTTTCTTCTTGATTATTTAATCACTCAAAGAGTGATTCCTTGGCCAATTTTAAGTCGAAAACTTCATTCATGTACAGTGTGTCTACGTAAGTTGGCGGCATATGGGAATCTTTTTTTATTATTAACTTTTTGAAAAAGTTATACTTCATAAAAAGTTCTGCATGGTCCATAACCTAAAATGCAACCATCAGATGTTAAATATTTTCAGTCGTATACGAGGTTTGTCAAAAAATATGAATTTTGCTTAAGAGTAAAGTACTTTTATTTTTGACAATATCGAAAACTGTAATTATGAAAAGTTGTTCGGAATGTAAAACATTGTTCTAATATGCAATTACTATAAAAAATAATTTTTTTATTTTTACAAATTTATCGGTAATTTGAGACAAAATTTGTAAATAATATATTATAATAATAATATATATAATAATAAAATATTTTTATATAATAATAAAATATTTTTTAGTGTAATTGTATATTGGAACATAGTTTTTCATACCGAACTGTAATAACTTTTTGGGCTAAAAATATGTGTTTTTACATCGTAATAGTCTATATCAAAATTTAATGTCATATATCTCAAACGGTTTTCGAGATTTTTGATAATAACTCAGAAACTTTATAACCTAGGATGTATTCGCATATAACCTTTTCGACTTAAAATTGGTCCAGAATCACTCATTAAAATAAGTACATGTCATTCTTTCAACAACAAAAATTTAATTGATTTGGGTAATTGTGAAAAGATTGGTAAAAAACTGGACTTTCGGAAAATTAAAAATTAAAAAATCACATCCCAAATATTGATAAATATTTAGAATCTTTAAAATCTGGCTTCCTCAAACATCTGCTATAATAAAATGCAAATAAAGTTCATAACTAAGTCAGAATAACCAGGTTCACTGTAAAATCCTCCTGTAATGTGTAGGTAATGTTACAATAAATTTATGTTTATTAAAATGTATATTTTCAATGAGCCAATATTAATTGTACAGGGTGTCCCATTTTCGACACTTTTTAGGGTATCTCGCGTAATTGTTAGTGCTATCAAAGAGTAATAAAAGCTTTATATGCTCTTTTTGGGTCCAACTTAAAATGGTAAAATCAAAATTTGAAAATTTTTGCTCGCCTAAGAAATACGGGGAAAAATTAAAAAATTTATAATTTCAAAATTGCCTTATATTTTCTTTGTTTAAAGAGATACATAAAAATATTTTATACAGAAGTTTCTTAATATTGATCGTTGAATAATCTGCCGTTTTAAACTTTATTACTTCGAACCACAGTAGGTCATGAAACAAAAGCTAATATATATAATAATATAACAACTATGTTTACATTCTAGTTGTTATTAACATTTAACGTCAAATTTATTTTTACATAATTTGTGAAAATGACCTATTTAACATTTTTAGAAATTTGATATGAATAGCACAAAAGTATTTTAGTTCTCTTTATTTTGTTAAAAAATGTTGCATAAAGAACTTCAGAAATAACAGTCAGTGTATTAAAAAATTCTAAAATGTATTTTCCTATCGCGCTAAAGAGGGTGTCATGTATTAAACAACAAATCTTTATCGATAGCGACAGCGTAGAGAATAGAGCTCTAGCATACAGATTGCAAGGTCACAGGTTCAAATCCCATCAGGAGTATTTTACTTTTTTTTGTAAAAACATTAAATAATTTATAGAATTATTTTGAATTAAAAACTTCCTTGTTGAATCGACTTTTTAAATTTATGTTCAATGTATCTTTCCTTGATTAATTTTAAAATTTAATCTAGAAGTCAATCCAGGGTTAGTTCTTCCTACGATATATAAAATATGAAAAAGTTAAACTACAAATAAAGGAAAAGGTTATTAACAAACTATGAAACCAGATATTAAGTGGAACATAATCGTAAGTACGCCAATTTCAACACTAGTGTTGATATTTTTTTTCAACACCAGTGTTGAAATATTTTTTTCACAAATCAAAGGCTTTTTTAATAATTCTTTGTGGTCGTGGGAAAAATAGTGTACATTACTCGTGTGGAACTGATTATTTTAAAACATTTGAAAAGTATCACTTTCATCACTTGTTATATAATAAACTATTTATTGTACCATACCATATTCTTTCAATAACCACTTTAGAGTTTTTATATCGAAACTCGACATTTTCTTCCTTTAACTAATAGTGCAGAAAAAGAAAACTAAACATTTTCAGCATTTCTAAAGCAACTTAAAAGCGTTATTACCAAAAGTGTTTGATAGAATGCAAACAAACACTAAATGTAAGCAAAGTTATTTGAGAAAATGTTAGTCAAAGGGAAACGTTATTGATTACTGTAAGATATTGGCGCGTTTTCCTTTGACGCTTAAAATGAAGGCCGAAGATTTTCAATTCCATCCCCGTTCAGTTTACATGTTTAAGTGCTTTTGCTTTAAGTAAATAAGAAAAAGCAGCGCCAAACTTATGCATATGTTGATAAGAAAAGGGAATTTGATTTATTTAAATATACAGCAAAGAATATAAATATGTTTTGGAAATGGGGTAAATTATTTGAGACATACATGTGAACATTAGTTTAAATGCTTGCACTCATTTTTGTAAAAGGAATGTCTCCTTAAACGTATAAATTAGGGTTAAGTGTAAGAATAGCTGACTCATTGCTGATTCGACTAAATTTCGCCCTTGCTCTAATGCTTCATGTAATTTTTCTTTTTGTTGTATTTTATTTTATGGTGATAATAAAGTCGATTTATTATTATTATTATTATTATTATTATTATTATTATTATTATTATTATTATTATGTTTTCAGTGTTCTGTTTCTCAGCTTTTTGTTGGTAAGGCTGGTGTTATTTACAGTACAGAGAAGAAATTCATCTTAACCTGTACTGTTTAGAAACTTCCGTACTATATGGCAAGTTTGGAGGATGACGCTTTTCTGAATAAGTTGTTCTTTCTATTTTTCTCTCTATAGCCAAATTCGAGTACTTGGTCTTCTTCTCCGATTCGGTTTTAGAGAGGTTGTGTGTTAGTGGGCAACCTATATCGATTATGAAAGCTTTCTTGGTGGTTTTTTCGATGAGAAGAATATCCGGACGGTTGTGGTCTACTGTTCTATCCGGTATTATTGGCCTGTCCCAATATAAGAGATATTCAGGGGATTCAAGGACTGGCTCGGGTGAGTATTGGTAGTATGGTGGGAGGTTTTTTCTTAGCCCTATTTTATGGGCCAGTTCCTTGTGAATGATCTTAGCCACCTGATTATGTCTTCCCAGGTAAGCATTGGGGGCTATAGCACCACAACCCGCCGTGATATGTTCTATCGTTTCTCCGGGGCAGTTGCATTTTCTGCACACATCTTCCACATTTCTTTTCAAGATGACTTTTTCATAGTTTCGAGTTCGAATGACACGGTCTTGAATAGAGATTATAAAACCTTCTGTTTCAGCGTGAAGCTGCCTTTTCTCTAACCAATTCAGTGACATTTCTCTATCTATGAGTGGATTTTGGAGTGCAGTAGGGTATTCGCCGTGTAGGGCTTTCTCTTGCCAAGTTACAAGCTGTTGACTTGGCGGCGCGCGGATGATGTTAGGTAATCCGTTTTGCTTTAAGTTAAGGGCTGTATATCCAGTGTCTGCTGCTACCACTTTTTTAAGAATTTCCCCATTCGATTCTTGGAAGTATTTTCTCATAGAGGTCTCTTGCGACTTGCACAAGTTATATATATTAATGAGACCTCTTCCTCCCTCCTTTCGTTTTAGGTAGATTCTTTCAAGTGCAGAGCGTGGGTGGTGGAATCTGAATTTTGTTAGCAGCCTGCGCGTAAGCCTATCTAGTTCGTGCAAATCCGTGTCTGAATACTTAAGGATTCCGAATGAGTAGGTAAGTACTGGTATTGCCCAGGTGTTGATGGCAGTGGTAAGGTTACCAGCATTCAGGTGAGTATTAAAAAGCTTCGTTAGTCTGCTTTTGTATTTGTTTTTAAACTCCCTTTTTAGGCTTGTGTGGTTTATTTGTTGGTTTTGGGAGATGCCTAAGTAGTTATATGTTTTGTCCTCATCTAGTATATCTATACCTTCAAGCAGTCCACGATTTTGTTCAGCCTTTCCGCGTACGACATTCAAGATTGCGCACTTGTCTAATCCAAACGACATTTTGATGTCATCGCTAAATGTCTTGGTTATTTGAATTAGGGACTGTAGGTGGGTTTTGCTTTCAGCGTAGAGTTTGATATCGTCCATAAATAGAAGGTGGTTTATTCTAAATTTATCAGTTAAGTTGGGACGATATCCGTAGGATGTTGATTTTAGTAGTGAGGACAGTGGGTTCATGGCCAAAATGAACCAGAGGGGGCTTAACGAGTCGCCTTGAAATATACCTTTTGATATATTTATATTGCCAAGCTTCTCTTGTCCAATATGGAGATTGGTATTCCATTGCTCCATTAGGGTGCCTAACATGTTGCGTATTAGGGGGTGTACTTTGTATATTTGCAATATTTTCTTTAGCCAGTCGTGAGGAACAGAATCGAATTCTTCACTATAATCGATGTAGCACATATTTAGATTTCGCCTTTTAACTTCAGCCTGTTTGATAATAACGGCATCGATTGTAAGCTGTTCCTTGCAACCCAAAGCTTTCCTAATACAGCCCTTTTGCTTATCAGCTAACAGGTTGTTGTTTATGCAGTGTGTGTATATTTTTGAATACATGACTGATGTTAAGAGTTTATACACCACTGACAGACAGGTGATCGGTCTGTAGTTTTTTGGATCGTTTACCTGCCCTTTTTTAAACAAAAGGAAGGTATTGCCACTGGCAAGATTATTATTATTATTATTATTATTATTATTATTATTATTATTATTATTGATTTCAATGTTATGTTTCTCAGCTTTTTGTTGGTATTGCTGGTGTTATTTAGAGGTAGAATTCATCTTAACCTGTAGTGCCTGTTTAAAGGTTGGAGACAATAACGTTTCTTGAACGGCAGTAGAGTTTTGGACTTGTATTGTCTTTATTTGTTAAGAATCACTACGTTTCAACTGGTAAGCATCTCCAGTCATCTTCAGGTGAATACTAAATAAGTACGGTAACTACAGCTCTATTTATACTAGGATAAATAAAGTATAAATAGAGCGGTAGCTACCGTACTTATTTAGTATTCACCTGAAGACGACTGAAGAGGCTTACCAGTTGAAACGTAGTGATTCTTAACAAATAAAGACAATGCAAGTCCAAAACTCTACTGCCGTTCAATTAACCTGTACTGTTTAGAAAATTCCGTACTATGTAAAAAGTTTGGAGGATTGCGCTTTTCTGAATTAGTTGGTATAAATAACCTGAAAGGCCCAGTTTTCCTAAGTTGGGCTTGAAATTTTTCGCCATAGCTCCCTCCACCGATATTATTATCGGAATGATGTCTATTTTGTCTAGCTTCCATATATTTTTTATCTCTATCGCCAAAATCAAGTACTTGGTCTTCTTCTTCGATTCGGTTTTAGAGAGGTTGTTTGTTAGTGGGCAACCTATATCTATTATGAAAACTTTCTTGGTCGTCTTTTCGATAAGAAGAATATCCGGTCGGTTGTGGTATACTGTTCTGTCCGTTATTATTGGCCTGTCCCAGTATAAGAGATATTTAGAGGATTCAAGGACTGGCTCGGGTGAGTATTGATAGTATGGTGGGAGGTTTTCCCTTGGACCTAGATTATAGGTGGATGATCTTTGCCACCTGATTATGTCTCCCCAGATAAGCGCTTGGTGCCATAGCACCACAACCCGCCGTAATATGTTTGATCGTTTCTCCGGAGCAATTGCATTTTCTGCACACATCTTCCACATTTCATTTCAAGATAACCTTTTCATAGTTTCCAGTTCGAATGACACGGTCTTGGATAGAGATTATAAAACCTTCTGTTTCAGCGTGAAGCTGCCTTTTCTTTAACTTTTCAGTGACATTTCTCTATCTATGAGTGGACTTTGGAGCGCAGTTTTGCCGTGTAGGGCTTTCTCTTGCCAAGTTACAAGCTGCTGAATTGGCGGCGCGCTGATGATGTTAGGTAATCCGTTTTGCTTTAAGTTAAGGGCTGTGTATATTCAGCGTGTGCCGCTACCACTTTTTGAAGAATTTCCCCGTTCGATTCTTGAAAATATTTTCTTATAGAGATTTCTTGCGACTTGCACAAGTTATTATTATTATTATTATTATTATTATTATTATTATTATTATTATTATTATTATTATTATTATTATTATTATTATTATTATTAATATAGATAGTATCTAGACGTGACTATTAACTTTTGGCGACTTTCACATTCTTGAGTTTTAGCTTCCTTCTAATCCTTAAATTTGTTTCAGGTGAGTTACTCAACCCACATTTTTTGGTCTGGATAATAAGCTGTACTATCGTCCAAAGGTATAGTAACAATTAGTAATATAGAGGCGCTTCTGTTAGAAATTATTAATATCCTAATTACTATATTGACTTAAGTAAACGAGGGAATGCACAGAATCTACAGGCAGAGATTTTTTATTGAGGATCCATACCCGAAACTAGCGAGACACCTATTTTCGATGAGATGGAATCCGCTGAGAATTTTCACAGGTATTCTGGCAGGACACATGACTTAAGCAGCACCTGCACTGAAAGCAACTGTATAACGAAGACCTAAGCTGCAGACTATGCGGTCAAGATAGGGAAACTGTACAGCACTTAATTTGCCATGGCAAGACACTGGATCGGAAAATGCAACAACACAAGTTAGTACAAAGAACTGGTAATACTAAGTTAGTATAATAACAAACTAGGATGAGCACAATGGGGTAAACTTGGCCGAATTTCACATAATAATTCACCTCATTTTTGGCAACATTGATTCAATCAGGTGGATAATAAATTTTTAATTTATAATTAGTGTTTTCGGCCTCTTGCTAGACTTCGCACCGTCGGGTTTCAGGAAAAAAATATGGAGGCATTAATTGTTACTATTCCGACTAGCAGGGAGTTTGCAGAACGATCCTTATTTGAATTAAAAAGAAAGAATACCTATTTATATAGAGCGACCGTTTGCAGGATTTAAAACGCAAAATCAATTTTTAAAACGATGTTTTAAAATAATTTGTACGCAAAGACCGCCGTATTGAACTCATTTACAAATAGTGTCTTCTTCTGCCAGTGTTCATTCCACAAACTCAAAAAAAAAAGACGTTTTGTGACAAAATTTAAAATTTAGATGCTTGATTGCTACGGAAGGTACATTTTTGTCTTGAATGCAATTTTTCCTACCCTGGTTAAAACACCATTGCACATCACTGGCTATTAGGTATATTTGTAAACCAAGATTTAAACGTTATTGTAATTTTGTATTTATCGATATTTGTTAAATAATACTGTTTTGGTATTTTGTCTTGAAAACTGTAATACAGGTGGTGGAAAGGGGTGGGTATGATCTCATGTATTGTGTTTTATTTAACCCAAAAACGTTGCCAGGAAACTATGGCTTTTCAGGATAAGAAAGTGCATAGATATTTATTAGTTTATTGTTAGTTCTTTATGATACTTCCACTTCTTATGTTTTTTAGCGTCCTTAAGAGAAAAACAAATTTACTGCCTCAGTGGCCTGATATAGCCATTTAAAAAATAATAAAAAGACGAAAAGTTTGTTTTACCTTTAAAATCGGATCGTAGCTTTTTTATGAGGTCCCAATTTAATTTTGCTAAAAGCGCTCATCATCGTGAAACTGCCCACATAAAAAAGTTTTTAGCAGACATTATCGAACTTTTAAAGTTGATTAAAAACATAAAAAGCTCGCTTCGTTACGGGGATAAAAGATTTTAAGTCAATTCTACTACGCACTGATTTTTAGTCAAGGCGATCCAATCAGCGAGTAGATTAAGTTTGTAATCAAAAGCTCGTTATAGAGCGCACCCCAACGTCGGCCAACCCCTTCGGATCTGAAAAATTCACTCCAGACTCTAATGCTTTCAATTATTCCTCTTCCCATGTTTATGGTCGAATAAAGAGGTAGGAGGAAATGTTATTTCCGTGTATACTTTAAAAAAAAAACAAGAAGTATATAACAAGTGATGATGACCTTGCAGATGACAAGTTCAGATCAGATTCAAAAGCTCCTGTTATATTATTTTTATTTTGAAGATATTTTAAAGTTAATAAATAATCTAGTTACAGTTTGTTGTTTTTTTTTCTTTGCTGGGGTTGGCGGAAGAGCCAGTATACTTAGGCCTATATAAGGCCCATTGTATCCCCTATCGTCTGGGTAATGTCAGCCAGACGGGACCTAGAGCTTAACGTGGAATCCGAACCACGTGTATGCACTAGTTATCCTTTTTACGCCCCCAGAGGTCCATAACGCCACTCTCGGTCCCGATATTAGGAATCACCAGTAACATACTGCATTCTTAAATCCACTGAATTTCGGACATACTTTTTTTTTCTTGTACTTATGCCCATTCCGGGAATCGAACACGGGTCGCCACGGTCGAATGCCAGTAACTCGCCTCTGAGCTACTACCGCGGTCACACACACACACAATCACACACACAGACACACCCTATCACCCTCACACACACTCTAATGCTTTCAATTATTCCTCTTCCCATGTTTATGGTCGAATAAAGAGATAAGAGGAAATGTTATTTCTGTGTTCTGTGTATACTTCTGTATAAACAAAAAGTATATAACAAGAGATGATGACCTTGTAGACGACGAGTCCAAATCAAATTCAAAAGCTCCTGTTAAATTATTTTTATTTTTAAGACATTAAAAAGTTAATAAATATTCTAGTTACATTTTGTTGTTATTAATACCTCTCTCGATTCCCTTTAGTAACTCCGATATAAGAAGTGTTAAAAATGATCCTACCAGGGTTCGGGATTTTTTATTTATTTAGGAATGTCATACACTGTGTTACAGTTTTCCAGTTACAAAACAGGTAGAAAACAGAATTTAATTAGGTACAAAGAAAACAAATTATTTAATAATTAACATAAAGATTAGCAATATCTAGATTTATGAAACTAACAATACAGCGGTAATAACAAGTACCCTACAATAGAAAAAAAAGTAGCTACAAACGTCCAGTAGCATGCGTACTAGTGATAAGAATGTCTTTTCACAACGCTCAAGCTACAATTAAATACATTATAGGCATGGACTGGACACTGTCATTGTAACATGTACACATCCTCTTGATATGAGAATATTTAAATACATTTGTTGCGTGAAGGTGGTAAGTAGAAGGTATATCTATAAATTCCGGGAATTTGGAGAAGGAATTTTAAAGTTCAGTTTGTGCAGCAGTTTTTCACAAATAATATTGTTATTGAGTAGTTCATGTAAAAATTACTGAGTAGAACATGTGCGTCTATCACTTAATCTGACAAACGAGAATCTTTGCAGCAGTTGATCATAAGGAAAACCTCTGTCGAGACCTATACCACAAAGCTTTGAACACTCTCCATATTGTTAATGTGGATTCTATAAAACGGACACCAGATGATTAAAGAGTATTACAATTTAGATCCAACAAGAGAACGCTACAAAGTTACTAAAGGATTAAGTGACCGAGAAACTCTAGTAGTCCTAGAATAAAACCTAGTGATTTATAGGCGGTGGACACGACGCGACGTAATCAATATGAGGAAGAAAGGATAGTTCTTTATCGATAATAACTTCTAGATCCCTAAACACAGTAGGTATTTCCAAGATCTTACCATTTATGTTATAGTTGAAATCAAAAATGGCTTTTTTGTTGGCGTATGTCATAACATTAGATTTAGCAATATTTAAGTTTACTCTCTTTTTAGTGCGCCAATCGTACAATATATCCAAATTATATAATATATAGGGTAAGGTTGCCTATATCGTACCACTTTTTGGTTTTAATTTTTTTTATATAAACTGATAAATGAAATGTATATTTTTTGGTTTAAAACAATAGATCGGTCTATTGGACACCTAACTGCAATTTTTTATTTAATTTATAAAAAACAGCTTTTTAGTGTGTGTGTGGTACGATTTAGGAAACTGTTATTCAAAATAATAAATAATACAATTCTACCCCCAATATAGATCTAAAATTAAATTCAATTTTTGCAAAATTACAAGAACTTCCCAGGCTATGCTACTAAAAAATAATATCTGTATAAATACTACTTACCAATGAGATATAGCCTTGCAAAAAATCAACAAAATTAACATAAAAATAGCCGAATTTTTTTATCTTGCTTTTCCCGCTTAGCGAAACACAACCGGTACAATACCATGATATGTACTATGCAACTGGCACTAGTTAGACACTACAACAACGTTCGATAGATGTTGTATAGTTTATCGTCTAATATGAAAACTTGTAGTGGTACGATTTAGGCAACGGTACGATTTTGGCGACTTTACCCTATATTGTGCCATACGTATTCTACTACCAATTAAAAATTTCCCCTTCGTAATATTTTCTTCCGTTTTATAGATCATAAATAAACAAAAAAACACCGATGCACTTAAAGTCTTGTTTGTACAAGTGTAAATGTCATTAAATGTTAACCCTAAACGATGATATTTTTCTAACTAACTAAGGCGTCATTCCTTCTAACTGAGATATCTGAGATAATTCATGTAAACACCAACATCTGTTTTTGCCGACGTCGCGTCGCTCAGCGACCACCCGGGTTAAGAAAAAGAACTTCTGCCAATTTCTGATGAAAACGATATGCTTTTAAGATGTTTGAGTCACAGGAAATATGTTCGGCCATATTTTACATTAATAAGCTTAAAAAAAGACAGGTTGTTGTGACAGATTTTAATTTTTAAGGACACCTTCCATCTGTACAACATTACGGAAATTATAAATATGTCTTGTGTGATTTTTTTATTTACGCACACACATCCACCTATTTGAATACTAAACTGCTGGACAATTGTTGTCGAGCAAGAAAAATTTCGCCTAAATTTAACAGATAATATTTTCTGAACCAGATATGATATCGACCTACGGTTTTGAATGGTTGATAGATTCATCTCTTGAGAAACAATTGTCAATATTGGATTTTCTTTAGCTGTCAGAAAATTTTATATACAGGGTGTTAAAGAAGACGATGATTTTTGCTCCAAATTTAATGGCGTGTAACTTTCACAATAATATTTTTAAATTTTATCACTCTACGTCAATTGAATCACTGGTTCATAGCAAAGAAAGTGATTTGTCAAATTTTTGATATCTGCTATATTTTAAGAAATACCGATTTTTTTGGAAAACCTTACTTTATTTTAACTTATTGGTAGCTAGATCTCACTGTGCGTTGTATCGTGCAAACTTTGCGAGTGATTATTATACCTTATGAAAAGCTTAATTATGTTCAGTAACAATAGTTGTACCTAAATGCTATGATGTACAGTGGCGTACTTATAAACACCTATATGTCTATGGTTTATCAGTATCTCACAATTTTTCACAATTGTTTTATATTGGAAAGTACTCGCCAGTAGATTAGGTCTATTTTTTCTTATTTTTTAGTTTTTCATATCGCACTACAGGTATATTATACAGTGTGTTTACAAAATTTTAACAAAGAAAAATTTCCTAATTTAATTTTTGGAAAAAATTTATTTATAGATTTCTAACTTTCTAACACTATACTTATAAACCATAGACATATAGGTGTTTATAAGTACACCACTTTAGGTACAACTATTGTTACTGAACATAATCAAGCTTTTCATAAGGTATAATAATCACTCGCAAAGTTTGTACGATACAACGCACAGTGAGATCTAGCTACCAATAAGTTAAAATAAAGTAAGGTTTTCTAAAAAAATTAGTATTTCTTAAAATATAGCAGATATCGAAAATTTGACAAATTACTTTCTTTCCTATGAACCAGTGATTCAATTGACGTAAACTGATAAAATTTAAAAATATTATTGTGAAAGTTACACGCCATCAAAATTGAAGCAAAAATCATCGTCTTCTTTAACACCCTGTATATAAAATTTTCTGACAGTCAAAGCAAATCCAACATTGACAATTGTTTCCCAAGGGATAAATCTATCAACCATTCAAAACCGTAGGTTGATATCATATCTGGTTCAGAAAATATTAACTGTTAAATTTAGGCGAAATTTTTCTTGCTCGAAAGCAATTGTCCAGCAGTTTAGTATTCAAAAAGGTGGGTGTGTGTGCGTAAATAAAAAAATAACACAAGACATATTTATAATTTCCGTAATGTTGTACAGATGGAAGGTGTCCTTAAAAATTAAAATCTGTCACAACAACCTGTCTTTTTTTAAGCTTATTAATACTAAACTAGTATTAATTAAGGCTACAATCGCAAAATTAGAGCTAAAACTAAAAGTCTTAAATGTATGAATGAAACACTATTTTTGTTTTAAAATGACACTTTATTTAAAACCATTAAAAATATTATCGACTGGACATAGTAGTAGTAGATTTTTACCCATCCTTGACATTTTGTCATGATTTGAAAATCAAAACTAACCTCTGTTAGTTATACCCTGTGCTGCCAACACTGGGGACACTAGCGTCTTTTGCTTCATCTTCTCTAAACCTCTTCGATCCTGAAACCCCCATCGAGAAGGCCACTGTCTGATGTAATAACTCAAAAGCATACCAAACATCAGCATGCCACTATCACGTCGTCAAGAAACAAAAACCAACTAGCCCTAAAGGAAACCAAAATGGTAGCTAATTGTTTGACGCTTTTCCAAGTTTTGACGTTAAGAGTAAGAATTAAGAGTTTCTTAACACCATTATCAAATACCACAGTAAAATAGATAATATGTAATTAACTATACATATACATAGTATTCAGTGTTTCTTTACTCGTGCGTTTTTCTTCAAAGATTAAGCGACAACGTCATTGATAACTCCCCATCTTTATTTATTAATTAAATTTTTAAAACCTAACTCAATATTTTTTAAGCAGTATTCTATGGATATTCTTATTATTTTTTGAAGTGTGTCCATTGCCTTCTAATGTCATAGTTTTTTTGATTGTCATTTTGATTTTTTTTTCATTTTTGTACCTGAAAAATTTATTTTTGTACAACTGTCAAAAAAAGTTGACATTTTTTCATCGCTATCGATACGTAAACCTTTTTTTTTTTTAACTGGAAAAATGATTTACAAAAAAAACGATAAAACATTACTTTTTAAAAAATGTATTGAATTTTTTTGTACAAATTTACTAATTAATTACCAACTACCAAAAAATCTCATTTGTTACAATAATAATTGATGGTGAAGTTCAAACAATTGCTTCCAATATTAATTCCCGAAGCTGGTCCACCTTGCTGCTGATCAGAAACGCTAGATATTCCTTGAAAAGTTGAGTCCACAATTGTATCAGTTATATTGATTTGTTTGGAAGTAGAGGAACAATTTAATTTATTAGAAATATCAATTTTATTACTCAAACTATCTTCTATATATCCTTCTGCTATGGCGGCAGATTTCCAACCACCGTGGCGTTTTATAGATGTCATGTTACCCCCTGCATTGGCTAAGAGAGTTGCAGAACTCCTCCTAAAACAGTGACCTGTGTAGCTCTTATGCAATTCTTTTCCCAGCCATTTTGCAATCAAGCTAGGAATTTCCCCTATTTTGTTTATTCCCACATGTTGGTCAACACATTTTCCTCTTGAATATTTTAAAAATAATCTCTTTTTGTGTGTATGGGACGGCCTAAGTGCTCTATACTTGCGATATATCTCAATATAATCAGAATTTGAAACGGTAAACATTCTTGGGCAATAGGTCTTTGTATCCGGTATTTTAACAATCAATATAGACCCGGTATCTTCAATGTCATCAATAGTTACCTTCAATAATTCTTCACGGCGACAAGCACCGCTGATTCCCAAAATTAACGCAACCTACAATTAAAAAAATATTGAAATTACTGAAATAATACAAAATTTTGATCATCTGTACCTTATAAAGTAAATTTGTTTCATCATCAGCTTCTTGAATGAATTTATTAATATCGTCTCTCGATAAAACTTTAGATTTCTTCCCTCGGTATCCGACGTTTTTGTTCTTAATAAAAGGCACTAATTTTGAAAACTTCTTTATAACAATATTTTCTTTAACATTCAATGTACTCTTCAACATTGAGTAGACACTCCATAAAGTAGAAGGTTTTACAGTTTTTGATTTCTCCTCAAAATAGCATATAAGTACCTTTTCAGACACTTTTTGTATATTTTTCTTGCCGCACCATTCACGGAATTGGTTATAATTTTTCTCGTATATAAATCTTGATTTCGCCGGTAACATGTTAGCTATAGCCGAATTTGCTATATCGGCTATATCTGAAGGAATCTCGCTATCACTATCGTAATCTACATCCATTTTAAGTGCTTATACTATTTATTTAAAAAATTGCAATAAATATGAACAGCTATCAACGTATGACAACAAAACAAGCAACGTGCCAACAAATTATTTCTATAGTAACGACAGGGCTGTTAACTTGATTATGTGAAATTATATGGTAAAATTTTTTTATAATATACAATTTAACCGATTAATTCAAACTTTCAGTTGTACAAAAAATGTTGTTTGTATTTCGTTTGTGAAATTCGTGTTTTAATGGCACATTCGAGAGAATTTTTCGCCTCGACCTGCGGTCTCGGCAAAAAATTGACACTCTCATATGCCATTAAAAAAACACTCACTTCACGCACTTAATACAAAAATAACTATTATTAGTAAAAATAGTTCTTTTCGGAGCTTTTATTATCGTTCTCTTGTGTTTCCGGTAAATAGTTTATGATACGTATTTATTGTACAAATTTCTGTAATTTAATAGTATGTCGCGAGAAAAATTACGACGGTGTCTATAAAGTCCTCTAAATGAATGAATATACAGGGTCGCTTTTATGTATAGAAACGGTCGATTATTTGCTAAAGTAAGACAGCTAGCGAAGAATGTTAAATACAAAACTTTTAGGGTTTTTAGAAATCTATTATACTGCACATAAACTAAGTATATAGGATCGCTCAAAAAGCCATGGAAGAACAAAGTTACTTTATTTTAAATGGAACCCCCTGTATATTATTCAATATTTCAATTATTTACAAGATTCTAAAAAAAAAGGTTAAGCATACTACATACCCAATCTTAACCGTTTTCGAGATATTGAGTTTCGAATATCGTTTTCAAATAAATTATTACATTCATTAATTTTCTAGTTCATCAAGTTATCTTAGAAAATATTTATCTCCATGACAATGTTGTTTTGTCATCTTGACAACAGATATGCCAAAAATACTTACATTTACAATTTTTGAACAATTTTCGCGTAAAAATGGCACGTTTAAGTGATACCGAGCGCATTGAAATTTTAATGATGATAGGGTACGGCGATAGAACACGGAGTTTTAACCAAGTGGTGAATATTTTTAATGAATTGCATACAGATCGGGAACCTATAACTAAATTAACTGTTTCCAAAACATTGCAGCGTTTTCATGAAACTGGAGGTGTGAAAGATCGACCAAAAAGTGGAAGACCGGTAAGCGTTACTAATGAAGAAAATTCTCTAAATCTCATGTTAGATGTGGTAGAAAATCCAATAAATTCGACGCAACAGGGGGCTTTAAATCATAATATGAGTAGATATTCCATTCAAAAAATTACCAGAAAAGAAAAATTCAAACCATATAAAATTTATTTGTTACAAGTATTGAGTGAAGACGATTTTAATCGCAGAATTCAGTTTTGCGAAATCATTATGGATAAATTGAATCAAAATGTGAACTTTGTCAACCACATTTTATTTTTTGATGAATCAACGTTTTGTTTAAATGGGCACGTAAATCGACACAGCTGTAGATATTGGTCAGACCAAAATCTACATTGGATGGAACAAGTTCATATCCAACGACCTCAAAAAAACAATGTTTGGTGTGGCATTATTGGTGGAAACGTCATAGGTCCCTATTTTATACATGGAAATTTGAACTCTAAACGATATTTATTACTTTTACAAGAGAATATTGTTCCGCAGCTCAGACGATTATTCCCAAATTATAATAATCCCAATTTACCGGCTGAACAAATATGGTTTCAACAAGATGGGGCCCCACCACATTTTAGACGGATGGTGAGGGAATATCTAGAGGAAATTTTTCCTGGTAAATGGATTGGGCGCAGAGGTGCAATTGAATGGCCTGCTAGGTCTCCTAATATGAACCCTCTTGACTTTTTCCTGTGGGGCCATATCAAAAATTTAGTGTACAAAAATAGGCCACAAAATATCGAAGATTTGCAACAAAGAATAATGCATGAAATTTCCAGTATTGCTCCAAATATCCTTATAGATTCGCTACAAAATTTTGTTCACCGAATTCACTACTGCCAGGAAGTAAACGGTGGACACTTTGAGCACCTTATAAAATAGGATTTCAAATTGTTGTTTACTAAAACTTTGTCATTTTTATTATTGTTATTAGATTTATTTGAAAACGATATTCGAAACTCGATATCTCGAAAACGGTTAAGATTGGGTATGTGGTGTGCTTAAACTTTTTTTTTAGATTCTTGTAAATAATTGAAATATTGAATAATATACAGGAGGTTTTATTTAAAATAATGTAACTTTGTTCTTCCATGGCTTTTTGACCGATCCTGTATACTTAGTTTATATGTACTATAATGGATTTCTAAAAACCCTAAAAGTTTTGTATTTAACATTCTTCGCTAGCTATCTTACTTTAGCAAATAATCGACCGTTTCCATAAATAAAAGCTACCCTGTATATTATGCTAAACAAATTTTTGTATACTTTGTTGATAAAAATATTGTGCAAAGTGCCTTTGAACGATCTATTAAATCTACAAAAAAAATTCATTCTAAACTTTTAGAAACCCATACATCGGAACATTAGGCACATCTATTATAATATTTACGAAATAAGACTTTGTTTCGATTTGATTAGTATGATTTTAATGACGTATAAGTTATGACGCAAGGTTATCATTCCCACACATTCTCTAACAGTTTAGACTTTAGACTAAAGGACGGTAAGTAAAAAGTTGTTTTGATGTAATTGATTCGTTATGAACTACCAGTGAGTAATAGTAACAAATATTACTCAAAAATTAAATGAAATTTCACTACATAGTAAAAAAAAAAGAATTGATCGTTTTGCAACGGTTAGGGAAAACGTTGCGAATATAAACGCTGCAACCCATTTTTACTGTCAAAGCTCTTTAGCGTTCAAAATAAAGAAAATCCGTATATTCAGCATGCACTGCGAGCTTTTGGCAATCTAATGCATGAACCAGACAATCGAATCTCAATTTATTCTTGGCAAGCATTTTAATTGAATATACGTCAAACCTGAATATCTGCGATACAGTGTAAGGACTGCTCTTACGGCAAGACCTATGAAAGGGTCGCCTGCATTCAACTTGGTCCAATAATACGAAAACGTCGCAATGCAGTTTTGTGTTGTACGAGTACGATTCAGACAACGTTTAATTTATTTTAAAAGCAATTTGGGGTAGTGTCTGGATGCATATCACGTAATTCTTGGCTTTATTCTCTGGAAATATTTATAATCTGTTTCTATAACGTACTAAACAATTATTGTCATGTTTAAAATAGATTTAAAATTGAAATTTATATTCTATTACGTCATAATGACATTGTATATGAACATGTTTGATGGCCAAATATACTACTTCTTGGACAGAAAAATAAGTGATTTACATGTTTTTTGTATTTGAATAACGGTAACTACTGACTGTTTAAAACTCCTCGGAATGGCAACAAATACTCGGGTAACCCAAACTAGAACCAGACCCTCTCCCCCGTTGACTTTCGCACAAGTTAGTACAAGGAACTGGGATTACACAATAGACCAAATCTGTTCGAAGTGCATTAGGATGGACCCTCGAAAAGAAAAACGGCAACTACATAGAACCATAAATTTGTATCAAGTGTATGAAGTTTTGCGCCTCAACAATGACCTGGAAGAAATTTTGGCTTGGGGTGACAGTAACCAAGTCGAATTTAATGCTAAGAAAACCCAGGCAGCAGTCTTCTCCAAAAAGGTTAACATTGCAGAACCGGATATAGTCATGGCAGGACACGCAATTCCCCTGGCACCGTCTATTAATTTGCTAGGGGTCAATCTGGGAGGTAATATGTCTTGGCATGATCACGTTGCCGTAATTGCCAAGACAGCTGCACAGAAACTTGGTGTACTTTTCCGCACCAAAAGGTTGTACACACCTCATCAACTTTTGACACTCTACAAAGCCCAGATTCGACCATCATTAGAATATTGCTCTCATGTCTGGAGCTCTGCACCCAAGCACACCCTTCGGCTACTGGATTCCATTCAAAGGAGAGCCGTTCGTCTGATCGGCGACCCCGAGCTGACAAAGACCCTCGATAGCCTGGAGCATCGAAGACAGGTTGGTGATTTGGCTCTCTTTTACAGATATTTCCATGGCAGGTGTTCGACTGACATTGCCGACTTGATTCCACCTAGAGCAATGCAAAACAGAAATACACGGCGAACCACTGCCGCTCATCCATATGTTGTTCAGCTTAGTACTCCTCGAACTTCATTGTTCAAGAATTCTTTCATCTGGAGACGTCATCTTTGTGGAATGATCTTCCTGAAGTCGTGTTTCCCAATGAATACAATCTTCAACGTTTCAAGACCAACGTTAATCGCTTTTTTCGCACTCGCACCGCTCCCAGAGCGCCTTAAAGGATTTTTCCTACAGTGCAGGTGTTTTATCAAAAAAAAAAAAAAAAAATCAAGAAGATAACTATAATTATAAATTAAAGATAAGAAAAATTTTTTAAATGAAATGTCCAAATGTACGGAATTGAAAAATGTACCAAAAATGTATAAGTCATAAAATCATATTTCCAGTTGCAGACCAAACTATTATTGTAGTTTCTAGTCAAAAAATAGCAATGGAATAATTTAAAAAATATGCCCATATTGTTATCACTTCATTTAACTAATTATAGTATACGACTCATCAAGTCCATTCCTCACTCTTTTTGGTTCGTTTATAGTTTATTACTTTGTTATCCAAGTCATCAAATTAATTAACAAAGTGTGTCTCAGTAGATAATAATGATGAGACCTGTTGCCAGTGCCGTCATATTTAAACGATTTTATTTAATATGAAGAGGTTTGGATAATTTTGGGATCGTGAAGAGTTGAAGGGTTTTACACAGAAATATAGTGATTATAAAGAGTTTTGGGCATTTCAAGAATTTTGAAGAAATATACGTTACTTAATCAGAGGAGAAAGTTTGGGGAATAAGGAACCTTATTTTCTAGAAGTCACGTTTGATTTGAGCAAAAGAATTTGGGGAAGTAGGGACCTTGTTATAAATTGCATTGTAGACCATTTTATTTACTGGTGTTGTCATAAGATAACAAAATATATAGTTACTTGTTTTCTTTCAGAAATAATTGAATGGTTTTGAAACGCTGTTTTAAGGCCATTTCCTATGATTTTTACAGTGTAATTCAAGAATTTAACTACATTCAGTGGCGTGCAAAGCCGTTTGAACAGGGTAGGCAAACATTTAATTTCCAAATAGTTGACATCGCCATTACCGCAATTACATGTACGTGGACATGTCCACTTCTCCATTTTTTTTTTGACAACCGATGGCGACGCGCGACGTTAATAGCAAAAGTAAACACTGGGCGAAAACACTAATATGTATTATTATTATGAAGAAATTTTATTTAAATTCGTTTTGTATTCAGATTTTAAATCTCAAATCCACTTGATTGAACCCCAAGTCAATTATTATGTAAATTATATACTTATTAGCAAAAATTATCTTAAATCATCATAAAAGTACTTCTTATTTTACGTTACAAATAAAGATCTCAACTAACCCGACATGTTTTATATCGAGAACGCATAGTATTTTTTGAAACTACGACAAAATTGGAAGTTTGGCACCAAAGCATTTTACCAACGCGGGCCGACCGACGGAGCCTCAGCTAGAGAGTCACGTGTACAAAAACAGTGTTTTGCACTCCCATAAGCGGTTAATGTAATGTAAAATCATTGCTTTCGAAATTCTTACACGGGTTGCTTAGACAGCGATCGAGTTTACGATTAATTGGCAACGAATGCGTTCGTAGACATGATCTTCAATGCTATACGATTAACTTTTCGGTCCTGGTCCTCTACATACACAGAAATATTGCCGGAAATTACACGGATAAAAATTTAAATATAAAGAAGTAATTTTGATTGGAGTTTGTTTTATTGTTCCCAGGGTAGGCAATGCTTTTTTGCCTATACTGTCTGCACGCCACTGATAGATACTGGATCATTTTCACACGACGTGGAGGCTACGTTGCCGATTTACACATAATCGCTTTCATAAAGTTACAGAAATTAGTAACCTACTGGGTTCTAATTTTAAATATATTTTGCTAATTACTTTAAAAATAAGAACGTAAATTACTATCAGTTTTAATTGAAAGGCAAATTATTAGGGCAGGTAAGGCCATGACACTTCACCTTACGAGCCGCCACTGAATATCCTCATTTAAATTGACAATAGATCGTAATGGAAGGTACGCTTTCACAGAAAGCAACTAACTTTACAAAAAAATTAATGTAGTCTAATATTAAAACTTGAAACTTACAGTTTCGTTCGTATAATTTAATTCCAGCGTAGTCCTTAAGTGTTCCACCAAAAATCAGGTACCCTTTAATTTATCTCACACATTTAATGAAAAAGATAAATATCAGATTTTATTATGTTCGCCGTCTGGCGCTATACTTTAGTAGAAAACTTTAAGGCGAGCAAGAGACCCTTGCAAGTCTAAAGTTCATTTAGTGTCATGCAATATGAACTTATATTTTCTTGGTAAAAAATATTCGGATTTCTATCTAAAATTTATTTACCGTTAAATTTTTGGAGAAAGGAAAATCCTTGGAAAAATCCACCTATATCTTTTTTTTTATGATAAAACACCTGCACTGTAGGAAAAATCCTTTAAGGCGCTCTGGGAGCGGTGCAAGTGCGAAAAAAGCGATTAACGTTGGTCTTGAAACGTTGAAGATTGTATTCATTGGGAAACACGACCTCAGGAAGATCATTCCACAAAGATGACGTTCTCCAGATGAAAGAATTCTTGAACAATGAAGTTTGAGGAGTACTAAGCTGAACAACGTATGGATGAGCGGCAGTGGTTCGCCGTGTATTTCTGTTTTGCATTGCTCTGGGTGGAATCAAGTGGGCAATGTCAGTCGAACACCTGCCATGGAAATATCTGTAAAAGAGAGCCAAATCACCAACCTGTCTTCGATGCTCCAGGCTATCGAGGGTCTTGTCAGCTCGGGATCGCCGATCAGACGAACGGCTCTCCTTTGAATGGAATACAGTAGCCGAAGGGTGTGCTTGGGTGCAGAGCTTCAGACATGAGAGCAATATTCTAATGATGGTCGAATCTGGGCTTTGTAGAGTGTCAAAAGTTGATGAGGTGTGTACAACCTTTTGGTGCGGAAAAGTACACCAAGTCTCTATGCAGCTGCCTTGGCAATTGCGGCAACGTGATCATGCCAAGACATATTACCTCCCAGATTGACCCCCAACAAATTAATAGACGGTGCCAGGGGAATTGCGTGTCCTGCCATGACTATATCCGGTTCTGCAATGTTAACCTTTTTGGAGAAGACTGCTGCCTGGGTTTTCTTAGCATTAAATTCGACTTGGTTACTGTCACCCCAAGCCAAAATTTCTTCCATGTCATTGTTGAGGCGCAATACTTCATGCTGCCTGCGAAGATGTGCGTCTTAATGATTCTTCCATATTCAAAAATTATATCCAATAGTTCTAAAAATATTAATTATATCTAAGTAAGCACAGCTCTCTGAATGCGGACAGAATATCCTATCACTCATATATGGAATATAAATAATAAATCCCCCAAAGTCCCGGTCTCAAAAATTCTTTAATTTAACGGTTACATGTTTCGCTCACAAATGAGCATCATCAGACCTACAAACGTTATTGTGTTTGCAAAATGTGCATATAAAAAACATAAAAGTATCTTACCTAATTACACAAACAAAGAAACATTTAAAAATTAAAAATATATACTCACCTCACCCAACTGTAAATAAAAACATAATACATTATACTGAGTGGGGAGTAACAACCTTCCATAGATTGGTCAAAAGTAGCCCACGAAGTAAATGCCCAACTTTGTCTGTTAGTGCCAAGAAAAATAAAACTAAAGAGAGAAATGTCAAATGTCACCGGAAAAGGCGGGAGAACAAAAGGTTATGGATATAAAAGCGAATCATTTGTTTATGTTATTGAAAATAAAATAGGGCTCAAAATTAAAAACTTCATTAACACAGGTAAGGACTGGACTCTTCTTAGCTTTGGTTATCTCTAATTTTTCAAGTGAATCCAACTTTTTGCTCTTCTGACATTCGTGAAGTATGTTTACATTTTCAGGTGCCGAGAATTGATGTTTTGATTCTAACAGATGGTTTGCAAACGCTGATTTCGTGTTAGTTATATCAGTATTCCGATATTTATCGACAAAACTAAGATGTTCTTGGATTCTGGTCGATATTTTTCGTCCTGATTGTCCTACATACACTGCAGGGCACTCTCCACAGTGCAAAGAATACACACCTGACTTTGAAAATGAGTCAACTTTGTCCTTAATTTTGACTAGATGCTGTTTAAGCGTATTATTAGTCTTGAAAACTAGTGATATGTCGTAAGATTTGAAGAATTTTCCCAATTGTAAAGATATGTTACCGAAATAAGTTAATGATCTATAATTATTTTTGTTAGATATATTTGAATGTAAAATATTATATGATAATTTGTATTTGTTGACGAATTTATAATAAAGTTTGTTAATTAATCTTAATGGGAAACCGTTATTAAAAGCTAATTGTTTTATTATGTTTAGTTCTTTATTAAAGGCACTTCTAGATAAAGGAAGTTTAAATAGCCTATAGAAAAAAGAGTTAAAAGCTGCAAATTTATAGGAATAAGGTGAGTTCGAATTAAATTGAATTATGTTATCAGTAGAAGAAGGTTTCCTGTAAATTTCAAATTCAATCTTATTATTGTTTCTTGTTAAAAGGAGATCTAAAAAAGGTAATTGACCATTATTCTCAATTTCAGTTGTAAATGTTATTTTTGGGTGTATCCCATTAACATAGCGTATGAATTCATGCAAACTCTCGTCAGTGCCACTCCAAACTATGCATATATCATCCACATACCTCTTATAAGCCACCAAGAATTGCGAAAAGTTACTGCTCATTATTGAGTTCTCCATATTATTCATAAAAACCTCACTCAAAAATGGCGAAAGGGAAGACCCCATTGCTAATCCTGTTTTTTGTTTAAAATATTTCTTGTTAAATTGAAAAAAGTTTTGTTCTAGGACCGTTTTTAATAGCAGTGAAAGGTTCGACACTATCAAATTCGAAAATCCTTTTCTTCTAAGCATTCCTTCTACCAGATCAATACAATCCGAAGGGGGGATACTGGGGAATAAATTTTTTACATCAAGTGATATTAATTTGGCGTTAGGTGGAATTACGATATTTTTTAAATATTCCGAAAACTCTATTGAATTTTTAGTTGAGTAGGTACTCTCAAAACCAGTAACCTTTCTTAAAATATCATTCAGCCAAGAAGAAATGTTGTAACATGGAGAATTAACAAATGAAACCACTAGTCTTATAGGAATGCCCTCTTTATGCACCTTAGGTAATCCGTATAACAACGGTGTTTTCGGATTCATTGGGTAAAGTTTTTGTTTGGAAGTACCAAAATACTCTAAAGTAACGAGGGTTTTATCCAGGATATTCTTGACCTTCGAAAAATAAGAGTTAGTTGGGTCTTTATTAATCTGTTCAAAGTCGTCTGAGTCCAAAAAATCCATAACCTTACCTATGTAGTCACATCTTTTCATTATAACCAGACAAGAGCCTTTATCTGCCTTACTCACAACCAAATCATTCCTTTTTATCTTTTCACTTAGGGATTTAAGGCTAGACCTATTATAATTTGCTGTTCTATTGTTATTTAAATTAGAATTTAGAAAACTGATAATGCGGGCTCTTAAAATGTTCTTATTTGAAATATCTGTTGTTTGTATTATGTTTTCAGCTTCCACAGCTAACATCTCCCTAACATTGGTGTCAGTTCTTTGAGAAAAGTTATATTTTAAGTTTAACTCAAGAATGTTCTGTTCTTGTTCTGTAAAAGAAACGTCTGTTAAATTTAAGAACCTTTTATGAAAGACAAAGTTCGAACTGCCCATTCCTAGTCTATATTGCAAATTATTATTTCTCATAATATTCTCCTTATGTTAAAACCTCAAATTACATAACTTCCTACTCAATCTATGGAACGTCTTGTCAAAAATGTTTCTTTGTTTGTGTAATTAGGTAAGATACTTTTATGTTTTTTATATGCACATTTTGCAAACACAATAACGTTTGTAGGTCTGATGATGCTCATTTGTGAGCGAAACATGTAACCGTTATATTAAAGAATTTTTGAGACCGGGACTTTGTGGGATTTATTATTTATACTTAAATCAGGTCTCTTGGAAAAAATGGACAGCTTTTTCGAATTTGAAAATGCCAGTCAGGCTAAATTGGTCCATTTATATAGAAGAAACCTAATTACACGGAAGAACCTCCTGCTAAAAATTTGGTTTCTTCAACAGTGCCTAACCTTTCACCTAACACCTAAATTTATTTCTCTGAAATGCAAATCTTAGACAATATCTTCTAAGATTGCAATGGACGCCGCTAAATTGATCTGGATAAAAGAGGAAATCAAACACCACTACAGGAATCTAAACACAGTTAACTCTAAGCTTAAATATTTATTTTTAACACTTACTCATGTTTTGTCTTTTATAGAATTTGTTATTTATGACAGTAAGTTTAGGGATGAGGTCGAGTTGTTTTCTGACAAGACGTTCCATAGATTGAGTAGGAAGTTATGTAATTTGAGGTTTCAACATAAGGAGAATATTATGAGAAATAATAATTTGCAATATAGACTAGGAATGGGCAGTTTGAACTTTGTCTTTCATAAAAGGTTCTTAAATTTAACAGACGTGTCTTTTACAGAACAAGAACAGAACATTCTTGAGTTAAACTTAAAATATAACTTTTCTAAAAGAACTGACACCAATGTTAGGGAGATGTTAGCTGTGGAAGCTGAAAACATAATACAAACAACAGATATTTCAAATAAGAACATTTTAAGAGCCCGCATTATTAGTTTTCTAAATTCCAATTTAAATAACAATAGAACAGCAAATTATAATAGGTCTAGCCTTAAATCCCTAAGTGAAAAGATAAAAAGGAATGATTTGGTTGTGAGTAAGGCAGATAAAGGCTCTTGTCTGGTTATAATAAAAGATGTGACTACATAGGTAAGGTTATGGATTTTTTGGACTCAGACGACTTTGAACAGATTAATAAAGACCCAACTAACTCTTATTTTTCGAAGGTCAAGAATATCCTGGATAAAACCCTCGTTACTTTAGAGTATTTTGGTACTTCCAAACAAAAACTTTACCCAATGAATCCGAAAACACCGTTGTTATACGGATTACCTAAGGTGCATAAAGAGGGCATTCCTATAAGACTAGTGGTTTCATTTGTTAATTCTCCATGTTACAACATTTCTTCTTGGCTGAATGATATTTTAAGAAAGGTTACTGGCTTTGAGAGTACCTACTCAACTAAAAATTCAATAGAGTTTTCGGAATATTTAAAAAATATCGTAATTCCACCTAACGCCAAATTAATATCACTTGATGTAAAAAATTTATTCCCCAGTATCCCCCCTTCGGATTGTATTGATCTGGTAGAAGGAATGCTTAGAAGAAAAGGATTTTCGAATTTGATAGTGTCGAACCTTTCACTGCTATTAAAAACGGTTCTAGAACAAAACTTTTTTCAATTTAACAAGAAATATTTTAAACAAAAAACAGGATTAGCAATGGGGTCTTGCCTTTCGCCATTTTTGAGTGAGGTTTTTATGAATAATATGGAGAACTCAATAATGAGCAGTAACTTTTCGCAATTCTTGGTGGCTTATAAGAGGTATGTGGATGATATATGCATAGTTTGGAGTGGCACTGACGAGAGTTTGCATGAATTCATACGCTATGTTAATGGGATACACCCAAAAATAACATTTACAACTGAAATTGAGAATAATGGTCAATTACCTTTTTTAGATCTCCTTTTAACAAGAAACAATAATAAGATTGAATTTGAAATTTACAGGAAACCTTCTTCTACTGATAACATAATTCAATTTAATTCGAACTCACCTTATTCCTATAAATTTGCAGCTTTCAACTCTTTTTTCTATAGGCTATTTAAACTTCCTTTATCTAGAAGTGCCTTTAATAAAGAACTAAACATAATAAAACAATTAGCTTTTAATAACGGTTTCCCATTAAGATTAATTAACAAACTTTATTATAAATTCGTCAACAAATACAAATTATCATATAATATTTTACATTCAAATATATCTAACAAAAATAATTATAGATTATTAACTTATTTCGGTAACATATCTTTACAATTGGGAAAATTCTTCAAATCTTACGACATATCACTAGTTTTCAAGACTAATAATACGCTTAAACAGCATCTAGTCAAAATTAAGGACAAAGTTGACTCATTTTCAAAGTCAGGTGTGTATTCTTTGCACTGTGGAGAGTGCCCTGCAGTGTATGTAGGACAATCAGGACGAAAAATATCGACCAGAATCCAAGAACATCTTAGTTTTGTCGATAAATATCGGAATACTGATATAACTAACACGAAATCAGCGTTTGCAAACCATCTGTTAGAATCAAAACATCAATTCTCGGCACCTGAAAATGTAAACATACTTCACGAATGTCAGAAGAGCAAAAAGTTGGATTTACTTGAAAAATTAGAGATAACCAAAGCTAAGAAGAGTCCAGTCCTTACCTGTGTTAATGAAGTTTTTAATTTTGAGCCCTATTTTATTTTCAATAACATAAACAAATGATTCGCTTTTATATCCATAACCTTTTGTTCTCCCGCCTTTTCCGGTGACTTTGACATTTCTCTCTTTAGTTTTATTTTTCTTGGCACTAACATACAAAGTTGGGCATTTACTTCGTGGGCTACTTTTGACCAATCTATGGAAGGTTGTTACTCCCCACTCAGTATAATGTATTATGTTTTTATTTACAGTTGGGTGAGGTGAGTATATATTTTTAATTTTTAAATGTTTCTTTGTTTGTGTAATTAGGTAAGATACTTTTATGTTTTTTATATGCACATTTTGCAAATACAATAACGTTTGTAGGTCTGATGATGCTCATTTGTGAGCGAAACATGTAACCGTTATATTAAATAATTTTTGAGACCGGGACTTTGTGGGATTTATTATTTATACTTAAATCAGGTCTCTTGGAGAAAATGGACAGCTTTTTCGAATTTCATATATGGAATGTCACTAAAATAACTACCTGAAACCTAATCAGGAACTTCAGAGTTATATATCTACAGCAAACGCTACCTATAATAATATTGTAGGGGATCTAAACCCTCACCATTGCATCGCTGAACACAACTTTTCGATGTGATCCAGGTCAAACCATGTTAATAAGATTGATATTAGTCTTAGTCAAACATGGAAACGAAGCGAGTAGCTGAGCTAAAGATGAGTGACAGCCTTCAGACTTTTAATTGTAAAAACCCAGAATTTTTATGTCAGGTGGTAGCAAACATTTAAGAAAGCATGAAAATTAATTTTCAAACAACCTGAAAATGCCTTATACAATAAGGTTGTATTTCATCTGACACAGTTAGTTTATGCTTTCTTAAATTCAGACCTTTAAATCAAGAGACATGTTCCGCATCTGCGGTAAAAATGTTTAAGGGGACAATTTTGGATTGAAAAACGTGAATAACACAAGTTACATTTAAAAACGATGATAAATGTAAATTATGGAACACCTTCTGGGCTATCAAAATTGTGTATCTGCACCCTCGACGACTGATGATTTAATAATAAGATGCGTTGGACCAAATAAAGATCGAGCAAGATAGATATATAATTTTCTTTATAACAACAATCCAACAAGAAGTCAAAAGCAAACTACCACTTAGTTCCTAAATGAAACCATCTGAAAATATTAGAACATTTTTACACCGGAATAATACAATATTGGCCCAAGCCAAGATAACCGTTAGAAAACCAAGAAATTAACTTTGAAATAAATCAGTCATCTTGTCAACATTTTAATTAACGACTTTACAACAAATGAGGATCAAACTTATAGAGATATCATTATTTTTAGAAGCGCAACATAATTTGAGAACAAATGCTTAGTTTCGCTTAGTTACTGAATGAAAGTTTTTGTTTTTGAAATTAGGCCGTTTCAATTTCCGTATCTCCAGTTGAATATTGACCTGTGTCTTCAAGTAAATATTTCTTTGAAGACGACGATACTTACCAGTTGAAATGTTGTGAGTTAAAAAAATGAATAGACATAAAGTCCAAAACTCCATTATTTAAGTAAATTTAACATTATTGAAATTGTTATGAGATAACTACGTACCGTTGCATTGGTCTAATTTGATTTACATCTGCTTGATAATATATAACACACAGTCTACTGCGATGTAAATGTTAAGTGTTAGTCTGAATACACCGTAGGCTGCCTGGATACGCACGTTGTTATCCATGCGTGAGAAACTCCAATCTCGAAAGTGAGCCTAATCTTTTAAATTTGCCACAGTTTTATACGCCCTAATTTTGTTACTAATATTTTAGGTTGAGCGTATAGAGCAGATAGGGGAGCGTTAAGATTTATATTTAGCTTTATGGGAAATCCGATGTGTACTTTTGGCTTATTACATTGGGTCTTTGACCTTTTGCATTTGATTTTTGCATGATGATATTTTATTTTTAATAAACAGGTCAATAATTCTCCGTACAACTATTGCTATGCTTACATGCAGTTTATGTTAAAAAATTAACACGAGGGAGAATTGTATTGTACATGTTTATTGGTTTCCACATTAAAAATTAAGACAAGAAAAAGTTGTATATACATATACGCAAGCTTTCCATGTGGTAAAATATATTATAACTTGTAAATTTCTTTTTTCGCATTTTATACAGTAATGCACTATATTAATGACCTCAAAATCGTACAATAATGGGCCACTTTACAGTATAGCGATCATTACAGCATAGCAACCATTACTGCATAAAACGTCAATGCCATTCAAAACACAATTTTACAAGAAAGAAATTCGTTTATTTTAAATCTTATTACAATAAATATTAAAAGAGTAATTATTTAAGAGTAGGGGAATATTACACACAGTCCAAAACAATTATTTAAGTTAGAAAATGATGCAACTGCTGACCTCGCCGTATTAAGTAGTTGTTGCTGAACATTTTTATCATTCACCACAATTCCTATGGGGATTTCCTGGGGTAGTCCCAGTTGGACATTTTTGAATACCCTTCGAGAATTTTTCATTTTATTTTCAATTCCATCACTATATTTGCAATTATCACAAACATAAAGAGGTTTTGTGTGACAACTGCTTACAAAAATAAGTGTTAAAGAAAAGAGACAGCTGTCAGTTTTTTTGTGCAACATAAATTTTTGTTACCCATTATTTAATATTGTTTTGTTACCTTCTGGTACTACATTTCTAGTTCCGAAAAGGCATTGAGTTAAGTAGTTTTTTTTTTAATTTGCTATTTACATTATAACTTTTTTTTTTGATAGTTGTTTAATTTTTCTTAATAAAATTTATAAAACCAGCTCTATTTTGTATTTTTTTAATTTAAAATATCAAAGATATGTTAGCCGAATTAATTCTTTGACCGCATACTGATCCTTGGTTTTTTGGCGCCAAAAAAACACAGGGTCCAAATTGACCCTGCCATACCATGGGCGTGACAACAATATTTTTTTTTTTTTTGTTCCTAAAAATGGTGGCAATATTACTTTATCCATTCCTTAAAAGGTAATATCTTCCAGCACTCGAAAATAGCGATTTTAAAATATAAACAACATATTATGGGGGATGTAAGTGGTCATTTTAGCAGTTTTATGTATTTCTCTGTGCTTAGATCTGAGAATTGATCCCCATGTGGACAACGGTTTCCTCTATTTCTCCATATAGTTTACGTTCAATAGTGGAATTTAGTGTCCGTTAAAATATATAAAGAAAATAAGCTTAGCGCCAAGCGGACAGAGTAGTGCGTCTATCTTTTGCATTAAAGTACACAGGGACGCCAAAGATAATGGAATCCCTGGGGCACAGGTAGACAATGACAGGCTGTTTCGTTCTATGAGTTCTAACAAGAACGAAACCTGTCATTGTCTACCGGTGCCCCAGGGATTCCATTACCTTTGGCGTCCCTGTGTACTTTAATGCAAAAGATAGACGCACTACTCTGTCCGCTTGCCGCTAAGTTTCTTTTCTTTGTTTACGTTCAATGTTTAAATTCTATGTAATATACTCTTTAACTAACTTTGGTATCTCGGTGCACGTCAGAAATAGCACTCTAGTTGTTAAATTTTTTAAAAGGTTACTTATTGTAGCTGTCGTATGAAATATTGACTTTTTCATTTCGTGAGCTTTTTGAAACAAACTTCAACTAATGCTCATTTATAAGTTAATTTTACATCAATAATTTAATCTCTATAGCTCTTTTAATCCCCAAATGACGAACTGGATTGAAACCAATTATAAACTTTATGTATTTAATAGAGACTGTTATTATTCTCAGAACAAAGATAGTTAATTGCCAATTGTTAAATATTAAAGACAATCAACTTGCCGGCTGGCCTCTGAACTTGGACTTCCGTTTATTTAACTTTATTTTAGTTTGCATATTATGTTTGTGTTTTATACAACATTGGACACAATGTTAGCGGCTGCTTAAATTATGTGAACTGTAAATTGTTCCTATGAATGTGTGCAAAATGTTACAAAGGCATACGAAATAATAAATAGAATATTATTTCGAAATTTGTCATGGTAGATTCATACATAAATTAATGTTTCTCTTTATTAAGGTTATACAATTTCCTTATTCTAGCAAAATACACCGGGTCCGCCAATGTGGCGGGGATGGAAGATTAAATCATTATCGAGGAGCTTATCAAAAATACTAAACCAGCATAAGGTATCGACTTAAAGGCGGCATATTTTAAAAATATTTTACATTATACAGGGTGGCTCAAAAAAGTGTGGCGGACTAAACTTGCATTTTTTTAAATGGAACACCCTATATATTATATTATTTTCTAATTCCCTATACAATTCCACGTATATTTTGTATAAAATGTCATATGTCTAAATTCAATTGTTTTTGAGTAATTGACGTTTAAAATATGGCATTTTTTGATTTTGACAGGCTGTAAAATTGGAACGGTTCATCTTAGAGAAAAATGGTTTTCACCTCCCTATCTTAGTTTTTCATTCTCTATCCAAGGAAACCAACCTCCGATTTACTATGTTAAAACGTTAAAACCGTAAAGTTGCATATTTTAATGCTGAACAATTTGTTAAAAAGAAATTTAATCAAATTTCGATGACTTCCAGAAATATCCGAAAAATAAACGAAAAACTTGTTTTTTTTATGACAAAAGTACTTATTATTTTTAAAAACTAACAGCACTTTCTTAAGTATTTTTCAAGATAATAATTTTAAGAGGTCAAAAGCTACTCAAAATTTTTAAAAAAATTCAGGTCCGAATTTGAAAAATTTGAGTTGATATAGGTATCTAAAAAACAAACGTCGTATCTGAAAAATAAGATTATTTTCTTAAAGTGCACAAAAAATTGTCTTAAGTAAGTGCTCTTGATTTGTCCAAAAAATCAATATTTTGTCGTAAAGAAAATAAAAACACAAATTAATTTTTTCTTGTTTATTTCGGATGCTCCGGAAGTCATCGGCTTTTTGTTTAACAAATAATTCATAATTAAAATGTGCAACTTTACCCCCATTTAACCAAATTTATATATTTTATAGTTACTGAGATAGCAATGTCAATGTACCGAATTTGTAACACCCTGTACTCTCATCAAAGATTTTTGACTTGATATTTTGAATCCACCTGTATCGACTATCACGAGCCGCCACTGTGTCAGAGTTGTTTATTATTTGAATTAAAACATTTGTCCCAGATCCTAAAAATACAAAAATTTTATATAGAATTTATATAGTTAATGATTTATCAACATTTTCTCGCACTTGTTCCTATTCAGATATTGTACAAAGTTTTTTTGTAATAATTAACTAACTATCATCTAAGGGTATTACGTACAAGATTTAAAAACATGCAGTCTTATTCAATTGGATAAGCAAAGTTTTAGTTCAACACTCAAATAAATTCATCCAGTTTTCTGTATGTATAAGTTTTTAACTTCCAGATAACCGATTTATATAATATACCCTTAATATTTTATGCTCGATATAACCCTGTGTATACTTAATCCCTGTGTTTTTCAAGCATGCCAACACAATCTTAATCACGTAGTCTCATTAATTATGTCGCGCCTCTGCCTGGCTCTGTCTTTCCAGAGCCTTTCTGGAAATTTATGTCTCTTAATCTGGGAAGATATTCACGGGAACGAATGTCGGAGCCAACGCATTTACTCTAGGGAATTATGGACAAGACATGACGGTTATATTTCTGCTTTCTTAAGCCCCATGACGCTAAAAAGTTTGTGTGTTATGCTTCGTCTTTGCTTTTAAATTGCCCACTTTACGTTTACGATTCTACATGTCAGTAATTAAAAGTTTTTTACGGTTTTCTTGGAATTGCTTTTTCGGGTTGCACGCCAGATCGAAAACGCTAGCCTAATCTTCAGTGCACATTATTTAGCAAGACACCAGAAATTTTACCGAGAAATAATCTCACTTCTTGTAGAACTTATGTCCTTCACGAAATCTTTTATGGATATAATTCAGTGACTACTTAGTTGTTCCTGACAACTTTGAAAAATTTGTATAATACAGACGTTGACTTACACAAAGATTTGTACAATAATTAATTAACCACCAAGTTTGATTGTGACATAAATGACATCGACAGACAATCGAAGCTGCCTGATTAGTAATTTAAAGTTAAGTTACCGGACCACTGTGATTCTGAGAAAAATATTACTGCCAATGTAGTTGGCAGTAACACTTATACTACGATTTACTATAATAACCTCAATTAATAATCACACATCTTCCAATAGCCTACAAAAAACCATGCCTGTATAATGCCTTATTTCAGGAAACTGAATGTCATGAACCCAGGAAGCAACTGTTGAGTTTCGCATGCATTCGAAATTCACGGCAATCATATCGAATGCCACTGCATTCATTAAACGCATCTTAGTAAAAAAAAAGTTTTAAAAGTACCAAAGCAGATTTAAGTGAAAAACTGACAATTATTCATTATTTAGACAACGTGTAATTTTAACCCAATTCATTTGTTTTATGTTTTCAGAGCTTACTCTTCTTATTTTAATGGTGTATTTTTGGATTTAAATAATTTAAATATTACCTATCTTAAATCGTAGTATTAGTATTATATTTTGAAAATTAAAAATATAGGCGTTTTAAAATTCTGTAATTTAAAGACAGTCATCGATTTTTATAAATTTTTATTTATTTATTATTAATGTGTGGTAAAATTATTCTATAGATAAAATTGAAACGCCCATAAAAAGAAAAAAATCGTATAATGTAATTAATTTTCTTCATAACTCCGGTTGTAAAAAAGTTACAAGTTTGTGTTTTTTACCGAAATGTTAAGGATTTATTTCCCTATTATACCATAATAAAACAAACTTATCATTGCATTTAACTTTTCCGAGAAAAAGCTTAATATTTGCTTATATTTCAGTTAACGGCGACGGCAAAAGTCAAGGATAAAAAAACAATAGCCCAGTTTATAGGGTAAATAAAGCTGTCTTAAAGGAGACTTAGTTTGTTCAAATCGTTTATGCCAAAAAAAATTAATTCCCCCCACCACTTTATTTTACTGGATCGGAAAAATTGAGTAGCAAACAAATATTAGGAAATACGTAAGGATTAGTATACAGATACTTTTTATACCGGCCAATTAGTCAAAACACAATGAAAATCCCAATTTTAACCTTGGTCATGGCTGGTACGCCCCCTTGCGGGTATTTTACAAACTCTAAAATAATTTCCAGCATTTTCTCTTGAACACTTTTATCATAAAAAAATTTACCCGGTTGCTGTACGATTACTAGTTTCTGAGATATGGCTGTCCACCATTCTTAGTTGAACACCCGGTACGTTATAACAATATTTCAACTAGTTAACTACATGTTGTCGAAGTCAAATATATTTACCTACGATCACTACCGTAAATACTTCATACATACTACCTACTATCTAAGTGGGATAAATTTTACGTACTGTAAAGTAAATCGCACAGTAAACAATGCCGCTTTGTTTACTTCCAACAAATGTAATCATGGTGTAGCAACGCTCTTCTTTCAATATGGGCACTTGAGATTATTCAAGAATAACAAGAGAGTCGTAGGCGGCTGCTATAATAAATATATATATATATATATAAATATATATAAACGCTAGTAAAAAAGTATAAATTTAACTCTTTACAAAATAACAGGATATTATCTTCTTATTTTTAATAAATATTGTCGCGTATTAAAATGGTAGGCGACTGGAACGTGTAGCTTAGATACTTTGAAATTACGTTTTAATCTATTTAATATGTTCTATTTATTTACTGAAACACCAAAGATTTTTAATAATTTTATTAAAGGGAACCAAAGCAAAGCAATTGACGATTACGTTATGATGAATAACATACAAAGCCTAAGAAATAAAAAATTAAGTTATTAAATTAGTAAATTTTGAGACTTTTCTCTAAAGTAGAGTTGTTCCCTTGAAACTCGCATACGACGCTATTTTAAGTAAGTTCAAGAGAAACAATTTCCGCTTTACAGTGAACTCAAGCCAAAAGAGAAATAAACAATTTAACACTTAAATAAACATTACAAAGATCACTTACTGGTTTTACGTCACTTAGAGATACTTGAGTAACTAAACGGGCAGAGGTTACCCTTACACTTGAATACGTTAAACAACTCCACTGAGTAAATGTTTCTTTGAGTTTCTATAATGTTTTGTAACCCCTACCAAAATAGAGATTTCTTTTTGCTGTGTAAGGAATTATTATCATTAGGAGAAAAGGTTCCTAAATGTACGATTCAAAATGGAACCCTTTCTTCAACCAAATGCAGTTATTTATATAAACATTTGTCTACTGACTCCTCCTACGAAGCTAGAAATGTTCTTGTCCTTGTTCTATGCACTATCTTTCCCCTACACCTATTTTTTTTATTAAACTTATCACCCAATAAGAGTCCTAACATCACAGCTAAGTATTAAATGAGTAATCCATCCCTAAGGATACTAATCCATATCCGACAATATGATCGTAGTTAAAGTACGGTACTTACTTCGAGTTGTAATGCTCGGGATTACGCAATTACCACAATGATATAGATTTGCTGTTTGTGTTTATAAATTGTTTATTTTCATTTTAATTTTTGTTTAATTATTAAATATGACTATGTTTCTACAAAGGCGAATCATGTAACCTTTAAATTTTAATAATAGATATGTTGTTGTGTGAGTTTGTGTTTTATGTAGAGTTGCAAATTATAATTTTTTTAAAGAGCCAAATTCATATATTCCTAGAGGGGCACAAAATTATACTAGGTCCCTATCACCCCATCATTGTAATTATTATTTCATGTTTCTGATTAAATTAAAAATAAACAGTCTTTTTCGCTCATATGCCCAGCAATCAAAAAATCTTTAATTTTTCGATATAGATAAGAAAATATAGTACAGGTTTTGTATATATATAAAACCCTGATAACTAAACGAACTTCTATTATCGCATTGGACAGCATAGCCCGTCTCTTTTCCATTAATGTACTTACATACATGATTTCAACCTTCCTTTGTTATAATTAATCCAAACTTTATGTTTGGCTTAAATACAAGATCATATTGGGCATAAGTTGGTAAAGTCTGTTTAGATTTGCTGTTATACTAGTTTCAAAACTCTGTTCTATTAAGATTGCAGCAATAGGAATTTTAAAATCTGCAGGGTGATTCCTAAGTTGACACTTCTTTATTAGCTGTGTATAAAAGGCATTAAAATAAACGTTTTCAAATACCTTTCTTCAAAAAACTTAAAAATAGGCGAGATACAGAAGTAAAAAATCTAAGTGCGGGCCTGGTCATCAAACCGTAGCCTGCTCTACTTTATGTTGTTTGTCTTATCTATTATTAGTCACGCAATTTGGTGGTGGTGAGTTATTTGGCAATACGCTGCGGTGTGTTTTTCTGAAGCAAGTTAATTTTAAATTGGTGACACGTGAAAATGGTAAAATTTGAAAACAATAAGCTAGTAGATATGGTGCTAATTTACGGTAAGCGTCGTCAAAGTGCGGCTGCTGCTTCGAGATTATACGCAGAACGCTTTCTCCTGCGGGTCCATCCTATACCAAGTTTTTTTAATGTTATTCAACGGATAAGTTACGCAGAACCGTATTTGATTCATAGTGTAATAAATGAATGTAAGTACCTCATTCTTGAGTTTTTTGAAAAAATGTATTTGAAAATGTTGTTTATTTTAATACCGTTTATACACAGCTAAAAAAGAAATATTAACTTAGGAATCACCCCGTAGAGTCGTAGGATAAAAGTTGGCGCCAACATATTTTAACCAATTCAATACACTTTGAACATATTTATAATGTCAAAGTTTACTTCCTTACTTTTAATAAAAGTTCTTTTAATTAGGGTTTCCGCAAATTTTTGTTAATTACATTTCAAATAATTAATTTTATTATGGTATTTATATTATTATACAACCGCATCGAACACAATTTCGTATAATAAAGCACTTAGCGATTATTTATGTGACTAATTTATAGTTTTTTTCTTGGCCAATAAACATAAACAATGGTTATAACTGTGGCAAATGTGGAATAGTATTTCTTTTTATGGTATTGCGTAGGCTTTAAACAATAACAAAATTTTGCAAATTTAAATTTGGAGGCTGTTTACCTATTTTTGTTTTTTTAATTAAGATCAGCAAATGTAAACCTGTAGGCTAAATGTATGCAAGTAAATTATTTCGTAATTAGCAGTTTAGCGTATTTAAAATTTCAGAAAACTTTACATAAAAGTTTGTTTTGCTAAAGAGAGTTTGAATATACTTTTATTGTTTGTTGACAAATAGTGCCGAATAAACTCAAGCGAGGGCTACAATTGGAGAACCCTCAAAGAAGCTATGGCTATTTAACTATTTTTTTATTATGATCAGCAAATGTAAACCTATAGGCTAAAAATATTGAAGTGAATTATTTCGTAATAAATTATATAATCAGTTAAGTGCATTTAAAATTTCAGAAAACCATGCATAAAAGTTTGTTTTGCTGGAGACAGCTTGAGTGTACTTTTATTGTTTATTGACAAATGTTGTCAAACAAACTTAAGGTAGGTTCACAATTGGGACTCCCTGAAAAAAGCTATCAACTGGAATATTTCTTTTAACATGTACCCAGCTAAAACAAGTGGTTGGCCTACTAACAGGCAACTGCCACATAAGAAAATACCTGCATCAAGTATGAATTTAAAATGGATCCATTAAATGCAGACATTGCGGCGAAGAGGACGAAATCGCCTTACATATTACATATTATACAGGGTCCTGCGCCCCACCTCCCGTCTTCTCTAGCTCACTTATTAATTAAGTTAGGATTTTGATATTTTGCAGACTTTACCTGTATCCTAGGGCGCATTTCAGGAAAATATTTTTGTTTATACAGGGTGTTCCAAAAAAGTGTGTCGTCGTAAGGATATGTTTTTTTAGATTATATGCCATATATTTTTTTTACTTATTTGGATGCATCTTGTAGTCGCCTACATACCCCTAAAATTTTAATGAAATCGGTTCAGTATTATAGGCGAAAAAAAATAAAAACTAAAAAAAATCAGGTTTGCACCACTGGTTTAAAAAATTAATAAAAAATAAAAATAATGCCTCGTTATTAAAATTCTACAAAGATACTTAATAAATAAGGTTCTAAAATCTCGTTAACCAAGTTTGGTTAATACGAATTGTACAGGGTGTCCAAAATTTAGTGTCAAACTTTGCAAACTTTAAAGCAATTTATTTTTTTTATTTCAAATTGGAACCCCTCTATATTATTATGTCATTCGATGCAGAATTAAAATTCAAACATTTGTTCTAATTACAACCCTATCGCAATTTCTAACGCATTAAGACTTATTTACAGAAAACTCGTTTTATCAACCTTTCCACCAGTCATTATTATATAATAAGTATCAAAGGTGGCTTTGAAAAACAATTTATTGATATTAAAGTTTATTAAAGTGACAAAAGCCCATCTTGACTTTAGTTATTTTATTATTTTAACGAAACTGTGAGACCTTATTATTAAGTACTTTTGTATGATTTTATTAACGAGACATTATTTTTAATTTTAATTATTTTTTAAAACCAGTGGTGCAAGACTGATAGTTTTTCGCCTATAATACTGAACCGATTTCATTAAAATTTTAGGGGTATGTAGGCAACTACAAGATGCATCCAAATAAGTAAGAAAATATATGGCATGTAATCTAAAAAAACATATCCTTATGACGTCACACTTTTTTGGAACACCCTGTATAAACATAAACATTTTCCTGAAATGCACCCTAGGATACAGGTAAAGCTTGCAAAAGGTCATAATCCTAACTTTGAGTGAGCTACAGAAGACGGGAGGTGAGGCGCAGGACCCTGTATATAATGGCGAAGTAATGACCCAAAGATGATTCACGATCTTTGGAAAAATCCAACGTGGTGACACCTCCCGCATGACAAACTTGGTAGAAATCTCCTGAACCTCATTAAAGGAACAAATCAAACAAGACAGGGGCGCACAATAAGCCACTAGGCTGCAGTGCAAAAAGCATGGGCCGAATGCCCGACCCTCGCCGTAAACCAACTAACCAATAGTGTCCCACTCGTAGTGGGGCATGATATAAACAATTAAATAAATATGATATTTTGAGGCTATAACGGCATCTTATGAGTAAAATTAAGTTACTTACTCACATCATGGTAGTAGGGAAGGGGACTTTTTATGTAAATAACAATTAAAACACTTTGAAATCGTTTCTTTAGATAAACAAACTTGTACGCGTGATTTTAGAACAATTTTATATTCATGAAAAACATTTTAATAAAATAAAATTACCACAAAAATATTTAAAAAAAGATTCGATCTAAATATTCGAGTTGACGCGAATGTGCCAGGGATCGTAACCATGCGTAACAATACGCTTTTCAGCTGAATCAGGCTGGAAGGGTGATTTTCATTGAAAGCAAGTGAAAATTACATTCTATATTTACACTCTGAAAATAATGGTATTATTATTTGTTAATAATAAAATATGGCACAGTAAAATATAAAACTTCCTCTCCTGGAGATAGAAACTAATTTGTGTCATATTTTAGTTTTGAAAAATCAAGTATGCCTTGAATGAGATACGAAAAAATGGTATTAAGAAAAGATGTTCAGAACGAAAAACTGAGCAACAATACCAAATATTAGAATCCTATGATTACTTCGATATTTTGAATTCTCTTCATTCCACCGTCACTGTTAAAGATATTAAGAAATGTGTTCAAATAATAAGCTATAATTTATAATTAATAATATCTATAATTTATTCTTTTCAACAACTTTTCTTAACGATATTTTTAAATATCTTCAACTAGACATGGATTTTAGAATTTTGTGTGTGTGAAAAAATAAGTTTTGTATATAATATGGAAAGCATACTTTATTGTTCGAAATTAAAATTATGACACAAATTAGTCTCTATCTAAGCAGGGCTGAACCGCAGAAGATGAAGTTTTAACTCAAAAAATATATATATAATGTGACATATTTTCAAAAAAATACCCATGTAATTTGTCAACATTTCGGGAAATATTTTAAAGGAAATTAAAAAAAAAAACGATTATCTTTAACATTTTTCATTACTTTTACAGCAAAAACTGTCCAGAGTCAAAGTATTAATTCATTACTACAAAATAAAAACATTATATACTTACCTCATAGTAGAGCCCTGAGGCACGCCTTGAAATATCAATATAAAAATAGAAACGAAGGGATTCGGTTATTTAAGATCTATCAGAAAGGCAACGAATACAACAATGGCAACTTTTAAACTAGATCTAATATATTTTGATTTTACTCTAAGCTTTCTATGATTAAGAGAGAGTCAAAGGATTTTTTTAAGTCAAGAAATATTATACTTTTTATGTATCATATTATTTCTAGCCATTGTAAAGTATACTTTAAAGCTTTATCCTGATGAAAATGTACGTTGTATGGAAATACATAATAGAAATACCAATTTTTTATTCTAGTGACAGCTGTTTCAGCACACAGTACCTACTTTTTGGTAAGTACTTACTTACGTACTATTTATTGTTCAAAAGGTTGACCATAAACATATTTTTTTTTAAATAATATTATATGTTTATTTGTGCCAAAACAATAATGAATTATATGTAATAAAATAAAGCTATAAAAATTATAATATAATTAATCATCCATATTACTATTGGTGACACTAACATACCAGTTGGCACAAAATAAATTAATCTTTCAATTCGATCCTAAGAAAATGTTTTTTAAAAGCAGAATAGTTTGGTTTGTATAATATTATTGAATTATTATATTTAAGTAAAAAATTTGATTTTTTTTGGATTGGTATTGGTATCTTCAAATTAATTTTATTTCTAATATTCATGTTAAACCTCGGCTGTGGCTCAGAGGTAGAGCTACTGGTATTCGACCGCGGCGACCCGGGTTCGATTCCCGGAGTGGGCATACGTACAATAAAAAAAGTATGTCCGAAATTTAGTGGATTTAAGAATGCAGGGAAGAGTGTAAAAGGTATCATCTCCCAACCCACCCCATTCACGCCGGTAACCAGACCGGATGAGATCGGACATCTCGTGGGGTGCGGAAGAAGGTACACACTCCCCAATTGGTAGGTCATGCAATGGCAATAAACCAAGGGTTGATAGCCCTTGGGGGGTGTCGCATGACTGAGGATCGTGGTTCGGAACCCACGGTAAACTGTAGGTCCCCTTGGGAATGGCCCTGGCAGCAAACGAAGAGGAAAAAAGCCTAATTCGAAAGAAGGGCAGAAGGGCAATATTCATGAATGATACAATAGTTTTGGACTTGCATTGTCTTTAATTTGTTTTACATCACAAAATTTCAACTAATAAGTATCTCCAGTCGTCTTCAGGTGAATACTCAGTATTCACCTGAAGGCCTCTTTAAGTAAAAATGGACGGATTTTTTGAATCAGAAATCTTTTGTGTTGAGTTTGGCTCTAAATGTTCAGGACAATAATGAAATTAAAAAATGTGTTATTAGATGATAAAACGTTAAAATTTCAAAAATTTGTACATTGTATTAATTTTCTAAAACTTAGAAATCCCTAAAACTGTATTTAAAATTCCAGGTCCGTATTTAAAAAAAATGAGTTGAGGTAGGTAACTAAAGAACGAAACGTCGAATTTGAAAACTAATCACGCCATCTTGTAGAACATAATAAACGGCTACTGAAAAAGTGTTTTTTATTTTTTTCCCAAGTTAATAATGAAAGCGTAAAAAATTAAAAACCAAAATTGGAAATTTTGTTTTTTTTTCGGATATATCAAAATATGTAACTTTGCCTCAATTTAACCATTTTTGTATCTCTTACCATTTTCGAAATCCCCTTGTAAGCACACGAATTTGTAGCACCCTGTATAGAAGATTTTTTAAATTAAATTTTAGTGTTATCAATTAGGGGAGAGTCAGGTATTAGTGCGCACCTAAGCCAAAATTGTAATATTTTCGAAATGACAAAAGATTGGACTTTTAGGTTCGCTATCAAGATTCTTTAAAGATTTGGCTTTAATATTCTGTAATTAATTTTAAATAAAAATGCACATTGTCACTTTAAAATTTGAAATTTCAAAAAGTGACACTGCGCACAATTACCCGACGTACGCGGCTAATGGTGCGCATGGATAGGATAATCGTGCGCATTGAAAAGGGAAACGATAAAATAATTTATTGAAGCTACGATTATACTTATTTATTTTTATAGCCTGAATCAGGATTTCTAGATTCCATTGCGCCTTTGTTGTTTTACGTTGGTATTTCGGCATCTGCAAAAATGCAAAATATAATCTAATATATTTAAGACTGTAATTATGCGTTCTTTTGAGGTTATGCCAAAAGTCTGACGTGCTGACTTTTTTGGGCCTCGGATTTGGATTTAGCGACCCAAAAAACATATAGTAAACGTGGCCTGACACCTTTTTTGTGTGGCTGTGTTATTTAAATGCATTCTTAACAATGCTAAATGCATGGCGGCTAATCGTGCGCACTGCGCCCGATTAACCGAAAGTGGCAGATTCGGTTTTAAATTCTTTAAAACAATATAAAATATTTTTTTGCCTAAATTATATATATAGGTGTCAAGAGGACTCATTAAGCACACGATTATCAAAAAATATAAAAATGGAAATACTTACGGCTTATTATTTTCAAAGCATCTACTAGTACACAACATACGTAAACAACGAAGCGACTATTTTGGATAAGTAAAGTAAAGCGATCCACTCATATGTCATAGTACACAGGTTTGGCAAGGGATGGCGCCTGAATATGGATTTCGAATTAAATACGCCGGTTATGGAAATAAAGACATGCGCATGATTAACCGCCGCGCACGATAAGCCGACTCTCCTCTAAAACGGCTCTATTAAAATCTTTATTTCTTAGAAATAACATAATATACACTATAGCCTGTAATATACAGCTCAACGGGAAGTTTTGAAACAACTATAGTAATAATAACTCTTTCATATTTTCTTTCCCATTATTTTTAATGGAATAAATATGGAATTATTTTTTCAAGGAAAAGTTTCACCTTGTATACTACGTATATTTTATGAGTAAAAAATGTAAAAGAACTGTTAAAGAGTCTTAAGCTGCTATGAATATGAAGCTAACTGTAACTGAAAGAAAAACTCGTAAAAAGGTATACCAAAAGTAAATCCAATAACTATCCCAGAATAAAATTAAATACTAATGAAGGGATGTAAAAGCAAATAGTGGGGGCCAACTTATTTAAAGCTTCAATACACAGACAGATAAGGAAACTAACAGTAAGTTTGATTAATTTAGATTTAAGATAAATTAAGAATGATGCTGATAATGTTTAGATGTTAAAGGTAAGGTATAATATATTAAGGTAACAACGTGGATCATAGATTAATAAAACAACAATCCCTTAAACATTTGACATATCTATGGGATTACACAACTAAAAAAGATGAGACTGTTGAACATATCCTCTGGTATCGTCTAGTACTCTCATTCAGTGGAAGATCCATGTTCGCCGAATACTGGCCTACCCTGGCCGACATAAAGAAAATGTCATTGGGCGACGCGGTGTTAACGAACTACAAGCATCCCTAAATTCTGTAAGGATGCATAACGGGTCAACTGTTACCTAAGTGTGTGAAGCGCTTTCCAGACTCAGAGTTGTGGACCGTGGATAAAAGGACGAATCTCTCCACAAATACACGAACAAACAGTGTCTGAGGCGTTTCAATAATGGACATAGAATACTTCATAAGAATCAGTTATATAAAATGATATATTAAATACCAATACTTTCTGACTTGTATCAAATATTACAGCATTAATAATAAGGACAATGTTGCTAATAAAAATGCCTAGAGTTCCTTGTCAATTTTTGCTATTTTACTGTTTTTTTATTAAACGTTCTTTAAAATTTTACATGATTTTACAAACATACTGCTTTATTTACTGACTTCATGGTATGGTAAATCCGTTCCAAGCTAAAATATTTACACGCCTTACTCAGTTTAAATTCGAGAAACTCTTAAAATAAATTCGCGCAAGGCGTACCTAATGCACTGTTTTAGTTTCGGTGCTGTCACGTGGTAGATTTTATAGCTATTTTATTGGGACCGCAGCTTAACTTTTGCCCTACTTTAGTATTTAACCGAATGAATTGTCTTCATGTTATACTTTAGTTTAAAAAGGTTTCGTATCCAAACCAGTATAGATAAAGGTATAGGCAATGATTTTGGAGCGTTTTGTTTCGGTAAAACATTTTAACTGAAGGTTATATTTAACTCACGGTTTAAATTGGGTACAACGGTACTTATATTAACTTGTAATGCACTCAGGGCGGCTCGCGGTCGTAAAAAATGGTGAAGAGCTAGGTATAGTGCGGGTACTTAAACAAACATTGACTAAAAAGCCGTGTAACAAAACGTCTCTTTTATCCTCATCTATCCAACGACTGAATGGAGTTTATTACAAACTATATCATTAATTGGGTTCATTTTTAAAACACACAACTAGGTAGGTATGTACACTATTAAATTAACTGAAAAATAGAAACAAAACTTTTTAATCACACAGTAAATCACGTAGAAACGATTTCTACAACCGTAAGTTTCGCGAAGCCTCAAAATAAATGCCTCAAGTAGGCGAACCAATGCTAAACCAATGGTGCATACGACTGATCTATTTTTAAATTGCCCTTTATCATAATGCAAATTGTTACATGCTGTTTGCGTGACTGACGTCACGTAACCATAGCAGCGTTAATATCAAAGCCATGTTGGGCGATTGGTCTTCACTTGCTTTGAGCTAACGGACACGGTCGGCTGGGGCGCGCCAAAATGCACTAGTGTTTATATCTATTGTCCATCGTGGCCCTATTACTATTAGGCATAGCTACATTAAATTAATATTATTAATTCGAACATATTTAATTTTTAAGGGCTAAAATGGTAGCTGTATTGATACATTATTATTTAATATTGTCGAAAAACTTTCCTCCTGGTTTTATTTATTGTTTGGTGAAGAGCCCCTTCACTTACTTCACTTGACCAGCCGCTACTGAATGAACTCTGTCACTACTAAAACGTTAAACAGATCTCAGATAATGTAAAAATACAGAATTTTTTACTAGTCAGGTGGTAGTAACCCTGTAAAAAACCATCAAAGTTCCTTATACTATAAGGTCTAGTAGTACTACCAAAAAGTAAAGACTTGGTAGGATGTCACCAACCTGCAGACCGGTTTCGAACTCTTTTCTTCTCGCCAAACTCATTTCTATTACAATACTTATAATGACTAAAAAACCCGTTTTTCTCCTTTCCGGATATTCTACTGCATATCTTAAAATAAATTTGCAATTTCACAATGAAATCTCTGTAGAACCTTCACGTTTCCTTAAAATGTTTTCTTAATTTTTTTCAACACTAGTTTTCACATTATATGTGTACTCTCTGAGAACTGCCCATGTCACTTCAGGGAACCATATCCTAAGATGTCTTGGAGCATCACAGTTCATATACATATACATACATGTTACGACAGCAATAGTGCATCTGTTTTGACACACATAATTTTCATTTTCTCCATTTAACAATAATTTTTCAACAATATACTCCACCACTGAACTTGCTGTTCATTTTTCAATATCATTCTCACGTAACGTTTCTCATTTCGCCACTCTAAAATACCATTTAACAATCATTCTTCTTATCTAAAGAACCTGGTAGTATTATTCTCCCCTACTTCTATGGAAGTTCTTCATCACTTTTCTTCAATAATCTAACATCCTAAAAAGCTCTATGAGGGTGTCACTCACAATTTTCTTATACTATACTTTTCCTGAAGATGAACGTTTACACGTTCGAAACATGTAGAACAAAGTAAAGATATCTTGTTAAAGTTGTTAGTGAAGGTTGACTGTGAGGAGTATTATTTCTCCCCATTTAAACATATTTCAGAAGAAAAAAAATTTGGTGACAACAATTATTGACAAGTGATACAGGGTGTTACAAATTCGACATACCAGCATTGGAATCTCAGAAACCATAAGAGTTAAAGTTGTGCAATTCGGTGCTGATTATAATGCAGCTTTAAAAGTTTTAAAATTCCGAATACTTCCGATTTTATTCGAAAAAAACCGAAATTTTGCAAAATCGTTTTTATTTTTTCCTGAGCTTATTTGACTAGCTATTTAAAAATAAATGACATTTTGTCATTGCCACTTATTCTCCTCTACAAAACGACGTTACTAAACTAAAGATCCACCGTTTCGTCTCCGAGCGGCCATCACCAACTTTACTTTTTTAAATACGGACCTGAATTTTTTTTAACCGATTTTTAAACTCTCCTACCCTCAAAATGTAATGGCGATATTACTTTCTCATCATGATGAATTGACCTTGCTTATTTTTTTAAATTCATATTTTTTACACTTCTTGTCAGTCCAGTCCTGGCAACGAATTACAGTATTAATTAACTTTATTTTATTTAAAACCTTTACAATTAAATTTCATGAAAAAGTTTGTCTAAAGTTAATGTTAGGTATATTTACATACAGGTTGCATTTAGTAGGATAAGGAGAAGATCGGTTGAAAGGGCTGTCGCCAAAATTGGAAGAAAAATCGATTGTTGTACTGAGCAAAACGGCAATCTCTTTGAACATTTAGAAAATTAGGATTTATAATTAGTAAATTTAGAATTATTGGAAAATTCTTATAAAATAAATTATATTACTTATGTATGAATGTTTTAAATAAAATAAAGGTTTTAATTAATATTGTAATTCGTTTCCAGGACCGGACTGACAACAATTGTAAAAAATATGAATTTAAAAAAATAAGCAAAGACAATTCATCATTATGAGAAAGTAATATCGCCATTACATTTTGAGGGTAGGAGGGTTTAAAAATCGGTTTAAAAAATCCAGGTCCGTATTTAAAAAAGTAAAGTTGGCGATGGCCGCTCGGAGACGAAACGGTGGATCTTTAGTTTAGTAACGTCATTTTGTAGCGGAGAAAAAGTGGCAATGACAAAGTGTCATTTATTTTTAAATAGCTAGTCAAAAATGAGCTCAGGAAAAAATAAAAACGATTTTGCAAAATATCGGTTTTTTTCGAATAAAATCGGAAGTATTCGGGATTTGAAAACTTTTAAAGCGGCATTATAATCAGCACCGAATTGCACAACTTTGCTCCTATTTAACCGTTTCTCTAACTCTTATGGCTTTCGAGATTTCAATGCTGGTATGTCGAATTTGTAACACCCTGTATAGTTGTTTTAAGAACGTCTTATATAGAGTTAAAAAAAAAATATACCAGATGTCTTATTTAAAAATAGAAAGTTCATGTTTAATGTTGTTGGTTAAACCAGAAGTTCCATAAAGTTGAATCATCCTTCAAAAATGCAATTTTATATCATGTAAATCCTCCAAATTTCATTCCAGTATATTATTTTTTATTTTTGGATTTCTTGGGCGTGGGTCAATATTTGTTAACGTAGTTTTTTAAAAAGTAATTTAATTTTACTTTAACGTTTCGGTCACTGTTTGGTCTTCATTAGAATCTTAGAACATAGATTCGTATTTTTTACGTTTATACTATACAGATCTCATTCCGCATTCCCCTGGGAAACTACGCCACAGTATACCAAGCAGAAATACGTGTTACAAACAAATACAAGCATGTGTACAGAAAAATATAGAAAAGGGCTACCACGACCAAAAGATATACATTCCGTCAGACAGCCAAGCTGCCCTCAATGCCCTGAACTCCAATCGACTCAAATAAAGGATCACACTGGAGTGCCTAAACGACCTGAAAGACCTAACTGCAAGGAACAACAAGGTAGAACTTCTATGGGTTCCTGGCCACTCGGGGATAGCAGGCAACGAAAAGGCCGATGAACTGGCTAGAGCCGGATCATTTAAAAAACTCAGGGGCCCTGAACCTGCTCTTGGCATATCAAAACAGGCAACCAGAGCAACATCAGACAGGTGGGCACAACAACAACACCTATTCCGATGGAACAGTATACCTGGTCATACCCAAGCGAGGGCCACAATTGGGAAACCCTCCAAAAAGTTATCAACTGGAATGATGCCTCTAACGCGCACCCAGCTAAAACAAGTGGTCGGCCTACTAACAGGCCACTGCTTAAAAAAACACCTACGCCGAGTAGGAATTTACAATGGTCCCATTGAATGCAGGCTTTGCGGCGATGAGGACGAAACCGCCTCACATATCATATATAACTGCGAAGCACTCACCCTAGGAAGACTCAAAATCTTCGGAGATATCCAATGTGGGGACAACCTCCGACATGACAAACTTGGTAGGAATTTGCCGGGCCTTATAAAAGGAACAAACCTTTTCTAGCAAGAAAGGGGAGCACAATAAGCCCCACTAGGCTGCAGTGCAAGAAGCTTGGGCCGAACGCCCGACCCCCGCCTTAAACCAACCAACCATACAGATCTAATACATTCATTCAATGTTGTGTTCCTATTATATCGTTTTGACAATTGCAGACTAACTAAAATAAAATAATTTCTTTTAAAGCAGACAGCACCAATTTTACCTAATCTGCATCATTCTTATTAATTCTACTTAATAGCAACGTCAACTTCTCCGAAGGCCCTTTCATGCGTCTTTTACCTCGTAAATAAAACTACTCCCATTAAAATTGCGCTAATAGTTCACGCACTCCATTACTTATCAATTTTAATGTTTTATTGTGTAGCTTCTTCTGGTAGACCAAATCCGTGGAGAGCTGCTAGTGTTTTGGCTGGACTTTAACAATCCCTAATATACATTTTTTAATCAGGTACGAATAAATACTAATATTCAGTTTAACCAATCTAGCACATATATTCGTTCATAATAGATTTTAGATACATACATAATCCATGGTAACGTGGAAAATTACTTTTCTGCGATACACATTTCCAATATCATTATTCTTTTGGTAAGCGTATAACCTGTTCTGATTGCTTAGTGCTTGGTCAAACGAGCAAATACAAAGATCTCAGATTTAAAAAAATTGGTCATTAAAAAAATAAAAACTAGAAACTATTTTCATACGAGATTTCTCTCTTAACATAACTTTACGGGCTATTAGACCACTAGACTATTTTTTTTTCTAAAGTACGTCCAACACATATTTCTCCTGATGATGAAAGTTTATAGCTTCGAAACATGTAGATAATTCCTTGAATAATTTCTTTAATGTACTAGATACCAAGAGTATGATAGTAAAGTATCTATTTCTATTTAATTTAGGCAAAGCCTAATATAATACAGTAAAATGATTCTTAATGAATGACAGTGAGATATATGAAGTGCATCATGTAAGTATGAGATGACATAAATGCAAAACGAACGTTTATAAGGTATTGTCTAGATACAGCGTTGTGAAAAGGTAATTTTTTAATGTACTTTTCAAAAAATGCATCTTTCTATTTGACTTAAAGAATCAACATCCTAATAATTGCATTATAGAAACCAGCATAACAAGGCTTAAATACTTGCTTTTGACCCAGTTGCGAATATTCGTTTTATGCAACAAATTATTTACTACTCTACAAACAAACCAAGAGAAAACAAGACAATGTATCGTATTGTTGTTTGAGTTTGTTAAATTTTCAAAACTTAAACTTTTTCCATTTCTTCGCGATTAAAAGAAAATAACATCCCCTAATCCTGCGCCCCTGCTATCAAATCCAACCATCCCTTAACCCCAACCCCTGCATTGCCGCCAAATATGGATCTCTCGATTGAAGAGGGTCGCGAGGACGGCGGAGTGAGCAGGAGATCCAAACTAAAACGCTTTCAGCCTAAATGTTTAGTTTAGTCTAAGTCTTTCAGCCTTCAGTTTCAGTTACTGTTCTCGGTTGGCCAGGACAGCAGGCCTCGCGGTCGGTCGAGCTTTCAGCTGTTTTTTGACGTGTATTCTATTGTTTCGAAGGCTTGCTGTGCGCACACTGTTAAAGGTGTTACTGACGGTCGATTATAATGAGGGATTTCCTGAATTGGTGATACAACACATGTGAATTGCATTAATGGCTATGATTGTGGATTAAATAAACCAGTGTTGTTGGATAACTGATTGAATTTTAGCCGCGGGTAATTATCTTATGCTTTTTGTTTGTAATATAGAACAGCTGTGATATTGTTCATTAAAGAATTAGTCATGGTTTATTAAAGCTTGTATGAGAAACTTATGGTAAGCCTGTTGGTAGAGGAAATTTCATAATTTAAAAGATTTTTTATCAATTTCTTTAAATAATATTTAATACCTAATAAGTTCGGTTGTTTTACTTCTGAACTCTCCAAGTGCATAAGTGGAATTTGCTGTATAAAACAAGTTGTACCAATTATATCATGATTAACTTCTTAAAACTCATTCATCACTCAATTATTTTTATGATGGAATGACTGTAATGAGGCATAAGATAATATTTATTATTACTGGCATGTACACAAGATGGGATTAGATATTCGGAGAGAGTGTAAGCTCTAGGCACAGTTTAAATAACTTGAAATTTAGAATAAACTTGTAAATTTTCTACGGTGTCGTCCAATTAATTTAAAAATAATTTGCGCATTTATTTGCGAAACTCGTAGGTACGTGGTGACTAAGATTTAATTGACCTTCGTATGCTAAATTTGTACGAAAGCGACCTTTTGCTAGATAATTAAAGAATGATTTTTAACCTACTGATTAATGGGTATCAACTACTGACTTTTGACTTTATAAATCGCTTTAAATAATATATAATATTGGAATTCCAGAGAAACACAATACAAAATTTTAGATGTTCAAATATTGCTTCTCTTGTCTAATAAGTTGTAAATTTATTTTGTGTTTTGTAACTGATCAAAATATCATGATATCTAGGAAACCAATGAATTTAGGCATAACGTATGATAATTAAAAATTTTTTTAAATTAACTAAACGAACAAAATCAGTAATAATATACGGGGTATTCCATTTAAAAACTATTACTTTAATTCTCCACAACTTTTTGGGCGAACCTGTATATTTCAAGTTATTACAGATGTGTATGTAGATTTTTAAAGGTCTTTCAACTTTTATATAAAACATTTTTTACTAACTCATGTATCTTTTAAAATATTCGACCATTCTGGTAATTTTTCCTAAACCAGTACATAGTATCTTATACAGGGTGGAATTTTTAACTAAAATAAATTCAGTATTAGAAATCCTCTTTATTTGCGGAGAAAATACGGAAATATGGGTGCCTTTATTTTTAGTTTGGCACACTTTTTTCGTTCCGTCATGAAATTTACCGCTCTTTTGGGGGTAGAAACCGCCCCCAACTTTTTTTTTCAAATGTAAAAGTATGTATTGCGATAGCTCGTTGAAATGGGCATAAAAAAAGGAATACGACCCACTATTTACTTTTGGATTTTGGTAATGAAGAAAGCCAAAAAAAAAATAAGAACTGGCCATTTTAGCAACAATTCATATTACAATTTTGGTTTTGGCAGCGCAGGCTGATTAAAAAAAATGAAACATGTTATTGATAAGGTTGTTTGTTTAGTTAATGCCGCATTTCAGTGGTCAGTTTTGTCAAGAAAAAAATGGGCAACATTTCCAATAATTTATAATATAAAAAAAATTGCGTCTAGATTACTGAAATACAAAAGTAAATAGTGGGTCGTATTTCTTTTTTTATGCCCTTTCCAACGAGCTATCGCAATACATACCTTTACATGTGAGAAAAAAAGTTGGTGGCGGTTTATACTTCCAAAAAATGTTAAATTTCAGCATGAACGAAAAAGCTAAAAATTAAGGCACCCGTAGTTCCGTATTTTCTCCGCCAATAAAGAGGCTTTCTAATTTTGAATTTTTTCCAGTTAATAATGCCACCCTGTATGTTCTTAAAAACATAATAGTCTGAATTATTTAAATAAAGGTACCAGTAAATATTTTGATTATTTTGTCAGTGTTAACAACAGATTTTAACCAATTCAATATGCTTGCAAGTACAATATCTAACTAAACAGGTCAATTCTATCAATATCGACCATCATTCAAAAATTTATGTAGTAGAACATTTCTTAATAAAAACCTACTATTACGAAAAAGAGGACGAAGGCAATAATCCCATAGATAATAATATGATAAACATTTAAATTTGGTGCTATACAATGCTACATGTGAAAGTGTAGAAGGAAATAAGGAAATTCGGCACATCATATTAGAGACGAAGTGAAGTGTGAGTGAAGTGTCATTTTTTTTATAAATACTATCGACTTTTTTTTAATATAAAGGAGAGGACACAATAGCTATTTATACAATTAGTTGCGAAATGAGTGTCTTTTAGGCACGCGACGTGAATTGTCCTACGAGGCGAAGCCGAGTTGGACAACAAGTCAAAGTGACTAAAAGACATTGTTTCGTAACGAGTTGTATACAATATTTTTTCTACTGAGGTTTTATAATAAAAAACTTAATTTTACTAACATTTTATTACCTATGTTTCATTTACACCTTTCATCTAAAAAAAATCGACAGTTGTCAAAAAAAAAATACGATTTTTTTGTCAAAAACTGCGACAAATATAAAAGTAAAAATGAGTGATTTAGAGGACTCAGACATTAAAAATGCCGCAAATGACGCAATGGTGTACCTTGTTCTCCAAAAATCAAGAAGTTTGTATGAGGGCACATACGAAAAATTCAAAAAATGGTGTGAAGAAAAAAAGGTAAAAAACTTATCAGAAAAAGTCTTTTTGGCATATTTTTCACTATTATCCGATGCCTATAAGCCATCAACTTTGTGGAGTACTTACTCAATGCTTCGAACGATGGTTATTTGAATAAAAATGTTGAGATAAAGACATTTACAAACCTAATCGCATTTTTGAAAACAAAATCTACGGGGTATAAGCCCAAAAAGTCGAAAGTTTTTTCTAAAGAACAAATAGAAAGGTTTGTCAAAGAAGCAGACGATAAGAACTATTTATTGGACAAAGTCATACTTATTGTGGGAATCTCTGGAGCATGTCGCAGAGGAGAACTCACATATTTAAATATGAATAATATCGAAATTTCGGAGTCTTTAATTAAAATATCCATTCCAAACACTAAAACAAATATTGCAAGAAGCTTTGTAATTAGCGAAGGCTCTATTGACGGCATCAACTTTTTGAATATTTTCCGAAAGTACGCGCAGTTACGTCCAGCACACATAACCCATGAAAGATTTTTTATCGCATACAGAAACTCCAAATGTTCCAGACTTCCAGTGGGTATTAATACCATTGGAGCAACACCAAAGAAAATAGCTGAGTTCTTGGAGCTTCCAAACGCTAAAGAATATACAGGCCACTGCTTTCAAAGATCTTCAGCAACTTTTTTAGTTGACTCTGGAGCGGATATATTGATGCTAAAGCGACATGGAGGTTGGCAGTCAAATACTGTGGCTGAGGGGTATATAGAAGATTCTTTAGAAAATAAAAGAAAAATTTCCGAAAAAATTCTTGGTCAAAAATCTTTGGACGCTAACAACAAACGTGTTAAATGTAATGAATCCGAGTGTTCTACCAGCTCTACTAGTGGCATGAGTTTAATTGATATTGCTGTTGCAGATTCTATTACTATTCAAAGTTCAAATTCCTCATTAATTTTACAAAAAGAAATATCTCAACGAACTGTTTTAGGTTACCCCAGCATTAATTTTAATAATATAAGTAACTGTATTGTTAATATTTATAATAAATAGGTAAAACTATAGTCTGTGTTTATACTTGTTACTTTTAAGCACGTTGTTCCTGGTAACGTGCTTAAAAACATTTAAGCACGCTGCGCCTAAAAGGAGGTTATTAAAAAATAATAATGACAATCAAAAAGAGGTTATTATATAACGTCAGTAGAAAAAGGATTTTTTTTACAAAATATTTGTTTTACCTGCGAATGTCTCTACCTTGAATGATCAACATAATGTACACAATTTTCGGTCCTTGGGAGTAAAGCTAATGAATTTAGGTTTTTTGAAATAAGGACATAGTAACTCCATAAACCAATGCGTGGACATTTTGGGGCATCATATTTTTGGAACGCTTATTTAAAATCACAATTTAACCTCTCAATGTTTCCTTTAACTACCTACTTCACAATGAAATTACTCCAGCATTGCGAGAAATTGTTCAAAAAAATCATGACATTTTATTTACATGGACGCCTGCCCAATTTATTTTCCGTAGTAGATAAGGGAGTAAATATTTTTAGGAGTAGCGTTATTTAACTACGTTAGGTTAGAGTGGCAGACTTTGGTCCATGTAGTCCTATTAGGGGTCCAGTCTCATGTAGTCCTATTAGGTCCGTTGTAACACCATACGTGTTTCGTATAACCCATCTTCATCAGATCTTTGATGGTAAGTGCGGCATACACAGCACATTAATTTTAACAACTCTTTTAAACCAGCCGCTACTAACTCACAACTTGGTTGACTGAGCAAATTTCTGAATATCTACTATTCAGACATCTGCTCAGTCAACCAAGTTGTGAGTTGCTTATTTTCTATAGACTATTGAAAAACGGTTTATATTATTCAACTAAATTACTATAAATTACAGGCTACATTTTGCGATTTTTCGGCAAAAAATACTTCTTCCTGTGGGGACACTAAAAAATGACGATCTACAAAAATATTAGATGGGAGACGTTAACAGATTTTAAAAATGCCTTAAATGCCCTTACCGTAAAAGGCTTTTTGTGTATCAAGAGCAAATAGGACGTGGTTTGAACATTTCATGAAATTGTTAGTTATGTTTAATTTCATTATTTTAATATACGTATTACAAAATGCAATAATTCTCGAAACGTTCCTTAACAACCATTAACTTTTTTTATTTTTCTTTATTGGAGGAAAATTAGATCTTAAGTTTTCTTTTACTTATAAACGAATAAGGGATGTTGAATAATTTATAGGTGGATTAAATAATTAATAATATTATGGTATTGCAGTTAGATATTTTTTTAAATTATCATTTAAGTTTATTTATTTCTACTTACAATATATTTTGCTTTAAGTTAGGTAATAGTTACTTACGATATAAGTGTTCTAAAGATTCATATTACAATACGAGATGTTAAAGTTGTCAAACGAGGCGTCAGCCGAGTTTAATAAAACATCGAGTGTAGTAATATGAATTTACAACAAGAATATTGTACAAAATTTTATCTACTTTCATCTATGAATAAAAATATTTGGCAAAAGGCATTTTTTTAAATAAAAATGCACCTGTAAAAATGCACCTGCTATTAAGTTTACTAATCAAGTTTTTTATGTTACCTTTAGCATAGTTACTGTTTCGCATGGTTACTGTCGAAACTTTGTCAAACAAATTCAAAAATATAAAAAGCGTTTTTCAAAATGAGCGTTTCTGATGGAAGTTTACCCTCTGATATAAAAGCAGCGCAAACGAAGCGATCTCAAGTTTAGTTGCGACAACATCCAAGGCGCTGTATGAGTTGGAGTATCAGAAGTTTAAAGATTGGTGCAAAGCTAACAAAATAAAGGAGGTGTCTGAGAAAATCCTTTTGGGTTATTTTTCCGTGAACCAACGCTTCCAGAAACCATCTACACTATGGCCTCACTACTCAATGTTGAGAACTATGATTTCAGTCAAGAAAAATCAAGATATAAGCATATTTTCTCAACTAATCGCATTTTTGACAAGAAGTTCAGAAGGTTACAAGGCCAAAAAGTCCAAAGTTTTCACAAAGGAAGACGTATGTAAGTTTCTTAGTACTGCAGATGATGAAACATATTTACTTATGAAGGTTGTTATGATAATTAATCGGCATTTTTGGGGCTTGTCGGCGCCAAGAACTAGCTAAGTTAATGTTGGATCATATTGAACACAATGATTTGTATATAAAAATTGTAATTCCATTCTCGAAAACCAAAATTATGCGAGAATTTGTTATAACAGAAGGAAATGTGACAGGTGTCAACTGTTTAAGTATTTTTCAAAAGTATGCTAAACTTCGTCCTCTTAATGCAACTCACAGGCAGTTTTTTGTATTCTATGGAAAAGGAAAATGCACCTCCCAGCCTGTCGGAATTAATCGTTTTGGAAGTATATCAAAAAAGATTGCAACAAAACTTGGATTGAATAATCCCGAAGAATACAGTGGACATTGTTTTAGGAGGTCCTCAGCCACCATTCTAGTTGATGGTGGTGCAGATATGCAGATGTTAAAGCGGGGCTGAAAATCCTCTTCTACGGCAAAAGGCTACGTTGAGAATTCTTTAGAAAATAAGAAACAAATAGCAAAGAAGATCATGGGGTCAGACACGGATTTAATGATTGGAAATTCGAACGTAAAGGGCTCCATCACATCCATTTCTGGTATACAAATTTCTTACTGTTAAAAGTGTATTATTAATGTTTAGAATAATCCTTAAGTGTTATATTTTAATTAATAATTGGTAATTAATTTTATAATTGTTAATAATCAATCATTCTTCTAAAAAGTGTGGTTTTATTTAACAGCAAAATTTTAATAAAACAGGTTTTTTTCCATTACAGCACTAGTGCTATAAAGGCATCTATTACAGCACTAGTGGTGTAATAGATGCCCTTACAAAACGATTTACAGGACTGTAAAATTCATATTACTAAATGGAAGTATGAAAGTAGATAAAATTAGTTTTCTCATACGTTTTAAAATTTTTAAAAATTTTCCAAAAAAAATTTCTACACTCTGTATATAGTATTATCTGCCGCTTTGTGTCAGTGTGAACTTTACAGTAATTAAAAAATATATATTCATAAAATTAATATACATATTATATTTTACTTCAACTATAAAACAATATGTAAATTATATAAAAAAACATTTTATTATGACTCTAAGTTAGTTTAAATGCATCTTGTACAAGAGATAAAATAAAAATTCTCCTAAAAATATGTTATAATTTAACAACAATATTTTGTTGAAAAAAAAACTTTGCCGTATGTTTTCAGAACTCAAAAAATATATACATGTTTTCTTCTATATAGGAAGTGAAAGAAACTTAACCCCAAGTTTCCAACAATAAAGAAAAAATAAAAAAGTTAGCAGTTTTTAAGAAATAACCGGAAATAACTGAAAACTCGAGACAATGCAGAAAATCTTACAGTAGGAAGTTACCAATTTTAAAAAGTCATAACTCAAAAACTAGTCATAGGATTAACGAAGTCGTATTTACTCTCCAGAAGGGACATGATAAAGTGGGGTTAGGAACAAAAGACCCTATCTTCCTTGTAAGAAGGAAGATAGGGCTTTTTGTTCCTAACCCCACTTTAGTCATAAGATTGGATTGGATTACTACGAAATACAAAAAATTTAGATAAATTAGCCGAAAACCATTTCCCTTAAGTTTTGTGAGGGGTCCTTTGAGATCTTACCGAGTTATCAAATCAATTCCTTGTTAGTTGAGTAAAAATATTGCCATGATTCCAACAGTACCATTTTATAAAACATTTTTTTTCATTGGCAATAAATTCAAGACTGTTTACAATTACCACAATCAGTAGAGAAAGCAGCTATATAAATACAAACATTTATCACGTTCTTACTAATGGGTGTAAAACAATATATGGTTTATTTGTTTAACCTATTAAATAAATAACTTCTTTGTTTACCGTGAGAAACTAATTTGTTGATTTATTTGCAAAAAAAATAAAAGTCTAAACATTTTAAAAACTTCACACGGATGGTCGATGTTGATAGAGATAACTTTTACCGCGGTATTTAATAATAAATATTAAACCCGACGTAAAAAAAGCCAAAATTTTGGATAAAGTGTCAATTATTATTGCCCTTTACCTTTTCACGGAAGTACAGTTGTATCCTCTCACATTTTTCCTAGAGCGTGAGTATTAAAATTACAAAACCTAAACAGAATAAGAAAGCATACTTATCCTTCATTTTCTTTAATATATTAAAAAACAATTACTGCCTACGCGTTTCGGTAAAAACCATCATCAAGGCTAGCCTGCAGTAAATAAGGGGTGATTAAAATAAGATAAATAATAAAAGGTTTATATTACTTATAGGTCAAACACTTAGTCGAAGACATAACAATGGTACCGTACTCTTGATTGTCTGGTTTATCCTTTTTAGTCCCCCAGAGGTCCTCAGTCTTCGGCACCCCTCTCTCTAGGTCCCGATATTAGAATTCACTAATAACATACTGCATTCTTTTATCCACTTAAGTTCTGAGCATACTTTTTTATTAATCGTATGCTCAGGGATCGAACCCGGACCGCCACGGTCGAATACCAGTAACTCACCATGGAACCACTACTGCGGTAGTATTGTTTGTTTACTAGCATAATATAAAAACAAGATACAATTTTTTTAGAAAACAAACTCACAGGAGAATTTATCCTTTTAATATAACCCAGTTTTCAACTGTTCAGCTACCTACGTCGGTCAAACGGGCCGCAAGTTCTCGGTCAGAGTGGGTGAACATTGTAAAGAGATTACGAAAGCCAGAACCCAGAACCTTTCTCCTTCAAAGATCAAATCAAATTTTTCTAGACACATTTATACTGAAGACCACTCTTTCAATCCGGATTCAAATACTAAATACCTTCATCTGTGTAACAAGGGCAATAAACTAGATCTTCTTGAAATTTTAGAAATTAACAAAATTATAAACAATATCAACATAGACTGTCTAAATGACCAGATTCAACACAGCTGTTCTCACTTTTTCAACTCTCTTGATTTTGATTAATAACCTACTTGTTACACCCTTTTCTTTAATTAAAATACTCTTACAATACATTAAGTTTCTTCAACCTTTCTGGCTTTCGCTTTTTCTTATGTCCCCATAGTATAAGAGTCAATTTTTGAAGGTTTCCACTCATATTACTTATAAGTTTGAACATTTTGTATTGATTGCACCATATTGTTATTTTGATTTTATTAACATTTTCATTGTACCTTCCCATTTCCCAAGGTAGATATTTTGGCTCCTACATTCTGCCTACTTATCTTGGGTTATGTAATCAGATATCTTTTGTAAACCTTGACTGAGCTTTGAAATTTTAAGCGATCCTATATTCTCTCTGTGATATTCAAATTTCATACAACCTACTTTTCTTTGTTTTAGCCTTCAGCTTAACAATTTTTCTCTGTGTTCTCACCTAACTTCAGACATCTGAACTGTCACCAAATTTATCTTTTTGGAAACGTGGTGGCGATCGCGCCTAATTTTATTTAATCCATAAGATTCTTTGAAAAAAAGTTCGTTTATTCTACAAAATGCTAAATAAACTTAGCAAAGTCTACTTTTTATAATTTTTTTATTCTTAACTAATAAATCGACATGTGGTAAGTTTTCACAATTTTTGTCCATTCGATGTAACCTAAAAGAAATCTCTCTTTTTCAGGTATTCATCTGACGAACCTTGTCAGAACTGCCACTTTAAACAATAACCCTTAAATTTTAACATAATTTAATCTTCCTCACACTTCAGTTTTCTGTTATGACCAACCTTCAATTTCTCGATTAATTATTAACTTTTTCTTTTCCACATTTTTCCAACCATTCTTCTCAGACAGAGATGTTATATTTTTTATTCTGCATATTATAAACTTTTACAGTGCCATGAGCCTGAATCCCATATATTTTTATTGTTACAATACCACGTGCGTATTAGTTTTCTCACAGTTCTATTTACTGAACTTACTATTTTGATGCTCCGTTAAGGTGATATCTATTAGTTTCTTCTTTTTTCATTCATTCTCCTGAAGATGAATGCTTCTGCATTCGAAACATGTAGAGATAAAAAGTTTCTCTGAACATACGAGATTCTTTAATTTAATATAATAGTGGAGGAAGACTTTGTGTTCTTATTTCTTTCCTTCTAACCCAGTTTTGTTTAGAATATATAAAATGTATTTAAGAAATCGTTAAACCAGATAGTTTAGACAAATATCCACAGCAACTTCGAACCCAACTATATCTTAAATGGAGGATGTCCATATAAATGATAATTTAACAACTGACAAATCTTCAATACAAATAACGCTTTTTAAATTTTGAAAAATGTTTCTGATACAGGTGACACAGCTGTGAAACAAGTTTTGGATATACAGGGTGAGTCGATACTTCTTTTTAGCTGTGTATAGAAAGCATTAAAATAAACAACTTTTTCAAATACCTTTTTTAAAAAAACTCAAAAATAGGCGAGATAGAGAAGGAATAAATTTAAGTGCGGACCTGGTCATAAAAATATAGCCCGCTATAGTTTCTGTTGTTTTTCTTATCTCTTATTAGTATTAGTCATATTGGTAGTGTTAATCAATACGCTGCGAACTGTTTTTCTGAAGCAAGTTAATTTTAAATTGGTGACACGTAAAAATGGTAAAATTTGAAAACAATCAACTAATGGATATGGCCGATGAACTGGCTAGAGCCGGATCATCTCAAAAACTCAGGGGCCCTGAACCCGCCCTTGGCATATTAAAACAGCCAACCAGAGCAACATCAGACAGGTGGGCGCAATAACAACACCTATTCCGATGGAACAGGATACCTGGTCATATCCAAGCGAGGGCCACAATTGGAAAACCCTCCAAAAAGTTATCAACTGGAATGATGCCTTTAACGCTTACCCAGCTAAAACAAGTGGTCGGCCTACTAACAGGCCACTGCTAGTAGGAATTTACAATGGTCCCATTGAATGCAGGCTTTGCGGCGATGAGGATGAGACCGCCTCACATATCATATATAACTGCGAAGCACTGACCCGAAGAAGACTCAAAATCTTCGGAAATATCCAATGTGGGGATAACCTCCCTTATGACAAACTTGGTAGGAATTTGCTGGACCTTATAAAAGGAACAAATCTTTTCTAGCAAGATAGGGAAGCACAATTAGCCACTAGGTTGCAGTGCAAGAAGCTTGGGCCGAACGCCCGATCCGCCTTAAACCAACCAACCAACCTATGGTGCTAACTTACTGTAAGTGTCCTAAAAGTGCGGGTGTTTCTTCGAGATTAAACGCAGAACGCTTTCCCTTGCGGGCTCATCCTATACCCAGAAGTTTTCTTAATGTTATTCAACGGGCAAGTTAGGCAATACCGTATTTGATTCGTAGTGTAATAAGAGGTATCAACTTAGTAATCACACTGTATTCACACCATACAAGTTTTGCCTTGAGAGTAAAACAGCACACACACACAACCACTTTTAAAACACGCATCCATAAAAAAAAGTATATACATTTAAAAAATATTTATAAACCAGCATCACCTTATATTGTTAAGGTCGTGCTTGGTGCTGTATAAACGCATACAACATTTTGTAAGATCCCATACAATAGAATTAGAAAATATATCATTAGCTTCATTGTGATATGCCTAATAACAAAGCTATTTTCCCCTTAAATTAGTAATTAAACTGCTTAACAAATTCAACAATTTTTATTATAGAACTTTAACCTATTTATTCCACTATCGTAATGTCAACGACTTACTAGCATGCGTTTTTATCGACGTGGCGCAGCGCGGCGCCATCAATCGTAAATAGCCTCTGAGCTATTTTAAGAGGGACTTAATAAATATTATTCTCGCTAATTACCCAGACCATTCCAGAAGTAAAACTGTTGAGAATCTGGCTAACCGTTAAAGAACATTAAAACACAGAGTAAACAGAACACGAATTAAAGTTAATAATGAATGTACATATGTACCTACACAGGCACACTAATGATTACCTAAATATGTTTAATATATCATTTACTAAGCCTTGCAATTATTTTAATGCGAAAATGACTGTCCCTTGTTATACTTAGTTTTATAAATTTTATATTCAAGTATTGATAAGGTTTACCTGCTATAATTAGAACATGCTGTAAGTACCATCTAGACTAGAACCTAGTATGGCAACGTATAATAGGCCATAAGTTTTCGGAATCAAGTTGTAATGAGAAATATTCAATAAATTATAAGTAAACGATAACCGAAAGAAACGGGAATCACACCATAGATTTATATATTTAGGAACAACGAACATAGAACATATTCTTTTGTGTGCCCAATTTCTACCACAGGGTTTTTACGCCGAACCTATTTGATATAGTTGCGTGTTCGTTTCCTTTCCTTAGTCAGATTCTGTAGCCTTACTGATAAGCCATAAGATGGCGAAACGCGTCTGGGGGTAAATTTGACAAAATGAAAGGACACTCTTCCTTTTATGTACTTATAGTTTTTGTTTCATAGACCGATGCCAGTTTAGCGTTGCCTTTCAGAACTCCTGTAATTGTGACTAGTGTCTTTACAGGTAGCTTCTCTCAGCATTTACTTATTTTTATAAGTTTACTGGAGGCGCTGGGTTTACTCTTTAGTGTCCAACTTCGACACTGATCGCGCCGCAGGCTCCATCCTACATGGTTTTTACGTCTGAACTATTCGATATAGTTGAGTGTTCGTTTCCTTTTTTTCGTCAGGTTCTGTAGCCTCACTGATGATCCATAAGATTGCGAAACACGTCGCGGGATGAATCTGACGAAATGGAAGGAAACTCTTCTTCTTCTAGAATATTTTTAAATAAAAACACACAGATTAATCAACTACGATGGCTCTGAAGGACCACAGATAAATTTAAAATACTTAAAATTGCCAAATACAGAAGTAGAAATTTCCACCTATTATGTGGAAATTGCCACTTATTAAGTTGTCCTAAAAGTACCTATAAGTCTCAACTGGCAAGCAGCAGAATCAAGCAGTACAGGGTGATTCATTAAGGTCGACGAGCGGCCATATCTTGAAAACTACTGAGCATAGAAATTCAGGAAAAAAAAAGTGGCAATGAGAAAATCCTGGAAATAATTTTTAGGTTCCGCATTTTGCCACAGGATGGCGTAATTAAAAAATAAATTAAAAAATTTTACATATCTCCGAAAATTCCACATTAAGGTATATCTTTGATAACACCATTAATAAGCTTGGACAATTATGCATCATTTTGGTCTTATGTTCATTGGCGTACCGACTTTAATAAGAGGGGGGGGGGGGGGGAAGGGGGGAAAGTGTAATAATTTAAATCGCTGTAATTTATAAACGACTTATCCGATTTTAGCAAACTAAATATTGTTTGGAAGAGAAATGTATGTACTTTCACCAATCGTATTTAGTTGTCCATAATAGTTCTCAAAAAAAAATGCTAGAGGGCGCCATTTGTAATAATAACACATTTTTTGATTTTACTCCGATAAAATAAATCGTACGGTATAATTATGACCATAATCGAAAAGTAGATGACATTAAATTTCATCAAGTCAGCAAATTTTGCTTGAAAAAATATAAAAGCCGCAGCTCGATATCTCCGTTCCTATCAGCGTTATCGCCAATAGAATAATTTTAAAAACTTTAAATGAAGCGATTATATATTTTTTAGGAAAAAAGTGGGACGCCACTGATATTTTTCCATGTGGATATTATTTCGGATTAGCCTGGTCAATTCTGCATAAAAATGGTCTCTTGCGTTTTTCTACTCAGGCACACTGTTCTTAATTAAAATAATTAAATTAACTTAGACGGGAAGAAGCATGCCTATTAAGTAAAGGTGGTCATTTCCAACAATTTTTATAAAACAAAATTTTTCATTATCAATGTTAATAATAATAATAAATAGTAAAACTACGCCACCTTGTGGCAAAATGCGGAACCTAAATATTATTTCCACTTTTTTTTCCTGAATTTCTATGCTCAGTAGTTTTCAAGATATGGCCGCTCGTCGACCTTAATGAATCACCCTGTACTGCTTGATTCTGCTGCTTGCCAGTTGAGACTTATAGGTACTTTAAGGACAACTTAATAAGTGGAAATTTCCACATATTAATTGGAAATTTCCACATAATAAGTGGAAATTTCCACTTCTGTATTTGGCAATTTTAAGTATTTTAAATTTATCTGTGGTCTTTCAGAGCCATCGTAGTTTATCGATTCAAACAGTCTCTATTTACAAAAAAATACAGACCAACCAATTAATTATACTAAAAGCGTCAGTTTCCCAGTAACTTACAAACGGCTTCACTTTCTGCAATGTTTTATTTTGCTTTTCAAAGCCAATCTCATCGATCTTTCAATTTCCATTATGGCTTCATATAAAAAAGTTTAAACAAAAAATTAATGTATGTTTTGCTTCTGTGTGATCCAGAATAACTTCAAAGGATACATTCCTTATACAACAGTATCGCAACAGATTTATGGCTGACTTAAGTGAAAATTAAGTGACATGTGTTCTACGAAACGGACGCCGTGAGTTCGGTTTTGTTTATTTCTTATCAAACATTATGTTAATCGATATAAAGCTTAAAACTTTTATAGCACTCAAAACTTTTTTTTTTTTTAATTGTATTTCCTAAAACATTTGTATTTACATTAAATATGATAAATTAATTTTAATTTTTAAGCCGTTATAACTTTAACTCTTGGGGTCTTCCGCTATTCCAATGTGTAGTGTAATATTTACAAATGGCTGACTATACAAAGGTCTTTACTCATTACACTACTTATTTTTTATACCATAATTATTATATTACGTAACAAGTGATGAAAATGATACTCTTCAAATGATGAGATATTTAGCACGAGGCGTCAGCCGAGTGAGGAAAATCTCCGAGTAATAACTTTCACACGAGTAATGTACACTATTTTTCCTACGACCACAAAAAATTATTAAAAAAGCCTTTGATTTGTGAAAAAAAAAATTCAACACTAGTGTTGAAATTAGCATACTTAGGATTATGTTCCACTTAATACACCTGGTTTCATAGTTTGTCAATAGGGTTTTCCTTTATTTGTAGTTTAACTTTTTCATTTTATCATATTTTATATATCATAGGAAGAACTGGAATCCTGGATTGACTTCTGATTAACCAGAATGAAAATTTTTTAATTTAATCAAGGAAAGATGCATTAAACATAAATTTAAAAAATCCACCCAACAAGGTAGATTTCAATTTAGAATAATTCTATAAATTATTTAATGTTTTTATAAAAAAAAGTCAAATACACCTGATGGGATTTAAACCTGTGACCTTGCGATCTGTAGGGTAGAGCCTATTCTCTACGCTATGGCTACCGATAAATCTTATTTAATACATGAATGACATTTTCTTCAGCGCGATTTGTTTTTTCTGGTAATAGATTTTCCATTATTGACATTTTTTATAATTTCAGATAGCGTATTTTCACATTCTAATCCTGAATCAATCGACAAATACATGATAAATAAGTTAAACACTTTACAATTACTGCTTTCTAAAATTTGTTCTTTTTAATAAATAGGGGTGGTTTGTCAAATTGGCACCATCTGTTTAAATTAAATAGTGTGCCTTGTATTTCAACACTAGTATTGAAATATTTTTTTTTAACACGCGTGTGATATACAGCGCTTTCTAGCCAAATTACCCGTGCTTTTTTTCTCATTTTCATAGGTGGTCGTAGGAAATTTTTTTATCACTTTTAGACTGACATTTAAAGTGATCTTCACATACGAATAAACACAATAAAATATAAAATGGTAAACATTAAAATATTACAGAAAACATGCAATGCTCATGATCTTTAAAGCGACTTAAATTAATCAATTTCTATAAAAACATAATACTGGGTATCGTCGGTCTCTATAAATTAAAGTAAAAATTAGACCATCGCGAGGGCGTAAATATGCCGATTGATGAAAGGAATCTTGAGTATTTAATTCTAAGAGAGTTTTATTCATTGCTCAAATTAGATATCTCCACTCGTTTTTTAGATATAAAAAATGTTATTAGGGAAAGATGTAATACCCTAATTGAAACGTCAATTGGATTGGACGTTTCGTCTGTAAGCGATATTCATCAAATCAACTTTGTTAAATGATTTATTAATATATTCCTTGGAAAATAACAACTTACATCGGATACTGGCAATTAATGTCTATGTCATAATAACTGTTATAACTGCCTACCTTCGGCTCTCATACAGACGCCGAATGTTCTCATTATGGCGTTAAAATTTAAAAAACTATAGATTATTTTAAAAGTCCCTAAAACTGTATTTAAAATTCCTCGTCCATATTTAAAAAATTTGAATCGACGGTGGTATTCAAAGAACGAAACGTCGCATTTGGAAACTAATAACATCATCTTGTAGAACATAAAAATTGCTATGAAAAAGTGTTTTTTGTTTTTTCTTAAGTCAAAAATTAGAGCGCAAAAAATCGCGCAAATATTTCCGAAGAAAATAGTTGCCATTTTTTTTTCATCAACTCATTTACATTCAACCATTTTCGTATCTGTTCTCATTTTCTAGATCCCCATGTAGGTACACGAATTTATAGCACCCTATAGCTGTACAAAAGCCTATTATCAGTATTGTCTGTGTGTCAAACCATGGCGCAAACAAATTAATAGAAAAAATTATTTTAAGGAGATTTTTTTTATGGGGTTGATGAAAAATAAAAAAGAGATTAAAGTTCCGTGGCAATGTTAAACATGTGTTTGAAGGTTGAAGACAATTATGTTTCTTGAATGATAGAAGACTTTTGGAGCATTGTCTTTATTTGCTTGCAAAGAAGAAATTTACTCCATCAAGATCGACCTCAACAAAAATGACCACCCCAAGAGATTAGTGGATAAAATATTGGAGACTCGTAAGAATCGGCCAAATACAAAGAAGCAAAAAGATGCACAACCAACACTTAACATTCCGTATGTTAAAGGAATATCTGAAAGAATTAGAATACTAGGATAGCGATACAACATTAATACGGTATTTAACTCGACCGACACTTTAAGAAGCCACCGAACGAAGACGAAACCAATAAGCCAAAAAGACAGGAAAAACTGTGTCTACCGGATCCCCTACGAATGTGACTAGTCTTATATTGGTGAAACCACCCACCAGACTAAGACCACTCAAATACGCTAAAGGGAGAGACTGAAAAATCAGATGCGGCCGCCCATGCCTTGACACACTGCCATATAAGCTGGACAGAAGCTGAAATCCTGCCTAAGGAACCATGCCTTGACACACTGCCATAAGTTGGACAGAAGCTAAAATCCTGCGTAAGGAACCACACTAGAGAAAGAAGAAATTTAAGGAAGCTGCTACCATACATCAGAACCCAGGTTGTTTTGGTATTATTAAACAAATCTTAGAATAATACAGCACACGAACTTCACGAACTGAACGCATAACTGCACCCATCTCATTTATGCTCCAGTGTACCTAGCTAGTATAAATAGAGCTGTACTTATTTAGGATTCACCTGAAGACGACTGAAGATACTTAGCAATTGAAACGTTCTGGTTTAAAACAAATAAAGCCAATGCAAAATACCGCATCCAGGGAGCTTTAAAAATAGAAATTTTGAAGCTATAGATTTTAATTCAAGCTTATAGAAGCTACACCATGTCTATGGTTCGACCCTTTTTTTAATAAAGGGAAACTTACTTTATAAAAACATTATGTATGTCAAAAAAGAGATATTAAATACCGTATAATTTAAATGTGTAATTTGCCGTCAGCCAAATTTTAAATAGACAAATTAGGCGTTCAATGCCTACTCTGTGTAACCAGTTAACAAAATATTTATTTAATTATTAATTTACATAAATATTTGATTTAATTTTAACAAAAGCACTAAATTAAGCCCATTGGATTTTCGAGGTAGTGGAGCTAATTAAAAATGGCTTTAAAGTTAAACAATTTTCTCTATATTTATATTTATTACTAGTTTATGTCAGCCATAGAAATCCCAGTTACGATTTTATGCATATGATTGTAAATCACTACCTTTAATTACTAGCTTTATATATAATATATATTTGAAATAATTATTAATATGTTTAGTTTTAAATTATAGTTTATAACTATTTAAATCGATCTGCCGACTAAATTTTTAAATCGATTTGTTAAATCTTTTTAGAGAAAGCAATTTCTAGCTATTTTTTATTATTATCTATCCTTATTAATTTTAATAGTTGGTCGACAAATGGTTCCTCTGCATGCCAGTTTTCTTGTTTATATTCACTCTGTATCAATAAATACATAGATACTTGATTCGACTTCGGTTCATCTTCTTTAGTCAAGGAAATACCTTGAGACAAGTTGTAATTCTTCTGTTGTTTTCTGAACAGAAAAATTTCAACTTGTCTCAAGGTATTTCCTTGACTGAAGAAGACGAACCGAAGTCGAAACAAGTATCCAAACTTAACAGGTCGAAACAAGTATCCAAACTTAACAGGTAGAATACTTTTGCTTCTTTATGTTTCAAAACTTTGCTTTTGAACAAAAGGAAAATGCGCCCCAAATTCGTGGAGATTTGAGAAATTCCAAACGTTCTTTTGCTCTTGTCAAATGAATTCGAAGCAGGGTGCATTATGAATGCTTTTGACCTTCCAGGTCTCAACAGTTAGGCGAAGAAGCCTAAGAGCCAATTTGATTAAAATTGATTTTGTTATTTATTTGACAATAACTATTGACCGATAACCCAGGAAACTTAACCTATATTATAAAAAAAAAATTCTACTCCCACATGGAAATTTGCTGTTTCCTTTACACTTAAGTGGCAAGTAAAGTAGGCTATTCCAGTTAACTGTACGGGAAAATCTCATATCCATCCTAGATACGTAATGAAATTGACCAACCACAGTAGTCAATTACAGAGAAACCATTGTTATTTTTAAAAGTACTGACCAATCACAGTATATTATTTTTACTGAGGCTCCGCCTTCTTTTTCAAGACACTAAATTATATAATTTAAATGCATATGGTACAATTTGTTATTAATTTGTTCAATATAATAAAATCTAGACGCATTTATATTAGATTTATCAATAATGCCACCTGCTGAATGTGCATAGAAAATTAATTTCATGTAGCATCATTTATCAGTTGGTTTTCCGATAATTAACTAAACGCTTCAATAGTCCAGACATTAGAGGGTTGAACTTTGGAACCAATGGTCGTGAGTTAGAGCCCGGCAATCTACAAACTTTTTTTACATTTTTTAGCATAAGGTCGTAGAAAAAATATACTGTTCAACTCGAGTGGATTGTCCATGTTGCCCTCGGAAGTTTGATCACTCCGCCTACGGCGTTGTGCTCATTTTACTTCCTCGTGCGATATGGACATCATCCACTCTTGTTGTACAAACTACTATTGGTGGTTGGTTAATAACAATCAACCTATACATTATTAGGCAGGCTTATAAAAGATTTTAAGGTAAGTTTTTGTGGCTTTATTTGTGTGTCGTTAGAAAATTCTGATTTTTTTTTTTAGAATCAATTCAATTTCCATCTCCTGTTTGACGTACCTTTTTCACCAGAACATAGCCCAAAGCATTCTATCGCAAAAACCATTATACGATATATTATTAGCTGAGATTATAAAGTCTGTGCTTTAGGCTATGAAAGACATTTATTTTAAAAGTATATATTAGGTATATCATAAAGCCCCTAAATTGCCATGTATCGCTGCAGGCCATTAAGTATACGAGGAAAGGTCTTTGCTTCCCTAAATATACATTTAAAGTGTGGCACAGTCTGTATGAAATTCTACGCCTTGCATTTTTGGAATATAGGGAACTCCCCTAAGTCGACTAATGCATATGTTACATTTAAAAAAGAACTCGCATTTAAGTACGCAGTGGGATAGTAGGTAATCATAGTAAAACAGTTTTTATAAATTGTATAGATGTCGCGGCCTCATAAATACAGGGTTGCCCAGAAGTCCGGAATAAAATTAATATCAATTAAAGGAAAAAGATCTAGGAAAAACGCTCGGACCCTTAAATTTTTATTTTTAATTGTGCATTTTTTGACATAAAAAAATAATATACAGGGTGTCGCATAGAATTGTCGTCACGTCTTTGACAATTTTTTTTAATGGAACACCCTATATATTGTATTATTTTCTGATTCCCCACAAAATTCTACGCTTATGTTGTAAATGTCATGTGTCTAAATTCAATAGTTTTTGAGATATTGACGTTTAAAATATGGCATTTTTTGACTTTAACAGGCTGTATCTAATATTGGAACGGTTCATCTTAGGGAAAGATGGTTTTCACCTCCCTATCTTAGTTTTTTATTCTCTATCCAAAGAAACCAACCTCCGATTTACCATGTTAAACCAAAAAACCGGTTTTATATGGTAAATCTGAGGTTGATTTCTTTGGATAGAGAATAAAAAACTAGATAGGGAGGTGAAAACCATCTTTCTCTAAGATGAACCGTTCCAATGTTAGATACACTTTGTCAAAGTCAAAAAATGCCATATTTTAAACGTCAATATCTCAAACACTATTGAATTTAGACACATGATATTTACAACATAAGCGTAGAATTTTGTGGGGAGTCAAAAAATAATACAATATATAGGGTGTTCCTTTAAAAAAAAATTGTCAAGGACGTGACGACAGTTCTATGCGACACCCTGTATAATATTTTTTTATGGACAAAATGCACAATTAAAAATAAAAATTTACGGGTCCGAGCGTTTTTCCTAGATCTTTTTCCTTTAATTGATATTAATTTTATTCCGGACTTCTGGGCAACCCTGTATATAAATTACTGTACTTTAGTAATAAATAATGATTGTTTAAAATTGTTGTTACCTTGACTGCCCATTTCTAGGTACTAACGCCACTAACGGTAAAGGTTAGTCATACAATGTTGTAAACCAAACTTTCAGATATGAACTCTCAGTAATCAGGCAAGCAAAAAAGTTTTTGAGACCCGACAGTAAAGTAGCGAAATTTATGTATGAAAAGATTGGTAGCCAGTTTGGAAAGTTTTTAAGATTAATCGGTCGTCATTTAATTTTTTGAATATTACGTTATTTTTGTGTTTTATCCTTAGCACAGAAGAATGACGCTAATCGCTGGACTAGAAAAAACACTTCAGATTTTGACTAACCAAAAACTTTCTATTAGGCAATCCAACGATGTGTCAAATTGTCGGCTGGATGGCAAATACTGCTTTATGATTGGTACACGTGACCATAAAATTAATTTTCCTGGTGGCATTTAACGGGTGACTCAATGCTTTTTGCCATCCATCCGCCATATTGAATCACGTGGTTTGGATTCCCTAATTAGGCAATCCAACGATGTTTCCAAATGGCAGCTGGCTGGCAAATACTGCTTTGTAATTGGTGCACGTGACCATAAAAATAATGTTGCTGGTGGCATTTAACGGGTGACTCAATGCTTTTTGCCATCCAACCGCCATACTGAATCACGTGGTTTGGATTCCCTAATTATGAAATAAAACACTAATGGTTTATAATTTTCACTTGTATACTGTCAACATGACATGTGTTTCGCTGTCACTGCAGCTTTAGCTTCAGATCACACCCGGATTATGAATTTTCCTACGACCACCTATGAAAATAAGAAAAAAGCACGGTTAATTTCGCTACCACCGTATATCACACGCGTGTTGGAAAAAAATATTTCAGCACTAGTGTTCAAGGCACCACCCTTATTTATTAAAAAGAATAAATTTTTGAATACAGTAATTATAAAGTGTTTAACTTATTTATCATGTATTTTTCGAGTGATTCAGAATTAGAGTGTGAAAATACGCCATCTGAAATTATTAAAAAATATTAATAATATACTAGAAAATCTATTACCAGAAAACATAAATCGCGCGAGAGTGTCATTATATTAAACAACAAATCTTTATCGATAGCGATAGCGTTGAAAATAGAGCTCTAGCCTACAGTTCGCAAGGTCACAGGTTTAAACCCCCTCAGGAGTATTTGACTTTTTTTTTTATAAAACCATTAAATAATTTATAGAATTATTTGGAATTGAAATCTTCCTTGTTGGGTGGATTTTTAAACTTATGTTTAATTCAATTTTTCCTTGATTAAATTAAAAAATTTTCATTCTGGTTAATCTAGAAGTCAATCCAGGATTAGTTATTCCTATACAAATAAGGGAAAAGCCTATTGACAAACTATGAAACCAGATATTAAGTGGAACATAATCCTAAGTATGCTAATTTTAACACTAGTGTTGAAATTTTTTTTTTCAACAGTAGAAATATTTGTTTCACAAATCAAAGTTTTTTTAAATAATTCTTTGTGGTCGTAGGAAAAATAGTGTACATTACTCGTGTGAAAGTGATTATTCTAAAACTCGGAGAATTTCCGCACTAGGCTGACGCCTCGTGCTAAATATCTCTTCGTTTGAAAAGTATCACTTTCATCACTTGTTATGTAATATACTAGTCCATTAGCCTGGTGCAATTACATTTATTTAATTTGAATCAAGATGGATGGCTTGGTACAGATTCATCAATAAGTTGCTATTTCTAAATAACGACGACGAGCAAAACCAAACATTTTTTAGTAGATAATATTGTTTAAAGTTTACGAAAATGTACCAATTGCTTTATTTAATTATGTCTCCTTGAATAAAAGTTATGATTGACCGAATAAAAAGATTCTCATGACATCATTGGAATGGGAGTGATAAAATCAGGAGCAATTTAACAGTATTAAAGGCCGCTCCTTACATATTTCCGGTCAACGTAATGCAGCGGTCTGAACTGTATATTGTTCATATTACAACGCAATAAAAAAGTAAATATATAGAGTGTTTTTAACCGAAAAAAGTAAGCTTCCAAAATGCAGAAACTTTGAACGTTTTTTATTTTAATTTTTTAAGATAGTTAGGTTAGGTTTTGCGACTTCTCATTTAATTCAATTGAAATTAAAACTATAAATAACGTAAAGAACTTTACTGTTAAATTTTTTCAATATTGATCTATTATTTACGTCATGAAACTAGAGATAGTGGCCGAGGGATTAATTGATTGCTCCAAACGTTGTCCTTAAAGGCATTAAAATAAGATGGTAAATCAAGTAAGTACGAGAGAAACTAGAAAACATATTTACTTAGCAATGGCATGCCATAGCAAATGCTTCATTCAGGATCCAGACTAACAAAACAGCTGCTTCAAATAAACAGAAATTGTAGCATTATTTTTTGCTTAAGCACTTTATTTGTATAAAGTGGTACGAAGGAGTATGCTCCATTGTACATTAAGTACAACCCGTTTATATTTCTAATTGATTTTATCCAAGGTAGAGACTTAAGAGTTTAAATTTACCTGTTTATTTATGATATTTTGCTTCTATGGTTATAGGTTGTGCTTTCAATGCATCCTTTAGTGTTCAATCATCTATAGGGTGGTATTTGACTAGTAATAGTAGTGTAGGAGGTTTAATTATCCTCAATTTTCTCTTAAGTCCCTTTTTTATGTAAATTTTAATTCACTGTTTATAACAAAAGTTTGTTTATACCATGTTTGGGTCAAAAGTTTGGTTACTTGATATTAAAACTGACAATTAAGTCAGAGAATAGTTGTAACGTCGGCATCGCGCGAATACAACCGACCTTAACTGCAGAGTATGCGGACAAGTTAGGGAAGCAGTACAGCACATAGTTTGCCATTGCGAGTCACTAGATCAGAGGAGGCAACCAATACTCGGGCAACCAAAACTGGAACCAGACAACATCTTGATCCTCTGCCGAGTTGACCTGCACCAACTAGTACTAGGAACTTGCATCACTGAATGGGTGTGAAAATCAAACAGGGTGAGCACAAACAATGGGCTTAACCTGACCGGAAGAAAAAAAAATAAAAGAAATACTCTACGGGACCCAGTAACGTTGTAGAGTAACAATTTTTTTCTAATTATATGTCAAATTTTTATTCAATTTTTTATTGTATGTTTTTTGAAGTATTTTTACAGACGCTTGCTGGCTCTTTTTTATCTACCTGGAGTCCTATAGGAGGATACATATAAATATCTTTATTTAGTTCAAAAAATGCAGATTTAACAAACAAAATTATAATAATTGTTGGCAAAAAACTTGTGCAAAAAGAACTCTATGCAATATAATAACTGCAATCATTCTTGATCTTGTTAGTGTAAAGTGTTTTTTGCCACTGGCGTTCTTTTTGTCATCAAATTTTTTGTTTATAGATTATAGGTACTTAATAACTGGCAGCAGAATCAAAACGTACCCATTCAAGAATTTTTTTTAACTTTTCAAGCCAGGTTGGATCCCTTTGGGTAAATTTAAGCAGCCTAATTAGTAAATCAAAAATAGGGCTTACCGGGCCACTTTGATTGGGAGAAAATAATTTGTGACAATGTCATTTATATCACAGTCAAAGTAACCTGGCTGCTTATTTATTGTTTAAAATCTTTGAGCAACTCGACGTTATAGTAATCTATAAAAAAATCCTATTTATTATGCGAACGATAATTATGATGTTTAATAATTGATTTGATAATTTAGCTATTTTCCAATAATACCTTCACCTATCCATAATTTAATTTAAATTTATTGGGAATAATAAGTGGGTTGTACAGGTGTCATAATGTTCATGTTAGTATAATTTAATTTTTCATAATGGGTGTATAAATCAGGCATTAAGTTAAATTTTTACTGATATTAATTAGCATAAATAACACAAACAGATTTTAGTTGGAAGACTTAAATGCTTACATCTCAGTAATTATTAATAATTTTATATTGATTTGGTTTAACGTGTCACGTTTACTAGAAATTTAACATCAAAAAAGCAGAAAGTAGACGATATTTACACATTTTAAAAAATAGGTAACAATTAGTTTTATATTGAATTAGTAAGTTTCACTGTTGTTTTTTGCTTTTAGATTGCTATAAGAGCACTAGCGCGAGGAACCTTTTATTTTATTTACAACAAATTACTCGAAGCCTTACCCGAGGGGACCTACAGCTTAAAGTGGGTTCCGAACCACGATCCTCGGTCATGCGACACCCTCCAGGGCTATTAACCCTTGATTTCTTGCCATTGCATGACCTACCGATTGAGGAGTGTGTATCTTCTTCCGCACCTCACGAGATGTCCAATCTCATCAGGCCTGGTTACCGACGAGAATGGGGTGCGTTGGGAGATGATACATTTTACACTCTTCCCTGAATTCTTAAATCCACTGAATTTCGGATGTACCGGTCGCCACGGTCGAATGCCGGTAACCCACCTCTAGCCACCGCCGCGGTTGACATATCTATGACACAACGGAAAATTTTTGAGTGTGCCCAGATTACTTGCAATTGATCTGTGTTCATGAAATAAAGCCCAACAATATATTTTTATCGTATCATTGAAGATTAAGTCATTTTTATATGATATCTTTATCAATAATCATAAACCTACTAAAACCTACATAACACCTTAGTTACTCATAATACATTAGTTACCATAATTTAATACGTTAGTTACGAAAGCATCGTTAGATACCAAATAATATTAGAACTATTTTTCGTGAACATGTAAAACAATATTTTGACAGTTTTCAAATTTGATGGATACACCTTTGTCTTTAACGTCCACGATCTTAGGTATGCCCTCTGAAGACAGATTAATGACCGAGCAAGCACTCCTTTCGATTTCGTGCGGTTCCCCAGTGCTTAATCCACTGCCGGAAACATCGCCGATTTGAATCCAACATTTTTCTTCTTGATGAAATGTATTAAGGCGCCGTATTTGTCGATTTTCCATCTTTCCTTCAGTTCTAAAGTCGCTCGTAATATGGAATATTTCGGCCATAAGGATGAAGCAGAGTATTCCTCAGAGAGTTTTGCGAAATACGCCAGCAATACTGTTTCTTCTGCACCTTGAACATGTACTCTGTTTCGCCACTCACAAAACTGCCGATATTTTTTTTCATAATGGATTTTAAATTTGTTTGGAAGCAAGTTCAACCTTATAATGTTGCCTGCAGCTAATAAATCGTCAGGAATATCAAAATCTTGCATGATTTTAATGATGACTTTTTGAAATGACATAAAACCTTGCTTTTATTTTCGCATCGCCGTTGTCAATGATACGATAAAGCTTTGAATACAACTCGATTATTAGCGATTTAACACCGTTTCAGACATTGCGGGTGACTCGGCTGTTGCCTCGTCACCTAGTAATGTCCTTGACTATTATAAATCGCTAATAATCGAGTTATATTAATAGCTATAAAATAACTCTTCGTTAAATTGGCATCTTCATCTCAAAGATTTTCTTCGTCGTCTTCATCTGAAGATGACATTGTTAAGTTCATTAAGTCTAGACGTATACCTAGGAACAAATAATGAAAAATGATAATGAATAATTATTATTACCAATTACTAACATTTTTTTACAATACTGTCATATTTTAACAAAGACCTTCCACCTAAAATGATAAAAAAACTTCAAAGACCTGGCCCGTTAATTTCAACGCCCGTAAAGCTGCTACACTCGAAAATAGCCTGAAACAATTTTTCAAATATCCAGGGCGAGACAGGAGTCTGGCAAAGCCCATTTGCTCTGTACCTGCTCGAGACCAAGTTAATATCTTGGCTAGATTGCGCGATTGTAGATTTTTAATTGTAATCACAAAAATAAAATTGTGTCGATTTACTTATTCGTGTCGGGCATTTTAATTAATTTAGTTCAAATAATTTATTTTAACTACGGCAACGTAGTCCGCGAAGTAGGAAAAAGTACAATTACTTTATTAGTATATACGTGTGACAAATAAAACGACAATAATTTGTCAAGTCTTTCATCTGGCGGCGACAGATTAGCGGGTAGCCCAAAAATCAGTACCCTAAATTATTTTTGTCACGCAATAGAAATGTCATAATTTAACCCTCATGGCGTTTTTTGTTAATATTTTCTAAAAAAAAGTATGTAGGGGAGAGGAGGGCAAGAGTAAACAGGTAGGCAAGAGTAGACAATGCAATAACAATTCTAATTAATCATTTTCTTGCTGCCAATGGTCACAGTAGTGTAAACCATGTGCTTTTAGTTCTCTGTGCAACTTTGGTTTGAATTTCCTAAAAAACTAAGCCGAAAATAAGGTAAATTTATTTTTAATAGTATACGATGTAACAATAAAGAGATAATTTAGATTGTTTAATCGCTTGTAGTAGTTCATTTTTACTTTTTACCGTTTTTTTACGAAATCTTTAAAATCTAACCTATAAATTCATGTTGGTATATAACGTCGCCAGTGGCGCGTTGTTAAAAAGGCTGGCTTATTAAAAAATTTTGTTTTTTGGGGCAAGAGTGAACATGTGTTCACTCTTGAAAAATATGTGATGAAAAAGGAGGTTGGTCGGGTTTCAAATCAAAAAATAAAACGGTTAACAAACAAAAATTAAGGGGGACAAAGGATGAAATAAATGTATGTAATGGAGCAGCAGCTGGTGTATCTGGTATAAAAACAAAAAAGAAAGTAGTGAATAAAATAAAAATAAATGATAAAGAGGATTATTGCGCATGTATTTATTATAGCGGTAAATATAGTCAGTCAAATGAGATATGGATTCGATGTTTCACCTGTAGTTTATGGTTACATTAAGACTGTACAGACGTTGAAACTTTTGATGACGTTTTTACTTGTGATTTGTGTCGTCCTACCTAGGATCTTTCTTGTTGTTTGCTCTTGCCTCATACCAGAGGGGCAAGAGTAAACTTTTGGAGTTTTCAAAATATTTTTGTATTATTAGTATTTTATAGTTTAAAGAAATTATACATATATTTTTGTGTTACTGGTTTACCAAAAATTGTTCTATGCAAGCAAGTTTATTTCAAGTTTTGCCTAATAACAAAAAAAAATATTAAAGCTTAAGTGTTTACTCTTGCCTCCCTCTCCCCCAATAATGTTTTTCATTTAGGGTTTATAAAAAAAAATAATATTGGTATAGTAAAAATTATTGATAAAAATCAGTTGTAGTTTACCCGCATTTATTTAGTATTGTTCTAGACCATATACAATTTGTATATAAGTAACCTTTTTGTTCAATAAAAATTGGTTATGTTTATTTATAAAGAATTCTGTAATCGTATTTTTTTTCTGAGGGTCGGTCCGTGCGCCGGATGCACTTGGGCCATTGTTACACCCACTCCGTGATCCCAGTTCTTTGCACTAGTTTGTGTAAGTCATCTGGGGAGAGGATAAGGATGTCCTCTGGTTTTAGTTTTGGTTGCCTGAGTATTTGTTGCCTCTTCCGATCAAGTGACTATGTGATATACAGTTTTCCTGACTTATCCGCATCATCTGCACTCAAGATCTCCATTGTACAGTTGCACTGTGTGCAGATGGTTCTTGACAGCCATGTGTCCTATCAGAATTCCTGTTATGGTTCTCAGCTGGTTCATGTTCATTTGAAGCAACTGTTTCGTAAGTTTTGGGTCTGGATCCCCAATGAAGCTCTTGCTGTGGTGGAATCCCTGGCTGTTGCTCCAGTGGATTTTATGTTCACTCCTGATCCATCGCTTTATGGCATTTCGTACCGTTCACCTTGGTACCGGTTCTGGACCAATAAATGTATTTTCTAAGCCCTTTATCCGCTTTTTCATTTCCTGTAATACCTTCGTGTCTTGAATCTTAGAATCTAAACAAATAAAGACAATGCAAGTCCAAAACTCTACTGCCGTTCAAGAAACGTCATTATCTCCAACCTTTAAACAGACACCTTCGTGTCCTGGTTCCCACTGCAGTATTACTTTGTTTACTTTTTCCAGGGCCCCCAGTTGAGGTTACCTTATTGCATTCGTATAGAAAAATAATATATGCAATCACAAAGTTGTTTATTGTTAATTCTATAGGCAAAATTATAAGTGCTTATGATCAAAAGAACTAATTAGAAATCGAGATATAAATAAAACGGGCAGTAGTCAATACTGCGACAGTACTAAAACATTATTATAAAAACTGTGAATTTAATCGGGGAAATAATCTTTGAAACAAGTATTTGGGATCTTTAAAATTAATATTTATTAAATTTCTTTCTACAGCAAAACTGTATATTCCATCCATCCCCAGAAGTCACTTTTTGAGATGCCAGAAATCTATACACGGTAACGACGACTTTTTGAGGAGTCTAGAAGCGTGATAATTAACGACGACCTTTGTGATTATTAGACATTATAATTAGAACTCGGAAGTGTTAATAATATCGAGTGTATAAACCATCGAGATCAAACAGGAGGAAACATCACGTATCAAAGTGACCCTACCTGCGCTATATTAATGCTACACAGTCATTCGTGTAATCACGTGCTCGAGCTGTCATAATCCATCGGACGAGTGGGATAAGTAAGTCGACCTAGTTTAACATGTTAAACTGGAAGTTATAACTTTTAAATAGAAAATAAAAAACTAAGATGGGAGCTAAAAACCATTTTTCTCTAAGATGAACCGTTCCAATGTTACAGCCTGTCAAAGTCTGAAAATGCCTAATTTTAAACGTGAATATCTCAAAAACAATTTAATTTAGACATGTGACATTTTATACACCATAAACGTAAAGTTTTATGTGGAATTAGAATAGTAGTTTGTACAACAAGAGTGGATATGATGTCCATATCGCACATCCAAACTTCTGAGGGCAATATGGACAATCCACTAATCCACTCGAGTTGAACAGTATATTTTTTCTACGACCGAAATGCTAAAATATGTAAAAAAAAAGTTTTCAGGTTGCCGGGCTCGAACTCACGACCTTAGCAACCATAGTCAAACACTATACCACTCGACTATCGAGAACTTAAATTAATTATGGGAAAACCAACTGATAAATGATGCTACATGAAATTACATTTCTATGGACATTCAGCAGGTTGCATTATTGATAAATCTATTATAGGTAAATGCGTATAAATTTTGTTATATTGAACAAATTAATAACATATTGTACCATATACATTTAAATTATATAATTTAGTGTCTTGAAAAAGAAGGGGGAGCCTCAGTAAATATAATATACTGTGATTGGTCAGTGCTTTTAAATACACCACAAAGAAAATAAAGAAATGTAATTTTCATAACAGTGTTGTCAACTAATGGAAAATTTCCGGGTTCGTGAGAACAAAGCACAGAGGAATGATAGGTCGGCGCTGTCTCCAAAGGGAAAAGGGAAATTTTTACGCACAGTGTTATATTTGTAGAATATTCTTTAGGATCACTTGTGGTTGTAATCTGCTAATAAAAGACTATTTCAGTATTGTTTGCATTCGTGAAAGTTTTCTATAAAAATGGGAAATTTTATTTTTAAAAGTTGCAACATTGTACATCCTATTGTAACATGTAAATTTGGTTTCCTTGTAATTGACCACTGTGATTGGTCAGTTTCATTACCTATCTAGGATGGAAATGAAATATTCCCGCACAGTTAACCAGAATAGCCTACTTTTCTTTGATTTTATTAAATTAATTGTAAATGAAAACGCAATGCTGACGCCTGTAGATATATCTCGTTCATGTAATAGAAAACAATAGCTCTCGGCTGCATGTCTGTCTCTCAAGTAATTTCTGTTGTTGACCCGAGGGTAACGTATTAATGTAAACTATTTGTTGGTTCAGAATAATACCGACACTTGGGATCTTACAAAGTTGGTCTGGCTTATGTAGTATTCGAGATAAGTTTTTCTTATTCCCTTGGGGTAGTTGTTAAATTTAAAAGCTTTAATAGCATATTCAAATCATGCATTTAAAGAAGTAATAGCAATTTGGGAAATTGAAATTTGCGTTTATACTTTTGACTCAGCCCTCACACGAGGAAACAACAGAAACTGTAGTAGCGTGGAGACTAGGAGACTGGGCGACTAGACTACTAGAGTGGCCTCTCATACTCACATGGCCGATACTATAGTCACGCAGTGGGGAGCGGAAGGTCGGACATTCATGAAATTTAGCTTAAAAATTGGCTCCATATTTGCTACATATAAGAGACTGGAGTAGTGTGGCGGCCAGCATGCCTAGTCGCGCAACTTAGCAGCGCCATTCAAATTTACATGCTGGATGACGTAGTCGCCCAGTCTTCTGGTATCCCAGCTACTACAGTTCCTTTTAAGTTTCTCCGTGTGAAGACTGCCTTACAGTTATTTTAGACGAAATTGCCGAAAGAGGCAAGACTTTTGCGAAAAATTTAACGATATTTTCAGTTACACAGCGGGTGTAATGCGGTCGTCCGAAAGTCGCTGATTTTACATGTTCGTATGAAAGATAATGCCGCAGGGAATTTGGTACCGCGTCACAACCGAACGCATTACTTGATGGCGCGTGGCACGTGGATTTCTAGTAATGAAGAGAGTTGCAGGCAGTGTTACCAATGCTTCTAAATTATCGGTAGATATACCAAATTTATCTATTGTTTTCCGATGAATTAAACAAAAAACATGACGAAATAAGATTATCGTATTTATGGCGTGTGGCAGGGGGCGGGGGCGCAGCCACGCGGCTTCAAGGAGAAGCCGCCACTGGTAGATACTCTTCGAAAACTTTGCAGAAAGCTGAATAAAGCGACAGAGTCGGGCCAGATATCATATTGATTTTATCATCGCCAATTTGACAAATTGATAAAAATGGTTTTATATGTGCTGTAATATCCATCACGCGATTTTACGTTGCTATAAGTTTATATTTAAAATCTTAAGATTGTTGCAAACTCAAGAACAGTTTTTTAGTAAGAAGTAAATAAAAAAAAATCATCGAGTTGTTAAATAAAAGCTTCAGAAGTTAGCAATACTTTGAGTGATTCACTTTAAACGAAATATTTATAAAAAAACAACTAAAAGCTCTACGCAGTGATAACTGTCTTCTTTTAGAATAAAAAGCATTGTTCTGTCCTAGTTAAATGAAATAAATACTCCTACTTTTATGATGGCGGCAGTGAGTTATTTCTTGATATCAAGAAATATATGAAAATCCTCTAAGTTATTAAAAATAATATGTCTCCCGGATCATTTATCAGCACTCCCTTCTCGCTTGGCTGTATTTTTCTTACATGGGATTATTACGAGCCGCCTAAAATAAATCTAAACAATCCTTGTTGACGCAGTTGGTCCCGTTTCCTCTGCAGCTCTCGTCTAAAGTTTGGATTATATTTTATACTTTCAAGATGCCAAGAATATATTTTGCTCTTTTATTTTCATACCTGCTTCTAAGTTATAATGTGTTTGGTGCACATTTGCGATTCTTATCACGGAGGGAACATTGGATTTTGAAAAGGATTTTAGGAACATTGAGGACGTTTTGTTTATTTTAATTTAATGTATTTCACTTGGAGGTTTTAATCCCGAAAACTCATTCGAAAGGAAATAACAAACATTGTTAGTTTTCATTTATTAGCTTTAGTTCTCAGAGCTTTATTCCTTGTTACTGGCGTCTGTGAAATGCTATACATTTTTAAATTTTATTATTGTTCATCTAGAAGAACTGTTCTGGGTTACTGACGGTCACTTGCCCTTTCGAACATTCAGCCAGCTTGCTCTTGGACCTACAGCGACACCCCTAAAAGGGTATCAATCGTCGGTTTATTGCCATGGCCGATTGGGAAGTGTGTACCTTCTTCCACACCCCACGAGATGTTCAATCTTATCCGGCCTGGTTACCGGCATGAATGGGGTGCATTGAAAGATGATAGATTTTACATTCTTCTCTGCATTCTTAAATCTGCTTAATTTCGGATATACTTTTTTTTATTGTGCGTATGCCCACTCAGGATTGAATGCCACTGTCGTGGTCTCTTTTGATAGTTATTTAAAATTCAAATAATAAAATGTGAAATTAATGGTATATACCTCCCATTATATTTAATGTAATTAGGTTTTATTTTACTTATATGCAAATATGCGTACAATGTAATGTAAGAACTAGATGTAATGTATATAAATATGTTTTGTTTTCTCAGGTTTCTATAACGCATTTTCGTAAGCCATAACAATTATTGTCCTTAAATTACTATACGCCTACAACGCAAGTCATCGTGATGCAACAGAATAATAAATTATAAGACTATGAGAAGAAACTACGTAACTTAACACAATATTTGGTTGGATGCCCTAAGAGAATAAACAAAAGCGACGGGGAGTTTATATTACGTTACTTTAGACCACTATTAAATTCTAAAGATAAATTTTGAATACAACGGATAGAGGAGTGCCCATACCAAAGAAATTTGACACCGACTTGGAAACTAGTATACATAGGGGTCTTTCCTCTCCTTATATGCCGCCATTATACACCACATAACCGTGACGAAAGGGGAATTATGCTTCGCCAGCGTAATGTGTTAGTTGTTAATTCAAGAAAATTAACGTTATTTTGGGAACTTTAAAGGGTGGCAGGACCGGAACTTAAAGATTATCACGGTTATTTGGAAGTTTCGGCTCACTGGCTGTGAAATAACCTTTGGCGTTTTGACATGGGTAAAATACTTCTTAAGAAATCTTATAAATAGCTATTGCCTATTGTTTTTTCTTTCAGGAAGCACAAATCCTATACAATTCTAGTTAAAAATATTTTTAATCTCCTTTGGTTTTGTTTGGTTAAGTAATGTTAAGTAGGATATTTACTAATAATTATTCTATTCTACTTTAACATGATTATTGTCTCCTTTCGCCCCAATTTTATAATATACTCTGAACTTAAGTTTAAACCTAGGTTTAAACCAAAAAATAATTTTAAGTTAGGTCCTAAAATGTGTAATTTTATAATAAGAATTTAAACTGAGGATTCCTCGCCCATAGCCCTCTCAATCCTAGAAGACCGTGCTTCAGTTAAGAATTTCAAACCAATCAGAGTGATCAGCTGCCGATCATCGGCATTCGCTAACAATCGGCTGTCTCAGTCTTAAGTTGTCAATTCGCGTGATATTAAATTTTGGTGAATTTGTTACAGTGAGTTGAGACAGTCCTTACACGAGTAAACTTAAAAGAAACTGTAGTAGCGTGGAGACTAGAACTCACACGGCCGATACTATAGTCACGCAGTCGCCAGCTAAGGGCCGGAAATTCATGAAGTTTAGCTTAAAAATTTGTTCCATATTTATTATTTTGCGTCACTCAAAAGACTAGAGTAGCATGGCGACAAAGCATGCCGAGTCGTTGATACTCGTTTTACCGAGTCTCCCAGTCGTCACAACTTAGTTAGCGGCGTGTAAGTAACGCCATTCAAATCGATATGCTGGATGACCTAGTCGCCCAATCTCCTAGTATTTAAGCTACTAGGTACATCTTTTTAATGTTTCCCCGTGTGAGAAATGCCTTAGAATTTCATTTTCGGTCAAATTGGTTGTTTCATGCCATACTTTGTGTTTTGTAAGTTCTGTCTTTTATTTTTGGATGTGTTAAATTCTTGTCTTACAACTTATTTAAATGCCAAGGCGCTAAAACTAGGAAGAATCCAGAATGCATTTAGTAATCAAGTAAGTTTTATATATAAAAAGTCCAGATTAGTTTCATGTTCAAATATTTTGTATTTAGTTATGAGGTTGGTCACTCAAACTGTGCTGTCAATCCCACATTAAAAATCGACCATTTCTAACATTTTTACGTTTTTCGAATTATTCTCTTCAATCTACGTTTACTCTTATGTTTAAATGAACTATACCAGTAAGCTAAACAGGTATAATTTTATTTTCATTCTTGTTAGAACACGGAACTGACCAATCACAGTGTCAGACCATCATAAATTGAGAATGATAACAAAAAAACCCAATGTCTGTTTAAAGGTTGGAGACAATAATGTTTCTTGAACGACAGCAGAGTTTTGGACTTGTATTGTCTTTATTTATTTTAAATCATAACGTTTCAACTAGAGATACTCACCAGTTAAAATGTTTTGATTTAAAACAAATAAAGACGATGCAAACCCAAAGCTCTTCTGCCATTAAAGAAACCCAACTTATACGTCAATCTCAAATATGTTATTAAAAAACCAACATAAAAACATACAACAATAAATAAAAATAGACATCGCGTATTAAATCAAAAGATCAAAATATTTATTTGTTTTAAATTTAAATAAAATATGAACAAAATAGCACGAAAAATATTAATGATAAGTTTTGTTTGTGGTCCGTCATTCGCTATTAAGTCCACGAACGAAGCCTTGGTAAAAGCAAAGCTAAGAGTAACGAGTATTTTATAAAATTAGGACTCGTTACTTTTAGTGATAAAGTAACGCTTACTCTGTAAAGAGTATTTACTTGTTTTTTCTGCAGCAGTCTCGAAACTTTTCGGTATGATTTAATAAATCGAAAGTACCACAAATGGTACTGAAAGTAGCTATTTTCGGGACGATTTTTTTACTTTCGAAACGATTTCTTTACTTTCGGGACAAATCTTCTTAGTTTCAGGACCATTTTTGATATCTATGTAGGCGGCTTTGTCAATAACATGAACTTTGTATTTTATTATGACAGCGCTTGTCACGTAACATTGGTGTGTGTTTTTTCGCTTTTCAAATCCAAACAATGGAAATCAGTATTGTATACGTTCGAACAAGTTCGTACGTTATTATCCATTGATATCCTTTTTAACACACACAACGGCTACAAAAAAATATTGTACGTAACACGATCCAAAACTGATTTTACAAGACTCGCAGGAATCCAGGACTTGTCTGCGGCTCGTCCGGTAAAGTTCGTACTCATCGCGTAGAATATCACTATCGGAACTTACTATTACATTACTAATTACAATAAAGGTGATGTAAGCGCGCCTTGTCTTTAATTGTTATTTTCTAGTATTCCTCATATCAGTATTTTATTATAAATCCTGAAAGATCTAGCAGCAAGGAACAACAGGGTGGAACTCCTATGGGTTCCTGGTCACTTGGGGATAGCGTGTAACGATAAAGCCGATATACTGGCTAAAGCCGGATCATCTCAAAAACTCAGAGGCCCTGAACCCGCCCTTGGCATATCAAAACAGGCAACCAAAGCAATATCAGACAGGTGGGCGCAACAACAACACCTATCCCGATGGAACAGGATATCTGGTCAAACCCAAGCGAGGGCCACAATTGAAAAACCCTCCAAAAAGCTATCAACTGGAATATTGCTTCTAACGCACACCCAGCTAAAACAAGTGGTTGGCCTACTAACAGCCCACTGCCACTGAAGAAAACACCTACGTCGAATACGATTTTATAATGGTCCCATTGAATGCAGACTTTGCGGCAAACAGGATGAAACCGCCTTACATGCAATATATATCTGCGAAGCACTGACCCGAAGAAGATTCAAAATCCTCGGACGAATCCAATGTGGGGATAATCTCCCGCATGACAAACTTGGTAGGAATTTGCTGGACCAAATCTTTTCTAGCAAGATAGGGGAGCACAATAAGCCACTAGGCTGCAGTGCAGGAAGCTTGGGCCGAACGCCCGACCCCCACCTTAAACCAACCAACCAACCAATTGCGCAATATCTTTAATTATTGTTGTTTTCTGGTGTCCCTCGTATCAGTATTATATTGTAAATCGATTAAGAACACAGACCCATTTTTATAGAACTTATAAAATATAAAATAAAGATACGTTATATTTTATGATAGTAAGTTTGTAATTTTTGATACGTACAAAATAATAATAATTTATATTAAAAGGGTAAAAGTAAAATAGGTCACAAGTTTGTTTTATTCTCACGCTCTATGTAAATTGTCTTTTTGTCGCTTATTTGGCCATGTACTAATCTATATTCCTCAATAAAATTTCATTTTTACTGGTAAAAGTTATAAACAGGAACTGGCTCAGTTTTATGAATTCATAAAAGTGTTTTGATAGCAAAAGTTTGAAGTATAAAAACTGCAGTTGTGTGGGAATAACGAAGTGAGCCATAAAATTTACACATAAACCAAAGAAATCACTTTGAAGGGAGAAATACTTTTTGGAAATTGCATATTGAAAAGTTGCTTGCTTTAGTATCCGTTCAGTCGTTAAATATATTGGTTTAGCCAACAATGTGTTAATCACTTATTCTGATGTTACAAGACGAACATAGTTGTAATTATTACTTTCTTTCGTTAATAGAAGATAATTTTTTTAACCAGTTAAAAAATCAGTACCTTTCAGCTGATTTGTAAGCTAGAAAATCATATTTTACCACCCAAGGTATAGTAAAAGCTTGAATTCGTCATTATATAAGATTTAAAGTTTAAATCGATACTTTGTTTCTTCAGTTAAGCCGCGTTTTTAGAGTTACGTTCTGTCGCCAACGACATCATCTCGACCAATCAGGATCGTTTACGTCGTAACCCCTAACCCCCCACCAACGTGTCGTTCGGTCGGTGTCGCTGTAGTTTAGTAGTTTGTACAACAAGAGTGGATGTGATCGCACGAGGAGCGCAATATGGACAATCCACTCGAGTTGTACAGTATATTTTTTCTACGACTCAACTTCTGAACTTCATGCTAAGAATTTTAAAAAATTACTATTATTTACATTAGGAATCATAACTTGTCTCTTAAGTTGGCCATGAACTTGTGAGAACGGTAATAAAAAATAATTGAACAAAAATTAATTTTGATGGCAAACCCATGGACCAAATTTCACTGTAACATATTTATCGATTTGGGTAAGTTCTTATATTTAAACAAACTCACTTTTAAATATATCTATCTTTCTCACATTCAGCTTTTTGCTGAATAACAGACAAAAAGCGATACCTATATGTATTAATAAAAACGAACAATTTATTTTCTCAACCCGGTATTTTGATTATTAATTGTTTTACTGAAATGCACAGAAGAAAAATAGGTTTGTTTATTTCTGCCTGCGTAAGAATTATAACTCGGTAAGTACAGTTAAAAATGGATTTTGTGCAATTAGTATGGATTTTTAACGTTTGCTATGGTCAAATTTTTCAAAATAATCGCCAATTTACAAACTAGCAACACTGTTAACGTGGAAAAAGAAGTGGCAATACTGTAAGTAAAACTAACATAATCTTAAACATTTTAGTAAAAAATGGATTTTTTTCTAGAAATCTTATAATTTTGTCTGTTTTATTGGGTTATCTTTATGGTCCACCATTTAAGGAAGAATTGCTAGTTAATTTTCTATGTTTGTTGCGTATAATAAAAGTTTTAAGATCAATTGGGGTTGGATCCCCGTTCAAAATATATCGGAAAATATCCCCGTGCACAAATATTTATAATAATACATTATTTATATGGCAAAAATATCCAAGGTTAGTAAGAAAACGTTCATTTGGTAGATATATAGTACATTTATGCAAAGCTTTTTTTTTTTTTTTTTTTTTTTTATGATAAAACACCTGCACTGTAGGAAAAATTCTTTAAGGCGCTCTGGGAGCGGTGCGAGTGCGAAAAAAGCGATTAACGTTGGTCTTGAAACGTTGAAGATTGTATTCATTGGGAAACACGACCTCAGGAAGTTCATTCCACAATGATGACGTTCTCCAGATAAAAGAGTTCTTGAACAATGAAGTTCGAGGAGTACTAAGCTGAACAACATATGGATGAGCGGCAGCGGTTCGCCGTGTATTTCTGTTTTGCATTGCTCTAGGTGGAATCAAGTCGGCAATGTCAGTCGAACACCTGCCATGGCAATATCTGTAAAAGAGAGCCAAATCACCAACCTGTCTTCGATGCTCCAGGCTATCGAGGGTCTTGGTCAGCTCGGGGTCGCCGATCAGACAAACGGCTCTCCTTTGAATGGAATCCAGTAGCCGAAGGGTGTGCTTGGGTGCAGAGCTCCAGACATGAGAGCAATATTCTAATGATGGTCGAATCTGGGCTTTGTAGAGTGTCAAAAGTTGATGAGGTGTGTACAACCTTTTGGTGCGGAAAAGTACACCAAGTTTCTGTGCAGCTGCCCTGGCAATTGCGGCAACGTGATCATGCCAAGACATATTACCTCCCAGATATATAAGCTAGAAATAAGTGAAAATAAAGATGTTTTTGAAATAAGAAAGTGCGTCTGTGCGCAAATCTTTAGTTTGGTCAGAAAATAACAATTATTTGGTAGAAATATATTTTGGTATTAATTTTGTTATTATACCTTCAATTTTTGCACTATTTCGTGTACTCCTTAGGAAAATATTGTGTGTACAAAAACATCTGGGATAAATGTTTTGATTTAAATTTAAAATAAATAAATTTCATGTGACAGATTTACATATATTTGAAGCATATTGTTAACCTAACTTCTCTTAACTGTCAGAAAACGAATTTACAACATGTAAATTTTGCTTCTCTGTAATTGCCTACTGTGATTGGTCAGTTTCATAACCTAACTAGGATGGATATGAAATTTTGCCGCACAGTTAACTGGAATAGCCTACTTTACCCGCCACTTCAGTGTAAAGGAAACAGAAAATTTTCATGTGGGAGTAGAAAAAAATTATTTCAACTTCACTTCGTTTATTTGTGGCAATAGCTGTCGGTGCGAAACTCATTGAAGAAGTGGGGATATGTCGCCTGCGATAACTGTAGCTATAAGAACGCGGCTTTAGAAGGGGTTATTTTTTTATTTATATTAATTTCCCCTCCCCCCTCATTATTTACGCGCATGTAAACCCCCATAAACAATAGGGTAGATTGTTTTACATTGAGAAGGTCAAATTTTTAGATTGTCAATTTAAAAAAAGTGTACCTAAAGAGTTTCGGATACTTGATAGGTAGATATGTAGACTGTCTACTTTAAGTTAAAAATTAAATACATACTTACGTCCACTACAACAAGGTTTTAGATAAAATGTATTTTGTGAATTTAAAATGAGACCAGCTGGGATGTTCCTTCATCAGGCGAGAATCGATACTAATTTTGGTAATTCACTCGAATACCCCGCTCTAAAATATTGAGATGGCGCGGGGTAACTGTTTGTCCAAGCCTTCAGTGCTTCTTGGCAAAAGCGGATTTAATCAATTTAGTTATTTGCTAATAAGATTACGGTGGAGTACTTCGTTAGAACAAATTGCTGTTACAGCAGAAAGTTTTATTTCGTTTTCTTATAGACAGCGAGGAGTATTTAATAATAAAAAACTTTTTTTATATATATAGGAAACATGCTACATTAATATGATAAAAGAGTTGAAACGCAGGTATACAAAATGTGATTAAAATCATTTTATGCGGGTTTATCAAATTAATATGTAATTCAACAATTAACTAATTAAGGAACTCATCTACTACTTAAACATTGTCTTTTCGGCGCTGCGGCCCAACAAAAGTCAACAGACAAGACGCCGCAGGCGCAAAAACTGACGCTGTAGCCTAATGTTTGACAGGCAATGCGTCGCGGCCCAAACGTTATCAGATACGGATTTTTCTCTATAAATTATGTTTAAAAAAGTTTCATTCACAAATATAAAGGAAAATAGTACATTATGATATTAGGAGAATAAGAGATACTTTATGTCCTGAGTGCGGAAAGTTTGTCTGACGAACGTAGTGAGTCAGACAATCCATGCGAAGTACATAAAGTATTTCATTCTCCGAATATTAGGAGAATAAGAGATACTTTATGAGAGAGTCTATTATCAGTTATTGGATTTTGTAGAGGAACATAAAATATTATCAAAATTTCAATCAGGGTTTAGAAAGAAATATAGTTGTGAAAGTGCTGTACAGTATGTTTTAAATGATTGGAAACTAGCAGTTGATAAAGGTGAAATGGTGGCCGTTATCTTTTTAGATTTAAAACGAGCATTTGAAACAATTTACAGAAAAAAGTTATTAGAAAAATTACGAAAGTATGGAATTGGTGGACAGGTATATAAATGGTTGCATGACTATTTAATAAATAGATGGCAGGTTGTAAAATGTAATGAGTATGTCTCAAATAAAAAAGGTATTAATGTTGGTGTACCTCAAGGTAGTATACTTGGTCCTTTGCTGTTCATAATTTATATTAATGATTTGGTTTATAATCTAGTCGATTGTAAATATCATTTTTTTGCTGATGATACAGTGATTTACATTTCAAGTAGCAATATAATGTGGATAATAGATAACATGAATAATAAACTATACCTTATATATAAATGGATGTGTGAAAATAAATTGAAAATTAATATCGACAAAACAAAATGTTTATTATTGGGATCTGAAAAGCAATATAGTGAATTTTTGGATCAAAAGCTTTCTTTTAAAATCAATAAAGAAGATATTGAAATTGTAACAAAGATTAAATATTTAGGAGTTATCATAGACCAAAATTTAATCTTTCGTGATCATGTGGACTATACTTGTAAAAAAATTTCAAAAAAAATAGGAGTTTTAAATAGATTAGGAGGATATTTAAGTACTTATAGTAAAAAAATGATTTTTAATTGTATTATTTTACCTCATTTTGTTTTTTGTAGTTCGATTTTATACATGTGTTCACAACAAGATAAAAATAGATTACAAGTTTTACAAAATAGAGCAATGAGAATAATATTGGGGTGTGATAAATATACCAAGATAACAGATATGCTAAATTGTTTGGAATGGATGAACATAGAAAACTTTTTATTATTTCGTAGTTTGATTTTTATTCATAAAATAAATTTAAATATATCAGCACCATATTATGAAAATTTTTTAACAAAATTTAATGAAGTTCATATTCACAATACAAGAGGAAAAAACAACTTTATTTTGGATCATACAAATTTAAAATCTACTCAAAAATCAATATTTTTTAGAGGTATAATAGAATATAATAAATTAGGGAATGAAATTAAAACATATAACTTAAAATTATTTATAAAAAAATTAAAAAAACAAATTTTACATAATATAAGTTTAATACGATAATAGTCTTTCTAGATTGTAATTATCAAAAAAGAAGAAAATGAAGAAAAAGATAAAATGTAAATGTATTGAAATAGCTCAATGAGCTAATAAAAATTGATTATTATTATTATTATTATTATTATTATTATTATTATTATTATTATTATTATTAATCCATGCGAAGAACATAAAGTATTTCATTCTCCGAATATCATATACTATTTTTTCTTTAAACGTGCATCATATTAAATTAAATAAAAGAAAACCAATTTTTAATGAAGATAATAAGATTGAATTTTTAACTTATTCTACTGTATATTCCTTTTTTGGTATAGTTATCATGAATACGTACTTGTTTGGTATCTATCAAAACAAATATTTCAATATAATGTATTTATATGCCTAGGAGTATAAGTACTTATACTACTAGTCATATAAATTATATTTAATGTCATTGAGAAACGTCACATAAGTTATCACTTATATGACGTTTGTAGAAAAACAATTTTATCCTTCCATTCCGTTTCCTATAATATGATGTTATCAGATATTAGGTCCAATGTTTTGACCCTAGATAAACATCTTTTCTATATTCGGAAAAAGTAAGATAAATTTAAACATTGTCCAAGTTAAAATATCCCTTAATATCGGAAAGAGACAACTTTATCCACAAAACTTTTAAAAATTTTAACTTACAATAAAATATAATATAGTAAAATTTAAAATATGTATTAAATAAAAAATGCAAATTAATGACTGCTATAATATAGTTATTATCATCAAAATATTCATTTATGTAGTAGTAGTAGTAGTAGTAACAAGATTTATTTAGCACATGGCTACTAATACATTTAAATAATTATTTAATTTTTTTTTTAATACAATTTTAAATGACCTTTTGAAACATTTTTATTTATCTTGTTGTTTTAATAAATATTTTTTAAACCCTGTTTGAATGATTTTAAGCTTTTTTGTGTTTTAATTGATTTATTTAAATTATTAAATTCAATAAGCCCTTTATAAAATACCGATTTATAAGCTATGTTTTTGAAAAAGTATTAAGAAAAAAATTATTGTTATTTCGCGTTAAATAATTATGATAATCACAATTTAGATATGATAACCTAATTTTATTTTTTTAAACTCTAATTTATACGAAAATTTTATGCGTGGTTTTGACACTTAAGCCAAAGTGAGGTTAATAATATATTTAAAAAAAGTGCAAATCCCTGAGATTTTTTATTTAGTATTTAAATCTAATCCAATATCTTATGCATGCAACAATTTTTATCAAATTTCCACGCGTAATGCTGTTTCAAAATAAAAGTTTGTACTTACCTATGTTGATTTTTTGTTAAAGAAATATTTTGAATATATATTTATTTCAATAATCTGGTATACATTTCTGGTTTAAGTTAGACTCTTTTGACACGCCTAATGGATTGGCTTTGTCTGTCGACAATAAAGTATGGCCATATGTTTTTAGGGTCTTTTGCAAGGGCCAATATAGGTACTAAAATTTAGATAGTTTTTAGAAAAACTGTAACCTTTGACGTAGCAACTGATTTACTCGTTTTAACATTAATTTACTTCTTTATTTCAATAAATTCATTTTTACTCTGGGTGTTGGTATATTTATTTATTCCTTTACCTTTGTTGATTTTTGCTATGTAAATAATTTTCTACAATGGTTTTTTTACTATTTTATGGTATTTTAAACGGGGTCCCCACCCCAATCGACCTTACCGTTTTTATTATACGTAATAAAAATGACTGGTAAAACTTATTTTAATTGTGAAAAATGAAAATAAGGATATAAAACCAGATAAAACAGACACACTTATCTGGTTTTTAGAGAAAAATTTAAAAAATCATATGTCGTTTTTTGTCTTTGTCAAGTTCGTAGGTGGTATTGCCACTTCTCTTATCACATTTACATGGTTGCTTTTATATAAGTTATAGGATTTGATTATTATTTTAATAACATTGCCACCGCGAATATTATTATAAGTTAATATTAATGCACAAAAGCCGCTAATATATTAAAATACCTACAACGCCATGCTCAATTTACTTCCTGGTGCGATATGAACATCATGTCCAGGTTTTGCGACGTTGATTGGTTCCTTTGAATGCGTTCCAAAGACGAATAATAAAAATTGTATGCTTTCATTTTGCCCAAATAACGATACAATACCTAGTGTTTTATATCAGGTAACCAGATAAGTCCTGTTCAAGTTCTCGAATCAGAAAATTAACAAATTTTAGTGAGCATACTCAAATCCTGCGACTTTTGTTTATATGCACGAAGCAGTCAATTTCCGAAGTTTGCAATTATTGTTTAGGCATCCAGTTAGATTGGGGAATTGGGCTATCTTTTTAGTTAATTGTAATTAGTAATACGACCCAGCCCAATCCTCTACAAAATTGTGTCCTTCTTTAATGAAATGAGAATGAAGAGATCAGCAGCTAAGCTGCAAACAACCATACGTTTCTGAATAATGGACTGAGTTACGAGGAAGCGGGTCATCGCTTCATTAAGCAAATTGTTATCGATTCCTCTGTTATCCTGATAAAACACATACAATATGTGATTGTCAAATTATAACGTATCAAGACCATTATTTTGAGTTTGATCAAACGTAATAGATTGTCTGGGGTTAATAATTGTCGTCAAGGTTGAACTGTATTGAAAAAAAAACAATTAGTTTTTGCATTGAAGGTTTTAATTGCAGTTGAAAGATATACCGGGTCCGCCAACGAAGCGGGGACGGAAATTTAAATCATTATCGAGGAACTTATCAAAATTACTAAAGCAGCATGAGCGGCATATTTTAAAAATATTTTACATTATGCAGGGTGGCTCAAAAAAGTGTGGCGGACTAAACTTGCATTTTTTTAAATGAAACACCCTATATATTATATTATTTTCTAATTCCCTATACAATTCCACGTATATTTTGTATGTTAAACCGTTAAAACCGTTTTTTTGGTTTAACATGGTAAATCGGAGGTTGTAAGTTTAAGATAAAGAATAAAAAATTAAGACAGGCAAAAACCATTTTTCTCTAAAATGAACCGTTCCAATCCCTGTCAAAGTCTGAAATTGCCATATTTTAAACGTCAGTATCTCAAAAATTATTAAATTTAGACATATTATAACATTTTATACAAAATAAGCGTAGAATTTAGTGGGGAATTAGAAAATAATACAATATACAGGGTGTCTCTAAAAGGTGCGGAAAAAAAGCTACCACAACTTCCTGAGGTGTAACCATGACGATCTAACCCAACTTACCTTAGTCCAAAAGTGGATGATTTCGAAGATACAGAGTGTCAAAAGTTCAATTTGGTTTTCATTTCTTATAAATAATTTTTTTAATATTTGGTGTATCGTCACAATATTCGGCTTGAAGGGGTTTTGCAGGGTGAGAAATTAGAATCTACTCTCATTTTTATTGTAAAGTTTAGAGGGCGCCACCTGCGATACCTTGCACATATTTAAAACGAAATAACTTTTTTTGAGCCACAAATTTTAAATAAAAATTCGGATTCTCCAACGTCTTTTACCTAAAAAAGGTATACGTGGTAAGAGTTGATTTGAGCAGCTGTTTTTGAAATATCTGGATTTAAAATATTCACTTCGGGTATGGCCAGGTCTAAATTATTGTAATCATTGAACACATTTGAAGCGTAGGCAGTAAATTAAAATAACGTCACTAAAAACTACCTGGAGATACACTCTTACCACGTATACCTTTTTTAGATAAAAAACATTGGAGAATCCGAATTTTTATTTAAAAGTTAAATATAGGGTGGCCCAAAAAAGTTATTTCGCTTTAAACGTATGCAAGGTACCGCAGGTGGCGCCCTCTAAACTTTATAATAAAAATGAGAGTAGATTCTAATTTCTCACCCCGCAAAACCCCCCAAGCCGAATATTGTGACAATACACCAAATATTTAAAAAAATATTTATAAAAAATGAAAACCAAATTGAACTTTTGACACTCTGTTTCTCCTACATCATCCACTTTTGGACTAAGGTAAGTTGGGTTAGATCGTCATAGTTACGCCTCAGGAAGTTGTGGTAGCTTTTTTTCCGCACCTTTTAGAGACACCCTGTATAGAGTGTTCCATTTAAAAAAACCTAAGTTATATTGGCCACGTTTTTTTGGAAAATATAATTTTAAAATGCGCAACTTTTGTATATTGAATTTTTATCCAATTCTTAAGATAAAGGCGAAGATGAACTTTACTCTATCGTTGACTCTCGCTGTATAGTAGTTAAACCAAAAGTTGGCGTTTTATACACAGTGATTGACGACGAGAGTTTTATTACTTTTGGAAGAACCACTGAATATATTTTCTTGAAACTTTGCGGATTTTTATTTTGAATATGCTCTCTTCACCTAAAATATTAAAAATTTTCCTAACACTTCAGTTATACGGGAAATAGCTGTCAAGTTTTTTATTGTAAATACGATCTGAATATTGTCGAATGTTGCTCAAGATTCTAATTAAATCTTGTATAACAGGTCATACGTCTTGTCATAAGATTTTATGACAGTTGTTATATTGAAATTTTATGCGATATGTTTCCACATCACAGTCCGCAGGAGTGTGATACAATATAATAGGAAAAAAATTCTTTTAGGTATTTATTTCTAACCTTAGAGGCAATGTTATTTTTCTTTTAGCAGATCTGAATTTTCTTCTAAGACTTTTATTTTTTTCGTGAAGTTCCCTAGCTCTTTCAATATATTCATTTCTGTAGTTGAATTTGGGATTAGGGCCTCCTTGCAGCAGATTAATCTCGATGAATTTCACTCTTCCTGCTAAAGCTCTTTCAGTACAAGATTTATGAAATGTTTCGCCACAGTTAATATACAGTGCGTAACTACATTGACTGGTTTTATGGCACGAACATTAATTTATTTTAGGAGAGTTCGCTACTTGATCATCACACGACTCTATCATTTCTTGTTGGGTCTTCTATACAACTCAGTTACGAAGTTATAAATAAAGTAGATTTCCAATGAATACAGATGCGTAACGGGGAATACATTATTGATTAATTATTAATATGTGTTATTAAATACTACACAACTACATTAATATTAAATAAACTTAGCTTTATTAGAAATCATCATACTTTAAAAAGAAATAATTAATATAAATCATACTTAAATATTTTTGAGGCAAAGTGGCGTATTTTGGGGCTTAATAATAGATAGGATAACTGGTGCATACACGTGGTTCGGATTCCACGTTAAGCTGTAGGTCCCGTCTGACTGACATTACTCAGATGATAGGGGATATAATGGGCCTTATATAGGCCTAAATATACTGGCTCTTCCGCCAACCCCAGCAAAAAAAATGTAAAACGGCTATAAAAGAAGGTTTTTTGTTTTTTCCCAAGTCAAAAATGAAGGCGTAACCAACACTAAAAATGTCTGTTTTTTTCCATTGTATCCGAATGTATTCGGAATAATTACAATTTTCTTAAACGAAATTATTAAGAGCAAACAGTATGTAGTCGATGAGTCATCACGAACAAATAGTACATTTCCACCACATCGCACATATTGTACCTGTGTCTGGCGATGACAATAAAATGCATTTTTTTATATTCAAAATATTATAAAAACGAATGTTACGAGAATTAAGTGGCGCGGCGTCAGTGGAGATTTTTAAGATAATATCGGGGATATGTTTGCAATTTTATTCAAAATAAAAAACTACCATGAGCAGCCGCAATATATTTATTTTTAGGTTCTACATCATGAATGATATAATTTAAAGCTATAAAATTAAAATTTTAAAATATATTTTTAACAAAACATAAGATATCATCCGCCAAACTAGAAATTCCTGTGAACCCCATTGTAAAACTTGTATATTAAATTTTAAATTAGACAAGCCAGGAAACGATGCCGCGTTTCACGCTAGTATGGAAGGCTCTCAAGTCCGAAAATACACAACTTTGCATCAATTTAACCATTTTTATATCTCTTATCGTTTTCGAGATCCCCTGGTCCGCACACGAATTTTAAGCACCCTGTATAATTGCCTAGTCAAAGTATAATATTTTTTTTAACCCATCAAATAAGCATTTTAATGAATCCAACTAAGCTCCCTATTTAAAGCATTTTTCTAGTAACAAACATTTTTAATAACGTAAAGTACTTAGCCTTTGAAGTTAAGGTTGGCTTATGAGTTTTATGTGTCTCATAAACTTGGTGATAATGGCACTGTTCGACAGTGATAAAATCAGCGAAAGTAAAGTTGTTATTTAAATTATACAGCGGTATCATAATTAAAGTAATATTGCTAAGCTTATTTGAGTTGACTAGTCGACCAGTAAATAACATTTGCTTTATGGCTGATCAAATAGCCTTGATAAATTTAAGTCAAAGAAATGACATACAATAATACAACTAACATGTTTATAGAAAGAATCAAAATCTTCCTCCACTGTTATATTAATGAAATATTTTTGATTTAAAATAAAAATTCTCTACATATTTCGAATGCAGAAGCATTCATCTTCAGGAGAATAAATAAAAAAGAAGAAACTAGTGGATATCACCTTACCGGAGCATTAAGATTGTATAATTAGATAAAAAACGGTTCAATGAGTAGAATGGTGAGGAAATACGCACGTTACACTGTGAAAAAGAAAAATATGTAGGTTGGAGGCTTAGGGCACTATAAGAATTTAAATTAAGAATGAAAGATTTAACAACTATGTGTGAGAAGAACTCTTGATAGAGATGAAAAAATTTAAATGGTTGGAAACGTGAAGAATCATTTAAGAAAAGACGTCTTTTTGGAAACGTGGTAGCTTTTCGAGCTTATTTCTAAGTTAATCCAAAAGTTCAAAAAAAAATATGAATAAAATGTTAAATAAATCTAAAAAGATTTACTTTTTCCACTATATACAGGGTGGCCCATTTGTCTGACAAAGTAGTATATCGTCTCTACTATTAAAGATATCAAAAAAAGTTTCTATAAAAGTTGTGAGGTATAAAAAACTATCAGTTCTAAAACTATTTTTAAACATACAGGATGGTCCAGAAAAGTACACAATAAAAAGATACATTTTTTAAATGGAACACCCTATATCTTTTAGCATTTTTTGTTTCCATATGACGCCATATTTGGTTTTTTAATTTTTTGCAACGTTGCCAAACAAAATGCAAAATTCTTAAAAATTTGGATAAAACATGATAGTAAAAAATTACCTGTATTTCTCAATAAGAATATCGAAAATCAAAAATTTCTTGTAAGCTCTTAAGTTTAGGGATAGAAAAACTAACTTAAATCTTTAGGTGCCGAAAATTTTTGTAGAGGGTCTTTTCTGTTCACATCCAAACATACAAAATGTTAAAGTACAATAACTATGTTTTTTCAAATAAAACATCCTATATTTATTAGGCTCTGTAAAATTCAAAGTCCGTATTAAAAAAAATTGACAAAAGATTGGTATCTAGAAAACGAAACGTCGAATTGGAAAACTAATAACGCTATCTTGTAAAACATAATATACAGCTATAAAAGAAAGTTTTTTCCCATGTCAAAAAGGAAAATACAAAAAATTAAAAACCAAAACAAAAAATTTCGGGGTTTTTCGTATATCTCCGAAAGTTTTCGGAATCTTTAAAATTTTCTATCGCCAAATTATTAAGCCCTAAAATACGCAACTTTGCCTTAATTTAACCAACTTCGTATCTCTTACCGTTTTAGAGATCCCTTGTACGCCCACGAATTTGTAGCACCCTGTAAAAGTCCACTTATCAAGTACATTGTCTGCATTTGCAAGTAAGAAAATAAGGTTGAGTTTTAGTAGATGTAAGCAAATCAATAAACCTCATAAATTAATCATTTCCCATAATTTGCAAAACAAATAAGGAACATATTAGATAGTCACGGTAAGGTACATCGTGAATCAAGTCTTCGACAAACAGTAGTAGCAACATTAGGGATTTAAAGCGCCAGTTTATAACCAAATTAGTATCGATCCTTCTTGACAAAACAAACAGACAACAGAACCCGAATTCACTGGTTAATTTGCAATAAACTTATCATTAGCAAGTACAAACATGACATGTCACTTGTATTTAGAAAGGATCTAGAGTTGGAACAACAAACATACGTATTCGATCAGGTAAAGGATTGTGCATTACGCTCTATCTGCGGCCATTACGATGGAAAATTCGATCAAACGTAGTTAAATTTGCTTACCTTTAGGGAGCTACAAAGGCTGGCTTAGATTGCTGTGTGTGAAACTTAATTAGATTACGTTTCGCTTGAGAATCATCCATATCCTTATTAGTAGCTAATGATTGTTAAAATTTGAGTTATTGAAATAGCATTTTGGAGTCCCGGGATCCCGGAAAGAAAACCTGCCTCGAAAACACCGGGATTAGACCTATTAATCCTGGGATAAAATTCGATTATTTATACATATAACCATTCAGCCCACAACCGTGGCATCTAAGAGGTGTTTCTTTTCTGCAGAGTTTTTATGTAATAAAATACATTCGAATTAAAACCCATAAAACAATTAACAATTTTCTTAGATTGTATTTTGTATAATAAATAACTTCTTGGTAATTTATGTATTTTTTTTGTTTCAGGTATGTGTTCTGCCTATTTTTTACCATCCACGTCATCAAAGGTGGTAAGAAATCATTATTTGTAAGATAAAGATCGTAAATTTCTGCAACTCTTTCACTGTGCACGCGACAATCTAAGTTAGAACTCTGCATTGTATCCAAAAAGATAAGGAAAATGTATGGTTAGCAAGACTATGCTGGCGGAAGCTAAATGCAACGTATTTAGCATCAGAATACTTGCCGAGAAGTCATGACAATGTCGCGTGACTGGCACCGCATAAAAAAGTAATAATCATACGGGTTGTATAAAATACATACAAAGTTACACTAGGACCACCAAAAAATTATTTATTAGTACGAGAACTAAACTGACATGCATTTTAACTTGTTTACAGGAAGTTTTTATCTTGTTAGGACACATGCAAGATATTAATTTAATACTTGCATGTATTGTATTAAATTGATGTAAAAAAGTAAATAATAATTATGTAAATGATGGATTACATGACATGTGAGTGAGATTAAAAAAATTAGCTATACTTAACAGTTTTGAAAAATTACATTTGAGCTAATGAACAAATTTTTTCTATATCAACTTTTGATTAGCATGTATACTTTAACCTACTACTACTAGATGGATGAAATTGAAAAAATCCTTATCGTCGTGGTTTGTTGCTATTTTAGCAAAAGTGTTATTGATGAAAAACACTTATTATAGTACTGATTTATGATAATGTAAATGCTCAACCTATCAAATTTGGTTATGGTGAAAGCGTTCATTGCGGCTATTGAGATTATGTAGGCTGTTTGTGAACAAACTTTATGATTTGGTAGAATCTTTTCAATTCTTTCTAAAAAAGTTTTTTGAGAATCTAGGAAGATTGTTATTATTGAGATATATTTTGAATAGGTCCTTATTTAGAATATTAGTAATGAATACGATTAATTTGATTGACGTAAAAAGGCCTATTATCAATAAGTCTTTAAAGGAAAAACTAATGTTTTAATAGTTATGAAAGCTGATAAAGGGTCTTGTCTGGTAATCATGAAAAGATTAGATTTTATTAATAAAGTAATGGATTTTTTGGGGTCCGACAAATTTGAGGTCATTAATAGAGATACCCAACTGCTTCTTCTTTTACCAAAGTGAGGGCATTTTGGATCGTAGACGCTTCCTAGAACAGATTATCCTAGGACTACAAAGAAAAAAAAGTTAAATTAGCTTTTGCCACTCATTTGCTAACATCGGGACACGCTTTTTCCGTACCTGAAAACGTTACATTATTACACCAATGTACTAAAGGCAAAAAACTTGACTTGCTCGAAAAAATAGAAATTACTAAGGCAAAGAAAAGTCCAGTACTTGCCTGCTTACACGATGTTTTCAACTTCGAGCTCTATTTAATTTGTAATAACCTCAAAAGAGAACAGCTGTTTGTTTTTACTTTTTTACTTAATCATTAAGATGGACTTGGACTTTGGGTATCTCAGGGTAGAATAGGCAACTAACTGGCTTCATCCTAGGTTTGTGTTAGGTTGCTTTGCTGTGATGTACTTATATTTTTATATTTTTTAGCTGTTTATAAGGAAATTAGTTTTTATTTTGATTTTCCGTGCAATTTGCAATTTTCCTCACTTGTTTAGGTCTGATGATGGCAGTTTAAGGTGAAATTAGTCGCAACAAAAATAAACAAACTATAAAGATTTTGAGGTCGAGACTTTGTGTCTTTTTTCTTACAAAATATCTCTTTGTATGAAAAATGGACGAATTCTTCGAATATTATCAATAATGTTGAGAAGCCACTGACAGGTTTTCATTTTTAATTATATAACATCAAAGTATGGTTAACCCATGGTTAAGAGCTAAATCCAAAAACACACTTTTTTATTAATAATAATTGCGACCAGGATACTCATTTTTCATAGGGTAACGCCTGCTAATAAATAATTTTCTAGTTACCATACACCTTACCCAAACATTGCACCTATTTCTATGAGTTATGACGTCTTAACCCCTATAATTTAGAACTCCCGTACGAAGGGAATCGTGTAAAGTATACATTAAACAGGTTAAACCCACCTCAATCATTAACAGAGCTATTATATAACCGATTGTGTTGTTTACGTAACAAACCACCAGATTTTACTTTGATTGTCGACCGAGTATGTCATTATTGCCTAGTAGGGACAAATTTACAACACCTTCACCGAAGGGTGTAAATAAACAAATGGGTTTACGGTCTAGCAGATTGAACTTTCATTTAGACTGGAGTTGATTTGACGAACTTGTCGATTCGTGAATTTTAATTGTACTTAGTTTTACTACCCGTTACTCGTAACATTGAAATCATTATGACTGTAATGGGAATTCGGTTTCGAGAGGTATGGAATTGAGTTGATAGTTTATTTTTTAAATTGGGTATGGAAGTCATTAAAATACACATATTTTGCAAATTACTTGTTTTAACTAACAAATAAGAAAGACCGCAGCAGTGACTCAGAGGTGAGGTACTGGCATTCGACCGTGGTGGTCCGGGTTCGATCCCCGGAGTGGGCATACGCATATTAAAAAAAGTATGTTCGAAATTTACTGGATAAAAAATGTAGTATGCTACTAGTGATTCCTAATATCGGGACCGAGAAAGGCGTTATGGACCTCTGAGGGCGTAAAAAGGAAAACTACTACATACACGTGGTTCGGATTCCACGTTAAGCTGTAGGTCCCATCTGGCTGACATTACCCAGATGATAGGGGATACAATGGGCTTTATAGGCCTAAGTATACTGGCTCTTCCGCCAACCCCAGCAAAAAATAAATAAATAAGAAAGATGCGTACTGTTTCTACAAAAAGCGTTGGATACAGTTTTGTCTAACTTAATATCTCTTCAATAAAATCTTCTGTATGACGTAACCACTGTACTGTGATGGAGCGTAATATTCATAACGCCATTCAGCAGCCGCACTTTGTCAAGACTAATAAATAAGCCACATATAACTACCAGTCTACTACTTTCGTATTGTTTCAATTTCACATATAGATGGCGATGAATCTGGCGATGAGATCGCCAGGGAAGGCGCAGGTATGCCAGCCAATGTAGCAGATAATACTGTAGATAGACCACTGGGATTAGTCAAAAAGGAGATCGATCGCATAGCCAAACAGCTTGCACAAAACAGATGGACAGAGTAAAAAACCTGTAGAACATCCAGCCAATTAAATGATAAAAGGAAGACCGAAGCGTTATTACAACACAGTTTGAGAGATGTAAGAAATATTACTGCTTTTGTTACCGGACAGTGCCTTTTCGGTAGGCACGCCGAACGTATGCGAATACTAACTAACAACTTCTATAGAAGTTGTAGAGATGGGAAAGAAGAAGGAAGCATTCAACATTTTTGGTGTGAATATCCTAGCCTCGCGAGAAAAGGTTTAATGCCTTGGATAAACCCTTCTTCAATAGCCTGGAGGAAATAAGCAACTTACAGCTTGGTCGATCTGTCATGTTTATCAGTATTAGTGGCTAATTTAAATGAATTGTGAAGATCCATCTGCGATGTATGTTGCGCTAACCATCAGAGATCTAATGAAGGTGTGTTCTACGACGCATGTATGGTATTACAACGGACCTCTTAGAGGTACATGAGACTGTTTACTACTTAAGCTCAGTAAATAATTCGTTGGCAAAGTAGATCATCTACTTCAACATATACTACGTTTTATGAATAGCAGTTACCCAAAATTGTATCAATAGGAATGATTTATTACTGTTTTGTAATGTTATATTCAAATATAATTTATCTGCAGAAGCGGGCAAGTTAGGGAAACAGTACCGCACATAGTTTGCCATTGCGAGTCACTAGATCGGAAGTGGCAACGGATACTCGGGCAACTAAAACTGGAACCAGAGGATATACTGACCGTCTCCCCAGTTGACCTACACAAACTAGTGCAAGGGACCGGGATCACCCAGTGGGTATGAAGAATCGAACAGGGTGAGCATATTAGGTCAAACCTGGCCTAAGTGCATCCGGCATACGGACGGGCCCTCGAAAGAAAAATGATTTGAGAATTTTATTAGTCGCCATATAAAACTCGTTGTGTTTCGACACTCTTCATTGTTCATAAACATTAAAAAAAAACTTATTAAAGACGGAACTTTTTTCTTTCAAACCTTCATCAAAATGAATTCAAGTAATTACTGCCTCTTATTTCTTGGTTTTAAATAAATTAATTATCTTAATGAATCTGATGAACTCAGCGGTGCGTGAAATTTGAAATCCTTATACGGCTCAACCCGCTAAGGCGCTTTCTAATAGGTTTTGATAGTTTAGGTTTTATGAATAACTTTGATCATCAAGACAATGTTATGTAATACTTTAGTACAGCACGGTTTTAAACATTAATGGAAACATGATAGCCATGTCTATAGTATAGACTTTCATGGGTATGTAGATTTAAATAATTTTAGACATTAAATACCGTCAAGACAGCTTTTCTTAATAGAAATTCTACTTATTGGAACATAACACTAATGTGTATTTATTTGAGTTTATTACCACAACGGCCAGTGGCAACTCGTCAGGTGAAGTAGGGGGAAGAGCCCCTCTTCACAAAAAAAAATAAAACCAGGAGGAAAGTTTTTCGACAATATTAAATATTAATCTACGAATACAGCTACCATTTTAGCCTTTAAAAAAATAATTATGTTCGAATTATTAATATTAATTTAATCCGAATGTAGCTATGCATAATAGGGCCACGGTTAACTCCGATATGGACAATAATTATAAACAGTGGTGCCTTTTGGCGCGCCCCAGCCAAGATCGTGTCCATTAGCTTAAAGCAAGTGAAGACCCAACGCCCAACATGGCTTTGATACTCACCGTTGCTTGACGTGACGTGACGTCAGTCACGCAAACAGCATGTAATAATTTGCATTATGATGGACAGTTTAAAAATAGATCAGTCGTATGCACCATTGTTTTAGCATTGGTTCGCCTAACCTTAAGGTATTTATATTAAGGCTCGCGAAACTTACGGTTATAGATATCGTTTTTATGTGATTTACTGTGTGATTAAAAAGTTTTGTTTTTATTTTTCAGTTAATTCAGTAGTGTACGTACCTACTTAGTTGTGTGTTTTAAAAATGAACCCAATTAATGACATAGTTTGTAATTTGTTGGAAACTCCATTTAGTCGTTAGACAGATCAGGATAAGAAAGACGTTTTGTTACACGGGTTTTAGTCAATGTTTGTTTAAGTACCCGCACTATACTTAGCTCTTCACCATTTTTTAAGACCGCGAGCCGCCACTGACAACGGCATGTTATAAAATAATGGTTTGTTTAACAAGGGTAGATATAATGTCCATATCGAATGAGAAAGTAAATTAAGTATGACGCCGTTGGCGATTTTAAACAATAATTAACTACCCAGCATCTTTGACTGTGGCATTAATGACATTGGCAGACATTATTTTCTAAAAATCAAAGTTGTCTGATTAGCAAATTAAGTATTGAGCTAATCGGGCTACCTTAGTTGCAAGAAAACTATCTGCTATATGTTAAAAATCTTTATGCAACCCGACATTATTATTGTCACGCCCAGATTTTAGGGTGCGACGAGGGACGTAAAGGTAGCTACGGGACCTTAGCAACTATCAATAAAACAAAGTGATTTTGAAAACAATTCTATTATGAAAATCAAAATAATATTTCCTGCAGGGTTTACAAAGAAAATCAAAAATAATAAATAACTCGGATTTAAACCTTTAACAATAATTTTAAAATTAAATTGTACTTACATAAATTTGGGGCTCATCGCTGGCATCTTGGTAATTTGGGAACCAACAAGTTGTTTTACAATTTTTAACGTGAATGTGTCACCGACCACAAACTTGAGTACTAGTGGGGTCCGATATTTTTTCTACCAATAATGTGCCGTTTCAGCAAGTCAGCAATTCTTCCCACTTTAGGGAAACGACCAACTTAGGTCTTAAACCTTATTTCTGCTGACTTCATGACTCGACAATAATTGATAGATCGGGTAGCTCTTATAACATTTCATAATTGCAACTTCATTAGATTTGTTTAATAAACTTCACGCCGGTTTTATGTTGCGAGGAATGACCTGTGTTTAACGTGAATAATAATTAAAATATTAAAATGGAAAATATTGATTTATGAAATATTAGGATCTTATGGTTCCCTATCGTGACATTATATTATGTATTAACATTTTTAACTTGAAAACCCGAACACTAAAAAACCTGGTTAGCAATTATGAGCTCCCCCCCCCCCCCCCCCCCCCGAACTGCTGAAAATCATACTGGACCTAAATAAAATAGTTTCAAATAATATGAACTTGCACGTATTCTTTTGGTGATGGTTTTTTAAGTTCAAAAAGTGTTATTAATATTAGGTTTGATAAGTCATTGAATTTTAAAAAAGGAGGGGATTTAAAACTAATAAAATAAAGTTTCCCGACTATTTAAAAAAGCACCGTTGATGATGGTTTTAAGAAAACGAAACGTCGGATTAAAAATTTAATTACAACTTGTAGAAGACAATTAGTTAGATTAGACCATCTGACGAAGACACTGTGTGTCGAAACAATTGTTATGGCAATTTAAAATAAATAGTGGAAATTATAACCGTTGTTGTTACTAATTAATATTATATCATGAATGTTCATCAAGTATCGGCTACTTCAGTAGAATAAAGAGAAAATATGGTAAAAGAATGTAAACCTTATTTTAACATATCTCTGCAAATAGAGTCAGAAAAAAATAAAAACGAAATTGTTAAAATTTGATTTTGCCCAAATATATAGGATTCGAAGTTTTTCAAATTTAAAAACACAATGATCCATAATTTAGTAGGTCGCAACTTTTTTCTAATTTAACCATCACTGTGTCTTATACGGTTTACGAAATCTTTCTAGAGTGCATCCTTAGGGACACCCTGTAGATTTTATTTTCCAAATAAAAATGACCAGTAAATTATAGAAGATATTTTTGAAGTTAATATTACTATAAATAGAAACTTCTTAAAGCCATTTCTACAAATGATTTTGTGGAGAACACTTCGAGTTTTTATTTGCAATAAGATTTTGTATAAAAATAAATTAAACTTCAAGCCCTTTGCATATTATGTTTATTGCCGGAAAAATTGTCCATAAAAATATTTCGTTTTGGCATAAATAGTATATTACGTACCGAGGTGGAAAGTGTTTCATTACTGTCGAGAGATTAGATAGTTTACCGAGACGCGAAGCGTCGAGGTAAACTATATCTCAGAGACAGTAATGAAACTTTTCACCGAGGTTTGTATACTATTTTATTTACAACCACATCCAACATCCACTTCTTATTATTTTGAGTTCAAATAATTATTAAAAGGTAAATGTCATTTTGACTTTTCCATTGCAAAAGTAGACAGACATTTAGAATTTCAAATAACCGCAGGTGATAAAATAACGTAGGTAATAATACACATCAAGATGGCAAATATCATTTTTGGAATATGGTTTCCATGTCACTAAACAATATATTATTTTTTTAAAACGTTAGTGTCAAAGTTTTTACAAAACACCAAAAAAATGCTCTCAGATGAGGAATTTGATTTGGCTGCTACTCCCCCAGAAATTCGAGAAGCAGCAAAAATAGTAGAAGAAGATCTTCTGCCAACTAAAAGCCGCCCGAGATATGACAAGGCATATAACTGTTTTAAAGAATGGTGTATTGGAAACAAAGTTCAAAATCCTGGTTCTGAATCGGCGCTACTAGCTTATTTTAGTGAAAATGCCAAGACAAAGAAAATATCAACGCTTTGGTCAATATATTCAATGTTGAGGACCACTCTATCAATTAGGGAAAAAGTAGACATATCTAAACACGCAAAGCTATTAGCATTTTTAAAAAAGCAAAACAAAGGATACAAGCCGAAAAAATCGACCACACTGTCTATGGATAATATTGAAACATTTTTGGAACAAGCACCTATGGAATTTCTTGTTCAAAAGGTATTTTAGGCTAAAAGGTTGACTATTTCTATATTAACTTATTATTTTATACATTTGTAGGTCGCATTGGTTATTGGTGTCTCAGGCGCCTGCCGATCAGATGAATTATACAAAATGAAAACAACAGACGTTCACTTTTTAGAAGAAAAGGTCGCGATTGAAATACAAAATAGCAAAACGTACCAGCCACGATCATTTATGATAACTGATAATAAATGGATTGCACCACTTAAGGAGTACATAACTTTACGGAAAAATATACAGGATGGAAAGCTTTTTATGCAAATAAGATATGGAAAAATTAGTAAACAATGTATTGGGCACAACACTTTAAGTCAGTTTCCAAAAAAAATTGCAGCTTTTCTGAAGCTGAATACTGAAGGTTTTACTGGTCACTGTTTCAGAAGAACAGCGGCTACTTTGCTCGCAAATAACGGTGGCGATCTTATGCAAATAAAGCGGTTAGGAGGCTGGAAATCTAGCACAGTAGCTGAGGGATACATAGACAGTTCGGTTTCTACTCAGGTTAATACGGCAAAATTGATTTCAAAGCCAAGTTCAAGTTTTACTAACACTACTTTAACTTCAAATAATCATGAAATAAACCTTTCAAAAGAAGAATTTCAGCAAGGTTTAAACATATCTGTGACTGCCTACAATAATGCCAATGTAATATTTAATGTAAATAAGTAAAACATAAACCATGTTAATTTTTTGTTTTTTATAAATGTCATTTAGGTATAATTCATTTAAAGAAATAAAAAATAAAATTATTGTTGTTGAATTTGTGTAATGAGTTGTGTGTTGGTGTGTTTGTATATTATTTTGAGATATCGATTTTTATTAAAATTAAAAAAAAAAAAAAATTTACTATTTTGAGATATCGATTTTTAATAAAATTACAAAAAATAACAATTTTACTTTCCACCCGGGTGGAAAGTGAGCACTTTCCACCCGGGTGGAAAGTAAAAGTCAAGAAACGTCAACTTTCCACCTTTCAAAGATAGGTGAAATGTCATTATTACATACATGGTTGTAAATAAACAATATTGTTCGGTATTATACAAAATAATATTTTTATTTAAGCGATTCAGATATCCCAGTCCTGATCAACTGTTCTCATGCTCTGAAAAAGTATCGTTATTTTCTGATAAGAATCTTTATATAGGATAACATATTAGTTGTTCTTTAGTTAATTTTCTAGCTTTATTGGTTTGTGTACATCAAGTGTATTATTTAATACGTCATAATGTTTTATTAAACTAGTCCAAAAGACGCTGCTTTACAGGAGTTTCATGGAAATAACGGGTTCATTTAAATATAAAAAACATTTTAAAAGACGTAAACAGTTCTTTGTTTCCTTAATAAAGTTGTTAAAGAGATCTTAGTGGATAAGAGAATACAAGTAGGTGGCAATAAAAAAAATAGGGGAATGTTAAAATATGTTTAAGCATCACATTCTAATAGTGATTTAGATTGCGGAATATTGATTTATGTATCTATTTTTTTTATTAGGTGGAAATATCGCGAGCTGAGGATTATATTGTTCCATCTGCATTTTTTTGTTTCACATTTTTGGTTTAAAGTTTTTTATCTAACCTAGGCCCAGTTGTACAATTAGAGCTTAAGTACGAGTTTCTCAAAGCTCGACCTAAAGTTGATCTTGGTTCTAAAAGGTAATTATGTTTTATAATCAATTCGTAACCACAGGTCTGCACAGGTGGGATCAATAATTCAATTACCATGCTGGCAATGGTTACGCTGTCAAACAACAATCAAACTTTATTTGTTTGCAAAGTTTGGGGTATTTACAATTTGCAGCTACTTTTTCCATGTATTGTAACACAAAACTATATGCAAATTTTACTTCCAAAGAAGAATGTCTGCTATTAGCTTTTGTTAAGGAGTTCAAAGGTATTTTGAAAAAAAAAACAGATAATATTACTAATAAGTAAAGAAAAAATCGAATGTTAGAGAGTTATTAAGATTAAATTTAATTACGAAAATATAAATATTATCAGGTCTTGATCTGTAGTTTTGGGGCCGTCTTCGAACGTTTTCTTTAACTACATCCATAAAATCTTCATCATCTGATTCGTCTGATAAATCCAGAAAGTGTTCAACCTTATCATAAGCATTCATAACTTTAAAATATTATTACCACAAATTTTAAAGTCAAAATGAATTTATAAGGTTTATTTTATTGGGTTTGTTGTCATCAGTCATTAATACCTTGGTTTAAGCCTAGAAAATTGACAACTGACCTGAAGAATGAAAGCTCAGTAGAACCGAGTTCAACTTCAGGTCGAGCTTTAAAAAACTATTACTTAAGCTCTTATTGTACAACCGAATCTAAGTAGTATTTTTAAATGGCGCTTCTTACATGGCACTATCTAAGTTGCCACAACTGAGAAACCCGGCAACCCAAGTATCCGCGACTCTGAATGCTGGTCGCCCCGCTACTCCAGTTTCTTGCGTGATGCAAAATAACAAATATGGAGCAACTTTTTAAGCTGAAATTCATGAATGTGGGGACTTTAGCTCGCTACTGCGAGACTATAGTATCGTCCGTGTGAGGATTAGAGGCAATTTGAGTAGTCTAGGGCCGTTTGCACGGGTTCCACTTAAGACGTTTTAGGTGGGGCTTAACTAACAGCTTAAGTTAAGTCCCACCTAAAACGTCTTAAGTAGAACCTGTGAAAAGGGCCCCTAGTCGCCCAGTCTCATAGTTTGCAAGCTACTAAGTTTTCTTTTAGGTTTCCCCTTGTGAGGAGTGTCTAAAACTAAAATAAAAATTCAGCCATCAATCTCTGAGGCTTCTACTTCTTTATTTTTTAAGGTCATAATTTAGTAGGGACTAACCAAAACATCATACAAGATCTAGATGTCTCGGATGATGCGTAAGTATCTAATAACCTTAAGGGTATTTAAATAGCTACAAAAATTTTAAATCATTACACAACACTTGAAAACTTTTGAAGGAAAAAAATACTTGATATTTTCAATGATCAAAACGCTTTTTGTTCAACTGAATTAGAATATGGTGAGCCAGTATCATTTATGTAAAATTATATTATTCTGTATTTATAAACATAAATAAATTAAATATATGTTGTTGCTATCCGATATTACACACCTAAATTGCTGATTTTTTTTTGAAAAAATGGTATTATCGAACAATTTTTCTGTTTCATTTGGGATGAGCTTTTCAATTCAATCAATATTTTTCTATGTGACTATTGAGGGGGCTTATCCCAAATTTCGTGCAAAAGTGTAAATCAGGGAAATTTAATGAATTTATTTTTTAAAATTTATTTCCAAAGTTCCAAATATATTTTAATTCACAATCTTTAAAAAAATTGCCAACTTTGTTTCATTTGAAAGCATTTTATGGGCTTTTCGTAGTTCTGTTGTGACTTTTACATGTCACTGGAGTATTGGTATAGAAATATAAAAAGTGACAAATGAACTTGTAAACTCTCAAGATTATTATTATGAATATTAGAAAATGCAAATCTTAAAATAATGCACATACAGGGTGGCCCATTTGTCTGACAAAGTAATATACCGTCTCTACTATTAAAGATATCAAAAAAAAGTTTCTATAAAAGTTGTGAGGTATAAAAAAATTTATGTTCTAAAATTATTTTTAAAAATACAGGATGGTCCAGAAAAGTAGGACAATAAAAAGATACATTTTTTTAAATGTAACACCCTATATATTTTAGCATTTTCTGTTTCCTTACAAAACTATCCATATGAGGCCATATTTAGTTTTTTAATTTTTTGCAACGTTGCCAAACAAAATGCAAAATTCTTAAAATTTTGGAAAAAACATGATAGTAAAAAATTACCTGTATTTCTTAATAAGAGTATCGAAAATAGAAAATTTCTTGTAAGCTCTTAAGTTTAGGGATAGAAAAACTGTCTTAAATCTTTAAGTACCGAAAATTTTGTACAGGGTGTTTTCTGTTGACATCCAAATATACACAATTTTAAAATACAATAACTCTGTTTTTTCAAATAAAACACCCTATATTTATTAGGCTCGTCTGATAGATATTATAAGTATCTTTTATTATTGTTAAGTCATACCTATGCCTAAAATTACTAGTTTTGGCAATATTTCGATTTTTATTTAAATTTTCGTAAAAAAAACTATTGTTTTTATTTTTCTAGTAAGCCATGACCAGCAAAGTCAAAACAAATGTAATTGAATATAATGTCATATTTATAATTATTATATTTATATTTATAATGTTTGTAAACTTATTTTCAATATCCAGTTGCGTAATAAAAACAAAATTTTATTAAATTAAATAAATACGTAACTAACTATGGTTATCAATTTATTTTATCTATCTCTATCCCTAAACTTAAGAGCTTACAAGAAATTATTGATTTTCGATACTCTTATTGAGAAATACAGGTAATTTTTTACTATTATGTTTTTTCCAAAATTTTAAGAATTTTGCATTTTGTTTGGCAACGTTGCAAAAAATTAAAAAACTAAATATGGCGTCATATGGACAATTTTGTAAGGAAACAAAAAATGCTAAAATATATAGGGTGTTCCATTTAAAAAAATGTATATTTTTATTGTCCCACTTTTTTGGACCACCCTGTATGCTTAAAAATAATTTTAGAACATATAGTGTTTTATACCTCACAACTTTTATAAAAACTTTTTTTTGATATCTTTAATAGTAGAGACGGTATATTACTTTGTCAGACAAATGGGCCACCCTGTATAATACCAATAATTAAATTGGCATGGTGCGCTAGAATTGGCTGAAATATCTGGGTCGAGCCTAATGTAATGAATTACTCACAACCGTGTCTGATTAGTAAATCAAAAATTAGGCTAACCAAGCCACTTTGATTTTGAGAATATCATTTCTACGAACGTCATTTATGTCACAGTCAAATCTGCCTGGTTAATTAACTCTTATTTAAAATTTCTATGCAACCTGATATAATAATAGGCGTGCTATGTGAGTATAAATCATAATTAACTAGTCCTTTTTATCTCTCGCAAGAAGATTTTTAACACATGTTGAAAGGATAAGTAAATAATAAAACAAAGCGGAATATTCTAAAAATATCTTTTTATTCCATTTTCGACTAATTTAACAAGGACCTAAGGATACGTGCAGTATCAAAAGCAAATTGAAAGGGAGTCCAGGGATCACTTTAAATCCTGAATTCTAGGTCTCCAGAGGTACGACTAGACGAAGTAAAAACCGCTTGAAGGTGGCCGTTAACGAGATCGTATAACATCGTAATAATGTCGTCCACGAGACGGTATAACTTTGTAAAATGACCGTTTATCATCTTTCTCGAACCTTAGGGATAGCGCTTTTCACCATTACAAATATGCAGAATTTTAATGGAGGATATTTTCTTATAATTTATCGCCTTCTCGTATAATGTTCGGAGTTCCATTGGCGCGGCGAGGCCACTTTAAACGTATTAAGTTATAATGCACCACCGAATCCAGCATTATTTTAGTTTCAATTAAATTATCCAATTATCCAATTATCCATACACAAAAGTTTACGGAAATATGTGTGTGTAAAAAAAGTATGTTTTAGTTTGTTTTTGAATAATTAGAAACCAAAAAATATAAATTTGACATATTTCACTTGCTTCAGTCTATAAATGTCATTTAAAATTTTCAAAGTCGGAAAATTACATTATTTGTCCAAATATCAACACATTGAATTAGTATTACATATTCTAAATAAATACAAGGTTTGGTGCGAAATCTTAAAATTAAATTTTTTTTCAAAATTTGCCCAATAAATACATTATATATTTTTTCTGTGTATCTTTCTCCCAAATTTAAAAAAAAAATGTCATGGAAGTATAAGAAAATGTGGAAATACTCCTTCCACGTTTCCTTGTACTGAGATTGTTTGTTATTCGGCCACAATCAGTTTGAACAGGTTAACAAAAATATACTAATGTTATAACAAATTGAATATTTTGATTAAAACTTGAAAATATTAGCCATATCCCTGTTGTTTGTTTACCAAGCCTTCTAGTGAAATTATGTAAGTTTCGGAATAAGCATACAATTTTATGAATTTAGGAAATGTTTAGGAAAACCTTGATTAAAAAGGGAATTTTAGGTACGCTTGTATTTAACTTAAAATAAGTGATATTTTTTTAGCTTTTTCGCTTATTCTAACTGAGAAATATATATTTTTAGTATACGAAAATAATCCAAGAATGCCCTCCAGTTTCCTCACAAAAAATATTTTATTTTTAAAAATATATCTTATTTTAATTAGGCAAATAAATGTTTTTTCTTATTTACATACTATTTTTGGGTTTTATTTCAAATTCAGGAGAAACGTACACTTAAAAAAATATGTATTTTTACTTGGAAAAATATGATTTTTATTTTTAAATTTTGCACCAAACATTGGATTTAAAATCTCCATGTCACAACTGTTAGTACATCCACAGACAAAAGAGCTAAAAGATAGACACCGAATCTCATTCATAAAATTACTTTTGCGCCGAGCCTATAACTCAGTGTTTATAAGAGGGCGATAGCATGTTTAGACGACACAATCCAGGCACTGAATCGGTTATTTTACAAACCTAGCTCTGTCCCCTCATATTGGTCCTTTATAATTAACCCACATAACCTTCAAACAATAAATTCTCACCACTTTTTTATTTACTAAAGCTGAAAATAAATAATTTATTGTTCAATATTTCTTAATGTCAAAGTTGTCATTCATTTTAGTATTTTCACTTGCTACCGCTAGGAGGCAAACGTTGGCAAGTTTTTCACGATTCTCATTTTGCGAACTATATGCGCCAGTGTGGAATAATCCAGAAAATAAATTTATTATGACAGTTTGTTCACTTATGTTGGATTGCTCAAAGATGTTTAATCAAAATTAGCTTTAATCAGCAAGTTTGACTGTGACATAAATTTCATTGACAGACGTTTTGTACTCACAACCAAAGGTGCTTGATTAGTAAATTAAGGTAACCGGGCCTCGATGATTGTGAGAAAATTATTTCTGCCAATGTCATGTATGTCACAGTCAAACTTGCTGGTTAGTTAATTAATATTAAAATTGTTTGTGCAACCCGACATTAGTATGTTAAAGGCAATTTTAAAATGTTATCGTAATGCTGATTCAGTATATTTTAAAAAATATATTTACTTCTCGAATTCATGAAGAATAGGTTATGATGTCATGAAGTAGAATACTCAAATCGTTTTGACAAGATAACTATAATGTTTTATAATTAATGTCTACAGTAGTTCGGATTAAAAGTTAGGTTAAGTTTGGTCAAACTGACAATTACGTTCCAAGTTCGATTATATTGCGGTTTTCATTTAAATTTTGATACGAATACAATTACAAAATATACCAACTCGACCTTGAAACATAATCGAACTCAATACCTGTCGCGTTCACAGTCGTTTGTCAGGCGCACTCTTTCTGGAATCTAGCTTAAAACCGTCTATAAATGTATCCTTAGAAAAATATCGTCGTAACTCGAGAATGGAGTCTCCAGTGCGCGCCCGACAAACACCCGACGTCGACTGTGAACGCGACCCTGTGTTCGTATAATTTTTAATTCGCTGTATGGATTCAGATCGATTTATGTAAATGTGGTAAATTATTAGGAATACGAGAATACCACCACTCCATTTAATGATAAATTTTCTCAAAATGTTTGTCGTTATTAGTAGTTTGTAGTTTAAATAATTAGGAGATGCTAGATTATGTTTTAGGCAATCCAACGATGTGTTTAACTTGAGCTTAAATAAAACCCAAAATATGATAATCTTTTAATCATTTGGCAACAGCGTATTATACGCTCGTAAAAATGGCCTTCTATTTCCATTCATGGAACTCGTCAGGAACTAAGTGGTAGCGTGAAGTTTAGTTTATGACGGCTTGTTTTGATATAGGGGAATGCAGGGTCTATCTTTAGCTCTTTTGTCTGTGAGTACATCTCTCCTACCAGCACATATAATAGGTATTCATTTTGCACCATTTGGAAACATTTTTTCACCACTGAAGTCGCCGTTCAGTTTCAACATCATTCTCACCTAATATTTCTAATTTCGTCACCTTAAGATACCCTTTATCAGCCATTTTTTCATCTTTATCTATAGAACTTGGTAGTATGTTTTCCTCCCCTACTTCAATGGAAGTTCTTCATGACTTTTTTTTAATAAATTAACTTGCTCAAAAGCTCTATGAGGGTGTCACTTATAATTTGCTAATATTTATTTAAACATAAGCTATACTTCTCTTGAAGATGAACGTTTATACGTTCGAAACATGTACATTACAATAAAATAAAGGTATCTAATTAAATATTTTTTAGTGAAGGGTGACTTAGAGTATTATTTTTCCTCATTTAACTTGGTACACTTCAAGTATGACTACTTCTTCAAATTATTGCAAGTTTTTAAAATATAGCTGATGAACCTTAATGAATATTTCATTATAAGAGTCTTTATTTGATTAAATTTTTTTTCATTGAATTCTAGAATTTCTCGATGAATTTTGCCCATAATTCTTGACCCAAATATCCCCTAATTGCAGTAGAATATTGAATTTCGCAATTATTGCGGCTAAAGGACCCAATTTACCGAAGTTAAATTCCTACGACTGACTGTGCTTTTATTGATTGGTGTACCTTTTGTCTCTTAGCCTGGATTCTCTTTTGTTAGATAATAATAGCCGTCTTACGATCCTTAGCGTATTAATTACAGTATTCTAGATTTAATAATTTAACTTTAATTTCTTTCTTTTCTGCCTATTATAGTAATTACATCGTCGGGATACAAAAAAACGTAAACGCGAGTACTAATTTAGGTTATTATAAGTTTTAAAGTAAGTCATTATCTGAACCGCGGCAGTGGCTCAGAGGTCAGTTACCGATCGGGGCGATCCGAGTTTGATCCTCGGAGTGAGCATACGTACAATAAAAAGAGTATGTCCCAAATTTAGTAGGTTTAAGATTGCAGGGAAGACTGTAAAACGTATCATCTCCCAACCCACCCCATTCACGTCGGTAACTAGGCTGGATGAGATTGGATATCTCGTGGGGTGCGTGAGAAGGTACACACTCCCCAATCATTATGCAATGGCAAGAAACCAAGGGTTGATAGCCCTTGGGGGGCGTCGCAGGATTGAGGATCGTGGTTCGGAATCCACGTTAGGTTGTAGGTCCTCCTGGGAGTGGCCCTGGCAGCGAACAAAGAGGAAAGTTATTATCTATGAAGTTATTTAAGAGAATAATTGCTTAATGTTATAATAGGATTAAAAAAATTCGAAAGGTGTACTAGTAGTTTCCAAGATTCAGCCGGTGGTGGGTTCCTAAGTTCATACTTCTTTTTTAGCTGTGTATAGAAGGCATTAAAATAAGCAACATTTTCAAATACCTTTGTTCAAAAAACTTTAAAATAGGCGAGATACAGAAGTAAAAAATCATGCGGGCCTGGTCATCAAAACGTAACCTGCTATACTTTATGTTGTTTGTCTTTTATCTTCTTAGTCATGCAATTTACGGTGGTCAGTTTGTTATTTGGAAATCCGCTGCGGTATATTTTTCTAAAGCAAGTTAATTTTAAAGTGGTGACACGTTAAAATAGTAAAATTTGAAAACAATGGACTAGTAGATATAGTGCTAATTTACGGTGAGTGCCATTAAAGTGCTGCTACTGCTTCGAGATTATACGCAGAACGCTTTCCCTTGCAGGCTTATCCTACACCAGAAATTTTCTTAATGTTAATCAACGGGCAAGTTAGGCAGAACCGTATTTGATCCATAGTGTAACAAATGAATGTAAATACCTTATTTTTAAGTTTTTTGAAAATAGGTATTTGAAAATATGTTTAATTTAATGCCTTCTATAGATAGCTAAAAAAGAAGTATCAACTTAGGAATTACCCTGTATAACTGACAAAACTACAATAATAATTCCTTGATCGTCAACAATCAAGTATCGTCTTATTTTCCGAACTGATATCTCTATAACTTTGGCCTGCGTTTTGAAAAGAGGTAATATCTATTTAATTTTCCATAATATCCTTAAGATTATTTTAATTATGATTATACCCTGACTCTTGCTGATTTTACTCCAACCTCTTGACCCAAATGTTTCGCTATGCAATATAATATTGAATTTCGGAATTATTACGGCTAAATCAAAATCCAGTTTAGCTGAATTCCTTCGCCTTTCTGTGATTTTTATATTTTGGTTTAAATCAATGGCTTCTATTGTATCTTTGGAGAATTAATTAAAGTTCCATAAATTGGGTAAATTTTCAGAGACATATTATTTCCGGTTATGCAGAACTAACTTACTAGATATTTATAGGCGACCAGACTCAAGAAGCACAGCAATAATGAATTACTATATTGGGTAACAATTAAGGGTTTGAATGATAGAAGAGTTTTGGACTTGCATTGTCTTTATTTGTTTTAAATCACAACGTTTTAACTGGGAAGTATCTCCAGTCATCTTCAGGTAAATACTATGAAGAGTTTAATACTAATTAGGGGTTTAATACTAATTTCGTTTTTACTTAAATAGTCAACGACGATCAACAAAGATAGACCAAGCATTTCATTCATAGACGTATTTTGGCGCCGCGCTTATAACTCATTGTTTATAGAGGACATTGACATATGACATGTCTATAACAATTTATTTTACTTGTTAAAAGAAATCTTGGCAGTAAATCAGGGAGATATTTTATATTTGTCGTTTTGATTGACTTGATTTTTACCATTCATTATGGGACTGTAGTTAAAAATCCCATTTTAACAGTTTAAGATAAAAAGCCTTGAAAAGGGTAAGTTTGTAGTAAAAGCGCGGTTATAATGAGAATGATATGCACATGTAGTCCTATGAGGTCTGTTGTACTGTCATATATTGTTCATAAAACCTACCTTTATCTGATCTCTGATGGTTCGCGACATACATCGCAGAATAATCTTGACAACTTATTTAAACCAGCCACTACTACTAAAAAAACCTGGCTAGTGGACCAAGCTGTAAGTTGATTACTTCCGCCAGGCTATTGAAGAATAGTTCACCCAAGGCAATAAACCTTTTTCTTGCAAGGCCAGGACATTCACACAAAAAATGTTGAATGCTTTCTTCCTCTTTCTCATTTCTGCAACTTTTATACAAGTTGTCAGTTGCTATTTACATGCATTCGGGTGTCTATTGAAAAGGCAATGTTCGGTAACCACGTCTTTCTGACTGCATTTTAATAATGCTGTGGTCGTCATTTTATCAAATAGGGACCACAGTTGTGGTCTGTGCTACAGGTTTTTAACTCTGTCCATCTATTTTGTGTGTCAGTTATTTGGCTGTACGATCGATCTACTCTTTGACTTATTCCAGTGGTTTATCCATAGTATTATCTGATAGATCAGCTGGCATACCTGCGTCCGCCCTGATGTATTGAAGTTTTGATAAAATTATTAATTAATTTCTTGATTTTGTTATTTTTATTTTTGATGACAGTATTTTATTTTAATATTATTTCCGACGTACATAAATTTAATAAACGATAACTTTTTGTAGACATTCTTTGTTAACAACGTATTATTTTATCGTAAAAAATCGTACTTTCGCATACTGTTTTCGGAATATCTCTCATCGGAATAATTCTTTTATTAGATTTTTCACTTGTCCATTGTCATTTAGTAGGATAATTTTAACGAATAAGCGAAATTTACCATTAGCAAAATTTTAGGCCTCATTAATTTTTCGTAGGGGAAGTTCCCGGTTTTCACTTTTAAGTTACAATATGTCTAAAAGTAATGGATGTCAGTCCTTCGGACAGGATTTACCTTTTAACATAATTAATTAGTTCTATACCACGCATTTAAACATTCCTATTCCTTGATAGGATATTATTTAAAGATAAAACAATTTCAACTTGAAGAAATAGTCCATACTTAAAGTGGAGTGGAAATTTAGAAGATAAGAAATAAGAACACAAAGTCTTCCTTCACTGTTATATTAAAGAAATATTTTGAATTAAGAAACTTCTCTACATGTTTCGAACGCAGAAGCAATCATCTTCAGGAGAATAAATACAAAAGAGGAAAAAACTAGTAGATATCACTTTAACGGAGCATAAAAATAGTAGGTTCGATGAAAAACGGTTCAATGAGTAGAACGGTGAGAAAATCAATACACACGTTGCATTGTGAAAAAGAAAAATATTTGGGTTTAAGGCCTAAGGCACTATAAGAGTTTAAATGTAGAATGAAAGATTTGACATCTGTGTGTGAGAAAAACTGTTGATAGATATGAAATTGAAATGAATGGGGAATCGAAATTTGTCCGCTAAGTAGAAATGTCTGTCGTGGAGAGGTTTTAAGGCAGAAAAAGGAAACCATGTATTGATATGTTTTTAGTTTTTACAGGAGCAGGAAAAAAGTTAATTAAAACCCGTTTCTAAAATAAATTTCTTTAATATTAATTTAACTTCTTAGATAATTAGCGTACCCTAACTTTGTACTAGCTCTAATTACGGCTATTTTGTCTTTACTTGACAAATATTCTGATGAATGAATTCTGATTTTGGATTGGCTCAGTTTTTTTGTATTTTCTAGAAAGAAAAGAGATTCGAAGAAGCTGTCCATTTTCTCAAAGAGACTTGATTTAAGTATAAGCAATAAATCACACAAAGTCACGGTCTCAAAAATTTTGAGGGCAAAAATTTTGAGACCGTGACTTTGTGTGATTTATTGCTTATAAGAAAAGAGATGGTTACAACACCTAAAGCAGAGGGAGGTAAAAATTTATTAGTAAAATGTCCTCTCAAGTATTATATTACTCAACATACTACTGCCCTTTTTGATTAATTACTTAAAGAAGGAAGAGAAGAAGCTATACGTCCCATCTTACAAAGGATCTAAAAGTATGAAAAAAGCACCAAATTTATATGACAAGGGAAGAAAAAGTTCGTCATTAAAAGTTTTGAATTGTTGGTCAGATAAAGAGGTTGCACTAATGAATAAAATAAATAATATTGCCTCGATTCGTTGATCCATCGACGAAGAAATGTCCCACTGCTTTCAATGCTAGCGGTATAACAATAACTCTGGATTAGTAATACCCACCAAATATTATTTATCTCAAAATAGATTTTTTATACTTGTAAGATGTTGTCCTCCTTAAAGCGATAAATCCTAGCAACTTCTAAATATTGCCAGATTGACTTTTTATACAGATATTAGTTAACATATTTGGAATAAATTAATCCATGTGAAAAACCATTTTATATTTGAATAAAATAGACCAGCCTAATATATAAGTTCAAGAAGCCGGGAAAATCTAAGCTAATTTAATTACAATGTTTGTAATAAATTTAAACAATAATTTTGTACAGGGAATAAATTTATTTTAATATTTTTTTAAACAATTCAGACAAAATATTTGCCTGAACTAAATACTGCGATACTAGCGATATCGTAGATATGACTAGTCACCGAGGACTATAAAACAATTTCTTCTCCTTTACTTCTTGACATAGGGTAGGATGAGCGGTCAATTTTTAGCTTTGGAGGCCACAACAATCTAATTTGAAATACAGGATATTTTCTAGTAGCCGATGACATCATAAAAAATGTTATGATAAGAACTATAGACTTCCGGTAATAGATAGTTCTATTTCAGGAGGTCTGGAAAACCCCTTAAGTTAAATTTTCTGAAAAAGGTTAAGAAATAGGGTCAGACCAAATCTCTTGTATATGTAAATTTAGATACTATCTTAAAGCGATAAAAGATCAATTTAGGCGAGCAAAAGCCTAAAACCGTCTTCAAAAAGTTATAAGAAAATAAGCCGTAGAAACTTCACCTCCAGCGATCCGTGTAATAAAACGGAACGTTAGCATTTAACAGTTTTATGGGTAGATAGGATACTCTTTGGCAGTTTCATCTCGCTCGAATCTCTTCACGTGTCGCTGAGTTTGCAAAGTAGCAAAGGCAACTTTTCTCAGATATTCGTGAATAACTTTCGGCTCGTAAGACCACAAATTTGCCGTATAACTTTTGCTGCTAAAGTTTTCCATATCTAACTTCGATCGATCTTTGTCGTTATGTACCTTCATTTGAAAAATATTCTATCACAAACTTTAGTTAATTGTTTTGTTGGACCTTTTTTAAAGAGAACGTTCAGTTTCAAAAAATGGATGTCCTAACATGACTCATAATGATAAAATAGCAAGTTCGCAGAAAAAAACACTATGATCAGGTTGTTATGGAAATAACTTACTATTTTAAATAGGTGACTCCTTGGGTCTTCTAGAGATACTCTTAATTTTTTTTCGATCATATAAGAACTTCGGTAACTTAAAGGTATTTTCGGGAGTTCACATCGTCTTGCTGTCTTTCTTAGTAGTAATAATTCTAATATTTTATGTTCTATATTTGTATGTGTGGCGTATGTTCGCTATCATTAAAATTATTGTTGTCATATAATTAGCACATTTAAGTAGTAGCGTTCTAAACTTTTTAATGTTGTTTTGTTTAATACTGTGGACTTACGTCTTACGGCTTGTAAAAAGTAACAATAACAAATGAAATGAAAGTCGCCGTTACTCCATTGTATCCATTTTATGGCAGGGAAGTAACATGGTTTCTGTTTGACGTAAGCCTAATTTTTTTCTGCTATACGCAGTACTTTTTTTAGATTTTCTGCAAACAATTCAAGTGTCATTTTTTATCAGGGAAAAAGCCATAAAAGTTAATCATGTTCTTTCGGCTGACATGTTCTTTATTTTCCTTTAATCTCTTCCGAGCTGTTCCTTTTCATATAAGTCTCGGGCATGCGAAAAATATTATTTTGTTTTTTTTTTTGGGTTAAGGCGATGACATACATAATGAAAAAGAAGGATTATAAGAGACAATTTTATGAAAACCTGACAGGTTGAGTTAAACTTTTGTGAAATAGCGTTTGGGGCAATTAAACTTTGTACATATATCAAGAAAAAATCCAACAGACAAAAAATTGATAAAAAATAGATGCGTAGAGAAAGGTCAACCCCGAACTGGGAACAAGTCTAAACGAATCACAATTTTAATTGCAGATATTATTCTCGTTTTAACAGTCTTGTAATGTCTCGTGTCTATCACAGACTTCGAATAATATTCTTCATCAGAATCAGTATTACAGGTGATTCTCCGCTGTACACTATGCACACCATTAAATCCTTTAGTTCTTGCGTCCCTGAATTCATCCGAATCACATTGAAAAAAAAGTTGTTCATAATATTAAATTATTGCAAACATTAACTAATGTTTCATTGAAACTAAATGCTGTTTGTAGATTAATTATCTCATTTATTAATATTATAAGTTCATCTGTTGATGATTTGTGCATACCTAAAATAATATAAAAAGTCATAATGATATGTTGCTTAAAAATATGAATATTTTCATTAAATAAATGAATTCGTATCTACATCGTTTATTTCTTAAATATTAATAAACAGTAGTCCTTATATTAATTTACAAATTTTAGATTAATGAATTGGACATTGTTTTAATGAACAATCATCATTGACTGCAAGGTTACATTATATTTATGTAAGAGTTTATTAATATAAGGTATTTGTTCATCGTTCTGGTTCTGTGACTTAAATGAACAGCTATACATTATATTAATGACTTCATTATTTTAAGGATTACAACATCAAAAACAAATAATTGTTCCTTCATACTGGCCCGGTTACCTCAATTGTTAATTTACTTTGATTATGAGTTCATTATGCCATGTGTGGTTAAAAATGTTTGTGCAACCTAACATAAGTGATTCATCTACTAACATATATTAATTTTTTTTTAAGAGTTGAAAGTAATAAAAGTGTTAAGATCCCTAGTAGACACATAGTATTTATATCAATCTTATTCTATCTCTTCCATTCTCCTTTGGGAATTTGTGAAATTTGGTATTATTTATTTTGTACCCAAAATTATTTCTTGTTCATCACACCTGTTTTCTCTTCCTCTCCTATTATTTAATAATTTAAATATTGTTTCCAATAGGGAAACATGGGATGGAACAGGGTACCCGGGTAGAATGGGGTATGGCCCTTATTGGCGCCAATATATATGTTTAGCCTGTATCATCAAATATTATGTGGTAAGTAACTCTGCTGCCACTTGCTGAAAGTATTCGATACAAAATTTAGCTTTTCAGTCTACAACAGATCGTTGCTCCGGTCAGATTTATGTTAATTGTTATAATATTGCAATAATTTTAAAGCATCGTAAGCACATTATCTTAAAGAAGAAGATTTTCCTTTTCATTTCGCCAGATCCATCTCTAGACGGGTTTCGTCATATCATGACTCATCAGTAGAGCTAGGATCCGACGAAAAGAAAAGGGATCTCGAAGCTACTTAAGGCAGCACTTGGTGGGACACACCAGTAAGATGTGGCACGGAGCGCCATCTGTATCGTTGTTAGACACTCTTGAGCATACCAGCACCTTTAACAAACTTATAGAAATAAGTAAATGTTAAGAGGAAATCGCCTGTAAAGACATTTGTCACAATTACAGGAGTCCCGCTAGGCAGCGCTAACTCACATCGGTTTATTAACCAAAAACAATGAGTAAAGAAGAAGATTTTCCTTTTCATTTCGCCATTATCTTAAGTTTTTTTTTACCTATATTATTTTGGTAGTTAGTAAAAAGGTTTCTTGTTTATGGCATAATATGTGTAAATTGCAGAAATTATTGATATTTTTTAAAAATTATTTGAATATCGCAAAAAACAAATGGCATTCGGGGTAGAATGAAGTATCATTATGCCACACGTTCTCGGCCTTACCTGGGTTAAAAAAATAAGTATACTTACTATTTAAGGCACATTTTTTACAGTACAGGTAATTATTTACATAGTTTTACATATTTAGGCTCATAACTTATGTTTCCCCCATTTCACCCCATGCTTGGCATGGGGCAGAACTGGGAAGAATGTTGAGATTTTTTTTATAATATAGCAACCACAACTTAAAAAGATGCCCATAAACAGACTTATTGCAAAACCAAAAATCAAAAGAGTTTAACCTGACTTTTATTTGGGCACAAAGCTTAGAGACCCCGTTCTACCCCATGTTCCACTAATACTGATGCTGCAAAAATAATAGATCACTCTGCATTTTTCAACAAACTTTGTTCGCTTCTACATTTCATCCGTTTTCATTTTGCCTCTATTTTTGTAAAATATGTTCGCATCAAATTAACTGTTGACTTAAAAGTAACAATATAGAGTAATATTTTAAAAAATGTCGTCCTTTTTTTATACCGCGTCGACTTAAACATTTTCGAATAGAAAAAATCTTCCCTTTCCCTGGATCTTATGTCTTTCCTACCTCCATTCCTTCATTTTTTAAAAGATTTTAAAGGAGAAAAATTGGACCTCTTGATGGTTAAGCAGATAAAAAGTTATGCGTCCATATGCATAAACCCCGTATTCTATAAAAGGTTTTTAAATGTAGTCTACTGTAAAATTTAGGACTTGAAGTAAACCATTTTTTTTATATTTATGGTATTACCGTCCTTTTAAAAAACATTTAATTCTCTTTTACTATTTTTGCTAGTAGTTCACCTTTATTATTTATTATGAAAATCCTTAGTTGGAAATGTTGTAATAGTCGGTTTACGGCTATTACCAAAACATGGTGGAGGTCTATCAGAGCCATTCTACCTACTTTAACAATAATGACATATACAAGTCATACGGCTTGCAAAGCAACGCCGCGCCGCAAAATCACTGATGTACCCTATTACTTTGACATTTGAAATAAAAACAAAACAGTGCACGCGTCAGTTGGTCAAAGTACCAAGAACACAAATGGTGAGTTTTCTCTTATTAAATATAAGCGAGTTCTATAGTATATTACATAACAAGTGATGAAAGTGATACTTTTCAAAGCTCTTTTGTAAAGTTCAACTTAGAGTTGAACTTGGCTCAAAAAGATGTCTGTTGTATAATCAAATTACCATGCTGGCAATGGTGACGCTGTCAAAAAACCATCAAACTTTATTTGTTGTATTTAAAATTTTCAGCTACTTTTTCCATTTAGGTATTCTAACACAAAACTATATGCAAATTTTACTTCCAATGAAAAATATCTGCTACTAACTTTTGTTAAGGAGTTTAAAGGTACCTTGGAAAATAAAAAACCAGATAATATTACTAATAAAGAAAACATATTGAGAATAAATTTAATTGCGAAAATTTGAATATGATCAGGTCCCGGTCTGTAGTTTTTGGGCCGTCTTCGAACGTTTTCTATAGCTCCTAGTACATTCCAAAAATCATCATGCGATTCGTCTGATAAATCCAGAAAGTGTTCAACCTCATCATTCGTATTCATAACTTTAAAATATTATTACTACAAATTTTAAAGTCAAAATCTTTTTAAAGATTTTTGGGTTATATGTCACCTCAGTCATTAATTAGGGAATCCAAACCACGTGATTCAATATGGCGGTTGGATGGCAAAAAGCATTGAGTCACCAGTTAAATACCACCAGCAACATTATTTTTATGGTCACGTGCACCAATTACAAAGCAGTATTTGCCAGCCAGCCGCCATTTGGACACATCGTTGGATTGCCTAATAACTTGGTTTTAGCCTAGAAAATTGACAACTTACCTGAAAAATGAAAGCTCAGCAGAACCCAGTTCAACTTTAAGTAGAGCTTTACAAAACTCGTACTTAGGTTCTTATAATATTGTAGGTACCGGGTGGTCAACTAAGAATGACCGCCGGCCATATCTCCGAAACTAGTAATCGTACAGCATCCGGGTAAATTTTTTTATGACAAAAGTGTACAAGAGAAAATGCTGGAAATTATTTTTAAGTTCCGCATTTTGCCGCAAGAGGGTGTAATTAAAAAGTAAATTTTAAAATTTTACATATCTCTAATTCCACATTAAGATATATCTTTGATAACACCATTAAAAAGCTCGGACAATTATACATCATTTTGGTCTATGCTCATTGGCGTACCGACTTTAATAAGAGGGGGGAAGCTGTTGAAAGTGTAATCAGTAAAATCGCTGTAACTTATAAACGACTTATACGATTTTAGCAAACTAAAGACTGTTTGGAAGAGAAATGTATGCACTTTCACCAATCGTATTTAGTTGTCCATAATAGTTTAAAAAAATGCTAGAGGGCGCAATCTGCAATAGTAATACATTTTTTGATTTTACTCTGAAAAAATAAATTATACGGTATAATTATGATACCATAATCGAAAAAGAAAAGAAATTTGCTAGAATAAATATTGAAACCGCAGCTCGATATCTCCATTCGTTTCAGCGTTATCGCCAATAGAATCATTTTTAAAACTAAGCGATTATATATTTTTTAGAAAAAAAGAGGTACGCCACTGATATTTTTCCATGTGGATATTATTTCTGATTAGCCTGGTCAATTCTTCATAAAAATGGTCTCCTGCGTTTTTCTCCTCAGGCACACCTTTCTTAATTAAAATAATTAAATTAGCTTCATGAATGCCTATTAAGTGAAGGTGGTCATTTCCCAAGGTCCTTAGATAGATAGGTTGTCTGGTAACTTTGGACCAATCAGATGTTCGCATTTAATGCGCGGGAATGCGTCATTTAGAGGAACTTTTTAAAATCTCTTGATATACGAATGCAAGCTAAGGAGTTTGGAAATGTAATTAAAAACGTGTTTTTTTAAATATCATTTGTCGACAAATTGTGTGTAGGTGTGCCATAAATCTCTCAGCCAATATTGAGATATTGTGACTCTTTTACATAGCTTAAATTTAAAAATATAACTTCTGGCACATGGTCACGAATCACGTAGTTACCGCAACTTTAAAGAGGCAAGTGTAAATCATACATATATAGAAATGAAGAAATATAGTCCCGATGGACGAACCCTATTTAAGAGGGGAAATAAACTGAATCTAGCCCTTAAAACGCTTTTTACAAATCATTACTATTATTGTAACAAAATATTTTTTTGTTTGATTTTCTTTTTTTGAAGAATTTATGATTGCGGTAATATATAAAAAAATCTTTGAATAAATACCTTAATATTGTGATTAAATAGATCTATCAGAAAATAGCCCCAGAAACATTATAGGTCCAAGTGCTAAAATTATTAAAAGAATTGGACTTGATAGTGTCAAAATATGTATATTTAAAAAAAACACGTTTTATCATAAATAGGAATTGTGGAAATTGCGATAAATAAAACTACACTTATACCATAAATTTAAAAATACTTTTAGTGATGTACTCCATGTAAAGGGTGTAAAGGGGATGTAGTAATGATACACCAGAGTGACCTTTAAGAACTGAATTTATTCTCTTTTAAATTGTTTGTGAAGGCATGGATTTGCAAGTCTATTGTTTATTTTATTTTAATACCTGTTTGTTGGGTATTTCTAGTTCAGGTTAACTTAGAGATAACTATACTAAGTTAACCAACCACACCCCACCACACTTTCATTTTAAATCACTATCAAAATGTATTGGTGGTATAAAAATATTTTTGAAAATATGGTTTAATAGATTGTTTGATATTTGACAAATATATTTTTTTAAATGCATTGGTTGGAAATTCATTATCCTAGCTTGAACTTCGTCATCGTAATCGGTTAAAAGAAAATGCTTACTGCATAATCGTTTGTGTTGAGGCGTCCAATTGTCTTTTCGGCAACATTTTCTAATCCAATCTTTCAAAATATTGGGGTTTTTTGGAAATGTAAAAAAAATTATCTTTTTTCCATCTGGATCTGGCCTCTTGGAGTTACTTTTGCATGTAGCTATGCTACAAACATTGCCACCACCCATTATCTAAATAAATAATCACAGAATTCGTTTGAAACTAACGATTTAGCGTGAGAATCTAGTTTAATAAACTAACCTTAAAATACACAAAATTAAAACTTTGACCACTAAGGCCACCCAAACGAAATAGAAAAAGAAGAAGAAGAAAACTTTGATGAAAATTCAGTATTTTTAATAGTTTTTCCACTAAATGTTATTATCAGTTCAAAAACAAATATATTCACACTTAAGAATTTAACGTTAAACACACAAATAACACTGAAAACCGCTTTTTTGCGTTGTATCTAGCTTAAAACACATACAAATCAGATGTAAACAAATGTATTAGTTCCTCGTGATGACGCGGACACCCCGCTCATCGTCGCTTCCGCCACCATGTTACCAGACAACCTATCTATCTAAGGACCTTGGTCATTTCTACCAATTTTTATAAAACAAAATTTTGCATTATCAATGTTAATAATAGTAGTAGAGCTAATTTAATTTAATTATTTTAATTAAGAACGGTGTGCCTGAGGAGAAAAACGCAAGAGATCATTTTTATACAGAATTGACCAGGCTAATCTGAAATAATATCCACATGGAAAAATATCAGGGGCGTAGCACTTTCTTTCTAAAAAATATATAATCGCTTCTTCATTTAAAGTTGTAAAAATTATTCTATTAGCGATAACGCTGAAACGAACGGAGATATCGAGCTGCGGTTTTAATATGTTTTCTAGCAAATTTCATCTACTTTTCGATTATGGTATCATAATTATACCGTATGATTTATTTTTTCGCAGTAAAATCAAAAAAAGTGTTATTATTGCAAATTGCGCCCTCTAGCATTTTTTTTGAGAACTATTATGAAAAACTTAATACGATTGGTGAAAGTACATACATTCCTCTTCCAAACAGTCTTTAGTTTGCTAAAATCGGATAAGTCGTTTAAAAGTTACAGCGATTGATTACACTTTCAACATATTAAACTTTGTACGCCAATGAGCATAAGACCAAAATAATGCATAATTATTGTCCAAGCTTTTTAATGGTGTTATCAAAGATATACCTTAAGTGGAATTTTCGGAGATATGTAAAATTTTAAAATTTACTTTTCAATTACGCCCTCTTGCGGCAAAATGCGGAACTAAAAAAAAATATCCAGCATTTTTTCTTGGGCACTTTTGTTATAAAAAAATTTACCCGGATGCTGTACGATTACTAGTTTCTGAGATATGGTCGGCGGTCATTCTTAGTTGACCACCCGGTACAACCAGAAGTTACATATTTTATCTAAACGTAAAAATGTTATTTTACAAATTTGATCTATCTTCTTGTTGACGTTACAAAGTTTACTTTTTTCCAATCATAAATTGACCCATTGCATTGACTTTAAAATTTATTAAGAAGGAAAACACTAAAAACTAACCATTGAACCTTCTTCTTTTCAGTTAAACATGAATAAAGTACATTTACATTATTTATTTGTCTTTCATACTATAATTTCTGTCGAAACTACTAAAAATGTAAAACTAAGAAGATACATTTCATGAATCTAATCCGACATGGTATCTGTAATGTGATACATGCAATAAAATAATACTGACAAGTAATTTTGTGTTTCGATAAAAGCAATAAAAATTTTATGGACAGATATTTATTTCACATTTTAATTTGCGTATATAAATAAATTATACAGTCCTTTGATATACTGGCATTAAAATAACTGGGAATTTTGACGAATTTATAGGTTTTAAGGTATAATTACCACAATACCATATCATTTATGAAAGTAACAATAATTTTTTTCTGCTTTTTTTCTCTCTTATCGATTATGGAAACTTACTTAAGCTTGATATAATACCATGACATTTATAATAAATAGTTTCATCTTTTTGTTAAGTTTTATAAAATAGTGTCCGTAAAATATATAGAAAGAAGCTTAGCGGAAAGCGGACAGAGTGGTGCGTCTATCTTTTACATTAAAGTACCCAGGGACGCCAAAGGTAATGGGTTCCCTGGGGTATAGGCAGGCCCGCGCCTAGCACTTTTGGCCCCTTGTGCAAATTTAAAATAACGCCCTAAATTCGTTCAACGTTCATATGTGAGTACAGATACGGGTTAAGTTAGGTATTATTATCCACTATTGAATTGAACAATAATTTTAAAAAGTATATTCATAAATTTATTTTTATATTTTACAAGTACAAGCCATACAAGTATTTTCTCATTGCGATACATAACATAATTATAAACTTATAGAAAACAGAAATATATTCTAACAGTATATCAACTCAAAATTTTTGTATTTTAGTTTCAAATGTAATATATGATACAAAAGCACAAGAAATAAAAAAAATATTTAAAACATAAAAAATACTCGTTTATATATCACAGGACGAAACTGATCGACAAATAAAAACAAAACAATATATTATTTTAATAATGCAACATGTCACCTTTTTAAGGTTAATATCGAGGTATTAGGTATTGTTATTAATATTTTAGCTAAGTGAATTGAGCTTTTCGTGCTTTAATTTTTGCAAATTGTTTAATTAAATCTTCGGTGTCTAATTCTTTTACTGGTCCGATTCTATTGAAATGATAGCAAGATTACTTAGTCGGTTTTGCCCCATGGTCGATCTTAAATAATTTTTTATTATTTTGAGTTTTGAAAAAGATCGTTCTGCGGTAGCAACCGAAACCGACATTGTTAATAAAATACGAAGTATTATGCTCGTATTAGGAAAAGAATCCGCTAAGTTGTTAATTGTTATATAATTTAAAGTTTCTTCTGGAGACGTAATAACTTTTTCATCAAAATTTTGTAAATATTGCAATTCTTTAACAAGTTCCACGGCAGTTATGTCTCGTTCATTGCGAGTTTCAAAAACATATATCTTTTACCCCATGCACCTTTTCACTTCGCTAAGTTAATTATCGATCGAGCATCTGGCAACAAATGAAATCGCGACCGATGCAGCTCTTAATATATAAAGTTTCGTACATTGCAAGCTCAGACAGGAAAAAAACGCTTGTCCGCTCGTTGGCTCGTTGCAAGCCAAATTTCAAGCTCAAATATGAATAAAATCAGATTTGTTTGAGTTTACACAATTCATGTTATCATGCTACGTATTCGATCGAATAAATGCTATTATTGCGTACTCTCATTTGGAAAATATATTATTTTCGAGAAATTCGGTTCCCTCGTCTCAAAGAGAAAAAATAAAATAATAAACAAATAAAAAACAATGTAATAGCTAGCAATTCCTTACTGTTTTTTTTTTATCATTATAAATTTTGTTTTGACAATGTTGTTTGTTGCTTTATCTTTTTTTTACTTTTGAGTTTTAAGGCTTTTCGGCGCCTTCGGCGCCGTCGTGCACCACACGACTTTGCCCTTATGTACGGCGCGGGCCTGGGTATAGGTAGACAATAATAGGCTGTTTCGTTTTTATTGGGACTCATCAGAAAGCCATAACCTGTAATCAATTCCCACCACAGCGAAAATATGTTTTCAAGATATTTTTACGAATAAAAATATGATGAAAACCTTTTTTCTATATATTTTACCTGACACTAAATTCCACTATTTTATTTATACTTACACACGGCATTTACGAATTAGTGCTGAAAACCATTATGCGACTGCAGCGCGATCTAGATCTAAATCTACAAAACAGCAGAGATGCTTAGGAAAGCGCAAAAAATGTTTCCTATACTGGTTAGGTGGCCGTTCCGTGCTTGATTTATTTATATTTCTAAGTTTTCACGTTAGATGGCTATTTTTTGCATGGAGTTGATTCCAGCGGATGGCGATGCTCGGTTTTTATCATATTTTTTATTCGTAAAAAATTCTTGAAAACATATTTTTGCTATGATGGGAATTGCTTACAGGTTATGGCTTTCTGATGAGTTCCAATAAGGACGAAACAGTCTGTCATTGTCTACCTGTGCCCCAGGGAACCCATTACCTTTAGCGTCCTTGTGTGCTTTAATGTAAAAAATAGACGCACCACTCTGTCCGCTTGCCGCTAAGCTTCTTTCTATGTTAAGTTTTATTATTAAGATCATTCTACTTTGTCTGACCTAATATTTGATCTTAATTAGATATTGCTTTTCTATAAAAAGAATACAAAATTAATAAGTAATAAGAGCGAACAATAATGTACTTTCAAATACAAATGTTTCTAATTATTATAATACTGACAGCAAAAGAGTAGGACCGCAGCCCTAGTTTTCCATGCAACATCAGGTGCGACTCTGACTTATGGTCAAAAGGAACACCTTCGTCATTAGACAACGGCCTAGTTTGGACACTAAACGATCAAAAACGGTCGACGATGGAGTAGATGCAGGTATACTGTCCAACTTGTAATGAACGCTCTGTATAAGAGATTTAAAAAACATTATTATAAATCAATATATCGTACCTTAAAGTACTCACAACGTAAATTATATTTGCCTAGGGTTAATCCACAGGTTGCTATGATTTTTTAACAATACCCTTAAAATTACTAAAATTTCGGAAAAAAATTAATTACTTGGCAACGTTGCATTTCACTTCAAAATTTTAATAGGGTTGCAAAGTCCTTATTCCATTGAATCATATTTTAGAAAATTATACTGGGTGTACCATTTAATTTTCTTTTTTATTATTCAGTACCACATTTTAGGACCACCCTGTAGATTAGAAAATATTTTTAGATTATGTATCCTAAAAAACCCTTTAACTTTTGTATTACACTTTTTTCCCTATCTTTGATAGTTTAGGTGCTATCTAAGACAGACACCTTACTGACACACCATGTATATGGTTACGCTTATTGAGGTAAGCCCTCCTATTGTTTTCGTACGCACATTGCAATATGGTGTACCTTGGAAAAAAAACACATTCCTAAAATCGGTTTCACATGTTTAACGGTTAAATCGGAAGTTTCTGTTATCGGCTAGAAAATAAAAAAAACATTTTTTTCTAAGATGCACCATTTAGAAGTGGGATAAATGTCGTTTTTAAATGTCAATATCTTAAAACAATTGAATTTAAACATATATTGTATTTTATGAAATAAATTCTTAGTATAATTAAAAATGCAATAATATAAAGTTTTCCACTAAAAAAAATAGTTTAATTCATCACACTTTTTTGAGCCACCCTGTATACAAAAAAATATTTTTAAAATTTGCCACTTTTTAAAGTTAAAGTAAGTTAAAACTGTATAATCTTTGCCTCTTCGTTGGCGGAGCCGCTATGGATGTGGTAATTAAAAAACATTTAATTTTTGAAATATTTGGAACGGTTCAGACTTTTTGACATCCTGTATATTACTCAAGTTAAAAAAATATTGAAAGGAATAATCTACTCTTTTAATGTCCCTCGTAGTAATTTAGCGACACGTTGATAATACGTTCCCAAGTACTAAATTTTACTTTGTCTTTTAAAAGTGCGTCAAGTTTTAAACTGAAATTCAACAACCGTTAAATTACAAACTTCTTGAAAACATTTACCACCAGTGAAAGATTTACATTGTAAAGCTATGCCTTCTTTCCATTAAAATTCAGTAAAAGTTTCCGGAGGATTGTTAACTTGACGGACGATGTTCGAGGCGTGAATGTTAATTTGACTGCTGGTGGTGAGAAATTAATAATGATCGGTACGCCATTTATTAACCAAATTACTACAGCGATCTAATTGGACTAGTCTAACGTTCCGGTGCAACCTCGCGGTTGCTATAATTTATTTTGGGCTCGGCCGCCCCTACGCACCGTGTCGAAAAGCTCATTATTTATGAGATATTAGTGTATCCTTTCACACAATGATACACTGATACTACCTTAAATTTGTAGTGGTATAAATATTGTATTATTTAACAATATCCGTACCTTTAAGACTGTATCGGATCTTCTTTAAATAAAAAATTTTAATTCATCTTGATGGAAAAACTGAAAAATTATTTAGAAAATGTCTTTGAAATAATTCGACATAAAAATTGTTTATGAGACACTTATCATATAGCCAATGTCTACAGCTAACCTTACACAGATTGACTTGCCTGTGTATCGGTGATGCAATAAGAAGCACCCCCCACCGCAGCAAAGGAAGTAATCCTAGGACTAACAAACTAATAAACCTCTAATCATTCACCTCAGAAAGGAGGTCAGTTGCACAACACCCCGTAAGAATGGGGCACAAGAGCCACGGATCTAATCAACGAAGAGCTCTTGAAGATGCAAACAAACCACATGAAAGAGTTTTACAACTTCACAAGACCATTGAACATCAGGTGCGACTCTGACTTATTGTGAAAAGGGACGCCTCAGTCATTAGACAAGCGCCTAGTCTGATACACTGATGGATCAAAATTGAGTATATATTTTTTTAAATACTTAGAATGAAAATTAGCTTTCCCCTGGGAAACTACGCCATAGTATACCAAGCGGAAGTACATGCTATACAAGCATATGTACAGAAAAATAACGAAAAAGGCTACCACGACTAAGAGATATACATTCTGTCAAACAGTCAAGCTGCCCTCAAGTCCCTAAACTTTAACCGACTTAAATCTAAGATCACAATGGAGTGCCTAAACGACCTGATATATCTAGGAGTAAAGAACAACACGTAGAACTCCTATGGGTTCTTGGTCACTCGAGAATAGCGGGCAACGAAAAAGCAGATGAACTGTCTAGAGCCGGATCTGCTCAAAAACTCAGAGGCCCTGAAGCCGCCCTTGACATATCAAAATAGGCAACCAAAACAACATCAGACAGGTGGGCGCATACTTATCCCAATCGTACATAATTCCTGGTCAAACTTAAGCGAGAACCACAATTGGAAAATACTCAAAAAAAGCTATTATCTGGAATGTTGGTTTTAACGCTAACCCAGCTTACAAGTGGTTGGCCTACTAACAGGATACTGCCATTTAAGCAAATATCTACGTCGCATAGGAATTTACAATGGATCCATTGAATGCAGACTTTTTGGCGAAGAAGACGAAAGCGCCTCACATATTGTATAAATCTGCGAAGCACTGATCTAAAAAAGATTTAAAATCTTCGGAGGAATTTAATATGGTGACAACCTCCCGCATGACAAACTTGGTAGAAATCTACTGGATCTTATAATAAGAATAAATTATTTCTAGCGAGACAGCACAATAAGCCACTAGGCTGAAGTGCAAGAAGCTTGAGCCGAACGCCCGACCTTAAACCAACCAATGTCTACAGACAATACATTGGATTTAAGTCAAGTCACTTTTTTTTAGCGAAGTTTATCATTTATCATCATTCGAGACATCTTCTTTATCATCTAAAATAAGTTCTTCTTCACTGCTTCCTGATGATTCTGATTGTACCTTTCTTAGTTATTGTGTTTCTTATTATAAGGGGTTCGTTTTTATTTTTCTAATTTTCAATGGTAAATCTTCTTAGACATCCACATTGCACTATAAGTGACTTCCTATCTTCATACTAGCCTCGCTGATAAGCTGTAACACAACGAAACGCATCTGTAGATTAGTCTGTCATAGAAAAAGAAACCGAACCCTTCTATTCTCGTACATTTAAATTTTTGGTAAAAATTGGTTCAAAATGCAAACTTGTAGAAAAACATAAATCCTGACAAAGCCAAATACCTAGTTGTATTTTTAAATCAAAAACCTCTTTAATATTTCACTAACAATGTCTATATCACCTCGCTCCCTGATAAGGGTTTAACGTCTATCTGAAATTACCGGGAGCGTCTGTGATAGACACTTCTGAACGAATGCATTATATTTTTATCGATTCCGAAGTTAGAATTACTTGTTAGGTCCTAAATATACAAACTGAAATAAAAAAATATAGCTTTGTTTTGATTACAAAGAAATCATGCTACTATGCTTTAAACCTCGGCCGACGTGAATTATTATTACACAAATTATGGATTTTCACTTTCTGACATCTGACCCATATCATCATACCACTCTGGTTTATCCCAATTTCTAAAAACTTTATCGAAAAAAAAAATAGTAGTTTGTATAACAAGAGTGGATATGATGTCCATATCGCACGAGGAAGTAAATTGAGCACGACGCCGTAGGCGGAGTGCTTAAACTTCCGGGGGCAATATGGACAATCCACTCGAGTTGAACAGTGTTTTTTTTTCTACGACCTTATGCTAAAAAATGTAAAAAAGAGTGTATATGTTGCGGGGCTCGAACTCACGACCATTGGTTCCATAGTCCAACGCTCTAACGTCTGGACTATTAAAGCGTTTAGTTAATTATCGAAAAACCAACTGATAAATGATGCTACATGAAATTAATTTTATTCAGCAGGTTGCATTATTGATAAATCTATTATAAATGTGTCTAGATTTTATTATATTGAACAAATTAATAACAAATTATAACATATGCATTTAAATTATATAATCTAATGTCTTGAAAAAGAAGGCGGAGCCTTAGTAAAAATAATATACTGTGATTGGTCAGTACTTTTATGAATAACAATTGCTTCTCTGTAATTGACCACTGTGATTGGTCAGCTTCATTATCTATCTAGGATTATTATGAATTTTGTCGCACAGTTAACTGGAATAGCTTACTTTACTCGCCACTTAAGTGTAAAGGAAACAGCAAATTTCCATGTGGAAGTAGAAAAAAAATATTTTGACTATGGAATAACTACTTTAATATAAATTATTATAATAATTATTAATACATTGTTTTATTGATTTAACAAATATAAAAGGAAGTATCCAAATTTGTTCCGTAAAATTACTACATCGTACATATTCACAATGTTACATCCTGTAAACAAAGTGAATAATATGCAATCATAATACGTGTGTATGTAAGACAAGATTAAGATAACAATGCTTTTAACTTGGCATCACAAGTAAGCCAGCTCGTTAATTAACACATATATTTAAGTAATACTTGTTACTGTATAATAAAGGGGTTTAAATAAATACGAAATTTATGTCTTAGATGCCTTAGAAATTAATAATTTATAGGGATTAATAAATCTTTTAAATTGTAAGGGTGGATTAACAGCTTTTTCGTATGGAATGAATTACACAGAACCTATGAGGTATATACATTAGGTATTTTATTTGTTTAAGTTTTTATTTTTAATTGAAGACGCTTCTAAAAACATCTTATAGTTATGGGAATTTTGAAACATATTGTCGCGTATCAAAATGGTAGGCGACTAGAACGTGTAGCTTAGATGATTTAAATTTACATTTTAATTTATGTAATTTGTTGTGCGCTATTTATTTACTGAAACACCAACGATTTTTAATAGTTTTATTAAAACGAAGCAAATCAAAGTTATTGACAACTACATTAACATGAATAACATACAGTCTCAAGAAATAAAAATAAAGTTATTAAATCAGTAAATTTAGAGAATTTCCTCGAAAGAAGAGTTGTCCCCTTAAAACTCACATACGATGCTATTTCAAGTAAGTTCAAGAGAAACAATTTCCACTTTACTCAGGCCAAAAGAGAAATAAACAGTTTTACACTTAAATTAAAATTACAAAGATTACTTACTCACTGGCTGAAAGTTGCTCTGATTCTGAGATTTAGTTTTTACATAATTTAGAGAGACTTGAGTGACCAAACGGGCAGAGGTTACCCTTACACTTGAGTACGTTAAAGAACTCCACTGAGTACGTGTTTCTTTGACTTTTTATAATATTTTGTAACCCCTATCAGAATAGAGAAGGGGTTCCTTTTTGCTGTGTCAGGAATTTTTAGCAATCCTTGATAAGAAAGAAGATTCTTGAATGTACTATTCAATGTGGAACCCTTTCTTTACAACCAATTACAAACAGTTATTTTTATAAACATTTGTCTACTGACTCCTGCGAAACTAGGAATGTTCTTGTCCTTGTTCTATGCACTTTCCACTACACCTATTATCCATCCTTAAGGATATCAATTCATATCCGACAATATTTTGTCATTTGGTAAATATCGATTGGACCGTTGATGAGACCGAAGGGGTGGATCAAATAAGTGCAAGAAACTTGCTCTTGCTGCTGAGCACTTGCTCATTTTTTTAAACAAGCGACGATGCTGCAATGCTGTTTTGTGTTTGATTGGGTACACCAGGTATACCCAACCATACCGTGTGTCTTGGTTCCTATCTTTGAGAACCATTAGACTGGTTTGGCAAGGCTTTGACGGTCTTAAGGACGTATTAAAGCCAAATTGTATGTTTAAGCTATTGTCATCTGACAAATTTTTAGGACTATAAAAATAAGTGCAGTTATTTTTTAAGTCAGTATATTTACCATGTTTACAGATCAGACGTTTTTACTTAATTTCAGTGGATAACTTGTTAATAGGAGCATTTTTATTTGTGCCAAAAAAAAGTTGACCTTATTTGCTTATTTAGAGCTTCTAAGGTATTTTCTGCCTGAACCTATCGGGAATCATCAACAATTTGTTTATATCGTCAATTATTTGTAACGATCCGTGTCAATAAAAGTTGTGTTATAATTTATATCATTACACATCTACAAAAAGAAAAATATTATATGTCGTGGCTGATACTCCTACGTTATCGGTGTTTTCAAATAAAATTACAGAACAATTAATGCAATTGAATTTTTGGTTTATTGCAATCTGAAAGCAATATTTAATGTGCAGGTTTTATTACGTAGTTCATCCAGGCATCGTTGAACTAAGTTAAGGTGCACTATTCCAAAAATGTTAAAACCAATTTCCGTACTTATTTTTATCTCCAAGTATATTCGGAATTTTAGTGGAAGAATTCAGTATGCTACTAGTAATTTATCATAATGAGACTAAGAGGAGTGTGGTGTCCTCTGAGAACGAAACGATAGAGTAGTAAATAGACGTGGTTTGGATTCCACGCTGATCTGTAGGTCTAACATTACCCAGACGATAGAGGGATACAATGGGCGTCTCAGGTGTAAGTATAATGACTCTTCCACCAACCTTTGCTACAGCAAACGAACGCTGCAGTGAATATCAGAACACAAAAGTATTACACTAAATGAAAAAGTCGACGAACTTGCAAGAAAGGGTTCGGAGCGTTAAAAGGTCAAAAATCGGAAACAAGAGACAAAGGTATAAAGAACGGGATGCTATAAAGTAGTGAACAAAAAATCTACTGAAAAACAGACAGGGATTGTACCGCGGCAAATATTTTATTGGGAACCCAAAACCGAGATTAACAAGGCAGCTGCTTTAAATAACAAAGAACCAGCTCAGAATTACCGCTGGTATTCTGACAGAACCTGCACCAAATGCAACTGGACAATGGAGACTTAATCTCCAGACTATGCAGATAAGACAAGGAACAGAGCACGCAGAGCACGTAATCTGCAACTGCTAGTCAGTGGATTAGAAAAGGCAACAAGAACTCGAGCAACCAATACTATAACCGAACGATCTCCCAAACCTCTCCCCAGTTGCAAGGTACTGAGATTACTGTGTCAAACTAGGTGAAATTTGATTAAATAATTGATCTACTAACAGTTTTACCTGTACATAATTCGAAACCTTTTCAGTGAATAGGGTGGTAACCGTTTTCTATATGCTAATAGAGGGACATCTACGATACATGCCTAATAATATAGTTTATTTTTATAATATTAATAAATAAATAATAATTAAATTTAAATCTTAAAAACCTAAAAATGCCTTTACATCCTAATACTTAACGTTGTATAATGTTCAGCGTAAGCACAACTAAGGACTATCTTTAATCTCCAAAATATTTATTTCCGAGACGTCACCTTATAAGTGGGCTCACCAAGGCAATAAAATTATTTTGAAAGTCATCGTGTAAATGGACTTAGTATATCACATTAAATAAGGGCTTTTTATCGACAAAATTTTTAATTAACTTTTCAACAAAAAATATCAATTTAATATTAAAATGAGCTTCTTGGTTTTTAGTTGATTGGAAAGTAAAATCATTAATTTCTACTAGGTAGTTGAAAATACTAATGATACTTTATTGACACCTCCTTATAAAACTTAGATTGCCTTTGTAGTGGATGTAAAAAAAGGATAATTATTTAAAAACAGTTAAAAGAAAGAGGATATAATTTATATGACAGTATATTTCACGTAAACTTTTTATTAAAAGCAGACGACACATGTCATTTCTAGTAACATTTATTTTATAGAGCTTAAAGTTTGGTCAGGGCCGAACTGGTGTGAAATTAAAATAATTTGTTTCTTGTAAACGATTCCTAACAAAAATGACAAAAGAAAAATTTGTGTTATTTCAAAAAAACACTAAAGGGAATTGGGAATAGAGGTTAGAATATTAGAAAAACATTTTCATGATATTTTAATTTTAGTTTAAAGCACACATTTAATTTACAAACTGGCGATCGTGGTTCCAGTATATTGGATAATTTACTACGGGTTGTCGGTGCATTACATCGCAAACACGCCAACTTAATACCTTAATGTTTACTTTTTTATATTCTTATTCACTAGTAAATATTTTTTTCTTTAGACGAGATTCTTAACAGTTTAAAGTTTATAATAGGTCCAATTTTTCGTTAGTTTATAATAAAACAACAAAGTTTTGTAATCTTATTAAATTAGGTAAGTACTTGTTTTATTAACAATAAAAAAGAACTAGAATGGATGAATGATATTTTGTTCCTTCTTCTGCGAAATAGAAAACATATACCTAGCATGCTAATAAACCAAACCAAGACTAATTATAACAGTTCTCCTTATAAAACTAATTTAGATTCCTAATATATGGCGCAAATTATATTCTTCCTGCAAAATTTTGCAATATTAGCATGGTGTTCCTGTAATAGTAAATTACTAAATAAATAATATATTTACTTACTTTTATACGTTTATAACCAGAAAGTCTAAGCACACAATAATAGCAAAATTATATCGAAAAATACGAAAAACAACAATACTGCACTTATTTAACACGTGAGCAATTAAAACCAGAATGGAGTGAATAGATGCGGTGCCGTGCGCGGAATGGGATTCTGTTATATTGAAATAACTTGCATAACGAGATATGCGAAGGCAAAATCGTAAGAAAGAGGTACAGATACTAACGGCATCGAGGTCAGGTTCTGCAACAATAATCTCTTGATGGGTTTTGTTTTAGCTGACTGAAGGGCAACATATTGGAATGTTCAGTGTGTTTCTTTGTCGTGTACATGCAAATATACAGTAAGTTAAATATCCGTGTCTCATAAATCTAGCAAATGTTCGTGAGGAAAGCCGTTTCCGGAATAAAGAAATTTTTAAATCACATGTTAGCCAACGCGTTTGACAAGAAAAATGTCAAAGCATTAAAAATGTACGTGAAATATAGTATAGTGCTAACTAACAATCAGTGGTACTTGTAAATTTTATAATTTATTTTCTTTGTTTTAGGTAAGTGAAAGCAATAACTAAATGCATCTGTTTAACTTAGGTAAGTAATTTCTATTGTAATTATCAATAAGAGCCAAAAAAAGGCCATCATATAATCGTTTTATTGTGAGTAATGCAGCTCGTCTGGAACTTTTTTTAATTGACTGTATTTATTTTAACGTCTTGGTGTTTGTTAAATTGGCCATATTCTCTATCTAACAAATAAACCAAATGTAGGCTAAAAATATATTTAACCAAGTTAGATCTGGGTCGAATACAGATCAAATGTATTCGAATATCGCATACGAGTACACTATTCTTATTTGAAAGAAACAAACACAAATATAGGATGCTTTTAATAAAATTTGAATCCAAGTATCCGAATACTTTTTTCAAATACTCCTATTTGGATAATTACTACAGAACTTCCAATGATACGTGCACCACAAATTACATTTATTTCAAATTATTTACAAATTTTATTGGAATTTGCCTTTGTTAGGACAAGTACCTCAAAATGATCATCAATTAATGATTTATTTCCTGGTGTATCTATCATGCTTACGAGAAAAGCTGTTTAACTGGTGCCGATAATAGCAAAATTTATATTTAACTTTTTTAATGGGCTTAAGCACTTGTACGTTTGTCTTTTAGGTAACTTAGCATTTTAAGTTCAGAGCACGGCTTCAGCCGGCAATACATAACAATAATAATAAGGAATTAGTTCACGGAGGTTGTATTCGTCGATTTACGTTTTATATTCGATTCCTTATTGCATTCGAGCACATTTCTAATATCGAATGCTGCAAAAATGAAATCGAATACAAAATATTATGGATATGGAGTTACGGATACGAATAACGGGTATTAATTTTAAAACGTATTCCAATACAGAGGTCGGATACACAAAACGTAGTTGAATACAGTATTCGAATATGTTCGAGCTCTGAATTAAGTGATCAAATTATAATATATACCGATTCACTTTAATTCTAAGATATTGAATTTGTTATAGTACTATTTTACTAAAGTTGGTTTGCAGAAGAAGACATTTTATTCAAAAATTACCTAACGAGATAGCTTTGAACATAACAATATCCTATAAAGAAAAAGTAAAACGGCTAGTCTTCTTCACTAGTTTATTTTTGTGTAAATCGGTATATGTTTTGGAAGCAAAGACTTTCATCTTCAGCGGAAAAACTTTCTATTGATTGTCCATGACAAGACATTCCAGACATTACTATGTTATTTAAGACTGATGAGCAGGAAAGAAAAACGGTAAATTCACAACTTTCTTTTTACATTCGCATACAGGGTGTGGAAAATTAATTCATAATATTTTTAATGTTTTCAAAGTAAAAGTATGAATTTATTATTTTTCTTTTCCGCTCTCCTAAAAAATATATAATTTCTTCCAATGTCATTCATATTACAATCAAAGTGATCTGATCACTTATTGTATTTTAAATTAGACTAAGCAACGATTCCAATGAACTTGTTTCAAGTTCATTGGAATCGTTGCCACACCTATGCGTATTGTGACCAACAAATCTAAACAAATTTGTCGAAAAAAGTTTTTAAAGTGAAAGTTTCCGGAAACAGAATTGATTGTCCAGGGTGAGTTTTAAAAGGCTTTTTTACTAGGGGTCGCAAGATAGATAGTCATGGAATGAGTGATGGAAAAATACCACCTGAGGACTTTTAAATTTGGAAGGGGATTTTAAATACATGAGGGTGTTTAATCACACTGGGTGTGGTATAGAGCTTTTTATTATGCTTTCCGCGTTTTTGTTATAAATGATGTTCTAACATTAAAGGGAAGTATCCCATTTATACTGTTTATGTTTTTAGTAATAACCGGGAGTAATATTTGTTCGCGAGTGGTATTTATAATCGGGATCTCGAGCGGAAGAAAAACTTTTTTACTGTAAAAATAGTATTCTGTAACACTGAACAACAAAATTGAGCTTTGGGTCGGTAAACTTAATCTAAAATACGTTAATGTAATGAAAATTGTTTTGTTAAATATGAAAACAACAATAAAGTTAGTTACGGTTTTAGGAATTTTATAGTTTACATTTTTTAAATATAAAAGTCGTTCGAAAAAGCTTTTCAGAAAAACTTAACATGCTGTTATACAATTTGCTAATATACTACATCTCGGGCCTCTCTAACAAGTATCCAACAATGATCAGCGATCCATTTCTATTCATTGCATTGACAACATTTTTGTGTTATGTGAAGGTGGAAGGAATTTTATTTTTGATTCAATCAATAGCATGTAATACTTAAAGTTGGTAATGGGTAGTCACCTATTGTGGTTGAAGTTGGTTTGTACAGTAGGCCTATGGTGTCTGATGTCGGATATGGATAGAATGCTTACTGTAAATAAAGTTCAAAATGGGCTGGTTGGTTGGTTGGTTTAAGGCGGGGGTCGGGCGTTCGGCCCAAGCTTCCTGCACTGCAGTCTAGTGGCTTATTATTGTGCTTTCCTATCTTGCTAGAAAAGATTTGTTTCTTTTATAAGGTTCAGTTAATTCCTACCAAGTTTGTTATGCAATTGGCTATCCCCTTGGATTCCTCCGAAGATTTTGAATCTTTTTCGGGTCAGTGCTTCGCAGTTAAATATGATATGTGAAGCGGTTTTGTCAAAATAGGTAGAATGTCTAAAAAGAAGAGCGTAAGCATCCTGTGGGCGAGGTAAAAGTAAAAGTAAAACGCCGATAGTGGTCGCAGTGGAAATATGCTAAACGCCGCGCCACCGCTGATAGTGGTGACATTATTGAAGTTGGAATGCGTAGAACGCCTATGGAGAGTTGAAAAGGCGTTTTTTCATCAACTAATTTAATTTTAACTTTTAACTAGGACGACAGGAATTTAATTAAGGGTTTATTTTATATTATATTTAGCGTTTAACAAATTAAATTTCTCGATAAGCCAAATTAAATGTTTACCAAAAACGTTTGCTCAAACTCTAGAGTAAAATTTTACCATCAGGGATATCCAATATTATATTTAAAATTTACAAAGACTTCATTTCTACGTTTGGATAAAAAGCTAAGAAAACATTATGTAAATCCATGTCTGGTGCAACGCATGAGCACATGATAATTAGTTTTCCTAACTAAATATGGACAAAGGGTTATGATGTTTTTATGACATTGTATTAGGTTTTCTTTGTTTAGCAATGTAAAAATCCTAATCATTTTTCGGAAATGTGTGCTATGTTTGCTCGAGGCTGCCTCGCAACAAAATTACACATTTATACCATATCGACAGAAACCTATATGCTTGTTTAAGAGTTTTTGTTTGTTATAAAATTGAAATCACTTATTTAAGAATATAAATGGTTTTTATGTGCTTAATACTCTTAAGAATATTGAATTCAGACAAACGACCACAGCGATATAAGGGACGTAACAGACGACACCTTAAATGTTAAAATATATTTTTAACTCGATTTGCGAGAACTGATAACCTACCGAGGAAGGAAATATATTTTCCGAAACGTCGCTAAATTAATATTATTTTTAATTTGTTCTTAAAGATACTTAAGTCGAGAAAAATAATTTACATTAAAAGTCTACTCGATCATAAACAAAGTAATTTAATCGTAGCCAAAAGAATTTTCAGGATTCTTAAAAACTAACTTTCCAAACACAGTGTCCATGTATACTGTGCATTTATGTACTCCACCAGATGATGCGTAAGGAAAATATCCCATTAGAAACAACAACACATTGATTTTGGTTGTTGAAACCAATTTGGAGCTAAGCATCTGGTTATTCCTGACCATGAAATAGGGTCATTTGGTCTGGTACTTACCGAGAAACAAAGATAACTGCGCTAAAAGAATGCGAGGAAAATATCTAAGCAAAATAAACCATAATTAGATATAACCATTAGCGATAGTATTGGCTGCTTTAGCTTACTTATAACCGCTTAAATAGTAAACAAAGTTATCAGTTGGAGATTGTGGTTTGCTTTAGCTAGCCGCCCTACGTTAATAATATGTTATGCGTCTAACGCCTGTTATACAATTTCCCGCACTTTGTGTTCAATGAAATATGTCCAATGCCTATATTAAAGGGCTCACCCTGTCTAGACACGTTTGATAGAAATACCTACTTATTAAACTTACTCTCTGATCCCGCTGGCTGCATAAATAAAGTGCTTGTTATATACTACGAAGTACTTCAGCTTAAATTACTTCCACTAAACACTCCATCGTAAAATTACGCCTATATATATGATTTACTGGATTAAGGATTAAATCAGTATAGACACTAGACATATAACATATCCTAATGAAACTCGTGTACGCCTATCGTATTATATCTATAACAAGTGATGAGCTTTTGAATTATGTACTGATATTAGGAATTATTACCAGTCATATAAGGATTACGTAATATGAAAATTATTATAGTTACTGCATGAAAAATGATGATCCTTCGGCCTCGTCCCGTAAATAGGCTAAATATAGTATCCCTAGTTTCGTACTTCCATACCGATCGTCCTCTGCTGCCTTGTGCCTAATCAGTCTTTCTTTTCTTTAAACATTTACGCAAACGTAAACACAGTCGCTTTCACCCTTGGGATACCTTCAGAGTAAGTGACTGATGATCCTGGTCTTGGCGCAAATCTTATCTTACAAGAACGCAATTAAAGCGCTATTTTTTTAAAAATAATTTGCAACACATTCTATAAATATTACATAAGTGAGGGCCACATAACTACCAACCAAGCACAGCAGGCGGTCAAGTCGCCAGGGGCTGATGATGGTGACCCTTGGTATTTGTGAATTGCTTCGAAGTTACCGTCTTGGCCCTTTCCGGAAGTAACCTCACAGAATCCTAAGAGTTCCGTAATGAAAAATTCTTTAAAAAAAGTTTAGGTGCAAGGTAATAATGGGTAGATTTTCAGTCAACTCGATTTTGGAAAAACCAGTGATAAAACTAGTTTTTACGTTTTAGGAACATTTCGGTCACATATAACCAATGGTCTGAAATCAGGTTTAATTGTTTTTTTTTTCACTTTATCCCATTCACTCTTGCCTCCGTACTCGGATTCATACTATGTTCAGTTGCAGTTTAAAATCTACGTCTTATTAGTGCGTCACCAAGTTTGCTGTCCCATTAATGGTAACTTGATTAAGTGGCTGAGCTCATTATATATGAAACTAGCAGGCAATGTGTTGTAGGTGTTCTTATTAGAATTGGATTTAAGGTAGAAACTTTGGGTTTTTAGGTCTACTCAAAAGAAGTTTGTAACCGCGAATATACAGGCTTATGCTTATAATGTGAATATCACGTATCTGGGTCAGGTCTATTGTTAATGCTGAATGTTGAGGTTTAGACCTATACAATTTTTCAGGACGGTCATAAGTAAATTTGTTTATGTATTACATGTAGTAAAGATACATATGCTGATATACGCCAGATGATGTAACGCACTTTAAGATTTGGAAACGTTTTAGCCTGGAAAAAAAGGGGATAGTAATGATGGAGGAAATATTGGAAAATAGAGGTTTTACATAGCTCCGTATGATTTAGCAATAGTTTGTGTGGTATGTAAGTGAAATTTTAGTCTACAGTCACTTCTTGGTATTTAATATTTGTTTTAGGGTGATATGGTTTTTGTTGATTGTTTCGGGCGTGTCTATTTTGTTATAGTGTTATAGTGTGCGGAGTTTTTCCAATCGGTTAGTGCGAGCAGTTATGACGTCATTTGCATTACGGAATCCTGGCTTAAGGAGGAGGTCTTGTCTTCTGAGTTATTTCCTGAAAATTATAACGTCTTTCGTTTGGATAGAAATCCAGTGTTTAGTGGAAAAAATGATGGCGGAGGTATAATAATAGGGGTTCGTGATACTATTCTAGCTGAGTCTGTTCCGAGGTGGTGTAATGAAAATACAGTAATAGAGGATTTATGGGTGTCTGTCGCGCTGGGGGGAGGTAAGTCCCTGTATATTTGTACAGTATATATTCCACCACACGCGACCTTAAACAATTACATAGCTTTTCTTCAAAAGCTGGAACGTATATTTTCTAAGCATAAGAACCATAGTTTCTTATTTATCGGCGATTTTAATTTGAGTAATATACAGTGGAAATTAAATTTAAATAATCAGGACTTGCAGCCCCTCAATGTTGCAGATACGCTGAGTCGCTCCTTTTCAGATTTCTTCTTCTTAAGTGGTCTTAAACAATTCAACCACGTAGTAAATCAGAACAATAAAATCCTAGATCTTTTACTAACTAATTTTGGTAATGTTAACGTAAAAAAGTGTATTGTTCCGTTTGTTCAGGAAGATATTCACCATTATTCATTAGATATAGTTTTAAATTTGTGCTGCATTAGAAACTTGACCAGTAATTCTTACAAAAAATTCAAATTTAACAATATTGATTATACAATTATTGATAGCTTGATAAATAATCACAACTGGGAAGGATCATTTCAGTCCAGTGACATCGATAAAGATGTGGAAAGCTTTTATAATATTTTAGAGGACATTATTCATAACAATATTCCAAAGGTTAAGATTAAAAAATCTTCTCACCCATTATGGTTCTCAAAAACAACTTTGAAATATATCACAGATAAGGATAAAGCTCATAGAAGGTGGAAAACCTTCCACAATAATGGTGATTATATTGTTTTTTCGGACCTTCGAAAAAAGGTAAAAATTTCTGTAAAAAATGACTATAAAAGATATATTCAAATTACTGAAAATAACTTGAAAAATGATACTAAAAGTTTTTGGTCTTTTTTAAATAACAAAAAAAATTGTAAATCCCTACCCAAAAAAATGAATTTTGGTGTTTCTTCCGCTTCAAATGATATAGAAATTGCTAATTTGTTTCAGGAATATTTTGGTAGTGTGTATGAGAAATCGAATGTTCCATGTTTGGTTAATGTAGCCGAACCACTGGACTCTTTCACAGTGAACTATATTCCGCATTCGATTATCGAAAAAACTTTAAAGGGTCTCGACCCTAAGAAGGGACCTGGCCCTGACGGGATTCCATCGATATTTTTGAAGTCTTGCCCTAGCCTAAGTAAACCATTATACAAGTTATTTAATAAGTGTTTGCCTCTGGGAATTTTTCCAAAAAAATGGAAGGTTGCACAGATCGTCCCAATTCATAAAACCGGAAATAAAAATAATGTTGAAAATTATCGGCCGATCTCTCTACTGTGTCACTTTGGAAAAATTTTCGAGTCTGTTATTTTGGAGCTCCTGTTTTTTCAAATTAAAAGAAAAATCGACATTAATCAGCATGGTTTTTACAGGGGTCGATCCATTCTGACCAACATCGTTCCCTTTATTCAGAGAACCTACGAGGCAATGGAGAATGGTCGTGATGTCTGCGCTGCTTACACCGACTTTTCCAAAGCCTTCGACAAGGTCGATCACCCCACTTTGGCTGTGAAACTTGGAAACTTCGGTGTGCAGGGCTGGCTTCTCGATCTCTTAAAAAATTATTTGCAAAATAGAACTCAGTATGTAGCTATTAATGGAGCAAGGTCGGTCTGCTTGGATGTGACCTCTGGAGTTCCGCAGGGTTCACACTTGGGTCCCCTGCTTTTTGTATTATTTTTGTATGACATAGAGACTTGTTTTCTGGACTCGAACAGTGTGTATTCCTTATATGCTGACGACTTTAAGATTTCAACTATCATTAATTCGCCTTTGGATTTAGTGAAACTGCAGGGGGACATTAACAGATTTTTTGAATACTGCACACTGAATCGTCTGCATCTAAATGTTGATAAGTGTCACTACATTGTTTTTTCCAAGTTGGACCTCTCAAGAAATCCAAATATAGATTTGAGCTTAAATAATACACAATTAAAACGTGTTAATGTGGTTAAAGATTTGGGTGTTACCTTGGACTCCAAACTGTTGTTCGAGTCTCACATAGAGGCTATTATTCGGAAAGCGTTGCGCCTTTTAGGATTTATCCTAAGAACTACTGAAGGCTTTAAGAGCCCTGCATCGTTAATTACTTTATATTGCAGCATGGTAAGAAGTACTCTGGAGTACTCGTCAACAGTCTGGAATCCGATGTATCACAAATATATTGATCGAATTGAAAGTGTCCAAAAAAAGTTCATCAATGCTCTTAATTTTCGTTACAATAGACAACGGCACTTTTACTCGTATAACGAGAATTTGTTATTTTATAGATTGCAATCGCTGAGGTCCAGAAGGCAGTGTTTTGATATTTTCTTTGTTTATACGATAGTAAATAACCTGATCGACTCTGAGTTTTGCGTAAACTATGTACTTTTTAACGCTAACCCATACACACTTCGGAACAGGCTAACTTTTAGTGTCCCTACTTTTACAACTAATTACCTTTCTAACTCTCCTCTCATACGTTGCATGAGAACATACAACTATCTTGTAACGGGTGATAGAGGCATTGACCTGTTTAACACTGACTTATGTACCTTTAAAAAACTTATCAGAAAGAAAATATCTATTATCCTTTGATTAGGGAGTGCATTGCTATCACTCGCGTATCTTTAGCTTTATAATTTGTTTTTGGATTTATTATTTGAATGTACAGAATAGCCTTTTATTCTTTAGTTAAACTTATTGTGTACTTATACCGAACTTTGTAAATTTCTTTTTGTAATCCGTGTCACTCTATAATTGGTCTGCTCCAAGCAGTCTGTTGAGTGACCTTGTTTGTCTAAATAAATAAATAAATAAATAAATAAATTAGTGAATTTTCTAGTCAGTATTACTTAGTGTTTCACATTTGTTTTCGTTATTCCTTCTTTCGAACCAAGGGAGTAGGAAATACTTGATTTAAAGGATTTGGCCACGTTCGCAAAAAACGGGCTAGCGTATAGTAATACATCATCGGATCGGGCTCGTTCTCCAGCAATTGTGAAAAATTTAATTTTGGAGAAATATATTCTTAATTAACGCCGGCCGAATCAATGTGTTTAAAGCTTAAAATATAAAAGAAACTTTAACTATGTAATTAATAAAACTTTAATACAATTTTGGTGCTTTTCTTATATTATTATATGCATATATCGTTCTGCTTTCTTCAGACGATATTCAGTTTAATAGTGGTTGCTATAATTCTGACTTTACCTTAAACTGATTTGGTTAAACAATCATCGGTTAAATTATATTTACAAAACATGGCTCATTAAAATTTAATCGCTGTAGATAATAACAGAAATTCAACAGCCCTGAATTGAAATTGTTTAGGCTTATCATAATATAACCATGGCAGGTGATAAGCATCCTACTTATGCTATTAATTTACCCATTACTTACGCCAATGTGTAAGATTTTGTAATTACTAAGTGCAGAAATATAAATTGAAGGCTCAATTTTCAAGATGTTTGTTATATTTTATACAAATTGCTAAATAATATAGTTATCTGAACAACATATTAATGACTGGTAATATTAACTATACCGAGTCACAACAAAATTACTACTCAGCTTGTCACGTCCTTATAAAATAAAACATTACTATGATATTTTGGTAGGTTATATGGTTAGACTGTGCGCACATTTTCAGTATTCAAATGTCTGAATGTCACTTCCGGTTGAACCGCACTATCAATTAGTGACTTAGTATAATTTCTAGATAACTAGATGTGGTAGTATTGTTATAAGGCATATTTTAAATTAACGTGAAATTTATGTGGAATTTAAGCATGTGACCTTGACCTGTTACTTCAGTAATAACCAATATATTAAAGATTATATTATTGCAAATAGCTATTAAAAGCTTTAATATGCTTTTACATACCAAATCATTTTTTACTTTGTTAATAGTACTATTTCGAATCATACATAGTTAACATTTTCTTTTCTAGAAGTAAACTAGGAACAATATTTATTAAATGGCTTGTATATTGCGCATATCTCAAGTTAATTCACTTCATCTAGTAAATATCTTGACGTAATTATGTTTACAGCATATGGATCAGTGGCTTTCTATTGCTTCAGATAATAATACATTTAATAGTCCTTGATGAAAATAGTATATGCCGGTTATATTATATCTATGATAAGCGATCAGTCTTCTTATTACAGACTTGCATTAGAAATTATTATTTCTAAGCTAATCAGTTGTTTCTTGTTTTAATTTGTTAAAAAATGAACTAAACAAATGTAGATAAACTATGATATCAAAGGATTATTTTATTATTACTTGGGTATCTTTAATGACGACAATACTTACCCTGCTAGAATATAAGATTGCCCTCCAAGAGACCGGAACCTGTGAGAGGAATTTCAAAACAACCGGTACTCTTAATAACTAGGCCTCGCATCTTTTTCCAATGGCGGCAGGTGAGCTAACAGCAAATCCATATTAGAATGACTTCTGAGTGGAGGACGGCAAGTGCTAAACCCTTTAGCATGGATGTTGATACAGCATAATCGGCTGAGAAAACATATTACTATAATTGGTCGCGAGGATTCGATTTGTCCTGGTTATCAGGAAGAAGATACACCAATGCACTTCGTAGAGCTATTTTTTAATCAGCGATTCCCTGAGAAGAGCAAACTAATACTTTTTAACAGGACATTTTTATCTTTAAAACGAGGTCGAGAAGATTCGGAGAAGGTCCAGGTGGTTAAGGAAGATTTAGGGGTAGGCAAGAAGAACAACTAGGTTACTGATCCTCCTCAAAACAACTAGTATCAACAAGTACTAACAATTGCAGTTTAAAATCTGGAATTTGAAAAATCTCGGAATCCTTTGAAGAATGAAGTTTGGTTTTCCATTTTTCTAGGTAAATAATTGTTAATAATTTTTCATAACATATTTAGGGATGAAAAAAAAGAAATAAGTTCATCTATCCTGCTAACAATATGCCAAGTTTTATTTATTATATAAAAAAAATTACAGTTTTATTTTTTACTTGCATTTACATAAAATAACATGCATTTACATAAAAAGCCGTGGGCGAACATCCCCCACAGCACTGTCTTGTGGACGACCTCGATACTAGTATCCATAGGAACTATACTATATTATGTAATATACAATAATATATAGGTTTGTAAAAAATGTTAAATAAAAATTTCTATAACAAATAAAGACATTTTAAAAGTAAGTAAAGATAAAATTAAAAAAAGTTATTCCATCCTTTCTAGGCTGAATAATTAAGGGCTTATACATTATTAAAGGATCAAGCTCAAATTACTTCGACAAGTAATTCCTTCATAAATTAGTGTTTTCAATTATGTATCTAAGATTTAATGGATCCGGATGGTGGAAAGACTAGAAGGATATTATATTTCTCCATAATTTCAGGGACATCTATATTTAGTATTCTAATTTATCGCATTATCAAAACATGTGTACTTGAGGAGTTTAAAGGTGTTAAAAGCTCTGTTCTCCTTCATTTATATAGTTACCTCTGTTGTACCATGTTTAATCTAGGTAGTCAAATTTTAAAACATTACTATTATTATGGTTCAATTTTTGGTGACATATTCACGGACACGGGGGTAAGTATATTTTATCATTTCGGTCTCCAACACTATCAGTTAGAATGACAGTCGTGAATAATATCAATCCTTCGTCATTCTTGCGTCAGTGTTTCTTCTTATGAGAATATACGTTAGTCCAACCATTATTCCTTGAAATTTGCTCTTACATCATCAGTATTACTATCATTCCTTTATCAAGACTGTTATTCCGGCTGATAGTCTACGGTCTGCAATTGGGTTTACCTCCGTTCCGAGTAACAAATGCATTTTTGGCCCGTTGTGCCCACCCTAGTTCCATTTTTATATTTACTCATAGTTATTCCAGTTCCTTGAACTATTTTATGTAGGGTAACTGGCTAGAGTCTAGAAGGTCGAAATGTCCACTAGTTTTAGTTTCGGTTACCCGAGTATTTGTTGGCTTTTTCGATCCAGTGATTCTTAATGGCAGTTTATGTGTTGTCCGCATAGTCTCCAACTTAGGTCACCGTTGTACAGTTGCCTTTGATCCAGGTGCTATGCCATGTCAGAATACATATTATTATGTGGTTATTCTTAGCTGGTTTCTATATATATATATATATATATATATCTAATATTTTTTTTAGTCTTACTCCGTGTAACCCTGCTCCAGTTCATAGGTGTTTACCAGCTATATAAAATTTAAGAAAAATATTTAAAATTGCAGATGCTAGAAGTCGTAGTGGGTTAATCAAAATTTTTAATTTTTTAATTTATGTCTATGCCAATGTTTATAAAGTGTGCATTTTTGTATTGAAAAGTAAATTATTTATTAGTACACATTTTTATTGTATTTTGAAATAGATTCCCTTGTTATCAATTTTTTTATTAATGTTAATATACATTTTTAATTTTTTTTTCATGAGTTGCGTTGTTGACTTTCTTAAAATGCTTTCTTTTAATGATCGTATTCCTTAATTTAACAATACCTGTGCTTCAATCAAGACAAAAATTAATAAATCGTACTTACGAGCAATTAATGTCAAGTCATTAAGTCCACTAGAGCAGTTGTGAATAGCTTCAAGTGATGATATCAAATCAATTTTATAATTGTAAGTTTATTAACTACCATCGTGGACAGCTTTTGATTTAAACATAAACATAAATATTCTACGTATAAAAGTTTATGCCAGTCATAAAATAATATGTAACAACAGCAGACAACATTAAAATGTAGTTGTTAAACAGTATATTAAATAACAAGGTTTAAAAGTAACTCCTTGCGCATATATTTTTTACAACTAGGTATTTTAATATATTTTTTTTTAATGAACTTTTTATAATTAAGAAGGATAAAACTTTACTTTTTCCTAGTAAGTCGGTTATCCAACATTTATTTACCTGTTTAGTTCTCAATTAAAATATTAAAATTTTTTTTTATTATATTCAATTTAAAAGACTGCGTCCTCTCGTGGATTAATATACCTACTCCATAATTCAATTTCAATTACTTTAAATGCTTCTGCTAATTGCTTTTATACATCCAATTTTTTTATTTCTCAACGACTTAAACTCTAACAGCCGGTTTCATAAAGCTTTTTTAGATTTAGCGGGCCGTTAAAGCCTTAGTTACGGCTAAATATCTTGACAACTGGTTAAATTTTATGGTCTTAGCCTACTAATAAAATAATATTTATGACAAATATTGGCAGAAGTCTCCAGAAATACACACATTTCAAATTTTACTTTTGTTTTTTTAAATAGGTTTGTGTTAACGGAGCGCTAAATTTTAAACGGTCCAGCAGGACTGGTTAAATAAATATATTTTAATATTTTCTACTATAACTTGAATTTTTTAGGAATAATTAGAACTTTTGCCCATAATATAGGATAAATATGATTATATTATGTTTGTTTGGTTAGTCAACTATGAAATTAACCACCTTTCTATAATTAAACTATGTTATATACCCACCTCATTATAAATTCTTCTATCATCATTATGAAACCAATAATTTTCACAGATTTAAAAAAATCTATTTTCAATTTTAAGTAAAAAATGTTGAAATTGTACTTATTTATCAACAATATTTTTTATCTTTATTAAACAGCAGACTACCTATTTCGGGACTGCGATATTACTCTTCTGCCAAATATTTTTACCTTTGGGTCATATTCTCTTTCAAAATATATCCAAACCCATTTTTTAAATAGGCCTAAAAATATCCTTCTCTAATATAAAACACTGACTTTGAATGGCTTGCACTAATATTTTACTAAAAAGGTAAAATCGATAAATAACTCGTATCCAATTGTTTTGTTCTATTCAAATGATAAAACGTAAATATCTTTGTTTTATTTAAACCCAAGATCTAAGAACCTTGATTTGATTTATACCAGATTATTATAACCTAAGAAAAACATACCGGCAGTGTTGCCAGATTTGTGGGAAAAACAAATGGTGCAAACCAATAAGTTTCATGGTATTTTTCTAAAAATAATGGTACTTTTGTATTTTTATTCTTACAAAAGAAAATTACATAATAAAAATATCAACACAAAATAAACATAAAAAAACATAATAAAAGCCTACAAATAAGAGTTAATCGGAAATTATATTCATAAAACAATCTTCGTCAGAATCAACAGATGAAGTAACTGTCTTTGGATACAGTACACTAGAAGTCGGGCTAGGTCAGGAGGGACTAGATACACATTTTATACAATTAATAAACTACAATAATATAGTGGTATTTTTGTCACTTTTAAAGGTACGGGTAGATAATGAGGAACAAATGGTACACCTGGCAACACTGCATATGGACAAATGACAATCGCCCGAACCCCGAACACAGAAGAGAATTGGGTCTGTGAGAATTTGAGATAATAAAGATAAAATCGTCTCATATGGTAACATTCAAGAGCGTCCCAGGCGCGGATCCAGAGAGGGGGCAAAGGCAGTTTCTCGCCCCCCCCCCCTGAGCCTCCCCAAATGGGTGTTTTTTACTATGAGGCTTGAAAATTGTAGGACGTGTCAAGGGTCAGAATTTTTTTTAGAAGTCATTTTTGAGAGTAAGATTTTAGGAAACGAGATACGCTTTTTTTTTGTCGCCCCCCTTCCCCCTCAGCAATATCCTGGATCCGCTACTGGGGCGTCCGTAGAATATGATTCAGGAAGGGGGGGGGGGGCGATAAAGTGAGTTCTAAGGAAAAAAGGTCCCCGGAATGCAATAGAATCTCCGTTTTATAATAATGTCCCGAACTAGTTTAGGGCGCAATAAATACTGAAGGTTAGTAGATGGTGGCAAGTGTCCTATTTATAAATAGAGATGATTTTTAAAGATACGGAATACTACTTCCCACACTCTCTGAAAAATTTGAAAGTCGTTCTTCCACGATATACATAAAAACCATAAAAGCAATTTTATTATCTTTCTACTCTTTAAACATCTAGAAGGCCATGAAAGGAACGAAATCTGTTGCTAAAACATTTGCGGTGTAACAGCTGGGATATGGAGATGTCAAACTATCGATAGTAGTGGAGTTTGATATATCGATAGTGACGAACAGTTTCTAACACAAAAAAATCAATTCACCAAAACTTTCCCTCTAGAATAATCTCAAATTATATATTAAAAAAATAGTTTTTCTAACTCTTTTATGCAAAATTATACCTAAAAAATAGTTCAAAATATAAAAAAAAATCATGGCCTTCTACGATACACGTGAAGACAAGGAAGGCAAAAAGTCTCTTTCTGCTCTTAACACGTGTAGAAAGTCATATCAATACCTTTAGCAACACACTAACGATAATTAAACAACAATCGATATAGTTGTTTTACAAATATCGATAATTCTACTGTCTGGGACTGAGAACTACAACGTATGGGATTTAAAGATCAAATATGTATCTGTGCCATTCATCCCTTTCGTTTAAATATAGAGGCAAATAATGTGCTCTTACTTTTAAAACTAAAATGTAAATGTAACAATCTAAATTTTACATTATAAAAACAAAAAACCCACCCTTAAAGTGAAATATATTACTTAGAAAAACACAATATTCTTTTATAACTTAAAAAACTACCTTTATTATTGTTTTTAAGTCATTAACAAACACTTTTTTTAACATTTCATTTTGTATTATAAATTCGACAAATTATAAATTTCAAACTGTTCATTTTCCATTCTTTTTTTTGCGTGAACCTGAAACAAAAAATAAGTAAGTAACACAGATAACAGGTTATGGTGGCAATGATGAATCATTTAAAAAATAAACTATGTACATAGGAAAAACCCTCGGAAAAACCTAATTATTTATCACTTTCCTATTTTAATTGTTCGGAATATCTACATAATAGGTTTTGTGATACCTAATTTTTTTTACATTGACTGTACACAGTGAAAAGTAGGTGCAGTTTTATTTAAGTTGTATGATATTAGAAAAGCTCTGTTTAAAAAAATAGTTATCATAGCTTTTTGTCACTAGAAGCAATCAACGATACTATAAATCTCAGAATATTTCCAGTGCAGGGAGGTGACAATTTTTAATCATAGAAGTGATATACCTAATATAGACTATTGCTTTAATCAAAAGGGCATACTAAATGCATAAAGAAAAAAAAGATGATAAAAGGAAATAGTGAAAATTTGAAGCAACACAAATATCTGTGTCATTTTTTTCGGTAGAATACTGATATAAATAATATTAATATGTTACTTGAAGCTGCTCGGGTAGGTACCTACATTGAAACAATATGTTAAGTTTTATAAGGGGCTCCAGTAAAGTGTACAAATAAACTATTTTATTACCTACCTGTGAGTGCATTTGTATTTAAAAAGTGCTGGCCTACAATATTAAAATGCACTTTCCAAATTCCGTGAAAATATAGTTTGTGAGTTCTGAGGGGTGGTAGAATGTTCTAATTGATCGAGGCATATGGGTACCAATTATGCCTTGCAAGTTTTATAAAGTTTATAATGATTTAACTCTGCATTATCTTTGTATACATTCTTGCCTTGCTTCTGGGATTGATAATTGGGCAGCTAAAACACAAAAGAAAATATAAATATACAAACAACGGTTCGTTATTTCTAAAAAGTTATATTTATGATGGCTTTATGAAATCTATTTTTCAAAAATAATCACTGAACTGGTCACAGTGTTTACTATTGAAGAGAAAAACGGTTTTTTTTTTAGTTTAAAAATGAATATTCTTTGTAGGTACTTACTGTGTGTGTTTTGATTGGAATTCTTTTTTTTATCTTTGTATAATGGGCTTTTGGTATTTCCAAGGGTATTTTTAGTAATTTTTATTTAAAAATACACCGTTTTATTCCATTTTACACCTTTTTCTGAAAAAATTCGGATTTCTTTATCGCTTTCGTTATTTTGACATTTGACAGCTCCCATTGATCCCAATATTTTAGGCGGTTTCACGTGAAAACGTAGTAGCCTTTGCCAGCCTCCAATTAAATTTTGTTATATTTAGCGCCCGGTTAAGCCAAATTCTTTATGAAACCCGCTGTAAACCTTGTACCACTGGGTAATTTCCGGATTTTCTTCATTAGACCTGAATTGTGGTGGTAAGTTTCTCCACTGTTAAATCTTGAACGCGCTTCAACTACACCATGAACCAAAAGCTCAGTTAGGATATTGTCCACCTTTTTTCCTCTCAAAGTAACTCTCCTGAAGATGAATGCTTATGCATTCGAAACATGTAGAGACTCTAACTTTTGAATAATTTTCTGAATATGTCAGTGGAGGAAAATTTAAAGGTTCTGTTTCTATTTTTTTTAACTTAGTTTTGGCAGGACAAAGGTGAGTTGTGCGCTAAATTGTATTACCGTTTATTCGGTTATGTCCTGGCGCGTCGCGTTGTTTTTTATGTACTTGTCATTTACTATAAACAATAGTATCTTCGAACTAGTTTGTTCATTAACTGCAGTGGCGTAACTAGGACTTTTGGGCCCTTGTGCAGAAATCTTCTAGGGCCCCCCTCCCCCTTTATTAAGTATCAAAGAATCTAGTTAATTATTGTTCTAAAAATTTAAACCCATTTTTAATTTTTATAATTGTTAATTGGAATAAATATTAGCTGTAATAAGCAATTGCAATAATTGTTCAGTACATACACATTGTTTGGCATTTAATATACAAAACATAATTTTATTACTTACAGGATATGAGGATAGAAAGATATTATATAGAAAGATATAAGGATAGAAATAAAACGGTTTATTGCTATTTTGTAAATATTCGAAAGTATTTACTTACCTACTAACTTACTAACAAAGAACAAATTAACAATCAACGTCAAGACATCAATGGTCTCTAAGTTCTCTAACCAATAATCAATAATACTTTTGAAATCGCAGTAAACAGTAAAGCACATATATACGTATAGGGATGTCCAGAATCGAATCGGGTCAACGGTGAATCTATTGTTTGAGTCGGTACGATGCATCGAAAGAACCCAATCGATTTTGCCACTGATTAACTGACATCTCTAGATCAAAACAGTATGACAACATACATTTTGTTTCATTCAAAATACAACATGGCTAAAAAAGAACAAATGCTGGCACGAACTATATGAACTTGTTTGCTATTAAGGGAATTCTCGCCTTTAAAAATAGGTGTAAATTTGGAAGATTTTTAAAAATGGATCGCTACAGTTCATACAGTTACTCGCTGGATACACGTCACAACTCGCAAATACATCACAGAAATAAAAGGTAAAACTGTTATTAACTAAAGGGTCCTGTCAATTGATTTCCTAATCCTAACAGAGCTGAAAAAATTAGAATTAATCAAGGACATGACTTAAATCAAAAATTACGTTAGCAGCTGTGACTAGCTGTATGTATTTTAACAAATCAAAAAGATCATGTTTTTTTAACAGGTTTGCAATGTGCTGTTAAAAATTTGAAATAACTTAATAGATTACTAAAATTCAATTTTTAAAATGGATTGCTTTAATGTAAAATTCAAGCGTTTATGTTTCTAGTTCATGCGAGTAACAAATTCGTCAACTAGGTACTACATTATGCTGTACTCTATTCAACTAAAAAAAAATACGTTGGTTTCTAATACAAAGGCAAACAAATACAAATCAAAATTAGAAAATCAACGAATAGAAATAAATAAGAATCCCCTTAAGCACAATGTATCTGTGACTTTTAATTTATTTTTTATTAAAAAGAACGAAATACAATGTGTTGGTGATGTAAAATAATCAAGATTGACTATGTTACATGTGTCTACGTTCCTTTAGGGTAAAATCAATTTCAGCCAAAATCCCCCTTTTGTTCATAGTTATTCAACCAAAAAAACTCCAAAATGTTCAATATGTTTACAAAAATTATTCCTATTGTTATATTGAACAATTAAGGCAAAACGCAAAAATAAGTAGTGTAGTTATTTATAGCATGAAAAGAATGGGACAATGAACTTATTGATCTGCATTGTTTTCCCACTTGAGTGACAGATAGGTTTGCATGCTTCTTAGATGATTACAAAGGCTGAAATCAACTCGCGTGTTGCTTAATAAGAAATCTGGCAATCGCTTCAGTGTACTGAAACATGGTGTTATTGAGTTGGGTTAAACTTGTTTTAGTTTTGTGAGACACGATATTAACTTGAAAGCTAATAAATTATTTTTCTTTCCATTGACTTAATGGGATGAGGGACGGAGGTAAATAATTTGAAATATAGCTTTTGGAAAAACGATGAGAGTGGCTTATTATGGAAGATTTTTATTTTATAGTTTAGATTAAGGTACCATAATTTTATCTACTCTTCCGAATGGTCATTGTTAACTGAATGAGAAAATTATTTTGCCCTTTACTCATACATTACTTTATTACGTAAATATATTTTTGTTGACCTGTACCTGTGATGTGGCTTGATTGTCTAGAAGACTAAATTTTTAAACTGCTATAGTCTATTTTAGAAAGGTGTAGAGCAATAAAATGGGAAATTCCGTCCAGTTCGGCTTAATATCGGTGTCGGCCATTGCGCATGTAAATTTTGTGCATTAAATTATATGATTACTAACCAAAGAAAAAAAAAGAAGATAGTTTGATAAAGAAAGAACTATAAGCTATTGCAAATTTACACAAACATTGTTTTATGAAATCTGCCGTGGAAGATATAGCTGAAAAACATAGTGTGCACACCTCCATATCATTGCGAACTAAATCCTTGCAATTTCCATACGCCAATATCTTGGTATTTGCTGACTCCTAAAATATAATTTTTAGCTCACTAATCAGATTAATCAGAATGTTAGTTGGCGTTGAACATGGAACAGATATTTGCCCAATTATTTGGGTAGCTTCGGAGAATTTTGCGTTTGAAAAAAATGTTTGCGAAATCTTGATACAGTGAAACTTCTCATAATGGACACCTCTGATAAGCGGAAATTTCTATTAAGTGGATATTTTTTCATAGTCCGGAACTAGGTATATGAAATTTCATGAAAATCAACCTCTCTTGGGCGGACTCTCCTTTGGGCGGCCGCGGACAGGCTGTTTTCATACAAAGAGTGCAAAAACTCTCCTTTAAACGGACACAAATTTTTTTAAAGTTTTTGGGAGACGAATAAGTACGGTGCAAAAACACTCTGAAGACAGACCCGCAACCAATCGCGTATGCGTAGCAGCGCGAAAGGACTTCGCCGAATGAAAGTAGTGGGAGTCCCCGAAAGCAGTCCGCCGTTTATTTGTGAGTTGTAAGGTTAAAATCGTAAACAATGTCAGAAAAACGTCGCGTTTTTTTAGTACTACATCTTAACTAAAACTAGTGTATTTTTGTTATGTAGAATAAATATTTATTTGTACATATATATGTGTAGTAATAATTTTGTATTTACATATTACCTAATAACAAATTTTCCTTGGGCAGACACCTCTATTAGGCGGCCACATTTAGACAGTCCCGTAGGTGTCCGCCTAAGAGAGGTTTCACTGTAGTTGGCAAATACTTTGATTTTCAATATTTAAAGAACGACGGATCAGCGCAAACATGTGGCAACCGTTTTTGGAGATAAACTAATGTTGTCTCCGTTTTCGATCGATTTCAGACACAAGATATTGTATTATTTTACGCAATAAAAGATGGCGCGCTCCGAAGTCACGTCGGTTCTTACGTAGCGATTTTTTTTTTTTTTTTTTTATGATAAAACACCTGCACTGTAGGAAAAATCTTTCAAGGCGCTCTGGGAGCGGTGCGAGTGCGAAAAAAGCGATTAACGTTGGTCTTGAAACGTTGAAGATTGTATTCATTGGGAAACACGACCTCAGGAAGATCATTCCACACAGATGACGTTCTCCAGATGAAAGAATTCTTGAACAATGAAGTTTGAGGAGTACTAAGCTGAACAACATATGGATGAGCGGCAGCGGTTCGCCGTGTATTTCTGTTTTGCATTGCTCTAGGTGGAATCAAGTGGGCAATGTCAGTCGAACACCTGCCATGGAAATATCTGTAAAAGAGAGCCAAATCACCAACCTGTCTTCGATGCTCCAGGCTATCGAGGGTCTTGGTCAGCTCGGGGTCGCCGATCAGACGAACGGCTCTCCTTTGAATGGAATCCAGTAGCCGAAGGGTGTGCTTGGGTGCAGAGCTCCAGACATGAGAGCAATATTCAAAGTCAAAGTCAAAGTCAAAGTTTTATTTGCTACTTACACAAAAGGTTTATAGCACGCCACAAAAAAAAATATATAAATAAATATAATCATACATTTAGGGTAAAATAACATTACTTATAATAGAATACAAACAAATTATGCACAAATACATATATAAAAAATAATGATTAGAGATGGAGAGACATAACTGGCAAAACCACACCAATGCACAGCTTTCAGGCAAACGCCTACCAGGAAGCCACAAGGTACTCATTCAAAGAGTAAAAGCAGTGACTCAGCAAATGTTGTTTTACATATTTTTTGAATCGGATATCATCGAGGGCTCGGTACCGTCTCGGGATCTTATTATATAAATTATAATTAAGAGAGTTGTTTTTTGATTTACTTAGTCTGAATCGGTGCGGGATTATCTTGTCTGAGCCTCGAGTGTTGTAGCTATGAACATCTGAATGCCTAGTGAGTTCATCCCTACGCGAGTGTAACTTTAATACCGTTTGAAAGATATAAATACTAGGGAGCGGCATTATACCAAATTCTTTGGAAATGGGCTGACAGTGTTCTCTATTGCCAACGTTAGCCATAAGTCTTACAGCTCTTTTTTGTAGTCGAAAAATTTGTAATGCGTTTGTAGAGTTTCCCCACAGTACAGCACCATACGCAACGCGGGAATGAAAAAGACCGCAGTAAAGTGATTTTAAAACGTCAAATGTTACACATTTACGCAAATTTCTAAGAAGGAATAGCGTACTCGACAGTCTTCGTTCCAATTCAGTTATGTGGGCCACCCAAGACAAAGAACTATCTATAGTGATCCCCAACAACTTACATGTCTTGTTTTTAATTAACATTCTAATGATGGTCGAATCTGGGCTTTGTAGAGTGTCAAAAGTTGATGAGGTGTGTACAACCTTTTGGTGCGAAAAAGTACATCAAGTTTCTGTGCAGCTGCCTTGGCAACTGCGGCAACGTGATCATGACAAGACATATTACCTCCCAGATTGACCCCCAGCAAATTAATAGACGGTGCCAGGGGAATTGCGTGTCCTGCCATGACTATATCCGGTTCTGCAATGTTAACCTTTTTGCCTGGGTTTTCTTAGCATTAAATTCGACTTGGTTACTGTCACCCCAAGCCAAAATTTCTTCCAGGTCATTGTTGAGGCGCAATACTTCATGCTGCCTGCGAAGATGTGCGTCGGCAGCGAATGTTTGACGAGTCAAGGTAAAAGATGAGACAAGTGTGCTGTCATCAGCAAAGCTATAAATTGGATTTTGGGTTTTCACTAGAAGGTCGTTAATATACAGTAAAAAGCGAATGAATCATAGTGCGCCTATCTCTTCGGCTTTCTTTAAATGGTGAAATTCAAAGGCAAAGACTACCTAAGATCTTAAAGCTAAAGTGAATTTTATAGATTGAATTGAAAATATATAGATTGCGTATTTGGATAGATGGATTTTTTTCGTCTAAAATGTACTTAATTTGTATTGCTCCTATTGTTATAACGTATTGTTTTCACGACCTTGTGCATTATGTAGTGATTCATGAACAAAAATAACGGTAAAATATGTGGAAAAAGGTAATTTAAATAATGACTATTTGTGCATGCTTTAATTATTAATTTTTATTAGGCAATTGTTGGCTGGTAATAATTTTTCAACGGAAACACTCGAAATGTTTTTTCACCGAAATTATTGCATAGAAAGATTTAAACTCCATTGTTTGATTTATGACTATGTACATTGAATTTTAAAATGATGCCAATTATTAATTATTAAATAGTGTTAACGACCACGATAAAAAAGGGGGATTGTATTATTATTTATTTGTTTTATTGAATTAACATCTATTTTATATTTTTCTGTTTGTTTTCGTGTTGACTAACGGGTTCCCTTATTATGTCTCTCTTCTCGCGAGTCCATCCATTGGACTAGCGCGTTATTTGGGTTTATGTATTTACTTTTACGCTATTTAAATGTTTGTGAACTTTGTGTTAAAAAAATAATTTTCAATGTTGACCTGTTCAATAACATGTTATAAGGGTTTTGACACAGTTGTATTTTGGGTTTAAAAAAAGTAAAACTGTGATGTTATGCAAAATGTCACAACCGTTTTAATCATATATTGGATTTATAGCAATTGTTTTTATTATAGTTGTGCCAGTCTTGCATTTTTGAGGAGGTAATTGTTATTTCTTAACTTAGTAGTCACGGGTCACTGACCTCTATTAATTTACTTTTCAAGTAAAAATAAACACATGTTCTTGTAACTCTTTCTTTAGAGTAACTCCTCCAGTGACGGTGTAGTCATGTAGTCAAGCCATAATAGATACTAAAAATACAAATGCTAAATTTTTTTCTTTATTATAGCAATGCGACATGTAAAAATATTTTTCCTACGACCACCTATGAAAATAAGAAAAAATGCACGGTTTATTTGGCTAGAAAGCGCCGTATATCACACGCGTGTTGAAAAAAAATATTTCAACACTAATATTCCAATACTAGTGTTGAAATATAATGGCACACCATTTAATTTAAACATATGGTGCCAATTTGACAGAAAACCCCTATTTATTAAAAGAAACAAATTTTAGAAAGCAGTAATTGTAAAATGTTTAACTTATTTATTATATATTTGTCGAGTGATTCAGAATTAGATTATGAAAATACGCCATCTGAAATTATAAAAAATGTTAATAATATACTGGAAAATCTATTACCAGAAAAAAACAAATCGCGCTGAATAGAGTGTCATGTATTAAACAACAAATCTTTATCGGTAGCGATAGCGTAGAGAATAGAGCTCTAGCCTATAGATCGCAAGGTCACATGTTCAAATCCCATTAGGCGTATTTGATTTTTTTATCAAAACAATAAATAATTTATAGAATTATTTTGAATTGAAATCTTCCTTGTTGGGTGGATTTTTTAAATTTATGTTTAATGCATCATTCCTTGATTAAATTTAAAATTTTTCATTCTGGTTAAAATAGAGGTCAATCCAGGATTAGTTCTTCCTATGATATATAAAATATGAAAAAATGAAAAAGTTAAACTACAAATAAAGGAAAAGCCTATTGACAAAGCTATGAAACCAGATATTAAGTGAAACATAATCCTAAGTATGCTAATTTCAACACTAGTGTTGACATTTTTTTTTGAACACTAGTGTTGAAATATTGTTTTCACAAATCAAAGGCTTTTTTAATAATTCTTTGTGGTCGTAGGAGAAATAGTGTTACTCGTGTGAAAGTGATTATTCTAAAACTCGGAGAATTTCCGCACTCGGCTGACGCCTCGTGCTAAATATCTCCTCATTTGAAAGGCATCATTTTCATCACTTGTTATGTAAACACTATTTCCTTCGAATATTTTCATATCAGGATATACGGGTTTAAAAATAATGCGACGATTCCTTAACACCCTGTAAATTGATTTGGAAGCCATTATGGAAAAGGTAATGATTTTAGAGTTAGGTATAGGTGAATACTGTGTCCATATTATTATAGTTTACAGAGTAGACACCTCAACACGATTTACGCTAATTTGTTGTTGTTCTTGAAAATAATATACAAATTAACGGAAATGTTGGGTCAATAACAAATAAAGACAAAACATGTCCCTTAATATATTGTCTATCAATATTAAATACACATTAGCTGGTAAAATATTATTTTAAGTTTATATATTTATTTCAAGCTTACAATCAATTTTGGGAATGGAGGGAGAATTAAGCTTTTGTTATATCCGTCATACTGTGACTTTAATTCTAACAAAAAACAAACAACAAAACAGGTGGCGTTTTCCATACCAAATTTGACTCAATGAAGAGTAAAAGTTAATTATTTTACCCCACCGTCAGCCGGATGATGTGTACTTATAAAGTGTAACAGCTGCAAAACTGCTTAGACAGGGGTGCACTTTTGATTATCTGTTTTTCCCCGTTTGCCATAGACGTAGTCAACTGTTAAAAAAAATCCAGCCAAGTTGAGAGCTGAAATCCATTTGTTCTAATGATGAAAGAAAATATATAGCAACTCGTTTCGTTTTTAAGGATTTAAATTAAAAAATATTGTAAAAACACCGAATATTTTACTAGTCGGGTGGCGGTATAATTTTAAAATATGCAAGAATAGTAGTTTGTACAACAAGAGTGGGTACGCGGTCTATATCTCCCGAGGAGGTAAATTGAGCATGACGCCGTAGACAGAGTGCTTAAACTTCCGAATGTGATTTGGACAAGCTACTCGTGTTGAACTCTATATTTTTTCTACGACCAAACTTACGATCCTTATGCTAGAAATGTTAAAAAAACGTTTACAGGCTGCCGGACTTGAACTCATGACCATTGAATCCAAAGCTAGATGTTAGGTCGCTTCGCCAGATCCTTTCAGGTGATTCCAAAGTTTCTTCTCTTGCATTCTTATAAAAAAATTATATTAAATTCAACTACTACAATAATCTTTCTTCTTTCCTATATTTTATTTCAGCTTTTTAAAGCTATGTTAGAAATTCCAGTAAAAACATGTATATGGAAGTATCGATTTAAATTTAAATATTAATATAAAACTAAATAAAAATGCAATATCAAACGAGTTATCATTACGAAATAAGTTATTATTTTATGAAATTAATTAAAAATAAATATATACTAAATGCAAATATTTTAGTTCGCCTCGTTATTTTAAATGAAATATAACATGATTTTACAAAAATGGTTAATTTTAAAGCCCTAGCGGGTCTATATACGCTCCATTATATAAATTAAACAAGGTTTTTGATTCTAGTGATATTATTTTATATTAAATCGTTTTAAGAGGTGATACAATAATTCACATATGTACGTCCAAAAAAAAAATTAATATTGTTATTATATATCTTTTAATAAAATATACAATTTCTTCTCAGTAGTAATTTAATATTATAAAGAATTATTTTAATAAAATACACAATTATTTCTTCTCAGTCGTAATTTAATATTATAAAAAATTATTTGACAATGTATTAATTTTCTATTAAGTTGTATTTACATGTTATAATTTTTTAACTTTTTAAGAAAACTCAGAGGTCATATTACCAAATCAACGAACTCTGAGTTTTCTTAAAAAGGTAAACATTTTAGGAAAATCTACAGACCAAACAAAACCAAAGTTTTCAACTTGAAAAAGTAGTCCATACTTAAAGTGGAGTGGTAATTTAGAAGGAAAGGAATAAGAACACAAAGTCTTCTTCCACTTTTATATATAAGGAAAGGAATAAGAACATAAAGTCTTTCTCCACTTTTATATATAAAAGTGGAGGAAGACTTTGTGTTCTTATTCCTTTCAAAACCAAAGTTGCTCCTGCAAATGAGTAACCTAACATTGAATAGGTTAAGAGCCTTCCATACTAGCATGAAACGCGGTATCGTTTTCTGGATTGTCTAATTGAAAATTTAACACAAAAATGTTACCAAGGGGTTTACAAGGAATTTCTAGTTTGTCAGGTGATATCTTATTTTTCCGTTCAAAAAAAAACCTATACCGGGTTTTGCATCGTCGAGCGGGACATAGGAAATCCCATGTAATTTTAAATGGGGTCAATTATTGGCTTCCCTAATTATTTTAGAGAAAAATTCTATTTAGGTTTATTAAAGAGCACTAAAACCCACATTCAAAAGAATAACTTTAGATATTTTTGATGAGCCCGTTTACGGATTATCGCCGATTTCTTTTTAACTATTTCTCCTTTTTATGGCCCCGTATTTGCGGGCACCAGTCAAGGTAAAAGATTACTGTCAAATAAAGTTGGCATTTTGAAATGTGTGCTTTATTGTTATACAAACTTGTGCATCGAAAATATTAGCCATGAATTACACTTCTAAAGTTATCAAAATGTGTCAGACATGTTTGCTGCTCTGTATCCGAATAGACCGATACCTGCAAAATCTACAAGCGAAAGGACTATCAAGAAATTTGAGATAAAAGACACTGTAATAAATACTTGCAGATGTGAAGAAAGGCAGGAACAAAGAAGAGATTCAAGAAATGATAGGGACTTGCAAAGGCAGGAACAAAGAAGAGATGCAAGAAATGATAGGGACTTGCAAGTTTTATTGTGCGTGGAAGAAAATGATGGGAAGATCAGCACAAGGAAACTTGAGGATGACATAGGATTAGAACACACCACAGCGTAACGAGCTTTGAAAAGCACCAAGAGCTAAGAGATAGGGACGAAATACGACGACAGGAGTTTTGTTTTGGTATGATTGAAAGAGCAAACATGGATAGGGAATTTAAAAAAAAAAATTGTTTCACTGACGAATGCACATTTACCTTAAACAATGAACCCAATGTTCAAAATTATCGATATTGGAGCAAAGAAAACCAACACAGGTTTGTCGAAACAAGGACAACACAAAACACAAACAGTTAATGTTTGGGCTGGGATTTTCGGAGAAAATATTATCGGGTCATTATTTCTTACACGAAATTTAAATGCAGAATATTTTTTGGAACTACTTGAAGATCATATTTTACCTACTTTACATGATGTCGCCAGGGAAAATCAGGAAGTTTGGTACCAAATGGATGGCTGCCCGGCACATAGTACACTGGCTGTCCGGGAATATTTAAACCGTGCTTTTAATGGAAATGTTATTGGCTTAAATCATACAGTAAATTGGCCAGCCAGGTCTCCTGATTTATCGCCAAATGATTTCTTTCTCTGGGGCCATTTAAAAAACAGGATATACAAAGATTAAAAATATCCAAATCTAGACGAGTTAAAAAATGCTATTTCTGCCGAATGCAATAGAATTTCAGTTTACCAACTAGCAAATGTAAAAAGAGAATTTTATGATCGCCTCGGTTATTGTCTAGCAGTCAATGGGGGAATATTTGAACATCTTCTTAAATCCTAAAGTTCTAACAATTTAATAGTACCTACCTAATAATTAGTAAAATATTGAAACATGTAAAATGTCATAATTAACCTTGTAATTGGATGCTTTATTTTAGTTTTATTCAGATTAATTTGTACTCATAAATACACCTTTAATATTTTCGATGTACGAGTTTTTATAACAATAAAGCACACATTTCAAAATGACAACTTTATTTGACAGTCATCTTTTACCTTGACTGGTGCCTGCAAATACGGAGCCATAAAAAGGAGAAATAGTTAAAAAGAAATCGGCGATAACCCGTAAACGGGCTCATCAAAGATATCTTAAGTTATTCTTTTGAATGTGGGTTTTAGTGCTCTTTAATAAACCTAAATAGAATTTTTCTCTAAAATAATTAGGGAAGCCAATAATTGACCCCATTTAAAATTACATGGGATTTCCTATGTCCCGTTCGACGATGCAACACCCGGTATATATTATATTTTAAAATTTCAATTATATTGCTTTAAATTATATCATCCGCCATGCAGAACCCAAAAATAAAAATATTGCGACTACTCATTTTAATTTTTTATTATTTATTAAAATTACAAACGTGCCCCGATATTATCTTAAAAATCTCCATTGACGCCGCGCCACTTAATTGTCATGGCATTCGTTTTTATAATATTTTGTATTTAAATGTATGCGCGATGTGGTGAAAATGCAATATTTATTCGTGATTACTTATAGACTATTGTTTGCTCTTAAACTCATGATACTAATAATAGTATCATGGGTTGTTCTCCTACAAAATAGAATACTAAAAACGGTATCGTTTGTCGAAGTTACAACGTCGCGTATGTTATATTAATTTGCAATCTGATGGTTGCCTACCCTTAGACTTACTTGTATCGTAAATGTGCTTTTATGAACAAAATACTGTATCTAGGGTAACTGATCTAAGGATTGTATCTTGTAAGGCGAATACTAGGCTATTTCTAATTTAATAACGTTACTTTACAAAGGACTATTACTACGCCTCTGCTTAACATACCCACGCCTTATAATTTTAATAACTTTAACCAAAGGCTTAACAGATTATGTGTTATAGATAAATAAATACACCCTTTATGCTTTTAAGTTTTGGGCATTCATATGCGCTTATCGTAAAATTGAAAATGCTTTTAAGTGAATAGGTCTAGACTTTAAAGTCATAAAGTAAGTGAGATAGTGAAGATTTATAATACGATTTTAACACTCATAAAAATAAATGTTAAGGAAATGGTTTAGTACCTCTTAAAAGGAAACCATATGATGATGGATTATCAGTATCACTGCTTAGAAGTTGACGCAATTAAATGTATACTGTTTTAGAGATTATCATAGCCCCAGTAAGGCCTATGTAATCACAAGAGGGCGTTGTTATTGGATCTATTGGCTAACTGGATAACTCATTACACAGGCTTTAGAAGCCTAAACTTGTACCCGTATTTACTAAAGAGTTTAGACTATCGAAATATTTTAATCTTAGGGTATCCTTGTTTTTTACCGTGGCATTATTTTCATATGCCAATTACTCTCTTGTGTTATATTAATTTTTTTCAACTAAATAACTTTATCGATATTTAGTTTTACCGGAATTTTGTTGCAAACAGTTCTATTAAGCACATTAAAATACTTTTTTTTTATAAATTTAAAGAAAAGCAATAAACATATTTATTGTTTTTCTCTCAAAGCTTAGTTGACCAATGTCGGATTGTATACAAATTTTTAAGCACAATTAACTAATTAGCACGTTTGACTGTGACATAGGCAGAAATCATTTTCTCACAATCATACTGTCCCGGTTACCTTAATTTTTAATTTATTAATCAGAAACCTTTGATTATGAGTAAATAATTTCTTTCAATGTCATTTATGACACACACAAATTTGCTGGTAGTTAATTATGGTTAAAAATCTTTTTTTTTTCATCTTTCAATTATTTACTTATAATACCTTAAAAACGGTTGCTATACATATTATCAATTTTTATTTTTTACTTTCAATTGTAGAACATTTTTATACTCCTTGTCGTACAGGGCTTTAGACTTTGACGATAATAAGTTTTCCTTAGCTTTTTCAGCATTTTAAAAAATATTTTGTGGAATTTCCATATTTTCTTTTATAAAACGTAAAAGATGATTAAAATAAACAACCCTTAGCAACCGTCAAACTTATTCTATGACAACCGATCAAAGCTCTATGAAAAAATATTAAAAAACCAAATAAAATAACACCTTGTATATCGAAAATCTAAACATTTAGGCCACATATTTACATACATACAGGGTGATTCATAAATTGATACTTCTTTTTTAGCTGAGTATAGAAGGCATTAAAATATACAACATTTTCAAATACATTTTTTCAAAAAACTCAAAAATAAGGTTCTTACATTCATTTATTACGCTATGGATTAAATATGGTTCAGCCTAACTTGTCCGTTGAATAATATTAAGCAAACTTCTGGGTGTACGATGAGCCCGCAAGGGAAAGCGTTCTGCGTATAATTTTGAAGCAGCAGCACCACTTTGACGACACTCACCGTAAATTAGCAGCTTATCTACTAGTTCAGTTTTTGCCATTTTCACGTGTCACCAATTTAAAATTAACTTGCTTCTGAAAAACACACCGCAGCGTATTGCCAAATAACTGACAATCGACCCGTAAATTGCATGACTAATAAGATAAACAATATAAAGTATAGCAGGCTACGTTTTGATGACCAACTTAGATTTTTTACTTCTGTATCTCGCCTATTTTTAAGTTTTTTGAAAAAAGGTATTTGAAATTGTTGTTTATTTTAATGCCTTCTATACACAGCTTAAAAAGAAGTATCAACTTAGGAATCACCCTGTATGAACTTTTTACTTAAAATCTTACATGGAATTACCCCTTAAAGTTTGCCTGCGTACTTAAATAACACCCAGTATACATAGACTTGTAAAGTTTACTTACATGGTGAACTCAACTCCTGGTTCAGTCTTCCCGGTGTCCTCTATAGAGTGTTGCAATGGAAACAATTTGCATTTTTCATAAATAACTAAACCGCAAACTTTGCTGAGGCTTTTAAATTACCATAACATTAGTGCATGTAGTTTTCCTAATACTACTTAATGCCACACGCGTCCAGTTTTGATGATTTATTAACAATTTTGATGGCAAATACCATATGTTTAGCACTGGGATTTACGGTGTGTGTTGCCTTTGTACCAAAGGGAAAAGTCACGTTTCTACCTCCCACGTAAACCATTAATACCAATAAAAATGCCTAATAAAAGTGTTCTCGTTTTGAAAAGTTTTTTTTTCAACACCCGAACTGTTTAAAGTGCTATTAAAAAGCGGTTCAGGTTTGTAACTAACTTAAACGATTTATTAATTCAGTGAAGGAATGTAATGAAGCACAATCGACCAGAAAACTTGTTAGAAGCCATTTAGTATTATTTAACATAAAATAAATCTTGTTCGTATGCCTTTGAAAAGAACTTCTGATGGTACAAGAGATAAGGATAAGAAGTGAGATTTTAACTATGATAATATAAAGCACCAGAGATAATATAAGAAATATTCTTAAAGAGGAAATATTTCAGTGTTTATTTTCTAATATGTCTAATTTAAAACAACTCAGTATAAAATTAGAGCTAAAAATGTTACTATTTTTTTATGAAAACTCTACTTATGCTACTTACATCATAGTACAATAATACTACAAGTCAACGATAGAGTAAAGTTCATTTTCACCTTTATCCTAAGAATTAGATAAAAATTCGAAATATAAAAGTTGTAGAGAGGTGCACATTTTAAAATTATGCTGGAGTATAAAAAAGGAATATTTCCATCCTGCTGGAAGTCGGCGCGTGTCCAGCCCATTCCAAAGAAAGGTAAAAAGACCCTGCCAAGCAACTACCGACCCGTCGCATTGCTTTCAGTAATTTCAAAAGTAATGGAGAAAGCTATTAACCAACAACTCCTAAAGTATCTGGAGGGGCTTAACATTATCAGCGACCATCAATACGGTTTTCGTAAGTCCAGATCAACAGGTGACCTTCTGGCATGTGTCACCCATCTTTGGAGCAACACCATCGAACATCATGGAGAATCCCGGGCTGTTGCACTGGACATCTCTAGGGCTTTTGATCGTGTTTGGCACGATGGGCTTCTAAGTAAATTGCGATCCTACGGTATGCCTAATGGATTTTGTTTATGGTTAACCAGCTTCCTTAAGAACCGTTCTCTGCAAGTGGCGATTGACGGGTTTCTCTCAGACACCTTCACCATCAATGCCAGTGTTCCTCAAGGGTCCATATTGTCGCCTACCCTCTTTTTACTGTATATTAACGACTTTCTAGTGAAAACCCAAAATCCAATTTATAGCTTTGCTGATGACAGCACACTTGTCTCATCTTTTACCTTAACTCCCCAAACATCCGCTGCCGACGCACATCTTCGCAGGCAGCATGAAGTATTGCGCCTCAACAATGACCTGGAAGAAATTTTGGCTTGGGGTGACAGTAACCAAGTCGAATTTAATGCTAAGAAAACCCAGGCAGCAGTCTTCTCCAAAAAGGTTAACATTGCAGAACCGGATATAGTCATGGCAGGACACGCAATTCCCCTGGCACCGTCTATTAATTTTCTGGGGGTCAATCTGGGAGGTAATATGTCTTGGCATGATCACGTTGCCGCAATTGCCAAGGCAGCTGCACAGAAACTTGGTGTACTTTTCCGCACCAAAAGGTTGTACACACCTCATCAACTTTTGACACTCTACAAAGCCCAGATTCGACCATCATTAGAATATTGCTCTCATATCTGGAGCTCTGCACCCAAGCACACCCTTCGGCTACTGGATTCCATTCAAAGGAGAGCCGTTCGTCTGATCGGCGACCCCGAGCTGACCAAGACCCTCGATAGCCTGGAGCATCGAAGACAGGTTGGTGATTTGGCTCTCTTTTACAGATATTTCCATGGCAGGTGTTCGACTGACATTGCCCACTTGACTCCACCTAGAGCAATGCAAAACAGAAATACACGGCGAACCGCTGCCGCTCATCCATATGTTGTTCAGCTTAGTACTCCTCGAACTTCATTGTTCAAGAATTCTTTCATCTGGAGAACGTCATCTTTGTGGAATGATCTTCCTGAGGTCGTGTTTCCCAATGAATACAATCTTCAACGTTTCAAGACCAACGTTAATCGCTTTTTTCGCACTCGCACCGCTCCCAGAGCGCCTTAAAGGATTTTTCCTACAGTGCAGGTGTTTTATCATAAAAAAAAAAATACGGAGTGGCCCAAAAAACGTGGCAAATATAACTTGTGTTTTTTTTAATGGAACACGCTATATATTATATCATTTTCTGATTCCCCACAAAAGTCAACGCTTATTTTGTAAAAGAAAATGTCTAAATTCAAGAGTGTTTGCGATATTGGCGAAATATTGCATTTTCAGACTTTGACAGGCTATAACATTGGAACGGTGTATCTTAGAGAAAAATGAATTTCACCTCCCTATCTTAGTTATTTAGTCTCTATATTGATTAAAAAAAAAAGTTTGTATTCTCCATCCTCGAAAACCCGGAAAATTGGATTAAACGATTGTTGGAATATAATTGTTGTTTTTAAATGACACGAACGACAGTGCGCTGTAATGGGCATAACATAAAATTGTAGTCACCACTTTTTTGTAGTCTTCATTCTCGCAAATGGAGGGAAAAGTGCAGTGGCGTGCAATGGTGTTTTAACCAGGGTAGGCAAAAATTTCATTTAAGACAAAACCTACCTTCCGTAGCACTCAAGCATCTAAATTTCAATTTTTGTCACAAAATTTCTGGTTTTTGAGTTTATGGAAAGAATACTGTGACAGAAGAAAAATAAAAAGACATTATTTGTAAATTAGTTTAACACGGCGGTCTTTACGTAAAGATTCTTTTAAAACATCGTCATAAAAATTGGTTTTGCTTTTTAAATCCTTCAAAAGGTCGCTCTCCAGAGAGAATATAGTTAATTCACTTAAGCGTGTCTCTCCTTGTGTGGTTCGTAAATAGGTATGAATTATATTTAATCCAGCAAATGATTGTTCTGCAGACGTGCTGCTAGCCGGAATAGTAACAGTTAACGCCTCCATATTTCTTTTTCCCCGGAACCCGACGGCGCGAAGTCTGTTTGTTTTATTGTTCCCAGGGTAGGCAATGTTTTTTTTCCTATATTGTATGCACGCCACTGGGAGAGTGAGTTTTGTAGCATCGTAATTGGCAATATCACGCTTTATGTAATTATATTTAATTTAATTTCTTACACGTCAGTTTTACGGATTAGTGTTGCACCCCCAGTAGGCACTGCAGAGCGTTCTAGATCTGAATCTACAAAACCGTAGAGATGTATAGGAAAGCGCAAAAAATTTTTTTTACTGTAACCAACACCAATGATAAATATCAATTTTCATAGGTTCGTTTTTTAGGAACATAAATTTTAGTGAACTCGGGAATGGACAAATGGAAATATAATATAACTTGTACATATTTAGAAAACAAACGCGATAACCTACTACTAAAACAACTTTTGTTATTGAATAATTTTTTAAACCCGTTTGGCGTTTCTCCAATAATTCACTTAGTTTTATTTAATAGGTAAATATTTAAGTATATCAGGGGATGGGGTAAGATGGGGTACTGAAGTTCTAAGTAATTATAAAAACAATTTTAAAAAATACACTTTTTTAATGTGAAATCAGACCTTTGGTATTTAGTCTTTTAAACTGTTAGAAAATAAAACCTTATAAATGATAAACAACCTGACAATAGGCAAAAAAACTAAAAAAGTAATTTCTCTCCGTCTCGCTCTATCAGTGGGGTAAGATTGGGGTACCCCGTAGGATAAGACCATTTTTAAATTTAAATTGTTCTTCATCAGTTTTGCGTTATTTTTCATTCCAACCATTCTAATACGATATCTAAAAATGTAATTTTAAACTTCACCTAAAATATTAATGGAACCGTACCCCATCTTGTCCGCTCAAGTTTCTGTCAGAAAACTGATTTATTTTACAACATACTTTTAATATTAAAGTTTATTCTTTCTTAACCAATCATGAAGTGAAAACACTAAAACTTACTACCTGATACTTTGTTATGCTTTAAACAACATGTATGAATAATAACAAAATATTGAAAAATAACACTTTCCCTTCAATGCTTAGTTATTTAACCTTCAATATTTGGAGATTCAAGTCGATCGAAGCCAACAAGTTATTGGTCGGTAATCGTGGAGCTAAGCATGGGATAATTACGTCACCTAATAGGTACTAGATTTTACCTTCCTACCTCATCTTACGCTACCATCCCCTACCTTTTACACAGTAATATTTCCGTATATATTGGGTATATATTGGGCAGAACTAATGTTTTTTTTATAATCACGGTACTAGTCCATAATATAGACTAATGTCGGGTTGCACAAAGAATTTTAATAATTATTATTTAATTGGCAAGTTTTACTGTGACAGAAGTAACATTGACAGAACTAATTTTCTCACAATCATACTGGCCCGGTTACCTTAATATTTAATTTACTAATCACGCACCTTTGAATAAAAGCCTGTTAAAGTCATTTATGTCACAGTCAAACTTGCCGGTTAAATAATAATTATTAAAATTCGTTGTGCAACCCGACATGTGTGACCAATGTAAATTGTAATTTATTTCTTATGACAAATAAAAGTGTTTAAATTTGAAGTTAATTTTAAATTTCCATAATACTTTCAGAAGATTTAAATAATTAACATTCTATACTTTTATTTAAATCAGTTTATATCTCTATACAACGCTATTTAAATAAGTATTCTGCAATAGTGTTTTTTTTTGTGTACTGCCCAAGATTGCTGTAAATTATAAATCCTGTATAAACTTCCCAAACAAACAAAAAAAACTTATTAACCGGCTTTTTTTTAAACACTGTATATTTCGGTCTCTTGGTTAAGTGCACTGTTCAAACGTAAACCAAACTCGCATTAGTTGTTTCAATATGCGTAGGCGTCGAACCCATTAAGAGAACCACATGTTTTGCATCTGACTGATTTGTAGAGAACCATCCTTCGTTGCTTATGCGATTAATCATACACGCCCTCTATTATTTAGTTGCTGTTGCATACGATGATGGATGAACGATATCGAATTTCAATTTATCTTGTTTATTGCTCCCGCTGTTGTCTCAGCCACTGTTGCATACTGGTTTGACTGCAAATATATCGTCAAAGCGCTAGATTTTAGATTAAATTTAGAGTGAATACTTTAAATACATGTGACCCAAATATGTAACAATGATGGCCGTTTGCACCGCCTTGCTTAAATTTAAATGATTGCTAAGGAGAACCTTACACTTAAGGTTCACTTTAAATTAAAATAAGATGCACATCTAACACTTATCTAAGTTTTCCAGAGGTTTGACAACAGCGTCGATCTGGTTATTTTTATAGTAACTTTTACACAATTTTTTTTCTTTCCCTATAATCGACAATTCTTATGTAATTTTTTGTCAAAAAAATGTTTGTTTCTTTTGTGTGAAATTAATCTCTAAGTTTTTTTGGGTAAATTATACGATAACAAGAAAAAAAAATGTACTCAAGTCCATCGCCGATGAGAAAAAGAACTCTATAAATAAAACTGGGGGCGATGGGATTCCCTCAAAAAATACAAAATTTTGAATTTTAAATTAAAACAGTTTTATGCTACCTGTTGTTACACTTAAAATTTAAACTTTGTTGTCGTTTCTTCTCTTATAACATAATGTAAGTTGAATGGTCAAAAAATTATGTTATATTTTACATATAGATACGTTGGTAACACTTTATCACTTCTAAAAAGATGTTGGTAAATGTTTTGTTAAAAAATAGAACTATTTGGACAAGTTCAGGGCATTTTAATAAATTCAGTACTTAAAAAATACCAATAACATAATAAAATTGTAGGCATCAACCAAGATAATTTCACTTATTAGAAGAATAGTCCAAAATAAGGGGAAAAGTTAAATGCAGCTAGCATCACTTTTAGTTTAACTTAGCTTAGGTTAGGTTATAGTGATGGACAATTGATTGGTACTGTCCAAGTAGTCCCACGTAGTCCTATGAGGTCCGTTGCGATACCACACATAGAACCCACCTTTATCAGATTTTTGATGGTTTCCGCGACATATACAGAAATATCTTGACAACACATTTAAATCAGCCACTACTGTTCATAAACCTGGTTAGTAAACCAAGTTGTAAGTTGCATGCTTACTTCCTCTAAGACTCTAGGCTCTTGAATCCATTTTTTTATAGCCAGAACTTTCTTTGGGATATTTTGTGGGCTTAGAGCGAGAACTCACTAAGTCAACGATATATGCAGCAGTAGCTTCGTTAAAACTCACTAATAACTTTTTCCGTAAAATCCAAATTGGATGTTTGACTTAGTTTAAAGTAACACTGAGAGATATATTTGACTTAGTGTTAGTGAGTTTTGTAAGTATTTATTTAGTACAGTTGGACTAAATGACAAAAATATAAAATTCTGACTTAGTGAGTTTTCGCACTAAACCCACGATTTATGGTTACACTTACACCTGATATCACTGACTGACAAATAAAAAATGTGATAAGGTTAGATATCCAAGATAAGTCGAATAATTCTGGGGCTTAGCTAACTCCGATTGTAAGCCGGGCTTTAAGGAGAAAGCCAACGCATGCAATCCAATTTCTTAAGATAATGTGTACCTTAGATCAAGTAGCACCTAATATCACCGATGCAATCGGTCATCTCAATGAAATATAGGAGCAGTGCCTAACTCCGCCCGCATAATTATTCCAGAAATAGTGACCTCTCAGGTATGTTAATCCTGCACCCCAATTCCGCCCCGAGCGTATTTACTTTATTTTTGCGAGTTTGGGAAAAATTAATATAGATTGCCCTGTTGAACAAGTTCTAACCCGCCCCAATACACCATTTGGAGCTGTTCGCCAACCTATTAGAGCAGATTACCGAACCCTTAGTTCAGCTCCAAACGGGTAGTCCAAAGGTAGTTAGATAAGGGAGCGAAAATATTTCGGGGCGGAGATGGGTACTGTCTGTCCTCGTGTACCTGGCGCCGGGCGGAGTTGGAAATCGCCCAAATATAGTAAACAAGCTGAAAGGATCTCTCTTACGCCCTTTTACCTAGCAATGTAAACCCGACTGGTAGATAAGGTAAGATGCAATTGGTTAACTCTTTGTATCTTGCTTGTGACATGAAGGTAAAGTTTGGTCGGTTTCCTTAATTATTAACTTTTTATCGTTTTATTATTTAAAATAATTAAATTTTGATGTCTGCATGGGTGTACAAATATGAATGGGCTTCTACTGAAAATAGTAATTACGAGATCAACTTTCAATTAAGTATATACGAAAATTAGATTAGGTAGCAGGAATATTAATATATTTACAAATAGGTAATCCTTATATTAAGTAAGTTATAAACAAAAACAATAAATGTACGGTTAGCAGCCCAAACAATAAGTTCTAGTGTATATGCAATCGCATTTTTATGCCAATGTAGTCAGTTATCCTGATTTTATTGGTAGTGAAGCTACTTTCGAATTATTAAGAATTCTTGACATAATATAATTAGATGTTATAAATTCGCTAAGAGTATTTACCAAATGATATAAATTACCAATGTTATATTAAGGGGGATTTCTACTGTGATGGTCCTATTTTGATCGTTTTTTTACGATTTTTTTCTGGGGATAATAAGACAAATGCAGAAAAACAAGTTTTCAATTCTTTTATTGAAGATAAGATGTACCAAAAAAAATTTTTCAACCCCCAAAAAATTAAAAACTTGGTAGTGCTACAGGGTGCTACAAGGTGCCCCTCAAAAAAAACACGTAACTGGCTGGCGGAATTCAAAGTAATTTTTCTATTCATGACAAAAATAAAATTGACCCAGATTCTTCAATTGTAAGCATGTAGTTATAGCCCCCACTAGAATCAAGTCAAAACTCGAGTAACTGTTAAAATGGCGCGAGATTTAAATTTGTTTTTGAAAATTTACCATTTTTTTTTTTGTATTTTAAGGCCGGAACATTTTCTGTAATATGGCAAAATACTTAATTCTAGAGGGGGCTATAACCACTTGTATTCTGAGCATTTTAAGACCAAAATCACTAAATTCTGATAATTTGAACTTACCAAAGTACTTTCCGCCAGTGCGAAAAACAGTGTTTCGAGAAAAACAACTTTAAAGTTTCAACGGTGGCTCACAATAAAATAGTCTCACTGTCACTTAGTCTGCGATGCCTGGCCCGTAGATTACACCCTCCTCTTCCTCGAAAAACGATAAATGAGCTGATTCTTCCTGCCTCTTTGCGAGCCTGGCCTGACGATCCTGATTGGTCGAGATGATGTCGCTGGCGACAGAACGTAGCTCTGATAATGCGGCTTAACTCAAAAGCGGCTAGTGATGAGAACTAACCGGCAATCATAAAATTGGATGTAACTTTTTTTTGGAGTAGATTCGGTAAAAACGTACACACACTGTTATTCTAGAGGCTATAGAGGGTCAAAAAACGTCGGAAAAAATTTTAGATTTTTTGAAAACCATCACAGTAGAAATCCCCTTTAAGAAACATTGTTGATCAAAATATTTTACAGGGACAAAAAATTATATTTTAGATTTAAAAGCAGATGGTATTAAAATAGTATATCATAGAAGAAAAACATTTGCCTTAGGATTTCTTATGAATATGAAATGCACTATTTTCTATTCAGTTAATCTCGTGTTGCCATTATAGGTTAGGTTAGGTTAGGTAAGAGTGGCAGACCCTTGGTTTTGACCAAACGGTCTCACGTAGTCCTGATTAGGTCCGTTGTGATACCACACGTGTTCTGTAGAACCCACCTTCATCAGATCACTGATGGTTTATGCGACGTAACCGCGGAAGGATTTTAACAACTCATTCAAACCAGCCACTACTGTTCAGAAATCTGCTCAGCCGTCCAAGTTGTAAGTTGTTTAGTTCCTCCAGGCTATCGAAAGATGATTCACCCAGAGTAGTGAACCTCCGTCTTGCGAGGCCAGGGCATTCACACAGAAAATGTTGAATACTTTCTTCCTCTTCCTCATCTCTGCAACTTCTGCAGAAGTCGTTAGTGGGTATTTGCATACGTTCGGCATGTCTACCGAAGAGGCAATGTCCGGTAACAACCGCAGTAATATTTCTCACGTCTTTTCGACTGTGTCTCAATAGCTCTGCGGTTCTCTTTTTATCGAATGTGGGCCACAGTTGCCTGGATGTACTACAGGTTGTCAACCCTGTCCATCTGTTCTGTGCAAGCTGCTTGGCCCTGTAGTCAATCTCCTCTTTGACGAATCCCAGGCAGCCCCGTTGCCATCTATTTTGGAGTGTCCAGGAACCCAGCACAGAATAACCCGATGTTGGTTGCCAAGTGTGCATAGATTGTTGCGGCATCGCTTTACGAGCTTTGATTTAACGCTGCTGGAACAGATTGCCTTAATCGCCGCCTGACTATCACTGAAGATGGTGATTGACGAGGCTACTCCCAAGCCAAGGTGTTCTTGCAGGATATTGACCGCCTTCTCTACTGCCAGTACTTCCGCTTGAAAAATACTACAATAGTTGGGGAGTCTATACGATTTCTGTATTTGTAAACTTTCGGAAAATACCCCGGCTCCCACACCAACGTCCATCTTTGAACCGTCTGTGAAGATTGCGTGATCTGTTTTCGTTATATTCTGATTGCCTTCCCACTCTTCCCTACTCGGAATGAGTATAGAATACCTTCTATCGAAGCATGTTATTGGGACAGAGTAATCAGTCGGGTCTCGTAGATTATTCCCCGGGTGAATCTTTAGTATACTGCTGTGCCCGTGTTGCCATTATAACGAGAATGTATTCGTGCTTCTCATTTATTTTAAAATTAGTTTCTTGATTTTGTTATGATTATTTTTGATTTAAAATTATTGCAATTAACAAATATTTTATATTGTTATTATTTCTTACTTAACAGAATAAAAAACAAAATAAATAAGGGATGAATCTTTAGCAACAACCGTTTTCATTTGGTTTCATTCAGAAACTTGTGAGGAAAGGCATTTTGAATTTTTGTTATAAAAGAATGATGCTTTAACATTTGTTGAAGCCCGACTAATTAAAAAAAAAACTACTTAAATAAAATAAATAATAAAGAAGCTTGTGCAGGTCTATCTTAGTTATTTTTTGTTTCCTTATAAATACTTCCCTTAATTAGCTATTTGTTAAAATAAATTAGCCGTAACTTTTTTTGGCATTTAAAAAAAACTGCAGGCACGTGCCCATTAAAACTTCTCGTTTTGTTCAAATTCAGTTCTTTAGGAGGAAGATATAATGGAAAACGGTGGGGTGCTGTGCCCGACCATAGAATACGGTCCAATTTCATGCGTGAGCGCCCTCGTTACGAAACTAATTGAAAGACACCCAAGTGTGAGATAGCTCGCCTCTTAAATAAAGTGCTTAAAAAACGGACGCAACAAAAATATTAAAAATTACCATTGAACAACGAAAGAGCTGATGAACGGCCATTTCTTTTTCAGTAATATTCTTTTTAGGTGTGACATTTTTTTAGTTATCATATTTGCCTTTTAATGTAAATTGTCTCAAATGTCAAAAACAATGGTGATGATTTAACGAGAATGTTTTTCGCTAAACATATTTTTTAAAGTTGTTTTTAGATAGTTTTGTTTAGTTTTCTCTATGACAACGTTGGCTTTAACACGTTGAATACGACCGGTCACTATAATGGCCACAAAATGTTGTAAAAATGTACCGCGGCCACTATAGTGGCCAGCATTTTAAAGTATTTTAAACGAGTACTGATTTTTCACTGTACAAAATAGAACGTTTGGTTTAGTTTTGTGGAACTGAGAAATGATTTGGGAAACGCCCCGCCCACCATGGTCACTATATTGGTCATGTAGTACTGACATTAGAGGCCATTATAGTCACCATTGGTGCATCAGGTTTATATTTTATCAAAATAGATTAGTGGCCACTATATTGAATCAGGGTCAGAGCTGTCAACGTCATATCAAAAACTCCTATTAATCATTTCTGTCTAAGATTGATGTTAATATGTCAATCCGTTTCCAAGTTATCCACTGCAGCAGTATAGAACTGGTTAAAGCATTGTTGGTACTCAACGTGTTAAAATGTTAGAGTCAAATTTTTTAAATAAATTATATTTTGCCAAAATAATAATAGTTATTATATATATAACTTGTGCAAGGTACAAGAGACCTCTATCCCAAGATTCGAATGGAGAAATTCTACAAAAAGTGGTAGCAGCAGATGCTGAATTACGGATTACCAAACATCATCCGTGCACCGCCAAGTCAACAGCTTGTAACCTGGCAAGAGAAAACTCTACATGGCAAATACCCTACTGCACTTCAAAATCCACTCATAGATAGAAAAATGTCACTGAATTGGTAAGAAGAAAGGCAGCAACATGCTGAAGCAGGAGGTTTTATAATTGCTATCCAAGACCGTGTCATTTAAACTCGAAACTTTGAAAAGCTCATCTTGAAAAGACGTGTGAAACATATGTGCAGAAAATTTAATTGCTCCGAAGAAACGATAAAACATATTACGGCAGGTTGTGGTGCTATAACACCCAACGCTTATCTAGGAAGACATAATCAGGTGGCAAAGATTATCCACAAAGAACTGGCTTATAAACTTGGTCTAAAAGAAAACCTACACCATACCCGAGCCAGTCCTTGAATCGCCTGAATATCTCTTATACTGGGACAGGCCAATAATAACGAATAAAACACACGACTACAACCACCTGGATATTCTTCTTATAATTACAGGGTTGGCACTAGTTTTCCAACAAGATGTAGAGTAGGGAATAATATCTGAAAACCTAGAAAAATATGAAATATGAGTATATTACAATCCAAGACGGAACATTGTCGATTAATGCCCAGAGATTATGTAATTTATCGAGACGCGTAGCGTTGTTTCCGACAGAAAAGGTGCAGTTATAGCCAATAATAAAATAAATAAATTTTCATTTCTTTTTGCTCTGGCAGTTGTCCCATAGAATAATTTAAAATTTGTTCCTTCACAGATAAAATATGTATAAAGCACGTTTTCCAAACCCCAGTATAAATTGCGTTGCAAGAGGCAAGAGCATTCGACATAGCACGATTCTATTATTCAGCACCTACTCCATACAACAGATATGTACTTTTCTAAGTTTTTTACAGTCTCTGCCATGGTAAAAACTACTTTAAGGATAAAAGGTTTAAATAAAACTATTTGAAAGTAATATAAGACGACGCTGCATTATAAAGAAATCTCTTCGGATGTCTAAGTTGAGAGACAATCGCATTAGCCTCGTTCCCACAGCTAGATACTGACGCCCGAGGGTTGAAGCTGGAAGTTTTAATATCTTTTTAAAGAGAGGAATTTCGTGGTTTAAAAGTTTTTTATGGTTTCGTTTCGCGACGCGAAGTGGGATTTTTTAATGTGTTTGAGCTGGAATCTCATGAGAATGTGGGTTTCGTATTTGTCATATACATTTATACGTTTCAATATAGGAAAGATTATAATATATTACGTGTACTTGGTGAAATATTAAAATCTTTCTTGAAAAGATATTTCTTCTTAATATATTTTTGTTCAGTCATATCTAAAAACTGGTTTCCAAGAATAACTATCATAGATATTTTAATTGTTACATTATAACGAGTATGATGGAATGATGTCTGCTCTTGAGTATTTTTATATACAGGGTAGTTCATTAAGGCTGACCATCCGCCATATTTCGGAGACTACTGCATGGGCATGGAAACTCAACGAAAAAAAATCGTAATTAAAGTGACTACGAGAAAATCCTGGAAATGATATTGAAGTTTCGCATTTGGCCACCGGAGGGTACCATTAAAATTTAAATATTAAAATTTTAAATACCTTTGGTAGCATCATTAGAAAGCCTAAACAATTCTGCATCATTTTGTGTATTCATTTAAATAGCTGTAACTTCTAAAAGACATATCCGATTTTAGTAAACTCAAGCTTGTTTGGAAGAGAAAGTACTTTTAATTCTTGTATCCACTAGTACACGATAATTCGTAATAAAAATGCTAGATTTAATTTGCAAGTAAAATGTAAAGATCGCAGTTCAATATGCACTTTCGTTTCAAAGTTATTGCCAAAATAATAGTTTTAAATTAAAGAAGTGATTGTTTTCAAAGTTTCGTGGTCAAGCATTTCAGGACAAAAAATATTTTAAACCTTTATGATTATGTAGGTTTATCACTCATTATTCTAAGGGCCAAAAACTGCCCTCTAGCTTAAAAAACTTAAACGTTATTTCCAGGATTTTCTCATAGCTGCTTTAATTACATTTTTTTTCCCTTAGTTTCTATACCCAGTAATTTCCGAGATATGGCCGGTGGCCAGCCTTAATCAAACACCCTGTACAAGTAAGAAAATGTTACTGTTATATTTTTGTTTCAAGTACTCCTTAAATTTCCGTTACAAAATTCTTGATATAATGCCATCGGTTATAAGCAGTGGTTTCAAAATAGACAGTATGATTAAAGCCCTAATTGCGTGGCATATTTCGATTTATAGTTGTAAACTAACATGTTATTGTAACGATAACAACGTACTAATAAAACACAATTTCCAGTGTATTCCACGCAGCAAACAAATAAACACATAAAATGAAAATAGGTTTTGCTAATTCTGCAACAAAACAATATACCTTATAACTGTTACTCATTGTTAAAATAAAAGCGATAGTATTTGGCAAAAGAGAATATGCAGTCTCGACTAGCTTTACTTAGCGTGGGGTATGGGTGGATAAGACCTTATTTTAATCCCAACATACTTGTTAGGTTAACCCCACCGCCACAATGTCACCACACTTTGGATTTTCTAAATAAGGTCATGGAAACCAGCAATCCGCTGAACAAACAAATCCAAAATTACTGTTGATTGCTCCTGTCTATAAGTAAATTAAAAACCCCATCATTGAAAAGGTTGAATCCGTACATAATAAAGCAGGTGCGGCTTATCCATAAGGTCATTTGATCAATGACCCCCTTTTGAATTTGACTCACCTAATTAATTTATCTTTCAAAACGAATGAATATAATTATTCTTCAAAAAATTTAAATATTCTAAATTATGTCAAGAGAAAACTCAACAATACAGATCGAACCACTCCGCTCGGCCGGGTACTCAGCCCGGCCGTATTTTACTTTAGCTGACTTTATGGGTTTATATTGCCATGGTATGGCAGCTCAGTGGTAGAGCTGTCACATTCGGCCGCAGGTGACCCGGATTCGATCCCCGGGACGGGTGTACGCTTAATAAAAAAAGTATACCCAAGATTTTAGAGGTAAGAATGCAGTATGACACTGGTTGACTCCCGAATACGACCCATTGAGGGCGGATAATCCTGCCTTTAGGGGACTGACGGATAAACCAGTGCTGACGCGTGGTTCGGATCCCACGTAAAAAACTGTAGGTCCCGTCTGGCTGACATTACCCCGACGTTAAGCAAAAGGGATACAATAAGCCATTTGGCTGCACTATACTAACAACAGGTCAACCCTCCTTGAACCAACCAACCAACCAACCATGGGTTTATATTGAATTAGAATATTACATAAATGAATTGAAGACTAAGAGAAAAACCGACATACGCGCTTTCGGAAGTTAAAAAGAGACGGGAAAGTGACAAATCCGGACGTCGACTACGCAACACTTTTTGCACAGTTGTTTAATCACGTTCAATATGCATTAACGGAAACAGAGTCGAACAGCTTCGTAGATCCTGCATGCTATCGCAGTCAACACTTTGTATGAAGATATGTTAAAATTCGTTAAAAATAATTATGACAGAATGAACATTTCCAAACTTAAATCAGACGTGAAAGTTTTATATAGTTGTGAAGATTTCCATAATAGTGCGAATGCTATGGCCATTTTACAGCTATTATTAGAAATGAACCACGGTGAAACGTTTCAGGAAAATGTTAAATTGTTAGAATTTTTATGTACTATTTCAATGACGACAGTGGAAAGTGAGAGGTACCTTTCGACTTTAAAAAGAATTTTGACTTTTTTAAGAAACTCAATGGGGGAGTCACGGTTAAGTTCTTTAGCTATGTTGAGTATTGAACCCGTTTTTTAGAAATACCTACTTATAATTTTAATGACCTTGTGAGAGAACATTTTTCCTAGCAAAGGGATAGAAGGATCGACTTGATATACAAACACACAACTAAGTAACTAAAGCTGTTTTATGTAATTTAAAAAAAAGTCACAGAAAAAAAGCAATTTGAGTGTTTTAAGTTCAGGAGATTCCGAACTGTTACAACTAACATAAAATTGAATAAGTTATATAACCGAAGTGGTTGAGAGAATATCAGGTTCTCCGCGGCGCAATTGGCAGCGCGCTTGAGACCTAATTGAGAGGTTCTGAGTTTGATTTCCAGCGGAAATAAAACTTTTTCAATTTTAATCTTGTCTTCACGCCGGCAAACATTTTTTAATTTAAAAATTATTTTATCTACTTTCATTTAGTATTATGAATTTTACAGTTCTGTAAATCGTTTCGTAAGGGCATCTATTACAGCACTAGTGCTGTAATGGAAAAAAACGGTTTTATTAAAATTTTGCTGTTAAATAAAACTTTTTAGAAGAATGATTTATTATTAATAATTATAAAATGAATTACCAATTATTAATTAAAATATAACACTTAAGGTTTATTATAAACATTAATAATACACTTTTTACAGTTAGAATTTTGTATACCAGAAGTGGATGTGATGGAGCCCTTTATCTTCGAATTTCCAATCATTAAATCCGTGTCTGACCCCATGATTTTCTTTGCTATTTATTTCTTATTTTCTAAAGAATTCTCAACCTAGCCTTCTGCCGTAGAAGAGGATTTCCAGCCCCCATGACGCTTTAACATCTGTATATCTGCACCTCCTAAAACAATGTCCACTGTATCCTTCGGGATTATTCAATCCAAGTTTTGTTGCAATCTATTTTCCAAAACTATTAATTCCGACAGGCTGGGAGGGTCATTTTCCTTTTCCATAGAACACAAAAAACCGCCTGTGAGTTGCATTAAGAGGACGAAGTTTACCATACTTTCGAAAAATACTTAAACAGTTGACACCTGTCACATTTCCTTCTGTTATAACAAATTCTCGCATAATTTAGGTTTTCGAGAATGAAATCACAATTTTTATATACAAATCATTGTGTTCAATATGATCCAACATTAACTTAGCTATAGTTTTTCGCGCCGACAAGCCCCAAAAATGCCGATTATCATAACAACCTTCATAAGTAAATATGTTTCATCATCTACATACGTCTTCCTTTGTGAAAACTTTGGACTTTTTGGCCGTGTAACGTGAACTTCTTTTTAAAAATGCGATTAGTTGAGAAAATAGCTTATATCTTGATTTTTCTTGACTGAAATCATAGTTCTCAACATTGAGTAGTGAGTCCATAGTGTAGATGGTTTCTGGGAGCGTTGCTTTACGGAAAAGAAAAGAATTTTCTCAGACACCTTTATTTTGTAGCTTTGCACCAATCTTCAAACCTTTGATACTCCAACTCATACCGCGCCTTGGATTTTGCCCCTGCTTCTATATCAGAGGGTAAACTTCCATCAGAATCGCTCATTTTGAAAAACGCTTTTTATATTTTTGAATTTGTTTGACAAAGTTTCGACAGTAACCATGCGAAACAGTAACTATGCGAAAGGTAACATAAAAAACTTGATTAGTAAAGTTAATAGCAGGTGCATTTTTATTTTTTTAAATTATTTTTGCCAAATATTTTTATTCATAGATGAAAGTAGATAAAATTTTGTACACTATTCTTGTTGTAAATTCATATTACTCTTCGATGTTTTATTAAACTCGGCTGACGCCTCGTTTGACAACTTTAACATCTCGTGTTGTAATATGAATCTTTACAACACTTATATCGTAAATAACTATTACAGACACCAACTATTTTTAAATTTTAAAATACATACCTGTTATATTTTGCTATACACGATCTCTCAAATTCTCCGTCCCCTCTCACAATTATTTATTATATCATAACTGCTACAGAATAGTATACTTAGGTATCTTATGAAGGCAACATGTTAAGGCATACAAAGCTTTCAAATATTATTATCAATTTTTAATGCAAACTTCCGGGAGCAGCATTCCAGAAACAAAATCCCAGCCAAAATACATCAAAAACGAAGTATCAAATACCATAATCGAACGAAGTTGGTAAATCATATTGCTTCAATTTACTACGACATTTTTCGGAAGTAAAGCACCAGATAAAAGTAACTAATTCCCGGTCCTTGTTAATGGTTTTGCGATTCATCGCAGTGCGGGATTTTACAGGATGGCGAAGTATTTTCATAAAACCACTGGTTTGTCCGGGACAGCAAAGATTCGACTAACAAAACATCAAACTAAATTGGACTTTGCACACATGTTTTAAAATCTGTATGACAACACGATTCCTAGATTTCTCCTTTGAACCACAAAAATCAATAATCAAATAAGCAGGCAAGTTCTAAGGCGAGTCGCCCTGTGAGTCATGGGAGTCTGTTCGGGTCTGATCATGTATTTTTCTGTTGTGTAACGTACATACAATATTTTTTTACAATCGACACAAGGCCAGCGGCATGCAAGAAAATTTTGATAGTTGCTAATTTTTATAACAATGTTGTCAACTAATGGAAAATTTCCGGATTCGTGGGAACAAAGCACAGAGGAATGATAGGCCGGAGCTGTGTCCAAGGGGAAAAGAGAAATTTTTATTACAGTGTTATATTCGTAGGAAATTCATTAGGATCACTTGTGGTTGTGATCTGCTAAAAAATACTCTTTTGGTATTGTGTATATTCGTGGAATTTTTCTTTAAAAATGGGAAATCTTATTTTATATAATATTTCCGATCGTTTTTCGGAAAAGTTGAATATTGACATTTTTTAAAACATTTCTGAAAGAAAAAGTCAATATTTCCTTATTAGTCGTTGCTAGGCAATGGAAAATAACTGTTAGGAAATATTTATTTTTCTACGACCACCTATGAAAATGAGAAAAAAACACGGTTAACTTGGCTCGAAAGCGCCGAATATTACACGCGTGTTGAAAGAAGATATTTCAACTCTAGAGTGGAAATACAAGGTACACTATTTAATTTAAACATTATGGTGCCAATTTGACAGACCACACCTATTTATTAAAAAGAATACATTTTAGAAAGCAGTTTACTGTCTAACTTATTTATCATGTATTTGTCGATTGATTTCGAATTAGAGTGTGAAAATACGCCATCTGAAATTATAAATAACTTAAGAATATACTAGAAAATCTATTACCAGTCAAAACATGTGTTGCCATAGCGAAGAGACTAGAGCTATGGCCTACAGATCGAAAGGTCACAGGTTCAAATCCCATCAGGAGTATTTGACTTTTTTTTATAAAAACATTAAACAATTTATAGAATTAGGTATTTTGAATTGAAATCTTCCTTGTTGGATGAATTTTTTAAATTTATATTTAATGAATCTTTCCTAGATTAAATTTTAAAAATTCATCCAACAAGGAAGATTTCAGTTAAAAATACCTAGTTCTATAAATTGTTTAATGTTTTTATAAAAAAAAGTCAAATACTCCTGATGGGATTTGAACCTGTGACCTTTGGATCTGTAGGCCATAGCTCTAGTCTCTACGCTACGGCAACACATAAAAATTTTATGTTTAATATATGACATTTCCTTCAGCAGGACTTGTTTTGACTGGTAATAGATTTTCTAGTATATTCTTAAGTTTTTTATAATTTCAGATGGCGTATTTTCACACTCTAATTCGAAATCACTCGAAAAATACATGATAAATAAGTTAAACACTAAACTACTTTCTAAAATTTGTTCTTTTTAATAAATAGAGGTAGTCCGTCAAATTGACATCATATGTTTAAATTAATAGTGTGCCTTGTATTTCCACTCTAGAGTTGAAATATTTTTTTCACAAATCAAAGATTTTTTTAATAATTCTTTGTGGTCGTAGGAAAAATAGTGTACATTACTCGTGTGAAAGTGATTATTCTAAAACTCGGAGAATTTCCGCACTCGGCTGACGCCTCGTGCTAAATATCTCCTCGTTTGGAAAGTATCACTTTCATCACTTGTTATGTAATATACTAAATTGTACTGTAAGAAAATATTATTTCTGTACGGCTGCTTGTAAACTAAAATGTGTTAAGCTTGACAATTCAACATTACTGTGTTTTCATAGTTACAACACAAATATTTAATGGGATCCTTTATTTGTAAAAATTTTAACAAGTTGATTGTTATAAGTTATGCCCTTTTAATAATTATTTTTGATTTACGGAAAAATAGTATGTATACCTCGTAGAGTAAGCCACATTCCCGGACTCCGTATTGTCAGTCTCGGTTTGCGCCTCGACATACAATCTTTACAGTCGTCCAGGAAAGTTCAGAATTTCCTACTAGGTATACAATGTACTATTACCGGTCCCTCTTTGATTACTTTTCGGTTTAGACCGACAAAGTGGTATTTTCCGGTTAAAAATTATCTAGAAAGTGCTTGCTTTCCGGTCGATAGAAAACAAAAATTATTGTAAGAAAATTTGTAACTTACTTAACTATAATCTTTGAAATATAATAAAACAAAAATAAACTCAATGGACAAGCTAATTTCTTGTATTTTAATGTAGGGCCTTCTTGATCTAAACATAGTACGTTGGACCTTATCGATATTACATACAGAGATCATATTTTACTGGTACTTAAAAATTTTTACTTTATTCATAAATCTGACATCACTAATATGCCAATATCTTTTATTAGAGCCGAACACATTAAACTTAACCTCAATTAAAGATATACGCTACAGTGAGTGAATAAAACGAGAAAGAGTAGTATTGAAGGTTAACCCATGTATTGCCGCATCCTCGAGAAAAGCCACACTTCCTTAATTGCTAACAATAAAATAGTGAATGTTATGCTTTGTTTAGGGATATTTTTGCACACCTTTGGATAAGTGACTTTCTTAAATGAGTGTTTCCTCTCAATATGGGTAATAAAAGTTTAAACTAGAACATGTTTTGCTGCAACTAAGTGTTCTCAAATTAACAATACATAAATGTCTGCAATTTTAATTCGTCGAGCTTTTCTCCCTCGTTTAATTCCTTAAACTTTCAGTTATCATTCCGAACTAGGCAGTATTAATGGGGCCCTAATGGCGTCACATATTGCGATTTCTAATTGTCCGGTCACGCCCGGTATTTAATAAAGCACAACTGCGAATTCTATATTGTTCTTTGCGCCATTTGCCTGGCTAGATTAAAGCAAATAATGAGTTTAATTTTGCGCTGCTCTACCGAGCCGGAGGCTGTCGTTTTACAGCATGCGGCGGCGAATCGGTTTGCTCCAACACTTTTACAACCAAATTTGCAGGAATATATTAGTCTAGAATATCCTTATGGCATTTGAAATGCGAATATTTAATGCTATAGATTTTCAAAAGCACCGATAAATGTATAATAATGGTTATACAGTAATGGTCCTATGGAGGACGAGTAGAGTGATAACACTGCAAGAGTCAATAACTCATATATCTGAGAAATGTTATTAACACTACAGACATAATTTTTATGATGTAAAATTTTGACCTGGCATATTGTCAGATATGGACTTTAAGGTTGGATTGCTCATCCTAATTTCGATCAATCTAAGGTTGTTACACTCTTATCATTTTAAGGTTTTAAACATTATCTCTGTCTTTTTTAAATATTTCTTTATTTTTTGTAATTTAGGTACCGTATTTAGTTATTTTCTATATACGTATATGACTAGCTTAAGAACATTTACAGGCCTGATGATGCTCAAATGTAGCGAAACATGTAACCATATACAGGGTGGCCCATTTGTCTGACAAAGTAATATACCGTCTCTACTATGAAAGATATCAAAAAAAAGTTTTTATAAAAGTTGTGAGGTATAAAAAAATATATGTTTTAAAATTATTTTTAAACATACAGGATGGTCCAAAAAAGTAGGACAATAAAAAGATGCATTTTTTTAAATGGAACACCCTATATATTTTAGCATTTTTTGTTTCCTTACAAAATTGTCCATATGACGCCATATTTAGTTTTTAATTTTTTGCAACGTTGCCAAACAAAATGCAAAATTCTTAAAATTTTGGAAAAAACATGATAGTAAAAAATTACCTGTATTTCTCAATACGAGTATCGAAAATCGAAAATTTCTTGTAAGCTCTTAGGTTTAGGGATAGATAAACTGTCTTAAATCTTTAAGTACCGAAAATTTTGTACAGGGTGTTTTCTGCTGACCTCCAAATATACAAAATTTTAAAATACAATAACTCCGTTTTATCAAACGAAACAGCCTATATTTATTAGGCTCATCTGATAGATATTGTAAGTATCTTTTATTATGTTTAAGTCATACCTATACCTAAATTTACTAGTTTTGGCAATATTTCGATTTTTATTTAAATTTTGGTGAAAAAAACTATAATTTTTATTTTTCTAGTAAGCCATGACCAGCAAACTAAAAACAAATGTAATTAAATATTATCCCATATTAAAATAAATTGATAACCATAGTTAGTTACGTATTTATTTAATTTAATAAAATTTTGTTTTTATTACGCAACTGGATATTGAAAATACGTTTACAAACATTATAAATATAAATATAATAATTATAAATATGACATTATATTCAATTACATTTGTTTTGACTTTGCTGATCATGGCTTACTAGAAAAATAAAAACTATAGTTTTTTTCACCAAAATTTAAATAAAAATCGAAATATTGCCAAAACTAGTAAATTTAGGTATAGGTATGACTCAACAATAATAAAAGATACTTACAATATCTATCAGACGAGCCTAATAAATATAGGGTGATTCATTTGAAAAAACAGAGTTATTGTATTTTAAAATTTTGTATATTTCAACAGAAAACACCTTGTACAAAATTTTCGATACTTAAAGATTTAAGACAGTTTATCTATCCCTAAACTTAAGAGCTTACAAAAAATTTTCGATTTTCGATACTCTTATTGAGAAATACAGGTATTTTTTTACTATCATGTTTTTTCCAAAATTTTAAGAATTTTGCATTTTGTTTGGCAACGTTGCAAAAAATTAAAAAACTAAATATGGCGTCATATGGACAATTTTGCAAGGAAACAAAAAATGTTAAAATATATAGGGTGTTCCATTTAAAAAAATGTATCTTTTTATTGTCCTACTTTTTTGGACCATCCTGTATGTTTAAAAATAATTTTAAAACATATATTATTTTATACCTCACAACTTTTATAAAAACTTTTTTTGATATCTTTAATAGTAGAGACGGTATATTACTTTGCCAGACAAATGGGCCACCCTGTATAGTAAATTAAGTTCTTATAAGACCGTGACTTTGTGTTTGTTATTAGTTGTTGAATCAGGTCTCTTGGAAAAAAATTGACAGCTTTTTCGAATTATCAGCATTACAGCGTAGAGCCCGATATTTTTTAAAGACTCTAATAGAAGCGTACATTTTTACAGACTTATTAATTGTTTCGACGAAACTTACAAGCAGTCTCCCGCCAAGAAAATTAAAAGTACCAAGCTTAGATACAAGCGAACAAGCGGTGGATAAGTTTTGCCATTCATAACCTATGATTAATGATAATTGGTGTGCGAGTCGGTATGAAGTTATAAATTCCAGAGAAAGGGAAAGAGCGAGCGCTGGCTGGGTGGAAAATGGGATCTATAGATTTATAAGAGCTGTGTTTTTGTTTACGGCGTTATGGCGCGATTTCGCCAAGTCAGCAGGGCTGAGAACGTAGAACAGGGAAGGAAATTTGTTTTAAATTACTTTGCGTATAGTGCCATGGTGGCGAAAGGAAAGGATCAGAAGGCGCGATGTCTTATAAATAAAGATGATAAAATGGCTCACTAATGGATGTCTTGTTTTTCAGGGCATAAAAGAAAATTGAGATTTTTATTATTATAATTTTCCAAATAGAAAAAAATGGGACTAGAGGATTAAAAAAAGTTTTTACACTTTGTCTCCAAGATTCGAATTTCCAATATTTCGAATCTTAGCTGTTATAATTAAAGGATTTGTGATTTTACAAATGCTATGTAGAAGTCACAGATCCAGATGAAGTAGAAGATTTTGAGAACAATTAAACAGTAACTAGGACATTTTTTATTCTGGAAGGACGGGTAGTTGGGACTACATGTATTTCATGATTTTGTACTTAGTTAGGAAGGGGGAAAGCGCCGCAGGCGAAAAACATTCAGAGCTACTTAAAGTTCTTTTATTATCGTTATCTTCTGTTTCCAGTAAGTAGTTTATGAAGGTTGGAGACAATGATGGTTCTTGAATAATAGAAAAGTTTTGGACTTGCATTGTCTTTATTTGTGAAAACTCTTCTATCATTCGCGTATTTATTTATTGTAAATAGTCCTAACTTTTATTGGTATGTTGAGGAAAAAATTACGGCGGTGGCTAAGGTCCTCTAAATAAAGATATGCTAAAAAATTAAATATTCATGTATAGTTTGTTGATAAAGCAAAGTGCCTTTGAACGATCTATTAAATGTATGGATAACAATGGTTTTGGACTAGACATAGATTTTTGATTCAAAACTTTAAACACCTTTTATGAACCCGTACATCGGGACATTAGGCACATCTATTTATAAAATTAGACTTTGTTTCGACCATATTTCTGCGATTTAATACGTTCGATTTTAATGACGTATAAGTTATGATGTACGGGTAGTAATTCACTGTGAATACTGTGTTTAATGCGCACATGACAGTTTCTAAATTATTTTTAAATTACTTAAATAATTGCTTTTATTGGTTAAGAAAATTAGTAAAGGGGAACGACTTTTGATGGACACTATATAGAAAAGCACGTCTATAGATTTGTTTGTGTTATTTTTTACTTTGCTATCCCTAGATTTTAATTAAGATAGTAGCTCTCTATAAGAAAACTGAAAAAGATTCAAAAGAAAACCTGTTCTGGCTTTGTAGGCGTTTCTCCGTTTACATTAGCGCTTATATGGAAGTCCGTATCTGATTTTAAGTTGATATCATTGAGTTCGTATACGGACTAGATAACTTGGAAAAATACAGCTGGTATAATGGGTGGGTAGAGGCTCGGGCAGCGAAGATTATTATTGCTTTAACCTTACAGTGTAATAATAAATTGATTAATTGAGAATTAAAGATTTGCTTTTAATTGTTGGTACAATGACTCAATTTTTAAAATAGCTTATTGCAGCATTTGAAAACTATTGCAAGTTGGCAGTATACAGAGTGATTCCTAAGTTGATACTTCTTTTTTAGCTGTGTATAGAAGGCATTAAAATAAACAACATTTTCAAATACCTTTTTAAAAAAAACTCAAAAATAAGATACTTGCATTCATTTATTACACTATGGATCAAATATGGTCCTTCCTAACAATGTTTTTTTGACGACACTCACCGTAATTAACTTGCTTCAGAAAAACACACTGCAGCGGATTGCCAAGGAACTGACCACCGACCCGTAAATTGCAAGACAAACAACATAAAGTATAGTAGTATATACGTTTTGATGACCAGGCCTACACTTAGATTTTTTACTTCTGTATCTCGCCTATTTTTAAGTTTTCTGAAAAGGTATTTGAAAATGTTGTTTATTTTAATGCTTTCTATACACAGCTAAACAAGACGTATCAACTTAGGAACAACCCTGTATAAAGGGTATGTGTAAAGCCTATAAAGTAATAATAATTTAAATATAATATATAATATAGTAGTTATAGTAGAGAATTAAAGTTATTGTCAAACTCGTAGGAGTGAAAATAATTTTGTTCCATTTCTTCTGACTTAAAATGAAAAAATTCATTCTTTTAGAACAGAAAAAATGTTTTCTTATGTCGCCGAGCCACCAAAAGCATTAATAATGTTTTTAAAATATTTAAACTGCGATTTTAAGTTTTTAATTTCAAATCCTTGTTTGTCTTGCAGATTTATGTAATTCTGCTTTTTAATTATTTGCCATTTGCAGGCATCTCCATTTAAAAATACATTTTATTATTTTCCATGCATCGGTAGTAATCTAAAAAAAATAAGGTCAGGTGGTCTTGCAGGCTAATTAGTAAATTGGTTGTTATTTTAAGTAGTGTGCTTATTGTCTTTAAAAATGGCAAAACGTCCTATTAAGTCCACGTCTTATGGCTAACGAAAATTCTTCAAGTAAACGTCGCTTCATCGCAAAAAAATATTTTTTCAGCTAAATTTCTCCCATTTCCAAAAACCAAATATTTAGCCTAATATTTACATTTCCTGGTGACAATGAATGTATAAATTTTGGTCTGATTGATCTGTGGCTTTTTCATAAGCTTAACATTAAATCCCAAGTCCTCGTGTCGTTGATTTAAACTTATTCTAGGCTGATCTTTTACATGAAGTAAAACATCTTTGCAACTTCACTTTCGTTACCCTCTTTACTTATTGCTACATCATTCAATTTAAAAAGTTTGGGGAACAAGCTTTACATTTTTTACAAGGCGAGTTATTATGGGTGATTGGGAGATATTGTGTCGGTCACGATGATTTTGATTGAATTCATCCGCAGCATCGATAACTGAACAGGAGTTATTGCTCACACTAATCACAAATTTACCTTTCCTTCTTGTCATAGGGTAGCTTCTTAGGTGACTAAGCCTAAAAAAGTCTTGTATTTTTAGAAATGAGTTACTTTAGAAAATTCGTTTTTTTTTTCTAAAATCGATGTCAACTGTCTCGGCACAATTGCAAATCCCAAAGTACCCTATCGAATCATTACGTTTCAAATGGTAAGCATCTCCAGTCGTCTTCAGGTCGTTTTGATAAATTACAATTTAAAAAAAACTCCTTTAGCTAATTAGACATTTCAATAATGATTGAGTACGACATGCCCCAGTAATTTCAACTATCCTTATCACCTCCATTAATAAAAAACTTCGATTTGTCTATTTCTTCTTGGGTGCAAACACAGGACTTCTTTGGCTTATAACAATTCTTTTTTATTTTCAGAAAAGCCTCGCTACCGCTCGGGCTTAAACCACGTTTTCGACTGGTACCTCCTTGTAAAGTAAATAACTATTGTTCATAGGTGGATGTTATTTTACAGTCTGACATTAGATTTAATAAAGAAAAGAAGCTTAGCGGCAAGCGGACAGAGTAGTGCGTCTATCTTTTGCATTAAAGTACACAGGGACCCAAAGGTAATGGAATCCCTGGGGCACAGGTAGACAATGACAGGCTGTTTCGTTCTTGTTAGAACTCATCAGAAAGTCATAACCCGTAAGCGACCCCCAGTACAGTGAGCCTGTTCTTTCAAGGCGTTTTTAAGAAATAAAAACGCGATGAAAACCCAGTAACGCCATCAGAAGGAATCAACTCAATGCAAAAGATAGCCATCTAACGTGAAAACGTAGAAATATAAATAAATCTAAATAAATCAAGCACGGAACGGCCACTTCACCAGTATAGGAAACATTTTTTCGCTTCTCTATACATCTCCACGCTTTGTGGATTCAGATCTAGATCGCGCAGCAGTCGCCCACTGGTTTGCAGCACTATTCCGTAAATGCCGTGTTTAAGGATAAATAACGTCACGTTAGATGGCTATCTTTTGCATTGAGTTGATTCCTTCTGATAGCGTTACTGGGTTTTCATCGCGTTTTTATTTTTTAAAAACGCCTTGAAAGAACAGGCTCGCTGTACTGGGGGTCACTTACGGGTTATGACTTTCTGATGAGTTCTAACAAGAACGAAACAGCCTGTCATTGTCTACCTGTGCCCCAGGGATTCCATTTCCTTTGGCGTCCCTGTGTACTTTAATGCAAAAGATAGACGCACTACTCTGTCCGCTTGCCGCTAAGCTTCTTTTCTTTATTTATTATATTCAATTTTGAAGAACTCTTGTATTGTAATATTTTTTGGTTTTTCTTTAAATTTATAAATGCACGCGTACTTCTTTAATTGAACTAAAACTATTTTTGCAATAAAATCCCGGTAAAATTATATCTCGGTAAAACAAACACCCGATCAACGCAGAAACTTTAAAAAGAAAAATTTAACCAGGTAAAGCAAACAAAAAATATTTTTAAAAAACGACCTAATTCAAGGAGAGTGAAAGCGACGCATTGAGCAGTTCAAGCAATAAAAGCAAAAGTTTCGTCATTAGAGAAGAATGCTACAAATTAAGTTTTTTTGGCTTCTGCAGCCATAATTCATCTGACAAAGGGGAATGCCTGCAATTAGTACGGCCACGACATCTGAACAGACCGTGCATCGGCGCCACACACAGTGCCAACTGTTTTTTGTGCTTTTAGATATGAAAAATAAATGGGTGTATTTATAACTTGGGACCTTTTTTTATATATTTTAACTTAGATCAGCTTTAATTAATATTCACATTGTATAAATAAATAAATATATTATTATACCGGGTGTCCCAGTATGGATGGCCACAGGCCGTATCGCGGAAACTACTGGGCATAGAAACTCGGGGAAAAAAAATCGATAACTAAAGTGGACATGAGAAAATCTTGGAAATAATTTTTAAGTTCCGCATTTTGCCGCAAGAGGGAGTAATTAAAAAGTACATTTTAAAATTTTACATATCTCCGAAAATTCCACATTAAGTTATATCTTTGGTAACACCATTAAAAGCTTGGACAATTATGCATCATTTTGGTTGTATGCTCATTGGCGTACCGACTTTAATAAGAGGGGAGGAAGCTGTTGAAAGTGTAATCCTTTAAATTGCTGTAACTTATCAACGACTTATCCGATTTTAGCAAACAAAAGACTGTTTGGAAGAGAAATGTATGCACTTTCACCAATCGTATTTAGTTGTCCATAATAATTCTCAAAAAAAATGTTAGAGGGCGCAATTTGTAATAATAACACAGTTTTTGATTTTACTCAGAAAAAATAAATCATACGGTATAATTATGATATCATAATCAAAAAGTAGATGCATTTTGCTAGAAAAAATATTTAAACCGCAGCTCAATATCTCCGTTCGTTTCAGCGTTATCGCCAATAGAGTAATTTTTAAAACTTTTAATGAAGAAGCGGTTATATATTTTTTAGAAAAAAAGTGGTACGCCACTGACATTTTTCCATGTCGATATTATTTCTGATTAGCCTGGTCAATTCTGCATAAAAATGGTCTCTTGCGTTTTTCTCCTCAGGCACACTGTTCTTAATTAGAATAATTAAATTAGCTCTACTATTTATTATTATTAACATTGATAGGTAATACAAAATTTTGTTTTATAAAAATTGTTGGAAATTACCACCTTCATTATTTAATAGGCATGCTTCCGCCCGTCTAATTTAATTTAATTATTTTAGTTAAGAACGGTGTGCCTGAGGAGAAAAACGCAAGAGACCATTTTTATGCAGAATTGACCTAATCAGAAATAATATCCAAATGGAAAAATGTCAGTGGCGTATGGATATTTTGTGGCCTAGTTTTGTACACTTTTGTACACAGAAAAAGTCAAGAGGGCTCATATCGGGAGATCTAGTTGGCCACTTAATTGCATCCCTTCGTCGAATCCTTTTACCAGGAAAGGTTTCCTCTAGATATTTCCGCACCACCCGCACCCGTTCAAAATGTGAAATAGCCCCATCTTATTAAAACCCCATATTTTGTTCAGCCGGTAGAAAATTGGGGTTCTTTTTAAAATTACTGTTCCCTAATTACTTTTAATCTCGCTTTAAATATTATAGCATCGGCATTTTGCAAGCATATTTTTATCTACATATACAAGATAATAAAAATAGGAACCATCAGACGTTGATGACGGCGAGAAAAAATTCTCCTTTGATGTTTTAATTTTAATAAATCCTCTTAAATGTTAAGGAAAAATAGGACTATTAAATTATTTTTGTTTACATTATGCCTCAGAAAATTAATTTAGGAAATTAATAAGGCCAGAAGATCCGTGGTTGCGGCAAAAGGTTTAAGTCGGCTTTGAATCAGCTGTCTTACAATTAAAATGTACGTCGTGTATTTTTCTTTTGGGTAACTTGATTTGCTGCACTTATACTGAAAATATAATACTTTCATTTTAATAAAAATACTCTATATGCTTATTTTCAGAAATAATTTGAACAATGACCTATATGTACGTATACTGTAGTAGTAGTAACAAAGTCAATTTAGCATATTTCACACGTGGGTAGCAGAATTTTCATTGGCGTCTGTTTTTGTGGTATGTCATCTATGGCTTCTGATATTATTTTATGGTAAAAGAAAATTTTAAGAATTAATTATAATGTACCTTCTACGTATTCCTCTAGAAACCTTTTTAAGGCCTATAATATCTTGACTGTCATGTAGAAAATTAGCAATGGTTGTGTACAGTTTAGTAGTTAGAAGAATATGATTTTGTATTACGTGTAAAAAAATCATTTATTAGTATCATAGCACTATTCCTACTAGAAGGCGATGCCGCGTGTTTACTATTCTGCTATTCATTTATTTTAAAATAAGTTTTAAGAAGGCAGTTTTGCAGTCTTTAGAGTTGCATCGGGTTATGGCTTTCGGATCAGTGCTAATTAGAATGAAGCGGTCGTCATGGTCCATCTGGCCCCAGAAAACCCATTGTTTTAGCGTCCCTGTGTGCTTTAATACAAAATACAGATACAAAACACAGCTGGCTGCTTATCAGTGGCGGCTCGTCAGGTGAAGTAGGTGAAGGGGCCCTTCACCAAAAAAAATAAATAAAACCAGGTGGAAATGTTTTCCACAATATTAAATAATAATGTACCAATATAGCTACCATTTTAGCCCTTAAAAAATAATTATGTTCGAATAAATAATACTAATTTAATCCGAATATAGCTATGCATAATAGGGCCACGGTTAACTCCGATGGACAATAATTATACACTCTCGTGCATTTTGGCACGCCCCAGTCGAGCGCCGTGTTCTCTATTCAACAGCGTTGGAAGGCAAGCAGAGCCATCCAGTCAAACGGTTTTGTTTTCTCGTCGCTATGGTTACTGATTTCACTGGCGTTCGAAACGCGAGAGTCACGCGGCAGCATGAATAAATTTGCATTTTAAAGAAGTGCAATTTGAAAATAGATCAGTCATATCCCATTATAGGTTCGGGACGTTCGGGTATTTATTTTTGAGGCTTCGCGTAACTTACGGTTATAGATATCGTTTTTACTGTTATTTACTGTGGGATTAAAAAGTTTTGTTTTTGTTTTTTAGTTAATTCAATAGTGTGGAAGTATCTACTTGGTTCAATTGTTATTGTGTGTTTTAAAAATGAACCCACTTAATGACATAGTTTGTAATTTGTTGGAAACTCCATTCAGTCGTTGGACAGATATGGATAAGAGAGACGTTTTGTTACACGGGCGACCTACTGGAATCTTAAACATAGATTTAAAAAAAGAATTAAAAAAAAGTGGCAGATCCTATAAGACTAATTTTAAGTGTACCTGGTTTTCAGAATATAATTGGCTATATATACTAGTGCCGCCTTACAAAAATTGTTTTGTTGGTCGTGTTTACTCGTTTCGAATAAATATTGCGTTTGGAATAGGGACGGACTTACAGATTTTTTAAATATTACTCGAACGTTGCGTGAACACGGGGATTCTGGAAAACACTTAAAATGTCAGTTAATGTTAAGAAATTTTGAACAACATCAAAATACTATTGCCGATGCTTTAAAAGAAAACGCTAGACCTCAACAAAAGAATCGATCTGATTTACAAAAACTAGCTATGTAAGTACGTAATTAAAATATAACTTAGTCAATGTTTGTTTAAGTACCCGCACTATACGTAGCTCTTCACCATTTTTTAGGACCGTGAGCCGCCACTGCTGCTAATATCCTTTCTTGTATATCAGCAACTTTTGTTTTTGTGTTCTATTATTTAAATATCCTGGAGCATAAAATTACAAAACCAAATACTGACAGTTAAAAAGGAAACAAAACAATACTTAGCATTATTTACGGGAGTTTGCATTGTTTGTAGGTTAATAGGTAAATAATACATATACAAGAGCAAAACACTCACCTACTTCAGTCGGATCGAGATACATAAGTAAGTAAGTCAATTTTAACCACTTGCCTCATGCTTGTATTCCGGTACCAAACCACAAGTTTGAATTTCTCAGTTCAGCTCGAAACGCTGTATCGGGACGGGTTAGCACTTGTTCAACAGGGCAATTTTTTTTTGTGTTCATAAATACAAACTTTTCGCTCGTTGACTTTATGTCTTTAGTAAAACTAAATTTAAAATTATCAAACAGTAACACTGGTTTTCCTCTATTACTGGAAATTATTTTGGTTTCCATTGCAACTATACACGATACGCGCTATAACAATCTCAATAACCAAAGAATAATAAAATGTGTTTCATTTTTGCAGGGGGTCTTTATATAGGTTACATGAGAACAATATCTATACCATTAATACGTACTTACTTAAGTAATTAAATCTTTGGTGCCCAAATTGCAATTTTCATAATCCCTCGAAACTGACCGCAAAGGGTACCTACCTGTTTGGTGCCCGATTTGCATGCGCCCTTATTTATTGTGTGATTGTGACTAATACTACTTATACCGTACTTAATAATAAAAATAATTATTTTGTCCCATTTTAAATTAATGATTGACTTGACCTCAGACTTTTAGTTCCTCGTTTTAAATAATATAGAGCTTTAAAATAATGCCACACTATAATCATATTAAATAAGTACTAAATTTTGTCATTGAATTTACATAAACTTATACTTCTTTGCTTTACACAGTAACTTTAGATTCCATATTAAGCAGTTAAAATGTTTCCTTACGGTTCCCTAAAGCACTAAAAACTTTTAATGCCTGATTTATACTGGCAGCGCTATCATTTTCCCTGTGGTATTTATTTTGTGGCAAGTGATCCGCTGTATTTGACAGCGCTGAGATTGATCGCCAGTTAAGCGATAAACTAGCGTCAGTTTAGAGATAACGGAGGCACGGCCATTTGCCTATTGTAAAGCTGAAAATAAACATAGAAATCGCGGTATCTGTTTTTGAAATGAGTAAAAGAAAACCGTCTTTCTAAATATTATAATTCTATATTTTGTTATCTTCAAATTTGAAGAACTATAGTCTATTTTAGAAAGGTTTAGAGTAATAAAATGGGAAATTCCGACAAGTTCGGCTCATAGGCGAAGGTAAATCTTGTGCATTAAATTATTTATGATAAATAACCAAAGAAAAAAATAAGAAGATAATTTGATAAAGAAGGAACTATTAGCTATAGCAAATTTACACAAACATCGTTTTATGAAATATGCCGTTGAAGATACAGCTGAAAAACATAGTGTAACTGTGCTGCGGACACCGCCATATTATTGTGAACTAAATCCTATAGAACTTATATGGGCGCAAGTGAAAGGATTTGTAGCAAGACGTAACACGACATTCAAAATAAAAGACGTTCAGCTACTGTTTGATCAAACCATTTAGGAAGTGACACCAGGGAACTGTTGAAAAGCAGTCATCATGTCATTAAAAACAGGAGAAAATGTTGACCACAATTCCTCCGATGACGAAGAAAATTATGATATTTTATAATTTAATTTCTGTAGTTTCGTATTTTGTATTTTTTATATTATGGTGTTTAATAAAAAATAAGTGTATCTAAAACAATGTGCACATAATGCACGCCTTTGTCACACCATGTTTAGTGTTTGTGAATGGATAACAATAGGCAAAACCCATAAATTGACCCGAACCCGAGTGGCACTACCTGTACTTGATAAAAATAAAGAATTTTGCAATTAAGTCACAACCAAATTATGAAAGTGGCTTAAATATTCGTTGGCTCTTAATAATCTACACACTTTCTAAAATAGACTATAGTTCCTGAGTTTAATGAGGGCCAACTTTTAATTTTAGAGCAGAAATATCGTCAAATATTTTTTTCTACTCTAGACTAGGCTATGTAAGTGATATATTGCCCTGTACTTAATCCGATTAGGACTTTATTAGACAGGTTAGGGAAAACTAGCCCGCACAACCTAAAAATCGCTATACCGGGGTTATGTCACTACCATAATAAATCATACCTTTAACTCTTAGGAAATTTTATTATGTAACATATAAAATTAACCAAATTTTCTTATTGATGTCACGTGTGTCATATACAAATAATATACATTATTTCATTCGCCTTCCTCGCAATATTCAATTGAATAAGCTGAAGAACATCACGTCTGTTATATTTGCAATCTGATTCCCTTTTTATTGCCCTTAAGTACATTATTAAATTTGTAACAATTAGCTGTTAGATGCGTAGAGTCGTTTAGGCGTGCATTATTTATATATTGTGCATTTTTTTTATATTGTGAGTTTATTTGAAGTGTTTTTAAAAAAAGGTATTATGATAAAATACCCAGAAATAATATTTCACAGGTGAGAACACAATCGGTCATGTTCGTAACCTGACGAACTGTGGCCAAAGCACTTTACAAGTAGTTTCCCCTACAATTCATTCCACCAGATCCGGGGGGAAGGGGGGAGCATTTCCCCCCCCCCCCCCCCCCTTTCCTGAGCCTTACAAAATGGGTGTTTTTTACTATAAGCCTTGAAAATTGTAGGGCATTAGAAGTCACTTTGAAGAGTGGGTAGATTTTTAGAGCTGGGATACGCTTTTTTTTAAGTCATTTTCTTTTAGTCCCCCCCCCCCCTCAACAAAATCTTGGATTCGCCATTGCCGCGCGTCCCGATTGATCCCCTTTTTTAAGGGTGGGCTACTTACTTGTATCGCATACCAATAGCTTCTTTAAAAATGAAATACTTCGTCTGTGGTTATTAGTTTGAGACAAAAAAAGCCAAAGATTTACATAAGTTGCTTATTCATAATTCTTATATTGGGTGGCACATCGTGGTTCGAAGCATAGGAAATTCCAGGCAATTTTGAACAACCCGATCTTACCTTATTTGAATAGGATTGCGATTGGTTTTTCATAACACAGGTTGACAAGTCTAATCAATGCTGGTATCCGCAGCATCACCTGTTGAATACCAATGAAAAAACAACCGCAATTCTATTCAAATAAGTTAAGATCGGGTTGTCCAAAGTTGTTCATGGAGAACAAAGATTTAGACAGTAAAAAACTTGTATGGGATTTCCTATGTTTCCAACCTCGATATAACGTTATCCTAACAATGTTACGTGAAATCAAAGGTTAAGTTACTTTACTCAAATATTCCTTGTTCTTATTTACTTGGGATATTTATTAGATGTTGGCGTCAAAAATAATTGTTTGCGAAGGATAACATGTTTAGGAAAAGTTGAAAAAAGATCACTCTACTATCAAGGGAACAATATCTCTTCTTTAAAAAAGATAGTCCAAATCTTAGGAGACATAGAATTCGGAAAAAATAATATTTACTTATTCGTAACCAAGCGAAACGAACGCAAAGATAAAAAGATAGTTACATATCGCTATGATGAATGTAAAAACTACGTGCATCTGTTACCAGAACAGTTCACCGCAAAAAAATCTACATAAATATGACGTTTCTTTTCTCCCGCTATTCCAGTGTTTTATCGAATGAATCACGTTTAATATTATAAAAACACATCGGGATTTTATGGCTTGGGAATACAATAAAAATATATTTATTAAAATATGTCCTTCTCAATTTTGTCTTTTTATGGATCAGGGGCGAGTTTTGAAAAACATCATGAATGAATTTCTACTGTAAAAGCTATTTCAGGTAGGTAAATATAAAACAATGGACATTTTAAAAATGTTTTGTTTATTATTGGCTATTGGGGAATTGGAATTTACTGTTAGGATTGTCATACTGCTGGGGGAGTAGTTGTTTTAGATTTTAGGTCTGGGTTTCCTTAAAGATTCACACTTTTTTTTAGAATATATTTTGTTAATGTAAATAATTTTATTATTAACAACTGGAAAAAAAAACATCCAATTAGGATTCGGCACAAGTTACTATGTACAACAATAGGAATCAGCTACTACAGAAATTCTGACAGGAGATATGGCTGTCAAGAATCATCTGCACAGAATGCAACTGTAATATGGACACTTTAACTGTAGGTTAGTGTAGATTATGTGGACAAGCCAGGAAAACAGTACTGTACATAGTTTACCACTGCGAGTCACTTGATCGGAAGAGGCAACAAATACTCGGGTAACCAAAACTGGAAGCAGAGGGAATCCTTACCATTTGCCTAGTTGACCTATACAAACTAGTGTAAAAAACTAGGAGCACTGAGTGGATGTAACAATCAAACAGGGTGAGCACAATGGGATAAACTTGGCCTAAGTGCATCCAGCACCGAAGTTTAAACCTATGTTAAAAACCGAAGATTAATTCTAGAATCGTAGAAATGTCAGAAATGAACGATTTATTATGTAGGATTGACAGCAAAGTTCAATTTAAGAGTAATCAATCTGGTCATAACTTGTTATGTTACATTATATTAAGTTATGACCAGGTAAATCACTTTTATCTACTTTCATTTAGTAATATCAATTTTACAGTTCTGTAAATCGTTTTGTTAGGGCATATATTACAGCACTAGTGCTGTCATAGATGCCTTTACAGCACTAGCGCTGTAATGAAAAAAACTGTTTTATTAAAATTTTACTGTTAAATAAAACCACACTTTTTAGAAGAATGATTTATTTTATTGGCTGAAATCATAGTTCTCAACATTGAGTAGTGAGTCCATAGTGTAGATGGTTTCTGGGAGCGTTGCTTTACGGAAAAATAATCCAAAAGGGTTTTCTCAGACACCTCCTTTATTTTGTTAGCTTTACACCAATCTTCAAATTTCTGATACTCCAACTCCAACATACCGCGTCTTGGATTTTGTCGGAACTAAACTTGAGATCGCTTCGTTTGCCGCTGCTTCTATCAGAGGGTAAACTTCCATTAGAATCGCTCATTCTGAAAAATGCTTTTTATATTTTTGAATTTGTTTGACAAAGTTTCGACAGTAACCATGCGAAATAGTAACACAGTAACTATGCGAAAGGTAACATAAAAAACTTGATTAGTAAACTTAATAGAAGGTGCATTTTTACAGGTGCATTTTTATTTTTAAAAATGCCTTTTGCCAAATATTTTTATTTATATAGATGAAAGTAGATACAATTTTGTACAATATTCTTGTTGTAAATTCATATTACTACACTCGATGTTTTATTAAACTCGGCTGACGCCTCGTTTGACAATTTTAACATCTCGTGTTGTAATATGAATCTTTGCAATACTTATATCGTAAATAACTATTACCTTGAACTTTTCTGTCAATATCACATTATAAAATGACCATTTTTGACATTTCTTCGATTTAAACTGGACCTCGGTTTAAATCATAAAAAAATCCTTTTCCCAATTTTATAAAGTCGATTTAAACCGAGGTCCAGTTTAACTCGAAGAAATGTCAAAAATAATCATTTTTTAATGTGGGATTGACAGCAAAGTTTGACTTAAAAATGACTGATCTGGTCATCAACTTAATATAATGTTACATAACATAGCAAGTTTAATCCCACATTATAAGACGATAATTTCAACGATTTTAGAATTATTATTCAGTTCACACGTATAGGTTTATGCCAAAAAATGTCGAAGAATGCCAAATAATGGTAAAGAATGCCATTTAATTGATATTTTTTGTTACTTTTACGCCCTAATGGCCAAAAAGGGCTATATCTCTCATTTAAGGTACAAATTGTAACAAAAAATGTCCGTTTGTACAAAAATTAGAATTTATAGATTCGGATAGAGATATCTATTAATTACCTAATACAAAAATATCTTAAAAAGTTTTGTTTTCACATTGTAATCTATCATCCAAATTTCTTCTTATATCTGAAACTTACAGCTGGAAATAAAGGAGAGTAAGCATCAAACATAAATTATGCGAGAAATAATATTTTAGCGAACTACCTAACAACAAACTTTTACCAAGCATTTAGTATACCACAAGTATTTTGCCTTGGAAGCTATATAAACTTTTGGTGCTTTATGCAAATTAATTGTAATTAAGGATTCCTGGAGCTTATTTAAATACACTTAGCGAGCGTTTTCCTAAGTTTTGACAGCGCTTACATATACATTCCAAATTAAATAACGCGGTAGCATCCACAATCAAGACGCCTAAGAAATTTTAAAAGTTTCTAGGTTTAAAAATATTAAAAAAGTTCAAGAAATTACAACAAGGACGAGTTTAAATAATATTTGGTATGTGGCTCGAAGTTTTTTCTTAATATTAAGATAAGTTTTTCTTCGCACGTTTATATATTATATTTATTATTTAAAAGGAACTGGTATGACATACAAGTTTGTATTGCTTGAGCCATGTTGATTTGCTGGATAAGTTATCTAAATATGGTGTTAGGGGATGTGCATTGTCATGGATAAAGAGTTACCTAAGGGGAAGAACCCAAAATGTAGTAATTAATACTGGCCAATCTAAATATAAATCTGATCCACTATTTATTAAACTCGGGGTACCATAAGGCAGCATATTGGGTCCTTTACTTTTTATAATTTACTTAAATGATCTGCCAGATGCCTGTAGTAATCTTATTTCTTTGATTAATTACGCTGATGATACAAATATTATTATACGAGATAAAAACATAACTAATTTAATAAATAAATCGGCCGATCAATTTTTATCTATTAAAGAGTGGTTCCATGACAATGGTTTGATCCTAAATGCCGATAAGTCTCAGTGCGTTATATTTCGAACACAACAGAACAAATCAAATTTTCCTGAAACTGTTGCTCTCGGTGAGAGTGATATAAGTGTTGCGAGCGAGAGTAAATTTTTAGGCGTGTATATTGACTCATTTTTAAAGTGGCGTTATAATGTTGAAGATCTATGTAGAAGACTGTCTAAAACTTGCTATTTACTTAGAGTGACAACAAAGTACTTGGATTTCAATTCCTCTAAAGTGGTTTATTTTAGTAACTTTTTGTCGGTTTTGAGGTATGGTTTAATATTTTGGGGCCACCAGGTATCTAATCTAGAAAATACCTTTGTGATTCAAAAACGGGCTCTCAGATTGATTTTAAATTTGGACTATAAGCAATCGTGTCGCGGAATGTTTAAAAGCACAATTTCTTGACCGTTCCGGCAATATTTATATTTGACAGTATAATGTTTATTAAGAAACATCCTCAAAAGTTTTCTCACTTCAAAATTAACCATGCATACAGCACTAGACGTAAAAATATAGATTATAATTTTCCCGAACATAAACTAACCTTAAGTGAGAAAAATTGTACATATTCTGCCATTACGTTCTATAATGCATTACCTAACAACATAAAGAGTCTCGAAAGATTGGATATATTTAAACGAACTTTGCACAGTTATTTGTGCAACATAGAGCCCTATAACATAACTGAGTTTTTAACTAAATAGTATGTGTCTTTTATACCTAGTGTTATTTTATTTCTTTGTTTTTGACATATTTCAAACTTTGTGATTGTACAAACCTGTTTTGAAATAAATGCTTCTTATCTTATCTTATCTTATCTTATCTTATGTGCCACGGGTACTAATAGATATATACCCTCAGGCGACTCACGAACCCTCGGGCCAGAGGCCCTGGGCTTTGTAACAATGTTACCCTCAGGGCATTATCATCTACTTAGTACCCTTGATATATAAATAACTATTATAAACCGTTGGCTAGGCTATCAGGTAAATTTGAGCTTTTTAAACATATTATATTCTTAAACATATTATATTATAAATGCCTAATATGTTTAAGAAGCTAAAATTTACCTGATAGCCTAGCTAACGGTTTATAATAGTTATTTATGTATCAAGGGTACTAAGTAGATGATTATGCCCTGAGGGTGACCTTGTTACAAAGCCGATGGCCTTTGGCCCGAGGGTTCGTGAGTCGCCCGAGGGTATATATCTATTAGTACCCGTGGTACATACAAACTTTTATGTCATACCAGTTCGTTTTAAATAATAAATATAATATATAAACATAAATTTATATATTTTTATTTTTTATATATAATAATAAATTTATATTTTGTTAATAAATAATAAGTTAATCGAAAACTGTTTTTTTGCGTCTTAATGCCCGCGCGGGCCATAATGTGTACTTTATGCCCACACGGGCATAAAGTAATCCATTACCTAACGAATATTTTGAATTTGTGATTCATCTTTAGAAAGAAAATTATAGAACAATATTATTTTAATAAAACAAAGATGGGTTGCCTTTTAAAAAAATGGAGAGATTCCACTTTGTTTTTTAGAAAACACGTTGTAAATAAAATAGCCCTAAAAGATATATTTTTCTCAAGCAAGTCAATTTTATACTATTAAGTAGGTTAAAATAAGCCACTTTACCGTTTCCATGACCTACTCTTTACTACTCAGTTTGTTTTACCAAAACTATGGACATTTTAAAAAACAAAGAAAAATTGACAGAGTGAGCGCTATTCCGTTTAATTTAGAGCCATGTTAAAAAGGTAAAGTTTCTTGTCAGTATTAATAAGAAGAAACTATCCGTTTCTATAATATATAATATATAATATAGAATATAATCTATGTATAAATGTTAAAATGTTGTTTTCTTGTACTCTTTAAAATAAACGGTTATTCCTGAGGTGCGTACTTTTACCCGAATACCTCCTACATTAAAAAGATTCCCGTGTAATGCATATGTAAAAACTTGGGATAATTATAGAGTGGCAAATTTATCGTCATAGCAAAAGAACGGCTTTAAATATTGTACTTGACTACAGTGTAGGTGGAATAAACTTGATAAAATTATATACGTGTAAAGCCATTGTATCCAAAAGAGGTTTATAAAAATAAGTAAATGTGGAAATCAAACGTAGGCGGTTTGATAATGACAAAAATGGTTTTATTGCAAAGTGAGTCTTTTACGCAGGGGAGTTACTTACTTGGGGAGAATTTTATATATGTAGGTATATTGTCTAGCGTCTCGAGGATATGCCCACGTAGCAAAGCTTTATTGTTCTGTTCTTTTTAAATGTATTTATTTATTTTTTGAAGAACGGATCTTCCAATTACATTTTTGATAGCTCTTTTTTAGTATACTACTTCGGCATTTTTTATTCCAGATTTAAATATACAGGGACATTATTCTAATTATCTTACCCACTTGGCGACTTTCCTACCGACCACAATAAAAAACTATTGCGTATTCTCTAATAATTTTTCTTGAAGAAGCCAAATCTGATGTCCAAAAAAATATACGTTTACAAATTTGACAGATTTATAATGTGGGATTGACAGCAAAGTTCAATTTAAGAGTAATCAATCTGGTCATAACTTGTTATGTTACATTATATTAAGTTATGACCAGGTAAATCACTTTTATCAACTTTCATTTAGTAATATGAATTTTACTGTTCTGTATATCGTTTTGTAAGGGCATCTATTACAGCACTAGTGCTGTAATTGATGTATTTACAGCACAGTGCTGTAATGGAAAAACCGGTTTAATTAAAATTTTGCTGTTAGCACTTTTTAGAAGAATGATTTATTTTCTTGACTGAAATCATAGTTCTCAACATTGAGAGGTGAGTCCATAGTGTAGATGGTTTCTGAGAGCATTGCTTTACGGAAAAATAACCCAAAAGGATTTTCTTAGACACCTCCTTTATTTTGTTAGCTTTGCACCAATCTTCAAACTTCTGATACTCCAACTCATACCGCCTTGGATTTTGTCGGAACTAAACTTGAGATCGCTTCGTTTACCGCTGGTTCTATATCAGAGGGTAAACTTCCATCAGAATCGCTTATTTCGAAAAACGCTTTTTATATTTTTGAATTTGTTTGACAAAGTTTCGACAGTAACCATGCGAAACAGTAACTATGCGAAAGGTAACATAAAAAACTTGATTAGTAAACTTAATAGCAGGTGCATTTTTACAGGTGCATTTTTATTTTTTTAAATGCCTTTTGCCAAATATTTTTATTCATAGATGAAAGTAGATAAAATTTTGTACAATATTCTTGTTGTAAATTCACATTACTACACTGACGCCTCATTTGACAAATTTAACATCTCGTGTTGTAATTTGAATCTTTACAACACTTATATCGTAAATAACTATTATAGTAAGCCAGCTGTATTTGATTGTTTGTTCCAACATTAAAAATATATGGTTGTCAACCTTTACTTTCAGCCGTTCCAGAGATACGAGGCTTTGAAATTGGTGATTTTATTCTCATCCAATTAACAGAAGCTTTAAGATTAGAAACAATTTTATTTTTGGGGATACGTAATTGTTTGTAGCGGAGCCAACTATGCTGTAGTCAAATATGTCAACAAATAACAAATACGACGCTATTTCGATTTTTTTTAAATGGAAACCTACATTTTTTATAACTACACTAGTGTATTGCATTTCGCGGTCCGATTTCAAAAATATATAGTTATGCCAATTAGATACGGCCGTGTACACGTTAACTAGAATGAAAGAAAAGAGTCTTTTCAACAGTAATATACCGATAGAGGAGACGTCTTATCGGTAATACCGCTGTTTTTTACAAGAAATCCATTTTCTGACAAATTTTCACGAACTGTAATTATCACTTATAATCTGATATGACCCCGAAAGCTTTAGCTCACTTATATTTATTTATTGTTGATCAATTAATTTAACATGTCTTTATTAAATAAAATTTAAGTGCATACATTCAAGTAACAAAATGATATATAAATATATCTTGTTAATAATTAATAATTGTTATAAATTCAATAAAAACCGAAAAATATGACAAATTTTAAACGATCATATCTCATTGAAACTTCATGAAATAAACTTTTTTAATACGTCATTCTGTAGGAAATTTAATATTCTGTCTTTTCTATGCCTATACCTATCTCTCCTCAAAAAAAAGTTATTTGCATTAAAATAAAAATAAAATAAAATATTTAATATTTTGCACTTTTTTGTTAATTTTTTCTTTAACATAATTTGAACTGAATATACTTGTAAGTTTTTTAATGACGCCAATTCGATAGAAAATTTAACTCTCTACAAAATTGTTCCTGTAAAATTTCCAAATTTGTGTACTTCCTTTTTGAGATATACTCAAAAAACCTTTAGGGTTGCATTTTCCCCCCTTTCTCCTGTTTCCCCTCTCTAATTTAATAGCACTCTGCAGTTTTTTCTTTCTGAATAACCAATTAAACGATTTAGGCAATAAAAACTCACACACTCTGTAGTTCCTTAGTACCCTGCTTTTTAGGACACAATCAATAGCCTAAGAGGGCTGCAACGAATACTATTTTTAAAAACATCCTATATCTACTTACGAAAATATCCGGAACAAACAAATTACACGTCGTGTCCTAATTAGACATAAACGGCCGAATTCACTCAAGAAGTTAGGAAACCGCACCATAAAGCACGCTGCCAGGAATAGTTCTTAATAGCTTTTACCTTATTTTTAACAATTTGTTCCAATATATTATCCAGTTATAATGTTCTTATATCTTTATTGCGAAAAATACGATGAAAATACAAGTAGTAGGAAGTAAATTGAGCACGACGCCGTAGGCGGAGTGCTTCAACTTTCGAGGGTAATATGGACAATCCACTCGAGTTGAACAGTATATTTTTTCTACGACCTTATGCTAAAAAATGTAAAAAAAAGTTTGTAGGTTGCCGGGCTCGAACTCACCATTGGTTTCATAGTCCAACGCTCTAACGTCTGGACTATCGAAGCGTTTAGTTAATTATCGGCAAACCAACTGATAAATGATACTGAAATTAATTTTCTATGCACATTCAGCAGGTTGCATTATTGATAAATCTATTATAAATGCGTCTAGATTTTATTATATTGAACAAATTAATAACAAATTGTACCATATGCATTTAAATCATATAATTTAATGTCTTGAAAAAGAAGACGGAGCCTCAGTAAAAATAATATACTGTGATTGGTCAGTACTTTTAAAAACAACATGTCAATTGGTCACTTTCATTACCTATCTAGGATGGATATGATATATTCCCGCACAGTTAACTGGAATAGCCTACTTTACTCGCAACTTAAGTGTAAAGGAAACAGCAAATTTCCATGTGGGAGTAGACAAAATCCTTTAATAATTGCGATGTTGCCAAACGCTGATTAAACAACTAAAAGTTTACTAACTTTGTTGCGATGCATAAGAACAAGATTTCAATTTACTAACTTTAATTAATAAACTTTTGTACGGGAAAAAAACAATGCCTGCATAAGTCTCTTAGTGGTGTTCCATTCCATATATCAAAAATGATGATAGATTAATGGTATACTAAAAATTCTGCAAAACCCGATGTACTGCAATGCAATGATAATTTTTGGCGGATTAAAAACGAACTGTGCAACAATTTTCCAGCAATGCATTAAACTCAATTTCGTTTTCGCTAAGCATAGAAAATTTATCGGGGATTAGAGCTTTATGCGGCAAAATAAACGTAAAACGAATGAACGATGCATTTAAAATAATATAATTGATAGGGCAAAAACAATGCAGGCCAAATTGCAATCGGTTTAGGTGCACTAAAACCAAGTTTTCCAATCTAAATTATGAATTAAATGGTTATTTGTACCCTCGTAGAGCTGACAAAACCGAATTTATATTAAATCACTCCCGCTTCAATAAAACTTAACTATGCTTACTGCCAGCATTTCGCGCTTTGTAAAATCGCAACAATCGAATCATTATATATTATTTAGTAAAACAGTCATTTAATTTGATGTTATCCATAATTACAGTTGTAATTCTATGTGCCTTTTGTATAATATAATATTGCTGTATAGTATTGTACCGGTCCCGCATTAAACACATGTTTATAGAACATAACTGCACTACAATATAAAGGTTCTCTAGCCCTAGATATAGAGCTGCATTTATTGATACTTATGACGGTAAAACAGGCTTTTCATTTGATGTTATCCACGATTACAGTGTAAGTCTATGTGTCTTCTATATCATACAATACCGCTATACAGTATAGTACGGGGATTCAAAGAAGTCCATCATAAAAAACATGCTATCATTGTGGAAAGCACAAAGTAGTTACGTAACTACTACTTTTTTTAAACCAACCTGAAATTTCTATGGGCTGCAAGTTAACAAAATAGCCCGGTAATAGTAGTTTGTACAACAAGAATGGATATGATGTCCATATTGCACGAGGAAGTAAATTAAGTACGACGCCATAGGCGGAGTGCTCAAACTTCCGATGGCAATATGGACAATCCACTTAAGTTGAATAGTATATTTTTTCTACGAACTTATGCTAAAAAATGTAAAAAAAAAGTTTGTAGGTTGCCCGGCTCGAACTCACGACCATTGATTCCATAGTCCAACGCTCTAACGTCTGGACTATTGAAGCGTTTAGTTCATTATCGGAAAACCAACTGATAAATGATGCTACATGAAATTAATTTTCTATGCACATTCAGCAGGTTGCATTATTGACAAATCTATTATAAATGCGTCTAGATTTTATTATATTGAACAAATTAATAAGAAATTGTACCATATGCATTTAAATTATATAATTTAGTGTCTTGAAAAAAAAGGCGGAGCCTCAGTAAAAATAATATACTGTGATTGGTCAGTAATTTTAAAAACAACAATGGCTCTCTGTAATTGACTATTGTGATTGGCCAGTTTCATTACCTATCTAGGATGGATATGAGATTTTTCCGCACAGTTAACTGGAATAGCCTACTTTACTCGCCACTTAAGTGTAAAGGAAACATCAAATTTCCATGTAAGAGTAGAAAAAGTCTTTTACAGGCCTTATTTTGTATACATTGCTTTATGTCTGTATCCAAATAAGTTGTGACTTTCTTAAATGTGTGACACATTTTCACACTTTGGCAAAAATTATATTTTGAAATGATAGGAAACGAAAAATATTGAAACATCGATTTTTTTAAAAATAGTGCACGTTATCCATCCGGGAAATATAAATACAGAACTTACAGCCTCCCAGGAATCGCTTACCCACTCGCCCTGGAATATGGAATGGAATATATAGGTACTATACTTAATTGTAAATTTATTTCCTATTCAAAGGAAAATATATTCAAATATCTGACTAGTTTTAAAGATTGTTATAATAACAATAACTGTGACAACGCAAATCCTAATAAGCATGCAGAGAAACAACAAAGCGAGTTGCTAAAGTCAGACCTAGTAATTACTTACACTTGGATAATCTGGGCAAAATGTAACAAGAATAATGTTTCCTTTAATTTAAATCGGATTTAAGCGTACAGTTCATTCAGTCTTTTTAGCTCTGTTTTTCGATTTCGTGTTTCTCTAATCAGCAACTGAAAATTTTAAAGATGTGCTTGAAAACATCAAAGCAAAGCGAACCGCATAAAAATTTCTTTACCGTTGCTGGGAACATTTCTTTTTTACAAAATTCAGTAAATCTAGTTTAAGTTTCGACAAAGACTAAAATTAGCATTGTTCGTGGGCGAATTCTAGGTAATAAAATTTCCTTCTAATTAGGACTATTTTTAAAGTTTTTCATCAAACTCTATGAGTATTTTAGTTGTTGAAGAAATCTAGTGGGCGCCTCTAGTCTCCGGGATATAGAGGGACAAATATGTAAATGCAATTAGTCCCTTATAAAAATACTTCGTAATGAAAGACCGGAATTTGTTTTTTTCCACTCATTTGCTCCATATTTATTATTTTGCGCCAATCAAGAGACTGGAGTAGTGTGGCGACCCAGCATGCCGAGTCACGGATACTTAGGTTGCTGGGTCTGCCAGTCGCCGCATCTTAGGTAGCTCCGTGTAGGAAACGCCATTGAAATCTACATGTTAGGTGACCAGTCGCCTTGTAGCCAAGCTACTACAGTTTTTCCGTTTGAAGACTGCCTAATTGTAGAAATACGTTCCCTTAAGAGCCTTTCTTTTACTTTAAGAAGTCGTAGATTTCAGTCCGCGTATGCCCATAATGACTTAAGAAATTTAGAATGGTGTATATAAAGTCCCCCAATTCTCAATAAACAAAAAATCTGAGGCATTCGGGTCATTTCCCTGTCCTAATAGGGGACGGACTGATTCTAGCCAATTTATTTGGCCGAAGGGTCTGGGCGTAATGACTTTTCCCTTTATAGGACTAATAATGCTATAAAATTTATTTTATATTACTTGGGCAGATTGGTGCAAGGATTTTGTTTAATAACGTATTAAAACAAATTTATTATATTTTGTCATATACACTGTCTTCAACTACACGAAAGTTTAAAGGAGAGCTTACCTCAATAAGCAAATCCATATATAATCTGACAGTCAAGCTTAGATCATTAATATGCAACAAGGTAACCTCAAGTCTGGTATGTGAATGTCAAGGAGAATTGGAGGCCCTGGCTAAAGCAAATAAAGTAATACTGCAGTTGGTACCAGGACACAAAGCTATTACAGGGAAGAAAAAAGCCGATGAACTTACGAAAGGAGGCTCAGAAAATAAATTCATTGGTCCAGAACCGGTACTCGGGGTACCAAGGTGCATGGTACGAGATACCATAAAGCGATGGATCAAGGGTGGATACAAAATCCACTGGACAAAAGTCAGGAATTACATCATAGTAAATGCTTCATTGGAAACCCGGACCCGAGACTAACAAAACAACTGCTTCAAATAAACAGGAATCAGCTGAGAACTATTACAGGAATTCTGACAGGACTCATGGCTGTCAAGATTCATCTGTACAGAATGCAATACAATAGAGACCTTAGATTGTGCGGACAAGCTAGGGAAACAGTACAGCACATAGTCTGCCATTGCGAGTCACTAGATCGGAAGAGACAACGAATACTGGGGCAACCAAAACTAGAACTAGAGGACATCCTGACCCTCTCCCCAGTTGTCGTGAAGAATCAAACAGGGTGAGCACAATAGGACGGACCCTCGGGAAAAAAAACTACTTGAATTTCAATAGCCAATAATTAAATCAAAGTGTCTAACAAACGTTTTGTTTTTGGAACGTTTAGTAGGTACAATGTGTTTTTATACAGGATTATAGCTAAATTCGTGTAAACTTAAAATTGATATTTCTAAAATATAAAAATTGAATTTGATTAGTGTGGAAGGTACTTATTATATCCATTAGATCACAGCGCTGTTTACATCAATATAAAAAACGTCCTTATGATAACGTTCTCAGTAGCCTCGGCTTACCCTACACATACAGGGTTTATACTGTAATTCCAATATTCGGCATTCCGTAAATTCTTTCTAAGAGAATATGTTTTTGGTTATTATATATTAGGCTTCTAGTTTCAAAACCGGACAGATCCGCTTTAAGTGGAAAAAAGTCCAAAAAACCTTCATTTCTCAAAAAAGAAGCGGAATGTTCCCCTTTTTTTATGATAATTAGAAAAATATGATAGCTATCAATTTGTAGAATTTCATTCTTAAATTTTAATAAACAACCCTTATTTGGAAAAAAATCTGATGGATTTGTCCTGTTTTGAAATTTACCAGCAAGGATCTGTCCGGTTTTGACAGCTAATTAACAACTAATTATTAATCATTTTATATAGTAAACTGTATTTATTTTTTTAATTCTGTAACATGTTTTTAAAAAAATAAAAAATACATATTATAAAGTTGTAAAATCTTTAAAAACTCAGTTATTTATGGTTTTTTAAGCTTAAAATTAACCTAAAATGTTAATATAATAAAATCTAGACGCATTTATATATGTGTGTATATATGTTTCTGTATACTGTATCTGTATATATGTTTCCATTCAAGGTTTTTGCTCTAAAACCTTTGTTACTACATCCGGAGTACCTCAAGGGCCACATCTAGGACCGTTATTTTTTATTATATACATAAATAAAATTTGTTCCTGTTTTCATTACTGCAATTTTCTGCTTTACGCAGATAATTTAAAAATGTACATATCTATTATAAACATTGACGATTGTCATAAGCTACAAAGTGATTTGGATAGTTTGGGAAGGTACTACGATGAAAGTGGCCTTTTTCTCAACCTGTCCAAGTGTGTGTCAACTACTTTCTCTCGAAACCAAAATCAACTAACAACCACTTATTCCATAAATAATACATCTTTGAAAAAAGTTGGCAAAATAAAAGATTTAGGTGTTACATTTGATTTCAAATTACTTTTTGACGAACAAGTTGAATCTATTATCAACGCTGCTTCCAAACTATTAGGTTACATTATAAGAAAATGTAAACCTTTTTACAATATTAAAGCAGTAATTTGTCTATTCAATTCCTTTGTTGCAAGCAGACTAAACTTTGCCAGTCTTGTTTGGAGCCCCAGGCAAAAAAGCTATGTTGACAGGTTAGAAAACATTCAGAATAAATTTATTAAATACCTATTAAAAAAAACAATATTCCTAACAACGATATTACTTTGGCTCGAAATCACTTCCGTTTACCTTCCCTGGCTAATCGAAGAAAAAGTACTGATGTACTCTTTTATATAAACTTTTTAATAACTTAGTACAAAGTCCAGATATTCTTGAACAAGTCCATATTAATGTCCCCCAGAGGTCTCTAAGGACAACTGAACTATTTTTCATACCATTTAGATACACTTATTCGGCTCAACACTCGCCATTATGTAGGATTGTGAGAAATAGCAATGTGTCTGTTAATGTTGACTTTTTCTCAATGTCCCTGCGACAAGTGAAGAACATTTTAAAAAATGTGTAATGTTAAAGGTGATTGGTGATTAATTTTTATTTTCCAAAAATTCTTTAATGGATGGTTAATTTTATATGAGTAATTTTGTTATTAACGATCTAGTGCGTAATATAAGTAAATGTAAATCGTTTAGTTCTACTCTTATTTTAGTATTGTTTTGTTACATATGTAGAAACTTAAATTTTGATTTATCATATTAAATGTATTATGTGGATACTCCAGTGGGTATCTTTTACCTGTTTGTATCCCTGTTGACACCAATAAATAAATCTAACTCTGCTTAGTAAAGAAAACAAAAAATATTTCTAATTATATAAAACGATTATCATCTTCCGGTTTTTCACAGATAGGTTCCTCGAATTGAGGTTGACCGGGATCAATAATTTGTGCTCTGTTGAGAACAGCTTTGTAGAAGTCAAAGCCAAACTCTGAGGAGTTACACTCCCAGTCATGTCCAAAATGTCCTAATAGCAACTAACTCCTTAATGTTAATTAATTTTTCAGGTTTAATCTTTTTCAGTTCATCTGGATTTAATTTACGAGATATTTGCCGTTTTCACTTGCTTACACTCGGAGGTGTTTCGACAGGATTGTTAATTTTTAGAGTATTTGTTTTTGCAGTACCGTCTTTACTACTCAAGATCCCAAGCGCTAATTAATAACAAAAGGACAACGAACGCCGAATTAAAATGTTGAGCGGATTTGTCTGGTTATGAAATTAATCGCCTACTAATCACCCAAGGATTTGTCCGCTTCTGGTCACAACTGGATCTGTCCTGTTATGTTATGAATTGTCATTAGGATTTGTTCAGTTTTGAAACTCACCTAAAATTTTAGTGTACATTTTTAATGGGATTTATCCATTTATGTTTTTCATTCCTCTACGGGTTGGTAGGCAAGTTAGGACGATCGCAGCGCCAAAAAAAGCCGCAAAATTTTAAAAATTGGATCTGTCCGGTTTTGAAACTAGACGCCTGATTTCATGATAGGGCGGACAAAAAAGCAGAAAGGATGGTTAGAGCTGCCCAAAAGTGTAAAAATCCATTATTGGAGTATCAAGACACGTAACTAAGACAACAGTTAGTATATGAGTACAACAACTTTAATGCCGAAAAACCAAAACAATTGTTAAAGTATAAGATAATAAGTAACTCTTATAATATAGAGAGTACTTAGCTTAACATGGTAACTACATATAGCCTGTCTGTCAGGCGACAAAAAGTAACCGCATAAAAGAGGTCTTAAAGTCTATTAGTCTTGAACGTGTGAGAATGCTCAAACATCTTGGAATTAGAAATCCTTGCCCATTATTAATATACCATTTTTACCCCTTTGCGACCCGTTTATTATCCTAGACAGAAAGGTCCTCTTAATAAATTTTCTGTTAACTTTCATTTTAAATTCCAGAATGCTCCGAAAACATAATTGTATTTTAGAGAAGATAAATTGCGCAATTACGAAATATTTGCTTGTATTAATTAAAGCTTTTTAAGCGTTACTAGCTAGTGTTAGTCGGTAAAGTTGTAGGGTAGTTTACCCCACGCGAGACGCACGTTTTCACCCCGTAATAATATCATAGGTTGTTTGCACGTGTCTGTTGACAATTTAATGAATGTAATAATATAATGAGTTAGATTCTATCAATAAAGTTAAAAGGTGTGTTTGATAAATTCGATATCTGTTATAATAGTTATTTATGTACCACGGCAGTACAGTGATTCTTTATCGGACGAGTCTGAAATTATGAGATGAGCGAGCGAGGCGAATAACAGGCGAGTCGATAAAGACACTTTACTGACGTGGTGCATACAAAATTTTATCGCCAACCGTTCATCACCGGTTTATGTAAGGCAGACCGCTCTAAGAAAATAGATGTTTTTTCCCCATGTTGAATATAATAAAATCTAGACGCATTTATAATAGATTTATCAAAAATGCAACCTGCTGAATGTGCATAGAAAATTAATTTCATGTAGCATCATTTATCAGTTGGTTTTTCGATAATTAACTAAACGCTTTAGTAGTCCAGACGTTAGAGCGTTGTTCTATAGAACCAATGGTCGTGAGTTCGAGCCCGGCAACCTACAAACTTTTTTTTACATTTTTTAGCATAAGGTCGTAAAAAAATACTGTTCAACTCGAGTGGATTGTTCATATTGCCCTCGGAAGTTTGAGCACTCCGCCTACGGCGTTGTGGTCAATTTACTTCCTCGTGCGATATGGACATCATGTCCATTCTTGTTGTACAAACTACTATTCTGGTGGGTATATAATATCTTAAATATTTCAAAGAAACTGCTTATAGATACAAAGCAAATTTAGTACCAAATTTGTTAATTCACTCGAAAAATTTATAATCTTGTTAAAAAAAAAAGTTATTATAGTTCACAAAAATTTTTTTATATATATATTTTTATTCCTATATATTTTTATGAAAATGTTTTCCATTTATTTCTCTTCTACGATCGAAATAAAAAATATTAAAGTTAATGTACATCCCATCGAAGCCTAATTTGGCCTAGTTAACACAAAACAGGACACTGTATAGCCATTCGGTCAGTCCCGGAGCATCCCTAACGGCGGCAAAACGATAATTTATCCCCATTTAAGCCCCTCGTGGTCGGGGGGAGATCGGGGATGCGGCGCCCGCCGCCATTGATTGGCACGGAATCGCGTCAAGCTACCCCAGAGGGACATAAATAATGCACCTCTGGGGAATCCGTTATAAATTCTGTAAATCCACGTCGAAGTCCGATGGTTAGCGAGTATATAATGCCAGTGGCGGATGATTTTAAAGTCGTTGAACTCATTATATTGGTTAAAAATAGTATATTTTGTAACAGGCATGGAATAATACTATCGATTACTGACAATTTGAAGAAGTTGTATGTTATATGGTCGAACTCGAAACAGGGGACTTCCACTAAGTACGCATAAATCTTATACGCCTATGCATATGCATGGTGTCAGAACGTTTGAAATATTTAAATTATTTCAAAACCCATTGAATATCATTTTTACATTAAAAAATACATACTGAATGGCGCATCCTGGTTGGAAACATAGGAAATCCCATGCAAATTTTAAACTGTTCTTAGATCTATATTTATATCTTTTTCAGATAAAAATTGAACCCGCACTGGAGATAGTCACTGATGAAAATCAGGAGACTTGGTTCTAAATGGGTGGTTGTGCCCGGCCCACAATTCGCTTGTGGTGCCTTTAATGGGCACGTTGTCGGTCCAAACTCAACAATCAATTGGCCAGCTAGGTCTCCTGACTTTGCACCAAACGACATCCTCCTCTGGGGGTTTTTTAAAAAACTTCTTTATTAAAGTGTTTGAAAATTTCGAGCAGTATTCTTTTCAATGCAATCTTTTTACCCAGGACCAACTCGCTAATGTTCATAGAGAATTTAACGATCATTTAGGATATTTTTTAACAGCAAATGGAGGTTTAATTGAAAATTTAATTAAGAATTAACAATATTTCAAACGATTTTTCAGTTTTTTAAAATAAAATACTTGTTTTTTTATAAAAAATTGTTTATTTTTAAACACCTTCTAGTTTTCTTCCCCTTTTAGCAATTCTTGATAATTTAAATACTATTTAATAGGTTTTATTGTAAGTAAAATAATTCGTTTTCTATTAAAAGATCCGTTTTTTAAATAATGTTCGTTTTATTTCAAATCATTAATTAAATCTAGTGTAAAATGTATCTGCTAATGATTTTTAAAAAACCTACCGTTTGCAAATTATATTTGATAAATCACAGGTTGATAAGTCCAATTATTGCTGGTGTCCGCAGCATCTCCTGTTGAATTCTAATAAAAAAACAACTGCAATCCTATTCAAATGAGTTAAAGTAAAATTATTTAAACTCCGCATATGCACTCACCATACAGAAACCCTAAAAAAGTATTCCTACATCTTCGCTCTAAAGTGAACAGGGGAGCAAATATTTCGACAGTCTAAAACTTGCATAGGATTTCCTATGTGTCCAACCACGATGCACCATCCGGTATATATTAATAACAATTTTTTTAATACAATGGTAAATTAAAACCTATTATTATTTTCAATTCCAGTATTTTGGTACAGTTGTGTTTTGTGTTTAAAAGAAGTAAAAATGTGTTATGATGTGATTTGAGATAAAAGTTTTAATCGTAGATTGAGTTTATAGTCATTGTTGTTCTTATGAATGAACCAGTCTGGGGATTTCTAAGAGATTGGTTTAATTTTTATTTCTTAACTTAGAACAGGTTATCACGGGTCACTTACTTTTATTACGGGCCAGCTTAAATAAAAACAAACACATGTCACTATTAACCTAAATAAATGGTCAATTTTCATTTATGTAGTAACAAGATTTATTTAGCGCATGGCTACTAATACATTTAAATAATTATTTAATTTGTTTTTTAATACAATTTTAAATGACCTTTTGAAACGTTCTTATTTATCTTGTGTTAATAAATATTTTTTTAAACCCTGTTTGAATGATTTTAAGCTTTTTTGTGTTTTAATTGACTTATTTAAATTATTAAATTCAATAAACCCTTTATAAAATACCGATTTATAAGCTACGTTTTTTGAAAAAGTATTAAGAAAAAAATTATTGTTATTTCGCGCTAAATAATTATGATGATCACAACTTAGAACAGTAAACTCAATTAAATGTGAAAGTAGGTAACATACCATTTTGAACTTAGCAAAAAAATATCAAAACCAAAAATAATATTAAATTGTTTACATTTAACCATTCTAATTTTTTTTAAATTATATTAATTTTTGAATATCTATTCATATTAAGTAAAATTCGCATCGCTTTATTTTATAAATTTGTAATCTGTTTATTGTACCTTTATCAGCGTTAAATAAAATTGTAGAACAATATAAAAAATATGGCAAAATTAAAGTATTATAAACAATTTTTTTCAAATAAAATTTTAAATTGAAACTTATTCTTTTAAAGTAATTTATTTTTTCCGCAATTTTAGAAATTAAATCAAATTGGATATTAAATTTTAACTTTGAGTCAATAACTATACCTAAATAATTAAATAAGTTAACTATTTCCAATCTGTCTCCATCAATTAAAATATTTAAATAGTGATGCGACATTTACAAATATTTGTCCCTCGAATATTAGGATTAACATATTTAAAAATAATGCGTCAATTCCTTAACACCCTATATATGTATTATATGTATTTGTGGGACATTGCTGAAGCAGTTTCAAACCTTTATATTCTCAATAAAATAGGTCTGTTTAATATTTCTACAAGTTTTAGCTTGATCATTTTTTCTTATTTCGACACGTACTACATACATGACCCAGCTTAAAATTTAATCTCCAATATCTCAGAGTAATGAGTTGCCACCGACTGTATCCTATGGCAATTCAATTTAGACATCTGTCGTCTTGATTCAAGCCACCAGTAAGTGTGACTAGTCACTCGTGTAAAATGCTGATTTATCGTCATCATAGGGGCCATAATGTGATATGTTAATCCGGTTAATCCATAGTAATTGACCAATAGATGAAAATTCTGAGGGGTTGGTGTGATATTTTAGTTTTTTATTACCAGTGAGTCGCACCTAATTTTTCTATATTACAATATCAATACGAGAGTGGTGAAAGTAATTGAAATATTAAATGTATTGATTATATTTTTGAATGATATGATTAACTGGGTTTAATACAGTTTGCAAGTGTCTGAATATGTCTCTCAATAAACATTTTTTGCAACTTATGGTAACATTAAGGTATATAATTGTTATATAAAGGTAATAGTAGTATATTATTGACGAAGGTTTAGACAGATACCATTATTGACCGAGCGTTGATTTTAAATCCCGAGGAGCGCAGCGATATTATACAACCAAAAATGTTTATTGGGTTATATCTGTAGAAACCCTTATGTCGGGTTGCACAAAGAATTTTATTATTAATTATTCAACCGGCAAGTTTGACTGTGACATAAAGGACTTTAGCAGGCATTATATACTCACATTCAAAGGTGCGTGATTAGTAAATTAAAAATTAAGGTAACCGGGCCAGTATGATTGTGAGAAAATTATTTCTGTCAATGTTACGTCTGTCACAGACAAACTTGCCGGGTAAATAATTATGATTAAAAAACTTTATCTACTTTCATTTAGTAATATGAATTTTACAGTTCTGTAAATCGCTTTGTAAGGGCATCTATTATAGCACTAGTGCTGCAATAGATGCCTTTACAGCACTAGTGCTGCAATAAAAAAAAAACGGTTTTATTAAAATTTTGCTGTTAAATAAAACCACACTTTTTAGAAGAATGATTTATATTTAAAAATAATGAAATTAATTACCAATTATTCATTCAAATATAACACTTAAGGTTTATTATTCTTGACTGAAATCATAGTTCTCAACATTGAGTAGTGAGTCCATAGTGTAGATGGTTTCTGGGAGCGTTGCTTCACGGAAAAATAACCCAAAAGGATTTTCTCAGACACCTCCTTTATTTTGTTAGCTTTGCACCAATCTTCAAACATCTGATACTCCAACTCATACCGCGCCTTGGATTTTGTCGAAACTAAACTTGAGATCGCTTCGTTTACCGCTGCTTCTATATCAGAGGGTAAACTTCCATCAGAATCGCTCATTTTGAAAAACGCTTGTTATATTTTTGAATTTGTTTGACAAAATTTCGACAGTAACCATGCGAAACAGTAACTATGCGAAAGGTAACATAAAAAACTTGATTAGTAAACTTAATAGCAGGTGCATTTTTATTTTTTAAAATGCCTTTTGCCAAATATGTTTATTTATAGATGAAAGTAGATAAAATTTTGTACAATATTATTGTTGTAAATTCATATTACTACACTCGATGTATTATTAAACTCGGCTGACGCCTCGTTTGACAACTTTAACATCTCGTGTTTTAATATGAATCTTTACAACACTAATATCGTAAATAACTATTGTGCAACCCGACAGTGTCCTAACGTTCCAATTATATGCAATTTTTTTAAATCATGACATATTACAGCATTACAAACAGCTACAAAAATCAGTCCCGATCCCAAAAAGCACCTGCAATTAAATGATTTAATTGCATAAGAAATAGTTCTTATTAATTGTATAAATATTTTATTGGACTAGGGACACCATTATTATTTAGAATTCAGATATTATAATATATGAAAGAAAAGCAACTATGCAGTGGTGAAGACTTCGGATGTAGACTAACATGGAACATCAGCGTTGCCAGATGATTTTTTTTTATTTCCCTAGATTTTTGACCAAAAATTCCCTAGAATTCCCTAGGCAATTTTTTTTTATATTTTAGGGAGGAGGGGATAATGAATTTTAGTTGTCATTTTTGTTTTTTTTAGCTTTATTATCTTTAAATACCTAACAAATTTTCTCTTTAAAAAAGTAACAAAAAACTATACAATAAACATATTATATACATCTAAATAATTTAAACAAACCACTTTTTTTAAATTTATTGGTTTTCTTTTTTCCCATACAAATTTTCTGATTTAAATTTCTGAAACATTTCTGGGTTAATCGTTAAATTAAAACAATTGCTTGTCGTTATTTTGTATCCAGGACACTATAACTTTTTAATAATTTTTCTTTAGGTCTTTCTTTTGGATAGAAATAACGACAATGTATTGTAAAAATCGCAAATGTAAATCTTACTCCGCTCTGGGATTCCCGGTAGTTCACCGCAGGGGAATCACCGAAATACCGAAATTGCACGATACACAAAGCGCTCCGAGACTAATAGTCAGGGAGCCGGGGCCCGGAGAATCTCCGAAATTTCCCGATACATAAACAATTGCGTACTAGATCTGTATGCTGTTTTATATCTCAAAACGTAAAAAAGATACATTATTTGCTATTTTTTATGTAATAATTAGTATTTATATAATATTATTATAATATTTAAGAATTATTTTATCTAATTCAAAAATTCCCTAGATTTGGCATTAAACTGAATATAATTCCTTTTTTCCCTACAAGCCGCAAAATTCCCTAGAACTAGGGAAATTTCCCTAGGTCTGGCAACCTTGTGGAACATTGGTTGAATGCATCATGTAAACTATCACGTTTATATTCAATTTAACAGCGCACCATAACTTTGCCAAAGTTTATGTATGGCATAAGTAATTACCACAATGTTTTGTTTCCGAGTGTTTTTCTTATGTTCTGTATATAACTTCATTATTTATATACATATATATTATATTGTTAGAGCGTTTTCACACAGCGCCATATATCGCGCGCGATAAATGGTCGCAATATTGCTTTACACCAAATTATGTGTTCTCTAATATCGCTTGTGTGTGAAAATGGCTCATTAGAAAACACATAATTTGGTGTAAAAGCAATATTGCGACCATTTGTCGCGCGCGATATATGGTGCCGTGTGAAAACGCTCTAAGGGTGTTGTGTAATTGACGTATTATTTTTAAACACATAAACATTCGGGGAAAAATATTTTTAAATGTCGCATTACTATTAATTAACAAGAAAATATGTATTATGACTTGACCACGCCACCACTGGATGAGTTTTAAAGAAATAAGATAAGACAAGAGTGACATGTGTTTGTTTTTACTTGAAATGTTAATTAATAGATATCATGTTCTAAGTAAGTCTAAATAAAAGTCTAAATTAAAATGAAACCTTCCTCCACAAAAATCCTAGATTGGCACAACCATAATAAAAACACCGTCTATAACTTTAATCTACGATTAAAACTTTGGACTCACTTCACATCACAATCAACTTTTACATCTTTTAAACACAAAAACTGTTCCAAAAGACTTTATAATATTTTATTAAGCAACCCGACACGGAAAATGTGTCCAGAAACATTCAAATAGTGTAAAAGTAAACAAACGAAACCTAAACTATAGACCTACAGCGACGTAATCTAATAAGTAAATTTCTCTCTGGGCGTCCGAATAACTCGGTCTGGTTACCCAACTTTTTAGACGTTCGTTTAAAAAAAGTATGGAGTGTTTCTCTAAGACATGCAAGGAGTCACCCATTTATGACACAATTATTCATAATTCCATAAAACCCTATATAGGATGTTATGAAATGTATTTATTATACAGGGTGTCCGGAAAATACGTGTGTAACGTTTGATGATAAAGTGCTGACGTCAAAAGAGGTAGATTTAGTTGCTTCGTTTAGTCGGTAGAGGGTGTCAAAGATTAACACAACCTGTACCTATATGTTGGGTCAAAATTTAAGTTTAGTGTTATTTTCTTAACAAGCAGAACTTTTTTCGCAAAGTTAAAAATAAGAAACTTTCCCTAATGTTAAGATAGTTTCTGCACACTCTGTATATATTTTAGGGTATTTGACCCGGATATAGGTACCATAAAAATAATCCCAGCTAGTCTTTTGGTTTAAATAATGGTCGATGGTTTTAACAGAAAGTGCTAGTTAGTGTGATTTATTTCATTGTAAACTTCTAACTGTCAAAACACTTTTATCCCACATAAATAAGACGTCACAACGATCCGAATTACCACAGTTGTGAAAACACTACCGGTTTGTTTTATCTTTAGAACGCATTATTAAAAGAATAAAATGTGTTGCAAGGAAACATCATCTAGTAAAAATAGACACGAACAAGAATACACTTTTTGATCCAATTTTCGGTTTTTGTTGTAAACTTTAATTGTGTGACGATACAACTTAGGATAATAAGCACTAACAGTGTTACTTCTTACAGCATAGTTGTACTATTTTAAAGATAAAAAAAAACATAGAGATCGAATACCTGTTTTCTGCTAAAGTGGTATATTAATAAGCAATAAGGAGATGAATAATAGAAGAGTTTTGGACTTGCATGGTCTTTATTGGTTTTTAAATCACAAAGTTTCAACTAGTAAGTATCTCCATTCGTCTTTAGATGAATATTATTCAATGTTATGAATTAAAGACAATGTAAGTCCAAAACCTATCTATAGTTCAAGAAACATCATTGTCTCCAGCCTTCAAACACACACAATAAGAAAATGCTTTTGCCTCAATTCTCTCTTTGCCTTAATTTAACCATCTTGAATTATAATTATTGTGGTCTCCACTTTCATTGCAGCATTATAAAAGCTTTCAAAAAAGTAATAAATTTCTTAGTTGGACACACACCATTATTTTACAGCTTACCCCAAACAATACAATGCGTATTTTCATTATTTTAATCCCGCAAGTTATATCTGAGTTTGCGACAACCCCAAACTTTAGAAGTTTTGTCCGATAAAATTTCGTGTGTCTGCCATTTGGGAAATTCAAGACCTTTCCTGAGATGGATTTTTCAAATAAATATTATACTGAATGGGGGATGTATATGATGTATAGCTTAAAGGTAAGTCGTCACTGGCAGGTTGCTAAGTTCTTAGTTAAGAATCTACTAGTTTAAAAATATTTTCGACGACTACAAAAAGAGGATAATGCAAATGTTTGCAGATGATACTGTTTATTTATTCTAGAGGTTAAAATATTTTGGAAATTTTAAATTCAGAACTTGTCATATTTTTAATTGGTTAAAACTACACAAATCAAAGTTAAATGTTTCCAACCCAAAATGTATGGTTATGAGTTAAAATTTAACCAATTTGAATGTACACTGTGGCTCAAATTAAAGGAGTACACTTTTTAATTGTGAATATTTTTCTAGATTTTGCATTGATTTAATTTATTTTTGGAGTGATGATGAACTGAAATCGTCTTAGTAAAATGTGCAATTTTTATCAAAATATTTTGAACAGGGCCGGATTGACAGGTTTTTTTCAACAAACGTGCACTTATGCTCGTTGCAAACGAAAACTGATTTATTCATAATTCAGAAAATACGTTTTTTTTGTAGATTAACTATCGAAACTTCTTCAGTATAAGTCTCACTCTGAAAGATTCTTAAATTCAAGAAATACAATTTATTTTGTTCATTGATGTATTAAAACATTCTGGATATCATTTTGGAAATTTGAAGTCGTTTGAACCATGACCGTTATTAAAAATCCAAGTATCCATGCATGACTATTGTTAAAATAATAAACAATGTTATTTTTGACGTTTTGTAAGCTTCATGACAGCTAATCCGTACACAATGGCAGTTTTAATTGAAGAGGATCGAATTCTTATCAAATATTTTCGACAAACACATAATTACGGCGCAAGAAAAATTGTAAAGGAGTTTCCTGAAAAAAATTGGTATGTTGAAACAGTTGGCAAGTTTTTAAAACATTTTAGAGAAAATAATGGATCCATAAAAATAAAATTTGGAAGGGGAAGGAAAAAAACTTCAAGAACTCAAGGAAATAATATTACCATGGTAAAAAATATTATAGAAAATGTACGACCTGAAGAATCTGTAGGTACCAGAAAAATAGCGAAAAGAACAAGAATCCACCGTTCTACAGTTCAAAGAATTATTTAACATGATTGCCAACTTAAAGTCTTTAAAAAAGTTTACTGTCAAAAACGTAGTACCTACCAATGTAAGGAGAAACGATTAGAAAGGTGTAATCTATTACAACGAAGATTCCGTTCTCGGGAAAATATCGCAAATATATGGTTTTCAGATGAGAAGATGTTTTACTTGAGGCCGCCAAAGGTGTAATCGGGTATACGCAAATGTGCGAGTAAAGAGGGAAATCCCATTGGAAATTCTTTTAATTGAGAGAAGTCACTTTTCACCTGGCGTAATGGTCGCGGTGGCAGTTTCCAAATTGGGGAAGTCCAGTCTCATTGTTGTAGATGCCGGAGTAAAACTCAACTCGGACGCGTATCAACAACAACTTTGACATCACTTGCTTCCTGAAATTGAAGCAATTTGCGACGATTACGTATTCCAACAAGACGGTGCTCCTTCCCATATTCTCGGAGTACAAGAATGTTTTTGTTTGAGCAATGCCCTGATTATATTGAACCGGAGATGTGGCCACCCAATAGTCCAGACTTAAACCCTGTTGACTATTCCATATGGGGAATTTTCGAGGCAAATGTTCACAATAGTCAAAGGTTTAACACCATCGAAGAGCTAATGGAAAAGTTACAGTTCTGTTGGAATAATTTTAACCAGGACATAATCAATACAGCTATTGACCTATGGCGAAGGCGACTGCAATCCGTGATAGAAAATCATGGTGGTCATATTCATAATGTTATCCTATAAATATTTACACTACTTTCGATTTTAGGTGATAGTTAGTCTTGATATCAGTAATTGTTAATATTATTAAATTTATTATTAATATTGAAAAAAATAAATTGTATTTCTTGAATTTAAGAATCTTTCAGAGTGAGACTTATACTAAAGAAGTTTCGATAGTTAATCTACCAAAAAAACGTATTTTCTGAATTATGAATAAATCAGTTTTTGTTTGCAACGAGCATAAGTGCACGTTTGTTGAAAAAAACCTGTCAATCCGGCCCTGTTCAAAATATTTTGATAAAAATTGCACATTTTACTAAGACGATTTCAGTTCATCATCACTCCAAAAATAAATTAAATCAGTGCAAAATCTAGAAAAATATTCAAAATTAAAAAGTGTACTCCTTTAATTTGAGCCACAGTGTATATGTCATATATTGGAAATATGTAGTTAACTTTTTAAAATATTTACGACTGCGGCGGTGGCTCAGCAGTGACTCATTGATATTCGACCGTGGCGTTCTGAGTTCGATTCTCGGAGTGGGCATACGCACAAAAAAAAATATGTGAATTTTAGTAGGCTTAAGAATGCAGGGAAGAGTGTAAAATGTATCATCTTCCAAACCCACCCCATTCACGCCGGTAACCAGATCGGGGTAATGAGATCGGATATCTCGTGAGGTGCAGAAGAAGGTACACACTCCCCAATCGGTAGATCATGCAATGACGCAATAAACCTAGGGTTGATCACCCTTGGGGGGAGGAGGTCGCAATTTTATGTTAGTAGTAATAGTCTGGAATCTTTGGAATCTCCTGTGATTCACAGACCGGGGAGTGTTTTATTGTGCGAATGCCCCCCACTCGTAGGATCAAACTCGGACTACCCGTCTAAGCCACTGCCGCGGTGTCAAAATCTTATAATAAAAAAATTAGTTTTATGTTCGATAATTTGCTTTTAATGACGTAACGAAACGCCGCTTTAGCTGCTATGAGCACAGAAGAATAATGAGTCATCGTTGTTCACCTTTTTAAAATTATTACTATTAGGTACATATAACCGGTGCTATTATTTACATACTTTAATAAATGTTAAACTAATAATAAGTAACCAACTAATATACACAATTTTAAGGATATACATAAATGAAGCTAGTGGATATTTATTTAAACTTTTACACGTTTATATAATACTTATTTAAAACAAAGAGACAAAGCTGATGGAGTAAAATAAAAAATAAAGTTCTAAAAGTTAAACGCAGACAGCGTCGAAAATGTATAAGCTTGGAAATTGCGGAGAATACTTTGTGTTTTGCGGAGCTTTCGACATCAAAAACCGTCTCACTTTACAGCCGGATGCAGAATCTGATATCCTGTGTGATATTTCAATAACTCTAAGTAATGCTCCGTATCAAGCAATGCTTACAGACGGAGACGGTTTAGTAAGTAGCACTAAGAGATTCCGTTACTTTTTCGTATTTGTGAAAAGATTAAAATGGATATCCCTTATTTTGTCGGAGAGAAGGTTTTATTTTATTTGTTTTTAGTAGCCAGAAGATGACCTGCAGTAATAGAAGAGAATGAGGTGGCGATTACTAGGCTGTTATTTTTGCAACATTATTATACGTCTGGCTAACGTCAACTTTCATCCTTACATTCTAAATCACAGTTAGATTAGTAGATTTTTCTTATTAAAGTTTTTAGTTACTTTTGTCCCCCACAGTCTCAACAGTATCGGAGCCAGTGCCATGTTAAACCATTACTCGAGTTAGACAATGTCTAAGGGCGGCCAAACTGAGGGGGGGGGGAGGTGGTTGGAGGCGCAAAAACTAAAAATGTTGTGTCTGACGAACCCTGTGTAGTAATCTCAAATCTCAAAGCAGACATTTTTATTAAGAATGACTTTTTCTTCTATACTCACCTACCTACTAATAAAACATGTTTCCTCTTCCAAACTCTATCCGTGGACACATTGTAAAATTTTGCTGCTCTAACTGTTTTGACTTTTAAAAAATGGAAAAAAAATATATTGATGATTATTATTATTTTGTTTGCAAAGGATAGGGGGAACATTTTTTGTCTAAGGGCGGCTAAAGCTCTTGACATGGCCCTGATCAGAGCTCCTTAATGCATCGAGATCAGATGTGTTTCTACAAAATCAAAAATGTCGTGAGGTTCACTTGAATGGCTTTAAAACTTAGTTTAACCCACGCTTATAATACAAAAGTGCAAAATTTGCTGCTAAATTTTTAACTTGAAAAAGTAAAATTTGTATATTAAGTATCATAAAATATTTAATTGCAGAATTTATCATTTTAGTGCTATTATGATATATGTATTTATAATAAATACCATCATATCCTTTGACCAATAAAAATGTATATTTGAAAAATTTCTGAAAAATAAAAATTAAGAAAAATGTTAAAATTGTCACGTTACCACGTGATGGAGAAACTATCCTTTTACCAAACAGCATTTGCGTGATAGCCCAACGGTTTATTTTTATTATCTAATAAGGTTCAAATATCGTTGTTGGCATCCGAAGCTGACCTATCTAATCAATTACAATTTAACAGAAAAGTTGGCACCTCTACGACAAAAAGCATTCCATTTAAACAAATCCCCCACTGAAAGCAGCGCCCTTTTGAAAAATCAAACACAAGAAGGGATTCTAGATTTCCCAAGTGGCCAACACGCAGGATTTTGTCGGATAGAACTTCTAAAGTTTGGGAGTTGCAGCAAACTTAGGTGTAACTTACAGGATCAAGATAATGAAAATACGCATTGTATTGTTGGGGGAAGTTGTGAAATAATGGTGTCTGTCTACCGTAGAAAATTATTGCTATTTTCGAAACTTCTACTAATCTTCAAGGTTAGGCCACAAGGAACCAAAACTTATTTTTAAACATTTTCTCGATATTTATTAGTTATTTTATCTTAACGATAAATAAATATGTATTATAGTTTATTTCAGAAAGGTGTAGAGTAATAAAATGGGAAATTCTGTAAAGTTCGGCTTAATTTCGGTGACGGCCATAGGCGGAGGTAAATTTGGTGCATTAAATTATTTACCAAAGAAAAAAAAAGAAGATAATTTGCTGAAGAAGGAACTATTAGCTATAGCAAATTTACACAAACATCGTTTTATATATTATGTTGTGGAGTAAAAAAAAACATAGTGCTGCACACACCGCCATATCATTGCGAACTAAATACTATAGAACTTATATGGGCGCAAGTGGAAGGGTTTGTAGCAAGACACAACACGACATTCAAAATGAGAGACGTTAAGCTACTATTTGATCAAGCCATTAAGGAAGTGACACCAGAGAACTGGCGAAATGCAGTCCATCATAGCATTAAAGAAGAAGATAAAATGACTCGCGTCTATATCCTAGTCCGCTGCCAAGGTCAGGCGGATGGCGGGACATTTAAAATATAGGTTGAAATGGATTTAATTATTTTTTTACGTCACGGTGATGAGTCATAGTCGAGGTATTAAGTTTTCTTACAAGAACAGTTTGCCGGTTTGTTAATTTGTGACCTTGTGGGGCATAATTAAAATGGAGAGGCAGGTTATTAATCAGTAAGTTTTGTTATGGCATACGGCTGACACAAAGTATTAAATATTTTGAAAGTAAAAACCTAACCGTAATTTTTTAAATAGTAGAACAGTTTATGTGTGCACAGAATGTGGAAGGGAATGCAGTACAAAATCAAATATTAATGTCTTCATATGAAATTTTTGAGAAGATTGGTGTCTACATCAAGAAACAGGGTGCCCTTTAAACTTAGTGCGTTAAGAAAACGTCATAAAATAGCTGAACAGATAGCCCACACTATTGAAATTTTTGCAGACAATTCTGAACAGAAATGGTTTATTGCTTCATCTAAGAATACGGATAGTACTTCAGCCCTTGAATATTATACAGTCGAACGTACTAGTGACACTCAAGATATATGCCAATGCAATTTTAATTGCAATGAATGTAAATGCTGTCTTCACACATATTCTTGCAGTTGTCATGATTATGCCATACAGTATAACATGTGCAAACATATACATATGGTTTGTATAAGATACCCTCCTGAACCACAAAAAAATGTATGCATTGAAGAAAACAATGTAGAAAATTCTTTATTACCAGTCAACTTCATCAGACCACCAGAAGTACCCTTGAAACAGAAAAAAAGTCGGCTCTACAAAAATTCAACATTATAACAAGTGTAATATCAAATAGCAATAATTTGGAAGAAATTTCTTATGCATCAAAAAACGCCACATCCATCATTTCTGGTATTTAATGCACTGAAAACAACAATAATACCTATGATTTCTTCTAACAATGACCCTCATAACAAAAAGTCGGAATTACAAAATCGAAGACTGTCAACACCGGCCACATCTTTGAATTCCTTAAAACGTAAAAGAAAAATGTAAATAGAATACCGTAATATAAAAAAAAATTACATGTAATAATTGAACTCATTTCTACCTATGTAAATTTCAAATATCCCGCCATCGCACTATTCGCCCTATTAATATTAATATCTCGACTATGACTCAACACCATGACGTAAAAAAATAATTAAATCCATTTCAACATATATTTTAAATGTCCCGCCATCCGCCTGACCTCGGCAGCGGACTAGGATATAGACGCGAGTATAAAATGTGGGATCTTGATCACCTGATCGATCGCACGATCAACTCGTTAATTATAACGTCAAGGCTAGATGACAGTTCCTCAGATGACGAAGAATATTATGATTTTTTATAATTTAATTTGTATATAATGAATTTTGTATTTTTATACAGTGTTTAATAAAAAAAAGGGTGTACTTAACACTATGTACATAATGCAAGCCTTTATCACACCATTATTAGTGTTTTTGAATGCATAACAATAGGCAAAACCCATAAATCGACCCACACCCGGGTTAATGTCAAATTATAAAAGTGGCTTAAATATTCGTTGGGTCACTCTGTAGTCACTTTGTATACCTAATGAGATTTTATTACTCTACACCTTTTTAAAATAGACTATAGAGTTCTGCTTCGTAAAAGTATTTTCTTAAGTTGCTTTTGTCTTACCTATCAACATTTAGGGTAACGCAGAAGTGAAAAAGTAAGTCTTGTTTGGTTATTGTCATGTCATCATTTAAGCCTTGTTTTCACAGTAATAGTTGTAATAGTTTCTGTCAGGACTGTAACTATCACAAGAATTGTCACCTTCTAAATAACCTGATAATAATAAATGCGGAACTTAAATTTAATATAATAACTAGTAGATACGTGGTTTGTAAATTAATTATTATTCTTATTTTCAGGTGAGTGTGTCCTTTGGCTTAGTAATCACCGCCTTTCGACACATGACCCCTCTTCGTAATGAGCTATTCGCAAGGTTCGTATCCTTTTCCATGCTTTACGTTACTGTATTAACTGCATGCACTTTCCGCTTCATTAAATTTAATACTCTTGGTTATTAAGAGGATAAGATAAGCCTAAGAGTAATATCACTGGAAAATGTTGGGTAGGAGCTCAGACCAATTATTGCCCTAGACAAAGCTAGTTACATTTGGCCATGAGAACGTACTATGTTCACAGAATAGGAATTTACTCACTGTAGTGATAAAAAAGTTGTTATCACAACTCTATGTTGCCTACCTACACTAAATATAAGTACTGGGTTATTCCTAAGTTGATACTTCTTTTTTAGGTGTGTATAGAAGGCATTAAAATAAACAACATTTGCAAATAGCTTTTTTCAAAAAACTTAAAAATAGGCGAGATACAGAAGTGAAAAATCTAAGTGCGGGCCTGGTCATCAAAACGTAGCCTGCTATACTTTGTGTTGTTTTTGTCTTATTAGTCATGCAATTTAAGGATCGGTGGTTAGTTATTTATTTGGCAATTCGCTGCGGTGTGTTTTTCTGAAGCATGTTAATTTTAAATTTACGGTGTCGTCAAAGTGCGGCTGCTGCTTCGAAATTATACCCAGAACGCTTTCTCTTGCGTGCTCATCCTACACCCAGAAGTTTTCATAATGTTATCCAACGGGCAAGTTAGGCAGGACTGCATTTGATCCATAGTGTAATAAATGAATATAAGTAGGTACCTCAATTTTGAGTTTTTTGAAAAAGGTATTTGAAAATGTTGTTTATTTTAATGCCTTCACAGCTAAAAAAGAAGTATCAACTTAGGAATTACCCTGTATATTCATCTTTATACATCTTAATCTATCATACATCTTTTAAAGTATCTAGTAAATACATGGTACGAAACTACTCAACTTTTTAGTACTAAACAAATAAAGTTAATAGGATTAGATATTTAATTTAGAAATATTTTTTTTATTATACAGGAGGGTATCCCAAATAGTGAGGGCATAACCAACATACTTTATTAATTTGACAGGCTGTAGCACTGGACCGGCGCGGCGTATCTTAAGGCTCTACCACGCGCAAATTTAGAGGATGAAAAACACCGTTTCGCTACTGCAGGATTCTGCAAAGGCTATTTGATATATTTGTCGGGGCAATTTAAAATTTAATAAAGGAATGTTTGTATTTCTAAGGTACAAAGCCCTTTTTTGAAAAAAATAAGAATATGTATAAGAAAATGCCCACTAAAGGTGCGTATTTTTAGGCACTTTTCCAAGGTTAATATCGTAGCTAAGAATTTTTTTTCAAAAAGATAGCCATGTACCTTAGAACTTCCATGTCTTATCTTTAAGACTTCAAAAATTGAGACAAAACAATGTCGTAATAAGTCCGTTATCTTGCAGCGCGCAACTCATGTTTTAGGTAAATTTTGTTGTAATGATATAGAAGTTGCCTATATACAGCTGAATTTATTCTCGGCTGACGTGAAACAATTTACATCCAGAGAGAATAATGGTACACTGAAAAAAACTATAGGTGGTCGAACAAGAAGTAATTTCGGGGATAATTTTGGGCTAAATTTTATGTTCTTCTTTTTGGATTGTCAATGCCAATAACAGAATATCTAAGCGTCAATTTTAAAAAGACGCAACTAGTAGTTGTGCTATATACTCTGGGTTGCCATAAATGTTTCGGCTTAGACCCAGATGGTTTATAATGCGCCGGAAGGCAAAATGTTTAAGGCGCTTTCACCATTTTGTCAAAACGGGTGTTTGGGCTTTCAAAATTTCTTATTCATGTTAGGTAAGGATAAGAATTGAACAAAATGCAGTGGATTTGTTGATGTATTGCAATCAAAAATGGGCTATATTGAATTTTTTTTGTTTCGTTTTTTATCGAAATGGGCCATTGTCTTGATAGTGAACAAAATATACTAAGGTAAATAGCTTATTGGTATTAGAGGCTCAAACTGGGTCACCGGGAACTTATGACAAATCCCAGGATGTATGGTAATCCTGGTATATTAGTTCTTAGATCTAAAATTAAAGTTTAATTTGTCTTGGTAAAGGGTGATAGGTGCAATAAAATAAAGCCATTTATGAAGGTTCTTAGTGAGTAAGGAAACCAACTGTTGCATAATGAATCTATTTCTAATCGATTGTTTTTATATTGTATGCTTATTATACAGCCTCTATATATTGTTTATATAGTGAGCTTCTGTCTAAACCTGTTAAAATATGAATTCATCTTAAAGGTGAAATGTGTTTATTATTTTATCCATGGTTTAACGATTTAAAAGTAGTTGTCAGGCACGAATTTGGCGTTGGTCACATGATATTTATCTGTCCATGTTATTGGCTCGCAGCTACAATTTGGTGCAGCGAGACTACTGTATAGTGACAATGCTTCTAAGAAGCTAGGTAGGTATTAAATAAAAATTGGACAGTATGCCACGCAGAGTAATAAAATACAATTTTTTGTTAGGCATGGGCGTCCATAGAGAGGGCTGTTGCCCCCGTCTCTTGACCAAGGGGGAGCGGGGGGGGGGTGTAGATGATATACTTTTTACTAACATGGGGAGGGGGGGGGGGCGGTAGATATATTTTTTTACTAACTTTTGTTAGGGGGAGTTTATGAAACGACTGCGACATTTTTTTTTGTAGGAATCACTTTTGATAGAAGTTCTTGAAAACGCAAAGTTTTGTTTTTTTTTGTAGCCACTTTTGAACGGTGGAGAAAGTGTAGAAAAGGCTATGAAGTATTTTATTTTATAGAAGTCACTTTTGAGAACTTACACGTCTTTTTGGCTACCCCCCTATCACTTTATGTTTATAAAAAACATTAATACCGTGATTTTGTATCGGATTGGCGCGACGATACAGTACTACCTCCTGTTGTTTCTGTGTTACTAAAAAAAAGTCTAGGTACTTACTTTTTCCTCTTTTGAGGGTGCAGCGCAACTAATCGTCAAAAACATACCACTTTAAAAAAAATAATTATAAGGGCACGGAACGCGACGGGCAAAATACTGCGCGAGTTAGTAACCACAGTCAACAAATCCTGGAACCAGCGGGACTTATCTTTTGTTTTTTAAATAAACACGGTGAAAAATTTGTAATATAAGAAAATTTTGATTGAAAAACGATTGACCTTACGAAGTATTTGATAACCAATGCTGAAAACCTTTAGTTTCAGGGTAGGCCTGTGCCTCCTAATTTGGAAAATTTGACAGTATATGCTAATGCTGATGGGGGCGATCGGACTAAAATATTTTTATAATGTTGGCACTTCCCGTTATACTGGAAGTAAGTGTCAACTTGCTTATTTTAAATAGAATACTCTATATATTAATACATTTTTGCATTCTACGCAAGAATTTAGGCATATCTTGTATACCATGTCCTATACCTATGTCTAAGCGTTTTAGATATTTTTAATAGATTTATTTTAATAACTATATACAGGGTGTTTAAACAATACGATTAAAAATTAAATTGAAAAACTGCAAAAAGACTAGTTTTTCAAATGGAAATACACAAATTTTATAATTATTCCTTATTTAGCATTAAAAATAAGGGTAAGTTTGTATATCCCAAAAAATTTTAGTTTTAGAAACATTGCCAATTTAATATTTTTATATGGCGATTTTGCTGCAGATTTTAAGTTTAGTTACTTTTAGTTGGCTATAACGGCGTTGAAAAACAATCAAATGCAAGAAAAATTTATGAAGCTGTCACTTACCATTTAAACATCATTAATTCTCTCATTCAATCATGTCTGTGCGCTTAAATTGTACAAACGAAGATAATTTAAATTTATTTATTATTTATGGAGAATGTGTTAAAGTTATATTAAGAACATGGGACACATTTGCCAATCGATATCTTCAAAGCAGAAGCCATCACAATGTGCTTATTAATAATGTTCAAATGGTAAAATTAGATATTGCTGTTTTTCAACGCCGTCATAGACAACTAAGAGTCACTGAACTAAAAATCTGCAGCAAAATTGCCATATAAAAATATTAAATTAGCAATATTTCGAAAACTAAACATTTTTGAAATATACAAACTTACCCTTTTTAATGCTTAACTAAAAATAATTATAAAATTTAGACTTTTTGCAGTTTTTTCAATTAATATTGTTTAAACACCCTGAATTAATAGTTATCAAAATATTATAAAAAATCTAATAAAGCAGGTCCTTTATAACAAGGAATCCCGCTTAAATTAAATAAATATAAGGCTTCTTTATAGAAAAAATTGATAATTATTTTAAGGCTTGCAAACGTCATTCTTAACAGAAAAATTCAAATATGTCAAAAACGCTTCGATATTTATAGGTATAGGTATACAGGGTGGGGACTTTAAATGAAATAAATTCGATTTTATTAAACCTGCTGAAGTTGCGCCTACAAAATTTAGTATGTGGGGGTTTTGAAGCATGCGGAATTGGATTATGATGTCGGCGCACTTGCCAGATTTCTCAGCTTTGCGCTACACGTAGTAATTTTGTTATTTTAAATGGAATTCACTATTTATTTTTATTGCAGTGAATTAGTGTCAAATTTAGTAAGATCTCAAATTTACAAAATTCTATCTTCACTAGTTTCTGAGCTATGGCAACACTGTAGTTCCCTTAAAAAGTACCGGGACGCTTGTCTACCTCCATAGTTACTAAGTTATTGACAAGCTTCAAGAAAAGTTCTTGTCTTTTCAAAATGGCCAATTTAATTTAAACTTTAAAAATAGAAATTCTCATCATACTATTTAATGGAACTACAGTGTTGCCATAGCTCAGCAATTAGTGAAGATAGAATTTTGTATATTTGGCATCTTATTAAATTGGACACGCCCAATGCACTGCAATAAAAATAAATTGGGCATTCCATTTAAAATATTAAAATTACTACGTGTAGCGCAAAGCTGAGAAATCTGGCAACTGCGCCGACATTATAATTCAATTCCGCATGCTTCAAAACCCCACATACCCAATTTTGTAGGCGTAACTTCAGCAGTTTTAATAATATCGAATTTATTCCAATTAAAGTCCCCACCCTGTACAAAATCTGCCTAGAATTTTACGTAGAATGCAAAAATGTAATAATATATAGGATGTTCTATTTAAAATAAACACGCTGATACTAGGGTTGCCAACCCTCCCGGTTTAGTCGGGAGGCTCCCGCTTTTTACTAAACCTCCCGCCGCCCACGCACTTAAACAAAACTCCCGCTTTTCCGATTACACAACGGACGTCTAATAACTGTACAGCTGCCTTAGAGAGGGGCAACCTTTTTTTTTTAGAAAGCACGTTTGATGAGAGGAGGAAGAAATATAAAAGGCACGCCACAGCGTAAGATCAACGGGGTATCGACTTTTTTTTTAGAAATCATCAATATAATTATTTTAAGCACCTCAAAAAAAACTTGTCCTCCAGGCACTATCCACCTCCCGCTTTTTAATTTTTAAAACCCAACTACCCTAGCTGACACTAACTTTCGGTATAACCGGAAGTACCACCATTATGAAATTTTTTTAGTCCGGTCGTCCCCATCAGCATTACCACGATGGCAAATTTTGAAAATTTTCCTATGTATAGTTTTCCATATATAGTTCGAAGCGGTTCCCGGTGGAACACGAACACCCTGTTTGCAGGTGCTTTTATACCTATTATTCTATTATTAATTAACACTTCAAACTTTCTGCTCTACCTAACTTTATTTTTTGTAAATATTCTATAGCTTTAATAATAAAATAAGACAAAATTTAAAAGATATATCCGTATAACGATTAGATACATTATTTTAACTAATACAATAACAAGTAAAATACTTATTTTCCTCAAAACAAATTTCTCATCTTCGAAATAAAATCAACCGAAACTCATTAGCATAAGAAAGAACCTGCCGCCTCGACTCGTGGTTTCAGTGTGTGTCGATGTTTACGGAATATTTTTCACCACGTCATAAGCTCGCTAGTATGCCCACTTCGGGTGAGACTCTCTTGCAAATAAATTTCTTGCTGCACAAAGTTCCGCCTTAAAGAAAAATGGTTTTCACTTCCATAACATAAGTTTTTTTATTCTATATCTAATAGTTACAACTAAAACCGTTTCGTTGGTTTAACATGCTATCTCTGGATAGAGAATAAAAAAACCAAGATAGGCACGTGAACCCTTTTTTTTCTAAAATGCCCCGCTCCAATGCTACAGCCTGTCAAAGTCTAAAAATGAAAAGAGAGAAAAAGAATATTTTAAACGTCAATATCTCAAAAACAATTGAATATGATATGTATATTTATACAAAATATACGTAAAATGTCATAGCGTATTAGAAAATAATATAATACTTATAGAGTAAATTATATTTAAAAAAAAATATGTTGGATATGCTCTGACAATTTGGGACACCCTGCATAATTTAAAATTATTTTTAATTGTAGATATAATGCCTCCTTTTAACTCTGACTTTGAAAAATATAAAAAAGTTGGGTATGATGCTATAGAGTCCTGCGTTAAGAGTGGGCCACCCTATATGTATCCAACACATTATTTTACTTTTAACAGTTTTTAACAAACTACATGTTACTATTTTGAAAGTAAAAGTCATTATTATATATTATTTGTCAAAATGACAACGTCCCGTTTGTTATATGTGCGATCCTAATGGTTGCCCACCTTTTCTAGTGGCCTTTATTCATTAAACAATTTGTAACAACCAGCTATCACCGGTGTAGATTGTTTTCAGCATGCATTATATAAAAATTAATTAATAATAAATTTCGCAGATGAGAACAAAATCGGCTATATTCGTGACCTGAAGTATTGTAGCCGAACGACAATTTTATTAGTATCCCCTTCATTGGATTCACTCCTCCGCGAATCCCGATTGATACCCTATTTGTAGAGTCGGAGGCTTACTTGTATCCTTGTATCGCAAATGTGTTTATGTACTAAGTACACCTAACAGTACCTTCTTTATGAATGAAATACCTTGTCTAGGGTAACTGGTCTAAGGGTAGGAACATTATGTAAAATCTTGGCCCTCCTCTGGAACCTCCGCCAGCCTTCAAGTCATTTTAAGATGACATTTAAAGGTATCCGAACTGTATGGGTAGGTAGCTTTTTGTATAATAGTGTCCAATGTGTGTGTGTCAAATAAACTCTATCTATACAGGGTGCTACAAATTCGCGTGCGTGTAGGGGGATCTCGAAAACGGTAAGAGATACGACGATGGTTAAATTGAGGCAAAGTTGCGTATTTTGGGGCTTAATAATTTGGCGAAAGAAAATGTTAAATAACCCGAATGCTTTCGGATATATCCGAAAAAAACCGAAATTTTCAGTTTTGGTTTTTCATTTTTTGCGCCTTTATTTTTGACTTTGGCAAAAAACAAGAAACATTTTTTTATAGCCGTTTTTTATGATATACTTACAACATTGCCTTTTTAATTTTTAAATGCCACGTTTCGTTCTTTGGATACCACCATCAAGTCATTTTTTTTAAATACGGACCTGGATTTTTTATTGCGTTTTTAGGGACTTATAGGGTTAAGAAACCTAATACAATTAAAACATTTTAAAAATTTTAAGGTTTCGTCATCAAATAATTATTATTACAAATCAATATTTAAAATTATCCCTTTTTACCCATTACGGCCCTGGCAATTATTTTTAGGATTAAATATTAAGATTGCATTAAAGGAAGTAAGATGTATGGTTTAAGCCATTAATTATTTTAATAAAATTAGTCAGACAGTCAAGGTCAAATATTTCAGCAGGTCAATAAAACGCATAGTTTTTAAAGCATGGGAAGTAATTATATTTTTTATCAATGTTTTTATATTATATCTTATCATTACACTTACTTTAATTCGTATAATTTTGTCCTGAGACCTTAAAATATTTTAAAATAGAAAAGGGACACTCATGAATGAAAAAGATGTACATAGCAGTAGAGTGAAGTTAAAACAAAAATTTGAAGGTTCTAGGGCAAAACTTTAAGACAGATAATAGTAATCGCTATCTATAACAATTTTTGCTTACTGGATAATACATCTAAAAAAAATAGTGAAATCATAACGAAAAATAAAAACATTTAATAACATGTTAATTTAATTCACACTAATATGTCACTAATCAACATTAATATTTCTTTGTCTAATTGTATCGTATTTTATTTATAGGTATCTAACTAAAAAATCTTAAAACTATAAAAGGGACTAACATTTTTTTAAATAATTTACAGGGTCGTAAGGAAATAACATAAATTGATCATTTTAAATGTATTATTTGATGACGAAACATTAAAATTTGTAAAATGTTTTAATTGTATTAGGTTTATAAAGCCTATAAGTCCCTAAAACCGTAATAAAAGATTCAGTTCCGTATTTAAAAAAAATTGACTTGATGGTGGTATCCAAAGAACGAAACGTCTCATTTAAAAATTAAAAAGGCCATGTTGTAGATCATAAAAAACGGCCATAAAGAAGTGTTTTTGTTTTTTTGTCAAGTCAAAAATAATGGCGCAAAAAATTAAAAACCAAAACTGAAAATGTTGGTTTTATTCGGATATCTCCGAAGGCATTCGAAATATTTAGAATTTTCTTTCACCAAATTATTAAGCCCCAAAATACACAACTTTGCCTCAATTTAACCATCTAACCATTTTAAAAAGGTTTCTTTTTGGAAATAGAATTAACCACTATAAAAATCTAGCAAAATTGATCCATTGTTAAATTTTTATCGTTACATTGTACATATTTTAAAAGCGATTTAATTATTTGCACATGCCAAAATCTAATTTAAAAGCAAAATCAACTACCGGATCTCGATTAAACAAACTATAAAGCAGTTTACAGTAACGGGGTAGGTACAATATTGTGGCGTTTGGTGTTTTATTTCCAAAACGACTATTTCGAGATATACAAATGCGGAAATAATATGGAAATGTATATTTGAATCGACATTTCGAAGCGGCGCGGTGCTGTTCAGCGACACACATTTGCAATAGTCATGGCCGACACGTTTGTCTGTCGTTTTTATTAATGGCACAAGTGCGGTATATTTGCAATTAGGGAGGCCCATAAATAATCCAAGTGGCTTAATTTGAAAAGCGTAGCGGCACAGCTACCTTTTTTGTCACTTTATTAATAACCGGTCAAATTACGTATAGAAATACCCATTAATATTGTCTACAATGTACAAAATTATTTTTTATACAAAAGGTTACACGCCAGTTACCAAATAATAGTAGTTTGTACAACAAGGATGGATAAGGTTGCATTATTGATAAATCTATTATACAGGGTGGCCCAATTGTCTGACAAAGTAATATACCATCTCTACTATTAAAGATATCAAGAAAAAGTTTCTATAAAAGTTGTGAGGTATAAAAAAACATATGTTCTAAAATTATTTTTAAACATACAGGATGGTCCAAAAAAGTAGGACAATAAAAAGATACATATTTTAAATGGAACACCCTATGTATTTTAGCATTTTTTGTTTCCTTACAAAATTATCCATATGACGCCATATTTAGTTTTTTAATTTTTTGCAACGTTGCATAAAATACAAAATTCTTAAATTTTTTTAAAAAACATGATAGTAAAAAATTACCTGTATTTCTCAATAAGAGTATCGAACATCGAAAATTTCTTGTCAGCTCTTAAGTTTAGAGATAGAAAAACTGTCTTAAATGTTTAAGTACCTAAAATTTTGTACAGGGTGTTTTCTGTTGACATCCAAATTTACAAAATTTTAAAATACAATAACTCTGTTTTTTCAAATGAGACACCCTATATTTATTAGGCTCGTCTGATAGATATTATAAGTATCTTTTATTATTGTTAAGTCAAACCTATATCTAAATTTACTAGTTTTGGCAATATTTCTATTTTTATTTAAATTTTGGTGAAAAAAACTATAGTTTTAATTTTTCTAGTATGCCATGACCAGCAAAGTAAAAACAAATGTAATTGAATATAATGTCATATTATAGTTAATTAATAACCATAGTTAGTTACCTATTTATTTAATTAAACAAAACTTCTTTTTTATTACACAACTTGATATTGAAAATAAGTTCACAAACATTATAAATATAATAATTATAAATATGAAATTATATTCAATTACATTTGTTTCGACTTTGCTGGTCATGGGTTACTAGAAAAATAAAAACTATAGTTTTTTTCACCAAAATTTAAATAAAATCGAAATATTGCAAAAACTAGTAAATTTAGGTATAGGTATGAATTAACAATAATAAAAGATACTTACAATATATATCAGACGAGCCTAATAAATAGGTATAGGGTGTGTTATTTGAAAAAACAGAGTTATTACATTTTAAAATTTTGTATATTTTGATGTCAACAGAAAACACCCTGTAGAAAATTTTAGGTACTTAAAGATTTAAGACAGTTTTTCTATCCCTAAACTTAAGAGCTGACAAGAAATTTTCGATTTTCGATACTCTTATTGCGAAATATAGGTAATTTTTTACTATCATGTTTTTTACAAAATATTAAGAATTTTGCATTTTGTTTGGCAACGTTGCAAAAAATTAAGAAACTAAAAATTGCGTCATATGGATAATTTTGTAAGGAAACAAAAAATACTAAAATATAAAGGGTGTTCCATTTAAAAAAATGTATCTTTTTAATATTCTACTTTTTTGGACCACCCTGTATGTTTAAAAATAATTTTAAAATATATGTTTTTTTAAACCTTACAACTTTTATAAAAACTTTTTTTTGATATCTTTAATAGTAGAGACGGTATATGACTTTGTCAGACAAATGGGCCCCCTGTAGATGCGTATAGATTTTGTTATACTTATTAAACAAATTTATAACATATTATAAAGCCTATACGAAGTCAGTGTAACAGCCAGGATACGATCAATTTCCTATGGCTACGCATTGAAATAAAAATTATAATCCTCATTGACAGCTCCTCATCGAAAGTCCACGTGGACTTGATGAGGTTGTCTTGACAAAATGAGGTTGAGATTACAAGACTAGCACCTTTGATTGGTCCGTACCGAAATTCTTTGGGTAAAGAGTTTTTTTTATGCATTGTCCAACTTAGAAGCATTTAATATGATTTTTAAGGGACAGTGCGGTACAGCGTAGTTTCAGTTTAAGTATTTTGTTAGTTTTATCAGTATTGTTTGTTGTATTGTTTTATGTTTCGTGTAAATTTATTTTCATTTACTTAACTTTGTTGTTGTTAATAATAATGGCGTTCTGGAGACAAGGGCGTCGATAATTTTTTCTTTTGGGGGGGGGGTAACAAATTAACAAGATAAATTGAGGCAGCTCGCCGAGCGGTTCTCCGCAACACATACTTTATTTCTGCATTATTCATTGACGTCACACGTATTGATGGTTGCATAGTATTATATGCGTATTAGCTATCGAAATATTGTAATTAAATTAATAAAATATTATAATTATGTATTTTTAATTAATTAATAAAATTGGTGATAATACACTTTTGTTTTCTTTCGTCAAGTGTAGGCAAAAAACTTTTTTGGTCAATCTTGGGAGGGGGGGATGACCCCATTACCCCCCCCCCCCCTATCGACGCCCTTGTCTGGAGACCTTTTGATATATCTGATGGTAAAAGGGAAACTAATAATCTCGAAACCAATGCAGTTGCAGAGCCTTCGAAATTTCGTAATAAATACTTAAATATTCAAGCACAGAGAATTATTTTAAATATCAATACATGCTTGAAAAGTGAAAATCAGAAAGCCTCAGAAAATTACATAGTAAAAAGAATTCCTCAGCTTACTAAACTTCCATCTTCCACGCTCTAAAATGTATATAGTAATTCAGGTAGGAGAAAGAAGGTCTGTTTTAAAAACAATTACGCTCCCAATCAAGCGATATTCGTTTATAATATATATTAATATGTAGATATTATGAAAACTATAATTCATTATTTTCCCATTTTTACAGTCGCAAGGCACGCCTATGTTTCATAAAGGAGAAGCCGGCTATAAGTAGAGATTTAGGTTTTTTTGCTGTTTACACTGACTTCGTATACATATAAATTATATAATTTAGTGTCTCGAAAAAGAAGGTGGAGCCTCAGTAAATACAGGGTGATTCTTAAGTTGATACTTCTTTTTTAGCTGCGTATAGAAGGCATTAAAATACACAACATTTTCAAATACCTTTTTTCAAAAAACTCAAAAATAAGTACTTAGGTACATTCATTTATTATACTACGAATCAAATACGGTTCTGCCTAACTTGCCCGTTGAGTACCATTAAGAAAACTTTTGGGTGTTGGATGAGCCCGCAAGGGAAAGCGTTCTGCGTATAATCTCAAAACACTTCGCCACACTCACAGTAAATTACCACCTTATCTATTAATTCATTGTTTTCAAATTTTACTACTAATTTAAAATTAACTTTCTTCAGAAAAACACACCACATCGGATTGTTCAACATTACCCGTATGACCAATACTAATAAAAGATAAGAAAAACAACAGAAACTATAGCAGGGTATGTTTTGATGCCAGGCCCTCACTTTGATTTTTTACTTCTCTATCTCGCCTATTTTTAAGTTTTTTGAAAAAAGGTATTTGAAAAAGTTGTTTATTTTAATGCCTTCTATACACAGCGAAAAAAGAAGTATCAACTTAGAAATCACCCTGTATAATAAACTGTGATTGGTCAGCACCTTTAAGAATGTCACAGAGAAATATAATTTTTATAAAGTTGTTGTCAACTAATGGGAAATTTCCGGATTCGTGAAAACAAAGCACAAACGAATGATAGGTTGGCGTTGCGTCTCCATAAGGAAAAGGGAACTTTTTACGCAGTGTTATATTCGTAGGATATTATTTAGGATCAGTTGTGGTTGTGAAACATAAATTATTTTACGTATTTTCTTGTTGCTAAAAAGTTAAAATCTATACAAATTTCAAAACAAAATTCAGTTCAGTAAATTATCCAATAAATTATGCTTCCAAAATCGACGCCTTATCTTCATACCTCTATTATTCACTGAAAGCTCGATTTTCACATAAAAATTTCTATATATATAGTTTTTTTTTATAATCAGAGATAAGATCCCTCGACATAAAGGTCTTGAGGTAATACCAGATCATAAATGAAAATATCATTTCGTAGAAATATTCGGAAAATCGCTTTCTTCTAAATAACAGTGGTATGATCAATACGACGCTTCTATAGGTATATTACCATTGAAAATTAATTCGTTTTTTATCTGTAATCGCGATTATGTAGTATCTGTTAAAGCGGAGTTGATAATGAAATTGTAATCTTCTTCGTAATATTGCTTTAGTTGCTTTGAAAGTAGATTTATTTGGGCCAAACAGGCTTGTTTCATTTACAGCTAATTTCGCCAATTACAAGTTTTCTTGATTGGAAATTGTCTAACAGAACGAGATTATTTCCTGTTACGTCCAATATAATTTTCAAACCTTGTTATTTCACAGTATATTCTGAATAGAACCCCTACTCTGGACCTACCTTTGTAATGTCTTTACGTTAGTATTAATAGGGTAACCTATCAGGCGTAAAATTACTTTTGTCATCCCGCAAATTTATCCTTTAATTAGAAGCCAGCATCTCTGTTCATTCTAAGCATTTAACGTTGGATTCATGAATATATTTAGTTGTGAATAGTAAGCTGTAAGGTATGGGGCTTTACATTACGAATTAGGTAGCTTAGCGATAAAATTTTATGCAAATTAGGACGACATGTCAGAGTATATGAATTAATTATTCCGTATAGATATGCCACTGTTTTTTTTAAATCTTAATTAAATAATAGTGCCCAGAGCTAACTACGGCAGACCTAGACATAATTGTTTTTAGTTAAAAACAAAGGACAATGACCTGGACACGAACTCTTAAGTGAGTCTATGGGTGGACCTGAGTTAGAAATAAGATCAGATCACATAAATCCAAGGTTTTCATACCATACGAGGTCGTAATTATTGAACGAAACGCATGGAACAACAAAACACCAGAAACTACTACTGGGGTAATTATCTGGTACATAGACGGCTCTAAAACCAAAGATTATACCGGACCTGAGATGCACGGAGTAAAATCGGAGGAAAACTTATTTTTCACCCTGGGAAGGTCTCCCACAGTGTTCCAAGCAGAAATCTACGCCATATTACACTGTGCGTATGAAAACAATATGAGAGCTTACCTCCATAAGCAGATCCATATATACTCTGATAGTCAAGCAGTGCTTAGATCATTAATATGCAACAAGGTAACCTCAAGACTGGTATGGGAATGTTAAAGGGAATTGGAGGCCCTAACAAAAGCAAACAAAGTGATACTACAGTGGGTACCAGGACACGAAGGTATTACATGGAACGAAAAAGCCGATGAACTTGCTCAAAGAGGCTCAGAAAATACATTCATTGGTCCAGTATTGGCACTCGGGGTAGCAAGGTGCACGGTACGAGAAGCCATAAAGCGATGTTGTGATCAAGGGTGAATACAAAATTCACTGGAACAACAGACAGGGATTACATCATAGTAAGTGTTTCAATCCAGACCCGAAACTAACGAAAGAGCTGCTTCAAATGAACAAGAATCAGCTAAAAACTATTACAGGAATTCTAACAGGACACATGGCTGTCAAGAATCATCTACACAGAATGCAACTGTACAATGAAGACCTTAACTGCAAATTGTGCGGACAAGCTAGGGAAACAGTACAGCACATAGTCTGCCATTGCGAGTCCCTACATCGGAAGAGATAACGAATATTCGGGCAACCAAAACTGGAACCAAAGGACATCCCCCAGTTGATCTGCAGAAACTGGTGCAAGGGTCTGGAATCACCGAATGGGTGTGAAGAATCAAACAGGGCGAGCACAATGGGCCAAACCTGGCCTAAGTGCATCCGGCCTATGGACGGGCCTCGAAAACAAAAAGGTGAAGGATGAAACTTACGTTTTCGTAGTATACTGAATAAATTCGTCTTGTTCGGACGTTTTTCTTTCTACTTTATATACTGAATTGAATCAAACGAAATTTTGCAAAAGAGTAAATGGTGGGTCGTATTCCCTTTTTAATGCCTTTTCCAACGAGATATCACAATAAATACCTTTACATTTGAAAAAAAAGTTGGGGGTTCGTCCCCCAAAAGATAGATACATTTTATAAAGACGCGAAAGTATGCCAAACTAAAAATAAACGCAGTCGTAGGTCTGTATTGTTTTATCAAATACTTTCTAATACTGAATTTATTCCAGTTAAAAATTCCACTCTATATGATGTCCATATTGCAAGAGAATGTAAACTGAGTACGATGGCCAATCCACATACCCTGTATGAGTGTATCGTGTTAGAACCAACAATTCTTATGCATAGACAAGATGTAACTTTTGTCTTCAAAATTTTAAACCATTTTTAAACCAAAAATTTCAAGCGCATAAATCTTATCTATACGAATAAAGTGTTGGATTCCATTTTCTTTTTGCAGTCAAAGCGTTTAATTGAATTCCAAAACTTAGCAGGAGATTCGAGTCTGCCGCAAAGGACACCTTATTGAACAAATGGAAAAAGTCTCGCCTGTGTGTTTTACCGCATTTGGCTGTCAGGTAACAGACTTTAATTGGCGCTGTGTTTGTTGGAATGCAGCCGAATTCCAGTGAAATTACATTAATAATTTCTAGACTAAATCTGATCTCGACAGACTGTTACAAAATAAATATTTATAATTACCGAGAGCGATACTGTAAACAGTGGGACATGTTGAAATAATTAAATCCGCGGATAGCAAAATTGTGTAATTTGGCATTTAATCAAAACTTATAAATTAATTGATAATTATACAATTAAAGCATCGAAAAATACCTTTAGGTGTTTGATTTTAGATTTAAATATTATTAAAAAAATAAAATTATTATTTATGTTGTTTTTTAAATTTCTTGAACTTCTTTATTTAAAGCATAATGAAGACGGTAGCAATACTTTGTGATATTTCCAATGCCTGTTTCGTTGTTTCTGGAGGTGCTTACATTGTAGCTTTCCCTAGATTCCTAGTAAGGACGAAACGACCAAAAAACAGATGCATTACTTTGTCCGCTTACCGCTAACGTAGCTTTCTGTTCGTTAGAACTTTTGTGAGAAGGACTAAAAATATTTTCCCGACACTTAACAAGTTTATATTTTTTAATGTACTCTCTTTACCTAAAATGTTGGGGTTTTACTTTATTTCCAGTCATACCGGAAGTAGGTCTTAATTATGTTAATTTAAATATAATATGAATCTTTTATTTTTAGATTTTGCTCAAAATTCAAAAGAAATCTTGTCTAATACATCTAAACTAAATAGTTTTTTAGATATTGGTATTTGAAAATGACACTTATGGGACCTTTCAGACTATAGCATATTCACTGTGAATTTTAAAAAAAGTCGTTCCCTTTCCCCCTTTAAAAAAATTCTACCCGCTGCGCTGGTTTAACAACACATCTAAAACTTAACCGAAAGTTAATATTTTTAATTGGAAAACAAACATTTTTTTAAGATGCGCCTATTAATTTGTTAAAAATTTAGGTTTTAATTGATAATATCTCAAGAACTATTCAGTTTAGAGGTTTGGTCTGTTATAAACCCGCAATAAAAATAGTCCTATTTAATATAACAAGGCTTACAGTTACTTTCGGTATCACCAGAAGTGATAGAGCAAAAGCTAAAATTTTAGGTAAGCATATTCAAAAATATAAAGTCGCAAAATTCCAAGAAAATATTTATTTAGGTTTTCGTAAAAGTTCGAACGAACGCCTGTCGTGAACTATTCTAAATCATCTCAAACTATCAGCAGATAATTATTCTACTCCTTCAAAAGATATATTTTCTTTCTTAACCCTTTTTTCAATTTACAATTTTAATGGTTTTGGTTAAACTTAATTTTTTTCTATAACGACTACAACAAGATAATCCAGATATATTATAGATAATAATTTAATTGAGACATTTGTTGTCTCTCCCAGACATCACAATAAATCTGGCAATTAATTAATTTCACTCAAAAGCTGTCTGACATTCCGACGTATTTAAACCTGCTACCTGAGAGCTCCTGCGGTTGAAACTACGGGCGAGACTATTTCGATTTGCTCGATGGGGTGACCATTGAGGTTTCGACTCGAGTCGTAGGGTGACTTAAGGAATTCAATTATACGGTTTCTGCTTAAGGTTTTGAACAACAAAGAATTAAAAATAAATGAATTGAAAGAGAACACTACAGTAAGCTGAACTTAAAAATAAAACTATCTTTAATCTTTAAATTCTGATTTTAGACAAAAAAACTATTTTGTGTGACACATAATTTATTATGTTTTCATGAGAAGGAAAACATCGTTACCAGTTTACAAATATTTGTGTGCAGCGTATTTGCAAAATCGTTATTAACCAAAAGGAAAGAGTTAAATAATAAACATTTATTATTTATCAACATCGATTTTCACTTGTTTTGGACCATTTTTATTAATCAAATATGTTTCATTTTTTTGGTGTAGTCAGCTCCGAACATCACGGCTCAATAAGTATTATTAAATATGCTTACAGGGTGTTTTTTAATTGAGTGCCGATCCTTAAGATTGTGAATCCTTGGGTGATTTTAACAAGAGAAGTTAATATTAAGATATGTCCTAAAGTTCTTCATTTTTGAGCTACAGGATGTTAACATTCTTTCAAAAATATAACTTTTTTATCATCATTATTATATCATAACTCTTAGATATTTTTGTGAAATTTTGTACACACCTCTTAATCATTAAGGAGCATTTTTGACTTAAAAGATTTTTTAAATTTTTACCAGTGACGTCCATACGGGGTTTGAACTAAATATTTTTAAAGAAAAAAATGGTACGCCACTGATTTTTCTAAAAACCAATTTTTTATGCAAAAAGGGTGCATCATACGAAAGTAAGTCTATAAACCAAATTTGCTCCGAAATAAATGAGGATTTTAAATAAGTTTGGTTTTTAGAAAAATCAGTGGTGTACCATTTTTTTATTTAAAAATATTCAGTTCAAAACCCGTACGGGCGTCACTGGTAAAAATTAAAAAAAAAATTTAAGTTAAAAAATGTTCCCTAATGATTAAGAGGTGTGTACAAAATTTCATAAAAATATCTAAGAGTAATATAATAATTATGATAAAAAATTTATATATTTATATTTTTTTAAAAATGTTACCACCCTGTAGTATCGGCACTCAATTAAATAAACACCCTGTATATCCATAAAGAATATACACAAAAAAAACCGACAACACCAAAGTACCCTAGCGTGCTTATTTACGTTAGGTTTTTAATTCGTTCTTTAAATACATGAAAACTCACAGGAAGTGTTTGTGTATGTCTTTGTTTACATTTTGATATTTATGGCTATAAAATTAATAATACTGGTCTAGCCCTGATAATGGCATATACTACACCAAAACAATGGCACTAATTTGATAAATAAAAATAAATGGTAAAATTAGTTGACGAAAGGTAATTTATCTAATAATTTTTATTTAATACCGTAAGGCTAAGGAAACTTGTTGGATTATCTTGTGTTCACAAAGATAAAGTTTAGATACATTCACAAGATTAAGTCTTATCCAACTACTAAATTATAAATTCGAGCCAAATAAACCGCAATATTAAGATATCAGATTGCTCATTATCCCTTTAAATAGACATATTTACGTAGTTTGTGCAAGATTTTACTAAGATAAAAGGGTATAATGCAACTAAATCTATTTGTTCAAGTTAAATAGAAAGGAATCTATGTCGTTGTTAGTATTTGGCAACCCAAGAATTTGCTTGTTGGGGCGAATCCCCAAAAGGCTTTTGTAGAGCCCTGCCTATTATCGGTAATTCCCGAGACGCGTTTGGTTCATTCAGTGCCGTGCTAAAATGATGTGAGGTGTTTTATAATTTTTATTCTGTAAAAAAATAAGATATAATCATTTGTTGGTTAAGGCTCTAAGCCGATGTGCTCGATTTGAAAATTTCCTAAAAAAAATTGATTGACAATAAGTTTATTTATAATTCCACTATATTTTCCAGTAAAATGATAGTAATCTGTAACCTTTAAATAAATTAATTTAATGGGTGTGTTATATTACTGTTGTCAACTTTTTTTAGTTGGTATTGATGTTGTAAAAGAAGCGACTTCTGGTTGAAAGCATTCGTGGGCTTAATAATAGATATTAGAAATATGGCTCTCAAAGGTCAAAGTTCAGGAGGCTTAATACATTTTAGCTGATCGTGGAAAGGTGGAAAGTAAAGGAAGCTACTTTTTATTACAATTCAACAAAGATAATAATCACTAATTATGAATAGCATGTTTTGGGTTCTTGATACTGTATTCTTATATTTTATAGCTATCTGGATCATTGCAAGCGTTTAATTTGGTTTGTTATTTTATTTTATTTTTTATTTTATTTTTAAAACTCTAAAATAAATTCATAAAACCATCTATTCCAAAAATGTTCTAACTGTTGTAGGTATGAAAAGTGATTGGGCGCTTAGTAGTTTCTCGAACATCAATAGTTGAATTAGAGGACGACAGTTAAAAACTGTTTCTACTAGAATGGTTATTTTTTTTTAAAACTACTATAGCAGTAGACAATACGCTTTCTAAATAGTAGTTGCTCGTATTCTGCCTTTCACAACTTCCCAAATTTAAAAGAATATGTTAGAATAAAATTGCGCCTTCCAACATTTAAGAAATATTAAGGAAGAATTTTTCGGACATTAGAAGTATAACAACTATTAACTCTCGTCATAGTTAAGAATTGCCTTTGTTTCTACCTAATTATTTAGGCTTATACTACTGGGGTTACTTACTAATTTAATATTATAATTCTGTAGATTACAAGAGTCATATGCTATGATTAATAATGTTTTTTGCTTTTACTAAAACTTAAAACTTTGTGGTTTAAAAAAATATAAAGACTATGCAATTCCAAAACTCTTCAACTTCTTCAACTTTTAAATATACAATATAGTATTCTCAGTGAATGATTACCCGTTCATCATAATTTATTCGTCATTAAAATCGTACGAATCAAATCGATGAAATATGGTCAAAATAAAGTCTAATTTTATAAATATTGGCACAATGTGCCTAATGTCCCGATGCACGGGTTTCATACATGCAATATTATTCATAGATTTAATAGATCGTTCAAAAGCACTTTAAAAACATATCTTTATAAACAAAGTATGAATATTTAATTTTTTAGCATATATCTTCATTTAGATGACTTTTGCCACCGTCGTTGTTTTTTTCGTGACAAACCATTAAAAAATACATATCATAAACTACTTACCGAAACCACAACAGAACGATAATAAAAGCTCCGAAAAGAACTATTTTTACGAATCAATTTTCAAGGCATAAAAATATAAAAAAATTATGAATCAAAATGACAACCAAAAAAAAAACGAAAACGTCGAAAGTAAACAAACTTCCAAAAAATATTCAAGTGTAATAGTCAAATCAATCTGCAACTCTTTCTTATAATTTTTTCTCTGTCTAGCACGTTTCATTGGCAACGTCGTATTGTGCCCCAAAATAGTGCTCCTAAGACGTTGGTGTATATTTTTATTCACCTTTATTATTGTAATACATAAAGATGGGGAGATGTAAATCATGTTTTTTTTTTATTTTTTTTTTATTTTATGATAAAACACCTGCACTGTAGGAAAAATCCTTTAAGGCGCTCTGGGAGCGGTGCAAGTGCGAAAAAAGCGATTAACGTTGGTCTTGAAACGTTGAAGATTGTATTCATAGGGAAACACGACCTCAGGAAGATCATTCCACAAAGATGACGTTCTCCAGATGAAAGAATTCTTGAACAATGAAGTTTGAGGAGTACTAAGCTGAACAACATATATGGATGAGCGGCAGTGGTTCGCCGTGTATTTCTGTTTTGCATTGCTCTAGGTGGAATCAAGTGGGCAATGTCAGTCGAACACCTGCCATGGAAATATCTGTAAAAGAGAGCCAAATCACCAACCTGTCTTCGATGCTCCAGGCTATCGAGGGTCTTGGTCAGCTCGGGATCGCCGATCAGACGAACGGCTCTCCTTTGAATGGAATCCAGTAGCCGAAGGGTGTGCTTGGGTGCAGAGCTCCAGACATGAGAGCAATATTCTAATGATGGTCGAATCTGGGCTTTGTAGAGTGTCAAAAGTTGATGAGGTGTGTACAACCTTTTGGTGCGGAAAAGTACACCAAGTTTCTGTGCAGCTGCCTTGGCAATTGCAACGTGATCATGCCAAGACATATAACCTCCCAGATTGACCCCCAGCAAATTAATAGACGGTGCCAGGGGAATTGCGTGTCCTGCCATGACTATATCCGGTTCTGCAATGTTAACCTTTTTGGAGAAGACTGCTGCCTGGGTTTTCTTAGCATTAAACTACGACTTGGTTACTGTCACCCCAAGCCAAAATTTCTTCCAGGTCATTGTTGAGGCGCAATACTGCATGCTACCTGCGAAGATGTGCGTCGGCAGCGGATGTTTGGGGAGTTAAGGTAAAAGATGAGACAAGTGTGCTGTCATCAGCAAAGCTATAAATTGGATTTTGGGTTTTCACTAAAAGGTCGTTAATATACAGTAAAAAGAGGGTAGGCGACAATATGGACCCTTGAGGAACACCGGCATTGATGGTGAAGGTGTCTGAGAGAAACCCGTCAATCGCCACTTGCAGAGAACGGTTCTTAAGGGAGCTGGTTAACCATAAACAAAATCCATTAGGCATACCGTAGGATCGCAATTTACTTAGAAGCCCATCGTGCCAAACACGATCAAAAGCCCTAGAGATGTCCAGTGCAACAGCCCGGGATTCTCCATGATGTTCGATGGTGTTGCTCCAAAGATGGGTGACATATGCCAAAAGGTCACCTGTTGATCTGGACTTACGAAAACCGTATTGATGGTCGCTGATAATGTTAAGCTAAATCATTTTGAACAATGACCTACGAGTAAAGAACCATTATAAATACTGTTGCATCAATGTGATAAAATAATTAAATTTAAAACTTTAATCGTGTGTTCGTTTTTATTTAAGTACAACATCAATTTTCTAAAAATAGAACTAGAATATTCTCTATTCTGGCTTATTTTTTATTTTAGGTCAAATTATTTACCTGTACTGGTATTTATATTAATATTGTTAATTTAGCTAAAATATTTTGTAAATCCATATTTGGTACAAAAGCATTCATTTTAGTTATTATAAATTTTACTAATATTATATACTCAAATTACATCACTGTCCATTTAATATTAAACAGCAATTAAACAAAAATTTTCATTAAAGTATTTATAAAAAACCATTTTCATATTTTTGCGCTGTGTTGCATTATTTAATGCGCTAATTCCATTTGGCCTATTTTTAATGTCCTAAAAACCATGCGAATAACATATTACAATAATTTATGTGACAGGTAAAGTGCTCACGCAATTTAAAATCATAAATATAAAATGAATTGTGCAGTGTATGTTTAAATTATATAGTTTTATACGTTTGATTTACCCATATTAAAGTTTATTTTAATCATAAATATGCAATAGCTGATATAAATTAATAAATTGTTTAGTATTACATACAACCGGCAAATTATACAATTTCTTGTACATTATTTATACGGTAATTTAACATAAATAATACGACATACAAGGTCATACAAATTTGATGTTATAGGGCAGGGATGGCAAACCTTTGGCGCACATTACATTATTGGTACACTACCAAATAATTTAAGTACAGCAATAATTGAGTCCTTTTTTGGGTTAAAAGCAATTTTTTTTCTTTAAAAGTCCTTAACAAAAAGAGTATAAAGTTTTGGGGGCAACGATCTTCTCTTTTATGTAAAATTTACTTTGGCAACGAAGCAAGAGGTTGAGTAGTGTTTCACGAGATGGGAAATCTCGCCTTTTTGAAAAAACTCCCGTTTCGTCTCGCAAACCGAGACGAGTATGTTCTCAAATCTCGTCTAGCTAATATCTCTCAAAATGTTTAATCTTCTTGTCTCGCGACAGTTCCGCAATTTCTCGTTTTTGCAATATCACGTCATATTGGAACAAACAAATGTAAAGGTTATTTTAATTTTGGTAAAAGTGTTGTCACCAGTTTTTTCTTTATCGAGATAGACGCCCCCAAGATAGGGACTGGGTCAGTGAGAGTGCCTAATTAAAATTTTACACTTTACAAATTTGGTAGGCAAAAAGTGACTTCTAAAAAGAAGGGCGTCGCTGTCGTTTTAATTGTTTTATTTGAAAAACAATGCGAGTGTTGCAAAGTGATTTTTTTTTAAATATCCAAAATGTCCCAAAATTTATCGATTTTACACAAAACACCGTAATGGGGAAATTGACTTGAAAATTTTATAAATTAGTAAATTTTCATTTTGTCTTTAGATTTCGGAAATTTCCTTGCAATGGCAACGGGCTAGATTTACTTAGGGCCACGACGGGATGAAATTATTTTACAAAAGCTATCCCATTCGGCCCCATTGATTTTGATTGTGATCAAACTAAATTAACAATTTATAAATCTACTAGATTCTCAATTGATTATCCGAATCGACACGATATATGGGATAATCCCAAGGTGTCCAGGTCAGTACGGTAACTTCGTGGTAAATTTCTGTTAAACCGAAAGTTATAATTTTGTTACATATACTAACCTGTCAATGTAATATTATTACTGTAAATAACTGTTTTCTAAAAAAGTTTGATTTGATTACGCATTATGGCAAAATTGTTATAAACACCGTCAATAAAAAAAACAAAATATTTTTTTATTTTGGAATTCAATTGCACACGTATAAAATTCTAGATTTTTAAATTCTGATTTTTTTTTCTATTCTCTATGAAACTTTTTTATATAGGGTGCTTAAAAAATTCAAAAATATTAAATTCTGTCAAGAGTACCTTTATTTTAGAGCAAAATGATGAAGATAAAAAATTCGAAATATTAACTAAATACTTCACTTCTTGTTTATGTATTTTATCAAAAATTAATATACCTACTTTTTTAGATAATTTTACCTTTTTTAGCTCATCTTACTATTTTTTATAATAAATGTCTAAATTTAAAAGTCTAAGATGATAACTGGTGATCATAAAGTTTAAATCTTAACTTATGGAAATCGGCGATTGAAAAATAAATTTAGGAACAGTCGGGCTAAATTTTTAAAAAGTATCTAATAAATTCTTTGATAAAAGCAATGCGGCCACCATTTAGTTATATCGTTGAAATCCCCCTTTAATCTTTAAGGAAACGAGCTCAAAATTTGCCAAATAAGTTAAATTCAAAAAATCTTAAAACACAAAAAAATTAAACGTTTCAAGTCACATTTCAAGCAAGCTTTAGAAAAGGTAGAAAATAACAACTTTTTTAAATAAATTTTATTTTCCGACGAATCGATTTTTTCCACAAATGGTGTGGTCGCTTCAAAGCACGTACGAAATTGAAGCGAAGAAATTTCGAATTTTAGGTTCTTTGCACATCGCCAATATTTAAAAAAAGTAAATGTATGGTCCGGCGGTTGGTATGATGGAATAATAGGGCCATATTTAAGGGCACGTGCAATAGAAATTTGTATTTAGAAATGATACACACTTTTTATTCGGAAAAGCTGGATAAGTTGTCATTACCGTATCCACGGAGACTGTACTTTAAGAGCCATCCATACCAACTTGAAACGCGGCATCGTTTCCTGACTTATCGAATTAAAAATTTAATACAAAAATGTCACTAAGGGATTCACAAGAACTTATAGTTTGACGGATGATACCTTATTTTTTTCCAAAAAAAAATTGAAAATTTAATTAAAAGATTCAATTATATAGGTTTAAATTACATCATCCGCCTCGTGAAGAGCTAGGTATAGTGCGGGTACTTAAACAAACATTGACTAAAAACCCGTGTAACAAAACGTCTCTCTTATCCTTATCTGTCCAACGACTGAATGGAGTTTTCAACAAATTACTTTATTCATTAATTGGGTTCATTTTTAAAACACACAACTAAGTACGTATGTACACTACTGAATTAACTGAAAAATAAAAACAAAACTTTTTAATCACGCAGTAAATCACGTAAAACGATATCTATAACCGTAAGTTTCGCGAAGCCTCAAAATAAATACCTTAAGGTTAAGCGAACCAATGCTAAAACAATGGTGCATACGACTGATCTATTTTTAAATTGCCCTTCATCTTAATGCAAATTGTTACCTACATGCTGTGACTGACGTCACGTAACCATAGCAATGGTGAAAAGCCACTTGGACGTTGGGTCTTCATCTTCACTTGCTGCTCTGAGCTCACGGACACGGTCGGCTGGGGCGCGCCAAAATGCATGAGTGTTTATAATAATTATTATCTATCGGAGTTAACCGTGGCCCTATTATGCATAGCTACATTCGGATTAAAATAATATCATTAATTAAAACATAATTATTTTTTAAGTGCTAAAATGAAATGGTACATTAATATTTAATATTATCGAAAAACTTTCCTCTTGGTTTTATTTTTTTTTTGGGAAGAGCCCCTTCACCTACTTCACCTGACGAGCCGCCACTGCGCCATGCAGAACATAAAAATAAAAATATTACGACTATTCTGGTTAATTTCTTATTTTCCATTAAAATTACAAACGATGCCCCGATATTATCTTCAAAATTTCCACTGAAGCCGCGCCACTTAATTTTCTTAAAATTAGTTTTTATAATATTTTGTATATAAAAAACACATTGTATTGCCATTGCCAGGCACAGGTACAATATGTACGATGTTGTGGAAATGCTATATTTGTTCGTGATGACTCATCGACTGCTGTTTGCTCTTAAGCAGGACGATTGCCTGGTGCAATGTGCATGTGAAGTAACAAAGTGGCTTAAAAATTCATTTGGAGAGAAATGTATTGATATTTTAAATCAGATAATTTTAGAGTGGCTCGGTGCAAATAATTTTGCTTGAGGAAACAAGGAAAGGTTATGACCATATTAGACGGCAATTTGAAAAATGTATGGAATACTTCCCCTGTATTTGAATAAATAGTGTTTTTAAATATTTCCAAATTGAGAAATAAAGATAGTTTACTCTTGACAGGATTTAATACTTTTGTAATTTTTTAGCTCCCTGTAAAACAAAATCAAAAACTTTTAAGTAGATCGTATTTTTTTAAGAAGAAGAAGCTTACCGAACATAATTTTTTCAAACAATTAATATTTTGGTCATAATTTTTGAAAAAAAATTAAAACTATTATATTTTCTTTAAAATTTTTGCTCTACTGGATCATCAGATTTTGCACCCTTTTCGGTTTTTTGTTTTACAGTGTCTTCAAGATAGGGATGATAGGTAATACGTTAGATATAAATTATAGTAAATATATGTATTTATATTGTTTTCTTTGAGGTTTAAAGTAGTTTCTAAGTTTTTTATTTTTTTTTAACCGTGCAATTACTAGACTTCGCCTCTACTCTAAGGATAGGATAAGTTCAAAATGTTATTTTTTTAAATACCTAAATTTCTGAGATCGTATACTCAGAGTTTTTTTTTTTCAATAATAGTATATTATGATATTAGAAGAATAAGAGATACTTTATGTGCTGAGCGTGGAAAGCTTAGCGTAATACATGCGAAGCATATAAAGTATCTTATTCTCCGAATATCATATTTTTTCTTCAAACATGCATCATATTATATATCTATTAAATAAAAAAATATTCTTAATGAAGATAACAACATTGAATTTTTAACTTATTTCATGGTATTCCCTTTTTGGTATCGTAATCATGGATACGTACTTATTTGGCATCTATCAAAACAAATATTTCAATATAATGTATTTATACGCCTAGGAGTATAAGTACTGCTACTCCTAGTCATATAAATGAAATTTAATGTCATTGACAAACGTCACATAAGTTATCACTTATATGACGTTTGAAGAAAAAAGTCGTTATTTATTTATATTAAATGCTTAAGTTAAAAAAAATCATCAATCAACGTTTTGTAGAAGCTGTAAAATAAGAAGAATAAAATGTTAACTTTACATTTTAAATATATAATAATTTATTGGTACCGACATTTAAAAATAAAAACGTGGAAATTACTCCAAAAAGTCGAAACAAGCCTTTCTCTCTTTTTTTAAAGCCTTTATTAAATTACCCATTTTCCTTTGTGTTTTATGGGGATATATAAAAATCGGATAAAGTAATTTTACTTTTAACCTAATTTCAAAGGATAATATAACATAATTGTTTTGAAAAAGGTTAGACTAATTAAAAAAGGAAAAAGTTAAAAATATGCAATTTTCGTGCAAGCTTAGAGAAAAGTTATTTTTGTTTATGACTTTCATGCAAACGTAATTAGAAAACATACCATACCTTTAGCATTAAAGTGCTTGCCTTAGTCACAATATAATTACGTAGTTTCTCCTTAGCAGTACTTTATCTAAGTAATATGTAAATTTATAATAGGACCGGGGTTATAAAATGGCTGCTCTGCAGTTTCGCGAAGAGACTTCTATGCCCGGCTGAAATTAAAGACCCCTCTTAAGAATTAAATTTATTACGAATTAATATGGAATTTTAAAAAGATACTTTTGGCGAGTGCCTAATTGCTTTATATGAAGCGTTTTATTTAAATTGATTTTCAGAAAATTTAATTTATAATTAGTCACCAGGCAGGCTCCGAGAAGTGAAAACGGCAAGAATGTTTAGCATTTAAAACAAATTTTATAAATTTATTTGAGTTTTGACCTTTAAGTATCTCCCTTGTACAGTGGCGTTACTAGAAGGTAGGTATTTTTATAATTACATTTCCCATTACTGTTTCAGAAAAAGTAATACAATTACATTTCAAGGTGTACAGTACGAGATGCCATAAAGCGAGGGATCAGAAAAGGAAACACACAATCTACTGGAACAACAGACAGTGATCAAAACAAAATAAATCTTTTATTAAAAATCCAGACTAGAAACTAACGAGAGAAAATCAGTTAAGAATCATCATAGGTATCCTGACAGGTCACATGGCTGTTTGAAAGCACCTGCACCGAATGCAACTGTATAACGGCAATCTAAGTTGCAGACTACGCGATGAAGATAGGGAGACGGTACAGCCACATATATACATATACTATATACTTGACAGGACCTACTTTCAAAATATTTTTACAAGCTTTTATTTAAATTCATCCGTTAGTTCGGGTGTGTACAGTTTATGGTCAAATAAAACTAAGTAACCAATATTTTACATACCTGAAAAACCTTATTACTGGTATTGAACCGCGATTCGTGCAAAAAAGGATCATGCACTTTTTTCTACCCATTTTGAGACACAAGTCGCTAACAATAACAAAATGTGTGGTAAAGTTTTATACCTAAATTCACACCCAAAACTTAAAAATAATATCCCAAATCACACACGGAACATCCGAACGAATACAACGTAAAAAAAGATGGAAACGACTAACAACTTACAAACTGACAAGAAAAAATATCTAAAGTAAAGTTTTATAAATATTAACACCCAAAACTTGGAAATTATGACCACACACGCACGGACGAAACAAAAGATGGCGACGAATAAGAATACAAACCACCACATAACACCTTATGTGTAAACAACGGCGAGCCGGTTTTGTTTACGATCTGTTAGATATCGTGTCGATTGCCCAATTTTTTTGCTACTGCGCAAGCGCCACGGGCCCAAATTCAGGTTATTATGAATCGCACGATACAAAAGTTAATGTAAGGAAAAGGTTTACTGAGGGGTACAATATACAAACTAGGGTAAGCACATCCTGGGCGAAGTGCATCCGGTATATGGACGAACTCTCACATTACATTAAAATAATGAAATAGGGTTAGGTTTGGGTACTTTCGTTATTTTCCATGATTTCAGTCCAAAGACAAATCTACACCATCACCAGTGTTGTAACTGTTAAACTTCTTATCTTTATGAAATAATAACGTATAGTTATAATTAAGTTAAATATAGAATAAGCTTTTATGTCAGACTTTTAAAATTATTTTATTATGACAACTATATTTTTATAACAACAATTATAATAGGTAAAAGTAATAAACCAAAGTTAGGCTTAATCTGGATTGCTTCTTTTAACAGTAACATTAACTACGGATCTCCTACAAAATGTTTAATTCTTTAAGTACGTTTATTCTTGTCAATTACATTTTTAAAATCTTCTAGTCATTAAATTCCTTTATCACAAAGTAATTTAATAGAAGTAATGGATGGTCGCAATTAATCTCCGTATGTGAGGACTATTTTAATACGGATGGTAGAAATTATAAATAACATTAAAATTTTAAACGAAATAAAGCAACAATTACAATTATTTTTTTCAATAACTAATTAATTTAGTAATGCCTATACAGGGTATGAACTTTGTATTTTACTAGTTTCTCGAGGAATTAATGTTTGATATTTTATTTGAAAAATAATGTAGTATTTCATGTTGCATAATTATTACGTAATAAATTTAAAAAATAGAACGTATTATTGTGTATAGTAGAGAATTCTTTTTTTCTATATTATGCACTTTACTAATATTCATGAATATTTTAAGGCAATATATAAAACCAGCTAATGTATAAAAACTGCAGCACCTGTTCTGATAATATGAAAATATTTCTATTTTCTTGTGTTCATCCTATATTTGCAAAAAAAATGTTCAATTTTTTATTTTATTTAAGTATAATTTTTATCGACGGAGTTTGTCTTGTGCACACTTGGTCGCGGCCATCCATGGAATTTGATGGTAACGCTACGTAAACTGTTCATCATAGAACACTGGTAGTATTGTCACAAAAAAAGTGGTCGACCTTGAATGAAAATTGTTTCTGGGCCGGGATATCTGCTGTAGTTTTAGAGCGTGTATTACGTATACCTACAGAGCTGCAAAATTTTTAGTCTAGTCACGTGAAGCTGTGCGTTTCCGGTCTGGTTTTTGGTGTTTAAGTTATTGAGTTCACTGTTTCGTTTTGGTTTTGCTTTTAATAATTGGAAAATTAATCTTAATTTCGAAATATAAGGACTTTTCAAGATTGAACATTGACGAAATACTTGATATTATACGAAACGGACGTCTTATGCCTAACTTAAATATTGAAATGTCTTCCATAAGCCGAGAAAAAAGTTAAAGCAGAAAATGTAATAAAAATATATATGAAAAATACGGGTGGATCTGTGGCAGTGAGATAAAAAAAAATAGTTTAATTTAGTGCATGCCGCTTCAAAGGCCAAACCTCATGGAAATTTTAACCAGCACCTTATCAATCAAATGAGTCAAACCTTATTATAAAAAATACATGATATTATATCCCCAATTTGTCAGTATTTGTGAAGTTTTCGTGAAATTTGATGAGTACATTTTAAATTTATTTTATTAGGTAGATACGAGAGATAACACAATATACAGGGTGATTCCTAAGTTGATACTTCTTTTTTAGCTGCGTATAGAAGGCATTAAAATAAACAAATTTTTCAAATACCTTTTTTCAAAAAACTCAAAAATAGGCGAGATAAAGAAGTAAAAATTCTAGTGCGGGTCTGGTCATAAAAACATACCCCACTGTAGTTTCTGTTTTTTTCTTATCTCTTATTAGTATTAGTCATACGGCTAGTGTTAAGCAAACCGCTGCGGTGTGTCGGAAGCAATTTAATTTTAAATTGGTGATAGATACGTGAAAATGGTAAAATTTGAAAACAATGGACTAATAGATATGATGTCGTAAAAGTGCGGATGTTTCTTCGAGATTATACGCAAAATACTTTCCCTTGCGGGCTCATCCAGAAGTTTTCTTAATGTTATTCAACGGGCAAGTTAGGCAGAACCGTATTTGATAGTCGCAGTGTAATAAGTGCTTTATTTTTGAGTTTTTTGAAAAAGGTATGTGAAAATGTTGTTTATTTTAATGCCTTCTATACGTAGCTAAAAAAGAAGTATCAACTTAGGAATCACCCTTTATAAAAGCGCAGTGTTTAGGTTTTTACATTTTTATTGTTAATACTTGATGCTTTACAGCACTGTCTCTTTACCAGGTCACGAGCCGTCACTGTATACAATTATTTTTTCAAGGATTTTCAAGTAAACGTAAAGCCATTTTAAAAATAATATGCCTAAATCCTCTGAAATGTACTTTATCATATTTAAAATATCACGATTTTCACATAACATCGCTTTTAACCAAAGTGTAATATTTTTCTCGGCTAACCAGTGTAAATGAACGTTGGTTACAAGATAGTGTCATATCATCCAGGAAAAAGGCCACTTCCGGACCCGGAAATTCCACTGAGTTTGATGGTGTTTAATCCTAGAGTATTAAATGTGTTATTGTCTCTGCTTATCAAAATTAATGCTATTTAGTTACATGTAAAATAATTCAGGACAAGGTCAAGCAATCGAGTTTTTAAACGCACTGAAAAGAAATTAAAAACGTTGTGTTTCAGTGTACACTGAAATACAACGTTTTTCCTTTCTTCAGAAAACAGTGTACAACCAACTCCACACATTTAAAAAGAAATTATTTTTTATAGTTTTTGTAAACATCGCCAATAGAAAACATTAATATTTAGCGTGTATCAATTATAGACTGTTAATGTGAAAATACTTAGCAAGTAGTAACATTACTAATTATTTACACGACATTAAAATTAATTACACAAAAATACACTTGATTCTTAAAATCACAGTGAAAATAGATAGAAATTTCACAACAATAATTGCTGAATATTTACATACAACCGGTAATATGGCTCCTTAGCAGGTCAGCCCGCGTACATGCTGATTTGTTGATCGTCTTTTGACCCGTTGGCTGTGTGTGCGGTATTTTGTAGTAGTTCTGCTGTGTTTTTTTGATATTATTTCCAGTAAAATCTTTTTATTTTTTGATCGAATTTCATTGGATATAACAACTCTATCTAAAAAGAATTATTATTATAAATATTTTATATTTCGTGGAATTATTAGGAAGCCGCCACCTTCACGTCGTGAGTTATACTTATTTGTATTTAAAAACAATCCATCTATAAAATTCCATCAAAAAAGGTGATCTCACTGCCGGTTATACCTTAAAGTAATCTTAAACTACGATAAATATTGTAATTTTTACAACAATCTACTGTAAAAATCATGTTATATTTATTGAGAAATTAGAAAACATTTACATCACCGTGTCGGAAATTAAAATTAAGGTTACAACGATAATTATTATTGTTTTATTAATAAATTTACATTATCTTACGGTAAAAAAACTGTAAAAGTACATTATATTTACTAAAATTGTAGCAATTTTATATAAGTATTTGACAGTGATTTTTAAGAGAAATTTACAAATGGTTTATTAACTTATTTACTTAACAAAATGTAAAACTACAATAAAAATATAAATTTGCTGTTAGATTTGGTGGGAAAACATAACCAAACATATTTATTGTAATATTACCATTTTTTCGGGTTTGAATGAATACTTTGTGATTCTTTAATATTCAAATTTTGGTAAGATACGATTTTGTTATAAAACAAGTAACATATTTTATACAAATCCAAAATGCAGCGGCTGTTACGAGAGCCCTTCTTTTGAGAAACATCGTATTTTCATCTTTCTAGCAGGTGAAATGCATTCAATATGACCTCAATTTTTCTATTCCAAGTGTTTCAAAATTTGAACCATAAACTGTCTAAAATATAATTGGCAATTATATATTTTAGGATTAAAATTTGTTTCGAGTACCAATCATACAAAATCACTCTGCTTGCCTTTTGTGTAAACAGTGTATTCAAAAAAGTATGGGAAACTTTTTTATTACCAATGTCTTAGAAAATTTTATTTTTGATAAAAGTTGGCGCATACCTTAAAATTATTAACGCATATTCCAGATTTTACCAATAATAAGGGAGTGAATACAAGTTTTTTGAAATTATCCCAAAGGTAAAGTATCTTAATTATGAAAAATACAGAAACATTTTATAAGGAAATTTTTATCAATTTAAATTTTTTTTTTCTTAAATGTCTATTTTTTCCTAAAGAGTACGCTTCTGGTCGATTATTTCTTTACACACCGTTAACATACCTATTAAACAACTTAACCATGGGTTTATAATAAAAATATATTAAGTAGTTGCAAACCTTTAACAACTTTTCAAATATATATTTGTTGGTTTAGATATTAAAGTTTGGCACACGTATTTAAACACATATTACCCAACTTGTGTTTCAAATAAAATTAAGAACGAAACCAACTCTAACTAACAATTTATTTGTCATTTTTAACCGGTACGCTCAAGTCTAAAAACTTTCTTTAAAAAATGCATATAAAATGCTTTTTTACAAAATAGGCCGTGACCACTCAAATTTCTTATTTGGACTTGAAGTTTTTAATTTGCAACAACATTTCCATATAAAATTGTGCTGTATTTTTCATAATTAAAGGTACCTTTAGGCAATTTAAAAAATAATGGTATTTGCTCCCTTATTATTAGCCGCAGGTGACATCTGAGATATGCGTTTATAGTTTTAAAGCATGCACCAACTTTTATCAAGAATAACATTTTCTGAGAAATCGGTAATAAAAAAATTTCCCATATGCAAACTTTTTGGACACACTATATAAGCTACCATCGCAACGGCCTCAAATAGTAGACAGGATGAAACTAAGAGCTCACATTATCACTTCATCAGAGTGCACAAGCTCCTGGGTTGGCTTATCAAAACTTGCACGAACGGCTAAGGAAACCCCCCAAGGAACGAAATATAAAAACTTTCTCAACTCATTCCTGAAAGCAGGAAACATATGCCAACTTATCGCTCTTTATCCTCTATAAGTAAAAATAAAGGTTCTCTTAATTTGCACTGAAGGTGTGGTAATAATCATATTTAAAAAATACAGAATATTTAAATTTTCAACCAAAACTAAATAAAAGTAACTTCTCTGTGGTTAAAGAATAGGAACATTTTGAAACAAGAAATGTTTCAAAAAAATAAGGTGAATAGTCGCCATGGTACTCAGTGGTCAAGTTACCTGCATTCGACCATGTCGGACCGAGTTCGCTCATCGGCCAGGACACACTCTTAAAGAAAAAAAGTATGATCGAGATTTTATTGGGTTTAAGAAATCAGTATGTTCCTGATTATTTTGTCCGAGATCGAGAGGAATAATAGGCAACTGGTGGCGTAATAGTATATTACATAACAAGTGATGAAAGTGATACTTTTCAAACGAGGAGATATTTAGCATGAGATGCCAGCCGAGTGCGGAAATTCTCCGAGTTTTAGAATAATCACTTTCACACGAGTAATGTACACTATTTTTCCGACGACCATAATGAATTATTAAAAAAGTCTTTGATTTGTGAAAAAATATTTCAACACTAGTGTTGAAATACAAGGCACACTAAACATATGGGGCCAATTTGTCAGACCACCCCTATTTATTAAAAAGAACACATTTTAGTAAGCAGTAAGTGTAAAGTATGTGTATGTAGTATGTATTTGTCGATTCCATTCAGAATTAGAATGTGAAAATACGTTATCTTAAATTATAAAAAATGTTATTAATATACTGGAAAATCTATTACCAGAAAAAAAACAAGTTGCCCTGAGGAAAGTGCCACTGCCATGAATTAAACAACAAATCTTTATTGATATCGATAGCGTAGATAATAGAGCTCTAGCCTACAGATCGCAAGGTCACAGGTTGAAATCCCATCAGAAGTATTTGACTTTTTTTTATAAAAATATTAAGTAATTCAAAGAATAATTGGAATTGGAATATTCCTTGTTGGGTGGATTTTTTTAAATGTATGTTTAATGCATCTTTCCTTGATTAAATTAAAAAAATTTCATTCTTGTTAATCTAGAAGTCAATCCAGGATTAGTTCTTCCTATGATATATAAAATATGAGAAAATGAAAAAGTTTAACTACAAATAAAGGAAAAGCCTATTGACAAACTATGAAACCAGATGTTAAGTGGAATATAATCCTAAGTATGCTAATCTAACACTATTTTTTTTTCAACACTAGTGATGAAATATTTTTTCACAAATCAAAGACTTTTTTAATAATTCATTGTGTACATTACTCGTGTGAAAGTGATTATTCTAAAACTCGGAGAATTTCCGCACTTGGCTGGCACCTCGTGCTAAATATCTCCTCGTTGAAAAAGTATCACTTTCAACACTTGTTATGTAATATACTATTCCCTGCACTCGGCTGCTTCACCGAACTCCGCTACGCGTCGTTCGGCAGACTCGTGAGGAAAAATGCATTTTCCGCACTTGTTAGGTCTTTCAAGCCAAGTTAACCGTGCTTTTTTTTTGATTTTCATAGGTGGTCGTAGGAAAAATACTTTTAATTACCGTCTGTCTAGGGCAAGGCGTTATATAGAAAATACCATTGGGATTTTAAGTGCTTGTTGTCTTAAAATTGAAATATACTGTAACGTTATGTTTTTATGAAATACCCTATTATTTCGAACTTATTTAAAAACTATTTTCAGTAGATCGTCGATTTCGTTGTCATATCCGACGGCTATGCTGTCAGGCAATCAGCACTTTGTCCCTGGAGACCCATTATATGCCCTGCCATGTCTTTCATAGCCAGATAGTAATATTCTAAATGTCATTGTCAAGGCGTCATCAAGGGAGAATTTTGAAACGTGACGTATGACTTATTATACTAGGGACAAATATGAAGCTGAACGGTGAACAGGTCATTCGTTTATTGTTTGCAAGAATTTCGATAATTTGTAATTAATATCAAAAAAAGGACAATTAAAGAAAGAAAATATGTTTAAGAAATCAATTATAAATCTACATAGATATATCGAGTAAACACTAAAATTTTGGACATTGGAGAGAGAGTAAGTACAAGTGCAAAATGTAAGTCGCATTTTCACAGAAATTCTCTTTCGTCATTTTAAATAAATTGAATAACTTAAATTTTTATATATTGGCATCCTTATTTTATTTATTTATTTATTTATTTATTTAACGACGTTATTTTTGTAAAATACAACTCGTAGCAAGTTAGATAATATAAAAATTGAAAAGATAATAAATAATGACACACAACATTGTCAAGTTAAATGGTGAAAGTAACTGCTTTCTTTAAAACCTCTTCAATGGAGTAAAAGGCCCTATTCAATATAAATGTTTTGACTTTTTTTTTTAATGCGTATTACTTAGGCCCCTTATTGCTTGGGGTAAATATTATAAAGTTGAATATTTACTGAGTTTTTTCTACATTTGGTAGCCTCAAATTTGTTGGAATTATAAGATTGGCGGAGCGAGTCTGATAATTATGGTTTTCAGCATGAGTTCGAACTAGATACCTGTTTCCATGAACCAACAATACCTTCCCATAGTTCTAAAAGGAGGTGCACAGTACTCAATAGTGCCTGCACTGCAGATAATCCTCCCAGAAGAGCCACCCCACAAAGTCACACCATACGCCAGACGAGAGTATAATAAAGCAAAATATGCACTTCTAAGAGCATTCCCAGAAAACCTGCTGTTCAATCGTCTTAAATTAAACACCACACCAGACAGTCGTCCACAGCATTCTTCCAGGTTAATGAACCATCTAACATGATGCCAATCATCTTTTCTAGCTGATTATTAGGCCTTGTAAAAACCGAAAATGTCAACGTCAGGGATTTCTCAGGATTATATATTTTTTAAGTGGTTTGGACTATGGTGATCTATATAAATTTTAAAGACAAACAAAAGATACAAATATTACAAAACAATAATTGCATACGATTTTCAACAAGCCTTAAAAAATAAGACCATGTTACTCCAACCTATAGACAACATATTATTATAAAACTTGAATTTACGAAATTCACCTTAATTGTTTTATTCATAATTTAATAGTAATTAAATTAGTAATAGCGCACGAAATAAACGATGGCTGATTAAATTAATTTTAAACTTAATAAATATTAAGATATATGAGAAAAGAATTACCGAGGAAGACCATTGGCCAACAGACCTTACTAAAGTTATAAATAGGTTTTTAACAAAGGGTGCTTATAAATATTAAAATAAAAATAGAATATTTATCCCTTAATCTAGTAATTGTAAATAGCGGAGAATTTCACAAGTATGTTTGGTCATTTAGTAGGTTTATGGTCGGGTTTTTATTATGTTTGTAAATTTCTATTGATTCTAAGATGTAAAGCCTCTTGCTTTTTGGTGCAGTATGTAAAATTTTTAAATTATTCACATCAGGGAAACAATGACCTGTATCCGAACAGTGTTTAGCGAAATTGGAATTTTCTTTGTTTAACAAATAAGAAGTCTTATGTTCATTATATCAGATATTAAAATTTCTTCCTGTTTATCATATATATGAGCTATTACATTCTGTACAACTTAGCCTATAAACTCCTGATTTTTTAAGTGGGGGTGTTTTCTGTTTGACATTAAAAAATAATTGAGACATTTTTTGGGCTGGTGTGAATGCTACTTTTATGTTGTTTTTTGAGATTATGTGTGCAATTTAATCTGAAATTTGACCAAAATATGTTATATTGAATATCTACTTTTTTCATTACTTATTATATGTGGGTATATTTTGTTTAGTGTTATTTGTCTTTATTTTTTATTTATTAAAGAATGAATGATGTTTGCGTTAAACCCGTTATTTTTATTATGGTGTTTAATTCTTTTTTGCGGTTGTCTTCATTTAAAGGAACTGTAAAGGCTCTATGTATCATGGATTTGTATGCTGCAAGTTTGTGGGAATTGGGGTGTATGGAGTGATTAGGAATTGTTGTGTCAGTGAATGTTGGTTTTCTATAAATATCAAAGTGTAATTTGTTATCTAGTCTAGATATTGTAATATCCAGAAAATTGATTTTGCAATCTACAACTAGACAACAAATTACACTTTGATATTTATAGAAAACCAACATTCGCAGACACAACAATTCCTAATCACTCCATACACCCCAATTCCCACCATCTTGCAGCATACAAATCCATGATACATAGAGCCTTTTCAGTTCCTTTAAATGAAGACAACCGCAAAAAATAATTAAACACTATAATAAAAATAGCAGAAATAACAGGTTTAACGCAAACATCATTTATTCTTTAATAAATAAAAAACAACGAGAAATAACACTAAACAAAATATACCCACACATAAAAAGTAATGAAAAAGTAGATATTCAAAATTAACATATTTTGGTCCAATTTCAGATAAAATCGCACGCATATTCTCAAAAAACAACATAAAAGTAGCATTCACACCAGCCCAAAAAATGTCTCAATTATTTTTTAATGTCAAACAAAAAACACCCCGACTTAGTTTAGAGTTTATAGGCTAAGTTGTACAGAATGTAATAGCTCATATATAGGGCAAACAGGAAGAAATTTTAATATCTGATATAATGAACATAAGACTTCTTATTTGTTAAACAAAGAAAATTCCAATTTCGCTAAACACTGTTCGGATACAGGTCATTGTTTCCCTGATGTGAATAATTTAAAAATTTTACATACTGCACCAAAAAGCAAGAGGCTTTACATCTTAGAATCAATAGAAATTTACAAACATAATAAAAACCCGACCATAATAGCTATTTATGTATCAAGGGCGTTACGGGGACTATAATGCCCTGAAGGTAGAAATAGCCCGAGGGCCTCTGGCCCGAGGGATAGGTTTCTGCCTGATGGGCATTATAGTCCAGTAAAGCCCGTGGTGCATACAATGCTTTATGTTTTACCTATCTATTATTGATCTATAATACCTTAGAAACGGAATATGTTATGATAGCAATAATACCTGCTATCACACCTAGGGCATTATAAGCGGGCATTATGATAATGCCCGCTTATATTACCCTAATGCGCTAATATGGAAATTTTATTGCTTATCCAATTTTATTTCTCTCACAATAAAGATCAAGTTTATACAAAAAATAATTTTTTCTTTAAACAATACTAAAAATTAAACTTTATTTCCAAAATAAAAATTACAATTTTGAAATGTCCCGGAAAATGTAGCTGATCCCACTATAGAATGGTCGGTGTTTTTTGTGATGGTAGCAGCGGTGGTAGCACTAACGCTATTTTGTATAGAAGAACAGTCTATTAAAGAATTTTCAATAGTCGCTACGGAATTAACCTCGGAATTAACTGAATTGGCAATCATTTTGGCTATTTTGTTTTTGGATGAAATACTTTCTTCTATATATCCTTCAGCTACTGAAGAGCTTTTCCATTTCCCATGTTGTTTTAGCGTTTCAAACGAAGCACCTGCCTCAACAAGTAAAGTTGACGATGTGCGACGCAAACAGTGGCCGGTGTAAGCTTCTGCATTATCCAGTTTTAAAAATTTTGCGATCAATGTTGGGACGCTTCCTATGGTATTTTTTCCAATGGGTTGTACTGTACATCGACCCTTTCTATAGGTAATAAAGAATCTTCGCTCCTTTATTCCAGCTGGTCTTAATGTTGTATACTTTTTTATTAAATTTAAAGCGCCTAAATCTTCTTCGATGATAGTAAAACTTTTTGAAGTTGAAGTTTTAGTTTCTGGTACCTTTATAACCAAGACTGTTCCTCTATCTTCAATGTCATCAATGGTCATTTTGACCAACTCATCTCGTCTTAAACCTCCAAAAACACCCATTACCAATATGACTTTGTGTACCAAGTAGATATCATCAGGAGCCTTCTTAATAAATTTTAATATTTGTTCTCCTTCCAAAACTTTAGACTTCTTCGGGACGTATCCTTTCGACTTAACTTTTAAAAAAGATATGAGACGATGGTATTGCGAAATGTCTATATTTTCATAGACCATCAACGTAGACCTTAGGGTAGAATACTTGGTCCAGAGAGAGTTCGGACTGTATTTTTCCGACTAAAAATAATAAAGTTTGTTAAACATATGTATTAAAATAAAATCAATAACTTACCAGTTCCTGGAAATATGCCATTAAAACATTTTCGGTTATTTGAAGAATTGTGTTCGTATCTTTCCAAATACCAAATATGCCATACTCCCGATCATACTGTTGCCTTGATTTAACTGGCAAAAGATTTTCGGTCGCTTTTATGACCTTTTCTCTTATATTTTGTGGAATTTCTTCCATTTTGAGCAAATCGTTAAATAAAAAATGCCAACTGACTAACTGACAGAAACATCAAAGTCAAACTTAACACCAGTCATTATCTACTTACGTATACAGGTACAGGTGCAACTTATTTTTTATATTGCGAATAAATAATGTAATTAGTCATTGAAAAACTCTTTTTTAGGTAAAACATAAACCTACTAAATGACCAAACATACTTGTAGAATTCCCCGCTATTTACATTACTATACAATAGAGATCAATTACTAGATTAAGGGATAAATATTCTATTTTTATTTTAATATTTATAAGCACCCTTTGTTAAAAACCTATTTATAACTGTGAAATGTAGTTTAAGGTATTCAGTTTGATAATGTAGTAGTACTACGAAACTGCAGTAACTAATCTATCTAAAAATAAAAAGTGATATTATAACAAAATAAAATTACACATATTGTCTTTTTTGTTAATATGCAATATCACAAAGTAACGGGCTACTCAATCCAATACCATTTATTTTAATTTGTTGTCCGTGCAGAGATGCTCTTCCCCCGGAGTATTGTAATGCACTACCCCCTGACTAAGAAAGCACTGATGATGGTCCAATAAAAAGAAAACGCTCTGCACATTTTAAATAATATTTAATGCACTTGAATACAAGAGTTTGTTTTCCCTTCCATTGGTAATTATGACATACCAGAACATAAATATATTTATAAACTCATAAAGACATCAAAAACTACAATTCGATTTGACAATGCGGAGTATTTGAAAAGTCTGATCGCATCTCCATATGAATAAATAAATTGTACTGAAATTGAAGAGAAGTAATTTCCGTCATCTTTTCATACAAAATTACCTATCCAAATCTTAAGGGCTTTACAACAAATTCGCGCCGGAATACAAACTTCCTGATGCGACCGCATTTCGACAGAAATTCTCTATCGGCATTTTGAATACATTCCGTTTTGAAGAAAAAGTGCGTGAATATTCGACAACCGTCACCTAAATTTTTACATAACAATGGAAACAAGTACGTTTGGCGTTGTATTCAGGCAGCATCTCCCGGCAATCATGCAGATTCCTGCGGGAAAAGCTCGAATTACGTCAGTTCTGGTTCCCGAGGGATGAGCCGCGAAGCGTGCGTGCCCGAAGTGCCATAAGGCGGCCGACTTACATGGGCGTAGAATTAATTTGTTAAAACACAGTAGATCTTAATTAGTTTACTGTTTTGGAGAAGCGAAAAATTGCCACGGCGTAATTAGGTTTAAAATTATTACTACAGTCAAAATTATGCTATATTAGCTGAAAATATTTATATTATTATATTAAATAATAATATATCTCAGAGAAATATAGCTGTAAATATTGAAAGAGACAACGATTAATAGCAGTAGATAACAGGCGGGTGAATTAACTCTAGTAATATTGTGTTAATTATATAAATACAGTTTTATTGAAAACTGTATAAATAATAAATTCGGCGATTTAAACAAAACTCTGTTTTTGAAACAATATTCGTATAATTCATAAACAATCATTTATGCATAAGTAAGATTGTATTATTATAATAAAAGAAATTCCGTTTAATTTTTTTAAAAGGCAGGTTGTTAACCTCAACATACATTTTTCTTGAATAAGTTCATTTTATGTAAGATAGGTCGAAATGAACAATTTTAACGTTTTCATGGCGTACTCTTCACCACTTACTTTATTTTACCAAAGTTATGGACATTTTAGGAAACAGGAAAAATTGATCAATTAGGTTCATTTGTTAGTAAAAAGTACCGGAACGCTTAAATATCTTTAAAATTCTCAAAGCTACACTTACAAAATTCGGCACTCCATTAAATGGAATGCTCCTTATATGTATTTTAAAATTTTATCTCTAGTTTTAGTTATTTTATGACTAGTTGCTGAGATATGACAACACAGCATTTTCAAAAAAAAATTAAATCAAATTATTTTATTATTTCAGAATGAGCATTAAGCTTATCGAAAAGGCCCGAAAATATCAATACCTTATGAACAGTAGGCGCTGCTTCATATATTCGGGCGTTTCCGATAAGTTTAGTGCTTTAAAATAATAAAATATTATAATTTTTTTTTTTGAAAATGCTGCGAAATCTGGCATCAGTGCCGATATTATTGTTAAATTCCGCATGCCCAAAAACCCCCAAATGCTGAATTTTGTAATTATAGCTCTAGCGATTTTGAACCCGGTATATTTATATTAAAAAATCAAAATTACTTTACAAAATATATTAACACGAAATTATTAGATGTTTGTGAAAATAAGGTAGGTGGGCTTATAAATATAGTAAAAGAAAATATAAAGAGTTAATTAGATCACAAGACTATAAACCCTTGCAATTAAAAAAACCCTTATTAAAAGAGCATTTTTTGACGTCACAAAATTGAGTAGCTAAACGGGCAGAGGTTATGGTTACCCACTATTTTTAACAACTCTCTGAGTAAGTGTTTCTTCGATGTTTTATACCGTTTTGCAATATTTTCCAAACTTTTTCAGCTCATTCCAAAAAGAATTTTGCAAGCCTGGTGAAAAAGTGATTTCCCTGGATGTACTATTTAAATGGAACCCTTTATTCCAACCTATTCGAAACATCTATTTTTTTTTTAGTCTTCATTTCGGTACTATGCAGAGAAGATATAAGCCATTAGAAGTTTTTTAAGACCAGTCTAGTATGCTACTAGTATGTGTTTGCTCTTATTAGACCAACATCCTACATGGTGTTTAATAATATGTATGCAGATTAACTAACTTCTTATGGCATATAATTATACTGGTCAAGAAATTACTTTTATCGTCAACCGACAGTAAAGCCGTACCTTATCAGAGTGATTTCCGGCAGTAAACGAACACTTTATTTTATTGTAAAATAAAATACTTTATCTGCCGCATTTGCGGCAGGTAAAGTGTTTTATCTGTCGCATATGCGTCAAATAAAGTATTAACCTGCCATTTCTCATAGTAGGTCAAATTTTTTGAGGGGTGTTTTGGAATACGCACGTGGTCGGCCAAAATTTTCTGATTTGTCAAATTTAGGCCAAAATGGGTTTTTTTGTCGTCGAATTGTAAAGCTATTTTAACCTTTCGAGCTTGAATATAGGATGGAATAGGTAGTATGAAACTTCTACTTTACATTTTGATCAAATATAAGGCAAGAACTATTAAATATTTTATGCAGACCCGATTCTATAATAGGTCTACAGCTCGTCTTTTCTATTAATTTAACATGGGGAAAAAACATCTATTTTCTTAGAGCGGTCTGCCTTACATAAAACGGTGATGAACAGTTGGCGATAAAATTTTGTATGCACCACGTCAAAAAAATTAAATGAAAAATTTTAATATAATAATACAAAGATGGGTTGCTATTTGAGTATATTCGCTTTGTTTTTTTAAAAAGCAAGCTGTAAATAAAAAAGCTCTAACGGATACAATTTTCTTGAAGAAGTTGATTTCATATTACAAGATTGGTCGGAATGAACCTTTTCCATTGCCAAATCTTTACCACATACCTTGTTTCCAATAGAGATTGTAGGAAGCAAAGAAAAATTTACCTAGGCGGCTATTTTTAAAACAAATGATAATGTGTGATATGACTGTGAAAAGAGATTTTTTATAGAATTTAAGCATCAAATAGAAATGCCATATTTTCATTTAATTTAATAGTTGCCTTTGTTTCTGTGGTTCTAAAGGTGTGAATTGGCCGAAAAATTGCATTTTACATACTTACTAAACTAAAAATTGTGAATCTTTACTTCCAGAATTAACTACTACTAAAGATTTTACTTAGGTCCCAGCATCCATTTTCTCTACTTTGTTACTTGCATCTCTATCGTTGCCTCTAATTGCAAGTATTATAAAATTGCCAATGCAATAAAAAGTACGTAAAGTAAGCAAAAAGACCCACACAAACAAACACTATAAGAAGCCAACTGGCTTTCCGTTTGGGCTAGACATAAAAGCTTTTGATTGCATCGTAAAATTTAGCTCGATTGATTGGGTGTATGTAGCTAGAAGCGATCAAGCAAAAAACAATTCCCGAGACGTTTTATTTTATGTTATTGCCTTCTCTCTTTTTTTAATGATATAGTAGTAATAGCGGCATTTTTATTTGTACGAATGCCCATTGGCGTAGCCAGAAAATATACTCAGGGGGGGGGACCTGAATGGGCGTAAGTAGGACATTTTTTTATCTGGAAAAAGGGACACTCGGGACTACATGTATTTCATGAAAATGTACCTAGGAAAGAAGGCACAAAGGCCACTCCCGAAGTTCGTTCCAAATTCACCTAACTACCAACAAATTTCATCAAAATTATTAAAATTTGTTTTTGTAAATGTTTTTTTACTTTTTTTTTTTGATTTTCCTAGCTGGCTCTTTATTGAAAAAAACATTTTTTAATTTTTGTGAAAAGATTTTAACATAAGACGTATGTATGACTCTAACCAGCGTTTCTCGGGCTCAGTTTTTCATAATTAAAATAAAGTAAATATCGCTGACTACGCCAAAATTGACGATTTTTATAGAAATCATGTATTTTATAAGCGTAGATCTAAGAGCAGTTTTTGGTGCAAATGCTTGGGTTTTGTATATTCTTAATAAAGCATTCTCGTTTCTTTCCGCAGTATTTTTTTTTATTATAAATCATCACACTTCTTCAATAAAAAATGGTCCAATTAAAATTTGAACTTTAATTTTTATCTTTAAAATGAAATACCTAATTGTTTTTTGATTTTGTTGTAAAAATATTTTATTGCATTGCATATTTTTGTTGATTTAAAATAGCTCTAAAAAAGGTAAAACGGAATCGACAAGTATATAATAGAAAATACTATAAAATATAACTCTTTTTAATCGTTTTCCTATCAAATTGCATCATAAATCAATAACGAAAACGATATGTGTCCGAAATCTTAATCTTTATATAAAACAGAACTTTTAGAAGGAAAAGTTTAAAACTAAACGTTTCCTACAAGACCTTTGTAATCTAAGCCAAGAATACATTATTTAAAAATTTAAATTAAGAGTCCAAGCGTGAGACGAAAAATTAGGTTGCAATTAGACTTTTAGAGCTCCTAGGCTCGGGGGGCTGCAGCCCGGCAGCCCCCCGCCACTGCGAATGCCTCCCTAAATAACAGTTTAAAGACATTTTAAAATTTTACATTTTATTCGGAATAATCATTAACTTATGACCTGAAGGAAAAAAATATTGATTTGTAGGGTAATTTACTTTATGTAGCGTGTCTAGGATCACTCATAAGGTTGTTTTTCTTGTACATAAGATTGACTTAACCTATTTTAAAAATATGTTTTTTTTTCTGTGCTTTATTATTCTTAAATTTACAAAGGGCGTTCATTTATTCTCAATCTCACTCAACCAGTGGCAACACACCAATGATGTACCTAAGTTATATTATTATACATCCAAAGCCATTGTGTTAACTTCTTATTGTATCTATCATAAAACCAGGAAATACACAACAAAAAGTGTGCAAAAGATACAAAATCAAACATAAAGAGGGCAATCCGCTTTTTGATTGGACATGAGATAAAAGCATGTGCTTGAGCAATAAAGTTTAGCTTCCATTATTTAACCTATAAAAACTTCGAAAAAAATTCCTATATAGCATTTTGTCTATTGCTCAGTTTAGTCATGTATCTGTTAATTTTTTTTAACACACGTAATTTTGTTATGTCAAAAAATCATATCCACCCTCAATTCTAATTTCCTATAAATTTGAATTATGAATTAAAGATCAAATAGATATTTGAAAATGTTTTAATGATAGGAAAAATAATGTCTAACAAATTTTTAAAAGTTATTTATCAGGCAAAGATCCAGTAACTTTTTATGATGTATTTCCCAAGTGTAATGGACAACGGAAACATTTAATGTGTTTGCTATGTGCGGTAGTAAAAGAAGTTTAGTAAGCAATCTGAGTGTAAATTACATTTCTTGTTCGTTTTATTAACATAAATCCCTAACCTTTATTACAATATTTTTCACACCCATAGCCAGAACTGTGAGTAACTTTACTAGATACTTTTTAGTATCTAGTTACTTAAAGTAACTAGATACTTAGTAACTTAGTTCTTTTTTGAATCATGCCAAAAGGAACTGTAACTTCGTTACTTTTGAAAAGTAACTTGTATCTAGTTACTTTTTAGGAGTAACTATACACATAAAAAGTAACTAGATACTTTTAAAGTAACTAGATACTTTTAAAGTAACTAAGTTCCTTTTAAAGTAACTAAGTTCCTTTTAAAGTAACTAAGTTACTTTTAAAGTAACTAAGTTAGGTACTTTTAAAGTTCCTCTAGGATACCAATAATGCACACGTGCCGTCCATCAGATGATGACCAAGGGACGATCGGCGGCCGTTAATCAGATATCCTGACATTAACAAGGTTTTTCTCAAATATAACAATTAACAACCCGTTGCAGCTCCCGTGGAGCCTTTGTTTTCATATGCTACTTTCATTAATGCTCCTCACAGACATGCCCTCTTAGATGAAAATTTTGAAAGGTTGGTACTTTTAAAAGCCAACGGGGCATTTTAAAAACGTTCTGAATTTTTTTGGTTCCTTATAAAAGTTCCTAGTGTATTTAGATTTGTTACTTTATTTATATTTATTTAGTTTTGTTACTTATATTTATTTAATAGGTTTTTTGTTACTTATCTTTTCTTTCTACTTTTATTAGAAATGTATTAAGTTTGTAAGTATAATAAATTCTTATTTGTTATACACTTTTCATTTACATGTTATTATCACTACCTGGTAAATTTATGGTATCTAGTTCAAAAGCATCTTAGTTACTTTTAGAGTTTCGTAATTACAATTAAAGTAACTAGTTACTCAAAAGTATCTTAGTTACTTTTAGAGTATCGTAGTTACAAGCAATGTAACTAGTTACTTTAATAGTATCTTAGTTACTATAACTAGTTACTTTAATTAAGTAACTAAGAACTAAGTTACTTTTAGGTAAAAGTAACTATTCATTATAAGTATCTAGATACATTTGTGCAAAAGTATTGAAAAAGTAACTAGTTACTTTTCTGAAGTAACTTTCACAGCTCTGCCCATAGCAAACTATATTTTATCAATACAGGGTGCTAAAAATTTGTGTGTGTACAAGAAGATCTCGAAAACGATAAGAGATACGAAGATGGTTAAATTAAAGGAAAGTTGCGTATTTTGGGGATTAATAATTTAGCGAAAGAAAATTGTAAATACTCTAAATACCTTCGGAGAAAGTTTTAGTGTAGGTTTTTAATTTTTTGCGCCTTCCCTTTTGACTAAACCATAAACAATTTGTTATAACCGTTTTTATTTTCTACAAGATGGCGTTATTAGTTTTCAAATTTGACGTTTCGTTCTTTAGACACTAAAGTCAAATAATTTTTTCAAATACGGACCTGGATTTTTTTTTACAGATTCTAAGCTTTAAATATTTTATACAATTTAAAGGTTTTCAAAATTTTAACTTCATTTCAAATTATCATTTCTTTACTACTACTCCGGCAATTATTTTAGGATTACCTTAATATTAAAATTACGTTATCGGAAGTGGTAATGCTGTTATATTATTTCAATAAGATTTATCGTAACAATACTCTAGGAAGTAAGTAAGTTTTTAAGGCATGAGAAGTAATGCTATTTTTTATAAGTATTTTATTTATTTTAATAATATAAGATTAGGTCCTATAGTTTTTGCTTTAAACCTAGAATGAAATACTGTAAAACACATTGGCTGGGGGTCAATCTGGGAGGTAATATGTCTTGGCATGATCACGTTGCCGCAATTGCCAAGGCAGCTGCACAGAAACTTGGTGAACTTTTTCGCACCAAAAGGTTGTACACACCTCATCAACTTTTGACACTCTACAAAGCTCATATTCGACCATCATTAGAATATTGCTCTCATGTCTGGAGCTCTGCACCCAGGCACACCCTTCGGCTACTGGATTCCATTCAAAGGAGAGCCGTTCGTCTGATCGGCGACCCCGAGCTGACCAAGACTCTCGATAGCCTGGAGCATCGAAGACAGGTTGGTGATTTGGCTTTTTTTTACAGATATTTCCATGGCAGGTGTTCGACTGACATTGCCCACTTGATTCCACCTAGAGCAATGCAAAACAGAAATATACGGCGAACCACTGCCGCTCATCCATATGTTGTTCAGCTTAGTACTCCTCGAACTTCATTGTTCAAGAATTCTTTCATCTGGAGAACGTCATCTTTGTGGAATGATCTTCCTGAGGTCGTGTTTCCCAATGAATACAATCTTCAACATTTCAAGACCAACGTTAATCGCTTTTTTCGCACTCGCACCGCTCCCAGAGCGCCTTAAAGGATTTTTCCTACAGTGCAGGTATTTTATCATAAAAAAAAAACAGAAAAAATGCTCCCAAATAAAAAAAGGTTTCTAAAGTTTTAGTCTATTTATGTTACTGTGATGTGCTTATGTTTGTTTCAAAAATAGCTTAAATTTTTTTAATGTTTATAAGGTCTGATGATGAGCTAGTTTCAGTCGAAACATGTAGCAAAAATAAACCCACAGAAAAATATTTGAGGCCCAGACTTTGGGTCTTCTTTCTTACAAGATAGCAGGCCTTTGTGAGTAAAAATAGGCGGATTCTTCAAATCATAAATATTTTTTTTAGTTTGGCTCTAAATGTTCAGGATCGTAATGATATAAAAGATAATTTAAAAAAGTGTGTTATTAGATGACAAAACGTTAAAATTTTAAAAACCTTTAAATATTTAAAGCTTAGAAGTCCCTAAAACTGTATTAGCAAAACTAAAAATTTCGGTTTTTTTCTCCTAAGGTATTCGAAATATTTATAATTTTTTTTCACCAAATTATTAAACCCCAAAATACACAACTTTGCCTCCATATAACCATCTTTGTATCTCGTACCTTTTTTCGAGATCCCCTTGTACGCACACGAATTGAGGCGTTTATTTTAAAAACAACATATGTCCAAATTTTTCTAAAATGAGTTTTTCGCGCCATCTAGTAGTTTATTCTTATCTCTATCGCCTCAAGTTTCTTGTTTCCTTAAAAATAGCATATGCTCCAAAATATCTGCAACTGAAATATCACTGTTTCTATAAAAACGACATATGTCCAAATCATTTTCTTTAAAAACATCACATGTCCATGGACTAATGTTGTTTTTAACGGAAACGAAGCAAGCTGAGACCTATCAAGTTTAACTGCGCCAGCAGGTTAGTTGCAACGTCCAAGTCTGGCTTTAGTCTAGTGTTAAATGTGATTGTATGTGTATTAGTTTGTATTTTTAAAATATTATAACTATGGATAATGAAGCAAGCAGTAGTCAAGCTGAGGCCGCACCGGAGCGCAAAGAAAAGAAAATACCAAAGGCCACTTGGTAGTTAAAATAGACACCACAAAGATATTAGACATAAGATTAGCCACCGACAAATATTTTCTGAAAACAGCTAAACCACCGGTTTCTCTGAAACAAATTCGAATGTTGGAAATAAGTAAACATTCTACTGTAATTAAGTTAAGAGATACCTACACTGGTCCGTGGAGAACTTCCATTATTAGAAATAAACAAAAATTAGCTAGTTTTATAGAACTCGTACCAGTTTATCTACAAGCGGTGCCAAACTAAAAATTATAAAGGATCTTCTACCGTACCTAAAAAATGCAGAAAACCGAAAATTTTATGAAAAAATTTTTTCACAATAAGATTTAAATAGGAATGACGAACTGGAAATTGATGAAGACGATAATAGCAGCGGTTGCGAAAATTAAATTTAGTACCATGTAAATTCTACAAATGTAATAAAAAAATAAATTTGTTAAAATAAGCTTAAAACAGAAATATAGTAAAAAATAAAGTTGTTAAAATCAGCCCAAATACATATTTTTACACATTTTATTTATTTTTTCTTAAAAATGCGATGTTTTTTTCAAAATCTACCAGTCTAAAATTCTTCATTGAGGTGATATATATTACTTTATGATACAAGTGGTACTTAAATTATGTTAAAAAACTAGATAATGCGTTTTTTCCATCTCCTAAAAAATTACAATTATGGACATCTGTTGTTGTTAAAATAAACGCCTCAATTTGTAGCACCCTGTATAGGGCGTTACGAAAATCCAATTATTTTGCGGTGATGATGAAAAATAAAGTAAAAACTACTAGTTTTATATTTTACGTTATTTCTATCTCCTAATATTATTTTTGAAAATCCACCTCTTATTTTTTGACCTACTTACCAAACATCATAAAAATCAAGAAAATGCAGAAGCCTAAAGCTGCATTTCTAATCACTTTGCGGGCGAAGTGACACTTCGACACGCGTGCTAACTGTAAATGATACATTTCTATTCAATTCGTGATGCATTTGTCATCTTTCCATTGCCTTGCTTGTGATTAGTTATTATTTTTGATCAAAAAGAGATGGAAAATAGCCAGGAAAGTCAAATTAATGATGAATTTTTGCTGCAGTGTGTTGCAAATTATAAAGCACTGTACGACAAAACAGATAAAGGGTATAAATCCATTCTTCAGAAAGAGAACTGTTGGGCAAATGTAGCAAGGTCTTTACAAACAAAATAATAAATTCATAATACTTTCCGTATGAACATCATCCATTTTTGCCAGCTGCACAAATTTATATACATTATAAAAGCGTAAAAGTACAATGGATTGAATGCAGCAAAACTTAAAACATTAAGAAAATCGAGGAAAATCAACATAAAAATAAAAATAAAGTTTACATGTCAACAATGTCAACATCAGAATTCTTACAACACGCATGTGTAAAAGTCAGCACGAATGTCGAAAGTTTGCAGCTTGCAATACATTTTGTATTGGCCGGCACGCGTGCTGAATTTGAATTTTATTGAAAATGCCAACGGTGACATTCATAGACTTAGCACGCGTGTCGAAGTGTCACTTTGCTCGCAAAGTGATTAGAAATGCAGCTTAATTCTCGAAATCGAGGCACAGCCTTCTCATGAGATAAAACGGCGGAGTTAGTTTGAAACTTTTAAAATCGCATGTGACAATGACGGGCAAGCGAATTATCTCATGAAAAAGCTGTTCCCCAATTTCGAGAATTAGGCCTCCAGTCTGTTGGTCTACTTGTTAAATTATTATTCGTTCTTTAGTTATTAACCAAAAATTGTAATAATACAATGGACGGATATTTTAAACAAGTTAATAAATAAATTGAAAGGGGCGTTCTAAATTAATAATAATTTAATAAGGGAAGTTTGTTAGGAAAACAGTGCCAAAGTCAGGTATACAAATTCCAAAAGCCCTTACTCAAACTTTTGGGTTGTACGCAGTTTAATGTGTGCTTTTGTGCTTAGACTTGTTTATTTTGTCCAGAAATTTATATGAAAAGACCCGAAATTTTAATAGTTGTTGTGTTGCTAAGTTGTCTTATTTAGCACAGCACTTTTGTCAGATAATAAATTCTACATGGTAATAGTACAAGAAAAAATAAAAAAATTTAAGCAAACATTATTTAAAATTAACAAACATTAATAATAATATTGATAATACCTCGGATAATACTAATCAAAAATAACAACATCCTACAAAAGACGCATCTTGCCGTTCTGCCCTTCTTTCGAATTAGGTTTTTTTCCTCTTCATTCGCTGCCAGGACCATTCCTGAGGGGGGCCTACAGTTTAACGTGGGTTCCGAACCACGATCCTCAGTCATGTGACACCCCCCAAGAGCTATCAACCCTTGGTTTATTGCCATTGCATGACCTACCGATTGGGGTGTGTGTACCTTCTTCCGCACCCCACGAGATATCCGATCTCATCCGGCCTGGTTACCGGCGTGAATGGGGTGAGTTGGGAGATGATACCTTTTACACTCTTCCCTGCATTCTTAAATCCACTTAGTTTCGGACATACTTTTTTTATTGTACGTATGCCCACTCCGGGAATCGAACCCGGGTCGCCGCGGTCGAATATGCCAGTAGCTCTACCTCTGAGCCACAACGGCGGTGAGACGCATCTTCAATGAAAATCTGAAAAATGTGAAGTGCCGAGTCTATAATTTAGCTGAAGAAAACATAGACCACATAACTGCCGGTTGTACAGTGCTCGCACCTAAAGTGTACGTGGATCGTCACAACAGAGCTGGCAAAATAATCCAAAATAATCCATCAGAAGCTACGTGAGAAACACATGGGGGCCCACAGAAACAACTCCCTATTATGAATATGAGCCTGCAGACGTATGCGAAAATGAAGGCGCCGACGTACGTATTTACTGAAACAGAAAAATACAGACGGATAGAACGATCCTAAATAATATCACGTTTAAGAAGGAAAAGAAACCCTTCATTGTAGATTTTGCTACAAATCTCTCGAACACCTATGCGAAAAAAATTTACAAATACTTACCGTTACGGGACGAAATAACTGAGATGTGGCATATGGAGTCCGTGACAATCGTACCAATAGTGATTGGAACGCTAGGTGAAATACCTATAAGATTATTGTCCTGGGAATTATACAAACCTATCCAAATATCAGTAACACTGGATACATGCAGCATTATAAGGAGAGTTGTTGGCCTACAATAGGATCATCTTGTCACATTTGACCGATGAATTCTATATCTCCACTCCTAAGTGGGCTACTGGAAAGGCATAATCAGGTGGCAAAGATCATCCACAAAGAATTGGCTCATAAACTAGGCCTAAAATAAAATCTCTCACCTATACTATACTATCAATACTCACCAGAGTCAGTTCTTGAATCCACTAAATATCTCTTCTACTGGGACATACTAATAATGACGGATAGAACAGCAGACCACAACCGTCCGGATATTCCTCTTATCGAAAAAAATACCAAGAATGCTTTTATAATCGATATAGGTTGCCCACTAACACACAGCTTCTCTAAAATCGAATCGGAGAAGAAGAAAACCAAGTATTCAAATTTGGCGATAGAGATCAAAAATATATGGAAGCTAAAAAATAGACATCATTCCAATCATAATATCAGTGAATGAAGCTATAACAAAAAATGTCTAACCCAGCTTGAAAAAAGTAGATGTGAACTTAAAATAACTCACACGAACTGAACGCATGACTGCACCTATCTCAGTTATGCTCCAGTGCATCTAGCTAGTATAAATAAAGCTGTAATTACTTTACTTTATTAGTATTTACCTGAAGACGACTGGAGATATTTACCATTTGAATCGTTGTGATTTAAAGCAAATAAAGGCAATGCAATTCCAAAACTCTTCTAGCATTCAAGAACATCATTGTCTCCAACCATCAAACAGACAATACAGATAAGGATGAATTTTTTGTCTGTACTGTATAAATAAAAATACCAACAAAAAGCTATAAAAACGTACATTGAAATAATAATAACATACTGGAGGGTATATTCTGCAATAAAAAATTGACACCTACACGAAGGATGAAGCTCGGTTTTGTTGAATTATCATAGTTTAGAATCACGTTAAGCTGTAGATTCCGTGGCTCAAGAATCTGAAACCATGCCGATAGATCATGTGCGAACACACTTTTATTTTGTGGGATTGAGATAATTTCTGTAATTAGTTTTTTCCATTACATAGAAGTAACTTTATCAAGTTGTACAAGATGAATGGGGACACTGGTTAGCTACACACAGTTAATTGTCAAGTTATAAATAAATAATCCACCGCAAGGCCGGAAGAAAAGTAAAATCAAAAAGGATGGGAAAAGAGACAGTGCACGTAATTGATTGGGGCATTTTTATTTCGGACCTTTCTTGCGACATTATTTATGAATCGGCCATTTCCGAGATCACCGGGAATACATGGGCTATTAGGGGGACACAGCCCTTTCTAAAGAAATGGTTTCTGTGGATTGCCGGCGCAGTCAGTCACGTTTGGATTATCACAAAAGCTGTAAATTAAATTTTATTTTTGTTCTGAAGTAAAATTGTAGTCAAAAAAGGTTTTAAGTTGATTTATGAAAAGAGCTGTCCTATTATAAATGAACTATTGAGCAATAAACATTTTTGACCATGAAATGTTTCCGATAAATTTTTATTTTCTTTCAAATTTTAATCGGGAAAGCTTTGCTAAGAGAATAGTTAATACTGCTGCAAATATTTAATCAAAGTAACACCAAAGTTCCATGACGCATTATGTATTTAAGTTCACTTTAAAAGGAGTTGGTCGCCCAATCTAATTTTTTTTGCTAGATAGAAATATAAAAAAGGGTAGAAAATATAAGAGAAGGGTAGTCTTAACTTAGATGGGACACCTCATATTGGTTGTAGAAATAAATTAGGAATAAATGTAGTTACAACTTTTAAGATTTATTTTTCATTTTAAATATAGTTTTTGGGGAAAAAATGATCTTTAGCAGGAAACGCTACCGCGTTTTTTAACAGATGATCAGATGTCAGATGAAGTTTTAATACTCATCTTCCTCACACATCCATTTTTTCTCCATAGTTTCAAATGACCAGCCATCAATTTTCTTTTCATAAATGATTATTCCAATTCACTTCAGTTCTATGTCCTTCAACAATTTTTTCACACACAGATGTCAAACTTTTTATTAAACATTAAACATATAGTGCCTTGAGCCATAAAACCCACATATTTTTTTTTAATGCAACGTGTGCACCTATTTTCTCACCGTTCTACTCATTTTTTCATTGAACCTTCAATTTTTGTCGCTCAGTTGGGTGATATCTACTAGTTTTCCTTCTTTTTTTTTATTATATTTATTCTCCTGAAGATGAATGCTTCTGCATTCGAGACATGTAGAGAAGATTTGTAAAATATTTACTTTCTTTAATATAACAGTGGAGGAAGACTTTATGTTCTTATTTCTTAGCTTCTAAACAGATATTAGTAACTGGACATCGAACGTGTCACATTTCCAAGCCAGATCACTGACGAGCACCCAGAATCAGAAACAAGGATGACTTCACATTTCATTTTAAGTGAGGCAAGGAATGTTAACATCAAATTAAATGACAGGCTAGTCATGGCACCTTAAAACCCGACGGACGTACCTATCGGTAAACAACAGTTTATTGGTAGCTCTCCACGGCGCTGAGCGTCCGGGGTTTTCACGCTGTGCACCCCTTCGTCTATTACCCGCTGTCCCCTCACCTTGTCAGTGGGGAATGGCAGTTAATGGGTCGCATGACTCACTGCTAACAACGGTATGCCCTGTATTCTTCCATTAACATCTCAATCCTTTCGTTGTTTCGTCCTACTGGGACCCATCAGAGACGCGCCGCTATCCTGAGGCCGCGGCCCGCAAAGGGTCTGCTCCTATAGATGGTCAATCGTCTGACAATTGGCGTTATTCATCATCGTCATAGAAGGTATCAGTCTCCACACTCACGGTCACTCACTGATTAAGCCTTCTTTTTCGATCAAACATATATTAGCTCACTTAGTTCACTCAACTATAGTCTATTTTAGAAGGGTGTAGAGTAATCAAATGGGAAATTCCGTCCAGTTCGGCTTAATTTCGGTGTCGGCCATAGGCACATATGGAAGCGAAGAGGGATTTTTAAAAGAAGGTTTGCTAACCTTCCAGTCGTTCAATACGGGACATAAATTCAAATATTGTTAAGGACTATTTTGGTGAAATGATAAAATATCTTCCAGCTGATTCAGTAGTAGTTATGAATAAACCCACGACGCACAGAGAAGACTCCAACTTCATCTTGGAGAAAACAGGAAATTATCGAGTGGTAAATCATCAAAAGTATTGAATTTAAAGATAATTTGATAGAGAAGGAACTATTGGCTATAGCAAATTTACACAGGTATCGTTTTATGAAATATGCCGTAGAAGATATAGCTAAAAAACATAGTATAACTGTGCTGCGCACACCGCCATATCTTTACGAACTAAATCTTATAGAATTTACACGAACGGGCGCAAGTGAAATGATTTGTAGAAAGACACAACATGACATTCAAAATGAAAGGCGTTAAGCTACTGTTTGATCAAGCCATTAAGGAAGTGACACCAGAGAACTGGCGAAAAGCAGTCCATCATTTAATTAAAGAAGAGGAGAAAATGTGGGATCTTGACCATTTGATAAATCGGATCGTCGACCCGTTAATTATAACGTCAAGAGGAGATGATGAGTTCCTCAGAAGACAAAGAATATTATAATTTTTTACAATTTAATTCCTGTATATTGTATTTTTTGTACAATGTTTAATAAAAAAATATGTGTTCCTAATACTATGTACATAATGCACGCCTTTGTCACGCCATTTTCAGTATTTGTGAATAGATAACAATAAGAAAAACCCATAAATTAACCCAAACCCGGGTGCTACTACCTGCAATTGATGAAAAGAATACATTTTGCCATGATATCAATTATGAAAGTGGCCTAAATATTCGTTGGGTCACTCTATAGTCTCTTTGCATACCTAATGAGCTTTTATTACTCTACGCCTTTCTGAAATAGACTGTAGTTAAGTTAGCCCTTTGCCGATTATTGAATAAGAGCAGAAGTTACTTTACCCTACTTTAGAAATGTTTTTGCATTGTATATTTTTGTTTTAGATTAGTTGTTTCTTTATATGAAAGAATACATTTTGTAGACAGGATTTTGTTATTACTCCTCAGCTGGCCAATAAAAAGTTTTAACCCAGTCTGACCCTGAGAACAATAAATATTTATTGAAAGTACTAACGTTAGTGAAAAAATTTAAAATTCCTAGAGAATAAATAAAAAAGTAGTAAACAAGAAACTCGATAAGTAAATTACGAGGAAGTATAAGACCCGAATGGCCTAATTGTGGTATATGTATGTACGTATAATTTTTAATAAAATTATGTTTATGCTGCGTTTGGAGTTTTTGATTCCTCTAAGAATAAAATATGTTATTAATACTAATGAAGATTGTCCAGACAACATTACTATCATTATTGTAATTACCACCAAAATTAGTATTGGTAACCAACATACTCTTTAAACTAACAAACCGGTAGTTTGCCAATGATAAAAGTAACTAGTAACCAATGCTGGAATTGGTCTAGCATTAAAATATAATATCCGTTACAAAATTTCTTCTTGAGGCTATTCTAACTAACTTTTCTTGTCACGGAACTAAGATTTTGGTATGGTATACTAGGCCATTATTTAGAGTATTAGTTTGTATAGTTTTGCATGTGGCTTGCTACAGAACATGACCATGTAGTTATCATTAGTACTAGATAATGTCTATTTGTATCATTGTATCATAGTTTAAATTTTATAAAGCAGTCCGTTAAGACTTTGTAAAAACGTTTGAGATCGGTTGCATATAAATATACAGGGTGTCCCATAACTTATAGGCCGTAGAGTAACTGGAGATACTAGGCATCAAACTAAGCCGATTATGTCATATAAGTTTTTTCGGATCACTTTTTTTTGTTAATTTAATTATTTACTATGTTTTTTTATGCTCTGGGATGTTGAAAGGGAAATATCTCGAAAACCGTTAAAGATATTAAGAGCAATCAATTCCACATTTTTGACTCAGAAAATGCGGTTTTTAAGAAACTATAATTGAAAAACACCTAATATTACAGGTAAGAAAAAAATCATAGATTTATGAAGCCCAGTGTATGCAACTAGCGCCCTCTAGTTTGAAACTTAAAAATTTCTACAAATTCTTATTTCTTGCTCATAAAAACATAACATTGCCAACTTTCAATCCGATTTATTAAACCGTTTTAAAATTATGGCTTTTTTCGAGAATAAACTTTTATTTTCAACACCCTGTATCTCTAGAACGAGTAACAATCCGAAAAACTTATATGACTTAATCGGCTTAGTTTGATGTCTAGTATCTCCAGTTACTCTACGGCCCATAAGTTACGGGACACCCTGTATATACCCGCACAAATAATTCCTATAACAAATCTATTATTTGCGTATTTTGTTGTAATTGCAACCAATAAAATTTTTTTTGAAAATATAATTTATAATTCTCTTCTAACTCAAGAAAAACCTAAAATCTTGTTTATGCAAATAGAAAAATATTATCCAAACATGTTTTTATATTTTTATTTTGTTTCAGGTGAGTTAATGTTTGATATCAATATGGCTTCAAAGGTATTTTCCTCGTAAGTATTTGATTCTAAATATATTGAGCTGATTAACAAAAAATTCCTTCTTTTGCTTTTTGCTGAATATCCTTAAAAACATAAATAAATAAAATATTTTATACAGAAGAATGGTAAAAAGCTACAAAAAATGATTTGTTTTTACATCTTTTTTGGTGACATAATCTGATTAATTGTCATTTATATTGCAGTGATCTGAAATTCATGATGGTACATTTTAAGTACCAAATGTACGGACATAATAGATTACCTTTTAAGTTTTTGATTAATATAATAATTTGCCGACAAAAATGGTGCTTACCGTAACTTCCCGCAGACTTACATCATGATTCTTGTTTATATACTATCCCATACTATGTTACAGTAGTCTAGAAGTCTATACAACTTTCAAATTTTCAAGAAGACCACAGTTTTCATAACAGTTTCCACTTTAGAACCATTTTTAAAGACTGGGTACTGCAGTGGCCTATTTAGGGGGGGTCCTGTTTTATATAGATATTAAGGTTTCGGACGCATATGTTTTAGTTATTGATTTATGATACAATTTTATAGGAAAATGAGTAAAAAGAATAACATTTTATAATATTTTTCTATTATATACTTGTCTGTTCCGTTTTCCTTTTTTTAGAGCTATTTTAAATCAACAAAAACATAACCCAATGCAATAAAATATTTTTACAACAAAAACAAAAAACAAAATAGCTATTTATACAATTAGTTGCGAAATGAGTGTCTTTTAGGCACGCGACGTGAATTGTCCTACGAGGCGAAGCCGAGTTGGACAACACGTCAAAGTGACTAAAAGACATTGTTTCGTAACGAGTTGTATACAATATTTTTTCTACTGAGGTTTTATAATAAAAAACTTAATTTATTTTACTAACATTTTATTACCTATGTTTCATTTGCCCCTTTCAAAAATTGACACTTGCCAAAAAAAATTAAATTATACCTAGTCTGTGGTTACGTTTTAATTGTAAATAATTACCTGCATTACTTTTAAGCACGCTGTTCCTGGTAGGAACAACGTGCTTAAAAGTAACAAGTATAAACACAGACTATAGTTTTACCTATTTATTATAAATATTAACAGTACAGTTACTTATATTATTAAAATTAATGCTGGGGTAACCTAAAACAGTTCGTTGAGATATTTCTCTTTGTAAAATTGATGAGGAATTTGAACTTTGAATAGTAATAGAATCTGCAACAGCAATATCAATTAAACCGATGCCACTAGTAGAGCTGGTAGAACACTCGGATTCATTACATTTAACACGTTTGTTGTTAGCGTCCAAAGATTTTTGACCAAGAATTTTTTTCGGAAATTTTTCTTTTATTTTCTAAAGAATCTTCTATATACCCCTCAGCCACGGTATTTGACTGCCAACCTCCATGTCGCTTTAGCATCAATATATCCGCTCCAGAGTCAACTAAAAAAGTTGCTGAAGATCTTCGAAAGCAGTGGCCTGTATATTCTTTAGCGTTTGGAAGCTCCAAGAACTTAGCTATTTTCTTTGGTGTTGCTCCAATGGTATTAATACCCACTGGAAGTCTGGAACATTTGGAGTTTCTGTATGCGATAAAAAAGAAGAAGATGATGCCGTCAATAGAGCCTTCGCTAATTACAAAGCTTCTTGCAATATTTGTTTTAGTGTTTGGAATGGATATTTTAATTAAAGACTCCGAAATTTCGATATTATTCATATTTAAATATGTGAGTTCTTCTCTGCGACATGCTCCAGAGATTCCCACAATAAGTATGACTTTGTCCAATAAAAAGTTCTTATCGTCTGCTTCTTTGACAAACCTTTCTACTTGTTCTTTAGAAAAAACTTTCGACTTTTTGGGCTTATATACCCCGTAGATTTTCTTTTCAAAAATGCGATTAGGTTTGTAAATGTCTTCATCTTAACATTTTTATTCAAATAAACCATCGTTCGAAGCATTGAGTAAGTACTCCACAAAGTTGATGGCTTATAGGCATCGGATAATAGTGAAAAATATGCCAAAAAGACTTTTTCTGATAAGTTTTTTACCTTTTTTCTTCACACCATTTTTTAAATTTTTCGTATGTGCCCTCATACAAACTTCTTGATTTTTGGGGAACAAGGTACACCATTGCGTCATTTGCGGCATTTTCAATGTCTGAGTCCTCTAAATCACTCATTTTTACTTTTATATTTGTCGCAGTTTTTGACAAAAAAATCGAATTTTTTTTTTGACAACTGTCGATTTTTTTGACATGAAAGGTGTAAATGAAACATAGGTCATAAAATGTTAGTAAAATTAAGTTTTTTATTATAAAACCTTAGTAGAAAAAATATTGTATACAACTCGTTACGAAACAATGTCTTTTAGTCACTTTGACGTGTTGTCCAACTCGGCTTCGCCTCGTAGGACAATTCACGTCGCGTGCCTAAAAGACACTCATTTCGCAACTAATTGTATAAATAGCTATATTACGGTTTCAATGTTTAGATCATCTGACAAAGACACTGTAAGTCAAAATAATTGTTATGGTAATTTAAAATAAAACATATATAAGCATCAAATAAATAAAGATGTTCTCTTCATTTTGTTTGGCGCTTAACACTTCTTTCATGCACGTCTAACTTATATTATTAAGAAGGTTACAATAAACTGTTTTAACGTTCCCATGGCCTACTCTTTACCACTTACCCTGCTTTAACAACGTTATGGACATTTTTAAAAACAAAAGAAAATTTATCTAGGCGGCCATTTTTAAAACAAATGATAAAGTGTGATATGTCATTGAAAAGGGAATATTTTATAGAATTTAAACGTCGAATAAAAATAAGGGGTTTCCATTAAAAATGTAAAAGTTGACTCCACTTCCGATTAAACCAAAAGTGATTTCGAAGGTTTGAATTGGTCGAAAAATGGCAATTTACACACTTATTAATGATTCACATTTTTAAATATTTACTGTTAAAAAATGTTGTATCATCCGGTATAAAAGTATACTCTAACAAATTAATTATAACAACCAAGATAAAGTGTAGGTGTCCTCCACGCGTTTACGCTTAACCTATATAAAAATTTACTAGCATATTATTTAACGAGCGGTAATGTAGGTCATAACTTACGCAGATGAAGTTTGTACCACGAGCCGTAGGCGAGTGCTGTAATTCATCAAGTGAGTTATGACCATTACCGCAAGTTGAATACTATACTTTATCTATGACTATAGCAATAAATACTAAGATACAAGTACAGAGAAAAAACTTTATTCACAAATCTTGATAGTTACCTATAACAATGCTATACAAATTTTAGTTGCAATTACTCATTTTGTTTATTAATAAGTGCAGTTATATCCCCTCCAGCATCTACTAATAAAGTTGCCGACGAGCGGCAAAAACAATGCCCTGTATATAAATTGCAGTCTGGTAATTTTAAAAATGTAGCAATGTCTTTCCCCATTGTTCCCAATTTAATAATGCCAATTCTTTGTGAGTGATATTTTCCATTTTGAAATTTAAAGAATAAGATCGTTTGCGATACATGCATCGGTAGGACGCAGATTTAAATATTTCTTAACTATGGTATAAAAACTTCCCGTAATAGTGAATTTTCTGGAAATTTTTGTTTTTGTTTTTGGTACACTGACCATAAAAATAGATCCATGATCTTCTAAATCTGTAATTTGCATAGAGTGCAATTCTGCTGCACGACATTATCACCCATAATGCTCATTATTAAAGCAACCTAAAATAAATTATGTAATTGACAAGATGATAAAAACGATTGAATTATTGTGAGATCTACTACCTTTGTCGCCAGATATTTCTCATCAGGAGCTGTGTTTATGAAATTATTAAGTTGTTCTGGCGTAAAAATGTTTGCCTTTTTTAGCTACATGTTTCTCTGATTGACGTTTAAGAAACGCACGTTACTTTAAATAATTCTCTATATTGATTCCATTATTTATGTTGAGTGTGCTTCTTAGCATGAAGTAGAAAGTCCATAGAGACGATGCTTTATATTTAGTGCTAAGTTCGCTAAAATATGCCAAAAGTACATTTTCTGTAAACGATGACTTAATGTTCTTACTGCTACACCAATTTTGAAAATTCTTGTATACACCTTTATATTTGTTTTTGGATTTTTCGGGCAATAAATTCTGTATCGTCACATTAGCTAGTTGTCTTATTTCTGGAGGTGTACATAATAATTCATCTTCACTATCTGAATTCATCATTTTCAGCACAAAACTTACAACAATTAGGTATTAACTTAATTTGAAAACGTCGAAATGGAGTGTTTCCTTTCGGCCAATCGGCTTCTACAGAAGTACAGAGCCAACTTGATATTCGGTTCGTAAATAATTCCAAGCCTCCTTTTCGATTTATTTTAGTGAGTTATAGCAGTGAGTTATTATAACTCACGCTGTTTGTTAATAGATACTATTAATTGCTCAAAAGCAGTTGAATAATTAATATATAATTAAATAGGAGTAGATAAACAATATTAATAATCTTAAACTATAACAATAATCATTAAACAAAATTAATTTTAAATTGATTATATTTAAAAACCACCTTACGGGCTCTTATCCCTGATTTACCAAAAGTAAAGGGGCACGCATGTCCTAAATCTGCCCTATTAGATATGCGTAAAGAGATGGTTATCAAACGCAACGTACCTCCATTGTATATGTTGAATTAATTTTACAGTTGTGATTAGATCGGATTCGTTTTGATGACAGAATCTGGTGAATAGCTTTTGTTACATATTAAATGGGGAGAAAGACCTTTATGTGGTGGGAACCCTACGTTATGCTTAAGGGTAAGCCTAAATAATTTAGTTGATCGTATGCGCTGTATACTCAATTTATGAACCATAAAAGAATAATTTGATAAATGATGTTATTTGTTACAAATATTGATGTTAACCAAACTGCCGTGAACTCGTGTTTCTTGTGATCGGAGACCATAAAAATAAAATATTAGGGCTTTCTTTCATGAGAATTCAAATGACCACACAAAATTTACGTGGTGAAAATTTTAGGTATTGATTTTTGTCATTGGCTCTTAGTATATTATGTAACTTTTTAACATCTGATAATTGTTTTTGGCTAGAAAGCGCCGTATATCAAACGAGCGTTGGAAAAATATATTTCAACACTAGTGTTGAAATACTTGTCACACTATTTATGCCAATTTGACAGACCCCCCCCCCCCCCTATTTATAAAAAAGAACAAATTTTAGAAAGCACTAATTGTAAAGTGTTAAACTTATTTATCATGTATTTATCAAGTGATTCGGAATTAGAGTGTGAAAATACGCCATCTGAAATTATAAAAAATGTTAATAATATACTGGAAACTCTATTACCAGAAAAACAAGTCGCGCTAAAAAAAATGTCATGTATTAAACAATAAATGTTTATCGGTAGCCATAGCGTAGAGAATAGAGCTTTAGCCTACAGAGATCGCAAGGTCACAAGTTCAAATCCCATCAGGAGTATTTAACTTTTTTTATAAAAACCATAAATAATTTATAGAATTTTTTTGAATTGAAATCTTCCTTGTTGGGTGGACTTTTAAAATTTATGTTTTATGCATCTTTTCTTGATTAAATTTAAAAATTTTTATTCTGGTTAATCTAGAAGTCAATCCAGGACTAGTTCTTAATATATATAAAAAAATGAAAAAGTTAGACTGCAAATAAAGGAAAAGCCTATTGACAAACTATAAAACCAGATATTAAGTGGAACATAATCCTAAGTATGCAACACTAGTGTTGAAATATTTTTTTCACAAGCAAAGGCTCTTTTAATAATTCTTTGTGGTCGTAGGAAAAATAGTGTACATTACTTGAGTAAAAGTGATTATTCTAAAACTCGGGGAATTTCCACACTCGGCTGACGCCTCGTGCTAAATATCTCCTCGTTTGAAAATTATCACTTTCATCACTTGTTATGCAATATACTTTTATTAGTTTATCGATGTTAATATTTAATATAGTACCTACAATACAAAAAAACTGGACCCCCTAGCTGGATTTTTAAAACTTTTTATTTTGAGATATACCTCTGAGTTGTTACAACAGGTTTTAATTATTTGTAGTAATAGGTTTTTTTGTGTTTAGGACGAATATTGAAAAATCGGAAGATTAAATATTTATCCTTGTCGGTTCCTAACTCTTCTCTCTTGTATTATGGGAATTAAGTTAGGACTATAATGAGCAGGCCAGTTCATAACATTTATTCTGACTTCCTTAAGATTCGGTTGTACAATTACGGCTTTCAAGTTCAGCTTTGAACGAAGCTTATTTGTAAAACCTTAACAGAAATTTACAGCTTGGTTCAACGCTGAACTAAGCTTAAGCAATTATATAACCGGGCCGTAATCGTGCTACATGCGGACGAATTGTTTACCAAAAAACTGTTCAAGAACAAAAATCTGTCAATCTTGTCGGGCCCCCTCAATACGCTTCATTCGAGCATCAAAATAAATGCTACACTACACGGTAATCGTTCCACCACCCTTACTTACCATTGTGCTAAAATTGCTTTATGCGAATGCTTGACAAACTTAATTAAATTATAAATAACCATTGTTAATCTCACAAATACTATAGTTTAGTTTAAAAAGATAAGTATTGTTAATCAAAATGCGAGATTTGGGTGCCAGCCTATCAGATATTCATTAAAAACATTCCTATTAACACGAAAAAGTCTAGAAACTCCCCGTGGGGACAGTTCTCCCAGTTTTTAAAGGTATATAGGAGATTATAAGCTTGAGAAATGTACATCCGTTTCACGTCTAGCAAAAATTCTCGAAGATTATGCGTTTAACATGAAAAATGTAACGTTAAAGACTACAAAGAATCTTCTACATGGAATACCACAGCTTAGGTGATGCAAAAATGTTATTTTAAATTAATACTTAATAGAAATAAACCCTTTTACGAATATCTCCTTCAAAGGCAATGACAAGAAAATAGCTCCAAAGTTGTCAATAAACGATAGTTTAAAAGCTTTATCCACTGAAGCCATGATAAAAATAATTAAAAGCTTTAATAAAGAAAATCCCGATGGTTACAAAAAAATGTTTCCATTTATATTTCTTTGGACTTGCTTGGATACCTCAAATTTTAAAGTTCAATATTCAAAAGGAGCATTACATCATGGGACGAAAGGCACAGAAGACAGCAAGTGGTTGGTGAGAATTATATATAAAACAACCAACGACTTGCCCTGAAAATGCCCTGAAAGATCGTTTCTAAAATTACTGGAAAAAGGGTATAACATTTTTTTAACAGATAGGCTATTTTCAAACTGGCAAGAGGGATGTTGGCTCAAGAACATTTTATTAGGACAATGTCTAAGTGGAACAAAACGTCAGCAAAAAGAATTGGAATTGATACCAAAAAACAATAGATAACAAATCATTCCCATCGATCGTCCGCTGTATTTGCCCTAGCTCAACAAGGTGTTAAGACGAAGAGTCCACCATTTTGGTTTGCTTTTCGGCTACAGTTGATTTGCTTCTTTACTCTCCGAGTAGCTTATCAGAACTGCTATGGCAATAATAATAAAAAAATGAATTAAATAGAAACTACAGTAACATTTTAAGGGACGTACTACATATAGTTCTAAAAGTCGTGTCATTAGGAAATATGGAGTCAAACGAATAATGTAAAATTAACACTGAAAGTTCAAAAGGAAAAATGTATGCTGTAAAATAAATAATATCAATTGCATACTATATATATCCAGTATCTAAAGGAAAGTCAATAGTATCATCCAAAAATTAGCCCAGTGTATAGTAGGCTTAAGTTAAAAAAATATTCTGAAGGTTCTTCCGGAATTTTCTTTCACACTGTTTTTTTTAAAAATCCTTTTGGGAGGTGGTGGTGCTCCCTCTTTTCTAAAAAAAGATGATGGGACATACACAGAGAGTAGTGGGGAAACCCTTGAACTGCTGATGGATTCCCACTTTCCTGGTAATACATCGGCCATAGAGCCCCTTATCGATCAAGGAGACGTTCCGGATTTGAATAGCATCAAATCAGTAGTCACTTACGATAAGCTAGAATGGGCGATTGACTCATTTGAACCTTACAAATCACCAGGATTAGACGGGATAATGCCCGCCATGCTACAAAGAGGGAAGAGAATCCTGATCCCTTGGCTCTTGGTGATATACAGAAGCAGCTTGCATTTTACTTACATGCCGGCTGACTGGAATAAGATAAAAATAGTCTTCATCCCTAAGGCTGGTAAGAGCAGTCATGTAACCGTCAAAGACTTCAGACCAATAAGCCTGTCTTCGTTCCTTGTCAAAACATTGGAGAGGTTACTGGATCTGCATATCAAGAACTCGGTGAGAGAGCGAGAATTAAGCTCGTCTCAACACGCTTATACCAAAGGGAAATCAGTGGAAACGGCGCTACACGAAGTAGTAGGCACTATTGAGAAATCCCTTAACAATAAAGAGTACACCCTAGGTACCTTCTTGGATATTGAAGGAGCCTTTAATAACGTCACGACCGAGGCAGTGTGCGACGCTCTAATAGAAACAGGGGTCGATAACTACATCTGCCGTTGGATTAGGAGGATGTTGAAAGGCCGTCAAATCTGCTCCAGTTTGGGAAGTAGCGAGATGGTCAGATTTGCTGGAAGAGGAACTCCGCAAGGCGGGGTTCTGTCACCAACACTCTGGCTGAGAGTTTTAAATAAAGTTCTCATAGCATTGGAGAAGGCTGGAATAAAAGTGATTGCATACGCTGACGATATAGTTATACTAGTGTCAGGTAAATTTGTAAACACAATCAGCGACCTAACAGGAATGGCGCTACGAATACTACAACAGTGGGCCATGAAATGCGGGTTAAAAATCAACCCCGAAAAAACGGAGGTAGTTCTATTCACACGCAGAAGGGTGATCGAGAACTTCAGACTCCCAGTAATCGACAATAATGCTTTAGTGCTTAAGGAAAAAGCAAAGTATTTAGGATTGGTACTTGACTCCAAGCTAAACTGGGGCATAAACTTGCAAGAACGAGTTAAAAAAGCGTCGGTAGCATTATATGCCTGCAAAAAAGCAATTGGAAAAAAATGGGGACTAAAACCCCACATAGTACACTGGATCTATACAGCTATTATAAGACCTATATTAATATACGGGGTCCTGGTTTGGTGGACCGCTTTGGAAAAAGCAGTGCACACTAAGTCAATAACAAAGATACAAAGGGCAGCTTGTTTAGGAATAACCGGAGCCCTTAAGTCAACCCCGACAGCGGCGCTAGAGGTCATGTTATATATACCCCCCTTGGATATCTATGGAAAAAGTATAGCTGCAAAAAGTGCCCTGCGACTAAAAGAGTCGAAATTCTGGAAGGAAACTAACTACGGGCACAGCAGTATACTAAAGATTCACCCGGGGAATAATCTACGAGACCCGACTGATTACTCTGTCCCAATAACATGCTTCGATAGAAGGTATTCTATACTCATTCCGAGTAGGGAAGAGTGGGAAGGCAATCAGAATATAACGAAAACAGATCACGCAATCTTCACAGACGGTTCAAAGATGGACGTCGGTGTGGGAGCCGGGGTATTTTCCGAAAGTTTACAAATACAGAAATCGTATAGACTCCCCAACTATTGTAGTATTTTTCAAGCGGAAGTACTGGCAGTAGAGAAGGCGGTCAATATCCTGCAGGAACACCTTGGCTTGGGAGTAGCCTCGTCAATCACCATCTTCAGTGATAGTCAGGCGGCGATTAAGGCAATCTGTTCCAGCAGCGTCAAATCAAAGCTCGTAAAGCGATGCCGCAACAATCTATGCACACTTGGCAACCAACATCGGGTTATTCTGTGCTGGGTTCCTGGACACTCCAAAATAGATGGCAACGAGGCTGCCGATGCGCTCGCAAGAGAGGGCGCAGGCATGCCAGCTGATCTAGCAGACAATACAGTGAACAAACCACTGGGATTGGTCAAAGAGGAGATTGACTACACGGCCAAGCAGCTTGCACAGAACAGATGGACAGGGTTGATAACCTGTAGTACATCCAGGCAACTGTGGCCCACATTCGATATAAAGAGAACCGCAGAGCTATTGAGACACAGTCGAAAAGACGTGAGAAATATTACTGCGGTTGTTACCGGACATTGCCTCTTCGGTAGACATGCCGAACGTATGCAAATACCCACTAACGACTTCTGCAGAAGCTGCAGAGATGAGGAAGAGGAAGAAAGTATTCAACATTTTCCAGTGGCGCACCCAAGGGGGGGGTTTTGGGGGTTAAAACCCCCCCCGAAATTTATAAAAAATGTTCAGGTAAAAATATTTTCGGGAGACTCATAAATTCTACTACAAGTAAATCATAATAATTACATAAACAGAAATACAAATACATGAAATCACTGGAATCAAAACCGAGGACATGGAAATCCGGCAACGGTGCGGCTTTGTTCAAATTGTAATTATTGTATGGGTACATCGATATTCGATGAAAGCATTCGCTTGTTCGTAAAATAAATACTCGAAACTTGAAGAAATCTTTTAAAAGTTAAAAATAAAGACATCGCTTGTTGGTAAAACCTAAGCCGCCGTCGGGCGGCTCCTTTGTGCGGTGCCGACGCACGGCGGCACTACAAAGGTGCCGCGCGACTGCGGTATTATGACAAGGGAATGGAATTCGGTATTTTATAAATAAAAATACAAAGAGAAAAGCCGAATTCGATCAGCAACCAAAAATCCGCCTTTAATAGTATAATAGCCAGTGTGTGATGATGATGTGTGCTAATTTTATTGTTAACCCACCTATTCTCATATAGTTAAGATTAAGAATAACAGCTATAATATAATATTAAAAATGTCGAAGCGGCAGTTAGATATGTTGGACTTCTTCTCAAAAAAGCCAAAAGGCAGTTTACAAGTTGTTAAAGAACCTGAAGAAGAACCTCAACATGAGCATATTAAAGGTTCTAAAGGTAAGCACCCAGTGTTTATTTGTTTACAATTATTTCGTTGTTTTTTTCAGTTTACGGTTTAGGGAAAATTATATAATCTAACCTTTACACGATTTTGATGGTTGTCGTTATTGCCAGTTGTCACTTTCAGGCTGCACATATTAATGTTTTGGAGCGAAACTTTTCTTTTATGAATTTTAGATTTTATTTTTTTATATTAAAAGTTTAGAATTATTATTATCTCAATTATCGAGATTTTTGGATTAATAATTAATATTTGGATTAATTTGGATAAAATATATTGGTAAAAAGAAAGTTTATTTTTACGCGATCTAACAAATGTATTTTTTATGTATTATTATTTTCAATTTTAGCTCTAGCGACTGTTAATAACGATATCCCTGATGAAAATAAGCTTCAGGCTGAGCTGACAAGTATAGAATGCTGGGATTCTTACGATATAGCTAATTTTTTAAATACGCAGTTGACAAATACTAGAAAAAAAGAAGTTTTAGACAAATTGTGGTATCCATCAGACACGTTTTCCTACCCTTCATCAGGTACAAGGAACTTAAAATTTCAGCCCAAATGGCTTCACAAGTGGAAATGGTTAAGCTATTCCAAAAAAGATGACGGTGCTTATTGCAAATATTGTGTTTTGTTTCATACATCAGTCAGTGTAGGATTAGGAAAACATGAAAATTTAGGACAGTTAAGTATTGTCCCTTTTAATAATTGGAAGAAAGCCACAGAACGTTTTTCCGAGCATGAGCAGCGCATTTATCATAAAGAAAATGTCGAAAAAGCTGATATAATTGGCAAAATAGCAACAGGTGGGGGTTTCTTGTCATTAATTTAAAAGAAAGTAGGTATTTGATTTAAATTTAAATAGGTAGTTACTTGTTATTTAAGATTATTTTTTGTAGGTGTGCAAGAGCCGATACATTTTCAGTTGTATCACGAAGAGAGAATCAAATTATGGAAAACAGAAAGAAGTTAGTACCGATTATAGAAACTGTTTTATTTTGCGGAAGACAAGGACTAGCACTAAGGGCCCACCGAGATGGCGGAAGAGTAGTACTTGATAATGCGGACGCTGAAGCAAATGAGGGTAATTTTCGGGAACTTCTTAGATATAGAGCAAAATATGACGACCACCTACAGCATGTACTTACCCAAAGTAAAAATAATGCATTGTATACTAGTTGGAATATACAGAACGAAATAATCGAAATAAGTAACGGTTTAATTCTCGATAATTTAGTTAAAAAAATTAATTCTTCGATGTATTTTTCCGTACTTGTCGATGAAACAACTGATATTTCCTGCATAGAACAAATGACCCTGTGTGTTCGATGTATTGATTCAACATTTTCCATTATAGAAGAGCTTTTTTTGCAGTTTGTACCACTTGAAAATGTGACAGGAAAGGGAATTTCAATGGCAATTATAAAAAAATTGAAAGACGTTGGAATCGACCTAAATAAAATGCGCGGTCAAGGGTATGACGGTGCGGCAGCCATGAGCGGAAATTTTAATGGTGTTCAGGCCCACATTCAGGCTCTTTATCCAAGGGCGTTGTATGTCCACTGTGCGGCACATTCCTTGAACCTAGCTGTTTCAAATTCCTGCGACTTGCCTTTAGTTAGAAACTGCCTGGGTACTATAGGGAAATTGTATGACTTTTTTCACACTCCGAAACGACAAGCTGTTATTAAACAGTGTTTACCAGAATCAGATGTAGTTTCTGGCCATGAAAAATTAATTAAATTATGCGCTACTAGGTGGACAGAAAGGTATAACTCTGTTGCTGTATTTTTAGAGCTCTATGATGCTGTTGTACTAGCATTGGAAACAATTTCAAAATGGACAAATAAAGATTCAGCTAACGCAGCCAATCAGTTAGGAGCTTCGATAAAAAAACCCGAATTTGTTATTTCTTTGCAAGTTGTTAATCAGGTATTTAGCTTTAATAGCATTTTATGCAAAGCGTTTCAGCAGCGAAATATTGATTTAAAACGGGCTGTAAATTTGTCAGAAGATACCATTGCTGAACTTCAAAAATTGCGGGATAATGCTAACTTGGAGTTTAAAAAACTATTTTTAAACGTACAGAAATTGGGCGAAAAGTTTGAGTTTCCTATAAATAAACCGCGAACTAGCCTACATCAAACAAAACGGTGTAATATTGATACGGAAAGTGTCGAAGATTATTACCGGATTGCAATATATATTCCATTTTTGGACTCTTTTATAAGTAACCTAAAGGAAAGATTTTTAAAACATAAAGAAATATTGGCCGGATTTCAAAGCCTCTTTCCCAAAGATCCGTCCATTCTCACCGACGAAACACTATCTGAATACCAGTCTTTAGTATTATTTTATAAAGATGACCTGACAGGAACCAAAGATGAACTAGTTGTCGAACTTAAACTGTGGTACAGAACAATTGCTAGACTGCCAAATGAAGAGCGGCCCAGAGATGCCTTAAGCGCGTTACAACACGTTACTGACAACTTTTCGAATATAAAGAATTTACTTCATATATTAGCGATATTGCCTGTCTCTACTGCGGAAGGTGAACGTAGTTTTTCAACTTTGCGAAGACTAAAAACATATTTACGGAACAGTTCTTCGGAAAACAGGCTAAATGGCCTAACCCTTTTGAATATTTATAGAAATATGACCCCGTCTGTTGAGGATATTTTAGATAAATTTATCGAAAAGCCTAGAAAGCTCAAACTAAGCTTGGCCTAAAATCTTCGTTTCAGTAGGTCTTTTTTGTATTTTTTCAGGCCAATTGTATATTTTGTTATTAATTTTTTATCTTATTTGTTAATAAATATATGATTTATGTTTACCATTTGGCATTATTACAATCCTATAAAAAATAACGAATCATCGACAAAAAAAGGTCGTGGCACCCAAAGTTTTTTCTGTCTTAGTCTTATAACCCCCCCCAAATTTTTTTGCTGGGTGCGCCACTGACATTTTCTGTGTGAATGCCCTGGCCTCGCAAGAAGGAGGTTCACTACTCTGGGTGAATCATCTTTCGATAGCCTGGAGGAACTAAACAACTTACAACTTGGACGGCTGAGCAGATTTCTGAACAGTAGTGGCTGGTTTGAATGAGTTGTTAAAATCCTTCCGCGGTTACGTCGCATAAACCATCAGTGATCTGATGAAGGTGGGTTCTACGGAACACGTGTGGTATCACAACGGACCTAATCAGGACTACGTGAGACCGTTTGGTCAGAACCAAGGGTCTGCCACTCTTACCTAACCTAACCTTCACACTGTTTTTTTTAAAAATCCTTTTGGGAGGTGGTTAAAGATTCTTTTACTCTGATAAACAATACTCTTATATACTTGAGTAGATGTAGGTATAGGTAATTTAAGGTTAAACGCTTGGCGCGTATTGTATGCCAAGGCCGCTCAATTCTTCCCTATGCTTTCTAAAGGCCAAATAGGATGACTCTAACTAACAAAAACAAACACGTCAAAGTTAAAATTATATTACCAAAAAAGGGCCTACACAAGCTTCTAAATCCCATCCTGAACATGTACCGCAAAGCTCTCTTCTGTAAAATAAACATACAAATAAAAAAATACTGAGAGCAACTACCCCAAAATGAAATACCATAATGCAAACGGGACTCTATTAACGCCAAATGCATTAGGAACTATGGATCCATCCAGCTCGTCGGCAATAACTCTTATGGCAAAACAGCCTGAAGCAACTTTCTTTCCAAGTTGTAAGACATGTAATCAAACTTGAGTGTATTGCCAATATACAGCCCTAAAAATGATCGTTTTGCTCTACAATGGGTTGTCCTGCTATGGAACTGCTATGTTATTAAATTGACATTTAAACTGTAGAATATTATTTGTTTAAGAAATATTAAAGAAAAATCCATTTGCATCTATCCAATATTTAATCTTCTGTAGATCTTTAGAATCATCCAATAAAAGCTAATAAATATTCGGTAGTACTAAACACCACGCAATTTACTAATTCATTTTTAATAAAAAAATATATAATATGCTGCTGACACAAAATACCATTTTCTACTCCCACATGGAAATTTGCTGTTTCCTTTACACTTTAGTGGTGAGTAAAGTAGGCTATTCCAGTTAACTGTGCGGGAAAATATCATATCCATCCTAGATAGGTAATGAAACTAACCAATCATAGTAGTCAATTACCGAAAAGCCATTGTTGTTCATAAAAGTAGATACTGACCAATCACAGTATATTATTTTTATTGAGGCTCCGCCTTCTTTTTCAAGACACTAAATTATATAATTTAAATGCATATGGTACAATTTGTTATTAATTTGTTCAATATAATAAAATCTATAGGCATTAATAATAGATTTATCAATAATGCAGCCTGCTGAATGTGCATAGAAAATTAATTTCATGTAGCATCATTTATCAGTTGGTTTTCCCATAATTAATTTAACGTTTCGATAGTCGAGAGGTAAAGCGTTGAACTACAAATTTTTTTTTTACATTTTTTAGCATAAGGTCGTAGAGAAAATATACTGTTCAACTCGAGGGGATTGTCCATATTGCCCTCGGAAATTTGAGCACTCCGCCTACGGCGTCGTGCTCAATTTACTTCCTCGTGCGATATGGACATCATATCCACTCTTGTAGTACAAACTACTATTTACCTTTTCAACCTGATTTTGAAATATTTTCAATGCCAATGATATTAAGTAAACAATAAAATAGTCGTGACCTTAATTAGAAAATTACTTCTATTAAAATCCATTTCTAACAGCTCTGGGCAAATTCGGAAATATTACAGCGGCGGCTTTTTTATCGAGATAGTCAGCCGTGAAACCGATGGCATTCAACTAGGTCACTTTTGTTATTCGGCTGTTCGCGAAGAAATCCGAATCCCTTCGAACTTGGGTGTCTCCTATATTTGGCGGCCCGTAGGATCAATACGGGAGTCAGATTTAAAGTCTCGGAGCAGAGGGCAAATTTTTTCGAATTAAACTGTGGATTTGGTTTATCAGTGGAAAATTTTATTTAAGAGTTAATAAAATAATATTCAATTATTTTAACACACGTTTTGTTATATCATAATATTGAATACAATTACCATATAAGACTATTATGTATATAATTTTTTCTCTTGGGATATTGGAAGCTGTAAGAACTAGAGGATCGTTTAAATTAGTACCTCAATGATAATGTTTGGGCTTATTGAAAATATACAAAAAGTGTTTCAAAATTAAGGCAAGAACCTTTTTACACTCAGGTTAAGTTATAGCGTCATTTAATATGGTTTATGGAATACTATTATCGGCTGGCAGAAAAATGTTAAACAATAATTAACTAACCAGGCTACTTAGATTGCCATATCAGTAATATTGGCTGAGAATATTTACTCGCACTCAAATTTGTCTGGTTAGTTTTTTTTTAGAAGATCAGGAATCTTCAAAATACTTGCAGGCCAGTGGATTTTATGTGCCTGCAGAGTGTCGGATTCATGTCCTGTGAGGGGCATGCCTACCGACTAAACCCTTCTCTTCCTCTGGTTCTCTAGGAGTGCAGTGGAATCACCTTTCAGTATTACCTACTTCACTGTACCCTATCCTTTGTTGATCTGATCTTCTCCTTCCTCTTTTGCTTTTAATATTTGTATGATTCCCTTTTCAATTGATTTTCATTTGTTTTCATTTTCCAACATAAGTCTTGTTATATTGTCCGGTGTCAGTTGTTTACCTATTTCACTAGCTACTCGATTTCGTATGTCGTTTCATCTCAGGCATATCATGATCGTGTGCTCTGCTGTGTCTTCTTCTTTGCCCCAGTGGTCTGGTTAGGTTGGAACATTAGGAATTATGCTTACCGGGCCATTTTGGTTAAAGTCAACAACCTACATATTTTTTTTTCTATTCCTACATGTATATTTTTTTTACAATCTGTTGAATTGAACTTTACCAGTTAACTGAACAAATATATTATCATATCCATTCTGTTTCGGGTATAAAACTAACCAATAGCAAACATTCCTTATGTACCACAAGAGATACTAACAACATTTTACCAAACAACAAAATCCCGCTAAACGATATATTTCATATTCAGCGGCAAACATGATTCTTTACAGCGAATCGAAAATCCTGTTTTAGGCATCAACCACTGCCGAGATCTTAGCGCATGAAAAATCGATTTTGTTGGTTGACAAAATGTCACCAATACCATCAGTGGCAGCTCCTCCTTGATGCCGCCTCCCCCCCCCCCCCCCCCCTTCATCATGTGTATTGTTTAATTCATCGGGAAAAGATAAATTAATTTGATAGATCCACCGATAAATCAGGAGGATTGGCAACACTGCCTACGCCTTTCGTTTGTACCTAACAATGGTGACATTTTCAAACCAACAAAATCCCTCTAAACGCTATTTCAAACGTGATTTTCTCGGAATTCACACAAACAATTTTGTAAAAACCTGTTTCATTTTCAGCGGCAATTATAATTATTTCTGAAAAATCAATTAGCGGGATTTTGTTGGCTTGCCAAAATGTCACCAATAATCCGCCAGTTATCATTTTCGGTACCGAGTTGTCTGCGCCCGATCCTCTTTGACGAATACGTAAAATCAGCGAACTCGAAACCCCATATTCGAGTCGCCACCGCGCGTCCTGTGATTAAAAAACCCGCTTAAATCTTATTCACTTATCCACGATTACTGAGCGCCCTCGGTAAAGCAATAAAGCGAAAGAAGAGGCACGTGGCATTTGGCAACTCAGCCCTTGTATGTTCCACCGGCTTGTAACATCTAAAATGAATCATACACCTGAAGCTCTTGTTTGTACACTAAACAAATTAGTATACTTTTATGATGATTGGCGTATTGCGTTGTTACACATATTTTACTTTTTTGTCGGGTATATACCCATCGAATACGGGTATTACGGGTTTGTTCGTCAAAATGTAATCGTGATTGCGTGTGTTTAAGATAAATATAAATAGTGTTAGCAGTTTATTAAATGCCAATTTTTCAAGCCTTCTTTGGCAGACAAAATAAAAATTAAAGAGTTAGGTAGACCGGTGCCCGATTTAGAGATGACACAAATTAGTAAAACGAAACCAGAAAACAGAACATTTACAGCCATAATTATAAATAAATATCGAGGGTGGCTTTGAAAACCATTGATTGGTATTAACGTTTACTAAAGTGACTAAAAAGAATTCTTATCGCATGCTCCTAATATTAAAATCATATCTACGAGCTCTTCTTGGTTGTATTCCATCACAAAAAATTATTTAGCTTAAAATAAATAATTAATAATAATCTAAGTATTTGAAACTATATAATAACTAAAGTTAAAATGGGATTTTGTCACTTTAATAAACTTTAACACCAATAAATTGTTTTGCAAAGCTACCTTTGATATTTATTTGGAATAGTTGATAAAATGAGTTGTCTGCAAATAAGTCTTGATGCGATAGAAATTCCGATAGTGTTGTAATTAGAACAAATGTTTGAATTGTAATTCTGCATCGAATGACATAATAATATAGAGGGGTTCCAATTTGAAATAGGAAAAATAAATTGCATTAAAGTTTGCAAAGTTTGACACTAAACTTTAGATACCCTGTACAATTCGTATTAATCAAACTTGGTTAACGAGACTGTTTGACCTTATTTATTAAGTACCATTATATAATTTTATTAACGAGATAATATTTTAATGTTTTATTAATTGTGATTTTTCTTAGTTTTTATTTTTTTTCGCCTATAATACTAAACCGACTTTATTAAAACGTTAGGGGTATAAGGCAACTATAAGAGGCATCCAATTAAGTTAGAATATATATATAGCATGGATTCTAAAAAATATATCCTTATGACGTCACACTTTTTTGGACCACCCTGTATGACAAAAATATTTTTCTAAAATGCACCCTAGGATACAGGTAAAGCCTGCAAAATATCAAAATCCTAACTTAATTAAGCTATAAAAGAAGGAAACTGAGGTGCAGGACCCTATATGTGCCAATTTAAATAAAAATATATTCAGTGGTTCTTGAAACATTTCCAATATTCGAGACCTTTTTGATACCCTGTAAAAACTCCCAACGGATTTATTAATAATTATAACAGAAAATTCTGCTTCAAATCAACACGACAGTATATCTAGCTCATTATCTTTTATCAAGGGATAACAACAAGAATTAAACTATATAAAGTATAATGAAAATCAAACCCCTGCTGGCGTGCAATAAAGGGATATCGGGTGCATGTACGTCAGTTTTCCTTGTACACGCAAGAAAATGGAATCGAAGGCTGCCAGTAACGAGAACGTTTACAATTTTACCTCAATAGAAAGACTGTGTACGAGAAAGGAACCGGAAATTAACTTTCGCCTGCGCTCCTAAACTTTAATAGCTTCTTTTGAATTAACAGTTTTCCACACTGTAACGCACGTTTACAATTAACCTGTCTAACTTTTATGAAGACAAATATGTTTTTGGATTTTTTGCGTGTAACTTATCGACATTTTGGTAGTAAGGAGCGTAATATTTAGCAATTATTTTCTGAGAGTAGAATACAAGGAAAGACAGAAATACTTTGTTGAAAAGACGTGAGAAATATTACTGCGGTTTCTGTTTAAAGATTGGAGACAATGATGTTTCTTGAACGGCAGTAGAGTTTTGGACTTGCATTGTCTTTATTTGTTTATAATCACTACATTTCAACTAGTAAGCATCTCCAGTCGTCTTCAGATGAATACTTTAAGTAGTAGTATTCACCCGAAGACGACTGAAGATGCTTACCAGTTGAAACGTAGTGATTATAAAAAAAAAGACAATGCAAGTCCAAAACTCTACTGCCGTTCATTACTGCGGTTGTTACCGGACATTGCCTCTTCGGTAGACATGCCGAACGTATGCAAATACTCTGCAGAAGTTGCAGAGATGAGTAACGGGAAAAGTATTCAACATTTTCTGTATGAATGCCCTGGCCTAGCAAGAAGTAGGTTCACTGCCCTGGGTGAACCAGCCTGGATGAGCTAAGCAACTTACAACTTGATCGACTGAGCAGGTTTCTGAATATTAGTGGCTGGTTTGAATGAGTTGTTAAAATCCTTCTGCAGTGTACGCCTCACTAACCATCAGAGATGTGATGAAGGTGGGTTCTACTAAACACGTGTGGTATTACAACGGACCTAATAGGACTACGTGAGACTGTTTGGTCAAAACTAAATGTCTACTACTCTAACCTAACCTTTCCTAACCTGGCTCCCTGAAAAAATTATTTATTCTACTCTCAGATGGATATTTACTGTTTCCTTTAGACTAAAGTAATGTGATAAGTGGGCTATTTCGGGGAACTGAATTGATATAATTTCATACCCGTCCTAATTAGGATATGAAACTGACCAATCACAGTGGTCAATTACAAAGAAACTAGATGTACACGTTGTAAAATTTAAGCGCCATTTTATAACACCTAAAAATGTAAGAATATACTTCAAATAGAAGCAAATCTGTCAAATTTATAATTTTTCTAATCGAAATTTATCCCAGAGTCTATCCATACACCAACTTTTCTTTAAGAGTGCAAAAAATGGTGCGAAAACCGAAGATGTAGAGCCGAAACATATTTTTTCTACTCCTACATGGAAATTTGCTGTTTCCTTTACACTTAAGTGGCGAGTAAAGTAGGTTATTCCAGTTAAATGTGCGAAAAAATCTCATATCCACCTAGATAGGTAATGAAACTGACCAATCACAGTAGTCAATTACAGAGAAGCAATTGTTGTTCATAATTGTACTGACCAATCACAGTATATTATTTTTACTGAGGCTCCGCCTTATTTTTCAAGACATTAAATTATATAATTTAAATGCATATGGTCCAATTTGTTATTAATTTGTTGAATATAATAAAATCTAGACGCATTTATAATAGATTTATCAATAATGCAACCTGCTAAATGTGCATAGAAAATTAATTTCATGGAGCATCATTTATCAGTTGGTTTTCCGATAATTAACTAAGCGCTTCAATAGTTCAGACGTTAGAGCGTTGAACTATGAAACCAATAGTCGTGAGTTCGAGCCGGGCAACCTACAAACTTTTTTTTACATTTTTTAGCATAAGGTCGTAGAAAAAATATACTGTTCAACTCGAGTGGATTGTCCATATTGCCCTCGGAAGTTTACTTCTTAGTTACTTCCTCGTGCGATATGAACATCATATCCACTCTTGTTGTACAAACTACTATTTACCGAACTATTGTTATTTTCCTACGAACACCTATGAAAATGAAAAAAAAGCACGGTTAATTTGGCTAGAAAGCGCCATATATCACACGCGTGCTGAAAAAAAATATTTCAACACTAGTGTTGAAATATCAAGGCACACTATTTAATTTAAACATATGGTGCCAATTTGACAGACAACCCCTATTTATTAAAAATAACAAATGTTAGAAAGCAGTAATTGTAAGGTGTTTAACTTATTTATCATGTGTCGAGTGATTCAGAATTAGAGTGTGAAAATACGCCGTCTGAAATTATAAAAAAATGTTAATAATATACTGGAAAATCTATTACCAGAAAAAATAAATCGCACTGAAGAGAGCGTCATATATTAAACAACAAATCTTTATCGGTAGCGATAGCGTAGAGAATAGATCTCTAGCTTACAGATCGCAAGGTCACAGGTTTAAATCTCATCAGGAGTACTTGACTTTTTTTTATAAAAATGTATGTTTAATGCATACAGATTTACATCTTTTTGAAGTATATTTTTAACTTCACTTTTGTTAAGTGTCTTAAAAGGACGCGTAAAATTTACAACGTGTAAATTTGGTTCCGTTATCATTGACCACTGTGATTGATCAGTTTCATATTTTAACTAGGATGGATATGAAATTATATCCGTTGCAGTGACCCACACAGTTACCCGGAATAGCGTTGCAGTGACCCACACAGTTACCCGGAATAGCGTTAGTATAAAATAAACAGTAAATATCCATGTGGAAGTAAAAAAATATATTTTTCTGAAATGTGTTTTTAACATGTCTGTTTAAAGGTTGGAGACAATGACGTTTCTTGAACGGCAGTAGAGTTTTAGACTTGCATTGTCTTTATTAGTTTTGAATTACTACGTTTCAACTGGTAAGCATCTCCATGGTGGTACACCATACTTATTTAGTATTCACCTGAAGACTGGAGATGCTTGACCAGTTGAAACGTAGTAATTCAAAACAAATAAAGACAATGCAAGTCAAAAACTCTACTGGTGTTTTTAAGATATTGTGAAAATACGGAGGAGAAATACGGAAATAGTTTGAATCGTAGATCGGATTTATAGGTACCGGTTTGTTAATTTTTATTATTGGCTTACATTTTATGTCTGCCTTTTTATGATAGGTTTAATTTATATTTCTTATGAGCATGCCATTGCCTTGCTTGATTGTTGAAAATCAAACCCATCGCGTTCTTTGTCACTCTTTCTTTAGAATTCATCTAGTTACCGCAGTCGAGCCACAGTATATTTACAAATTACTCGTTTAATATAGGAAAATGACATTTAAAAATATGTTTGTGCAATTTCTTTTCATATCAGGATTTACGAGTTTTAATATAAGGCGTCACTTCAATAGCACCCTGTCTTTGTTAGATATTTTTATGAAAAAAAAATTAAATACTCTTTTTAGATTTGTATGGGAATATTTTTAAAATACTGCACCTTTAGCTTAAGTTAAATAACCAAAAATGTCTACAGTTCGAACGAATCCATAAATTATTAAAATAATTCTGGGAGCAATTCTCTAGAGGCAACCCGCATAGATTTAAAATTTTATATTGGCAGAGTTAAAAGCATTGTTAAAGTGATATTTCCGAAAGAAATCCATTATATATTCCTCAATCTTGAGTTTTTTTAGTTTCTGAAGTCCTAATCCAGATAAAAAATGAATTTGCTTTCACACTAGCACGAGGTGTTTCATACAGTTTATAATATTAATAGTCTTGTACTAAATAAAAGTATTCAATATTTTTGATAAAAAAAAACATTTTTGACCATTTTTATTAATTTGTATTTTCATATAATTTAATAAAAAGTAAAAACGCCAGAGCGGATAATTCTGTTTGTTGAAACTTAAAATATAAGCAACACTAACGAACTAAAAGTTTTAAAGTTCGTCGTAAAATAGATTTTAGAGTCGAGGTCTAAATTTTCAGGAAAAGCAAAATACTTTCCTCGGTACAACCTTAGAAAGCTCTGAAAATTTAAATGTTGTAGCATAAAAGCATGCTCTTATGAGTTAGGGCTAGTTACGCATTTACCATTATATTTTTTATTCAATATTTCGTATTCTTCTCGCTTCATCCGAAATGCGACCAAGCACCTGTTTTGCAACAGTGATTACCTCTAGTTTTAATTAAAAGAAAGCTTGCTTAATAAAATCAAAAAAGGAAATTTTGTAACATTAGTCCATATTTTTTTGATTGTTAACATGCCCAATTTCTTAAGTCGTCAATTAATATTATAAGAAATTATTACCGCGGCAGTGGATCGATTGTAACGGTCCGAATTCGATCCCCAGAGTGGGAATATACACATAATAAAAAAAAGTATGTTCGAGTAGGTTTAAGAAAGTAGGAAAGAGTGTAAAATGTACCAACCCACCCCATTCACGTTGGTAACCAGGCTGAAAGAGATTGGACATCTCGTGGGTTGCGGAAGAAGATACACACTCCTCAAACGGTAGGTTATGCAATGGCAAGGAACCAACGGTTGATAACCTTTGGGGGGTGTTGCATGACTGATCGTAGTTCGGAAACCACGTTAAGCTGTGGGTCCCGTCGGGAATATACCTGGCAGCAAACGAAGAGGAAGAAATAACACTTCGAAAAAAAAAGTCATTTTTGTATAGTGTATTAATTTCCTATTAAATTGTATTTAGTATAATACTATGTTACCAGGTCATAAAATGTAAATCTGTATTTTATGTAATTAATTAAGAAAAGTTTTATGGTTTTTACGAATCTGTTATATTGAAAAAATAAGAAGAAATACAGGATCAATCACAAAGTCATGAAATAACAAAGACACCTTATTTTAAAAGTAAAAAAAAATGTTAATCACACCACATACCCAAACTATATTTCGAGACATCGAGTTTTGAATATAATTTACTAGTAAATTATAAAATTCACCAAATTTCGCGATATATACCAACTAAAATCCATGGCATGAGTGCAGTTTGATCATTTTCGTTCTCCCTAACCAAAAAAATGCTTGTCTTTCTTTCGCCACTTTTTTTGATGAGCTGGAGCAATAATAGCCGTACCAAAGTTGCTCATAAGTTTTTAAAGTTTACAACAAATACATTTTCAATAAAAAAAATTCAACCATTTCTCAGGGCCACTTTCCTTTAAAAAACCGAAAGTTGTACGATTAGTGGTTCCCAAAATACAACCCTAGTCCCTTTTTAGTTGTACCTACATCCAGTACGTACTTATGAATTGCGTGGCGGTTTATTTAATATAAATAAATAATGAGAAGCTTACTTACACCATAAAGAAATCAAACCAAGAGGAACGGTCCAATGACATTTTTTTACCGCTTATAAATTGTAGACGACATCCAAAGGGGTAACGGGTTACGCCAAACGTTATCTGTAATAAACATTAGGCAAGCGGGAATATCCGTCTAGAGCATTGATATATAATAAACAATCAGGCGATATTAACATTTAATTTCGTCTGCGAAGAACGGTACCAGGTGCGGGGCTAAGGATCATACCAATATGGCCGATTCATAAGGGCCTGATTACATATTTTGAACAATTCTAAATAATGCTGGGTCAACTAGAAAAATATAATTTCATTAAGCAATGAACAGCTTTGTAATGGAAATAACGAATAATGGTATTATATATACACATGTTTGTATATTGTGTACTTGTTAGTAGCTAGAAGAATTTTGGTAAAACCCTTTTGTGCTCATTAATTTGATTGGTGACAGAAAAAATAGAGAATATAGTATTGAAATTAAATATTGTTCCATTGCAAAGGTGCACAATGGGATGAGAAATGATTTTATTTAGAAGTTGTAAAATTTGACTGCTACAGCAGCAAAAATGAAAATTATTTTATACTTTTTTATGAACCATGTAACTTGTCAGACGAAAAAGAGTAGTGGCATAGTGGCCCGGTTGTCTAAATTTTTAATTTATTAATATTGCAAGTTCGATTGTAAGTAAATAATGCCTGCCAATGTCATTTATGTCCCAGACAATGTTGCTGGTTAGTTAATTCTGGTTAAAATTTTCTGTGAAACCCAACATACAAATTGTGTTTATTTCGCACATATAAAATAATGACCTGTATCAATAAATAAATGGTGAATATACAGTTAAGCGGCTGGCCCTAAAAAGTCCAAAGTTGCTTTAACTTGTAGATGTATTGTGTTTACATATTTTTTTGGTTATTTAATAATTTAAATAAAAAGGCAACTAAACAAACCTTAGGCAACAATTTGCACCCAAAGTTTATAAATACGGATCTGCCCTTTATTTACAGTAACCTATGAAACGTAATTTTCGCCGTGTTCTTCTTATCTACAGCATTTCTGCTGGAATAACATCGATCACACAGTAGCAATAGTTTTACACAAAAATTGAAAAAACTTCTCATAAATCTAAAACCACCTCGTTTATGATAGATCGAACAGCTGATTACATAAATGACATAAAGGTCATACCAATATGACGCAGGTAGGGTCACTTTTAGTCACGTGATGTCCCTTCCTTATTTATTCTATCTAGATGGTCTAAAGTCACTTTGCTTCTCAGGATTTACGTCGAGGCCTTGAGTCAGGCTTTAGTCCCATTAACGTGGGATGTCTAAGTTTACTTAAAGAAGAAGATTTTCCCTTTCGTTTCACCAGATCCATCTCTAGACGCGTTTCGTCATATCATGACTCATCAGTAGAGCTAGGATCCTACGAAAAGAAAAGGGAACTCGAAGCTACTTAGGCTGCACTTGGTGGGACACACCAGTAAGATGTGGCACGGAGCGCCATCTGTGCCGTTGTTAGACACTCTTGAGCACACCAGCACCTCCAACAAACATATAGAAATAAGTAAACAATGTTAAGAGGAAATCACCTGTAAAGACATTCATCACAATTACAGGAGTCCCGCTAGGCAGCGCTAACTCACATCGGTTTGTTTAACCGAGAACAATAAGTAAAGAAGAGGATTTTCCCTTTCGTTTCGCCAGATCCATCTCTAGACGCGTTTCGTCATATCATGACTCATCAGTAGAGCTAGGATCCGACGAAAAGTTTCCTTAGTTTATGGTTAAACTAACCGAACTTTTCTGTTTAACTCTTAAAGCATTATTCTTTTTGTTCATTAATATATAAGTATGTTGTAGGTTTTTTCAGAGGTTTCTTTCTGTTATAAAATAATTACTCGGTCTATCTTCTTCAATCGACAAATTCAATTAAATTCCATTTTATTATTTAATCATCCCTCGGCTTTTCACGGAACAACCATGTTTATCGACGGATTTGTTGAGTACAGTGTTCCACATTTTCCAATTAATAATTGATAACAGCAGCTGCGGTTACTGTGCTACGAAAATGGAAAAGTTATTTTTGAAACAGCTTTTAAATAATGGGTTGGGCATTGCTCTACTATACGGGTAAAAGATCATGATTTTTATATTTCGTCTTTGCATAGTAAGAGTCACGTTTCATTTCGACGACAAATCGTTAAAAATAAATATAGTAAACCATCGTAAATCAGTAAACGGTATCACTTTACGCGACGAAAATGCCCTGCGAAAATTTTTGCCTGTTTCATTGTGCAGTTCTTCGTCCATTTTGTCAGAACAAAAGGACCAAGAACTCACTATAAGGAGATAACTACACGTCGAGTGGCACCCACACTCTACTTGATCAACCATCTAAAATAGGAATGTGCTGTTTTTTTTGTTTTTTTTTATGATAAAACACCTGGACTGTAGGAAAAATCCTTTAAGGCGCTCTGAGAGCGGTGCGTGTGCGAAGAAAGCGATTAACGTTGGTCTTGAAACGTTGAAGATTGTATTCATTGGGAAACACGACCTCAGGAAGATCATTCCACAAAGATGACGTTCTCCAGATGAAAGAATTCTTGAACAATGAAGTTCGAGGAGTACTAACCTGAACAACATATGGATGAGCGGCAGTGGTTCGCCGTGTATTTCTGTTTTGCATTGCTCTAGGTGGAATCAAGTGGGCAATGTCAGTCGAACACCTGCCATGGAAATATCTGTAAAAGTGAGCCAAATCACCAACCTGTCTTCGATGCTCCAGGCTATCGAGGGTCTTGGTCAGCTCGGGGTCGCCGATCAGACGAACGGCTCTCCTTTGAATGGAATCCAGTAGCCGAAGGGTGTGCTTGGATGCAGAGCTCCAGACATAAAAGCAATATTCTAATGATGGTCGAATCTGGGCTTTGTAGAGTGCACTATACTTTACCATACCACCGTTTTCAACAAATTGACTAATGGATTTAGTTGTCCACTGTTACTCCTACTTATATAAGGCCCATTGTATCCCCTATCGTCTGGGTAATGTCAGCCAGACGGGACCTACAGCTTAACGTGGAATACGAACCACGTGTATGCACTAGTTATCCTTTTGAAATTGACTTATCGAATTGTGGCCAAATGGCTGACGAGTGAATTTGTCACTTCGACATGCACCTTATCTACTAATTATAAATGCAACCTTTATTTAACTAGCATATGGTCTAGTGCATTTTTCAAAAATGCCTCTGTTCTTACTGGAGAAAATGCTTGACTTTTTGGATTTATATCCTAGATGTTGTTGTTTTAAAAATGCCAATAACTTCGAAAATTTAAAGATATCCACTTTAATAAATAAAGTAGTACGCAACATTTAATAAATGGATCAAAGGATTGACGGCTTTTTGGTTTTGAAAATTTTGCTAACATATGCATATATGTGCACAACAGTTTCAGATATAGCTTTCTGAAAATGAGCACCAACTCTTAAATCATCATAAACTGTGCTGTACTTTGCACGGCTCTTCTTAGGTCACAAATCTTTTCCGAACTTTCCGCGGCTTCCCTGAAGGAAAAGTACAAATGATTTCTTCTGAATCGCTCATTGTTTTCATAAACACTTTTTTGATGACAACCTATCAAAATGTAAGTAATTTAAGTTTGTATGATTGGCTTATTTAGTACCATAGTAACCATTATCAGTATTTTGTAGACTTTTCAAGTTATCGTACAAAAAAGGAATATTTCCATCCTGCTGGAAGTCGGCGCGTGTCCAGCCCATTCCAAAGAAAGGTAAAAATACCCTGCCAAGCAACTACCGACCCGTCGCATTGCTTTCAGTAATTGCAAAAGTAATGGAGAAAGCTATTAACCAACAACTCCTAAAGTATCTGGAAGGGCTTAACATGATCAGCGATCATCAATACGGTTTTCGTAAGTCCAGATCAACAGGTGACCTTCTGGCATATGTCACCCATCTTTGGAGCAACACCATCGAACATCATGGAGAATCCCGGGCTGTTGCACTGGACATCTCTAGGGCTTTTGATCGTGTTTGGCACGATGGGCTTCTAAGTAAATTGCGATCCTACGGTATGCCTAATGGATTTTGTTTATGGTTAACCAGCTTCCTTAAGAACCGTTCTCTGCAAGTGGCGATTGACGGGTTTCTCTCAGACACCTTCACCATCAATGCCGGTGTTCCTCAAGGGTCCATATTGTCGCCTACCCTCTTTTTACTGTATATTAACGACCTTCTAGTGAAAACCCAAAATCCAATTTATAGCTTTGCTGATGACAGCACACTTGTCTCATCTTTTACCTTGACTCCCCAAACATCCGCTGCCAACGCACATCTTCGCAGGCAGCATGAAGTATTGCGCCTCAACAAAGACCTGGAAGAAATTTTGGCTTGGGGTGACAGTAACCAAGTCGAATTTAATGCTAAGAAAACCCAGGCAGCAGTCTTCTCCAAAAAGGTTAACATTGCAGAACCGGATATAGTCATGGCAGGACACGCAATTCCCCTGGCACCGTCTATTAATTTGCTGGGGGTCAATCTGGGAGGTAATATGTCTTGGCATGATCACGTTGCCGCAATTGCCAAGGCAGCTGCACAGAAACTTGGTGTACTTTTCCGCACCAAAAGGTTGTACACACCTCATCAACTGTTGACACTCTACAAAGCCCAGATTCGACCATCATTAGAATATTGCTCTCATGTCTGGAGCTCTGCACCCAAGCACACCCTTCGGCTACTGGATTCCATTCATTCAATTCGTCTGATCGGCGACCCCGAGCTGACCAAGACCCTCGATAGCCTGGAGCATCGAAGACAGGTTGGTGATTTGGCTCTCTTTTACAGATATTTCCATGGCAGGTGTTCGACTGACATTGCCCACTTGATTCCACCTAGAGCAATTCAAAGCAGAAATACACGGCAAACCACTGCCGCTCATTCATATGTTGTTCAGCTTAGTACTCCTCGAACTTCATTGTTCAAGAATTCTTTCATCTGGAGAACGTCATCTTTGTGGAATGATCTTCCTGAGGTCGTGTTTCCCAATGAATACGATCTTCAACGTTTCAAGACCAACGTTAATCGCTTTTTTCGCACTCGCACCGCTCCCAGAGCGCCTTAAAGGATCTTTCCTACAGTGCAGGTGTTTTATCATAAAAAAAAAAAAAAAAAAAAAAATCAAAATATCAACTTGACACTGATTGGCGTTTTTGTTTATTTGTAAATGGTGGTGAGGCTTCTGGTTATGCAGAGGTCTTACCTACTTTGTTAGTTTCTCACATTGTTATATGCATCACAAAAAGTATCATTTGCATTTAAAAGGTATAGTTGTAAACAAAATAGTACACAAACCTCGGTGAAAACATTCATTTCTGTCTCGAGAAATGGAAAATCTCTTTCTCATTACAAGAATGAAACACTTTCCACCTCGCTTAGTAACATACTATTAATTTAGGATTTAGATAGTCATCACACGGGGAAACTTAAAAGAAACTATAGTGGCTAGGAGACTGGGCGACTAGGTCACCCAACATGTACATATGAATGGCGTTACTCACATGGCGCTACTTAAGTTGCGGCAACTGGGAGACTCGGCAACTCGAGTATCCGCAACTCGTCATGCTGGGTCGCCACGCTACTCCAGTCTTTTAAGTGACACAACATAATAAATATGGAGCCAATTTTTAAGTTGAAATTCATGAATGTGAGGCCTTTAGCAAGCGACTGTATGACTACAGTATCGGCCGTGTGAGGATCAGAGGCAACTTGAGTAGTCTAGTTGCCCAGTTTCTTAGTCTTAACGCTACTACAGGCTTTGTGCCAAAGAGAAAAAATAATTTTAGTATAGTACAAAGAAGAACAGATAATTATTTTGCACTAAAACAATATATTTTATCCGCATTTATTTAGTATTATTCTCAAAGACATACAAATTATAAAACAGGTACGCTTTTAATTTTAAAAAAATGTGTTTTTTATTTTTGGGGAACACTGTGAATACTGTGATGGCATACAAATAATAGATATCAAATATCATATGTATTTAAAAAGTTATAGATTTAGTTTTCTAAAACTTTTCAGATTTGTAAGTCAATCAGGAAGTACATAACACTAAAGAAAATACAGGTATTTTAGCTATAGATAGGTAATTGTAATATTTTATTTAATCCAATCGTTTCCATTTTAAGCATTTTATTCTGCCGCGGAATAATATTGAAAAGGCATTTGAAATCTCTGTGGCTGCTTGCAATTTCCTTCTCTGTGAATCTTGCCGCATTTTCCCACTGCTCGAATGACGTACCGGAAGCTAATAAATAATAAGTGTGGCGGTTTAAATGAAAATGAGGGACCAAGCTTCGACTCGATTATTTAATAAAATATTTAGTTTAAGGATATAAAGGGAGAGTAATCTTGAAGGAAACGGTATTAGATTTTATGAGAATATTTTTATACCACTTTATTACTTCGTACGAAAAATATATACAGGGTCCTGTACCTCACCTCCCTTCTTCTATAGCTCACTTATGAATTAATTAGGAGTTTAATATTTTGCAGACTTTACCTGTATTCTAGGGCGCATTTCAGGAAAATATTTTTGTTTATACAGGTTGTTCCAAAAAAGTGTGACGTCATAAGGATATATTTTTTTAAATTACATGCTATATAATATTCTTACTTATTTGGATGCCCCTTATAGTTGCCTTCATACCCCTAAAATTTTAATGAAATCGGTTTAGTATTATAGGCGAAAAAAAAACTAAGAAAAATCAGTCTTGCACCACGGGTTTTAAAAATTAATAAAAACTAAAAATAATGCCTCCTTAACAAAATTATACAAATGTACTTAATAAATAGGATCAAAAAGTCTCGTTAACCAAGTTTGATTAATACGAATTGTACAGGGTGTCCAACGTTAAGTGCCAAACTTTTCAAACTTTAAATCAATTTAATTTTCTTATTTTAAATTGGAACCCCTGTATATTATTATGTCGTTCGATGCAGAATTAAAAATAAAACATTTGTCTTAATTACAACCCTATCGCAATTTCTAACGCATCAAAACTTATTTGCAGGAAACTTATTTTATCAACTTTACTATTCCAACAGTCATTAATATGAATAAATATCAAAGGTGGCTTTGAAAAACCATTAATTGTTTTAACAAAAACCGGTTTTAACGGTTTAACTGGCCAATATACAAGATTTTTAAATATCTCGTGTTGTTATTGGCAAAGGCGTAAATGATATCTGAATAGGGTATAAGGTTCCTTAGTACAGCTCGTGCAATATAGCTTGAGCTCTGACTTTTGGGTGCGCGATCTTTGAAACGCACACTTCTATACAATCTGTCAGAAAAGTAGGACGTTCATTGGAAAAAAAGTTATTACTGTATTTATTTGTAATAATGCCTTTTAAAAGTAAAGTCTTAAACCGAGTATTGAGCGGTCAAAGCCGTGAAATAGTTTATAATTTAATACAATTTATGCAACAAGAGGCAGATACAGGAAGACCAGCAATTGACTTCAGAAAGATTTACGAACGTGTTTCAGCCGCTACAAAGATTAGTCTAAGCGCAATTAAACGAATTAAGCAGGAAGCCAAAAATTTCGAATCCGGAACAGTTAAATCTTTTTCCACGCCAAACAAAAAGCGTGAAAACAAAAAATGCAAAATAGTCTTGGACGTTGCTTTTCAAGGTATTTTACGCAGAACAATTCACAATTTCCATATAACAGAAAAGCAAGTGCCAACTCTAGCGAAAATTCATAAAAAATTTCAAAATAATACCAATTACCAGGAATGCCTGAACAGTTTAAGAAAAGAAATAAGAAAAATTGGATTTCGTTGAAGAAAAATCAAAACCAATAGAAAAATTTTAATGGAGAAACCTGACGTAAGGCATGTCCGCATCCAATTTTTAAAGAAAATGGGAGTTTTTCGTGCAAAAGGACGGCCAATTGTTTATATGGATAAAACGTATATACATTTATCACATACACACCAAAAAGCTTGGAGCGATGAAACAGACGAAGGCGTAAAACAGCCTGTATCAAGCACACAATACAACATAATTTACATATTGAATAGTTAAGTTTTAGTTTTGAAAAAATTTCCGATAATTTAAATTATTATAAAAATAATTTTGTTGGTTGGTTGATTTTTGTATAACAGGGTCCAATTAGCAAACAAGATTAGTAGTCACTACGGCTTTATCAATCAAATCCCACTTTTACTTTCTACGCGGACTGTACTTTGCTAAAATTCGGTATTAGGTATCTCTGTCGTACACCGACTCTCCTTTTCTATCATCTGCGCATCTCAGGGCTCAAGCTACATTGCATGACCTGTACTATATAAGTAAATTGTTCATATTTACTTTTTTTGTACAAACTACTAGTTTTCTTCGATCTTATCTACATGATTTATATGTCTAATAATACAATTTCTTTTGCTCAATATAAAGATAATGTGTAAAAAATAAATATGTATTTTATCCTCTAATTTTGTAAATTAGGTAAATAACAGTCAATTTAGATTATTACTCGTTTTTACTTTATTATATCTTTTAGTGTCAAATTCATTGTTTATTTTCTTGTTTGTTTGTATTCAATATTTTATATCTGCAAAATATAAGCAGAATATAATTTGTTTTCATATATTTTTTTGTTATATTATACAACTTTAAATCATGTTTATTAATAAGAATTGAGCAGAAATCAAATTTTAATAATACAATAACTAAATTTAATGTCCGTTAAAATATATAAAAAGAGACTTAGCGGCAACAGGATAGAGTAGTGCGTCTATTCTTTGCATTAAAGTACACAAGGACGCCAAAGGTAATGGGTTCCCTGAGGCACAGATAGACAATGACAGGCTGTTTCGTCTTTACTGGAACTCATCAGAAAGCCATAACCCGTAATCAATTCCCACTAATTTTACGAATAAAAATATCTGCTGGAATCAATGTTTTCGGGTTAAATGGCTATCTTTTGCATTGAGTTTAGTAGAACAAAAACTATATTTGCAAGAAGATCCTGGTAAAATTAGTTATCGGTAAAACGATTTAATTCCAAAAAGATCAAATTAATGCAAGAGCATAAATAGCATATCAGCATAAGATGAAAACAACTGACTGGGAGACTATAAGATCTAAATATTTCGCTGGTCTTAATTTAAAACCCTTTACTAAATATGGAATTTCAAATTCATACGACACCAAAAACAATACAATTTAGATTACGTAACTTCTTTACTACAAGAAAAACGTACTCTTTGTAAAACTCAATTTAATACAAAACCCAAGTTTTAAGCCTATGGATTGATATTAATAATAATTTTGGTTGATTTGGGTATTTGCCCCATAAATGTATCTAGGTATGTCAACTTTTTTTTTGCAAATCGCCTAACCTGTTTTAAAATTATCATAAAAAACAATTATAAAAATGTAATTCCATTGCCCGACAGGTCCAAAACTAAAACACTTTGTACTACCTAGGTAAGTTTACTTAAAATGGCTTAGGTCTAGGGTTGTCACCTCTCCCGGTATTCCGGGAGCCTCCCGGAATCAGGCCTTAAAAAGCGTCCGTCTCCCATTACCCGGGTTTCATATAATTTCGCCCGGAAATCCGGTTTACAAAACGCTGCACCTTTCGTACAAACTTTCCACCTTCCATTTTTCAACAAATAGACAAAACGAAGAAGATTTTCCTTTTCATTTCGCCAGATCCATCTCTAGACGCGTTTCGTCATATCATGACTCATCAGTAGAGCTAGGATCCGACGAAAAGAAAAGGGATCTCGAAGCCACTTAAGGCAGCACTTGGTGGGATACACCCGTAAGATGTGGCACGGAGCGCCATCTGTGTCGTTGTTAGACACTCTTGAGTATACCAGCACATCTAACAAACTTATAAAAATAAGCAAATGTTAAGAGGAAATCGCCTGTAAAGACATTTGTCACAATTAAGCGCTGCCTAGCGGCAGGGGGGCATCGGCCCACCCTAGAAACTTGATTGCCCTGGTACCCCCCCCCCCAAATTTGAGGGGTTCAGTTTTATAAGGGAATTTCCTAGGGACTCAGCTAGGAAAGCTGTCAGGAGAAAAGAGTGGTGGTATGTTATAGAACGAGGATGTTTTTTTTTTAGACGTGGCTTTGGACAGAGGAATGTTTTGTTTGCCCCTGCTTATTGCTTTATAGAGCGTGAAGGTGAGGGCCTTTTTTTTTTAGAAGTCACTTTTGATTAGGATAATGCCCACTCTAAAATCATTGGGCCCGCTTGTGCCCACCTATCCCAAATATCCTGGCGCCGCCGCTGAACCCAACTTAGGTTCAATTTTATAAAGTAATCTTAAACCACAGTTTCAATCTAGGTTTAAACCGAAGAATAATTCTAAAAGCGTATAGAAATGTCAAAAGTGGTCGATATATAATGTGGGATTGACAGCAAAGATCAATTTAAGAGCAATCAACCTTGTTATGTTACATTATATTACGACCAGGTAATAATTAATTCGAACTTTTCTGTCAATCCCACATTATAAAATGACCATTTTTGACATTTCTTTGATTTTGCGAAGTTCAATTTAAATCGAAGAAATGTCAAAAATGATCATATTATTATAATGTGGGATTGACAGCAAAGTTCGAATAAAAAATGATTCTACTTAGTCATAGCTTAGTAAGGACCAGCTTACATAGGAACTTTGCTCTGAATCCCGCATTATAAATCGACGATTTCTGATATTTCTATGATCTACAAACACCCTGTATTTTATAATAAATAGATTGTGACATTCATTAACAACCTATAATTTAGAACCAGTATTCGTAAAACAAAGGCCTCTTTAATTACATTCCCTTTAATAATAAAATAAACATCTCTTTGTGCTTAATATTGAAAGAGCATCCTGTATCTATGGGGCTGTTCCTTACTTCCTCTCTTGAAAATGTTACATTTTCTCACTTCTCCAATGCCGCACCGTACGCTTATAAACAACAAGGATTGTGGTTTCTTAAGAAGAAAACCAGAAGTCAGAATGTTCTGAAATTGTCTAAATTAGGTACTAAGTTTAAAGGGCTCGACTCTAATTAGGTAAAATAATAATAGTTTATACAAGCTGAAAATAATGATGGCAAATACATTTCAATAGTATATTATGTATAGTATGTCCGCGATTAGGCTTTAGAAGAAGACAAACAGGCCAAAAAGTGAGAGATACGAAAAAAAGGCATTGTTGATTGTGAATTTTTTTTACACGGCCCCGTAGAAAATAGGAGCTTTGGAGACAACACAATTGGACCATTTCTACAAAATTACCTTCAACCAAATTTTTGTTCAAAGTACTGTTTTTATGGCGACAATTTAGTGGTAAATTCTCATAAGTTCATATTTCATAAATTAAGCCAGCTTTTTAAAGTAACACGTTCTATTGCAGATGTTATTTAAAAAATTTGGACTCTAATGTCATGGACAGATATAGAGCACCACACGTTTACTTTTGTGAAATATTGTGTTAGCCTCATTAGTCTTAATTTGAGGTTTTCTCAGGTTCAGTACCTACATCATACAAAAATCTAGTGCTGTCATCATCTTCATCTTTGTCTTTGAACGGAAATAACTTATTTTCTTCTAAGACGTTCTGAATATGAAATTTTTTTATCAATTCTAATTGTTAAGTACGATTTCTCAAGGACAAAAATGTTAGTGCAACCCAATAACATTTTATCGTAAATAATAGTTGCTTGAAGAAGAATGTTACCAAGGGCGTCGATAATTTTTTCTTTTGGGGGGGGGGGGGTAACAAGCGCCAGAATTTTAGGATCAAAACGAAAGTGATTTCTAAAAAAAAAAAAAAAAGTCGTCGCTCGGAAATAACATAACTCTCATTTAAGCCTTTGCCCACTCCGGGGCCAAACGCTTAAGAGAGATGTATGTTATTTTCGAGCGACGACCTTTTTTTTTTTTTAGAAATCACTTTTGATTTGATTCCAAAATCCTGGCGCCGCTGCTGGTATCGTCCAAAAAACTTTTTTTTGTCAATCTTGAGGGGGGTAATTACCCCCCATTACCCCCCCCCCCCCCTTATCGACGCCCTTGATGTTTACGTCGTTTACACACACAAGCCCAAAAATTATGCACGTCCATCAGAAACAATATCGCTAATTCGAGCCCGCATCCACCTTCGCAACGTTTTCCGGGAAACATTCCCGCTCAAAGTATCTCGGACTCTAGAGTTTAAAGTTCTTTTAACCCATTTATTACCGACCACCCCATTTATCTTTTACGAAAATTGCCCTTTGCGTTTTTATGTTACATCATTTTCTCCCGGTTAACTACTAAAAACCCCTATAATAAAAGAAAAAACAATTGGGTGTACCCTTTGTTATAGCAGGTTCGCCACTTTCGCCCCTTTATATCTTGCAGGAAAGCAATTTAAATATAAGTTTAGTCAGTCGTCACTCCCTCTATTTTTTGAGGAGTTCTACGTTATACAAATTAAAATATTCCCCTTTATGCAAATGTTAATGAGTCCTAGAATGCAGATGAAAACATTGGAGATTCTAGAGACTTGTGTAAGTGTTTTTAATTGTGAAAGTTACAGCTTTAATTTTTCTGTAGTGTCATGCTATGGTATGAAGTGTTAGTGTTTTGATAGGGGACGGTTCTTTTATTGTCTTTATTAGAAGGACAGGCAACAGTCACATTACCTTTTAATCGTTGATGCAGGCGATGCTCGTGAGTTTTTTTAGGGGGGGGGGAATTTTGATAGCAGTAACCTAACAAGATAAATGCAGTTTAGTGCATAGTTTGACCAAGTAATAATTATTTACCTACTAATAAACACCGCAAGAAAATAAAGTACTAAAATTGCATTTTTACTTTAACTTTACTTTAATATTATTTTTTAATATAATTCTCTTACCTTTATGTAGTTGTGTGTTTGTATATCAAATCGATCCTTCTATCCTTTTGTTTGGAAAAATATTCACTAGGCCATTAAAATTATAAATACTTCTAATAAATTGTTTTTTAAGATCCGGTTGTACAATTAAGAGCTTAAGTAAGAGTTTACTTAAAGTTAAACTTGGTTCAAAAAAGTATCTCTATTGTATAATCAATTCCTAACGACAGGTCTGTACAGGTAGGATCAATAATTAAATTACCATGCTGGCAATGGTTACGCTGTCAAATAACCATCAAACTTTACTTGTCAAAGTTTGGAGTATTTACCATTTTCAGCTACTTTTTTCATGTATCCTATTACAAAACTATATGCAAATTTTACTTCCAAAAAAGAATGTCTAGTATTAACTTTTGTTCAGGAGTTTAAAGGTACTTTGGAAAATTAAAAATCAGATAATATTACTAATAAAGAAAAAATAGAAAGTTAGAGAAATATTGAGACTAAATTTAATTACGGAAACTTAAATATGATCAGGTCTTGGTCTGTAGTTTTGGGGTCGTCTTCGAACGTTTTCTTTAGCTTCTAGTACATCTATAAAATCTTCCGATTCGTCTGATAAATCTAGAAAGTGTTCAACCTCATCTTCGCATTCATAACTTTAAAATAATATTACCACAAATTTTAAAGTCAAAAATAATTTTTTTCTTCAAACGTCATATAAGTGATAACTTATGTGACGTTTCTCAATGACATTAAATGTCATTTATATGACTAGAAGTATAAGCACTTTTACTCCTAGGCGTATAAATACATTATATTGAAATATTTGTTTTGAAATATGCCAAATTAAGTATGTATCCATGAAAACGATAAAAAAAAGGGAAGTGAAATAAGTTAAAAATTCAATCTTGTTATCTTCATTAAAAATTCGTTTTCTTTTATTTAATTTATAATATGATGCACGTTTGAAGAAATAATAGCATATGATATTCGGAGAATGAGATACTTATGTGCTTCGCATGGATTGGAACTTTCCACGCTCAGCACATAAAGTATCTCTTATTCTCCTAATATCATAATGTACTATTTATAAGGTTTATTGGGTTATATGTCATTGTTTAAGCCTAGAAAATTGACAACTTACCTGAAAAATTAAAGCTCAGCAGAATCGAGTTCAATTTTAAGTAGAGCTTTACAAAACTCGTACTTAAGTTCTTGTTTGTTGTACAACCGGATCTAAATGTTGCACCGCTTGTTTTAAACTGTAAAATTTCTTAAACTGTTGAAGTCATTGTTCTTTAATACAAGTCACAACACACATATGTAAGTACAGGTCAAAAACATACGTAAACGAAGTAAATAAGGGTTAAGTGATTCGGCATTCCTAATGAAACAAAATATTTATGCAAATGTTGCAAACACAAACCGCAAAATTTGTAATAAGTTTTCTTTGTCTAACGCCCACACATGTGTGTGCTTCGACTATCCACCGAGGATTAACGCCAGATCAAAATCTACAGTAGTTATGCCTTATAACAATACCATCAGGCATAAAGGTAGCTTGATCATCAAACAGAATGTAATAGACAAAATAAGGATTCACATTTCATTTTTCCATCAGAATTTCGCAAAACTCATTTCGTCGATCAAAATCATCAGTCAGTTCCTGAACTAGGTGAGGCTTGTAAAAGTTTTTTAAAGTTAAGGCAACTAATTTCTAGTTTTTGAATGTTTGCGAATGCAAATTTGATTAAACTGTTTATTTACCATCTAATAATGTATAATTGATTTGTGAAGATGTTTTCTCCCCTTTCTAAATTTTAAAGAACTAATGATTAATGTTACATTGTTACATAAGTATAATAAAGAGTAGAGAGTTTAGTATCCGTATAAGTAAATAGAAAGAAAGTTTTTAGCGGCAGGCGGACAAATTAGTGCATCTACCTTTTGCATTAAAGTACACAGGGACGCCAAAGATAATGGCTTCCCTGGGGCACAGGTAGACAATGACAGGTTGTTTCGTCCTTGTTAGGACTCATCAGAAAGCTAAAATCCGTAAGCAACTCCCAGGACAGCGAGAATATTCTTTCAAGGCATTTTTAAGACTAAAAATGTGATGAAAACCTAGTAACGCTATCAGTAGGAATCAACTCAATGCAAAAGATAGCCATTAAACGTGAAAACATAGAAATAAATAAACCAAGTACGGTGGCCAACAAACACCAGTACTGGAAACGTTTTACGCTTCACTACACTTCTCTACGGGTTTGTAGATTCAAATATAGATCGCGCTGCAGTAGCCCACTAGGTGCTGATCCATTCCGTATACAATCAGTACCTCCTAAAATATGTTTTTAAGGGGGTATTGATGCAATGCCGTGTTTTTAACAATAAAGTAGAAAGTTTAGTGTCCGTATAAGTAAATAGAAAGAACGTTTTTAGCGGCAGGCGGACAATGTAGTGGATCTACCTTTTGCATTAAAGTACACAGGGACGCCAAAGGCAATGGGTTTTCCTGGGGTACAGGTAGACAATGACAGGCTGTTTCGTCCTTGTTAGGACTCAGAGTTTTGGCTTTCTGATGAGTCCTAACAAGGACGAAATAGCCTGTCATTGGCGTCCCTGTGTACTTTAATGCAAAAGGTAGATGCACTACTTTGTCCGCCTGCCGCTAAAAACTGTCTTTCTATAAATATATTATTTTGACAGATAAATCCATGAAACCCCATAGCGTTGAACCAAGCTTAAACTTTAATTGTACAACTTCAAAAGGATGGTAAAGCTTGTTTCAATACTGTACTAAGCTTAAGCCGTAATTGTACAACCGGGCCTTAATAATTCAGATTTTTTGAAAATGTATTTCGTTGTAATTGTCCAATTGGATCAGCTATGAAATTAAAGCACAAAATTAATACATTTAAGTACTAAAAATGTTTCAGTTTGTTGCACAAATTTTGCCGGCCACTATATCACCTTTCGGTAACAGTAACAAATACACTAACAATAAAACCTCGCGGTCGATGCCTTCCTCTGGCTTGTAATATACGACACCAAAAATGATTTATCTATGTTATAAGTCACGTTTTCTTGTGGTTTAGAGCACTTTGGCTTTTCTTCCATAGCTTTGCCGCATGCTTTTTTCGTGGTATTGCTTGAAAATTGAAATATTTTACTGCATGAAGCAGTTTAAAAAAGGTTTACTTGTAGAAGAGTACAAAGTATTTAAATATGGTAAAAACACGTTTTGTTGTAATTCCTATACAACTTGAAAGTATTATATGTAACTAAAGAGGACTGCCAAACTTGATTAAAAAAATGTTAAAATACTATTTTTAGGCGGTTAAATACTTTCATAAGAACACTTTTCGGTTAATAGCAATGGGCCTTTTCGGATATACCACGAGCGCAGAAAAAATTGGGTGTTCTTGGAAACTCCAGCTTTTCTATCTATCTTTTCAGAATTTTTCTATAATTTTCGAGTATTCGATAAAATATTTTGAGAATAACAAGGCTAACCCGTTAATATTGTATTTTATTTTTTTAAAGTAGGGGAAAGGAGGGCAAGATGACGACAGTAAGCATATATTTTTATTTTCTTCGTCATACTTCGCCCTAAAACTTTGTTTCGTATTTTAGAGCATTCAGGATAATTTTAGTTCCCAACAGGTTGCTTCTTATCATGCTATCTTCTCTGTAAATTTTTTTTTTGGTAAGTTCAAAATTTTATGACAAATTCGTCATCTTTCCCTCATCTATGGGTAAGATGACGAAAGCATGCGGGTAAGATGCCGAGGATTATTGAATAAAAGAAAAACAGTAGGTAGAAAGATATATTAGTTATTGGCACAAAAGTCGCAAATATATGCTTTGCGCTTCGCTTCTGCGGATGTTAGTCCTGAGCATGCTGCATGAACCCATTAACGACAGAGGGAACCGGCGTACCAAATTTAAATTTTTTCAGAATCGTTACAAATTAAACAAATTTTTTCTTGTTCCTCCACATTATCGTCATCTTCTCCCATGTAATTTACTGATATGAAGGAGTCAGCGGATTCCCCATCATCATGATCGTCAAACCTCACTTTTCTGACATGTTTGCCTTTTTTTGATCTGCTTTTTCTTTATTTCAACTTTCTTTCTTTTATATTATATTCTCTTCTCTTCTTCGATTAATTTCATTTTTCTCCTCGTTAGTTTTTCTTTCATTCTCTTTTTCTTCTAATGCACTTTTAACAGGGGTACTCGTTATATTATGAAGAGTAGGTAGCTTCTTCCTCTGTCTCTTTTATTTATAAGTAGCAATAGGCAAGTTAGGTAGACAATTCAATGATTCTGCATTAGACGGCCCTGGTAGTGAAATATCTAAGACATTAGAGGAAGTATTTTGAGATGTTCCTCCTACTGCAGTGAATATTTGCTGAAACAGCATTAGTGACATCTGGTAGTTCCGGTACATCATGGTCTAAGTTTTCGTCGACATTCTTGGAAGGTTTGTCTGTGGTCATTGCGGGTTCGAAGTCAGAATCATTAAATATTTGAGAATTAAGTGGGACTAATCCAGTTGCTCTGAAAGATTGTACGGCATTTTTTATTGTGGCTACCTTATCGTAAGCCACATTAAATAATGCCGCCACATCCTTCGGTCGGGTAAGATGACGAATTCGCCATGTTGCCTACTTAGCGAATTCGTCATCTTAGCCGACCAGGAAATTTTGAATCGAGTTTTGTATTAACGAACAAAGAGATATTATTTCACGAAAACTTAATGGGCTATGGATAAACAATACCATAACATTGAAGAAAATAGTTACCGATTGAAAATAAGATTCAACACAAACGCTATAAAGCTTATTTCATCTTACAGTAATATTATAATGACATAACCATTAAACACAAATGGCGAAATATCGTCAACAAAGTAAGTCAGATTTTGATGTTAATATATAGGCAACTTACGAAGCACACCTACTACACTCGGCAATCAACCAAGTGGTGCTATCTAATTATAATAATCGGAATTTTCCAATTCTTCATCTTACCCGATTAGCCATCTTATCCCCCTTTCCCCTAATTATTTTTAAGTTAGAGGTAATCCCACATTTTTTCTCTTTACTGTTCGGGTTAGTTGGATTGGACGCTGAAAAAATTTTACTTTGTGATCTTGTGTTGCTATATTATGTTCCCATCTCACATATGCTCCAGTGTATCTAGCTAGTATTAATAGAGCTGTAGTTTACTTCTTTAGTATTCACCTGAAGACGACTGGAGATGCTTACCAGTTAAAACGTTGTGATGTAAAACAAATAAAGACAAGGTAAGTCCAGAACTCTTCTACCATTTAAGAAACATCGTTGTCTCCAACTTTCAAACAGGCACTAGCTTTACTAAGATCCAGAAAAAGAACTGGAGTAGATGCAATATATCACAATTAAATTCAAATTCAAAAATTTCTATATTACCAGAATAAATATAATGGTTATGCGTCAAATATACCTTACAAATAAGTAGAGTAGAATTAGTAACTGCAACGCTCAGAATAACCTTCTTTTAGAATCTAGAATGAGTTTTTATTGTTGAATGCAAGGAAAGTCCTGAAAGTCTGTCAGGATTTAATTAAACTTTAAAATGAGTATTTCTTCTTTTGCTGAATAATGGGACATATTTTCAGAATATGTTCCAATTAATTATTTTTGATGTCAAAACGAATTTTACGTCAATTGACCCTTTAATTAATTACTGACCTACCTTATTTTTTGTTCCTGTTATGATTATGTATTTGCGAGTTGTGACGTACAACAAACCAGTAATTGGATATAGTTTATAATAAAACCTTTACAATTTGTTGAGTTAGATGCTGCATTTATTTTAAGCATATTATGATGTATGGTTTTTGTAAAATTCTGCCAGAAACAATTTCATTATCGAATGACATTTTAAATTTATGCCTTAGCTTTATACACTTTTTTTTATGGCTATACATTATTTTCTCACACGCCTTAGAAAACCTCACTTTGGATATAAACAAAATATCACTTTAGTTTGGAAACAGTCCATGTCAGGATGGCTTTTACATATAATCTCGTTACACGGAGAACGAAAACAAGAAAATACGCGAAAGAAGAATAAAGGAAAATGTATATTGAAGGCTGATGTGCCAGGAAATTTTCCTTGTATATATATGTTGTTGGAAAATACATATATAACTTATTTCTATGGTAAATATCACGTACACTAACAGAGTATGAAGTTGTAATACAGTCAGAAAGAGATTTGAATTTTTACATAACTAGTGTGCAAAGCAGAATCTTAAATTGTTTAAAATAGAAATTTTTCATTTTATTCTTACTTCACTTATACCATACAGTCTGGAAAATTAAATATTTTGAAAACTAAGAAATAAAATTTTTAGAAATTGGTAAAAAATCTCACACTTAAGAAGGACAAAACCATCTCTGTCCTGGGTCCATTAATTTTATGGAATAGTAAAAAATTACTTTAATTGGAAAATCCCATATTTTCATCAAAATTCAATCAATCCATTCTATTTTTGGTTTATTGAGACGGCTGTTTCTTGGACCCCTAGGTAAAATATGTCTTTTTTTATACAAGGTGATGGCCAAAATATCAAGCTGTAAAATCTCTTGATTTTTATAATGTTGTTTCTAAAATATAAGCTATTTTATAGTATGACTAGAAAATATATGATATTATTTTAAAGCTTTATAAAAGCAAATAAAAAACAGTTCTTTCTAAAGCATTTTAGAAAACATTGCTGCTAATAATATTTTCCTTACAAATATCACTATGGAGTATCCATGTACATTTGTTTTCATAGGAAGCTTGAAAAAATCGTATTTAAAAAAAACTTGATATTCTAAGAAAACGCGTTTTATAGGTATAAAAAAGGTTATAGCAATTTTAAGAAGCAGTTAATTTATCATCGTATAAAATAAAAATATACAGGGTGTTCCATTTAAAGTAAAATAGTTTTTAATGTTTATAGTTTTTTACAATGAGCCCTTAATTGTGACCTCCCGTATATTTTATACCAAATTTAATTGTTTTTGAGATTTGGTGATTCTTTAACTATACAATAACAAAATAATTTTAGTCCAGGAGTTAAGGTAAAAAATGTATACGGATAATTTCATCGCTGTGCTTTTAGGATATAATTACAAAATATGCAGATATCTCAGAAATTAGTAGACTTAGGTAAAAACACGTTTTATAAAATTTCATTAAAACTTAATGCAAGAACCAAAAATTTAATAAAAAATGCTATATGAAAGTTGAAGTTACTTCCGGTATAACTAGAAGTGACAGAAACATGTTAATATTTTAGTTTAAGAGAGCATATCGATAAACTTAAACCCACAGATTTTCAAAAAATTATTATTTTTAGTAGTTTCCTTAAAAGTTTTAATGCAAACTCGTGGTGAATCACTTACGATATCAGTATTGTCGGTCTACCTTTCCGCGCCCCAATTATGTGACGTACGGTGTCACGGACCAATATGCTCTTACTGCTCTTGGAAAGTTACCCCTTTAGCTAACGTTTGGAGACTGAAAATGTCATCAAGCTAGGAAGGTACTAGAGGCCTAATTCTCGAAATCGAGGAACAATCTTTTCATTAGATAATTTGCCTCCTGTCAGAGTCACATAAGGTTTTAAGGGTTTCAAAATACCTCCGCCTATTTATCTCATAAGAAGGTTGTTCCTGGATTTCAAAAATTAGGCATCAATAAAAATCAACTATAGTGTTTTATTTCGTCGGAATGTGAGACCGTCCGTCATCGGTGAAGGGTTAATTATAAGGACCCATGAATTGTGGATTTTATTTAAATAATATTTTCTTTCAAATGCAAATCTCAATGACCGTCTTTAAAAAAATCTCTTAGCTTTCTGGTTGCCTCCCCGTATATGCTAATAAATTCGTAAAATTTTCCTTTTAAATTCGTATGGCAATTTCAAAAGCTACGAAACTGTGCTTCTTTGATATTTAATTTTGTCTCCGCCTCGTCATTTTCCATGTGAGTAGGCCCAACAGTTTCCACGAAGAATATTATCTGGGGTTATTCCTTCTCCAATTCGCTGGAGAAAATAATAGAAATTCTTTTATTTAGGGTTAATATAACTTGTGGTGAACCTGTTTCATTGATATCTAAAATTTTCGAGATCAGAGTAAAGTTATTACATTTTTAAATACAGTGTGTATCAATACTATAATAATGTAAAATAACTTCTTTGTTTTAAGACCTACAATAGTCGTTTGTACAATAAGAGCAGATATGATGTCCATATCGCACGAGGAAGTAAATTGAGAACGAAGCCATAGGCAAAGTGATCAACCTTGTGAGTGCAATATGAACAATCCACTGAAGTTGTAGAGTATATTTTGTCTACAACTCAACTTCCGAACTATAGTTAGTACTAAGTTATATTTTTTTTATTTAGTTAGCCGTTGACTTCTGAGAAAGATAATAAAAATACTTAAAGTAAAATTTATTTCATTGGCAAATTATGGACCAAACTACACTGTAACATTTATTATATTGACATCAAATAATTTTGAATATATCCATCTTTCTCACATTCGGCATTTTACAGAAAACAGACAAAGATATATATAGAGAAATAGATAATTTTTCATATAATACTTGGGTGTATTGGGTTACTTCAATAAAATAGTCATTGTTATGGTAACCACGTTTCGTACGCCTTTATCGTACTCTTTAAGTGTTACTTCTTAATAAATCATTTTTGTAGTTATTTCATAGTAAACTGATTAAATTATATTTTAGATAAAAATATAGGGTGTTGTCTACTGGTATATCATTTTTTTTTCTTAAAATCTTCTTTCTTACAGGAAAGGGGCGACTTTACCCCGCTTACAGCCTAAGCGGTTCTGAGGGTGAAGAGTCCCCGCGACGGTACGGGGTTCCTCATAACTACCAGCATCCCTTGTATCAACAACCAGCCGGATTAAGCGACACACCTACGTCAGAGAACGCCTCGGACGCAACTCTAACTGATTCAGAACTGGCCCTAGCAAGAGACTCGACCTTGCTGGTTCATAACGGTGAGTACGTTTTTGAGAGTCTGATACCAACCAAATTTTCAGTAAGTTTAGGACACATTGTATGCATATTACTGAGCCTCTAGGTATGATTACACTGTTTTTAGTTATGAACTTTTTGTTCATTGTCTGCGTATATTATTACCATGTTATTGTAATGAATGGTTGAGTTATCTAGCATCCCCATAGCATCAAAAACTTAAGTCTCGAAAGGTCTAAAATTTACTCTGTTTTTTTATGCTTTGGGATGCCCTTTTTAAGAAACTATAATTGAAAAACACCTAATATCACAGGTAAGAAAAAAAACCATAGATTTATGAAGCCCAGTGTATGCAACTAGCGCCCTCTAGTTTGAAACTTAAAAATTTCTACAAATTTTTATTTCTTGCTCAGAAGAACATAATATTGCCAACTTTCAAATCGATTCATTAAACCGTTTTAAAATTATGGCTTATTTTCGAGAATAAACACCCTGTATCTCTAGAACGAGTAACAATCCGAAAAGACTTATACGACTTAATCGGCTTAGTTTGATGTCTAGTATCTCCAGTTACTCTACGGCCCATAAGTTACGGGACACCCTGTATAAATGAAAAAGAGATCATTATTATTGATTGTAGAAGCGGAATCAAATTTAAGACTTTCTATAAAGAAACTAATTAAATGGTTTTGCTAATATTTTAAATCAAATACATTTTTGTTATTATTAAGAAAAAAGTTTTTATAGTACTCATCATATTTATCGAAAAGTTTATTTTAACAAAAATGAAATGACAAAGATAATACAATAATACATTTCGGTTTGAAGGAAGGTTTAGCCGAATTGCTATAGCAATTAAATGTATTTGTCCAACTGTAAGTTCTCTCCAAAGAAATATTTTTGATTATACTGGCGACTTCATAAAAAGCGGAAATTTAATCAAGCTCTCTACTAAACTAAAACGCGCTTACAAAGACAGAATTATCTTTAGAAACTGCGATTATTACGGTAGTATCTCAAGTAAAAGCTCGGGTTGATTGAGCAAAAGACTGAGAGCAGGCCCCACTGAACACCAATAGAAAACGATCCGTTTGAAGTCATCGAATTGCACGAGCAAGGGGCAAAACCCGAATTTATCAGAAGCTTTTTCCATTTCAAATTATGTCGATACCTATTTGAGGATTTTCATTTTATTTCACTGATCTCAATTTCTCATAGCAGGGTGGGCGCGCTTACTGTATAAAAAAAGTCTTTCAGAGACAGACTTTAATACATAAAAGCCACATTCATTTTATAAATTGTCCTGATTTCGTATTTTAATTTAAAAATGTTTTTGTCAGGATTGATATAAATTTGAGGTATTTAAAGATTTTGTTTTTCTTTTGGCACTTTCTGAGTTGGGGTAAAATGTATTTGAATAATCAATTAGGTCGTTTTTTCGACACAACATATTTGTTTTGGTTTACGATAAAATATAAATGTCATTAAATCGATATCGCATTATAGATGGTAAAACACTAACTTGTGGTCCGAGATTAATTACAATTTCTCCTATTCATAGTGTTATTTAATATACTTATTATATTTAAAGTCTCACAGAAAATATATTGCAGAAACTACTACACTCTTAAAAATAACATGGTATGGATTATTAAAATTTGGTTCTGACAACTATATTTTAGTGGAATCGGACTCAACCTAAAAATTCGTTTGTACAACCAAAAAAAATTGTCGTTATTGAACTGTTGAACTAATTAATAACATTAACCAACCCAACCTACAAATTTTAGTTGTCACAACGAAATTTTATATACGGATAACTAAATTTATATGGTACTCCCGCTTTTAAAATTTGTTGTCACAACTTATGTGTAAATATGGAAAATTAAAATTTTTTTTTAAGCAAAATTTTTTTTTGTTAATGATGCAATCTACAAAACTTGAAATTTTCATAGATTAACAATTACGTATGTAGTCACAACATTGTGTTAATCATCTTTTTTCTGTACTTTTTAATTGTAAGAAAGAAGTGGAATCATAAGCAAGTAAAAATTTTTATATTTTTGTCATTGCAGTTGCACATTAGAAAGTTTGAATGAACTTCTTATAACGCATGGCAAAATTAGCAAGTTGATTTGATAGAAATAACTTTTAAAAAAATCTGTTTCATTTCTAAAAAAAATTTCATATGTAATTTATATTTAGTAACGAAAAATACTCCTTCGTAGAGTCCCCATTTAAATTTAAAAAATGCCTTGGTATTACTTCTCTATTAGGTATGCGTAAACTAATTGAAATAGATTATCAGGAATATTATGGTTTCTTTTAAAAAAATTATTTCCAATGTCCTTGTTCTCTAATGTTCTTTATAATACATACTTATGCAATAAAAAACAGAAACACTAGATTTTTAACTTATTTTACTCAACCTTTTGGGTTGTTCAATTACTTATACAACTGAATTGTAGTTATTTAAATGTTCTTATCTGCAACTGCGATTATTAAAAAACAAAAAATATCCCCTGGACTTTCTATTTAAAATATACAGCTATATGAAATTTGTTATACTTGGTCAGATTAAAAAGTCATCAATAGAAATGGAACATAGAACAAAAACAAAACAAAAAAAAAATATTTTTAAGTTATTTCTCATCGGGTCACCTTATCATGCTTTATAAAAATCTCATTTAAACTTTCTAATGTACAACTTTGATGATAAAAAATAAAATGTTAACTTACTTATGATTTAACTTCCTTCTGCCAACAAGAACGTACACAAGAAACACAATAAACACAAATAAATTATACCAAATATTGTCACATCCATTTTCCACACGGGCACGGCCATGAAAATGGCCAATTATTGTCTTAACAACACGAAAAAATGGACACGAAACCGCAAAAGCACCCTAACATAAACATAACCTCCTGACAGTCCTGGCTAGAATGATGTCACGTGTCACCCACCGAGCAAGGGCGTCAAGTCTCTGTTGATGCCGTTAGTTTTAAATATGAAGAATAATATTACTTGAAAAGAAAAGTTAGTTCTGGTAACTAAGAATGTATCGTAATCAAAATTAACAAAATGACTGGGACTACAAATTCATAATGTGTTATTACAACAAACTTAAGTGATAAATACAAGTTTGTAGGAACCTTGATGTAACATTTAAATAGGATATATACAGAGTAAAATTCAGCTAAACAAAATATTTTATTTCTGCCAACTAATATGAAAACAGGATATTTTCTTTGTTCTGATGGCATCATTTTTTGGTAAATATAACCAAGAAAAAAATCTTTTTTGTTTTCCTAACTAAAAATAGTTATTTTTGGTAACGTAAACACGGGAACAAATAAAAATTAGTACCAAATACCAAGTCATTTTTAAGAGTGTAGTTTATACAACAAGAGTGGGTATAAGGTCTATACCTCACGAGCAAGTAAATTAAGCACGACGCCGTAGGCCACTCGTGTTGTACAGTATAGTTTTTCTACGACCAAAAATTACGAATCTACTACACTAATTATAAATTATACTAAGTTATTTAAAGTGGGTGTGCGCCAAAAATTATAGTTTTAGTACAAAAAAATCTAAGAATAACGGTTCAAACCTCGTCATTCTACGACTAACCATTGCTGAGAAATAGAGGGTTAAAGTTTTACGCGTCGATTGCGTGACGTCACAAAAGCTTCGGCTAGCGGCGATCTGTACATTTCCTCGCACGGTGGCAATAGATACGCTCTTTATTTCGTACCGATTTGTTCCAGGCTGTACCCAATTTATTGTGGAAAGTTTTATTTATTATTAAGGAGTGTTAGTATTTGTGATGGGTTTTGAACCTGAATACTAATTGAATACTGATTTATGCAGCGGCCAGGCTTTTGTGGCGTCACGCGCTGAAATATGACATCTTTGCAAAGGCATATCTCCGTTATTATTTGCGATAGAAGGGTGCGGTTTAGACTATTATTCTTAGATTTATTTTCTTATATTTTTAAATAAAGTTGTTTTTTTGGCGCAAACCCATGAAAATATTCGACTTGTGACGTTCTTTCCTAAACTTACTGTAAAACTGTTGCGTTACAATGGATAACTATACAGCAAATAGTTTGTTATTGAAAGTCACTAGATCGGAAGAGACAACAAATACTCGGGCTGTAACAGTAACCAGAGGACATTCTGGCCCTCTCCGGTGACCTACTGGCGCATGGGACTGAGATCACTGAGCTCGCCATTGGTAAATGAGTAAAATTTTAAGATTTTTCCAACACTTTTCTATTTTTAGATTGCTATGTTGATAGCTCATACACTGTTCCAATTAGTAACTTTCCATAGTCTCCCATATTCCCATTTGATATAGGGAAAGGTGGGGTGGAACGGGGTATTTAATATTTGACATCAATTGCATACCATGCCAAAAGGTTTATATTTTTTCTTTTACATATTCTCGACTGACTAATTCCTCTATTATGTAATGCTTATTAAATTCTTTGTTTTTTGTTATACATTTTCGTTAAATTTATGATTTTATGAAAAAAAGCACTTTGCCCCATTCTGCCCCGTCTATGGGGTGGAATGGGGTCATACAAATTTCAAGAACTTATTTGAATATAAGGTGATACTTTTTTACATTTTGTACTGTTTATTACACATTTATTAAAATAAAACTTACTTTTTAAGAAAAAATAAACAGAATATTTATTATAAAAATGTTAACATACATATATCAATATTTTTGTTTTAATGGGAATAAAAATATGACATTATTTGCATAAGTCACGTTGAAAGGTAACATCGTCATCATCGCTGTCGATTCCAGCACATCCATTGGGGGCCCAGTTACGGCAAACACCGCACGAAATCCAACCTTCCGTTAAATTTGAATTAATGTATTTATCGCTGCAATATAGGCAAAGTGTATTTCCTTTCTCTTTAGTGGAGTCTAAAGACTCGTTTTTATTTTCCGGCACTCTTATCAATTTTAAAATTTTCCTTATCTCTCCTTTTCTTAGCCACATACCTTTCCAAAGTTGTCTGTGGAACGTTGAACTGTGTCGCAGCCTTTTTGTAACCCATTTGTTGATTGATGACCGCTTCAACGGCTTCCCACATACTTTCACTTGACGAACTTTGTCGAGTAGTTTTCCTTTTATAAACTCGCGGCATCTACAAAAAAAAATGAAAAAAAAAACTATTGAGCTGAACATATGGGGTGCAACGGGGTACCCCAGATATCGATACCCCATTCCACCCCAAGAGACAAGTTTTATTTTAGTTGAAACCATTTATAATAAAAAACAGATTGAAAGCAAATATATAGTGCCAAAATGTAGGTAAAGACCATTGTTTTTAATAAGTAAACAGATCTGTTACGTGACATATATTGTTTAGTACTTACCGCAGTTTAAAAATGGCGCAATATTGTATTTAACCCACGTGTACCTCACTTTTTGCAGGTCAACCCAAGACTGTCATGTTAATCGCGGCCACAATGCCGTCGGAGTTTGAATACAGATTGGGGGAAACAACATCTCCCAATCGACCATAATAGGACTGGGCCATCTTTTGTAAGAGTAGTTTTAGATAAGGTACCCCGTTCCACCCCGCTACCCCGTTCCACCCCACGTTCCCCTACATAGGGACATATCTTTTATGAAAATTTGAAAGTCACTTTATGTTTCGCGTTTATGGAAACGCGTTTTTAAAAAATTTACTTTTTTATTTTATTTTACAATTGTAAAATTGAAAAATAGAGTACAACAAAAAACATATATGTTTACTTGATAAAGTCTATGTCAAATCTGCTTGTTGAAAGCCAAGTAGAATGCACTGTTCGGTTCTCGTGGGAACCGTGCTTAGGTCAGCATTCTGCAACGCAGCAGTTCTATGAATTACCGAACACATAACTCCTCCATCCCTAAAAGGAACTCGAGGGTGGACCCATCTGAGTTGCTATAAACGGTGCTTCAACTGGATTTCTTTTGGCTGCTGTAGGCTTCTTCTTGCGTAATAATTTGTAGATCTTTTCTTTTCGTGTAATCAGGAAGTAGATAGTGATACATGAGACTAGCGTTACGACGCAGGCCAGAGACCAAGTGGAATAGCTTGAATGGAGATGGAGTTCTTCCAGTGGCTCCTCTTGTAGCTGCTGGAGCTGGACTTCGTGGAGTTTATCCAATGATACCTTTTCTAGTTTAAGTTTATGTACTTCCAAGGTGGGGATATGGAGCTCTTTGATATCTTGTAGTGTGACTGGGTGGCCGGAAATAATACCTTTTTCATTTTTGTAAATAAACTTTGTGTCTTTTATTGCGCAATTTGGCGGAACAACAAAAAGGTAGGTCTCTTGTAGTAGGGCGACGTCATTTTCGGTGCATTCAGCTTGAAGCTTCTTGGTTTTGGGAAAGATACCAATGTAGTGAGCATCATTGATTTCTTCGATGATTTCTTCACCGACATGGACAGGAACTTGTTGACATTTCTCTATTTTGGGTCCATTGGAAAGTAAAGACGTTACACAGTCTAGGTTATCCTGTAGTGGTAAGAGGTGGTTCTTCATGCAGAGAAAATTTGGTCTTAGGTCGATGCACTCGTCTTCTTGGTATTGGTAGTCATTGTTGCTTATAACAAGGTATGTGGATGGTGGAATTATTATTGATTGGTTTTGGTTTGGAATGGAATACAAATGATAGTGATCGAAGGTATCGGGATGTACCAGAGAATAATCGAGTGAAAAAATAATTTTGTCGTTAATATAGAAAACATTTGTTTCTACTATGCTATAATATTTTAGGTAGTTATTATCTTTAAATAATATTTGCGAATGACTATGAATTTTATATAGGTTATTTACGATTTCTTTGAGGTCTGTGGGAGAGACGATGCTGTGGTGTAGTGTCTTAAGACTTGCGAAACTTATAGCATTTTCTATTTCTGAAAGAAAGTTTAGCAACGAGTCTAAGTTTAATTTGATTTCGTCTAATATTTCTCGTATTTCTATATAATGGGTGTAACTAAAAGCAAGGTCGTTTAGGTCTTTCCGTATTTCTTCAATTTTTGATTCGATTAATTTTTGATTACGAGTTACGCTCGTCATAGTTTCGTTAATGTTTTGCATTAAATTTGATGTTAGAGACATTTGTTTGTTTACCAACGAAGACAAACATAGAAAGAAGGCAAACAAACGTTTTAATTGGTCGAAGCAAATTTGACATAAGAAACGTCAAAACAGCGCCACCATCGGGTCTGGAGGGAACCTTTGGACTATAGGCGGGACTTTCAAATATGACCATTTTAAAAATTTTGGCCGCCAAAATTTTAAAATGATATTTACAGCTTAAAAAACCATCAGGATTCTAATATTTAATTTTTACTATACTTGGAAAATTAAATGAGGATTGTAAATAGTTTGTTGGTTGTAAATATAATTTTAAAATTTTATGTGCAAAAATTTGGACAACCTTTCGGCTATAGGCGGGACTTTCAAATATGGCAATTTTAAAAAATGTTGCACACAAAACCTTAAAATGATATTTAAGGCCATCAAATTATTCACAATAATCCTTTTATTTGATTTTTCAAGTAGAGTAAAAATTAAATATTAGGATTTTCTGATTAGATTTTTAAGCTGTAAATATCATTTTAAAATGTTATTTATTAAAGTTGTACAATTAGAAATAAAACTTCAGAAATCAGCTTATAATTAATTTTATTGACAACTACGATGAAAATATAGGTAAGATCAGTACCTCGTTTTTTCTTTATATTTCCAAAATGTACTTACTTTCCCAGATTAACCTACATTACCAGCTGTAGTGATTCTCATGGGACATTTATTCATGCAACATGCATAATCATCAAAGATTCACGTACCTATAGGTACTTCTTGAAATAGCTAACCTAAAAGAATATAAAATAAAAAAATTAATGAATTACTTACTAGAACACTCGACAGACTTAAAATTTTCTAATAGTCTAAATTCTAAATAATTGAATAGCAAAAAAAATATATTTTGTAGGTATTTGTGTTACCTACAATTAATAAATATACTATAAATGATTTAGTACACATCTACATTAATAAAAATTATTAAGTGAAAATCTCCTTAAAGTAAAAATATGTTTGGAACATAATTATTTTTGCAACAAGTAGATTTACTTACCTGCAACAAAAAGAAAACGGTCCTTTTGGTAAAAAGATTAGAAAATTAAAAATAATATAAAAATATCAAAAAAGCCTGGTCCGATTTACAGCTATGAAGAAAGAAAAAGGGGCAATTCCATTTGTGCCATTGACATTACAAATGTCAATGATTTGTGCTGGTGGTCAAGCTCAAAACAGGAAAGTTAGGTTGTAAAATAATTTAACAGTTCGTGCTATTCATGTCAAGTACCTATCTCTGTCTGCATCAAGTTATCTCCATTCGATGTAAAAAGAGACAAATATAGTCAGACCAAGTTCGTCTGCCGTAGCTCTCTTTGTAGAAATAACTACGTAGGTGTAATATTAACACATAACTAATGGGGATAAACGTAGGTCCTAACTTGAAAAAGTCTGGAGGTCTGACGTCACTCTAGCTGCGATCCCGCCCATAAGAAGTTTCACCGGGCTGTTGTTTACCTTCTTTACTATTTTATTTTGGTTAGATTCCAGCTCTGACAAACTGTCATTAATTTCTCTAGCATCTTCCTGATCTAAATTACCAGAAATATATTTTACTAGAGAGCCTAATGGGTTTATAAGGCCCCGTTTATTTCTTTTATCTGGAAATACTGATTGTAGTTTTCTGTTAACAACTGTTACTTCGTATTCTAAATGTTAGTATGCACTATACAGGGGATCTGTATGAATGGTAGCGGACTTATTAAATAGTCCTTCTAAGTTATTGTATTGATTTGTTATGGACTTGATTTGGTTTTGGAGAGGTTGAAGTTGAATATAATGTAGAAAAGTATGAGAGGCGATTTTTATTTTAGCAGATCCCAGTTTAAAGGGTAGGATTCCCGGGTTGGACTGGAGGGGTCGTATCTGGATTTTCTGTGTCATCGAGGTTTGAACCAGAAAGGTCATCAGCCTGTAACAACGATTTGTCTATAAATTTTCGGGGGTTTTTAAATACTTGTTTGTGGTAAGTATTAAGAGGGGTTGTAACGGTAAGATTGTTACTTCTTACTACATGTTCGGGTCGATAAGGCGGTTTTGTTTTTGACTGTCTGTCTGTCAGTTTTCTATACGCAATAGTACCTGGCTCGACGTCTGGTGGGTCATCGCGTTTTTCATTTAATTTTGATATGATATTAGATTTTTGTTTAGATGTATTCTCGTGTATCTTTTTGTATAGGTCAACCATAATTTCTTTGTGTTCGTTTATTTGGTGACTAATTGGTTCCGCTTGATTATCGATATCGATCGGGTCTTTAAGTTCCAAATGTCCTAATAGTAAGTCAATCGGTTTTCGTTTAGTTGCCGAATGAATAGAATTATTGTAGCCTAAGACTGCGTACGTGATTTTTTCGAAAGGGTTTAAGTTGGGTTTTGTAATAGATAATGTACGCATGCGTTCTAGTATTGTAGAATGAAATCGTTCTACAACAGCATTACTATTGGGGTTTAATGGTAGTGTATAATGCCAGTTGATTTTGTATAGTTTTGCAAAATCTTTTAATAAATTTTGGGAAAATTCAATTCCATTATCAGAAATTATGTTTTCGGGTATCTTGTATGAAGAAATAAACTGTAATAGTGATTGGTATACGTGTAATGCCGACAGACTAGGTAGTACGTAGGCTTGGCCAAATCGAGAAAAACTATCGCAGATTGTGGGGGTTACGGTGTTGCCAAATTTAAATGTGTCTATGTGAATCGTTTCAAATGGTTTTTTTGGAGTAGGCGTTAATTGTAATCTAATTAATGGCGGATGGCGGTCATATTTTACTTGTTGACAGATATGACAATTATTAATAAATTTTCTGACGTCATCGCTCAACTTAGGCCAGTAATATTTAGTCCTTAATTCGTCGATCGTTTCGTGGATGCCGCGATGGTTCGTAATACCTTCGTGTTGCGTTTTTACGAGGCTCTGCTGCGTGTTTTCGCGTGTGACGTCATGTATGAGGGTGTTGGATTTAAGAAGTCTATATGTAGAATTTTTAAAAGTTTCCGGGATAAACTTACACATTTCTTTATAAAAATTTTGATCGTCATCGTTTTCGAAGTAAAACACATATTGCCTTTTTGGTTCGGCATATTCTTTTAAGAATTGTATTGTTTGTTCGCGAAACGTTTCGTTTGTCACGTAGAGATGCCACCGCGTACGATTGATCGGGTTGCCAAAAATTCTTTTCATCTTAATGCGTGGATTTTGGTCAACTTTTTTAATTATGATTTGGCAAAGAAAATAATTTATAGGTTTTTCAGTAATATTAATGGTTAATATGGCTGAAGGACTTCGGTCGATGGCCATTTGGGAAACCAATAAAAAACATAATAATAATAATGGTTAATATGGGATTTTCGGCACTAGTGTGCACTGTCTCGTTGTCGGTATTTTCGTCCGGGTCAGCTTGTACTATTATCGATTGATTATCGGTTTCACGGCTTGTCGAGGGTTGTGGGTTTAACACAGGATCCGTGGTTTCCTTACTCGTAGAGGGTTGTGTGTCTAAGACAGGGTTTTCGTTAAATTCATTCATGTATTGTAAGACAGGCGGAAGGTCCGTTTCGGTAGGGTATATTTCTACCCTAGAAAGCGCGTCTGCGTTTGTGTTTTTCTTTCCTTTTTTATATATTATCTCGTAGTCGAACTCTTCGAGCTTTAATCTCCACCGAACTAAACGGGAATTTGGTTCTTTTAGCGACATCAACCATTGAAGGGGCTTATGGTCCGTGATAATTTTAAATTTTCTGCCAAACAAGTAGGGCCTAAAATATTTAGTTGCCCATACAATGGCCAGTAATTCCTTTTCTATAGTCGAGTAGTTTTGTTCTGCGTTGTTAAGAGTGCGCGACGCGTACGCGATAGGTTTGTCTTTTCCTATTATTCCTTGTGATAAGACGGCGCCGACGGCGACGTTGCTTGCGTCGGTAGTCAGATTAAAATCTTTAGAAAAGTCCGGATATTCTAAAATCGGGTCATTAATTAAAAGTGCTTTGCAATCTTCAAATGTTTTTATATATATTGGGTCTTCGATATTAATTGAGGAGCCCTTTTTTAAACAATTGGTAAATGGCTTCGTAATATTTGCAAAATTTTTTATAAATTTTCTATAGTATCCCAAAATCCCTAAGAAGCCTTTAATTTCTTTTGTTGTTTTTGGAATAGGATAGTTTGAGATTGCATTTATTTTGTCCGGATTTGGTTTTATACCGTCAGGCGTTATAATATGGCCAAGAAACGCGACTTCTTTGCGCAAGAACTCTGACTTGTCGAGTTGTATTTTTAGATTACTTTCACGCAGTTTTTGGAAAACAGCTTTTAGGTTAACTAGGTGCTCTTGAAGAGAAGTTGAGAATACAATTATGTCGTCCATGTAGACAAAACATATTTTATTTATTAGTTGTTTAAGCACGTTATCCATGACGCGTTGAAATGTTGCGGGGGCGTTCTTGAGCCCAAAGGGCATGCGCAGATACTCGTAATGCCCGTTCTCGACATTAAACGCGGTCTTTTTGATGTCGTCGTGATGCATTTCTAACTGATGAAAGCCGCTGGCTAAATCTAAAGTCGAGAAGTATTGACAACGGCCAAGTTTATCGAGAATGTCCGTTATATTTGGAAGTGGGTATCGATCATCGATAGTTTTATCGTTTATTTTTCGGTAGTCCACAACTATGCGCCATTTCTTTTTCCCGGATGCGTCGGATTTTTTCGGCACGATCCAAATTGGGGATGACCAGGGTGAGTCACTTGGTCTTATAATTCCCTGATTTAACATGTCGTTTATTTGTTTTTCGACTTCTGGCTTGTGGATGAATGGATATCGATACGATTTCGTATATACCGGCGTTTCGTCCGTTGTTTTTATGCGGTGTTTGACTTGATTTGTAAATGTCAAGGGCGAATTTTCGCGATGAAAAATATCAGAAAATTCTATGCATAATTTTTCAATGTGATATTTCTCTTCGGCGTTCATGTGTTGCGTTCTTATTAATTCGGATACATCGATTTTTCCCGAAATTTTGTTATGTTCTACGGTAACGTGAAATATTTCGTATTCATTTTCGGCGAAAGATTTGACTGGTATCGGAGAATAGAGATAAATTTCTTGTACATTTTCGGTGCGGTTTTGAATATCAACCGGAGCATATCCGTTTGTGGATGTTGTCAAACATTCGCGAATAACGCAATTAAATAGTCTGGTTTCGATAATAGTGACGTCACCATCTGCTACGGTGACGGGTATTTTTAAGGTTTCTATGCTGTATGGTTCAATACGTGCGAAAAATAAAAGTCTGTTTTTTGATTCGTAATGAGTTAAGGGTAATTTAGCTGAGGGTGTTTTTAAAACAGAGTTTTGCAGGTCTAACTGAACATTTAGGTTTTTTAAAGTCTCATAACCAATAAGGCCATCGAAAAAATGGTGGAATTTAAATAAATAAAATTTTATATTTTTTCCAGAGTTAAATTCTTGAAACGCTGGTATTTCGGCACATAAATCCCTGCTAGTAGTTTGAAATATTGATGATATAGTGAATGGTTCCTTTTTAATACAATCTGAAAAATATTTTTCGGCAATTTCTGGGTTTAAAAATGATTTTGTCGCACCGGTATCGATTAGTAATTTTATAGGTGGATTTAATATTTTTATATATGGTAAGTCTTTGCGGTCATAAATTGAATGAATTTCTATATGATTGGTTCGTGAGGCGTAATTTCCTGAAAATTTTGCTCGGACTCGTCGTTTTGTTAGGGGCGTATTTATTGTTTTGTTCCTCGAAATTTTCGCGGTTTTCGTATTGTTGGTTAGGTACGTTTACATAGTTTTGGTTGTCATAACTGGGATAGAAATAATCGGGTTCATAGGAACTATAATTTTGGTAGGAAGGACCGGGGGTGTTCGGGTCAAAGAAAGAGGGTTGTTCCATGTTATAGAGTTCTTCGAAAACAAGGTTTGGTCTAGTGTATCGGGGAGGTTGTTGTTGCATCATGGTTCTAGGTTTTGGAAAAGTCCCGTGTGAAATTCCGCTCATAGGGGTTGGTCTTGGTTGATATTGAGTTTGGGGGTTATGTTTCCAAACATTTGTTGGATTTTTAGGGGGCCCAAAGACTTGTCTATTCGTTGGAAATCTTTGATTGAATATGGGCCTAGGTTGAATATTAATGGGGCCGCGTGGAAAAGTAGGGTTAGAATAAGATTGTTGGGGGAAATTAGGTTGAAAATTATTATTATTATAAAAATTATGCGGTTGATTGTTATTATTGTAAAAAGTATTAGGTTGGTTGTTATTGAATTTTTGTACTGGTTTATTTTTTTGAAATTCGACTTGTGGTTTTTGTAAATGACGGATATTATTTTCTGATATAATGAACTGTCTGGCAACTGCTAAAGAATTAGGTCGCATAGCACGAATAGTCGAACCTAAGGGATCTTTTAATCCCGCTAAAAATATTTTTAAGGCATGTTTATTGTAAAATTCTTTCTTTACACCAGTAATATCTGCGTTATTTTCATGTGTGTCTACGTAATTATGCAGAGCACTTAGATTCGACATTATTCTAGTATAAAATTGTAAAGAAGGTTCATTATTTCCTTGTCTCAATTGGTCTAAATCAAACAATAAACCGTTTTCGTCTCGTTGATCACCAAAGTGAGAAATTAGGGCGCTTGTTACGCTCGCCCAGTCTTTCACAATACAAATGCTATAAACTTCCCTAGCTTTGCCTATCAATTTTGCATAAATACCGTAAATAAGTGTGACGTTTTGAACAGAGTTCCTATTTTCAGGTGTTGCGTCCCAGTAAGTTTTAATTAAAGTATTGGCAGTATCCAAAAAAGAAGATAATTCTAGTGGGTTCCCGTCAAATTTGGGAACAATTTCTAAAAGTTTACTGTCAAATTTTGGTGTTGCCATTTTTGTTTTAATATTACTTGGGTTCTCTTCTACTTTGTTTAAAGAAAGATTCGAAAATAACCTATCTAAATTAAAATCAGTTTCAGTACTGATGAAGTCGTTTAAATCTAACTCGTTACTACTATTTTCCTCTGTGGAACTAGAATGAGACGAGGAGAATGACATAGACAGGAAAAATGGAAAGCAACTTACATAAATGAAGTAATTTTCATTCTTTTAATCCAACTGGTATGGTCCAACACGATGTTGCACTTTCTCTACCACCTTTACGCACTACACTGGAAGTCAAAATTTTGCACGATGCAAAAGGTTCGATTTTTGAATAAACGGTTGAAACCGACGGGTTTTTCACGATGAAAGTCCCTTTCAAATCCTACACAAAAGACTGCGCCACTTTATGTTTCGCGTTTATGGAAACGCGTTTTTAAAAAATTTACTTTTTTATTTTATTTTACAATTGTAAAATTGAAAAATAGAGTACAACAAAAAACATATATGTTTACTTGATAAAGTCTATGTCAAATCTGCTTGTTGAAAGCCAAGTAGAATGCACTGTTCGGTTCTCGTGGGAACCGTGCTTAGGTCAGCATTCTGCAACGCAGCAGTTCTATGAATTACCGAACACATAACTGTCATCATTAAATAAACTGTTTGTATGGGGAGCATCTTTCCAATTCTAAAAGACACTAAATTATTTCGCCCCCACTACGTAAAAGTCAACGTCAAACAACTTTGCAGATAACTCAATAAGTTTGAACTTTTAAATATGTAATATCCCCCGTCAAATACATTTACGGTAGTCGGTACAGGGCAAATTACATTGTCCGGGTAACATAATTCCTGAACTATTGTACCCGTGTGGCATTCATATTTTATAAAGCCTATCCCTGAGGATTATCAGCCAAACCCTTTGACATCCCAGTCGTGCCTGAACTCAGCGGCGGGGAATTGATATAATAGTGGTATAGAAAATATCAATATGACTGGCCACAAAATATGCCATTTCTATAACCGACTAGACTAAATAAACAATTTTTTTCTACTCCCACATAAATATTTGCTGTTTAATTTACACGTAAGTGACCAGAAAAGTATGTTGATAACTGTACGGCAAAATTTCATGTTAATTACTGTCAGTGCTGCATAGTGTTGTAACCTTTAAAAATTAAATTTCCCATTTACAAAAATTATCCACAATACTAAAAAAAGTCGTTTTTTAGCAGATCACAACCACAAGTGATTCCAAAGAATATACTACGTCCATAACCGGCGGTGGTAAACTCGTCGCCAAGATTACCTGCTCCACTAATCCGACATGTAAATTGGCCGCCGGAATTTAAGGGTTCCTTTAATCCCTACAGGTAAATTGGTCGCCAAGTTTTTATATCGGAACCAAATAGAAAAACAAATGGTGGACTTTACTTTGACTAGTTTATTAAAATTAACATTAAATATACCAAGTACCTTATCGCAGTCTCAAAAAGACATGTTAAGAATGTTAAAAAATGAATAAGTTTAAACAATAAATATGTATGAATAATACAATATTACAACACATTAAAAATACAAAGTACATTTTTAGTACACAATTTTAAAAAGGGGCATGATACATTATAGTTATAATAAGTAAGATGTACATTTTACGTAATGTAGTCGATTTATTTCCCCTGATTTTGCGGCGACTGTTATAGATGTTTCTTCTAATGCAGTCAACATCAGTAGTTGTAATAGACGGTGGCAAATTTGTTGCTAAAGCTCTACAAATAATTTTTGAAGGCTTTTCACTGATATTTTCTCTTGCCTTTCTCTTGCATGCACGTGAAATTGCTTTTCTGCTCACTTCCTTTTCGAATGCTCCGTGATTGTGCGCATCTTCCCTCCGGGATATCAGGTTCTCCGTTCCAATAGTGTAAAGCCTTGCTTTACAATACAACTTCCTTTGGCAACACCTCCATGATGTTTCTCCACTTTTCAAGACCTTGTCTTTGGAAAAGGTAAAATTTTCGCACAAAATTAAACTTCTCCCATGCACGTTCACTTTCAATAACTGACACCGACATGATTCACTTCACTCGAAGGTAGAAATAGCAATGAATGAAAGCAAATTAACAAAAAACTAAAAACAAATAGATTCCAGACTTGAGTTATATATGCCCAATAACCATTAACCTATTTTTCCGTTACTGCCAATGCAGGTAGATACTCAAGAAAACTCCGGCGACGAATATACATGTCATTAGTAGCGACCCTTTTCGAAATGCAGGTAAAGGGATTACCTTGGCGACCAATTTACATCCGTCCAAATCATAACACAGTGCGTAAAAATATCCCTTTTCCATTTGGAGACAGCGTCGACCTATCATTATTCCTCTGTGTTTTGGATCTTTATTTCTCATTTATCCAGATATTTTTCATTAGTTGACAACATTATTATAAAATTTAGATTTCCGTATCGTGTCCTTATAAAGTACTGACCAATCACAGTTTATTGTATTTACTGAGGCTCCGCCTTCTTTTTCAAGACACTAAATATCATTTATATGTATATGGTACAATATGCTATTAATTTGTTCAATATAACAAAATATAAACGCACCTATAAAAGTTTTACCAATAATGCTGCTGAATGTGCATGGAAAATTAATTTAATGTAGCATTATTATTGAGTTAGTTTTACTATAATTTCTAACATGATCATTTGGCCGAATCCAATGGTCTTGAGTTCAAGCCCGCCAGCCTGCAAACTTTTTAAAAAAATGTTAACATAAGGTTCGTAAGTTTGATCGTAAAAAAAATATACTGTTCAACTTGAGTGGATTGTTCATATACCGTCCTCGCTGTATCATTGATCGTCAGTAAGGCAAGGATTGGACGTAAGAAATGATAGGTATCAAAGTCTAAAAACGCCATTTTTTAAACTTTAATATTAAATTAAAAATATGACATTTTTTATAAAATGGGTGTAACATTTTGTGGATATTACTTTTAGATCAATCCTGAATAATTACTTTTTTCTAATAGAATATTTCTACTACTAACCTATAAAACAAACAGCCATTATTGACCGTTTTCTCTACTTTGACAAATTATTATTGACCCTGGTTAATAATGAGAACAATCGATTTGAAAGCAGGTAACTTGATTTCTTTGATTCTACAATAATAACATGGAAATTGATTTCTTCTAGGTAGGCAGTCAGAAAACTGATAATATATACAGGGTGACAATTTGAAAACGAACAGCATTTAATATTGCCTCTACCAATGATAGTATGCAAATTTGGCGAAACACGTCAATTGATATATATGTCACCCTGTATATCGCTACGGTAAATCACAAATATAGGTTATGAGAACAAATATTGTGCCATATGACTTTGTCACTTCACCAATCCAAAAAATTTGACATTAACAAAGGCAACTATGATAAAATAAATCTAATTTGCCAATTCCAAAGCACAGGTAACTTGATTGAAAAAGTTACAGAAGCGATCTTTACCTAAACATGTTTTTAAATTTATTAATAATGTAAAAATAAGTATCCGGTAAATGTGTTAGTAGTGGAAAAAAAGTATTTTAACCATGGTATAAACAGCTATCACTCGTCGCGTCGCTTCGCTCCTGGTGATTTCGTTCGGACAATAATAGTAGCTCTCTAAACCTTGTTGAATAAATATACAATTAAAGGCCCAACACTTTTTTGTTTAATATTTTTCGCTAACTTTCTTACTTTAGGAAATAATTGACTATTTCTATATACAAGGTGATTCATTAAGGTCGACGAGCGGCCATATCTCGGAAACTACTGGGCATAGAAATTCAGCAAAAAAAAAACATAATTAATGTGGCCATGAGAAAATCCTGGAAATAATTTTTAAGTTCAGCATTTTGCCGCAAGAGGGCGTAATTGAAAAGTAAATTTTAAAATATTACATATCTTCGAAAATTCCACATTAAGGTATATCTTTGATAACGCCATTAAAAAGCTTGGATAATTATGCATCATTTTGGTCTTATGCTCATTGGCGTATCGACTTTAATAAGAGGGGGGGGGGGTGGAAGCTGTTGAAAGTGTAATCATTTAAATGGCTGTAACTTATAAACGACTTATCCGACTTTAGCAAACTTGACACTGTTTGGAAGTTCTAAAAAAAATGCTAGATTTTGTAATAATAACATATTTTTTGATTTTACTCCGAAAAAATAAATCATACGGTATAATTATGATACCATAATCGAAAAGTAGATAAAATTTGGTAGAAAAATATTAAAACCGCAGCTCGATATCTCGGTTCGTTTCAGCGTTATCGCCAATAGAATAATTTTTAAAACTTTAAATGAAGAAGCGATAATATATTTTTTAGAAAAAAAGTGGGACGCCACTGATATTTTTTCATGTGGATATTCTGCATAAAAATGGTATTTTGCGTTTTTCTTCTCAGGCACACCGTTCTTAATTAAAATAATTAAATTAAATGAGACGGGCGTAAGCATACCTATTAAGTGAAGGTGGTCATTTCCAACAATTTTTATAAAAAATAATTTTTCATTATTAATTTTAATAATAATAAATAGTAGAGCTAATTTAATTTAATTATTTTAATTAAGAACGGTGTGCCTGAAGAGAAAAACACAAGAGCAACTTTAGTTATGATTTTTTTTTCTTGAATTTCTATGCCCAGTCGACCTTAATGAATCATCCTGTATATCAGCGAGTCTGTATATTTCTTAATTCCGGTTTTCACTCAATATGTGAAAAAAAAGCCATTTGGCTTCTGACCCCTCAAACAATAAATGGACAGCCATCAGCGGTTATCGATGTAATAATGAGTTCATTGTTGGTGACCGTAGATGAATTGCTACGTGATTGAATTATTTTCTGTTAGTAACTTTTGTTAAATTCAGCAATAATTGATAAAAAAAAATTAAATACATATAAAAATTAGCCTTTGAATACAAGGACTGACTGAATGGAAAGAGTTTTCAACAGTCATTAGAGATGGCGATGCACAGTGGTCTAAACTGCATTTTTACGGCGACAAAGGTATTTTTAAAGTTTAAAATCAGTAAAAACATTTTTTTTGCATTATATTGTTTATTTTTTTTTTGATTAGTACTTACACAATAATAATTAAAACTAAATTTTAAGATATATCTACTTCATAATAAAAAAAAATAAACAAAAAAAACATAACATCAATATTTTTCTTTTAAATCTTTATTCCCAACCAACTATAAAGTTCATTACAGGGAATTATAAACTTACTTACATAACATAACATTACATAAAGTATTTTAAAGAAATAATAAGTTTAAAAATTACTAATATAGCAAAAATGAAATTAAAAAAAAATTTACTTTTTAGAAAAAACTTTTTTCCGCATTTCAATAATTTTAGATATGGCTGTTAGGAAGAATAGAAGTATGTATACAATAAAGTAACAAAAAACAAAAGTTTACTATACAAGGTCTATCAGATTCTTCCTCGTTCGCAGAGTCTTCATCATCGGTGCTCAAGCTAAATTCAGGCAGTTGAATGATTTGAATCACTTCTTGTGAGAGTGTACTGGCTTTTTTCTTGCTAATTCTTCTCATTCCTGAGATCAGTGGATTTGAGGACACTAGCAAAATGTGAAAAAGATCTTCCATATTTTTTCTGGACTTTAGACAGACGTTCACTGGTGGTGTCTAATAAATTTTGTAATGTTACTTGTGCCATAGTTTCTGTAACTGTAACAGCCTGTTCATCAGGATAGCATCGCTTTTTCGCTTTCAAGATTTTGTTGTAGGCTGGATAAAGATCAATATTTCTTACTTTTCCTCCATTTCTAAGTTGAAGGTATTGATCTGTAGTTAATTTACAATCTATTATTAAAGCCAATGCTTCATCTGCAGTGTAAGCCCGTGTGCTTGAAGGTGATGGCTTTTTCTTCATAAATTTAAGTGTTCGTGGGCTGGATGTTGAAGCTTTTCTTATAACATGAGCAACATTTCTTTGACCCTTCTTGGTGAAACTCATTTGTGTGGCGAAGGCCAGCTCTTCCGGTGAATGGGACGACATTAATTTTTTACTATATCTTTGTTTTGATCGAGTACTCAAAGTAGTAAAAATCTTCCTTGGACTCCTATGAGATGTTGGTGCGGCAAGAGAAATATGTTCAGCTCTATTAACATTTTGCTGAATAAGATTCCTTTTAAGCCATTCTTGATTACGTTGTAGAAAGCTTTTCATGTTTCTACCACTTGCCTTCCATCGATAAAACATTTTTTGACAGAAAAATGATATTTTGGTGGTAACTATCTCTTCAGTGCAATCTGGCAATTTAGAAAGCACATAATCAATTAACTGTCTTTTGCTATCTGCAGTGGTAACCTTACTAACGAGGTTCTTGCCTTTTAAATATTCAAATAGCTGAAGTCGAGTTAGCTGCATTGATGCATCTAGAAAATTTTTTTTTTATTATTTCCCACGCATATTAAGTTTAGTATCAAAATAAAGATAAAGGATAAGAGAAAAACATATAAAAAATTTGGGACGGAAAAAAGGGTACATTTTTTTTTCTGCCTTAATAAATATAGTATAAAACGAAAATATTGATTGTTTGGGCAGTATTTTATTTTTGGATATCACATACACTCACGAAACTTTAAACTATTCTTATTTACAATCTTAACTTACTTGAAGAATCACTTGACATGCTGGTACCAAATAATAACCCAAAAAACAAAAGCACAAATTACTGAAAAACAAAATTCGACTGATTGCAAAGGAATACACAGCGAAACTAATAGGCGGTCTGGAGTAGATACAAATATGAACAAATCCGACCAGCTTTAGCCTAATTGTTTATTTGAGAATAAATACAAACTATATAGAAATATGCATTTCTAGATAATGGATTTTGGGCCGTTTGTCGCCGTAAATTTAATTTTTAGACTACAGTGTGATGGTATTATGGTTTGAATAGTGATAATTTGGATTAATCTTTCTAAGTATATAGTGATTTATATGGATAAAACATGAGCAAATACTTATTTTTAACCTGAAAATTGACATTTTTTACTCTGGCAATAGTGGGCGAGTAAATAAAGCGAAACTGTCTGCAAGTTTCCATCTTAGCATTTCATTTCATGAATTCAATCAGCTAATCCATTATCCTAAGCATAAAGGACAAAATTACTTACTCGAGAAAAGTTATTCCCTTCCTATTTGTATTTTTGGTCTAGTGCAAAAAACATGCTCATTTTGCAACTTGATACGTAAATAGCTAATAAACTCCTTCCTTTCAGTATTTTTCTTCAATGAAGTTAGCTTTCTTGTTGAATTACCCTATTACAATCAAGTTTTAAAAAGGTTCAAATTTATCTATTCCACTCCTGGAGTTACCATCATCATCACCGTCATCCGTCAATAAACTATTTACAGTTTCAATATAGATTTTTAATAGGGTATTTTCAATTTTGTCTTAAATTTTACGTGGGCTGTTCTATAATTCCGTGGAGACTCAAGATATAGTATTAAGACAATGTTGCCACCACTCTAAGGTAGAATATGTATGTATATATTATCTTTTATAAGAACAAACACTCCAGATAATTTGGTGTGATGAAAAAGTATTTCTTTGTGAAAGGATAAGGAACACAGGGAACTAAAGCCAAATTGCATAAACACTATGGTGAGTATCCTTCTTCGAATAGGACCGTTTATAAATGGTTTAGAATTTTTGTATGCAGACGTATGAACCCACTATCTACACTGAACGTTCTAGACCACCGACAGGTTGAGGTTATAAAGAAAGAACATGTTAAAAATCTACGATATGATCGTGAGAGAGAAGATTACAAGTCAGTGATATTACTGAACTAGGCTTCTCAAATAATTACTTGAACAATAAAATTAGTATCAACATTTACCAATGGAAAAACTATCAGCAAAATAGGACAAAATTGTACACAAGTATCAACGAGTACACTTTTATGTATGCAGAGATATATCAATGGAATTCCGAGACATTTTGGGGTCGTTTCATAACAATTGACAAATCTTGAATAGGTACATTACTATTAACCTGAATCCAAAGAATAACAAAGCAGTTGGTTACAAATAGTCAAAAAATCTGCTTCAAAGAAGGCGCTAACCATTTTATAACTACGCTAAAAAGTACTTCCGCATCCTCCCTATACCCCAGATTTGGCACCCTCTGACTATATAACTTCTTTCCTAATATTAAGAAGTCGCTTATGGGGAGAAAATTTAAATATAATCGTCTAATTTGAAGGCCTGTAGAAGTAACATTATCTGGATGGGATAAGAAAAAAACTTGACTGGCTAGAAAAGACATTTGCCCTCGTATATAAAAATTAATATATACTTTTTCCATATACGTAATAAGTTGTGACAGATTTTATCATAAGCTTTTTTTTTATTCAAAGCGGCCGTACGGCGTCGCTTTTAGTTCCACTGGGATTAAAATACTGTCAAACGGCATCAAAATTATATCACATCGAATAGTCCCCATATGCAAAATTCTTATCAGAAAACCTTGTCTGAACGTTGAAAAATGCGCCCTTGGTAGAATGAAAATCGCGGATTGCTTTTGGAAAGGGTGGTAATAGACAGGTCATGATTGATTACTTCGCTTCGACACACCGGGGTGCTATAATCGGAGTCCGCAATAAATATGATTCACAAAAGCTAGGGAAAAAATGTGAAAATATATAAGGTTGTAATTTATACGCTTTATTATTTATTGAGATTGGATATTTTGGAATTGCATGCATTTTAATAGGCTTTGATCGTTTTACCTCTAAAACAATACACTACTAGGAAGGAATACTCAGTTTTTCATCCTGATGGTTCATTCATAGTTAATGATAAACATTTTTTATGTCAATGATGATCGATTATTATTTTTCGGACGGGAGTCCAAATCTAGTGGTAGGCTGATAGAATCTAAGCCTATTCAATGAGTCGTATTTAAAAAAGTTTCGGAGTAATGTGTTCGTTAGCTTCTTTCAGTTCAGTTAAAAATAAATTTGAAGTGATTATACAATTTTTATTATGGTTACTGATACATCACCTCTCAAAATAAGGATATAAGCAAAAACGTGATGCGATGTTCGGACTGTTTGGCAGATATGTCAACATTAAAAAAAGTAGAGTTATATCAGAATTATTTTATACTACGCTCGCCGCTTAAGATCGTTTGAATGATAAAATGAAAATGATAAAAAGGAGTGGAAATGAAGGACAGATTTTACATTGCGTGCGAGTCGGATCTTTGCACTGATCCAGATCCCATGACCCAAATCACAAAAAAAACATGGATTATTCATCTCTATCCAAATTGGATCCACTTCAGCTTATTGTGCTCATTCTAGTTCATTTTTACACCCACTCGGTAGTCTTTGCACAAGTTTATGTTGATCAACCGGGGAGTGGGTCGGGATATGCTCGGATTCTAGATTGGATTGTCCAAATATTGGTTTTCTTTTCCGATCTAATAACTCTCAGTAGTAAATATAGGCTGTATACTTTTTTATTTTTTGTCCGCAGAGTCTGCAGCGAAGGTCACCACCACTGTTGTATTTGATACAGTGGCTTCTTTACAACCATATGTCCTATTAAAATACCTTTGGTGGCTCTCAACTGATGCTCATTCGAAGTAAATTATCTGTTATATTGCCTTGTATTGTAATAATACTGTGTTAGGAAAGGACAAAACATACTAAACAATTATCGTATCATCAAGCCTCTTGAGTAATTCCCTATCAACGGTGAGGATGGCATTTACTAAGTTACATTTATTTTGAAAATAAGATATATAAATACCGACCATATTAGCATAGTTACTTGTGTCATCACAACTATTACTAGCTCGTAACTAAGCTTAGTATTTTTTAATATGTATCTTAATCTTGGATTATGATATCCGAAACCTGTGGGAATCTCCAATCTAAGTACCTACCTACTATTTTTTAATGTATTAATGGAAGAAGACTTAGTATGACTCATTTCTTTCCACTTTAAGTATGAACTGTTTCGTGAAACCATTAACAGTTTTTATGGCAATAACTACTTTTATTGTCTATACTTTTTTTTCTGAAATATTATTTAACTTCATTGTAGTAAGTAAATGAATAAAACGTTACGACATTTTCATTATATACGTTTTTCATTCTGAAACATACAGCTAAGCTTTGGAATATAATTATAGCGCCGGCTTTTATTTCGACGGATATGCATTATAACGAAGCAGAGAGCGCACAATGGATTTTATTAAGTTTTACATGTGAGTTGGTTCACAGAGGATTAACGAAGAGTTCGTCTTAAAATGTAAATTTCTCTGGTTTAGAGGCAGCAGTGTTGGCGAGAGATAATTATACAGTTGGACGGAGAGAGAGGCCTTTATACGGTTTCATAGTTTCCAAATCCGATTAATCTAGTCGCTAAAGTCCCATCCGACGAGGCAACAGGACCTAGACCGGAAGTCCGCCGTCGAAATTCGCAAAAGGAAGCTTCACAAGGTCCAACTTTGGCGACAATTGCGAAAGGGTATTGATGTGTAGCCGCTTACTTCAAATTTCATAACTTTGCGGCCGTTCCCTTTGGGCCTTTTGAAATAAATTTAGTTGTAATCGCTCTTGCTACTTTATTAAAATAATGTTAGGTTATTTAAAAATAATATTATAAAACAGTATAGCATTTTGTTTTGTTATAGTTGAAGTTAATACCTACATACATACTAGCAACGAAGACAAACATAGACATAATGGTCCATGGTCCATGGTCCTATGGAAATTTATTTTTATAGCCTTAGTCTGTCTCAACATCCACAAGCTTGTTTTTATTTATTTTATCGTATCATTGAAGATTAAGTCATTTTTATATGATATCTTTATTAATAATTATTAACATCATAAACATACTAAAACCTACATAACACCTTAGTTACTCATAATACATTAGTTACCATAATTTAATACGTTAGTTACGAAAGCATAATACGTTAGATACCAAATAACAGAACTATTTTTCATGAACATGTAAAACAATATTTTGACAGTTTTCAAATTTTATGTATACACCTTTGTCTTTAACGTCCACGATCTTAGGTATGCCCTCTGAAGACTGAGTGCTTAATCCACTGCCGGAAACATCGCCGATTTGAATTTTGCGAGCAATGGAAACTTTCTTGGTCACACTTTCTTCTAAATACCCTCTAGCAACCTTCGCCGATTCCCATCCACCAAGTTCTTGTAGGTCTAATATATCTCCTCCAGCATTAACAAGAAAATTTGCCGAAGATCTTCTAACGCAGTGGCCAGTATACAAATTAGGATTTTCAAGTGAGAGATACTTAGCTATTTTTTGAGGTATTTTAGAGAAGAAGTGAATGCCGCAGGGCTGTACCGTACATTTCTCTTTTCTATATGATACAAACAATCTTTGGTGAGTGACATGGTCTGGCCTTCACATTGCGTACTTTTTAAATAAAAGCACAGGATTGACTTCGCCGTCAAATATCACAGCAAAAATACGTTTCTTGTGGGTTTTTGAGTCGGGAATAGTAACAATCAGCTTGTCCTCTAAAACGTCAACATATTTCGTGGTCAACTTTGCTAATTCATTAGTTCGACAGGCTCCTTCAATTCCAATTAAAAAAGCCACTTTCATCATTAAAAACTTCTCGTCTGAGGCAGAACACACAAATTTGTTGACTTGTTCTCTTGTAAATACTTAATAAAAAAAAAATAATTTTTTTGCTCTATATCCAACATTTTTCTTCTTGATGAAACGTATTAAGGCGCCGTATTTGTCGATTTTACCTCTTTCCTTCAGTTCTAAAGTCGCTCGTAACATAGAATATTTCGGCCATAAGGATGAAGCAGAGTATTCCTCAGAGAAATACGCCAGCAATACCGTTTCTTCTGCACCTTGAACATGTACTTTGTTTCGCCACTCACAAAACTGCCGATATTCTTTTTCATAATGGATTTTAGATTTGTCCGAAAGCAAGTTGAACCTTGCTGCAGCTAATATATCGTCAGGAATATCAAAATCTTGCATGATTTTAATGATGACTTTTTGAAATGCCAAAATGAAATGACATAAAACCTTGTTTTTATTTTCGCATCGCCGTTGTCAATGATATGATAAAGCTTTGAATACAACTCGATTATTAGCGATTTAACACCGTCTCGGACATTGCGGGTGACTCGGCTGTTGCCTCGTCACCTAGTAATGTCCTCGACTATTATAAATCGCATAATAATCTTGTTATATTAATAGCTATAATTAAACGAAATATGTAAAACTGGCCTCTTTAAACCATAATTAAGGCATGCTAGGATTTACGACTTTTTTTAACAATAGCCAGTTTTTGCCGTCATCAAAATCCCTAAAAAATAAATAAATTGATAAAATAAAAGAATAAGATGGGAAAGAAACGTAAACGTCCATTTGAAAAGTATACTCAAAAATATAAACATTTTATTTAACGTCTACGTTTTAAATAATTTAATCAATATCTTTACAGGGATACGCAACATGTTTCTCATCAATTTGTCCGCCATGTTGAAATTCTATCCCGATCTCTAAGAGGATAGTTGAAAGACCCATTTTTTTATCACTTTATCAAAAGGTTTTAACTTCACAGTATTTAGCAACATAAAAATTTACTTTCTGCTGTATTTAACAGGTTACATTCATTGTACACATACCACCTCTTGAAGGGGTTCTAAATAAAATACTTTTTTTTTAATCAAGTAATTACGTTAATCTTTATAACTATAATTTAAATGTAATCTTATAAATATAATTTAAATGTAATCGTGTTGCGGTAATAACGGCTTTAGCAAAAACTTTTAAGACAAAAATTGAATAAATCTAACCCCGAAAAATAAAACCAAGACGAATATTTAGCCTCAAGAACAAAAGTCAAAAGATTTCTTTTTTGCTTTGTTTACCCTAAAATGAGCTTCCTATTAATTAAAAAAGTGTAGTAAGCCAAAGTCAAATAACAAAAGCTTTTAAATCGAAAGCAAGATAACAAAAAGCTCGGAGAACAAAAGTTTTAAAGAATTATATTTTTAAATCCAGAAACTCTAGAGAATTTCGGTAAAATGTTATTGATATTTAAATTTTTTTTAGCTATTTGGTTTTTTCATTGCCTCATCATAGCCACACAGACCGCATTCAGTGGATCAATCTAAGAGGACAATCATTGGTTGTAGTAGCCCTTTTATTATTCTAACACATAAAATTAGAATTTTTGGAGGCGTCTAGTTTCAAAATCAGGTAGATCTGTTCCAAAAAAAATAAGAAAACCTCAAAAAACTGTCTTTAATAAATAAAAAAGAAATTTTTTTGATAGTCCAAACCAAACTCTGACGAATTATGGCTCAGTCAAGTCCAATATATCCTATGAGCAATTAATCTACGTTATATACGTATGCTTATATAGTTCTTTTTATATAAAGATTTAAAGAGATGGAAACGCCCATTGAGGTTTTTTAAAAAGTATTTTTGTAATTTCGTCTTCGGTATTCAAAATTCAAAGAGCTACTGAATAACATAAGAAATATAATTACCATTTTAAACACGATGAACATATTTGTCCGGTTATGAATTTCAACGACCACTAGTCCGGTTTGGAATCTCACTGCAAATTTTATTTACATTTTTCCATTTGTGTACAGATTAGTAGGTAACTTAATTACGACTGAGGCGCCATCAAAAATCTGTTTCAAACTAAATGCCTTCTATTTCCTTGGAGCGTTTTAATATGGTATACAGGGTGATTCACGTTGAGTGGCCTATTAGAAGATCTTGGAAACGAGTAACCCTATCTTTCTAAAAATTTGATAGCAGGCATAATTGGTTTTGGGCTTTTAAAACATTATATTTTGACGATTTTTTTGTGTAAAAACGCTCCGAGAAGCAAGTTTAGTAACTCTGAAACTAATAAAGGTAAACATTTAAAATTTTCTAAGCTTTCAAGTAATACATAGATCTTTAGTTTAAATTACTTAGGTTTCACGTTTTTTATACAGGGAGTTCTTAAAATTGTGCCAATGTTTCCATTTAAATAAATGTCTATAAGTCAATTTTTGCAAACGGAATACCCTATTTTTTAGTTTACTAACTTGTAGAGAATTAAATATCCTATCTAAATGCCTAATATGTTACAATCCACATTTTTAGTGGTTTTGGAATTATGAGCAATTTAAATAAAAAATCTTAAAATTTCTGTTTGTGTTAATGCGACATTATTTTTGAAAAGAAGGCTCCGACTGGGACTTTCGTTTGGCTTTGAATAAGAAATAGCTAAGCAACGAACATAGGCAGTTAATAACAAAAGGTAACAAAGCTTAAAGTCAAACGAGAAGCCTTCTTTTCAAAAATAATGTCGCATTAACACAAAAAGAATTTTATAAGATTTTTTATTTAAATTGCTCATAATTCCAAAACGACTAAAACTGTGGATTGTAACATATTAGGCATTTAGATAGGGAATTTAATTCTCTACACGTTGGTAAGCTAAAAAATAGGGTGTTCCATTTGCAAAAATTGACTTATGCACATTTATTTAAATGGAAACATTGGCACAATTTTAAGAACTCCCTGTATAAAAAACGTGAAACCTAAGTAATTTAAACTAAAGATCTATGTATTACTTGAAAGCTTAGAAAATTTTAAATGTTTACCTTTATTAGTTTCAGAGTTACTAAACTTTCTTCTCGGAGCGTTTTTACACAAAAAATCCTTTTATAATTCATATCTCAAAAACGGTTAGATATTATTAACAAAAGTTATTTAGATTTTAAGACGGTAATCAAAAATGCTAAAATATATAGGGTATTCTATTTGAAATAGCAAAGTTGGCATTAACTTCCGGTAAAACCGGAAGTAATGAAAACGTCAAAATATAATGTTTTAAAAGCCCAAAACCAATTATGCCTGCTATCAAATTTTTAGGAAGATAGGTTTACTCGTTTCCGAGATCTTCTAATAGGCCACTCAACGTGAATCACTCTGTATAGTAAGTATTTCTAAAGTTTTTAGCTCCTTATATCCTTTCAACAAAGGCAATAATATATAATAAAAATCTTAAAAACAAACTCTAAACTAAATAAAGCTCCTAATGTCAATCAATCAATAATGAACAAACACGATAAATAAAAAACAAAAGTCTTCCTATTGTGGTTCTTGTTTTTTTTTATTAACTGATTTAGTTACTAGGCACGTTTTATTGAAAAAAATATTATTACGCTTACCAAAGCCGCAGAAATATACTTTAAGGTCCAAAATATGTGGTTGTTATAAAAATGTAGGCAAGCGAAAAAATTTAACGGGCAAAAGCCTTTTGTTTACTACAACTAAGAACATGCAAGAAAAAGCACGGCAAGTTTACAAAGAGATTCTTTCAATTCGTCTTTTTATGCGAAATCGAATTGAAAGTGCTGACATTCCCTTATTTAAAATAATTGGAGGAAAGTATTATTTTTCAGAATATAGACAAGGTATTAGAACCTCAACTGCTAAAAATATAAGTCTAATTTATAATCTATATTTAAGTGCACTATTCTTCCAGTTAATGTGAAATAGTATATGTATTTTATAGTGCGATTACAAAAGGCCTGCACGTGAATTTGTTGTTGCAAGAATAATAGACTATTGTCAAAGAAAAGGCAGAAATAAGCAAAATTCTAAAAAACTTACAGTTGCAAAATAAGTTGCAGATTTTCTGGAATATCCCCTACATTCATGGCGGTTTATTGATAAGGACTGTAACTGAACGAAGCTCTTAAAAGAGAAAGTAACCACATCAAGATCGACCTCAACAAGAATGGCTACCCTATGAGATTGATTGACACAATATTGGAAAATCGCAAGAATCGACCAAATGCACATAAAGCAGAGAAAGAGATACAACCAATACTCAATAATATGTATGTCAAAGCAGTAGCCAAGAAAATAAGAAGACAACGATACAACATCAACACAGTATTCAGCTCAGGAGACACTTTAAGAAGCCACCTGACGAAGACGAAACCAACAAGTCAAAAAGACAAGAAAAATTGTGTCTACCAGATCCCCTACGAGTGCGGCCAATCTTAAATTGGTGAGACACTAAGACTACTCGAAGTAAGGATTAAAGAACATAAGAACAACACCCAAAAAGAAGTGACTGAAAAATCATTTGCAGCTGACTACGCCTGGACGCACGGCCATCATATCATGTGGACAGAAGCCGAAATCCTGTAAAAAGAACCTCACTGGGGGAAGTTTAAGGAAGCTGCCACCATACACCAAAATCCAGGTTGTTATAGTAAGCCTTCATTAGATATGAGAAACGTCGGAAACCTTTGTTAAGTAAATATAATTCTAGAAAATATCACGTAAGATTTAAACGCATGAGTCATCGGGGATGAGCATGACTCATCCTGTTATGCGTCATACACTTAGCTAATATAAATAACACACGTAAGAGTTACACTCATGACTCCGCCCACTAGTCATGCCTAGTATAAATAGAGCTTTAGTTACGCTACTTATTTAGTATTCACCTGAAGACGACTGGATATGCTTACCAGTTGAAACGTAGTGATTCAAAACGAATAAAGACAATGCAAGTCCAAACTTTATGGCCGTGCAATACCTACCGCATTCCGAAGGTATTCTCTCCCCTTTATAATTTACACAGTAATAATTAATTTTAGTTTTTTCACCTTAATCTATTATTTTCACAGATAAACTCATCAAACCCTATATCAGAAAAGTTATCTTTTAAGAAACTAAATATTTGATTTCCCAAAAATATACAAGATTAGTACTTTTGTTGACTAACCCTGTCTGATTACAGAAACAGTTTAATCTTTTATAGATATATATACCATTTTTAACTATATTAATTCATGCGTCAATTTTCCAAAAATTATAAATTATATTCAGTAGTTTTTAAAATATTCGCTATATTCGAAACGCCCTTATTTCATCAATTGAGCAAATGTTAGTGTTTGCGAATTGTTTTCTTAATGAAGTGACTTTTGACAAGCGAAACTTTAATGAACTTACCTACGTGATTTAGAGTATGTACTCTCAAAGTTTATGATCAGTTTTGCCTTATTCTTGCATCTACTATTATATTGATTTTTTACCTTCCTCTTGAACATGTTTTGGCAAATACGTAGTAGGTTTTTACTAGAGCATGATAAAACTTTTATCAAGACATTAAAAGCACGTTTCATCACTTATTGATTACGAAAGACGGTAATTCCAAACTTTAGCAAGTCTAGACCATTTTAATTTAACGAACTGTCGAATGACGGAAGACCCCTCCTGACTTATTCGAAAATGCCCAAGGGAATTTTGCTTTATAGTTATTAAATTTGAAATGGGTGGATACACATTCAGCACTTCCTGAGTCGGCAAAGTTAGGGAAGAGACTTCCTTGATCGCATCATATGAGAGAGGACACAATTTAACTTACTTCGTCAAATATTTTATTCTGTACTAATGAAATATTTATTTATGCTAAATGAATGTAAGTGTTATTGCAGAGATAAGATGGTAACGTTTAACATTGTCCCAAGAAACGTATATCCATATAAAAATGTTTCATACTTTAAATTTCTACAGAAAGGAATTCTAATTGGTATATAAAAAAAGATAATAAAGGAATTATATATAGGTTTCTTTTTTATCCTCTGACTTCTATAATTCTCGCAACCTTATTATGTGTCCCCAAAATAAACATTAGCTTGAATCAGACAGACACCTATATTCTTTGAATAAGGATGCATAATAAGCATAACATTTTCCAAATCTTGTGTAATAATGATCTCAATACATAGATTCTAATATATTTAAATAATCACGTTGGTAAATCAGTAGTTGAGTTGAGTCTGTAACCACGCCGGATAAGATCGAATGGGCACAGGTAAAAAGCCTCCCGCATTAATTACGATTACATATTCATAGGTAAAAACATATTAGCTTTACCTGACCCATACATGTAAAAAGCCTCCCGCATTAATAAGGGTTAGAAGTTCGCAGGTAATTCTCTCTATCTCTGTATTGAAAAATATCATTTTAAATACACTCATTTGGTTATTGTTGATGGAAGATTCTCTTGAAGTGCACGTCAAGTTATTTTGGCAGGTCTCTCAGATATCTTTCACGGCTTTTCTTCTCCATGCAGATGTCACAATGTGACGGTTCAAAAATTTCAAGTTGGCTTTATGACGATGGTTAAAAATGTGATTTGTTGAACGGTTATATTATCACTTACTGGATCCAAAGTGAACAGAGCTGACCCAAGGTCTTTAGATAGATAGGTTGCCTTGTAAGCTCGGTGTCATGGCGGACGAAACGTCACCGCCTACGTCACAAAACGTCTTTTCAGAAATTTGTATACAGAATTAGCATTGTTTGTGCTGTTCTCGGAAACTTATAAGCAGTTTTCAGCGAGTTTTTAGAGTTGTGAGGTATTTTATAGACTTATATTTGAAGATAAAGGGACATTTTATCAATATATTAATCAGTACAGTACAATAAAAGGTAATTAATTAATATTCTCTTTAAATATTAATACCTACATATTTTTTCTGACTTAAGTAATAGGTATATTGTAATTTTTTTTAATTTTAGAACGAGAGGGGGCCTTCGTTCATGACGACCCGGCACTTTATAATGGTATATATAGTGAAAAAGAATGATAGGTAGTATTTGGGAGAAACCCAGGAATGGTACAAAGAATGTTCAGTGGGAGCAAAGTGAAGAATTTATCTTGTGTACTGCCTTAAACCGAGCTGGTTATAAAGGCTAGCATACCCTGTCGGCAAGCGTGTGGAAAGTGACGAAATTAGTGATATTTTATATGTTTCTTTTCTTTTTGTAGTTAGATCTGATGATGCTCAATTGCCAGCGAATCATCTAACATTGACGCTGTTAAAGGGAATTTTTATAAGACCGTCTTTGTGTGTGTTTTATTACTTGCATTAAGAAATATAGTTTTCCTTATAATGTAGCTTAACTGAGTCCTAAGTTTGATCTTTATAACTGTGATCTTTTGCTTCTTTGTAATAAATTAAAGTTGTTTTAGTAAAATTATGTATTTTATATTCAAACAATGATTATTTAGTTTGTAAGTACAGAACAATAAAATGTATGTTTTATAAGAAATAAACAAAATTTATATATATATTTTTGAAATAAACATTGAAAACAGTAGCTACATACACATGCATTTGTTTTAAAGTAAACTTAAAATTTCGTTTAATGAGATTGCACCCTGTGCTCGGTCTGCATTTGTAGACTCATCTACCTACATTAAAAGAAAAACAGAAAACTGAATATTTAAAATTACGGTCCAAGTTTCAGAACAATTTAATTTTTATAAAATTCGCTTCCAGAAATAAGAAAACTTATTTATTAAGTCCACAAACACTAAAACATTTTTGAAACTATTAAATATATATACCGGTCTCTGTTCATTTCATAATAAGGCGTATCTGTGTCTCTTTGTCTGTTGCATTCACATTAGACCCATATATCCCAGACGTTTTGTGACGTCATCAGCAACCACGCTCTTATTGGTCAGAAGTTACCAGACAACCGTTCTTTTTAGTAACCGTGGAGCTGACCTACATATTTTATTGACACAAGCCTATAGCGATTCCGACAACTTATTAAGCTTTTTTAAAGATTATACTTAAAATTATCTTCCAGAAGTCATTGTTTTCCTTTGACCTAATATCACTTTCATATTCATGTTGACACTAAAAACGGTCTAGGGCGATATTGGTGTACCTGTGACCCTATCTCATTATTATGCATGCGGGAGGGTTTTTACCTTTATATAAAAGCTATAAAGTATAATTTTTTTATTCTTCTACCTCTCGGGACCGTTTTTACCAACACCCGATCGGATATCTCGTAAGGGCCGGCCGAACACGGTACACATTCCCCAATCGGTAGGTCATGCAATTCAAGAAAGAGGGTTGATGACCCTTGACTTTGAATCGTGGTTGGGAACCCACATTAAGATGTAAGTGCCCTTGGTAATGGCCCTGGCAGCGAAGAGATCAAAAGCCGAATTCGGAAAAAAAATAAGAGTTTTTTAACTTTTGAATCTCTTGAAATTTGAATTTTTATTCTACCAAAGATAATTTTCTTCTAAATTCCCATTTATGCCTGATTTGTACCATCAAGTTATTATGCAAAAGATTAAATGATATTGATACCATAAAACAATCGAATTTGGCAGTGCTGCTATCTATGGTGCTCCCAGATCCAAAATGACAAAAGCCATGCATTCAATTTGTAGGAAACGATAGATCTGACCTGGTATATAATTTCGTATTGTTTTCGTTTCACTTTTGAAAAATCAGTTTTTGTTTATTCGGGTTTGTTGTTTGTTTTTTGATTTGAAAAGGTGAACAGGACCGAACTGCTCTGTTTACCTAGTTTCTGTTAATTATCTTCGATGTTTACAGTAAATATAAGCAAAATAAAAGCATACAATATTTGTTATTCTACATTATAACGCATTCAGATGAACTAATCAACGTCAAAAGCCTTAACAAACATCATAATTAAATCACTTAACAAAAAACACTAAGATTTTTTAAATTCAAAGAACAAATGTGTAAACCAGGACATAAGAACAATGGCGCCGATAGTATGGTTCTGAATGCTGTCAGATAAAAGGATAAAAAGAAGATTTTCAACGGGCTAATGCGCATGCACATTTCTAGGGGTTTATTCAAAATATGACGTAACTATGAGTGGGTAAAACCATACTGACCATCCAATAGGTTCGAATCTAAGGATAATGTATTTTCCAACGATCACCTATGAAAATGAGAAAAAAAGCACGGTTAACTTGGCTCAAAAGCGCCGATTATCACACGCGTGTTGAAAAAAAATATTTCAACACTACTGTGGAAATACAAGGCACACTATTTAATTTAAACATATGGTACCAATTTGACAGACAACCCCTATTTATTAAAAAGAACACATTTAAGAAAGCAGTTATTGTAAAGTGTTTAACTTATTTATCATGTATTTGACGAGTGATTCAGAATTAGAGTGTGAAAATACGCCATCTGAATTTATAAACAATGTTAATAATATACTGGAAAATCTATTACCAGGAAAAACAACTCGCGCTGAAGAAAGTGTCATATATTAAACAACAAATCTTTACTGGTATCGGTAGCATAGAGAATAGGGCTCTAGCCTACAGATCGCAAGGTCACAGGTTTTCAAATCCCATCAGGACTATTTGACTTTTTTTTACAAAAACATTAAATAATTTATAGAATTATTTTGAATTGAAATATTCCTTGTTGGGTGGATTTTTTAAATTTATGTTTAATGCATCTTTCCTTGATTAAATTTAACATTTTTCATTCTGGTTAATCTATAGAAGTTAATCCAGAATTAGTTCCTATGATATATTATTATAAAATATAAAAAAATGAAAAACTTAAACTATAAATAAAGGAAGAGCCTATTGACAAACTATGAAACCAGATATTAAGTGAAACATAATCCTAAGTATGCTTATTTCAACACTAGTGTTGATATTTGTTTTCAACACTAGTATTATCACAAATCAAAAGCTTTTGTAATAATTCTTTGTGTTCGTAGGAAAAATAGCATACATAACTCGTGTGAAAGTGATAATTCTAAAACTCGGAGAATCTCCGCACTCGGCTGACCCCTATCACTTTTATTACTTGTTATGTAATATACTATTATATACTTTAAATTTAAGAACATGTTTTATGCCGTTTAACTAACTAAACGGATTCCATTTAATAAATTAAAAATCGATCTTGTATTTCTAAACCTAATTTAATGGACATAGCGCAGAGTATTGGGTCAATATTTGTAACAGTTAAATTAGTAAAATCTTATTGATGTAAGCGGGTAAAACTGAATTCTGTGTGTGTTCTGAGTTTAACAGTTTAGGGCATATAAGAGCTCTTAAGAAATTTCTCGTTTAAACATAATGGACTTCTGTTTACTTTCATATCAAACTGACGTAGTCGATATCTAAAGAAATTGTCAAGACAAGGATGGGCTACATTGATAAAGAGTCTGATAATCAGGGGAATACAGCAGATGGCTTTATATTGATTAGTGAAAAGCCCCAGGATTTGTTTATTTAAAAGTGATGAGCTTTTTGCCAAATAACTGAGGAGCTTATTTTTAAATTAATTAATTTTCGAGATTAATTGTTTGAAAAACGAAAATAAAAGCATTGTAAATATTTAGGACGTGGGCAGGTTTAAATACCCGGTTATCGGCTTTGGTTCTTTAATGGTTGAAAAATAGGGTTTATAAAAACAGTCCATTAAACGGGTTCTACTTTTTCTTTCTATATTTTTTTCTTTGGATATATTTCATTTGCGCATAGCTTGGAGTGCGTCGTGGTGTTACTGAGTAACGAGTTTCGTGTCAGGTTAGAAGAGTATTATTCGGTAATCTTAAACCATCTTGTGGTATTACCAGTGGCGTGACGTTAACATAGGGTAGGCAAAAATTTATTTCCAAACAATTGACTTTAGTAATTTTCAACACAATTGACATCGCCACTACACTTGAATTACGTGTACGAGGCTTCTCCATTTTTTGAGACAACCGACGGCTACTCGCGACGTTTTTAGCAAAAGCAAACAAAGGGCGTAACCATTAATATTATCATTATGAACAGATTTCATCCACATGCGTTTTATATTCAATTTTAAATCATCCACTTGATTTGCTAAAAAAGAAGTCGTTTATTATGTAAATTATAATAAAATATACTTATTAACAGAAATGATCTTAAATCATCATAAAAGTACTTATTATAATTAAGATCTTAACTAACCAAATTATTGACATATATAGGGACGGGACAAATAGGGACATGTTTCATATCGAGAACGCGTAGTATATTTTGAAACTACGACAAAACTTGAAAATTGCCACCATTGCACTTAACAAACGGGGCGGATGTCTGACGGAGGCTCAGGACGCGAGTTGCTATCTTTTTCTAGCTTACTGCCTACCGCTTTTCTAGCTCGCTTCCACTCATATAAAAATAATGCTTTTGCTTTCTCGTAATGGACTAATATAATGTAAAATCTCTGCTTTACGGACAGTTATACGGGATGCTTACACACTGATCCAATTTTCGATTAATCGGCAATGAATGCGTTAGTGGAAATGTTATTCAATGATAAACTTTTCGGTCTTGGTCCTCTACATGCACAGAAATATTGCCGGATATTACACGTATAAAAATTTAAATATAAAGTAATAATTTTGGTTGGCGTTCATTGCTCCCAGTGTGTTGCCACTGGAATATTGAAATATTTATCCAATAATATTATGATTCACACTTATTGTAAATTAATTTAATTGATGTTTAAACTATTTTTATGTCGATAATCAACAAACTCTCTTCCTAAACTGCAACTCATGTAAAAGAAATTAAATCGTTCAGAAAATGACAACCAATAGTAATAATTGTAAGGTACATGTACCAATTAAAGACACCTTAAGCTTTAACTGACTGTATCATAGTCAGGGGCGGACTGGAATCATTGGGCCCCGGTAGCTACCTGGCCTTTATGGCCCCAACCCTCATTATTTTTGCTATGATGGCCATTTCATCAGATAGCGGATTTTATAGCGAATAAATATTAACGTATACAGAAATAATTTTGAAGCTTGTTTGAAGTCTAGCTAGCATAAACAAAGTTCAAAATAAGTTAATATAATAAAGAGGTAGTAATAGAGTATCTACGGTAAAGGGCAGTAATGAACAACATGGAAGAATATTTATGGAAAACGCTTAATATCATAAAATTGATTGAATTACTAGAATATCGATTTATTATAAGCGCGCCGAGCGGCATCTCTCGAGACTATAAGGAAGCACCTTGCTTATGTTATTATTAGGTATGCATAGGTGGAGAATAATGTTCATTTTTGTACATCTTTTTCTTACAGTTTTAACATTTTGTGAAAAAAAAATTGTTGTTTAAATATTTGGACCAATTGGCCCCCAAAGGCCTTCTGGCCCCGGTGGCGATGGTCACAGTCATAAGGCCATATACCAAATGTGAGAAATAAATGACTGAATTTCATTCTCTATATTGTTTTTAAATGAACAAAACCTTAATAGGAAAATAATATGGATGTTCATCTATTGAAAATATGTGTATTTTTAATAATTTTATATTTTTGTCATGTGTTCCTAACAAGGCCACCGTGCAAAATGTGGGAATTTCATAATTTTTGCTTGTGGCCTTATTATAAACATATAACATCAAACATAGAAAAATGTATTTCTAAAAAGTATCTAAATAATTGGGTCTCTAGAACGGCAGTAGAATTTTGGACTTGCATTGTCTTTATTTGTTTAGAATCACTACGTTTCAACTGGTAAGTATCTCCAGTCGTCTTCAGGTGAATACTGACTGTATCAGTAGGGCTAGAAGAAGTCGATGAGTGAAGGGACAAGGTCTACTGTATACTGTATACAGTTTTTATAGTATCAAAAAGGTAAAGTTTTATTAGTAACTACATCTAGTCAATGTTCGATAAACTACCTGCACCTCTTACAAAACCTATAGAAATAAGCAAAATGCCAGAGAATCTCACTTGCAAAGATATTCGTCACAATTCCAAGAGTTACCGCCAGGTACGCGCTAACGCAGTAGTCGGTATAAAACTCCGAAGCAATTTTAAAATAAAAAGGGGTTTGTTTCCCTTCATAAAACTTCATCCCTAGACGCGTAGAGCTAGAAGTGATTTTATCTTTGTTCGATATTTTGGTTTCTTTGCACCATACACTCGCTTTTGTAGACGAAAAAAAAAGTCAAAATCAAATTAAAATTTTAAAAGTCTCTCATGTATATACTTTTACCTTCAAAACTACCAAACGTCCATATTAAAATTATGATTTTATCTCCAACGATCCAGCTTCTTTTTGTAAAGTTTTTTCCTAAAATATGGGCTATTTTCGTTCGTTTTCAGCATTTACAGTTTACGCCTTAAAAAACATTCAAACGTCTTTCACGTTTATGCCCCAGAGATTTCGGTTACACTACCGACTGAAGTTGCCAGGGTTGAAAAACCGTGAGCATCCAGTAGAAAGTAAATGTAGCTGCTGAGATGGTAGCAGCATATTGAAACGGAGCTTTTAACAACCGCACTACGTGTGGTTTTAATATGTAATGCACATCTTAAGGTCCACTGGCGCGTGTAACTCAGCACGCGGCTGAAAATCGGGGAAATAGCAAATAAAAAGCACTGAAATGCAGTAAAAGATGTGCCAATGTTCGTCCGTGATGGGAAAAAGTTGTCTAGACATTACTAGTATTTAGTAACAAAATTAAAAATGTGAATTTTTAAATAGATTATAATACAGTGTCTCCGTAAGTTACTGTTGAGGTCAACGACGACCGACTGATTTATACTAAGCATTTCATTTATAGATGTAAGTGATACATATCGTTTTTAAACCGTCTAAATAATCTTTATTTTTAGTAGTTTTCGAAAAATCAAGTAAAAACCCTGAACAAGCTTAGGGTAAGACATTTTACAATACACTTCATAAGCTTATTCACGGTTTGTTCTTTTGGTCGCATAACAAAGAGAAGGAATAAAATAAAGACCTAAAAGAAAGTGAAAAGTTTGGCACTGGCTGTAATGGTGAAAATTTTGTAGCGGAGGCCCTACATGATCATTAAGACTAACAGTTTTGATAAGGTAATGACAGTAATACTGATCGTGTAAGAGCAAACTTTTAAAAAGTGTGAAAATATATGGGATTGATATCATTCAGGACTGTCAGTCCGCCTGTAGATACTAAATAAATGTATGCATGATTGGTTAGTAATGGACAATGTATTTTACTGTTTAGCGGATATAACGTGGTACTTTTTTGTAGTAGTTCAATAGAGTAGCTTTGCGAACTTCGTCGATTTAAACTAGACCTCGGTTTAAATCGACTTTACATATTTAGGCAAAAAAACATCTACGACATATGATTTAAACCATGGTAAAGTTTAAATCGAGGAAATGTCAAAAATGGTAATTTTTTAATGTGGGATTGAAAGCAAAGTTCGAGTTTATGCACTTAGGCCGGGTTTGGCCCATTGTGATTACCCTGTTTGGTTATTACACCCACTCCATGATCGCAGGTCCTTGCACTAGTTTGTGTAGGTCAACTAAGGAGAGCGTAAGGATATCCTCTGGTTACAGTTTTGGTTGCCCGAGTATTTGTAGCCACTTCCGATCTAGTGACTTGCAATGGTGAACCATGGTGAAGTTTAAATCGAGGAAATGTCAAAAATGATAATTTTCTAATGTGGGATTGAAAGCTAAGTTCGAGTTTATGCACTTAGACCGGGTGTGACCCATTGTGCTTACCCTGTTTAGTTATTACACCCACTCCATGATTGCAGGTCCTTGCACTAGTTTGTGTAGGTCAACTAAGGAGAGGGTAAGGATGTCCTCTGGTTACAGTTTTGGTTGCCCGAGTATTTGTAGCCACTTCCGATCTAGTGACTTGCAATGGCAAACTATGTGCTGTATAATTTTTCTGTCTTGTCCGCATAATCTACAGTCAAGGACTCCATTGTACAGTTGCATTCTTTGCAGATGCTTCTTGACAGCCATGTGTCCTGTCAGCATTCCTGCAATGGCGCTCAGCTGATTCCTGTTCAATTGAAGCAGCTGTTTCGTAAGGCTTGGGTCTGGATCCCTAATGAAGCTTTTGCTGTGGTGTAATCCCTGTCTGTTACTCCAGTGGATTTTGTGTTTACTCCTGATCCATCGCTTTATGGCATCTCGTACCGTGCACCTTGGTACTCCGAGTGCCGGTTCTGGACCAATGAATGTAAATTGTTTATTGGATAACTGACTTATAAATCTATATTCTTACTGACTTAAAATGATAATATGTGCCTCTTTATTTTTATTACTGAACCTAATACACGTAAAATACCTTTCAAAAATGTTTCCCAGATGTTGGGCAATTTATTAAATTGGGCTAAATCGGCTAAAAATGGACGGTCAAAGCAATTTGTAAAGCAATGGAGCGCAGTAGCTCTCTAATTCATTAAAGTTTTACCTGAAAATACCTTTCGGGAAAACGTGACTAAACTAGGCAGTCAAACAAAATTCTTTTACCAAATTTGTAGAAACGCCAACTTTTCTCTTACCCTCCAAGTTGCCGTCATTACCTACTCTCGCCAAGGCGGCAGTAAATTGCTAGACGTGACTAAAAAGTTTTTATATTGCAGGAGGGAAAAAAGGTTTTTCTACCACCGACAGAGTTACTTTTCAGTATGGAGATTTAAAATAAAATCTGGAAACCATGTGAATTTGTAAACACAATTTTTTTAAATGATTAACATTAAGTATCGGTCTCGAAACGTTTACTTAAATGTTAGAAGTTACAAGTGTGTCGCCCCCTTAAGCATCATCAAACCTAAAATAAAAGACGTAAATAATACATACAAAAATATTTAAAGGTACTATTTACCTATAGAAGTTAAAATTGAAATATAAAAACATTCACTATACAGGATGCTTCCTAAGTTGATACTTCTTTTTTAGCTATGTATAGAAGGCATTAAAATAAACAACATTTTCAAATACCTTTTTTCAAAAAACTCAAAAATAAAGTACTTACATTCATTTATTACAATACGAATCAATTACGGTTCTCCCTAACTTGCCCGTTGAATAACATTAAAAAAACTTTTGGGAGTAGGATGAGCCCGCAAGGGAAAGCGTTCTGCATATAATCTCGATGTAGCCGCACTTTGACGACACTAACGTAAATTAGCACCATATCTACTAGTTCATTGTTTTCAAATTTTACCATTTTCACGTGTCTGTTCGATCGATTTAAAATTAACTTGCTTCAAAAAAACACACCGCAGTGGATTGCTTAATACCACTCGTAAATTGAATGACTAATAAGAGATAAGAAAAAGAACATAAGTATAACGGGCTACGTTTTGATTACTAGGCCCGCACTTAGATTTTTTACTTCTCTATCTCGTCTATTTTTGAGTTTTTTGAAAAAAGGTATTTGAAATGCCTTCTATACACAGCTTAAAAAGAAGCATCAACTAAGGAATCACCATGGATAATACAAATATAATGAACAAAACCAAACCAAATGTTAAAGAGTCGAATTAGTTGAATCAACAAATTCAGTAAACAGTATGAGAGAAGAAAAGTTAGCCATCAGTTATGTGCCCAAGGCCAGTAATATCCATCTCCTGCCTTACCAGTCAAATAATTTCTATGGAAACAATTGTCTCAACAATGGTTTCTTTGGAAATTATCTTGCTGACAAAGTTACCATTACATTCCAAAGTTACATCCTCACATCTTTCTCACATTCGTTCTTTCGCAGAATAATGGACAAAAAGCCTTAATATTTAGTAATAATAATGAACAATTAATTTTTCTCAACCATAGCTAGTTCGATTAAATTGTTCTGCTAAATTGCTCAAAAGAAAAAGATTTTGTCGATTTTCCTTCTGCTTGTGTAAGAATTATGACCCCAAAAGTTCAACAAAATAGCTGTAGAAGTCGTTTTAACCAGTTAGAAACGGCGTTTGTGGGTTAATATAAACTTTTAACGTTCACTATGGTAAAGTTTTTCAAAATAATCGCCAACTTACAAACCAGCAACACTGTTAACATGAAAAGAGAAGTGACAATACTGTTACTACTTACCGTATTGTCACTTCTCTTTTCATGTTAACAGTGTTGCTGGTTCTACAAATAACATAACCTTAAAACCTTTAGCAAAGAAACTAAATTCTTTTTTTTTCTAGAAATCTTATAATTTCGTTTGTTTTATCTGGTTTTATGTACTCATCATCACCATGTAAGGAAAATTTACCAGTTATTTTTCTATAACTGTTGCGTATAATAAAAGTTTTAAGGTCGATTGGGGTTGGACCCCCGTTCAAGATATATCGCGGTGGACAAATATTTGCAACGCAAAAACCAACCAAGTTTGTAAAAACGTTCAATTAGTAGGTATAAAGTACATTTTATGTATTACATCTTGTAGTAATTGTCTAGAAATGAGTGGAAAACTGAAGATTTTTGAAATACAAAAGTGTATCTATGCAGAAATATTTAGTTCGGTCTAAAAATAACATTAGTTTGGTAGATATATATTTTGGTATTAATTTTGACATTAAACCTTTAATTTTCACCCCATTTCGTGCACTATTTAAGAAAAAATTGTGTATGCATAGACTCTGAGATAAATTTTTTGATTTAAATTAAAAAAAAACAATTTAATCTGATCGATTTGCCTATTTTTGGAGTATATTCTCAACGTCACTGTCAGAAAATGACACATGTAAAGTTGGTTTCCTTGTTATTAACCTCTGTGATCTGATCAGTTTTATATCCTAACTAGGATGGATATGGAATTATATCCATTCAGTTAACCGAAATAGCCCACTTTTACAATCACTTTAGTGTAAAGAAAACAAAGCACATTTTTATGTGGGAGTAGAAAAAAATATTTTCCAGTGAATTTTTTTGTTCTTATTTCCTATTCAATTTTTTATGTCAAAGATTTAGCATGTCTAGCTAGTCGACATGCTTAGAGGATCACCCTGTATATTATAATAATCCAGATAAAATTCATTGATTAAATCTTTGCATAAGGGATTTTCCTTTTTTACATTATAGACACACACACTTGTTATATCAGATAAGTGCTTAAATCTTTCGCGTGCTGTAAATTGATTCTGGTAATCTGCTTATCTAAAATAACTTCCAAACAAACAGTCTTTTTGTGATAGGCCTTTCTGATTTTAAAAGGAATAAATCACATCCTGAAAGGTCCCAAAGGAGTCAGTTATCACCCTTAATACAAGTCGGGTGTTTTGTTTGTTTATGTGGAAGCGTTGGTTGGAACTAAAAATATTAACGCAGCCAAGCGACGCTTTTTTTATTTAAAATTACCCTGGTAAATAAAGCAATTATAGCAGGAGTATTTTAAGCAACAATAGTAGCAGTAACTTAATGAAAAGTTAAATTCTGGACTGCCTTTTTTTAAATTTTACATTAAAAAAACTACTTTCCGGGAATTATAAATTGAATAAAAAGACTGGAAGTCTCAACAACCTACTAGAGACTAGGGGTGCGCAAAATAATCGATTAATCGTGTAATAATCGATTAATCGATTAATCGATTATTCGATTAAGGATATATTTTTAATCGATTAATCGAAAAATCGATTAATCGATTATTAATCGAAAATTTTTCGATTTTTCGATTAATCGATTAATCGAAAAATCGAAATGTTTTCGATTAATCGATTAATAGAAAAATCGAAATGTTTTCGATTAATCAAAAAATCGAAACAACTATTTCGATTTTTCGATGAAATAATTTCGATTAAAATATGTCTTTTTCGATTAATGGGAATAATAACAATTTTTAGATTAATCTAATAGATTAATAAAAATATTTTGCGACAAAATCAACGATATAACTTGAGGCCTCTATTACGTATTACTCTCAAGTTTGGCTTTTCAAAATTAATAATAATTATGATTTAGATATTATTTCAATGTTATTTAAGTATATAATGAAAAAACTCGATAATTATTTTCGATTATTTGATTTTTTTATATTAACTGATTGTTTTCAATAAGGCGATTCAAAAAAAAACGATTAATCGATTATTTCGATTAGTCGATTATTTCGATTAATCGATTATTTTGATTAATTGATTATTTCGACTAATCGATTATTTTCGATTAATCGATTATTTTCGATTAATTGATTATTTTCGATTAATCGATTAATCGAAAATAATCGATTCATTCATATAATCGAAAATCGATTATTTTTTTTGATAATCGCCCAGCCCTACTAGAGACCGGGATGGTATTTCAATATGGCCGACTTATTTCCGGTAAATCAGTGGCATATCCCTATAAATATATTTTTAACTTATTTCAAGTTAGACATTAAATTTATTTATTTATTTATTTATTTATTTATTAACATACACGGGATATCTACAGACTTGGAAGTCCAAAGTGATATCCATGGATACATTAAATAGTGTACAGATGTATAGTACTTATCAGCCTAGTTACAAATCATGAATACATTGAGAAAGAAAAGAACAGGTAATTATTGAATTAAATAACGCCCCCTAACACTATTTCGAAAGACACCTATAGAATTACCAAACAAATCAATATTAGCATATCTCAAATTATACAATGACAGTATCCTATTGATAGGTGCGTTTCTACCAAGATTGGTCCTAGAGAAAGGGACAAAAAATAAATTATTATTTCTTAACACACGTGGTTGTATATTGAGATTAATTTTGGACAAAATACTAGCCGAGTCAGTTAAATTATTTATGATTTTATAAAGAAAGATAATATCTGTTTGTTCTCGGCGCGCTTCTAATGAAAAAAAATTAAAATGGGTACGTAAATAAGATGTGCTAACAGTGTTGCTGTACATGCCAGTTTCTTTAAAATTAAGAAATCTTAAGAAGTTATTCTGTACAATTTCCAATCTACTCTTATAGACATTGTATTGTGGGTTCCAGACCACTGATGCGTAATTCAGCTTACTCAGTACGTAAGCGCAATATAACGTTTTTAGAGCAGTAAAAGAAACAAATTGTTTGCACTGTCTTAGTATAAAACCTAGTGTTCTATTTGCCTTACCCACGATACAATTTACATGAAGAGAAAATGTCATTTTGTTATCCAGCACAACACCTAAGTCTTTTATAGAGTCCACCTGTTTTAATGGAAAATTATTAAGTCTATAATTGTACACAAATGATTGAATATTGCGCGTAAAAGAGACAAAACAGCATTTATCAATGTTCAGAACCAGCCCGTTATCCCTGCAATAGTCACACAATCTATCGAGGTCATTTTGAAGTAAGAAGCAGTCGCTTATAGTTTTGATGGTTAAGTAGATCTTCAGGTCATCAGCGTAGATAGAAAAATAACAGTGCTTAAAGCATAGAACTATATCATTTAGGTATATCAAAAATAAAAGAGGACCCAAGTGTGAACCTTGGGGTACACCTGAAGTGACAGTGTAAGGCTTTGACTGGTGACCATTAACAACAACTGACTGTGTTCTGTTAAAAACATAAGACGCTATCCTATTAGTTTTTAACTGGTTTTGTTTCATGTTGATAGCTTGTAGTTAATTTTGCTGATAATAAAGGATTTATGCGAATAAAATATGAGTAAATGCTAGATCTAACTAGGGTAAGCGATACAGTTATTGGCCCTTTAAGAATTATTCGCGGTTTGGTGTTAATTAAAAAAAAATCTGATTGATGTATTTAAATTTTTAATCCTAAAAATACTAAAACAAAAGGATTTCTTAACAACAATTAAGCGTTTTCGAGTATAAGTATACAATTTATAGAAAAAACTGCAATAAATGGCAAAAATACCCAAAATGATAGTTATTGGCCGTTTCCTTACACTTATTGGCCCTCTAACTTATATAGTTATTGGCCCGCTATTAAGGACAATAGTTCCTAGCTTAAAACCAGCAAAATAAAGCAAAATACAACTTTAACGACGTTTCAAACAAAGTAAACATGTAAAAATATTGGAATTTGATTTATGGAAGCTGTGTTTTTTAATACAAATTAAGTGATAAGACCTGGTACATGTTTGACATCTTACACCTAACATCAAAAAAGTAATATTTTGTGTACAAGAAAAACAAATTCCCTTATTTAAATTATTCTGAACAAAAATACAATCTTCTTGAATTTTTTGATCTACACTATCTTCATCTTTATAAATTTCTTGAAAATCTATCTGTATCTTTTTTTTATTTTGGTCTTCCGAGCGTTCTCCGAATTCGAGTTTTCTTGTTACACGCTGAAGTCTTCCGTTTTCTATCGATGACTTCAGTATGTAATGTTATGATATATTAATTTTGATGTCGTCAGGTCTTGTTTCTTTTAAATCTTCTTGTTTAGTTGTTTGGTTTTCTTTATTACTTTGATGTATTTGTACTTCAGTAGTATCCAATGTTACAGAAGGTTCTTCCAGGTATTCCAAAGGGTATTTTACAAGTCCTTGTTCTTGTAACGTTATGTCATCATTAGAACACGAAAAATCATCACCGAAATCTTCATCATGGTCCAAATTTCGTTTGTGGAATGTAATGTTTTCTTCTGTTGGCTGCATAATTTCTTTTGGTATTTCCGTTAATAATATATTATTATCAAGCTTAATCTTTTTTGCTCCTTTCTTCTCTTTCGGCTTCCATTTTGTTTTTTTTCAAGAAGAGCCTCTTCTCGTTCAATTTTCTTTCGTTGTCTTTCCTTTTTTCTGTTTTCTTTTTCCTCGAGCTCATTTTGCTTTTTCTGCTCCTTTCCATCTTGAAATTGTTTCCATGATGATGACGATAATATAAAAGAAGGTCTTTCGGAATTTTTTATTTTTCCTATTTTGTTTTTATTTTCTTTAATTTGTTCATAATAATATTAAATCTCTTATAGACAGTTATTGGCCGTCCTAGACTGACAGTTATTGGCCGCGGCCAACAACTAACAGAAACTATCAAATCAAAAGTTACAGTTATTGGCCAGAAGGCCAATAACTATGTGACGGGAAAAAATCATATAGACAGTTATTGGCCCTGTAAAAATTAAAGTTAAAAACGTTTTTGGAGGCGCTAATAGCAAGAAATTTACATAAATATACACTATTTAAACGTTTATAATGATTACATCAATTACCATTCATGATTTGGTATGTAAACTATAAGTTAAGGTGGTGCAGTACTTACCTGTTTTGAGATAAATTGCTTTAAATTGGCACTTCCTAAAACACGCTGTTTCATTCGCAAACATTAGAAAACCACTAAGTGATAGATTATGGCGGGAATTTGCACCTTGGTAAAGCACAGTTTACACTATACACCAATGCAATCGTCGCTTAACACATGTTTACGCGATACTTATTAAAATTATTTTAAAATACAAGGGCCAATCACTGTCGGGGGGCCAACAACTGTATGGTTTACCCTATTTATAAAATAAACACCAAAAAGCACCCTTATTGCAGGAAGATGCTAAGATTAATGTCAACCTCTGACTCAACTTGTCCACAGTGACGTTTAAAAGTTGAAAACCACCCTTATTTAAAATACCTTTAAAAAAACTGATTAATAAGCACTAAAATTATGTTAGCCTACCAACAAATCATCCGAACCATATTTCTAAATTATTTTACAAAGTTTGGTACCAGTTCCATGCAAAATTATATCTATCCTACAGGGTGTCCCAAATAAGGATGCACTCTATAATGATATCGTAAACCATATAAGATATATGTTAAAATAACGTTTACTTTCTTAAAACCACTTTTTCTTCTCTATAAGTTGGTTTTATTAGATTTTTTATCAATTTCTAATTCAATTCCAAACCATTAACTTTGCTTTTTTAAATAGTCGGAAAATTATATTTTATTATTCCGACCACACGAACACTTGCTTAAGACAATTTTTTATGCTCTTCAAGAAAATGATCTTATTTTTCAGATACAACGTTTGTTTTTAGATGCCTATATAAACTTAATTTTTTTAAATGCGGACCTGCATTTTTTAAAAATTTTTGGTTAGTTCTTGACCTCTTAAAATTATTATCTAGAAAGGTGTCTTAAGAAAGTGCTCTTGGTTTTTTAAAATAATGTATTTTGTCATAAAAAAAATAAAAACAAGTTTTTCGTGTCTTTTTTCGAATATCTCCGCAAGTCATCGAAATTTGATTAAATGTCTTTTTGACAAATTGTTCAGGATTGAAATATGCAACTGTGCCTCTATTTAACTAACTCTCTATCTTTTATATAGTTACAGAGATAGCAATGCTAATGCATCGTATTTGTAAAACCCTGTATTAAAAAATCGAAAAAAACTTACCGGCTAATTAAATGAAGCATTTAATAAGGTATTCCAGTTGATATAACAAAAAAATGTTCATAAAACACTCAAATTTTCTTATAAGAAAATACCATCTTTGTTTTTTATTTGAAAATGATTCAATCACTTTTGTTCTTTACAAAATGTTTTTCGGCAGACAACATACCTAAAGTCTTTCATTTTGTTCATTTTAAAACTGATACACCTAAACCCGGAATCAGAAATCTAATCCACTGACGGATTAACCTAAACCTAACCTACAAGGTCAGAACGCCTACCCTACAAGAATAATTTATGTAATAGTAAAAACTGTTTAAAAGAAAATATTTTAAAATTAATATCTCGACAGTCAAAACCGTTTTAAAAACAGCTGCCATCTAGTAGCTAGTAGCGGTAGCAAAGCCGAAAGCATAACTATATAGCCTAGTTGGGACTCTTCACTCTCGATTAAATAAAACATCATAATATGAGGATCTGGCCAGGCCAGTCAATTTCTCTACGTGTCAGTAAGAGAGGGCAATAGTTCCTTGGTGTTAGTCTTTCTCTTGTACGGGTTTAACATCGTGACAAATACAGAGTTGGCCGGAGAGGCGTGGCGGCAGGGAATTTTTGCGGCGTCACCCACACATTAGGGAGTTTTGGCATAGTTAGGCGTTAATAGATATCAACGCCATGGCACTGTGGCTCTACTGTAAGAGCCGCCACTGGGATTAGTGTACATTACAAATAATAATAAAACCCATAATATAAATGGCGCGGCAATGGCATTCGACCGTGGCGGTCCGGGTTCGATCCCCGGAGTGGACATACGTACAAAAAAAAAGTATGTCTGAAATTTAATAGGTTTAAGAATGCAAGGAAGAGTGTAAGATGTATCATTTTTGCCAACTTACCCCATACATTCTGATGGGTGCCCACCCAAAATCAAAGGAGTAGATCCAGCGCTGGATTTTACGGGGGGAAAAGAGGGAATTATATATTATTTTTTTTAAAATCACGCTGAATAATGGTTTTCAAAAAAACGAAAGGTCGGATTAAAAATCTAATAACACCAACTTATAAAGGGCAAAAAATGGTAATAAGAATGTATGCATGAAAATACCTTTCTCACACCCATAGATACCGCCTTTTTATTAGTAAAAAAAACTCAATAATTTTTGTAGTTTTTTTGTACCTCATGGGCTGTTGGATCTACTTAAATCAGTGACCAATTTCAAAAGAACCTGCAGGTATGTTATTTATTAATAAAACAGAATACAAGTACTTTATGGAAAGAAATTCAGAGCTTAATATATTTTAACTTTTAATACATTGTACAAATTTATTTAGTAAAAACTGTATTAAATTCTTAATAAACTTTATCTTATTAAGCCTGTTTATAATAAGCAAGACTAGAGGCTGTATTGATATCATTGAGAATCAGATTAAGGCTTGAAACTAATTTGTAAAAAAAAGTAAACGCTAAAAGCATATACAAAGATACCATAATGTTATCAAAAAATTGATGAGATAGAAAATATTTAATTAATTTTTACTAAGTTTGCACAATTTTCTCTCGGTATACACTTTTTTTATTCCCAAATCTCTAGGTCCTTAAATTCAGTTCAAAAAGCTTGTGTATTTTGTGATAAACGGACTTACTAATGTTGTATATTGGTCACGTGTCCTCACAAAGGGAATGTGACATGTGACAATGAGAATGAAGCAAGGAATAGGGTGGAGGCAAATAATACTATCGAAGTTAAGCTAAAAGATTAAATTATTTGTTGATTTAATGGGGATATTTCATGAAAGAAATTGTATTTTTGTCAATCCATGACAGTAACCAAAATTAATTAAATTATAGCGATTTTTTTAAAGCTTTTTATATACAACCAAAGGTTTTTATTAAAAATTTAATTAACTAATGACATTTACAAATTATCAATATCCATTCAGCAAATAACACGATTAGCACCTTACAACTTAGTTCACAATCAAATCTGGAACAAGTTTGCAACGCTAGTTAGTTATTAAAAATTATTGTTTTACTGGCTGGTTTCTGGAAAAATTGGGTTCGTTTTATTTATGACGACAGCTCTTACCATACGTTTTCTTTAAACTAAACTTAGTTGACATAGATATCCATTTAGAAGTGGTAACACTGTTTTCCATAAAACCAATATTGTTTACTGTTAAGTAACGTTGGTTCTGGTATGGGAATGTCAAAAAGAGTTAATGACCTTGGCAACAGATAACAAGGTAAAGCTGCAGTGGGTCCCAGGACACTAAAGTCTCTGTTTGAACGGCATTAGAATTTTGGACTTGAATTGTCTTTATTTGTTTTGAATCACTACGTTTCAACTGGTAAGCATCTTCAGTCGTCTTCAGGTGAATACTAAATAAGTATGGTAATATGGTATTGATGCATGACTAGTGAGCGGAGTCATGGGTATAACTCTTACGTGTTCTATTTATACTAGCTAAGCGTATGACGCATAACTGGATGAGTCATTCTCATTCCCGATGTGCTTAACTCTTATGTGTTCTTGTTCTAAGATTACATTTACTTAGCAAAGGTTTCCAGACGTTTCTCATATCTAATGAAGGCTTACTAAAACAACCTGGATTTTGGTTTATGGTATCAGCTTCCTTAAAATTCCTCTTCGTCCAGTGCGGCTCTTTTTTGCAGGATTTCTGCTTCTGTCCACATGATATGATGACCGTGCGTCCAGGCGTGGTCAGCTGCACCTGATTTTTCGTTCTCTCCTTTTAGGGTGTTGTTCTTATGTTCTATAATCCTTACTTTAAGTGGTCTTAATATCTCACCAATGTAAGGTTGGCCGCACTCGCAGTGACAGTAGTCATAATTTTTTTTGTCTTTTTGGCTTGTTGGTTGTTGGCTTGCTTTGAGACTGTCTGTTAAACTATAGTAAATCGTTCCTTGTGGTCCCAAACCAGAAACTGATGAAATAGTTACTTCTAGTTAACAGAAATCAGCTGAAAATTACCAGGTATTCTGACAGGACACATGGCTGTGAAGAAGCACCTACATCGAATACAACTGTACAACGATGACTTAAGCTACTGACTCTGCGGACAAGATAGGAATCAGTACAGCATATAATTTCTCGCTGCAAGTCATTATCGAAAAGGAAAATAAATATTTGGACAATCAAAACTAAAACCAGAGAATATTTATTCCAACTCACTCCTCAGTTGATCTACACAAAGTAGTGCAAGGATTACTAAGTGGGTTTAAAAAATAACGAGGATAATGCGCCAAACTTATCCGAGGTAGATTCGGCTTGGACTACCCTAAAAAAACTTTTCTTTCTCTGATCTGGTATAAATATATCCTCATGTTGATAATACAACTTAAACACATAATAAAATATAGTTACTTATACTTCTCCTTTCCTTACCTAAAGATGGATTAGATGGTATCCCTGTCCCTTGCTATTAAATCACTTATAATGTTTTTTTTTATGATAAAACACCTGCACTGTAGGAAAAATCCTTTAAGGCGCTCTGGGAGCGGTGTGAGTGCGAAAAAAGCGATTAACGTTGGTCTTGAAACGTTGAAGATTGTATTCATTGGGAAACACGACCTCAGGTAGATCATTCCACAAAGATGACGTTCTCCAGATGAAAGAATTCTTGAACAATGAAGTTCGAGGAGTACTAAGCTGAACAACATATGGATGAGCGGCAGTGGTTCGCCGTGTATTTCTGTTTTGCATTGCTCTAGGTGGAATCAAGTGGGCAATGTCAGTCGAACACCTGCCATGGAAATATCTATAAAAGAGAGCCAAATCACCAACCTGTCTTCGATGCTCCAGGCTATCGAGGGTCTTGGTCAGCTCGGGGTCGCCGATCAGACGAACGGCTCTCCTTTGAATGGAATCCAGTAGCCGAAGGGTGTGCTTGGGTGCAGAGCTCCAGACAATGTGCTGTCATGTCATAAAATAAATGCTCTCAAATCTCTTGTCAATCATCAAAATAGGACTATAGGTAGTACCGATTTAAGATATAAATTGTTCCTTCGCCCTCCTCTTTGCTATCAGTTTATGGGCAATAAGGTGACAGGTAGAGGCGCCCCCCGCAGAGTAGTGCCTCTAGACCCAAGCCTATGAAGTGTAGTCAGAAAATCTGCTCTAAAACCTATCTCGATATTAGTGTTAACAGGAGATTGTTACATCCATCCTTCTTGCATTCTAAAGCTCTTATTGTCAAGTTATACTACTTTAAACAATTTTTAACTCTTTTTTTAATGCGATAGTCGAAAATATAATGTGATAAGTATTCAATAAAAAATCAAATTATTTTCCTGAAAATTGTTAAATTGAGTTTAATGACATAGCTTATTACCGACCAGTATCATTGTCGATGTCAGTTCTAATGCCGAAAAATAAACGTGGGTTGATTTCAATTTAAATTCAATGGTTTTTAAAAGAACTTGAAAAACGTCAAGCAAAATGCCAGTCAGCAAGGGAACCCTTGGAGAATACACGCCTGATTTCGTTTTCGTCTTTGCAGTAAATTTTCTGTGACCGATATTCTTATCATTTCTCCCTGCCTCGCGCATAAATAAGGGCAATTTGTAGAGAAATATAAAATTATATTTCTAAATACTGATCTTTCAATTCCATCTCTTCTTTGGTTTTTCTAATATTATTGAATGATAGGTATATTTTTAATCTAATCCTAAACAAATTTGTTCGATTTTGCTTACCACATATAAAATCTATTTTTTGAAGGTTGGAGACAATGATGTTTCTTGAATTATAGAAGAATTTTTGACTTGACTATTTCTTTTACATCACAACGTTTCAACTAGTAAGTATATCCAGTCATCTTTAGGTGAATTCTAAATAAGTATAGTACAGCTACCCTATTTATACTAGCTAAATGCACTGGAGCATAACTGAGATGGGTGTACTCATGTGTAATAGGGCTGAAGACGACGGAAGATAATTACCAGTAGAAACGTTTTAATCTTTTTTTTTTTTTTTGTGATAAAACACCTGCACTGTAGGAAAAATCCTTTAAGGCGCTCTGGGAGCGGTGCGTGTGCGAAGAAAGCGATTAACGTTGGTCTTGAAACGTTAAAGATTGTATTCATTAGGAAACACGACCTCAGGAAGATCATTCCACAAAGATGACGTTCTCCAGATGAAAGAATTCTTGAACAATGAAGTTCGAGGAGTACTAAGCTGAACAACATATGGATGAGCGGCAGTGGTTCGCCGTGTATTTCTGTTTTGCATTGCTCTAGGTGGAATCAAGTAGGCAATGTCAGTCGAACACCTGGCATGGAAATATCTGTAAAAGAGAGCCAAATCACCAACCTGTCTTCGATGCTCCAGGCTATCGAGGGTCTTGGGCAGCTCGGGGTCGCCGATCAGACGAACGGCTCTCTTTTGAATGGAATCCAGTAGCCGAAGGGTGTGCTTGGGTGCAGAGCTCCAGACATGAGAGCAATATTCTAATGATGGTCGAATCTGGGCTTTGTAGAGTGTCAAAAGTTGATGAGGTGTGTACAACCTTTTTTGGTGCGGAAAAGTACACCAAGTTTCTGTGCAGCTGCCTTGGCAATTGCGGCAACGTGATCATGCCAAGACATATTACCTCCCAGATTGACCCCCAGCAAATTAATAGACGGTGCCAGGGGAATTGCGTGTCCCGCCATGACTATATCCGGTTCTGCAATGTTAACCTTTTTGGAGAAGACTGCTGCCTGGGTTTTCTTAGCATTAAATTCGACTTGGTTACTGTCACCCCAAGCCAAAATTTCTTCCAGGTCATTGTTGAGGCGCAATACTTCATGCTGCCTGCGAAGATGTGCGTCGGCAGCGGATGTTTGGGGAGTCAAGGTAAAAGATGAGACAAGTGTGCTGTCATCAGCAAAGCTATAAATTGGATTTTGGGTTTTCACTAGATCTAAAATAAATAAAGATAATGCAAGTCCAAAATTGTATCATTTATACGTATGAAATCAGTTTGTTGATTTTATAAAAAAATAAACATGGAAATAATATTAATTTACCTACCAGATAAGATATTAACAGTTTTTTTACTACCTACCTTTAAAACGGCCATTACTGATCGATTTAACCTTAGAAATTTCTTTTCTCTACCTAGACAATTATTATTGACCATGTTTAAAAATGAAAAAAAAGTAGGTTGTTTGATTTTCTGATTCTAAAATAATAATATGGAAGGTATGTACCAACCAACCAAATAATAACTAATACTACATATTAGATTTTTAGAAATGTTCGATGTTGTCGAAATTAATATGCCATATTCATTAGGAGAATTCGGTTCGTAATAAAGCTTAAAATGAGAATTCCAATTATCTTCAGTTTCATTATATTACTATTGGTAGGATGCCATCACTTGCAGTGACCTGCAGATCGAAGATTTTCATACTAAAAGGTCAACCTCCTTGGGTTGTATTTAACCTTTAACGCCATCTCTTGGCCAACTGGGATCTGAGGTTTGTTGCTAAGGGTAACTAAACACTTAAACTTTGATAATTTAATCTACTTTCTTTAGTTATTTTATTGAAATGCACAAGTCCAACTAACTAGGTTTGTTAAAGTAAATTTAAAATATAGTTTATCCATGCTGTTGCCATAAAATATTGTTGTAATGTACCATATTATATTGTTAAAATATGACGATATGTATTTGACTACGATCACAATTTTATTATTAATTTTATTAACTATATTTTTGTTCCCAATACCTTATTTCTAATGAATAACAATACAATTTTTTCAGTGTAAACCAAATTTTGTTCTTTAATTTTTAATATACAACGGATCTATCAGAGGCATAAGAAAGAGCTTAAAGAAAATACCACCTGCTTGTAGAATAACGAAGTAATCTCAGCTAATAAAATTAACGTTTCTATTATTATGTTGTGGGCAAAATATTCCCCCGATAGTTTCTTGATAAAAGTGCCTTATGATTTTTCGATAATCGTTATTTCAATTTATATTTATTATTTGTTCTGTAATAATTCTGTTTGTAGGGTACAATTTATATAAAAATATAGAGACGAAAAATATTTTCCTTCTAAAATAAACCATTTTCTTTACCATATAATTTACTCAAATCACCGTTTAAAATCTTGTGTGAACTGTTGTTTGCTTCAATTCACCCTTCTTTCAGCTCGTGTGCATGATTGCCGCCATTTGATGGGCAATTTTCTGGAATGAAAGAAAAAGTCGGAATGAAATTTGCGACATTCTCAAGGCGGCCAAGGCAATTTAAAAGCGTATAACCCGGAAAGAATAAAAGGGCGATTTTCTAAGTGACCGGCGACAATAACTAGCCAACCCGCATAGGTCTGGCACAGACCAGTGAGTCCTCGTTCTCAATTTCAACTCAAACTAAATTTAGAAAGTGGATTTCTTTTCTTTCGCCTCCCGAAAGATGAAAATCTACGGTCGTTGAAAAGTTGAAGTCGTATAGGGGAATTCTTCTACCTCCGTGCACATACATTTATTATTGAGACTAGGTATACGTTCGAGCACTACATGCATCTAAGTACTCTTACGTTGTATATAGATTAACCCAGAAAATAAGCATTTATTTTTAAGTATACAATCTGGAGTAAACGAGTTTTCTAAAGCATTAAATATTATTGAAAAGGAAAAACAATAATTCGATAACTACTTATTAGTAGTTTTTTGATTTTTTATTTGTTAGCAAGGTTTTCGTTGGTTTTTTTGCTTATATTAAGTAGACACTCGTTTGATCGTCTTTTCTTTCCCTTTAGTATTGGGTGTATTCTTTTTATTCTATGTTCCGATCTTGTTCAATGACCTCACTTTCTTTTCTACCCACTTACAGCTCGTGCAAGTTCAGCTTTACATCTCATCTGTCTTATTGTCAAGAGTAAGCTTTCTGAATCAAGTAAGGAAATTAATCGGTGCCAGTTTATGGGGCTATAGATAACGATGTACAAATAATGACCTACGCATGAAGGCATGACTAATCCCTTGTCGAATACCGATCCCGATGGATTAAATGGTTCATTCTACCATGCTTCGAAGTCTCGTCACTGGTACCAAAGAGAAAAAAGTAGTAGCAAGTATGAAGAAAAAAAAAAAGAAATATACGATTACCCTTAAAGCGACGCTGACCTTAGTCATCAGACCATTGTTTATAGAAAGTCATACTACTAGGACTAAATAAATGACTATATTTTTTAAGGCATTCTAGGCTTATTAAATTAGAAAGAATACAATTTGTCTAGGACATATTTTCAGTTTTATAAAAGATATTTCTTCTCTAATTCCAAAAATATATAGTTTGTCTATAGTACGTCAACCAAACCATTTTTAAGATTGAGCAATCGAATTCAAAGATCCGGTTGTACAATTATCGCTTAAACTTAGTTCAGCATTAAGCTTATTGAGTTTGTACAATTGAAGTTTAAGCTGAACTTAACTTATGCCGTAATTGTACAACCGGATATAAAATTCGATCGCTCAATCTTAAAAATGGTTTGATTGAGCTAATATAGACAAACTATATATTTTTGGAATCAGGAAAGAAAGTTCTTTTATAAAACTAAAAAATGGAATAGAAGAAAAAACAACAACTTGGCATTTTGTAAGAAAAAAGACTAAGAGTCTAGGCCCCAATTCTTTTTATAAATTTACAAAATTTAAAAAAAAATTATAAACAGATCTCTTTGAGTAGAAATGAAGGAATTATTCGAACTTCAACAACTTAAGTGGCTATTTTATACTCTATGGTAACATTAACAAGATATAGGTTTTAATAAAAATAGAGCGATATTCAAGAAATAGGCCCCTGTTCAGTTCTTGTTAGATGATTATGTACCTTTATCAATGGACAGCGTGACACTAATCAATTTCATCTCTAGGATCAAACAACAATAACAGCATAACCGTTTAGACGTTGCCTAACACCCAATTAAGCTTTCCATAGTTAAGATGATACTAGGATCGGAGAGGAAAAAGTAGCACTTTGTGTATTTTATTTATGTTAATTATTGCAGTTAACGTTTTCTAAAAGTGTTTCACACTTCAGTTACAGACAATTATCTCAAATCTCCGTTTATATACCTACTTCATCGGATATAGCGAACATAACTTGAAAAGTAGGCAATTAAATAAATTTTATTATGCTATATAATTTTTATAATAGTCTTAAAATAAACACCTCTACAACAGTTTTTGAAATCACCAGAGAAGTCATAAAACAGAGTTTTCATGTGGTGTAAGTTACACCTTATTTTATATTTCTTTACGTTATAAACAATGCCATATATTACATCACTTTATATTTTATTTCAAATAAGATACTTGTACTTGTATATTAAATATTTCTTTGAAATATTTAATTTAGACTGTCGCTTTAGTTATATTTAACTCGTCCTGGACTTTTATTACCCTAAATAAAGTGTGCAATAAAAAGAAGGTTTGAACGTAAAAATATACTTTTCTAAGATGAATATTTAATGAATTCTGTCAATTTAATAGACCTTTAGCCTAGTAGCCGCTAAGAGTTAATTTTTATTTTGATATATACATATATATCTACATTATATAATGTGTCAGATTTCGGATTGATTGAAAATGGAGTACCCCAGGGATCCATTCTTGGGCCTCTTCTCTTTGTGATATGTATAAATGACCTGTTTTCCTTTCTCTTCCTTTATGAATGCTTTTGTTTTGCAGATGATACAACTCTGTTGTGTCGTCACAAAAATATCCAAGACTTAAAATTAATTAGCTCTCTTCTGGCTACGAGGGCCGATGTATGGTTTACACAAAACTGTCTAAAACTTAATACAAATAAAACCCAAGAAATGAAAGTTTCAACAAGACGTGACGTTGTGGAGGATCAGAGGGTAAGGGTGCTGGGTTTAATAGTCGACGACACTCTTCATTGGACTGATCATATCGAGTCTCTGCGGAGCAAATTGTCATCTGACATTTTTAAAATAAGAAAATTAAGGGCACTTCTAGATCACCAGTCATTTTGTGGGGAAACTCATCCAATTCCTTATGTATTTTTAGATTGCAGAAAAAATCTGTGAGAGTTATTGCGGGTGTTGGTGTGCTGGACCACTGCAGGCCACATTTTATTAATTTCAGAATTTTAAGGCTGCCATCACTATTTATTTTGCACCAATTAATTGAAATTCATAAAAATAATTTTTAACTTAATTCAGACCAGGTCGGCTAATTTTAGTAGACCAAACAGTTATAGACTTACTAAATCTGTAAATAGCTTTACACTGTGCTTCCTGCAACGGTTAAAAACTACAATGAAAAAAAATTTAAAATTGTGGTTAAGAAATTTTTTGAATCACATGCTTTCTACTCAGTGAAAGAATACCTTGATGGTGTTAATACACGAACTTTAACATTTGATTTATAACTTGTGTTTGCCATTAATGTGTAATTACAAAGTTTGTTTATTTTTTCTTATACAAGAATGTGTTTAAATATACATTTTTATGTAGTTTTATGTAGCATCCCTTAACGGTGCTTTATATGACTTATGTCTATGTCTATAAATCTAGCAGTCAGCCACAAGTCCAATAATTGATAGTGCCTACTTATTATTAATTTTTGTATTATGTTAGTTAATTACCTTGTGATTTAATATAGAGGCAATGCTTCTCTGTGAAATTCTACTGAATGTGAACTATGTATTCTTCAATTGAAAGGTTAGATGGCGACAAATTCAGACTATACGGTTGATGGTCCATCTCAAACACATTACACTTGTAGACCGCACAGAATGAGTTATGCTTACTTGTCAAAAAAAAGAAAATTAGGTATTACTGTAGGTAACCGATGGTATCCTTTGACACTTAATAAGAAAAACCCCTGCTTTGTCCCAAAGTACAATGGCCATAAGCTTTTCTGCAGAATGGTGGGGCCTTTACAAAAATGTGGTCAAATAAAAATATGCCTATGTCTATGTCTATAGATCTAGCAGTCAGCTACAAGTCCAAGAATTGATAGTGCCTACTTATTATTAATTTTTGTATTATGTTAGTTAATTACCTTGTGATTTAATATAGCGGCAATGCTTCTCTGTGAAATTCTACTGAATATGAACTGTAAAATTCTTCAATGAAAAGAAGGTTAGATGGCGACAAATTCAGACTATACGACGTTACACTTGCAGACCGCATAGAATGAGTTATGCTTTCTTGTAAAAAAAAAGGACGTTAGGTATTACTGTAGGTAACCGATGGTATCCTTTGACACTTAATAAGAAAAACCCCTGCTTTGTCCCAAAATACAATGGCCCTAAGCTTTTCTGCCATATGTTGGGCCTTTACAAAAATGTGGTCAAATAAAAATATGCCTATGTCTATGTCTATAGATCTAGCAGTCAGCTACAAGTCCAAGAATTGATAGTGCCTACTTATTATTAATTTTTGTATTGTGTTAGTTAATAACCTTGTGATTTAATATAGCGGCAATGCTTCTCTGTGAAATTCTACTGAATATGAACTGTAAAATTCTTCAATGAAAAGAAGGTTAGATGGCGACAAATTCAGACTATACGACGTTACACTTGCAGACCGCATAGAATGAGTTATGCTTTCTTGTAAAAAAAAAGGACGTTAGGTATTACTGTAGGTAACCGATGGTATCCTTTGACACTTAATAAGAAAAACCCCTGCTTTGTCCCAAAATACAATGGCCCTAAGCTTTTCTGCCATTTGTTGGGCCTTTACAAAAATGTGGTCAAATAAAAATATGCCTATGTCTATGTCTATAAATCTAGCAGTCAGCTACAAGTCCAAGAATTGATAGTGCCTACTTATTATTAATTTTTGTATTGTGTTAGTTAATAACCTTGTGATTTAATATAGCGGCAATGCTTCTCTGTGAAATTCTACTGAATATGAACTGTAAAATTCTTCAATAAAAAGAAGGTTAGATGGCGACAAATCCAGACTATACGCGACGTTACACTTGCAGGCCGCATAGAATGAGTTGTGTTTTCTTGTAAAAAAAAAGGACGTTAGGTATTACTGTAGGTAACTGATAGTATCCTTTGGCACTTAATAAGAAAAACCCCTGCTTTATGTACTTTGATACAATGGCCATAAGCTTTCCTGGAGAATGTTGGGGCCGTTTTTTGAAGGCAAAAGATTCTTATGGACAAAGTGCATTTACTCTAATTTTGTTTTCTGTCGCTTGTTGTCGCTGTTTTAGAGAGAAGTCGGGATCTGCAGGAATGATTTTTAAAAGCCTATTAAGGGCGGTTTTACATTTTTTCCACATCCAACTTTTTAAAAACTGTTACACTAACACAATATTAAGCTAAACCATCTGTAAAAGTACATCACGGCCACCCTTTCCTATTTTAACCGTGTATGGTGGTGGTCTCGGTCGCAAATATCGAAAACGTAACGTTAGAAAGTCGAGTAGAAGACTCCTTTGTGATGCAATACCATTATTTAGGCATTTTTAAGCAAATTTTGTTTACTACTAATAAAAATATTGGGTAAATAATCGTATATAACAGGAAACTAGAGGTTTTAGTAGTTAATAAAGATTAGCGCGATTGGGGCATTTATACAACCCCAAGTTTATAGCTTAATAAAATTGAACACCTCTTAAAATTAAGTACCATAAACCACATTTATATACCTTTTATCGCCAACATTACATAAAAAGAGACAAGTTTATAAAAATACTGAAAAATGGTTAGTTACGAGTTTTACAGTTAGAATTCTTTAATATATGTAGAATTAGAAACTCAAAATAGAAAAGCTAATCCCTGTCCATTTTCTCCTGATATACACCCATTTCACACCAGGTGGGGGGGGGGGGGGGGGGATTGACCGTAAAATAGCATATGCAAATAGAAAATATTATTCAGGTTGAATGTGAATTAATTACGCGTCGGTTTACGACATTTGTAAAAGTATGGTTACAAAAAAAATCAAATTGACCAATCTTTCAGATTTGTTTATTTTTTTTATAATTTTGTAACAATTGAAGATAAGAAAAACTGTAATAACCTAAGTTCTTTTAGTTTTAAAAATACACACGTTGGTTGGGTTCCTAATTTTGTTATGGGTAAAAAATAATTTAGAACCATAAAGTAATTGAAATTATTTTATTTTAAACCTAATAGTAAGACAAGAACTATTAAACAAGAGAGACAGATTTAATTTACCCTTTTGTAAAGAAAAGCGACGAAGTTAAATATTTTATAAAATTTTCTTATTACGAGATGGGATATATAGAAAAAAAGCTAAAAATGTCTCAGTGAGTGCTTTTCCATAATTGTGGGAAATGCATTATTTAACTGAATGAGAAAGCAATTGTGCCCCTCACCTATATTATTATTTCAAATACAATTTCTGCATACGCGTTTCGGTAAACATCATCATCAGACCTAGCAGGTTAAAAATTTAGACCACCGGACAGTAAAGATACATTATTGGTTCTAGTCAACAAACAAAACGGCACTTAAATAAAAAAGTTTAAACCTAAAACTTTTTGATTTTTAGAAATAAATAAAAAAACTTAAAGTCTTTCTCCACTGGTTTATTGGAAATAAAATTAGAAGGTGGTAGATATTCTACATGTTTCGGGTGTAGTAACACCCATCATCAGGAAATAAAAAGAAAAGAGAAAATATTCATAAGAGGAACAAACCTAAATGGTGAGTGGTAGTGAACCTCGATGGAGCTCTCATCGAGCCATGGAAAATCAAAAATTGAGAAGTGGGATAATGATTAGAAAAAATTTGATGTATTTAAGTCTTAACACTGACCATGGGCAACAGGTAACAGTGATTAAGAAGAGGCCCGTTTGGGCGAAGAGAAAAATTAAGAAAAGTAAAAAAGGGGATTCTCAGGTCAAGAACTTTCATCTTGGGAACCGTAGAGAGAAAGAAAAAATTATTTATTAAGCCCTCTTTAATTTATGGGAAATTTTTTTTATTTTTTTAAAAATTAGAAGCGTAGAAGGCATAGAACTGATGTAAAATCTTAGTTCATAGTAGAAAAAAGAGGATTAAATTGATTTTTGTTTAATAAACAGTTTTTAATCTTCAAAGTCACTGTTCTACAGAAGCAGACAACCAATTCACAATAGACCTGGACACAAAATAGGTACTAAGCAGGCATAGGTTTATGTCAGAGAATGCTAAAAAATAGCGATGAATGCCAGATAATTTCAAATAATTCCAACGCCGAAGAATGCCAAAGAATGACTAAAAATGCTAAAAATCTAGGTATGTTGGTGTCTGTAAATAGTTTTTAAAATGAAACGTGTTTGTTGGTGTGCGGACAAGATTAAAATTGAAAAAGTTTTATGCATCCGCTGGGAATCGAACCCAGAACCTGCCAATAAAACGTCAAGCGCACTGCCAATTGCGCTACGGATGACCTGATATTCTCTCACTAACGTCGGTCATACAACTTATTCAATTTTATGTTAGTAGTGATAGTCTGGAATCTCCTGCGATTTACAGACCGGAGAGTGTGTTATAAGGGGAAAGGGAACTCACTCTGAGGGAATATCAGGTCCTCCGTAGCGCAATTGACAGCGCGCTTGCAGCTTAATCGAGAGATTCTGGGTTCGATTCTTAGCGGAGGCATAAAACTTTTTCAATTTTAATCTTGTCTGCACGCCGGCAAACACTTTTCATTTTAAAAATGCTAAAAATATTCACCTCTAGTGCAAAAAACATGCTCATTTTGCAATTTGCTACGTAAATAGCTATTTAGCAATTTCCCAAATTTTTTCAGGAATTTGGCAGCTTTCTTTAATTTGGCTTTCTGACATTTTTCTCAAGATAAAATGGACAGACCATAGTAATATGTAGCCCACCAAGACCATTGACTGTCAAACCATTACGTCAAATTTACGATTTTTATGAAACTTATGAAAACCTCAAAATGACAAAGCTTAACAACAAACGCTAATATTTTTGAGAGTAATTTTTGGTGGATTTCCGCTATATTGGAAAAAATACCAAAAAAAATCGATTGGAGATAAGTGTCAATCTTTTCTTTTATTTAAGTTTTCAATAATATTAAAATATTTTAGTCAAATTGACAACAACCCTTTTCAACTTTCATCATCGATACACGCCAATGGAATCCCAGACACTGCATCCATGTAAAAATACTATTCCACCGTAGCTAGCGCGCCAGCAACACACCGGCACCGCCACTAAGAGTCGCAGCGTTAAAATCAAACGATCCCATGACATATACATACCCGCGAATGGCTGCCCCAACAATTCCCTCAGCAACTTTTCGTCCCCAACCTGAAAAAATACCGTCAACCACGAGACCGTTACTGTTCTTCAGATACCGTTTGACGTTGCGCGCTCCACAATGAATGTCTAAACAGGCCTACCGCTGTCGCTTTCTCTCGGTTTGCATCACAGCGTGCAGCGGCGAAGGACGAAATATTAATAATTCCAGAGAAACTGCTTACTTGTACGAAGTGGAGCGCAACACGACGGAATTAAAAGATACCGTTTCAAAGAAGCAGTTACACAGATACCGATCCACCACTACAAAACAACTTTTATCATAGGCGCCACCAATGTTGTTTCAGAGGTATAGTAGGATTGTATACGATTTCTAGACGGGGCTTAAGCCTTTCCCCCCACCCCAGTGCCCAAATATAGGCGTCTAATTGCGCCACTGGCTTTTATGACTGTCACCAGAGGCCTTATTTCTTAAACTTGTGTTGAGTTGTCTACTTGGCCACCCCCGTATTATCATGACGTAACTATGTATGCTAAAAGCTCACCGGCAACGAAACTCAAATAAAAAGAATATTACAATCGCAAAGATGGCGCATAAATCTTCAAATCTAGGTGTGTTTACAACAGCCCGAAAACACGATCGCGAGTCTTCGACGCGCACCGCAACTTTATAGGATAGGAAAATCGAACACTCCTTAAAATTAACGGCTAATAAATTACCCAAACACTCGGTTCTTCGATTAACGCAACTGCTTTCGTATCTCTGTCCATGATTTATAGCAAATAGATAGTAGGAATACAGAGTTCTGATTAAATTACGTATTTTCCGAATGAAAACTCCGTTTTTAAATTTCTGATCACGAAACGAGATTATCAAAGGTTACAAATGCGGGGCATTTTAAATTTAATTTTAGATGCGCATAGGTTTAAAAGCTTATTCACGTAACAAAAAAAAACTGTTATGTCAATAAAAAGTACTTTAGGAAAATTTACGATAAAGAATAATGGTCAAAATAATAACTATCTCACTATATTTAGCAATAATTTATTTCAATCAAGCAAGAATTTCTTAGGATGGTTTCTAACTGACAATTTTTTCAAATATGGAACCTACTTTGTAAATTTCTTAAAATCCACATTTTCTTTAACATTAAGTGTTGATTTCAACATAGAATATATTGCCCATAACGTGGAAGACTTCAGCTTCTTAGACTTTTCTGCAAAATATGCCAACAACACATTTTCGGATATTTTTGTTGCTTTATTTGCTGCACACCACTCTTTAAATTGCCGATATGCACTAAGTATATTACTTATTTTAAAACAATTTTAACAAATATACCTGTTTTGACATTTGTAGAAAAAATGTTGTTTGCAAAGCGAAATAATTTGGTGATCTCGACTGTATTTTTAACTCGACTGCGCCTCGTTAAAAAAATCAGTTCTCGATCACCAAAGTGGCATTTCGCGCACTAGATACAAAAATAACTAATTAACAGCAATCGGATGTATAATAACGAAGTCGTATGTATAATATACGTTATGTGCAGCAGTAGCGCATCAGATTAGTGAGGGGGGGTTCAATTTTGTAAACAATTATGAATATATCAGTTGCGGCTCCTGGAAACAACATTTAGGATGTTCTGCAATATTTCCAATCTATTCCTAACATTTTTTGGATACCCTAGGCATTCGGATCTATTGCGTAGAATCAACTCGCCCTTAAATTTAGGAGGTGTTTGTAGAATCCGTATTTCCAGGACTGTCTGTGGGAATAAATATTCTAAGCAATAATATTTTTACAGGAAAGCAAACCTCGCAGTCTTCTCTACATAATTGAATTACCCTATTAATGGGAGGGAAAATGTTTAACAGGTGAACATGTTTCGGGACCTCGGCCTCATCATCAGCACCAAAAAATACACTAGGTTTAGAAGATTATTTGAAAAATTGACATAGTGTAAAGATTTATAATAAGTATATGGAGCAAGTTATATTAAATTATGATATAAGAAGAAATTTCGTTAAATTATCAAATTAAAAAGAAGTAAAACGATTTTTACTTTTCTCTTCAACATTTGAAGAGGTTTTTAAAAGGGATTATTCCTGTCGGTCCTTCGATTGGTGAGAACAGAATGGTAAAATCATCACTTCAGGAACCACATTATGGATTTTTTTCATTTTGTTCTCACTAGTCGACCGTTTCACTCTAGTGCAGCGGTTCTCAGCCTGTGGTACCTACATGTACCACTGAAAGTACATGTTAATATTTGTGGTGGTACGCAAAAACAGACCTAAAATCAGCAGCAAACAGTAGTAAAAATATTTTTACCATTATATTTTTTTTATCCCTTGGTTAAAATTTCAGCAAATGAATTTCAATTATTTAAATACCTAGCTAGATATAGGTATTTTAGTTAGGTGGTACCTAAAATTATAAGAACAATTTTATGATACATAACTCTAAAAGGTTGAGAACCGCTGTTCAAGTGTATCTTGAGCTCATTGGTACTGATGATGAGGCCACGAAACATGTTCACCTATAAAAAATGTTCCCGCCCCTTAATAGGGTAATTTAATTATCTGGAGAAGACTGAGAGAAAGTATTATTCTGTATCTTCCTAGCTATACTTTAAAAAAATGACCTACTACCATGAATAATGTTTTTGCTATTTTATTAGAAATTTCATTAAATATTGATTGGTTTAAAAATTTCAATCTAATAAATTTTTGTGACGATGTCATTTTGCATACCTAATTACTTCATTTCAGGTCCAATCTAAATTATTTCTGCCAAGTTCTTCCGTAATAATTTCACGTTTTTAATAATCATCCCCATTTCCTGATTTGCATATTAAAATAAAAGAATTAAATGACAAATAAATGAGGATGCCGTAGAGTTGTAAATAATGAACGAGAGCCCGAAACCATAACTCCGGAACAATTAAAGAAAAATGAAGTTAGTGGAAAGAGGTAATTTCGCAGCTAACGAGAGTACAGGGAGCGGGTTTATTTAGGACCAGTTATCACATCTGCATATAAATAGAAATATTATAAAATTCCCGTTCATATTTGGGGTTCAAGCGGGTGTTGTAACTTACCACATTGTCATAAAGTTTGGGGTTGTGACTATAGAGATATTCTGTACAATGTTGTGTACGATATATTGTATGCATTATGAAGGCGGGACAATAAACTTAACATAAACTTTTCTAGCGCTGGCTACAGGACTCCTGTAAGTATGACTTGTGTCTTTACATGTGATTTCTCTCAGTATTTTATTAATTTTTATAAGTTTTTTAAAGAGCTAGGGTATGCTTTGGATGTGTCCAACTTCAGTACTAGATGTCGCCCCAGCCAACATCGCTCTAAGCTTTACGCTTTATATCCATTAAAATAGTTGTGAGAAACCCTTAACCAGCTTTCATCATAACCCTTCTTTCGTATAAACTTTATTAAACGGGGATAAAACTTTATCTCAAATATGTGGATGATGGAGGTGTGAGCTGTAACTATTTATTTAGATGTGCAATTTGATTTGCTACACTGTAGCTTATAAGCATTTCAGTCTATATTACTAGATTGTTAAGGAAAAAGCTCGGAAACTTAACCGATTCGGTAACAACATCACTACTGTTTACAGATATTTCCATGGCAGGTGTTCGACTGACATTGCCCACTTGATTCCACGTAGAGCAATGCAAAACAGAAATACACAGCGAACAACTGCCGCTCATCCATATGTTGTTCAGCTTAGTACTCCTCGAACTTCATTGTTCAAGAATTCTTTCATCTGGAGAACGTCATCTTTGTGGAATGATCTTCCTGAGGTCGTGTTTCCCAATGAATACAATCTTCAACGTTTCAAGACCAACGTTAATCGCTTTTTTCGCATTCGCACCGCTCCCAGAGCGCCTTAAAGGATTTTTCCTACAGTGCAGGTGTCTTATCATAAAAAAAAAAAAAAAAAAAACTGTTTCTCTGTCATGCGGACAAGACAGAGAAACTGTACAGCACATAGTTTGCCATTGCGAGTCACTAGATCGGAAGAGGCAACAAATACTCGAGCAACCGAAATTGGAACCAGAGGACATCCTTACCCTCTCCCCAGTTGACCTATACAAACTAGTGCAAGGAACTGGGATCACGGAGTGGTTGTAACAACCAAACAGGGTGAGCACAATGGGCCAAACCTGGCCTAAGTGCATCTGGCACACGGACGGGCCCTCGAAAAAAAAAACAACATCACTAGAACTGAGTGTTGTCATTCCAGTTAAGTATTATTTAGATCTTGAAACTAAATCACTACGATGGCTAATCACAAACATGAAGATGGGTACTACGTTACTTTTGATTGCAAAAATTAGTCAATATTAATACAATATGCTTTAATATCAGAAAGAAACATCTTTATCGATAAAGCGTTTAGAGATTTTTACTCCCCTGGTACCGTCTATTAATTTGCTGGGGGTCAATCTGGGAGGTAATATGTCTTGGCATGATCACGTTGCCGCAATTGCCAAGGCAGCTGCACAGAAACTTGGTGTACTTTTCCGCACCAAAAGGTTGTACACACCTCATCAACTGTTGACACTACAAAGCCCAGATTCGACCATCATTAGAATATTGCTCTCATGTCTGGAGCTCTGCACCCAAGCACACCCTTCGGCTACTGGATTCCATTCAAAGGAGAGCCGTTCGTCTGATCGGCGATCCCGAGCTGACCAAGACCCTCGATAGCCTGGAGCATCGAAGACAGGTTGGTGATTTGGCTCTCTTTTACAGATATTTCCATGGCAGGTGTTCGACTGACATTGCCCACTTACAGTGCAGGTGTTTTATCATAAAAAAAAGCAATAGTATAATAATATAGCATATATTAAAATGTTAGAAAAGAGATATTTAAATAATTATAACATAATTATCATCAAAATATTTATTAATGGTACATTAATAAGATTTTTTCAATAATTAATTTTTTTTTATGTAAACTAGGGTAGTCAATCTTGAAACATTTTCCTAATACCGGGATTTTCTACATTTGTACTACTAATTCCGGGATTAGATGTACAAAAAGAATCAGATAACATTCAAAAAGTTTTATTATATTAACTTAAAAAACAAAATTTAACAATTAAACTCCTAAAAAAGTATGCAACAAAAGAGTTTTAGGTTTATACATTTAAAAAAAATATTGTGCGTCTAAAGTTTTATCTCCCAGCCTCAAACGTATTTTATGATATAAAAACCCTGCAGAAGAGAAACATCTCTCAGATTCCACGCTTGTAGGCTGAATGGTTACATGCTTAAAAAATCTATATTTATCCCGGGATTAACAGGTCTAATTCTAGTTTTCCTTTCAGGTTCCCGGGACCCTGAGATCCCGGAATTGACATTCGTAATGTAAACTGAAAGATGATAAAAAAAAAATTTAGAATAATAAATTGCATAATTTTTATTAGTGGAAGATTTTAAATGATATGAATTCCTAAAAATTTGATAAAGTTAGAATTGTTAATTATTTCATTGTCTAAAATAATATTATTAAGTAAATATTCAAACGTTAATATGACGGTTTTAATAACATTAAAGAAAGTAGGTTAGAATCATACCTCTTTTTAATTCTTACTAATTATTTTAAATTAATTTATGACAATATTCACGCTACCATAATTTTGTTATATCATCAGCAAACATACTACTTAAACTTCCCTTTAATAAAAATTGACATAAAGGTAATTTATTATATAGAATAAACATAGAAAAGGACCAAGAACAGAACCTTGAGGTACTCCACAATCAACTTTATTATTTTTGATATCTTACCATTTAAACATACTACTGGAGCACTTTATTCATTATTAATTGTATTTATTTTGTTTCAGGTAAGCAACAATTTCTTTTTAAAACATTATTGGTAAGTATCAAAAAATATTAATTTAGCTTGATTTGGATATACATTTAATTAATAATATATATTAATTAAACTTCGCTGTCAATCCCACATTAGAAATCGACCAGTTCTGACATTCTACGATTTTAGAACAGTTTTGTATTGTAAATATGTTTTTTATTTTTCTTTAAATTTATGAAGAAATACAAATTTAATACATGCTGTATTCTTTAATAGAACTAAAATTATATTTGTACCAACATCCCGGTTAAATTATCATTAGAACGATTTAATTGCAATAAGATCATCATCAATACAAAAGTGTCAATGGCATATCAAAATAATGCTTTACGATAAAATTACAACTGGGAGACTACATATAAGATTTAAATATGTCGCTGATATAAATTTAAAACCCTTTAATTTAATAAATTAAATAGGCTAAGTAAAACTCAATAAACCTTAAAATAGATAAATAATAACTACTTTTATTACCAAAAAAAAAAAAAAAAGAATTTAAACTGTGAGTTTACAATGTCAAGATTTTACGTATTTAAAAAAAAGAAAATTTTTTACTTATCCTATCCACAGAGTTAGAAGCGAAGTCTAGCAATGCTATTCCCTCCTCCTAACCATTCAAAAACAATTTTAAAAAATGTTTATAAACGCAACAGAGTAAATAGGGATATAAATATAATCATGTGATTGAGACCATGACTTTGTGATTTTTGTCTTCCTATTTACGTTGTTACTTTGGTCTCTTTGAGAAAATGGACGATTTTTTCGAATGTAAATAGGGATGTTTCGAAATGTAACTTGAACATACAATAAAAAAAAAACTATTTATTGTTAATAGTAGTTTGTAAAACAAGAGTGGATATCCATATCTCACAAGGAAGTAACTTGAGCACGACGCCGTAGCTGTAGTGCTCAAACTTCCGAGAGAAATATGGACAATCGAGACTGGAGTTGTACAGTATATTTTTTCTACGACTCAACTTCCAAACTTCATGCTCAAAATTTTTAAAAAATATTTAAATCGGACATTATAAATTGCCTTTTTAGTGAACGTGAACTTGTGAGAAAGAAACAATTGAAGAAAAATTCATTTCGTTGGCAAATACATGGACCAAATTACATTATAACATATTATAAAAAATCACTTTGAATATATCTATCTTTATAACATTCGACCTTTTGTAGAATAACAGACAAAGAGCGATATATTTATTAATAAAAATGGACAATTTCTCTTTCTAAACCATGACCTTTGCCTGCTTGAGTAATAAACCCGAACAAACCCCTTTTTTCTGTGCAAAATAATACGAACACATACTAACCTTAATACTATTAGTTAAAATTAATTTTGTCTAAAAATGTTACAGTTTCGTCTGTTTTATTTGGTTTTATGTATTCATCTTCATGTTCCACTATTTAAGAAAGATCTACCAGTTATTTTGGGGTTGGATCTCCGGTCAAAATATATCAGAAAATATGGCGGTAGACAAATATTTGCATGGCAAGAAACCAACCAAAGTTAGTGTATAGTACATTTTACGCATTAAAATTGTTTTTGAAATAAGAAAGTGCATCTGTGCACAAATCTTTAGTTCGACAGATATATATTTTGGTATTAAGTTGTACCGGGTGAGTCAACGATTGCGCGGAGTAATTTTAAGCCTTGAAGATAAAATTTGTCGACAATAAACTTTTATCTTAAGGTATGGTTGGATATCAGGCACATTTTAAAAATATTTTGAATTATACAGGGTGCGCCCAAAAAGTAAGGTGTCAAAAAGGTACATTTTTTTAAATGGGACACCCTATATATTGTATTATTTTCTGATTCCTCACAAAATTCTACGCTTATTTTGTAAATGTCATATGTCTAAATTCAATAGTTTTTGAGATATTGACGGTTAAAATATGGCATTTTCAGACTTTGACAGGCTGTAGCATTGGAACGGTTCATCTTAGAGAAAAATGATTTTCACCTCCCTATCTCAGTTTTTTAGTCTCTATCCAAAGAAACCAACCTCCGGTTTACCATGTTAAACCAAAAAAGCGGTTTTAACGGTTTAACATGTTAAACCGGAAATAGTAACGTTTAGATAGAGAATAAAAAATTAAGATAGGGAGGTGAAAACCATTTTTCTCTAAGATGAACCGTTCCAATGTTACAGCCTGTCAAAGTCTAAAAATGCCATATTTTAAACTTCAATATCTCAAAAACTATTGACTCTAGACATTTCACATTTACGAAATAAGCGTAAAACTTTGTGAGGAATCAGAAAATAGTACAATATATAGGGTGTTCCATTTAAAAAAATGTACCTTTTTGACACCCTACTTTTTGGGCGCACCCTGTATAATTCAAAATATTTTTAAAATGTGCCTGATATCCAATCATACCTTAACACAAAAGCTTATTGTCGACAAATTTCATTCATTCTTCAAGCCATAAAATTGCTCCGCGCAATCGTTGACTCACCCGGTACACCTTTAATTTTCGTACCATTTCGTGCACTCCTTTTGTGTAGACATAGACTCTGGGATAAATATTTTAATGTAAATTAAAAAAGAACACATTTCATGGGACAGATTTTCATATTTTTGAAGTATATTATTACCTCTCTTTTCTCAAGTGTCAGAAAACGATTAGTAAACTTTTCAACACGTAAATTTGGTTTCTTTGTAATTGACCACCGTGATTGGTCAATTTCATATCCTAACTAGGATGGATATGAAATCATATCCGTTCAGTTAATCGGAATAACCCACTTTTTCAATAGATTTAGTGTAAATAAAACAGCTAATTTCCATGTGGGAGTAGAACAAATATTAAATGTAGCTATGTACTAAATACATCCTATTACAGGCTAGATATGTTATAGCGTTTTCCTACGACCACCTATGAAAATGAGAAAAAAAGCACGGTTAACTTGGCTCGAAAGCGACGAATATCACACGCGTGTTGAAAGAAAATATTTCAACTCTAGAGTGGAAATACAAGGCACACTATTTAATTTAGGCGATGCCAATTTGACAGACCACACCTATTTATTAAAAAGAACAAATTTTAGAAAGCAGTTTAGTTTATTGTTTCAAATCATAGGTTTTTTTAATAATTCTTTGTGGTCGTAGGAAAAATAGTGTACATTACTCGTGTGAAAGTGATTATTCTAAAACTCGGAGAATTTCCGCACTCGGCTGACGCCTCGTGCTAAATATCTCCTCGTTTGAAAAGTATCACTTTCATTACTTGTTATGTAATATACTATTTTCTCTAAAAGTAAAAAAATAATTTCATACCCACACCGCTCGAAATGACGACTAGATGGCGTTGCTACTAAATAACAGTGCATAAGGATAACACTAAAACTTAAAGATTATATATCTTTAATCTTTTAATATCCAAAAACAAAAGAAACAAAAAGTAAGCAAAAGTAAAAATGACATTATTAGTAGGAACTTCCAAAGAAAATACTAATTTAAAGATCCATTGTTCCCCTACAAAGGAAAAAGTGTTTAAAAACTTTTTAGAAACTTTAATACGAAAAAAGAAAGAAAATTACGAGTTACAGTTCTCTCAACGGAAAGGAAACGAACTAAGACGCCCTGATTTTGTCATTACCAGGCCTAATAGGATCTTTCCTAGAATCATCAGGGAGAGAAAATCGTTTCATTAAAATAACGAGTTTCATTCTCACTCTGGTCATTGTAATTTCTTTGTCGCTTTAACAAAATTGAAATATGCATTATGGTCCGTAATAGCGGGAGTAGGCAGTTTGATTAAAATGGCGTCGAAGATATCCCACAAAATTAATTTATATGGTGGGGGCGAAGAAAAATGGTAATTACTTAATATATTTTATTTCTGGAGTATTTTTCTTAAGATTTTTTATGAAAACATATATATAATATAGTATATTTCACGTAAACGACGATGACATACGCCATTTCTAGTAACGTAAAGTAAAAAAGTGTTTGTGAAAATAGGATAATTTAATTGTAGTTCTAATTAAACAATTCTCAAACAAGAATTACATAAGTAAAATTTGTTATATTAAAAAAACACACACAATTTGGAATAAAAATATCAGAAAAACATTTTCATTTTATTTTTTTTCATAAGTTAATATTTTGGTTTAAAGCACCCATTTAATTTATAATATAAAATATAGATACAACTCGCAGTCGTGGGTCCAGTAATATGGATAATTCACTACGGTTTATCGGTGCATTACATCGCAAACACGGTGACTATTATTAAAAAATGACTCACCGGATATACTTGCAATGCAATAGTTGTGATCCAAAATAAATAAATATCTAAAAATATAAACAAACGTTACAATAAAAAGTCAACATATGTTTTGTTGTCAGACACAAATTTATCGACAAAGATTTTCAGAACATTTTAAATATCTGCAACAAAAATAAAATAGTTTGTAAATTAAAACATTAGTAATTTTTCAAATTTTCAGGACTAGATTTTACCCTTCCTTTCTACTTCCCTTAATTTTTTAAAAATTCTTACAGATCCATCTCGGTAACCAACTATACCACATAAAATAAAAATTATTAATGCTGTAAATTTTACGAGTCGGTTTCTGACACTTGACAGAAATGAGGTTAAGTATATACCTCAAAAATATTCAAATCTGTCAAATGAAACTTGTTCTTTTTTAGTTTAAATCAAAACATTTATCCCACATTCTAGGCATTTCCAATTTTTTGGTGCGAAAATTGATGGTATAATCCCAAAATATATTTCTACCGAAATATTGTTATTTTCTGATCGAACTAAAGATTTGAGCACAAAATTACTTTCTTATTTAAAAAAATTCCAGTTTTCCACTCATTTCTAGATAATTACTACACGATTTAATGCATAAAATGTACTACATACCTACAAAATGATTGGTTCTGTGCCATGCAAATATTGGTTCGCCACCATGAAGGTGTACTTACAACTTAATACCATAATATATGTCTGTCGTGCTAAAGATTTGTACACAGATGCACTTTCTTATTTAAAAAAAAATAATTTAAATGCATAAAATACCCTATATACTAACCTTGGTTGGTTTCTTGCCATGCAAATGTTGGTCCACCGCGATATTTTCTAATATATTTTGAACGGGGATCCAACCCCAATCGATCTTAAAACTTTTATTATACGAAACAGATGTAGAAAATTAACTGGTAATTCTTCGTTAAATGGTAAAACATGATGATGAGTAGATAAAATCAAATAGACGAAATGATAAGATTTCGAAAAAAAAATTAATTCAATTATTACTTAAGGTTTTAAGGTTATGTTATTTTTACAATATTGTCACTTCTCTTTTCATGTTATCGTGAAAAACTTTATCATAGCAAACATTAAGTTCAGATTAATGAACAAAGGCCGTGTTTTACTGTTTAAAACGAATTCTACAGCTATTTTGTTGTACTTTCGGAGTTTTAATTCTTGTGCAAGCAGAGAAAAAATCCACAACCCCTTTATTCTTGTGTGCATTTCAGCAGAACAATTAATCAAAATGGCTATGGTTGAAAGAAATAAATTGTTCATTTTTATTAATAAATATATCGTTTTTTGTCCGTTATTCTGCCAAAGGCCGAATGTGAAAAACAGAGATATAGTCAAAGTGATTTTGTGTACCTACATATAAGAAATGATCCAAATTAATAAATATGTTACAGTGTAATTTGGTCCATGAATTTGAAAACAAAATAAATATTTCATTTTCTAAAATATTTCTCACAAGTTGACGGCCAACCAAAAAGACAAGTTATAATGCCTATTTAAATAATTATTTTTAATTTTTAGTATGAACTTCGTAAGTTCGAAGTAGAAAAAAATATACTGTACGTCGTGCCCAATTTACTTCCTCGTGCGATATGGGCATCATATACACTTTTGTTGTACAAACCACTATTCCCAAATGTTGCGAACTCTTTGCCGGTCACTGCATACTGTAGTAAATTAAATTTTATTAATGTTAACTATGTTTTTTCCAACTCTATATTACTTTTTACATGTCCTATATTTATTTAGACTATGGTAAAAATATTGATATACTTTAGTAGTAACGTTACACCAAACTAGTACGATATAATTGCAACAAATTGCTTTGATAAACCGAACTCTCTCGAAGCTTCTAATGTCTAAAGCTAATTTAGATTTTATGCACTACAGAATTCTACTAAAGATATATTTCCTGGTAGCAAATGTTTGCCATCGTCGGCAAACATTCTCTTACATTTTGCGCTCTACGTAAATACGTGGTTATTTCGCTAACCCCTTTAAACAATCGGAAGACCTGCCAAGATATATAGAGTGGTTTATCTAATTATTGGAAGTGATTATTTTATCAAAGTTGAAGATTGCGAGAATGTTCATCAGAGTCATATATTACTGATATGTCCCTCAAAATGGTAAGAGTTTTAGTTTACGATAATGACTATATGTAACTGTGTATATTATTAATGACTGCTACTTTAATTTGAGTCATGATTATTTGCCAAACTTTTTTGATTTCTATTAAGAAGGAAAAGCGCCAAAATTAGTTTAATAAAAAACTACTAGTAGGCGATTCAGTATTAACATTTATTAAGTGTTATAGTTAACATAGCTTTTAAGCTATTTCTTAACTTGTATTTGCTTTTAGTAATTCTTAAAAATGAAATTGGTTGTAGGGGCCCTAGGCCCGTAAAACAATCCGGGGCCCCTAATGATGGACATCCATAGAGACAATTATAAGCTGGGAAGGAGAGTGTAACCAACAAATGATGGCTTGGTATGCGATATCAAATATTTCTCCTATTAAAAGTAACATTTAAAATTTGCAAGAACTAACCGCCCCCTCCCACCTAACTTTATAGCATTTTTTTTTCATAATAAGTTACAAAATAATCATCTATTATGCTCATTGATATCAACTAAGTCTAACAAATAGTCTTAAAATAGGTTTATGCTATAGAAATCAAAAAATCATTTTAAAAAATTTTTAAAATAAATATGACCTACAAAGATGCTGATATAGGTCGAAGAACAAATTACGATTTCCGCCTCTCGCCTGTTGACTAATAACCGGCACAATGCTTGTCGGGCCCTTTTATCCGTTCGCCTTCCTTCGTGCGACTATTTTTAAATTAATAAGATAATTTTGGATAAATTTATATGTATATGTATTCTTGAATGAATTTAAATCAAAATAAAAAATCTTCCTATAACAATCATTTTAAAATTTATAAATATCATATTTTACCAGAAACTATAAAGAAACCGTCGGCGTCCTGTCATTAAATAACAAAAAAACAACTAAAATATATAGGAGTAATCCTAGATAGAAAATTAATGTTAATCCCAAACACTACACACATACTACAAAAATACATACCAACCACACAACAACTCTTCCAACTACTAAACTACGGATCACACTTTTCACCACAAAACAAACTTACAATCTACAGAGAAATAATCAGACCTACATTAGCGTACGCCGCACCGATCTGGTGCAGTATCACAGACAGACAGTTTAATAGGATACAAAAGCTGCAAAATGAAATGCTTAGATATATTCTGTCAGCTCCTAGATGGACTTCATTGAGAGAACTGCACCAAACAATAAAGACACGACACATTATATAATACGTACATAACCTAGTAACAAACTTTTACAACACACAGACACAAAACTCACAAATAACACGAAACATCAACAAATTAAAATTAATTAACCAATAATTTCCATAACTAACCACGTACTAATAGGCAACGACAACATTTAAAGCCCGCCCAAATTGTCTCTCAAGCCTTCCGCAAACATTTCGCTACCCTGTACCTGACTAAATTAAGCTGGTTTTTTCGTTCGCTTTTTCACTAAACTCCAAGCATGAAATGCATAAAGCAAAAAATAAATACCAAAAATTATATCAAACTACAAGTAAAATAAATTCCCTTTTTTTGATAGCAGTAAAGATTACGGAACTGCTTGAGCAAAATTTCCAAACGACAAAACAATTTTTACATACCGTTTTGCCTAAAATATCAGCCACCACAGCGCTGCCATGTGGGCGACCTGGGTACCTGTACCTACTAGGAACTATATTTATTAGGTAATATCTTAAGTGTGTAAAATGTTAAAAAGAACCATTTTTATGAATAAAGAGATTTTAAAACTAACTAAAATAATAATAATAAATATAAAACATTAAAATAAATATTATTATTTTATTTCGTATACGTTGTAACGTTGTACTATAAATCTCCATTCGTGTAATTAATTTTATTCAATTCTACTTATGAAAATTAGAAGAAAAGTACGTTTTTTATTTTACACTGTATGGTAAATGTGAGTTATTTGGTATTCCTTACACAGTTTTATTCTTTTTGAGAGCAAAACGAGTCCTTTTTTAGAAGAAAAATTATTATTACAAAAAAAAACGTATCAGTTAAATAAAACTTTTATTACAGCTGTTTTTTATTTAAGAATTTACATTGACAAAATAAGAAAGAAATCTTATTTCAGAATATATTAAGAGAAATTTTGCTGATTTGCAACTTTTAAAAGTTTTTATATCATCAGCATTGCGAACAATTTTCCGGAACAGCTCATTTTATTTCGGTTGATTAGATTTTACCGCCGTATTTTTATAACTTTTTCCATTTAAATTAGACTTTAAAATCCTAACGGGTTTTAATTTGCGAAGTAAGTCGAACAGTGTTTTCATTTTAGGAAAGTATTAGATTATTGCGAGTTTTATGCGTCAATTAGAATATTTTTTAAAGTTTCGCTCCCCTGGCGCTCAGGGGTACTTTTTATATTTACGTGGAATTTTACTTAAAAGTTTCAAAACTTTCTTTTTTATTTGTCATTTAAATATCTCTTCTTATTTTATTCAACGATTAAAATTTAATGAAATTGAATAAATATTGCTTTTGCATTAAAGTACACAGGGACGTCAAAGGTAATGGGTTCCCTTGGGCACAATTAGACAAAGGCAGGCTGTTTCGTTCTTGTTAGGACTCATCAAAAAGCTAAAACATGTAAGAATTGCCAATGCAGCGAAAATATGCTTTCAAGATATTTTTAAGGATAAATATAGGATGCAAACCTAGTATCTCCGTCTTTAGGAATCAACTCAATTCAAAAAATAGCCATCAGACGTGAAAATATAAAACTAACGCGCTGCAGTAGCCCACTGGGGTGCCGCACCACACATCGTGCTTAGAGGTTTTGGTTTTCTGATGAGTCCTTACAAGGACGAAACAGCCTGTCATTGTCTAACTATGCCCCAGGGAACCCATTACTTTTGGCGTCCCTGTTTACTTTAATGCAAAAGATAGATGCACTACTTTGTCTGCCTGCCGCTAGAAACTTTCTTTCTATTTTACTTCTACGGACACTTAACTCTACTACGGTATTGCTTTTAAAATAAAAATACTATTTATGAGCAGTGATCACTATTTTATTTTGTTTCCTAATTCTACGCAAACTTGGTATTTATTGTTATAAATACTGAATAATTAATGTATAAACAAAACAGCGTTTCATTAATTATTAATACCGAGGTTTAATTTGCAATGTAGAGACTTTTCGTTTTAGAGAAGTATTAGATTATTTGCTATATTAAGTGGTATAGGTCATTTGGTAAAATTTTTTATTTTTTATTTGTTGGTACGAGATGTCGTTGTTCGTTATATTGCCATTGTACTGTACCTTTTAACGCGTTTCTTACCTTGGAAGTTTTAAAGATGAAAGTGTGTTTAGGGTTTGTGATTAAGTATTAACTTACAAAAGGGCAGGTTAATGAAAGATAAAAGGTCTGGTATGTAATTTAATATATTTGTTATAAAGGATTGATCATATATGACAAAGCAACTGGCTGCAAGTTTTCCTGGTATAACCAAGGATGTGAAAAAATCTCATTGAGCCTGATGGTACTCCAGGGATTCGGGCGCCTTACCCTCAATTATCAGTATACTTGTAAGTTTGACGTCTTAAATGGGGCCTGATTGATACGAGTAAGTACTGGGCGGATATCGTTGAAACCCTTCGTTCGTTAGCATTCTATCTATTTCGCCACAGACCGAATTCCGGGTAAGCCTGTACTTATTTCAGGGGGTACTAGCCAGTGGCGGCGCCAGCAGCCACAAGTGTGCCCGATGAATTTTGAGTGGACACTACCCAAATCAAAAATGACTTCTAAAAAAAGGCTGCCGCAAGGTCATTGTTCTCTTGAATATAACATACAATACCTCTCATTAAAACTTTCATAGCCAAATCCCCCTTTCCCCCCAGAAATTCCATTACAAAACCGAATCCATCAAGTTTGGGTGGGCGCTCATGTTTCTAGGGCTGGCTAGTGCTCACTTTGCCCCTTACCCCCCCCCCCCCCCCCCCCCCCCCCCCACGCCGCCGCTGGTACTATCTCAGTTGTCGAAGATAACGAATGGTTGATAATGTAATAAAAGACAATGCCGTAAATGCAAAAGTAATATGATCTTAAGAAATAAAGATGGTATTATTGGTTCAAGAGGGCGACACAACCCGCGGTGAGTTTAATATAATATTGGTTCTAAATCAGAATAGTAATTTTTTGAAGATTGGAGACAATAATGTTTCTTAAATGATAGAGGTCATGTTATATATACCCCCCCTGGATATCTATGGAAAAAGTATAGCTGCAAAAAGTGCCCTGCGACTGAAAGAGTCGAAATTCTGGAAGGAAACCAACTACGGGCACAGCAGTATACTAAAGATACACCCGGGGAATAATCTACGAGACCCGACTGATTACTCTGTCCCAATAACATGCTTCGATAAAAGGTATTCTATACTCATTCCGAGTAGGGAAGAGTGGGAAGGCAATCAGAATATAACGAAAATAGATCACGCAATCTTCACAGACGGTTCAAAAATGGACGTTGGTGTGGGAGCCGGGGTCTTTTCCGAAAGTTTACAAATACAGAAATCGTATAGACTCCCCAACTATTGTAGTATTTTTCAAGCAGAAGTACTGGCAGTAGAGAAGGCGGTCAATATCTTGCAAGAACACCTTGGCCTGGGAGTAGCCTTGTCAATCACCATCTTTAGCGATAGTCAGGCTGCGATTAAGGCAATCTGTTCCAGCAACGTTAAATCAAAGCTCGTAAAGCGATGCCGCAACAATCTATGCACACTTGGCAACCAACATCGGGTTATTCTGTGCTGGGTTCCTGGACACTCCAAAATAGATGGCAACGAGGCTGCCGATGCGCTCGCAAGAGGGGGCGCAGGCATGCCAGCTGATCTAGCAGACAATACAGTGAACAAACCACTGGGATTGGTCAAAGAGGAGATTGACTACATGGCCAAGCAGCTTGCACAGAACAGATGGACATGGTTGACAACCTGTAGTACATCTAGGCAACTGTGGCCCACATTCGATAAAAGAGAACCGCAGAGCTATTGAGACACATTCGAAAAGACGTAAGAAATATTACTGCGGTTGTTACCGGACATTGCCTCTTCGGTAGACATGCCGAACGTATGCAAATACCCACTAACGACTTCTGCAGAAGTTGCAGAGATTAGGAAGAGGAAGAAAGTATTCAACATTTTCTGTGTGAATGCCCTGGCCTCGCAAGAAGAAGGTTCACTACTCTGGGTGAACCATCTTTCGATAGCCTGGAGGAACTAAGCAACTTACAACTTGGACGGCTAAGCAGGTTTCTAAACAGTAGTGGCTGGTTTCAATGAGTTGTTAAAATCCTTCTGCGGTGTACGTCGCACTAACCATCAGAGATCTGATGAAGGTGGGTTCTACGGAACACGTGTGGTATCACAACGGACCTAATTAGGACTACGTGAGACTGTTTGGGTCAGAACCAAAGGTCTGCCACTCTTACCTAACCTAATCTAACCTAAATGATAGAAGAGTTTTGGACTTGCATTATCCTTATTTGTTTTAAATCACAATGTTTCAACTTAAGATATATGCCAGTTTCTGGAGATACTTAAATAAAGACAACGCAAGTCTATAGCTCTTCTATACTCAATAGCTATTACTCTTTCAAACTGAACATGAATACTGTATTCACCTAAAGACGACTGGAGATAGTTACCAGTTGAAACCTTGTGATTTAAAGCAAATAAATACAATGCAAACCTTATTCAAGTTATTGTTTATTATGTTTGTTTCATATAACAGACCTGCCATTTAATTGCTGTTGAGTGAATTTGCATTGTGATGACTCATTATGATGGCTTTAGTAAAATCAGGTAAAAAATGCATACTTTACAGTTCGAAATATTCCGTTAATAAACTAACGAGCTATAATATGGCGAAACACGTGTAGGGACTGGTGAAAATATAATAACTTTGTTTTTTGCACTTTTTAGTTTGATACCCAAATTTCACATTTTAGAAATTCATATCTAACAAGTTTTTGTTCGTTTTATTATTGTAACGATTCAATACCCATTCAGAATTTTTAAATATCAATCGTTTAAATGTAAAATATGCCATTTATTATTTACACTTATATGAATAACAACAAATATTTTATAACATATCGGGAAAATATAATCAATCAATTATTAGTAGAATTAATGTGCAAGTTTGAAATGGAAATAATGTTCTTTGATCATTTAAAATGAAACCAATTACAAATTATTGTTTTGCATGTTTATAAATAAAAGCCAATAGAGAATCAATTACAGCACTTGCATTTTTGTTTTTATTATTTTTTTAAATTCAATTAAAAACTAAATTGATAACTTGCTAGCTAGGCTTTGTAGTATCATTGAAAAAACAGCAAAAGTCGAAGAACTAGGTGGTAACGAAAGTCCCAATAGTCGATATCTTTATAAATTATATTATTTAACAAGATTATATTTCTTTAACTTCGAAGATCATCAGGACGCTACTAAGAGCTAGTACACTTAGGCCAATATAAGGCCCATTGTATTCCCTATCATCTGGGTAATGTTAGCCAGAGGAGACCTACAGCTTAACGTGGAATCCGAACAGGGTGATTCCTAAGTTGATACTTCTTTTTTAGCTGTGTATAGAAGGCATTAAAATAAACAACATTTTCAAATACCTTTTTTCAAAAAACTTAAAAATACAGAAGAGATACAGAAGTAAAAAATCTAAGTGCGAGCCTGGTCATCAAAACGTATCCCGCTATACTTTCTGTTGTTTTTCTTGTCTTTTATTAGTCATGCAATTTAAGGTTGGTTTTTCTGAAGCAAGTTAATTTTAAATTGGTGACAATGGTAAAATTTGAAAACAATAAACTAGTAGATATGGTGCTAATTTACTGTGAGTGTCGTCAAAGTGAGGCTGCTGCTTCGAGATTATACGCAGAACGCTTTCCCTTGCGGGCTTATCCTACATCCAGAAGTTTTCTTAATGTTATTCAACGGGCAAGTTAGGCAGGACCGTATTTGATCCGTAGTGTAATAAATTAATGTAAGTACCTTATGTTTGAGTTTTTTGATGACCAGGCCCGCACTTAGATTTTTTACTTCTGTATCTCTTCTGTATTTTTAAGTTTTTTGAAAAAGGTATTTGAAAATGTTGTTTATTTTAATGCCTTCTATACACAGCTAAAAAAGAAGTATCAACGTAGGAATCACCCTGTATGTTACTATAAACTACATTCCTCCGTTGCTGGCCGCAATCGCAGACCTCGTTACCGCTCCTTGACCAGTGTTGTCGCCAACCGCAAACTGAAACGTATTAAAAAAATATTTTTTTTGAACACTGACGAGGGAAAACTTATAAATATAGTGACTAAATATTTGATTATTTATGACACAGGTGATGCTAATTAACGGAATATAATAAATAGAAAAATAACAAAAAGCTATCGTCAAATTCCTCTTTCAACAGAAGGCTCATCATCGTATAGGGATCAAACCTCGTCCGACATTCAATCATAGTAGGTTAGAACCGATTGTAATCTTTTTATCATGGAACCTACTGTAACCAGAAGGGGACCGGTTTTAGAGTCTCTTGCTGCATTCTATATTGCATTGGTACTACCGCAACGCAGATCGCAGTATGTTTTCTATGTGCTTCTGCAACCTACCGTTTAAAGTCTACTGTCACCTTCGGAATCATAACTTTATTTTGTTAAGGATTTTTAATTTTAAAAAAGGACTGCAACCAAGTATTTTCAAATTATGCATTGGCCAGTTATTTCGAGGAATACCCGCCATAACGTCGCGACACGTAGGTTCGTTCTTTTCAAAGATCTAAGTCCTATGTAAGAAATACTATGGAAGAAAATAGGCTTGATTGCTTTGCCAGTTTAAATATTCATAGACGCTTAGCTGTGTCTTTCTTTTTTGAACTGATTGGGTCAAAGCGTCGCTATTTTCCCATTCATTTCTTGTGATCAAGTGGAATGCCACTGATTGACGGAAAGATATAGATAAAGTCTCAGTAATTTTTAAAGAAAGAGGAACCAGGAGGTTGAATTTGGTTTTGTGAATGTATATTACTTTATTCGTGTAGGCACTTAATCTTTTTTTTAGCAGCTAAGTTATTTCCTCCCCTTTTCTTTTATTTTAGAGACGTTGTGCTTTTCTCAGAATTAAATTTTGGTGCTCCACTATCAAATTGAATTGTAATTGTGTTCTTAGAATTTTTATCCGTCTTCGTACAAATAGATACTATTTTGTTAACATTTATCACTCACTACTTTTTAGGTTTTATTGCCAGATTGGTGGTTGTGATAAAATAAAAGACTTTTCAAAACAATTTTGTTGTATTTTAAATTAACAGGGAGTACATCGCATCGAGTTCAACCCAAACCAGCTAGTAGTCCTTGAAAGATACCTGGAATAAGTCCTTTCGTTGATTCTTGTGTTTGAAGCTAAAATTTAAGAAGGCAAAACATCATTGTAAATATACTTTTTTTTCTACAATTATTTAATAGAAAATGTGCATTAAAAATCTTCTAAAGGTAACTCTATATAATAAAAATAAATTTAAACTCACAATAGTTGTTTGAGTTACAAATCTAACAGTGAGTTGCATAAAGAAAAATTTTAGATCGTACAAAAAAGAGAAATAGTCCTAAGAAAAACCTAAAAAAAAAACGAACCACATCTTCCAACTCCAACACGAGGACACTTGATGATGCAAAAAGTTTAAATAGCGATCGCAATCTATTTTCGATTCTGAAAACCCTTCTATCTAACCTTCTTTTAATTCAATGTTTTCCATTTTACTATACCTACTTACTTTTGGTTGTCCTTTGCCATGTTGTGATTCATCAGCCGGTTGGGGAAATATAGATCCAATATTTATATTGATGTCTGGACTGAAGTCTACAAATTATTAAAGTAACTTTTTAATGCATTGTACTCTTTGAATTAAAAGACTAAAATAAAGAAGTCTTTCAACATCCCCCTATAGATCGTTATGGTATTTCAAAATGGCCGGCTTGTTTCTGATAAATCAGTGGTCTATTCTGGTAAGGACATTTTAAAATTATTTGAAATGTAGACATCAAACATTTTTTTTAACTGATTTTGTTTCATATTGACAACAACAATATTCACCTGAAGACGACTTCAGATGATACTAACCAGTTTAAACGTTGTGATTTAAAACAAATAAAGACAATACAAGTCCTAAAAAATGTATTAGTTAGAAGTAATATGTAGCATCCATGTGATAAATAAATTTTGTCACTAAGAATGACCGCCGGCCATATCTCAGAAACTAGTAATCGTACAGCATCCAGGTAAATTTTTTTATGACAAAAGTGCCCAAGAGAAAATGCTGAAAATTATTTTTAAGTTCCACATTTTGCCGCAAGAGGGCGTAATTCAAAAGTAAATTTTAAAATTTTGCATATCTCCGAAAATTCCACATTAAGGTATATCTTTGATAACACCATTAAAAAGCTTGGACAATTATGCATCATTTTGGTTTTATGCTCATTGGCGTACCGACTTTAATAAGACGGGGGGAAGCTGTTGAGGGTGTAATCAGTTAAATCGCTGTAACTTATCCGATTTTAGCAAACTAAAGACTGTTTGGAAGAGAAATGTATGCACTTTCACCAGTCGTATTTAGTTGTCCATAATAGTTCTTAAAAAAAATGCTGCGCAATTTGCAATAATAACACATTTTTTTATTTTACTCCGAGAAAATAAATCATACGGTATAATTATGATATCATAATCGAAATGTAGATGAAATTTGCTAGAAAAAATATTACAACCGCAGCTCGATATCTCCGTTCGTTTCAGCATTATCGCCAATAGAATAATTTTTAAAACTAAGCAATTTATATATTTTTTAGAAAAAAAGTGGTACGCCACTGATATTTCTTCATGTGGATATTATTTCTGATTAGCCTGGTTTATTCTGCATAAAAATGGTATCTTGCTTTTTCTCCTCAGGCACACCGTTCTTAATTAAAATAATTAAATTATTTATTCTTAGTTGGCCACCCGGTACTAATAGTAATTTGATCATCCCTCTAAATTAGCTAGAGTGCACTAAAACAAAAAAATCCTCTTTATTTCGTTAAAGAGGTTTATATTATTTAGTCCATCAAGATATTAAGATCTTATCTAGTCCTCCCACTTGTATTTTCACCGTGTCAGTTTTAATGTCAAAGTATTCCCCACCAAAAAGTGTGTTAACAAGGATTGATAATGATCATGTAAAGGGTTTATGAGCTATTAACCAGAAACTTAATCGATAATGTTTGATTAAATTCAGTGGTGGCTCGTGACCTGTTAAAAGAGACATTGCTGCAAAACATAAAAATTTCGCTTTTATATATTGTGTTAGCGTCAAATATTTTTCTGTATGTTTCTTTTTTTACATGTTTTGCCAGAAACTGGTATCACCAGATCTTATAAACAGTAAAAAAAAATTAAATTATTTTAAAAACAAACATATGCGTTTGGAATTTCCATGCAGTCTAGTCTTTTCAGCGATATGCACTAAAAATCATCAACGCCAATAATTGTCCAATGTGTAGGCACACAAACCAAAATAGACTATTTTTTGTCTCACAGCCGCAGATCCACCCGTATTTTTTATATATACAATATAATACGTCTGTTTCGATTGATTTTAAGGTTTTCGTCAATGATCAATCTTGAAAAGTCGTTATATTTCGAAAATAAATCCATTTTTCAATTATCTAAAGCAAAACAGTAAACTCAATAACTTAAAACACAAAAGACAGACCCGGCAAACGTTTTAAAACCACCGACCACAGCTAGACGCTAGATTAGACTAAACATTTTGGCGCTTTGTATGTATACGTTAACACGCTCTTAAAACTATTGGAGATGATCCAGTGCTAGAAACAATTCTCATTTGCCATTGGTCGGTTCAAGGTCGACCACTTATTATGTGCAAGTGCCACATACATACACTATATTGCTAATACCATAATTATAATTCAATGATGACACCACTCTTGGCAGATGATTAGGGTCCGTTGAGTTTGCGCAGCTCGGAAATTTGTTTCTTGACGTAAACATTTGACAGGACCGACTTTCAAAATATTTTTACAAGCTTTTATATAAATTCACCCGTTAGTTCGGGTGTGTACAGTGTTATGGTCAAATAAAACTATGTAACCAATATTTTACATACCTGAAATACCTTATTCCTTGTATTGAACCGCGATTCGTGCAAAAAAGGATCATGTACTTTTTTTATCCATCTTGAGACACAAGTCGCTAACAATAACAAAATGTCTGGTAAAGTTTTATACCTAAATTCGCACCCAAAACTTAAAAATAATATCCACAATCACACACGGAACATCTGAACGAATACAACGTAAAAAAAGATGGAAACGACTTACAACTTACACACTAACAAAAAAAATATCTAAAGTAAAGTTTTATAAATATTAACACCCAAAACTTCGATATTATAACCACACACGAAGGAACGAAACAAAAGATGTCGACGAATAAGAATACTTACAAACAACGCCGAGTCGGTTCTGTTTACGATCTGTTACATATCGTGCCGGTTACCTAATTTTGTCCCTACTGCGCAAGCACCCAAACTCGGGTTATTTTGCATCGCACGATGGGTGTCTTCTTGCTTCGTGGGGCTGCTTGTATTGGCAATATAGTGTATGTATATATGTGGCAGGTGCTGCGGCGAGCAGTATACGTCGCTTTTCACCTTTAATTCATGCGATTCAGACGCGACTGATTGCGGATAGGACAAACCACATGGATGAAAATTATACTAAATAAAATGAAACATTTTGGTTTTGCAAATATAGCAAAATTAAGACACAAAAAATAAAAATATATAAATAATTTTATAGTATCAGCACAGGTGCTGCAACTCTGCAGCTCTTATACACTAGCCGCCACTGATTAAAATTCTTGCAAATTAATTATATTAGATAAACTTATTTTTAGCTTATCTTATGGCCGTTGTGAATACTCTTTTTTAGAAAATAATTGTAAAAGTAAACTAAAAGTCTTTTAAGCTTACCCTGTCCATAAATAAAAACAATATAATATGCCAATATAAATATATAAAACAAGTTTACAACCTAAAACAACCAATAAAATAGTTATTTCGACATAAAAGTAATGCCCTGGTTTTATTCTCTTACCCACATTTTCGTTCTCAATATTGTTTTGATACTTTAAACCGACTGCGCAAAATATTTTCCACATAGCCATTAATAACATCAAAGCTATGATAAGTCGTAATTTTTTTGGTGTTTAAAGACAACATGAATGTATTATCAATTGAAATACATAAATCTAGTGATAATAATAAAAAATTATAAAATATTATATTATACTTTTATCGTACCTAGTGGATAATTTCAATAATTCCCAGAGGGTAATTAAATATTTTTTTCTACTCCCACATGGAAATTTGCTGTTTTCTTTACACTTAAGTGGCAGGTAAAGTAGGCTATTCCAGTTAACTGCGCGGCAAAATTTAATATCCATCCTAGTTAGGTTATGAAACTGACCAATCACAGTCAATTACAGAGAAGCCAAATTTACATGTCGTAAATTCGTTTTCTGACAGTTGAGAGAAGTTAGGTTAACAATATGCTTCAAAAATATGCAAATCTGTCAGATGAAATTTGTTCTTTCTAAATTTAAATCAAAATATTTATCCCAGAGTATATGTATACACAATATTTTCCTAAAGAGTACACGAAATGGTGCAAAAATTGAAGGTATAATAACAAAATTAATACCAAAATATATTTCTACCAAATTATTGTTATTTTCTGCCGAACTAAAGATTTGCACACAGACGCACTTTCTTATTTCAAAAATAAATCTTTATGTCCACTCATTTCTAGACAATTACTACAAGCCTTGCATAAAATGTATTATATACCTACCAAATGAACGTTTCCTAACTAACCTTGGTAATTTTTTTCCATATAAATAATATATATTATAATAAATATTTGTGCACGGGGATATTTTCCGATATATTTTGAACGGGGATCGAACCCCAATTGATCTAAGAACTTTTATTATACGTAACAAACATAGAAAATTAACTGGTAATTCTTCCTTAAAAGGTGGAACATAAAGATAACCCGATAAAACAAACGAAATTATAAGATTTCTAAAAAAAAAAAACATTTTTTACTGCTATTTCCACTTACATTATTGCTACTTGTCTTTTAACGTTAACAGTGTTGCTAGCTTGCAAATTGGTGATTATTTTGAAAAATTTGACCATAGCGAACGTTAAAAATTCATATTAATGCACAAAATCCATTTTTAACCGTTTGAAACGAATTCTAGAGCTATTTTGTTGTACTTTCGGAGTTATAATTCTTTACGCAAGCAGAAATAAACCCGAAAAACCTATTTTTCTTCTGTGCCTTTCAGTAAAACAATTATTAATCAAATTACCTGATTGAGAAAATAAATTGTTCGTTTTTATTAATACATATATCGCTTTTTGTCTGTTATTCTGCAAAAAGCCGAATGTGAGAAAGATAGATATATTCAAAAGTGAGGTTGTATAAATGTAAGAACTTACCCAAATCGATAAATATGTTACAGTGTAATTTGGTCCATGGGTTTGCCATCAAAATGAATTTTTATTCAATTGTTTCTTATTACCGTTCAGTTCATGGCCAACTTAAAAGACAACTTATGATGCCTAATTTAAATAATTTTTTTTAATTCTTAGCATGAAGTTCGGAAATTAAGTCGTAGAAAAAATATACTGTACAACTCGAGTGGATTGTCCATATTGCGCTTGGAAGTTTGAAAATGAACATTTGTACTTACCATTGTTGGTTTTTTTCCATTCAAAGATTTTTCAACCGCGATTCTTCTATATTTTGAAGGGGGTTCCAACCGAATACTTTTCAAACGAGGAGACATTTAGCACGGGGCGGCAGCTCAGTGCGGAAATTCTCCGAGTTTTAGAATAATCACTTTCAGATGAGTAACTATTTTTCCTACGACCACAAAGAATTATTAAAAAAGCCTTTGATTTGTGAAAAAAATATCAACACTAATGCTGAAATTAGCATACTTAGGATTATGTTCCACTTAATATTTGGTTTCATAGTTTGTCAATAGGCTGATCCTTTATTTGCAGTATAACTTTTTCATTTTTTCATATTTTATATATCATAGGAAGAACTAATCCTGGATTGACTTCTAGAATAACCAGAATGAAAAATTTTAAATTTAATCAATTAAAGATGCATTAAACCCATCAAGGAAGATTTTAATTAAAAATAACTCTATAAATTATTTAATGTTTTTATAAAAAAAAGTCAAATACTCCTGATGGAATTTGAACCTGTGACCATGCGATCTGTAGGCTAGAGCTCTATTCTCTACGCTATCGATACCAATAAGGATTTGTTGTTTAATCCATGACACTTTCTTAAGCGCGATTTGTTTTCTCCAGTAATAGATTTTTCAGTATATTAATAACATTTTTTATAATTTCAGATGGCGTATTTTCATACTCTAATTCTGAATCACTCGACAAATACAAGTTAAACCTTTACAATTACTGCTTTTAAAAATTTGTTATTTTTAATAAATAGGGGTGGTCTCTCAAATTGGCACCATAGGTTTAAATTAAATAGTGTGCCTTGTATTTCAACTAGTGTTGAAATATTTTTTTTTCAAGACGAATAAAATAAATACAAAATTTCATAGAAAAATATATTACTTACCTCAATAAACTGATCACGGTAACGACGATTTAAGATCGAACAAACTACTGAGCACGTGTTTACATCGTATTTATCACGAAACAAGCAGCAACAGTGCCCTTACGTTGTTAGCTTTGTACTGACCCATCGTTACGGAGAATCAATTTGCATGCATGCGCCGACTTGCAGCGCCTCTAGTGTTTGATACGAAGAATTATAATCCGATAACGGTAATGATGCCAGTAGGTAGTTACACCTAAAAAGATTTATATTTTTCAGTTTCCAGAACTTAAATTAATAGAGTAAAGTAGCCGATTGTGGAATACTGTTTTGTTTTTTAGAAAAATAAAAATAAAAACTATAACATTATTATCCACATTTTGGAAAATAAATAGCTTTAAGTGTTATAAACAAAAAACAGAAAAAATAAAAATTATAAATTAAAAAATGTATGTATGAAAAACAACTTACATAAAAGTGCACTTTTATTTTAGCTGAAAAATGGGTGGGTAATGTGGAATACCAATATACGTTAATGTGAAATAGGTTTGATAATAATAAACTCTTTTTATTTCAAATCATTTTTCATATTAGATTGACATTAAAATACTAAGAACAAAAATCACAGATGTATGGGTCTATTTCGGCACCTGCACAGTCTTCATGTGCCCAGCAGTTGCACATGACGCACATAACCCATATTTCACTGCGAGTATCATTTGAAAATCTTTGGTCACAAAAAAAACAAATTGCGTCATCAGGGCACGTTTCTAACGAAAAGTTTTCTTCATTGCCTGAAGAATTTTGCAAGGAAATGCTTTTGTTAGACTCTGAGCTTGATGAAGATGATACTCTTTTTTGACATTTAGCAGGAATTTTCATCTTCTTTTGTTTCTTTAGTTTATTTTGCATTCCACTGCATCCTGGTTCTGCGTAACTTTTTTCGTTACCATTTCCCGTTTTTCTATGACTGAATTAATAGACTTCTCTAAATCTTCTTTATTTGGTGTAGAAGTTATTATTTTTGCCTTTCCAGGTTTTCTACCTCTTGTTGCTATTTTTTTCTTCATGGTGGGTACCGAAACAATGTCTTCTGGTGTCTGTTTGAAGGTTGGAGACAATGATGTTTCTTGACTGATAAAAGAGTTTTAAACTTGCATTGTCTTTATTTGTTTTATATCACAACGTTTCAACTGGTAAGTATCTCCAGTCGTCTTTAGGTGAGTGCATTTTCTGAAATAGGAAAAATATTTTCAAGGAAGCCTCTTATGTGGAATATTCCACATTCAGACCCTACTTAGTATTCCACAATACCGACCTTTTAAATATTTATAAAAAATGTTTATACAACATTAAAAACAAAATATTAATAAAATATTTGAAACATTTCACACTCATCCACTACCTACCTTTACGCTTATACACCAATCTTGCAAAAAATTTTATAAATGTAGTCACAATAGATGTTTATTTAAATACGTGCAAAAATATAGCCACCGTTACACTGGCAAGCAACAGTCGCGAAACCCTCCATGGTGTTGGTAGGGGTGAAACATAATACAAAGAGCTTCTGATTAAGCTATTGGAAGAAAGATGGCAATATTATTTTGGCCGCAAAGGTGGTATTCCACATTTAAGGTAGTATTCCACATACGGCTACTTTACTCTATTAATTGATCGGAAATAAACAATTAAACCTATATGCAACAATTTGAAGTACTAAAATTTAGGGGGCAAGGGCCTGTCGACATATTAAGCACCGGTTCCCGCAGATCACCGAAGTTAAGCGGTGTCGAGCGCGGTTAGTACTTGGGCGGGTGACCGCTTAGGAACACGGCGTGCTCTTGCCTCGGGGAAGAGTGTAAAATGAATCGACACCTAGCCATCCCATTCACGCCGGACAGGCCGGATGAGATCGGATATCTCGTAGGATGAAGGTGCCGTTTCACACTCCCCAGTCGGTAGATCACATTTGTGGTCGATGACCGGTTCAAGATGGCCTACGTAGTCGGCTAACCGTAAAAAAAAAATAGTAAAATTTAGGAATTTGCAGGTAGAATTATTTTTTTTGTAAGTTATCTTCCACACTGGCTACGATAACGGAGTATGACGTTTGGGAGAGTTTCATACAAAAAACCCAAAAAACAAATTATATTTAGGTAAAAGTGATATAAGTGCTGTATAAACACCATTTGTATTAATTTTGTTATTAGGAAAAACTTTTTTATATATTTTAAATAAAGTAATTTTTTACTGGTTACCGCAAATTGCAGCTTTTTGAAAAATGACACATAGGTAAGTTTCCCTATATCGCCTTATTTTTGGTTAAGGAATTTGTGGTGAAGCGTTGTATAGTCATTTAATGGACACCCTGTATACTGAAAACTTGTTCGTTTAAAATAAACTTGTTTACAGTACAGTAAATGGATAAATTTTGTAAACATTGAAGCAGTCTAGTTTAGCAAGGCCTTTGCATCCTAAATTATAACGTTAACCCGCCGCTAACTTAAAGGGTATCGTATTATCTTTTGTAGTGGACCTTAACTATTAACTATGGTCCTATTATTCAGATAAGTGCTTTTACTGTAATAAAAGCGTCAAAGGGCAACCAAGCAAAACTTTAAAACATCGGCCTTGTTTAACTTCTGAATAAGCTATTAAAACTTATCTACGCAATTGTGTGTGTGGTGAAAATTTTGGTATGCTAGCTACACCGCTGTTAAAGCCGTCGTTTTACAGAAATTTGATCTAAAATTATGGTAAATATAGAAGATGTAAAACAGAATATACACTCTAAAATCGACCTTCAATGTGCAGTAATATTACAGTAAATTTTTGTTTACTAAATTGCATACTTTCAAAGAGTTAATATGTACTTTTGTTGTATGCAAATATATTAATATAAAATAAAATGTTAATGTAATACACAGAAAAACACATAAGATAATATCTAAATAAATATAAATTTTCATAATTTTACATCTGTTTACAAAAGTACCGGGTGTCCCACTAAGAATGGCTCTCGGCCGTATCTCGGAAACTACTGGGCATAGAAACTCAGGAAAAAAAATTATAACTAAAGTGGTCATGAGAAAATCCTGGAAATAATTTTTAAGTTCCGCATTTTGCCGCAAGAGGGCGTAATTGAAAAGTAAATTTTAAAAGTTTACATATCTCCGAAAATTCCACATTAAGGTATATATTTGATAACACCATTGAAAAGCTTGGACAATTATGCATCATTTTGGTCTTACGGTCATTGGCGTACCGACTTTAATAAAAGGGGGGGAAGCGGTTGAATGTGTAATCATTTAAATCGCTGTAACTTATAAACGACTTATCCGATTTTAGCAAACTAAAGACTGGAGACTGGAGAAAATGGACAGATTTTTCGAAACTAAAGATTGTTTGGAAGAGAAAATGTATGCACTTTCACCAATCGTATATAGTTGTCCATAATAGTTCTCAAAAAAAGTGCTAAAGAGCGCAATTTGTAATAAAAACACATTTTTTGATTTTACTCCGAAAAAATAAATCATACGGTATAATTATGATACCATAATCGAAAAGTAGATTAAATTTGCTAGAACAAATATTAAAACCGCAGCTCGATATCTCCGTTCGTTTCAGCGTTATCGCCAATAGAATAATTTTTAAAAGTAAGCGATTATATAATTTTTAAAAAAAAAGTGGGACGCCACTGATATTTTTTCATGTCGATATTAGTTCTGATTAGCCTGGTCAATTCTGCATAAAAATGGTCTCTTGCGTCTTTCTCCTCAGGCACACCGTTCTTAATTAAAATAAATTAGCTCTACTATTTATTCTATAAAAATTTTTGGAAATGACCACCTTCACTTCCGCCTATCTAATTTAATTTAATTATTTTAATTAAGAACGGTGTGCCTGAGGAGAAAAACCCAAGAGACCATTTTTATGTAGAATTGACCAGGCTAATCAGAAATAATATCCACATGAAAAAATGTCAGTGGCGTCCCACTTTTTTTCTAAAAAATATATAATCGCTTACTTTTAAAAATTATTCTAATGGCGATAACGCTGAAACGAACGGAGATATCGAGCTGCGGTTTTAATATTTGTTCTAGCAAATTTAATCTACTTTTCGATTATGGTATCATAATTATACCGTATGATTTATTTTTTCGGAGTAAAATCAAAAAATGTGTTATTATTACAAATTGCGCCCTCTAGCATTTTTTTTTAAAGTATCATGGACAACTAAATACGATTGGTGAAAGTGCATACATTTCTCTTCCAAACAGTTTTTAGTTTGCTAAAATCGGATAAGTCGTTTATAAGTTACAGCGATTTAACTGATTACATATTCAACCGCTTCCCCCCCTTTTATTAAAGTCGGTACGCCAATGAGCATAGGACCAAAATGATGCATAATTGTAAAAGCTTTTTAATGGTGTTATCAAAGATATACCTTAATGTGGAATTTTCGGAGATATGTAAACTTTTAAAATTTACTTTTCAATTACGCCCTCTTGCGGCAAAATGCGCAACTTAAAAATTATTTCCAGGATTTTCTCATGACCACTTTAGTTATAATATGCCCAGTAGTTTCCGGGATACGGCCGAGAGCCATTCTTAGTGGGACACCCGGTACATTAAAAGAATTAAATTATTTTTTTACGATTTTAAATGTTGTAAACAAATGTAAAATTACTGGTTTGTCGAATTTGACTTTCATGTATCGCAAATAGAACAATAAAATGAACTCACCGCACGCGAATAAGTAAAAGCCTTTATTGGGCTCCTGGGAAATACTGTTACCAATATGGAACGTTCCATTTCATACTGCGACAGGAATATACCGCGACTAAATAACCGTTACTTGAAAACGAGCAAGATCTCGAAAAAAAAAATTATTTGTCTAAATAAAAAATTATCTGTTATTCCTATCTGCGACTTTAAAATATCAAACCAATAAATGATAAAATTCAGTTCGCAAAAAACGATATTGGGAAAAATACCGCGAAAATTCCTCTGATTGGTCAAAACTGTGAATCTTTTCTTTTTTTTTAAGTTATTTTCGCTGGTTTCTGAAACTGTTTTATGATTAAAACTAATTTAGTTACTGATAAAAATTATAAGTCCTCTATTTTAGTACCTATCCCATATACAAACAACTTTTTAAAGTTTTTAATAATATTAAAATATTTTAGTCAAATTGACAACAACGCATTCCAACTTCATGAGTAATTTTTTTCATCATCGATACAGGGCAAAGGGATCCTCGAGACCGTATCCAATAAAAAATACTATACCACCGTGGCTACCTCACCAGCCAAACACCGGCACCGTAACTATGAGTCACACCGTTAAAATCAAACGGTCCTACGACATACACATACCCACGAACGGCGGCCGCAATAGTGCCCTCGGCAACATTTCGTCCCCGGCCTAATAAAATACCTTCAACGACAAAATACCGTCAACCACGAAACTGTTACTGTTTTCAAGATATCGTTTGACGTTGCGCGCTGCACAACGAATGGCTAAAGACGCCGGCCGCTGTCGCTTTCTCTCGGTTCGCATCGCAGCGTGTAGCGTCGAAGGACGAAATCTTAATAGTTCCAGAGTAACTGCTTGCTTGTATGAGGTGGAGCGCGACACGACGACAATAAAAAAATACCGTTTTAAAGTAGCAGTTACACATATTGACCAACCACTAGTAAATAGCTTATATTAGGCAAAACCAGTTGTTTAGGTAAATATTGGGTTAAAAATGATCATGCTTAATAAAAAATGCCTGTAAAATTTTATATAAAGCCATTTTTTTGTTAGAAAAAATTAAAACGGCTATAACTTTCACAAAGAGGTTAGTGTTCTAATTTTCGGAAAAAGTTCAATTAACTTCAAAGTCAAGTAATTAATTTCAAATGGGTCCTAATTAACGCCAATTTACCCCTTGCAATGCAATAAACTTTAAATACTTTTTGGTGTGATCTTTTTAACTTTTTCTACATAGACGGAAGACGAAATGAAAATGTGGGTAATTATTAGAGCTGGTCCTTTTTAATTATATCCAGTGGCGTTACCGTTGAATGCCTTATTTCAGAGATAAAATTTAATCCTTTTAGATACGTTATTTTTTCTCAAATCACTTGAAAACATAAATATCTTCAGTCCATCTTATTTGATTTTTATAAAAATAATTAACTTATATAAGTAAGTACTGTTTTTTTGCATGCAAGGTAATTTTTAAGTCGATTTAGCATATTACGTAAGCCATTTTAGCCTGTTTGAGTTACGTAATAAGTTGTATTATCATACTAGTTATGTAACACACTCATATTTATTAAAAAAAACAGCAATGTTTTACAATTTATTAGGGCTTAGATAAAATGTTGTATATCACACGTACAATAAGGTTCATTACAGCACTCGTGTGGTTACCACGACTCGGTCTATGACCTCGTCGTAATAATATTATCCACTGGTCAAAGCTCATACCGTATCTACTAATATTATAAATAACTATTTCAAAATTTTGATAAACACTCTATTTAAAAATTTAACTAATTAAAATATTTTTATCTGATAATAGTAGTTTGTACAACAAGAGTGGATATGATGTCTATATCTCACGAGGAAGTAAATATTGACATCCACTCGAGTTGAACAGTATATTTTTTCGACGACCAAACTTACGAACCTTATGAAAAATGTTAAAAAAAAAGTTTGCAGGCTACCGGGCTTGAACTTACGACCATTTGATCTAAAGATCAATGCTCTACCGTCTCGACCAAGAAATTATGGTTAAACCAACTTAATAATAATGCTACATTAAATTAATTTTTTATGCACATTCAGCAGGTTGCATTATTGATAAATCTAGTAAAGATGCGTATATATTTTGTTATGTTGTTTAAGTTAATAACATATTATACCATATACAGGGTGTGTCAATAAGGTGTCTGTCTTAGATAGCACCTAAACTTTCAAAGATAGTAAAAAAAGTGTAATACAAAAGTTAAAGGGTTTTTTGGGATACATAATCTAAAAATATTCTCTAATCTACAGGGTGGTCCTAATAAGTGGCACTGAATAATAAAACAGAAAATTAAATTCGACACCCAGTATAATTTTCTAGAATATGATTCAATGGAATAAGGACTTTGCAACCCTATTAAAATTTTTGAAATGAAATGCAACGTTGCCAAGTAATTAATTTTTTTCCGAAATTTTAGTAATTTTAAGGGTATTGTTAAAAAATCATAGCAACCTGTGGATTGACCCTAGGCAAATATAATTTACGTTGTAAGTACTTTAAGGTACGATATATTGATCTATAATAATGTTTTTTAAATCTCTTATACAGAGCGTCCATTACAAGTTGGATAACTCGATAGTTTTAAAAATGCTTTATTTCAATTTTTTTAAATGGGACCCCCTAATTTTATAGGCAAAATAATTTATCTTTCGAAAACCTTATTTTTTTGTAAAACATGTCAAATATCTTAATATCATAGTTTTTGAAATATTTTAGGATTTGTCTTAAATCAGGGTAAAAAAGGAAATTTCTAATTAAACAATTTAGTCAAGATTGCTTTGGAACAAAAAATAAATACTGTTCTTTGTAACAGCTATCATTGCAAAATTATTTCGCCACATTTTGTGCTTAATTTCTGTTTAAAGTTTAGTTTTCCGAACTAACTTTATCGAAATAGAAAAATATGAGTTATGAATAAAGTTAGTTCAGGAAACTAAAATTTAAACAGTAATAAAGAACAAAATGTTAGCGAAATTATTTTGCAATATCAGCTGTGACAAAGAAAATTATTTTTTTGTTCCAAAGCAATCTTGACTAAATTGTTTAATTAGAACTTTCCTTTTTTACCCTGATTTAAGACAAATCCTAAAATATTTCAAAAACTATGATATTTAGATATATGACATGTTTAACAAATAGTAAGGTTTTCGAAAGATAAATTCTTTTGCCTAAAAAAATTAGGGGGGGTTCCCATTTAAAAAAATTGAAATAAAGCATTTTTAAAACTATTGAGTTGTCCAACTTGTAATGAACGCTCTGTATAAGAGATTTAAAAAACATTATTATAGATCAATATATCGTACCTTAAAGTACTTACAACGTAAATTATATTTGCCTAGGTTTAATCCACAGGTTGCTATGATTTTTAAACAATACCCTTAAAATTACTAAAAATTCGGAAAAAAATTAATTACTTGGCAACGTTGCATTTCACTTCCCAAATTTTTCTTTTTTATTATTCAGTACCACTTTTTAGGACCACCCTGTAGATTGGAAAATATTTTTAGATTATGTATCCTAATAAACCCTTTAACTTTTGTATTACACTTTTTTCCTTATCTTTGATAGTTTAGGTGCTATCTAAGACAGACACCTTACTGACACACCCTGTATATATAAATTATATTATAACTTAGTGTCTTGAAAAAGAAGGCTTGAGCCTCAGTAAATATAATAACTGTGATTGGTCAGTACCTTTAAGAATGCCACAGAGAAATATAATTTTTGTAACAATGTTGTCAACTAATGGGAAATTTCCGGATTCGTGAGAACAAAGCACTAAGGAATGATAGGTCGGCGCTGTCTCAAAAGGGAAAAGGGAAATTTTTACGCACAGTGTTATCTATATTCGTGGGATATTTTTTAGGATTACTTGTGGTTGTGGTCTGCTAAAAAAGACTTTTTCCGTATTGTGTACATTCGTGTCACTTTTCTATAAAAATGAGAAATTTTATTTTTAAAGGTTGCAACACTGTGCAGCACTGTTATGAAATTTTACCGTACAGTTAACTGGAATAGCCTAGTTTTCTCGTCATTTAAGTGTAGAAGAAACAGCAAATTGCGATGCAGGAGTAGAAAATAGTAGTTTGTACAACAAGAGTGGATATGATGTCCATTTCGCACGAGGAAGTAAACTATAAAAAAAATATAATTATAAATAAACTTCCGAGCGCAATATGGACAATCCACTCGAGTTGTACAGTATATTTTTTCTACGACTTAACTTCCGAACTTCATGCTAAGAATTTTAAAAAATTATTTAAATTAGGCATCATAACTTGTCTTTTAAGTTGACCATGAACTTGTGAGAACGGTAATAAAAAAACAATTCAACAAAAGTTCATTTTGATGGCAAACCGATGTACCAAATTACACTGTAATATATTTATCGATTTGGGTAAGTTCTTATATTTATACATACTCACTTTTGAATATATCTATCTTTCTCACATTCGGCTTTTTGTAGAATAACAGACAAAAAGCGATATATGTATTAATAAAAACGAACAATTTATTTTCTCAACCAGGTAATTTGATTAATAATTGTTTTACTGAAATGCACAGGAGAAAAAAAGGTTTGTCGGGTTTATTTCTGCTTGCGTAAGAATTATAACTCCGAAAATACAATAAAATAGCTGTAGAATTCGTTTTAAACAGTTAAGAATGGATTTTGTGCATTAATATAAATTTTTACCGTTCGCTATGGTCAAATTTTTCAAAATAATCGCCAATTTACAAACTAGCAACACTGTTAACGTGGAAAGAGAAGACGAGAAGAACAGTGTAAGTAGAAATAACATAACGTTAAAATTGCTGTAAGTAAAAAATGTTCTTTTTTTTAGAAATCTTATAATTTCTTCTGTTTTATCGGGTTATCTTTATGTTCCACCATTTAAGGAAGAATAACCAGTTAATTTTCTACGTTTGTTGCATATAATAAAAATTTTAAGATCAATTGGAGTTCGATCCCCGTTCAAAATATATCGGAAAATATCCCCGTGCATAAATATTTATAATAATATATTATTTATATGGAAAAAATAATCAAGTTTAGTAAAAAAACGTTCATTTGGTAGATATATAGTACATTTTATGTAAAGCTTGTAGTAATTATCTAGAAATGAGTGGAAATAAAAATATTTTTGAAATAAGAAAGTGCGTCTGTGTGCAAATCTTTAGTTCGGCAGAAAATAACAATAATTTGGTAGAAATATATTTTGGTATTAATTTTGTTATTATACCTTTAATTTTTGCACCCTTTCGTGCACTCTTAAGAAAAATATTGTGTATACACATAAACTCTGGGATAAATGTTGTATGTAAATATAAATTTAAAAAGAACAAATTTCATCTGACAGATTTGCATATTTTTGAAGCATATTGTTAACCTAACTTCTCTCACTGTCAGAAAACGAATTTACAACATGTAAATTTAGCTTCTCTGTAATTGACTACTGTGATTGGTCAGTTTCATAACCTAACTAGGATGGATATAAAATTTGGCCGCACAGTTAACTGGAATAGCCTACTTTACTCGCCACTTAAGTGTAAAGGAAACAGCAAATTTCCATGTGGGAGTAGAAAAAATATCTTATAATAAAGAAAACAATTTTCTTATAAAAATAAATCTCAAAAATGTGCCACAACTTATTTAAATCCATATATCTTCAGAAAAACACGCGAGACATTTTTCTTTAACTTTTTACCCTATTTCAAAATTTAAAACTTTATCTTAAAGTCTATTTATTATACAGAAATATAAGGGATATCAGGACCCATCATTGCGACCGTCATCTTGCATTGACGGATATCAGGAAACGACGAGTATAAAATGACATGACAAAATTTAGGGTCCGACCGGCAGATTTTTCCCCTTTTCAATATGTGCTATCTGTCGCATTATTCGATTTTATCATATAAAAAATGCAGCACTCCTTTTAATATGCCTATCTATAAATTCTATCAGCTCTATGGATCCGGATTGATTTTATTACGACTGGAGATATATGAGTATTGGAGCTCAGAGTCGCAGTTAAAGTTGACACAAAAGGTGTGTTCCTTGTTTGATAAAATTTATTTAGTTTTGTCTAATAATAAAGATTAGTTACCTTCATCGATTAATTATTTGTATACAAGGTGCAACAAGGTACAATATTATTTAAAATACACAAGAAATATTAATGCAAAAGTTGAGTAATGAAACAAAAGTTGAGTAATGAAATATAATTTTTAATTTATACAGGGTGTTACAAATTCGGCGGTAACCATTCGGATCTCGTAAACGATAAGAGATAGAGCGAATGTTAAATCCGGAAAAAGTTGAGGAACTTGGAAATTACCAACAAGCCGTACCAACTTTCGATCGAAAATCGTTATCGCAACCTGAGGTAGTATAAAAATACCTTTTTGATACTGAAATTACAAAATAAAATATGTGTCCACGGTTTCTACCTCTGGTTTCAATTTACTCATAATTAATTTTTTCTACTCTCACATGGAAATTTGCTGTTTCCTTTACACTTAAGTGGCGGGTAAAGTAGGCTATTCCAGTTAACTGTGCGGCAAAATATCATATCCATCCTAGTTAGGATATGAAACTGACCAATCACAGTAGTCAATTACAGAGAAGCACACATGTTGTAAATTCGTTTTCTGACAGTTGAGAGAAGTTAGGTTAACAATATGCTTTAAAAATATGCAAATCTGTCAGATGAAATTTGTTCTTTTTAAATTTAAATCAAAACATTTATCCCAGCTGTACTCACAATATTTTTTTAAAGAGTTATTTTCTGACCGAACTAAAGATTTGCACACAGACCCACTTTCTTATTTCAAAAATATCATTATTTCCACTCATTTCTAGACAATTACTACAAGCTTTGCATAAAATGTACTATATACCTACCAAATGAACGTTTTCTTACTAACCTTGGTTATTTTTTTCCATATAAATAATATATTATTATAAATATTTGTGCACGGGGATATTTTCCGATATATTTTGAACGGGGATCCAACCCCAATTGATCTTAAACCTTTTATTATACGCAACAAACATAGAATATTAACTGGTAATTCTTCCTTAAATGGTGGAACATAAAGATAACCCGATTAAACAGACGAAATTATAAGATTTCTAGAAAAAAAAATCCATTTTTTACTTACTCCATACTTTACTTTTTAAGGTTATGTTATTTCTACTTACACTATTGCTACTTTTCTTTCCACGTTAACAGTGTTGCTAGTTTGTAAATTGGCGATTATTTTGAAAAATTTAACCATAGCAAACGTTAAGAGTTAATATTAATACACAAAAGCCATTTGTAACTGCTTAAAACGAATGCTACAGCTATTTTGTTGTACTATCTTGGTTGTAATTCTAACGCGAGCAGAAATAAACCCGAACAAACTTTATTTCTTCTGTGCATTTCAGCAGAACAATTTAATCGAACTAGCTATGGTGGAGAAAAATAAATTGTTTATTTTTATTAATAAATATTTGGTTTTTGTCTGTTATTCTGCATAAGTCCGAATGTGAGAAAGATAGATAATATATTCAAAGTAATTTTGTGCAAATATAACCCAAATAGTTTAGAGTGTAATTTGGTCCATAGATTTGTCATCTAATTTTTCTTCAATTGTTTTTTATTATCTTTCTCACAAGTTCACGGCAAACTTAAAAGACGGTTATAATGCCTAATTTAAATATTTTGAAAAGGTTTTCGTATAAAGTTCGGAAGTTGAGGCGTAGAATAGTATATTACATAACAAGTGATGTAAGTAATACTTTTCAAACGAGGAGATATTGAGCACTAGTTTTAGAATAATCACTTTCACACGAGTAATGTACACTATTTTTCCTACGACCTCAAAGAATTATTAAAAAACCTTTGATTTGTGAAGAAAATATTTCAACTCTAGAGTTGAAAAACAATATTTCAACTCTAGAGTGGAAATACAAGGCACACCATTTAATTTAAACCTATGATGCCAATTTGACAGACCACCCCTATTTATTAAAAAGAATAAATTTTAGGAAGCAGTTTAGTGTTTAACTTATTTATCATGTATTTGTGGAGTGATTTCGAATTAGAGTGTAAAAATACGCCATCTAAAAATATAAAAAATATTAATAATATACTGAAAAACCTATTACCATTCAAAACAAGCCGCGCTGAAGAAAATGTCATATATTATATTAACAAGGAATTTTTATTGGTAACCATAGCGTAGTGACTAGAGCTATGATCTACAGATCGAAAGGTCACAGGTTCAAATCCCATCAGGAGTATTTGACTTTTTTTTATAAAAACATTAAATAATTTAGAGAATTAGTTATTTTGAATTGAAATCTTTCTTGTTGGATGAATTTTTAAAATTTAATCAAGAAAAGATGCATTAAACATAAATTTAAAAAATCCACCCAACAAGGATGATTTCAATTCAAAATACCTAAAGCTATAAATTATTTAATGTTTTTATAAAAAAAAGTCAAATACTCCAAATGGGATTTGAACCTGTGACCTTGCGATCTGTAGGCTAGAGCTCTATTCTCTACGCTATGGCTACACAATAAGCATTTCTTGTTTAATATATGACATTTTCTTCAGCGGGACTTGTTTTGACTGGTAATAGATTTTCCAGTATATTCTTAACTTTTTTATAATTTCAGATGGCGTATTTTCACACTCTAATTCGAAATCACTCGACAAATACATGATAAATAAGTTAGATAATAAACTGCTTTCTAAAATGTATTCTTTTTAATAAATAGGTGTGGTCTGCCAAATTGGCACCATATGTTTAAATTAAATAGTGTTCCTTGTATTTCCACTCTGGAGATGAAATATTTTCTTTCAACACGCTTGTGATATTCGGCACTTTCGCGCCAAGTTAACCGTGCTTTTTTTCTCATTTTCTTAGGTGTTCGTAGGAAAAAAATTTACCGTACAACTCGAGTGGATTGTCCATATTACGCTTGGAAGTTTAAGCACTGCCAACGGCGTCGTGCACAATTTACTTCCTCTTACTATATGTACATCATATCCACTCTTGTTGTACAAGCTACTATTGATTCTTTATATCATTCTCTGTATCCTTTAAAAGATAAGTAATACGCAAATTACGTTAAGCCATGAAATCAAGTATATTCTCAGAAAACAATACGATAAAACCACCCATGAGTGAACTATAAAGTCAGCATAAATCTTCCTAATTGTGACATTTTAAGGGAGATACATGATATTGTGCATATGCAACGGGTTGTTTTACACGGTTAAATAACTTAAATATATACGTTGGGTTTAACTATTTCCATAACTATATTCATGTTACCTCCCTTTGTTTCTGTATGGCGTTTAACGTCTTTTTACGAGAAATGCTCTGACAATTATGGAGCTTAAATAATTCATATAATGGCCGCGTGTAATAATGTAGACCGTATACAACTAAAATTTATATACTTGTTTCAACTGAACCACATTCGTATGTTTGCATGGTTTGTCCTTTACTTATCATTACGTTTTTTAAATCGTGTTCATTCCTAGAGTCATGTTTCACCACCGCAATAAGAATGTTGTTAAATGACAAATACCATTAATTTTTCTACTCCTACATGGAAATTTGCTGTTTCCTTTACACTTAAGTGGCGAGTAAAGTAGGCTATTCCAGTTAACTGTGCGGCAAAATTTTATATCCATCCTAGTTAGGTTATGAAACTGACCAATCACAGTAGTCAATTACAGAGAAGCCAAATTTACATGTTGTAAATTCGTTTTCTGATAGTTGAGAGAAGTTAGGTTACCAAAATATGCTTCAAAAATATGCAAATCTGTCAGATGAAGTGTTATCTTTTTTAATTTAAATCAAAACAATTATCACAGAGTCTTGCTATACACAATATTTTCCTAAAGAATACACGAAATGGTGCAAAAATTGAAGGTATAATAACAAAATTAATACCAAAATATATTTATACCAAATTATTGTTATTTTCTGACCGAACTAAAGATTTGCACACAGACCCACCTTTCTTACTTCAAAAAAATCTTTATTTCCACTTGTTTCTAGACAATTACTATAAGCTTTGCTTAAAATGTACTACATACACCTACCAAATTAACGTTTTTTTACTAACCTTTGTTATTTTTTGCCATATAAATAATAATAATATATTATTATAAATATTTTTCCCCGGGGATATTTTCCGATATATTTTAAACGGGGATCCAACCCCAATTGATCTTAAAACTTTTATTATATGCAACAAACATAAAAAATTAACTGGTAATCCTTTCTTAAATGGTGGAACATAAAGATAACCCGATAAAACAGACGAAATTATAAGATTTCTAGAAAAGAAATCCATTTTTTACTAAAGTTTTTAAGGTTATGTTATTTCTACTTATAGTGTTGTCACTTTTTTTTACGTTAACAGTGTTGCTAGTTTGCAAATTGGCGATTATTTTGAAAAATTTGACTATAGCGAATGTTAAAAATTCATATTAATGCACAAAATCCATTCTTAACTGTTTAAAACGAATTCGTCAGCTATTTTATTGTACTTTCGGAGTTATAATTCTTACGCAAGCAGAAATAAACCCGACAAACCTTTTTTTCTTCTGTGCTTTTCAGTAAAACAATTATTAATCAAATTACCTGGTTAAGAAAATAAATTGTTCTTTTTTATTAATACATAAATCGCTTTTTGTCTGTTATTCTGCAAAAACCCGAATGTGAGAAAGATAGATATATTCTAAAGTGAGTTTGTATAAATATAAGAACTTACCCAAATCGATAAATATGTTACAGTGTAATTTGGTACATCGGTTTGCCATCAAAATGAACTTTTGTTCAATTGTTTTTTATTACCGTTCTCACAAGTTCATGGCCAACTTAAAAGACAAGTTATGATGCCTAATTTAAATAATAATAATTTTTTTTAATTCTTAGCATGAAGTTCGGAAGTTAAGTCGTAGAAAAAATATACTGTACAACTCGAGTGGATTGTCCATATTGCACTCATCATTTACTTCCTCGTGCGATATGGACATCATATCCACTCTTGTTGTACAAACTACTATATTGTAGCTATTTAGTGATATATAGCAAGTTTATATACGGCAAAAATTCAAGGGGTGATACCAAGGAAGAAAAATGCAAAATTGTATTTTTAAAAACTTTTTTACATTTCAACTTGCAGATATGAAGGAGTATGCGAAAGTATTTTCTCTGGAAAACCATAATTTTAAATATTTTTACCATTTCAAAGAAATTAAATAAAAATTTTAATTGTTTTCATTCGCTAATATTTTTTTCCTGTTTTTTTTGCATGAAAATAACTTTCACACTCTCACATAGATACCAGCTTTCCATTGGTGAAAACAGCAATTGAATATCTTTAATAGGTTTTTTTTGTATACTGTAAAAATGATGGTAAAATATCATACATAATATTGACATTTTTCCAACCAACAAAATCCCTCTAAACGCTATTTCAAACGTGATTTTCTCGGAATTCACACAAACAATTTTGTAAAAACCTGTTTCGTATTCAGCGGCAATTATAATTATTTCCAGCGAATCGAGAATCCGGTTTCAGGTATCAGCCAATGCGGAGATCTTAGCGCCTGAAAAATCGATTAGCGGGATTTTGTTGTTTGCCAAAAAGTCACCATTAATACTATATTTTTACGCTATATAATGAGGGATTATTTTTTTTCATCCTGTTTCCTTGGGTAAGTAATATTTATTTAAAAATTTTGAAAATATACTAGACAGAAATATTTATTTGTTATGCAAAATTACAGTATTTATAATGAAAATATGGGCTTTAGTATAAAAACTTTCGTTTGGTATGGTTTTAAACACCTACACCTACTAGTGACATGCTACCAATAGTAAAGTTTTACTTCATGTGGTTTGAGATTTCTAATTATTATCCCATTTTAGAGTGTACTTTCACAAAAAACTTATACAGGATGTGTCAGTAAGGTGTCTGTCTTAGATAGCACCTAAACTATCAAAGATAGGGAAAGAAGTGTAATACAAAAGTTAAAGGGTTTTTTAGGATACATAATCTAAAAATATTTTCTAATCTGCAGGGTGGTCCTAAAAAGTGGTACTGAATAATAAAAAAGAAAATTAAATGGGACACCCAGTAATACTTTCTAGAATATGATTCAATGGAATAATGACTTTGCAACCCTATTAAAATTTTTAAAGTGAAATGCAACGTTGCCAAGTAATTAATTTTTTTCCAAAATTTTAGTAATTTTAAGGGTATCGTTAAAAAATCATAGCAACCTGTGGATTAACCCTAGGCAAATATAATTTACGTTGTAAGTACTTTAAGGTACGATATATTGATCTATAATAATGTTTTTTAAATCTCTTATACAGAGCGTTCATTACTAGTTGGACAACTCGATAGTCTTAAAAATGCTTTATTTCAATTTTTTTAAATGGGACCGCTCAAATTTTTTTAGGCAAAAGAATGTATCTTTCGAAAACCTTACTTTTTTGTTAAACATGTCATATATCTAAATATCATAGTTTTTGAAATATTTTAGGATTTGTCTTAAATCAGGGTAAAAAAGGAAAGTTCTAATTAAACAATTTAGTCAAGATTGCTTTGGAACAAAAAAATAATTTTCTTTGTCACAGCTGATATTGCAAAATTATTTCGCTTACATTTTGTGCTTTATTACTGTTGAAATTTTAGTTTCCTGAACTAACTTTATCATAACTCATATTTTTCTATTTCGATAAAGTTAGTTCAAATGTTGGCGAAATAATTTTGCAATGATAGCTGTGACAAAGAAAATTATTTATTTTTTGTTCCACAGCAATCTTGACAAAATTGTTTAATTAGAACTTTCCTTTTTTACCCTGATTTAAGACAAATCCTAAAATATTTCAAAAACTATGATATTTAGATATATGACATGTCTAACAAAAAAGTAAGGTTTTCGAAAGATACATTCTTTTGCCTAAAAAAATTAGGGGGTCCCATTTAAAAAAATTGAAATAAAGCATTTTTAAGACTATCGAGTTGTCCAACTAGTAATGAACGCTCTGTATAAGAGATTTAAAAAACATTATTATAGATCAATATATCGTACCCTAAAGTACTTACAACGTAAATTATATTTGCCTAGGGTTAATCCACAGGTTGCTATGATTTTTTAACGATACCCTTAAACTTACTAAAATTTCGGGAAAAAATTAGTTACTTGGCAACGTTGCATTTCACTTTAAAAATTTTAATAGGGTTGCAAAGTCATTATTCCATTGAATCATATTCTAGAAAATAATACTGGGTGTCAAATTTAATTTTCTTTTTTATTATTCAGTACCACTTTTTAGGACCACCCTGTAGATTAGAAAATATTTTTAGATTATGTATCCTAAAAAACCCTTTAACTTTTGTATTACACTTTTTTCCCTATCTTTGATAGTTTAGGTGCTATCTAAGACAGACACCTTACTGACACACCCTGTATACTATTACTATATAAATTACATGAAATCTACGGAAATTTCTTACACGACTAACAGTTATATTTTTACGGTAGAAATTGTGGCAATACAGTATCAACAATAAATAGTGTAATTATTGTAAGTGTAGTTCGGGTCAAAAAGAGCCGCAATTTTACATGGCAAATTTTAACACAATCGGATCAACTTAAACTGGGTATTTTCAATATCTGCATGAACCTAGTGTAAGTGCAATTAACAGTGGCAAAACTTTAACATTTGCCCCCACCCTACTCCATAGTCGTACACACTTCAGTTATTAGAAATGTTTGGTGTCAAGCATATTCCAGTGCTTTTTGTCTACGGCTTTTTTCAGAGCCCCCTTCCCCCCCACATTATCAATACAGACCCTCCTACACGATCAGTCGGAATGACAGTCGTGAATTCCTGAATGATATCAATCATTCGTTATTCTCGCATAGGTCCAGTGAAGTACGCCTGTAATTGTGGTGAAATAAAATAATTTTATAAAGACTACATAATAACTTTAAACAAACCTGACAATAAATAGGAAGACACATATAGTACGTACCTGCTCATATTTCTCAAATTGGAATGAGTTGCCGACTTCATAACAGTATTTATCAACCTTATATCTAATTTTTGCGGTGTTATTTCCCTTATTATTTCCATGGTTTTACACTCAAAAATGCAAATTTCGTGAACCTTTTTAATATTCTTAAAAACTTGTACCCATTTCACAACATCACTAAATGGATTTTGGCATATTTACATATTTAAAATATAACTGTATTTTCAACTTTTTTTCGCAGGTTTTTAGATCGAAAGATAGAGTGTAATTTAATTGGCTGAACTAGTTAATTTTACATTGATTCTGTTTGAAATTGGGTCAAAACTAGAATAAACGAACTTTATGCTGCCCAGTTACAATACACAAAATGGACATGCATTGAACAATCCATTATGTTGCTTTGTGCTTGTGCCAATGCTGTATTTCAGCTGTTACTTTTACCGGTACACTTTTTTTTTTATTTAAAATTCGTTTGAAGTTTGAAATTGTCAATTTATTAATAAAACGAAAAAGTATTCCTGGTAACAGAGTAAAATATAAAAGGCTTTTTCTGCGCTTTGGCGTAAACTATATCGAAACAAATTTTTAGCTAGCATCTTTTCATCAGTTTTAAAAAATATATTATTCACTTGAAAACTACAGTATAAATAATAAGTATCTCTAGTTGAGACGTTGTGATTTAAAACAAATAAAGACAATGCAAGTCTAAAACTCTTCTATCATTTACGATTGAATTTGTTTCAATCAAGATATATTTATACTATCGCATCGTTTCCCGACTTGTCTAATTAAAAATTTAATACAAAAATTGTACTAAGGCGTTCACCAGAACTCGGCGGACCTTATCTTTTTTCAAAAAAAGAATTGATTTTTTTTTTAAGTTTCAATTTCATAGGTATAACTTATATCATCCGCCATGCCGAACATAAAAATAGAAATATTACGGCTATTTGTGATAATTTCTTATTTTTCATTAACATTACAAACGATGCCACAATATTACGATATTACCTTCCACTGACGCCGCACTACTTAATTCTCGTGAAATTCGTTTTAATAATATTTTGAATATAAAAAAAGATATTTTATTTCCGTCGCCAGACACACGTACAATATGCGCGATGTGGTTAAAATGCACTATTTGTTCGTGATGACTCATCGACTATTGTTTGCTGTTAAGAGAGAAAGTGTTTTTATTATAAATATTTCTACAAATTATTCTCGTCAAGCCGTAATAATTAATGTAAAATGAACGCTTAATAGTTATTTATTTAATTTGGTATAATAATTACGGTTAAGGGAGGCCCATCTTTTGGATACAACTAATTAGCACCAAACATTCGTTGATGCAGAAGGCATCAAGTAAAGAACAATTCTTAAGTATTAGGTCTAGGGACGTATTCGCCAATTAATTTTTTGACCAATATTTCTTATCCTTTTCGCATTATTCAAATAGCGGCCAACTACCCGTCCTTGGGTAGCAATTATACCTACAGTTTTATTTTAAATACATTTTAATTCATAAATTAATATTAGCACACGTTAACAATATTTTGTGAACTTTGTTCATATTTTTTTTCCTTCTTTTATTACTTTGTAACTTTTTGACTGTAAACTGTAGGTTATTATGATTTAAATATGGGTATGTGAAAGGTTTTGGATAGAAGAAACTAACGAAATATTGATTAAAAATGTGAAAATCTGACCAATACTTTATCTTTCACTAAAAGTGAAGTTTAGTGATGCATTCGCCATTTCATTTTTTGATCAAAGTCAAAGTCAAAGTTTTATTTGCTACTTACACAAAAGGTTTATAGCACGTCACAAAAAAAAGATATATAAATAAATATAATCATACATTTAGGGTAAAATAACATTACTTATAATAGAATACAAACAAATTATGCACAAATACATATATATAAAATAATGATTAGAGATTAGTACATTAGAGAGACATAACTGGCAAAACCACACCAATGCACAGCTTTCAGGCAAACGCCTACCAGGAAGCCACAAGGTACTCATTCAAAGAGTAAAAGCAGTGACTCAGCAAATGTTGTTTTACATATTTTTTGAATCGGATATCATCGAGGGCTCGGTACCGTCTCGGGGTCTTATTATATAAATTGTAATTAAGAGAGTTGTTTTTTGATTTACTTAGTCTGAATCGGTGCGGGATTATCTTGTCTGAGCCTTGAGTGTTGTAGCTATGAACATCTGAATGCCTAGTGGGTTCAGCCCTATGCGAGTGTAACTTTAACACCGTTTGAAAGATATAAATACTAGGCAGCGGCATTATATCAAATTTTTTGAAAATGGGCTGACAGTGTTCTCTATAGCCAACGTTAGCCATAAGTCTTACGGCTCTTTTTTGTAGTCGAAAAATTTGTAATGCGTTTGTAGAGTTACCCCACAGTACAGCACCATACGCAATGCGGGAATGAAAAAGACCGAAGTAAAGTGATTTTAAAACGTCAAATGTTAAACGGAAATTTCTAAGAAGGAATAGCGTACTCGACAGTTTTCGTCCCAATTCAGTTATGTGGGCCACCCAAGACAAAGAACTATCTATAGTGATCCCCAACAACTTGCATGTATTGTTTCTAATTAACATTCGATTGCCAGCAACAACAAACTCTTGAGTCTTATTTTTATTAAGCTGTAAGAAATTGGAAGAGAACCACCCCTCCGCGTCCTCCAGAAGCAGTTGTGAAGCTAACTCTAAATTTTCCAGACTAGATGAAGCCGAAGTAATAAAAGAAGTGTCATCTGCATATACAGTTAAGTGACAAGTTCTGTACATGTAATAACACAGATCATTAATGTAAATGATAAATAGAAGGGGCCCAAGGACGGATCCCTGCGGTACTCCATAACTAACATTACCCAACTCAGATCTGATCTGATCAATATTGTTTATCGTTTTCGGTTTATTCAAAAAGGGGCCAAATACCCGTCCTTGAGTAGCAATTACCCACAATTTTTAACTAAAGAAATTTTGAATAATAAATTAATAAAAGTAGAAAACGAAAATTTGACAATTTTTCTTTTATTGCTTTATAAATTCAAAATTATTTAACTTTAAATTGTGGGTAACTATGCTTCAAAAGTCGGTATTTGACCGAGTTTTCGATAAAAGGAAAAAGTCACGAAATATTGATCAAAAAACAAAATGGCGAATGCGTCACTAGACCTCACTCGTAAGGTTTATGATGAATTTCCATCCAGTAAAGGCGTCTACCACTCCAAGTATGGAATTTATAATTTCAACCAACTTAATTTCTTGCACAACTAAAATCAGGTTAGCATGCCTCGAATACACAATGTTGTGACATAAGCTAAATCTGGATGCGTCATCGAATCGAGCGAGAATGTTGGTTTTGATATTGTATAAATCGAATTGAAATGACTCACCATAATTAGCATTCTTCGCCACTATGTCAAGAAGCACTTTCGATATAACAAATTAAAAAATTAAATAAAATCGAAAACCACAGGAACATTTTTTTTAGTTTTCATAATACATAAAAAATGGAATATAACGCCTTTATAAACTTTGACTTTCTATTTTCTGATAATTAAAATTCCTGCTTGGGCTGCTTTATTTCCTTTTCATGTAGATACAAATTTTCAAGATTAAGAGCCTCCCATACCAGCGTGAAACGCGGCATCGTTTCCTGGCTTACCAAGTTGAAAATTTAATTCAAATATTTCACTAAGGAGTTCACAAAAACTTCTAGTTTGGCGGATAATGCCTGATTTAAAAAAAAATAATAAAGGTTCAATTATATAGGCTCAACTTAATATATCATCCGTCATGCAGAACGTTAAGGCTTTTTTACATTGGGTGCAATTGCAAGAAAAATGGCCTGGACGCATGCGCTTCGACGACGTTTTAATCAGCTGATGCACGTTTTCCCATTTAAAACCTGCGTCAGCTGTTTAAAACGTCGACAAAGCGCATGCTTTCAGGCAATTTTTTCTTGCAATTGCACCCAATGTAAAAAGGCCTTTAAAATAGAAATAGTTGGGCTATTCATGTTAATTTCTTATTTTCCATTAACATTACGAACGATGCCCCGATAATCTTAAAAATCTCTACTGACGCTGCGCCACTTAATCCTCGTGAAATTCATTTTTATAATATTTTGTTTATAAAAAAAGGCATTTTATTGCCATCGCCAGACACAGGTACAGTATGCACGATGTGGTAGAAATAGAGTATTTGTTCGTGATAACTCATCGACTACTACCCTCTAAATTATGTATGTGGAGTTCTTTGCGGACGTACATATTAGTTATTTTGAAAATGCACATTACAAAATAACATCATTTTATTAGCAATTATATCTTACCCATAGGCATTAAAACAAACAACATTTTCAAATACCTTTTTTCAAAAAACTTAAAAGTAGGCGAGATACAGAAGTAAAAAATCGTGTGCGGGCCTGGTCATCAAAACGCAGCCTGCTATACTTTATCTTGTTTGTCTTATCTCTTATTAGTCATGCAATATAGAAGTCAATGGTGAGTTATTTGGCAATACGCTGCGGTGTGTTTTTCTGGAGCAAGTTAATTTTAAATTGGTGGCACGTGCAAATGATAAAATTTAAAAACAACGAACCAGTAGATATGGTACTAATTTACGGTGAGTGTCATCAAAGTGTGGCTGCTGCTTCGATATTATACGCAGAACGCTTTTCTTTGCGGGCTCATCCTACACCCAGAAGTTTTCTCATTGTTATTCAACGGGCAAGTTAGGCAGAACCGTATTTGATCCATGGTGTAATAAATTAATGTAAGTACCTTTATCTTTAGGTTTTTTGAAAAAATAGGTATTAAAAAATGTTGTTTATTTTAATGACTTCTATACACAGCTAAAAAATAAGTATCACCTTAGTAATCACCCTGTATGTATAGTAAATACTTAATTAATAATACCAACAAAATGTGGGACTGTTTTTCATGCCTCGGAATATTTATAATCTTTAGTATCCTAATTTATTTCTAAAAGCTTTTTATTTATGAGCTGACCTCTTAACCGTATTTTATTTAATTTTACTGTGCTTTTTTCGATATAATCGGATTATACAGTTTAACCTTTGGAATTTCTGCAAACCCATTTATTTATAGCACTGGCCCTTAAGCAGGGCTAACGAATTGCATGCAACACGCATAACAGTCATGCAAAATTCAGTTATTTCGTTCAGTTTACCCGACTTCGTAAATGTTATAATTATGCCCCCAGTGTAAGCGATTTTGTTGTATATGTTACAATTGTTTTGATTCGCGATAACTGGTTGGTAATTATGTATTTGTACAATATGTATTCGGATCAGAGTTTTATACCTTTAGCATTAAGTAGGTACTTCAGTCAGTGGCGGCTCGCGGTCTTTAAAAATGGCGAAGAGCTAGGTATAGTGCGGGTACTTAAACAAACATTAACTAAAAACCCGTGTAACAAAACGTCTCCCGTATCCTCATCTGTCCAACGACTGAATGGAGTTTTCAACAAATTACAAACTATGTCATTAATTGGGTTCATTTTTAAAACACAATACTAAGTAGGTACGTACACTACTGAAAATCGCAAAGCCTCAAAATAAATACCTTAAGGTTAGGCGAATCAATGCTAAAACAATGGTGCATACGACTGACCTATTTTTAATTTGCCCTTCATCATAATGCATATTGTTACATGCTGTTTGCGTGACTGACGTCACGTAACCATAGCAACGGTGAATATCAAAGCCATATTGGGCGTTTGCTCTTCACTTGCTTTGATCTAAAGGACACGGTCGGCTGGAGCGTGCCAAAATGCACGAGTATTTATAATTATTGTCCATCGGAGTTAACCGTGGCCCTATTATGCATAGCTACATTCGGATTAAATTAATATTATTAATTCAATAATTATTTTTTAAGGGCTAAAATGGTAGCTGTATTGGTACATTAATATTTAATATTGTCGAAAAACCTTCCTCCTGGTTTTATTATTTTTTTTTTGGTGAAGAGCCCCTCCACCTAATTCACCTGACGAGCCGCCACTGACTTCAGTTAAAAAAAAATTTGCACTCATTCTTGTTGATGATGGTTTTTTAAGTCCGGAACGTGTTAATAATACTAGGTGTGATACGTCATTGAATTATAAAGGAGGAGGAGAATTTAAAAATGACAAAATAAAATTCCCCGACCATTTAAAAGAGTAAAGTTGATGATGGTCTTAAAAAAATGAAATGTTAGGTTTAAAATTTAATTACACCAGCTTGTAGAGTAGAAGATATACTAGGTTTTCTTCACAGATTTATTCTTAAAAATATCTTGAAACTATATTTTCGCTGTTCTGGGAATTGCTTACAGGTTTTGGCTTTCTAATGAGTCCTAACAAAGATGAAACAGCCTGTCATTGTTTACCTGTGCCCCAGGAAACCCATTATCTTTGGCGTCCCTGTGTACTTTAATTCAAAAGATAGATGCACTACTTTGTCCGCCTGCCACTAAAAACTTTCGTTCTATTTACTTATACGGACCCTAAACTCTACTATTTCATAATTTATTAGTTGAAAAATAACTGAAAAGTAATTTTAAATCCCATATTAGCCATTACATATTATTGCAAACAAACTTATTGTCCCGTTCGATTTCCTCCAGTTACTTTAATACATCAAATCAATTTTTTTTTACCAATAAGGAAAAGCAATAAATTCCAATGGCATAAAATTTACACGTACTCCTTGACTATCTTCGCACAAAGACTCATTTGTATCGTAGATTACGATAGATACGGTCCGTAAATTTATGTTATGAATTTGTCAACGTCACAGCGTCGTGAATTTTATGCTTTCTCGAATATCTGTGTTGTCCCGTGAAGAACGGGTTTTTAGCACGACAGGTACAAGGAAGGAGCTAAATTAGGGTAGAAAAAGGGTGGGTCTACTACTTATAAATTAGATGTCTACACCTAAAAAGTCAATTTTGTAATTATGGTGTGTAACTTTTGGTAGTGCTTCCGTGACAAGCATTGCACCGTTTGTAAAAATATGTTTTTGACATTTGGTTTTTGGGGTGTCGATACGTTTAAATGTATATTTCATGTAACCAATCACAAGATTAAGCTATTAAAATTAAATATTTGGGGTCGTTATTTGTGTAAATTCGCTAATTCACAAAATTTCTCAAAATTGTTTTTTTAATATGAAATATACAGGATCAAATCTAAGAAACAGCAGATAATAGATAACAATCCATATTAGAAAATGATAAAAATAATATATCTAAATAGTCATAAATTTTTATTTTATTTTAAAATTGCATCGTATTAATAAACAATATTTTCATGAAAATGTAAATTTCACAGAAAGAATTTATACAAAATGTTCAACTTCCAAAAACTTTCTTACTCTTTTCCTTAATAAATTTTGTACTCGCTCTAACATTTCGGGTGCCACTAATAAACAGGCAGAACGTGGCATTCCGAGTTTGATCCGCGGAGTGGATATACACACAATAAAAAAGTATATCGAACTGGGCTACTGCAGCCCGATCTATATTTGAATCTACAAACCCGTAGAAAAAGTGTAGGGATGCGCAAAAACGTTTCCTATACTGGAATGTATTGGCCACCATACTTGGTTTATTTAGTTCTATGTTTTCACGTCTGATGGCTATATTTTGCATTGAGTTGATTCCTATGGATGGCGATACTAGGTTTTCATCACATTTTTATTCCTAAAAATGTCGTGAAAACATATTTTCGCTGTACTGAGAGTTGCTTACGGGTTTTGGCTTTCTGATGAGTTCTACCAAGGACGAAACAGCCTGTCATTGTCTACCTGTGTCCCAGGGAACCCATTACCTTTGACGTCCTTGCGTACTTTAATGCAAAAGATAGACGCACTACTTTGTCCACCTTCCGCTAAAAACTTTCTATCTAAAAAATATACTATTTAACTCGAGTGGATTGTCCATATCGCACTCGGAAGTTTAATTTATTTCCTCGTGAGATATAGACATCATATTCACTCTTGTTGTACAAACTACTATCATGAAGATGTAGTTTTTTGTTTATTTGTGCCAAGAAAAGTCTACAAAAGAACTCAATTTATAAACATTAAATATTAAATTTGTTCAGAAGCGGAATTTTAAACAATTACCCTTATATTGTTGGGAAATGCCATAAAAAGTTTCTACCTTGCTGCTATTACAACAGCAACTAAACCTCTGGGCCACCTCCTCCTACTTACCGGATTTTACGGCTACTCCGGTCGTTCCATTATCTCCGGTGCTATAATTATCTGTTTTCTTTTTATTATATCTACGACGTTCGAAGAGCAGAACCGACGGGCCTCAGTAGTTAAGGTAACTAATCCGCGGTGATTGCTCTCAGGAGATCCTGGAGCAACTCCTGCTGCTTGGTCGCTGCGAGCCTTCTATTAGGTTGTTATAGACTGGGCAAAAAAAATATAAACAGATATATTTTTGGGCAATTAGTAAAAATAATACGATTTCTAGGTTTTCGTTACGTTCAATTTTATAGTGAGGTTTTTCGTTTTTCTATTTTATATTTGTAAAAAATTGTGGTAACGGTATATGTATGTATGTATTAAACAGGGTGTTCCAAAGAAGGATGCACTCTACAGGGATCTCGTTAACCATTAAAATTTAAGAAACTCCATACCATTCCGAAGATATTTAGGCAAAACCAAATTTTAGCGATTTCGTTTTTATTTTTTTCTGACTCTATTTGAAGAAATATGTTAAAATAGAGTTTACAGCTCCAACACCATTTTTTCTCCTCTACATATTGGTGTAATTCACTTTCTTATCCAACGTTTCGTTTTTTTAAAATCATCATCAACTATGCGTTTTAAAATAATCGGGAAGTTTTATTTTATTATTTTTTAATTCCCCACCTACTCCTCAACGTATCACACCTAATAGTAATAACAAGTTTTGGACTTAAAAATTCATCATTATTATAAAATAAGAATAAGTGCAAATTCATCGTGTGTCTATGAACTTTCTTTTGTTTTCAAAGCCAACTATAAAGAACTCTGGACGCCGACAACAAACCATATCCAATTTGTCTTCTTTTTAAGAGTTCAATATTTTTTATTAAAAAACACACAACTCAAAAACATAAAATTTTTACTTTAAAGGAATTAGATAAAAGTGCATTTACATTAAATGATTCCATTAATCTAATCTATCATTTGACAAGTATTTATCAGTTACTTAAACAAGTGCATATCACAGCCTACTACACAGTTAGAACAGATCAGGTTACGGGGATTGAAAATAAAATAGTTTCAAATACGATGAATTTGAACTTTTTGTTACTGATGATGTGTTTTTAAGTCCAAAACGTGGTATTTATATTAGAGAAAGAACGGTTTTGGGAATGTAATCTTTATTTTAACATATCGTTTCAAATAGAGCCAGAAAAAAATAAAAATTGCACAAATTCGGTTTTGCCCAAATATCTTTAGAATGATTCGGAGATTTTTAAATTTGAAACACATTGTTGCAGAATCTAGTAGGGCCCATTTTAATTTAACAATCTCTGTGTCTTCTATGATTTACCAGATCCCTGTAGAGTGCATCCTTATCTAGGACACCCTGTATATGATATATAAAAATTTATTATTTCTTTTCTCTTCTCCCTTTTTCCTGTTTTATTAAAAACATATTTTAGTACAGATTCAGCGGTTCATCCTTAATCTTTAAAAACTATTAAGCCCATATTAATTTCATTAATTTTTAAGACAACCTTAAAAATACCTTACCTTAAAAGCCGTTGCCGCCAAGGGGGTAATTGAAGACACATAGTAATTTAGGATTAACCGTTACTGTATGTAATTAACTCATTTGATTTTTAAACTATGGCAACTAACTTTTCCTCAAAAATTTGCCAGACTAACGTAACTCCACCGTCAATAGTTGCTGCTAGCCCTCAGTCTTGTTTATTATACGGGCAGCAGGAGTCCGCGTGAGGATAGATTGGCTTCGGTCGTCCTGCAATCTCGTTGCATCCTCAGGGAAGATGGTAGGTAGTAGTGAATTTATAAATAATTATATGGTCGATTGGATCGAAATGACGGTTTTCCGCAAGCAAAAAGGTCGCTGCATCATCTTGATGATAGAACAGCTGTATTACGAGGATGTTTTGCAATCGTGGTTTTTTGATTAGTCTTAAATACTATGTTTAGATATTACATAGTCAATCGATAATGGTTTGATAGGATGGTAATGCGGTTTTTAGAAACGGAAATATTTTCTGGTATATTTATATTATTTAAAAATGTAGTTTAATAAATTTAAATTGCATATTGTTTTGACGCACGTACTGTTACGCTTATCAAGTGCTACGAAATGCAGATGCAGTACTTTTATTAAGTAATAAGAATTTTACAGTTCCAATAAGTTTCTTGCATGCGTCTATTACAGCACTTTTTAATGAATTATATATGATGTAGCATTAGCTTAGTTAATTCTTCCCGACAACAGGCCCCAAAAATGTCTATTATCATAGCAGCTTTCATTCATAGACATGATTAATCGTCTGCAGTATTTAAAAACTCACATAATTCTTCTCTTGTTAAAAATCTGGACTTTTTGGCCTTAGTCACTATCTAAACTTCTTTTAGCAAATGCATTAATTATTAACTTGTTAGCTGCGCAGCAATCTTTAAACTTTTGGTACTCCAACGCATACCGCGCTTTGGATTTAGTTGAAATTATATTTTAGATCGCTCCTTTTGCAGCTGCTTCAATATTAAAAAGTTCATCAAAATTACTCGGCGCTTTTTGTATTTTTAAGTTTATTAGACAAAGCTTTGTCAGGAACCATCTCAGGACAGGAAACTTGATCAATGGACTTAATAACTGGTATTTTTTTGTTCAAAGAAAGGTTTCCAGCTGCTTATCTCGTCATTTAGATTTTGTTTTGAAAAAGAAGGAGGTAGAAAAAACTGTATATTACTACACTTGATTTTTTTTAGGTTGTAGTATGAAGCTCTACAATACTTAAATCGTAGATAGGTATTCCATATCACAATAACCAGTTTTTGATTTTTAAAACAGAAAAACTTAAACACGAACAAATCAAAATACCTTTTTTTTTTATAAACCATATAAAAAAAATTCCAAGGCGTTCCCAAGACAAGCGCAGAAAGTTACCTAACAATGTGAAACCTAAATAATTGCCAGTCGTTGTTTATAGATCTAAAAAACAAATTGAAAACTGTTGCCCTCTACAAGTGGTAGCAACATAAATATTTTGTCCATAAAAACTAGCTGTAATCTAGCGTACAATTAGATTTTTCCTTTTGGAAATGAATTTTTCTGTCGTATCTTACACACTGACTTTTCTTGTCATGTATGTGATGATGATGATGTACCTAAATAAAATTATTACACTTACTTTTTTTTTGTTTCAGGTAAGGACACTAAACTTTGTTCGACTTTTAAAGGTAAGTAATAGAATATTTTGTCTAAAAAGCTTAATGGATTTGGCCTCTGAATTATCAGATTTTGCTGGACTTCCATTATATTTATTTTCTTACTAAAGAGAACGTCTCGGTTAGATAGCATCTCTAATTGAAACGTTGTGGTCAATAAAAAGAATGAAGTCGCTGTTAATTTGACACTGCATTTAAAACTATAATTTCTATAGGAATTGTAATTTGTTACAATATATTTCTTATAAGATGCAATCTGGAAATGGTCTATAATAGTACCTTTGTCTCTCATGCCTCTACTTAAGTAATTTGCTGGTATCAATTTTAAACTATGTCTATTATTAAGTAAAATAGAACAGAAAGGTCAAATATTTAAATATGCTTCACAGGGTATTGGCTTTATGGTAAACGAACTGATTTGTAATTGAGAATCATGCTTGGAATTATAAGAAAAACGATTACTGCTAAGTTTATTAAAATGCATCTGATTTTCATTATTCTTTTATGATTCATCGTCACTTTCTGAGTTTAAAAGATATGAGTCAACAGGTTTATATATGGAATTCTCAATCACAGAATATAAGAATATTGCCAATAAATCTGTACCATAGATAAATAGCAGCCTTTTAAATAAGAGTATTTTTTTGGATTAAAGTGCGTTGTTACTAAAGAGATTAGTACGTCAATATTTCATTAACCTGTGTGACCCATTTAAAATACCTCCAAGGGTGGTCGAGTTTGTTCTTCTAAAGCGACGATGTGTGTAACAAGGTTAGGTCTTCAGTGGTCCAATATTTCTTGTATTATCCTTGGTCGATTCAGTTCATTTCCAGAAAAATACAGGATGATTTTTTAATTTCATTTGACTGTAGTCATGGTGTAGAATGTTTATTATTGTTCATGCTAATATTTCAGGGTATCATTGCTCTCGTCATTTTATGAAGACACGTTCACATGAACATTGTTATAGCCATATTAGGTTATAGAAATACCTTTACTTTATGACATATCTTAGATTTTACACCTTGTTTTATTATGACTATGGAACAAGGCAGAAATTTAACATGACTGCATGGGACCAGATTATTAGTTATTGTTCTTTATTCTTATATAAACTTACAGAAAGTATAAAATTTACCACTAGGTAAGCTTTAAAACCAAAATAAAACAAATCCTCTTAAAAACAGCCATATAGCCTTCATGGATATCTGGAATGGAATCTGATCCAAATTATGTATATAAGTTATGTCAAAAGTGTTGCATGTTTATTAATATGTACTGTTTTTTATATTATTCTTATCTAAGCCTAAGATTTACTTTCTTCGGCTTATCTATAACTAATGACGTAAAGAGTGATATACATTGTCAAATACTTTAATAATAAAATTTAAAATTTGAATTTTTGTTACGAAGGTACCATTGCGCCCAAAAAAAACTGGCACCGCAATATGTAATTTAATCTCCCAGACTATTAGCTTGTTTTGAAGTTGTCAATTTAACTTAATTTTGTGACTGACAGTGACGTGTTAAAAGAAATATTTTTTGAAATGCCCGCGTTAACCACTGAGCAAAAGCGATCATTTACACTCGATTGAGAGTGGGCATCAAATAAGAAACATCGCAGATGAATAATTAAGGATTAGCAAAAATAACGTGTTGTTAGCTAAGCACAAAATTACAGAATATGGAAGTATTGTGAGAAAAGCAGGTTCTGGTCGCCCAAAATTTCGAATGACGGCCAAGATATAAAATTAATTAATTTTTTTAAAGATCATTCATTCGAAACAGCAATAAAAGCTAAAGAAGAAACACATTTTCCTGGTTCGGCTAATACAGCGGATAGAAAAATTCGTAGTTCGGATATAAAAAGTTGTTGTGCTGCCAATAAAATATTTTTGACCGAAGCAAACAACAGAGAAGAGTACAATTTGCTTATGAATATATAAACCAAGGTAACATATTGTCATATATAGACATATATGAATATTCTATTTTATCCAAAATTCAATTTTATTATTTAAAGTTAATATTAAATATACCTACTGACCCAATTATTTGTTATTAAAACAAGCACACTACAAGAATGCTATCTAAGCATATTGCCGAGCTTGCATTTTATAACTGGGTTAGTTTATTGATACTGATTGGTATAAATAGCAGGCCGGTACTATGCCAAAGACACCATTCGGGGGTCGGGACCATTCGGGTCTCGACCAGTTTGGTCAATAGTACCATTCAAGCCGATCATTTGGTTAGAAACCACTCGGTCGACACCATTTTGGGCAGATACGACTCGGTCCAGATAAGTAATATTGGGTCAGTAGCAGCGCAGAGTCCTGTTCCGGTTATCAGCCCTTTGCCCTAGAGAGCTCGTCCCTAGTTAATAATGTTGTAAGTAAAACCTAATTTTATGTAACCGTTTTAACCGCCGTTTTATATTATATAATAAAGTAGGTGTTATGGAGACTTGTCGCCTTTAATTCTTCCCCACGTGACAATATGGGAAACCGTAATATTTTCCGATGAAAAAACCTTTCGATCATGAAATAACGGAAAAATCCGCGTTTATGGGTACGAGATGCAATGAAAGATATCCAAATAAGACTAATCTAAGTGGACGCTATTCTATAAACGTTTGGGACTGGATTAGTGCAAGGGGCCTAAGAGTTTACCAAATAGTGCAGGGGAGACTCAATGCACCATTATATTACAACATATTAAACCAAGTTATGATAATATCTGTCGACGCAGTATATGGCCAAAATTTTATATTTCAACAAGATAATACTCCTATACATAAAGCCTGCATAGTTCAAAATTATTTAGAAGAAAATCAAATTCGTGTACTGTCGTGGCCTTCGAAAAGTCCGGATATCAACCCAATTGAAAACGTTTTGGGTGAGATGGCAAAATTTATATATAAAAACAACTTCCAGCCTAGGACTCGGGATGAATTAAGCCAAAAGATAATAAAAGCATGGGATGCAATAACGCAAGAGTATACGAGAAACCTAGGGTGACGTTTACAAGCCTTAATCGATAATAACGGTGCAGCTACCAAATATTGAAAAACATGTTATTATATTAAGGTTTAAATATGATTGAAATTTAAATTTATAGGAACATAATATTAAAAAATATTGTTTTATTTTTCTTCATTTCAAAACACTAAATACGTGTATTTTCATTTTTCCTCGTATTGTTGTTTTGGTGTTATACCTTTTCACTTTTATGACAACAATTATAACAAAAATGATAACCTTTCCTTAATAGATTTTAAATATTTCTTCAAGGAGCTACTTTGCAACAAAAATTTTGCGGTTCCAGTTTTTTTTGGGCGCAATGGTACCTATCTTGATTAAGATTTCATTATAACAAGACTAAGTTGACTGACCATCACGTCATTAAGGAACACCCTATACATCAAATGATTCTTATAATGCACAGTAAAATAAAATATATGCCACTGTTTGTTCAGGAATTCCCTAACATACATTTTAATTGACTGTTTGAACAATTAAAGTATTAAAGTATGTTTTACAGGGTATTGACTTTCAGCAAAAATCATCCTCTGAATGATGGGAAAACGATTAAAATACAAGGTTAATAAAATGTATAAAATTTCATACGGCTTGTCCATTGTCCGTTTATGACTCAGTTGCCGAGTGTCAAAGGCATGAAACACCAATAAATAAATTATTGCAGGCAAATAAACCCCATTTGGCGTACCACGAAGACTATTAACAATTTGCATGCAGTTTGAATACATTTCAGCTTACCATTAATATTCACTTAAGATGTAGGTTTATTTTTAGTGCAGTTTAATCCCGCGATGGTTAAGCCGTGGTGTAATTTTATGTAAGTAATTTTCCAATTATACTTTCCCTACTTGCTAATGCCGTTAAATGGTTTTGCCTGCGGGTTACATCAAAGTTCTGCTTAGGTAGATGTAACTCAGAGATAAAGCTGTTGATTGGTCCAACGGTTTGTTTCGTGCTTTGATTAAAAATGACACTTGTAACTACCGGAAAACAAAAAATGTATGAGTACACCAATGCTAAATAGCTGTCTTTACACGTAGACTCTTAACCGCGTGACATAAACGTGCAATTGCGTTCCCGATAGATTGCACAGTTATTTACCCCCGTAAGACTGTGGTATTAAAATTGTACTATTTGACTAACACACTCTTGCGTTTGGTTAAAAGTGCTTAAAATCGCGCACGCAAAAGTTTACGTGGAATTTTTAAAATTAAAAAGGTTTATTATATGTTTCTTGCTGTCATGATGTCAGATTGTCTAAAAAATACTTAAAGAAAGAAAACTTGGCGGCAAGCGGACAGAGGAGTGGTCTATATTTTGCATTAAAGTACACAAGCGACGCCAAAGGTAATGGGTTCTCTGGGGCACAGGTAGACAATGACAGGCTGCTTTGTCCCTCTTGGGACTCATCAAAAAGCCATAACCTGTAAGCAATTCCCAATATAGCGAAAATATGTTTTCAAGATATTTATTCTTATATATGATGAAAACCTAATATCGCCATCTTTTGGAATCAACTCAATACAAAAGGGAGCCATGCCATCAGACGTGAAAACGTAGAACTATAAATAAACCAAGCACGGTAGGCCACAGATCCAGTATAGGAAACATTTTTGGCTCTTTCCCACACATCTCTACGGATTTGTAGATTCAGATCTCGATCGCGCTGTAGTGGCCCACTGGGGTGCAGCACTAATCCGTAAAACTACCATGTAAGAAATTAAAAAAATAATAGATTTTATATAAAAAAATACTTGCAATTATAACAAGAGGAGAAGTAAAAAATTTAAAAGAAGCATTTGGATGAAGAACGTGCGTGTATAAATTCGCGCGGTTAATACCTTCTGTAATAAAAGAGAAATCTTACCCTTTATAACACAAATAGAAACAAATGTTTACGCTTGGAAATGAACGTGCGAGTGTAAATTCGCGCGGTAAATATTTTAATCCTTAATTTTTATTTTTATCTGGACGTATCTATTTACAACAGTATGAAAAGGAATGCTCTTTATAGTGATATTTGCCGTTATTAATAATAGATGATTAAATTAATAATGTGAACGTTATTGTCGATTTTAAATGTATTTTTAAAGTTCATATTTAAGTTTTAAAAAACAAGAATTACCAAGATTTTTTTAAATCAGATGTTTTAACATCCTTTAAATCCCTAGATTGCGAAAAACATGTTACCTACCTATTTTCGTTGGTTTGTTGACTTTAAAGTCTAAAAACTACTTGACGAGAATAACTACTAAGTTTTGTATGGAGATTAGGCCTAATATAAATTGACAGTTCTAGTAAGAAAGTCACATTCTTGTATTTGGTATCCTTTGTGAAAAAAATTCTTGAGCAGATTACTTAGTTTGGTTTCTACCTAACTCTTCTTCGTTGATGTAAGTGATGGTTAAAGAACTGTAAAATGAAGATTTTTAATAATATTTATATAAATATTTATTACAATCTGGTAACACGAAATTAGCAGCAGAATAAGTATTTTGATAATGAACTTTGATGGTTTGAGATACATAAGTAGTTTTTCTTACTCGGCGTTTTCAACTTATTTCAAAACAGTGACAGCTGATTAATTTTGTTTGTTTTGTTGGTCAAACAATGACTTCACAAATAACAAAAAACAATATGTTTTAAACACGGTCCGACAGCGTTTCTAAAGTGTAACGTCTCAAATAAATGTTACTGTTGTATGTTATCAAGGGTATGTCGTTTGTTGTTTTAACACATTTTCTCTTTTCATATGTACATATGACTGCTTTTACGTGGTAAAAGCTATAATTTGTTAAAAGATATATCTACCTATATATAAATATAGGACATATAAAAATTATATTTTATAGTCCTTTTCATATATAAATCATTTGGTAACTATTAATTAAAACAATCGTTATAAACAGAAGTCAGGATAGGATTTGTTTTATTTTTAAGTTTAACAACTGACTATTTTGTATATTAAAATGTTTTATTCAAGTCCTCGTCGAAATCTAAATAAACCAAATTTATCTATTTTTACTACACACTTTTACGGGGATTCGGTTATCACACTACTCACTACGAAATAGTTAACACATTAATGTTGAGTTGCATAAGTATTTTTAACCATTAAATAACCAGCAATGTTGACCGTTGGACTGGTTACCTTAATTTTTAATTTACTAAATAAGCACCTTTGATTATAAGTAAAAAATAACTGTCAATTTTATTTATGTTACAGTTAAACTTGCTGGTTAAAAATCTTTGTGCAACTCAACATAATTAATCTAAAATTAAAATTTAATATCCAATTGAAAAATTTAAATTCTAGAACTCAAAGGGGTCCAATTTTTTATACCTATAACACGAATACTGAGCGACAGTAATTAATCTCAGAAGCAAACAAACAAAAAGTACTTGAATATAAATCAAAATAACAAAAACTAAAAACAAATTGTTGCCACGTAAGACTCGAATAGAATATTATGAACCTATAAATTTCCGGATACCTAAACCATACAAATGTGTTAGAACAAATCCGGATCTAACTCTACTATTTTAACTGGGGTCTAGCCACAACCGAGCAAAAAATCACAACCAGAGAAAATAATTTTAGTTACACTGTTTGTTTTCAATTTAAACAATACTTTTTAAATTTGTTTATTTAAAGGATAAACCTATTTGCCTGGACTAAGGACTGGCCTTATCTTGTGACAGGAACTGTACAAGTTGACAGACGAGTTTTAAAAACTTGTTATTGTTGTATAATAACATCGTAGTAAAGCAATTTTATTCTTGTTTTGCAATGCAGTTTGTAACTAAAGTTAGGCTGCATAAAGTTTTTTTAACAATAGTTAACTAACCAAACACTTTGACTGTGACGTAAATGACATAAGTAATTTAAAAATTAAAGTAAGCAGGCCACTTTGATTATGAGAAAAGTATAACATAAATATAATAAGCATTTCTGCCAATGTCAAAGTTGATGGTTAGTTAATTATTGTTAGAAGTATTTATAAAAAAACTTTTTAACCGTAACGTTATGTTGAATTTTAACATAGATACAATGCAAGTCTAGCGTAATTTGTATTTTAATAAAATACTCTTCGCTCTTCGGCTGCGATCTGCAAAATCTATTCACACAATTTACTGGTTTTTATTATTCTTTTATTGCCAAGTTCACGGGATGTAAAAGATTGGTATCATAGATATAAAATACAAATGAATAATTGTAAGCAAATAAAACCTTCTTTTGTATTCCTTAGAGGAAACTAATAACAATTTAGTATGCAGTTTGCATACGTTAAACTTTACACTTCGCGCGGTTAATATTCACTTAAGATCGGGCTTTATATTTAGTGCAGTTTAAACGCGGTACGGATAAGCCACAATGCAATTTTGTGTAAGTAATTTTTAGCGTCCGTTTTACCTGCAAGGTAATACAGTAGTTAAGTTAAGTAGTTTTATTTCCTAGCTATACGGGCTGTCTAACATAACCAAGTTTTAATGAAATTAGACTGTGAAAAATTATTGACAGATTACATTGATATAATATACTGGTTCATTTATTGTGAGGTACTATAAGAAATATGGTAAGCAAACATAAAATAAGGTTAAAATAGTATTGTTTAAAATATAGAGCTTAATATGCCTAATGAAATTGATGCAAGGTGTAAGGTGTAAGATGTATATCAAATTGCACGTAGTTTATTTCTAATACAAGAACTTTCAACACCAACCAATGTATTTTTGTAAATCACTCGATCAATAAAAGTTAAAAGGGGTATTTTTTTTCTGAGGGCGCGTTCGTGCGCCGGATGCACTTAGGCCAGATTTGGGTCATTGTGCTCATTCTGTTTGGTTGTTACACCCACTCCGTGATCCCATTTCCTTGCACTAGTTTGTGTAGATCAACTGGGGAGAGGGTAAGGATGTCCTCTGGTTCCAGTTTTGGTTCCGATCTAGTGGCTCGCAATGGCAAACTATGTGTTGTACAGTTTTTCTGTCTTGTCCGCATAATCTACAGTCAAGATCTCCATTGTACAGTTGCATTCTGTGCATGTGTCTTGTCAGAATTCCTGTAATGGTTCTTAGCTAATTTCTATTAATTTGAAGCAGCTGTTTCGTAAGTCTTGGGTCTGAATCCCCAATGAAGCTTTTGCTATGGGCTAATCCCTGTCTGTTACTTCAGTGGATTTTGTGTGGATTCCTGATCCATCGCTTTATAGCATCTCGTGCCGTACACCTTGGCACTCCGAGTGCCGGTTCTGGACCAATAAATGTATTTTCGGAGCCTTTTCTCGCAAGTTTATCGGCTTTTTCGTTTCCTGTAATACCTTCGTGGCCTGGTACCCACTGCAGTATTATTTTGTTTACTTTTGCCAGGGCCTCCAGTTCCTCCTGACGTTCCCACACCAGTCTTGAGGTTACCTTGTTGCATATTAGCGATTTAAGGGCTGTCTGAATGTCAGAATATAATATGGATCCTCAACAATGACCTGGAAGAAATCTTGGCTTGGGGTGATAGTAACCAAGTCGAATTTAATGCTAAGAAAACCCAGGCAGCAGTCTTCTCCAAAAAGGTTAACATTGCAAAACCGGATATAGTCATGGCAGGACACGCAATTCCCCTGGCACCGTCTATCAATTTGCTGGGGGTCAATCTGGGAGGTAATATGTCTTGGCATGATCACGTTGCCGCAATTGCCAAGGCAGCTGCACAGAAACTTGGTGTACTTTTCCGCACCAAATTTACACACCTCATCAACTTTTGACACTCTACAAACCCCAGATTCGACCCCATCTGGAGAACGTCATCTTTGTGGAATGATCTTCCTGAGGTCGTGTTTCCCAATGAATACAATCTTTAACGTTTCAAGACCAACGTTAATCGCTTTCTTCGCACACGCACCGCTCCCAGAGCGCCTTAAAGGATTTTTCCTACAGTGCAGGTGTTTTATCATAAAAAAAGCCCTCCTATTGTTTTCGTATACACATTGCAATATAGCTTAGATTTCTGCTTGGAACACTGTGGGAGACTTTCCCGAAGAGAAAAACGAATTTTGCTTCGGTCTTACTCCGTGTATCTCCGCTGCGGGACCCTCTTTGGTTTTGGAGCATGGTCTGGAAGGCAATTTAATTTCGCCTCCTCTTCGTATCCACTAATTTGGAAACGTTTAGTTCGCCATCCTGTTGAAACCAGTTATTCTTTCGCTCTGGATAAAGAATTTCTAATTGTGGAATAATCTGTTCCTGGAAATACTGCAAGTAATATGTATGCTCGTATGGTTTTATTGGGTGTAATACGCGCCCAAGTATTAACTTTTTTTGGTCTAGTGTGTGCGCTTTGACTATCCACCGAGAATTAACGACAAACCATTATTTACAGTCTAAAGCTATCCCTATTGACAGTGCCGTTAGGTATGAAGGTAATTTCATTAGAAAACATAGTGTTATTGACAAAATAAGGATTCGAATTACATTTTTTCATCCGATTTTCGCAAAACTAATATTATCGCTCGAAGTCATCTTTCTGCTGTGTTCTCCTGCAAACCCCATATTCAACCATCAATATAATAGAAAGATAAAATCAACAAAGTGGTACCTTTCTCTTTTGCATTAAAGTTCACAGGGACGCCAAAACAATAGGTTTCCTGGGGCACAGGTAGACAAGGACGACCGTTTCGTCCTTATTAGGACTCCCCATGTCAGTGGCCAGAATCAAATAATTTGAGGATAGTGTTGTTTGTCAAATCATAACAAGAATATATTTTAAGGTTAGTTTTGCTTGTCAATTCATAAGACATTGACATCGGTTTGTTTATTTAAGAATGTTTAGCATCAGACCACGACCTACGTTATCTACGTGGTAAGCGTCAAAATTTCCCCCACTCTTCTTCAATGAACTAGCCTGTATATTGTTTTGTCATTCACTCTTCTTAAATTATAGAAGGCCATGATTCAGTTTAATACGGATTAAATCAACAATATCATAACATATTTAATATACTACTTTGGATGCTATGACAATTTTCTTTCTGGGCACCAACAAGACCCATTTAAAGTAAGCAGTATTACCAACAAATATTAAATGGTTATTTTTATTTATGAAGAATAAAAAGCTGAATTTTTAAGTTGCAAGCTAACTCTTTAAAATTAATTTAAACTTTCACAAAAGAATAAACATGTGTTCGTAGTAAGTTTAAGCTTTAAAATTCTGGTCATTAATACTAATTTATCTATCAAACCTTGTGTTTAAGACCGCCGTTCATTGTTAATGCCTTTACGGTTTCAGAGTAATCTCTGTCTATGTGGGTGGCCGATTTACTTTTTAGTACAAACCAGTGTTTTGTGTTAGGTCATAACATAACTTTGACTTTACATTTTGGGCCGATTTAATAAGGATTTACTCTACAATAACCTCTTTGGGTGGTAACTGCTTTTTGAGTCTAAAACGATAATTTATTATTAATACTAAATACTTTTTCCAATTTAATTGTTGATTGATATAAAGTTACTTGAAGATTGGAGACAATGAGGTCTCTTGAATGATAAAAGAGTTTTGGAATTGCATTGTCTTTGTTTGTTTAATATCACAACGTTTCAACTTCTTTAAGTGAATGCTGTATTCACCTGAAGACGATTGGAAATACTTACCAACTGAAACGTTATGATGTAAAACAAATAAAGACAATCACTACGTTTCAACTGGTAAGCATCTCCAGTCGTCTTCAGGTGATACTTCTTTTTTAGCTGTGTATAGATGGTATTAAAATAAATAACATTTCCAAATACCTTTTTTTTCTCAAAAATAAGGTACTTACATTTATTATTACACTATGGATCAAATACGGTCTTGCCTAACTTTCCCGTTGAATAACATCGAGAAAACTTCTAGGTGTAGGATGAGCTCGTAAGGAAAAGCGTTCTGAGTATAATCTTGAAGCAGAAGCCGCACTTTGACGACACTCACCGTAAATTAGCACTACTAGTTCATTGTTTTCAAATTTTATCATTTTCACGTGTCACCAATTTAAAATTAACTTGCTTCAGAAAAATACACCGCAGCGGATTGAAAATAACTGACAACCGACCCGTAAATTGCATGACTAATAGACGATCAACATAAGTATAGCTGGCTACGTTTTGATGACCAGGCCCGCAGTTGAATTCTTTACTTCTGTATCTCGCGTTCAGTTTTTTGAAAAAAGGTATTTGAAAATGTTGTTTATTTTAATGCCTTCTATACACAGCTAAAAAAGAAGTATCAACTTAGGAATCACCCTGTATACTTAATGCTTTATCACAATAAAAGTTTGTACTTGCTTTTGTTGTTTTTTTAACTATGTAATTAATGTTTTCACAAGATTTTTTTACTATTTTTTGATATTTTCAATGGAGCCCCAACCCCAATTGACCTTCAAACTTTTATTATATTATGATTTATTTCTGCATACTGTTCTTGACATTGTATTTAATTTGCAATAGCAATATTAATTATTACTATAATAGTGTAATGTATCTGTTTTATAAACTACCTTTAAAACTTTTGGCACATCTATTATGAATTGTAAACATCCAGAATTGTTATTTTGCTCTACGGTTTATATTTTCAACATATAATCACCGTAGTGTCTGTCAGGCATTATGTTTTTGATTGGTAATTAAATTTTACATTTGCATAACAATAACACTGGTGCATTATATAGCAATCACTCGTTTTCGACCTGTTTGAATATAATTTACCGATAAATTAATTTAAAATATTTAGTTCAGTTAATTCTAATTTAAATTAGCAAATGTGTTGAAACAATGATGTATTTATTAAATTTTTGATATTGGTATTATCTCTCACTAACATTCAGAAATTGAAAATTAAGGTACTAGAAAAAACAATCTTACAATCGCAGGGTGTCTTGGAAGAACAGGGCCATTTAAAATTGCTGATTACCTTTCCAGTGTTGTATCACCTACATGTCCCAACGACATAAACATTTAGTATATCGGCGGTATGGAAGTTCCATTCGCATACTTCAAAGGAAGATATATGAAATTATAAAAAAAGATACTACAATTAATTATAGATATTTTTGATAAATCATGCCCTATATCTTAAACCGTTTTGGAAAACCTTTAAACAAAATTGACGGACAACAACGTATGAAAAGAAACTATTTTATAAAATGCTAAAAATGTCCGTCAAAAACTATTCTGCGGTAGATCAATCCCCCCCCCCTTCGAGCCTAGGAGCTCGGGTCTAAAAGTCTAATTGCAACCTAATTTTTCGTCTCACGCTTGGACTCTTAATTTAAATTGTTAAATAATGTATTCTTGGCTTAGATTACAAAGGTCTTATGGGAAACGTTTAGTTTTTAAACTATTCCTTCTAATAGTCCTGTTTTACATAGAGATTAAGGTTTCAGACGCATATCGTTCGAGTTATTGATTTATGATGCAATTTTTTAGGAAAACGAGTAAAAATAATAATATTTTATTGTATTTTTCTATTATATACTTGTCCGATTCGTTTTACCTTTTTTAGAGTTTTTTTAAAAATCAACAAAAATATAACCCACTTCAATATAATATTTTTCCAACAAAAATAAATAACAATTAGGTAAGTATTTATATTTAAAGAGAAAAATTAAAGTAAAAATTGTACTTAAAGCATTTTTTATGGAAGAAGTGTGATAATTTATAATAAAAAAAAATAGTGCGGGTAGAAACGAGAATGCTTTATTATGAATATACAAAACGGCACTTAAGAAGGAGTATTTCAAAACCTAAGCATTTGCACCAAAAACTGCTCCTAAATCTACGCTCCTAAAATACATGATTTCTGAAAAAATCATCAATTTTTGCGTGGTGAGCGATTTTTATTGTATTTTTAATCGTAAAAAATCAAGCCCGAAAAACGCTGGTTAAAGTCCTACACCTACATACGTCTTATGTTAAAATTTTGGACTGAAACCAATATTCATATTTTTCAAAAATATAAAAAATGTTTTTTTTTAAAGAGCCAGCTAGGAATATCATAAAAAAAAGTAAACATTTACAAAAACAAATTTAATCGAACCATGCAGAGGGGGAGAGGTAATAATTTCCTTTCTCCAGAACAAAAAATGTCCTACTTACGCTCGCTGAGCCCCCCCCCCCGAGCATATTTTCTGGCTACGCCATTGGATCGATCAAAAATTACTGTTTTGTATAATTGTGAAAACAATTTTTTTTATTTCTCGTCGAATTAAGCGTAACTATCGAGTTAGGTTTAGATTTATTAACTAAATTTTTGACGTAGCCCCACAAAAAAAAATCCAGTGGGATAAGATCGAGCAATCTTGGTGGCCACTCTATTGGCCCCCGTCTACCTATCCACCACCTCGCAAAAATTGTATTTAGGTACTCCCTTACATGAACATCATGCCGGGAAGCACCAACCTATTGAAGCCATAAGATTAAACTTGGTAAATCAGGATCATTATTATCTGAAAATACAGTGGCAAGAGCTAGAACCGGATCATTTCGAATAAAATTTAGATATCTTTGACTCGAGAGGCTCTCATCAGGGTTCAAGATATAAGGCGTGATTTGTAAAAAATATCTAGAAGTGATTGTAGAATATAAAAATGTACAAATTTTTTTTTTTGGTCGGGTTAGCGGAAGAGCCAGTACTCTTAGGCCTATAAGGCCCTCTTCTAGGTAATATCAGCCAGACAAGACCTATAGCTTAACGTGGAATCCAAACCAAGTGTATGCACTGGTTATCCTTTTTACGCCTCCAGAGGTCCATGACGCCACTCTCGGTCCAGATATTAGGAATCGCTAGTAACATACTGCATTCTTTTATCCACTAAATTTATATGCCCACTCCTGGGATCAAACCCGGATCGCCACGGTCGAATGCCATTAACTCACCTCTGAGCCACTGACGCGGTTTAAAAAAAAAATGTACAAATATATACAGGGTGACAGTTTAAAAACGAACAGCATTTAATATTGCCTCTACCAATGATAGTATGAAAATTTGGCGAAACACGTCAATTGATATATCGAGGGGGACATTTTTTAAGACATTTATTGTCGTGTTACTTTCAACCCCCTAACCCCCAAGGCACCTACCCCTAAAATTTTAAATGGCAACCCCTATTTATTTTGTCATTTTTGTGTTCCTTATAAAATTCTACATAAACTGTATTATTTTTTTTTTCAAAACATGTAATTATTTTATTTTTTCTAGTGGCGATATCAAAGACGAAATGTAAATAAATAAAGGAATTTGGAATGTATTTCTACATTTCGTCTTCGATATTGCCACTAGAAAAAATAAAATAATTACATTTCTTGAAAAAAAAAATGATATAGTTTATGTAGAATTTTATAAGGAACATAAAAATGGCAAAATAAATAGGGGTTGCCATTTAAAATTTTAGGGGTAGGTGCCCTGGGGGTTAGGGGGTTGAAAGTAACACGACAACAAATGTCTTAAAAAATGTCCCCCTCGATATATCAATTGACGTGTTTCGCCAAATTTTCATACTATCATTGGTAGAGGCAATATTAAATGCTGTTCGTTTTCAAATTGTCACCCTGTATGTATAATTATTTTTAAAAAAAAATGCATTTCAAAACAATGCATTTAATGTATCCGAGTGATTCTTGATTAAATGGGCGGTATAAAGGTAGATCCGTTTCTTAATTTTATAACTCATGATACTTATGATGAAGTTGCATTATGCGCATAATTAAAACCAGATCAGCCCATTTTTCCTTAGACCAACATATTCAAGGAGAATAGTTTATTTACAATCAACCAATAACTAGAAATCCCACTGCCGACGGCAACACACAAAAAAATATGTGAAATTTGATAAAAACTTTAATAATTTTGATAAATTTGTTTCTTGCTTCCGAAACTTTTTGCGGAAGTTTTTAATTTAGCTTACGTAATAAAGTCTTACACTTCAAATAAAACCTATTCATTTTAGGAAACTCTCGGTAAAGAAAAGGGTACTTTATTAAAATATCTCAGCGCCTTCAAGAATTCTATTGTTGTAATAATTGAACTTGCATAAGATAGTATGAAATTCCGCTTAATTAAATTTTACTAGTCAGTTTGGAAACTTCCCCTTTATTTGCTTATTTCCGCGATTCATTTTCTTTTTAAGTTTTAACAGAGTTTGTGACTAAATTGTTTTTTTAGGCAAGCCGGACGAATGTAACGTGACAAGAAATTATTAACTCTGGCTTAGATAATTGGCATTGCTTTACAAAGTTTTGAACTTTTGGTAGATTATTTTAGTAATAGAAATATGTTCTCAAACTTTTATTTCTTTAACATGCTCGCAGTTGTGCGTTTTTTATCTTTACGCACGGTTGTGCGTAAGAATGGACTTACTTGTAGAGTGAACTGTACGTAAAATATTATTTACTATTATAGGGAAGTAGAAAAACGTAATTTTTATTCGATCAGTCTTCTGTCAATAATTTCGATGTTGTCACATGTCAAAAGTTTTATTTTAGTTAAATAATATATTTTTTCCACTACTAACTTGAAAATTACTCATTATTGACCGATTATTAACTTTAGAAATCGTTTTTCTTTAACCCTTACCAAAAGCCTCTATTATTGACCGTCGTTATTGACAACGGTCAATAATATAGGCTTCTGGAAAAAACAATATCAAGAGGCAACTTGACCTTTTTTTATTTTAAAAACATATGAAAACGTCATGTTTAGACAACCAGGTTATTAAAAGACTTGAATTTTTTTATGAATCGACAAATGCTGACAACTAAGAATGCCATCTGACAAGATAAAAAAAATGCTGCAAATTTCAAAGCAAAGGTAACTTGACTGAAAAACCAGAAGCAACCCTAAGAAGGTATATTAACTTTAATTAATAATTTAATGTTGCAAATGTATTAGTAGTGGAAAAAATAACATATTTACCACGGTTTAGACAACTATTATTGCCCTCACGTCTTAAATCCCTCGTCGCTGCGCTCCTCGGGATTTAAAATCGACGCTCGGTCGATAATAGTATCTGCCAAAACCTTGGTTAATAATATACTATTATTCTTAGAACTTTATTAAATTATTTTAAGACAAAATATAGATAACACTTTGGGAAATATTATGATGATTTCTTTTTTCCGCATAAATATTTCTTGGACCATTATTACCATTGGATTACTTTTCAGACTTTGTCATTATTGCTAATATAATGTAAACATTTTAGAAAACATTGGCACTGATGTGAAGCTGCCGTCAAACACAGAAAATTTTATTTTTTGTTCTTTTATACACTACACTCAAAATTCAGTGAAAAAGCCGATTGCGAGAAGTACAATTTCAGGTACTCAGGATCTGCACTGATTGTCTATTATAGTTTGTTCCAATCAAGAATGTCATATTAGGTGATTTTGGTTTGGCATGCATTTTTATTGTTAAAAAGGGCACTTTTATCAAACAACCATAAACTTAGATTTAAGCTTTTTCGACGGAAACCAACATTCATGCTTGATATTTAACTACTTTAAATGCACTGAACAACATACTTTCTCTTGGCAGTTCAAAGTGGAAAATTCTTATTCCTGACTGATCCCCAAGCTAAACATGGATTGTGTCAGAGATCACGTAACATCCCACCCCCTTAAGTTTACAGTGCTTATTTAAACACTAAAGAAAAATAAATTCTTAAAATTTTCTTCTATTCCATATCACAAAAGAAAATTATACGATCCCTTGAGGTTTTTAAATTTCCATATGCCTATGCTCTTTCCCAGATTAACCCAGAGACAATTTCGTTTGTTATGGGATTAAAAAGCGCTTCGGGACATCGTAGCTCCCTCTAAAAGAAGCGATAACATCGTAAAGGTGTAACGGCATTCTGAAAAACACACGCCCGCCGTTTGAAATTCCTTCTATCGCTTTATTTCTCCAGTTTTGCCTTCGAAATAACCCATTATATATTATATACGGTGGATGTATCGCGTGAAAGGGGGTGATATTACAGAACGCGACCGAAGTCTTGGATGGCCGGAAAGGCGTACAGATAGACGCGGCGGATTCCTGATAAGAGCGACCCGATAAACAGGGTGATCGACTAAGAAATATGGCGGAAACGCGGGTTTCTGTGTCGTGGGACACACGCAATAGCATGGCTTGCGATAAATTAAAGGGTCGCAGGATCTAATACCGGGCCTTTATGTGTTGGAATCGAATTTTTACGAATGCGGTGGGTCCCGTAAAATCAAGTGAGAATTTCGTTAAATGGCTTTTTAAGCGCTTTTTATAGGTTTCTTTTGGTTTTTATAGAAGCTGGGAGATTTATGTGGATTCAAATTTGATTGATGCTCTTTACCAATCTATAATTCAGAGTTAAAGAGATCTGCAGAACTCTTAACCAGAGTAGTAAATTAGTAGTAGCAGTTAAAAAAAGTATTGTAAAGATTATGATTCTGAAAATGTCTAGAGCGTTGAAAAAATTATAATCTCAATAAATGTTGGAGAATATTCGATTTGTCCAAAAATTTCTAAGAATCTATTACAGCACTAGTACTGTAATAGATGCCTTTATAGCACTAGTGCTGTAATGGAAAAAACTGTTTTATTAAAATTTTGCTGTTAAATAAAACCACACTTTTTAGAAGAATGATTTATTATTAACAATCATAAAGTTAATTACCAATTATTAATTAAAATATAACACTTTTTACTATAAACATTAATAATACAGTTTTTACAGTTAGAAATTTGTATACCAGAAGTGGATGTGATGGAGCCCTTTACGTTCGAATTTCCAATCATTAAATCCGTGTCTGACCCCATGATTTTTTTTGCTATTTGTTTCTTATTTTCTAAAGAATTCTCAACGTAGCCTGCTGCCGTAGAAGAAGATTTCCAGCTCCCATGACGCTTTAACATCTGCATATCTGCATCACCATCAACTAGAATGGTGGCTGAGGACCTCCTAAAACAATGTCCACTGTATCCTTTGAGATTATTCAATCCAAGTTTTGTTGCAATCTTTTTTGGTATACTTCCAAAACTATTAATTCCGACAGGCTGGGAGGTGCATTTTCATTTTTCATAGAATACAGAAAACCGCCAGTGAGTTGCATTAAGAGGACGAAGTTTAGCATACTTTCGAAAAATACTTAAACAGTTGACACCTGTCACATTTCCTTCTGTTATAACAAATTCTCGCATAATTTTGGTTTTCGAGAATAGAATCACAATTTTTATATACAAATTATTGTGTTCAATATGATCCAACATTAACTTAGCTAGTTCTTCGCGCCGACAAGCCCCAAAAATGCCGATTATCATAACAACCTTCATAAGTAAATATGTTTTATCATCTGCAGTACTACTACTACACACGGCTTCCTTTGTGAAAACTTTGGACTTTTTGGCCTTGTAACCCTCTGATGTTCTTTTCAAAAATGCGATTAGTTAAGAAAATCTGCTTATAACTTGATTTTTCTTGACTGAAATCATAGTTCTCAACATTAAGTAGTGAGTCCATAGTGTAGATGGTTTCTAGGAACGTTGCTTTACGGAAAAATAACCCAAAAGGATTTTCTCAGACACCTCCTTTATTTTGTTAGCTTTGCACCAATCTTCAAGCTTCTGATACTCCAACTTATACCGCGCCTTGGATTTTGTCGAATTACAGCTTAACATGTTAAACCGGAAGTTATACATTTTAGATAGAGAATAAAAAATTAAGATAGGGAGGTTAAAACCATTTTTATCTAAGATGAACCAATGTTACAGCCTGTCAAAGTCTGAAAATGCCATATTTTAAACGTCAATATCTCAAAAACTATTAACTTTAGACATATAACATTTATATAAAAAAATAAGCTTAGAATTTAGTAGGGAATTAGAGAATAATACAATATATAGGATGTTCCATTTATAAAAACCTAAGTTATATTGGCCACGTTTTTTTGGGTCACCTCGTATACTCCAGTATAATTTCAAAATGTGCACCTCAATGATCTTTACAACTTTTGTATTTCGAATTTCCAGCTAACTCTTAAGATAAAGGAGAAAATAACCTTTATATCGTTGAGTCACCCTGTACCATTTGAATATTTTGATGACAATATTCTGTCATAAATATTATTTTTTAATTTAATGTTTTAATTTTCACCTATTATATTTTATTGTAGGTAAGTTAAAATTTATAAAAGGTTCGTCGATAAAGAAATTCGTCTTGGCATTCACAGAATTTAATAAAAAAAAAATACAGCAATTCTGTCTTATATGGAACCATTATTATCTTTGACAATAAAAAAGTTATAGAGGCGAGCCACATTCCGTGGACACTCTATATGTTTGGCAAAAATCTAACTGTATGATTTCTGGTATCTTTGACACACAATTAATGCTTCACTTGAACTTATTTCTAAAATAATCAAATTTATTACATGGGACTCATCTGTCTAATGTATAAAATAACATATGGGTCTCGGCAATTAGGTGAAACAGGAAATCTGGCAATGCGATACGACAGCATATCAACCACACTTCCCTCCCACCGGTGAAAAACATGCATTCATAAAATATGCGAAATGTTAAGAATAAAAGAATATTGGAGAAACAATTTTTGCTTGCAGGCATTTAAATCCGTTTTAAATTCCATACAATGTAATGGAAATTACATTGAAAAAAGTATTTTAAGAATTAATTTATTTTGCATTTTATTGCGGTGCGATATCAATAATAAAGGTTTATTTTGCTTGCAGGTCGATACTTTTGAAATAATTGTGTAGTTGCAACCAATCTTTCAAAATATTCTTTGGCATTTTTTCCTTTTTTACTTAATTCTGACAGTTTTTTACTATTTTGATAGTTCTTAACGTCCAACCACATCATTCTCTTTTTGAGGTAACAAATTTATCGACGTGGCTGTTTTTTGCTACCAGCTTTTCAAAAAAAAAGCATTGATAGTTTTCTGTAGTGCAGGGTGAGTCAACCATAGAGTAAAGTTTATTTTCTCCTTTATCTTAATTAGATAAAAATTCAAAATTCAAAAGTTGTAGAGATCATTGAGGTGCACATTTTAAATTTATATTGAAGTATACGGGTTGGCCCAAAAAAACGTGGCGAATATAACTTGGGTTTTTTTCGAGTTTTTTTTAATGGAACACCCTATAATATTGTATTATATTCTAATTCCCCACTATATTATACGCTTATTTTGTATAAAATATTATATGTATATCCAAATTTAATAGTTTCTGAGATATTGACGTTTAAAATATGGCATTTTCAGACTTTGACAGGCTGTAACATTGGAACGGTTCATCTTAGAGAAAAATGGTTTTCACCTACTATCTTAGTTTTTTATTCTCTATCCAAAGATACCAACTTCTGGTTTAACATGTTATACCAAAAAAATGGTTTAACATGTTAAACCGGAAGTTGCAACTTTTACATGTATAATAAAAACTAAGATAGGGAAGTAAAAACCATTTTTCTCTAAGATGCGCTGTTCCAATGTTACATCCTGTCAAGGTCTGAAAATGTCATACTTTAAACGTCAATATCTCGAAAACAATTGAATTTATTTATTTACAAAATATATTATTATGTGGAATTTTATAGGAAATTAGAAAATAATATATATTATTATAAGGTGTTCTATTAAAAAAATGCAAGTTTAGTCCGCCACACTTTTTCGAGACACTCTGTATAATGTAAATTGTTTTAAAAATATGCCGCTTTAAGTCCATACCTTATGCTGGTTTAAGTATTTTTGATAAGTTCCTCGATAATGATTTAATCTTTTGTCCCCGCTTCGTTGCGGACCCTGTATAAAAAAAAAACAGATAAGTTTCATGTTAAAAAGTTTTGTCTTGTACGAAGATAAATCTTATTCCCAAGTTTAAGCTACAGATAAGGGTATGACTAGGTTGGTCACTCGAACTTTTCTATCAATCTCACATTATAAGACCATTTCTGATATTTCTACGGTTTTAGAATTATTCTTTGGTTTAAACCTACGTTTAATCTTAGATTTAAGGCTCTACCACGCGCAAATTTAGAGGATGAAAAACACCGTTTCGCTACTGCAGGATTCTGCAAAGGCTATTTGAGATATTTGTCGGGACAATTTAAAATTTAATAAAGGAATGTTTGTATTTCTAAGGTACAAAGCCCTTTTTTGAAAAAAATAAGAATATGTATAAGAAAATGCCCACTAAAGGTGCGTATTTTTAGGCCCTTTTCCAAGGTTAATATCGTAGCTAAGAATTTTTTTTTCAAAAAAATAGCCATGTACCTTAGAAGTTCCATGTCTTATCTTTAAGACTTCAAAAATTGAGACAAAACAATGTCGTAATAAGTCCGTTATCTTGCAGCGCGCAACTCATGTTTTAGGTAAATTTTGTTGTCATGTTATAGAAGTTGCCTATATACAGCTGAATTTATTCTCGGCTGACGTGAAACAATTTACATTCAGAGAGAATAATGATACACTGAAAAAAATTATAGGTGGTCGAACAAGAAGTAATTTCGGGGGAAATTTTGGGCTAAATTTTATGTTCTTCTTTTTGGATTGTCAATGCCAATAACAGAATATCTAAGCGTCAATTTTAAAAAGACGCAACTAGTAGTTGTGCTATATACTCTGGGTTGCCATAAATGTTTCGGCTTAGACCGAGATGGTTTATAATGCGCCGGAAGGCAAAATGTTCAAGGCGCTTTCACCATTTTGTCAAAACGGGTGTTTGGGCTTTCAAAATTTCTTATTCATGTTAGGTAAGGATAAGAATTGAACGAAATGCAGTGGATTTGTTGATGTATTGCAATCAAAAATGGGCTATATTGAGTTTTTTTTGTTTCGTTTTTTTATCGAAATGGGCCATTGTCTTGATAGTGAACAAAATATACTAAGGTAAATAGCTTATTGGTATTAGAGGCCCAAACTGGGTCACCGGGAACTTATGACAAATCCCAGGATGTATGGTAACCCTGGTATATTAACTCTTAGATCTAAAATTAAAGTTTAATTTGTCTTGGTAAAGGGTGATAGGTGCAATAAAATAAAGCCATTGATGAAGGTTCTTAGTGAGTAAGGAAACCAACTGTTGCATAATGAATCTATTTCAATTCGATTGTTTTTATATTTTATGCTTATTATACAGGCTCTATATATTGTTTATATAGTGAGCTTCTGTCTAAACCTGTTGAATTCATCTTAAAGGTGAAATGTGTTTATTATTTTATCCATGGTTTAACGATTTAAAAGTAGTTGTCAGGCACGAATTTGGCGTTGGTCACATGATATTTATCTGTCCATGTTATTGGCTCGCAGCTACAATTTGGTGCAGCGAGACTACTGTATAGTGACAATGCTTCTAAGAAGCTAGGTAGGTAATATATAAAAATTGGACAGTATGCCACGCAGAGTAATAAAATACAATTTTTTGTTAGGCATGGGCGTCCATAGAGTGGGCTGTTGCTCTTGACCAAGGGGGAGCGGGGGGGGGGGGGGGGGGGGGGGGGAGGTAGATATACTTTTTTACTAACTTTTGTTAGGGGGAGTTTATGAAACGACTGCGACATTTTTTTTGTAGGAATCACTTTTGATAGAAGTTCTTGAAAACGCAAAGTTTTGTTTTTTTTTTGTAGCCACTTTTAAACGGTGGAGAAAGTGTAGAAAAGGCTGCGAAGTATTTTATTTTATAGAAGTCACTCTTGAGAACTTACACGTTTTTTTGGCTACCCCCCTATCACTTTATGTTTATAAAAAACATTAATACCGTGATTTTGTATCGGATTGGCGCGACGATACGGTACTACCTCCTGTTGTTTCTGTGTTACTAAAAAAAAGTCTAGGTACTTACTCTCTTCTTTTGAGGGTGCAGCGCAACTAATCGTCAAAAACATACCACTTTAAAAAAGAATAATTATAATGGCACGGAACGCGACGGACAAAATACTGCGCGAGTTAGTAACCACGGTCAACAAAACCTGGAACCAGCGGGACTTATCTTTTGTTTTTTAAATAAACACGGTGAAAAATTTGTAATATAAGAAAATTTTGATTGAAAAACTATTGACCTTACGAAGTATTTGATAACCAATGCTGAAAACCTTTAGTTTCAGGGTAGGCCTGTGCCTCCCAATTTTGAAAATTTGACAGTATATGCTAATGCTGATGGGGGCGATCGGGCCAAAATATTTTTATAATGGTGGCACTTCCCGTTATACCGGAAGTAAGTGTCAACTTGCTTATTTTAAATAGAATACTCTATATATTACTACATTTTTGCATTCTACGCAAGAATTTAGGCATATCTTGTATACCATGTCCTATACCTATGACTAAGCGTTTTAGATATTTTTAATAGATTTTTTATAATATTTTAATAACTATTAATACAGGGTGTTTAAACAATACGATTAAAAATTAAATTGAAAAACTGCAAAAAGACTAGTTTTTCAAATGGAAATACACAAATTTTATAATTATTCCTTATTTAGCATTAAAAATAAGGGTACGTTTGTATATCCCAAAAAATTTTAGTTTTAGAAACATTGCCAATTTAATATTTTTATATGGCGATTTTGCTGCAGATTTTAAGTTTAGTTACTTTTAGTTGGCTATAACGGCGTTGAAAAACAATCAAATGCGAGAAAAATTTATGAAGCTGTCACTTACCATTTAAACATCATTAATTATCATGTATGTGCGCTTAAATTGTACAAACGAAGATTATTTAAATTTATTTATTATTTATGGAGAATGTGTTAAAGTTATATTAAGAACATGGGACACATTTGCCAATCGATATCTTCAAAACAGAAGCCATCACAATGTGCTTATTAATAATATTCAAATGGTAAAATTAGATTTTGCTGTTTTTCAACGCCGTCATAGACAACTAAGAGTCACTGAACTAAAAATCTGCAGCAAAATTGCCATATAAAAATATTAAATTAGCAATATTTCGAAAACTAAACATTTTTGGAATATACAAACTTACCCTTTTTAATGCTTAACTAAAAGTAATTATAAAATTTAGACTTTTTGCAGTTTTTTCAATCTTATTGTTTAAACACCCTGAATTAATAGTTATCAAAATATTATAAAAAATCTAATAAAGCAGGTCCTTTATAACAAGGAATCCCGCTTAAATTAAATAAATATAAGGCTTCTTTATAGAAAAAATTGATAATTATTTTAAGGCTTGCAAACGTCATTCTTAACAGAAAAATTCAAATATGTCAAAAACGCTTAGATATTTATAGGTATAGGTATACAGGGTGGGGACTTTAACTGAAATAAATTCGATTTTATTAAACCTGCTGAAGTTGCGCCTACAAAATTTAGTATGTGGGGGTTTTGGAGCATGCGGAATTGGATTATGAAGTCGGCGCAGTTGCCAGATTTCTCAGCTTTGCGCTACACGTAGTAATTTTGTTATTTTAAATGGAATGCACTATTTATTTTTATTGCAGTGAATTGGTAGTATTAAATTTAGTAAGATCTCAAATTTACAAAATTCTATCTTCACTAGTTTCTGAGCTATGGCAACACTGTAGTTCGCTTAAAAAGTACCGGGACGCTTGTCTACCTCCATAGTTACTAAGTTATTGACAAGCTTCAAGAAAAGTTCTTGTCTTTTCAAAATGGCCAATTTAATTTAAACTTTAAAAATAGAAATTCTCATGATACTTTTTAATGGAACTACAGTGTTGCCAGAGCTCAGCAATTAGTGAAGATAGAATTTTGTAAATTTGGCATCTTATTAAATTGGACACGCCCAATGCACTGCAATAAAAATAAATTGGGCATTCGATTTAAAATATTAAAATTACTACGTGTAGCGCAAAGCTGAGAAATCTGGCAACTGCGCCGACATCATAATTCAATTCCGCATGCTTCAAAACCCCACATACCAAATTTTGTAGGCGTAACTTCAGCAGTTTTAATAATATCGAATTTATTCCAATTAAAGTCCCCACCCTGTACAAAATCTGCCTAGAATCTTACGTAGAATGCAAAAATGTAATAATATATAGGATGTTCTATTTAAAATAATGACGCTAATACTAGGGTTTCCAACCCTCCCGATTTAGTCGGGAGGCTCCCGCTTTTTACTAAACCTCCCGCCGCCCCCTCACTTAAACAAAACTCCCGCTTTTCCGATAACACGACGGACGCCTAATAAACTGTACAGCTGCCTTAGAGAGGGGCAACCTTTTTTTTTTAGAAAGCACGTTTGATGAGAGGAGGAAGAAATATAAAAGGCACGCCACAGCGTAAGGACAACGGGGTATCGACTTTTTTTTTAGAAATCATCAATATAATTATTTTAAGCACCTCAAAAAAAACTTGTCCTCCAGGCACTATCCACCTTCCGCTTTTCAATTTTTAAAACCTGACTACCCTAGCTGACACTAACTTTCGGTATAACCGGAAGTACCACCATTATGAATTTTTTTTAGTCCGGTCGTCCCCATCAGCATTACCACGATGGCAAATTTTGAAAATTTTCCTATGTATAGTTTTCCATATATAGCTCGAAGCGGTTCCCGGTGGAACACGAACACCCTGTTTGCAGGTGCTTTTATACCTATTCCTATTATTAATTAACACTTCAAACTTTCTGCTCTACCTAACTTTATTTTTTGTAAATATTCTATAGCTTTAATAATAAAATAAGACAAAATTTAAAAGATATATCCGTATAACGATTAGATACATTATTTTAACTAATACAATAACAAGTAAAATACTTATTTTCCTCAAAACAAATTTCTCATCTTCGAAATAAAATCAACCGAAACTCATTAGCATAAGAAAGAACCTGCCGCCTCGTCTCGTGGTTTCAGTGTGTGTCGATGTTTACGGAATATTTTTCACCACGTCATAAGCTCGCTAGTATGCCCACTTCGGGTGAGACTCTCTTGCAAATAAATTGCTTGCTGCACAAAGTTCCGCCTTAAGAGGACTTTATAAAATTGAGCTTAACGAGTTCTAAATTTAAAACTGTCCTAAATTGACAGTTCTAAGTTTAAAATGACAAGTAGTGTTAGAATGAATAATCTCGGGTTGCACAAAGATATTTAACCACAATTAACTAACCAGCAAGTTTGACTGTGTCATACATGACACTGACAGGCATATGTACTCACAATCAAAGGTGCGTGATTAGTAAATTAAAAATGAAGGTAACCGGGCCTGTATGATTGTGAGAAAATTATTTCTGCCAATGTCATGTATGTCATAGTCAAACTTGCTGGTTAATTATTATAAAAATTCTTTATGCAACCCGACATAAGTTATCATCTAAAAGTTTAGTATTGTAAATATTTTTTTTGTGTTTTCTTTAAATTTACAAAGAAAAATGTATTTTAGTTCATGCTGTATTCTTTAATAGAACTAAAACTGTGTTTAGAACAACATCGCGGTAATATTATTTATCGGTAAAACGATTTATTTACAAAAAAATTACATTAACACAAAAGCGACATTTGGCATATCACAATAATCCCACGGTGAAAACACAACTGGGAGTCCGTAAGATCTAAATATGTCGAAGGTCTTAATTAAAAACCATTTAGTAAATACAAGTACACGTGTTTTACATTGTAAACAATTTAATATACCCTCATTTTAATCAATAATATTAAATTTCAACAACATTACAAAATTCTTCAGTACCTATTTCTGATACAAAATAAAGTGAGTGATCGCGTTAGATATTAAATTCTTTAAGAACAAATGATTAATGATACTCTTACCCTTCTAAAAAATATGTTATAAGCCCTTGGGTGAAAATCATCCACCCCCTCGAAACACTTTAAATTATAGCTCCAACAAATTTGCAAGGAAACTTTGATTAATTAAAATGTATCGCTGGCTTTTACCCTTTAATTGTGGACCCCTATTACGAAAATTAACATATTTTTCGTACTTGAGTTTGCCGTTTCAAAAAGCGTCTACCTCTTTGTCAAGTAAAATTAAAATATTTGACTAAGAACAAGGAAAGTCAAGTCAAATATAAATTTAGATAAAGTTTCATTATTAAATTTAAAAAAATATTTTTAATAGAGTCTATATAAGTAATAGTCGTAGTTAAATATTATATCTAAGAAAATTAGATGCTCTCTATCCTGTTGAGTTTAGTATATCAGGAGAAGAAGTAACACTTTTGGAACAAAAACCGAAGATAAAACATCTTGAATACTATGATCAATTAGAGGTCCCAACACAATATGCAACTACTATATATTTGTAAAAAGGTAAGAAAACTAATATCTGGACCCTTAATGACCAAGAAGATGTAATGTGTCTTCTTCCCTTTGTATATCCACATTTTTCGACATTGTCAGTTTTTATATTGCCTGTTTGTACATAGTTTGCTGTCAGTATTCCAGCATTAATGCTAACTATAAGGGTCTTGAATGTTAGAAGAGTTTTGGACTTGCATTGTCTTTATTTGTTTTACATCACAACGTTATCCAGTCGTCTTCAGGTGAATACTAAATAAGTAAAGTAACTACAGCTCAATTCATACTAGCTAGATGCACTGGAGCATAACTGAGATAGGTGCAGTCACGCATACACTCAACACTCAAACAGTCCAAAACATGGCATAGTAAGAACGCTTGTGGATAGGGCAATTACCATCTGTAACTAAAATGAAGCCCTCAAAAAAGAAACTTCATCAAGACCCACCTCAACAAAAATAGCTACCCCATGCATTTGGTTGATAAACTATTGGAAAATCGCAAGAAACGGCCAAGTACCTACACAAAAGAAGCAAATAGAGTCACAATCAACACTTAACATTCCGTATGGCAAAGGAGTATCTGAGAGAATTGGAAGACTAGGACGATACAACATCAATACGGTATTCAGCTCGAAAGACACTTTAAGAAGCCACCTGACAAAGACAAAACCAACAAGTTAAAACGACAGGAAAAACTGTCTCTACCAGATCCCCAGCGAATGTGGCCAATCTTACATTGGTGATAATCTAAGGCCACTTGAAACTTGGGTCAAGGAACATAAAAACAACATGCTTAAAGGAGAGACCGAAAAATCAGGTGCAGAACTGAACAGAAGCTCAAATCCTGCATAAAGAACCACATTGGAGGAAGTTCAAGGAAGCTGCTACCATATACCAGAACCCAAATTGTTTTAGTTGGCTATCATTAGATATAAGAAATATCTGGAAACCTTTGCTAAGTAGAGTAAGATACGCATGACTGCACCCATCTCAGTTATGTTCCAGTGCATCTGGCTAGTATAAATAGAGCTGTAGTTACTTAACTTATTTCGTATTTACCTGAATACGACTGGTAATACTTACCAGTTAAAACGTTGTGATGTAAAACAAATAAAGACAATGCAAGTCCAAAATTCTGCTATAATTCAAGAAATATCATTGTCTCCAACCTTCAAACCGACACATATGGGTCTTGTTGCCACGAGAATCAGTTCCTTAGAAAAGGGAATGTACTCAAGTCTAGCTGTCTTCTTTTTACATTTTCCTGATCGTCTGATCGTCTGAATTAAGCCATAGTTTTATTTAGATGCTTAGGTCCTGTCCTCATGCTCTTTTCGAACATGAGTCATGTTTTGACCCCCAGAAAATGACTTCCTCTTTTATATTGCATCGTCATCGAGAACTATAATACAACAAGTTAATTACAAGGTACAAGAGATGGTATCAATGGATAGAAGATTTGAGTAATGAATGACAAGTAACAGTATTTAAGGATAATCATTAATACTTCTAAAGTTGATAAAGGATGGCGGATTAAATTTAGGGGAGACACCAATATAATTACTGAACCCTCCTTATCTGTCCCAAGATATGCTGTTTATAATTTATTGTCGCATCTTTAAGATTATCATGTTATTAAACGTTTTAATCTGTAGATTATGAGATCGTGGAATTTGAATACAATTACCAAATTCAAATAAAAGTAGATCATTCAAAGCATAAGATTTATATTTTATTAGATTCACTTTTAAAATCTCTGGAATTTATGGAAAGTGGTTTTAGGAATTTACTAATTCAACTAAACTGCTCGACAATTGCTTTCGAGCAAGAAAAATTTCGCTTAAATTTGACAGTTAATATTTTCTGAACCAGATATGATATCGACCTACGGTTTTGAATGGTTGATAGATTCATCCCTTGGGAAACAATTTGCAATGTTGGATTTTCCTTAACCATTAGAAAATGTTATATACAGGGTGTTAAAGAAGACGATGATTTTTGCTCAAAATTTAATAGCGTGTAACTTTTACAATAATATTTTTAAATTTTATCACTCTACGTCACTTGAATCAATGGTTCATGGCAAAGAAAGTAATTTGTCAAATGTTTGATATCTGCTATATTTTAAGAAATACCGATTTTTTGGAAACCTTGCTTTATTTCAAATTATTGGTAGCTAGATCTCACTGTGCGTTGTATCGTGCAAACTTTGCGAGTAATTATTATACCTTATGAAGAGCTTGATTATGTTCAGTAACAATAGTTGTACCTAAATGTTATGATGTACAGTGGCGTACTTATAAACACCTATATGTCTATGGTTTATGAGTATCTCACAATTTTTCACAATTGTTTTATATTAGAAAGTATTCGCCCCTAGATTAGGTGAATTTTTTCTTATTTTTTAGTTTTTCATATCGTATCCCAGGTATATTATACAGTGTGTTTACAAAATTTTAACAAAGATATTTTTTTTAATTTAATTTTTGGAAAAAATGTATTTATTAATTTCTAACTTTCTAACACTATTTCTAAAATTAAACTGTAATGTAATGTATGTAAACACACTGTATAATATACCTGTAGTACGATATGAATAACTAAAAAATTAGAAAAAATTTACCTAATCTAGGGGCGAGTACTTTCTAATATAAAACAATCGTGAAAAATTGTGAGATACTCATAAACCATAGACATTTAGGTGTTTATAAGTACGCCACTGTATATCATAACATTTAGGTACAACAATTGTTACTGAACATAATCAAGCTTTTCATAAGGTATAATAAATCACTCGCAAAGTTTGTACGATACAACGCATAGTGAGATCTAGCTACCAATAATTTGAAATAAAGCAAGGTTTCCAAAAAAATCGGTATTTCTTGAAATATAGCAGATATCAAAAATTTGACAAATTACTTTCTTTGCTATGAATTAGTGATTCAAGTGACGTAGAGTGATAAAATTTAAAAATATTATTGTGAAAGTTACACGCCATTAAAATTGAAGCAAAAATCATCGTCTTCTTTAACACCCTGTATATAAAATTTTCTGACAGTTAAAGAAAATCTAACATTGACAACTATTTCCCAAGGAATGAATCTATCAACCACTCAAAACGGTAGGTCGATATCATATCTGGTTCCGAAAATATTAACTGTTAAATTTAGGCAAAATTTTTCTTGCTCGAAAGCAATCATCCAGCAGTTTATTTCAATTGGTTTAATATAGCCCAGTTTTCGTTTTCATAAGAGCTCACTGGAATTAATTAACCCATCTCATTTAAAAAATATTTGTATTCCTTTTTGACCCTTTCAGTATTTTTACATGATTTACATATTTAGAAAAAATTTACTAATAATAAATAGTTGAGTAGTAAACGATAGCAGATCTTTCGATTTTTTTTTTTAATATAAGTAACTATTTTCAATATAGCGTTAAAAGGAATTGATCATTGTAATCCTTTTCCTTCATAACATTTAAAACTACTTTTTTATATTTTTTTTAGACTCTTCCAATAACCTCCGATACATTAAAAGGGTTATACTCTACCGGTAATTATTTCTTCTGTTAGCTCTGTAAATACCATTTTCCATTTCCTCTGCAAGAAAACAATGTCCATCTTAAAACCAGTGTCATTGCCAGAAAGTACATGATGAATTCACTGAATTTCCATCTTATATCGACAGTTACAAGTGAATACGCCTTTGGGTATTGAGGCGTTGATCATTTCTTCTTTCAATCATCGCATCGTTATTGAAATGTACTACCTCTATTGTCATATGTACATGTAATAATTTGTCTTTATTGTGTAATAATATATCCTTATATTTTTTAACGCCGTTATGACTTCCGTAGTAAAGGAAAAGTGAAAGGAAATTCTTCTTGTTTCCTTAGTAACGTTGACTTCAAAACTCTACATTCCACTAATATTTCAATATTCCTTTCAAAAATATTAAATTGTTCAAAAACTGAAATACTATGGAATATGAATATCTCCAGTCGTCCTCAGGTGAATACTGTATCCACCTGAAGACGATTGGTGATACTTACCAGTTGAAACGGTGTGATTCAAAACAAATAAAGATATTGCAAGTCCAAAACTCTTTAGTTCTTTATCACATAAACAATATGTAAAGATAAAATATTTGTGCAAAATCTGCTAAATAATAATCAAAAGAAATTAGGCATGTGTTATTCAAGAAACATCATTGTCTTTAACCTTCAAACAGACACTATTTAATATAATATATAATTTTTTATCACATAAACAATTTGTAAAGATAAAATCTTTTTGCAAAATCTGCTAGATAATAATCAGTGCAATACCTTTAGAAGAACTTAGGCATGTGGTTGTTAATTTTAAAGTGTTTTTCAAGAACTGTCTTTACCACAATGGGATGTTATGTCTCTAAACAATACCAGAAAGTGACTAGACTACCTAAGGGGCCCTTTTAAATGCCCACCCAAGTCAATTGGCTTTTATTAACATGAAACTTGTGGCGAGCGCTACGAGCGTTCATATATAGGGTGTAACGAAATAGAAAACAAGCCGAAAATATTTTTCGGATCGACATCTGTGTCATTGTTAGACACTCCTGTGCATAAGAAACTTATAGAAATAAGTGAAAATATCAAGAGGAAATCACCTGTAAAGACATTCGTCACAATTACAGAAGTCCCGCTAGACAGCGCTGAACTCGTATCGATTTATGAAACCGAAGTCTGTACTTATTTTACATCTTACTGGTGTTTTCCACCAAATACTGCTTAAAGCAGTTTTGAGTTAATCCATTTTTTCGTCAAATCCTAGCTCTACTGATGAGCCATGATATGGCGAAACGCGTCTGGGGATGGATCTAATGAAATGAAAGGAAACTCTTCTTCTTCTGAAAGTATTTTTGTTTTGGCAGCTTTCAAAGAAAAACTGATTTTTTCGTTTGAAAATTGAAAAAAATTTTCCCGTTTGAAAATTTAAAATTTGTAGCAAGTTTGAAACCACAACTCTCTCTCTCACCAGGTATTATCATTAGTACCAACAGTAATTTTATGGCATTTTTGTTACGCGTTCTAGAAAAAATCAATTTATTGTATTATTTTGTAAAGACTATGATGAATAAAATGAATTTATTTTTTAAGCCAAAAACTTGAAAAAAATGCTAACCTACCTATTCATTTAATGCGATTAAAGTTTATATATAAAAAAAAACTGTGTTAAATGATACCTACCTACCTTTAAGGTAACTAAATGGGAAGAAACTTTCACTAAGATATATTGAGTAAGAAAATTTAAACTGTTCTACATGTTTCGAACGTATAAACGTTCATTTTGAGGAGAAGTATAGTTATATAGTATAGGGTATTGTTAGTGACACCCTCATAGAGCTCTTGAGGAAGTTAGGTTATTAAAGAAAGTGATGCTTCCATAAAAGTAGGGGAGAAAAAATAAAATACTACCAGGTTCTAAATATAAATATGGGAGATAAATGATAATTTAGGGTGATGAACTGAGAAACGTTATGTGAGAATGATATAGAAAAAGAGCAGCAGCTTAAGTGGTGGAGTATATTGTTAAAAAACTATTGTTAAATGGATAGAATGAAGACTATGTGTGTTGTCAAGACAGATGTACTATTGTTGTATGTATATATAAACTGTGATGTTCGAAGACATCTAAGGGTATGATTCCCTGAAGTGATGTGGGTACTTTTTCAAGGGTTCGTATAAAATATGTTGAAAAATTAAGAAAATATATTTTGAGAAATCTGAAAGTTTTATAGTGATTTCATATGATGTGAAATGGTGAAATATAATTTTAAAAAATGTAGTAGGATATATAGATAGTATAAAGTGCCAAGTTGATATTCAATTAAGAATAACTGAAGGCATAACTCATAATTGTAGTTTTCTTTAGCATTGCCGTGAAAAACAGTTCACTCGGTGAGAATTTTTGCTTAAAAGGAAAATGAAAAATGCGGTAAAGGAGACGTATTTCTTCCCATTTAGCTTACCACTTCACTTCAGGTATGGACAACTTCGTCAAATTTAAGGTAACTGTTACTGTGGTTTGTGGGTCCACATTGTAACTTTTTCACAATGACACCCTGTAAAAGAGGCCATAAAACATTACGGTTTTAGAGGTGGTACTTCTCGTTTTAAAACCATATTATGAATATTAATTAACTACCTACAATATACAAAAGGCTCAAGTGACAAACGGACAAATAAGAATTTAAATAAAAATTAATTTACATTATCCTTGTGGAAGTGTTTTACCATGACTATTGAATATTTAAATCGAGAACCTGCAGTAAAGAAGAATTGAATTGAAAATAAATTTATATTGTTTTACGATGGACAAAAGTAATTTAGAAAGAATTGGTCGTCTATTACTCATCTTTTATAGCTACTTTAAAAACAGAGACACAATAGACTAACAAGTGTTTAACAATAAAGGCGGATATAGGAGAGACCCTTAAATAAAATAGTAAAGGTTTAAGAGGAAATAAAATTGAATAGAAATAGTTAAAATATGATTTTTTAAGTTTTACAAGAAGAGTTCAATTTTTAGTGTTTTATTTTATGGTCAATAACCAAAATAATATTTTACTACAGCTTAAGTATTATGAATTCATAAAACATAAGTACTACGGCCCATTATAATCTGTTTTATAGACCGTTAAATTCTGGGAAAAAACTTTGGTAAATAAATATTTTAAGTGTGGTACACCAACTGTTTAAAGAGGAGGAACGACGAAGCAATTGGTAAAATATATTTTTCCGAAAATCGATCGGATTTTTGATAACATTTCTGAAAGAAAAAGTTAATATTTCCTTACTTACACTAAGTCGTTGCTAGACAACGGAAAATAACTGTTAGGAAATATTTATTATTGTACTGTAAGGAAATATTATTTCTGTACGGCTATTTGTAAACTAAAAGGTGAAAGCTTGACAATTCAATATTACTATGTTTCCATAGTTACAACACAAATATTTAATTGCATCCTTTATTTGTGAACAAAGTTAATAATATGTATTTATAAATTTTAACAAGTTGATGTATACTTCGTAGAAAATGCCACATTCCCGGACTCCGTATTTCAGTCTCGGCTTGCGCCTCGATATACAATCTTTACGGTCGTCCATGAATGTTCAGCTTTTCCTACTAGGTATACAATGTACTGTTATTATAAACGCAATAACTACACTTTTTCCACATAATGTGGAATCAGGATATAAAAATTGTGTTTTAAAAAATGTCAAATATGTTTCAGACTTTCTCAAATATATTTTCGAAATTATTAAATGTACTTGATGCATATGCCATGTGGACAGGTATACCTACACTATCTTATGCCCCGAGAGATTTCGTACAAAACAAAAAATGTTTTTATCGATGTTGGTCTGCTCTGCACCAAAAATAATACATATTTTCGAAACCGAAAATATATCCCTTATGCCCAATTTTAGTCCTCTTAAACCTAAGCTTAAACCTAGGTTAAAACTAATAAAGAAAGAAGAGAGAAAAGTTCAATTTAAGAGAAATCAACCTGGTCATAACTTTTTATGTTTTGTTACGTAATAAATCACTTTTAACTCGAACTGTGCTATCTATTCCACATTATAAAATTACCATTTTTAACATTTCTTGGATTTAAACTGGACCTCGGTTTAAATCAACTTTATAAAATTGGGTAAAAGAACATCTATGATTTAAACCGCGGTCCAGTTTAAATCAAAGAAATGTCAAAAATGTTAATTTTATAATGTGGGATTGACAGCAAACTTAATGTAAAAAGGTTAATTACTCTTATATGGAATTTTGCTGTCAAACATTATAAATCGACTATTTCTGACATTTCTATGATTTTAGAATTATTCTTCTGTTTAAACCAAGATTTAAGAAATTTTATAAAATTATACCTTAGGACTACTTATCGAGCAATAATTATTATAAACTATGCATATCTTCTTAAAAGTTTAAGCAGTGTCAAAAGACCTAAAAAAGACTAGGAAAGGGATAAAAAAACATGGTTGTGATTCCATAAAAAAAATATTACTCGAATGTTGAACTTTTAAAGAATCTATAACGAGAATCGTTACGAAATGACCAAAACTATAGAAAAAGAAGGAATTTACCAAGTGTACGGTCAATTAAGTAGCTAGAATGCCAAGATAACGCCAAAAGTGGCTAATCGACGACACCATGACAATTAGACAGAAAAACGACGAGAATTCACTAGGATAGATAAAAGATTGTTAGAATCCTTGCTCTAAAACTTTATGACGATGATATAGCGAGCCCAAAACAATGAGGAACTCAGCCTCATAATAGATAAGTTCGAAATATCGATAAAGATCTTTACTATAGTAAAATAAAGTTATTCTCTTTAAAAATTCTACTAGTGTTTATTTTTTACAGGTGATTAATTTGATTAGTTTCATAACTACAAGCAATTGTACAGCTCCGGCCGGTTAACCAAACTCGAACAGCCCGGCAGGCCCGACAAGCCCTGCGGGCCGGTCAGGCAGCTTGAAAATTATTTTACAAATATTTCTTTAAAAAAAGTACATAAGCAAATCAAGGCTGACCCGAAAGACCGGCTGGTCACAAAAGTCCGATATCTCAGCAGGCCCGACTCGGCCGGGCCGCGATAAGGCCCGTGATGAAATCCCGGCCCGTGCAGGCCTCTAGTTTACATAAGTATTTGTAGAACTACAAAGAATTTTTTGATTGCTAAATAGGTAACATGTAAGTATTTTTCAGGCTTTCTATCAAATAAATATACCATTTAAAAACAAATATAAAATTAAAAGCCACATTCCGTCAACAATATCTTGAGGAAGAATTTTAGATTGAGAACAGTGAGCAGCGCGACCATAAAAAAGTTTACGGGAGCTAAATTTAATATGTGTTTTGATAAATAAACATGGATGAGCAATTAGTTTTTATGTCCAAATGGAACGAAGTGTCACAGTAACAATAAGAATGAATTTAACATCAAAGTTTTCTAAAAATATATAAAAATATAAGAGGCTAGTGTTTAGACAACTTAGGTTTAGTTTTACTTTATTTGCTATTGTTATACTAAAAGCCTGTGATGAACAAAACACTTTTAACTGAAATGATTTCTAGTAGTTCTTACTAAAAGCTTTTTCGGTAACTCTAACGGTAGAAGAAGGCGCCGCCCAAAAATTACTACAGTTGTTTTGCTTTGTCCATTAACAGAAGGTTTTTAAAACCAGCACCCTTAAATCTTTGAAAGTCACATAGTTTGTATCATAATAGTAGTTTGTACAACAACAGTGGATATGATGTCTATATCTTACGAGAAAGTAAACGCAGTAGGCGGAGTGCTCAAACTTTCGAGTGCGATATAGACATCCACTCGAGTTGAAAAATATATTTTTTCTACGACACAACTTCCGACCTTTATACTAAAAATTAAAAATAATTTTTTAAATAGGCATCATAACTTGTCTTTTTAGTTGGCCGTGCACTCGTGAGAAAGATAATAAAAACAATTGAACAAATATTCATTTGGTTGGTAAATTCATGGACCAAATTACACTGTAACATATTTATCAATTCGGCTCAGTTCTTATATTTACACAAAATCCATAGCCATTTTGATTAATTGTTCTGCTGAAATGCACAGAAGAAAAAAGGTTTATTTTTCCGTTTGCATAAGAATTATAACTTCAAAATTACAACAAAATAGCTGTAGAATTAGTTTTAAACAGTTAAACACGGTCTTTGTGCATTAATATGAACTTTTAATGTTCGCTATGGTAAAGTTTTTCAAAATAATCGCCAATTTAGAAACTAGCAACACTGTTAACGTGGAAAGAAAAGTGGCAATACTGTAAAAATAACATAACCTTAAAACCTTTAGTAAAAAATTAAGTTAGTTTTTTTCTAGAAATTTTATAATGTTCCACCATTTAAGGAACAATTACCAGTTAATTTTCTATATCTCTTTCGTATAATTAAAGTTTTAAGATCGATTGGGGTTGGATCCCTGTTCAAAACATATTGGAAAATATCGCGGTGGGCCAATATTTGCATGGCAAAAAACCAATCATCCATTTTGTAGGTATGTAGTACATTTTAAGCATTAAATCTTGTAGTAATTGTCCAGAAATGAATGTAAAATTGTAGATTTTTAAAATAAGAAAGTGCATCTGTGCTCAAATCTTTAGTTCGTACAGAAATTAACAATACTTCGGTAGAAATATATTTTGGTATTATACCATCAATATTCGCCACATCTCGTCTTGCACTCAAGGAAAAAATTATCCTAAAATCTGGGATAAATATTTGATTTAAATTTAAAAAGAACAATTTTCATCAGATTTGCATATTTTGAAGTATATTGTTAACCTCACTTCTGTCAAGCGACTAGTGAAATTTACAACATGTAAATTTGGTTTCTTGTATGACCACTGTGATTGGTCAGTTTCATATCCTAACTAGGATGGATATGAAATAATATCCGCTCAGTTAACCGGAATAGTCCACTTTTCCAATCACTTTAGTGTAAAGGAAACAGCACATTTCCAAGTGAGAGTAGCAAAAGGGATATTATTGCAGGTTTGTGTAATCAGAGGAAAACAGTAAAAAGTAAGTACACCTTTTGCGTAGCAGGGGTCAATTTTATTTAGGTTTCTGGCGCCTTAATAAAACCTACAGAAAACAAAATGTTTATATCCCATGGGATGGCAAGCGCTAGTTATTCCGAGTTCTTTTCGTAACCTGAAGTGTATCCGCAGACACGCCCCGAAATTACTACTTTTCTGCCGTATAATACTACAGTTGTTCAAGCACACTCCATTAACAAATTTTTTGAATGAGCGGTTCTCAAGAAAGATTGCATGAATCCAAATCGTGTCGAATTTCTGCTTTTTTGAACAACTGCATTGTGTCGAGTCAAGATTTTGCCAAAAGAAAAGAAAATGCTAATAATGCCTGGTGCGACACAAAAACGTATGGTGTATTCATCATTTAATGGAATTTTTGGGATTTTAAAGTGGGTCCTATAACATATATGAGACCCATGGCTCTTACAAATGTTATTTATTGTTGCTCTCCAACTAAAAGGTTGCCCATTGTTATTTCGATAATCTTCTTAACGCCATAAGCTGCACTATCTAGACAGGGGTGGAATAAGGAATAGTTCAATCAAAAAACATGTTTTTACTATACAAAGTCCGGCCAACATCTACTGCAAATCAGGTAGTACATATCTGCAAAAATTAAAACTAATTAAAATTATTTCTAGATCAATAATTTGTTGAAATCAACTAAGTTAAGGCAAGTATTGTATCTAGGTGAAGAATATATATGTGTTTTCTTTTCCCACATGGATATTTGCTGTTTTCTTTACATCAAAGTAATTGGATAAGTGGGCTATTCCGGTTAACTGAACGGATATAATTTCATACCCATCCTAGTTAGGATATGAAACTGACCAATTCAAATTTACACGTTGCAAATTTTACAAGTCGTTTCCTGACATTTATCCAAAGTGAGGTTAAAAATATACTTTAAAAAGATGCAAATGGGTCAGATCAAATTGGTCAATTTTAATATTTGAATCAAAACATTTTTCTCAGAGCCTATGCATACTGGTGCAAAAATTGAAGATATGAAACCAAAATATATGTTTACTGAACTATTCTTAAGTTTTATCTAACCGCACTAAAGGTTTATGCACAAATCTTTTCAAACATTTGCATAAGTTTTTCACTCATTTCTAAACAATTACTACGAAATTTAATTTATAAAATGTATATAGAAAATGGACGGTTGTATAAGTTTTATACCTGACATTTATCCAAAGTGAGGTTAAAAATATACTTTAAAAAGATGCAAATGGGTCAGATCAAATTGGTCAATTTAAATATTTGAATCAAAACATTTTTCTCAGCGCCTATGTATACTGGTACAAAAATTGAAGATATGAAACCAAAATATATGTTTACTGAACTATTCTTAAGTTTTTTCTGACCGCACTAAAGATTTATGCATAAATCTTTTCAATTTGCATAAGTTTTTCACTCATTTCTAAACAATTACTACGAAATTTAATTTATAAAATGTATTTAGAAAATGGACGTTTGAATAAGTTTTACACCTACTTGCTTTGTTATTTTTTGGGATGACGGAGCTCTAACTCCAATCTACCGAAAACTTTTATTATACGCTACAGATATAGAACATTAACTGGTAAATCTTTCGTAAATGGTGGAAAATAAAGATAAGTACATAAAACTAGATAAAAGAAACAAAATTATAGGATTTTTAGAAAAAAAAAATTTTTTTATGGTTATCATTTTATTTTTGATTATTATTGGTTTTAAGGTTATGTTTTGCATAGAACAAAAGGGTTGTTAATGTTTGTTATGCAAGCAGGCAAACGCATCATTTAGAAAAATAAATTTTTATTAATAAATATATCGCTCTTTGTCTGTTATTCTACAAAAGAAAAAAAGGAAAGACAACAAAGTCTCGGTCTCAACAAATATAATTAAGTGGTTACACGTGTTTCACCCTTTCGGGCATCATCAGATGTTAAAAACAAGTTTAAATGTCTTACATTTTTTGGTAGCATATCCTTACAACTAGCTAAGTTTTTTAAAAACCTAAATATTTCAATTGCATTTAAGACAGTTAATACTTTAAAACAACACTTGGTTAAGATCAAGGACAGAACGGACCGTTTTGCAAAGTCTGGTGTTTATGCCTTAAATTGTGATGATTGCTCAGCGGTTTATGTCGGCCAATCAGGTAGAAGGATATCCACTAGAGTACAGGAACATCTCAGCCTTGTCAATAAGTATAAATATTCGGATTTCACCGAGACTAAGTCTGCATTCGCTAATCACTTGTTAACTTCTGGACACCAGTTCTCTTCCCCTACAAATATCAAGGTTTTGCACGAATGTTCTAAGGGTGTGAAGTTGGATCTGTTGGAGAAAATGGAGATTACTAAGGCCAAAAAAAAGTCCCATACTTACTTGTGTCAACGACGTGTTTAATTTTGAGCCTAATTTGATTTTTAACAATATTAGTAAATAATTTGGTTATGATTTGTTTTGTTTATAACCCGATGTTGATATCGGGACGGTCACCTTTCGCTAATTTTTAATGCACAGAACAGATTGGCTACGCTCTCATCTTCTTTCATATTTTCAGGCATTTGAACATAGTTAGATCCCGTCGCATTCGTTTCACTGGACTTATTGATCCAATTGACCCGACTGCTCCCTGACATTTGATTTTTTGTTTTTGTTATTTACATTTTTAAATTTTAATATGTTGTAACTGTTTCTTTTTGTTTTAAATTCTGGGTAATTAGTGGTCTTTAATTATTCGTGTATCTGTTAGTTAGGTCTTTTGTTTTAGGTCTGATGATGCCCGAAAGGGTGAAACACGTGTAACCACTTAATTATATTTGTTGAGACCGAGACTTTGTTGTCTTTCCTTTTTTTCTTTAATCTATATCCGGTCTCTTTGAGAAATATGGACGATTTCTTCGATATTCTACAAAAGGTCGAATGTTATAAAGATAGATATATTCAAAGTGATTTTTTATAATATGTTATAATGTAATGTGGTCCATGGATTTGCCAATGAAATGAAGTTTTCGTCAATTATTGCCTACAGCGTCGTGCTTAATTTATTTTCTCATGCGATCTCTCTCGATAGACATCATATCCACTCTTATTGTTCAAACTACTATTCTTTCACCAAAGTTTTTTCATCCACCCTGTTCGATTTATAGAAATTAAACTTAATAATTCAGAAAATATTATACCATATTCATTATTCACATTAGATACTGTGATATTACTATCACAGTCCCCTTCTGTGAAGGGGGCTGCGTTACTATATTATTAAAAGGAAAGATATTTAGATTCCGATGAAAAAAATTGTTATGATCAGTGACGATTAATCATGTCCTAATAAATATTGTGTATGTAAAGTCTATATTTTCTCTATTTAATTGAATTATAAACCAAAAAAAATCAAGATATATTAATAAAGTTTTATTTAAACAATTACACAACCGTATTCACTAAGGGCTTTTAAAGTTAAACCATCGATATGTTCAGATCTTGTAGCCGAATAGTTGTATTTTTACCGTGGCCTTATTTGGATGGAACTTTTATGTTATTTTGATTTTTTTCATTTAAATCGTTTTTCTGATAAATAATTTTACCGGATGTTGTGCAAAAATAATTTTAGTTCTATTAAAGAAAACAGTAAATGATACAAAGAATTAAATATATGGTACTCAGAGACTGTGACGTCAGTAACTAACCCTGGAAGCAGATGGTCGTTTTCATTTGTGTTTCTATGATTACGAATAAAAATTTCAGTCACCACATGACGTCACAGCCTGTGAGTATCATGTCTATAAAATTTTTAAAAAAAACAGGCTATGGACGCCCTTGGTTCTGTAAATCTCCCGACGGCAATGAGGAATCCCCGCACCGGGCGATTTGAGAAAATGATTATGAGTTTGACAGAGACCAAATAAAATGGATTGTTCCAACCTCGCCGACAGAGTTTGGAATAAAACTCCATTTTGGTTACTTTTCAGTTAACCAAAATTCGGCATTTCGGTAGGTTTACGTCTAATTCACATTAAAAAATCGGTAGCTATGACTGACTCCAGAGACCGAATGCATCATTCTATACAGGGTGATTCCCAAGTTGATACTTTTTTTAAGCTGTGTATAGAAGGCATTAAAATAAACAACATTTTCATATACCTTTTTCAAAAAACTCGAAAATAAGATATGTACTTACATTCATTTATTACACTATGGATCAAATACTTTTCTGCCTAACTTGCCCATTTAATAACGTTAAGAAAACTTCTGGGTGTAGGATGAGTCGGCAAGGAAAAGCGTTCTGCGTATAATCTCGAAGCAGCAGCCGCACTCACTGTAAATTAGCAGCATAACTACTAGTTCATTGTTTTCAAATTTTACCATTTTTACGTGTCACCAATTTAAAATAAACTTGCTTCAGAAAAACATACCGCCGCGTATTGTCAAATATCTCACCACCGACCGGTAAATTGAATGACTAATAAGAGATCAGACAAACAACATAAAGTATAGCAGGCTACGTTTTGATGACCAGGCCCGCACTTAGATTTTTTACTTCTGTATCTCGCCTATTTTTAAGTTTTTTGAAAAAAGGTAGGTATTTAAAAATGTTGTTTATTTTAATGCCTTCTATACACAGCTAAGAAAGACGTATCAACTTAGGAATCACCCTGTATAATTATATTTCTATTTTGCGAATATTTAAGTTTGGAATATTTCAGGGAAAAAATTACGAAAGCGCATTCATTTAGTATTTATTAAAACAAAAATGTAATATCAATACATATAAATATTATACCCCAATGAATATATTATGTATTATGTCAACAAACATAGATATTATGAAAATATGTTATATTTTTATTTTGTTGTTAATTTAAACTAAATTTTGGGGATAATTGCCCATCATATAATTCTTGATTGTGTTCTATATGTTATTGTATGGGCTTCAGTTATGGTTACTTGTTTATTTTATTTAAATTAAATATTTTTAAACATACATTTATTTCAACTTTTATTTTTATATGCACTATAAAATTTAACATACTGTAGTACATTTATATTCAAATTAATAATAATACTCCATAAATTTGCTTCGGCTATGTCAATGCCGTAGTAAACAAGAGCTCTTAAACTTGTTTTATAGAATTATGACGAACTTTCATACATGGAAAATCTGACGCAGGAGTACAACTTTCGAAAAGTTGTTAAAATATTTTACCTGCAGGAATTGATTGAGGCAAAATTATTATTTCTAGAAAAAAATTTCGACATATTCAATTTTTAGGTTTAGAGGGAATATAAGTAATAAATTGAACGTAATATGGCGGACAAAATCTTAAGTCAAAGTAAAAATAAGCTTTAATATTAAAAATAATTATCTTTATCGACAAAGCCATAAGAAATTTTAACTTCTAGTAAAATCTAAACTAGTAAAAATAATAAAATTGAGAAACTCGTATCTAAGCTCTAATTGTACAACCGGACCTTATACTTCGCTGTAAAGTTAAGACACTTAATGGATGATCAATAGGTATAGTGGAAAGATAGTGCATAGAACAAGGACATAAAAATTCTAGTTTCGTAGGAGGAGTCAGTAGATAAATATCTATAAAAATAACTGTTTATAATTGGTTGAAAATAGGGTTCCATTTTGAATAGTACATTCCAGAATCTTCTCTCTTATCAAGGATTGCTATAATTCCTGTTACAGCAAAAAGGAACCCCTCCTCTATTTTGGTAGGGGTTACAAAACAGTATAAAACCTCAAGGAAACACTTACGCAGTGGAGTTATTTAACGAGATCAAGTGTAAGGGTAACCTCTAATCCCAGAACCAAAACACATTCCAGCCAGTGAGTAAGTGATTTTGTAATGTTTATTTAATTGTTAAATCGTTTATTTCTCTTTTGATCTGAATTGACTGTAAAGCGAAAATTGTTTCTCTTACTTGAAATAACATCGTATGTGAGTTTTAAGGGAACAACTCTCTTTAGAGAAAACTCTTTAAATTTGCTTATTTAGCAACTTTATTTTTATTTCTTATGTTATTCACCATAATGTAATCGTAAAAAATTGTTTTGCTTTGCTTCACTTTAATAAAACTACTAAAAATCTTTGGTTTAATGTCACATCACCTAAGCTACACGTTCCAGTCGACTACCATTTTGATATGCGACATTTGGTAGATGACTAGTTTATATTTTAGCATCTTCAGTAGATATTGCCAGAATTATAAATAAAAACATGGGACCATTTCTTAAATTTAAGTGATTAAGTATTATTTGCTGCCACAGTCAAACTTTATGTCCAACCGCGCTTGTAACTTTGTACTTGTTAAAAATCGACCTCTTATCACAATTACATTGTTTAACATGGAATTTTTTTTTTCGGTCGACTTTGCTCTGCCTCACAACATAATGCTGTAACTACCACAATAATAAAATTCAATGTTCCTTGCTTTGTATTTGAGAAATATCAACTTTAAAATCGGCATATTTTACATTATTACTCCATTAAAAATACATAACGTCAAGTCAAACACATTGAAATAAGTAAGCCCAAGAGACAGCCTATCCAATAAACTAAAAATTAAATTTTTAATGATAATATGGGTGTTCGGGATTCAAATATTTGTTTACATAAATATATAATCAACGAAGGAAGATATATTTGTGATATACATTTCATACTATTAACAAAATTTAATGTTTTTATCCTAAAGAAAAACTTAAGAGCCAGGATGTCTATTATTCTCTAGGATATAGTAAAACTGTAGAACTCTGTGTCGTTAGTAAAATGAATCTATTGAATTATAGAGGGGAGTTAAGGCACAACGTACACAACAAATTAGATCAGGGTTATTTTATTCAGTAGCAGACATGTGTTAAAGGGTTAAAACCCGCTTGGCAGCTTATACATTATTGAAAAGTTGTGATGTGTGTCAAAATGGGAAAAATACGTGTTTTACAATTTTATTATGTGAAAAGTGTATTAGAAAGAAATTTGTTGTAAGCAACAGGGATTAGTAAATATACAAATGTATACTATTTTTCCCTAATATACCTACTAACGAAATAAAAGTGACGACAGTGTTAACCAACAGATATTAGGTATACAGTGTACCAGCTAGTATGATATACATATATGCGGGCCGATATCCCTAATAAGGTAAGCAGTATTTCCTTTAAACGAAATCAACATTGGCGTTGTACCTAATTTTTTTTCGTTTGAGAGAAAAATATAAAATGTTGCCATTTTATTACCTCGCCCAAAAGAATTATTAATAAAAAAGCGAAATGAAGGTGAAACCAGGACGCTTTTTTTTTTGGTTCTTGAGTTAATATGGTTCCTTGTGTGACCGAAAATAATTTAAAATTCAATATTTTAAATGAAACCCTGTATTTTTTGCGCTTCTATTTAGTTCATCATCACAGCGTGACATATAGCTTTAAAATTAGTTTTGTTTTAAATTTTAGATGCTTATTATTGTGTTGTGATTAATATAAAGATATATACAAATTGCTTCTCCGGTGGAACAATGAGCTAGCAAATTTTTAATTTTTTTAGTTATATTTATCAGAAATGTTACAAAGTATCAACCTTTCTGGTAAAACAATTCCATAATTGTAGTGCATAATATACTTGGCGCGCTTTAATAAAACTCAAAATTAGGGAAAAAGTCAGAAGTATTTTAATCTACTAGACTTTTTCACGCTTGTATTTTCTTATTACACAACATTATATATATTATATACATCAACATTTATTTTACAATTTGAGCAACTGCACTATGGTTTCTGGGAACCAATTATTTGGCCAAAATCCAATTTTTCAATTCTTAGATAATGCCCTATTTTTAATTTATATTGCTAATAAATACCCCAAATAATAATTATCTTAATATATTTCTTTGTTAATGGGCCCTTATTACCTGGTACGACTACCTTATTTAGTACTTTTAACTAAATCGTTTGTTAGTGTGATTTCGTCGCCAAAAATAGCTTTATAATTGTGCCAGTAGTTTGTGTTTTAGTATTTTATTGTGGAGTAAATTGGATTATTTTCTTTAAGGTAGGTATGTACTTTCTTGTGTTGTAAGAGAAAAATTTTATTTTACTTATAAGATTTTTTATAATATGAGTCTTATGTGTATGTATATTTGTATTATAAAATTTTAATATTCATAGTTATGTAGACTTATAAAAAAAAGTCTTACTGGAAATTCTTCAGTCTTCAACTGTAATTACATTCTTAAAGAGTTTAGCTGCGCTTGCTTGCGTTAATTAAAATATTTGAATTTTGTTCTAGTAATGCATCCCTTTAATAATGAAGAACTTTTTGAATTGTGGCATCGCGAAGGAGACAAAAATCAAAAATATGCTACTATTTTTAGTTATATTACCACAAAAATTGGAAAAAATGTAAATTCAGCTAATCAGCTTAATATTAAGGAAAAAATTCAACATTTATGTCGTAAATTTCATGAAAGATGGCTTCAATCGAGTAGAAAAAAGTAAAATTTTCAAAATAAAAATTCTGCTTGGTTACAAAACTACTTTATAATTAAAACATACGAACCTTTGCCATCCACCTCTTCGGTAGGTCAAACCTTCCCTTTTCTAAAAAATCAAGCCGCTCAAAAAGACGGGAAGCCTCGCAGATACCCTACGAACAAGGGCTTCTTCTTCTTTAATGGTTCAAGCTACGAGTATGTCTGCGCGTCATCAGGGAAAGCATGATTAAAACACGTTAGCGAAAATCCAACCCGACCAACTAAAGTAAGAAGAAGTTTATCCTTTCCCAAAGTAGATCCATCTACATAGCAGACGAAGCTTTGGAGCTTATTTTAGACTCGAACTTAAGCAAGCAGCAATATTTAGATATACATCAGGTGGCTTGTTCAAAAAAATGTTATATTTACCCTGACTATAATCAAGTTTGGCAATGTAAATCCAAAGGTAGACCAGCAGATATTACTGATACTGTTGCCCAAGTTCCTTTAAAAAATCTCCTAGAACACACAGCAAAGCGAATAGTCTCATTGCAAGAAGAAGTAATTGTACAGCATATGAACTTGTTAGGGGTTAGAGAAATTACTGCTGAAATACACAACAACATGCTTTTAGAACCAAAATCTGAAGCTTCTTCTTCTGAAGAAAGTGAAGGCGAAAGTGACAAAGAATTTAGGCTAGAAGAAAAAACGCCTGAACATTTCGATAATTTAGAGTTAGAGAATACAATGTAATATATCATTGTGTATTAACTATATTTTTTATCATTGACGCTATCAGTGGCACCCTATAGCGGTCAAATTTAAAATTTACAAAAAAATGTTCAGAACTTTCTGATAACTAATTAAGTAATAAAAAAAATTCGGAAGCTCTGGTCATTATATTTGGTTTAATACCGCCAGTTGTCAACTTTATCAGGACACCCTGTATATTATTATTAAAAAAAATACTTGAAAACCTCAAATTTGGCTTTATAAAAATACTTACACCTGCTTGTTTTTAAAAATACCACTTTAAATAATTTTGGCCAAAAAATAAGGTCCTAGAAACCATAGTGAACTGGGATGGGCACTACAATATACTCAAATATGACTTCTAAAAAATCATCTCTTGTCCAAACCTCATCGAGCTCTTTATCTCTTATTACATTATTACATCCTTCTATAATACCACTTCTTTCGCATCAAAAATTTCATAGTCAAATCCCCCTCTCCCACGGGAATTCCATTACAAACCCGAATCCCTCAATTGTGGGTGGGCACTAGAGTGGGCACCCATGTTTTTAGGGTGGACCAGTGCCCACCCTGGCCCCCTAGCGCCGCCGCTTTCCTCTAATCAGAATTTGTTTTAATTTTGTATGCTTGTGGAGAAAACAAACAGTACTGGACGACGATGTCATAAGAATACTTTTAGCAATTATCTTCTTATGTTCCGGTGAGTTTTCAATATATCCTGATGACTGTTGAGGACTTCCAACGGCCGTGTCTTTTAATAGTTCTCAGGTATTCACCAGAATCTACCAGTAAAGTGACCGAAGACAGGCGGAAACAGTGACAAGTGTAAAATTTCGGATCTGGAAGCTCCGAGAATTCTGCTATAACAGCAAGTATTTTATCGAAAATATTTCGTACCAACTGAATTTCTAGCCCATTTATTAATAATATATTTAACAAAAATTTGACAATGTCCGATATCTGTTGGCCGAAGAGATCTGTATTTTTTCTACAAATTTAAATAAAATGACTCAACTGCAGTAAAAGAGGATTAGTTTTTGTATCTGGAATGTTTACCACTAAGGTAGTATCCAAATACCCGATGATGTCGATTGTCAAATGACACAGTTAGTCTCTGCGATAAGCATTAAATATAAACAAAACAAAGGTTTCTTTAAACGTGAGGAACTTATCGTCTAATACATTTTTGCTAATATTTATATTGCAATTTAACTTCAACATGGCTAACGATTGAGTAGTGGGACCGAAGATATGAAGACGTTAGTTTCAGGTTTCCCTTCAAAATAAGCGAAAAATATATTTTCATTGTATTTTCGACAAACGCCTTTCAAATCGCACCATTAACAATAAAACACAACGATCCATGATCATCATCTGTCAGTTCCTACAAACTGTTCGGTTTGAAACTCTTACTAACCTATTCTTTGTGGCGAAGAGGACGAAACCACCTCACATATCATATATAACTGCGAAGCACTGACCCTAAGAAGATTCAAAATCTTCGGAGGAATCCAATGTGGCGATAACCTCCCGCATGACAAACTTGGTGGGAATTTACTAGATTTTATAAAAGGAACAAGTCTTTTCTAGCAAGATAGGGGCGTACAATAAACCACTAGACCGTCATGCAGAAAGCTTGCGCCGAACGCCCGACCCCCACCTTTAACCAACCAATCTATTCATGATTTTCTGTGGCAACAAACCTAGAATATATATTTTTAAATAATGCTACGATATATAAAAATCATTTCCACTCTCTTACTAACATCAGAATTGGTTTTATATGAGGGCGGTACACATTTTGGGTAATCTTCAAACGATTCACTATTTCTGTGTTAAAAACACTGCAGTACAAATCATTTTTTTGTTGCAAAATCTTTTATATAACAAAATATTGAACAAATTTTATACACAAGATAAAATGGTTCTCAAAAAAAGGTGAACAAACCCATAATATGAATTAAATAATAATTTCATGTAGGTATTTCCTTCAGTTTCTCCATTTTAGACTGCTACTAAATAAATCATTTATTGGCCATCATCTGATACATTGGAACTTTTAGGTTATCTTAAATGTTTTTATGGCAAGTTGTATAAATTTTACCCCATAAAAGCAAATGGAATCATCATAGGTCCTAATGGCCCTACCCCGGCTCTGACTAAGATGCCCTCCCGACTTAAGATAGGCCATTCTGACCTGACTACCTCCTTCTAATACCGATTTTTGGGGCCCTTCGGAGTCTCGAGCTTTCAAGTATACGGCACGTCAGTATCATGATATCACCGTACACGTACGGACCTCTCCAGAGGCCCGTCGACGAAGACGCGCTCTATACAGAGCGTTACGCGCTTTACAATCGTTTTGAACAGTATACGGCTCCCCCGCAGTATTCGCCTGGACAATACGCGGAAGCTTCGCAGTATTCACAATGTAATTAGTTTTTTTTATTAAAGTTATTGTAGTGTTGTTTACATCGGTTAACGTTTTTATTGGTGATTTATCCGATGGGAAAATTTAATTCAGTGAATAAATTAGAGTTTTTAGTCATAATTTGAGTGAATTTTGTGGTAAAACTTACGTCAAAGGTTCATTTATTATTATTTCTATTACAAGATCAACTTTTTATAAGGTTTCATTAAGTAAACAATGTTATTATTGAGAAAATATTGTCATATGGCAGCTTTAAAACTGGTGGTTACTTTACGTTTCAATGTATTGTATGTGCTTCTAATAATAAAAGCAATTTCTCAATTAATGACACGCAATTGTGTCAATGTCTTTACTAGTAAATAGTTTAATTTAAAGATATATGTAGATATATAAATCTCATTTTGCGAGTTATCTTTTTCCGCAAGAATTAATTTTTTTTTTACGTTGTGATTTGTCAAGTTGATCGAGCTTTTAATAACGAACGAAAAAATTAATTGCTTCGGCCGATATAAGACGAAAATTCAAAACTATAATATTATGGGATACCGTAAAACTTTACTTCAACTTTGTTTTATTGTATTCCATAAATTTATAACGAAGTAATTTTTAGGATTGTTTATTAACGGCAAATTAAAAGAGGTGAAAACAACAAAATACTGATAAAGAAATTTACGGACCAACAATAAAAATAAATTAACTAATTTGCAATGATAAAAGTGCTTAATATTATGGTTGTATGTCTGTTTATCTGTTGGGTTCCATATATTTATTTAAAGGATTTATAGTATAATTAATAAATCGAGGTTTTTATTTAATACAGAACAATTATCCTAAATATCAGTCAAATACATGTTGTAACTTATTTATTATAACACTTATGTTGGGTTGCACAATGATTTTTAACAATATCTAATTAACTAACCAGACTGTTTTACTGTGACATAAATGACATTGACAGGTATTATCTACTCACAATCGAAGCTTTCTCGGAAGCTGTCGTAAATTAAAAATTAAGTAAATTGTTGTTAGACGAATATTACTGCCAATATCATATATGCCACGCTTAAAGATGCTGGTTAGTTACTTTTTATTAAAAATCTTCCCTCACTGCAAATGGCGTATTCTGAGGTGTCTTTTCTTAACTAAAAGAGGTCATCTGAATTTGTCTTCATTTGACTATTTTTGATCTTTTCTTGTGTCCTTATAATTTCCACTTTAATAGCAAACAGTCTAATGCAGACCGTACACTATCAGTCGGAATGACAGTCTTGATAAAGGAATGAAAGTAATACTTATGGTGTAAAGGTGTAAATTTCAAGGAATGATGGTCGGACTGATTTAAATAAAATGCTCAAAAGAAAAAACACTGGGGCGAAAATGACGAAAGATTGATATCATTCAGCACTGTCAGTCCGACTGATAGTTTAGGGTATATTTATGAGTCATCACGAACAAACCGTGCGTTTCTACCACATCGGGCGATAGCATTAAAATCATTTTTTTATACAAAATATTATAAACACGAATTTCACTAGAATTAAGTAGCGCGGAGTCGGTGGTGATTTTAAAAATAATATCGGCGCATCGGCATCGTTTGTAATTTTAATGGAAATGTCCTAAGTTGCTTTTCTTGGTTTTATTATAAGTTGATTTTAAAAACTCTTAAAACAACAAATGCACATAAACCTTGAACCTAGACGTAAACATAATATTATATATTTTATTATAAAAGCGAGCATGTGTTCCTCAAACATATGTTGTCGTTCGGCTAAAAAGCTAAAAGTTTCAAGCACGAACACTGTGTGTCAATAAAACATTACCTGATATCAATTCATGTCAAAACAAATCTTAAATATATTAAGTTATACAAATTTGTATAACGCAACTTTATATAGGTACTATTGTGCCGATAAAAAACTGGGACAAGAGATTAACAAAAACAATGTAAGAAATACAAATATCCCCTAGACTATAAAAGGTGTCTAGAGCTAAAAAGGAAAAACATTCAAAATTTAAAAAGTAACCTAGGTTACATAATGGAATGTTTTGTATTTTTCGATACGGGGTGGTTAAATTTGAGAGACATCATATAATATGGATAAAGTAAATTTATTAGATTTTTTTAAAGTCAAATATTTTATAAATTATTATATTTACCATTACCACAAAATAATAAATAAAGCTAATACAGGTTATAAAATACATTTAATAAAAAGAAAAAAATTGCGAACACAAAGTTTGTCAAAACAACACAAAATTAATATTTGGTCATAGAACCATTTCTGTTTATTACTTTTTGGAGCCTTTGTGGCATACTTAAAACTAAGTTTCTACATAATTCGACAGTTATTTCATCCCAAGCTTGATTTATCCTATGACGTAATTCATCCCTGTTTCTAGGTTGAAAATCATGTTTATACATAGATTTGACCATGGCACCCCAAATGTTTTCTATCGGGTTCAAATCGGGACTCTTCGAAGCCCAGGGAAGAACTGTATGTTATTTTCTTGGAGAAAATTTTGTACAATGCGCGCTGTGTGTATTGGAGCATTATCATGCTGAAATGTGTAATTTTGACCGTATACAGCGTTTACCGATGGTATCATCACTTCGTTTAGTATATTAACGTATACTGCTGCAGTTAGTCTTCCTTCGACGATTTGGCAAAGTCCTGGTCCTCTAGCGCTAATCCAGCCCCAAACATTTATGGAGAAACGCCCACTTTGGTTGGTTTTGTGGGTGTATCTCTCATCATACCGCATGCCGGAAGGCCTATACACCCGAATTCTCCCATTATTGCATGACTGAAAAGTTTTCTCGTCAGAAAATATAACTGTTTCCCATAAATTTATTTGATTAATATATTCATGTGCAAATTCTAACCTGCCCTGTTTATTTATTTCCGTTAAAAATTTTTTATTGGCAGCACAACGGCTTCGTATATCGGAATTCCGAACCCTGTCTCTAGCGGTATTTGCAGAACCTGGAAAATTCGTCTCTTCTTTTGCCTTGATTGCAGTTTCGAAGGAATGATCCCTTAGATAATTAACCAGTCTTCTATCATGATCATCAGTAGAAATTTTAGGGGGACCAGAACCTGCATTCCTAATAATAGTCCCATGTCTTGCTATTTTTTGTTTTGCCAATAGCACGGTATTCTTGCTTACTCCCAGTTCATCTGCAATATCCCTAATAGCAACACTATCTCGCAACCGACTATAAATAATTGCCTTTTGCTGGGGGGTTAATTGTGGCATATTTACAAATAATATATGATTGTATGTTTGACGAGTCAATCATAAAGTGACAATCTTTATTGACATGCAAATTTTCATGACATTTTACTGGTACCAGGCTTGATGTAAAATTATTCTTAATAGTCTAGGAGAAAATAGAAAAATTTCCTGTCCCAGTTTTTTATCGGCGCGATGGTACATACCTAAAATAAAATTTTAATATCAATTATTACCCGATTTATTATTTAATTATACATAATAATAGATTGGTTTGCCATTTATAAACTCTTGTCTCATCTTTTATAGTATAACGATATTATTGTTTTGATTTTGTCCTTGCAACTGTTTTTAATAACAACATCTTGTTACATGAACTATTAAGTTATTAATTACTTTTTTTAAATTAAACTATTGAGGAAGTCGGTAAGGATGGATTAGACATCATGTCACTTCATGTAAAATAAACACATGTTTATCCTTTGTTATCACTGAATTTTAGGAATAAAAACTAAGATAGGGAGGTGAAAAAGATTTTTTTCTAAGATGCCTGTCGAAGTCTGAAAATGTCATATTTTAAACGTCAATATCTCAAAAACAATTGAATTTAGACATAATGACATGTTATACAAATTATACTGTGCATATATTATGTTATATAATTTTATACAGAATTAGAAAATAGTTTGTGGGTAACTTGAGATGAAAAAAACATATCTACTTTAAATATAATATTTTTATAATGTTCACAAACCAAAGAAACCAAGAAAATTTTAATGACAATAAAACGTACAGAAAAAGAGATGCAAATTTGAAAATGAGCACATCAGTTAGACAACTATTTTTACAAAATCGACTGTGCTTAACTTTCACAGATTAAAGTTACGAATAAAATACCACCGTAAGCAAAAATGTTAGAAGGTAAGTTATTTCCCATAAATAAACGTATAATGATAAAAATTCCAGTTTTCTGTAACACTTTTGTAAAATTAAAAGTATAGTAAATTCTAGATCGATTGATGCGAATGGGATTCTTTCCCGAGATTTCTCGTTCTCGCATAATTTTTTTCTCGTCTCGCATAAAAAAATATCTCGTTTCGTCTCGCAGGAGATTGTAACGCTCTCGTCTCATACCATTTTCTGATATTTTCAATGGGCTCCAACCCCCAACTTTTATTATATGTAATAGAAACAGAACAATAAGGGGTAAAACTTTGTTAAATAGTGAAAAATAAAGGTAAGGATATAAAACCAGAATAACCAGACAATATCATAAGACTTGTTGAAAAAATAAAATGAGTTTTGAGATTATCTTATGTCATGGTCTTATCTTTGTCAATTTTGTAGGCAGTATTGCCCTCTTTTCTTATCACGTTTACAGCGTTATGCTATTATGTGAATTATAGAATGTTTATTATTTATTTATTTTGAAAAAATCTCGAACTATAAAAATTATTCTTAAGGCACAAAAGCCGGTTTTAATATTTTAAAACGAATTTTCACCAATTTTGCTTATGATTCGGCGTTATAGGGTGTCTAGGAGCCGGATAAAACGGGAAATCCGGGAAAAAAACGGGAGTTTCACAAAGCCGGAAAAAACCGGGGATTCGACTGGAAAATTAAGTTTAAGCCGGGAATTTTGAATGAGCAGATAATTTCGAACTTAAAAATTTTAAGTAGGTACCTATTTATTCCTAAAAAAGGCATTCGGAAAAAGACAAGAATGGTTTATATTGCAACCTTAAAAAAGTTCAAGAGATTGATCTAGGATATGGGATCTATCTATCTATCTATCTATCTGCTATCAAAAAATGCGTCGGAGTTAAAGATAAAGAAATGATGATCTTTCGCCAGGATTGTCGAAACTGCTTGATGTATACAGTTTCCCAACTTTTGGAAAAATGTCCGTTAGCATATAAATTAACTGAAGCTATAAGTTTCCTTAGCCCCAATAAAACTGGCAGAGATCCAAAAAAATCCTTGCAACTGATGCCCAAAGCGTTTGAAATTTTGTTAAATTCAAACAGATGCAATGCGCCTAAATTGGAAGACTCAGATAGAGCATTTAGAGACATTCTTACTGATCAGACTATGATAAATAAAATGAAAAATTATTCCAGATATAACAAAGTAGATGGCTTTTGGATGGACACCATCAAAAATGACAGTTTAAAAAACGTGGTGCAACTTCTTCTAACAATTTCTCATGGAAATACAACAGCAGAAAGGGGATTTTCTGTTAATAAGGAGATTTTGGTGGAAAATTTAAAAGAGAAGTCACTTATAGGCCAAAGATTAGTGTACGATTCACTACAAAAAAATGGAGGAGTTTAAACTATGGACATTACAAAATCCATGATACTTTTCATGAGAAATGCCTATTCAAGGTACAACACAGCACAAAAAGATAAAAAGGCAAAAGAGGTTGACAGCGACTTGAAAAAATGAAGCTTCAATAGCAAGCAGAAGAACTGGAAACTAAAAAGAAGAAAATTATCGAACAATCACAAAAAGATTTGGCAGCTATAGAACAAGAAATCGTAAAACTAAAAAGTAACTATATTATTTAGTTGTGTTTAAGCCATGTGTTTTTCAAATAAATGTTTTAAAATTTAACAACGAAAGTGTAGTAGACCGGGGAAAACCGGGAATTAGTCGGGAATTTTGTTTTCGATTTTTGCTAGACACCCTGCGATAATATTAATTCTAAAGCAGACAACTAGAAATGCATTGCATCATACCAATATGTCAAATTCTGGCGAGAACGAGATGAAATTTTTACTATAAAATATTTTAAGTTAAAATTCTTAAATCTTTATCGATAAAGTTCTTCCTTTCTGACACCTACATAGCCTTGGTACATAATAATTAAATAATTAACAATATTTTTATTCTAAAATGAAAATTTGAAAACGTTTGGAAATATTCCGAAATCCTTAAAAAAATATTGATAATTCAACACAAATTTGTTTATTTCCAAAGCTGAACAATTACTATTGCCAGAGATGATAGCTAAATTTTAATTTTAGAAAAAAAAAATCGTTAAATAAATTAATTTTAATAATTTAATATTTTGAATAATAAGCTTAAAAAATTTAATTAAATCGATACAAATTCCAATAAAACAAGGGTTGTCACCTCTTTATCTCATATCTGTTCATAAGATCGTAAAATCCGTTTTTTAATTATTTTTAACTTTAAAACTTACGACTTGGAATGGAGCTACTTAATATTTATGTTATTAACTTTTTTTAATTAGTTTTATGTAATGTCGCTTTCGTGTTTGTTAACGCCTTTTAAAATTGTGCTTCTGATATATCACTTCTTTGAGAGAAATATTATTAAGAAGATTAATTATAGTTTTATATACATTAAAGCTAGTATTAATGTGAGTGTTGTGGGTAAATACATTTTAAATGAATTTATTAGAGCTTTTATCTCAAGTTTAAAAATGTATTTACGTTAAATTAATATTTATTTTTACTTTGACAGGGTTGTGAGCGATGAAAAAGTAGATATTGCTCTGGTAAATGTAGTGTTAAAAATTCGTGGAAGTAAAATTAACAATTTTTTCCCCTTCGCCGTCTCTGATTGGATATACGATTTACATTAAAAGATATTGCAAGATGCATCATTAAACTGTATTGTGGTTCACATTCATATGTAACATATTTTCAGACGTACCTTAAATTTTCTAAATACAGGGTGATTCCTAAATTGATACTTCTTTTTTTAGCTGTGTATAGAAGGCATTAAAATAAACAACATTTTCAAATACCTTTTTTCAAAAAACTCTAAAAAATTTCTTGTTTTATATACAAAATATTATAAAAACAAATTTTACCAGAATTAAGGGGCGCGACGCCAGTAGAGATCTTGAAAATAATATCGGGGCATCATTTGTAATTTTAATGGAAAATAAGAAATTAACATGAATAGCTGCAATATTTCTATTTTTATGTTCTGCACGGTGGATGATATACTGATGAACCTACTTATATAATTGAAGCTTTAAAAAAAAAATTTTGAAAAAAAAAATCAACATTCGGTAACATTCGTCAAACTAGAAATTCTTGTAGTAAAATTTTTGTATTAATTTTTCAATTAGACAAGCCAGTAAACGATGCCGGTATGGAAGGCTCTTAACGTAATTTGTAAAAATAGGTGCTTATACCCTAAGTCAAAAATTATTACTGTCAGTGAGTCATCGCTTTCATATAGAGTGTAGCAGATTGCACAAAGTTAAAGGAAACAATTCCATAGTATTTTTGAAATTCCCATGCAGCAGAATATTTATTTTTATGGAATTGTATTCCTCTGACTTTATACAGGGTGTCCCGAAATTAGGTGACAATATTTTAAGGGGATAAAGTACATCCAAAAATAGGACTAAAATCCTCTATTAATATACCTTCAAAAACGCTTCGTTATGGGGCTAGAGCCCCCCGAATGGAAGCTATGATAAGCGGTTTTTACACAATATCTCAGAAACTGATTGAAGTATCAAAACAAAATTTGATACATGTTTTACCAATGACAAGACGCAATAAACGGTTTGTTTAGCTTAGGTGTATTTCTTCCAGTGGCGTCCCACTGGGTAGGTAGTGAGGAGAATATTCTCCAAACTTTTTTATTTGTAGGATTTTTTAGCGCCAGGTGCAATTTTTAAAAGCACTAAAGTCTTCTATTGAAAAAAGATACTCTTGCTTCATTTTGGTAGGATTTACCATTTTTCAGTAAAATAGATTAAAAAATTTTCGGTTTTTTACAAACCGTTGAAAAGGCTAAGGTGTTTTTTGCATATATCAGCAAACACTTGATATTAAAACATGAAATTTATTAGAAGTTCTACTAGCGACAAGGCATATTTATTAAAGGATGTAACATTAAAATATTTTTCCAGTGGCGTCGCACGGGGTGGAGCCTAAAGTAAATATTACAATTTTTTTTTTAATTTGAGGGGCTTTCATACTTTTAATGTAATTTTTCAAAGTTTTTAAATTTTTTGTTAATAAAACCTTCCATTATTGTAATTTGACAGAATATAAGGTTTTCAACAGATTTTTAGACCTTGTTTTTTAAATATTTATTTGTATAAGAGACTTAAAATAAAACAAAAAAGAATAACAAATTGCAAATCAAATTTAATTGTAAAACCACACGGGAAACTAATTCTTAAGCAAATGTTCGAAATGATTTCCATTTTATTGGATGCAAAATCTAGACCTGCGTGTTATGTTTTGTGAGGCACGGAGAATTTGAAAATGGTATAAAAGGAAAGCCCCTCAAATAAAAAAAAATAGTGATATTTACTTTAGGCTCCAATCCGTTTGACACCACTTAGCTTGTAAAAAACCGAAAATTTTTTAATCGATTTTACTGAAAAATGGTAAATCCTACCAAAATGAAGCAAGAGTATCTTTTTTCAATAGAAGACTTTAGTGCTTTTAAAAATTGCACCTGGCGCTAAAAAATCCTACAAATAAAAAAGTTAGGAGAATATTCTCCTCACTACCTACCTAGTGGGACGCCACTGGAAGAAATACACCTAAGCTAAACAAACCGTTTATTGCGTCTTGTCATTGGTAAAACATGTATCAAATTTTGTTTTGATACTTCAATCAGTTTCTGAGATATTGTGAAAAAACCGCTTATCATAGCTTCCATTCGTGGGGCTCTAGCCCCATAACGAAGCGTTTTTGAAGGTATATTAATAGAGGATTTTAGTCCTATTTTTTGATGTACATTATCCCCTTAAAATATTGTCACCTAATTTCGGGACACCCTGTATAACCTGCAGGTCTCGATGTGAAAACCATCAATCACTGACATTAGTTTTAAATCTGGAGTATAGATCCTTGACTTTTGACTTTTTCATTTAAATTCGCCATCCATTTTCTCCGCTTCCTTTATACTTTCATCTTTCTGTATGTAATTACAAATTGTTCATTATATTTTTTCCTAATTCTATCTAGGCACATCGGGTAGTCTAAGATTGTATGCTACCAATCCTGCATCTAGTGTCATATTGCATGTTTTTTATAGATGTTATTATTTTTGTTTTTACCTGGTTAATTGCTATATTCCTCCATGTGACTTATAGGATCATATTATGAATTATTTTCGTCCTCTATAGAAAATATACCTACTTTAAAAAAAAATCAGAAAGCTGCATTATATTTGAAATTTACGATTTCTAATCCAAACAAATATCTAAAACACATTTAGGATATGTATTGTATAAAAAAAATTACATAACAAAAATGCTTGACCACATACTAGGTAACAAGACACCACAATATTTATCTAATAATCTAACCATCACCTTGTTATCTGAAATATCTCGTAGATACCGAGCTCAGATATCTAGTCATTGACCCAAGCTTTCCTATTATAAATGTTAATATGGATGTTTTTTTTATTAGAGAAATAAAATATCTACTTTTTTCTTCTTAATTTCTGATTTGTTACACTAATCTGTCAAACAATTTTAATTCATTTCATGGAAATAGGATTTATAGTTTTAACAGATGTTGATGAACTTTTAAACTAGAGACGTTTTAAATAAAATTCCATTTCGATGAAACTATCTGTATTACATCAATAAACTACGGCATATGTTTTCCACAGGTTTATTGTTGTTAATAATCGTATAGCGCATTCTCTCAAATTATATGTTTATGTTTTTACATACCTAGTCCCTATACTTGATTAATATAAAAGATTAATTTTTTTAATTATTCCAATTATTTTTTTTTATAATTTTTGCTGCTGTTTTTCTATTTTTATTTTATTAGCTATTATATGATGGATGCCCTGTATATAATCAAAAAATCAATATAACACGGTCCAGCAATTAAAAAAGTCATGCCTTTGACACTTTAAATTTCTAATTCAATTTTTATTTCCCAAACGCTACATTTCTTACATGCAGCTTACATGTCGATGAAGCATGGGTAATAGAAAAATTAGATCTTAATGTTCAGTAGTAGTTTTCCCTTATAACAACCTCCCCGGTCTGTGAATCTCAGGAGTTTCCAGACTGTTAGTACTAACATAAAATTGAATAAGTTATATGACCGAAGTTGGTGAGAAAATATTAGGTCCTCCGTAGCGCAATTGGCAGCGCGCTTGAGGCTTAATCGAGAGGTTCTGGGTTCGATTCCCAGCGGAGGCATAAAACTTTTTCAATTTTAGTCTTGTCTGAACGCCGGCAAAGACTTATATTTTAAAAATTTTTATTATAAATACTGTAAAAAATAAATAGCTGTAATTTTGCCTAACAAATAACGGAAAAAATATTTTTCTACTCTTACATGGAAATTTGCTGTTTCCTTTACAATAACCCGGCGAGTAAAGTAGTCTATTCCAGTTAACTGTGCGGGAATATATCATATCCATCCTAGTTAGGATATGAAACTGACCAATCGCAGTAGTCAATTACAGAGAAGCCAAATTTACATGTTGTAAATTCGTTTTCTGACAGTTGAGAAAAGTTATGTTAACAATATACTTCAAAAATATGTAAATCTGTCAGATGAAATTTGTTCTTTTTAAATTTAAATCAAAACATTTATCCCAGAGTCTATGTATACACAATATTTTCCTAAAGAATACACGAAATGGTGCAAAAATTGAAGGAATAATGACAAAATTAATACCAAAATATATTTCTACAAAATTATTGTTATTTTCTGACCGAACTAAAGATTTGCACACAGACCCACTTTCTTATTTCAAAAATATCATTATTTCCACTCATTTCCAGACAATTACTACAAGCTTTGCATAAAATGTACTATATACCTACCAAATAAACGTTTTCTTACTAACCTTGGTTATTTTTTTCCATATAAATAATATATTATTATAAATATTTGTGCACGGGGATATTTTCCGATATATTTTGAACGGGGATCCAACCCCAATTGATCTTAAACCTTTTATTATACGCAACATACATAGAAAATAAACTGGTAATTCTTCCTTAAATGGTGGAACATAAAGATAACCCGATAAAACAGACGAAATTTTAAGATTTCTAGCAAAAAAAAACCATTTTTTACTTAAAATTTTTAAGGTTATGTTATTTCTACTTACACTATTGCCACTTTTCTTTCCACGTTAACAGTGTTGCTAGTTTGTAAATTGGCGATTATTTTGAAAAATTTGACCATAGCGAACGTTGAAAATTAATATTAATCCACAAAATCCACTTTTAACTGTTTAAAATGAATTCTACAGCTATGTTGTTGTACTTTCGGAGTTATAATTTATACGCAAGCAGAAATAAAAAATTGTTCGTGTTTATTAATACATATATCGCTTTTTGTCTGTTATTCTGCAAAAAGCCGAATGTGAGAAAGATAGATATATTCAAAAGTGAGTTTGTATAAATATAAGAACTAACCCAAATCGATAAATATGTTACAGCGTAATTTGGTCAATGGGTTTGCCATCAAAAGGAATTTTATGAATTTTTGTTCAATTGTTTCTTATTATCGTTCTCACAAGTTCATGGCTAACTTAAAAGACAAGTTATGATGCCTTATTTAAATAATTTTTTAAAATTCTTAGCATGAAGTTCGAAAGTTAAGTCGTAGAAAAAATATACTGTACAACTTGAGTGGATTGTCCATACGGCGTCGTGCTCAATTTACTTCCTCGTGCAATATGGACATCATATCCACTCTTGTTGTACAAACTACTATTTTCGCTAGTAAATTTTCATAAAAGTTTTAAATTTACAATAGCAAAAAAATCCTGATTATATAGCCTAAAAAATATAGTAATTATTGTGAAATTTTAGCATCAATTTTTACCGTGTAGTTCGAAGTTAATTCATAAAGTCTTTTATTTTGGTTAGTAATTTGGGTAGGATAGAATTTATTTAAATCCATAATTTTCTCTCGGTCATTCAAGTTATCTTGGGTCTCTTTATTTAATGCATTTATATCTTTTTTAGATTCCCCCTTTAATCGTACCCACATTAAACTCAAGCTTTTTTTTTCATTTTTAATAAGCGAAGCTTCACTATTTTTATTTAATTACATTTAAAACATATTATAACTGACCCAAACACTCTTGAAAAAACATTTAAAAAATTTGTCCTCATTAAACCCTATTTCCGAAGAAATCCATAAAATATCTGTAACGATTAATTATGTTTTGTTTACAAGATCGATTCCCTTTGATCAGCATATGATTTATATTCCATAAATCATGACACTCATTACTTTATTTGTAGTGGGTTCATCGCGCTTCCTTTTAAGAACACTTCCCAACAACAAGAACAACAAGATTCAATATACAATCAACAGTATCGACTTTAACAAACACATGATAATTAAAGGAATCATTAATCTTATCCCAACAAAGGTTTACATTAAAAGCAATCTCCTTTTCTATATTTAGACAGTGCATATTATATTTGGAATGAATTTTGCCGCTGTATTAAGAAGTTCTTGGGAATTTCTAAAGAAATAATTGGTTAATTTAATTGAAACATGTGTCCAGCAAGAGAAATAATAAAATTTCGCTTGGATTTGAAAATAATAGTTTATTTTCATATAGCATTGTTTAAAATACCTACAATCTTAGTGATTCCTAAGTTGATACTTATTTTTTAGCTGTGTATAAAAGGCATTAAAATAAACAACATTTTCAAATACCTTTTTTCAAAAACTCAAAAATAAGGTACCTACTTAAATTCATGTATTACAATATGGATCAAATACGATCCTGCCTAACTTAAACGATGCTTGTTTGAAGACACTCACCGTAATTAACTTGCCTCAAGAAAACACACCGCAGCGGATTGCCAAATAACTGACCACCGACCCGTAAACTGCATGACTAATAAGACAAACAACAAAAAGTATAGCAGGCTACGTTTTGATGACCAGGCCCGCACTTAGATTTTTTACTTCTGTATCTCGCCTACAGGGTGTCCCACCGGGAACCGAATCGATCTATATATAGAAAACTATACATAGGAAAATTTTTAAAATTTTACAGAATACTAATGCTGATGGGGGCGACTGGGCTAAAATATTTTCATAATGGTGGCACTTCCGGTTATACCGGAAGTAAGTGTCAACTTGCTTATTTTAAATGGGACACCCTATATTATATTTTTGCATTCTACGCAAGATTCTAGGCAGTCTTTGTATACCATGTCCTATACCTAGGTCTAAACGTTTTTGACATATTTGAATTTTTATGTCAAAAATGACGTTTGCAAGCCTTAGAATAATTATTAATTTTTTCTATAAAGAAGCCTTATTTATTTAATTTAAGCGGGATTCCTTGTTATAAAGGACCTGCTTTAATAGATTTCTTATAATATTTTGATAACTATTAATACAGGGTGTTTAAAAAATAAGATTAAAAATGAAATTGAAAAAACTGCAAAAAGTCTAGATTTTCAAATGGAAACACCCAAATTTTATAATTATTTCTTATTTAGCATTAAAAATAAGGATAAGTTTGTATAAGGTTGTATATCCCAAAAATTCTTAGTTTTCGAAATATTGCCAATTTAATATTTTTATATGGGGATTTTAAGTTCAGTTACTCTTAGTTGGCTATGGCGGCGTTGAAAAACAATCAAATGCTAAAAAAATCTATGACTATATAATTATTTTCAGCGAATCGAGAATCTGGTTTCAGGTATCAGCCAGTGCGAAGATTTTACGGCCTGAAAAATCAATTAGCGGGATTTTGTTGACTTGCAAAATGTCACCATTTTCTAGGCCACTATAGAAATAATTAACATTACCATCAGCCATAGACAATGTTGGAAAAACTTTAATTTTTTTTTCATTGTTTGTATTTTTGTCCAGCCATTAAGGACATTGACCACAAATAAGTGGGTAATGTTAATATTAAAATCCATATGCTAATACTTAATTGAAAATTATTTTTAACGCATTACAAAAGAAACGACTAACTTTAACGTACTTTAAAGTTAAAGTTCAGAACATAACTTAAATTTAAACAAAATTTATTATTTTAATATAATGTGAATATATCAATTATGTAGTTTGAATTATGCGATAACTTTTGCACCTTTAAACTTCAGTAATTCGATGTTCATATTCAATAATTCTTTAAAATGCTTTAAAAATTTAATTCTTATTACTCGATTATGTAAATAGTTATTTTCCTAACAAGTGCGGAAAGTGATACTTTCCCGCACGACTGCAGTTGACCCGAACGACGCGGAGCGGAGTTCGGGCAAGCGGTCAAGGGCGGGAAAGACACTTTACGCATGAGTTAGGAACATTATTTTTTCTACGACCGTATATACAAAAAAGTTTACCAATCCATTTTTCAAATATTATTTTATTTCAACATACATAAACAAAACTTTAACTAAAAACTACTAATTATTATAAATATTAATATTAAAAACACAATAGTTATAACTTCCGAAGTAAAAAAACTATCTAATAAGGTCAAAATTTGCATTATTTTACACTTTCAAAACTAAAATGCGTGCGGGAAAATGGGTTAAAAGGCATGGTCGTAGAAAAAATATATTTAGGCAATAAAATGTATATTTTGAATCAGCTTTCTTTCCGGAACAAGCAGTAAAATAAAATTATTTAAAATAGAGGTTTTTTTTTAAATTTACCTAAATTATTATTATCACCTAATTTGCATTTTCTTTTTCAGGTTGTTTATTAGATAGTGCGCCCCGACCTCCAGATGTACCCCCTAGGAATCCAACAATGAGCAGGCTGAACGGACGTTTGGCGTCAGCTCCCCCACAGGATCCTAATCAGGATTTTGAACCTTCCTGTCTTGTAAGGACTCCATCAGGAAATGTATATATACCCAGTGGAACACTTAGTAAGTAAAGTAAATTTTTTGAGTACAAGGTGCTTTCACTATCATATATTATATAAAATAAACCAACCAACAAATAATTCAGCAATAAAAGATGCAACTTTGCCTCATTTAATCAAATCTCTATAGTTACCGAGATAGCAATGTTAATGCATCGAATTTGGAACACCCTGTATTCTCTTTAAAGATTTTTGACTTGATATTTTGGCCCCACCTGTACGAATATTACGGGCCGGCACTGGGTGTCAGTCAGTCAAAATAGTTTACTTAATAATTATCACCTATTATTATTAATTAACGTCTGTATAGTGCTCCTGAGATGAAATGTTTCCTTATTTTTGTGACTTTATGGGTAACATATTTTTGAGAGGATACGTTTACCTATCATACTCTACATAATTTAATTTTACACTAAAGTGCAAAGGTTTTTTAAAAAATTATCTGTCATTAAAATGTTAATCTATATTTCCTTACAGTGAACTTTTATTTTTTTTAAATTTGTTTTTTGCCTTTTAATTCGCTACCGGGGCCCCGAAGCGACAGTTTCGCGTGGGCTCCGAACCACGATTCTCGGTCCACAAGGAATACCAACCCTCGGTGCCTTGCATCATAGCATGACCACCGATTGGGGAGTGGTACCCTCTCATCATCCCACGAGAAATTCAATATCATCCGGCCTGGTTATCTGCGTTACTCGAGTTGATTGTCTATATCGTACTCCGCCTATGACGGCGTGCCTATTTCCTCGTGTGATATGGACATCATACCCAAATAGCATAGACAATAACAAATACCGTTATTTAAGTCTAAATAACTTTAAGTTGGGAAATGGGTAGGAATTGGAACCGCAATTACCTATTTAGCGGAAAATAACTACTTAGTCCCGAGGTACAGACACAATAACGTTATATTTGCTCTAAATGTGTCATATTATGAAATAAGGTAGCAATATTTACCCAGTTAAAGTCACATAAACTGACCACTCACTTTAAAAATGTCTATAAAGTATTTTCACTACAAAGTCGCTAGTCGACAGTAGCTAGAACTAAGGATTTCCTAAAAATTCTTTGTTAAAGTAATTTTCATCAATAGGTGACAATCAACGAGTAATGGCGACTTAACTGGGTGCTTTGGTATGACTTTGAAATTAGTAACATATTAGTTGCCCTAATCGTAAAATGTTAGTATCTTTTACTTCATAAGAATACGGTAGAGTAGCGCTTACTAATAGATACTTTATATTAGAAAACCTATAGTAAGGGTTACTACAACATAGAAAAAAATAATTTTAGGTGGAGAAATTATCTTTTATGGTAACAATTTTTTACTCCGCCATGCTTTTTAAATCGAATGTTATTTATGTCGAATAAAAAAATTGAGCTATTTTTAAATTTTACTTACACTTAATCTTCAATAGGCGCTCGTTTCTTACCTGTAAGTACTAATATGAAAAGTACGGTTGCCTAAAGAAGCAATTTATATATATATTTTTAGTCTTTATAACTTTTAGTAAGGAATATATTTTTATTCAAGAATATTTTTAATATTTTTATCAGTAAAGTTAAATGCGTTAAAAGATTTACCCCTAGCATAGCTTTAAATATGCAATTATAAAACCACAATTAACAAGAACTTTAAAGTAGCAAATAGGCAATAAACATATTATAATCATGATGCCATAATATTGAAATTAATGTCACACATTTTCTTTTAAAAAGGGAAAAAGATACTAACGTCCAATACGGAAGTACCAGTTGATATACTGTGACGTTGCAGTATAGAAACTATCTCTACGCCGTTACGTCAAAAATAGTAACTGTGTCCCAAAAACGTTATGGGATCTAAATCGCTACCCAGAAAACATTCCCCAAATTAGTGAATACAACGTAGCGGATAAGTATTGAGACAGTAACAGTTATTGGTTGCGACACACTATAAAGTCACGACGTTAGTCGAAATTACGTTCCTGCGTCGAAAAATGTTAGTTCTTACTCTTATTCTAAAAAGGCCTTTACGTCGGGTTGCACAAAGATTTTTAATAGTAATTAACTAACCAGCAAATTTGACTGTGAGACATAAATGACATTGGCATTATTTACTTACAATTAAAGTTGTCCGATTAGTAAATTAAAAATTGAAGTAACTTTAATTATGAGCAAAATACTTCTGCCAATGTCATGTATGTTCCGTCAAAGTTGTTGGTTAGTTATTTATTATTTTAAATTTTTGTTCAACCCGACATAAGTCAGTCGTAAAAATAAAATTAATATATTTAATTTAAATTTTCTAAAATTTTACCAGAATACTTGGTCAAATAATGGTCAAAAGATTATATATTGCCTTTTAAACAGCTTAGTCCTTTTTGAGTGAGGATGGATCTGTATTTTACATTTTTAACAGGCAGACAATAATTAGGGTTAAAGATCAGATGGTCAGCGGGGGCTCTTCACCGAACGACCGAACCGAGATTTTTTAGTCTTTTGTCTGTTATTAAAAAATGTTACCTTTGTTTCCTTTTCTCGAAACGCCCCTTTGTTAAATTTGTTTCTCTTAGCTGCCTTATTAACCATGTGGCGCATATTACGATTATACTTTGCACCATATGGGGAATATTGTCCTGTAATTTCTGCAATTATTTTCATATGCAGTGGCGCGTATTCAGCAGGCGCGGCCCGTGAGTTTTTTATAGGTGGGGAAAATGTTGAGCACAACTAGTAATTTTAGAAGCAAAATGTAGTTATAATAAAACACAGTGGCGGCTCGCGATCTTAAAAAATGGTGAAGAACAAACCTGTGTAACAAAACGTCTCTCTTATCTTCATCTGTCCAACGATTGAATGGAGTTTCCAATAAATTACAAACTATGTCATTAATTGGGTTCATTTTTAAAACACACAACTAAGTAGGTACGTACACTACTGAATTAACTGAAAAATAAAAACAAAACTTTTTAATCACACAGTAAATCACGTAAAAACGATATCTATAACCGTAAGTTTCACGAAGCCTCAAAATAAATACCTTAAGGTTAGGCGAACCAATGCTAAAACAATGGTTCATACGACTGATCTACTTTTAAATTACCCTTCATCATAATGCAAATTGGTACATGCTGTTTGCGTGACTGACGTCACGTAACCATGGGAATGGTGAAAATCAAAGCCATGTTTGGCGTTGGGTCTTCACTTTCTTTGAGCTAACGGACACGGTCGGCTGGGGCGCACCAAAATGCACGAGTGTTTATAATTATTATCTATTGGAGTTACCCGTGGCCCTATTATGCATAGCTATACTCCGATTAAATTAATATTATTAATTCGAACATCCTTTTTTTAAGGGCTAAAATGGTAGCTGTATTGGTACTTTAATATTGTCGAAAAACTTTCCTCCTGGTTTTATTTTTGTTTGGTGGAAGAGCCCCTTTAAGTACTTCACCTCACGAGCCGCCACTGATAACACCTACTATTAGTAACACGTTTCGGACTAAAAAACCCATCATCAATAAGAATAAGTGCAAATTCATCTTGTATCTATGATAAAATAAAGTTTATCTTTATTTTGTTGTCCAAGCCAACTGGAAATAATTTGACTCTGGACGTCGACAACAAATCATAGTCAATTTTTCTTAGCTAGAATAATTTGTATTAAACAAAAACTACAATCACACAACTCCTCAAACATGTAAAAGTTTTAGTTCAAAGAAATTAGATAAAATTTAATTTGCACTAAACGATTTTATTAAGCCAATTTGTCTTTTGGCAAGTACAGTGAAACCTTTCTTAGGCGGACACCTACGGGACTGTCTAAATGTGGCCGCCTAATAGAGGGGTCCGCCCATGGGAAATTTGTTATTAGGTAATATGTAAATGCAAAACTATTACTACATATATTTATGTACAAATATACATTTATTAAACATAAAAAAAATACACTAGTTTTAGTTAGGATGTAGTACTAAAAAACGCGTCGTTTATCTGCCATTGTTTACGATTTTAACCTTACAACTTACAAATAAACGACTGCTTTCGGGGAATCACACTATTTTTATTCGACGAAGTCATTTCGCGCTGCCACGCATACGCGATTGGTTGCCGATCTGTCTTCAGAGAGTTTTTGCACCGTACTTATTCGGCTCCCAAATGCCTTTAAACATTTTTTGTCCGTTTAAAGGAGAGTTTTCGCTCTCTTTGTATGAAAACAGCCTGTCCGCGTCCGCCCAAAGGAGAGTCCGCCCAAGAGAAGTTGATTCTCATGGAGTTTCATATAGTACCTAGTTCCGGACTAAGAGAAATGTCCGCTTAATAGAGATGTCTGCTTATCAGAGGTGTCCGTTAGGAGAGGTTTCACTGTATTTATAATTTATTTAAACAACTGCCTACTATACAGTTAAGACAGATTAGGTTGAAAATAAAGTAGTTTCAAATAAAATTAATTTGAACGCATTATTATTGATTATGGGTTTTTAAGTCTGAAACGTGTTATTAATACTAGGTGTAATACGTCATTGAATAAGGGAGGAGGAGGAAAAAATTAATTAAAATTTCCTGAACATTTGAAAAAGCAAACTTAATGATGGTTTTGAAAAAACGAAACGTCGGATTAAAGATCTAATTACACCAACTAGAAGAGGATAACACAAGGTAATGAGAATATAAACTTTATTTTAACACATATCTTCAAATATGATTAAATATATAAACGAAATCACCAAAATTCGGTTTTGCGGTTTTGAGCTCTTTAAATTTGAAAATGCAGAATTGCAGAAATTAGTAGGGCGCAATTTTTTTCTAATTTAACCATCTCTATATATTATATGGTTAACGAGATCCCTATAGAATGCATCTTTATCTGTGACACCCTGTATACAGCGTGTTTTTTTTTTGAACAAAAAGAGTTTGACTGCTGTGTTCGTGTCTTAGTTGTGTTTTCTAATTTTATTTTTTTTTCAATTTATGGAATTCAGTTTTGATTGGTATAAAGTGTCTTCCATGAGCCGCCCCTGCTACACAAGACATATGTTCAAATTTAAAATCAAGTTTTGTTTGCACAAAAGCGCCTCAAAACCGTTCGCGGATCTTTTGTGAAGTTTGTTTGTGTTTAATATTTGGAATAAGTAATTAATTTGTTTACATAAGTGTAAGTTGCGCAAATAATATGACGAATGATTTTAAGTTAATATTTAGTTTTGATTTAATTATGTTTTAATCTAAGTGGGCGACATGGAGCAATTAATCTTGACCTATGCATCTTAATATAATTGAAATAAGCCTGTATCATATTTATTATATCAGTTTTGATATTACAAAATTAAAAATACTATCTTGTTAAATATTGGAAAGGCTTTGCTTCCCAAAAGGTAAAATAAAATAATATTTCTGATGTTAAACGCTCTACATATTAGGAACACGATTAAGTACTAGTTTTTAGTGGGATAGTGTGTAGTGTATTACCGCATTAATTTTTCTTATCTCACTGCTTTTTTAACATTCAAATTAAAACAATAAAACGCCATATTTCCTAATTACCAGAGCCAGTGGCGTAGTTAAAAGAAATCCAAAAAAACCAAAAGATTTAAAATATAATTTGGAAACGAAAGTACGGCAGCCCTATTAATAACGCACCAAATGAAATAACACATATTCTTTCATATACAAAATGCTTGCAAGATAAATTAAAATCCGCGCAAATCTTAAAACTTTTAAATACACCCGCTGCTCGCGACGCCCTTTTCGGGTTTTATTTATTATTTAAAAAGTTTTATTGGTGTTTGCATGCATAATCTTTACATGACTATGGCTTCTAATAATTATCGATTATAGTTGATATATTTTTTTGGTTTTCAATAAACAAAAATAAAGCTTATTTTTTAATTTTCTTTAGCTCAGTTATGCCTATTTCATAAAGTTTTATATACATTTTAAATTATTTGTTAGTGTATTAGTATAACTTCCTACGAGTTTCTATAAAAATATTATATATTTTTTTAATTTTAAATTTTTTTTATGGTCCAAAAAAGGGTTTTTTGGCGCCCGAACAAAAATTGTTCGCTAGCACGCTAGTTACTTGGTATCAAATCACCCCCCCCCCCCCCCCAAACTAAATTTCTGGCTACGTCACTGACCTGAGCATTTTTCATAATTAAGGCCGTGTTTCCACGGGCCACTTTTTGAAGTTGCTATCGACCACAAAAATTGATTTCTGTGTAGCCGTCTCGACCACTGAAATTGGTCCGACCCAACCACGTTTTGTAGTTATGTCAACTTAAACATGTGGTCCATATTGGCGCGGAATTGTCAGTATCCAATACCTGGAAGTTTTCGTGAAATAGACTACATATGTTTTCCCAAGATTTCGTCTTTTCAATTCTATTGCTATATACCTACATCACATTTATAATCCCAAATTGTAGGTTCCGCCTGAATTTGGGCAATAAACGTGTTCGTGTCAAACGGTTCCATCTCGAACTGCCTACTTGACAACGACAACAAAGTGGTCATCTTGCACGTGGGTCGTGGAAAAATTAGTCGCTGGTGGTCAGTGGACGGGCTCGGCCACTCAACGGCGACAGAAGTTTAATTGTGGTCGACAAAACGCCCGTGTAAAAAGCACTACACTTTTTACATTGCCCTTAATGGAACTGCAAGCTGGCGACAGTAGACCACAAACGAACCACTTTTTGTGGTCGATGTCAACTTCAAAAAGTGGCCCGTGGAAATAGGGCCTAACATAGCAGGACTTCTGTGGACACAAGCCGGATATAGCTTTTAAAGTTGGTTCTTTGATATTAGATGATAATACATTTTCTAAATCATTCCAATAGGTTGTTTTCATTTTTTAATTGCTATATATTTACTTTTTTTGTGGGAATAGATAAAATATTGTACAATACACTTGATGGTCAAATTTCACATCCGTACGTATAAAAATTGTAAATTTGTATCTCTTAAGATACAATTTATAAATACAAAATTGTGAGAACATTGTGCATTCATGAATTATAGTTTATAGTCAATAAACTATGAAAAGAATCATTGACTTCTATACAATACAAGGAAAGGAAGTATTTTACATAATCACTTAAAAACAGTAGATACTCTTGTCATCGGAAGAAGGGTTGAACGATTCTAAAATACCGAGTACTAGCTTTCCTTCCTTTCATGTAATTTATCTACCTACTAAAACTAAACGATCTTCTTTAATTTCCTGGAATAAACTAAAATAAATTACCCTTAGATATCAATCTAAATATTGTTTGTCGATTTTAAAATTTAAATTTTATAATATGCATCCCCAACGCTCCAGAGCTTTGCTTTAGGCGAAATGTACCCGCATTTTTCTTTAGCTCGGAATTTCTTTGATCCAGTTGCATTTCTATACATTTTAAATTCTATAACTTTTCAGGCTGCAAATAAACGAGCCGAGAATAAAGTTCTCAGAAAGGGCTTAGAGTTGCTTTATGGATAAAAAGGAGAGTAGTAATTTTATTTGCCCAATATTATTGATTGCTAGGAAGGATGTAAAAAAAATACCGCTGGTAACACTAATTTTACAAAAATTTGGACTTCTAAATTTATTAAATGATTTTTAAAATATAAATTTGACGTATTCTTGCCTTTCTTTAAAATTTGGCTTTTTACTTCTTCTATCGCTGCCAGGGACCTACAGCTTAACGTGGGTTTCGAACCACGAACCTCAGTCATGCGACACTCTCCCCCTCTCCAAGGGCTATAAACTCTCGGTTTTCGAGCTACCGATGAGTAGTGTGTACCTTCTTCCGCTCCTCATGAGATATTCGATCTCATCCGGCCTGATTACTGGCGTGAACGGGGTGGGTTGGGAGATGATACAGTTTACGCTCTTCTCTGCATTCTTAAACCTACTAAAATTCGGACATAATTTTTTTTTATTGTGCGTTTGCCCTTTGAGTGGATCGAACTCGGAACGCCCTGGTCGAATGCCAATGACACATTGACTTCTATCTAATTATACAGTGTTATACCTAAGTTGAAACTTCTTTTTTAGCATCGTATAGAAGGAATTAAAATAAACAATATTTTCAAATACCTCTTTTCAAAAAACCCAAAAATAAAGTACTTACAATAATTTATTATACTACAATTCAAATACGGTTCTGCCTAACTTGCCCGTTGAATAACATTAAGAAAACTTCTGGGTGTAGAGAAGAAACATCCGCACTTTTACGACACTCCCAATAAATTGGCACCATAATTAGTTCATTGTTATCAAATTTTACCATTTTCACCAATTTATTAAAATTAATTTGCTTCAGAAAACCACACCGCCAAGCGAATTGCTAAAATAAATAACTGACGACTGATCCCTAAAATGCATGACTAACAATACAAAAAACGGAGAAAAATAATATAAAGTAAAGGGCTACGTTTTGATTACCAGGCCCGCACTTAGATTTTTTACTTCTGTAACTCGGCTATTTTTAAAAAGATATTTAAAAATGTTGTTTATTTTAATGCCTTCTATACACAGCTAAAAAAGAAGTATCAACTTAGGAATCACCCTGTATTGTATTTGTTTTTAGATTTGAAAAGATGTATTAGACCGGACTTATTTTTGACCTAGTTAACTACTCAATACTAACATAAAATATGTGCAGTATAGGTACCCTTATTTGCGCAAAATTAATGTATACAAATTTTGTTATTTATCACTTTAATCAAAATAAAGAAGAAAATTAAAAACTTTCTTAACTTCATTGACATTTCCTGCTTTTCCAAATTAATTTTCCTAATTATCAATTTATCATACATGCATTATGTGTAGGGATAACTACCCCCATTAAAAATACTTCAGCTGGTACATTTTCTTAACTTTGTCTTAAATAGCAGTTTTTTCAAAAAAATCCTAACAACGTCACTTGACATTCAAAATTTTCTTTCATCATTCTGTATAACAATCAATACAAATTGGTTCTAAACTATTAATTTTTAAATCTGGGAAATATTTTTTTTTTAAATCTGTCAACGGCTTTTAAATCGGTGAAGCTATTTTTGAAGTACGTATATGGGAAAAAAGTAATAAAATAAACAAAACTAATTTTTTTTAACTCCTTTTTGGCCACACAAAGAGTTTTTAAACAATTAGCCAAGCATTGCGAAAAAATCACTTTTGCCATTGACATTAATTTTAAAGTCAAAGTATTCTGGTTAGTTAATTATTGATTAAAATATTTGTGTAAACCAATATTAAAGTTTAAACACAAACAAATCAATAAAAACAATACAAATCTGATTACTTCTGCCAAATAATTTACACATTTTTCAAAAAAAAAACTACAATACACATTTTTTGGTTGAATCTTTATGCTGTGACATTATCACAAACAACAACCTTCGGTTGTTTATTATATACAGTCTGAATAGCTGACTGAAGGAACATTCTTGCGAAGAAACTATAGCGAATTGTTGATAAATCCGTATCATCTGAGTTATGTCAAAATAAAGTGTAGACTTGGGTTAAAATAGATAAAGGTATACAGAACCGCTCTCGAGAGCCAAAATCAACCGAAGGCCTTCGGCAATCATCATAAAAATTATCTCTTTATGTCAACTCTAAAATGTTTCCACTTAACATTTCAGAGGGTAACGATATTATATCTTTAATTCCCTGAATAGTGGTTTTGTTTACTTTTCTAATCTTAACATAATATTTTCTACCCTAAGAGTGATCCTTTGTCCCTGGCAAATTGTATTATCAGAGGGGTCCTTAAATATTTGTTTAGGCATAGGTAGTTTTAACAGTTTAATAAGAAAAACAAAGTAATCTGGTTATTATTAAAATTTATAGCTATCTAAGTTTAAGGACGGAAATAAGTGTCTTTTGTTGCAACTTGGCGACTTAAGTTAAATAATATTTACTTTCGGTTGCTCGCAACAAATCGCCTAATAAATTAACCTGAGATTGACCTACAATCGCTATAAAGATTGTTGATACTAAAGTAGAGAGTTTAGTGTCCGTATAAATAAATAGAAAAACGTTTTTTAGCGGCAGCCGGACAAAGTGGTGCATCTATCTTTTGCATTAAAGTACATAGGGACGCCAAAGGTAATGGGTTCCCTGGGGCACAGGTAGACAATGTCAGGCTATTTTGTTCTTGTTAGAACTCATCAGAAAGCCAAAACCTGTAAGCAACTCGAAGTACAGCGTGACTGTTCATTCAAGGCATTTTTAAGAAATAAAAACGCGATGAGAACCCAGTAACGCCATCCCTGTGTACTTTAATGCAAAAGATAGATGCACCACTTTGTTCGCCTGCCGCTAAAAAACTTTTCTCTATTGTTGATACTGTTTTAAATTTTTTTTTCCCGACAGATTGGCCAAAAGCAGTGGCGGCGCCATGATTTTTGGGATGAGTAGGCACAAGTGGGCCCGATGATTTTAGGATGGGAACCACCAACACCTCCTGAAGGAGGTATTGGCACTACCCAAATTAAAAATGACATCTAAAAAAAAAGGTCGCCGTCTCCCCCACACTCCCCTCTTGTCCAAAAAAAGAGGTTATCATCGTTCTTTTTATCTCTTATTACATTATTGCGTCCTTCTATAATACCACTCCTTTCTCATTAAAAAATTTCATAGTCAAATCCCCCGTCCCCAACGGAAATTCTATTACAAAATCGAATCCCTCAATTTTGGGTGGGCCAGTGCCCCCCCCCCTTTTTTTTGGCGACGCCGCTGGCCAAAAGGGGCAAAAAATTACTCACCCCACTCTGAAACTTAAACAGAAAATATATTTTTAAAAATCTTTGGGTAACTTTGTGTACAGGTTGACAAAAAAGTCTGAATATATTTCAACAAACCTTTTTTGAAAATTGATACATCCATAGTCTCTATAATTGTATACAGGGTGCGCCAAACTCAGTGGCCTATTAGAAATATTTAGAAAACGACAAAAGATATGTTTTTGAAAATTTGAGTGTGTTCATAAGAGCTAGTGTTCTAGCGTTTAAAAATATTTTGTAAGGGGCGGTGTTGCCAGATCATCTTGAAACTCCTAGCAACTTTGGAATTTTAAATGAGACACCCTGTATATTATTTTACTTTTTGTTTCTGCTTAATAACACAAATATTTTTTGTATATAATAATATATGCCTATCTCTTATAGTTTTTGAGATATTAATTAATTAGTCATTTCTTGGGGCCAAAACATGCTAACCAGAAAATCGAATATTTTTGTGATTAAGGCACCTAGAAAGTTAAAATTTTTACAGACGGTTCTTATAGCATGGCCATCTAGGAATTTTGATGATATATGAAAATATTTTTACACAGAGCGTCACAAAAAAATGTAATCTTCGTAATATAAATAAATGCAAAATTCTCAACTTTTTTAAATGGAACACCCTGTATTTTATTTTCTTAGCAAATTCTAGTTTATATTTCCTACCAATAAGTATAACATGTTCCTATACCTATCTCTAACCAATTCGAACTTACAAGGGGTTTAAAAAAATTAATAACTTAATAAAAAGGTTTAAACACATTTAATAGTAGGCTTTGGCAGAATTTGTTCGGAAACAAATAAAAGAGAAAAAATGTCAACCAAGATGTCAACTTAATTTCCTATATTATCTTATATTTAAAAAAATTATTCGTTCTATGGATGTATACATCACACATTCACATTATTATACTGCAACATATTTCGTTCTATTTTTCTAAACTTTTTTGCTGTCACTGGAGATGAATTGGGATACAATTCATTAAATCGTCTACATGTTCTTGATACAATTTTATTACACTCTCCATGTATAAAAAGTAAATTCAAAATTTCTGCGTTTGAATAAGAAATATTGGCCATTTTAGTCAATAATTTAAAAACACAGATTATAGACAAAACCATTTAAGTTGACATTTTTTCTTTTTCATTTGTGTCCGAACAAATTCTGCCAAAGCCTACTATTAAATGTGTTTAAACCTTTTTATTAAGTTATTAATTTTTTTAAACCCCTTGTAAGTTCAAATTGGTTAGAGATAGGTATAGGAACATGTTATACTTATTGGTAGGAAATATAAACTAGAATTTGTTAAGAAAATAAAATACAGGGTGTTCCATTTAAAAAAGTTGAGAATTTTACATTTATTTATATTACGAAGATTACATTTTTTTGTGACGCTCTGTGTAAAAATATTTTCATATATCATCAAAATTTCTAGATGGCCATGCTATAAGAACCGTCTGTAAAAATTTTAACTTTCAAGGTGCCTTAATCACAAAAATATTCGATTTTCTGGTTAGCATGTTTTGGCCCCAAGAAATGACTAATTAATTAATATCTCAAAAACTATAAGAGATAGGCATATATTATTATATACAAAAAATATTTGTGTTATTAAGCAGAAACAAAAAGTAAAATAATATACAGGGTGTCTCATTTAAAATTCCAAAGTTGCTGGGAGTTTCAAGATGATCTGGCTACACCGCCTCTTTCAAAATATTTTTAAACGCTAGAACACTAGCTCTTATGAACACACTCAAATTTTCAAAAACATATCTTTTGTCGTTTTCTAAATATTTCTAATAGGCCACTAAGATTGGCGCACCCTGTAGAGTTAGTGAGGAAAAGTGCTTACTTTTTTATTTTTGACGGAACGTTCTGCATATTTTTAAAGAACCTTAAAAGACAAATGACCGCTCACAAAGCTTATGGGAAATGGTTTTCGGCTAATTTTTCTCAATTTTTAGTATTTTGTAGACCTTGACGTCTTGATTAAAAGTATCCACGGCCGTAATCCAATCCTATGACTAGTTTTTGAGTTATGGCCTTTTAAAGTTGGCAACTTCTTACTTTGAGATTTTATGCATGGTCTGGAGTTTTCACTTGTTTCTTAAAAACTACTAATTGTTTTATTTTTCTTTATTGATGGAAAATTAAGCTCTAAGTTTTCTTTTACTTATATAAATAAAATATATATAGGATGGTTAATATTTTACAGGCGGATTAAATAATTAATAATATTCAAAATGATTAGGGGAGAGCGGGTCACAGTGGCCACATTTTTGGTTATTATTTTTTTTCTCAGCAACGATTGCTTTTAATGATACATATGACATAGGGTAAGAATGAATAGAGTTTCTACTACTTAAAAAAAATTTATTAATGGAACCAAATGATATAAAAAATATATATTCTTAATTCTTTGGGAATATGAAAAAAGGCCACTGTTCCCCACTAGCGGGTAACATTGGCCACATATATGGGGTACACTGGCCTCTAACTAAAAATAAGTAAAACAACGTTTCAAAAGTGGTTATTACAGCACATTATAGCCGCTCAGATCAAAACCAAATCTATAAGTGGTTTGTAATCTAGAGGTACCCCCAGTACTTAAAGGTGGTGGAAGAACGTTAACAATATCGTCGATTTTATTAGGTATTCACATAACTTAGATTCTTCTTCATTAGCCAAAATCTTCCTGCACTCATAATTTGGTTTCATTTTTGGAAACATAGGTTCATTCCAATTATTTTTATTGACTTCCCGGCATTTCCTAATATATCTACGTAATGTGGATCGTGGTATTTTGTAACGAGCGGCAGCAGATTTTGTTGATAAAACATCGTCTAATACGGATCTAACAGCTGCTTTCATACCGTTTTCGTCAATTAATCCAATTGTGCTTTTGCATTTCCTGTTGCGGGGCATCGTCAACAGGGGGCACAGTGGCCACTCCAACAAAGTATACTAAGCAGTGGCTACTGTATCCCAACCCAGGCCTGGCCAGTGTGTACAAACATAACCCCAAACAAGAAAATCCCCTATAAAATTTTCTTTGCAGTTTTCCCAATCCTCGCTTAAGTAATTTATTAGCTTAATATCTTAGCAATATTTTAGATAAAACATAATATACAATATTCATTTAAAATTGGAATGGTACAAAAAAGAAGACTCACCTGATTTTTACACGTGCTTCACAGTAAATAGAAATTAACGACAATATTAAGCTAGAGCAAATTAAAGAACTAAAGTAACGCAGATCCTGTTCTTTGTATAGTTTGGCTACTACCAGCTAGATGGTAGCGTATGTAATAAATGTGTTCGGAAATTATTTACAACTGGCCACTGTGTCGCGGTGGCCACTGTGACCCGCTCTCCCCTACCTATTTTTTGGATTTCAAAAACAAACGACTAGATATTGTTCATATTTTAATATTTTGTAGTACCAAGCTGTAGAGAAAAAAAGACGGGTATTGGTTGACGTCGAATATATTTCCTGGTATTTTATTTCTCAAAAAAAAAAAGAATTTCTTCTTCTTTAAAAAAGAATTTAATTCACCTGAACACTTAATAAACGACTTAAATTTCTATGTTATAATTGATTCATTTAATTATTATACAATCTGTTATATTTTTTTAACACATTTTAATCTTGGCTATACAGAGTTATCAAATTATAATAATTTACACTAGTGAAAACTTAAAAATAAGAAAATTAAAAAGTTTCTTTTTTATCCAATGACACAATATTATTGTTAAATTATAAAATATGTTTTCGGTACAATTTTTACCTTAACTCTTATTGGTACAATACGCATTTAAACTATACCTTCGGTGATATCCGAAAAAATCCGACATTTTTAGTTTTGGTTTTTAATTATTTGCGCCTTCAATTTTTACTTGGGAGAAAATCAAAAAACACTTTTTTATGGCGTTCTTTAGGTTCTACAAGATTGCGTAATTAGTTTTCAAATTGGACGTTTCGTTCCTTAGATACCAACCTCAATTCATTTATTTTAAATACGGACCTGGAATTTTTAAAACAGTTTTAACGATTTCTAAGCTTTGGAAATTTATTACAATGTATAGGTTTTTAAAGTTTTGTCATCAAATAACACATCACTAGCATTTCAAATTATCCTTTCTTTACTATTACGGCCCTGGCAATTATTTTTAGGATTACTTAAATATTAAAATTACATTACAGGAAGTTATAGTGTTTAGGCCATTTATTAGTTCAATAAGATTTACCGTAACAATCCAAGTAAGCAAATTCTTAAGGCATGAGAAGTAATTTTACTTTTTATTAATTTTTTATTTCTATGATTTTTACATAAGACCTAGACCGAAATACTGTAAAACAGAAAAAAAATAATGCTTCCGACTAAAGAAAAGGTAACTGGAGTTAACCCTTTGATGCATGATTTTTTTATTTTTGATGAAAAATTATTTTATAAGAGAAAGTGGCAAGTAACTGCTGAAAAAAATAATAAAATAAATCTATGAGTTCAATTTTTTTTTTAAATGACCGATTTTTGACTGTTGCATATATGCTACAACATGCAGTTGTGGTTAAAAAAAATGAATTTGCTTATGAAGTTTTATTTGTGAAAAGCGACAAAACAATTTTTATTTTTATTTAAGCATCATGCTATGCCGCATTTTTCGCAGGAAATAAATGTAAACCCATCACATTGGGGTAGCTTGCATCGCTGACGTTTAGAATTCCATCGGGGTAGGTGTCCAAATCCATCAAGTCTCACTTCTTTTATGGGAAGTCAAACAGCTGATGCCTTTCTTTTTTTATATTCTATAGATCTATCCACAGAAGTAGAGGGTCTTCCCCTCTTTACCCCTCCTTGACCCACACGACACAAAGCTTCTGCGATATCTGCCCGAAAGTCCGCTAGACACATAGTTGCTCTTGAAATAACTCATTTTCTGCAGTAACCAACTCATCAGCGTCGTTGACTTCGGTAATTAAATTTTCCGTATTAGTATTAGGATGAAAATCCAACTCATGTTCAAAAATAACTGGCATATTTTCTATATCATATTGGACTTTATTTGGTTCCGTAAATCTTTTGGCGGCGATATCTACGACTTTGTCAATATCCACGACTTGGTCAAGATCCATAATATTTTCACCACCATCCGATGAATCTAAGTCATCATCACTTTCATTAAAATTACTTGCCAATTTTTCGAGATCCTGGTCTGTAAGATAAGGATGGTTAAACTTTTTTCCATCCATGCTTGATAGTATATATGGCTAAAATCATAAATGATACTTTATGCATAATGTAGCTGATATGCTACGCTTTTTAAAAAACGTCCTCAATTTTTGTATCAGATTCTTTTTCTTATTTGGTACTCAAAAATGCTTAGGTACTTACCTAAAATTAAAGCCACTTGACACTTTTTTATTAAATTTGGTCAAATTTTTGAAATAACGAGCGGTTTCTAGCACTACGTACCAATACATGCAACACGACTGCGAACTGTCAGATTATATTGTGTTTTAGAGAAACTGTAGCGACCTCTATGATCTTTTTTACTAATCACCCCTAAAATATCAGATTTAGTGAGGTATCGAATACTTCGCAGGTATCCATATACTCAAAGTGGTGACACAATCGGAAAATAAAATTAGCGTAGCAGATATGCTACGCTATGCGCTAAAGGGTTAATCTAGTTATGTTACTGTGATGCGCTAATGTTTGTTTCAAAAACAATTTAAATTTTTTTTTATAGTTTAGAAGATAGAAAAATATTTTTTTCTTACAAAATATCAAAAAAAAATCTTTTATTTTTTTTGTTTGGCTCTTAATGTTCAGGACCGTCATGAAATGAAAAAGATAATTTGTAAAATGTGTTATTAGATGACAAAACGTTAAAATTTTAAAATTGTGTACATTATAATAAATTTCTAAAGCTTAGAAATATCTAAAACTGTTTTTAAAATTCCAGGTCCGCACTTAAAAAAATTGACTTGAGGTTGGTACCTAAAGAACGAAATATCAAATTTGAAAATTAATAACGCCATCTTGTAGAACATAAAAAACGGCTATGAAAAAGTGTTTTTTATTTTTTTTCCAAGTCAAAAATGAAAGCGCAAAAAATTAGAAAACAAAAATGGAAATTTCGGTTTTCCGACACCATTCGGAATAATTAAAATTTTCTTTCAGCAAATTATTAAGCCCCAACATGAGCAACTTTGCCTCAATTTAACCATGTTCGTATCTCTTACTGTTTTCGAGATCCCCTTGTACGCACACGAATTTGTAGCATCCTGTATATGATCATTACTTCTTTGAAAAGTAGAAAAGTTAGAAAACTTTTTTAAAATCAGGTAGGCATGTGTTTTTCGAATAAAATTTCCACCAGCCAAAAAAGAAGACGCTCACTATTTTTTTAGAATAGGTAATTATTATTACCATCTATGCAAGGTATTGTTGCAATATTTCATGTAACAAAATGATCCTTTGTCAGGGAGAATACTTCGTACAAATATCATTAATAATTCTTTAACCAGCCGCCATAATTTCCATAATAGTATATTTCTGCTTAAGAATTCAATTCAACGCTCACGTTTTCTTTGTTGTTCTGATGCTGGTGTTCATTTATACAAATAAGGTGCGTTCAACAGCTTGCCTAATGTAGTTATTATAGTCTGCTAAAATTTCACAATAGGTTTTTGTTGTGTTTTCTTTTTCTCATTTGGCAAATGTATTAATTTCATTTTTGGAGATTAATTCATATTTAGTTGACCGATTCAGTTTCTTTTATTAATGCAGATGTCACCATTATAGTCCGCGTCATTATTATTAATGAATTAAGGACAATTTGTACTTTGCGCTTTAGAAGATCCTCCAGCCTCCAAACCAACGCGGTGCGGCGGTAGCGGCGACGGTGCCGGTAAACATGGAGCGGTACATCGCGTTCCTTCTGTTTGGGCCATGGCCTTCTAGAATTTTAGGAAAGCGAGTGAGAAACTTACAGGCCAGTTCATTGATGAAGAGTGAGGGAAATTTTGACGTTTACAACGTTGATGACGTAGGTCGTGGCCTGCTGCTACACATATTTAAATAAACAAACCAATGTCATCGTCTTATGAATTGACAAGCAAAACTAACCTCAAATTTTTTTTTAATGTGTCAACGCCTTGACGTCTGGTCATGATTTGACGAACCAAAAAAATCTTGAAATACATTCTTGTCATGATTTGACAAACAAAACTATCCACAAATTATTTAAGTCGTCTTTTTGCCATCTGGCGTCTTACAGGCGCCGTAAGATTTTCTATTCGAGCGCTAAAGTAATGACGTCACAAATGTCAATTCTGTAAGCGCTTCCTGGCGTCCTCTAGAGACCGCCAATAGGAGGCGGAGCTTAATATGGCAAGTTAAAAGTGGATTGTTTATTGTCATTATTCAGATTTGTATTTTATTTCTGCCTATAAATCGGCAAAAGCACTCGTCACATATACTATTGAAAGTAAGGCTTTTTTCGAAAACATCATAAACTTAGACAAAAATACACAACAGAATTTTCTTTGAAATATACCTCTTCTCTTCTAGAAATGAGGTTAGAGAGAAATAGATATGTCAGTCTCAAGTGACAGTAAGACGTTTATTTTCGTGGCCGACGAAATAATGACATCAGCTCGTAAGACACCGTTAAGTCAAACCGTAAGGCGCCAGATGGCAAAAAGACGACTTTAGTTCTGGCCACTGACATGGAGATCTTCACTCAAAGTTTGGCCCCCCTCAAAGTCGCTAAATGAATCTGCTAGGGATTCTGTCTCACTCACTCTTTTTACATCAAGACGGCTATGGTTTTGGCTATTCACACCGGCGCGGTGCGATTTCTAATGTTCTATTAATATAACCTACAAAAATATATCAAAAAAATCACTCGAAGTCAGCACAACAATTTTACAAATAATATAAAACACGGGGCTGATGTGCCGGTAAGCGCCAAAAATAATGCATGTTGCAATGTAAAAAAAAAACCCTGTCGCAGCGGGAAGCGCGAGTTCGACCACCAAAACAATGTGGGTAGCGCCATTTACCGCTGTGTTCCGTCATCGCACCTACGCATTGGGCGGGTTCTTAAAAGTAGGTAATGCATAATGACAATGATACAACTTTTTAAAATTTGCTTTGCCGGTCAAAATTGACATATTTTTAAATAATGGAAGAATGTTAGGTCTCCCGACTGTTAAAAAAATGATAAATAAATAGTTAAACCAAACATTAGAACTGTCCAGACACAGTAAACATAACAGAATAAATCTATAGATTTCATGATTCATTTCAGATGTTTTCAGTTGACATTATTTACAGATAAATGATAAATAACAGTAACCTCGGCTCCGACCTTAGTAGGTACTGACTTTGGCCTCCAGCATAGTAGCCGAAGGTTGCTTACGTAACATCCCTAATTTTCAGTATTAAAGAGTCTTTAGACAATAATATGTAGTTTAAACTCACAACAATTTTTTAAATTTCAGATCACTCTAAAAACTCAGTCATCGACTACAAGCCAAACTCGTCCTGCAGTAGTCCTTCCAAAGAGATGAAGAACGCGGGACCTGGTGGAGGGGGAGGGACCAACAGTCTTTCCTATGGAGGCCAAATTCCAGTTTTACCCGTCCGTAATAATTTAAGAAGGCCAAATTCAAGTCACTTTCCTCCAGCAGCATCGCGATTCCATTTTCGGAAAGGACTGACTTCGAGGTGTACTTGGAAATGTACTGCAATAGCTTTTATAGTTTTATGTGTGATTCTGACAGCTGCACTTTCGTATATTTCTGGTAAGTACCCTAATGTTTATTACAGCAAGGTTGCAAGGTACATTTAATATTAAAATATCACATTTGTTTTTTGTCTGAAATAAAAAGACTTTCAGTGGTGGTGAATCCATTTCAAATCATTTTGCTTCTAATATTTTCCTCCTTCGTTAGTACAAAGTACTTTTTCCATTGACATATTTTTTCACTCCATTTTACCTTCAATATTTGGTAGTATGTTTTTTTTCTCACCCCTAAGAGATGTTTTACTTTAACATAATTTTCAAAAAGCTCTTACAATTTCCTATTCTACGGTTATTCCAACAAGTTATATTTTTCCTGAACATGAACGTTTAAACGTGCAAAACATTTAAAGAATTCGTACCTCAATAATTTTCCCTTATTATATCCTAGTGGAGGATGACTTAGAGTTTTATTTCTTCCTATTTAACTTACCACGACACATCAAGTATGAACTATTTCTTTAAATTAATTTATATTATGCTCCTTGTCATACATTCTATAATTATAAAAATGTACACCACTCAACACGAATTTTAAGCCTAGCTTGATGATTCTCATTTCTTTTGTGTTTTTAACAAGAGAAAAAATATTTTATTCTAAAAAGTTTAACGAAATTTAACAAAATTCAATCACACAGGTGTACCAGTCTGGCCCAGGTTTTTTTTTCTGGGGCACTGGCGCAAATGTTGAATGAAGTTCTTGATATTCATCTTTTTTTGATGCTGGGGTGGGTTTACCACACGAAAATAGCAAGTTACAACACGATGTTCTTAAGATTTTGATTTCACTAATTTACTTCCTAACATTTAGTAAAAATATACAGTTCGAACTGCTCTTATTCCACGTATCCATCCATATCCGAATGCTTTAATTTTTCCAAATATAGTATTCCCAAATGCCTTACTACCTCGACCTTGTGGTTATCACACTATATTTTTCGCAATTACCGCAATTCGCAATTTATTTTATTACTTATTCCAGAGCTATATTATGCGACATGAAAGAGACATAAGATAAGCTAATCATATTTGAGTACCGCCATTTTAAAATTAAATAGGGCTCATTAAAATATACTATTTAAATGTCAAAAGGGTGTTTCTTTATTTACTTTACTTCCTTAAATAATGAACAACTAACAAGTATTTATGCCAAGACAGTCAGTGCTTTGATCAAGCTTAAAAACTAAATTTTTTTTTGGATTAAATTTTCATCTTTAAACCGTTACAGCGAGAACAATTTTAAAATAGAGAAACAATATTTATTAATGAATAATATTTTCATTAATAAAATGTATCTTATCATTGCCACATGTTTACTGCAAATTTATTTTTAAATATTTCTATAACGGAAGCATGTGATTGTACCAGACAGTTATGTTGATAACTTATAGTTATTTTGTTAATTATATGTTTTTAAATCGTCTATATACAAAGTATATGATGTGGGTCCAATTACCATTATTACGAAATAAAATCTTTTAACGCAATTGATTTTCTTTTTTATAAAAAAAAACAATTACGTGTTCTAATGGTTTTTTGTAAAGAAGCCTTCGAAGCTTCGTATCTCTGGAACGGCTGAAAATAAATATTCACAACTTCATTTTTAGTGTTGTGACAAAAATAATCTTTTAGTGCAACAGGCTTAATATAAAGTAGGGTTGCAATTTAAAAAAATTCAACATGGCATCCTATATGATTTTACTTCAAATTTGGCTTCTTCGCGCAATCATTCTGTTGAAGTTTACTGGCTAATCAAACGTGTTTATTGTCAATTTAAAAATTTCCAATTTAAGTACCAAGATTTTGTATTTTAACGAACAGAAATTCAAAAATCGAATAAAATGTGCCATTGTTAAAAATAATTCGAATAACTGCCAACATCATTCGCTTTATAACAAAAAAGATGGGTATTGATACCCTTTACAGTTCAACTAACAGCAATAACTTAACAAAAAAACTCGATCTAATCTATTTATTTATGTTCAATTCCATTTTCTCACGTACGGCGCGACGCTGCCGACGGCTGGGCCGACGCGACGGTCTGACATTTTTTGTTCGTATCAAGAAAAGAAAAGCGGAATACCCGTTGCATCTGTTGCAAGTCATTGAGACCTTGTAGTAATTATCTTTATTTACTTAGGTCCATATTCAGTCTCCACATCTGGTATACCAATTTTAGTTCTGGTTAAGTCATTCTGATTCAATAATACCTATTATGTCCCTTTTTTAATATATAGGTATGCATAAACTTACCCATAATGGGTTTTTCCATAAAGAAAATCGTGGTAGGTGTAGATATTTACTCTCACGGAATATCGTCTCCAAGGCGCGTAAAAAAATTGCATGGACAAATAAATTCTTGGCGTCATATGTGGAAAAATTAGTTGTTCGAGTATATGAAAAAATAAACTTAATAAACTTCTCATCATCGAGTTATTTAATTTTATTTAATCTACAAGGGATCTATTCTATAGTCTATTTCAGAAATATATAGAGCAATAAAAGCTTATTAGGCATGCAAAAGGACTACCCAACGAATATTTCAGCCACTTTCATAATTTTGCATTGATTTTATTGCAAAATTATTTCTTCTCATCAAGTGCAGGTTGTACCACCCGGGTTTGGGTCAATTTATGGGTTTTGCCTATTGTTATCTATTCTCAAACACTTAAAGTGGTGTGACAAAGGCGTTTATTATGTACATAGTATTAGGTAAACTTATTTTTTATTAAACATTAAAAAAAATACAAAAAATACATTAATCAGAAATTAAACTAATGAACTGCTTTTCGCCAGTTCTCTGGTGTCACTTCCTTAATGGCCTAATCAAACAGTAGCTTAACGTCTTTCATTTTGAATGTCGTGTTGTGTCTTGCTACAAATCCTTTCACTTGCGCCCATATAAGATCTATAGAATTTAGTTCGCAATGATATGGCGATGTGCATAGCACAGTTAGACTATGTTTTTCAGCTATATCTTCCACGGCATATTTTAAAAAACGATGTTTGTGTAAATTTTCTATAGATAATAGTTCCTTCTTTATTAAATTATCTTCAAATCAATACTTTTGGTGGTTAACCAGTCAATAATTTCTTGTTTTCTCCAAGATAAAGTTGGAGTTTTCTGTGCATCGTAAATGCTTGCATTATTCATAACTACTACTGAATCAGCTGAGAGATATTTTATCATCTCACCAAAATATTCCTCAAAAACATTTGAATTTATGTCCTCGTGGTAATCTCCCGTATTGAACGACTGAATTTCCCATTTTATTACTCTACACCTTTCTGAAATAGACTATAACGAAATCTAAAGGAACACATTCTAGTAGTGCTCAGGTTAACATTCCTCAAGTTACACAGATATTTGTTTTTGTGTGTGGCAAAGTATTACAAAAATCTCCTCTTCATTAGTTCTCTAAACCCTGGACGCAAAAACTTTTGACACGAATTTTATTTATTACCAAAACGTGGTTCCCGATATGCCATATGTTGCAACAGCTGTTAAGGATCACCTCAGGTAAAACTAAAACGGTCAGGGTTACAATGGAGCGGATTAAGTAAGCTTCACTATGTTCGAAAGGGCCTTCTTTAAAAAATTGATGTTACAAATGATTTCCACTTGATTTTTTTTATTCGGTATCGTCTTATATTACCATTCGGGTAATGGCATGAAACTTATCCGTATCCGATTGTAGTTAATATGTTTTTTCGTGCAGCTAAAGGGCTTCATTACAATTTTTTTGTGAACATCCTGGGCGTAAATAAGGTTTTAATATTCACTGTACCCTTTATTTTAATTTGCTAAAAGGTAGGTGGTAGGTAGAATCATGCTGGGAGATAAATTGTTAATGATTTATAATAAATTACTTTTATTTTCAATTCCATAAGCAAATTAAAAAGTGGGATATAAATAAATCATGATAATGAATTCCATATGTTTAAGTTTTCTACAAACGGAAATGAATAGAACCGGAAAATTTTCTTTTAATTTAACCTTGTTGTTATTTTTTTATGATTTTTTTACTTTAATGTAGTGTTAAGCTAATCCGCTTATATTAGGGACTATAAGGACATTATTATTTTATTCCTGATAAACGGTTATACTCTAAACAAAAACATATTCTAAATTGATGATTCTAAAATTGATCTATTATATTATAATATCAATATTAGGTATATTATTATGCAAAAATACATACATCGACTTTGCTCTTTGATAAGGTATTTTTGAAACATGTGTTTTTGGATGTTATTTGTATAATCAGTCTCCCTCCGTTACATCCCTTAGGAAATAATCTGCACCAATATCTTGGTCGCCAATCAATATTGTTCTTTTGATATGTAATTTCAGGTCTGTTGATTGTTTAAAACTGTTACTTTTTATGTATCTTTTTAATAAAGGTTATTTTACTTATAAGGATCTTAACTTGACAGTTTTTGGGTAGGGCTGGGAAGAAAATCAATATATAAATATTTTTATCGATATATCGAATAACAATATCAACACCAAATCTCTCTTTTTCGGCATCTACCAGGGATTTTGTGCCTGTTCTTCTGGGAATATAGTACCTCTTCGACCCTTTGACCTGTAATACCCTAACACGGACAAGATTGCTGCCTTCATACTCTTTATTATTGTCATCCGCGATTAATATTACAATTGAAAATATATATTTTTGTTTATTTTTATTAATTTCCATACCATATTAGTGTCATAAGTTTATATAATAACGCCAACACAAGTTTGGTATCTTTGGGTTTTGTTCAACAACTGGAAGACTAATGTTGGGTTGCCTGATAATTAACTACTCGCCAATATTGTATATTTGATTTACTTATTTTTTTTTTAGCTTCTAGCCTCCTAAATTGGTCATATCAAAGCACAAAGCCCTGTGCAGTGCTCGTAGGTGACAACACACACATCATTCCCGCCTCCAAGACTGCACCCTCAGAGACTAATCATTCTACTTCTAGTCGACCAAAGCCTACATCAAATAATAACGGAGGTAAATTTAACCAGCTTGTGTTTTCCCGAAAACGTAGAGAAGTTAGTCCACCGCATGCTATGTTGTTACTTAATTCAAGTGAAATTGATATACCACTTTTCAGTTCTAGTGAGCATGTAAATTCCAATAGTTCGCATGCTAGTACCAATGGTCCTAGTGGGTCTTTGTTGCATGACTCTGAGTCTTATACTTCAAAGCTTGCGGTTTTTGATGTGTTTACTTCAACTAATAGCCCACCCCTTTCTTCTACACGCCAAGATATCAGCACCGAGGATGCTAAATCCGATTACACTGACTCCCAGTTATTAACAACCACAGATGAACCTAATTTATTTGACTTCTTAGAGTCTACAACTCATTTCGAAGAGAACCTGGATGTTTTATATGGTGATCTAACAAGCTCAGAAAACATTAGCGATGCTTCTGTATTTGTGGATGATGTAAAAACAGGGTCAAAAGAAAATGAATCTAATAAAGCTGATAATACTATTGGCTCAGAAGAATTGCAACACGATTCACCTATATTTATTTACGAACAGGATGACATAAGTGTGGAAAACTATAACAACAACCAAAAAGATAAGAAAAAAACAGAAATAAAAACTGGGGACACATCCAAAGAGCTAACTGAAGTTAACCTTTTAATCCCGTTAAACGACGATTCCTCAAGCCAGAATCTGAAAAATACTAAGATTAAGCAAGCTTCGTTTTTGCCTAACATTGCTAATATTTCTAGAACCCCAGAATCTTTACCAAATATTACCCAACCTAATATAAAAATTTATGAAATACCATCATCCACCCAAAATTCTTCAATACCTTCCAAAAGAGTGCTTGTTAATGTTACTATCTCCACTGATCCTGATCCAGGAAATCCCTACCAAACCCACTCTGTGTATGTACTTTCTGTATCTGTACCCACCGATGGTAAGGAACCTGGGGTTAGTATCGACAAAAAGGAAACTGTTCCTTTTACCCAGCTTAGCGAGAAACAAAAAACGCATAATTTTAATAATACTGCTGAATATACTCATCAGGGTGGTGCTTGTGAGTGCGAATGTCCTTGCCTAGAAAATTCTAATGAATTTCCAGATTTAAATGGTACTTACGATTATGATTATGATGGACTATTTGGTTCCAAGGAGTATGGTAGCACTAAGAAGAAATTGAAAACCTCTACAATGATTTATAATAATGCCTCAATATTATCCACAACAGAGGCCACGTTAATGACTGAGACAACTGAAACGTCTGAAACGTATCAAACAAACTGTCCTGATGTGACGACGAAATTACCGCCTCCACCCACGATTCTCATTTTGGAAGGTAATGACTATATACCGATAATATAACGGCTTAGCTATATTAACTTTGCTAAGCAATCGCCAACTCCATTAATAATACCTTTTCATTTTACCAATATGTCATTAATGCAAGTTGCATTTATCTGATGCACGCTTGTTTGATCTTATTTGTTGATTGGGATTTGCTATTACTCGCTTGTATTGGTTCATTAAGCTTTTACCAATAATGTTTGTAAATAAAAAGCATGATTACTAATTTTTCAAAGGTATAAATTGCTTGCTATTTTGTAGATATATGATAAGCATAATGTATTGCATGCACTATTATGGCTTTTGGTATTTTTCGCTATCTCGTTACTTAGATACGCTTTCACATACAGTGCTCGGCGCCCAACATGGGATTCATATAAATCGTTTGATTTTTATTTGGAAGAAGTAATTATCTAATGGAATATTTGTAACATATTGACCATTCAATAAAATGGCTTATTTAGGAATTTGTTTATGCCTTTTGGTGCGTGTATAACGTTAGAGTAACGTTTTTGTAGTCTCAAGACAATTTACTTGCTTCATTGTATTATTATGTCCTTTGTAGGGTATTTTTTTAATTTTCAAGATAAGGAGGGATCAGATATTTTCTATGGTTCCATTAATAAATACATAATCACAGTAGATATGATTATAGTAGTAGGCGCGGGGGATATCTCATTCTGTTGATGACCATGTCTATAGTTTCCTCGTAATTTTGTCATTTGTTTTAATAAAATAATAGATTTTCTTTTTCTCGCATAAATAAACAAAAAAATTTTTTAATATGTTAAATACATACTCTAAATTCATGTAGTTAGTATTAGTTTCTGAAGCATATTTTAGCACAACAATCATTAATATTATGTTTCCAAATTGTTAAGAAATTTTTTTATCTTAAAGATAAAAAAATGTCTTAAAGGTGTTTAATGAGAAATGTAAAATTTGGCATTGTTATTAAAGGATGTTGATATCTTGTAAATTTTACATTATTCGACTGGATCATAACTTACTAAGTTAACTAATCCACCCGACCGACGCCGGCATTTAAGGCTTACCTGAAAAATAAGATTTCTTCCGTTCATACCATACCAAAGGCATTAATCTAATTTTTCACAAAAATTATATTTCTTCAGCACATTGTCCATTAATTATGGAATAGCTAAAAAATTACTGGACTCATTACAGCGCAGTAACGTTCGTGTCATTTTGAAAAAAAATAAATTCCGAAAATTGTGATATTATCAATTACGTTGCTATAAAAACGACTCTATCCCTCATTTTCGAGGATGGAAAATTAAAAACAAGTATTATCTACAGCTTTGTGTTAGGTACTTACTATCAGAGATCTGATGAAGGTGGGTTTTACGGAACACGTGTGGTATCACAACGGACCTAATAGGACTACGTGAGACTGTTTGGTCTGAACCAAAGGTCTGCTACTCTTACCTAACCTAACCTAGATACTTACTGTTTCCATTACAGGGCAGTAGCGTTTGTGTCAAAAAAAAATTAAATTCCGAAAATTTCTATACAGGGTGATTCACGCTGAGTGGTCTATTAAAAGATCTCGAAAACGAGTAATCCTATATTTCTAAAAATTTGATAGCAGGCATAATTGGTTTTGAGCTTTTAAAACATTATATTTTGACGTTTTTATTACTTCCGGTTACACCGGAAGTTAATGCCAACTTTTCTATTTCAAATAGAACACCCTGTATATTTTAGCATTTTTGATTACCTTATTAAAATCTAAACAACTTTTGTTAATAATAATCTATTTCTATCTCTAACCGTTTTTGAGATACGAATTATAAAATGATTTTTTTGTGTAAAAACGCTCCGAGAAGAAAGTTTAGTAACTCTGAAACTAATAAAGGTAAACATTTAAAATTTTCTAAGCTTTTAAGTAATACATGGATCTTTAGTTTAAATTACTTAGGTTTTACGTTTTTTTATACAGGGAGTTTTTAAAATTGTGCCAATGTTTACATTTAAATAAATGTGCATAAGTCAATTTTTGCAAATGGAACACCCTATTTTTTAGCTTACTAACGCGTGGAGAATTAAATTTCCTATCTAAATGCCTAATATGTTACAATCCACATTTTTAGTCGTTTTGGAATTATGAGCAATTTAAATAAAACATCCTAAAATTTCTGTTTGTGTTAATGCGACATTATTTTTGAAAAGAAGGCTTCGACTGGGACTTTCGTTTGGCTTTGAATGAGAAATAGCTAAGCAACGAACATAGGCAGTTAATAACAAATGGTAACAAAGCTCAAAGTCAAACGAAAATTCCAGTTGAAGCCTTCTTTTCAAAAATATTGTCGCATTAACACAAAAAGAAATTTTAAGATTTTTTATTTAAATTGCTCATAATTCCAAAACGACTAAAAATGTGGATTGTAACAGGCATTTAGATAGGAAATTTAATTCTCTGCACGTTAGTAAGCTAAAAAATAGAGTGTTCCATTTGCAAAAATTGGCTTATGCACATTTATTTCAATGGAAACATTGGCATAATTTTAAGAACTCCCTGTATAAAAAATGTGAAACTTAAGTTATTTAAACTAAAGATCTATGTATTACTTGAAAGCTTAGAACATTTTAAATGTTTACCTTTATTAGTTTCAGAGTTACTAAACTTTCTTCTCGGAACGTTTTTACACAAAAAAATCCTTTTATAATTCATATCTCAAAAATGGTTAGAGATAGAAATAGATTATTATTAACAAAAGTTGCTTAGATTTAAATAAGGTTATCATGTATTGAAACCTGTTATCAACAATATGTAATATATTAATATATTATTATATAATAATAATATATTATATATTAATATATTACATATACCTGGTATTCCATTTGAAATAGCAAAGTTGGTATTAACTTCCGGTATAACCGGAAGTAATAAAAACATCAAAATATATTGCTTTAAAAGCTCAAAACCAATTATGCCTGCTATCAAATTTTTAGAAATATAGGGTTACTCGTTTTCGAGATCTTCTAATAGGCCACTCAACGTGAATCACCCTGTATAGTTAATTATGCTGCTAGGTAGCGTAATAGGCAATATAATGATTTTTTGATTTTAATTGACACGAATGGCACTAAGCTGTAATGGGTACAATAGGCACCTATTATAAAGCTGAAATCAACACAATAATAAAATTCAATTTTCTTAGCTTCATATTTTAGGAACATCAATTTTAAATTCAGCAGATTTTACACAACACACAGCTTGATATTTTAGGCCTCATCCTATATAGAAACGACATAAAGTAAAATCATACACATTGTACTGTGGTCCAAAAGGCAGCCTACTCAATAAACTGAAAAATATGGGCTTTTGAAAATCAAGTATTTGTTTAACTATTCTAATTAATGGACCCAGTGTTAATAATTATCAACATCTAACAATGAACCATTATTCTCAAAACTAACATAACAGCGTAAAAACAAACACAATAGCTAAAATAAATTCCACTTTCCACTAAAATAAAAAATGTTTTGTTTTATCACATCACATAATTAACTTTATAACTTATACCTAAATACTACGACGTAGCTCAGTAGTGAGTTACTGGCATTCGATCGTGGCATTCCGAGTTCGATCCTCAGAGTGGGTATATTCTCAACCCCCTCCATTCACGCCAGTAACTAGACTGGATGAAATGGGATATCTCGTAGGTTTCGGAAGAAGGTACATACTCCCCAATCGGCAGGTCATGCAATTACGCAAGACACAGAGGGTTGATAACCCTTGGGGGAGTGTAGCATGACTGAGGATTGTGGTTCGGAACCCATGTTAACTTGTAGGTCTGTTCGGGAATGAACTTGGTAGCGAACGAAGAGGTAAAGAGCCTAAAAAATAGAAAGTAGGACAATAAACGGCAACTTATACCTAGATATAGAAAAATAACATCTCAACAGTAAAATATTTTTGTTTTAAACGCTAATTTTTTTAAGGGTTCATAATTTTTGTAGGAGTTTTGAAAAAGAAATAATTTCAAAGATAGACAAGTACTTAGTAGTTGTACAGAGTTGATGGCGGCCAAATCTTACTGTTGAATTTTGGTACATTGTTGTAAAAAAACTGGATTTTTGTGAAATATAGTTGATAAAACGGCTTAACCGCGATTCCCACTATACGTGACGTCAGCGCACCATCACCGAATAGACAATATAGTCTAATTGGACTTCAGAACATTTAATAGCCAATACACAGTTATTAACACTGATAAAAATATAATCATCTATATTTTTAAAATAACTTACTCGATTTCCCTTTAGGCGCTCGAACATTCCCTGCTCAATCATTTCCTCCTGATGGTACCACATTCTCACAGATCTCATTAGGCCAAAGATTGTCAAAAGAAATTCCTGCTTACGGCTACTGGAATATGCAGTTTTACCAATCAGAAGCTGCATATGTAAAGTTCGACTATAGTATACCAAGAGGAGCCAGTATAGGAGTCTACGCTAGGAGAAATGCCTTACCAACGCACACACAGTATCATATTTTGGAAGTACTTAGTGGCTTTAAAGCTAGAACTACAAGAGCATCTCATGTAAGTTAGAATATTAATGCTGAAATTACAGAAAATCAACAAGCAAACTTGCAGATATGATATCATCTTTAAAGGTGAAAAATTAAGTTACTTATAAAATATTTTGTTCTTAACTCATCTTGCTGGTATTTTTGTAATTTCAGTATCAATCTTTTGCGTATAAAGATTAAATATAGAAACTTCTTTCTCTTAATCAATGTAGTAGTAGTAGGTACTTAATTAAAAACTTCTAGAGTTAAAACCAAATAATAGAATTTTTCATTATCTACTTATGATACCTACTAACCCCCCTTAACTCTATATAAAACTTTGGTATCTATCTACAGTATGTAATACTAAAAAGACACTATTTTTAGTCGTTTGTAAAAAAAGAAGTTACTCACTACATGGAACAAGGGCATTGGTTTCTTTCGCTTTATAATGACGATGGTGATCCACAAGAAGTGGCGTTCGTAGCTGCCGTAGCTGACGATATGACGCACAATTGTCCAAATGGGTGCAGTGGAAAAGGAGAATGCCTGATGGGTCATTGTCAGTGCAATCCTGGGTTTGGTGGTGATGACTGTAGCGAGAGTAAGTTAATGCTACTATGATATTTGATTTTTACAGATTGGCTTACACTTATAATTTCTGAAGCAAACATTTCTCAAATATAAGAGGGCCGTCAACTTTTAAATAATTTAAAATACCTGCTTACTTAGTAAATAAAGCTTATAAATGTAGGATAGGTACTGAATTGTTGGTTTATCTTTTATTACCTACTTAAGATAAATGATAGAAGATCAGAATTATTTTAGTTGAAAGGAATAGTTCAAAATTAACAAAGCCCTAAATATTGAGAAATGATGCATCGTTTAGAAAAAAAAGCTCGATATCCAGCTTAATCTAAATTATATTATATTCATAATAACATTTTATCATTACTCATTGTATTAGATAATAGATAATGATAAAATTACCATCAGATTTCATCTGTAGAATAACCAGTAATTATATTTTCGAATTTGTACTCTATGATTTTTAAGATTATTTCATTTTGCTTACCAATTTGTTTTGTCATCAGGCGTGTGTCCAGTGTTATGCAGCCAACGCGGCGAGTACATCAACGGTGAATGTCAATGCAACCCAGGCTGGAAAGGCAAGGAATGCCAATTAAGGCATGACGAATGTGAGGTGCCAGATTGCAACGGGCATGGGCACTGTGCTAATGGCAAATGTAACTGCATCCGGGGTTATAAGGGCAAATTTTGTGAAGAGGGTAAGAAAAACGCCCTCTTTTGTTACTAAAAACCTAACTACTCTGGCATATTGTTTCGATTTATGTTTCCAGCGGCTCTAAATCCGTGACCTCTAATTATAATTAATTCTCGAGTCACTGTAAAGGTTTAAAGCTACTGCAAGAACTAACAAAATAACTGCTGGCTTACTTTAATGCACTAAAATTAACAGCAACAATTATTACTGACCAATTCGCTTCCAGCAAACAAATATTCATTGTTTAGTTTAACAAATGCATGACAAAAACTATTCTTGTTGTGATGAGTGATCTAGTTCTCTATCAGGCTTATAAACTTTTCTGATTTTATAAAAAATGTATCGTAGATATAAAGTCTACGCTACTCATGGATGTAGGTATCTAGGATTTATATTTATGGAAGCAAAGTAGGATTTTGCTGCCCTGGTTACAGCTGTAATAATATGCAATATCCTGATTTTATTACAATAGTCTAATATTTCCAAATGAAGTATTTAGAACAAATTAATGTTTTAAAATTTTTAAAATAAAATACTTGACTTGATAAAAAAAACTATGAAACAGTTACTCAAGTTGAACTGGGCTAACAATATTTAGTTTATTTTAAATATAAATTGGTTTTTACAAGTAATTAATTTTGAAACATACATACGTATGTATAAATATTTATTTAAAAAATATTTTATTTTCAAATGTATGAATTAAATTAACTAAAACATATTTATTTTTGCATGCCTATATTTATTTAACAAAAAATTGTATTTAAAAAGTAATGCCAAATACAAAATAATTACATACTGAGAATAATGTTTTCAATAAAATTTTTACATATAGTTTTTGTTCACTATTATACCTAATTTGACCTGGTAAGTACTGTGTGGAAAATTCCCAATACATTCTGTACCATAATAATTATGTGTGCTTAAGTTATTTAAGATCAAAGTAACAAATTTTTCACTGAAGAAAACCGTAGATTGAAAACTTTTCTATTAAAGCGTCATCTACATGTTTTACGTAAAAGCAGTGATTTTTACGTTATACATAAAATATAATAAAAAAGCACATAATATTTTGTTCAGTAGCCATAAATATTGCTTCACGAAAACACACATCTTGTGGTACTTAAATGTTTTTTGAGACAGGGTATTACAAATTCGACACTCACTATCAATCATCCATCATCAATAATGAGAGAAACAGCAAAGGTTAAATTGGGGCAAAGTTACATATTTTGGAAAGTAACAAGACATCGGCAAATTTGCAAAATTAGGAAAAAACCGAAATTTTCGTTTTAGTCTTTATTTTTTAATGCTAGTAAGGAAGTCACGTCCAGATATATTATTCGGGAAAGAAAATTTCTTAAGCTGATTGGACTATCTTTTTATTACTCGTTTGTGATTCTTTTTCTGATGTTATTTATATAGGTGACACATAAAAAGTTTTATGTTTTTATTGCTTTTTTTATTTCCTATAAAATTGGTGTCGGACGTTTTATCTATGGCCATCATCTAATTTGTTGTTTAAATAATCTAATAACTTTTCTTGCAAATTTGCCAACCTTAGGATTGTTCGTCATGTAATTTAAAGGCGATATTAATTTTTATTAAATATTAACCTTTCAAATGATTAAAAAAGCACCTTTACCAAAAAACAAAACCTGATACTAGTACAGAGAAGATGAAATGTTGGACTGAAAATCTCGTCACACCAACTTTATAAAAAATTAATAGCGACGAGGAAAATGTAGAGTTTATTTTTTGTCCCCTTAGCAAATAACGCCCTAAATTATTTTGGGTTAGTCTTGACAAACACCTCCAAACTGAATAACTGCCGAAATTTAACCTTCGCTGTATCTTTTCTCATTTACAAGATTCCATCATATATATTGTGCATCAAATTTGTAATACCCTGTAAAGATCTGGACAGAAGAAACAAACCCCACCTTAAAGTACAAGGGTTTGAAGCCGCTGACTTGGAAGAGTCATACGTTAACAGAAAAATGGTAGCTTCTAAGTGAAAGATAGTTTAACGTTTTTTTTAAAAGTTTTTCGACCTACAAATTCTAGAACTATTGTTGCATGAGCAAATTCAAGTGAGATATTGTCCTGATATCTTGAATTACTTTTAAATCAATCATTATCTCGATGGAGACGTTTTGCAACTTATTTATAACGTTAGAACTAAGCCGTGGGAAAATCTAGTCGTTTAAGTTTTATAAAAGAAAAAGTAAAATAATGGAGTTTTATATTTATAGCGGACTGCCCACATCCAACTTGTTCTGCCCATGGTTACTGCGTCGAGGGAACCTGCATCTGCAAGAAAGGCTGGAAAGGTCCTGATTGTTCTCAAATGGACAAAGATGCGCTTCAATGTCTTCCAGATTGTTCTGGCCACGGCTCTTTTGATCTAGAGTCACAAACTTGTACTTGTGAACCAAGATGGTCTGGTGAAGATTGTTCCAAAGGTAAATTGATAATGTTCCCTTGTTAACCGCATTATTAGTCTTTGATCAATAAAAAAAACTATTGCTGAATTAATTAACCAAAATTAAATACAAAAATATGGATGTTTTAGTTGCCTTTATTATATATAAATAAAATATTCACAAAGTCACAAATATGCTAAAATCAGATGTTAGAGAAAATGAACAGCTTCTTCGAATTGATCTTATTGCTTTGAAAATAGTAGTAGAAATAAAGTAATCTGTTCCACAGTAATTTTTATATTAGGCAAAGATATTTATATGTAAATGACAAAAATGTTTTATTTATAGAACTGTGTGATTTGGATTGTGGAAATCATGGTCATTGCGTTTCTGAAGCTTGCCAGTGTGACCCTGGTTGGTCAGGTGAATTCTGCAACTTAAAACAATGTGATCCTCGATGTAATGAACACGGTCAATGCAAAAATGGTACTTGTCTTTGTGTCACTGGGTGGAATGGGAAACATTGTACAATCGAGGGATGTCCAAACAGCTGTTCCGCTCATGGTCAGTGTAGATTCAATTCAGATAACATGTGGGAGTGCAGGTGTGACAACGGCTGGGATGGACCTGATTGTAGTGTTTTATTGGAACAAAACTGTAATGATGGTCGTGATAATGATAAGGGTACGTAAGACCTTAATAAAAAAAATGGTTCTATCGCTAAAGATAAGTTTATTGCAGAATAAAATTTTAAAATGGTTTTTCCATAACCCATTCTTATGATACTCGACAAGAAAGTTGATTATTTAAGGAGCGAATGTTTTCAAATTGGGCATTTAAAGCATAAAAGGTGCTACTGTACCACCATCAATAGTGACACGGATATATAATGTATTTTTATTATTAAATTATATTTTAACTTTTCTTGCTCTCTTCTTCTAAACTAATGCTATCTAATCATCCTACTACAATTGTGCAATAAATATAAGTTAAATATCCTTTTTAATTAAAAATGGCACGTGTAATAAAGTAACGGATCAATTTTTTATGCAGAGTATCACATATAGGCTCTGACGCGTAATTTTTTTTTGCAATGAATTTTTCTTTATTCAACACTTTTGAAATATATTGTATATTTTTACAGTTTCAGGTTCTGCAATTAATTCTTAATATTTTTTATGATACATGTCCTACCTACACCTATCTTTAACTGTTTTGGAAATATTAGCACTTCTAGAACAAAATAAGCAAACAACTTTTGAAAATATAAAAATATACAATGTAGTTCATTAAAAAAAAAAGTTAACGCAATACTTTTCTGTTTCACCCTGTATAAAAAAATCTAAAAAAAGTATTACAAAAAAATTAAATTGCCGTGTCTTGATCAAGTAAACACTATTCTGTATAAAATAAAAGGCTAATGCCTTTTTATCACAACCCTGTATAAGCAATTAGGCATCATCTAAAACAAAACAAAATAATCTGCTCTTATGAAATAATTTAGTTATTGTATTAAACAAAAATTATTAATACTACATACCTAAAAGATTTAAGAAATCACGGTTTGCCGCACATACACGCTCCATATTAAATGCTTATCTGATCTCTAGGTCGCATTAAAGTATTGTGCCTCAAAATTGAATTGAAAATATATCCCGTTATCGCCATATCACACCTTATTCCATTTTAGATGGATTAACCGATTGCGAGGATCCCGAATGCTGCTCGAATCACGCTTGCAAAAGCAGCCAATTGTGCGTCTCTTCTCCGAAACCAATCGACATCCTTCTAAGGAAACAGCCTCCAGCGATTACGGCTTCCTTCTTTGAAAGGATGAAGTTCCTTATTGATGAAGGAAGTCTGCAAAACTACGCCCGGCACGAAACGTTTAATGAAAGGTATGCGATTTTCAATTTACATCCTTTTTTAAACATGTTTTACAATAAAACGTAATGTTTATATGTTCCTGCAAAAGATTTATTATAGACGCATTGTTGTGCCCCAGTCAAAAACACATCCTATTGTTGTAATTTCTATTACAGTCTATTCACTCTCACCCACTTGTGTTGTGTTCTCTAATGGAACTGTTTTATTTACTTAAAAAGCACCTATCAGTATTCCTTTTAAAATTTTTATTTTTGAGCAAGAATAAATATATTTTTAGTGAAAAGCGTTATACTGCGGACGTTTGAAATTTGTTGCAATTAATAATCTTGTTGTTCACATAGAAATGAAAATAGATATTAACATTAAAAGGATTGTTGGCTTAACATGCCTTTTTACATCAACTGCGTATTGTTGTTTTTTGTAAATAATATTTCGGCGATGAATACGAAATTAACTATCTGCTATAGGAATTTACCCAAAAGTAATAAATTAAAATTTATAAAATAATATAAGAATACCATAATAAGTCTCTAACACATTGGCTTTTATTTCATTCTTGCTGCTCAGTATGTTTTGGAACCACTTCAATACGAGGTAAGGCGACTAGCCAAGTAAAGAAAAGCACAAACGTAGTTTTATCGTAGATACTTTAATTAAGTTGAATTAAACACGGAACAAGATGTAGTGCCTGCCAATAAAATATGTTTTCCTTTTATACTTTGTACTTTATTTTACCCACTGTGTTCGTGTCGTTTTATTTTGCTTTGCCAATCTGTTGTAGACGTAAAAAGAGAAGGAAACATGGACATACATATCAATAAGTCAAACATTGTTTAAACATTTAAGTTTTCAGATATTTATGTCCAGATGATTTTTCTCTCGTACTTTATTATTAACGAATGGCATATCAATTATAATCTAACACATGTATTATTTTTTAGTCGGTCGGCTGTGGTTCGTGGACGAGTAGTAACTCAAATGGGAACTGGTTTAATGGGAGTAAGAGTAAGCACCAGCACGCCTCTTGAAGGTTTTACTTTAACCCGAGATGACGGTTGGTTTGATTTGTTAGTTAATGGAGGAGGAGCCGTAACACTTCAGTTTGGACGATCTCCTTTTAGACCTCAGAGCTATATAGTATACGTTCCATGGAATGAGGTAGTTATCATTGACAATGTGGTAATGACGCTTGGTGAAGAAAAAGCTGTATTAGTTATTCCCCAACCATGTGTAACGCACGATTACGATACTATGAAGCCAGTTGTTTTAGCGACATGGAAGCACGGTTTTCAAGGAGCTTGTCCAGATAAAAGTGCAATTTTAGCAGAATCTCAAGTTATCCAAGAGAGTCTGGGCATTCCCGGTACTGGGTTGCATTTAGTATATCATAGTTCACGAACAGCAGGGTATCTGTCCACTATACAGCTACAACTTACACCTGATATAATCCCTCCTACTTTAAAATTAATCCATTTGAGAATTACCATTGAAGGGATTTTGTTTGAAAAAGTGTTCGAAGCTGACCCGATAATAAAGTTCACATACGCTTGGAATAGACTTAACGTCTATAGGCAAAGAGTATATGGCGTAACCACAGCTATAGTTAAAGTTGGCTACCAGTATAGTGACTGTAAAGATATTATTTGGGATGTTCAAACTACTAAACTTAGTGGTCATGACATGAGCATATCTGATGTTGGTGGATGGAATTTGGATATACATCATCGCTACAATTTTCACGAAGGTAGGAAGGTGGATTAAGTTATTTATTTACATTATCAATCTAATCACCATTTATTAAAATTTTACCAACTGTGAAAAGTTACGTTTAAAAATACCAATAATTAGAAATTTGCGGTAATTTTTTAAAATCTAACAACCATGTAAAAGGTTTCTCTTTACAATTTTAATTTGTAGGTATATTGCAAAAAGGTGATGGATCTAATATCTACCTAAAACACAAACCCAGAGTAATATTAACTACCATGGGAGATGGCCATCAGAGACCTTTAGATTGTGTGGAGTGTGAAGGGCAAGCTTCAAAGCAACGTCTTTTAGCTCCTGTTGCGTTAGCCAGTGATAGGGATGGGTCGCTTTTTGTCGGCGATTTTAATCTTATCAGAAAAATACAGACAGATGGAAATGTTAAGACAGTAGTGAGGTTGAAGTAAGTTTATTAAATAATTATATTTTCTTATTGATAAGAACATTATCTTTTATCTTTTTCATCTAATTTAATTTTTTTTAAAATCGAAACTTACCGATTTAATACAAATGATGATGTTAATTAATGGAAAAGCTTCCAAAAAGTAATAATATTATTATATGATAAGGATTAGGTTTCGAGAAATATATACCATAAATATCGTAAAATTTACTTTAACGGCATTTTTTATTGGCTCATAATTATCCAAATTTATTCATATTTTTTTTTTTTTTTTTTTTTTTTTAAATGGGGAACCCAAAGTCAAAAGTCTCAATCCTGCATTAAAATTTAATAAACTGGTGACATGTTTCGCCATATGGGCATCATCAGACCTAACATTCAGAATAAAAAAACAAAAAAAATTAATAAAAAAATTTATAAAAAATTTTTTTAAATTTTTTTATTCTGAATGTTAGGTCTGATGATGCCCATATTTTAGGGCGAAACATGTCACCAATTTATTAAATTTTAATGCAGGATTGGGACTTTTGACTTTGGGTTCCCCATTTTTAAAAATTAAATAAAGTCTCTTTGAGAAATGGACTACTTCTTTGAATTATTCATATTTATTTGTTACCCTACGAACATTATTACAGTCATGAAATTATACTTAATTTGTTTTGCTTATACAGCATATGTATGTAACAAATAAATATTTTCTACAGTATTCAAATGTACCCTTCTCATATTAACATTCTTATTTTAGTGCAACACGTGTGTCTTATCGTTATCATATGGCTTTAAGCCCACTGGATGGAACACTATATATTTCGGATCCAGAATCACACCAAATTATTAAAGTTCGGAGTAACGATGACTTCAGTGATCCTGATCACAACTGGGAGACTGTGGTTGGTTCGGGAGAAAGATGTTTACCTGGAGACGAAGCACACTGTGGAGATGGTGCGTTAGCGCGTGATGCCAAACTTGCATATCCGAAGGGAGTAGCTGTTTCTAACGACAATGTTTTATACTTTGCTGATGGAACCAACATTAGAATGGTTGATAGAGATGGCATTGTGACCACCGTGATTGGTAATCATATGCATAAGTCTCATTGGAAACCCCTTCCCTGTGAGGGAACATTAAATATCGAAGAAGTTCATCTTCGCTGGCCCACCGAACTAGCAATCAACCCTCTTGATAATACGCTTCACGTTATTGATGACCATATGATTCTTCAGCTTACTTTGGATGGACGAGTTAAAGTCATTGCTGGTCGGCCTTTACATTGTGCATCACCTTTATCGGGATATGACGTTGAACTAGCTACACATGCTACGTTAGTAATGCCACAAAGCATAGCATTCAGCTCTTCAGGATATTTATACGTAGCTGAAAGTGATTCACAGAGAATTAATAGAGTTAGAGTTATAGGAACTGATGGCAAAATATCACCGTATGCTGGTGCTGAATCAAAATGTAACTGTTTAGAACGGGGATGCGACTGTTTTGAAGCTGATCATTATCTTGCTGCTAATTCCAAATTTAATACAATTTCCGCAGTAATTGTAAGTCCTGATGGAAATGTACATATTGGTGATCAGGCTAATTATAGAATTCGATCTGTGATGGCTAGTATACCAGATTCAAGCATGTCTAGAGAATATGAAATTTACTCACCCGAGACGCAAGAAATCTACATATTTAATCGATTTGGCCAACATATTGCTACAAAAAATATACTTACTGGAGAAACAAGTTATGTATTTACATACAACGTCAATACTAGCAATGGAAAATTAAGCACTGTGACTGACGCAGCTGGTAATAAAGTGTTTTTGTTGCGAGATTATTCCAGTCAAGTAAACTCGATTGAAAATACTAAGGGCCAAAAATGTAGACTTAAAATGTCCAGAATGAGAATGCTACATGAACTAAGTACTCCTGACAATTATAATGTTACATTTGATTATCACGGCCCAACTGGTTTACTTAAAACTAAAATAGACAGTAGCGGTAGAAGCTATGTTTATAATTACGATGAATTTGGAAGGCTTACTTCAGCGGTAACACCAACAGGCAAAGTTATAAGCTTATCGTTTGATCTCAGCATAAAAGGCGCAATGGTTAGAGTAAGCGAAAATGACGAAAAACATGTATCAATGCTTATAAAGGGTTCCAGCGTTTCCACTAAAATTGATGATGCTGAAAATAAAATAATTCTCTATCCTGATGGTGGCGTAGCTAAAATATCTCCATGGTCACATGGCGTAACAACGGATACTGTACCATATAATATTTTAGCTGATAAGGAACCCATACTTGCAGAAAGTTACCCCGTGCCAAGTAAGCAGCGTACAGAAATTGGAGGCGATTTGGCAAATCGATTTGAATGGAGATATTATGTAAGACCAAACCAAAATGCCAAGGGCAACAAAAATATTCCAAGATCAATTGCCAAAATTGGTAAAAAATTACGAGTTAACGGAGAAAATATCCTCACAATGGAATACGACCGAGAAACAGCCTCAATTAGTGTTTTTATGGATGACAAAATGGAATTGCTAAATGTTACATATGATAGATCTTCCAGACCGATCCGGTGGACTCCAAGAAATGAAATGTTTGTTGATGTCGAGCTAGAATACGATAGATTTAGTAGGCTGAGTAGTTGGAAATGGGGCGATCTTAGCGAGCATTACGGTTTTGATAGAGCCGGGCGCCTTTATGAAATCAAGTATGCTGATGGATCTTCTCTGCAATATGCTTTTAAGGACATGTTTAGTAGTTTGGTAAGTTTTTATGCTCAGTTTATTTGAGCGTTTAAATATTTTAATTTACTTTTATATGATTTGTACTATTCGGGCTACCTTTGCTGGTGAGCAAATTTACCAGCAAAATGGAAAACTGACCCCTACTCACAGTTAGATTTATTTTTATAAAATTACGTTTTTTAATTCTATTTCACGCCTTATTGAATGAACTACCGAATTATGTTTAAACAAAATAATTATTATTGCATGCAAATATTGTAAGAATATAGCAGAGAAATAATAGTTATTCTCTTTACCTTAACTAAATATTTCACAATAAGTACAGCAAGATTAAAACTAAATCATTTTTTATTTATTGCAGCCACTGAAAGTTACAACGCCGAGAGGATCAGATTATTTACTTCAATATGACGATTCTGGCGCCCTGCAGTCTCTCACCACACCTAGAGGCCACATTCATACATTCTCACTGCAAACATCCCTTGGATTTTTCAAATATCAGTACTTTTCTCCCATGAACCGACATCCCTATGAAATTATGTACAACGACGATGGCCAAATCTTATCCAAGATTTTCCCCCATCAATCTGCTCGAGTGTCCTACGTATACGATAGCTCTGGAAGATTAGAAACAACTTTAGCTGGTATGAGTTCGACTCATTACACATATCACGATATATTAGGATTAGTTAAAAATGTTGAGATTATTGAACCAAACTTTGAACTAAAAGAGGAGTTTAAGTATCATGCTGGCATACTAAAGGATGAAAGATTAAAGTTTAATCTCAAAAGTGGACTTGACAATGCCCACTTTAAGTACCAATACGATGGAAATGCTAGGTTGTCTAGTATTGATGTTGATATTAATGGCAAAGAGCTTCCACAACTAAGACTCAAATATAATCAAAATCTTGGCATTTTAGAAAACATTAGTGATCTTAGAATTTACAGAAACACTTTTAACCGGTCAGTAATGCAAGACACAAATAAGCAGTTCTTTAGTATTACTGATTATGATGATCATGGACGACTTAAATCAGTTTTAATAAATATTAAGTCCTTTGACGTATTTAGGTTGGAACTTGAATATGATTTTAGAAATAAAATTAAGTTACAGAAACTACTAGTAGGAAAAACTCAATTCATGGATCGAATTTCCTACAGTACCGATGGACACGTCCTTGAAGTAATAGGCACTAGTAATTGGAAATATGTATATGATGAAAATGGTAACATTCAAGCCATTATTAAAGAAAAAGAAAAGATCACACTTGGATATGATAGTGGAGATAGAGTTGTGCAATATGGCGATGTCGAATTTAATAGTTATGACAATAGTGGATTTGTAGTACGAAGAGGAGAACAAAAGTATAGATTCAATCCCAAGGGTCAGCTAATACATGCTTTTGAAAGAGATAAATTCCAAACTTGGTATTTCTATGATGATAAAAATCGACTTATTGCTTGGAACGATGGTAAGGGTAATATTACCCAGTATTTATATTCCAATCCAAGTACACCTGATTTAATAACTCATTTACACTACCCGAAAACTGGCCGTACATTTAGATTCTTGTACGATATTCGAGATGTATTAATCACCGTTGAAACTCTAGAACAAAGATTTTACGTGGCATCTGATCAAAATGGGTCGCCTTTAGCGTTGTTTGATATAAATGGCAATTTAATAAAAGAAATTCGTCGAACGCCATTTGGAAACATAATTTTGGATACAAATCCCGATTTCTATTTACCGGTTGATCTTCATGGTGGCATTTATGATCCAAATACAAAATTGGTGTATATAAATAAACGTTTCTACGATCCTGTTGTAGGCCAGTGGGTAACGCCTGCTTGGGAGAAATTGGCATCCAAGCTTACAACTCCAACAGACATATTTATCTACAGATTCCTTAATAATGATCCCATTAATGCAAAATATTCAACAAACTATATGACTGATCTGAAGAGCTGGTTACAGCTTTATGGTTATGACATTGACAAAATGTTGGGCTCACAATATATCGGCAATATGGTGTATAAACCAAGGGCTACCGTTTCAGCTTCGCAGTTGGCTCCTGATTTTGGTATTATGTCGGGACTGCAATGTATTGTAGATAAGGTTAGTATCGTATCATTATTTTACAAGCGATAGCATTTGAAAACTATACTCGAAATTTCCCTGCTGATACTCAAAACTTTGATGATTACCTAAATCCTAAATCAAAACCGATTATATTTGCATTTGGTTGGATAAAAATTAGTATAAAAAAGTAGTGCCTCACGCATTTTTTGTCATATATAATATCACAAGAGATAAAATTTTGTCGGCAAAATTTTCGAAAGGTATGAAAGTTTGTTGCTTGGCAATTTCGCGAATGACATTTTTGACAAAATTTTGTCGAAAATGTCATGAGCGAAATTGCTTAAAAGCAACAAACTTAAATAAATCCTTGAGAAAAATTTTGCTTACACAATTTTTTCTCGAGTGGTATTCGACATGACTATTTAACTAGAAAAAAGACAAAGAACAATAAAATTAGAAAACTTTTATTTAAGAATAAAACAAAAAAATTACTTATTTATTGATGTAAAAGTTCCAGTTGTGATAATTAAACGTTTGTGCATTATTTGATTGATTTTGATTTGATGATATTACTTGATCTGGTGCTTTTTCTCTTAAGTTTGCAATTAATTTTAAATGATGTTCAGAGTCTAACTGCAAATAAGGCTTCAAAGAATTGGCGTGGGAATGTCCTGTTAATTTGATAATTTCTTGCTCACGAACGCCATTTTTTGCAAGGGCAGAAATAGTGGAAGAGCGATGTGAATGGTTTGTTACTTTAAATTTTTTGGTATTTACGCCGATTTTTTCTGCTGAGATTTTGGTCCATTTCGACATGCTGTTTATTCCAATAGGCATGTTTTTGTACCAAATTCCTTTTTTCCAATTTGGATGAACTGTCAAAAAGAGCCTGTCACTTGTAATTTCTGGATTGGTATTTCTTTTTTCAAATAATTTTAAAAATAGACGAATAGGACAAAGATCTTTGTTAGTGTTGTTTTTTACCAACCATTTGCTACTGGCCAAGGCTTTTGCACCTCCTTGTGTAGTCTTTGAAAATATGGGATTGTATTCGATACGTCCCGTAAATTCTTCATTTAGGTCTAATTCTTGGTGGAAATAATGTACTTTGCAGTTCACTGCTTCGTTGCCTCGCCACGCAAGTTCAAAAGAAAATAAGTGAAATATTTTTTTCTGTAGGCCGTCTGGGGTGTCTTCGTCATGAATTTTTATCATTTCCAATAATTCTTGTGTTGTAAGGGCTTTCGAACTTGTTTTTCTTTTTTCTTGGTTACCTTGAAGTTGTTTTCGTTTTAAGTCCTTTGCCAAACGGGCTGATTTAAAAAGAATGTCGGTAAATGGGTCTATTTTTATATTAAATTCTTGATAATACTTTTCTTGTAGCATCTGCGCCGTGGTATTCCATATGCTTTTGATACTTGACTCTTTGTAGTCCTCTCCATTTAGTTTTTTCATGTTGTAAGCATAATCTTCCATAATTTTTGCTAATTCTTCGGCTGGAGTATGCTTTTCAAGCTTATAATCTCTTATCAATAAGAACTGCGAAAACTGTCGCCAAATGGAAGTTTTGGAGATACGCGTATTTGGAGGTATATTCTCCGACACTGCCTTTTTAATTTCTGTAATGGATTGTATTCCAAATCTGTTTTTTTCTTCAGAAACACTCATTTTTGAACTAAAATAATTTGACGTTTGTTAACAAGAAATAATACAATGACATTTTAAATAATTAACAGAACCATGGTAACAAAACTTCTTTCAATCAAAAATTAAAATTTTGCCGCGGCAAAAATCACATGTGAATTTTGTCCAGGTAGGTGCAGGTAGTAATTTTGCCAGTAGAAGACCGGCCGTTGCTATGACATTTTGCCAGTGTAAAACACTCTAGTTAAATAGTCACTACATAGTACAAAAAAAATTAAGTTATTCACTATAACAGTTAAACTTGACCTTTTCTGCAGGTCAATACACTGTTAATATATTTCAAATTTTAATAATTTAGGTGTTATTTAAATACAATCGGTTTTATGTTTATTAAGCAATTTGCACATGAGAAATAATACTTATTTTTATAAATGAGTGCCTACTTTTTATTTTATTTTTGAATGCCAATAAAATACTTTTAAGTTTAAAAAAAAAATTTTAGATCACGAGCAATAACGACGTTAAATAACAACAATTTATAATAATAATCTTCTATTTAAATAGGATATACAATTGGGCGATATTTAGCCTGCAGAGCAATTCTTGCATATACCCTATAACAGCGGATTTGTTCGTATAAAAAAATCGTTCTCGATTAGCTTAACGGCGTATTAAAATCACAAAATTTAATCAAAGTCTGGCAAGACCTACCTTGTATTTACGCGAAATTGCTTTAGATTTTGCAAAGGTTGACAGCAGTCCGGGCTGTCAGATTCCAGTATAAGGCGATTTCTCTAAAAAACTAAGTTTGCATTGCCAGTCTCTGATTACATTTTTTTTAAATACGCGGTTAAGTTAATCGAGAACTATATTTTTTTTCGCAACCCGCTGTTAGTATTTTTTTATAAAATATAGCTTACAAAAAAAAAGATATTTACATACCAATAGAAAAGATCATTTTTCCAGATTAACGAAAAGTTCACGGATATCAGCTTCGTTCCTAAGCCGCTTCTTAAAAAGGAACCCAGAACGAGAAACCTTCTTCCAAGAGTGGCCTACAGAAAATCAGTTTTCGGAGAAGGTGTTCTAATTTCAAGGGTGGGAAGCAGAGCTTTAGTCAGCGTAGTTGAAGGTGTCAATGGTGTAGTGCAAGATGTAGTTACTTCTGTGTTTAATAACTCTTACTTCCTAAACTTACAATTTAGTATCCACGACCAAGACTTTTTCTATTTCGTGAAAGACAATGTACTTAAAATACGCGATGATTTAGAGGAACTACGTAGATTAGGTGGAATGTTTAATGTGTCGACACATGAAATCACTGAACATGGTTCGTCGGCACCTCTGAAAGAATTGCGATTACACAATCCTGATGCTGTAGTTATAATTAAGTATGGCGCTGATCCTAAGCAGGAAACGCATAAAATTTTAAGACACGCCCATAAAAGAGCAATTGAACGAGCTTGGGAACTTGAAAAGCAACTTATCGCTGCCGGTTTTCAGGGTAGAGGAGACTGGACTGAAGAAGAAAAGGAGGAACTTGTCTCTCACGGGGACGTTGATGGCTATGAAGGTATTGACATTCACAGTATTCACAAATATCCTCAATTATCCGATGACCCTGGCAATGTAGCATTTCAAAGGGACTCCAAAAGAAAAAGGCGGAAGAGTGGCACAAGAAGAGGTCGAATACATCGGCATGACTCCTAATTTTTAGTGATAAAATAAAAATAAAACTATTTTTATGTGCCATATTGTGTCATGAAATCCTAGTCGTTCGTACATTAATTAATTTATAGAGACAAAATACTATTTTTTAATAAATCGTGGCTATTTTTAATAAATTCTCAAAAGAGTAGAGCCATTAATGTCCAATAGAGATGTAATTTATATTGTGTAAAAGCAATCAAAAGGCCTATATATAAGTAAACCTATTAGCCCAATTACATTAGTTTTTTGCTTTGGATAAATTAAAATCCAGATGATTCCTGCATACACTTTTATTTTGTGTCGCCATCATCAAATTTACTTTATAAATAAATCATAATTTATAAAAAAATATATACCCTAGAAAATTATGTATTAAAAAGGTTCCATACACTTCACACGTACTAGTCCCCATTTTCAAGTTATGCTTTCCACAATTCATCCCGTGTATGGAATATAAGCGATGTATTAAATTCCATATCATTCTGGCATAGTAGAATCATGGTCGCCTACGATCTACGTGAAGATAAAAAAATAATTTTAAGGTCATTGCCAAGGAACTCAGTGAGAGGATGGGAATATCAGTGACGTCCAGGGTTCGTTAGGCCAAGTCAAATTGATAAAACAATGGTTTATATCGATTTGTTTAATTGCAAAAGAATGTTCTTGTTCTTGAGAAAATTGAACTATATAATTTAAGGAAACGGAATAATCAGATTTAATTTAAAAAGGCGAACTCTAGACGTTAAACATAACTTCTCAACATCCAGGATCTGTCAAAACGCTATTTTAGAAAGGACAACATTTTATCCCTTTAAATTCTTACCCATCCTTACAACTGAAGAGTGAGTGTTTTCCCCCAACGTACGCATTTTTTTTTAATAATTATTTTTCCATGTAAATGTCCGCTTCATCTGCATCCTTGTCGAAATTAGTCTCATCTGTGTTAATTGATCTGGTTTATTTGCTAACAAATTGTTTCATCTGTATTGGTTGACAGTGCTAGATAATGGGAGATATCATATATTATTCGTGTTATTATCAAAATTGTCTATGTAAAAGTAGAAAGCGAGATATACGTAAATAAATATTGTTGTTTCTGACCCTAAATAACTTCAAAAAATATGATCTCGGCGGGGATTTTTGGTTCAGTATAATGCCAAGATAAAGATGTGTGCAAAAATCGAGCTGGATATTAATTTTTCCCGAGATAATCTCTTAACTTGAATTTATACTATTGGGCTGTATACAAACATTGTTTTTCCTACAGGGTAGCCTAGATACTCCTAAAAATGACTCTCTTATAAACTAAGTAAATCTCTGTAGTCTATTCTCTCTGCATATATAGTTAAGGCATTACAAGCGATAGGTATATGTAAATAAAGAAGCTTTTTTATATGGAACGTAATTAGTTAAATGCTGAGATGTTAGCGACGTAATGAGTGGATCATTTTTATGCTGCATTTTCTTATGACAGTCTATAATTATTATAAAAGGTTCAGTAAATAATCCAAACTAAAAATCATCAATATCGATTTGTCGTCCTAAAAAATTTCGTTAGTTCTTGTGAGTTTCTTTTAATATATACACATTGTATAAATATTTTTTTGTATATACTGGTAATGTTGTGTAATTGTTACCTAGTTCAAGCAATGTTTCGTAGTGTTTTAGTTAACAGCTATCAAATCTAACCATCATCTGAAATAAGCTGAAACCTTTTTCATTTACTTTAAATATTATTGGTCAGTTAATTTTGCCCCTTAGTAGCTATCCTTTTTTGCGCAATAAATTAATTCTTACGTTCTCACACCTAAATGCCGTCGAGGCATAAATATTCAGTTTTTTACCGATATTTTTGTTCTAAAATTAAAATTAAACATTTAACCAAGATCTGGGTTTACTAGTTGTTCATCATGAGAGATGATAGACATTATGGGTCTATTGAAAAATTTCCATAATTTGTCTAGGAAGTTTGGAATATAAAATCTTTTCTTCATTGATAGTGACCAAATTTAAAATTTTTATTTTAGAATATAAAATGTATTTGTATGCGTTGAAGGCATGTAAGTGATAAACACCCTTAATTCCATAAAACCAACTTTATTAAAAATCTACTGGATCTTTAAGAAGTTATCTTAGAAAAAACTTTGTAGTTTATAACAATTTAAATAATCTGATATTATGTAATTAACTAAAAATTTAAAAACTTTACTTATTTGTAAAACCTATTCTTTGGATAAATATATATATTTTTTAATACAGGGTGATTCACGTTGAGTGGCCTATTAGAAGATCTCGGAAACGCGTAAACTTATCTTCCTAAAAATTTGACAGCAGGCATAATTGGCTTTGAGCTTTTAAAACATTATCTTTTGAGGTTTTTGTTACTTCCGGTTATACCGGAAGTTAATGCCAACTTTGCTATTTCAAATGGAACACCCTGTATATTTTAGTATTTTTGATTACCTTATTAAAATCTAAATAACTTTTGTTAATATTAATCTATTCCTCTCTTCAACCGTTTTTGAGATATGAATTATAAAAGGATTTTTTTGTGTAAAAACGCTCCGAGAAGAAAGTTTAGTAACTCTAAAACTAATAAAAGTAAACATTTAAAATTTTGTAAGCTTTCAAGTAATACATAGATCTTTAGTTTAAATTACTTAGGTTTCACGTTTTTTATACAGGGAGTTCTTAAAATTGTGCCAATGTTTCCATTTAAATAAATGTGCATAAGTCAATTTTTGCAAATGGAACACCCTATTTTTTAGCTTACTAACTGTAGAGAATTGAATTTTCTATCTAAATGCCCTATATATTACAATCCGCATTTTTATTCGTTTTGGAATTATGAGCAATTTGAATAAAAAATCTTAAAATTTCCGTTTGTGTTAATGCGACATTATTTTTGAAAAGAAGGCTTCGACTGTAATTTTCGTTTGACTTTGAGCTTTCTGACCATTTGCTATTAAGCGCCTATGTTCGTTGCTTAGCTATATCTAATTTTCAAAGTCAAACGAAAATCCCAGTCGAAGCCTTCTTTTCAAAAATAATGTCGCATTAACACAAACAGAAATTTTAAGATTTTTTATTTAAATTGCTCATAATTCCAAAACGACTAAAAATGCGGATTGTAACATATAAGGCATTTAGATAGGAAATTTAATTCTCTATACGTTAGTAAGCTAAAAAATAGGGTGTTCCATTTACAAAAATTGACTTATGCACATTTATTTAAATGGAAACATTGGCACAATTTAAAGAACTCCCTGTATAAAAAACGTGAAACCTAAGTAATTTAAACTAAAGATCTATGTATTATTTGAAAGCGTGCAAAATTTTAAATGTTTACCTTTATTAGTTTCAGAGTTACTAAACTTTCTTCTCGGAGCGTTTTTACACAAAAAAATCCTTATATAATTCATATCTCAAAAACGGTTAGAGATAGGAATAGATTATTATTAACAAAAGTTATTTAGATTTTAATAATGTAATCAAAAATGCTAAAATATACAGGGTGTTCCGTTTGAAATAGCAAAGTTGGCATTAACTTCCGGTGTAACCGGAAGTAACAAAAACCACAAAAGATAATGTTTTAAAAGATCAAAGCCAATTATGCCTGCTATCAAATATTTAGAAAGATATGTTTACTCGTTTCCGAGATATTCTAATAGGCCACTCAACGTGAATCACCCTGTATACTTTAAATATTTCCCCACATTTGACAAAAACATCATTTAAGGATATTTTTTTTACTGTACTAATTAATAAGATGTAGCATGCGACTGAGATATTACAAAATGACTCTTATACTTGTAGAAAAATAATCCAATCATGTAGTTTTAGATGTAAATATCATTATTTATAATTTTATTAAGTTTTATAATTTTATATTATGGTGCTTGTGTCTCCACTTTCGCAGATCTAAAAAATACTAATGTACTGACTCATGTACATGTATCATTAGAATAGCGTACTATAAATAATTAAATTCAAATGTAGTCAAATGTATTTTATCTTGGCCGCTGTTTACTGTTTTTATTTGAGAATTAAAAATTAACTTGTATCAGAAGTTTTTAAATTTTATTCAGCTGATTATTTGCTTCTTGTCTCCCTGTCTTATTCAATGACCGATAAACCGTTTTTTTAATTGAAGAAGTTTTCTGCTTTCCTGGCAGATGCATTAACCAATTATGGTACCGTAAACATGATTCTATCAAGTAATTTCCATGTAACTTATTCGTTATCAAACAGTCTGAAATCATAGATGGAGGGTGTTATTAAGAGAAAGGAGAGTTACTTTATGACTACTTATTAATAACCAATTAGTGGTGATACATACAGTGACCGGCAAAAAGTTGAACCCATATAGAAAACTTTTTTATTATTGAAATTGTAAAAAAACTTTTTATGCTGATAGCCTCTGCATGATTGGTAACCTAAAAATTTGTTTTGACATTAGTCACGCGACTACTCGTTTGTCTGGAAAATTGAAAAGTATATATTTTTCGTGAAAATCTGGTATTAGAGTACAAGATATTGAAAAAAGTGTTTAGATTTTAATTTTATGCTGGTGTGCAAAGTGTAACACAAACATTCAAGAAAAAAATATTTTTTTTAAATTTAAAAAAATATCAAATGTTACTTTCATATTTCCAGCAATTTAATGAAAATGTGTTAAAACCAATATTTAAACATTTTATTTAAAAAATTGTATTAACTTATTATTGGCTAAAATTCAAAATTTAGCTTTTTATCATGTAACATGTAAGGGTGCGTTCAGGCCCTGTATCTAGCAACCATTAACCAATTATAGGTATTTCTGGAACAATATGCTCCTAAAATTGCTACTACCAAATTAAAAATTAGAAAAAAGAATTCTTGGAATCAATTTCTAAAAATAAATAAATTGATTCCAAGTATTCTTTTTTCTAATTTTCAATTTGGTAGGAGAAACTTTAGGAGATACGTTAAAACTTGTTCAAAATTAGAAAGAGCTGCCTTTGGTAAGCATATTGTTCCAGAAATACCTGTAATTGGTAAATATGGTTGCTAGATACAGGGTCTGGACGCACCCAGTTACATACTAATAAAAAGCTAAATTTTGAATTTTAGCAAATAACATTTTTTCAAGATAATAAAAATGTTTAAATAAAATGTTTAAATATTGGTTTTAATCATTTAATACATTTTCATTAAATTGCTGGAAATATAAAAGTAATATTTGATATTTTTATAAATTTAAAAAAAAATATTTTCTTCTTGAATTTTTGTTTTAAACTTTGCACACCAGCACTAAATTAAAATCTAAACACTTTTTTTAAATAACTTTTTCAATATCTTGTACCTACCCTAATAACAGATTTTCATGACCAAATATATACTTTTCAATTTTCCAGAAAAACGAATAGTCACGTGACTAATGTCAAAACAAATTTTTAGGTCACCAATCATGCAGAGGCTATCAGCATAAAAAGTTTTTTTACAATTTCAATAATAAAAAAGTTTCCCATATGGGTCCAACTTTTTGCCGGTCTCTGTATATAGACTGTGATCAATAATTTCGACATTTATATTTGATAATAATTCATCAAAACCATTGGGGGCTTACACATATTTCTAATTCTGCTTTATGGCTAGGATGTATCTGGATTAAAGATAAGTTGATCAATAATAATCATAAGGTTCATTTTCCTTAATATAATACCATTGTCTTCAATCACAAAAGATTCGTGTTGTATTCTAACATAAAATTTGAGTAAGCTCTATGACGATGGTGGATGGAATTCAGAGTAGAATCTTTGGTTAACACATCTGCTCCGGGAGCTGAGAATCCGGATATGATTTTCGTATAATTCAATTTTAAAAATGTAGTTTGCTTGCTGCTAATCATCATTCAGTATGCAGCTATTTCATCTATTTATTGAATTTTAATTGTGATAATTAACTGCCGGTTTAAAATAAATTTGACTATACATTATTGCCCTAAACGTTCAATTGTATTACTCAAATTTTTATACCTAAAAATCATTTAAATGTAGATATCAGTATATATATTTACAAAAGTAGGTTATAAAGCAATATAGGGTATTTAATTTAAAAAATATATTAACTATGTTTGATACTCATGCAATAATGATATTATTCCAAGATCTGTTAAAAATCGCTTTTAAAATACTAGGTACGTATATAGGTACTGCTGTTGTAATGATAAATGATCTGATCCTTATAATTTTTAGATAAGATATAATTTTTAAAGTGGTTAGGCGAAAGCGACAAAGCCAAATGTGGTAGAGTGATATTTTTCAAAAATTGTGACTAAAAATTAAAGCAATACACATTACTTTTTAAATATGAATAAATTCCTATATTTACGTGCAATTGTTGGTGGATTGCTTTTATCTGCAATCGGCACTTGGTAGGATGACCATTAACGTAACGTAAAACATTCATAAAAAAACTATTTTATCTGTGTATATATTTCATTGTGTATATTGTTTTTATATGTAAATATATTTTGTTTAATTCAGTAATATAATCGTTTACTAAACATACCTAATTGTTTTTATCTACTCCAAGTTACTTGAGTACCTACGTGAATAATATTGTACGATGCTGGTTTAGATTTTCATTGACATCGTACAAGAAGTGCTTGGGTTGATTGTATAGGCCGTATTTCTGGTTCATGCATTTCAGGCTAATAAAAGAAGCAAGACCTTTCTGTGAAGACAAAAATCTATTTGCTGCAATAACTGGTACAGATTATATTACACTAAAAGTCACATATCCTAACTTGCACTGAGTTAACGTATCATTAGGACATATAGAAATCTTTCATCAATTATCATCCATCCATTTAACGAAATATCACTTTTTGGTGAGTATCTGAAGTTGAATCCAAAGCGTAATAAACAAAATCAAAAAGTCCCTTTATTTTTGGGCACGAACAAATGAAACTAATTTAAACGGGCAAAACACTTAATTTCACTTAAAAATCCCATTCTCGTGGGACGGAAGAAATATGAATCATTGAACCTGTTCACTCGAACAGATCAGCAGGCACTCGTTTCCCCGTACGAAAGTCCCGTGTAGGGCGAGGAACACAAAAAACGAACCGTTAACTAGAACAGACCAGCAGGCAGTGCTCCACGTAACATGAAACCAAGAAGACCTAACCAACACCCTCCAGAAGAATCCCCCAACAGCCAATTAAATTAGTTGGTGGGAGACGCTACCTAGGAACCATTATGATAAGGGTGGTCCTGGCTGTGACGTGGACCAATAGGTTGCTGATATGTTATATTGGCAACCGTGAAGATAAATTTATTCTGAAAGTTTATATATCGGTAGGACTGGAGATAATTTATACGTATTCCTTTGATCTATTGCCGACTTGGGATAAATTTGCATATAGAAAGTTTTCTAGATAAATTATTTTTACATGTTCAAATTTAACTGCATAGTAACCAATCTTATTTTACGAAAAGTACAGTTGGCATCATAAATGATTTTAACTGTTTCTCCAACAAATATTATTCGTTCCAGAGCAAGTATTAAACAAAAAATATTATTTTGTATGTGGTTTGAAAGTGGTGCTTTGCAAAACAAATACCAGACAGCAATATACAGTCGAGAGCTACGTGATGGTGTGAGTTAATTACTCTTTCTTCAATAATAATAGGAAATTCAACCAATGTATTTATAAAAAGAAATATAAAATTCAACCAGTTTTTTTTCTTCCCAGGGGTCCGTCCGTGCGCCGGATATACTTTGGCCCATTGTACTCACCCTATTTGGTTGTTACACCCACTCAGTGATCCCAGTTTCTTACACTAGTTTGTGTTGGTCAACTGAGAGAGTAGGGATATCCTCTGATTCCAATTTTGGTTGCCCGTGTATTTGTGGCCTCTTCCGATCTAGTGACTCGCAATGGCAAACTATGTGCTGTACAGTTTCTCTGACTTAACCCCATAATCTGCAATCAATAATATCTTCACTGTATAGTTGTATTTTGTGCAGATGGTTCTTGACAGCCAAGCTATGTGTCCTGTCAGAATTTCTGTAATAGTTCTCAGCTGGTTCCTGTTTATTTGAAGCAGCTGTTTCGTAAGTCATGGATCTGGATCCCCAATGAAGCTTTTGCTGTAGTGTCATCCCTATCTGTTTCTCCAGTGGATTTTGTATTCACTTCGGATACTTAGCATTTCCTCGCTCATTTTCTGTAATACCTTTGTTTCCTACTTCAGTATTACTTTGTTTGCTTTTGCCAGGGCCTTCAGTTCCCCGTGACATTCACATACCAGTCTTAATGTTACCTTGTTGCATACTAGCGATCTAAGGGCTGCATAACTGTCAGAATACATTGATGGATTCGCTTGTTTAGGTAAGCCCTCCTATTGTTTTCATACGCACAATGTAATATGGCATGAGTAGATTTCTGCTTGGAACACTGTGGGAGACTTTCCCAGAGAGAAAAATGCATTTTTCTCTGTTTTTTTTTTAATTGCTGGGGTTGGCGGAAGAGCCAGTATACTTAGGCCTATATAAGGCCCTTGGTATCCCCTATCGTCTGGGTAATCTCAGTCAGACGGGACCTACACTTAACGTGGAATCCGAACCACGTGTATGCACTAGTTATCCTTTTTACGCCCCCAGACGCCACTCTCGGTCCCGATATTAGGAATCACTAGTAACATACAGCATTCTTAAATCCACTGAATTTCGGACATACATGCTAGTAACTCACCTCTGAGCCACTACTGCGGTTTTTTTTTCTCTTGTCTTACTTTGTGTAGCTCCGGTACCCTCTGTGGTTTTGAAGCCCTCTGTGTACCAGATTTTGCTCCAGGAGTAGTTTCTGGTGTTTTGTCTTTCCATACGTTTCGTTCATCAATTAAGACCTCATCTGGTATATCATAGCGAAACCTTGGATTTATTAACACGGGTTAAGTATCAATGATTCCATATGGCGGTTGGCTGGCAGAGAACATTGAGTCACCAGTTAAATGCAATGGAATGGTATTTTAATTTTCACGTGTACCAATTGCAAAGCAATATTTGCCATCCAGTTGCCATTTTGACACATCGTTGGATTGCCTAATAAATTATCTGGCCGATTCGAAAGCACAAATAACTTATTGAAAAAAAATATAGAAGTAATTTTTCAAATATATAACTAATTTTTTTTTATAATTACTAATGGTATCATGTAAATGTGTTAGTAGTCGAAAAAAAATTGTATTAACCACGGTTTAGACAGCTATACAATTGTATCCCTCGAGTTTTAAAGCCCCCGTTGCTTCGCTGCTCATCAGTAGTCGAGTAGTCAAAGGTCCAATAACTTTGTTATAATAATGTGTTACCCAATTGTGGTTGACTAAAAGGAGAAAATTACGTTTGTAGAATTTTTGTTCCCGAATTAATAATCCACAAGGAATTTAGCGGCTAGTGGATAATAGCCAGTTTTTGCCAACCAACAAATCCCCGCTATTCAATTTTTCAGACGCTAAGATCTCAGCAGTGGCTGACGCCTGAAACAAGATTTTCGATTCGATGGAATGGAAAGAATTATACTTGTCGCTGAATATGAAACAGGTTTTTATAAAATTGTTTGTGCGAATTCCGAGAAAATCACGTTTGAATTACGTTTCGCGAAATTTTGTTGGTTGGAAAAATGTCCCCATTGTTGCGTATTTGTATTTTGCGTTAAAGTACGCAAGAACCGAAATTAATGGGTATTATGGGGGGTACACGTGGACAATGACGGGTTGCTTCGTCCTTATTGGGACTCATTGGAAAACCTTTACCTTTGATGCAACTCTACAGATTGCAAAACTTACTTTAAAACAACCTAAGTATGAAATACGCAGCATTGCCAACTAGTAGAAACTCAATGCAAGAGAAATCAATGGAAGGGTGAACTAAAGAAGCAAGCAAAACAACGATAAGTTTCATATCTCGTATAGGGAACGATTTTTTACACTTCAACACAATAGTCTGCAACTCGCAGATACAGGGTGCTTCATTAAAAACACATAACTTTCGTTTATTGTAAAAAATGGTAGCATCTAGAAATGTAGACAAAAACTGACTACGTCAATGGACTTTACCTAAAGACTTGGGAAAACCGACTGTAGTCACCCCATTTTGGTCACTTTCGAGACCGGATGTGACAATTTTCTTATATTTTCTGGTTTTTTGGTTTATTTAATTACTAAATATTACATAAGGTATTTTCTTACATCAATAAACGTAAAATGTTTCATTAAAATCGATTTCATTAATCAATATTTAAAATAATTTAATTTTCAATCAAAAATCTGTTAACTTTGCACTAATTATTTTAAAATTCATTTGATAAATTTTATTCTTTACGCATTAATGTACATTGGCTTGACGGAGGTACCGGTTTTTCATTGAATTTATCAACCTTTTTTTTATAGATGAGCAGGTGTTTTTAAGAGCATCACCAACATGCAGGATTGTTTTTTAAACTATAGAATTTTCATAATTTTCCTAGGGGTATGTTAAAAAAAAATTAGAACAGAAATATCGACACAAAGGAAGAAAAGAAAGGGATACAACATTAATATCGTGGTAAAAAGTGGTGAAATATTACAAAAAATGAGATTTTACAACTGCAAGATATATTTTACAATTGTACATTTCATTTGGTGATCCACTACAAGCTAAAATAAAAAATTCTGTAAATCATTTGCTAAATAATGTTGATCACTGGGTCATTTTCTCAAGAGTAAGCTGTTCGTATTGTTGCCGTTATAATTAATACACCAGTATTGTCACCCAACTCACGAACAGACAAACTGTTAGGTCAAGAATAAACGTATTTAAAAATTTACCATTTGTTGTAAACGATGTAAGTAAGACATTAAGTTCACTGTTACTGATATATAAACATGTACTTGCGTATTATCAAACTAGTCCTTATTAGCAAATTAGTGATTTTGTTCTCATATATAGTTAGTGCCTCACAATGTAAACCTCCCCATATTATTTTTGTAATAGCTGATGATTTGGTAAGCACGTTATGTATAATTTTGTACATATCTCGGCGAATCAGTTGTCGCTACTGGGTCGTAGTCGTCAACGACTAATCTGTGAAGACTTTGAATTTCAATATTTAAAGAACGACGGATCAGTGCAAAAATGTGGCAACCGTTTTTGGGGACGAACTAATGTTTGTCTCCGTTTTCGATCGATTTTAAACAAAATATATTGTATTATTTTACGCAATAAAAGACGGCGCGCTCCGAAGTCACGTCGGTTCTTACGTAGCGGATAAATCATAGTGCGCCTATCTATTCGGCTTTCTTTAAATGTTGAAATTCAAAGGTGACGACTACGATCCTGACAGAAAACGTACCTTAGAGAGAGTCGTTTTGTATGTAGGAGAGTGCTAGAATAAGTTCGGAGCAATAAGTTGAAAGTTTCCATTACATGATAATAGTACCAGATGTCCATTTTTATTATTCCTGAGATTATGCGGTAGTGAATGCCTCGCATTAAGATATCTCAATAAAACAATTTTATTACCTTGTGCTGTGCTAGGTCTTCATGGCTTCTACGTAGGTAGGGACGGGTTTAACTTATATGTAAGTACTGGTTCCGGATGTATAAGAAATTAAAACTTCGTCGCGTTAAGCACAATAATTATAAACACTCATTATATTCAGATATATATTGTTTTGTACTTTATTTAAATTCATTGACACACCAAGTTTAAAATTATCTAAAAACGCCTATAATTGTGTCAAAGTTCTAAATTTATCATATTTGATTAATAAATTTACCTCATTAGGTGTAGAGTAATTGAAAGGTTAACATGGATACTATTAAACTATTTGTAACATTATTTATTTTGTGTTCGTGTGCAGTTAGTTGCTTAGATTGTAAACCGCCTCATATTGTGTTTATTATAGCCGATGATTTGGTAAGGTAATTTTGTGTAATTTATTCTTAATTTAAAAAATTATACTTTAACCTTGTGTATTATTCTTAGTACAATAAACTGAAATGTTATTAAAGTCTTTAAAATAGTAATATTTGGATGGAAATAACAAATTAAATAGTTGAAATTAAATAATGAAAAGACTTTTAATTCGTGCTTTTCACTACACTGCAAAATGATTGTAAAATTACGGTTTAATACCATAAGATATGCATTATTTTCCTCAATAAATTATGCTACTTTATTTTACCAAATAAATTATGCAAATATCATGTGTAAAATAAAATCATATGCATACGAGTAATATATAATTTCACAAAATAAAATAAAATAATAAATTAAAATTATCGTCAAATTATACATTCTAATGTTGTCATTTCTTGCCATTCTTTCGAGTTAGGCTTTTTACCTCTTCGTTTACTGCCAGGGCCATGGGTTTCGAACCACGATCCTCAGTCATGTGACACCCTCCCAAAAGCTAACCCTCGATTTCTTTCGCCATTGCATGATCTACCGATTGGGAAATGTGTACCTTCTTCCGCACCCCACGAGATATCCGATCTCATCCAGCCTGGTTACCGGCGTGAATGGGGTGGGTTAAGAGTTGATACAGTTTACACTCTTCCCTGCATTCCTAAACCTACTAAAATTCGAACATACTTTTTTTATTGTGCGTATGCCCACCCCGAAGTTCGAACTCGGAACGCCATGGTCGAATGCTAGTGACTCACCGCTGAGCCACCGCCGCAGTCCATTATAATGTTCTATAAATCTGTCGGAGCGCTCTACTATTAGTCAGTTCTCGACTTAAATGCTAACCAGAAAATAACGATTGTGAAAATATCTATAATAGAAGACCAAAATAGTAGTTTGTACAACAAGAGTGGATATGATGTCCATATCGCACGAGGAAGTAAATTGAGCATGACGCCGTAGGCGGAGTGCTCAAACTTCCGAGGGCAATATGGACAATCCACTCGAGTTGAACAGTATATTTTTTCTACGACTTTATGCTAGAAAATGTAAAAAAAAAGTTTGTAGGTTGCCAGGCTCGAACTCACGACCCTTGGTTCCATAGTCCAACTCTCTAACGTCTGGACTATCGAAGCGTTTAGTTAATTATAGAAAAACCAACTGATAAATGATGCTACATGAAATTAATTTTCTATGCACATTCATCAGGTTGCATTATTGATAAATCTATTATAAACGCGTCTAGATTTTATTATATTGAACAAATTAATACCAAATTGTACCATATGCATTTAAATTATATAATTTAATGTCTTTAAAAAGAAGGCGGAGCCTTAGTAAAAATAATATACTGTGATTGGTGAGTACTTTTATAAACAACCAAGGCTTCTCTGTAATTGACTACTGTGATTGGTCAGTTTCATTACCTATCTAGGATGTATATGATATATTCCCGCACAGTTAACTTGAATAGCCTACTTTACTCGCCACTTAAGTGTAAAGGAAACAGCAAATTTCCATGTGGGAGTAGAAAAAATAATTTATTGCATTTATTTTAATATAATTTCTTGCACCAATATAAGCTAAGAGTATTCAAAAATTAATACTTATATTGTGTATAGATTTCCTGTTTTGTAAACATTTTTTTTACACCCAACTTTTTTTACAAAAAGTTATAAAATTCAGCCGTGGAAGTATGTAAGTATTTAAGTAATTTCCTTTCAATTTCTTATTCTGTAATAAGTTCCGATATATACGTTGATCTTATAAATTGAAAACATATTTTCAATCAAGAACTAAAATTAAAAATGTTGTTTTCAATCCCAGTAGTTTGTAAAATTATTTTTGCACAAATAAAGTAGTATTCTTTGCGTAATATTAGAAACTAAATAAGAAAAAAGGAAGTTTTCTTTCTATATTTTATACAGGGTGGCGCACCGAAAACTTTCCACCCAGGTTTATTTTCTTGTTAATAAACAAATCAAAATTCGCTCGAACACGGGAACCTTAGTTCTCAGAGGGACATATTTGTTTGCTATTTTCATCCCCCCTGCTGGAACCCCCACGACGGGATGGCTTCCACCCTTAAAATCTTAAATGGAAAGAGGGGTCGAGTGACACCTTATTTTAAAGGGAATTGAATTGCCTTCCAAACGCGATCTTGCTCGTTTAAATCGAGTGAAAAGTTACTGAGAAATAGGGCTAAAAAGAAAAAAAAATTAAAAGTAATAAAATTTATTATCGCTTGTATCAATCAAGTAAATGTTGAAAATGTCCACCTCCAACCTCCATGCAATTGTAATGGAACTCTTCAAAATGTTCGCGAACATTATGGAGCATTGCGGAAGTTATTCCCGTGTTCGAGCGAATTTTGATTTATTTATTAACAAGAAAATAAACCTGGGTGGAAAGTTTTCGGTGCGCCACCCTGTATAGTACAGCAGCTATAAATTTTGTAAATCAAATTACAGCAAAGTCGGACCAAATTATTTTAAAATGAAAATATCAGGTGGCCGCTCTCAACGCAGGATTCCATAGAATCTAAACTACTCAACTTTTTAATATTTTTTAAAAGCAGAATAATAGGTAGGCATTACATCTGCAATTTAAAATTATGTTAAATTATACAGGGTGTCCCAAAAGGCCAGGACATATCCAACATACATTTTTTAATGGAACACCCTATATATTATAATATTTTGTAATTCCCTATAAAATTGCATATACAGTGAGTCCCAGAAGTAATGTCTAAATTCATTTAAAATTCAGTGGTAAGTTTTTTGAAAAAACGCTCGTACCCGTCGATTTTTATTTTTTAATGTCTTTCTTTTTTTGTGGTAATTTCATATATACAGGGTAGCTCAAAAATATGTTACGACGATCAACTTCATTTTTTCAAATAAGAACATGTATTTTTTATTTAATTTTTGAATTTTGCATTGAATTCTAAGCATGTTTCATGTACCATGCCCTATATAAAAACTCAACAGTTATTGAGAAAATTAGGATTGAACATATCTATAAGTAAGAACTGTTTATTAAAAAAAAACACAACAAATTCAAATTAAATGTTGAAAATGTGCGCCATTTACGGCTTGACAATATCCAAGACGATCAATAAACTCTCTTTGCACGTTTCCAACCATTTCCGGAGTTATGACACGCACTTCCCTTCGGATCCTCTCTTTCAACTCCTGCATATTGTTTGGCCTGTTAACAAATACTTTTGATTTGAGGTAACCCCACAAAAAAAAGTCCAGCGGAATTAGGTCTGGCGACCTAGCAGGCCATTCGATAGGTCCTTCCTATCCACCGATTGGGAAAGGTTTCATCCAAAAATGTGCGCACAGTGGCAGCATAGTGCGGAGGAGCACCATCTTGTTGGAATATCAGTTCTTCGTCAGGGGAGTCTGGATCCAATGGATTCGGAAATAAAGCCACTAATGCTGGAATTAATTCAAGTTGGAGAAATTCGAGATATACTTGTTAAAGACTGTTCAAAGAAATATCGACCAATTACTCTTCCGCGTACGATTCCACACCAAACATTTATTTTTTCAGGGTACTGGCTGTGAACCTCTATCATCCAATGCGGATTTTCTGTTACCCAATATCGACAATTTTGTCTGTTCTCATTACCATTCAAATAGAACGTAGCTTCATCCGAAAAAATAATATTTTTTACTAAATTATTATCTAGATTGCACATATTTTGCATGCATTAGCAAACCTCATTTCGCCTATCGAAATCAGCTTCAAATAACTTATGCACCGGAATAACTTTGTATGGGTGATATTTGTGCTTTTGAGCTACTCGGTGAACAACAGATTTCGGCATGTGTAAATCGGCCCCAATGTGCGACAGGGGAGTACATGGATTTTCTTCCAAAGAAAGCAAAACGTCAAGTTTTTCATTTTCATCTCAAGTAGGACGACCAGATTTAGACAAATCTCTAAGATGACCGAATTCTCTAAACTTAGCCTCTATCCTGCTCACCATCATTTGACATATGGGAGGACGATCAGGATGCATTTCATTAAATAATTGGGCTGTTTCTGTTTGAGTACCTGTTTTATCACCAAACCCAACCATGCATAGAATTTCAATTTTTTCCCGTTCCGTTAACTTCACCATTATTGTAAAAATCGCAACTTTGAAACTACGCTTGACAATAATTATACTTATTTGAAATAAAATTGTCATACAGTTTCTATAGAAATAAACGGTGACAGTGACACTCTTACTTATTAGGGAGCCCAAAATGCCATATTGCCAAAAGATTTGATAGATCGTTGGATTCCCTAAATGATATGTTCAATCCTAATTTATTCAATAACTGTTAAGTTTATGTATAAGATATGGTACATGAAACATGCTTAGAATTCAATGTTAAATTCAAAAATGAAATAAAAAATATATGTTTTCATTTGAAAAAATGAAGTTGATGGTCGTAACATATTTTTGAGCTACCCTGTATACATAAAATTACCAAAAAAAAAACACATTAAAAAATAAAAATCGACAGGAACGAGCGTTTTTTCAAAAAACTTACCGCTGAATTTTAAATGAATTTAAACATTACTTCTGGAACTCACTGTATGTTTCTTAGTCTGAACTCAATTAGTTTTGGAATATTGACGTTTAAATTAAGAGATTTTCAGAATTTTAAAGGCTCTAGTCTCTTAGTATTTTATTCTCTATCCAAAGAGACCAGATTTAACATGTTTACCCAAAGAATACGATTTAACATTTTAAATTTTAAAGTTTTAACTTTAAGATAAAGAATAAAAACCAAGATGGGAGGAAAGACCATTGTTCTTTAAGATGTGCCATTCCAAAGCTACAGCTTGTTAAAGTCTAAAAATGTCATATTTTAAACATATGAGAGCTCAGCAAGTTTGTTCATAATCTCTAACAAGAATTGATTTGTAATAATTTTGATCGATACCACTTCTGATTTTAAAACTTGTTGCATAAAGTGTTATAAAATGGAAAAAATTACCTATTCTCTTGTTAGTAATAGGGTAAGAACGCTCCTTCTTACGACCTTCCACTATATTTGCCGCTAGTTTAGCTTAACGGATCTAACTTTACCATTGAGCATGAAATATTCATTTATTGTTTGTGTATCTTATTGCCAAGATTGAAAAAAAACCTTTAAAAAATTCATCTCGTCAATGCATTAATTGTCTGTAATTATTATACCAAATGAAAATAGATAAAACTGCAAAATCTGGCAATCCTGTATAATCTTATATAAAGAATGTAAAACTGTAAAACCGAAACACAATTTTACAGCATTACAATTTTGGTTGTAGTACGTCATATTACAAGAACAAGAAATTTGAATATTCTCGAAAAACCAGACAAGAAAACATCTTGTGAGATAGGACAAAAGTTTAGCGGACATAGTGGTGCGTCTATCTTTTGCATTTAAGTACACAGGGACGTTAAAGGTAATGGGTTTCCTGGGGCACAGGTAGACAATGACAGGCTGTTTCATCCTTGTTAGTACTCAGAAAGCCATAACCTGTAAGCAATTCTCAATTCAGCAAAAATATGTTTTCAAGATATATTTATAAATAATGAAGTGATGAAAATCTAGCAGTGCCATCTGTAGGAATCAACTCAATGCAAAATATATAGCCATCAGACGTGGAAACATAAAACTGTCCGCTTGCCGCTAAACTTTTTTCCTATTTTATTTTTACACGCATTTTATCTTGTGAAATATTTTTTTTAGGTACCAGATTTCTCGTTTCGTTAAATACTAATTTTCTTTTTTAACAGGGATACAATGATGTAGGATTTCACGGATCCGGGCAGATACCTACACCAAATATCGATGCATTAGCTTATTCGGGGTTAATTTTAAATAATTATTATGTTAATGCAATATGCACTCCATCACGAAGTGCCTTGATGACAGGAAAATATCCTATCCATACAGGTAAATACCGTAGTCATGTCGTCAATGATGAAATAAACTTTTTATGTTTTTAATTTTATTAAAAGTCAAAAGTAGTAAACAAAGTCAAAAAACACTACTATGCAAATTGTCTTTAACTGTATCTGCCACAAGTAAGGGGTATATTTTCGATATCTACATTTGATTCAACTGTTCCATGGGTAGTTTTAATTGTTACAGCTTGCACCATATTATCATCACCTGGATGTACCGCTATAATTCTTGGTTTCACTTCCAATAGACCTGATCGGGTTAAACGGAGGTTTGATTCGGAATCAACGACCTCGAAAATATAAACATATGGGTTTAGTCCAGTGGACTAGCGGACATGACTTTTTTTTTATCGTGGGGCTGTGTATAATCAACGACAAACTTGTACAAATTAAAAACGCAAAGAGACAAGAAATCAATAATCCACATTGAATGGTCATTAAAGAATCCACGTCAGCATAATTGGATTATTTGTAATCTTTATTAACGCTTGTGTTATTTGTAAAAATACATTTCAAACGCATTCTCAACCTCGGACACTGTACCGCCATGTCTCTTGGTGGCATTAAAGTCTGATTCTCAATAGGATTAAAAATATGCACAATTGCCTAACGTTCTACTGATAGTAGCTCCATTAAACAAACAGAAAATATGTAATGCATAAAGTTTGCGTAAATAAATATGATATTTTACTTCTGAAATATGTAGACAAAAACGCAACGTTCTTTGGCTCACTCCTAAATCTCTGGTTCACAACCTCTCAAGGGTAAAATAAGATTATACCGAAATCATTAGGCTTTTAAGGCTGTGTGTATTTACGGCTCTACTGACTAAATACCCTTATTTATAACACAATATAATAAATTGGCACTGCTACTTATTTTAGGAATGCAACATACAGTATTATATGGAGCTGAACCAAGGGGATTACCTATTACAGAAAAAATTCTTCCTCAGTACCTTCAAGAGTTGGGATACATAAATCGCATTGTTGGCAAATGGCATTTAGGTTCATGGAAAAAAGAGTACACTCCCCTTTATAGGGGCTTTATATCTCACCTTGGTAAGTTTTAACGTCGGTCTATTTCCCTTATGTCGGCTTGTATAAAGATTTGATCCACTGCTAACTTATACAGGATGGCGTATCGAAAACGGAACAGATACATTTACTGGCAGCTCAGTTATTTTTTGGGAAAACGCTCAGACCCATCGATTTTGTTTTCGAGGGGGACACAAAATTAGCAAAAAACCATGTTAACAAGTGCAGCTCCCTGGGTGGGGGTAGCACCACCCCTAAAATCTTAAATGGAAAGCGGGTCGAGTAATACTTTAATTTAAAGGTCTTTCAATTCCCTTTATAATGATGTAAAATTCATGTACTTCAGTTCAGTATTAAAAAAATTGAAAGACCTTTAAAATAAGGAATCACCCGACATCCCTTTCCATTTAAGATTTTAGGGGTGGTGCCACCCTCGCCCGGGGGGCTGCACATGTTTTTTTTGCCAATTTTGTGTCCCCTCCCCCCCCGAAAAAAACAAAATCGACTGGTCTGAGCGTTTTTTTAAAAAATAACTGCGCTGCCAGTAAATGTCTCTATTTCGTTTTCGATGCGCCACCCTGTATAAACGGCCGTTATCTTAGAAATCTGTTTTTTGTTCCTTAACATTCATTATTGACCAGGGTTAATAATGAAAAAATCTATTTGAAAGCAGGTAACTTAGTTTTTGTCTCTACAACAATAACATGAAAGATTATTTCTTGTAGGTAGGCAACCAGATAATAATTGACAATACATATAAGATTCTCAGAGATATTCGATGTTGTAAAGTATCGATATAAATAATGTGCCATATTCATTAGGAGAATAATACTCAGGCCGGAATAAAGCGTACGATTAGTAATGTCACAATTTATTAATTGAAAACGGGCTTTGTCACTATACCAATTAACAAAAATTGACATTTACAAAGCTCCCTCACAAGACAAAAATAAATTGTCTTGTCAATTCCACAGCATAGGTTAATTGACTTAAATATACCGGGTGTTGCATCGTCGAGCGGGACATAGGAAATCCCATGTAATTTTAAATGGGGTCAATTATTGGCTTCCCTAATTATTTTAGAGAAAAATTCTATTTAGGTTTATTAAAGAGCACTAAAACCTATCTTCAAAAGAATAACTTTAGATATTTTTGATGAGCCCGTTTACGGGTTATGGCCGATTTCTTTTTAACTATTTCTCCTTTTTATGGCTCCGTATTTGCGGGCACCAGTCAAGGTAAAAGATGACTGTCAAATAAAGTTGTCATTTTGAAATGTGTGCTTTATTGTAAAAAAAGGAGAAATAGTTAAAAAGAAATCGGCGATAACCCGTAAACGGGCTCATCAAAAATATCTAAAGTTATTCTTTTGAATGTGGGTTTTAGTGCTATTTAATAAACCTAAATAGAATTTTTCTCTAAAATAATTAGGGAAGCCAATAATTGACCCCATTTAAAATTACATGGGATTTCCTATGTCCCGCTCGACGATGCAACACCCGGTATACATTTTTATAATTACTAATATTGTGAAAATAAATATCTTGTAAATGTTTTAGAAGTAGAAAAAAAATTATATTAACCATGGTTTAAACAGCCTGCTATACTATTATAGCTCTGGCGTCTGAAATCCCTCATCTCTACGCTCCTTGTGGTTTATAATCCACGCTCGGGCAATAATGATAGCTTTCTAAACCTTGGTTAATAATATACTATTAGATACAATTAACTAACCAGCACATATATGACATGAAATAATTTTCTCACTCATCATACTGGTCCTGTGATCTTAATTTTTAATTTACTAATCAGGCACCTTTGATAACTGATATTATATTGAGTTAATAATGCAGGTCAATGTCATTTATGTCACAGTCAAACTTGATGATTAATTAATTGTAATTCAAAATATGTATGCCACCCAATATTAGAGTTACAACATTATTTCAATTTTATTCTTATATTATTAAAGTATCTTGAAATCTATTATTTCTTTTAATGTTTTTTTTTATGGTTACTTTATGTTATGTACAGACGTAACTGTCCCGAATTTTTCGTGTGCTGCTAATTTTCATTAATCCTCGTTCAAGAGGTCTTAGTATCTCACCCATACAAGACTGGTCACAGTTGCAAGGAATTTGATAAACAAAGTTTTTCTGTCTGGGGTAAATAAATGTTAAAAGTTTTCTATCCTCACAGTATTCATAACTTTAACTTTAAGTCTACCAACGCCATGAAATTTAAAAAAATTAAGTTTTTTTGATTTCTAAGCGGCTAAGGTTTCTTTACCAAAATATAAACACTAGTGCTTTTTCAGATTTTTCAATAAGACTAAAAGTTAGGAAACTAAATTTGTAAAACTTAAAGGAGGTTAAGCCAACCATTGTCTCTACTTTTGCAGGATATTGGACTGGTCACCAAGACTATTATGACCATACTGCTATAGAAATACCTGGATGGGGTCTTGACATGCGTAACAACCTAAGTATAGCCTATAATCTTCATGGAAAATATTCAACTGATATTTTCACCAATGAATCTGTAAGACTAATACATGAGCATGATACAAGTAAACCATTATTCCTCTACTTAGCCCATGCAGCAGTTCATTCGGGAAATCCATACGATCCTCTACGTGCACCAGAGGAGGAAATAAATAAATTTAAATATATTAACGATAGTAGGAGGCAAAGATTTGCAGGTTAGTATAGTTCGGTAAAATTCCCTAACCATTTTACAATATTACAAATTATTGTAATTTGAAATGTGTTTTTTTTTTGCAATCTTTCGAGGAAAATAATGATGATAGCACTTTGACCACTCAATAGGAAAAGACCCTGAGAAATATTCATTACTTGCTTCTGCATGCCACTGGGTAACAGTAAGTTAAACGGAATCATTTTCTGGTAGACAAATTATTCATTATTACTTGGATAGTAGCCAGTGAAACTAGAAAATACATCCTCACCAAAAGATACTTTGCCATCTTAGTACAGAAGAAACTAGTTTTACTAAATTCCAACATTCCTCAATAAACCTTTATGAAGACAATATTGAATCACGTGTATATGCCATATACTTATGCTTATACAATACCTTTATGGTTATTCGAAAGGATATCTTGCACTAGGCAAGGGCCTGTCGACATATTAAGCACCGGTTCCCGCAGATCATCGAAGTTAAGCTGTGTCGAGCGCGGTTAGTACTTGGGCGGGTGACCGCTTGGGAACACGGCGTGCTCTTGCCTCAGGGAAGAGTGTAAAATGAATCGACACCTAGCCATCCTATTCACGCCGGACAGGCCGGATGAGATCGGATATCTCGTAGGATGAAGGTGCCGTTTCACACTCCCCAGTCGGTAGATCACATTTGTGGTCGATGACCGGTTCAAGGTGGCCTACGTAGTCGGCGAACCGTCAAAAAAAAAATATCTTGCACAGTAGATCTTTAGGAGATTACTTACATATTTTTAGTAATAAATAAAAGATTAATTCGTGTGAAGACAAATACTTTCATAGAACTTTGTGTCAATCTTAATGTCAGCAGTGGCGGCTCCTGATAGTTAATACAGGTGGGGCCAAAATATCAAGTCAAAAATCTTTGATGAGAATACAGGGCGTTACAAATTCGATGCATTAACATTGCTATCTTGGTAACTATAAGAAATAGCGATTTGGTTAAATGGAGCTAAAGTTAATAATTTAATGCTATTATGTGTTAAAAAAAAATCGGATGACTTCCGAAGTATTCGAAAAAAAAAACGAAAAAATGAATCTTTGTTTTTATTTTCTTTATGACAAAATATTGATTATTTTGAAAAACCACCAAGAGTACTTGCTTAAGATAATTTTTTATGCTCTTCAAGAAATAATCTTATTTTTCAGATACGACGTCCGTTTTTTAGATGCCTATATCAACTTAATTTCTTTAAATACGGACCTGTATTTTTTTTTAATTTTTGACCTTTTTAAATTATTATCTAGAAAATTGCCTTAAGAAAGTGCTCTTGGTTTTTTAAAATAATGTATTTTGTCGTAAAAAAAATAAAAACAAGTTTTTCGTGTCTTTTTTCGAATATCTCCGCAAGTCATCGAAATTTGATTAAATATGTTTTTAACAAATTATGCAGGATTGAAATATGCAACTGTGCCTTTATTTAACGAACTCTCTATCACTTACATAGTTACAGAGATAGCATTGCTAATGCATCGTATTTGTAATTTAATAAGGAATTTATTTTAGCAATGTTAAGCAAACTTGACGAATCGGTGGGAAAAGTAGTGACAGCCCTAAGAGACAAAGACATGCTGCAAGAAAGTATTATCATTTTTACTAGTGATAATGGTGGAGCGGCCGCAGGATTTAATTTAAACGCTGCATCAAACTATCCATTTAAAGGTGTCAAAAATACTCTGTGGGAGGGTAAGATCATTTTTACAGAATTTAATAAATCCAATCTTTAGTCTGAGTTTGCAAACATACGAATTGAACGTTTAATTATATTGTGTTTCCTAATTATCTAATAATAAATTTAAATTATATGTTTTTGGCTGAATTTTAATAAAGAAGTATCAGCAACAATTATTCCTTACAATATAATCATAAAATGTTTTCGCTTTATGTATTCCAACTAAGGTCGTTTATTCATCAAAGAAATCAAAACGAGGTGACCAGTTCCTAACGACCAAGTAAGGTTATTATTCCGTTAAAAAGAATATTTGCTCATTTCGCTAGGACGAAAACGATCTATTCTGATTGGAAACCGTTGGCGCACGACTAACTTGGTTAGTAGCTAAGCAATTGATTGCTTATGATCTTTTATCAAGAACTGTTTAATTATATGTGTTTATCATATATTTGAAAGTTTAAAACTTGTCAATAACTGAAGAAAATTATATATAAATATGTTTAGTTCAAGAGATAGAAAAGTGACCATGACTTTATAAATATACTCTAGAGTCTAGACACATATTCACAGAAAAAGATAAGCTTGTTTAAAAAGGGGGAATTTTTAAGTAGTTTTTTTTCGTGTTTTTAAGTAAAGGTATACAATGCCAATATTCTCATCCAAAGACGACATAATTAAAGTCATTTTGGTACACAGAAAAACATACGATCTGTCTCTTGCGATAAATCGTAAGTGACTGGTCGCCTTGTCTGGGTTTTCTCAGTGGACGAACGATCTAAGTATATTTATATAAATCCAGTAAAGAAATTCTTTTCATTATATAGGTGGGTTAAAGGGTGCGGCATTGCTTTGGACACCTCTGATTGAAAAACCGTCTCGAGTATCCAATCAGCTTATGCAAATTGCAGATTGGCTACCTACACTTCTTGATGCAGCATGTGGTAATAGCACGTAAGGAATTATTTTATTTTAATCAACGTTAGCGCAAAAGTTTTTGGATAACCTTAGGAAAAACAAGAATCTGTAAGTCAAGTTAACTTTTAATAAGAAGTTTTTCGTACGATTCACACAGTACATAGCTATTTTTTTTCCAAATTCAGGTTTACTTTATTTCATCAAAGATCTCTATGTTTTTAATAATCACTATATAGGCCAGTTAGTTGTCTTTTGATGATATATCATGTAAGGAAAATAACCACCTCCTGGCAGCCCTGGTTAAGTAATTCATCTACGACAGGCTAAAAAAAATGATTTCATACTGGTGCGATTCACCTGCGGCTGTTCCTAACAACTGCTCAGTTTTCCCTACAAATTATAACTACTTGATCTTGTAACGTAAATGACCATTTCTTACTCTGGTTTATTATTCATTATTGATTTAATTAATACTTTTTTTCTCATCTTTATAATTCAATTTAATTTAATTTCCAAAACAATATTTTTTAGAAATTTACCACATATAGATGGAAAGAGTATTTGGAATGCTCTCTCAAAAAATACTCAATCTCCCAGAACAGAAATATTACACAATATTGACGATATTTATGGAAATGCTGCTTTGACTGCTAATTCTTGGAAACTACTTCAAGGCAAGTTAAGGGATGATTTTATTATTACAATAAAATGATATTATTAATACTGCACTTAGGCATTTAATAAATACATGTTTAAAGTATGGACTACTTCTTCAAGTTAAGAAAACTGTAGTGTCACATTTTAATTTTGCTGATTCAGTCTATGGGCTTTTTATTTCATCGAATTCAGCTCATCCAAAATTGTTGTGTTTGTCTGATTGGAGGCATAAGAGGAAGAGAGAGAGAAGTGTGTCTGCTAAACTTCGTGAGATTGAATGGCTAAGAATGGATGAAAGTCGAATGCTGCACTCACTTGTTCTATTTAATAAAATTCTACTTTACCAGCGCCCACAATATTTATATCAAAAAATTAAATTTCGGAATGAGGTGCATAATCGGGATATTCGATATAAATTCATCATTACTACAGCCATGCATTTCACAGCCCATTACGAACGTTCCTTTAGTTATAATCTTGCGACATATTATACTAGGGTTCCTGACAGCATATACACTTTTTAACAGGCACAAGGTTTAAAGTGGCAATAAAAAATTATCGGCAACTTTTTATAGTTCTTATGTTTGCCAAGTACTATTTGTTATATTCTGAAATATGCTAAATTATGTTCTCAATCCCTTGTAGAGGGTACATTTTAGAAATTAAGTATACCTTTGTAAGTTTATATGGTGGTTAAATGAGGAAGCTTGCTTCAACTTCGCCCTTTGTAATAGACTTTACAATAAAGTAATTTATTATTATTAGTATTAAATAAATTCTTCAAATTTAATAAATAGTTTTATATCGAGTTCTGCTTTGCATGCAGATATTAATAATAATAATAATAATAATAATAATCAATTTTTATTAGCTCATTGAGCTATTTCAATACATTTACATTTTATCTTTTTCTTCATTTTCTTCTTTTTTGATAATTACAATCTAGAAAGACTATTATCGTATTAAACTTATATTATGTAAAATTTGTTTTTTTAATTTTTTTATAAATAATTTTAAGGTATATGTTTTAATTTCATTCCCTAATTTATTATATTCTATTATACCTCTAAAAAATATTGATTTTTGAGTAGATTTTAAATTTGTATGATCCAAAATAAAATTGTTTTTTCCTCTTGTATTGTGAATATGAACTTCATTAAATTTTGTTAAAAAATTTTCATAATGTGGTGCTGATATATTTCAATTTATTTTATGAATAAAAATCAAACTACGAAATAATAAAAATGTTTCTATGTTCATCCATTCCAAACAATTTAGCATATCTGTTATCTTGGTATATTTATCACACCCCAATATTATTCTCATTGCTCTATTTTGTAAAACTTGTAATCTATTTTTATCTTGTTGTGAACACATGTATAAAATCGAACTACAAAAAACAAAATGATATTGGAAGACGAAGAGTTTCATACCGTCGAGGGAAATAACTTAAATGATTTCCATACATTTTTTTAACAAGTTTATTTTGTAGAAGATGTAAATTTTCGATGTAGGTATGTATTCTATACAGACTTGATATGCTGAGATAAAATTCTTATTTTCTCCTATTACTAACTTAAAAACACGTTAGAAGATCAGTTTTAAACCTAGTATAAACTTCGCATTAATCAGCGTCAAGAACAGTCTGGATGATGCACAGTAGATTAAATGCTTCCCAACCAGAATAACAAATGATTAATATACTCGCTCAGTTGTATGTTCTAAATCTAAAATGAAAACCTGTTTAAAAACTATCAAAACGGTTTGCAGGTTTATCTTTTGACTATTTTTCCGGCGCATGTATAGTTAACATTCACATACTTCAAACTTTCAGTAATTAATCAGTTGTTCCAACTAGCCCCATGAATTTATCAGATAAGTGTCAAAATTACATCTATTTTAGTAAGATGTGTATTACGAACAGTTTGTAAAATCTAATAAGATTTATGGTTCAGATATACTCTTATCTCTACAATTTAACCAGTGTCCGCTAAAAAAATGGACTACTTATTTCTTAAATGTTGAAAATTTGTTTTTGATTCAAAGTTGCAACCAGGGCCGTTCCTAGGATATCTGCCGTCTGGGTGCGAGAATAATTTTACCGCTGACAAAACCCGAACAAACCCAATCCTCCTCCTCCCAAAGTTGATAATAAAAAAGTTGAAATAATTTTAAGTTAAAAACAAAATGTAAAAAGATGAGATGGATCTTGCGAAATGAAAAGGAAAATCTTCTTTACTCATTGTTTTTGGTTAATAAACTGATGTGAGTTAGCGCTGCCTAGCGGGACTCCTGTAATTGTGACGAATGTCTTTACAGGCGATTTCCTCTTAACATTTACTTATTTCTAGAAGTTTGTTAGAGGTGCTGGTATGCTCAAGAGTGTCTAACAACGACACAGATGGCGCTCCGTGCCACATCTTACGGGTGTGTCCCACCAAGTGCTGCCTTAAGTAGCTTCGAGATGCCTTTTCTTTTCGTCGGATCCTAGCTCTACTGATGAGTCATGATATGACGAAACGCGTCTAGAGATGGATCTGGCGAAATGAAAAGGAAAATCTTCTTTAAAATGTAAAAACATGCACAGTTTATTTAATATAATATAATTTTACAACTTTTTTGTAATATAATGTAATAATGAAATAAATACATACATACAGGACAGGATGCTACTAATAAGTTATACAGTAAAGTTTGCTTTTATAGCTTTTCTTAATGCAAATGTCCTAACAATGAGACACATCTATATTTTCTGAAAGAGTAATTCTTATATATTATGTTAACTTATTAATAAATTAATTCTTCCCTTTTTATAGGCGGGCAAGCCGTTAGGCCGGCTCGTACCGCCCCCTCAGCTTACCGTCCGGATGCCCCACACCCCTGCACCCCCGGGTCGGAACGGCTTTGGTTGGAACAAACCTATTATATCAAACTAGAGTTAGATTTGAACCGCCATGTAATAGAAGTTAAACTGTAGGAAATATCATGCGTTACAACGCAGCAAATACATTTCAAATACTAAACACTTATTTTTATTTTAGGCACTACGTATAATGGTCAGTGGGATAACTGGTATGGGCCATCAGGTAGAGATTACTCCTACAATATAAGTTTAGTTCAAAATTCGCTAGCTGGAAAGTCTTTAACCAGCATTAATAAAGCTGCAACTGCAGATCAAATGGAAACTCTTAGAATGGATGCCACGTTAGAATGCGATTCTGTTAAAAATGTAACATGCGATCCTCTTAAATCCCCATGTTTGTTTAATATAGGCGAAGATCCATGTGAATACAGAAATTTGGCCAATGAGTAAGTAAAACCTTTTTAAGAAAATTATTAATGTATTTGAATCAGGACTCTCAATAAGCAATTCACGATTAATGTAGAACACGGCAATAGAGCAAATATAAATCTGTTTGAAGGTTGGAGACAATGATGTTTCTCGAACGATAAAAGAGTTTTTGACTTGCATTGTCTTTATTTGTTTTACATCACAACGTTTTAACTAGTAAGTATCTCCAGTCGTGGTGAATACTGAATTCACCACGACCACGAATAAAGACAATGCAAGTCCAAAACTCTTCTACCGTTCTAGAGCAAATATATTTAAGAAATAAAATATCACAAGAGAGGTTAGATTTGGTGCTAACTATTTTTAAAAAAACTTCAGCGAGTTTAAGAGTTTAACCAATTTAAGGTGTACTATTTTGTTTATTCAACAAATGTCAAAAATATGAGCTTAGCGGTCTCCCTTGATTCATCCTCTTTTAAACAAGATAAAAATCTATAAAATCGGTCGGATGTAAAAATAAATTCCATTTTTTTTAACAACTCTGTAATTAAGTTTACTAGCATGTAATGTATAAAATATGTAGGGATACCCTACATATTGTTGTATTGTCGCTATTTGAGGGAGAGGGCCAAATTTTTAGTTACACCACTAAGTGCAAGTAAAATGCGGTTAATTGTCAACTTATATGTTATTAAGGCTATTTTCTTAGTTTTTATCATAGGACACTAAGAAAACCTTGATGATGGTTATAATAACTTAAATAATTTTGACTTTAGGATAAATTCTTTCTAACCAAAAACATCTGGTTAAATTTAACCAATTCAGTTTCGTTATAGAGCGTAAAGTATGCTAGTTATTTCGCCATATTAGTATTAATAATATTTTCGGTCTGTAAAGATGTTTTTCCACTACTAACTTAAAAATCACTCATTATTGACCGATTATTAACTTAAGAAATCGTTTTTCTTTATCCCTTGCCAGAAGCCTCCATTATTTATCGTCATGATTGACAACGGTCAATAATAGAGGCTTCTGGCAAAAACAATATAAAACAGGCAACTTGACCTTTTTTTATTTTAAAAATATATGATAACGTCATGTTTAGACAACCAGGTATTCCAGCTTTCTTTGTTTGACACCAGTCCGTAAATACTGAGTAGGTGTTTAAATACAAAACCTAAGATTTTTGGGGAAGCAACTCATAATTAATTTATTATGCTTCCACCCTCATTTTTGGAGGAGTGCACGTATCAGTAACAGTTTCTTCGCTCATTTTATTAAAAAGATTTGAATTTTTTTATGAATCGACAAATACTGACTACTAAGAATGCCATCTGACAAGATTAAAAAAAATTCTGCAAATTTCAAAGCAAAGGTAACTTAACTGAAAAAACAGAAGCAACCTTAAGAAGGTATGTTAATTTTAATTAATAATTTAATGTCGTAAATGTGTTAGTAGTGGAAAAAATAATATATTTACCACGGTTTAGACAACTATTATTGCCCTCACGACTTAAATCCCTCGTCGCTGCGCTCTGTCAATAATAGTATGTGTCTAAACCTTGGTCAATATTATAATATAACGAACTATACAAATAAAGATTTAGCCCACAAATACCTTAACGCTTTTAAAACAAAATATTACATAAAGGGCTTCTAGCTATTTTTTAATTATTTATCTATTTGCTTTCAAGTTTATTATTTTTTTTATAGATATCCGCTAATTTTGAAAGATTTGCAACAAAAACTTCAAGAATACAATGCTACAGCAATACCACCTGGAAATTTGCCGATAGATGAAAGAGGAGACCCAAAATACTGGAATTATGTATTTACAAACTTTGGAGATTATGAATCACCTCAAGTTTTAAATACGTAAATGTTATTTATTATTTGTAAAAAGTTCTGTGGCTTTATGTTAATTTTCCAATATCTCTTGGATGATCCTGTACAATACCCAAGTTTCTCTGTATTTTTATTAAAACCAATAAATTCATCTGGTTTATGTTTGACCGTAGAATCTGAAATTGCCATTTAAAAAGCGATTTGGCTTAAAACAGGGTAACTGTGGCGTAAAGTTGTTTATTTAATGAAAGACCCTGTACATTTTTTATTTTTTTGGAAGGTCTGTCTTTCCTGATTCTAAACATATATAGTTTATCTATATTAGCTTAAATCATTTTTAAAATTTGAACGATCAAATTTTTAAAAAGCTCTATCAATTCTGATTTAATTCATCTAAAATGCTCTGGACGAGTAAAACCTCCATAATGGCGATGCAATGCATTAAAATAACATAGAAATTAAAGTTTCGATATGTCTAGACTCCCTTGGATAACAAGACCATGTAAATAGTATAGTCCGTACAATTATTGGCTGGATGCATGTCACACCTCGCAAATACATAATCATAACAAAACAAAAAATAAAGTAGGTCTTTTATTAATTCAAGGATCCTGTCAATTGACATACAATTTGTTTTGACAACCTTGGCCATTTCGAACAACTTGAATTTTCGGGGATAATACCATAAGTGCATAAAAATTTCCGAAAATTTTGGAAAATTAAATGTTTTTTGATAACTGCATGAGTTTCAAAAAATAGCCCTCCTCCTTTGGAGTCGGTCGGGCAATTTATAGTTTAAAACAACGATGAAAATAAACGATGCAGTTTCCAAAAACATTTCATTTTTCAAAATTTTCTGGAAATTTTTATGCACGAATGGTATTCGGTAGAAAATTTACAGAATAAATAGCTAACACGTTAACATTTTATCTTAGTTTTTTATTTATTACAAGTAATATTACAATTATTGTAATTTATTATATATTGTGTGGTCTTATTTGAGTCCATAATACATAGGTTCTCTTGAGTGCTTGATGTTTTTTCACTGGATTTTGGGGTGCTATCTGTTCTCATTTTTTCTACAATGGCTTTATGATGTTCTTGATCCATTTGAAGGTAGCTGGAAATTAATTTGGAACTAGCATGGCCAGTCATTTTTATAAGTTTCTGTTCTGCAATACCGCTTTCTGCAAGTTTGTAGTCCTAATTGAGTGATTAGTAATTTTTGTTTTTTTAACGTCTAGTCCCACTGTTTTTGCTATTTCATTTCGCCCAACAGGACTGTTTTTATACCATCGACTTTCAGTTTTCCAAAATGGATTGACCGTTAAAAATAAACGATCATTTTCAATACCTTCTCGTTTTAATTTTAGCAAGTTAAACAATGTGATTGGACAAAGATCGGGATATTTCTTATTAGCGACTAGCCACATAGATGGAGCGCTCGGTTTGGAGCCACCTTGTGTCGTTTTGCTGATTATGGGATTGTATTCTATTCTACCTGTTGTTTGCCCCCCATTGTCAATGGCCATGCCAATTCATAGGAGAATATAAAAAACACCTTTTTTGCAGACCTTCTGGGGTACATTCGTTGCAATTGTCAATTAACATTTTCATTTCATTATATTTTAGGGCAATTGAACTGACCTTTCTTTTATCCTCGTGCTTTTGCAATTCCTTTCTTTTAGCATTTTTTGCATTCCTGGCAGCTTTAAACTCTTGATCTTCAAATGGGTCTATTTTAATACCATATTTTTCAAAGTATTAGTCCATCACCATTTTTGCAGTTAAATTCCACATTACTTTTATTGTGCTTTCTTTATATTCATCGCCATTATTTTTTCGCATGTTGTAGCCCCAATCTTTAAGTACTTTAGCGATCTCATGCACTGATGTTTCCCGCTCTAGATTATAGTTTCTAACAACACAAAACCCATGAATTGTTTCCATACGAACGATCGGCTTTTCTTTCTATTGGGCGGGATAGTTTTTTCTATATTTACATCAATTGCATCTTCACTAAATTCACCAAAACGACTCGGTTTTCAAACGATCGGCTTTCAAATAATTATTAATAAAGAAGAAATGTCAAAGTTGACTTTTTTATTATTTGTTGCTATGGTTTTTGGGCATTTTTATTTAAACATACAAATAATTATTATTAAAATAGAAACGTCAAAGTTGACTTCTTTATTACTTGTTGCTATGGTTGCTACAGTGCAATTTCCAGTGATGCAATTTCCACTGTAATTAAGTGGAAATTGCACACCTCTTATGGCATTTTTTATACATTAGGGAAATTTTCCGTGTTAAAAGTGATTTTAAAGCGAAAAATATAAATATAAAACATATGTCTTGTTTATTCATCAAAAAAAGAAATGTTCATTTTGAAGTTTATTTAAATCCTGACAGAATTTAAAAAATATACGATTTAATCAACGACATGACTCGAATCAAAAATGACGTCAGAAGCCATGACGTGCATCCGGCCAGTAATTGCACTGACTTTATTAAGCTAGCCTTATGGGGGGCAATATTGAACAGTTTAATTTCCAAGGAATTCTGGATGTATTAAACCAGAATGAATACAGCTTTTTAAAAATTGTATCCCCATATCTAAAAAATGGTTTGAGCTAATATAGACTAATTATATATTTTTGAAACAGGAAAGAAATAACTTTTATAAAAATATTGAAATCATTGAAAGAACAACAACTTTACTTTACGTGACCGTTCCTTTGTTTTAAGCCAAGTCTTCTTAAATGGCAATTTTAGATTTCACGGTCGCATACAAACAAGATGTTAGTTTTAATAAAAATACAAAAAAACTCAAAAAATAGGTCTTTGTTCAGTCCAGCTTGGATGACTCTGCATACTAAAATATTTTTATAGATTTTTTAAACTTGTCAGGCCAATTTTCAATCTATCAATATATATAAATATCTCAGCGTTTTTTTTAGCAGGTTCTTAGATATTTGGACACACAAATAGAAACCACTGGTTTTCTTTGTTTCTTAAAGCGACGTTTCGCAGAATTTCTCTGCTTAGTCAGGCTTCGAAATAAAGTCGTAATGTTAATATTGAATTCATTTTTCTTATCAGTCAAAAAAAAAGGCACACACAAACAAACACTTATATACAGTGTGTCCACGGATAAACTTCACTATACCTACTTGTAAATATATTTATTTTCAGTTTTTCGAAAAAAAGTCATTCTTCATGATTTTATTTGCTTGTGTAAATAGGATTCACGTTGAGAAACTTTGGTTTTGATGTAGAGTGTGCGAAAAAATGTAGATTTTCAAAATTAAAAATTTTTAGATCAAACTTTTTTGAAGCATCAAAATGAAAGAGCTCAGAAAGAGAAATCTAAAAGCCAAATAAAGTTTTTCGATAAGATTTATGTTTGGTATGATATTTTATTATTTAACTTTTTCGATTTAGATCTTAGCTTTATTTAATGGTGGACCGCTATTTCATTTTATCGACGTTCAGGGTTTCATGTTAAATACATTTTACTGTTTGTCGTTTATCTCAGTGAAAATAAGTTAACTAAATTATTGATTTTTTTCCATCGATTACATTTTTAATATAAAATATCATACCAACCACAAATCCTATCGAAAAACTTTATTCGGATTTTTTTCGATTTCTCCTTCTGAGCTCTTTCATTTTATCCCTTCCAAAAATGTAATTCAAAAATTTTAATTTTCAAAAATCTACATTTTTACATTTTTTGCGCACCTTATACATCAAATTTAAAGTTTCTCAACGTAAATCATATTTATACAAGCAAAAGAAATTATGAAGAATGCCTTTTTTTCGATAAACTAAAAACATTTAAGTTAACAAGTGGATATTCGTTGTATGGGTGGGTTGGTAGGTTTTATACCTGTAACTTGTATATTTTTTAATATTAGTAATATAAGTCCATTTTTGCAGTACACTTTTACCGTATCGTTCCTATTATTACAACTAACTAAAATTATGAAATATTGTGCCTTTGTCCATTATTGCGTTGAAGGGTTCATTCGATAATAAAATATATAGGACGATTTATTTGAAATAAAAACGTTAAAAGTTTTTCTGACTAACCCTGTACGATTACAGAAATGATTTTCTCTTTCATATAGTCTATTTCAGAAAGGTGTAGTAATAAACTGGCTAATTCCGTCCAGTTCGGCTCAATTTCGGTGTCGGCCATAGGTGCAGATAAATTTTGTACATTAAATTATTTCTGATAACTAGCAAAAAAAAAAATTAAGATAATTGGACACAGAAGGAACTATTAGCTATAGCAAATTTAGACAAACACGTTTTATGAAATATGCCGTGGAAAATTTAGCTGAAAAACATAGTATAACTGTGCTGCACACCGCCATATCATTGCGAACTAAAACCTATAGAATTTATATGGGCGCAAGTGAAAGGATTTGTAGCAAGACACAACACGATATTCAAAAAGAAAGACGTTAAGTTACTGTTTGATCAAGCCACTAAGGAAGTGACACTAGAGAACTGGCAAAAAGCATTCCATCATGTCATCAAAGAAGTGAAGAAAATGTAGGATCTTGACCATCTGATCGATCGGACCGTCGACCCGTTAATTATAACGTCAAGAGTGGATGACGAAGAATATTATGATTTTTTATAACTTAATTTCTGTATAATGTATTTTTTATATAATGTTTAATAAAAAATAAGTGTACTTAATACTATGTACATAATGCACGCCTTTGTCGCACCATTTTCAGTATTTGTGAATGGATACCAATAGGCAAAACCCATAAATTGACCCAAACCTGGATGGTCCAACTTGAAATTGATGCAAATAAAGAATTTTGTAATGAAATCAATGCCACAGTGTAAAAGTGGCTTAAATATTCGTTTGGTCACTCTGTAGTCCCTTTTCATACCTAATGACTATATAGACTATAGGTGTGCCGTTTTTAACTGATGTGCGAATTAAAAAAAAATTAGGTTTAGTAGTTTTTGAAATATATACATCATTCCAAACTTTTTTGAAACACTTTTTATTATGTGTTGATTTCGTCTACATACCCATTGATAGGGCAAATCTCCACCATTATGATTAATTTATATTTAAAATATTGACACAAACCACTTAAAAATTGTTAAACTCAGGTTGGTTAATAAAAAAGCCACAGTCTCTAGTTTTTTCTTAATTTTATTATTAAATTATAAAATATCTACAATATACTAGTCTACGTAAAAGATTTAACAACAAAAACTAAAATCTGACAAAATTTAAGAATTTAAAATCACGTTATTTACACTATTTTAATCTATAAGTTATAGTACAACAAGAAATTTTAGAAAAATAAATCTTATATGTACAAATGATTTCATGAATTTAACATGAGCAACTTTCAGGTATTTACACAATCGAAATTTTAATATTGATTGATCATAAAAATATAACAACCATTAATTTTAAAGCTTATCTAAGAGAAAAAGAATAGGCAATAAAAGATTATACAAAAACTCGAAGAAAAAGTACAACGGAAAATAGTAACTTAGAATAATACTATGTACAAAGTATTTTTAAATAAACGAAAGTAAAGATTTGATAAATAATTAATTTAATAATTTCACTAGTTGGCATGGCTTTGCTAGCTTTCTTGATTATCAAAAATGTGTGTTTTTTCGAAACTAAGATTGAGGAAATAATGGCAACTGCTTTAAATAAGGGCGGTAATAAGACGTGCTTTGAAGTTAACTAATCTCTCACTGGTTTGGGCAAGGCGCTGAAAAAGGAAAAAAAAATTAATAAACATACAATAAAAACTTTAAATTAGTCAGGTAAAAATAAAATCTGAAACGTCTAATTTAATAAGTACCTCCCAACACTAACGTTTAGACATAAAGATGTAAAGAAATTAATTAAACTCAGAATAAACAGGATTATCCTTTTATTTTTTCAGATTCATCCCTAGATGAAATTCGCCATAATATCATGAATCTCATGAAAGAAAGGACAAAATGCATCTGAAGAATGTAGGATATTAAGATCTCTAGTGTTGTTGACAGATGCATACCTGCACCTCTAACAAACTTATTGAATTGAAACAAAGTGAAAGAAAAATTGTCTTTATTCTGAATTATACATGCAAGTGATTCCTCTTAAAACATTGCTTATTTCTATAAGTTTGTTAGTGCTGCAGGTATATTTAGAGTGTCTAACAATGACACTAGATGTCGTAGATGCTATATCCTTCTAACGAAATCAATAAACGTTTATTTTTCCTCCTAAGGTATAAGGATTATTTGGGAATCAGAAAGCTTTTGTTATGAGACAATGACAATAATGCTGGTAACTCTTTCATCGTAATTAATCAGTAATATTTGCACCAATAATAACAAAATATGAATTGGTATAGTAAAGTTGAGGGTTTTGATCTTTCCATTTAGTTCAGTAAAGTTAACAGCACAAAAGACTAGTTTAGTCGTTCGTTTAGTTCATTTGGTTTACTGATTTGTACTAGCACAGTGAAAGGAAAGAAATATAAATAAAAAATACTAGGTAAACTATTAAATTAATGCTATTAGGATGCTTTCAATGAGATTCATTTTCATTTATTAAGCCTAATGGTCACAGGGGATAAATAGTAATTGTTTCAACTTTGTTCCAAAATTGCACTAATTACTAAAAAATAAGTGTGATATCATTATCATCTCTTTCATAACACTGATTAAAAGAGAACAGAAAGTGATCGAGTCTAACCAGCAAAATCAGCTGATTGACGATTGATCTAGGCAAACTAATTATTGATACCAATATCTCGTCGCGTCGATCTCGTTTAGAAATGAAACTTAAAGACTAGTTTTATGTTTATTTTAAATTGATTCGCTCTTTTTACTATTAATGATTGGATTGTTTCTGTTTAGTTACGAGATTCTATATTTAGAATTAGTTCGTTCGCCAACTACGTCCCCTATCGTATAATGCTTATATAATTTCATATCTCTTTCCTCTAAAAATGGTGATATATTTAAAAAGTATGCCATATAGGTAAGACATCTTTTCGACCAATCATTGCGTCTTAATAAAAGCAAAACATATTTACCAAGATAAGATCCTGTACTAAGTTTGCAAGACCTCGGTTGGCAATAACGAATAACCTAGTGATTGGCCCGGGGATTCCTTCATGGTATCCATCGGCTCCCTTCTGAATGTCAACTTCGGCTACACCTCCCGCACCAGCATCGTGCTCGTCTGATTCTTCAGTTGCACCAGAACCAGCGACTAACTACAGAATTTAATTAAATTTAAAGAAAAGCTTTAAAAAGTATTTAAATAATAAAACTTATTATGGTATAGAGAAGATTTTAAAGCAGGTAATAAAAAATAATTGCTGTATTAAAAATTAACTGGACAAAATCAGACACTTTCAAATTCCAAACTATATTATTATGGTATTATAAAAGTTATCAATCATACAAAATTTAACCTTCGATATTAGGATGGCTTTCTTAATATGCCAACTTGTTTACATCAAAGGTACTACTAGCACAAAAGATACTTTGTGCTAGTGAAGTTTGACATTTTGATTTTAACATCTTATCTAAGTGTTAACAGTACATTGAAAAAACTTCCTTAGGACAAGTTTCTCAATATTCTGATGTTTTAGCAATTAGATAAGATGTGACGAGTCATCAAACTGCCAAATATTGTGTAACTTGTAACTTTTATGTTCAACTAAATTGACAGATAGTACTTGATTGCTTGCTACAGCGTATTGACAAAAAACCATGTATTTTAGCAACCGCAGCAAAACGCGCTACAGATACCTGAACGCCGAATGTCACCTGTCAGCAGGTGATGCGACTAGCCAAAGTAATCATATATATTCGTTTTTTATTTGATTTGGAAATTCTATAGGTTTTGTCTTATCATTAATTTAACAATCTATTAAGAACATTTTCTTTTTTATATCAGGTGTATTGGTGTTAAGAGTAACTGTTGCTGCCATTGCTTACATTAAAATTGTTTTGCTATGAGTACTGACAGAAAATATTATAGCCTACATGAACAGACGCTACCAGTGTCAATTCAGAGGGACGTAATTGCTAAGCAAGCATGTGTCTTTTTTTGGGAAAGATATCTATTTGGATGTATTTACAAGATGAGTAAGGACTTGAATAGAGATTCAACCATACCCACCCCTAAATTCATCCTATTTTTCTTGTGTAGTTTATAAGGTCCTAATGATAATACATGAATCTTGGAAACCTTGTATACTATTCGCGTGTTGACATTTATCTGTATTAATTTATGATGAAACATGTTTGTTACAAGATTGAGCCATTAAAAAAAGTATTTATGTCTTATTATATCGAAAATACGAATCCGGATTTATTAAGTGGCTAATTTTTTTTGGAAAGCTTTAATTATTTAACCTTATTTTTTAATAAATCATCTCTATACCTTAATAATTCTCTAACCTTTTACTTTGAAATAATGGATAAATCAAACTATTAATTAAAATAATTTACATGTACTTATTCTTATACAATATACATACATACATACAGAAATATATCACTCGTTACTAACTACTAAATTGATCAGGTTAAATATTTTTTTTAACCTGCTTATATAAATATGCACATTGGTTCCTTTCACCCCATTTAAATGTAACTTATACATAAGCAAATAACCACTACTAGAAATACCAGACAACAACTACTGTGTATTTATAATTCGAATATGCTGCATTATTGTCCTACACTACTTTTAGATACATTACAACTTTTAGCAGTAAATAATAGAATCATAAGATAGAATATGCAGATCATAGCAACTGTATGATGTTATTTATTATTGCTGGTAGGCTTCTTAATTCATCAATAACCATGAAATTTTAGTTTAGCGATATTTTTAGCTTCTCAATTATTCTATGCTTTAATTTAATTATTCGGCACGCCTGTAACTAGAAACACTGGTTACTTGACTAACTGACATTAGCTTGGCAATAGATAGGTTATGCTGAAAATGTTTAGTGGGCTAAAAATGTGGTAATATAAATGTGACTATTTCTTTAATAAAATAGCAAGCACGTGTTCTGATTGGGCAACACTTCAAGAACCGCAATTTAGTTAACATGAGATGCTTATTTATTTTATAATTGGGGTCACTGCCGGCAGCATTGATGTACAGATGATAGATTTTGCTGTAGAATAAAAAATAGGTAGCTCTAAATTTGTTTATTTTACATTAGGCAATAATTCATTCAAGTTGCCATTTAAAATGAAATAAACATTTAATGTTATCCAAGATTCCTTCTTAATCATAATTATTTTTAATCAATGTTTGCACTTAACGCCAAAAACTGATTATAAAATTGAATTAATGTATCTTAGAGTCAATTTCCGTTAAATGACCACATCATTCGGCATTGCTATTACTTATTATAGTATATTATTGAGACATGACATCAAAACTACAATAAGAATCGTTCATGACTGTCTTCATTAAATTAAACATTTAAGCAGTAACCTTTAAGAGGCGACTTAATTGCAAACTAACGAATTGAATTTATTATGTACAGATGGCGCGACAAGTGTCGCCTAAAGTTTAAAATTTCATCGGACTGAAAGTTGCTCATTAGATTGCGATTAGAGTAATGAATACACAAACATTCTTTTAGTATTGTACCTAAAAATTTCGACATAATATAATATTATCTAATCTAACGAACAATTCGCTGTTTTCTTGAGGTATATTTAGAAACATATTTAAAGTTTATTAATATTGACATCATCACAGTCTTTTAATTTTATCGGTGAAAGTGGTATGTTCCATTAAACTGCTGCCTATTATGCTGAAAGGCGCAAAATTATGAGAGTGGGCATCATAAATTACATAATAATATTTGACTGTTAAGCATCCGTTAAATTTCCACCCGGTAAGGTTTGTTAAATAAAATACAATTCTTCTAAAGAACATTTATTTAATTATAAACATTTTGTCGATTTTCGTCAATGTCATAGTCAAAAGTCAAAGCTGTCGATATGAATTAGATGGCTTTATTTGTACAAAAAAAGGTATGATTTTATAATGAATGATGATTAGTATTTAAAGCTAACATACGAGGCTAAAGTAAAAAAATTCTGGAAACAGCAATAGGTGGCGGTCATTATTTAATTTTTTTACATAATTAAAATCCAGTGGTCTAAACAAAATCGTTAATTTTTGGATTATTAGCCTAATTATTCCCACTCAAGAAAACTGGGAATAAGAAAACTGTCACTTACATGACGCTCGCTATGCTAGCCATAGAGGGCGTAGGCATGATAACCGATTTAGTAGAGGATATTGTGGCTAGACCAATGGTATTAATTAAAGAGGAAATAGATGGCGTAGGTAAACGACCTGATATTAACTAACAGATGAACAGATCTAATAACCTGTAGCACCTTCAAGTAAGCATATGCCTTTTTTCAATAGGGGAAAACTCCAGCGTTACTAAGACACAGTCGGTTAGATTGCTACATTTACCGGACATTGTTCTTTCAGCAAGACATGCAGAACGTATGCTTACAAGATTTCTGTTAAACATGCAGAGATGAAGAAACATTTTTTGTGTGAATGTCCTGACCTTTCTAGAAGGAGGTTTACTGGCTTAGGTGATATAATTATTGAACTATTCTTTACGGACTAGGGAAAGTAAGCAATTTACAAATTGAACGACTCATCAAGTTTATCAATACTAGTGTTTAGTTTGAATCAATTGTAAAGAACCTTCTGCAATATAGGTCGCGCTTACCATCAGACCTCTGATGAAGATAGATTCTGAGGAACATGTGTGGTATGTGTGTCACAATGAACCTCACAGGAACGTGAGACTACTGACTCTAACCTAAGCTAGAATACCGCATTTCTGCGCTTGCGCGTTATATTAGGAACGTTGAACTTTGGCATGATTATATAGAAAAATGAAATATAACATAAGTTAAAAACATTTATTTCCGGAAAATTTTCAATTTGCCATCGTATTAATGATATTAAAATAGCAACTATAACAATCATATAGTTTTCAATTTGGATTACGTATAGATTATTAGATAAAACAACAGATGCTTTCCTATTATATCGTAAGTATAGATTGTGTCGACTTTTATCTTGAAGCTGTAAACGTGCAATTAATTGTCAATTAATAATCAAGATATATACAATGTATAGCATGTGGTAATAATATACATATTTACAATAATTACTTAGATTGTTGGAAAGTCAGGAAGAGTAGAAAGACGGTTACATTTATAAAACAAGATTATTTAACCATTTCAAGTAAAATATAAATAAAATACTTTATTATAAATATTTTTATATCCGAACACCCTAAGCTATTGACATTTTCTCTTCTATTAAACAAAATGTTTGCTTCTTAAAAACAAGTAATTATACCCGTTTTACAAAACAAATATTAAAACACCCTTCATTTTTATTAAGTCTTGTCGGTTGAAGGATACACTATCTACAGTCAACAGCAATATTGTGCCTCAGAACAATTTCTCATCTCAATTGGATTTCTCATTCCATAGCACCTGACCGTCAATAATTGATAATTCAAGTAAGCTTTGCTAAATTTTTTAAAAATAATTAAAAACAATTTTTTTTTAAATGATAATTCTAACTAAAATCAAATATAATGACAACTAAATTCGTGATAATAAATAACAATCCCATTATAGTAAAGAACCAAAAAGTACATTAAAACCAGTCTAGAAGTTTAATAACAATATACATAGATTGAGTGTAAACATGCAGTTGTAGTCAGTCACCGAACACCGAAAACAACTAGAAAGAATGCATCAATTCTCTCGTGGCAATATTTCTGTCACTATCACACATAGTATCAACGTTTAACATTATAACTGATAGAGATAGTTAATCTTTTCATATCGATAGTATGCATGGTGATTCCTAAGTTGATACTTCTTTTTTAGCTGTGTATAGAAGGCATTAAAATAAACAACATTTTCAAATACCTTTTTTCAAAAAACTCAAAAATAGACGAGATAGAGAAGTTAAAAATCTACGTGCGGGCCTGGCCATCAACGAAGCCCGCTATGCTTTATGTTGTTTTTCTTATCTCTTATTAGTCATTCAATTTACGGGTGGTGTTGGGCAATCCTCTGCGGTGTGTTTTTCTGAAGCAAGTTAGTTTTAAATTGGTAACACATGAAAATGATAAAATTTGAAAACAATAAACTAGTATAGGTATAGGTGCTCATTTAGGGTGAGTGTCGTCAACGTGTGGCTGCATCGAGATTATACGTAGAACGATGTCCCTTGCGGGCTCAACCTACACCCAGAAGTTTTCTTAACGTTATTTAACGGGCAAGTTAGGCAGAACCGTATTTGATTCGTAGTGTAATAAATGAATTTAAGTACTTTTTCGAAAAAAGGTATTTGAAAATGTTGTTTATTTTATTGCCTTGTATACACAGCCAAAAAAGAAGTACCTGTCAATTTAGGAATCACCCTGTATAAAAGAAGGTATACACGACAAATTGGAACTTGCTTTCAAAATATGTACATATATTTTTACGAAAGAATGAAATGTATAATTTATTTTAAAGTCAATTCTAGGCGGCCATATTGGTGCAACTTTGTTATTGCTATTTTGTTGCATATACATTCCGTCTAGTTGTTATCAATGCTCGATACAGTCAGTCCACCAAGTAAACTTGTCAAGTCAGTAAGAAGAGAATTAAGGATGCAATTTGGCGTTGAGATGCAGTGTGCTGGGCAATACCTTAGCCGGAATTACTCTAGCTGAAAGTGTCGAAGATGCTGTCGCTAACGTCTTGGTCGAGTCTGGTATAGCTGCTGCAAAATCCCAACCGCCGGCATTGTCGGTGCCAGCAACCATTCGGTAGACGGTGCCCACAGCTCTAGCAGCTCTGTCCGCTGTGTTCTAAATACTTTTAATGGTTCAGGTCGGTAGTCTATGTAAATGAGATTTATTACGTACATTAACATTAAGAGGTACGTAATATATCTACTAATCGGTACTGGCGACTAAAATTAGGAAAACTATAACGTTGTCATAACGTCAAAGAGATAGATAGAGTAGATAGAGTCTTGACAACACAGATTTCTTAATTTTAGGGCTACTCCGTTGGCATAGCCTCAATAATTATTGAAATGATGCGTTTCGTTTCGCCTGGGTGTTGTTGTCTTTATTAATTCAATTAAAATAATTTGGTTAAATTAAATGTAACACTTCCATAATTTTAGTCGCCAATAACCGACTTCGTATCTTCCAATTCCAATTCAGAATTTTTCCATACGAGTATGGAATTGTATAACAATATAATTGGTCGCTCGACTGTCAAATAAAAGAATTGCGGTTAATGGAATGATGTATCTGCTGGTTTTTATACGTTTTCTTTGGCACAGGTCTTTAAATTGTTTAAATTTTGTGACTCTCAAGGAAGAGTTTTATTTTTGATATGTTTTGTATATTTTGATTGAGTATATCAGTGCTGAATATGATAAATTTGGTTTTAGTGAAAAAGCCCAGTGAGAAAAATCCTAAAGCCAGAGAAATGAGACTGGAATATAATTCGTTGTTGCTATTACTTTTATATGTCTAGTCTTGTATCAAAAATTTCATATATATTACATGTTAATATGTACTATATCAGGACCACTACATCAGGGCACCTGAAAATTGTACTAGGTGAACTTGTATTCTTTCTTGGTCCGTGAATCTGTTTCAGATCAGCCTGTATATTTTGCAATTTAGGTTAATAGGCAGTTCCTACCTGACCATGAGATTTAACTTAATATCTAGTGAATTAGTTTCTACTCTTCTTATGTTGGATTGCATAAAGATTTTTAACTATAATTAACTAACCAACAAGTTTGACTGTGACATAAATGGCAGGTAATATTTACTCAGAATCAAAGGTGCCTGGTTAGTAGATTAAAAATTATGGTACCGGGCCACTATAATTGTGAGAATATTATTTCTGTCAATGCCATGTATGTCACAGTCATACTTGCTGGTTGGTTAATTATTGTTAAAAATGTTGACATAATATGTCTTGTCAAATTTGAATGTCAATACACAAATGTTACCCTATAGGAATTTTGATTTTTTTACTTAAAGCATAAATAACACTTCTGTATCAGCAGTCATGTAAATGAGAATGAAAGGAGAAAACTTTCTAAAATTCTAAGATTGTATATTTTCTAAAAATGTAATTATTTAAAAGTAATGTTGGACTGCTTCTTTTTTTTCTTCGACAATAAAATTGAACTCAGTAAATCGAAATCATTTTCAAAAACCTAAATTGTGTTCGTAATTCGAAACTACAAAATAAAACTACATTTTCAAGATCTGTAAGTTTACACTAACAAAAATTATTTTAGAAAAAAATATGACGTGTATATCATAGCTGTAAAAATTGTGTCGATCAAAGTAGGTTTATAATAAGCGATTCATAAACTTTGTAGTTGTGTTGACACTAGTAATAAATTTAAGTTATGATAAAATAAGCACTTAACAGTTTTATGTTTTTTTCTGAAATCGCCTCGAAATTAGCTAGTTTTGGGTCTCGCGAAAGTTAATTATATAGCAAATAATTTCCCTTCAAGAATGTTTTAATTTTCAGGAAGAATATACTTATATGAGAGTAGTTTGGTAGCGACTCTTCTGTGTTATGTTATTTAAATTATTCCTAGCAACCAACAATGTAAATAATCCTATATACAGGGTGCTTATTAGGTTTAGACTAACGAACTAGTTTAGCAGAAAATGCTCGGATAGATCGTATTTATTTTATTTTTTAAACTCTCTATGACTGAACAGCAATCAAGTTTTTTATGGTTAACCCCATTTTTCCTCAGATTTTTAGTTTAAAAAAAGTTAAGCGCTGTTCATTCTTCCCGCACTGTGTATTTTTCAGACATATTAATAGGTACATTAAAAAAAATTAAATAAAATGAGTGTCTGATATGCTCAAGTGGTTTGTATACCTAGAAAACCCATTATTCCAAACTTTATCAGCACCCTGTATGCAACATAATTGCGAAATGCGTTTATGGCGTATATACCTACTGATTTAAATTAAGATTTTTTGATTCTAAAACCAGTATTTTTAACATCACTCCACTTTCTTCAACAATGTTGTAACATCTGATATCTTTTATGTATATCAAAGAAATGTTGTCACTGGCATTGGCACATCGTATTTAAGTGGTATATATTGCTAATTAATATAAGTTATATACAATTAAAATTATGCCAGGTCAATTAAAATATTAACTGAAAAATTTAGTCAAAAGCAGTGGCGCGGGGGGATGCCGGGCTGCATTTATGAATTTTAAAGGAAAACGAGTAACAACAATTATATTTTATAGTATTTTTCTATTAAACACTTATCTGACTCGTTACCCCCTTTTTAGACCTATTTTAAATCAACAAAATATAACCAAATGAAATAAAATATTTTTACAACAAAAATAAATGACAACCATCACTCTTCTTTACTTATTTTTAAAGACAAAAATTAAAACTAACTGCAAGATTTTGCGTATAGCCATGTTTAGTGTTGCTGTTAAGAAAGGAAAATCTTTATTTGACAAAAATTAAAGTAACAATTTTAATTGAGAAAACAATCTACTTTTTTAATGAAGAAGTGTAATAATTTACAATAAAAAATAGTGCGGGAAGAAACGAGAATGCTTCATTATGGATCCAAAACCTAACCTTTATACGAAACGGCACTTTAAGAACGAATATTTCGAAACCGAAGCATTTTCAACAAAAAACTGTTATCAGATTCGTAATCTACGCTCCAAAAGTACATGATTTCTAAAAAATTTGGTGTGGTGAGCGTATAAAAGATATTGACTTTATTTTTAAACATGAAAAAAAGCCCAAAAAAAAAACTTGATTAGAGTCATAGATGCGTCCTATGTGAAAATTTTGGATTGAAACCCAACATTCATAGTTTTTACAAATGTAGAAAAAGTTTTTCTTTTTTAAAATTATAGCTAGCTAGGAATATCAAAAAAAAAAAATTATGGATGGATTAGTTAGAGGAGGTAGCGGTAATAATTTAATTTTCGAAATTTAATAGTAGTTGGGTGAATTTTTAACGAACTTTGGGCGTGGCTCCAAAGATTTTGCATCTGTGGCGCTTTTCCGCCTTCCTAACTAACTACAAAATCATGAAATACATTTAGTCCAGAAAAAAAATATCCTAGTTACACCCCCTGAGCTCTCCCACGACTTTATTTCTAGTTGCGTCATTGTTTAAAAGTAATATCTCAGTAATTGACATATTGCTTCGGAGTAGAAATCAATAATCATTAACAAAAATACAATTACAAATTTAAAAAAAAATCTTTAAGCTTTATTTAAATATATTGATTATTATAATTATTGCGGTTATTTTACCATTTCATACTTCAGGCATTGTTTACTTTTTCCTTTAAAATTCGGTTTTGTACCACTTGCACAATAATAAATAGAAGAGAAGCTTTTCCAATTTTCGTCTTCAATTTTGTAAAACTATAAATTCAAGGAAGAAAGTGGACAATGTCAATGTCTTTTGATTTTTTGGGTACTTCAGTAAGTACTATCTATTTTTGAATTTGCGAATTGTAGATTGTTGAGGTGAAACGCAAAATGTCGTCCCTATACTAGATGCGTGTCTTGCCTTTTTTAGTGCATTTATCGTTTACATTCAATTGATTCCTACTACGGCGTGTTCACTACTTAATAATCTTTAAATACATGTTTTATAGATAATTTTTCAGTCTGTGGAGTTACATCAGGTTATAGAATCGCATCCTTACATTTCTTTTCACGATGCAGCTTATAATCCAAAAATTCCCACGCCTTAAGCGACTTAGGTATCCATCATTGTCAGTAGTTATGGTTTTCCCATGTCAAAATGAAACTAAGTAATACAACTTGAGTTGTTTTCACTAGCCATTTCAAATTTATTTACAACCATAAAAATCAAATTATTTTTGTATTACAATAATTGGTAGTCTGCATGAAACACAAATTAACTTATTATTCTAAATGATTATGACGATGATGATGACGTTAAACAATTTATGAATCACATGGACGTGATATTAACATACGCGTTAAAAATAAAATATACAGTGCTCGCCTAGAAGTCTGCATCTTATAGAAAAAATGTTTATTCGGGAAGTTTTAAGTAAAATTATTTTTTAGGTTGTTTTTGTTTAATTAGAAACCAACAAGTAGTCTAAAATATTTGACATATCGCATTTCAATCCATAAAAGCCACCTAAAAGTATCAAACGTCGGAAAATTACATTATTTGTCCAAATATCAACAAATGTCATAGGGAAAAGTTGTTTACATTTATATCGACTCTCTAAATTCAAAGTTTGGTGCAAAATTTTATAATTTTATGTTTTTTTCATATTCTGCTCAATAATAATACAACTTTTTTTTTTCAGTGTACATTTCTCCCGAATTTTCGATAAAAACAGAAAACATTATGTTAAATTAAGATAATTTTTATTTTATTCCATATTGTTAAGATTTTTAAATAATTCAATAAAAAAATTACACAAAACTGACATTCATTCAATTATTTATATCATAAAAAGCCTAATTGTTATATATTTTCCCAGCCTACTTGTAAGATTATTATACTTTAAGAATAAATACCTATAAAGTTTTATGACTTTTGTAAATTTTTAGAAAAACCTTGGTGAAAAGGGGTTTAGGTACGTAGTTTGTATTTAACTTAACTTAAGTGATATTTTTGTAGCTTTTTCGCTCTTTATAAGTTAGGAATATACATATTTATAATACAAAAATATGAAAATAGTTCAAGAATGTCCTTCAGTTCCCCACATCTTTTATTTAAAAAAATAAATAGTCGGCCAAATAGGAAAAAATTTATTTTTTTAATTTTGCACCAAATTTTGGATTAAGAATGTTTATGTTAATGCAAATAACTTTTTCTTATAACATTTATTGATATTTAGACGAATAATGTAATTTCCCACGTTTAAATAATTTAAATGACATGTTCATATTGAAGCGATATGTCAAATATTTTAGACTATTTTCTGGTATTTAATTAAACAAAAACAAACCAGAAAATACTTTTTTTTAAAACTTCAGGAAAAAAATATTTTTCCAGATAGTGCATACTTTTCCGCGGACACTGTACATATTAAAGGTATCTAAAAACAAAAAGCCTTGAATAAATGAAAATGGAAATATACAATATGGAAAGTTTTTTTCGTCCGCATTTGAACTAGATTACTAAATACGGAAATGTATAATACCCTTAGGGATGTTTAGTTCTATAAAATATGTTAGTTATTCCACGAGAAATTGAAGATAAAGGAATGGATCACCACATCACAATAATGTTTTAAATTTAGCTGTGTATCAAAGAAAAAGATATAACAATGAATATTACAATTGTTGATCTGAACTTTGCCGAAAAAACTGTATAGTTAATTTCTTATTAAAAAAAAATATTATGGAATGTTTTGTGTTGATATAATTAATATTACAAATCTTTTAGCACTTGTGTTTATTACAACTATGTTTTTGACTTAAATACATGTGGGTAGTATTGGATGAAAAAGTAACTATATTGATGTTCCATTGTATAAACCCTTCAAAACTTGATCCAATAAAGAAAGGCTAAGAAGTATAAGCTCACCACTTGCATCAAAGAATACAATCAGAAGTTTAATTTTTAAAATAGCGTTAAAGTTTCATTATGAATTATCCATGTAATAAAAAGCTTCTCAACTCTTTTAAGGTTACATTAATAAAAACCCACGAAAAATTAAGGATATCTAAACATTTAATAGCGTTGAATGATTTTGTATGCAAAATATTCGAAAGTTTCCTTAACATTTTAAATAATTATTATTTCCATATTTTACCTAATTGATTGAGATTGTGTCTGTATTGCAACATTTATTAACTATTTATACATAATTTTAAATCTAGTACTAAAATATTGATGTAAATAATTAGGTATTTCTAAAATAAAAGCCGATGCACGTGACGTTACTGTTGACGCCATTTTTATCATTTTCCAGTGCAAACCAACCAAGACCTTCTATATTTGTCAGTTTCTTGGACAGGTCCAATCAGTGTCATAAGCAAAACAATATACTTTGATTGGCATATGATGCATTCTACAATACAATTTAGGGTTGTTAACATTGTAATAATAGGATCACCGTTGCAACAATGTTACCAACTTTAAGTTGTTATTTGTAGAGGACCTGACCTTCTAAGATTTAAGGAGGAGACACTATACAGGAATTTTCATTAAAAAATAAGAAAAGATTTAACAATTATGATGGCTTTGGTACAGCTCACGGCCTTTCTTAAACAGGTTCAAACCAATTGGACACTAAAATGGAGGTCGCCACTGTCCATATGGATCCGTCAAAATGCTGAAACTGAAGGGCCGGTAATTTTGTCTCACTCCTGTTAAATGGAGAATGCTATGGTGCAGGGCATTCTATGCCGTACAAGGTTATTTTTTAGTTTTGCCATTGAGTAAATCTGTCGTAAGTGTACAAACAGAAAATGTCTTGTCGATATAACAAACTGATAAATACTGGTTTCGTAAATTACCGTTGTTTCAGTTTAGTTCCAATATGCTGAACTCTTGTTTTGAAAGTAACGAAGTTGATAATAATAGTTATTGTTTGATATGGTGTTAAAATTTGAAGAAGTTATAATACATGTTCTAACCCGTATTAAAAAACCGGGACCCTGGACCTTTTTATAAGGTCGTTTTTTTAGATAAAGCAGTTTTTAATCCTATTTTTCAGTTCTTTTACCATGTTATAGATATGTTTTTTAATTATAAATAAATAAATAGGTCTTTATTGTAATTTTAAGAGAAAAAATAAAAAATTACAATTGGCGGAGTTGAAGTTTAGCTTCCTATCTCAACCATGATAAACCGATGTGGGTAAACCTTAGTTAATACAACCTCAAAGTATTTTTCCATAAATTTATTTTTAAGTATACCGGCTTCGGCTGTTTTTTACACAGCCATAATCGGTTCCACAAAAACTACAATAATTAGGAGGTGGGACTGATGATAGATGTAAGAAATAGCTAAAACCAGTATCCGTAAAGATACACTTGATGAAAAATACTATGAAGTTTTATTAACTAATTTTCAAGATAATTTCATTAGAAATAGGGTGCATGTTTTTAATGATATGGCGATTTTATATAGCGGGGCAAATTAAAGTGTGTTTTTGTTCTAAGTGAAAAATATCCTGTTGAGTAATATTTTGCTTTTTAAAATATCATATTATTTCACATTTTTCGAAGGGATATACTTTTTATAATAAAAATCTTTTTATGAAAGGTTTTTTAATTCAAACGATTTTAAAACTAGTAAGATTTTTTTTAAATCACTAACGTGATTTAGCTTAAATAACGAAGCATATTCTGCTGGGTAGTAAATTAATAAGAGTGAAATTTTTTTCTTGGGAGATTAAGTTATATTTAAATCTGCAATATATGCAGACCAGTTGAAACTCTTCTATAAAAGCACTCAGGAGCATCTTCACGCCCTTAACTCAATTGTAAATAGAACGCTACTCCACTACTCATAGACGTAACTAGAGAATAGCTATGGGGGCTTAGCTCCCCCCTTCCCCCTCCCTGAATCGAGATTAGCCCTCTAGACCAATTGGGGTTTTTACATCCTTTTCTATATTATATAGGATAACTTTTTTTGGAAGTCATCTTTTTAAGGTGATGGATTTATTTCGCGTTAGTCTTTTTTTTGTAGAAGATATTTTCAGGTTTCGTAGGATTACATAGGATGAGGTTTAACGCCCCCCCCCCCCTCCCCCCATAAAAAAAATATACGTGTCTAGTTGTACCAGTGCTTCATAGTTCAGTTTACATGTTCATGGTCTGATGAAATAATGTAATTTATGGAATCTTTTTAGGATATTGTATGTCTTCTAAAATTGGAGAATAAGCGTAATGATTCGAAAGTTAAAGGTTGGGAATATATGACGGAACTTTATCAACAAATGATTAGTATAATTTATTGATAATAGTACAACAGTTCCAGTTTTTCTACAGGGTAATTAATAACACACTTTGATTCCTCCCGGTATAATATAGCCCTATCGATGATTTGACCCATCATAAAACATAATATGGTACATTCTTAATGAAGTTATCTATAAAATATTAATAAAAACTGTAAAAATAAGATCAAAAACTAAATAGTTACAAAGAAACAAACTTAGCAAAAATCCAGGAAGTAGGATTTTTTGATCCGCAATTTTGTATATTTTTCTTTAATTTCTTTTAAATGTTAGTTTATTATATATTTATGGCAACTTTAAATCGAATTTTTATGTCTACCATTATTTTTATTAAAATTGTGAGGTGTAATTATATTTTTCCTTCTCTTAAACTTTAACTCCTTCGGCATTTAATAGAACTTAAGAAAAGAATAGTTTAAAATAACATTACATGGCAGATTCACAACATTTTTTATTACAATATAAATTTTGATGGCATTAATGTAAGTCAATAATACTGTTCATCTTTTCGAAGGAAATAAAATGTCAGTAATCAGTCTTTTTCTGACAAAATTATTATTGGTTCACCGGTTCCGAACACTCTTCATTAAAACAAACTACTTAGAAGAAAACTTTAGGTTCTGGTAAAGAAAAAGTGTTAGAAATCGGCACACCCATAATACATCTTGTGAGAAAGAAGACTGGATAATAATCATTTTATTTCTTTCGTTTAAAAAAAACAATATTTTTTTATCACGTTGTAAATATTTATTTTAGGTAAATATGTATACTCTAACTAGAAAACAAATACAAAATTTTAAGGAAAGGAAAATACTTTCTTTAGTCAGTGTTCTTTTTGAAACTTATTTATATCCAAATAAAGATATATACTATCTATTGGGTAATGACTGGTATATTTATTGTTAAATTACTACTTAGTGGTATTAAAGTAAATAAAAACATTACAACATTCTTAACATACTAAATAACTTATTAACATATAACAAACAAAGGCTTTATTTGTGAAAATTCTTGTACTCATGTGTAACGTTTAATCTAGAACAATATATTTTACGAGATTATTATAATATAATACGATATGATTATTAAAACATTTTATTTATTTTGTTCAATAAATTGTTAATCATAAAGAAGTTTATTTACATATTTTTAAATAATTTATAATAAAATAAAATATTTTCTTTTTTTTTAAGAGCAAAACTTATTCTTTGTTATTTTCCTAAAAGATCAACCAGAGTCGGTTCAAGCGGAACTGCAAAGTGTGCCCCGAATGAAAGCGCCGAATAAAGGGCGCAAATGTTCACCTTAAATTTGATTATGTTTTTTTTTTATTTTCCGGACGCCTAAAAAGTAATTTGAAAATTTTGCACAAAATTAGGAATCGCCCATTAAATAAAATAAGCGTGGCAACTAATTTAACATAAAGGAATCAATAAAGGTTATGATGTTGCTTGGTTGTTGACACAATTTTGGTTATTACCCGTTATACCAGATGACACAACCAAATTTTTTCCGTAATTTTAAAAGTAAAGTATTTTAAAAGTAAAACATTTAAAAATTTGAGGAGTCTGTAATTTGCCATTTTTCGGCCAATTCAAACATTCAAACCCACATCCGGATTAACCGGAAGTGAAGTCAATTTTTAAATTGAAACCCCTCATTTTTATTCGATTATTAAATTCTGTAAAAAATTATCTTTTTAATGTATTATTATTTGTTTTAAAAATGGCCGCCTAGATCAATTTTCCTGTTGTCTAAAATGTCCACTTTGATAAAACAAGGTAAGCGGTAATTAGTAGGCCATGGAAACGTTAAAATGGTTCATTCTAACCTGCTTTATAATCTAAAATTGACTTCCTTGCAAAAAATGGATCCGTTTGGGCTATTTTATTTATTACCTATTTTAAAAAAAACAAGCTGATATTCGCGATTTTTTAAATGGCAGCTCATCCTTGTTTTATTATAATAAAATTCTTCATTTAATTTTCTTTCTAACGGTGTATCATAAGTTAATAATTATTATTTATTAGGTAATAGTAGAAATTAACAAGAAATATGATAAATGTATAACGTATAAGCCATGAGCAGGTATGTCAAAAATGAAGTGAATTTCAATTTTCGTAATTTTATTTAATACCATTTGACATTTTGGTCTAATAAAAGCAGAAATAACGTTTTTGTTTTCCGCGGCAGATGGGTCTAGAAATTACATTTATGATATTTCTTGTTAATTTCTACTATTACTTTAGAAATAATTATTAACTTGTGATAAACCGTTAGAAAGAAAATTAAATGAAGAAATACTATTGTAATAAAAAAAGTTGGGTTGCCATTTGAATAAATCGAGAAATTCTGCTTTATTTTTTTTTAAATAGGTTGTAAATAAAATAGCCCTTACGGATAAATTTTTTCAAGAAAGTTAATTTCATATTATATAGCAGGTTGAAATACACCATTTTAACGTTTCCATGACCTACTCTATACCACTTATCCTATTTTACCAAAGGTATGGACATTTTAGAAAATAAAGAAAAATTGATAGTGGCAAATGGCAAATGATAAAGTATTATAGGTTAAGAGACATTTGCTCACCTAAACCCGGCCCTGTGATCAAGTATACTAAAACTGTTTACATCAGTTGGAAGTATATAATATAGAAATATCAAAATAATAGGCCACGTGAAGTTATTTAAATGGGAAAAAAGCCTATTTAGCATTTAAACTATGTCTTGCCGTTTATGATTTCTTAGATTTCTTTTATTATCCTTATTTACTATATTTTCAAATTGAATATTTAAACACCGTTACAACTTTACAAGAATAATAGAACATTTTATAAAATTTCTTTTACCAACGGATTGAGCAAAACAGCAATAACTATTTGCTAGAAAAAAAACACATTCATCTATTCATACCGAACCTCACAATTTTATGCCGCATTGCTTACCCGGATGATATCAAAAAGAAAGTTGCCTGAACCCGCTCCCCCTGCACTATGATCAGCCCCGCCTCCAAAAGGCAAATACCGTTTATTACGGTCCTGGTCATCGATCTCTAAAAGATCTTGATCAGGATTGGGAGCGGATTCGGCGCCTTCTTGATCTGATGATTCTTCCTCTGCTCCTGCATCGGCTTCCCTGACCACCCTGATGTGTCGTTTCGCTATCGTGTTGGCTGAATCGTCAATTTCTTGGGTGGGAGACTGAAAAAAAGATACCTAATTTTATAACTAGAACAAGATGATAATATAGCTACATTTAAATAAAATGTATTTTATTAGTAACTGGTTACAAACATGGAAATTCAGTTTTCATCATCGAATAAGTTGCTTACACCAGACAAGTATAAATATATATAGAAGTTTCTGAAACCTACATCTCTAAATACTTCTTTCGGGTAAGTTTTCCCAACCTATTGTATCTAATACCAAAAACATGGGCCAAAAAAACGGCCTAATACCGGAAAGGGTGTTAACTAATATCTAGTGAAAATTTTGAAACGTTTTCAATTTGATGCTAATAAAAATGAAGAAAAGGGAAATTGCATCGATATAGTCACTACTTGCTGTTGGATACATCAATATTAAACACGTCGAGTTTACCAAAACGTTACTAGTAGTTTCCTGTACCTATACTTATTTGCGAATGAGCATTGTCTTTTTTTTTAGAATATTGAGGAAATTTAGCTTCAAGTGGCATATTAAGCTTGGAAAAAAGAAGAAAGTTTTATATTTTACCTATTATTAAAAAAATATATATAAAACATACCACCCTAAAGGCAAGCAGTTAAGATTTCAGTACACTGGATAGTACTTAGTGTGGCGTCAACTGATTTGTTAATTTTATAATGTGTAATTTATAACGTAGAATCACACAAATATCCTTAGATTATGCCGTAAAATTGATCCTGCCTATCTTAAACTATTGCTTTTGAAAGATAACATAATTATAGGTATAGGTGAATAAAAGCAGAACTTTCAAGTTCTGAAGTTTTATATTAAAAAAACCTGAATATGGTAATTACTGCAGTACAAAAATCTTATAAAAATCACAAGTTTTGACTAGATATGTGGCTTTGTTTGAACAAACAGAATGTAAGAATAGAAAGGAATGCAAGATGGAACCTAAAGTTTGCACTAAACAAAAATTAAAAGAAAGGAACAAATTATTAATGAATAAATTTTAAAATGTGAGGTAATTATAGGTTTTCTGGTTGAGAAGCATTAGTTTTTTTAGAATGTAAAAAATACATAAGTGTATTTTCATAATCTTACTTACGGGTACAATTAAATTATTTTAAGTGGCATGAACAAAAGAAAATGCCGATGATCAATAGTTGATATCCCCAATAAGAGGAAATTTGACATCGACTTATTTAATATTATTGGTTCATATTTATAACAAATTCATCACTCCCATAGGTCTATTCTTACTTAATATTAAATGTATCTAGTAATTAAGGAGAATGGCTTCTAAATTATGAAATTTGACTAAAGAAAGCTTAAGCTGCATCTCATGAATCCTTTTTAGTATGTGTTGAAAGCACTAATTAATTAGTTGTTGAAAAAAATGTGTTTCACATGTAGCCACTATTAAATTTATGAAATATAATAACGTTAATTATTATAAGTCAAAACACAATAATATTGTTTGACTAAACGTCACCGGGACTAAAGACAGCACGTCGTTTTCTTGCACTGTCAAGAGTCGACATAAGAAAAGATAATTGGAAAGGTAAAACAGGTGGTAAACGATTGATATATTGCCTGAATTTTACTAAACCGTGACATCGAAAAACCCAAAATACACTAGTTTGTAAAAAAATATGTTTTCCGTTGGTTTTTAAATTCTGTAACATGAAAGATTATTCTAGTCGATTTATCTTAATTTTAAGTTCTTTGACTCGGATTTTTTAACTCCCATCATCTTTAATTATTTTCTACATACCTTTACTGGCGATACATTTTAAATGAGACTGAAAAAAAGTTATTTGACCAAATTAGAGATTTTAACACATGCGTTAGTCTTAAAGTAAATTAAAAAAACTGAATACAATTTACTACATTACAATATATGGTGGTTGCTGGAGTTCGATAATTTTTCTAGTAGGTGATTGCCAAGAGTTGATCCAAACCCTTTCTAGATTACATACTTTGCTTAGGCTTTGTTTCAAAATGAACACAAGTCCAGATTAATTTTAACTTTTTGTGTTTATTAATGGTCATGGTGACAAGAGTTTTTTTTTAATTATATTTCAAACTTGCTTAATAGTACCAGTCACATTAGACATACCGTGCCTAATTCAATATTACCTTTAAAAAAATTAATTATTTTTAAACATAAATTCATATAACAGCACATATGCGATTTAAGGAAATTTATGGGTATTTTAATATGCAAGGTATAAAAGTAGGCATAAGCAATAAAGCAGAAACATATCGCCTTCCAGAGTTGGTAATGTATGACGCTAAATGTGTTTACAACACAATAAAAGTTTTTACAAACCGACAAAAACGTATGACTTGCAAAAAGCCCTATACCATACAGAAGTGTAATATTATTAAAAAGTGTGAAACAAAGAAATGTGACATAGAAATAACAACTAATAATTAAAGACAGTCCCTTTAAGTTCTTATATCCGGGATAATCTCCTTCTTCAGCAATAACATGAAGATGAGAAGAAACTGGTTGATCCAGATTTGTCAGTTATTCAGATGATCTGGTGCCTTGCTTTTTGTATATGTGACTACCCAATCAAATAACGCAAGAAAAAAATATATTAATTATAACCTTTACCGCTGCCTTTTAAATTGTATTAAACAAAAAAACACTTTACCTTAAAGTATATATTTAATAAATACATATTAAGGTGGAAATAAAATGAAAATCTTTCCTGGGATCAGTATTAAAGATGTTGTTACTTAATTTTAATCTCTATCAATGTCACACTAAGGATATTCCGAAAGAATAAAACATAATTCAAATGAACCAAATTTTAAACATAAACTCAACAACCTAGTGTCTTTTTCTTCATCATGCTCAAGTTTAAAATAAGATTTATTGAAAAGTAAAATAAAAGATTAGGAAGTCACAAATACAAAAGTCCTGCAAAAAATCCATGCAAATAAGTCATTGACATACAGTCAATGATATGTTGTCATAATGAACACAAAGTATCATACTGTGTAAAGCGTTACCGCATTATCTGTGACAGGTTCGACTTCTTTTTCTAAACTGGCAGATGTGCTAGCATCAACTCTATTTGCTATATTGGCGGATGTGCTAGCATCAGTAGAATCATCTTCCTCATCGTCTTCGTAATCCTCATCTGGTGGAAAAGTGGGGAGGACTACATTAACTCTTTGTCCCCCACTTCCACCACTTGATCCACCACTTCCACCTAAACCGCCGCTTCTTAATATAGCTCTACCAAATACTCTGAATGCTGTGCTCGTTACATTTTGGATTACATTGTCTAATACCTAAAATGTATTGGAACATGCTGTATAATATAATATAACCAATTTTGTTTATTAATTTTTTTTAGTCGAGCCAGATTAATTATAACTGAGATGGTAAAAATTATAAATACTATACCCATACTATGTCTAAATACAACATTTTAAAAAGCATATAAATTGTAGAGGTATGCTGGTTTATGAAAAGTGGTTAAAATCGACGATAATCAACTGGCTTATTAGTGTATATAATTTATCACCTCTGGATTCTAAATAAATTCTTTGTGGGTCTCAAAGAGCTTATAAACACAGATCACACTCGAAAACCATCCTTAATGACATATTTTTAATGAATTAATGATTTAAGCTTCAGTGCTACTTATTTCACTTTTAAAAATGGGTTTACGCGTTTTGAATTTTAAGAACATTAATAATTTCCTTTGTTCATAACAGGATGCAAATTGTAATATTTGAGCATATTAATTATGATGTAGACTTTTTAATATGTTATTCTTGTAAAGTAAAGAACTGTTGTCAAAGGTATATGTACAAGCAAAATATGCAATTAAATATATTAGAAATTTATCATTTTTACCAATAAGAGCTTTTTTGTTTAAATGAACTAAAGAGATTTTTATTGCAACAGCGCATTGATAAATCATACTTTAAAAGTCTAATTTACAGAGAAATAAACATTTTCGATTTTTTGAAAACTATAAATACAACATTTTTTTGACTCATTGACTCAGGCTGAAGGACCTCGGTCGATGGCCTATTGAGCAATCAATAAAGTTCTTATAAATAAAAAAAAAATGACTCATTAATGACACCAAAGTAACTTAACAACATCCTGTAATTTACCTGTGATAATGGAGGACAGAATACCCCGACTAGTTTTACAAAACTATTTACTCCTTGTAATAATCCTGGTAAGTCAATATTTGATAAAACACCTGCTAATCCTCCTGCGCCTCCCCCAACTGAGGCTCCTGCTGATACCTAACAAGATTTATAATTCATTCATAAAATGTAAATTTTGTTTACTACGTCCATAGTCAACCATTTCAAAACTAATAGGAAAACTGCAAAACATATTATTTCTAATACCAAACCATTTGGGTTCATCAGTAGAAGTTTTTTAGGTATCTTATGGTTTAGGATTTATTTCTCAATATGATGTTACCCTATGGCATGAATCGCTAGCTCAATGAAGCCGCGTGTTTTTCCATTACCTCTATAGAAAGATATGTATGAAACAGTTCACGCTGAGGAAAGACGTAATGATTACGCCACATCTCTTTAGGCAATCCTTAAGCGGGGAAACTTAAAATAAATTATAGGTAGTAGCTTGGATATTAGGAGACTGGGCGACTAGGTCACCCAGCGTATCCGCGACTAGGCATGCTGGTCGCTACTCTACTTCTGTCTCTTGAGTGACCCAAAATAATTATAATGGGGTAAAAATTCATGAATGTGCGGCCTATAACTCGCGACTGCGTGACGATAGTATCTATCGTATGAGGAATAGCGGCCACTCGAGTAATCTAGTCGCCCAGTCTTCTAGTCTCCACGCTACTACAGTTTTTAAGTTTTTCCGCGTGGGGCCTACCTTGTGTGAATTGTTTCATATGTTTTCATAGACGAAAAAATACGCCGCCGTTCACTGGCAAGCAATTATTTTAGGTAACAAAAGTCTTGGTGAAAGATAATAGCAACATTGCCGGATTGTTTGTTTAATAATATTTAAAATTTAACCCAACTTTCACATTAATCGTATATTCCTAAAACTCAAAACAACAAGACATTTTTAGTTGCAAAAAATAAATCATTACGTTCCAATAATATCTTAGTTGAATCAGTGACCCCCTTGATTGAATCAGCAATTCACTTATGCTAATAACTATATAATATAATATATTATAAAAGAATAATTTAATAAAAATATTATAAATGTATTACGTAATGAGTCATAACATTTTAAGCTTGTCGACCATTACCGTTATATTATTGTGTCTGCCAAGATCTTCACTTTCACCCACTTTCTTTACAACCTTGGCAAGTTCGTTCAACGTGTTTTGCAACTTAATATTCAATTTGTAAAATTTAATATTTTTCTGTGACTGCTTTCATATTTCATTTTTCTGTTTTAATGGCTTTATTTACATTATCAAAAGCATTGAACTGATATTCAATGTTAAAGGTAATATTTTTATTTCAATCTTTGGTCTTTGGTAAAATAAATGGTTCAGCATATTTAGGTTTCATAATTAACACCTAATATATAATTTAACAAATTTTATAAAATGTTAAATAATATTCCTTTAATAATATCTTAAAAGTACGAAGGCGTAGAGGGGCCATGTAATTTTTTTTCTTAAATTCCGACTTTAAACTTGGAATATTACTTAATTCCGAGTTTAAACTCGGAATATTATTAAATTCCGACTTTAAACCCGGAATTTTACTAAATTCCGACTTTAAACCCGGAATATTACTAAATTCCGACTTTAAACTCGGAATTTTACTAAATTCTGACTTTAAACTCGGAATATTAGTTATAATTAAGTCGGAATTTAGTAATATTCGGAGTTTAAAGTCGGAATTTAAGAAAAAAAAACTACATGACCCTCTCTACGCCTTCGTATAAAAGAACTCTGAGATTTCAATAAAATATTAAAATTGTTATATTTAATTTAAAACCCCGATTTATACGTCAAATGTACCATCAATAGGTACCCGGTTAAATAGTCATTATTTCAAAAAAAAATTGGGTTTTAATAGTGGTTTGTACAACAAGAATGGATATGATGTTTATATCTTACGAGGAAGTAAATTGAACACGACACCATAGATGGAGTATGGACAATCCACTCGTTGAACAGTATATTTATTTAACGACCAAACCTATGAACCTTATGTTAAAAAATTTTAAAAAGTTTGCAAGCTGCCGGGCTTGAACTCGCGACCATTGTATTCAAAGTTCACCTTTTTGCCTGTTCGGCCAAATGATCATGTTAGAGATTGTAAAACAAACTAAATAATAATTCTACTCTGAAAATAATTTGCACATCGATAAGACTATAAAAAATGCGTACCTATATATTTTGTTATATTAAACAAATTAATGACATATTATTGTACCATATACATAAATTATACAGGGTAATTCCTAAGTTGATACTTCTTTTTGAGCTGCGTATAGAAGGCATTAAAATAAACAACATTTTCAAATATCTTTTTTTTTTTAACTCAAAAATAAAGTACTTATATTCATTTATTACCCTATGAATTAAATACGGTTTTGCCTAACTTGCCCGTTGAATAACATTAAGAAAATTTCTGGATGTGGGATGAGCCCGCAAGGAAAAGCGTTCTCCGTACTTTTACGACACTCACAGTAAATTAGCACCATATCTATTAGTTCATTGTTTTCAAATTTTACCTATTTCATGTGTCACCAACTTAAAATTAACTTGCTTTAGAAAAACACACTACAGTGGATTGCTCAACACCACCCGTAAATTAAATGACTAATAAGAGATAAGAAAACCAACAGAAACTATAGCGGGCTATGTTTTGGTGACCAGGCACTTAGATTTTTTACTTCTCTATCTCACCTATGTTTGAGTTTTTTGAAAAAAGATATTTGAAAAAGTTAGGCAGAACCGTATTTGATCCATAGTGTAATAAATGAATGCAAGTACCTTGTTTTTGAGTTTTTTGAAAAAAGGTATTTCAAAATGTTGTTTATTTTAATGCCTTCTATACACAGCTAAAAAAGAAGTATCACCTTAGGAATCACCCTGTATAATTTAGTGTCTTAAAAAAGAAGGCAAATCCCCGGTAAATACAATACATTGATTAATTTGCAGGATCTTTAAAAGGACGCCACAGAGGTATCTAATGTTGGCACCAATATTGTGAACTAATGGTAAATTTCCGGATTTGTAAGAAATAAAGATCCAAAGCACAGAGGAATGATAGGTCGGCGCTGTCCACAAAGTGAAAAGGGACATTTTTACGCACAGTGTTATATTTGTAGGACAGTAATGAATATGAAATTTTTCAGTACAGTTAACTGGAATAGCATACTTTCTCGTCACTTAAGTGTGAAGAAAACAGCAAATATCCATGTGGTAGTAAAAAAAATCTTTTAACAAAGACTATAGTAAGTTATTTTATTTTTTTTTAACTACCAATAATACCTTTTTAACATTGAATCACTAAAGTTTCTCTAACGTAAATTTTAGACCAATTTCATGAAATATAGTTAAAGTTTTCTAATTCTTTAAATCTTTAATTAAACTTGGCTTTTCACAATTAAATGACTTTAAAAGCATATCTACAGGGTGATTCCTAAGTTGATACATCTTTTTTAGCTAGGTATAGAAGGCATTAAAATAAACAACTTTTTCCAATACCAAAAAACTTAAAAATAGCCGAGTTACAGAAATAAAAAATCTAAGTGCGGGCCTGGTAATCAAAACGTAGCCCTTTACTTTATATTAGTTTTCTCCGTTTTTTGTATTGTTAGTCATGCATTTTACGGATCGGCCGTCAGTTATTTATTTTGGCAATTCGCTGCGTGGTGTGGTTTTCTGAAGAAAATTGATTTTAATAAATTGGTGAAAATGGTAAAATTTGAAAACAATGAACTAATTATGGTGCTAATTTATTGTGAGTGTCGTAAAAGTGCGAATGTTTCTTCTCTACACCCAGAAGTTTTCTTAATGTTATTTAACGGGCAAGTTAGGCAGAACCGTATTTGATTTGTAGTGTAAAAAATGAATGTAAATACGTTTTCGTAGGGTAATAGATGAATGTAAGTACTTTCTTTTTGGGTTTTTTGAAAAAAGTTATTTGAAAATGTTGTTTCTTTTAATGCCTTCCATACGCAGCTAAAAAGGAAGTATCAACTTAGGAATCACCCTGTATACCGTGCACAGCGAAGTAATTCTACTGGTAAAATTTCATAGATTCTAACGTCATCATTATTATGTCACCAGAAGTGAATATTAACGGCGCAATGGTAATGACCCACCCTTACACGTCATCCATATGCTTAGTTTCTATATTTTGGATAACAACTTAACGTCTTCTGGTATATTAAGCTATTGTTTTTTATAGTTAGCAAGAACAATACCATTAATGTTCCATTAATAAATTTCACTAAAGTTTAACAAAACCCACTGAAAACACAATCCCATCAAAATTGATGTCCATGAAAGTATTCTGTACTTTCATTTTTTAGTGGTACCAACGTTAGACTTACAACAAAGATTAGGATCATCTCTCAGATGATTTTTTAATATCTAATAAAAATAAATGAACTATAGAAGCACTTCTTCACAGTGAAAGTGGGTTTTGATGAAGGCCATGCATTAAATCGCAATTATGTCAATTGACTCGTATTTCTTCACTTTAAAATAAAAGATTATAATTTGAGTTCAAGGGTTTATTTTTTGTCTAACACATATATTAATAATGTTTTTTAAACTTTACGCGTTTATTTTGAGTGTCTCAATGATTTGTGGTGGAACCACAGACATAAAAGAAACAGGTGGAACTATAGGGTTACTTTAAAATAATAGCAAATAAAAAAGTGTTTGTTAGGTATCAATCGGTTTTTGTACTTAAATCAAATAAACCTAAAGAGTGTCAACATCCTAAATTCCTTGGTCTACTTCAAAACTAATGTTGATATTGATGGATCGTTATGAAATTTATATTATACAGGGTGATTCCTAAGTTGATACTTCGTTTTTAACTGTGTATAGAAGGCATTAAAATAAACAACATTTCAAATAACTTTTTTAAAAAACTCAAGAATAAAATAGTACATTCATTTATTACACTATGGATCAAATACGGTCCTGCCTAACTTGCCCGTTAAATAACAATAAAAAAAACTTCTGGGTGTAGGATGAGCTCGCAAGAGAAAGCGTTCTGCGTATAATCTCGAAGTAGCAGCCGCACTTTGACGACACTCTCCGTAAATTAGCACCATATCTATTAGTTCGTTGTTTTCAAATATTATCATTTCCACGTGTCACCAATTTAAAGATTAACTTGCTTCTGAAAAACACACCGCAGCGGATTGCCAAATAAATAACTGACCACAACGGAAAGTATAGCAGGTTACGTTTTAATGACTAGGCCTGCACTGAAATTGTTTACTTCTGTATCTCGTCTATTTTTGCGTTTTTTTGAAAAAAGGTATTTGAAAATGTTGTTTATTTTACTGCCTTCTATACACGGCTAAAAAGGAAGTATCAACTTAGGAATCATCATTCATCATGTATTGAATTTTAATGTGTAGAATACATTAATTACATTTGTTGTTGTTGTTTTTATTCTCGTTTTGTTACTGATCTGCTAGCTACCTATGCTATTACATCATATATTAAATAGTATCTAACAACAACACAGATGTCGCACCCTGCAACATCTTGCTGGTGTGCTCCACCAGATACTGTATAAGCAGTTTTGAGTTATTCCTTTCTTTCGTCGGATCCTAGCTCTACTGATGAGCCATGATATGGTGAAACGCATCTAGGGATGGATCTGACGAAATGAAAGGAAAATCTTTACTTTATTTTATATATTAAATAATTAATATATGAAAAGCTAGATGTCACCCCTAAATCCAAATAACTAAATTTAAAAACTAATTACAATTTTAAACAAACTATCGTTATTTTTGTGTGTTACCCTTCAGCGCTAGTGAATAAAATTGCAAATTATTTACTGACATAATTAATTGTATACCTTAATTAGTAGAAAAAATCTATATCTTTTATTTGATAAACTTCTTAATAATTTAAGTTATATGCAATATGCTACAGATATCATAATAAATTACATATTTTAATTAAATAACATGGTTAATTCAAATATAACTAGAATAGGAGGTTTTTATCAATGCCTACATACAGGGTGTCCGGTAACTTATGGGCCGTAGAGTAACTGGAGATACTAGACATCAAACTAAGCCGATTAAGTCATATAAGTTTTTTCGGATTGTTACTCGTTCTAGAGATACAGGGTGTTGAAAGTAAAAGTTTATTCTCGAAAATAAGCCATAATTTTAAAAGGGTTTAATGAATCAAATTGAAAGTTGGCAATATTATATTTTTATGAGCAAGAAATAAGAATTTTTAGAAATTTTTAAGTTTCAAACTAGAGGGCGCTAGTTGCATACTCTGGGCTTCATAAATCTATGATTTTTTTTCTTACCTGTGATATTAGGTGTTTTTCAATTATAGTTTCTTAAAAAGGGCATTTTCTGAGTCAAAAAGGTATACTTGATTGTTCTTAATATCTTTAACGGTTTTCGAGATATTTCCCTTTAAACATCCCAAAGCATAAAAAAACATAGTACATAATTAAATTACCAAAAAAAAAAAATGACAATCCGAAAAAACGTATATGGCATAATCGGCTTAGTTTGATGTCTAGTATCTCCAGTTACTCTACGGCCCATAAGTTACCGGACACCCTGTATATTAAATAATTTCTTATTAGAAAAAGTCTTTTATAGATTTGGAGACTTATGTCAATATAATTTGATTTGATAGTCGTCACAATCCAAAAGTAAATTAATTATTAATAAAATCGAAGAATTCTCAGTGCTTCATAACTTATACGTCATTAAAATCGTACGAATAAAATCGAAGAAATATATTCAAGTCTAATTTCATAAATAATAGAGATGTGCCTAATGTCCCGATGTACGGGTTCATAAAAGGTGTTTAAAGTTTCGAATCAACAATCTATGTCTAGTCCAAAACCAATGTTATCCATACATTTGATAGATCGTTCAAAAGCACTTAGAAGTCCCTAACACTATGTTTAAAATTCCAAGTCCGTATTTAAAAAAAAATTACTAGAGGTAGGTAGGTACCTAAAGAATGAAACCTTGAATTTAAAAACTAATAACACTACCTTATGGAACGTAAAAAACGGCAATGCGAAATTTTTTTTTTCAAATCGAAAATGGACAAAAAAATAAAACCCAAAACTAAAAATTTTGGATTTTCTCGAATATCTCCAAAAGTATTCGGAATATTTACAATTTTCTTTCACAAAATTATTATGCCCCAAAATAAGCAACTTTGCCTCAATTTAACCATCTTCGAATCTCTTACAGTTTTCAAGATCCCCTGGTACGCACACGAATTTGTAGCACACTATATAAATATAATCAACATTATACTGGGTGTTGCATCATCGAGCGGGACATAGGAAATCCCATGTAATTTTAAATGGGGTCAATTATTGGCTTCCCTAATTATTTTAGAGAAAAATTCTATTTAGGTTTATTAAAGAGCACTAAAACCCACATTCAAAAGAATAACTTTAGATATTTTTGATGAGCCGGTTTACGGGTTATCGCCGATTTCTTTTTAACTATTTCTTCTTTTTATGACCCCGTATTTGCGGGCACCAGTCAAGGTAAAAGATGACTGGCAAATAAAGTTGTCATTTTGAAATGTGTGCTTTATTGTTATAAAAACTCGTACATCGAAAATATTAGCCATGAATTACACTTCTGAAGAAAAAATATCAATGATTAAATGGTATTATCGAGGAAATAGTTATCAACATGTGTCAGACATGTTTGCTGCTCTGTATCCGAATAGACCGATACCTGTAAAATCTACAGTCGAAAGGACTATCAAGAAATTTAAGACAAAAGGCACTGTAATAAATAACTGCAGATGTGAAGAAAGGCAAGAACAAAGAAGAAATTATGGGGACTTGCAATATGAAAAGTACCAAGACCTAAGAGATAGGGACGAAATACGACGACAGGTGTTTTGTTTTGATATGATTGAAAGAGCAAACATGGATAAGGAATTTTTTTTAAACATTTGTTTCACTGACGAATGCACATTTACCTTAAACAATGAACCCAATGTTCAAAATTATCTCATCAAAGAAAACCAATACAGGTTTGTCGAAGCAAGGACGCAATATCCACAAGAAGTTAATGTTTGGGCTGAGATTTTCGGAGAACATATTATCGGGCCATTATTTCTTACACGAAATTTAAATGCAGAATATTTTTTGGAACTACTTGAAGATGATATTTTACCTACTTTACATGATGCCGCCAGGGAAAATCAGGAAGTTTGGTACCAAATGGATGGCTGCCCGGCACATAGTACCCTGGCTGTCCGGGAATATTTAAACCGTGGAAATGTGATTGGCTTAAATCATACAGTAAATTGGCCAGCCAAGTCTCCTGATTTATCGCCAAATGATTTCTTTCTCTGGGGCCATTTAAAAAACAGGATATACAAAGATAAAAAATACATTACATTACATTATACATTACATGAGATTTCCTATGTCCCGCTCGACGATGCAACACCCGGTGTATAAATAATAAAATAAATAGATGCTCATTTATATGGACTTAATCCAAACAAATTCCATATAATGTATTGTTTAATCAAAGTCTTGATACAAAGTTAATGGTGAATTACGATGGAAACAATGTAAATATGTAGAAAGACTTCAACATTGATCGTATTGTGGCTTGGACAATAAATAATTTTTAATAAATATAACATGCAAATTTTATAATGATTTTAATGTTCTTTTGGCTACCCATGCATATTGTCAATTGACAGTAAATTTATTTCATTGAAAGAAATTATTTGCATGATAATTTATTACTTGCCTTGATAGCGTGTCGTCACATACATACAAATGACTTTAAATCACCTATTAAAATTAGTTGCAAGACAATTTATATTTTAAATCAAATTGATATGACATAGATATTTTCAAGTGCCAATCACTAGCAATTTTGTTGCAAAAGAGTTGTATAAACCGATAGTTTTAAGGTTTGTTCAGTCCTGTAAGTGGATAATTGTCAAGAATAAGGAATAAATTTTAATTTCTGTTTAGAACTTAATATATTTATGTCCCATCTACATACCACCCATACAGAAGATAGTTTTTTAAAATAATTATTATACCTTATTTTATTTCAAACAACATCAACCAAATTAATATTTACACAAAAGAATAATGAATGAACTTGAAAAAACCAAGACAACAGGACATTGATAGTATATTATTAACCAAGGTTTAGACAGCTGCCATTATTGCCAGAGCGTCGAGTTTAAATCACGAGAAGCGTAGCTGGCTAAACCATGGTTAATATAATTTTTTTTTCACTACTAACACATTTACAAAATACCTATTTTGATAGTATTAATAATTATAAAAAAATGTTTAGATATATATTTTTCCTACGACTACCTATGAAAATGAGAAAAAAAGCTCGGTTAATTTGGCTAGAAAGCGCCGTATATCACACGCGTGTTAAAAAAATATTTTAACACTAGTGTTGAAATATCAAGGCACATTATTTAATTTAAACATATGGTGCCAATTTGGCAGACAACCCTTATTTATTAAAAAGAAGTAGTTGTAAAGTGTTTAACTTATTTATCATGTATTTGTCGAGTGATTCAGAATTAGAGTGTGAAAATACGGCATTTTAAATTATAAATAATCTATTACCAGAAAAAGAAATCGTGCTGAAGAGAGTGTCATGTATTAAACAATAAATCTTCAACGATAGCGTAGAGAATAAAGCCACGGCCAACTTTATAGATGGCCGCGATAGAGCTCTAGCCTACAGATCGCAAAGTCAAAGGTTTAAATCCCATCAGGAGTCTTTGACTTTTTTTTATAAAAACATTAAATAATTTATAGAATTATTTTGAATTAAAATCTTTGTTGTTGGGTGAATTTTGAAATTTATGTTAAATACATCTTTCGTTGATTAAATTTAAAATTTTTTATTCTGGTTAATCTAGAAGTCAATCCAGGATTAGTTATTCCTATGATATATAATATATGAAAAAATGAAAAAATTAAACTACAAATAAAGGAAAAACCTACCGACAAACTATGAAACCAGATATTAAGTGGAACATAATCCTAAGTATGCTAATTTCAACACTAGTGTTGATATTTTTTTTCAACATTAGTGTTGAAATATTTTTTCACAAATCGACAAATCAAAGGCTATTTTAATAATTCTTTGTGGCCGTAGGAAAAATAGTGTACATTACTCGTGTGAAAGTGATTATTCTAAAACTCGGAGGATTTCCGCACTCGGCTGACGCCTCGTGCTAAATATCTCCACGTTTGAGAAGTATTTCTTGTTATGTAATATACTATAATAGATGGCTTCTGTATTTTTTTTCAATCAAGTTACCTATGCTTTGGAATTGGCAAGTTAATTTCTTTTGATCTTGTCAGGTGGTTTCGTTAATGTCAAATTTTGTTTTTGGCGATGAAATGACAAAGTAAGTTTTTGACTAATTTATTGGAACATTACTGATTTTGAGCTTTATTACGACTCGAGTACTATTTTTGTAACGAATAACGCCCAATATTTTTCTCATAGCCTATATTTATTATTTACAGTAGTGATACTTGACGACATCGAATCTCTAAGAATCGAATATCTATTGTTAATTATCTGGTTGCCTACCTACAAGAAATCACTGTCCATGATCTTATTGTAGAATCAACAAATCAAGTTACCTGTTATCAAATAAATTGTTTTCACTATTAACCATGGTCAATAATAATGGTCAAGGTCAAGAAAACAGATTTCAAAGGTTAATAATCGGCAATAATGGCCGTTTTATAGGTTAGCATTGGAAAATGTAATAATTATTATATTTACAACAAATAACGTTTTTGAACTTCTATCAGTAAAGTATCTTTCAAAAGATTTTTTATTAACTCAGTTTTTCCACACAAACAATTTCTATTTAATTCTTACGATTTTTTTTAATATAAATATTTTTTCTGTAATTAAAGCGAATGAAAACTATTACTGTGAGACATGGAAAATTATGCTGCGAGATTTTAATGGTATATTTATTTACTCTGTTCGTATTGGGAATAAAAGAGTTTGATGAATATTTTTTTAAAATTTACAAATACACCTTAAACGTGAATTTAGATTATCAAAAATATTAAAATGTTTGTAATACGCATATGATATCACTTATAGAGCTGTAAGACTCGAGGCAGGTCCAAACTTTGTATCGCCTCTATACAGCTTAATCGCGTCTATGTGAGGAATCCTTAATGATTAGAGAGATGAAATTTGGCGTACTGATGGAAAGCCATAGCGTAAACAATTTTTTTTTTTAAATTTTGCGGTGGTCTTCTTGCTGAAAAAAAAATTCCACCTACCCTCACAATTTGTCAAAAAAATGGCTCGTCAAAAAATGACATTTTTCTTTCAATTCTGAGCCTGACGTCTTAAGAAAGTTATAAGTTATATAAAAGTCTTGTCCTTACTTAGATAACAATAGGCAAAACCCATAAATTGACCCAAACCCGGGTAGTACTACCTGCACTTGAGAAAAAGAATGAATTTTGCAATGATATCAATGACAAATTATGAAAGTGGCTTAAATATTCGTTGGATCACTCTGTAGCCCCCTTGCACACCTAATGAGCTTTTATTACTCTAAACCTTTCTAAAATAGACTATATATGCATACATGCATTTTCCCATGTACATCCCAAACTAATAGTATTTTTTTGGTATATTTTTAATAAGAAATTTTATTGTTATATATTACATTACTTATTTATAATTTTTTGTTTCACAATACTATAGTCAACTTTTATTTTGTATCAAATCTGTAAAACTTATACAAAAATATGACCTACTTTCGGTTTACCTCAGAGACAAATGGCCATTAAGTTTCAACATACTAATCTTGCACGAAGTAATTTAGTAATTTAAATATATGCACACGTTCAATTGTGCATTTTAATATTACATGTTGTAATGAACATTTTTTAAAATTGTCATAAAACAAAAAACTGTTATTTATAATGAATTTTTGAAAAAATTGTGGTTTTCAATCTTTTTCCAAATTAAAGATAAATTGCTTTAATAAAGTCGTTAACATATTTTACAGTGCATTAAAAATACATATAGTTGGTATACGTATAGTTCCATGAAAACTTAATATTTTAAATTAGTATTTACCCAATAGTTGGCATTTTTCATTATTTCTAAAAATTAACTACTTAATTAACCATTACTGGTATCTTGTAAACGGTAAGTGTTACGAAGATCATTAGTGTAGAGAAAATGTGTACATTTTAAGGTTTTTTTTAAGATCTAGTACCTGGATCTTAAAAAAGCTTTAACAATGATTTTTAAATTGGAAAATATTTTTGCCGGCTCGATTAAAATTGAATAAGTTATATGACCGAAGTTGGTGAGAGAATTTCAGGTCCCCCGTAGCGCAATTGGCAGCACGCTTGACATGTAATCGAGAGGTTCTGGGTTCGAATCCCAGCGGAGGCATAAAACTTTTTCAATTTTAATCGAGTCTGTATGCCGGCAAAAATATTTTCCAATTTAACAATGATACCTCTAATTTAATCAACTTCGTAGAAGTTACCATTTAGAAATTACCAATAGTTATAAGTCAATTTAATAGTTACCACACTGTATAAACAATATTGTTGCTACTCAAAATTTTACTACCACATGGTAATAATTAATTAATGAATATATTTTCCATTTTTCATTAAAGCTAAAATATTTTAAATCGTTAATTATATTCATTCGTTTACCAGTTTGGGAAACGTTTGTTTAATCAACAATTACATGGAAACTTTTCAATATTTTGGCTTATTACGCGTATTTACCCAGATTGGTATTTCCATTGACAAAATTTCTAAATATTTTTAATACTTACCAGAAGACATTAAGAAAAATAATATAGACTTGATTATTTTGCGTAAAATTAAAATAAAATGTTTTAACAGATACCTACAGAAGTAACATAAATATGATGTACAAACTTTTAATAATAAACTCTTGTAAACGGAATTTCAGCTGCATATTTATTTGTCTATAATGTCCTTACAAAGTTGCAAATTTCAATAAGCAAATAAAAATGTAAATTTATCGTTGTAGAGTTTGTCGGATAATGGTCAATGATAAACCTTAGATGAATTATTTATTTAGTCGACGTTTCGACCTAAATTAGGTCATCCTCAGGACTATAATTCTAGATCCTCTGTGTTAAAAAATTCAAAAAGTACATGCTGGGTATGGAATAATATGTGCATATTACTGTATATTTTATTTTAGTAGTTATTGGTAAAGGCAAGTCCCTTGTTCAAATATAAACAAGTTTTTCATTTTTACCATTTTTGGATAAACTTGGTCAAAATATTTTGTAAATAATATATTTTTATTACATACCTGGAGACCTGTGGAAGCAGGAGCAGCATATACTGTGAATAGTAATACACTAAAAACACACGCGGAACTAATTAACCACTTCATACTGACTAGACTAGAATATCTGAAACAAAAAAAAATAGGTTAGTGGATGCACAAAATAGAAGAGCAATTTTTCATTACTTCTAATGCACCTTCACCATTGGAGAATAAATATTCGTTACTATCTAGAGGCATGGGCTATTGAAAAATTGACAGTCTCAAATGTTGTTAATGTATTTATTAATAACAAATATTCTACCTAAAGTAAGCAATATCTACCATCAAAGCGAAACGAAAACATACTTCTTTGCAATTAAAATTTAAAAAATATCATTTTATAACTATTTGTAAATGTATTGAGTTTTTAATAGTATACGATGCATATTAGATTTTGCTTCTTTCGAGTATCCATATACAGGATGTTTTTTAATTGAGTGCCGATACTTAAGATTGTGAATCCTTAGGTGACTCGAAGAAGAAAAGTTAATATTAGCATATGTCCTAAAGCTCTTCAATTTTTATTCATCAAAATATCGAAAGCAGTCTCAATGAACCGAAGAAAAAAATTGTTTTTTTTTTGGTTTTTATTTTTTTATGCAAAAAGTGTGCATCATACGAAAGTAAGTCTATGGACCAAATTTGCTCCAAAATAAATGAGGATTTTAAGTTTGAGTTTGGTTTTTAGAAAAATCAGTGGCGTACCATTTTTTTCTTTAAAAATATTTAGTTTAAACCCTGTACGGACGTCACTGGTAAAAATTGAAAAGTCAAAAAATGCTCCTTAATGATTAAGAGGTGTGTACAATAATTATGATAAAAAAGTTATGTTTTAAAAAATGTAGCTCAAAAATGAAGAACTTTAGGATATATGTTAATATTAACTTTTCTTCTTAAAATCACCCAAGGATTCACCACCTTAAGTATCGGCACTCAATTAAAAAACACCCCGTATATAAGTATTGTCCATGAGTAATACAGGACGATGTAAAATAAAGAAACGGCAGACGTATAAGTAAGAAAAGGTTGGTTTTATATCAGTGAATTTGATCTTTACAAGTAATTTTTCTTAAACTTTAACAATCATAACTACAAACTTCAGTCTAAATAGTAAACAGTAATAAACTAATCAGACTGTGTTTGTATGACATAGAAGGCATTGGAAGACAATATTTAATCTCAATCAAAATTGAGCCTGATTAATTTATCAAGAATTAAGCTAACTCGGCAACTTTGTATGTGAAAGAATTATTTTGGTTAATGTCATTTATATCACACTCAAAATTGTTTGGTCAGTTAATTATTGACTATAAAACTCACAATTTAAAGCGACTGCGATAGAAACTGGACAAACAAGCGTAAACTACTTCGCGATTTTAATGCATTAGACGGTATCTGCACGGCGGTCGGTCGACCAATGATTCTGATTTTAGACCGGGCAAATATTAGATAGGGTGGATAATTATTTGACAAAAAACGTTTCCAACAATTTTTTTTGAGACATGAAAAGCAGTGCTTCCATCACTTCCATGGGTCACACGCTACTAAGTTTGGTAGATAATTCGGAATTGGACAAGCCGATAAATGGCAATGATATTTAAATATTATTTTCAGATAAAAACTTTTAGAGGACAAAATTTCCTTATTGAATTGTGCGTTGATTCAACCTCCTCTTATTTTAAGACAAACTTTTCTGACAACCCCGGACCTGTTTTTTTATATTGTAATCGGGCGGCACCTCTCCAAATTACTTTATAAGATGTGACCAGTTATAAAGAACGCAACAAAATATATATTTTTTATTAAAAAAAAAACATGTACAGCTCTTTATATATAACTTTTTAAACTTCCTCATAAATGAAATAACGCAACTAATTAAATCTTAATTTTTTTTTGCGGAAACTCGCAATTCTTGATACAGGTTCTAGTTTAAAAAAAAATATCGTATCTTAAATTATTCATAAATTTAATATTTGAATATTATTGCATAATTTACACTTAACCTTAATATTAGGCTTTAAATATTATAGAGGTAAGAGGAATTTAACTATTGGTGAACGGATATTCAGAATAATTTTGGCCCTGAGGCCTAAGACCCACTATAACAATCCGTATATGTATATTTTAATTGTTAACTTAACTTGTTCTTTTGTAATAATCTTATAATATTATGATATTTTTATAGTATTAGATTAAAAGGAAGTTACTTTAGACCAAGGAAAATTTAAATTAATTTTTTTTTAAGAAACTTTGTAAATTAAATTATTCAAACACGCAACAGCGTATATACCGATAGGACCGAAATTTATATACGTGACGCAATATTTCAATTCGATAAATAATGTGTTTTAGATTAGAATATTTTAAAATTCAATAACTTTATTACTGATGCAAATTTTATAATTTATTTTAACGTGGTGTTACTAGAATCATAACTAACTTTGGTATTGCAATAAAAAATTCATATTTTAAGGGGATCGGTCAAGTTATATTTATATTAGTGTCAAATACCGTCTGTCCGTTAAGTGGGTCGACGATATCTCTTTACCGGTGTATTTTAGCAAAAACCTATAAATAGAATAGTTGTAGCGGTTGATGTGTATTTTTTTTAATAATTTTAAATATACAGGGTGTCCTAAAAATACAGGGAGTAGCAACCATGGTTTTTTTACATGTAACGCCATATTTTTATGGGATTAAAACACCTATAGGTTTTTTATTTAATTCCCTAAATTTTCCGACAAATGCGCTATAAGTTTTTTAATCATTTTTACAAAAAATAAGTTCACGTTAAAATCACTTGATCTTTATTATTATCAGGAGCTTTGTTGCCAAAATTCGTATAAGGGATATTCTTGCCTATGGAATCACTAAACTTTTAATAGAATGCATATAAGTAATACAGGGTGTTCAAAATATTTTTCCAAAGTTAGATATTTTCTATGTAAGTTTTTGTAATTCTTTTAGATAAATATTTCGGTAAAACGAGCTTAAAATTTCCTTGAGGTTGATATCAGCATGTGATGCGTTATTTCCAGATATTTCTAACATATTCACGATTTTCTAGAAATTAAAAAAAAAACACTTCTTATACACATGACATGAAACATGAACCTTCAACTAAAATAGTCCTCAAGGTAAAAGATGCAACCGCTACAACTTTTGTATTTATAATTACAGTACACGAAAATATGTATTTCCAATTGGTTATATAAATAACTATTTTCAAATTTTATAACCAAAGCAATATAATATATTCTAACTAGTGTTATGTTGAAATTTTGTAAATTTCAATTATAAAAATATTAAATAAATAAGAGAAAGCAAAACATCACACAATTACCGCAAATGGCAACCTTCACTCAACCCAATTTTTTTTTTAGTTCCAAATCATTGACAAAATTATATGTTTGGCTTTATATAATTATTATTTATCGCATCTCCGCCGTCCCTCATGACACCCTGTAAAATCATACCGAGTGTCCGAAATTCATTAGGATACCGGAAACTATGAGAAAAACACAATCGATGTGGCAAAGATGTGAAATTTAGTGTCTTGTATTAGGTATTACCGTGCAATTAAACCCAGACTATACAGGGCGTCCCATAACTTATGAGCCGTAGAGTAACTGGAGATACTAGATATCAAACTAATCCGATTATGTCATATAAGTTTTTTTTTGATAATTAAAATATTAATTTAATTATGTACTATGTTTTTTATGCTTTGGGATGTTTAAAGGGAAATATCTCAATAACCGTTCAAGATATTAAGATTAATCAAGTACATCTTTTTGACTCACAAAATGCCCTTCTTTATGAAACTATAATTGAAAAACACCTAATATCACAGGTAAGAAAAAATCATAGATTTATGAAGCCCAGTGTATGCAACTAGCACCCTCTAGTTTGAAACTTAAAAATTTCTACAAATTCTTATTTCTTGCTCATAAAAACATAATATTGCCAACTTTCAATTCGATTCATTAAACCGTTTTAAAATTATGGCTTATTTTCGAGAATAAACTTTTACTCTCAAACCCTGTATCTCTAGAACGAGTAACAATCCGAAAAAACTTATATAACGTAATCGGCTTAGTTTGATGTCTAGTATCTGCAGTTACTCTACGGCCCATAAGTTATGGGACACCCTGTATAATGGTCTTCAAAATTTTTGAAAATCTGAAATTTTAAATTTACTTCTCGATAATATTATGCTCATTTTGTTACAGCTAAAATATGTCGAAACTAACCAAAACACATAGACGGGATTTTTTTCCGATATTACTGAACACTAAAGTTTACAAATTTTCCACAATTTGACCGACTGTGTGTGTTTTTTTCCGATATCATAATGACCAGGTTCAAATTTGTTGTACCCTATACACTGACGATGACGGCCACAAAAATGCCATAGGACAAGGAGAGTTTATTCATATAATTATACCATAGTCAATTAGATGTCATTGATTTTTGAAATTGCTTAATTATGACTAGAAATAAAATCTATATTAAAATACTAACAGGTTATTTTATGTTATAATATAGCAAAATAAGAAGTTTTATATTTGAAACTTTATAAAATATCTTTTGACTGAAATTTAAAAAACAACTAAACGGCTGAACAATTACTTTTGAGCATGAGAAAAATTTCGCCTAAATTTAACAGTTAATATTTTCTGAACCAGATATGATATCGACCTACGGTTTTGAATGGTTGATAGATTCATCCCTTGGGTAACGATTGTCAATGTTGGATTTTCTTTAACTGTCAAAAAAATTTATATACAGGGTGTTAAAGAAGACAATGATTTTTGCTCCAATTTTAATGGCGTGTAACTTTCACAATACTATTTTTAAGTTTTATCACTCTACGCCAATTGAATCACTCGTTCATAGCAAAGAAAATAATTTGTCAAATTTTTGATATCTGCTATATTTTAAGAAATACCGATTTTTTTTGAAAACCTTGCTTAATTTCAACTTATTGGTAGCTAGATCTCACTGTGCGTTGTATCGTGCAAACTTTGCGAGTGATTCTTATACCTTATGAAAAGCTTGATTATGTTCAGTAACAATAGTTGTACCTAAATTAAATTGGAGCAAAAATCATCGTCTTCTTTAACACCCTGTATATAAAATTTTTTTGACAGTTAAGAAAAATCCAACAATGACAATCGTTTCCCAAGGGATGAATCTATCAACCATTTAAAACCGTAGGTCGATATCATATGGGGTTCAGAAAATATTAACTGTTAAATTTAGGCGAAATTTGCTCGAAAGCAATAATTGTCCAGCAGTTTATAATATCACAGAGAAAAATTATCATATTTTGTTTTGAAATTATTACCAGAACAATTTCCCAACAAACCCTATATCTTGTATTATATTCTGATTCCCCACAAAATTCTAATTTTAATTTTAAATTTTAGAGCAAAAATGTATTCAACATAAAAAGTTTTGCTCACCTTAAAAATAATATTGCCGTTAGTAAATTTAAGTTATATTATACAGGGTGTGACAAAAACTTAAAATACTTCAAAAGCATGTCTGGAAAGAGCATATTCTTAAAAATCTTCAGTTCCGACAAAAACTAATCGTAGTACTTAAACTGTAAGCTGTATTATACAATGTGTGATAAAAGTTAGAAAATTGATGCCAAAGAAAATAATTTTATGGATCAAAGGTGTTTTATAAAGACAATAAAAAGTATCAAAAATTAGGCTGCTGGCAGGACCACTTTCTATGGTTTTAATTAATTATCAATATCCAAAGGAATTGGTGACATCTGATTACAATAAGCATATCAATTAGATTTGCAGGTCAACAATACATTTTTGTAGTGTAAACTCCACTTTACATTTCTGTTATCCACTAGTTAAACAAGGGATATAAGATTTTAAGCATTCTGAAATTTAAGATATAATATAATTTTTTTACGAACCCTCTATCATATAACTTAACTTTCTTAGTGGTATTAATATTTTTATGCCAAGCAAAACTTTTTATGAAGAATACATTTTTGCACTAAAATTGAAAATAAAAAGTGTCCCATATGGTAACTAAATCTGCACAGACATTTTGCAATAATAAATTATGAACCAAAAAAAAAGGATTTTAATTCTTAATATTCATAATAATTTTATTTGGGGATTCAATAACTCTGATGCAAGAATATGTCAAAGTGAAAGTTTAATTTTGCCAACAGAAACCCCAAATAAATTAAATTACTCTTGATTGATTGATGATTTAATTTAAAACAAAGTATTATTGATAATCAAATTTGCAGGAATTAAATTTAATTGTAATATTAAATAATACTTCATCAAATAAACAACACGCGAGCCGTAATAGAATTCACAGTTTTCGCAATTCACTTGAAGCACAAACACTAAATTTTCACTATTGCACACAACTAACCCAAACTTGTTTCCTTAAATAAATGAAGAGTAATTTTATAATTCCAAATAATTGCTTTGAATTTTATTGTTATTTCTTCAAACGGGTTATTCCTTTTATTTCTTTCCCAATTGCCTAAAAACCTAAAAATGTTAATCGCAACTGTTTCAGATATTGCGAACTTTTAAACCAAACGTAACAGTGTAAAAATGTGACAACAAATAAATAGAGGATCCAAGCAACTTTGGTAAAATTACGTTCCGACAATAATGAAGAGTAGAGGGAAAGAAGTTATCATTGAAACAGTGAGGTTACAGACTTGATATACTAGCCGGTATTGGATAACATTTAAGTTACATTACGTTAGTCATTTATGCAATATTAATTGCTATATTTCGTTCGATGCGTTAGTTAGCTAGGTTTTTGTAGTTCGAGCCAAATTCCAAGGTGGTCAATGGGTCAGCTATTATATTAGGCAATAAAAAAATGTTGCGATTTTTAATGAACTTATTATGTTAAGAGTCTATTGCATATACACTTTATAATTGAATTGTCCCCACCAAACAGCAAGGGGTTATTTTAAAATTCAGTTAGAAGGTAAATTTCTGGTAAAAAAATCTGACTCACTTAGGAGAGAAAGATTAAAAAGGTTTTCTCTGTTACAATGAAACAATCTTTTTTTTTATTGTAAGTATCAATATTTGTTACCGTGGTTAACTCTATTATTGTAAATTAATGTTTAACAATTTATTAAAATTTTTAATTAATTAAAAGATTTCATTTTGAATCATTACCATGACAACGAAGAAAATTTCTGAAAATTCTCATGCTCTTTGAACTTCCGGCTACCAAATTACACTAGAAATTTCCGTCACTTTCGTCAAAATAATGACACGAAATGACAGAATTAAATTATTTGTCAAGGCAAAAAGGCATATTTTTGGTTGCGAAATTTTCTTACCGAATCTTCCTTGAGCTTGAATTATAAATCCAGAAATTTTTCCTGTCCCGAATTTTTTTAAAAAATTTTCCTTGGCTGACATTTCGTGATATTTTCAAATGATTCGCGACCTCGAAAAAATTTGCGGAGATATTTCATGCTCTAGGGAGATTAAGTGAAAATATTCCTCATGCAAATTATATTGGAAATTTGTCATGACAACGCTCAAAATAATTATAATCGGAAATTTATGTGTCAAACAAATTGATAATCGATCATTTAACTCAAATCAATATCAGTACATTTTATGTCAATTATAAATTTGATTAAAAACCCTAATTTTAATAGTTTTACAATTATTTGTTTTTTTGTTTAATGACTATTAAAATAATATTCTAAATTTTTGACGACAAATAAAAACGTTGTCTATTAAATATATATATTATTTGTATTCTTTTTATCATTCAGGATATTCTCTATCAAAATATAACTCGTGCATGCCAAATTTTCTTCTTGCATATTACCAGACAATATCCCTCGCTTTTATGCTTGTATTAAAAAATTGATTTTAAACAAAATTTTTAACAATTTTCGGAAATTTATTATGCACTTGTTATATTACTACTGAAAATTTTGACAACCACTTTTTCTAACCAATCAGAAGATTTCATTTTGAATCATGACCATAACAACGAAAAAAGATTCCGGAAATACACTGGAAAATTTTCGGTCACTTTAAATGTCAAAATAATGACACGGAATGACAGATTTAAATTATTTGTCAAGACAAAAAGGGCATATTTTTTAATTTCTAAGGAAACAACTAACATAATTTCATTATCCATTATTCATGAATCACAATGTTATTTCAAATGTTTTTCATTTATAATAAAAATATTAAATTTTGGTGTATTATTTTACCAGGAGCGAAATTTTCTTACCGAATCTCCCTCAAGCTTGAATTATAAATCCGGAAATTTCTCCTTGGTCGGGAATTTTTCAATTCATTTATTCAAATAAAAACCTCGACCAAATTTCCTGAAATAATTCATGCTCTAGGGAGATTATAAGTGATAATTTTTTTGTCAAATTCACATTTAATAAACACCAAAGTAAGTTATTTTATTATAGAAAAAATTAAAAATACTTTTCATTGTAGGAACAATATTATTTTTTTATTCTGGAAAATAAACATGCTATTATTGTAATCAATATTACAAGATTTTTTCATTTTGGGGCAAATCTCAAGATGTCGAGGGTTGATGGAAAGCTCCGTTTTCAGGGTGCAGGTATCATTTTGTCATTCGATTTTATTATCAATATGAAGTGTCCCGAATTTGTTTCGGGAAGATCTCCCACAAATATAAATTGCATAAAAATTCATCATCATTTTCTCGTTCAAATAAAACTCTTTCAGATTTTCCAAAAATTCCCGATAATTTTCAACGCACTTATAATTATATAGATATGATAATATTTTGTTTTTCAATATAACTTAAGTTCGCTTTCAATGGGCCCAAATATTATCTGATAAAATCTCTAAGTCTCTCTGCAGACTCTAAATGTTTCTCTAAGAGACTAGATAAGACTTGGGTATATATTTGGTATCCACGAATAAAGTCCATGCAATAGGTTCCAATTCAGTGGAATTCTATACCTTCAAAAAGGTCTGCACATAATCTTTATTTGGAAAGCATATGACGGTAGACATTTGGCACAAGTAGTAGTTCTTCCTGTTGGATCTATGTCAAGAAGTGTTATAATAACCTCAGTTCACGAACAACAGTAAGATGCATTATAAAATTATCCTCCATCCTCACGCGATCCTCAAATACAAAAAGCAGTCAAAGTCGAATCCACCAATCGCTAATAGTTTAGGAAAGGTTTTTAAACGTGACAAGTAGAACAATAACAGCGATCCTTTTTGCCTACTCCAGTCTTAAGTCAACCACCCTAACCGCCACCATCTGCCTCGCCGAATTGTGCTACCTTAATTAGATAAGGGCTGTGCTATTTTCGAGGGTTACTAATTTTAGTACCTAATGCCTGAATCCTCTTAGAGCTATGCATGCATCCAGAAAGCTTACCAGTATCTCATTATTTGTCAGATATTCTTATTCGCAAGTGTGTTCCTTTAAATTTAATCTGAATGTTTGGTAGCGATTTTTTCAGTGAAATCGACAAAAAATTTATTATACTGGATATATAGTTTGCCATTGCGAGTCACTAGATCGGAGGGGGCAACAAATACTCGGGCAACCAAAATTGGAACCAGAAGACATACTGACCCTCTCCCCAGTTGACCTACACAAACAAGGAAGGAAGCAAGCAAGGAACTGGGATCACTAAGTGGGTGTGAAAATCAAACAGGGTGAGCACAATTGGCCAAACTTGGCCTAAGTGCATCCGGCATATGGAGGAGCTCTCGGAAAAACAATATTATTTGTAGTATGCGCTGCAGGGTAGATTTCTTATTGGCAGGGAGCATCGCTTCGAAGAGACCCCCAAAATTATTGAAAGTCCGGCACGGAAAGAAGGTCCCAACTTCTCCTGAGTGTAATATTCAGAATATGTTTACAACAACATACAAATATCTGATTTCTAACCACGGAGCTAAATATGTATATGTAATTAAAGGTTATTTGAGTTTAAGTATTTTGAGCTGAACCACCCGGATTTGGTTCCGTATAACTTATTTATTTGAACACGAACTTACAGGAATTTTACAAACAATAACCAAATGAAAGGTGATATTGATGCTTATTCTGCTTACATATTTTCACCTGTATACAAAACTATTTAGTTCGAATTGGAAAGATAATAAGAAGTATTTAAAAAGAAGTAATTCATGAGACAAATGATTATTTTTCATAAATGGATGCAAAAAGTTCCAAATGGGCTGGTGCATTGCGCCTGTGGTGGTAACGTAATTTTTTCTACTCCCACATGGAAATTTGCTGTATCCTTTACACTTAAGTGGCGAGTAAAGTAGGCTATTCCAGTTAACTGTGCGGGAATATATCATATCTATCCTAGATAGGTAATAAAACTGACCAATCATAGTAGTCAAGAAGCCAAATTGACATGTTTTTTTAAAAGTACTGACCAATCACAGTATATTATTTTTACTGAGGCTCCGCCTTCTTTTTCAAGACATTAAATTATATAATTTAAATGCATATGGTACAATTTGTTATTAATTTGTTCAAAATAATAAAATCTAGACTTTTTTATAATAGATTTATTAATAATGTAACCTGCTGAATGTGCATAGAAAATTAATTTCATGTAGCATTATTTATCAGTTGGTTTTCCGATAATTAACTAGACGCTTCGATAGTCCAGACGTTAGAGCGTTGGACTATGGAACCAATGGCCGTGAGTTCGAGCCCGGCAACCTACAAACTTTTTTTTTACATTTTTTAACATAAGGTCGTAGAAAATATATACTGTTCAACTCGAGTGGATCCATATTGCCCTAGGAATTTTGAGCACTCCGCCTACGGCGTCGTGCTAAATTTACTTCCTCGTGCGATATGGACATCATATCCACTCTTGTTGTACAAACTACTATTCTGTATGTTCATTTTCATTTCAGAAACGTTTTATCTGCCCTCGTATGTCATTTTAGTCTACAAATAATGCTTTAACAACCAACGTTCAATTGGCATATATTTTAATCAAAGTTTCCTATGTTTATGTCACCCATTTTCGATTGATCATTCCCAAAAATTGCCTAATGGACAGAAATGTGCACAATATAATTTTTGCTCTTAACGCGTACAAACAATAAAGGCCAATTTAAATAACAAATTGCTATATAATTATTATATAAACTGGACTTTTACAATAAAAACAGCCAGGTCGATTTTCAGAATTTGCACAACAGGAGATTGTATCATAGTTTCTATGCCACACGAGAAACTGCAACAAAGTAAAAGGGTTTAAGTGGCATTTATTTATTAATATGACCTCTGTCTTGCATTTTTGTCTTAAGTATAAATATGCATTTGTAATATGTTTTCTTTAGCTGGACGGTGAACAGTGTAAAATAATATGACTCGCAAACTGCAACGGGTCATACTTTATATTATTTTGTTAATAACTCCTATTTCAAATTCTTGTTTAAGGGTAACTACATTTTTTCAATACGTCTTGCGAATCTATTGTGGTGGACCCATCATACATATATAGAAGAAAGATCCTTACACGATCGTTATTAATGATAGTACAATACTAATTTTATTACTGTCAATCCCCGTATAATTACGTTACAAGGACCTTACGCGATCATTCACACTGACAATCTTGAATAATATTATTTAGGTCAGTCTGGCCATCAGCCCTTGAAATTTGCCCTTACACGCTCAGTATTACTGTCATTCCCTTATCAGTTTAAATGATCGCGTAGGGTTTCTATATATAATCCAATTCAATAAGCACTTTTTTGATAGTTAATTCTATAATATTTTGATTTTCTCTCATATTTCTCTCGCTCTAGCTAAATACAGAAACTAACCCCTCCTCATTGCAAAGAAATCTTACTATAGACTTTTTATTTAGCTGTACATTTTGAAAAAAGTTAGTCTACTATTTCAAAAGGAAGAAATACTCTAAGTCATAAAATTATAATTGATATTATGAAAGCGATTACTCCCCCTAGTTTATTAGGGATAGATTGTAAAATAGCATATGCAATTCCATTAAGAATTTACTAAGGTACGAGTTCTCTAAATGTTTCGAATATATAAACTTTCATCTTCAGGAGAAATATAACTTATTGGATTAACCGTAGAATAGAAAATTGCGACACCTTAATAGACCTTTTGAAAATTATATTAAAAGAAAACATTTCGTAGAAGTAAGCGAAAGAACATACTACAAAATATTGAAGGTTAGATGGTGAGAAAAACTTAGTTAATAGTAACTAGTAGTGACGAGGAAGAAAAATGTTAAAAACCAAATGGTTTAAAACAGTTGTGATGTTAGCTGAATAGTGCAAAGTTGAAGAAAACACATAGTGGTAGGAGAATACGTGTACTACCCAATGCCAAGGGTAGAATTATTTGGGAATATTTTTGTGTTAAAGAAACATCATATAATGATGAGATAAACACTTTTACACAAAATACGCATTAGACAGATATAAATTTAACAAACCATAACTTCTGGAAATCAAGAAATCAAAGGAGTTTTATTTAGAAGTTTTATTAAACTTGCAATTTGATTATAGGTATTTACGATATAAGTGTTGTAAAGATTCATATTACAACGCGAGATGTTAAAGTTGTCAAACGAGGCGTCAGCCGAGTTTAATACAACATCGAGTGTAGTAATATGAATTTACAACAAGAATATTATACAAAATTTTATCTACTTTCATCTATGAATAAAAATATTTGGCAAAAGGCATTTTTAAAAATAAAAATGCACCTGCTATTAAGTTTACTAATCAAGTTTTTTATGTTACCTTTCGCATAGTTACTGTTTCGCATGGTTACTGTCGAAACTTTGTCAAACAAATTCAAAAATATAAAAAGTGTTTTTCAAAATGAGCGATTCTGATGGAAGTTTACCCTCTGATATAGAAGCAGCGGCAAACGAAGTGATCTCAAGTTTAGTTCCGACAAAATCCAAGGCATTGTATGAGTTGGAGTATCAGAAGTTTGAAGATTGGTGCAAAGCTAACAAAATAAAGGAGGTGTTTGAGAAATTTTGGGTTATTTTTCCGTAAAGCAACGCTCCCAGAAACCATCTACACCATGGACTCACTACTTAATGTTGAGAACTATGATTTCAGTCGAGAAAAATCAAGATATAAGCAGATTTTCTCAACTAATCGCATTTTTGAAAAGAAGTTCAGAGGGTTACAAGGCCAAAAAGTCCAAAGTTTTCACAAAGGAAGACGTATGTAAGTTTCTTCTTTATGAAGGTTGTTATGATAATCGAATCATATTGAACACAATGATTTGTATATAATTAATTTTATAATTGTTAATAATAAATCATTCTTCTAAAAACTGTGGTTTTATTTAACAGCAAAATTTTAATAAAACCGTTTTTTTTCATTACAGCACTAGTGCTGTAGAGGCATCTATTACAGCACTAGTACTGTAAAAGATGCCCTTACAAAACGATCTACAGAACTGTAAAATTCATATTACTAAATGAAAGTAGATAAAGATTATTTTCGATATATCCAATAGGTAAATAGAATAACAATAAGTCTATTGACTTGTAGAAGTCCATATTGTATTATTACACTAATAAACTATTTGATTTGATAAGTTCTGGCTGTGCAATTACGGCTTAAGCTTGGTTCAACGTTAAACAAAGCTCAAACTTTATTTTGACAACCAACAAGAAAATAAAATGGTTGTCAAATTGAAGTTCGAGCTTGGCGTTGAACCAAGTGTAAGTCGTAAATATACAACCGGGCCTTAGTATCAAGATCTAAGCTTAAGTTTATTTTTGATATATCAATGAGGCAAACAACATGATAATATAGCTACGGTTACAATAGTAAATAGAAGTTACGCAATCTATTACAGGTTGGACAATTGCTTGAATAACACGGAATAAGACAGATGAGTTTACGGAATAAGACAGATGACTTGATGCAACACTGACCATATATGTCTTGTTTTGATTTAAATGCTTATCTTAATGGATCAGTTCTTATTGTTTAATTTTTACCAGGTCTTAAGACACCACAATAAATGAAATAAACATATACTTTGGTAATATCCATTTTAATTTTTGCAGTCGAGTAAAATAAACCAAAACCTTGAATTAGCCAACCGATTTTTACTCGCCACACTAAAAACCACGGTAACAATTTAACCCAATTATACAAATGTCAGTTGGCGATTATATTAACCATATCAATTAACAGAAAAAAATGCCCTTGATAAGTATTGTGTAAAACTACTGCATCTCTTAATAGTTTTTTACGAATTTTTTTTCTTGGTTTACTTATTACCATACATTATTAAAAATTATCTTTTAATTTTAACTGGTATTTAGTCAATAGTTACGTAAATTAATTTTATGAGAAACAGGGTGGCGCAAGAATAGGTAATAATGTTAAAACTGGAATTGTCTTTACCTGTGTCCACTTTTTTCTTGACCTTTATTTTCGTTCGCATCCTCGTTATTTTAAAATACAGTTGGATTTCCCAAACTTCTTACGACCATGACCATCATTTTAATAATAATTTATAACTTTAAAAAGGTTTGTTATTACTATTGTTTAAAATACGGTAATAATTTCCTACCAGGTACTTTATCCAATCGTCTATAAGTTTTACACCTTTGTCTTTTTTTATATTCATCCAGACTTCCTTTTTTCTGATTTTCTCGTCTCGATATAACCCAACTTTTGCACCCTTTGTATTTTTATCACATTCATTAATATTGTTCTTTTTTTCTACCTATTTAGCCTTTACTCCTCGGCAACTCTCTTTAGATATTTTGGTCTTCTTGTTTAGACCTTTTAACGCTTATCGTTGTAACTTTTGATATTTATACTAGTTTTCCAATTATTTATTTTCTATATAGCAGCGTGCTATTTGAGTTGTGCAGTTTTCCTTATTGTACTGCTATGTTTTCAAATATATAAATTTTTAAATTTCAATCTGACAATGACAAGCTACCACTGTTCAATATTTTTTTCTTGAATTAGCATATTTATTTATTTATTTATTCCATACACTATTTTACAGTTTCCCAGTTACAAGTCAGGAAAGAACCGAATTTAATTAGGTAAAATAAAAACAAATTATTTAACAATTAACATAAAGGTTAGCAATATCTAGGTTTATAAAACTAACAATACAGTGGTAACAATAGATACCCTACAAAAAGAGAAAAAAGCAACTACATACGTCCATAGCATAGGTACTAGTGATAAAAATGTCTTTTGACATCATAGGCATGGACATTGTCATTATAACATGTATACATCCTATTGATGGGAGAATATTTGAATACGTTGGTTCGTGAAGGTGGTTAGTAAAAGATATATAAACTTCGGGAATTTAGGCAAGGAATTCTTAAGTTCAGTTTATGCAGCAGCTCTTCATAAACAATGTTGTTATTGAGCAATTTATTTAAAAATAACTGCGTAGAACATGTGCGTCTATCACGTAATCTAACAAACAAGAATGATCAATCAAATCTATACCACAAAGCTTTTAAAAAACGTCTTTGAACACTCTCAATATTATCAATGTGGATTTTATAAAACGGAGACCAAATGATTAAAGAGTATTCCAGCTTAGATCCAACAAGAGAGCGATCCAAAGTTACGAAAGGATCAAGTGACCAAAAATCTCTAGTAATTTTAAAAATAAATCCAAGTGATTTAGAGGCCGTGGACACGACGTGATCAATATGAGGAAGAAAAGATATTTCTTTATTGAAAATAACTCCTAGATCCTTAAACACATAAGGTATTTCCAGGATCTTACCATTTATGTTACAGTTAAAATCAAAAGTGGTGTTTTTGTTGGTATATGTTATAACATTAGATTTAGCAATATTTAAGTTTAATTTGTTTTTAGTGCACAAATCATACCATATATCCAAATTACGATGTATCTTTAAACAGTCCATTAAACTTGATATTAGACAGAAATTTTTTAGATCATCTGCATACAGCAGACAACAAAAAGTATTCGTTTATAAATAACGTAAAAAGAAGAGGACCAAGGATGTACGCTTGGGGAAATCCAGATGTTGCGGAATATTCGATAGACTTGACTCTGCCCTAAGTTACAAATTAACACCTATTTTTTAAATATGAGTCGAAAAATAACAGATAATGGTCAGAAAACCCAAAGGTTTGTAGTGTGCTTAATAATATGAAGTGATCTAGCTGATCGAAAGCCTTGGAAAGGGCGGTATAAACAACATCTGCGTCTTCAGCCAAAAATTGCGTAATACACATAAGATTCGTTGTTGTTGAACGACCTTTTACAAATCCATGTTCAGAAACAATAGCGTTTTTAACTTTATAAAAAATTTTATTATGTAGTGATACTTCAAAGGTCTTTAAAAAATTTGATATAATTGATATAGGTCTATAATTTGAGATGTACAATTTATCAACTTTTTTGTAGACAGGGCATACCTTTGAAGATTAAAGACAGAGGACATGCAAAAACACCCGCACAATCCCTAACAATAAATGTCCTTACATATGTAGGGATTCAGGATTCTTACGTTTTACTTTACTCCTAAATTATCAATTTTCGATTTGCTTAAAATAGTGTTCCAGTTTATCCTAAATTTCAATTACATTTAAATCTAATCTTACACTGTCTAATATTTATATGTGCATACATAAATGATCAATTATCTGATATTTACTATAAACTTTTGGTGAAGCTTTGATTTCTAAAATAGTATGTCAACAATCATTGACAACCATTCTCTACCGTATTTTTCTATACTGTAATTCTGTCTCTGGGACTTATGCAAATTATTGTTGTTTCCATTACCCTGTAATTCACTTTTAATTTTTTACTAGTGCCCACCAAAAAAATACAAAGGTCATACACACCCACTTTACTCTTCAGATTTATGAAAATATCTTATTTTTTTTACTAAAACAAATTTTAATTAAATATATGTATCTGATTATAAAGTCTTTTAAATAAAACGGTGTAAACATTTACTTTAATTTATCTAATCAAGTCATTTTTGTTACCTAATAACCCGGAAAAAATAGTCTTGATGGGTGTGGTCTAAAACCAACTATTTTTTTTAAAATATTAAATTGAGTAAACATTAAAAAAACGTATTTAATAAATAATAAGATCTATTTAATTGCTTCTTATTAAATTCATCATAATTAAGGCTACATGATAATTATAGAATATAGCAATACTTGGGTGTCAAAATGTGACCAGCATTTGAAAATTAATATATAATAAAATATAGTAAAAGTTTATTATTAGATTCAAAATCCAAACAATTTGGACAGATTATTATAAAAATATTCATTTACTGTAAGTAAGCTTTTTTTCAGAGGCGCAACCGACGGGGGTTGCGGTTAAACCGAATAACAAAAAAACTTAGCAAGATTTTAAATTTCTGTTGTTACCAATGGAAAAGAAAGTTATTTGCAGAAAAAAAAATCGAGTCATTAATATAAGCCAAAGAAAATCCTAAAAAAAATTACCAAATTTCATTCTATTGTAAAAAATATTGGGAATTATTTTTTTTTTAATAACTTTCTCACATTCTTCAATATCTGTAGAATCCAAATTTAAAAAAAAATTAAAAATCCGTCAATAAACATGGACAGGATTCGGTTACAGAAAATATTTATCGATTTTTTAATATTTTTTAATTTTTGAACAGAATTTAGAAATATTGTGTCGAATCCACTTAAGGTGTAGATTCATTATTTAGTATTAAAAATGACTACCTGGACAAATCATTTTTTAACAAGTCTTATAGCGCAGCATTATACTATCGCTATTATTATTATGCCGAATATGAAAAAGATGGATATATTCCAAGTAATCTTGTGTACTTAAATATAAGAAATGGACCAAAGCGGTGTAAACCAAATTACACCCAAGACTGAGTTGACCATATCCACTCTTATTGTACGACCTACGATCATAAATGAAATGCTTGTTATATTATACCAGTTTATTGTCGTTGACCGTCCCCTGTAGTCGCCACTGGTTATGGATTACTTTGACTTCCCACATCAATACATTACATAATGTATGATGTGAAAATATATTCTTAAGAATACACTCTCCACTGTTTATTTTATATATATCCAATATAAAATACTTTATTTCAAAATTTTGAATCAAGTTATTGCCTTGAATTATTTAATACCAAATTTTGTATCTGTTTGACATACATTTCGATATACGTTCTTTAAATGGCATTGCGCGAAAGTGAATGGTTTTAAATAGTTAGTCGGTGTAGTTACCAATTTGGCAGAAGAATGTTAACACAATATTTTAAACAAAAATTTTAATTAAAGTTTAAGCGGTGGACACGAGTGAACCCAATCCGGTAGTTATATTGGGATTTTTTTTATATAAATAAAATCATATATATTTTCATGAAGATCAGCAATCAAGTAACAGATAACAAAAATTTACACAGAACCATGTAACTGTCTGTAAAATAAAGTGACATATTAGAAGGTGACACAAGACTTTTTAAGTAATTCTAGAAGTAAAGCTTTAGAAATAATTTGTTTAGCAGTTAATAAGTGTATAAATTGCCATTTTTCTACCAACTCAACCCTTTAAACCCACTTCCGATGTAACCGGAACTGCAGTCCAGTGGCGTATTTAGGGAGGGGGCTGCCGGCCTGCAAGGCCCCTCCCCCTCCCGAGCCTAGGAGCCCCAGTCTAAAAGTCTAATTGCAACCTAATTTTTCGTCTCACGCTTAGACTCTTAATTTAAATCTTTAAATAATGTATTCTTGGCTTAGATTACAAAGGTCTTGTAGGATTCTAAAAATCCTGTTTTATATAGAGATTAAGGTTTCGGATTAGTTAGTTATTGATTTATGCAATTTTAAAGGAAAACGAGTAAAAAGAATAATATTTTTTAGTATTTTTTTATTATATACTTGTCTGTTCCGTTTTCCCTTTTTTATAGCTATTTTAAACAAACAAAAATATATCCCAATGCAATAAAATATTTTTACAACAAAAACAGTTAGGTATTTATTTTTAAACAAAAAAATTAAATTAAAAATTTAAATTGAAACATTTTTTGGAAAAAGTGTGATAATTTATAATAAAAAAAATAGTGCGGGAAGAAAAGAGAATGCTTTGTTATGAATATACAAAACGGCACTTATAAAGGAGTATTTCAAATGCATTTGCACCAAAAACTGCTCTTAGATCTATGTTCCTAAAATACATGATTTCTGAAAAAATCATCCATTTTGGTGTGGTGAGCGATATTTACTTTATTTTTAATCGTAAAAACCCGAGCCCGAAAAACGCTGGTTAGAGAGAGAGAGAGAGAGAAACATACATACGTCTTATGTTAAAATTTTGGATTGACACCAATATTCAAATTTTTCACAAATATAAAAAATCGTTTTTTTTTTAAATAAAGAGCCAGCTAGGAATATCAAAAAAAAAAGTAAAAAAGAAACATTTACAAAAACAAATTTAATCCAACCATGCAGAGGAGGAGAGGTAATAAATTAATTTTCGATATTTGATAGTAGTTAGGTGAATTTTAAACGAACTTTGGGCGTGGCCCCGAAAATTTGTCTTTTCCGCCTTTCTTCACTAGGTACAAATTATGAAATACATGTAGTCCCGACTAGCCCGCTCTCCAGAAAAAAAATGTCCTACTTATACCCTCTGAGGACCCCCCCCCCCCCCGCCCGAGCATATTTTCTGGCTACGCCACTGCTAAAGTCAACTTTGATATTTTATTTTTAAAAGTTCTTTTTAGTGTTTACTTAAATTTTTCGCTATTTCTAGTTTTTCTAAAACCGTTCAAATATATTATTGAAGCAGTTGTTAGGTTTAAGCCAAAATTAAGTTTAGTCAAATAGTTCAGGGTCTTCTTAAATTACTTAAAAAGTGTTTTGTTTTCCCCATTATTAAAATTAATTAGGTAAAAAAATCTAATCTTTATTCAAAAGGTAAGGCAAAAAATAAGTAATTTTTTTCGTTTTTTGAATAGAAGACCTTTTATTTATAGCTTTTAAAAAATTGATTCTCCCTCCAATGAATTATGGTTTTTTCAGTTTCAATGAGCATTTTTTTGGTTTAAGGGGACGGAGAAATTTTAATCAAGAATAAAATTCTCTGTGAAATCAGTTTAGGTCCAGTTAAGCTCTAGTCCAAACGCGTCCATCCCTAGCGCCGCCACTGTTTTATTTTAACGCACAATTGTTGCTTCTGGCCTTCATATTTTTTAACCAGCTATATTTTTAGCATTTTTATTATTATTTTCCATAATGCTAAAACGAATACTATAAAACTATAGAGTTTACTTTGACCCAGACACCTTTTGTATGTAAATAATATAAACAACTGAAATTTCTAATTAATTTGCATGATTACGTAAACCTTTGATGTTATTTTATTAATAAAGATGGGTTTAATAACACCATTATAAACGGCTTTTGAAAAAATTCGATAAAATTTTATTTTACTTTTACGTTTCTCCGAGTTAATAAACCTACACTCTTAAATAACTTAGGAAAACAGTATTATACAGGGTTGACCAGAAGTCCGGAATAAAATTAATATAGCCTTAACCTGTAACTTTCGGGAAAAACACTCGGACACGTCAACTTAGTTTTTTTGACGTTATTCGTTTATTTTTGTATATTTTGACGACATCGGTTTTTTTATAATGAAAAATGGCTTCCCTAATTATTTTAGAGAAAAATTCTATTTAGGTTTATTAAAAAGCACTAAAACCCACATTCAAAAGAATATCTTTAGATATTCTTGATGAGCCCGTTTACGGGTTATCGCCGATTTCTTTTTAACTATTTCTCCTTTTTATGGCCCCGTATTTGCGGGCACTAGTCAAGGTAAAAGATCACTGTCAAATAAAGTTGTCATTTTGAAATGTGTGCTTTATTGTTATAAAAACTCGTACATCGAAAATATTAGCCATGAATTACACTTCTGAAGAAAAAATATTGATGATTAAATGGTATTATCAAGGAAATAGTTATCAAAATGTGTCAGACATGTTTGCTGCTCTGTATCCGAATAGACCGATACCTGCAAAATCTACAGTCGAAAGGACTTTCAAGAAATTTGAGACAAAAGGCACTGTAATAAATAACTGCAGATGTGAAGAAAGGCAGGAACAAAGAAGAGATGCAAGAAATGATAGGGACTTGCAAGTTTTAGTGTGCGTGGAAGAAAATGATGGGAAGATCAGCACAAGGAAACTTGAGGATGACATGGGATTAGATCACACCACAGCGTTACGAGCTTTGAAACGACATAAATATTATTCATACAAATATGCAAAGCACCAAGAGCTAAGAGATAGGGACGAAATACGACGACAGGAGTTTTGTTTTGGTATGATTGAAAGAGCAAACATAGATAGGGAATTTTTAAAAAACATTTGTTTCACTGACGAATGCACATTTACCTTAAACAATAAACCCAATGTTCAAAAATATCGATATAGGAGCAAAGAAATCAATACAGGTTTGTCGAAACAAGGACGCAATATCCACAAAAAGTTAATGTTTGGGCTGGGATTATTTCTTACACTAAATTTAAATGCAGAATATTTTTTGGAACTACTTGAAGATCATATTTTACCTACTTTACATGATGCCGCCAGGGAAAATCAGGAAGTTTGGTACCAAATGGATGGCTGCCCGGCACATAGTACCCTGGCTGTCCGGGAATATTTAAACCGTGCTTTTAATGGAAATGTTATTGGCTTAAATCATACAGTAAATTGGCCAGCCAGGTCTCCTGATTTATCGCCAAATGATATCTTTCTCTGAGGCCATTTAAAAAACAGGATATACAAAGATAAAAAATACCCAAATCTAGACGAGTTAAAAAATGCTATTTCTGCCGAATGCAACAGAATTTCAGTTTACCAACTAGCGAATGTCTAGTGTGTGTAGCAGTCAATGGAATAATATTTGAACATCTTCTTAAATCCTAGAGTTCTAACAATTTAATAGTACCTACCTATTAATTAGTAAAATATTGAAACATGTAAAATGTCATAATAAACCTTGTAATTGGATACTTTATTTTAGTTTTATTCAGATTAATTTGTACTCATAAATCCACCTTTAATATTTTCGATGTACGAGTTTTTATAATAATAAAGCACACATTTCAAAATGACAACTTTATTTGACAGTCATCTTTTACCTTGACTGGTGCCCTAGTGACTAGTTAAAAAGAAAGAAATCGGCGATAACCCGTAAACGGGCTCATCAAAAATATCTAAAGTTATTCTTTTGAATGTGGGTTTTAGTGCTCTTTAATAAACCTAAATAGAATTTTTCACTAAAATAATTAGGGAAGCCAATAATTGACCCCATTTAAAATTACATGGGATTTCCTATGTCCCGCTCGACGATGCAACACCCGGTACCTATAGCTTGTGATAAATCATTTGAAAGCTAATATCTCGTACAGTATGCTCATAAATTTTGGCGCGTCTGTCAAGCTATTTCAAAATGGCGACTGTTAAAAGTTTTTAAAAAATCTCTATTTAAATAAGCGGAAATGATAAATCGTTTATAAATAAAGTGCACACTTCACTTTGACTTCTTATTTCATCTCCACATCCTAACAACATCAAGACTTCGATACGCTGTCTTTCCGACAAAACCATTTTTGTTTAGAAAATTGTAAAATAATACTTCGGAAATACCTAAATTAAATTTACAAGTTCACAATGTCACAACATGTCAGAACGTAAAACAATAAAGATTTCTTACCTTGAAAGGTAAAAAAAAACATCAATGATTTATCATTTCTGCTTATTTAAATAGAGATTTTTTTAAAACTTCTAACTGTCGCCATTTTAAAATAGCTTAATAGAATCGCGCCAAAATTAATGAGTACACTGGAAGAGATCTTACCTTACAAATGATGTATCAGAAGCTGTATGTTTCCATTTAAAAAAAAGGAATAACGTCAAAATGTGAGCATATATAAAACTATGTTGACATGTCCGAGCGTTTTCCTCAAAAAATACAGGTTAAGGCTATATTAATTTTAATAAGGACTCTGGGAAACTCTGTAATTATTAAAAGCGCAATTTTCCTTTTATTCCTCAGTTTTATGCCTGTTGGCATGGGTGTCCATAGGGAGAGGGACACCCCCGCTCGCTGAACATTTGTTGGTATACAAACCCTATTATGTAGTAAAAAAAATCCAACATTGACAATTGTTTCCCAAGGCATGAATTTATCAACCATTCAAAACTGTAGGTCGATATCATATCTGGTTCAGAAAATATTAACTGTTAATTTTGGGCGAAATTTTTCTTGCTCGAAAACAATTGTCCAGCAGTTTAGATCAGTTTTGTTGATTCAGATGTTTTTTTTTTAAGCACAACCACTATAATATCAAGTCTGATACATAAGTTAAAATGTTTCCAATGTTCTTAAAACCCAAATTTTTCTTTTATGTAAAATAATTTTTAATAATTTGTCATACTCCGTATTTTACTCCGTAATTATTTAATAATAAAATTATTCTTGCATCATTTGGACCTATTTCACGCGCCAGATGCAATATTATTTTCTTGAACTATTATCGCATTATTTATATAATAAACAATACAATTCAATAAATATATGTAGTGGTAAGTAAGTATCTGCCCATTGTTTATTAAATTACAAGTTAATTTAAATAATACCTGTTATTATATTTTCTTTCCTGTCTTTTAAATTATTGTTCGTTTAACAAAAATGAAATTGTTAAAATTATCGTAATATAGTCGTTCCATACCACTTTAGTTCCATTTATGATATTTTTTTACATTGTTGATGGTTTGATATAGGCTTTCATATACAGTATTTGCGAAAAACTTTGCATCATAATTATGGTAATCTGTTATAATGTTTGTGCAAGACAAGCAGAACAAAAAAGACTTAAATTTTGACTTGCAATGTGCGTTATACTTATTTTTTTTAAACTGGCGAAAGCGTCATTTCTTTTAGATATTTCAGGGAAATATTGTTTCTCATCTGTCTTGAGTCAGAATCCAAACTATCGTTTAAATTTTTTTTATTTTGTGCAGTAAAGTTTTTCTAACGAGCACTAAGCGTGAGCATGCGCTTCAGTCATCGATCGAAAAGTTACATCTTGTCAATTTTGCCGTGTCAGTGTTTTGTGTAGATCTGAATTATTGTGAACATTTGATTAAATTTTGATGAAATAACTATTTTCTATTAAGCAGATTTAAAAATGGCTGGTCAGTCCTAAAATTTGCAGCTACGAATATTCTTGAAAAATATATTAATATATTGACATTGGTAATTTGAATAGAACTTTTAACACAACGCTTAGTTTTCTTCGTAGATATAATTTTATACAATATGAATGTGAATTAATTTTAAAAAATAGCAACAAGCCGCGAAACGTCTACAAATAAAATAGGTTAGGATTTTGAACTCTTTTGCGAATAGTTTCGGCGTTGCGACATTAAAAAAATTGTATGAGTTAAATAGTAAATTTTGTTCTTATACTGGGTGTCCACGTCCAGGTAGTGTGCCGGTGGAAGATATCTCGTTAACAGTAAACTTTATAAAAAAAATTGTAAATAAAAAAGTGGTAGGAGTCGATAGTGTGCACCCTTTAAAAATAATTTTAAATATCCAAGGTGCCCCAGGAAGACAGGGTGTACCAAACATGTTTTTTTTAAATGGGATGCAATATAATGGCTCGCTCTCAACGCAGGTTTCCATAGCATCAAAACTACTAAACTTTTTAATATTCTTTAAAAAAATAAGGAGGCATTATATCTACAATTTAAAATTATTTTAAATTATACAGGGTGTTTCAAATAGTCGAAGAATATCCATAATACTTTTTTTAAATGGAACACCTTAAACAGGGTGTTTCACGGTAGATGGAACGTTAGACGTTTATGGAAAACGGGTAATACGTTTTCTTCAAAAATTTCAGATAAGCAACCATGATCTATCGTTTTAAAATATTTTCAGTAGCGCGGTGTTGTCGTTTCTGCCCGAAACAAGGGGCAACGTCGTTGTTTTAAATAGAACACCATATAAATTATATTATTTTCTAATTCCCAATACAATTCCACGTATATTTTGTGTAAAATGTCATGTAATTGTCTTTGATATACAGTGTGTCCACGGATAGAGTTCGGAAGAGGATATACTTTTTTATTTGTGGATTTAGAAGAAAAAGTTATTCTTTATAAAAACGTCTGCTTGTGTCGAAACTACAATTTCCAATATCAGATTTGCGATTACTATAAAGGGTTCGTTAGAACAACATTTTTAGTTTTTTGGATTTTTTTCTTCAATTTCTTGATTTATTAAATCAATTACTTGTTGCTTGTTCTAAAACTACAATTTCGAACATTAGATTTGCGATAACTGTACAGGTTTGGACAGAAAAAACATTTTTAATTTTTTATAACTTATGATTGAATAAATTACAGAATGTATTAATAAAAATACTTCAAATGTAGACAAAGAAAAACAGTTTTCTTACAACAAAGTCGTTATTCGGCCAGATATAAAATTATATTCTAAGTAGAAAAGCAACAATAGTTGTCTGTTCTTACGTAAATTTAGTGTAAACGAAATCAAAAAAAAATTTGTTTCTGGCTAACGCTGTATAGTAATCGTAAATTTGGTATTTGAAATTGTAGTTTGAGAACAAGCAGACGTTTTTATAAAGAATAACTTTTTCTTCTAAACCCACAAATAAAAAAGTTTTTCCTCTTCCGAACTCTATCCGTGGACACCCTGTATATTGACGTTTAAAATATGGCATTCTCTGACTTTAACAGGCTGTAACATTGGAAGAATGGTTTTTATCTCCCTATCCCAGTTTTTGATCGAAAAGTAACAACTTCCGGTTTAACATGTTAAACCAAAATAATGGATTTACGAGTTTGTAACTTTTAGATAGAAAATAGAAACAAACGGGAAAACCCATTTTTCTCTAATCTTTAGTTTAAAAATTACGAAAAATATTGTGTCACCCGGTATATGCCCTATCCAACACCATTTTATTTTTAAAACACAGCTTTTATGATAGGTATTATATGACTGTATACATGATCCAAAATTTTCTATGCATATCAACGGTCCAATTATTGCCCAGTTTATATCTCATAAATTTTCAAGAATTAGGTGTAAGTATTAATTTGTTTTAGTTAATTTCTGAAATCTGCAGTTGCCCAACGGATATACGTGTATTTTTGCGGTTGCATTTATTTAACGTGCCAACGAGCGTGAGGATTTATTTTTACACCATCAACAGCTTTCTCGAAATAACTAAGAACAACGAGTCTTTTCTTAACTACATACACAAAAAAAAATTGCGGTTAAATATTTTTAGGATTTGTTTAATTAAAATATAAGGCTGTTTATAATTTCATAAAGGATAATCGTTTTTGAGGGTTAACCACTCGCAATTTGTATTTAAACATGGTAACCATTTAATATGCCGGTGGCATAAGTCGACTTTATTAAAAACTGTAAATACAAAGATGGTGGGGATTAATGGTGTGCATCTTTTTTTTAAATAATTTTAAATATATTTAACACACACTGTATACAGTGTGCTTCAGAAATGCATTTTTTTAAATAGGACGCCCTCTATACAGTGTGTCTACTTAAGTTGGAAACATATGGGAACCTTTTTTATTATTAACTTTACGAAAAAAGTTATTCTTTATAGAGCGTTCTGCATAATCCAAAACCTAAAGTGCAACCATCAGATGTTTAATTTTTTCAGTCGTATACGAGGATTGTCCAAATATATGAATTTTGCCCAAGAGTAAAGTACCTTTATTTTTGACAATATCGAAAACTGTAATTATGAAAAGTTGTTCGGAATGTAAAGCTATATTTTATTAGGCAATTATATCCTTCTACTTAATTTTTTTTTTATTTTTATAAATTTTTCTCAAATTACGGATACGAACATTTATCTTTTTTATTTAAAAAAAAATTAAGTAGAAGGATGTAATTGCGCATTAAAATATAGTTTTACATTCCGAACAACTTTTCATAATTACAGTTTTCGATATAGTCAAAAATAAAGGTACTTTACTCTTAGGCAAAATTCAGATTTTTTGACAAACCTCGTATACGACTGAAAAAATTTAACATTTGAATAACTTTTTTTCGTAAAGTTAACAATAAAAAAGTTTCCTATTAGTTGCCAACTTAAGTAGACACACTGTATATATTATTTTCTAATTTTCCTCAATACTCTACTCTTATTTTGCATAAAATGTCATAAAATGCAATTGTTTTTAGGGTATTGACGTTAAAAATTTGACATTTTCAGACTTTGACAAGCTGTAACATGGGAATGGTTCATCCAAGAAAAAAAAAATTTTCACCTACCTGCCTTAGTTTATTATTATCTTTTTAAAAATTACAACTTCCGGTTTAACATATTAAACCGGAAGCTGTAACTTTTAGACAGAGAATAAATACCTAAGATAGTTACAACCTATCAAAGTCAAAAAATACTATATTTTAAACGTAAATTTTTTTAAAACAATTGAATTTAGACATATTACATTTTATACCAAATAAACGTAAAGTTTTGTGAGGAATTAGAAAATAATATAATATACCTACATGGCATCCCATTTTAAGAAATGCACAGTACACCATGCATTTCTGAGGCACCCCCTGAAATATTCAAAATTATTTTTAAAAGATGCACACCATCAACCTTTACCACTTTTGTATTTGCACTTTTTTTAAAAAGTCGACTGGTAACGAAATATCCTCCACCGGCACGCTATAATATGGACACCCGGTATATTGTTAAAGTTTTCTATGATCTTGCCATGTCACTTGTTGAAGTCTGGCCTTTGCATGGCTAGAGGGCATAAATCGGACACCATTTCTTTTACTCTTACCTTCTGGTAAACTTCGAACCATGAAAAACATGAAAATTGATTTATCATAAAAAGAACATTTTAAATTGAGTTAGATTTATTAGAATTTGAGTATTTCTTTATAGTTTTTGGAACAGATGGTATTATTTATTTTTGACGATTTTAGAACCTAAATATTCAAGTAAGTCAAAAATAAAGTGTTTAAAAGTTTAAAACACATGCACACTCATTCTCTTAACAACAACATTTTTTTTAAGGTGGCAAATGAGCCTCGGTGGTAATACTGCCCCGATCAAAAGTGATTTCTAAAAGAAAAACGTTGCTCTACCCAAATTTTATGTTCAAGAGTGGCGTCTATAAAAACGCGGTCATACCAAAATTTGTATGCCCGGTCAAAAGTCACTATTAAAAAAAACGTTGCCCTGCCAAACCTTGATACTGGAAACAATTGAGGGGGGTTCAAAAACAACCTTGGGGCCCATTAAGTTTATTTGAAGATATGTTAACTTGTTAAGAAATACCGAAGGAATCTGATTTACGTGCTATTTATCAACGATAAGATAAATCTTTTAAAAATAGTTGCAAGTGCTTGGCTGTCACCAAATATCACCAGTAAAATGTAATTAAACAAGTATAAAATTGATAACATTAGATAGCTAAAGGTTTAAACGTTGTTTGTCTTGTAAGAGATTTTTAACTTATGACTTTTATTGGAAAAAAATATCGCCTGTCTATAGTAGCATAAATATTATAATTTCAAAAAATTAATATTGAATCTAAATATACGTTACATGAGAAATACAGTTTAAGGATGCGTGTTGCAATATCTTTCAATTAAAATAAACCATATGTCCCAATTTAGAAAAACCCAGTGTCAGCGCCAGCCGAGGGCAAAAAAATTTTTTTATGTAACATGCGATGATGAACTGTTAATTTTACCGTTGTTGCGTCACCTGTGCTGATCAATAAAAAAAGAAGTCAGACAATGTCGGATTAGAGCGGAAAATGCAGAATAGCATTTTTTTCGCACAAACCAGAGTGTTAATGTTGTATTTATTAATATTTATTAATGCAAGGAAAAGCAATAAAAGCATTCACAGATTTGAAAAAGTGAATAACTAACTTACTTCCTTTGTAGAAGCGCCACCTTTAATATACCTAATTTAAAGTAGCGGTAATCATAATATTAAAAACCCGCAGTATCCTGCTCCGCCCCATCTCCCGTTTATCTTTTAGATGTCATTTATGTTATACTTAAAACTTTTAGGTTAACTTCTGTTTTTATTTTAATGTTGTTTAATATGTTTTGTTGTTTTATATGAAGGAAAGGAAACATTCTGTACTCTGTGCCCGAGGGAGGGCAAGTTGAAACAAGCTTCCTGGAAGACTTAAATGTTTACAACCCCTTTTGACATGATACATAGGAATCTTTAGCAATAATAATTATTCATTATTATATTTTTAGTTATTATCCAAGGAATAGAGTCTAAATATATATTTTGTTACATTTGTAAATTTACCTAACATTGAATAAATAATATATATTATTATTAATTTTTATAACTTGTACTAATTTACAAAGCAGTAATATTTATTATTCACAAGTATTAAAAACAGAATAATTGAGGGAGACAAAAACTGGTATTTTTTAAAAAATCAACGTTATCGCAGAAGCATACATTTTTCTTAAATTTGAAAATTTAAAATTGAAAAATGATGTTACTAAAAACCTAGCACAACCATATTTAAATACCAAAAATGATTTCTAGATAGATATGAAACTGCCTTACTAAAATCTTATATTTTTTTAAAGTACTTCTAGCGACATCTATAATAAATAATGAAAAGTAAATTTTGGCTTGTCATAAATCCCCACTTTAAATAGAACAGAAGTAGTTATTAAAGCTTATTAAAATATGTTTATTTTAAGGTTATTAAATAGTTTTATTTTTGTCTCATAGATGTCCCAACCGGTAAATAAATAGTTACGTTTACCCACCAATGTAGGTGTCGCTGTCCCAAAATAAAATAACTATTTTGTTACTGACCAATCAGGAATATTTAAATATGACAGAAGATCATGGTGTAACATCTGCATTGCCATAACATGATTGCATTTTGCATTTACCCAAAAAAAAACAGTGCTATTAAAAATTTTAAAACTTGCTTTTTATGGGATATCATCGATATTGATTATTTTTTATTCGAACGTTTCGTTTATAAAATTTATTCAAAATCGACTACGGCTGCTATCAAATGTATATCAAGATAAATCATCGGTAATATTTAAATAAACAAGTACTAAACTATTATTACTGGATAACTAAAGGTTCAAACGTTGTATATCACAAAAAAAATAGTTAATCTAGGACTCTTGTTGGCAATTCTATATAAAGATAATCTTTTTATACTAGATTCAATACATATTTTGACTAATCAACATGATCATGTTCTGTCATCTTTCATCAGATTGGAAAATACTATTGGTAATCACGAACTGTCAAATTCAAACTAAAACGACATATTATTAAAATTAAGCATGCGCATAAATATCCCAATGATTAAGGAAAGAAGATTGTATTCAATTTATTTTATTTAATTAATACTCATGTATAGGATGAAGAAACGGTAGATTCTGGTAATATTATATAACTTCGTGCATCTTAATTAAAAATTGCAACAATTATAAACACAACTTTAAAATTCACGAGACGACCAAAACACATTATTTTACTTTAAACTAAAACCAAATCCATAAAACTGACAATAGTATAAAAGCTAATATATAAAATATGTATGAAAAGCAATACATTTTATCACAAATGTCTCTTAATTTTAAATACCTTAGTCACGTACTTAAAAAATAAGAAATATATGCCTATTGTCGTTATTACATAAGCTTTTCTTTGTTTTGAATAATATTATGATCCCCACATGCTATTTTCGGGTATTAATCTAGAGTTAATCCAACTCTTGATATTTGTTATCGATAAATGAGCATCATGAATATGTGTCCGCCCCGCCCAAGCCCCCTTACGCTACCCACCCCCCTCTAATATGACATTCATTTTGAAGGTTAAACAATTCAATTTAGGTACATTTAATTAAAATATATTCTTGATTACTTAACGCCCAATGATATCTAATACAGTTTAAAAACACGAAACACGTACATACTTGTTTAAAACAAGGCGAAGGTGAAAACTTTATGAAATATTTTGAATGAATAACAAAAATAATACTGAAAATTAGTTAAATAAAAAATTAATTTTCTACTTTAATTACGAATTGAACCCATGTCTTGGCTAATAACATCCCCTTCCCTCTACTTTGAATATATTGCGATTTTTCCTGGAAAAGTGAACTAATAACTCTAACAATGCTGTGGCTATATTAACACTATGATTCAAAATACGTCTAAGCCAAAAATTTAAGGTTACAAGCTATCGATCGATCAAAAATTATATTTACACCTAAAAACAACTCGGTTTCTAATAAAAATAGCCCGCGGTTAAGATTCCGCATCATATCCATTCGATGCCTTTCCATTTTACGAAAACCGTTACACTTTCATTCAACGTTCTTCATAATATCAATTTCACCGCAATTTCTTTAACCAATATGAAAACAAAAGTGTTAAATTAAGCACTCTCATTTTTAAACGAGCCGCCAAGCACCAGTCCAAGGTCATACGTGATTAAGCTCCATACACCCACAAGCGTGCAAATGTAATCCATAAGAGAGGGCACTTACTGTTAGTAAAAAAAGGAATTAACTAAACGCACTCCTCAAGCACGGGAAAAAGACTAAAGTGATTAAGAATAACAGACAGTTTTCTAAATGAATTCGAATGGTACTCCCGCCATTCTCTGCAACAAACCACCACCCAAGATAGTGAAATGGTCTACTATGACGCGGGTAACTACCAGCTAAGAAAATTGTAGACCCAATTTACCGGTGACACTTTTATCGCTGTTAAGTAATGTAAGTACCTTGTTTATCAGTAAAACATGTAAATTCTGATAACCGGAAACACAGTGACATACTGGTCAGAAAAGTATGGAGGTCATTAATTTCTTGACTCAATTATTATGCTATAATTTCTTTTAATTACATTACAAAATAATAATTATACATTAACTTAGTTGTGTGAAATTGATGCTAGCTGTTGTTGGCGTCAATTATTTAAATGCACTTAGTTGTTATCGCAAGTACGAGTTTTCTTTACAAAATGTGTAATAATTAAAAAAATTGTACAAATTACTAAGCTGCCCAAAATTTGATGAATTAAATACTACTCAAGTATCCTTGCAAAAATTAAACAAGCTCAAGGTGTATCCTAGGTCAAGAAGTAGTTATTAAAGAGAACATAAAAAATTATTAAATATTTAAATATATTTTAGAGGAATGTCAAAACGATTGTTAAATTAATTCCTTATTTAGTATCATTAAAATGTTGAAAAATTGATCATTATTGCAGTTATTGGTAAAATAAAATTAATAAGGATACTATAACTATCTAGGTATGTGTCTGTTTAAAGGTTGGAGACAATGACGTTTCTTGAACGGTAGTAGAGTTTTGGACTTGCATTGTCTTTATTTGTTTAGAATCACTACGTTTCAACTGGTAAGAATCTCCAATTGCCTTCAGGTGAATACTGTATTCTGTAGATTTAATACTGAATACCGTATTCACCTGTGTGATTATATCATATTTAAAATAAAAAAGTTGACAGTTACTTCCGGTATACCCGGTAGTAATCGATAAACGCCAATAGTTTAGTTAAAGAGGTCACATCGAAAAATATTTCTAACCATAAGTTTTAAAAAATATTTATTTTAAAGTTTTCTCAAAAGTTCTAACGAACGCTTGTGTCATGAATAAGCCTGTATAGTTGTTGAAAGTGATAAGTATAATTATATATAACGACGTTTTAACATGTCATCCTTAAACTTTTCTTTTAGACTTTCTGAAATTTTCTTAAAGCTCGGTGTAATTACCAGGATTTGGGAGGTCATTGCCGCATCTCAGAAATAAAGCTGCTAAAATTTATCCGGTCTAGATGAAATTTAAAGGTTAAAGAACATTGTTGCTTCACTATGAATTAATTTGATGATGAGATGTGGCAATTTTATAAAATTTCTAATAGTAATATAGGCACCAGACAATTACAGAAGTTGCAATTTGCTGAAGAGTCAGTAATGGACTAAGGGAGTTTGGGCCCCATAATTTATTATTGTGGGGACCTGGCCCAGTAAAACACCACATATTTTTATTAGTGGAGGCGATTAGGATATCGGGGCGTCCTTGCCAGTTTTTGCCAAGTGTCAAGCTACTATTTTTGTTATTATTTTTTAATTAATTTTTATGAACTACAATTAGAAACTAACCAACGCCCAGGAGGGTAAATCGGGGCGTGAGGCCTCTAAGCTAAAGTCCCTCGCAAGGCGTACCTTTTGTCGGTGTTACTGATTTTAGTTAGAAGGGGCTGTACTATCTCGAGCTGGGTGACATTAGTGATTATGCTGACCGCATCCCTGTGTACTTTAATATAATGGCCAGATATACAGCATTGTTCGCTAGCCGCAAATTTTCTTTCTTTATAATTATATGAAGTCTATTTGTTTCCAACTGGCAGGAAATGAAAACAAATACGCGTGAACTACACTACGTGAACAGGGTCGTATTCAATATTTATTAAAACTTATACGGCTGGACGATTGTAAACAAGAGCCAATAAGCAACTATGCAAATCCAAAATGTCAACATCTATATATAAGTTTTAAAATACTAGAACAGTATGTTGTACAAAATAAAGCTACAATATATTCGGAAACGTGTTTTATTAAAATGCGAAGGCCGAATGCAGTCCTGTACCGATCGAATCGAGCATTTCGTGCTTAGGTTTTTATTTACTGTCACTGCCAGTTGAAAATAAATACACTTTAGGTTCAATTACTAAATAAATATTTAGTTTTACTCTCTCCGGCAACAGATACAATAGAAAATTTCATGGCTATAATAATTAATTTATCGGTATTGTATTGAATAACATTAACAGGAGAAAATGCTTATTGAAGTTATCAGAATTATGGAAATTAGTAAAAATATTTGACATATTTTCAGACTACGACGACTGGATTGGAAAAGATTCAGCTTGACAGTAGGTACTTCCGTACTTTCCCCCTGGATGAGTTGTTAGGAACCTGTCAAATGTTTTTTAACATTTCAAACTGGGGAAAGTGTCATTTTTCAGAGATATGGGTACGAAAAGGAGTTATGAGAAAATTTTGATTCTTATCTTTTTTATTCCCTGTTTTTTACACTTAAATTTTTTGTCATTTTTTAAAATTTTTTGTCATTTTTTAAAAATTTTTGGTGTCCGTTTATTTTAACTAAGTACTTATTTTGAAACGACGTTTTAAAATTTAGTTATGGAATAAACCATTTTTATAAATAATAATATTTTTTTTCTTCGGACATTGTATATGTTGATTTTTATAATAATAATAAATTGTTAATAATTAGCACAAGGAAAAAATAATTCATTTACATTCATTCGCATAAATTTACAAGGTCCAATACAATATTTTTATATTTGCAGTGAGGAGCGCACAGAGGAAATAATAAATTAAATTACTTCATAAAAATTTGAGTTTTACTTATTATAATATTATAATTAATTTAGTTGTACTAACATGCAGTATCCCGATAAAAAAATGTTTTTACAAATGACACGCTATTTTAACAGAGTTTAAAATCTTTCTGTGCATTTTTTTATAAAAACAAGTATTGTGGCTAAATTCCTCAAAGTAAGAAAACTTGAACAAGTAATATTTTTTTAAATTCGTTCACTAATAATATTAATACACTTTCATTTACCTCAATAACACGTTGTAAACATTTTGGAAACACTTAAAATCAAAATGTTATGTATTTTTGTTAAAGAGTGCCTTTACTTGGTTAAAATATTACATAATAGTTTTTGTCATAATATGTCGTATGTGGAAATTTTCCGAGTTTTCACACACGTAATGTACACTATTTTTCCTACGACCACAAAGAATTATTAAAAAAGCCTTAAATTTGTAAAAAAATATATCAACACTAGTGTTGAAATTAGCACATAGGATTATGTCCCACTTAATATCTTGTTTCATAGTTTGTCAATAGGCTGTTCCTTTATTTGTTTTGTATTGTTAAAGTTTTTTATTTTTTCATATTTTACATATCATAGGAAGAACTAATCCTGGATTGACTTCTAGATTAACCAGAATGAAAATTTTTTGATTTAATCAAGGAAAGATGCATTAAAAATAAATTTAAAAAATCCACCCAACAAGGAAAATTTCAATTCAAAATACCTAATTCTATAAATTATGTAATGTTTTTATAAGAAAAAAAAGTCAGATAATCCTGATGGGATTTGAACCTGTGACCTTGCCATCTGTAGGTTAGAGCTCTATTCGCTACGCTATGGCTACCGATACACATTTTTTGTTTAATACATGACACTCTTTAGCGCGATTTATTTTTACAGGTAATAGAATTTTCAGCATATTATTAACATTTTTTATAATTTCAGATGGCGTATTTTCACACTCTGATTCTGAATCACTCGACAAATACATGAAAAATAAGTTAAATACTTTACAATTACTGCTTTCTAAAATTTTCTATTTTTAATAAATAAGGGTGGTCTATCAAACTGGCATCATCTGTTTAAATTAAATAGTGTGCCTTGTATTTCAACTCTAGAGTTGAAATATTTTTTTTCTACTCCCACATGGAAATTTGCTGTTTCCTTTACACTTAAGTGGCGAGTAAAGTAGGCTATTCCAGTTAACTGTGCTGCAAAATTTTATAACAATCCTAAATAGGTAACGAAACTGACCAATCACAGTAGTCAATTACAGAGAAGTCATTGTTGTTCTTAAAAGTGCAATTACAGTATATTATTTTTACTGAGGCTCCGCCTTCTTTTTCAAGACACTAAATTATATTATTTAAATGCATATGGTACAATTTGTTATTAATTTGTTCAATATAATAAAATCTAGACGCATTTATAATAGATTTATCAATAATGCAACCTGCTGAATGTGCATAGAAAATTAATTTCATGTAGCCTCATTTATCAGTTGGTTATCCCATAACTAGTTTAATGTTTCAATAGTCGAGAAGTAGAGCGTTTGACTATGGAACCAATGGTCGTGAGTTCGAGCCCGGAAACCTGAAAACTTTTTTTTACATTTTCTTAGCATAATATTTGTAAGTTTGGTCGTAGAAAAAATATACTGTTCAACTTGAGTGGATTGTCCATATTGCCTACGGCGTCGTGCTCAATTTACTTCCTCGTGCAATATGGACATCATATCCACTCTTGTTGTACAAACTACTATTCCAACACGCGTGTGATATTCGGCGCTTTCGAGCCAAGTTAACCGTCCTTTTTTTTATTTTCGTAGGTGGCCGTAGGAAAACATTTTTTGTTTTAGTTCTGGTTGGTGGTATTCAACGGGGAGAGTTGCTGGAATAATGACATAATAAAATTGACAAAGATCCAATAAGTTACCTTTCAAATTATATAGAACTTTACTAATATATTGTATATAGTGTATTTCCTTTAAAAAATTTATGATTATCTAAATGTTTTATTTTTACCACTATGGAACGTTATCAAAAGAGTATTATAATAGGTCTCAAAACAAGAAAAAAAGAAAAGTTGAAATATAAAGAAATGGGCTAAATGACGTGTCAATATTATTCCAAAATATTGCATTATATATAGCGTATCAAAATACCAAATTTTACACATTTTAAAATGTCACAGTCAAAAGTTCAAGTTTAAATAATTGCATACACCGATCTCAATTAGCAAGTTCAATAGTTTTAATCCTTTCAGATAAGGTCAGAATGCCAATAAATTTGTCATTCTTTAAGGCATAAGAAGCTACGTTTTTTGACCCACCGCTTGGTCTATATTCTTCATTCTTACTTTCCTCAACAGCGAAAGTAATAGTGACAAATATTTTTTTGAGATATCATTGATGTGAACTATTAATAGCTCTTTTTCCGTCGGTTTGTCTATCGGTCTGTCTGTCGATTCGAAGCTTAAAAACTACTTGAAATATTCAAATCAATAAAAGTCGTTAAATAAAATAGGATAAAAACAAAACTTACCGAATAGTTATTAAATGGAGCATATAATAACATTGTTTAAAATCAGAACATATTAAACATTGTTTTTCTCGATATTCAGTAGTTCTAAAGAAACAATAAAAAGAAAATATTCACTAAACACTTATATTTTCCTATAGGAAAACTTTATTCGTCTTTCCTTTTTATTAGAAAATGTTTCGATCACTTTGTTATTAAAATTGTCAATATTGTTTATAAAATGTTTTTCTGCAGGCAACATTCTTAACGCGCTAAGTCTTTCTTCTTTCATGTTATTTCTTTAAAAGGTTTTTATTCATTTTAACACTGACTAACGGATTTAACCTAAACTTAACCTACAAAAGTACTTTATGTCCACTGTTTAAAAGAAATATATGTTAAAACTTAATGTTTCGACAGGGAAACCCGTATTGAAAACAGCTGATATCTAGTATCGGGTAGTGGTAGCAAAGACGAAGGCCTACCTTGATTAGAACTCTGCACTCCTGACAACAGAAGGCACTTGTAAATCCTCCAATCCCGGATGGATCTGAGGATCTGGCCCGCCACAAAACTTCCAAATTCTTTATGCGTCAATTAGAGAGGGCAATATATCTATTATCTTTTTCGTAAGCGATAAACAGTATGGCCATACATACAATTGGCTGGCGTTGGGTAGCGCCATGGAATTTTCGCGGCGTCAGGGAGTTTTTGCACCGTTATCAGATATTAAATTAACGCAACGTCTTGAATTTTAAATTATTCACATTTACAAAAAGAATGAAGCGTGAAGATACAAAGCAATTATTATGAGGGCGAAAGAGTAAATAGCTTGGGGTACGGGTAGGTAGGGCCATCACACTGTGGCCCTACTGTACGAGCCGCCACTGCATTCAGCACTAACATCCTGAACTAGAACCTATTGAAAATATATCCCAATAATAAAAATCTTCCTAGAGCATCAGAAACCTTTTCAAGGAACAATTAAAAACACGTCTCTGCAAGTTTAAAAACATGAGTTAGAAGGCATGTACGTCATCCTATTAACAGCACAATTCCTTTATTTGCGAGTCATGTGATTGATTATATTGTTATCTTTGTTTCGATAACTTAAATAGAAAAGAACAGATTAAAAATAGAACACCAGTCTCGAGAGATTAGTCAGGTCGGAAATGGGTCCGAGAGTGTCAAATGAAAGCTGTCCGGGGTTGCTCATTTACCGGTTTTGTTGTGGTGTCAGTACGTTCTTCGGCGTCTTTTTATTAGATAGCGTATTTTGTTTAATTATTTTCCCAGTAAATAATTAAAGAATTAAAAAACTGAAAACATCTATAGTTTGTCCAATTTATAAAAGCGGTGAACATACAAAAATAAAACATTATCGGTCTATTAGCTTAATAACGCATTTTGCAAAAATATTTGAACTATGCATAAAACATCGCTTAGTGACATTCATCGCACAAAACAAAATTTTGTCTAGAATCTAGAGAATCTATTCGGCTTTTTAGAGGGATCTAGTACTGAAGATGCTTTGTATACATTTACGTCGGAGGTAACAAAAAATCTAAACTTAGGTATAAAATGCATGGGGATATTCATTGATCTCGCTAAAGCCTTTGATACGGTACCACACAACCAACTTTTAACGGTGTTGTCATAGTACGGCGTAAGAGAAACGGTAGTCAACTTAATAAAAAATTATTTTCAAGAAAGATCGCAAATGGTTAAAATCAATAAGAAGTGAGAGACTGGTGATCAGAGTTGGTGTTCCGCAGGGAACTGTTTTGGGTCCGATTCTCTTTATCACTTATCTTAATGCTCTTTTAACAGAAAATATTGGAGGGACAGTTATATCTTATGCTGATGACACGGCTTTAATTTTTACTGGTAAAGATTGGGAAGAAGCTAAAAATTACGCAATAAAAGGTCTTAAGGTAGTCAAAAATTGGTTGGAGACTTATAAACTATCACTCAACTTAAATAAAACCAATTACATAGCTTTTTCATTGACAAGGGCTGGCAAACCCATTTTTACAGATATTACTGTCGGTACTGATTAAATTATTGGAGTGACTCACACAAAGTACCTTGGTGTACTGGTTGACCAATTTTTGAAGTGGGAGCAACATATTAACTATGTTTCTAATCAAATACGTAGGCTTATACATAAACTCTATATATTAAGAGAATTTTTGAACGAAAAAACATTGGTGATGGTTTATAGAGCTTATGTGAACCGTGTCGCTTTTGCGATACGGTATAATTATATGGGGTGGTACTTCTGGCACAATACTTAATAAATTAAATATAACACAAAAATATATTCTTAAAATAATATTTAAAAAAAAATAAAAGGTTTCCAACTAATTTACTATTTTCAGAAGATACTGTAAATATTAGAACTTTATATATTAACTGTATATGTAATTTTGTCTATCGCTGTAAGTCCAAACACAACTATGTAGATCACACTATTGAAACAAGAACTAAATCTAGTTACAAACTTAAATTGCCCCAAAATTTAACAACTGCAAATAAAAAGTTTATAGATTATTTAGCGCCAAAATCATTTAATATACTTCCAGGGAACATAACATCAATAAAAAATATAAAAACCTTTAGTAAAGACAGTAATCGGTATGTTTTTCGTAATATAGAAAAATTTTCCATATTGTTTAATTAGAGAATTAAACCAGTGAAGATTGTAAACATGAACATTTCTTAGTAATATAGTTCACATAGAAAAATAAGTTAAATAAGGCACAAAATAAATAAATACACATAAGTCTACTTTTAGGTTTTGAGACATACGGGTGCTTTGCACCTAGGTGTCTATAATTTAGTTTATTGATTATACCAAACTAATATAGATAGGAATAATGTATTTATGTAATTTAAATTAAAATAAATAAATAAATAAATAAAAATAGAAAATTTTATTTTTTCGTGCTCGATACGACAGCATCAGAATCAAAATTTAGTGAGGAAACCCATTACGCTGTATTTTCCTTTCAATGTGGCCATTCTACTAAAAAAGGAGAGCTGGTGATAATTATTAATGATTATTTATTCAAGGCATAACTTCTGTTAAGGATGTTAATCCTTGAGAGCGGTATGACAATGAGGTAGATCACTCCTCAATTTGCAAAATAATAGAGAAAACAACTTAAGTAACTTTCTGTATTGTTTGTCTGGTAGTTAATAATGTCCGCTATGACATTTGTAGATCGATTAGCTGGTATTGAATATACGAAACGTGTTGTGTAGTAAAAACGAAATAAACTAATATCGTTTTTGAGATTTCTTGCTAAATGCTTATAGAAGCATTCTTAACTTAGGTTGTATTTAGAATAACAAAATTAGGTAAATACCTATTACTTTTAGCTTAGGGTCAATGTACTTTAATGTATTTCAAACTGAATAATATTTTCTTGTTGCACATAATTTTTTCATATGCATTGTCACATAAAAAACAAAAATGTGTTAATATTTGATTTCCCATTGTAATTTTTACTATATAAATCCAGTAAAATCCATTGTAAGGTGCCAGTGTTGTTAAGAGGCTTATAATGATGTACAAGTCCATTATTTTATTGCTGTTTGTATTAACAGCATTTGTTGGACTAAGTATTGGTACTAAAGATATTCATCTTTGTGGAGGTGAGATTTTTAAAATATTTAGTTACTATTATATTACGTATTAAGTTGGGTAAAAAGCATACTATGCACGAATGAAAAAATTACGAATAAGCCGCATAGCGTAATTGTTTTACAACACCTAATACGTACTATACTTTTTCTACAACTCTAACTAATAGATCGGTTAATAATTAATAAAGTATCGATTTGATCTTCAAATCTTAAATAATGACAATGTCACTCTCAAATATTCCAAACGACAGATAGATAGATACATAAAAGTCACAATCTGCACTCAACATTTTGTATGTCAAAGGAGTATCTGAGAGAATTAGAAGACTGGGACAACGATATAACATCAATATGGTATTCAGCTCGAAAGACACTTTAAGAAGCCACCTGACGAAGACGAAACAAGTCAAGTAGACAAGAAAACTATGTCTATCAGATCCCTGCGAATGTGACCGATCTTACACTGGTGAGACACTAAGGCCACTCGAATTAAGGAACACAGAAACAACACGCTAAAAGGCGAGACCGAAAAATCAGGTGCAACTGACCATACCTGGAACAAGGCCAATCAAGCACGGAAGTTCAAATCCTGCATAAAGGACCACATTGGAGGCAGTTCAAGAAAGCTGCTACCATACACCAGAACCCAGATTGTTTTAGTAAGCCATTAGTCATTAGATATAAGAGATATCTGGAAACATTCGTTAAGTAATTAGTTACTGTACTTATTTAGTATTCACCTGAAGACGACTCGAGATACTTATCAGTTGAAAGGTTGTGACGTAAAAATAAGTAAAGACAATGTAAGTACAAAACTCTTCTATCATTCAAGAATCATCATTGTCTTTAACCATCAAATAGACAATAAAAAATGCTTCTCTGTCGCACTCGGGTAGAGAGAAATCCTAGCCGAAAAATCCGAGACTATTTATTTAAATTACCATTTTTAATCTGTCTAAAACGAAACTAATTTATAAGCAATTAACAAAATTTAAAGAAGTAGTCCATACTTGAATTAAAGTATCGAGTTAAATGGTCAAGTTAGAGTATTATTTCTCCTCATTTAATTAACAAAATATTCTAATACGCCGGGCGACTTGCCCTGTAAATTGCCTGCTGCGTTCTGTAAGATAGTTCTTTCCGATCATATAACATAAATTACTGTTATAGATTCCTGTTGCCCCAAAAACACAACCTTAAAATGCTGCTGCGAGACTTACAATATCACCTACTTAGCTGTTAAAAGGAAGGTGAGCTTTTGGGAAGCCCAAGTGTTATGTAATCAATATGGTATGGATATGGCTACAATACTAACTCAGGCAGAAGAGAATGTTTTGTCGGCGTATTTATCATCAGTCGCAACTGGAGGTTTGTCAAGTTTGTTTAGTTTTTGAATCTCTTACTACTAGATGTGATATGTCGTCAAATTATAAAGGAGGTGGGAAATTTAATAGTATTAAAATAAAACGTGATAATGAGAATGTAAACTTTATTTTAACATACCTCTTCAAATATGGTCAGAAAAAAATATAAACGAAATGGCTAAAAATCGATATAGCCCAAATATTTTCAGAAGAATTTTTTAAATTTGAAAACACAATGTTGCAAAATGTAACCATCTCTGTATCTTCTATCTGGTTAATTTTTATAGTTTGTAAAATATTTCGAATCAAGTAGTTTTCAGTAATGGATTCAAAAATGTGTCGTAATAGTTTCGAAACAGATATGTCTCGGCACGATTTTCTAATTTTATTCGAAAATGTTTCGAAACGTTTCTCAGCAAAGAATATTTGTCCAATTTGTATCTAAAAATGCCACTTGGATCCCATACACCAGAACCCAGCTTGTAAGCCTTCATTTTTTTTAAATATCTGAAAACCTTTGTTAATAAACATAACTAGTGTTAGAATATTACCGCACATGAATTAACCGCATGACTGCACCCATCTCCAAGCTAATGTAAATAGAGCGTATTTTAGTATTCACCCGAAGGCGACTGGAGATACTTACCAGTTGAAACGTTGTTATTTAAAAAACAATGCAAGTCCAAAACTATTAAAAAACGCAATGGTCTCCCACCTTTAAACAGATAGAATATTTGTTCTTTAATCATTTTTTTCTACAAAAGTAGTACCTAGATACCTTTACTAAACAATTTTAAACATTTTAGTGGGATATTGGGAAGGATTTTGGATAGGTGCTGTTAGCTGGCCAGGAGCAACCGATTACTACTGGATAAATTCAGGAGCACCCGTGATTTATGATGCATTTGTAGCTAATGAGCCTAATGCCCCAGGAAGGGAAAATTGCCTTGAATGGATTATTCATGATCCCTCAAAGCAAATAGGATGGAACGACTTTACCTGCGATACAAAAGTCAACTTTGTTTGTCAAAGTCGAAGAAGATGCATCTAGGTCTAACTCATTTTCATCAATTAGTTATTCTCAATAAAACCCTATTTTGCTTAAGTTTTAAAATAGATACCCACTTACTTCAATAATAACTAAATGCTTTTGAACAAAAGTTGTTATGTGTTTTATTTTAATCTAACCATCAGAACAGTTGTTTGAACTGTTTGTATTTAACTTGAAGAAATAGTCCATACTTGAAGTGGAGTGGAAATTTAAATGGAAAGAAATAACTCAGGAGAATAACTTATGGTACAGAGAGAAATTAGGGTGTGCATCTCTTGAATTCATCGGTAGGTAGTCCAAAAACATAAAAAATGCATATAAAATAGGTATTTTGCTTTTTTAAAGAGTAGGCCGTAAAAACAATTAATAAATTAAAAATATTAAATTCCTTTCACAAAAAATCGACCAGAGGCGTACCGTTTAGGGAAAAATAGAGGTTTAAGACAAAAATTTAAAATGTGAGACATAACTCAAATTTTGCACTTGGACTAAGTTTTAATTTGCAATAACATTTCCATATTATATTTTGCTGTGTTCTTCATAATTAAGGTAGTTTACTCTTAAGGCAATATCGAAAAAATTACATTTGCTCCCTTACTATTAACTCCAAGTAAAATATGAAATATACATTTATAGTTTTAAGGCATGCACCAACTTTTATCAAGAATAAAATTTTTTGAGCTCTCGGTAATAATAAAAATTTCCCATATGTTCCATACGTTTTTGGATACACTGTATAGATCGAGGCGGTTTTCGGTGGGACATCCTGTATGACATACATGACATTGGCAGACACACTTTTTTCACAATCACAGTGGCACGGTTACCTTAATTATTATTTTACTAATCAGGCAACTTTGATTGTGAGTAAATATTGCCTGCCAATATCAAAAATATTTTTTTTAATTATTTGATTTGCGTTCCTGATAAAACAAGTTTTAAATGCATTTTATCCTATAAGTAATTCTAATTAAATTACCACATTCTGTAAAGAGACAGTATTTATGATGATTGATAATATGATAATATAATCTAAGTAATACATATAGTTGATAACATAAAGTATTAGGATTAAATGATACGTATTTATATATAAATGTTATATTTAAAAAAAAGGTTTAACAATATGTTTAATAAGTGCAATACAAAAATTTAAACAAAAATGAATTAGAGCAACGGTTATACTTCTGGACACGGACTTTTAAGCAAGACTATAGGTGGACCTGAGTGAGAAATAAGATCAGAATGAGGTCCTAATTGATGAATGAAACGAATAGAAAAACAAAACACCAGAAACTACTCCTGGGGCAATAATCTGGGACACAGACGGCTCCTTTCTCTCTGGGATCGTCTCCCATAGTGTTCCAAGTAAAAATCTACGCCATATTACAATGTGCGTATGAAAACAATAGGAGGGCTTACCTCAATAAGCGGATCCATATATATTCTGACAGTCAAGCAGCCCTTAGATCGCTAATATGCAACAAGGGTACCTCAAGACTGGTGTGAGAATGTCAGGAGGAACTGGACAAAGTAAACAAAGTGCAGGACACGAAGGTATAAATGAAAAAACGGATGAACTTGCGAGGAAAGGCTCAGCAAACACATTCATTGGGCCAGAACCGACACTCGGAGTACCAAGGTGCACAGTGCGAGATGCCATAAAGCAATGGATCAGGAGTGAACACAAAATTTACTAGAGCAACAGATAGGGATTACACCACAGCAAATGCTTTATTGAGGATCCAAACCCAAGACTTACGAAATAGCTGCTTTAAATGAACAAGAACCAGCTGAAAACCATTACAGGACTTCAGACAGGACACATGGCTGTCAAGAACCATCTGCACAGAATGCAACTGTAACTTTGACTGCAGATTACGCGGACAAGTCAGGGAAACTGTACAGCACATAGTTTGCCATTGCGAGTAACTAGAGCGGAGGCAACAAATACTCGGGCAACTAAAACTGAAACCAGAGGACATTCTTACCCTCTCCCCAGTTGACCCACACAAACTAGTGCAAGGAACTGGGATCACGGAGTGGGTGTAACAACCAAACAGTGTAAGCACAATGGGCATCCGGCGCAAGAACGAAAAAAAAAACAGTAAAAATTTTCTGCTATACTCATAAATTGCAGTTTGGCTGAGGTAGAAGAATGCAAGACTGATAGGAAATCAATCATTATCAGATATCCCAGAATTATCATTATCTTACAAGCTTACAACACAGAATATACAGGTACATGCACTAGTGCGTTAGTTTTCCAAAGCTCCCGTGTAAATTAGTTTAGGACCTTCATTCTGCTGATAAGTGTCCTTTATAATTTTATTTAATTTGCTTTCGTAGTTAAGAGAAATCTATATATAATAATATTCTATACTTACTCTCACAAGGAAATAAAAAGTTTTATTTTATTTATTTATTATTATTTTAACACAATTAAACGTCATTTCTCTAAAGATCTAAGTAGTTTAAAATGAAAATATATACATCAAAGAAATTTAAAATTCTAAAATGAAATATGATATCAGTAAGATGTATAGTTGGTAATATCAAGTACCAGGATTAACTGATACGCTTTTATATATAAATGTGAAATTTTTTTTTTAATAAGTGCAGCCCAAATATTAAAACAGAGATGATTAGAGCAACAGTTATTGTATTTCTACTATACTTCTTAAACTGCAGTTTGACACAGATAGAAGAATACAAGACTGGTAGGCATAGTTTATCCCATTACTTGCTGGATGCATGGCACAACTCGCAAATACATAATCATAACAGACATAGAAGAATTTTTAAAAAAAGTTTTAAAATTTTTTTTATTAAAATTTATTTCTAAAATTTCAATAATAATTTTTTAAAGATATTATTAGTTGTTTTTTGACAAAAATGTATAGACCTAAAAAGATTCTCTCTCTCCTATTATCTACCTTTTTTACATTTTACTGCAAAAAAACATGTTTTAAAAAATATTATACTTAAAAATAATGTCTAAAACTATACCATTTTTGTAAGTCATTTTAGCCATTATCAAAATATTCTCGTACGCCACTGGCCCTGTGTAGATGATAAAATATATATATATATATATATATATATTACATATCCGAAAAGTACGTTTACAGACTCATAGGCTTACAGGAATTGCCTGGCGCTTGCCCGAAAAATTATATGTTTCGTTATAGTTTTTTTCTTTTTTGTAATGTAAATTACTGTTATAGATTCCTGTTGCCCCGACAACACAATATTAAGTTGCTGCTATGAGATTGAAATCACCTACCTAGCTGTCCACAGGAATGTGAGCTTTTGAGAAGCCCAAGTCTTATGTAATCAATATGATATGGATGTGGCTACAATACTAAACCAGGAAGAAGAGAATGCTTTAACAGCGTATTTATCACCAGTTTCAACTGGAGGTTTGTACAAAGCATTCAATTTTTAAAGTTTTTGTATCTTTGTATATATACTATACCGGGTGGTGCATCGTCGTTGGAAACATGCAAGTTTTAGACTGTCCAAATATTTGCTCCCCTATTGACTTTAAAGCGGGGTTTTAGAGAGACTTTTTGAGGGTCTCTGTATGGTGAGTGCAAGTGCGGAGTTTGAACAATTTTGGACAACCTGATCTAAAATAATACTGGAGAACAAATTTTAACTTTTTTTTTGGTTTTCTGACTAAGACCTAGTTTTTTGATTTACCTCCACCCAAGTAACTAAAAAATACCCATTTAAGATTGACTTGCAAAAAAGAATCTGAATTATTTGTCACAAAATTTAATTCATACTATTTATAAACATATACAATGAACATACAAAATACAGATAACAATATATTATTGGTTCAACAACAGAAATTAAAAATCACACTTATTTTGCACTTCTTAGCCTGCCTTTTAAAAGCAACCTCTGGGGCACTGATGCATCTCTCGTAATAGTCCAGCAATGGTCAGCTAGCAACTCACAGTTCCATTTTCCCTGGTACCTTCTTTTCATGTTTGAAATATCCTGGTGGAACCTCTCGCCGGGCTCGTCACTTACAGTACCACAATTTTCCGGACAGTAATCCAAATGAGAATATTAGGAAATGAATTTTCAATGAATTCTGCTATTTTCTTGGGTAATTCCAAATCTCTTTTAAGGTCACTTAATTCACTTTGAGTCTTGCGAGGTTGATGGGCCGGCGACATTTTCTGGTACACTACCGTTTAAATCCGTTTGATCCTAATCAAAATCAAGGGTGTATTCCGCGGATTGTAAATTTACTTATACTGTATCGCAGACCTCTTTTGCTGGAAGGTGTCAAACAAGAGTAACAGTCACTAACGTGGTCTTTCGGTTCTCGCCAGATCATAGGAACAGCCATAGGCGCAACTGGGGGGGGGGGGGGGGGGAAAGCTAAATTAAGATTGTTGATCCTTTTTTTTTAGGAAATATCTTCAGGAGGCGTAGTAGCAATATGTCGGATATCAATACTGGGTTTAAACCCCCTTCCTCCCAAATATAGGTGTCTAGTTACGCCACTGGGCACAGCGAAGGGCATCTTACGCTTTTCCAGTTAGCCAGCCACAAATGTTGGACGCACATTAATAACAGCAGATATGGGGAGTCCAATTTTTATCCTGGTCTCCAACTTTGAGCCAAAATACAAGTGGTAAGCCTTTTTTAATTAAGGTCTAAGAGTGGTTTCACAAAATCACTTCACCACAGATATAACATAAATAATACTTGCGACATATTGCTCATAACTATCTAATTTCTCAAATACGAACAGCTCACAACAAATACAACTAATAATTTAGGATTGATATTGTATGTATTTAAACCCCTTATAAAATATATCTAGTACTATAATAAATCCAGAGAGATACTTTTTTTTAATGAACACCCTACTTATATATTTTATTATTTTCTAGTTCCCCACAAAATTCTTTCCATATTTTGTATAAAATGTCATATGGTTTTTGAGATATTTATAAACGTTTAAAATATAAAATTTTTAAACTTTGACAGGCTGTAATATTGGAACGGTTCGTCTTACAGAAAGATAGTTTTCACCTCCCTGTCTTAGTTTTGTATTCTCTTTTTTAAAGTTATAAATTCCGGTTGGTCCATTTCCAAGTTTAAGGTTGCTTGTAAAAGTCGGAATAAAACTCAGTGATTACTTACATCCTACGATATGATTTTTTTAAAGTAAAATATACAGATGGTGGTTAATAATGAAAATAATATGGCTCTGCGGCAGGATATCAATCTTTTGGCAAAATTTTTGATTACACTCTCACGTAACTAAAGCGATATTTGTGCGAGTAGTGCCTTAATGGTATCTTGAAGGTCCTAAATCATTTGAGGGTCCAGATGCATTAAACTACAAGACCTAGGCGGCCAAGTGATTCCTCTTCATGAAATAATTCTTGTTCTGAAATCGTTCCTGAAAATATCCAGTGTTTTTATTTGCTTTATGTGAGGAGTGAGGTGGCGTTGGCACCATCCTGCTGAAATCCAATTCGTTCCATAAAACGTATTGAATCATGGATCGTGCCGATTGCCCATTACAGTCACAACATTACCTACTTCATTCTTCCATATTTGTTTATTACAAACACACATTGTTGAGTCGTGTAATCTTCCATAACTAAACTCATTTTAACTTCACAGATGACAACTAAAATGTGGCAAATAACTATGAACTCTCAAATTTGGGATAATAAGGAGTTTATCTTCGGATGTAAATTAAAACCTATTTTTTGTTCTTCGCTGTCACTGAAGTTATTTAAAGTAAAACTGATATAATGGATTTATAAAGTTGATAATATTTTTCACCAAAATATTATAATTAGAGGCAAATCAAAATGTACTTTTTAATTATTTTTCCTACAAAAGCAGTACTTTTACTTAAGTATTTTAAACATTTTAGTGGGAGTTTTTGGAGGATTTTGGTTAGGCGCTATCAGCTGGGAAGGAGCAACCGGTTTCTATTGGGTGAATTCAGGAAAACCTATGATTTATGATGCATTTCTGGTTAATGAGGGTAATCACCCAGGAATGGAAAACTGCGTTCAATGGATTATATCTGAAGCAGGACCAATAGGATGGAACGACTTAACATGCGATACAAAGATCAACTTTGTTTGTCAAAGCCGCAGAAGATGCATCTAAGCCTAACTCATTGTTAATATAACCGTCATCTTATGCATTTTAAAATAATATAATTAATGCCCAGTAACCTTAACAACAACAAAGTGCTGTTAAGAAAAAATTATTATGTGTTTTATTTTAATCTAACCAATGGAAGAGTTTCTTTAACTATTTATATTAGTAAAAGACTAGCAACATGGTAGGTCAGTGCAAAGTTAGGTCGGCCTTTTAGGAAATCAATCATTAAACAGATATCCCATAATTATCATTAGCGCTTACAGCACAGAATATATCGCAGAATATACAGGTTCCTTTAATAGTGCGTCAGCCTTCCATAGCTCCCATGCGAATTTACTTAGGAACTGTATTAATATGCTGACTTATACTGTATCATATATATTTTTATGGAATATCCAGTATTTTATTGCATAATTGGTTTTGTATGAGTGCCCTTTATAATTTTCTAATATTTTATTTTATTTACTTTGGTAGTTTAAGAGCAATAATAATATAATAATAACAGAAATCCGGTTAGTCATTGGCTGAGGATGTTGAGTTGGTTGAACATGAGAGATAGACGGCGGTTGCACTGTACTACTTTTTATCATAGATTAATAACATCAAAAATACCTTCTAACCTGTACAGAAAAATTATATTTAGAGCTGATGCACATGCTATAAACATAAGACACAAAAACACCACCACGTCATAAAACTACTTTATTTCGGAGGAGCTTTACTTATATTATCTGCGGTTTACAATTTAGTACCGGCAAGATTTAAAGTATATGCGGGAAAACGTTTTCAATATGTTAAGAAGAAATGTTTGCAGGGAAAAATCTAAAAGTATTTTTACACCTTTTGATTAATTTGAAATCATTAATAGAAAATTCAATATCAAAAAATCAATTTTTATTTTTGTCAATTCTTTTTATTTAGTAGATTTTTCTTTTTAGAAATTATGTTTTATTTTCTTTGTTTACTTAACAGATATGTTCGAACGTTAAGTTAACTTATTATTATTTTTTGTTTGTTTTCGAGGAAATTGTACACTGATGTAAGTACTCCGATATAGAGCATTGTTTATAAAATTGTGTGTACCTTATTTGGGTGCATCGGTGCACGTTTTCATCTTTTCATATTTAGTATAAGTAGAGGGTTAAGTGTAAGACCAACATTTACAATAGTAAAGGATGAACTTCGCCTTTTCAGAAGTTGAAATATGGTCCATTTTTTTTATATTTTATATTAAACCTAAATATTGACACTTTTGAATAAAGATTTTATTTATTTACCTATTTATTAATAATAATATCGCATTTAAAGTCCTTGCAAGCATTTAAAATCGCCCAAAATTACTCTCCTCTGTAATTGGTTCTTGGTAATTACAAAAAATGATGCTGGCAATTACTTTTTCAAAGGGCTTGGTGCTTGAAGCCCTTTTTTCGAGTGGTTTGCCCAGCCCTGCTCTATAGTCACAAGGAAATAAAATTTATTTTATTTATTTAATATTTAAGAGTGAGGTCTAGTGACACATTCACCATATCGTTTTTTGTTCAATATTTCGTTACTTTTTCATTTTATCTAAAAATCGACCAAATACCCATATTTGACGCATAATATTATATATAAATAATAATAATTATTATTAATATTATTATTTTTCTCAATGTTAGTTTTCACAGCTTTTTGTTGGTATTGCTGGTATTATTTACAGTACAGAGAAGAAATTCATCTTAACCTGTACTGTTTAGAAACTTCCGTACTATATGGCAAGTTTGGAGGATGACGCTTTTCTGGATTAGTTGGTATAAATAACCTGATAGGCCCAGTTTTTCCAAGTTGGGCTTGAAATTTTTCGTCATAGCTCCCTCCACCGATATTATGATCGGAATTATGTCGATTTTATCTAGCTTCCATATATTTTTTATCTCTATAGCCAAATTCGAGTAGGTACTTGGTCTTCTTCTCCGATTCGGTTTTAGAGAGGTTGTGTGTTAGTGGGCAACCTATATCGATTATGAAAACTTTCTTGGTGGTTTTTTCGATGAGAAGAATATCCGGACGGTTGTGGTCCACTGTTCTATCGGTTATTATTGGCCTGTCCCAGTATAAGAGATATTCAGGGGATTCAAGGACTGGCTCGGGTGAGTATTGGTAGTATGGTGGGAGGTTTTCCCTTAGCCCTAGTTTATGGGCCAGTTCCTTGTGGATGATCTTAGCCACCTGATTATGTCTCCCCAGGTAGGCGTTGGGGGCCATAGCACCACAACCCGCCGTGATATGTTCTATCGTTTCTCCGGGGCAATTGCATTTTCTGCACACATCTTCCACATTTCTCTTCAAGATGACCTTTTCATAGTTTCGAGTTCGAATGACACGGTCTTGGATAGAGATTATAAAACCTTCTGTTTCAGCGTGAAGCTGCCTTTTCTCTAACCAATTCAGTGACATTTCTCTATCTATGAGTGGATTTTGGAGTGCAGTAGGGTATTTGCCGTGTAGAGCTTTCTCTTGCCAAGTTACAAGCTGTTGACTTGGCGGTGCGCGGATATTATTATTATTATTATTATTATTATTATTATTATTATTATTATTATTATTATTATTATTATTATTATTATTATTATTATTATTATTTTTATTATTATTATTATTCAACAATTGAAATAAAAATTGTTTTTATAATAAGTGTAGTACAAAAATTAAAACAAAGATGATTGGCGCAACATTTATTGTTTTTTCTACTGTACCTAATAAACTACAGTTTGGCACAGATAGAAGAATACAAGATAATAATAATAGATAATTTGGGTACACCCGTTAACTGAACAGACATAATTTTACATCCATCCTTAAATAAATAAAAAGGTAAATTCTACAAGCAGACTCATCTCCATCTATCTATTCTATTTTTATTATTACGGATACTAAACTTCTTCTACAATAACTTAGGAATGATGAAGCCAAAGTGAGATTAAGAATATATTTAATGATGATGCAAAACGTTTATCTCAGATTCTATGCATACACCAATTAATATAAAATGTATTTATCAAAATGAAAGTTTGTGTTTGCCTTGTTTGATTTTTGCGATGTAAATAATTTTTCACCACGATTTTTCTAATGAACATGAGTACATAAAACAGACAAAATTATAAAATTTATAGTAAAAAAATAAATTCAAACTTTTGAGGTTTCCTTATTCGCAGTTTTATCTTTATCAGTCATAGGAGGTATTGCAATTTCTCTTATCACATTTACAGCTTTGCTGTAATACTATAATGTTAATTATATTAAAGAACGTGATTATTATTTGAAAAAAAATTACCATCGTGAATGTTAAAAGTTAATATTAATGCAAAAAATTAATTTTTCTACTATTTTGCTTATCGAAAGGCGCCAGGAGGGGCATATCCCGGTACTGAGGGGGCCGACCCATTTGGGGTTAGGAAATTGATTTACGTATTATGTTCAGCGCTTTGGTACCTATTTTTTAAAAGTCACTTTTGATCGGGGGAATTTTTTTGGGGAAGGAGGTTTGTTATATGTTATTATTTTAATAATAGTTAACTAACCACCAACTTTAATGATGATGGTTTTCTAACAATCATAGTCAGATAACTTTGATCGCCTGTCAATGTCAATTATGTCACAGTTAAAATTGCGGGTTAGTTAATTATTGTTAAAAATCCTTGTTCAACCGAAAATTGAAATAATTTATTGTGAATTTATGGACTGTAATTTTTGAAGACTGTTGGAAAATCGTGCCCTTACCTTCGATACTGTCCTTTGAAATTTGTAGTTTAATTTTTAATAAAATTTGAATGATTCGATTCATAACAAATTTAAAAATTGTATTTAATAATTATTTGATTTGGGTTCCTGATAAAAATCAATTTTAAATACATTTTATTCGATAAGTAATTCTATTTAAACGATCAAATTTCTAAATCTGCAAAATCTATAGGAAACAATATTGATGATGCTTGATAATATGTAAAGTAGTGGATATCAGGTAGTGCAAGGATCTTTAAACCAGAGTTAATATGAGGACTAATTGAAATAGAGAGACTAAAATCTTACAGGCGATTAGTTCTTATCACAAGGTACATGCTTACAACGATGGCGGTCCCTTTTTCCCAGGGGAAGCTGCCCCTAATTTAATGTTTATATTAGAAAGCGATATTTCAAAAACGGTAAAGCCCAGGAAGCTGAAATTATTCCTTACTCAAAAGGTTCGACTGTTGAAGTACTAGGTACTTAAGGAATTCAAATATATTATAAAAATTTGCTCCATGTGTTTGGGTTGTAGTAAATAACGCTTGACTTGAAAAATCCAGTTGTTTGTTGCGAATGAACGTTCTACATCTATTAAGGTTATAGGGACAAAGGGGAAAGTACGGAAACATTTTTATATCGTTCATATTTAAAAATGGCGCAGAATAGTCTACTTCTCAACCATTTAACAAACCAACTATCCTTACCATTGTCTCAAATCCAAGGTTGCCGTTTAAGACTTTTGTACCTTTTATTTAACTTTATTAGATATGTCCTCTAATTAGAAAAAAATAAATTGTCGGAGATCAAAAACCATGTTATTTGCAAAGTTGATTGTTGTTCAAGACGTTCTATAGCGAGAACAACACAAGCGAAGCACGGCGCGTCCAACTTAATGCTAAAATTCCTATTCTTATATTTCGCCGCGCCGTTCTTCGTATTAATGCGTGCTTTAGATTGCCGCGACACCCTCGCTGCGTTTATGCAAATAATATCCAACAATTTGTTACTTGAATGCGTTCAATGATTAAACTATCCATTTTATATAAAGAAAAGAAGCTTAGCGGCAAGCGGACAGAGTAGTGCGTCTATCTTTTGCATTAAAGTACACAGGGACGCCAATGGTAATGGAATCCCTGGGGCACAGGTAGACAATGACAGGCTGTTTCGCACTACTCTGTCCGCTTGCCGCTGAGCTTCTTTTCTTTATATATTTTAACGGACACTAAATTCCACTATTTTAGTTATCCATTTTATGTTCTATGGTTGTTTATATTTTATAATTTATTATTATATTGGGGTCATACCACACCTACTAATAATAAATACTGAAGGTAAGAATAAAATTAAACAATAAATCCTCATTCCGACTCTGGTTTAGAGGTCCTTCACTACCTATTATTCAGGCTTTAATGATATGTAAAATTAATATAAGGTACCAAGATTAACTGATACGTATTTATATAAAAATGGTATTTTTTTCAAAAAAAAATTATTTCAATAATTACTGTATACTACAAGAATTTAAACTAAAATGATTAGGGCAACAGTTATTGTTTTTCTACTATATTTCATAAACTACAGTTTGGTAGGGATAGAAGGATACAAAACTGGTAGGTAATCATTAAACAAATATTCATATTGGTCGTTGACGCTTACAGAATATACAGATTCTGCAATCGTAATCATTATGTTTTTTTTTAACAGATATCCAGTAATTTAATAGCATACTTAGGTTTGTATAAGTATGTTTTATAATTTTCTATAATTTGCATTGGTAGTTTAAGAGCGTTCTGTATGAAAATATTCTCTAATATGCAGTCACAAGGAAATAAAAACAATTATTTTATTTATTTATTATTTAACTATTTAACAGAATAAAACACAATTTTTCATATAACATACATACATAGCAAACCATGTATCGTAAAACGGGGGGAAGCTGACCGGTGGGGTCAACTTGACCAAAATTTCAAAAAACAATATTTTCGGTTATAAGTTCGTCCTTAATTTTTTAAAAGATTTTTTCTTAATTTTTTCCTATCAATAACCTAATAAACTTATAAAATACTGTGGGGTAACTTTTTTCGGATATAAATAACGTGAAAAACTATATACTTCTTATTCCACTGTATTAAGCCATAAAGACAAGGTGGTCAAACTTTGATCTGTCAAGTGATAGCTATTTTGTTCCCGTATATTATTTATATTCTATTACATAAGTTATCCTCTCTCAATATTTATTTTTTAAAGAAAATTAAAAAAAAAAAACAAAGTTTTTTCTGAGTAAAAAGAAAATGTTCAAAACTACTCATAATTTTCTTGAATTTGGGGTGTAGTTGACAGCGTGGGTGAAATTGACCGACAAGTTAAAACGACGAGTTAAAACTCAAAATACAACAAGCTCGTCGCGTTTTGCATCTATACAGTCTATTCGCGATAGTCCAAATTGATAGTAATGTTTTTGGACCCATTAGGTTTTATTATTTTGTATGGCGTTAGGTTATAGCAAAAGTGTTTAGTAAAATATGCCGAGAGTGTACCAACAAAAAGATAGATGGCTCCAAGCGGCTTAAACAGTACACTCACACTTATATTTAACAAAAAAAACTCTTAAACATTACGTAGTAGAAGTCATATCCACTTATATCCATAATGAAGTCAAAATAAAGTTCGTAAAAAAATATAAAAGCATATTTGTGTGGCCCGAAAAAGAAGACGTTAACGAAGTGCCTATATCGAACATTAAAAAGGTTTTAAAATCACCACATATAGGCAGAAGGGTCCAACTTTTTTTTAAAAATCACTTGTCTCCATTTGATATAATATAGACTTGCATTTTTATTCGATATTTACAGTCTTCAATGATGTTTTTGTTTTAATATTTCAATGATGTTTTTGTTTTAATATTTTCAAGTGTTCAATAGTTATGTTAATTTGTTTTACTATTTACTTGTTTGTACCTAGTTTGTGTTAGTTGGAAAAAAATAAATAAATGCAAATATTTAACAGAACATTTTCACAACGACTGCGGTAGTCAACTACGCCCCTTACTGTAATGCGATTTTTTTATCATGCAAATTTAATAGTCGGTCAAGTTCACCCCTGTGAGGAGCGAAGTTGATCATATAGATTTTTTAAAAATTTTTACCTCAAAACCTAAAAAATTGTGGTTAATTAATATCAATGCCATATTTTTATAATTTTACAAAAATATAATTGCTTCTAAAGTTGAAAATCGGTCAACTTCCCCCCGTTTTACGGTATTGTATTTTTGAATCACATCGTAAAAACCGAATAGTTTTCAATTTTTTGTTTGGCATTATTATGGAAACTAAGGAAACTCAGCATTATGATAACTACAACTGCAAATTTTGTATTTTTGGGAAAATAGATAATAATATAAATAATATATTTTTTTTAAAGTAAGATAATATTTATGTTCTTCTTTTGCGGTACAACATATTATATGTAGGGCCTTTAGAAGAGTAAACCCTTGGATTTTAAATTACAAACAAATTATGTTTAATATGGAATTATAGCATTTGTAACTCATCAAATTATTTCAAATTTCACCAGCACATTTTAAACATGTTAAAAGAGGGTATTTTTCCTTTATTTTATGATATTTTGTAAAAATATCAGCGTAATTATTACTATTGAAGTTATTTATATAACATATATTTTTTTCAATAACATCGGACAACCCAAGTCATTACAATTCCCTTTTAAAATTCCACCACATTTATAAAACATTTTAATAAATAAAAACGATTCTTGTTTTTAGAATTTAGCAGTAATTTTATAAAGATACAAATATATTTTTAAAAATAATTTAGAAATTTCGTCGACACGGTTGAGAGAAATCTTAGCCAAAAAAATCTAAGAAGATTTATTCAAATTACTATTTTTCATAGATTCTAAATATTTTAGTTTATTAACTACAGAGTTTTCAAACTGTATAAACTATACCTTTTGGTAAGCCATTTTTAAAATTCTCTCGTACACCACTAACCCTTTATCGGTGGCAAAATTTTCTTGTACGTTACACATCTGCAAAGTACGTTTACAAGATTAGCAGGGTTACAGGACTCACCTGGCGGCTTGCCCTGTAAATTGCCTGCTTCATCCTATAATATAGTTCTTTCTGATCTTGTGCCGTAAATTACTTTTATAGATTGCTGTTGCAATAACAACATAAGAAGTTGCTGTGATACTAAAAACATCACCTACTTAGCTGTTAACAAAAATGTAAGCTTTTGGGAAGCCCACGTCTTATGTAATCAATATGGTATGGATATGGCTACAATACTATCCGCGACAGAACAGGCAGCTTTGACGGCGTATTTATTAACAGTCGCACCTGGAGGTTTGTACACTACGTTCACTTTTTAAAATTGTGTGTATATGTTTTTATAATCGTAACTTTTTCATTTATGATGAAGGTAGGAAGCAGGCACGTAGCCAGGATTTCTTCTCAGGGGGGGCCCATTGAAACCGCGCCGAAGGCGAAACATTTTTGGGTGCCACGCCCTCTTTTGAATCATGGTGCTTGGTTTTCAAGTGGAAAAAATAAAAACACAATGGTGCTTGGTTTTCAAGTGGGAAAAATAAAAAACACAACACAAAATTCTCAAGAAAAGCACAAAGACAAAACTGGTAATAATTGAGGTGCTTTATAAGTATAGTTTCGGGGGAGAGCCCGGGCACCCTGGCCCCACCCCTGGCTACGTGCCTGATAGGAAGTTATAGAATTTTTTACTCCAGTGACCTAACTATTTTCTTTTATATATGCCTCCATTTCAAAACTATAAAAGGAAATTTTATTTTTGACATAGGACTTAATAATAAATTGTTTTTTTGAAATGATTATTACAAAGGGTGAAGTTGAAGCAAGTTTCCTCACTTAGCCACTATTAATAGAGACAAAGGGTTACTTTTTTTCTAAAAAATACAAGAGTTTAAGAACATAATCTAACATAATTCAGAATGCAATGAATAGTTTATAAGAAAATTGTCAAATACAATAATCAGGTTGATACGCATACAGTCTTTGCTGTGCTTAGCTTTGGGGTATGGTGTAACTCTGACAATCTTATGAATTAAGAGAATAGTCTGACCATGTAGACGGGGGCTCTTCTGGTCCTTCCTTGCGTTACTCGTACTTACGAGAGATGCTATTATCCCTTTCTTGTAACTTTTACACCTCATTACTGGATTCATCAACGTCTTCAACACACACAAAATACTTGTTAGTGATTTTAAACGATGATCACTTTCCTTAAAAAAAACGAACTTAAACGTCCAACAAATTCATATTTTACCTTTCCAGCAGTTGCAGAGCTATTGTTTATTCAGTTTAACTAAAACAGTTTTGAGTAGGGGAATAATACACACAGCCTGCTCCACATGTTTAGACGGCATGAACCTTCATCATCAGCGAAGTGAAAATTACGTCAAGGTGTTACAAGAAGAGATACCCTCAACATTGCAACTGAACTGGGGAACAGAAAAAGGAGAAAAATTTTAGATTTAATTTTTTTTTTACATAATTTAATAAATGTTTAAATTGAAAATTGATAAACTTTTAAATTTAAATTAAATATTTAAAAAAACGAAAGGCAGAAAGATACCCTTATGAAGGGTGTTTCAAAAACAGTTTTAATTTAATACTCAAAAACATTTTAACTAAATCAAATCGAAAATTCAAAACGTGCACACTGAATAAAATCAAAGCCCAAAAGCATCTCCATTTCCACAAAATTTAAAACAGTTTTGATACTCGACCAGCGACTAACAGCTGCAGCAGAAAATTGGTAATCTTTAAGTGCTTAATACTGCACTTAATGTACGCATAATTTACTTGTAAATATATAGTATATTAACTTGAATAGTCCATACTTAAAGTGGAAATTTAGAAGGTAAAAATAAGAACACAAAGTCTTCCTCCACTGTTATATTATAGAAATATTTTAATCAACTTTTCTACATGTTTCGAATGCAGAAGCATTCATCTTCAGGAGAAAAATTAAAAGAAAAAAAGGCCAGTAGATATCACCCTAATTGAGCAACACAATTATAGGTTCGATATAAAATGAGTGGAACGATGAGGAAACCGATACACACATTGCATTGTGAATAAGAAAAGTATATGAGTTTGAGGCTTAAGGCACTGTGAAAACTTTAAAGGTAGAATGAAAGATTTAACCTCATTGGTATATTCGTAAACCAATGAGGTTTACATCCAGTCAATTTTAATTTCTATATAATTTTTAATAGTCTTCTTCCTCACGCTTACATCCACTTCTTCTCTATATCTTTTCTCTAATGACTAGCTAACAGCTTTTTTCTGCTTAAATGTTCATTCCCTTTCACTTCAATCTCATCTTTCGACAGTTCTTTCACACAAAAATGTTAAATCTTTTATTCTACCTTTAAAGTTTTCACAGTGCCTTAAGCCTTAAACCCATATACTTTTCTTATTCACAATGCAATGTGTGTATCGGTTTCCTCATCGTTCCACTTATTTTATACCGAACCTATAATTATGTGTTGCTCAGTTAGGGTGATATCTACTGGTCTTTTCTTCTTTTAATTTTTCTCCTGAAGATGAATGCTTCTGCATTCGAAACATGTAGAAAAGTTGATTAAAATATTTCTATAATATAACAGTGGAGGAAGACTTTGTGTTCTTATTTTTACCTTCTATGGTATATTAGCTTATTTATTAGGTTGAACTCTGAAATAACAAAATTAACTAGTTTTCTTAAGATTTAAGGAGTTTTCTTGAAAAATCAGTACTTTTAACCAAACAATTCAAGTTGCTGTAACTTCTAATTCACTGGAGAAAAATTAGCAATCTCTCATATAAAGGAAATTTAAAGCTCTATAATATTTTTTTAATTGAACTTTTATGCAAAACAAACGACTGACGAGTTACCGGGAGAATTATGATAAAAAACGTGTGACTTTTTTAATATTAATTATATTTTTGAAATAAGAGATCTCGAAAACGGTACCTTATAGCAAAAAATGTATAAAAACTAATCTTGTAGAAAAGTTTATGGGTTTCACATAATTTTGTGAGAAATAAGACTGATGACTTAATTTGAATTTTCCTTCTTATAGAAGTAAAATTTTATTAACTCACATAATAGGAAGCCCTTACAATCTATTATACGATATGTTTTTAACTTCACAAATAACAACTGAAATATAACAAATAACTCTTTGGATGGTGCAGAGTTACAAATGCTGCTTATTGAACACCTCATATAAGGAGTTTATTTTCGCATGTAAAATTAAACCCATTTTTTTTCCTTTTCGCCTTACTTAATTTTTCAAATTCAGACATACGACTTATCTCAGTTTAAAGGCATTAAGAGATGCATCCTTAGACTCCAACACCCACTTGCACCGACTTGTTTTTAAGCAACAATTAATAAAAGGACTTTTAAATTTTAACTGACTGATAATGTTAAATGATATTTACAAAATCATTCTTTCTTCTGCATTTACAGAAGTTGAAAATCGTTTTCACCAATGTATTATAAATGTATGCTAAATTTGATTTTGAATTATTTTTTTCCCAAGAGCAGTACCTTAACTTAACTATTTTGAACATTTTAGTGGGATATTATAATGGATATTGGATTGGTGCCATCACCTGGGCAGGAGCATCCGATTTCTTCTGGGTAAATTCAGGAAAACCTATGATTTATAAAGCATTTTTACCTAATGAACCTAATAACGTAAAGGGAGTTGAAGACTGCGCTCAATGGGTTTTTTTTAATTCTGAGGTAATAGGATGGAACGACTTTACCTGCGATACAAAGACCAAGTTTGTTTGTCAAAGTCGAAGATGTAACAAGGAGTAACTTATTATTACTGCCACCGTTATTATATTATAAGTTTTATAATAGTGAAATAGATACCCATTTACTTTAATAATACTAAATGCTTTTAGGCAAAAGTAATTATGTGTTTTATTTCAATCTTGTCAATGAAAAAGTTGCTTGAAGGATTATATTTAGTAAAAGAATAGGAACATACTGAGTCAGTGCAAAGTTAGGTTGGGCGTACTTTAAATATCTTTAATTTACTAAGAACAAAGTCTACTTTAGAATTCATCACCGCTTATAAAATAAACTCACTAAGCACTGAATTTCAATTCATATCTGATTTTGAGAGATTTTAAACGTCTCAATAGGCTTTTTGATCTTGAGCCTATCGTATAAAGCAAGAAAAAATAATGTTTCTACTATTTTAGTTTTTAAATTATTTACTGAGACAATAATCTAACAAAATACAGTCTCTATTAAAAACTAAATTATAATTAGCTCTGTTATTATTTTTTTTCCTTCCGACCGTCCACGTACCGGGTACACTTAGGCCAAGTTTGGCCCATTGTTCTCAACCTGTTTAATTTTTCACACTCTTTCCGTTTATTCCCGCTCTGATATCCTCTTTGGTTTTAGAATCGTCTGGGTACCAGATTATTGCCTTAGGTGTAGTTTATGGCGTTTGTCATAGCGAAACCTTGGATTTATGTGGTCTAATCTCTCTCTGCTATTGTTATATATTGTGGTTAATTTAGTAGCAAGAAAAAAATAATAATATAAATGATACTAAAAGGTTATTTACCTTTAAAAGATCTAGTCAATAAATATGCATACTAATAAGGAACGTTCATTTCAGAGTTTATCACCGCATATTTATTTTCTAGTTCCACATGTTTATTTGCTGTTTCCTTTACGTTAAAGTAACTAGAGAAGTAGGCTATTCTGGTTAACTGAATGGATATAATTTCATACCCCTCCTTGCTAGAATATGAAATTGACCAATCACAGTGGTCAGGTCATTATAACTGGAAAAAAATTACAAAGGAACCAAATTTACACGTTGTAAATATTATGCATCGATTTATGACACTTGACAAAAAAGTAAGATTAAGATTGTACCTCAAAAATATGCACATCGTCACAACAAATTTATAACTTTTTTTATTTGAAACAAAATATTTATCCCACCCCAGATCCTACGCTACAAGATTTTGAGCATAAAATGTATATATAAAATGAACATTTCTATTTACCTGCGTTGGTTTTTTGCGATGTAAATAATTTTCTATTTTCTAATAATTTTAACGAGGCTCCAACTCCAATTGACTCTGAAATTTTCATTATACGCAACAGGTATAAAAAAGTAACTGTTAAACCATCCTTAAATAGTAAAATATGAAGATAAATACATAAAACTACATAAAACAAAAAATATTTTTATATATTCTTGTTCTGGACTGGTAATTGTTTTAAGGTTATATTATTTAGTTTTGTATTGTTTTGCACAAAAAATGTTTCGGGTTTGTTAGGCAAGCACTCAAAGGAGGCTATGGCTTAGAGAAATAAATTATCCATTTTTATTAATAAATAAATGGTTTTCTGTCTGTTATTCTACAAAAGGACAAATATGAGAAAAATAGATATATTCAAAGTGATTTTGTTTAAATATAAAAAATTACCCAAATCGTCAATTATGTTACTGTGTAATTTGGTCCATGGATTTGCCAAAGAAATTACTTTTTCTTTAATTGCTTTTTGATATCTTTCTCACAAGTGCACGGCCAACTAGGAAGACAAGTTATAATGCCTGATTTAATTAATTTTTTTTTAAATTTTAGTATAAAATTTGAAAGTTCAGTCGTAGAAAAAATATACTGTACAACTCACGCACCACGCCGTAGGCTTCTTCGTGCGATATGGACCAATATAAGTAGGTACATGTTTTATAAAGCAATTCGCTCGTTTCTAGTATGGATGCGTGCTATAAAATAGTGCTTTATAAAACCTATACATTAATATACTATTTTCTACTACTACACGTGGATATTGTCTATTTTATTTATAGCCAAGTGACTGGATAATTCGGCTATACCAGTTAAGTGAATAGACATAAATTTATTTCCATTCTTTAATAAATAGAAAGGTTAGTTCTGCAAGCGGACTTATCTCTGTCTTTCTATTTTTATTATTATGGACACTAAACTTCTACTACAATAACTTAAGAATGATGAAGCCAAAGTGGGTTTAAGAATATATTTGAAGAATATGTAAAACATTTTCTCATCATATGCATACACACACACACAAATCATTATAAAATGTATATACTAAAATGATTTATTAAAATGAAAGTTTTTGTTTGCCTTGTTGGATTTTTGCGATGTAAAAATTTTCACCACGACTTTTCTGATGAACATGAGTACATAAAACAGACAAAATTATAAAATTTGTAGTAAAAATAAATTGAAACTTTTGAGGTTTTCCTATTTCGCTGTTTTATCTTTACCAGTCGTAGGAGGTATTGCAATTTCTCTTATCACATTTACAGCTTTGCTGTAATACTATTATGTTAATTATAGAATGTGATTATAATTTTGAAAAAAATTACCATCGCGAATGCTAAAAGTTAATATTAATGCAAAAAGGTAATTTTTCTACAATTTTGCTTATCGTAAGTAGCGGCTACGCCAGGAGGGGCATATCCTGAAACTAGGGGGGCCAACCCTATTGTGGTTAGGAAATTGATTTATGTATTATATCCAGGCAGCGCTTTGGTACCTATTTTTTAGAAGTCACTTTTGATCGGGAAAATTTTTTTGGGGAAGGAAGTATGAAGTATGTTTAATGTTATTATTCTTAATAATAGTTAACTAACTAGCCACTTTGATGATAATGATGATTTTCTAACAATCACAGTAACTCGGTTGTCTTAATGTTAATTTATTAACCAGATAACTTTGATCGTGTATCAATGTTAATTATGGCACAGTTAAAGTTGCGGTTTAGTTAATTATTGTTAAGAATTCTTGTACAACCAAAAATTACGATAATTTATTGTAAATTCGTGTACTGTAATTTTTTGAAGATTGTCGAAAAATCGTGGCCCTTACCTTCGATACTGTACTTTACTGAAATTTTAGGTTTAATTTTTAATAAAATTTGATTAATTGGATTCATACCAAATTAAAAAAATATATTAATTAATTATTTGATTTGGGTTCCTAAAAGCCAGTTTTAAATACATTTTATACTATAAGTTACTCTAATTAAACGATTACATTTCTAAATCCGCAAAATCTATAGGAAACAATATTGATGCTGATTAATGATATGTAAAGGAGTGGATATTAGGTATGGTGCAAGGACCTTTAAACCACAGAGTCGATATGAGGACTGACTGAAAATATTATTTATAAAGAGACTAAAATCTTACAGGCGATTAGTACTTATTGCAAGGTACATACTTACAGTGACGGCCGTCATTTGGGGGAAGTTGACCCTAATTTAATATTTATACTAAAAAGCGATATTTCAAAAACGGTAAGGCCCAGGAAGCTGAAATTATTCCTTACTCAAAAGGTTCGACTGTTGAAGTAACTAGGTACTTAAGGAATTCAAATATATTATGAAAATTTGCTCCATGTGTTTGGATTGTAGTAAATGACGCTTGACTTGAAAAATCCGTTGCGTTGCGAATGAACGTTCTACATCTATTAAGGTTATAATGGCAAACTGAAAGTACGGAAACATTTTTATAGCGTTCATATTTTAAAATGGTGCAGAACAGTCTACTTCTAAACCATTTAACAAGCCAACTATCCTTACCATTGTCTCAAATTTAAGGTTGCCATTTAAGACTTTTGTACCTTTTATTTCACTTTATTAGATATGTCCTCTGATTAGGAAAAAAAAATTGTCGGAGATTAAAGACCATGTTCATTGCATCGACGATGTAATTTGCAAAGTTGATTGTTGTTCAAGACGTTCTATAACGAAAACAACAGAACCGCAGCAAGGCACGTCCAATTTAATGCTAAAATACCTATCCTTATATTTCGTCGCGCCGCTCTTCGCATAAATGCGTGTTTTAGATTGCCGCGATACCCTCGCTGCGTTTATGTAAATAATATCCAACAATTTGTTGAACTATCCATCTTCTCTATCCTAGCTCTACTGATGAGTCATGATATGACGAAACGCGTCTAGAGATGGATCTGGCGAAATGAAAAGGAAAATCTTCTTTACTCATTGTTTTCGGTTAATAAACCGATGTGAGTTAGCGCTGCCTAGCGGGACTCCTGTGATTGTGACGAATGTCTTTACAGGCGATTTCCTCTTAACATTTACTTATTTCTATAAGTTTGTGAGAGGTGCTGGTATGCTCAAGAGTGTCTAACAACGACACAGATGGCGCTCCGTGCCATATCTTACTGGTGTGTCCCACCAAGTGCTGCCTTAAGTAGCTTCGAGATCCCTTTTCTTTTCGTCGGATCCTAGTTCTACTGATGAGTCATGATATGACGATACGCGTCTAGAAATGGATCTGGCGAAATGAAAAGGAAAATCTTCTTTATCCATTTTATATTTTATGGTTGTTTATATTTTATAATTGATTATTATATTGGGGTCATATCACATTTACTAATAATAAATACTGAAGGTAGGAATAAAATTAAACAATAAATACTTATTCCGACTCTGGTTTAGAGGTCCTTCACTACCTATTATTCGGACTTTAATGATATGTAAAATTAATATAATATAAGGTACCAAGATTAACTGATACGTATTTATATAAAAATGTTTTTTTTTTCAAAAAAAATTATTTTAATAATTAGTGTAGGAGTACAACAATTTAAACTAAAATGATTAGGGCGACAGTTATTGTTTTTCTACTATATTTCATAAACTACAGTTTGGTAGGGATAGAAGGATGCAAAGCTGGTAGGTAATCATTAAACAAATATTCATATTTGTCGTTGACGCTTACAGAATGTACAGATTCTGCAATCGTGATCATTATGTTTTTTTTTAACAGACATCCAGTAATTTAATAGCATACTTAGGTTTGTATAAGTATGTTTTATAATTTTCTATAATTTCCATTGGTAGTTTAAGAGCGTTCTGTATGAAAATATTCTATAATATGCAGTCACAAGGAAATAAAAAAAATTATTTTATTTATTATTTTACTATTTAGCAGAATAAAACACGATTTTTCATATAACATACATTTCATATAACATACATACATAGCAAAACATTAATACGGAAACTAAGAAAACCCAGCATTATGATAACTACAACTGCAAATTTTGTTTTTTTGTGAAAATAAATAATAATATATATTATTTTTTTTTGTAAAGTAAGATAATATTTAATAATAATAATAATAATAATAATAATAATAATAATAATAATAATAATAATAATAATAAACGTCTTTTATTCAATGAAAAAAAAAAGTTTACACAAAATCAAATCTTAACAAAGATATTCTTGATCGAGGCGATATTTAGCCGTAATGGCTAGTCTTACATAGAACCTCTAACTAAAATATATAAATATTATTAAGATATTTTATAAATAAACAAAAAGCTATACAATAATTAAATAACAATCTTTTTTTTTATTTTATTTTTTCCACACCACAAACTTTACAATTAGAGTTGTGAGTATTTATTGGCCAGCAAGTAAGTGAGATTTATACCTCCGTTTAAAAGAGAATGGGCTTGACAGTTTAAGATCATTTGGAAGTTTATTATAGGTGTGAGGAGCCTGATAACTAAAACATCGCCGAAACATGGCTGTAGAATGTTTGGGAATGCTAAAAAGGTCATTATATCGTGTGTCTCTGTTATGTATAGCGTTTCTAGAAATAAGCCTATCCCTAAGGAAAGTAGGCAATCCCGTAAGAACAATTTTATGTAAAAAAACTGCAAAATGGAGCTCTCGTCTATTATTCATATTAAGCCATTTCAGTTCACGAATTGAACTTGAAACATGGTCATATTTACGCAGAGAGAAAATAAAGCGACAACAAGAATTTTGCACTCTCTGAATTTTTCTCTTTTCCAAAAGATTAAGATAGGGACCATAAATAAAACTGCAATAGTTAAAATGACTCAATACTAAAGATTCAGATAAAACAATTCTCATCCTTCTAGACAAAACGTGTCTGTTTGCATAGAGAAGCCTAAGATGATGAAAAGATTTTTTAATTTATTATGTTTAATTTATGTTCTTCTTTTGCGGTACAACATATTTTTAGGGCCTTTAGAAGCGTAAACCCGTGGATTTTAAATTAAAAAATAAATCATGTTTTATATGGAATTATAGCATTTCTTACACATCAAATTATTTCAAATTTCACCAGCACATTTTAAACATGTTGCAAAAAAAAATAATGTTTCTACTATTTTAGTTTTAAATTATTTACTGAGAAAATAATCTAACAAAATACAGTCTGCCCCAGATGTAGTTTATGGCGTTTGTCATAGCGTACAATCACAGTGGCGCGGCTTTCTTACTTTTTAATTTACTAACCAGATAACTTTGATCGCCTGTCAATGCCAATTATGTCGCAGTTCAAGTTGTAGGTTAGTTAATTATTGTTTAAAATCATTGAGCAATCCAACATTAGAATAACTATATTTATTTTGAATTCTTGAACTGTAATTTTTGAACGTTGGGGTTTAATTTTCAATAAAATTAGATTGATTGGATTCATAACAAATTAAAAAAATATATTTATTAATTATTTAATTTGGGTTTCTGATAAAAGCCAGTTTTAAATGCATTTTATCCCATAAGTAATTCTAATTAATCGATCACATTTCTAAATCTGCAAAATCTATAGGAAACAATATTGATAATGATTGATGATATGTAAAGTAGTGGATATCAGGTATAGTGCAAGGACCTTTAAATCAGAGTTGATATGAGAACTAATTTAAAATTTTATTTATAGAGAGACTAAAACCTTACAGGCGATTAGAACTTATCACAAGGTACATACTTACATTGACGGTCATCCCTTTTCCCCAGGGGAAAGCAGCCCCTATCTTAATATTAATACTAAAAAGCGATATTTTAAAAACGTTAAGGCCCAGGAAGCTGAAATTATTCCTTACTTAAAAGGTTCGAGTGTTGAAGTACAAGTTACTTAAGGAATTCAAATATTATGAAAATTTTCTCTGTGTTTGGGTTGTGGTAAATGGCGCTTGGCTTAAAAAATCCAGTTGTTTGTTGCGAATGAACGTTCTGCATTGATTAAGGTTACAGGGGCAAACTGAAAGTACAGAAACATTTTTATAGCGTTCATATTTAAAAATGGTGCAAAACAATCTACTTCTCAACCATTTAACAAACCAACTATCTTTACCATTGTCTCAAATCCAAGGTTGCCATTTAGGACTTTTTGTACCTTTTATTTAACTTGATTAGATATGTCCTCTGATTAGGAAGAACTAAATTGTCGGAGATTAAAAACCATATTCATTGCATCGAAGATGTAATTTTTAAAGTTGATCGTTGTTCAAGACATTTAATATCAAGAACAGTACAACCGAAGTACAACGCGACCAACTTATTGCTAGAATTCCTATCCATATATTTCGCCGCGCCACTCTTCGCATAAATGCGTGCTTTAGATTGCCGCGATACCCTCGCTGCATTTATGCAAATAATATCCTAGAATTTATTACTTGACAGCGCTCAACGATTAAACTATCCATTTTATATTTTATGATTGTTTATATTTTATAATTTATTATATGTTGAGGTCATATCACACCTACTAATAATAAATACTAAAAGTAAGAATAAAATTAAACAATAAATCCTTATGCCGACTCTGGTTTAGGTCCATCACTACCTATTATTCGGACTTTAATGATATGTAACATAAAGTACCAAGATAAAATGATACGTATTTATATAAAAATGGGTTCTTTATTTGCCAAAAAAATCTAAGAACATTTATTCAAATTACTATTTTTCATAGATTCTAAATATTTTAGTTTATTGACTACTGAGTTTTCAAACTATAAACTATATCTTTTGGTTAGCCATTTTTAAAATTCTGTCGTACACTACAAAACCTCTATCGGTGACAAAATTTTCTTGTCGTTACACAGCTGCCAAGTACGTTTACAAGATTCGCAGGCTTACAGGACTCACCTAGCGACTGGCCCTGTAAATTGCCTGCTTCATTCTATAATATAGTTCTTTCTGATCTTGTACCGTAAATTACTGTTATAGATTGCTGTTGCAATTACAACATAAGAAGCTGCTGTGATACTGACAACATCACCTACTTAGCTGTTAACAAAAATGCAAGCTTTTGGGAAGCCAAAGTCTTATGTAATCAATATGGTATGGATATGGCTACGATACTATCCCCGGAAGAACAGGCAGCTTTGTCGGCTTATTTATCAACAGTCGGAACTGGAGGAGGTTTGTACACTACGTTCACTTTTTAAAATTTTGTGTATACATAGTTTTTATAATCATTACCTTTTTATTTATGATGAAGGTAGGAAGTTATAGAATTTTTTCTCTTTTCCAGTGGCCTAACTAGGTTTTTTATATGCCTATTTTAAAATTATAAAAGAAAATTTCCTTCGTTAGATAGGACTTTCTGTATTTTAGAAATATAATAACAAAAAAATTCAATTCCTTTATAGAAATGATTATAATTATTACAAATTGTAAAGTTGAAATAAACTTAACTCACCACTATTAATAGTTACAAATGTTTACTTAGTTTCTAAAATATACCCTCTATAAGGGTTTAAGAACATAATCTAACATAAATCAGAATGCAATACAATACAGTCTTTGGACAGAATTATTAAAAGTTGCCGATAATATTTCTAATGGCCACTTTGACCTGGTAAAAATATTACGGTGTCAAGACCCCATTCAGGCGAGGTTCCAGTGGAGGGGGGCGAAAGCTGGTTCGCCCCCCCCCCCCTGAGCCTCATAAAATAAGTGTTTTTTACTTTGAGCCATGGAAATTGTAGGTCGTGTGAAAAGTCAGAATTTTTTTTAGAAGTCACTTTTAAAAGTAGAAGGATTTTTAGAGCCGGCACACGCCCTTTTTTTTAGGAGGCATTTTTTTTAGTCGCCCCCCCCCCCCCTTCAACAAAATTCTGGATCCGCCACTGACCCTATTATAACATTTTGCAAGAAGAAAACTGAGGAAATGTTCGTAATTGGTTGTTAAATGTATGGTTAAATAATGGTGAATTTATGTCGAATATCTAGATTATGCGCCTAATTGCAAAATTTAATTTTTTAAGTTAAGTAGAATTTTATTAAATAGAGCAAGTGAGTGCAACATTCGCAATCTCACAAAGTTTACCAGACACACCTTTCTCCATTCCCCTTATACCTCCAATCAGATGAATACAACAATTTTAGATGAACTTTTAATTCGATATGAAAAATGAACAGTAACATTGCTGCAACTGCTACAATGTACCATTTTGGAGATATCTGCTTTCAATCTAAGATAATTATAAAAGAAATTTTTGTCCCACTTTTTTTGTTATAATTAACTTGGTAACTCCTCGGCCATTTTTTTTTAATCCATAAAGTATTGCTATAGAGCATTAAATTGTCTTTAAGAATATGAAGACATATACTAATTTTTCTCCAATGGATCAAAAACTACAGTGATTTGAATTTTTTGGTTAAACGTAAAGATTTTTTGAGAAAACTCCTTTAAACTGGTTCTTCCAAAGTTACGTCTAATAAATAAGCTAAATTACTGTTCATCCACAAGTGTACTTCGCGTGCATTAAGTGCAGTATCGAGTAGTAAAAGATTACCAATTTTCAGGTTAATTATAAAAAATTGAACCTTCGATTTACGGTTATTAAACACACAAAAGTTTTTTCTTTATTTGAATTAAATCACGTTTCAACTGGTAAGTATTTCAAGGAGTCTTTAGGTGAATAATAAATAAAAACAGCTCTATTTATACCCGCCAGGTACAATGTCTTACAACTGATATGAGTCATGCGTTTTAACTCCTATGTGGTTTTTTAATTTTACCTTAATTGTTCGTAGTTACGAAACTTATCACGGGACCATACCGGGCGTCTAGTGTCTGTTTGAAGGTTGGACACATAAATACACAAATAAAGGCAATGCAAGTACTAAACTCTTCTACATTCAAGAAACATCATTGTCTCCAGCTTTCAAACAGACATCAGTAGCCCGGTATGGACCCATGATACAACTATACAAGGTATGATATCAACAGGGTGCGCAGTGGATTTTTGATGTCACATTGTGAGGAATTTTTGATTTAAACCGCTTTTACGCTAATAAAAGGCAATTTAATATGATATTTTTAATAAAGTAATGATAAATCCTATTAGCATTAGAATTTGTAATGTGACTGAAATATTGAAACATACATATTAATTAGATTGATTACTGTGATCATCAAGATTTAAAACTTATTATACTTAATACCTTCCTTTTAACTCAAACTTGTAGATGTGATTATGTTGGAAGGAAAATTAAAGTATTAAGGAATTCGTTTCAACCAAAATTTTACATGGAAATAGGAAACAACGGAGAATATCGTTATATGGCGGTTTTTCTACACAAGGTGACGTTACGAAAACCTGCGCGGTATCATATCTTCTTGTAGTTTGTATCATGGTATGGACCCGGTATAAGTGGTAAGTTCCTTTACTCAGAGAAATCTAAAGTAGTATTAACAAAACCACATAACAGTTAAAACGCAACAACGGGAATTATTAAATATTAAGCTACAAATGAAAAAACTTAACACTTATTTCCAATATTTCCATAATTATTTTCAAAACACAAATTAACTAGATCTGTTTTACTTGGACCAGGAGCTCACGGCTTCTGGCTTCACAGTCGATACTGCTCGAATCACGAATTGCGAATCACCTTTGTCTTCGTCATCAGTCTCCTGAAGGTGGGATACAGTGTCAGCAGAGGATGTGTAATTGTATGCAAAATTTGATTTCTAATTATTTTCTCCAAAAGCATTACCTTAACTTAATTAACAATTTTGAACATTTTAGTGGGAGTTTATGAAGGATATTGGATTGGTGGTATCACCTGGGCAGGAGCAACCGATTTTTTCTGGGTAGATTCAGGAAAACCTATGATTTATAATGCATTTTTGCCTAATGAACCTAATGACGTGAAGGGAGTTGAAGACTGCGTTCAATGGGTTATTTCTAATATAATAGGATGGAACGACTTTACCTGCGACACAAAGATCAAGTTTGTTTGTCAAAGTCGAAGATGTAACCACAGCTAACTCATTATTGCTACCACCGTTATTTTATTATAAGTTTTAAAATAGTAAAATATATACCCATTTACTTCAACAATACGAAATGCTTTTAGGCAAAAGCAATTATGTGTCTTGTTTTAATCTTACCTATAGAAAAGTTGCTTGAAGGTTTGTATTTAGTAAAAGAATAGGAACATGCTGAGTCAGTGCAAAGTTAGGTTGGCCGTACTTTAAATATCTTTTTCTACTGACGTTTTAAAATAACCTCTTTTTGATTGTCATTATGATTTTTTAATAACCTCCTTTTAGGCGCAGCGTGCTTAAAAAATTTTTAAGCACGTTACCAGGAACAACGTGCTTAAAAGTAACAAGTATAAACACAGACTATAGTTTTACCTATTTATTATAAATATTAACAGTACAGTTACTTATATTATTAAAATTAATGCTGGGGTAACCTAAAAGAGTTTGTAGAGATATTTCTCTTTGTAAAATTGATGAGGAATTTGAACTTTGAATAGTAATAGAATCTGCAACAGCAATATCAATTAAACTCATGCCACTAGTAGAGCTGGTAGAACACTCGGATTCATTACATTTAACACGTTTGTTGTTAGCGTCCAAAGATTTTTGACCAAGAATTTTTTCGGAATTTTTTTTATTTTCTAAAGAATCTTCTATATACCCCTCAGCCACGGTATTTGACTGCCAACCTCCATGTCGCTTTAGCATCAATATATCCGCTCCAGAGTCAACTAAAAAAGTTGCTGAAGATCTTCGAAAGCAGTGGCCTGTATATTCTTTAGCGTTTGGAAGCTCCAAGAACTCAGCTATTTTCTTTGGTGTTGCTCCAATGGTATTAATACCCACTGGAAGTCTGGAACATTTGGAGTTTCTGTATGCGATAAAAAATCTTTCATGGGTTATGTGTGCTGGACGTAACTGCGCGTACTTTCAGAAAATATTCAAGAAGTTGATGCCGTCAATAGAGCCTTCGCTAATTACAAAGCTTCTTGCAAAATTTGTTTTAGTGTTTGGAATGGATATTTTAATTAAAGACTCCGAAATTTCGATATTATTCATATTTAAATATGTGAGTTCTTCTCTGCGACATGCTCCAGAGATTCCCACAATAAGTATGACTTTGTCCAATAAATAGTTCTTATCGTCTGCTTCTTTGACAAACCTTTCTATTTGTTCTTTAGAAAAAACTTTCGACTTTTTGGGCGTAGATTTTCTTTTCAAAAATGCGATTAGGTTTGTAAATGTCTTCATCTCAACATTTTTATTCAAATAAACCATCGTTCGAAGCATTGAGTAAGTACTCCACAAAGTTGATGGCTTATAGGCATCCGATAATAGTGAAAAATATGCCAAAAAGACTTTTTCTGATAAGTTTTTTACCTTTTTTTCTTCACACCATTTTTTGAATTTTTCGTATGTGCCCTCATACAAACTTCTTGATTTTTGGAGAACAAGGTACACCATTGCGTCATTTGCGGCATTTTCAATGTCTGAGTCCTCTAAATCGCTCATTTTTACTTTTATATTTGTCGCAGTTTTTGACAAAAATATCGAATTTTTTTTTGACAACTGTCGATTTTTTTGACATAAAAGGTGTAAATAAAACATAGGTAATAAAATGTTAGTAAATTTAAGTTTTTTATTATAAAACCTCAGTAGAAAAAATATTGTATACAACTCGTTACGAAACAATGTCTTTTAGTCACTTTGACGTGTTGTCCAACTCGGCTTCGCCTCGTAGGACAATTCACGTCGAGTGCCTAAAAGACACTCATTTCGCAACTAATTGTATAAATAGCTATTAATTTACTAAGAAAAAACGTCTATTTTAGCATTCATCACCGCCTGTAAAATAAACCCCCTAAGCACTAAATTTAAATTCATATCTAATTTTGAGAGATATTAAAAAGTCCCCATAGTCTTTTTCACTAAATATTGATCTTAACACTATCGTATAGAGCTAGAAACAATAAAATTTTCTACTATTTTAGTTTATAAATTATTTACTGACAGAATAATTTAACAAAATACAGTTTCTAATAAAAACTAAATTATAATTAGATTCGTTATTATTTTTTTTCCTTCCGACCATCCATGTGCCGGATGCACTTAAGCCAGGTTTAGCCCATTGTGCACACCTATTTGATTTTTCATACCCACTTAGAGATCTCAGTTCCTTGCACTAGCTTGTGTAGGTCAACTGGGGAGAGGGTAAGGATGTCCTCTGGTTCCAGTCTTGGTGGCCCGAGTATTCGTTGCCTCTTCCGATCTAGTGACTCGCAATGGCACATTAGTTTAGGTTAGGTTAGGTAAGAGTGGCAGACCCTTGGTTCTGACCAAACAGTCTCACGTAGTCCTGATTAGGTCCGTTGTGATACCACACGTGTTCCGTAGAACCCACCTTTATCAGATCACTGATGGTTTATGCGACGTAACCGCGGAAGGATTTTAACAACTCATTCAAACCAGCCACTACTGTTCAGAAATCTGCCCAGCCGTCCAAGTTGTAAGTTGCTTAGTTCCTCCAGGCTATCGAAAGATGATTCACCCAGAGTAGTGAACCTCCTTCTTGCGAGGCCAGGGCATTCACACAGAAAATGTTGAATACTTTCTTCCTCTTCCTCTGCAACTTCTGCAGAAGTCGTTAGTGGGTATTTGCATACGTTCGGCATGTCTACCGAAGAGGCAATGTCCGGTAACAACCGCAGTAATATTTCTCACGTCTTTTCGACTGTGTCTCAATAGCTCTGCGGTTCTTTTTATCGAATGTGGGCCACAGTTGCCTGGATGTACTACAGGTTGTCAACCCTGTCCATCTGTTCTGTGCAAGCTGCTTGGCCGTGTAGTCAATCTCATCTTTGACCAATCCCAGTGGTTTGTTCACTGTATTGTCTGCTAGATCAGCTGGCATGCCTGCGCCCTCTCTTGCGAGCGCATCGGCAGCCTCGTTGCCATCTATTTTGGAGTGTCCAGGAACCCAGCACAGAATAACCCGATGTTGGTTGCCAAGTGTGCATAGATTGTTGCGGCATCGCTTTACGAGCTTTGATTTAACGCTGCTGGAACAGATTGCCTTAATCGCCGCCTGACTATCACTGAAGATGGTGATTGACGAGGCTACTCCCAAGCCAAGGTGTTCTTGCAGGATATTGACCGCCTTCTCTACTGCCAGTACTTCCGTTTGAAAAATACTACAATAGTTGGGGAGTCTATACGATTTCTGTATTTGTAAACTTTCGGAAAAGACCCCGGCTTCCACACCAACGTCCATTTTTGAACCGTCTGTGAAGATTGCGTGATCTGTTTTCGTTATATTCTGATTGCCTTCCCACTCTTCCCTACTCGGAATGAGTATAGAATACCTTCTATCGAAGCATGTTATTGGGACATAGTAATCAGTCGGGTCTCGTAGATTATTCCCCGGGTGAATCTTTAGTATACTGCTGTGCCCGTAGTTGGTTTCCTTCCAGAATTTCGACTCTTTTAGTCGCAGGGCACTTTTTGCAGCTATACTTTTTCCATAGATATCCAAGGGGGGTATATATAACATGACCTCTAGCGCCGCTGTCGGGGTTGACTTAAGGGCTCCGGTTATTCCTAAACAAGCTGCCCTTTGTATCTTTGTTATTGACTTAGTGTGCACTGCTTTTTCCAAAGCGGTCCACCAAACCAGGACCCCGTATATTAATATAGGTCTTATAATAGCCGTATAGATCCAGTGTACTATGTGGGGTTTTAGTCCCCATTTTTTTCCAATTGCTTTTTTGCAGGCATATAATGCTACCGACGCTTTTTTTAACTCGTTCTTGCAAGTTTATGCCCCAGTTTAGCTTGAAGTCAAGTACCAATCCTAAATACTTTGCTTTTTCCTTAAGCACTAAAGCATTATTGTCGAGTACTGGGAGTCTGAAGTTCTCGATCACCCTTCTGCGTGTGAATAGAACTACCTCCGTTTTTTCGGGGTTGATTTTTAACCCGCATTTCATGGCTTACTGTTGTAGTATTCGTAGCGCCATTCCTGATTGTGTTTACAAATTTACCTGACACTAGTATAACTATATCGTCAGCGTATGCAATCACTTTTATTCCAGCCTTCTCCAACGCTATGAGAACTTTATTTAGAACTCTCAGCCAGAGTGTTGGTGACAGAACCCCGCCTTGCGGAGTTCCTCTTCCAGCAAATCTGACCATCTCGCTACTTCCCAAACTGGAGCAGATTTGACGGCCTTTCAACATCCTCCTAATCCAACGGCAGATGTAGTTATCGACCCCTGTTTCTATTAGAGCGTCGCACACTGCCTCGGTCGTGACGTTATTAAAGGCTCCTTCAATATCCAAGAAGGTACCTAGGGTGTACTCTTTATTGTTAAGGGATTTCTCAATAGTGCCTACTACTTCGTGTAGCGCCGTTTCCACTGATTTCCCTTTGGTATAAGCGTGTTAAGACGAGCTTAATTCTCGCTCTCTCACCGAGTTCTTAATATGCAGATCCAGTAACCTCTCCAATGTTTTGACAAGGAACGAAGACAGGCTTATTGGTCTGAAGTCTTTGACGGTTACATGACTGCTCTTACCAGCCTTAGGGATGAAGACTATTTTAATCTTATTCCAGTCAGCCGGCATGTAAGTAAAATGCAAGCTGCTTCTGTATATCACCAAGAGCCAAGGGATCAGGATTCTCTTCCCTCTTTGTAGCATGGCGGGCATTATCCCGTCTAATCCTGGTGATTTGTAAGGTTCAAATGAGTCAATCGCCCATTCTAGCTTATCTTAAGTGACTACTGATTTGATGCTATTCAAATCCGGAACGTCTCCTTGATCGATAAGGGGCTCTATGACCGATGTATTACCAGGAAAGTGGGAATCAATCAGCAGTTCAAGGATTTCTCCACTACTCTCTGTGTATGTCCCATCATCCTTTTTTAGAAAAGAGGGAGCACTAGGCTCCTTTGATAGAACTTTTCTAAGTCTAGCGGCTTCGTTTGTACTCTCAATCCGCTCGCTGTAATTGTACGTCTTTAGAGCCTCTCTATAAGAGCTCTCATCTTCAGTACGTTTGCTCTTTGCTTTGTTAAATAGCCTTCGCATGTCCCTTCTTAGCTGACCCAGCTCTGCGTTCCACCATGGTGGGTATGGCTTTTTCGCTGGTCTACTTATCGGACAGCTTTTGAAAAATGCTGCTTTTAGGGTATTTGTTAGTTTATTAACTGCTTCATCAATTGAAGCCTTATTTGGTAAGAGATTGTTGGGAGGATTTGCCAGTTCTCCAGAGATGATTCCGCAAAATTTTTCCCAATCTGTTCTTTTAGGGTTACGAAATGGTGTAGGCAAGTACGTGGACTCACTGATATCAAATAGAATCAAACGATGGTCCGAGAACGAATCCTTGCTGGATACTCTCCAGTTTTGTACCTTTAGATCGTTGGATTCATTTGTGAGCGTGACGTCCAGGACTTCCTGTCTGTTCGCAGTAACAAATGTAGGTGTATTACCGTTATTGCATAAGCTAAGGTTAGTATTTATAATAAAATTAAAAAGACACTCACCTCGGTCATTGATGTCCGTGCTACCCCATATTGTGTGATGGGCGTTGGCATCACATCCCAAGATTAGGCTTTGCTTAGAAATCCTGGTAGATTCCACAATATTTTGGACATCTACCGATGGAGTTGGAACATCATGCGCCATGTATACGGATGACAGTATTATTGGTGTCCCTCCTTTGCGCTCCAGTTTGACCGTTGTTATGTCCTGGTTACTAAAATTAGGCATTAGGAATACTTTATTTTTAGCTAAAATACAAGTTCTTGGCTTACCATTGCCCCTGGCGTAATAGAGAGAGTAGTTTCTTAGCCTTAATCCACATATGGCGTCATTTCTGACCCAAGGTTCCTGGATCAAGGCGATGTCGAGGCCCTTCTCCTCCATGAGAAGAGCCAGATGGCTAGAGGCCATTTTACTGTGGTGGAGGTTGATTTGGACCACTCGCAACATCGCTGGGCGTCTGTTGTGGTTCAACTTCCATTTCTTGAGTCGGCTCCTTCTCTGGAGCCGCACTCTGTTCTTTTTCCATTACCGTGGCAGATGTCACTGTCTCCTCCTTCCTTCCGACATCCTGCTTGGGTTTGGCAAGATTAACTTTCTGGTCAATCCCCTTGTGTTTGGGGATGCCCTTATATATATTCACAGCGATCGCATTAAAGCCGCAGTGAAGCTTAAACTGAGCTTCCTTTAGGGCTGGTAGCGACTCGTCTGTGAGCTGGAATATTACGCTCCTCCCTGTGGGTTTTGGGTCCTCCATCTTTAGAACCTTCCATTCCTTGCAAGGAATCTTCGGATTCTGGGCTGCCAAGAGTGGCAGCAAGGACTTCTCTGGAATGGTTGGCACTGGCAACCAAATTCTAGCTCTCGGACACTCTGGAAGTTCCGAGTGGGGGATGACCTGTAATTGGGCAAGTTCCCAAGGTTATCCGATCTTTTTGACACTCTCTTTCAGAAATGCTATTCCAATGCTCCTTTCAACCAGGATCCAGCGGTCTGCTGTGATCTTCCAGCATTTATTGCCGGCATCAATCACAGCCACTTGGAGGCTGCTGCGGGTCACTTCCGACATTGTTCTACTGTCGGACCGCTCCCTGAAAGCAGACTTTTTCTGGCCCCCTCCACTACTAAGCGCAGCGGAACTCTTCCTTTTTGAAACTACCGCAGAGACTTTCTTGGTCTCCGCAGTAAGTCCCCTAGAAGACATTCCAGGTTTGCCTTGCTGTGGAAAGGACTTCCTTTTCTTTAGTTCTTTTGGGGTGCTCTCATCGTCTGTAGAACGTGTCCTCTTTCCAGCGACACTTCTCTCGAAGGTTGCACCCGGTTTTTGATACGTATAGGGGACGTGGAATGGGTCTTGGGCCAAGAGTTCTCTTGCCCACTTTATCGTCCCATTGTCCCTACTTGAGAGTTCAGCTGGCTGTTTGCTTTCCAGTTTTACTAGAAGATGCCTAGCCCTTTGGCACTGTCGCATCTTTCTTGTACCAGCTGATACCTTTCTGTGAGGTTTGCTGTCCTTAGGATCCGCCTGCTTTGTGTCAGGTGATCGTAGCAGCTTTTCCTCCTCGCTTTCATTAATGCTGTATGGGCTACCCTCGGTGACCGAATCACCGCCTGGTAGCTTGAGCTGATTATCTTCAGCGTTCTCTTTTGGTTTTTCTTTTTCATTTTCCATGTAGGTCCCACGAGTAAGCTCGGAAATAAAGGTCGATCCTGGCAGAGCCGGCATACCAGGACAAGGCGCTTATACTGCGGTGATTGCCTGGTCCACCACAGGAGCTCGTTAAAGGCTGATTTCACCCTCAGCCTTTCATCCTAGGCACGGTTGCTCACACCACCTCGGATTTAGGTACCTCACAACACGACTGAGCGAAGGCAATTGATGTGCCAGACTCAGTCTTAGCTGACTTTCATCATTACCAGCGGGCGCCCGCGGGGAGGACTCGAAGTGAGGATTTTGCCCGCCACAATGGCACATTATGTGCTGTACTGTTTTTCTAGCTTGTCCGCATAATCTGCAGTTAAGGTCTTCATTGTACTGTTGCATCCTGTGTAGATGATTCCTGACAGCCATGTGTTATGTCAGTATTTCTGTAATATTTGTGAGCCGATTCCTGTTTATTTGAAGCAGCCGTCTCGGAACTGGATCCCCAATGAAGCATTTGCTATGGTGCAATCCCTGCCTATTGTTCCGGTGGATTTTGCGTTCATTCCTAATCCATCGCTTTTTGACATCTCGTCCTATGCAGCTTGATACCCTAAGTGCCAGTTCTGGACCAATGAATATCTTTTCTGAGCCTTTCTTTACAAGTTCATTGGCTTTTTCGTTCCCTGTAGTACCTTCGTGTCCTGGTTCCCACTGCACTATTACTTTGTTTACTTTTGCCAGGGCCTCCAATTCCCCTTGACCTTTCCATGCCAGTGAGGTTACCTTTTTGAATATGATCTAAAGGCTGCTTGACTGTCAGAGTATATATGGATCCGCTTATTGAGGTAAGCTATCCTATTGTTTTCATACGTACACTGTAATATGGCGTAGATTTCTGCTTGGGACACAGTGGGAGACTTTCCCAGAGGGAAAAATAAGTTTTCCTTCGGTCTTACTCCGTGTATCCCCGCTCCAGTACCCTCTTTGGTTTTAGAGCCGTCTGTGTACCAGATTATTGCCCCAGTGTTTAATTTTTCCATACGTTTTGTTCAATCTTTTACGAGCGCGTGTGTAAAAGTTCATAGAATGTTCATTAAAGTAAGTTTTCTTTAGTCCACGTTGACTCCTTAAATTCTTCTTTCAGGAACATCGTTTTTTTTGTTTTATTTTTTTTTTGGTATTTTTACAGAACACGACTTTATTACACTTTAAACAAAACACTTTTTATTTCAAACAAAAATTAATTTACTACATAGTGAAACGGCGACATCGGCTATGTTTAAAACTAAAATTTAAAGATGAAAATTATGATTTGAGGGAATCTTATGGATATAATCAAACCGAAATACCTTTAAGTGCTATCTTGTTCCTAATAGCACATTAATTTAGGAGAAAAATATGTTTAACAATGTAAACCCTTGTTTTAATTTTATAACATATTTAAAATAACCAGCAGCTGGGTAGGAATAACCGGTTTCTACTGGGTAAATTCAGGAAAACCCACGATTTATAATGCATTTCTGCCGAATAAGCCCAATCACCCAGGAAAGGAAAACTGCATTCAATGGGTAATTTCTGGTAATAGAATGGATCGACATAACCTGCGACACAAAGATTAACTTTGTTTGTTGTCGAAGAAGAAGAAAATGCACCTAGGTCTAACCCATTGTCAATATATTTAAAGTAATAAGATATATACCCACCAACTTCAACAATAACAAAGTGCTTTTAAGCAAGAGGTATTATATATTTTATTTTTATCTAACAAATAAAAAAGTTGCTTTAACTAATTGTAGTTAAAAAAAGAATGGCAATGTGCTAAGTCAGTGCAAAGTTAGGTGGGCTTTACTTTAAATATCTTAATTTTTCTAATAAATAACGTCAATTTTAGAGTTTATCACAACATATTTTTTTGGTCCACTCCCACATGAATATTTGCTATTCCCTTTACGCTAAAGCGACTGGAGTAGTAGGGTATTCTTGTTAACTGAACGGATATATTTTCATATCCCTCCTTGTTAGAATATTAAATTGACTAATCACACATAACTTGAAAAAACTTACAAAGAAACCAAATTTACACGTTGTGAATGTTACGCATCGATTTATGACACTTGACACAGAAGTGAGGTTAAGAATATAACTCAAAAATATGCACATCTGTCATATCAAATTTGTAATTTTTTTATTTGTAACAAAGCATTCACACATGTGTTTTTAAACTTTTGCAACACATTTTCGAATCCAGTTACTAGAAACACTTAAGAACTACTTGTTTCGAGATATCTTACAAACCACGGTGTCGATACATTAAAAAGGGCGAATGTATATTTTTCCAGGCATTTTTAGTTAAAATTATAAAGTTGTCCTAAGACACATGCCCAAATTGTAGCAACACTTTTTCGAATTAAGGGGGATTTCTACTGTGATGGTCCTATTTTTATCGTTTCTTTACGATTTTTTTCTGGGGATAATAAGACAAATGCAGAAAAACAAGTTTTCAATTCTTTTTATTTAAGATAAGATTTTTCAACCCCCGACAAATTAAAAACTCTAGAGTGCTACAGGGTGCTGAAGTTACCCTCTCAAAAAAACGTAACTTGCTGGCAGAATTAAAATAAAGGTTTCTATTCATGACAAAAATAAAATTGATCCAGATTCTTCAATTGTAAGCATGTAGTTTTAGCCCCCACTAGAATCAAATCAAAACTCGAGTAACTGTTAAAATGGCGGGAGATTTAATTTTTTTTTTGAAAACTTACCTTTTTTTGTATTTTAAGGGCTGTAACATTTTCTGTAATATCGCAAAATACTTGATTCTAGAGGGGGCTATAACTACTTGTATTCTGAGCATTTAAAGACTAAAATCATTAAATTCTGATAATTTGAACATACCAAAGTACTTTCCGCCAGCGCGAAAAACGGGGTTTCGAGAAAAACAACTTTAAAGTTTCAACGGTGGCTCACAACAAAATAGTCTCACTGTCACTTAGTCTGCGATGCCTAGCCCGTAGATTACACTCTCCTCTTCCTCGAAAAACGATAAACGAGCTGATTCTTCCTGCCTCTTTGCGAGCCTGGCCTGACGATCGTGATTGGTCGAGATGATGTCGCTGGCGACAGAACGTAGCTCTAAGAACGCGGCTTAACTCAAAAGCGGCTAGTGGTGAAAACTGATCGGCAATTATAAAATTGGATGTAACTTTTTTTTTGGAGTAGATTTGGTAAAAACGTTTACACACGGTTATTCTAGAGGCTATAGAGAGTCGAAAAACGTCGGAACAAAAATTTCGATTTTTTGAAACCATCACAGTAGAAATCCCCCTTAAATTAATCAAAACAAATTGGGATTTTTTGCTTTGTAATATTTACCCAACAAATGTATCCGTTCAGTCATGAAACGTATGAAGAGAATATTTTTTCTTTCAGGAATATTACATCCACCTTTTTTTTCACACAGACCCGAGAAAAATGTCGTAACCTATAATTAGTACATTTTGTATAGTTTGGTTTATTGAATCAGTCTAACAATCTTACGTTTCGAATGTGTTTCCATCACTGACCGTTTTAATAAGCTGCTTTCACACCACCAAAAAAGCGATATGATCATAGGCGTAGTTAGGGGGGTACTTGGGGGTGCTAAGCACGCCCGAAATCTAGATTAGCACCCCAAAAAAAAATTTACATTTGATTTTGTTTAATGCAATGTGGGATTGTGGGTAGGTTATACGTAACGTGACCATTTATTTTTCTCCTCAAAACGGGACCCTGCAAAATCTGTTTGGTTTATTAAAGAAAAGCACAACATAATTAAAAAATGTATTTTTAAGCATCATTATAATAGGCGGCTTAATTAAGTTTAGTATTTCTCAGATGAAGAATTTTTTTTTTAATATATTAGGTGACGAATTTAGAAAAGAATGGTATTCTTGACAGGCTTTATTCACATTCACCTTCATAAACAACATCGCTTTAAGGACTGACACTTGCAATTGAGTGTTATATATACCGACTTCGCCCACTTCCCGAAAACGGGATATTTTGGCGTCCCGAAGCTTTTTTTGGGGACAACGGGACTGAGTGTCAAATAACGGGACTGTCCCGTTCAAAACGGGACGTATGGTCACGTTAGTTATACGTTATACTAGATATACATGCATGCAGTTAGTTTTGAACGTAATAGTTCTCTTTTACTTTTCTTTAAGGTAAAATAAAATACCTATTTCGTTTTCATTTTTATATATACTGCAATTAAATAAATACACAAAATCTGTTTTTTTTAGGACTTCAGCACCCCCAGTGTTGACCGTCTAACTACGCCTATGGATATGATTGGTTCCGCTGTGGACGAAAGGTCTCATTTAGACTCGCTTATATATTTATCTCGGTCTTTGGTTCCAATTCATTCTTGTCATCGCCTATTTAATATAAATCCATACAAACCCATAAGGTCAATCGCCGTTTAACGTAAAATACGGCCGCGAGTGCTTCGAACTAAATATATTGGGGAGTTTTAGAATGAGCCGCGCGTTAAAAATACCTAATTCAAAAGAAAGTAATATGACACACGACCTGACGGATGAACTGGCTATACGGTTGATTACTCAATTACGCATTTTAACTTACTTTTTGTCAGTTTTGAATCAAAATGCCGAATGTGTAACAAATAGATAAAAAACGAGATTTTCTATAAATATAAAGAATTGCCCAAATTGACAATAATTATTTCTTATAAAAAGAATTGTTCTTTAATCATTTTTCGCATAAATTATAATACCTAATTTAAATACCCAAGATTCGTTAGTTGGATCGTAAAAAAATATACTGTACAACTCGAGTATTGCCTGCACTCATTTAGTAATTCACTGTTTTTTTTTTATTATTATTGAAACTAAAATATTGTATATTAAATTCAGGGTGATTCCTAAGTTGATACTTCTATTTTAGTTGTGTATATAAAGCATTAAAATAAACAACTTTTTTAAATACCTTTTCTCAAAAAACTTAAAGATAGGCGAGATAAAGAAGTAAAAAATTCTGAGTGCTGGCCTAGTCATCAAAACATAGCCTGCGATACTTTATGTTGTTTTTATCTTATTAGTCATTATATTCAAGCAAGCTAAATTTAAATTGGGTGCACGTAAAAATAGTAAAATTTAAAAACAATCAACTAGTAGGTATGGTGCTAATTTACGGTGAGTGTCGTCAAAGTGCGGCTGCTGCTTCGAGATTATACGCAGAACGCTTTCCCTTGCGGGCTCATCCTACACCCAGTTAAGTTTTCTTAATGTTATTCAACAGGCAAGTTAGGCAGGACCGTATTTGATCCATTGTGTAATAAACTAATGTAAGTATTTTACTTTTGAGTTTTTTTAAGAAGGTATTTTAAAATGGTGCTTATTTTAATGCCTTCTATACCCAGCTAAAAAAGAAGTATCAACGTAGGAATCGCCCTGTATATTCCTTTGATATTATATTATTTGTATCTTAAGTAAATAAATAAAATAATCATTAGAAACAGAGTTAAGTGATGTATGTACCAAAAATATTAAAAGTTTTTAAAAAATATCTCAAATTATTCTTATGTCGGGTTGCTCAAAAGTTTTTAATAATAGTAAACTAACCAGCAACTTTTATGAAGATGATTTTCTAACAATCTCAGTGGCGCGAGTCTTTCATAATTTTTAATTTACTAACCAGATAACTTTGATCGCCTGTCAATGTCAATTATGTCACAGTTAAACTTGCAGGTTAGTTAATTATTGTTAAAAATCCTTGTGCAACCACAAATTAAAATCATTTATTGTGAATTCGTGGACTATAAGAATACTGTCCTTTGAAATTTGGGGATGAATTTTTAATAAAATTTGACTGATGATTGATGATAATGTAAAGTATTGGATATCAGGTAGTGCAAGGACCTTTAAACCAGAGTCGACATGAGGACTAATTGAAAATATTATTTATAGAGACTAAAATCTTACCGGCGATTAGTAATTACCAAAAAATGCATACTTACATTGACGGTCGTCCCTTTTCCCCAGGAGGAAGCTGCCCCTACCTTAATTTTTATACTAAAAAACGATATTTCAAAAAAGATAAGGCCCAGGAACCTGAAATTATACCTTACTTAAAAGTTTCGAATGTTGAAGTACTAGGTACTTAAGGACTTCAAATATATTAAATGGCGCTTGACTTGAAAAATCCAGTTGTTTGTTGCGATTGAACATTCTACATCTATTAAGGTTAAAGCGGTAAACTGAAAGTACGGAAACATATTTATAGCATTCATATTTAAAAATGGTGCAAAACAGTTTACTTCTCGACCATTTAACAAGTTTCCTCCAATCCTTACCATTGTCTCAAATCCAAGGTTGCTGTTTAGGACTTTTTGTACCCTTTATTTAACTTTATGAGTTGTATCCTTTGATAAGGAAAAACTAATTTGTCGGAGATCAAAGACTATGTTCAATGCATCGACGACTGTAATTTTTAAAGTTGATTGTTATTCGAGTCGTTCTATAGCCATAACAACATAATCCAAGCACGACGCGTCCAACTTAATGCTAAAATCCCTATCCTCATATTATTATAATGATAATGATAAATACTTGAATGCGTTCAATGATTAAATTATCCATTTTATGTTTTATTACTGTTTATATTTTATAATTTATTATATGTTAGGGTCATACCACAGCTACTAACAATAAATACTAAAGTAAGAATAAAACTAAACAATAAATCCTTATTCCGACTCTGGTTTAGAGGTCCTTCACTACCTGTTATTCGGACTTTAGTGATATGTAACATAAAGTACCAAGATTAAGATACGTATTTATATAAAAATCGGCTCTTTTAAAAAAAAATAAAGTGTGCAGTACAAAAATGATTAAGGCAACAGGTATTGTTACTCTACTATACTTTATAAATTGCAGTTTGGCAGGGATAGAAGGATGCAATACTGGTAGGTAATTATTAAACAAATATCCGATGGTTATCATTAAAGCTTATAGCACTATACTGTTCATATGCTTTTTAAAGGAGACATCCAGTAATTTAATAGCATACTTAGGTTTGTATAAGTGTGTTTTATAATTTGTTTTGGAGTTAAATATCCAATATTACTCTGTAGTCGCAAGGAAATAAAAAGTTTTATTTTATTTATTTATTAATTAACAGAATAAAACACATATCATACAAAAATAGCATATCAATTATCGTATTTTTGAATTATATTGTAAAAACCAAATAGTTTTTAATTTTTTGTTAGGCATTATTATGGAAACAAAGGAAACCTATATGATAACAACATGCAAATGCATGTTACAATGCAACTACAAATTTTATATTTTTGGGAAAATAGAATGTTTTAATTTTTTTTAAAGTAAGATCATCTTTATGTTCTTCTTATGCGGGCATAGATAAAACATTGTACAATATACGTGTACAATTCATTTTTAATATGGAATTACAGCATTTCTAACACTTCAATTTATTTCAAATTTTACCAGCACATTTTAAACATGTTAAAAGCTGGGCGAATTTAGAGTGGATTTCCATTTTTTTTCAATAACTTTCCTATTGACTTTTTTAAAATTCTGGTTGCAGGGCACTTTAAGTTTCTCTTATTTATTTAACATATATTTTTTTCAATAACATCGGATAATCAGAGTCATTACAATTCCTTTTTAAAAATTCTCCAAATTTATAGGTCATTTCTACAAGCAAGAAAACATTTTAATAAATAAAAAGAAACGATTCTTGTTTTTAGAATATAGAAATAATTTGATTGATAAAAATACAAATAATTTTGAAAAATGATGTACAAAATTTATTGACTACAGAGTAAACAAACTGTATAAACTATATCTTTTGGTAAGCCCTTTAAAAAATTCTCTCGTACATCACTAACCCTCTATTGTTGGCAAAATTTTCTTGTACGTTACACATCTGCAAAGTACGTTTACAAGATTCGCAGGTTTACAGGACTCACCTGGCGGCTTGCCCTGTAAATTGCCTGCTTCATCCTATAAGATAGTTATTTCTGATGTTGTACCGTAAATTACTGTTATAGATTGCTGTTGCAATAACGACATGACAAGCTGCTGTGATACTGACAACATCACCTACTTAGCTGTTAACAAAAATGCGAGCTTTTGGGAAGCCAACGTCTTATGTACACAATATGGTATGGATATGGCTACAATACTATCCGCGACAGAACAGGCAGCTTTGACGGCGTATTTATTAACAGTTGGACCTGGAGGTTTGTACACTACGTTCACTTTTTAAAATTGTGTGTATTCATAGTTTTTGTCATCGTTACCTTTTCATTTATGATGAAGGTAGGAAGTTATAGAATTTTTTACGCCAGTGGTCTAACTAGTTTTTTCTATATGCCTCTATTTTAAAACTATAAAAGAAAATTTAATTTTATAAATCGGATGATGATTATTATAAAGGGTGAAGTTGAAGGAAGTTTCCTCACTTAACCACTATTAATAGTTACGAAGTTTTACTTAGGGCCGTTTGCACGGGTTCTACTTAAGACGTTTTAAGTGGGGCTTAAGTTAAGGTGTCACTTAACTAAAACTTTTCCGTTGCACCGTCGCTAAACCGGCACATAAGCCAGCCCTAGATATAAATTAAGCCGAAGATTTTTACGGCTTCATTTATATCTACGTAGTTTACGAGTTTATTTTCGCATGTAAAATTAAACAAATTTTTTTCCTTCACCTTACTAAATTTATTCAAATTCAGACATACGCCTTATCTCAATTTAAAGATGTTAAGAGACGTATTCTTAAACTCTAATACCCACTTGCACCGACTTTTTTTAAAGGACATTAAATTTTTAAAATTTAACTGACCAATAATTTTAAATGATTTGCACGAAATCATTCTTTGCTCTGCATTTACAGAAGTTGATAATCTTTTTCACCAAGAAATTATAAATGTGTGCAAAATTTGATTTTTAATTATTTTTTTTTCAAAAGCAGTTACTTAACTTAAAAGTTTTGAACATTTTAGAGGGATATTATAATGGATATTGGATTGGTGCCATCACCTGGGCAGGAGCAACTGATTTCTTCTGGGTAGAATCAGGAAAACCTATGATTTATGAAGCATTTTTCACTGGTGAACCTAATAACGTGAATGGAACTGAAGACTGCGTTCAATGGGTTTTTTTTGAAAATGGGCCAATAGGATGGAACGACTTTACTTGCGATACAAAGACCAAGTTTGTTTGTCAAAGTCGAAGATGTAACCAGAACTGACTTATTATTACTGCCACCGTTACCTTATTATAAGTTTTAAAATAGTGAAATATCTACCCATTTACTTTAACAATACAAAATGCTTTTAGGCAAAAGTAATTATATGTTTTATTTCAATATTATCAATGGAAAAGTTGCTTGAAGGTTTATATTTAGTCAAATAATAGAAATATGCTGTGTCAGTGCAAAGTTAGGTAAATATCTGTAATGTACTAAGAACAAACGTCTATTTTGGAATTCATCACCGCCTGTAAAATAAACTCAGTAAGAACTGAATTTTAATTCATATCTGATTTTGAGAGACTTTAAAAGTCTCAATAGGCGTGTTCACTAAATTTTGATATTAACCCTATCGTATAGAGCAAGAAAAAATACAATTTTCAACTATTTTAGTTTTTAAATTATTTACTGAGAAAATAATCTAACAAAATACAGTCTCTATTAAAAACTAAATTATAATTAGTTGTGTTTTTTTTTCGTCCGACCGTCCATGTGCCGGATGCACTTAGGCCAAGTTTGGCCCATTGTCCTCACCCTGTTTGATTTTTCACACCCACTCCGTGTATCCCCACTCTGGTATCCTCTTTGGTTTTAGAGCCGTCTGAGTACCAGATCATTGTATTGCCCCAGCTGTACTTTCTGACGTTTGGCGGGCCATAGTGAAACCTTGGATACGATATATATCGTGGTCATTTAGTAGCAAGAAAAATAAATATTATAAATGATACTTTAAGGCTATTTACCTTTAAAAGGTCTAGTCAATAAAATGCATACTAATAAGGCAGTTCAATTCAGAGTTTATGACCGCATATTTATTTTCTAGTTCCACATGGTTCGTGTTTGCCCTGTTGGATTTTTGCTATGTAAATAATTTTTTACCACGACTTTTCTAATGAACATGAGTAAATAAAACAGACAAAATTATAAAATTTCAGAAAAAAAATAAATTGAAACTTTTGAGGTTTCTTATATCGTTGATCTTTGCAATTTCTCTTATCACATTTACTACATACTTTATTTTAAATATATTATAGAATGTGATTATTATTTTGAAAAATATTACCATCGCGAAAGTTAAAAGTTAAGTATTCACCTGAAGACGACTGGAGATGCTTACCAGTTGAAACGTAGTGATTCAAAAACAATGCAAGTCCAGAACTTTACTGCCGTTAAAAGTTAATATTAATGCAAAAAAGTACTTTTTCTTTATCATGAGTACAGTGGCGGCGCCAGGATTTTTGGGATGGATGGACACAAGCGGGCCCGCTGATTTTTGTGTGGACACTACCCAATAGGTACCCAACTAAAAGTCTCCCTTCCCCCCCAGATATTATTATTATTATTACAAAACCGAATCCATCAATTTTGAGTGGGCACCAGGGTGAACACTCATGTTTCTAGGGTGGGCCGGTGCCCACCCTGGCCCCCCCTGGTGCCGCCGCTGCGTGTAATTAGGAAATTAATTTACGTATTATGTCCAGCGTTTTGGTATCTATTTTTTAGAAGTCACTTTTGATCGGGTAAAAGTTTTTGGAGAAGGAGGAATGTATGTTTTTTTAAAAGTCACTTTTACTATCGGGGGAGATATAGCTGATCCTTTGCCCAACGGCAATACGCCTTTAATAATTCTTGCAACAGCAGGCACCTAAGAATATATTGCATCATACTAACATATCAAATCGGCTATAATTCAGAAAACGATATTGTTTATTTTCATTTATAAATATATCGGTTTTTTGTCAGTTTTTATTCATAATGCCGAATGTGCAGAAGATAGATAAAAAATGTGATTTTTGATAAATATAAAAAAATACCATTATCATTAAAACTAAAATATTGTATTTTAAATATATTTCTTCGATAAAAGTTATGTAAAAAAGCATTAAATATAATGTTTATTAGAAATCTAGTAGAAAATAAACAATAAATGTGCAGACCGAACAGACCGATTTAAGGGATGTATGTATAAAAAAGTTATAAAAAAAATATATAAAATTATTCTTATGTCGGGTTGCTCAAAGATTTTTAATAATAGTTAACTAACCAGGAACTTTTATGATGATTAATTTCCAACGATCACAGTGGCGCGGCTTGCTTAATTTTTAACCAGATAACTTTGGTCGTCTGTCAATGTCAATTATGTCACAGTTAAAGTTGCGGGTTAGTTAATTATTGTTAAAAATCCTTGTGCAACCCAACATTAGAATAACTATATTTATTTTGAATTCTTGGACTGTAATTTTTAAATGTTGTCGGCAAATCGTGCCTTTACCTTCGATACGGTCCTTTGAAATTTGGGGTTTAATTTTTAATAAAATTTGATTGATTGGATTCATTACAATTTAAAAAAATATATTTATTAATTATTTGATTTGGGTTCCTGATAAAAGACAGTTTTAAATGCATTTTATCCTATAAGTAATTCTAATTAAACGATTACATTTCTAAATCTGCAAAATCTATAATAAACAATATTGATGATGATTGATGATATGTAAAGTAGTGGATATCAGGTAGTGCAAGGAACTTTAAAGCAGAGTCGATATGAGGACTGATTGAAAATATTATTTATAGAGAGACTAAAATCTTACAGGCGATTAGTACTTAGGTAAGGCCCTGGAAGCTGAACTTATTCCTTATTTGAAAGGTTCGATTGTTGAAGTTCTAGGTGCTTAAGGAATTCAAATATATTATGAAAATTTGTTCCATGTGTTTGGGTTGTAGTAAATGGCGCTTGACTTGAAAAATCCAGTTGTTTGTTGCGAATGAACGTTCTGCATTGATTAAGGTAAACTAAAAGTACGGAAACATTTTTATAACGTTCATATTTAAAAATGGTGCAAAACAGTCTACTTCTCAACCATTTAATAAGCCAACTATTCTTACCATTGTCTCAAATCCAAGGTTGCCGTTTAAGGCTGTTTGTACCTTTTATTTAACTTTATTAGATATGTCCTCTGATTAGGAAAACATAAATTGTCGGGGACCAAAGACCATGTTCATTGCATCGACGATGTTATTTGCAAAGTTGATTGTTGTTTAAGACGTTCTATAGCGAGAACAACACAACCGAGGCACGTCGCGTCCAACTTAATGCTAAAATCCCTATCCTTATATTTCACCTCTCATCAATGCGTGCTTTAGATTGCCGCGAAACCCGTGCTGCGTTTATGCAAATAATATCCTAGAATTTGTTACTTGAATGCGTTCAATAATTAAATTATCCATTTTACGTTTTATGATAGTTTATTTTTTATAATTTATTATATGTTGAGGGTATATCACACCTACTAATAATAAATACTAAGGGTAAGAATAAAATTAAACAATAAAAATCCTCATTCCGACTCTGGTTTAGTAGTCCTTCACTACCTATTATTCGGACTTTAATAATATCCAAAATTTGTAATATAAAGTACCGAGATTAACTGATACGTATTTATATAAAAATTTGATTTAAAAAAAAAATTAATTCAAAGTGTGCAGAACAAAAATTTAAACTAAAATGATTAGGGCAACAGTTTTTGTTTTTCTACTATACCTTATAAACTGCGGTGTATTAGGGATAGAAAGTAGGTAATCATTAAACAAATATTCCATATTTGTCGTTAACGCTTACAAAATATACAGATTCTGCAATCGTGATCATATGTTTTTAAAAGAGATATCCAGTAATTTAATAGCATACTTAGGTTTGTATAAGTGTGTTTTATAATTTGCTTTAATTTGATTTTTTAATTTAAGAGCGTTATGTATGAAAATATCTTATACTACCATGTAGCCACAAGGTAATAAAACAATTTATTTTATTTATTATTTAATAGAATAAAACACGATTTCTTATATATTATACACACATAGCATACCAATTATCGCATTTTTGATTCATGTTGTAAATACCGAATAGTTTTTAATTTTTTGTTTGGCATTATTATGGAAACCAAGGAAACCCAGCATTATGATAACTACAACTGCAAATTTATTATTTTAGGGAAATAGTTTTTTTAAATTTTTTTAAGATAAGATCGTATTTATGTTCTTCTTTTGCGGAAATAGATAATTGTACAATATATTTACTTGTAGGGCTTTTAAAAGTGTAAATCCTTGGATTTTAAATTGAAAATGTATTTTTAATATGGAATTACGGCGTTTCTAAAGCAGAAAATCATTTTAAATTTTACGAGCACATTACGAACATGTTAAAACGGGGTATATTCTCTTTATTTTGTAATATTTTGTAAAAATATCAGCGTAATTATTTTTTGAAGCTGGGCGAATTTCGACGGAATTTACATTTTTTTTAATATCCTTTCTACTGACTTTTTGAAAACTCTGTTTGCAGAGCACTTTAAGTTTCTCTTATTTGCATAACCTATATATTTTTTACATTATATTTATTATTAAAAATTATAGGTTATTTTTACAAGTAAAAATCCCCTTAAACATTTTAAAAATAGGTTTAATATTTTTTAAATAAAAAGAAACGATTCTTGTTTTTAGAATATAAAAATACGAATATCTTTAAAAATCTAAGATCACTTCTTCCGATTACTATTTTTCACAGAGTTTTCAAACTGTATAAACTATACCTTTTGGTAAGCCATTTTTAAAATTCTCTCGTACACATCTGAAAAGTACGTTTACAAGGTTTACAGGACTCACCTGGCGGATTGCCCTGTAAATTACCTGCTTCATCCTATAAGATAGTTCTTTCTGATCTTGTACCGTAAATTTTTGTTGTAGATTGCTGTTGCAATAACAACATAAGAAGCTGCTGTGATACTGACAACATCACCTACTTAGCTGTTAAAAAAAATGCAAGCTTTTGGGAAGCCAATGTCTTATGTAATCAATATGGTATGGATATGGCTACAATACTATCCGCGACAGAACAGGCAGCTTTGTCGGCGTATTTATCAACATTCGGACCTGGAGGTTTGTACAGTCACTACGTTCACTTTTTAAAGTTGTACAGCTTTTATAATTGTTACCTTTTCAATTATGATGAAGGTAGGAAGTTTAAGAATTTTTTACTCCAGTGGTCTAACTAGTTTTTTCTACATGCCTCCATTTTAATATTATAAAAGGAAATTTCATTTTTTAAATTGAACTTTCTGTATTTAAAAAAATATAACAAAAATAATAATAAATTTCTATTGGAACGATTATTATTACAAAGGGTGAAGTTAAAGCAAGATTCCTCACTTAACCACTATTAATAGTTACAAAGGTTTACTTAGTTTCTAAAATATACCCTCTACAAGAGTTTAAGAACATAATCTAACATAATTCAGAATGCAATAAATAGTTTGCAAGAAAATACAATAATCAGGTGGATACGCATACAGTCTTTGGACAGAAGTATTAAAAGTTGTCGATAATATTCCTAATCGACCTGTTAAAAATGTTATGGTGTCAGGAACCTTATTAAAACATTTTGCATAAAGAAAATTGAGGGAACGTTTATAATGGGCTGTTAAATGTATGGGTATAGTTAATGGTGAAATTTTGTCGAATATCTAGATTATGCGCCTCATTGCAAAATTTATTTTTTTAAGATAAGTAGAATTTTATTAAATAGTGCAATATTTGCAATCTCACGAAGTTTACCAGACACACCTCTCTCTCTCTCTTCCCCTTATACCTCCAATGAGACGAATACAACAATTTTAAATGAGCTGAATTCGATATGAAACTAAAAATTAACAGTAACATTGGTGCAACTGCTAATGTACAATTTTGGAGATATCTGCTTTAAGCGTCGATAATTATAAAAGAAATTTTTGTCACAGTTTTTTTGTTATAGTTATCTTGGTAGCTTCTTGGCCGCTTGTTTTAACCAAAAGTTTCATATAATATTGTTATAAAGCTTTACATGTCTTTTAAGAATTTGGAGCCATATACTTATTTTTATCCAATGGATCAAAGATTACAGCAATTTTAATTTTTTGGTTAAACGTAACGATTTTTTAAGAAAACTCCTTAAAACTGGTTCTTCAAAAGTTGCATCTAATAACTAAGCTAACATCTGTACATTTACACGTATACTACGCGTACATTAAGTGTAGTATCAAGCAATAAAGGTCATCAATTTTCAGGTTAATTATGAAAAATTGAAAACCTTCGATTGTTTAACAACCTTTATACAAATTTTATATTTGGGTCTGTTTCCAGGTTGGAGACAATGTTGTTTCTTGAATATAGAAGAGTTTTGTCTTTATTTGGTTTAAATCACGTTTCAACTAGTAAGCATACCAAGTCGTCTTCAGATGAATACTAAATAACTGCAGTTCTATTTATATCCGCCGGGTACAATGACGCACAACTCAGATGAATTATGCACATACCTGATGAGTCATGCGTTTTAACTCTTATGTGGTTTTGTTAATTTTACCTTAGATTGTTCGTAGTTACGAAACTAATCACGGGACCATACCTGACCTCTAGTGTCTGTTTGAAAGTTGGATACATAAATACACAAATAAAGACAACGCAAGTTTAAAACTCTTCTACATTCAAATTTTATTTCACAAAAATTTACATCAAAACGGGAGATTTGAAACATTAAACTACAAAAATGTAACAAAAAACTTAAAACTTATTTCTAATAATTCTATAATTATAGAAACTAGGTTAAAAAGAATACAAAAATGTATAAATCTTCACTAATTTTTTTATTGTACTATGACAATTGTTTCGACACACGGTGTCTTCGTCAGATAGTAGAAATCTAATGCAAATAATATTCTCTTAAAATATAATGGTAACCTACTCCAAAATAATGTACCTATTTTACAACTTAATAATAAAAACATTACAGTCGCCATCGTCGTCCTTCTTCAAAATGAGCACATTGTTTAAACAGTAAGGGGTTGAGGAATACTTTATTACTCTTAACATAAAACTGTTACGCTGAAAACCTTCGAATGGCTGTATTAGGTGGTTGAGATTACATAGATCCCGCCTCTTTGCATTGGTAGCAATGCTTTGGGGTATGATGTAACTTATACAATCTTATGAATTAAGAGAATAGTCTCACCTTGAAGATGGGGGCTCTTCTGGTCCCTCCTTACGTTACTCGTACTTACGAGAGATGCTATCCCTTTCTCTGTAACTTTGACCGTTATTACTGGATTCATCAACGTCTTCATCACACACAAAATACTGTTAGTGATTTTAAACGATGATAACTCTCCTTAAAAAAAAATAACTTAAACGTCCAACAAATTCATATTTCATCTTTCCAGTAGTTGCACAACTATTGTTTATTCATTTTAACTAAAACAGTTTTGATTCTCAAACAGCGGCTAACAGCTGCAGCAGAAAATTGGTAATCTTTTACCTAATGTGTGCTCGATACTGCACTTAGTGTACGCATAGTATACGTGAGAATGTATAATATATTAGCTTATTTATTAAATGGAACTATGAAATAACGAAATTAACTAGTATTCTTAAGATTTAAGGAGTTTTCTTGAAAAATCATTACTTTTAACCAAACAATTCAAGTTGCTGTAACTTCTGATTCTGAATATAAAGGAACTTTAACGCTCTATAGTATTTTTTAATGGAACGTTTCAGTAAAACAAACGACTGACGAGTTACCAGGAGAACTATGACAAAAAACGTGTGACAATTTTTTAGAATAATTATCAACTTTTGGTATCAGATATCTCAAAAACCGAACTAATGTTGTAGAAAAGTTTATAGGTTTTAAAAAAATTTGTGAGAAATAAGACTGATGACTTCAATTTAATTTTCCTTCGTATAGAAGTAAAATTTTATTTACTCACTTCATAGAAAGCTTTCAAAATCTTATATACGATATGTTTTTAACTTCACAAATAACAACTGAAATATAACAAGTAACTATTTTTGGATGGTGTTGAGTTAAAAATGCTGCTTCAAATTTAAACACCATTTATAAGGAGTTTATTTTTGCATCTAAAATTAAACCCATTTTTTTCCTTTTCGCCTTACTGAATTTATTCAAATTCAGACATACGATTTATCTACGTTCAAATATATTGAAAGACGCATCCTTAAACTCCAATACCCACGTGCACCGACTTTTTTTTAAAGAACAATTAATAAAAGGGCTTTTAAATTTTAACTGACCATTAATTTTAAATGATATTCACAAAGTCATTCTTTCGAAACTGTTACTAATTACTCTTTACTATCGCAAGAATATGGCAACGGCAACATCGCACGGATCTAGAAATTTCTGTGTTTTTGTGATTAAATTAACATATTTTTTAAATTTAAGATTTCTTATATTTTTTTGCCTTTTGCAATGTCAAGCGAGAAGAAAACGTAAAATATGGCTAAATTTCAGCCAAAGAGGGTTGTCCCATTTTTTTAATATTGCTATAAAGTACAGGAGCATTTTAGAAAATAAACAAATAAATGCTGTTGTAAATAGTGAAACAAGCGAGGCCTAAAAAATACAAATTACAAGGGAATATAATGTTACATCCTCTGACCCCCAACAACATGTCAACAGTATTATAATAGTCATTTTGGATCCACAGATTTCTGTGGTTCTTACATTTTTGCAACAAAAACCATAATTTCCAGATCATCTTCAAGAGCATCCTTAACCAACTCATCTTCAATAATATTAACATCGTAACCCATCTTTTTAGTGTCTATTTTTGCTTTTTGTGTAAAAATGAAACTACCATAAAAAAATGCGGGGCACAACTAACCTGAAAACAGCATAACTGACCTTTGAGTGAATTGAACACCAATTAGCCAGATAGTCGGTGCAAGATACAAAATACGATAATGGTACTTTAAAGGGTCCTTAGACTAAAGCTCCTTTTAAAAAAAGTCGGTGCAAGTGGGCGTTACTCTCATATAATGTATTTACAGACGTTTTCTGTAAAGGCATTATATGAATCATTTTCACCAGATATTATAATTGTATGCAAAATTTGATTTTTAGTTATTTTTTCTCCAAAAGCAGTACCTTAACTAACCTTAACTAACCTTAACCATTAAACATTTTAGTGGGAGTTTATGAAGGATATTGGATTGGTGCCATCACCTGGGCAGGAGCATCCGATTTCTACTGGGTAAATTCAGGAAAACCTATGCTTTATGATGCATTTGTGCCTAATGAACCGAGTAACGTGAACGGAATTGAAGACTGCATTCAATGGGTTATTTCTGATCCTGGGCCAATAGGATGGAACGACTTCACCTGCGACACAAAGACCAAGTTTGTTTGTCAAAGTCGAAGATGTAACCAGGACTAACTTATTATTACTGCCACCGTTATCTTATTATAGGTTTTAAAATAGTGAAATAAATACCCATTTACTTCAACAATACGAAATGCTTTTAGGCAAAAGCAATTATGTGTTTTGTTTTAATCTTACCTATAGATGAGTTGCTTGAAGGTTTGTATTTAATAAAAGAATAGGAACATGCTGAGTCAGTCCAAAGTTAGGTTTAAATATCTTTAATTTACTAAGAACAAGCGTCTATTTTAGAATTCATCACGGCCTGTAAAATAAACTCACTAAGCACTAAATTTTAATTCATATATCTGATTTTGAGAGATTTTAAAAGTCTCAATAGGCGTTTTCATCAAATTTTGATCTTGACCCTATCGTATAGAGCAAGAAAAAATAAAATATTTAAATTTTAGTTTTTAAATTATTTACTAAGAAAATACAGTCTCTATTAAAAACTCAATTAGAATTAGCTCTGTTATTATTTTTTTCCTTCCGACCGTCCATGTGCCGGATGCACTTAGGACAAGTTTGGCCATTGTCCTCACCCTGTTTGATTTTTACACCCACTCCGTGTTTCCCGGCTCTGGTATCCTCTTTGACTTTATAGCCGTCTGGGTACCAAACTATTGCCTTAAGTGTAGTTTCTGGTGATTTGTTTTTCCACACGTTTCGTTCGTCAATTGCGACATCATTTGGTATGTCATAGCAAACCCTTGGATTTATGTGGTCTGATATCTCTCTGTTATTGTTATGTATCGTGGTCAATTTAGTAACAAGAAAAAAATATATAATATAAATGATACTGGAAGGCTATTCACCTTTAAAAGGTCCAGTCAATAAATATGCATTAAACAAATTTCAAATTTCAAAAATCAGAATTATGCTTCTTAAGAAATTTTAGAATGCACAAGGTGTATTCACAACACGGAGATATTATTCATTTAAAACTTGAAGAATTCGACGTTAAATTAGTTATGAAATTAATAATATAAAAATAAGTATATAAAACAGACAAAATTATCAAATTTGTAAAAAAAATAAATTGAAACTTTTGAGGTTTTCTTATATCGTTGTTTTATCTTTGCCGGTCGTAGGAGGTATTGCAATTTCTCTTATCACATTTACAGCTTTGCTGTAATGTTATTATATTAATTATATTATAGAATGTGATTATTATTTTGAAAAAAATTACCATCGCGAATGTTAAAAATTAATTTTAATGCAAAAAAATAATTTTTCCACTACTTTGCTTATCGTGAGTAGCGGCAGCGCCAGGAGGGGCCTATCCTGAAACTAAGGGGCCCACCTATTTGTGGTTAGGAAATTAATTTATGTAATATGTCCAGTGCTTTGGTACCTATTTTTCAGATATCACTTTTGATCGAGGGACATTTTTTGGGAAAGGAGGTATGTTTTCTTATATAAGTCACTTTCATTATCGAGGGAGATATAGCTGATCCTTTGCCCAGCGGCAATATCCCGTTATTATTCTTGCAACAGCAGGCAACTGAGAATATACTCCATCATACTAACATATCAAATTGGCTATGGTTCAAAAAACGATATTGTTCATTTTCATTTATAAATATATCGGTTTTTTGTCAGTGTCAAATATGAAATCCCATTATCCTTGAAACTAAAATATTGTAAATTAAATATATTCCTTCGACTATTTAACTAGAGTGTTTTACACTGGCAAAATGTCATAGCAACGGCCGGTTTTCTACTGGCAAAATTACTACCTGCACCTACCTGGACAAAATTCACATGTGATTTTTGCCGCGGCAAAATTTTAATTTTTGATTGAAAGAAGTTTTGTTACCATGGTTCTGTTAATTATTTAAAATGTCATTGTATTATTTCTTGTTAACAAACGTCAAATTATTTTAGTTCAAAAATGAGGGTTTCTGAAGAAAAAAACAGATTTGGAATACAATCCATTACAGAAATTAAAAAGGCAGTGTCGGAGAATATACCTCCAAATACGCGTATCTCCAAAACTTCCATTTGGCGACAGTTTTCGCAGTTCTTATTGATAAGAGATTATAAGCTTGAAAAGCATACTCCAGCCGAAGAATTAGCAAAAATTATGGAAGATTATGCTTACAACATGAAAAAACTAAATGGAGAGGACTACAAAGAGTCAAGTATCAAAAGCATATGGAATACCACGGCGCAGATGCTACAAGAAAAGTATTATCAAGAATTTAATATAAAAATAGACCCATTTACCGATATTCTTTTTAAATCAGCCCGTTTGGCAAAGGACTTAAAACGAAAACAACTTCAAGGTAACCAAGAAAAAAGAAAAACAAGTTCGAAGGCCCTTACAACACAAGAATTATTGGAAATGATAAAAATTCATGACGAAGACACCCCAGACGGCCTACAGAAAAAAATATTTCACTTATTTTCTTTTGAACTTGCGTGGCGAGGCAACGAAGCAGTGAACTGCAAAGTACATTATTTCCACCAAGAATTAGACCTAAATGAAGAATTTACGGGACGTATCGAATACAATCCCATGTTTTCAAAGACTACACAAGGAGGTGCAAAAGCCTTGGTCAGTAGCAAATGGTTGGTAAAAAACAACACTAACAAAGATCTTTGTCCTATTCGTCTATTTTTAAAATTATTTGAAAAAAGAAATACCAATCCAGAAATTACAAGTGACAGGCTCTTTTTGACAGTTCATCCAAATTGGAAAAAAGGAATTTGGTACAAAAACATGCCTATTGGAATAAACAGCATGTCGAAATGGACCAAAATCTCAGCAGAAAAAATCGGCGTAAATACCAAAAAATTTAAAGTAACAAACCATTCACATCGCTCTTCCACTATTTCTGCCCTTGCAAAAAATGGCGTTGGTGAGCAAGAAATTATCAAATTAACAGGACATTCCCACGCCAATTCTTTGAAGCCTTATTTGCAGTTAGACTCTGAACATCATTTAAAATTAATTGCAAACTTAAGAGAAAAAGCACCAGATCAAGTAATATCATCAAATCAAAATCAATCAAATAATGCACAAACGTTTAATTATCACAACTGTAACTTTTACATCAATAAATAAGTAATTTTTTTGTTTTATTCTTAAATAAAAGTTTTCTAATTTTATTGTTCTTTGTCTTTTTTCTAGCGAAATTGCCAAGCAACAAACTTTCATACCTTTCGAAAATTTTGCCGACAAAATTTTATCTCTTGTGATATTATATATGATAAAAGTTATGCGAAAAAAGCATTAAATATCATTTTTATTATAAATCTAGTTGAAAATGAACAATAAATGTGAAGACCGACTTAAGGGATGTATGTATCAAAATGATTAAAAGTTATAGAAAAATACATAAAATTTTTCTTATGTCGGGTTGCTCAAAGATTTTTAATAATAGTTAAGTAAAAAGGAACTTATATGATAATTATTTTCTAACAATCGCAGTGGCGCGGCTTTCCTAATTTCTAATTTACTAACCAGATAACTTTGATCGCCTGTCAATGCCAAATATGTCACAGTTCAAGTTGCGGGTTAGTTAATTATTGTTAAAAATCATTGTGCAACCTAACATTAGAATAACTATATTTATTTTGAATTCTTGGACTGTAATTTTTGAACGTTTTCGGCAAATCGCTCCTTTACCCTCGATACTGTCCTTTGAAATTTGGGGTTTAATTTTCAATAAAATTTGATTGATTGGATTCATAACAAATTAAAAAAATGTATTTATTAATTATTTGATTTGGATTTCTGATAAAGGCCAGTTTTAAATGCATTTTATCCTATAAGTAATTTTAATTAAACGATCACATTTCTAAATCTGCAAAATCTATAAGAAACAATATTGATGATGATTGATGATATGTAAAGTAGTGGATATCAGGTAGTGCAAGGAACTTTAAACCAGAGTCGATATGAGGACTGATTGAAAATCATATTTATAGAGAGACTAAAATCTTACATGCGATTAGTACTTATCACACATATTTACAGTGACGGCCGTCCCTTTTCCCCAGGAGGAAGCTGCCCCTAATTTAATGTTTATACTAGAAAGCGATATTTCAAAAAAGGTAAGGCCCAGGAAGCTGAAATTATTCCATACTCAGAAGGTTCGAATGTTAAAGTACTAGGTGCTTAAGGAATTCAAATATATTATGAAAATTTGCTCCATGTGTTTGGATTGTAGTAAATGGCTCTTGACTTGAAAAATCCAGTTGTTTATTGCGAATGAACGTTCTGCATTGATTAAGGTTAAAGCGGCAAACTGAAAGTACGGAAACATTTTTATAGCGTTCATATTTAAAAATGGTGCAGAACAGGCTACTTCTCAACCATTTAACAAGCCAACTATCCTTACCATTGTCTCAAATTTAAGGTAGCCATTTAAGCCTTTTGTACCTTTTATTTAACTTTATTAGATATGTCCTCTGATTAGGAAAAAATTATTTTCAAGACCATGTTCATTGCAACGACGATATAATTTGAAAAGTTGATTGTTGTTCAAGACGCTCTATAGCGAAAACAACACAACCGAAGTACAGCGCATCCAACTTAATGCTAAAATCCCTATCCTTATATTTCGCCGCGCCGCTCTTCGCATAAACGCGTGCTTTAGATTGCCGCATTTATGAAAATAATATCTTAGAATTTGTTACTTGAATTCAAATAAGTAGTCCATTTCTCAAAGAGACATTTAATTTTCAAAAAAAAAACATTACCCATGGTTGAGACTAAGACTTAGAGTTTCCCCATTTTTTTGATCGTTACTTGAATGCTTTCAATGATTAAATTATCCATTTTATGTTGTATGATTGTTTATATTTTATAATGTATTCTATATTTTGGTCATATCATGCCTACTAATAATAAATACTAAAAGTAAAAATAAAATTAAACAATAAATCCTCATTCCGACTCTGGTATAGAGGTCCTTCACTACCTATTATTCGGACTTTAATGATATGTAAAAGTGGTAATATAAAGTACCAAGATTAACTGATACGTATTTATATAAAAATGGGCTCTTTTTAAAAAAAAATTATTATAAAAATAAGTCTGCTTTTCAAAAATTTAAACTAAAATTATGAGGACTACAGTTATTGTTTTTCTTCTATACTTCATAAACTGCAGTTTGGCAGGGACAAAAAGTAGGTAATCAATAAACAAATATTCCATAGTTATCGTTAACACTTATAGCACAGAATATACAGATTCTACAATAATAGTAATCATGTTTTTTAAAAGAGACATCCAGTAATTTAATAGCATACTTAGGTTTGTATAAGTGTGTTTTATAATTGTCTTTAATTTGCTTTTTTATTTTAAGAACGTTATGTATGAAAATACCCAATACTACTAGTAGTCACAAGGAAATAAATTTTTTTATTTTATTTATTTATTATTAAACAGAATAAAACACGATTTCTCATATATCATAGTAATACACACATAGCATACCAATTATCGAATTTTTGAGTCATGTTGTAAATACTGAATAGTTTTTAATTTTTTCAGAAGAAGAATTTCTCTTTATTTTTAATTTTTTGTTTGGCATTATTATGGAAACCGAGGAAACCCAGCATTATGATAACTAAAACCGCAAATTTATTATTTTAGGAAAATAGATTGTTGTAAATTTTTTAAAATAAGATCATATTTATGTTCTTCTTTTGTTTTTGTTTTTTTTTATGATAAAACACCTGCACTGTAGGAAAAATCCTTTAAGGCGCTCTGGGAGCGGTGCGAGTGCGAAAAAAGCGATTAACGTTGGTCTTGAAACGTTGAAGATTGTATTCATTGGAAAACACGACCTCAGGAAGATCATTCCACAAAGATGACGTTCTCCAGATGAAAGAATTCTTGAACAATGAAGTTCGATGAGTACTAAGCTGAACAACATATGGATGAGCGGCAGCGGTTCGCCGTGTATTTCTGTTTTGCATTGCTCTAGGTGGAATCAAGTGGGCAATGTCAGTCGAACACCTGCCATGGAAATATCTGTAAAAGAGAGCCAAATCACCAACCTGTCTTCGATGCTCCAGGCTATCGAGGGTCTTGGTCAGCTCGGGGTCGCCGATCAGACGAACGGCTCTCCTTTGAATGGAATCCAGTAGCCGAAGGGTGTGCTTGGGTGCAGAGCTCCAGACATGAGAGCAATATTCTAATGATGGTCGAATCTGGGCTTTGTAGAGTGTCAAAAGTTGATGAGGTGTGTACAACCTTTTGGTGCGGAAAAGTACACCAAGTTTCTGTGCAGCTGTCTTGGCAATTGCGGCAACGTGATCATGCCAAGACATGTTACCTCCCAGATTGACCCCCAGCAAATTAATAGACGGTGCCAGGGGAATTGCGTGTCCTGCCATGACTATATCCGGTTCTGCAATGTTAACCTTGTTGTGGACATAGATAAAACATTGTACAACATATTTACGGGTAGTAAGTGCCTTTAGAAGTATAAACCCTTGTATTTTAAATTGAAAACAATTTATTTTTAATATGGAATTACGGCAATTCTAGTGCATAAAATTATTTTAAATTTTACCAGCATATTACAAATATGTTAAAACGGGGTATATTTTCTTTACTTTGTAATATTTTGTAAAAATATCAGCGTAATTATTTTTTAAAGCTGGGTGAAGTTAGACTGAATTTACATTTTTTTTATTATCATTCCTATTGACTTTTTGATAATTCTGGTTGTAGAGCACATAAAGTTGTTCTTATTTATATAACCTATATTTTATTCAATAACATCGGATAACCAAAATCATTACAATTCCTTTTTAGAAATCCTCCAAATTTATAGGTCATTTTTACAAGTAAAAGTCCCCTTATACATTTTAATAATAGGCTTAATATTTTTAATAAAAATGAAAGGATTATTGTTTTTAGAAGATAGCAGTAATTTGATAAAAATACAAATATCTTTAAAAAATTATGTACAAAATTCGTTGATACGGTTCAGAGGAATCCTAGCCAAAAAAATTTAAGAACATTTATTCAAATTACTATTTTTCATAGATTCTAAATATTTTAGTTTATTGACTAAAGAATTTTCAAACTGTATAAACTATACCTTTTGGTTAGCTATTTTAAAAATTCTCTCGTACACCACAAGCCCTCTATAGCAAAATTTTTTTGTACGTTACACATCTGCAAAGTACGTTTACAAGATTCGCAGACCTGCAGGACTCACCTGGCGGCTTGCCCTGCAAATTTCCTGCTTCATCCTATAAGATAGTTCTTTCTGATCTTGTACATTTCTGTTATAGATTGCTGTTGCAATAACAACAAAGGAAGTTGCTGTGATACTGGCATCACCTACTTAGCTGGTAACAAAAATGCAAGCTTTTTTGAAGCAAAAGTCTTATGTACACAATATGGTATGGATATGGCTACCATACTATCCGCGACAGAACAGGCAGCTTTGACGGCGTATTTATCAATGGTCGGAACTGGAGGTTTGTACACTACGTTCACTTTTTAAAATTTTTGCGTATACATAGTTTTTATAATTGTTACACCTTTTCATTTATGAGGTAGGTAGGAAGTTATAGAATTTTTTACTCCAGTGGCCTAACTAGTATTTTCTATATGCCTCCATTTTAAAATTATAAAAGGAAATTGTATTTCTTCAATAGAACTTTCTCTATTTTAAAAATAATAAATTGCTTTATTGGAATGCTTATTATTACAAAGGGTGATGTTGAAGGAAGTTTCCTCACTTAACCACTATTAATAGATACAAAGGTTTACTTAGTTTCTAAAATATACCCTCTACAAGAGTTTAAGAACATAATCTAACAAAATTCAGAATGCAATGAATAGTAGTTTATAAGAAAATTGTCAAATACAATAAACAGGTTGATACGCATACAGTCTTTGGACAGAATTATTAAAAGTTGCCGATAATATTCATAATTGCCACTTCGGCCTGTTAAAAATGTTATGGTGTCAGGAACCTTATTATAACATTTTGCAAGAAGAAAACTGAGGGAACGTTCATAATGGTCTGTTGAATGTATGGGTATAGTAATGGTGAAATTATGTCGAATATCTAGATTATGCGCCTCATAACAAAATTTAATTTTTTAAGTTTGGTAGAATTTTATTAAATAGAACAAGTGAGTGCAACATTCGCAATCTCACGACGTTTAGCAAACAATGCAAGTCCAAAACTTTTTTACATTTAAATTTAATTTCACAAATACTCAAAACGGAAAATATGAAACCTTAAACCACAAAAATGTAACAACAACAATAATTCTATAATTATTTTCAAAGCCCAAATTAACTGGGCCTGTTTCTCTTGGACCGGGAGCGTTCGGCTTCGTGCTCCACCGACCGACACTGCTCGTAGCACGAATTGTAAATCATCTTCGTTTTCGTCATCAGTCTCCTGAAAGTGGGATCCAATGTACGTAAAGAATGTGGGCAATATTATCAATTTTTCTTCGTCGTCATCGTCCTCCTACAAAATAAGCACATCGTTTAAACAGTAAGGGGTTGAGGAATACTTTGTTACTCTTAACATAGAACTGTTGCTCTGAAAACCTCCTAATTACTGTTTCAGGTGGTTGAGATTACGTAGATCTTGCCTCTTTGAATCGGTAGCAATCCTTTGGGGTCTGGTGTAATTTATACATTCTTATGAATTAAGAGAATAGTCTGACCTTGTAGACGGGGGTTCTTCTAGTCCTTCCTTGCGTTTCTCGTACTTACGAGAGATGATATCCCTTTCTCTGTAACTTTGACACCCCATTATTGGATTCATCAACGTATTCATCACACACAAAATACTTGTTAGTAATTTTAAATGATGATGACTCTCCTTAAAAAAAACTAACTTAAATGTCCAACAAATTCATATTTCACCTTTCCAGTAGTTGCACAACTATTGTTTATTTATTTTAACTAAAACAGTTTTGATACTCGAACAGCGACTAACAGGTGCAGGCTGACAACATAATGGTCGTTACACAATCGTTTTCAGTTTTTCATAATTAACCTCAAAATTGGTCATCTTTTACTGCTCGATACTGCACTTATTGTACGCATAGTATACGTGTAAATGTATAGTATATTAGCTTATTTATTAGATGAAGCTCTGAAATAACGAGATTAACTAGTTTTTTTAAGATTTAAGGAGCTTTCTTGAAAAATCATTACATTAACCAAACAATTCAAATTGCTGTAACTTCTGATCCAATGGAGAAAAATGAGCGATGTCTTATATAAAGAAAAGTTAACGCTCCATAATATTTTTTAATGAAACACTACGAACAAACGACTGACAAGTAACCAGGAGAATTATGACAAAAAACGTGTAACATTTTTTTTTATAATTATCGACTTTTCAAATCAGATTTCTTAAAAACGGTACATTATAGCAAAAAAATATATAAAAACTAATCTTGTAGAAAAGTTTATAGATTACACAAAATTTTGTGAGAAATAGGACTCATGACTTTAATTTTCCTTCATATAGAAGTAACATTTTATTTACTCACATAATAGGAAACCCTCAAAATATATTATACGATATGTTTTTAAGTTCACAAATAACAACTGAAATATAATAAATAACTATCTTTGCATGGTTCGGAGCTTCGAATTTAAACACCCTATTTAAGGAGTTTATTTTCGCATGTAAAATTAAACCCATTTTTTTCTTTTTCGCTTTACTGAATTTGTTCAAATTCAGAAATACGACTTATCTCAGTTTAAAGATATTAAGAGACGCATCCTTAGACTTACCTACCGACTTTTTTTTAAAGAACAATTATTAAAAGGACATTTAAATTTTAACTGACCATTAATTTTAAATGATTTGCACGAAATCATTCTTTCGAAACTTTTACTAATGGCTCTTTACTGTCTCAAGAATATGGCAACGGCAACGTGGCACAGATCTAGAAATTTCTGTGTTTTTATGATTAAATCAAGATATATTTTTGATAAGATAACCTTAAAATTAAAGGTTTCTTATATTTTTTTACCTTTCGTGAAGTGAAACGAGAAAAAAACTTAAAAGATGGCTAAATTTCAGCCAAAGAAAAGTGTCCCATCTTTTTATTATTGCTATAAAGTACAAGAGCATTTTAGAAAACAAACAAATAAATGCTTTTATAAATAGTAAAAAAAAACGATGCCTAGAAAATACAAACTACAAGGGAATATAATGCTACATACTCATTCTGGGTCCAAACAGATTTCTGTGGTTCTAACATTTTAAAAACAAAAACCATAATTTCCGGATCATCTTTAAGAGCATCCTTAACCAACTCATCTTCAATAATGTTTACATCATAACCCATCTTTTTAATGTCTGGTTTTGCTTTTTGTATAAGAATGGGGGGCAAACTAACCTGACAGCATAACTGACCTTTAATTGAACGATTTTTTCCAATTAGCTTATGCTCCTTTACAAAACGCTTAAAAGACCATTAAAGTCGGTGCAAGATACAAAATACAATAATGGTACTTTAAAGGGCCTCTAGCCTAAAGATCCTTTAAAAAAAAGTTGGTGCAAGTGGGTGTTATTCTCATATACAGAAGTTTTCTGTAAATATTGATTATATGAATCTTTTTCACCAAGATATTATAATTCTATGCAAAATTTGTTTTTATTTATTTTATTTCCAAAAGAAGTACCTTAACTTAACAATTTTGAACATTTTAGTGGGAGTTTATGAAGGATATTGGATTGGTGCCATCTCCTGGGCAGGAGCATCCGATTTCTACTGGGTAAATTCAGGGAAACCTATGATTTATGATGCATTTGTGCCCAATGAACCTGATCCCGTGAAGGGAGTTGAAAACTGCGTTCAATGGGTTATTTCTAATTATGGGCCAATAGGATGGAACGACTTTACCTGCAATACAAAGACCAAGTTTGTTTGTCAAAGTCGAAGATGTAACCAGGACTAACTTATTATTACTGCCACCTTTATCCTATTATAAGTTTTAAAATAGTGAAATAGATGCCCATTTACTTTAACAATATGAAATGCTTTTAATCAAAAGTAACCATGAGTTTTATTTTAATCTTATCAATGGAACAGTTGCTTGAAGGTTTATATTTAGTAAAAGAATAGGCACATGTTAAGTCAGTGCAAAGTTAGGTTATTATTATTATTATTATTATTATTATTATTATTATTATTATTATTATTATTATTATTGTGATTTTGGGTAAATATAAAAAATTATCCAAATCGACAATTATTATGTTACAGTGTAATTCATTCAATTGTTTTTTAATATCTCTCTCACAAGTTAACGGCCAACTAAAGAGTTTTAAGGCTTGGTTTAATTACCTTTTTTTAATTTTTAGTATGGAAGTTGAGTCGTAGAAAAAATATACTGTACAACTCGAGTGGATCGTTATACTTACCTTGTTGAATTTTTGTGATGCAAATAATTTTACACTACGATTTTTCTAATGAACATGAGTACATAAAACAGACCCGATTATAAAATCTGTGGAATAAATTAAAACTTTTGAGGTTTTCTCATGTCGTTGTTTTATCTTTATCAGTTATATGCGGTATTGCCATTTCTCTTATCACATTTACAGCTTTGCTATTATGTTAATTATATTATAGAATATGATTATTATTTTGAAAAAAATTACCATCGCGAATGTTAAAAGTTAATATTAATGCAAAAAAGTAATTTTTATACTCTTTTACTTGTAGTGAGTAGCGGCGGCGACAGGAGGGGCCTATCCTGAAACTAAGGGGGCCCACCCATTTGTGGTAAGGAAATTATTATTATTTCTTAGAAGTCATTTTTGGTCAGGTTTTTTGAGAAGAAGGTATATTTTTATGGGTGTATCCGAGTTGCTAGACGGTGGAGAGTAGGTAACAAAATTATGAATTTGGAATCGTCGAGTTGCTAGACGAAGATGTACGAATTGCTAGAAAAACATTGTCGAGTTCCTAGACGGCAAAAATTACATCGTCCTGTTATTGACCAAATATCGTAGCCATTAAAAATTATTTTTTGAAATAACTTCAATGAAATAACACAATCAATATTTACATTTTATTAGAAAATTCGTTACAAAAACAAAAGAGACTATGTTAGTAGTATACTATATTATAATTATAAAGAAAACATTATAAGCTATCGCTTACATTAAAATTATATATTTTGAGTTACAAACATGATATAATTTGTGTTAACTTATTACTATCTTATTTCTATATGCCACACTTTTTACAAATTCTAATCTGTCAATTTCCCCATTGGAAAAAGCTTGTATTTTAGAATGTATAAACTGTTTTTTTATTACTGATTTTGGGTTATGTCTTTGAATAATGTTTAACTCGGCGCTTCTAATTTTGATATAGGTATTTGTCTGAATTTGAATCAAAACCTCAATAAAATTGAATATATTTGGGTGGTGATGAAGTTAGCATTTAAGTCTGAATGGTACGACTCACATGCATTCGTTGTTCTATGCAAATCCGAGGTGGCCTGTGCCCATATAGATGGTGGATATAAACAATCTTCACAAATATAGTTTTCGACCAAATAATCGGAAAATTTTTTCAGTTTACTATTTTTTGGTTGGATTGCCATTAAATCTTCTACAAAACATTCACTCACCTCATCTGGTGGTAAAAAGCAAAGGCCGACTACATATACCAGCCACTTTCCAACTGCTTCTTCTGCGTTATTATAAAAACAGACAGTCCTAACTGCTGTATTTTTCGGTACCAGAACTGTCCTAGGTGAAAGGTACAGCCTCGAATGATTGCTTCAGGATAAACGATGGAAATAGCTTTATGCACAGATTGTTCGAAGTCAAGAAGAAATTTTGCAGGATTAATGTTCATTTTCAGTTTTACTTTTTCCAGCAGGAGTACGTAGATGTCGTATGATTTATTATGAAGGAGCGCAAATATCAAAGGTATGTATATATTATTAACCAAACCATGTAGAGTGTATAACTGATAAAAATATTTAGGGCAATACTGAAACGTCCCGTCCATATAAACACAAGTTGCTTTCCTTAAACACTGTATATTGCTTTCACAGGTGAATATTATTATTCCATTTTCTACGTCATTTTCATAAAGAAATGGCTCGTTTCTGTTGGTTTTTACCTCTTGACGCAGCACAGAATTATGTAGCTCTACTCGTGATTTTGGTAATTTAGAGTATTTGCTGACTTCTTTGTAATTCAAGTTCTTCCGAATGCGCGAAATGTCCAACGTAGTTAGCCCATTTTCTTGGTCGAAAGTGGCAAGTTCCTTTCGAATGATCTTAGATGGTTTTTCATGAGGGTGATTTTCTGCCTTCCTTTTACAAGCATTATTTACTTCCTGTCTTTTCAGGTTAACATCTGTGTCGTGGTTATGCATTATATTAACTTTTTCTAAGTTGTTAATGTCCAGTGTTTCGCCTTCGGTATAAATTTTAGCTTTACACTTTTTATTAGAACAACACCAAGTTATTGTATTATTTTTAGAAACGTGATTACGATTGAACTTGTAACTGTTGACTACTAGGAAAGTTTTACATTTTTCACTTAAAATGAATTGTAACTCCATTGGAGCATGCAGGTTCACTTGATTTAAGCTAAGGAAGGATTGAATTACCAAATTTATAACAAAACTGAGTGTTAATCATTTAGGCGCAACAATAATCCCTTAATATAATAATAAATTATTGGAATTACCCTATTGTATCATTATTGGAATGGGTCGATGGGCTGTTTAACTAAATTTTAATAGCATAAATATAATTTTCCAGGCTCTAATGATTTTTATTACCTCTCTGTAATGAAGGTCGCGTCTAGGAATTCTCAATTTATTTTACCTGCATACGTCTAGCAACTCGGCTACACCGATTTTTATTATCGGGAAGATATAGCTGATCCTTTGCCCAGCGGCAATATCCCGTTATTATTCTTGCAATAGCAGGCAACCAAGAATATATTGCATCATACTAACATACAAATTTGTTCAGAAAGCGATATTGTTTATTTTCATTTATAAATATATCGCTTTTGGCAGTTTTGAATCGAAATGCCGAATGTGCAAAAGATAGATAAAAAAACGAGATTTTCTATAAATATAAAAAATGGCCCAAATTGACATTTATTTCCTATAAAAATATTTTTTCTTTAATAATCTTTCGCACTAATTATTATACCTTATTTAAATAACTAAGGTTCGTGAATTGGATCGTAAAAGAATATACTGTACAACTCGAGTACTGACTGCACTCATTTTTATTATTGTTTATATTTTATAATTTATTATATGTTGGGATCATACTACATCTACTAACTATAAATACTAGAAGTCGGAATACAATTAAACAATAAATCCTCATGCCGGCTCTGGTTTAGAGGTCCTTCACTACCTATTATTCTGACTTTAATGATATGTTAAATTAGTAATATAAAGATAAAGATTTACTGATACATATTTATATAAATATGGGCTCTTTTTTTTAAATTATTTTAAAAATAGGTGTGCAGTACAAAAATGATTAGGGCAACAGTTGTCGTTTTTCTACTATACTTCATAAACTACAGTTTGGTAGGGATAGAAGGATGCAATACTGGTAGGTAATTATTAAACAAATATTCCATAGTTATCATTAACACTTATAGCACAGAATACATCACAGAATATAAAGATTCTGCTATAAAAAGCATATGAACACTATAGTGTTCATATGCTTTTTAAAGAAGACATCCAGTAATTTAACAGAATTCGAGAGGTTCGATTCCCAGAGTGGGCATACGTACAATAAAAAAAAGTATGTCCGAAATTCGGTGGATTTAAGAATGCAGGGCAGAGTGTAAAAGGTATCATCTCCCAACCCGACAGTGACAACAACAATTGCAAATTTATTATTTTAGGGAAATAGATTGTTTTAATTTTTTTTAAAAATAAGATTATATTTATTTTCTTCTTTTTCGGGCATAGATAAAACATTGTACACTATATTTACGGGTAGTGCCTTTAAAAGCGTAAACCCTTTGATTTTAAATTAAAAATAATTCATTTTTAATATGGAATAATAAAATAAATCAGGGTAATTATTTTTTGAAGCTTGGCGAATTTAGACTGAATTTACATATTTTTATTAACCTTCCTATTGGTGGCAGAGCACACATTATATATCACATTTATAACAACAATAACATAGTCATTACAATTCCTTTTTAAAACTCCTCCAAATGTATAGATCATTTTTACAAGTAAGAATTAAACATTTTAATAAATAAAAAAGAAACTATTCTTGTTTTTAGAATATACCTAGCAGTAAATTGATAAAAATATAAATATCATTAAAAATTATGTACGTAGACACGGTTGAGAGAAATCCTAGCCAAAAAAATCTAAGAACGTTTATTAAAATTATTATTTATAGATTCTAAATATTTTAGTTTATTGACTATAGAGTTTTAAAACTATACCTTTTGGTAAGCCATTATCAAAATTTTCTCGTACACTACTAACCCTGTATCGGTGGCAAAATTTTCTTATGCGTTACACATCTGCAAAGTACGTTTACAAGATTCGCGGGCTTACAGGACTCACCTGGCGGTTTGCCCTGTAAATTGCCTACTTCATTCTATAACATAGTTCTTTCTGATCTTGTATCGTAACTTACTGTTATAGATTGCTGTTGCAATAACAACATTAGAAGCTGCTGTGATACTCAGAACATCACCTACTTAGCTGTTCAAAAAAAAGTAAGCTTTGCGGAAGCCAAAGTCTTATGTAATCAATATGGTATGGATATGGCTACAATACTATCCCCGGCAGAACAGGCAACTTTGTCGACGTATTTATCAACATTCGGAACTGGAGGAGGTTTGTACACTTTCACTTTCACTTTTTAAAATTATGTGTATACATAGTTTTTATAATCAATACCTTTTCATTTATGATGAAGGTAGGATGTACTAGAATTTTTTATTCCAGTGGCCTAACTAATTTTTTCTTTATTCCCCCCTTTTAAAATAATAAAAGAACATTTTCTTATTTAAATAGGACTTTTTGTATTTATAAAAATATAATAAAAATAATAATACAGTAGAACCCCGATTATCCGTGCTCCACGGGACCGGACCAGGCACGGAAAATTGAAAAGCACGGATAATCCGAACATTTATACATAGTATTTTCTAGTGTCTGTTTGAAGGTTGGAGCCAATGATGTTTCATGAATGTAGAAGAGTTTGGGACTTATCCTTATTTGTGTATTTATGTGTCCAACCTATAAAGAGACTAGCAGTTTGGTATGGACCCGGTATAAGCAATAAATCTAAGGTACTAACAGCATAAGAGTTAAAACGCATGACTCATCAGGTATGCACAGAACTCATCTAAATTGTGCTTTATTGTACTTAGCGGGTATAAATGGAGCTGTAGCTATCATATTTATTAAGTATTCACCTGAAGACGACTGGAGATGCTTACCACAATGCAAGTCCAAAACTCTTCTACATTCATATTTTATTCTTATTTCACAAATACTGACGGAAAATATGAAGCATTAAACTACAAAAATGTAACAACAAATGAAAAAACTTAATATTATGTATTTCCAATAATTCTATAATTATTTTCAAAATACATATTAACTAGCGTTCGGTTTCTGGCTCCACAGGTGACACTGCTCTCAGCACGAATTGCAAATCACCTTCGTCATCAGTCTCCTAAAGGTAGGATACAGTATCCGCAGAGTGTGGCAATAGTTCCAAGTTTTCTTCGTCTTCGTCCTCTTTCAAAATAAGCACATCGTTTAAACAGTAAGGGGTTGGGGAACACTTTATTACTTTTAAAATAGAACTGTTTCGCTGAAAACCTCCGAATGGCTGTTTCAGATGGTTGAGATTATTTTAATCATGCCTCGTTGCATCGGTAGCAATGCTTTGGGTCTGGTGTCTGACCTTGTAGATGAGAGCTCTTCTGGTTCTTACTCGCGTTACTCGTACTTACTAGAGATGCTATCCCTTTTTCTGTAACTTTGATACCTCATTACTGGATTCATCAACGTCTTCATCACACGTAAAACACTTATTAGTGATTTTAAACGCTGATGACACTCCTTAAAAAAAATAATTTAAACGTCCAACAAATTCATATTTCAAAAGTTGCAGAACTTTTGTTTATTCATTTTAACTAAAACAGTTTTGATATTCGAACTATCAGCTGCAGGCTGACAACTTAATGGTTGTTACACAATCGCTTTCTTCAAAGGTTTTCAAATTTTCATAATTAACCTGAAACTTTTTTACCTAATGTGTTCTCGATACTGCACTTAATATACGCGTAGTATTTATACGTGTGAATGTATATTAGCTTATTTATTAGAAGGAACTCCAAAATAACGAAATTAAATAGTTTTCTTTAAAGAGTTTTCTTGAAAAATCATTACTTTTAACCAAACAATTCAAATTGCTGTAACTTCTGATCCAGTGGAGAAAAAATAGCATGTGTCTCATATACAGGAAATTTAACGCTATATTCTTTAATGAAACTTTTGTATAAAACAAACGACTGGCGAGTTATCAGGAGAATTATATGAAAAAAAGTGTGACAATTTTTTTTATAATTTTCGGCTTTTGAAATCAGATATCTAGAAAATGATCCATTTTAGTAAAAAAAATGTATAAAAACTTGTGGAAATGTTTATCGGCCTTACAAAATTTTGTGAGAAATAAGACTGATGACATTAATTAAATTTTCTTTCGTATAGAAGTAAAATCTTATTTGCTCAATATCTATTATACGATATGTTTTTAACTTCACAAATAACAACTGAAATATAACAAATAACTATTTTTAAATGGTGCGGCGTTAAAAATGCTGCTTCAAATTTGAACTAGGAAGGAGTTTATTTGTGCATGTAAAATTAAACAATAATTTTAAATGATTTGCACGAAATCATTATTTGCTCTTCATTTACAGCAGTTGATAATCTTTTTCATCAAGATATTATAATTGTATGCAAAATTTGATTTTTAATTATTTTTCTACCAAAGCAGTACCTTTACTTAACAATTTGGAATATTTTAGTGGGAGTTTATGAAGGATTTTGGATTGGCGGAATCACCTGGGCAGGAGCAACCGATTTCTTCTGGGTAGATTCAGGAAAACCTATGATTTATAATGCATTTTTACCTAATGAACCTAATGACGTGAAGGGAGTTGAAGACTGCGTTCAATGGGTTATTTCTGATTTAGGGCCAATAGGATGGAACGACTTTACCTGCGACACAAAGATCAGGTTTGTTTGTCAAAGTGGAAGATGTAACAAGGGCTAACCTATTGTCATTAAAATAGATGTACCCATTTATTTCAACAATAAGAAATGCTTTTAGGCAAAAGTAATTATGTGTTTTATTTTAATCTTATCAATGGAAAAGTTGCTTAAAGGTTTGTATTTAGTAAAAGAATAGGAACATGCTGAGCCAGTACAAAGTTAGGTTGGCCGTACATCAAATATCTTTAATTTACTAAGAAAAAACGTCTATGTTAGAATTCATCGCCCCCTGTAAAATGAGCCCACTAAGCACAGAATTTCAATTTATATCTTATTTTGAGAGATTTTAAAAGCCTCAATAGGCTTTATCAATAAATTTTTATCTTAACCTATCGTATAGACTTATAGAGCTAGAAAAAATAAAATTTTATACTATTTTAGTTTTTAAATAATTTATTGAGAAAATAATTTTACAAAATACAGTCTCTAATAGAAACTAAATTATAATTAGCTCTGTTATTATTTTTTTTCCTTCCGATCGTCCATATACCGGATACACTTAGGGTAAGTTTGGCCCATTGTTCTCACTCTGTTTGATTTTTCACACCCACTCCGTGTATCCCCGCTCTGGTATCCTCCTTAGTTTTAGCGCCATCTGGGTATCAGATTATTGCCTCAGGTGTACTTTCTGGTAATTTGTTTTTCCATACGTTTTGTTCGTCAATTGCGATATCGTTTGGTATGTCATAGAGAAACCTTGTATTTACGTGGTCTGATCTCTCTCTGTTATTGTTATGTATCGTGGTCAATTTAGTAGCAAGAAAATAAATATAATATAAATGATAATGGAAGGCTATTCACCTTTAAAAGGTCTAGTCAATAAATATGCATTAAGAAAAATTAAAATCAGAATTATGCTTCCCAAGAAATTTTAGAATGCACAAGGTGTCTTCACAAGGGGAACATGGAGACATTATACATTTAAAACGTAAAAAAATCGACATTACTTTAGTTATGAAATTAAAACTAGGCAAGGGCCTGTCGACATATTAAGCACCGGTTCCCGCAGATCACCGAAGTTAAGCGGTGTCGAGCGCGGTTAGTACTTGGGCGGGTGACCGCTTGGGAACACGGCGTGCTCTTGCCTCAGGGAAGAGTGTAAAATGAATCGACACTTAGCCATCCTATTCACGCCGGACAGGCCGGATGAGATCGGATATCTCGTAGGATGAAGGTGCCGTTTCACACTCCCCAGTCGGTAGATCACATTTGTGGTCGATGACCGGTTCAAGATGGCCTCCGTAGTCGGCGAACCGTAAAAAAAAAAAGAAATTAAAACCCTAAAATAGTAAAAATGGTTACACTACATAACGGATTTATCGAATATTATAATTTTGTTTTAAAATTACTTACTTATTATGTATTTACCTGGCACGAAACACTTTGATGGTAGTAAATATTAGTATTAGTTGAAAAAATTTTGAGCGACAACAATTCAATTTAAAACATGCTTTATTGTTGTCATGTCATTTCTTGCACTACTTTCGAATAAGCCTTTTTACCCTTTTGCTCACTGTCAGGGACATTCCCGAGAGGACCTACAGCTTAACGTGGGTGTCAAACCACAATCTTTATGCATGCTATCAACCCTCGGTTTTTTGCATCATTGCATGACATACCGATTGAGGAATGTGTACCTTCTTCCGCACCCCACGAGTTATCCGATCTCATCCGGCCTGATTACCGGCGTAAATGGGGTGGATTGGCAAATGATAAATTTTAAACTCTTTCCTGCATTCTTAAACCTACTAAAATTCGGACATACTATTGTGGGTATGCCCACTTCGAGGATCGAACTCGGAACGCCATGGTCGAATGACAGTGACTCAGCAGTGAACCACCTCCGCAATCATGATTTATTATTAGAAAGTAGTACTCTTGGAAACAAAGCAAAAGAACAATGTTATTAAACAGGATAAAGTTTGTACAATTACTGACTGGATGCACGTTACAGCTGGTGAAGTAATTTTTGATTCGAGTCATGTCAACCTTCAAAATGAGTAATTATTATTTTTTTATGAATATTGAGAAATATTTTCAGAATATGTTCCAATTAACCATTTATCGCTTTCAAATTACTTTTAACACTTAAAATTAAAGTTCTTCGAAATGACAAATGTCAAAACGAATTCACATTAATTGACAGGACCTTTTAATTAATAACCGACCTACCTTATTTTTTGTTTCTGTTATGGTTAATTATTTGCGAGTAGTGATGTGCATCCAGCCAGTAAAATTAAAATAAAGATAATATGCTATACCCAGAAATTCAAAATGTTGGTGGTTTCATTGGTACGTTATTAAAAATAAAGTTGAATTCATAGTATAGTAATATGTTATATGAGTTATCTAATCACTTTAATATTGGGCTGCAGCAGTCTTGTTAGAAAATATATAGATGCCTTTAACCATATCCAGGACTATTCAACTTCATCCCGCTGCATTCCTTCAAAAACTGAAGTAGTTTCCTCGTTGTAGAAATCTCCACAACGGATTCACAGGCCTGCATGAATTTTGTGATAACGTGATTTTTGTTTGTTAAGCTTAGTTTTTATATAGAAATAACTAATTAAAATACCATTGAACTCCATCACCCACAGAATTTTTTTTTTCCCAAAAAAAAAAAATATTTAAAAAATCTTATAATAGGCGGAATACATTTTAGAATAAATTTAGTGCTTCAAATTCCTTAAAGCCAGGAGCCTTAAAACTGTTTTTTTACATAACGGCAATGTTTTTGCTTCTGTTCCTGTCGGCCATTCAGTTCATTAAAAGAAAAACTATGAAAATTTAGAGGAATTACTTTTAAGAATACAATACAAAGATCACAACTGGGAATTGTATGGAGATCTAAAAATTTTAGGCCTTCTCTTGGGTCAGCAGTCTGGATTTACTAAATTTCCATGTTTCCTGTGCGAGTGGGATAGCAGGAACCGAGAATAGCATTGGATAAAAAGAGACTGGCCACAAAGAGAGACTTTAATACCTGGAACTAAAAATTTAATTCGCGAAAGTCTTATTGACCCAAAAAAAGTTTTACTTCCACCACTTCACATAAAACTTGGACTTATGAAACAATTTGTTAAGGCATTAAATAAAGAAGGAAATTGTTTTAAATATTTGTGTAACACATTTACGGTTCTGTCAGAGGCAAAAAAAAAGGGAATCTTTGTAGGGCTGCAGATTAGAAACTTGATGAAAGATAGAGAATTTGAAAATTTAATGGACGATAAGGAAAAACATGCATGGAATGCTTTTAAAGAAGTTGTACATAAATTTCTAGGGAATTATAAAGACACAAAATATGTTGAGATCGTTGAAAATATGCTGGAAAAATTCAGGATTCTTGGTTGCAATATGAGCATAAAAATTCACTTTTTACATTCCCATTTGAACTATTTCCCGGAAAATCTTGGGGAAGTGGTGAAAGATTTCATCAAGATATAAAAGAGATGGAAAAAAAAACAGGGGCGCTGGGACACAAAAATGATGTCCGATTACTGTTGGACATTGAGGAGAGATCTTCCTTTAGCTGAATATGACAGAAAAACAACATAAAGAAGCTTTTCTGAAAAAATAAAATGGTTTTTTAAGAAGCGTAGAGAATAAACAACTATTCCAAATAGTTTCAATGTCTATATCTTGTATGTTTTTGTATCTTCCTCTTTAATATGTTATAAAATTTGCTTATAAATGTAATAAATCGTGTTTTTCTTAATTTCTTGATTGTGCTGGTTTCTTTGGTGCTTTTATTTTTAAGAACCAGCCCAAGAATTCCTCCTATGGATTACAGAAAAACTCCTATGTAAGGCCGACGGGAAAATGAGGTTCAGTCTAGTCCGAACATTTCTCTTTTCTCGCACAGTCTGCAATTTATGCATATACCCTGCTTTTTATGTAGATGCTTAGTGACAGTGGTCTATCAGAAACAGTATACATGTGTCTATTTAAAGGTTGAAGACAATTATGTTTCTTGAACAACAGAAGAGTTTTGAACTTGTATTGTCTAAATTTGTTTTGAATGACAAGTGATAATGTTGACCTGAAGATGACTAGAGATACATTCTAGTTGAAACGTTCTGATCCCAACAAATAAAGACAATGCAAGTTTAAAAATGTTCTCTCGTTCAAGCAGTATACGTATTAATTTCTTTGAAGAACTGCCGATTCTGGCACTAGATTCCTTGACCATATATTCTATGCATATATCAATGCAAATTTTGTGTAACCCATCTATTTATTGTCGCCCCACTTGTGTTGACATGACAAAAATGAATTTAAACTTTTAAGCATTTAAAACTCATCTGCTGTATTAGTTGTATACGCCTACTATTCACGTGTGATTCAGAACTATGAACACCATGAAGATATGATACCGCGCGGTGGTGCTTGTAAAATAACTAACATGCTGTTTCCATGTGGAATTTTGGTTTAAATGAATTCCTACGTACTTTAAAGAAGTTTTCTTTTAAGCATAATCACATCTTAAAGTTTGAGTTAAGGAAGGTAAGTAAAAGGAAGTTTTAAATTTTTACAAGAATCAATCTATCTATATAAAATGTATGTTTCAAGATTTCAGTCACAGTATAGAAATTCTAAGGCTAATATGATTTAAAATAAATTTATTAAAAATTTCATATAAAATTACCTTTTAATAATGTAAACTACGCTTTAACGTATAATTCGGCGCGTTCAATTCAAAAATTCCTCACAAGGTGACGTCTCGATCCACTGTGCACCCTGTTGATATCATACATTGTATAGTTGTATCATGTATGAACACATAGTTTTGTTTTAGACGTAACTTTGTTCAACGTTCCCCTAATTAATGTATTGAAGGAGAAAGGACTGAACAATCTTGATCTACACTGAAATCAACAATTAACATCTTTATGTAATATCACAGACTCCAGAAACAGTATGCAGAACTTTTTCTTCAGTGTCGCTTCAAGGTAAGGCGTAAAAAATTAATGATTGTAGACGCCGCGCTACAATATGTAACGTTAAAATTAGAGCAGTTTGATGTGTACTTTTACTCTAGAAATGTTTTACAAATTAATTTTTTATGTGTAATTATGTAATTGTGATTACGACCACACATTTTTGAACATAGAGGAAAATTTTTGTTAATTAAATAACATTTTTCAGTTTACACAACAATGTGTTTTAGGTATTTTAATGTTTAACTAAAGAAGCTTTATGTGTTAAGAGCATTCGATACCAGCGTGAAACGCGGCATCATTTACTGGCTTGTCTAATTAAAAATCTAATACAAAAATTTTACTAAGGGGACACAAGAACTTCTAGTTTGGCGGATGATACCTTATTTTTTAACAAAAAAAAAATGGAAATTTATATTAAAGTTTTAATTATATACCTAGGTTCAAATTAAATAATTCGCCATGCAGAACATTAAAATAGAAATATTGCGGCTATTTATGCTAATTTCCTATTTTCCATTAAATTTACAAACGATGCCCCGATATCATCTTCAAAATCTCCACTGACGCGCGCCATTTAATTCTCGTGAAATTTGTTTTTATTATATTTTGTGTAGAAAAAAAGATATTTTATTGCCATCGTCCGACACTGACACCATCGGTACACAGGCGCGATGTGGTGAAACGCACATTTTGGCTGTGATACCAGCAGTGTGGTGCAGCATATCAAATGCACAATTTTACCGACTACAAAAATTACAAAACATAATACTCAAACAAGTACTACTAGAAAGACGAACCACTGTACTAAGACATTTGCATCAAGCCACTAATACCCCATACATACAACTGTACGTCGACGACATATCGACAAAATTTTACGAAACACAGATACAAAACTCACTTCTCACGCAAAACATAACCCGAACAAAATACACACATAATCCTGTACACAAACCTATTTACTCCAGGCTTTTTCCAGCAACTCCAAGTAAAAATTTTAATAATAACAGCAAGAAATTCAAACAATTTTAAGTAAAATCAAAATAGATTGCTGAAACTGGCCAAACTCTATTTATTTCATCAAGGGCTAAGAACAGCCCCGACAAGGCGTTGTCTTGGCGCATGTCCTGACCTAGATAGTTGCTAGTAAAACCATATATGTGTTTTGTTAAATAAAATGAGATGCAAATTCTTAATTACCAATGAATATTGACATTTTTAAAAGAAATAAATAGTTACTTCTTCTAGGATCTTAACAGTCCAACCGTTCCGACCTTTGACCAACCATATTCTGTATGGTTGGTGCATGACAAGACAATATAATATCTATTTATTTTGCTAAAATGCAATAGCACTGTTGTTCGAAAGCTCTAAATTTGACAAAAAACCTAATGATTGTTATGCAATTAAAACAAAAAATAATACTTTTTCCTGAATAGGAAGTTGGACTGCATGGCTGCAGGTAAATCCCATTCATAGGCGTGCGCAGACTAAGCAGACTTCTTAATTAAGGTAAACCAAGCATCAAATTGTTAATATTAATTTATTTATTTAGGTTAATAAACAAGAGACGGCGCTTGTGAACTTTTTCCAATGCAGGTTCTTAAAATTTGATAATGTGGATAGCCAACTGTAAAGCCAACAGCCTGTTTTTGAGTTTGGAGAAATGTTTTTCAATAACGTTCTCAAAAAATATAAATTTAATAGATTTTAGCTACACTGTTGACTCCAAAACTCTAAAACAAATTGACCAAATAAAAGACCTTGAAGTTCTTTTGGACAGCAGATGGTCGTTTCGCTCTCACTTTAATAATATTATAGCTGATGCGAACCGAATGTTAGGATTTATTATTAGAAGTTGTCAAGTTTTTAGAAACCCTAAAACATTCCTATCGCTCTATTTTGCTTTTTTTTTACAGCAAAGTTTCGTTCGCTTCAGTTGTATGGAATCCAAATTACAAAGTACACACTAAGAATTGAAGCAATTCAAAATAAGTTTTCGAAGGTTTTGGCAATTAAAGCTGAGTGTACTTCCGAAGCTGCTGTACATAAATTTAAAACATTACCTCTTGCCGCAAGGCGAAGCATTTCAAACCTATATTTTATACACAAACTTATTAACCATAAAATTAATTTGCCACCTCTGTTATCCTTTTTAAATATTAATATAAGAAATTATTTAATGTGCCGTTCAGAAGAACAAATTTGGGACGCAATACCCCTTTAATTAGAATGCAGATTACTTCCAATAGGTATTGTAACGACACTGAAGCATTTTCTACCACATTCACAACATTCAAGGCGAAATTAAAACAAGCGCTTTTCGCACATGTACATATTTACTAATATAATTAACTGACTTTTATCTGAATTGTATCTTTGTCATTTTTTTAAAATTAATTTAGGATTAGTCAAAAAACCCTATATTAATATATTGTAAACCGCGGAAGCTTATTCTGGAATTCAGTTCTGTAGCCTCCTAAACTTGTATTAAATAAATAAATAAATAAATGTAGTGAAGATATTGAAGATTATATAATATTTTTTTAATTTGTTTTTTCTTTATGATGGTTATAGGGGAGGTCATAGCATACCTTGCTCCCCCCTGCGTATTTACGCCTATAATTATATTAGTTAAAATTATATATAAACTTTTTATACGACTTTATATTTTATTTCAATAACTTTTTGAATATGTCGTATCGTTTTAGTGTTTCATCTTTATCAATTGGGCAAAACAAGTATCGCAGATTCACTAAAAAAAACTACTTATGCCAGAATAAATTTATATTGTCGAGTTGCATAAAGGTTTTGGACAATTATTAACTAATGAGGCAACTTTGACTGTGACATAAATGACAGTAAATACTTAATGTCTGCCAATATCATTTATAGAAAGTCAGCTGAGCCTGTGTACACATTGAAAAATGGAATAAGGAAGAGGTTGAATTACTTGTAAGTTTATTAATATGAGTTCGATCCTCGAAGTGGGCTGACGCATATTAAAAAAAAGTATGTCCGAATTTTTGAAGGTTTAGCAATGCAGGGCAAGGCATAAACTGTATCATCTCCCAATTCACCCTAATCACGCCGGTAACCAGGCCGGATGAGATCTTTAGTTTAGAAGAAGGTACACACTCTCCAATCGGTGGGTCATGCAATGGCAAGAGACCGAGAATTGGTAGCCCTTGAGGGGTATCGCATGACTGAGGATCGTGGTTCGGAAACTACGTTAAGCTGTAGATCTAAGAGTATGCTGGCTAAATGTTGAAAAGGACAAGTCGCCATCAGTAACCCAAAACACATACATTAATGAAATCAAAGCAAAGTACTTTATATAGGCTTTCGCTATCTACAATAAGATTGGATATTTATGAAACATAATGTTAAAATTCAGAGAAGAGAAGAAATAAACGAAAACATTACAAATTAAAATTGTTCTTAAATAAAAAACTGAAAAATTCACAAATAAAGATTAAGTAGGTACTATTTATTGTCCAAAGTAAGCGAAATTTAATATTTGGGTATAATTTTGAAATTAAAAAACTTTTGTGGATAACAAATTTTTCTAAAATGAACAATGAATTTTACCCCTTTTCGAATATATTTTGACTTTTTCTCTATACCAGGTAACTAATTTTTCCCGTAATTCTAGAAGTAATGATTTTTAAAAAATTAAGGGATAGTAACTGTGTAAGTTTCGACCATTTCAAACATTCAAAGCCACTTGCAGTTGGATCGGAAGTGAAGTCAACTTTTAAATTTTAAATGAAGAACCCGCAATTTTTAATGGATGCCTTAATTCTATAGATAATGCTCTTTTTAAAAAATTTTCAAATTAACATGTTTCCTATTTGTTTCACAAAATATCCATAACCTTGGTTTTCCAAGGTCTAACAAGGTAAGGTGTCAAGATTTTCAATGCCTACTCTGCCACATCGATAATGAGTGGTTAGTTTGTTCGGCTTTAGTAACTACCTACCTAACATTACCCATAATAATATGATGAATGAAAATTAATTATCCAGCACTTTTATATTTAGTAAATTTTAATTGGTTAGTTACAATACATAACAATAGCAATTAATATTCAGAATGACTTAAACCATTTAAACTAATTAAACTGTCTTTTTTGTGGAAATCACACGTCCTTGAAGCTAATTTTATAACTAAATTTGCAAATAATGCAATTTATATTTAAATTTTCAGTATTACTTAATACAAATAGGTTTTAGAATTGGTAATGGAAACTAGATTGTGGATGATTTTATGATTCATTAATAGCACTTATTAACTTTTATAAATCCATAAACATTGGTGGATGCACGACGGAGGAGGCAACTGGCTGCAATTTATTTTATAATTTTCCTTTAAATAAAATTAGAAAAAAATAAAAACAAATTTTCATTTTTTTTTCCAAGGATATTAAAGCAAAGGGGGATACAAAGTTGGGTCACAGTCTTTGAAGCACAAATAATGTCCATTATTATCTCCATTGTAAACAACTTTTCAGAAAAACACTCGGGAAATTCGGAATATTTGTGACAAAAATGCCTCGACGCTTGAGTGAAAACGAGCATAACCGCATAGTAAATCTTATTACCTACTTTAATCGAAAAAAGGATGCTGGTAAACCCCTTCTACCGCTGAATACTGTACATAATGTAAGTTAATAATCATTTTAAAAACACAGAAAATTGCATTTTTAATATTTTGAAATAATATATTGTAGAGAGTTTCCGATGCGCTAGGAATATCGATACGCACCGTAAAGTAAAAACGGAATTAAAATAGAAGACAAATAATATATAAGACCACGACAAATATCGCAAAAAGTTCTTCTCGTGGACGCCCATTGTACGAAGTTTATGAACACGTAAAAAGATCAAGAATATATGCAATGTATGCTGCTGGTAAGTTTGGTTCTTAGTATGTTTTGCCTAAGTATGTTTTTTATAAAAAGTTATATGACATTATTTTACGATTTAGGTGAACACGTTACCATCAGTTCATTGTAAATGAATCTTAAGAACCTAGATGAAGTGGAGTGATCTTAAAGCTATCTTGGGAAGAGTGTAAGAAAATTTAAAATTAAATTTATTATTTCTAATAGAAGATTTCTGATGGAGCAGCCAAAAAACATCAAAAGGCGTAAGATACATTACCTTGCATGCAGGATCAAAAGATGGGTTCATAGAAAATGCCAGTTTATTGTTTAAATCGGCCAGCAAATTTGGCGATTACCATGATTCTATAAAGAGTGAGAATCTCGAACGGTGTCGCGGTGGTTCGAAAATCAACTCTTACCAAATTTGGAAGAACCATTACTAATAATAATGGATAATGCCCCATATCATTATATTTTCATCGTGTTGTGTGTAAAATTTACTTAAGGTGCATAATGGAGTAAATAGGTTTAAGAGAGTATTGTATTAGCATAATAATATTTAATAAAAATATAGTTTTAATAAATGCCTTATTATTTTAAAATTTTCTAAAATAAATTTAGTCCAGTGAACAAACTTCATTTCTAAACCAGCTTGGCCGTAAATGTTTTTTTTACAATTAACACATGGAAACTATGATCAAACATTAATTAAATTACTGACATTCTTTCTGTAAGGACCAATTAAGATCACGTTATAGCAGATAGTGATTCTACTAAATTGATCTAGTTACTGAATAATATAAATACTAACTACCTAGTTAACATAAAAACAATAAAGAAATTATAAATTCATATTTCTGTATGTATTAAATATCAATGGTTTCATCAATACCCACTGCAGATTCTAGATAAATAAAATTTGTCAACATCGAACCGTGTAAATATTTAAAAACACGGACTAACCGGAATTTTAAAGACATTAGCTATTTTCACGTACCCAGAAATTTAATTACGACTAGACATCAAGTAGTATAGTATATAAGTATAACTTGAAAAATGTTTTTGCCGGCGTACAGACACGATTAAAATTGAAAAAGTTGTATGCCTCCGCTGGGAATCGAACCCAGAACCTCGCGATTACATGTCAATCTCGCTGCCAATTGCGCTACGGGGACCTGAACTTCTCTCACCAACTTCGGTCAAATCGTGTCTGTACGCCGGCAAAAACATTTTTCAATTTAAAAATTATTTACAGACGCTAACATAACTACTATAAGTATAACGTCATCAAAAGATACGAATCAATTTGGGACGTACCCCAAAACTGATATGACGTCAGAAACTATGACGCAACCGCCAAGAATCAAAATTTCTACTATATGGTAACTACTGCTCTATTTATATATCTGTAGAAGTATTAGGAAGTTCAATTGTTTATTTATTCTTCGGTATTTAAAACAAAATAAAACACTGGATTTCTCACTTTGTTGACATTTCGCATTTATTAAATGCTTCCTCAAGACTAAAAACAGAAAAAAATAACATGGTTAAAATATCCCGGGTAAAATAAAGTGATTAAAATTATAAGAATAGGTAATCGACATGGATTTTACAATATAAAGGTTTTTTTTAATACAAAAATCTATTAATAATAATTTTTGTAACGCTATAGCGAATAAAGAGTAAGTGTGTCGTCATCGTCAATAATATAATTAATTGTGAAACCCCCTTGCCAATTTAATCCTTATCAGTGGTTTCAACAAGAAGGCTTCCAATTCCTTCAACTGCATTAACTAAACACTCTAGCACTAAGAAAAATAAGATTTGTATTAAACAAATAGATTTTACAAAAATTTCTGATTTTCAAAAAATCCTGGGGCACCTCTAAACGTTGAGAAATACTCTTAAATATACATTTATGAAAATTTTCGATTTTCAAAAATTTTGGGCACGCCCACATTATTTACAGTTTTTATAAATTCATGTCTTATTTAATTTATTGAGTTCATCAACGCTATCATAATAAATAAAGTTAACGTTTAAAATAAAAAAAAAACTGTTATGTTGATTCATTTAATTAGTATATGTACTTTCACTTATAATATAGGCACCACGATTTATATTATAAAGTTGTAAACGCATTAGCAGTTGCCTACCCGTGGTTATCACGTTCAGATTTAATATAATTATATCCATTTCGATTATCAAAGCCTATAATATAATCGTTGTTAGACCATTGATTGATTTAAGTAATTAAGTAACTTTCTAAATAAAAACATTAGCCCTATTGTGAAATAACTGCATAATCTGTTTCGCCAATTAAACGAAACTGGAGCATATATAATATTTTTTTATAAAAACAACGACTTGATCGCCTTGATTCTTATTGAAAGTACGTAAATTATTAAATTATAAATTAATCTTTATCGAATAACATTGTTAATAAAATATATTATCCAGACCAATGGAATAATTAGTTTAATGTAAAGGCCGGCCTTATAACTCGTGGGAGACATAAGAGCATAACTAATAGATTTTACATTGAAAAGTCGTTTGCTGTTCGGTGACTGACTAGCTATACCTAAGCAATTACTGATGTAAATCGAAATGAAAAAATTGTGGTCATTGTAGGGAGAACATTAAAATAAAAAATTTATATTTTTTCTATGAAATGGTTATTTGTTCTTGGTAACCTTGACTGTGTTAAGAACTTTCCAATGTTACATGATTATCGAAAGACATAAAAGTAAAATTGGTGAATCATGAGGGTGGGATGTGGTAATGGTAAATTTTGAGCGTAAATGTGCGTCCCCCTTTTCGACAGTTTCTTACAGATAAAACTTTAAATAATTACAAAAATTAGGTATAGATTTAATACGGTTTATGGAAAACGGGTTTTAAAAAATTGGAAGAATTTGTTCATTTTTTCACTAAGAGACCTGTCCAAAATTAAGAATTGCATTCTACAAACTTTTCACATTTGTGATCGGCCTCCCCCCGAGAGACAGTAAAAGTGGACTCGTCTAATGCGTCGCGCTGGTCTGGCTTGGATTTCTCCGCCACCTGAGGAGGAAAGGGGGCGAACCGCACAAGAAATAAGGGATCGAAGCAAGGGACTCGAGGGTGAAAAAGGCATCTCTGACCACCCGCCTCGGCAACAGGTCGACGCGTAAACACATAAAACATAACACGCAAAATGTGTTAAATTTGGAACGTTTAGTTTTTAACATATTATTTAAGTTATAGTTGTCGTTTTTGATGTGTGAATTTAATTTCATTAAAGTTGTAATGTTTCACAAACAAACAGATTTTTAATATTAATAAAGCTATCGAACGTAGTGAGTTTTTCGGCAAAAATACAAAAGGAAACCGCATCTCGCTACATTAAAATGGTCCTTCGAACCGCATGGACCATCGCGCCGCGTAGTGAATAATCAGTTTGCATACATTATAACACAAGTTATAAGCGCGGTACGTTGGTGTCTACAATAAAAACAATACAAAGTTATCCATACAGGATTACAAGGAACACAATCAACGCAGAGAGGAATAAAAAACCACTGGAACGCACTGGTGAGTCATCAATTCCTTTCATTATCCCTTCTATTCATATTTTTACCAAATTTTTCATTTATACAGATTTTCAATTTGTACAAACTATATCCAAGTATATTTGTTTATTTGACATTTGACCAGGCTTAATTAATCATGGCTACAGATTCCGAAGTAAATGGCGCCTTGCAAAAATATCTAGCACAACGTGGAATTTTAAAGGGTCAATTAACCCGATTTGAGACGTTTTTAAAGGCAACACAAAATCACAATGATAAAGTTCAAATTAACGAACGTTTAAAGAAGTGTCAGGCGGGTTATGACAGCTTTGATGCCCTACAGACCGAAATTGAATTACTGGATTCTTCGGATAAGCAGATAGCAGAAAGAGTATGGTTCGAAAATAAATATTTTAATTTGGTTTCACAAGCAAAAAAAATATTAAACCCTTTATTAGATCAACAATTGTCTGGCAATCCAAATCCTACCTTAAACCCTTCAAACAGTACTCAAAATGATGATTTGTTTAACGTAAAACTACCTCCTATTGAGATTCCTACTTTTAACGGAGAAAATTACTCTGATTGGCTTACATTTTTTGAAACGTTTTCAGCATTAATTCATAATCATAGTAAATTAAGTAAAATTCAAAAATTCTACTACTTGCAAACTTCATTAAAAAACGATGCAAAAGATGTTATACGATCATTAGAGGTTACAGAAAATAATTATGACATAGCAATAAATTTGTTGCTCGAAAGATATGAAAATAAAAGGTTAATAATCAATAATCATGTAAAAAATATTGTAAATATGCAACCTATTCAAAAAGAATCACACATAGCATTACGCAAACTCATTGACAGCGTTCAGCGGGATTTAAAATCATTGAATTCGCTGAATGAGCCTGTGAATTCATGGGATACATTACTTATTTTTATTATAAGCGGAAAGTTAGATGGCGCCACCAGGCGTGAATGGGAAATTTACAGTTTAAAGCGGGATATTAAAACTTTTAACGAATTCATTCAGTTTCTCAAAGACAAATGTCAAGTTATTGAGACAATGCAGTCCAGTAAATTTGAAAACAAAAATCAGACACAAGGTCATATTAACAATGACCAATTTAAAAGTACAAAATTTAAATCACACTCATTATTAGCCTCAACTCAATTATGTTCATTTTGTGAACAAAACCATAAGTTTTTTCAATGCAGAAAATTCTTAAATTTTTCAGTTTTTGAGAGAGTTAATGAAGTTAAACGTTTAAAATTATGCATGGTTTGTTTACAATCAAATCATACGGCTGACAATTGTACTTGGACAAGCAAGTGCAAGCACTGTGGCCAATCTCATAACACTTTATTACACATGCATTCAACGAGAAATGTACACATTCCACATTCAGGAAATTCAATGCACCATAATCATTTGCAACAAAGCACACATGCACAAAATGATTTGCAATATAATACACAAAACAAATCACACAACCATTCACAATATCATGCACAAAATTATCAACAAAACCAAGCATCAAACAAATCACAAAACTATTCACAAAGTTATGCACAAAATCGTTCACAAAATCAATCACAAAGTTATGCACAAAATCGTTCACAAAGTCAGTCACAAAATCAATCAACAATTCAAAATCCTGTTGGACATGCGCAATCACACAATCAAAAACAAAATCAACAATATTCAGCAACAAACATAGCCACAAATCAAGGCACATATTCTTCATTGTCAGAGCAAAATACAGAACAAAAAATAAACACAATTTCTGCACATTCTTGTCAAACTACACCAAAAATTTCTTGTTTGCTAGCAACAGCACACGTTATTATTTTGGACAGAGAAAATAATCCTCATAAAGTTAGAGCACTCTTGGATCCAGGTTCAATGACAAATTTTATGACAAATAAATTATGTAATCAACTAGGTCTTTCAAAACAAAATATAAATTTGTCAGTGATGGGCGTCAGCACAGCAATCGCATCGTCTACAAAAATAACGCAAGCTACAATAAAGTCGTTACATACTACATATCACGCAAACTTAAATTTTTATCTCCTAGATAAGATTACGGGTCAGTTGCCAATTTCATACGTCGATCCCCGTAATTTTACACTACCACAAGACATTACTTTAGCTGACGAATCATTTTACGTACCAGGCAACATAGACTTATTATTAGGTGCAGACATTTTTTACGAGTTAATGTGCAGTGGCAAAATTAAAATGGGTAAAAATCAGCCATATTTAGTGGAAACTAAACTTGGCTGGATAGTATCAGGTAAGTATGATTTTTATAGACCAAATGACATGTCAAGGTCAAACTTAAGTACCTATTGTAATTTATTAACTTCGTCTTTTCAGTCAGATAAAGGTGAATGTAATTTAAGTGGTCAATTGGAAAAATTTTGGACAATTGAAGAGCCACCCTTCACAAGAAAATATACACTGGAAGAACAAGAATGCGAAGAGTCATTCGTTAAAACCACAACACAAGATAATGACGGTCATTTTATAGTAACTCTACCTGTCAAAGAGGGTATACATGAGTTAGGTGAAAACAGAGACATAGCAGTAAAACGTTTTTATAACTTAGAAAAAAAACTTGATAAGAATCCAGAAACTAAAAAACTTTATGTGGAATTTATGGAATCTTATGAAAATTTAGGACACATGAGTCTTATACCCAATAATGAAATTACGAACAGTGAGCAACCAATATATTACTTACCTCATCATCCTGTCATCAAGGATTCCAGTGTCACATGTAAACTCAGGGTAGTATTCGACGCAAGTTGCAAAACCAATGCAGGCATCAGTCTTAACGATAAATTAAAAACCGGTCCTACCATTCAAGACGATTTATTTTCAATTTTAGTACGTTTTAGAAAACACAATTATGTCTTGGGCGCAGATGTCGCCAAGATGTACAGAATGGTTTGGATAGATCCATCTCAACGTGACCTTCAGAGAATAGTATGGAGGTCATCACCGGAACAAGAGTTACAACACTTCCGGCTCAACACAGTGACGTATGGCACAGCACCAGCAAGTTTCTTAGCAATAAGATGTTTACATCAGGCAGCAAAACAATTAGAACCAGTATATCCATCCGCAAGTCAATCCATTTTGCAAGATTTTTACGTGGACGATTATTTATCAGGTTCAGACACACAGGAAGGGGCTAAGAAATTGAAAAATGAAGTGTCAAAAATTTTATCTCAATCAGGACTCAACTTGAGGAAGTGGATATCAAATGATATGTCAATTTTTGAGTCATCTGATCAACCTGCTGAAAACATCGAACATTACATTACGGAAAATACTCAAATAAAAACTTTAGGAGTTTTATGGCAAGTTGACCAAGATTTATTAAAGTACACTGTTTCACTCGAAGCAGAGATCAAACCAACTAAACGCAATATCCTATCAATCATTAGTAGGATTTTTGATCCATTAGGACTTATCGGCCCAGTAATTACAAAGGCAAAAATAATTTTACAAAAAATTTGGACAGAAAAGCTTGATTGGGATGACACTGTTTCACTAGAATTTCAAAATTCGTGGAATGAATTTTATTCAGATCTATCATTTATACCAAATTTAAAAGTACAAAGACATGCTTTAATATTTGAAGCAATTACAGTTCAAATGCATGGGTACAGCGATGCTTCAGAACAAGCATATGGAGCCAGCATATATGTGAGATCAACGAACAATAAAGGCATTGTATCTACACAATTACTATGCGCCAAATCAAAGGTCGCACCATTAAAAAATATTTCCTTGCCAAGGCTCGAGCTTTGCGGGGCCGTATTATTGTCAAAATTAATGAAAGCCACTATAACAGCATTACGTGCCGATATTACAGACATTTTTTATTGGTCAGACTCAACTGTCGTGCTTTCATGGTTAGCTTCAGAACCAGCACAGTTAAAGACGTTTGTTGCTAACAGGGTCTCAAAAATACAACAGCTCACAGATGTAAACAAATGGGCCCACGTTTCCAGTCAAGACAACCCTGCTGATATTATTTCAAGAGGTTATAGTCCCACAAAGCTTATGGAATCAACACTATGGTGGCGGGGGCCAACATGGCTTAAAGAATCAGCAGAACATTGGCCATCATCGATTCAATTGGAAGAACCACAAGAAAAACGACGTGCAGTTAAGACACAAGTGTGTACAGCGTTTTATCAAGAAGATCTATTCGCAAGATTTTCATGTTTGCTTAAACTCAAAAGAGTTATAGCATATTGTTTCAGATTCATCAGACTTTTAAAATCATCCAAAGACAACGAAAGTGTAACGGACAATCTCTCTGTCGAAGAACTAGAATCAGCATTCGAGTTTCTAATTAAACAAGCACAGTTACAAGATTTTTCACTTGAAATTAAATGTTTACAACAAAATAAAACTTTATCAAAATCAAGCAAGCTTATTTCTTTAAATCCTTTTCTTGATCATAATGGTATTTTACGTTTGGGTGGTAGACTCGGTAAGTCAAATGAGGAATACAACAAAAAGTTTCCCATACTACTTTCTGGAAATCATCCCCTTTCGGAACTAATAATAAGACGAACTCATATTATAAATTTTCACATGGGCACGCAGGCTCTTTTGGCTAATATTCGTTGTCAATTTTGGCTGCTTGCAGGCCGTAACGCTGTCAAAAAGGTAGTGCGTAAATGTGTGAGATGTTTTCGCATTAAACCGGTAACTATTAATACTTTAATGGGAGAATTACCTAAATCTAGGGTAATAACTTCAAAGCCGTTTTATAATACAGGTATTGACTATGCGGGACCTTTTTATACAAAGGCCTCTAAGTTACGAAATAGTAAAATCCTTAAATCATATTTATGCATTTTTGTATGTATGGCATCAAAGGCGGTACATATAGAAGTCGTTTCAGACTTATCCACAGACGCTTTTTTAAACGCATTAAAGAGGTTTTTCTCACGCAGAGGAAAAAGTAGACATTTGTTTTCCGATAATGGAAGTAATTTCGTCGGAGCAAATAGAGAATTGCAATCTTTAACTAATTTACTGAAATCAAACAAAGACATCTTATCAAACACATTGTCTCAAGACGGAATTATTTGGCACTTTATTCCACCCCGCTCAGCTCATTTTGGAGGGCTCTGGGAGTCATGTGTTAAGTCCGCCAAATATCATTTGAAACGGGTTATTGGTGATACAAATTTAACGTTCGAGGAACTTTCCACAATCACAACACAAGTGGAAGCCTGTATGAATTCTAGACCTATTTGTCCTTTATCCGATGATCCTACGGACCTTAATCCTCTAACCCCAGGTCATTTCCTTATTGGTGGCCCATTAGTCGCATTACCTCAACACGATATCAAGGACACCGCAGTCAATCGTTTGAGCAAATATCAACATTTAACCAAAATAATTCAACATTTTTGGCAACGGTGGTCTGCTGAGTATCTACCAACACTCAACCACCGATCAAAATGGTATCAGGATAATACAGCATCATTCAAGGAGGGTACTATGGTATTGCTTAAGGACGAATCCCTTCCGCCATTGAAGTGGGCCATGGGAAGAGTGGTACAGCTGCATCCAGGCTCAGATGGAGTAATCAGAGTGGTAGACGTGCATACCTCATCCGGCATGTTAAGACGTGCTATTCATAAACTCGCTATTCTACCTTTAAGTTAATAACACATAAACTTTCAGTATTTTTTGTGTTGAAAGTGAGTACTTTCAAGGGGGCCGGCATGTCCAAAATTAAGAATTGCATTCTACAAACTTTTCACATTTGTGATCGGCCTCCCCCCGAGAGACAGTAAAAGTGGACTCGTCTAATGCGTCGCGCTGGTCTGGCTTGGATTTCTCCGCCACCTGAGGAGGAAAGGGGGCGAACCGCACAAGAAATAAGGGATCGAAGCAAGGGACTCGAGGGTGAAAAAGGCATCTCTGACCACCCGCCTCGGCAACAGGTCGACGCGTAAACACATAAAACATAACACGCAAAATGTGTTAAATTTGGAACGTTTAGTTTTTAACATATTATTTAAGTTATAGTTGTCGTTTTTGATGTGTGAATTTAATTTCATTAAAGTTGTAATGTTTCACAAACAAACAGATTTTTAATATTAATAAAGCTATCGAACGTAGTGAGTTTTTCGGCAAAAATACAAAAGGAAACCGCATCTCGCTACAAGACCTGTAATTTGATTTTTTCTTGTAAGAATAAATACACAACAACAAAAAAAAAAACAGGCAGAAACATTATTGTGGCCGATATTTTGTATCTTTTTTATTACAAAAAAAAAACGTTCCTATCTTAGTTTTTTATTTTGTACCCAAAAATACCTACGTTTGATTTAATGTTTAAACCTGTAAAACAGGTTTTACAAGTTTAACCGTAGCAGAAAAATTGTTATTTTTAAATAAAAAATAAAAACACTAGGTGGGGACGTCAAAACCTTTTTTCTAAGATGTACCATTTCGACGCTGCAGCCTTTCAAAGTAGGATAAATGTAATTCTTTAAATGTCAATATACCAAAAACAACCGAATTTAGACAAAGATACGCAAAAGCGTCAATGGCATAACAAAATAATGCGTGAAAACACAACTGGGAACAACTGCCGGGTTGCACAAATAATTTTAATAAGAATTAACTAACCAGCAAGTTTGACTGTGACATACATGACATTGGCAGAAATAATTTTCTCAAAATCTTAGTGCCCCGGTTACCTTAATTTTTAATTTGCTAATCATACCTTTGATTGTCAAATCAAATCAATTCAAAAGGTTTATTTTCCTAGAGACAACTGACAATTGTAGAGGAATAGTCAGGTTTAATTTAATACTAGATACTAACTAACGTAACTAAAAACTCATCTAAATTATAAAAACATTTAGATAGTAAAAATGACTTTAGTGACTTTTTAAAACATGGTACAGTATAACATTCCTTAATTTTGTCAGGCAAAACATTAAAAACTCTTATGCCAAGGCATTTAGGAGAATTATAGGCTATTACTCCCCCAACGTGCGGAACACGAAAAATATCTCTATACCTTGTATTAAAATTGTGCATGTCCCTGCCTTGTACAAAGTCACCCTTATTACAAAACACAAACACTGCCAACTCAAATATATGTAGACTAGGAAGGGGTAGGATTTTAAAATTTTTAAAAATCTCTCTACAACTATGCTGATTTGGAACATCTGCTATACATCTTAAAATCTTTTTTGTTTTTTAAAAGTATTTTTAGATAGGGTCGAAGTACCCCAGAACGTCAGACCATATCTCAAGTATGTTTCTATATATGCATAATATAACATTATTAGCTGTTCTCTACCTAATATGGATCTTAAATTTATTAAACAGATAAAATGATGAACTCAGTTTAGATACAATATGTTCACAATGTACCCTCCAGTTCAAGCATTCGTCCAGATTAAGACCTCTCTGAACACGGCATAATGGTTTATTGTCGATACTTAAGTTAATGTTATCAACCGTTCTTTGTCTGTTATGAAACCTAACGAACTGGGTCTTGTCCACATTCAGGAACATCGAATTCTCTCCAAACCAAGCACAAGGTTTATATAAAACACCACTTAACATCTGCTCTAAGACATTAGAAACCTATTCGAAACTAGAAACGCAATATCATCGGCAAAAGCCGTACGATGCGTTGTCTGACCCACATGGGCAACGTCATTAAAATTGTGAAATGCCTGTCAAAGTTATTTATATCACAGTCAAACTTGCTGGTTAGTTAATTATGGTTAAAAACCTTTGAGCAACCCAACATATAAGATCCAAAAATGTCGTTGATCTGTACTTAAAACCTTTTAGTAAATACGGGAAGTATTGTGCAATATAAAATTAGTGTAAAATTCTTAGTACTATTCAAAAATTCATCAGATACATACAATTCCATTAAAAAAAATATAGGTTACTTATATTTGCCACGTTTTTTTTTGAACTACCCTGTGTGCTTAAAATATGCACCATAATGATTTCTATTGTTGGGTTGCACAAAGATTTTTAATCAGAATTAAATAACCAGCAAGTTTGACTGTGCCATAAATGACATTGACAGGCAATATGTAATCACAATCAAAAGTGCCTGATTAGTAGTATGATTGTGAGAATATTCTTTCTGTCAATGTCATATATGTCATAGTCAACCTTGCTGGTTAGTTAATTATTTTTAAAGTTCTTTGTGGAACCCGACATAAAAAATGCATACTTAACATTTTTTTATAGTTTTTAAAATAAAGGGAGAAGTGTTATTTACTCTTAAAGGTGTTCAAAAATACAGGCTTCTAACGGTATAGTGCCTTTTACATACATATATTATAAAAAGAACCTTTAAAAGCCAAAAGGAAAAAGTGATCTTTACATTATAGATAGAAAAGGATCGTTTTTGCATATGAAAGCAAATCGCCCAGAAATAACTTAGTCAAATGTAACGCTGCTTTCGAAGATACTGGTCTTTGAAGTCCATGTGCAAATTGCACAACTATATAATATGTATAAGTAATTTGAATTTTATTGTGGAAGATTTAACAATGCATAATATCCTAAAGAGCCTAACAGTTCCGCTATTGGCAAATAAATATTATGAAAGATTAATAATAATTAGAACGCAAAAAACATCAACAGTCAGAAAAGACTGTAACCCAGAGAAATTATAAGAATACACCTTTTATTCATGTGCACAGAACAGGTTTAATAAAAATGTGGTTTAAATATATTTGTAATTTATTACAGCCCTAATTAAAAAATATGCAGCTGTAGTCACTAAAGAGACTTTTTGGTTATTCCTGGTTTTCTAAAATAAGGTACAAAAATTGTTCTCTATACCGGGTGACACAAAAAAATTTTCTCGTAATTTTAGCAGTAAAGATTTATAAACAGGAGACGTTATAGTCTATTTCAGAAAGGTGTAGAGTAACGAAATGGGAAAATCCGTCCAGTTCGGCTCAATTTCGGTGTCGGCCATAGGCACAGGTAAATTTTGTACATTTAATTATTTATGATAACTAACCAAAAATTTTAGAAAGATAAAATAGCATTGTTTGTAATATTAAAATTTCAAGTAATTGCGTAATTCAATTCGGGAGATTACCACGAGGACATGAATTTGAATGTTTTTGAGGACTATTTTGGTGAAACGATAAAAGATCTTCCAGCTAATCAGTTGTAGTTATGGATAACGTAAGCCATCATTCACGACGCACAGAGAAGACTCCAACGTCATCTTGGAGAAAACAAGAAATTATCGACTGGTTAACCACCATAAGTATTGAATTTGAAGATAATTTCATAAAGAAGGAACTATTAGCTATAGCAAACTTACACAAACATCGTTTTATGATGGAAGATATCGGTGAAAAACATAGTGTAACAGTGCTGCGCACACCGCCATGTTATTGCGAACTAAATCCTATAGAACTTATATGGGCGCAAGTGAAAGGATTTGTCGCAAAACACAATACGACATTCAAAATGAAAGACGTTAAGATATTGTTTGATCAAGCCATTAAGGAAGTGACACCAGAGAACTGGCGAAAAGCAATCCATCATATCATTAAAGAAGAGGAGAAAATGTGGGATCTTCACCACCTGCTCGATCGGACCATCGACCCGTTAATTATAACGTCAAGAGGAGATGATAGTTCCTCAGATGACGAAGAATATTATTTAATTTCTGTATAATGTATTTTTTGTATTTTGTATTTTTTTTATAATGTATAATAAAAAATAAGTGTACCTAATATTATGTACATAATGCGTTTGTCACACCATTTTTAGTATTTGTGAATGAATAACAATAGACAAAAGCTATAAATTGACCCAAATCCGGGTGGTACTACGCACTACCTGCACTTGATGAAAATAAAAAGTTTTGCAATGAAATCAATGCCAAATTATTAAAGTGGCTTAAATATTCGTTGGATCACTCTATAGTCCCTTTGCATAACTAATAAGCTTGTATTACTCTACACCTTTTTGAAATAGACTATAATAAGTATGTAAATTGCCATTTTTCGACCAATTTAAACCTTCGAAACCACTTCCGTTTTAAACGAAAGTGAAGTCAACTTTTAAATTTTAAATGAAAGCCACTTATTCTTATTCTATATTTAAATTCTACATAAAATTCTGTTTTTAACGACATATCACACTTTATCATTTGTTTTAAAAATGGCCGCCTAGATCAATTTTCCTTTGTTCTTTAAAATGGCAGGCTAGGAAGTGCAATTTAAGTGTCTAAACTTTAGATTTAATGAAAAAAAATTATATTTAATTGCTTTTGTTGAGCCAACAATATATTGCTATCTGTATTTTGAATGTTTGTATGCCTTTAAATTAAAAACTCTTCACAAATAATTCAGATTTTTGTGCGAGCCAACTAAAATCTTAACTTGGTATTTTTTAGTTACTTGGGTGTAGTTGAATCCAAAAAATAGGTTTTGTTCAGGAAACAAAAAAAATTGAAATTTGTTCCCCAGTGTTATTGTTATTAAACTAAGCATTATTTTTGAGCCTGTTATGGGCGTCGGTCTGTGTCAATATTTTCATATAGGACATTAAATACTTAACAATAAACCCAGAAAAAAGATAAACTACTGTTCGATGACTGACTTGAATCGTACCCTTAAAATAAGAGTCACACGCATGGTGAAAAAAATAGTAGTCTTTTAATCTTGTACCTCGGTTGATTGAACTAAAACTGACAATATAAATCAAATTTTGATTATATTAGATACTTGTAATAGGAGATCCGTAAAAAAATTTTCATTCAGGAAATAATGTATCCACGTATTGAAAGTTTCAAGTTGACTGACTCTACTGTAATTTAGGAAGAAATTACGCAGTTCTAATTCATATGTATTAAAAGGAAGACAGTTGGTCAAACACTACCTAACTATACTTTTTAATGAAAGTTGTCAATATTTACTTGGCTAAATATAATTTTACTTTAACATTTTTATTACCAAATCAAAGAAGTTGTCATTATCAAAATGACAATATTTAAAACTTGCTAATCATATTGCACATCTTTCCTTCTACAAATTTCACCAATATTATCCTTAGTTTTTATTAAGTTTTTGCTTTGAAGAGTTGATAGGTGGTGCTTTGATTTTTTATTAATAAAGGTTTAAGTAATTGACAAAAAAATGTTTTGTTGGTATATTATCATATTAATCGGTTCAGTATATTGTTATCCTGCAACGTTGCTTGAAAGGCTTATAGGAAATACGCAATTTAAAGTAAGTAAGATTTACACTATATTTGAAAGTACTTAAAGTATGCATAGTTAATATTTTTTAAATAGGTAATTAGACGCAAAAAGAAGTTATTCCATTTTTATTTAATATAGAACTCACATCTGGCTAAAACATCGAGTTGTGTATTTTTTGACGATAAAGCCCTGAAGAAGTCAGCGTCAGAATTCTTTGAAAAGACCTCACATTAATTTTTAACTTGGACATTGTTTTTATTTGTTTTAAATCACAACGTTTCATCTAGTTGAAACGTCGTGATTTAAAACAAATAAAGATTATTTTAAAAAGTTATTATAATATTATTCTTTCTAGAGAATCAAAATTCAGGCTTTACGAGTTAGTGAATGTCGAGATATTAGTGTGGTATGCCATGCTATTTTATTTTCCCCCATTAATACATTAATATGTATATGTATATGCCCTCACACTTATAATTGCGATAAGCAAGTACGTCTCTGGAATGTCATGAACTTTCCACGCTCTATTGCGAACTTTAAAATCTACCAACAATTATTAGCACCCAGCCTCTCAATCAGTGGCGGCTCGCGGTCTTAAAAAATGGTGAAGAGCTGGATATAGTTCTGGTACTTAAACAAACATTAACTAAAAACCCGTGTAACAAAACGTCTCTCTTATCCTCATCTGTCCAACGACTGAATGGAGTTTCCAATAAATTACAAACTATGTCATTAATTAGGTTCATTTTTGAAACACAACTAAGTACGTACTACGTACACTACTGAATTAACTGAAAAATAAAAACAAAACTTTTTAATCACAGAGTAAATCACGTAAAAACTATATCTAAAACCGTAAGTTTCGCGAAGCCTCAAAATAAATACCTTAAGGTTAGGCGAACCAACGCTAAAACAATGGTGCATACGAATGATCTATTTTTAAATTGCCCTTCATCTCAATGCAAGTTGTTACATGCTGTTTACGTGACTGACGTGGTATGGTGACCATAGCAACAAACACGGTCCATTGTCCATCATAGTTAACTGTGGTCCTATTATGCATATTAAATTAATATTATTAATTCGAACAATAATTATTTTTTAAGGGCTAAAATGGTAGCTGTATTGGTACAATTATATTTAATATTGTCAAAAAACTTTCCTCCAAGTTTGTTTTTTTTGGTAAAGAGCCCCTTTACCTACTTCACATGACGAGCCGCCACTGCTCTCAATTTGCAAATCCATGTCTGAATGAAAATACATTTTTTTATGTTTGTTTTAGGATGAAGACAATTCGCTGACAAGTTACAATGATGAATTTCCTAACTTTGACATTTATTTTAAAGGAAATTTAACAAACGATACCGATACCAAGAAGCAAACTTATACTAATGAAATAATTCCTTTTACTACCGAGTTTTCAGACGGAGTAAGTATTTTTGGTACCTACATATGGACATGTCTGGTGTTTAGGATATGCGTTTGAAACATCCGATCACCACAAAAATATGGTGTTTGGTTTTTACAAATCTTATGTGAAATAACTGTATATTTTATTAGTTATACAGGGTGATTCACGTTGAGTGGCCTATTAAAAGATCTCGAAAACGAGTAATCGTATCTTTCTAAAAATTTGATAGCAGGCATAATTGGTTTTGAGCTTTTAAAACATTATATTTTGACGTTTTTATTACTTCCGGTTATACCGGAAGTTAATGCCAACTTTGCTATTTCAAATGGAATACCCTATATATTTTAGCATTTTTGATTACCTTCCTAAAATCTAAATAACTTTTGTTAATAATAATCTATTCCTATCTCTAACCGTTTTTAAGATATGAATTATAAAAGGATTTTTTTGTGTAAAAACGCTCCAAGAAGAAAGTTTAGTAACTCTGAAACTAATAAAGGTAAACATTTAAAATTTTCTAAGCTTTCAAGTAATACATAGATCTTTAGTTTAAATTACTTAAGTTTCACGTTTTTTATACAGGGAGTTCTTAAAATTATGCCAATGTTTCCATTTAAATAAATGTGCATAAGTCAATTTTTGCAAATTGAACGCCCTATTTTTTAGCTTACTAACGTGCAGAGAATTAAATTTCCTATTTAAATGCCTAATATGTTACAATCCACATTTTTAGTCGTTTTGGAATTATGAGCAATTTAAATAAAAAATCTTAAAATTTCTTTTTGTGTTAATGCGACATTATTGTTGAAAAGAAGGCTTCGACTGGGACTTTCGTTTGGCTTTGAATGAGAAATAGCTAAGCAACGAACATAGGCAGTTAATAACAAATGGTAACAAAGCTCAAAGTCGAACGAAAATCCCAGTCGAAGCCTTCCTTTCAAAAATAATGTCGCATTAACACAAAAAGAAATTTTAAGATTTTTTATTTAAATTGCTCATAATTCCAAAACGACTAAAAATGTGGATTGTAACATATTAGGCATTTAAATAGGAAATTTAATTCTCTGCACGTTAGTAAGCTAAAAAATAGGGCGTTCAATTTGCAAAAATTGACTTATGCACATTTATTTAAATGGAAACATTGGCATAATTTTAAGAACTCCCTGTATAAAAAACGTGAAACTTAAGTAATTTAAACTAAAGATCTATGTATTACTTGAAAGCTCAGAAAATTTTAAATGTTTACCTTTATTAGTTTCAGAGTTACTAAACTTTCTTCTCAGAGCGTTTTTACACAAAAAAATCCTTTTATAATTCATATCTCAAAAACGGTTAGAGATAGAAATAGATTATTATTAACAAAAGTTGTTTAGACTTTAATAAGGTAATCAAAAATGCTAAAATATACAGGGTGTTCCATTTGAAATAGCAAAGTTGGCATTAACTTCCGGTATAACCGGAAGTAATAAAAACGACAAAATATAATGTTTTAAAAGCTCAAAACCAATTATGTCTGCTATCAAATTTTTAGAAATATAGGGTTACTCGTTTCCGAGATCTTCTAATAGGCCACTCAACGAGAATCACCCTGTATAATATTGATCTTTTCCTGTACTGTATCATTAGATTTTTATTGCGATAAGGAAGAAATTAGAAAATAATGATAATTTGTATTTTTTGGTGTATATTTTGGAAGTTGCCCAAAGCTGAAACCCAAAGGTATACAAACGTCATTGCATTTAAATAAGAATTGTCATACATTGGCGTAACCGTAACCATGCCGCAAATATTGCAAATAATCATACATAAACAATAAATTTTAAAAAATTTAAATATGGCTCGACTCAAATAAGTAATTTTTCACTTTTATGATGCACTGTGTCACTTAACAAGTCGTTTACTTTTACTTTTTTTTAATGCCACATAAGAATTACATAAGGCATAGCAATTCTATATTCGGTTTAGTATAACGGAAACGAATTAGATCATTTAACGTCTGCTGCGGTACACTGAATGTGAAAAAAATTGTTTTTTACTTTTCATAACTATTACATAGGTTATGTAGGTTATTATGCCGAATATACGAGGAAGACAAATCGCTATAGGGCTTTCAGAAAGTTATAGTTACCATATCAAAAACATTTTTTTAAAACAATCAGACTATTAGATGATTACCACAGACCTACACCGTAGTATTATTTGAACTAGAATTTAAACCTTATTAAAAAAATTATTCAAATTTAATTGATTGGCACATTCAGGGTATGGATTTAAGAACTCTTGCGTGTAAAACTAAATATCTCGTGAAAATGCAACTTACCGGATGATTCACGACGAGCTTACATTAGAACTTTTGAGAAAACTACTGAAAAAATCTGTAGGTTTAAGTTTATCGATATGCTCTCTTAAACTAAAATATTAACATGTTCCTGCCGCTTCCGGTTATACCGGAAGTAGCTTCAACTTTAATTTTTTAAATACAATATAGGATTTTTTATTAGGTATATTTTTGGTTTTTGTATTAAATTTTAATTAAATTTTATGGAACACGTTTTTTACCTAAGTCTTCTAATTTCTGAGATATCTGCATATTTTGTAATTATTTCGTAAATGCATTGCGATAAAATTGTATTTTTTATGCCAGGTTTAATAATTTTTTAAAATTTGTTGATTCTTTAAAAATTTAGTCCAGGAGCTAAGGTAAAAAATTTATTGCAAAAATAAAAAATATAATAAAAATTGATATATTGTATTTAAAAAATGAAATATGAAGTTACTTCCGGTATACCCGGAAGTGACAGAAATATGTTATATTTTAGTTTAAGAGAGCATATCGATAAACTTAAGTCCACAGATTTTCAAAAAAATATTTTCAGTGGTTTCATCAAAAGTTCTAATGAAAGCTCGTCGGGAATCACCTTGTATACCCAACAAGGCTTATGATATTTTCATTTGATCAATCAGAAACTGATCATAACAATAATTACCCTAGGGCAACGATAGCGAACCTTTTTACCTTACGTGCCATTTTCCCCAAAAAAATGTTTAATATGGCCATGATGTGCCAATAAACAATCTTGACTTAGGGATTAGTGGAAAATAATGTTGTTTGTTACGCGAGCATTAAATGAAAACCTAAATAACGCTTATAGATCATTACCCCAAAATTGATGATTTTTTTTCTGAAGGAAATATTTTGTGGCGAAGATTGCGAATTTGAAAACTTATTTTGTCAGAAACGCTTAGTTATTTAAATATTTCTTCTTAAATTGCCGTTTTGCCTATAGGTTAGGTTTCGGCCGCTACGGTATTTACTGGTTTGTGACACAATTTTAAAGGAAGAACAAGTCAAGAGAGTAATCTTTTATAGAGACTGGTATGCTAAAACACATGACATCGTCGCATGTCCTCATCATCTAATCCGTTTACAATTTTTTTCTTAATCATATTACGGACTATTCGGTTTCTCGTTGAATTGAAGCCTTTGAAAAGAAATCGGTTCGATTATTAAACTTCAATGTGGCCCACATGCCAACGTTCTAAGAATTGAGAGGTTTTTCTAAACGGTTTTTCAGAGTTCCTTATTTGTTAAGAATTTATATGATAGAGACGTAAAATCACGCTTCGCCAGTAAAAAAAAATTATTTAATTAATTTGAGACACATTAAAGACTTTTTTTTATCTTACCGTACTTATGAATCAGTTAATGTTAATTTGTTGGATTAATACTTCTCAATCAATTAAATTAAGAGTAGGTATTCAGTAAAAAATTCTTTTTTTTCAAAATTCGAACTGAAAAGATATTGGCATATTTAGATAGGATATTTACATTCAAATGTGCTTTATAAAAGTGTTCAATTTTGTGTTGTATAAAATGTCCTTGGTGTGTGCTGCTGATACAAGTAAAAATATATTGCTGAACTTTAAATAATTCATTAGTCATGTTTTACATTTACTTTACTCTTGTTGGCTACTCACACGATATAATCATATTTTTTATACTTTGTCTCGATTACTAACAATATTACCCACAAGACACAAAGGAAATTAACCATGAAAATAGTAGTTAATTGTTTACGTTACCGCACAGCACAGATTTCCATATTTATTTTAAATTTATTAAGCAACCACATAATAGGTTTATGATAATAATTAACACCCAATTAATTTTTATGTGAAAAATAGGTCCTTGAATGCGATTGATCCGAACGTTACACCTAATTATATGTCTATTTTATACGTACATATACTAAAAAGAGAACTATTGTAAAAAAATTGTAAACTTAATTGCATTGGTGCAATTTTTTATTTATATCAAACAAATATTGTGTGCTGTTATTATGAATATTTTCGAAAAGGCTTACTATTTGTACAGAAAATATGGTTCCTATATACAATATATTTATACATAAATAATAGAAAGAAAGTTTTGGCGCTACTGAAGCGCGATCTATATTTGAATCTACAATCCGGCAGAAAAAGTGTAGGGAACGTTTTCTATACTGGATGTGTTGGCCTACCGTACTTGGTTTATTGTTAGTTCTATGTTTTCACGTCTGATGGCTATCTTTTGCATTGAGTTGATTCCTACAGATGGCCATACTAGGGTTTCATCATAAATGTATTCTTAAAAATATCTATATTTTCGCTTTATTGGGAATTGCTTACAGGTTATGGCTTTCTGATGAGTCCTAACAAACAACAGCCTGTTTACCTGTATCTCAAGGAACCCATTACCTTTGGCGTCCCTGTGTACTTTAATGCAAAAGATAGATGCACTACTTTGTCCGCCTGCCGCTAAAACTGTCTTTCTATTTTACTTTTACGGACACTAAACTCTACTACTTTATTTTTTTACACGGCATTGTATTAAGAATTAGTGCGGCACCCCAGTGGGCTACTGCAGCGCGATCTATATTTGAATCTACAAGCCCGTAGAAAAAGTGTAGGGATGCCCAAGTTCAAAGTTCCCCCTGTATAATTTTAAAAGATACATTAAATTCTTAATAAAAATGTATTAAGAATAAATTTACAGGGTGATTCACGTTGAGTGGCCTATTAGAAGATCTCGGAAACAAGTAAACTTATATTTATAAAAATTTCATAGCAGGCATAATTGGCTTTGATCTTTTAAAACATTATATTTTGACGTTTTTATTACTTATACCGGAAGTTAATGCCAACTTTGCTATTTAAAATGGAACACCCTGTATATTTTAGCATTCTTGATTACCTTTTTAAAATCTAAATAACTTTTGTTAATAACAATCTATTCCTATCTCTAACGGTTACTGAGATATGAATTATAAAAGGATTTTTTGTGTAAAAACGCTTCGAAAAGAAAGTTTAGTAACTCTGAAACTAATAAAGGTAAACATTTTAAATTTTGTAAGCTTTCAAGTAATACATAGATCTTTTGTTTAAATTACTTAGGTTTCACGTTTTTTATACAGGGAGTTCTTAAAATTGTGCCAATTTTTCCATTTAAATAAATGTGCATAAGTCAATTTTTGCAAATGGATTACCCTATTTTTTAGCTTACTAACGCGCAGAGAATTAAATTTCCTATCTAAATGCCTAATATGTTACAATCCACATTTTTAGTCGTTTTGGAATTATGAGCAATTTAAATAAAAAATCTTAAAATATCTGTTTGTGTTAATGTGACATTATTTTTGAAAATTGAAAATAAGGCTTCGACTGGGATTTTTGTTTGACTTTGAGCTTTGTTGCCAATTTGTAGGCTTTGACCAAAATGATTTTAAGGTTGACACTTATCTTAGCCCTGTTGTCATATTATTTAAAATTATGTTCATTTTGGTAATCTGAGAATGGCGAATAATAATTATTAAAATAATTTTATTTAAAAATCAGCAACAAACATAGGCACTTAATAACAAATGGTAACAAAGTTCAAAGTCAAACGAGAATCCCAGTCGAAGACTTCTTTTCAAAAATAATTTCGCATTAACAAAAACAAAAATTTGAAGATTTTTTATTTAAATTGTTCATAATTCCAAAACCACTAAAAATGTGGATTGTAACATATTAGGCATTTAGATAGGAAATTTAATTCTCTACACGTTATTAAGCTAAAAAATAGGGTGTTCCATTTGCAAAAATTGACTTGTGCACATTTATTTAAATGGAAACATTGGCACAATTTTAAGAACTCCCTGTATAAAAAACGTGAAACCTAAGTAATTTAAACTAAAGATATATGTATTACTTGAAAGCTTACAAAATTTTAAATGTTTACCTTTATTAGTTTCAGAGTTACTAAACTTTCTTCTCGGAACGTTTTTACACAAAAAAATCCTTTTATAATTCATATCCCAAAAACGGTTAGAGATAGGAATAGATTAATATTAACAAAAGTTATTTAGATTTTAATAAGGTAATCAAAAATACTAAAATATACAGGGTGTTCTATTTGAAATAACAAAGTTTGCATTAACTTCCGGTATAACCGAAAGTAACAAAAACCTCAAAATATAATGTTTTAAAAGCTCAAAGCCAAATATGCCTTCTATCAAATTTTTAGAAAGATAAGTTTACTCGTTTCCGAGATCTTCTAATAGGCCACTCAACGTGAATCACCCTGTATAGTGTATTAATTTTCAACTGGCACTGCTACAAGTAAACAATAACCTAACCATTAAACACACTGTTTTATTATTTTTAAACTTATCTTGATTTTGGCGTATTGGATTTGCATAGGGCAGTGCTTGTCTTGTGGTGCAAAATAAAGCTACAATATAATCGGAAAACGCATTGTTTATTCAAATGTGAAAGCTGAATGAACTCCTGTACTGATCGCGTCGAGTCTTTTGTGGTTAGATTATTGTTATTAGTATACCTATGTTATTATTACTATCGGTGCCAGTTGAAAATGAATGTACTTTGGATATCGCATTCAATTTTACTATGGTCCATTTCAGAAAGGTGTAGAGTAATAAATGTTCATTAGGTATGCAAAAAAACTACAGAGTAGCCCAACGAATTTTTAAGCCACTTTTTTAATTTAGCATTGATTTATTGCAAAGTTCATTATTTTCATCAAGTGCAGGTAGTACCACCCGGGTTTGGGTGAATTTATGGGTTTTGCCTATTGTTATCCATTTACAAACACTGAAAATGGTGTGACAAAGGCGTTCATTATGTACATAGTGTTAGGTGCACGTATTTTTTATTTAACATAAAAAAATACAAAATACAAAAAATATATTATACAGAAATTAAATTATAAAAAATCATAATATTCTTCGTCATCTGAGGAACTGTCATCTCATTTTGACGTTTTAATTGAATGGTTGACGGTCCGATCGATCAGGTGGACGAGATCCCACATTTTCTCTTCTTCTTTAATGACATGATGGACTGCTTCTCGTCAGTTCTCTGGTGTCACTTCCTTAATGACTGGTATTGTGTCTTGCTACAAATCATCTCACTTACGCCCATATAAGTTCTATGGGATTTAGTTCCCAATAATATGGCACAGTAGGTTTTCAGCTATATCTTCCTTAGCATATTTCATAAAACGATAATTGTGTAAATTTTCTATAGATAATAGTTCCTTCTTTATCAAATATTCTTTAAATTCAATATTTTTGGTGGTTAACCAGTCGATAATTTCTTGTTTTCTCCAAGATGAAGTTGGAGTCTTCTCTGTGCATCGCGAATGATAGCTTGCCATTTTATTACTCTAAACATTTCTGAAATAGACTGTAAATATCACATTTACTACCATATTTTATTATATTCGGAGTCAAATTAAATGATATTTCAAAGTTGTATTTAGCAATAATTTGCCGAACATCTAAATAAAAAGATGTGGCAAGTTTCTACTATTGAAACATTTATTATATGCCTATAATTTTGTCACTTTAACCAATTATTAGAAAATTTCGTTTTCATTAAACATGTTGCAAATTTCGGTAAACGATACGTCCGCGATAAAGTAATAATTATTTTATAGATATGCTATATAAATTTAGCAGTTGTGCAAGGAGTTCTTAAAAATGACATAACTATGCTGCAGCAAGAACTGCAACGGTAACACGGATATGCGTAGGTCATAAACGTTTTGTAACTGAAATATAAAGTGTTGTTAAGTGGTCATTGACAATTTTTTGTGACCTTTGGCCTACATTATATGTCTTTTAAATGCAAGAAATTATTTAATTTCGTATGTTTCTTAGTTAACCAACCGTAACCATTTAAGTTATATTATTTTTTGAATAATTCGAAAAATTATTATATAACGCGATGTTTTTACTTTTTTATCATTAACTTACGTAATACGATTAATTAATTTTGTCGTTTATGAAACAAAGAAAAATATGATTAATAACTTTATTATGAAAAAGTAGTAGAAAATGCCATACGAATATGATATGAGTATTTATGTAGGTATATTGTGGGAGCAAATTAGATGAACATTTTGAAAACGATTTAAAAATAAGTTAGATTAATTTGCCAATGTTTGAAAAAGCTATATTTTGAAAAAGCTATATTTAAAGTAATGTTTATCAAAGCTGAACAAAACCTCAATCCTTTGGTCCAGCAATCTCATCAACAACAACAAAACTTGGCAGGCCCCTAAGGGCTGCTGCGACACTGAGGGCCCAGGTTTAAATCCCTCCCACAAATCAAATCATTTTATAGTATAACTTTAGCTTAAACATTCATTAAAAGTAGTTTGTCTTTATTTGTTTTTACATCAGAACAGTGACGTAGCCGGGGGGGGGGGGGCTCCCCTCCCGAAATCCAAAAAAAAAGAAGATATACAGGGTGATTCACGGTGGATGGTACGTTAGAAGTATATGACGAACCAGTTAACGAATGGTTTTGAAAATTTGGTTGTTTATATAAACGGACATGCTCTATTTACCTAAAATATTTTTAATGATGCAGTGTTGCCACGTCTACCTAAAATTAGTAGCAACTTCGTTATTTTAAATGGAACACCCTGTATTTTATTAAATTTTTGAACCCTCTATTACTTTCTTAACAACTTTATTTAATATTATTCTATACTTATCTCTTACCGTTTCTAAGATAATAATTAAATTGCATTTTTTTGACGAAAAACGTTAACTTAAAAAAATGTTGATATTTTTGAACTCTAAAATATTAGAGCCCCGAAAATTGGTGGATGGGTAAATATTACCAGGGGGCTTTTAACCCTATGCCGAAATCTTAGTTGCGATATACAGGGTGGTTTAAAAATACAGTTAATTTGGGGACTTCAATAGGTGACCATAAGTATATTTTTTTAAATGTAACACCCTGTATATTATCACTGATTTAGAAAGCTACTTAAATTGGCTCTTTATTTTTGTATAACATATCTATAGCTAACTAGTCAAGTTTTTGACCTCTAAGCCATTATTTGTAAAATTTGCTCAAAAATTTGATTTTTAGTAAGTATGCCATGACAAACTCTTGTTTGACATAAAAATTAAGGCACTTTCATTAAAAATTCAGTTAAAAATTACTAAAGAAAACTATTTAAACGCAGTACTTATGAATTTATTTATTTTATTTGGACAGTGTGATATAATTATCGCTAGAACATGTATAAAGTTTAATGAAATGTACCCAAATCTACCGCCAATGAACTTAAGGAAATTTATACTATTTCAGGATTGTAATAAAAAAAAATTAAATCGATCATTTTAACAATTGTTCAAAACGCTGTCCGTTTACATCCAAACACTTTAAGATGCGGGTATTTACCGCATTAGTCGTGGAAGATCTAATCTCGTTTGGATTTTGTTCTCTAAATGCTTGGGTAACTCGACGTAGCAATTCTTCTTTTGAATGTACTGGTGACTTGTAAATTTTTTCCTTAAACATGCCCCACAAGTAAAAATCCAATGGATTGAGATCGGGTGATCTTGGAGGCCAATTCCAAGGCCCCAAACGTCTTATCCAACGATCATCAAAAAGTATATCGAGTTCCACTGTAACTTCTCTTGTACAATGTGCAGGAGCTCCATCGAGTTGATACCAACAGCTTCGATAATCTTCAAGGGGCAGATTATCAACAAAGTTTTCGACAACTGTTCTTAAAATATTTAAGTAGCTTCTCGATGTTAATGACTCGTCGTATATAAAATAGTTTAATTGATTGTCCATTAACATGCAGAAAACATTAAAACTAAATTTTTCTTGAAATCCAGCTTCCTTGGTGACATGAGGGTTATCTCTTGACCAAAAATGACTATTTCTTCTATTGAAAACCCCTCCCCTTGAAAATTTAGATTCATCGGTCCAAATTATTTTACTTAAAAAGTTTGGATCTTCTTGGGTGCGCACTAATAACATCTCACAAAATTCAACTCTCTGTTGTGGATCTTGAGGCTTCATGGCTTGAACTTTAGTAAATTTAAAATCATGCATGTTATGCTGTTCTAAAATCCTCTGGACTGATGAATATGGTAGACCTAAATCATATTCAGCACAACGTATTGACGACTGAGGAAATGCATGAAAATAAGCCAAAACATTAATCTGGTTGTCTTCGTCAGAAGTTACGGGTCGAGGCAAGTTTCTTGGGGCTTTTAAAGTTGAACCAAACTCAGTAAAATTTTTCTGGATCCGTAAGAATTTCCTTAAGTTCATTGGCGGTAGATTTGGGTACATTTCATTAAACTTTATACATGTTCTAGCGATAATTTGATCACACTGTCCAAATAAAATAAATAACTTCATAAGTACTGCGTTCGAATAGATTTCTTCCATGCTTTGTAATCATTCAGTATCTCAGTCGACAATATTTAATAAAATACCACAACAATAATGAGAGTAACATAATTTTTATGTCAAACAGTCATGGCATACTTACTAAAAATTAAAAGGAAATTAAATTTTTGACCAAATTTTACAAATAATGGCTTATAAGTCAAAAACTTGACTAGTTAGCTATAGATATGTTATACAAAAATAAAGAGCCAATTTAAGTAGCTTTCTAAATCAGTGATAATATACAGGGTGTTACATTTAAAAAAATATACTTATGGTCACCTATTGAAGTCCCCAAATTAACTGTATTTTTAAACCACCCTGTATATCGCAACTAAGATTTCGGCATAGGGTTAAAAGCCCCCTGGTAATATTTACCCATCCACCAATTTTCGGGGCTCTAATATTTCAGAGTTTAAAAATATCAACATTTTTTTAAGTTAACGTTTTTCGTCAAAAAAATGCAATTTAATTATTATCTTAGAAACGGTAAGAGATAAGTATAGAATAATATTAAATAAAGTTGTTCAGAAAGTAATAGAGGGTTTAAAAATTTAATAAAATACAGGGTGTTCCATTTAAAATAACGAAGTTGCTACTAATTTTAGGTAGACGTGGCAACACTGCATCATTAAAAATATTTTAGGTAGGGTAAACAACCCAGTTGTTGGACACGTGGGAGTTATTGGACAGCTAGTTTTAAATTACTAAAACAAGATTTCTACTTTTATTAGTTCCCTCGAGACGTCATAGATGGCATCTTATATATATTTTTCACGTGCTCTGCTTACACTTAACGTATCTGTCATCTGTGTTTCGAGGCAATATCGAATTATTCGTTTGTTTGTGAAAAGCGGGAGTTTATCTTCTTGTTTCGTTAAGAAAGTCTGTGTCTTAAGTGATGTGAAATTTAGTTTAAATAGTGCAGAAAAATAAAATCTAAGATTTACAGTTGTTTAGGTTAAACCAAAGGTGAAATTTATAACTTTACCGTTAAAAATAAACTTAGTTAGGTTATAATTTAAGCTCTGTCCCATAACTAGACGAATAATTAAACTTTTTTAGTAATTGGACGCCCGTCCAATAACTGATTTGGATCATATGCTCCTGTTTTATGCTTGAAATTGAAGTGTTTTTCACGCTGTATTTTTCAATATAAGTTGTGATATTCTATTCACCTTCTAACTAGTTATTGGACACGTGTCCAATAAATACCTGTTAAACTGTCCAATAGCTACCATATCTATTTTAGGGTTTTAATAGTTAAATAAGTAATGCCAAGGAAAAGTCCATATGATGCTGGCTCAATGAAGTCTGCAATAAATGATGTAATGAGCAATAAAATGGAAATTGGAAGATTCAATTTCGACTGCAGAACGTACAGACAGAGTACATGTGTTTGCTAACGTCATTATTAGACATGGTACAGTAGCAGAAATTTCAGTGTCACCTAAATTGAATAATATTCGTACAAACTCGTCTGACAACGTGAACTTATTACCAGTAAATAAAAATGCCGAAAATACAAACCAATATGAAAACTTTGATATCCCAATAATTAAAAATATTAACCATACGGTGATCCTTCCAACAATCTTGCCATTTACAAGTACGTGTATTGACAATTACCTCCAGATGCCAGATAAGCCCCAACGAAAAAACAAGCGCCAAATAGAGCGCGTTCCATTTGACATAACGTCGAAGCTTTACCAACAAAATTTTGAAGCTAAACGGGCTTTTAAATTAGAAGAAGAAAATAAAAAGTTGGAAAGGAAACGACAAAGAATAGAAAAGGCTACAGATAAAGTAAATCTAAAAAAAGCTCGTAAATCAAAAGAAACAAAAGACGAACTATTCTGCTGTGTGTGTAAAAAACGCCTAATCCTTAAGAGTCGATACTTGAGATGTGACAGTTGCAAAAATAATTTTCATAATTTATGCATTCCTAAAGGCCACATGAAACATGTTCCAGATCTCGAGAATGACGATCTTTTTATGTGTCACAATTGTTATGAGGAGGAAAGTGATGAAGCAGTCAGTGATGAAAATTTTGAAGATTTTGAGAACGATGAAAATAACTACAGCCAAGACCGCAGAGATCAACAAAAGGCTGACAACGATGAGAAATTTACAAACTATAATCAAAAACAAAAAGAAATGCAAGGAATGGACGACCAGGAAGAAGAAAAGCAAACAATTCCTGATAAGGAAAATCGAAAACAAGAAGATATAGAAATAACTAAAGAAAAGGAAACCCAAAAACAAGAAGAAAAGCAAGAAATAAATGTCACGGAAAAACAAAATCAAGAAGAATTAAAAAAAAATTGTGACAAGCAACATGATAAACCAGAAGAAATACAAAAGAATAATGATAAGAAAAAACCAAAACAAGGAGAAGGACTAACAAATGATGACAATACAAGCCAAAAAGAAGAAACACAAATAAATGATAAAAATGAAGAGCAAGAAGTGGACGAATTATACAATATGTATATAAAGGAACGTGCTAATTACTATTAAATGAATATATAGATATAAATAAATATTTGCTGACATTTATTATTTGTATTACCGCTATGGCATGAACTCTAGGTACTTAACAGAAAAATAATAATTATTTACAAGCTGTCCAATAACTAGATTCAATGTGTCCAATTACTAAAATAAATGTCCAATAACTGAAGTTTTTGGCATTGTATTCGTTTTTCATATGTCTAAAAACACACAGTTTATAATCAGTAAATTTGAGCACTAGGGACTGAAAACAATATAACTCTAAATAAACTGAAAGAAAGCTCACATTGCTATGTCAAAAAACAAAATTTTTACTCGCACTTGAATTAATTAAAATCCTTAACTGTCCAATTACTGGGTGGTTTACCCTAAATAGAGCATGTCCGTTTATATAAACAACCAAATTTTCAAAACCATTCGTTAACTGGTTCGTCATATACTTCTAACGTACCATCCACCGTGAATCACCCTGTATATAAAATATAATTGGGCAACATAAAAATCTTTGATAGCGACGCTATCAATAACGCGCCAAATAAAATAACAAATCATCCTCCCAGTAATTACAGCTTCAGCAGAAAGAAGTTTTTCCACTTTAAAAAGATTAAAAACATATGTGAAAAACCATTCATGCGAAGAGCGTACAACAAGTTTAGCTTTAATAATCAAAAAATCCACATTGATATATGAAATAATCAATATATTTTGTCAAAAAAATATGTGTGTTTTAGTTTATAGTTAATTTTTGTTTTTTTAATAAATATAAAAATGTACCTTAGTTTTAATATTTTTTTGCTCAAATTATGCTTATTTTAAGAAGAATTTTTTGTTTAACAAGTATATTATCTGTTTATATTACCTATATTAGTGTATTTGTATAACTACAAGTTTCTCTAAATGGGTACCTATATGTATTTTTTTATTTTAAAATATTTTTTGATTGTCCAAAAAAAGGGTTTTTTGGGCGTGGCACCCAAAAAAATTTTCGATTTACTTGCGACCCTAATTCGTCGATTTCCCTACCCTTTTAGCCCCCCCCCCCAAACTAAAATTCTGGCTACCCCACTGCATCAGAACGTTTCAACTGACAAGTATCTTTAGTCGTCTGTATTCACCTGAAAATTGAAGATTCAAAACAAATAAAGACAATGCACCACAAAACTCTTCTATCATTCAAAAATTAGGTATTTTAAAAATGTTAAATTTCTTGATAGAAGAATTAAATCAATGATCTTACAACTGTACACAGATAGTCTTATTATAGAGAGTTTCACTTCCGTCAAGGGAAGATTCTTCTTCCTTTGCTGAAGCAAGAAGATTGTTTCCTTTGACAAGGCTCTTCAAGAATAATTCGAGAAGACATGGGCATCCATTAGGGGGGGGGGGGTAAATAAGGCACTCCCCCTTCCTCTCAGCCACAGTATTTTTGGATTTTTTTAGTATACTAGTCCTATTTATCTAGAAAAAGTTGTTCATGGATTGAAACACTAACAGCCGCATTCACTAAAGGGTTCTAACTTTAAAACCGTCCTAAACTGACAGTTCTGGGTTTAAAATGACAAGTGTCAGAATACGTCAACTATTTATTAATGGAGAAAGCTTATTATACCATAAATGAATATTTTAAAGATAATCTATCATAACTACCCATTTTTTATCTAGTATTCTAATTTTTACTATATTATATTTTATGACAGCTGAACGCATGCCACTATTTTTGAAATATTTATCTTGACTTTCGTTAATAGCACAGAAGTCAAATGTACAAAAAATACGTCGTTTTTTTTTAGTTTTAGTAGTTTTAGAGTGAGGTAGTAGAAAACCTTGTTTTACAATAACCTAATAAAATATTTTTTAGAATAAAACATCTCTGCTAAAAAACTCCACAGTACCAACGTCAAAATTACCAATGCTAAATTCCACAACAAATATTATGTCAGTATCGCAAACTAACAAAACCGAAGTCAATTTTACCTCAAATTTACCAATATTACCAGCACCAACAAATATAGATCCAGTTTCTCAGACCAGAAATAAAGTTAACGATACAAGAAATACACGACAAGGTTCCATAGAAATAACCGAAGAAAACGCTTCGCAGGAAGAAGAAAGTAGTGAAGAGGATGGTGGAAATATGATAACTGGATTACTGTCTGCTTTTTTAAGTGGTCTTAGTAGGGTAAAAAACGAATTAATGAAATTTAAATACTTTTTGCATTTAGGTTACTCATAATTTAAGTAAATACCTTCATTCTGAATTTAAATTGTAAAATTTGGATTACATAAAGATTTTAATCAAAAATTAATTAACCAGGCAACTTGCATTGTGACATAATTATTATTTACATACTTTAATTACTCACAATAATTAAAGTTGCCTGATTAGTATATTGAAAATTTAAGATATCTAGACGACTCTTATTATGAAAAAATTATTTCTGACTGACGACAATGACAAATTTATTCCCAATCCGAATTATAGAAGGGACATCGAAACTGTATTTATAAAAGTTGCCGACATCAAACAGCTTAGTCGGCATCTATCTGACCCGATAAATTAAAATAAAATGGGTTATTCTACACGAAATTCGTTTTACTGATCAAAATGCCGGAAAAAACGTTAAAATGTATTTTTTCGGCGCTCGTGTATATACAGGGTCCGGAATAAAATTAATATCAATTAAAGAAAAAAGATCTAGCAAAAACGCTCGGACCCGTAAATTTTTATTTTTAATTTTATTAATTTTATTAATTTATTTTTTAATATTATACAGGGTGTCTCATAGAACTGTCGTCACGTCTTTGACAATTTTTTAATATTGTATCATTTTCTGATTTCCCACAAAATTCTACGCTTATGTTGTAAATGTCATATGTCTAAATTCAATAGTTTTTGAGATATTGGCGTTGAAAATATGGCATTTTTTGACTTTGACAGGCCGTAACATTGGAACGGTTCATCTTAGAGAAAAGTGGTTTTCACCTCTCTATCTTAGTTTTTTATTCTCTATCCAAAAAAACTAACCTCCGATTTACCATGTTAAACCAAAAAACCGGTTTTAACGGAGGTGAAAACCATTTTTTTCTAAAATGAACCGTTCCAATGTTACAGCCTGTCAAAGTCAAAAAATGCCATATTTTAAACGTCAATATCTCAAAAAGTATTAAATTTAGACATATGATATTTACAACATAAGCATAGAATTTTTTGGGGAATCAGAAAATAATACAATATATAGGGTATTCCATTAAAAAAAATTGTCAAAGACCTGACGACAGTTCTATGAGACACCCTGTATAATATTTTTTTATGTCAAAAAATGCACAATTAAAAATAAAAATTTACGGGTCCGAGCGTTTTTCCTAGATCTTTTTCCTTTAATTGATATTAATTGTATAATAATGTATTTATACCATAGTATTTATTATTTTTTGCGGGTCGACCCAAATCTATATGGGTGATTCTCTGGGTAGAAAAATTTTTACACGGTATTTCTGGCTTTTCGATTAGTAAAACCGAATTTCATGTAGAATGATCAATTTTTTTAAACTTGTCGGGCCAGGTAGATACCGGATTAGCTGTTTGATATCAGCAACCTTTATAAATGAATTTGCGATGGTCCCTTCTATACCTGATTAGTAAATTAAGACCTTAGAAAATTGAACTTATAGAATTACCATTACCAGTCCATTAAACAGTGCTAATAGTTTAGGGTATGATTCCTCATGTCAATTAGTAAGGAAAGTTCATAATAATATAAGCATTTATTCAAAAGTGCTGTAGAATTATTTTATTTTTAAGCGTTATTATGTAATATCTTCAAAAGTATTTTAAATATTATTTTCGCCATTGGTGAAGCAATAGAATAACTTTTCTTACTAAAATACGTCATTATATATCGAATTAATGTTAATTCTATATACAGGGAGTCCCGTAACTTATGGGCCGTAGAGTAACTGGAGATACTAGACATCAAACTAAGCCGATTATGTCATATAAGTTTTTTCGGATTGTCACTTTTGTTTTTGTTTTTTTTGTTAATTTAATTATTTACTATGTTTTTTTATGCTTTGGGATGTTTAAAGGGGAATATCTCGAAACCCGTTAAAGATATTAAGATCACTCAAGTACATCTTTTTGACTCAGAAAATGCCCTTCTTTAAGAAACTATAATTGAAAAACACCTAATATCATAGGTAAGAAAAAAAATCATAGATTTATGAAGCCCAGTGTATGCAACTAGCGCCCTCTAGTTTGAAACTTAAAAATTTCTGCAAATTCTTATTTCTTGCTCATAAAAACGTAACATTGCCCACTTTCAATTCGATTCATTAAACCGTTTTAAAATTAGGGCTTATTTTAACTTTTACTTTCAACACCCTGTATCTCTAGAACGAGTAACAATCCGAAAAAACGTATATGACTTAATCGGCTTAGTTTGATGTCTAGTATCTCCAGTTACTCTACGGCCCATAAGTTACCGGACACCCCGTATATATTAATGGAATAAGTATATCAAAATTGAAAATAATATCCAAAGTACTTTCGGAGATATTATAAAATACCACTTAAAAGTAAAAAAAAATTAAGACTTTGGACAAATGCTTGTATGAACTTTTCTTCATAAAACGACCTAAGGAATCACACCCTGAAATATAAGCACGTTATTAGGTAACACCCTGTATACAACCAATACTTGTAATATTAGTAGATTTTGTATTCTATATTAAAATTATCATATATTGTTTTGCTTTTAGCCTGATGGTAGCATAGATTTAGAAGCCATTATAGGATTATTGGGCAGTTTAAGCACTGTAAGTTAAAACACTTACTTTAAATTATTTTTTCATCATGTAACGTAATCTATTTTTTTAGCAAAATCCAGATGGAACTTACGACTTTAATGGCTTAACAGAAATATTAAGAAGTTTCTTTGGGGTAAGCAGTTAATTAATATTTATTTAGTTTAAAGGTGGTCTACAATTTACATTGAATAACAGAAGAGTTTTGGACCGCCACTAACGTCATTGACTTTGGTATTAAGGATTAAAAAATTAGATAAAATAACAACCTGACATCCTATATATAGAGGGAAGTGGCCTAAGAGTATACACCTAATATGTTTTGATTGGTAATTAGCAAATGTTTACTGCAAGATGTGAAAAAAAAAATAGTTTTCAATTCGTTAAATATTTTTTTTTAATACACGTGATTTAAAGTTTGAAAATAACTAAAACGTATTTTTTTTATGTTTTCAAATAATTACACTTACGTACTCTTGAGAATGGCTTGCCTTAAGAGTACGCAGGGGCATGCTCAAGAGTACGCATGTGTAAACTAAGTGCAGAAATCGCAGAAAAATTCCCCGCCTGAATAAAAAGTGCACTCTTCGTGCACTTGGGCGCACTCAAAACATTGAATCCAGTCTTTATCCGGTGGGTCCCTAAATGTCTCGTTGCACGCGGGGCAAAAAATTTCACATTCGACATCTCCTTTAGATGATGTTGAAGGTTGGGGTTCTTGTTCTTTAGTGAACTTCAACGCTTTATTTTTCTTTACTGGTAATTTTTAAATTTATGTTTTCTTTACTGTTTTTACTCTTTCAACCGCCGCTGTTTCTTGAAGGCTTTTTTTAAAGGGACAACTTGTGCGAACTCTTGAGAAGGTATAAATGACTTTACTAGTAGGTGTGTTTCCCTGATTCTAGACCACCAGGATATATGGATATACCCCCCTACCACTCACCTATGAATATCCCCCCACTCTCACCCCCACCATATCCCCCCACTCTCACCCCACCATATCCCCCCAACCCTTCACACACATACATCCTCCTACCATACCTCTCAACACATATTCATACATATTATAACTCGATTAATATCTATAGATATATCCTCCAACCATCCTCCATAACATAACCCCACACATAAGTCCCCCCACGCTTCACACCATACATATATCCTCCTACCACACAAAAATTCAGTTAACATCTTATGACAAATATGGTGCGCACATTTTGTTCAGAACCATCAATAGCGTTTCTTTTTAAAAGGTTACGTTGTCTGGTGATATGATGTTGATGTTGGGTAGGGATATAACCTTCCACCATACCACACCCCTATATAACCTTCCACCATGTATATATCATCCCTCATACATATTCTAACTCAATCCATATCAATGGATATATTTTTCCACACATATATCCCCTTACCCAAAAATAATAATAATTTGTATTGGGATAACCCGTTGATTAAATAAATTATTATTACTTTTGGCTAGGGATATAACCTTTCACCGTGTATATATCCCCCTACCACACCCCTCATACATATTCTAACTCAATCAATATCAATGGATATATTATATTATCCTTCCACACATGTATCCCCCCACCCAAAAATAATAATAATTTGTACTGGGTGTAACCCGTTGATTAAATAAATTATTATTATTATTAAAAATAATACATTGACCGGAAATATTTAATGTATCTTGTTTTTTGAAAAAAGTCATTGACAGTTCAATCTAAGATGACTGGAATTTATTAATTTATCTAATTCTCACACGGATATAATAATACTAATAATAATGTCTTTAGGTTTACCGCAATAGAGTCTTATTACATAAATGTTTTCAATATGACATAGCATGCTAATAGATTTAATACAAAAAAATAATTCTTAATGTTATAGGCAATTACATAACTATAAAATGTAATATCATTTTCCAGGTATAATTTGCTGACAGTATATAAAAAATATAATTAGTCTCTAGTTTTTATGTGTTATATAAGTCTTTAGAGTGAATGCGTACACTGGAATGTAAATCCTTTAAATTATTTTATTAGCTATTTACAAAAAGGACTTAATTAATACCACGTTACTAACTAATACAACAAAAACTAAATATGTATATTACATACCCCCTTTGATTTCACTGTTAAATCTTCCACAATTATAATAGAACACATTATATTATTATTTCACTGTAAATTATTATTAGGACACACAAGTTCATTTTATCTTGGTTAAAAATGTTATATAAGCGAGACCTTCAAACAGACGTAAAAGGAAAGTTGTCTCTTCCGTGACATTCTAAGACTAGAAGATTTCGACGATTCGGAATTAAAATATAACTTGATAATAATATTTTACTCGATTTACAAATGGAAAATTAAAATTTGGTATGAATAATATACCAGATGTCTCATTTATGAATGATCATATCTCAGAAACCATTGAACATAGAAACTCGGGGAAAAAATTCTTAATAGAAGTGAAATTCTAAATTTCTTCGAAACTTGCCACATTAAGGTACACCTTTGGTAACATCATTTTAGTAAACTTAAGTTTGATCATACGGTATAATTAGGACATGATAATCGAAAAGTAGATTAAATTTTCAAGGCAAAACGTGAAAACCAAAATACAATTCGATATAATATACCGAGTGTCCCATTATGGATATGGATGACCATATCTCGAAAACTATTGGATATAGAAACTCAGGCAAAAAATATTCGTAATTAAGGTGACTAAGAAAAAATGTTGGAAATGATTTCTAAGTTCGCATTTTGCCGCCAGAGGACACAATTGAAAATTAAATATTGAAATTCTTAATTTCTCCGAAAATTGTCACATTAAGGTATACCTTTGGTAACATCATTAGAAAGCTTAGACAATTCTGCATCATGTTTGGTTTAAGCCTTATTGACATACCAACCTTAATAAGAGTTGGGGAAGCTATTGAAAGTGTAATCATTTAAATTGCTGTAACTTCTAAACGACTTATTCGATTTTAGTAAACTTAAGTTTGTTTAAAATAGAAAGATAAGTATTTTTAATTGCAGTATCCATTGGTACACGATATTTCCTAAAAAATTGTTAGAGGAACAATTTGTAAGTAATAAAAATAGTTTTTTGATTTTATCAGGATTCCAGAGGATGCAATCCAAATCCAAAAAACATGTATCATAAAAAATATTGGTTATTTAAAAGAGCACACAATCCATTTAACATCATCATTTAGTTTGTATTAGTGTCTAGCACAGTATAGTATAGTTATATAATAATAATAATATTTAATAATAATAATAATAATAATAATAATAATAATAATAATAATAATAATAATAATAATAATAATCGATATAGGTTGCTCACTAACACACAACCTCTCTAAAACCGAATCGAAGAAGAAGACCAAGTACTCGAATTTGACTATAGAGATCAAAAATATATGGAAGCTAGATAAAATAGACATAATTCCGATCATAATATCGGTGGAGGGAGCTATGACGAAAAATTTCAAGCCCAACTTGGAAAAACTGGGCCTTTCAGGTTATTTATATCAACTAATCCATCCAGTACAGGTTAAGATGAATTTCTTCTCTGTACTGTAAATAATACCAGCAATACCAACAAGAAGCTGAGAAACAAAACATTGAAAACATTATAATATTAATAATAATAATAATAATAATAATAATAATAATAATAATAATAATAATAATAATAATAATAATAATAATAATAATAATAATAATAATAATAATAATAATATTAATAATAATAACTGGCTGGAACTGGCAATTAAATTACAACTTCTACAGGAGGAAAAAATGCCATACTACCAGTACACTCCGGAATCAATTCTGGAAAACAATAACTTCAGACTATACTGGGACCGCACCATCTTAATTGACCAAACTGTTAATCATAATAGACCTGATATTGTTTTAGTAGATTGAAGAGCCAGAAATACTACGCTTATAGAAATAGCCATCCCAAACACTAACAACTTGATTCTGAAAAACGCTGAAAAAATTGCAAAATATCGAGAACTTGAAGGATGCCTACAGAGACAATGGCAGATGAATACCGTCAGAACAGTGCCAATTATAATGTCATCAACTGGGGTGGTCCCAAAGAGCCTCCTGAAAAACATCAAAGAACTGGGACTTAACGACCAACTTTACAAGGTTCTACAGAAGGCAGTACTACTCTCCACAGCCCAAACCGTCAGAAAATTTGTGGGATCCAACAAGGACAATCGTCGCCGTGGGCCCGATAACAGGGAAAGGACCCCCACAGAGCTTAATCCTTTTGATATCTAAGATATCTGGGATAAGTGAATGTTCCCCTGCGAGGGAGTGCGAAGCCGTAAGGCTAAGTCATAATAATAATAATAAAAATAATAATAATAATAATAATAATAATAATAATAATAATAATAATAATGATAATAATAATAATAATAATAATAATAATAATAATAATAATAATAATAATAATAATAATAATAATAATAATAATAATAATAATAAATGGAAAACATAAATAAGACCGTCAATTTTAATGAAAAAAAACAAGATTTTCACGTTATTTGTATCATACAAATGATAACAGAAAAGCAAGAGAGAATGATTATAAACAGTATATTGGATCGATACCGTTTTCAAAATAGAATAAGGTATACAGAAAAGCTGTTAAAGGATGTATTTGGAGCAAAGGGATAGAAATTAAATATACAATGAACGTGTAATTTAGTTTTTATTTTTAAAATATATACAATAATTAAATTAATTCGCTTTATTATATCCACGAATTGTGTAAATTTACTTAAACTTACTTTCTTACCCTTTCACATTTTTGGATCTCCCCAGGAAACGCTTCAAACCCAGTAAAAAATGTTCATTCAAAACGAACAAAATCAATCAATTCCAGTACAGCAATCAGAATTAATATGTAATCCTCCACTAGATACTGCATACCGTAACTAAAGATCGACAATTTATCAATGCAGACAGGTCGACAATCTAAATAAATTTGCTAACGTCATCAGACTTTTTTTATGAATTTTATTCCAGTGACTCGAACCACCATTTCGACGCTTTACCAAATTAGCCAGGACAACAATCTAAATATATATAATCAGGTCTAAGAGGTTCTTGCTCGTGACGTCAGACTTTTTTTATAAATTTTATTACTAAGGCTTGAACCATCAACATTTCAACAATTCGACTACCAGTTCGGCGCTTTACCAACTTAGTCCAGCTTTGCCCTGCTTCCTCTACTTTGACCTGGTTCGCCCCGCAGCACTCCACTCCAAGAAAGATATCGCAAAATTAAATGTATCAATAAAATATCATAACCCAAATCCTGATATCAATAAACGTACATTATTTTATGTGTCGCACCCAATTGGAGGCGTTCCTATCGACCTTAATAAAAACAATTAGTCATTCCTTAATAGTCAGAAGCCAAATTTGATTGATTTGATCAAATAATAATGTCCCTGTACAAATAATTACCTTAAAACCAATTTTTTTAAATATTCGTTATAAAGCACGATATAGACATACATGTGATTTATATACTTGAGAAACATTTGACCCGCTCTCTTAAGCCTTAGAAATATTTAATAATAATAATAATAATAATAATAATAATAATAATAATAATAATAATACCGAATCGGAGAAGAAGACCAAGTACTCGAATTTGGCTATAGAGATAAAAAATATATGGAAGCTAGATAAAATCGACATAATTCCGATCATAATATCGGTGGAGGGAGCTATGACGAAAAATTTCAAGCCCAACTTGGAAAAACTGGGCCTATCAGGTTATTTATACCAACTAATCCAGAAAAGCGTCATCCTCCAAACATGTCATATAGTACGGAAGTTCCTAAACAGTACAGGTTAAGATGAATTTCTTCTCTGTACTGTAAATAATACCAGCAATACCAACAAAAACCTGTGAAAACTAACATTGAGAAAAATAATAATAATAAATATATTTATTTGTGCCAAAACACGTTTCGGACTTAAAAATCAACAATAATATCTAATAAGTGCAAAATTATCGTGTACCTATCAATTTTCTTTTGGTTTCACAGCCAACTGAAGCTGATAACTTTGGAAAGGAATTTAGAAATATTGTTTGAATCCATTTAAATTAAATAACCAAATAACCATTGATGATAGTAACATATCATTTGACACAAAAAAAGATAGGATTTTGATTAACAATTCACAATTTTTATCAAAAGAAGAAAATCAATGTCTGATCATAAAATACTAGATTATACAGAGCATCCTAACTATATTTCCAAATACATCTCCAAGGTAACCAGCTGGCCTATGGACCTTATGGGTACCGTGGATTGGTGAGAAGTCTGTAGCGCCGTTATTATAATTTATGTAAATAATATCAACAGTGATAGAAAGACGTATTTTTAATTTTAAAATCGTTTTAAACGTATCTAAAATCATGGCTTATAAAATTATTATAGTTTGAAAAAATATTTTTAGCGGACATCTAATGAAAATTATATAGCAGCCAAATTTCAAACAGTGTTTAAAAATATATTTTTATTCTTACAATTTTGTTGTATGTAAATCATTCTTAGTTCGCTTACATGGTATGCAGATTTTGTTTTAAAAGGAGTTTCTTATAAGGAAATAGATTTAAATTTGAACTACATAAAATATAGCATGGTCTTTGCGGTCCCCCATTTTATTTAGGTTCGTACTCACATATGTGTATATTTGATAATATTGACTGCAATATAGATAATGTTTCTAGGGTTATCAGTTAAATTGTAAAATAAATAACAAGCTTTGTTTGTTGACGTCTCGGTTAATTTAATTTAAAACGTAAACAAAAAACTACAAAATAAAGTTCGGAATTATAAATTCACTAGAAATCGAAAAACTTCCACACTATTAAATTAAAAAGAAGATGGATTCTAATATAGTACTATTAATTAGGTATGTTGAAAAATAAATAAAACCTGTAAGGAAATATGTAAGTTTATTGACAAATAATTTATTAAAATATATATTTACATATATTACAATTTTTATAAAATAATAATAACATTGATCAGAACACGACCATACCATATTTGTGGGGGTATCTTGTCATTTCTTACCATTCTTTCGAATTTGGCTTTTTTCCTCTTCGTTCGCAGCCAGGACCATTCCCGAGAGGACCTACAGCTTAAAGTGGGTTCCGAACCACGATCCTCGGCCATGCGACATCCCAAGAGCTATCAACATTTGGTTTCTTGCCATTACATGACCTACTAATTGAGGGGTGTGTATCTTCTTCTGCACCCACAAGATGTCCGATCTCATGCGACCTGGTTACCGGTGTAAATGGGTGGGTTGGGACTGTTGGGAGATGATACCTTTTACACTCTTCCCAGCATTCATAAATCCGCCCAATTTCGGATATACTTTTTTATTGCACGTATACCCACTCCGAGAATCGAACCCGGGTCGCCACGGTCGAATGTCAGTAACTCGCCTCTGTGCCGCCGCAGCGGTCTTTGGGGGTATCTATTTTGTGAGTTTTATTTGTTACTACTTACAGTATCATTACCAAAATACGGCTGACACATCAAACTTAAAAATATCAATTAATTAACTAACATATAAGTTAGCTAATGATAATTTTCTGTTTCGAGATTTTTAATTGATGCTTTTAAATACAAAGATTACTTAAAATTTTGGTATTGTTAAAATGTTCGACTTTCTTTGCGACTTTCTCGAGATAGAAAAACAGCGCATTTGTGTTATGTCAACCTTTTTTTATATTATATTTGCTATGGACACCCCAAATGATATCAATTTAATGCTATGGTAGGTATCCTTTAAGATTTCTGCAAAACATTATTATTCATTACCTAAAATTAGGAAGGGAGGAATTTTTATCTAAAAAATGGTACTTTTATTTCTGGTTTGCAATATGTAAGTTCTGTTTGGTGTGCAATAATACATTACACATTTTGTCCCATTCAGTTCTCCGCTTTAAATTTCTTCGTCTGAGGAAGTCACCCTTGATATATATGAGTATACTGAAATTATTAACCAAAATTAATTAATTAAGCAAAAAGAAAAAAATTATATAATGCTTACCTACAGTTCCAGGTTTACGATGATCAATAATACATTTCACATAAACTCAGGAGCTGAGGTGCTGCTATCACTAACACCCACCCCTACCTCGCAACACATGCTATATTAAAATATAATAAATGCTTGTTAATGTTTTGAAACACAAGATTAATAACTACAATAAAAAAATACTAGAACAATATATAATATAGAAAATTAGCTATGACTGTGTACACGCTAAACGAATGGAAGAAAAAATATTTGTATTACGTGAAATATAACAGGCTACGTACTATATATATATTATTATACATCTTCTCTATCACCTCGGCTCTTATTCGAACCCCATACAGCTCTCCACTATATATTTCTTCCCCATGAGAGGCTACTCGCGAAATATGTGTATATGTGAGTGAACTAAAATAATTAGCAAAAATTAATTAAACATAAGAGAAAAAGAAAAAAAAATATATAGTTTACTTACAGTTCCAGGTTTACGGCTTCGAACCTCCTTAAATACGGCCACCGTAATTCACAGCCACTTGAATCTTGGGAGCGAACTCCTCAAAGATTCGCCAATCCCAACTAGAATATAAGATTATACTGTATTTACAGCTTAAACTATCTTTTTATTAAGTTAATATTTAAATAAATAATAGCGTTTATACTTTTTGTAATTACATTAATTAGTTCTACTTACTAATATACTGTGAAGACGAACTGGATACATTTTAATAATGTAATAATAATTGTCTACTGTATATATACCAAAAATTTTAAAAGTTAACTCAATCATGCAATAAATTAGAAAATTAGCACTGAATTAATTTGTACCAAATTAAATATCCCTGTAATATTTAAATAATAACGTGATTAATATTAAAATTTGAATTTTCAATAAAAAACTGCTTCTATCTTGCGATAACAACGATGTATTTTTTATATAAAATCGCAAAATAGTCTCATGTTAAAGAAAAGTGGGAAAATATCAGGTGAAGGCTGATAACGCTGTAAACATCAACATCATATCACCAGACAACGTAACCTTTTAAAAAGAAACGCTATTGATGGTTCTGAACAAAATGAGCGCACCATATTTGTTATAAGATGCATGTTAACTACATTTTTTGTGTGGTAGGAGGATATATGTATGGTGTGAAGCGTGGAGGGACTTATGTGTGAGGTTATGTTATGGAGGATGGTGGGAGGATATATCCATAGATATTAATCGAGTTATAATATGTATGAATATGTGTTGAGAGGTATGGTAGGAGGATGTATGTGTGTGAAGGGTTGGGGGGATATGGTGGGGTGAGAGTGGGGGGATATGGTGGGGGTGAGAGTGGGGGGATATTCATCGGTCAGTGGTAGGGGGGTATGTATAGGCTGGGATATATGGATATATCCAAGCCTACATACCCCCCTACCACTGACCGATGAATATCCCCCCACTCTCACCCCCACCATATCCCCCCACTCTCACCCCACCATATCCCCCCAACCCTTCACACACATACATCCTCCTACCATACCTCTCAACACATATTCATACATATTATAACTCGATTAATATCTATGGATATATCCTCCCACCATCCTCCATAACATAACCTCACACATAAGTCCCTCCACGCTTCACACCATACATATATCCTCCTACCACACAAAAAATGTAGTTAACATGCATCTTATAACAAATATGGTGCGCTCATTTTGTTCAGAACCATCAATAGCGTTTCTTTTTAAAAGGTTACGTTGTCTGGTGATATGATGTTGATGTTTACAGCGTTATCAGCCTTCACCTGATATTTTCCCACTTTTCTTTAACATGAGACTATTTTGCGATTTTATATAAAAAATACATCGTTGTTATCGCAAGATAGAAGCAGTTTTTTATTGAAAATTCAAATTTTAATATTAATCACGTTATTATTTAAATATTACAGGGATATTTAATTTGGTACAAATTAATTCAGTGCTAATTTTCTAATTTATTGCATGATTGAGTTAACTTTTAAAATTTTTGGTATATATACAGTAGACAATTATTATTACATTATTAAAATGTATTCAGTTCGTCTTCACAGTATATTAGTAAGTAGAACTAATTAATGTAATTACAAAAAGTATAAACGCTATTATTTATTTAAATATTAACTTAATAAAAAGATAGTTTAAGCTGTAAATACAGTATAATCTTATATTCTAGTTGGGATTGGCGAATCTTTGAGGAGTTCGCTCCCAAGATTCAAGTGGCTGTGAATTACGGTGGCCGTATTTAAGGAGGTTCGAAGCCGTAAACCTGGAACTGTAAGTAAACTATATATTTTTTTTTCTTTTTCTCTTATGTTTAATTAATTTTTGCTAATTATTTTAGTTCACTCACATATACACATATTTCGCGAGTAGCCTCTCATGGGGAAGAAATATATAGTGGAGAGCTGTATGGGGTTCGAATAAGAGCCGAGGTGATAGAGAAGATGTATAATAATATATATATAGTACGTAGCCTGTTATATTTCACGTAATACAAATATTTTTTCTTCCATTCGTTTAGCGTGTACACAGTCATAGCTAATTTTCTATATTATATATTGTTCTAGTATTTTTTTATTGTAGTTATTAATCTTGTGTTTCAAAACATTAACAAGCATTTATTATATTTTAATATAGCATGTGTTGCGAGGTAGGGGTGGGTGTTAGTGATAGCAGCACCTCAGCTCCTGAGTTTATGTGAAATGTATTATTGATCATCGTAAACCTGGAACTGTAGGTAAGCATTATATAATTTTTTTCTTTTTGCTTAATTAATTAATTTTGGTTAATAATTTCAGTATACTCATATATATCAAGGGTGACTTCCTCAGACGAAGAAATTTAAAGCGGAGAACTGAATGGGACAAAATGTGTAATGTATTATTGCACACCAAACAGAACTTACATATTGCAAACCAGAAATAAAAGTACCATTTTTTAGATAAAAATTCCTCCCTTCCTAATTTTAGGTAATGAATAATAATGTTTTGCAGAAATCTTAAAGGATACCTACCATAGCATTAAATTGATATCATTTGGGGTGTCCATAGCAAATATAATATAAAAAAAGGTTGACATAACACAAATGCGCTGTTTTTCTATCTCGAGAAAGTCGCAAAGAAAGTCGAACATTTTAACAATACCAAAATTTTAAGTAATCTTTGTATTTAAAAGCATCAATTAAAAATCTCGAAACAGAAAATTATCATTAGCTAACTTATATGTTAGTTAATTAATTGATATTTTTAAGTTTGATGTGTCAGCCGTATTTTGGTAATGATACTGTAAGTAGTAACAAATAAAACTCACAAAATAGATACCCCCAAAGACCGCTGCGGCGGCACAGAGGCGAGTTACTGACATTCGACCGTGGCGACCCGGGTTCGATTCTCGGAGTGGGTATACGTGCAATAAAAAAGTATATCCGAAATTGGGCGGATTTATGAATGCTGGGAAGAGTGTAAAAGGTATCATCTCCCAACAGTCCCAACCCACCCATTTACACCGGTAACCAGGTCGCATGAGATCGGACATCTTGTGGGTGCAGAAGAAGATACACACCCCTCAATTAGTAGGTCATGTAATGGCAAGAAACCAAATGTTGATAGCTCTTGGGATGTCGCATGGCCGAGGATCGTGGTTCGGAACCCACTTTAAGCTGTAGGTCCTCTCGGGAATGGTCCTGGCTGCGAACGAAGAGGAAAAAAGCCAAATTCGAAAGAATGGTAAGAAATGACAAGATACCCCCACAAATATGGTATGGTCGTGTTCTGATCAATGTTATTATTATTTTATAAAAATTGTAATATATGTAAATATATATTTTAATAAATTATTTGTCAATAAACTTACATATTTCCTTACAGGTTTTATTTATTTTTCAACATACCTAATTAATAGTACTATATTAGAATCCATCTTCTTTTTAATTTAATAGTGTGGAAGTTTTTCGATTTCTAGTGAATTTATAATTCCGAACTTTATTTTGTAGTTTTTTGTTTACGTTTTAAATTAAATTAACCGAGACGTCAACAAACAAAGCTTGTTATTTATTTTACAATTTAACTGATAACCCTAGAAACATTATCTATATTGCAGTCAATATTATCAAATATACACATATGTGAGTACGAACCTAAATAAAATGGGGGACCGCAAAGACCATGCTATATTTTATGTAGTTCAAATTTAAATCTATTTCCTTATAAGAAACTCCTTTTAAAACAAAATCTGCATACCATGTAAGCGAACTAAGAATGATTTACATACAACAAAATTGTAAGAATAAAAATATATTTTTAAACACTGTTTGAAATTTGGCTGCTATATAATTTTCATTAGATGTCCGCTAAAAATATTTTTTCAAACTATAATAATTTTATAAGCCATGATTTTAGATACGTTTAAAACGATTTTAAAATTAAAAATACGTCTTTCTATCACTGTTGATATTATTTACATAAATTATAATAACGGCGCTACAGACTTCTCACCAATCCACGGTACCCATAAGGTCCATAGGCCAGCTGGTTACCTTGGAGATGTATTTGGAAATATAGTTAGGATGCTCTGTATAATCTAGTATTTTATGATCAGACATTGATTTTCTTCTTTTGATAAAAATTGTGAATTGTTAATCAAAATCCTATCTTTTTTTGTGTCAAATGATATGTTACTATCATCAATGGTTATTTGGTTATTTAATTTAAATGGATTCAAACAATATTTCTAAATTCCTTTCCAAAGTTATCAGCTTCAGTTGGCTGTGAAACCAAAAGAAAATTGATAGGTACACGATAATTTTGCACTTATTAGATATTATTGTTGATTTTTAAGTCCGAAACGTGTTTTGGCACAAATAAATATATTTATTATTATTATTTTTCTCAATGTTAGTTTTCACAGGTTTTTGTTGGTATTGCTGGTATTATTTACAGTACAGAGAAGAAATTCATCTTAACCTGTACTGTTTAGGAACTTCCGTACTATATGACATGTTTGGAGGATGACGCTTTTCTGGATTAGTTGGTATAAATAACCTGATAGGCCCAGTTTTTCCAAGTTGGGCTTGAAATTTTTCGTCATAGCTCCCTCCACCGATATTATGATCGGAATTATGTCGATTTTATCTAGCTTCCATATATTTTTTATCTCTATAGCCAAATTCGAGTACTTGGTCTTCTTCTCCGATTCGGTATTATTATTATTATTATTATTATTATTATTATTATTATTATTATTAAATATTTCTAAGGCTTAAGAGAGCGGGTCAAATGTTTCTCAAGTATATAAATCACATGTATGTCTATATCGTGCTTTATAACGAATATTTAAAAAAATTGGTTTTAAGGTAATTATTTGTACAGGGACATTATTATTTGATCAAATCAATCAAATTTGGCTTCTGACTATTAAGGAATGACTAATTGTTTTTATTAAGGTCGATAGGAACGCCTCCAATTGGGTGCGACACATAAAATAATGTACGTTTATTGATATCAGGATTTGGGTTATGATATTTTATTGATACATTTAATTTTGCGATATCTTTCTTGGAGTGGAGTGCTGCGGGGCGAACCAGGTCAAAGTAGAGGAAGCAGGGCAAAGCTGGACTAAGTTGGTAAAGCGCCGAACTGGTAGTCGAATTGTTGAAATGTTGATGGTTCAAGCCTTAGTAATAAAATTTATAAAAAAAGTCTGACGTCACGAGCAAGAACCTCTTAGACCTGATTATATATATTTAGATTGTTGTCCTGGCTAATTTGGTAAAGCGTCGAAATGGTGGTTCGAGTCACTGGAATAAAATTCATAAAAAAAGTCTGATGACGTTAGCAAATTTATTTAGATTGTCGACCTGTCTGCATTGATAAATTGTCGATCTTTAGTTACGGTATGCAGTATCTAGTGGAGGATTACATATTAATTCTGATTGCTGTACTGGAATTGATTGATTTTGTTCGTTTTGAATGAACATTTTTTACTGGGTTTGAAGCGTTTCCTGGGGAGATCCAAAAATGTGAAAGGGTAAGAAAGTAAGTTTAAGTAAATTTACACAATTCGTGGATATAATAAAGCGAATTAATTTAATTATTGTATATATTTTAAAAATAAAAACTAAATTACACGTTCATTGTATATTTAATTTCTATCCCTTTGCTCCAAATACATCCTTTAACAGCTTTTCTGTATACCTTATTCTATTTTGAAAACGGTATCGATCCAATATACTGTTTATAATCATTCTCTCTTGCTTTTCTGTTATCATTTGTATGATACAAATAACGTGAAAATCTTGTTTTTTTTCATTAAAATTGACGGTCTTATTTATGTTTTCCATTTATTATTATTATTATTATTATTATTATTATTATTATTATTATTATTATTATTATTATTATTATTATTATTATTATTATTATCATTATTATTATTATTATTATTATTATTATTATTATTATTATTATTTTTATTATTATTATTATGACTTAGCCTTACGGCTTCGCACTCCCTCGCAGGGGAACATTCACTTATCCCAGATATCTTAGATATCAAAAGGATTAAGCTCTGTGGGGGTCCTTTCCCTGTTATCGGGCCCACGGCGACGATTGTCCTTGTTGGATCCCACAAATTTTCTGACGGTTTGGGCTGTGGAGAGTAGTACTGCCTTCTGTAGAACCTTGTAAAGTTGGTCGTTAAGTCCCAGTTCTTTGATGTTTTTCAGGAGGCTCTTTGGGACCACCCCAGTTGATGACATTATAATTGGCACTGTTCTGACGGTATTCATCTGCCATTGTCTCTGTAGGCATCCTTCAAGTTCTCGATATTTTGCAATTTTTTCAGCGTTTTTCAGAATCAAGTTGTTAGTGTTTGGGATGGCTATTTCTATAAGCGTAGTATTTCTGGCTCTTCAATCTACTAAAACAATATCAGGTCTATTATGATTAACAGTTTGGTCAATTAAGATGGTGCGGTCCCAGTATAGTCTGAAGTTATTGTTTTCCAGAATTGATTCCGGAGTGTACTGGTAGTATGGCATTTTTTCCTCCTGTAGAAGTTGTAATTTAATTGCCAGTTCCAGCCAGTTATTATTATTAATATTATTATTATTATTATTATTATTATTATTATTATTATTATTATTATTATTATTATTATTATTATTATTATTATTATTATTATTATTATTATTATTATTAATATTATAATGTTTTCAATGTTTTGTTTCTCAGCTTCTTGTTGGTATTGCTGGTATTATTTACAGTACAGAGAAGAAATTCATCTTAACCTGTACTGGATGGATTAGTTGATATAAATAACCTGAAAGGCCCAGTTTTTCCAAGTTGGGCTTGAAATTTTTCGTCATAGCTCCCTCCACCGATATTATGATCGGAATTATGTCTATTTTATCTAGCTTCCATATATTTTTGATCTCTATAGTCAAATTCGAGTACTTGGTCTTCTTCTTCGATTCGGTTTTAGAGAGGTTGTGTGTTAGTGAGCAACCTATATCGATTATTATTATTATTATTATTATTATTATTATTATTATTATTATTATTATTATTATTATTAAATATTATTATTATTATATAACTATACTATACTGTGCTAGACACTAATACAAACTAAATGATGATGTTAAATGGATTGTGTGCTCTTTTAAATAACCAATATTTTTTATGATACATGTTTTTTGGATTTGGATTGCATCCTCTGGAATCCTGATAAAATCAAAAAACTATTTTTATTACTTACAAATTGTTCCTCTAACAATTTTTTAGGAAATATCGTGTACCAATGGATACTGCAATTAAAAATACTTATCTTTCTATTTTAAACAAACTTAAGTTTACTAAAATCGAATAAGTCGTTTAGAAGTTACAGCAATTTAAATGATTACACTTTCAATAGCTTCCCCAACTCTTATTAAGGTTGGTATGTCAATAAGGCTTAAACCAAACATGATGCAGAATTGTCTAAGCTTTCTAATGATGTTACCAAAGGTATACCTTAATGTGACAATTTTCGGAGAAATTAAGAATTTCAATATTTAATTTTCAATTGTGTCCTCTGGCGGCAAAATGCGAACTTAGAAATCATTTCCAACATTTTTTCTTAGTCACCTTAATTACGAATATTTTTTGCCTGAGTTTCTATATCCAATAGTTTTCGAGATATGGTCATCCATATCCATAATGGGACACTCGGTATATTATATCGAATTGTATTTTGGTTTTCACGTTTTGCCTTGAAAATTTAATCTACTTTTCGATTATCATGTCCTAATTATACCGTATGATCAAACTTAAGTTTACTAAAATGATGTTACCAAAGGTGTACCTTAATGTGGCAAGTTTCGAAGAAATTTAGAATTTCACTTCTATTAAGAATTTTTTCCCCGAGTTTCTATGTTCAATGGTTTCTGAGATATGATCATTCATAAATGAGACATCTGGTATATTATTCATACCAAATTTTAATTTTCCATTTGTAAATCGAGTAAAATATTATTATCAAGTTATATTTTAATTCCGAATCGTCGAAATCTTCTAGTCTTAGAATGTCACGGAAGAGACAACTTTCCTTTTACGTCTGTTTGAAGGTCTCGCTTATATAACATTTTTAACCAAGATAAAATGAACTTGTGTGTCCTAATAATAATTTACAGTGAAATAATAATATAATGTGTTCTATTATAATTGTGGAAGATTTAACAGTGAAATCAAAGGGGGTATGTAATATACATATTTAGTTTTTGTTGTATTAGTTAGTAACGTGGTATTAATTAAGTCCTTTTTGTAAATAGCTAATAAAATAATTTAAAGGATTTACATTCCAGTGTACGCATTCACTCTAAAGACTTATATAACACATAAAAACTAGAGACTAATTATATTTTTTATATACTGTCAGCAAATTATACCTGGAAAATGATATTACATTTTATAGTTATGTAATTGCCTATAACATTAAGAATTATTTTTTTGTATTAAATCTATTAGCATGCTATGTCATATTGAAAACATTTATGTAATAAGACTCTATTGCGGTAAACCTAAAGACATTATTATTAGTATTATTATATCCGTGTGAGAATTAGATAAATTAATAAATTCCAGTCATCTTAGATTGAACTGTCAATGACTTTTTTCAAAAAACAAGATACATTAAATATTTCCGGTCAATGTATTATTTTTAATAATAATAATAATTTATTTAATCAACGGGTTACACCCAGTACAAATTATTATTATTTTTGGGTGGGGGGATACATGTGTGGAAGGATAATATAATATATCCATTGATATTGATTGAGTTAGAATATGTATGAGGGGTGTGGTAGGGGGATATATACACGGTGAAAGGTTATATCCCTAGCCAAAAGTAATAATAATTTATTTAATCAACGGGTTATCCCAATACAAATTATTATTATTTTTGGGTAAGGGGATATATGTGTGGAAAAATATATCCATTGATATGGATTGAGTTAGAATATGTATGAGGGATGATATATACATGGTGGAAGGTTATATAGGGGTGTGGTATGGTGGAAGGTTATATCCCTACCCAACATCAACATCATATCACCAGACAACGTAACCTTTTAAAAAGAAACGCTATTGATGGTTCTGAACAAAATGTGCGCACCATATTTGTCATAAGATGTTAACTGAATTTTTGTGTGGTAGGAGGATATATGTATGGTGTGAAGCGTGGGGGGACTTATGTGTGGGGTTATGTTATGGAGGATGGTTGGAGGATATATCCATAGATATTAATCGAGTTATAATATGTATGAATATGTGTTGAGAGGTATGGTAGGAGGATGTATGTGTGTGAAGGGTTGGGGGGATATGGTGGGGTGAGAGTGGGGGGATATGGTGGGGGTGAGAGTGGGGGGATATTCATAGGTGAGTGGTAGGGGGGTATATCCATATATCCTGGTGGTCTAGAATCAGGGAAACACACCTACTTTTACTTTCTCCATTTCCTTCGATATTGAATACATTAATATACCTTCAAATAATTATATGATTGTAATTAAGTACAACTAAAATAGGTACTTAAAAGATTACTTACATTTTATTCTCAACTTTGATAACATCTTTACAAAACTTAAATATTTTAGGGAGGTGCAGATGGAGGTGGTGGCTCAGATATTGGTTCTTTTACTGCCGGTCTACTTGGAGCTGTAATTAGAGGGGTCGCAAATCCTCCAGGCCCCGTAAGTAATATACCTATAGGAAAATTGATAGATTCATCCGATACTAGGTGGAAATCTATAACTATAGACTTAAGTACAGTAAAACACAAATTAAACTGCAAATTTCCACTATATTTAACTATGAAATGACATGGTTCGCTAACACTGTAGCTTCGTCAGATGACACCGATATCAGTGTCAAATAAAGGAAAAACCTATTGACAAACTATGAAACCAGATATTAAGTGGAACATAATCCTAAGTATACTAATTTCAATACTAGTGTTGATATTTTTTTTTCAACACTAGTGTTGAAATATTTTTTATTTCATTTTGTCCAGTAAATTAACTTACCATGTACTCATTTGCGGTCAGGTACTGTAATGTATTGCCCAGCAACCATCTTTTGTTTTCAGAAATAATGACTTTTTGCTTTGGATTTTTGACAAGTTGTCACTTAAAATTATAGGAAACAAAATGTTCAAGTACACATATTGTACCAACTATCAACTTTAGTAAATGAAAAATGTTACGCAACTACAGAATAGGCTTTCTTTTACAATTTTTTAAATAGTTTACTTAACTAAAGTTAGTAATTTTTATTTTGTATTCAATATATATCTATCGATACCAAATAACTTTGTGTAGATGCTTTAACTTGTAAAAGTATTTTCCTACGACCACCTATGAAAATGAGAAAAAAAGCACAATTAACTTGGCTCACAGGTTCAAATCCCATCAGTAGTATTTGACTTTAAACATTAAACAATTTATAGAATTAGGTATTTTGAATTGAAATCTTCCTTGTTGGATGAATTTTTAAAATTTAATCAAGGAAAGATGCATTAAACATAAATTTTATAAATGGCTTGTATTTCCACTCTAGAATTGAAATATTTTTTTCACAAATCAAAGGTTTTTTTAATAATTCTTTGTGCTCGTAGGAAAAATAGTGTACATTACTCGTGAGAAAGTGATTATTCTAGAACTCGGAGAATTTCCGCACTCGGCTGACGCCTCGTGCTAATATCAAGTATCACTTTCATCACTTGTTATGTAATATACTATATTTTTCTACCAACTTTAGTAAATGAAAAATATTACGCAACTACAGAATAGACTCTCTTTTACAATTTTTTAAATATTTTGCTTAACTAAAGTTAGTAATTTTTATTTTATTTAAACTATATATATTCTTTTTTTTATTTCTTTATTTTACTCAAATATAATTTTATCTATTTGACAGTGACAAGCAAAAGACAGTTACAATTTAAGGTCATGTGATAAACATTTCTATTAAATCTTTTTAAAAAGGATTATAAAGACAGGATGAAATAAAATATCATACGATACACGTCCGTTAGGTGTTATTACAGCACTCGTTTATATTCCAGACTCGGCTCCTACGTCGCCTCGTCCGTAAACCAACTCGTACTGTAATAAGTCACCTATCGGCCTTGTATAACGTAAAATACTATTCTTCGTGGTCATAGGAAAAATAGTGTACATTACTCGTGCGAAAGTGATTATTCTAAATCTAGGAGAATTTTCGCACTCTGCTTACACCTCGTGCTAAATATATCCTCATTTGAAAAGTATGACTTTCATCACTTGTTATGTAATATACTATTTTATCCTTAAAACAGCGCCTCTAGGGAGCTTTAAAAATAATAACATTTGGATATTAAAAGCACAATAAAAATCTTAAAAGATTCATTGTTAGGAAAGTACGAAATCCTATTGGCATACACCATAAGTTGTTTACCTCTCAAGTATTCTTATACTTAGTTAAGTACCTTTTTGCAAAATTTATGTAAAATATAAGTACCAGTACTGTAAATTTTTCTTAACACTTAAAGAACATGAGTAGTTTATTTACTTCCAAATAGTTAAATTATTCAATACGACACGTACTGTCAGACACTTGCGATGTTCAACATTACATTTCTTGTAAATATCAATACTTTTTGCTATTTTCGATAAATCAATTTATTCGTATTTTAAAGATAATTGCAACCCAGTTTATTTCTTTGTTGGCGACAAATTAACTTGTTTCAAAAATAAAACAATCAGCGGTAGATATACATTGCAAATTACACAATTATTGGTGTCACCGTAAGGTATTATAACTTATAATATAAAAAAACATATTTATTATTATGAATAACATTAAGCTTATTCGCCTAATGCTGTATTGTAGACGGTGTATTTTTAATAGCTATTTCTTTTTTAGAAAGGTGCGGGTATTCTAACAGGAAAGATTGTAACGGGTATCTTGCCAGCCTTGAGTGGACCAGTAAGTATAATAAAAAGTTATAGAAGCAGAGAATGTTTGCACAGCACTAAGAGTGCAATGAGTTTCCACCGTACGTAATAGATTGTATAAACCGTCTCACAATATTCCGTATATATAACTCACACAACGGATCTTGATTGCTTAAAAAAATTACCCAATTTATAATTATCAAAATCGGTTATTGACCAATTTCCTTTCATTAAAACTAAATTTAATGTACCAATAGTATTTATAAAATATACACCCAATTTAATTTGCAATGCAAGATGATACTGAAAATAACTAATTTTTAAGTTCAAAAATGTGCGGCACTGGTAAAATATCATGTTAAAACACATACATGTAGGTATTGTAAAAAATATTTGAAATTATTTTTTCTACCCTACTGCTCTACAGGGAAATGTTAAAATGTATTCCGGTTAACTGAACGAATATGACTGGCAAATCACAGTGGCCAATTACCTGGAAACTAAATTTACATGTTATAAATTTTACGAGTCGTTTTTTGACACTTGACAGACGTGAGGTTACAAATATACATACAAATCTGGTCAGATAAAATTCGTTCTTTTTTAATTTAAATTAAAACCTTTATCCCAGAGTCTATGCATACGAAAAATTCCTAAAGAGTGCACGTAATAGTGCGAGAATTGAAGGTATAATACCAAAATTAATACCATTTCTACCGAACTATTGATATTTTCTGACTGAACTATATTTGAGCACAGCACTTTCGTATATCAAAAACCTCCAGTTTTTCACTCATTTCTAGACAAGTACTACACATATTTAATTCATAAAAGGTACTATATACCTACAAAATTGAAATTTTTTACAAACCTTGGTTTTTTGCCATGCAAGTATTTGTCCAGCGTGATATTTTCGATATATTTTGTACGAGGATATAACCCAAATCGATCCTAAAACTTTAATTATATTATGCAACAGATATATAAAAAGGCTTTGAATATCAACATATGAAGAATTACAGATCTTTGGAAAAACTTAACAACCCTGCATTGGAGTTGGTTTGGCCGCCATTGTGGAGTTGTTGGTAAATCTATAGTATTTAATGTAGCGCTTGGACGACAGAGGTCCCTAAATCATGAATTTTAAGTCACAGTGTTATCGCATATTGTATTTCGTTATAAATTTCAATGATTGATTTTGTTGATTAATTTGGATTTTATCAATTTATGCAGTTTCTGTCTTTCTTGGTAACTATTTATTTATTATTTTTGTGTTTAATGCCTAGCAGAAATACTGTATATAATAATTTAAAATTTTAATTACATACCAACATTACTAGAATATCACCGCAATATATACAAACAAACTAAATAAGGGCGATGCGGCGTGCGTGCATATGTAAAAGAAATAAAAGTTTTTATGCAAATACAATGCGTATATTTGGTAATAGTTTTTCTTTGTCTAATCCTAAAATGTTTAGCGATAGTAAATCACGGAGCGGTTTGGATAATCCCTTCAGCAGAGTACAAAATAATCTATGCCCTGCCTTCTACACCGACACTAGGAAATAAAATAAATAATAAAACAAGTTAAAAATATCACAAACTGTGGATGTCGAAAAACTACATCTCTATTTATTTTTTCTACATCAATCAATGTTTTGACACACTTGAGATTTTCTTCGAGTAAGGACGACTATAAATATGGGCATTTTCAGTTAGGTTATTTGTGCCAAAACTTTTAAAACATACGTTATGGATCCCTAATGCCCGTATTCTCCATTTTTTCATAAAGCAGACTTAATTTAAGCTTCCTTAAATTTTAAAGCTGGCTTAAATTAAATTTGATAAGCACCGTAGAAAATTTTTGGTTACTTAACTAAGCCATATTTGGAGCGGACAACGACGCGGTTATTCTCTTCTTTTTTTAAGAGATAATGGCTGCAGCAACGAACGACACTCTACGCCTACTTTGTGTTATCGTTACTAACTTTGTATTGTGGGTTTTTAACCTTAGCTTTCAAAACATTTTCAAATTTCAACTGACATATATGGGCAAGGGCCTGTCAACATATTAAGCACCAGTTCCCGCAGATCACCGAAGTCAAGCGGTGTCGAGCGCGGTTAGTACTTGGGCGGGTGACCGCTTGGGAACACGGCGTGCTCTTGCCTCAGGGAAGAGTGTAAAATGAATCGACACTTAGCCATCCTATTCACGCCGGACAGGCCGGATGAGATCGGATATCTCGTAGGATGAAGGTGCCGTTTCACACTCCCCAGTCGGTAGATCACATTTGTGGTCGATGACCGGTTCAAGATGGCCTACGTAGTCGGCGAACCGTAAAAAAAAAAAAAAAAAATCAACTGACATAAAATTTTCTTTTTTTCATAATTTTCCTTTTCCTGCTACAATGGAGGAAAAAAAGGTGCTGTAAATTTATATATTCAGAAAAATCATTTCTATTGAGATTAATCGCTGACAAATATGCGATAAGTCTTGAGGACAAAAAAAACCTACCTTGTTTCCGTAAAAAAACGGGAAGAAGTGTGGAAATTCGTTGAGGAAGACTTTAATGCGGTAAATCCTTCAAATAACTATCGGGATGCTAATCAGCTAAATAAACTATACTGTAATAAGAAGAAAGAGCTGCGTAAAAAAGTGGCAGAGGAGAAAAAGAACATTTTTTTGACTGGCGCTGGACCGCCCACAAAAACTGCTTTTACAAGATGATGGTAATAATATACTTCTCGTTCGTAGATTCTTTTGGAAAATCCAAGATCTATAACATCCAAAATATCTCCATCGTTCTCAATAAATATTTCATCTTCAATTTCCATATATAACTTTGAAAAATACGAATATGTTACAAGACAGGAGCAAAGAAAAGTCAAATACGGCGCAAACGCGTGGTTAAGCCTGCAATATTTAGGGCTTAAAGTTAATTGAGCTTAAGTCTGCTTGAAGCGTTACGGAGAATACGGGCATTAGCGTTGTAGTAACAGCTGACAATGCAAAACCTTTCCAAGAAAAACTCGAGCGTAGGCTACTCACGGATTTTCATTTTTACAGTACCACTGTTTTATAGATCACAAACCAAATGGTATCAACAATAGATTTTATGACTCATGCAACCTATTTTTTAAAATTGGTCGTTATGTTAGACTTGTTTGCATAATATTATTGCCAATATTCCGTTCCGTTCTAGACTGTAACCTTTAAATAAACTCCATATTTGTATTAAATAGGGGACCAACCCATTTGATTAGGAAATGTAGTAAGACCTTAAATTTAAATTTGAAAAAGTAGTATTAATAAAATATTTAAATTAACTGGGTGCAATGGGCTAAAAACGTCTAAATGACAAAGTAACTAGAAATAATCGTATAAACACTAGCACATGCGGCACACTTACGTTTGTGATTTTATTTACTTAATACAGAAAATTAAGACCTTTTGAGGAGGACTAAGAGATATAGGTATAGGGATAATACAGGCATGTATTTATTAACTCCTAATACAGGGTGGCGCACCGAAAACTTTCCACCCAGGTTTATTTTCTTGTTAATAAATAAATCAAAATTCGCTCGAATACGGGAACCTTAGTTCTCAGGGGGAAATATTTTTTTGCTATTTTCATCCCCCCTGCTGGAACCCCCACGACAGGGTGGCTTCCAGCCTTAAAATCTTAAATGAAAAGGGGGGCGAGTGACACCTTATTTTAAAGGGAATTGAATTGCCTTTCAAACACGACCTTGCTCGTTTAAATCGAGTGAATAGTTACTGAGAAATAGGGCTAAAAAGAAAAAAAAATTAAAAGTAATAAAATTTGTTACCGCTTGTATCAATCAAGTAAATGTTGAAAATGTCCACCTCCAACCTCCATGCAATTGTAAAAGCACTGTTCAAATTGTTCGCGAACATTATGGAGCATATGGGGTGACATTCACCCTTAAAATCTTAAATGAAAAGAAAGGTCGAGCTATTAGCTAATTTCAAAAGGAATTTAATTGGCTCAAAACCACTGGCTACGGCCCTGAATTTGGTTGAGTACCTTTCGAGAAATTAAATGGTAAAAAAATGTGTGCTTAAGTGTAAACAAATTAAATGGTATAAAATACGCAAAAAAGGGATACAACCTTAACAAAAGGACTTGTTTAATCGAAAAAACTCAGTTTGTTTTTGACATCGATCAAATTCATAGTAAGAATAAAAATTCATTTTGCCTTACATATCAGTGTGTTCAATAATTGATCAAAATGACGTATACTCTTCAAGAAAGGGTTAAAATTATTTCACTTTTCTTTAGAAGTAACGATTGTGCTCTAGCTGCCGCCCTGTCTTATAATGCATGGCATCTAAATGCACACTTGTCTTATACTTACGTGCTACAATTGGTGGCAAAATTCCGTGAAACAGGATCAGTGATGAACAAAAAAAGGATTGTTGAAAATCCTGTAAGAAATGAAGCTGTAGAAGTTGCAGTTTTGGGTCATATTGCCATCGATCCCACACTTAGCACGAGGAAAGTGTCAGATGTATCGGGTGGCTCGCGTAGAACGGTTCAGCGTACTTTAAAAACGTATAAGTTTCATCTCTATAAAATAAAACTGGTTCATGAACTTAATGAAGATGATGACGATCGCCGTTTGCAATTTTGCGAATTAATTAGTGAAATGATCATTCGCAATCCACAATTTATTTTCAACATTTGTTTCTCCGATGAATGCACTTTTTTCTTCACTGTACTGCCAATCGACAAAATTGCAGATATTGGTCGGATTCCAACCCTAGAATTTTTAGAGAAGTGCATACTCAACATCCCGAAAAATTAAATGTGCTTTAACGAATGCCATTGAAGAAAATGACCGTTATCGGCCCGAAAATATTTACTTTCAGCAAGACGGAGCACCCCCGCATTATGCGTTCTATGTTCGACAGTTTCTGGATGAAATTTTCCTGGAAAATGGATTGGAAGAAGAGGTCCTATTGAATGGCCTGCAAGATCGCCTGATTTGACTACACTGGACTTTTTTTGTGGGGACATTTAAAGTCTAAAATTTATGCAACCAAACCGAATTCTTTGGAAGACTTGCGACAACGAATAATGTACAAGTGCCGACAAATAACTCCCGCAATGCTCCATAATATTCGCGAACATTTTGAACAGTGCCTTTACGATTGCATGGAGGTTGGAGGTGGACATTTTCAACATTTACTTGATTGATACAAGCGGTAATAAATTTAATTACTTTTAATTTTTTTTTTCTTTTTAGCCCTATTTCTCAGTAACTATTCACTCGATTTAAACGAGCAAGGTCGTGTTTGAAAGGCAATTCAATTCCCTTTAAAATAAGGTGTCACTCGACCCCCTTTCTATTTAATATTTTAAGGGTGGAAGCCACCCCGTCGTGGGGGTTCCAGCGGGGGGGATGAAAAAGGCAAAAAAATATGTCCCCCTGAGAACTAAGGTTCCCGTGTTCGAGCGAATTTTGATTTATTTATTAACAAGAAAATAAACCTGGGTGGAAAGTTTTCGGTGCGCCACCCTGTATATGCATAAGCTATTCAGCGATGAAGTACAAAATAATATTCTTGAATCAACACCATCCAAACCCAATATGATACCCATTTATATGTACCAAAATATGTTGGCCTATTTACTCCAAACTTTTAAAGAATGCATGTATAAAAATGAAAAATTTTATTATTTGTGGAGTTATTTTTCTACTGGTACGATTTAAAAAGCAGGGTCTTAGAAATCTGAAAGATTTGACGACAATGATTCGGGCAGAGATAAGTTTAATCACTCCAGAAGCTTTGAAATGAGCAAGGGAAGAGGCATCGGTTGGGTCTGTGCCAACAGGTTCATGGGGCACATTTTCAACAATTGTTACGCTAAAAAAAAGACATTATAGTTTTAAAGTAATTTTTAAATGTAATTTATTCGTTAAAAATTCGTTTTTATTAAATTTCTGAAACATGGTTCCTTTTTTAATAATCTCTCCAAAAAAGTGTTACAAGTAGTATCGTCTAATTAAAATAAAGTTGGTTAGGACTGCGCCCTCCCTTTGGGGTCCTAATTTTTTTTACATGACAAACGCAAGATCCATAAAAAATCCTTGACATATTTTTGAATTTTAGAGCAATCTTATTTCCAGAGCCGCTAAAAGCAGCATTCCATTTAAAATACCCACCCTGTATATAAAATAATGTTATTTCTATGAAACCAAAAATTGTATTACAAAATTATAATTCTCAATCACAACCTACACAGAAAATATTTTTATATGGTTAAAATACATTTAGGTTCCCTCTGAAGGTGATATGTCAGGTAACAAGAGCCCACCTCTAGATTCTGGATCATTTATAACTGGATTTGTGAAAACTGCATTGGGAAGTGGAGGAAACGGAACAATGGTAATTAACATTTGTTTAATAATTGTTATAAATAATATAAAGTAAAGAAGCTTAGCGGCAAGCGGACAGAGTAGTGCGTCTATCTTTTGCATTAAAGTACACAGGGACGCCAAAGGTAATGGAATCCCTGGGGCACAGGTAGACAATGACACGCTGTTTCGTTCTTGTTAGAACTTATCAGAAAGCCATAACCCGTAAGCGACCCCCAGCCTGTTCTTTCAAGGCGTTTTTAAGAAATAAAAACGCGATGAAAACCCAGTAACGCCATCAGTAGGAATCAACTCAATGCAAAAGATAGCCATCTATCGTGAAAACGTAGAAATAAATAAATCTAAATCAATCAAGCACGAAACGGCCACTTCACCAGTATAGGAAACATTTCTCGCTTCTCTAAAAGATAGACGCACTACTCTGTCCGCTTGCCGCTAAGCTTCTTTACTTTATATATTTTAACATACACTAAATTCCACTATTTTAGTTATAAATAATTTTAATTAGAAATACGCCCATTTCTGGGGTCAACACAACAATAAACCGAGGACCCAGGTTCTTGGTTCCGTTTCCAATGAAAGTATTTTATTTTTGAAAGTTTTGTCTTCAAATCGATAAATATTTTTATCAGTTATATGTTATACAATAACATTTTTATATATTATAGCACGAGGTATGGACGTAAAAGCGGCATATTTTAAAATTATTTTACATTATACAGGGTGGCTCAAAAAATTGTGGCGGAATAAACTTGTATTTTTTAAATGGAACACCCTAAATATTATATTATTTTCTTATTCCCTATAAAGCTCCACGTATATTTTGTATAAAAGTCATATGTCTAAATTCAATTTGTTTTTGAAATATTGACGTTTTAAATATGGCATTTTCAAACTTTGACAAGCAGTAGTATTGGAACGGCATATCTTAGAAAAAAATGGGTTTCACCTCCCTATCTTAGTTTTTAATTCTCTATGTTATTATAAAACTTGCAACTTTCGATTTAACATTCTAAACTAGAAAAATTGTTTTATGGTTTAACATGTTAAATCGTAAGTTACTACTTACTTACTAGGGGCAAGGGCCTGTCGACATATTAAGCACCGGTTCCCGCAGATCACCGAAGTTAAGCGGTGTCGAGCGCGGCTAGTACTTGGGCGGGTGACCGCTTGGGAACACGGCGTGCTCTTGCCTCAGGGAAGAGTGTAAAATGAATCGACACTTAGCCATCCTATTCACGCCGGACAGGCCGGATGAGATCGGATATCTCGTAGGATGAAGGTGCCGTTTCACACTCCACAGTCGGTAGATCACATTTGTGGTCGATGACCGGTTCAAGATGGCCTACGTAGTCGGCGAACCGTAAAAAAAAAAAAAAAAAAATACTTACTTACTAGTATCTTTAATTAAGTCCATCCGTGGATACACTGTATATAAATAATTAATTAAATGTATTATATTTAATACAAAACGAAAATTAACTTTAGTATATTATTATATCATGATACAAGTATGATTGGTAGTTTTTTTACAACTGGGCATTATTAACTTATTTTTTTTTTTAGTCGGGAGGAAAAGAATCCAAGTACACCTTATTTAAACTGATATTTTCCGCAATAACTGGCGTATTTTCAGCAGCATCGTCATTATCCTCAAAATCAGATTGGAATTAGTTGGAATAATTTAAACCCAAAATAGATGAAGATAGAAATAAGCACAAAGTGAGATAAAATGGTTGGAAGGTTGTTTTTTAGTAAAAAAAAATGTAAAAAAACTAATATTGGCAAAATTATGTTTGCCTATTTTGTTTTGTTGGTTAAAATATTTTAGTAACAATTACACCAAAAATTTGGAGATTGCCCCATCGTCATATTCCGAAAAGCAGTTTTATAAAAGTTAATGTACCTTTTTCATATTATATTTGACACCCGAATTAAAAGGATACATATAATTGGGGCGTTACTTGGGTTCAGATAAAAATATCAATGTTGCCAATAAAAGGATAATATCTGCTCTTAAGTTCTACATAGTAATTTAACCAATTGGATACGGCTTAAAGGCCTTGGAAATTTTTTATATGAAGAAGAGGTAATATTTAGTTTCACAGAAAGTATTAACAGTACCTAATTAATAAGTAATCACATGTTTCTGGATATATTATTTATAACTATATATAAGAGTAAATAAATATATATTTTTAAAAGTTTTAGTGTATTTTACAATATTAGCCATCAATTTATTATATTATACTCATTTATCGCCATCTGGTAGTACTATAATAATCTTTTTCCATTTCCACATGGATATTTGGTGTTTCCTTTACACTAAAGTGATTGGATAAGTGGGCTATTCCGGTTAACTGAACGGATATAATTTCATATTCATTCTAGTTCGGATATGAGACTGACCAATCACAGAGGTCAATTAAAAAGATATGTACATAAAACAGACAAAATTATAAGATTTTTTTAAATCCATTTTATAAGATTATTATTTTATTGTCATTTCTTGTCCTTTCGAATAAGGCTTTTTACCTCTTCGTTCGCTATCAGGGGCATTCCTGAGGGTACGTATAGCTTAACGTAGGTTCCGAACCACGATCCTCACTCATGCGACACTCCCCTCCAAGGGTCATCAACCCTCTGTTTCTTGCGTCATCGCATAAGCGACCGATTGAGGAGTGTATACCTTCTTCCGCACCCCACGAGATATACGATCTCATCGAGCCTGGTTACCGGTGAGAATGGGCCGAATGGGGTCGGTTGGGAGATGATACATTTTACACATACATACATTTTTAGTATTTCACCTAAAATATTAAAGGATTTAAACACATATTATTAAGAACGTGTTGACTTGTGCATAGATTAAAATAAGTGACATTGTGCACATTTATTATACTCTAGTCGACTATATTTTAATTTAAAAATAAAACTTTATTTTTAAACATAATTTATGATATTTGCAATTTTTTCGAGAACGGGTGGAAATAACTACCTAACATGCTTGTATTACAAAAAAAAAAAGCTTAAGAATTTTACATCAAATAGTCAAACATACAGTATGTTCATTTTGAGAAACTTAAGAAAAATTATTTTAAAATGTGTCGGTTTTGAAACCTTTTTATGAACACCCTGTATAAAATAGACAAACACTATTAGATCCATAAATCTCAACCAATCTCATGATTTCAAAAATTAATTTAGATGGTTTTTAGTTAGTTTAGAAAATTGATTTTTTTTCAAGGACCGTATAACATTATTTTCTTAATGAGGCCTTGCATTGTCTTTATTTACTTTACATCACAACGTTTCAACCGGTAAGTATCTCCAGTCGTCTTCAGGTGAATACTTTTTAGTTTTTAATTTATTACTCTTAAACTACCAAAACAAAATTAATAAAATGTTGCACAATTATAAAGGACTCTAATATGAACCTAAATATTCAATGGGTGTTCCATTTAAAAAATATAACTTTTTGTTATCACACTTTTTGGACCACCCTGTATATAAAAAAATGTTTTCTTAAAATACACCCTATGATACAGTATCAGTCTGCATATGAACGAAATTCTTAAGGGAGCTACAGAAGCCTGACGCACTATTGCAGGACTCTGTATAAAGAAAATATAATGGAGTTATAAAAAAAAATTTCATTCAAAATTCAATAAAAAAATACATCCTGCATTTTTTTATTGAATTTTTGAAAGATGCACATTATTAATCGTTACAATTTTTGTATCTTACAGGTTTTGGTAAAATTGACCGGTACACTAAATGGACACCCGGTATAAATTTGGAACAGTTGGTGTTGTGGCAAATGGCATATGATTATTTAAGTTTTTTATTTTATTGGGTTCTTAAAGGAATTAACAATCATATAACTTAAAATTAGTATAATTTATTATACGTATATATCTCCCGGGGATTTCCGAAAAGACTTTCGATAAATTTCCCGTAATTTGTTGCATCTCAAAAAAATCCCGTTGTGTTATTGTAGACATCCATTTCACTTTAAATCGACATGGAATGAAAGTAATATAACCCGATGTTCACGGATGACATTGAATTTAAAAGAGAGAGTGACTGGCAATAATAAGGTACCTACTAAACCAATAATAATTTATTGTCCACTGAAGAAATTCGGTTTTATATTAATAATGCAAATCTATTAGAAAAGTTCGGGTTTTCGCGCGTTTTTAGACAGACTTTCGTGCATTTGTGAAAATATTGTGGTTACTGCAAATCTCGTTTCAAGACACGTAGACAGCAATCGGTGGCTAATATAGGTGAGTAGTAATAATTGGCAATAAGAAATGTAGAACATTCGTGTAATTATGTTTGGAATGTCTTAAAGTGGTGCAGCGGTTTTTCCTCTGACGCACACGATTTATCAGCCAAGAGTTTAAATTTCCATTTATATTCTCGTCTCTTAAAATACGTTATATAATCATATAGTTTAGATAATCGCGCAGAAATTTTTATAGAGGGGATATACATCTACTCAATTTTCGATGCCGGAGAAACAGTCTCTTACTACAATTTGAATGTAAACAAATTAATATTCGAAATGTATTAATGATTCAAAAACTGCAAATATCAATGGTAATCCTAAATAAAAGTGCAAATACGTTTATAACATAGCTAAATTTTATACAGGGTGAGTCCTAAGTTGATACTTCTTTTTTTTTTAGCTGTATATAGAAGGCATTAAAATAAACAACATTTTCAAATACCTTTTCTCAAAAAACTCAAAAATAAGGTACTTACATTCATTTATTATACTATAGATCAAATACGGTCCTGCCTAACTTGCCCGTTCAATAACATTAAGAAAACTTCTGGGTGTAGCCCGCAAGGGAGAGCGTTCTGCGTATAATCTCGAAGTAGCAGCCGCACTTTGACGACACTCACCCTAAATTAGCACCATACCTACTAGTTCATTGTTTTCAAATTTTAATATTTTCACGTATTACCAATTTAAAAATAACTTGCTTCAGAAAAACGCACCGCAGCGAATTGCTCAACACCACCTGTATATTGTATAACTAATGAGAGATAAGAAAAACAACATAAAGTATAGCGGGCTACGTTTTAAGGACCAGGCCCGCACTTAGATTTTTTACTTCTCTCTCTCATATTTGAAAGTTTAAAAAAAAAGGTATTTTAAAAAGTTGTTTATTTTAATGCCTTGTATACACAGCTAAAAAAGAAACATCAACTTAGGATATACTATATTTTTAGGTATTTCTTTGGTTTTTATTTACCTCCAAAACAGCCTTTTATTTTTTTTTTAGTGTTGGTACATACCAAGTTCGCATAAAATACATTTTTTCCAGGATAAAGATTTTTTTAAATTTTCATCCGTTAATGTTAACAATCCCTGAAATAATTTTAATGAAAAAATGATATACTTATATATTATATAAAATGATACCCTACTGATTTTTTCAAAAATAAATATTATTTTTTTAATTAGCTTCTATCTCCTCATAAAAATAGTATCTTGGCTTGTTTTTGTCCGGCTGACGGTTTTCGATTTAAAAATAAAGAAAGTAATAAATACCCATAAAAATTAATTTCTTATTTTTAAAAACTTATAACTATTTTAAAAAATATCAAAAAACAAAATTAAAATAACTAGAGAAAAATTAGCTACATTAAATTAACTTTTAAAAATATAAGCCTTCTGTAAGTATGCATGCTTCAGCCCTCCTTCTCATCGACTCGCGTACTCGTTGGAAAATTCCGGAAGTATTTCTTATAGCTTCACAGGAAACTATTATGCGGTTTCGCAATTCTTCCTCGGTTAAAATCGGTTAACTGTAAACCAAGGTCTTAAGATAGGTATTTTTAAAAAAAAATCCAAACTGTTTAGGTCTGGGGATTTAGCTTGCTATGACTGTTTTTCTGGATCTAAGACGAAAAATAATAGTATTTTACTCTTGAGTAACTAAAAAGTGCAATTTTTTTCAATTTAATGAGCGCTTTTTTAGTTAAGGAGACGCAGAAGCTTTAATGAAGAATACAGTTTTTCATATGGAGCCAGAATTCTGCCGGCCACTGTATAATAAGAGTCTGGAGATACTATCAATCTAACGAAATTAGTATCTATTTTATACACCAGGCTGTTCATACTAAATTTTTAAAAATTACATTTTTCTCAAGATTCACAAATGGAATACCCTATATTATTTGGCTATTTGGCTAATGTAGAATAATTAATTTTTTTGTGATACAAGCATTTAAGCTATTTCCGACCGTTTTGGGAATAATTGTAAAGTTCATATATTATGTCTACCATTTTGATCTTTGCACAAATTAATTAGTTCTTAAAAAGAAGATTTGTTGTGACGTCCGTACGTGTTCTTCCGCGCGTTTTTATTGGAGACCGTATTTTGTTTAATTATTTGCTCTGTACCTAAATAATTGAAGAAATAAAAAACTGAAATCGTAGAAAATGTTGTTTTTTCTTGCTCAATACGATAGGTTTAAAATTAAAAAAATTTAGTGAAAAAGCCAGTTGTTATGCATAAAGACTATGATTTTTTTTAAATAAAACAGAGATTCGTTTGTTTATTATAGTTAGAAAATTAATTATTATAAAAGATACTTATCTTTATCAAAATTAATTTTAGTTTCTTATAATATATTCGCCCTAAATAACAATTTTTTAAATTAGTATAAAAAATTAAGAGATTGTCAAACTATAATAAATTAGTGAATATCCATTTTTTATTTCAAAGCTATCGTGGTTTTTAGGCATAACCATACTAAGGAACCGTTTTGCTAGTATTTCGCCTGAAATGTTAATAGATGTAACATTATTTTTCAAATTTATAATTATTTCGGAAACCGCGGCAAGTGGTGAGTTACTGGCATTCGACCGTGGCGGTCCGAGTTCGATTCTCAAAATGGGCATAGGGGAGATCAGGGTAAGATGACGAACGGGGTAAGATGGCATACTTCTATATTTATATAAAAAAATTAAATTTTGAAGTGCTACTACTGGCGTCATCTAGGTACCAATGCCCCGCATTAAAAGAGTTGCGCAGTTGTCCGGCCCGCTCACTAAGGTAGCAGTCATACGTAAACAGCTATTTCGATAGTATTGCTTGTAATATTTGCTCAATTTTAATAACGATTTGTGCTTTTTTGAAGTAAGTGAAAAACCCAAGTTGTTACCAGCAATTCTTTAATACTAATAGTTATTGCAAGTAGTAAAATTATTGATATTTAGTTTCTGTTTAAAGTTTACCATCAAAATTTGATAAATTTACACACTGGGGGTAAGTTGACGGAGGTAAGATGACGAATTCATTATCTTACCCCATGCAAACAATATATTAAGCGACTATTTTTTTTTATGTCTATTAATGATTCCGTATTGTTACTGGTTGATAATCACAGTTCCCATATTTCCCTTTCTGGAATCAACTTTTGTCGAGAAAATGGAATTGTACTGGTAGGATTTCCTCCCCTTACAACCCAACGACTACAGTCATTATACGTTTCGTTATTTGGACCTTTTAAGGCATTTTACAATCAAATTTATGATTCGTTTTTTAATCAATCATCGAAGAATTGCAATAACCGACAAAAATATAAGACCTTTGTTTGGGGCGGCCTACTAATGTTTTATGTAAATAATGCTGTAAGCGGCTTTAGAATTTGTTGTATTAAGCATTTTAACCCTCTGGTTTTTGACGACAGTGATTTCGTACCTTCAAGAATAACTGAACGTATTGAACAACCTGAAGTGAACGGTGCCCTTTTGATAAATAATGATGATGACGAAGCTAGGTCGTCGATAGAAAACGCGGAATCGTCGTCGTCTGATAAAGAGGATCAAATACCTCCGAGTGTGTTGGCTAGAAAAATAAAATCTGTTTCTACACCTGCACAAACCACATTAATAGAAACATTTAATACTTCAACCAAAAATCAAATAGAGATACCTAAACGTCAGTTATTTTTTGACAAAGACACTTCAAATGACTCATTTCCTACTATTTGGAACGTTAGGCCAATTGCTAACTGAAAATTGGTTGCAATGTTGTAATTGTCTATCATGGTGGCACGAAGCATGCAGCCGTCATGACGGTTTAGGCAATTTTCATTGTGATTTTTGTGCATAGTCATCTTACCCCACTAGGTTCGTTAACTTACCTTAGTATGGGGTAAGTTGACGAAAATTACATTTTTCTGTTTTTTGGTTATTTGCAGAAAACTCATTTATATTTTCATACCTTTGGTAAGATCAACATTACCCAAAGTTATAAACATGTTTTTATGTATTTATATTTAACTTTCAAATTAATTCCTTTTCTTTGTATTTTCATTTACTCTTAGTATCGCCATCTTACCCCGATCTCCTTAGTAGCTTTAAGAATACAGGGAAGAGTGTAAAATGTATCATCTTCCAATTCACCCTATTCACGACGGTAACCGGGCCCGATGAGATCGGACATCTCGTGGGATGCGGAAGAAGGTACACACGACCCAATCTCTAGGTCATGCAATGGCAATAAACTGAGGGTTGATAGCCTTCGAAGGGTGTCGCATAACTGAGGATCGTGGTTGGGAACCCACGTTAAGCTACAGGTCCAAGGAACAAGCTGGCTAATTGTTGGAAACGACAACATTTTTTATGGAAGAAGTGTGCTAATTTATAAAAAAAATAGTGCGGGAAGAAACTAGAATGCCTGTTATTATTATTATACAAAATGGCACCTAAGAAGAGGTATTTCAAAACCTAAGCATTTACACCAAAAACTGCTCTTAGATCTACGCTCCTAAAATACATGATTTCTGAAAAAATCATCAATTGGCGTGGTGAGCGATATTTACTTTATTTTTAATCATGAAAAATCAAGCCCGAAAAACACTGATTAGAGTCATACATACATTAAAATTTTGTATTGACCAATAGTGACATTTTCACAATTTTTTTTATAAAAAAGAGCCAGCTAGGAATATCAAAAAAAAAGTAAAAAACAACATTTACAAAAATAAATTTAATCCAACCATGCAGAGGGGAAGAGGAAATAATTTAATTTTCGAAATTTGATAGTAATTAGGTGAATTTTAAACGAACTTTGGGCGTGGCCCCAAAAAAGTGGTGCCTGCGGCGCTTTTCCACCTTCTTCACAAGGTACAATGCCATGAAATACATGTAGCCTCGACTGTCCCTTTCTCCACAAAAAAAATGTCCTACTTACGCCCACTGAGCCCCCCCCCCCCCCCTCCCCCCCACCCCCGAGCATATTTTCAGGCTACGCCGCTTCGGCCCTGGTGGCCATCAGTAACCCAGAACACACACATAATTATTTCGGAAACGGCTGGCTTATAGGGTTGTATTACGATAAAAACTGCCTAGGAATTGTACATAAAATAGCCAAATCATATAAATGTGCTGTTTATAATATAAATAATTGGATTAGTGTTTAATTTGATGTAGTAACGGAAAATTTTTATTACAATTTTATTGTTACTGACGCAAACAAATATTTCCTGTTTTTTTTTTAAATATGTATTTGTATACTTTCCCCAAAATTTTATATAAGATATAAGTATGTGTATAAAAGTATTTTAAATTAATTTGGTCCAAATATGTAAGGAAATAATAAGAACTTAAAAGCGCGCTTTAAAAAAAACATGTAATTGACTTAACAATTTTGGTTTAACTACAACGTATAATTTGTCAGATTACAGTAGGTTAATTGTGAGGTAATCGAGAGTAAATAAAAGATATTCTAACGAATCTACAGTATTAAAATGTAAATGTTCCATTTATTCCAGACGTCTAAAATTAAATATTATTAGGAGTTTAAATAGTATATTGTGTATTAAGTGCGTGTACACAAATGTGTTGTTTGCGGCCCGAGCCGAAGGCGAGGTTTGCAAAATCACATGAGCGTATAAAAGTCTTCACGCACGTGTTCCACTCCGCTTTTTCTACGACCGCAAATAATACAAATTCAAGTTATACTATTTAATTTTCTCTTTTATAATAATTGTAATTATTAATAGTGATATTACAGTTTGTGAGATTACTAAATTTTTTAACATCTGTAGTTTTTCCTGATAATTCATTAGCTGAGGCAATATTTGTATTTTGAGCTGATAAAAGTCTACTAGAAATATCATCTTTTTATTAAGGTAATTTTCTACTTAACCTTCAGCTACCGTTGAAGACTTCCACCCTGCGTTGTTTTAACATTAACAAATCTGCACCTGTTTCAACTAGCAGGGAAGCAGAAGATCGTCTAAAACAGTGGCCTGTATATTCTTCTGGGTATATGGTGGTTTTAAAAACTTTGCAATTTGACTAGGCAATTTTCCAAATTTGTTTATCCGGACGACTTGGCGTGTACATTTTCCTTTTTGATAGTTGATGAAGAATTTGGTTTCCTGATAGTTTTGAGGGCGAAGGGTGACATATTTTCTGTATAATTCGAAATGCTCGGTTAAGTGAATTTTCTTATAATTTTGGTTTTTGTATCAGGGACGTATACAACAATAACATTTCCTAAATTTTCCATATTGCATATTTTTAGTTTATAAATTTCACTTCTTCTTAAAGCACGAGCAATTCCAAATAGTAATATTACTTTAGTTAATACATAATTTTCATCAGGGGCCTCATTTATAAAGTTAAAAATTTGTTCTTCCAATACACGAGATGTTTTTTAATATATTCTTCATTCTAATATTTGCCGATGTCAATATTATTTTTAATGTTAATATTTAGTATTTTTTAGCATGTTCCAACCAACAGAATAGCTTACCTAGTTCGCACAACAACTTTAAATATGTATCTTAACCAAACATACGAGAACTACCAAGAGGTGGTGCTAAAAATTATATACAACCCTAGAACGTTGATAATACTGTAATTTTTAGTATCAAGATTATAAATAACTACTAACTAAGGTATATTTGTACGGACGAGAACGAAAGAGTTCGAAACCGGCCTGCAGGTAGTTGCATACTACCAATAATAAAGTCTTCATGTCTTGGTGGTACAATCTGCTTTGTATGTTGACACCGTGTTGACAAAATATGATCTTATATTATAAGGAACTTTCATAAGTGGTTGGAAAATTATTTTTTATGCACTTTCCAAACAAATTGGTACTGGCAACAAACATACTCTTTAACCTAACAAGTATCAGTTAGTATGCTCATGACAAAAATGACTAGTAACCAATGCCGGAATTGGCCTAGCAATAAAATGTAGTCTTCGTTACTAGGTTTCCTCTTGAGGCTATTTTAACTAACTTTTCTTGTCACGGAAACTAAGATCCACATTGCTAGGCCATTAGGAAGATACCTTAATACACAATAATATTATGTAACAAATTACACAGAAAGATTTTGACTTTTCTCGGAAAAAAAATTGTGTAATCACAAAATAATTATTATATATAGTTATGTAGATCCTTTTAGATTATGACGTTTTAGGATATCTAGGTCATGATCATGACAAAACTCAGGTTTTAGATTTCCGTCGGTCTCTCGCGCTAATTGACGGGAATGGACGGAACCTTATATGTAGATTAGACAGTAATCCTGCTCAAAATCGAATATAGTTTCGGTTCATTAATTTACAGTGAGTGAGTACATACGTTAAAATAATTACTAAACTTAAAAATTCAGTGGCGGCTCGCGGTCTTGAAAAATGGTGAAGAGCTAGGTAGGTATAGAGCGAGTACTTAAACAAACATTGAATAAAAACCCGTGTAATAAAACGTATCTCTTATCCTCATCTGTCCAAGGACTAAATGGAGTTTCCAACAAATTACAAACTATGTCATTAATTGGGTTCGTTTTAAAAACACATAACTAAGTAGGTACGTACACTACTGAATTAACTGAAAAATAAAAACAAAACTTTTTAATCACATGGTAAATCACGTAAGAACGATATCTATAACCGTAAGTTTCGCGAAACCTCAAAATAAATACCTTAAGGTTAGGCGAACCGATGCTAAAACAATGGTGCATACGACTGATCTATTTTTAATTGGCCCTTTATCATATTGCCAATTGTTACATGCTGTTTGCGTGACTGACGTCACGTAACCATAGCAACGATGAATATTAAAGCCATGTTGGACTTGGGTTTGTTCGGGTCTGTTCGGGTCACTTGCTAATGGACACGGTCGACTGAGGCGCGCCAAAATGCACGAGTGTTTATAATTATTGTCCATCGGAGTTAACCGTGGCCCTATTATTCATAGCTACATTCGGAATAAATTAGTATTATTAATTCGAACATAATTATCTTTTAAGAGCTAAAATAGTAGCTGTATTGGTACATTAATATTTAATTTTGTCGAAAACTTTTCCTTCTGGTTTTATTTTTTTTTTGGCGAAGAGCCCCTTCACCTACTTCACCTGACGAGTCGCCACTGTAATTATTAGATCTAGAGGGTAATATATTTTGAAAACTTTTGTCTTTGTCGTTAAATTTGATATTTCTTCGTACTCTTCGTATATTCAAGGTTGTTTTAAAGGGTCTTTTAACGTTTTTCATGTGTAATCCCGAAACGTAATCAAAGTGCAATGAAGTAGCAATCAATAAATAATTTGCATTGCATATTTTCAATTAAAGTGCCATTGGTTAATAAAACAAATTACATCTTGAACATTTTAGTTAATGGTTTTAACCCTAATTGATCACCCAAAAAATGTATGCTACTAATTTTTAACGGTTGCAAAAGGTGAATTTAATTGACATTTTTTGATAGGAAAATTTGTTAATAATGTTGTGTAAATTAACATACATAGCATTAATGGCTATATTTAATGATGAAACAATATTGCTACCTAGTGTAAGTAGTAGGTATAGTGTACAGGGTGCTACAAATTCGTGTGCGTACAAGGGGATCTCGAAAACGGTAAGAGAAACAAAGATGGTTAGGTAAGGCAAAGTTGCGTATTTTAGGGCTTAATAATTTGGTGAATAAAAATTTTAATTATACCGAATGCTTTCGGATTTCCATTTTTGGTTTTTAATTTTTTGCGCTTTCATTTTTGACTTGGAAAAATAAACACTTTTTATAACCGTTTTTTATGTTCTATAAGATGGCGTTATTGGTTTTTAAATTCAAACTTTCGTTCTTTAGCTACTGTTATCCAAGGAAGGCTCCCTTTGCCCTTTACCTAGTTTCTCGGGCTCTAGCCCATGTGTGCCTCGGCTAGGATGCTCTGGGGACAGCGCGGACTCCGTATCTCCCTGAGGCAAAGGAGTACCTTGAATAAACTGTTCTGTGTTGCTTATCGCAGGGCCAGCTGGGTCTGTATGCAGACCTGTCTTTGTTTTTTCTTCGGGATTCATACTGTCTTGGACTGACACTCTGGATGTCCGAGACGGGTTTGCCGGTGAATATCTGGTTAGAGGCATCTCGTAACGTCCCTCGACCTCTATTCTCGGGACGGATACTTTTCTTTGTTGTTTAGGCGCCAGGAGTTTTTTAGAGTTGAAAAACACCAAAACTTATATTTTCCAGCATTGGGTTAACTTCTGATGCCGGGGAGTTAGAGGGATGATTCCTGTGTCCAAAGTTAGGGAATATTATTCCCTTCAACTTTGCCCTCTTGTTAAAGTTGCGGCACGCTTCTCCTTTCCGAGCTATTTGGAAAAAATGACATTTCTGGAATTTTTTCTAAGTCCACAAATATTGGTTTTCGGGAAAAGTCTTCTAAATTCCTGGAGGGCGAGGCGTCGTGTCCAGACGCCGGGTTTTTGGTGTCGTCAGTCGTGGTATCTTGCTGGGCGTTGAGTCCCAGTGTCAGACTTGAGGGCAAGCCACTTTGCACTGGATTCGAGTACAGTCGCTGTCTTCTTATATGGGTATTATAAAATAGTAAACCGGCGGCACGCGGTTAAGCGGCGGCCGGTTACTTGGCGTCCTGAAATGTAGTCAAGCTGTTTAAGTAAAACAATGATGCTATCTTGATCGGGTGTTGCAGGTTTCCAATGTTAACAAATTTCTTTTTATAAAGACGAATTTCTTTTTAGAATGAACGAATTTCTTTTGGAGTCGGCGAGATCTTGCTAGTTTGGATCTCGGTATTGTTTATCAGATATCTAACTCATCCGCTTAAAAAGTTACCATCAATCTATAGTCAAGAATTGTCGGAGTCGGATTTAGGAGCTAGTATCTCTTGGCTCTCATCGGCCGTGTGCTGGCCGACTCCCAGATACATTTAAAACGCGCTCTTAAGATTCGATATTATAATATTTAGATGGCGACTTACTATACGTGGCGCCCTCTATTGACAAAAAATCTAACTTTATACTTGAGAGAATATGGGATTCCGCATCACTACCAACCTTAAGTCATTTTTTTTAAATACGGACCTGGAATTTTAAATACAGTTTTAGGGATTTCTAAGTTTTGGAAACTTAATACAATGTACAAGTTTTTAAAATTTTAACGTTTTGTCATCTAATAATACCATTCTTAAAATTATCTTTTTAATTTCATTACATTCTGAACATTTAGAGCCACACTAAAAAAAAAAAAAAATTTTTCTTTAAAAAATCCGTCCATATTTACTCAAAAAAGCCTAATATTTTATATTTTATAAGAAAAGAGACCCAAAATCTCTGCCTCAAATATTTTTCTGTCTCTTTGTTTTTGTTTCATGTTTCGGCTAAAACTAGCATCGTCAGATCGTATAAACAGAAAATAAAAATTGAAATTGTTTTTGAAACAGACATAAGCGCCTCACAGTAACATAACTAAACTAACACTCCAGTTACCTTTTTTCACTCGTGAGCATTATATTTTTTCTGTTTTACAGTATTTCGGTCTAATTCTAAGGCAAAAACCATAGGACTTAAGATATACGCGGATATAAGTTATATTAATAAAATACTAATAAAACATAAATGACTTCTCAAGCCCTAAAAACTTGCTTACTTCCTAGAGTATTGTGATGGTTAATCTTATTTAAAAAATAAACAGCCTTAACACCATAACTTCCTGTAATGTAATTTTAATATTTCAGTAATCCAAAAATTGCCAGGGTCGTAATAAAGAAAGGATATTGGTAATGTGTTATATGATGACAAAACGTTAAAATTTTAAAGACCTTTAGTAGTATTACATTTCCAAAGCTTAGAGGTTCTTAAAACTGTTTTAAAAATTCCAAGTCCGTATTTAAAAAAAAAATTAATTCACGTTGCTATCTAATGAACGAAACGTTCAATTTGAAAACTAATAACGCCATATGGTAGAGCATAAAGAACGGCTATGAGAAAGTGTTTTTTGTTTTTTTCAGTCAGAAATAAAGGCCCAAAAAATTAAAATCCAAAACAAAAAATTTCGGTTCTTTCAGATTTCTCCAAATTATTATGACCCAAAATACGCAACTTTGTCTCAATTTAACCATCTTCTTGTATCTTAACGTTTTCGAGATCCCCTTGTACACACACGAATTTGTAGCACCCTGCGTATACAAGTAGTATTAGTTTTGCGTTTAATAATTGTTGAGAAACAAAGCCTTTTTAAATTTATATAGATATACATAATAATATGAAATGTATACAAGGTGAAGAATTTAACTGGAACAAATTCGGTAGAAAATTAAGAAAAAGTATTTTTGAGAAATGGAAAATCCCGTCGATTGAGATTTTATATAAGCTACATTTTGGCACCAAAAAATGTTTTTCCCCTGTATAAAGTGAAACATAACCCAACTTAATTTTTTTAAATGGGAATAATAACTTATGATACATTACCTCTTTGGAAAGATCTTTTAATGAGAAAATTGAATATCCTATTATTTTTAATTCTAACTTATTTTAATTGCCCTTGGATGAGGACTTTCGTTGGGAAAAGTTCACTGAATGTTGAAAAAATATAAAAATATTTATAAAAAAATGCAAAAACACGTCGATTGAAATGTTTTGTAGGCTTCATACTCATAACAAAAATTTGTTTTTTTAATCCTCTTAAGAAGGTAAAAGATATCCCAACTTAATTTTTTTAAATGGGAAGATACCACTCTTTGGAAAGACATTTTAAACATAAAATTGAATATCCTATCAAAAACTACTTCAGTGACTCATCGCTTTCATTTCAAAAGCAACGTAGTCAGAGGAAAAAAATCCATGAAAATAAATGTTCTACGCTATTAGAATTTAAAAAATACACTGAAATTGTTTCCTCTAACTTTGTACAACCCGCTGCTCACTATATAAAATCGATGAATTACTAAAATTTTGGAGGAGGAGGGTCAGTTCTTAAAATATTGCTACAGTAAATTTTAAGCGGTAATCAGTGGCGTATTTAGATTTTTAGATCCGAGCTCCATTTCAACCTAATTTTTAAACGCTTGGACTCTTAATTTAAATCTTTAAATAATGTATTCTTGGCTTAGATTACAAAGGTTTTATAGGAAACGTTAAGTTTTAAAACTTTTCCTTCTAAAAGTCCTATTTTATATAGAGATTAGGGCTTCAGACGCATATCGTTTTACTGATTGATTTTTGATGCAATTTTAAAGGAAAACGAGTAAAAAGAATAATATTTTATAGTATTTTTCCATTATAAACTTGTCAGTTCCGTTTTCCCTTTTTTAGAGCTTATTTAAATCAACAAAAATATAACCCAATGTAATAAATTATATTTACAACCAACCAAAAAAACAATTAATTAAAACATTTTTATGGATGAAGTGTGATAATTTATAATAAAAAAAATAGTGTGGAAAGAAACGAAAATGCTTTATTATGAATATACAAAACGGCACTTAAGAAGGAGTATTTCAAAACCTGCATTGGCAACAAAAACTGCTGTTAGATCTATGCTCCTAAAATACCTGATTTCTGAAAAAATCATCAATTTTGGCAGGGTGAGCGATATTAGTTTTAATCATATAAAACCGAGCAAAACGCTGGTTAGAGTCATACATACTTCTTATGTTAAAATATTGGATGGTCACTTACCAAAAAAAAAGTATAAAAAAAAATTTGCAAAAACAAATTTAATTCAATCATGCAGAGGGGGGAGAGGTAATAATTTCATTTTCGAAATTTGATAGTAGTTAGGTGAAATTTAAACGAACTTTAGGCGTGGCCGCGAAAATTTTTCGCCTGCGCCGCTTTTCCGCCTTCTTTACTAGATACAATATCATGAAATACACGTAGTCCCGACTGTACCTCTCTCCAGAAAAATGCCCTACTTACCTACTTACGCCCACTGAGCCCCCCCCCCCCCCCCCCCCGAGCATATTTTCTGGCTACGTCACTGGTGGTAATGGACGGGATATCCGGTAATACGAGAAATAGGTTTCATAAAATGGAAATGTTATTTTGGTAGAAGCAAGTTCAATGATTCGCTCTGATTATTATCAAAATATATAATGTTTTGGTAAAGTATTCCAAATAACTCTTACAGGATAAAATATACGCAACTAACAAGTTAATTGGAAGAATTAAAAGTATATTACCATAAATTCCCAAATTACTAGGTCAATTCATCTGTTTTATAATAGAATAAAAATGAAACGTTGTTTGTACCGGTTATGTGGTTGTTTGGGTATATCCATCTTATGTAAGAAAAGAGAAAATAAACGGATCTTTCCAAAACCATGAATATTAAAATGCCATTGATCTCCAAGTTGGGATGATCTTAGTCTGACCAGAACTGCAACTGTATTTTTGTAATTTATTACTTCCTTATTAGATTTGCCAATTTTTATTACCTACCGATAGAAATTATCACATTGATTTAAATGACCCATACGACTTAAAAGCAGTGGCGGCTCCCCTTTAAAGCCGCGTGGCCGCCTGCCAAATATACGATAATTTTATATCATCGCGTTTATTGTTTAATTTTAATTCATCGGGAAACAATACAAAAATTTCATAGATTTACCAATAATTCAGGCGGATTGGCAATACTGCCTGCAACTCTCTTACCATCTTCGATACCGCTTTACAGTTTGCAATTTTTCTTTCACGCAAGTTGTCTTGCAGCAATTAATATTGCGACAATAAAAATTTTTAAAAGTCGTTTTACAGCGTGCAATAACTTGCCAAAGTCGTAGGTGATGTACCACTTACCAACCATTAACATAAAAATACATTAGGTAGGTTAAGACTTTGTAAATTCATTTTAACATAACATCATTACAGGACACAAAAGCAAACCAACAAAAACAAAACGTACCCACTATAGGTTAGAAAAAACATAAGCAAATGTCAGGTATTTTTATATCAAAGTTGGTGTCTCATAAATCACCAAAAAATCCCCAGAATTGCATTGGCAATTGTAATAAAAATAGGGTCGGAGTTATATTTCTTGCAAGCAATACAGATTTTGGCAGCTGATCACTAGCCTCGTTCTGCGCATACTCCCGGGCAATCTTTTCTTGCGTGAAAGGAAAATTGCAAACTGTAAAGCGGCCTTTACCCACTAACGCCATCATGTAATGCGCTCGGTTGTGGCTCGGTATCGAATTCTCTGCGGCCGTTCCTTCTTGAAGAAACGCATAAAATCAGCAACCTCGCACGGCCCTATTATATCTGCTGTGTGACTGAAAATACGCTGATATCTCGTTGGTTTATCCGCGAATGTATCGCGGCAAATAGATAAGCTACAACGTAAAGTGGCAAGTAGATCCGGCCGCGTTAAAATTTGCCATGTAAAAAACCCAAATTACAAAAAAACTAAGCAAGATTATTGAATTTATGTTCTTACAAATGGGAAGGTGGTATCTATGTAAGTGTGAAAAAGTTATTTTCATGCAAAAAAATCCAGGACAATTATTGTTTAATTTCGTTGTAATTGTTAAAAATATTTGTGAAATTATTATTTTAATGAAAATTACGTTTTCACACTCCTCAATATCTGTGAATCCAAATTTAAAGTTTTCAAAAAATCAATAATAAACCAGTGGCGGCTCGCGGTATTAAAAAATAGTGAAGAGCTAGGTATACGGGTACTTAAACAAACATTGACTAAAAACCCGTGTGTAACAAAACGTCTCTCTTATCCTGATGTGTCCACCGACTAAATGGAGTTTCCAACAAATTACAAACTATGTCATTAATTGAATTATTTTTTAAAATACAAATTAAAAATTAAACTAAGTATCTACGTACGTACACTACTGAATTAACTGAAAAATAAAAACATTTTTTAATCACAAAGTAAATCAGGTAAAAAATGATATCTATAACCGTAAGTTTCGCGAAGCCTCGAAGGTTAGGCGAACCAATGCTAAAACAATATGGTGCATACGACTGATCTATTTCTAAATTGCCCTTTATCATAATTCAAATTACATGCTGTTTACGTGACTGACCTCACGTAAATATAGCAACGGTGAAAATCAAAGCCATGTTTGGCGCTGGGTCTTCACTTGCTTTGAGCTAACGGACACGGTCGGCTGGGGCGCGCCAAAATGCACGAGTCTTCTAAATATATGCAGGAAAAAGGTTGAATGTCATTTTTTGTTATTTTTAAGTTTGGTATCGCTGTATACAAATTTCAATGCGTGCTTTTTTGCTATACTTATACGTTTTGTGGCAATAAAGAGAATTGTCAAGATTTTATTCTGGTCCTAATAAACACTACAACGAAAAAATGGGAAACGCCGCAGCGAAACAGCACATCTGCAAATTTTCGTTACTTTTAACTTAGACCGATTCGTTACTTTGGATATTAGGACTCGTTCCTTTATGTAAATCGTTACTTTTATTTTAAATGTGCTACTGTTGTTATAGTTTTTCACATCGTATAACCCGTTGCACTCTGTATAAAAACGACTGACAGTCATTTTGGAGTTATAGTATAGATATCTTCATAGATTAAAACAACAAACAGGTTCTGTAGATTAAGATATTTTAAGTATTAATGAAAGTGTCTCCATCTGTACTGAAATCAAGGAACTGCTCAAATATATACAGTTGTGTAAGCAAAGGCGAATGAATTTAAATTGGTAATTAAAGAATATTGTTATACAAATGCAACAGGTAAAAGTTTATGTTAATTCTATTATTATATTTATTAAAATTTTAAAATATAATAAATAATAAAGTAGTGGTTTGAAGTGTTGCTGATAGGATTATACAAAAATTTGCATTTTTTGATAAGCGTGGAGCGGCTTATGGAGAGTGTTTAGAATAGTAATTTATTCAGAGAGTAGTATTTTTTACCACGAAAGGAAAGTTTAACAGCGCCATCCGTTAGGCCAAAAAATTAATAAAACAGAAGACGATTTAATCCAAGGGTGTAGATGACTTTTTTGTTGTTGATAAAATTTCTTTTAATTAAATAAAATATTTAAGGAGAATCTATTTATTTAATAAAAAAATCGGCACATATCTTGGTTAACATATTTTTTTAGAAACAGCATTATAAATAAAATAATGAAAGAAAACAACACTGTTTTTTGATTTTCACTTATATTTGTCAATATATCATAAACCCTCTCATACCGATACAACAATTAACAACAAATCACATCACCCTTTTCAACACAAAATATCAGCATATAATAGTATGGTCTATCGCCTAATCAATGTACCTATGTCAATAGAAAATTTCAATAATGAATTAAATTTAATAAAACAAATAGCAATTAATAACGGTTATAACCATAAATTAATAGACAATATTTATTCAAAAATGATGTACAGGAAAGCAATTAGAGAAATATTCCCTACAATAAGAGAAAAATTTAATTTTAAAACGCTGACATTTATAGGCGAACCCGCTGAAAACATAAAGAACTTTTTAGGCAAATATGATATTAAAATAGCATATAAAACAAATAATAGTCTTGGAAAAATTATTAAAAACAACAAAGATCAAAATAGTAAATATAAAAATAGCGGTGTCTATAAATTAAATTGTGGCTCTTGTCCTAAATCTTATATTGGGCAAACTGGACGTTCGTTCCAAACTAGAATTAAAGATCATCAAGATTCATTCCTTAAAAATAATAAACATTCTACATATGCAGACCATTTAAAATCTGAAAATCATATATTTAATAATAATTTCGATGTTTTACACGTAGAACAAAAAGGAATACGACTTGATTTATTGGAGGCCTTAGAGATTAACAAAATGAAAAATTCCCCTAATTTATTAAATGACTAAATAGATAATTGTACCTCCCCTTTGTTAAACATATTTAAAATCACCTAATCTTATGTATAATGTTAGTAAATATAAAATAATTTACCTGATTGTTAATTATGGTATTTTCCAAATATTGTTAGTGTCTATAATGAAACCTTTAGAGCTTAAGAAATTTTGTTTGAATACCTCACATCTGAAGAAGCCGCTGTGACGGTGAAACGTGTCTGTGAAAAAAAAAAAAAAAAAACAGTGTTGTTTTCTTTCATAATTTTACTATGGATTTTCATCAAGTTAAGGTCGAAACTATTAAATTTTTTATAAATAAAATAGCCCTAACGGATACATTTTTCTCAAGCAAGTCAGTTTTATACTATTAAGTAGATTAAAATGAGCCATTTTAACGTTCCATGGCCTACTCTCTACTACTTACCCTGTTTTACCAAAACTATGGACATTTTAAAATATAAAGGACAATTGATCTAGGCGGTGTAATATGTCATTGAAAAGAGAACCTTCTATAGAATTTAAATATAGAATAAAATAAGGGGGTTTCATTTTAAATTTCAAAGTTGACTTCACTTCCGGTTAAACCGCAAGTGGGTTTGAAGATTTAAATTGGTCGAAAAATGGCAATTTACATACTTATTAACGCCTCGTATTTTAAAATATTTAAATAGTAAGAAAATATTTCCCCCTGAGGATTATTTTTCACGTATCCGAGCGTATTATGATATATTAATTTACAAAAACATAAAAGATTTATAGTATTTTTTACAAACGTTCTAGCCAGTAATCAACAATTTTTGGTAATTCATTGTACTCGTGATGTCAAAATATTCCAAATAGTATTCTTATGGGTATATGCAACGATGACAAATGGAGATAGAAGACAAACAAACGCAGTGGCGGCTCGCGGTCTTAAAAAATGGTGAAGAGCTAGGTATAGTGCAGGTACTTAAACAAACATTGACTAAAAACCCGTGTAACAAAACGTCTCTCTTATCCTCATCTATCCAACGACTGAAGGGAGTTTCCAACAAATTACAAAATATGTCATTAATTTTAAAACACACAACTAAGTAGGTACGTACACTAATGAATTAACAGAAAAATAAAAACTTTTTAATCACACAGTAAATCACGTAAAAACAATATCTATAACTGTAAGTTTTGCGAAGCCTCAAAATAAATACCTTAAGGTTAGGCGAACCAATGCTAAAACAATGGTGCATACGACTGATCTATTTTTAAATTGCCCTTCATCATAATGCAAATTGTTACATGCTGTTTGCGTGACTGACGTCACGTAACCATAGCAACGGTGAAAATCAAAGCCATGTTGGGCATTGGGTCTTCACTTGCTGCTTTAAGCTCACGGACACGGTCGGCAGGGGCGCGCCAAAATGCACGAGTGTTTATAATTATTGTCCATCGGAGTTAACCGTGGCCCTATTATGCATAGTTACATTAATTATTTTTTAAGGGCTAAAATGGTAGCTGCATTGGTACATTAATATTTAATATTGTCGAAAAACTTTCCTCCTGGTTTTATTTTTTTTTTTGGCGAAGAGCCCCTTCACCTACTTCACCTGACGAACCGCCACTCAGCAAACGTGTTAATTAGTCGAAACAGAGAAACATCAAAAACAAGTGGCGTCACCATCGCGTCTGGCGAGAACTTTGAGTCAAGAAGAGGGACATTTAAATGCCTATAGTTTTGTAATTTTTTTTTGCTATATTTTAAAGTAATATTTAAGCGAAGAAAACTATTCAAAATTCCACTAGTTGGCTTTATAAGTAATAAAAACCAAATAATAGGAATCTGAATAAACTTTTCGGCTTTAAATATTACTAATTTATTCTAAATTATTTATCATTGTAAAACCTAAAAATGAAATTCCAAAAATGCAGCATGCCATAGTTTTATTAAAGAATTAGATGCACATATATCACAGTTATCCTTCGAGTCTTATACTTCCTCGTAATCTTCTAATCGAGTTACTGGTTTTTCATTCATTCTCTAGATACTAAAAGATTTTTTATCAATGTTCGTATTTTCAATAAATATCTGTTGTACTCACAGTCAGCCTGGACCTGGTTTAAAACTTTTTATTGGCAAGCTGAATAGCAACGACCAAATTATGTCTCCAAAATGCATTCGTTCATAAGAAACAGCTAATCTAAAATAAAAATACATAATGCAAAAACAGTTTCCAAGTGGGTTAAAGCGATTTCCACTAGTATTCAGTAATCGGCAAAGGGCTAGAAGATATGATTTCACGGGTTTAGGATAAGAATAGTAATTAAAAGTACTAGCAAATTTTAGCTAGTTTAGATACTAATAATTTGATGATTTGTATAATTATATAGATAAAATCTATAGACTTAGGTCTGATAATGCCAGTTTCAGGCGATGTCACGACAAAAATAAACAGATCGTGAAAATTTTGAGGCCGAGACATTGTGTCTCTTTTTTCTAACAAAATATCAAATATAATAATAATAATAATAAAAATAATAATAATAATAATAATAATAATAATAATAATAATAATAATAATAATAATAATAATAATAATAATAATATTAATAAATGCCTTTATTTATAATCAAAAAAAAGTATTACATTTAATTTTAAAAGGGTGGCGGTATCCAACTACTGCTGCTCATACAACCACCCTAATAAAAATAATATTTCTAAAAATAAATTAGGAATATAACAAAAAAATTGATAGATAATAAAAATCAAAGAAAGAAAAAAAACAATAATAATTAGTTATTAATGGGAAGAAAAAACGGTAAGGTAACAAAATATGTGCTGTTATAATAATAACATTGAAAGAGGAAGATTATTTGCGTACAGATAAAAGTAAAGTTTAAGGACATGATCCTTAGTGCGGGTCGCGACTCGAACACAAAAAATTTTTGACACGTTTACTAAATGCGACAGTGCTTGAAGCTCTTCCAATATCATCAGGTAAAGAGTTGAAAGTAGTAGCTGCCATATAACTAAACGAACGTCGAAAAAGAGCGAGTGTGTGCTTGGGAACACTATACAAATCACGATGTCTTGTTTGGACATTATGAACATCCGAACCCTTAACTAGCCTATCGAATATTTATTTTGGGATTTTATTAGTTCGAACTTTATAGACAGGATTTAAAAGATGGAGTTTAAACCTTTCTTTAAGCGTAAGCCACCCTGATTCATTCAGATATGGAGTAATGTGATCTACTACTATTATAGCAAAATCTAAGGCAGGCATTTTGAAGCTTCTGAAGAATGTTTTTATCTCTCTGTAAGAGAGCGGGCCAGTAAACACAATAACCAAGATGTGATAAAACGAGGGAGTTAGATAACTGTAACCTGGTATCCGTATCGAAAATGTCCCTGTGCACATATAAGAACTTTAGTTTGAAAAATGTTTTCTGAATTAATGACCTGACGTGATCGGAAAACCTCAACTTGGAATCCACAGTGAGTCCAAGATTCTTGCACTTATTAGTAGGCCTTAAAACAGTTCCATTAACAAATATTTGAAATAGCGGGTCTTCGACTATATTATCTCTGGACCTACCAAAAACCACCAATTGTATTTTCCTTTCATTCAAAACCAATCCATATGCCTTGGAGATGTTAGAGATGACTTCAAGGTCATGATTAATTTGAGTATCATCAGCGTACTAATGAGACTCGAGATATTCAAGAAATTTAGAGAAATCGGATGTGTATAAAGAAAAGATTAAAGGCCCCAAAATACTTCCTTGCGTGACCCCACTTCCAATCACAGAGGATTTAGAATAGATGTTATTAATTACCACCCTCTGTGATCTGTCAGAAAAATAACTTTTAACGCCACATCTCCAAGGCCAAAATATTTAAGTTTAATAAGTAGAATTTCATAATCTATAGTATCAAACGCCTTACTATAATCAAGCAATACTAGACAACTACACTGACAGTTGTCCCAATCTTTAAATAAATCGTCAGTAATATCAAGCAAGGCAGTAGTGGTACTATGATTCTTTCGAAATCCTGATTGAGTGGTGGGAAGAATATTATGAATATTTAAAAAAATGGTTAATTGACTCGCAACCACCCTCTCAAGAATTTTGGATAACGTAGATAAAATACTAATTGGTCTGAAATTAGAGAGCTGAGTAGGATTAGAGACCTTAGGAATTGGCACAATGTTAGCTGACTTCCAACAACTCGGAAAACAGCCCGACAAAAGGCACTGGTTAATTATAAAGGTGATAATATCAGTCAAGTGTGGAGTGATATAGAGAAGCATTTTCAGGCTTATGCCATCAGCTCCAACTGCGTTGGTCTTTAAGCTATTTATGATTTTCTGAACGTCGTCGCTGGTAACCTGATTAAGTTTAAAACGATCAAACTGATTAAATAGATTATTACTGTAGTTTTGATCAATAAAATCTCTATTCATATTACTAACGCTTGGAAGTGAATTAATAAAAAAGTTATTAAAATCATCGCTACTGCCTATATCCGACAGGGATTCAGACGACTGTGAATCAGAACCGAGATTCAAATAATTAATCATACGCCAAAAATTTTTTGGGTCTCTCCTAAACGTAAATTGCAAAAAAGCTTTCTTTTCAGCTCTGACAGCAACGTTAACCTGGTTACGCAAGGTCTTATAGTCAGTCCATGCCGCCATATCAGGGCTCTTTGGGTAAAAAATGGACGAATTCTTCGTAATCTATAATGGTTATTGCGATATAAAAACTACTATTTATAAATGTGTGTTTGACATAACAGGAAAGACATTGATGAGAAATTGGAGGACACACCCTGAATGTAGTTAATTAAGTTTTTTTTAATATTAAGGAAAATTACCCAAGCCGTAGGGTGTGTTCTACAAAAAAAATTAACCTAACCTACATTTTTAAAACAGTAGTTTTTTAAAAACCGTGTTGTTCCTTACTTAAAAAAAATAACTATTTAAATTTGTACTTGACCACCAGAATCGGATTATCGTTTGTTACTTAGTAAATCGACGAATTAATTAACTAATTAACATTTTCGGTCTATGCATTTATTTCCTTTATCAGTAAACCTTCATTTTTGGCAAATAACATATTTTGATACAAATAAATCTGAAACTGACTAGAGATCTAATATAAACGATAAACAAATGTTACATTGCTATACATTTTCGCCTTAATCAGAAAAACCCTTATTTACTATATACCGGATATTCCCCCCCAATATTTTTCGTAATTCTAGAAGTAATGATTTAAAATTTTAGGGGTTAATAAGTTTGTAAATTGCCATTTTTCGGTCGATTCAAACCTCTAAAACCATTTCCGATTTAACCGAAAGTAAAGTCAAAATTTTAATGAAAAGCCGCTTTTTTTGTTTGATGTTTAAATTCTATAGAAAATTTAGCACCGACTTTTTCTAACCAACCAGAAAATTTCATTTTAAATCATTACCAACGAAAAATAAATCCAGAAATATTCATGCTCTTTGAAGTTCCGGCTGCCAATTGCACTGGCAAGTTTGCTGTAAGTTTAAATGTCAAAAGAATGACAGAAATCAATTATTTTTGAAGGCAAAAAAGGCATATTTCTTAGTTGCTAACGAAATAACTAACGTAATTTTATTCTTATTCGTTGATCACTATAATGTTTTTTATTCATAATAAAAATGTTAAATTTTGGTGTAATATTTTACTTGGTGCGAAAGTTTCTTCCCGAATTTCCCTCGGACTTGAATTATAAATCCGAAAATTTTTCGTCAATCTCAAATTTTTTTATAAAATGTTCAAATAATTTGCGACCTCGAAAAAATTTCCGAAAATAATTCATACTGCTTATTTTTACCCCTCATTACTTGGTAATATGTTTCCTCCATTCTACAGAAACTTTTTCATTAAAGTTTTTATTTAACTTTTTCAAGAAAGCTCTATGAAGGTGTCTTTTACAATTTTCTAGTTATGGTCATTCCAACAAGTTATATTTCTCCTAAAGATGAACGTTTATGCGTTCGAAACATGTAGAGAACTCATGCTTCTACAAAGAAATTTTTTCATTAGATATATCTTAGTGGAGGTTTACTTAGAGTATGATTTCTTTCTATTTAACTTACCACTTAACTTCAAGTATGGACTAGTTCTTTAAATTAATAATAATTTTATTTAATAACTTATCGGTGAAAACATTAATTGACCTATACCATTTTTTTATAATGCTATACAGGGTGTCCCAGATAAGGATGCACTATACAGGGATCTCGTAAAACATATAAGATACAGAGATAGTTAAATGAAAGAAAAGATGCACCCTTCTAAATTTTGCAACATTGTGTTTTCAAATATAAAGAACTCCGAATCCTTCCTAAGATATTTGCGCAAAAACGAATTACTCTACAAGTTGGTGTAATTAGATATTTAATCGGACACTTCAGTTTTTTTCATCAATCAATTTTAAATATGTAGTCGAGAAAATTTATTATTTTTAGTGCAAATTCAACTTATTTGAAACTATTTTATTTTCAGTCTCCATAACCTAATCTAATTCTCATCTATCTCAACTGCATAGTAGGCTGTGACACGCACTTGTTTAAATAAATTATAAATACTTGCCAAATGACAGATTAGCAAAATGAAATCGTTTAGTGCAAATGAACTTTAACCTCATATCTTTGAAGTAAATATTTTATGTTTTTGAGAAGTTGTGTGATTGTGATGATTTTTTTTTAATTATTGAAGAAAAGAAAAGTTGGGTATGATTCGTCCAGAATCAAATTATTTCTAGTTGGCTTTGGAAAAATATTAATTTTATAGATTCAAGATGAATTTGCACTTATTCTTATTGATGATTGGTTTTTAAGTCCGAAACGTGATATTAATACTAAGAGTGATACGTCGTTGAACTATAACGAAGGAGAAGAATTTAAAAATAACAAAGTAAAATTTTCCGGCTATATAAAAAAAACACAGTTGATGATGGTTTTAAAACAACGAAACGTCAAATTAGAAATTGAATTATACCAACTTAGAAAGGAGAAAAAATAGTAATTTAAGAATTTAAACTTTATTTTAACATATCTCTTCAAATAGAGTACTTATAAAAAAATATTAAAAACAAAATCGCGAAAATTTGGTTTTGCCCAAATATGTTCGGAAGGATTCAGACTTAAAAAAAAAAAGTTGCAAAAATTGGTAGGACACAACTTTTTTATAATTGACCCATCTATGTATTCTATATGGTTTTCGAGATCCCTATAGTGTATATTTATCTGAGACACCCTGTATATTAAACTGAGTGAAAGAATTAAACCATATTTTCCGTATTTAAATCAGATTGTAAACTGAAAGGAAATAATTTTAAAATCATACACATTAAGCTAAATTGTAACAAATTATTACTATTTTAACTGTTAATAGGAGCTATTATAAAATTAAATTTTATTATAATATGCATGTTTTTTGATTCCGACAAAAATTCACCCAACTATTATTTAATTTCATAAATTAACTTTTATTTTATTTATTTCTTTAACCCATATTCAGATTTTTGGTAGTATTTATTATCTGTCTTGACTCTCAGGACATTCGTCATTTTATAGAGCTTTGGTGGATTTTACTATGAGGAATAACGATGTATCTATTTATATTTACACCAATTAAATCAAACCTTATACCAAATTCTTCACAACAAATAATGTTACATTAAAAAGACAGATTTTTTTTGTTACTTGGGTTGGCAGAAGAGCCAGTATACTTAGGCCTATGAGGCCCATTGTATCCCCTATCGTCTGAATAATGTCAGCCAGATGGGACCTACAGCATAGCGTTGGATCCGAACCACCTGTATGCACTAGTTATCATTTTTACGCCCCCAGAGGTCCATGAAGTTCCTCGATGCGATATTAGGAATCACGAATAGCATACTGCATTCTTAAATCCACTGAATTTCGGACATACTTTTTCTATTGTACGTATGCCCACTCCAGGAATCGAACCCACGGTCGAATGCCAGTAACTCACCTCTGAGCCACTACCGCGGTTCATAACAAGTGATGAAAGTGATACTTTTCAAACGAGGAGATATTTCGCACGAGACGACAGCCGAGTGCGGAAATTCTCCTAGTTTTAGAATAAGCACTTTCACACGAGTAATGTACACTATTTTTCCTACGACCACAAAGGATACTTTTTTTATTAAGCATATGCCCTCTTCGAGAATGGAACTCGGACAGTCATGGTCGCATGCCAGTAACACACCTCTGAGGCACTGCCACAACTAAAAAAATTAGGTCATTAAAATAACTAAAATTTCTAATACTAAGAAACAACTAGATATAAGTACTTTAGAATAAATCCCTTAAATAAAAAATAAATTGAAGAAAAAACTAGCCAAAAATTAGACATAAAAATATTCTTTTAGTATCACATTAGATTTTAGATAGCTTTCTTTAATTCTTAATCTTCTTCCTGTAAAGCTGATTATAAGATTTTCAACGCCTTTCTATTTCTACTAATACAGACCCAATTCATCCTAAAATACTTTTCTTGACAATCTCTTACGTAAAGAGGACTTACTTAACTGGTCTTTAAAATAAACAATAAAGTCTGATTAGCTTGACTTAAACGCAAAATTATAATAATTACTTAAATAAAAATAAAATTGTAAAGACAATTAACAACAATAAGTCAGGGTAGAAAACAACATTCTTGTGATATCATTGTATATGATGACGTGTGTATATTATATGGTTTCCTTTATCCTTTTCCAACCCCATTCACCCCCAATGTATTATAAGGTTTCCAACATTTTCAGCGCCATTTTATTACCTTTCCCTTATCGTGTAATCCTCCAGTGTAGGTATACTGTATAGTATGTGGAATACCCTGCTATAAGTTAAAAATCTCTCGAGGCATACACATTGTTTAAAGAAAATGAATTAAACCCCATTCATCCCCAAATGTTATTCTTGACAATCGATTATGTAAAGAGGACTTACTTAACGGGTCCTTAAAATAAGTAAAATTGTTTGATTAGCTCATAGTTGACTAAAATGTAAAATTAGAATAATTGCTTAAATAAAAATTAAATTGTAAAGACAATTAAACAAAAATAACTCGGGGTAGACAAAAACATTTTTGTGGTATCATTGTATATGATGACATCTGTATATTATATGGCTTTCTTTAACCTTCTTCCCGTAAACCTTATTATAAGGTTTTCAACGCCATTTTATTACCCTACCCTTATCGCTTAATCCTTCAGTGTAAGTATACTGTATAGTACGTGGAATACCATGATCTTCTGCCTGTAAAGCTAATCATAAGGTTTTAAACGCCTAATACAGACCCCATTCACCCTAATATGCTATTCTTGACAATCGCTTATGTACAGAGCTTAAAGGTTTCCAACATTTTCAACGCCTCTTTGATTACCCTACCCTTATCGTTTAATCCTCCAGTATAGGTATACTACTGTATAGTATGTGGAATACCCCGCTCTTCTTCCTGTAAAGCTGATTATAAGTAATTAAACGCCTTTTTATGTTACTAATACAGACCCCATTCATCCTAAAATGCTATTCTTGACATCGCGTACGTAAAGAGGACTTACTTAACTGGTCTTTAAAATAAGTAAAATTTTCTGACTATCTCATTCTTGACTAAGAAGCAAAATTAGAATAATTGCTTAAATAAAAATTAAATTGTAAAGAAAATTAAACAATAAGAAGTCAGGGTAGACAAAAACATTCTAATGGTATCATTGTATATGATGACTTCTGTATATGATATGGCTTTCTTTAACCTCTTCCTGTAAAGCTTATTATAGCCAACATTTTTAGCGCCATTTTATGACCCTTCCTTTATCGCTAATCCTCCAGTGTATATATACATAGTACGTGGAATACCTTGCTCTAAGTAAAAAAAAACTCTCGACGAATACATAATATAGATATCTTCACGCCAACATAATCAACGTAAAGATAATGAATTAAACCCCATTCATCCCCAAATGCTATTCTTGACCTCGATGGTGTGTTTCAGTCGCCGCAGCACGCCAGTTCTCTCGAATACCTCCGACCTACATACGGTCTTTGAAATAAGAAGCTCTTTATCGTTACGCCGCATTCACCAGTTAAGGCTCAGCACCGTATAGTGTAAGACGGTTTTTTTAATATATTTTTTAATTAGGTGTATTGTTTAATACTTTCGCGCCTTATTTAAATCTTGTCCCACCATCTTTAACGCAAACGAGTGGTAGTGGTACCTACCGGTAGTTCATTTGTGGGGTATTAGTTTGACAGCTGATCATTTGGGGGTGACTTAGGTTTCCCTTAAGTACTTTGAGTTCAAGAAAGTGTGACCAGCAGTGAAGGCAAATTATTATTGTTTTGTTAATATTTTGAAAAAAAAATAATAGTGATTATTAATTTAATTTAAGTAAAGGTAATTTTTTAAATTTGAAGTTAAAGTAAATTAACAAAATTGTAAAGAGGTATGCACCGAATTTAATTGTTAAAATAAAAACATGGTAAAAAAACATTTTTTGTTTTAGAAAATAATTTTTTTTTGTGGTAATTATTGTTACTACGCTTTTACTTGTTGGTGTAGGTCCTGTTATGTAAGTAACATATCATCTACTGTTGTGTATACACACAAACATTGTCAGTTATTAATCTTAGAATGTTGTATATTACCAAGCTCATTGCGATGGCCCACTTTTTACATATGATTACGTAAAACTAAAGTTAATAAAGATCAAGCTGCGCTTAATATATTAAATAATCTTAAATTCATAAAGAAAGGAAAATAACATAAGCGAATAAAAGTAACAGTAACAAAATTAGCATTAAAAGTTAAAACGTGTATTTATTAGTATTTCAACCTCGACTAACTTTTACTTTCTAAATACTGGTTTGTCTTTTTTTATTTTTCGCTATATCTTAGTTTGTATGCAGAACTTACTGCAAGGACACACCCGTATGTATGATTTAAGGTTGCTACTTAAACGTTCTTAGATGATTTATTAGCTGTTGCCCCAATATGGGTTTCTTTATTATTTCATGCTAATTATCCATTACATTTTTTTTTATTTTAGAAAAATGAAGCACATTCTTTGGTCTTTCGCAGTATTAGTGTGTCTTCTAGCAACTTTCACTGAAACGGAATGCAGGAGTCTAACGAAGAGGGAAGCTAATCCCAGCATAGATCCACATAGTGCACACGTATGTATTATTGAAATACATTTTACTTAATAATTCAATGAATGTTGTGGCTTTTGAACTTTTAATTGACCACAAGACATTAACAGTCGATTAAGACGGTAACCTGTGATTTTATTTTCGCTTGATAGCGAACCCTAAAAATTATACACAATTGGAACTTAAATACGAGTTTCTCAAAGCTCGACTTTAAGTTGAACTTGGTTCAAAAAGGTACTTTTGTTAAACCGGGTGATTCATTAAGGGTGACGAGCGGCCCTATCTCGGAAACTATTATTGGTCATAGAAATTCAGGAAAAAAAAAATTATAACTAAAGTGGCCATGAGAAAATCCTGGAAATAATTTTTAAGTTCCGCATTTTGCCGCAAGAGGGCGTAATTGAAAAGTAAATTTTAAAATTTTACATATCTCCGAAAATTTTACATTAAGGTATATCTTTGATAACACCATTAAAAAGCTTGGACAATTCTGTATCATTTTGTCTCATGCCCTTAGCGCTACTATTTATTATTATTAACATCAAAAATGAAAAATTTTGTTTTATAAAAATTGTTGGAAGTTCACTTAATAGGCATGCTTCCGCCCGTCTAATTTAATTTCTATATTTTAATTAAGAACGGTGTGCCTGAGGAGAAAAACGCAAGGGACCATTTTTATGCAGAATTGACCAGGCTAATCCGAAATAATATCCACATGGAAAAATATCGGCTGTGTCCTACTCTTTTTCTAAAAAATATATAACCGCTTCTTTATTTAAAGTTTTAAAAATTATTCTATTGGCGATAACGCTGAAACGACCAGAGATATCAAGCTGCGTTTTAATATTTTTTTTAGCAAATTTTATCTACTTTTCGATTATTGTATCATAATTATACCGTACGATTTATTTTTTCGGAGTAAAATCAAAAAATGTGTTATTATTGCAAATTTCGCCCTCTAGCAATTTTTTTGAGAACTATTATGGACAACTAAATACGATTGGCGAAAGTGCTTACATCGTTTATAAGTTACAGCGATTTAACTGATTACACTTTCACTTTCAACAGCTCCCCCCCCCACACACACCTTCTTAATAAAGTCGGTACGCCAATGAGCATAAAACCAAAATGATGCATAATTGTCCAAGCTTTTTTATGGTGTTATCAAAGATATACCTTAATGTGAAATTTTCGAGGATATGTAAAATTTTAAAATTTACTTTTTAATTACGCCCCCTTGCGGCAAAATGCGGAACTTAAAAATTATTTCCAGGATTTTCTCATAGCCACTTTAGTTATAATTTTTTTTTTCCTGAATTTCTATGCCCAGCAGTTTCCGAGATATGGCCGCTGGTCACCCCTAATGGATCACCCGGTACAACCGGATCTTAAAGGCTTAAATAATATAACACAAGTTCTCTAAAAAAATCTTGAATATTACAAATATTTTAGAAACTAGATGTATATATTTTAATTGGTACATGTAGATGTACTCGTACACACCGTAGGGTGTGTCCCCGGTTCGACGCATGAATAGGTAAAAAAAAATTTTTTGAGTCAAAACTTCATGTTCTGGGGTTTAGCCCTGCTTAGATAGAAACTAATTTATGTCATAATTTTAGTTTCAAAAAGTCAAGTGTGGCTACGAAATGTGTAGTAATTGCAGGTACAAAACTTAGTTGACTTATTCTACCACCTGTCATTTTAACAGCAGAACTATAATTAAGGACGGTTTTAAATTTAGAATTTAGATTGAATACGGCTGTTAATTTATAATAAGGGGGCCCTCAAGCGACTATGGCACAAGAACCATTAAACTTGTGACGCTACTGATATAAATGAACGGCAGTAGAGTTTTGGACTTGCATTGTCTTTATTTGTTTAGAATCACTACGTTTCAACTGGTAAGCATCTCCAGTCGTCTTCAGGTGAATACTAGTATTCACGAAGACGACTGGATACTAGTATTCACCTGAAGACGACTGGAGGAAACGTAGTGATTCTAAACAAATAAGGACAATGCAAGTCCAAAACTCTACTGCCGTTCAAGAAACGTCATTGTCTCCAACCTTTAAACAGACACTGATATAAATGTTTTGAAAAGGTTTGAATGAATGACTAAAACCATCAAGTCTTAGCCTTTGGTCATTGCTTAATACATTGGAAATTAATTTATTATTAAATTACCTTTAGTTAATACCACCGGCACGTAAAAGCTTCAAAAGAATATAAACATCTTTTAAGTTATTGTAATTAGTTAAATAATGCAATAACGAAACTGTGTAGATGGTCTTTGACCCAGAAAGGCAAATGTCATGATTTATAAAATAGTTTGAATGAACATATTTTCTTAAACTTCTATATTTCTTTTCTCGATTTTATCTTGAGAAATATGACAGAAACCCATTTTGCACCGGATAAATTTTACTCGTCGTTTTATCACATTAGCAAAAATAAGGTTAGAAGTTACAAACCTGTGAGACTAATTTATTTTTGTTTTAAAGAATTTAAAAAATTATTTTTAGTAGTTTGGTAAAATGGATTGACCAATCGGGTGAATTTTGGTTCATCTTGGTTCTCTTAACATAAAATCATAGTAACTCTTTACACACTTGTTCTGGTTCTTGGAATAGAACTAGTAATTTAACAAGCAACTATTCATGACAGAAGGCTGTAAAAATATTGTAGTTTTATCAGACTGATTCATTGTTTTTAATAAAAATACCCAATTTCACTTATATTTATCGCATCTCCAGAAATAGGCGCATTCAGCATTAAGGGATGATATCATATGTGATTAAATACCCACACTTTGCAGTGGCGGCGATAAGGATCCGGGAGCGCTATATTTTCAGGGGGCCCCTTAAATTAGTTCTGCATCCTGTACCGAGTAATCTTAGGGGTAAAGTTTTAAAATTTTAGGAGTTATTGAATGTGTAAATTGCAATTTTTGGGCTAATTGAAACCTTAATAAACGAATTACGGTTTATCAGAAATTTATGTCAACTTTTAAATTGTACCCACCTTTTTTATTCGATGCTTAAAATTCTATTGAAAATTTCGCACCCATTTTTTGTAACCAATCAGAAGATTTCATTTTTAATCATTTCCATGGCAACGATTAAACTTTCCGGAAATATTCATGTTCTTTGAACTTCCGGCGGCCAAATTACACTAAAATTTTTTACTTATATATATTTTATATATAATATTGTATTCACCTGAAGACGACAGGAGGTGCTTACCAGTTAAAACGTAGTGATTTAAAACAAATAAAGACAATCTAAGTCCAAAACCCTATTGCCGTCCTAGATTACGATTATTTTGTGGTATATTATCCTTTTAAGAGCCGTCCATACCAACGTGAAACGCGGCATCATTTCCTGGCTGATCTAATTGGAAATTTGATACAAAAACTTCACTTAGAGGTTCACAAGTTCACTTCTAGTTTGGCAGATGATACCTCTAATTTTTAAACTTATATCATCCGCCATGCAGAAAATAAAAATTAGAATATTACGGCTATTCATGTTAATTTCTTATTTTCCATTAAAATTACAAAGGATGCCCCGATACTATTTTTAAAATTTCCACTGACGCAAAAAAAGAAATTTTATTGCTATCGCCAGACGCAGGTACAGTATGCATGATGTAATGGAAATACAGTATTTGTTCGTGATGACTCATCGACTACTGTTTGCTCTTAAGACGAATGCTTTCTCTAGAGTACCTACACTTTGATCATTTTTTCCTCAACTGGAGGATAACGAACGAACTCGCTTTGTTTGTATATTATACAGGGTGGAATTTTTAATTGGCATAAATTCAGTATTAGGAAGCCTCTTGATTTGGTAAAAAGTTTGGCACACTTTTTTCACGTCTCCATAAAATATACCCCTCTTTTGGGGATAGAAACCGCCCCTAACTTTTTTTTTCAAATGTAAAGGTATGTATTGTGATGCTCGTTGAAAAGAGCATAAAAAAGGAAATACGATCCACTATTAACTTTTGCATTTCGATAATATAGACGCAATTTGTTTTATTATTAAAATTGTTGAGAATGTTGCCCATTTTTTTTTGACGAACCCCTAATCCAAAATAAAATTTAATCTTGACATTATGTGCCAAATCCGGGATTATTTTTTCTAAAATTTGTTGTATTAATTGTTGCTAAAATGGCCAGTTTTTTTTCTGGCTTTCTGGATTACTGAAACATAAAAGTAAATCATGGGTTGTGTTCCCCACACAATATACCTTTTCAATTGAAAAAAATAGTTGCGTGCGGTTATTACCCCAAAAAGAGAGGCAGCATTAGACGCGAAAAAGTATGCCAAACTAAAAATAAACGCAGCTGTACTTCTGTATTTTTTCAGCAAATAAAGAGGCTTTTCCTAATACTAAATTTATTCCAGTTAAAAATTCCACACTGTATATTAAAGTAAATAACAAAATTATCCCGTGATCGTTATATGTTATATAACTTATCAACTTTTCCTTTTCTGTTTATGCATTTATAATTTTGAAAAGTTATAAAACAATGCCTAATTACTTATGCTTCCTGACAATTGATTTAAAGAATATGAAGAAGATTTACAAAGTGTTTAATTCGAAGCCGAAATCATTGTAATACTATCGCATAAGCACGTCTAGAATTTCGAGGAATACATTTTACAGGAATCGGAGTCTATTCCTTATAAGCAGTTTTATCCCAATGATCAAATAAAAGTTTTATTGACAGTTATATTTTCTAAACTGTTCTAAAATAATTTGAAAATCGAGCTAATGTTTTTTTTATTGTTTCTTCGAACTAAATTATTATATTACGGTATTAGGTGAGGTAAATAGTGTACAACAAGAGTGGATATGATGTCTATATCGCACGAGGAAGTAAATTGAGCACGACGCCGTAGGCGGAGGTATTAGGTGTGGTAAATAGTAGTTTGTACAACAAGAGTGGATATGATGTCCATATCGCACGAGGAAGTAAATTGAGCACGACGCCGTAGGCGGAGTGCTCAAACTTCCAAGGGCAATATGGACAATCCACTCGAAGAAAGGAAAAACGTTGCATTTCAGTGTAACTGTTACACTAAAATACAACGTTTTTCCTTTCTTCAGAACACAGTGTACAACCAACTCCACACATTTACTTTCAATCCACTCGAGTTGAACAGTATATTTTTTTTACGACCTTATGCTAAAAAATGTAAAAAAAAGTTTGTAGGTTGCCGGGCTCGAACTCACGACCCCATCATTCTGGACTATCGAAGCGTTTAGTTAATTATCAGAAAACCAACGGATAAATGATGCTACATGAAATTAATTTTCTATGCACATTCAGCAGGTTGCATTATTGATAAATCTATTATAAATGCGTATAGATTTTGTTATATTGAACAAATTGTACCATATGCATTTAAATTATGAAAAAGAAGGCAGAGCCTCAGTAAAAATAATATACTGTGATTGGTCAGTACTTTTAAAAACAACAATGGCTTCTCTGTAATCGACTAATGTGATTGGTCAGTTTCATAACCTAACTAGGATGGAAATGCGATTTTCCCGCACAGTTAACTGGAATAGCCTACTTTACTTGCCACTTAAGTGTAAAGGAAACAGCAAATTTCCATGTGGGAGTAGAAAAAAGAATATTACGCACGAATGGAAAAATTACGAACGAGCCTCGTGGCGGCAAGTGCGGTTATTACCTGAGTGCGTAATTGCTCTACAACACGCAATACGTACTATATTTTTTCTACAACTCTTACTAATAAATTAAAGATCGGTTTATAATTTATAAGGTATCAATTTGAACTATGACAATGTCACTGTCAAATTTTCGAAACACAAGATAGATAAATGTGATGATTTGAGTGTTTCAAGGCTAATTTGATTGTTATACTAGGCATCATAACGCACAGTTATGTATTTTTGTGCATAAAAACGCACATTTGTGCGTTTTTATTCCTTACGCACAGTTGTTCGTAAGAATCGATTTACTTATAGAGTGAACTATACGTAAAACAATGTTTACTAATATAGGAGTAGAAAGAAGTTATTATGAGCTAATATGAGATTCCAATCTGTGCGTGTTTTCAGTTAAATAATATTAATTGACCTAGTTGCTCACTAATTAAGATACATGATTCTTCTACTATATTTCTATAAAAGATGATTTAGATAATATATAAACTACTTAAAATATAATGGGAAACTAAAAAAATTTAAATCATTTTGAGGATTGCTCGTCCAGAGTTTGATAGCGAACTTTATCGACTTTGATATGACCCTAATTTATGATTAAAAAAGGCTATGTTCCTGTATTATACAGCGTGTTTAGATTGCAAATTAGTCTTGCAAATTTCAAAATTTTTTGATGTGCTACGAAATTCGGAAAAATTATTCTACGGTATTTGTGAAAAGCTTACTAGGTTCTGCCGAAAGGTTTTTTGATCAATCTTCCCTGGTACTGAAGCCTATTTCACTCATGTTTAATGTAAATGATGTAAATGATTTTAAGTTATTAATTCCTTCCATTACCACTTAAGTCGTATGAAGGCGAGAATTGTAATGAATAAACACGGTATTGTGACATATTTTAAGTCCTGTCACATAATGTGTAATAATTTCATCCCTGTATAGTTGATAATTTGCTAAAATTAATATTCGTTACCAATTACTGTATCATCAAAAATGTGCAGCTCAGTTCGAAACCCCAGAGCACCACAAGCCTTAACCATGACACCAACTCCTTCAAATTTGTGAATTGGCAAATTCTGTATATTTATAGCTCGATATACTCTTTTACTTATAACTTATAAAACATTCTCCCAAATAAAAATTTTTTCAATCCTTTTATTTGCCTCTAAGGTGTCGAAGATTCGCCGCTATATGCCTTAGCGACCTATAAGATTTATTTTTCACTTCTAGTAGGTTTTTTACTGTCTGGTCTTCTTTTTGTTGCATTTGCAGCTTTGGCAGAAGTAGTCGAGCTGTACTAAAGAGGGCTCTTCTTATTTCTATTTTAATTTATCGATATTCTCTATCGTTAGTTACCTTTATCAACCCGCTAACTGATCTGCTTTTCCAGTCTTCAGATGATGATTCTTGAAATTGCACTCTTACTTTTCCCCAAAATATCTGTAATTTTACGATATCTGAATCCACTTTGGTACAACGACAATAAAATTACATTGTTCTTTAGACAAATGGTGCCTTTGCATATTTTCAACTTAAACAAAACACGTAAATTTTAAAAGGGTTGATGAAATTTCTCATTTCAAACTGGTTTATGTAGTTTAAAAATTAATAGATTTCTGACTTTGCGCGAAACAAATTAATGATTCCGAAAATGTTTCGGCAGAACCTAATAAGCTAGAATTACTCAGAAATAGTTTTTTCTAATGTTGAAGGATATAAAATATTTTTGAACTTTGCAACACTTTCTAAAACACTCTGGATAGTATAGAAACATAGCTTTGTTTTAATTATAAATGAAGGTCATATTTTATCAAAGTTTAAAAGTCAACAAAAATTCAAAATTTAAAAAAATGAATTAAAAAAATATTTAACGGGGGTTAAATTTTTCTCACCTTGTGTTTCCAATGTTACATTGTCTATGTGATTTGGAAAAATAAAAATAAATATTTAAAACAATTTTACATAACTAAATTTTAGCAAATTATCAACTATAAAATTAAGTGGCTGGTTAAACAAAACGAAGCAACGCATTATACAACTACATCTTTGTCCGCTTTTACTTTCATTGTGGAAATCTATTTATCTTTGCCGTACGATCACATCACAATAGCAGGTATTAAATATAATTACTTTCTATAAATATGCCTGTTTTATAGTTGAACTCTTGTTATGACTGTTGTTTACTTATATGGAGAAATTTAACAAGAAGATATTTGACATAATATGTTTACATGCGGATAAAGTAAGTGGCTGATACGATTTTTATTCCGAGGGCCTATCTGTGCATCCAATGCACTTAGGCCAGATTGAGCCCATTGTCCTCGCCCTGTTTAGTTGTTACATTCACTCCGTGATCCCAGTTCCTTGCACTAGTTTGTGTAGGTGGGGAGAGGGTAAGGATGTCCTCTGGTTCCAGTTTTGGTTGCACGAGTATTTGTTGTCTCTTCCGATTTAGTGGCTTGCAAGGGCAAACTATGTGCTGTCAGAATTCCTGTAATGGTTCTCAGCTGGTTCCTGTTTTTTTTTTTGATGTGGTGTAATCTCTGTCTGTTGCTCCAGTGGATTTTTTGTTCTTTCCTGATCCATCGCTTTATGGCATCTCATACTGTGTCCCTTGGTACTCCGAGTGCCAGTTCTGGACCAATGAATGTGTTTTCTGAACCTTTCCTCGCAAGTTTATTATTTCCTGTAATACCTTCGTGTTCTGGTACCCACTGCAGCATTACTTTGTTTACTTTTACCAGGGCCTCCAGTTCCTCAGGGCCTCCAGTTCCTCTTGACATTTCCATACCAGTCTTGAGGTTACCTTGTTGCATATTAGCGATCTAAGGGCTGCTTGACTTTTAAAATATATATGGATCTGCTTATTGAGGTAAGCCCTCCTATTGTTTTCATACGCACATTGAAATATGGTGTAGTTTTCTGCTTGAAACACTGTAAGAGACGTTCCTAGAGATAAAAACTTACTTACTTTGTGTATGCCCGCTCCGGTACCCTCTTTGGTTTTGGAGCGGTCCGTGTACCAGACTATTTCGCCAGGAGTAGTTTCTGGTGTTTTGTTTTTCCATACGTTTCGTTTATCAATTACGACCTCATATGGTATATCATAGCGAAACCTTGGATTTATGTGGTCTGATCTCATTTCTAACTCAGGTCCTTTAGTCTCGCTTAAAAGTTCGTGTTCAGTTCTCTGCCTACCTAAGAGCGGCGTCAAACTCTGCAGTCTCTAAAGTCCCATGTTGAAGTGGGGAAAAGTCTTAGATATTTATGTCCTTGAATTTTGATGCAAATGTTTACTTTGTTTTGCCTAATATTTGTTTTGTCTGTGTTAAATAAACTGCTGGACAATTGCTTTCGAGCAAGAAAAATTTCGCCTAAATGTCTATGGTTTATGAGTATAGTGTTAAAAAGTTAGAAATTAATAAATACATTTTTTCTAAAAATTAAATTAAAAAAATTATCTTTGTTAAAATTTTGTAAACACACTGTATAATATACCTGTATTGCGATGTGAAAAACTAAAAAATAAGAAAAAATTTACCTAATCTAGGGGCGAGTACTTTCCAATATAAAAAAATCGTGAAAAATTGTGAGATACTCATAAATCATAGACATATAGGTGTTTATAAGTACGCCACTGTACATCATAACATTTAGGTACAACTATTGTTACTGAACATAATTAAGCTTTTCATAAGGTATAATAATCACTCGCAAAGTTTGCACGATACAATGCACAGTGAGATCTAGCTACATATAAGTTGAAATAAAGCAAGGTTTTCCAAAAAAATCGGTATTTCTTAAATTATAGCAGATATCAAAAATTTGACAAATTACTTTCTTTGCTATGAACCAGTGATTAAATTGACGTAGAGTGATAAAATTTAAAAATATTATTGTAAAAGTTACACGCCATTAAAATTGGAGCAAAAATCATCGTCTTCTTTAACACCCTGTATATAAAATTTTCTAACAGTTAAAAACATCCAACATTGACAATTGTTTCCCAAGAGATGAATCTATCAACCATTCAAAACTGTAGATCGATATCATATCTAGTTCAGAAAATAGTAACTGTTAAATTTAGGCGAAATTTTTCTTGCTTGAAAGCAATTGTCCAGCAGTTTATAATGCATGAAAAATAAATGTTTGATTTTTCTTATTTCCACTATTTGTCTGTCTTTATTACCATATTGTGCATACATATTAAGTTAATATTTAGATATAGTTACACTTAGGTATGTTCGGTCAGTGTTTCGTCGGCCTCAACAGCACCCGTGCTCTCGTGGGATGCTGCAAATATGGCCCATTATTTCCTATTTATATTAAGTATTAAAATGTAATATTTATTTTTTTACTTGAAATGGAAATAATAAATGTATTATTATTATTATTATTATTATTATTATTATTAATATTAATTCCGAAACCCTCGCGTTTTGAAATTTAACAAGTTATAATATTTGAAAACCAATTTTAAAAGAATGCGCGTATTTAATTTCCGGTAAAAGCCATAGTGATTTGGGAAAAAAGTATTATAATGACTCCTATTTATCAAATCCTGGATAATATCGCCCCTTTTATAAAATTCTGGCTCTGCCACTGATATTATAATGTAATAGCTCTCAGACAGAAAAAGCAGCATTTATGGTTCGTTTTACGATGTCTAGTGTCGGTAATAGAACCTTAACTATATGAAACTTGTTATGGTCTAGCCTCAATCTTTATTAACTAATTGCAATTAGGCTCACATATATTCATAAAGTTCATCCGTGTCGTATTTTCCTTTTGACACCCATGTGTCTACCAAACAACGGTCTTTCTCAGGCAACTGCGCTGTCTTGTCTATTCCAAATCGAGGGGGGGTCCAGCCGCACTGTACCTATTAAGTTATAAGGTCAGTTTGTAGGAACCAGAAGTAGCCTAAAGAGTGCACAAAATTTCCTGTATATATTAATATTAACATTTCTGACTTGAAACTTACATAAAACCACCCAGTCTAACTACAGAATTGCTAGTATTGTTGTATTTGAACTCATTAATTCATAAATTGGTTACATAACTACTTCTTGTCGGTTGACACCAACATGCATGTAATTTTTATGTATTTTAATTATTTTAGATAGTAACAATCATTTTAATGTACTTGAAACTGGAAAGTAATAACCTTCATATTGTGTTTATTTAAATATTATGAGTACCAAAATGCATTGAAAGATAAAGTGCAGGAAAAGTATAAAACATCTGTTGACGATGCATTGAACTCTACAAACTTGAGCAATAGTAGAGACTGTATTACTTGGTAGGACCTTTTCTTTTGTTGTTGCTGGCGTTGGCGGAAGAGCCAGTATACTTGGAGGCCTATGAGGCCCATTGTATCCCCTATCGACTGGGTAATGTCGGCCAGACGGCACCTACAGCTTAACGTGGGATCCGAAGCACGTGTATACATTAGTTATCCTTTTTACACCCCGAGAGGTCCATGCCATCCCTCTCAGTCCCGATATTAGGAATCACTAATAGCACACTCCATTCTTGTATCCACTAAAGTTCCGGACATACTTTTTTTTATTAAGCGTATGCCCTCTTTAAGAATCAAACTCGGACCGCCATGTCACGTTTTAGCAAGTTGTATTTTTAACAAATAAATAAAAATTGTTGCGAGTTATTTTATCTTTTTATCAAAAAATGTTTTTAAATATTCCTCGGATATTGACAAATGCCTTATAATTTTATCAATGTCCTAAGGATATTATAGCTAAAAATTAATATATGTCAATTAATAGTGTACCTACCTTTTTTTAAATTTTCATTTAGAAACAATTTTTTAAAGCCCTCGTATCTTTAAAAGGTAAAGAAAGCAAACCAAAAATCCAATCTACATGCCAATACGTATAAAGTGAAACCGCTCTTTACACCACACATAATGCAAATGTCTAATTAATTTTAATTTGGATTTTTTAATATATGAACAAGCATTTTTGATAATGATAACGCAGTATAATTTCCTAATCAGCCAAATATTAAGTTTTAAGTAATATGGCGAACGACAACCATGACCTAAAATATTATTGCGCTAATCGCTATAAATTAGTACTATACAAGTCATTATCTCACATACCCGACCCTTGCATATTTAATTTAAAATTGTAAAAAATGTATTTTTAATTATACAGCAGTTCCTGGACGAAAATATCAGCATTTTTTGGTCGGCTAGTAGTTAAAAATTCCTTTTTATCTTTCCGATGGGAAAATTGAATTTCTAATGCATTTTTCACAATCTAATGTTTACGGCATAAAAATAAATAATTCAGTAAACAAATTGCTAATACCATCTAATGTAAAAATAAATAAAACCAACTGTAATAATCTTTTGTCCTAGGATATGAAACTGACCACTAACCAAGGAACCAAATTTACAGGTTGGAAATTTTACGAGATTTCTGACATCTAATCTAACAAAAGTGAGGTTAAGAATATACTTCAAAAAGATGCAAATCTGTCAGATCAATTTTGTTATTTTTAATACTGAATTAAAACATTTATCTCAAAGCCTATGCAGTATGCATAAACCAATAAATTTTTCCCAAAGAGTGCACGAAAGGGTGCGGGAATTGAAGATATAAAACCAAAATATAGTTTTGCAAAATATTCTTAAATTTTTTCGTGAACGAGTGCCATTTCTTTTTTCAAAAATCACCAGTTTTCCATTAATTTCAAGACAATTACTACAAGATTTAATGAATATATTTATGTAATGAACATTTGTACTTACTCGCTTTGTTTTTTTGCGATGGCGGGCTCCAATCTAGCAATCGACCTTAAAACTTTTATGATACGCAACAGATATAGAAAAATAACTGGTAAATTTTTCTTAAATGGTGGAAAATTAAGATAAGTACATAAAACTAGATAACACAGACAAAATATAAGATATTCAGAAAAAATTAATTTTTTTAAGGTTATTTTTTTAAATGGTCTACTACGGAATCGTACTCAATTTACTGCCACTCCTATTGTACAAACTACTATTTTCTACGACCACCAATGAAATTAAGGAAAAAACCTCGATTAACTTGGCTAAATAGTCCTTTAAATCACACGCGTATTGAAATCATGTTTCGATCCATGTGCTGAAATGTACTTCTTATGGCCTTCTATAGGATGTTTGAGTAGACAGGGGTGGAGATAAAATACGATATATTTAAAAACATGGGGTATCTTTTTTTTGTTTAATCAATGTTGTAATTAGGAAACATTTACCCGATTTAACCAAATTAGCTTCTTCACAAGTCGACACTTCACAAGGAAGAATTAATTGGTAGATACAAAATGATAAGCGACTTTCAGAATGGTCTGAAAATTTGAAATTCTTTGTATTATTTAATAAGTGCGGGAATGTTAACAATACAATAATACTACAATAATTAAATAACCATAGTGTATTAACTTTTTATATTGTATAATATTTAAAACCTTTTCATAATGAAGTTAAATATTAACTTCTAATCTACACATTCTATTAAATCTATTTTTTTTCTTTTTTTATAATAACTATGTGTACAAACAATCGATGTTTTTGCTTGCCCTATTTTTTCATCTTAGCCTATAACCAGGATTTAAACGTTCATATATTGTAGGAACATAACGATGACGGATATAGGGACAAAAGAAAGGTGGATGTTGTGTATGGAGTTAAAAATGCTGTATTAGGATTTGTGTTCGATGTAAGTATCAATTATCTAGTAATTTATGCCAGTGCGAGATTGAACAGTTTTCGTATAAGACATTTAATTGAATTAAAATTAATAATCACATCAATGCAGGGGGTAAATCACATTTAACTAAACTGCTGGACAATTGCTTTCGAGCAAGAAAAATTTCGCCTATATTTAACAGTTAATATTTTCTCAACCAGATATAATATCGACCTACGGTTTTGAATGGTTGATAGATTCATCCCTTGAGAAACAATTGCCAATGTTGGATTTTCTTTAACTGCCAGAAAATTTTATATACAGGGTGTTAAAGAAGACGATGATTTTTGCTCCAATTTTAATGGCGTGTAACTTTCACAATAATATTTTTAAATTTTGGTTTCTGAGAATTGTGTTAGAGAGTTAGAAATTAATAAATACCTATATTTTTTCCATAAATTAAATTTAAAAAATTATCTTTGTTAAAATTTTGTAAACACACTGTATAATATACCTGTAGTGCGATATAAAAAACTAAAAAATAAGAAAAAATTGACCTAATCTAGGGGTGAGTACTTTCCAATATAAAACAATCGTGAAAAATTGTGAGATACTCATAAACCATAAACATATAGGTGTTTATAAGTAAGCCTTTGTACATCATAACATTTAGACACAACTATTGTTACTGAATATACTCAAGCTTTTCACAAAGTATAAGAATCACTCGCAAAGTTTGCACGATACAACGCACAGTGAGATCTAGCTACCAATAAGTTGAAATAAAGCAAGGTTTTCCAAAAAAATCGGTATTTCTTAAAATATAGCAGATATCAAAAATTTTACAAATAATTTTCGTTGCTATGAACCATTGATTCAATTGACGTAGAGTGATAAAATTTAAAAATATTATTGTGAAAGTTACACGCCATTAAAACTGGAGCAAAAATCATCGTCTTCTTTAACACCCTGTATATAAAATTTTCTGACAGTTAAAGAAAATCCAACATTGGCAATTGTTTCCCAAGGGATAGATCTATCAACCATTCAAAACTGTAGGTCAATATCATATCTGGTTGAGAAAATATTAACTGTTAAATTTAGGCGAAATTTTTCTTGCTCGAAAGCAATTATCCAGCAGTTTATATCTCAGAAACGACGTTAACGAATAGAAGCAAGAAATAAAATATGTCTTCTAATTAGGACTATGTTATCGGTACAAGATATAACACCTTATAACCCTGGCTATGTGACTTTTTTTAACAAAAGCTAACCGAAACAAAATTTCGCCATCTCAAAATTTTGATTTAGGTTGATCGTGTCTAACTTTGTTATTTTTAATCCTATTTTTACCATTCTATAACTAATTTGCAAATACATTTCTTGAGATTATTTTAATAATTAAAAATTTCAAATGATATTGTACCGGGGTATAACAAAAAATTTTTTTTATCATTTGGTGTCGTCAAACTTATACCGACGTAAAAATATCTTAATAATGCGATTGTTTATTTTTTAACATTTGTTTGTTTAATTTATTATCTGTAAAGTAATGCTCTCCCCCTGGAGTGCTACAACGTACTGCCCCCTGACTAAGGAAGCACTGATGATGGCCCAATAAGCCGAAAGCGCTCTGCAAATTTTAAATTAAAAAAATTGTATGCACTTGAATACAAAAATTTGCCTTCCATTCGACTTCAAAACATTCCATTCGATTTCAAAACAACCTATGTAGAAACTCCTTTCTCCACGACCATTACGGAATGCAATAATTCCAAAATCATTTTTGATAATAGAATGTAAAAATTCTCGCTCTTGAGTTGGAATAGTAGATTCTGTAACGAGGTTAGAATGAAAATTTGATCCGAGTGGAAGATTTCGAACGCGAGCGTAGCGAGCGTGAGGAACCACGAGTATCGAAATTTCATTCTAACCGAGTAGCAGACTATATTTTCTCCACGACCAGAAATACTATTCGCAATATTTGTAATTTCAGGTGGAGTATTATCCAGTTCCATATCTGATTCATTCGATTTTTCACTCATATTTTGACTTGCACTAAAATTTGTCTGCTGACATTGACAGTTTCGAAATTCATGGCAACCTATGTCGTTTAGATCAATTACAGAATATTCATTTCGTATCTTGTTATGGAATGAAAATACACGCAAAACGCATAAGAAGCAAGTGTTTCAGAATAAATATTTCAACTCAAGAGCGAGAATTTTTACATTCTTTTATCAAAAATGATTTTGGAATTATTGCATTCAGTAATGGTCGTGGAGAATATTTATTCTAAAACACTAGCTCCTTATGCGTTTTGCGTGTATTTTCATTTCATAACAAGATACGGAATGAATATTCTGTAATTGATCTAAACGACATAGGTTGCCATGAATTTCGAAACTGTCAATGTCAGCAGACAAATTTTAAGTCAAAATATGAGTGAAAAATCGGATGAATCAGATATGGAACTGGATAATACTCCACCTGAAATTACAAATATTGCGAATAGTATTTTTGGTCGTGGAGAAAATATAGTCTGCTACTCGGTTAGAATGAAATTTCGATACTCGTGGTTCTTCCACTCGGATCAAATTTTCATTCCAACCTCGTTACAGAATCTACTATTCTACAATTTTAGAAATAGTCCCAACATTTTGTATTTGCATCATCCCATTATCTCATTCCTCGTAAGAGCTGCAAAATTTTAAACTAATTACTGATAAAATATTTTTTTGTAATTATTGATAAATACAAAAATCATTAACAATAATTATATCTCTCAGTCTACGTGGCATATCGGCATTTTCTTAAAAACACGTAATTAAGGGTTAACATTGTTTTGGGCTATACGCGGACCATTCCAATATTCGCAATCAAAGTTCATTGGGATTTTCGCTTATTTTAATTCTTATATCTAATACATTTCTGTCCAATTTTTTTATCAATTTCGTCCAACATTAATTACAATACACAAAAAAACGCATTGTCTAAAATTTTTAAAAACATTTCCATATGACTGACTTCTCATCTAATCGTCCTTACGTATTCACAGAAAATCAACAAATTTATCGACTCAAAAACCGCCTGGATTGACCAACTCGATAAACAAAATATTGCGAAAAATAAGGCTCATGGAATAGAACCCCCTCAAGATCCCGTCATATCTCTCTCCAGTGTCATATCTGGGGCTATTGGATCAAAATTGGAAGCGGCCGCACCACTTCTTAACATTGTAACCAGCAAACTAGGCAGCGGCTCTGGTTCCGGTGGTGGTGGACACGGAGGTTTTAATATTGGTGCCCTTTTGGGAGGAAGCAGTGGAGGTCACTAGTAACTATACCTAGCTCAATTTTAGACTTTCTCTATTCTTTAAAAGAGGCTGTGAAGTAGCAGTGTTATAGAAATATATTCTTGTAATTTTATACAGGGTGGCCCATTTGTATGACAAATTAATATACCGTCTCTACTAATAAAGATATAAAAAAAAAGTTTCTATAAAAGTTGTGAGGTATAAAAAAACTATATGTTTTAAAATTATTTTTAAACATACAGGATGGTCCAGAAAAGTAGGACAATAAAAAGGTAAATTTTTTTAAATGGAACACCCCATATATTTTAGCATTTTTTGTTTCCTTACAATATTACCCATATGACGCCATATTTCGATTTTAATTTTTTGCACCGTTGCCGAACAAAATTACATTATATTTAATTACATTTGTTTTGACTTTGCTGGTCATGGCTAAAACTAGGTATAGTTTTTTCACCGAAATTTAAATAAAAATCGAAATATTGGCAAAACTAGTAAATAGGTATAGGTATAACTTAACAATAATAAAAGATACTTACAATATCTATCAGACGAGCCTAATAAATATAGGGGTTTCATTTGAAAAAACAGTTATTGAATTTTAAAATTTTGTATTTGTCTTAAAGATTTAAGACAGTTTTTCTATCTCTAAACTTAAGAGCTTAATTTTCGTTTTTCGATACTCTTATTGAGAAATACAGGTAATTTTTTACTATCATGTTTTTTCCAAAATTTTGAGAATTTTGCATTTTTTTTGGCAACGTTGCAAAAAATTAAAAAACTGAATATGGCGTCATATGGATAATTTTGTAAAGAAACAAAAAATGTTAAAAAAACATGGGGTGTTCCATTTAAAAAAATGTATCTTTTTCTTGTCCTACTTTTTTGGACTATCCTGTATGTTTAAAAATAATTTTAGAACATATAGTTTTTTATACCTCACAACTTTTATAAAAACTTTTTTTGATATCCTTAATAGTAGAGATTTTGTCAGACAAATGGGCCACCCTGTATTTTCCTACCACGGAAAAATTAATATAACTCATAAGGACGCAACCAGCAACGTATTTCTTTTTCCAATACTAAATGATACAGTTGCTAATGTTTCTTTTCTTCTCTGTTAATCTAGGTGATAAAATTAACCATATCGACAAAAACCATGTAATTTAAGGTCAAGAATATCTTTCTATTTCACCGCTGCTTAGATTTGCAAGGTCAGCCTTTCTCTTTGGTACAATACATCCTTATTGCATAAAGGAATGATATAATTTTTGTGTCTTTATCTTGCCGAAACGAGACGTTCAAGTCAAGTTTTAAAAAGAGAGTGATGACCTAATTTTAAAACTGTTTAAAGATTACAACGAATCTTATATTAATGGATCAGAATAATGTCGATTTTTTTATTATTATTTCACTATTTATCTAAAAAAATTAAGGAAATGTTCGTTTAAATTTGTTGGAGTTATTTTGCTAATTGAAAATTAAATTTTCTCACTGTCCCAGTGAACTTGTTTATTGATGCAAGAATTTTATTTTTATAATTAAATTAATGCTCGGAATAAAAAAAAACAGTGCAAACAATTATCAAAAATTACATAATAATTCTAATCCAAGGCCCTCTTTGACGGTAAAGTAGACGATGGCAGCGCCAAAATAGATCCAACACCGAGATATACTATTGCTAGTTTAGTTTCCTTTGGACAGGCCTATTGCGCGACTCACTCTACTTCCTCGCAGCAAAGATGGTCTTCTTGTAACCATTTATAACGTACCTCTAATGCAAAAATGAGTTTTAAAGTGATAAGAAATAAAAGGACTACGATATGTGAGTACTTCCTACTCACCTATACCTATTTATTTTGGATTCATGAAAAACATAACGTTTTATTTAAATTAATTTCTATATTTATATAAGTACTACAGGAAACGATTTACTCACCGTCGAGGACAACATTTCTTTTTGCTTTAAAACTTTTACCCTGTCGTGGAATGCATTAGAAACCAAAATTATCTTATATTGATTTTTTGTTTATTGTATTAACCTTTTTAGAAAGAAATATTTAACGTAATGTATATTAATTTTCTATTAATTCTTAAAGAGTTATATTCTAGTCACTCTCTTAGATCGCGGAGTTTAATTCGTTAATAATGTCGCTGTAATCTTTAGTTAAGTAGTCATAAAAAAGTTTATTTTGTACATTTTGCCATTTTACATTGTTGTAATAATTTAATTTCAATTTCCCATTTTAGATTACAAAAACGTTGTAAATAGTTTAAGTTAAAAAGTTTGTAATCTTTTGTAGATTTTATGTATATAGTTTTTCAAATAAATATTTATATGTGCTTACCGTTTATTTTATTTTTAGAGCACACAACATTCCCTTGTTATAAAATTCAGGCAAAATATACTGGAAGTAGAATTATATAGATTTTTTATAGAATGCTATAAAAAATGTTTTTTTTTTAAATTTCTGTTTATCACCTATTACAACAACAAAAAATATAATTTATTAATTAAATATTTTTTCAATGGAATGCTTACATTACAAGTCCGAATTTACATATTATTCCTGTCTTATTATTAAAAAAAAACTCACCAGAACACCATAAAAATATATCAAAACCATATTTTTAGAAATACTAGTACCAAGATATGGCTTAAGTGTGAATGTCTGCAAAACTAGTCAATAGATTAACATTTTAAAATTCAATATCATTCAATACTATTTAGTAGCATTCTATAGGTACCGTTCAGTATCAACAAGCCACCGACTTATCTTAAGAGCAAACAGTAGTCGATAAGTTATCACGAACAAATAATGCATTTCCACCATATCACGCATATTGTACCTATGTCTGGCGATGAAAATAAAAAGTATTTTTTTATATACAAAATAATATAAAAACAAATTTTATGAGAATTAAGTGTCGCGGCGTCAGTGGAGATTTTAAAGATAATATCAGAGCATCGTTTGTAAATTTAATGGAAAATAAGAAATTGTGAATAGCCGCAATATAATATAAACTAGAAGTTCTTGTACTAAAATTATTGCATTAAAGTTTCAAATAGACAAGTCACGAAACGATGCGGCGTTTCCCGCTGGTATGGAATACTCTTAAACCATCTCTCGGACAGAATGATGTATTCAATAAGGGCATAACTTTTACAGTTTCACAGTAGTTTTATTTCAGATAATTCAGGCTCTTTTACCACCTATGATATTAGACTGAGTACTGTTCAGTACCATTTAGTGCCGTTCCACACTGTTTATTATCGTCCAGTATGGTGTACATACTTCTACCGTTGTGACTTCTGTCCCAGTGGTGTAGCTAGAAAGTCATGGGGCCATAGGGCAATACATTTTTGGGGCCTCCTATACCTCAACTCAAAAACTAATGTCTATTAGTAATAGACATAGACAATAGCCATATATTTTTACTCAAGCTTAGTAAGTTCCCAAATTTTAAAAACTTTATCTCTACTAGTTCCTGAGATATGACAACAGAGCATTTTCAAAAAAATTTAGAAACATTATTTTCGAATGAGCATTAAACTTATCAGAAACGCCCGAAAATATGAAGCAGCGCCTACTGTTCATTTATATTTTCGGGCGTTTTTGATAAGTTTAATGCTCATTCTAAAATAATAAAATAATTTAATTAATTTTTTTTTGAAAATGCTGTGTTGTCATATCTCAGCAACTAGTAGAGATAAAATTTTGAAAATGTGGGAACTTACTAAGTTTGAGACGCCCAATTCATTGCAGTAAAAATATAAGGAGCATTCCATTTAAGATAACAAAATGACTACGTGTAGCGCAAAACTGGGAAATCTAGCAACAGTGCCAATATCACTGTTCAATTCCGCATGCCCAGAAACCCTCAAATATCGAATTTTGTAAGCGTAGCCTTGACGATTTTAAAGATATTTAGGTGTTCTGGTACTTTTTACTAACCCGGTATAGTATAGTAGTAGTAATATATGTGCTAGGATACACCACCACAGCGAATTTTCGAAAAAAAAACATACCTACTATTTTTATTACACCAGGTATAAAAAGAAAATTATTACATCAAGAACCCAACCTACAATTAAAAAAAAAACAATCAAATCGGATCATAATTTCAGAAAAAAACATAGCAACAAATTTGTGGCACATTTATGACGTTGCGTTAATTTTGTCCAGACGTTTATATATTTCCTTTATGAGGCAATACCTCCATGGGCAAGGGTCAGGTTTTATTATCTCAGAGTCGATATTTATGATTTAATAAGATCGAATGCAAAAAAAGTTGAGCTCCAGAATTTTTTCAATAAAAAATCCAAAATTGTATGCTTTCCAGAAATCGTATATACCGCTGCTCCTCGTCAATCGGTAGACAATTTCCTTCTGTCCCTTTTATTTCTTTAGCCAAAGAGTCCGTTCTCTTTTATTTTCCGAGATACACGTCAAAATAGATAAGTACGTCAACCCCTGTCAAATACACCTGATGGGATTTGAACCTGTGACCTTGCGATCTGTGGGCTAGAGCTCTATTTCCTACGCTATCGTTACCGAGAAAGATTTGTTGTCTCATACATGCCACTCTCTTCAGCACTGTTTATTTTTTCTGGTAATAGATTTTCCAGTATATTATTAACATCTTATATAATTTCAGATGAATTATTTTCACACTCTAATTTTGACTCACTCGACAAATACATGATAAATAAGTTAAACACTTTACAATTACTGCTTTCTAAAATTTGTTATTTTTAATAAATAGGGGTTGTCTGTCAAATTGGCACCATATGTTTAAATTAAATAGTGTGCCTTGATATTTTAACACTAGTGTGATATACGGCGCTTTTTAGCCAAATTAACCGTGCTTTTTTTCTCATTTTCATACGTGGTCGTAGGAAAAATAAATATCGGCACACGCATCTTGTGGTCATGCGAAAGTATTAAGCACAACATAAATTTATTATTTTTATTAAAGGTGAAATTAAATTATTATTGCTATAGAACAGAGTGGCCAAGTCAGCAGGATATAGATTCGCTTGGGACAAACCATCAACGACTCCTAAAGGTCCTACTACCACCGAGGACATTGTTATGTTTACTCCAGGAGAACCTGCATCGTTGGATATTCCATCGGAACTGTTTGGTTCTTCCTTCACACTCGTGACCAACTTATCCAACACAGTTGGAGATTATATGGTTGTAAGTTATTTTTAAGTAATATTTATGACTGAACTAAATTCAGTTTTATTTTTGGACCTAAATTTAGGATGATGTTACTTGATAGAAATGTGATTGAGATTTTAAAGAATTAACTTTTTTATCAGATTGTTCTTGACAATTAACGTTTCGATCTCTACACCTTATTTTTGAAATAAAGGTATTTTAGTTCGTTTTTATCAGAAAATGTACCAATGGTTCTAACAATATTATAAAACCAATATTGTCTGGTTGAGGTTGGAAACATTGATGTTTCTTGGATATAGAAGAGTTTTGGACTTGTATTGTCTTTATTTGTTTTGAATCACTTTGATTCAAGAAAAATCAATGTCTCCAACCTCTCCAACAGACACTAGAAGCCCATTATGGACTCGGTGTATATCATAAGTTCCGTAACTACGAAAAATCTAAGGTAACATTAAGAAATACCACATAAGAGTTAAACGCATGACTCATCAGGTATAGTAATAATCTTGATAGAACTCGCGAGATCCTGGCCCAATCACGTGATATGAATGACATGCTGGTTAATTTTAGTGTGTTATGTTGGTATGACTTGACGTAAATTCTAGGATCGGACTTAGAAATAAAAATTTTTAATATGTAAAATGTATGTTTAAACGAATAATATTCTTTAAGCAACTAATAGTTATTGTTGTCATGCTAAACAAGATTACAATAAGATTCGCCTATATCCCTTGTGTTCTTTCCTCGTTTGGAAATAGGTAATTATAACAGAGATAGTATAGTAAATATGCTTACCGGTGGTAAATAGAAAAAGTCGTGTAAGCTATTTGAGTAAAACATACAATAGAAATGTTTATTTGCTTTATTTATATCAAAATTATTAACTAATGTGTTGTTATATAATAATATATCTAATATTGACATAGGCGTAGTTCGGGGGATACTTTGTGGTGCTAAGCCCCTAAATCTAGTACCCTAAAAAAAACACAATCTATTGACAAGAAAAGTTGAAATGTTAATTTTAAAAAACAGTTTAACATAGCATAATAACAAGATAGGAACTTCAAAATTTTTTGAATTCCGAAACTTTTAGTTGTACGAAAATGAAAACTAATAATCGCTAAAGGGGAATTATTATTTTACAACCCCTATAAATCCGTACGTCAATAAGTTAACTAAAATTTTTAGTAATAAAAAAATGCTCCTTAAGATCACACGAAGCCACACTAAAATTCAAAATAATCAATTCAGAAATACCGAAAATATAAGCTTGTTTCCATTATAAGTGGGACATTCATAATAATTGCGAAATATTTTTTTATTTTAAAGATTAAAGGTTAATATTTGTCTTGCATTTTTTTTTGTTGAAATCGATTGAAAAAAATAAATAATTACTGAAAAACAAAAAAAATAAAAAGTTTTGTCCGAAGCGGGGTTCGAAACCGCGACCCTTAGTTCCAAATGGAGAGCCTACTTATACCCCTACGCCAAAGAGGCGCTTTCTAAAAAGCAGGTTCAAATGCGTTATATGACTAAATGCAAGAAATTATTGTAAAAATAAATTGAAACTGTTTAAAAATACCTTCTCAGCAATGGCACTAGGCAAACAATAGTTATGATCCATAATTAATTGTTAGTTATAGTCTAAAACAGAATATCATACGTTTATGAATCAAACATTGGCTGAATACGTCTCTGTCAAAATCTGGGGAAATTTTGAAAGTCCTAATCAGCCGGCCGAGGTCATATATCTGGATGTCAAATGTCGAATAACGAGTTCTCTCGTGAATATTTCTTTATAAGCAGGACTCATCCCAGTTGTGCGTCATTGCACCTGACGAGTATAGATAGAGCTGTAGTTACCATATTTATTTAGTATTCACCTGAAGACGGCTGGAGTTATTCACCAGTTGAAACGTTATGATTCAAATCAAAGACAATGCAAGTCCAAAACTATTCTACATTCAAAAAATCAATATTACTTTATATAATATAGTTCTTAGTAATTTTAAAATTATTATGAGATTCTAATACGTTTTTTTTTATTCCAGAATTCAGCTATAAGAGTGCAGCGACTTCTAGAATCCATGAGACCATTTTTAAGATTCGTTTTCGGTGCAAAAGGTATTGTAATTGAAGGTCCCACGGACAAACCAATATTTTCCGACCCAAATGAAGTAAAAGATAGTTAACTAAGCTATAATAATTATTGTTGTGTTATTAATTCTAATGAAACTTATTTAAACTATACCATAAATTTAAAAATATTTCAGAGACAATTGCACCACCATTTTAATAGTGTGGCTGTTAATTGCGAATTATATTCTACCGATGTACTATGACTATAGAAAGGCCTACTGCGATTAAGGGAGAACGTAACCGTACGTAACAACGTAACGTAACCCCAAATTATTTGGTTAACCCAGATATGCCTGAAACTAAAAAGTCTTTCAGAGTCATAATTTTTTTAAGTCTTTTTATTTAGCTACCTTAAATAAACATAAACAAACCTCATTTGGCAAAACGAATTTCAACATTAGGCCCTTTAGGGCTATACCTATATTTAGGACGCTAGGAAAATCACATACTATTCAGAAACAAATAAAAGGTACACACAAAAACTAAACTAGCCTATTTTAGGACGCTAATTGTAACTCCTTACACCGTATCGTACGCAAGAAAGCATTTCACGTGCATTCCAACGTTACACTTAAGCACAGAATATATAGCTACATATATTCTGTGACTTAAGACATCTTGTAGTCGCCTTTATATGACAGTTGCGACATTTCGTTTGCTTGTCTTGTGGTATAACAAAGTGATCGATTCTGTCAAATCAAGAAGATTTTCATTTTTGCGAGGACGTCCTTTAAAAAGCTATGGATTTTCTTATTCTGTTTCAGAAGACCTACAGCCATTTTTCTTCTAAAAGATAAATGATCCTCCCTTTATTATTTTTATGAATTTGCCATGCATTGTGTACCGCCATATCTAAACAATAGGAAATGAGTGGAAAGTATCACTTTTTGCCTCTAATGGCGGTACGATAGAGGCAAATATTTTCATCACTGCAGTCTACACCTCCCATATTGGCATTATACTTCTTGATCACATAGGGTTGATCAATAGTCATGCGCTACCGTCACGCTGTGAGTACCTAGTAACACTTTGTAATGGTTGAACACCTAATGCATTGGAGCACATTCATACATTGTTGTTGTCATTCCACTGGACTGCGAGTATATGATTCTCTTCGGAAAGACCAAATTCAAATTCGCCTCTCTTTTTTATATTTTTAAGTCAGTGTCAATAAACGGATTATTGTTCATTCAAGGGGCATATTATACTCACTATCGTCAGAATCAGACTCTTCCGGAATATGTGGCCTTATCTCAGTGGGAGCTGTCAAAAGGCTAGAAGGTAAATTTTCTGGTCTAACAAAATTTTTATCCCCCGAATCTTCATCAGTTAAGATATCACACGCATTGTCAGGTGGTAACATTACTAAATCTGCTCCTAGGTGATAATTATTATTGTTATAAACAATAGATAAAGCCTTATTACGCGTGAGTCCCCTAAAATATATAAAAAGTTGATAAAAATTATTTATTATAATGTTTCAATATGTAGCAATACATTTTCCTAGCGACCTATATGTAGGACGCTTACCTATTCGTTAGTATTGCTTCGAAAAATCTTTTTTTAGGGAAAAACTAATGTTACTAACCCTTAATAGGGACTTTATAGATAATAAATAAAACAAAAATATAAAAGAAAAAACATATGGTGCAACAAAAAACTTATTCTACAAAATTTATGTCACATTCCGCCATTTTTACTAACCAAAAATTCTCTTGCAATTAGAAGTTAATACTAAACATGTGGCTGCTGCCTAAATGCGCGGAAGACCTAATTTTTCTTCAGCTAAATCGTGGTGGGGAGTTTAAATTGCCGACCTATATGTAGGCCTACAGGCATATCTGGGTTAAACCCATGGTCCTGTTTACAAGCTGCTTCTCAAAGATTTCGCCGCACCCGAACCCGTCAAAGTGATAAAATGGCTAGGAATCTGTCTCACTTACTCCTTTCACATCGAGAAGGCTATGGATTATAGTACCGATTTATGACTAAAATGAAGCTGGCAAGTTACCTGACTCACTGAACATATTTTTGAATATATGGTATCGTTTAAAAATGCTGTATTAAATTATGTCATTTAAAAAGGCCAAAGTAGATTTATTTAAAGATAAATATGTATATTGTAATGTTGTATATAAGAGATTGGTACAAAAAAATTAAAACCAAATAAAATATTTCCTCTAAGGGTTATTTCACAAGTAAAATTTATAAATATTACTAACTATCTTTATCTTATGCCGATATTTATAGGTAGTCGTTCCTTGAGAATGTTTGATATTGACAGTTCCTTGAGGAATCCCTAAAGACTAGATTTTGTCTACAAAGTTCTTCCTTGAAAAAGTCTCGCCACTTAAGGAAGCCTCACGTGCCAAAACAGATTTTATAGACTAGCCAAATTTAGTCCTTAAGGATTCCTCAAGGAACTGTCAATATCAATTAATATCAAGTTGAGGAACACTTGAGATTTTCCTGGAGTAAACAAGCCTCAAGGAAAGACTAAAAATATGGGTATTAAGGACCCACAGACTGCGTTTTTGCTTGACAAAAACGGCGAACGCGAGTTTCACGCTGCAGGGCTGGCGCTAGGTGCTTTAACGCTCGGAGTAAGTATACAGAAGTGCGCCTCTTTATCCTAACTCTCCCCGGGGTTGTTGCGTATTTTTTGCAACTGAACATCTATTAGCAAGAGAGTGCAATTCTATTAGTTTAGCGTTTTCCATAATCGCAATAAAGAATTTTTGTCCTCCGGCTTCCTGGTTGTTGATATTCTATTATTTTGCGTCTTGGGTATTTTTGTTTTGTTTGTGTGAGCAAAGCAGTCAAGCAAATACGGGTATGTGGATTTAAGTCAGCTGGAATGCGAGGCATTTCTAGTTGTCATAACCGGGTCACGTACGTTACATAAATTTTGGTGTGCCTGTTTGTTACATGAAGTGAAAACACATTTAATTTGCAACATGTATATTTTGTAGTACATGAATAGGATGACAACTCGTAATATATAGACATCTGGTTAACAGGTAAACATCAAAGTTATATTTAATAATGGTTTTAAGTACAGAGGTTTACAAAGACGTCGTGAGAACTTACTTTTTAAGAATTTGAGGCTATATTGAAACGTTTCAAGAATCGTCAGAATGTTGATGAAAAACATCAATAACCAAAATTTTAAAATGGTACTAAACGGTGAGAACTTTCCATTTTGTACTGGTTTATTTCAAAATTTTGATGTGTCTTTTTAATTGTGTATTGTTAACTACTCTCACGGACTCAACGCTTTAGCATCCTTGGACGCAACAAATATTTGTTAATGCCAAGCAATTAAAATTACAGTTGTCCATTTTTATTTTTGTAGCCCTAAAAAAGGTAGAAATAAAACTACCGAGACGTCGGCAAACATTAAAATTCATTAGTTATATAAAAAGTTAGTATAATCTGCTCAACAAATCTTCTTTCTCAAAATTATAAGTTAAGAAAATAATTTATAAAGAATGACGTTTCTATGTAAAATCGATTAAAATTTTTTTCCCTCTTGTCTCCATCCATGGACACGCTGTATAATGAGCTGAATTTTTAAAAAAATCAGCGAAATAGATGCTTCATTTGCTTACTCCAGAACAAAAACGCATTCGTTTGTGAACTTAAGCTGATTCTTTGAAGTAGTTTAATAGAAATACGGATAATTTTGTCAGAAAATGTATAACCATGAATTAAACTTATATTCACCAGAAATTAAAGAACAATTTAGAGTTAGCCACGTAAATATTTTTCAAAAAAGGTAAAAACTGTACAGTCGGCTGGAAAAATACAAGCATCCGTTTTTTGGAATGCAAAAGGAAATTTACTTATCGATGGCCTAAAAAACGAAAATAGTATCTGGTCACTCCCAGTTTGCATCCAGCCTTTTTAGAGAAATTAAAACACAATTTATGAAAAACGGCCAAATATGACAAAAAAATACTGTTGTTTTATCTGAACAACGCACCAGTTCATACAAGTGCAATTTTTCAATAAAAAATAGCAAAGTTAAATATTAAATCCAACAGATTTGGTCAGATTTCCACTCGTTCCCAAAACGTAACCGTTGAGCTGGGTGTTTCTGTAAACAAAGATGTTAATAAGTTAGATTTCATTTTCATTCCGGAAAGATTTCAATCTGCCTCGCAAATATTCTTTTTTATTTGCAAGATGTACCGTTTATTATCTGCCTTAAATACAAGTAATATAATATATTAACATTTTTTGTCAATAAATTTTACATTTTTTAAATTTGTTCACTTTATTCAAAATTATTCCGGGTACAAATCACCCAGACATAAAAATGATAAAAAATTATAAATTTTTACAAAAATACTGCAAAATATGTTTTTAATTGCATATGATTTGACAATATCGGGTGTCCGCGGAAAACCTTTTTGTTTCTAAATATAATGGAAATAAATTCGGAGGATTTATATACGACATAAAACTGCATTTTTTGACCGATGACTTAACTTTATGGAACTTTTGGTTTACCAGAAAGTGACATAAGCTTTCAATTTTTAAATGGGACACCTGGTATATATTTCCTTTTTTTGTTAAACCGGAACTGTCCAATTTTTTTATGTCGTATGCAACTCCTCCAAATTGCATTCCATTATTTTTAAAAACCAAAAAAAAAATATAGGCGCGAGCCACCATCCGCGGACACCCGTTATTATACCTCTACGATTAAGAAGATTATATAAATTCACAGTCTGAAATTCTTTGAGGCGACATATTTAGGTAATATTAACACGACTGTGAGATAGAACTCTTCTTTGACAGTACCTGTACACGCAAATAATAAAAGGGTCATCAGTACTGGGAAATATTTATCTGCATATCTGCAATGCGGATAAATAAAACACCAAAAACTTCATAGTAGACATGTAGACAACAATACAATCATTAGGGTTCGCGGGGGACACCAATAATTCATGCCATATTTTTTTAAATATGATTCCCTAGCTAATCATTTTGTGTAGGGCAATATTAAAGGAGTCGACATTTGGAAACATATTTTTGTGATCTGTAATTATTTACTCTTGCAAATGAGCTTTATATAGATCGGAGAAACAAAAACGAAACTTTTAGTTTTGGTTTTTAATTTTTTGCGCCTTCATTTTGACTTGGGAAAAAAACAAAAAACACTTTTTCATAGCTGTTTTTTTATGTTCTACAAGATGGCGTTATTAGTTTTTAAATTTAACGTTTCGTTCTTTAGACACCAATCTTAAGTCCTTTTTTTTTTAACAACGGACCTGGAAGTTTAATAACCGTTTTGGGCATTTCTAAGCTTAAGAACTTTAATACAACTTAAAGGTTTTTAAAATTTTGACGTTTTGTCATCAAATAACACACACACAACAACATTAGTATTTCAAATTATCCTTTATTTACTATTACGGCCCTGGCAATTATTTTTAGGATTACTTAGATTTACTGTAACAATACTCTAGGAAGTAAGTAAGTTTTTAAAGCATGAGGACAAATTCTATTTTTTTAGTATTTCATTTATTTTTGTATCCTGTTTTTCCCTTGATAACAAATATCAGGCCTCTTTAAGTAAAATTTTAAAAACTTGTAAACTGTATTAAATTTCTAAAGCTTAAACTGTAGTTAAAATTCCAGGTCCGTATTTAAAAAAAAACTGACGGCCAAAACCTGTATCCAAATGCAAAAAAAAATTAATAATACACTAACCAGCAAGTTTGACTGCGACATACATGACACTGGCAGAAATAATTTTCTCACAATCATCTGGCCTTGTTACCCTTAATTTTAATTTACTAATAGGACACCTTTGATTGTGAGTTCATCTGTCAATGTCAGTTATATCACAGTCAAACTTGCTGATTATCTTTGACTTAATATTATTTTCTATGTTTTTTAAATATCAAACTAACTGTTTGATTCTGACATAAAAATTTAAGTTAGTGTAATTTTTTTTGAGACAAAGATTTACAAGAATTCCTAGATTTTCCTTTACACATATTTGTCCTTATCTTATTAGTAATCTTGCTCCTGTATATTTTATTTTAGTAGTTAGAGGGTACAGCTTATTTTAATACTTATTGACATTATGTGAAAATTAGATGTCAAAAAATATTCGGTTGTGCGAACACTTTTTTAAATTTAGTTTTTGCCAAAAATTAATTGATTTTTAGTAACAGGACATAGAACAAAATAATACTAGCTAGGGATTTACATTTAAAGAAATTTAGCTACACCTACTTATATGGTAAATAAGTTTACACAAAAGTTGTAATTTTTTAATATTGTTATGTTTTTGGCATCGTATTCTTAAAGTAATAGCTTCTATAATATGTAATTACTTTCCAATTAGATGCATTTTGATTAAGATAGAGGTCGCTAATGAATTTTAAAAATCACGTCTTAATTTTTTTTTTAGCTTAGGAGTGTAGTCTAGTGATGCATTCGCCATTTTTGATCAATTTTTCTTATCTTTTTCACTTTATTCAAAACGGGGCCAAATAGCCGTCCTTGAGTAGCAATTACCTACAGTTTTAAACTAAAGTAATTTGGATTAATGAATTAATAAAAGCAAGAAACAAAAATTTGTGAAATTTGTCCATTTTTCTTTTTCTGTTTTTATTACTTTATAAATTCGAATTTGTTTAACTTTAAATGTAGGTAATTATGCTTCCAATGTCGGTATTTGGCCGATTTTTGAATACAAGGAAAAAGTAACAAAATATTGATCAAAAAACGAAATGGCGAATGCGTAAATAGACCTTACTCTTAGGGTCAATTTGTTCTAATAACGAATAAAAAAGTCATCGATCGCTGCTACTGACACAATAAAAAAATTAACCTTTCTAATGATGTTACAAGAAGTATACCCTAATATAGAAATTTTTGGAGAAATTTAGAATTCTGATATTTATTTTTCAATTGTGCCTCCTTGCGGCGAAATGTGGAACGTAAAAATTATTTCCAGAATTTTCTCATGACCACTTTAATTACGATTTTTTTTCCTGAGTTTCTATTCCCAGTAGTTTCCGAGATATGGCCGGTGGCCCCCTTAAAGAATCACCCTGTTTATGACATTGGCAGTAATACTTTTCTCACAATGACAGTGGCCAGATTACTAAATTTTTAATTTATTAATCAGATAGCTTGGATTGTGAGTACCGGGTGGTCAACTAAGAATGACCGCCGGCCATATCTCAGAAACTTGTAATCGTACAGCATCCGGATAAATTTTTTTATGACAAAAGTGCCCAAGAGAAAATGCTGGAAATTATTTTTAAGTTGCCGCAAGAGGGCGTAATTGAAAAGTAAATTTTAAAATTTTACATATCTCCGAAAATTCCACATTAAGGTATATCTTTGATAACACCATTAAAAAGCTTGAACAATTATGAATCATTTTGGTCCTATGCTCATTGGCGTAAAGTATAATCATTTAAATCACTGTAACTTATAAACGACTTATCCGATTTTAGCAAACTAAAGACGCAGAAAAACGCAAGAGACCATTGCTTGGACAATTATGCATCATTTTGGTCTTATGCTCATTGGCGTACCGACTTTAATAAGAGGGGGGAAGCTGTTGAAAGTGTAATCAGTTAAATCGCTGTAACTTATAAACGACTTATCCGATTTTAGCAAAATAAAGACTGTTTGGAAGAGAAATGTATGCACTTTCACCAATCGTATTTAGTTGTCCATAATAGTTCTCAAAAAAAAAATGCTAGAAGGCGCAATTTGCAATAATAACACATTTTTTGATTTTACTCCGAAAAAATAAATCATACGGTATAATTATGATACCATAATCAAAAAGTAGTTGAAATTTGCTAGAAAAAATATTAAAACCGCAGCTCGATATCTCCGTTCGTTTCAGCGTTATCGCCAATAGAATAATTTTTAAAACTAAGCGATTATATATTTTTTAGAAAAAAAGTGGTACGCCACTGATATTTTTCCATGTGGATATTATTTCTAATTAGCAGGCACACCGTTCTTAATTAAAATAATTAAATTAAATTAGCTTCATGCATGCCTATTAAGTGAAGGTGATCATTTCCACCAATTTTTATAAAACAAAATATTGCATTATCAATGTTAATAATAATAGTATCTTAGTATCTTATTAAAGTTGGTACGCCAATGAGCATAAGACCAAAATGATTCATAATTGTCCAAGCTTCTTAATGGTGTTATCAAAGATATACCTTAATGTGGAATTTTCGGAGATATGTAAAATTTTAAAATTTACTTTTCAATTACGCCCTCTTGCGGCAAAATGCGGAACTTAAAAATATTTTCCAGCATTTTCTCTTGGGCACTTTTGTCATAAAAAAATTTACCCGGATGCTGTACGATTACTAGTTTCTGAGATATGGCCGGCGGTCATTCTTAGTTGACCACCCGGTACATAATGCCTGTTATTGGAACAAATATTTATAAAGCATTCGACGTTATCATAATTTGTGAAGTTTTTTAAGGGGTAAATTTATTACATTAATGCAGCCCACAATTTCATCAAATTCATAATCTACATATTCTTCAAACTTTTATACTAACCGAAATCCCAATATTATATATTGGAACGCGAAATCCAAACACACTGTACATCATAAAATAACGTCAATCTCATCGTAGGGGTCTTCTAGCAGCATCAACCATTCTATTTTTATTGTTTGCTCTCGGGGTCCTCTCAGATCAATGTCAAATGACCGCCTTGGCAATGAAATGGTCGATGATCGGGCTAAACTCTGAGTTAAGACAATTTGCCAGAGACCGGAACCTGCTATAGGCATTTTTAAAACATCACGTAGGATCTGCACTTAAAAAAGTGGGTGTCACGACGTTCTATGAAACAATGGCAGAATACTCGAGGATGTAGATAGGCTAAGGGCTTAGTAACAAAAACATACAACAAACACAGAGTAACCCCTGAACAGAAAACTGCGACCCCTAAATCCACTATTAGGGATCCTGGCAGAGTACTATGGGAGATGGAAATATATCGCTAATTGGTGCTCTGGATGTCAGAAAGATAAGGGGATATCGCTTATAAACCAGTAGGCATTTTTTTTTTTTTTGATCGACGATTCTTCAAAGAGAGGAAGCTACCATCCTCGCCTAGAATTACACCCTGACCTTCAAAATGAGGTTTAAAAGGCTCAGTAAGCGTGCAGTTGATTAGAGTAAATGGGTACGATTCACGAGCAGCCTTGATCCACTTGTCAGGTTTCCCCTTTCACAGCTATCGCTACTAATATTTCCAAACATTACACGCCTCGGATTGAGATCATGCTCCGATTGCAAGCAATGGAACATTCGAGCATAGGCAAGATTAACTTCACCGGGTGTCCAAACGAGGTGTGGAGGAACTGTAAGTAAGAAATTAGTTTAAAGGTTGGAGACAATGACGTTTCTTGAACGGCAGTAGAGTTTTGGACTTGCATTGTCTTTATTTGTTTAGAATAACTACGTTTCAACTGTATTCACCTGAAGACGACTGGAGATACTTACCAGTTGAAACGTAGTGATTCTAAACAAATAAAGACAATGCAAGTCCAAAACTCTACTGCCGTTTAAGAAATTAGTGTTTCATATTAAACTTGGAGAGACAGCAACTGAAAATTATTTTGGTGTATCAAGAGTGTATAAAAATAACACCCTGTATTCACCAAATTAATTTTAAATTGTAGAACCAAGCTGTCTCTTCAACTTATTTCTATTATTCTGAAGCTATTTTCATATTTTCAAGTTCCTCCACACATCGTTGGGGCACCCATTATAATCTTATCAATGCATAGATAAAGATGAAAAAATATCTAAAATAAAGAAAATTTTATATTAAATTACTTTCAAAAACAAAATTGTTGCGTTATGGCCTTTTTTGAAGTTTTCTCATAAACACAGATCAACTCATGGTAATCTCAGAGCACTAGAAAAAAGTACATTGTGCCAATGTAGTAAATCTTGGAGCAATTTGTTAATGGAAAATTAAAGTTTGTAGCGCAAGTTGTTCAGAAGACATCTGATTGGAAAGCAGAAAAACAATGAATAGATGCTATTAGTTATGCGATTTTTTTTCGATCACATCAACGACTTAGTGATATATCAAAATAACTTTAAATTGATGCCATTTACAATTTGCACGTTCTACCTTCTTCCAAATGTTTTGGCACAAAAGTTGTCCTATTAAGCAATTCAATGATTTGGTGTGTCCAGGACCTAGATGCCATTTACGGTAAGAGTACAGTGGTTTAATGTGTAAATATTTCTAATAACCACCATCCTCTTAACTTAAATGACGTATAATTGTTTCAGACATCCGTAAACATCGCAAACGTGACATCCAAAAAGATTTTTCTTAATCAGTTACGAGTATTGATGCCAATTTCTTTCAAATTTCATTGTTTTGGCTTTAGAAAACTAAACCTACAAAATTACCATTCCCTGTACATTACACACTTTTGCCTATACCGATATGTTTTTGTTATTTAGAAAATATTGGACGTTGTCAAGTTTCATAAAAATAGATAGAATAAACTGGAATGTGTACAGTAAACACTCGAAAAAGGCTTTTATTAGTATAACTTCTATTAATTTTGTTCTTTGCCTGGCACATTTATTTTACAAAGTCGGAGTAATAGGTTTTCTTGTTGTTTATTTATATCAAGTATTTTAAATAATTTTAATGATGACTACAAAAGTCTTGTAATATATCTTGAAGTACTATGGAACGTAGTCCACGAGTGGGCAGAAGTCGAGTAACTTTGTGTGTTACAATTTATGGTTGGCTAACACGGAAACATGAAATGAGAGATGAAAATTTACCACACTCTCGGCGACAGGTTAGCAGAATGAAGAACTGATACTCTAATTTTTTGTCAATGTCAAATGTCATTATGTCATATCCTTATTTAGTCGCTTTTTGTAAATATTTTCCAAAAAAGGTATGTATAGTTAAGGTTTAGAGAAAAAGAAAATAGTACATAAATACCAGAAATCACGTACGCTTTTATGTCTTTCAAAAGACACTAAGTTATATACCATTACCTTAAAAAATTGAAATAACATCACAAGAAGAATACCTCTTGTCTGGTAACATTGTCTTTTATTATTGAGAAGATATACAAAGTCCGATATTAACGTAAAATCACACTACTTGAAATAATCGTCAAAACAATGCAATTATAGGAAAATCGGCAACAATGCTCTTCTTAAATTGTCGAGATCTCAACATTTCCAAAATATCACATAACCACCTTTTAAATTAAGTTTTTTGATTCCGTAAGTGTATATATGTTTAAGCAATGATATTATCGTAAAAAATATAATCTGAAACATGTAGAAGCAACAATAAATAATTTAAGAATTTCCAACCGGATATAAAAATATACGTTACCAGCTTTAACATGCTAAATATTCTTTTCTAATTCTAATTCCCTTGATGTAAACATATCTTCTAGGAATCCACAGCCTTCTGCTTTCAATTAGCTGTTTCCTCTTGGCCATGCAAATATCACAAGAACAAGCGTGCTTCGTTAGTCATGGATCTGTTATAAGGTTACTACCCATGCAGTCAGCCAAAATATCCAATATATCCAGTATCAATGCCTTGTCAAGCAATTTAAACCTGGGTTGTTTCACAACCTTGGTAAAGTTGAGAGCGATTAAGTCCAATGCGTATTTCTTCATGTCGGTCGCTTGAATGCGATCAGCAGCTTCAAGAACTTCGATTACCGTTTCGGGCGTTACGTTTCTTTCGAGATTTTGCTTGCAGAAAGTCTGTAAGCGGATGTTCGAGAAGTTAAAGAATGAAGCTGATGCGAAAAGATACAATGAGTCTTCTGGCGGCATCTTTGTGTCGCCGTAGTATATGTAACGTAGTAAAGTGTCGAATGACTTTTTGGATGGAGTTAGATCGCCAATTTTTATCTGAAATATAGAAAATATAGATACAAAAGGTACTTGACCTAACAATTTATTAAGATACAAGGTGAATAAGACATTATTATAGCTTTTATGGTCTTAAATGTCTTTAAGTTTTAAAATCACGGCAGTCACCCTATACAAATTTCTATTTGTTGTATCTAAAAGCCATTTTACATTAGATGCAAGTTGCAAGCGCAAGTGGTCGTTTTCAATGGGAAAACTTGCATCACCAGCTGATGCAAGTTTTTCCATTTAAAACAATCATTGATTTGCACTTGCAACTTGCATCTAATGTAAAAAGGCCTTAAGATCATGGAGAAATGTATGGCATCCAGTTTGGCTTCCAAGGGGGTAAGAGTACAAGGCTTAGAATTCTGGATTTGGTGTCAAGAATATCACGATCGTAAGAACTATCATGCTACACTGTTTTGTGATTTGAGTAAGGCGTTCGAACGTGTGAGTCATGATCTCCTCCTTAAGAAGTTGAATTTCTACTGTCTATTTATTTATTTAAATACCTACTCTACAGATTTACATCCAGTTACAGAGTAGGATTGGGCAAGCTTAATGTAATTTATATTATACCTAAGTCTATGGGTTTTCCCTAGCTTATTTTAGAAATAATAAAAACCTAATATAACAATATTATCGGTTATGGATTGGTACCCTTAAGGATGGATTACTCAGGTGTTTCGTCTAATGATAAGAACAGGTGTAGTGGAAAGATAGTGTGTAGAACAAGGACAAGGACATTTCTAGTTTTGTAGGAGGAGTTTGTAGACGAAAGTTGATAAACATAATTGATTGAATTGGTTGGGATAAATGGTTCCATTTTGAATAGTACATGCAGGGAAATCCCCTCTTTTAATAAATTACTGACATAGCAAAAAGGAACCCCTTCTTCCATCTGATAAGGGTTACAAAACATAAAAACTCAAAGAGACACTTACTCGGTGGAGTTGTTTAACGTTTTCAACTGTAAGAGTAACCTCTGCCCGTTTGGTCATTCAAGTCAAGATGTAAAAACACAATCTTAGATCAGAGCAGTTTCCAGCCAGTAAGGAAGTGAGCTTGGTAATGTTTGTTTAATTGTTTAATTATTTATTTCTCTTTTTTCCTGAGTTGACTGTAAAGCGGAAACTGTTTCTCATGAACTTACTTGAAATAGCGTCGTATGTGAGCTCTAAGGGAACAACTCTTCTTTAGAGAAAACTCTTTAAATTTTCTGATTTAATAACTTTATTTTTATTTCTTAAGACTTTGTATTTCATCATAATATAATCGTCAATTGCTTTCTTTGCTTCGCTTTAATAAAACTATTAAAAATCTTTGGTGTTTTAGTAACTAAATAGGGCACAACAAATTCAATAAATTAAAACGTAATTTTAAACTAAACTGCTGGACAATTCAAGCGGACCGAGCTAATTGTTAGGTGAACTTTGGAGTAAAATATTTTACGAACGAATAAAGCTATCGATGCGCGGTTTGCAAAATTTAAAAGAGAATTTAATTCTTAATATGCACATTTTTCCCGATTTTTCTTTACTTCTAACCTTTAAGTGTCTACAGGGTTCAAAGAAAAGTATGTTTTTTTTACCAAAGTTTCTAAGTACCGGATTTCCACAAAAATAATTTTAAATTATTTTGGATGGCATTTTCTTTATCTCCTAATTATAGAGAACAAAGTAAATTCTCAAATTTTTGATATCCCTCTTTGTTCATGAAATTTCGTTTTTTTTTCAACCCCTGTAAATTTCAGGTATTTTTGTCATTAGGCCTTACAATGTTTTGTAAGAACAGGTTTTGGTATGTGATTATAACTTCTTAGGACCACCTCTTTTGCAACGAGTACATTTTAATTTCTTGCGTTTCGTCGTGACCAGTTATCCTGGCACGAAACACACGATGTGTGGAAATGGAGGCATATAAAATGAAAAAAATAAAAATAAAACCGATTATGGGTACGCCACTGGTCATGACGAAACGCAAGAAATTAAAATGTACTCGTTGCAAAAGAGGTAGTCCTAAGAAGTTATAATCACTTACCAAAACCCGTTCTTACAAAACATTGTAAGGCCTAATGACAAAAATAGGTACCTACCTGAAATTTATAGGGGTTGAGAAAAAAATCGAAATTTCATGAACAAAGAGGGATATCAAAAATTTGAGAATTTATTTTGTTCTCTATAAATAGGAGATAAAGAAAATGCCATCCAAAATAATTTAAAATTATTTTTGTCGAAATCCGGTACTTAGAAACTTTGGTAAAAAAAACATACTTCTCTTTGAACCCTGTAGACAGTTAAAGGTTAGAAGTAAAAAAAAATCGGAAAAAATGTGCATATTAAGAATTAAATTCTCTTTTAAATTTTGCAAACCGCGCATCGATAGCTTTATTCGTTCGTAAAATATTTTACTCCAAGTTCACCTAACAACTAGCTAGGTCCGCTTGAATTGTCCAGCAGTTTATCTAAGCTACATGTTCCCGTCGCCTACCATATTGATACGCGACAATATATGTTGAAAAGTATTCCTGAAAAGAACCAAAAACTGGCTCACTTACATTAACTTTATTATCGTTTTCATTTGGCATGCAGGATCTAAATCGTGCTTCAAAGTATCCAGATCTGGCAACCAATATAGCCTTGTGTGCTGGCATAACATGTTCTTCTAAAATAAGCTCCACATCACAAAATTCACTGCCAGTACTCATCAGGAAATATTTCATGTCATATTCCAGGGAATTTTTGGACAGGTCAAAAGTGGTCTCATGTGCAGCCTAAAAAATTACACAGTGTGTCCAAATACCGCGACAATTAAAATAACATTATTGTTGGATATAAAAAAACACTGGATAGTGTTGATCTGTAGATAGAGAGATAGGGCATCTAACTCTTAAATCCAGATTCAAGTCATCAACGACGTCATTTCAAATATCGCATACAAAACAATAAAATCCGTAACACTTTTACTGATGAACGCAAGACACGTCAGAAGATCCACTTTATATGATGGCCCGCTAATGTCAGTGAATTAACTCTAGCTACTATGCCAAAGGTCGCGCGATCAAACCTATTGGATCCCCAGAACCTATTTTTACTCTATTTTTTATTATTATTTTAGTTTTTACAAACTTTCTAATTATTTACTTATTGCAAATTTCTTATTTACTTCTTCAATTGCGAAGATAAGTATACGAATCCAGATTTAAAAAAAAATACCAAGGATGAGAAACTAAATTGTAAAGAAATGAGGACCTTGAATATAAAATTTTTTGTAAACCTAAATATCGGAATAGAAATAGGAACATATTACCAAAAATATTTTACAAATTTTAAATGTAATCCAAATAAAACCAATAAACCAATTTAAAATTTTTAATACTGACCAAACTAGCTGAAAAGAAAAAAAGGTTGTTGGAAACCTTATATTTTTGTGAAATGTAGGCTAATGAAATAAAAAATTAAAACTTATTACAAAAGTTACCGATATCACAGAATTCAATTACTGGAATGATATATTTGAGGCAAACTGACAACAATGTATTGTTAAGATGATATTTAGAGTGATGTCGTGCATCGGCATTTAAATTATGTGATTCCTATGTTGAATTTGCTATACCTTTGGTGGCGGCATCTGTTTCCTTCGAATAATCTGCACCATTAGCCTGCTGTCCAAAGTTTCAAATTCTGAGCTCATAATTATATGATTAAAATTAGTTTCTTTGACTATAAACCTGAGGCATTGCTCTTTTATAAAGTCGAGCTTTAACTTATCTGCATTTTTCAAGGCTTCAACGATGTTGTTCAAACAAATGGTTGTATTCAAAAACTGAACACACAAATACTCCAGTCTCGTCATTTTAAATTCTTCTGCAAGCTGGTAAACATCCATAATCCTGAAAATATAACAATGTAAAGTTTCAGTTTCACAATTTGTAGATACAGAGTATTTAAGATCTGCTCGACCGTCCGACTTAAGGTGGAATGTCGACAGAACTGCTAGACGTCGCTTCGTCGTCATGATGCAACTGTTTTTCTCGCATGGCCAGTGCCGTCTCGATAGCGGCCAGTTTGCAGCTGCGTTTTGACTGCTTCTAGAAAAATGAGAAATAGAAACAACTACTCTGAGAAAATAGGGCCCACAAGATACACGAATCTAAGCAACGACGAGCTCTCGGAGATACAAACCGATCACATGAGAAAGATCTGCAACTTTATAAAACCACTTTACATCAGTTCTGTGGAAAAAGGAACACCTCCGTCAATAGCTAAATGCCTGGTTTGGTACATTGATGGACCAAAAACAGCCGACTGAGTAGGTGCATATATAAATATTTTAGGAAAGATACAAAATGGACATTAGCATTTGCCTGGGGAGCAACGGCGCAGTATAACAAGCTAAAGTTTATACAAGTATGCGTACAAAAGAATCGCCAAAAAGGTTACCACAACCAAGAAATAAAGAGTCAAGCTGCCCTTAAGGCTTTAAACTCCTACTACTAGGTAGTAGGGTAGGTACCCAAAATCACAATGGAGAACCTAACCCATCTGAAAGAACTAGTGAGACTATGATGGGTTCCTGGTCACTCGGGGGAAAGCAAGCAACGAAAAAATAAATTAACTGGCGAGAGTCGGATCTGCTCACAAGTTCAGGGGCCTTGAACTCGCCCTTGAAATATGAAAACAGGCAACTAGGACAAAATTAGACAGATGGCCAAAAAACAACAATATATCTCGTTGGAACAGAACACCTGGCCAAACACATGCTAGGGCCACAATAGGAAATCCCTCAAAGCAACTATCATGAATGTTACTATTAAAGGCCGATTCATACTATAGGTTAAAGCACGATCAGATCAAATATTGTGGCTAACTTTTTATATTGCCACGATAGGGAACCATAAGATCATATTTCATAACTCAATATTTTCCATTTTAATATTTTCATTATTATTCGCGTTAAACACAGGTAATTTCTTCCAACATGAAACCGGCGTCAAGTTAAACAAATCTAATAAAGTTGCAATTATGAAATATTATACGGGCTTCCCGATCTATCAATTATTGCCGACTCATCAAGTCAGCAATGAGCCGAAATGAGTGGGAAAAATTTCTGACTTGACGAAACGGTACATTATTGGTAGAAGAAATATCTATCAGCACTAGTGCTCGGGTCCGTGACACGTTCAGGTCTAAAATTTGTAAAACAACTTGCTGGTCCTCAAGACATCAAGACGCTAGCGATGAGCCAAATTTTAATGTAAGTACAATTTTATTTTAAAGGTTTAAATCAGAGTTTTTTTTATTATTTTTGATTTTCTTTGTAAACCCTTCAGGTAAATATCATTTTGTTTTCATAATAGACTTGTTTTCAAAATCACTTTGTTTTACTGATAGTTGCTAAGGTCCCGTAGCTACCTTTACGTCCCTCGTCACACCCTAAAATTTGGGCGTGACATAATTACACCAATCACATTGTAAGACAATGTCAGATCATGTACCAATAGTGACCGCTGTATTTCTTTAAGGCGTTATTTTGATCTAACTGAGCCCGGACTGTGATCGCACCGTGACTTGACCAATAGTATGAATCGGTCTTAACGCGTACCCAGACAACGTAGGTGACTGACGTACTAACAGGCCTTTCAAACTTAAGAAAACACCTACGGCAAATAGGAATGTACAATGGACTTATTGAATGCAGAATTTGCGGCGAAGAAGAGGAAACCGCATCAAATATCACAACAGGAAAATCGTCAAAGAAACTATCAAGTAGAATGTTACTATTAACGCGTACCCAGATAACCCAAGTGTCTAACCTACTAACAGAACTTTGTAACTTAAGAAAACACCTAGAGCGAATAGGAATCTACAATGGATCCACTGTATGCAGACTTTGCGGCGAAGAGGACGAAACCGCATCACACGTTCTATATAGCTGCGAAGCACTAACCCACAGAAGTTTCAAAATTTTCGGAGATATTCAAACCTCCTGCATGACAAACTTGATCTATCTATGGAATCTATTGGACCTTATTAAAGGAACAAATCTTTTCTAATAATCCAATAAGTCACGAAGTTGCAGTGTAAGAAGAGTTTAAGACACACACCCGGCCGCCATCTTTAACCGACCAACCAACCAACTAAACCCACTGTATAGTTCGAATTACGCTTTGTCTTACTTTTTCTTATTCAGAAATTTAAGAAAGCAAAAAAAAAGGATTTATTTTGCATATTTACAAATTATTTACCGAATAAGAACAGTCTTTTCTGGATCGGGTTCATCCTTAGTAATATACTTCGATGGATCAATGCAATCAGTGTAAATGTAATCTAATACCATTCTAAAAGCATCACAGTTAGCTTTTGGTAATTTCACCTCCAAGAAGTCTGTAATGTTCATATCATTGACTAAAACATAAAAAATGTAAGCCCTGGTTAGTCCGACACACGGTTCTAGAGATACAACGCAAGAAGGGGATAAAACTTTTACCTAAAAAGTAAAAACGCTAGTGATATAGGCATGCCTAACAATGGTTTAGATTTACAATTCTATAGTTCACTTATATTACAAAGTATTAAGAGAGCAAAGTATCTTTCAAATCCACATTCTTTCCGTAGCTCCAGACTCGTGAGGCAGACCATAGGAAGGTAGTAAAAAAAAATATCTTTTAGAAGACAATTTTTTTGGACCTTCAACTGTAATTTTCCCGAGAGTGATTCTTGGAATTGATTTAACTTAAAATAAATTACTTATTCAAGCAGTTACAAAATTTATACCACCAAACGTTTCAACGAGGTTTTCGGTCGTATGTTAACTGGAAAAAAATTAGTAACAAAGTATTTTTGGAAAATCCAAAACAGTGATAACTTTTTCGTCCATTTTATCCTAGATCTAGGGATAGCACTAACCCAACTTTTTTTTTTAAATGCAAATGATAGCTAGCTAGATAAGTGATATGATTGTGTGTAAGGTGAGGGCAATATGAAGAGTGATTGGCACGAGGATTAGCAGCTGTTGTCAATATTATTGACATTATATTTCAATCTTCAATTTGCTTCAGTGTTGACTGCTTTATTTTCTTATAATATAGCTGCAGATATTCATGATCGAATATGTTTAGCAGGATGGTGCACCGCCATATAATAACCAACATTTTTAACAATACTTTAATTACATTTTTCCTCATAGGTGGATAGGAAGGAAAGGTAAAATTAAGTGGCTAGCAATATTACCAGATTTTAACCTTGCTTGGTTATTTCCTTTGGGACCACCTTAAAAGTAAAGTTTATATGACAAAAGCAGAAAATTTAGAACTTATATAGGCAAAGAATAACAAGCAAAATCTGACAAATAATTCCAGAAATGGTACATAATGTTATAAATGCATTTTATTTTAGGCTATGGTTCTGCCAGGAAAAAAAATATTTACTATAATAATGGATGGATATTTTGGTATTGAATTTATTCCTGTTTAAAGATTCACCCTGTATAAAAATTCGTATTCTATTGCAAAAAGGTTGATTAAAATGTATTGCGCAAAAACGAGGACGGACAATAAGTTACTAAGAACAATGAGGTTTATTAAAAGTTAAAAGAAACTTATAATAATTTTTTGCCCAGACGTTTCGTCAATAAATATGAACCTTAAAACTGCTTAATAAAGTAATTTATTTAGGATGAACCAAAAATCCACACACTCATTCTTGAAGAATTTTTTAGGCGATTTATATAAAGTAGTATTTTAACTATACGAAACAACTACTAGTTCACAGCGATTCTTTGTCCCCTCGTGAGAATGTAAGAATGCAACTTAACATAACAATTCGTACATTTGTTATTATCCTTAAACAATTTTTCAACGTGTTTCTCCATAACAACTCTTGCCTGCCTGATATTTTCTCTTAAATAAGTTGACCTTGCCGCTACTATCGGGACGTGTGCACAGATCCTCTCTTCATTTTCCCCTACTACAAAACGTATGTCGTAATACCTTTTGCATTCTTCTTTTGTTAACAGACTTCCGTAATCTTCGTGGAGAGTGCATTTGGGATAACTTGCAAACTGAAACCTACAGAACAAGTTGTTTATGAACGAAATTTGTGTGTATGCAGGACATTTTTATACAGGATAATTCATAAGTTAATACTTCTTTTTTAGCTGTATAAAGAGAGCATTAAAAAAATACATTTTACAAAAAATTTAATCTGAAACTTGCATTGCCTTTTCCTGTCTAAGTGTTTTCTTTTCCTTCTATCCAAACTTGTCACCTTTCTCTTCAACACAACATTCTGCACAGCATAACCACAACGTTTTAACAATTTAAGATAACAAAATACTCCAATAACATAAACACCACGCAACTAGTTGACAACTAACTGACCGGTACACTGAGAAGTAAACATACTTTATCAGCGAAAGGACCGGATTAGGGTTTTTATAATTTTGTGAGAGCTTATATCTTGCTTATTTTGGATTATTTGAAAATTTTATTTATTTTAATGGCCTCTACGTCCAGTTAAAAAAAAGTGTAAACTTAGGAATTACCCTGTATATCGATAAACATAATAATCTCAGAAACCGGATTCGCGAACACGTAAAACTCACCTAAACATTTCCCCGCTACGAACGTTGTTGTCAACCGTACCTCCAAAAATAAACATGGCGTCATTAACAACTGCTGCTGCATGAAATAATCTACCCGATGGAGCATAAGAATCGGGATCAGGTAAAATGATCTAAAAAACGTAACACACTTTTCGATACAAACTCAAACATTTGATTTAAATAATAAATTGGTAACGTATATTGGTAAAGTTTTCAATCGCGAAGCTGTATAAAATTCGTATTTATGAGCAAATAACTTAAGCTCCAAAAAAGATACACCTTTTTAAATGTAAATATGTTTATATTTTATCCTATAAACTTTAATAATAAGGAACCCACACTAATAAGTCACAGCAGTTATTAAGTAAACTAAGAAAATAACTTGTTTAAATGGTCACAGCGTGCAGCGAAAAAAAAATGGTACTTACATGCAACTTAGTAGAAATAAATAAAAAAATTAAATAACCATGAACGGTTTCTTTTATAAACATTAATATTAAGAGTAGAAAATCCAACCACTATCAAATATGTATCTACGTAAAACCGCAATGTAAAAATAATGGTATTACGATGTTAATATGATAAATATAATGTCTACTGATTTATTTAATATAAATAGTATTTATATGCACTTTAAAAAAATTGAAACAATTTGGATTTATTTATTAACTTATTTAAACAAGGGTCGAAAATATTACAAATAAATAGAAAATAATTGGGACAGGGAGAAAAGTACCAGAGTTTATACCACTACTTTGCAAAATTGAAAAAACTTTTAAAATGGAATTTCCAATATACGGGCTTGTTTACTAAACATACGACAAAACTTTTAAGAATATATTGTCCTGTAATAATTTTTGGAAAGTCGCTTTGTTTCGACTATACTGAGCGAAAATATAATTGACAAAAACAATATTTTGTTACATAAATACAGCAAAGCTTCTTAATCTAGAAGAGCTACTGAAAATGCTAAGCTGGATCGTCTCCAATCTTCCCTTCATTGACTGTGGCACTCTTTCAAAAATGCCATGATTGTTTCTTATTACATTATAGGAGAGTATTCCACAATGAGAATTCCCAATTAAAACTTACTCTTAGGAAATTTGGCATCGTTTCTTTCAGTAACAGAGTTCTTAAGTTAGATGTGACACGTTGATTTAAAGCTGGTAAGTTTCTAGCTTTTTTAGAAAATTTACGGTATTTCTTTAAAAATTGAAACTGTGTATTATATAAAACTAGTTTTTATAAAAGTTTGTACTGAAAAATCTATCTAATTCTCACTAAATTTGACTTAATCATAAATATTAGTGGGTAGTGGGGTTCTGTTTTAATGGCGCGTTTTTGAATATGCGGTTTTGTCACCATTTTTTTTAAAGAAAATTTGTCCGCAATTTACCTTGTTCTACAATGAGACAAACAGCGATGGTCCACAATGAGACAGTCACATTGTGGAACATTTTGTTCATTTTGAATTTTTTGCTAGTAAAATATGGCTCGCGGGAGAAAGAGAAAAAGTGATAAAGGTAGCTTTCCAGATGAACAAATGAGAAAAAAAGGGTTTCCAAAAGTTTTTAAAAAAGAAAAGAAATTAGACTCTAGCGATTCGGACAGCGAACATGAAAATAACGAAACTTACGACGATTCTAGCTCAGAATATGACAGTTATTCAGTTATTTAAAGAGGATTTTGAAGAAAAAATACTTAAAGTTGAAGATTTTGTATTGGTCAGGTTCCAAGCAAATAAAAAATATTTTTTCTATGTTGAAAAAAGTTCGCACTTTGTTGCTTTTTCTTAAAAAAGTTACCTGATATTCTTTCCCTTCAGCTGTTAATATATTTTTCCAACATAGAAAAAATATATTAACGGTTGAAGAGAAAGAGTATCAGGTAACTTTTTTAAGAAATAGCAACAAAGTGCGAAATATTTTTTTCCCCAACACGAAGATATTTCTATTGTAAAAAATTCGGACCTTCTTCCTAAGCCACGATTATCAGGAACAAAAAGGCAACAGAATTTTTTACAATTTGACGTTCAATTTGGTGAACTCGATATTCGTTAGAGACGTTAGAAGTTTTTGTATTGTTTTTAGAATGTTGTTTTATTTTTTGGCAAAAGTTTTGCTACCAAAGTTGCCACAGATTCACATTATTGTATTCGTTTCTAAGTTCCAATTGATGTATTATATAATAAAGGTTATACTTTTATACATCATTCCAATCAACCCAAACAAACAACAAACTTGTCCCATTGTGGAAATTCATAGTCTCAATGTGGAACATGTTTTGGTCCACAATGAGAAAATGCAGTTTTTTTTTAAAGAAACTAAATATAAAATTCTTTATTTTAAAATGTTGTATGCTTCATCAGTACTTGTACCACATATCAAACTAACATATAAGCATGTACATCGCGTTTAAATATAAAATCATTTCAAACTATGGATCATTTAACAAAAAGTGTCTCATTGTGGAACACCCTCCCCTATCCATAAACTATCCGCATCCTAAAATCTTCTACTGAAATAATGTAAACTAATGACTTCAGATGGCCTTACAGGAAAAAAACAAAGGGAGGTAAGTCCGGGGATCAAGCAGGCCATTGTGAAGACCAGCTAGACCAACCCAGCGATGCTGCATATGTTGTGCATTTACAAACTCCCTGGTAATCATGATAGTGAATCAAAAGTTTAAATATCAGAGAAATGACAAGTCACCGTCCAAATGTAATCAATAATGTAAACGTATGATATCCAACGTTAATTTAATGGTATTTTCGTTTGCACTAACCTGATATCAGTAGTTATTTTTAGCGATCGAAATGTTAATAGTATCTTTGAAATAAAGCGGATTTTTAAAAATCACTGAAGGATAATATATTCTTAAAGTCACCCAAGGAATCGCCCCTCGAATTTTTGGGTTATATTTAGTTAATTCTCTATATATAAACATAGAAGAAATCGCAGTTCCTGTCCAGAAAACTTTATGACATAAATTACATTAGCAAAAATGATAACAATAAAAGTTGTTCAATTTGTTACTTATTGATTAAAATATATCTGCAACCTGACAAAACTGCAAAAAAAATACTTACGCTCCATGTTTGCGCATCAAGATCAAAACAATGTAAGTCATTTGACAAAGTTGCATCAGCTGCTCCTCCAAAAACATATAATTGTCTATCATACGCCACCATGGTATGACCGTATCTTCTCGCTGGCGGTGTTGGAGCGCCTCTTAGTATAGTTTCAGTAGATATTTTGCTCCAGCTATAATAATAGCGAATATTTAGGAATAAAGAATATACTTCCTAATTTAAAGACCTCCGTAGAAAAATTAAAAGCAATACCGCTATATTGAATCACGTGGTTTGGATTATCTAATTAATAAACAAGCCGATGTTAACGTCTTGGCGTTTTGTCATAATTTGACAAACAAAACAAACCTTAAATTAAATGGGGAGAAATAATACTCAAGTCAACCTTCACTAAGATATATTCAATAAGAAATCTTTACTTTGTTCTACATGTTTCGAACGTATAAACGTTAATCTTTAGGAGAGGTATAGTTATATACTTTGTGATCAGTTAAGGGTACGGAGCGGCCATATCTCTGAAATTACTGGGCATAGAAATTCAGGGGAAAAAAATGATAACTAAAGTGGCCATGAGAAAATCCTGGAAATAATTTTTAAGTTCCGCATTTTGCCGCAAGAGGGCGTAATTGACAAGTAAATTTTAAAATTTTACATGTCTTCGAAAATCCCACATTAAGGTATATCTTGATAACACCATTAAAAGGCTTGTACAATTATGCATCATTTTGGTCTTATGCTCATTGGCGTACCGACTTTAATAAGAACGGGGGAGCTGTTTGAAAGTGTAATCATTTAAATCGCTGTAACTTATAAACGACTTATCCGATTTTAGCTAACTAAAGACTGGTTGGAAGAGAAAAATTATTCTATTGGCAATAACGGTGAAACGAACGGAGATTTCGAGCTGCGGTTTTAATATTTTTTCTAGCAAATTTCATCTACTTTTCGATTATGATCTCATAATTATATCGTATGATTTATTTTTTCGGAGTAAAATCAAAAAATGTGTTGGCATTATAAATTGCGCCCTCTAGCATTTTTTTTTAGAACTATTATGGACAACTAAATACGATTGGTGAAAGTGCATACATTTCTCTTCTAACCAGTCTTTAGTTTGCTAAAATCGGATAAGTCGTTTATAAGTTACAGCGATTTAAATGATTACACTTTCAACAGCTTCCCCCCCTCTTATTAAAGTCGGTACGCCAATGAGCATAAGACCAAAATGATGCATAATTGTACAAGCCTTTTAATGGTGTTATCAAGATATACCTTAATGTGGGATTTTCGGAGATATGTAAAATTTTAAAATTTACTTCTCAATTACGCCCTCTTGCGGCAAAATGCGGAACTGAAAAATTATTTCCAGGATTTTCTCATGGCCACTTTAGCTATCATTTTTTTCCCCTGAATTTTTATGCCCAGTAATTTCAGAGATATGGCCGCTCCGTACCCTTAACTGATCACAAAGTATAGGAAATTGTGAGTGACACCCTCATAAAGCTTTTGAGGAAGTTAAATTATTGAAAAAGTGAAGAACTTCCATAGAAGTAGGGGAGAAAAAAAATACTACCAGGTTCTATAGATGAATATAGGAGAATGATGGTTAAATGGTATTTTGGAGTGACGGAATGAGAAACGCTATGTAAGAATTCAACAAGTTGCGCTATTGCCAAGCAAGTTACTTTCTTTATCAATTTAATTAAATAAATTAATCCAAAAAAATAAAATTTGAATACATACGTTTTTTCCCTAAAACTAAACTGGAATAAGGAATTTGTCATTTTAGCTCCACTCTGTCCGCTGAAAACAAACATATATTCTCTGGCTACGGCTACTGGAAAGTTGCAACAAGTTGGAGGACATTCTCCTTTCTGGTCTATTTCCTCCCAAACTCGCTCTGTCTAAAATTACGTTAAATCAGCTCAGGGGCGAATTTAATCCATACCCAGTCATACCCATATAATTTTAAAAGATTGTAACCAAAAAGTTTTTTTGTTAAATGATTATAAATAGAACAAAACTCAACATGTAGTCTGCAACATTTATCATGTACAACCATATTGTGGACTGTCTAAGAAAAATGTAATCAATAACTACTACCTTATACGAATATGTTTTATTGCATGGCCAATAGTTTGATGATATATACCACAGAACATCCCATTGTATTAGGTTATAAAAAACTAACTTACAAAGCCTAAAGGAATAGTCCACATGTCATTTAATCTAGCATTTCCATCATAACCAGCAAAAATCCAAAGTTTGTCGTTATAAACTGCCGCTCCATGAGCTGACCTGGGCACAGGCATTTTCCCCGAAAATTTCCACTCTATCCACTGAGCTGTCTTAAATTTATACTCAAATAGATCATTTTTATTGGTGAGATTTGAGTTTGAGTGAATATCTCCTGTGTAACCGCCAAAAACAAACATAGAGTCATTATAAACAACAGCAGAATGATGGTATCTGAAAAAAAATTACTTATACTCAGTGGCCATTAATATCAAGGACTGAAGAGCTGCAGAGCCACCAAAATGTCAAAGCCAAACTTATTTTATTCCAATTATATATTCCTTAAAATAAAAATATGTAAAAGTAAAACACCGAATAAATATAAAACGATAATACTAGTCAACGCTCGATTATATATATGCAAAGCGCCAAACGTGACCAAGTAAATAGTACTATATCTATCTCGCGATGTTACTTGAGTTCCAAGCTGAACTGCTTTTATTCGTTCGCAATCATTTTAACCTGAGCAATTTAAGACCGAAATTGGCTTAAAAAGAGGCTCCAAAAATCATTTGTGTGTTGTTACCACCCACCTGGGAGCTGGAGGTGTTCCAGTTGCAAATGCCCGTCCCCAACTTTTTTCCTTTACATCAAATCGAAGCAGATCATTCAGCATGCTCTTTCCATTGTCACCGCCAAAAACATAAATTGCATCGTTGTAAGCCACCATGGTATGCTTACTTCGTCTAAAAATGTTATATTTGTTGAATAATAGACGAGTTTTTGACTTACATGGTATTTACTATTTGTTTTTAAATCATAACGTTTCAACTGAAAACTATTGGAGATATTTACCAGTTGAAACGTTATGATATATAAACAAGTCCAACACTCTTCTATCGTTCAAGAAACATCGTTGTGGCCAACGTTTAAACAGACATTACATTTTTGACTGATAGAAAAGTTTTGAACTTGCATTGTCTTTATTTGTTTTATATCACAACGTTTCAACCGTCTCAGTATTTACCTGAAGACGGCTGGAGATACTTACCAGTTGAAACGTTGTGATATAAAACAAATAAAGACAATACAAGTCCAAAACTCTTCTATCAGTCAAGAAACATCATTGTTTCCAACCTTCAAAGACACTAGACATTACATTTGTTATTTTAGTACTATGGTTCCATAAATATAAATGTATTCTAAATTAATTATAATGTTCGCACAACTATAGATATTCTAAAGTAATGACCCTGGTCTCAAAAATATAAATATTCTGGAATAATTACCTTGCTCCTACAAACTCATCACACTCAGGAAGTGGTTTCCATTTGTGCACTGCTTCAAAAGGCCCTATCTCCAAAGTAAGCGCCTCTGACAACGTTGTAACCGAATCGCCAATCATCGGCCCAATGCTCATACTTAAAAAGTTTCTTTGCCTTGTCCTAAACGTTTTGAAAGATGTTCTTTAAACAGGCGACAAGAAAGGTTGCTAATGTAGCTAATAGCGAGAATGTGTGCGCTCAAGATACGGTTTTTAACAACTTTGATGAGATCCGCGCTCCTGGAAATTGAAACAGCCATATTCACTAGAGTTTTAAACGGATGACAAGTCAATTAGACAGCTTAATTTTCTACATTGAAAGAATTTTCTTGATATTTTCTTTTTGAATAATTAAAATATATTTAAATACAACAGCTGCGTTGTTATATTGAATATTAATTAGGTAGAGTTGATCTCTATTGGGAATTCACCAGCCACAACGCCATGGCAGTTTCGAGAAACGCTCATATTTGATATTTTGTGAGAAAAGTCTCAGCCTCAAAAATGTTTCTGTTTATTTTTGCTATAACATGTTTCGCTGGCATCATCAGACTTAAACAAGTGTTCCATCAATATGATAAGACATTACTAATAACTACAAGTTGCATTCTTTTTAGTAAATCACCAATACCTAAGTCCTAAGTTTTCGAGATATTGACATTTGAAAAATTACTTTTTCCATACTTTGACAGGCAATTTCTTTAGGACACAAACTACAGAAAAAATAATTGCAAATAGCTTAAGATGAAAAAAGCAACGTCCTCAAAGTACCGTAAAAGTGGACTGTTTGGGCATCCCCGGGCTACTTGGTAACCCGTAGTGGAAATAAAGAACTCGAGTATTGTAAGAACCACTATTTATTTCTTTGGCAACCTTTCCATGATGATTTTTATTTTTCTCAATCTAATTAAACTTACAAAAATATACAAGCGGCGATATAAAAATGATATAAGTCGGTCAGTTATAAAATCATTCTTAAAAAATGAAAAATAAAAAATTAACAACAATAAATTATGAAAAGCGTGAAATATTTAATTAACGAATTTTTTACTGTTCACCATAAGACTTTTACCGAATTTGGTGGGTATTATTTAGGTTTGAACATATGCAGGACTTTTCCGAAATAAAATTAATTTTTGCAGCACACTTTCTGGCGATCACTGTATATTTTTTTAATTTGGTCATACGTTATTCTTTTAAAACTTTATGTCTATGACTATCCGGTTTCGGATTAAAGAGAACTCCTGAGTATATTTGACTAAAACGGAATTTAAAACAATGTCTGCTGTTCAAATTGTCATTTTTAAATCCTCCTCTTACTAAAAGCAATCTTTGTTTAAACTGTAACTAAAGATTACCTATTTTTTTAAGTACCTATTTTTATATAGGGTGATTCCTACGTTGATACTTCTTTTGTAGCTGTATATAGAGGGCGTTAAAATAAACAACATTTTCAAATACTTTTTTAAAAAAACGCAAAAATAAGGTACTTACATTCATTTATTAAGTACATTATGGATCAAATAGTCCTGCCTAACTTGCCCGTTGAATAACATTAAGAAAACTTCTGGGTGTAAGATAAGCCCGCATTCTGCGTATAATCTCGAAGCAGCAGCCGCACTTTGACGATACTCACCGTAAATTAGCACCATATCTACTAGTTCAATATTTTCAAATTTTACCATTTTCACGTATCACCAATTTAAAATTAACTTGCTTCAGAAAAACACACCGCAGCGGATTGCCAAATAACTGCATGACTAATAAGACAGACAACATAAAGTATAGCAGGCTACGTTTTTATGACCAGGCCCGCATTTTTTACTTCTGTATCTCGCCTATTTTTAAGTTTTTTGAAAAAAGGTATTTGAAAATATTGTTTATTTTAATGCCTTCTATACACAGCTAAAAAGAAGTATCAACTTAGGAACCACCCTGTATTTATTAACCAATGTATGGAGCGACGAAAACCGGGACAGTTGGTGTTTTAAAGTATTTTTGATATTTTTAAGTTGGCATTAATTTAGTTAAAAGTATATTTTTCTAAATTTGTACAATGTAAGTACTAGATACAATGGACCAAAAGTTTTACATATCCATATGTTAGTTTTACCTTCACCCTAAGATGATAATTGGAACCTTTACCTTGCTTTGAAAAACATACCCTAAGACAACGTATAACATTTAAACTGATGACAATATTAGAATGTCCAAAAATATGATCTGATTGAAGAATTTTAGATATAATGTATCTTAATATGTATGTTACATATTATACAGGGTGAGTATCAACGATAGCGCGAAGTAATCTTAATCTTTTAATAAACTGTTGTGTTGAGGTATGGTTGGATGTTTAGCACATTGTAAAAATATTATGACCTATACAGGGTAAAAAAGTAAGGTAAGTTACAGGTAGTTAGGTAGTTAGGTAAAGTTAAATTTAATAAAATGGAACACCCTGTATATTATTGCATTTTTGAATTAAGCATAGAATTCTACACCTATTTTATAAAGCACACATGTCTAAATTCAATTGTTTTTAAAATATTGACATTTAAAAAATTACCATTATCTCACTTTGACCGGTAGCATCCCTATGGTGCACTTTAGAAAAAAAAAACGGGTTTCACGTTCCTATCTTAGTTTTTTTTTTTCTAACCAAAAATACCAAATTTCGGTTTAACGGTTATACTTGAAAAAATCTGTTTTACAGGATTACAGGTCAGTATTTTTTGGTTATAGGTTAGGAAAGAGGATCTTGATGTCCTAGTTTTTGTTGGTAAATGATGATACGAAACATTGACATTAAAAAAATTTGGCAAACTGCTGGTCAGAGTGTTTTTCTTTATCTTGACTAGGTATATATTTAGTTTATTTTTTGTAACATGGCACCAAAGGTATCTTCCTCAGCATTTTCTGGCCCTTGTGACAACTAATTTTACCTGCTTACCAAAAGTTTAGTTGATAGGGCAAACAATAATTTCATTTATTAGGTATTGTTGAAATAATTTCTGAATAAAGACAGTCAATAATATTAAGATACACCCTATGACAAGTTTGATCTACAGAAACATATACAGTAACACTCCCCTTAATTATTACCTACCCTTTCAATCATTAACAATAAATGTGGTAAGGTTCAAATAGAAATAATCACCCATGTATGAGAATGCTATAGCTCAGTTATGGCAATGTTGGAATTAGCAGTTACTAAATCTCTTACAAACAAGTGTTGAAAATGGGAAATATGGCGTGAACTAAGCTTCTAAATTTTAAAAAATATCCCTATCATTCAAGAAACATCACTGTCTTCAATTAAACATTTAGATATTTAAGAATGTGTAAGTATAGGTTCTCTAAATAGGTATCTAATGCACCAAAAAAAGCAATTGTATTTGGAACTGTGAAAAAAAAATCCCAAAGGATCTATTACTAATAAAAGTATATTTCTAATTACAATCCTTTTGTTCCAATGTTTTAAGAATCGATTTTCTGTACACCCACGCATTTTAAGAGTTAAAGGAATGGTAAAATTAATTTACTATGTTTTAATGACAATGTTTCCTTCAATTACATATATAATTTTACCTTTTCTAATTTACTGAAGTACCACTGAATACAAAATACCTTTATCTTTAATTAAAACTAATTTTTTTAGAAATTTGTATCCTGTTGGTGTTGTTTTTGTTAATAATGGTATCGGATATCGTAGGTTGTCGGATATTTGGTTAGGTTATAATCTAAGAAGATGTTTTTCTAACTGGTTGATAGCCTCACGTCTTAGCGGATTTAGGCAATAGTATCACAAAAGAAAAATGCGTCGGTTTGTTCAACAGAAGCAAAATTGGCTTGAGACTGCAAAGCTAAAACCATTATCGCCTTCGTTTAGTTGAATTAATATAGTCGTACTAAACAAAGAAAGTTAACTAATGAAAAAGTCAATTTTTTAACAAAACAGAGAAAGTTCCCGATTGGTCAGAACTCTTAGATGAGTCCGGTTTAGAAATAAATCGTTGTAGCACTCCTCTGTGTTATGATTTAAGTCACGCCTATCTTGATCCTTGTAAAAAAGAGCACTTCTAAAAATTCAACATAACCTAAAGGCTTTTGACTTGACACTGACAGATAGTAATTTTTGATTTTGTAAACAAGAAAAGTCTAGATTTGGTCTAGATCTGCGAAATTTTATTTTACATCAATTTTTAACTTTCGCAAACAGTAAAAAAAGCATTTTAAAGTCACAATGCAAAATAACTATCCAGGTCAAAATATTATTGTTAACCAAGTTCCTTCGGGTCACGTAATGACTCAGAATAATGGAATTGTTACAAACTCTATTCCCCACGAAAATCAGATTGTCCAACATAATAATATGGTAGAAGCTCAACCCATGCAAGGTTTGTACCAAGTACCCACAACTTGAGTATCATTTTTTATTAAAACTATATTGAAAAATGTATTTTAAGAGAGCTGTAAATAGTGTATTTCTCTTATGGCTTTCATACCCTATTACCAGTTGATTTTACGCCATTAATTTAAGTTTTATTTATATACAGGAGTCCAAACTCTTACCCAAGTTCCCATACAGACATTACAAAATGCTGTTATGTCAAAGCCGGTACAAAACTCAACTTTAGGAAATGCAAGTGAACCAGTACAAATTGTTACCAAACAACGATTACAAGATGTGGTAAGAGAGATTGATCAGACATTAAACTTGGAAGAAGAAGTAGAAGAAATATTGTTAACATATGTTGATGAGTTTGTCGATCGCTGTTTAAATGGTGCTGCTTTGATAGCCAAAAATCGTCATTGTAATAGTATTGAGGTAAGCCGAGCTGAACACAATATGTGGATAAATAATTATCTTTATTTATTCATGAGGCGTTATGATCTTCCTTGATTTATATATTTTCTATATACATACATCGTATATTGTAAATAAAAGCATATTACCCATTTTTTAAGGTCAAAGATGTTCAGCAATTCCTTAATAGAAATTATAATATGTGGACCCCTGGTTTTGGAACAGATGAATTAAGACCATACAAGAGAAGCTTAACAACTGAAGCCCATAAACAAAGAACAGCTTTGATAAGAAAAACTCTTAAGAAGTATTAAGCTTTATTTTTCTGTATTACTTTTTAATTTTTATTGATTTTGAATACATTTTTTTGTTCTATATAATAAGTAAATTGTACAATTAAAATATAATAAAATATGACCCTATTTATTGACTATAAGTATTAATTTATCTATATCTTTTTAACAGTTTTTATTAGCACATCAAAAACTATCATTAAGGTCAGATATAGTGGAGGACAACAGGATTTAATAGGGGCTTACACAGTATTAATATTTTTTGCAAACTATTTCTCAAATTATTCCTTTCTGAAAAAAATTAATATATAAAATAAACCTAAAGACAATATACTTAAGTTTTTAAGGTCAAAATTCAAGTTTGAGAGAGGTGTGCTTTTTCCAAATACTTTGTTTCAATGGTGGTTTCAGATTATACTTACATATATTTTTTTCATGGATATAGCGATACTTTTGCATGGTTAGTATAGAGATTTTTATGGGCACTACTTTACATATTTCATAGAGAACTTACAGTTTGTTAAATGAATTATTTTATTTCTCATAATCACAAAGGGGCCCATCCAGTTATCTTAATTTTTAATTTACTAATCAAACAAGTTTGATTGTGAGTAAATAATGCCTGCCAATGTGATTTATGTTATAGTCAAAGTTGCTGTAGTGAATTATTAAAAATCTTTGTGCACCCCAACATAGGTATAAGTCTTGTAGTGTGAACATATTTTCTGTTATTTCTTTAAATTTTCTTTTATAAGGAAAACATATTTACTTCGTACCATTTTCTTAATAGGTATAAACTTATTTATCTGTAAAAATATTTAATACTGCAAAAAAATCAAATTAACATGTGTCCTATAATATGATGGCATAAAATCTAAATATATAAAAATGAATAATCAGTTTGTCTAGAAATTAGTTGTAAAACCCGACATCATGCGTTAGAAATAAAATAAATCATTCCACAAACTGTAAGTTCGCCCTAAAATATCGTAGGTACCTGGAAAAATATTTATAATAACCCTTTAGAAGTATCGCTATACATCCATAAAAAAAATATGTGCATTATTCACAACAACCTTTGAAAAAAGTATCAGAAAGCACAATTTGACCTAATTTAATTTAATACCAAGAATGGAATAATTTCATGAACAGTTTTTATTACCAATAACATTCGGTAGTATTGAAGTCAGCTCTGGCATTATGGCAATTTTCTTTGTGATAAAGCAAGCACAGAGGCATGATAGGTCTAACATGTCGTAAAGGACAGAGGAATAATTGGACTACCCTATCGTATAGCAGACATGCAGTATATGTGCATAATATACATTTTCTTTGATGTGCATGTATCTGTCTTTTGCATTCAACGAGGCCAGAACAATGGTTTCCCTGGTGTGGCACTATGTATGAAAAATAGCGGTAGCGATCGTACCCAGCGGCGGCGCCAGGGTGGGCACTGGCCCACCGTAGAAACTTGAGAGTGCCCACCATGGTGCCCCCTAAATTTGAGGGGTTCGATTTTATAAGGGAATTTTCTAGGGACTCAGCTTGGAAAGCTGTCAGGAGAAAGGAGAAAAGAGTGGTAGTATGGTTCAAGAGAACGAGGACCTTTTTTTTTAGACGTGGCTGGCTTTGTACAGAGGAAAGTTTTGTTGGCTTATTGATTTATAAGAGCGTGGGGAAAGCGGTGACCTTTTTTTGTTTTTTTTGGAAGTCACTTTTGATTAGGATAGTGCCCACTCTAAAATCATTGGGCCCGCTTGTGCCCACCTATCCCAAAAATCCTGGCGCCGCTGCGATCGTACCTACTTATTGAGCACACGTTCGCTATGGCTATTTCACTACAGAGTGCCTGCCCAGTTGCTGCCCAGGGGCCAAGAAGTAGACAATGACATAAGAGCTTGTCGAATATCTGTTACAATTTAAGATTCGGCATTGCCATTTTTGTAATTTATGCATTTTTTGTTTAATATTTAACCCTGGTGCATGTTTTTGTCGGCTGTTAAGTTAACGGTTTTCAATCTGTCTTTTTGAATACAAGTTCAATTTATATTCCAAATTTAAAGGTGGTCTATGTATGATGATTTTGTTGGTTAAAGTTAGTACGAATGCTTGATTTATTTTTTGTGAAAAGTTATGTACCTACTTATAGTCTTTTTTTAGTGGTGGAGAACTATCGATATTGGGTAGGGTTTTCGATATATCGATAGGAAATAAAATAAAAAATATAAAAATGTGTTTTTAGAAGAAAAACACCTCTTTTCTCGGTAAAGCCCTCCCATCAAATGTAACTTCTAACACAAAAGAAGGCCGCCCCCAACTAGATTTGTGATCAAGAATTATTCGTCAATACTGCTAAATGAAGATAATTTAATTTAATTATTTTAATTAAGAACGGTGTACCTAAGGAAAAAAACACAAGATACCATTTTTATGTAGAATTGACCAGGCTAATCAAAAATAATATCCACATGGAAAAAGGTCAGTGGCGTACCACTTTTTTCTAAAAAATATCAGGACATATTTGCAGGGACGCCACTGGTGGGACAAAAAAATAACTTTTATAACTAAAACATGTGGTTTTATATCCTATTAGCACATGCCAAAATTTTAAAATATTATCTAAAGTACTTTCGGAGATATTACAAAAAACGTATTAAAAAAAATTCAACACCCTGTAGCAAAAAATTAAAGTCGTTTATATGAGTGTTTCTTCATAAAATGACTTAAGGAATCACACTCTAAAATATTAGCACTCATTGAGGAACACCCTGTTAGAACCTTTATAAAAATTCTAGATATATATTACTAAAAAGACACCTGCAGCTTTTACTTTCCTAATTTATGTTTTTCAAATAAATAATAATTTGAGTGTCAGTTGGCTTAGCGCAGCGTTTATTGGTGAGATACAATAGGTAGGTAATTATTGGGCTTTAATAAAATTAATACGAGTTTTATATGTGTATCGATCGATGTTTATACGTATTTTGGACTATGGACATTAATCTATTAGAATAAGATTTATTTCAGAGAAAGAGGTCTTACTAAGGTCAATCTCTAATCAGAAAAGATATAGTAACATAGTACACTATTTTATAATAATTACTAATAATTAATTAATAATAGCCAAATTTCAGCTTGGTTCGTCGTATATTGGTAAATAAAAATTAATTCAGACGCGCAATAAGAAAAAGAGAGAGTTGTTATATTTTACTTTTAGTTTTATTTTACAATTAATATCTAGAGGAAGTGTGTAAATTGCTATGTTATTTGTGTAAAGTTCAACATGGATATAAAAAATAATTATTTATTGACTAATAACAACTGGTAAGTAACATATGCATATGGTGTAGGTACTATGTAGGTACTAGATGTAGGTTTTGATAATTTTAGGAATCAGTCCGATCTTTAGGCAATATATCTGGTCATTTCGCACACATTCGTTGCCAGCGGCAAGTAAATATAATATTATGATCTTCGTTTTATTATGTATAGTGTAATCCAAATATGTTTGAGAAATATGTAAATGTGAAAAGAGGCGAAAACATATTTTTACTACATTAATTTATTTTCAATTAAGTTTTCTTCGCAGACGTGACACCACATTTTAAGCTTAGATTTTTGTGACTTGATTTAACAGCTGCGAAGCGTAGGGCGTAGGGACGCAAAACAAGATAGGGCCCCCTTTTTTAATTAGATTTTTAAAAACGTTTAGTTAATAGTCCCCGGAATTAACCGACTAAAAATAATACCTACTACTTTTACCGATGCAGGCTTCGAGGACATAGAAATAGGTCCATGCTGTCACTGGGCCAAATAAGAAGACCCCTCTGGCAGTGAAGGCTCCGGGTAAAAATTTTAAGGTGTTCTGCTATTTTTGCAAAAAAAATCTCAACTATATTCATTTTTTATAAATTAAGTCTATTCTACGTTCTTTTTTGTTCGCAAATTTTGTAATCACTTTTTCATTAAAATTGTCTCTTTCGGAGATTATATAAAACTTTGTTTCAATAGTTAGCATGATGATTTCTAATAATTTTCTAGTTTCCTTCAATGTCTCTCCAAGATTGTTTGCTTTTAATTTTTTTTTTGATATCCATGGTAATCCATTCATTTTTTAAATAAATACCTATGTCTTTATTAAATTTGCTTTCTCTCCACTTACATCAGATTTTTTAATAATAATAACTGGTAGGTAATGGTCTTTCTTTTCCTTTTAGTCCGATCTTTTCTTCATATGAGTATTTAAAAAATCTCTAATAGTCACAGTTAATAATAATTATTGTCAGAGATACACAAAAACAGAATCACATGCACGCACTATATTATTAACCATAAACTAGTAAGTCGCGTAAAAATTCTATACAAATAAACTTACCCAATACCGTGCTCGTGCTGCATTAAATGCAGAGAACTCCTCAGTTAAATCACGGCTTGGTTTTTTAGATGCACACGGGGGAAATGGAGTACTGCGCGGGTATTCCAAGGAGCTTGCAGAGCACGATCGCGTGGCTCAGATAAATAATAACTCAGCGATAGCGTGAGCCGGTAGGTTATATTCCACTGGTCGACTTTATACTTGCGTGGTTCGGCCTTCACTTGGAGTTTTTTATCATTTAAAACGTGATTGTCGAGTAGGTAATAATTGTTTGCTACTTGGTTTTAATAAGTCAATTATTTTACGTTTTTTGGGAGCTCTGTTTCCTGCAGCACTGCAGCGCTTAAGCACCAGAGCCGCCACTGCCCTCTGGCTTCTGACCAATCAGAAACTTTCTGGATATTTTTACCCAATCAATGAACTGTATAATAATGTATACCAAAAAGTAGTGGTACATAATATATATTATTCACTTTGTTTTTAAACGGATTCTTGGACCGTCATTTCGGTCCTTGCCCAAGCCAGAATCAATTAGGATAAATTTTACGTGTTAAAAAGCCTTTGGTCATGGTCAGTTAAGCCACACAGTATATAGACTAAAGACCAGTAGTCTCTCTCACTCCGCTGAGGAAACGAAATCGAACGTTTCATGCCCCTGGGTTACTTCCAGCCTTTTCTGGCAGGCGAAATTCGATCGCAGTGAGCTACACTCTACACTGCTTGTTCCGGGCCAGCGGCGGCGCCAGGATTTTTGGGATAGGTGGGCACAAGCGGGCCCAATGATTTTAGAGTGGGCACTATCCTAATCAAAAGTGACTTCTAAAAAAATAAAAAATAAAAACGCCGCCTCCCCCACGCTCTATAAAGCAATAAGTAAGGGCAAACAAAACCTTCCTCTGTCCAAAGGCACTCTCTCGGTCTAGACGTTTACATATCCGACTACCGAGAGATTGACGTGTGTCGGCAAAACCTCTCAACTTATACCCTTAAAACGTGAGGCTGATTACTCGACCCCAGGTCTTCTGGGCAAAGAATATCTCCTTGCGTAGCTCAGAGAGGAAGTGAATGCACACGCTTTCACGACCAGCGACTCGTCTTGGGCTCCTGGTGCTGTCGCAGCAGGGCAAAATAACGAGTACCTGCACCAATTGCAGGGGCAGCGTCACGGCACTGCTTTGACATGGACAGTTTGGCATTTGGGATTAGATAAGGGCATAAGAGATTAAGGGACATGAGCCTAGATAAAGATAGTAAGGGGATAAAGATTGGCAAGTGAGAATTGGGAATTTAAGTAATCAATGGGAAATGAGATATATGAAGACATGAGATATGGGAAAGAGTAATGGGATAATGGTATAAGGGTCAATAAAATAGAGGGATATTGAAATTGGAAATGGCAATGGTGAGATAAGAGAATAATGTTAAGAGCAAAAGAGATACGAAAGGGAAACGAATATATGGGAACGCAAGTAAGAGAATGGGACATGATAGAAATGAATGGGAATACGAATGAGCTATGAATGGGAATATGATTCGATTTTTTGAATTATTGTCTTTTTTTTTATTATAAGGGGATGGTCAATCTTTTTGAGAGATAGATAGTCAAGGGAGATAGTCAAGGGAGATAGGCAAAAGACAAGACTGGCAAAGACAAGACTGGCAATGACACGATTGGCAATGACACGAACTGGCACGAGTGGATAAGGCAACCAAGTGGGTGAGAGTCCACCAGATACTCAATAATCCCCTAAAACTGGCGGGGCAATCGTGCCCACAGGGTGGGTAGGTGTTCCGTTCAGTAGGCGATAAAGCCCTCCGGGGTGGAAGCCAATCTGGTAGAAGGTGCGATAAGGCTCCTTGACTCGTCGTCAGAGGTGTCTGAGCGTCTTGAAACGCTCTAGTATCCGAGACGAAGTCTTGGTGCCTTATAAGCAATTCGCCCAATAGCTGTGGAGGTGATCGCCGTGCACGAACAGTGCCTAGGTGTCGGGTTCAGTTCAAGCTGTTCCTAGTATCCGTTGACCACTCTTCACACTGGGTTGATCCTTCGGCGTCCGACCAGTGTACGACATGTAACAAATGGTTATAAACTGGTACTGCGGGGGGGTGGAAGCCCCGTTGCTTCGGCAGCGCCACCCCAAAATGGTGTTGGACTCGCAGGGGCAGTGGATCGCTATCCTAGGTGGTAGATCAATGCTGTTATGGCGCGCGAGGCGTAAACCTTAGGGTAAAAGCCGCTTGAGCGTAATCATTCTCTTGTCCAAAGAAACGTCTAAAAAAAAAAGTCCTCGTTCTCTTGAACTTGAACATACTACCATTCCCTTATAAAACCGAACCCCTCAAATTTGGGGGGGCACCAGGGTGGGCACCAGGGTGGGCACTCATGTTTCTAGGGTGAGCCGGTGCCCACCCTGGCCCCCCCTTGGCGACGCCGCTGTTCCGGGCTCCTCTCGTTGAGAATTACAGAAGACAGTCTTGTCGCTATTAATACTGCTCGTCCAATTACAGTGTGTTCTGTATTTGTATTACTCGAATAATTGTCATTGTCTGTAACATATTGTGCGGTAAGTGGTTGTAGGACCAAAGTAGATGACATTTCGTTTTCCCGACGTCCAAAGGAATCGTAGGTACTACTTTTAGGCGAATGCGCTGGATTAAAGTAACAGCTTTAGCTTATGTTATCGGTACGAATAGATCGTAATGACATTGAGACGTTCGATAATGTTCGTTGCTTCCAGCTGATATTTGTGACAAGACTCTCGTTTTGGTTTTCATCTGTTCATTTTATGCTTTTCATTTGTTATTGTTCGTAGCGTGGAAAGTTGACCAACGATGTTGTGTTTTTCTGTATAATGGTTTGGTAGTGTTCAAAGTTCTTTTTAAAGACGGTCAGAGTGCATTGTACAACAGTTTTGTTAGCGTTTAATAAACATTATATTATAAACATACCTACTTAAAGTGCGTTTGTTTGTGTTGCATTGTTTATAAATTTAAAACCATATACATTACAGAAATTTTAAAATGGCTAGTGATAATCTTTTGTTACAACCCAGGTCCACAGACATCAAAGTTCAAATTCAACCTGTACAGCCGAAAAAGTTAACACATCTTCCAGATCGGCCAAAAGTTGATTTGTCCTTTTCTGATTTGACATACACTGTAAAACAAGGAAAACGTAAGTAATTTCTATTATTTATATTTAGGGAATAGTGTGTAAATACCACTGATGTCTCAAGTCCCGACGTTCGTGGTAGATAGCTAAATTAGCTATGTAGTAGGAATTCAGTTAGTTAGTCAAGTTAAACAATTTTTGAGTAACTTAGTAACAAATTCTAATTAAAATTTCTTAAATATGCTTACTGGCAAGTGCAAAATACATAAATAAAAAATGTTTTCAAGAATCTAAAGTTGCAGTATCTTGATTTTACAAGGTCTGACAATGAAGCGAGGACAAAAGATTACATCTTTATCGAAGAGCTTTAAAAAATAGTAAAATAGCATGAGATCTGGAATTAAAAGCACTTTGACAAACTAAACTTGTATTCTGTTAAATGGAACACCTGGTATCTTATTGCATCATTGAATTCTACTTAAAACCAAGTTAAAAACAGTTTTTACATTCCCATAAGTACATCATCATCTTTAAGAAGGCTATGCCTTCAGAGGTTTTTAACTGTTAAACCAAAAGTTGCTATTTTTAGGTAGAAAAAAAAATATAAGATATTTTTAGTACAATTGAAAGTTGGAATACCATACAGGGTGTTTCCTCGGGTGTTCCATTTAAAAAAAACAATTTTACTCCGTCACACTTTCTTAAGCTACTTTGTAGGTACTCATGATGTAAAATATTTTTAAAATATAGGTAGGTACTGTGTTAGTACTTATGTTTGACAAGTTCTTTGATAAAGATGGATAATCTTCTGTCCTAACTTTATTAGCAGACTCAGTTTAAATGAACATACTTATGTACACCACTTCAGCTCTGAAGCCCTCTTATTTTATTAATCCCTCCAACCAAGTACCTTATATAGGGTAACAATACATCCTTTCCCTCTTGTTAATTTCATTAGGTACTGGTTAATGAAGCCATACCTATTCTCAGTACCTACTGATAAAAAAATCATTATCACCATTTCAAATTTAGGTAGATAAATAGTATTCAGTAAGTATGTTGAGATATAAATTCAGGGTAATGAGAATTCAGGCAGTCGGTGGGGTCAGGGGTAAATTTAAACATGTTTTAACACTTCTGGTACCTTCATATATAAAATTATTAATTTATATAAAATTTAAATGTATAAATTTCACAGACAGTTATGGATATACAGTGACCAACAAACATTTTGCAACATTTAGAAAAATAATTTATTGGCAGAATAATTACCAAAGAAACTTGTCCGGGGGATCTGTTCTAGATGTCCAATAACTTTTATTATGTAGATATATTATTCATAATACTTTGATTAGCGTGTTTAAATAACAACAATAAGGGTCACCCTAAATCATAATATTATTCATTATCATAAGCACAGAATACTTATTCTGTGTCAAAAGTATTAAATTATGAGTAAGTCAACATTTACTATAACTAGTAAATACATCTGTTAAAACAATAGCTTTTGTCTCCGCTTTTGTTAACTAAAACTTTCTTATTTGTGGTACCCTTATTATTAAATGCTTATCTTATCACTTTTAGTAAAATGATGATTAGAGTGCATATTATCGATCAGTTATCTACTAACAAAAGACTTGTTAAGCAAATATAAAATGAATATTATCTATAGAAAATGTACTTATGTAGGTAGGTATATCCGTGCTGCAATATATTTTTTGATGATACCTAAAATATTGACATTTTTCTATCACTTTATTTATTATATACAGTGCCCCCCGAAAAGTCTGCCCCATATGAAAAACCGGGTGGAAAACATTTTTATTTATGAAGTTTAAAAAAAATTTTCTAGTTTGTTTCTGCTTAATTAAAAATCAAAAAATAGTCTATATTAAGTATTATTTGACATAAAATATAGCAGCATTTCCTTCAATCTGTAAATGTCATTTAAAATTTTCAAACGTCGGAAAATGACATTATTTTTCCAAATATCAACAAATGTCACAAGAAAAAGTTATTTGCATTTATATAAGTACCTCCGTTAACATTCTAAATCCAAAGTTTGGTCTAAAAATTTAATTTTTTCATATTACATTAAGGGACTTATTTTTCCCAATAAGACATCAAATATAAGTATTTTTTAGTGTATATTTCTCCAGAATTTTGTATAAAAACGTAATTTAAAACAAAATTCTAACTTCTCACTCGAAAAGTTAACTGGAAGTTAGAAAATAAAAATAGGAACGTCAATGTCGTTTTGATTGTGTTACAGCCTGTCAAAGTGCTAAAAATGTACAGCCGTATTCACTACATATAGGATTCTAAATTTAAAACCGTCCTAAACTGACAGTTCTGGTTTTAAAATGAGAAATGTCAGAATAAGTCAACTATGTTTTGTATCATAAATATTTTTTTGGTTCTTCTTTAAATTTATAAAAAAAAATGTATTTTAATAGTATGTGTGGTGTGTTCTTTAATAGAACTAAAACTGTATTTGCAACAACATCCTGGTCAAATTATTTATCGGTAAGACGATTTAATTACAAGAAATTCAAATTAACACAAAAGCGTCATATGGCATATAATATAATGCCACGGTGAAAACACAACTGGGAGATTATAAATCTAAAAATTTCGATGGTCTAAATTTTAAACTCCTTTAGTTAATACGGGTGTTATGTTTAAATGCTAATATCTTAAAAACTATTCAGTTTAGACATTTGATCTGTTATTCAAAATGTGTTTAGAATCTAGAGAAAAACCAAAAAAGCATAAAAATAATCGTATTTTATTTAAAATAATCATATCCTATGTAAAATAACAAAGTTGACAGCTACTTCCGGTATAACCGGAAAAGTGAAGAAATTTAGGGAAAAAGGGCACATCAAAAAATCGAGCAAAAATATAAACCAACAAAGTTTCGAGATTATATTTTCAGAGGTTCTCCCAAAAGTTCTAACGAATGCTCATCGTGAATCACTCAGTATACAGGGTCGAGGAGCGCGGGTCTCACAGACCCGATGATAACTTTACTAATAATAGACACTGTATGTAAGAAAAACGTAGTGTTTTGAATGAGTTAAAACAGGCCCGAGAGCGATATGTCAATCCACGCGAGTAGTACCGAATATTTTTTCTACAACCCAACTACCTGTTGCCAACCCGATTTTAATAAACCTACCGCAAAACCTACTTATCACCCACGGGTTTATACTGGGTCTCCCAAAAGTGCCGCATAAAATTAATATCAATTAAAGGAAAAAGATCTAGGAAAAATGGTCGGACCCGTAAATTTTTATTTTTAATTGTGCATTTTTTGACATAAAAAAATATTATACAGGGTGTCTCATAGAACTGTTGTCACGTCTTTGACAATTTTTTTAAATGGAATGCCAAATTTTTTTATTAGGTTTTCAAATTCTAAATATTTTTCATTGCTTTCTTATTGCTATCCCGATTTTGAGCTGTTTCCAAGATATTGACTTTTAAAGTTTTTTTTATTAAAGGTAATAGGTACTTTTAGTTCACATTGTATTTTATATTAGAACATGCATGTTAAATGAATCAGGTATCTTACGGTCATCAACTATCCTTAATTATGTCAATACTGACTTTGACTTAAGTAATTTGTCAATCACCTAAAAATGTTAACAAAAAAGCAGCGCATCGAAATTTTAATTATGTAAGTAGTAAGTAAGTAGGGTAGTCCATGAATTTGAGGAGAATGGTACAGTTAGAGATTTACCTAGAAGTCGTGGAGACTTGTAGGTACCTAGATGAAACCTTTACAAACCGTTTGATTGGTCGTAGTGGTACTATTAAGTGGCCGCCTAGGTCGCCGGATTTAACACCGCTGGACTATCTTCTTTGGGGTTATTTAAAGGAAAGAGTGTACCGAAACAGACCTAACAACATTGAAAATCTCAAAGATAGAATAAGGACAGAAATAAATAGAATACCTCCTGATTTTATAAGGAAAACAGTAAACGGATTTTATCATCGCCTAGGGGCGTGTGTCAGCATTTGTTGGGCTTTTAGAATTTTCATTTTTGTAAAAAATAAAAATTTATTATGGATAATCTTTTTGTTTTACTTTTCAAATTAAATGTCAATACTTACTTATCTTGGAAACAGCTGAAATCGGGATAGCAAGCCTACATAAAAAATATTTAGAATTTTTCGTAGAATTTGAAAACCTAATAAAAAATGTGGAATTCCATTTAAAAAAATTGTCAAAGACGTGACAACAGTTCTATGAGACACCCTGTATAATATTTTTTTATGTAAAAAAATGCACAATTAAAAATAAAAATTTACGGGTCCGAGCGTATTTCCTAGATCTTTTTCCTTTAATTGATATACATTTTATGCGGGACTTTAGGGAGACCCATATGGCGTACATTTTTTTGTAAAACTTTCAGTCTGGGACTGAGGTACCTACCTACTATAAAACATATCCCATTGAAAAATCAAACTTTATCGTGTCGACATAATTTTGTACAAGCAACTTTTCATACAGTGAATGCTTCGCGAGGCGATTTCGTAAAAGGTTTTAATTGTGAATTTCGCGTCGTTCACGGTCCATTAAGGCTCGTGATAAAAACATACCATTTAAATTTCGCCATGTTTAATATAATTAATTAATTTCTTAAAAATACAAGCCTAATTTAAATTAAAAATCCTCCATATGGCAATCTTTTGTAGCTTTCTAACGAGATTAGATTATAGACATTATATTTACTCTAAATTTGCTGCACGCTCCTGAAGATCTTCAATGGGTTTTAAGGTCAAAGATTACGATTATTATAGGTATTTTTTTAAAGTTACAAATGGGATATTCAATACAGATATAAGTATAATCGTAAATTTAACGATAAACATACAACGTTTAATAGATATTTGTAGTTTTTAAAAAAATTGAAAGATAAAATAATTAACTTAATAAAAGTAAAACACTTACAGCCTGCCCCAATTTATTTTAAGCTTATAATATATTTTAGAAAGGTGTAGAGTAATAAAATAGGAAATTCCGTCCAGTTCGGCTCAATTTCTGTGTCGGCCATAGGCGCAGGTAAATGTTGTGCATTAAATTATTTGTGATGACTAACCAAAGAAAAAAAGAAGATAATTTGATCAAGAAAGAACTATTAGCTATAGCAAATTTACACAAACATCGTTTTATGAAATATGCCGTGGAAGATATAGCTGATAAACATAGTGTAACTGTGCTGTGCACACCGCCATATCATTGCGAACTAAATCATAAAACTTATAGGGGCGCAAGTGAAAGGATTTGTAGCAAGACACAACACCACATTCAAAACGAAAGACGTTAAGGTACTGTTTGATCAAGCCATTAAGGAGGTGACACCAGAGAAAAAGCAGTCCATCATGTCATTCAAGAAGAGGAGAAAATGTGAGATCTTGACCACCTGATCGATCAGACCGTCGACCCGTTAATTATAACGTCAAGAGGAGATGACAGTTCCTCAGATGACGAAGAATAATAATATTTTTTTATAATTTAATTTCTGTATAATAATGTGTTTTTTGAATTTTGTATTTTGTCACACCATTTTCAGTGTTTGTGAATGGATAACAATAGGCAAAACCCATAAATTGACCCAAACCCGGGTGGTACTACTTGCACTTGAAAATAAAGAATTTGGCAATGAAATCAATGCCAAATTATGAAAAGGGCTTAAATATTCGTTGGATCACTCTCTAGTCCCTTTGCATACCTAATGAGCTTACTTATTACTCTACACCTTTCTAAAATACATTATAGATGTTCTGCTATTCTGCACATGTTTATAAAGCGAAAACTTCCATCCTCAGCGGTTGTTTACATGTTTATTTGATCAAATACAATTTAAAAATAGAAAAAAAAGTTTAAATTAAATAGTGCAAAAATTAACATTATCTATGCAAATTCTAATTTTAATCCACCCTGACGCCTGGCCTGGCATCCGATATTGGTATGTGCATAATTTCCATAGACATTGTATTTACTCACTATTACTAATACTAGTTTTATTTCATATAAAATATTTTGTGTAAATTTGATGAATATTACGTTATTGCAGAAGATAAAGTCATCCTTAAAAATGTCAGTGGGAGGCTTAGATCCGGAGAACTTACTGCCATCATGGGCCCGTCTGGAGCTGGTAAATCTACGTTACTCAATATTTTAACAGGATACAAGTAAGTACATTTTTACTTTATATATTTCCATTGTATAAACTACACTAATTACACAAGAATGTTCTCAGAACATTCAGAAGATATTTTATTGAAACATCAAAACATTCCTGGTAGGTACTGGTAATGACTGTTACTTACTAGAGATGTTTAGAAACAGGTCAAATTAATAGGCCTGTAATTTAGTGGAACTCTTACTTACCAATCAGCTAAAACACAGCTGTTTCCATAATTTTAACTCTCATTTTATGTTATGAACCGAGTAGAACACTCAGATGCAGCGCCATGCAGAGCTGTGAAAGTTACTTCAGAAAAGTAACTAGTTACTTTTTCGATACTTTTACCCAAATGTATCTAGATACCTATAAGGAATAGTTACTTTTACCTAAAAGTAACTTAGTTCTTAGTTACTTAGTAAAAGTAACTAGTTACTTTTTCGATACTTTTGCCCAAATGTATCTAGATATAAATAAAAACACCATAAATTTACCAGGTAGTGATAATTCATTTTCATGTACAGACTGTGACAAGTGACTTCTAAAAAAAAAAGGTCGTCGCTCCTGGAAATTCCCTAACAAAACCGAATCCATCAATTTTCGGCAACACTCATGTTTATAGGGTGATAGGTATCTGATTAACGGCCGCCGATCGTCCCTTGGTCATCATCTGATTGTGTGCATTATTTGTTACTTTTGAAAAGTAACTTGTATCTAGTTACTTTTTAGAAGTAACTATACACTTAAAAGGTAACTAGATACAAGTTACTTTTTTGCCAAAAGTAACTGTAACTTCGTTACTTTTGAAAAGTAACTTGTATCTAGTTAATTTAAAAGTAACTTAGTTACTCCTAAAAAGTAACTAGATACAAGTTACTTTTCAAAAGTAACGAAGTTACAGTTACTTTTGGCATGATTCAAAAAAGAACTAAGTTACTAAGTATCTAGTTACTTTAAGTAACTAGTTACTAAAAAGTATCTAGTTACTTAAGTTACTCACAGCTCTGGCGCCATGTCGGTTTGATTCATTTCGGTTGAACCAATCCATATAATACTTAAGGAACCGGTTCAGTTATTTTACAAAAAACAGTTCACTGGAGAGGTTATCTCTGACCTGTTCTTAAGAACCTGATGTTCCTTTCTTTTCGTAACAACAACTCAGTATTCACCTGAAGACAACTGGAGATACTTACCAGTTGAAACGTTGTGATACAAAACAAATAAAGTAGTCCAAACGTATACTGCCGTTCAACAACAAATCTATATTAGACAAAATTTACAACACTCGCATAACTTTTGTGTCGAAAAGATGTATGATTATGATAATACATACATACCGGGTTTTATGAAAAGTATATACTATACAATTATATATATTTTATTATATTTTAAGAATTTCAAAGTGTTTAATCAATTTCCAAATCTCGCAATTATTGTTAACCTCAATAAATATTTTCTTAGAAATCTAAAAACTTTCTAAACTACATTTGAGCGACTCTTGAGGTCACTTTACTTAACATTTTGGCTTGACTTTTCATACTTATTGCTCTATTTAGCTTTTTGGTGTTGATGATGTGGCCAACTGGCCCTAAAACATTACACCTAATATTTTTAAAAAACCTTAGAGTTTGAGCTTTACTTTTCTGTATCTAATTTGCTCCATTCTAAAAAAATGGATTGCTTCCATAAGATAAATATTTTGAGGTTAGTTTTGTTGGTCAAATCACGATAAGACGTTGACATCGATTTTTATTTATTAAGTAGGGAATCCAAACCACGCGATTATACAGAGTAATTTCCAGGAATCCAAACCACGGGATTATACAGGGTGATTCCCAAGTTGACACTTCTTTTTTAGCTGTGTAAAGGAATACAGCCGCAATGACATCGGTGCATTTTGAGGTTAGTTTTCTTTGTCAAATTATGACACGATCTGGAAAAAATGTCAAAAAATCTACTTTCATTTGCTTCTCAGCTATTAGGCAATCCTACGGTGTGTCAAAAATGGCGGTTGGGTGGCAAATAATGAATTGTAATTGGTACACGTGACCGTAAAAATAACATTGCTGGTGATATCTAACGGGTGACTCAATGCTTTTTGCCATCGAACCACCATATCACAGCTTCTGACGTAACGACGATTGATTGGAATTATGTCGTTGATTAGTTCGTATATTTTTCACTTTTGTCATGACTAAAATAAACTTCAAAATAAGTATTTTTTCGTGACAATAGACAGGACCCTTTAATTAATAACAAACCTACCTTATTTTTTGTTTCTGTTATGATTATGTATTTTTGAAGTTGTTAAGTTTACGTGCATCCAGCCAGTAATTGTACGGACTTTATACAGTTGGTTTGTTTCTTTACTCCTTGAGCAGCAGCCAGTGGCGGCGCCAGGATTTTTGGGATGGGTGGGCACAAGTGGGCCCGATGAATTTTCAGTGGGCACTACCCAAATCAAAAATGACTTCTACAAAAAAAAATCCCTTTTGTCCAAAGTGACGTCTAAAAAAAAAGGTCATCGTTCTCTTGAAAATAACATACAACACCACTCTTTTCTCATCAAAACTTTCATAGCCAAATCCCCCTTTTCCCCTAAAATTTCATTACAAAACCGAATCCATCAATTTTGGGTGGGTAGTCATGTTTCTAGGGTGGGCCAGTGCTAGGGTTGCCACCTTCCTTACCAACGATTCCGGGAGTATAACCAAAAAAAAAAGTTGAAGGTAAATACGTTTATTTACATACGAAATAAACAAAAACCTCACCAGTGACGAGTCTAAAGAAAAAAAAAAGGTCGCCGCCTCCCCCACGCTCTATAACGCAATAAGCTGAGAAAACAAACAGTACAATACTGCCCTTTTGTCCAAATAACCTCTAAAAAAAAAGGTCCACGCTCTTGCAGCGTGTTGTAAACTTCCTGGAGAAATTATATAAAGCCCGGGAGACACGCTTTTTTAGGCCCGATTTCAGGAGACTCTCGGAATACCGGGAGAGGTGGCAACCCTAGCCAGTGCCCAACCTGGCTCCACCGCTGATAGCAGCATACTGTGACCTACGTGATCTACGACTTAAACGTACATTTTGCACATGTTTTTTAATGAACAGGCCTGAATTATGCTCGGAATTCTGTTTCACTCAATTCTCCTCAAATCCTAAAAGGCATTGTATAAAATAATCATAAATTTAATTGAATTTAAAAAAATGCATTCCTTTAAGTAGTTGTTTGACCCTCGATATAGTATATCTGACGTACATCTACATAATTATGCTTTTTTCTGTCCCAAGAACAACAAATATTCAAGCTTTTCAGCGAAAACTAACATACAGTGAGCAAGACGCTATTAGAATGTTAATAGACAGTTTTAGCAAAGACAAAGATAGATTTTTTAAACGCCAGTTTCTCCAAAACCGCTACTACTGAAACAAAATGTTCAATCTGTCGGAGAGAACAGGATATTTCACTGAATAAAAAATACGCGTTAGACCATTTTGTTTATGTACCGGGTGTCCCATTATGGATGGAAGATCCTGGAAATAATTTTTTAAGTTCCACATTTTGCCACAAGAGGGCACAATTGAAAATTAAATATTAAAATTTTAAATTTCTCCGAAAATTCCCACATTAAGGTTAACCTCTGGTAACATTATTAGAGAGTTTAGAGAATTCTACATTATTTTGGTTTTGGGCTTATTGGCATACCGACCTTGATAAGAGTGAGGGAAGCTATTGAAAGTGTAATCATTTAATTTTCTGTAAGTTCTAAACGACTTATCCGATTTTAATAAACTTAAGCTTATTTGGAAGAGGAAGGGAAGTACTTTTAATTGTCGTATCCATTGGTACACGATAGTTCCTAATAAAATAGCTAGAGAGCGTAATTTGTGATAGTAACAGTTTTTTTGATTTTATCCCGAAAACTCTAATCATACGGTATAACTATGACATCATAATCGAAAAGTAGATTAAATTTGCAAGAAAAAACGTGAAAACTGCCGTCCGGTATCTTTGTTTGCTTCGGAGTTATTTATAATAATAACAGTTTTTTGATTTTATCCCGAAAACTTAAATCATACGGTATAACTGTGACCTCGTAATCGGAAAGTATATTAAATTTTGCAAGAAAAACTGTGAAAACCCTAGTTTAATATATTCTTTCGTTTCAGAGTTATTGCCAAAAAAATAACTTTTACCACTTTAACTAAAAAAGTGATTGTTTTCACAGTTTCGTTATCAAGCAGAATCAAAAAAACTTTTACTATCACAAATTACGCTCTCTAGCTATTTTATTAGGAACTATTATGTACCAATGAATACGAATACGACAATTAAAAGTACTTCCCTTTCTCTTCCAAACAAGCTTAAGTTTACTAAAATCGGATAAGTGGTTTAGAAGGTACAGAAAATTAAATGATTACACTTTCAATAGCATCCCCCACTCTTATTAAGGTCGGCACGCCAATGAGCCCTAAACCAAAATGATGCAGAATCATCTCAACTCTCTAATGATATTATCAAAGGTATACATTAATGTGGGAATTTTCCGAGAAATTTAGAATTTTAATATTTAATTTTCAATTGTGCCCTCTTGCGGCAAAATGCGGAACTTAAAAATTATTCCCAGGATTTTCTCTTAGCCACTTTAATTAAGAATTTTTTTCCCCGAGTTTCTATGCCCAGTAGTTTCCGAAACATGACCGGTGGCCATCCATAATGGGACACCCGGTATATTAGGGAATATTAAGGTTTAGATATTTCATTAGCGTGTGGCAAAACTGTCTATTGTTGATCGCAATCATCGTAGCTTAAAATCTAGTCCCTGTTTACTTAATAATTGCCCACCTTTGGTTGAGGTCAAACTGGTCAATTGGAAATATAATTATTGTTTTTTTATTTTAACTTCTCTGATGGTTACCCATTTCGTGTCTGTCACTGAACAGTAATTTAGATTTGTTTTTAAATAATTACTAGTTTTGGTCTGCGGCTACGGTTACTGTGACGTTTGGACACTATGTAGTATTCAGACATACCGCTAAATTTGCTATCATCAAATTTAAGAGTGTTTATACGCTCCAAATTATATACTAATTTTTTTTATTGTTTGGCGTTGACTTATGCTCCTTTTATCTCTTTTCTAGTATTTTCCTACAGGACCACTTCCGTATCTATAGCGGATTGCATAAAGAAAAATCGTTCTCGGTTAGCTTAACCGCGTATTAAAAAGACAATTTTTAATCATAGGCTGGAAAGGCCTACTTCGTGTTTGCGCGAAATTGCTTTGGATTTTGCAAAAGTAGACAGCTATCAATGCTGTCAGATGCCAGTTCTTGTGAAGTCGAGTGTGAAGTATAAGGTTATTTCGCGCCAATACGAAGTGGGCCTTGCCAGCCTTCGATTAAATTTTGTCTTTTTAATAGATTTCTTTTTGCAGCCCGCTATACTTAAGTAAGGCCAATAGACCATTAGCATATGTTGCACCAGTGTGGTGCAGCATATTTTACCGACTACAAAATTTACACATAACATAATACTCAGATAAGTACTACTAAAAAGATGAACCACTGCACTAAGACATTTCAATTAAGCCACCAATACCCCATACTTGCAACAGTATATACACGACATATCGACAAAATTTTACGAAACACAGATACAAAACTCACTTTTCATGCAAAACATAACCCGAACAAAATACACACATAATCCTGTACACAAATCTATTCACTCCAGACTTCCCATTGCCATTTTCCACCAGGATTGATAAAATACCAAAATATCTCCAATTTTCATTTCTCAAAACACATGCCCCATTCCACGCCCATTCCTAAACCCTACCTACCTAGAAGATTCTGGAATTTTTCAAGTTACAAGACAAAAGCGTTACAATGTACCTGAATAGAAATGAGCTGGAGTGAAAATTTTAGTAATAACAGCAAGAAATTCATAATAAATTTCCAGTAAAAGCAAAATAGATTCCCTCATGACTGTATAGATTGCTGGAACTGGTCAAACTCAATTAATTTTAAGTCAATTTATTTCACCAAGGGCTAAGAACAACCCCGACAAGGCGTTGCCTTGGCGCATGTCCTAGATAGTTACTAGAACCATATATAATATATGTATTGTTAAATAAAATGACATGTAAATTCTTAATTACCAATGATGAATAAAGACATTTAAAAAAAAAAAAATTAACCACATTTTGCACCCCAATAGCAGAATAGTTTATACCAGCTCCCGATTTGATGACACGCGTCATTTCTAGTAACTATTTTTACGGAAATTCAAGTTTTCCGGGCATAAATTTTGATACAAAAATTATGAGTCAATTTCTGCTTAAAGCCCAAATTAATAACAATAATAATATAACTCGCTTAGAATCGTGACATACATATTATTATGTAGGTTTGCCCCAAAATAAAATAAATGCATGTGTATTTTTCAATTTTGGCGTGGTGTTTATATACCCTCTGCCTAACTGCATAATAAATATGTATACATATTTAGAAATGTATAAGATTTTTTGTAAAGGTAAAAAAAGTGTCCATTATTTTTTGATGTTTTAGTTACATACAAAATTTCTCACGTTCTGTTTTTCTGTCTTAAAAGTCCCTAACCTTTTTTAATGCAGTACTGTATTATGCAAAAGGAAGGAAAAAGGAAGTTTGGCATAGAAAAGATTATGTAAAAATTCAAGGTTTTTATTTAAAATGTCAAAGTCAGGGCGACTTGAATTTAGACGGAAATAATGTAGATAAAATAATCATCTACCGTCTATTCCGTTCTTTAGGTTTTATGGTACAAAACTCAATGACATTAGATTCCATTGACTTGGGATGGATCTACCTTTACATATTCTTGATAGGGAAATGATGCGTAATACCTTGAGAGAGGTCCCCGCAAAAGCATTTGACCATTGACCACATTAAATAATTCGAAGTTAAAAATTAAATTACGAGAATAAACGATGTGGCAACCGCTCAAGAATAGCGATCGGTCTTAGAATGGGATATCGAATTTGATACTGATACATTATGGACTTAGGGGTAGTTTTTCCCGTCGTGGGGCCTCATGTCGATTGCAGTGAGAGTTTACCCCCTTTAGGGGTGTTTTTGAGAAAATAATTAAGTGAGAGGTTCCGTTTCGGGATGCACGATAGTTTTCGATACATCGGAAAAAAACATCGATGGAATTAGAGTCGATAGTTTCTAACATCAATGGGAGCTCAGGTCGATGTATCGACATAGTGATAGTTTTTAGATTACATCGTTTGTAACGAATTTCGGGGAGGCGGCGTTGTAAGAAACGCCAGGGAACTTTTTTTGAAGTCATTTTTGATTTAAGGAAAGAATTTGTAGAGGTAGGAACGTTTTTTTTTTAGAACGATCGATATATATCGATGGATTTGGGGTAGATAGTCGATATATATCGATGGATAAGGTTATTGGATTGGAATTCGATATATCGATGGATTTCGAATTTTATACATATCTAGTTCGGGTGCTTCAAATTCATGACACAACTACAAGAAGGTATGATACCGCGCAGGTTTTTGTTACGTCACCTTGTGCGTAAAAACCGCCGAATATTGCGATATTCTCTTCTATGTAAAATGTTGGTCGAAACGAATTCCTAAATACTTTAATTTCCCTTCCAACATAATCACATCTACAAGTTTGAGTTAAAAGGAAGGTAAGTATATTAAATTTTTTAAATCTTGATGATCACAGTAATCAATCTAAAATGTATGTTTTTCTCACAATGTCTACTGCGCACCCTGTTGATATCATATATCATATCATGCTTCAAACTGTTAAAATAAATTAAAGGTTATGCGAAACGGAAATGTCGAATGGACGGGGACTTAATGAGAGATTGCTAGAGATACATATTTTTTACCGGGTCTGTGCTGTAAGTGATACCTTAAATATACCGGGTGTCCCATTATGGATGGCCATTGGCCGTATCTCGGAAACTACTGGGCATAGAAACTCGGGAAAAAAATGATAACTAAAGTGGCCATGAGAAAATCCTGGAAATAATTTTTAAGTTCCGCATTTTGCCGCAAAAGGTCGTAATTCAAAAGTAAATTTAAAAATTTTACATATCTCCGAAAAGTCTACATTAAGGTATATCTTTGGTAATACCATTAAAAAGCTTGCATAATGATGAATCATTTTGGTCTTATGCTCATTGGCGTACCGACTTTAATAAGAGGGGGGAAAGCTGTTGAAAGTGTAATCATTTAAATCACTAACTTATAAACGACTTATCCGATTTTAGCAAACTAAAGACGCAGAAAAACGCAAGAGACCGTTTTTATGCAGAATTGACCAGGCTAATCCGAAATAATATTCACATAAAAAAATATCAGTGGCGTCCCACTTTTTTTCTAAAAAATATATATAAATAATATAACCGCTTCTTCATTTAAGGTTTTAAAAATTATTCTATCGGCGGTTATCGCCGGAGATATCAAGCTGCGGTTTTAATATTTTTTCTAGCAAATTTCATCTACTTTTTGATTATGGTATTATTTTTACAAATTGTGCCCTCTAGCATTTTTCTTGAGAACTATTATGGACAACTAAATACGATTGGTAAAAGTGCATACATTTCTCTTCCGAATAGTCTTTAGTTTGCTAAAATCGGATAAGTCGTTTAAAAGTTACAGCGATTTAACTGATTACACTTTCAACACCTCTTATTAAAGTTGATACGCCAATGAGCATAAGACCAAAATGATGCATAATTGTCCAAGCTTTTTAATGGTGTTCCAATGAGCATAAGACCAAAATAATGCATAATTGTCCAAACTTTTTAATGGTGTTATCAAAGATATACCTTAATGTGGAATTTTCGGATATATGTAAAATTTTAAAATTTACTTGTCAATTACGCCCTCTTGCGGCAAAATGCGGAACAAAAATTATTTCCAGGATGTTTTCATGGCCACTTTAGTTATAATTTTTTTCCCTCGAGTTTCTATGCCCAGTAGTTTCCGAGATACGGCCGGTGGCCATCCATAATGGGACACCCGGTATATATCAAAATATATACTCAATTTTCATATTTTGTTTGTAAAGAGATGGAAACCATTAAAGGTATGAAAAAATTGTCAGCTCGATAAAAAAAAATTGTATTTGTTTTAAAATTGCCTATTGCAAAACGAACCCGATATTTATTTATAGTTATGTTAAAAGCTATTTATTGCACAATAAAATGCTATATGGAGTTGCTCAGCAGGCTAGAACTTCTTGACCGCTAACCAAGAATTAAATAAAAATAAAACGATTGCCTATTGTTTTGTAAGAGAGCGAATACTCAGATAGGGAAAAATATAGTTAAAAATAATTAATAAACATTAAACAGCATGTGCAAATAATTTTAAGTCTCAACGCCTTTAATACGATAAAATGTTATTTTTATTATTTAAGAGCAATCCACTAATATTTCTAAATTCTTCTCCAAGGTTACCGGCTCCATATTAAATTAGATCAAAAATATTTCGTTCTCTTGGCCCGAATCCTGGCCATATTATTATTGGATTTTTAAATTGGAATCGACAGATATTTGATGGTATTGTTTATTTCACGTAACATTTATTTTACATAATTTAAGGTTTGGTTAGGGACGGACTGGTGTTACTGTAATAATTAATTACCAAATAAACAATATATTTAGTTACTTTTTCATAAAAATAACACTTTACAGATATACCAGTCCAACAGTTTATAACCAGAAAGTCTACGCACAAAATAATAGCAAAATGATCGCTAAAAATACCAAATCCAACAACAATACTGCACTTATTATTCAACACTGAACCATAAATGCCGACTCTGTGATATTGAAAGAACGCAGAGATGACAATTGTATTGATAAAGTACGGATGGAGATGTGCGAGGGCAAGAGCGTAAGAAAGAAATCAAATACTAACAGTGGTCGAAATGGGGGCACTCCCCTCCCCCCATTGAAGACCAATAAATATCATTTATTACATAAAAAAAACTTTGATTTGGTTTTATTTCTTTTCACTTAATTTTATTGAAATTTTTTCTAAACTTATCGTCAGCGGCATATTTTTTCTACAGGCTTCGAATTAATGTTTTCAAAAAGCATGGTTTCTACAGTGTTCAGTTTTTATAAAAATAAATTAATAGATGGGTCTTATATGAGGTGCTGCTTAGAAGCGGGGACAAGGGGTTAAGCCCGCTTACCCCAAACCATTCTCCTCTAGCAAGAAAAATTGTTGAAAAAACACACTTTTATTGAAACCCAAGTAATTGTTTTGTGAATGTTATTTTTATTACAAAGTACCTACGTTACAATATAAAATGATTTACTATTTTGCATAAAATTTGTCCCGCGGTGTTATAAGTTTTTTATTTTGTAAGTATTTTAGAGTGGTTTTTGATATTCATAAAAAATTACATTTTAAAGTAAATCTAAAATATTTTTCTATTTTTTAAAATAATATTTCTTTTTGCCTTTCCCCCTTTAGCAATGGATTTTCGAAATAATGATCCCTTCTCCTAAAATGTTTTTACGAACTCTCATAGTTAAAAAGGTATATTTTTCTGTTTTTACAAATATATAATTAATTTGAAAATTAACTGGAAATGCAAGAGGTCTGGTCTGTGTAGAATAACCCGTCTACGTTATTCTTAACTTAAGTGCTGTTATCATGTTATCAATATCATCATTACAACTAGTGGCGCACCGAAGGGGGGGGGGGGGGGTTGCCTGGCTGTAGCCCCCCGAGCCTAGGAGCTCGGGTCTAAAAGTCTAATTGCAACCTAGTTTTTCGTCCCACTCTTGGACTTTTAATCTAAATTTAATATTTTTTCTTTTATTTATTTAAAAAATGTAAAACCAACATGGCAGAAAATTAATATATTAGTTTGCCTTTTGGTACATACGGTATTACACACTCATCACGCCGAAATTGATGATTTTATAAGGAATGATGTATTTTTGGCATAGATTACAAAACAGTTTTAGTCGAAAACGCTTAAGGCAAAAATACACTGTTTAATTTGGTAGAACCGAATTGTTCAACCAAATTAAACCGTGTATTTTCGCCTTTAGTTTTCAAAATCTTCCTTCTAAATAGATATCCTAGTTACGTCCATTGAGCCAATGCTCAAAAACAATGGTGCATACGACTGATCTATTTTCAAATTGCCCTTCATCATGTTGCCAATTGCTACATGCTGTTTGCGTTACTGACGTCACGTAACCATAGCAACGGTGAATATCAAAGCCATGTTGGACGTTGCGTCTTCACTTGCTTTAAGCTAACAGACATGGTCGGCTGGGGCGCGCCAAAATGCACGAGTGTTTATAATTATTGTCTATCGGAGTTAACCGTGACCCTATTATGCATAACTAGATTCGGATTAAATTAAAAATATTAATTCAAACATAATTATTTTTTAAGGGCTAAAATGGTAGCTGTATAGGTACATTAATATTGTCGGAAAACTTTACTCCTTTTATTTTTTTTTGGTGAAGAGCCCCTTCACCTACTTCACCTGACGAGTCGCCATTGCCACTGGTTACAACAGTCTTTGTTATCTTTATCAACCTTACAAAACGCTCATTTTTCACTGTGGATGCGTTCTTTTCCAAGCGTACTAACTATCTAATTAGTAGATTAGGAATTAAATAAATAATAAAAAGTTCTCTGTTGATAAATATTTATTCGTTTGAAATATTTTCTTTGTTTTTAAATTATTATTGAAAGATAAAAAATATACCTAAATATTTTGAGATTTTTAACAATTTAGAAATCTTTATGTTCTAAGCAGGTTTTTTTTAAATGTATACTTTGGTTACCTTGAATCTCATTAGTATATCTAGATAAATAAATTTTAATTGACTTGATAATTTATGGACGCGAATAAGTTGGGTAATAATAAGTCTTCGTTTTTTTTCTCCTATAGTCTAGTTTGACCTGTTGGACTTTAACGACTTATTTTAAACTATCCACGTGTCAGATTGCTAAAATAGTGTTCAAACAAATCACATAATAATACAATAAATAATAACTTATTTAGGGTTGACTACATTCTTGGCGAAACGGAATTTACCTAAAAATGAATTACAGGTCATGCAATGTAGCATGAGCCCTGAGATGCGCAGAAGAAAGAAAAAGGAGAGTCAGTGTACGACAGAGATACCTAATACCGAATTTTAGTAAAGTACAGTCCGCGTAGAAAATAAAAGTGTACTTCGTATGTTTTGCAATTTATTCAGTTGCCTGAAACGTGTCTCGACCTTTTCAGGTCATTGTCGAAGAAGTAATAGTATAATACATAACCAGTGACAGTGATGAAAGTGATACTTTTTAAACGAGGAGATATTTAGCACGAGGCGCCAGCCGAGTGCGGAAAACTCCGAGTTTTAGAATAATCACTTTCACACGAGTAATGTGACCATACCATGACCACAAAGAATTATTAGAAAAGCCTTTGATTTGTGAAAAAATGATTTCAACACTAGTGATGAAAAAAAAAATATGAACACTAGTGTTGAAATTAGCATACTTAGGATTATGCTCCTATTAGGATTATGCTTATGATTATTATTTGTAGATTAACTTTTTCATTTTTCATATTTTATATATCATAGGAAGAACTAATCCTGGATTGACTTCTAGATTAACCAGAATGAAAAATTTTAAATTTAATCAAGGAAAGATGCATTAAACATAGATTTAAAAAATCCACCCAACAAGAAAGATTTTAATTCAAAATAATTCTATAAATTATTTAATGTTTTTATTAAAAAAAATTAAATACTCCTGATGGGATTTGAACCTGTGACATTGCGATCTGTAGGCTAGAGCTCTATTCTCTACACTATCGATACCAATAAAGATTTGTTGTTTAATACATGACACTTTCTTCAGCGCGATTTGTTTTTTCTGGTAATAGATTTTCCAATATATTATTAACATTTCTTATAATTTCAGTTGGCGTATTTTCACGCTTTAATTCTGAATCACTCGACAAATACATGAGAAATAAGTTAAACACTTTACAATTACTGCTTTCTAAAATTTGTTATTTTCATTAAATTGGGGTGGCCTGTCAAATTGGCACCATATGCTTAAATTAAATATTGTGGCTTGTTTCAATACTAGTGTTGAAATATTTTTTTTTCAACACGCTTGTGATATTCGGCGCTTTCGAGTCAAATTAACCGTGCTTTTTTTCTCATTTTCATAGGTGGTCGTAGGAAAAAGAAAATACTACTATAGTATACAAAAATTAATTAACTTTTTTATTTTGCGTACAATAAATAATATTACCATATTGAACCATTTAATTGGGTCTTTAGTTAATTTTGCTTCACATCCATATTGTGTTAATTCCAAAACATTCCTACTAAACTGCTGGACAATTGCTTTCGAGCAAGACATATTTCGCCTAAATTTAACAGTTAATATTTTTTGAACCAGATATGATATCGACCTACGGGTTTGAATGGTTGATAGATTCATCCCTTGGGAAACACTTGTCAATGTTGGGTTTTCTTTAACTGTCAGAAAATTTTATATACAGGGTGTTAAAGAAGACGATGATTTTTGCTCCAATTTTAATGGCGTGTAACTTTTACAATAATATTTTTAACTTTTATCACTCTACGTCAATTGAATCACTGGTTCTTAGCAAAGAAAGTAATTTATCAAATATTTGATATCTGCTATGTTTTAAGAACTACCGATTTTTTTGGAAAACCTTGCTTTATTTCAAGGTATTGGTAGCTAGATCTCACTGTGCGTTGTATCGTGCAAACTTTGCGAGTGATTATTATACCTTATGAAAAGCTTGATTATGTTCAGTAACAATAGTTGTACTTAAATGTTATGATGTACAGTGGCGTACCTATAAACACCTGTATGTCTATGGTTTATGAGTATCTTACAATTTTTCACTATATTGGAAAGTACTCGAAATTAATAAATACATTTGTTCCAAAAATTAAATTAAATAAACTGTCTGTTAAAATTTTGTAAACACGACATAATATACCTGTAGTGTGATATAAAAAACTAAAAAAATAAGAAAAAATTTACCTAAACTAGGGGCGAGTACTTTCCAATATAAAACAATCGACTTATCCGATTTTAGCAAACTAAAGACTGTTTGGAAGAGAAATGTATGCACTTTCTCCACTCGTATTTAGTTGTCCATAATAGTTCTCAAAAGAAATGCTATATATTTTTTAGAAAAAAAGTATTACGCCACTGATATTTTTCCATGTGGATATTATTTCTGATTAGCCTGGTCAATTCTGCATAAAAATGGTCTCTTGCATTTTTCTCCTCAGGCATACCGTTCTTAATTAAAACAATTAAATTAAATTAGCTTCATGCATGCCTATTAAGTGAAGGTGGTCATTTTCACCAATTTTTATAAAACAAAATTTTGCATTACCAATGTTAATAATAGTAGAGCTAATTTAATTTAATTATGTCAATTAAGAACGGTGTTTAGCCCTTTACTTTATATTGTTTTTCTCCGTTTTTTGTATGTGAGTCATGCATTTTACCGATCGGTCGTCAGTTATTTATTTTGGCAATTCGCGGCGAAGTGTGGTTTTCTGAAGCAAATTAATTTTAATAAATTGGTTAAAATGGTAAAATTTGAAAACAATGAACTAATTATGGTGCTAATTTATTGTCGTAAAAGTGCGGATGTTTCTTCTCTACACCCAGAAGTTTTCCGAATGTTATTCAACGGACAAGTTAGGCAGAACCGTATTTGATTTGTAGTGTAATAAATGAATGTAAGTACTTTATTTTTGGGTTTTTTGAAAAAAGGTATTTAAAAATATTGTTTATTTTAATGCCTTCTATACGTAGCTAAAAAAGAAGTATCAACTTAGGAATCACCCTGTATAACTTATTTTATAAAGCTGCTTTGAATTTTAAACCTATAAAACTATTTTTTATTTATGAAAAGAAAATAGCTGGCTAATATGTATATCCAACTCAAAGTTCAAGGGTTACACCCACATAATGTGTTTTAAATTAATTACTCATCATAGATACAAAGCTACAAGTCAACAATTGATATGCACGCGTATGACGTATTAAATATTGTGTCTAAAGTTCATTAGTACATACATACAAAATTGATAAGCATTATTAATATAGATATTGTAAAGTAATTTTTCTCGGTAAAATGACGAGTACCCGAAAGTATCAGCAATCCCTTTACAGCAATACCAACACTCCATTTCCCTAAGTAACAGTACCAACACTTTTTAATATAAATAAGGCAAAATAAATTATAAACTGTAGTTAAGTAAATGTTAAACATGGCGTTCACGGGCCTCCATACAGTAGTAAAGGTTTTGTTTGAAAGGCTGTCGTATTTTGTAAAGTATTTTTAGAGATATTTGACACTCAATAATACGTTGTAGTAAATCTGCCAGTAAGTTTGATAGAGTTGCGTAGATTTTGCTTTTGATGTGACCCCATAAAAAGAAATTTAATGGTGTTAAATCCGGTGATCGTAGAGGCCACTCAATAGCATCTATTCTTCCAATCCATTATCTTAGGAACCTTTGGTCCAAATACTGCCAAACAGGCCGATCATAGTGCCGTGGCGCACCGTCCCGCTGGAATACCAAGTGATTTTCCATGTAATGTTCATCATTTTCAAAGATTTCTATTAATGCTGGTTCAATCGCGTCATCTAATAATTTGTGAATACTTTTCACAAGTTAAAATGCTAACCTAAACATTCAATTTTTGGGGATGTTCTATGTGGACCTCAGAAGGAAACAGGTTTTCGTCAGAGGAACCGATGTTAAAAATAAAGAGTTAATAAGTTGTTGTACGTTCACTCACGATCTCACAAAACTGCAAGCACCGGTCAGAGTCGTCTTCACCAAGTTCTTGTACTATTTTAATTTTCTAGGTAACTTGTGTTTCTTTTAGAACTGTCAGAATGCTACTCCTTTTAACACCAGATACCTAATCGAGAGTCTTACTACTTGATGTTGGCTCTACAGCAACGTACCGGTTTCTCAATAACTTATATTTTGTTAGCCACAGATCCAGTTTCGAAATTTTTGCACTTATTTCTAATTGTCTTTTCGATGGACCTGTTGATCCCGATCCCGCAGATTAAATATGTTAGGCTCTTTATTGGCACATTGATTAATTTTTAAAAAAATAATCATTTGTACCCTTTTGGCAATGGATTAAACCATTTTTACTATTAAAATCACTAAAATCGAAATAAGTTAAGTAATGCAAAGTAGTACTCAATAGTTTTTTTTAAACAGTGTTAGACGAAATACAACCTTATAGTATAAGGCACTTTCAGGTGGTTTGAAAATTTATTTTTCATGCTTTCTAAAATGTTTCCTACCACCTGACTAGTAGAAATTCTGTGTTTTTATAATTCTAGTATCCAATAGCACTTACCTAATACTGAATTAGGATCTTAATACTTAATTAGGATTTTAAAAATATTAAAAGAATGGGCCTAAGCGCCCAAAATATAAGCGACGCTATTTCGTTTGGCCCTTCTGTATATTAAATATAATACCAGAAACCGATAAAAATATGATTATGTCACCTTTTGGCAGCATTTGTATAGAAAATGGGTAACTAACTTATTACTTAAAAGATCTTAACCACCTGAATGGAAAAATGGACCCAAAAATGTTGTTTATTGATTGAAAATGAAAACAAATAAGACGACAATTCTGTCTTATGCAGACGAATCATATTGCTTAGCAAAGGCTGGGTTTGCGACAAACGGGGTTTAGGTTTTCGACTGTATCTTATTCTACTGATATGAACATTTGAAAATAGATGAGTGGTTATATTTTAACAACGACGATTAAATTTTATACATAAATATCAATAGTTTATTTCAGAAAAGTGTAGAGTAATAAACTCTCATTGGGTATGCAAAGGGACTACAGAGTGACCCAACGAACATTTAAGCCACTTTTATAATTTGGCATTGATTTCATTGCAAAATTCTTTATTTTCATCAAGTTCAGGTAGTACCACCCGGGTTTGGGTCAATTTATGGGTTTTGCCTATTATTATCCATTCACAAACACTGAAAATGGTGTGACAAAGGCATGCATTATGTACATAGTATTAGGTACACTTATTTTTTTTTTAAACATTATAAAAAAAATACATTATAAACAAATTAAATTATAAAAACCCATAATATTCTTCGCCATCTGAGGAACTGTAATCTCCTTTTGACGTTATAATTAACGTGTCGACAGTCCGATTGATTAGGTGGTCAAGATCCTACATTTACTTCTCTTCTTTAATGACATGATGGACAGCTTCTCGGCAGTTCTCTGGTGTCACTTCCTTAATGACTTGATCAAACAGTAACTTAACGTCTTTCATTTTGAATGTCGTGTTGTGTCTTGCTATAAATCCTTTTACTTGCGCCTATATAGGTTCTAAAGGATTTAGTTCGCAATGATATGGCGGTGTACGCAGCACAGTTACACTATGTGTTTCAGCTATATCTTCCACGTCATATGTCATAAAACGATGTTTGTGTAAATTTGCTATAGCTAATAGTTCCTTCTTTATCAAATTATCTTCTTTTTTTTCTTTGGTTAGTTATCATAAATAATGTAATGCACGAAATGTACCTGCGCCTATGGCCGACACCGAAATTGAGCCGAAATGCACGGAATTTTCCATTTTATTACCTTTCTGAAATATACTATAGTGATCGGTCACTTAAATTTGATATTATTTTAACATTCTCTGTAGTTAGGTAGGTATTTGTGGGTTTAGGACAATAAAAAACAATTCCTCTAAATTAAAAAATTGCCGACGTTTCGACCTTTATTAGGTCTTTCTCAAGGCTATTTCACAAAGTCGAGGAACATAAGTCGAAAACAATTGTTAAAATCATCTCCAGACGGGAACACACATTACAAACTGACATGGAACAAATATTCTGTAAAAATAACGAACCACACCACAACGAGTACTGTTAATATCTTATGTTCCTCGACTTTGTGAAATAGCCTTGAGAAAGACCTAATAAAGGTCGAAACGTCGGCAATTTTTTAATTTAGAGGAATTGTTTTTTATTGTCCTAAACCCACAAATACCTACCTACCTGGAGTTTGAAATAGGACGCTAATTTCATAACATTCTCTGTAGTTTTACAAGATATTGGCCAATTTTTATCTAAATTATTTTCCCATTTGTAAGCCATGCATAGATATTACCGTTGTTTTTGGCAGTTTATACCGTCTTGTTAACTACGTAAATCCTATACAAATTAAAAAAGCATTATTCTTTGTGGACGTGCTGTCATTTATTTACGTACGAATAAGGCCGAATTATCATTTAAATTATCATTACTTTTTAATTAAAGCGGTTTATTAATAGTTGTTATAAGACTAGAAGTACAAATATTAGCTATTTACATTCCACTGATATTATTGTGTTTCCGTTGTCAGCATACATAATAGTATATTGTCTACTTGAGTTGAAATACCTAATAAATAATATATATTCGGTAGCACAATCATTACGTCACGAATATAATTTGATACAAACATTTTTTTAACCTTACACTTGTCACTAGATTTTAATCTGTTTTTAGATAGACTGACGCGACGCCGACACCTCTTGCTGTATGTAATCAGAATAAACTTTGGTTAAAGACTGTATAGAATTTGTCAAACTTTCATTGTCTTTGTTTTTGATACATTTTAGTTAGTCTCATATACACTGGCGAGCAAAAAATTTAGGTCACTTAGTAAATATGCCATGTTCGCCCATGGTAACCATAAAAGGCATCGCATGATTTTCGAGAATTTCTGTAATGTACCTGTGAGATATTAGGGAGCCATTTTGTACGAAGACCAATTTTGTGCGGACTTGTGCAGTGATTCCTGCCCAAGCCATTACCGAATCACCGCCAAATGGAAGACGCTGGTCAATACAAACTGCAGGATATCTTTCTCCTGGTATTCTCCATACTCGTCGACGTCCGTCTGAGCCATTGAGGCAAAAACGTGACTCATCTGTAAACAGTACATTGCTCCAATCTTCATCATCATTCCATGCCAAGTGATCGAAGCCTACTAGACCAAATATTTCGAAATTGAATTTATTTCCTTATTTTTTTCAAATTTTCTAAGTGACCTAAATTTTTTGCTCGCCAGTGTATCTCTAACTATTTTAAAATGTTCATACAATATACAGGGTGGGGACTTTAACTGGAATAAATTCGATATTATTAAAACTGCTGAAGTTGCGCCTACAAAATTTGGTACGTGGGGGATTTGGAGCATGCGGAATTGGATTGTGATGTCGACGCAGTTGCTAGGTTTGCGCTACACGTGGTAATTTTGTCATTTTAAATAGAATGACCAATTTATTTTTATTGCAGTGAATTGGGCTTGTCAAATTTAGTAAGATCCCAAATTTACAAAATTCTATCTTCACTAGTTGGTGAGCTATGGCAACACTGCACAGGGTGTCTAGGAGCCGGGAAATAAACGGGAATTTTACAAAGCCGGAAAAAATCGGGGATTCGACGGGAAAATCAAGTTTAAGCCGGGAATTTTAAATGAGCAGATAATTTCGAGCTTAAAAATTTGAAGTAGGTACCTATTTATTCCTATAAACTGCATTCGAAAAAAGACAAGAATGGCTTATATTGCAACCTTAAAAAAGTCCAAGAGATTGATCTAGGATACGGGACTAGAGCGGCTATCAAAAAATGTGTCGGAGTAAAAGATAAAGAAATGATGATCTTTCGCCAGGATTGTCGAAACTGTTTGATGTATACAGTTTCAAAACTTTTGGAAAAAGTCCGTTAGCATATAAATTAACTGAAGCTATAAGTTTCCTTAACCCCAATAAAACTGGTAGAGATCAAAAAAATCCTTGCAACTGATGTCCAAAGCATTTGAAATTTTGTTAAATTCAAACAGATGCAATGCGACTAAATTGGAAAAAGCAGATCGAGCATTTAGAGACATTCTTACTGATCAGACTATGATAAATAAAATGAAAAATTATTCCAGATGTAACAGAGTAGATGACTTTTGGATGGAACCCATTACAAATGACAGTTAAAAAAAAGTGGTGCAACTTCTTCTAACAATTTCTCATGGAAATGTCACAGCAGAAAGGGGATTTTCTGTTAATAAGGAAATGTTGGTGGAAAATTTAAAAGAAGAGTCACTTATAGGCTAAAGTTTTGGGCTAAAGATTAGTGTACGATTCACTACAAAAAATTGGAGGAGTTCAAACTATGGACATTACAAAATCCATGATATTTTTCATGAGAAATGCCTATTCAAGGTACAACACAGCACAAAAAGATAAAAAGGCAAAAGAAGAACTGGAAACTAAAAAGAAAAAAATTATCGAATGATCACAAACAGATTTGGCAGCTATAGAACAGGAAATCGTAAAATTAAAAAAGTAACTATATTATTTGGTTGTGTTTAAGCCATGTGTTTTTCAAATAAATGTTTTAAATTTTAACAACGAAAGTGTAGTTAATTTAGGAAAACTCAGCCGGGAAATTTTCAAAAACCGACCGGGAATTAGTCGAGAATTTTGTTTTCGATTTTTGCTAGACACCCTGCTGTAGTTCCATTAGAAAGTACCGAAACAGTTAAATACGCCATTTTGACATGACAAGAACTTTTCTTGAAGCTTGTCATTAACTTAGTAACTATGGAGATGTTAACAAGGTAACGCTACTTTAAGGTAGATGAGCGTCCCGGTACTTTTTAATGGATCTACAGTGTTGCCATAGCTCAGCAACTAGTAAAGATAGAATTTTGTAAATTTGGGATCTTACTAAATTTGACACGCCCAATTCATTGCAATAAAAATAAATTGGGTATTCCAGTAAAATAACAAAATTACCACGTGTAGCGCAAAGCTGGGAAATTTGGCAACTACGCCGACATCATAATCCAATTCCGCATGCTCCAAAGTCCCCACATACCAAATTTTGTAGGCACAACTTCAGCAGTTTTATTAATATCGAATTTATTCCAGTTAGAGTCCCCACCCTGTATAAGTTGGGCTGTTATAAAATTATAGCCGAGCTGGGCAAAACTGGCAAGCACCAAGCACTTTGGAAAAAGTACTTGCAAGCCCTTTAGAGTGTTTGCGAACACTTTTTAGGTCTCGCAAGTACTTTTTCCAAAGTGCTTGGTGCTTGCCAGTTTTACCTAGCTCTGAATTGTAGTTTGTACAACAAGAGTGGATATGATAGAAGAGTTTTTAACTTTCACTGTCTTTATTTGTATTAAATCACAACGTTTCAACTGGTATCTCCAGTCGTTTTCAGGTGAATATGATATCCATATCGCACGAGGAAGTAGAATTTCCGATAGCATTATCGAGAATACACTCGAGTTGTACAGTATATTTTTTCTCCACGACCATTACTGAATGCAATAATTCCAAAATTATTTTTGATAATACAATGTAAAAATTCTCGCTCTTGAGTTGGAATATTTATTCTGAAACACTTGCTTCTTACGCGTTTTGCGTGTATTTTCATTTCATAACAAGATACGGAATGAATATTCTGTAATTGATCTAAATGACATAGGTTGCCATGAATTTCGAAACTGTCAATGTCAGCAGACAAATTTTAGTGCAATTCAAAATATAAGTGAAAAATCGGATGAATCAGATATGGAACTGGATAATACTCCACCTGAAATTACAAATATTGCGAATAGTATTTTTGGTCGTGGAGAAAATATAGTCTGCTACTCGGTTAGAATGAAAATTCGATACTCGTTCTTCCACTCGGATCAAATTTTCATTCCACCCTTGTTACAGAATCTACTATTCTACGCCCAGCTAGTTTTCTACGAACCTCATACTAAATTTAAAAAAAATATTTAAATCAGGTAGACTAGAGAATCAGGTGTAAGAAAGTTGATTGGGAAATCCATGTACTAAATTACACTGTAACATATTTGTCGATTTTGGTAATTTCTTATATTTGACAAAAAAATTAACAATGGCTTTTTCCAAACCATAGCCATTTTGATTTGTTGATCTGCTAAAGTATATTTTTGGTTGCTTGCTTGGCGAGAATAACAACGCCGAGAGTGGTAGAGTGTGTTAATATTAACTTTTAACGTTCGCTACAAGGACTACGTGTTTTTCTGAAATAATTTATTCATCGGTGAACCTCAAAACACACACGTGTACAACGGTGTCATTAGAGGCCTCAATAGTCTAGATACCATAATTACTAATTTTGCAAAAGTTTAAGTAGACAAATGGTAGAGCACTTCCATTAGTGAACTTCGCCTCATTTGGTAGAAATATCTGTAACGTACATCACTTTTATTATTAAAACACATCACATTCGCATATTATCACTTTATTAGTCTCAACACAAGGAAGGTTCGGTATATAATCTAATATCTAACATTGCCAATACGTTCCTTAGTCATACGATTATGTCATCATTCTTTTATACTGTATCTATATGAATTTTGACCGTAGCGGTCCGGATTCAATCCGAAACTTAGTACGTTTAAGAATGCAGGGAAGAGTGTAAAATGTATCATCTCCCGACCCATTCTATTCACGCCAGTAACCAGGCCGGATGAGATCAGACATTTCGTGGGGTGCGGAAGAAGATACACACTCCCCAATCGGTAGGTCATGCAATGGCAAGAAACCGAGGGTTGGTAACCCTTGGGGGTGTTACATGAGAGGATCGTGGTTCGGAACTCACGTTAAGCTGTGGGTCCCCTCGGGAATGGCCCTGGTAGCCAACAAAGAGGAAAAAATTACACAACAAAACATCTATATGAATATATGAATATATAATAACATATTTAACATTGTATTTTTTTTTTTGTTAGGAAATACAACTAATATTAATAATAATAACAGCATTCCTTTCCTAAACTGTTCAATAAGAAAATAGGTCTTAAGAGTTGAGACTAGTGACTCATTCTTCATTTGGTTTTTGATTAGTATTTTATTACTTTTTCGTTTTGTCCAAAAATTGGCCAAATAGCTATGTTTGGGCTATAACTACCCATAATTTAACGTTAAAAAAAATGTATTTACAAAGAAAGAAAAGCAGAAAAAGAAAATTGGACACATCTCACAAAATTTCGTTTTTTGCTCTTATTAATTCATCAATCAATTTGTTTTTAAATTAAAACTAGATAATTGCTATTTAATGGATATTTGGCTGCTTTTTGGATAAAGCGAAAAGGATACGGACTATTGACCAAAAAATAAAATGGTTAATGCGCCACTAGACTTAACTCATTAAAAATTAGTACTGATTTGTTAACTTTGGGATCCAATTTTGCTGGCATTTGTTTGTATGAGTACGTCATGCGTGCGCTTGTTATTCCTTCCGTTACTTCAATAGTAATTTAGACAATAATGTTGCGGTTTATGGCTCTTAAATATCTGGTCACGTAAAATGTGTATATAAAATATTTTTAAATTATAAAAAATTTAGTAATATTTTTTCTGCGTTTTGTTTAAGAAGACATGGAATACAAAAGTTTTAGAGATCGTTGAGGTGCATATTTTAAAATTATATTGGAGTATACGGGGTGGCTCAAAAAAATGTAACGAATATAATTTAAGATTTTTTTTGTTAGGACAACCTATAATATATTGTATTATTTTCTAATTGCCTCCAAAAGTTTACGCCTATTTTGTTTAAAATGTCAAATTGGACAATCCAATATATCGTAAACGTAATTTGGCCGGAAATATATTTTTAGGTAATCTGGACAGACTTATTTTTCGCAGCCAATTTAGGATGTTTACAGAAATTAAAACCAGGATTCTTAAAGTCATCCCCAAGTATAAATGGCCACGTAGACAAAATTTCTAGCATTCCCTGAGTGAAGATTTGAATTAAAAACAGACTTTCAAATACACTAAAAAACCATTTTTTAAAACAAAATTTGTTTTTTTATAAGAAGAAAATTTATGTTTTTATATCCATTTAGAGTTCTTTCTTAGTTTCTATTTATATTCAGTCTAAGTTCAATTGTTTTTAAAATATTAACGTTAAGACTTTGACAGGCTGTAACAATGACCTCCCTATCTTAGTTTTTTAATCTATCTAAGGGTCACAACTGTTGGTTTAGCAGTTTAAACCAAAAAAACTGTTTACGGTTTAACACGTTAAACATTTAAACAGAGAATAGAAAACTAAGATAGGGAGGTGAAAACCATTTTTCTCTAAGATAACCCGTTCCAATGGTACCGCCTGTCAAATCTGAAAAAGCCATATTTTAAACATCAATATCTCAAAAACAATTGAATGTATGTGCACCTCAATGATCGCTGCAACATTTGTAGTTCTAATTTTTATCTAATTCTTAAGATAAAGGAGAAAATGAACTTTACTCTATCGTTGAGTCAACCTGTACAAAAAGGTAGAGCAGAAATTTCTAATTAAGTCTAACAGTTAGTCGGTATGTGGCCATAAATGAAACAATTATCTGAAAGCCGAAAACTACTAAAAAAATACAATTTATAAAAGAAAACAAGACAGAGAAAAAAAAACTTATAACGTGTTGGTGAATACACCAACACGTTATATACACAATTATACACTAATAATACAGTGTGTTTTGGATTTGACGCATTATATTTAAACCCGTAAATCCTGATATGACACCATTCAAGCGAAAATTATTTTTTAATGTCATCCCGCATAATAAAAAAGCGAATTATCTGAACTGCGCATGCAAATAATTCCGAATCGGCTCAAAATCCTTATCGCGAACAAAGCTATTATAACAACTTAATTTTACTCCTCTAGTTGTTTCCCTTACCGCTGATGCAGGTTTAGATAAAATATTTTGCTTTGTTCTTTATTAATTACTAATTTACATATATTTATAATTATTTTGTTTAATATGTGTATTTTTTTTTCAGAACTGATGGAACCAAAGGACAAATTCTTATGAACGAAAATGAAAGGGATCTTAGTCAATTTAGAAAATTTTCTGCCTACATTATGCAAGACAACCAACTTCATGCCAATTTAACTGTCGATGAAGCTATGAATGTGGCTGCTAAATTAAAAATCGGTGACAAACCACTTCATGAAAGGGAAGATATCGTAAGTTTCGCTATTTTCTTTGTGTATACACAGTTATCTTCCTCCCATATATGCTTGGGCCTTTGTTACTGCCGGGGTACGTAGGCAGTACTACCGGTGTTGGTATTGCTTACTGCGTCTCACACACCGGGTTTGTAATAGACAGCGTTTGAAGGGACTTTTTTGGGATCAACAAAAGAATGAAGTGGCGAAAACCCAAATACGGTCTAAATTTTAAGGTTATATGTATTCACATATCAATTTTGCCGCCTTAGTTTTAGAGTCTATTTCAGAAAGGTGTAGAGTAATAAAATGGGAAATTCCGTCCAGTTCGGCTCAATTTCGGTGTCGGCCATAGACGCACGTAAATTTCGTGCATTAAATTATTTATAATAACTAACCAAAATTTTAGAGAATTATGTTAACGGGTATTAAGATAAAATAGTATTGTTTGTAATATTAAAATTTCAAGTAATTGCGTAATTCAAATCGGGAGATTACCACGAGGGCATGAAATCGAATGTTTTTGAGAACTATTTTGGTGAAATGATAAAATATCTTCCAGCTGATTCAGTAGAAGTTATGGATAACGCAAGCTATCATTCACGACGCACAGAAAAAACTCCAACTTCATCTTGGAGAAAACAAGAAACTATCGACTGGTTAACCATCAAAAGTATTGAATTTGAAGATAATTTGATAGCTATAGCAAATTTACACAAACATCGTTTTATGAAATATGCCGTGGATAGCTGAAAAACGTAGTGTAACTGTGCTGCGCACACCGCCATATTATTACGAACTACATCCTATAGCCGCAAGTGAAAGGATTTGTAACAAGACACAACACGATATTCAAAGTGAAAGACGTTAAGCTACTGTTTAATCAAGCCATTAAGGAAGTGATACCAGAGAACTGGCGAAAAGCAGTCCATTATGTCATTAAAGAAGAGGAGAAAATGTGGAATTTTGGCCACCTGATCGATCGGACCGTCAACCTGTTAATTATAACGTCAAGAGGAGATGACAGTTCCTCAAATGATGAAGAATATTATGATTTTTATAATTTAATTTCTGTATAATGTATTTTGTATTTTTTTTATAATGTTAATAGAAAATAAGAGTACCTAATACTATTTACATAATACACGCCTTTGTCACACCATGTTCAGTGTTTGTGAATGGATAACAATAGGCAAAACCCATAAATTGACCCAAACCCGGGTGATACTACCTGCACTTGATGAAAATAAAGAATTTTGCAATGACATCAATGCCAAATTATGAAAATGGCTTAAATGTTCGTTGGATCACTCTGTAGCCCCTTTGCAAACCTAATGAGCTTTTATTACTCTACACCTTTCTGAAATAGACTATAGTGTAAACCTCCAAAAGCTTGATATGTGACGTTGTCCTACATCGCCAGCGTCAAATAGCAATCAGCAAATTACGTTAAAAATACCACTGTCATTGCCACCAACATCTACTGCGCGGAAAAATAAATGTGTCAACGCATATAACCCAAATTGACAACTTGAATAGACTGGAAAATAGGCGTGCGAACGGTTTTGTTATACAGTAGAACCTCGATTATCTGGGCCAGCCGGGACCGAGCCTTCGCCGGATAATCGAAAACACGGATAATCCAAAGACCTCATTTTTATTTTTTTAATAATTTATTCTAAAAAATACATGTGTTAGCACAGCATACTTACTTTGAAACCTAAAAAAAATATTTTAAAATACACTGTATACACGTAAAAATATGTATGTAAAGCTAACCTGGTGCACTAGTTTCTAAGCCTGCAGCAAGTGTTCTTTTTGACATCGCTTTCCAATAAAGTCCAGTTTCGTCTCCATTATACGTTTGCTCTGGTTTTAGGTTGTGCTCCTGTATAAGGTTTTCCAAAGTATAGCAAAATTCTACCATAGCGCCATAATCAGCACTTAATTTCTCCCCTTGAACAGCTGATTCTCGTATTCCATGACGTCTTTTAAACCTGTAAAGCCAACCAGAAGATGCCGAGAAGTTTCCTTTGATTTTCAACTACTCGTGAAACTTTTGAGCTTGCTTAGCACACATAGGTCCTGATATTGGAACCCCTTCGGATCTTTTCTGCAAGACCCACCTGGTCATAACATCATCAAGCTCTCGAAAAGTAGACCCTTTTAGAGATTTCCTGTCAGAAATAGCTTTTGCATTGTCAGCTTTAGCTACAAAGCTCTGTAATTCGGCTTTCTTCTTCACAATGTCACGAACCGTTTGTTTCAGCAACACATATGTTATTTTCAAATTGTTTTCAAATTTCCATTTTTTGTTCAATAGTTAAAACATTGCGTTTACGCTTTTTATTAGCACCGGTACGCTGCATTTAGGGCGCCTGTTTACGTTTAACTAACGAGTCGTTCGGCAGTTGGCGAAAATAATAAGTAAACACATAAATGGGGTATTCCCCGAAATTTAAAATGCCGCACGGATAATCCGCCGCCCGGATAAAGCGCGCACGGATAATCGGGGTTCTACTGTACATAGTTTCTCAAAAATCTCGCCCTAGAAGTGCGGGCATCTAAAATTCGATAAAGAAAAAGCTTGTGGCAACACTGCGAGCGATAAGTAATTGATCAGAGAAATTATATATACAGTTTCAGTATGGATCCTATGCTAAAAAGATATGTTATAACATTGTGTCTTCCTTCTTACTTTACGATATGATTTAATGATAAAAGTATATTTTATATACATTAGTCCACTCTCAATTCGTGTGCGTTTTCAACTTCAGGGCAATGAAGTTTTAAAGGTTAATTACATACACTTGCCTTGCAAATGTGTAAATTACCAGTTTAATTTATCATTTGTAGGTATGATGATATAGAATCATTATTATAGTTAAGGTATCTATTGAAGGACATTTTATGTTTAGTAACTACGTAAAACTGTAATCATGTTATACCTTGAAACATTGATAACTGACTATAATTTGAAATTTTGACATATTTACCTGGTGAGAGCAGTATTAATATTTTATCTTTGACATTGAATTGATTAACGGCGCTTATATTTTTGTTTCTTAAGAGGATCAGTGAAATTTTTCTGTTTAGGTTTTCAAAAATGTCCGGGATGTTGCACAGTTTTAAAACACTAAATAAAAGTCCAAAGGGATAAGTCTGGGGATCTTGCAGACTATTCGTTATTTGTGTGATGATTTAACAAATAAGATAGGGTGAATGGAGTCGTTTTCACAAAACAAGGGAATCTTTATTACTCAATTCGGAGAGTAAAAAGAATAGTCCATAAAAGAAGAGAAACGGGCCTTTAAAAGTTTTTACCTGGCAACTACTTAGTAGGTAATCTTTAGCAGATTTGCTTTGGTTGGGGTTTTTTGGTTGTCTAGAGGTTCATTTAGCTTTTGAGGAATGCGGTGGAAAAACTTCTGCGGGCTGAACTTCTCTGTTGGTTACTTTACACTCGACTCCTGCTTCCTGATCCGCTGGAGAGAGCAGGCGGTATATACCCAGGAATCCTTCAAGGCTGCCATACACGCGGATATATGATTGATAAGTTGAGTATGGACCGCTTGGAGTTTAAATAGAAAAATGTTAAAATGTGAATAGACCCATATTATAATTATTGAACATTAATGATAAATTAACAACAGAAAAAATTAATTTGGACGACACAGCCCAGGTAATAAGTTTTACAAACATAGACCAGTTAATATTTAAGATTTAAAGTCTTGTGTTATAAATGAAGCACGTGAAATTCCATGGAATATTTTGACAACGTCTTATGGGAATTTCGAGACAGGCTTGGGTATTGTCTAGCTGACGCGGCCCGTGAGTTTTGTTACAGGTGTAAAAAACAACAAGTAGTTTTTTTAATTAAGCATAATAAGAACGTGTCTAAAGTGTATTTATTTTCAACTGACCAGTGGCGGCTCGCGGTCTTCAAAAATGGTGTAGAGCTAGGTATAGTGCGGGTACTTAAACAAAATTTGACTGAAAACCCGTGTAACAAAACGTCACTTATCGTCATCTGTCCAACGATTCAATGAAGTTTCCAACAAATTACAAACTATGTCATTATTTGGCTTCATTTTTAAAACACACAACTAAGTAGGTGTGTACACTACTGAATTAACTGAAAAATAAAAACACAACTTCTTAAGCCTTTCCGTACGGCTGACGAATATATTCGGCAGGGAGCTTCGTGGCAAGTAGACGGCTGCCGAATATATTCGTCATGTGCTCACTTCCCGTCCAAGCGTCTGACGATTTGAATAAGGCACATATAAAATTTTGACTTGGCGTACAGACTGATGCCAAATCGTTTCGTTCACTTTTGCTTGCCCGATGAACGGCTGCCTAAAATATCCGTCACTGACGAATATTTTCGGCAGCCGGCAACGTGGTAAGTCGACGGTTGGCATTTCGTTTACGTTGGTTTTTAGCGCCAGTTAGCGTTAAGGTTAAGATGTCGTCAGACGAGCATACTGGCCTTTCTAGAAGCTCTGATCGGCCTAAAAAACCTAAACTAGAAATATCCATCATCCTATAACCCTAAACCAACTCGGTCTTATGCTGGTAATGTTAGAGTAACGGAAAGACACTTCCCAGATGAAGTACCCCGAAAAGAAGGAAAGTTGCAACTAAGGAGATGCTGGGTTTGCTCTCGTACTGCAATCAGGGAAAAAAGCGAAAAGATTCAAAATACATGTGCAAGGATTGTAATGTCGGTTTATGTATATCCCCATTTTTAGAATATACCATAATGAGGCCACGTACTAACTCTGTTTATAATACAGATGGAGTATTTTATGGAGTACTTTGGCTTTTGTTTTTTGTACTTATTAGAAGTTTTGTTTTTATTTTTATAATCTTAAACATAAAGGATATTTAAAATAGTTGTTTTTTTTTCGGGTTTGTAAAACATTACAAATATGCATTTAAGGTCATTTTTCTTATAAAAATATTGTTTTGGATAGTGCCGAATAGATCCGTCAGCCGTCTGTCAGCCACTGCAAATTCTCCCGTCTGTACAGCACGAAACCTCCAGATGGCTGCCGTACGGAAAGGGTTAACCACACAGTAAATCACGTAAAAACTATATCTATAACCGTAAGTTTGGCGAAGCCTCAAAATAAATGTCTTAAGGTTGGGCGAACCAATGCTAAAACAATGGTGCATACGACTGATCTATTTTTAAATTGCCCTTCATCATAATGCAAATTGTTACATGCTGTTTGCGTGACTGATGTCAAGTAACCATAGCGACGGTGAATATCAAAGCCTTGTTGGGCGCTGGGTCTTTACTTGCTATAAGCTAACGGACACGGTCGCTAGGGCGCGCCAAAATGCACGAGTGTTTATAATTATTGTCCATCGGAGTTAACCGTGGCCCTATTATGCATAGCTACATTCTGATTAAATTAATACTATCAATTCGAACATAATTATTTTTTAAGGGCTAAAATGGTAGCTGTATTGGTACATTAATATTTAATATTGTCGAAAAACTTTTCTCGTTATTTTATTTTTTTTTTTGGTGAAGACCCCTTCACCTACTTCACCTGACGATCCACTGCAACTGACACCGATATAATGACATTTAATAATAATAACCTAACCACAAAACTTGTCATCTTCTATTTAATATAAAGACAATAAACCCATAAGGTCAATCGTTGGTCAACGTAAAATACGGCCCAGTGCGGCTTCGAACTACCAATATTGCGGAGTTTTCGCATGACAATGGAACTTGTAGTTTGTAAAGGATATATTTTTTTTAATAAATTAATAAGGTAGGCAAAATTTGTAGGTGGTTCATTGACTAAACGACTTTATAGACAAGTCGCGCCTGTTGCCTAGCTAACAATGCCAATCACTTTGAACATCTAGCAAAGTAAAGGTTTTGTTCGTTTTTAAGTATTGTACACGTTAACAATGAAAATGCGGAGCAACCAGAATTTCACAACTCTTGGGGGGGGGGGGTACCGCTGCTGAAAAAAAATTATCCCATAGAGGTAATATTTTTCAGGAAAGGTATAAGGAAATAAAGGACGTTAAGGAATTATTATTTTCCTTTTGTAGGAGCAGAAAGGCAAATCACGAAGGAAAATGTTACATGTATTTTTAAAAAATTCCCATCTGACATCTAAATCTGCTAAGCGTTTCAACTTTCCATAGTATTTGATTATTTTTTTTTTATTTATAACAGGTTCAAAAATTCACATTTTTCTTTTTAAAAATTTCCAACCTATACAGGGTGTTACAAATTCGATATATAGCATTGGTATCTCGGTAATTATATATTTGTGACGCCCTGTATGATACCCATAAGCAAGCAGTTTCTTACCTTTAAACAGGTAGACATTAATTTTACGAATAGATGCTAAACCGTATGTAGGTAATTATTACCGTGTAGATTTGGTATGGCGTAATGTACAATAATAATAATAATGGTTTTTGTAGTTATTACTGTATTATATAATAAATTTTCAAAGTTATTGCAGCAGTTTTGTTTCTGAAATAGGTACTTAAGCGTCATTGCAAGCGATACCTACTTATTACATTTTTGGTGTTTCTCTTTTTATCGAAGACCATGATTAGAAATTTCACCCTTTTAAGAATTGTTAAGAAGGACAATCACAGATTTTTAATGTTATACCGTGTCATCTGTAATAGTAGTTTGTACAGAGTTATCCAACCAAGACTCAATGGGGGTCTATTTTTTGAGTTTTTCTGTATGTTTATTAAAAAAGCGTCGACCTATCGGTCCTCTATACTTTGGATTTCAATATTTTCCATATCTTTCCTTCCATAGGTTAAGCATTCCGTCTAAAGCGTCGTGCTCAATTTACTTCCTCGTTCGATATGGAAATTATATCCACTCCTATTGTAGGGGGTCATCCAACCAGTACTGAACAAGGGCCTATTTTTGAGTTTCCCTGTATTTTTGTTTAAAAAAAAGTAAAGAAACTGCACAAGATTTCTTCCGAAATTTTGTATATTTTGCATGGAAGTAGAATATTAAAAAATAATCTTAATTAATAAGTTTTTTATTTACCACTTTTTAAACCATTTCCACCACTAATTTCTTAACTTTTTAAAAATATGTTGAATTTGACGGGTGAAGACAATTTAAAATAATAAATGTAGATATGGCATTTTACATTACTTTTAAAATAAAAGCTGTTTTTGTTTAGTCGAAATGTTCTTAAATCCATTAATAAAATGGACTTTACCGATGACACCGTATATCAGATAAAATACCCTTGAACATACCTAATGAACTTTCCTACACGTAATATATATTAGTTTCTCTATTTCTTTTTACTGGTAAATTCCCAATTACGTAGTGCTTGAACCCATAATGTTCTAATTTTCGATCTTGTTCATGATAAGGATTTTCACTACCAGCAAAGTTTAAATGCAATTTTAAATATTTGGTTTTCGTTTTAGATTTCTGAAATCTTGGACACTCTTGGACTAATTGATCATCGAAAAACAATGACGAGCGGCCTTTCTGGTGGTCAAAAGAAAAGACTGTCTATTGCTTTGGAATTGGTCAGCAATCCTCCAATTATGTTTTTTGATGAACCTACTAGTGGTTTAGATTCATCGTCCTGTTTCCAGTGCATATCATTACTTAAAACTCTAGCTAGCGGTAAGTAATAAAATAATGTTAATTAACATGATTACTCATATGAAACCATTCCGTATCAGTGTGCAATTGTGCAATATAATAAGACATTCAACCATCAAAATTTTATTTTTTCTTGCTCCGTGCGGTTGCGTCAAAATCAAAATTTAGTAAAAAGGCCTACAGTTCGACGTTCCCATTGGGATGTTGTCTTATAGTTACCAGGGTATTTATCAAAATCAAAATCTCTATTTAATGCCATTACAATATACATTGTTTGCACAAGTCAAAAAGTTTACAATAGACAATCTTTAAAATGTTAATATAAAATACAAATTAAGACATGGTAAAAACTTATTCTAGGATAAAAAACGATAAGGATTAAGGAAATATATCAATGTTTTAGATAAAATAACAATTCACATGTACATGAAAACAGATTACAGTTTAAAAATTGAAAAATGCATTGGCAATTAAAAATTTATTTATTATAGCTTTGAATTTCTTTTGAGGTTGTGCTCTTATTTCAATGGGCAACCTATTAAAAAACTTTTTTCTACTCCCACATGGAAATTTGCTGTTTCCTTTACACTTAAGTGGCGGGTAAAGTAGGCTATTCCAGTTAACTGTCCTAGATAGGTAATGAAACTGACCAATCACAGTGGTCAATTACAGAGAAACCATTGTTGTTCTCAAAAGTACTGACCAATCACAGTATATTATTTTTACTGAGGCTCCGCCTTCTTTTTCAAGACACTAAATTATATAATTTAAATGCATATGGTACAATTTGTTATTAATTTGTTCAATATAATAAATTCTAGACGCATTTATAATAGATCTATCAATAATGCAACCTGCTGAATGTGCATAGAAAATTAATTCCATGTAGCATCATTATTCAGTTGGTTTTACGATAATTAAATAAACGCTTCAATAGTCGAGATGTTAGAGCCTTTTACTATGGATCCAATGGTCGTGAGTTCGAGCCCGGCAACCTACAAACTTTTTTTTTATATTATTTAGCATAAGGTCGTAGAAAAAATATACTGTTCAACTCGAGTGGATTGACTATATCGCACTCGAAAGTTTAAGCACTCCGCCTACGGCGTCGTGCTCAAATTACTTTCTCTACTCTTGTTGTACAAACTACTATATAGACCGATAGCTAAGGCCATCCTGACAGCTCTTCAGACGGCAATAGAGCGTATTGTATTATAGATGGACAAATAAGTTTATTCATAAAAATGGCTCTGCCCTCCGACTACATAGTTCACAGATTAAGTAGTTACTATCCCTAAACTCAGTAGCGTGACAAATGTGTTAATATTTTTTTGGCATAATAAGGGTGATGGACGTCAAGAGATAAAAAATTACGTTGTAGAGAAACTGCATGTCTGGCTAAAATTTACTAAGAGACAAAAAAAGTTTTAAAATGAAGTCAGCTAGTGTTAGAAAAATAATTAAAGTAATTTGTATGGGGAGTAACAAAAAGACAAACTTTTATTTACCAGGTTGCAGGTATTAAAAAAATATGGCGTATACATCAAAACACGCTATTAATATTAGTCATTCTTAGAGCGTTTTCACACGGCACCATATATCGCGCGCGATAAATGGTCGCAATATTGCTTTACATCAAATTATGTGTTCTCTAATATCGCTTGTGTGTGAAAATGGCTCATTAGAAAACACGTAATTTGGTGTAAAAGCAATATTGCGACCATTTGTCGCGCGCGATATATGGTGCCGTGTGAAAACGCTCTTAGTCTCAAAATTAGTGGTAATCAATAAAGGCGTTTAGAAATAATTCCGAAAAAACGACATTAATTTAAAAGCTTTAGCGCCCTGTAGCGGCAAAACGAAGCAACATTGCATATAAGTAAGTTTATCTAGATCGCCTTATTTTTGGTTAAGAAATTTGTGGTGAAGCATCATTTCAAGGATACCCTGTATATCCAGATCCACAGTAAAAAACATGACATAACGTGCAAAAACCACAACTTTAGACTGAAACAGAAAGAAGCAAATTAGCAAAATCTGATTAAAGAGAGCAAGAAAGATGATTGGATAGAGCCGTAAAGTTATTCCCATTTCTATCGGGGCGAATCGTCTTTCGGCCATCGCGAATGTAGCCGGGGATCTTACATAGTTCTAAATAATAACAGAGAGGAAAATAGACAGGAAATTTCTTTTTTTTTCATGGTTCCGCTGCAGAATACTTAAATGAAGATATAGTAAAATATCATTACTTCGAAACTTATATAAACGTAAGTTTGGTAAATTTCACTTAGCACAAAAATGTTGCAAATTATAACCTCGCCTGCTAATTACCACATCGCTAATTTCTTAAGAGGAAAAGGTAATTTGTTACGGTACGTTTATTTCGGTAATTCCATTATTTTAATTGCCTCAAATATAGATAATTAAACGCGTAAAAAGATTTTATTCTTAACAAGACAACAACAAATTATCAATATAAAACAAAACCAGTTAAAAAAGAGTTTAAAGTCTACATTTGACATAATTTAAAGAATATGTTTACAGGGATACGCCATTATTATTACTCTATTCCATTAGAATTTTGTCTCCCAAAATATGCATCAATATTTTTCAATTTGTTATCATTTGTGGTCAAGCACACAAAAGGTACATATAAAATGCGATTTACCAATTATTATTAATTTTTTATTTAATTTATACTTATTTCAGGTGGTAGAACAATCATATGTACCATACATCAACCATCCGCAAGGCTCTTTGAAATGTTTGACCAACTTTATACACTTTCCGACGGTCAATGTGTATACCAAGGTTCTACAAACAGGCTTGTAGAATTTCTTGGGAAATTAGGACTGCAATGTCCGTCTTACCACAACCCTGCATCATACATTATTGAGGTTAGTTGTATTTATAGTTAAATGTTTTTACATTATTTATATCCTGTCTGTGAAACTGATACTATACTTGGCATTTTTAACGACAAAAATTAGTCAGTGTAGTGGCGAATTTAAAGGTGGGGCTGCAGCCCCCCCCCCCCCCCCCCTCTGAGCTCAAAAGCTCTGGATCTAATATTATATATTCGGCTAAATTTCGCTACATTTTAACAAATTTTCAAAATTCATTATTATCAATAGTCGAATTTTGCTAGGGCTGACAACAGTGTTCTCGATCGTCATAGTGGCACTAACAACTAAGCTCGAGCTATCCGCCAAGCCGGCTATGCACCGTACTCGAGTTGCACTTTGTTAAAAACGGCGTTTCCACTCACTTCTTTGAACGACGAATTATTGTCTTAGCTGGTTTTGTATAGATTTACCGTTTACACGTTGCTAAGTAGTTTGTGAGTTGTGTGACGGAATATAGGTTATACCTAGTATATTTATTTTCAATTGGCAGCGACAGTAAGTAAACATTTATGAACCTAACCACGAAATAGGTTGGTCACTCCTCACTATTCTACTTGGTATAGGGTTGCCACCTTTCTTACCAACGATTCCGGGAGTCTAATAACCAAAAAAAAAAATTTGAGTGGGCAGTACCCAAATCAAAAAATGACCTAAAAAAAAGGTCGCCGCCTCCCCCACGCTCTATAACGCAATAAGCAGAACAAAATTTCCCGCGCGGTGTTCGCTCACGGAACGACAACGCTTGCATGAAGCTTTTATTTGTTGAAAAATGGACGGTAGAAAGTTTGTATGAAAGGTGCAGCGTTTTGTAAACTGGATTTCCGGAAGAAATTATATGAAACCCGGGAGACCGACGCTTTTTAAGGCCCGATTCCGGGAGACTCCCGGAATACCGGGAGAGGTGGCAACCCTAAGCGGCAATGATGCAATTAGACAGGTATAAAAGAGACTCGAAAATTCATTTTTATTGATGAAGCCGTATAAAACCAAAGAAGCAAAAACATTTTCGTTGAAATATCTACACCTGCTCTCTCGGCATCATGCGTGAATTATATAGGGAGCGAGTCCATCGACAAAAAAATATTAAATATATGGGTAATTCTCTGGATAGAGAAATTTTGACACATGCGCCGAAAAAAACCCACTTTTTCTGGCTTTTCGATCAGTAAAACAGAATTTATTTTAGAATAACTCATTTTTTTAAACTCTTTGGGCCAGGTTGATGCCAACTATGCTGTTTGATGTCGGCAACCTTTATAAATGAATTTTCGATGGTCCCTTCTATACTGACAGAACTGCATTCAGCCTGCATTTGAATAAACACGTTTTCCGATTATATTTTAGCGTATTTGTTTAAATTTTCTGCCAGTTGGAGATAATATACAAATATGCCTTTCGCTTAATTGATTTTATAAATAATAGATATAGTGAAAATGCATTACAAAATACCTGAATATTTGTATTTTAGAAACAGGTTAAACAGGCTAGCAGAAATATAACAAGAACAAATATTTTTATTAAATTGAAAAAATTTATAAAAAATTACAATATAGTGGTTTTTACTTTTATCTGATTGCGCGCATTAAAAGTTGTTGCTATAAAATTCGGTCAATGCGGTGAATAGATAAGTAGGTATTATAAAGATTTTTAACAATAATTAACTAACCAACAACTTTAACTGTGACATTAATGACATTGGCAGGCATTATTTTCTCAAAATCAAAGTTGTCTAATTAGTAAATCAAGAATTAAGCTAACCGGGCCACCTTGGTTGTAAGAAAACTATTTCTGCCAATGTGATTTATAGAAAATTAGTTATGGCTGTGTACACATTGAGTAGGATTGCAGAATAGTAGATTCTGTAACGAGATTGGAATGAAAATTTGATCCAAGTGGAAGATTCCGAACGCGAGCGTAGCGAGCGTGAAGAACCACGAGTATCGAATTTTCATTCTAACCGAGTAACAGACTATATTTTCTCTACGATCAAATATACTATTCGCAATATTTGTAATTTCAGGTGGAATATTATCCAGTTCCATATCTGATTCATCCGATTTTTCACTCATATTTAGACGTGCACTAAAATTTGTCTGCTGACATTGACAGTTTCGAAATTCATATGTCGTTTAGATCAATTACAGAATATTCATTCCGTATCTTGTTATGGAATGAAAATACACACAAAACGCATAAGAAGCAAGTGTTTCAGAAGAAATCCAACTCAAGAGCGAGAATTTTTACATTCTATTATCAAAAATGATTTTGGAATTATTGCATTCAGTAATGGTCGCGGAGATAAGATAATTTGTATTGCGTGTAAATACTTCTTTTATTAATATTGTAGCAGAGCGCTTTCGGATTTCGCCATCATCAGTGCTATTCGTCAATAATTACAGAATTATATCCTTATTGAGGTAGAATGGTATTTCGTCCACTTAATATTTTAAAAACAATCTTAAAATGGTAAAAAAGACGAAATAAAACATAAAACATCCTTGATTTAAAAAAACATGCCAACGGTTGTAACAAGTGAAGTCACAGCTCGTGCAATATAGCTTGGGCTCAACTACATTGCATTACCTGCACTTGTTCGTTGCTTTTACCACTATTAGCATGTTTTTTTAAAATCAATTTCGTATTGTCTTTTTTACCATTTTAAGATTGTTTTTAAAATATCAAGGAACGAAATGCCATTCTACCTAAATGAGGATATAATTGTGTAATTATTGACGAATAGCACTGATGAAGGTGAAAGCGCTTTGCGACAATATTAAAGAAGTATTTACACGCAATACAAATTATCTTTTCTTCAATGTGATTTATGCCACAGTCAAAGTTGCTGATTACTTAATTATTGTGAAAAATCTTTATACAACCCGACATTATTACATTATGTATAAACATATTAATATGGTGTTACTTTTAACTTGAAAACCCGAACCCTAAAAAACCTGCTTAGAAAATATGAGCCCCCCCCCCCCCCCCCCAGCATATTTTCTGGCTACGCCACTGTACTCAAGGGCGGGTGTACGGGGAGGGGAGGTTAATTCCATTAGTTTTAATAAATTTGCCACATTTGCTAACTTCCCTTATTACGTTTATTTTAGGTTGCATGTGGTGAGTATGGAGAACATACTAGAACTCTAGTCAATGCAATTAATAATGGAAAAAATGATATACGAGACGGCCAACCTTTACCAGAACTTCAAATCAACGATGGTTTAAATAACGCCACCAAATATGCCCATGATATTAAAAATACCGTGGCAGCAGTGGGCAAACCAATTGGTTGGAAAGTAGTAGAGCAAGTTTACAATAGCACCACTACAACTAAGTTACCTGATAATATAGTTAATGATATAGCTAAGGATTGTAAGTTTAAAATTTTTCCGTTTTTTGTAGGCTTTGTTTTTGGCATAAACTACACTAAAATCATTTTACCGATTCAGTAGAACAAAATAAATATACGTGGAGAGCACGTGAACACTATACAGGGTGCTACAAATTCGTGTGCGTACAAGGGGAACTCGAAAACGGTAAGAGATACGAAGATGGTTAAATTGAGGCAAAGTTGCGTATTTTGGGGCTTAATAATTTGGTGAAAAAAAATTGTAATTTTTCCGAATGCTTTCGGACATATCCGAAAAAAATCGAAATTTCCATTTTTGGTTCATAACTTGGGAAGAAAATAAAAAATACTTTTTCATAGTCGTTTTTTATGTTCGACAAGATGGCGTTATTAGTTTTTATATTTGACGTTTCGTTCTTTATTTACCAACCTCCATAACCATAGGACTTAAGAGATATACGTTATATTAATTAAATAAATAAAATACTAATAAAAATAGAATTACTTCACATGCCTAAAAGCTTGCTTACTTCTTGGCTTAGAGTTTTGTGACGGTTAATCTTATTGAAAAAATAAACAGCCTAAACACCATATCTTGCTGTTATGTAATTTTAATAATTAAATATTCATAAAAATAATTGCCAGGGCCGTAATAGTAAGGAAAGGATAATTTGAAATAATGCTAGTGATGTGTTATTTAATGACAAAACGTTAAAATTTTTAAAAAATTTTAAATTGTATTAAATTTACTAAGCTTAGAAGTCCTTAAAACTGTTTAAAAAATTCCAGGTTTGTATTTAAAAAATTTAACAAAACGTCCAATTTAAAAACTAATAACGCCATCTTGTCGAACATAAAAAACGGCTATGAAAAAGTGTTTTTTATTTTCTTCCCAAGTTAAAAATGAAGGCGCAAAAAATCAAAACCGAAAAATGGAAATTTCAATTTTTTTCGGATATCTCCGAAAGCATTCGGAAAAATTACAATTTTTTTTCATCAAATTATTAAGCCCCAAAATACGCAACTTTGCCTCAATTTAACCATCTTCGTATCTCTTACCGTTTTCGAGATCCCCTTGTACGCACACGAATTTGTAGCACTCTGTACAGGGCAGCGAGTCGCTTCTTCCAGTTTTTATCCAATTTAATTAATGGCATTAACATTTACGGAGTTGCTTGTTTATCCTCCTGAATTGGTAAATTGAATTAAGTTTAGAGTTGATTATTACTCAAACAAGTAGGGTGGTGGCATCAATTTATGATTATATCGCTGATCAGAAATCTTCCAAATGATTCATAGAGGCAGATAATAGGCGAGGACCCACAGTTGACCCTCGTGGCACACCTCTGTAATAGATAAAAACAAATAATTAACAGCTGTATGATGTACTAAACGATTGATTTCTATTCGATATCGCGAATACATATTTTAACTTATTTAATCAAATGTTTAATGTAAAAAAAAACGTTTGTACAAATAATATGTAATCTTTATTCCAATATAAAATTATAGTGAATCAATTTAAAATTTTATAGTTTTTCTAATTTTGCTAACCTCATAAAAAACAAGGTAATTTATCAACCAGTTTTTTACACTGTGGTGATGTATTAAAAAATCTTATTGTTAAAATGTCGGGAATGAGTAAAACTTAAAAACCACATAAAATTAAAGATTTCAACTAAAATGCAAATTGTTTGTCTACCTTTAAAAACCCCTCTTAACAATACTTGACCCCAAGTAGTTCAGGAATGATAAAACGTGCAAATTTCCTAAATTACAGATATTGTTTTACAATATGAAATACTAGAAATGATATGACAAGTCTGCAAACAAATATATGATGCATTAGCATTAGATAATAAAAAACCTATTTGTATTTTTCTTGATTTAGCAAAAGCATTCGATACAGTTAGTCATTATTTATTGTTGGAAAAAATTGAAAATATTGGATTTAGAGGAAAACAATTTGATCTAAAAGATAGACCAACTTAGATACAGAAAAAAGCTATCCTAAAGTAATTAAATATGGTGGTCCTCAAGGAGCAATTTTATGACCATTATTTTTTAATATCTATATTAATGATTTATTTAATGTGAATTGTGATGGAGAAATTCATACTTTCGCAGATGATACTGCAATTTTTTTATACAGATACAAATTGGGACAACTTAAATAACAAAATTAAAAAAGATTTTAAAATAATAAAAAATTGGTTTGATAAAAATATATTAACAATTAATTTAGATAAAACTAATTATCTTCCTTTCACTTTAAATCCAAATAACATACAAAATATAAATAGTATTAAAATAACTGATGACATTGAAAGTTGATCAAGTAAAATATTTAGGAATAATCTTTGACAGTAAATTAGACTGGAATTTTCACATAGAATATTTGATTAAAAAATTAAGAAGTTTACTACCAATTTTTAGAAACATTAAAAAAATTTTGAACTTAAAACAACTGGAAATGTTATATTATGCGTTAGTTAAAACTCATTTAAATTACGGAATTTTAGGTTGGGGAGGAATAAATAGAACTTTAGTTAAAAAATTAGAAATATTACAGAAAAGATTTCTAAAACTTATATTTAATAAAGATTATCTTTATCCTTCAATAAAATTATATTCGGAAACAAAGAAAATGAACTTTAGACAACTTTACATTTATAATATCTTAATAAACATATTTAAAAATAAAAATCTTATACAATTTAATAACCATAATCATAATACTCGTCATAAAAATGAAATAACCATTAAACCTAAAATAAATAAGTCCATAGGACAAAAAAATTTCAAATATTTGTTTTTATTTAAACAATTATTTACCAACAAAAATTAAAAAATATTTTATTAAAAAAATATGAAGTCGAAATAAAAGCATGGATATTGGAAACGGATAATTTAAAAATATTTTTGGAAATGTTGTATAATTGATATTGTTGTTAAGAATAATATATTTTTCAAAATTTTATTATACCTATATCTTCAAAAAACTGCGTTTATATTTATGTATATACAGTGTGTCCAAAAAAGTATGCAACATATGTAAAAGTTTTTTATTACCCATTTCTCAGAAAATTTTATTCTTGATAAAAGTTGGTGCATGCCTTGAAACTATAAGTGCATATTTCACATTTCACCTGCGGCTTATAGTAAGGGAGCAAATGCCATTTTTTCGAACTTGCATTAAGAGTAAAGTACCTTAGTTATTAGAAATAGAGCAAAATGTTAGTGCAAATTAAAAACATAGCCCAAATACGAAATTTGAGTTACGTGTCTTAATTTTTTTTTTTTAATATTTTATATGCATTTTTTTAAAGTGGGTTTTTGGACTTTAGCCTACTGGGTGAAAATGACAAATAAATTAGTAGTTATTTCCAGTACTTCGAATAGGGTTGAATTTTATTATAATTTAGTTTCTAACAGAAGTTGGCTAAAATGTGTTTAAGTAGGCGTGCAACACGCTTATATCTAACCCGGTTCATTGAAAAGTTTTTAAAAGTTTGCAACTACTTAATGCATTTTTATTATAAACCCACGTTTAAGTTATTTAATAAATATATTAAAATTGCGTAAACGAAAAATCGACCAGAGGCGTACCGTTTAGGGGAAATTAAAGATTAGAAAAAATAAAATAAAAATTAAGACACGTAACTCAAATTTCGTATTTGGGCTATGTTTTGAATTTGCAATAACATTTCCAAATTAGATTTTGCTGTATTTCTAATAATTAAGGTACTTTACCCCTAATGCAATTTCGAAAAAATGGCATTTGCTCCCTTATTATTAGCCGCAGGTGAAATGTGAAATATGCATTCATAGTTTCAAGACATGCACCAACTTTTATCAAGAATAAAACTTTCTGAGAAATCGGTAATAAAAAACTTTTACATATGTTGCATACTTTTTTGGACACACTGTATACTTAAACGTTTTTTATTTACAATTTAACTTTTATATAATATTAACAAATATTTAAACAAAATATTTTAATATTCTCATATATTTATAATTTAAAATATTAAGATTTGCCCCTGACAAGCACGTCTTTGGGGAATCGAAGAAGAAGTTTATTAAGGAAGATAAATAAACAAATTTATTATATTATAAATATTGAAAATAAACTTATTAAAGTTATCCTAACAAATTTAAATAACCAGCATAGCACGCTTCAGAGGTTACAACCGTAAGCGCTTGATAACATCACTATTTTTTTTAGCACCTACGAAAGATGATATTGAAAAAGCTAACGTAGATTCAGCCTTGCTTGGGGATAAAGCTGTAGTTCTTAAACAACCTCGATATGGCAACAATGAAATGCAACAATTTCTTATTATTCTTAAAAGAGCCCTTCTGTTTAGCAGAAGAGATTGGGTAAGTTTTTTATAGGCGGATTGGCGATCATCGAAAAACTTTGGTCTTTAATGAAAGGATGAAACTTACACAATTTTAAACATACAAACAGTAAACAATAACGTAAACTAACCATTAACCAGCGTATAGTATATTTCACTTACTAATGCTTTGACATTGCGTCGACCAATGTGATTTAAAAATTCCTTAATTCCGAAAACTGCTTTTCGTCACGAACATTCACTAAACTCATGAAAAACGGATATATAACTTACCGTATATTTCCATATACACGACAAAGATATACACTGAACACTCCAATCTGTTTCCCTTCATTTAGCTAAAAAACTGTCAAGAGATTATTGTTACAGCACCGACATCGACTGCCGTTAGTATCTTCCGCTCTTGCCTTCGCATATCTTTCCGTACTTCATTAGTACAATTGTCTTCTCTCCGTTCTTTCAATATCACAGAACTGGAATTTATTCATTCACGTGTTGAATTATGAGTGCAGTATTGTTGTTTTATTTGGTATTTTTAGAGATCATCTTGCTATTATGTTTCGTGTAGATTTTCTGATTATAAACTGTTGGACTGTATCTGTGAATTGTTTTTTCGCAATCTCGTTTCCTTTTTGAAGAGATAATAGTTATGTTAATATACACTATTGGCAAACTCGAATCAAGGGTGCCGATATAAACGCATCAGACGGAGATTACCAATAGCGTTTAACACGCTATCCCCTACCTCCCACTATCCATTCTTTAGAACACGTGGACGAAGCAGCCGCGGGAGCGATCGATACGTCAACCCCGCCAAACCACACATATATCTCCCCTTTCAGTTGGAATGTAGGAGTGGTTATGTGTTTTGCCCATATGTGCATGTGCAAGAGAGAAGTTTTGGTTGCATTAGAGATTTCGCACCCTAGATTCGAGTTTGCGAATATTATAGAGTTTACATTATCATTACCATTTTTTCTCTCTACAAGGTGGTGTAATTAGATTTTTAATCCGAAGTTTCGTTTTTTCAAAACCATCAACAGTTTTGCTTTTTTAAATAGTGGAAAAATTTTATTTTGTTATTTTTAAATATCCCTCATCCTTTATAATTTCATAGCGTAACACATCTAGTATTAATAACACGTTTCGGACTTAAAAACACATCATCAATAAGAATAAGTGCAAATTCATCTTACTTGAAACTATTTTCAATCTCCGTAACCTAACCTAATTTTCATCTGTCACAACTGTATAGTAGCCTGTGGACAGGCACTTATTTAAATAAATTATAAATACTTGCCAAATGACAATTTAGGTGAATAAAATCGTTTGGTTCAAATACACTTTTATCTCATTTCTTTGTAGTAAAACTTGTATGATTTTTTTTAATAAAAACTATTCAATAGAAGAAAACTTGATTTGAGACGTCCAGAATCAAATTATTTCTAGTTGGCTTTGAAAACAAGAGAAAGTTTATAAATACAAGATGAATTTGCACTTATTCTTATTGATGATGAGTTTTTAAGTTCAAAACGTGTTATTAATACTAGGTGTAAAACGTCGGTCGTTGAATTACAAAAAGGATTTTAGTATTTCTTAATAAAAACAAATATAAATGAGCCTAGTTTTTCGACGGTCTAGTATAAAATTTACTTACACAAGCCAGAAAAATTTTAAAAACTCATCGTAATTTTTCCGACAACCAGAGAAAAGTAAGAATTCCCTTAATAACGTTTTTTTTTTCAGACGCTGATGTACCTTCGGTTGTTTGCCCACATTTTAGTAGGATTTCTAATTGGCGCCCTCTATTGGCAGATTGGTAACGATGGCGCTAAAGTTCTCTCAAACCTTGGATTTTTGTTCTTTAACATGTTGTTCCTTATGTATACCTCGATGACGATCACAATTTTATCATTTCCATTGGAGATGCCTGTATTGCTGAAGGAACATTTTAATAGATGGTATTCATTGAGATCATATTATTTGGCTATAACTGTGTCTGATATGCCCTTCCAGGTAAGATACAGATCATGTTTTCAAAACAATTGGGCGTTTTTATGAGTAATCAAAAGCAAAATTACTTAGAAAAGCTAAAATAATTTTAATGCGGGACAGGTTCAAAGCCGTTACTTCATACTATAGTCTATTTCAGAAAGGTGTAGAGTAATAAAAGCTCATTAGATATGCAAAGGGACTACAGAGTGACCTGACGAATATTTAAGCCACTTTCGTAATTTGATGATGAATTGTTTTCATTGCAAAATTCTTTATTTTCATCAAGTGCAGTTAGTACTACCCGGGTTTGGATCAATTTATGGGTTTTGCCTATTGTTATCCATTCACAAACACTGAAAATGGTGTGACAAAGGCATGCATTAGGTACACTTATTTTTTATTAAACATTATAAAAAAAATACAAAATACATCATACAGAAATTAAATTATAAAAAATCATAATATTCTTCGCCATCTGAGGAACTGTCATCTCCTCTTGACGTCATAATTAACGAGTCGACGGTCCGATCGATCAGGTGGTCAAGATCCCATATTTTCTCCTGTTCTTTAATGACATAATGGACTGCTTTTCGCCAGTTCTCTGGTGTCACTTCCTTAATGGCTTGATCAAATAGTAACTTAACGTCTTTCAATATGAATGTCGTGTTGTGTCTTGCTACAAATCCTTTCACTTGCGCCCATATAAGTTCTATAGGATTTAGGTCGCAATGACACGGCGGTGTGCACAGCACAGTTACACTATGTTTTTCGGCTATATCTTCCACGGCATATTTCATAAAAGGATGTTTGTGTAAATTTGCTATAGCTAATAGTTCCTTCTTTATATAATTATCTTCTTTTTTTTTCTTTGGTTAGTTTTCATAAATAATTTAATGCAAAAAATTTGGCTGCGCCTATGGCCGACACCGAAATTGAGCCGAGCTGGACGGAATTTCCCATTTTATTACTCTACACCTTTCTGAAATAGACTATAATCGCTTCAGCTGACCTATACAGCGTTGCCGCATTACAGTATTAAAAATACACGGAAAATGTTGCCACATTTTGGATAATTGATTCCTAGCCAAAATAAAGAAAACTTTACAATCAAAAGTAAATAGTCCTAACTAATCTGAAATGTGTGTATTTTACATAATGTTACCAAGGTAGTTGACAAAAACGAATGATTCCTTACATATTTCCTTCTTTAATATTTTAATTTACCTACAAAGTCAACTACATAGTTACAAATATTTTTTTTAATTGTCACAAAAGTGCTTCTTATTTTACGATACCTTATCCGTTATTCCTTTAGAAATATCCTATTTAAACTAATTAATAATAAAACTTATAGAGGCGTGTTTCACATGTTATATTGAGAAAGTGAAGTATTTTCCAAACTACGGTAAAACTTGAAGATTGGCACCAATGCACTTACCAAACGCGTACATCTCTTTCTACCCTACTGCCTACCGTCTCTCTCTTTTGCTTCCAGTGGTACAAAAGCAGTGCTTCTGACGCTAATGTACAGCGAGATCTTTGCTTTTAGAACGGTCTTACGGAATGGCTTATACATGGATCTAGTTTACAATATATAAGCAAAGAATGCGTTTTTGGGAATAATATAGGAATAAGTTTTCGGTCCTATATTATTATTTATTATATTAATAAATTGCCAAAGTTGGATTACACGGAAAAAAACTAAAATATAAAAAGTTGTTTGTATCTGTTTGGTTTATTGTTCCCAGGGTAGGCAATGCCATTTTGCCTATATTGTATGCACGCCACTGGTAAATACATAGTTAGTTTAAACCCCTGACGGACGTCGATATGTTATATAAATGTATGTAACCTCATATTTATTTTTAGACTATCTTCTGTGTTCTGTATGTGACCATTGTGTACTTAATGACGGCACAACCTTTGGAATTCTTCAGATTTGGAATGTTTTTGAGCGCTTGTTTATTGGTATCCTTTGTGGCTCAAAGCGTTGGGTTAGTAGTGGGAGCTGCTATGAATGTTCAGGTAAGATATTTTAATTGTTTTCAATTTATAGTAAACGTTGTTTCATCTGGAAATTGACTCTATACTTTTTACTGCTGGTTTCATGTATTCGCCACGCGAAACACCTCACCGGTCATTTTCAAACGGAACAATACAAAACATGAAACCATTTGACGTTGTCAAGGAAACCGTCGTGTTACATCTCACTTACTTCTTTTATATTGAGAAGGCCAGAGGTGCCACTATGTTCATCTTCCAGGGCGATGTCCATTCTAATTTATCGCCAAGCGCACTATTTTCATTGAAATCCTCGCTTCTAAGCGATATTTTAAGCGCCATTTATGTTGATTTCTATCGACAACACCATAGGTGTCATGTCAAGTCGCTTATGTGAGTCCGACAAAGATAGATATATAATTTGAACCGATCGCTCCTCTATTGTTTAACCTCTAACCCAAATTTCAAAACGTTTATTTGTACCACAACAAATAAAATTAATTTTTGAATACAAAAAATGTTAAAAGCCAGCTCAAACGTACGCAAAAAATTTTCTAAACAAATATTTTAGGCTATAACCAAAAGACACCTTAATATAATAAGTATAAAATCCCCATCGATTTTTGACAGAAAGTCGATCCTACTGATGACACCCGAGTATTTTATCGACACTTAGCATGGTACGAATATTCATAACTATACAAAGCGATGTCGCTAGAAATCGACCGCTTTTTTTTAAACAAAGTTGCGCTCCAGGTGTGGTTTGTTCCGATTATTTTCACATTTCATTTCAAATATAATGAGTAATATAGATCCATTTTTTAAAGTTTAAAAATAATAATTTTTGTATTGTAAATGAATTTTTGATTTTTTTTTTAAACTAAACAACTTCGCTTACACACAACGAAAATGTTTAAACTTGATTTTGTTAAAAAGAGATTCAATTGTTTTATCATTTGCATAATGTTATATATATTTTGGGTGGTCGCTAGAGGGTGCAGTTTGTAACTAATAAAAAGTGGAAAATCTCCCTAGTGCTTATTTTATTTTAAAAAATACAGTTATTTTTTAAGATCATAATTACACAGCAGGACTTACTTGATTTTAATTGATCATTTGTAAATTTAATTAATAATAACGTCACCTAGTGAGGAATTTTTGAATTGAACGCGCCGAATTATACGGCAAAGCGTAGTTTACGTTATTAAAAGGCAATTTTATATGACATTTTTAATAAATTTATTTCAATTCATATTAGCCTTAGAATTTCTACTGTGACTTAAATCTTGAAACATACATTTTATATAGATAGATTGATTATTGTAATCAAATTAAAACTTCTTTTTACTTACGTTTCTTAACTCAAACTTTTAGATGTGATTATGCTAACAGGAAAACTTCTTTAAAGTACGTAGGAATTCATTTAGACTAAAATTTTACATGGAAACAGCATATTACTTAGTTCACAACCAAAAATATTTTATTTTTAAATTATTTGAAAATATAAATATTTTGACCCCGAGTACTTTAAAGATGATATGCACAAGTAGAATTATTAATAAATGATGGCATTGTTTGGAAAAGTTAATAATAATAATAATAATAATAATAATAATAATAATAATAAGAAGAAATATCTTTATTTAAAATAATTATAAAAATAGACAATAGAAATGAATATTTAACCGTTCACTCTAAAAGTTGATATACTTAACACAAACAAGTTAAGTAGGTATACATTGCGAATATGGAAATTGGAAAACGACACACTGTCCAATATTTTTTTGTATAGAAAAGAGCTTAAAATATTTTTACCCGTGTCTTGTATTCGTTCAAAAAAAAAATTGTTCTGAAAAGTTTTAATACAAAATTTAGATTATTGTTTATTTTTCTTTTTCTAGAAAGGGTGGCATCATTTTAATTCTCTGCTACAAAAATACTTCAACATCAAAAAATAACATTTTTGCCCTTCGAACATAATATCGAAGAGCTGATTTTAAAGAATGAATATGCAGAGTAAAAAAAATAAACAAGGCCGATATTTGTCAGGTGTATTTTTCAACAATTCGTGTTTCAAAATTTGGTCATCGTCACTGAAATGTTTAGAGCAAGCACCAGCATTTTTAATTTTAAACCTATCGTTGCGTTTACACACACGCTTCCAAACACCTTGTATTTCCTTAAAATTGGACATCAGGCGTAAAACTCTTGCGTTTATTATCGACATTATACAACCATACCACACACCTCATTTTTCAGTCCCTGTACAAATCAGTTATCAGAAATAAACGACTGGTACATAATTCAAACTCTAACGTAAACAACGTAGAATATCGCAATATGGCGGTTTTTACTCACTAGGTGACGTCACAAAAGTCACGCCCACCTGCGCGGGATCATATATTCTTATAGTTGTATCATGTTTTACACCACAAGAATTTGTAGATCAGTCATCCCTAAAAACACTTTTTAATACTGAAACGTGTATCTAATTCTCATGATACAACTACATGAAGATATGACATCGCGCAGGTGGGCGTGACTTTCGTGAAGTTGAAAATGTTTTCAAATTTTATTGGTCATATTCTCGTTAAACAACAATTTTTTTATTTCAGAACGGTGTATTTCTGGCTCCTGTAATGTCAGTACCCTTCCTTCTATTTTCCGGCTTCTTTGTTTCATTTGATGCTATACCAATCTATCTACGATGGATTACCTATCTATCCTATATTAGATACGGGTTTGAAGGAACAGCATTGGCGACATATGGATTTGATAGGAGTAAATTACAATGCTTTATCCAGTATTGCCACTTTAAATCACCAACAACAACTTTAGAAGAACTGGATATGGTCGATTCAAGTTATACTGTCGATGCGATAGCCTTGGTGGGCATCTTCTTTTTCCTAAGAATTGCCGCCTATTTGTTCCTAAAATGGAAACTTAAAACCAACCGTTAAGCTGGTAAATAAGGAAATATTAGGTAATTTAAGTAAGGTACAATTTTATACAGCCACATATTTGATAGATAGTTGTAGGTACAAATTATACTTTATTATTCAATGTAATTTTATGCGCCTATATCAAGCTAGTTTTACATACATATCAGGTTTACCGGCCGAAAAATGTAAAAAGCCTAATGTACCTACCATATTTATATTTACAACTTCACGCTTGCTTCACAGAAAAGCGCCTGGAATACCAATCTACAACTTATTTCGGGTTTATTTCAACGATTTAAATACAAGTTAAAAATTTTAATCATACGCCTTTTCAGTTCAGTTTTTTGCTTACTGATTCTTCCCTTAACTAGTCTAACCACCTGCACCATCACCGAGCCTTTCTGACATTGTGAAGATCAGGATGCCCTTTCAGTCGAGGGTGATAACCTCCCCTCTTTAGAGAATTGCCTACCCTGTGTGCTTTCCACGCACGCAGGAAGTACAACGGTGTCTTCTTCTTTTCCTGAGACTAAGAAAATTGGATCCTCCTTAACACTAATTAGTGTTAAGGCCTTTTTACGTTACGTGCCATTGCAAGTTCAAGTAAATGGTCGTTTCAAATGGGAAAACTTGCATCAGCTGATTAAAACGTCGTCAAAGCGCATGCTTTCAGACGATTGAACCTAATGTAAAAAGGCCTTTATGTGCTTTCTCAGCAGACAGTGCTAGAGACCTGCACTGGCCGTGGTTTCATCACGGGCCTCTACACTGCCCACAGGTCGTGTCGGGCCACTTACAGCGGGTTGCACGCTGTTAGCTTAACCGCATATTAAAAGACAAAATTTAATCAGAGGGTAAGGCTAAGACTTACTCCGTGTTTGCTCAAAATTTCTTTAGATTTTGCAAAAGTTGGCAGCTGTCAGTGATGTTCGATCCTAGTTCTTGTAAAATATAAAGTGATTTCGCGCGAATACGAAGAAGGCCTTGTCAGCCTCTGATTAAATTTTGTCTTTTTAATACGCCGTTAAGCTAATCGAGAAATATAAGTCTTTGTGCAACCCACTGTTTTCGGGCCCTAATAAATTTTTTTCGGGAAGTTGGGCTTTTTGCATTTTAAATGTTATTTACGCTCACAATAATTTTACTTTTACTTCATCATCATATGGCACTTGACGAGTTAATAAATAGATTAAACGTTAAAATCTGTGACATTTAATCAGGAGCGGATCCAGAAAGTTTCCACGGAGTGAGTGAAATGTATATTCATATCGTTTATAACGTTCTCCGACGTCATCCAATCTCCATCTGTCTCGGTCATTCCACAAATCTTCATCGAGATTCCTCTCTCTTACTTCTTTGTCGATGCCTTCTCTCCAGCTTTTTATTGGTCTTTCTGGTCTTCTCCTGCCACTTGGTTGCCAGTCTAATATTTGTTTTGGCAGTCTGTTCTCGAGCATTCGCTGTACATGTCCGAACCATATTAGTTGTATACCTCTAATATTATCAGTTATTGTATTTGTTATTCCCATTATTTCTCTCACTCGCTCATTTGTGATTCTATCCCGTCTTGAAAAACCAGCTGCTCTTCTCCAGTAATCCATTTTATTAGCTCTCAGTGATTTTTCTGCTTTGTCTTTAAGTGACCATACTTCGGAACTGTAGGTTATTATACTGTTAACGATAGTATTATAAATTATTTTTTTATTTCTAAAAAAATGCTCTCCACTGCCTCACAGAACAAAACTTTTGTCCAAAGTAACTTCTAATAAGAAGGCTCGAGAAGGGGGGGGGCACCTTAGGCTTTTTAAATGTTTTGCCCAAGAACTGAGTCGCTGTAAAATAAGCTTTAAATAGTACTAGATAATTTAGGGCTGTGAAATTTTATCAGAATCCTCTTGCCAGTAAAATATTGCCCATGACTAAAAATTTGACATTTTTTTTGAGATATAAATTCCGTTTATTTGCTATTTCAAAAACACTTATTACCTAATAACATTTTTATATTTGTACTGTAATAGGTTAAGGGTATGTTTACATATTAAGTTTAATTATTGTTGTTGGGGCGATATAAGAATTTATTTTATAAAAATATACTTATTTACATAAAGATATTTTTCATATTTATTACTTACCTAATTAGTCACATCCATAGGGAGAACTCATAAAATTAAGTGCACAAATACATACAATAACGTAACGACTGATAGCCTACGGCTCGATACTAGGTTTTTTTTTTATGATAAAACACCTGCACTGTAGGAAAAATCCTTTAAGGCGCTCTGGGAGCGGTGCGAGTGCGAAAAAAGCGATTAACGTTGGTCTTGAAACGTTGAAGATTGTATTCATTGGGAAACACGACCTCAGGAAGATCATTCCACAAAGATGACGTTCTCCAGATGAAAGAATTCTTGAACAATGAAGTTAGGGTGTTACAAATTCGACATACCAGCATTGAAATCTCGGAAACCATAGGAGTTAGAGAAACGGTTAAATGGGGGCCAAGTTGTGAAATTTAGTGCTGATTATAATGTTGCTTTAAAAGTTTTCAAATTACGAATACTTCCGATTTTATTCGAAAAAAACCGAAATGTTGCAAAATCGTTTCTATTTTTTCCTGAGCTCATTTGACTAGCTATTTAAAAATAAATGACACTTTGTCGTTGCCACTTTTTCTCCTCTACAATGTGACGTTACTAAACTAAAGATCCGTCGTTTCGTCTCCGAGCGGCCATCGCCAACTTAACTTTTTTAAATACGGACCTGGATTTTTTTAAACCGATTTTTATACCCTCCTACCCTCAAAATGTAATGGCGATATTACTTTTTCATAATAATGAATTGTCCTTGCTTATTTTTTTAAATTAATATTTTGTACACTTCTTGTCAATCCGGTCCTGGCAACGAATCGCAATATTAATTAAAAACTTTATTTTATTTAAAACATTCATACATAAGTAATATAATTTATTTTATAAGAATTTTCTAATATATCTCAATTTACTAATTATAAATCCTAATTTTCTGAAGTTCAAAGAGATTGCCGTTTTGCTCAATAAAACGATCGATTTTTCTTCCAATTTTGGCGACAGCCCTTTCAACCTATCTTCTCCTTATCCTACCAAATGCAACCTGTATGCGTTCTTCCATGGTATCTACGTCATTTTTATAAATAACATTTTTTTAAAATAAAGTTTTTAATTAATATTGTATATTCGTTGCCAGGACCGGACTGACAAAAAGTGTAAAAAATATGAATTTAAAAAAATAAGCAAGGACAATTCATCATTATGCGAAAGTAATATCACTATTACATTTTGAGGATAGAAGGCTTTAAAAATCGGTTTAAAAAAATCCAAGTTCGTATTTAAAAAAGTAAAGTTGGTGATGGCCGCTCGGAGACGAAACGGCGGATCTTTAGTTTAGTAGCGTCAGTTTGTAGAGGAGAAAAAGTGGCAATGACAAAGTGTGATTTATTTTTAAATAGCTAATCAAATGAGCTCAGGAAAAAATAAAAACGATTTTGCAAAATTTCGGTTTTTATCGAATAAAATCGGAAGTATTCGTAATTTGAAAACTTTTAAAGTAGCATTATAATAAGTACTGAATTGCACAAACGTTGCCCCTATTTAACCGTTTTTCTAACTCCTATAGTTTCCGAGATTCCAATGCTGGTATCACCCTGTATGCTCTTGTTTGGTCTACTAAGCCAACTTCAATTAAACTAATGTTTTGACTGTATTTTGTGATAAGGTGGCTTTTAACGTGGAATCAAAATGAATTAATTGATTGTGTGTCCCATTTCGATCTCTCAGTTTTTCTCTAAGAACCACTGTGCGGCGTGCGTCGACCCGTCGGCGGACTAATCAGAGCCCCTATAGCTTAACATGGTTTCCATACAGTGGCGGTCCCAATAACATTGTTATTTTTAGGTTTCACCCATTATTTTAATATTATAACACTTGTTTTAAGTTATTAATAAGAAACATACCGGGTGGTCCATCCTGGTTGAAAACATTCCATATCCCCATGCAAGTTTTAGACTATCCAAATATTTTCTCCCAGCCAGTTGACTTAAGAGCGGGGTTGTTGAGAGACTTTTTTAGCGCCTCTGTGTGGTGAGTGCGCATGCGGAGTTTGAACAATTTTGGACAACCCGATCTTAACTTATTTGAATAGAATTGCGGTTGGTTTTTCATTGGAATTCAACAGGTGATGTTGCGGACACCAGCATTGATTGGACTTGTCAACCTGTGATTTGTCATTGTCAAATGAAGACAACAGGGAAAAAACTTGTCAAGTCATTTTTTTAAAATCTTTTTACAGGAAACGAATTTTAAGATTAGAAACGCTATGATAGCTACACAACTTGCAAAATGATTATTTATTTACTATCATATTAAAGCTATGATATTTTTCCACGTCCCTCTAGAAACTGGTAACTAAATATCTATCTATTACTTTACTAAAATGTGTCTAAATGACAAAACACCCAGAGTACAGGGGAAAAAGGTGTTATATCGCCGATTACGTCTTGACTTATCACGTTCTTTTATTGTATAGTGTATTAATTTTAACATTTTAAGGAAATTATTAATTTATTTAATAAATTTACACTGTTTTGTTCATCTACGTACAGTGTAGTCTAAAACTATTTCTAAAAATATTTATTCAGAAAAAAAAAGTTCTCTTTTCGGTTCTATTTTTGTGGGATGTGAAATTATTATCCATTGTATCCATGATGGATTCTCACAACACAATAATACAACTAATAGGTAGGTATCATACCGTTAACCATCCTTGCCAAGACATAAACAACGACTTAAAAACGATTCATTTAAAACCGCGAGATCGCGACAAATATGACTTAACACTTTTTTCAATGTACCGCGCGGACATAACGCGTTTTTCCCCAGTACAGCAATATTTGTTATTGGTAATACGACCGACTCGTCACGTTTTTCCCCTGTATGTGTTTATATATGGATAATATATAATTCAATCTATCAGTTTCTCTGATTAGTTTCATTTCAGAAATTTCTTGACTTAACACGTTTTTCCCCTGTGGTCTTCAAATATAATTTGAAAGTATTCGATTTTTTACTAGTAATAATTTTTAACCTAGATACTTATTATAAGTTGCACAATAGAAAAAAAGTCACTGAGAAAATGGTACTATGAGGCGAAAAGCTTAAGTATTGTACCTGATATGTTTTCCGTTTATTTCCCTGATTTATTTATTTATTTATTTATTTGCACAAATAGGATGCCAACAGGCCTCTGGCCCAAATTCGGCACCCACGAATTACAATTGGTGTACAGATTTTAATTTCTTAATACTAAAGTTATATTTTAATAATAATTATGAAAAACCGCGTGATTTCTAAGCTTTCTCCTAAAAGTTAGTAGAGATACATTAAACAAATCAATATCATGGTATGAAGCGTTATAAAGTGAGGTTATACGACTTATAGGCGAGTGTTTACCTAAATTAGTTCTATAAAAACAGTTTGCAAATAGGTGAGTATTACGAAAATTACGTGAGGGGATATTAAAACCTATACCGGATAGCAAATTTGGAGCATCTATATGGTTATTGACGATTTTAAATAGAAAACGAACATCAGCTTGAATACGCTGGCGCTCGAGAGGTAATAACTGGAAAATCCGTCGAAGTTCTGGTAAATTAGCATGAAGATCAAGGACACCGGTGCTTTTAAAGTTTAAAAATCTAAGAAATTTATTCTGAATAATTTCCAATCTGTTTTTATATACCGCATACTGAGGCGTCCAGACGACAGAGGCAAAACTAAGTCTACTATAAACATATGCAAAATACAGAACCTTTAAAGACTGCAAAGAAGACACAAATTTGCATGATCTAATTATAAAGCCTAGCATGCGATTACATTTGTTAGCAACATAATCAATATGCTCATTGAAAATCATTTTTTTATCATAACCAGCACCAAGATCCTTTATTTTACCTACTTCTTTAAGTAATATCCCATTAAAATTGTAACCATAAGAAAAAATATTTACATTTCTTGAGAATGAAATAAATATACATTTATCTAAGTTTAGAAAGAGTTTGTTTAAAACGCAATATTGAAAAAAATAATCTAGTTCACCCTGAAGCAGCAAGCAGTCCCCGATACTCCCTATGCTGAGAAAAATTTTCATATCGTCCGCGTAAAGTAAAATTTTACAAAATTTAAAGCATATTTTCACATCGTTTAAGTATATAATGAAAAATAAAGGCCCCAAATGGGAGCCTTGGGGCACACCAGAAGTCACGTTATAAATAGGAGACTGGTGACCGTTCACTGCAACAAATTGTGATCTATTAAATATATAAGAGGTTATCCACTTAAGGAGATCCCCACATACACCAATTTGACTCAGCTTAGCTACCAAAATATTGTGATCAATTTTATCAAATGCCTTACTGAAATCGGTATATATGGAATCCACCTGAATTTGACAGTCCATGGAAGAGAGGATATACTCAGAGTAAGATGCTAGGTTAGATTCAATTGATCGTTTGGGAAAAAATCCATGCTGTTCCTCAATGATCCTACCAAGTCGGCAATACAAAAAATTATTACTAAGTTTGAGGCGTAAGACAATCAACTGCAAATGCACGGTACAGAATCATGAGAGAACTGAAGAAAATAATGATAGGAATCTTAATATCTTACTTCATTTCGAATAAAATAAAAATACCAGCACTAAAACTCTCGGGTAAAAAACAACACACCACAGTACTGCAAACTTTGAAAAGGCATAAATATCATTCATATAAGTATCAAAACCAATAAGAGGTGCTAGAAGGGGATAAAGAGTGTTTTTTGTTTTGAAATCATGGAGCGAGCTAACAAAAGATATTTTTTACAAAATATTTGCTTCCAAGACGATTGAACGTTTACATTAAATAATGAGTCGAATATACAAAATTATCGGTATGGCTACAAAATATCATCATCTTGCATGCACTCGAACCCAATACCCTCAGAAAGTGAATATTTGGGCAAAAATTTTTGAACATCACATCATTGGACCATTTTTTTTACTGAAATCTTGGGTGGAATATTTAGATCTTCTTCAAAATCAAATTGGACCCGCACTGGATGAAGTCGCTGATAAAAATCAGGAGATTTGGTTCCAAATGGATGGTTGCCCGGCCCACAATTCGCTTGTGGTACCAAATATCTAAATAATGCCTTTAATGGGCACGTTGTCGGTCCAAACTCAACAATTAATTGGCCAGCTAGGTCTCCTGACCTCTCACCAAACGACATCCTCCTTTGGGGGCTTTTAAAAAAATGTCTTTATAAAAATGTTAGATTTGAAAATTTAGAGCAGTTAAAAAATTCAATTTTAATGCACTCTGAAAGAATTACCCAGTACCAACTCGCTAATTTCGTAGAGAATTTTACGATCATTTAGGATATTGTTTAGTAGCAAATGACGATTTATTTAAACATTTAATTATAATATAACAATATTCCAAACGATTGTACAGTTTTCTTAAAATAACATTTTTAGTTTTTTTTTATATAGACAAATTGTTTATTTTTAAACGCCCTCTTATGTTCTTCCCCTTTTAGCAATTCTTGATGATTTTAATACTATTTAATAGGATTTATTGTAAGTAAAATAATTCGTTTTGTATTAAAAGATCCGTTTTGAAAATAATGTTCGTTTTAATCGAAACTATTTGTTAAATCCAGTGAAAATGTATCTGTTAAAGATTTTTAAAAAGCCTACCGTTTGAAAATTACATTTGACAATGATAAATCACAGGTTGACGAGTCCAATCAATGTCCGCAGCATCCCCTGTTGAATTCTAACGAAAAACCAACCATAATCCTATTTAAATAAGACCGGATTGTCCAAAATCGTTCAAATTCCGCATGTGCACTCACCACACAGAGACCCTAAGAAAGTCTCCCTACAACCCCGCTCTAAAGTCAACGGGGGAGCAAATATTTGGACAGTCTAAAACTTGCATTGGATTGTTTCCAACCACGATGCACCACCCGGTATTTGCTATTGTTTGGTTTTGTATAAATAAAAAAATCTTAGCCCCTCCTTGACAAATTCTGGGACGGTCACTGCTTTTCCTAAAGGCAGGTTATTGGGATTAGAGCTCTCCCGCACCGGCCACCACTACTTCGAAGATATGTTTTTCTCTTCTGACTTACTCAATTTAAAAAGTAACTTCTCTTTTAATATTGTTTATTGTTATATATTCCAAAATAAACACAATAGATTAAAATTTAAACTTGTATCGGGTTAATATTAGAAATAGTATTCGTATAATTTTTTAGAAAATGCATTAAAAATTATTATAAGCATTTTGAGCTATTTTAAAATTCACATATTTCCGAATTGCTATCGCCATCTTTTTCAAAGGATGGTTTTTCGTCTAATGATGTAGTATTAGAATCTGTATTTTCTGCTGTCTTCATTTCCGAAGTAACCGCATTGCTGGTTGTACTTGTATTAAGGGTGGATGTAACATTTTCTAACTTATCGTGGATCATTGATAGAGCATTCATTTGTCTTTTTAAATTTTCTGCGGGTATATCGCATCTGGGCACTATAAAGGAAATAGGTAATTACAAAACAATAAATAAATCTGCTTAAAATATTAGTAGATATAGTTGCTCGGTGCTCAATGTGCTCGACCACTTTTTTGACTGGGCGACCTCCTACCAATCAGTGACCTGGAAGGGGTAGTCCGGGTGAGTCAACCAATCAAGAAATAATGGAGTGTGCATTGAGTGCCAACAGAGCTAGTAACTTAAGTAACTAAATACTTTTTAGTATCTAGTTACTTAAAGTAACTAGATACTTAGTAACTTAGTTCTTTTTTGAATCATGCCAAAAGTAACTGTAACTTCGTTACTTTTGAAAAGTAACTTGTATCTAGTTACTTTTTAGGAGTAACTATACACTTAAAAAAAAGTAAGTTAGGTACTTTCAAAGTTCCTCTAGGATACCAATTATGCACACGTGCCTTCCATCAGATGATGACCAAGGGACGATCGACTGCCGTTAATCAGATTTTCACGAAGAGACGAGCGGCGAGTCGCGAGCGTCAAACAGCAAACTGGTTGAAACGCGAAATTTCTTGGAAAGCATTTTATTCTACTTGTTCGTTGTTCGAATTAACACTTCTTAGTTTAGTTTTCTGATAGTAATAGTGGTAGTGTGTAGGTACAGGAAAATGAGTTATCACTACCTGGTAAATTTATGGTATCTGGTTCAAAAGCATCTTAGTTACTTTTAGAGTTTCGTAGTTACAATTAAAATAACTAGTTACTCAAAAGTATCTTAGTTACTTTTAGTAACTAGTTACAATCAAAGTAACTAGTCACTTTAAAAGTATCTTAGTTACTTTTAAATTATCGTAGTTACAATCAATGTAACTAGTTACTGTAAAAGTATCTTAGTTACTACAACTAGTTACTTTAACTAAGTAACTAAGAACTAAGTTACTTTTAGGTAAAAGTAACTATTCCTTATAAGTATCTAGATACATTTGTGCAAAAGTATCGAAAAAGTAACTAGTTACTTTTCTGAAGTAACTTTCACAGCTCTGAATGCCAACTACAGTATTCACAGTGGTTCTTTACTAGTGCGTCATTGTTCAACGAATAAGCCACAACGTGATATACAAGTTCCCATCTTTATTTATTATAATAATAAAGGTAAATAAAAACATAACTCAACGTCTTCCAAACACTATTTTGTGGCACAATACGTCGTTGTCAATGAAACGTGCTAGACAGAGAAAAAATTGTAAGGAAGAGTTGCAGATTGATTTGACCATATAATTTTATTATTTTTTGAAGTTGGTCCATTGACTTCCGACGTCATCGTTTTTTTGATTGTCATAATTTTTTTACATTTATTTATTCGTAAAAATAGTTCTTTTCGGAGCTTTTATTATCGTTCTCTTGCGTTTCCGGTAAGTAGTTTATGACACGTATTTATTTGTTGTAAAAATTTCTAACTTTTATTGGTATGTTGCGACAAAAATTACGGCGGTTGCTAAAGTAAATGAAGATATCTATGCTAAAAATACTTAAATAAAATACTTTGTTGATACAAATATTGTGCAAAATGTTTTTGAACAATCTATTAAATGTATGGATAACATTGGTTTTAAATTTTTGATTCAAAATTTTTTTTTATTAGGAACCCGTACGTCGCAACATTAGGCACATCTATTATGAAATTAGACTTTGTTTCAACCATATTTCTTCTATTTGATTCGTACGATTTTAATGAGTAATCATTCACTGAGAATACTGAATATCTACTAATATTAAATCAAAGGCAATATAAATTTTGAACTGCAAATATCATTAAAACAGTAATCGTTATGCAAGGATAAAGATGGTTTTACAAATATAGTTTTTTGTGCCTTACTTTAGGGCCCATTACCATCCTGTGAAAATCAAGCGGTATACAGGGCGTTCCAAGTTAACTCCGCTGTGAAATGTGAAAAGTTAGAAAAATTGTACCCTAACATGCACATTTTAAATTTATTTTGTAGTGATGATAACCGTGAAACTAAACAAAGTTTTTTTTACTATTACTGTTAAAAGACGCGGGGAAATACTGAAAGCTTGCAATTGACCGCGACCCAGTTGGAATCGTACCCGTGTTGCTAACCATTTCAGCGTTGAAATCTCTACATTCAATTACAAAAGGGCAACATTAGATTAGGGGGAATATAATTATTTAATAATAATATGTGATTATGTTTTTCTACTTTTTTTTATTTATAAGTTTAGCAAAACTACCACATTATTCTGAGAACAAAACACGATCTTGGGACGTCCGCTAGGGTTTATAATGATGTTTATTTATTTATTTAGACAAACAAGGTTACTCAACAGACTGTTTGGAGCAGACCAATTATAGAGTGACACAGATTACAAAAAAAATTACAAAGTTCGGTAGAAGTACACAATAAGTTTAACTAAAGAAGAAAAGGCTATTTTGTACAATCAAATAATAAATCCAAATACAAAATTATAAAGCTAAAGATACGCGAGTGATAGCCATGCACTTCCTAATCAAAGGATAATAGATATTTTTTTCTGATAAGTTTTTTAAAGGCACATAAGTTAGTATTAAATAGGTCAATGCCTATATCACCCTTTACAAGATCGTTGTATGTTCTCATGCAACGTATGAGAGGAGAGTTAGAAAGGTAATTAGTTGTAAAAGCAGGGACGCTAAAAGTTAGCCTGTTCCGAAGTATGTATGGGTTAGCATTAAAAAGTACATAGTTTACGCAAAATTCAGAGTCGATGAGGTTATTTACTATCTTATAAACAAAGAAAATGTCAAAACACTGCCTTCTGGACCTTAGCGATTGCAAGCTATAGAATAACAAATTCTCGTTATACGAGTAAAAGTGCCGTTGTCTATTGTAACGAAAATTAAGAGCATTGATGAACTTATTTTGGACACTTTCAATTCGATCCATATATTTGTAATACATTGGATTCCAGACTGTTGACGAGTACTCCAGAGTACTTCTTACCATGCTGCAATATAAAGTAATTAACGATGCAGTGCTCTTAAAGCCCTCAGTAGTTCTCAGGATCAATCCTAAAATGGGCAACGCTTTCCGAATAATACCTTCTATGTGGGACTCGAACAACAGTTTGGAGTCCAAGGTAACCCCCAAATCTTTAACCATATTAACACGTTTTAATTGTATATTATTTAAGCTCAAATATATATTTGGATTTCTTGAGAGGTCTAACTTAGAAAAAACAATGTAGTGACACTTATCAACATTTAAATTCAGACGATTCAGTGTGCAGTATCCAGATAATCTGTTAATGTTCCCCTGCAGTTTCAATCAGCAAATCTTAAGGTCGTCAGCATATAAGGAGTACACACTGTTAGAGTCCAGAAAACAGGTTCCTATGTCATATAAAAATAATACAAAAAGCAGGGGACCCAAGTGTGAACCCTGCGGAACTCCAGATGTCACATCCAGGCAGACCGACCTTGCTCCATTAATAGCTACATACTGAGTTCTATTTTGCAAATAATTTTTTAAAAGATCGAGAAGCCCGCCCTGCACACCGAAGTTTCCAAGTTTTACAGCCAAAGTGGGGTGATGGACCTTGTCAAAGGCTTTGGAAAAGTCGGTGTAAGCAGCGCAGGCATCACGACCATTCTCCATTGCCTCGTATGTTCTCTGAACGAAGGGAACAATGTTGGTTAGAATGGATCGACCCCTGCTGATTAATGTCGATTTTGCTTTTAATTTGAAAAAATTATAGAGCTTATGGTATTCTACTAGTCAAGCCTTTTCATTTAATATCCATATCGAGGGGATTGGGGATTGTGGCCATCTTTTAGGGTATGCACCATATTGGATTTAGAACGTTATTAAATATAAAATGTTGCATTATTACCGAACTTTTATACATAGATATGCAAAATGTTAAAGCTTAATTATAACTAGTCGAAATTTTGATTAAAAGATTTGAACTTAAATAATAATAAAAGCTTGTTATAATAATGTAGCTTTTAGCGTATGCATCTCATTCACTCACTCTGTTCTCGTTGCCTCACGCCCACGCGATAGCCATAAAGAAGAAAATAAGGTTTGATCCAAGGGTTGACAGTGACGTGAACTGGAATGGAATAATGCTTAGTGATTCTAGTTTACCAGCTACTAAAGTTTGTTTTTTAAGCCATAAAGAACTAATAAATTTTACCTCGATTTGTTGTACATAGTTTCTTTAAGTTAAGATTCATAAGTTCCATCTGAACTTCTATAATTTCTTTTGTCAACTCCGTATTAACTGTGATATAACAATTTGGTCTAACTTCTTTTAAAATGCTGCTTAGAGTTTCTAGTGCGTCGTACCTCTTTTTTTGAACTGAGTATTCCGAGTCGACATCTTTTTCATAAAATGCAACGAACCTGTAAAATGGGTAAGTTGTGGGAAAAAATTACCTATTTTTATTTTTTAGGTTTCAAAAAAGGTATAACACGCGGTCTACTTTAATGTTTAAGTCGAAATATTTACACGCCAACAAATCTCAATTCGCTGCTTACTTTGAAACTCAAAAAATAATTTTGGATTTATAACCTTTAGGTACAGGGTAGCACACTCTCAACGCAGGATGCCATAGTGTCTAAACTACTTAACTTTTTATTATTTTTTAAAACAGAGTTATAGGAAGGCATTAAACCTACGCTATAAAATTATTTAAAATTATACAGGGTGTCTAAAATAGTCAAGGCGTAACAAACAACTTTTTTATTTTAATGGAACATCCTATACAGGGTGGCCGTTTAATGTGGGAAAGTGCAATAGTTCCGTTACTATTTCACATGCATAAGAAATATTAATATAAAAGTTAAAGAGCAGTAAGTAAGGTTGCCACCTCTCCCGGTTTTCCGGGAGTCTCTTGGAATCGGGTCTTAACAAGGGTCGGTCTCCCGTCTCCTGGGTTCATATAATTTCTCCCGGAAATACAGTTTACAAAACGCTGCACCTTTCATGCAAACTTTCTAAACCAGACATTTGTGTGTTCGATCTAATGAAAAATACAAATTTAAAATTAAATAGAAACCCTTTTATTCTGTATTAAGCTTTGAATATATTTTCCGAAATTTTTGTTAACTATTATTATTATTATGCCGAAGGTTCTTTTTTATGTTACCTTTCATGGATTTTTTGTTTATTTTGTATGTAAATAAACGTATTTGCATTCAATTTTTTTTTATCACTCCCGGAATCGTTGGTAAGGAAGGTGGCAACCCTAGTAGTAAGTGAGTTAAAACGCAAAATTATTTTCAACTATAGGGTGACTCAAAAAAGCGGAACAAGAAAGAATGTATTTTTTTAAATAGAACACTTTTTAGATTTTTGCCTTTTTGAATTATACTTAGACAGGCTGCTGCGTCCAAATGTTGCATCTTAGAAAAAAACTGTTATCACTTTTCTATTTTAGTTTTTATTTACTACCTAAAAACACTCACACTCATTTTTGGTTTAACGGTTAAACCTGTAAAACCGGTTTTCCAAGTTTAACTGTTTTAATGCTCAATCTTGAAAGGTCCTTATGTTTTGAAATTAAATTTATTTTTCAATTATCAAAACCAAAACAAAACAGTAAACTCAAAAACTTAACCACAAAACAAAGGACAGGCCGGCAAACGCTTTAAACCACGGCTAGACTAAAAAATGTTCAGCTCTGTTTGTATACGTAAACACGCTCTAAAAACTATAGCAGATATTCCGGCCTAGAAACAATTCTCACTTGCCATTGATCTCATGGCTCAAGGTCGACCACTTGTTTTGTGACGTATACCGCCAGTACTGCAACGAGAAGTATTAGTAGCGTGTAGTAAGAAATTCGAAGGATGTAAAGCCGCGACTGAGTGCGGACAAGACAAACCACATGGATAAAAATTATACTTAGATAATATAAAAAAATAAAAACTATTGTTTTGCAAATATAGGATAATCAAGACAAAAAATAGAAATATATAAATATTTTCATATTATCAGAACAGGTACTGCAGCTCTTATATACTGGTGTATGTTGGGTTTAATGTAACATTGGAAAGCAGTCTTAAGCAAAAAATTCGTACCTGTACAACTCGCTCAAATCTAAACATAGATTGACGTACTGTAAAGGATAATCTCTTAGGGTATAGTACAATCTAGCTCTTTTAATCCATTTCTGCATTACAGCAAACAAACTTTTGGCTGCTTGTAAATTTTCTATTAAGGTTGGAACAGTTGGTATTTCCACTTCCAATCCTTTGAAGGGTAAAGTTGAATTATGTTCAGGCTTTGCTGGTGGTTTTTTAGCTATCAAAAATAATACTACATTTGTAAGCATATTGCATTGAAGATAAGTATACGATAAATATATTTTGCGAGACTAAACGATATTCTTCATTTAAGAGTTTGAACAGGCTATGTGGTTTGAACCCGGTGAAATTCGTGGAAAATATCAAATCTCTAAAAAAAACACTTTATAAGTTACTTTAAAATCATATAATGATCTGTATATTTTAGAGAATCATTATTTACTTATCCTAAAAGGATACCGTACGTAAGGCAATAATAATAATAATAATAATAATTGTTTTTATTATTATTATTATTATTATTATACAACATTGTATAGTTTTGGTCGGGTTAGGTTTGGGTGTGTTCGGGTTTGTTAGGTATGGGCGAACGAATCCTACTAGTTGGGGCGAGAAAGTTCGGTGTGGGTACAGTTGAGCACACAACAATATAAGATATGTATTGAAACAAAATACACAATGACTTATTTGAGGACACAGACAATACAATTATACAGGGTGACAATTTGAAAACGAACAGCATTTAATATTGCCTCTACCAATGATAGTATGAAAATTTGGCGAAACACGTCAATTGATATATCCAGGGGGACATTTTTTAAGACATTTGTTGTCGTGTTACTTTCAACCCCCTAACCCCTGGGCACCTACCCCTAAAATTTTAAATGGCAACCCCTATTTATTTTGCCATTTTTGTGTTCCTTATAAAATTCTACATAAACTCTGTATCATTTTTTTTTTTCAAAATATGTAATTATTTTATTTTTTCTAGTGGCGATATCAAAGACGAAATGTAAATAAATAAAGGAATTTGGAATGTATTTCTACATTTCGTCTTCGATATCGCCACTAGAAAAAATAAAATAATTACATTTTTTGAAAAAAAAAAATGATACAGTTTATGTAGAATTTTATAAGGAACACAAAAATGGCAAAATAAATAGGGGTTGCCATTTAAAATTTTAGGGGTAGGTGCCCTGGAGGTTAGGGGGTTGAAAGTAACACAACAACAAATGTCTTAAAAAATGTCCCCCTCGATATATCAATTGACGTGTTTCGCCAAATTTTCATACTATCATTGATGGTAGAGGCAATATTAAATGCTGTTCGTTTTCAAATTGTCACCCTGTATATGATAATGAAAAGATACACTCAGTATGATGATCATCATTAGGTACATTTATTAGAAAGTAATTGACTTGCGAACATTTGTTTACTTTTTTAAAAAACTCCACTTACATTTTTCTCCAAAAATTTCCACTTCGTCTTCAGTTTCAAGATCAGCCAAACATTTAACTTTACGACTGGCTTCGAAAAGTTGTAAACCATAATAAACCCACGTTCTTGCTAAATCTGCTTGCATCGAAAATACTTCTGGGTTAGGAATCAAACAGGCTTCTAAAGGATTTAAGATTGTTTCCGCTGCTGCTAAATGATATCTATAAAGAAAGAAGACATACCGGATGTTATGGAAATGGCTCATAGTTAAATGGGTAACTTTTGGGGTGCTTCAGCTTAGAGAACTCCATATTTTCTTTATATCAACCATCTAATAAGCAGTGTCGGCTCGCGGTCTTAAAAAAATTGTGAAGAGCTAGGTATATTGCGTGTACTTAAACACAGATTGACTAAAAACCTGTGTAACAAAACGTCTCACTTGTCCTCATCTGTCCAACGACTAAATGGAGTTTCCAACATATTCCAAATTATGTCCTTATTTGGGTTAATTTTTAAAACACACAACTAAGTAGGTACGTACACTACTGAATTAACTGAAAAATAAAAACAAAACTTTTTAATCACACAGTAAATCACGTAAAAACGATATCTATAACCGTAAGTTTCGCGAAGCCTCAAAATAAATACCTTAAATTTAGGCGAACCAATGCTAAAACAATGGTGCATATATACGACTGATCTATTTTTAAATTGCCCTTCATCATAATGCAAATTGTTACATGGTGTTTGCTTGACTGACTTCACATAACCATAGCGACGGTGAATATCAAAGCCATGTTGGGCGTTGGGTCTTCACTTGCTTTGACCTAACGGACATCGGTCAGGTGGGGCGCGCCAAAATGCACGAGTGTTTATAATTATTGCCCATCGGAGTTAACCGTGGCCCTACATTTGGATTAAATTAACATTATTAATTCGAACATAATTATTTTTAAGGGCTAAAATGGTATAGCTGTATTGGTACATTAATATTTAATATTGTCGAAAAACTTTCCTCCTGGTTTTATTTTTTTATTTCACCCACTTCACCTGCCGAGCCGCTACTACTAATAAGTTGAATAAAGTGCAGACCTTTTTTGTTTAAAGTCCCTCGTTGGGTGCAAAATATTTCCATTGTTTATATGCTACCAATTTTTGCCAAGGGGAATTTTATACCAAGGGGCTGGTAAATCTTCCCCCAAATGACTGAGGTAGTTGATAATGATAATTTAAGCAATGTTATAAAACGTGGAACGAACATATTGGCCTGGCAATCCTCTTTTTAACAGTTTTCTTAAGATGTTCACTAGAATTTTTCCTGTAGTTGTCCCCCGCCCTGAGACCTGCTAGCTCATGTTGCCCACCCCCTAGAGACGGCTAATTAAAAACATGAAAATCATTCTTAAGGCTTCAGACCTATGGTCATATCACTTTAACTTGATAAAGATTACAGAAAAAACAATTGAAGAAAAATTAATTCAATTGGGTGAATCCATGGCCAAATTAAACGATAACATATTTGTCGAATTAGCCGTTTTCCTTTTACTCACAGAAGAAAAAAGGGTTTGTTCCTTTTACTTATAGAAAATTTTAAATTCAATTGAAGACATCAGGTTTATATCCATCTTTTTCACATTTGACATTTTGCATAATACGAGACAAAAATGACTATAGTTATTGTGAAAAACGAACAATGTGTTGTTTTGTACCAAAGCTATTGTGATCTCTTGGGTTTCAGAAATGTTTTCTTGGTTGCCTACTTTCGCTAACAAAAAGGCCCAGTTTCTCAACAAAATAGCCTTAAATTCATTTAAAAAATACTTTTTGGGAATTAATATTAACTTTTGAGTATTCGTGATGGTAAAGTTTTTTAAAATTAATTACATTCTTTTCCAATTTCCAGTAATAAAATAGTAACGTTGTTGGCAATCATTGAATAAAGAACTTTATTCAATGGTGGCAATACTGTAGGAAATTTTTCTGACAAGCCGATATAACATAACCTCAAAAAGTCAAAAAATAATAAAAGTTTTAAGGTCGATTGGGGCCCTGTTAAATATTATATCAAAAAATAATGTAAATAAGTGTGTTGGAAAAGGATTTACCTACAACAAAGGTAAATACAGATTTTCATTTTGTTAGATTTACATTATTTTTATGCTTTAAATGTTGTAGAAATTGTGCAGAAAAAAGTTGAAGACTGGAGATTTTTTAAATAAGTGAACAGTTAAACATAAAATCCAGTTTAGAGGTAGGTATTTACACGTGTTATATTCCTAATTTGCATGAAACTTTTAGTACATTTTACCATTTTCAATACCCATGTAGGTAGATAATATTTTTGTTCTCGGTTAGTTCAATAGAAATATATTTTAAGTCTCATATCTTCAAGTCTGGCACCATTTTGATCACTCTTTCAGAAAAAATTAATAAAAACTGGTGTATGCATGCATAGGATCTCTGAAATAAATGTTTTTTTCCTATTTTTGGGGGTTGATATGATATGATGTGCTCTATGCAAATATTTCAAGTCATGGACGCAATAATAAATTACTAACTGTTTTACACTACACAACTTTTTTTGATGTTACATTATATCAGCTTAAAAACACATTAATTAATATAATTTTCTGCATAATAGGTATATACTTTACATTAAGATCGAACCACAAACCTGAAGAAATAATAATTTTTATCTGAAAATCCCCATTTAAAATGTAATTGTGCTCAATATAACCTTTTAAAGTTTATCATGTCAGTACATGTATGTTTGTTATGTCCCGGGATATGTTTGTCAGCAACTGCACTACCAATTTAATTTTTTTTTATTTTGTAGAAAAGATTCCATGATGGTTACATACAAGATGACATGTAAAAACTTTAAAATATAGTGTTTCAGATCATGGACAACACATCTTATAGGAAAATTTGTGTAAGTTATTTAGTTACACCAGGAAATCTATGGAAACCCCTCGGGAAAACCTAAGACAAATTAACTTAAAGCTGACACCTGTGCTTTTCAATAGCTTTGGAAGTCCCATATGAGATAGTAATAGTCCCTATATTTCCTTCCTATCGAACATCAAAAATACTTGCACATGTTCTAATTCTAATTTTTTATCAGCTTTTTAATTAGAATTGCATGTTGCAGTAATAATGTTACAAGAATTTTTTATTTTTATTTTTATTAGCATTTGTTAGCAGGCTCTTAGATGTTTCCTTTACATACATTTGTATCTGACAATTTTTTTTTCTGTTTTAGGAAAACAACTTACAGTTAAAATGATTTATTGATAAAGCCGAGGATAAAACGATATAATTCCAAAAAAATCAATATCATTGCATGTCATGACATGGTGAAAATAATGGGGAGACTAATGTCAGGTTGCATAAAGAATTTTCATAATAAATAACTAACCAGCCACTTTGACGGTGGCATACATGATATTGGCAGAAAAACTTTTTTCACAATCACATAGATCTGGTTGGCAAGTTTGATTGTGAGTAAATTATGCCTACCAATGTCATTTATGTCAGAGTCAAAGTTGCTGGTTAGTTAATTGTTGTTAAAAATCTTTGTGCAACCAAATATATAAGTTTTAAATACACTAATTTGATTTTCAAAACCCATATATCTTCATCAAAATTCAATCCATTCCATTTTCACTTCAATGGGTAGGCTGTCTTTTGGACCACTTAGTACAATGTGTGTTACTTCACTTTATGTCTTTTTTATACAGCGTGATCGTTAATAGTCATAGTCAAAAAAAAAAAATTTGAAATTTGTTTATTAAAAAAAAATAATTTCCAAAAATCGTTATTTTTTTAGAACCATTTATGAAAAGGAAAGACCTATCGTCGTGACAAAAAAAAGGCATTTATGGACTAATAAATTACTAATTTGGGAAGCACAAGAAAGCATGTTTATAGAATATGTTGTCGACATTCAGAGACGAGCCGCCTTAAGGCGAACGTCTAGGAGTAGGGATACAATTTCCTACTAAAACGATAGTACAGTGCGCACAAGCCCTCTGTCTATTACTCCATTTTAACTTAGTATGTCGAATCTGTGATATTATGTAGTGTGAATAAATTTATATACCGAATAAACTGTGTCTACTTTCAACAATAAACCACCGGTCACATCTAAGACATAACAGAATATATACTGACTTAAACACAGGACTAACGTTCTTGAAGAAGAATAAAACAGAAGGCTTCCTATTAGATAAGGACCCTCTTGTACTTAAGTTCAAAAGTCATAATTGTGAAAGTTCGAGTAATATTTATTTATAAAGATTTTAGTAGAGTCATCGAACAAATATATTTTTTTAAATAGTACTTAGTTATATACAATTGCAACTCAAGCAAACTTAATTTTAATCCTGATTTCTTCATATATAACAAATATAGGGTGTATTTAACATAAGAAATGTACTGTAAACCTAAAACTGAAATATATTTGATTTGAATACATAGATTAATTATTATTTAATTGTCTAAATAAACTTACCTATTTTGAAAAATGAGAAAAAGTATAATGTAAGAATAAAGTATTGTTTCAGTTTGATTTCTATCAATAAAGAATTCTCATTTTTTAAAAATAACTATGCTAGAGAGACTGCTAAGTGCAAATAAAAACATAGTCTTATAGTTTTAATCATGTTTTAATATATTAGTACACAAACACATTGGATTGTAAGTATTGACGTTCATACATTTATTAGTTGACTATACTTATAAAGATTATTTTATTTTTCCCATATTTGTTAACCATGCTCCCTAGGAATACTTTTTTCTCAAAAGTATTAAGCCGTAATGCTTATACATATCTAGATATTTTAAAATAAACCATAGAGTATAAAATATTACTAACCTAATTAATTCCTGTAAAATAGAAAATGGTCTAAAAAAACTCACAAATTATTATTATTTAGCAATAGTAAGAGGTAGAACCGATGAGACTATTCTGTTATCACATGTAAATATCACAGTGTGTAAAGGACGAATGAGCTTTTCCATTGTTTATTGTCTTTGTCAAGTCTATTCTTAAATTGGTTTATTGGGGTTGCATTGACTGTGTCTTCACTTAGTCGATTCCAGTTGTACACTACACAGTTCGAGAGGAAGTTTCTTTGTAGAAGTTTGGCACATCTCTCCTTTGATAACTTCTTATTAATCCACTATATTTTTGTTAATTCAAGAAACACATAAATACATACTTATGTTAGGGTAAGTGCATTCGATGCATTTTTCTGATATTCTTGACTAAAATATTGTTTATAACAAACTTAGTTGGGTTTAAACATAACATGGCTGTGAAATTAAAATGGAGTAATCTTTCTCTTATAAAACTGTCCAATTAAGTTGTGTAGTAGAAACAGCTTTTCTTTGGAGTATTACATAGGTATATAAAGGTTTTAATTCTGCTTTCATCATAACATAGAGGTGTCCAATTTATATTAATTCTCACACTAAAATCACTTCTTCAATGAAATTTAGGTATATATAAAGTTTTCATTCTTCTGCTCTCACCATAAGGGTAGGTTTCCAGTCTCTTTATCAGCTTATTAAAAACCAAAACATTATTTTGCCACTCAAAGCAAAGAAGTTTTATTTATCCATAACTGGAACATCGCCAACATTTAGGTATTTTCGACTTAAATTTAATAAACTGACCGGTCAAAGGGCATAGATAACTAAACACATAATCCACAAATGTTTTTAACTATAATTTTCACTCAAATGTACGAATACCACCGAAGAAAGGTTTTAATTACAGCAAAATAAAAAATAAACAAATCTGACAGAATTGTCACTTTTTGAAATGTACCCTAACCTCACTTCTCTAAAGTGTCAAGTAAAATTTAACGCGTGTTTAATGGGTTTCTGTCATCTTTCTCAAGTTAAAGTGATATGACCATAAATAAACACTGAATTGGGAGACCATAGCGATGATAAAATTTTGCTGGAGGCTGAAAGCTAGAAGTTATTAGACCTACTCTAACGTTGTTCTTTCTCTGTGAATTTACACAACCCTTCAAAGAATCTTTGTGGTTTTAATCGAAAAATATGTGTGCTATTTTAATAAGACTAAAGAGAAAATGATTATTCCTAAAAGTGTTTTATTATTAAAATCGCAGATATCTGAAGATGGTGAAGATAAATACGAAAAAACATTAGTTTTGCAAAATTTTAGGGTTAAACAGGTAAAAACATTGGTTTTTAATTACAAGAATATAGAAAAATTAGTTGATAAAATAGCAAATAGCGATAAATATAGTGGTCTTATTCTATCAAGTCCTAGATGTGTGCATGCAGTACATTTAGCCTTTGAACATGGCTCCTATTTTGAAAAATGGGAGAAAAAGCATAATTTTGTTGTTGGAGAACAAACTCATAAGGAGGCTCATGAAAAACTCTCATTGGAATGTCAAGGCAAAGAAGCAGGAAATGCTGTAAATTTATCCAAATATATATTGGAACGTAAGTAAAAGCCTATTATCTATGGATAATAAAGATATGTGTACATATCGCTACCCTAGTTCAAAAACGAAATAACTTCAAATTTCTCAAAAATTAGATATTCCGGTAATATTATTTAAAGGAATTAATATTATCCGTTTCAAAAGAGAAACAACTTAAAAGTGTCATGTCTTTATAATAAACATCGATATTTCCTTAAAGAACTCATGATTTGTTTTCTCCTATTGCGTTCAAAAAAGAAATATACCTACTTAAATATTTCTATTTTGAATTCATTTGAGATGTTTCTCTTTTGAACTGGGGTAGCGATATGTAAGTACAGTCATTTCTAGAAAATTTTTTCCTAAAATTCATTTCATTCATTTACAAAAACTGTGTGTGTAGGTACAAGTAATAAGGTATGAATATGACTGTACTATAAGTTTAATGGAATATTGCATTTTTATGCCCCAAGATAAGTGATAGATTGCCCTTAAAGGCATATAGGTAATTAAAACAAAGAAATTTTGAAAAATTACACTTTAAAAGCACACATGATCATTTAAGTTTATGTTAAGAAATTAGTAATTTTTTAACGATATCCACAATTAATCATTGTATTTTTTTACTTTCTAATTTCTTTATCATTTTTTTTTAGAAAAATCACTATTTACCAAACCATTTTTGTTTCCTCATGGAAATTTAAAGACTGATACTTTAAAGTTGGAACTTGGAAAGGAGGGTTTACAAATTGAAGGAATTGAAGTATATGATACACTAGCCAATCCAAATATTGAGGCTGATCTTGCTGAAGCCACTGACCAATTTCAGTCAATATGTGAATATGTAGTGTTTTTTAGTCCTTCAGGATTTAGTAGTTGCATAGAGCATATTAAGAAGATTCCTGTAGATATTAATCAAATAAAGGTACGAACATATATTTCTTTACAATGTTCATTTTCAAATTCACAAGCTACAAATTTTACTGTATTTTTAAATAGTTCATTTAAAGACCTTTTAGTGAGCAATTTAGGGAAGTCCCAAGAAAACATGTGATTTCTGCTTAGTGGTTTACTAAAAGATCTTGGAAACTGCATGACTTATTGAAACTTTGACACTGGACTTACCTACTTACTTAAGTTAAAGTTAGTTTCTGGCCTGACCTAAGTTGTTTGTTCGTATGCACAAGCCAAATTTTGTTCAGCCAAAATATCTTAGATAAAAATCCGATTCCTTAACATGGGGAAGTCAGATTCTGATCGAGTTGTGGCAAATAGTACTTACAACTCTGGTAGTTTTCTTATAAAGTTAGATTAGAAATTACCGGCACTGCTGTTGTACAAAATATTTTATGAAACTTGATTGATTAAAATCATAGAATATAAAAAGGAAACTCTTTATCAATTTAAAAATAATAATTTTACCCTAACATTCTCTGTGCCTCGAACTTCCAGAAACATTACCATACATATTATTTCCAAAAAAGTTTTAACTTCTTAAGAGTCAGTTTCAAATTTAAAAATATACACCCGTATTCACTACAGAGCAGGGTTTTAAATTTAGACTATCGAAATATTTTTTATTATTATTATCAAAGCAGTAGACGGAAATCTAAAGAAACTGCTTTTTGCAAACCATGTCTATGCACTAGTATTTTTATTTATTTGAAGTTATTATACCACTTAAATATCGTAGCTCACTTTTCCCTTTGGATTTAGATATTATTGTCCCCCAGTTGTGTTGCCACAATGTCATTATTGTGATAACATGCTATATACAGGGTGTCCCGAAATTAGGTGACAATATTTTAAGGGGATAAAGTACATCCAAAAATAGGACTAAAATCCCCTATTAATATACCTTCAAAAACGCTTCGTTATGGGGCTAGAGCCCCCCGAATGGAAGCTATGATAAGCGGTTTTTTCACAATATCTCAGAAACTGATTGAAGTATCAAAACAAAATTTGATATATGTTTTACCCATGACAAGACGCAATAAACGGTTTGTTTAGCTTAGGTGTATTTCTTCCAGTGGCGTCCCACTGGGTAGGTAGTGAGGAGAATATTGCCCTAACTTTTTTATTTGTAGGATTTTTTAATGCCAGGTGCAATTTTTAAAAGCACTAAAGTCTTCTATTGAAAAAAGGTACTCTTGCTTCATTTTGGTAGGATTTACCATTTTTCAGTAAAATCGATTTAAAAATTTTCGGTTTCTTACAAGCCGTTGAAAAGGCTAAGGTGTTTTTTGCATATCTCAGGAAACACTTGATATTAAAACATGAAATTTATTAGAAGTTCTACTAGCGACAAGGCATATTTATTAAAGGATGTAACATTAAAATATTTTTCCAGTGGTGTCGCACCGATTGGAGCCTAAAGTAAATATTAGTATTTTTTTTATTTGAGGGGCTTTCCTTTTATACCATTTTCAAATTCTCCATGCCTCACAAAACATAACACGCAGGTCTAGATTTTGCATCCAACAAAATGGAAATCATTTCGAACATTTGCTTAAGAATTAGTTTCCCGTGTGGTTTTACAATTAAATTGGATTTTCAATTTGTTATTCTTTATTGTTTTATTTTAAGTCTCTTATACAAATAATTATTTAAAAAACGAGGTCTAAAAATCTGTTGAAAACCTTATATTCTGTCAAATTACAATAATGAAAGGTTTTATTAACAAAAAATTTAAAAGTTTTAAAAAATTACATTAAAAGTATGAAAGCCCCTCAATTAAAAAAGAAATTGTAATATTTACTTTAGGCTCCACCCCGTGCGACCCCACCGGAAAAATATTTTAATATTACATCCTTTAATAAATATGCCTTGTCGCTGGTAGAACTTCTAATAAATTTCATGTTTTAATATCAAGTGTTTGCTGAGATATACAAAAAAACACCTTAGCTTGTAAAAAACCAAAAATTTTTAAATCGATTTTACTGAAAAATGGTGAATCCTACCGAAATAAAGCAAGAGTATCTTTTTTTAATAGAAGACTTTAATGCTTTAAAAAATTGCACCTGGCGTTAAAAAATCCTACAAATAAAAAAGTTAGGGCAATACTCTCCTCACTACCTACCCAGTGGGACGCCACTGGAAGAAATACACCCAAGCTAAACAAACCGTTTATTGCGTCTTGTCATGGGTAAAACATGTATCAAATTTTGTTTTGATACTTCAATCAGTTTCTGAGATATTGTAAAAAAACCGCTTATCATAGCTTCCATTCGGGGGGCTCTAGCCCCATAACGAAGCGTTTTTGAAGGTATATTAATAGAGGATTTTAGTCCTATTTTTGGATGTACTTTATCCCCTTAAAATATTGTCACCTAATTTCGGGACACCCTGTATACTTATGACTAAAAAAAATATTTACATAGAAAACTTAGTTGACTTATTCGGACACTGGTCATTTGTCATTTTAACCCGGAACTGTCATTGTCAATAGGACGGTTTTAATTTTAGAACCCTTAAGGGTGCATACACGGGCGTTCATGTGTCCTACATACGTAACACATAATCACACAACCATCAACGTGCAAACTAAAACTAGCGTGTATGAGAGTGATAAATAGTATTCTAACTGATGTTATTTTAGTTCATTGCTATTGGTCCTGTGACTGAGACTGCTATCCTGGAAAGCAACTTACCTGTTTATAAGGTAGCAAAACGACCCAATCCAGCAGAACTTCTAAATATAATTTTAGAGTAGCACAGATACATAATAAAACATAATAAGGTTACTCCTTTAATTGTTATTTAAATACACAAACTTTAAAATGATATAAATTATTTGTATCTAATCATGCATTCGACTTATGTGCTTAAATTTATTTTTGTTTCAAACTGTGGAAGTTTGTGAACTCAGGTGGATTAGAAGAAATATACTTCATAGGCAAAAAGTTTGGAAAAATGGTAAAATTAACAGAACTGCTGATATTTCTGCTTACTTTACTACTATTAAATAGTGGTACACAAGTACAGGGTGTCCCAAATTCGATGCTCATCATCGGTATCTCGGAAACTATAAGCGATGCAGCATCGGTTAAATGGTGGTAAAGTTGCGGAATTTTATGCCCATTAATATCGTTAAAAAAAGTATTTTTTACTTTTTGAAATCTTTGAAAAAAACAATTTTTTTTAAAAATTTTTGTGAGATATTTTAACCGCTATAGAAAAACAAATACAACATTTTTAAAGCAACTTTTTTAGCTTTATATGAATGTGGTTTTTAGAACTTTGGTACAACGTTTCGTTTTTGTGGAACTATTAACCACCATAATAAAAACAATGGACATAAATCCAATTTGCAATTAAAAGTTTTACCGAAATTCACATCACAAAAACATGTACATTTTTTACACACAATTGTGCCAAAGAAGATTATTTGTTTAACCTCAAAGTTCATATTTAAATAGTGTAAAGATAAATAAAGAGATCGTAAAACCAAACAGTACGACGCGATAAGACTGGAATCGTGCAAGGCCGCATGGTGAGGTATCGACGTCTTTTGTTCTCGTTTAAATCCGGCTTAAAGTACAGTTTACAAGTAAAATCAAATTTTCCCCATTGGCGTCTGGCATATTTGATCTGGTTTTAGGGATGCTTTAAATCGTTTAAAAAAAGTATGTGTTATAAAGTAGAGTTTAGCGTCCGTATAAGTAAATAGAAAAAAGTTTTTTAGCGGCAGGCGGACAAAATGGCGCATCTATCTTTTGTATTAAAGTACACAGGGACGCCAAAGGTAATGGGTTCCCTGGGGCACAGGTAGACAATGACAGGCTGTTTCGTTCTTGTTAGAACTCATCAGAAAGCCATAACCTGTAAGCAACTACAAGTAGAGCGAGACTGTTCTTTCAAGGCGTTTTTAAGAAATAAAAACTCGATGAAAACCCACTAACGCTATCAGTAGGAATCAACTCAATGCAAAAGATATAGCCAGCTAACGTGAAAACATAGAACTAATAAACCAAAGTACAGTGGCCAACAAACACCAGTATAGGAAACTTTTACGCTTCACTAAATTTTTTCTACGGGTTTGTATATTCAAATATAGATCGCGCCGTGTAGCCCACTGGCGGTGCCGATCCATTCCGTATTGTATACGAAAAAATTTAGTGAAGCGTAAAAGTTTCCTATACTGGTGTTTGTTGGCCACCGTAGTTTGGTTTATTAGTTCTATGTTTTCACGTTAGCTGGCTATATCTTTTGCATTGAGTTGATTCCTACTGATAGCGTTAGTGGGTTTTCATCGAGTTTTTATTTCTTAAAAACGCCTTGAAAGAACAGTCTCGCTCTACTTGTAGTTGCTTACAGGTTATGGCTTTCTGATGAGTTCTAACAAGAACGAAACAGCCTGTCATTGTCTACCTGTGCCCCAGGGAACCCATTACCTTTGGCGTCCCTGTGTACTTTAATGCAAAAGATAGATGCACCACTTTGTCCGCCTGCCGCTAAAGAATTTTTTTCTAGTATGTGTTATGTTTCTCTAGGATACCCAAGGAGTCACCCATTTAAATATAGTGCGTCGATTCCATAACACCCTATAATTATGATTACATTTATAATGCTTTTTACCTGGCATTTTCCCAATCAGTGTGAGCTACAAACATTCCAGCAAGCCGAAAACACGATTCAGCCCATCTAATCACATCACCTTCAGCTAGATCAAGTTGCTTTTGAAGGATGTCATGTTGAAGTTTTAAATTCATGTCAGTGTTTCCTAGTCTTGCATGAATCCAAGACAACATTTGCATGTTGTTTATAGTTAACCGGTTGAGCTTAACCAACGATATTTTATCATCCTTCTTGGTGTTTAAGAACAAATCATCAGTACTAAAATATGGATTTAAATTGTGAAGTATCAAAAGTTAAATACATATTATGCAAAAATAACAGGATAGTTCACAAACTCTCGACAGAAACTTCTTTCTATCTTAAATATATTCGGGTGGTACGTCTGGGGTCAAAACTGATTGAGTCTATAATCTAAGAGAAGACTCCGATGATATAAAATCAATATGAACCCCTACGTCATTAATATTATCAGTTTTTTTTAAATCTTTCTTCAAGGTATTAATTGTCTTGTAAAGGCATATCTTGGTTTGTCTTGCTTCACTCTGGCAGAATTTCCTGATTGAACACATCCTTTTAGGGTAGTCTAACCTGCAGTTCGGACCAAGCTAAGGCGAGGAACACCTAGTTATTCTTTTACAAGACAATTATTAAATTACGATAGAAATTTAGGGTATTTTGAGTAGTCTGGTAGACACTTCCGCCAGGTAACACAAGGCAACCTAAGATATTTCTTCACAAGACATATAACACGCAACCCGCGCGGAATGGTAAAAATGTACGGCCGAAGGATGGTGCCAAAAACCTCTCAACCCCCGTCCATGGCCAAAAACCATTCACCTTTTCCTGTTTTTCGGGTTGAGTTGTATTTGGAGGGAGATAAATGGGTACTTGGAAAGGGTTTTGAGGTCGTTGCAGGTGGGGGTTACTATCATAAAAGAAGAAAATACCCCTAAAATACTAATGTTTTACTCATTGTTAGAGGTGTTTCTATAAACAACGTACCCCTGCCACGACCTACCTCTAGGAGTAGTAAGAACTTTTTTCGTATTCTCCACCCTCGAAAACGAGGGGAAGTAAGCTTCAGTGCTGCAGCACGACCATCTAAAAAACGGTCAAAATTAAGTTCCCTCATTGATCCTCTATATAGATTTCTATATCCGGTCACTGCACCTAGCAATCAAGAATTTTTTTGGACAAAGGTATACACAAACCAAAAAAAATAAAGCCATTAAGAACAGTTTGTAGGAGGTTGGGTCAGTTGGAAAGAAAAACAATTTGGATGAAAAAGTGGTTAAAGAGACGTTGAACTTTCTTCAACATGGAGCTTATACGAGAACGCGATGCAAATTCAATAATTTTACATTTAATAAGTTCTTTTCTGAATGCACTTTTCATATTATGTTCGTTCCACAGACAGTAGCTTCATCATCTACTATTTTATACAGCAAAATAAGTTCTTCATAAGCCTTCGTTCGCATATGAAGTCTTTTATTTTTCAAAAAAGGCAAGGGCCTGTCGACATATTAAGCACCGGTTCCCGCAGATCACCGAAGTCAAGCGGTGTCGAGCGCGGTTAGTACTTGGGCGGGTGACCGCTTGGGAACACGGCGTGCTCTTGCCTCAGGGAAGAGTGTAAAATGAATCGACACCTAGTCATCCTATTCACGCCGGACAGGCCGGATGAGATCGGATATCTCGTAGGATGAAGGTGCCGTTTCACACTCCCCAGTCGGTAGATCACATTTGTGGTCGATGACCCGTTCAAGATGGCCTACGTAGTCGGCGAACCGTAAAAAAAAAAAAAAAATTTCAAAAACATTTGTTTGCGGTATAAATCAATAAAATCTTTTATATTAACCTTTTTTCTTTCAGCCATTTTAAATAACAAAATTTTCGTCAGAAGTAAAAGTAGGCCTGCAGTCCAATGGACAAACTACTACACACGTTCAGTTTTAACCAATAATTGCCGGCCGGCCATTCCTCGCTCGTCATTTAACTGTGTGGGTGTGTAACGAAATCGGCCTGCCGGCCATTATCTCTCCGATAAATTTCGGCCAGCTGAATGTTAGTAGGCTACTTAAGTCGCCAACACAACTTCTATTCAACAGGATTTAACTCCGCTACCTATAACACGACTTTTCATTTTTGTGTATGCATTTGTCTGAAATAATTCTTTATGGTTTTGTCATTAGTAAAATAAGTGTAAAATTAAGGATCCCAACTAAAATTGTCACAAAATGTGAATTCAATGAGCATATAAGTGATTAGATGTGGCATTGCTATGTGCTATGGGGCGCGGTAACTTGATACCCACCTAAATACCTCCGGTTTACATTTAGCCTCGTCTTCAATGGCATTTATCAAAAGTTCTTTTGCAGTTTCTAAATCACCCAGTCGTGACAAAACGTAAGTAAGATGGTTGACAATCCTCATGTGTAAAAACGCAACTTTAGGATGTTCAGCGTACTCCTTTATTAAACTTAACGCTTCTTCTAGTAGATCTTTGCTTTCTGAGAGCAATTGCTCACCTAGTAAGATTTTAGCTTTTTCGTAAATAATCGACGACTTCATCGAAATTAATTTTATATGCTGTTCTGACTGTTCGCTCTGGTTACCTAGAATTTCTTCAATTTTAGTCAATATGAGCGAGAACTGTTTATGCAAGGGATTTTGCATTTCATCTCCGGCGGTTTCATGCATCTGTCCCAACTTGTAGGTAATAGAATGTTTTTTTAAATTATTAAAACATTCTTGTAATTCATCTTGAAATAGCGGATCTTTAGTTTCAGCCGTCATTTTTATAAATTTAAATTTGTAGGATTGTACTGTGCGATAACCTGTCACTGTAATTTTTGACACATTTGATAGTTTATTTTTAAACCACCCGCTAACAAGATATGGTAAGTTTCCTAGGATAAGCTGTAACGTGATAAACCCTAGTGTTAATATGAAGGTAATTCGACATTAAGGAAAATAGCAATCAAGGGGTACAATCTTCAGGTGGTGACCAAATACTTTTTTTGTCAATAACATTCTGTAAATGAAAAGACTGAAAGAAAGCAGTCATTTAATAACTAGCGGTGAGTCTGTATCTGTGTAACTGCTACTTTGGAACGGTATTTTTTAATACCGTCATGTTGCACTGCACCTCATATAAACAAGCAATTACTCTGGAACTATTAGGATTTCGTCCTTCGCCGCTACACTCTGCGATGCAAACCAAGAGAAAGTGACAGCGGGAGGTCTGTTCAGCCGTTAATTGTGGAGCCCGCAATGGCAAACGGTATTTAAAAAATAACATTAACACTCTCTTCGCCGTTCGCGGGTATGTATATGGCGTGTGACCGTTTGATTTTGAGGCTGCGAATCGTAGTTACGGTGTCGGTGTTTTGCTGGCGCGGTAGCCACGGTGGTTTAGTATTTTTTAATAGACGCGGTCTCGAGGATTCCTTTGGCGTGTATCGATGGTGAAAGATATTACTCAAGAAGTTGGAGAGCGTTGTTGTCAATTTGACTAAAATATTTTAATATTATTAAAAACTTAAAATAGTTTTATTCCAATAGGTACCAAAATAGAGGACTGGTAATTTTTATCAGTCACTCAAATTAGTTTTAATCGAAAATTATCAAAATAACTTTCAATTCTAAACAGCTTTTACAACTGAAAATTATTTTTTAAACCAAAAATAAGAATACTTTACTCTTGAGTAAACTTTAAAGTCGCACTCGTATTTACTGTAGTTTTTTTAAAATTTTAATTACCGCCTTTTTAGTTTAAGGGGAAGCACATATCAAGAATACAGAGTGAGTCAACGATAGAGTAATTTTTGCCTTTATCTTAAGAATTAGATAAAAATTCGAAATGCAAAAGTTGTAGAGACCAGTGAGGTGCACATTATGAAATTATGCTGGAGTATACGGGGTGGCACAAAAAAACATGGCGAATATAATTTGGGTTTTTTTTTTAAATGGAACACCCTATATATTGAATTATTTTCTAATTTCCCACAACATTCTACGCTTATTTTGTAAATGTCATATGTCTAAACTCAATGGTTTTTAAGATATTGACGTTTAAAATACGGCATTTTCAGACTTTGACAGGCTGTAACATTGGAACGGTTCATCTTAGAGAAAAATGGTTTTCACCTCCCTATCTTAGTATTTTATTCTTTATCCAAAGAAACCAACTTCCGATTTACCATGTTAAACCTAAAAACCGGTGTTAGAGAATAAAAAATTAAGTTACGAAGGTGAAAATCATTTTTCTCTAAGATGAACCGTTCCAATGTTACAGCCTGTCAAAGTGTGAAAATGCTATATTTTAAACGTTAATATCTCCAAAACTATTAAATTTAGACATAAAACATTTTATACAAAATACTAAGCGTAGAATTTAGTGCGGAATTAGAAAATAATACAATATATAGGGTGTTTCATTAAAAAAAACTTAAGTTAAATTCGTCACGTTTTTTTGGGCCACCCGGTATACTCCAATATAATTTTAAAATTTGCACCTTAATGATCTCTACAGCTTTTGCATTTCCGAATTTTTATCTAATTTTTCAGATAAAGGAAAAAATAAACTTTACTCTATCGTTGACTCACCCTGTACAATTTTCCGTGAGATCAATAATAAAAAAGTTTTCTATGGAACGAGAATTCTGCTGGTCACTGTATTTTAAATTATATCAAAAAATTGCGTTCTCTTAGCCTGAGCCCTGGCCACAATTTTTAAAAACGTTTTAAATTTGAACTTTATATAGGTATTGGAGAGTATCAGTAAGGTATTTTTATTATAAAAAATAATATACAATGAACTTTAGTAATTATTTTTAGGGTTTTTAATTAGCTTATTTATATCTTTTTGATCGACTTTTTTTGCATGAAAATTACGTTCTCACACCTACTTTTCCATTGGCGAAAAAACAAAATTTAATAATTTGTTTATGTAGTTATTTTTTGAACTAGAAGAAAAACAAGGAATTTTTTTAAATTTTTTTAATTAAAACAATATGAAATTGTTATGTTACAGGGTCTCTAGTTAAATAGGGTACGGATAAAATTGCTAAAGCCCTAGATTAAATGTTAAACAATGTTCCAGCCTAGTTTTAAAAATACAATATTTTAAAGTTGGGACTTTTTAAGATATTTCCAATATTCAGAATTCTGTCTTTAACTTTATAAAAACTAGCGCAACAATTACTTTGGTGGGGCAATTTATTAAAAAATCGTTCTTAATTTTCAAAATAATTTAAGTTTTATCACTATAATAAACCAGTATTAGTTTTTGTTAATTTTTTTATGAGGCAAAATTGAAAATTCTAAATGGTGCATAATGCCTGTAATACAAAAGACAACAAAATACAATCACTTGAACAAAGAGCCACAATTGCCACACCGTGCTTGGTTTATTTATAGTTCTACGTTTTCACGTATGATGGCTATCTTTTGCATTGAGTTGATTCCAACAGATGGCGATACTAGCATTTCATCATATATTTATTCTTAAAAATATCTTGAAAACATATTTTCGCTGTATTTGGGATTGACAGTACAGTACAGCAAGCTGTACTGGGAGTTGCTTACAGGTTATGGCTTTCTAATGAGTCCCAACAAGGACGAAACAGCCTGACATTGTCTACCTGTGCCCCAGGGAACCCATTACATTTGGCGTTCCTGTGTACTTTAATGCAAAAGATAGACGCACTACTCTGTCCGCTTGCCACTAATTTTTCTTTCTATTTATTTTAACGGACGCTAAATTCTACTATATTACTTTTAATATTTAAATTTTTTAATGAAATCTTGTACCTTGGTTTTGGGTTTAATTTAAAACATATTATTTAATATTTGGTGTTTTGGTAGGAGGTGATATACAAGGTATGTTTACTGTGACGTAAAAAAACGTATTCGTATTTTTTATAGTCCTTGTATAAAAGATTAAATATTTCATACCGTAAATCTCATTTATTTTATAAGCAAAAACTTTAATATTATTTTTTTTCGTAACTTTTACTTTTAGGCCTATTTGTCCTCCTCTTAACTTCATCCGCGGACACACTGTATACTACACAAATTTAAGATACGTAGGTATGACAGATATTTTTTTGTTAAATTTTCTGGAAAGTTAACCTATGTATTCCGTATTTCCCTTCTTTTAGTTGCAATTGAAAAGATTATTTTTCAGCGATAATCTTATTATACTGCGTTTTACCGTCACAGTCAATGGTACTGTGAATAAGTCGAAGAAATTTACTTTGAAATACGTTTACACAAAGTTGTGTTTGAAGTCACTTTCTCTTTTTGAAGCTATATAAAATTTTAAATTCTTTAGCATGAGAATCGAAATTTATTTATTCTTGTAATGAGGTAGCTTAGCCGAACAACAATGGTAAATCAATCTATTTGCTCACAATCTTAATGTTAAAATTACTATAAGCAGGCACAAAATGATAATCAGTCATGATACAAAAATTACAAGATGTGATATCCTGAGGCTGTAAAGTCATCTTGTGACTTCTATTCATAACCATGGAAATACAATTAACATGACAATCTGTCTCTTTGGTTACGAACTTACAAGATAACGTTACTAGCCTCGGAATATCATGTAATTATTGCGCTCGGTTAATGCAAATCTGTCTCCTCGATCTACTTGTTGGTGGATTTTTGCGTTCGTTTAGTAGATCTATGACCTCGGGTGCATCTGCTCGGCGTTCGATATTTAGAATTTCGAGCACTTTGAGTTAGCTCGCATCGCCTCACCTGAAAATACCGATCTAACAGAGCAAATTGATGTTTTGGCAGTTCAAGCAAGTCAAGCGTATCATCTTTTCGTCTCGTCAAAATTTCAAAAATAGAAAATAACCTAAATTCGTTTTGTATTTAGTTGAATATTAAACAAGAAGGTGAATTTACAGTTCTTTAGTAAGAAAATTAGGTTAATTTTAATTTAGAAATGTCAGACGGAACTCTAAATCTCGACAAACTCTAACGCGACAGGTTCGGTAAATGCTACGCGCTCGTTAAGCTCGATTTGTGACATTACATGTGCATCTGCTCGCTCTGCTCGAATTTTTCGAAACCGAACGCAGTAAATTGTATCATGTGCATCACTTTACTCCGAGATTACGTCACAAACGACGATTTTCACACCTCGCCAATCACCCGTCAAAGTTGTCTCCTGTTTAAGTCACCTAAACAACAAATCAAGATGCAGCTAAACAGAGTTGTCTATTACACCTGTTAAGGCCTTTTTACATTGGGTGCAATTGCAAGAAAAATGGCCTGGAAGCATGCGCTCTAAAACCTGCATCAGCTGTTTAAAACGTCGACAAAGCGCATGCTTTCAGGCAATTTTTTCTTGCAATTGCACCCAATGTAAAAAGGCCTTTAAACACATGGCTAACCAGAGCCGTCTGTTAAAAACAGGCCAAGAAACAGCTAAACAGCACTAAATTATTTGACATAATCTTGGAATAAAAGGATGTAAAATATATCATCTTGTACTACTATTAACATACGTCATGTACTATATAGAATAATATTATTACTAGTATAATTACTATATATAACATAGTTTAAAAAGCCCCAACATTTTTAACATGCATACCGCGTAATATTATTTGGAATTTTTTATAACTAATAATAAATTCTTTACATAATAAATTATTTTCCATTAGTTTGTAGCTTCTTCTATCGGTTGATCGTCTAATTGGCTTTTAAATACTGGAACCTTTGGCACATTATTTCCTGTAACAAATTTTCCTATTATAATTTTATCTCAGTATTCATTAAAGTGGTTTAAAGATTAAAAGAACTAGTGATCATTTGCTATTTTGATCAATAATTCTTTTCCTTTTTGTTTTATCCAAAAAAACGGCCAAACACTGGTATTTGGGGCACACTTACCTACAGTTTCAAATATTTTTCTATTCTATTTAGTTCTATTCCTAACGCCCTAAAATATCTAAATACTTATGTATCTTTTATGTTATTTTAGTAATATTTTTAAATTAATTAATTAATTAATATTACTAAAATGACTATTGTAATAATTTACAAGAGGCAAAGCTTCCTTTAAATTTCTAAAACAGATCTAAATTTAATAGTTTTTGAAATATTGACGTTTGAAATATGACATTTCAGACTTTTAAAGGCTGTAATATTGGAACGATTCATCTTAGATAAAAATGGTTTCCGCCTTCCAATCTTAATTTTTTATTCTCTATCTAAAAGTAACAACTTCCGGTTTAACATGTTAAACTGCTAATTTTTGATTTGAAATATTTGCTTATCAAACTCTTCGATTTTTGGAATACGCTTTAAAGTATTGGAACAGACAGGCTCACGCAGTTTCATGAAAAAGAAATGTTTGCCAAAGAATCAGCTAATAATTATTATTCAATGAGTGTACGGAGAGCACAGCAAATATACTGCAAAGGTATAGTAAAAAAATGTATTCTCCTTTCTTAATTCCAATAGTCCTAAGAAGTTGTCTATTTACATTGGTCTATTGCTTTTTGAGATTAAAAAGTATCTTTAGGGTTCGCCGGAACTTTAAATTTGAGCATTTTTGGCAAAATTTTGATTCACATTTTTTTTTATGTTACTAGTGAATATTGGCTGTATTAAAAAATATGTTTTGCTCCGCTCGCACTTTACTGCAGATACAATGAATGAACATTTTTTCACCTATAATTTTCCCAGAGCATGAATTATTTCCGGAAATTTTTTCGAGGTCTCGAATTATTTGAAAATATCACGAGACGTCAGCCGAGGGAATTTTTTTTTGCCTTAAAAATAATTTAATTCTATCATTTCGTGTCATTGTTTTAACGAAAGTAACGGAAATTTCCAGGGTAATTTGGCCGCCGGAAGTTCAAAGAGCATGAGTATTTCCGGAAATTTTCTTCGTTGTCATGGTAATGATTCAAAATGAAATATTCTGATTGATTAGAAAAAGTGGGTACGAAATTTTCTTAAAAAATTCGCGACTCGGAAAAATGTCCGGAATTATAATTCAATCTCGAGGGAGATTCGCTAAGAAAATTTCGCACCCAGTCAAATATTACACCAAAATTTAACAGTGTTGTTATGAATGAAAAACATTTAAAACAACATACTGATCCACGAATAAGAATAAAATCACGTCACTTGTTTCCTTAGCAACAAAAAAATATGCCTTTTTTGCATTGACAAATAATTTAATTCTTTCATTCCGGATATTTATTTTGGTTGCCAGGGTAATGATTTAAAATGAAATCTTCTAATAGGTTTGACAAAGTATTTGCGAGATTTTCTTAAAAATTCCAATTTGAAAAATTTTAAAAATCATTCTGTGTAAATTAGTCCTAAGTAAAAAATCTATTCTCTGCCAAACAATCTTGAAACCTTTAGCTATCGAGTGATGCCAAATGTACCTATATATCAGTTCAACCTTGTCAAAGTGTAAATTTTCTAATTTCACATTTTTATTACGAGCGCAGTATACAAAGCCCTGTTGTATTTGGAGTATAACGTATAAAATGTGTTTACTCTAAAAACATGGGTATATGCGGCCCTTTAATTTTTACAACCTCGTAAAACTAATTATGCGGTGGATGGACATACGAGAAAATTTGTTGACCTAAGTTGCTTTGGTTTATTTTGTGTTTGAGATCAGTGATTTTAGTTCATTGACAAAAAAAATATATATTTTTTGTCGTTGATAATATTAAATCGGTATTAACTAAGATTGCTGGTTGTTTGCCTATGTTCTAATTTGATTTGTTTTTACTCCCACACATATACAGGGTGATTCCTAAGTTCATACTTCTGTTTTAGCTGTGTATAGAAAGCACACCCTACTCCTGAAAATCGCGCCATCTTTGTTACCACCCGAAACCAATGTAAGCAAATGATAGACCAAAGCAAAGAAGCTCATAACGAGAGAATCAAAAACAAACTTCTTGCCAGTCCTAACGGATCAAGGTCCTTTTGGTCAGTCGCTAAGGCCGTCAGCCAAAACTTTACAAAGTCAACTATTCCACCTCTAACACGTTCCGACGGCACAATAGCAACCACAGCCGGGGATAAAGCAAACCTACTTGCTGAACTGTTTTCCTCGCATTCCACTGTAGACTTTCAGGGAAAACCACCACCCAACATTCCCTCAGTTCAATCGCAAATGTCTGAAATCGTGTTCCGTCAGCGTCTTGTTAAACGGATTCTTAAAGGACTCGACGTCAATAAAGCTTCTGGTCCAGACGAAATTCCTATCATTGTTCTCAAGACATGCGCCGATGAACTTACACCAGTATTTTGTAGACTTTTCAACTTATCCTACAAAAAAGGAATATTTCCATCCTGCTGGAAGTCCGCGCGTGTCCAGCCCATTCCAAAGAAAGGTAAAAAGACCCTGCCAAGCAACTATTTCGTCGCATTGCTTTCAGTAATTTCAAAAGTAATGGAGAAAGCTATTAACCAACAACTCCTAAAGTATCTGGAAGGGCTTAACATTATCAGCGACCATCAATACGGTTTTCGTAAATCCAGATCTACAGGTGACCTTCTGGCATATGTCACCCATCTTTGGAGAAACACCATCGAACATCATGGAGAATCCCGGGCTGTTGCACTGGACATCTCTAGGGCTTTTGATCGTGTTTGGCACGATGGGCTTCTAAGTAAATTGCGATCCTACGGTATGCCTAATGGATTTTGTTTATGGTTAACCAGCTTCCTTAAGAACCGTTCTCTGCAAGTGGCGATTGACGGGTTTCTCTCAGACACCTTCACCATCAATGCCGGTGTTCCTCAAGGGTCCATATTGTCGCCTACCCTCTTTTTACTGTATATTAACGACCTTCTAGTGAAAACCCAAAATCCAATTTATAGCTTTGCTGATGACAGCACACTTGTCTCATCTTTTACCTTGACTCCCCAAACATCCGCTGCCGACGCACATCTTCGCAGGCAGCATGAAGTATTGCGCCTCAACAATGACCTGGAAGAAATTTTGGCTTGGGGTGACAGTAACCAAGTCGAATTTAACGCTAAGAAAACCCAGGCAGCAGTCTTCTCCAAAAAGGTTAACATTGCAGAACCGGATATAGTCATGGCAGGACACGCAATTCCCCTGGCACCATCTATTAATTTGCGGGGGGTCAATCTGGGAGGTAATATGTCTTGGCATGATCACGTTGCCGCAATTGCCAAGGCAGCTGCACAGAAACTTGGTGTACTTTTTCGCACCAAAAGGTTGTACACACCTCATCAACTTTTGACACTCTACAAAGCCCAGATTCAACCATCATTAGAATATTGCTCTCATGTCTGGAGCTCTGCACCCAAGCACACCCTCCGGCTACTGGATTCCATTCAAAGGAGAGCCGTTCGTCTGATCGGCGACCCCGAGCTGACCAAGACCCTCGATAGCCTGGAGCATCGAAGACAGGTTGGTGATTTGGCTCTCTTTTACAGATATTTCCATGGCAGGTGTTCGACTGACATTGCCCACTTGATTCCACCTAGAGCAATGCAAAACAGAAATACACGGCGAACCACTGCCGCTCATCCATATGTTGTTCAGCTTAGTACTCCTCGAACTTCATTGTTCAAGAATTCTTTCATCTGGAGAACGTCATCTTTGTGGAATGATCTTCCTGAGGTCGTGTTTCCCAATGAATACAATCTTCAACGTTTCAAGACCAACGTTAATCGCTTTTTTTGCACTCGCACCGCTCCCAGAGCGCCTTAAAGGATCTTTCCTACAGTGCAGGTGTTATATCATAAAAAAAAAAGAAAATTAAAATAAACAACATTTTTAAATACCTTTTTTTAAGAAACTCCAAAATAAGGTACTTACATTCATTTATTACACTATGGATCAAATACGGTTCTGCCTAACTTGCCTACTACTAACTTCTGGGTGTAGGATGAGCCCGCAAGGGAAAACGTTCTGCGTATAATCTCGAAGCAGCAACCGCACTTTGACGACACTCGACGTAAATTAGCAGCACATCTACTAGTTCATTGTGTAAAAATTTAACCATTTTCACGTGTCACCAATTCAAAATTAACTTGCTTGAGAAAAACACACCGCAGCGTATTGCCAAATAACTCACCAGAGAGATAAGACAAACAATATAAAGTATAGCAGGCTACGTTTTGATGATCAGGCCCGCATTTAGATTTTTTACTTCTGTATCTCGCCTATTTTTAAGTTTAAAAAAAAAAGGTATTTGAAAATGTTTATTTTAATGCCTTCTATACACAGCTTAAAAATCAACTTAGGAATCACCTTGTATTTGCTGTTTCATTTCCAATCTACTAAGTGGCTAACTGGGTTATACTAGTTAACTAAACTGATATAATTTCATTTCGATCTTTGTTAGGGTATAAAACTGACCAATCACAGTTGTGTTTAGATTGTCTGCATTGCTACGTTTTTATATTTTCTAGCGAGGACGCTTGGTCGAGTGGTCAGATGCTAAAGTTTAGACTGCAATTTGAGAAGACACAATACAGGTCTGCTCATAAAAAAAACAAATGAAAATTTGACGTTTACCACGCAGATAACGTAGGTTGTAATGTAAAATAAATCGATGCCAACGTCTTGTAAAGAGAAACAAAACCAAATACTTAGTCACTCCACGTAGTTTTTCATAGATATTGCAAAATGTATGATAATAATTATTATTATTAATTATTGATGATCGGCATACCTATTATAATATATTATATAAAATTCTAGGAAATTCATTTTCGATTAATTCTATTACTTCCAAGTCGTCGTTAAATATCTTTATTTAAGTCAAAGTAAAAAATATATTTTCCAAGAAATTATTAATAAACTAAGAAAACCTTAGAATTGGAAAACGGCAACTTACATTTAAAAATATTCAATTAAGTCCTCCTTAAATGCTGGTGCAACAGCGGCGGCGCCAGGGGAGCCAGGGTGGGCACTGACCCACCCTAAAAACATAAGTGCCCATCCAAAATTAATGGATTTGATTTTGTAATGGACCGGAGGGAAGGGGGACTTGGCTATGAACATTTTTTCGACAATATTAAATATTAATGTACCAGTACCATAATTATACCACACAAGACAATAATTATAAACACTCGTGCATTTTGGCGCCCCCCAGCCGACCGTGTCCGTTAGCTCAAAGCAAGTGAAGACCCAACGCCCAACATGGCTTTGATATTTACCGTTGCTATGGTTACGTGACGTCAGTCACGCAAACAGCATGTAATAATTTGCATTATGATGAAGGGTAATTTAAAAATAGATCAATCGTATGCGTATGCACCATTATTTTAGCATTGGTTCGCCCAACCTTAAGGTATTTATTTTGAGGCTTCGCGAAACTTACGGTTATAGATATCGTTTTTACGTGATTTACTGGGTGATTAAAAAGTTTTGTTTTTATTTTTCAGTTAATTCAATAGTGTGCGTACCTACATATATGTATACTGAGTTGTGGGTTTTAAAAATGAACCCAATTAATGACATAGTTTGTAATTTGTTGGAAACTCCATTCAGCCGTTGGACAGATGAGGATAAGAGAGACGTTTTGTAACACGGGTTTTTAGTCAATGTTTGTTTAAGTACACGCACTATACCTAGCTCTTCATCATTTTTTAAGGCCGCGAGCCGCCACTGCTATGAAAGCTTTGATAAGAAAAGAGTGGTGCTGTATGTTAGTTTTAAGAGAACGATGACTTTTTGTTTTTCTTTGGATAAGAATGAAGTTTTGTTTGCCCCTACTTATGGCGTTATAGAGCGTAGAGGAGGCGGCGACCTTTTTTTGCCACTCCACTTTCACATCATCAATTTAATTTTTCAAACAGCTTAAATACCTAAATCTCTCAAGGTAGCAGTTATCAAACCCATTCACAAGTCTAGTGACAGAACTAACATAGGCAACTACCGCCCCATTAGCATTATTAATACCTTTTCTAAGATTTTCGAAAAATGTCTGAAAGATCGTCTAGTTGAATTTTTGAACCAAAATAAAATTTTATCGGAACGTCAGTTTGGCTTCAAGAGCGGGTTGAGTACAGCGGACGCAGTTTGTGAACTGTGGGAACAAGTTTGTGAACTGTGTGAACAGGTTACAAACAATCTTGACAGTTTAATAGTTTCGACCTTAACTTGATGAAAATCCATAGTAAGATTATGAAAGAAAACAACACTGTTTTTTGATTTTCACTTATATTTGTCAACATGACACGTGTTTCACCGTCACAGCGGCTTCTTCAGATCTGTGACGGTCAAACACGTGTCATGTTGACAAATATAAGTGAAAATCAAAAAACAGTGTTGTTTTCTTTCATAATCTTGACAGTGGCAAAAAGTGCCGGGCAGTCTTCCTGGATCTAGCCAAAGCTTTTAGAAGTGTTTTCTAGAAGTCACAGTAAATTTCAGTGCCCGCTTGTGCTCACCCATCCCAAAAATCCTGGCGCCGCCACTGTGGTGCAAGACAATTTTACTTCTAACCATTATTAAGAGCCATTTAACTATATCATAGAAGCGACATCTTTGTCGTTGTTAGACACTCTTGAGCATACCAGCACCTCTAACAAACTTTCGTCTGGACGAAATGAAAGGAAAATCTTTATTTGTTTTGGCACTGGTTTTCGGAACTTTAAACCAATACCTACGGGTCAGCGCTGCCTAGCGGGACTCATGTAATTTTGACTAATGTCTTTACAGGTGATTTCCTCTTAACATTTAGCTAATTTTATAAGTTTGTTAGAGGTGCTGATATGCTCAAGAGTGTCTAACAACGAAACAGATGTCGCTCCGTGCAACATCTTACTGGTGTGTCCCACCAAATACTGTTTAAGCAGTTTTGAGTTGTTCCTTTCTTTCGTCGGATCCTAGCCTAGCTCTACTGATGACATATGGTGAAACGCGTCTAGGGATGGATCTGACGAAATAAAAGGGAACTCTATATTTGTTCTTTATATCTGAGAAGTGAGAAATTTGGTGCAAGTTACCATTGAAGACAATATAATTCCAAGGGTCAAACCCTTCATCATTCGATCGACCCAGTCTTGGTCCAAACCATAAATCCGTTGCTTTAGGATCATTTCTCTTTTGTAAATTGATCAGAGGATGAACTTTCCAGTTTCTGTCATTTTTTCCTACTCGTGGGTTCATAAGGAAGTGTGAAGATCGTTTTGGATCTGTAAAAATGTTTTAAATTTATTTTTAATCTTATTGCAATAGTAATTAATAATCGTTACTCCTCTAATAGTTTAATCGTCGTCTAATACTAAAAAATATTGGTGAAATTTTGCAAACCAACAAGATCCCTCTAAACGCTATTTCAAACGTAATTTTCTCGGAATCCACACAAATAATTTTGTAAAAACCTGTGTCATATTCAGAGGCAAATATAATTATTTCCAGCAAATGAGGAATCCGGTTTCAGGTATCAGCAGGTGCGGAGATTTTAGCGCCTGAAAAATCGATTAGCGGGATTTTGTTGGTTGGCAAAATGTCACCATTATAAGAAATATCGACCTTAAGACCTTAGAGACACACACATAATAAAAATGGTAGTATTAGTTTTGCGTACAAATCAAAACGCCAATCTAGCGTGATGGCGGCAAAAAATTGGGAAGGGGGATCTGATACGTTTTAAATATTGGTAGATAACAGCACGGTGGTACCTTTCAGATAATCACTCGTTGACGTGGGCGAATTGGAAAATTTTTAACCCTTAAGTAGCCTACTCACGTTCAGTCGGCCGGCCCTAATTTACCGGGGAGGTAATGGCCGACCGGCCGAATCCGCTATACTTTACACATACGAAGTTAAATGACGGGCCAGGACCGGCCGGCTGCTATCGGTTGTTAAAACTGAATGCGTGTAGGTATTTGCCTACCGGCATTGGACTGCAGGTTTACTTTTACTTCAGACGAAAATTTTGTAATTGAAAATGGATGAAAAAACTTAAAAAGGTTAAAATATCCAAGGTTTTATTGATTTTTTCTGCATACATAAATGTTTGTGAAAAATAAAATACTTTATATGCCAACCGAGGTTTTGCGAATGAAGGCTTATGAAGAGTTACTTTTACTGCATAAAATAGTAGAAGTTGAAGCTATTGTCTGTAGAACATAAGATACATAATATGAGAAACGCATTCAGAAAGGACCTTTAAAAGGTTAACATAACAAAAAAAATCAAAATAAATACTCGAAACAATTTATCATTTACTTTTAGAAATTTTGGGGTTTCCTATAAGCTCCACGTAAGAGAAAGTGCAAAATTTTTTGATTTTTTGACAGAAAATAGGGTTTTTTTGATCATTTTTGGACACAAATATAAAACAGTTAAAAAGTTTAAATTTTTTTAGTAGGTACAATAATTTTTAACCACTCTTTCTTACAAATTGTTTTTCCTTTTCTTTTTATCTGCTCGTGTAATATAATAACATTTGCCGCTGCTCACACTGCCGGCCGTTAACGGTGAATAAAACTGACGATGTAGTGTGACTCTATCGATAACGGCCGGCCGGCGGATGGACAGTTCAAGGACTGACTTCTTAAGACGAGTTATAGAATAAATCTAGAAGCTATTTCTTGACACAATGGTGAATAGTTTTCTTCTCGACCGTTTCGTGCCGCCTAGCGCACAATACCTGTTCTACTTTATTATATGAATATACAGGGTGTCCCACCGGGAACCGAATCGATCTATATATAGAAAACTATACATAGGAAAATTTTACATTATGCTGATGCTGATGGGGGCGACCGGGCTAAAATATTTTCATAATGGTGGCACTTACGGTCATACCGGAAGTAAATGTCAACTTGCTTATTTTAAATGGGATACCCTATATATTATTACATTCTTGCATCTATGAAACACAGCTTCATTGATTTTCTTAGCATTTGATTGTTTTTCAACGCCGCCATAGAACTAAGAGTAACTAAACCTAAAATCTGCAGCAAAATCCCCATATAAAAATATTAAATTGGCAATACTTCGAAAACTAAGAATTTTTGGGATATACAATTCAAACTTACCCTCATTTTTAATGCTAAATAAGAAATAATTATAAAATTTGGGTGTTTCCGTTTGAAAATCTAGACTTTTGCAGTTTTTTTATTTTCATTTTTAATCTTATTTTTTCAACACCCTGTATTAATAGTTACCAAAATATTATAAAAAATCTATTAAAGCAGGTCCTTTATAACAAGGAATCCCACTTAAATTAAATAAATAAGGCTTCTTTATGGAAAAAATTGATAATTATTCTAAGGCTTGCAAACGTCATTTTTGATATAAAAATTTAAATGTCACAAACGTTTAGACATAGGTATAGGACATGGTATACAAAATCTGCCTAGAATCTTGCGTAGAATGCAAAAATGTAATATTATATAGGGCGTCCCATTTAAAATAAGCAAGTTGACACTTACTTCCGGTATAACCGGAAGTGCCACAATTATGAAAATATTTTAGCCCGGTCGCGCCCATCAGCATACTGTCAAATTTTCCTATGTATAGTTTTCTATATATAGATCGGTTCGGAAACCCTGTATATATATGGCTATAACCAGCCACCTTCGTAGTTTTAAGTTAAATCACGGGTATTGATACTAACTTATTTTCATTGTTTACATTTAACTAATATTTATTATTCGGTAATCCCGATGACTTTAAAATTATATTATTATTGCGTGACTGCTTTTCATTTCTCATGACGTGCGTAGGTACGGTGTTGTTGAGAGATTGGATTAATATCTAAATTTTAAATCAATGTATATATCCTACTTCCGACGTGTATTTACTCTGCATAATAGTATTATTATCTTTAATTTTTATCTTGGATGTGCCTCAATCAGCAAAATCGAGGGCTTAATTTTAGTCTTCCCCACGCAAATGTATAATTTGGAATATTTTTCAGTTAAAACAACTTCATATTGATGAAAAAAGAATCTTAGAGTAATGCTGTATTGCCCAGCCAATTACAATTTAATAATTGATGGGTAAGGGGATAAAGGTGTGAACTGACTAATTTTTCAAATATTGGATTGAGTAGTCCGTTACTTTGTGATATTGCATATTACCAAAAAACAATATGAGAAATTTACTTTGTTATAATATCACTTTATTAATTTCTTTGTGACTGCAGTTTCGTAGTACTACTACATTATCAAACTCTTTTCGAGTTTGCAGTCAGAAAGAAATTAATAAAGTGATATTATAACAAAGTAAATTTCTCATATTGTTTTTTGACTAATTTTTAAACATTCATATTTTAGTAAATAAAGATTCTAGCACCTTTACCTATTTACTAAAAATATAACACTAAAGGGATCTAAATTTAAAACAATCCTAAATTGATAGTTCTAGGTTTAAAATGACAAGTATCAGAATAAGTCAACTAAGTATATGGAATATAAAACAGTGGTTACTTGTTTTGTTTCGCAGTTTTTTAATTCAGTAACCACTATTTTATTTTCCATATCATGGAGATTTCGTCAATTGATAGGACCCTTTAGTTAATAGCAGACATACCTTATTTTTTGTTCCGGTTATGATTATGTATTTGCGAGTTGCGACGTACATCCAGCCAGTAATTGGATGAAATATAGGTACTGTGTTCTTTAATATAACTTAAAATATATTTGCAACAACATCCCGGTCAACGTATTTATCGGTAAGACGATTTAATTACAAAAAATCAAATTACCACAACAGTGTCATATGACATATAAAATGATGCCACGGTAAAAACACAACTGTGAGACTATATATTAGTCATTACGGACGTGAATGTTTAAAAATTAGTCAGTTAACACCTTTATCTACTTACCCCTTCAATTGTAAAACATCATAATAAGTTAATGTTGCCTACTACGTGGATTACGTTGCCGTAACATTATAATAGGTATATTACTAGCATTTTTTAGTCATTATCTTTAAAAAAACTGATGTGAGTAAGCAATAAAAAACCTGTTACTCCCACTTTGTGAAATAGAGGTGGCAGAGAAATAACAAAGGTACTAAAATGTATAGTAATAAAAGCTTTTTCAAATGTTTACTTTAAAGAACCTAATTTATTCTAGCTATAAATATAAATACAATAAGAAAACACAGTATATTCTTGATTTTCACTTTATATTAGGTAGAAACCATTACAGCTGTTTCGGTACACAGTACCTTCGTCAGATGGTGAGTACTAAAGACTAATTTACAAGTTTATAATATTTGTTAATATAGTCATAACAGTGTATGAAGGGTAATTTATATTACCTAAAAATGTAAATTTAATAAGGGAGAGTTATTCAGGTCTAACTGGTCGTTTAATAAAATATTGGAGTATTTAAGTTTGTTGATTTCTAAAGATTCCAGAAAATTTAGTTTGCGGCTTTTGTTTTGTACATGTAATATTTCAAAATTTTCGTGAAACATATGATTTTCTTCAATTAAGTGGTTAGCATAATTAGAGTCTTTTTGATTTTTGAGAAAACTTCTTTTATGTTCATATATTCGTTTCTTAAAAGAACGACCAGTTTGACCTATATAAACCTTAGGACATGAATCGCATTTTAATTTGTATACACCAGATTTATACCATTTATTGACTTTACTTTTATTGTTTTTTATATATTTTCCTAAAGGGTTGATTGTTTTAAAGGCAATATTTACCGAAACAGCTGTAATGGTTTCTACCTAATATAAAGTGAAAATCAAGAATATACTGTGTTTTCTTATTGTATTATCATGGATTTTCATCAAGTAAAGGCCTCATCAATAGAAATTATAAATATAAAACCTAACACGAGAATAAAATACTAAGATAGGGAGGTGAAAACATTTTTTTCTAAGATGTGCCATTCCAATACTACTGCCTGTCAAAGTTTGAAAATTCCATATTTCAAACGTCAATATCTCAAAAACAATTAAGTTTAGACATACCTACGATATTTTTTTATACATAATATACGTGAAATTTTATAAGGAATAGGAATTAGAAAATAATATAATATTTAGGGTGTTCCTTTAAAAAAAATGCTGATATGGACGTAAAAGCGGCATATTTTAAAACTTTTTTACATTAAACAGGGTGGCTCAAAAAAGTGTGGCGGGCTAATTTTTTTTAAACGGAACACCCTAAATTATAAGGTGGTTTAGTATTTTTGATAAGTTCCTTGATAATGATTTAATCTTCTGTCCCCGCTTCGGTGGCGGACCCGGTATGTTACTACAACACACTGGAATAGGCAAAAGTATGTAATGGATGATAATTTTATAGGTTTAATTTTTTTAAGAACAGGCTCCCACTTTGATCCAAATCGGTTCTTCATTGTCTAAATTAGACACGAAAAATCAATCAGAGTTGTAATGAGGTTATCCAGCTTTCGGGAAAAGATAAGTAAAAAATGGATTAACTCCGTTAGTTCCTAAACGGGTTTAGATTTAGACGTCTTTCAGTTGCTATGGAAACAAAACTTTATTTCATTAAGGGGGACTATGTTTCGTAGACATTTCGATTATAACGGGTTATGTTTAGGTGTTTATGGACACACCAGTTTTTAAAAATTAAATTAAATTAAAAAAAAAAAACACAGTACGTAGACAGAGAAAGAGTTAGAAGATAATATGATTGTGAACTGGTTATTTAATTTTAATATCTCTAAAACTTTCTTAATCGACTTCCGAACATCATAGTTTGTTTGATTGTCATTTTTGGTTATAGTGTTTTGTTTTTACACATTTTTAAACAGTTCTTTTCTTTTGTAAAAAATGGTATTTTAAAAAGCATGCTGTAAAAAAAAGGCAGTGGCTAATAGTATATTACGTAATAAGTGTTGTAAAAAGCAATTTACGCACAAATAGAAAAGTTACGCACGACGCCGCGTAGCGGCGAGTGCGTAATTCTATGAGTGCGTAATTGCATTACAACACGTATTACGTACCATACTTTACCTACGACCTACTTATTCACACAACATCATTTAGTTTTAGTTTTTCATCTTAACTGGTAACAATATTATTAATTTAAGAACGTGATAACATCAACGAGAAGGTATATATTGTAATAATTCTACAGTATGATTATTTAAATTTACAAATGTTATTTTTTATAATATTATTTATTCTCATTACAATAATTATTTATAGTTACAGAACAATTATTGAAGACAAAAGGTATATCGTTTCTTTTGCTTGTTGAAGCATAAGTAAGATTTACATTATTAGTTGCCTCAATGAAATTTTCATTAATACTATTAGTACTACTACTAGTACTTGCTATTGCAGATGATATTTTAGACGAATTGTTAGTTTGATTATTTAGGGAATTATCCACATACCCTTCAGCTACGGCTGAGGACTGCCATCCGCCGTGTCTTTTTAAATCTAATAAGTCACCACCCGCGTCAACAAGAATAGTCGCGGACGAGCGTCGAAAACAGTGTCCTGTATAATTCGCTGCTTCTGGTAGTCCCAGATATTTGGCTATTTCTTTTGGAACCTTTCCTAACTTGTTAATACCAACAGACTGTTTGGTACATTTTCCGTTTATATAGTTTAGAAAAAAAGGTAAATTTGGAGCTGTACTTACTGCAGAGCGAATGTTTATATATTTTTTAACCTTTGGGTAAAAATATTCTGACACCACAAAAGAACGTTGCCGTTTAGTTTTTGAATCGGGAATATTAATAATTAGATTCTTCCCTGTGTCTTGGATATCTGACGGTTTTATATTACGCAACTCTTGTTTCCTGCATGCACCGCTTATACCAATTATAAGAGCAACCTAAAAGACGATTTGAAATAAATTTACACATTTAACATTATATTGAGCTCAATATATTACCTTCATAAACAAATGTTTATCATCTGGTGCGTTTTCTAGAAAATCGTTTATATTCTTGCTTGTCAAAATCTTGGATTTTTTGGATTTAAAGCCGTCCGATTTTCTCTTCAGAAGAGCTTGTAATTTGGAGTAGTTTGCAATATCGACATTGTGATTTATATTAATTGTGGCCTTTAACATTGAGTAAAATGACCAAAGTGAGGAAGGCTTCATCGTTGTTGATAGTTCTTGGAAATATGCCATCATTACATTCTCGGAAAATGATTTAACGTCGTTTTTTAATCTCCATTCCATAAATCTTTGGTAAGTAAATTTGTATCGATATTCAGATTTCGCCGGTAACAAGTTGTTTTTAGCAGCTTCTGCAATTTCGCTAATATTGGGTGGAGTTAAATTTTCTATTTCACTGTCACTCGACATTTTTTATGTACCTAATCAAACTAATTTCACTTTATAATATTACTCACATACAAATTTGATCTACGATTATGTCAGTTTTTGAATAAGTTTGTTTGTATTGACCGTTGCTAAGCGGTTGCTAGGAAAACTGTGCGATTTTTTTACCAAGCTGTGCGATTTTTTTACCGTGCGTAATGGGAATCTTACATTGATCGGAAACGGTGTGTTTTTAAGTATTTACAGTAGTGGTCGTAGGTAAAGTTATTTATTGAATATTCAGGTATACTATGTTAATTCAAGGTGTTATGAAATTGACGCCTTATATTTAAACCCGTAAATCCTGCTGTCATATCAGGGTAAAAATATTTTTAAATATCGCATTACTATTCTAAACGAGAGAAATAACCCCTTGTTTCTTTAATAATATGGCTGGACCATGCCGCCACTGGGGAAGTTCGAAAGAAATAGTATAATAAAACAAGAGTGACATATATTTTTATATACTTTAAAATGACAATAATTAATTAAGGTCAAAAATCCAGAACCATAATTTAAAAAATGTCTATAAATCCAATCTACAAATAAACCTTTTGCCGCAATTTACTACATTATAACACAAACATAACTGTTCCAAAAGACTTTATATTTATGGTTTACATGTTATCCACAAACGTTTAAATAGTAACAAATAACTGACCGCGGATGCCTTTATTTATCATCATTAGACTGAAATCGTTATAAAGAGAGGCCAGTGGCAACTGGCTAAAGTCTGCCGTCATTCAAATTTGGTTCCGTTGAGGCGTCCATTGGTGTCGGCCCAAATCGGCTTTAGGGGTAATTCGCCAACTTTTAAGACGGTCGGTTAAAAAAAATATGGAGTGTTCTCTAGGATACCCAAGGCGTTTTGTTCTGTTAAGTTAATGGGTAAAACATTGGTTTTGTACTAGACTAAATTGTTTGATTCAGAAGTTTAAACAACTTTTAGGAATCAGTAAATCGGTATGCTACGCGCTATTATAATCTTAATGAAGTTGAACTTTGTTTTCGACAATTTTTCTACGATTTGATACATATAATTTTAATGATATAGGTATAAGTGATGACGCATGGCTAAAGATCCTCCACCTATACGGGGTGAGTCAACGATAGAGTAAACTTAATTTTTTTCTTTATCTTAAGAATAAGATAAAAATTCGAAGGGCTAAAGTTGTAGAGACCATTGGGTTGCACATTTTAAAACTATATTGGAGTATACGGGGTGGACCAAAAAAACGTGGGGAATATAACTTGCGTTTTTTTTTTTAAATAGAACACCCTATATTTTGTATTACCTAATTCCCACTAAATTCTACGCTTATTTTGTATAAAATGTTATATGTCTAAATTTAATAGTATCTGATATAGGGGAGAATCGGGTATTGGTGCGCACCTAAGCCAAAATTGTAATATTTCCGAAATGACAAAAGATTGGACTTCTAGGTTCGCTATCAAGATTCTTTAACGATTTGGCTTTAATATTCTGTAATTAATTTTAAATAAAAATGCACATTGTGACTTTAAAATTCGAAATTTCCAAAAGTGACACTGCGCACAATTACCCGACGTATGCGGCTAATGGTGCGCATGGATAGGATAATCGCGCATTGAAAAGGGAAACGAATAAAATAATTTATTGAAGTTAAGATTATACTTATTTATTCTTATAGCCTGAATCATGATTTCTGGATTCCATTGCGCCTTTGTTGTTTTACGTTGGTATTTCGGCATCTACAAAAATGCAAAATATTATAATCTAAGATATTTAAGGCAAGGGCCTGTCGACATATTAAGCACCGGTTCCCGCAGATCACCGAAGTTAAGCTGTGTCAAGCGCGATTAGTACTTGGGCGGGTGACCGCTTGGGAACACGGCGTGCTCTTGCCTCAGGGAAGAGTGTAAAATGAATTGACAACTAGCCATCCTATTCACGCCGGACGAGATCGGATATCTCGTAGGATGAAGGTGCCGTTTCACATTCCCTAGTCGGTAGATCACATTTCTGGTCGATGACCGTTTCAAGATGGGCTACGTAGTCGGCGAACCGTAAAAAAAAATAAGATATTTAAGACTGTAATTATGGGTTCTTTTGAGGTTATGCCGAAACTCTGACGTGCTGACTTTTTTGGACCTCGGATTTATACTTAGCGACCCCAAAAACATATAGTAAACGTGGCCTGACCCCTTTTTTGTGTGGCTGTGTTTAAAAAAATGCATTCTTAATAATGCTAAATACATGGCGGCTAATCGTACGCACTGCGCCCGATTAACCGAAAGTGACAGATTCGGTTTTAAATTCTTTAAAACAATATAAAACATTTTTTTGCATAAATTATATATATCAGTGTGAAGAGGACTCATTAAGCAATGTATTAACGCACACGATTATCAAAAAATGTAAAAATGGAAATACTTACGGCTTATTTTTTTCGAAGCATCTACTAGTACACGACAACAACGAAGTGACCATTTTGGATAAGTAAAGTAAAGCGATCCACCAGACTCATATGTCATAGTACTCAGGCTTGGGAAGGGATGGCGCCTGAATACCGATTTCGGATTATATACGCCGGTTATGGAAATAAAGACATGCGCACGATTAGCAGCCGCGCACGATTAGCCGACTCTCCCCTATTGCCCTATTGACGTTTAAAATATATGGCATTTTAAGACTTTGACAGGCTGTAACATTTGAACGGTTCATCTTAGAGAAAAATGGTTTTCACCTCCCTATCTTAGTATTTTATTCTTTATCCAAAGAAACCAACTTCCGATTTACCATGTTAAACCTAAAAACCGGTGTTGGAGAATAAAAAATTAAGTTAGGAAGGTGAAAATCATTTTTATCTAAGATGAACCGTTCCAATGTTACAAAGTCAAAGTCTAAAAATGCTGTATTTTAAACGTTAATATCTCGAAAACTATTAAATTTAGACATAAAACATTGAAAATGAGTTTTACCTCCCTATCTTAATTTAGTATTCTCTATCTAAAAGTTACAACTTCCGGTTTAACATGTTAAAGAGAATACAATACTAAGTTAGGGAGGTGATAACCATTTTTATCTAAGATGAACCGTTCCAGTGTTATAGCCTATCACAGTCTGAAAATGCCATATTTTAAACGTCAATATCTCAAAAACTATTGAATTTAGACATATCACATTTACAAAATAAGCGTAGAATTTTGTGGGGAATCAGAAAACAATACAATCCATAGGGTGTTCCATTTAAAATAAAAACCAAAGTTATATTCGCCACGTTTTTTGGGCCACCCCGTATACTCCAGCATTATTTGAAATGTGTACCTCAATGGCCTCGACAACTTTTGTATTTCGAATTTTTATCTAATTCTTAAGGTAGAGGCGAAAATAAACTTTACTCTATCGTTGACTCACCCTGTACTAACACAGGCATAAATAAGTACCTATTAAAAAATAAGTTGTTCTACCTGTAAAAATGTCTGTTACTTCATAGTCATAGTGTGGTTCTGAAGTGTCAATTTGTGATTGTGGTGTGAATGTGTAATCTGGGTCATTGGAAGAAACAGTTCTCTTCCCTGTTCGAAGGTGCATGCGAAGTTTTCTCTTAGGGGCTAAAAAATATTAGTTTAAAAATTTTTCTGAACAAAATATTATTACATTATACATATTATTTTTTATAGTTAGAGAATGTACCAGGTTTACTATATGAGTAAATTGGTCTATTTTTACACTAGAATAACTAGAAAAAATATCTACACTACGTAGATATAAACAACTAACGGCCTTACCTAGTAACAAACTATAGTGACAACCTTTTTATACTGTGGTTGCAAATTTGATTTTAATTTTTTTGTTATAAAAAGTGGAAGCCTAGGTCTTCAGATATAACTAAAGATGGCCATTCCGGATCTTTTTTTAAATTTGGCTCACAGGATCCGAATCTTTGCAAAGGTTCGACTCACTGAATCAGGTACCGGATCCGTCACTTCTAAAAATCGCAATGCCAATCTGTCTTTCAGTTCCTGTTTTTCTCGATAGTATTCGACCCGAGATGCGTTAGAACCGTGTCGAGTTTACTGGATCCGCTGAATATGGTGGACGAGATATACCTTTTCTCTATGTCGACAAACGGAAGAATCGAAGAATGAATCGTCTTTGTAGCTATTTCCCTATTTTTAAAAGTGGCTTCAATAACAATAACATGGGGAACCGCTTCAAGCATCAACGTAACGACATAACAGGTAATCACTTTTATTATAACTTTTAACTAAACTGAGAACAGCCAGAGTATCGCGCCGCGTTCATTACCTTACGCGATGCTAAACGCAGATCGACAGTTGACTCAATCGAATCGTCTTATTTCAGGAGTCTGATAAGTCCAAATCTTTTTTAACGCACGACGCATTGGATCGGCTCAGATCCGATCTGCTCACCACAAGATAGAATTAATGCTGATGTTTACACTTTTATTTTGGCACTTTGACGGATCCAGATTGTGGAACGTTTTTGAGGGGGAAGCCTGGGATAAGTGGATATATCTCTCTTGCAGCTATTTGGTTTTGTATCTTTACCAGCTGTAGCCAAGTGGCAGAATGCTGCGAGTTAGCCCCCTTGGCAAACGTCAAATTCTCACTTCTTTTGTTTCCAATCGCAGAAGGCCTTGCGTTAAACATATTTACATTAATCGTTTTGACAATCCTACATCGTAAACTAGGCATGAGTAAAGTTTTAACAGGGTAAGTTCTAAGAATGTTGGCTACCAAATGAAATCTGTTTAGACAGTAAATGTCTTAAGATCATTTGGTATCCTAGTAAAGCCATCAGAGCCTACACTTTATTTTAAAGATTATGACAGACGACAATACTATTTTCTTTACGCAATTCACAAATACCAAATGCACTCGATCTCCAACCCATATTCTCATTAAGTGTAACTTTCTGTCTTATAATCAAGTTTTTGCTTTGTTTGTTATCAAAAAAATGGCGCAAAATAAAGTGGAAAGAAATTATTTTATTTCATAATTTAAATAAATCTATTAAGGTCATTATAACTAGATGTTTTTAAATTATGATTTACAGTTTTTTTCTTATTCCATTTATGTGCAATATGGGCCAATCGCCTACCACTAAACTAAAAACAAATCAAAACAATTACTACCACATTTGATTTATTTAAAAAAATTGTGCAAATAGTTTTTAATGTCTAAAAAGTCTTTGGGAAAGGTAGGACATCATAGTTGCAATGAGAGAAAAAATGTTTAAGGTCTATCTCGATTATTGTTTTTTACTTTCAGCATAGCAGAAAATCCCGTTTTACAAAGGTACGTTGTTGTAAACGGAATTAAAAACATTAATGCTATTTTGGGCACAGTTGGATAATAGGTAGGTACCTAGGTACTTATTTTAAACTATTAAACAAAATTTACACGATAACAAAAAAAGACAAACAGAATTTCTTTACTACACGACCGAATAAAATGCGATTGCTCATCACGAATTTAAAACAAGTGGATTCCTCTGTCTGTTTGAAGGTTGGAGACAATGATATTTATTGAATGACAGAAGAGTTTTGACCTTGCATTGTCTTTATTTGTTTTGAATTACCACGTGTCAACTGGTAAGTATCTTCGGTCGCCTTCAGGCGAATACTGTCACCATCAGTATTCACCTGAAAACGAAGGGGATTCCGTGTTGACCAACGATAATGACGGTGTTGTCATTTACAATATAAAATATATAAATTGCGGGAATAGAATTTTAAGAAAATTCGACAAATGTTTATTTAATTTGCGAATTATATTAACGTTTGTCTACCTGTTCATATACCATCTTTGGTGGCTTCACATACCACTGGTAGTACGGGTTATACAGTTTGAAATCCTTATCTGTATATTATTCCCTTATTTGCATAATAAAAAAAACGGTAAATGAGTATAGTTTCATTACTCGGATAATGCAGCATGCTATTTGTATACATTATTACATAGTACAGATATGCCCGAAACAAACAGTACTGAAACTAAGTTGGCGGTGTTTTTATGCGTGCGCTGTCACACTCAAGTTAGCTAGTATAGACCTGTCAAGTAAACCTCAAACAAGTAATTAGTAGGGCCTAATTGTTAAAAATGGTGTTAAGTACAGAGGAGAAAGTGTTTCTGGTAGAGCATTATTTTCGCTCATACGGAATGGGCCGACATAATGGTGCAAGTTTGCTATACGTGTCTGATCAATTCACACAACGGTTTAATAAACGTTCTCCAAGTAATGCTGTAATTTTGAAGGTTATTGAAAAGTTCAGAAATACGGGTAGTGTATTGTGCCAACGAAAAGGAAACTCGGGGCGTCCCAGGACAGTTAACAACAACAATAACCATGAACGTGTTTTTGAGCAAATCAATCCGAAAGTCAGCCAGGCAAGGACAGCGTTACAACTTGATTTAAAAAGAACTTCCTTTCAAAGAATCCTGAAGGAGCTGGGTGCATGTTCGTATGTGATTCAGGTACATCAACAACTACATCCTCGGGATTATCGCAGTAGAGTGAAATATTGCGCCAGAATTCTCGCGTTACAGTATGAAAATCCTGAATTTTTGAAAAATGTTTGGTTTTCAGACGAAGCACACTTTCACTTGTCAGGCTATGTGAATCGTCGCACAAATCGATTTCTGGGCTTTGCCAGACCCGATGAGGTTCAAGAGGTTCCTTTACATAGTGCAAAAGTGAGTGTCTGGTGTGCTGTGTCCGGACACGGAATCATTGGTCCGTACTTCATCGAAGAGAATGGTAGGCAAGTCACACTTAATCAACAGAGGTACAGACACATTTTAACACGATTTATCCCTGATCTACGTCAATTCTGTCGTGCACGTAACTTGGCATTTTGAAACCAATTTTTTCAGCAGGACGGGGCAACTTGCCATACTGCTGCCGCAATTCGTCAATTTCTTCAAGAACATTTTCCAAGCAAATTCATTTCACGGTTTACTGACTTCCCTTATCCTTCACATTCTCCAGACCTCACACCTCTAGACGCATACATTTGGGGCATGGCTAAAAATGCCGTTTTCAAACGGGCACCACAAACCATCGATGAATTAAAGGATGCCGTTAGAGTCTTCTTCGCAGCTCTGAGACAACCCTTATTCAATAACATGACCAGAAACTTAGAACATCGTTATGAAGTCTGTCTTGAACGAGGAGGTGCACATTTAGAACATATAATAAAGTGTCAATAATATGTATTTTTTAAATATATAATACGATTACAAGTTCAGTACTGTTTATTTCGGGCAATACTGTATTTACGTTTTACGTCCATTAAGTGAATTTTACTGTACTACTTTAGAACCAGCTCTGGATTTTTGAATTAGAACCTATTCAAATTAAATCTCAATAATAAAAATGTTCCAAGAGTACCACAAAACTTTTCTAGAAACGGTTAAAATTACGCCGCAAAAGAAGGCACATTGAAAACCAGCATATGCACATTGCATATTGTATCGCATCCCATTAATAGGAATCCGTTTATTTTTCAGTCAATCGATCGAGTATCTTTGTTTCGATAACTAAAATCGAAAAGAACAGCTTCGAAAAATAACCTTTAATTCTTTGCTCTTACTTCGCACAACTCAGTGCATTCTATATAACTGACAGTAATTTTGGACTTAGGGTATAGCTATAAAATACTAAACTAAATAGACATGGTATAGTATAAAAAATTTAGATAATTTTAAAAAAGGCTTACCTTTTTTAAAGAATGGTAATTTTTCTAAACATTGCTACTACACTTCTAGGTCACCATCCAGATGGTAACTGAGAACGTTTATCTTTAGAATCAAGAAAGTTATAAAAATATGTATGTGAATGATGAATGTACCTTTTATTGACCTGTCCTCAAAATTTTCTCCTTGATGGGTGTAAAATTGTGTCTGTTCTGGGTCACCATAATTTCGTTTTCCAGGCCGAAAAACCAAACGCAATCGCCTTTTAGGGTTAGGAAGGTCCCTTTTATTTATCTCTAAAAAATACTTCTGTTAATTAAGGTGTTTTTTTTTAATTTTAGGTTATATTTTCAGGAATTTCGAGGAAAGTTCCGTCATCCTTTCCGGTTATTTTTAATTTTCAAATTCAACAAGTCAATTTTCGCCAAATACATTTTCATATTAAAGAACTTTCCTATACCTGGAAGATAGTTAATACTCAATTTTAGGAGCGAAGGAGAAAACTACAAACAGGATGCCATCAACCAATACCGCCAAGGAAAATATGTTTTAATAACAACAGAAAATAACAAAGTTGTTGTTGTTGTCGTCATTTCTTGCCATTCTTTTGAATTAGGCTTTTTCTTCTTCGTTCGCTGCCAGGGCCATTTCCGAGAGGACCTACACCTTAACGTGGGTTCCGAACCACGATCCTCGGTTATGCGACACCCCCAAGGGCTATCAACCCTTGGTTTCTTGCCATTGCATGACCTACCGATTGGGGAGTGTGTACCTTCTTTCGCACCCCACGAAATGTCCGATCTCATCCGGCCTGGTTACCGGCGTGAATGGGGTGGGTTGGGAGATGATACCTTTTACACTCTTCCCTGCATTCTTAAATTCACTAAATTTCGGACATTCTTTTTTTTATTGTACGTTATGCCCACTCCGGGAATCGAACCCGAGTCGCCACGGTCGAATGCCAGTAACTCACCTCTGAGCCACCGCCGCGGTAAATAACAAAGTTCAATCTAAAAGTAATCAATCTGGTCATAACTTGTTATGTTATGTGACATTATATTAAGTTATGACCAGGTAAATCACTTTTAACTCGAGCTTTACTGTCAATCCCACATTATAAAATTACCATTTTGGACATTTTGTAGATTTAAACTGGACCCCGGGTTAAATCATAGATGTTCTTTTGTCCAATTTTTATTTTATAAACTCGATTTAAACTGAGGTCCAGTCTGGATGACATACATGTAAGACGCACATGTATGCTAGCACCCTTAATGGATTATCGTTACCTTCAGTAGCGAATCCAGGATTTTGCCCAGGGGGAGCAAACAAACAAATTAACCTTTGATTTGAAGAAGTAGTCCAAACTTGAAGTGAAGTGGCGGGCAAGTTAAATGGGGAGAAATAATACTCTAAGTCAACCTTCACTTAGATATATTCAATAAGAAAACTTTATTTTACTGTACTTTATATGTTTCGAACGTATAAACGTTCATCTTTAGGAGAAGTATATCTTATGTTGGAATAAATATTAATAAATTGTGAGTGACATCCTCATTGAGCTTTTGAGGAAGTTAATTTATTAAAGAAAAGTGATGAAGAACTTCCACAGAAGTAGGGTAGTAGAAACTTCTTCTAAGCAAAAATCCTCACAGCGTAAACTGCTTTTTGATTGAAATTCTTAAGAAAACTACAAGAATGGAATTTACCTACACCTATTGAGTTAATCTCGAAAACTACTAATATAAACTAATAATATTAATTTTTCCACCACGTGAGAAAAAATTAATAAACTTTATCACAATGTAATAACTAAAAACCCCCTTTGTCTCATTTTCCAAGTATTCCATAACATACTTTAATTACCATTTTGCCAATTCACAATACAATCTCTATAAACCTTCACGTTCTTAAATTTTTTTCTTAACCTTTCAACACTAATTTTCATTATACAGGGTCCTGCGCCTCACCTCCCGTCTTCTCTAGCTCACTTATTAATTAAGTTAGGATTTTGATATTTTGCAGACTTTACCTGTATCCTAGGGCGCATTTTAGGAAAATATTTTTGTTCATACAGGGTGTTTCAAAAAAGTGTGACGTCATAAGGATATGTTTTTTTAGATCACATGCCATATATTGTCTTACTTATTTGGATGCATCTTGTAGTTGCCTACATACCCCTAAAATTTTAATTAAATCGGTTCAGTATTATAGGCGAAAAAAAAATAAAAACTAAAAAAATCAGGTTTGCACCACTGGTTTTAAAAATTAATAAAAGATAAAAATAATGCATCGTTATTAAAATTCTACAAAGGTACTTAATAAATAAGGTCCTAAAATCTCGTTAACCAAGTTTGATTAATACGAATTGTACAGGGTGCCCAAAATTTAGTGTCAAACTTTGCAAACTTTAAAGCAATTTATTTTTCTTATTTAAAATTGGAACCCCTCTATATTATTATGTCATTCGATGCAGAATTAAAATTCAAATATTTGTTAAAAGGACAAATAAAAATTCTTTTAGTATGCTCCTAATATGAAAATCATATCTACGGGCTTTTCTTGGTTGTATTCCATTACAAAAATAATATAGCGTAAATAATTAAAACTAATCTAACAATATTTGAAATTATAAAATAACCAAAGTCAAAATTGGCTTTTGTCACTTTAATAAACTTTAATATCAAGAAATTGTTTTTCAAGGCCACCTTTGATATTTATTATATAATAATGACTGGTGGAAAGGTTGATAAAACGAGTTTTCTGTAAATAAGTCTTAATGCGTTAGAAATTGCGATAGGGTTGTAATTAGAAAAAACGTTTGAATTTTAATTCTGCATCGAATGACATAATAATATAGAGGGGTTCCAATTTGAAATAAGAAAAATAAATTTCTTTAAAGTTTGCCAAGTTTGACACTAAATTTTGGACACCCTGTACAATTCGTATTAATCAAACTAGGTTAACGAAACTGTGAGACCTTATTTATTAAGTACCTTTATATAATTTTATTAACGAGACATTATTTTTAATTTTTATTAATTTTTAAAACCAGTGGTGCAAACCTGATTTTTTTTAGTTTTTATTTTTTATCGCCTATTATACTGAACCGATTTCATTAAAATTTTAGGGGTATGTAGGCAACTATAAGATGCTTTCAAATAAGTAAAAAAATATATGGCATGTAATCTAAAAAAACATATCCTTATGACGTCACACTTTTTTGGAACACCCTGTATAAACATAAATATTTTCCTAAAATGCGCCCTAGGATACAGGTAAAGCTTGCAAAAGGTCATAATCCTAACTTAATTAATAAGTGAGCTACAGAAGACGGAAGGTGAGGCGCAGGACCCTGTATGTGTATCCTCTGAGAACAATCCATGTCACTTCTAGGAACCATACCCTAAGATGTCTCGGAACATCATACATAGATCATATATAGTATATATACATGGTTTTTCACATACCTACTATCATCAACAGACGTCGTAGTGCATAACACGAAAACTGATAGTACATCTGTCCCACCAGCACATATAATTTTCATTTTGTACCATTTGGAAAAAAAAATTTCAATAATATGCTTCACCACTGAAGTTGCTGTTCAGTTCCAATATCATTCTCATCTAGCGTTTCTCATTTTGTCACTTTAAAATACCCTTTATCGTTCCCCATCTTTATCTATAGAACTTGGTAGTATGTTTTTCTCCTCTACTTTTATAGAAGTTCTTCATCACTTTTCTTTAATAAATTAACTTCCTCAAAAGCTCTATGAGAGTGTCACTCGCAATTTCTTAATATTTATTCCAACATAAGCTATACTTCTCCTGAAGATGAACTTTAATACGTTCGAAACATATAAAGTACAGTAAAATAAAGTTTTCTTATTGAATATATCTTAGTGAAGGTTGACTTTTAGTATTATTACTCCCCATTTAAATAAAGCTTAATTTTAACATTTCCGTTAGTACTTAACCGTAAACATCATAAAATATTTTTTTTTTGGCTAAGGGGAAACAAACCCCCCACTCCCTGACTCCACACCTGGGTATCTTTTTTATTTATTACGTGGAATTGACAGAATATTTTTTAAAATTGAGATGACATTTAGAGCTTCGCAAAAAAAAACAGGAAATAAATATTAGATTTTTTTTACCTTTAATATGCACCGGCTATTCAAGAAAATTAATTAATATAACTTTGTAGCATAAATTTAAAATATAAATATTATTGTATAACGGCAAACTTAATAATCAGATACTGTGTTGACAAATTAATAACAAGTTATTCATTAAAGTAATATAAGCTGCAAATAACGTTTTAAAAAAAATGTTCATTTTTAAAAGTTTAACTATATCCAGTGACTTTATTAATTAAAGTGTTGTTGCATATTTTAGTAGGATATCAGCACTATTTGCTTAAAGAATATTTAAAATACAGATTCTAGGAACAATTAATAAGACGCTGCAAAAGCAGAAAGTTTCAAAACTTAATACGAGAAGAGATGTATGTACAGTATCCCACTGAATTATTATATTATAATAACCTTTTGTAACCTATCTAAAAGTCTAATTACAACCTAATTTTCTGTCCTATTTTATACAGGGTGTGTCAGTAAGGTGTCTGTCTTACATAGCACCTAAACTATCAAAGATAGGGAAGAAAGTGTCATACAAAAGTTAAAGAGTTTTTTACGATACATAATATAAAAATATTTTCTAAGCTACAGGGTGGTCCTAAAAAGTGGTACTGAATAATGAAAAAGAAAATTAAATGGGACACCCAGTATAATTTTCTAGAATATGATTCAATGGAATAAGGACTTTGCAACCCTATTAAAATTTTTGAAGTGAAATGCAACGTTGCCAAGTAATTAATTTTTTTCCGAAATTTTAGTAATTTTAAGGGTATCGTTAAAAAATCATAGCAACCTGTGGATTAACCCTAGGCAAATATAATTTACGTTGTAAGTACTTTAAGGTATGATATATTGATTTATAATAATGTTTTTTAAATCTCTTATACAGAGCGTTCATTACAGGTTGGACAACTCGATAGTTTTAAAAATGCTTTATTTCAATTTTTTTAAACGGGACCCCCCTAATTTTTTTAGGCAAAAGAATTTATCTTTCGAAAACCTTACTTTTTTGTTAAACATGTCATATATCTAAATATCATAGTTTTCGAAATATTTTAGGATTTGTCTTAACTCAGGGTAAAAAAGGAAAGTTCTAATTAAACTATTTAGTCAAGATTGCTTTGGAACAAAAAATAAATATTTTTTTTGTCACAACTGCCATTGCAAAATTATTTCGCCAACATTTTGTGCTTTATTACTGTTTAAATTTTAGTTTCCCGAACTAACTTTATCGAAATAGAAAAATATGAGTTATGATAAAATTAGTTCAGGAAACTAAAATTTAAACAGTAATAAAGCACAAAATGTTGGCGAAATAATTTTGCAATGACAGCTGTGACAAAAAAAATTATTTATTTTTTGTTCCAAAGCAATCTTGACTAAATAGTTTAATTAGAACTTTCCTTTTTTACCCTGAGTTAAGACAAATCCTAAAATATTTCGAAAACTATAATATTTAGATATATGACATGTTTAACAAAAAAGTAAGGTTTTCGAAAGATAAATTCTTTTGCCTAAAAAAATTAGGGGCGTCCCATTTAAAAAAATTGAAATACAGCATTTTTAAAACTATCGAGTTGTCCAGCTTGTAATGAACGCTCTGTATAAGAGATTTAAAAAACATTATTATAGGTCAATATATTATCGTACCTTAAAGTACTTACAACGTAAATAATATTTGCTTAGGGTTAATCCACAGGTCGCTATGATTTTTTAACGATACCCTTAAAATTACTAAAATTTCGGAAAAAAATTAATTACTTGGCAACGTTGCATTTTACTTCAAAAATTTTAATAGGGTTGCAAAGTCCTTATTCCATTCAATCATATTCTACGAAATAATACTGGGTGTCCCTATCTTTGATAGTTTAGATGCTATCTAAGACAGACACCTTATTGACACACCCTGTATAGAGATTAAGGTTTCAGTGTCGATTTATGATGCAGTTTTAAAGGAAAACAGGTAAAAAGAATAATATTTTATAGTATTTTTCTATTATGACTTGTCTGTTCCGTTTTCCCTTTTTTAGCGCTATTTTAAATCAACAAAAATATAACCCAATGCAATAAAATATTTTTATCGCCAACCGACAGTAAAGCCGTACATTATCAGAGTGATTTCCGGCAGTAAACAAACATTTTATTTTATTGTAAAATAAAATACTTTATCTGCCGCAAATGCGGCACGTAAAGTATTTTATCTGCCGCATATGCGACAGATAAAGTATTACCCTGCCATTTCTCATAGTAAGTCAAATTTATTGAGGGGTGCTTTGGAATACGTACGTGGTCGGCCAAAATTTTCTAATGTGTCAAATTTAGGACAAAATGGGGTTTTTGTCGTCGAATTGTAAAGCTATTTTAACCTTTCGAGCTTGAATATAGGATGGAATAGGTAGTATGAAACTTCTACTTTACATTTTGACCAAATATAAGGCAAGAAGTATTAAACATTTTACGCAGACCCGATTTTAAAATAGGTCTACAGCTCGTCTTTTCTATTAATTTCACATAGGGAAAAACATCTATTTTCTTAGAGCGGTCTGCCTTACATAAAACGGGATGAACGGTTGGCGATAAAATTTTGTATGCACCACGTCAGTAAAGTGTCTTTATCGACTCGCCTGTTATTCACCTCGCTCGCTTCGCTCGCTCATCTCATAATTTCAGACTCGTCCGATAAAGAATCACTTTACTGCCTTGATACATAAATAACTTGTACAACAAAAAGAAAAACCAATTTCGTATTTATTTTTAAAGAGAAAAATCAAAGTAAAAATTTTAATTGAAACATTTCTTATTGAAGACGTGTGATCATTTATAATAACAAAAATAGTACCGGAAGAAACGAGAATGCTTTAATATGAATATGCAAAACGGCGTTTAGGAAGGATTATTTCAAAACCTAAGCATTTGCACCAAAAACTGCCCTTAGACCTACGTTCCTAAAATACATGAAAAAATCATCAAGTTTGGCGTGGTGAGCGATATTTACTTCATTTTTAATAATGAAAAACCGAGCCTGAAAAACACGGGTTGTGATTGACACCAATATTCATATTTTTCACAAATATAAAAAATGTTTTTTTTTTAATAAAGAGCCAGCTAGGAATATAAAAAAAAGTAAAAAAAAAACATTTACAAAAACAAATTTTAATTATTTGATAGTAGTTTAAACGAACTTTGGGCGTGGCAACTAAAATTTTTCGCCTGCGACGCTCTCCCGCCTTCTTTGCTAGGTACAAGATCATAAAATACATGTAGTCCCGACTGTCCCGAAAAGAAAATGTCCTACTTACGCCCATTGAGCCCCCCCCCCCCCCGAGCATATTTTCTGGCTAAGCCACTGCTTGAGATATTATTTAGATAAGAGTACGTCAGATAAAGCGCCGTCGCCGGCTGTCAATAGCTTGGATTTGTGACATAGGTAGCAAGGTTTGCGTGGTTTTATTGGAGATCAAATTTTGTTAATCACTTTTCTATAAATAATTCAAGAATTAAAAACTGAGAAGTAGAAAATTTTATTTTTCCTTGCTCTATGTAATAGGGTTAAAATTTAGTAAAAAGGCCCATTAAAAGGAAAGACCTTAAGTGAAACGAGAGATAATAATTTCATTACCTAATTTTTGCTGTATATTTCATACTTTTTTAAAATTTATTTAACAACAATAATATTTTATCCTTTTTAATGCAAAATTTCTTATTGAGTGAATTCTTAACGAACTTTGGCGCGGCCCAGAACAGTTTTCGTTTGCGGCACATTACCTATAAAGCCTTTTGCGTGACCCCAATAATTTTTCGTCTCTATGCAGACTTAGTATCCCCCTTCCTCCCCACCGGCTGGATACGGCCTTGCTCCCAGCCTCCACAACGATTTTGTAAATAACCCTTTATCATTAAAAACTTAACTGGTTCCTCGTTATAATCTTTGGCAAAGTAGCTCTGAAAGCAAATATTGACCAGTTGATAATTCTGTGACTAATTTGACACTACTTTCTATGGCCTGGGAGGAAAATGGACATTTTAAAATATCTAGTTCTGCTAGAACACCCAAAATCAGTTATCTTGCTAATTTGTTCTTTATTGACTCTCCGTAATATAGTATCCTTTTAAGACTCAAAAGTATCTCACCAGTTTTGGGCCAAATACCCGTTTCTTTCAATAACTGGGTCTATAACTTTTCAATAGATAAGAAGACACTTTAAGTTTTTCTCCACCAGTATATTAAGTATATGGAGGTTTATTCTCTACATGTTTCGAACGTGGTGACGTTCATCATCAGGAACTACAAAACACTTAGTAACAACACATCAGAAAAACAAATCTGGTATAAAACACATTAGGGCGCTTGTATGACCCAAACAAGGTCAGATTCGACCTAAATGCTATAAGGGGGACAGAAGGCAGATTGAGACCGCAATGTAACAAAATTCCGCCAGCCTCGATAGCAGCGCTGGCTGGCGGCAATATGTATACAGCTAATTACGCAGTCACTTAGCGTTAATCGTTTTGGTCGCCTTACGTTAACTAAGGACCTCACATTTACATAGAGACAAGGGATAGGAAGGGGAGGCTCAGGCCTGCGCTCTTGAATGATAGTTTTTGGACTTGCATATTTGTTTTACATTACAACGTTTCAACTGGTAAGTATCTCCACTCGTCTTTAGGTGAATACTGTGTTTGAGATTTAATATAAAGGCCTTAATGTGCCTTTTTTAGCTTCTAATAGATTATAAAATACAGCCAAAAGAAAATATTACGAAATATCTTTCATGGTGTCATGGTGAAATTTGCATCGATCAGTTAAATAAAAAAAAGCTACGTCCCAGTAAGTTTTAGACTAAAAGTAAAGTAAGGGAAAGTTGGTGATTTCAGTCCTAATAGAGCTTTATGGTCGAATTAATATAGTTGAAGGAACACACTACCAAACTTAAAGATAAAATAATTTTTTTTTTATCAGAAGTTTAGAGGTTATTGAAATTTATAGCTGGCACTGATGTTTTTGGATGAATCTCTGCTTTTTCCTTTTTTGAAAATTCTTTGCATCCTAACGAACTTTGCCCCAAAAACCTTACAAAATCATTAGAATATTATTTAAATACTACTTTTTATTTGTTATTTTCTTATATCTTTATGTATCCAACGTATCAGATACATTAACAAACATAGTTGCACACCAGTAATTGACAGCGTCTAACAATGTTGCCAGCCGTGAGTGATAATAGTTTCCTCAGTCGATGACTCCAGTTTCTTTTGACACCAACTATAATAACTAGGCCGCTTGAGTACACCAAAATATCGATCACCAGATATCTAGAGATATAAAGTCCTCATGTAATTTAAAATGACCGAAGAAGTTACTTAGATCGCTTTTAACAGTAGGCCATTCAATTAGTTCGTTAGTTTGTCACACTGGAATTTACGACTTAATCGAGTTTTACAAGATCACACAGTGAACAATTTTATTGGAATTACCAATTTGTGAGTCTTGAGAAATTGTTCGATTTAATTGCATTTTTAAAAAAGAATGACGATTTTATAAAATTTTATGTGATGAGCACAAAAATAAACTTAAACCAATAATAAAATACTAACTGATAATTATGTTAATGTTTAAAGTAATAAAATTATCAATTTTCGAGAAAATTATTTAAATTAGGATGGCAATACATATTATTAACGAAAAACTATAAAAACGACTTTGTAAAGAAGTTGGTTTGTTACACTAATTAATTAAATTTTATAGCGTTGTCATTAAATCTTTATGCTGAGTGTGTTGTGTAACTCGTAACAAAATATTAAAACTACAATAAGTTCCGTGGAAACAGAAAATTAAACAGGAGAATATGGTTAGAGATCATCGAGTAACATCTAAAATGTATAATTTGTACTAAGGAGACCGGCAGAACTAGTCGTAAGTTACCTGGTAACATCTCGGAATTGGATCTAGATATATAACAGATAGATAGGGATATACCAAATTTCATTTAAACCGACCCGGTATGCAGTATTGTTTCAATCAAAGGCTTTAAATAAAGTTGAGAGTTTAACCTGTGAATTTTTGGTAACCTGCCTTTAGGGACAGGTAATAATTAACACTAAAAACTGGAAATACTCTTACCGTCATCTTCGTCATAGACATCACCAAATCTTTTGCCGACTCGCATATTGAGTCGCATCGTACGATGATCTTTGGAAGGCACTGAAACAAGATTCTAATCTGGTTACAATAATAAAAGTGTATCAATTATAATTATGTTCTTTAATTAGTATGTAATTTACAGTACCACAAACATAAAGAGTAGCACAGAAGAAAATATTACTGGAAATAATAGTTATTGACGATATAAGTGTTGTAAAGATTCATATTACAACACGAGATGTTAAAGTTGTCAAACGAGGCGTCAGCCGAGTTTAATAAAACATCGAGTGTAGTAATATGAATTTACAACAAGAATATTGTACAACATTTTATCTACTTTCATCTATGAATAAAAATATCTGGCAAAAGGCATTTTAAAAAATAAAAATGCACCTGTAAAAATGCACCTGCTATTAAGTTTACTTGTCAAGTTTTTTATGTTACCTTTCGCATAGTTACTGTTTCGCATGGTTACTGTCGAAACTTTGTCAAACAAATTCAAAAATATAAAAAGCGTTTTTTAAAATGAGCGATTCTGATGGAAGTTTACTCTCTGATATAGAAGCAGCGGCAAACGAAGCGATCTCAAGTTTAGTTCCGACAAAATCCAAGGCGCGGTATGAGTTGGAGTATCAGAAGTTTAAAGATTGGTGCAAAGCTAACAAAATAAAGGAGGTGTCTGAGAAAATCCTTTTGGATTATTTTTCCGTAAAGTAACGCTCCCAGAAATCATCTACACTATGGACTCACTACTCAATGTTGAGAACTATGATTTCAGTCAAGAAAAATCAAGATATATTTTTTTATTAATAATTGGTAATTAATTTTATAATTGTTAATAAATCATTCTTCTAAAAAGTGTGGTTTTATTTTACAGCAAAATTTTAATAAACCCATTTTTTTTTCATTACAGCACTAGTGCTGTAAGGGCATCTATTACAGCACTAGTGCTGCTGTACTTGCTTACAAAACGATTTACAGAACTGTCAAATTCATATAACTAAATGAAAGTAGATAAAATACTTTTGGGTCCTAAATAACAACTTTTAAAAGCCATAAATTTTGACTAGTTCTGTCAAGATTTCTCAAGTTTTGACAAGATTTCTTAGAGAAGCAGAAAATGTGAATAGATGAATAAGTCAGTGAAAGATCTGATACCACCTGGTATATTAAATCCAGATATTTCTCGTTTAATGGTCGCATTTTCTTACACACGAAGGACAGGTAGTTAATTATCATAATTAGCATGGATCTATAAAACCAGAGCCAACTGAGACTTTTGAAGGACAGATTGTTATTGAAATAGTATAATAAAATAAGTACGATTTTGCTATCTTGATCTAGGAAACATTTTTGCTATTCCGCAGTATTACCTTTCAATAATAATAATTTGAGCCATGCGGAATTGATTTTACCTCATAATTTGCATTTTTTTTCTTTGATCATAAGCTATGTTTTCCATATTAACTAAATGACAGAAAAATGGCAACATTTCAATTTGTGTATCAACAAAATTAAATTCCTTAAATCCTCCAATGTATTTATTTTTAAAAGTTAAATAATTTTAAAAACATTTTAAATTCAGAAATTGTATATGCCCGCAACAGCTAACAATAATGTTATTATTAATTTGTCATGTTCCAAGTTCGGTGACCGAGACTGATGAAGTAAATTTAAAAGATACTTTTAGTAACCCGAATACATTAATTAAATACATTATGACAATCGTAACTTTTTACATTATGTTTATAGGCGTATTGTTATATTAAATTGCAAAAATTGTCTGTGAGCGTATATTTATGTTAATTAGCCGTAATTTCGTTTATATTTTTGATAAAGGGGTACTGTTCTGAAAATGTATCAAGGAGTGGCGGTCATAACACGTATCTGATTTATTTATCCCTGTTTTGCTCTTATGTTATACATTTAGGAAAAATTGGAGATGAGATTTCGGTGGCGTAGCCAGACTGTAGGGGGGGGGGAACAATATCTTTTGGGTTTACCATGTTTTCAACAGTATTCACAGTGAATCAAATCGAAAAAAAATGGTCAAAACACAGTTAAAAAAACCAATGTTATCCATACATTTAATAGATCGTCCAAAAGCCATTTGCACAATATTTTTATCAACAAAGTATACGTAAATATTAAATTTTTAAGTATATCTTCATTTAGAGGACTTTAGCCATCGCCGTAATTTTTTTCGCGACATACCATTAAAAGTTAGAACTTTTTACAATAGATCGAGAATGATAATGATCTGTATCTCGCCTATTTTTAAGTTTTTTAGAAAAAGGTATTTGAAAATGTTGTTAATTTTAATGCCTTCTATACACAGCTAAAAAGACGTATCAACTTAGAAATCACCCTGTATAATTAAATAATATCCCCTTTCAACATTGCTTATTGTATATTTTCTTTGTAGAAGTTTAATAAGTAGGTAAGTAACAGCATATTAATGCGATCGTGCTGGATCTCGTCTAGTTAATTTACAAACAGCAAAGCGTAATTTTGATTACCGCCAGTTATTGGTCTAGGCTTAGCTGAGACTAAAGAACAATGTGTGTCAAATTTTAATTCTCTATTATTCAAGTCTTATCAAGTGCTTTCCCTCTTGGGCATGAATATTAGTTAAAAATATATTGACAGTGCCTACAAAATAATAATCATAATGGTTGGCATAACTTAGGAGGTAGTAGTGCAGGGATGGAGAACCTTTTTACATTTACGTGCCATTTTCCCCAAAGACATTTTTCATATTATCATTACGTGTCAATACAAACTGTTTGTTTGTTACGCGAGCATCAAAATCTAAATATACGCTCACTACCCCAAAATTGATGATTTTTTTAGGAAGGAAATATTTTGGGGCGAAGATTACGAATTTGATAACTTTGTTTCTCGGAAACGCTTAGTTTTTCGAATATTTTTTTTTTGAAGTTTTGTAGAGGTTAGGTTTCAGATGCATACCTTGGTATTTACTTATTTGTGATACAAGTTTAAAAAAGGAACAAGTAAAGAGAGCAATTATTTATAGACTGGTGTCTTTTTATAGTCACTTCTAACGAAAAACATCTTTGGCGTGTTGATACCTCTTTGCCTTCCAATGTGACTTCTAAAAGAGAGGCAAAAAGTCCCTTGTCTCTCCATCATGACTTCTAAATAAACAATTACTAACTGTTTTTGGGATCTCCATATTATAACACCACCAATAATTATTATATACCAGGCTAGGGGGGGGGGGGGTCAAGCACCAATGAAGTAGATAAAGTGGCCCGTAAGTAAAAAACAAAACAATAGTATTCTTCGGGCTAGGGTGGAGAGGGACATGCCTCATCCCCCCCCCCCCCCCTTCCTGTAGATGCCCTGGGCGTTGACAGTTCAAAAGCAGATGACAACTATCCACTTTTAATGCTAGAATATTGATTATTTTAAGTAAAATTTTTAGTTAAAAAACACAGAAAATTTGTTTTTTTTTGGCTATTTAAGAAAAAAGGGTAAATGTTACTATTTACAATAAAATAAATAGTGACCAAGATCAAGAACATCCCAATTGCCGTGATTATGCATCAGAAACGTAACCTCTACAAAATGGCACTTTAGAAAGAAATATTTTAAAATCTAAGCGTTTTCGGAAAAAACGGGGTTCAGATTCGTAATTTACGCCCTAAAATATATCGTTTCTTAAAAAATTATCAATTTTGTCGTAGTATGTCTATAATAGATATATATTTATCACATACATTCCTTAATTAATACCGTGCCCAAATTATTTTATCATGTGCCATAGCGGGCACGCGTGCCTTTGGTTCGCCATCCCTGTAATAGCGTATACTCCGCGAAATCAATTTTTTCGTTTTTCGACAGACGACAGCAGTAGTTTGTCATCGGTCAGCTGATATCGGGACCTCCTAATTTTCCCAGATTTTAAGGGAACCGTAATTAGCACACACGTTACGTTGTGAATTGTATTATGAAAAGTAAACATACCAGAATTTAAGTATCTTTGGGCTTATTTACACTTGGAAAGTTTAGGGGCAGAAAGTACTTGCCGCCAGTAAACTTGCATTATGTAAATTAGAGGAAAGCTTGATATTTTACTTTATTGGAGGCAAGTACTTTCCGCCACTAAACTTTCCAGTGTAAATAAGCCTTAACACTTATGGTCATACAGTGAACTAACAACCTCTACACGATCTGCCGTCTTTTAAGAGTAGGCATTTCATGAAAATACCGTAATATCAGTGATATAAAGATTTAGTGATTTAAAGCTACAACGTTGGAGTTGAAATGGTAAAGCGTCGAACCTGGCGGGCAAGGACAAGCGGCATAAGAATCCCCCAAGCTGCTGCGAACGGCCGGATATTTTTGCGAGCTGTCTACCATTGCGGTGTTAGCTTGGTTTTATTAAATGTGGATGCGACTTACCTACGTAACAGCCTCTCGCAGCGAACAACGTTCAATATAGAACGTTCCTTTATAAGGTATTTTCACAATGATTTTAGGCAATATTACATGTCAATAAGTACAACTTTTTGTTTTATATTTTTAATTTGGATATGTAAAAATGGGTACGCCTATGGCTCGATTACGAATGTTTCAGCTTTAACTATTACTGTTAAACTTTTTAAAATAAAACTTGACCTTAAAAAATCAACAGGTAATAAAGTTTAAAAGGTATAGGTAACAATATCAGTATCCCCGAAAAACTTCTATAATTTTGTTAAAAAAGGAACAAAATGACATATTTAGGCTATCGAACACGTGCGTCAACAGATTCTTTCAAGGACCGTACAAAATTTGTTATTAGATATATCCGTCAAAACCTAAACTTTTGGGCGAAAGCGAAAATAAAAATCTTACTCTGGGCGTCAACGACCCTAGCAATACCAATACTGGGAAGAAACATATTTTAAATTTTAATTATCTACTATTATATAAATATTCATTTAAATTTTTATTTTTATTGCTGCAAATAATATTTTTTTTACTCCATATTTTTAAATTTAACCAAGATATACGCAATTAAAAAAAAAACCGCGTAATTAGTTTTTAATTGATATTTATTTTTATTATAGTTACCCCCTATATCGCTGGATATTGTAAAGGCAGATTGTACAAAGATTCTAAACAATAATTACCAGGCAACTTTAACGGTGTCTGTTTGCAGGTTGGAGACAATGATGTTTCTTGGATGAAGAATAATTTTGGACTTGCATCGTCTTTATTTGTTTTGAATCACAACGTTTCAACTGATAAGTATCTCCAGTCATCTTCAGGTAAATACTGATACTTAGTATTTTTTTATATGAGTATCAGTAGGTATCAGTTTTCACTTGAGGACGACTGAAGATACTTGCGAGTTGAAATGTTATGATTCAAAACAAATAAAGACATGCATGGTTTTAGTCGAAAACTCTTCTAAATTTAACTTTGACGGTGTTATATAATGACATCGGCAAATATTATTTTCTTTCATATTCTTTCTATTCTTCTAGAATTCATTCCTGGTTAAATAGAAACAATTTCGTTAAGAAAAGTTGTTCTGCAAACAAAACTCTGCCCTATTTCTCATGCCACATTACCACACCCAAGCTGTGGAAAGATACGTGAAGCTTGTCTGGACTCTGCAGAAAAAGTGTGCAGAGAAGAAAAAAGAGATGGCTATATTAGAGCAACATCGCTCTAAAAATTAACAATGGTAAAACTTAACCAAAAATATTATTTTAAGGTGTAAGGTCATTGACTAAATCAACCTAATTTACCACACTTTCATTGTTTGGAAAGGGTGTGGGTGGAACTCGAATTGCAGCCACCTCATTGTGGTGAGTTCTGGGAAGTTCATACAAAAATGTGAAATTGGTGAAGAGCTTCAAAGTAGTGTAATAATTTAAAATACCGTGCGTGTATTTATGCAATAAGTCTTGTAGTAATTGTCGAGAAATAAGTGTAAACTGGAGATTTCTTAAATAAGAAAGTACATTTGTGCACAAATCTTTAGTTCGGTCAGAAAATAACAATATATATCTTCAATTTGCGCACCATTTCCTGCACTCTTTGGGAAAAATTGATTTAGTTATACGCTCTGGGATAAATGTTTTGATTTAAATTAAAAAAAACTGACAGATCTGCATCTTCTTGAAGTATATTCTTATTCACACTTCTGTCAAGCGTCAGAGAACGAGTCGTAAAATTTACAACATGTAAATTTGGTTTCTTTATAATTGACTGTGATTGATAAATTTCATATCCTTACTCGGGTGGATATAAAATCATATCCATTCAGTTAACTGGAATAGCCCACTTTTCCAATCACTTAAGTGTAAAGCAAACAGCAAATTTTCATGTGAGAGTAGAAAAAATGATATTTTCGACCCACTTTACATTCATCGATCCGGGCATACACTGTATAATGACATGGACATTGGGCAAGCATGATTTTCTCACAATCGGAATGACTTAGCTCTTGATTTACTAATTCGAGAACTTTGATTGTTGAAGTAAATAATTTCTAGCAGTGTCATTCATATACCGGGTGTCCCTTTATGGATGGTCACCTGCCGTATCTCGGAAACTACTGGGCATAGAAACTCGAGAAAAAAAAAATGATAACTAAAGTGGCCATGAGAAAATCCCGGAAATTATTTTTAAGGGCGTAATTGAAAAGTAAATTTTAAAATTTTACATATCTCCGTAAATTCCACATTAAGGTATATCTTTGGTAACACCATTAAAAAGCTTGAACAATTATGCATCATTTTGGTCTTATGTTCATTGGCGTACCGACTTTAATAAGAGGGAGGGAAGCTGTTGAAAGTGTAATCAGTTAAATCGCTGTAACTTATAAACGACTTATCAGATTTTAGCAAACTAAAGGATTTTTGGAAGAGAAATGTTTGCACTTGATGAAGAAGCTGTTATATATTTCTTAGAAAAAAAGTGGGACGCCACTGATATTTTTCCATGTGAATATTATTTCGCTATAGCCTGGCCAATTCTGCATAAAAATGGTCTCTTGCGTTTTTCTCCTCAGGCACACCGTTCCTAATTAAATTAATTAAATTAAATTAAACGGGCGGAAGCTTGCCTGTTAAGTGAAGGTTGTCATTTCCAACAATTTTTATAAAACAACATTTTTAAAATAATAAATAGTAGAGCTAATTTAATTTAATTATTTTAATTACGAACGGTATGCCTAAGGAGAAAAACGCAAGAGACCATTTTTATGCAGAATTGACCAGGCTAATCCAAAATAATATCCACATGGAAAAATATCAGTGGCGTCCCACTTTTTTTCTAAAAAATATATAACCGGTTCTTCATTTAAAGTTTTAAAAATTATCCTATTGGCGATGACGCTGAAACGAACGGAGATATCGAGCTGCGGTTTTAATATTTTTACTAGCAAATTTCATCTTCTTTTGAAATATGGTATCATAATTATACCGTATGATTTACTTTTTCGGAGTAAAATCAAAAAATGTGTAATTACTACAAATTGCGCCCTCTAGCATTTTTTTTTGAGAACTATTATGGAGAACTAAAAACGATTGGTAAAAAAGGTGAAGTTTGCTAAAATCGGATAAATCGTTTAAACAGCTTCCCCCCTTTTATTATGATCATTAGACAAAGATGATGAATAATTGTCCAAGCTTTTTAATGGTGTTACCAAAGATATACCTTAATTTTTTCATGGCCACTTTAGTTATCATTTTTTTCCCGAGTTTCTATGCCCAGTAGTTTCCGAGATACGGCCGGTGGTCATCCATAATGGGACATCCGGTATAATAGTTAATTTTACAAGGTGTGAAATAAGCTTTTACAAGTGTCTGTTTAAAGGTTGGAGACAATGACGTTTCTTGAACGGCAGTAGAGTTTTGGACTTGCATTGTCTTTATTTGTTTAGAATCACATGATTCTAAACAAATAAAGACAATGCAAGTCCAAAACTCTACTGCCGTTCAAGCTTTTACAAATCGGAAAGTTTTTCATATTTCCGCATCGGCAAAGTCAATTTCTATCTATCTATCTTTATATCTAGGTATAGATATTTAAAAGTTGTATAAAATATTCCGTGTTTCGGTAATTTTAACTAGCAGTTTATTTTATTTAAATTATATTACATTTTTTTTTGTTTGCATGACATAATAATTTAAAAATCTGTCTAATCGTCGTTAATTAGATTTGCCAGTCATTATTTAATTTTATTATATTGGGAAACATGAAAATTTTATGTCCACCAATTAAAGTTTATCAGACGAATAAAAAATAGCCAGACTTTATAATTGTATAATTTAATAATAATAAAAGTTTAATACATATGAAACAGATATTTGCATAACATGTTGGATATAGCTAATAGATCAAGTTTCGGTATTTCTTAGTCTCAATATTGTTTTTTAAGAACTTTTATTATTTATTGGTTTTGTTAAATAGATTTTTATTTAGGTTGTATAACTATCCCGAACAAATAGGGCGATTCTGCACCGTTAGCAAATTATCGTATCCGTATACCGAGCTTATTGGGTGCCAGACAAAAATTAAGTCTTATGGACTTTTAACGTTCGCTACTGTAAAGTTTTTCAAAAATATCACATTCTATGCCAATTTACATACTAGCAATTCTGCAAACGTAAAATGAGCAGTGGCAATACTGTAGTTATACCGGCCACAAAATGAACAAAACAAAACGAAATATCAATAAAATTTGGAATATAATTGAAACAAAACTCTGCCCCAATTTCTGCTTCTAAATTTTTCCATGCCACACCCAAGATTTGAAAAGATACGTGAATCTTGTCACGGACTCTGCAGAAAAAGTGTGCAAAGAAGAAAACATAGATGGCTATATTAGAGCACCATCCCTCTAAAGATTAGCAATGCCACAATTTAATCAAAAATATGATTTTAGGGTATAACGTCATTGACTAAATCAACCTAATTTACTATACTTTAAATTGGCTGGGAAGGGTGTGGGTGAAACTCGAATTGCAGCCACCTCCTCGTGGTAAGTTCTGGGTAATTCATACAAAAATGTGAAATTGCTAAAGAGCTGCAAAGTAATGGAATAATTTAAAATACCGTGCGTGTATTGGTAAGATGATTAAAACTTTAATTTTAGTTCTTTTGCGCGAACTCTATCTCTGCTAAAAAAATTTACCTGCATATTTTGAGCGTAAATGTAAAATTTTATGTTTCACTTGATTTATTCAAACTTTAGATCCTTTGCGCGAACTGAAGATCCAGATTCTTCACCATAAGAAAATGATCGTATCCGTATACCAAGTTTATTGGATGCCCAGACAAAAATTAAGCCTCATGGACTTTTAACGTTCGCTATGGAAAAGTTTTTCAAAATAATCAGATTCTATGCCAATTTACATACTAGCAACATTTTAAACGTAAAAACAGTGGCAATACTGTAGTGATACCGGTTACAAAATTGACAAAACAAAACCAAATATCAATAAAAATTGGAATTTTTCTAGAAGTCTTATAATTTCACCTGTTTTTTTTTTGTTTTATGTACTAGATTTCATTTTCCACCATTTAAGGAACATTTGCAAGTTATTTTTCTATATCTGTTGCGTATAATAAAAAATTTAGGGTTGATTGGGGTTGAAGCCCCCTTGAAAATATCAGAAAATAGGAAAAATTATTTGCACCGCAAAAAAAAACAGGGAAGGCGAACAAACCCGAACAAACGTTTATTTTTGAATACAAATCGTATGGGAGTAGAAAACTGGAGATTTTGAAAGAACACTGAAATTCCGAAGGAAAGTAAATATTTGTGCACAAATGTTTAGTTCGGTAAAATATATTTTGGTTTTGTATCTTCAATTTTGGCATTATTTCGTGAACGCCTTAGGAAGAATTATTGATGTGTGCATTTGAATAAAAAAATAAGAAATTTAATCTGACAGATTTACACGACGCGTAAAATTTACAACGCGCAAATTTGGTTTCTTTCTAATTTTTCCCCAGATATAGGGTAAGGTTGCCTATATCGTACCACTTTTTGGTTTTAATTTTTTTTCTTATTTACTGATAAATGAAATATATATTTTTTGGTTTAAAACAATAGATCGGTCTATTGGACACCTAACTGCAATTTTTAAAATATTATTTTTTATTTAATTTATAAAAAACAGCTGTTTTTGTAAGTAATAGCAAATGGTACGATTTAAGAAACTGGTTTCCTAAATCGTACTAGTGGGTTCCTAAATCGTACCACAGTGTTCTTTTAGGGTATATTAAATAAAAATGAGTACAGTTTGTTTTAAAGACAACAAATTACACACAATTATTGTTTATATTAAGTATTTTACAAAAAAAAAACATAAAAAAAATCTATCACACCTTTGAAAATAATTTTAAATGTACCTACAAACAAAAGTCGCACATGTAGTCCTTATTAAGACGTCTCACGTTGGAACACTATTCATGTGCGTGTGTGGTACGATTTAGGAAACTGTCAATCAAAATAATAAATAATAGAATTCTAACCCCAATTTAGATCTAAAATTAAATTCAATTTTTGCAAAATTACAAGAACTTGCCAGGCTATGCTACTAAAAAAAAATATCTGTATAAATACTACTTACCAATGAGATATAGCCTTGCAAAAATCAACAAAATTAACATGAAAATAGCCGAATTCTTTTAACTTGCTTTTCCCGCTTAGCGAAACACAACCGGTGCAAAACGATTATATTATGCAACTGACACTACAAAAACGTCCGATAGATGTCGCATAATTTATTGTCTAATATGAAAACTTGTAGTTGTACGATTTAGGCAACGGTACGATTTTGGCAACTTTACCCGGCCTAATGATCTGACCACTGTGATTGGTCAGTTTCATATCCTAACAAGAATGGATATGAAATTAGAGCCGTTTAGTTAACTCGTATAGCCAATTTATAGTGACTTAGGAAATAGACAATATCCATGTGGAAGTAGAAACATTTTTAGTATCTTGCTTGTTTTCAATCTTGGTTTTTCTTTTACTCAAATCGATTTTGTGGCTACTGGGTATAATACAATTTTATCAATAACTGCGAGAGATCGTTTTCCTATTATACTGATGGAGTCTCGTCTAAGGTTGACCGCTGACACAACGGAGGCCAGCTTTTTGATGCTACAAATTTGATTCCAAATCTTTCAACCAGCCTTTTACATTTAATTCAAAGCCTTTTACATTTCATTTTAAGTAAAAGGTAAACAATTTCATTATATCTAATTACAAACATGGTAATACTGTTAATTTCTTTGCACATTTCTGTGTGGTTCGTACCTCAGCTCGTACTTTACTGTTTGGTACATTTAAATGTACCTACTTCGCTTGTAGCATTTTAATTTTTTAATAATCCTTACTGATCGGCAGTAGAGTTTTGGACTTGCATTGTCTTTATTTGTTTAGAATCACTACGTTTCAACTGGTAAGTATCTCCAGTCGTCTTCAGGTGAATACTGAATAAGTACGGTAACTACAGCTCTATTTATACTAGGCAGGTGCTGTGACGCATGACTAGTGGGCGGAGTCATGTGTGTTGCAAGTCCAAAACTCTACTGCCGTTCAAGAAACGTCATTGTCTCCAACCTTTAAACAAATCCTTACTGATGTAACATTCATTATTAAAACTTTTATAGTCTAGATTTCTGAATAAAGTAGAAACATTTTTTAAATGTTTCGTCTTCTATTCGAAATTGAAACTTTAATTAAAATACATTTTAATAATTAATAAAATAAAAAAAATAATTGTAATCGTATTTGGTTGAATAACCTGCCGCAAAAGGCCTCACTGTTATTTCGACTCATACAGCAGCTACATTCTGCGCAACAAATTATTTCGTTGTCCGATAGACGACAGCACTAATTTGTCATCGATCAGGTGATATCAGGACCTCATAATTTTCCCAGATTATAGGCTAGCCGTAATTAGCCCACAGGTCACGTTGTGAATTGTGTTATGGTAGGTAAACATACCAGAATTCATTTGTCTTTGACCCCATCTTGCGAGAGTGGGGGTGGGGTAAAATTTACCCCCCCCCCCCCCCAAGCTAGTATCTAATATTGAAAATAAAAGTGCATACTTAGCCAATGTGAGCGAATAACATCACACCTCGATATCTCGAAAATGTTTGGGTATGTGATGTTTTTTTTAGAATTTTTCAAATTACCAAATTGGAATATATTATACAGGATTTTGCATTTAAAATAAATTAACTTTGTTCTTCCATGATTTTTTGATTAATCCTGTATACTTAATTTGTTTGTAGTATAATATATTTTTACATATCGCCCCTTTCGAGCGATATGTTTATCGCATCATTATTTTAAAAAAGTGTGACCTCTGTCGTCGTCGTCGTGAAATATCGACTTTTTTCTATTGCAATATTAGTAAACATTGTTTTACGTACAGTTCACTATATAAGTAAATCCATTCTTACACACAACTGTGCGTATAGATTAAAAACGCACAACTGTGCTTTACGATGCCTAGTATAACATTCAAGTTAGCCTTGAACCACTCAATTCGTGATATTTATCTATCTTGCGTTTTGAATATTTGACAGTGACATTGTCATTATTTGAGATTTGAAGTTTAAAGCGATACTTTTAAATTATAAATCGATCTTTATTTTGTTAGTAAGAATCGTAGAAAAGTATATAGTACGCATTGCGTGCAATTACGCACTCGTGTAATTACCGCACTCGCTACGCGGCTCGTTCGCTATTTTCCTAATCAGGCGTAATATGCTTTTTACCACACTTAATACGTAATATACTATTAATATATTTTTCTACTCCCACATGGAAATTTGCTGTTTCCTTTAGACTAAAGTGATAAGAAAAGTAGGCTATTTAGAATATTAACTGTGCGGGAATATATCATATCCATCCTAGATAGGTAATAAAACTGACCAATCACAGTAGTCAAGACGCCAAATTGGCATGTTGTTTTTAAAAGTACTGACCAATCACAGTATATTATTTGTAGTGAGGCTCCGCCTTCTTTTTCAAGACAATAAATTATATAATTTAAATGCATATGGTACAATTTGGTATCAATTTGTTCAATATTATAAAATCTAGACGCATTTATAATAGATTCAACAATAATGCAACCTGATGAATGTGCATAGAAAATTAATTTCATGTAGCATCATTTATCAGTTGGTTTTCCGATAATTAACTAAACGTTTCGATAGTCCAGACGTTAGAGCGTTGGACTATAGAACCAATGGTCGTGAGTTCGAGCCCGGCAACCTACAAATTTTTTTTTAGCATAAGGTCGTAGAAAAAATATACTGATCAACTCAAGTGGATTGTTCATATTGCCCTCGGAAATTTGAGCACTCCGCCTACGGCGTCGTGCTCGATTTACTTCCTCGTGCGATATGGACATCATATCCACTTTTGTTGTACAAACTACTATTTCAGTGTAGGTAATATATTTCACCTTAAAAACTCGATGCAAATAAAGGGTACACAGGAAAAAATGTGAGATAACTGAACCAAAGTGTCATGTGCAGTCAAAAATGAACAATCAATGGACGGAATTCACTGTGCTTAGTTAGATAAATGGAAATAGCTGACGGCTCTGACAACGAACAACGAAATGTTGTATTTTTATCACTCCGTTAGGATAAAAGAGACATTTTTTCTTTATGCCAGCCGTTGTCATTATTGACTCAACGATAATTCATATTTTTTACCAAAAAAACTCTATAATTAATATATAAATGACTAAAATAACTCGTTAACGCCATATGGAATCTAGGCACGAGCCAAACCCCCAGAGGCGGATTATAGTTCAAGCCAAACAAGCCTAGGCTTGTAGCGCCATATCTTAAAGGGGCGCTAAATTTTACAGCGCCAAGACTTCAAGAAAGACTAAGATAATCAAACAAGATATGAAACTAAGCGATTTCAACCGTGGTTAGAAAAAACGTAGTTTTTTATATTGCCGCAGATTAAGCTTTACGGTTATTTAAACCCAAAAAAGGGTGTGTCACCCAAAAAATTTTCGCCATTGCCCCCCCCTAGAACAAATCCTAAATCCGCCACTGTAGAAGGGGGACGCACAAATATATCCCAGCGCTTTGGGCGCTTCCAAGTGTTAATACGCCTCTGCAAATCCCAGCAAATAACCACCAGCCAAGAATAGAATTTTAGTCTGGGGGCCTACCTATATACCTAACAATATTTTTTTGACTATAGCATTGTTCTAGTTTTATCTAGTTGTTGGGTGGATGGACAACGTTCGAGATTCGTTAATTAAAATCAAATTGACAAGAAGTTTACTTCGTTTGTTTGTTAATAAAAAATGTTTAAACCTAAAAACCTGTAAAATATTTGAGTTTCGTAATTTTGGAAAAAAGGAAACATTCAGATTTAATTTAAATAATATCATTGGTCAAAAGCTCATTTTGGAAGGCCGGAATTATGTGTATCATTGCCAATTTTGTAGGCATGTAATTACTACGTCTTGTAATACTTCTTCTTTGGATATATGCGATCAAATTACTGCACCTTTTATTTTATGAATTTAAAAATTCTAAAAACCTAATTTTTATGTATAAAGGCCACTGAATATTAAAAAAAAAGAGAATAAATAAACTTCACAAAAAATACTTCTATAATTTTCTTTATACTTTTAAGAGGTTCACAGTTCATCGGTATTCAGTTCATATTGATTTCAGTATAAAATATTTAAAATGTAAAGGGAGAGAATATCGTTTATCCCCAGTAGGCTGTATTTACTCTAGAACTAAAAGATTTTTTTATGTAAAATTATTAGCCAATTTGGAATAATCATTCTTGATTGACATCGACCGTCGTATTTTCGACATCAGAAAATGACACCAACAGATCAAAAATTCCATTAAAGCAACAGTTATCATGTATATGTATACCTAATTTTAATGTTTAAGGGAATTCTTAATAGAAAGAAAGTTATTTAGCGGCAGGTGGATAAGGTAGTGCATCTATTTTTTGCATTAAAGTACACAGGGACGCCAAAGGTAATGGGTTCCCTGGAACACAGGTAGACAATGACAGTACAGTACAGTACAGCAAGCTGTACTGGGCGTTGCTTACGGGTTTTGGCTTTCTGATGAGTCTTAATAAGGACGAAACAGCCTGTCATCGTCTACCTGTGTCCCAGGGAACCCATTATCTTTGGCGTCCAAGCAAACTTTAATGCGACAGATAGATGCACTACTTTGTCCGCCTGCCGTTAAAAAACTTTCTTTCTATTTACTTATACGGATACTAAACTCTACTAATGGGATTCTTAATTTTAAAAATCAACGTAACTTTGGAGGATGTTAAAACTGATAGTTATCCTATGTTATTGAAACATATATGTTAATAAATAACTGCAACATAGACTGCTAATTAATCCAGAATTTAAAAAAATCCATATTAGGCCTAGTAAAAAATTAACACACTAACAGCTATTTTTTTCTTTCTAGTTAGACTTTAGTATACATAACAATATTCTTTCGTTTCCCAAACGGATTTTAGCAATTACTTGGTTGGTTTAAACAAAATTCTTTAGTTTTTGAAACTAAATACTATTCTTAACTGTATTATAGTATTGTCAACCAAGTAGGCATGTTGCAACCAACAGATTAGCTTACCTAGTTCCCACAATAAGTATAAATATTTATCTTAACCAGACACACCAGGACTACCAAGAGATGGCGCTAAAAGTTATATACAACCCAAGAAGGTTGATAATATTGTAATTTTGTGTTTTTTTTGCCTACCCTGTATACGGATCAGAACGAAACAGTTCGAAACCGGTCTGCAGGTGATTGCATCCTACTAGTAGTAAAGTCTTTACTTCTTGGTGGTGAAATATGTTTTGTATTTGGACATCTAACACAGTGTTGACAAAGTATGACCTTATTTTTATGCATTTTCGAAACAAATTAGTACTGGTCACAAACATACTTTTTAACCTAACAAGCAGTTAGTTTTCTAATAACAAAAGTGACTAGTAACCAATGCCGGAATCGGCCTAGCAATAAAATGTAGTCTCTAAGTTTCCTCTTAAGGCTATTTTAACTAACTTTTCTTGCCACGGAAACTAAGATTTTGGTATGGTATACTAGGCCAGTTTTAAGAGTGCAGTCATCTAGCTTAAAAAAATTATAGCGGTTATATTTTAATTTGAAGAATGGGGAGAAATAATACTCTAAGTCAAGCTTCACTAGAATATATTTCGAAGAAAATATTTATTTTACTCTCTACATGTTTCGAACGTATAAACGTTCATCTTCAGGAGAATAATTCACATTGAAAAAGTTACCAAGCTAGGAAATTGTCAGTGACATCATCATAGAGCTTTTGAGGGAATTAATATTTTTCAAAAATTCAAAGTGACGAAGTGAAAACCTTAATGTGGAAATGATAATGAAAATGAAGAGACTTTAGTGGTGAATCATGTTATTGAAGGAAACTCTTGTTATACGGTGTAAGGAGAAGTTACGTGTGGGTATAAGGCAGATGTATCATATGTGTACATGGTTATATTTTAGTTTATTAAAGATTCTATTTTTTAATGGGGTAAGACACTTAAAGGACCATGCAGTTTTTGATGCGGCCGCATTTCCGTAACGGTTGGAAATAGATATCGTCAACTATATTTTTGAAATCGGACCTCGAAATGATATACATTGGTATAGTTATAAATGTGGGTTGACATTTAAAAGAATTCAAAATGGCCCTGTATCTGTCAGTTTTTGACATATTTGACAATAGCATAGTTGGCTCGGCTATAAAAAATTATGTATCTCCAAGAAGAATTGGGTTCCTAATATCAAAGATGAGAACAAAATCACCTATTTCGAAGCCTTATAAATCAATAAATGTTGACAATTATATATTTTTAATTTTGGAGCAAGAAATCATATGCAGCAGGCTTAGTATAACGTAGGGTTGCTGATTAAAAAAATCCAATGTGGAGTCTTATCTGTCAAATTTGTAAACATTGTATTTTTTAACATGATATTAGGCTTCAACGCTAAAAATTATAGGGAATACGTACTTGTCTTTAAATTGTGGTTGATAGAAAAGTCGCTAATCGGGTGCATGAGACACTTAAAATAATGTCCCTGTGTAGGTACATATCGATATTACTCATAACAGACATAAATATCGGTATGGGTCGATCCCTAATTAAAATTAAGGTTTTTATTTGTCAGTTCCTCGGGCGGCGTCAAAAAAGATGGGCCGATATTTATTTATTATGTTGTAATTTCTGTATTTTGTCTTGTTTTAAAGCCTGTTAGATAAAAGTGTAACCGTTCGTTGAATATGTGACTGTTATGTAAACTTTTTAACCCGATTACTAAAAAAAGAAAAGAATATTCTAAACCAAGCTTTAAACATATAACAAATCCATCATTTTATATTTAACTTTATTTCTTAAGACTTAGACAAATGGACCTCTCCAGCATACGTGTACACAGTTCTGAAAATATCATCTGCTAAAGTGTATAACGTTTTATTTAATTTTATGTTATTTTTTAGAAAGGTAGTTCTGTTGTGCTATGTTGCATTGGATTTTAGGCATTTTTAACTAAATGGAGTCTGGATTTCGTTGTAACATTGATATATTTTAAGGAAAAATGAGAGAAAATAATATTTTTAATATACAGGGTCCTGTCTTTTATGCTTAGGTATTAATAATAATTAAATTGATGGTACAACAGAGAGTGAAACTATCCTACCATTACGTGTTTCTTCAATTTTACACCAATCAATCACCCCTGAATTATCTTTTTAATTCCAAACCTTAACATCTAATTTTTTTCCTTCGTTACTTTAACGTACTTTTTCTATAGACTAGTCTGTCACATTTTACCCTCAATACTTCGTATTATGTTTTTCTTCCCTTCTATGGAAAGTTTTTTAAAAAGTTTTTATTAAACATTTTCTAAGAAGCTCTATTAAGATGTCGCTTCACTTCAATTACGTGGTAATCCCAACACGTTATATTTCTCTTGAAGATGAACGTTTATGCGTTCGAAACGTGTAGAGAACTCTAGCTTCTATAAAGGAGGGTTTTTATTAAATATATCGTAGTGGAGGTTTTGTTAGAGTATTATTTATTATAATTTTGATGTTTTGTCCCGCAAAACAGTATAGTCTTTTCAATCCTTCATTTATTTAAATAACTCTTATTAAATTTTTTCTATCTTTGCAAGAAGGAAAGTATTGTAATGGCGTTTTAAAAAATATATTATCAGACATTTAGACAGGTTTAGATCATTAAAAAGTTTCCCATTTTCACCGGTCTGTCTGTTGGATCGATAGCTTTTTTTCGTAATTTTAGCAGTAAATATTTAATAATTTAATTAAATTGTAATTGTCGAAAAATTGGTCGCAATTTAAACCTTTGAAACCACTTCCGGTTAAGTGGAAGTGAAGTCAACTTATAAATTTTAAATGAAAATCCCCCATGCAATTTTTATTCTATATTTAAATTCTATAGAAGATTCTCTTTTCAACATACATATAACGTATCATTGGCAAGAGAATCTTGCGTAGATTTCAAGCAATAAATATAAATATGGGGTTTCTATTGAAAATTTAAAAGTTGACTTTAATTCTGGTTAAACCGAAAGTGGATTTAATGGTTTGAATTGGCCGAAAAATGGTAAATTACACACCTTTTAACTCCTCAAATGTTTAAATCTTTACTTTTAAAATTACGGAAAAATTGGGAACACTTTCTTGTATCATCCGGTATATAGAGAGTGAGTATTAAAAAAAATAATTCTATTTAGATGCTTAAAGAGTCGCGTCAATACCCCAACCTATTGCAGGCACACTGCGCATGTCAGGCGGATAGCGTGATATTTGAAATTTACATAGGTAGAAAGGTGTTCAATTATTACATGTAAAATATGATTGATGTAGCGATTAATTAATTAAATTTTTAATATTCCGGTATTCTATTTAAATTTTTAAATAAAACACTTTATTCTCTTTTTTTCTGCTACGTTTTATTCAAAGATGTGGTTACCGGTCTTGAAGGTCTACGTTTTTGTAACTCTGACTTCTTGTTATGAGGGTCATGGTAAGAAGAAATCATAGGGCTTATTGTTGTTTTGAGTGCATTAATACAAGCCGCAGCCATAACAAAACTTACTGATTAATAACCTGCCCCTCCATTTTAATTATGGCCCACAAGGTCACAGATTAACAAACTGTTCTTGTAAGAAAACTTAATATAATAATTAAATCTAATTCTACCTATATTTTAACGCTATCTACCTGACATACGCAGTTTGCCTGTAATAGATTGGGATATAGACGCGAGTGCTTAAAGTGGAGTGGTAAGTTGAAAGGAAAGAAAATAAAGTGTTTTGAATGTAGTAAACGTACATCATCAGGGGAACTGAATGAAACATTAATAGAAAGAATAATTGGTGAATGTCGCTCTAATAGAGCTCTAAAGTGTGATTGGAATGAGAGAAGAAACACTCTACCTAATTTAAATTTGCGAGAATATAATAATAGAAGGGAAACTCTGTCTTAATAGGAATAAGTAAAAACATGAAGTCTTTCTCCACTGGTTTATTGAAATAATAAATTTTTTTAAATTCTCTGTCTTAATGTTCAAATATAAATTAATAATAATCTTATTAAGTGGATCCGAATAATATTTCTAAATTCTTCTCCAAAGTGACCAGCTCCATGCGAAATTATATTTATATACAGTTATTTAAAACATTGCGTTCTGTTAAAGCGAATCCTGTCTTTGTTTATTATTGGAATTTTGAATTTGAAAAATAAGAGAAAATTATTTTCATTAAAAAAAAAGAATCAATCAATATTTTTTAGAATACAATTAATTTTAGTTATTTTTTTTTAGCGTTTAGTGCTTATATCTTTTTATTACTTCTTTTTATACCTTTCCATTGGTGAAACAAAGATCAATATTTTATTTTTGTAATTTACCGCAAGAAAACCCGCATTTTAACATAGGAAATTTTAGCCCGTTCAAATCTACTTTAGGGGGTGTTGAAGTTATGATGAATGATCGATAAAATTATAGAAAATAGGATACACATAATATGTGGAGTAATAAAGTTTTAAACTTGAATCTTTTTGATTTACAGTGGAGAATTTTTATCAAAATTAAGGGTACATTGTAAATACCATTTGTTGAGAAAAATGTATAATTTTAGTTGTAGAAACATGAAGATCTTGGTTAGTTTCGAATAACGTAATTCTTTAATCATTATACCTTCAATAATTTACTGCCGCCAATACTGTAAAGTTAAAATAGTCAAGTGGAAATGGCAAATGGGCTACAGCCTAATTTTGTTTTTAACTCTACTAGTCTTAACAGAGAGAAAGAAAGATTTTCCTTTTTTTTTGAAGTAAAACATATTGTGTTTAATGGCATTTTTCAATTTTGAATTCTAGGGATTACACATCTTATGCCTTCTCATGCTTCCTTGTTTATTTTTTTAACTTCTGAATTACCTGTTAAACGTAAAAAAATATGACCATATTATTCAAAAGCATGACCATGTAACTCAAACCTACAGATAACTTGATATAATAAAATTATTAAATTTAGACGCGACATTCAAATTTATTCATAAAAACTATTTTTACTATAAACCCGATTATCTTTGTAAAAAAAATTAATTTAGATTTAACCACAATATCAATGTTAGAAATCAAAATATTTTGGAAATACCAATACATAATATGGAAAAAGAAAAAACTTCTTTTAAATGTTCAATAATATATAATAATGTACAATCTCATAAAAAAAAATAAACCTTCTGCTATTAAAAATCATTTAAAAACCATTCTCTTAGGGTGGCATTGGGAAACTTATTAAAAAAATTGCTATTCAAAATCCTACTGTTTTGTGGCAACTGGTATGTTATTATGATTTATTGGTTATTTAATTATAAAATAATCCTTATAAATTTATTTTATTACATATAATTAGTTGTTGGTATGGTACAAATAAATATCTTTATTATTAATATTTTTTTTTTGTTTTAAAATGTCTTTGAGAAAAATAATATTTGGTTAAGTATTGCATTATTCTGTATATTCAAATAATCGACATAGAGTTACCCAATAAAATATTACCGCGGAGAGTGCCGATAAAATGTATTTGCCCATTTCTTTTATACACTGCGACCACTAACTAAGGAATAGGTAAAAAGTGAATAAATTTCAAACGAAAATATTTTGATCAAAATTCCAACAATCAGTTCCATTTTTAGTTTATTATGTATATGTAGTCTGTCTTGGACCACTTAGTAATGTGTTTGAAGACGATATTACAAGACATGATAGTTTAGCCATCAAAAGACATAAAATAGGAACAAACACATTGCATTAAGTAGTTAAAAGGCAGAATTTTGACGTAAATATGTTGGTTTGAAATTCAAATATTTATTTTTACTATTTCATAACTAATGGACGCAGTATATATTGATAATAATAAAACCGCAATATAAATTTATTAATTCGTATTTACTTAACCTGACTTTAAATAATCAATTTATGCTACTTTTAGATTAGGTTAATTTTTTAAACCTTTATACCTTAAAATAACATATTCACTTTGCCCCCTCTGAGTGCAATAACCACTGGAAATTTTTAATGTAATAAGAACTTACACATGAATTCACTGTCGTCACTAACCACCTCACATACTAGGCAAAAAGCAATTAAAAGAACATTAAAACAAAAAAAGCTCATTTTAAAATGTTAAACTGTGCGTGATTTTGCAAAAAAACCTTCGCTGTTTCTTACACTACAATTAGCACTCTGGGGTGGTTTTCTGTCTTTTATAACGCGCTGTTTGCCGCCAAAAGAGGGTAGGTGAGTGCGTCGAATGATAATATGCGCAATAGTGCATCACCTGTAGAGTTTTATTGTGCGTGTAATAAAGTTGTTAGTTTAAATAAATTTTCACCATTTTTAAACGAATATTTACAACTCCACAAATGATGTTTTTATTTCTTTAAACATAAGTTTTCTTTTAGACTTCCTTTGATGGAGAAGAAGGGGGGGGGGGGGGGGGGGTGAATAATGTAACATTACTTTTAATAACCATTTAAGATTTGGGATTAGAAGAAAATCATGGTTGCATAGATTTACTAGTGTTTTGCATAGCTATACAAATGAAAGTTTAAAAAAATATATTTTGAGATTGCTGTTGGCATTACTTCGCCCTAATAGTTATTAACGATATAAGTGTTATAAAGATTTATATTACAACACGAGATGTTAAAGTTGTCAAACAAGGCGTCTGCCGAGTTTAATAAAACATCGAGTGTAGTAATATGAATTTGCAACAAGACTATTGTACAAAATTTTATCTACTTTCATCTATGAATAAAAATAGTTTTCAAAAGGCATTTTAAAAAATAAAAATGCACCTGCTATTAAGTTTACTAATCAAGTTTTTATGTTACCTTTCGCATGGTTACTGTCGAAACTTTGTCAAACAAATTCAAAAATATAAAAAGCGCTTCTCAAAATGAGCGATTTTGATGGAAGTTTACCCTCTGATATAGAAGCAGCGGCAAACGAAGCGATCTCAAGTTTAGTTCCGACAAAATCCAAGGCGCGGTATGAGTTGGAGTATCAGAAGTTTGAAGATTTATGCAAAGCTAACAAAATAAAGGAGGTGTCTGAGAAAATCCTTTTGGGTTATTTTTCCCAGAAACCATTTACACTATGAACTCACTACTCAATGTTAAGAACTATGATTTCAGTCAAGAAAAATCAAGATATAAGCAGATTTTCTCAACTAATCGCATTTTTGAAAAGAGGTTCAGAGGGTTACAAGGTCAAAAAGTCCAAAGTTTTCAACTCAATGTTAAGAACTATGATTTCATTCAAGAAAAATCAAGATATATTTTAATTAATAATTGGTAATTAATTTTATAATTGTTAATAATAAATCATTCTTCTAAAAAGTGTGGTTTTATTTAACAGCAAAATTTTAATAAAACAGTTTTTTTTTCATTACAGCACTAGTGCTGTAATAAATACCCTTACAAAATGATTTACAAAACTGTAAAATTCATATTACCAAATGAAAGTAGATAAAAAAAAGTGTGTTCTATTACTTCATAATGACATTGTTTATGACTGTGTGTGATGGCTATCATTTACTGCTTTATTAGACTCAGTCCAATAAAGTTACTTTATTAACAGGAGAGAAAGTCGGCAACATACTAAAAAAAAATTTCTTCTTTACTCCATTATCTATTTTTAGAAGTCTTGAAAATAATATAGATAATGTGGTTACTGGTCTTAGTGTGGATGAGATGGATGTTGGTGTGTATGACCCATGTATGTCGGATCACTCTGGACAATATTTGGCTATAAGAGCTAGAGCCTTATTACGTCATCCTTACATATATAGACGAATTATGTCGAATGAAAATATTCTAAATTTTAAAAATATTTTAAGCGCAGCTGACTGGAATAAATTTAATTTTTTGTCCAAGGATGTGAATGAAATGGCCGCGTGGCTGGTTGAGACTTACCGAGCCGCAGCGGAGCAATGTTTTCCCATACGAAAATGCAAGCCAGAAAATAAACCCCCTGTGCAATGGTTTAATCAGGATTTGGCTAATAAACGAAAAATATTATCAACTGTAAAAATGATATGTCATATTAAAAATGATCCTGAAAATTGGTCTACATACAATAAATTGAAGATTGACTACAGAAATTCTATAGTTTTTCATAAAAAACAAGCTTATAATAATTATATAATAAATTCAAAAAACAAGTCCAAGGATTGTTGGAAGATTATAAATTTTGAATGCAATCGAAAAAAAATAGTTAAACAAAACAACATAATTAATCCCAATGAGTTTAATCGTTATTTTAACTCGGTGGCCGATAACATAATTAAGAACATTCCATCCAGTTCCGCTAAGGCTAGTGATTTCTTAAAATATGTACCACCTGTTAATTGTTCCTTTTTTTTGCATCCAGTATGCTCAAAAGAAATTAAATTATCAATAGAAAGTCTTAAAAAATCCTCTGTTCTAGATGCTTTCCACATAAATGATAAACTGCTTAAAGAAACCATCGACTACGTAGCTGAACCATTGACCACTTTAATAAATGAAAGTTTTTCAACAGGGATTTATCCAGAAGTTTTTAAAATAGCTAAAATTACACCACTATTCAAAAAAGGTAACTCCGACCTGGTAGAAAATTACCGACCTATAGCTATAATAGTCATATTTTCCAAAGTTTATGAAACTTTGCTTAAGAAACGGCTTTATAACTTTTTTGAAACTAATGGTTTATTTCACTCTTCTCAGTACGGGTTCAGAGCCAATAGATCGACACTGGGAGCCGTCTTGGAGGTTGTGAGTGACATGGTCGAGGGCTTGGAGGCTGGAAAACTATCATCAATAACATTGTGTGATCTAACGAAGGCTTTCGACTGTGTCTGTCATAAACTCCTTCTGAAAAAACTAAGCCACTATGGCATAAGAGGTATTCCCTTGGACCTTATTAAATCTTATTTGTCTGGCAGGCAGCAGTTTGTGGAAATTGACGGTGTCAGATCTGAGTTGGGTAATGTTAGTTATGGAGTACCGCAGGGATCCGTTCTTGGACCCCTTCTATTTATCATTTACATTAATGATCTGTGTTATTATATGCAACGAACTTGTCACTTGACTGTATATGCAGATGACACTTCTTTTATTACTTCGGCTTCTAGTCTGGAATATTTAGAGTTAGCTTCACAACTGCTTCTGGAGGACGCGGAGGAGTGGTTTTCTTCCAATTTCTTACAGCTTAATAAAAATAAGACTCAAGAGCTTGTTGTTGCTGGCAATCGAATGTTAATTAAAAACAAGACATGTAAGTTGTTGGGGATCACTATAGATAGTTCTTTGTCTTGGGTGGCCCACATAACTGAATTGGGACGAAGACTGTCGAGTACGCTATTCCTTCTTAGAAATTTGCGTAAATGTGTAACATTTGACGTTTTAAAATCACTTTACTTCGGTCTTTTTCATTCCCGCATTGCGTATGGTGCTGTACTGTGGGGAAACTCTACAAACGCATTACAAATTTTTCGACTACAAAAAAGAGCTGTAAGACTTATGGCTAACGTTGGCAATAGAGAACACTGTCAGCCCATTTTCAAAAAATTTGGTATAATGCCGCTCCCTAGTATTTATATCTTTCAAACGGTATTAAAGTTACACTTGCGTAGAGATGAACTCACTAGGCATTCAGATGTCCGATGCCCTCGATGATATCCGATTCAAAAAATATGTAAAACAACATTTGCTGAGTCACTGCTTTTACTCTTTGAATGAGTACCTTGTGGCTTCCTGGTAGGCGTTTGCCTGAAAGCTGTGCATTGGTGTGGTTTTGCCAGTTATGTCTCTCCATCTCTAATCATTATTTTTTATATATGTATTTGTGCATAATTTGTTTGTATTCTATTATAAGTAATGTTATTTTACCCTAAATGTATGATTATATTTATTTATATATTTTTTTTGTGACGTGCTATAAACCTTTTGTGTAAGTAGCAAATAAAACTTTGACTTTGACTTTGACTTAGTCCAGGAAAATCATAAAAACAGACCGGGAAAATTTTTTAAAAAATTGTTATTTAGGCCTTGAAATTTTTAAAAAATATGCAATAGAACATAAAACGATGTATGCTAATCGTACATAAAGCAGTCTATTGGACTCACCTTCTTTATTATATTATAACCAACCCGTACAATAAAGGTATGTATTATGTACTATACCGGGAGGCGCGAGTAAGGATTTAAAAATTTTAGAAGTAATTTTAGTAGTATATGTAAATTGCAATTTTTCGGCTATTTCAAACCTTTAAAACCACTGAAGTGAAGTCAACTTTTAAATTTTAGATGGAAACATGCCAACATAAATTTAAAAGTAATTATTACCTAGTATATTATTAACTACGGTTTAGACGTATAGACATTAGACGTTATAGCGATCTAAACCATGATTAATATAATTATTAACGTCATTTACAAGATACTTATTTTTACAATAATAATTAATAATTATAAAAAAAATTTAGGTATATATTAAAATTTAGGGGTAGAAATTGTTGGATAATGTTCAGATAAACAGCTTAGAAGTTCAAATTTAGTATTTAGTCTACGTTTTGACCTCTATGAGATCATCCTCAGTGCGCTAAAAAGGGTTTCATTTATTAATTATTTAAAATGTAATAATCTTTATTGTTTTTATATTTTATATCTTACTATTAATTATGAGTTAAGAATAGTAACTCTTAATAGAATATGCCTATAAAGACATTTACATTACGATACACAGTGTTTCCTAAGTTGATACTTCTTTTTCAGCTATGTATAGAAGGCATTAAAATATACAACATTTTCAAATACCTTTTGTAAAAAATTCAAAAATAAAGTACCTACATTCATTTATTACACTATAGATCAAATACGGTTCTTCCCAATTTGCCCGTTGAATAACATTAAGAAAACTTCTTAAAAACTTGCTTCAGGAAAACACGCCGCAGTGTATTGTCAAATAATTCACCACCGCCCCGTAACTTGCGTGACTAATAATAGATAAGATAAACAACATAAAGTATAGCAGGCTACGTTTTGATTACCAGGCCCGCACTTAGATTTTTTACTTCTGTATCTCGCCTATTTTTAAGTTTTTTGAAAAAATGTATTTGAAAATGTTTATTTTAATGCATTCAATACACAGCTAAAAAAGAAGTATCAACTTAGGAATCACCCTGTATATGAATAAAATGTATTTAAAAAACAGTTCATGTATAATTAACAAAAGAAACATAACATTTTAAGGACTAAACATTATAAAGCAAAAACCGCCTTGAGGCAAGGGCCTGTCGACATATTAAGTACCGGTTCCCGCAGATCACCGAAGTCAAGCGGTGTCGAGCGCGGTTAGTACTTGGGCGGGTGACCGCTTGGGAACACGGCGTGCTCTTGCCTCAGGGAAGAGTGTAAAATGAATCGACACCTAGCCATCCTATTCACGCCGGACAGGCCGGATGAGATCGGATATCTCGTAGGATGAAGGTGCCGTTTCACACTCCCCAGTCGGTAGATCACATTTGTGGTCGATGACCGGTTCAAGATGGCCTACGTAGTCGGCGAACCGTAAAAAAAAAAAAAAAAAAAAAAAAAAAACCGCCTTAGCAGAACATTTAAAAGATTTTCAGCGTCAATTTGGTTTTGACCAAACGTCTATTGTTTCAATGCAAAGTAATTATAATTTTTCAGCAAAATAATTTAAATTCAAAAACACAAAAAAAAATATTAATAAAAATCAAAACCCAGACAATCTAAGTGCATACTATTTCAATATAATAAAATATACACAACACGTTACTTAAAAATACACATTCGCAAGACAGCCATTGCTGGTGTCTATACTGTTTTTAACAAAAGTAAAATGAATTATAACAGCCCTCCGATTACTTATGTACCTAGGAAGTTTATTTGTAATACAGAAGTTCCAAAACTATATGTAAGTACCTGTTTAGTCCATAAAATGTGATGTTTGTTTTGTTAAATATACATAATTTTTTTTAAAATACATTTTATCTTTATATATCTTAATATAGCGCCCTGAGGATAATCTCATAGGGGTCGAAACGTAGGCAAAATACAAAATTTACATTACCCAACAATTTCTACCCCTAAATATTAATCAGTGTGGTCACTAATTATACCAAGAAAAACGAATTTAAAAGATTGGTTCTGCAACTTTTTCAATCAAGTTACCTGATGTGTTTTGGAATTGGCATGATAATTTGTTTTTGTCTTGTCAGGTGGCATTGTTAATGTCAAATTAAGATTAGGTTAGGTTAATTGATTGTTGAGTAATTCATCGATATATCAAGGGGTCGATATTTAAAAAAAAAATATTAAAGTGACAAAGTACCGACGACCCGAATACTATTTTCCTAACGAATATGGCACGTTATTTTTTCTCATAGCCTATACTTTTGATTTGTATTTAAAAGGAAGGCAATGCTTTTTCTAAATAAAACTTGTTTAAGAAAATGTACTTGTTATATTTAAAAAACTGTTTTAGTGGGCGGCGTTAAGATTATTAGCGCACCAACTTTTAATAGGCAAATAAATAACCAAACGGAAGCATTAAAGTGTAAATTTAGTTAACTCCTTTTTAATTATTTTAAAGATTATATTTAAGTTTGGATATTTTGATATTATTTTTGTTATGTTTCCCAGAGGCTTTACTGGTACGTTCTTGAACCAGTCAGTGGTCTAGGTAAAACAACGTTACAGAACCAACGAATTTCAAAGACAAATAAAATAAAAATTTATGAAACAAACTGTTTAATTTTTTTGCATGGTAAAAAAATAAATGGGATATTCATTCTATTTCGAATAATATTTTTTGAAGGACCAATATAATATCGTGCCTCTGCATAAATTAGGATTATACAGTGTTTAAAAATATATAATGAAATTAAAAGTTTCTTAAATATAACCTTTTATCTTACACCATGGTAAAGTTCACTGTTAGGAATGAAATTAATAAAAAAGTAATGAAAAAGGCAAAGTTTCAAAGTTCATTGTTTTAAAATTATAAATAATTATTCGTTACCGCATGTCAAATAAAGCCTTCTGCTGTAACTGAATTTCTACAAATTCAGATATTTTAAGTTAAAATAAGTAAATAAAGTTCTAAGAATAAGATAAACCAATTAACTATAAAAAATTTTTTAGGTGACACACAGAAATTATTTGCAGAAGACGGATGTGAGTATAAAAAAAATCAAACCTATTTTATTTGTTGACGTTTCAGGCTTTGTTGTTATATATTAAAATTAATTTACATTCATATTACCAAGTGTCAGTATTCCAAGCAGAATATTTATATTTAAAAATAAATCAAAAGTCGACAATAATTCATACGTAAATAAAAACATTGACAAAACAAAAATGACAAACTGAAAACTCTCCGAACGAAAATGAGTGAGTCGCATGCTCACCAGCAAATTTTTATCGAATCTACGTCATTTAATAAGCGTGTTTGGAGATTTTAAAATTAGTTGACTTTGAGCACGTTTCTACGGAGCTCGAAAAAAAATATGGTATAATCTAGCAACGGTTTTATTAACGAAAAAACACTTACTATAACATTAACTTAACAATTAAAATACCTAAACTCTGCAGTTTTATTATAAAAAAAAGAACCCAGTGATGCCTTAAAAATTTGAATTAAAAAAAAATGAAAAAATACAGGGTGATTCCTAAGTTGATACTTCTTGTTTAGGTGTGTATTATAGAAGGCATTCATAAACAACATTTTCAAATACTCTTTTTCAAAAAATTCAAAAATAAGGTAGGTACTTACATTCAGTTATTACACTATGGATCAAATGCGGTCCTGCCTAACTTGCCCGTGGAATAACATTAAGAAAACTTCTGGGTGTAGGATCGGCCCGCAAGGAAAAGCATTCTGCGTATAATCTCGAAGCAGCAGCCGCACTTTGACGACACTTATCGTAAATAAGCACAATATCTCATAGGTCATTGTTTTCAAATTTTACCATTTTTACGTGTCACCAATTTAAAATTAACTTCCTTCAGTAAAACACACCGCAGCGGAATGCGATATAACTAAACACCGACCAGTAATCTGCATGACTAATAAGATAAACAAATAAAGTATAGCGGGCTACGTTTTGATGACCAGGCCCGCGGTTAGATTTTTTACTACTGTATCTCGCCTATTTTTAAGTTTTTTAAAAAAGGTATTTGAAAATGTTGTTTATTTTATTGCCTCTATACACAATAGAAAATTAAGTATCAACTTAGAAATCACCCTATATATGTCGTCGGCGATATTGTTAAATTTTACTAAATGTTAAATAAAGCAGTTAATTCTGCAACAAATCAATTTGTCATCAAATCCGTATCTGCTGATAAATATAATGCTACCGGAATTTTGACCAATAGTATTTAGGAATAATTGCGAAATTATAAATGAAAGGAAAATACAAATGGATAAAATTTTAATTAAAATTAATCTCACGTTGTAAACAAAAAATAGTAGTGTAAAAACGAGAAAACTCAACTTAAAGATAGTCAATTCTCATTGAAAGTAGATCTTACACTTAATTACAAAAAATTAAGTTATAGAACATAATAAATAAAACTAAAATAGATAATAATCTACACTGTAAAGGTAATATTTTACCATATTTACTGTATTTTTCAATTAGAGATTATTTTTTTTCACTATACAGGGTGCTACAAATTTATGTGCGTATAAGGGGATTTCGAAAACGGGTATATTGATAATACGAAGATGGTTAAATTGAAACAAAGTTGCGTATTTTTGGGCTTAATAATTTGGTAAAAGAAAATTGTAATTATTCCAAATACCTTCGGAGATATTCGAATAAAACCGAAATTTTTAGTTTTGGTTTTTAATTTTTTTGCGCCTTCATTTTTGACTTGGGAAAAAAAAAAGTGTCCGTGTGCCGTTTTTTAGGTTTTACAAGATGACGTTATTAGTTTTCAAATTGGATGTTTCGTCCTTCAGATACCAACCTCAATTCATTTTAAATACGGACCTGGAATTTTTAAATCATTTTTAAGGGCTTCTAAGCTTTGGAAATTTAATACAATTTAAAATGTTTTAAAATTGTTATCAAATAACACTTCATTAGCATTCAAATTATCCTTTCTTTACTATAACGGCTCTGGAAATTATTTTAAGGATTACTTAAATATTAAAATTACATTACAGGAAGTTATGGTGTTTAGGTCGTTTATTTTTTTTTATAGGTTTTACCATCACCATACTCTAGGAAGTTAGCAAGTTTTTAAGGCATGAGAAGTAATTCTATTTTTTATTAGTATTTCTATTTATTTTATTATTATAAAGTATATCTTAAGTTATGGTTTTTGCCTTGGACCTAGACTGAAATACTGTAAAACAGAAAAAAAATAATACTCCCGAGTGAGGAACAGGTAACTGGAGTGTTAGTCTAAATTAAATGTTCAGGACCGTAATGAAGTGAAAAAGATAATAATTTGAAAAATGTATTATTAGATGACAAAACGTAAATATTGAATTTCTAAAGCTTAAATAATTCCTAAAACTGTATTTAAAATTCCAGGTCCGTATTTAAAAAAAAATTACTTGAGGTTGGTAATTAAAGAACGAAACGTCAAATTTAAAGACTAATAACGCCACCTTGTAGAACATAAAAAACGGCCATAAAAGGTGTTTTTTATTTTTTCCCAAGTCAAAAATAAAAGCGCCAAAAATTAAAAACCTGAAATGGAAATTTCGGGTTTTTTCGGATGTTTCCGAAAGCAACAATTTGTTTTCACCAAATGATCAAGCCCCATGATACACAACTTTGCCTCAATTTAATCATATTTGTATCTCTTACCGTTTGACGCACACGAATTTGTAGCACCCTGTATATAAGCTTCATGGTTAAGTAAGTAACATTTATAAGGTATTGTAAATTTAAAACTTTTATGAAAATTTATTAGCCAAAAGTATTTCCGCTATTTGTTATGTAACATTACAGCGACTAATTTTTTACAGTATTTATAATGAAAATATTTTTTAAACTAATAATTTTTTGGGTTTTTGGTGTGGGACTACCAAGAGATAGGGCTAAGGGATGTATACAACCCATAGGCTTTACTATAAAAAGTGTCATTTGACATGGTATGGACATGGACACTTACCCCGTAATGACAAGAACAACAGAGTTCGAAACCGGTCTGCAGGTGGTAACATGCTACCCATAGAAAAGTTCCACTTCAGGTGGTTTGATTGTACTTTTATGCATTTCTTAAAAAATTAGTTAGTTTTACAACCCTCTTCTATAAAGATAAAATAAAGTGTCTGTACAATAAACAACAATTAAATGAAGTTAGAAGTAAATACATAATTGATCATTTTCAAACAGCTGACTTTGACATGTCGGCCATTTTGTCTGGAGGGCAAACACCGTATTAAGGTTACATGCAAAAGCAATGCAAACCAGTTGAGTTTTGAGTTTACTAGTTTAAAAAGTGGTTTAAAACGACGCTTTAGCTGATTTGTTGTGATAAAATGATTTTATTCTTAATCTGTGTATACCTATTATAGTGGAAATAAGTGTTTTAACCCGAGTAAAAACAAATTGAAAAGACTTTTAGCAATGGAGAGAAGTGCTTAGGAACATTTATCTCAAAGTGTAAAAGACAATATACAATTAAAAATCATCAATGCCAAAGATCCATACCTTTTGAAAGCCTTCAGTGTATTTACATTCCCTGCCTGACATAACTATGATTGACATGGTAAATTATTTAATCCTAATACATAGTTTTCATACTGGACAACAAATGAAGAAAAATGAAAGAAGTGAAACGTCCATATTCACTATGCTTCATGGATTTGGAAAAAATTGTTGCAAAAGGAACTTCATGTTTGTTGGCGGAAAATGGTAAATACAAACTGAATAAAAACCACATGTATTTCCACCAAATTCAGTGCCAAATGTTTACAATCGAAACAAAATATTGTGACTTTGTGCTATGGTCAAAACAAAATTGGTTCGTTGAAAGGATTTTGTATGATGAACATTTTATTACTGTAAACTTAACAAAAGCATTGGACTTTTTTAAATATATTATCAAACCTGAACTACTGGGAAAATATTTTACACAAAAAGCCGGAACAGCAAAGGTCTCTTTGTGGTGTGTGTGTGTGAAAAGGTAGATGACAGTAGCCCCATGATAACGTGTGATAATGAAAAATGTGACATTGCTTGGTAGCACTTTTCATGTGTTTACATTACAGAAATTCCTGAAGGGTTGTGGTATTGCCCCAAGTGCACATTTGTGTATTTTTGTTTGCACTTTTTATAATCATTATTGTTCAATATTTATGTGCATATAGTATATAAACACACTTTTAAATGTAAAATAGTGACATTTGTAGTATAATATTATTACATATTTTTTTATTTGTATATGGTAGGAAGACTTCGGTCATTAGCCGTTTGGACCAAGTGGCAAAAAAAGTTTATTAATGATTGATAATATTGTTAAAAGGTATACACCAATTTGTTTCAAATATTGTTTATTTTACTTAGGAAAAATTGTACAATTATGGCTTAAGCTTCGCTTGGTTCAATGCTGAACCTGCTTAAGCCGTAATTTTACAACCGGATCTTAATGTTGATTTTTTTGCATGCACCTTGCATACTTCAAAGTAGGAATACTGAATTATATATTTTGTAAATTAAACAAATGTACAGAAGATAGCTTTTTATGAAATAAAACACATCAGTAAATTTGGTATCAAAGTTTTATTAAAAATTAATAATGATAATATATTAACGGATTCAGCCAATTACAAATTCAAAACATACATAGATTACACGAGCCATCTATATAATAAAACTAGATATATCACAAAAGTTTACCTACAATTTATTCCTAAGTTATTTATTTATATATTATGAATATTAAAAATTATAAAAAAATTAACTTATGGAATCGTGAAGGGCACAAATTTATTAAGGCACAACATACAACAATAATTTTGTCAATAGAAATATTATCGTTCACCATGTTTGACAGCATAGTCATTGGTATATTTCTGCTCGTGCCTGGAATTTCTTCATCTTCAACCACTTGCTGTTGAGAGTCACTTAATGGTCCCCTTATAATTGCTTTTATCTATATCTCTTGCCTGTGTCTAGATAGATAGGTTTGATCAACCGCATTTTTCAAAGCAGCAGGTATTCTGAAAAACCTTACATTGTCTCTATTTCCTCTCATCCCACAATTAACTACTGTACAACATTATGGCATTACTAAAGTATTTCAGTTTATGATTTAAAGAAAATAGCACATAAAACCACTTAAATAACCGCGAAAATACTTAAAAACACAGCACTTCGCCTAACCTAGTTTGGGTTTGTTTGCCCTCCAGGCAAAATGGCGACTGCCTTGTGACGTCATGTGAAAATGGTCAATACATTTTTAGGTTAGGTTTCATTATAGATGTGTTTGTAAGTAACATTTATTATCGATGTTGTGCATTCAATGTTTGGTGTTTTTACTATCGATATTATAACTTGTAAACATCGATGTTCCACGTCAATGTTTACTGTATTTATTCGATATAAATGTATTAAAACCAGGCCTATTTCTGGGAGAATGCGCGCCTGCATGTAAGATATTTTTCCGCATTTTGCTGATTGTAGAAAAATATTAATCAGAAAAAAATCAAATAAACGTTTGTTTTATTATGATTTTGTTCGCTCAGGCATCCAGCGGTCTAGGGCGGATTAACATTTTTTTTAATTTCCAATCGTTATACCAAAAACATCCCATATTTAGCACTACATTATCTCTATGTGTTTGATAAAATTATTACCAATGAGTGGCCTAGAGAAAGAAATCGAAAATATGTCCTAAAAGAAATGCTTGTCATAATATGTTGTATGGTAACTAAATTGGCAGTCATAAACAACTGTATGTCGTAATCCAATAAATAAAATAGGGAGGATATTTATTTTCAATTTGTAATAGGAATCGAATGCCTATTACATTATACTTAATTACTATTATACTTAATTACTATTATACTTAGGACATACCATCTAAAATAATAATATATTTTCTCCGAGTGTTTTTGTTACGTGTTCATACAATGAAATTATTATAGGTACTTAAATGTATGATGTACGTATTTCAATCATTAAAAATACTTTAAATTAACGAGATTTGGACAATAATATGTTGAATAGTTTTATTTAGTTTAAGCTTACAGCTGATGAGTGTTGCAGTAAATTATAGGAGCCCCATAAATATACTTGCTAAAGCATCAGGCGAGAGCATGTACGCTTGTAAAATAATAACAGGTAAAAGGCGTTGTAGAACAACCCTCTTTACTTTATAAGTTAACAAAAAGCTTAACCGGCTTAATTGGCTTGCTTGATGTTATAAAGAAAATGTACTATTATTTAATGGGATCCACGGAAAAACAAACACTCGAAAATGAAAAATAAACTGCTAAACGAAACAAACAAATTTTTAAATAGGTTTCAAAAGAAAATTATACAGCGTGGCACATTTATGATTATTTTGGAAAAATGGTAATAAATAGAAAAGACCACATAGTGCCCAGTAAGCAATACATATCTTACATTTAAATAATTTATTTGAAATTTGGATGAAATTACATGCTTCAAAAAATTAACAAGATTGATAAGACTGCAAAAAATTAAGTTCGTCCGAAATATTTCATATTTACTGAGTAGGTAGAAAATTAAAAAATAAGCAAATTTTTACTTGTAATTTTTTTAACATGTTAGAAAATCATCTAACTTTTTTCCAATGTTTTGAAATTATGTTTAAAAAAATATTTCTTATAATTTTTATTCATGACATTATCAATAACTTTTAAAACAAAAAGTTTCCAAAAATTTAAAATTTTCTAATGCTAATTAATAGAAAAGTTCTCATATGATGTAGACATAAACTTATTTAATTTTCATTTACTGCTCTTTCTTGAACAAAAATCATAAAATATCTTAATTAATGTCTTATTTAAATTCATTTCAATATTTTTTAATTAGTAGTTTTTATATTTCGATCATTATTTCATTACAAATTATTAAAGCTGCTTTTAGAGTTTTAAATTTAAAACTATTTTAAATTATTAATAATTAAAATAGTAAATGAAGTATAAAAATAAGACAGCTGAATTTCGTACTTCAAATACATTTTTAATATTTTCTTTAAATTAAATATTAAAATATATTTTGATCAAATGATTAAACTAAATCAATTTTTGACATCACATCCTGGTACGAAAAGTTAGTTTCAATACAAATTATTTCCAAAAATTATATTATAACATGTATATTTTAATAATACTAACAGTTTTCTATATTATTGGAGGAACAATGACATGGCAATATACTTGACCTACCAACAGAAAACATATTTTATTTTTACGTAATTGGAAAAACAATGGCATGATCTCAACATGCTGGACCTACCAACAGTTCGTAGTCTCACATAATTGGATGAACAATGGCATGAACACAGCATGCTTGATCTACCAGCAGTTTTTAGTTTCAAATTATTGGAAAAACAATGGCATGAACCCAATATGCTGGACCTACCAACGTTCGTAGTTTTACATAATTGGAAGAACAATGGCATGATCTCAACATGCTGGACCTACCAAGAGTTCGTAGTTTCACATAATTGGAAGAACAATGGCATGATCTCAACATGCTGGACCTACCAATAGTTCGTAGTCTCACATAATTGGATAAACAATGGCATGAACACAGCATGCTTGATCTACCAGCAGTTTTTAGTTTCAAATTATTGGAAGAACAATGGCATGAACCCAATATGCTGGACCTACCAACGTTCGTAGTTTTACATAATTGGAAGAACAATGGCATGATTTCAACATGCTGGACCTACCAAGAGTTCGTAGTTTCACATAATTGGAAGAACAATGGCATGATCTCAACATGCTGGACCTACCAACAGTTCGTAGTCTCACATAATTGGATGAACAATGGCATGAACACAGCATGCTTGATCTACCAGCAGTTTTTAGTTTCAAATTATTGGAAGAACAATGGCATGAACCCAATATGCTGGACCTACCAACGTTCGTAGTTTTACATAATTGGAAGAACAATGTCATGATCTCAACATGCTGGACCTACCAAGAGTTCGTAGTTTCACATAATTGGAAGAACAATGGCATGATCTCAACATGCTGGACCTACCAACAGTTCGTAGTCTCACATAATTGGATGAACAATGGTATGAACTCAACATGCTGGACCTAACAACAGTTTTTATTTCCATGGCTATAAGACCCGTACTTAATTTTAATCCCCTTTAGTACTGGGATAATATTTACACTAAATCAAACTTTTTATAATTAATTATACCTAAATACGCTTTAAATAGGGGTGTCCTTTGTCCGTGAATGTTGAAACATGAAGATTTCTTGACAAATATTTTTGTATTTGTCTTGTCTTAAACTCAATAGCTAATTACTTGTTGATCTTTTGTTAAAATAAAAGCGCAATCAAGGCAAGTTTCTGAACTTTTCCAAAAAATTATATTATAGGGAACATTCTAAATGCTTAATTTTTTAGAATATTGTTCTTGTTTTATTGTGGTTAAAATATGTCCTGGAGAATAATTTAAACATATTATATTTATTAAATTATTATTTTACTCGTAATGAATATTTTATTATTACGATGACTGTTACTTTTTACTGTTTATCTGATAAACTATTCAAAGCCGATTTCCCAATTTATTATACATATATATATTTTTTAAATAATTAAAAAAATAAATACAAATAAATAAAAAAGTCTTGTGCAGAAAAAAAAATTGAAAATGTATTTTAAGATTTTAATTATATTTGTTTAAATTATATCATCCGCCATGATGAACATAAAAATATTGGGGGTATTAAGTAACGTTAGTTTCTTATTTTCCATTAAAATTACAAATGCCGCAACATTATCTTAAAAATCTTCACTTAATTCTCTTGAAATTCATTTTTATAATATTATATATATATAACAAAAGACATTTTATTACCATCGCCAGACACAGGTACAATATGCGCAATGTGGTAGAAATGCACTATTTGTTCGTGATGACTCATCGACTATTGTTGGCTCTTAAACAGTATTTATGAGGATCCGTGGAAATAGACTATGGAATACGGCCAAGTATATTTTTCAAAGTCACCAACTGCTAAAGCTTCTTTTTATGATTTAACCAAAAAGTCAGTTGTTCCTATTTTCTACTACGTGATTGGCCACTGTATTTGCAGGAAGTGCATAATTGATATTTAATGTAATGTATTGACGTTAGTTTATAGGTATATCAAAGAAGACCGTCGAAACATCGGCGTTCTTAATGTCTAGATAACTACTCGTAAACCCAAAGATAACCTTAGCTTTATGTAGTGCCTAACTATCTAATTAGATAGTCTCCACATTAACTCTTCACTATACTATAGTTAAAAAATAAAAACTTTTTCGTATTTTCACCCCTAAGAATGTTTGTACTTGCTGCCTTTAGTTTTTTGCGATAACTGAGCTCCAAGCCCAGTTGACCATAAAGTTTTTATTATACGCAACAGATATGGTTGGTTGGTTTGGTTGGTTTAAGGCGGGGGTCGAGCGTTCAGCCCAAGCTTCTTGCACTGCAGCCTAGTGGCTTATTGTGCTCCCCTATCTTTCTAGAAAAGGTTTGTTCCTTTTATAAGGTGCAGCAAATTCCTACTAAGTTTGTCATGTGGGAGGTTATGCCCACATTGGATGTCTCCGAAGATTCTGAGTCTTCCTCAGGTCAGTGCTTCGCAGTCATATATGATATGTGAGGCGGTTTCGTCCTCATCGCCGCAAAGCCTGCATTCAATGGGACCATTGTAAATTCCTACTCGGCGTAGGTGTTTTCTTAAGCAGTGGCCTGTTAGTAGGCCGACCACTTGTTTTAGCTGGGTGCGCGTTAGAGGCATCATTCCAGTTGATAACTTTTTGGAGGGTTTTCCAATTGTGGCCCTCGCTTGGGTATTACCAGGTATCCTATTCCATCGGGATAGGTGTTGTTATTGTGCCCACCTGTCTGATGACGCAACAGATATAGAAAAATAACTAGTAAATCTTCCTTAAATGGTAAAGAACGAAGATAAGTAAATAAAACAGATGAAATTATGAGATTTTTAGAAAAAATTGAATTCCATTTTTGAAGAATAGTAAGGTTATGTAATTACGTTTTGTTTCAGCAGAACAATTTACCAATATGGTTATGGAATTGCGGCAATGGCTCAGACGTGAGTTATTGGCATTCGACCGTGGCAGTCCGAGTTCGATCGTCGGAGTGGGCAGACGCACAGTAAAAAAAGTATGTCCCAGATTTAGTAGGTTTAAGAATGCAGGGAAGAGTGTAAAATGTATCATTTCCCAAACCACCCAATTACCGCCGGTAACTAGGCCGTGGGTGTGGAAGAAGGTACACATTCCTCAATCGGTAAGTCATGTAATGGCAAGAAACCAAGGCTTGATAGCCTTTGGGGGGGGGTGTCGCATGACTGAGGACCGTGGTTCGGAATCCACGTTAACCTGTAGGTCCTCTCGAGAATAGCCCTGGCAGCGAACGAAAAGGAAAAAATTGGAATAAACAATATGGCTATGGGTTACAAAAATAAATTATCCATTTTTATTAATAAATATATCGCTTTTTATCTGTTATTTTGCAAAAGGCCGAATATGAGAAAGATAAATATATTCAAAGTAAGTTTGTGTAAATAATAAAGAACTACCCAAATCGATAAATATGTTGCAGTGTAATTTGGTCTAGGAATTTTCCAACTAAATTAATTTTTTTTTCAATTGCTTTTTATTATGTTTCTTACAATTTCACGGTCAACTAAAAAGACAAGTTATAATGCCTGATTTAAATAATTTTTTTAAATATTTAGTAATAATTGTTCATATTGCGCTCGAAAATTCAAGCACTCCGCCTACCGGCGTCGTACTCAATGTACTTTCTCGTGCGATACGGACATCATATCCACTCTTGTGGTACAAACTACTATTTTCTCTCCAATAAAGCCCTAAAATAAAGTTTACTACATAACCAACAACCTTTCAACCATACCGTACAGCTACGAAATTAATACTTGTTTACTTAAATGTTCAAGGTTATATATTGTAATTGCCGAACACCTGCAACTATTTTTGAAATATTTGTCTCAATTACGTTCGTTAACAGCGCAAAATTCAAAGGTATAAAAATAATTTTAATAGAAAGACAAAATGGCGGTAAGCGGACAAAGTTTCCATCAGTTTTTAAATTAAAGTATACAAGGATGCCAAGATAATTAGCTCTCTAGGGCACAGGTGGACAATGACCGCAATGACGGCCGTTTCGTCCTTATTGGGAATCTACGGAAAGCCATAACTCGTAAGCAATGCCAGAATAAAATTAAATATTTAAAAAAAAATAAATTTAATAGTGAGAATGACCATTTAATTAAAAAAAAAACAATAATTATCCAATGCTTTGTAGTTAACTACAGATTTGATAAAAATATGCTTTGTAGTAAAACATTTTAGATCATCTGAGATAATGAATTTGTAAATTATCAATGCACAATGGCGGGAGCATTCAATAAAAAAAAGTAAACCGCTCAAAAGAACCCTTTTTCCTTTATGAGTTAATCCGAGGGTTAAAAAGTTCATTTGCCGCTTTGATGTGGTTTATATAATAAACCAAAAGTTCTCGTTCATACGTTAAGCAAAAGAAAATCGGTGGTGAAATTTTGAAAATAAACTACTGACCAAAAAAGGAGCAACAAAATGTTCATGAAAAGATTTTTGAAAAGTTTAAGTTATCGTATTTTAGGGTGATTCCTAAGTTGATACTTCTTTTTTAGCTGTTTATAGTAGGCCTTAAAATAAACAACTTTTTCAAATACCTTTTTTCAAAAAACTCAAAAATAGGTGAGATAGAGAAGTGAAAAATCTAAGTGCGGGCTTGGCATCAAAACATATCCCGCTATAGTTTCTGTTATTTTTCCTATCTCCTATTAGTATTAGTCATACTGGTAGTGTTGAACAATCCGGTGCGGTGTGTTTTTCTGAAGCAAGTTAATTTTAAATTATTGATAAGTGAAAATGGTAAAATTTAAAAACAATGAATTAATAGATAGGGTGGTAATTTACTGTGAGTGTGGTAAAGTGCTTCGAGATTATACGCAGAACGCTTTCCCTTGCGGGCTCATCCAACACCCAGAAGTTCCCTTAATGTTATTCAACGGGCAAGTTAGGCAGAACGGTATTTGATTCATGGTGTAATAAATGAATGTAAGTACTTTATTTTTGAGTTTTTTGAGAAAAGGTATTTGAAAATATTGTTTATTTTAATGCCTTCTATAGCTGCTAAAAAAGAAGTATCAACTTAGGAATCACCCTGTATTTATACGTCGGATTATACAATACTTACCTATGTGGCATATATTACATTAGCAGTCAGTGTGTTCCGGTTAACATAATTCTTGATTTACTAATTAGACATCTTTGATTGTGAGGAAATAATGTCTGCCAGTATCATATTTAACTTATAGTCAAAGTGACCTGGTTAGTTAATTATTGGTTGAAATCTTTGTGCAACTCAATATTTGACACCCAACTTCAATGTTTTTTTTAATATGGTTCCACCCAGATAGCATATTATTACATAAACATTTTACATCCTTTTCTTATGGGACATATCAGATGTCCGTTGTAGGTATAAAATACGATGTATATTGTACGTAAAATCCAACACAGCTTCCTGAACTACCTTTTTCTGAGTAGTCGATTCGGTTTCCTTCTCCGATACTAAAAGCTAGATGACGTCACTCCATCAGCTGTCAATCATAAGTTCATCAGTTCCACCACTGGTTGGATTCACAGGTGAAAAAAAGAGTACATACACCTACCTATATTTAGACCTATAGTCTCACAGTTGTGTTTTCACCATGGCATTATTTGTATTAATTTAATTTTTGTGTAATTAAATTATCTTACCGATAAATAATTTGACCGGGATATTGTTGGAAATACAGTATACACTAATACCGGTAAGCTACCGCATATAAAGTCTCTATCTTTTTCCCACATTTTGACGATACGTGCGAAGACGCTTAAGGCCGGTATTTTTAGCTACAAGGTACAAGAAAATAATCCCATTATAATAATATAATAATAATATTATAAACGATATATTTAATTGATATCAGCTATGTCTTTTAGAAGGTTCTAATTACAAAAATAGTCAAGCGTGCCCGCTTTTTATGTCAGGTTAGAACCGTCAGTCGCGTCAAAAGGTTATGCAACCGTGCTCGCATCCTCGTTCGTGACGACAGGCATAGCGATGTTCAAATTTTAACTTGCTTATTGGCATATTGTTGTAGATGTATCGTAACGTAAATAATGCGATCAAATGAATCTCTTATCAATCTTCATCAATTTTAATGTGTGAACCTATTCAAAAAAAAATTGTGCGCAGGAAAGTTAATTCCGGATATTTATTGGCAACCTGAACTTATTTTACAGTCATAATAGGACCATGACATTTTAATAGATTTTTATTTCGCCAAATTTATAATTTGTTGTTGTTATGTCGGAACAAAAATTAGGATATTAATTGGTATCTATAATTTCGATAATTAATTATAATAATAAATTAATATAATATTAGATATCCTCATTTTAACAGAAAGTTATTGAATATTAAATATATGTTTAGGTATAGGTACATGGTTTGTTAAAAAAACGAATCACCCTAAAACGAAATATCGCTCGTTTTATCAGAAATCGCTTAAAAAAAGTCGATAATGTCTTTTTTAATGTTTTTTTATAAACAAAATATACAAGATGAAACAAAAAGTTTCAGGAGTCCATTAAAAATCTAATAAAAACGCTAACGCTATTCGGAATAATTTCTTTATTTTAAAAAATCATTTCTAAAAAAACAAAATTGACTGGTCCAGGTGATTTTTGAAAAATGAAGGGCATTCCATTCCAAGGAAAGCCTGGCTTTCTACTTCAAGTCAGGAATTCTACTAATTTACACAAATCAAGTTTACTGGTGACAAGTACCTTCCGCCCCTAAACTTTCCAAGTATAATTGAGCCTTGAATTGCTTTTTCAAATTTTTGCATAAACAATCCATGTTCATATCACTTTTTTTTCTGAGCTTGACCTAATTTGTAAAATATTACACTACTTTTTGTCTCCTGTAGAAATTTAAGTACCTATTAGGAGTAATACACCTAAATTATGGTTGGCAAAAGGTCGCCATCAGGTTTACTTAAGAATTGATATAAATAACAACATCAAAGGACCAGCTTCAGTGTTTTCAACTTATATAATACATATTTTTAAGAGTCTGAAATTGCCTTGTTGTGAATTCTCCCATCAATAGAAATATGTAATTTATACAACAAACAAAGGAAGCTGATTCGAAATTTCAAATTGCTCAGGTATTGGCATTTAAATTTATTTGAGGATAAAGGTGTATCTTAACCAGTGACGGGGCCGCGTGTCTACCCCCTCCTCCCCCCCCCCCCCCCCCCCATAATCCACGGGCCATCAGTTATACTTTTTGCTGCATAGGGCCTTAATTTTGTTCGCATCAAAGTGCTATAATAATATCGTTTATCGCCAACCGACAGTAAAGCCGTACATTATCAGAGTGATTTCCGGCAGTAAACGAACACTTTATTTTATTGTAAAATAAAATACTTTATCTGCCGCAACTGCGGCACGTAAAGTATTTTATCTGCCGCGTACGCGGCAGATAAAGTATTAACCTGCCATTTATTTCTCATAGTAGATCAAATTTTTTGAGGGGTGCTTTGGAATACGCACGTGGTCGGACAACATTTTCTGATGTGTCAAATTTAGGCCAAAATGGGTTTTTTTGTCGTTGAATTGTAAAGCTTATTTAATCTCTCGAGCTTGAATATGGGATGAAATAGGTAGTATGAAACTTCTACTTTCCATTTTGACCAAATATTAGGCAAGAACTATTAAATATTTTACGCAGACCCGATTCTAAAATAGGTCTACAGCTCGTCATTTCTATTAATTTAACATGGGGAAAAAACATATATTTTCTTAGAGCGGTCTGCCTTACATAAAACGGTGATGAACGGTTGGCGATAAAATTTTGTATGCACCACGTCAGTAAAGTATCATTATCGACTCGCCTGTTATTCGCCTCGCTCGCTCATCTCATAATTTCAGACTCGTCCGATAAAGAATCACTTTAGTGCCTTGGTACATATATAACTATTATTTCCCCAATTGAAAAGCAATACAAAGTACTACAATAAGGAAGAGCATTGCACTACGGGAAAAACTCACCAAGGCTATAACAATTCTTTTGGAATAACAATTTTTTAAGTCTACTCTTAAAAGTAACAATGTTAGACGCCACTTTTATGCTACTATCTAGGGCATTATAAAATTTAAAACAGTTAAAATAATAACTTTTTTGATAGGTAGCTGTTCGATAAGGCGGCGGCAACAATCTTAAGTGTCTTCTAGTATTATATTTATGATTAAGGTGGAAACCCTCAAACAGATGCCTCTCTCTATAAACATGAACAAACTTCAAGTATGTATATGTCAAAAACCGTAAGAATTTTATTCCTTCTAAAGGCTTGTTTACAGGTTTCCCATCGTTGAAGCTTAAATAGTATTCTAATTGCAAACTTTTGAAGTAGAAAAATCCTATTTATTTGACAGCTGTTACCACAGCACAATATACCGTATCTAAGGTGGGTATGAAAATTTTCAAAATATAATGACATAAATGTAGGCAAGCCACATTGCCCAGACAAAAAGTGTAGTCCATAGCAAGTGCTCCGCAATCTGGAGCATAGATTATCAACATGAAATCCCCATTTAAATTTACAATCAATCCCCACCCCCAACATCTTTGTATTTTCCTGACAGTTTAGTTCTTCTGAAGTTCCTTCGAATAATTTAAAGGTACTTTCGTTATTTCATCTTGATAATGTGAAGGAAAGCAATACCTACCGTTTTTTCTTTATTTAGTTTTAGAAAGTTCTTATCCGCCCACAGTTCTACTTTACTATAAACACACTCACATTCATCATTTAGTATCGACCAATCATCCGCAGTTATTAGGATATTAGTATCATCTGCATATAGCAGACATCAAATACTTTTTCTGTAGTGATATATGGACTTAGGTCATTCGCATAAGCAATGTAGAGAAAAGGGCCTAAGTTTGATCCTGGGGGAACACCCTGTGAGATCTGTTTAGTGCTTCCTCTAAACCCGTTAACTTTCACAAATTGGTACCGGTTTTCTAAGTAAGATATTATTAGATTAAGCGGAACGCCCCTTATACCATAACGATGCAATTTCTCCAAAAATCAAATATGGTTAACAAAATCAAAAGCCCGCGAAAAATCTATAAATAAACCTGACACAAACAAGCCCTGATCTAGACTATCCACAATCGACTTAACAAAGGAGCAGAGGGCTGTTTCGGTACTGAGACCCTTAGTAAATCCATGTTGACATGGTGACAGCAGCTTGTGTCTATTAAAAAAATCTGTAAGCTGTTCAAGTATTGTAACCTCAAAAACTTTAGAAATACTAGATAAAAGACTTATAGACCTGTAGTTACCATAGTCATTAGAGTCCCCCTTCTTGTAAACGGGTATTATACATCCTAACTTAAGTTTATCAGGGAAAACTCCAGTGGAAAACATTAAATTTTAGCTGTGATTGTTAACAGGTATAAAAAATCTTCATCACTTTCCTCTAAAAATTGGAATATTTTCGGTTTGCACCTTCTTTCATACTTAATGTCCACGATCTGCCACTGATTTTAACATTTTCGAGAAAATAATAGAAGTGATTCGATTTGTTTTTTTTTCGGGAACTTAAAAGGTTTCTTTAAGTTACTAAATTTTCAATCTATATTTCTATTTCAAAGTGATTGAATCCTACGTCGATAATAGGCTTTTTCACTAAATTTTAATTTTGACCCTATCGTATAGAGCAAGCAAAAATAAAATTTTGAACGGTTTCAGTTTTCAATTCCTCAATTATTTACTGAGAAAATAATTCAACAAACTACCCTCTTTAATTAAAACACGCGAAACCGGATACCGACGTCACAAAAATTCCAAGCAATGGCAGCGCACTCTTGCGTTACTGAGGTTTCGAGTCTGACTTCCTGTTTCTCAACTGTATTTGTCTATTTAAGTTATCGAAACAAAGATAACAATATAATCGGTCGTATAACTCGCAATTAAAAGAATTGCAGGATTAATAGGATGACGAACATGTCTTCTCATCTTATGGTTTTAAACTTCCAGCTTTTGCGCCATGTTTTTAATTATTAATAACATTAATAATAATTAGGGTTGTATTAGAAAAGCTTTGGGTTGCAAGGAACAGTTTACAATCCGTTATTACAAAACAGGCAGAAGATAAAAGACGAAATCCCAGTACGTGCTACATTGATTATAGCAAAGCATTTGATTCTGTTCCTCACGACTGACTAAGGAAAATATTGCAAATCTACAAAATACACCCCCTAATACGCAACATATAAGGCACCATAATGGAGCAATGGAATACCAATCTCCATATTGGACAAGAGAAGCTGGGCAATATAAATATATCAAAAGGTATATTTCAAGGCGACTCGTTTAGCCCCTTTTGGTTCATTTTGGCCATGAACCCACTGTCCTCACTACTAAAATCAACAACCTGCGGATATCGCCCCAACTTAACAGAAAATGTTGTTCTCCTTCTTCTATTTATGTACGACATCAAATTCTACGGCGAAAGCAAAACCCATTTACATTCATATCTTAACGTTACAACTTCCGATTTATGTGTTAAACCGTTTTTGGTTTAACCTATTAAACCGGAAGTAGTAACTTTTAGATAGAGAACAAAAAGGTAGTAAAAACTATTTTTCTTTAAGATAAACCGTTCCAATATTACAGCCTGTTAAAGTCTGAAAATGCCATATTTTAAACGTCAATATTTCAAAAACAATGAAATTTAAACACATGACGTTAGATGCAAAATAAGCTTATAATTTTATGGAGAATTAGAAAATAATATAATACATAGGGTGTTCCATTTAAAAAAAGTATATTTGGTATGTCCTGACTAGATAGGGCACCTGTATAGGGTAAAGTCGCCAAAATCGTACCGTTGCCTAAATCGTACTACTACAAGTTTTCAAATTAGGCGATAAATTATACGACATCTATCGGACGTTCTGGTAGTGTCTAACTAGTGCCAGTTGCATAGTATAATCGTTTTGCACCGGTTGTGTTTCGCTAAACGGAAAAAGCAAGTTAAAAGAATTCGGCTGTTTTCATGTTAATTTTGTTGATTTTTTACAAGGCTATATCTCATTGGTAAGTAGCATTTATACAGATATTTTTTTTAGTAGCATAGCCTGGGAAGTTCTTGTAATTTTGCAAAAATTGAATTTAAATTTAGATCTAAATTGGGGTTAGAATTGTATCATTTATTTTTTTGATTGACAGTTTCAGTAGTGTAGAAATGGGAAATGACCTTCTCCCCCCACTCCTTCCATTGACCTTGACCGCGAAGGTGGGCAGGTGTTTATTTGACCTTGGCCTTGGGTGCCGTTTTGTGTCTAGCATGACCTTGTCCATATTCGAGGTCACTTGTTATATTGATGACCTTGAGGTGTGGTCTAACCTTCGTCGTGTGTGCTCTATAAATAGGTGGGGGGAGCAAAATTTGTCAGTGTACATTTTTTCTTCAACAGTGCAAGTTCATTCTCTCTCTTGATTATAATATATTTAGTAAAATGTCTTATGTGTGTGAAAAATGTGGTGCTGCGTTTACTCGCACATATAATTTATCACGTCATCAAAAGGAGTCATGTGTGGCAAGATTTAATGATTGTGTGGGTGCGGAAAAGCGGAGAAAAGTTGATGGTGCCGCATCAACATCTGCCATGCAAACGTGTGAGCTATGCAATATTAGCATACCAAAGAATTGTGTTGCAGCTCATCAAAGAACAATACAACATAAAAGTAAGGCAAGTGTAGCAGTGTGTCCCGGTGTTCAGTTGGTGCAAAGCAGTTTTAAAAACAGAATTGCATCTTATCACATCAGCAGTGATAATGAGCATGTGGACTATTCCGTCTTTTTTGAAGAACTTAAACCAAAAGTAATGCAATTAATCAGTAAAATTTTGCATGTTCACCGGTCTCTTAAAATAAATATGGTTGTCGTCGGACGATATTTTCTACCATCACAGGACGTTTTCAGTGAGAAATCCTTCAATACGTGTAATGAAATTGTAAATGAAGGAAGCGACTTGGATGATGTTTACCAATCTTTTGTGGAGGCAATGAAAGTTCAGTCTACGGAATTTCAGGAGAAAGATTCAGGTATATTAAAAGAATAAAAAACATTTTAAACCAAAATTAAATAAAACGTAGCAATCCATTAGAAAATTTACTTATATTTTTTTTGTTTGGATTTCAGGATGGGCATTGGAAAAAATTTTATATCTTGAGGTAAACATTAACAAGTTCTCACCGTTGGGTGGTTCCTCGTATGTGAAGTTGCCGAGGTTTATTGAACTTAAAAGGGCTGTTGTGAACATTATGAATAGGGATGAGTGCTGTTTTGCCTGGGCCATAACGTCAGCTTTGTTTCCAGCAGCCATGATGCGGGCACAGGTTACTTCATACCCCCATTTCTCAACAGTGTTAAATTTTACAGGTATGCATTTTCCAGTTAAATTGCGCGATATTTCAAAATTTGAGGAATTAAATAATATTTCAGTCAACGTATATGGATTAGAGTCGCGGTTTGAAAATAATGAAATTAAATACGAAGTTGTCGGTCCGTTAAGATATGCACCAAAGAAACTACAAAAACATGTAAATTTGTTGCTTATTACTAAAGATTGTAATGTTAAAGATGATGGTGTAGGTGACAGTGAACATGTTTGTGGCGACAACTGTGTTAAAAACCACTACTGCTGGATAACTGATTTGTCTCGCTTAGTTTCCAGTCAAATTTCCAAACATCACGATAAATTATACTTTTGCGATGGCTGCCTTATTCACTTTATTTCACCATCAACTTTAATGTTACACCAACAAAATGATTGTAAGCATATCTTTACGCTGACACCTTCAACAGATGTAAAAGTCGATAAATTTGGTAAAAGTGTTCCGGAAAATATTTTAAAATTTGAGGGTATTGAGAAGCAAATGAGAGTTCCATTTGTTGTTTACGCGGATTTTGAATCTGTTCTAAAACCCGTTGAAACAGTAGAACCAAACCCCCAAAAATCTTACACAGTTGAAAATCTAAAGCATGAACCTTATTCTTTTGCCTATCTTATTAAATGTTCTTTTGATGATTCTATTTCGAAATTTGAGCTATACCGTGGAGACGATGCAGCGAAAGTTTTCGTTGATCGTATCGAAACCGATTTAAGACACCTTTACAATACATATTTAAAAGATATCGTTCCTATGGCTAAATTGACGCGTGAGGAGAGAGAGGATTTTGAAAATGCTACCATTTGTAGTATTTGCGAAATGCCATTCCAAGACGTTAAAGAGAAAGTTAAAGATCATTGCCATATAACGGGTAAAAAAAGATTTGGTGCTGCACATTCCGTTTGTAATTTAAATTATAAAATACCCAATTTCATCCCCATAATATTTCATAATTTAAGTGGTTATGATAGTCACATGTTCATCAAGGAATTATGCAGATATGGGGATAAAATTGATGTTATAGCTCAAAGTAAGGAGAAATATATATCATTTACAAAGAGCATTTACATGCACGATTATGTTGATCAAAAAACGGGTCAAACAAAAAGAAAAAATTTAAAGCTCCGCTTTATTGATAGCTTTAAATTTTTATCGACATCGTTGGAGAATTTAGGTAATGGTCTTAGCAATGATGAGTTTAGGGAAACCCGTAAATATTTTGTCAATAACAAGGAATTTAACTTAATGCGACAGAAAGGGGTTTTTCCTTATAGTTACGTTGATAATATTGAAAAGATGAATAACCCAAATCTTCCAACGAAAAATCAGTTTTATGACCAATTACGCGGAGAACACATCAGCGACGAATGCTATGATAGAGCAAGAGAAGTATGGCGAGTGTTTAAGTGTAAAAATTTGGGTGAATATTCCGATTTGTATTTAAAATCAGACGTTCTATTGTTATGTGATGTTTTCGAACAGTTTCGCGATACATGCTTAAAAGTTTATAAATTAGATTCTGCGCAATACTACACTTTACCAAGTTTAAGTTTTGACTGTATGTTGCGCATGACTAAGGTAGAGTTAGAGCTTTTGACCGATATAGACAAGGTTCATTTTTTTCAAAAAGGTATTCGCGGTGGTATAAGTCAGTGTACAGAAAGAAAACATATTGCCAATAATTCTCATTTACCAAACTTTGACCCAACTCAACCATCCTCTTATATCACTTACTTAGATGCGACAAATTTGTACGGTCATAGTATGTCCCAAGCATTACCATTTGGCGGTTTTAGGTGGTTATCTGAACGCGAAATTTTAGATCTAAATATTATGAATATAGATGATAATAGCCCACAAGGCTACGTTTTGGAAGTGGATGTGCATTATCCAGAAGAATTGCATGATACACATTCAGATCTTCCATTTTTGGTGGAAAACATCGTACCACCAACGGAGACAGCAAAGTTACCAAAATTAATTCCGAATTTAAATGATAAAAAAAAGTATATTGTTCATTACAGAACCCTAAAACAAGCCATTAACAACGGCCTTATGGTAATGCGGACCCACAGAATTTTGAAATTTAATCAATCAACGTGGCTTAAAACATATATTGATTTTAATACTAGTTTACGAAACTCTGCAAAATCAAAATTTGGTAAAGATTTGTTTAAACTAATTATTAATGCGATTTTCGGAAAAACCATGGAAAACGTTGAAAAACGAAAAGATATTAAACTAATAACTCATTGGGACAATGCTAGAGGGAAAGTTGGGGCTAGAGCATTAATTGCTCGACCTAACTTCAATAGTCGATCAATATTTTCAAAAGATTTTGTTGCTATTCACATGGATAAATTAAAAATTATTTACAACAAACCAATATATATTGGGTTTTCCATTTTAGACATTTCAAAAACAGTCATTTATGATTTTTTTTACAATTTTATTAAAAAAAAGTTTGGTAATGATGCTTCTTTACTGTACACCGACACGGATTCGCTAATATTAAAAGTATTTTGTGATGACTTTTATCGCGTGATAGCCGAAAATCCTGAGAGATTCGATACTTCAAATTTTCCTGAAAACAATGAATTTAATATTACAAAAAGTATTTCGGTGCCGGGTAAGATGAAAGATGAATTTCCATGTGACCCGATAATTGGTTTTTATGGTACCGGAGCCAAGGCTTACTATGTGAAGTCTAAGAATGCGGAATTAAAAAAGGCAAAAGGTATAAAAAAATCAGTTATCGAAAAGGAACTTCATCTAGAAGATTATCGAAAAGTTGTGGAACAGGGCGGTTTAATTTTTAGAAAAATGAAAACTTTTCGCAGTGTGTTACATGATGTATACACACAAGTAATAAATAAAATCGCCCTGTCCCACAACGACGATAAACGTTATGTTATTCCGTTAACAACAAAAACTCTACCTTGGGGTCACGCCGACATTGACTTTTATAATTCAGATCCGGAAAGTAATTTAGAAAATTTACTGCGTGTCATTGAGGCATTTAAATAATAAACTGGAAAATTCATACCTTATATAACGTAATATTAAGCAGCTCATTTATTTGTATTATTTGTTCAGATTTTATTTTATATTTACAAATTGTTAATATTTATACAATAACATTTTTACATAATATGTTATATTAAAGAACTAAAAATAAAAAATACATAATAAAACACAACGTTGCAGCAAACAATTTAGTTTTATTTAATATATATACAAAATTAATTGGACAATTTATTATACACTTCTTTCAACACCCATCTTCTTCTCTCCATATCTGATTGTCTTACTGGACGGGGATGTTGGTACATCTGCATACCACAAACAGCACATCGAATTATTTGTATTCTAAGAAAGTCAACATAACTAATACGGCTGTTATGATGCCAATACAAATCGTTTCGTTTACACCTTACACATATAGCGTAAAACCCCTTTTGTGGTTGTTCATACTTGTTTGATGAAAAGTTTGGTTCTTGGTCGATTGGCAGCATAATGTCTACGATGTTTGTAATGAAATGGTAAAGAAATATCTAATAATTCCGTGCTAAATGTCTGCATCTATATACAGAATTTGTAACCTTAAAAATTACTTCGAGGACACATTTCAGCCCTGACAATATAATGTGCATAATACACCTATTCACGTAAACCTTGAAACCAAATATATATATTTTAAAGAAAAGTCTAATATAACACAAGGTTATATCTGAACCTTGAGAACATTGCATTTACAAGGATGTATTATACCCTTGAAAGAGAGACAGAAGAGACTAAAGATATTAATAAAACCAAAATTTGCCGCAAAAAACATTGTTTTATTAAATATTATCCCAATAGCATTGTAACCTTTAAAATTACATCGAGGACACATTTTAACCTTGGAAATATATTGTGTAAAATACATTGGTTCACATAAGTCTTGAAAATAAATACATACTTCAAGAAAAATATATTATAACACAAGGACGGATCTGAACCTTGAGAGGGAGTTGTATTGTAAGAGAGAGAGAACAGGGGTGGGGGTGGGTATGTAGTGGGGAGGTGCGCATAAAAGAATATACACCAGTCCTATTTCTTCAGTATAAATTTTCAAGTCGTTCGAGTAGTTTGTGTTAAGTCAGTTTATTAAAATGAGTTTACCTAGTTTAGATGTGAGCGATATGTTTGGGAAGAATACCCAAGAAGAGTTAAATAGAGAATGTGAAGATGTGTGGGGTGATGAGGACCTAGACCGGCTAGCGTCCGAAGCAATTGACAAGCTATTGGAGGGCGGGTTTAAACAGCAAGAACCCAAAGTAAATATTGTTAGCGATATAGTGGTAAAGGAAGCGAAGGTTCCCAGCAAACTCCATACGTTGCTTACGTTGCCATCGGGGGATGTAACGAAGGAGGCCAAGACGTTTTATGCGAGTAAGCGAACTAGGCAAGAGATGGTGGAGCCACAGCCAACAACATCGTCTGGCAGCAGCTGCAAGAGGAAGAAATTTACATTTCGAAAACCAGCGAAATGCGCAGTGTTGCCAGACTGGCTAGAAAAGAAAAAAAACAGTCAAATAAAACCAATAGTTGCGGAACCTTCAATTCCTAAACGACTACCATCGCCGGCATCCATGGAGCGTCCGCTGTCTCCAATTATCTGCAAGTCAGGTAGACGAGCGGGTAAGGGCCGGTCGAAAAAAATATTTGAGGATGTAACGCCTGTATCATCACCCGCAGCATCGCCATCGCCGCCGCCATCAAATACACCGGAGTGGTTGATGGCCTACAGCCAGGAGCAGGAGCGGGAGGCCATAAAAACAATTGTTAATGTGCGGAATATGTGGAAGGACAAGATAGTGTGCGGTGAAAAAGAAGTGGTGGACATAGAAACTAAGATAAGACAGTTACAGGAACAGTTAGGTTTAGTTAAAAAGAATATTAGCAAGTATAAAAATAAATTAGATTTGTATAATAGTAATGTTTAGTAGGTCTCCTTTCGTTCGTCAGATCCCAGCTCTACTGATGAGCCACGATATGGCGAAACGCATCTAGGGATGGATCTGATGAAACAAAAGGAAATTCTTTTTCTGAAATGTTTATTAGGTTAGAATTAGCTTAGTTTATGCTTTATAAAATAGAGAGTGTAAATATATATGATATGACATGTCTTGTATAATATGGCTGTAATAAAAAAAATATTACTATTAAATATATCTTTTATTATTTTTATATTGTTTTATTTAAAATACTCCTCAATATTGAGCATTCATTGGTGAAAGACATTTCTAGTCTATAGGACTGAAAAGAAACGGGATAATTTACTGTATATTAGGTATCTACTGCGAATTATAACTTCCTTAATATTACTCTGATGAAAAAAAACCTAAGAATAAAATAGTAATGAATTCTTATTGACTATAAACAGAAAAAAAAATTTAAAAAAAAAGCAACTTTAGGGTTTTTATTTTTTTTTATAAGTCCGTTAATGTAAGTCGGACAAAAAAAAAGTTCAAACAAAAGATTAACGAATTTTGATGAAGCATACAAATAAAAAAAAAATTTCAAAAAAAAATGATAAATAAAAAAGTCGAACAGGTCAAATATGCGGTTTTTCATAGAAGGAGGGGGCGGGGAAACTCGGGAGCATGCGCAAACGATTTTGGAACCCCTCCGGCGTTAAAGGGGGAGGGCCGGGGGAGGGGCTGGACTTAAAAAAAAAAAAAAAAAAAAACGTGTATATCGACCCTTCCCAATCATGTCCACACCATTTCCCCGCTCTCAGACTGCATAGATACGAGATTTATCGACTTTTTACTTCATTTTTTGATCATAAACTTTTTTATTTTTTAACCGATTTTATTTCTTTTTTCACTAAAATGTTCTTCAGAAAATTCTAACAAGTTTTGACTGCAATGTTTTTTTTGTCAGACGTATAATAAGGGAGCTATGAATTTTTAAAGTTGCCAATTACGTTAAACACCTAACTTTGTCATTTGCCGTTTTTCAGTTTTTCACATTTTTAACTTTTGAAAAATGCTATCCCATGTAATTTGATGTGCTAATCAACTTTCCTTTATAACTTTTTTCGATATTTCCCTTACTTTAGCAATAATTTACGATTTTATTACTCTTTTTTTTTAAATAAATTTTACAAATTTTATGTCGGGAATGAATTGTTGATTTTCATACGAATCTTTTATGTTCTATAAAATTTTTTTGTAAAGTTACTAATATTGCTTAAAATTTATTATTTTAATTTCATATTAAGAACGAGCACATTTTCTGTCTAAGAGTGCTTGTAGGTATATATAAATAGCTAAAAATTTCGCTAAGTGTTTTTTTAAACATAAAGGGCTAAATAAAAAAAAAATTTTCTCCAAGCATTTTTAACACATTTAAAAACTTGGCAGAAAAATAGAAAAAATATCGATTTTTTAATTTTGATTAAAAAATTAGTAAAAAACCTTTTGTTAATGTAAAATTTGCCGTGTATACAGTAAATTATCCGGCTTTTTTTCAGTGCTATATAATTTTGTCTGAATCGGGTTAGAAATAGATTTAAAAATTATCGAATTCTGGCATACGGTTTTGCATACAAAATTGTTGGATTTTAAGTAGAGTGAAAACCATTTAACCACTTAGTGACCCTGTCCTGTTTGACCTTTGGTTCGTAGCGTTCGTCATCGTTAGAAAATGTTTATCAAAACTTGTAAATTATATATTTAGCTAAACTACAATGAATTCTTTTTGTGCCCCCGAGGGGGCGGTCAGGGTTCGTAGCGGTCGTCATCGTTAGTGAGCGAGGGGAGAATGCCTTACGGAGTTGTTGAATCCGCAGGCCCCTCGCTCACGTCGTCCTCATAGTCCCACCATGAGCTTGAGTCAGCGGGACCGCTGAAATCGTCAGCGGCGTTGCCAACTTCCCAATCAGTCGAGGAATCTGGCTCGACCGGTGAATCGTCATCCGCTTCGGCAGCAGCTGGCTCATTAGGTTCAAATTCCACCCACTCACCATCAGCTTGGTTTAGCTGATCCCATAGCCCCGGACTCATGGGTCGGAAACGCTCTGTTTCGTCGCTATAGACGGATAAACCTCGGGATGGTGGTCTTTCATCAGCCATGATGAGTATAAAGAAATATTTTTATTGTGTTATTAAGTTCCTACATTTAGGTGGAACGTCGGCTGGTTATTACAACTGGCGCCATCTATTAAAAAATTTTTCTGTGTGTAAACTTTTATTTCACAAAATATCTTTCGTATTAAAATCGATTTATTTAATAGTACCCTCAGCGCCATCTATTGATAAAAATATATAATAAATAAATCGATTTTAATACCACAAAAAATATTTTGTGAAATAAAAGTTTACACACAAAAAAGTTTTAATAGATGGCGTTAGGTGTAATAACCAGCCGACGTTCCACCTAAATGTAGGAACTTAATAACACAATAAAAATATTTCTTCACTCTCTTCGACATGTCGTCCTACCGATGTAAAAAGTGTCGTTTCATGACGAACTCTAGCAGAGACGAGAAAATAGCGAAGTATTGGGAGGATTGGGGCGTCAAAAACGCCAAAAAGCCGGTACTTGCAGTACCACCGACTCCCAGGCCGCCACCAGAACCTGAGCCGGTGGTGGTAATGACTGAACCGATAGAGGTGGTGGAGGAACCACCGTGGCAGCTTGGCCCTGAGGAGAGAGATGCTCTCCTCAGAGAAATGGAAGAGCGTCGGGAACAACGACGGCAACGACGCCCGGCGCCGCATAGGCGTCCTGCGCCGCGATCGGTCCAGGTGGCGAGAGGACACCAACCACTCTAGGTTTCCCCTTTCCATCACCAAAAATCAGCCCTTTTCAGGGCTACAAAATACTTTCATTGTAGTTAGATGGTCACCAAGTATGTGACAATATATTTTCTTCAAGAATACATTTCTTGTTTGAAAATTATGTCACTCGGGATGTATTAGCAAAGAATGTATGATTTTTGTAATTCTAAATGAGCGTTTTGATCATATCATGTTTTTTCTTACGACTAGGTAAAGACCACATATTTTTACTATGTTCTCTTGCCACAGGAAAGGGAATGGAGTTTGGTAAAATAAAAGGTGGTCAAAAAGAATTTTTTACATTCACCGCGACAGCTTATTATGTATTTACCAGAGTAACATAATTCTTCTTAGCCAAGAAAGGTTTTCTTAACCAAGAACAACTATGTCACTCTGTGACATACAACTAATCTACATAAAAGTCTTTTGTGGTCCTAAGTAGGACCGGGGGTGGCAGTTGTCCTACAATGGACCAGCGAATGTCTGGGTTCGTAGCGGTCGGTAGGGAAGGCCGATATATTGTATTATCTGCAATATAATTTACTGAATTCTATTGCAGATAATGCAAAAGTCTTGGTGAAAGACTGTAAAAAGTCTTTCGCGACACAAAACACAGCGTGAATGACTTCGCGCGTTGCGTATCATCCCAGTCGTAAGATGGCTTTGAATGAAATCTACGTTCATCAAACCACCAAATCTAGTTATGTGGCAATGCATACATAATGAGACGTGCTCGCCCCATTTCACATATGACTGCACAATGCAGAACCGCGGCCTTAACCTACGTCGCCGGCGTCATGATATGACGAAACGCGTCTAGAGATGGATCTGGCGAAATGAAAAGGAAAATCTTCGTTTTTACTCATTGTTTTCGGTTAATAAACCGATTTGAGTTAGCGCTGCCTAGCGGGACTCCTGTAATTGTGACGAATGTCTTTACAGGCGATTTCCTCTTAACATATACTTATTTCTATAAGTTTGTTAGAGGTGCTGGTATGCTCAAGAGTGTCTAACAACGACACAGATGGCGCTCCGTGTCATATCTTACTGGTGTGTCCCACCAAGTGCTGCCTTAAGTAGCTTCGAGATCCTTTTCTTTTCGTCGGATCCTAGCTCTACTGATGAGTCATGATATGACGAAACGCGTCTAGAGATGGATCTGGCGAAATGAAAAGGAAAATCTTCGTTTTTACTCATTGTTTTCGGTTAATAAACCGATTTGAGTTAGCGCTGCCTAGCGGGACTCCTGTAATTGTGACGAATGTCTTTACAGGCGATTTCCTCTTAACATATACTTATTTCTATAAGTTTGTTAGAGGTGCTGGTATGCTCAAGAGTGTCTAACAACGACACAGATGGCGCTCCGTGTCATATCTTACTGGTGTGTCCCACCAAGTGCTGCCTTAAGTAGCTTCGAGATCCTTTTCTTTTCGTCGGATCCTAGCTCTACTGATGAGTCATGATATGACGAAACGCGTCTAGAGATGGATCTGGCGAAATGAAAAGGAAAATCTTCGTTTGTACCCTTCTTTGTTGGACCCGTGGAGCAGGCATGTCATCGTCAGAACTGTTCGTCGAATATCCCTGATCTGAATTAGACGACATCGTAAAGTAGAATGAATTTTTCACCCATCATCCCCGGCTTAAATACAAGTTTTCGACCTTCACCACCACCAACACTACAAATTCTCTCTCTCGAATCCTTGCAACCGTTGACCCTGAGCGTTGTAGCCTTGAAAATACTTTCTATGCATAGTAACATGAATAAAACACAGAGTATCTAGTTTACCAGTTTATTTTTACTATTACATAAATAATAATTAATACATTGACTTATTGCTAACAGAGCCATTTAGTATATTGTAGCTAAAATATGCATCGTGAATAACTAATGCATACACTTTAGTGTATTTTGGAAATTTGCTTTTGCGTGTTTCAAACTCCAACTTCACGTCCACAGTAGATGATTTCAACGCCTCTGCCTGATGATTACAATCTATGATGAATACAGGATTTTTGATATATTCGGAAAAACTCATCATCGGGTCATTAAGTTCTCGTTGATAGTAGCTCATTTGAAAATTTTCGTAACTGTAATATGCTGGCGCATATAGTTTTTTCGTAAAATCCAAATTCCATCTTTCATAAGGAAATACTGTCGAGTTAAGGTAGAGTCGAATGTCACTGATATCGGCTGTAGTAAATTCAGTGGCATTCTTTTCTCTATTGTCAGAAAAAGTGCTTGTCTGGAATCCAATAATCAAATATCTCGGCCTTTCCAAGCTCGCACTTGTTCTTAAGGCCCACACGTCGGATGATGTTTGTCGCAAAGCAGGTAATTCGTAAAGATCCCATTTGCGATATGCCATTGGAATGTTTACATTACTTCCACCTTTATTGATACGGGACAATATTTTCAATTTTTGTCGGTCATCTGGAATAATATGACGGATTTTCCATTCAATCTTTTCAATAGTAATATCAGCATCAACTTCACCAATGTAGCAGTTGGAAAAAGTGCGGGCGATAATTAAAATCAACTCTTGCTTAATATTAAATATGCCCTTCGAATAATCTTCAGCAAATCCCATCAGATATTTTAGAGGTAGCTTTCCAGAGAACACTTTACTTGTAGAATCAAATATACCTTGGTTTTTTTCATCCAAACCCCATCCACAGGCCATAAGACTTTTTTGTTGGGTTGCACCCAATGATGCCATAGTTTTCAACGTTGAAGTAATTCCAGGTTTTCGAACAACAGCAACTTGTTCCCCAGCCATTTCATAACGTATTTCGTCGAAGAGGAAAGCGATTGCATTATTTGATAAGTAACAGTGTTTAGTAACATCACTAGATTTGAAAGTTCCTTCGATGTATATGTAGCTGTCTGATATATCCAAAATAATGTCTTGAAAGTGTACTGGAATGCGAATTTCATTAGAGTTGCTAAACGTCGGAGAACCATACGGCTTATATGTGTGCTCTTGTAAGCTGACAATGGAATTATCAAAAATGGGTTCGGTAAAAACCTCAATTTTGTCACTGGTACTGGCCATATTTTAATTTCGTACTCTTAAACCAATGGATTGTAGAAATTTACGGTCTTTTGCAGAGAGCTGCTTACGAGCTAAACGTCTTTTCAATCTAACGTCTGGATTGTGAATGATCTTGGTCTGTGTAATATGTTTTCTTTTATGTTGTGCAGTTGAAGCTTGAGTGTTGGACAGCATATTCAGTGGACGATTGAAGCAAAAACCCATATTTATAATATTTTTTTCAATTCCACTTTAACTATAATTTTTTCACCTTGAAAATTTATCAGATCACCGTTATCATCCAAGATGCGTAGAGTAATGTTGTCTATTGACTGACGTCCCTCGGGCATTATCGGCATATAAATAATATTTTGAGGTTCTTTTGAAATTTTGTAACCTGGCTCGACATCAAGATCGAATTCGAATAATGTGTGGCTTTGTCTTGAGTTCAAATATGCTCCTGAAGTTATGTTACAATCCACCCTTATAATACGCACTTTCATTATGTCCACATTACTAGTTGATTCATGTAGTTTTCCACTTTTTAACACAACCGGTCCAAAGCCCAATAATCCACCAATACTGTTTTTTCCTCTGAAATCAATGTTGAGCGACGACTTGAGTTCACATTTTAATGTATTATTGTTGGCCTCCAATGAAAATAATATATCACATTTGTCTTGTTTGCAGGATTGCTTTAAACTTGTGTGCATCGCTTTGGAAATTTCATTAATTTCGTAAGCTCCTGGTGGAATCCATAATTGTATTGGTTTTTGACCGTCATTTTTTATGTATGCAAACAAATTGTTACTTTCATCAACGTTAAAAATTGAATTATAAGTGTAAAATCCCAACAATGCAAGACCATACTTATGCGTTGAATTCAATTCGACGGGTGGATAAAAATCCGCACTTATAACACTTCTGTGTCCTGTTAACGTGAATGTGTAAGACATGACTGCTATCGAAGCATAGTATGCGGGCTTATTTATTGTTGTTTACAGCAATTAATTGGGTTTAGACTATGCATCAATCCATCTTTAGCTGTTTCATATGTTATTTTTACATCCTTGATTTTACAATAACAACAAAATAACTTTTTTGGTGCTGGTCCATCTCCTTCATCCACATCTGATTTATTTTCGTTGTTATAATGTTCGTTACAGTATTGATATTTTAACAATTCTTTGTCACTTTTCATATGTTCAGGTAGCTTATTCCAAACGAGTGCGATTTCATCTGAGGCTAACGCAATCATCACTTCCTTTGGCATATTTTCTAACTGCCTTGCTGACATGTTTCTCAGCCCACCTACTTGACTATATGCTTTAAGCGACAATAGCATTTTTGTGTAGTTATCACGATCCACTTTTGGTGTCACACACGCTGCTGCCATTATATTTTTTTTTAATTGTGAGAAAGAAACTTCAAACACAAATGTCCACACCAGACTGTACCGAATTCTTGTTGGCGGTCATATGTATAGTAGATTTTCCTTGATGCTTCGGATCCCCGTTGTAGATAGCGCACCAATTCGGTAGGTGGTGGTAAATCACCAAAGCTATCAAAATATTTTACATTTATATTTTTTTTTCTATATGCTACCCAATGCGTCCCGCCTCCCAATATACTATCCAAATTAATAATTGCAGCTTCATAACGTTTGGGTCCTCGCACTGGCAGTGAATCTCTCATATAAACCCCTCTAAAATGTGGTATTTTCATCTTTGCAGCAAACTTTTCTATATCAATATTGGATAGTGGTCTTCGAGGCAGGGATTCAATTAGTTTTTTGATTTTCCATTGCTATTGCTTAGAAATAATCCCATACCTGTACGATATGGCTTAAGAAACAAACCATTTCCTTTTGAACACAAACGCAAGGTAGCACCGGTTTTTTCTGTGCCTGCATTTTTTACAGTCTTTAAAGCACGCACAATACCAGCTGCTCCACCAGCTAAGGAACCCAAAGCTGATAGCCCTGCAAATATCGGTATTAGAGGTAATATCCCACCAGTTTTGGGAATTGGTATAATTCTAGGGGTGCGAATTTTTCGTTTACCACCAGCTGCTTTTAAGGATTTACGTGCAGCTGTAATAGCTATTTTTGATGTTTTCATAAGATTTTTTTCAAGGCTCTTCTTTTCTCCAGATTTCATTAATTGCGATTGAATTGGTTGTCTAATAGCTGATCCAAATGCTTTCTTGGGTTTTTGTTGATGATGACGACGACGACGCTTATTGCCCCTCTTTTTTCCTTTGGAAACCTTTGAACGGCGTTTATTTTGTTTAGTCGATGGCACTCCCATACCAAAACGTTGTTTTGCTTTCATGATGTTCGTTACTAACCAAGCTGCAGCCTTTTCCCGTAAACTAGCCTCCTTAGATTTTACTCTTTTCCAAGCACTTTGTTCGAGTTCGTAATCGGCTTGGTGTCGTGCACTTAAATCCTCACTGTTATGCAAATATGCTAAATCGTGTTTTTTGCAAGCAGCATCTAATGGATTAATTCCCTGATCACCACGTTGAACACGTTTTATTACTTTGGTCCCAGGTCCACAATACTGATAACCGGGTATATGTAACTCAATTGGTAACCTATTAATTGCTGAATTAACAATACCAGCTCCAGTCTTACTTGATAAACGATAGCGACCACTTCGCTTGACTGATGACATCTAAATGATTGCATACGTGAAAATCACTATAAAATATAGTTAAAATGAGAATTGTCAAGCTTAAGCAAAAACTACCAGTTGATAATCTTGATGTCAAGGTTGGGTCAGGACACGATTAGAAATGTTTAAGAAGACATGGACCGCTGCTTCCATCATCTATACGTGGGTTGCTAATTGGACCGTCGAATTGTGGAAAAACCAATGTTATGATATCGCTGTTAACACACCCGTTGGGATTGCGTTTTGAAAATGTGTATATTTTCTCAAAGTCGCTGTATCAACCCAAATATGAGTATTTGAGAAAAATCCTATCACCAATTAAAGGTCTTGGCTACTACACTTTCAGCGATGGAAATAATATAGTGCAACCGTCAGATGCAAAGCCAAACTCTGTAATTATTTTTGATGATGTCATGTGTGAAAAACAGGATGTTATAAGATCATATTTTAGTATGGGACGACACAGAAATGTGGATGCTTTTTACTTAGCCCAAACATATTCACGTGTTCCAAAACAACTTGTACGTGATAATGCAAACTTCATTATAATGTTTAAACAGGACGAGCTGAATATGCGACACATATTTTCTGATCATGTTTCACCTGATCTAACGTTTCCGCAATTTCAAGACATGTGTTCTAAATGTTGGGACAATAAGTATGGTTTTTTAGTTATCGATAAAGATAGTGATGTTAATTCGGGAAGATATCGCAAGGGATTTGATAGCTATATATATTTATAGAAATAGCAATAAACCCTCATTCCATCATTGTCCGTTAATTTGAAGACACCATGAGTGAAGAAATCGATTTAAAACGTAAACTGGTTGAAACAACCAATGCTGTAAAGAAAAAATTTAAGCAAATCAAAGCAGCTAAATCTCAATATCATGTCGATTTAGAAAAGTTTTATGAACCGATTACTAAACCGTTGACATCAATATCAAATGCAGTGAAGCAGAAACAACAACCACAAAAACAGTCACTAAAACAACAGCAACCGCATCCGCAGCAGCAGCAGCAGCAGAAACAGTCACCACAGCCAACATTAACCCAAAACTCAATTTCTACAAGTAAACCTGGAAGTCGTTACGGTTTAAACACAACAATGGATAATGCAGATATATCAATTAATCCAAATACAGAAATATTTGATGAATTACTCATGGCGCCAGTTGAAACATCTACCCCAAAACATAAATTGTATGAGTCGTCAGTATTTGCAACACCATCTCCATCAAGGCAATCCACACCAACATCTAATGAAACTAGTTCTATTGAGAGGACATCTTTTAAAAGTATTCGCACCTATCTAACAGGGTTACAAAGGCATCCATCCTATTATGACAACATTTACGGTGTTCATTATGACTCAAAAACAAAAACAAATAAAGACAAAACATATATCGGAAATGTCGAAGTACGTTTCTCCAATGGGAACATTAGTTTATATAAAAAGGAGAGAAATATTGCTATATTTAATGGAACAAAAGAGCTTTATGATTTGATTTTCCTAAAATCACCACCACTACTGGGCCATGAAGACGATTTGAATAAAGACACTCTGCAAACATACAAAGATATTTTGGATATGACAAATGCAGCATACAATCATTACGACAAAAGTAATGGTTTACGGGAAACTCGATGGCCAAAATATAGACAAATTATAAAACCGCTAATGCAGGGAACTAAACTTGGTGCTGGAGTGCGACAAAAGAAAAAATCTAAAATTTACTTGCCAGTAAATAAGATATTATCTTCAAAGTCATCTCAATATGTCTATTGGAATAAACCCAGTGAGTTGGTGGATCGATTACGATTATTGTGGAGTTCAAAAGTAGCAGGACATACTGGGCATGATAATGAAATTATGTCAATTATTGAGGAGCTTCGAGAGGAAGGAATTATATATTAAGTAATTGCAATCAGTTATATTGATCAGTGATGAATGAGACATACTATACTATGGATCCTAGCCCCGAAAAGCTTAAAATTGTAAATGAACTACATCGAAATGCAAGAAAAAACTTCGCCAGAAGACACACCATAATAAAAGGGTATAAGGATTTGTGGCAAATTGATTTGGCAGAAATGCAACAATATGCTAATGAAAACGACGGTTATCGTTATATTGTCGTCTGCATAAATTGTTATTCAAAATTTGTGTACACGAGAGCTGTTAAAAATAAGACCGGTGTTGAAGTTACTAATGCAATGAAAAGCATTATTGAAGAGGCTTCATATACTCCAACTAATTTACAAAGCGATCAAGGAAAAGAGTTTTACAATAGCAACTTTCAAGCTCTTATGAGAAAATATAACATAAACCATTATTCTACCTATAGCACGAAGAAAGCAGCCATTGTAGAACGTGTTATACGAACTTTAAAAAACAAGTTATATAAGCAATTTTCAGCAAGAGGATCGTACAGATGGTTACAAATTTTACCATCTATAACGAAAGCCTATAACAACGCCAAACATCGTACGATTGGAATGAAACCGAAAGATGTGAAAGAAAATACACAAATTAATGCATACAATTATTTGAAAATTGTTCCGAAGAAAAGAAAATATCGTTTGGGTGATATTGTTCGCATTAGCAAGTATAAGAGCATATTTGATAAAGGATATACCCCCTCATGGTCAACTGAACTATTTAAAATATCCAAAGTTAATGTAACTAACCCACCAACATACCTATTGAAGTCGTTAGAAGAAGGTCAACCGATTAAAGGGTGTTTTTACGAACCAGAATTGCAAAAAACAAATAGTCCAGGTGTTTATTTAGTGGAAAAAATTCTAAGAAAACGTAAGAAAAATCACACTGATCAATTGTTTGTAAAATGGTTAGGATTTTCAAACCAGGCTAACTCTTGGATAGATAAGTCTGATATTGTATAAAAAAATATTTAAATATATTGTGTAACACTAGTAAAAAATAAACATATAATTTGCAAAATTGTATTTTATTTTACATGTACTATAGAAATAAAATATATCAGGAACGATTTGTAACTGATAATATTTAAAATAAAAAACAGATATAAAAGTAATATATTTTTTATTATATAATAATATTTTTACAAGAAGAACAAAAAAGAAAAATATTAATAAGTTAACCTAGGGGTTATAACCAAATTGGCGAAGCTCATCCTTGGATAAACATATACTGCGGATACGTTGTTCCTCCTCCTCATCATCAGTGTGATCACTATCACTATCCCAAAATTCCTCGTCTGATGTGTCGAGCGGAGCATCGCAAAATTCGTCAGTTGATGGCTCGAGTGAAGCATTCGGTATTGCAGGTGTTGATGGTGAATGATCTTGTTGCTGGTGTTGTTGTTGTTCTTGTTCTTGCCGCTCTTGTTCTGGTCTTGCTGGAGATTGTTCTTCCTGCTGTTTCGGAGGAAACTCCTTTTCACACCAATCACAAAAACCCCTTTTTCCTCCGATAATTTCGAAATGTTCACAGTTGACACACATTTGACGTCCATTTACAGAAAATGGATAGACCAGCGTTGTTTGTGATTTAGAAGTCATTTTTGAGCAAAATTTATTAAACTCGATGTATGAATGGTAGAAGTAAACTGAGTTATCGGATTTTGGGTTCTAGTTTTTATACAATACAGATGTCCCTCACTTATGACCTTTCTTTTTTGAGTGATCTTTATCTAATACCAAGTGGATGGGCATCTTTGTCTGACTCTTCTCAAGGTTATCAACTCGATGTTCAAGAGCTGCCAGAAGCTTATTATTTTTTTCTTCAAAATCTTCTTGCTTTCTATCAAAGAGCCCAAAGAAATCTTTATTGATTATATCAAAAAGCTGTTTTCGTGATTTGTACAGTTCTTCAAAAACATATAGTCGAGTTGCTGCATCATTATCTTTAGTTGGTTGAGCAACATTTGATAAACATTTTCCTTCGATATCATATTGTCCGTCAGAGGTTAGTTTAAAACCATTACCTGGTATACCGCGGAGTAGTTGAACTTTTTCATTCACTCTTTGACGACCAAATTTGTCGATTGTGTTGTTAACACGACCCATTTTTATTTTCAACTAAGTCATTTTTCTTATGATATCCGCTTATATATGTTGAGAAAAAACAAACAATAATTTTGCTACATACAATTTATTTACAATTTTATATTTTTAAACATTACAATAAATTGGTTAAAAACATTTGGGGCACCAATCATTGATTACTGTTACATTACTACCACCGCCACCACAACACGCATACGAGAAAATGTATTCTTTGTCTTTTTCATCTTCTTCGTCTTCTTTAGTTTCTTCTTCTTCTTCTTTTCTTCCTCCAAAACTAGAATCCTCATCCTCGTCGTCGTCGTCGTCATCGGCGATTAAACCATAATTTAGCAATATTTCTTTGGAAATATGTGGTATTTTGATAAAGAACTCTTCCAGTCGTTCAAGGTACATACCGGAACAAATTTCATCTAAACCAATGGACCCATATAGGAATTGTTCGCAAATATGAGCTCCAACTCGAAAACGAATTGCATCCATCATGTTTTTCTTGTACTCCGTTAAACTCAAACCCAAACCGGGTTTGTCATGTGTTGAGTCATCTAGAGCATCTTGAGCCATTTTTCGTAATTTCAACGATAGTTCAGTAAAATATGCATCTTGGGCAACTCTGACCGTATCTTTATCGTCACACATCTTAAATAGATAATATTTTAAGCGATTGTGGAGGTGCTTCCCTACAAGTGTACAACTATTTTTTTACATATTCAAGCAATAAGTACTTAACTAATATGATAAACAATATAAAAAAATTAAAAAAGAAAAAAGTTTATTCCAAAGACCCAAAATTAATTAATGCTCGTGCATTACCCCCAGAAGTAACATTTGAACTTAGCCCCAAATATGTTAAAGTATATTTATTATCAGACATATTTATGCCCTCTATAATATCCTCGGTAAAAGTTTCAGCTACACGTTTTGGTAAAAATGTTTGAAATATCACATTGTTTAGCGAATCAAATAGTGTGACAACAATACTTTTACCAAAGCGTGTTGTCGCTGGAATCATTTTTTTAATGGTGTAAACTTTTCCCACATCCAAAGTTGAAAGTCTTTTACGTTCAGGAAACTCCATTTCTTTGTTTATCATATTATTAATTTCACTCAAGGTCTGCTGTGAAATGCTCATTATTGAAATATGTAATAAAATAATTTAAAATACCTTCAATAGACACTGTTGGAATACACACCACAAAAGAAATATTACTATTCACCACTTTTCAAGGTAACAGTTTATGGGCTGCTATGCTTGTGTGACTATGAATATCTTGCTAACTGAACCATCTTTTATTGGAGTTTTCAAGGTCGATGAAATAAAAAAATTAATGGCAGGGGGAGTAACCACTTCATGGGAAAAACATACCATCATGGTCAAGGTCATAAATAAACACCTGCAAACGTACATGGTGAAGGTCATCAATATAACAAGTGACCTCGAATATGGACAAGGTCATAAATAAACACCTGCAAACGTACATGGTCAAGGTCATATGACATCACACAAAAACACCTGCACCCATTCAAGGTCAAGGTCAAATAAACACCTGCACACCTTCGCGGTCAAGGTCAATGGAAGGAGTGGGGGGAGAAGGTCATTTCCCATTTCTACACTACTAGTTTCCTAAATCGTACCACACACGCACATGAAAAGTGTTCCAACGTGACACGTCTTAATAAGGACTTCGTGTGCAACTTTTGTTTGTAGGTACATTTAAAATTATTTTCAAACGTGTGATAGATTTTTTATATGTTTTTTTTTCGTAAAATACTTAATATAAACAATAATTTTGTGTAATTTGTTGTCTTTACAACAAACTGTACTCATTTTTATTTAATATACCCCAAAAGAACACTGTGGTACGATTTAGGAACCCACTAGTACGATTTAAGCAACCAGTTTCTTATATCGTACCATTTGCTATTCCTTACAAAAACAGCTGTTTTTTAAAAATAATATAAAAAATAATATTTTAAAAATTGCAGTTAGGTGTCCAATAGACCGATCTATTGTTTTAAACCAAAAAATATATATTTCATTTATCAGTTTATAAGAAAAAAAATTAAAACCAAAAAGTGGTACGATTTAGGCAACCTTACCCTAATTTAAAATAATTTCAGATTGTAAAATGAATATATGCCTCCCTATAACTCTGTTTTGGAAAAATTTCACAAAGTTAAGAAGTTTAGACTCTATGAAATCCTGCGTTGACAGATAGCCACCCTGTATATCTTAAAATAAGTTTGATAATGTGGTTTTTTAAGGAAATTTTCTAAATGCAAGCCAGTGGAAAATACTCAAAAGTGATGGTACAACATTAAGATCCTTTGTGTGTTACTTCTGGTAACCCTATTTTTAATTAATTAGGTTTTGTCAATTCCCTAAATGCACACAGATTTGTTCTAGTCCAAACTCTCTAAAAAAGTTCTTTGAAACTTGGTTTGCTGCTTGCTTTTACAACATGATGAGGGTTTTAGAAAACTAAAAGTTTCACTGAGAAATTGTAGTCGAACAGTCTCAATGGCAAAGTTTGTACAGGTTGGGGACTTTAACTGGAATAAATTCGATATTATTAAAACTGCTGAAGTTGCGCCTACAAAATTTGGTATGTGGAGGTTTGTAGTAATTTTGTTATTTTAAATGGAATGCCCAATTTTTTTATTGCAGTGAATTCGGCGTCTCAAGCTTAGTATGTTCCCAAATTTTCAAAATTTTATCTCTACTACACTCACCGGCACAAAATTCCGCCACCCTGAAATTTTGGCCAAGTTTGATGTTTTATAACTTGTTTATTTTTTATCCGATTTTCATAATTTTTTTATCAGTTTGTAGATCCATTTATTCTGTTTTCCTTATATTATTTTATAAAGTATCATTTTTCGATTAGGCTATATTATACAGGAGGAAATCAAAATGTTGTTTTTTGTCGTAATTTCAAAACACCCTGTAGGGAAATTGAGGTGGATAATTTTATTTACATACTATCTCTTGTAATGTGTGATGTATCCTAAACATTTCTTTTTTTGATTCATTCCATTAGCTCATGTTATTTTTTGATGGTCGTGAGCGGGTAGACAGACGTAGAAATGAAAGATGTGCTGACTGCACCATATCAGAACGAATCTCATATTATGGCGGTTCAGTCATGATTTGGGCGGGTATTTCTACCGAAGCATGCACCAATCTTGTATTTGTTGAAAATGGAGCTCTAACCGCCCACCGTTACATTGAGGAAATCCTCTAAGAAGTTGTTGTTCCATTTGCGCCTTTTATTGGGAACCAATTTACATTAGTGCAAGATAATGCTAGACCTCACGTTGCACATGTAATAAGCGAATATCTAGATGAAGTTGAACTTCCAAGATTGGAATAGCCTGCATGTAGCCCGGATCTCAACTCAATCGAACATCTTTGGGATCAACTTAAAAGAGCCGTTCGTCGTCGTCCTGTACAACCACAAACCTTGCAAGACTAAAGACTGGCGCTGACCGAAAAATATCAAGCTATTCCTCAAGAAAGAATAAGTGATCTTATTCATTCGATGCCACGAAGACTTCAAGCTGTCATTGCTGTGAGAGGAGGAAATACACGTTATTAAATTGTTTTTGTTAATTAACTTTATCATATACCTAGTGTTTGTTTTTCTTAATAAAATTAGGCTTCAAATCAGCGTTTCATTTAAAATTTTGCAGCTCTCAGCAGAAATGAGATAATGGAATAAATCAAAAAAAGAAATGTTTAGAATACATCAGAGATTACAAGAGATAGTATGCAAACAAAATTATCCACCTCAATTTCCCTACAGAGTGTTTTGAAATTACGACAAAAAACAACATTTTGATTTCCTCCTGTATATTATAGCCTAATCGAAAAATGATACTTTATAAAGTAATTAAAGGAAAACAGAATAAATGGATCTACAAGCTGATAAAAAAATTATGAAAATCGGATAAAAAATAAGTTATAAAACATCAAACTCTGCCGAAATTTCAGGGTGGCAGAATTTTGTGCCGGTGAGTGTAGATATGACAACACGGCATTTTCAAAAAAAATTAATTGCATTATTTTATTATTTTCTAATGAGCATTAAACTTATTGGAAACGCCCGAAAATATCAAGCAGCGTCTACTGTTCATATTGAATTCATATTTTCGGGCGTTTCCGATAAGTTTACCTAATGCTCATTCGAAAATAATAAAATAATGCAATTACATTTTTTTGAAAATGCTGTGTTGTCATATCTCAGCAACTAGTAGAGATAAAATTATTAAAATTTGGGAACTTACTAAGCTGAGATACCCGATTCACTGCAATAAAAATTAATTGGGCATTCTATTTAAAATAACAAAATTACTACGTGTAGCGCAAAGCTGAGAAATATGGCAACTGCGCCGATATCATAATCCAATTCCGCATACCAACTTTTGTAGGCGCAACTTCAGCAGTTTTAATAATATCGAATTTATTCCAGTTAAAGTCCCCACCCTGTATAATAACTTAAATAATGACGCAAATGAACAACAACCCTTTTTATTTAATTTATCAGAAAGGTAAAAAAAACTATTTGAGATTGAAATAATAGTCTGTACAACAAAAGTGGATATAATGTCTATATCCCACGAGGAAATAAATTGAGCACGACGCCGTAGGCAATATGGACAATCCACTCGAGTTGAAAAATATTTTTTCTACGGCCAAACTTAGAAAAGCTTATGGTTAAAGAAAGTTTTCAGGCTGCTGGGCTTGAACTCACGACCATTGGATCCAAAGTTCGTCATTTTGCTATTTAGGCCAAATGCTCATATTACAAATTATGGTAAAACCAACTCAATTATAATGCTATTTAAAATTAATTTTCTATGCACATTAAGCATTTCTCATACTGGTTTGGTTTTAGTTATAGCAAAACATTATTAAGCGGGTGAATCAAAAATGTAAACAGGGTTAAAAATAAACAAACTAATTTACAATATAAGAAACATCCTTAAATTCTATAGTCTATTTTAGAAAGGTGTAGACTAATAAAAGCTCACTAGGTATGCAAAGGGACTACAGAGTGACCCAACGAATATTAAGGCCATTAACATAATTTGGAATTGATTTCATTGAAAAGTTCTATATTTTCATTTCAAGTGCACCACCCGGGTTTGGGTCAATTTATGGGTTTTGCCTATTGTTATCCGTTCACAAATACTGAAAATGGTGTGACAAAGGCCTGCATTATGTACATAGTATTAGGTACACTTATTGTTCATTAAACATAAAAAAATACAAAAAATACATCACACAGATCCTAAATTATAAAATATCATAATATTCTTCGTCATCTGAGGAACTGTCATCTCCTCTTGACGTTATAGTTAACGGGTCGATGGTCCGATCGACCAGGTGATCAAGATCCCACATTTTCTCCTCTTCCTTAATAATATGATGGACTGCTTTTCGCCAGTTCTCTGGTGTCACTTCCTTAATGGCTTGATCAAATAGTAGCTTAATGTCTTTAATTTTGAATGTCGTGTTATGTCTTGTTACAAATCCTTTCACTTGCGCCCATATAAGTTCTATAGGATTTAGTTCACAATGGATTGGTGGTGTGATCTTCCACGGCATATTTCATAAAGCGATGTTTGTGTAAAATTACTATAGCCTTTGAATTTCAATATTTAAAGAACGACGGATCAGTGCAAAAATGTGGCAACCGTTTTTGGAGACGAACTAATGTTTGTCTCCATTTTCGATCGATTTCAGACACAAGATATTGTATTTTTTTGCGCAATAAAAGACGGCGCGTTTCGAAGTCACGTCGGTTCTTACGTAGCGAATGAATTATAGTACACCTATCTATTTCTTTAAATGTTGCAATTCAAAGCTATAGCTAATAGTTCTGTCTTTATCAAATTATCTTCTTTTTTTTTGATTAGTTATCATGAATAATTTAATGCTCGAAATTTACGTGCGCCTATGGCCGACACCGAAATTAAGCCGAACTGGACGGAATTTCCCATTTTATTACTTTACACCTTTCTGAAATGGACTATAATGAATATTAGCGGAAGAAAATTCAGGACAAAAATAAATCTTTAGACGTGGAATAATTAACTCATTAGGTTAAGTGTTGAGGTGTTGACATATTATTTTTAGAAAGCAAATCTAAATTCAGAAACGGAATAAAAATGAGTAACAAAAACATGTTATTTTTAATTGAATGCTTTGACTACCGTCGTTTAGGAATAATACAAGATGGAATTTTTAACTGGAATAAATTCAGTATTAGGGACCCTATTTATTTGCTGAAAAATACTGAATTACAGCTGCATTTGTTTTTAGTTTGGCATATTTTTTCGTGTCTTCATGAAATCTACCCCCCTTTTTGGGTTAGAAACCGCCCCGAAATTATTTTTTTTTTAAATGTAATGGTATGTATTGTAATAGCTCGGTGGAAAGGGCAAAAACACATATAATAAAGGAATAAGTATCTAAGCTTTATCCCATATTTATACATAATGTCTGTAACAAAAGTACCTTTGCACGGCGGGGAACAAAGGAATATTTATTTTTTTGTGTAGTTCTTAGTTATTTTTTAGTTAGGTATTTGTAATATTTTCAGTTTTATTTTTATTAATTATTAACCCTTCCTATGGGGTGGTGGTCCTTTCTATACCAAATATATAAAGTGAAGTCACACATTTTGTACTTAGTGGTCCGAGAAATAATAACCGCGAGAGTAAAAAGAATATTATTTTTCTATTCTATAGTGTTTTTCTATTCCGTTCCGTTTTCCATTTTTTAGAGCTATTTAGAATTAACCAAAAAATAACCCAATGAATAAAATAGTTTTACGACAAAAACAAAAACCAATTAGGTATTTATTTTTAAAGAGAAAAATTAAAGTAAAAATTTTAATTGAAACCTCTTTTATGAAAGAAGTGTGATAATTTATAACCAAAAGAATAGTGCGGGAAGAAACGAGAATGCTTTATTATAAATATACAAAACGGCACTTAAGAAGGAGTATTTAAAAACCTAACCTAAGCATTTGCATCAAAAACTGTTCTTAGATCTACGCTCCTAAAATACATGATTCCTGAAAACATCATCAATTTTGGAGCGGTAAGCGATATTTTCTTTATTTTTAATCATGAAAAACCGAGCCCGAAACACGCTGGTTAAAGTTATACATACGTCTTATATTAAAATTTTGGATTGACACAATATTCATATTTTTCACAAATATAAAAAATGTTTTTGTTTTTAATAAAAAGCCAGCTAGGAATATAAAAAAAAGAAAAAAAAAACATTTACAAAAACAATCCAACCGTGCAGAGGGGAAAGGTCCAAATAATTTAATTTTCGAAATTTGATAGTTGTTAGGTTAGGTGAATTTTGAAATATTTTTCGTCTGCAGCGCTTTTCCGCGTTTTTCGCTAGGCACAATATCATGAAATACATGTAGTCCCGACTGTCTCTTTCTCCAGAAAAAAAAGTCCTACTTACGCCCACTGAGCCTCCCCCCCCCCCCCCCCCGAGCATATTTTCTGGCTACGCCACTGCTACATTGTAATTATCGAAAAAATGAAGAAAAACATGAATACATTATGCGAACAAAGAGTGCGATTACAAAAAACAAACTAACCAAAAAGCACAGAGGGCAATAATAATTTGTATAATATGGAGTTGAAGTAATTTTTACGTAAATTTAAAAAAGATAATTTTACTTCTGGTAGGTGAAAGGAGTTTAGAGATATTATTTTTAAAACTGACATACACAGAAGTTATAGCGACGTAATAATATACTTTAACAAATGCCCTTTTTTTTGGTAAAAAAAACTTGGTCTTTCTTATTAAGGTTCAATTTTAAACCAATGGCGGCAAGGAGGGAGCAGCTTCAAGAGACTAAAATTACAGCAAAACTTTCTTCTGTTTTAAAAAAACTAAAATAAAAACTCTCACTGCAGAATACAGTTAATAAATATAAAGTTGAAAGGATTCCAAACTAAACAGTGCTTGGATAAAAAAATAACAATAAATATGAACAATACATTTTAAAAGGCAGAACGTGGATCCGATCATGTTTAAATTTGACATATTAATTAACGGTTTTTTTGACCCGAATTACAAAAAAAATAAACAAACTATTGAGTTTTTTTTCACTAAAAAAATACCGTGAAAAATTAACTCTTGCGTCAAACAATAAATGTTTCATTTAACAGTGTTTGCACTTTAAATACAAGCAATTGTTTTTGATAATTGAATCAAACTTCAGAAAATGTTAAACTATATTGTGTCTGTCTATTGAACACAATAAATAAATAAATAAATAAATAAAGCCTTTATTAAATTCAACCGACAATCATAAAAAAATGTTAATTGACGGCGAGATCTAGCACTGCTATTCATCTAACCGTCTTAAAATAAATATTTAAGCAAATATAAAAATAAAATAACAATCATAAAAAAAATGAAAATTAAAAGTCATTAACTTCTTACTAGGGCAAACAAATAAAGGAAATAGATAAAAAAATAACAATCTTATGTATTTTAAAGAAGGAAAGTTATACAATTTATAAACATACAATTATAGTAGTAGGAGCAGAGAGAATATTATAAGGACCTTTTGACAGCCTTCTTGAAACTTGCCACTGCGGTAAGCGACTTTACACCTGGTTGCAAAGAATTATAAATTTTTACGGTATTATAAGTAAAAGAACGCTGGAACTGTGCGGTTCTGTGCTTTGGAACACTAGACCTTTGGCAGTGACGTGTAAATCTATCGTGGATACCACTCCCACGAATTAGTTTTTTGAAGAGATATTCTGGATTATTAGTTTTGTGCACCAAAGTGGCTAAATGCAAAGAAAATCGCTTTTCTAAAATCAGCCACCTTGAAGCATCAAATAGTGGAGTCACATGATCATATTTTCAAAAATTGTACGAGAACTTTAAGCAAGCATTTTGCAATTTTTGTAGGGTATTATTTTCTCTAACAGTCAATGCAGACCAGTAAACAACATCACAATATGACAAGAGGGATAAAATTAGTGAATCGCATAGTCTTAATTTGATTTCAGTAGTAAGAACATCTTTATGCATATATAGAACTTTTAATTTATAATAAGATTTTTTTACCAATTCATATCCATGGATTTCAAATCTCAATTTTGTATCAAGAACGAGACCCAAATTTTTGGAACTCTCAGAAGGAAGAAGTGGTATATTATTAATATTTACATTAAAAACATCTTTAGTGGTCAACTGCTCGCTATCCTTACCAAAAAGCAAGAGCTTAGATTTTGAACATTAATGATATAAAATGACCATAAAATTTTTGTTAAAGACATTGTCTTGTATAAGTACTTATGCATATTACGTACCAAGGATAGCATAAGTTAAAGTTTAGATACTTATTCCTTTATTATAATGCCTATGTTTTTTTTACATTATATTATGTAAGTTATTGTTTTGCTAAATTGCAATAAAAATACTTTTGGAAAAAGAATTTGCAAAATTACTTTGGGAATTAAATTTTGCCTTATACACCTTACTTCGTAAGTAATCTTGAATATTCTTGTGTAATATTAATAAAAAAATTTGAGATCTAACACTAGCTTTACCCCCCCCCCCCCCAGAAAAAATAATGCGTACATCGTCATCGGCGTACTGATGAGTAAGACATGATTTTAAAAAACCACTGAAATCAGAAGTATATAATGAAAAAAGGAGTGGACCCAATATACTCTCCTGAGGTACCCCTCTATCCACAGGCAGATACTCCGAGAAGCTAGATCCAACAACAATAATAAAGGTTGTTCTCAAGATGTGCCTAATCTGGTTCATCTAAAATTTTAAAATATGCAAAAAAATTATCACGACACTCCCTATTAATATCATTTTATAACACCCTGTATTACGTAGGTATAACAAAATAATAAATGTATTGTCTTTCAGTAAATAACCCAAAATAACAGAAAAATGTAAATTTAAAATAAATATTAAAAAGTTATAATAAGTACCACACAATTTAACTCCGTATTTGTATTTATAATTCCGACTCTGAAATAATTACCTGTCAACCTTTTTAATTACTTTCCATTATTTGATGAACATTTTAAGAACGAGATAAGGATAAGAACATCGTCATAGGCGGGTGTAGTGTACATTGCATAATTTCAGAGAAAATATTTACCCATTAAAAAGTTGCCTATGCTATTAGAAACACACACTTATACATATAGAAATGGTTCCATAAAGGTTCCGTATTTCCAATGGGCTCTTTCACTATTGTCTAATTTAAGAGTTTTGACATTTAAATTGTTAAGTCGGTACTAAAGTCCGTACAATTACTGACTGGATGCACGTCACAGCTTCTGACGTAATTTTTTATTCTAGTCGATTAATTCATATAAGTATTTTTACAATTCTGTCAGGATTTAAATAAGCTTCAAAATAAGCATTTTTTTGCTGAATAATAAGACATATTTTTAGAATATGTTCCAATACATCTCTTTGTAACTCTATCAGCAAGATAATTTCCACAAAAACCATTGTTGACACAATTGTTTCCATAGAAATTATCTAGTAGTAGTAAACTAATAAAAGCTTATTAGGTGTGCAAAGGGACTACAGAGTGACCCAACTAATATTAAAGCCACTTTCATAATTTGGCATTGATTTCATTGCAAAATTCTCTCTTTTCATCAAGTGCAGGTAGTACCACCCGGGTATGGGTCAATTTATGGGTTTTGCCTATTGTTATCCATTCACAAACACTGAAAATGGTGTGACACTGGCGTGCATTTGGTACATAGTATTAGGTACACTTATTTCTTATTAAACATTATAAAAAGAATACAAAATACAAAAAATACATTATACAGAAATTAAATTATAAAAAATCATAATATTCTTTGTCATCTTAGGAACTGTAATCTTCTCTAGACGTTATAATTAACGGGTCGACTGTCCGATCAATAAGGGAGTCAAGATCCCACATTTTCTCCTCTTCTTTAATAACATGATGGACTGCTTTTCGCCAGTTCTCTGGTGTCACTTCCTTAATGGCTTAATCAAACAGTAGCTAAACGTCTTTTATTTTAAATGTCGTGTTGTGTGTTGCCACAAATTCTTTCACTTACCTACGCCTATATAAGTTCTATAGGATTTAGTCTACAATGATATGGCGGTATGCGCAGCACAGTTACACTATGTTTTTCAGCTATATCTTTTTTTCTTTGGTTAGTTATCATAGTTAATTAATTTTATTTATTAATTAACGGGCCTTGCCCATGAAATTACAATAACAAATCAATAATTAAAATCAGTACAAACAGTACAGGGACATTCTTTTAAGTGTCTCACCCGATTGGCGACTTTCCTATCGACGACAATAAAAACCCAATTATGTATTCCCTAATAGTTTTTGTGTAGAAGCCAAACTTGATGTCAAAAAAAATATATGTTTACAAATTTGACAAATACGTCACCATATTGGATTTTCTTAAATGGCAACCCTACTTTATAGTAAGCCAGCTGCATTCGCTTATTTGTTTCAACATTAAAAATGTATAATTGTCAACATCAATTTTCAGCTATTCCGGAGATACGAGGCTTCGAATTTGGTGATTTTGTTATCATCGAATTAACAGAAGCTTTAACATTAAAAACTTAATTTTTTGGAGATACGTAATTTTTTATGGCGGAGCCACCCATGCTATTGTCATATATGTCAGATGTCAAAAAATTAGTTATGACGCCATTTTCAATTTTTTTAAATGGCAACCCACATTTATAACTACACTAGTGTATTGCATTTCGCGGTCCAATTCCAAAAATATATAGTTGTCGATATTTATTTCCAACCCTTACCAAAAACCGACCGCATCCAAAACTGCATCGTACAATTATGTCTTTTAAGTGTCTCACCACATTAAAAAATAAAAGCTTGAACATTAAAAACTCAATTTTTTTTGAAGATACGTAATTTTTTATGACGGAGCCACCCAGGCTATTGCCCTATATGTCAGATGTCTAAAACTGAGTTTTTAATGTTAAAGCTTCTATTTTTTAATTGGGTGAGACACTTAAAAGACATAATCGAACGATGCAGTTTTTGATGCGGTCGTATTTCCGTAACTGTTGGAAATAAATATCGACAACCATATTGATGATTATTGAGTCAGTAAGATTTTGCACTGAAGGGGTTTTTCTTTAATTAACTAATATTTTGTTATTTTGCCAATTTTTCATTATATTAATTGTATATATGCTATGTATTATTTAAATTGCCATGAACCTAATCTTTTAATTTAAAGTATTTAAGTTATATTAGGTGATATGTAACTTAAGGCTTAACCAGTTTCTGGTATTATTTTATAATACCAGATGTCTGCAAATAAAGGCCTTTTATTAACCATATTTCTTGTAACGAAGTATTTGCATTTACAGTGTAGACTTTTGGTTAGTAATAAATTGTTAATTATTATTATTTATTATTATTATTATTATTATTATATATTTTTGAAATCGGACCGCGAAATGCAATACACTGACGTAGTTATAAATGTGGGTTGCCATTTAAAAAAATTCAAAATGGCGTCGTAACTGTCATTTTTTGACATCTGACATATATAACAATAGCATGGGTGGCTCTGCCATAAAAATTACGTATCTGCACAAAAAATTGAGTTTTTAATGTTAAAGCTTCTGTTAATTCGATGATAACAAAATCACCAACTTCGAATCCTCGTATCTCCGGAACGGCTGAAAATAGATGTTGCCAATTATACATTTTTAATGTTGAAACAAACAAGCGAATGTAGCTGGCTTACCACAAAGTAGGGTTGCCATTTAAGAAAATCCAATATGGCGTCGTATCTGTCAAATTTGTAAACATATTTTTTTTTTGACATCAAATTTGGCTTCTCCACAAAAACTATTAGGGAATACATAATTGGGTTTTTATTGTGGTCGATGGGAAAGTCGCCAATCGGGTGAGACACTTAAAATAATGTCTCTGTACAAACGAAAATTCTCTATTTATATAAAAATAAAAGAAAAATACAAAAGTTGTCAACAAACATTCAATCTTCAGGTACATAACTTATTATCACACACTATAAAGTTCAATCAGTAATTCTAGGTACCACAGCTGACAAATAAAACTTCGGTATACGCCAAAAGGAGCCAGTTATTCAGGATGTCGATTAGCAAGTTTGGTAAAACGGGGAACAAGAGAATTTAACGCAAAGTTGATACGATAAAGGGGTTGATGAAAAGTCCTGTAGAATCGCGTATTTCTTGCAGAAACAGCTAGCCCAATTGAGCTTAGGAGAGTCGGACAATCGACATGAGCATTAATGATCTTGTATTGAAGTTTAAAATCACTATAATTTAATGCACAAAATTTACCTGCGCCTATGGCCGATACCGAAATTGAGCCGAACTGGACGGAAGTTCCCATTTTATTACTCTACACCTTTCTGAAATAGACTATGCATTAAGTAAAAGTAATTATCTTGTTTTGACGAACCAGATCTTTATTTTAATATAATCTCTATAAAGAAATTAGTATCACGAATTAAGAATGTATTTCTTAGAACTATACAGGGTGTTACAAATTCGACATTCTAGCATTGGAATCTTGGAAACCATAGGAGTTAGAGCAACGGTTAAATGGGGGCAAATTTCTACAATTTGGTGCTGATTATAATGCCTCTTTAAAAGTTTTCAAATTCCGAATACTTCCGATTTTATTCGAAAAAAACAGAAATTTTGCAAAATCGTTTTTATTTTTTCCTGAGTTTATTCGACTAGCTATTTAAAAATAAATTACACTTTGTCATTGCCACTTTTTATCCTCTACAAAATGACGTTACTAAACTAAAGATCCGCCGTTTTGTCTACGAGCGGCCATCACCAACTTTACTTTTTTAAATACGGACCTGGATTTTTTAAAACCGATTTTTAAACCCTCCTACCCTCAAAATATAATGTCGATATTACTTTCTCATAATGATTAATTGTCCTTGCTTATTTTTTTAAAATTCATTTTTTTACACTTCTTGTCAGTCCGGTCCTGGCAAGATATTAGGCCGCTGAATTTCTTTTTATGGGGGGCTTTAAAAAATGTTATTTATCAAAATGACATAGATACCTTGGAAGAACTCTAAGAACGAATAGAGGTTGCATTTGGTAGGATAAGGACTATAAGGAGAAGATCGGTTGAAAGGGCTGTCGTAGGAGGGTTTAAAAATCGGTAAAAAAAATCCAGGTCCGTATTTAAAAAAGTAAAGTTGGTGATGGCCGCTCGAAGACGAAACGGCGGATCTTTAGTTTGGTAACGTCATTTTGTAGAGGATAAAAAGTGGCAATGCCAAAGTGTAATTTATATTTAAATAGCTAGTCGGATAAGCTCAGGAAAAAATAAAAACGATTTTGCAAAATTTCGGTTTTTTTCGAATAAAATCGGAAGTATTCGGAATTTGAACACTTCTAAAGCAGCATTATAATCAGCACCGAATTGCACAACTTTGCCCCCATTTAACCGTTTCTCTAACTCCTTTTGTTTCCGAGATTCCAATGCTGGTATGTCAAATTTGTAACACCCTGTATAAATAGATAGTCATGATTCTCTTGGATTAAGGTAAAATTCTTTGACTTAAGAAAATATATGTGATTGCTTTATACATTACAACCAAAATCAAAATTTAGTGAAAAAGTCCATAGCTATATGGAATACAAAAATGTAGCTAATAGGAATAGTATATATTTATGTTGAAAGTGATACTTTTCAAACGAGGAGACATTTAGCACGAGGCGTCAGCCGAGTGCGGAAATTCTCCGAGTTTTAGAATAATCACTTTCACACGAGTAATGTACACTATTTTTCCTACGGCCGACCACAAAGAATTATTAAAAAAGCCTTTGATTTGTGAAAAAAATATTTCAACACTAGCGTTGACAAAAAATAAATCAACACTAGTGTTGAAATTAGCATACTTAGGATTATATTCCACTTAATATCTGGTTTCATAGTTTGTCAATAGGCTTTTCCTTTATTTTTTGTAGTTTAAGTTTTTCATATTTTATATATCATAGGAAGAAGTAATCCTGGATTGGCTTCTAGATTAACCAGAATGAAAAATTTTAAATGTAATCAAGTTAAGATAGATTAAACATACATTTAAAAAATCCACCCAACAAGAAAGATTTTAATTCACAATAACTATATAAATTATTTAGTGTTTTAATAAAAAAAAATCAAATAGGTACTCCCTATGGGATTTGAACCTGTGACCTTGCGATCTGTAGGCTAGAGCTCTATTCTTTACGCTATCGATAAATATTTGTTGTTTAATACATGACACTCTCTTCAGCGCGATTTATTTTTTCTGGTAATAAATTCTCCAGTATATTATAAACATTTTTTATAATTTCAGATGGCGTATTTTCACACTCTAATTCTGAATCACTCGACAAATACATGATAAATAAGTTAAACACTTTACAATTACTGCTTTCTAAAATTTGTTCTTTTTAATAAATAGGGGTGGTCAAATTGGCACCATATGTCTAAATTAAATAGTGTGCCTTATATTTCAACACTAGCGTTGATATATTTTTTTACGTGTGATATTCGGCGCTTTCGAGCCAAGTTAACCGTGCTTTTTTTCTCATTTTCATAGGTGGTCGTAGAAAAACAGGAAAAATAAACTGCTAGATTTAGAAAGAAAGTCAAAAGCTAAGATTGGAAATGTTAATTTAGTGTAGGCTTCAATTATCTATCTTGCTGTAAACGGCTTAATTCGTATCCGATTTGGTAATTCTGTAGGAGAGAGAACGTTCAATAGGAAATTGCCAATGCAAAGCATGTGCCACAGTAATACTCTTCAAAATTAACCCACCTTACTAGATAAATGAGTAACGTTTTGTTTAACTTAAACTTTAAAAAACATGAGCCTTGTATTGGGATTAGGTAGATGGCTTAATTAAAAAAAATCACAGCTATTTATAAAAGCAATATTGTTTTATATTTATATTTTCGGACATGGATTGGTATCCTTAAATATGGATTCGTCATCTAATACTTCGCTGTAATAGATGTAGTGGAAAAATAGTGCATAGAACAAGGGCAATAACATTTCTGGTTTCGTAGGAGGAGTCAGTAGATAAATGTTCATAAAATAAATCTTTGTAATTGGTGTAAAGGTTTATTTTTGAATAGTACATTTAAACAGTTTTTCTCCTAATGTTAATAATTCCTGACACAGCAAAAAGACCCTCTTCTCTATTCTGGTAGGAGTTACAAAACATTATAGAAACTCAAGGAAACACTTGTGGTGCAATAAAAAAAGCACCCCCACCGCAGCAATGGAAGTAATACTAGGACTAACACCCCTAGACATTCACATCAGAAAGGAGGCCAGCTGGAGAGCCTCTAGGATGAAAATAAATGGGGAATGGAGACAACACCCCGTAACCACGAGCTCTTGGAGATGCAAACAGATGAAGGAGGTCTATAACTTCACCAGACTCTTCAACATCAGGTGCGACTCTGACATGTGGTCAAAAGGGACACCTCCGTCATTAGATAAGGGCCTGGTTTGGTACACTGATGGATCAAAAACGGCAGACGGAGTAGGCGCAGCTATATTTGGGGAAAGACACAAAATGGAAATCAGCATTCCCCTGGGAAACTACGCCACAGAATACCAAGCGGAAATACGTGCTATACAAGCATGTGTACAGAAAAATATCGAAAAGGGCTACCACGACCAGGAGATATACATTCTGTCAGACAGCCAAGCTGCCCTCAAGGCCCTAAACTCCAATCGACTCAAATCGAGAATCACACTGAAGTGCCTAAACAACCTAAAAGACCTGGCCGCAAGGAACAACAGGATAGAACTCCTATGGGTTCCTGGTCACTCGGGGATAGCGGACAACGAAAGGGCCGATGAACTGGCTAGGGCCGGATCATCGGAAAAACTCAAGGGCCCTGAACCCCACCTTGGCATATCAAAACAGGCAACCAAAGCAACATCAGATGGGCGCAACAACTATCCCGATGGAACAGGATACCTGGTCATACCCAAGCGAGGGCCACAATTGGGAAACCCTCCAAAAGGCTATAAACTGGGATGTTGCCTCTAACGCGCACCCAGCTAGAACAAGTGGTCGGCCTACTAACAGGCCACTGCCGCTTAAGAAAATACCTACGCCAAGTAGGAATTTACAATGGTCCCATTGAATGCAGGCTTTGCGGCAAAGAGGACGAAACCGCCTCACATATCATAATATATAACTGCGAAGCACTGACCCGAAGAAGACTCCAAATCTTCGGAGGTATCCAATGTGGGGATAACCTCCCTCATGACAAACTTGGTAGGAATTTGCTGAACCTTATAAAAGAAACAAATCTTTTCTAGCAAGATAGGGGAGCACAATAAGCCACTAGGCTGCAGTGCAGGAAGCTTGGACCGAACGCCCGACCCCCGCCTTAAACCAACCAACCAACCAAAGAAACACTTACTCAGTGGAGTTGTTTAACGTATTTAAGTGTAAGGGTAACCTCTGCCCGTTTGGCCACTTAAGTCAATCTAAATAATGTAAAAACACAATACCGGAACCAGAGAGGTCCAGCCAGTGAGTAAGTGATCTTTGTAATGTTTATTTAAGTGTTAAATTGTTTATTTCTCTTTTGGCCTGAGTTGGCTGTAAAGCGGAAATTGTTTCTCTTGAACTTGAAATAGCGTCGCATGTAAGTTTTAAGGGAACGACTCTTCTTTAGAGAAAACTCTCTAAATTTACTGATTTAATAACTTTATTTTTATTTCTTAAGACTGGTATACCATAAAGTAATCGTAAATTGTTTTGCTTTGCTTTGCTTTAATAAAACTATTAAAAATCTTTGGTGTTTCAGTAAATAAATAGTACACAACAAATTAAATAAATTAAAATGTAATTTTAAGTCATCTAAGCTACACGTTTCAGTCGCCTACCATTTTGATACGCGACAATATAAAAAATTAACATGCTTTAAAATGTAAACGCCTGTTTCTTGATGCAGGCGCAAGCAGGATCGTTAATAGTTGTTCGTAGGATAAGAGTGGAGATGGACAATCCAATTGAGTTGTACAGTATATTGTATAGTTTTCCCCCTACCCTATATACGGAAGAAGATTTTCATCCGGCAATTACCATTTTGCCTTCAAGGAATGCGAAGTTTTCTACTATATTTAAAATTTTCTATAACTCTTATTTAAAATGTTTCCCTTATAATTATAATAAATTAAATAATTAGCTATAAAATAAACCTTATAAAACGGTTGACAATGGGATATCCGGTACATGAACAAAACAATTACAACTTTAATTGACATTTTTATAACTTTTTTAATTACAATATTATCTGTAAAACGTGATAATCAAAAATAAACAGGAAACATGTTTTTAATCTAAAATAAATAAACGTGCTTAAAAGAAGAAAAAGTGGCTTATTTGCAAGTTTAAAAAAATATGATTATATTAATTCGTTTAGTGATCTGCTTTAATCCGTATTTTGTAAAAACAATTTTCTCGCGTTACTTGGCTATTATTAACAAAAAATAGCCACAGACTATACAAAAAATAAACGTTAATTAATCAATATTGTTAACTGGTATAGTCCGTTTATCTATTCAGTAAATTGTAAAGAAAACAAAAAAGGAGAGAGAGAGAGAGAGGTAGAAAATAGTAGTTTGTACAACAAGAGGAGCTATGATGTCCATATCGTACGAGGAAGTAAATTAAGCACGATGCCGTAGGTGGAGTGCTCAAACTTCTGAGCGCAATATGAATCCACATGAGTTGTACAATATATTTTTTCTCTACGATCATTACTGAATGCAATAAGTCCAAAATCATTTTTGATAATAGAATGTAAAAATTCTCGCTCTTGAGTTGGAATATTTATTTTGAAACACTTGCTTCTTATGCGTTTTGCGTGTATTTTCATTCCATAACAAGATACGGAATGAATATTCTGTAATTGATCTAAACGACATAGGTTGCCATGAATGCTACTCGGTTAGAATGAAATTTCGATACTCCTGGTTCCTCACGCTCGCTACGCTCGCGTTCGAAATCTTCCACTCGGATCAAATTTTCATTCCAACCTCGTTACAGAATCTACTATTCCAACTCAAGAGCGAGAATTTTTACATTCTATTTCAAAAATGATTTTGGAATTATTGCATTCAGTAATGGTCGTGGAGAATATTTATTCTGAAACACTTGCTCCTTATGTGTTTTGCGTGTATTTTCATTCCATAACAAGATACGGAATGAATATTCTGTAATTGATCTAAACGACATAGGTTGCCATGAATTTCGAAACTGTCAATGTCAGCAGAGAAATTTTAGTGCAAGTCAAAATATGAGTGAAAAATCGGATGAATCAGATATGGAACTGGATAATACTCCACCTGAAATTACAAATATTGCGAATAGTATTTCTGGTCGTGGAGAAAATATAGTCTGCTACTCGGTTAGAATGAAATTTCGATACTCCTGGTTCCTCACGCTCGCTGCGCTCGCGTTCGATATATTCCACTCGGATCAAATTTTCATTCCAACCTCGTTACAGAATCTACTATTCCAACTCAAGAGCGAGAATTTTTACATTCTATTTCAAAAATGATTTTGGAATTATTGCATTCAGTAATGGTCGTGGAGAATATTTATTCTGAAACACTTGCTCCTTATGCGTTTTGCGTGTATTTTCATTCCATAACAAGATACGGAATGAATATTCTGTAATTGATCTAAACGACATAGGTTGCCATGAATTTCGAAACTGTCAATGTCAGCAGAGAAATTTTAGTGCAAGTCAAAATATGAGTGAAAAATCGGATGAATCAGATATGGAACTGGATAATACTCCACCTGAAATTACAAATATTGCGAATAGTATTTCTGGTCGTGGAGAAAATATAGTCTGCTACTCGGTTAGAATGAAATTTCGATACTCCTGGTTCCTCACGCTCGCTACGCTCGCGTTCGATATATTCCACTCGGATCAAATTTTCATTCCAACCTCGTTACAGAATCTACTATTCCAACTCAAGAGCGAGAATTTTTACATTCTATTTCAAAAATGATTTTGGAATTATTGCATTCAGTAATGGTCGTGGAGAATATTTATTCGGAAACACTTGCTCCTTATGCGTTTTGCGTGTATTTTCATTCCATAACAAGATACGGAATGAATATTCTGTAATTAATCTAAACGACATAGGTTGCCATGAATTTCGAAACTGTCAATGTCAGCAGAGAAATTTTAGTGCAAGTCAAAATATGAGTAAAAAATCGGATGAATCAGATATGGAACTGGATAATACTCCACCTGAAATTACAAATATTGTGAATAGTATTTCTGGTCGTGGAGAAAATATAGTCTGCTACTCGGTTAGAATGAAATTTCGATACTCTTGGTTCCTCACGCTCGCTACGCTCGCGTTCGAAATCTTCCACTCGGATCAAATTTTCATTCCAACCTCGTTACAGAATCTACTATTCCAACTCAAGAGCGAGAATTTTTACATTCTATTTCAAAAATGATTTTGGAATTATTGCATTCAGTAATGGTCGTGGAGAATATTTATTCTGAAACACTTGCTCCTTATGCGTTTTGCGTGTATTTTCATTCCATAACAAGATACGGAATGAATATTCTGTAATTAATCTAAACGACATAGGTTGCCATGAATTTCGAAACTGTCAATGTCAGCAGAGAAATTTTAGTGCAAGTCAAAATATGAGTGAAAAATCGGATGAATCAGATATGGAACTGGATAATACTCCACCTGAAATTACAAATATTGCGAATAGTATTTCTGGTCGTGGAGAAAATATAGTCTGCTACTCGGTTAGAATGAAATTTCGATACTCCTGGTTTCTCACGCTCGCTACGCTCGCGTTCGAAATCTTCCACTCGGATCAAATTTTCATTCCAACCTCGTTACAGAATCTACTATTCCAACTCAAGAGCGAGAATTTTTACATTCTATTATCAAAAATGATTTTGGAATTATTGCATTCAGTAATGGTCGTGGAGAATATTTATTCTGAAACACTTGCTCCTTATGCGTTTTGCGTGTATTTTCATTCCATAACAAGATACGGAATGAATATTCTGTAATTGATCTAAACGACATAGGTTGCCATGAATTTCGAAACTGTCAATGTCAGCAGACAAATTTTAGTGCAAGTCAAAATATGAGTGAAAAATCGGATGAATCAGATATGGAACTGGATAATACTTCACCTGAAATTACAAATATTGCGAATAGTATTTTTGGTCGTGGAGCAGTGGCGGCGCCAGGATTTTTGAGATAGGTGGGCACAAACAGGCCCAATGTTTTTAGAGTGGGCACTATCCTAATCAAAAATAAAACTAAAAAAAATAAGCAGGGGCAGGGACTTTCCTCTGTCCAAAGCCACGTAAAAAAAAGCTCCTCGTTCTAAAACCGAACCCCTCAAATTTGGGGGGGGGGGGGGTACCAGAGTGGGCCGGTGCCCCCCTGCCCCCCCCCCCCCCCTGGCGCCGCCGCTATCGTGGAGAAAATAAATAGTCTGCTACTCGGTTAGAATGAAAATTTGATACTCGTGGTTCCTCACGCTCGCGGGCGCATGCAAATCGGGCACCAAACAGGTAGGTACCCTTTGCGGTCAGTTTCGAGGGATTATGAAAATTGCAATTTGGGCACCAAAGATTTAATTACTTAAGTACGTATTAATGGTATAGATATTGTTCTCATGTAACCTATATAAAGCCCCCCTGTAAAAATGAAACACATTTTATTATTCTTTGTTTATTGAGATTGTTATAGCGCGTATCGTGTATAGTTGCAATGGAAACCAAAATAATTTCCAGTAATAGAGGAAAACCAGTGTTACTGTTTGATAATTTTAAATTTAGTTTTACTAAAGACATAAAGTCAACGAGCGAAAAGTTTGTATTTATGAACACAAAAAAAAATTGCCCTGTTGAACAAGTGCTAACCCGTCCCGATACACCGTTTCGAGCTGAACTGAGATATTCAAACTTGTGGTTTGGTACCGGAATACAAGCATGAGGCAAGTAAAATAGGCAAGTGGTTGAAATTGACTTTTGCACTTATGTATCTCGATCCGACTGAAGTAGGTGAGTGTTTTGCTCTTGTATATGTATTATTTACCTATTAACCTACCTAAAATTATAATAATGACGAATGAATAATAAGCTTATATAAAATAAGAGGCTCGGTGCCCAAAATGCAATTTTTGTAATGAGGACCTTTTGGGTCGGTGCCCAAAATGCATGTTGAATTAGTCCATTTATTGCCTTGGTGCCCAAAATGCAAACTCCCATGCTCGCTACGCTCGCATTCGGAATCTTCCACTCGGATCAAATTTTCATTCCAAGCTCGTTACAGAATCTACTATTCTACGACTCCAAACTTCATACTAATTATTTTTTTTTAATTATGTAAATTGGGCATTGTCTTTTTAGTTCTCCGTGAACTTGTGAGAAAGACGATAAAAACAGTTGAAAAAAATTAATTTCGTTGGCAAATCCATGCACCAAATTACACTGCAACATATTTGTCGATTTGGGTAACATCTTATATTTACACAAAATCACTTTGAATATATTTATATTTCTCACATTCGGCCTTTTGTAGACAACAGACAAAAAGCAATATATTTATGATAAAAATAGTAATTTTTTTTCTAATCCATAGCCTTTGCTTGCTTGCATAAAAAACCCTTTTTTTGTGCAAAACAAAATGAAACAACATAACCTTAAAACCATTAGTAGTCCGGAAAAGATATAATCTTAAAAAATGGAATTATTTTTTTTAAATCTTATTATTTTTTTCTCTTCTGGTTTATGTACTTATCTTTATTTTCTACCATTAAGGGAAGATTTACCATTGATTTTTATATCTGTTATGTATAATAAAATAATTAAGGTCGATTGGGGTTGGTGCTCGGTCGTGACCAAAACGTACAGCCGGTCATTTTGTATATACATTTTACGCATTAAATCTTGTAGTAATTGTCTCCAGATTAGTGGAAAACTAGAGATTTTTGGCAAGAGAATGGACATTTATGCACAAATATTTAGTGCGGTCAGAAAATACTTAAGAATAGTTTGGTAATAAGTAATAATATATTTTGATTTCAAATCTTTAATTTTCGCAGCATTTCATGCACTCTTTGGGAAAAATTGGTGTAGGTATGCATAAACTCTGGGATAAATGTTTTGATTAAAATATAAAAAAAATATAAAATTTGATCTGACAGATTTACATTTTTTTGAAGTATATTTATTCTTAACCTCACTTTTATTAACTGTCATAAAACGACGAGTAAAATTGACAACGTGTAAATTTGGTTTCTTTGTAATTGACCGCTGTAGTTGGTCAGTTTCATATCCTAACTCGGACAGATATAAAAATATATCCGTTTACTTAACCGGAATAACCCACTTATCCCACTACTTTAGTGTAAATTAGATAGCAAATATCCATATCGAAGAAGAAAAAATATTTCATTATTTATGTTTAGATCATTAGTTACTGTATTGTGATTCTTATCGGTTTCTTAGGCATGGCATGGTCAAATCTTTCCTTTGTGATAGAGGCCATGTAAAGTAATGACTTTATAAGACTAAATATTTAAGAGTTATCATAGACCACAATTTAACCTTTTGTGATTATGTGGACTATACTTGTAAAAATTTTTTAAAAATACGAGTATTAAACAGATTAGGGGGATATTTAAGTACTTATAGTAAAAAAATATTTTTAATTGTATTATTTTACCTCATTTGGTCCTTTGTAGTTCCATTTTATATATGTGTACCCAACAATAGATTACCAGTTTTACAAAATAGAGCAATAAGAATACTATTGGGGTGTGATAAATATACCAAGATAACAGATATGCTAAATTGTTTAGAATGGATGAATATAGCAAACTTTTTATTTTTTCGCACTTCGTTTTTTATTCATAAAATAAATTTTAATGGAGCGCCCCCCTCCCTTCCCCTCAAACCTAGGAGCTCGTCTCACGCTTGGACTCTTAATTTAAATATTTAAATAATGTATTCTGGGTTTAGATTACAAAAGGTCTTGTAGGAAACGTTTAGTTTTTAAACTGTTCCTTCTACAAGTCCTGTTTTATATAGAAATTAAGGTTTCGGACGCATATCGTTTCAGTTATTGATTTATGATGCAGTTTTAAAGGAAAACGAGTAAAAAGAATAATATTTTATAGTATTTTTCTATTATATACTTATCTGTTCCGTTTTCCCTTTGTTAGACCTATTTTAAATCAACAAAAATATAACCCAATGCAATAAAATATTTGTACAACAAAAATAAAAATAAAAATTATGTATTTATTTTTAAAGAGAAAAATTAAAGTAAAAATTTTTATTGAAACATTTTTTATGGAAGAATTGTGATAATTTATAATCTAAAAAATAGTGCGTGAAGAAACCAGAATGCTTTATTATGAATATACAAAACGACACTTAAGAAGGAGTATTTCAAAACCTAAGCATTTGCACCAAAAACTGCTTTTTGATCTACGCTCCTAAAATACATGATTTCTGAAAAAATCATCAATTTTGGCATGATGAGCGATATTTACTTTATTTTTAATCATGAAAACCCGAGCTCGAAAAACGCTGGTTAGAGTCATACATACGTCTTATGTTAAAATTTTGGATTGAAACCAATATTCATATTTTTCACAAATAATATAAAAAATGTTTTTTTTTAAATAAAGAGCCAGCTAGAAATATTTAAAAAACAGAAAAAAAAAATTTAGAAAAACAAATTTAATCCAACCATGCAGAGGAAGAGAGGTAATAATTTAATTTTTAAAATTTGTTAGTAGTTAGATGAATTTTAAACAAACTTTGAGCGTAGGCCCAAAAATTTTTCACCTGCACCGCTTTTCCACCTTCTTCATGAGGTACAGTATCATAAAATACCCACCCGACTGTCCCTCTCTCCAGAAAAAAATGGCCTTCTTACGCCCACTGAGCCCCCCCCCCTCCGAGCATATTTTATGGCTACGTCACTGCTACATTGTAATTATCAAAAATGAAGAAAAACATGAATTTATTGAAATAGCTTAATAAGCTAATAAAAATTGATTATTATTATATTATTGTTAAAAACAAGAAATAATAGAGCTATTTTGTCCAATTTTAAAGAGATCAGAATTATTGGTGTATCCCAGGGAAGCATCCTAGGACTAGTTCTTATCGTAATGTATTTAAAAAAAAATCTATTAATAATTTCCTACAGTTCTACTCTATTTGACGTAAACACAAGAAGTCAACCTTAAAAAAACTACTTTGTTCTTGTTTGTTAACGATTTTTTTACATTAAATCAGATGAATGAAAAACTATTTTATTTATTAAGAACCATTGAAATGTATGTATATTTTAATCAAGTTTTTATTTTTACGTCAATATTGCTGAGGCCAACAATGTTTACTTAAAGGAGTATGTTTTTTAGTAATTCTAAATAAATCTATCCATATCAGAATCATTCTGTTCATTTAAAACAAAACAATCTTTTTAAAAAAATACGCCACAGGCTGCAGCGGGAAAACGTTTAACGGGTTATTCCGGGATAATACGGGATTCCAGTGTCTCAACATGTTTTTGCAGTTAAATTCATATATGTAAAGGGAGTTATTTTTAGAAAACTACAACCACACATGCTTGTAGTTCTCTGGTTATTATATTGACTCATTATATTTAAATTGGTGACTCTGTGGGTATCCACTTCACACTTTCTTTTAAATTGAGTTTCTCGAAACAAATTTGCAATGATTTAAAAACAGCCGAATGCCACGTTCTATTTTTTTTAAATCCATGAAAACTTGTTCTTTACTCGTTTAGCCAGCGTTATTAGTGTATTTGTATAATTCACTACAAATAGAATATTTAAAAATATTTATTTTTTCTTTCAACATTTCTTGATAGGCCAACAAAGGGTTCTTGGGCGTGGCACACAAAAAAATGTTTGCCCTTTTTTTGGCTTTCATTACGATTTTAAATATCTGGTTACTTTAAATTTTGCCTTCCGCCCCAAGCACAACCTAAGAACCTGAAGGACCCTAATTTTCCCCAGAGAGACAGAAAGCAATATCGACTTTCATCCTAACATATGGTAGGTGCAATAAAGTCCCATATGAACATTGTCTGTTTCCTTTATAACCAAGTAAAACTGGATAAACGGGATATACCAGTTAACTGAACCGATATAATTTTATATCCATCCTTGTTAAGATATGAAACTGATCAATCACAGTCGTCAGATCATTATATCATAAAAATTATGGAAAAGGGCAAAGAACCCTAATTAATACCTGAATTTTACGCGTCCATTTAGGACACTTACCTAAGCAAAAGTGAGGTTATATATTATGTCGAAAAGATGCAAAACTTTCAGATTTGTTATTTATTATTCGAATCAAAACATTTATCCCAGATCCTATGCATACATCAATTTTTATAAAATTTATACATATACTTAATGCTTTATCAACATAAAAGTTTATATATGCCTTTGTTGGTATTTTGCGAAGTAAATAATTTTTCATCACGAGTGTTCTACTATTTGCCGATATTTTCAAGTGGGCCCCAGACCTTATAATTTTTATTATAGACGTAACAGAGATAGAAAAATAAAATAAAAAATAGGATTTTATTTTGTCTATTCACTGAAGTATAATAGTTTTTATAGTAGCCGATCGTGGGCCAGGGAAAATTCAAATATCATTTATATATCACTAGAGAGAGAAGAAGAGCTGAATAAACCCCCCAAAAACTAAAATAATCAATATATTTTCTTAAATAATTTACGTTAAAGGTAAATTAACGACTGACATAAATTACGAAACAATATTCATTGAAAGGCAAACACAAAATAAAGCTAATTTAATGACTATTTTGTGAAGGCAAATGTCAGCACTTCAAATTTTCCACATTGTCACGTAGGTATGTCGTCATTGTCATACCAATCAACTATTTCAAATCAAATCAAAATATGCTTTATTGTCATAAGAAATAATAATCTCGTTAACAAAGCTAAAAAGTCAATCTATAAAAAGAAGCTTATGCCTATAATACATTTAATAAATTATATCAAATCAAATCAAAAAAGCTTTATTGTCTAAGACCTAAGGCAATGTCTCGTTGACAAAGCAAAAACAGTTTTACAATAAGTAATACTCTTATATTCTAAAATTCAAATAAAAATTTAAATAGAAACTACGGTTAAGGGACGTACTACATATAGTTCTAAAAAACGTGTCATTATTTAAAATAGAGTTATACAAATAATATAAAATCAACACTAAAAAATACAAAAGGAAAATTTTACGCTGTAAAATAAATAATACTATATCTATCCAGGTCAATAATGTCATCAAAAAATTCGCCCAGTGTATAGTAGGCTTTAGTTATAAAAATATTCTTAAGTTTCCCCCGGAATTTTCTTTCACACTGGATATTTTTTAATCCTTCTGGGAGGTAGTTAAAGATTCTTTTACTCTGATAAACAATACTTTTATATACCTGAGTAGATGTAGGTATAGGTAAATTAAGATTAAACGCTTGACGCGTATTGTATGCCGAGGCCGCTCCCAATTCTTCCCTATGCTTTCTATAGACCAAACAGGATGACTCTAACAAAAACAAACACATCAAAGTTAAAATTCTATTGTTAACAAAAAAGGGCCTACACGAGTCTCTAAATCCAATCCTGAACATATACCGCAAAGCTCTCTTCTGTAAAATAAACATATAATTAAACAAATACTGAGAGCAACTACCCCAAAATGAAATGCCATAACGCAAACGGGACTCTATCAACGCAAAATATGCATTCCGAACTATGGATCCATCCAGCTCGTCGGCAATAACTCTTATGGCAAAACAGCCTGAAGCAACTTTCTTCCTAAGTTGTAAGACATGCAAATCAAACTTGAGTTTATTGTCGATATACAGCCCAAAAAATTTAGTTTCGCTTTGCTCTGCAATGGGTTGTCCTGCTATGGAAATGTTATGAAATTGACATTTTAACTGTATAATATTTATAAATAATAAATCCCACAAAGTCCCGGTCTCAAAAATTCTTTTATATATAAGTATAACGGTTATATGTTTCGCTCACAAATGAGCATCATCAGACCTAATTACACAAACAAAGAAACATTTAAAAATTAGAAATATATAAACACCTCACCCAACTGTAAATAAAACATAAATAAATACTTATACATAAAAGAATTTTTGAGACCGGGACTTTGTGGGATTTAATATTTATACTTAAATCAGGTCTCTTGGAGAAAATGGACAGCTTTTTCGAATGTATAATATTTGTTTTAGAAATATTAAAGGACAATCCATTTGCATCTGTCCAATCCTTAATCTTCTGTAGATCTTCAGAAATATTTAATTCTAATTGTTCAGTGTCCCTGTCCATCCAAAAAATTGTGGCGTCATCAGCGAACAACGTGAGAAAACCCCTGATATCAACTTTAGTAAGATCGTTAATGTAAATCCAAAAAAGCAGTGGCCCCAAAACAGAGCCAGGCGGTACGCCATATGAAATTGTCCACTGCTCCGAGAACGCATTCTTAAAGTTAACCCTCTGGAGGCGACCACCCAAGTATGACTCAAACCACGCCAGTGAGCTCCCCCTGATACCATACTTCTCAAGCTTCCACAGCAATGTTCTGTGATTAACGCAATCAAAAGCCTTCGAAAAGTCACAGAAAACGCTGCGGCAACGTCACGTTTATTAAGTCCCAAATATAGCTTGTCCAAAAAAGAAAAAATAGCATCACTGGTGTTCCTAGCCTCCCTAAAACCAAACTGTTCATCAGAGAGCAAATTATACCTACATAGAAAACTCTAAAGACGTTTCTTTACTAACGTTTCAACAATCTCTGAAAGGGTGGGCAGCAATGAAATTGGTCTAAAGTTTGTTGGCAAATTGTGATCTCCCCCTTTAAATATAGGCAAAACTGTCGCCATTTTTAAACATGAAGGAAAAATGTCCGATTGAAAAGAATGATTTATTGCATCTGAAAGTGCTTCCAGTGCTTTGATGGGTAATAGCAGAAATATCCTAAGTGACACTTATAAAAAGCAAGTTACACAATACAAAGAGGAGAACAAACAAAACTTCTATAGACGCATACCAAGTGTACTATTCAATAACAAAAATATGCATAAATTAATATTCTATAAAAGGAACAGATAATATAGAGAAACTCGTGAACCGGTAACTAAATCACAGTATCATCCTAATACTCCTGAAGAGTGTAGTGGGGTCTGGTGACCAGATATCTCCTCAATGTTCTTTTGAAAGTTCTATTATCTAATATTTGTCGAAAAATTAAAGAAATATAATTATAAATCTAATATATATAAAAAGATGAGTTCATAAAAGCAGATAAAACAGACAAAAGCATAAGATTTTTAGAAAAAAATTAAATGAAACTTTTGTCATTGTTTTATCTTTGTTAATTTCGTAGGTAGTATTGCCACTTTTCTTATTACATTGGCAGCTTTACTGTTATAAGATTATGTAATTTTAGAATAAGTTGATTATTTGGAGAAAATTGTTAAAAGGAAATATTAATGTACAAAAGCAGTTTCTAATATTTTTAAACGAATTTTACAGCTATTTTGCTTATCGCTCTGCGTTATTGTTCTTGTGAAAGAGATAGTTATATAAACTTGATGTAGTTAAAGTAATTTTTTGTAAATATAAGGAATGACCCCAAACGACAAATATGTTGTAATGTAATTTAATCCTTGAATTTTCCAAAAAAAAAATAGATTTTTCTTTAATTGTTTTGTATTATCTTTCTCACAAGTAATAAAGTTAATAATTTTTTCTTTAATTTAAATTTACTAATTTTTTTTATTTAAATATACGTATATTTAAAATATATTGTACAACTTGTGAATTGTCCAAATTGCGCTCGGAATTTTTAGGACTCCGCCTACGGCGCACTATTGTTAGAAATTGTCAAAAAGTGGCGCATGGGGGTCAAAAACACAGTTCCTAAAAATAAGATATTTAACTCAAATTTTAACAGAACTATACCTAAACTTCTTCCTTTTAAACCAACTGACGCCACTGACCTTCAAAGGGACGATGTATCTGATTCCATCAATCTTTTTAAGTGATCAGCGAGGGGCGATTTAGCATGTAGTTAGAATATGTATTTTTAAGATTTAAAGACATTTAGGAAGTCAGAAAATAATAGATATTAAAGGCATAGGTAACTACTTTGCACAAAAATGGATGTAGTTTTTAAGTTGTTAAATCGGTAGCATTGGGCTGATGTCAAGGAAATCTATACTTATCTTAAAAAATGTAAACTTTAAAACTGTATATCTTTAGATCGCCAACGGTTACCTTTTGCAATTTTCGTAATAATCAAGTTATATTTCTATTTTATATTGATGATATATTTCGACCCCATCTTATCCAACTTTTGTATACATATTTATATTTCATCACTGCGTGGCAAGGCCGTAGCCAGCCATAGGGCCCAAAGGGCCTCCCTCGAAATTCTGAAAATTCTAAAAAAAATTTATAGATGTTAAGTAAGTGAATTGTGTCTCAAATATATTCGTCAATGGACATTGTGTTGTTTTCTTCAAGACAACGCCAGGTCGCCATACTTCACTTTGCTCGGGGATTAAATCAGGCATAGAGCAAATGTTATTCTGTCTCAGGTACCTCGACTTACACGAAGACTCACGCAAACTGATTATTCGTGAAGATATCGTGGGATTCGTGCCGATTTTTAATCAGTTTTCGGAAAAAATAACTGAAACTCTCTAGAAACGTTGCGGAGAATTGAGATTCAATATGAAGAAATGCATCGGTCAAGGTTATGATGGAGCACGTAACATGTCTGGTCATGTCAGTGGCGTCCAGGTAAGAATGAAGAAACTATCCATTGATGATGCACGTCGAACTTTTCAAGATTATTTACATGGCATTGGAAGAAATTTCTAGAAGAACTTGGACCATCTCAAAAACAGCAATTTGCTTACTTGTAGCAATTCAGAGAAGCGAGTTCATCGTCAGTCGCCTGGTGTGTAACAAACTTTTCAGTTTTACGCTTCCTTTGTCAGTTAGAGTGCAAGAAAAATCTCGTGATTTGGCATCAGCAGTGAACCATGTCGACGAAATTGTGGATATTTTTCGAGAAGAACAAAAAAATGCGGAAGTATCGTTCGGTGAGCTTGCAAAAGACGCATTCGATATTGAAATCAAAGTTCTGAGACTCGCGTCAAAGCAAACAACTCGTTCAAATTACCAAACTCTGTTGAATCCTACTTTCGTTCTGCTGTTTTCATTCCATGCGTCGATACGCTGATTCAGAACTTGTCCGACAAATTTCTCAGTGACCATGCGGGAATTCTTTCGAGCTTACAGATCCTTCTTCCTGGGTTTGCATCAATTGAAACAGTGGGTGACCTTGATCATTTTGCGCCATACTATGATGATCGCGTCTCAAAATCTGCTGTGAGAACTGAATATAAACTCTGGTGTGTCAAATTATCAGGACTCGAGAAAGATGCCGGAGTTTTGGAAGTTTTGGATTTTTGCGACACAAACAGTTTTCCAACGATAAGATATCTTTTGGCAGTTTTGGCAACTCTTCCAGTCACAACGGCAAGTGTAGAGAGGTCATTCGCGATACTGAAGCGAATCCAAACCTATACATAAGGAACTCTACCGGCAACGAAAGACTGAGCGCACTCGCCGTCTTATCAATACATGGCAACTTAGGTGTTGATCCGGAAGAAGTTCTTGATATAATGGCAGCAAAGAAATAACGGAAATTAAAGTTTTGAATTTTTTTTACCTAGATTGAAGTCATCTGAGTTACAAAAAAATGTATCTTTGAGACTGGCACTTAAAAATACATAGAAAATATCAGTGATAATAAAAAAACAAATAACGTTATCATTTGTAGTACAACTTTACTGGAATAACAAGAATTATTATGAACAGCAGTAGAGTTTTGGACTTAAATGATTCTGTTGTGACAAGTTATACAGAATGATGGGTTTATATTGGTTAATCATCAACAATATGAGGTTTACTTGATAAAGGCTACCTTTTCAATATATTCAACACAAACTTTGTATGACAAATTACAGGTCTAAACTGAATCGTTCTTGAGATATTGGCATTTGAAAACTTACACTTATGTGACTTTGGCACGCTATACTATCTTAATGGTGTATCAGTGCTGGTTTTTGGGTAATTTCCAGTTTAACCGAAAATACGAAAATTAACCGGAAGTTAACTTTTTACGTAGAAAATAATAGTATTAGATAGAAAAGTGAAAGTTGCTACAGCCTGTCAAAGTACTAAAAATGTCACTTTTAAAAATTCTAATATCTCAAAAACCTTTCCTTTTAGACGTTTTATATAACATACGTTTTGAATTATTTATAAAAGAACAAAAATAAAAAACTCCCAAGGTTTCAAGAAAATATTAATAGTGCTTTTTTTTAGTTCAAACGAAAGGTTGTGGTGAGTACCCTGTATATTTTTTTTACCTTAATTATTTTCATAATATTTTATGTTATTTGACTTGTTTTGAATTAACTGATACTCATTAAAGATGATAATTTTATTTATAGTTAAAAGTTCAAATTAAAAATATCCTATCCGCCACTTTTCCGTCATCTGACATCTTGATGATAGATGCCACAATTTTTAAAAAAGAGGGCACATCAACAAATAATAACTCGCAAAGTTTCAAGAAAATATCTTTTGAGGTTTTCTCAAAAATTGTAACTATCGCGGGTGGTAAATCACCCTGTACTCTGTGACGCTTTTTTCATGGAATCTGCAGTGCTGCAATCAAAACAAAAATATAATAGTTAATTTTATGAAAACTTTCGCCTTCGGCTCGATGTGGCATTTTTTTCTTCGGTGATACAGTCTATACCAGCTGCGGCGCCAGAAACATTTTAAAGGATGGAAACAATTATGATTTCAATATTATTGGGTTGGACATCCAAAAAAAAAGTTCGTCTCTATCATGTAAAAAGTGACTTAACTTCTAAAAAAAAATCATTTCTGCCGTTTATAAATGTTTCATCGCACTTCCAAAAATTACTTCTTAAAAGAATAAAATCGTCGTCGCCGTTTGAAAATGGTATCGCGCTTTCAAAAGTAACTTCTAAAAAAAAGTTAAATGGAAACAAAATCTAATTTCCTATAGAAAATGTTGACATCGTAACTGTGGATAATTTTTTGGGAGACGAGCAAGCGCCCCCGCACGTCTATTTTTAAAAGTAAGAATTTCCATAAATGTTTATAATATATTATATTTACTATTTTAAACGAGACGCAAACATTGGCCCCGACTTTCCGACTCAAAATTAAACATTATCGTTAAAAACATGTTGTCATGTGTAATCTGGGTCAAATTCAATACCTATTTTGTTTGGACTGGCACACACGCTTGTGAACTAATTAGATATCAATTGCTTCCTTCTTGGGGGGTCAAATTTGGGTATTCCAGTTGCTTATGAATGAAACAAGACAATTTTACAATCTATATATCGGGTGGGTTACTTTAGTAAGATATACCAAAGAATAATACATGATTATTTTTTAGCTGTTCACGTTAAGGTTGTGTAAATTGATGTGGTAGGGCTCAGACCAGTGCTATACCATATCCCTTCTAGTGCTCTAGTGCTATTTTTTATTACTTTTACCCAGTGGCGTATTTAGGAAGGGGGGGGGGGGGGGGGGGCTGCCGGGCTGCAGCCTCTCCGAACCTCGGAGCTCGGGTCCTAAAAGTCTAATGCAACCTAATTTTTCGTCTCACGCTTGGACTCTTAATTTAAATTTTTAAATAATGCATTTTAAGCAAGCTTAGATTACGAAGGTCTTGTAGGAATTATTTAGTTTTTAAACTTTTCCTTCAAATAGTCCTGTTTTATATAGAGATTAGGTTTTGGACGCATATCGTTTTATACAATCTCCAAAAAAAAAATATCCCACTTACGCCCATCGAGCCTACTGCAGTTTTACCAACCATCAACAACGACGGTCAAGCACAATCCTTATTGATCTTTGCGTTGACCGTAACAATGAAATATATCGCCATGGACCCCTTAGATTGATAATGTGGGTCTCCTTAATTCATGAGATGGGCTTCTACAATTCATACGACTGGTCAACACAGAATACTGTTACATTAAAACTTTTAGTGGATTCAATTTATCTTGATCAAAATAGAATTTAAAAATAGAAGGTACGAAACTTTCTCACGTGAATTACTATCCTCCCCTATGAATCGTTCAGTTGATTTAATGAATTTACCAATAATACATTTAGACTGATTGGTTGTGAGCGAACATATTTTATAATTTAAAGTCACTCTAGGCTAGGCTTTCCGCATTGCGTTGTTAGGTTACCAAACAAAGACTGTGTGACAATGTATAATATATAGGGTATTCCATTTAAAATAACGATGTTGCCACCTGTTTCGGGCAGAAGTAGGCGCGTAACAATAGGGGTCTAGGGGGGCCGACCCCCCCCAGACGTCACTAGCCCCCCCTCAGAAAAAAACTAACTAATCTAAAATTTTGACGTATTGCTTTTGCTTTAACATATTTTTCTGCAAGGCTGGCAACCAAACATACAATAATAAAATTATTATAAATGTATTTTGGTTGTCAGCCTCAAACTTATTTGGCAATTTTACTCGTTGATCTTTGGGCATATTTATTCAACGATGTACGAAATAATCTTGTCAAATATCACTCGACCATCATTTTTTATTGGTTAAATTTTCCATTTTTCACTCAAACTTTTTTGACAATACTCGTTGAACTTTGGGCTTGTTCATTCAAAAATTAAATCCCTTGAGCTTCGCTCTCGGGATCTAATCAGAGTAAACATGTCCAAATTCAACTCGAAAAATCTAACCGATAAAAAAAAACAAGGTCTTGTGATATTACTGTTGATTATTAACCAAATTTATTAAAATTTGGGCGTGGTCCAGAATTTTTTTTTTCCTGCGGCGCATTTTGCCTGCGGCTCACAATATCAGGCCCACTCTAGGCCACCCCCAGGTCAGAGGGCTAGTTACGCCACTGTATATATAATATATATAATATTTAATCATCCACCAATCTTCAGGGCGCTAGTATTTTAGAGTTCAAAAATATCAACATTTTATTAAATCAAATTACGTGTTCATACACAAAAACTTTTCATCTTAAGATACATTTTATTAAGTAAACATTTTTCGTCAAAAAAATGCAATTTATTTATTATCTTAAAAATGGTAAGAGATAAGTATAGTATAACATTGAACAAAGTTGTTCAGAAAGTAATAGGGGATTCGAAAATATAATAAAATACAGAAAAAATTAAAGTTGCTACTAATTTTTGGAAGAAGTGGCAACACTGTATCATTAAAAATATTTTAGATAAATGGAGCATGTCCGTTTATGTAAACAACCAAATTTTCAAAACGATTCGTTAACTGGTTCGTCATGTACTTCTAATGTACCATCCACTGTGAATCACCCTGTATACTGTGGCGATAGGAAGCCAAAGGACAAATATAATACAAACTTCCGCAACGTTTGGTATGCAAAATAAATACGGCAGTACCTATTTTGTTTGCACTAGCACTTAAGCTAATAAACATTATTCCATACAGGCTAGGTCAGGTGGAAATCTTTATTTTTAGATAAAGTAAGTGCATTCTTGATTTTCTTATATAGGGTTTAATATTCCAAATAAAAATTACGTTGCAAAGTTATATTCCTCAGACCTCTTTGAAAAATCCAATTATGACTTGTTTTTGGGTTTAAAAAAACCGCAATTTAACTTGGGAAATTGTAACGCGCTCGAATCTATTTAAGATCTAAATATTTAGTATTAACTAACTGTGCCAGCAATATAGAACAAAACCAGTTAAAAAAAATATTTAGAGAGATACACCACTGATTTACTACCGGAATTAAGTAAGTCATATTGAAAACTCATCTAGGTCTCTAGGAGGTTGGAAGGAAAGAAATAAGAACTCAAAGTCTTCCTTCACTGTTAGGGTAAGGTTGCCTAAATCGTACCACTATTTGGATTTAATTTTTTTTCTTATAAAATGATAAATGAAATATATAGTTTTTGAAGAAGTAGTCCATTCTTAAAGTGGAGTTAATTTATAGGAATAAATAAAAACATAAAGTCTTTCTCCACTGATTTATTATTTTTATCTACCACCTTTTAATTTTACTATTTAATAAACCAGTGGAGAAAGACTTTATGTTTTTATTTATTCCTATATATTTTTTGGTTTAAAACAATAGATCGGTCTATTGGACACCTAACTGCAATTTTTAAAATATTATTTTTTATTTCATTTTTAAAAAACAGCTGTTTTTGTAAGGAACAGCAAATGGTACGATTTAAGAAACTGGTTACCTAAATCGTACTAGTGGGTTCCTGAATCATACCACAGTCTTCTTTTGGGGTATATTAAATAAAAATGAGTACAGTCTGTTGTAAAGAAAACAAATTACACAAAATTATCGTTTATATTAAGCATTTTACAAAAAAAAACATTACAAAAAATCTACCACACGTTTGAAAATAATTATTTTGTACCTACAAACAAAAGTTGCACGCGGGGTCCTTATTAAGACGTGTCACGTTGGAACACTTTTCATGTGCGTGTGTGGTACGATTTAGGAAACTGTCAATCAAAATAATAAATGATACAATTCTAACCCCAATTTAGATCTAAAATTAAATTCAATTTTTGCAAAATTACAAGAACTTCCCAGGCTATCCTACTAAAAAAAATATCTGTATAAATGTTACTTACCAATGAGATAGAGCCTTGCAAAAAATCAACAAAAATAACATGAAATAGCCGAATTCTTTTAACTTCCTTTTCCCGCTTAGCGAAACACAACCGGTGCAAAACGATTATACTATGCAACGGGCACTAGTTAGACACTACAACAACGTCCGATAGATGTCGTATAATTTATCGTCTAATATAAAAACTTGTAGTAGCACGATTTAGGCAACGGTACGATTTTGGCTACTTTACCCTATATTAATGGAATATTTTGGTTTTAAAATAGAAATTATCTACATGTTTCGAATGCAGAAGCATTTATCTTCAGAAGAACAAATAAAAAAGAAGAAACTAGTAGATATTATCTAAACAGAGCATTAAGATTGTAAAATTAGATTTAAAAAAAAGGCTCAATGAGAAGAACGGTGAGAAAGTGCACTCATTGAATGCTTTGTTAAGATGATATCTACTTGTTTCTTCTTTTTTATTTGTTCTCCTGAAGATGAATGCTTCTGCATTCGAAACATGTAAAGAATTTCCAAAGTTCGTTTAAAATTCACCTAACTAGGTATTAACAAATTTTATCAAAATTATTAAAATTTGTTTTTGTAAATGTTTTTTTTTACTTTTTTTTTTGCTTTTCCTAGCTGGCTCTTTATTAAAAAAAAAACATTTTTTATATTTGTAAACAATATGAATATTAGTGTCAATCCAAAATTTTAACATAAGACGTATGTATGACTAACACGCGATATTCGGGCTCGATTTTTCATAATTAAAAATAAGTAATTATCGCTCTTCACGCTAAAATTGATGATTTTTCAGAAATCATGTATTTTTGAAGCGTAAATCTAGAAGCAGTTTGTGGTGCAAATTCTTAGGTTTTGAAATACTCTTTCTTAAGTGCCGTTTTGTATATTCATAATAAAGCATTCTCGTTTCTTCCCGCACTATTTTTTTTTATTATAAATCATCACACTTCTTCAATAAAAAATGTTTCAATTAAAATGTTTACTATAATTTTTTTCTTCAAAAATAAATACCTAATTGTTTTTTGTTTTTGTTGAAATAGCTCTAAACAAGGGAAAACAGAACAAACAGGGGCAGGACAGGACTCTACCCGTATGACGAAATTATTTAATTAATTTTATTTTATTAAACTTATCAAATAACTTGCAAACATTTTTGACACTTATTTTTTTCTATTTAAAAATCTTTTTTACCAGGGCTCAATATTTTTTTACCAGGGCTTCGCCCTGGCCAGCCCCCCTCTTCCTACGGCCCTGCTTTAAGTTCTTATTTCTTTCCTTCTAAATATCCACTCCACTTTAAGTATGGACTATCTCATCAACACTCTTAAAAATAACATGGTATAGATTACCAAAATTTGGTTCTGACAACTATTTATTTTCGTGAAATCGGACTCAACACAAAAATTAGTTTGTACAACCAAAAAAAATAGTCGTTATTGAACTGTTGAACTAATTAATAACATTAACCAACCCAACCTACAAATTTTAGTTGTCAGAACGAAATTTTATATACGGATAACTAAATTTATATGGTACTCCCGCTTTTAAAATTAGTTGTCACAACTAATATGTAAATATGGAAAATTGAAAAAAGGCAATATTTTGTTAATGATGCAATCTACAAATTTAATGTTGCCAAAGCAATCATTTATTTGGGCCAAACTTGAAATTTTCATAGAGTAACAATTACGTATGTAGTCACAACATTGTGTTTATATCTTTTTTCTGTACTTTCTAATTGTAAGAAAGAAGCTGAATCATAAACAAGTAAAAATTTTATATTTTTGTCATTGCAGTTGCACATTAGAAAGTTTGAATGAACTGTTATAACGCATGGAAAAATTAGCAAGTTGATTTGATAGAAATAACTTTAAAAAAAGTATGTTTCATTTCTAAAAAAAATGTCATATGTAATTTATACTTAGTAACGAAAAATATTCCTTCCTAGGTCCCCATTTAAATAAAAAAATGCCTCGAAAAATGCCTTAGTATTACTACTCTATTAGGTATGCGTAAACTAATTGGAATAAATTATCAGGGATTTATGGTTTCTTTAAAAAAAATTATTTCCAATGTCCTTGTTCTCTCATGTTCTTTATAATACATACTTATGCAATAGAAAACAGAAACACTAGATTTTTAACTTATTTTACTCAACCTTTTGGGTTGTTCAGTTGCTTATAGAACTGAAGAACTTATTTAAATTTTCTTATCTGCAACTGCGATTATTAAAAAACAAAAAATATCCCCTGGACTTTCTATTTAAAATATACAGGTATATGAAATTTGTTGAACTTGGTTTGATTAAAAAGTCATGACGTTATTTTATAGAAATGGAACTTAGAACAAAAACAAAACAAAAAAAAATATTTTCACCTTGCCCTGCTTTATAAAAAGCTCATTAAAACATTCTAATGTACGAAACTGCAATGATAAAAAATAAAATGTTTACTTACTTATGATTTAACTTCCTTCTGCCAATAAGAACGCACACAAGAAAGACAATAAACACAAATAAATTACACCAAATATTGTCACGTCCATTGTCTACACGGCCATGAAAATGGCCGATTATTGCCTTAAAAACACAAAAAAATTGACACGGAACCGCAAAAGCACCCTAACATAAACATAACCTCCTGACAGTCCTGGCTAGAATGATGTCACCGCCATCGTCAAGGGCGTGAAGTCTCTGTGTAAAGTGAGTACAGCGACGCCGTTAGTTAAACAAATGAAGAATAATATTACTTGAACAAAAAAGTTAGTTCTGGTAACTAAGAATGTGTATTAATCAAAATTAACAAAATGATAGAGACTACAAATTCATAATGTGTTATTACAACAAGCTTAATTGGTAAATACAAGTTTGTAGGAACCTTGATGTAACATTTAAATAGGATATAGACAGAGTAAAATTCAGTTAAACAAAATATTTTATTTCTGCCAACTAATATGAAAACAAGATATTTTCTTTGTTCTGATGGCATCATTTTTTGGTAAATATAACCAAGAAAAACATCTTTTTTGTTTTCCTAACTAAAAATAGTTATTTTTGGTAACGTAAACACGGGAACAAATAAAAATTAGTACCAAATACCAAGTCATTTTTAAGAGTGAAGCTCTAGAAAGTTCTTAAAAACTCTTCTTCTTTAGTCTTTTTATTCAATGTTTTTAGCTTTGTTTCCACAGCAATTAACGGACTAGTCAGCGCGCTTCCGATTGGTTTAAAACAGTTTGCAAACTTCTTCCAACTATAATTGAGCTGTATCATTGGCACTGATCAGTTTGAGATTGTTGTTGGAACAGAACTATAGACTGATTGATTATATTAGCTACTATTTAAATTGTTACCCCGTAGACGAGTCAAACAAACACTTCCGCAAGGTTTTGTTTATAAAATAAATTAGCACTACTTAATTTGTTTACATTTCTCACTAACACTTGCAAACTAATTATTAAAGGCCCGCCGATATTGGTATTTAATTATTATACTTTAACTATTTTTACATTTTTAAGTATATTCTTAATTCTTTTTTTACAAGTAATTAAAAAAAAATCTCGAATATTTGGAGTTCTGCAGACTCCACACGATCATTCAAACTGGCAGTATTCATAGGGAAATGACAGTACTACTGCACTGAAAAAATCAGCACCTTCTCTTAATTGCAGCGTTGAAGACCTCCTTCCAAAGCCAAAGAAAAATACCAAAGTGACAAAGCCGAATAGGAAACCGAAACAGCACTCAAGTATTCTAACTTCTACACCACTGAAAGATGTATTGGAAGAAAAGGAAGAAAAAAAGAAAACAAAACTGGTGAAGACTAAGGGTGGAACAGATAAAATAAAAGGTCTTAACAAAGCCAAGAAAAAAATACTAAATTCACCTGAGAGAACCAGCAGCCCCAGCTCCAAGAAACCAAAGATGAAGCGCGTCACTACCGAAAAGAAAATCAGAAAAAGAACCGATTCAACATCATCTGACTTTGATATTGAAATGGACGATATCTGCAGTGATAATAAAAATAATGAGTCAGATTTCACCTTATGTGTGATTTGTGGTGAATACGGAGCGAGTAATGAGATGTGGTACAGGTGTGTCATATGTGGACAATGGGCACACTCCCTGTGTTTTGCAAGGGACTCTCCAACCGGATATTTGTGATTTTTGTTTGTGACCGGTATTAGCCATGCTATGACCGATAATACCCGAATGTTACGACAATACTAGTAACTTTTTTAAATTTAAGAGTTTTTACCAAGAAATGTTAGATTTTCAGTTCGTTTTGTTTTTGACAATTTAGAGTAACTTTTTATGTTTCATTTCAGAATAAATATATATTTCATATTTTGACTTTTATGTCCAAATTTCGTTAAGTGACCGCCATTACCCCATTTTACCCTACGTCGATGCCAACAATACGTTAATTTTACGTATATTACAAATATGTGCAAAAATTGTCTCAAATCTTTTACTTTTTTAAGGAAAAGTAATAACTTTTTTTATTCAAAAATAACAAACACTTCCTGATAATAATAATAATTTATGCGCCAACAATGATTACTCTTTGTTCGGTCACATACAACCCACAACTGCCACATCGGAAACACGTCGGCAGCTGAATGTTGTGGTGATGGCAGATTGGTAGATGCACTGATTGAGCGCCAGAACGAGAATACCAATAATAGACCATTTATTTCAGAGTTCAAAGAAACTGTACGTAAATTTTACGTAGGCAATCTAGGGTTAGGTCTAATTCGCGATCACAGGTTTAATACAAGAACAATCCCTCAAATAATCGGGTGAAATAACTAATAACACAAAATAGTTATTAAAATGCCTAGCAACTAAGTAATACCTAAACAATGTCACCTGTGACCTAAGGTCTATAAAGCTTAGCTCACCTTTTATACAATCCGTAGAAATATAAAAGTTATTTGGTAAAGGAAAATCCATTATTTGCGACTAGCTTGATCGAAAATACGTAACAATCGCGAAATACAGAATACCGTACAGAATATCTTTAATGTTATTGTAGGATTGGTGACATTTTGCCAACCAACAAAATCCCACTAATCTATTTGTCAGGCTCTAAAATCTCTGCACTGGCTGATACCGGACACCGGATTCTCGATTCGCTGGAAATAATACAGGTTTTTACAAAATTGTTTGTGTGAATTCCAGTGGCGGCGCCAGGATTTTTGGAATGGGAGGGCACAAATGGGCCCGATGATTTTTGAGTGACTTCTAAAAAAAAGGTCGCCGCCTCCCGCCGCTCTAGAACTCACGCCATAGGCAGCAACAAACAAAACTTCCCTCTTGTCCTAAGTGACGTCTAAAAAAAAAGTCATCGTTTTCGTGAAAATACCATACAACCACTCAAACTTTCATAGCCAAGTCCCTCTTCCCCCGAGAAAATTTCATTACAAAACCAACCCATCAATTTTGGGGGGCCACCAGGGTGGGCACTCATGTTTCTAGGGTATGCCGGTGCCCACCCTGGCCCCCCCTGGCGCCGCCGCTGGTGAATTCCGAGAAAATCACTTTTGAAATAGTGTTTAGAGGGATTTTGTTGGTTTGCAAAATGTCACCATTGGTTCGCTTAAGATTATTTATTTCCCAAATTGAATGAATAAAAATTGAAATAATAATTAGTGCTCAAGATAAAAACCAGGATTCCACAATTCATGCCCACAATTACGTTGGGGCCTACTAAAGATCCTAATTTTCAAGGTTAAATAAAAATACAAGATATTAAAATATTGTTAATTAAGTATTTTCATTTATCACATTATAACATGGGATTTTTATTATACTTACTTTAGTTTTATTAGAATTGTTCTATTATGACACATCAACACTTAAAATTAACATATTATATATATTTAATAGATAATATCCTAATATATAAGCATAAATATACTTTCGATATAAATAAAAAATATATTATCTTAACTATCTACATTAGTTTTTATTTGCAAAAATCGACAATACCTAATGGCCGATTAAATTAATATTTTTTTAAAATGTTTCGCATTTTACAGCTAATAATTTTTTAAAGTTAATTTTTATTAGTTTATAAATGCAAATGCCTCTGCCTCTGCAATTAAGTCGTTTTACCAATAAATAATTTTTTTTACTCCTATATTAGTAAACATTGTTTATAAGTAAATCCATTCTTACGCACAACTGTGAGTAAAGAATAAAAACGCACAATTGTGCGTTATGATACCTAGTTTAACAATCAAGTTAGCCTTTGAACCACTCAAATCGTGACATTTATTTATCTTGGGTTTTGAATATTTGACCGTGACATTGTCATTATTTGAGATTTGAAGTTCAAATTGATACTTTATAAATTATAAACAAACCGATCTTTAATTTATTAGTAAGAGTGGTAGAAAAAGTATAGTACGTATTGCGTGTTAAAAAGTAATTACGCACTCATGTAATTACCGCACTTGCCGCTACGCAGCTCGTTCGCAATTTTTCCATTTGTGCGTATTTTATGCTCTTTACCACACTTAATACGTAATATACTATTTCTACTCCTAATTAAACATTTTTTTACGTACAGTTCACTCTTTAAGTAAATCCAATCTTACGTATATCTGTGCGTTATGATACATAAAAACACACTTTTTAGCCTTAAACCACTCAAATCGTGACATTTGTCGATCTCGCTTTTTAATATTTAACAGTGACATCGTCATTATTTGAGATTGGAAGTTTAAATCGATACTTTATAAATTCCTCTTTAATTTATTAGTAAGAAAAGTAGAAAAAGTATAGGACGTATTGGGTGTTGTAAAGCAATTACGCACTCATGTAATTACCGCACTCGCCGCAACGCGGCTCGTTTGCAATTTTTCTATTCCTGTGTAATGTGCTTTTTACCACACTTAATCCGTAATATACTATTACCTAACCTAATATACTATTACCAGGATGTTATTACAAATACAGTGTTAGTTCTATTAAAGTGTGATAGTCTAGGTGGTTTCTGGGAGCGTTGCTTTATGGAAAAATAACCCAAAAGGATTTTCTCAGACAACTCCTTAATTTTGTTGTGCTTTGCACCAATCTTCAAACTTCTGATACTCCAACTCATACCGCGCCTTGGATTTTGTCGGAACTAAACTTGAGATCGTTTCGTTTGCCGCTGCTTCTATATCAGAGGGTAAACTTCCATCAGAATCGCTCATTTTGAAAAACGCTTTTTATATTTTTGAATTTGTTTGACAAAGTTTCGACAGTAACCATGCGAAACAGTAACTATGCGATAGGTAACATAAAAAACTTGATTAGTAAACTTTTTACCGGTGCATTTTTATTTTAAAAAATGCCTTTTGCCAAATATTTTTATTCATAGATGAAAGTAGATAACATTTTGTACAATATTCTTGTTGTAAATTCATATTACTACACTCTATGTTTTATTAAACTCGGCTGATGCTTCGTTTGACAACTTTAACATCTCGTGTTGTAATATGAATCTTTACAACACTTATATCGTAAATAACTATTTCACAATAATATGCTAAACAAACCTATAAACTTAAATATCTCCGCATACAAACAAAACTTTTAATTTTTAAAAAGAAAACTTTTTAACATAATTTCTATCATTGATCCCTCGTAATAATATTAAATTAATTAGTCAGTCATTTAGGACGGTTTCGTAATTCATCTCTCAATTACTTCTTTTTTCGTAATCGTCGCCCGACAACAAACGGAATTCCGCATCCTACCAGAAGCAAGAGAAAGTAGTCAAATATATTAGCACCTTTTACATTCCCCTACTACCAAAATTCGCTTAGCCACTCGACTCGGTCAGTACCACTAAACCAAACACTGTTCTGTGTGTTATTGTCTAGGCGCGACCAGTGAAAGTACGCGATTTGGTTGATTGTAAACAAAACCTAATAAAAATAAGTGTACTCATTTTAATTACATAAGCCTGTGTGAACCTAGCCTGTGTCGAGTTAGTGTTAATTTATTTACTTCTCTACTTCCCTGTCACTATAATAGGAATTTTAAATAATTATTGAAAAAAGTTGTAAAAATGGAAGTAATAGAAGAGAAGGTACCACTTCGGTATGATATACCTTTGAAACAACTGAATAGAATAGCAAAACAACCTTCAGTGGATATAGAATTCCAGGACCTTTTGTATTCCGTGCGGGATGCCCGTAGTGCCACAGGTAAGTTTTATGCTTAATTGCTGATAGGTCTGATTTTATATTGAAATGTAATTTTTATTTATTCGTCCCTTTAGATGTCATCATAATTGTTTCTGGTAAAATTAACAGGTTGTAAAAAACTATGATCAAGACTTATATGGTGTGTGACAATGGAGTTTCGTACCATTTGACGAGCACTTTCATTCCCTTGATTAATACGATTTAAAAAAATTACTAATCAAGTATGATTTATTTTTTTAATACCACCTATTTATTTTGGAAAAATGACCCAAAGTCTCACAAAGGTTTATGTCACTTATAATTATGGAAAGATGTTTCGCTCTAAATAAAAATCATCAGAGCCAGTGGTGCAGCCAAGGGAGGGGGGATGCCCGGCTGCCCCCTTCCTTCCCCCGAGCCTAGGAGCTTAATTAAGTCCAATTGCAAGCTAATTTGTTGTCTTACGCTTGGACTCTTAAATAACGTATTCTAGGCTTAGATTACGAAGCAGTTCTTGTCGGAAACGTTTAGTTTTTAAAATTTTCCTTCTAAAAGTCCTGTTTTGTATAGAGATTAAGGTTTTGGACGCATATCATCTTAGTTATTGGTTTGTGATGAAATTTTCAAGGAGAACGAGTAAAAAGAATAATATTTTGTAATATTTTTCCATTATATATTATTTCCCCTGTTTTAGAGCTATTGTAAATCACCAAAAATATAACCAAATGCAATAAAATGTAATCGGATCCTATCTCTACTGATGAGCCATGATATGGCGAAACGCGTCTAGGGATGGATCTGACAAAATGAAAGGAAATTCTTCTTCTGTAATAAAATATAAATTACAATAAAAACAAATAACAATTATTTATTTTTAAAGACAAAAATTGTAGAATTGTGATAATTTACAACAAAAAAAAACAGTGCTGGAAGAAATGAGAATGTTTCATTATAAATATAGATACAAAACGGCACTTGAAGAAGGAATATTTCAATATCTAAGCATTTGGGACAAAAACTGCTCTCAGATCTACGCTCCAAAAATACATGATTTCTGAAAACATCATCAATTTTGGAGCGATAAGCGATTTTGGCACATGAAAAAATGAAAAATCGAGCTCGAAACGCCTTGGTTAGAGTCATAGTTATGGCTTATATGAAAATTTTGGATTGAAACACAACATTTTATATTTTCACAAATATAAAATATGTAGAGGAATATAAAAAAAAGGTAAAAAACATTCACAAAAATAAATTTAATCCAACCATACCAAGAGGGAAGAGGTAATAATTTAATTTTAGAAATTTGATAGTAGTTACGAATTTTAAACGAACTATAGGCGTGGCCCCAGAAATTTTTCGCCTACGGCGCTTTTCCGCCTTCCTCACTAAGTACAAAATCATGAAATACGTGTAGTCCCGATTGTCCCTCTCTCTAGAAAAAAATTTCCTACTTACGCCCCCTAACTACCTAATTATAAGTGAGAATCAATTTTTAGGAGAAGATAAAAACTGTTTAATACACAAAGTATGTTTTATTAAAGAAAATAATTATTTTGTAAATAAAGTAGTCAGGTAACTGGATAATATGTATATATAAAAAATGTTATAAAATGGGTAGTTTTTTACAAAAAATATATATATTTCTATTGACTGGTGGTTATTGCTCGGAATATTTTTTTTATCGCTATTTTTCTTTAAAAAAAATAAAAAACAAAATGCTACATGAACAAATTTGTCAATTACAATTCTCATAAAATATAAAGAAAAAGTAACATGTACCATAAATTTTTTCGCCCTCTTCGCAACTTCAATCAGCTGACATTATATTTAAAAATCCGTGCAAAAACAACATAAGTCGACGGACTTATGTGGTTTTGGCAACGAAAGCGATTTTTAAGTATGTATATTTCTCTAACGGTTTATGTGACTTGTGTGATTTTTAGGCAGAACGTGTAGATACCCCTAAAAAGTCATTTCATGACAAAACATCATTTTTGACAAATGTTGACTTATGTGGTTTTTGAAATGAACGATCCAATTATTTTTTAAAGAATTGGACGATTTTTTCCAATACCATCGATTTGTCGTTAAAGGGTCCATAGAGGGCTGTAACTATGAATTTTTCAGATTTTTGCAATATATATACTTTTTGCTGTGAAGGGAGAGGGTATGACTTTTTATCACATAAAATTCCTCGGAGGCGTCGTTTTGAGGCTAAAAATTAAATAAAAATAGTGACCTGTACCATTTGACCTCTTATATCTGATTTCTCACTATAATAAAAAGTATCAGTTTAAAGTACGTTATACTTTCGGGTGATTCACAACGAGCTTGCATTAGAACCTATGAGGAAACTAGTGAAAATATTTTTTTGAAAATCTGTAGGTTCAAGTTTATCGATATGCCCTCTTAAACTAAAATATATGTCTGGCAAGCTTGAAAAAATCGTATTAAAAAAAACTTGATATTCTAAGAAAATGGGTTAATATGGATATAGAAACGTTTTTAGCAATTTTAAGGAGCAGTTTATTTATCATCCTATAAAATAAAAATATACAGGGTGTTCCACTTAAAATAAAAAAGTTTTTCATGTTTAAAGTTTTTTACAATAAGCCCTTAATTGTGACCTCGCTGTATATTTTATACCAAGTTTAATTATAGATTTTTTGATTCTTTAACTATACAATAACAAAAATATTTTAGTCCAGGAGCTAATAAGGTCGAAAATATCTACGGATAATTTCATCGCTATGCATTTACGAAATAATTACAAAGTATACAGATATCTCAGAAATTAGTAGACTTAGGAAAAAAACGTGTTCCATAAAATGTAATTAAAATTTAACGCAACAACCAAGAATATAAAAAAAAATGCTATATTGTATTTAAAAAATGAAAGTTGAAGCTACTTCCGGTATAACCGGAAGTGACAGAAGCATATTAATATTTTAGTTTAAGAGAGCATATCGATAAACTTAAATCTACAGATTTCCAAAAAAATATTTTCAGTAGTTTCCTCAAAAGTTCTAATGCAAGCTCGTCGTAAATCACCCGGTATAGTATTTTTACAAATTCATTTAACAAGATCGCGGTTTCTAGCGTTGATGAAAAAGAAATTATATTTTCTCTAAAAGGATAATGTTGAGTTTTTAACATTAGCTAAAAATAAGATGTTTTGATTTAGTTTTTATAATTTTACATAATTCTATTTCTATTCTTAACTATAAACTGCGTAAATTACAAGAATAATCAAGAAACGTCATTCATACAAGAAAAGCACCTATATTTAGGTGGATTTAAATTTATTTATTTAATTAGTTTATATTACCTAAAAATTCGAGGCGTAAAAAGAAAAACCCGTGTTTGTTTACTAAAACGCTTTATTAAGGCATTTTCCGCTTAAAACACTAGTTTCCACAAATAGTGATCCATAGTCGTGTTTTTCAATTATGTTTTTTACGCAAGGAAATCTTTAAACCATTTCTTTTGCACTTGTAGACCTATTTTTCCTAAAAAAAAAGAGAAATGAGTGTTGTGTACCGGGTGATTCAATAAGAAAGGTAGCCGGCTATATCTCGGAAACTACTGGGCATAGAAACTCGGGAAAAAAAATGATAACTAAAGTGGCCATGAGAAAATCCTGGAAATAATTTTTAAGTTCCGCATTTTGCTGCAAGAGGGCGTAATTGAAAAGTAAATTTTAAAATTTTACATCTCCGAAAATTCCACATTAAGGTATATCTTTGGTAACACCGTTAAAAAGCTTGGACAATTATGCATCATTTTGGTCTTATGCTCATTGGCGTATTATTTCTAATTAGCCTGGGCAATTCTGCATAAAATGGTATATTGCGTTTTTCTCCACAGGCACACCGTTCTTAATTAAAATAATTAAATTAGCTCTACTATTTATTACTATTATTATTATTTTTCTCAATGTTAGTTTTCACAGCTTTTTGTTGGTATTGCTGGTATTATTTACAGTACAGAGAAGAAATTCATCTTAACCTGTACTGTTTAGGAACTTCCGTACTATATGGCATGTTTGGAGGATGACGCTTTTCTGGATTAGTTGGTATAAATAACCTGATAGGCCCAGTTTTTCCAAGTTGGGCTTGAAATTTTTCGTCATAGCTCCCTCCACCGATATTATGATCGGAATTATGTCGATTTTATCTAGCTTCCATATATTTTTTATCTCTATAGCCAAATTCGAGTACTTGGTCTTCTTCTCCGATTCGGTTTTAGAGAGGTTGTGTGTTAGTGGGCAACCTATATCGATTATGAAAGCTTTCTTGGTGGTTTTTTCGATGAGAAGAATATCCGGACGGTTGTGGTCTACTGTTCTATCCGTTATTATTGGCCTGTCCCAGTATAAGAGATATTCAGGGGATTCAAGGACTGGCTCGGGTGAGTATTGGTAGTATGGTGGAAGGTTTTCCCTTAGCCCTAGTTTATGGGCCAGTTCCTTGTGGATGATCTTTGCCACCTGATTATGTCTCCCCAGGTAAGCGTTGGGGGCCATAGCACCACAACCCGCCGTGATATGTTCTATCGTCTCTCCGGGGCAGTTGCATTTTCTGCACACATCTTCCACATTCCTTTTCATGATGACCTTTTCATAGTTTCGAGTTCGAATGACACGGTCTTGGATAGAGATAATAAAACCTTCTGTTTCAGCGTGAAGCTGCCTTTTCTCTAACCAATTCAGTGACATTTCTCTATCTATGAGTGGATTTTGGAGTGCAGTAGGGTATTTGCCGTGTAGAGCTTTCTCTTGCCAAGTTACAAGCTGTTGACTTGGCGGCGCGCGGATGATATTAGGTAGTCCGTTTCGCTTTAAGTTGAGGGCTGTATATCCAGCGTCTGCTGCAACCACTTTTTTAAGAATTTCCCCATTCGATTCTTGGAAGTATTATTATTATTATTATTATTATTATTATTATTATTATTATTATTATTATTATTATTATTATTATTATTAACATTGGTAATGAAAAATTATGTTTTATAAAAATTGTTGGAAATGACCACCTTAACTTAATAGGCAAGCTTCTGCCCGTCTAAATTTAATTATATTATTTTAATTAAGAACGGTGTGCCTGAGGAGAAAAACGCAAGAAACCATTTTTATGCAGAATTGACCAGGCTAATTCGAAATAATATTCACATGGAAAAATATCAGTGGCGTCCCACTTTTTTTCTAAAAAATATATAACCACTTCTTCATTTAAAGTTTTAAAAATTATTCTATTGGCGATAAGAGCTGCGGTTTGAATATTTTGTCTAGCAAATTTCATTTACTTTTCGAATATGGTATCATAATTATACCGTATGATTTATTTTTTCGGAGTAAAATCAAAAATGTGTTATTATTACAAATTGCGCCCTCTAGCATTTTTTTTAGAACTATTATGAACAACTAAATACGATTGGTAAAAGTGCATACAGCGATTTAAATGATTACACTTTTAACAGCTCCCCCCCCCCCCCCCCCCCCCCACCCTCTTGTTAAAGTCGGTACGCCAATAAGCATAAGACCAAAATGATGCATAATTGTCCATCTTTTTAACGGTGTTACCAAAGATACCTTAATGTGAAATTTACGGAAATATGTAAAATTTTAAAATTTACTTTTTAATTACGCCCTCTTGCGGCAAAATGCGGAACCTAAAAATTATTTCCAGGATTTTGTCATGGCCACTTTAGTTATCATTTTTTTTTTGAGTTTCTATGCCCAGTAGTTTCCGAGATACCTTTCTTATTGAATCACCCGGTACACAACACTCATTTCTTTTTTTTTAGGAAAAATAGGTCTAAAAGTGCAATGATAATTAATCTTATAAAAATTAAATTTTTTATGCTTAAAATATTAAAGAGGTATGAGAGATAGGCAGCTTGGCTGCTCTTGAGTTCTAGTTAAGGCTGATTAAGCCTTCTCTTTCGATTGTCTATTGAAAAAAAGTTAATCTCCGAAATAGACAATGACAAAGTAATTACAAAATTTGCGAAGAGAAATGAAAGTAGGATAGACTTAATTTATAAAAAATATATTTTTTTGCAAATATTGCAGAACACCTTAACATTTTTACCAGGAACGGCCACTGCTTGATACCAATTAAATTTTTAGTTGGATGAAACATAATATATTGCTTAGTAGAATTATTCCTTTTTCTCTGTGTTTTTTTTTAAATTTTCATTGATCTTTACAACTTATTTAAAAGGACATGTGTCAGTACTTTTAAGTAATGAACTTTACCATCCTTTTCTGTTTTCTTTCTGTCACTAAAGTGATAACCTGATTGACTAAACTCTTTAAATAAATAAAATCCCGATACTTTCAACGTCCTAACTTTTTAGTAGTCTCTTACTTTTGTTTTTGATAAGTTTGGAAGGTGTAAGCCAAATAACTGAAAAAGGAGAAGATCGATCGAAGGATCGTGTGAATTTTACATGATATTTAATTATATAAAATTTTAATTGCATGTTATTTTCATTAAAACTTAGTAATAGTTTTAGTATAATTAATTAAATTGCATTCGGTACCAAGGTATTAATTACTAGTGCCTACACTAATTATTATGGTAGATATTTCATATAATTTTTTTAAATTTATTTTGCTATTGAAACTATAACAGAGTGTGGAAATTTAGTGACAATGACGTTTTTCCAGGACCCGAGCGAGCACCTTGTTTATTTATAACAGTGTGCCCGGAAATGACCATGACAAATTTTTAGGGATGAAAAAAAAGTTCATATTTACTTTTAGTCACTAGAAAAAATTTGTTATTAAAGCTAAAGGTTGCCCTACAAAATATCACATTTAAAAAGAATTTTTTATTTATTGTATTTTTGTATTAACATACAGTGTGTCCGCGGATGGGGTCCCCAAGGGGGAAAAAATCTTTATTATTTATTTTACGAACAAAAGTCATTCTTTATAAAAAGTTCTGCTTGTTGAGAAAATGAATTAACGATAAAAAAATGTCAAATCAGATCAGGGTGTTAATAAATTAGGAAAATATGAAAATGCTTCAAGAGAGAAGTACCATTATTTATTATTTTTTACAAAAATTTTATAAAACAAAGTTGTTTATAAACTAACGTAAAGTCTAAATATACATTTTGAAATAAAAATTCAAATTTTTAAAATAAAATATTAATAATTATTGTTTTCATTTAATTAGTTGCAGTTTACAAAAAAATCAAGATAGCCAATTTTGTATACGTTCATGTTTATGTCAGAAAATTTTATTTACATCTGTCAGTATTCTATTTCCGTAAAGGCATTTTTGAAAATGTTAACCAAAGAAGAGCGTATTTATTTAATACAATGTTACGGTATTGGAAATGTGTCTTATCAACACGCTATAAATAGATGTACTCGTTTAGCTATGTAGAATAATTTTTAAAAATTCGAATTTTTATTTCAAAACTTGTTTTTAGACTTACGTTAGTTTATAAACAACTTTGTTTTATAAAATTTTTGTAAAAAATAATAAATAATGGTACTTCTCTCTTGAAGCATTTTCATATTTTCCTAATTCATTACATCTGATCTCTCATTTTTTTTTATCGTGAATTCATTTTCTCAACAAGCAGAACTTCTTATAAAGAATGACTTTTGGTCGTAAAATGAATAATAAAGATTTTTTCCCCCTTGGGGACCCCATCCGCGGACACACTGTATAGAACTAGTACGTGTACGAATACTTTTTTGTTGGCCTATTTAAACTTTTCATTTGTTTTTTTTAAGTAGGACCCCCTCGATTCTTTTCGTAATTTTAGCGTTAAGGATTTAAAAATATAAGATGTTAATAATTAAGCAAATTGTCATTTTTTGACCAATTTAAACCTTTAAACCCACTTCCGGTTTAACCGGAAGTGAAGTCAACTTTTATATTTTAAATAGAAACTCTTTATTTTTATTTTATATTTAAATTTTATGGAAAATTCTCTTTTCCATATCACACTTTAATATTTGTTTTAAAAATTGCTGCCTAGTATAATTTTTCTTTGTTTTTAAAATGTCCATATTTTGATAAATCAAGTAGTAAAGTAGTAAAGATTAGACCATAGAAAAGTTAAAATGGTTCATTTTAACCTACTTAATAGTATAAAATTGACTTACTTGAGAAAAATGTATCCGTTAGGGCCAGTGGCGTAGCCAGGGGGAGGGGGAGGGGGGGGGGGCAGGGAGCCCGGGCCCCTTCCCAAAACCTAAAAAAAAAGAAGATATAAACTATAATTGGGCAACATAAAAAATCTTTGACGGCAACGCTATCAATAACGCGCCAAATAAAATAACAAATCTTCCTCCCAGTAACTAAAGCTTCAACACGAAGACGTTTTTCCACTTTAAAAAGATTAAAAACATATCTGAGAAATCATTCAGGTGAAGAGCATACAAGTTCAGCTTTGGTTGGTTGGTTGGTTGGTTTAAGGCGGGGGTTGGGCGTTCGGCCCAAGCTTCTTGCACTGCAGCCTAGTGGCTTATTGTGCTCCCCTATCTTGCTAGAAAAAATTTGTTCCTTTTATAAGGTCCAGCAAATTCCTACCAAGTTTGTCATGTGGGAGGTTATCCCCACATTGAATGTCTCCGAAGATTCTGAGTCTTCCTCGGGTCAGTGCTTCGCAGTTATATATGATATGTGAGGCGGTTTCGTCCTCATCGCCGCAAAGCCTGCATTCAATGGGACCATTGTAAATTCCTACTCGGTGTAGGTGTTTTCTTAAGCAGTGGCCTGTTAGTAGGCCGACCACTTGTTTTAGCTGGGTGCGCGTTAAAGGCATCATTCCAGTTGATAACTTTTTGGAGGGTTTTCCAATTGTGGCCCTCGCTTGGGTATGACCAGGTATCCTGTTCCATCGGAGTTCAGCTTTAATAAGTATTCATAAAAAAATCCATATTGATATATGAAATAATCAATATATTTTGTCAAAACAGGCGACGAATCACGGTTTATTTTTTGGCAAATAAATATGTTGTGCTTTAAGTTTATGGTTAATTTTTGTTTTTTCAATAAATAAAAAATATACCTTATTTTTAGTGTTTTTTTGCTCAATTATGCTTATTTCATGAAGATTTTTTTGTTTAACAAGTATATTATATTATCTGTTTTATACTACCTATATTAGTGTATTTTTCTACTGACGTTTTATAATAACCTCTTTTTGATTGTCATCATGATTTTTTAATAACCTCCTTTTAGGCGCAGCGTGCTTAAAAAATTTTTAAGCACGTTACCAGGAACAACGTGCTTAAAAGTAACAAGTATAAACACAGACTATAGTTTTACCTATTTATTATAAATATTAACAGTACAGTTACTTATATTGTCACGCCCAGATTTTAGGGTGTGACGAGGGACGTAAGGTAGCGCGGGACCTTGGCGACTATTAGGAAAACAAAGCGGTTTTGAAAACAAGTTTATTGAAAATATAAAAATAATAAATTCCTGAAGGGCTTACAAGAGAATCAAAATAACAAACTTGGATTTAGACCTTTACAAGACAGTTGACAATAAAATTATACTTACTTAAATTTGGATTCATCGCTGAGATTTGGGACCAACAAAAATTCACATATTTCGACGTGGATGCGTCACGGACTCGAGCACTAGTGCCGTCCGATATTTTTCTAGCGCGATGTGTAGTTTCATCAAGTCAGCGATTTTTCCCACTTTAGGGAGACAATGGACTTAGGTCATATACCTTGTTTCTATACCAACTTGATGACGCCACAATCATTGCTAGATCGGGATGTACGTATAACATTTCATAATTGCAACTTTTTAGATTTGTTTAATAAACTCGTCGCCGGTTTCATGTTGCTTTGAATGGCCGGCGGTAAACGCGAATAATGATTAAAATATTAAAATGGAAAATATATTGATTTATGAAATGTTATGATCTTATGATTCCCTATCGTGACACAATTATTAAAATTAATGCTGGGGTAACCTAAAACAGTTCTTTGAGATATTTCTCTTTGTAAAATTGATGAGGAATTTGAACTTTGAATAGTAATAGAATCTGCAACAGCAATATCAATTAAACCCATGCCACTAGTAGAGCTGGTAGAACACTCGGATTTATTACATTTAACACGTTTGTTGTTAGCGTCCAAAGATTTTTGACCAAGAATTTTTTCGCAAATTTTTCTTTTATTTTCTAAAGAATCTTCTATATTTGACTGCCAACCTTCATGTCGCTTTAGCATCAATATATCCGCTCCAGAACTAATAAAGTTGCTGAAGATCTTCGAAAGCTGTGGCCTGTATATTCTTTAGCGTTTGGAAGCTCCAAGAACTCAGCTATTTTCTTTTGTGTTGCTCCAATGGTATTAATACCCACTGGAAGTCTGGAACATTTGGAGTTTCTGTATGCGATAAAAAATCTTTTATGGGTTATGTGTGCTGGACGTAACTGCGCGTACTTTCGGAAAATATTCAAGAAGTTGATGCCGTCAATAGAGCCTTCGCTAATTACAAAGCTTCTTGCAATATTTGTTTTAGTGTTTGGAATGGATATTTTAATTAAAGACTCCGGAATTTCGATATTATTCATATTTAAATATGTGAGTTCTTCTCTGCGACATGCTCCAGAGATTCCCACAATAAGTATGACTTTGTCCAATAAATAGTTCTTATCGTCTGCTTCTTTGACAAACCTTTCTGTTTGTTCTTTAGACAAAAATTTTTGACTTTTTGGGCTTATACCCCGTAGATTTTCTTTTCAAAAATGCGATTAGGTTTGTAAATGTCTTCATCTCAACATTTTTATTCAAATAAACCATCGTTCGAAGCATTGAGTAAGTACTCCACAAAGTTGATGGCTTATAGGCATCGGATAATAGTGAAAAATATGCCAAAAAGACTTTTTCTGATAAGTTTTTTACCTTTTTTTCTTCACACCATTTTTTGAATTTTTCGTATGTGCCCTCATACAAACTTTTTGATTTTTGGGGAACAAGGTACACCATTGCGTCATTTGCGGCATTTTCAATGTCTGAGTCCTCTAAATCACTCATTTTTACTTTTATATTTGTCGCAGTTTTTGACAAAAAAATCGAATTTTTTTTTGACAACTGTCGATTTTTTTGACATAAAAGGTGTAAATGAAACATAGGTAATAAAATGTTAGTAAAATAAATTAAGTTTTTTATTATAAAACCTCAGTAAAAAAAATATTGTATACAACTCGTTACGAAACAATGTCTTTTAGTCACTTTGACGTGTTGTCCAACTCGGCTTCGCCTCGTAGGACAATTCACGTCGCGTGCCTAAAAGACACTCATTTCGCAACTAATTGTATAAGTAGCTATTGTATAACTCACTACAAGTTTCTTTAAATGTATATATTTTTTTATTTTGAAATTTTTTTGATTGTCCAAAAAAAGGGTTTTGTGGGCGTGGCACCCAAAATTTTTTTCTGCCTGCGGCGCTGGCTCATCGGTTTCCCTACCCATTTGGGCCTCCCCCCCCCCCCCCGAAATAAAATTCTGGCTACACCACTGGTTAGGGCTATTTGATATATGATACAACGTGTTATCTAAAAAAACAAAGCGGAATTTCTCCATTTTTTTTAAATAGCAAAAACCATCTTTGTTTTATTATAATAATAATGTTCATTATGTTCATTATGTTCATTTAACTTTCTTTCTTACGATGTATCAGAATTTAAAATAATTCATTAGGTAATAGTAGAAATTAAGAAGAAACACCATAAATGTAATTTTTATAAGCTATAAGAAATTTAGTCAAGACCAGTCTAGTATGCCGTGGAAAACAATAGTATATTACGTAACGAGTGATGAAAGTGATACTTTTCAAACAAGGAGATATTTAGTACGAGGCTTCACCCGAGTGCGGAAATTCTCCGAGTTTAAGACTAATCACTCTCACACGAGTAATGTACACTATTTTTTCTACGAACACAAAGAATTATTTAAAAAACCTTTGATTTGTGAAAAAAATATTTTAACTCTAGAGTTGAAAAAAAATATTTCAACTCTAGAGTGGAAATACGCACACTATTTAATTTAAACATATGATGCCAATTTGACAGACCACCCCTATTTATTAAAAAGAACAAATTTTAGAAAGCAGTTTAGTGTTTAACTTATTTATCATGTAGGTATTTTCGAGTGATTTCGAATTAGAGTGTGAAAATACGAAATCTGAAATTATAAAAAGTTAAGAATATACTGGAAAATCTATTACCAGTCAAAACAAGCCCCGCTGACGAAAATGTCATATATTAAACTTAAACAAGAAATGTTTATGGGTTAGCATAGCCTAGAGACTAGAGCCATGGGCTACCGATCGAAAGATCACAGGTTCAAATCCCATCAGGAGTACTTGTCTTTTTTTTGTAAAAACATTAAATAAATGACCTATAAAATTATTTTGAATTGAAATCTTCTTTGGTGGATGAATTTTTAAAATTTAATCAAGGAAAGATGCATTAAACATAAATTTAAAAAATTCACCCAACAAGGAAGATGTCAATTCAAAATACCTAATTCTATAAATTATTTAATGTTTTTATAAAAAAAAAGTCAAATACTTCTGATGGGATTTAAACCTGTGATCTTTCGATTAGTAGCCCATGGCTCTGTCTCTACGCAGTGCCTACCCATAAATATTTCCTGTTTAAGTTTAATATGACATTTTCTTCAGCGGGGCTTGTTTTGACTGGTAATAGATTTTCCAGTATATTCTTAACTTTTTTATAATTTCAGATGGCGTATTTTCACACTTTAATTCTGAATGCACTGAGCACTGACACGGGTATTCCACAGGGTTCAGTCTTGGGCCCCCCTCTCTTTATAGTTTATATCAATGACTTGCCTCATTTGCCAATATCTGGAAAATTTACTATTTTCGCTGATGACACTACCATTCTTTGGCACGGAACAGACGTTGATAAACTTAAAGTAGAAATTAGTAACGACTTGGACAGGATGAGAAAGTGGTGTGATGCTAATCTGTTATCCTTTAATATAGCAAAGACAAATGTGTTGAATTTTAAATGTATTATGGAGGATATTTTTATGGAGGATGAAAAGATTTCAGTGCTCTCTGTGAATAAGTTTTTGGGATTATCAATAGACAGCTCTCTTAAGTTTGAAACTCATTTCATCAATTTGTGTAATAAAATTTCTTCAAACTGTTATGCTCTAAGGGTGATATCAAATATCTTAAATTTTTCTGTGGCAAAAAGCTCTTACTATGCTTTGATAGAGTCCCATCTTCGTTATGGAATCTGTTTTTGGGGATCATGTACCCAATATTTATTTAACACGGTGTTTGTTCTGCAAAAGAGAGCAATAAGATACATGTGTAGTGCTAAAATTAGGGATTCTTGTCGCCCACTATTTATAAGGCATGCAATATTGACTCTTTGCTCTATCTTTATTTTAGAGACTGCCTGTCTTGTATATAAAAAATATAAAAGTGAGCTGTTGTTGCCTTCTTATTATAATACGCGTCAATCTTTTTTTTTAAGCTTACCTATACCTCATTCAGAACAAATTAGAAAATCTTTTATATATGGTGGTAAGAAAATATTTAATCATCTTCCGCTCGCTTTAAGAAGGCAACAAAATTTTGAAAAGTTTAAAAAATTAACTAAGCGTTTCTTAAGTGAAAAAGCTTACTACACTTTGGATGAATTTTTTAATGATCCATCAGTGATACCATAATCTGTGTGTATTATGTTAATATTAAGTGTATAGGCATGCATATGGATGTACTTTAAAGTTATACATTTCTATTTTTGACCTTTGTTAACAAGAATTTTATTATTCTTTAAACAATAAAGGATTAAAAAAAAAAAGAATCACTCGACAAATAAATAAGTTAAACACTAAACTGCTTTCTACAATTTGTTCTTTTTAATAAATAGGTGTGGTCTGTCCAATTGGCACCATATATTTAAATCAAATAGTGTGCCATGTATTTCCACTCTAGAGTTGAAATATTTTCTTTCAACACGCGTGTGATAATCGGCGCTTTCGAGCCAAGTTAACCGTACTTTTTTTCTCATTTTTATAGGTGGTCGCAGGAAAATATATTATTTCTGCATTTATTAGACCAAAATGTCAAATGGTATACGCCATACTTGACATAACTTCTATGGCTTATAATACGGGTCTAGAAATTACATTAATATTTTTATTAATTTTCACTATTATCTAAAAAATAATTATACACTTGTGATACACCGTTAGAAAAAAAAAATAATTTAATTTAAAAAATAAAGAAAACAAAGATGGCGGGCTATTTGAAATATTCGAGAAATCTCTTTTTATTTTTTTTTTTTGAACAGGTTGTAATGGCCCTAATGGACACATTTCTCTCAAGCAAGTCTATTTAATATTATTAAGCAGGTTGAAATAAAACATTTAAACGTTTCCATGGCCTACTCTTTACCACTTACCTTGTTTTATCAAAGTGCCGGACATTTTAGAAAACAAAGTAAAATTGAGGGCGGCCATTTTTTACACAGATGATAAAGTGTGATATGTCATTGAAAAGCGAACTTTATATTGAATTCAAGCATCGAATAAAAGTGGGGGTTTCTATTTTGAAATATAAAAGTGGATTTGGAGGTTTAAATTAGCCAAAAAATCATAATTTACACATTTATTAACGTCTCATATTTTTAAATTCTTTACTGCTAAAATTACGAAAAAAAAATCTTGTGTCATCCGCCATATTAAATTATACCAAAAACATTTCGTTCTCTTGGCCCGAATCCTGGCCATGTTTATTAATAGATTTTTTTTTTAATTTCCTGTATAGTAAGTACCAGAAACCTATTTTTATAAAAAAAAAATTTAATATTTTCTACAATATACGATTAGTTATTATTTTTAATTAGCTTACCTATATATTCTTCTTCGAATTTTTTTTCCTTTGGTCCAAAAAACTCCATAGTTTTTTTGTTTTTCTGGCGAACCAGGACGAGCCGTTACACCGACCAATTTACTATAGACTACCAATTTATATGCAAAATAGGCCAAATTAAAACCCAATATTAACATAAGTAAACCAAAATCCAAAACTCTTACTTATAACAACACTAATAACAAAACTCAAATCAGTAAAATAAATAAAAATGATACTACTTAATTGCATACTTCAATAGTTTAAAGAGTCACGTTACATACATACTTAAAAAAGTAGACGCCCATAAATTTAGCCGAAATGCATATAAATTGGAAAGGACACCAACTAACTAACGGACAATATAGCAACCCCATTATGACATAATATGCTACGATGTACCTGAGTAATTAAAGCTGGTTCTTTTCGTGCCGTTTTTCCAGTGAAACAAGCATAAGCTTTTCTAAATCAATAAATAATTGACAACAGTTTATAAAGAGCAAGCCAATTGAACTCATTCATGGCGGTTATAGATTACGGGAACCTGCCGCTTTAAAGGCCTTTTTACCATTAGGTGCAATTGCAAGAAAAATGGCCTGAAAGCATGCGCTGTGACGACATTTTGATCAGCTGATGCAAGTTTACTTTCTTGCACCAGGTCGATCGTAATTGCGCATAAGCATAAAATGTTCCTAAATTGTCTAGTAATATTCTTTACTACGAACTTACGAACATAACCTCCGAAAAAGAGTTGTTGGACGTTGACTTTGTTGGTTTTGTTATTTATTTTCTGGCTTTGTTGTTTAGATTATTGACTATTTGGGTATATTTTTTGTAAATTTAAATTAAAGGATGTCGCAGAAAAAAAGAAGAGTTCTTTATTGTTGTCTGGATTACAGGGTTTCCTTGCCATCTTTAACATTCAGCCGGCTTTCTTTGTTCTTTTTACTTGATGGAAATGCTCCTTTACGGGCAATTTGCCATGCCAGCTCCTTCGTGACTAGGTGAGTTTGTCTGGTTTTTTACCATAACCCCGCGAGTTACATCAGCTCATCGGAGATATATTATTTATCGGTTGGTAATACCTGTTGTGAAGATACTTGCATGCAAGTAGAACAATGTAAGAACAACCTGCAATGCTTTTTCTTGCATTGCATGCACTTGTACCTTGCACGTAATGTAAAAAGGCCTTAACATGAAATAAGAGCCAGACTTTTCCTACCTGGGCTAAAATCAGCCTCAACGGGGCGTTACTTCGTTGTTGTGCCTGGTTAGCACTGATAATCCAGCAGGAACTAGTTATTAACAAATATTATATTAATACATTAAATTAATAAAGCATGTTTTAAAATGAATGGCCAAGATGAATTGCAATTTAACACGGCAAATTTTGACGCGGTCTTATCCACTTAAACATGAATGTGTACTGCTTCTTTGAGAAAAAAATATTATCCTTAGCACCTTATTAAAATTCTTATATGATTTTAAATTATATGTTCTTTGACCTTAAAATGCAATTTATTGTTCATACATTTTTTACTATTCTAAAAATACTTCATTGCAAACATTTTTACATGGAAATATTTTTTACAAGACCAAGGTTTGTTTTCCGTAATTATAATTCGCAAGAGATAAATAGGTACATTTCCATGTTTTGCGTTATATTAAATCATTGAGTTAAACATTGTTTTGTTATTGTAAAATTATACTAATTAAATCTTATTATGGGTGTTGGATAAAATAAAGACAAAACTATTACTTCTTTTATTAGACAACTAATGGAATTGTCTAATAAAAATTGACCACACGCAATCCAAAAAAGTATATACAATTTAATTCAGCAAGTAAAAATTATTTAGCGGGCGGCAATGACATCACTTTTGGGATTTTTCAAACCTCACCAATATACGACTCTCCGATTTTCTTTTTCTTGTTAACTGATGGGCCTGCCATCGGTGTTTTGTATTTTCTATTCACTTCTTACATTTATAACGCTTACTTACATTTTTTTGAATCTCAGTCTCAAAACCTACTAAAGATATCGAATTTAAATTAAGATTTTTTTATTTAAGTATTTGTTTATTGCGAGATCCTGAAGCTATTGCCTTACAGGGTGTCCCAAATTCGAGGGTGACGGATCTCAGAAACTAGAAATTTAAATTATGGCAAAGTTGCATAAGTTGGTGCTTAATTACAGTGGCTAACCTAGAAAGGAGGTATGGGGTGCAGTTTTTCTTTTCTTTCCCGTCCCCCCTAAGGCTTGGTCAAATTGAAGCCATCTAGCTATATTGAAACATAAGTTTTGGTGACAGTAACGACCTCTTTTTTATAAAACTTAACAGAAGTTTTTGTAGAAATACAGGTTTTTTTTAAAGTCACTATTGATCCGGGGAGAAGGTTTTGACCATCAAACATTCATATATAAAGGTTTTTCCGATATCAAACAGCGTAGCCGGCATCTACCTGGTCACTTGGCTCAACATGTTTCAAAAAATGGGTTACTCTACACGAAATTCGGTCTTATTGATCGAAAAGCCAGACATGGCATTTCAATCAATAACACCGAATTTCGTGTAGAACAACCCATTTTTTTAAACTTATAGGGCCAGGTAGATGCCGACTAAGCTGTTTGACGTCGGCAAAACCCAGTGGCGGCTCGCGGTCTTAAAAAATGGTGAAGAGCTAGGTATAGTGCGGGTACTTAAACAAACATGAACTAAAAACCCGTGTAACAAAACGTCTCTCTTATCCTCATCTGTTCAACGACTGAACGGAGTTTCCAAGAAATTACAAACTATGTCATTAATTGAGTTCATTTTTAAAACACACAACTAAGTAGGTACGTACACTACTGAATTAACTGAAAAATAAAAACAAAACTTTTAAATCACAAAGTAAATCACGTAAAAACGATATATATAACCGTAAGTTTCGCTAAGCCTCAAATTAAATACCTTAAGGTTAGGCGAACCAATGATGGTGCATACGACTGATCTATTTTTAAATTTCCCTTCATCATAATGCAAATTGTTACATGCTGTTTGCGTGACTGACGTCACGTAACCATAGCGATGGTGAATAGCAAAGCCATGTTGGACGTTGGGTCTTCACTTGCTTTGAGCTAACGGACACGTTCGCTGGGGCGCGCCAAAATGCACGAGTGTTTATAATTATTGTCCTTTAGAGTTAACCGTGGCCCTATTATGCATAGCTACATTTGGATTAAATTAATATTATTAATTCGAAACAATTATTTTTTAAGGGGTGAAATGGTAGCTGTATTGGTACATTAATATTGTCGAAAAACTTTCATTCTGTTTTATTTTATTTTTTTTGGTGAAGAGCCCCTTTACCTAGTTCACCTGACGAGCCGCCACTGGCAAAAACTTTATAAATGAATTTTCGATGGTCTCTTTTATACAAAAACTATTGTAGTATATGTCATTGTCATTAAATAATAGTAGTCATTAATACTATCTTAAAATATATTTGATGTCTTCAGTAGTTTCTGAAATAGCAGCATAAATACAACGCGTGATTGGAAAATACCCAGAAGCGATGGTACATAGTGCAGAGACTTGCAGTGAGCCTTAATCATTTTTTGTTAGCCGGCCGGACTTTTCGGGTCAACCGGAATCTTTTTTAATTCCTAATCTATGGTGCCGTAGTATTTACCAGAAGGACCTTCAGATTTTAAAACTTAATAATATGCAAGAAGTATATCTGGTCAAACTAATACGAAAGGTCAAATAACAAAATAATGATAGCCGAGAAGGTATCTTGTCGACACCAGGCAGGTAGATAAAATTATTATGCTGTATTAATAATAAAGCTGAAACATTTGTATTTGAACCATAGACGTACCCGTTTTACATATGTAAATAAAGAACTCAAAACAAAGAGTTGTACTCATTGACATATAATATTGCCCAAAATCCTTGTGAAAATACCTTATGATGCCGTGCAAACCACATATATACATACACTATATTGCTAATACCATAATTCAATGATGACACCACTGTAGCCAGATCATTAGGGTCCGTTGAGCTCGGAAATTTGCTTCTTGATGTAAACATTGGACAGGACCGACTTTCAAAATATTTTTACAAGCTTTTATTTAAATTCACCCGTTAGTTCGGGTGTGTACAGTTTATGGTCAAATAAAACTAAGTAACCAATATTTTACATACCTGAAATACCTGGTATTGAACCGCGATTCGTGCAAAAAAGGATCATGCACTTTTTTCTACCCATCTTGAGACACAAGTCGCTAACAATAACAAAATGTCTGGTAAAGTTTTATACCTAAATTCGCACCCAAAACTTAAAAATAATATCCACAGTCACACACGGAACATCTGAACGAATACAACGTAAAAAAATATGGAAACGGCTAACAACTTACTAACAACAAACAACTAACAAAAAAAATGTCTTAAATAACTAAACAAAAGAAGCTTAGCGGCAAGCAGTCTTAAATAACGTTTTATAAATATTAACACCCACAACTTGAAAATTATAACCACACACGAAGGAACGAAACAAAAGATGGCGACAAATAAGAATACAATCAACGGCGAGCCGGTTCTGTTTACATTCTGTTAGATATCGTGTCGGTTGCCTAATTTTTTTCCCTACTGCCCAAGCGCCAAGTTTAGGTTATTTGGTTCGCACGATGGGTATCTTCTTGCTTGGTGCGGCTACTGTGCGTTCAAGGATCAGAATTTCTATAGAAAGCATTCAACAAAAGTTTAAAATTGTTGCGTATTTTGGGGCTTAATAATTTAGTAAAAGAAAATTGTAAATGTTCCGAATGCTTTCGGAGAAAAAAAACGAAATTTCTATTTTTGGTTTTTAATTTTTGGCGTCATTTTTGACTTGGGGAAAAAACAAAAAACCCTTTTTCATAGCCGTATTTTTTGTTCTACAAAATGGCATTATTAGTTTTCAAATTCAGTGTTTCGTTCTTTAAATACCAACCTCAAGTCAAGTTTTTTAAATACGGACCTGGAATTTTAAATACAGTTTTAGGAACTTTTAAGCGTTACAAATTAATACAATTTAAAGTTTTTAAAATTTTTACGTTTTGTCATCTAATAACACATTTTTTCAAGTTATCTTTTTATGTTATTACGGTTCTGAACATTTAGAGCCAAACCAAAAAAAGATTTCTGATTTGAAAAATCCGTCCATTTTTACTCAAAAAGGCCTGATATATGATATTTTGTAAGAAAACAGACTATTATACAATAAACAAATAAAGATATTTTGAAAGTAAAGTAAGTAAGAGAAAAGACCAAAAGTTTCGGCCTCTAATATTTTGTTAAATGTTTCGCCAGAAACTGTCATTATCAAAAATTGTTTTTGAAACAAACTTAAGCGCATTACAATAACATAACTAGACTAACACTCTAGTTACCTTTTCTTTACTCGGAAGCATTAATTTTTTTATACAGGGTGTGTCAATAAGGTGTCGGGCTTTAATAGCACCTAAACTATCAAAGATAGGGAAAAAAGTGTAATACAAAAGTTAAATGGTTTGTTAGGATGCATAACCTAAAAATATTTTAAAATCTACAGGGTGGTCCTAAAAAGTGGTACTGATTAATAAAAAAGAAAATTAAATGGGACACCCAGTATAATTTTCCAGAATATGATTCAATAGAATAAGGACTTTGCAACCATCTTAAAATTTTCGAACTAAAATGCAACGTTGCCAAGTAATTAATTTTTTTCCGAAATTTTAGTAATTTTAAGGGTATCGTAAAAAAATCATAGAAACCTGTGGATTACCCCTAGGCAAATATACTTTACATTGTGGGTACTTTAAGGTACGATATATTGATCGATAACAATGTTTTTTAAATCTCTTATACAGAGCGTTCGGTATAAGTTGGACAATTCGACAGTTTTAAAAATGCTTTATTTCAATTTTTTTAAATAGGACCCCACTAATTTTTTTAGGCAAAAAGATGTATCTTTCGAAAACCTTACTTTTTTGTTAAACATGTCATATATCTAAATATCATAGTTTTTGAAATATTTTAGGATTTGTATTAAATCAGGGTAAAAAAGGAAAGTTCTAATTAAACTATTTAGTCAAGATTGCTTTGGAACAAAAAATAAATAATTTTCTTTGTCACAGCTGTCATTGCAAAATTATTTCGCCAACATTTTGTGTTTAATTACTGTTTAAATTTTAGTTTCCTGAACTAACTTTATCATAACTCATATTTTTCTATTTCGATAAAGTTAGTTCGGGACACTAAATTTTAAACAAAAATGTTAGCGAAATAATTTTGCAATGACAGCGGTGATAAAGAAAATTATTTATTTTTTGTTCCAAAGCAATCTTGACTAAATTATTCAATTAGAACTTTCCTTTTTTACCCTAAGTTAAGACAAATCCTAAAATATTTCAAAAACTATAATATTTAGATATATGACATGTTTAATAAAAAAGTAAGGTTTTCGAAAGATAAATTCTTTTGCCTAAAAAAATTAGGGGGGTCCCATTTAAAAAAATTGAAATAAAGCATTTTTAAAACTGTCGAGTTGTCCAACTTATACCGAACGCTCTGTATAAGAGATTTAAAAAACATTGTTATCGATCAATATATCGTACCTTAAAGTACCCACAATGTAAATTATATTTGCCTAGGGTTAATCCACAGGTTACTATGATTTTTTTACGATACCCTTAAAATTACTAAAATTTCGGAAAAAAATTAATTACTTGGCAACGTTGCATTTTAGTTCAAAAATTTTAAGATGGTTGCAAAGTCCTTATTCTATTGAATCATATTCTGGAAATTTATACTGGGTGTCCCATTTAATTTTCTTTTTTATTATTCGGTACCACTTTTTAGGACCACCCTGTAGATTTTAAAATATTTTAAGGTTATGCATCCTAACAAACCATTTAACTTTTATATTACACTTTTTTTCCTATCTTTGATAGTTTAGGTGCTATCAAAGCCCGACACCTTATTGACACACCCTGTATATTAAAGTATTTCGGTCTAGGTTTATGGCAAAAACCCTAGGACTTAAGATGTTATATTATTAAAATAATCAATATACTAATAAAAAATAGAATTACTTCTCATGCCTTAGAAACTTACTTACTTCCTAGAGTCTAGAGTATTGTCACGGTAACTCTTATTAAAATAAAGCGGCCTAAACACCATGTAATATAATTTTAATATTTAAGAATACAGAAGAAGAATTTCTCTTTATTTCGTCAGATCCATCCCTAGACGCGTTTCGTCATATCATGACTCATCAGTAGAGCTAGGATCCGACAAAACAAAGAGAACTCAAAGCTGCTTATGGCAGCACAGTGGTGGGACACACCAGTAAGATGTGGCACGGAGCGCCATCTGTATCGTTATTAGACACTCTTGAGCATACCAGCTAGTTAGCGCTGCCTAGCGGGACTCCTGTAATTGTGACGAATGTCTTTACAGGAGATTTCCTCTCAACATTTTTACTTATTTCTATAAGTTTGTTAGAGGTGCTGGTATGCTCAAGAGTGTCTAATAACGATACAGATGGCGCTCCGTGCCACATCCTACTGGTGTGTCCCACCACTGTGCTGCCATAAGCAGCTTTGAGTTCTCTTTGTTTTGTCGGATCCTAGCTCTACTGATGAGTCATGATATGACGAAACGCGTCTAGGGATGGATCTGACGAAATAAAGAGAAATTCTTCTTTTGTATTCTTGTTTTCGGTTAATAAACCGATGCGAGTTAGCGCTGCCTAGCGGGACTCCTGTAATTGTGACGAATGTCTTTACAGGAGATTTCCTCTCAACATTTTTACTTATTTCTATAAGTTTGTTAGAGGTGCTGGTATGCTCAAGAGTGTCTAATAACGATACAGATGGCGTTTAATATTTAAGTTATCTAAAAATAATTGCCAGAGCCGTAATAGCAAAGAAAGAATAATTTGAAATACTAATGATGTGATATTTGGTGACAAAACGTTAAAATTTTAAACATCTTTAAATTGTATTCAATTTCCAAAGCGTGGAACTCCCTCAAATTGTTTTTAAAATTCCTGGTCCTTATTTAAAAAAATTGACTTGAGGTTGGTATCTAAAGAACGTCCAATTTGAAAACCACCTAAATTATGCAAATTTCACAGAATTAGATAGATTAAAAGATAAAATAGTGTTCGCGAAGTCTCAGTTAAAAATTTTCAGTTTGGGTATTACCAGTCAAGACGAAGATTACAGATTCTAGCCAGTTTTGTCAACCAAAAAAAAAACCGCTATTCGAATTTTGAAACGCCAATATCTCGACATTCACTAACTCTTGAAACCTGAATTTCTGTTCGCTAGAAAGAATGAGATTTGAAGGTGAATGTGAAATAGGTTTAAACCAAATTGCTTGAGTAGTTTTATATATAATACCACAAGAGATAAAACGTTATCGGCCAAATTTTTGATTGGTATGAAAGTTTGTTGTTTGCAGTTTCGCAAATGAAATTTTTGACAAAACACGAGCCGTCAGGCGAGTGGTTTTGTAATAAATGTTATGAGCGAAATTGCCAAAAGCAACAAACTTGTATAAACCAAGAGAATAATTTTGCAGACAATTTTTTTTTCGAGTGGTATGACTATTTTACTAGAGTGAGAATAAATAGAAATAGATGTTTTTAAACAACTTTTATTTAAATTTTTAACAAATCTACTTTTTTGTAAACGTCAAAAAATTCTCGCTGAAATACTAAGAGCCGTTTGCACGGGTTAAACTTAAGACGTATTAGGTGGGGCTTAACTTAAGTGACACCTTAGTGTCACTTAACTAAAACTTTTCCATTGCACAGTCGCTAAACCGGCAGATAAGCCAGCGTACAAATCTTCGGCTTAGTTTATATCTACTTAGGGCTGGCTTCGGCGGTGGTAAACTGGGCGCGAAGTAATTATGAAACATTTATTGAATAGGTAAACTGGGAGCAGAAAAATAAGGGTTCTCTAAAAATGATAGGTAAACTGGGCGATTGGCCCTGTAATCCCTCAGGTACATTGGACGAAAACAGGTTAAACGAAAAATCAGCAAAATTTAAGTTTAGCATTATTTATTTTTACATTTTATAGTTACAGTACAGGAAATAATTATAATCGTATATATAAACATAATATATTATGATGCAGCTATAAATAGGATGTACATTTTACGTAATGTATCCTATCAATTTCACCTAATCTATATTTATTAACAAGACTTTGGAGTGCTTCTGATTTATTTTTTACAGTTTTATCCTTAACTTTCATAGGTATGTGTAAACTTTGTAATTTAACATATGTATCAATTTGACATTCTTGTAACTTTTCAAGAAAAACGTAAATTGATGGATGAGTTGAGTAAAATGAATTGTTAAATTTGGCATGAAATGACTCGCAACAATTAGTCGTTCTAGTGGTTGAAGCAATTTCCTCTGCCCATAGAGAAGGAGGAAATAAAGCATTTTCCACTATATAAGTTTCTAACAAATAATCACAATATTTGTCGAGATTTTCATTTTGTGGTTTGCATGACATCAAATCGAAGATAAAACAGTCTTCTACTTCATTTGGGCTCAGATGAGCTAAAACCCAAAAGTATTTTGAAGCCAGTTACCGATTTCAGTTTTTGATTTGTATTCAGAAATTAAACCAATATATTGTATTTTTCTGTACCATGACTGATGCAAGTGAAATCGTCAACCGTTGATTTCACCACTAGGCCAAACACATAGTAATGCCGTGTAGATGGCTTTTTTAAAATCCACAAAAATTTTCTTTGGTTTTAAGGTAAGGCCATATTTTTCACTAATGTTACATTTTATCAATGCAAAACAACTTCTGTAAGCTTGAACAGTTTTACTAGGTAGGTAACAAGCAAAACACTAATGGAACATAGTGGCCATTTTGGAGTCCGTGAATTGTGAAAAATTGCGAAAAACTTGGTACAAAATGAAAATGTGCCATCCATATACAATACATTAACTTCAGTTAAGACAGTAATGTTACTTTTACATGTGAACACAATTATATTAGTTTCCGGATCGTAAATAAACAAAAAATCTTCACCTTTGCTTGTCAATCTTGATTCACAGTAATTTCCCACAGCTTCATGAACTTCTTTCATATTCTTTGGTAGTGGGCCGGGTAGAACTTTTCGGCGACAGTTATAAATGTTTTTCCTTATATAACTGATATCGGTTGTTGTCAAGGTTGTTGGTAAATTGGTCGCCAATGATTTATAAATAATTTTAGAAGGCCTTTCAGATATATCTTCTTTTTCTTTTCGTTTACATACGTTTGTGACAATTTTTCGGTTTAATTTTTGTTCATCTGTCCCGTGATTGTGGACGCCATAGTTCCTTGACACCAAATTATTAGGGCCAACGGTATAAACCCTGGCTTTACACTTCAACCTTTTTTGGGTAAATCTCCATGAATTTTCACCACTTTTTAAAACTGTGTCTCTCGTATACGTGAAATGTTCAAAGAGAAGCAAATCCTTTCCACGTTCACTTGCTATTAAAGATTACATTGCTAAGAAACTCGTAGAAATTTTCAAATTGAGAAGCGAAATACAAAGAACTTAACTACACTGTATACACTCTTGAGGCTAAGTACAAACTGTTATCATATTATGCATATAATTAACGACCCTCCTACAATCTTATGACCTACGCAGGTCATTTTTGGTTTACTTGATCGTTCGCCCAGTTTACCTTTAGGATTAAGAAACCTTTTCTAAACTACAGGTACCTCCGTTCGCTGGCTTATGTGCCGGTTTAGCGACTGTGCAACGGAAAAGTTTTAGTTAAGTGACACCTTAAGTTAAGCCCCACCTAACACGTCTTAAGTGGAACCCGTGCAAACGGCCTTATGTTGGTTGATTTTGTCGACCACCAGTAAGGTACTTGTATTTTCAGGTGAATACCGAGTTTATTGCCAATGTATAGGTACTCTAGTAAAATAGTCATGGAAATTCACATTTTTCGTGGGTTGCAAAAACAGAACAATGGCCATTTGGAATTAGTCTCGTTGATACTCGACAGTTAGATAATTATGTATTAACATTTAAAAAATAATTTAAATAAATTAATATTTAAATAAATTAAATATTAAGTTGATGGATCCGAATTCTTGAATAAATTAATCCGATTGTAAAATTCAATACCTGAGTGCCTGATTCACCTGTTTAGGATTATTAATTTATAAGCCATTAGAAAATTGTTAAAATATAAATAAAAGTGAATTGGCAAAATAACATAATCATGACCTTTGTAAGATTCAAACTCACCAAAGTACCTATACTGGAACTAATAAAAAAATTTTTTTTTAAATGTATTGGTCGCGATATGATAGGCTTTAGTGAAGGGAGCAGGGGACCCTTGCTCCTTCCCCCTCACTGGTGACTGACTAAAAAATTATCTACCATTAACATTCCATAATCAAAATGAAGGTTGAGGTATATTTTTGAGGATGTAGATATAATAAAAGTAATGTTCACTTAGTTTTAATAGTGTCAAACCTATATAATTAATCTTTTTGATAATATTTTTGTTTGTTTGCAAATTACGTGCTAAAATTTCTCATGTTAAATTATGGTGTTTTTTAACCGAATTACAAAAAAACTAAGCAAGATTTTATATTTTGTAATTAAAATAACTTTCTCCCATTCTCCAATATCTGTAGAATCCAAATTTAAAAAGTTTTTTAAAATCCGTCAATAAACATTTACAGGATTCGGTTCATATATACAGGGTCGCTTTTATGTATGGAAACGGTCGATTATTTGCTAAAGTAAGATAGCTACCGAAGAATGTTAAATACAAAACTTTTAGGGTTTTTAGAAATCAATTATACTGCATATAAACTAAATATACAGGATCGGTCAAAAAGCCATGGAAGAACAAAGTTACTTTATTTTAAATGGAACCTCCTGTATATTATTTAATATTTCAATTATTTAAAAGATTCTAAAAAAGAAAGGTTAAGCACACCACATACCCAATCTTAACCGTTTTCGAGATATCGAGTTTCGAATATCGTTTTCAAATAAATTATTACGTTCATTAATTTTTTAGTCCATCAAGTTACCTTAGAAAATATTTATCTCCATGACAATGTTGTTTTGTTATCTTGACAACAGATATGCCAAAAATACTTACATTTACAATTTTTTAACAATTTTCGCGTAAAAATGGGACGTTTAAGTGATAGCGCATTGAAATTTTAATGATGATAGGGTACGGCGATAGAACACGGAGTTTTAACCAAGTGGTGAATATTTTTAATGAATTGCATCCAGATCGGGAACCTATAACTAAATCAACTGTTTCCAAAACATTGCAGCGTTTTCATGAAACTGGTGGTGTGAAAGATCGACCAAAAAGTGGAAGACCGGTAAGCGTTACTAATGAAGAAAATTCTTTAAATCTCATATTAGATGTGATAGAAAATCCAATAAATTCGACGCAACAGCGGGCTTTAAATCATAATAAGTATGAGTCGATATTCCATTCAAAAAATTACCAGAAGAGAAAAATTCAAACCATATAAAATTCATTTGTCACAAGAATTGAGTGAAGACGATTTTAATCGCAGAATTCGGTTTTGCTAAATCATTATGGATAAATTAAATCAAAATGTGAACCACATTTTATTTTCTGATGAATCAACGTTTTGTTTAAACGAGCACGTAAATCGACACAACTGTAGATATTGGTCAGACCAAAATCCACATTGGATGGAACAAGTTCATACCCAACGACCTCAAAAAACCAATGTTTGGTGTGGCATTATTGGTGGAAACGTCATAGGACCCTATTTTATACATGGACATTTAAACTCTGAACGATATTTATTACTTTTACAAGAGAATATTGTTCCGCAGCTCAGACGATTATTCCCAAATTATAATAATCCCAATTTACCGGCTGAACAAATATGGTTTCAACAAGATAGGGCTCCATCACATTTTGGACGAAGGGTGAGGGAATATCTAGAGGAAATTTTTCCTGGTAAATGGATTCGGCGCAGATATGCAAAAGTGATATGACCCCTCTTGACTTTTTCCTGTGGGGCCATATCATAAAATTTAGTGTACATAAATAGGCCACAAAATATCGAAGATTTGCAACAAAGAATAATGCATGAAATTTCCAGTATTGCTCCAAATATCCTTATAGATTCGCTACAAAATTTTGTTCACCGAATTCATTACTGCCAGGAAGTAAACGGTGGACACTTTGAGCACCTTATAAAATAGGATTTCAAATTGTTGTTTACTAAAACTTTGTCATTTTTATTATTGTTTTAGATTTATTTGAAAACGATATTTGAAACTCGATATCTCGAAAACGGTTAAGATTGGGTATGTGTTGTGCTTAACCTTTTTTTTAGAATCTTGTAAATAATTGAAATATTGAATAATATACAGGGGGTTCCATTTAAAATAAAGTAACTTTGTTCTTCCATGGCTTTTTGACCGATCCTGTATACTTAGTTTATGTGCAGTATAATAGATTTCTAAAAACCCTAAAAGTTTTGTATTTAACATTCTTCGCTAAATATCTTACTTTAGCAAATAATCGACCGTTTCCATACATAAAAGCGACCCTGTATAGATTCGCATGGAGCTAGTATCCTTGAAGAAGAATTTTAAAATGTTGTTTGAATCCACTTAATGTTTTTGATATCTATGGAAAAAGTATACAATGGCGGTTCGCGGTCTTAAAAAATGGTGAAGAGCTTGGTACAGTGCGGGTACATAAACAAACATTGACTAAAAACCCGTGAAACAAAACGTCTCTCTTATCTTTATCTGTCCAACGACTAAATGGAGTTTCCAACAAATTACAAAGTATGTCATTATTTGGGTTCATTTTTAAAATAAACAACTAAGTAGGTACGTACCTACACTACTGAATTATTTGAATATAAAAACAAAACTTTTAAATCACACAGTAAATCACGTTAAAACGATATCTATTGCCGTTAGTTTCGCAAAGCCTGAAAATAAATACCTTAAGGTTAGGCGAACTAATCCTAAAACAATGGTGCATACGACTGATCTATTTTTAAATTGCCCTTAATCATAATGCAAATTGTTACATGCTATTTGCGTGACTGACGTCACTTAACCATGGCAACGGTAAATATCAAAGCTATATTGGGCGTTGGGTCTTCACTTTCTTTGAGCTAACGGACACGGCTGGGGCGCAGAAAAATACACGCGTGTTTATAATTATTGTCCATCAGAGTTAACCGTGGCCCTATTTTTCATAGCTACATTCGGATTAAATTAATATTATTAATTCGAACATAATTATTTTTTATGGGCCAAAATGGTAGCTGTATTGGTACATTAATATTTAATATTGTCGAAAAACTTTCCTCCTGGTTTTTTTTTTTTTGGTGGCTAGCCCATTCACCTACTTCACCTGACGAGCCGCCACTGAAAGTATAGCTGAAAACAGTACTCTGCGACTAAACGAATCGAACGACCAGTGGCGTATATATTATATTTAAAATAAATAATACTTTATATATCCCGTGCCTAAAGGAAAGTCAATGGTATCATCAAAAAGTTCGCCCAAACAGGATGACTTTAACACAAACAAACACATCAACGTTAAAGTTCTAGTTATTAACAAAGAAGGGCCTATACGTGTCTCTTAATCCATCCTGAACAGTTCATTCAATCTTTACAGACGGTTCAAAAATGAACGTCGCTGTACGAGCTGAGGTACTTTCCGAAAGTGTGCAAATACAGAAGCTGTATAGACTCCCCGACTATTGCAGCATTTTCTGAGCATACATTCTGGCAGTAAATAAGGTGATCAATATTCTGTAGAAAAATCTTGACCTAAGAGAAGCTACGTCAAATACGATCTGCAGTGATAGTCAATCGGCGATCAAGGCCATCTCTTCCAGCAGCGTTGAACTTGAAAGGCGTTGCCACAACAATCTATGCACACTCGGCGATCAGTTATTACTGTGCTGGGTTCCTGGTGACCTTAATATAGATGACAATTAAGGTTTCCGCTACGCTGGCCAGGAAGGGCGTCGGTATGCGAGCCGATTTAGTAGATAATACTGTAGTGTGGATAGATCACTGGGATAAGACAGAGAAGATCGATCGCACAGCCTAATAACTTGTAACAAATAGATAAACAGAATTAGCAACAATATCTGAATAAACTAGTGTTCAATTATTTTCATTATAATATCACTTCAATGAGAGATGGACTCTTTCACAAAAAACAATATTTCATTGTTTAACTTTGCCTTACTTTCTTTTCTTAATTTTCTGGTGTTTGTATCGGCGTTTTATAAATAACTTTTAGTTTCCCTCATCCAGGGGCATAAGATCTAGTGTGGGTGGAGGCCAATCCGACGGGTCCGGATGCCTTGTCCAACTTTTCTTAAATCAATATTGCTAAGTTCATTGGTGAGCAGGTGCTTCGTTCAACTGGTACCAACAACTTTGATCCAATTCAAGCGGCAAATTATCCAAAAAATTATTGAAATATTTTTTTATTTTGTTTCAGGTTGGAATCAACTCCTTAAATCTATTAATGGAAAGTTTCGTTCAGGAGAATTAACCGCGATACTGGGTCCCTCTGGTGCCGGCAAAAGCACGCTACTGAACATTTTAGCGGGCTATGTGTAAGTAATTTATGTTTACATATTATATTACTTGGGGTTTACTTCACTTCTTTTAACCCATATCTATATTGAATCATCAGGAATCCCAAAAACTTTCGGGGATTAACTAGTTTAGACGTCATGTGACAGTGGCATATAGTCACCGATTTTATGCAGTGGCAAAAAAGAAACCGCCAAAATTTTGGGGCCTGCAACTTATCGCCAGGTAGCTCATATACGATACAATTTCAACCAGTAAGTGACTGTATTTTAATTTTAAATTATTATGATTCAGAGTCGCACAGTTTCTGAAACTGCAGTAACAGTCTGTGTTTGGCACCATTTCTTGAAGTATTGATACGTTGCTTCATACCCCTTCCTCAATTTTTCTGGCAGCAGCGACAGACAAGCATTATTTGCTGATTCTTCTATATCCATTTGGCACAAATCAATAATTTCAATGTCTCTTAATTTTTGATAATAAACTGCCAGCTTAACGTTGTTGATAAAATAACATTGCTTATGATGCTATAGACACCGGTCAAAGCTGCCTATAATTTATTGCGAAAAGTATCGAATTAAATTAATAAAAATCTAAGATAATAAAATAAATTCTGCGGGGGAGGAGAAAAATGTTGTATACTTTTCGGGCCCTAACAATTTCTTTAGGGCCTGTGGATAGGGTTGGCACCTCTCCCGGTATTCCGGGAGTCTCCCGGAATCGGGCCTAAAAAAGCGTGTCTCCCGGGTTTCATATCATTTCTCCCGGAAATCTAGTTTACAAAACGCTGCAAGAGCGTGGGGAGGCGACCTTTTTTTTTTGAGGTGGGGTTTTTGTTTATTTTGTATGTAAATAATTTACCTTCAACTTTTTTTTTTGGTTATTAGACTCCCGGAATCGTTGGTAAGGAAGGTGGCAACCCTACCTGTGAAGCTTGCCGGGCCTCACAGGCCTACCGGTTTTTCGGGTCAGCCTAGGTTTACCAAAGTGTTTTTTTTAAAGAAATATTTTTAAAAAATATTTTATTTTTTTTGGGCCTTTCCGGGCTTTGTCAAAAATATTTTAAAATTTGTCCCCCAACATCCTCTATTGCCATCCTAAAATTTGAATAAAAAATTTCCAGCCGTTTTTTTGCATTGAAAGACTTTAAATTCCTCACCCGGTATAAGGTACACAATTTGATTCCTTAAATTTTTAACTTAAATAATTATTATGAAGTAAGTTTACAAAATCGTCAACAAGAATCGTTTTTTTTTGTGGTCTAGCAATATTACTATGTTAAAATATTTTTTGATAATATAAAAAATAAACATTATAGTGTAAATACACGTGAGATATTGTCATAAAATAGAAATACTTTGGTATTAAATCTCCAAAAAATAAAACAGGTGATACATTCCTGCATACCTGATTCGGCGTAATTAAATATTTGAAAAAAATCAGTGGGTTAGTGGGTACAAGGAAAATTAGAAGAATGCCTATATAGCCATGATAGACTAGAAGCAACTTACTATTCGTTGCCTTTAGTTCACTTTTTCACATAATCAATTAAGACAATCTTTTTCTACTTGTGTGTTAAATTTGATGTTTATTATTTTGTGTTTTAAGAAGTGTTTCGCACAGTAACGGCTTTACCTTAGATGGAGGTTTATGCACAACTCTGTAAAATTCAAGGAAAACGAAATAAAATATAAAAAACACAAATTATTATTTCCTAAATGTCTTATTCCATCGCCGCGCCACTTCATCCCACAGACTCTCTGCTACTCGTTGCTATAATAGAATGTAATTAAAATAGTGGAATCAGTGGTGGCTCGCGGTCTTAGAAAATGGTGAAGAGCTAGATATAGTGCGGGTACTTAAACAAACATTGACTAAAAACCCGTGCAACAAAACGTCTCTCTTATCCTTATCTGCCCAACGACTCAATAGAGTTTCCAACAAATTACAAATTTTACACTACTGAATTAACTGGAAAATAAAAACAAAACTTTTTAATCATACAGTAAATCACGTAAAAACGATATATATATAACCGTAAGTTTCGCGAAGCCACAAAATAAATACCTTAAGGTTAGGCGAACCAATGCTAAAACAATGGTGCATACGACTGATCTATTTTTAAATTGCCCTTCATCATAATGCAAATTGTTACATGCTGTTTGCGTGACTGACGTCACGTAACCATAGCAACGGTGAATATCAAAGCCATGTTGGATGTTGAGTATTCACTTGCTTTGAGCTAACGGACACGGTCGCTGGGGCGCGCCAAAATGCACGAATGTTTATAATTATTGTCCATCGAAGTTAACCGTGACCCTATTATGCATAGCTATATTCGGATTAAATTAATATTATTAATTCGAACATAATTATTTTTTAGGGGCTAAAATGGTAGCTGTGTATTGGTACATTAATATTTTAATATTGTCGAAAAACTGTCCCCTGGTTTTATTTTTTCTTTAGTGAAGAACCCCTTCACCTACTTCACCTGACGAGCCGCCACTGAGTGGAATTGAGTGTCCGTTAAAATATATAAAAATAAACTTAGCGGGAAGCGGACAGAGTAGTGCGTCTATCTTTTGCATTAAAGTACACAGGGACGCTAAAGGTAATGGGTTCCCTGGGGTACAGGTAGACAATGACAGGCTGTTTCGTTCTTGTTAGAACTCATCAGAAAGCCATAACCCGTAAGCAACTCCCAGTACAGCGAGACTTTTCTTTCAAAATATTTTTAAGAATAAAAATGTGATGAAAAAATGGCCGTTCCGTGCTGGATTTATTTAGATTTATTTATATTTCTATGTTTTCACGTTAAAATGGCTATCATTTGCATTGGGTTGATTCCTACTGATGGCGTTTTCATCACATTTTTATTCTTAAAAATGTCTTGAAATAATAGTCTCGCTGTACTGGGAGTTGCTCACGGGTTATGGCTTTCTGATGAGTTCTAACAAGAACGAAACAGCCTGTCATTGCCTACCTGTGCCCCAGGGAACCCATTACTTTAAATTACTAATATTATAATCGGTCGTATTTTTACAGAATATATATACCTAGATAAAACATGTATTACATTTTATCAAAATCATATAGTATTAATTCCATAAAATTTTTAGTTATAGTGTTTCTGGAGTATCTATCATAGGTACATCAATAAAATAGTACTAATTTCATTCTAATTAGTTTTTTAAACGGATCTAGTTACCTATAGGAAGCTATTAAATAGAGTAAGTTAAACTCGCTGGGAAAATTTTGTAATTATTTCATAATGTGTCTATTAATTGGGCAATTTTATCTACGGTGATTAAGACATTTTATAATTTGTGTATATACATTTATGTGGGTCCCTACAATCTACGTGGGTACTTAATTATAAAATATATATTTTTCCATAGGTTTTACGTATTTTCTGAGACTACGTCATGAGTGTTGCCGATGTGTGATTTTAAAGCATCTGTTACGCCCTGTTATTTTTGGTGAACCTAAATAGTGGGATTATAATTCAATAACTCGCTTTTTTAAATAGTACTCCCTTTCTGTAAGTGTTAGGAGATGGAAATTGGTAGTGGCGACTTTTTTTAGAAATAGTAAGTTTAGTAGAAAAGTAAAAGGAGGAAATTAGTAGCGACGACCTTTTTTTTTGTTGTCCACCTTCTTTAATATAGTATAAAAACAATTACTTGGTACCAAAAAACAAACAAGTTAAAAATGGTGTCGTTTGTTTGTTGACCGGTACCAGTATTATGTCTTGATTGTCTAGTGACTAAGTTTTTGACCTGCTAGCCCTGATGATGGTTTTTACCGAAACGCATAGGCAGTTATTGTTTTTATACTATATTAAAGATGGCGAAGGACAAGTTTGCTTTCTTATTCAGAAAATAAATGTAGTTAGTCAAATAACAAAAAATAATCTAAATCTCAATATTTTCCGAGTCATCATTTATGTTTGGCACAGAACTATAACTTGGTGATTTCTATTATTCTATTACAAATGTTACTCCACTATGCTAATAATGACGCCTGGTGTACAGCGGCGCCGCCAGGGGGGTGCCAGGGTGGGCACCGGCCCACCCTAAAAACATGGGTGCCCACTCAAAATTGAGGGATTCGGTTTTGTAATGAAATTTCCGTGGGGGAAGGGGGATTTGACTATGCAATTTTTGATGAGAAAGGAGTGAATGATGACTTTTTTTTAAGGATAAGAGGGGAGTTTTGATTACTCCGCTTATGGCGGTATAAAGCGCGGGGGAGGCGCGTTGTTTTTTTAGAAGTCATTTTTGAATTGGGTAGTGCTCACCCTAACATTATTAGGCCCACTTGTACCCACCGATCACAAAAAGTCTGGCGCCGCCACTCTGGTGTATAAGCGCTACAGTGCCGCAGAGCTCCAAAAAAAAAAATTAAGTAATTTAACTAAAATATTTTCTATTACCAAAAAGCAAATAATGTAATACTCGGCATTCGCTTTGCAAATAATAAAAAAAAAACTAAAGTCCGACGACGCAAGTAAAGTCGACTAGTGGATTAACCTACCGACTCATGCTGTCGCCGAGTTATTATTAATCTGGGCCACGCTATCGTGCTCTGCGAGCTGCTTGAAGCACTCGCGCAGTGTTCCGCTCTCCTCGTATCCGTCTAAAAAAGTAAGCCGTGATTTAACTGGAGAGTTCGCTGCATTTAGTGCAGCGCGAGCGCGGTACTGGGCAGTGGCGTAGCCAGGGGGGGGCGCCCTCCCACACAAATCATCCTCCCAGCTACAGCTTCAGAAGAAAGAAGTTTTTCCACTTTAAAAAGATTAAAAACATATTTGAGAAATCATTTAGGCGAAGAGCGTACAACAAGTTTATAGCTTCAATATGTATTCATCGAAAAAATTCACATTGATATATATATACAGAAGTCAGAAGGGTAAAAATGATTTACAATTATCTATCACTCTGCGTATTTCAGTAAAAATTTGATTTCGGACAAAATAAGTGTTTCCCGACTTGCCGTTGTGAACCTACTTCCTTGATGGCGCATATATATAATATATTTTGTCAAAACAGGCGACGAATTACGGTTTAGTTTTAGGCAAAAAAATATGTTGTGCTTTTAGTTTATGGTTAATATTTTTTTGATCAATTATGAAGAAGTATATTATTTACAAGTTTTTTTAAATATATGTATTTTTTTATTTTGAAATTTTTTTTGAGTGTCCAAAAAAAGGGTTTTTTGGGCATGGCACCCAAAGAAATGTTCGGCGATTTGCCTGCGGCGCTATTTCGTTGCTTAGGATGTAATTACATATTAAAAGATAGTTTTACATTCCGAACAACTTTTCATAATTATAGTTTTCGATAAAACTAAAAATAACGATACACTCTTAGGCAAAATTCATATTTTTTGAGAAACCTCGTATACGACTGAAAAAAATTAACATCTGATGGTTTCATTTTAGGTTTTGGACCATGCAGAACTTTTTATGAAGAATAACTTTTTTTCGTAAAGTTAATAATAAAAAGTTTTCTATTAGTTGCCAACATCAGTAGACACATTGTATATTAATTAAAAAAGGTAGTAGGTATCAGAGTGGATAGTTTAGTTACAAACTAAAATAAAAAATTCTATAAAAAAAGGTCGACAATGGAACATTTTGTATAACCTTGTACATAAAACCGTAAATTTTGTATATTCATCTTGTCTGACTTTCAAAAGATTTTAATAATAATCCTTTATTACCTAATTCACCAGATTTAAGCATAAAAAAATATATACAGATGAAGACCACGGAAGTACTTAATTATGATTGTGCAAAATGATTAATCGAATAATATTATGTATATGTATATTTTGAATCTAGAAGCGTACCAATGGGGTGGGTTAAGGATTAAGCCCATTAAAAATTAATTTATCTACTTTCATTTAGTAATATGAATTTTACAGTTTTGTAAATCGTTTTGTAAGGGCATATATTACAGCACTAGTGCTGTAATAGATGCCCTTACAGTACTAGTGCTGTAATGAAAAAAATAACGGTTTTATTAAAATTTTGCTGTTAAATAAAACCACACTTTTTAGAAGAATGATTTATTATTAACAATTATAAAATTAATTACCAATTATTAATTAAAATATATCTTGGTTTTTCTTGATTGAAATTATAGTTCTCAACATTGAGTAGTGAGTCCATAGTGTAGATGGTTTCTGGGAGCGTTGCTTTACGAAAAAATAACCCAAAAGGATTTTCTCAGACACCTCCTTTATTTTGTTAGCTTTGCACCAATCTTCCAACTTCTAATACTCCAACTCATACCGCGCCTTGGATTTTGTCGGAACTAAACTTGAGATCGCTTCGTTTGCCGCTGCTTCTATATCAGAGGGTAAACTTCCATTAGAATCGCTCATTTTGAAAAACGCTTTTTATATTTTTGAATTTGTTTGACAAAGTTTCGACAGTAACCATGCGAAAGGTAACATAAAAAACTTGATTAGTAAACTTAATAGCAGGTGCATTTTTATTTTTTAAAATGCTCTTTGCCAAATATTTTTATTCATAGATGAAAATAGAAAAATTTTTGTACAATATTCTTGTTGTAAATTCTAATTACTACACTCGATGTTTTATTAAACTCGGCTGACGCCTCGTTTGACAACTTTAACATCTCGTGTTGTAATATGCATCTTTACAACACTTATATCGTAAATAACTATTACCCAACATTATAATTATTTATAAATATTGGAATAAGTTTTTAAATTTCATTGTCATTTTCTGATTTATTTTTAATTTACTGAATTATCTATATTAGGGTATAATTAGTAGTTTGTACAACAAGAATGGAATGATGTCAATATCGCACGAGGAAGTAAATTTCTACTTCCGAGCGCAATATGGACAATCCCCTAGAATTGTACAGTATATTTTTTCTATATTATATTTTAAAAATCATTTAAATTAGGTATCATAAGTTTCCTTTTTAGTTGGCCGTGAACTTGTAAGGAAGATAATTTATTAATAAAAAGAACAATTTATTTTGTCAACCATAGCTAGTTTGATTAAATTGTGCTGCTGAAATGCACAGAAGAAAAAATGGTTTGTTCGGATTTTTTTGCATGCGTAAAAATTATAACTCCGAAAGTTCAACAAAATAGCTGTAGAATTCGTTTTAAATAGTTTAAAAAAAGGCTTTTGTGAATTATTATAAACGTTCGCTATAGTAAAGCTTTTCAAAATAATCGCCAATTAACAAACTAGCAACACTGTTAACGTGGAAAGAAAAGGGGAAATAACAGTAGAAATAACATAATCTTACAACATTTAGTAAAAAATGGAATTAATTTTTTTTAGAAATCCTATAATTTTGTCTGTTTTATCTGGTTTTATGTACTCATCTTCATGTAACACCAGAAGAATTAGAGATCATATCGCGATAGAAAACGGCGTTTCGACAGTTGAAAGCCACAGATGACATTCACAGCTGATTCTAGTTCCGCCGAAAAGTTACTAGATTTAGTGTGGACCGTAACAAGTTCACATGTCAGTTCGCGTCCTATTATTTTCGTTGTTTTTTGGTGTTTTTTAATATTTTTGTGGCTGTTTTTTATATAGTGTGTGTTTAAAAACATTTGAGATATTTTTAGACTTTTACATTGCAATTTTCTTGGAGTTTATTATTTAAGTTACCGGTTACTTGTAAACTAAAATGTGTTAAGCTTGACAATTCAATATTACTGTGTTTCCATAGTTACAACACAAATATTTAATGGCATCCTTTATTTGTGAACAAAGTTAATAATAGAAGGTAAAAAATAAGAACACAAAGTCTTTCTCTACTGTTATATTTTAAGCAACTTCTCTACATGTTTCGAATGCAGGAGCATTCATCTTCAGGAGAAAAATTAAAAGAAGAAAAGACCAGTAGATATCACCTTAACTGAGCAACACAATTGTAGGTTCAGTGTAAAAATGAGTGGAACGGTGAGGAAATCGATACACACATTGCATTGTGAGCAAGAAAAGTATGTGGGTTTGAGGCTTAAGGCACTGTGAAAACTTTAAAGGTAGAAAGAAAGGTTTAACATCTTTGTGTGAAAGAACTGTCGAAATATGAAACTGGAGTGAAAGGGAAAGGGATGTAAGTGTGAGGAAGAAGACTATTAAAAATTATTTAAAAAATTAATGTTGATTGGATGTAAACCTCATTGGTTTACGAATAAAAGTGTTAAAAATAAAAGTAGAAATATTGAATTTTAAAAAATTCTTTCATCTTAAAAAGACTTCTTTAGAAACAAATTTATTTCAGCTCGATCGCTACCGCGTGCTTTTCCAATTTCTTCAAGTTGAAAGTGAATAATATTTATTTCAAAATTTTAACAAGTTGATTGTAATAAGTTATGTCCTTATATTAATCTTCGATTTACGGAAAAATAGTATGTATACCTCGTAGAAAAAGCCACATTCCCGGACTCCGTATTATCCGTCTCGGCTTAAGGGAATGTTTAGCTTTTCCTACTAGGTATACATTACTATTCTTGTAAAAAATACATTTGTAAAAAAATGTCAAATCTTTCTCAATCTATTTTCACCTTGGGATAACCTTTGACTGCATAAATACCCAAATGCGGAAACCCACACTATTATTCGCAAATAAGTAATATTTTTTGGCACGACTTCCTGCATCAATAACCCATCGCACACCACTGGAAAAACATTTGAAGGTCAAACTTAATACCATTATAGCTGAAACTGAAAAATTTAAATAATTATAGAAGACTGGTTTACAATGGCAATTAATTATTTGCCAAATTTAAATAAGTTTGTTTAATTAAGCTGATTTTTACATCTCAAATATCAATGTTGGAAACCGCTAAAAAATAAATATTTTATAGAACAATTAAAATATCAAAATATAAATTAGATTACATAGTACTAACTAGCAAGAAGTAAAATATCTTTCTATTGTTAACGTTACCAATAGAAAAATCTTCCACTTCTGGGTAGTACTATGCAATCTGATTTGTATTTTGATATCAAATTGTGTTAGACAAACTACTATAATTATCCTTTTAGTATAAGGACCTTTCAGGTGGTTCAAAAATATGTATTCTTGGATATTTAGTATAATTTTTTCTTACCAGTCACGATCACGGTATGATATGGAATACACTGTGAAAAATGATTGTAAAATTTCACAATATTTGCTGTATTTTACGCTATATAATCAGGAATTATTTTTTTCGCTATACAGGGTGATTCCTAAGTTGATACTTATTTTTTAGCTTTGTATAGAAGGCATTAAAATAAACAGTTTTTTCAAATACCTTTTTTCAGAAAACTAAAAAATAAGGTAGGTACTTACTTTCATTTATTACACTATGTATCAAATACGGTCCTGCCTAATTTAAACATAATCTCGAAGCAACAGCTGCACTTTGACGACACTCGCCGTAAATTAGCACCATATCTACTAGTTCATTGTTTTCAGATTTTACAATTGTCACGTATCCCCAATTTAAAATTAACTTGCGTCAGAAAAACACAACATAACCAAATAACTGACCACCGACCCGTGACTTGCTGATAAGACAATCAACGTAAAGTATAGCAGGGTACGTTTTGATGACTAGGCCCGCACTTAGATTTTTTACTTCTGTATCTCGCCTATTTTTACGTTTTTTGAAAAAAGGTATTTAAAAATGTAGTTAATTGTAATGCCTCCTATGAAAAGCTAAAAAAGAAGTATCATCTTAGGAATCACCCTGTATATAAACTATATTTCCATGGGTAAGTTAATATTTGTTTACGGATATTGAAAATTTAAAATTTAATGAAAATTTACCAGCCAAAAATTTTTTTTCCGCCTTTTGTTATGCAAAATTACAGCTATTGATTTTTTACAGTATTTATAATGAAAATATATTTTGAACTAATAATTTTTTGGGTTTTTGGTGTGGGATTATCAAGAGATGGCGCTTACGGCTATATAAAAGGCAAGAACGTTGATACCATCGGCTTAAGTGTAAAAACTTTCGTTTGGTATGTTATGGTATGAACACCTACCCTGTAATGATAGAATAGAACATAGAGTTCGAGACCGGTCTGCAGGTAACATGCTACCAATAGCGAAGCTTCACTTTAGGTGGTCTGAAATTTATATTTTATGCATTTTTTTTAATAATTAGTTAATTTTACAACAAATAAAAATATTAAGTCTATTTTTACAAATAATTTGTGTATTATTAGACTACTACCTAAAAAATTACATGAAATCTACGTAAATTTCTTACACAACTAATAGTGTAATATTTTTATAGTATATATTGTGGTAAAACGATAAATAGTGTAGTTATTTTTAACATTGTGTGGGAATTCGAATTTCTTGCTAGAACTATCCAATCTGATTTGTATTTGGATAATCTTACTGTGGAAAATAAAATATGACAATCCTTATATTATACGGACATTTCAGGTGGTTCGAAAATGTATTTCTGGCATTTTTAAAATGTTTGCTACCATCCAAGTAGGTTTTACGAAAGTTTTTACGAGAGTTTTTACAATACATTAAATACTTTCAAATATCTGGCTCTAAAATAATAACGCGTCCCGTAGTATTAAATATCATTCAGCTTCCAATTGTCCTACTTTAGGGTATTATATAAAAAAATTATTTCAGAACTCTCTTAAACAATCTTTCATCTATCTTGATCACTGACTTATGTCAACCTAAATGCAATTATTTGGTCCTTTATCTTGGGAATTTAGCTAACCCAGCAAGTAAGTTAAAGTTGAGAACACATAATATATGTTTTTTCATTAAATATTTATCATCGGGTGGCTTATTTAAAATTAACCAAAGTAGTGCAGAAGAGTTTTGGACTTGTATTGCGTTTACTTGTTTTTAAATCACAACGTTTCAACGGGTAAGTATCTCCAATCGTCTCCAGGTAAATGCTTTTATAAGTGTAGTAACTACAGCTTTATTTATACTAGCTGAAACTGATTTATTCGGTCTCTCTTGGTAGCGTATAGTTTATGTGTTCTATAAAACTTATTTTGACACGGAGAAAACAGTATTATGGTATCAAAGAGAAACTCATTAAATCAATGGTAAACTGTATATGCTATTCCTGAATAACTGTTCTATTTGTTTTAATGCTTAATCTATTGTTGTTTCAAAATAAGGATTATCATTTATTTAACTATAAGATCTCATTGGTTTATATGAATAGGCCATTGGTTTTCAATGAAAATATATATTTGGCATAAAAGCATTTATATTTGAACACCATTATGTTTCAATAACAAGCTATGATTATGGCAAAACAAGCTACAATGCGTTCAAATATTTATTATATTGCAGGATTACTTTTATAGTTTTAGTTCTTGAAATCCCCAACAGAACCTCAATTCTTGGTTCATGGGAGTAGATTTTTCCATGGAGATATACAATTTCTCTTATGAAAATGACGATCTCGTATTCTCAAACACATTTCGTAAGGAAAGTTTCCAATAAGACCACTGGAACTCCAGCTTAACTTCGTGGGGACATTGCGAACGAATTATTTTCCCAAGAAAATACATTCCACCACTTAAAGAATTAAGGTCCATCAGACAAATAAATCTTCCATAACACAATGCACTAATATATAACTCGCTTATTCTTACAAAATAAACAAAGCAACGACGTATAGAAAAATACTATAGGAGGCAAGACGACGACGCGACGGAAGCCAAAAGGAAAATATGTCGTTCATCCCCGCCAGGCAGTTGAAGAACCTACCTTTTCTATGATTGAATTAAACATAAGTACAATTGAAATAAAAGAAATTAAATTTATTTTAATATTTCCTAGTTACTGATTGGATAATCATTCGCTTAAAACAATATGTGTAATTTATTTATAAATTAGAGTACTTTGTACATGTATTTTAGGACAATAGTTCTAAGCGCAGTTTTCGGTGCAAATGCTTAGGTTTTGAAATACTCCTTCTCAAGTGCCATTTTGTACATTTATAATAAAGCATTCTTGTTTCTTCCTGCACTATTTTTTTATTATAAATTATCACACTTCGTCCATAAAAGATGTATCAATTAAAATGTTTACTTTAATTTTTCTCTTTAATAAATACCTAATTGTTTTTTGATTTACTATAAAAATATTTTATTGCATTGGGTTATATTTTTGTTGATTTAAAATAGCTTCAAAAAAGGAAAAACGGAACAGACAAGTATATAATAGAAAAATACTATAAAATATTATTATTTTTACGCGTTTTCCTTTAAAACTGCATCAAAAATCAATAACTAAAGAAATAACTAACTAAACCTTAATATCTATATAAAACAGGACTTTTAGAAGAAAAAGTTTAAAAACTAAACGTTTCCTACAAGACCATTTGTAATCTAAGTCAAGAATACATTATTTAATGATTGAAATTAAATGTCTAAAGGCCTTTTTACATTGGGTGCAATTGCAAGAAAAAATGCCTCTATACTAATTAGTATTATAAAAACAATCGATTAAGCTAGTTGGTAAAGCAGTGTTGAGCTAACCTTGATAAAAAAAATCGCCAGTATAATAATTCATAATGAAGATTGACATTTCAAGGTATACAAACTAGAACCGTTAATTGAATACCTCTAGACCTTGTTACTTGAACTTTTTGAAAGCCAAGGAGCAACTTATTAAAAAATATTTAGAATATTTACTTCCTCCCGATCGAGGTCAGGAAGCAGGGAAGATATACCTAGAAAGTTTATTGTTTATTATTATTTAACAATTGCGTTGTTTTTATTGTAGAACTTGAAATAATTTTACATAAATATGAAAAATATTAAATATATTGTTGCGTTAATGTGATTTAAATGCCGCAAGGCGAGACAAAGCGAGACGCTCATTGCGACAACAAAATTTTGAAACAAACTAAATAAGTAACCTGTTATTTTTAAATAACAATAACACTCACAACTGTTATTTAAAATTAACTGTTTTACCCATCTCTATACTTAAGTCCTTTTGTAGTGTGTATTTCGTTCATTAACTCGTGAGGAACCTAGTGGACGTTTACAGAATATGTCTTGTCGTCTTGTTGTGATAAAAGGGAATGCTTGGTCGGATTAGGCGCCTACGCAACACTCCTTAAAAACTTTAGGAGGTGTTGGCCCAGGGCGTCGTGCTCAAACTTCTAAGCACGATATGGAAAATTCACTCTAGTTACACCCACATTTTTACAGTAGGAAATAGCGAAAATGTTTTTTAATATAGCCAATGCAATAGTGCTTAAACGTTACCTTTTTGGTTTCTATATACATAAAACTATCGATCTTGAGATCAAAAAAGGTTTTTAAAAATATGTTCTTCAAATTTTCTATATTCTGGGCTTAGCCAATTCCTGTAAGCAACTACCGGCACCGGCCCACCCTAGAAACATGAGTGCCCACCCTGGTGCCCCCCAAAATTGATGGATCCGGTTTTGTAAGGGACTTGGCTATAAAAGTTTTGATGATTGTAGGGTATTTTCCAGAGAACTATGGGAAGCCGGCAACCTTTTTTTTTTAAGACTTGACTTAGCACAAGAGGGATGCCTTGTTTGTCGCCGCATATAGCGTTCTAGAGCGTCGGGAGGCCGGCGACCCTTTTTTTTTTAGAAGTCACTTTTATATTGCGTAGTGCCCACTCAAAAAAAAATCATCGGGCCCATTTGTGCCCTCCCATCCCAAAAATCCTGGCGCCGCCACTGCTTGTTACACAAGATTTGTTTAGAATCTTAAACAAAAACCAAAAATGTAATGAAAATAACAATATCATATTTAAAATACCAAAGTTCGTATAACCAGAAGTGATACGAAAATGCCAATATTTTAATTAAAGGGGGCACATAAAAAATTATAAACTCGCAGACCAAACAAATATGCTAATATAAGCACTTTATACAGGGTGATTCTAAATTGATACTTTTTTTTAGCTGTGTATAGAAGGAATTAAAATAAACAACATTTTCAAATAACTTTTTTCAACAAACTTAAAAATAGGCGAGATACAGAAGGAAAAAATCTAAGTGCGGGCCTAGTCATTAAAACGTAGCCCGCTATACTTTATGTTGTTTTTCCTATCTCTTATTAGTCATGCAATTTACGGGTGGTGTTGAGAAATCCACTGCGGTGTGTTTTCTGAGGCAAGTTAATTTTAAATTGGTTACACGTGAAAATGATAAAATTTGCAAACAATGAACTATTAGATATGATGCTAATTTAGGGTGAGTGTCGTCAAAGTGCGGCTGCTGCTTTGAGATTATACGCAGAACCGCGTAATAAATGAATGTAAATAGGTACCTTATTTTTGAGTTTTTTGAAAAAAGGTATTTGAAAATGTTGTTTATTTTAATGCCTTCTAGACACAGCTAAAAAAGAAAAATCAACTTAGGAATTACCCTATATAAGTTATCATTAGTCAAAATATATGGAGGGGGGGAATAAATGTCAAAAACGTTTTAAAATGTGTGAATAAAATATTTTCTTCAGATTTTACATTGTAACATTTTAAATTCTCACCCTAATACAACCAAAAAAAAAATCCTACGTTTAAAACACAAATATTTGAAGTGCCAAAGAAAAGAGAGAAGTAAAACCTGAAATGTATTTGGACTTCGCGGAAAATCGTATATTCCCAACTATGAAAAAAAAAATATATAAATAACTTATTGTCCGTTCAGACTGGCTCGTTTATTTCTATTCTTTAAACTCTGATGGGTTATTTCCACTTCTTTCATTTAAAATAAGATTCGCTTGCTCTTTGATATTCAAAGGTTTGCTTCTTGGTTTTGTTTTCGCATATGGAAAATTACTGTTCATTAAAAACTTAATAGCCCGTTGTGATTAGGGTCATTGTGCTTAAGAGAAACTATATAGACATTTTTTGTGTTCGCCATTTGATTTTTTATGTTAATAGTTTTTGTTGTTATTTATTTATTCCAAAATATCTCTCTATTTTGGTCATTTTAGAGGAGAGAGAACCTATGCACTGTAGAATTAAATAATTTTAAAATATACATTTAATAATAACTACTACGTCGTTTTATTTTTAATTTATTTCTCTAAATTATGAATTCGGTTAATTAACGCTTAGACTAACCGACGTAGAGACACATATTTTAATATTGGAATTGAAGCTTTAACTTGGGCGTCTGATACCTTTTTATTTTATACCTAACTAATTTCCGCAGTTTTTACTAATTTTGCTAAAAAATATATAGTGGCTTTGCTTATACTTTTAACCCTAATTTTACCCTCCCCTAAACCGATTTTTTCGGTGTGCTACTGGCTCTTATGACTGAAAATATATCCATGATTTTACCAAATTTTCTTTTCTGAAGTGATTTTTAGAATTAATAGAAAAAAATCACAATTTTTAAAGATTAAAAAAAAACACATTAAAGTAAATAAAACTTTTCAAGTATTTCTCTAATTTTTGGAACCATTTTCCTTTATACTACATTGCCGATATTTTTATTTTTATTAAAAAAAATATTTTTTAATATTCTTTACAATACAATGAAATTTATTTTTAGGATTTTCATTGGCTTATTCTATTTTTTCGAATTTTTTTTTCTGCATTAAAATAAATTTCCCACACCCACATAGATACCACCTTTTCATTGGAGAAAAGGTACTCAATAATTTGCATAATAGGGCCACGGTTCACTCCGATGGACAATAATTTATAAGCACTCGTGCATTTTGGCGCGCTCCAGCGACCGTTTCCGTTAGCTCAAGGCAAGTAAAGATGCAACGCCCAACATGGCTTTGATATTAACCGTTGCTATGGTTACGTGACGTCAGGTCAGTCACGCAAACATCATGTAACAATTTGCATTATGATAAAGGGCAATTTAAAAATTTCAGTTAATTCTGTAGTGTACTTAGTTGTGTGTTTTAAAAATAGACCCAATTAGTGGCATAGGCAGTTTCGTGGTAATTATGTTTTATGATTTATCTACCACGATTATCATAAAATATCAAAAAACATTTTGGTCCTACGTTTCTTTTTCATCAAATATTCCCACCTTTCATATCATAGATATAGGCATTTAAATATTTAATGGTTTGGAAGGCGAAAGAAAAATTTGATGTAAGTTAGTATGTCACGTCGCATATTTGTATTGCCAGTTCTTGTTTGTTACATAAGTAACATACTTAACATCAAACTGTATAGCGAAACGCCTAACATTGAAATATAGAAAAGACACGTGTGACTTGACTTTCAGTTTTACGTTGGAATTTAAGAGCAATCATCACCCACATACCTTCGGGATATCAAATATAAACGTGACTAGACCATGGATTTTTTTTAAATGTTACACATTTTTTAACAGCACAGTGGAGCAACAGTGCCCGCCCGCCTTCCCCAAATGGCGCCACTGTCATACCCAAGGGAATGTAGGTTATAGATTGCTCTTAAAAAGCTTTATCTCATAAAAAACAATTTTGTGTTTTCTATTATTATACATCCCGACGAAAAAAAACAATTCAAAGTTATTATTTTTCCACAATATTCACTTTCATGCGCAGATGTACCTAACTAACATGGGAAACATTTCACGACTTGAGATTTAGGTACTTTTTGTACGAAAACCCTAAGAAAAACTAATGGTGAAAGTTTAAAATACAGTTAGATACAGTGAGGGTCAGGTAGGTCATTCATTTGTTTTTTAAATCTTAAAAGTCGAGTCAAAATTAAAATTCAAACATGATAATGTTTACATAACAATTAAAATGCTTTTATTACATAACGCTAGAAACAGTAATAAATAAATTTAACAAAATGTACACCTCAGTGGTTTCTTTAATAATTTCTACTATTGTTGTTTATTGGCTAACCATGTTTAATCCACTTATATAAAATAATTTTTACATAATAAACGGTAACGTTGGGTGTATAATATATTCTTTTAACCTCCTTTTTTATGTTGTTCCAAGTTATGATAAATTATAATATTATTTTGGCAGATATTTTCAAAAAAGTAACTTTTGTGAATTTAACCATTTATCGACACAGTGATATCAAGTAAAGTAAACTACAATTTTGTCTGGCAGGACCGTAGCTAGGTGTTGACCAGTGGGGGGAGGGGGGAAGCAGGGGCAGATTTAGAGAGGAAAGTTCAAGCGTGTAACAGAAAAGCGCCGTAGGCTCTAATACACTGTATACCTAGTAGAAAAAGCTAAACATTCCCGGACGACCGTAAAGATTGTATGTCGAGGCGCAAGCCTAGACTGATAATACGGAGTCCGGGAATGTGGCTTTTTCTACGAGGTATACATAATATTTTTCCGTAAATCGAGAATTATTAAAAGGACATAACTTAATACAATCAACTAGTTAAAATTTTGAAATAAATATTATTAACTTTGTTCGCAAATAAAGAATGCCATTAAATATTTGTGTTGTATCTATGGAAACACAGTAATATTGAATTGTCAAGCTTAACCACATTTTAGTTTACAAGTAGCCGTACAGAAATAATATTTTCTTACAGTACAATAATAAATATTTCCTAACAGTTATTTTCCGTTGCCTAGCGACGACTAAGTAAAAGGAAATATTGACTTTTTCTTTCAGAAATGTTATCAAAAATGTTAATATTTCCGATCGATTTTCGGAAAAAAAAATTTCTCATATTAAGTCAGAATGAACTTTGACTATAAAAGTTATTAATTTGATTTAGAATTAATTTGGTTATTTAAATTTTTTTTCTTATTTCTTGATATACTGCCTATGCCACGTCCACAAATATATTTTTTATATATATTTTCATTAGGCATAAACATTCTAAGTCTCTAGATTTACACCTTGTGGTCTGAAGGAAGTTAATTTTAGGTTTGATACCGTTTAGACACTGTAACGACGGCGCCAGCAGTGTAAGTCATGCAAAAGTGATATAATCAGAATAATATTTAAAGTTTAGGGTACTCTGATCAATGATGTGAAGAGTACAGCGTAGAGCCATTGGTTGGTTAGTAGGATCTAAAGTATCGTTATTCATATTAAATTTATTTTGAGTTGTTTATTTTTACGAGCTTTATGTTTTTCTAAAGTGGTGATGGAGGGTTTTTGTTTTGTCATGGTGTCATGTCCGATTCTAATGACGAAAACAGTATTAACAAAGAGTAATTGTTTGCAAGATTACCGGACTTGATCCCATTGGATTATTTCCTTAGAAATTGTATATGAAGACCTCATAGAAGACATGGTAGATTTTGCAAACAAAATTGACGCATCTTGCTTTCTTTCAGATGAACTCTTTTAAACCCTGCAACTAGAAATTAGTTTTGCAACTGCAATACAAAAGTACCAATATTGTTATTTTTGAAATAATAATTTAATAAATCATTTAACTAAATTGATCCGATGATGATATTTCACAGACGAAACGTTTAATTAAAGTTTCCAAAGTGAATTATAATAGAGCCTTATTTATTTTTAGATATTATAGGTCATATAAGATATGGTATAATAAATTGGCTATTCAATTGATTGTATCTTAAAACCGTTTGGAGATATTAAGTTTGAGTAAAAAACAAAAATCTCTTAAAATTTAACGAACTTCTAAAATATATTAAGTACTTTAACGTACCTGCCATCGATTGAAATTTTTATGGCGTCGCGACACCTGGGTATCTGGGTAATCACTGGCGTCTATATTTTTTACTCCAAAATTAATCCAAACCGACTACACGTCCAAAAACCTTTGTACAGAAATTAATTATCCTAATTCGTTTTACAGATATAAGCATTGCAAATTTTAAGTAAAATACTCTGTATAATACATTTACTTTGTGTAAATTTAAAAATCTGTTACAAGAGAAACAAATGATAGAAGAGTTTTGGACTTGCATTGTTTTTAAATCACAACGTTTCAACTGGTAACTATGCTCCAGTACACATAGCTAGTATAAATAGAACTCTAGTTACTGTATTTATTTAGTATTCACCTGAAGACGACTAGAGATGCTTACCAGTTGAAACATTATGATTTAAATGCAATAAAGACAAAGTAAGTCCAAATCTCTTCTATCATTCAAGAAACATCATTGTCTCCAACCCTTAAAGAGACACAAGAGAAACATAATTTGATAAATCGCAGGCGCGTAGAACAAGAAAGAAAAAAAAAATTTAGTATTTAAATGACTTGAAATGAACTGTGGAAGAAGCAGATATAATCCCTTTAAGTTAGTTAATAGATAAGTATCTTCTAAAAAAATTCTCAATTATTTTTTTTAGTAAAAAAATGTACCCATATTTTGATACTGTATACGAGCTTGGTAAATCGTATGGCCCAAGTTGAACAGCCGAGAGAAAAAATTAGAATTATCAAGCAATTAATACTCTTTTAAATCTCTGATCAAACAAGTGGGTTTGGTTTGTTCTCTTTTCAAAATGTTTTTTTTTCAGAACCGCCGGTGTTAAGGGAAGCATTAAAATCAATAATAGACCCAGAGACAGGAGAGCCTTTACAAAAATGTCGGCGTACATTATGCAAGAAGACATGATACAACCTAGACTCACTGTGCGAGAATCTATGATTTACGCTGCACAATTAAAACTGGGACATGCAATTAGCCATGAAAAAAAAGAAGCCGTGGTAAGTTTTGTATTTAAACATAATAATAATCATAAATAGTAATCCATTTATTTTTTTTAAAAGTTAAAAAACACGGATACATTTTGTTGTTGTTTTTTGCATTTCTGTGAATTTTACATTTTATCCACACATCCACATGTTGGACACTAATCCAAGTTTAATTTTTCGAATGCAAATACATGTAGGTATTGTCCTAGCTCGTCATGATGAGAAATAATTTTTTTCTTGTGAAAATTTCACATCTACTTTTTCTAATCAATCAGAAGATTTCATTTTGAATTATTACCATGTTAACAAAAAATATTTCCAGAAATACTCATGCTCTCTGATCTGTGTGGAAATTGCATCCGTTTTGAAAATTGCATCTGGAAATATCCCGGGGATAATTGTCATTTTTAACATTTATAGTTTCAAAACATCAAAAAAGCCGCACTGTCAAAATTCAATCATCACATCAAAACATAACACGTGCATAAAATATTTCCTAATGGAAATTTTTGAAAATTTGGTCTTTAGCCAATTTTTTTTTTAAAAAGCATTCGTGCATTGCACCAAAGAAAAAATCCCTCACCTTGCGGGTTCGGGATTTTTTCAGGTGCAATGCATTCATGCTTTTGTTAAAAAATTGGTTTCAGACAAAATTTTCAAAAATTTCCGGAAATATTTCATGCACTAGTTATATTTCTACTGGAAATTTCCCTGTCACTTTCGTCAAAATAATGACACGAAATGACAGAATTAAATTACTTGTCGAGGCAAAAGGGCATATTTTTTGTTGTGAAATTTTCTTACCGAATCTACCTCGAGCTTGAATTATAAATTATTATTAAATAAAAAATTGTTATTTTATCTCTATTTCCCCAAAGAATTCAATATTACTTTTGACCCATTTGAGAGCGGTAAGGTGGAGGGGCGGGGAGAAGGGAGCAACTAGAAAAGTGACATAAAAACATAGAAGTGTTTTCCAGCTCTAAATATCCCGGCTCTAAAAACATTTCTACTCTCAAAAGTGACTTCTAAAAAATACTGACCTTTCATAAACTTTTCAATTTTCAAGACGGCTCATAGTAATCAAAACACCCAATATGTGAGCCTTGGGGGGGGGGGGGGGGGGGGGGCGAACTTGCCTTCTCCTCTCCAATGCAAATAAAGTTAAAGGAAGAAATAAATATGCATACAAAAATGGGCTCTTTCCCAATTCTCATATTTGATAATTTTTGCATTTAAATTGTTGTTAAGTTGGTCCTATAATAGGAGTTTATCATCAATAAAACTATTGCTAGGAAACCATGAATTTTTTGCAATTGATAACATGCACAATTTTCAAAACGTAAAACTGGCGCTCGATCCGATAAAAATTTATGGTGAGTATCGTTACCGATCTTTCACTTGTCATGTCGGTATTTTTGTTTATATCCCACTTACCGATATATGGTGGAATATTGGTGTACTTTTGTTTAAAATAATTTTTCTTTTTATATATTTCCTCATAGAGCAGAAAGATTGACGAATAACTTGGGTTAGACTTTTTTCAACTGTTATTTCATTAGCTGGTCTTCTATAAATAATTTCGGTGTTGCCACATGTAAAACTTTTTATGCTAGTTTAAATAATATATTTTGTACCCAGAACTTTATTAATACTTATTTTAAGACAAAAGACATTTTGGAAATAATATGTCCATTTCAGACAATTATTTCTATTGAATTACTTTTCAGACTCTTTCATTGTATTATTATTATAATTAAATAGAGAACATTGGCGACATTGTCAAGCTGCCGTTTTCATGACGTATATTCGATAAAGTCCGTGTTTTTGTTCCAATCGTTTTTTTTTCTGGTTCAAAATATCAAAAAATACAAACACAGAAAAATTTTGTTTTGTTGTTCCGTTATACAGGGTGATTGCTAAGTTGATACTTCTCTTTTAGCTGTATATGGAAGGCATTAAAATAAATAACAATATTTTCAAATACCTTTTCTCAAAAACCTTAAAAATAGGCGAGATACAGAAATAAAAAATCTAAGTGCCTGCTATACTTTATGTTGTTTATTTTATTAGTCATGCAATTTAAGGGTCGGTAGTCAGTTATTTAGCAATACGCTGCGGTGTGTTTTTCTGAAGCAAGTTAATTGTAAATTGGTGACACGTAAAAATGATAAAATTTGAAAACAATAAACTAGTAGATGTGGTGCTAATTTACGGTGAGTGTCGTCAAAGTGCATTATACGCAGAACGCTTTCCCTTGCGGACTCATCCTACATCCAGAAGTTTTCTTAATGTTATTTAATGGGCATGTTAGGCAGGACCGTATTTGATCCAGAGTGTAATAAATGAATGTAAGTACCTTAATTTTGAGTTTTTTGAAAAAGGTATTTAAAAATGTTGTTTATTTTAATGCCTTCTACAGCGTGTCCAGAAACCATCTTAACATATGGGAAACTTTTTTATTTTAACTTTACGAAAAAAAATTATTCTTCATAAAAAGTTCTGCTTGTTGATAAAATAACATTCAAATCAAAAGTTTTGAGCCAGCACATACGGGGTTTTCAGAAAGTCAATAATATTAATACCGTAAATGGAAAACTATATATTTAATAATTTTAATTACAAAGTACAATAATGAAATACTACACTAAGCTTCAACATGACCACCGTTTTTTTCCATACAAACGGTTGTACGTCGTGAAAATTCCATTACTGCATTTCTAACCATCTGAGGGGAAATTTCTTGGACACATTCTCTGATAATTCTCTCTAAATGGTTATGTTCTCGAAAGGTCTGTGGGTATACACTTTTTGTTTTAAAAATCCCCATACGAGAAAATCCAGAGGTGTTAGATCAGGTGACCTTGGTGGCCAAGCAAATTCTGATCTTCTTCCAATCCATTTCTGTGGAAATGTCCGGTTTAAGAATTCTGTCACTCTTGCAGAGCTGTGGCATGGAGCGCCGTCATGTTGAAACCAAAGTGTTTGTCTTATATTCATTGGTAGTCCATGAAAAAATTCAAATAATTCCGTGTCCAAAAAGTTCAAGTAAATTTCACCGGTAATATTTTCTCGAAAAAAGTACGGCCCTACAATTTGGTTCCTAAAAACGCCGCACCAAACATTTGTCTTGAAAGAATACTGGTCACGACACTCAATTACAAAATGGGGATTCTCATCACTCCACCACCTACAGTTTTGAGAACACACTACTCCATTTGAGGTGAACATCGCCTCATCTGAAAACAATATTTTTCTTGTGAATAGTGGGTCATCTTCTACCTCACCTTAAAACCAAGAGCAAAACAAAAATCGTGAATCAAAATCTCTAGGCTGCAGTTTGTGAAGAAATTTTGGTTTGTATGGGTAAATTATTTTTCCTTAAAATAACTTGGGCAGTGGACTTTGTAACAGGTCGTGGAACAGTTTGTGAAATATTTCTCAATGAGATTTTAGGATTTTCCACGACAGCTAGCAAAACTACGCCAAACCTGATGCTTGTCAGAAAATTTATTACTTACAGATCCGGAATTTTTAAATTTATTAAAAATATCTCCAACCGTTACATGGCTACTAATTTTATTTGGATATCTTGCATTAAAAATTTGAGCAGCCTCTCTGTACGTCTTGTAGTGGTCTCCAACAATTAACACTATTTCAACTTTTTCCTCGATTGTAAATTTAAGCACCATATTTAATTAAAAGGAAACTGTCAGCCTTGACAAATGAAACAATTAGTTGTCATGGTTTCATTTAGTTTTCCAAGGCGTGCTGGACCTACTAAACGAGAATGAATACCGCTTCTTAAAATCTTGTAAATGGGCGTAATTTCATATTTAAACGTGGTTTTTAGTTCTGATCAACTTTTTTTAATAACAATTTTCGATATTATCAAAAATAAAGGTACTTTACTTTTAAGTTTAATATTTTTTGACTTACCCCGTATACGCCTGAGAGAATTTAATATCTGATAGTTGCATTTTAGGTTTTAGACCATGCAGAACTTTTTATGAAAAATCATTTTTTTTCGTAAAGTCTAAAATAAAAAAGTTTCCCGTATGTTAAGATGGTTTCTGGACACGTTGTATACACAGCTTAAAAAGAAGTATCAACTTAGGAATCACCCTGTATACTACAACCAAAATTAGTGAAAAAGCCCATTGCTGGCACCATCCCTTTTTTCCTACAAAATTACGGCAAAACAGCATTTAAGATGAAAATGTATACATACTAATATATTGAGGACAGTGGTACAAAAATTTCCAAACAAAATGTTTTTATTTATCACAATCACCCGTGCATATAAATTATCATCGCGCCGAAATTTAATTAGTTTAATATTATGTCAAATAAACAAATCTAAATTTCAAATTTTAAAATAAGATAAACTGCATGTTGTAAATAAAGTGCGTGACACAGTATTAAGTAACGGATAGACAAACGACAGACACAAATATAACGTAACTGGCAAACGTGGACGGGCACAATTTATTATTAAAACAGTTTCCTAAAAAAATGTTTTTTGCATGTATCAAAGAGAATAATTCCCTGGCAGATCTGGCAAAAGTACGTAGACTGATCGCTATTAATGGCGAGCAACAGAGGTAAACAATCTGGGTCCATCAATAATAAGTCGTTGGTCATATCAATGTTTACACAAAAAATATTTTTAAACCTATAATTTAAAAATAATTTTTAAATATTGCCTATTTATACTAACATAAAAATATATCGAAAAAAAAATTCTGAAAATCCATTATATGAGAAAGACAGTTCCAGGAAGCATTTATCGATGTCTTTAAACTGAAGTAATTCGTATGTCGTAATTTGAAGAATTTTAGTGTCATCGGAAGACAACTAAGGCTTATTTTACATGCAATAATAAACTCTTTAATAACTTGCTTATAAAAATTTAAAATGTTTTACTTTCTTAGTTATTTTGCTATTACGTGGCAGATCAGATCAGGTACCTGGTGCCTCCCTTAATTTACAAGAAAACACTACAAGATTTTTATTAGCCCTATTTTGCATTTACAGGTTGAAGAAGTCATTCAACTTTTAGGTCTAGAAACATGCTTCGAAACCAGAAGCGAATATTTATCTGGAGGACAAAGAAAACGTCTGTGTGTAGCTTTAGAACTTGTTAATAATCCGCCTGTAATATTTCTTGATGAACCAACCACGTAAGTTTTAAATTTGTATATAGAATGTAAGTACTTCAAAAAGATGCAAATCTGTCAGACCGAATTTGTTATTTTTTATATTTGAATCAAAACATTTATCTCAAAGCCTATGCATACACAAATTTATCCTCAAGAGTGCACGAAATGGTGCGAAACTTAAAGATATAAAATATATTTTATATATATATATACATACAGGGTGTTTTTTAATTGAGTGCCAATACTTAAGGTTGTAAATCCTTGGGTAATTTTAAGAAGAAAAGTTAATATTAACATATGTCCTAAAACTTTTCATTTTTGAGCTACAGGGTGTTAACCTTTTTTTAAAATATAACTTTTTTATCATAATTATTATATCACTCTTAGATATTTTTATGAAATTTTGAACACACCTCTTAATCATTAAGAAGCATTTTTGAACTTAAAAGGTTTTTTAAATTTTTACCAGTGACGTCCGTACAGGGTTTGAACTGAATATTTTTAAAGAAAAAAATGGTACGCCACTGATTTTTCTAAAAACCAAACTTATACTTAAAATCCTCATTTATTTGGAAGCAAATTTGGTCCATAGACTTACTTTCGTATGATGCACCCTTTTTGCATAAAAAAATAAAAACGAAAAGACAATTTTTTTCTTCGGTTCATTGAGACTGATTTCGATATTTCTTTGAAATGAAAATAAATGAGCTTTAGGACATATGTTAATATCAACTTTTCTTCTTAAAATCACCCAAGTATTCACAACCTTAAGTATCGGCACTCAATTAAAAAACACCCTGTATATTATATTTAAAATATATTTTAAGAGATTTTTGGGCAAATGCCCTTTCTCTTTTCAAAAATCTCCAGTTTTCCACTCCTTTCTAGACAATTACTACAAGATTTAATGCATAAAATGTATATTCAAAATAAACGTTTGTACTTACTTGCTTGCTTTTTTAGTTTTTTCAACTGGTAAATCCATTTCTTAAGATTATTTTTTGGATTATTAATGGCTTTAAAATTGTTTTTTTTTTCGTTGTGTTTTGCACAGAAAATAAAAGGGTTTGTTATGCAAGGGCTATGGTTTAGAAAAAAAAATTGTCTATTTTTATTAATAAATATATCGGTATTCGTCTGTTATTCTGCAAAAGATCAAATGTGAGAAAGATTGATAATTCAGTGATTTTGTGTAAATATAAAAAATGACCTAAATCGACTTATATCTTATAGTGTAATTGGGTTCATGGATTTGCCAACGAAATCAATTTTTCTTTAATTATTTTTTATTATCTTTCTCACAACTTCATGGCCAACTAGAAAGACAGGTTATAATGCCCAATTTAAATATTTTTTAAAAATTTTTAGTATGAAATTCGGAAGTTGAGTCGTAGAAAAAATATACTGTACAACGCGAGTGGATTTGTCCAATGTCCATATTGCTTACTTCCTCGTGCAATTTGGACATCAGATCTACTGTTGTACAAACTACAATTAGCCTTTTGTCTATAGTAAAATTATACACCAGTTAGTAACCTACGTTTAGTAAAAAATATGTTTTCCGAAAATCGATCGGAAATATTGACTTTTTTGATAACATTTCTGAAAAAAGTCAATACTTCCTTGTTAGGCAACGGAAAATAACTGTTACGAAATATTTATTATTGTACTGTAAGAAATAGTAGATTCTGTAACGAGGTTGGAATGAAAATTTGATCCGAGTGGAAGACCCGAACGCGAGCGTAGCGAGCGTGAGGAACCACGAGTATCGAATTTTCATTCTAACCGAGTAGCAGACTATATTTTCTCCACGACCAAAAATACTATTCGCAATATTTGTAATTTCAGGTGGAGTATTATCCAGTTCCATATCTGATTCATCCGATTTTTCACTCATATTTTGACTTGCACTAAAATTTGTCTGCTGACATTGACAGTTTCAAAATGCATGGCAACCTCTATGTCGTTTAGATCAATTACAGAATATTCATTCCGTATCTTGCTATGGAATGAAAATACACGCAAAACGCATAAGAAGCAAGTGTTTCTGAATAAATATTCCAACTCAAGAGCGAGAATTTGTACATTCTATTATCAAAAATGATTTTGGAATTATTGCATTCAGTAATGGTCGTGGAGAAATATTATTTGTGTGCGGCTACTTGTAAACTAAAATGTGTTAAGCTTCGATTTACGGAAAAATATTATGTATACCTCGTACCAGTCATTCCCGGACTCCGTATTGTCAGTCTCCTAAAGTCTATTTATTTTCTACTGGCAGGAAATAAAAACAAATACACGTGGACTTTCGATCTGAACACAGTATTCAAAAGTTAATAAAACCTATAAAGCAGCCCGATTTTAAACAAGATCAAAATACAGAAGTCTAAATAAATTTTTTTTTAAAATAGATCATCATTTAGTGCAAAATAAAGCTACAATATAATCGGAAAACGTGTTTCAAATGCAAAAGCTGACCTTTTGAGAAAAAATAATTATAAATATAATATCTCTATATCTGTGTATAATCCCAGAAAAAGCAAGGTTTCAGTTGAATACTTTTTTAGGCAGTTTTATATCAAGAGGGATTTTTTGTCTTATCCTTCAAAATTTGTCTTCTTTTGAAATCCATCTGCGGACATAACATATACCCTTCAAAATTGCTCGTCTAATTATACCAAGATGTTTATGTCTACTTTTAATTGTCAAGTGCCACGTTTCTACCCGTCCAAAAATTTAGGTCTAGTTACGTGTCTGATCGTTGGCTGCTTGTTCTATGAAATTATCAGTACATTGTTTTCTTTTTAGGGGCCTAGATAATGTGGCTATAAAACAATGTATGGAACTATTACAAAAAATTACAAAAATGGGCAGGACAGTTATTTGTACCATTCATCAACCACCAGCCTCACTGTTTCAAAATTTTAATCAGGTAAATCTAGGAATGGAAAATATGAAATTTTCAATTTCAATTAGCTTAAGTGGGTCTGATCGCTCTAAAATTTCCCATGTTAAATTGCGTTTTGCAAGATCTTGAGATTTTTCGACAGGATTCGGTTCAAGAGAACGCAATGTTTTTAATATGCAGGGTGTTTTACGGTGGATAAAACGTTAGACGTTTATCGAAAACAGGTAAAACATATAACATTTTGTACGAAATATACGTGGAATTGTGCATAAGCAATTAGAAAATAATATAATATATAGGGTGTTCTATTTAAAATGACGATGTTGCCACCTGTTTCAGGCAGAAGCCGCAACGCCGCATTACTTAAAATTTTTTAAAACGATAGACCATGGCTGTTTATCTGAGCAACCAAATTTTTGAAGAAATATCACCCGTTTAAATCAAAAACGTCAATTTTTGGAATGTTTATTGAAGAAAAACAAAGAATAATAAAATGTAATTGTAAGCTTTAGACCAATAATAACTGTAGACAGACAAAGTATTCCACTCATAAATAAACTGTTGCGTGTACATAGTCACAAAATATATAGCTACTATATAAAGGTAAATTTGCGATACAAGTAAGTTTTCCAGTGGCGAATCTGGGGAGGAGGGGCTATGAGACTGCAGTCCTCCTCCCCAAACCCATTCGAATAAGCACCTAAGAGATGAATTTATGATAGTGAATAAAAAGCGGATGAAATGGATGGGATACTACTTAGGGCACAATTCATCAGGCCACGAACAGGGCCAATTTTATTCTCACCTTCAAAATGTTATTTTGGAGGTGTTTTTTTATTAAAAAAACACTTCTTCAAATAATATCAGAATATCCAAAAAGTTTACATTAAGTATTCCACGCTGAAAACATTCTACACATGTGACAGCTGATCGTTGCATATTGACTAAAGAATTGAAAGCCGCCAGAAAGGGTTGGCAACGATCCAATCTCAAATATAACATACGCGACGTTGTCACGTTGACAAACTTGATAAGGATGACAGTATTACTGTCAAAATATTAACATGTAGGTTGTTAAAAAATTTTACAAACAGAATAAGGTGTATGGCGTTGCTTACCTACTACTTACATCCTAACATGTTTAGTGCAGATCGACAACATAGTGTTGTGATCAGAACCTTGTTTTTACAACAGTGGGTATATTTTTATTCTGTAAACATCGGACGTCCTCATGGCCAAATGTTAATAGTAGTTCATCAAATGCGAATGTATGATTTTTTTAAATTAAAAACACAACAAATTAAACTAAAAGAAATGATCAATTTTACATGAATGGTTCATGGTCATGGCATGAAATTAGTCGTCGAAAACATACACTTATTGTTAAAATAAGGAAACGACAACACTAGTTTTCCAGCTTTACGTATTTTTGTTCATATTTTACTTAGTAACGTTTGGATTTTATCAATCAAGGGCGTCGATAATGTTTTCTTTTGGGGGGGGGGGGGGGGGGGGGGGGGGTAACAAATTAACAAGATAAATTTTCAAAACATTTTTATTGTTTGTATGCCTTTCGGATTTTGGGATCAAATCGAAAGTGATTTCTAAAAAAAAAAGAAAAAAAAATAAAAAAAAGTCGTCGCTCGAAAATAACATACATCTGATTTAAGCTTTTGCCGGGATTATGTTTATAACTTATAAACATGAGTGCCCACCCCGGCGTCAAAAGCTTAAATCAGTTGTATGTTATTTTCGAGCGACGACCTCTTTTTTTTTTAGAAATCACGTTTCTTTCGTCAAGTGTAGGCAAATTTTTTTTTTGTCAATCTTGGGGGGGGGGGGTTATTACCCCCATTCCCCCCCCCCCTTATCGACGCCCTTGTTATCAATTTGTATTTTGCAGCCATAAATATGAGAAATTAACGTTGTGTGAATGCAACTTAGAAATGAGCTCTCTAGGTTGTAGTTCATTTTTTTGAGAAATTTTCTGTTTAGACTGTCGTTTTTTATTCTTAAGTTGAAAAAAGGCAAACAAAGCTAAAATAGAGATATTTAGTTACAGTTTTCTTTAAATTAGTTTAAACATTATTAAATATAAGAAAAATGCATTTTTGTGTTTTTCTATTTTGTTTTATATAATATCGTGCTAATATTTTATTGTGACTCTTCAGGTCATTTTATGAATAAACGTGTATATGAATATGATAACGTTCATTCAGGTTGATCCTGTTACCCTATATAACAATGGTACAAGACAATGGGGAAAATAAATCAGAGTTCGCTTGTGACAAAAAATGTGTAATTTGTTACTTCTTTTAACCCAAACTTTTCCGTTGGTGTAGTTGACATCGTGTAAAAATAATCACAATATCCACCGCAAATCGTCATTAAACTGTTTCTGTATTTAAATTTAAATTAAAGTTTTGAACAACATCAATAAATTATGTCATCCTTGCTTTAAATTTAGTAAACATGTGATAATTAAAAAAACAAAAAGTAATTTACCAATGGAATAACGAACAATAATAACGAATTTTAATATTTTTAAATGAAATCTTATATTTTTTTTTATATACCAAGGGCGGAGGTGGATATTTGTTTTGTGGGGCTCCCACCCAATTCTAAAATTAACCATTAGAAAATATGGTTTCCTGCAACTACCTTTGAAAATGAGAAAAGAGCACGGTTAATTTGGCTAGAAAGTGCCGTATATCACACGTGTGTTGAAAAAAAATATTTCAACACTAGTGTTAAAATATCAAGGCAAACTATTTAATTTAAACATATGGTGATAATTTAACAGAACACCCCTATTTATTAAAAATAACAAATTTTAGACATCAGTAATTGTAAGGTGTTTAAATTATTTATCATATATTTGTCGAGTGATTCAAAATTAGAGTGTAAAAATACGCCATCTGAAATTATAAAAAATGTTAATAATATACTGGAAAATCTATTACCAAAAAAACAAATCGCGCTGAAGAGAGTGTCATGTATTAAACAAAAAATCTTTATCGCTAGCGATAGCCTACAGATCACAAGGTCACATGTTCAAATCCCATCAGGAGTATTTGACTTTTTTTTTACAAAAACATTAAATAATTTATAGAATTATTTTGAATTAAAATCTTCCTGATTGGGTAGATTTTTTAAATTTATGTTTATTACATCTTTCCTTGATTAAATTTAAAATTTTTAATTCTGGTTTTTCTAGAAGTCAATCCAGGATTAGTTCTTCCTATGATACATATAATATGAAAAAATTAAAAAGTTAAACCACAAATAAAGGAAAAGCCTATTGACAAACTATGAAACCAGATATTAAGTGGGACATAATCCTAAGTATGCAAATTTCAACACTAGTGTCTATATTTTTTTTTCGCACTAGCGTTGAAATATTTTTTTCACAAATCAAAGGCTTTTTAATAATTCTTTGTGGTCGTAGGAAAAATAGTGTACATTACTCGTGTGAAAGTGATTATTCTCAAAACTCGGAGAATTTCCGCACTCGGCTAACGCCTCGTGCTAAATATCTCCTCGTTTGAAAAGTATCACTTTCATCACTTATGTGATATACTATTTTTATTCACAATTAGTGTCGGGTTGCACAAAGAATTTTAATAATACTTAACTAACCAGCAAGTTTGACTGTGACATACATGACATTGGCAGAAAATTTTCTCTTAATCATACTGGCCTTAATAAAAAATTTACTAATCCGGCATCTTTGATTCTGTGTTCATTATACCTGTCGATGTCAGTTATGTCACAGTTAAACTCGCTGATTAGTTACTTCTTGTTTAAAATATTCTTGCAATCCGACATAAATGTTTAAATTTTATATTACCTAATTTTAACAACTCTATGTTATTTCTATCTAGGTATATGTATTGGCAAAGGGATACTGCGTTTACAATGGATCACCGTCAAAATTGGTATCTTTCCTAGCAAATGCCAATTGTTTGTGCCCGCCAACCTACACACCAGCCGATTATAGTAAGTAATTATATTCTTATCAGAGAAATAACTCTTCTAGCCAAACTTAGGAGTTTTTTAAATTTTATGTAGCTATGTATAAAAACAATGTTTTTAGCTGTCGGACAGAAAACCGAGCTCTTAAGCTGTAGCTATATTTTTATGTGTGCCCTTTTTTTTACTAAAATATAACGATTTCCTAAAACTTCTGGTTATAACGAAAGTAGCTGTCAACTTTATTTTAAATATGATGAGTAAAGTTGCAACAATGGAGTTAAAATAGCAAAGCGTCGCATCGCACGGGCAATAACAAGCAACATAAGAAACCCCCAAACTGCTGCGAACGGTCGGAAATTTTTGCGAGCTGTCTACCGTTGCGGTGTTGATTTGGTTTTATTAAATTGGGATGCCACTTACCTACGGAACAGCGTCGCGAGATGGACAACGTTTAATATAGAACGTTCCTTTTCAAACTAGGGGCTCGCACGGCGACATAAAGTATTTTGAGCAATATTACGTCAATGCTGAGTACAACTTTTTGTAATGTATTTTTAATTTGTAAAAATGGGTACGCCTATGGTTCGAATACAAATGTTTAAGCTTTTTTCGGATTTTAATTACGATCCGTGAACCGTCTGTTTTGTTTTGGATCAGTCCAAATCTTCCTTAAGATTAAGATCGGACTCATCAGCCATCATCTATACGCTGAGGACACGCAAAAATATAAATATAATTATTATATTGTTCATTTGATAACTCAGACCTTGACGCTGTTAACACCAGTGGCGTTTTTAAGGGGGGGGGGGGGGGGAGGGGCTGCCGGGCTGACATGATTTCTGAAAAAATCATCAATTTTGGCGTGTTGAGCAATATTTACTTTATTTTTAATCATGAAAAACCGAGCCCAAAAAACGCTGGTTAGTCATACATACGTCTTATGTTAAAATTTTGGATTGCACCAATATTCATATTTTTCACAAATATAAAAAATGTTTTTTTTAATAGAGAGCCAGCTAGGCATATAAAAAAAAACATTTACAAAAACAAATTTAATCCAACCATGCAGAGGGTGAGAGGTAATAATTTAATTTATAATAGTAGTTACGAATTAAACGAACTATGGGCGTGGCCCCGGAAATTTCTCCGACTGTCCCTTTCTATAGAAAAAAAAATATCCTACATACGCCCATTGAGGACTGAGCCCCTCCCGAGCATATTTTCTGGCTACGCCATTAGTTAACACCAATATTAACTCTGATCTACAAAATATAATTAATATTTTTAAGGATCATCAGCTTAAAATTAATCCTTCTAAATCAAGTATTACTTTATTCGGTAACGAAATAATGAGAAATCACGCACAGGATATTTTAAATATCACCATCGATAATGTAACTATACCTTTCAAAAATTTATCCAAAAGCTTGGGATTGATAGTGGATTCTGACCTTTGTTTCAGGCAACATGTAAAGTCTAAGGAAAAGGAGACATTTTGTACCCTTAAACTAATTTATAATCATCGACACTATCTTACCACGGAAATAAAGAAACTTCTTTGTGATAGTCTTGTTTTGTCTCACTTTAATCATTGTGATGTGGTCTATGGACACTGTATTTATAGTGCCAATTCGCGCAGAATCCAGAAGGTGCAGAATTCGTATTTGCGGCTTATCTATGGTGTGAATCGGAGACAAAGAGTCTCTCGTTTTCCTTATGATGCGGGATGGCTTAACATGCATAACCGGCGAAGGTTACACTTTGCTCCTTTTTGCTTTAAAGTATTGAAAACTAAATCTCTTTCGTACCTATTTCGCAAGATTATTTTTAGAAACGATATTCACAATTTAAATCTACGAAGGAACAATATCATTATCATTCCTCGGCACAGAAAAGAGACGTTTAAGCGATCCTTTGTTTATAATTTTGCTTCTTGCGTCAATTTTTTGGATGCCAGTAATGTTGACAGTTCGGCTAATGTATTTAAAAATAAATATAAGAAACGTTTTCTATTAAGTCTGTAGGATTTTGCACTGAATGGTTTTTTCTTTAATTAACTGCTCTTTTGTTATTTTACCATATTTCTATTATATTAATTATATATTATATTTGTTATGTATTATTTGGATTGCTATTGCCATAAACCTAATCTTTTAATTTCAGCCTTAAAATATTTAAGTTATATTTGACTTAAGGCCTAACCAGTGTCTGGTATTATTTTATAATACCAGCTGTCTGCAAATAAAGGCCCATTATTAACCATTAGATACATATTTCTTGTTACGAATTATTCGTATATACAGTCAGTGGGGTAGCCAGGTAGGGGCGCGAGGGGTCTATGGCCCCCCGCCCCCTTGCGTTTGGCGCCCCTTTGGTCCCGTACATAATAAACCTTATTATTTAGTCTATTTCGTTGGCACCCTTTTTTTTAAAGTTACATTAAAGAGAACGATCATAACCTTCTTTTTAGACGTTTTCGTTATGGAGAGGTAGCGGCGACCTTTTTTTTTTTTTTAGAAAAGTCACACCCCTCTTAAGAGTCCTGGCGCCGCCCCAGTAGTTAAGCGCCCCATCATATGCTTGCCCCCTCCGTCCTCAAAGGCTGGCTACGCCACTGTATACAGTGTACACTTCTGGTTGAGAATAAAATGTTTATTATTATTAAAACCGCTCAGATCCGATATATTAAATTCTACAGGCGAAATAAATCAGAGTCGTCTAACTTCCAAAGTCACTTTCAAAAAATGGATCTTTTAATCATGAAGCTACAAAATACAAAGATGTTTCAAATTTTTGTATTTGTAGAAATAATTTTAGTTTCATTTGCAAAATGTTTTTACTAATATTGACTTAAACCGGTCTTAAAATTAAAACTAATTATTACTATCTAATTGGCGATATAACGATAAGTCTAGGTGCTACATCCGTTTTTATTGATATTAAAATTCTGGTATAAATTAATAAATTAACACTTACGTAAAAAAATCACACTGTAATCAATAGATGTTTTAAGTATTGACTAAAATACAGGGTGGCCCCGCTCTCCTCAGGATTCCATAACATTTAAACTACAGAACTTTTTAACATTTTTTAAAAACAAAGTCATAGTCACACAGTCAGAGTCATAAAGAGGCTTTAGATTTACAATTTAAATTTATTATACATTTATTATACAGGGTGTCCTAAATAGTTATGGTATATCCATGCAACATGCATTTTTTTAAAATAGATTACCCTATTTATAATATTATTTAAAAAAATAATCTTGACTTTGATTTATTAAGTTTAAATCGAAATAGAACCAATGTTATACCTTTAAACATTACATAGGGGAGAAGAGGGAGACTTGATCCCCAAATTTTGTTTTTTGCTGTAAAGTTTTCTGTAGTTGATTAATAGCAACCATTTATTTGATAACATACGTCAATTATATTGTTATTTAACATATACTTGAATAATCATTATTATTTTTTTTGGAGACGAAGTTATTAAAAAATTTATAAAGCTATGCAGAATGATCCAGTCCAAGTTCTGGGTGACTTGTTCACCCTTTCTGGGAGACTTGATCATGGGGATTAAATGTTCTGACCGTGCAGTTTAATAAATGAATGTTAGCTTTATAAACAATTAGTCAATATAAGGTAGGGATTTTATTGCTTTATTTACAATAAGAAAAATCTAGCCTTAAATTCAACAAACAAAAATTTTTTTATTATTATAGAAGCGTTTTGGACTTGCATTGTCTTTATTTGTTTTACATCACAACGTTTCAGCTGGTAAGTATCTTCAGTCGTCTTCAGGTGAATACTATTTAGTAATGTTGTGCAGTAAATGCCAGCGGCGGCACCAGGGGGAGGGGGGGGTGGACCGAGGCCCACCCTAGAAAAATGAGTGCTCACCCAAAATTGATGGATTCGATTTTGTAATGGAGGAATTTCCGGTGGAGTGGTATGGCATGTTATTTTGAAGAGAACGATGACCTTTCTTTATTTAGATGTCACTCGGACAAGAGGGCAGTTTTACCCCTGCTTATTGCGCTTTAAAACATAGACCTTTTTTTGTTGGAGGTCATTTTTGATTTTAGTAGTGCTCACTCAAAAATTATCGGGCCCACTTGTGCCCACCCATACCAAAAATCCTAGCGCAGCCACAAACTAAATAGTATTTACCTGAAGATAACTGGAGATACTTACCAGCACGAACATATCTCTTCAGGGTCATAATATTTACATCAAATCTTTTATCAGCACTTTTTAATGATGCATTGTCGTTGGTGACATGAACAACTGCTGCTTTTAGTTTCTGGCTATCTATGGGTTTTCTCTTTTTCGCTCCTTTCTTCCTCTTATACTTGCGTGGCAACTGAATTTTTTTTTATTGTCTATCAAAATATGATTTTGCAGATATTGAGATGATTAATTAATTCCTCGCCAGCTCCTACATACTTCTTCCTAATAATGATTTTAATTTATTCTTTGAAAAATGAACAATAGCTAGGAATATATGGGATCAAATCTCCCACAACAGCAGTAATCTAGTCTCCCCATGGCGCCATTTTGTAAAATGTGTCCCTTAAAAAATATACGGAAAAAAACGAGACCTTATAATATCTGAAATAACTTTATGATTACATATAGGTACTATGTAAGATAAATAAAAGAAAATACTTACCTTAGCAGAAAAATAGTCAAAACTAACTTGAAAAACTTATAAAAACACTTTTTACTTATTAGAAAAAATTTCCAATGATAACGTCTTCTTTAGCCGGCGGTCTCGGGCAATGTAATGTTACCAATATGATATTTCTAGAATATATCATTTGGAAGATCTGTTGGGGTGAACAAGTCTCCCAGGTAATCAAGTCTCCCTCTTCTCCCCTACCTATTACAAAGATACTAAACCAAAAATTCAAAATAATCTAATAAACATTTTGGAATGCCTAAACAAAAATAATACAAATAGAAGCAACTGCAATTGTACAAATAATTTTTAAAAAAGTACAATTTATTAAATACCTTGGAATTTACATTGATGCAGAAACATTAACTAAAAAGTTAGATGTTTTAGAAATATTGTAACAGCAGGCTTCGAATAATGTTTTATTACGCACTATTTTAATCAATTCTATCATATACAGTATAATAATTGGGGTGGAGCTTAAGAACATGCTCTCAAACCCAGGGGCGGACTGGAATCATTTGGCCCCGGTGGTTACATGGCCTCTATGGCCTCACCCCTAATTATTTTTGCTATGATGGCCATTTTATCAGCTAGCGGATTTTATAGCGAATAATAATTACCGTATACAGGAATAATTTTAAAGCGTGCTGCATTTTTTTTTCATCTATACAACCTTTATTATCATCAGTATCTGGTTGTATGTCAGAACTACTATCGGATATGCTTGAATTGGTTAGATCGCCATAATACATGGAAAACTGTCGCAGTTCTTGCAGGAGTTCATCTGGTTTAGTTTTACTTAGCTTCGCTATGTTATTTATGTTAATCAAAGAATTTCCGGTAAGAGACAAGAAACTTAATTTCTGAACATTTTTTGGGTCAAATTTATTTAAGTAAGGTATCATTTAAGTCGAACCTGGAACTTATCTGTTGTATGGCTGTGTCAATGATGACATAAAAAACGTTTATTTTAAAACTGTTTAGTGGACAATTGCTGATTTGTCTAGCTTTATCGGCAGTTTGTTTGCCATCAACTTTCTTCTTTAGTGTAATTCGCTTTTTGGGAAGTTCATCATTTATTATAATATCATAACCTTTTTCAGAAAATGCCGCGCGGCATCTCTCGAGACTATAAGGAAGCTCTGCTCCTGCTTATGTTATTATTATGCATAGGTGGAGAATAATGTTCATTTTTGTACATCTTTTTCTTAAAGTTTTAACATTTTTTGAAAAAAAAAATTGTTGTTTAAATGTTTGGACCAATTAGCCCCCAAAGGCCTTCTGGCCCCGGTGGCAGTCCACCACTGCTCAAACCTATTGTTTCAATACAAAAATTCTATTTAATAAAAATATTACATTGCCTTCAAAAATTCTCTTTAAAAAATATAAAATTTTAAATATTAAAAATTTGTTTTACATTACATTTCTTCTTCTAATATTTGGCTTAATCGGAATTTAGTTACAAACTTAAATCATAAATACAAGAAGTAAAAGTAATAACAATATTTATTCACAAAACTGTAATTTAACTTTAATGAAACGACATTCATTTTACAATGGTATTAAAATATTTAATTTAATTACAAAAAAAAATTAAATCAAGTAAACTTAGTTTAAAGAAATATATAAAAAGCTGGCTACTGAGCAATGAACAGGTTCAAATTCAATACAAAATTATTATATAATTAAAATAATTATTTCAAAAAAAAATCATTCGCTATATAAAAAAAAATTCCTTATTTCTTTTTTAAATCTAATTTGAATAGATGTTAAGTACCTATATTTTTTATTAAAAATCAAATTTATTTCACTTTGGCAGGTTGTAGTTATCAAACTAAGGGCGTAGATATGGATGGAAAGTGGAGAGTGGGTCAAGGGGGTAGTAACTCTCAGAACGGTATGCAAGCCTTATCCAGGATATTACTTCCACCAATACAGGGTGTTTTTTTAATTGAGTGCCGATACTTAAGGTTATGAATCCTTGGTGATTTTAAGAAGAAAACTTAATATTAACATATACCTATGCCCTAAAGATCATTCATTTTTATTTCAACAATATATCGAAAGCAGTCTCAATGAACCGAGGAAAAAAATTGTTGTCTTGGTTTTTATTTTTTTAAGCAAAAAGGGTGGGTGCATCATACGAAAGTAAGTGTATGAACCAAATTTGCTCCAAAATAAATGATGATTTTAAATATAAGTTTGGTTTTTAGAAAAATCAGTATCGTACCATTTTTTTCTTTAAAAATATTCAGTTCAAACCCCGTACGGATGTCACTGGTAAAAATTAAAAAACTCCTTTAAGTCAAAAAATGCTCCTTAATGATTAAGTGGTGTGTACAAAATTTCATAAAAATATCTATGAGTGATATAATCATTATGATAAAAAAGTTATGTTTTTTAAAAAATGTTAACACCCTGTAGCTCAAAAATGGAGAGCTTTAGGACATATGTTAATATTAACTTTTCTTCTTAAAATCACCCAAGGATTCACAACCTTAAGTATCGGCACTCAATTAAAAATGTTAAAACCAGGGTTTTAACATTCCCTTACAATTAGTAGTGTATAAACGAAAATACCAACGCGTGTCGGTTTTAACTATTAGACTAGTAAAACAGGTGTTACTGATTGTTTTTTCCGATTTTTGTACTTTTAACAAAACGTAATAGATAATGTGAAATATTCAATACAATCGTTAAATCCTTGAACGTCAGTTGCTTGACCTATGGAGGTCAATAAGGTGTATGATAAAATTCTAGACATCTACAAAACAATAGTACTACCTGACAATGGTTATTCTATATTTAGAAAAAAATGTTAATTAATTTAGTTAACAGTAAAATATATCGGTTGTAGGTTTTTAATTTTATACGAAAATATGTGAGCGAAAAAAAATTTGGAGTGGGACGGTGAAGTCATTTTTTGTTTAAAACGGCCTATGAACAAATACAGGGTGTTTCATTAAGCTCGACGAGCTTCCATATCGCGGAAACTACTGGGCATAGAAATTCAGGAAAAAAAAATTACAACTAAAGTAGCCAGGAGAAAATCCTGGAAATAATTTTTAAGTTCCGCATTTTGCCGCAAGAGGGCGTAATTGACAAGTACATTTTAAAATTTTACATAGGTAACTCCGAAAATTCCACATTAAGTATATTTTTGATAACACCATTAAAAAGCTTGGACAATTATACATCATTTTGGTCTTATGCTCATTGGCGTACCGACTTTATTATATATTATTGGCCTTGGTCTTAAATGGTCTTTTGCGTTTTTCTCCTCAGGCACACCGTTCTTAATTAAAATAATTAAATTAGATTAGCTCTACTATTTATTATTATTATTTACATTGATAATGCAAAATTTCGTTTTATAAAAATTGTTTGAATTGACCACCTTCACTTAATAGGCAAGCATTCGCCCGTCTAATCTAATTTAATTATTTTAATTAAGAACGGTGTGCGTGAGGAGAAAAACGCAAGATACCATTTTTATGCAGAATTGACCAGGCTAATTAGAAATAATATCCACATGGAAAAATATCAGTGGTGTACCACTTTTTTTCTAAATAATATATAATCGCTTCTTCATTTAAAGTTTTAAAAATTATTCTATTGGCGATAACGCTGAAACGAACGGAGATACCGCATGATTTATTTTTTCGGAGTAAAATCAAAAAATGTACTATTATTGTAAATTGCGCCCTCTAGCATTTTTTTTCAAAACTATTATGGACAACTAAATACGATTAATGAAAGTGCATACATTTCTCTAATAAACAGTCTTTAGTTTGTTAAAATCGGATAAGTCGTTTATAAGTTACAGCGATTTAAATGATTACACTTTCAACAGCTTCCCCCCTCTTATTAAAGTCGATACGCCAATGAGCATAAGACCAAAATGATGCATAATTGTCCAAGCTTTTTAACGGTGTTACCAAAGATATACCTTAATGTGGAATTTTCGGAGATATGTAAAATTTTAAAATTTACTTTTCAATTACGCCCTGCGGAACTTAAAAATTATTTCCAGGATTTTCTCATGGCCACTTTAGTTATAATTTTTTTTCCTGAATTTTTATGCCCAGTAGTTTCCGAGATATGGCCGCTCGTCGACCATAATGAAACACCGTGTATAATTTATTGTTGACTTGATCCTTATATCGGCCTGAACGAAAATGTTAGGACCTTTACATTTCAGATTTTAACGTTATGGTAGCGATTTTAATTTTAAGTAATCCGAACGCGCTAAAATTCCCCATGTTAAATTGAGGGTTTTCTTGAAGCGAATTACGAAAAAACTAAACAAATTCTTGAATTTTTTTTTTCACCATGAAGAGCCCTAAAAAGAAAATACTAAAATTCATTGTACCTGTTTTAAAAAGTATTAGGAATCACTTTAATAAAAAATTTTAAAAATATGTACAGGGTGTCCCAAATTCAAGCCTCATCATGGGGATCTCGGAAACTATAAGAGATACAGCATCGGTCAAATGGTGGCAAAGTTGCGGAATTTTGTGCACAGTAATATCGTAAAAAAAATTTTTAGCTATCTCTTTTAGTTTTGAAAATATTTGAAAAAAACTAAAATATTGAGATTTTGTTTTTTTAAATTGGCCGACTTATTTTATCCGCTATAAAAAAACAAACACAACATTGTTAAGGCAACTTTTCGTGCTCCATATCGTGGTGTTTTTAGAATTTCATTGCAACGTTTCGTTTTTGCGGAACGATGATCAACTTTAATTTTTTAAATACGGACCTGTATTTTTTATTTTATTTTTTGAAATCTTTTTAAGCCCTGAATTCAACCATGTATCACACTTAATTATATCAAGACGTTTTGATGTCATCATTTCATCATCTGCAATGCGATAATTGTTTTTAAATAAATACGGCCCTGGTGTTAGTTACTTAATTATTTTTACCAAATACAACATGTAAATAGATCCGGAATTTATTAGTTATAGAATTAATTTACTTACTATATAACATAATATTTCAATTTTTATATAACAAACTATAAAATAAAACTAAGCAAAACAAAGGTGGCTAAGACGCGAACTTTATGAAATTATGTGACAACCAAATAAAAAAGTGGATTTATTCTACGTATGATATAGACTCTTAAGATACCTTATATAATATTTTTGTTTAATTTGTTTTAATCACAAGACGATGGAATATGAATAATATATTATAAAGGGAATAAATAAAAAAGAAAATACTAGCAACAGAACCAAAAAGTAAAAAATGGATTTATATTAAAAGTGTTCAAACAAGTGTCCTCCCTCTCGAATGCATTTTTGAGTAAGCCTCCGTCTGTCACATGATTTTATAAAGTTGGCGTCTTAGCCACCTTTGTTTTGTTTAGTTTTATTTTTTAGTTATAAAAAAATTGAAATATTATGTTATATAGTAAAGTAAGTAAATTAATTCTAAAACTAATAAATTCCGGATCTATTTACATGTTGTATTTGGTAAAAATAATTAAGTAACTAACACCAGGGCCGTATTTATTTAAAAACAATTATCACATTGCAGATGATGAAATGATGACATCAAAACGTCTTGATATAATTAAGTGTAATACATGGTTGAATTCAGGGCTTAAAAATATTTCAAAAAATAAAATAAAAAATACAGGTCCGTATTTAAAAAATTAAAGTTGATCATGGTTCCACAAAAACGAAACGTTGCAACGAAATTCTAAATACAGCACGAAATGGAGCAAGAAAAGTTGCCTTAACAATGTTGTGTTTGTTTTTTTATAGCGTTAAAATAAGTCGGCCAGTTCAAAAAAACAAAATCTTAATATTTTAGTTTTTTTCAAATATTTCTAAAACTAAAAAAGATAGCTAAAATATTTTTTTACGATATAACTGTGCACAAAATTCCGCAACTTTGCCACCATTTGACCGATGCTGTATCTCTTATAGTTTCCGAGATCTCCATGATGAGGCACCCAAAATGGCGCCACTGGATAGGATTCGCTTAAAGAGAACGTAACGTTTTTAATATATATAGATATAATTTCGCATGACGCTGGTAACTTTGGAGAAGAATTTAAAAATATATTGGACCCACTTAACAGGAATATAAATTAATGAATTTTAACAGTTTATTACGCTTTTTTTTTAAGAAATTTGAACCTGTCGAATAAGCAATAAACAATTTATTACGTAGGATAATTTTGTAAACATAACCATTTTTTTTACCATTAATTGTACGCTACGTAAATGCGGGTAAAAATAATGTTTCAGATAAAACTGTTTTGTATAATTTATTTTTGTAGACAATAATATTATTTTTTCTGTAAATGTTAGGTTTTTAAATTTAGATTAATCATGTTTACATATCTTTTTGGGACAATATTTACAGAAACGGCATAATTTAAATTATGACGTTCAGGGCTACCGGTTGTTGGGGCTACCTGCTAACCTGTCACCATCAAAATCAAATTCAAAATCACATTATAATAAAGTTATTGGACCTTTGCTAACGCCGTGGACTACGGTATTCTTGTTATTTTAAAATATATTACTAGTATTTTTTATTCATTGTCATTAAAATACCTGATATGAATAAGCAACAAGAAAACCTATAACTCCTTTGTGACATACATGTGCGGGAAAAATTACAACTTTAAGGTAACAGTAATAGAAACGTTATCGAATGAGTACTTATCAAAAAATCTAATTTATCTAATTTATTCTACGAATAATTACATTACAACTTGTCAACATCAGAAAGTTTGTTTAGATTTTCTGAATAACAAAAACAATTAATGTTACTACAACACAAAGGTTATAGGTGTGTAATGGACTAAGGGACAAGTAATGTTAATTCCAAATAGGTTCAATTTTCTAACTTTTTTTTTAAATGCAAAAAATTACTTAGCTACTAATTAAGCTCTTTATGATTATCATCTGGTAAAGTCCTCTTCACGATAAATCGTTCTGATTTAATAACTGCAATAAAATGGGTGCTAAGTGCAGTCGTAAATGTCTGTTAATCTCCATTATTAATTTTCGGAGCCGGATTATAATGATTTCTAAGTAAGGTTAAATTAACTTTAAATGGTTAGAAATCCTTCAATGATTGAAAGTTAGTCTTTTTTCCCACGAGAAGTGTTCAGTCGTATTGCAATTTTTACGGCACCAATTAAGATCAATTGTCAGAAAATACTTCTTCGACTTTAAGTTATAGAGTGTTGTAGAATTAATAAAAAAATTTGTTAATGATGTTCCCTCAGGTAGTTGGAAGAATTATATCCATAATGTAATTACTGTTGAAAATTCTTATGGTACTCTGCATAATACAATTAAACCTATTACAATTAACTTGAAGAAGTTGCCCATGAAGTGGAGTGGATAATTAGAAGGAAAGAAATACGAACTCAAAGTCTTCCTATTATTAAATTGAAGAAAGACTTTGAGTTCGTACTTCTTTCCTTTTGATTATAATTAATTTAAATGAGGATAGCGACTGCAAAACAGAACTAGATATAGAATAACACTATACATATAAATAAATATAAGTAGTATTTAAATATTTATCGCCAACCGGCAGTAAAGCTGTACATTATCAGAGTGATTTCCGGCAGTAAACGAACACTTTATTTTATTGTAAAATAAAATACTTTATCTGCCGCATTTGCGACAGGTAAAGTATTTTATATAAAGTATTACCGTGCCATTTCTCATACTAGGTCAAATTTTTTGAGGGGTGCTTTGGAATACGCACGTGATCGGCCAAAATTTTCTGATGTGTCAAATTTAGGTCAAAATGGGTTTTTTTGTCGTCGAATTGTAAAGCTATTTTAACCTTTCGAGCTTAAATATGGGATGAAATAGGTAGTATGAAACTTCTACTTTACATTTTGACCAAATATAAGGCAAGGACTATTAAATATTTTACCCATACCTGATTCTAAAATAGGTCTACAGCTCGTCTTTTCTATTAATTTAACATGGGAAAAAACATCTATTTTCTTAGAGCGGTCTGCCTTACATAAAACGTTGATGAACGGTTGGCGATAAAATTTTGTATGCACCACGTCAGTAAAGTGTCTTTATCGACTCGCCTGTTATTCGACTCGCTCGCTTCGCTCGCTCATCTCATAATTTCAGACTCGTCCGATAAAGAATCACTTTACTGCCTTGGTACATAAATAACTATTATAATATTTAGTTTTTTTGTCCTTTCATTAAATTAATATAAACACATCATACTACATATTATTACTTAATTTCCTTTGCCCGACCCTTTACTGCACCTTCATTTCATACTTTACTTATTTATTGTCAAGCTCTTGTCCGCACAATGGGATCAACCCTTAAGTTTTATTGCAGTTAACAGGTGAAAACCATTTTTTGTAAAAAGAACTATTGTACTCGTACCACATTTTGAGAGTGCTAGTTGTATTGTAAATTAATAATTGTTTTATTAATTGTGACATTTTACCATTTTAGTTATAGAAGTTGTTCAGTCATATCCAGAAATGATTAAAGTGCTAAAGGGCAATATTCAAAATGGAAAAACCAATATCACAGATAAAAAGACCCAAAAAATTGCTTTGTCCACTAAAGGAGCGACGGATATATTTGAAATTGATGATACATCACAAACTGGTATGCTTAACGGGTCTGCCAATAAAGTGGATGCAAGATTATATCATTATCAAAGAACTAAAAATACTAAAATAGCATAAGGGCTGAAATTAAAAGCGACAGTGGCGGCTTGTGTATAAGAGCTGTAGAGCTGCAGCACATGTTCTGATAATATGAAAATATTTATACTATACAGGGTGATTCACGTTGAGTGGCTTATTAGAAGATCTCGGAAACGATTAAACTTATCTATCTAAAAATTTGATAGGAGGCATAATTGGCATTGAGCTTTTAAAGCATTATATTTTGACGTTTTCATTACTTCCGGTTATACCGGAAGTTAAAGCCAACTTTGCTATTTTAAATGGAACACCCTGTATATTTTAGCATTTTTGATTACTTACCTTATTAAAATCTAAATAACTTTTGTTAATAATAATCTATTCCTATATCTAACCGTTTTTGAGATATGAATTATAAAAGGATTTTTTTTGTGTAAAAACGCTCCGAGAAGAAAGTTTAGTAACTCTGAAACTAATAAAGGTAAACATTTAAAATTTTGTAAGCTTTTAAGTAATATATAGATCTTTAGTTTAAATTACTTAGGTTTCACGTTTTTTATACAGCTCCAAGATCAAAATATTCCGGAGATAAACTCGCCCCCCGATCGGATCTCCGGGTGGGGGCTAGTCCTGTGGCTTCATCAAGCGAAATCAATGAATTATCCACCATTTCCGACCATTTACTGGGTTCCTCCAACAACACTCAACGAGGAAATGGTGTGGCGCCTGCAGTTGCTAACAGACCCAAAAGTAACAACTTCAAAATTGATTTCTGCAATATTAGAGGGCTTAACACTAACATCAATTCAGTCCACCAGCACTTACAATCTTCCAAGCCTCATGTGCTTGCACTGACCGAGACAAAAGTCAGAGCGTCAACGAACACCGTCAGCTATTTATATCCTGGATATGATTTTCACTTCCGTTTTAGACGCAACTTTGGGGTCTGTCTGTTCATTCGAGATGATCTTTGCTGCCAACGGGAGGAGATACTGGAACCGAAAGACTTTGATGTAATGTGGTTTAAAATATCTTCACAAAAAATCACTAAGTTTATATGCTGCCTTTACCGTCCTCCAAGCGACATGCATTACAGGGCCCTCTTCTCATCACTAGCCAACACAATCGACTTCTTGCAAACCAATCATCCGAATGCCGAAGTTGCTATCTTTGGCGACTTTAACGTCCACAATGTCAACTGGCTTAAATACTCAAACACCAGCGATGAGCAAGGCCGCGAGGCCGAATCTTTTGCGATCAGTTCTGGTCTAACTCAACTCGTAGAAGAACCAACGCGGGTTCCAGACCGAGCTGGGGATTTTGCTAGTCTTTTAGATCTCTTTTTAACTTCAAATCCAGACCTATATACGGTCACCGTACAACCACCATTGGGCTCTTCCGATCACAAACTTATTTCAACCCTAAGCGAGCTGCCAATTAGTTCTGAACAACCTCCTAAACCCCGTAAGATTTGGCACTACACATTAGCTAAGTGGGAAGACCTAAAGGACCATTTTCGCAACTTTCCCTGGCTAAGCGTATGCTTTTCTTCGGATGATCCATCTGTCTGTGCAAAGGAGGTCTCCGACGTCATTCTAACTAGCATGGAGGCCTTTATTCCTTTCTCCAAAAAGCGCCCTTCTAACGGCAAGCCCTGGTTTAGCAAAAATTGCGAGCGTGCTGTCAGATCTAAAAACCTGGCTTACCGACAGTGGCGTAAAAACCCTACTCCTGAAAATCGCGCCATCTTTGTTACCACCCGAAACCAATGTAAGCAAATGATAGACCAAAGCAAAGAAGCTCATAACGAGAGAATCAAAAACAAACTTCTTGCCAGTCCTAACGGATCAAGGTCCTTTTGGTCAGTCGCTAAGGCCGTCAGCCAAAACTTTACAAAGTCAACTATTCCACCTCTAACACGTTCCGACGGCACAATAGCAACCACAGCCGGGGATAAAGCAAACCTACTTGCTGAACTGTTTTCCTCGCATTCCACTGTAGACTTTCAGGGAAAACCACCACCCAACATTCCCTCAGTTCAATCGCAAATGTCTGAAATCGTGTTTCGTCAGCGTCTTGTTAAACGGATTCTTAAAGGACTCGACGTCAATAAAGCTTCTGGTCCAGACGAAATTCCTATCATTGTTCTCAAGACATGTGCCGATGAACTTACACCAGTATTTTGTAGACTTTTCAACTTATCCTACAAAAAAGGAATATTTCCATCCTGCTGGAAGTCGGCGCGTGTCCAGCCCATTCCAAAGAAAGGTAAGAAGACCCTGCCAAGCAACTACCGACCCGTCGCATTGCTTCCAGTAATTTCAAAAGTAATGGAGAAAGCTATTAACCAACAACTCCTAAAGTATCTGGAAGGGCTTAACATTATCAGCGACCATCAATACGGTTTTCGTAAGTCCAGATCAACAGGTGACCTTCTGGCATATGTCACCCATTTTTTTGGAGCAACACCATCGAACATCATGGAGAATCCCGGGCTGTTGCACTGGACATATCTAGGGCTTTTGATCGTGTTTGGCACGATGGGCTTCTAAGTAAATTGCGATCCTACGGTATGCCTAATGGATTCTGTTTATGGTTAACCAGCTTCCTTAAGAACCGTTCTCTGCAAGTGGCGATTGACGGGTTTCTTTCAGACACCTTCACCATCAATGCCGGTGTTCCTCAAGGGTCCATATTGTCGCCTACCCTCTTTTTACTGTATATTAACGACCTTCTAGTGAAAACCCAAAATCCAATTTATAGCTTTGCTGATGACAGCACACTTGTCTCATCTTTTACCTTGACTCCCCAAACATCCGCTGCCGACGCACATCTTCGCAGGCAGCATGAAGTATTGCGCCTCAACAAAGACCTGGACGAAATTTTGGCTTGGGGTGACAGTAACCAAGTCGAATTTAATGCTAAGAAAACCCAGGCAGCAGTCTTCTCCAAAAAGGTTAACATTGCAGAACCGGATATAGTCATGGCAGGACACGCAATTCCCCTGGCACCGTCTATTAATTTTCTGGGGGTCAATCTAGGAGGTAATATGTCTTGGCATGATCACGTTGCCGCAATTGCCAAGGCAGCTGCACAGAAACTTGGTGTACTTTTCCGCACCAAAAGGTTGTACACACCTCATCAACTTTTGACACTCTACAAAGGTCAGATTCGACCATCATTGGAATATTGCTCTCATGTCTGGAGCTCTGCACCCAGGCACACCCTTCGGTTGCTGGATTCCATTCAAAGGAGAGCCATTCGTCTGATCGGCGACCCCGAGCTGACCAAGACCCTCGATAGCCTGGAGCATCGAAGACAGGTTGGTGATTTGGCTCTCTTTTACAGATATTTCCATGGCAGGTGTTCGACTGACATTGCCCACTTGATTCCACCTAGAGCAATTCAAAACAGAAATACACGGCAAACCACTGCCGCTCATCCATATGTTGTTCAGCTTAGTACTCCTCGAACTTCATTGTTCTAGAATTCTTTCATCTGGAGAACGTCATCTTTGTGGAATGATCTTCCTGAGGTCGTGTTTCCCAATGAATACAATCTTCAACGTTTCAAGACCAACGTTAATCGCTTTTTTCGCACTCGCACCGCTCCCAGAGCGCCTTAAAGGATTTTTCCTACAGTGCAGGTGTTTTATCATAAAAAAAAAAAAAAAAAAAAAAAAACAGGGAGTTCTTAATATTGTGCCAATGTTTCCATTTAAATAAATGTACATAAGTCCATTTTTGCTAACGGAACACCCCATTTTTTAGCTTACTAACGTGTAGAGAATTAAATTTCCTATCTAAACGCTTAATATGTTACAATACACATTTTTAGTCGTTTTGGAATTATGAGAAATTTAAATAAAAAATCTTAAAATTTCTGTTTGTGTTAATGTTTATTTTTGAAAAGAAGGCTTCGACTGGGATTTTCGTTTGACTTTGATCTTTGTTACCATTTGTTATTAAGTGCCTATGTTCGTTGCTTAGCTATTTTTGATTTTTTTAAATAAAATTATTTTAATAATTATTATTCGCTATTCTCAGACTACCAAGAATGAACGTAATTTTAAATAAGTTAACTAGAATATGACAACAGGGCTAAGATAAGTGTCAACTTTAAAATCATTTTGGTCAAACTTTACAAATTGGCAACAAAGCTCAAAGACAAACGAAAATTCCATTCGAAGCCTTATTTTCAAAAATAATGTTGCATTAACACAAACAGAAATTTCAAGATTTTTTATATAAATTGCTCATAATTCCAAAACGGCTAAAAATGTGGAATGTAACATATTAGGCGTTTAGATAGAAAATTTAATTATCTACACGTTAGTAAGAAAAAAATAGGGTGTTCCATTTAAAATAGCAAAGTTGACATTAACTTCCGGTATAACCGGAAGTAATAAAAACGTCAAAATATAATGTTTTAAAAGCTCAAAGCCAATTATGCCTGCTATCAAATTTTTAGAAAGATAAGTTTACTCGTTTTCGAGATCTTCTAATAGGCCACTCAACGTGAATCACCCTGTATTTCAATTTTTTTTGTCTTTATTTGCATTTGTCTTATATTTGCAAAACCAACATTTTTTATTTTATTTAAGTATAATTCTCATCCATGTAGTTTGTCTTGTCCGCACTCAGTCGAGGGCGGCCATCCAACGAATTCGATTACATATACTGTTCGTTGCAGAAATGGCGGTATACATCGCAAAACAAGTATTCGGCCTTGAGCCAACCAATTGTAAATGAAAATTGTTTCTAGGCCGGGAGCTTCTATAGTTTTACGAGCATGTTTACATATACATACAGAGCTGCAATTTTTAGTCTAGCCGTGGCGTGTTATTACACAGCGTTTAGGGGTCTGTCTTTCGTGTTTTTGAGTTAACTGTTTTGTTTTAATTTGGCTTTTGATAATTGAAAAATGGATTCAATTTCGAAATATAAGGACCTTTGAAGATTAAACATTGACAAAAAAATTTAAATTAAATAAAACCGAAGTCCTATGCCTAACTAAAATATTGAAGTGTCTTCCACAAGTCAGGAAATAGTTATACCAGAAAATTTAATAAAAATATACATGAAAAATACGGGAGGATCTGTGGCTGTGAGATAAAAAAATAGTCTATACAGGGTGATTCCTAAAATGATACTTCTGTTTTAGCTATGTATAGAAGGCATTAAAATAAACAACATTTTCAAATACCTTTTTTTCACAAAACTAAAAATAAGGTACTAACATTCATTTATTACACTATGGATCAAATACGGTTCTGCCTAACTTGCCCGTTGAATAACACTAAGAAAACATCTGGGTGTAGGATGAGCCCGCAAGGGAAAGCATTGGTATAATCTCGAAGTAGCAGCCGCACTTTGATGACACTCGCCGTAAATTAGCACCATATCTACTAGTTCATTGTTTTCAAATTTTACCATTTTCACCATTTAAAATTAACTTGCTTCAGAAAAACACACTGCAGCATATTGCCAAATAACTCACACCGACTCGTAAACATTTAGATTTTTTACTTCTGTATCGGGCCTATTTTGAAGTTTAAAAAAAAAGGTAATTGAAAATATTGTTTATTTTAATGCTTTCCATACACAGCTTAAAAAGCGATATCAACTCAGGAATAACCCTATATTGTTTTGTGTGTGTACTTTTTGGTGTTGATTATTTAGTAATTTAGTGCATCTCGCTGAAAATGCCAAACTGCATGGGTGAGTGAGTACATTTTAAATTTATTTTATTATGGAGATGATAACACAATATATTAAAAGCGCAGTTCTTATGTTTTTAAATTATTATTGTTGATACCCATACGAACTGCAGCACATCTAAATTATTTGACTGTTTAATAATTAATAAATGTTAGTCTAGAACGTCCTAAATGATGCACACGTTGAAGAAAATATTAGTGGGCGGAATCAGCACGAGTTTGACAATTTTTTCTAGGCGTTAATTGACTTCTTGGTTTATTTTTAATTTATTGTAGGAAATACAGATCAAGAAATGATATTTCCGCTATCAGTCTGGGCACAACTATATATTTTACTGTCCAGAACATTCTTACAGATGCGACGAAATCATAACATGCTTATCATTCAGTTTTTTCACCATTTAGCATCTGGACTTATTATTGGTGGAATATTTATGGGATTGGGAAATGACGCCAATCAAGTATTAGCTATGTTTAAATATATTCTTAGCGTTAATGTATTTTTTATGTACACTTATGTGATGGCACCAGTATTATTATGTAAGTATATACTTAAATAAGTGCCTATAAAATGTGTGTCCCTGATCTATTTCCCGCGCATGGTCGGACAAGTCTCCTTTGGGGCCCCTAAAAATAAAAAAATAAATATTATTTTTTCCAATTGCAATATTCATAAGACTCCTCAAATAAATGGACTTATTTCGTATATGTAGTTAGCAGAAATGATGATAATGAAATTGATTGTACTGATTTAAAAAAAAATACAAGTCATGTAAATAAATGCAGGACCGAGAGTCGGGCCTGGCCGCGTTAACGTCCGAGATGAAAACCCGGCCCGTGCAGGCCTCTACTAGAGACACCTGAAAGGACCAGGAGCCGACTCATAATAATTTATTATATTATTTGTAATTATTACAAATACAGGGTGGCCCATTTGTCTGACAAAGTAATATACCGTATCTACTATTAAAGATATATAAAAAAAGTTTTTTATGCAAGTTGTGAGGTATAAAAAATTATATGTTCTAGAATTATTTTTAAACACGGGATGATCCAGAAAAGTAGGACAATAAAGAAATATTTTTTTTAAATGAAACACCCTATATATTTTAGCCTTTTTTCTTTCCTTACAAAATTATCCATATGACGCCGTATTTAGTTTTTTAATTTTTTGCAATCTTGCCAAACAAAATGTAAAAATCTTAATATTTGGGAAAAAACAGGATTTTAAAAAATTTCATGTATTCCTCAATAAGAGTTTCGAAAATTTCTTGTAAGCTCTTAAGTTTAGGGATAGAAAAACTGTCTCAAATCTTCAAGTACTTTAAATTTTTTACAGGGTGTTTTCTGTTGACATCAAAATATACAACATTTTAAAATACAATAACTCTGTTTTTTCAAATAAAACACCCTATATTTTATTAGGTTCGTCCGATAGATATTGTAAGTATCTTTTATTATTGTTAAGTCATAACTATACCTACATTTATTAGTTTTGCCAATATTTCGATTTTTATTTAAATTTTCGTGAAAAAAACTAGTTTTTATTTTTCTAGTTAGCCATGATCAGGAAAGTCAAAACAAATGTAATTGAATGTAATGTCTTATTAATAAAATAAATTGATAACTATAGTTACGTATTTATTGAATTAAATAAAACTTTCCTTTTATTACGCAACTTGATATTGAAAATAAGTTCACAAACATTTAAATTGTGTAAAACAACACCATTAGACTGAACTCACGAAAGACGAGGTTTTGCGTCGTTTGTTCTCAGTTTAGTGATAGTCAATAATTCATTTAGCTCATTTTATTCCGTTTTATTTATGGTCATAGTAGTCACGGTTGGTTTGTCAAACCTTTCCATTAATTTTTTAAAAGCTGGTTTACAGAGCTTCTTTTGCACAAATGTATCTAGATACTTACAAGGAATAGTTACTTTTACCTAAAAGTAACTTAGTTCTTAGTTACTTAGTTAAAGTAACTAGTTATAGTAACTAATATACTTTTACAGTAACTAGTTACATTGATTGTAACTACGATAATTTAAAAGTAACTAAGTTACTTTTAAAGTAACTAGTTACTTTGATTGTAACTAGTTACTAAAAGTAACTAAGATACTTTTGAGTAACTAGTTATTTTAATTGTAACTACGAAACTCTAAAAGTTACTAAGATGCTTTTGAACTAGATACCATAAATTTACCAAGTAGTGATAACTCCTTTTCCTGTACACACTACCACTATTACCATCAGAAAACTAAACTAAGAACGACAAACAAGTAGAATAAAATGCTTTCCAAGAAATTTCGCGTTCCATAACCAGTTTGCTGTTTGACGCTCGCGACTCGCCGCTCGTCCCTTCGTGAAAATCTGATTAACGGGCGCCGCCGATCGTCCCTTGGTCATCATCTGATGGACGGCACGTGTGCATAATTGGTATCCTAGAGGAACTTTAAAAGTACCTAACTTAGTTACTTTAAAAGGACCTTAGTTACTTTAAAAGGAACTTAGTTACTTTAAAAGTATCTAGTTACTTTTTAAGTGAAGAGTTACTCCTAAAAAGTAACTAGATACAAGTTACTTTTCAAAAGTAACGAAGTTACAGTTACTATTGGCATGATTCAAAAAAGAACTAAGTTACTAAGTATCTAGTTACTAAAAAGTATCTAGTTACTTAAGTTACTCACAGCTCTGCTGGTTTATTGGGTTGTCGTCTGTCTGGATATTTTCTATGATAAAGTTTTGTTGTCAACAATGTATTTTTGTCACTTACACCAAGAATGTAAATCATGTAGCATTTCGGTATTTTTTATATAAATGTTAAAATTAACTATAATGTAGGGTAGGTGTTACATTATAAGAAGACCTCGTCGAAAAAATATTACTATTATACGTATTTTAATTTGACATTGTATTCAATTATATTTGTTATGACTTTGCTGGTCATGGCTAACTAAAAAAATAGAAACTATAGTTTTTTTCACGGAAATTTAAATAAAAATCTATAAATATTGGCAAAACTAATACATTTAGGTATAGGTATGACAAAAAAATAATAAAATTTAATTAAAATACCTATCAGACAAGCCTAATAGATATAGGGTATTTCATTTGAAAAAACAGATTTATTGTATTTTAAAATTTTATATGTTTGGATGTCAACACAAAACATCCTGTACAAAATTTTAGGTACCTACTTAAAGATTTGAGACAGTTTTTCTATCCCTTAACTTAAGAGCTTACAAGAAATTTTCGATTTTCGATAGGTACCTACTCTAATTGAGAAATACAGGTAATTATTTACTATCATGTTTTTTCCAAAAATTTTAAGAATTTTGCATTTTGTTTAGCAACGTTGCAAAAAATTTAAAAATTAAATACAGCGTCATATGGATAATTTTGTAAGGAAAGAAAGAAAGCTAAAATATATAGGGTGTTCCATTTAAAAAAATTTAGCCTTTTATTACCCTACTTTTCTGGACCATCTTGTATGTTTAAAAATAATTTTAGAACGTATATTTTTATACCCCACAACTTTTATAGAAACTTTTTTTTGATATCTTTAATAGTAAAGACGGTTTACTACTTTGTCAGACAAATGGGCCACCCTATATAACGACATGTGGACAAGTTTTTCTGTTCGTTTGCACCCTGTTAACCTCCTTTAAGATATTAGTTAAACAGACACGGAATAAAAATAGACGCGAAGGGGGTATTGTACTTATATGACATAGATATAAACAACTATTTGAAATGTTATAGCTACTATAACAATTTTATTTACAAATTATACAAGATATTGCAGGTTGCCTTAATTAAAATAATAACATACTTGTTTATTTTAATTATGAGTAAGCTATTAACTAACAAGAAAGCCTCGTTTTTTTTTAAATGCACCAAATATATAATATATAATGAATCTAAAACCAAAATAAATTGCATTAAGCACCCAACCGGGGCATATGCTTGTTAGAATATGAGTATCATAAGAGACCAACACGGGCAGGGTTTTCATCTCGGGCCTTAACGCGATCAGGCCCGACTCTCGGGCTCGGGTCGGACCACTTAATCAATAAATGTTCGGGTTTTCGGGCCTGTCGGGCTTCATGGGCCTCACGGGCCAGCCGGACTTTTGTGGCCAGCCAGCCTTTCGGGTCAGGCTTGGTTTGCTTATGTGCTTTTTCCAAAAGAAATATTTGTAAAATAATTTTTAAGCCCTAATAATTTTTTCAGGCCTGACAAGCTTGTTGGGTCCGCCGGGCTGTGCGGTTTTGGTTGACGGACCGGACTGGTCTGCGTCGCTAAATTAAATTCATCCTCGGGCCGGGCCGGCTTGGGTCGTGAAATTCCGGCCCCTGCAGGGGTTAGAATTAATACTGTTGTTTTATATTGTTATTAAAGTTATATCAATGTATCTCTATAACAAGGGTGGTTACTGCTGGTATTCGTTCAATCACACGCCTCGACGACGGTGGCGGCTTCTTTATAGATTCTGGCAAAATGATATTTATAATTTTAAAAATAATTATTATAGGGAGCATGGGCGCCCATAGGGAGAGGCAAGGTCAGGCATTCTGGAAAAGGGCTTGAATATACAGTAGCGACCACTTTTTTTTTAAACTACTTTTCATGATCGAACTCAATTGGTTGCGGCCTTTAAAATGTTTATTATTAAGTTGCATAAAGATTTTTAACCACAATTAACTAACTAGCAAGTTTGACTGTGACATAAATGAAATTGGCAAGCAATGTTTACTCACAATCAGAGCTGTGAGTAACTTAAGTAACTAGATACTTTTTAGTATCTAATTACTTAAAGTATCTAGATACTTAGTAACCTAGTTCTTTTTTGAATCATGCCAAATGTAACTGTAACTTCGTTACTTTTGAAAAGTGACTTGTATCTAGTTACTTTTTAGGAGTAACTATACACCTAAAAAGTAACCAGGTAGTTTTAAAGTAACCAAGTTCCTTTTAAAGTAACTAAGTTACTTTTAAAGTAACTAAGTTACTTTTAAAGTAACAAAGTTAGGTACTTTTAAAGGTCCTCTAGGATACCAATTATGCACACGTGCCGTCCATCAGATGATGACCAAGGGACGATCGGCGGCCGTTAATCAGATTTTCATAAAGGGACGAGCGGTTAGTCGCGAGCGTCAAACAGCAAACTGGTTGGAACGCGAAATTTCTTGGAAAGCATTCTATTCTACTTGTTCGTTGTTCGAATTAACGCTTCTTAGTTTAGTTTTCTGATGGTAATAGTGGTAGTGTGTACAGGAAAATGAGTTATCACTACCTGGTAAATTTATGGTATCTAGTTCAAAAGCATCTAAGTTACTTTTAGAGTTTTGTAGTTACAATTAAAATAACTAGTTACTCAAAAGTATCTTAGTAACTTTTAGTATCAATTTATATATCAATGTAACTAGTTACTTCAAAAGTATCTTAGCTACTTTTAAATTATCGTAGTTAGGTACAATCAATGTAACTAGTTACTGTAAAAGTATCTTAGTTACTACAACTAGTTACTTTAACTAAGTAACTAAGAACTAAGTTACTTTTAGGTAAAAGTAACTATTCCTTATAAGTATCTAGATACATTTGTGCAAAAGTATCGAAAAAGTAACTAGTTACTTTTCTGAAAAAACTTTCACAGCTCTGCTCACAATTAAAGGTGCCTGATAATTAAACTAAAAATTAAGGTAACCGGGCCAGTATGGTTGTGAGAATATTATTTTTGGCAATGTCATGTATGTCATAATCAAACTTGCTGGTTAGTTAATTGCTATTAGAATTCTTTGTGTAACCCGACATATAAGTCAGAAAACTTTTTTTTTGTCGAGATAAGCCTTTCTTTCTGGCATTACGTTTACTTAACTTAACAGTGCGATCACTGTTTTTTTTTCTACTTCCACATGGAAATGTGCTGTTTCCTTTACACTTAAGTGGCGAGTAAAGTAGGCTATTCCAGTTAACTATGCGGCAAAATTTTATAACAATCCTAGATAGGTAATGAAACTGACCAATCACAGTATATTATTTTTACTGAGGCTCCGCCTTCTTTTTCAAGACACTAAATTATATAATTTAAATGCATATGGTACAATTTGTTATTAATTTGCTCAATATAATAAAATCTAGACGCATTTATAATAGATTTATGAATAATGCAACCTGCTGAATGTGCATACAAAATTAATTTCATGTAGCATCATTTATTAGTTGGTTTCCCCATAATTAGCTTAAGGTCTCGATAGTCGAGAGAGTTAGGGCGTTGTACCACCAATGGTCGTGAGTTCGAGCCCGGCAACCGGAAAACTTTTTTTACATTTTTTAGCATAAGGTTTGTAAGTTTGGTCGTAGAACAAATATACTGTTCAACTCGAGTGGATTGTCCATATTGCCCTCGGAAGTTTTTTTCGAGAATGGACATCATATCCACTCTTGTTGTACAAACTAATATTTTGACGTTGCAAAATATGTTTTGGTGTCACCAGAATACATGTTCTTAACAATATTGTTTTTAGTTCCATTAGAGGTTAAATTGATGGAAAGAGAGTATTTTAATAGATGGTATAGCTTAAAAGCGTATTACTTATCCTTTACAATTGCTGGGTTACCCTTGATGGTAAGTGAATGTCCTATTCTACCAATTAACAGTTAGGTCTATACTGAAGCACACCCCATTTAATTTGTTGTTCAATATTTCTTATCTTTTTCACTTTATCCAAAAAGACTCGCGTTTATATCCCATCCAATGCAGGCACTATGCGCATGTCAGGCGGATAGCGGAATTTAACAAAAAGAAAAAAACTAAACCTAAAACTGTAGGTAATAATAGCATTGAAATATTGATCAAAAAGCTAAATGAGGCATTTTTTTTATTGACTCTTTGCATTTGTTTAGTCCGGAATATTAATAGAATTGGCATTTATTATGTTGTTGCGGGGCACAAATACATTCCTTTATTATAATTTCATAAATAAATTAGTTGTATGTAGACTATGAGTAGCATGGTTATTGAAGGGTTCGACAATGGAAAAACATGAGAACGTTCCCATAAAAATATTCCTAATTTATTTATGAAATTGTTATATGAACGAAATTATAAAGTAGCCAGCAAAATTGCCTTCCAGGTTGAAGTTTGCTAGCAGACAAAACATTTCTGAGAGGGTATGCAGAATTTAAAGTTGTTTTGGTCATAAGGCTAGCAATTTTGAAAAATGGAGTAAATTAATCCATTTCTATCATCCCTTTTGGGTGGATTAAGGTCGGCATAGTAAGTTTTTTCTACACTATCTATCGCTCTCTACCAGAATTTTCACGTTGCTGCCTGGCTCAGAGTAACAAATTGAAAAAACTAGAAGTACCTATTTTTTAACATTCTGTGCTAAAACAGGCCGGCAGACATGTCAATAAAAATTAAAAAACCTTATGTTGCTTGCTTTCCAGTACAGGTTCGACCCCTTCAACTCCCCTACTATAATTAAATTTTGTTTTAGATACTTTTAAGTATAATGTTCTTAGTGATTGTATATTGTTTATCCAACCAGCCAATGGATGTCGAACGTTTCTTATGGTTTAGTATGATAGGACTTTCAATTGGATTGTGCTCACAAGGTCTTGGCTACATTATTGGATCTACTTTTAATATTACCGTATGTATATAAAATCCTGAGCAAAATTAACGCAACATTAATTTATACCGGGTGTTGCATCGTCGAGCGGGACATAGGAAATCCCATGTAATTTTAAATGGAGTCAATTATTGGCTTCCCTAATTATTTAAGAGAACAATTCTATTTAGGTTTATTAAAGAGCACTAAAACCCACATTCAAAAGAATAACTTTAGATATTTTTGATGAGCCCGTTTACGGGTTATCGCCGATTTCTTTTTAACTATTTCTCCTTTTTATGGCCCCGTATTTGCGGGCACCAGTCAAGGTAAAAGATGACTGTCAAATAAAGTTGTCATTTTGAAATGTGTGCTTTATTGTTATAAAAACTCGTACATCAAAAATATTAAAGGTGTATTTATGAGTACAAATTAATCTGAATAAAACTAAAATAAAGTATCCAATTACAAGGTTAATTATGACATTTTACATGTTTCAAGTACAAATTAATCTGAATAAAACTAAAATAAAGTATCCAATTACAAGGTTAATTATGACATTTTACATGTTTCAATATTTTACTAATTAATAGATAGGTACTATTAAATTGTTAGAACTTTAGGATTTAAGAAGATGTTCAAATATTCCTCCATTGACTGCTAGACAATAACCGAGGCGATCATAAAATTCTCTTCTTACATTCGCTAGTTGGTAAACTGAAATTCTATTGCATTCGGCAGAAATAGCATGTTTTAACTCGTCTAGATTTGGGTATTTTTTATCTTTGTATATCCTGTTTTTTAAATGGCCCCAGAGAAAGAAATCATTTGGCGATAAATCAGGAGACCTGGCTGGCCAATTTACTATATGATTTAAGCCAATAACATTTCCATTAAAAGCACGGTTTAAATATTCCCGGACAGCCAGGGTACTATGTGCCGGGCAGCCATCCATTTGGTACCAAACTTCCTAATTTTCCCTGGCGGCATCATGTAAAGTAGGTAAAATATGATCTTCAAGTAGTTCCAAAAAATATTCTGCATTTAAATTTCGTGTAAGAAATAATGGCCCGATAATATTTTCTCCGAAAATCCCAGCCCAAACATTAACTTTTTGTGGATATTGCGTCCTTGTTTCGACAAACCTGTGTTGGTTTTCTTTGCTCCAATATCGATAATTTTGAACATTGGGTTCATTGTTTAAGGTAAATGTGCATTCGTCAGTGAAACAAATGTTTTTTAAAAATTCCCTATCCATGTTTGCCTTTGCTCTTTCAATCATACCAAAACAAAACTCCTGTCGTCGTATTTCGTCCCTATCTCTTAGCTCTTGTTGCTTTTCATATTTGTATGAATAATATTTATGTCGTTTCAAAGTTCGTAATGCTGTGGTGTGATCTAATCCTATGTCATCCTCAAGTTTCCTTGTGCTGATCTTCCCATCATTTTCTTCCACGCACAATAAAACTTGCAAGTCCCTATCATTTCTTGCATCTCTTCTTTGTTCCTGCCTTTGCAAGTCCCTATCATTTCTTGCATCTCTTCTTTGTTCCTGCCTTTCTTCACATCTGCAGTTATTTATTACAGTGCCTTTTGTCTCAAATTTCTTGATAGTCCTTTCGACTGTAGATTTTGCAGGTATCGGTCTATTCGGATACAGAGCAGCAAACATGTCTGACACATTTTGATAACTATTTCCTTGATAATACCATTTAATCATCAATATTTTTTCTTCAGAAGTGTAATTCATGGCTAATATTTTCGATGTACGAGTTTTTATAACAATAAAGCACACATTTCAAAATGACAACTTTATTTGACAGTCATCTTTTACCTTGACTGGTGCCTGTAAATACGGGGCCATAAAAAGGAAAAATAGTTAAAAATAAATCGGCGATAACCCGTAAACGGGCTCATCAAAAATATCTAAAGTTATTTTTTTGAATGTGGGTTTTAGTGCTCTTTAATAAACCTTAATAGAATTTTTCTCTAAAATAATTAGGGAAGCCAATAATTGACTCAATTTTTAAAATTACATGGGATTTCCTATGTCCCGCTCGACGATGCAACACCCGGTATAGGTACCGGGTGACAACGAAATTACTACCCAGCTTATTACGTCCGTTACGTTGGCAGGTTTTATATCACATTTTATTTTTAAATTCCCCTCCTCCCTTATAATAATTCAGTGACGTATCACATATTACCATTTTTCCTCATTAGATTTTTAATCCAACGTTTCGTTTTTCAAAACCATCTTCAACTTTGCTTTCTTAAATAGTAGGAAAATTTTATTTTTAAATTCCCCTCCACTCTTATAATTCAATGACGTATCATACATTACCATTTTTCCTCATTAGATTTTTAATCCAACGTTTCGTTTTTTCAAAACCATCATCAACTTTGCTTATTAAAGAGTCGGAAAATGTTATTTTTAAATTCCCCTCCAACCTTATAATTCAATGACATATCAAACATTACTATTTTTACTCATTAGATTTTTATTCCAATGTTTCGTTTTTTCAAAACCATCATCAACTTTGCTTTTCTAAAGAGTCGGAAATTTTATTTTTAAATTTCCCTTTTCCCTTATAATTCAATGACGTATCACACATTACCATTTTTTCTCATTAGATTTTTAATCCAATGTTTCGTTTTTTTGAAAACCATCATCAACTTTGTTTTATAAAGAGTCGGAAAATTTTATTTTTAAATTCTCCTCCAACCTTATAATTTAATGACGTATCACACATGTAGTGTCCTAAAGTTTAAAATGAAACACAGGTTAGATACTGAATATTTCTCTATTGCCAAACTGACCGTAAAAAGAGGAGAACACAGTTAACAAATCTATTTATGTAGAAACCAACTCATGCGCACTTAGCTTGATCTACCAACTGCACAGAGAATAAACCTTGATATATTACAGCACATTACCATTTTTCCTCATTAGATTTTTAATTCAACGTTTCGTTTTTTCAAAACCATCATCAACTTTGCTTTTATATTAAAGAGTCACAAAATTTTATCTTTAAATTCCCCTTCTTCCTTATAATTCAATGACGTATCACACCTAGTGTTAATAACACGTTTCGGACTTAAAAGCACAAGATCAATCGCCCTTGCTTTTTTGACAGGCCAAAAAATCTTTATTTGGGCGTGGCTCTCAGAAAAATGTTCGTTTGTCTTGCATCAGGATTTTAAAAATCTGGTCATTTTGAACCTCCGAAGCAAAACCTAAAATGGCAATATTGACAGTAATAACCCTTTTACCAAAATGTATTTACTTTTGTTTTGTTTTTAGTCTGGTTCGGTTGTGGGCTCGTCGGCATTAGCACCTCTTCTTGCCTTGGCTTGTTATGGAATGGGATATAGAACAGCCATTGAACCTTTCATGAAAATTATCATGAGCTTTAGTTACTTAAGATTTGGAGTAGTTGGTTTAAGTACCGCGATATTTGATCACAGAGAACCAATGGAATGTAATGAAATATACTGCCACTACAGAAATCCTGAGGTAAGTAGGTATTGAATTTATTAAATACATTAAGTTACCTTTAACATCGGTATAATGATTTGTTACCTCAACATTGCACTGATAATGTTGTAATAATAATGTAACAATCTGACATTCAAAGGTATGTAGATTTGTAGATGTTATGATAATTGTAATATGTATGCAATAGACTATGTCTCAGGTTATAATATAACAAAGTGATATTCATTCACTTTCACGCAATATTACAACATATTGCAGCAACACCCATGCATGCAATATATCTTGTTTGTTAAATTGTTGTAATATTAATTTAAAAATATCGTGGAGTGCCGTGGAAAATCCTATTTTATTCATGAAAAGCTATAATATTGCCTAAAATTTACGCCATATTGTCTTTACTGGATCTAATTTAGCCCCATTATAGCTCTTCAGTAGGACTATAAGACCTGATGAAAAAAATAGGCGTAAAGCGAGAGTACGTAACCCGGGGCGAGATCTATAGTGTCGAGGTGGACACTTACATATATTCATGACCTATCTCCCTGTGAACTTGAGGAAATATAACTTAATAATATAAATCTGAAATAAGAAAAGTAATGTCGTCTTCAGTTATACATGGTGTCCTTGAAATGACTACAACGCTTCACCACAAATTCCTTAACCAAAAATAAGGCGATCTATGCCAACTTACATATATGCAATGTTGCTTCACTTTGCCGCTACAGGGCGCTAAAGTTTTCAAATTAACATTGTTTTTTTGGAATAATTTCTAAATGATCGATTTCTACTAATTTTGGAACTAAGAATGACCACTATTAATAGCGTGTTTTGACGTATGCGCCATCTTTTTTTAATACCTGCAAATTTAAAAATGGAGTGTGATTGGTAATTAAAAATTCCCCTTTTTGTTACCCCCCGTATAAATGACCTAAATTCTAAATTATTTCTCTGACACTAGCTGACTTCATGTTGAAACTTTTTTGTCTCTTGTAAAAATTTATCTAGACATGCAGTTTCTCTACAAAAAAAATATTTACCATATCTTGTAATTCATTGTTGTTTATTCAGAACTAGAAACCATGAAAAAAGTTTTTATAACAATTGTTCGAAAGTTTTTCATGTTTTGCATCGTAAATAATTTTTTTGTAGTAGAGAAACTGCATGTCTGGCTAAATTTTTACAAGAGATAAAAAAGTTTCAACGTAAAGTCAGCTAGTGTCAAAGAAATAATTTAAGTCATTTATACGGGGGGTAACAAAAAGAGGAACTTTTAGTTACCAATCACACGCCATTTTTAAATTTGCAGGTATTAAAAATAGTGGTCATTCTTAGTTCCGAAATTAGTGGAAATCGATAAAGGCGATTAGAAATTATTCCGAAAAACAATATTAGGTAATTTAAAAACTTTAGCGCCCTGTAGCGGCAAAACGAAACAATATTGCATATAGGTGAGTTTGCCTAGATCGCCTTATTTTTGGATAAGGAATTTGTGGTAAAGCGTTGTACAGTCATTTCAAGGACACCCTGTATAACAGTTATATAACTTTTGCAATGTAACAAAAGTTACTTTTAAACAATGTACCGAATGTGGTTGTAATATAGCATGTTTGGTGGGATGTGTCAATTTTCCAAAAATTATTTTCAGTAGTTTTTGAAATATTTGCATAATTTCAAACCTTTTGACACTCTGTGTTACTATATTCATTATTTGTTACAGATGCTTCTCACAGATATGGGCATGGAAGGTGATTCCTATAAAGTGCAGTTTTATATTACATTAATATATCTGTTATTCTTCCGAGTAGTTGCATACTGCACTTTAAAGTATCGATTAAATGCAGAGTTATCAAACAAAATTGTGTATTATGCTACAAAAATTGTTAGGCAAAAAGAATAAAAAAATTGTTTAAGAAAGGTGGTTAAAAGCAAAAGAGCAAGTATGTTACGTGCATAATTCAAAAATCGGCCTAGAAGTTTTAATAAAATTCAGCCTTCGTATGATGCTAATGCAAAATTAATAAATTTGCCTAAGGTGGATCTTAAAAATTGATAATACTTTAGATAAATTTCAAGAGATGGCAGCAATGATAATGAAATTTAGCCTGGATTTGCTGGTGGCAAGTAAAACCAAGCTTTCACTCTTTTGCTTCTGATCGTCCTAAAATAATATAGAAATTGCCAAAAAATTGTGAGATATAAGCTATAGATTGCCTTTGAAAATACCGTTTTATTAGGGCCAGTGATGTTAACTACTTTTAGAATTATTGTTAGAAAAGACAAATTTATTAGTTGGTTTATAATTGTCCAATGCAATGGAAGACCGTGTAGGTACTGGCGAGCGGGGAGGTGAAAAACGATGGTCTTGACAATGGTTTCTAACGCTCCCGGTCAATATATTCATATACAGTGTGTCTACTTAAGTGGGCAACTAATGGGAAACTTCTTTATTTCTTTTCGAAAAAAAGTTATTATTCATAAAAAGTTCTGCATGGTCCAAAACCTAAATGCAACCATCAGATGTTAAATTTTTTCAGTCGTATACGAGGTTTGTCAAAAAATATGAATTTTGCCCAAGAGTAACGTACCTTTATTTTTGACAATATCTAAAACTATAATTATGGAAAGTTGTTCAGAATGTAAAACTATATTTTAATATGCAATTACATCCTTCTACTTAATTTTCTTTTTATTTTTACAAATTTTTCTCAAATTACGGATACCCAACATTTGTTTTTTATTTATTAAAAAAAAATTTAAGGATAAGGATGTAATTGCATATTAAAATATAGTTTTACATTCCGATCAACTTTTCATAATTGAAGAGTGGAATGGATAAGTCGGCTAAGTGCCAAAAGTTTAGTTTTAAAGTAGAAGGAAAAAACTGTCTATGAGACTTAATATAAACGCTAGTAAAGTTGTATTTCTTTTTTTATATGTTTTAGTGTTATTAGAATACCCTGACAAAAATTTAGAAATCCAGCGTATATGATTTTCTTAAAAATAATTTTTAAAGTTCTTAATCATTAGAACAGGCTAAGTGCCTATAAGGCAACATTTAAAAAAAGGCTATATGTATACTTAATGATCCAGTTTTATATGCTTTTCCACTGACCCGCAACTTTTTCTGTTCTCTCATAAAAGGCCCTGTACTTTATTTCGCCTGTTAGCACTATTTTTTGTGAGGTTTTCCATGTTTCCCGCCAAAAGAACAGACCGCGTGATCAACACCGTTAACGATTGGCTTAGTACTAGATACTATGACTGATTCAGACCTATCGCCTAGACACGTGGTTTACCGTTGGCACTTAGCCGCTTTTAAAGGAAACTTTCGATGGCACATTTCCTGAGCTGCAGTATTTTAGTAGGGTGACGTAGTTAAATAATGGGTTTAGCGCATAGCCTATTTTAGGATACATCCGCGTTGGCATTTAGATTATTTTTAAGTAGAAATACTAAAAAGTAAAGAAATGGCACTTAGCCGACTTATCCATTCCACTCTTCGATTATAGTTTTCGATATTGTCAAAAATAAAGGTACTTTACTCTTGGGAAAATTTAAAAAAAAATTTTCAAACCTCATATACGACCGAAAAAATGTAACATCTGATCATTGCTTTTTAGGTTTTGGACCATGCAGAACTTTTCATGAAGAATAACTTTTTTTCGTAAAGTTAATAATAAAAAAGTTTCCCATCAGTTGCCAACTTAAGTAGACACACTGTATACTAAGTCCAAAATTACTGTCAGTGACTCATCGCTTGCATATAGAGCAACGGATGGTACTAAGCTAGAGAAATAATAGAACAAAATACTTATTTTCATGGATTTTTTTTCACAATCTCACAGATCGGAAATGAGTCAAAACGCCAATTTGTCATGGCCGGATTTCTGTCTTTTTCTACTCTTAAACCTCTTAGAGAACCATGATGTACCTACCAATATAATTTGCGTCGCAGTCAAAGTTGCCTGGTTAGTTCATTATAGTTATTATTATTTTTATGCATCCTTTGGTGCATAAATAATTATTTGTCATCGCTCGCCGCTTAATGCCTCTCGCGCACTGCTCGCTAGTATACACAGTACACCTTTATCCTTAATCCTACTAATACATGTCATTTATAGTTATCTAATATTTATGTACCTAATCCACACACTGTAGCTCTCTGATGTTGACTATTATTAAGTTTTATGAAAAATCGTTTTTAACTTTCAAAAGAACGCCTTGTAAATTATATGTATTATTATAGTATATCCCAATATGTACCTATACAGTGTGTCCAAAAAACCATGCAACATATCGGAATTTTTTTTTATTACTGATTTCTCAGAAAGTGTTATTCTTCAAAAAAGTTGGTGCAGATTTTACCTGCGGCTAATAGTAAGGGAGCAAATGCCATTTTTTCGAAATTGCCTTAGGAGTAAAGTACCATATAATTAAGAAAAATACAATATTTTATATGGAATTTGTGTTTTCACGGCTTACTCTTTAAAAAAGCAAAATACCTACTTTATATGCATTTTTTAAAGTAGGTTTTTGGATTTGAGCTTACTGGATGAAAATGACAAATAAATTATTAGTTATTTCTCGTAGTATGAATAGAGTTGATTTTTATACTAATTTTAATTTGACCTGAAGTTGGGTAAAATGTGTTTAAATATTCGTGCAACTAATATATAAACCAACTCGTATGATTGAAAAGTTTTAAACGGTTTGCAACAATGTAATACATTTTTATTATGAACACATGGGTAAATTATTTGATATATACAGTGTCCGCAAGAAAGTCCGCAGCAAATGGCATATTTTTTTATTATTAGGTATAGGTAAAAATTGAAAAAGCAGTTAGTTTTTGCTTGCCTAAAAACCAAAAATGACGTATACTGAAGCAGCTGCACGACTCGCGGTACCTGTCAAATTTGACATTTTTAATAAAATATGTTCAAAAATGCCCTTATTTATCAAAATATTAAAAAACTTTATTCGAGAAAGTTGTTTTTAGCCTCTATACGAAATTTTGACATTACATTCATTTGTTGTTTATTTAATTTCTGAAGCAAAAGTCTGAAATAAGACCTAATTGATTAGATCGCATTGTAATCAACAATAAAACTTTTAAATAATGTTAACAGTAGAAGAAAAAATTGAGATTGTTCTACTTTGTGGAGAAACCAATCGCCACAAGAAAATTTCAACGATAGCTTCATAATATTTCTGTTTACTAACTTAAGAAAAATAAGAAACGTCGTTTTTGGCAAAACTGATGTAATTAGCTAAACTTTGCATCAAACATTACATATTGATCAATAACAATTTCAGTTTTTGAAGCAAAATAAATAATTGGAAACAAAAATGTTACACAAAATTGCATTAAGATAACAAATGAAGTAAAGGCAAATGGTTTTACATCGATGTTTAAACGTTAATCTACGAGGGTTCATCAAAATTTTCAAGAAACTGGCAAAAAATAAAAATTGTATTAGACTGTCAAAATTTCGTATAAAGGCTAAAAATGCCTAAATAAACAACTTTCTCGAATAAAGTTTTTCGATATTTTGATAAATAATGGCATTTTTGAACCTATTTTATTAAAAATGTCAAATTTGACAGGTAACGCAAGTCGTGCAGTAGCTTCAGTATACGTCATTTTTGGTGTTTAGGCAAGCAAAAACTAACTGCTTTTTCAAGTTTTACCTATAGGTACCTAATAATAAAAAAATATGCCATTTAATGCGGACTTTCTTGCGGACACTGTATGTTAAAATTACTTCAAAAAATCTACTAGAAGCGTACTGTGTAGCGAAAATTGGAGGTTTTAGGAAAAAAATTAAAAATTGAGATATATAACTCAAAATTCGTATTTGCACTAAGTTTTTAATTTACGATGACATTTCAATATAAAATTGTGCTTTATTTTTCATAATTAAGGTACTTTATTCTTGAGGCAATTTCGAAGAAATAGCATTTGCTCCCTTATTATTAGCCGCAGGTGAAATCTGGATTATGCGTTTACAGTTTTAAGGCATTCACCGACTTTTATTAAGAATACAATTTTTTAAGAGATCGGTGATAAAAAGATATCCCATAAGTTGTATACTTTTTTGGGCACACTGTATAAAAACAGGTATATTATAAATATATGGAACTACTCCCTAAAAGGTGTATGAGACTACTCGTATCGTTGTAAAATAATATTTAAAAAAACTGTAGCAATGGGAGGTCCTGGGATGTGAAATAATAAATGTAAGTAAAATTTTTTTTAAGAGTGAAGTCTAGTGATGCATTCGCCATTTCATTTTTTGATCAATATTTCTTATTTTTTTCGCTTTATTCAAAAAGAGGTCAAATACCCGTCATTGAGTAGCATTACCTACAGTTTCAAACTAAAGAAATTTTGATTAATGAATTAATAAAAGCAAAAAACGAAAATTTGTCCATTTTTCTTTTTCTGCTTTTATTACTTTATAAATCAAACTTGTTTAACTTAAAACGAAATGGCGAATACGTCACTAGACCTCACTCTTTAAGGGTTTATCGCCTTAAGGTAGCTTAACAAGCTGTCAAGAACTGTAAAATGGTCCAGTAAAAACACAACAAACTTTGTTAAAAATAAAAGCAGTATTGAAAATAACAAAATTTAGGACAATAATCTGATTCTTGTAAATTTTATAAAAAAATTATTGGGGGTTCTTTTCTTTATCGTTTTGTATCTCGTCTGTATTTTATATGTGTATATTTTTTATAGTGCCGTTTTCTGATATTCTGATTAAAGTAAAGTTGTCACTGAAAATATTGTGGTATAAAAGAGGCCATCGAAAATGTATTTATAAAGGTTGCCAACATAAAACAGCTTAGCCGACATTTAGCGGACCCAACCAACAACTCCTAAAATACATCTAGGAGTTGTTGGCCCAACAAGTTTAAAAACTGGGTTATTCTACACGAAATTCGATTTTACTAATCGCAAAGCCAGAAAAAATTTTAAAAAAGTTTTTTTTGGCGCTCGTGTAAAAATGTCTCTATCCACAACAGAACCACCCATATATTTAATATTTTTTGTCGGACGACTCACACTTATAGGTATGGGTTATTCTCTGGACAGAGAAATATTTACACGAGCGCCGAAAAAATGCCTTTTACCGATTTTTCTGGCACTTCGATCAATAAAACCGAATTTCGTGTAGAATAACCCATTTTTTTAACTTGTTGGGCCAGATAGATGCCGGTTAAGCTGTGTCGGAGATGATGATAAAAATATTCGTGCAACCCGAAATAAAAGGTTTACATTATTTTGATGGTATAAACCAACAACTCTTTATTGAATTAAGCTTTAAACGCAAAAAAACAGGCTTTAAATTTATTGCATGTGGTTCAGTGTGGATCCGCGGATACAAGCAAAGCACTGCGGGTCGAACTCAATGCTAAAATCCCTTTTATCACACTTCGCCGTGCAGCGCTTCGCATAGGTGCGTGGCAAGCTTAAGGGGGTACTTACTTGTCAGTTATTAGGCGAAAAAATATTGTGTGTTTTTACGGACAAACGAAAAGAGACTGTTGATCTTTGCAATTATTGTCACAATTTAAATTGAACGATGAAATCCAAAATGAACAATGTGTATATAAGTATTATTATTGTAAATTGTAATGTAATATATTTATTAAAAATTGGATTTAAGAGTTTTAATTCGAAATAAAATAAGGCTGGAAGCTCCGACCAATAAACCTACATATACAGAAACATATACGTCCTTTAAATCAATCAATAAGAGTTATTTTTTTAATAGTCGAACCAAGTAAGAAATTAGTTATCACTGTAATACCATATATTTTTATTAAAATAGGTACAAAATACTGGCTAGAAACAATATCACATTTTATTCTTTGATTTTAAATCTAGCTAAGGAAACTCCGGAGTGATTAACATTTACTGCCTGCCCGATTTTTCCAACTTGTGGCTGACACTTATTTTTAAAGTAATATGGGTCGTTGGTACCAATGAATTGTTTGTGTATTTCATTGGTCGGTACTGACCCATTCATAGGGTAACTGCACATGTTGACGTAAAAATTACGGACCCAAATGTACCTTAGTACAGTGAAGTACAGTAGTGAAGTCTAGAAATGCATTCGTCATTTCATTTTTTGATCAATATTTCTTATCCTTTTTGCTTTATTCAAAAAGGGGCCAAATACCCATCCTTGAGTAGCAATTACCTACAATTTTGAACTAGAGAAATTTTGATTAATGAATAAAAGCAAAAAACGAAAGTTTGTGAAATTTGTCCATTTTTCTTTTTCTGTTTTTTTTTACTTTATGAATTCAAACTTGTTTAACTTTAAATTGTAGGTAATTATGCGTCAAATGTCGGTATTTGGCCGATTTTTGGATAAAAGAAACGACCTATTGACAAAAAACGAAATGGCGAATGCGTCATTAGACCTCACTTTTAAATTAATAAGGGACAGGGTGTTGTACACTGTGGCACAAATTAAAGGAGTACACTTTTTAATTGTAAATATTTTTCTAGATTTTGCACTGATTTAATTTATTTTTGGAGTGATCAACTGAAATCGTCTTAGTAAAATGTGCAATTTTTATCAAAATTTTTTGAACAGGGCCGGATTGACAGGTTTTTTTCAACAAACGTGCACTTATGCTCGTTGCAAACGAAAACTGATTTATTCATAATTCAGATAATACGTTTTTTTGGTTGGTTAACTATCGAAACTTCTTCAGTATAAGTCTCACTCTGAAAGATTCTTAAATTCAAGAAATACAATTTATTTTGTTCATTGATGTACTAAAACATTCCGGATATCATTTTGAAAATTTGAAGTCATTTGAACCATGATCGCAGCATCCATGACCGTTATTAAAAATCAAAGTATCCATGACTATTATTAAAATAATAAACAATGTTATTTTTGACGTTTTGTAAGCTTTATGAAAGCTAATCCGTACACAATGGCAGTTTTAAGTGAAGAGGATCGAATTCTTATCAAATATTTTCGACAAACACATAATTACGGCGCAAGAAAAATTGTAAAGGAGTTTCCTGAAAAAATTCATATGTTGGAACAGTTGGCAAGTTTTTAAGACATCTTAGAGAAAGTAATGGATCCATAAAAATAAAATTTGGAAGGGGAAGAAAAAAAACTTCAAGAACTCAATGAAATATTACCATGGTAAGAAATATTATAGAAAATGTACGACCTGAAGAATCTGTAGGTACCAGGAAAATAGCGAAAAGAACAAGAATCCACCGTTCTACAGTTCAAAGAATTCTTAAACATGATTGCCAACTTAAAGTCTTTAAAAAAGTTTACTGTCAAAAACTTAGTGCCAATGTGAAGGAGAAACGATTAGAAAGATGTAATCTATTACTACGAAGATTCCGTTCTCGGGAAAATATCGCAAAGATATGGTTTTCAGATGAGAAGATGTTTTACTTGAGGCCGCCAAAGAATACACAAAATAATCGGGTATACGCAAATGTGTGAGTAAAGAGGGAAATCCCATTGGAAAATCTTTTAATCGAGAGAAGTCACTTTTCACCTGGCGTAATGCTCTCTGTGGCAGTTTCCAAATTGGGGAAGTCAAGTCTCATTGTTGTAGATGCCGGAGTAAAACTCAACTCGGACGCGACAACAAATTTTACATCACTTGCTTCCTGAAATTGAAGCAATCTGCGACGATTACGTATTCCAACAAGACGGTGCTCCTTCCCATACCTCTCGGAGTACAAGAATGTTTTTGTTTGAGCAATGCCCCGATTATATCGAACCGGAGAGGTGGCCACCCAATAGTCCAGACTTAAACCCTGTTGACTATTCCATTAGGGGAATTTTTGAGGCAAATGTTCACAATGGTCAAAGGTTTAACACCATCGAAGAGCTAAAGGAAAGGTTACAGTTCTGTTGGAATAATTTTACCCAGGACATAATCAATGCAGCTATTGACTTATGGCGAAGGCGACTGCAATCCGTGATAGAAAATCATGGTGGTCATATTCATAATGTTATCCTATTAATATTTATACTACTTTCGATTTTAAGTGATAGTTAGTCTTGATATCAGTAATTCTTAATATTATTAAATTTGTTATTAATATTGAACAAAATAAATTGTATTTCTTGAATTTAAGAATCTTTCAGAGTGAGACTTATACTGAAGAAGTTTCGATAGTTAATCTACCAAAAAAACGTATTATCTGAATTAAGAATAAATCAGTTTTCGTTTGCAACGAGCATAAGTGCACGTTTGTTGAAAAAAAACTGTCAATCCGGCCATGTTCAAAATATTTTGATAAAAATTGCACATTTTACTAAGACGATTCAGTTTTTTTATGTTTCGATTTAACGGTCTAGTCAAGTAATGCCATTTTACTTTCATGTCTCAACTTAGTCATCAACATAGTACAGGATCATCCAACCAGGACTGAACATGGACCTATTTTTTGAGATTCCCTGTATTTTTATTAAAACCAATAAAGCCATCTTGTTTATATTATACAGTAGAATCTAAAATTGCCATTTAAAAGGCGACTTGGCTTAAAACAAAGGAACTGGGGCGTAAAGTTGTTGTTTTTTTAATGAAATACCCCGCATATTTTTCATTTTTATGAAAGGTCTAGGAAAAAATATTGCCGGTAAAAAATAGAAATTTCGCTAAAAACAATATGCATTGCATTGTGTAATATTAGGGGCAGTATATTAAATCTGACAACAGTGTTACTTTTTTTTATATTTTTAAGTTTTATAGCGATTTCGGTTTACAGATCTCGGGCACTCTGAGAGCGCTCTGTGACGTCATAGATCTGCCCGAGATCTGTCATAGCCATATAGTGAGATATCTCGATTTCGATAATCGAACACGCAAATCTCGGGGAGAGCACTCTCAGAGTGCCCGAGTGTAAACCGAAATCGCTATTAGACATGTCAGAACAGAGTAAGCAGAGTTGTCAGATTGGGCGCTATATCGCAATTTAAATCCATTGCAGATGCATATTATATGATTTTAAGATTTAAACCCAGCATTTATTCGTCGTTTTTTGAAATTCACAAAAATGTATCGGAATTTCTAGGAGTAACCTACAAACACTAATATTTTTTAAATATATCTTTTAAAATTAAAGTACAGCCCAAAGTTTTAAAAACCATCGGTAATAAATCGGTAACTCACTTCGAACTTCCCTTAACGTGTAATCACTATACTTCTTCCACGTCTAATAATTTATCTTTATCAATAGTATCACTTTCTGCATTTTTATGTAAATTAGACACAGGATTTTGTGAATATAAATAGATCGCATACATAACTGTACCAATAGCCAAAATTGTATTTAAGTAAATGGGTATGCCAAAAAATATCAAGGACAATACTGCTGTCAAAATCAGTTCCAATGCACTAGCAAAGGTTTTTAAAATAGAGTTGAGCGTTTTTAAGAACAAGCTTGTAACAATGCCGACTATGGCATTATTAAGCATTACTAATAATACTTTATAGTGGAAAACTTTCACTATGTTGTCATATAAAAATGCGCTTGCAATATTTCCATTAATAATTAATATGATCGTATTGCAAACAATAGAGTCTAAATACATAAAAATGTTTTGTACAAAAATATTTACGTCACTACCTTCATTTTTTAGCAAGTACTCATTATATACACCTGCAAAACAAGAACAAAAAATTTGTACAAAGATAAGTATGGCATTGATACTCAAGACCAATGATTGTGATTTAGAATTTTCTTCTACCGTTTCAACTGGATTGAAAGAAATTTGTTTAAGCATGCATCCCAGCGTCAAAATAATTAAAGAAACCCACTGCTTCTTACTTAGTAACTTGCCAAATATCATCTAAAATAAAAATATAAATTGTGACAGTTTGCCAATGGTGTATGAAGTAAGTAAGATGATAAACTTAACCACGGCCGACTGAGTCGGCCGTGACTTAACCACATAGATACATACACTATATTGCCAATACAAGCAGCTGCACGAAGCAAGAAGGTACCCATCGTACGATTCAAAATACCCTGAACTTAGGTCATTGACATTATTAATGTCAATGACTTGGGTCTGTGGCGCTTACACAGTAGGGAAAAAATTAGGCCACCGACACGATATCTAACAGAATGTAAACAGAACCGGCTCGCCGTTGTTTGTATTCTTATTCGTCGCCATCTTTAGTTTCGTTCCTTCGTGTGTCGTTATAATTTCCAAGTTTTGGGTGTTAATATTTATAAAACTTTACTTAAGACATTTTTTTTTGTTAGTTTCTAAGTTGTTAGTCGTTTCCATCGTTTTTTACGTTGTATTCGTTCGAATGTTCCGTGTGTGATTGTGGATATTATTTTTAAGTTTTGGGTGCGAATTTAGGTATAAAACTTTACCAGACATTTTGTTATTGTTAGCAACCTGTGTCTCAAAATGGGTAGAAAAAAGTGCATGATCCTTTTTTGCACGGTATAAGGTATTTCAGGTATGTAAAATATTGGTTACTTAGTTGTATTTGACCATAAACTGTACACACCTGAACTAACGGGTGAATTTAAATAAAAGCTTGTAGAAATATTTCGAAAGTCAGTCCTGTCAAATGTTAACATCAAGAAGCAAATTTCCGAGCTGCGCAAACTCAACGGACCCTGATCATCTGCCTACAGTGGTGTTATCATTGAATTATGGTATTAGCAATATAGTCTATGTACATATGTGGACTTAACCTATTTGTTGTACAGTAGGTTGCATAATAGATATCGATTTTCGATCTGTTTTAATATGCTGTTTACTCTTATAGTAAAATTAAGGAGTGGTATTTGTAATTTTGTTCATAATGGTTTAGTTCAAAAAATATAGCTTTTATCTTTCACCTTTAAAAACATGGTTAAAATCAACCTTGTGACTCACATTCGTTCAAATAAACGATCATTTCGGTGATTGGTCTCTAAAGTCACCAAAAAGAGCACCATCACTATTTTTTTACCACAAAATCCAGGCATTATAAGCGACGATACGAATAAACTACGATTACAAAACTATGTCGCGGCCAATTGCAGATTTTTAACACGGTTATTATTTCCCCGCGTTTTTTAAATGTAATTATTAATTTTTTTATTAATAAAAATAGGATCGGATTGGCTACATAGTCAAAGTGACGTTTCCCACCCGGGACCTAGCCTTGCCTAAACGAAACGCATATTTTGAAATATATGAGTGAAAGAGTAAACAGCACTTATTTAAATATATACAGGGTGGGGACTTTAACTGGAATAAATTCGATATTATTAAAACTGCTGAAGTTGCGCTTACAAAATTTGGTATGTGGGGGTTTTGGAGCATGCGGTATTGGATTATGATGTCGGCGCAATTGCCAGATTTCTCAGCTTTGCGCTACACGTAGTAATTTTGTTATTTTAAATGGAATGCCCAATTTATTTTTATTGCTGTGAATTGGGCGTGTCAAATTTAGTAAGATCCCAAATTTACAAAATTCTATCTTCACTAGTTGCTGAGCTATGGCAACACAAGAACTTTTCTTGAAGCTTGTCAATAACTTAGTAACTATGGAGATGTTAACAAGGTAACGCTACTTTAAGGTAGATAAGCGTCCCGGTACTTTTTAATGGAACTACAGTGTTGCCATAGCTCAGCAACTAGTAAAGATTAAATTTTGTAAATTTGAGATCTTACTAAATTTGACACGCCTAATTTACTGCAATAAAAATAAATTGGGAATTCCATTTAAAATAACAAAATTACTACGTGTAGCGCAAAGCTGAGAAATCAGGCAACTGCGCCGATATCAGAATCCAATTCCGCATGCTTCAAACCCCCCACATACCAAATTTTGTAGGCGTAACTTCAGTTTTATTCTGAGCGCGCCATGCTGTGTATTTAAAAAAAATCCGTTAATCCCTCAGTTGATTAAAAGCTAGGCTGCGAATTTTGAAGTGTATTGACTGGGCTATAATTTTTATAAACAAATACTTACTGAACTAACTTTATCATAACTCATATTTCTCTATTTCGATAAAGTTAGTTCGGGAAACTAAAATTTAAACAGTAATAAAGCACACATGTTGGCGAAATAATTTTGCAATGACAGCTGTGACAAAGAAAATTATTTATTTTTTGTTCCAAAGCAATCTTGACTAAATAGTTTAATTAGAACTTTCCTTTTTCACCCTGAGTTAAGACAAATCTTAAAATATTTCAAAAACTATGATATTTAGATATATGACATGTTTAACAAAAAAGTAAGGTTTTCGAAAGATAAATTCTTTTGCCTAAAAAAATTAGGGGGGTCCCATTTAAAAAAATTGAAATAAAGCATTTTCAAAACTATCGAGTAGTCCAATTTCTAATAAACATATAAGAGATTTAAAAAACATTATTATAGATCAATATATCGTACCTTAAAGTACCCATAATATAAATTATATTTACCTAGGGTTAATCCACAGGTTACTATGATTTTTTAACGATACCCTTAAAATTACTAAAATTTCGGGAAAAAATTAATTACTTGGCAACGTTGCATTTCACTTCAAAAATTTTAATAGGGTTGCAAAGACCTTATTTCATTGAATCATATTCTAGAAAATTATACTGGGTGTCCCATTTAATTTTCTTTTTTATTATTCAGTATCACGTTTTAGGACCACCCTTTAGATTAGAAAATATTTTTATATTATGTATCCTAAAAAACCCTTTAACTTTTGTATGACACTTTTTTCCCTATCTTTGATAGTTTAGGTGCTATCTAAGACAGACACCTTACTGACACACCCTGTATATAAAAAAATAAATTGAATGCATTCATTAGACCATGACAATATTATTACCTGAAACAATATTCCAGTTACCACCACCCTTAACTGTAGTAACAGATAATATGTGGTGGGATCAAAAGAAGATAAATTTATAAAAGCCAAGTTGTTGTATAGGCAATATAAAAAGGCAGGAACAAAATACAGGACCAAAACATTTTTGTTTGTTATAACTTCTTTGACCAATTCCGCAGGTTTATGCCTGAAATTAAAACAAAAAAGCTACACTGTCTATTTGGATGAAGGTATGTGAAAACTTTCTAGCATTACATAATGGCAAGAGGTGCCATCTTCACCTTTTTTCGTAATACAATAAACTAAAACAAGACATTATATGTTATAATATCATATTAAAATATTTTGTTTAAAGTTTCATGCTGTGGTTCTGTCATATTTTCATCTTATTGGTAATGTTACAATACATTGGGAAAATCCATCCGGTTCCTCAATGTATTGTTAAATTACCAATAAATTATATAAGGATATGACAGAAACTATTAAAAACATAAATGATACCTATCACATCTTATTTAAGAGTGAAGTCTAGTAATGCAGTCGCCATTTCTTATCATTTTCGCTTTGTTCAAAAAGCGGCCAAATAGCGGTCCTTTAGTACCAATTACTTATTTATTAAATAAATTTTGATTAATGAATTAATAAAAGAAAAAAACGAAAATTTGTGAAATTTGTCCTTTTTTTCTGCTTTTATATTAGCTGGACAAAAGCATGTTGAATCAGGGCTTGTGGCTCAAAATCTGACCATATTACCTAAATCTGGATGGATGGTCAGTTAGAGAAACCAAATAAAAGATCACTATTGAATTAATATTAAGATTACTCTGCTGTGCTGGTAAGATACCAATCAGCCCAAAGGTGACAAAGCCCATCAAAAGTAAATCAAAACTATCAGATTTTAATCTATCTGGTAATATTATGATAATTATAATTTAAACCTGGTACTTGGTGATTACTGTTTAATCCCATTTGACTAACAGAACATCGATTTTATGCCCTGACTATATAAAATACATATAAAATTAGGACATTGCCATATTGCTTTGATAATAATAAGGAGGGCTAAAAATAAAGTCTCCCAACTCTGAATAACATTTCACAGCAAGTAAAACTGCTCAAATCTTTATATGTGATGACACTTATGTAGCATACCTAAAGTATTAGTAAAAATTATTATATTATATAATATTATTTTTGGTTATACTTACTCTCGACAATAAAGGATGGTGGAAATCACCAATTTCAGTACTTCTGTCAAAAGCACCACTGTTACAATGTTATAATCATATTTGTTGTTTGACTGTTGAGATGCAGTAACTAGTAGTCCTAAAATAAAGGAGAAAAATTGTATGTAGATATCCTTACTTTATTGTAATTGTGTTGTAAACATAGATACCTAATCAACCCAGTTAAGTAGATTTTGGTCTGGTCGCTAAACTTTATGTATATATCGCTGTCATATTAAATAGGTACTGTTTTGTTACTTCCTGTTTTATGACTATCCAAAAAACTAAGAGTTTTCGACAAAAATCGTTTTTAGATTCATAACACTGGTTAACAAGATTTTTGTCCCAAGCGCAAAAATGTCTGATTTCAATATAATTTTGTATGCTGAAATCAATCATGTTTTCAGAATTTCTCCATCACCCTTAGTTTTTATGTTCCAGTATATGTGATTATTTACCTATAAAATGCACGCATAGGTCTGTACTATAAGAGTCATCTAACAAAAAACTTGTGTCAGGCATTGCTATTTTATTATTTGTGTATTGTAACAATAACTTGTTGTGACTAGAAATAACAAAGTGTGCTCTGTGTGTCACGCGGAACATGTCTTGGCTTGTTGTACATAACATTTATTGTTGTTTTAGTTATCGGCTAGAGCTCGCTGAATGAACATATACGCAGACTTTTTTAACGTTTTGAAGAATGTGCTGTGGTGCATTTTAAGCTATTGTAGTGTAACTCACCTGTAAAAATGCCAAGAAATTGTGTAAACCACCCGAACTCTTTTTGCTACATCTGCGGTGAATTGACATTTAAATCTCAAAAACGGTCTTTCACGCCTCTCGTTAATCAATGCTATGAACAGTATTTCAAGTGTAAAGTCGGCGATCAAGACAAAAGCTGGGCTCCCCATATTTGCTGTGTTACGTCTGTCAGACTTCTTACAGCGTGGGCAAAAGGTAAACGACATATGCCTTTTGCTATTCCCATGATTTGGAGGGAACCATCAGACCATATTACCGATTGCTATTTTTGTCTTTCAAATATCAGTGGTATAACTTCTAAATCCAAACATACTGTTAAATATCCTCATATTCCATCTGCACTGAGACCAGTGCCGCGCAGTCCGGAATTACCTGTGCCTGACCCCCCACAAAATATGACACCGAGCGACGATGAAACTGCCGATGACGAAGTAAACAACGAAAGTTTTTCAGCCGAAAATATTGATCTGGATCCAATATTTACACCAGATTCGTCTTCTTGTGCGCCGCATCTTCTAAGTCAAGAAGAACTTAACGACCTTGTCCGCGATTTAAACTTGTCTAAGAAGCAAGCCGAACTTCTAGGTTCTAGATTAAAAGACTGGAATCTTCTACAGAGTGGCACAAAAGTTGCTTTTTATCGTAAGCGCCATGCAGAGTTTGAAGAATTCTTCTCTATGGAAGACGGGCTTGTATTTTGTAATGATGTATGCTCTGTTATGAAGGCACTTGGGCATGACTATGATACAAATGAGTGGCGTTTGTTCATTGACTCTTCCAAATCAAGCTTGAAAGCGGTACTACTCCACAATGGAAATAAGTTCCCCTCTGTTCCTTTGGCTCATGCAGGCAACATGAAAGAATCATATGACAACATGAAGCTTCTTTTGGAAAAAATTAAATATATAGACTTTAAGTGAAATATTTGTGGCGATTTGAAAGTTGTTTCACTTTTGCTCGGCATGCAACTCGGTTACACAAAGTCAATACTTTGTTTCCTATGCGAATGGGACAGTCGAGATAGGAAAAATCACTATGAGAAGAAAGAGTGGCCTAAACGAACTTCCCTGACACCAGGAAATAAGAATGTCAGTGGTATCCCACTTGTTGATCCCCAAAAAATTTATTTACCACCTTTGCACATTAAGCTTGGGTTAATGAAGAATTTTGTTAAAGGTATGGATAAAACTAACAGTACGTTTGCATATGTGAGAAGTAAGTTCCCTAAAATCAGTGATGCCAAGATAAAGGAAGGTATTTTTGTGGGACCTCAGATCAGAGAGCTACTTCGAGATGAAAACTTTAGTGAGGCTCTGAATGGAGTTGAAAAAGCAGCATGGTTTTCTTTCAAGGACATTTGCAACGGCGTCTTGGGAAATCGTAAATCCGAAAATTACGTAGAGAATGTTAACAATTTATTGGTCTCATATAAAGCCATGGGTTGCAACATGAGTCTAAAAATACACTTTCTTCATTCACACTTGGACTTTTTTCCGAAAAACCTTGGAGCAGTAAGTGACGAACATGGCGAGCGATTTCACCAGGACATTCTGGACATGGAGAAGAGATACCAAGGCAAATGGAGCCCCGCTATGTTGGCAGACTATTGCTGGACGCTGAAGAGAGATGTTTCTGATGCAAAGTACAGTCGAAAGTCATATATGACCACATTTTATTTATTTATTTATTTATTTATTTATTTATTTCATCAGCACTTACAGAGATAGATTACACTCCAAATAGCACATACAAAGACCAAAGACCAAAACACTACATTATTACAAATTAAATTACATTAGATCTAACCTTATTCTTAAATGATAAAAAACTGAAACAAAACAAATCGATATTATTAAAGTTGACATTGTAATTTCCCATAAGCCTATTGCAGAAAGCCTGAGAACCATATACAGTTCGATGATTAATTGCGTAAAAAAGATTTGTCAACCGAGTAGGTCTCTGTGGGACTCTAAAGCGCACCTTTGCCAGTATCACACTACAATCAATTTTGCCATTTAGCAACTTAAACAAAAAGTATACCATCGAGTTTTTCCTGCGCCGTTCTAGACTTTCTATACCGGCCAATTGAATGCGAGTTGCATATGGCACATCTTTATAAGGAAATCGAAGCTTAAACAGTAAAAATTTTACAAATTTATTCTGAACACGTTCCAACCTCTCCTTATAACAGTTATAAATAGGATTCCATATAATACTGTTATATTCTAAGACACTACGCACTAGGCAGTTATATAATGCCTTGATAGCTTTAGTGTCATTAACATCAGAACAAGTACGGCGCAGAAAACCTAACATCCTAACCGCCTTTAAGACTATGTTATCTACGTGCTTATCAAAGCTCAAATCGCTACTAAAGGTTACACCCAAGTCATTGAAATTATCAACAGACTCCAAATTAATATTCCCTATGGAGTATGGAAACACAAAGGGTGTTTTACATTTAAAAAATCTCATAACTTTACATTTTGACACATTCATTTCTAAACCATTTAAATTGCACCATTCAACTAAATTATTAAGATCTTCTTGAACAGCTACACAATCGTTGATGGATCTAACAGAACAAAACAATTTTAAATCGTCAGCATACAAAAGATATTTGCATTTTTTAAATTGACCTACAACACTATTTATAAAAATTAAAAATAAGATTGGACCCAAGTGAGATCCTTGCGGCACTCCCGACAAAACATTTATTTTACGTGACACTACATTTCCAAGTTTAACGCACTGTTTACGATCCTTCAAATACGACGCAATCCATGCCAGATATGATCCACTGACTCCCAACTGCAAAAGTTTCTCGATCAATAAGCGATGACAAACTCGATCAAAGGCCTTTGATATGTCGGTGTATATTGCATCCACTTGAAAGCCATTCTCCACATCATTAACCAAACTGTCATGGAAAACACCCAGGTTAGTGGCTGTTGATCTGCCTTCAAAGAAACCATGTTGATGAGGGGATATGCGATATTTCACTGATGCAAAAAGTTCATCTGTGATAATGGATTCAAACACCTTTGACACAACCGGTAGCAAAGACACTCCCCGGTAGTTTTCGATGTCATTCTTTGAGCCAGATTTAAAAATAGGCATGAGCCATGACTGCTTCCATAACGTTGGAAAAGTCCCCTTGTCAAAAGACATCTGAAAAATAGTCCTTAATGGGACTGACAATGCGCTGCTGCAGCATTTCAGGAAAATAGGGGGTATTCCATCTGAACCAGTACTTTTATTTATATCTAAATTATTTAATTTCTGCAACACTTCATCATATGTAAATGAATGATTGGTAAGGGACGTGCACTCATGTTCATCAATAGACGTGATTGCTCTGCCAGTGTGATCTTTGTAACAGCTCTCAAAGTGATCAGCAAAAGCATTAGAGATTTCTGATGGTGACTGCATATCCTGATCACGATAACACATACTTCTAGGAATACCTTTGTCCTTTCTCAGAGTTTTCACGTAGGACCAGAAGTATTTAATATTCTTGGGAATCATCTGTTCAGTATTAGTTACAAACAACAAATAACTCAGGTCGATCATATTCTTGGACTCTTTACGAAGTTTAGAATATTCTGTATAGTCACTCATACATTTAGTGCGCTTATATTTCTGATAAGCTTTATTCTTTCTTTTAATAATGCTTTTTGTTTCTGATGTGTACCAGTTTGGATATTTATTTCTCTTGTTTATCTTTCTTGGAACATACTCCTCAATGACTTCAAAAATTATGTTATAAAAACGTTGGACAGCGTCGTCTACGTCAGAACAGCCTTCTAGCCAGCTCCAGTCAATTCCGCGAAGGTAATTGTTTATAGCGGTAAAATTTCCCTTTTGAAAATTATACAGAATTTCCTGTTCAGCCTCAAAAGTAGAGAACGATGGCAATGAAATATTAAATTCCAGCGGTACATGATGCTGAACCACTTTGCTAAGTGGCATTTGCGCCGAAATAACTGTGCAGTCAAGGAAACCATCACAAAACACTAAATCCAGGTATCTGCCAAATTCATTAGGTATATGGTTTATTTGTTGTAACTCGTTAGCAAATAAACCAGTTATTAAAATCTCAGCCGCCAGAGAAGATAAGTCAGTAGGTATCAGAGTATTATCGTCGAGAATCCATTCAGCTGACGGTAAGTTAAAGTCTCCAGAAACCAAAAATTTAACCTTTTTATACCTGAGTCTGAGTTCCTCCAGCCTTTCTAAATATTTTCTATAGGACTCGCATGTTGAATTTGGAGGAAAGTAGACAGAGCCCAAAATAAAACTTACACCGTAAACTTTAACCATCACCCATACGTCATCGAATGTTGGATCATTAGAACTAGGTAACATTCTACTGTCAAAACAAGACTTAACAGCAATCAGAGAACCTCCTCCTCTGGCACAATTGAGAAGAGTATAGTTTCTGTCAGCCCGATAGGCAACGTAGTATGGACCAAACATTTCAGAATTGCATATGTCTTCGGTCAGCCATGTCTCAGTAAGAAAAATCCAGTCGTAGTCTGAGGCTTTTATAGAGTTTGAAATGTCTCTGATCTTAGTCCTAAGGCCTCCCGTGTTCTGGTAGTAAGCTGATATTCTGGATTCCTTATGGGTTAAAAATAGGTTCTCTTTCGTCGATGGAATAAAAAATTTTCTTTTTGTGATATTGACAAATAGTTATTTATAAGAAACGTAATCAGTTCTTTCCTTGATTCATAATCCAAGCCTCCATTCTTATTCGCGGAAGTAATCGGAATGAAAGGAATGTCCACTTCACACAAATAAGACCTCACTAAAGTGTTAATATCGTGAATAAGTCTGTTAAGAACTGGTCTTTTCACGTGATAGCTGCAGCCAACAACGATTAAGTTTGTGTTAGACGTTGCTTGAGTTAGTTTAACCAGTTCTTCACGAGTTGTGATCCTACCAATAACAGCATCAAAACTAGGAATAAAAACAAAAACATAATCATCCTTGCTGAAGTTTCTGCACAGTTTAGGACACTCATCAACAATATCCGAAATCTTAAACCTAACATCAATCTGGCAATTTACATCAAACGACCCGTCGGTTAAATTCTTGAACATTAAACCTGACCCCTTTGCGCTCTTGCCCCCCATGATGAGTAATTGTCTTTTTTTTTTAGGTACGTTATTACTATTAACTGACAATTGATTACAGGGCGATTCTGGTTTAGTTGACTGTACATCAGCTGCCTGGTTTATGGAGGAACCGTTACCTCCTTCAGTAGATCCAGAAATATTCATATTGTGAGAATCAAAAATCCTCTGTTTTAATTTTTTAATGTCCCTAGAGTAAACTTCATTTTCGTTTTCCAGGGTGCTAACGCTGACCAACAAATTTTTATTCATGTCGCCTAGGTCTTTTATTTTTGACTCGAGGGTACTCTTGTTCTCTCTTAAAAGCTGAAGTTCTGTTGCTATTTCTTGTTCCTTAATTCTAAGGGCTTTGATCTCATCAGTCAATAGAGCGTTTCGGTTCCTGAAATCATTCATCTGGCTTAAATATTCGTTTCCCTCTTCCTCAAGGGTGGTATTAATTATCTGGCTGCTACGTCTAAGTCTTTCAATGTGCCTGTCTCTACTTTTTATTTCTTTTTCTAAATTTTCAATTTTAAGAATGTAATCCTTCTTTAGCTCTTCGTCATCATTGTGTTTTGACTGGCAATCCGTCGAACAAACCACTTTGTAACCACTAAGTTTGATAATATCTGAACATCTGTCCATACAACTAGGGTGATAAATAGCACTACATACAACACAGCAGAAGTTGGAAAATTCTTTATTTTTGCAGCACTTAAAAGAACGATTCATTTTGCAAAATAACGACCGACCAATCCAAATAACGCAAGACAGTGCGAAAGATCACTATTGCTATTGACCCTTCCCACCTACTCAATTCAGCAGGAAAAAGCCAGATCAGGGGAATTATTTGAAGTGATGGCAACGTGGCTTAGCAGCAACGTATGTTTGTTTACGCTTTAAACAATGAAAACCTTAGCGAAGGTTAGGTTACAAATGTCATTAAAGTTTTGGCGGGAAAAGATAATAGGTAAACATCCATAGATTTTTAATTGGAATCAAGAGTTTTTCACAAAAATTTCTTCATTTTAACATAGGAACACTAATTAACTCGCTTAATAACCACTGGGCAGATTTTACACTTGTCCCGAAGTAACAAAAAAGCAGTATCACCAGGGAACAAAACAAACACGTGAAAAACGCTTTTTTTTAGTAAATATATCACTTTGTACTTTATTTTTTCATAACTTATACCCATATTATAATATATACGTTCACAAAAATTCATTGCTTTGTCACTTTAAAACCCTGCGTGATGGAAAAATTCTGAAAACATATATGAAATATGTTTAAAAAGTACTACCAAGTACACCCACTTCAGCTCGTGGGACAAAAAAAATCTTAAATTTTGTTGATCAGTGTAATCTATGCCCCCAAATAAATTATTCTTAAAAAAATCCACAATTTTACCTGTACCTATGTACGTACCTAAGTTTAACATAAATATTTGTATTGTCTTATTACTCTTATTTAACATATAAAGCCAGATAAATGGTAATTACTGTAAAAAAGGGGGTAAAAAAGTAAAAAAGGGGGGAGGTCGGTTGTACGCCGTTTTTCAAAGAAATGAAAGGTATTTTTTGTATTCAGCGTAGTTTATTAAATATTGCCAATAAAATTGGCAATAAAATTGGCAATATTTAATAAACTACGCTGAATACAAAAAATACCTTTCATTTCAATGGTAATTACTGATATTGAATGAAATTGATAAGATGTGTCCTACATCCTCCTGGACCCAATTACTGTAATATGAGATTGGTATATCCGAGGGTATATCTTTTAACTTAAGCTTACCTTGATTTACAAACAGTAAGATATACACAATAAATATAGCTTGGCTAAACTTCGAAGGAAAGAGCTCTCTCCATGATATTCCAGTCATGACTATTAAAATTGGTGCTTTTACAGTGTTCCCTTAAGTTGTAGTCTTTGTTTAAAAAACATTACCATATCTAAAATCACCAATTGTTTAAATTTTATGAACACTTTTGCTATAAAAAACGAGTATATTATGTACGTGGCTAAAAGCAATAAAAATATTATTTACAAGGTGAACAGCACAGAAGTACCACCATTAGAAGACCTACAAAATGTAGGAACTCACTTGAAATAAAAATTAATCATCATGTAACAATTAATAACAATAACTTATCAAACTTCAAAATCAATCACTTCCTTTCCTTTCCTCTAATAACACAACAAACACATAACCTCAACATTATTTCGACCGGTGTTTAAATTCTTACACAGAAGAATAATAGGTGAAAACAGGCGCCGCTGTTAATAATCATGGCCTTCTCCATTTAAAAGGAGTGATTGAGGCACATTTCCTAACCCTACTATGACGAATCCAGGTGCGAAGACCTCTTTGAGGGGAACTGATCGGCAGGGACGTATATGGGGGGGGGGGGGGGGGTTAGGGTGTTCAAACCCCCCCCCCCCCCAATCGAGCCGTCCGTGTATACAAAAAGGATAGAATTAAGAATATTATTATTCTTCTGCGGTATTAGAATTACATTTAATACAATTATTAAAAATCTAAAAACTAAGCTTAAAATAAATAAACTGGATTTCAGTGTACTTATTTAGCAGCGCCCGCTAAGTGCGAAAACTAAGACAAGGTTATACTCACATCAGCATAGGGGATCAAACCAAAAATGGGTGGTTAAAGCCCTCCCCCCCCTCCACCCCCCATTAAAAAGCTATAAATATGCCCCTGCTTATCGGACGGATATAGCTGTGAATTTTTCTGTCTTCCAGAGGGGGTTTTTACGCAGTACACTCTTTTTAACTTTAACTGTATCTACACTTCCCTTGAGAGAATTAAGCTCCGTCGAGAGAACTTAACCTCGAAAACTACCTCTACCTGCCACGGATGACAAGAATGATGACATATAACATCGTAATGTGTTTATTGTTTATTCTATCTCAATGGTAATGTTATAGCCGTCAGAATATATTTGCTACTAGCATAGGTAGGTACTACAGTCGAGAAAAGAAGAAAACTTGAAATATTTAGAGATTAGAAGAAACGTGTATAAGAGAATAAAAATAACCAAAAGTTCTATAAGAAGAATGGAAAATCTATAACTCTCAATTCGAATCTAAGTCTAAGTGGCTTCAGTGTTGAATGACTGGCATTCGACCGTGGTGGTCCGAGTTCGATCCATGGAGTGGGCATACGCACGATAAAAAAAAAGGGTATCTCCGAATTTTAGTAGGTTTAAGAATGCAGGGAAGAATGTAGAATGTATCTTCAAAGTCGCCCCATTCACGTCGTTAACCAGGCACGATGAGATCGGACGTCTCGTGGGTTACGGAAGAAGGTACACTATCCAATCGGTAGGTCATGCAATGGCAAGAAACCGAGGGTTGATAGCCCTTGTGGGTGTCACATGACTGAGGATCGTGATCTGAAACCACTGAGATAGATACTTGAAACCACAGAACTCGAACAAAGCTTGAAACTAACAAGCTGTAGGTCAAGCTGGCTGAATCTTGGAAACGAGAAGTGGCCATCAGTAACCCAAAACACAAAATAGAATATGTTATTATTATCTTATTGGGACCGCGATAGTGGCTCAGAGGTGAGCTACTGGCATTCGACCAAGGCGATCCGAGTTCGAAGAGTGTAAAATGTATCATCTCCTAATTCACCCCATTCACGCCGGTAACCAGACCGGATGAGATCGGATATCTCGGAGGATGCGGAAGAAGGGGTACACACTCCCCAATCGGTAGGTAATGCAATGGCAAGAAAACGAGTGTTGATACCGCTTTGGGGGTGTCGCATGACTGAGGATCGTGGTTCGGAATCCACGTTAAGCGGTAGATCCAAGAGCAAGCTGGCTGAATGTTCGAAAGGACAAGTATAGTCATATTTATTGTTTTTACAACCGATTTAGATAATTTAAATTAAGCTAATCAGGATACAGTTACTTAGGTCAATGCCACGATAATAACTAATTTAATTTTTGGAGGGACAAAAATATTAGTAGGTAAACTTGTCGTTGATTGTAGGCATATTTTTCTTAACATAGGTTTTACACAGTGGTTTACAGAGAATAATTAAGGTACCCTACATAAAAATATATATTATGTGATGGAAAATCTAGTAAATTTTAATAACAATATAGATAAGATTTGCTTTTCAGAAAACAATATTTTTGAGGGTAAAATGGTATACAATGAAAATCAGATATTAATGGATTTTGGGGGTTTCCTTTATTATATTAAATCTTCCGTCTTTGCGTTTTACTGTGGTCAAAGCGGTTTTACGGGGGAGGGGGAAAGGGTTAATAATAGTAGGGTTGCCAGACCTCCCGATTTCGGCGGGAGACTCCCGATTTTCCAATTCAGGCTCCCGAATATACATTTCAAAACTCGGTAATGCCATGCCACGATAAAAAACCGATAAGGTGGTTTTGAAAACAAAAATAAAATGTTAAGATCGAGTTTCGGATGAAACCATAATGGTTTGGTCTCATGTCATTGAATTAACGTAATTTTAGTCCAGGCCTACGAAAGGCTTTTCAATATTTTAAAAAAACCATAGAGGCTTTAACTCTTTCTATAAATTTTGAAGAAGTAGTTCATTCTTAAAGTGTAGTAATTTATAGGAATAAATAAAACATGAAGTCTTTCTCCACTGGTTTATTAAAGCAGTAAAGTTAAAAAGTGGTAGATATTCTACATGTTTCGGGTGTAGTAACACCCATCATCAGGAATAAAATATAAAGAGAAAATAGTTAGTGAGAGGAACAAAGTTAAATGGTAGTGAACATCGATGGAGCTCTCATCGAGCCATGGAAGATCAAAGATTGGTATTCTTAAGTCTTAACACTGACAATGGACAACAGGTAACAGTGGTAAGAGGGGGCCCGTTTGGGCAAAGAGAAAAATGTAAGAAATGTAAGAAAAATGGAAAATCACAGGTCAAGAACTTTCATCCCGGAAACCATGGGGAGAAAGAAAGGTTGTTTATTTAACCTTTTTTTATAGAAAAATAATTTAGAGGTAGGTACCAATTATTGAACTGTATGAATCTGTAAAGAATAAAAGAAATTGTTCAGTATAATATATTGAAATGGTTATTTGAATAATTTATTTGAAAAAATTCCTTTTATATACACGAAAAAGAGGGACTTACCTTAGTTCATAACAATAAAGGGAATTAGGGGAACAAGTCCGAATAAACGGACTGGAACCCCGGTGGGTATTAATTTCAGCATGGCTGGAACCAAGCTAATAGAGAATTTAAAAAAAAAATTTTAGTAAAACTTAGAAAAAGGACTAGAGAACAAGAGTTCTTTTTGTTAGACTTTCATTAGACACGAGGTCAAAAAAAAAAAGAATTTGAACTTGAACTTTTTTCTATAAATATTTTTTAATAGTAGTTCAAATTAGAAAAAAAGTCCAGTTGGAAATTTTATAACTTTTAACGTATTTTAAGATGTAGTGCTTGTGTTTTATTCTTATTTTACTTAACTTGTTCAATGTTTTTACTATATTGTCGAATTTATTCTTACATCTATATGAACAACCTCACAAAAGTTGTAAGTAACATACACCTGTTGCTCTTTGAGCACATGGTTTTACGCATTTTTCTCTAATTGTAGTTTCCCTGAAGATGGAAATAAAATTTTCCGAAAGCTTGGACCAACTTTAAAGAGTACTCTTTCATTTGCTGAATATCCCAATATTTCCCTAGTTTAATATATATATATATATATATATATAAAATTCTTATTTATTTATTTATTTATTTATTAAGTACATGCCTTACAGGTTATTACATACCTAACTACAAGGCAGGACAAAACATGTATACAAGCCCTGTAATGTATAACAATTAAATATTTCAAAATTAACACTAAATAAAAATTAAAGAAATTAGGAAAAATTGGCAAGTTTTAAGGCACAATACAATAGATTACTAATTACACAAGATATTTTACAAAATAAAATTAAAATTAAAAACCAGCAAAAAATTACCGAAAAATTATGCCAGAGGTTTTCAATGTTTAAGACTTCGACCCAACTCCGATAATGACGAGTTAAAAAAATCAATATGAATATTTTTATTATACAAATCACACATTGCATAAAGCGGAGAGAACCTTAAAATGTTTGTACGAGGAGTATCCAAATAAAAACAGTTGTTATAACGACTATTTAGGCGAGGTACACCGAAATTGGAACTTGGCCAGGATGACGACAGTATTCCGTTGATAACTAGAAAACTTTTATGGACCACTTTAAACAATATGGATTTTTTTCTGGAAAAAGCATAAGCCAGTGGCTCAGCCAGAAAATATGCTCGGGGGGGACTCAGTGGGCGTAAGTAGGACATTTTTTTTTATGGAGAAAAGGAACAGCAGTTCAGGACCATGCTCAAAGTTCGTTTAAAATTCACCTAACTACTATGAAATTTCAAAAATTAAATTAATACCTCTCCCCCTCTGCATGGTTGGATTAAATTTGTTTTTGTAAATGTTTTTTTTACTTTTTTTTGATAATCCTAGCTGGCGTCAATCCAACATTTTAACCTAAGACGTATGTATGACTCTAACCTAAATGACTAAACTGCGTTTTTCGGGCTCGGTTTTTCATGATTAAAAATACAGTAAATATCGCTCACCACGCCAACATTGATGATTTTTTCAAAAACCATGTATTTTAGGAGCGTAGATCCAAAAGTAGTTTTTGGTTTTGAAATACTATACTACTAACTAATCGTCAGGAATCTCTTCTTCTTCGAAATCGTCAATGTTACGCTTCTGTTCAATTTCGCTTTGGACCTCTCGATCATCTTCTGCTTCCTAGTCCGAGTTTTTCATCCCAAGGCTTCTCTCCTCCTCATTTATTCCAATTTGTCTAGTGCTGGCAAATTAGGGTTCATCTAAGTCGTCCCATTCACTATCATCTGCTACTAATCCTCCCGACGAAAATACTTGAGAAGTATAAAGCAGTACAGAAGAGAGCAGAAGGCAGAAGAAAATCTTGATGAGAAACAAGAAAACCACCAAAAGTAGATATTGAATTTGAAGATAATTTGATAAAGTAAATTTACACAAACATCGTTTTATGAAATATGAGACATTAAAGTAAGTTATAAATGGTTTATTCTTGTATTCTAAATCTCATTTAGAATCTTTTAAAATGAAAAACATACAGCGTGTCCTATTTAATTAAAAATCGAAATTTAATGCCATTTTGGGTTAAACCGAAAGTTTATATATAGGGGGTACCTAAGTCAATTATTATAAAATGTGTTTCCATAGTATATTAAACATATTTCCTAATTTTCATATTTGTATCGAAATATAAACATGTTATTAAGGCGAGCCACCCCTATGGGACACCCGGCGGTATACTTATACTGTCGATTTTTTTTTATTGATATGACGTTTAGTTGCAAATTGCAACTCGTTAATTGTTTTTTTCGCTTTCCCAATTAAATTACTTTCGGGCAAAGACCGTTTTGCTTTTTATGGCCTCATATATCGTTTTTGAGATCTCTTGCCGACTCTGGTTTAAAGGTCCTTTCACTACCTGCTATCCGGACTTTAAACGCTTTATAAGACCATTTCAAGCAAATATCTACGAAATATTATTTTTGGCCCTTAGTACCTTTATTGGACAAGTCCTTAATTGGTACTTCCAGTCTTGCCGGTACCAAATGCTTTAATTTTATTTAAAAAATTCAAAAGCGACAGAAATCGATGAGAGCCAAATTAATAAATTATTTCAACAAACTTTCTATGGAAATAAAATGCGTGCATCATTGTGTGTAATTTGCATAGTAACCGTAAAATCGATAACAACTCTCTTAACTGCATTTAATAATAATAATAAAATAGATAAAAATAAATATTAGCAAAGAATAATTTCATTGCTTTTTAAGGACTATCTAAGTCCTAAGTCTAAGATTATGTACCAAATTAAAGTTTCAAAAATAAAGTCCAACACGATGATTACAGTGATATGATTTGTTATCTAGCATCTAATATAATATATGCCTATAATTATTACTGCAGGTTGGACTTTGCCTTTTGATAAACATTCATACTCAACTGCTGAATATTATTATAAAGAACCACTTGTTAACCTATACGCTAAACGCGGTTCTCAAACTCTCAAGCTAGTTTGTAAACCATAGACACATGCGTTGCGTTGGTACCAATACCAAGGCGAAATATTTTTAAGAGTTTAGTTTAGTTCTCGTCGGACGACACGGCTGGCAGCGAATGTAATAGTTTTTTAAATAAATTTTAACGTGTTTTTTATCGTTGGCAAGGTGATCGTCGGTACTTCCAATTCTGCACTTATTTTTAAACAAATAATAAAAATAAACGTAAAAATGTCGGTGTCTGTGATGAAAAGAATATTAGTTGGCAGTAACATTAAACAATATAAAAAAATTAGCAGCCGATCTATTAGCTCGAGTCCCTACAGACGAAATGTTGAAAATAATATTTTGGTGAACCCTAAAACCATGGAAATACCAAGAGTTAGTCTTCCTGAGTATGTATTTTCGCAAACTAGCAAATATTCGGAGTTCACTGCCTTCGTAAGTATTAAACTAACTTGCATTTTTATATAATTAAATTAAATGTTAGTCCAGGAGACTTTTTAGTGTAAATACCATTTATGCACTTACACAAGTACACACTTTAAAACAATAAATAAAAATTGAACACAACGGTATGAGGAACTGTTTTTTGAGGGTACAATGCTCTTAATTCGTTGACCTTTCGGAAAATATATTTCATTTTTCCAGGGCTAGTTAGAGTAGGTTAAGGTAGGTCATTGTACGCTTTAAAACAATAAATAAAAATTGGACACAACGGCATTAGGAACAACACCGTTAAAATTAATAAAATGTTCTAAAAGTCAACCCCTTTGACTTATAACCAATTGTTTCTAAAGAACAGAAACAGAAGAACCGAAAGCTGAACTGTGCTTAATTTTTTTCAAGCCAATTCAGATGTGAATTAATGCATTTTCAAATCGTTTTTGTAGAGGAAAGACATTTCAAGTACTTTGTGCTTAAAATCTTCTTAGTTTTCTCTAATTGCATTACAAATTTTCGCCTGCTGCGCGATTTCCAGTCCCACCGTCTTCGCGTTTAAGATTCGTTACAACCTGAAGTAGTACAAAAATAATTAATGTACATATATACGTAGATTGGACAGCTCTCCTCCTCGCAGAAACAGTGTCCTCAAATTTCTGACAAAAAACTAAATCTGCCGTGATTCTAAAACAAGCAAATATTATTTTTAACTTGTATTTAGAGAGATAAAAATTAAAAGTATTTATGTTTATCATTTTACAACAGTGTTTTGATATTACAAAAAAGATAACATTTATTTTCAGTATTTTTATGTTCTTTGTCTAATTTAGTGTTTTTATGGCATGTATTAACAGATCTTTAAATTATAAATTACTTTTACTTAGGGGTAAATTAACAACCTACCCTATACTCTTAAAGCATAAAAAATACGTTTAATAAATGGAATTAAATTTTTTTCCGAAACTGTATATTATAACCCGGCTCAGGGGCGGCACATATATACATACACTATATTGCCAATACAAGCAGCCGCACGAAGCAAGAATACACCCATCGTGCGATTCAAAATAACCTGAGTTGGGGGCTGTGACGCTTGCGCAGTACGGAAAAAATTAGGCAACCCACACGATTTCTAACAGAACGTAAACAGAACCCAAGGTCTCTTGAACAGAACCGGCTCGCCGTTATATTCTTATTAGTCGCCATCTTTTGTTTCGTTCATTCGTGTGTTGTTATAGTTTCCAAGTTTTGGATGTTAATATTTATAAAACTGTACTTTAGACATTTTTTTTTTGTTAGGTTGTAAGTTGTAGTCGTTTCCAGTTTTTTTTACGTTGTATTCGTTCCGATGTTTCGTGTGTGGTTGTGGATATTATTTTTAAGTTTTGGGTGCGAATTTAGGTATAAAACTTTACCAGACATTTTGTTATTGTTAGCGACTTGTGTCTCAAGATGGGTAGAAAAAAGTGCATGATCTTTTTTTGCACGAATCGCGGTTCAATACCAGGAATAAGGTATTTCAGGTATGTAAAATATTGGTTACCTAGTTTTATTTGACCATAAACTGTACACTGTACACACCCGAACTAAACGGGTGAATTTAAATAAAAGCTTGTAAAAATATTTTGAAAGTAGGCCCTGTCAAATGTTTACATCAAGAAGCAAATTTCCGATCTGCGCAAACTCAACGGCCCCTGATCATCTGCTTACAGTGGTGGCATTATTGAATTATGGTATTAGCAATATAGTGTATATGTGAGTGGCGGATCCAAGATTTTGTTGAGGGGGGGGGGGGGGCTAAAAAAAAGCGTATCCCGACTCTAAAAATCTTCCTCCTCTCAAAAGTGACTTCTAAAAAAATTCTGACCCTTCTCACGCCCTATTTTTTTCAAGGGCTCAAAGAAAAAAACACCCATTTTGTAAGGCTCAGGGAGGAGGGTGAAACTACCCGACAGACAGATGTAAATTAGAAAAAATTGCTTTGCTTTTGATCTACGGACATCTAAAAAAAAATGTTTTTTACTGTTAAAATATTTTTCATTTCGAAGCAAGTAAAGCACTAAATATAATAAACTACAAAGATTAGCTATAATTATTATTATAATAAGTAAAACATAATAATATGCCTCCATATGAGTAAATAAAATAAGGTTATTCATCCCATGCAGGATAAAATATCGACCTTATCATCGCCAATAATAATTTTATTATGGTAAACGCCCAATCGTGTCGGTGTTTACAGTACCCCAACCATTTTGACAATCTAAACTAAACACTGACCAGTGGCGCAATGAGACACTTATATTTGAGATAGGGGGGGCTTAAGCCCCGTGTAGAAATTTTACACAATTCAACTACACCTTCTGAAGATGTCTTCTAAAAAAAGTCGGTCTATAATATAGAAAAGGATGTAAAAACACCAATTGGTCTAAGGGGGCTCATCTGGCTCATGATACAACTATACAAGGTATAATATCAACAGGGTGCGCAGTGGATCGTGACGTCACACAGAGAGGAATTTTTGAATTGAATTATACGCCAAAGTATAGTTTACGTTATTAAAAGACAATTTTATATGAAATTTTTAATAAATTTATTTCAAATCATATTAGCCTTAGAATTTCCACTGTGACTTAAATCTTGAAACATACATTTTAGATTGATTACTGTGATCATGAAAAATTTAGGTTATTGTTGTTTTTCTTTTTCTAGAAAGTGTTGCATCGTGTAATTTTGTATTTACTTCTCTGATACGAAAATACATCCTATATCTTAAAAATAACATTTTTGCTTATTGGAACATAATACGGAACTTAAACAAGGGAGAATATCGCAATATGGCTGTTTTTAGTCACAAGTGACGTCACGAAAACCTGCGCGGTATCATACCTTCTTGTAGTTGTATCATGAAGGGGGCTAATCTTGATTCAGGGGGGGGGGGGCTAAGCCCACCCAAGCCTCACTTTAGTTGCGCCTACGACACTAACCAGATCCAAAGCCATCAAAGTTAGTTTAAAACAATGTTATGTATTATCTATTATTATTACTAATAAGTAAACAAATATGAATTTAATAATAGTAACACTCTCGGCAATAAAGATATTTTATATCAAGTTATTCGAAACACTTATCGTTATCACTATGTTATGGGTCACAGATCGTGTTAAAAAAAAATGTTATCAGTTATCACTACCCATCGCAAAATCGCACATTAAGAGGCTCGGTTTTCTTTATGCTATACAGCGTGTCCAGAAACTATTTTTAAAAAAACTTATCATTTTTGATTTTACGCAATCGGTAAAAGACATTCAATGCCTCAAAGATTTTAGATGTGGTGTATTTTGGGGTTTCTGTCGTATTTATTATTGCTCACACAGCTATGACAGGGGTGAGTTGTAATTGAATAATTTAAAAACTTTTTATTCTCTTATCATTTTTATTCACTAAAGTTGTTGGTTAATCTGCTAAGTGTCGCTGTTTATTAACCTAATTGCATGTTTTTTAATTTAATTAATGATTATTTTTAAGTTAAGAACAACACTTTGTTAAGTCTTAATTTTTATTTCCGACAACCGACGGCGACGCGCGACGTTTCTGTAACGGGCGAAAAGACGAAAACACATATGCGTTTTATATCCAGATTTTAAATCTAACATCGACTTGATTGAACCCCTATTTTGCTATAAAAGGAGTCAATTATTATGTAAATTATAATATAAGATAATAATTAAGATTTTTTCTAACCTAATTATTAAACTAAGTATATAAAGACATGTTTTATATCGAGAACGCGTCGTATTTTTTGTAACTACGACAAAACATGAAGAATAGCACCAATGCACACAATCGCGGGCGGATGGCTCTGACGTAATCTCAGGTCGCGAGTCACGTGTATTTTTGTTGCCTTTCTTTCTAGCTTACCGCCTCTCGCTCGCTTCCACTCGTATAAAAGCAGTCCTTGTACTTTCTCATAAGGGGCTAATACAGTGTGAAATCTCTGCTTTTTGGACAGTTATACGGGACGCTTATACAGCGATCCAATTTACGATTAATCGGCAACGAATGCGTTCTTAAATAATATACGATTAACTTTTCGGTCCCGGTCCTCTGCATACACAGAAATATTGCCAGATATTACACATATAAAAATTTAAATATAAAGAAATAATTTTGGTTAGCGTTGTTCCCAGGGGGACAATGCTTTTTTGCCTATATATTGTATGCACGCCACTGATTACACCGAGGATTACACCAACAAACAATAGCCAGTTTTTGCCAGCCACCAATTTCCCGCTAAACGATATTTCAAACGCAAATTTCTGTTAAACTATACAAACAATTTGATAAAAATCTGTTTCATATTCAGCGGTAAAAAACCTTCTTTCTAGCGAACCGAAATTCAGGTTTCAGTAGTAAGTGAATGCCGAGATATTACCGTTTGAAAAATCATACAGCGGGTTATTGGTTCTTAAATTTTCTTATTCCATTTTGCTCTAAAATTAAAATTAAGGGTACTTCTCCTTAAGGTTAACTTTTATTTTTTTATTTTCAAACCACTCTGTATACATGCCTGTTTAAGTTTAATATTATTTTCTTAGGAACCAGACCTTTTTATAACGATTAATTTTTTTTCATAAAATTAAAATAAATTTTCCCATAATCTGTTAAGATGGTTTCAGAATTCTGAACACGCTGTACAGTAGAAAGAATGATATTTCCCGCTAAATAGGGTACTTATGTATTTACCAAAATGTTTATGTAGCCTCGGACTAGGCATGTAGCCAGGTGTTGAAATCAGAGGGGGACCCAGGTAACATAGATTGCTTAACGCGATTTTTAAGATGTGGTTTAGAAAACCGATGCGATGAGATCCTACTGTGAACAACTTTATCGCAACTTACGGCGGTATTTAATTGAAGTTCCCTATGGATGGCATCTTGTTGAACCGCAAGTGCTACAAAATTTGACATTCAAACACATATTCCTCCAATAATTTTAATAGTGCTTCCCTAAAACCAAAAACTTTTTAGTTTTTAAGATATAAGCAGTTAAAAGTTTAGTTACATTATCTAACAAGTAACAATTTATTCATAGTTTCATCTAAGGTAGCTATATGGATCCCCGCAGATCGTTATCGCTATGTAATTTTTTCCAAAGTTACCCTACTACTTACCTACTAATAAATAAACATCAATGATTGTTGGATATTATACATATATTTCTCCAAATATTTTTAATAGTGCTTCCCTATGTCTAAACTTTTTAGTTTTTAAGATATAAGCAGTTAAAAGTTTAGTTACATTATCTAACAAGCAACAATTTATTCATAGTTTCATCTAAGGTAGCTATATGGATCCCCGCAGATCGTTATCGCTATGTAATTTTTTCCAAAGTTACCCTACTACTTACCTACTAATAAATAAACATCAATGATTGTTGGATATTATACATATATTTCTCCAAATATTTTTAATAGTGCTTCCCTATGTCTAAACTTTTTAGTTTTTAAGATATAAGCAGTTAAAAGTTTAGTTACATTATCTAACAAGCAACAATTTATTCATAGTTTCATCTAAGGTAGCTATATGGATCCCCGCAGATCGTTATCGCTATGTAATTTTTTCCAAAGTTACCCTACTACTTACCTACTAATAAATAAACATCAATGATTGTTGGATATTATACATATATTTCTCCAAATATTTTTAATAGTGCTTCCCTATGTCTAAACTTTTTAGTTTTTAAGATATAAGCAGTTAAAAGTTTAGTTACATTATCTAACAAGCAACAATTTATTCATAGTTTCATCTAAGGTAGCTATATGGATCCCCGCAGATCGTTATCGCTATGTAATTTTTTCCAAAGTTACCCTACTACTTACCTACTAATAAATAAACATCAATGATTGTTGGATATTATACATATATTATTGGTAATTGGATTAATTCTTTACCTCTACACAACCAAAAATGTATGTACTTGTTTGCCATATGCCATAAAATTTAAAAGACAAAATGGTAGGCACATTTTCTCGCCTATTGATATTGATAAATATTTCTTGCGTGTTTAAATATAACAAGTAACTTCAACAAACCCTGTATGCATTATATACCGAACTGAGTTTGTGCGAAAGTAAGGTGGACATAGTCCATATTATATGATTAGAGAAAGCTGTTAACACGGGCATTAATATTTTATGTAATTTTACTTTAAGTTCATGATATTATTACTCAAGGCCAATTCAAAGCAATATTGAGTATTTTAGGATGAGTTTTTTGACTTCTAATCACCATTGCAAATTTTATGAATGGTGACTAATTAAAGACAATCAAGTTATTGAAAAAAACTAAAATACTACTTACACGTTTTAATTTAAATAAATTAACATGATTATTATTGCTGTTAAAAATTTAGTTTCTTTAAAAAAAGGAAAAGATGTTTAAAAAAATATTAAACAACATGTCTGTTTCTTTGTCTCACTATACAGGGTGCTACAAACTCGTGTGGGTACAACGGGACCTCGAAAACGGTAAGAGATACGAAGATGGTTAAATTGAGGCAAAGTTGCGTATTTTGGGGCTTAAATTTGCTAAAAAAAAATTGCAAATATTCCGAATGCTTTCGGAGATATCCGAAAAAAAAACGAAATTTCTATTTTTGGTTTTTAATATTGCGCCTTTATTTTTGACTTGGGAAAAAAACGAAAAACCCTTTTTGATAGCCGTCTTTTATGTTCTACAAGATGGCATTATACGTTTTCAAATTCGACGTTTCGTTCTTTAAGTACCATTCTCAAGTAAGTTTTTTTAAATACGGACCTGGAATTTTAAATACAGTTTTAGGGACTGCTTAAGCTTTAAAAATTTAATACAATTTAAATGTTTATGAAATTTTAACGTTTTATCATATATAAACACATTATTTCAAGTTATCTTTTTATATCATTACGGTCCTGAACATTTAGAGCCAATACAAAAAAAAAAGATTTCTGATTTGAAAAATACGTCCATTTTTACTCAAAGAGTCCTGAAATTTAGTATATTTTAAGAAAAAAGACCTAAAGTCTCGGTCTCAAATATTTTTCTTTCTGTTTATGTTGGTTACATGTTTCACCTGAAACTAGCATCATCAGACCTTATAAACAGTAAAAAAAATTGAATTTTTTTTTTTGAAATAAACAGTAACATAACTAAACTAACACTCCAGTTACTTTTTTCCGCATGGGAGCAATAATTTTTTTCTGTTTTACAGTATTTTAGTCTAGGTCTCTAGCAAAAAACCAAATAAGTTAAAATGTATTTTATATTATTAAAATAAATGAAATACTAATAAAAAATAGAATTATTTCTCATGCCTTAAAAAATTGTTTACTTGTATTGTTACTGCAAATCTTTTTAAAATTCCAGGTCTGTATTTAAAAAAATTGACTAGAGGTTGGTATCTAAAGAACGAAACGTTGAATTTGAAAACGAATAACGCCATATTCTAGAACATAAAGAACGGCTATAAAAAAGTGTATTTTGTTTTTTCCCAAGTTAAAAATGAAGGCGCAAGAAATTAAAAACCAAAACTAGAAAATTCGCAATATTTCAAATTTATATTTTTTATATATATTTCAAAAATTTTCTTTCACCAAAGTATTATGTATTATGTCCCAAAATACGCAACGTTGCCTCAATTTATCCATCTTCGTTTCTCTTACCGTTTTCAAGATCCCCTTGTACGCACACGAATTTGTAGCACCCTGTATAGAAACAATAATTTAAAAAAAACAAGAATTGTATCTTAACTCGCGCCCAGTTATATATATTCTATATTTTGTAAAAAAATGACAAGCGCGTGCTGTAAAATTTGGGGGAAGAGAAGCAATTGTCAAAAAATTACCTATTTATTGTGAAATTGGATTATTCTATCATTTTCTGCAAACGTCTAAGCCTTATTATTATATTTAATTTTTCAATAAAAATTTGCTTAGAAAATGATTTGTTCAACAAATAACACACAACTGCTATTGTACAGAGGGTGTCCCAAATTCGCTGCTCATCATGGATGTCTCGAAAACTATAAGAGATACAGCATCGGACAAATGGGGGCAAAGTTGCGGAATTTTGTTTTCAGTACTTTTCTCGGTACCTACTATTGTAAAAAAATTAAGCTTTATTTTTTACTTCTACCTTTTTATGTTCAACGAGCGATATTTAAATTGAGAAGGCTCACTCAAAAATGCATTCGAGAAGAAGGACACTTGTTTGAACACCTAATATAAAGAAGTTTTCTTACTTTTTGTTTTTGTTGCTGGTCTTTTTAATTTGTTTCCTACATAATTTAGTACTCATATCTGGCTATATACAGGGTGTCCCACCGGGAACCGAATCGATCTATTTATAGAAAACTATACATAGGAAAATTTTGAAAATTTGACAGTATGCTGATGCTGATGGGCTAAAATATTTTCATAATGGTGGCACTTCTGGTTATACCGAAAGTAAGTGTCAACTTGCTTATTTTAAATGGGGCATCCTATATATTATTACATTTTTGCATTCTACGCAAGATTCTAGGCAGATTTTGTACACCATGTCCTATACCTATGTCTAAACGTTTTTGACATATTTGAATTTTTATGTCAAGAATTACGTTTGCAAGCCTTAGAATAATTATCAATTTTTTCTATAAAGAAGCCTTATTTATTTATTTAAGTGAGATTCCTTGTTTTAAAGGACCTGCTTTAATAGATTTTTTATAATATTTTGATAACTATTAATACAGGGTGATAAAAAAAAAAGATTAAAAATGAAATTGAAAAAACTGCAAAAAGTCTAGATTTTCAAGAGGAAACACCCAAATTTTATAATTATTTCTTATTTAGCGTTAAAAATAAGGGTAAGTTTGTGTAAGGTTGTATATCTCAAAATTTTTAGTTTTCGAAATATTGCCAATTTAGTATTTTTATATGGCGATCTTGCAACGGATTTTAAGTTCAGTTACTCCTAGTTGGCTATGACTCTGTACAATTTAAGCGTCCCGGCATGGTTATTTTTATTATTGTCAAATGGCAAGTGACAGCTTCAATGCCGTCATAGCCAACTAGGAACAACTGAACTTAAAATCTGCTGCAAGATCGCCATATAAAAATACTAAATTGGCAATATTTCGAATTAATCTTATTTTTTAAACACCCTGTATTAATAGTTATCAAAATATTATAAAAAATCTATTAAAGCAGGTCCTTTATAACAAGGAGTCCCACTTAAATTAAATAAATAAGGCTTCTTTATAGAAAAAATTGATAATTATTCTACGGCTTGCAAACGTCATTTTTGACATAAAAATTCAAATATGACAAAACCGTTTAGACATAGGTATAGGACATGGTATACAAAATCTGCCTAGAATCTTGCGTAGAATGCAAAAATGTAAAAATATATAGGGTGTCTCATTTAAAATAAGCAAGTTGACACTTACTTCCGGTATAACCGAAAGTGCCACCATTAAGAAAATATTTTAGCCCGGTCGCCCCCATCCAACGACTATAAATAAGAAGGATAGCTTACTTCCATAAGAGCAACGTTAGATTTTGCCTGAACGCATGTGACGTAGGCATGAGTACAGAATTTGTTTAGATCGATGAAATTCAGTGTGTTTACGTTCTGATTTCTTGTGTTTCTTTTGAGTTTTTTGTGACTATTTGTTAATTTTTAATTGATTTTAAGTGAGAATAAACATTTAAGAACATCGTGTACTAAAAATTTGGTGCCTTAAGCTTGATTCTGTGTGTTTTTTATGTTTACACGGACTTGGTGTATAATAAAGTATTTTTGGACATTTTGCATTCCAATCAGTATTTTAACAGTTGTGGTAAGATTTTTCAATGAAATACAGAAAACAAATATCTAAAATACTATTTTGTTGTTATAGATTCAAATGCCTGGGCAGATTTGTGCTGTTGCTTCATGTAAAAGCAACAGGCTAACCCTGAAAAAAGAGAATGTACACCTAATATTCCATTCGTTTCCAAAAGCTTGTGATTTAGTCTCATCCACCATGAGGAAAGAATGGATAAATATGTATAAATGAAAGGATAAATTTAATCTAAGTACGTCCAGAATATGCTCCCTACATTTTACCTCGAATGATTATGAAAGAGACACAAAATGAGCTTCTAGGTAATAATATGTTCATATACTAATTAAAAAACAAGTTCAAAATAAATATTATATTTTAGGTTTACGTTTGCGACGAGTTCTTTAAAAAAACTGCAGTTCCCACTTTAGGCTGTAAGATATTATTAAGAAAAGAAAATCACTTAGAAAGACCCGAGAAAAAATCAATAATTTAAGATACACCGCGTGCTAAGAGAGCTAGGAAAAAGATAAACAAGGATCTGGTCCAATCCTTACTTACAAAAGTGATAGTGTCCCAAGTACATCCATAGCTGGATCTTCATCTGATACTGAAATATTAGACAAGCCAAGTACCTACTTTACCCATACCCGAGCCCATACCCACCCCAGATGCTTATAAGGAAAAGTATGAAGATTTATTGGTGAAGTAGGTATAATAAACTAAAGTCCAATACTGATAAAAAGATGAAAGAGTTAAATGACATGCTTAATTTAAGTACTATAAAGTAAAATGCTTTAATCAATCCATTAGTAAATGTGCTAAGTCCGTTATGGCTGAGAAACTTTTGAATATGGTGCTTACTAATAACCAGATTTCTTTACTTTCAAGGAGGAAAAAAATTGTTCATTGGACAAATCAAGAAATTTCAGTAGCATTTACTTTACGCTACTACAGCAAAAAATGTTACTTGTATCTTCGTAACAGTCTAAATTATCCATTGCCAGCACTCTCCAGCCTAAGACGTTGGGCATCTCGTTTAGATATAAGTCAGGGGATATTAGCCTATGGACGCCGTAGCCTATATGTGCCGAAATAAGATTTAAAATGAAGGAGTACCTACCTCCCAACTTTGTGCAGATTTGGGATATTTTTATTCCAGTTACCTGTTCGATGTTCCGATACTGATATCTTACATGGGAATCGCCCATATGTATTTTATTTTACCTAGTTTATATTTGTGATTTGTGTATTTTCAATTTTTTGTCATCTCTAAATGGCCTGGCCTGGTTATTAAAATATTTATTTATGTACTTCTTTTACTCTTTTTAAGTAAATATAAAGGAGCCCTTTTATTGTACTTTTTCAGATTCGCCTTAATATTAAATATGTATATTTGGTCATATTTTTACAAACAAATAGATCGGATTTCTTAAATAAATATATTTTATTTTACTTTAATTTCCCATTAGGAAATAGATATGATTAAACATATTACATTACACTTATAATTATACAGTCGTTTTGAGTAAAACGAAAATTTTATTAATTCAGTACCAATTCTATATAAATATTACAGACTTTAGAAGTGTTTTATTTTCTTCCTGGTTAAAAGCTTATTTCAAAAATCTAAAATACTTTTTAGTTCATACTTAAACAAATTAATTACACTGCGTAATTTAAAAAAATGCTATGCGTTACCATACATTTTAAACGAGGCCAGTCTGAAAGTGTACCCACGGTGACGTCACCGCCGTTTGACCTTCGGCTAACAAATCGAGCGAACTAAGCTATCCTTCTTATTTATGGTTCTTGGCCCCCATCAGCATCAGCATACTGTCAAATTTTTCCTAAGTTTTCTATATATAGATCGATTCGGTTCCCGGTGGGACACCCTGTATATGTATACCCTAAATAAAAGCCAGGGCCGTATTTATTTAAAAGTAATTATCAAATTCCTGATGATGTAAAAATAACATTAAAACGTCTAAAAATTATTAAGTGTGTTACATACCTTTAACAAAATGACAATCCTCTTTTTCATGAACAATTTAAATTTAACGCAGTCAGGACCTTCTTTGGCATAATCCAAAAAATCTTTCGCCTGCGGCATTTTTAGCCTGTATGTTGCTCTAGTCTATTTCAGAAAGGTGTTTTTTCATTTCACCAAAATAGTCCTCAAAAACATTCGAATTCATGTCCTCGTGGTAATCTCCGGAATTGAATTACGTAATTACTTGAAATTTTAATATTACAAATAATACTATTTTATCTTAATATCCGTTAACCTAATTCTCTAAAATATTTGGTTAGTTATCATAAATAATTTAACGCACAAAATTTATGTGCGCCTATGGCTGATACCGAAATTGAGCCGAACTGGACGGAATTTCCCATTTTATTACTCTACACCTTTATTTGTACTTTTTCAAGGAATGGATATAACTTATTTTTCCACGGAATTTATTTCAATTAAAAATTCACCCAGTATAAATTTACTAATGAGTAGGTATCAAAGTTTAAAATAAATTATTTAAATTGGTGGTATTTGTGTTTTATAATTTTTGCTTTACGGTAAGTACTAATTTATAAACATAACAGGTAGAGAGGTCAAGTAAACAAACTTAAGTTGGTACTTATTATCGGAGCTGTGAAAGTTACTTCAGAAAAGTAACTAGTTACTTTTTTGATACTTTTGCACAAATGTATCTATATACTTATAAGGAATAGTTACTTTTACCTAAAAGTAACTTAGTTCTTAGTTACTTAGTTAAAGTAACTAAGATACTTTTACAGTAACTAGTTAGTATAGTTACTTTGATTGTAACTACGATAATTTAAAAGTAACTAAGATACTTTTAAAGTAACTAGTTGCATTGATTGTAACTAGTTACTAAAAGTAACTAAGATACTTTTGAGTAACTAGTTATTTTAATTGTAACTATGAAACTCTAAAAGTAACTAAGATGCTTTTGAACTAGATATACCATAAATTTACCAGGTAGTGATAACTTATTTTCCTGTACACACTACCACTATTACCATCAGAAAACTAAACTTAGAAGTGTTAATTCGAACAACGAACAAGTAGAATAAAATGCTTTCCAAGAAATTTCGCGTTCCAACCAGTTGGCTGTTTGACGCTCGCGACTCGCCGTTCGTTCCTTCGTGAAAATCTGATTAACGGCCGCCGATCATTGGTCATCATCTGATGTGTGCATTATTGGTATCCTAGAGAAACTTTAAAAGTACCTAACTTAGTTACTTTAAAAGTAACTTAATTACTTTAAAAGTAACTTAGTTACTTTAAAAGTAACTTAGTTACGTTAAAAGAAACTTAGTTACTTTAAAAGGAACTTAGTTACTTTAAAAGGAACTTAGTTACTTTAAAAGGAACTTAGTTACTTTAAAAGTATCTAAGTAGTTACTTTTTAAGTGTATACTTACTCCTAAAAAGTAACTAGATACAAGTTACTTTTCAAAAGTAACGAAGTTACAGTTACTTTTGGCATGATTCCAAAAAGAACTAAATTACTAAGTAACTACTTACTTTAAGTAACTAGATACTAAAAAGTATCTAGTTACTTAAGTTACTCACAGCTCTGCTTATTATGCACAATATAGTTATGCACATGTACACATATATAAAAATATGTTTGGTTTTTTAATAAATCGGTAAATATTATAAGTACTTCCTTAAAATCCATTTCTACCCCTCTCAGTGGTCGATGAGTCATCACGAACAAATAGTGCATTTCAACCACATCGTGCTTATACACATACCTGTGTCTGGCGATGGCAATAGAATATCTTTTTTTATATACAAAATATTATAAAAACGAATTTTACGAGAATTAAGTGGCGCGGCGTCAGTGGAGATTTTTAAGATAATATCAGGACATCGATTGTAATTTTAATGGAAAATGACAAATTAACATGAATAGCCGCAATATTTCTATTTTTATGTTCTGCATGGGGGATGATATTATAATTTGAACCTATACCGGGTGTCCCATTATGGATGGCCACCGGCCGTATTTGAGAAACTACTAGGCATAGAAACTCGGGGAAAAAAAATTATAACTAAAGTGACCATAAGAAAATCCTGAAAATAATTTTTAAGTTCCGCATTTTGCCATCTCCAAAAATTCCACATTAAGGTATATCTTTGACACCATTAAAAAGCTTGGACAATTATGCATCATTTTGGTCTTATGCCCATTGGCGTACCGACTTTAATAAGAGGGGGAAAAGATGTTGAAAGTGTAATCATTTAAATCGCTGTAACTTATAAACGACTTATCCGATTTTAACAAACTAAAGACTGTTTTGAATTTAATTATTTTAATTAAGAACGGTGTGCCTGAGGAGAAAAACGCAAGAGACCATTTTTATGCAGAATTGACCATGCTAATCAGAAATAATATCCACATGGAAAAATATCAGTGGCGTCCAACTTTTTTTCTAAACAATATATAATATTTAAAGTTTTAAAAATTATTCTATTGGCGATAACGCTGAAACGAACGGAGATATCGAGCTGCGGTTTTAATATTTTTTTCTAGCAAATTTCATCTACTTTTTGAATATGGTATCATAATTATACCGTATGATTTATTTTTTCGGAGTAAAATCAAAAATGTGTTATTATTACAAATTGCGCCCTCTAACATTTTTTTTTGAGAACTATTATGGACAACTAAATACGATTGGTGAAAGTGCATACATTTCTCTTCCAAACAGTATTTAGTTTGCTAAAATCGGATAAGTCGTTTATAAGTTACAGCGATTTAAATGATTACACTTTCAACAGCTTCTCCCCCCATCCCCCCCCCCCCCTTCTCCTCTTATTAAAGTCGGTACGCCAATGAGCATAAGACCAAAATGATGCATAATTGTCCAAGCTTTTTAATAGTGTTTCCAAAGATATAACTTAATGTGGAATTTTCGGCAATATGTAAAATTTTAAAATTTACTTTTCAATTACGCGCTCATGCGGAACTTAAAAATTATTTCCAGGATTTTTTCATGGTCACTTTAGTTATCATTTTTTCCCCGAGTTTCCATGCCGAGTAGTTTCCGAGATACGGCCGGTGGCCATCCATAATGGGACACCCGGTATAAATATAACTTTAAAATACATTTAAAATTTTTTTTCTGAAAAAAAAATAAGGTATCATCCGCCAAACTAGAAGTTCTTGTGAACTCCTTAGTAAAATTTTTGTATTAACTTTTCAAATAGACAAGCTAGGAAACGATGCCGCGTATCACGCATTTAAAACAATAAATCATATTGTGGTAAAATGGTAAAAAAATAGCATCTATAGTAAGGTGGAATTTAAAGAGAAAATGTCTAGTCTACTGGCTAGTGTGGAAAAGTTTTTTTTATGCAGAATAAGAATATAGAAATATATGGATAGGCTAATGCAAACCCTAAAAATAATTACTAAAATTTTTTGTATTGTAAAAAATGTTGAAATGTTTTTAAATAAATAAATTTCTGACATTATCCAATATCTGTAGACATTTTTTAAAATTTTTAAAAATTCATTAAAAACATGGCCAGGATTCAGACCAAGATGAAGCAATGATTCTTGTGTCCCTTCACCAAATTTTAGCAAAATCAAATAAGCAGTTTTAGAGTTATAATAAAAATACTATTTCAGAGTTGTAATAATGTAAAATAAGCTACTTTGTACTAAGGTAGGTTTACTTAAATTTTTCCTATTTTAATCTAGGTAAGTTTTTGTAAAAACCTTTTACAAAGATCCTGCATTTAAGTACAAATATGAGAGTCTGTTTAAAAAATTATTTATTTTTTATAATTTACCTATTCGCAATCGCGACAATTAACTTGAAATCGTAAACTTTTAATGGACCTTTTTAATCAATTGCTCATATCAGAAAAACACTTATCGTGCTTTAAAATTGACTTTTGAAGATAAGAATAACATAATTATCTTTTTTGCACCTAAAATTTTTTTGATTTAGGTACTCTTGTACTTGTAACTTCTTCTATGGATAAATAATAATCTATTTCAGTGCACAATGCAAAATAAAAATTATCGTATAGAAAAACACCGGTTTTTTAAATATCTCAAAACTCACAACAGTATATCTACTTATACAGGGTTCAATGGTCGAACGTATAAGTAATGTGCAACATGATACTATTATGGCTATACTATAAACTAATATGGGCAAAATTGTCCGTTTGTCCATCAACGATTTTCTAAGAAACCACAATGATAACTGCATTTCAGACGGTCAGTTGTGGGTCAGTGCAATTTCAGGATTTAAATGTCACTGGAATTTTGAAATTTATTCATTATTTGTATTGTATGCTACCTGACTCGATGCATGTGTATAGTTCCTTTAACTTGGCGTTCCCCTCTCTATCTTAATTTTGACGTCACGAAAATCACCTTTTTGTTTACTAGCACCAGAATATAGTTTTAAATAGAAAGTTGAAAGTCCAGCATCGTACCAGTACGACAAAAGTGTTATAGTCTATTTGAGAAAGGTGTAGAGTAATAAAATGGGAAATTCTGTCCAGTTCGGCTAAATTTCGGTGTCGGCCATTGGCGCAGGTAAATTTTATGCATTAAATTATTAATAACTAACTAAAGAAAAAAAAAGAAGATAATTTGATAAAAAGGGAACTATTAGCTATAGCAAATTTACATCGTTTTATGAAATATGCCGTGGAAGATATAGCTGAAGAACACAGTGTAATTGTGCTGCGCACACCGCTATATCTTTGCGAACTAAATCCTATAGAACTTATATGGGCGCAAGTGAAAGGATTTGTAGGAAGACATAACACGACATTCAAAACGAAAAACGAAGAAGCTACTGTTTGATCAAGCCGTTAAGGAAGTGACACCAGAGAACTGGCGAAAAGCAGTTCATCATGCCATTAAAGGAGAGGAGAAAATGTGGGATCTTGACCACCTGATCGATCGGACCGTCGACCGTTAATTATAACGCCAAAAGGGGATGATAGTTCCTCAGATGACGAAGAATGTTATGATTTTTTAAAATTTAATTTCTGTATATGTAATTAATGTTTAATAAAAAATAAGTGTACCATATACTATGTATACATAATTCACGACTTTGTCACACCATTTTCAGTATTTGTGAATGGATAGCAATTTGGCAAAACCCATAAATTGACCTAAACTTTGGTGGTACTACCTGCACTTGATGAAAATCAAGAATTTTGCAATGAAATCAATGCCAAATTATGAAAATGGCTTAAATATTCGTTGAGTCATTCTGTAGTCCCTTTGCATACCTAATGAGCGTAATTTTTAATAATAAATTGAAAATGATCTCTGATGGACATACCCTGTTTCATTAAATCAAGCAACATATAAAACTGATTTACAAAATGATTGGTCAAAACCGGTCAAAACATTCAGATATCTCTTAGTCAATTCTTCACATCTTCGATCTTTTGGTTAAATAATGCGGTTGCAAAAAAACAAAGTAATAAATATTAAACTTAAAATATTCTTCTCTGTTTTTTTGAGTTCTTCAAAGTGTTTTTTTACTTGTGGTTGCGTTTTTGCTTGAAATGACTGATCAATTCCCCATATTATTGACGTCAGATTTTACATTATTGTTATAGTATTATTTATAGGTCTCTGATCTTTATCATTTACCTTTATCCCCGGGGGCCCCGAAGGTCGGGGCCTCGGGACACTGCTCCAATCTGTCCTACGTTCGCCCCGGCCCGGGCTCCCTACTAATACGTATAAACATGATAAAATATTTTTTCTGCTCCTATATTAGTAAACATTGTTTTTTCTACTCCCACATGGAAATTTGTTGTTTCCTTTACACTAAAGTGATAAGAAAGTAGGCTATTCCAATTAACTTTGCGGGAATATATCATATCCATCCTAGATAGGTAATGAAACTGACCAATCACAGTAGTCAAGAAACCAAATTGACATGTTGTTTTTAAAAGTACTGACCAATCACAGTATCTTATTTTTACTGAGGCTCCGCCTTCTTTTTCAAGACATTAAAATAAATTTATCATTAATGCAACCTGCTGAATGTGCATAGAAAATTAATTTCATGTAGCATCATTTATCAGTTGGTTTTCCGATAATTAACTTAACGCTTCGATAGTCCAGACGTTAGAGCGTTGGACTATAGAACCAATGGTCGTGAGTTCGAGCCCGGCAACCTACAAACTTTTTTTTTACATTTTTTAGCATAAGATCGTAGAAAAAATATACTGTTCAACTCGAGTGGATTGTCCATATTGCCCTCGAAAGTTTGAGCACTCCGCCTACGGCGTCGTGCTCAATTTACTTCCTCGTGCGATATGGACATCATATCCACTCTTGTTGTATAAACTACTATTACGTACAGTTCACTCTATAAGTAAATCCATTTTAGGCACAACTGTGCGTTATGGTGCATAAAACACACAACTGTGCGTTATGAAGCCTAGTAGGTATAACGATCAAATTAGCCTTGAACCACTCAAATCGTGACACTTATCTATCTTGCGTTTTGAATATTTAACAGTGACATTGTTATTATTTGAGATTTGAAGTTCAAATCGATAATTTATTAATTATAAACCGATCTTTAAATTATTAGTAAGAGTCGTAGAAAAAGTATAGTACCTACGTATTGCGCGTTGTAAAGCAATTACATGAGTACACACTCATGTAATTACCGCACTCGCCGATACGCGGTATGTTCGCAATTTTTCCATTCGTGCGTAATATGCTTTTTACCACACTCAATACGTAACATACTATAAGATGATATTCCATAATATAATAACTTGTATTTTTCTTCTTCAGGAATGTTCAATCACACAAAGAAAATATACTTTTGAAGAAGTAAGAACGAAAAGTAGAAATTTAAGCAAAGTATTAAGAAAAAAATTAGGATTAAACAAAGGAGATGTAGCCCTAATATATATGCCAAATACACCAGAATTTCCTATTGCTGTATTAGGATGTTTAGAGGCTGGAATAGTTGCATCAACTGTCAACTCTATGTATACTGCTGGTAAGAAACTATATGTTAAATAATTGGAACATTGTTTAACAAACACCTGCAACTTTTAACCATAATGATAATTTACCTCAAATATATAGAACCAATCAGAACGCTAACCTACCGCTAGCTCGATAAGACCCCTGTAGCTTTTTGTCAAACAAACAGTAATTTATTTCAAGAAATCAAGTTTAGTAAATAAATATTATAACCCCAACAAAATAAAAGTGACAAACAACAGTATTTGAGGTGATTTTAGGGCATAAACTTAACTTAATTTTGACATTTTTAAAGAAATGTTTTATGACAAAAGGTATGCAAGATTAAACTCAGTGTGCTTTGCTTTGACGTAAGCTTAAGAAATCTTGGCGTTTTGACAACAAGCGAATTTGATTTTTGACATTCCACGCGTCTGATTTAGTCTTGGATTATTAATTAATTGTTAGTTGTGCCGCGTTTATAAACTTAAAAGTAAATCAAAATGATGTGTTTGTATATTTTCCTTTATTACAAACGGCTTTTATTTCGGGTTCAGTAAATTATCCAATAAAATACACCTCTAGAAGCGACGTCTTATCTTCATACCTTTGTTTTTCACTCGAAACTCGATTTTCTAAGAAAATTATCACTCAATATAATTTTTACTTATAATCAAAGATAAGACCTTCGAGCTAAAGCTCTCGGGATCATATCAGATTATAAGTAAAAATTACATTTCGTGAAAATTTGTCAGAAAATCGATTTCTTGTAAAAAACAGCGGTATTACCGATAAGACGCCTCCTCTATCGGCGTTGAAAATCTCCTTTCTCGGGATGAAATAAAAATATTTTAAGTAAGTATATACGTTATACACCCTGTATCATCGTCATGACGGTAATTAAATTTTCAAAAAATAATAAACCCGACGTGGCTGTGTTTTAGTCCAGCTCTTTCGAGGAAAAAAACATTGCTAATTTCAAGCATACAAAGACTCTTTAAACGGCAATTTAAGTACCTAGTTGAATAAATTTTATTGTACAAGATAATAAATAAATATCCAATAATCATATTGGAATATCTCAAAAATGCATACATAAAACCACTGATCGGTGCATAAAACCGATAACTAATAACATGTAACTTAATTTATTTACGTCAATGAGCAATAATTATTTTAGTACTATTAAAAACACGATAAACTTCGAAAGATAATTATATAGACAGGGAGTCCCTGTAGCGATAAAGAAGCCAGGCCGCCCAATAATAATGACAAACATGTTTTTTAAGGGAACCTATCAACACCAAAAGTTAGCATTTTGGGTAAAAAATTTAACATAGTTGCAAAAATATTCAAGTCACTTTAAAACAATATCTAACTTGTATAATGTGGATAGAGAGCTTGGTCAAGAGGGAAAAGTAGGCTTTATAGTGGGAAGAAAAATTATTAGGACCAAATTAAGAAACCTATTTTTAGAGTGTAATTTTTTACCGATACGATCAGTATTATTGTCAATACTAACTAGTTTATTTCAAAAAGGTGTAGAGTAATAAAAGCTCATTAGGTATGCAAAGGGCCTACAGAGTGACCCAACGAATATGTAAGCCACTTTCATAATTTGGCATTGATTTCATTGCAAAATTCTTTATTTTCGTCAAGTGCAGGTAGTACCACCCGGTTTGAATCAATTTTTGGGTTTTGCCAATTGTTATCCATTCACAAACACTGAAAATGGTGTGACAAGGGCGAGCATTATGTAAATAGTGTTAGGTACATTTATTTTTTATTAAACATTATGAAAAAAATACTAAATACATTATACAGAAATTAAATTATAAAAAATCATAATATTCTTTGTCATCTGAGTAACTGTCATCTCCTCTTGATGTTATAATTAACGTGTCGACGGTCCGATCGATCAGGTGGTCAAAATCCCACATTTTCTCCTCTTCTTTAATGACATGATGGACTGTTTTTTCTGGTGTCACTTCCTTAATGACTTAATCAAACAGTAGCTTAACTTGTTTCATTTTTAATGTCATGTTGTGTCTTTCTACAAATCCTGTCACTTGCGCCCATATAAGTTCTATAGGATTTAGTTTGCAAAGATATGGCGGTGTGCGCAGCACAGTTACACTATGTTTTTCAGCTACATCTTCCACGGCATATTTCATAAAACGACGTTTGTGTAAATTTGCTATAGCTAATAGTTCCTTCTTTATCAAATTATCTTCTTTTTTTTCTTTAGTTAGTTATCATAAATAATTTAATGCACAAAATTTACCGACACCGAAATTGAGCCGAACTGGACGGAATTTCCCATTTTATTACTCGACCCCTTTCTGAAATAGACTATATAATTACTTCGGTAGTTTTTAGTAATGCAACCATTATTGTCATACGATTAATGACCCAAAAGGATCGTACAATTACGATTATCAAATTAAATGAGGTGAATTAAAATATATAATTTGACAGGATAAAAAATCGATTGCTTGAGTGGGCGATGTAGATAAAAAAAATCCATCACTAATCAAGCAACTTAGGTCGTAAATAAATCATTTCAGCCACACATTCCAAACACACAGAAAACTGCGTCCTAGTCTATCGCGCAAAATCCTGATTGTCCCGTGACTGCTGTGGCAACAAACCCATTATCACGTACTCATTACAAGTCACTTTACCAAATTTGCAAATACAAATGCGTTACTGGCATTCGACCGTGGCGTCCAGAGTTCGATCCTCGGAGTGAGAATACTCTTTTTTTTATGATAAAACACCTGCACTGTAGGAAAAATCCTTTAAGGCGCTCTGGGAGCGGTGCGTGTGCGAAGAAAGCGATTAACGTTGGTCTTGAAACGTTGAAGATTGTATTAATTGGAAAACACGACCTCAGGAAGATCATTCCACAAAGATGACGTTCTCCAGATGAAAGAATTCTTGAACAATGAAGTTCGAGGAGTACTAAGCTGAACAACATATGGATGAGCGGCAGTGGTTCGCCGTGTATTTCTGTTTTGCATTGCTCTAGGTGGAATCAAGTGGGCAATGTCAGTCGAACACCTGCCATGGAAATATCTGTAAAAGAGAGCCAAATCACCAACCTGTCTTCGATGCTCCAGGCTATCGAGGGTCTTGGTCAGCTCGGGGTCGCCGATCAGACGAACGGCTCTCCTTTGAATGGAATCCAGTAGCCGAAGGGTGTGCTTGGTTCTGCAATGTTAACATTTTTGGAGAAGACTGCTGCCTGGGTTTTCTTAGCATTAAATTCGACTTGGTTACTGTCACACCAAGCCAAGATTTCTTCCAGGTCATTGTTGAGGCGCAATACTTCATGCTGCCTGCGAAGATGTGCATCGGCAGCGGATGTTTGGGGAGTTAAGGTAAAAGATGAGACAAGTGTGCTGTCATCAGCAAAGCTATAAATTGGATTTTGGGTTTTCACTAGAAGGTCGTTAATATACAGTAAAAAGAGGGTAGGCGACAATATGGACCCTTGAGGTGAAGGTGTCTGAGAGAAACCCGTCAATCGCCACTTGCAGAGAACGGTTCTTAAGGAAGCTGGTTAACCATAAACAAAATCCATTAGGCATACCGTAGGATCGCAATTTACTTAGAAGCTCATCGTGCCAAACACGATCAAAAGCCCTAGAGATGTCCAGTGTAACAGCCCGGGATTCTCCATGATGTTCGATGGTGTTGCTCCAAAGATGGGTGACATATGCCAGAAGGTCACCTGTTGATCTGGACTTACGAAAACCGTATTGATGGTCGCTTATAATGTTAAGCCCTTCCAGATACTTTAGGAGTTATTGGCTAATAACTTTCTCCATTACTTTTGAAATTACTGAAAGCAATGCGACGGGTCGGTAGTTGCTTGGCAGGGTCTTTTTACCTTTCTTTGGAATGGGCTGGACACGCGCCGACTTCCAGCAGGATGGAAATATTCCTTTTTTGTAGGATAAGTTGAAAAGTCTACAAAATACTGGTGTAAGTTCATCGGCGCATCACAATAAAAAAAAAGTATGTCCGAATTTTAGTAGGTTTAAGAATGTAGGGACGAGTGTAAAATGTATCATTTCCCAACCTACCCCATGCATGCCGGTCACCAGGCCGAATGAGATCAGATATCTGGGGCGCGGAAGTACACACTCCCCAATCGGTAGGTCACACAATGACACATGAAGCCATGGGTTGATAGCCCTTGGGGGGAGTGTCGTATGACTGAGGATCGTGATTTGGAACCCACGTCAAGGTGTAGGTCCCCTCGAAAATGGCCCTGTCAACGAACGATTTTAAAGAAGGACATGAATCGACAACGATGTATCGTAAAATTTTATTAAGAGTCTCTGTAGTTCACTGGTTTATTATTTTATTTTTCTAACAATTATTTTTAACGAGGCCACCATTTATGTTACCCGAACTTTAGTTTGATTAAAATTGCTCCTATTATTTAACGCACTAATTTTATTATTGTGTTTTACATTTGGGTTAACCGTAAAAGAGACATGTCTTGTGTCGTTTAAATAAAAACTACGTTTTCGGAATTATTGTTGCTTTCCATAGGGGGAAGGGGGGGCTCACTGGAGTGAAAAATTACTCGATTACCGAATTAATCCACGTCACTGGATTATTGACACAAGTACTCGAGTCAGGGGCGGCTCGTCAGGTGAAACCAAAAATAAAGAATAAAACCAGGAGAAAAGTTTTTCGACAATATTAAATATTAATATACCAATACAGCAACCATTTTAGCTCTTAAAAAATAATTATGTTCGAATTAATAATATTAATTCAATCTAAATGTAGCCATGCATAATAGGGCCACGGTTAACTCCGATGGACAATAATTATTAACACTCGTGCATTTTAGCGCGCCCCAGCCGACCGTGCCCATTAGTTCAAAGCAAGTGAAGACCCAACGCCTATAACATGGCTTTGATATTCACCGTTGCTATGGTTACGGGACGTCAGTCACGCAAACAGCATGAAACAATTTGCATTATGATGAAGGGCAATTTAAAAATAGATCAGTCGTATGCACCATTGTTTTTAGCATTGGTTCGCCTATCCTTAAGGTATTTATTTTGAGGCTTCGCGAAACTTCTTCTTCACCATTTTTTAAGACCGCGAGCCGCCACTGACTCGAGTTATAATTTGAATGAAAAATCGACCAATAAAACGTTTTCATTTTTACGAGGCCCACTCTCAACGAAGGATTTCATAACATCTAAACTACTACACTTTATTAATATTTTTCAAAAACAGAGTGATAGGAATTCATGTATTCTACAATCTAAAATATTTAAAATTATACATCAAGGTATCCTAAATAATCAAAGTATATCAAACATGCTTGGAACCCCCTATATATTATTTTTTATTACCCCCCAAAATTCTACGCTTATTTTATTAATTTGTTTAAAATATGGCATTTTCAGATTTTGACGGACTGTAACATTAAAAAGGTTCATCTTAGAGAAAAATGGTTTTCACATCCCTGTCTTAGTTAGGCAGTTTCGCCCCCCCCCCCCCCCCCCCCCTGAACCTCACCAAATGGGTGTTTTTTACCTTGAACCTTGAAAATTGCAGGACGTGTGAAGGATCAGAAGTTTTTTTAGAAGTCATTTTATGAATCATGCGCACAGTATGCCTGCAATAAGTTGGGAAATAGACGCGAGTCATCCCGCCCGGCGCCGGCGACGCGTCTGCATCCGTTACTTGTCACCGAATGGTATTTTAAGTTTCCCAGTTCACCCCGTTCACGCCGGTAACCAGGCCGGATGAGATCGGACATCTCGTGGGGTGCGGAAGAAGATACACACTCCCCAATCGGCAGGTCATGCAATGGCAAGAAACTGAGGGTTGATAACCCTTGGTGGGTGTCGCATGACTGAGGATCATGGTTCGGAACCCACGTTAAGCTGTAGGTCCCCTTGGGAATGGCCCTTGCAGCGAACTAGGAGGAAAAAAGTTTAATTCGAAAGAAGGGCAAGAAATGACAAGTTTAATATTTATACAGGGTGTTATGTATTTTCCCGGGTATATTTGAACCTGTAAATCTTGATATGATAACCTTCGAAGAAAAAATATTTTTAAATGTCGCTTTGCTTTAATAAGTGAGAAAATTCACCTTTTGTGTTTTTGATCTCGGACGCCTTCACTGTCTTACCCACGTGCGTTTGTTTTGATTTTGAACTGTCAAACTAAAATAGGAAGGTCAGTGATTTTACAATGTTGCATGACTTGCATGACAGTGACCTAATAAATAAGAGTTCACTGACCTTATGTTATTAGGTTATATTCAAACTTTTTAGAAATTAAAATTAAACATACCTCAGCAAGAATCCTTAAAAACTGGCATAAAAACCATAATAAAATAAACAAATTCTTTTTAATCGAATCTGCGATTCACACTGCGAAAACTAACCCTTGTTTTATAACAAAAACACGTTATTTAAGCAAGTCCACATTGAAAATTCTGTGTTAAACTATTTACTTCATATGGCATCCTTACGTAAACACTTGTTTTTGTTCATATTTCTCTTTTTTCAGCAATAAAACCGACAAAACCTTTCGTTATTCCCACAACGCAAACACGTTTAACCTGTCAATTACCTACAGTTACAAAGGACGAAGGACGCCGCTATAGCGCTGGCGTCGATTTAGTTAGTTAGTGATGGGCGATGTGTATCGATGGTTTTTTAAACATCGGTGTTTTTTACTGATGTTCGATATTTTGCCATCGATAATAAGAGTCACAAACAACGATGAAAGCATCGATTTTTAACCTTCGATGTTTGACACTGCGTTTTAATATTTGACGCCATCTGTTTATTTAGAAATTACTTTGGTGAGGCGGAGTTTCAGCACGTCAGGGACTGGCGGAACAAAACATCGATGAACCTCGCTCATCACTAATTTAATTTGCATGGTCAAAAGCATTGAGTCACCCAGCAATGCGAATGCACCAAGAATGTCATCTTGGAACAAAAAATAGCCTTTTCGTGTCTTGTATTATGTAAAAACGGTTTTTATTTCGTCTAGTTGTCTTCGTGAAACGGGGGGTTGTAATTTTCTCCGTGGAATAACATCTTCTTTTGAGAAAAAATGAAAAGAGACAAAGCTAATGATGATGCTGTATTTATTTCCTTATTTAATTTTTTTTTATTATTTTATTATTTTATTTAGCTAAAAACTGGTTAAAAAAACAATTTCTTGTTTACCAAACACAAACAGCTGATGCTGTAAAAACCATATGTTTTCTTTATTGAACACCTGATTTTGACAGTTTGATATTTGGCAACGTTGTGACACTCATCTCTCTCCCTTGCAGGCTATGCTTCTCCCCGTATCTCTTACTCTTTTACATTGAGAAGTTCATGGCTTTTATTCATTGGCGTCGGGCTGATTTTAGGGGTCCTTACCCCACTTTTTAGATGGTAGATTTAAAAAAAAACAAACCATGGAGTGTTTTTCTAGGACACCCAAGGAGTCACCAATTTAAATATAACTTGGGTAATTCCATAACACCCTGTATACCTATGCAATTATTATTCATATACCTATGCAAATATTATACCTATTAAATTTTAGTTTAATGTTGGGTTGCACAAAGATTTTTAACAATAATTAACTAACCAGCAATATTACTGCTAATGTCATATAAGTATGTCACATCGAATACGTAAAATTTTAATTTTCATATTTGCAATTATTTACCAGATATTAATTTAAGTATGAGGCATAAACTATTTTTGTTTTGCTTTAATGTTTCGTGTTAAAAATAAAAGTTTTATATTACTAACTGATATACCTATATTATTTATTGAGTCTAGGTATAGGGGGGCCCCAAAATTTTTTTGCACTTTTAGCTACGCTACTGATATAAACATAAGATACGTCAGCTATACAGGGTGCTACAAATTCGTGTGCGTACAAGGGGATCTCGAAAACGGTAAGAGATACGAAGATGGTTAAAATGAGGCAATGTTAAGTATTTTGGAGCTTAATATTTTGGTGAAAGAAAATTGTAAATATTCCGTATACCTTCGGAGATATCCGAAAAAAAAAAAATTTTAAATTTGGTTTTTAATTTTTTGCGCCTTCATTTTTTTTATGTTCTACAAGATGACGGTATTAGTTTTCAAATTCGACGTTTTGTTTGTTAGATACTTAATTTTACATTATCCTTTCTCACTATTACGGCCCTGGCAATTGCAAATGCAAATAGCAAAATTTAATTGTTAATCGGTAAAACCAATTATTAAAAATATAATAAATATAAACTAATTTTAGATGAAATTGCAAGACAACTGAGTGATTGCGCAGCAAAAATAATTATAACAACAGACGACCTGCATGGCAACGCAGAGAAGGCGGGAGCAAAATTATCTGTAAAATATCCCATTATTTGCGTAAAAACAAAGGTATGTATTCAGTGTTAAATTATAACGTATTATATTTGCGTGTGTGTATCTTATTATGTGTTTATTATACAATATATTGGTTACTTAATTAAAAAGGATTTGAATTTGATACGTCTCCGATTACGTCCCCCCCCCCCCCCCCCCCCCCCCCCCAAACTTCTTCGAACAAAAGTGACGTGGTAGCGGCGTCGCTCGATCTTTTCGATTTCAATAGATTCTCTAAATATTTCCTATCGGTACAACATGAAATTATTTCGGTTTTGATATATCTGGGCAAAATAAAAGGTCTTGAAATCGCTGCTTGCTACTTATAATAATAACACATGTTACTATGATAAGCGGTTATTTATGATTACTCAAAAAATCATGTAATGAATTGTTTCCTCAATTTGGATTTTAACTATTTAGATTTATCATTATCTTTAATGAACGTTTTATATCCAAAATAAACCTTGTATCGCGGGATTCAATTGCATATACATATTATAATAGTCCTTAGTTGTTTTAAATACAGTGGTGACTCGTGAGGTTATTTTTTATCGACCCTTTCTTTTATACTTAAGTTACTAAGAACAAGTTTTTACGAATTCTCATCGTCAAAATAAAATTTCTAAAACTTACTAAAATACGTGGCGGCACCCTATTATACAGGATGTTTCCTAAGTTGATACTTCTGTTTTAGCTGTGTGTGGAAGGCATTAAAATAAACAGCATTTTCAAAAAACTCAAAAATAAGGTACTTACATTCATTTATTACACTATGGATCAAATACGGTTCTGCCTAACTTGCCAGTTGATTAATGTTAAGAAAACTTCTGGGTGTAGGATGAGCCCGCAATGAAAAGCGTTCTCCGTATAATCTCGAAGCAGCAGCCGCAATTTGACGACACTCGCCGTAAATTAGCATCATATGTACTAGATTATTGATTTCAAATTTTACCATTTTCACGTATCACCAATTTAAAATTAACTTGCTTCAGAAAAACACACCGCAGCTTATTGCCAAATAACTCACTTCCGTAAATAGCATGACTAATAAGAGATAAGACAAATAACATAAAGTATAGCAGGCTACGTTTTGATGACCAGGCCCGCACTTAGATTTTTTACTTTTGTATCTCGCCTATTTTTAAGTTTTTGGACAAAAGGTATTTGAAAATGTTGTTTATTTTAATGCCTTTTATACACAACTAAAAAAGAAGTATCAACTTAGAAATCACCCTGTATACACGCGCCAAATAATTTATACCATTATGTAGTTTATATTGCCCCTCCCGGGCGAACCCGAAGTCCGGCAGACTATAAGCGCCGAAGGCGAAGCATCTGGAGTCCAAAACACGGATAGATGTATTTATATTAATTTAATATTTTTAAGTGCGAGTAAAGAAATTGTTTTAGGCAGAATTGACTGAAAATAAAACAGGAATTTTTCAAATTCTGTAAAAATTCTGGGAGGGCAGAGTCCTTCAGGGGCTGCCACTGTAATTGTTAAATATACATATTGATAAAAACAATAAATCCAAAACTGGTTTTACGGGTATAACAGTTAACCGTTAAAATATTTGAGAGAGAAGAGAAAATAAATTGAAAAATTAATAGAATATTCAAGCTGTTTTTCTATAATAAAGAAGATTATGTTTTTCATATGTCATATCTTATACTTCAGGTTCAAAATTACTGTCAGAGGAGTCTATATGATAGCAATAAATTACTGACAGCAATTTTAGGCTTGGGGTATAGGTATTGAAAACATTACAGCACCTAGGTTCGATTGAGTCCCTAGAACTAGAAAATGAGTAGGTATAGGTACTTTGTAATTGTATTTTTGATAATAATTTTAAAACCTTTAGTTATTTTACTTTGTAGTAGTATACTGGGTCCAAAGCCCAAAAGTCCCGCATACAATTAATATCAATTAAAGGAAAAAGATCTAGGAAATACGCTCGGACCAGTAAATTTTTATTTTTTATTGTGCATTTTTTGACATAAAGAAATATTATACAGGGTGTCTCATAGAACTGTCGTCACGTCTTTGACTTTTTTTTTAAGGAACACCCTATATATTGTATTATTTTCTGATTCCCCACAAAATTCTACGCTTATGTTGTAAATGTCTAAATGTGTCATGTGTCTAAATTCAATAGTTTTTGAGATATTGACGTTTAAAATATGGCATTTTTTGACTTTGACAGGCTGTAACATTGGAACGGTTCATCTTAGAGAAAAATGGTTTTCACCTCCCTGTCTTAGTTTCTTATTCTCTATCCAAAGAAACCAACCTCCGATTTACCATGTTAAACCGTTAAAACCGGTTTTTTGGTTTAACATGGTAAATCGGAGGTAGGTTTTTTTGGATAGAGAATAAAAAACTAAGATAGGGAGGTGAAAACCGTTTTTCTCTAAGATAAACCGTTCCAATGTTACAGCCCGTACAGCCATATTTTAAATATCAATATCTCAAAAACTATTGAATTTAGACACATGACATTTACGACATAAGCGTAGAATTTTGTGGGGAATCAGAAAATAATACAATATCCATTTAAAAAAATTGTCAAAAATGTGACGACAGTTCTATGAGACGCTGTAAAAATTTACGGGTCCGAGCGTTTTTCCTAGATATTTTTCCTTTAATTAATATAAATTTTGTGCGGGACTTTTGGGAGACTCAGTATATGCCTCTGTCTGTCTATAGTAGTAATATTTAACGTGACACCCGGTATATCTAATCTAGCGCTTTAAGTACCTACACATAATTATTATTTACTAATCGTTAAAACGGGCAAAGGACAAGGTTATAAATGGCAGAAAAAAAAGTAAATAACTTGCGGATATCACTAGCTATAAAATAACTTTAATAATTATTATTCTAATGAGAAGATAAAATGAAGTTTATAAAAAAACATTTACGCAATAAAGGGTTTTTAGTTTAGACCAGAGCTGGGCAAAGCAGTGCGTCGAGCGTCAAGCCCTTTGGAAATAGTTATTTTCCTAACAAGTGCGGAAAGTGATACTTTCCCGCCCTTGACCGCTTGCCCGAACTCCGCTCCGCGTCGTTCGGGTCAACTGGAGTCGCGTGCGGGAAAATATCACTTTTCGCACTTGTTAGGAACATTATTTTTTCTACGACCGTATATAGAAAAAAGTATACCAACCCATTTTTCAAAAATTATTTTATTTTAACATACATATACCTACAAAACTTTAACTAAAAACTACTAATTATTATAAATATTAATATTATTTATATATAATATTTCTCCTTAGACCATGTAATAAAATGGTCGTATTGCTTTTCATATCTTAGTCTGGATTTGGCAGGTAACAGCTCGGAATTAGCTTTATCTGCAGCCTTCAAAATGGCTTCGGGAAGTTCTTCGTCGGATGAATCCATTAATATGATTGCTTCGGATTCGGTTTAATGTGGTTTAATTTAGAAGATTGTATTCGGTCACTTCGAAGACGCTTTGAACAACTTTGACGTTTTAGTAACAATTACACGCCTGGGTTATCATAGCAACTGATATAAAACCCGGTGGTTTGATAGTTGTTTTGTGACATTACTTTAAAGAATGCTACAGGGTTATATAAAAATATCTTCATTATTTTATATTTTCAAAAAAATAAAAATGCAACAAAAAGCTAGAAAAGATGTAGATTTTATTTGATGGACTATTTAGTAAATATTTATTTACCTGTTGTAACAATAGTTATAACTTCCGAAGTAAAAAACTATCTAATAAGGTCAAAATTTGCATTATTTTACTTTCCCGCACTAGGCACTAGTGCGGGAAAGTGACACTTTCAAAACTAAAATGCGTGCGGGAAAATGGGTTAAAACGCACGGTCGTAGAAAAAGTAATTTCCAGCGTCAAGCACCAAGTACTTTGGAAAGTCTAAGTGCAATTACCAATTACCGAGGAAAATAATTTTGAGTTATTTTAAGTGCTTGTAAGCACTTTAAATGGCTGCATTTCAAATTAAAAACCAAGCACCAAGCACTTTTTATAAAGGGCTCAATTACCGCACTGTATTTTAAAAGTGCTTACAAGCACTGTGCTTGAAGAACTTTTCAAGCACTTTCGAGGCAACCTCTGCCTAGACCATCAAAATATTTAAATTTTATATGTTTGCTTGCGCAAAGATTCTAAACAATAATTAACTAATTAGGTGCTTTGATTGTGACATCAATGACATTGAAAGAAGTAATTTTGTCACAGTCAAAGTAATCCGACTATAGCAATTTTTGATCTATACCGGGCAACTCTGACTGTCAATACTATACCATTTCTGCCACGGTCATAACTCTGTCACAATGAAACTTGTCTGGTTAAAACAAAAGCTTCATGTAACCCGCCAATAGTCTCCCAGTTGTGTTTTCACCGGTGCAATAATTTTATGAAACTTAAAACGTGTTAATTTAATTTTTTGTAATTAAAACGTGTTACCGATAAATAATTTTACCGGCATGGTGTTACCAAGGGCGGTTTTAGCTTTTCAACATGGGGGGGGGGGGGGGGGGTATTCTCAAATTCCAATTTTTTCAAAAAAAAGGTATTAATTACCTATGCATTCAGATAGGTACCTACATTTTGCTTTAAACAAGCATGCACTAATAAATAGAAAAGCTTTTAGTAAAACATCTTTAAGTGAAAAAGTATATTTTTATTATACATACCTTAAACTTTAACATTCAAAAACTAAAACATAAACCTCTTAAAGAAATTAAAATAAAATAACCAACAAAAACACATTAACATAATAAAAGTAGAGATACGAGATGACTATTATGCACAGCACAAAAAAAATAAACATAAATAAAAATATTAGAGTATAATTTAGACATTTTTACTAAATCACAAATTCTTTAATTCGCCTTTTATATTTTGCGAACGTGTCAATAACTTGGTTTATGTCAATTGGGACATCCCTATGCATATGCATAAGAGTCAAACCACGCAAACAGCATTTGTTGTAGTACCTTGTATCTATTTTAATCTTTTATCTTTTTGCTTGTTTAAGATTATAAATTCATGGGGGGGGGGGGGGTAATTACCCTATTACCCCCCCCCCCCCCCCCCCCCATAAAACCGCCCTTGGGTGTTACAAATATAATAGAATATGTTTCTCGGGTTATCGGTTTATTTGGTTTAAACCATCATCAGAACTACAAATATAAATCGGAACTAAAATTGCTAACAATGGAAAAATCGCCTACACTATCAAATTAAAAAGAAATTTCCAATTCACTATATTTTAGTTATATAACTAAACTAAAATGTAGTGAATTGTGATGTGTTAAATACTAAATAATAATTTAAATATGTTTTTATTAAAGGTCTTTTTAATTTGATAGATTAGGAGATTTTTCAGTTGTTAGCATTTTTAATTCCGATTTATTTTTGTAGTTCTGATGACGGTTTAAACCAGATAAACAGAAACATCAACAAACTAAATTTGTTATTTGTTGATCGATAACCCAAGAAACACATTCTGTTGTGTATCAAATGGCCAGGATAACAAAATACATTTTGTTACAAATATAGTTTTAGTTCTTTAAAAAAAAACATATTTCTTTAAAAATTTAAATAATACTCGTCATTTAAAACCCAGAACTCTGTTAACTTAGGGTGGTTTTAAATTTAAAACCTTTTAGTAAATATGTATGTACGGGTAATAATATCAGCTTCGCTATTCTAAACGATAGAATTGCTATACCTTTAATTTGATTTATATGATGATGGATGGAGGAAGCAGAAGCATGAAAACTATTTTCGTATTGTGTAATAACAAATGTTCAAAATTAAGATTACCTAACGCCGTATCCTAGCTAAACGTAGGCTTTCCGGTGCGTGCGGAGTGATGCGTGCGATGCGGTAGAAGTTTAGGACTAAACGCAGAGCAACAAATGAAGTTGTCCAAATTAAACACGAAATGCGTGCGTTGCGGCAACGTCGCATCGCACGCCTTGTTTAGAAATTAAAACGGTTTTATTTTCTTGTCAATTGTCGTCCGACAATTGCGATGGAGGTGTTACTTTCTTCTACGGAGATAGGTCTCCGAAAGTTTGTTGTGTAGTGATAACAAGTATCATGTATTTTTTCGACAATATAGTCTAAAGTACTTATTTTCATCCTGGTGAACTGCTGAAATGCTGTTTCATCGGCACGCAATTGCGGATACAAATGATGAAACTCACCATAAATTAACCTGTTTCTAAAGATAATGTGAGTTTTTTCTCTTTTACGTCTCATTAATTTTTTTAATACTCTTAATTTAACTGCACTGTTTTCCACTAGCAAAATGCTGCGTGTTGAGGCCATCATTGCTACTGATGCGCAAAACGCAAGACCGCAAATTTCGTTTCCTATTTTGCCACCTCCGCTTTCTCCGCAAACAAGGACGATGCATGCGTGCAACGTAGATCCCGCATCGCACGCAGTCGTATTTAGCTAGGACACGGCGTAATTGTTTAAAATCCGTCCACAACTAAACAAAATAATTTTATTATAACAATACTACGTTTTAAGTTACTGAAAATGCATGTGCAAAAAATACAGGACGCTCACGTTTTGTCCTAAATCCAGGACACTTGGCAACCATATCCTTAGAATTTAAAAATATTATAATTCGAATAATTCTAACAAAAAAAAATACTTTATGATATGTTTCAAATGTAGAATATTTCAATCTGTAACATTAATACAACATAACACCCCCGGTATACCTAATCTAAAGCTTTAAGTACCTCCACGGTTAAAATTATTATTTGCTAGTCGTTGAAACGGGCAAAGGACAAGGTTATAAATGACACTAGAAAAAAATGTAAACTTGCCGATATCATTATTTATACAATAAATGTAATTCTAGATAAACGATAAAATAATAACCTTTGACTTAAAAAAAATCATAGACATAAAATGCAGTTTGCAAAAAACATTTTACTTAAATAGTTAGATAAAAGGGTATAATATGTAGCTGTTCTATCTAAGAAAATAATTTTTCTACTCCCACATAGCTATTTCCTTTACACTTAAGTGACGAAAAAGTAGGCAAAGTGCATATTCATTACTGTCAGTGCTTCACAGTGTTGCAACCTCAAAAAATTTCCCATTCCTAAAGAAAAATTCCACGAATGCACACAATACTGAAAAAGTTTGTTTTAGCAGATCACAACCACAAGTGATCCTAAAGAATATCCTACGAATATAACTGTGCGTAAAAATTTCCCTTTTTCCTGTGGAGACAGCGCCAACCTATCATTCCTCTGTGCTTTGGATCCTTGTTTCTCACAAATCCGGAAATTTCCCATAAGTTGACAACATTGTTTTAAAAATTAGATTCCTCTGTTGCGTCTTTATGAAGTACTGACCAATCACAGTTTATTGTATTTACTAAGGTTCCCCTTCTTTTTCAAGACATTATAAATTATATAATTTATATGTATATTAATGTTATTAATTTGTTCAATATAATAAAATATATACGCATCTATAATAGTTTTATCAATATTGCAACTTACTGAATTTGCATAAAAAATTAATATCATGTGGCATTAAGTTGGTTTCACCACAATTTCTAACATAAGCATTTGGCCGAAACGGCAAAACGGCGAACTTTGGATTCAATGGTCGTAAGTTCAAGCCCGACAGCCTGCAAACTTTTTAAACATTTTTAACATAAGGTTCGAAAGTTTGGTCGTAGAAAAAATATACTGCTCATGTCGAGTGGATTGTCCATATCGCATTTGGAAGGAGTGTTACTTCCTCGTGAGATATAGACATCATATTATCCACTCTTGTTGTACAAACTACTATTATGGTACAGTGGCGTAGATAATGAGTACCAGTTTTAAACACTACGTCGGTACATACAGAGTTTATTTTACATTTCTTTGAGTCTTGTGGTTAATAAATACATGTTTTATTAGTATATTGATTTCATATCCCTGCAAGAACCAGCTCTGGCTATGCCACTGTTTTTATGGTATATTTTACAATTTGTTTAAACTGTGAAGTTTTATTTTACTTTGTATCCTTAATATGGGACACCCGGTATACATAAGTACCTAATCTCGAGCTTTGAGTTCCTGCACGGTTCAAACACTTAGGTACTTTATTTACAAATAATATTTGCTAGTCGTTAAAACGGGCAAAGGACAAGATTCTGAATGACACTAAAAAAAAAACTTACAGATATCATATTTACAAAATAATTCTAATCATTGTTCTAACGACAAAATAAAAATATAACCTTTGATTTAGGTTTAATGCAATTTACAAAAAACAGATCCAAAGATATAAAAAAAAAATAATTTGACTATTAGAACCTTTAAATGAAACTGTAAAAATAAATTTTTAAATTAGGTGAGCAAACTTGGCTTTATTTTTTCTTTAATTACAGTAAATACCTATATCATCATTATTATTATTTACGATACACATGTTACCAATCCTTAGTTTGTGTGAACAAGGTAAAGTGTTTTACCTACGCCCATTGAATAGACCTGTCGTGTTAACATAACAATCTGACAAATAAAGCAACGTTGCCACATGATTTTTTTTATTTCCCTAGATTTTTGACCAAAAATTCCCTAGATTTCCCTAGGCAATTTTTTTTTTATATTTTAGGGAGGAGGGGATAATGAATTTTAGTTGTCATTTTTGTTTTTTTTAGCTTTATTATCTTTAAATACCTAAAAAAATTTCTCTTTAAAAAAGTAACAAAAAACTATACAATAAACATACACATATTCTAAATAAATTAAACAAACCACTTTTTTTAAATTTATTGGTTTTCTTTTTTCCCATACAAATTTTCTGATTTAAATTTCTGAAACATTTCTGGGTTAATCGTTAAATTAAAACAATTGCTTGTCGTTATTTTGTATCCAGGACACTATAACTGTTTAATAATTTTTGATTTCTTCTTTAGGTCTTTCTTATAGATAGAAATAACGACAATGTATTGTAAAAATCGCAAATGTAAATCTTACACCGCTCTGGGATTCCCGGTAGTTCACCGCAGGGAAATTGCACGATACACAAAGCGCTCCGAGACTAATAGTCAGGGAGCCGGAGCCCAGAGAATCTCCGAAATTTCCCGATACATAAACAATTGCGTACTAGATCTGTATGCTGTTTTATATCTCAAAACGTAAAAAAGATACATTATTTGCTATTTTTTATGTAATAATTAGTATTTATATAATATTATTATAATATTTAAGAATTATTTTATATAATTCAAAAATTCCCTAGATTTGGCATTAAACTGAATATAATTCCTTTTTCCCCTATAAGCCGCAAAATTCCCTAGAACTAGGGAAATTTCCCTAGGTCTGGCAACCCTGAAATAAAGGTATTAGTAGGCAATACTTATGCTAGTTCAACCTATTACTGTGGTTAACTTAGTATAGTTATCTCTAGGTTAACCTGAACTAGAAATACCCAACAAACAGGTATTAAAATAAAATAAACAATGTTTTTATATACTTGCAAATCCATGCCTTCACGAACAATTTAAAAGAGAATAAATTGAGGTCTTAAAGATCACTCTGGTGTATCATTACTTCATCCCCCTTACACCCTTTACAATTACGACGTTGATCTGATAGGGTCAGTTTTAGGAGTTGTTGGGTCAGTACATTTTTTCACTTTTAACAATATGAGGTAAAAGTGTCAAAATCAATTAATAGTTTGCAACCGCGCGCTTTTGACCTTGTTCATCGCAAAACTATGTATGTATACTCAATGGGCTCTTTCACTATTCTCATATTTGATAGTTTTGGCATTTAAATTGTTAAGTCGGTGCTATAAAAATAAAACTATCGCTAGGTCATACCATGAATTTTTGCAGCTCATTAAAAACATGCACAATTTCCACAAATTTTAAAAATGCAAATCTGGCGCGATTACTCGATGACGTCGATCCAATAAAAATTTAAAGTGAGCATTTTCACTTGTCATGTCGGTTTTTTTACATTCGATTTACATTTCGATTGTTTAAATTAACTACTCTCTTTATTTATTTGCTCATAGAGCAGAAAGTTCCACAAATAACTTAGGTTAGACTTTTTTCAACTGCCATTTCATTAGCTTGGTCTTCTGTCAATAATTTCGGTGGTGCCACATGTGAAACCTTTTATGCTAGTTGAATCATGTATTTTGTTCCAAGAACTTCAATAACTTATTTTAAGACAAAATATAGATAACTTTTTGGAAATATTATATTTTTGGTCCGTTTTGGACAATTATTTCTATTGGATTACTTTTCAGACTTTGTCATTATAATATAATATATAAATTTTGGAGAACATTGACAACACTGTCAAGCTGCCGTTTTCATGACGTATATTCCATAATTATTTATTTTCTCAGTGATGGCTTAAAAATATCAAAAATTACAAACACAGAAAATTTGATTTTTTGTTCCTTTATACACTACAACCAAAATTTAGTAAATGCCCTTTACTCAATATTAACTCGTTTAGCTCGCGGCCTCGGGGAGGAACTGTCACTGGTGTGGACCTATTTATTCTTATAAAAGAATTAACATTTTCCTCCATTTACTTAGCATACTCTTTTGTAGAAAGACCAATCAGTACCGCAAGGATCAATAGACTTTACAGAATTAACAAACACCGTAATTGACATTCCCGATCTGGAACCACCCAGTCCAGATGATATTGCGATTTTACCATATTCCAGTGGAACGACAGGTCTGCCAAAAGGAGTTGGACTCTCACATTTCAATATTGTAGCCAATCTTACTCAAATTAGTGATCCAGATGTGGATTATATAGAAAAAGCAACAAGTAAGTAATACTGAATGGAGTTAGCCGATACTTGATCGGTAGATGTGTCAATATTTCCAATTACTTATATAGTCAAAATAAGGATTGGGTGAGGTTTTATTTATGTAAATAATTTTATTCAACAAAACTGACTCCAAATTATCAATATAAAAAAAACTGTTTAAAAAAATGTTAATTTTTTGAGATGTAAATAAAAAATTTTCCACCATAATTTATCTACTATTTTCTGATATTTTCAACGGGGCCCCAACTCCAATCGACCTTAAAACTTTTATTATACGCAACACAGTAAAATCTTCCTTAAATAGTGAAAAATGAAGATAAGGACAGATAAAACAGAAAAAATTATAAGATTTGTACAAAAAAAATAGAATCTTATGTCGTTGTCTTGCCTTTTTAATTTCGTAGGCGGCATTGTCACTTCTCTTATCATGGTTACAGCGTTGCCGCTATGCTATTATGTGAACTATACAATGTGATTTATATATTGAAAAAATTAGCATAGCAAATGTTAAAAGGTAATAATAATGCACAACAGCTGTTTTTAATATTTTAAAACGAATTTTACAACTACATACATATTTTATTTATCGTTCGGCGCTATTGTTCTGACGAAAAAATCTACTATATACGTTGTGCTGTGACCATGTTGTGGGTTTATCCTTGTCCGTTTGTAGGGTAGCAAAGTAACAAAAAACACTTTGAAAAAAATTTGACGTATATACAGGGTGTCCCATAACTTATGGGTCGTAGAGTAACTGGAGATACTAGACATCAAACTAAGCCGATTAAGTCATATAAGTTTTTTCGCATTGTTACTCGTTCTAGAGATACAGGGTGTTGAAAGTAAAAGTTTATTCTCGAAAATAAGCCATAATTTTAAAACGGTTTAATGAATCGAATTGAAAGTTGGCAATATTATGTTTTTATGAGCAAGAAATAAGAATTTGTAGAAAATTTTAAGTTTAAAACTAGAGGGCGCTAATTGCGTACACTGGGCTTCATAATTCTATGATTTTTTTTCTTACCTGTGATATTAGGTGTTTTTTAATTATAATTTCTTAAAGAAGGGCATTTTTCTGAGTCAAAAAGGTGTACTTGATTGATCTTAATATCATTAACGGGTTTTGAGAAATTTCCCTTTAAACATCCCAAAGCATAAAAAAACATAGTACATAATTAAATTAATATTTTAATTTTTAAAAAAAACTTATATGACATAATCGGCTTAGTTTGATGTCTAGTATCTCCAGTTACTCTACAGTCCATAAGTTATGGGACACCCTGTAGAACAACACTCTAACTTTTAGGTTAAGTTGACTGAAAACTATGTAGCTAAGGCAACACAATATAGAACCGAGACGTAATACTATAATTTTTATTATCATGAATCGATTTATATAAATAATTTGTTATTTTAGGTAGTTTTCAAGAACTAACTCCAGGAATATTACCCATGTTTCATATCTATGGGTTCACAATAACAACACTCAACGTTATGACCAAAGGGGCAAAGGTACTGACATTACCGAGGTTCCATCCTGAAACATTCCTCGACGTTTTAAGAGACCACAAGACCACTTTAATCTTTGCTGCACCACCATTGGGTAAATTATTAGAAATTACTTACTTATTCGCGCGGGAAAATTCCAAAGATAAAAATCGAATAAACTTATGGATTTTACTGGGTCTTTATAAATATTATTGCGTAACTTATAGAAAAAGATCTAATTTGTCCTTAAATTGTTTGTATAAAAGAGTGAAAAAAACAGAAATCTATTGATTTTAAAGTCGATGAGGATGGAATTATCTGTGAAAATAATAAATGTATGTAAAAAAATTAAATTAATCATTACTTCTTTGAAAACTAGAAAGGTGGAAAACCCATAACATTATTAGACAATTTTTTAATAATGGCAACCTGACGAGCGAATTTTATTTGCAGTTAATATGTAAACAGATTATTCTATAATTATAAATTCTTTATCCAGACCGAAGGGATATCTGGTTTCAACAGGATGGTGTCCCCGGTCCTTTGCGTCAATTTTTGTACTAATGATTCAAAAACAGTGGATGGGAAGAAGAGGCTAAATTGAGTGGTCTAGCAGATCCCCAGACCTCACCTCTTTGGACTTTTATTCGTTAGGTTATTTAAATAATTAGGTTTACAAAAATAGATCGGTTAAAAATAAAGTCTTTTATTAAAAATGAAATTCGTGAAATTCAATGGAGTAATGTTAACGTCTTACGGGAATTTGGAGACAGTCTGGTAGTGGCGTGTAAAGAACTTTAAAACAGGGAGGCAAAAATTAAAAATGAACCAAACAATTGACTTTAATAATTTTCAACACAATTGACTTCGCCACTACACTTAAATTACGTGTACGTGGCTTCTCCATTTTTTTTTCGACAACCGACGCACTACCTTTGAAGCAAAAGCAAACAATAAAGGGCGAAAAAACTAATATTATGGTGTCTGTTTAAAGGTCATCTGAAGACGACTGGATATGCTTTCCAGTTGAAACGTAGTGATTCAAAACAAATAAAGACAATGGAAGTCCAAAACTCTACTGCCGTTCAACTAATATTATTATTATGAACAAATTTCATCCACATGCGTTTTCTATTCAGATTTTAAATCATCCACTTGATTGAACCGATTTGCTAAAAAAGAAGTCAATTATTATGTAAATTATAATAAAAGAGACTTATTGGCAAAAATTATCTTAAACCATCATAAAAGTACTTCTTATTTTAAGTTACTAATTAAGATCTTAACTAATCTAATTATTGAACTATGTAGGGACATTTTTTATAGTACTTTTATTTTCCCATAAGGGGCTAATATAATGTAAAATATCTGCGTTACGGACAGTTATATGGGATGCTTATACACCGATCCAATTTACGATTAATCGGCAACGAATGCGTTCGTGGAAGTGTTCTTCAATGATAGACGATTAACTTTTCGGTCCCGGTCCTCTACATAGACAGAAATATTGGGTTATTTTTTTTTTAAACAAATTTATTTCTGACCTTTAAACAGTAATAATACTGATAACAAGGCCTAAACTTTTAAGTATTTACAATAGGTTATTACACGGATAAAAAGTTTAATATAAAGAAATAATTTTGGTTTGCGTTTGTTTCATTGTTCTCAGGGTAGGCAATGCTTTTTTGCCTATATTGTATGCACGTCATTGTAGTCTGGGCTACTACCTTGCTAACAATGGCATTTTGTACTGATTAACTGATTTAAAATTTGTTTGCCTATGTCTTTTTGACAGATAAATCCATAAACCCTTATAGAATTATCTTCTAAGGGCTATTTGATTCTTCAAAAAATATACAGGATTTCCTATTTTAAATAAAAGAGTTATGTACGCGAAGGATGTCCTATTCTCTTCGGCACAGAAAAACCGGGAGTGAGTATCCCGGTCAAGGAGCCAAGTGCTCCCACCTGCTTAATAAGCGCAGGTTATGTGAAATGTATTATCTAGGACGCTAGCTGGACCCTTGCAAAGAATAAAAACAACTACTTGTTCTGTGTAAAATAAAATGTAATAAAAAGATGTAGAAATATATATACAAAAAATACAGCTAAACGTCAAAAGACAAAAATAGAAATAATATAAAATAAATGTAAAATTCACTCTCTCCCATTCATTCAACTGTAAAATTAAAAATTAAATACAAATACAAAGGAATAAAATACTAACTGTCCAAAAAATATAAAACTGTGATCAGCAGATAAATCGATGAACCCTCAGTCAGGTGTCATCTTCCCCGTGTCTCATTTATTAATTTAAAGAAATGTTTGTAAATTCGGTGTAAAAAGTACTTAGATTTTTTATTATTATGAACCGACTAGCTGTAAATGTTGTCCAATAGAGGCTGGCTGGAACACCTTTGCTCGGCAGGTGAGCAGGATTCAGCACTTTATTCTAGCTGCATATAGCTTCGTAGCACAAGGAAAAGTTACGCAAATTTGAATAAAAAAACTTTCCTTGGTACAGGAATGGTAAGACGCGACCTATCAATTATAATGTACTGTTTATATGTATGCAATTAATTGAGGCTTTTTTAACCCAGTACCGAATGAGTCCCGTTCGACTCTTTAGTTCTGTAGGCACTAATTATATGTGAAATTAATTGAGTGCCCAGTGTGGGCTTTTTTAACCCGACACCGAATGAGTCCCGCTCGACTCTTCGGTTCGCAAGGCACTAATTTTTCCCACATTTTGAACCGTATATTTTTCGGGACTAAACTTTCCCAAATAACCCCGCTGGGTAGAAATAATAGAAATATAAAAATAATGTCTATCGTAGAAAGTTAAAAGTACGTAAAAGTAATAACGGTCAACATGTGGCCCTTAGAAATTAGGGATAACTTTTACTTCATGCCTGATTATAAATATTTATGTACAGGGCGATTTAAAATTAATAAGATATTTACAAAAAACTATTTGATTAAAAATAAGAATAAAAAAGGAAGAATTGCGTTGTCCGCAACAATTTAGTATTTTTCTTACTAACTCTGTAAAATTACAGAAAGTTTCATCCTTCCCAGGTGCGACGTTTTTTACTGTGTCAATTTCCTAAAATGCTATTTAGTAGTTTTTAAAATATCTGAAATGTGCTAGACATTTTGATAACCTGTATACAAGAGATTTTTTTTGTTTTAGTTTTGTTCCTTACACATCATCCAGAAGCAAAAACGAAATATTTCAAATCCCTTAGAAGTATTATGAGTGGTGCCGCACCTCTAGGAGCGTTAGATGAAGAAAAATTTTTAGACAAAGTAGGAAAACACGTTTTCATATCACAAGGTAATTTTACAACAATCGATATTGTATAGGAAACTTTTCTATATTTGTTATTGCAGTCAGATAAAAAATAACATACGCAAAATATTACATCCTAAATATCGCTCCTTAATTTCTTATAAATAATGAAAGTTCGCCGTGTGATGTCACGCTATCTATTGTATGCTTTGACATCACAACCGCACACCTAATTCGCTTCTATTTAATCCAGAGGATTTAAAGACCACATATTTGTAAATTGTGGCCATATCATCGTGAAACGCGGCATCGTTTCCTGGCTAGTCTAATTGAAAATTTAATACAAACATTTTGCTAAGAGGTTTATAAGAACTTCTAGTTTGGCAGATGATACCTTATAATATTAAAATTGAAAATGTATTTTAAAGTTTCAATTTTATAGGTTCAAGTTATATCATCCGCCATGCAGAATATTCTCGTGAAATTCGTTTATATAACATTTTGTATATAAAAAAATAAATTTTTCCGAAAATCGATCGGAAATATTGACATTTTTGATAACATTTCTGAAAGAAAAAGTCAATATTTCCTTACACTTAGTCGTTGCTAGGCAACGGAAAATAACTGTTAGGAAATATTTATTTTTGTACTGTAAGGAAATATTATTTTTGTACGGCTACTTGTAAACTAAAATGTGTTAAGCTTGACAACTCAATATTTTTTTTTCCATAGTTACAACACAAATATTTAATAACATCCTTTATTTGTGAATAAAGATGAATATTTTATATAATTTTAACAAGCTGATTGTAATAAGTTGTGTCCTTTTAAAAATGTTCGATTTACGGAAAAATAGTATGTGTATACCTCGTAGAAAAAGCTACATTCCCGGAATCCGTATTGTCAGTCTCGGCTTGCGCCTTGACGTACAATCTTTACGGTCGTCCGGGAAATGTTCAGCTTTTCCTACTAGGTATACAATATACTATTATTGCCATCGCCAGACGCAGGTACAGTATGCGCGATGTTGTGGAAATGCAGTATTTGTTCGTGATGACTCATCGACTTTTGTTTGCTCGGGTATTATTTTTCAAATTTAACTTTCAGGCAAGTTCCCTATTATGTGCTACTTTCTTTTTAGGATGTAACGTTTTGCCCTTCAGGTCCTATCGGAATTTAAAAATAGTATGTCAAATTTAAATTCGAAAACAGGATAATAGTTTTTATTCAATAGATGTAGCCGTTACTTGATGAAGATCCATTATAGAAACTAGGTTAAAAAGAATACAAAAATGTATAAATCTTCACTTATTTTTTTTTATTGTACTATGACAATTGTTTCGACACACAGTGTCTTCGTCAGATAGTAGAAATCTAATGCAAATAATATTCTCTTAAAATATAATGGTAACCTACTCCAAAATAATGTACCTATTTACAACTTAATAATAAAGACATTATAGTAATAAAGTACCGAACCCTAATTATGAAAACACACCTTTTCTTAACTAATCTGAAAAATATTTTTAAAAACTATTGTTATAATAATGTCAGGGAATACCGAATGGTTATAGATTTAATAATGGGGAATTATTCAAATCGAGCTGATCGTTTAATAAAATATTTAAATTTTTGTATTTGTTAATTTCCATACTTTCTAAAAAATTAAGTTTTATTGATGTGTTTTCTACATGTAGAATTTCAAATTTGTCATCAAAATTATGTTGTTCGTTATTAAGATGTAAGGAATAATGAGAATTGGTGAGTTTTTTATTATAGCTTGTTTTGTGTTCTTTAATTCTTGTTTCAAAACTTCTACCTGTTTGTCCGATGTAAACTTTTGGGCAACTACCACATTTTAGTTTATACACGGAACGCCAACTTCAAAGTTTTTTTAATTTTATCAATACTTTACATCCTAACATAAATTTTACTCTAGAAGTAGAACAAAACAATTCGATAAATTTCTTAGATCTTACAATAACCAAAGTAAAGAATAAACACAGTTTCTCGATATATCACAAACCTTCACATACAGACATTCTAATACATAACAGTTCGAATCATCCATATTCCCATAAAATGGCAGCTTTTAACTCATTTGTCCATAGATTGTTAAGTGTTCCGTTATCAGAACAAAACTATATTCAAGAGTTAAATATAATAAAGCAACTAGCAGTAAATAATGGCTATCAACCTAATGTAATAGATCAAATTATAAACAAAAAACAACTAAATAAAGCAATTAGTTTAGCATATCCAACTTTTAAACACAATGAAAATTTAATTTACAAAACACTCACATATACTGGAAAACTTTCACTATTAGCTAAAAACTACTTAACGAAAAGAAATTTTAAAATCTCATATAAAACCAACAATAAGTTAGGCAAACTAATTAAAAATAACAAAAGCAGAACCAAAAAAGAACAAAAATGTGGAGTGTATAAACTAAAATGTGGTAGTTGCCCAAAAGTTTACATCGGACAAACAGGTAGAAGTTTTGAAACAAGAATTAAAGAACACAAAACAAGCTATAATAAAAAACTCACCAATTCTCATTATTCCTTACATCTTAATAACGAACAACATAATTTTGATGACAAATTTGAAATTCTACATGTAGAAAACAAATATTTTTCAAATTAGTTAAGAAAAGGTGTGTTTTCATAATTAGGGTTCGGTACTTTATTACTATAATGTCTTTATTATTAAGTTGTAAAATAGGTACATTATTTTGGAGTAGGTTACCATTATATTTTAAGAGAATATTATTTGCATTAGATTTCTACTATCTGACGAAGACACTGTGTGTCGAAACAATTGTCATAGTACAATAAAAAAAAATAAGTGAAGATTTATACATTTTTGTATTCTTTTTAACCTAGTTTCTAATAGTTTTTAAATACTTTAGGTTATGGACTGACAGAAACATCACCGGTAGTGTCCATGATATCAAAATCAATAAAAGATCATTATGGCGATGCCTGTGCAGGGTCAATTGGTAAAGCAATAACAAATACGCAGGTCAAACTGATTAAATTAAACGATCCTACTGGCACACCGTTGGGGCCAAATGAATCCGGGGAAATACTGGTTAAGGTAAGTAAAATAGATATATAAAAAAATCAAAAATTATCAATATTGCTCCAGTTTTAGGAAATAAATTTAAAAATTAGTTTAAACAGTTTATAGGTAATAATATGAGGGAAAAATAAAAACTATGTAAGGTAAAGTGGGGTAAGTGGGGATCTGGGGCAAGTGGGTTTTTTTGTAATAATTGTAAAAAAAATACTTTTAAGAACTAAAACTACAATAAAATGGTTTTTTGGACTCTTATAGACCCCAACATAGGTTGTTAAAAAAATTTTAATATTTTTTTTTAAAGTAACATAGCTTATGTCAAATGTATCTAAACCACATATATACATACACTATATTGCAAATACAAGCAGCCGCACGAAGCAAGAATACACCCATCGTGCGATTCAAAATAATCTGAGTTGGGGGTCGTGGCGCTTGCGCAGTAGGGCAAAAATTAGGTAACCCACACGATTTCTAACAGAACGTAAATAAAACCCAAGGTCTCTTGAACAGAACCGGCTCGCCGTTATATTCTTATTAGTCGCCATCTTTTGTTTCGTTCATTCGTGTGCTGTTATAATTTCCAAGTTTTGGGTGTTAATATTTATAAAACTTTACTTTAGACCTTTTTTTTGTTAGTTTGTAAGTTATAGTCGTTTCCATCCTTTTTACGTTGTATTCGTTCGGATGTTCCGTGTGTGGTTGTGGATATTATTTTTAAGTTTTGGGTGCGAATTTAGGTATAAAACTTTACCAGACATTTTGTTATTGTTAGCGATTTGTGTCTCAAGATGGGTAGAAAAAAGTACATGATCCTTTTTTGCACGAATCGCGGTTCAATACCAGGAATAATGTATTTCAGGGGATCAAAGAAGAAGTTTATTAAGGAAGATAAATAAACAAATGTATTATATTATAAATATTGAAAAATAAACTCTTATTATTTGACCATAAACTGTACACTGTACACACCCGAACTAAACGGGTGAATTTAAATAAAAGCTTGTAAAAATATTTTAAAAGTCGGCCCTGTTAAATGTTTACATCAATAAGCAAATTTCCGAGCTGCGCAAACTCAACGGCCCCTGATCATCTGCTTACAGTGGTGGCATCATTGAATTATTTTTTTTTTTTTTTTTTTTTTTAAATCCCAGTACCTGGGGCAAGTGCGTTCTATGGGTACATTTTCATAACAATTTTTTATTTAAATGAAATTCTTGGGTAGGTAAATAATTAAACAAATTTTGTTGTAATTGTAAATATCACTAATTACTTCCTGTCTAAAGCGCATTTCTATAACTCGATTTTTAAAAAAGTTATGTAGTTTTAAAAGCGACCTTTTATATTTTTAATCCCCACTTACCCCACTTCACCTTACTTATTTCAGAAAATTTCTCGAATTTATTTTTCTGCAGAAGAGTTAAATTTCAATACCGTTGTCCCATTGTCAATTTCATATTATGTCAAAGTTTATTTAACACGGCGGGGGTCTAAGTATTTATGAAGTAAATACGAAAAGCAGGCTTATCGCTCAAAGATGTCAAGATAATTGTCAACTTCTGACTCGACCTGTCAACAATCACATTTGAAAGTGGTATTTTAAAATGCTTACTATGACGTTATATCAGTCGTAGGTGTGGCAATATGGAAATACTATGTGAACCCCTTCTTTACAGTCTGTTTTTATCTCTTCTTTGACTGCTTTATCTTTTTTTTAATAATGTTATATCTTAATTCAAACAGGGCCCACAAGTAATGCAAGGTTACCATAACAACCCAAAAGCTACAGAAGAAAGTTTTCTTGACGGTTGGTTTAAGACGGGAGATTTGGCTTATTATAAGGAAAGTGGCTTGATGTTTATTACAGACAGAGTTAAAGAGCTAATTAAAGTAAAAGGTTTCCAGGTGAGTATTAAAAATATTCAATTATTTTACTTATATTACATCATAGTTTTTGGACAAAAAACTTAAAAATGGTCGCTACATAAGAAATGTTTCGTTTTTGTAATTGCAACCTAATTTGTCTCACGCTTGGACTCTTAATTTAATTTTTAAATAATGTATTCTTGGCTTAGATTATAAAGGTCTTGTAGGAAACGTTTATAAACTTTACCTTCTTCTTCTTCCTGTTTTATATAGAGATTAAGGTTTCGGACGCATATCGTTTTAGTTAGTGATTTATGATGCAATTTTATAGGAAAACGAGTAAAAAGAATATTTTATAGTGTTTTCTATTAATATACTTGTCTGTCCCGTTTTCCCTTTTTTAGAGCTATTTTAAATTAAAAAAAATATAACCCAATGCAATAACAATAAACAATTAGGTATTTATTATTAAAGAGAAAAATTAAAGTAAACATTTTAATTGAAACATTTTTTATAAGTTATAATTTATAATAAAAAAAATAGTGCGGGATGAAACGAGAATGCTTTATTATAAATATACAAAACGGCACTTAAGTATTTCAAAACCTAAGCATTTGCACCAAAAACTGCTCTTAGATCTACGCTCATAAAATACATGATTTTTGAAAAAATCATCAATTTTGGCGTGGTGAGCGATATTTACTTTATTTTTAATCATGAAAAACCGAGCCCGAAAAACGCTGGTTAGAGTCATACATACGTCTTATGTTAAAATTTTGGATTGACACCAATATTCATATTTTTCACAAATATAAAAAATGTTTTTTTTTTAATAAAGAGCCAGCTAGGAATATCAAAGAAAAAGTAAAAAAAAAAATTAACAAACATAAATTTAATCCAACCATGCAGAGGGGGAGAGGTAATAATTTAATTTTCGAAATTTGATAGTAGTTAAGTCAATTTTAAACGAACTTTGGGCGTGGCTCCGAAAATTTTCGCCTGCGGCGCTTTCCCGCCTTCTTTGCTAGGTACAATATCATGATTTATAACACAGAATTTTAATTTTATTTTTTAGAGTACTCCTCTCTTTGGCTTGTTATTAATATTAAAATATGAAATATTTTCCAGGTGGCCCCAGCAGAGTTAGAAGAATTACTTAGAAACCATCCCCAAGTAGCAGACGCCGCTGTGATAGGTATACCACATGATATTTTCGGGGAAGTTCCCAGGGCCTATATTCAGCCCAAAGGAAATGTCGATATAGACAACGTCAACAAATTTATTAATGAAAAAGTGGCCAAATATAAACGACTTGAGGGTGGAATTGAGCTTGTACAGGAAATTCCCAAAAATTCTGCAGGAAAAATTTTAAGGAGGCAACTGAAACTAAAGTACCTTGAACAAAATGAAGCTTAGAAATATTTTTCAGTAAAAATGTGGTTTTGAGACTGGTGGGAACTTTTATGTGTAATTGTATTTTTAAATATATTTTTTATGCATCTACAAATATGTAACATTATACATGGTGCTAGTCTTATTATTTTATTTTTACAAAACGTACAGAGTTTCTGGATTCACAAAAAATATCAAATAGTTTTTACACTCAATTTTAAAATATTGTTGTAGTGTATAAAGAATAAAATTTTCTGTGTTTTTACTTTTTGATATTTTTTCACTGAGGAAATAATAAATACAATTGTCATCCTCAGCGGAAATTCTTTAATGGGAGAAAAAACTTGTAAGGACTCTATTTGAAATTGGTAAGAGTATTCTTAATTAATATGCAAACCCCTAACAAGGCGGCAAAACTAAATTTAAGCGGTTCTATAATTCTATAAGGATGGCCCAGTGGGCAAAATTTCTTCAGCCCCCCCCCCCCCCCCCCCCCCCCCCCTAGAAAACTATGTTGTGTCGGGTGTGTATTCTTTTTTACATCGAGAAAATTTACATATTTTTGAATACTCTTCTCGCTTTCTTCTCCGCGAAAACTTCGATGGTTGCATCCAAATCAATTTGATTGGCGACTTGCTGTTCGATGAAAAGTATGCTGAAATCGTCTAATGCTTCTGCACTCATTGTAGAACGTTGACGATCTTTGACTCTCTTCAATGAACTCATTGTTCGTTCGGCGCTGGCAGTGCTGACGGGAAGGGTCAAGAATAAACGCAATAAACTGCAGCACTCCGGGAAGCTGCTGATTACATTTTTTTTCAACGATGAAGTTCAAATATTGCAATGGACTATGCTTGGTAGAATCTTGTTCTTGTGAGAAATATATATCCGCAAAACTGATTAACTCATACTTCAGGGCAGTTGTAAAAAAAGTTGGATATTTCTCCATCAAATTGCACACATTCTTTCTCTTCCATGTTTTTGAAGGATTTAGGTTTGAGAAATCCGAATAACAGGGGCCCCCTGAACGAAAATTGAACTTGTGCTGTCCACAAGGGACTCACCGAAACATTTTTTCAACAAAAAAAAAGAAATCGAAGGTGTAACTTTCAGCAAGAGGGGCCCTAAAAGCCTTTCGTCGGGGGGCCCAGTGGGCAAGCGCGCTTTTGCCCACCTGTTAAATCCGCCACTGCTTATGGGACCCTTTCTTTATTTATTTGCGCACCTCTCCCTGTAAAAGGTCGGATTACAAAAAAAAATAGGGTTCGGATTAGTCAGTTATTGGCAGACACTATAATTTTGTAAAATCTAAATGAAATTAAAGACAACTGGAAATAGTCGGAACAATATTTTTATTTATATACTTACGTACATTTATAATTTATATATGAACATATAATATTTATAATGTAATAAATTGTTTAAGTATAAACTTTAAAAATATTAGAAACCAAAAAAAAATTTCCAATACCGACTTTTTAAATACGAACCAACATAGAGTCATGCACTGACCGGAATTTCACCACCCGACCCGGTACATCAACCAAAACCGACCAGCACATAAGCCTGTTAAGCCCACAGGCCCGGAAAAAAAATCAGGGCCCGAAAACCCGAACCTTTATTGATTAAGTGACCAAGACGCGTTAAGGCCGATATGAAAACCTGGTTCGTGCAGGCCTCTTAACCAACATACCAGATTTAATAACTGGTTTACACGTTGCCCCTAAGTTAACAACGACTGAGTAAATAATGACTGCTAATGTCATTTATGGCAGATAGATATTAGCGGGTATTGGATAAATAAAAATAATTCAATAATAAATTTCCTCTTTCTTGTCCAGCGCGTTGGCCAACATGTGATTTAAACATTCCTTAATTCCAAAAACGGCTTTTCTTCACAAACATTGGCAAGATTCATGAGAGATGGATATATAACTTACCATTAGCTTACATGTACACGACAAAGATGCACACTTCAATCTGTTGCCTTTCGATCAGCCAAAACCAATAAAGAGAATATTGTTACAGAAACTGATATCAATGCCGTTAATATGTGTATCTCTTTCTTAGGCTTTTGCCTTCGCATATTTATCTCTATACTTCATCAATCCTGCATGTCTTTGGGTTCTTTCAAAATCACAGAGCCTGCATTTATTCGCTCACAAATTGAATAATAAGTGCAGTATTGTTGTTGTATTTCATATTTTTAGATATTATTTTCCTATTATTTTGTGCGTAGACTTTCTAGTTATAAACTGTCGAAATGTGTGTATCTGTAAAGTGTTCTTTTTATGAAAAAGCAAGTATTAAATATATTATTTATTTGCGTTGTAATCATGACTTTTGGTAGCAGCAGCACCAGCAACGTTTATTCCTGCATAGCTGACTATTTTTGGCTTAATTTTTAAGTACGTCAGTTTGGTATGCAATTTGTAGCCTCTAGTTCTGTATAGTTATATATACTGAACGATTCTATCTCGTCTTTTAGACGGTAAATTTCTTAAAAATTAAACTAATTATTTACAAAAAAAAAACTTGTGGCTTGACTGTTCCTTCAATTAAGCCATCTAATTCCTACATTTTCTGCTCCTTAAATACGTATTCCATACATTTCCGCCAAGCACTGATTTATATTTTACTCAAGGTGTCAGGTAACTTCAGTAATAACTTTGTTATTGAGACTATAATACATTTAAAAAATATTTTAATATTAAATTTATACAGGCAGAGGTACTCCCATAGAATGACCACTTAATCCTAATTTATTACTCTCTACCAATTTCATCTAGACTATAGGCAGTAGAGCTTTTTTACATTTTATTAAAATGCATTGTTAAATTTAACATTTTGTGAAAATTTAATTTTAAACAATGTAGCTATTATTCTCTTAAATGTTTGAATGACAGACAGAGTCTAAAAAATAATCAAATATAAGAAATTGTTAAAAACGGAAACAAATAAAAAATCACCATATTATTTCCCAATTGTTATCTATATTTTGTTTTAAAATAATTTAATAAAGCTCTAAGAACAAAATATTATATTATTTAATTCATAAAATTTCTTACATGTGGCAACACTGAAATTATTTGAAGACCATTGACAGCAGTTGAAAAAATACCAACCTATTGGATTAATAGACGTTCCTGCGATTTGTTGCATTTTTTAAAATTAATATGGTAAATGACAAGCTGCAGCTGTTTTCCGATCGATAATGATGTTCTAGGAAATTTTTTACCATATTAACGTCTTTATCGAGCCTATTTTGAGAATTAAAAATTGGTTGCTAATCGAGCAACTTTAATTGTAAGAAAATCTTCTGCTACCATATCATTTATGTCACAATGTTGTTGCTTGGTTAATTATTTATTAAAATCGGCGTGCAACCCGACGTTGAATTTCAAATGTAATGTTTAGATATAGTTTTAACAAAGACAGTTTGGTTTTTAAAGTTGTTTGGGGTCATAGTTAAATTCTAAATATTAATAAAGAATATAATTTTTAAAGCCGAATAAAAAGGTATTTTTAAACAACAGAAAATATAATTATGAAAGAAAAACATCTTGCGTATTAGTTCGGCCTTGGTTATTGATGACTAAAAAGAGAATTTGCCAAACGAATACCTTTGGATGAGAGAACCGTTATTACATGATTTCGTTTAATTACTTAAAAGCAAAAATGCACAAAATCGATGATAAAATAGTATTAGTGCAAAGAATATACTCCTATAAGACATATTCAGCCCATAATTACACATAGTATATCAAAATTTAGACAGCTGATCACTATCATTATTGCACAAGCGTAGAGTTTAAATCACGAGGAACGTAGCAACGAGAGATTAAAAACGCGAGGGCTATTATAGTATAGCTGTCTAAACCATGGTTAATATATATTTTTTCCACTACTAACACAATTACAAGATACTTATTTTTACAGTAATAATAATTACAAAAACGCATATAAGGTGAAGTGGGGATTAAAAATATAAAAGTTCGCCTTTGAAACTATATAACTTTTTTTTAAAAAATGAGTTGCAGAGATGCGCCCTAGACAGGAAGTAATTAGTGATATTTACAAATTACAACAAAATTTGTTTAATTACTTACCCAAGAATTTCATTTAACCAAAAAAATGTTATGAAAATGTACCCATAGAACGCACTTGCCCCAGGTACTGGGGCAAGTGGGTTTTCAACTTATAAATCGCGTTTGAGTAAAGTTATATTCAACTGAAGCAAGTGGGTTAATATATTGCGACTTCACCAACAGCAGGGTTTTTTCAGATTTAAAAAATTTCCAAAAATAAATAAGTTTATATGTCAGAGATTTCTTCTTCTATAACTTTTTTAAAACTACGTAATACGATTTGTAAGTTTTTATTTACTTTATAGTTTTTGCAGATAACGCACAATCTCACTTTTCAACTTCTTAAAATTTTTCACTTTGAATTTTATTATTATAAAAAATTTAAATGTGGGACAAGTGGGAACTAACCCCCACTTACCCCACTAACAAAAAAAGCGGGGCAAGTGGGAACTATAGGCCTAAAACTGAAACCTGAAAAATTGAAATGTTAAAAAGATACAAGAGATAACGTTACTAATTACAACTTTGAGGATGTAAAAACTTTGAACCTAAGTTTTAAATTAGTACATATAAAAAATGTTAAACATTTTTGCCGAAACTTGTAACTATAGACGAAGTTTAGATACATTTGACATAAGCTGTGTTACTTTAAAAAAAATATTAAAATTTTTTTAACAATATGTTGTCCAAAGTCCAAAAAATCATTTTATTTTAGTTTTTGTTTTTAAAAGTAATTTTATTTACAATTATTACAAAAAAAAACCACTTGCCCCAGATCCCCACGTCACCTTATTAAAAAGATTACTTCTATAACTTTTTTAAATCAAGTTACCTGTGCTTTGGAATTGAAAAGATAATTTATTTTTGTCTTGTTAGGTGGCTTTGTAAATGGCAATTTTTGTTGATTGATGAAATGACATAGTCCGTGTTTAATTAATTTATTGTGACATTACTAATTTTAAGTTTATTACGACCCGAGCATTCTTCTCCTAATGAATATGACACATTATTTTTCTCATACCTTTAATTTGTGATTTACAGTAGCAATACTTTACAACATCGAACATCTCTGAAAATCCGATATGTATTGTTAATTATCTGGTTGCCTACCTACAAGAAATCACCTTCCCTGTTATTATTGGAGAATCAATAAATCAAGTCACCTGCTTTCAAATAGATTGTTATGATTATTAACAATAGGTAGTCAATAATAATTGTCAAGGCAGAGAAAATAGATTTCTAAGGTTAATAATAATCGGTCAATAATGGCTGTTTTATAGGTTAGTAGTGGAAAAAACACATTGTATGAATGCAAATTTATCGTTTATAAAGTGCGCGAATAAATATTGTTGGAAAAAGTCGCCTAATTTCTTTTTATTTAGGTGACTAATGACCTCCAGGACCTCGATACATAAAAACAAGTTTTAAATTTTAAAAGACTCTAAAAAACATACTATAATTTCTGAAATATGAGGTGCAGTTTCAGGAGTCACTCACCGTGCCATTTTTCTACCTGTGTATGAAAGGGCTAGTCCGTTAGGTAGTCGTTATATCAAATAACAAGATAATTTACAAAATATATATTATAAAAACAATACAAATTATGAATTTAAAAAATTTACTTACTAATGATCGCAGATTTTGAAAAAACAGCTACTGATACTGAGCTTATTCCAGTTACTTGCAGTCATCACAGTACCCAGCTATAACATCTTAAGTATTATATAGCTAATTTCACGTCTTACGTAAATCATATTCTTCACTAATTTCGACACCATTGTCAACCATATTTTCTTCAGCACAATTCTCATTTTTCTCATCAATATCTTCACTATTCGTAGGTTCTACCTGATCTATCGAGAATACATTTTGTTTCTGTTTTTGTTTAAAGTATTTCTTAACATACCGGCAACGTAAACAAACTGTTCCAGAATGTGAAAGAAATGTGCACCGTCTGTGCCTCCACGTTTGACTGGAATAATCTTTGTAATAGGTTAAGGTGTTAGGATTAAAACCGATATTTGTTTCGTTAATGCCGGGTCCTCCTCCACAGAACTTAACAGAAGAATAATGGTTTATGGCAGTTGCTAGTTCAGTAGTGTTGGAAACTATACACCTCAAATCGAGGTCAGTTATTTGGTTTTGCCCAACGAAATATTTGAGTTTAAGATCCGAAGTGAGTATTATTTGCTTCTCTGTTATTGGGATAGCATTTCTTATATTCATCTGAAAAAAAACAGGTTTTATTTATTTTACAATATAAATGACAGTACCAAAAAAATACCTCTTAATCGGCGTTTGGAACTCGATTTGAAAGGACCGTTTTGCAGCAGGGATACTATCTGATTTACAAGGTAATCCTCGAACTGTTACAAAGGTAATTTAGTTTTTTTTTTAAATTTTAAAAATATAATTCTTCGATTGTGTAACATTTTAAGGCAATATAAGATTTTCTGAATAACAAAAACAATTAATGTTCCTACAACACCGGTATGCATATTTTCCTACGACCACCTATAAAAATGAGAAAAAAGCACGGTTAATTTGGCTAGGAAGCGCCGTATATCACACGGGTATTGAAAAAAAATATTTCAACACTAGTGTTAAAATATCAAGGCACACGATTTAATTTAAACATATGGTGCCAATTTGACAGACCACCCCTATTTATTAAAAATTTAGAAAGCAGTAATTGTATAATGTTTAACTTATTTATCATGTATTTGTCGTGTGATTCAGAATTAGAGTGTGAAAATACGCCATCTGAAATTATAAAAAATGTTAATAATATACTGAAAAATCTATTACCAGAAAAAACAAATCGCGCTGAAAAGAGTGTCATGTATTAAACAAATCTTTATCGGTAGCCATAGCGTAGATAACAGAGCTCTAGCCTACAGATCGCAAGGTCACAGGTTTAAATCCCCTCAGGAGTAATTGACTTTTTTTTTATAAAAATATTAAATAATTTATAGAATTATTTTGAATTGAAATCTTCTTTGTTGGATGGATTTTTTAAATTTATCTTTAATGCATCTTTCCTTGATTAAATTTCAAGTTTCTTATTCTGGTTAATCTAGAAGTCAATCCAGAACTAGTTCTTCCTATGATATATAAAAAATGAAAAAGGTATACTACAAATAAAGGAAAAGCCTATTGACAAACTATGAAACCAGATATTAAGTGGAACATAATCCTAAGTATGCCAATTCCAAGACTAGTGTTGAAATATTTTTTTCACAAATCAAAGCTTTTTAATAATTCTTTGTGGTCGTAGGGAAAATAGTGTACATTACTCGTGCGAAAGTGATACTTTTCAAACGAGGAGATATTTAGCACGAGGCGTCCACTTGTTATGTAATATACTATTTCCTACGAACACCTATGAAAATGAGAAAAAAAGCACGGTTAACTTGCCTCGAAAGCGCCGAATATCACACGCGTGTTGAAAGAAAATATTTCAACTCTAGAGTGGAAATACAAGGCACACTATTTAATTTAAACATATGATGCCAATTTGACAGACCACACCTATTTATTAAAAAGAACAAATTTTAGAAAGCAGTTTAGTTTATTTATCACGTATTTGTCGAGTGATTTCGAATTAGAGTGTGAAAATACGCCATCTGAAATTATAAAAAAGTTAAGAATATACTGGAAAATCTATTACGTCAAAACAAGCCCCGCTAAAGAGAATGTCATATTAAACCTAAACAAGAAACGTTTATGGGCCGCCATAGCGTAGAGACTAGAGCTACGACCTACAGATCGAAAGATCACAGGTTCAAATCCCATCAGGAGCATTTGACTTTTTTTGTAAAACATTAAATAATTTATAGAATTATTTTGAATTGGAAACTTTCTTGTTGGGTGAATTTTTTTAAATTTATGTTTAATGCATCTTTCCTTGATTAAATATAAAAATTCATTCAATAAGGAAGATTTCAATTCAAAATAATTTTATAATTTATTTAATGTTTTTATTAAAAAGTCAAATACTCCTGATGGGATTTGAACCTTTGAGCTTTCAATCTGTCAAATTGGCATCATATGTTTAAATTAAATAAAGTGCCTTGTATTTCCACTCTAGAGTTGAAATATTTTTTTTCAACTCTATAGTTGAAATATTTTTTTCACAAATCAAAGGTTTTTTTAAATAATTCTTTGTGGTCGTAGGAAAAATAGTGTACATTACTCGTGTGAAAGTGATTATTCTAAAACTCGGAGAATTTTCGCACTCGGCTGACGCCTCGTGCTAAATGTCTCCTCGTTTGAAAAGTATCACTTTCATCACTTGTTATGTAATATACTAAATTTCGTTTCCTATGTAATTACGACTACCCATTGGAGTACTTGCATAGTAAATGAAAGGCATTATGGCATTCCATTCTCTAAACGTTTTTAGCTACCCATTAAAACAGAACAGAAACAGACATACACGCTCTCGGAAGTTAAAACGAGATGGGAAAGAGAAAAATCCGTCGTCGACTTCGGCACACTTCGAGTTCAATTGGCATCAGTTGTTCAATCACGTTCAATAGAAATTTATGGAAACAGTCGAACAGCTCCGCGAATCATGCCATTTCAATCAAAACTTTGCGTTAGACAAAGAAAAACTTAATACAAAACATGCGGATTGTATTTGTAACATTTGCATAAACCTTTTGGTTCATTAGGAATGCCGAATCGCCCGTAGTACGTCCTTAACCCTTATTTAGTTCGTTTATATGTGTGTTTTTGACGTGGACTTATGTGTTTAAACCAAGCGGGTTGTTAATTTTAATGACTTAGTGATAGAACATTTTTCTAACCACAAGGATAGATTTGATATACAAACACACAACTATATGAAGGTAAAAGAATTATATATAAAAATAATAATAAAGTAAAGCTGTTTGATGTAATTTTAAAAAAAGTGACAGTAAAAATGCAATTTTAGTACCTTTTTTATATTTTTGTGGTGGTTATTAGTAGATAAATAATAATTACAATATTACTACATTATAAACTTTGCAGTAAACTGCATTTTGCTTTTTAGGTTACTGTCATCAAAATTTGCCCCGCATGTAAAAAAATCACGAGCCGCGCCTTGTAATGGCCGGTATATTAATAATTGTTATATATTATGTTATTTCGTTGGCAAAACTTAATACTTCTAAAAATAAGCATTAATTATGACAAAATGTATTAATAATTTAGGTTAAAAAAACGGGCGAAGGCCAAACATTTTTATCCGCGACTTGTGACAATCATTCTCGCATTATACACAAAGCTACAATTATCTGAACTAAACAGTGTGGGCAATGGAAGGCTAATATAAAAAATACGTTTTCTATGCAAATAACACTACTTCGCCGTAAATAGAAAAAGGCAGGTAGCTACAAACGTTTAGAGGACGGTTATTTCATTTCCTATGCGAGTCTGGAAATGAGTAGTCGTAACCACATAGGAAACGGAAATATGCCATGGTATAGGCAAATGTATAATGGATAGGTAATGCTTAGGTTGTTTTCTAAAGTTTAATGTCGGGTTGAATAAAATTTTTTAACCACAATTAACTAACCAGCGAGTTTGACTGTATCATTGTACGACGATTAAAAGAATGCATCGCTAAATAATGCGGGTAAGTATATACGCTGTTGCCAAATATATTACCTCATCTCAAAAAAAATATTAAAGGCGAATTTTGTTCATGTTTTTTGGCATGTTTCAAAAGTGGCGGTATCGACCGTGCAACAACGTTTAGGTAGGTCAAGATAATGGGCTTTTTCACTAAATTTTGATTCAGGTTATAGTGTATTAAGGAACAAAAAATAAAATTTTCTGTGTTTGTACTTTTTGATATTGTTAAGCCATCACTGAGAAAATAAATACATAAATAAAAAAAACTATCGGGACAAAAACACGGAAATCGAATGTACGTCATGAAAACGGCAGCTTGACAATGTTGCCAAGGTTATTTAAAATTTTTATATTATAATATAATGACACAGTCTGAAAAGTAATACAATATAAATAATTGTCCAAAAAGGACATGCGGAAAAATTTAAAAAATCATCATATTATTTCCAAAATGTTATATACAGTGTGATCAGTTAAGGGTACGGAGCGGCCATATCTCGGAAACTACTGGGCATAGAAATTCAGAAAAAAAAAATGATAACTAAAGTGGCCATGAGATAATCCTGGAAATAATTTTTAAGTTCCGCATTTTACCGCAAGAGGTCGTAATTGAGAAGTAAATTTTAAAATTTTACATATCTCCAAAAATCCCTCATTAAGGTGTATCTTAGATAACACCATTAAAAAGCTTGGACAATTATCCATAATTTTGGTCGTATGCCCATTGGCGTACCGACTTTAATAAGAGGGGGGGAGCTGTTGAAAGTGTAATCATTTAAATCGCTCTAACTTATAAACGACTTATCCGATTTTAGCAAACTAAAGACTGGTTGGAAGAGAAATGTATGCACTTTTACCAATCGTATTTAGTTGTCCATAATAGTTCTAAAAAAAATGCTGCATGACAATTGACAAAAGTCAACAAAATTTCTCACAATCATATCGGCCCGGTTATTTTAATTTGAAATTTACTAATCAAGCACCTTTGACTGCGAGTAAATAATGCCTGTCAATGTCAATTATATCACAGTCAACCTTGCTGGTTAGTTAATTGTGGTTAAAAATCTTTATGCAACCCAACATAAGTGTTATTTTATATTTCTACCTGAGTAAACACCACTGATTTATTATCATCGACCAAATGTTGAAGTATCGGCTTTACATCGTCTTTACAAGGACAAATGGCCCAGTATTCATTTAAACCTGGAAAGGATCTTGTCTGATATATTCTCTCAAAAAAGTTATTCTCAATATCTTCATCTTCACTAGAATCACTGTCAGAACTATCTTCATCTTTAACCTTAGAAATATCTATATCACATGGTTCAGGCTTAATTAATGTATCAATATTATATTGTATATCTATATTAGGAATGTCTATTTCAAATTGATCACGTAAAGACATATCATCATTTGGTTCCGTTTTAATAACAATTTCTTCATTTTGAATATCTGGTATTTCAGTACATTTTTCAAATTCTTTTTCAATAATCTCTTCATTCCGAAATTCGATTTCATATTCCGGATTTAGAGCAAGCTCTTCGATGACGTCTGAATTACGAGTTAAGGCCTCTTTAGTTGTATGTCTCGGTTTACTTTTATTTTCGTCATCACTATCTACTCTTTTTATTGTTTTCCCTATTCCTGATATGTTAATTAACTTTGTTATATGACGATTGTAACTTTTAAGTACATAGTCATCAAAAAATTTAATAGGTAGACAACCGCGTCTTAATACTGGAGTTCTATTAGGTATTCTCACCTAAAACAAAGCATTCTAGGTTATACAAAGAAATTACGCCTATGTACGAGTTTTTCTTATATTACTCTACCAATCAATAACTTGAAACTGTATTTTAACATCAAATTTAACAATTGGAAGTTTAAAATTGTAAATTTAAGGCTCTGATACCAGTAGTCACATTACTGTTTAGGATATAATATCTATTTCTAAAGAATAAAACATAATTTTGCTTAAAAATTCAACATATTAAGGTAAATACTCACTACATTTGTCAACATAATTAAGCCACACAATCAAGTATAATTTGGGACACCTTGCAATATATTAAAGAAAAATGTTGAGGCCATTAGTGCGTCGTTCTTGAAAAAAACTGAATTATTAGTCGGTGCATTTTTTTTTCGAAAATATAATCAGTCCGTTAAAAATTACCACAAGTTATTAAAAATGCCTCACTTGTTGCAAAAGAGTAGCCTGTCAATCTTATTTTTTTCATAAAATGATTTTTTCTGAAATAATTTATATGTGTTGATAACGGAAATCCTTTAAAAACAACAATTTATAGGAAAGAAAATATGGTAAAATATATTTAAAAAATATACTAATTTACTGCGTTTATTTTGCATTAAAAAACATACACAGATTATATATTATTATTATTATAGTTCTTTTCTTTTGTATTCTTCGTATTTCTAGGGATGACTTTTTATCTTTGCTCTTATTCTTCTCATGTTCTGCTTTACCTGTTCTTGTCTGTCAGATTTTTTGTTTTTCGGTGACATTTTTTCTATATTTTTAGGTCTAAAAATATTTTTTTAAAAAAGGAATTATGGGGTGAAGATCAACTCCGTTATCATTCAGATCATCACCGTTATCATATATCGATAACGGTAATGATATAACGGAGTTGATGACCATGCATGTTTTAAATTTTATATTAAAAAAAAAGTTGTATTTTTTCTACGTTAAAGCATAATATCTGGTAAGACGCATAAAATAAATACAAAATTTCAAAGAAAAATATATTACTTACCTCAATAAACTGATCACGGTAACGACGATTTAAGATCGAACAAACTACTAAGCACGCGTTTACATCGTATTTATCACGAAACACGCAGCAACCGTGCCCTTACGTTAGCTTTGTACTGACCCATCGTTACGGAGAATCAACATGCATGCATGCGCCTCTAGTGTATGATACGAAGAATTATAATCTGATAACGGTAATGATGCCAGTAGGTGGTTACACGTAAAAAGATTTATATTTTTTCAGTTTCCAGAACTTAAATTGATCGGAAATAAACAATTTAACCTATATGCAACAATTAGAAAGTAGTAAAATCTAGGAATTTGCAGGTAGATTATTTTTCTTGTAAGTTATCTTCCACAAATATGGTTGGTTACGATAACGGGGTATGACGTTTGGGAGAGTTTCATAAAAAAACAGAAACCACAATTTATATCTAGGTAAAAGTAATATAAGTGCAGTATAAACACCATTTGTATTAATTTTGTTATTAGGAAAAAAATATAATATATTTTAAATAAAGTAATTTTTTACTGGTTACCGCAAATTGCAGCTTTTTTGAAGAATGACACTAGTGCGGAAAAATGTATCTCAATAATGTTATGTAATAGTTAAAATTCGTTGAGCCAATTAAAAAATCAAATTTCAGCTTTTTATAAACAATACCTACATTCTGTATCTTTGAAAATGTAACTCATTCTGAAGCCCACCTAAACAGGGGTAAATATTTAAAAGTTATTTAATAATATAAAAGTACTTACACCATTAACTACTAAATATCGTATAACATCACTAGGTACAAAATGTCTCTCACAAATGAAATCTGTTGCCCTAAGGTCACGTTGCTGAAAAGGATGTGTTATTATACTGTTCCAAATTTCCCTTTCCCTAACATCGTTTGGAGCTTGGAAAAAGGCAAATTCAGTTCTAGTTCTGTTACATCCATAAACAAAACATTTTGATCTTTTTGTTTGTTTGTATAGGGGAAATTGTTCTAAAGCAGAATATTCTTCCTAGGATCAATAAAAAAATGGTACATTTTTTATTAATAAAAAAACTATAAACAGTGACTTACTACCTATACAGGGTGCTACAAATTCGTATGCTTACCAGGGAATCTCGAAATCGGTAAGAGATGATGGTTAAAATGAGGCAAAGTTGCCTATTATGGGGCTTGATAATTTGGTAAACGAAAATTGCCAATATTTCGAATATCTACGGATACATCCGAAAAAAATGAAATTTTTAGTTTTCGTTATTAATTTTTTTGCGCCTTAAATTTTGTCTTGAGAAAAAACTAAAACTCTTTTATAGCCGTTTTTTATGTTTTACCACATGGCGTTATTAGTTTACAAAGTCGACGTTTCGTTCTTTAGATACCAACCTTGTCTTATTTTTAAATACGGACCTGGAATTTTAAAAACAGTTTTAGGGACTTCTAAGCTTTAGAAATTAAATACAATTAAAGTTTTTTAAATTTTAACGTTTTCTCATCAAATAACGTATATTATTTCAAATTACCCTTTCTTTACTATTACGGCCCTGAAAATTATTTTTAGAATTAAGTACTTTAATATTAAAATTACATTACAGAAAGTTATGGTGTTTAGGCCGTTTACTATTTCAATAAGATTTACCGTAACAATACTCTAGGAAGTAAATACATTTTTAAGCCATGAGAATTAAGTAATTCTATTTTTATTAGTATTTTATTTATTTTATTAATATAACATAAAATATATCCTAAGTCCTATGGTTTTTGCCTAAATATTTGAGGCCGAGACGTTGGGTCTTTTTTCTTACAATTCATGTATATCCCCCGACATGAAATATCAGGCGTCTTTGAGTAAATATGGATGAATTCTTTAAATCAGAAATGTTTTTTTTTTAGTTTGGTTCTAAATGTTCAGGACCGCAATGATATAGATAACTTTAAAAAATGTGTTATAAGATGACAAAACGTTAAAATTTCAAAAACTTTTATAATGTATTAAATTTCTAAAGCTTAGAAGTCCCAAAAACTGTATTTAAAATCCCAGGTTCGTATTTAAAAAAATTGACTCGAGGTTGGTATCTAAAGAATGAAACGTTGTATACGAAAACTAATAACGCCGTCTTATAGAATATAGAAAACGGCTATAAAAGAGTGCATTTTGTTTTTTTCCCACGTCAAAAATTAAGGCGCAAAAAATTAAAACCCAAAACTAAAAATATCGTTTTTTCTCGGATATCTCTAAAAGTATTCAGAATATTTAGAATTTTCTTTCACCAAATTATTAAGCCCCAAAATACGCAAATTTGCCCTAATTTAACCATCTTCGTATCTCTTGCTACTGGTTAGTTAAACCCTGTTGTAGTTTTTGACGCATAACTTGGACTTTAGAGATTTTTTGTGTTTAGATATTTCTTTTATTAAATTTAAAATGTAGCCAATATTAATCTCTATAGTTAGTAAACTCTACAGTAGTCTACAGCTAGTACATCCAAAATTTTCACATTATTTTTATATGGAATGCATTGGTTTTTTGACATTTTTCATAAATAAAAAATTCTTTTTGAGTAGATTAGTTACAAAACAAAAGGTAGTAGCCCCATTACCCCTTATTTTTTTCAGTTCCCGCTCTATTTATTACAACATAACAGCAAAATAAAACAGTCCAATGCAGAACACGGACATATCAACCTAATTTATGTTTTGGTTCGATACCTTAAATTAACACATACATTGTCCTCGTTTTGCTTATCATCTTTATGGGTGATTTTAATATCATCTTTGCCTTTGGTATCATCTTTGTCTTTCATATCATCTTTGCTTTTTCTTTCTTCCTCATTTGTTTTCTTGTTTTTTGCAATAATTTTTGTTTCTATTGTCTGCATATAAGTCTTTATGTGTTGCGGACATTTTTTACAGGATCCAACTAGATGATTTATCAGTCTTTTCATATGGCACATATAAACTCCGTTACAAAATTTGCACACACATTTTATGGGGGTATTTTTTTTCTGAAGTTTATGATAATATTCCCAAATTAAATACAGATCTTCTATTTTCTTTTTACGCGTCCTGACTTCTTTTTGTTTTCCACTCATACTTAACGTGGGTAGGTAATATGTCTGAAACAAAATTATTTTAAATTAAGTCAGTTCCAAAATCATTCTAAAAAAAACAAAAATTAAATTTAAAAGTGGAGGCTGTATTCTGATAAAAAATTTGGTTCTATCACAGTGGGAACCATCATTTAATTGATAGTAAACTTTTTAATTTTAAACTTTGTCCAGGAGTAACAAATCTTGTGCACACTCAGCCAATATGCATGAGCGACGTCAGCAAAGATAATATAATATACCTAGTAAAAATAAAATAAAAATAAAGATATATAATATATAAATCTACTTATATTTTAAGGTATTCTTAAATTACATTTTGCATTTAAGAATATTGATAATCCCAGCATGTTTATAAAGTAAAAATAATCCTTACTATTATACCTACCTACCTAATTTGTTTTAGATGGTCGGTGTGGCTATTTGTAATGTGGCTGCTTGTAAAACCTATTTTACAAAGGCTTTCCTATGATACAATTATTTTTTATAATCTAACTACTTAAGATTCTTCATACTCAAATCACCCATCCTGTCCACTTTAAATGGCTTGAAATGCAAAATTTAGTTACCAACTACCAAGCACTTTTTATAAAGTAAGTACTTTAATTACCGAGCACTGTATTTTAAAAGTGCTTGCCAGCACTGTGCTTGAAGCACTTTTTCAAGCACTTTTGAGCCAATTACTGCCCAGCTCAGGTAAAGAATACTTAAACCACATAGTTTTATTTGAGATAATTATCAGTAATAAAAGTAACATCATGGAATATTAGAGGTATACCTAGTTAATGAATGTAGGTACGTATAAATAAATCATGAGATAGACAATTATTGCTAATGAAAGTGATAGAAATAATAAGATAATCATTTTCTTAAAGAATATACTTTGTAGCATTAAAGTTTGCTCTCATACTTACCTATCGTTTAAAAAAGTTCCCGACATATCTGTGATCTGCTGAAATATGAAATACCTACCTACGGTAGGTACAGATAAATATATCCACAGCTATATTATGTTAAAAAGTTTTGATTACTAGCTAGCTCGTTTGTAGAACTATTAAGAATCCCGAAACTCTCAGTTAAGAACAAGTTAAAAAACAAAAAGAAGTACACACAAATAAATCTAAGCTTTGAAAACATTTCAATATTCAAAGTTTTAATAATTTCAAACCTGAACTTGGTAGTAGGTAAGCAATAAATTATGAGAAATTTTAAAACCTACTTACCGTTGAGTTACTTACAACCAAATCATGTAAATTTCTGTTATTATATCAAGAAAGTTACGTTACTTAATTTAAATTTTTAGTCATCACGAATTATTTCGGTTTTTGTTTAAAAATTCAGCCATGTTGGATTTTCTTCTTCTTGTGTAATTTGAGGCTTTTTCGATGTAACAACGTGTTACCTAACAAGGTGTTACCTACAGCTACTCTGTGATGACATAGAAGAAAGACGGGTTAATTTAAAAGAATGATACAACTATACTTATAGCGTTTTCCATTTGTCATTCAGTGCGCACTGAGTGCAATATTTATATTCCATTTGATTGCACCGGGCGAGTTTTTCATGTTCCATTTGAAAACGGTGCGATTATTTCTGCTCCGAGTGCAGCATTTTTAGCACGGAATCTCGGAGCTTGTGCCGCCTCAGTGCAGTTTGTTTACATTTTTAAAAAATGGACGAAATGGAGTATTTCCCTTTAAAAGAAAAACTTTCTGCTGTTTTAGAACTTTTAAGCAGTAGTGAAGACGACTCTGATGATGAATTCCTCTTATTTGAGCGAAATGATCTTCCAAAAATAGTTGATTATAATATAGTTGTGCATAAATTTGACCTTAAACAAATGATTTTTTTCGTCAGCTGAGATGGATAAAGTAACTTCCTCCTTGTTTATTTTAAATTTAACTTCCACTTCAGTCATTTTTGCAACAAACAAACCACAGAGCTAAAAACAAGAGAACATAACCTAAAATTTAACAAGAAATATATTCCATTTACACGGCACTGGTACACATTTTTTGGCAAAACCAGACTAATGTCAGTGCACACTGAGTGCTGCCCTGGTGCAGCAAATGGAAAACGCTATTAGTATGATATCAAAAAGATGCGCAGTGGACCGTGACGTCATACAGAGAGGAATTTTTGAATTGAATGCGCCGAATTATACAACGCGAAGTTTACGTTATTAAAAGGAAATTTTATGACATATTTAATGAATTTATGATAAATTATATTAGCATTAGAATTTGTACTGTGACTGAAATATTGAAACATACATTTTAGATCGATTTTACTGTAATCATTAAGATTTAAAACTTAATATACTTACGTAACTCAAACTTGTAAATGAGATTATGTTCGAAGGAAAATTAAAGTATTTAGGAATTCGTTTCAACCAAAATTTTACATAGAAATAGTAAGTAAATAACGGAGAATATCGTAATAATATATGGCGATTTTTACTCGCTGTGTGACGTCACGTAAGTCACGCCCACCTACGCAATATCATACCAATTGTAGTTGTATCATGCACAGAGCCAGAATTCATTACCCTTTCACTTTGGCACTTTGAAAGATCCGAATGCGGAGACGTCTTTGTGGGGGGCCTAATGGACAGTGGTGATCTGCATATCAGTGGTTCTCTTGACAAATTACAAATCATGTTAAGACGTAAAGACATTGACTTATTATTAAACAGAACAGTTTGACCAATAATGTTGTGTCGACCTGTGGTCGCATAACTGAGGATCGTGTGGTTCAGAACCCACGTTAAGCTGTAGGTCCCAAAACAAGTCTTTAAAAATAAAAATCGTCAAAAGCAGGATATGCTGAATTTCGTTTTAAATGATCGAGAGAAGAAAATAATTTTTTGAAAAGTTGCAATTACAACATAATATGTTTATGTAAATAAGAGGAAGAAACCAGTGGCGTAGCCAGGTGGGGGCCAGGGGGGCGCCCGCCGCTTGGTGCCCGTTTACATAATAAACCTTATTATTTGATCTAGTCTATTTTTGCAGAGGAAGGTCGTGGTAGAGGTGTCAACCTTTTTTTTAGAAGTCACAGGGGAGCGGCGCCCCATCATATGTTTGCCCCTCCCGCACTCCCGCCCCCAAAGGCTATAGCTACGCCACTGGAAGGAACTATATATGTACCTTTTTTAAGAAACAATATAAACTAAGATATTTTCAGGGTATTATCCACAGTAATTATGGCTAGAGTTGTAAATATTAGTAATATTAGGGGTTTGTAAAATTTTAATTCATGCAACTTTGGCCGCCCGTGTGCGGTACACACTTCGCATGTGATTGCGGCGGAATGGATCGAATTCACGAAATCTCGAAAGTGGAATAAAGTAGACGCCAAACTGCCTAGATTTTTATTGAATAAATAAGTTGACACCAGGCCAATGATCCCCGTTTCTGATATGAAATTCGTTATCGGGAAACAGTGGCGGCGCCAGGATTTTTGGGATGGGTGGGCACAAGTGGGTCCGATGATTTTAGGGTGGGCACTACCCAAATCAAAAATGACTTGATTCTAAAAAAAAGGTCGCCGCCTCCCTCACGCTATAACGCCATATGCGGGGTAAACAAAATTCCCCGCTTTTCTAAAAAAAAAGTCATCATCGTTCTCTTTATCTCTTATTACATCCTTCTATTATTATAGAAGTGGTATTGTGTGATATATAGAGTGGTATTCCATTCCTTTCTCATCCAAAATTGTATAGTCAAATCCCCCTTCCCCCATGAAAATACCATTACAAAACCGAATCCCTCCAATTTGGGTGGGCACCGGCCCACCATAAAAACATGGGTGGTTTGGCGCTGTCGGGAAAATACCGCAAGGAGGTACTTCTTTCAGCTAATTTTTCTGTTCATAGGTTTGAGGAAATGTGCAATTCGCTATGGAGAATTGTTGGTAAATTAGCGATTAAATCGACCATTTTCATTTATCTTTGGTATAAATTAAAAACAATAGAACCATAAATCTTATCGCTCTTTTTTTTGTGATTTAAACAGATCCAAATTTAATAATTTTAAATTTTCTGTTCAAAGTTTTTAATTTTCGTGATTTTTCTTAAGTGGTATGTATCAATTATATATTATGATGGATAGTGATACGTTAGCCCCGAGTTTAACCACGTACACCTCATGCACTATGTTAAAAAAAATTACCTTTTATTTATAAATATTAATTCACTATAAAAATTGGAAGAAAAAGTTCAGAGTATTCTTCCTTTTTTATTTTATTATAATTCGACGCGATTGTGAAAATAATTAAGGTTCTATTAATGTCCAAAGTAAATGTTTTATTTATTAAATTAGAAAAATCCTTCGCACTTTATTTTGCCCCATTTTAGGAGTTACTCCTCATCCCCTGCAACAATCTTTGGGTGTTTCTTCAGGTTTTTAAAACAAAAACAAAATGTAGTAAGCAGATATAAACAATTTAATCGTAAAAGCAATTACAAAGCTATATAAAAAGTTGCAACAATCTAAATAAATATTTTATATCACTTATTTTGACATATTTGTAAGATAACAACAAATTCCAACATTGTGATAACTAAATTCTAATTTTTGATGAATGAAAATGGTGATCGTGAAATTATGAAGCCAATTATAGCTTAACCCATATTAATATCTATAAATGTACCTATCCATAATTTTGATGTAACTTGGTCTTACAGAAGTCTATGTTTATTATAAGAACTTACTTAGCAACATATAATAGTTTCCATTAGCATATTAGTACTATTAGTACGGTGTACTCACACATTTCTATTTATATAATTTAATTTTAACTTGTCAGTTTTATTTTTAACCTCTTTGTATCATTTATTGCGAATGTTTTTATTTAACTGCACGTATTTGCAATATAGACAGAACATAAAATCGGTGATCTATGGTAAAAACAAAACTGACACTATGAGTAGGTACTATAATATTATTAAATACTTTTGAAGTTTACACCACTTATTAGAAATTCTAAAAGCAAAAGTAAAATGATTTAGAAAGCACTTTTATGAGAAGTGCAAAAGTCGAAAGTGTCAAAACACTCACACACATAACATTTATATAGCTTCTGCTTTTTAATTAGGAAGCATTCATTAATGCTTTTTAAATAACATGTCAAATATCTGATAAGGGAGCTTTTTAATACTTTATAAAATATCAAGTATAACCATACCAAAAAAAAATTATACCAGTACAAAGAAATTTGTAGCTATAAGAAAAATAATTTGCCAGAAGATATTACAATTTTTGAACAGTGCAGATTAATTTGATGGCGTTGATAAATTTCAGTAGAAGTTTTATACCAATACATAGCATCTGTCTGCAATTAGCCATTTTATAACATGCTCACACTTAAAAAATTGTTTAGTTTCATCATATAATCTTATAGAAATTCACGTTTTAAAAATATTTGCATAACAGATACTTACTTTTATTATTTTACCCACGTTTATACACACTTTTATCATTCAAGATTAAGTCTTATTCTTGTAAAAATTGTCGAGTTTTGCTAAATTTTTAGGTGATTTTTCTTTGCATCCTTACTAACATTGTACTGGATAATAAAATTACTATAAACATAATTAACTTTTAGAAAAATTGGCAATTAATGATTCTCTGAAAAGAAAATGTAGGCACTGTACTTTTAATTAAACTCATACTCAGCAAAATTCAATAAAAAACGAAAACTTAAAAAAAAATTAAAAAATCTATAGAAGAAAAATAAAAATTTTACGGATAAAAATAAAATCACAAAACTCTGAACTTAAAAATAAATGTTGCACATAAAAAATGGTTGCATTGATAAGGACGAATAGTTGACACAACAATTATTACACTAGCGTTAATATGTACAAAAGAATATAATTATATAGATAAAATCCTTAACAAAAAATAAATAGTGCTTCTTAAAACCTAGTTCTTTATTTTAGGGGCTTGGAATTCTATAGGGCCCCATAGAAAATATATTTTATTGAACAGAGTTACAGACTAAAATTTTTATTAATTTTGACGATGTGCGGTATGAAATATAAACAAATTTTTTTTTAAAGTTATATTTAAATAAAAAATTAACACATTAAAAACGAGAAGGATTCACAAGTCTTTTGGTAGATAATAGAAGACCTAAAATTAACTTTCTTTACATCTGAGTTTTTAACGAAAATTTAATCTTTCTTCTCTTCAGTTTTCTTTCCTATTGGAATGGCTGCTTTTACCCTAAAAACAAAAACCATTTATATAATAAAAATATGTGCAACATTTTTTTCTACAATAACTCTGCTGTGAAAAAGTAAAGTGTGCAGAAATATGAAATTGAAGATATTAGGGTTAAAAAAGAATTTCTTTACACCTTACTTCACGCTTAATAAATTTTTTTAGTTATGCTTCTAAAATAATTTAAAAAATACCACTTTCTAACACTCTATACTAGACAGAGCCATTAAAGTTATTATTATCGGAGAAAAATCACTTACTGCGGGTTGTCAACTTTTTTTTGCAAGTTAGTATAATGTTCTGAGTTTCTGAGTAATAATGAAGATATTGTATATATATAAAAAAAACATTAATAAATATATTTTAATTTAATAATTATAGTTAGGTGTATAAATTAATTAGCTATAATTTACATTTAATGTTTTAATATAATTAAAAAATATTAATAATTTTAGTTCTTAAATTTATAGAAAAATAATATTCCCTCTTTATTTCTTACGATATTTATTATTAAAATTGTAACATAGAGTCAGTCATAAAAATAAATTAAAACACTCTTACTCCATTTTGACTTGCACTATAGTTAAACACTCTTACTCAGATGTTGTTATTGAAAAAACCTGTACCTGATTATTACTACCTTTTGTCAGAATATAGGACTTAATTTTCATAAATTATCACAGAGTAATTCAAAAAAAAAGTAAGATACTGCCATGTGCCTCATGGTAGACTATTTTATCACTTACTGCTAGTTTCCCTGAATATTTTGTAGTATTTTAAAACGGGATAGCTTAACCACACCCAATGCAAAAAATATAAAAACCCAAACTATACCAGGTTTTGAATGGTTTCAATGCCTAATCTAAATACAGTGTGTGTCTACTTAAGATGGCAACTAATGGGAAACTTTCTTATTAACTTTACGAAAAAAAGTTATTCTTTATAAAAAGTTTCGCATGGTTCAGAACCTAAAATGCAACAATCAGATGTTAAATTGTTTTAGTCGTATACGAGGTTTGTCAAAAAATATGAATTTTGCCCAAGAGTAAAGTACCTTTATTTTTGACAATATCGAGAACTGTAATTATGAAAAGTTCTTCGGTATGAAAAATGATGTTATAATATGCAAGTACACTAAAAATTAATTTTTTATTTTTATAAATTTTGTCTCAAATTACCGATAAATTTGTAAAAATAAAAAAAAATTTTTTAATGTACTTGCATATTAGAACATAGTTTTTCATACCGAACAACTTTTCATAATTAGTTTTCAATATTGTCAAAAATAAAGGTACTTTACTCTTGGGCAAAATTCATATTTCTTGACAAAACTCGTAAACGACTGAAAAAATTTAACATCTGATGGTTGCATTTTAGGTTTTGGACCATGCAGAACTTTTTATGTAGTAGAGACAATGTATTCCCCGTGAATTTTTACGATATCGAATATCTTTAAAAAGGCTAAATATAAGGTAAAGTGTGGAGAACACCCAGAATTATTCAAGGAATGGTAATAAATATTTAAAATTTTAAAGTGAGATAGTAGGGTAAGGGGGTTGACAATAAAAATATTTTCAAAAAAGCAGCCTGTTGAAATGGAAAATTCTTTTCACAATTTAACTTAGAACTGTGTTATTAACTTTTGTCAATTTCTCTCTCTCTTTTATACTTGCAGCGCTGTAGTCGGCAGTTATAAATAATACAAATCCATCTGATTTATGACGCGTTTCGCTACATTGTAACTAGAATATTTCGTGTCAACGCACATTAGCAAAAGGACAGTTTCTTCTAATCTTACAGCTAGAGCTTACTTTTTGAATAGCTTATATAATAAAAGTACTTACTTTGCAGCAATATCAGCCACTTTGGTTCTTACAATATCAAGATTGGCATCAATCTGGGCTTGATTTGCTTCATATACCTTTGGAAGGGTAAACAAAGCGACCCAAGCTGAAAATTAAAAAAAAAATTCTAAGCTAATTCTAAATAAATATATTTTCTGTGAAGTTAATAAATAAAATAATCTACTTTTTTAGGGCCGGTCAGACCAAAGTTATTAAGTGATATAATTATACAACTTTGATGTCGTTATCATTCAAAAATTACTTTAGAAAAATGTTGTTTGCGGTCTAGCGCCCAAAGTATTCATGCCTAGCAACTGAACCTATTCAAATAAGGATGTAATTTTAAGTTTTTAAACTGTGCAATAGTGCATAATTTTTTAAATATTTATCGAAATATTTCAAGTACAAAACGATTTTCTCAAATTTTGCTTTAATAAAAATGTTAGATTTTCTTCAGGTTGTTGGGATTTTTTTCTTATATGCAAAATAATTATTCATTAAAAAAGTAGTGCTTAATTTTTGGAAAACCATTATATAGTTCATCCAATTACTGGCTGGATGCACATAACTCGCAAATACAGAATAATAACAAAAACAGAAAATAAGGTAGGTATGTTATTAACTAAATGGTCTTGTCAATTGCAGTAAAATTCATTTTGACAACCTTTGTCATTTCGAAGAACTTAAATTTTACGTGTCAAAAGTAATTTGAAAGCGAAAAATAATTAATTGGAACATATTCTAAAAATATGTCTCATTATTTAGCAAAAGAATAAATGCTCATTTTAAAGTTTAATTAAATCCTGACAGAATTGAACAAATATACGATTTAATCAACGACATAACTCGAATTAAAAATTACGTCAGAAGCTGTGACGTGCATCCAGCCAGTAACTGTAAGGACTTTAATATACAGGATGTCCCATAACTTATGGGCCGTAGAGTAACTGGAGATATTAGACATCAAACTAAGCCGATTAAGTTTTTTCGGATTTTTACTAGTTCTAGAGATACAGGGTGTTGAAAGTAAAAGTTTATTCTCGAAAATAAGCCATAATTTGAAAACGGTTTAATGAATCGAATTGAAAGGTGGCAATATTATGTTTTTATGAGCAAGAAATAATAATTTGTAGAAATTTTTAAGTTTCAACCTAGAGGGCGCTAGTTGCATACACTGGGCTTTATAAATCTATGATTTTCTTTCTTACCTGTGATATTAGGTGTTTTTCAATTATAGTTTCTTAAAGAAGGGCATTTTCTGAGTCAAAAAGGTGTACTTGATTGATCTGAATATCTTTAACGGGTTTCAAGATATTTTCCTTTAAACATCCCAAAGAATAAAAAAACATAGTACATAAATAACAAAAGAAGTAACAAAGTACACAGGGACTCCAAAGGTAATGGAATCCCTGGGGCACAGGTAGACAATGACAGGCTGTTTCGTTCTTATTAGAACTCATCGGAAAGTCATAACCCGTAAGCGACCCCCAGTACAGTGAGCCTGTTCTTTCAAGGCGTTTTTAAGAAATAAAAACGCGATGAAAATCCAGTAACGCCATCATAAGGAATCAACTCAATGCAAAAGATATAGCCATCTAACGTGAAAACGTAGAAATATAAATAAATCTAAATAAATCAAGCACGGAACGGCCACTTCACCAGCATAGGAAACATTTTTTCGCTTCTCCATACATCTCCACGCTTTGTGTGCTGCAAACCAGTGGGCGACTGCAGCACGATCTAGATCTGAATCCACACAATCCTATACTGGTGAAGTGGTCATTCCGTGCTTGATTTATTTATATTTCTACGTTTTCACGTTAGATGGCTATATCTTTTGCATTGAGTTGATTCCTTATGATGGCGTTACTGGGTTTTCATCGCGTTTTTATTTCTTAAAAACGCCTTGATAGAACAGGCTCGCTGTACTGGGGGTCGCTTACGGGTTATGACTTTCTGACGAGTTCTAATAAGAACGAAACAGCCTGTCATTGTCTACCTGTGCCCCAGGGATTCCATTACCTTTGGAGTCCCTGTGTACTTTAATGCAAAAGATAGACGCACTACTCTGTCCGTTTGCCACTAAGCTTCTTTTGTTTATATATTTTAACGGACACTAAATTCTACTATGTTATAGTACATAATTAAATTAATATTTTAATTATCAAAAAAAAACTTATATGACTTAATCGGCTTAGTTTGATGTCTAGTATCTCCAGTCACTCTACGGCCCATAAGTTATGGGACACCCTGAATTTCTTACTAATTTAAAATTTTAGAACATGCTAGAGTTCTGTAGATACAATACATTTATGTATATCATTGAATAAAAAGTCTAAAAGAAAGGAGTATTGCAATAATCCCCTAGAGACAGGAATAGATATTTCTTTGTATTGGGACATCCGGTAGATAAAAAGTTATATTAAACAAACCAAAATATTACCTGTTTTCTCAATAGCGCTTAAGGCAACAACTTACCAATTATAACGAGGGTCATTCCGTTGAACCAAGATCCCAAGTAGGTTAATACCCATAAAAGTACTCCAAACTTAATAGAATCCACCAAATCTTCCACCAGGAAAAGTCTGCGCAGTTCAACAACGGCAGCGTTAAGGTGAGCTACGGCAATTTCAGTGACTTCTTTGACTTTTTCTTGGGGTAAAGAAACGTCATTTTCCAAGTATCCTCTGAAAAAAATAATTCTTATTAAAATGCGCGATTAGTCAAAAGCAGGCGTTAAGAACAAAATTAAATTTGATGACGTTGACAAAGGAGTCCATAGAGAGTTTTAATTGTGAATGATTTTGTATATTTCATGTTTTTTTAAATTTATTTTTTCAATGACGGTTTAAAAATATCAAAAAGTAAAAATTACTTTATACACTAAATAGTACAACCAAAATCAAAATTTAGTGAAAAAGTTTTTTTTTTTTATGGTTCGCCGATTACGTAGGCCATCTTGAACCGGTCATCGACCACAAATGTGATCTACCGACTGGGGAGTGTGAAACGGCACCTTCATCCTACGTGATATCCGATCTCATCCGGCTTGTCCGGCGTGAATAGGATGGCTAGGTGTCGATTTATTTTACACTCTTCCCTGAGGCAAGAGCACGCCGTGATCCCAAGCGGTCACCCGCCCAAGTATTAACCGCGCTCGACACAGCTTAACTTCGGTGATCTGCGGGAACCGGTAGTGAAAAAGTGAAATCAAAGTTAACTTAGCGCAATCATGACAAAATACGACGAAACTGTATCATTTTAAGTAACTGGTAATTGACAATATTGTCATATTATAAATCAAAATTGAAGTTGATGACAATTTTACTACTCTTAGCTCATACTACAGAAACCAGAAGTTTTTTAAATTTTTTCACATAGCTATCTATACACAACAGAAATATTGAGAAGCAGTGGCGGCTCGCGGTCTTAAAAAATGGTGAAGAGCTAGGTATAGTGCGGGTACTTAAACAAACATTGACTAAAAACCCGTGTAACAAAACGTCTCTCTTATCATCGTCTGTCCAACGAATGAATGGAGTTTCCAAAAAATTACAAACTATGTCATTAATTGGGTTCATTTTTAAAACACACAACTAAGTAGGTACGTACACTACTGAATTAATTGAATAATAAAAACAAAACTTTTTAATCACACAGTAAATCACGTAAAAACGATATCTATAACCGTAAGTTTCGCGCAGCCTCAAAATAAATAACTTAAGGTTAGGCGAACCAATGCTAAAACAATGGTGCATACGACTGATCTATTTTTAAATTGCCTTTCATCATAATGCACACTGTTACATGCTGTTTACGTAACTGACATCACGTAACCATAGCGACGGTGAATCAAGGCAATGTTAAGCGTTGGGTCTTCACACGCTTTGAGCTAACGGACACGGTCGGCTGGGGCGCGCTAAAATGCACGAGTGTTTATAATTATTGTCCATCGGAGTTAACCGTGGCACTATTATGCATAGCTACATTCGGATTAAATTAATATTATTAATTCGAACATAATTATTTTTTAAGGGCTAAAATGGTAGCTGTATTGGTACATTAATATTTAATATTGTCAAAAAACTTTCATCCCAGTTTTATTTTTATTTGGTGAAGTCACTTACTTCACCTGACGAGCCGCCACTGTTGAGAGGAAAAATAGCAAAAACACGTATTCACAATTTATTTGGCCTAATACTTACTTGAATGGATGTCCATCTCCAGTTTTTTGAACAGCTTGGACGATATTTTTATAGATTCTAAACGCAATAGTGCCTGTCAATCCAAAGAGGGAAAGGTACGCTACGACACTTATAAGAGAGAAGTATGTCAGAGCCAAGAGAACCAGGAGGATTCCTCCAAAAACTAGACCAGACTTCTTTGGATCTCTCCAGTAAATGAGACTTTCCACTGTAAATAAAAAACAAATTAGTAAAGCCAAGCAAACAAAACAAAAGTTAAATAATTTATAATCACAAGTTATTGACAATATACTACGACACAGTGCAATTCATATAAAATAAGTGGTATCCCTTAAAACACGTCCTTGTTATGTTAGAAAATTTCAATGTGACTGTGTGCACTTCGGTGGTTAATAAAAGCTAAGTTTTTAATGCATTTGAGAGCAATTTTTTATTCAAACTAAGCAACGCGCTTATGGCCGATAGTGTCTCTTTGTCACAGGTAATCAGGTGGACTCTAAAATATCGAATACAGAATTGGACCTTACAGATGGGGACACAAACTTTAAGTTGGATCTACAACACATCAAAATTGATAAAAAGTTAAAACTTCTTCAAACATTTAAAAAATTATTTTCAAAAAAACTAGATGACGTTTTCCTGTGGCAGACTTTTTTTTTATTACAATCCAGTTTCTTATGAAATTGCTTTCTTGACAACCACATCCTTTGATATTGAAACACTTAAAAGTATTAAACGAAGTAAATACTAAATCAGAATATAGATATAGAAAACGGTACAAGAAAGTAACAAGAAATCGATACTGAAATTACTTTTCCGGTCTAGGACAGGAAAGTAACAATAAACCCGATGGTCGCTCAGCAATGTTAAAATAGGGTATTTTGGGACCTGCAAAAGAAAGTTGACATTCTTGGTCGATTTCAGAAAAATGTATTATTTTGGAAAGAACCAATTGTCTTTTATCTGTTTATCAATGAACCCAACCTTTATTTTATCAATACAGAAGACATACATTTGATGTGATACGGGGGCCCCTTCAAAAACATATTTTTTTATTCTTATCATTGCTTAGTTTTTTTAAATTTTCAAGGAAATTCCTAAAATAATAATCTAAGAAATTTTACACAATCAATATTAAATTATTGTTAGTAACTAAAAAATCTTGACAGTATCATTGCAATGCAGGCTGTTACTTTAAAATAATTTTATGCAACACTGCCAATTTTTATAATCAAAGATTATCTATTTTAACAGTAACCACGTGTTACAGTAAGTGAAAGGATTCTTTTATTTACCACAGTAATACAGAAAAAATAATTTCATATTTATTTTTAAAGTAATGATCAATACCAATAATTTTGGGAATCATATAAATAGCCCATGACGAAGTTCGTAACAGTGACTCAAATTAAACCTGGTACCATATGGGCAAACCTAACAAATTCAAGACAGAAAATTCAATAACATACCGGGTCCTCTTTCTGGCAGAGGTTCCTGAGAATTTTGTCTACCCCTTCTGTCATCTCTTCGACCCATTTTTATTTATTTGAACTGAACTTAAATATAAAAATTGATAAGTACCTTATACAGGTACTTTACGCGTGGCTGCGTTGTAGTTCGCGGGTCGACTAAGAAAGATACAAAACCGGAATAGATATAGTTCGATCCTACGTCTAATGAAAACAAAAGTTTATCCTTTTCTATGAATCTCTGTAATCTGTATGAAAAACAAGGAAAGGAAATGCACGTAGGTCTAGACCGTTAAGCGATGATATGTAAGTACTACGTAATTAATAGACAGCTGGCGCTTGATTTCCACGTGAACCGTGTTCGCCAGTACCTTTTCGTAAAAACCAGAGTCGTGGCAAATGTGGCAATATTTATCAATGAACATATGTCAGTGGGGCGATTACAAATTTAACAAACATAAAAGGAAAAGTAATGTTTATCTGGACATTGAAATTACTTTTTTTACGGTAAAAAATAATTGTTTTGGTTGTAAGCAACAGCGCCTCTACAAATATAAAAATTTTAAATGATTAGGTCGTTGACACCAAGTTGGCCGAAACCGCCATTACCAGAAAATAAGAAAAACATTTTCTTATTTTTGAATTAAAAAGAAAATCAAGGGGGAGAGGGTAGCGTCGCTAACACGGTATCTACATGTCCTAACTTTCGATCATTGAACAAAAAAACAACTGATCTTAATTCTCGGACAACCATAAGCTGTTCGTAGGTATATTAGATGCGTAATCTTTCGAATATTGAAGACTTAGGCCGTACCACTGTAGTGTATAGATACTTATTTATTTGGGTTGTTTGAAATGGACATAAACGATATGTATGTACTTTTTGTCAAATTATTACTACGAAGGAACATTTTTTCAAAAATTTGGAGTATCACAGTAGATAATGGTCACGTCTGTATAAATGTTTTGCTAATATTTTTGCTTATAAAACATTTCTTTTAGCCTACGCCCATTTTTCCCTATATGCATACGGAAAACTTACAGTAATATATCTTACAGTGGTAGGATTGTGACCTAATTTGGTAATTCAATGAAGGAAGTTTGTTGGGAGGAGTCAAATAAAACACGGAAACCAATTAGCTTCAATGCCGACGTTTCGACATTTATAACGTCATCCTCAGGGCACTACAATGGATGTAAATTATTAATATTTTTGAAGATTGGCACCAATGCACACACCAAACGCGGGCTTTTTTGGCGCGGTTGATTGATGAAGGAAGGTCGAAGGTTGCGACGGGTTTATTTGTTACATCTCTATCTACTCTACTGCCTACCGACTCTCTTGCTTGCTTCCACTCGTAATAAAGCAGTGCTTTTGCATAAGACGCTAATGTACAGCGAGATTTTTGCTTTTAAAACGGTCTTACGGCATGCTTATACAGAGATTTAGTTTATGATATAAATAAGCAAAGAATGCGTTTGTGGACATGATATAGGATTAATTTTTCGGTCCTATATTATTATTTATTATATTAATGTAGAGATAAAGTGCTAAAGTTGGATTCCACGGATAAAAACTAATATATAAAACTAAATTGTTTCTGTTTACTTTATTTTTCCCAGGGTAGGCAATGCTTTTTGCCTATATTGTATGCACACCACTGATGTTTCCTAATGGATTTATAAAAACTTTTTAATATTGGAGTTATTGGAAAATGCGAGAAAGGTATTTTTGTTAAAAAAAGTAACTCTCAATATTTCTTGCAATGCAAAGAACTTTAGTAGTTTTTAGGGTTTTTCAATAAAAACCTAAGCCAATGCTTAGGTACCCATATCTTTTTTCTCGATTTTTTTTCTGCATGAAAATAATTTTCTCAAAATTGCCTTGCTTGGGTTTTGTATTTTTCGAAAATCCTTATTTTTATTGATAATACATTTTTTTAAATCTTTCTTGTATTTACCAATTCGTAATGTCTTGAATGAAATGTAAATTTAAATTTAATTAACTTAACAGCAAATAAAAGGTGGAAGTCCTTCTTAATCCTTTTTAAGCATGCTATAGTCCTGTCGTGATAAGTAATCATAAAATTAATTACTTGCAAAAATATTTAGGACTATTCACGTACTCACTTACTCAGTAGGTCGACCATGTTTTGTTTAGGTTTGTTTGTAGGCCTACTTAAAAAGAAAACAACTCAATAAAGAAAATAAACATATTTTAATCCTGTGGAATACTTTTCAAGTTGTTTATTTGGGAAGGAGTTTACCTTGGTTCACTGGATAAGTGATAAAACTGATAAATGTAGAAATAACCTAAAATTCAATGTTGTATTTTTGGAGAAAAATTTCCGACCGTGATGTTCTCATGTGTGACCCTACACAATCATTCAGACTGGCAGTCCTGGATGATATCAATCCTTAAAATTGGCAACGATGCGTATTTCTGTCATTCCCTTATCAACACTGTCACTCTGAATAATCGTTTAGGGTCTCCAACTAATTTTAATAAATATTTAGAGTTATATACCCAACAACGTATAAGTCTTTAAAATATGTTAAAAGGTTGTTAAACGGAACCAAAATGTCAAAGCAGCCCTTAAACATCAATACCGGTATGGGAATGCCAAGATAATAAAATAATACTGCAGTGAGGTACCAGGACACGAAGGTATTACAGGAAATGGAAAACCCGACTAACTTGCAAAAAAGGGATCGGAAAAAGCATTCATAGGTCCAGAAGAAAGAAAAATTGGCAAAAAATGCATAGAGAATCTAGAAATTATTAGAAATATTTTCCTATATACATGGTGAGAAGGCAGTATTTGATAGTATGCAGGGGTGGCGAACCAATGGCACGCGACAAAATAATTTGGGCACCGCATTAATTATTAAAGAATGTATGTGATAAATACATAACTATTATACGCTTACTATGACAAAATTTATTATTTTTTTTTAAAAGAATATATTTTAGGGCGTAGATTACGAATCTGAACCCCGTTTTTCTCGAAAACGCTCATATTCCTTCCTAAAGTGCCATTTTGTAGAGGTTACGTTGCGGATGCATAATAACAGCAATTGGGTTCTTGTTGATGTAAATAGTGACATTTACCATTTTTTATTAAAAATCCCGAAAAAAACTAATTTTCTATGTTTTTTAATTCAAATTTTTACTTATAATATTCAATATTCTAGCCTTAAAAGAGGATATTCCTTCTATCTATTGGAGAGGAGGGGGGGGGGGGGGGGGAGGGATGAGGTATTTCCCTCTCCATCCTAGCCCAAAAAACAATATTGTTTTTTTTTTTACTTACGAGCCCCATTATCTACTGAAAGTTATTATTTATTGGTACTTGGCCCCCCTAGCCTGGGATATAATATAATTGTTGGTGTTATAATATGGAGATCCCAAAAACAGTTAGTTGTTTTTTATTTCGAAGTCATAGTGGAGAGAACACAAGGGACTCTCTTTAAAAGTCACGTTAAAATTGTATCACGAACAAGTAAATACAAAGGTATGCGTCCGAAACCTAACCTCTACAAAACGGCAGACAAAAATATTTGAAAAATTAAGCGTTTCCGAGAAACAGAATTTCAAATTTGTTATCTTCGCCCCAAAATATTTCATTCCTAAAAAAAATCAACAAATTTGGGGTAGTGAGCGTATATTTAGATTTTGATGCTCGCGTAACAAACAAAACAGTTTCTATTTAAAGGTTGGAGACAATTATGTTTCTGGAACGGCAGTGGAATTTTGGACTTGCATTGTCTTTATTTGGTTTCAATTGGTAAGCATCTCCAGTCATCTTGTGATTCAAAACAAATAAAGACAATGAAAGTCCAAAACTCTACGGCCGTTAAACAAACAGTTTGTTTGAAGGTTGAAGACAATGATGTTTCTTGACTGATAGAAGAGTTTTGGACTTGAATTCTCTTTGTCAGTATTCACCTGAAGACGACTGCAGATACTTACCAGTTGAAACGTTGTGATATAAAACAAATAAAGACAATGCAAGTCCAAAACTTTTCTATCAAACAGTTTGTTGGCACGTCATGATCATATTAAACATTTCTTTGGAGAAAATGGCACGTAAATGTAAAAAGGTTCGCCATCCCTGGTATAGGGCATAAGCCAACTGAATCTTTAAATATTTTATTTTTCAGTAAAGGTATGTTGGTGGTAATGAACTATAGATGCCCATTGTATTACTTTTAAACAATACCACTGTGCCTCACTACATGCATAGTTGTTTCAGTAGTGGGAATATGGAAGAGAATGTTATTTTTCGTCAGTGAGTCTCATTTTTAGAGTAGACCGTTTAGATGGCCAGACAGATTAGCCACTTTTCGCAGAAACTTGCCGCTCTCTGTATTTAGTTGGCATGTCGCCTACATTATGTCCTACTATCGGTGCATATACTAATTAAGAACTATGAATCAATTAATTACAATAATATTTCAATAAATTAATACTTAAAACGATATGTCTTCTGGGGGAAATAATAAATTAGCAAAATGTATTAAGGCGGAACTTTGTGCAGCAAGAAATATATTTGCAAGAGAGTCTCACCCGAAGTGGGCATACTAGCGAGCTTATGACGTGGTGAAAAATATTCCGTAAACATCGACACACACTGAAAGCACGATGCAAGGCGGTAGGTTCTTTATTATGCTAATGAGTTTTGGTTGATTTTATTTCGGAGACCAGAAATTTGTTTTGTGGGAAATAAGTATTTTACTTGTTATTGTATTCTAAGTTAAAATAATGCATCTAATCGTTATACGGATTCTTATTTTATTAATATGTACAAAAAATAAAATTAAGGAGAGCAAAAAATTTTGGAAAATAAAATCTGTTAATTTTATAAATTCCTTGGAAAAGCTTATTATAATGATTTTAATGATTTAAAAAAGGTAATAAAACTTCTGAAATCGTATTCTAATTTTTAATATAGGTACCAAGATACATGTCTGTTAATCTTATTATTACCTACCGACTAAAGTGTTAATTAATTAATAGTAGGTATAAGAACACCTGCATATATGCCAGTGGCGGCGTCAGGGGGGAAGAAGGCACAGGCATACCCTTAAATTAAAGTTGCCCATCCAAATTAAGTTTAGGTACTTAGGTAGTTTATACATAACACAATGTACAAACTGTTTTATTGTGAATTTTTCAGCATTGGTGTTGAAATATTTTGTAAGGTCAATAGTTTTTGAATTAAAATTCTCTCATATGAATAATTTTTCACCATGCTTATTTATTAAACAAGAGAACAAACGAAGTACCTAGACCTTTTTTTTAGAAACACAGTACCGTATCGTCGCACCTATACGAGAATGGAATAAAATAATTGAATTTCAGCGCCAATCCGATACAGAATATACATGTGATAATAGAATAGATGCAATGGTCTCATCGGTTTTACCGCTTACTATTGCTAAATAATAATAATAATAATAATAATAATAATAATAATAATAATAATAATAATAATAATAATAATAATAATAATATTAATAATAATAATAAAAAATCATGTTATTCTCTGGAGCTAACGCAAAGATAATGCGACACGAGTAGAACCGATAGATATTGTATATCGCATCACACGGAAAGCGTCAGCAAACAGTACCAATCGACGAAAAGTCGTGTACCTACTTTTTAAGCTCAAAGGTTTAACTTTTCGTCTAGAAAAGCGATAAAAATATATCTACAGTAAAAACTAAACAATAGCTAGATACCAGGATCTTATATGCCTACCTCAAAAAAATCGGATCCATTTACATTTTTCTAGCACCTCCACGCCACTGATATCTGCTACCTAAGTACTTAGCCTATTTTTGTGAAAGAAGGTTTTTATTTTGGTAATTGGAGTATAATTGAATATAAAAACTAAGAACTACATAGATTTTTATTCATTTGTGATTTGAACTGTTCGTTGTGAATCTATTGTGAAGTTGTATCTACAGTGTGTTTCTATTTTATATTATCAATATGCCGCAAAAGTATACTAGCACAAATCGTACTCCGTGTGGCCGTCGACGAAGTATTCAACAAAAACTTAAATTACTCAGGTGAGTACTTGCAATCATTTTAGAAATAATTGCAAAGTTGTATAATTTTTATTATCATATATAATATAACAAGTGCATTGAAAATTATCGGTAATTTTAGGAAAATATGCTTGAATACAATTTGGAGCCAAAAAAAGCATGAGTGCACGTAGTGCACGAATGCTTTTGCTTGCTCCAAATTGCATGACGGCATATTTGGCTAAAATTACCGGTAAATTATCAATGCCCGCGTTATATTTGTAAGGGAATTTCATGGACTGATGTTGCTTTTTGTTTGTTATGACTGACAAAAAGAAAATATGTCAAAAAATTATCACGATAATTTTTTGCAACAATAGAATAACCATGGTAACACAAAATAAAATTATGGTATTTAATTGTTAAAATATGAAATTTGACAGGTGAATGAAATTCTCAAGATTATTGATTTTGCTCCTTTTCATATGCTGTAGAAATAAAATAGAACATAACGTGCATAACCGTTTCATACGCTCAGTTTTAAAAAAGTACAAGTAAAGCCGTACAGAAAGTTTAAAATTGTTAGTAAGTGACATTTTGTTAGTTGTTTTTGTCATGTTACGTTGTAACGTTGTTTTATGACCTACAATATTTCGGGAGTATTCGAATTTTTTTTAGGCCCTAGGCCAAGAATTATCCTAATTATTTTAAAAAAGCATCCGTTTTGGACACAACTACTGACATCAGCCCTATGATGCTTATGTACGCTGTTTGTTTTCTATTACAAAAAGAGGTAATTGATATCTCGATTAAACTCCTAGGATAGGTATTATCCAAAAATGTATCAAGAGATCCTAAAGCATAAAAACAACGTTTTTACAAAAACATAAACCTTTCATAGCTATCTTTTTTAAATTTTAATAACGCAATTATCTTAACTTTTTCTTACTCTTTGTAATTTGAGTATAATATGTAACGAATATATTTATTTTCTTATTTATTTTTTATGAAAAAAAAAATTAGTTTATTTGAAAAAAAAACACAGTGTAAACAAGCTGCTGTCACTAGTTGTGTTCAGACCAGCTGTTCTTTCAAATTAGATAATTCTTGCCCTAGGATATAAAACAAAAAAAAACGAAATTATCCTGAAATATTGATTTGTGATGTTGTTTTCCAAACTACACACCTAAAAGTGTTAAAAAAAATTTGTCGAACATTATGATGAGTTATGAGACATTTCCATTGATACCAGCCAGTCAACCGATTTCCAGAATCCCTTTTCTATATACTAAGTAGTTTTTTGGTAAATTCAGTTTCTTCTAAATTAAAATACTGGGATTTATCTCTACGTTTTATAAAGTGTGAACAGTGCTGTTATAATAAGCTTAAATACTAAAGAGGGATATAAATTATTTTTATATAAGGGTCGAGAAACTTACTCACAATTTTCAACAATTTGTTTAAACAAATAATACAGCTGAAAAAGAATCAAATGCTTGTTTTAGAAATATATTAATATTGGTGTAAATTTATGCTCCCCATTTGGTGATAAACAGAATTCTCCTGTAAAAAATACTGGTTTTATCTTACCTAATATTTCTTTAGGCAACGCAAAAAACTGACAACTCAGGACACCGCCACCCCAAGTAAAAAAGTTGTCAGTATTTCTAATTTTGCCATGGATTTACCTACTTCGGAAGTTGCAGGACCATCTCATGATAGGGTTGAGAGCAGTAGAGATATGAAAAAACTAAACTTGATAGATTATGACAGTGATGATAGTAATTCCAAATCGATTAGTCCAGAACAAGTTTCTAGTTCACAACCCGAAACAGAAATTTCAACCGAATATTCTGAAAAGGTATCCCAAAGATGTCAGACCATATGTGATATTTCCGGAAGAAGAATAATTGATATTAATTTCTTCTTTAACGAAGTAACTAATTTTAAACATTTGGGCATTTTTGGTTGCGAGAGTACAAGTTTAAAAATAACAAAAGAAATATCTGTTGGATTGCAAAGCACGTTTGTAATTAAATGTTCCATATGCCACGAAGAAAAAAGAATATGTACAGAGAACCCTGACACTGCAGACTTAAACAAATTAATCGTTTTGGGTATGATTTCAACCGGCGGAGGCTACAGCCAAATGCAAGAAATTTTCAGCTACTGCGATATACCGATTATGTCAAATTATACGTTTTTGAAAATTCAAAGTGAAATAGCTGATGCAATTCATGCAACCGCTTGGGAAGAAATAAAGAAAGCTGGCGAAGAAGAGAAAGCAATTGCCATCGAAAAGGGAAAAGTTGATCCTGATGGTATTCCATATATAACCGTTATCGCAGATGGCGCATGGAGTAAACGATCATATAAAGTTAACTATAATGCACTTTCTGGAGTGGTAAGTTATACATATTCTTTTAAGTTTCGTTTAATGGTGATGGTTTTATATAATTTAAAAACTAGACCAATTGTAGTCCAACCTATCATAAAGCATGTAAAAGGTAAACAACATTAACGTTCTGGTGGAAGGTAAATTATAAATAACATTTTTATTTTAGGCAATAATTGTTGGACAAGAGACAAAGAAAATCCTATTCATGGGAGTTAAAAATAAATACTGTTGCATATGTACAAGAGCACAGAGCAAGAATATTGCCGCAAAAGACCACATTTGCTACAAAAACTGGGACAAAGCATCAACAGCTATGGAATCCGAAATTATTGTACAAGGATTTTTACAAAGTAACGAACTGCACGGAATAAAATACGGTTATTTGGTTGGAGATGGAGATAGCAGTGTGACAAAAAAGTTGGCAGAGGCAAGACCATACCAGAATAGATCAGTTCAGAAAATTGAATGTAGAAATCATTTGCTAAGAAATTTATGTACACGCCTTCGAGAGTTAGCCCAAAAAAGAACCAGTTCGAAGAACAAAGTAGTTTCTATAAAGGAAAGAAACATGCTTTCTAATAATGTTAAAAGAATAAGATATGGAATTGTAGCAGCAGTCAATTACTACATTGAAAAAGAGGATCTAAGCTACGCTCAAAAAATTATTCATTTAAAGCGTGATATTACAAATACTTCTAGTCACGTCTTTGGAGATCATTCAAAATGTGCTAACTACTTTTGCCAGGGACCAAAAGAAAATGAGATAGATTTTACCAATATTATGAGAAGTTCAGGCTTATTTTCAGATATTTTAGTAATCATTGAGAGAATAGTTAGAAATTCCGAAAGTTTATTATTAAACATGGATAATAACGCTGCTGAACTTTATAATGCCTTATTAGCCAAAACAGTTGGTGGCAAAAGAATTAACTTTTCTTTAAGAAGATCCTACGAAATGCGTTGCGAGAAAGCTGCAATAATGTTGGAGCTGAGTCATCTCGACTTATTCAAAAGAAACTTTGTGGTCGAAGTCCAGGAAATATACATACAAAATTTATTAAAGAAAAAAAACACAAACGGAGTTGGACTAAATGCCGTAGACAATTATTTCCACAAACTCACAAAAAAAAACACGAAGATGCTCCTCCCGACGAGGATTACGGCTTACCAGCCATAGATATGGACGAGGATGAGTACAAACTGCAACAATCTTTCTTCATAACTTCCATTACGGTAGATAAAGAAACTGCACATAAATTAGAACGTGATACAGTCGGACAAGCAGACACACTGTTATGGATGGAAGAACGTGGAAAAAGACTAACAGCAAGTAATTTTGGAAAAATTTGTAAATTACGTAAAAGTACACATTGTGCAAACACGGTAAAAGCCATCTTATATAGCAGTTTTACCAGCAACAGTGCTACAAATTGGGGCAAAGAGCATGAAAAAATCGCTATAACCCAGTTTGAACGAACCACCGACCTAATAGTTGAGGACTGTGGACTTTTTGTCAGCACAAAGCAATGCTACCTTGGGGCATCTCCAGATGGTCTAATTGGACAAAATGGAATTATAGAAGTTAAGTGCCCCAGATCCTGTAGTACCAAAACTCCTCGTCAAGGCATCGAGACTAAAACAATAAAATTTGCTACAATTGAAAATGGAAATTTTACATTAAAACGAAATCACCACTATTACTATCAGGTACAGGGACAGTTACAAATAACGTCAAGGCAGTACTGTTATTTTATTGTATGGACACCTCTACAACTAGAGTATGAAAAGGTAATGAAAACCACTTTTAAAATAGTTATTTTCTAGGAAACGATGTGTTTATAAATATTATGTCTCTATCTCAAAAACAGAACAAAAATTTTTTTTTTAAATACATAGATACTCAGGAATAATATAGCCAGAAAGGTAAAACCAACAAATTTTCAAATTTTTACAAACCGTGTAAAGTTTTCCTCACAGTGCAATTATTTTCTATTGGAAAATATGAGATTCTTATTCCAGAAGTATTAAATGGGGATAAAACTAGTTTATCCTATTTAGCCTTCAAAGATAAAAAAAATACTCTTCTCAATATTTTCTTTAAAAATTTAATGGCTGGGCATAACTTCATCAATTTACGAAACAAAAAGTAAATAAGAACACTTTTTAAAATATTTAATACATTCATTTCATATAATATTTGATCGTATAAGTATCTATGATTTACAAATTTTATGAAATAATAATTAATGTAATTTTAACAATAATAATTTTGTTTCAGATATACAGAGATGACCAATTTTGGCAAGAAAAGATGGAACAGCAGTTAAAAACTTTTTTTTTTAGTTGCCTTCTTCCCGAAATGATAAATCCTCAATACCCCAACAAGAGAAAAATTAAAGACTTAAGATCGCAATTTTTAAATATTTCTGGTAGCTAATAATATAGTTATTGTAGTATTTTTTATTTTAATAAGTATTTTTAATTTGTACCATGAAAGGACCAACTTTATTGCCTACCTGTATTTTTAATAAAAATTTACAATATTATGAATGTTTTTATTTAGGGTATACTACCTAATAATAAAACCTACCAACATAGGCACACATAGAGTGGAAGGGGGGTAGCCAAAAAAAGCGTGTAAGTTCTTAAAAGTGACTTAAATAAAATATGTAGCAGCCTTTTCAACACTTCCTCCACCGTTCAAAAGTGGCTACAAAAGAAAACAAAACGTTCGTTTTCAAGAACTTCTATCAAAAGTGATTCCTACAAAAAAAATGCCGCATTCGTTTCATAAACTCACCCTAACAAAAAGTAAAAACCTTATCTACGCCCTTGGTCAAGAGACGGGGGCCACTGCCGCCCTCTCTATGGGCGCCCAAGCCTAACAAAATATTGTATTTTATTACTCTGCCTGGCATACTGTCCAATTTTTATTTAGTACTTAGCTTCTTAGAAGCATTGTCACTATACAGGAGTCAGGCTGCACCAAATTATAGCTGCCAGCCAACAAGATGGACAGAGAAATCTCATGTGACCAACGCCAAATTCGTGCCTGAATACTACTTTTAAATCGGTAAACCATGGATAAAATAATAAACACATTTCACCTTTAAGATGAATTCATATTTTAACAGGTTCAGACAGAAGCTCACTACATAAGCAATATATAGATCCCGTATAATAAGCATAAAATATAAAAACAATCGAATATGCAACAGTTGGTTACTCACTAAGAAACGAAACAAAAAATTCAATATAGCCCATTTTTGATTGCAACAAATCGACCGGATTTCGTTCAATTCTTATCCTTACCTAACATGAATAAGAAATTTTGAAAGCCCAAACACCAGTTTTGACAAAATGGTGAACGCGCCTTGAACATTTTGCCCTGCGGCGCATTATAAACCATCCCGGTCTAAGCCGAAAAATGTATGGTAACCCGAAGTTAATAGCACAACTACTAGTTACGTCTTTTTAATATTAACGCTTAGATATTCTGTTATTGGCACAGACAATACAAAAAGGAAAACATAAAATTTAGCCCAAAATTACCCCCGAAATAACTTCTTGTTCGACCACCTATAATTTTTTTCAGTGTATCATTATTCTCTCTGGATGTAAATTGTTTCACGTCAGCCTAGAATAAATTCTGCTGTATATAGGCAACTTCTATAACATGACAACAAAATTTACCTAAAACATGAGTTGCGCGCTGCAAGATAACGGACTTATTACGACATTGTTTTGTCTCAATTTTTGAATTCTTAAAGATAAGACATGGAAGTTCTAAGGTACATGGCTATTTTTTTGAAAAAAAAATTCTTAGCTACGATATTAACCTTGGAAAAGTGCCTAAAATACGCACCTTTAGTGGGCATTTTCTTATACATATTCTTATTTTTTTCAAAAAAGGGCTTTGTACCTTAGAAATACAAACATTCCTTTATTAAATTTTAAATTGTCCCGACAAATATTTCAAATAGCCTTTGCAGAATCCTGCAGTAGCGAAACGGTGTTTTTCATCCTCTAAATTTGCGCGTGGTAGAGCCTTAAGTATTAGTATACATTTAATTTAAAATTTAGATGTTACAAGGAATATCATCTTAACAATTAACTTGTTATCTTGGATGCACACGAGTTGTGTCTACGTAATTTTATTACGCAACGAAACATTAGTCATGCCCAACATGGAATTATTATCGGAAATATTGAAAAAAAAATTGAGGTTGATATTTAAGTGATTGAATAGAAGGTTATCACAGAATTTAGAATGAAATAGAGAATATATTTAAGCAAAAAGCTACTACAATAATTGCCCCCGTAATTGCTTGCTATAATTTGGAAAGTGTTGCAAAAAAATCTACAATTCCTTTCAGTGGCGTCAGCCCCCCCCCCCCCCCCCAAATCCAAAAGATTTAAAATATAATTTCTTCAACTCTATTAATAACGCACCAAATGAAATAACACATAATTTTGAATATACAAAATGCTTGCAAGACAAACTGACATCCACGTAAATCTTAAAACTTTTAAATACACCCGAGGCGCACAACACCCTCTTTGGATTTTATTTATTAATTTAAAAAGTTTTATTGGTGTTTGCATGCATCTTTACATGACTATGGCTTTTAATAAGTATCAATTCGAGTTAAAATATTTTTTTGGTTTTCAATAAATCTTAATATTTTTTTCTCAGTTATGCTTATTTCCTAAAGTTTTTTTATAGGTTTTAAATTATTTATATTAGTGTATTAGTATAACTCCCTACCAGTTTCTATAAATATAATACATATTTTTTCTAATTTGAAATTTTTTTATGGTCCAAAAAAGGGTTTTTGGGCGTGACGCCCGAAAGACTACTGACTACAGAACAAAAACTTATCCACGTTGGTAAAATACAACTGTTATAAGAAACAGTACGACCATTTCAAACTGGAGATAACATGGGTATTAGATAATGTAAAGGTTTACAGAAAGCCTGCAACTTATCTTGCATCTGCAAGTTGTTTAGAATGTTGCCTATCATTCGCTTTTTAAATTACACTGGAAATAGCCTATTATTTTTTGCGTTGACCTACAGGCCTTCTGTAATCTCATCGTAAATTATTATTTTACACTTTACATTCTGGTATGTGTACACCTAACCTAGTTTAAACATGTACAAATAGTAAGCAAATAAGGCCAGCAATTTTTCTTAAAATATCTATATTTTTATTTTCCAAAATAAATTAGCATACCGACACACAAGTTTAAATTTGTTATTAACACAGGCTGTAGTTTTATTTATTTTCAAAACTTAACCTATTTTTTAATTACAAATTGTCTAAAGATACATACATACATTTTGACATTTTGACATCATTAAACTACCATTACCAAAATATTTTAATTAAAATCGTATTTTAATGCCGTAATTTACAACTTAACTGATTCACATTCACTATCGGTTTTATTGCCTAAAAATATCCGAAAGTACCGCAACTAGCCAAAGACAATTATTTTTAGACACAAGTATTTTGATTTGTACAACTAGCAGTGTTAGATAATCATGCAACATAAATTAATAAAATAAAGTAACTAACTTCTGAACGGAAGTAACTTTTCTTGAAAAGCCTTGGGTACTAGTGGAAGCAACAATTGAAAAAATACACTTCACTTACACCAACCGTTAAAAAAAACGTTTGTATGAGAGTTGCGCGATTCGTCTCCAGACTAACGAGGCGTCGATTTTTGACAGTCTTAGAGCCCACCCACAACACACGGCATGAAAAACCAATACAAATCACTCTCTAATCACAAACTAATGAACTTACAATTCTGGCGGTTCATGATCGAGTTAAAGAGGCAATCCATAGTCGAACGGTGATCTATAAACGACAGGTCCCTTTGCCCGATAGGAATGCTTAAAATTCCCGGATGCGCCCGACGAGATCGACTTTAGTATTCTGGCATCGAGCCTGCTCCTATATTTCGTTCTATATCCGGAACACACATCGCACGCGGTGTATCAACCAAAATTTAAAAAAAAAAGTCAGTTTCACTGCTCGGTACTACATAACTTTGCTGCAGATTGTCAAGGTTGTGGTTTTAGTTTTATGGACTAATAGCATCTGAATAAAGGTTAATTGATTTGCGCAGCATGTTGTGTTCATGGATAATTTCTTATACAATATGTATCCTTTACTACTACACTACAATGGTAAATTTGCAAATGAGCGGTTACAGTAGGTATATTTACTGGGTCTCCCAAAAGTCCCGCATAAAATTAATATCAATTAAAGGAAATAGATCTAGGAAAAACGCTCGGACCCGTAAATTTTTATTTTTCATTGTCCATTTTTTTGCATAAAAAAATATTATACAGGGTGTCTCATAGAACTGTCGTCACGTCTTTGGCAATTTTATTTAATGGAACACCCTATACATTGTTTTATTTTCTGATTCCCCACAAAATTCTACGCTTATGTTGTAAATGTCATGTGTCTAAATTCAATAGTTTTTGAGATATTGGCGTTTAAAATATGGCATTTTTGATTTGGACAGGCTGTAACATTGGAACGGTTCATCTTAGAGAAAAATGGTTTTCACCTCCCTATCTTAGTTTTTTAATCTCAATCCAAAGAAACCAACCTCGGATTTACCATGTTAAACCAAAAACCCGGTTTTAACGGGTTAACATGGTAAATTGGAGGTTGGTTTCTTTGGATAGAGAATAAAAAACTAAGATAGGGAGGTAAAAACCATTTTTCTCTAAGATGAACCGTTCCAATGTTACAGCCTGTCAAAGTCAAAAAACCATATTTTAAACGTCAATATCTTAAAAATCATTGAATTTAGACATATGACATTTACAACATACGCGTATAATTTTGTGGGGAACCAGAAAATAATACAATAATATAGGGTGTTCCATTAAAAAAAATGGCAAAGACGTGATGACAGTTCTGTATAATATTTTTTTATGTCAAAAAATGCACAATTAAAAATAAAAATTTACGGGTTCGAGCGTTTTTCCTAGATCTGTTTCCTTTAATTGATATTAATTTTATGCGGGACTTTTGGGAGACCCAGTATAATAAATGCACATTCAAGAGATTATTTTATTTCTATGGTAGAAGTGGTAGAATATTATTTGGTTTATCCCAGACTCTACACGATTGGACTGACAGTAGTGCTGAATGATAATAATCCTTCGTCACTCTCGCTCTCGCTCTCGCATCAGTATAAGCCGTATGTACATACATTAATAGGTAAAAACTGTCTATGGACAAAAGAAAAATACTCCAAATATTTTTTTTAATGGTAAAACTACAATTATTGATGGTTGTTGCTTTGCAAGAGATAAATAATAAGTTTAAATTTTATTCATATTTGGGTCAAGGAATAAGTTGGCCCGCTATTCCGCAGCCTAATTATAGAAATAACCTGCAGTGTTATTACTGCAAGCGATCAAACAATGTTTTATTCATTGCAGTACTTATTTTTGTTTGCTTTTCTGCAAAGGTAAAAATAACACCCTTTCACATCAAAGAATAGTTTTTTTAAACAAGATCGATAAAAAGTGTGATACGTATATTTCTTGTGGATCACTTTGGATGCACTCAATTTTTAAACTACTAATTATCGAAATTAACTATGAAAAATCAGAGTTCAGATAAACAATCTATATAGCATATTATATCAATGATATTTTACAAAAATATGTTGTTATAAAATCATCTATTAAATTAGTAACTCTTAGCTGAGCGTATTTGTATTAAATTTTTTGTGGATAATGTAGTTTTACTTTTGATATTAATAAGTCCATGTCGAAATGTTCATTCTCTGTAATGCTATCATGACAAATTCGTTTTGTCTTCGAGTTCGGCAACATCATTCGACAGAGGTTCAAGGTTTGATATTTTGAAGATGGCTAGTAAATTCGTTGTGAGAGAGAAATTGTCTTTTGAAAGCAAAGAGGTCTAGCTATATGCTTCCTATGTTTCTCCCCTGCACAATGTAGCCATGGGAATGAGCGGAGGGTAGAGCGAAATTGTGCGTTGGGGTCTTACCAGAGGAAAAAAGTAACCGGTTTCATCGATACTACCTGAGAAACTAATTGTTTATATGTATCTAATTCAGACATTTAACAAAAAAAAAGGGTTAATTTAATTCATTCAATCTGAAATACATGCAACTAATCGAAATACCTGACTGAGTAAAATATGTAGACGTACCTCAGGTGCAGTCTCTCGGTAACGCATAGAACAGGTACAAGAAACAATACCTTTAGCACTGATTTGGTCATCAGTTACAGGGCATCATTTAAGAAATATACCTTCGAGAATCTTAATTTATGTACCTATCTTGGGGTATCGTAATGGTATCGCTTTTTAAAGTTTTTTTTCTTACAGGAAATTTTACTCGAAATGGAATAATCGCAGAGTATATTCTCTTAGTTAACTAAGAGTTAGAAGACATCAGCACTTAATAGAAGATAACTTTTATTAGCTGGAGCGAGACTGATTGTAGGGTCAGTCATCAGACGATTAACTCGAGTTCCAAATTGGTTGGGATGGGAATATAGTAAATGTCCATTGATTTTCAAATATTCAAATAAAACAAATTATTGTAACATTATACGTTGGACGCAATCGAGCTAAAGCATACTTCGTTTAACCACGGATAAGGAATGTTGGTTTATCAGTTGGAAACAAACTTCAAATATCAATTCCAACAAGAGAAGGGCTGAAAGAAATTCATTGAACCGTTATAAATAGGTATACAGACAGCAAAAGGCTGAAAGAAGATGATTTCAGAAAAGTTGTATGTGCTAATAAAATTATCGCTATGTCATCAAAGAGAGCGACTAGACTTTGTTGGCTCAAATTGGAATGATTAATGAAGTCACGTTTTGGTTACCGATTAAAGGCAATTTAGTGAAAATTTAATTGATGGCAGGGTAAGATTATATCGACAACGAGGAGAAAGAAATGCATTTCTTAATTTAATTAACTGATTAACTTCCAGTGGTGGAGGTTTAGGTTTAGCGTGGGACAGCATATCTTAAGGATTAAGCAATAGTGGTGATTGACAGATGATTTTAATTACTGCAGACAGAGACATTCCTACGAATATTCTGTAAAATCATGAAACCTGTTGCTGTATACATATACATAACAACGCAATTTTTTATAACACGAGATCAACTGAACCTCGAGCAGCCGGTTTCAAAATGACACAAAGCCGTTTAAACCCAACTGCAACTATCCAATTATGATTAAAGATTCAAAAAATAGTCCATTCTCACAGTGGTTAATAATTAAATGGCAGGAATAACATCTTGAAGTGAAGCGGCAAGTTAAATGGGGAGAAATAATACTCTAAGTACTACCTACTTTATCTCAACATAAACTATACTTCTCCTGAAGATGAACGTTTATACATTCGAAATGTAGAGTAAAATAAAGATTTCTTATTGAATATACTTAGTGAAGGTTGACTTAAATGTATTATTTCTCCTCATTAAATTATGTTAAATATTATTAGTTAACGTTTTAATGGTATAATAATAATAAATCTTAATTTAGTGTCCTTTAGCCGAATGAGTCAATCGAAAGAGACCGTAAGTCGATATTTTTGTTATGTTTGATTAAATATTGATAAACGTCATACACAATACAATATAAACGAACAATATAAAAATATCTTCTTTGTTGGAACATAAAACAATGACCTGGAAAAATTTAGAAAGTTCAAATATTTTTAAGTCTTAAAAATCATGGTAATTGCCAGCAAAATTTTTCTGTTATTTGTTTTGTTTCCGACAAGTACTTAACTTGGAAGTTAGTTTAAATTTAGAACAAGAATCGTGTTTGTTCAAGGTTTAAAACTGAACCTAATTTTGTAGAGAATTTCAAGATTTTGTAACAAAAGAGATAAAAGTCAATTTTATGCCTGCAAAAACACTTTAAATATTACTATGAAATATTTTAAATATACTGAGTGTCCATTTAGTGTGACGATGGACGATATTTCGTTAATGGTCGATTTTAGAAAAAAAACTGTAATAGCAAAAGTTGTAGAGGTTGATAATGTGCATTTTTTTAAAATCATTTAGGATGCTGGGCAGGTTGTACCAAACTTACATTTTTTTAAATGGAACGCCATATATTTTTTTTGTGGTATTAAAGCTGCTATTAATTTCTTATTTAATTACAAAATTACCAAGTTATGATTTTTATAATCACATTTTGGAGAAAAAGAAGCTCATAAAATGGCTAGATTTTTACCATTATTAACAGATTTCTCGGCAGAATTCGGGTTAAGAATATCCTTGAATGTAAAATCACCAAACTTTTAAAATGATTGACATAAATCATACAGGGTGTGCAAAATATTGATCCTATCGTGGATATTTTTTATGGCAGTTTTCGTCATTCTTTTTTAACATTTCGTTGAAAGGAGCTTTAAATTTCCTATAATTTGGTATCAGTATAATACATGGTACTTTATTTTAGGCCATTTCTAAGTAATAAAGATTTCCTAAAAATTTATTAAAAATACAAGGCTGCCATATGGTAAATTAATAGATTCAAGATCACCTATTAAAATAACTGTCTATAATTATAAAGCCTTGTATAAAGCCTTGTTTTTTAAACACATTTTTGGAAATCTTATTACCTTGCAAGCTGCTTGAAATAAAGTACCACTTACTAAAATCAAATTAAAATAAATTTGAAGCTCTTTTTTATGACATAATCAAATTAATTAACTAAATAAAAAATGTGAAAAACTAAATATCTAAGTTTGGATCAAAATTTTGAACACTCTGTATTATGAATGGCAATTCTATTAATTTCTTAGCGATTTAACTAATTGTCCAAACGAAATTATCCATTGCCCAAATTTTGGCAACAAGGCTTTTAATAATAGTAAAAATCTAGCAATTTTAATATGAAGTTCTTGTTAATCAAAAATTGTCTTAAAAAAATCATATCTCGGTAACGTTGTATTTGTCGACAAAAAATTTTGGAATTAAAATACCATAAAAAAATTTATGGCGTCCCCTTAAAAAAAATGTTTGGTACACCAATTTATTATTACCTACTGAGACAACCTGTATTTTTAAAAGGTGCAAATTATCAACCAATATATTCTAGGCAGTCGAGTTTTGGACTTGCATTGTCTTTATTTGTTTTGAATCACAACGTTTTAACTGGTAAGTATCGCCATTCTCTTTGAGCCCCAGGATCATATCAGTACTTTATAAGGACACCACAGAGAAATCAATTTTTATACCAATGTTGTCAACTAATGGGAAATTTCCGGATTAGTGAGAATAAAGCACAGAGGAAATTGTTACGCACAGTGTTATATTCGTAGGATATTCTTTAGGATCACTTGTGGTTGTGATCTGCTAAGAAAATACGTTTTCCGTATTGTGTGCATTCGTGGAATTTTTCTTTAAAAATAGGAAATTTTATTTTTAAAGGTTGCAACACTGTGCAGCACTGACAGTAAGAATATGAAATTTTGCCGTAAAGTTAACTGGAATAGCCTACTTTTCTCGTCACTTAAGCGTAAAGGAAACAGCACATATTCATGTGGGAGTAGAAAATGCATTTTTTTGGGTAGCATAATGTAAGTATACAGTAATACAGTCGTATTCATAATAAAAAGTTTTACAACATTAAAATGAGAAGTGGTGAGTTTCATAAAGCGTATAACTTTGAGGTATTTTTCCGTTTGGTTGCGTACATGGATTTTTATTAATGAAAAAAAATAACTATCCCTCTCACCCCTAGCTTTTTGTACTGTCGACTGGAGGTGGGTCAGCACCACCTAAGGTGGAGTAATTTACTACCTCAGTAAAGTAGTATCTATTTAGTTTTAACTCACTTACCTTTAGGATTTAACCTTTCGGGATTAAACCATGTATCTGAAAAATAAATTATGTGGGTTAGTTTGGTTAGAAATTGGTGTTGTTAAAAAGAAATAGTGTGCAGTTAAAAAGTATTAAATATTATAAGAAGCAAAATTTTAAAGAATGCAGAAGGAAACACAAGATACAGGGTGTGTGTATGTATTAGTTTATTCGAAACAATGGTTAATTGGGCCATATTTTCGTGAAAAACAAGATAGAGATCAAAACGTCAAGTGAATTAGAGAAGCGTCATGTTAGTTAAAATATACTGTCAAAGTTAAGTATAGTAAATGTCAAATACAAGGCTCCAGGCAGCCCGGATGGTCTTGAATCTAAGTACAAGAATCGAGTATAGTAGTAGGTAAAGAAGTTTCTTTCCGTCACTTTTAACCAGAGGATTGGGTAGGTAGTGGTAGTTTTGAGAAGTCACTTTTCATCCGAGATGTGAGGATGGCGACTCCACTAATACAGGATATTTTAGTAAGGATTTAATTAAAACAAAAAAGAATTACAAAAAAAAATTCAAGGCTAAGCTATTCGGAAATGTACAGGAAACGTGGTAAGGTTAATAGCTATTTACGAGTTAGAACGGTTTCATTTATTTTTTTATACTTTTATGTTCTACAGAAGCTTGTGAGCATCGTGAAATTGTTATTGGTAATTTAAAAGTATTTGCTTTGTTTACATAAAGTTCGATGTTAAAAATGCTTTCTTCATCCGTACTATTTATGTCAGAAAAAAAATGTTAAGTGTCTTTCTTTTCTCTAACGTTAATATCGAGCCTTCTGTATACAGGGTGTTTCTTAATGACGTGCTAATATTTTAAGGTGTGATTCCTCAAGTCATTTTATGCGGAAAAGTTCATATAAACATATGTCCTAAACGGCTTAAATTTTTTGCTACAGGCTGTTCAATTTTTTTTTTAAATTTTTTTTTGTAATATCTCCGTAAGTACTTTAGATAATATTTTTAATTTTGGCATGTGCTAATAGGACCTAAAACCACATGTTTTAGTTATAAAAGTTATTTTTTTGTCCCACCAGTGGCGTCCCTGCAAACATGTCCTCTGATATTTTTTAGAAAAAAAGTGGTACGCCACTGACATTTTTCCATATACTTCCATATATGCTGAATTGACCAGGCTAATCAGGAATAATATTTATATAAAAAAATGTCAGTGGCGTACCACTTTTTTTCTAAAAAAATCAGAGGGCATGCTTGCAGAGACGCCACTGGTGGGACAAAAAAATAACTTTTATAACTAAAACATGTGGTTTTATATCCTATTAGCATATGCCAAAGTTAAAAATATTATCTAAAGTACTTTCGGAACTATAACAAAAAACAAATTAAAGAAAAAAATTCAACACCCTGTAGCAAAAAATTTAAGCAAGCCGTATAGGACATATTATTATGTTTATATGAACTTTTCTTCATAAAATGACTTAAGGAATCACACCTTAAAATATTAGCACTTATTAAGAAACACCCTGTATATAAAGGTATTTTTACATTAAGTGCAAGAGCAAGGAAATGGTCGTTTTAAATGGGAAAAATTGCATCAGCTGATTAAAATGTCATCAAAGCGCATGCTGTCAGGCAATTTTGCTGGAAATTGCACGTAATGTAAAAAGGCCGTAAAGCAAATGATTTATTTTCAACATTTTATAGTATTTTCACAGCTAATAGCTTAGCGAATAAAAAAGATTAAATTAGAGACCCAATTGTCACTATAAAATAAATCTTGGAAAAAAGTTACTCTCTAATCAGTCCCTTAACTTTGATAAAAATTATATCATGTTCAAAGATAATGTTGTTTAGTTCGATAATAACTTTAAAATAGCATTGTCAATAGCCTTAAAAAACCTTGTAGGGGATTGATAAAAAGAGTCTGGAGATAACGAATCTATTTTAATTTGTTCCCAGGCAATTATGATAATCCCTGAATTTTTGACTAGACTAACCCATGCCCAAGTCACAGGTTAGACTCTACATATAAAAAGATATACAACTGAAACCTGGTTTGGCCACCAAAGTGTATTTATTTTCAACTGGCAGCGACAGTAAACAATAACCTAACGATAAAAAAATGGTCGATTTGACAAGACTGCATTTGAATAAAGAAGTTTGTCGATTATATTGTAGCTTTATTTTGCACTATACAGGGTGTTCCTTAATGACATGCTAATATTTTAGGGTGTGATTTCTCAAGTCATTTTATCAACAAAAGTTCATATAAACATATGTCCTAAACGGCTTCAATTTTTTGCTACTGGGTGTTGAATTTTTTTTTTCTGTAATTCGTTTTTTGTAATATCTCCGAAAGTACTTTAGATAATATTTTTAATTTTGGCGTGTGCTAATCGGACATAAAACCACATGTTCTAGTTATAAAAGTTATTTTTTTGTCCTACCAGTGGCGTCCCTGCAAACCTTTCCTCTGATATTTTTTAGAAAAAAAGTGGTACGCCGACATTTTTCCATGTAGATGTTTATTATTTCTGATTAGCCTGGTCAATTCAGCATAAAAATGGTCTCTTGCGTTTTTATCCTTGGGCCTAGCGTTTTTAATTAAAATAATTAAATTAAATTAGTTTTATTTTGCATACCCACCTATTAAGTGAATGTGGTCATTTCCTACAATTATAAACAAAATTTTGCATTATCAATGTTAAAAAATAGTAGAACTAATTTAATTTAATTATTTTAATTAAGAACGGTGTGCCTGAGGAGAAAAACGCAAGAGACCATTTTTATGCAGAATTGACCAGGCTAATCAGAAATAATATCCACATGGAAAAATGTCAGTGGCGTACCACTTTTTTTCTAAAAAATAAGCCACTGGTGGGACCAAAAAATTAGTTTTATAACTAAAATATGTGGTTTTATGTCCTATTAGCACAGCCAAAATTAAAAATATTATCTAAAGTACTTTCGGAGATATTACAAAAAACAAATTCAACATCCGGTAGTAAAAAATTTAACCCGTTTAGGACATATGTTTATAAGAACTTTTCTTCATAAAATGACTTGAGGAATCACACCTTAAAATATTAGCACGTCATTAAGAAACACCCTGTATATTTAAAACTTATTACCACTACCAGTGACAGAAGTAGTACTCTCTCTATAAAGAGTTTTAAATTGAAAGCGGTTCTAAATTGACAATTACGAGGTTTTAAGTGTAAAAATAGAACCCTTGAGTTTTATACCCTGAATCGAGCCTTGAATGCATTTTAAAGATTTTTCTTAAATTAAGTACCAATTAAAACACATCTAAACACATAAGAAATGACCACAATGATTACAGGGGCCATCCAAGATCATTCAGACTTACAGAGTCCAGACTCCAGAGTGATATCAATCAATCCTTTCGTCATTTTCGCATCAATCGTGCTTTATTCAAGTCGATCTCTACACGATCATTATCCAGTACTGTCAGTATTACTGACATTTCTAATATAATTTCGTCACGGGAACCCTACATTGTTATTCAGACGGACAGTGTTGATAAGGGAACTGTGTTGATAAGGATACTGTCAAGACTATCAGTTTAAATGATCGTACATACACAATAAGCTTTAATAAGGAATTAATATCTAAAAAAGAATAAGACATGTTTCAAACGAGGTTTTAAATAATTCGGAAGAACTAACAATGGTTATTTAGACTTACAGTAACCCGTTTAGTGAATAAGTTAGAACTTAATTAGCGTATCGCGGATAAGCTTACAATAAAAAGTGAAACCCAGGATAAAGTTGTTTTTTTAATAAACCCCTTTTTTGTAGCAGATTTGTATTCTAGGGATCAAATTAGTTGCCTTAAGTTGTTGAGGTAAGAACATTTAAAATTAACGCTGTAAAACTGTACGCATTCTCTATCCAAAAATAAACTCCCGGTTTAACAGTTAAATCTGTGTAAACCGGTAATAAGTAATTAAGATTTTCAAACTTCGTTTTCGAAAAAAGAAAATCCGAACAATTCTAAATAATACGTAACTATAATTGCTGCATTGTTCACGAGCGAAACAATAAATAATAATTTTGGAAATAACTACTTATACATACAATTAATCCAATAAATAATAACATGTTTATCAATTTTTTTTGCATCATAAAAATAAAACAATTAAAATAATAAATCGATATGGAGTCTACCAGAGGCTGTGCATTTGTGTAATCAATTATTTAGGTATGTTATTAATCTATTTTCAGAGATATAACAAAACGGCTGCATGCCCTCGGGGCATAAAAGTAAGTGTTTTGACAACGATTTTGTTCCATAATAAAAATTCGCCATCCTGTATCCTTATATCCGTCACCAGATACCAATAGTGATTAATTAAATAGTTTTACCACCCTGTGTATATCCTTTATTTTTTATTAGTATACATTATTATTAATTTTCAAATTAATTTTAATATAAAAAAAATATCAAAACTGTACCCATTTATTTATCCCTCAAAACGTTACGGTCCACTTTACATATTTTAATAATTAATGTAAAATTCTACTTCGATCTACATATCAATGGGACACAAAAAAAAGGTGCCAATAATTATGTAGGTATTATAATGGCACCGTCACGATGAACAAACATTACATTTAATAGGCACCTGCTCTGCTGCTCTCGTTTCAATGGGAATACCTTATTCAAGGTGGATTCAAGGTTTTATTGTTGGATATTTCGGATTAGTCGGCGCGGCGTGCGTGCAGCTACAATCACATGAGCAAAATAATGGCAAACAATCAACCACACTGCTAATTAAAACTGGGGTAAATAAATTACAATACCTACTTGGGCAAAACATGACGCACAATATAGACCTCTGCTGCGACTTATCCTGACTGCCTTTCCCCTTAAAATCGCAAGTAGCCCTGTTTATTTCTGAGCCTACCCCGTTCAAAACTTCGTCCACAACTTCATTGGCCACCCTTTTTAGTTCGTCCGCCATTATTTTCCAAGCACCACACGACAAATGAATCGATTGAAATACGTCGCGACACAAAGGCGGAGGGGTTGTTTCAGTGCACTATGTATGTCAAATGACAGCTGATATAAACAAAGGGAATTCACTACACGCAATAATAACGCTAGAGTATAGATGACACGATGAATGCCGGTAGCTGTACTTTTATTAGATTGAAAATATAAGCATATATTTTGTCGTCCACCGATAGCAAAGTACGTGGTTTAACTTAATGGGAACCAAGCATACAAGGTACACTGGGCAAGCGTACACGGCAAAGCAATCGATTCCACGCTGATAAGAACGACTAGAAGTGGCTAGAAACGAAAGAACGTCGACAAAAATAATGGGAGCAAAGGGCATCGACTAAATAAAGACTAAAGACAAACAACATGAAATCATTTATTTAATTAATGACAATGATACTTAATAGATAAACAGATGCAGTAAACAGACGTGTCCATAATTAGTCTCAAAAATGTATACATACACAACGACCAAAAATACGAGGTTCTTTCTGACAGGTATCGTCCTTACTCTTACTGCACGGTTTTCAAATTCATCCGTGACCTACATGGGCGTCCAAGGGCGGGGAGAGGGGAAGGGCACCTACATTTGTCTTCCCCCTGGGTGACCAAAATTATAAATTTTCTACAGCAACTCCCGACATATATTATTCCCGTATTTTTTAGAGACATTTTTTTATTAATTAAGAAGAAGTAACTTTTGGTAATGGAGGTCCATGAGGCAAGTGACGACCCTATTTTAGAATCAATTGTCCCCCCCCTCTTTGGAAAACTTTCGTCAGACGCCCAGGTGACGTATTCAGAATTGTAAATGGAACAGCTTGGCTTGTCATTAATAAAAGGAATCTCTCAGTATGACATCTTATTTTCTTTAGTGAACAGAGTGACGAGTTTTCGAGTTAGTTCACTCTCAATAAGCGCTTTTCCTTTTGATATAAGTGAAGCCACGAGGAGCGGTATAAGCTTAAGCACAAATTTAAAAAAAACCTTAAATGCCGTGGAATCGACCTCGCATACTCCAGAACTTGACAATTATATTTTCTTTTAGGTTATCATTTAAGAGTAACACAAGACTTACAGGTTCGATTCCACGGCTTACGTTTAAAACATTCGAAGCAGATACATTTTTGTACTTGCATTGTCTTTGTTGTGAATCACAACATTTCAACTGGTAAGTTTCTCCAGTCGTATTCACCTAAAGACGACTGAAGATATTTACCAGTTAAAACGTTGTGATTCAAAAGAAATAAAGACAATGCAAGTCCCAAATTCTACTGCCGTTCAAGATAAGTTTTTGTTGTGTGACCAATGTACAACTACAACTATAATGTTCATATCGCACGAGGAACCTTACTAAAAATGTCTTTTGGAGTAAAACCCAACCAACTTTGGAAAAGAGTAAAACGGTCAAGCAACAAGCAGTGCGTTAAATTTTCACAAAACTGTTTTAATAAAATTTTCACTATTGCACAATTTTAGCACATATATGATTTGTTCAATTAGATCCTACATCTTAGATAAGTTTAGATAACAATGTATTTATAGTTTCAACGGTGGAACTAAAAGATTCTGATAATTTTCTGTCATAGGACTCAAAATTTAAAATTCTCAGTACTATCATATAGCTCTCTAAAACTTCAGTTAGCGTCAAATAATTACTTCTAACAACATGAGGGCCCCAACTCTAAGTTTAAGCCCTTTACGTTATAAGTTTCTCACATATCCTTGCTACACCTCTTTAGGAAAACAGTAGCGTACTATATTATACAGGATGCTACAAATTCGTGTGCGTACAAAGGGATTTCAAAAACGGTTAGAGATACGAAGATGGTTAAATTGAAGACAAGTTGCATATTTTGGGGCTTAATAATTTGGTGGAAGAAAATTTTCAATATTCCAAATACCTTCGGATATATTCAAACAGAACCAAAATATTAGTATTGGTTTTTAACTTTTGGCGCCTTCATTTTTGACTTGGGAAAAAAAAACAAAAAACACTTTCTCATAGCCGTTTCATAAGACGGCGATATTAGTTTTCAAATCAGTTTTAGGGACTTCTAAGTTTTAGAAATTTAATACTATTTAAAGATTTTTGAAATTTTAACGTTTTATCATCTAATAACACATTTTTTCAAATTATCTTTTTATATCATTACAGTCCTGAATATTTAGAGGCAAAATAAAAAATATATTTTTGATTTGAAGAAATCGTCCATTTTTACTTAAAGAGGCCTAATATTTAATACTTTGTAAGAAAAAATACCCAAAGTCTCAGCATCAAATATATTTATGTCTGTTTATTTTTGTTGAGAAGTAATTTTATTATTTGTTAGTATTTTAATTATTTTATAATTATAACATCTTAGGTCCTACGATTTTTGCCTTAGATCTAGACTGAAATACTGTAAAACAGAAAAAAATTAATGTTCCAGAGTGAAAAAACGTTAACTGGAGTGTTAGTCTAGTTATGTTACTGTGATGCGCTTATGTTTGTTTCAAAAACAATTTCAATTTTTTTTACTGATTATAAGGTCGGATGATGCAAGTTTCAGGTGAAACATTTAACAAAAATAAACAGAAAAATATTTGAGGCCGCGATTTTGGGTCTTTTTTCTTACAAAATATTAAATATCAGGTCTCTTTGAGTAAAAATGTACGGATTTTTTAAATCAGAAATATTTTTTTAAGTTTGGCTCTAAATGTTCAGGACTGTAATAATAAAAAAATATAATTTGAAAAAATTTGTTATTAGACGACAAAATGTTAAAATTTTAAAAATCTTTAAATACCATTAAATTTATAAAGCTTACAAGTCCCTAAAACTGTATTTAAAATTCCAGGTCCGTATTTAAAAAAATTGACTTGAGGTTGGTATCTAAAGAACGAAACGTCGAATTTGAAAACTAATAACGCCATCTTGTAGAACTTAAAAAACGGCTGTAAAGGAGTATTTTTTGTTTTTTTGTTAAGTCAAAAATGAAGGTGCGAAAAATTAAAAACCAAAAATAGAAATTTCGTTTTTTTTCGGATATCTCCGAAAGCATTCGGAATATTTACAATTTTCTTTCACCAAATTATTAAGCCTTAAAATAGGCAACTTTGCTTTAATTTAACCATATTCGTATCTCTTACCGTTTTCGAGATCCCCTCGGAGATCCCCTTGTACGCACACGAATTTGTAGCACCCTGAATCGAGTACTTAAATCGAGACTTAAATATACACTCCTTGAATGGGACATCTCAAATAAACATATACTATACACTGATTAACTGGCAGGCATCTAGTTGTTAGGGAACTTCACTAATGAATTTTAGTTACATCATAGGGTGGGCCGGCGCCCACCCGCCCCTTACCCCGGCGCCGCCATTGTGGTGACCAGTCAAGCTGGGGAGTACATATTGATACCCAATAGATAAGTTTTCTGTTTCTATCGGCTTAGGTATCTAAAGAAGTTAACATTTTGGCTCTCAAGCCCGATAGGAAATTTTATACATTATATAAAAAGTGGATATTTCATATTCACGTCATTGGCACCGTTTTGGTCGATTAGGTCAGTCTGATATCTAACGTTTCAAGGTTGGGCTTGGTCTTTAAGGTTCGGCGGATATCAGTTTTACCAGCTATAGAAGCTAAACCAAGAGGAACCGTGCAATATTAAAATCTTACCGCTCACAAATTTGAACGACGTCCCAATCTGTAAAGGGTTACGCCAAACGTTGTCTGTAATAAACATTTATCGAAATCGAATACCAGTCTAGAGTCACTTCGCTTCCCGGTATTTACGCCGGGGCTTTGGGCCTCGCTGTAGTTTCATTAGGTTGTATGTCTAGGTTTACTTAGTTTATGGTTATACTGATTCAAGTTCGGGATCCGTTTCATGGGATCAGTTCCAAGTATGTTGTCTCATCCCTAGCACGTAAAGATTGCGAGATTTTTGCCTTGAAAACCGTTGTCATGATGAGAGACCATGACTAGCAATATTACTATATTATTAAGCTTAAACGGACTTCAATATTTTATAAATTTCAAGGATAATATTCGAGACAAAATAAATTAAAAATAGCAATAACAAGTTCGATAAACTAGTAGTTACTTACTTAACTTATTAGAGACTTTTTGAAAACGCAAACAACCACGAGCTCGTTTCTGAAAAAATATTTTTAGTTCACTTACAAGAAAGGTTTAAATCCTAAACTATAGAAATACAGCCGAGGATAAAGCAAAGGGTAAATTGAGGCAAAGTTGCACTATTATCAATTTTGATAGTTTTGGCACTTAAATTGCATTGTTAGTAGGTGCTATATTAAATGTTCTTCATCAATAAAACTGTTGTAAGTAGGTCCTACCATTAATTTTATTTAGCTCAATAAAAATATGCTGAAATTCAACCAGTTTTAAAACCTACAAATTCCACGATGCACTCGTTATCGATCGGACAGCTGCAGCCTGATATTCTTGTAAATTTTTTTATATCTGAATTATTGTGGAATTTTAATGTCAAAGTCTGAAAACGTCATATTTAAAACGTCAATATCGCAAAAACAATTGAACTTAGACATATGACAGTTTATACAAAATATACGTGGAATTTTATAGGGAATTATAAAATAATATATACTTAGGGTGTTCAATTTAAAAAAAAAATGCAAGTTTAGTCCGCCACACTTTTTTGAGCCATCCTGTATAATGAAAAATATGCCGCTTTTAAGTCCATACCTCATGCTGGTTTGGTATTTTTAATAAGTTCCTCGATAATGATTTAATTTTCCGTCCCCGCTTCGTTAGCGGACACTAAACATTGCGTTCTCTTAAAACGAATCCTGTCCATGTTTATTTATGAAATTTTTAAAAACTATTTAATGTAGACTCTACAGTTGGATCCACTTAAATAGTTCATTTTGTTCTAAGACCTGTATTAATTTATTTTAGACCAAATATAAATATGACTTGAACTGATGCGGTGGCTCAGCGGTGGGTAACGGACATTCGACCGTGGCGGTCCGAGTTCGATCCTCGAGTAAGCATATTACGCATAATAAAAAAAGAATGTCCGAATTTTAGTAGGTTTAAGAATGCAGGAAAGAGTGTAAAATGTATCATCTTCCAACCCACCCCATTTACGCCGGTAACCAGGCCGGATGAGATCGGATATCTTGGGGGAGCGCGAAAGAAGGTACACTCCTTAACCGGTAGGTCATGCAATGGCGCAAGAAACCGAGGGTTAGCCGGAGGGTGTCGGAGGATCGTGGTTCGAAACCCACGTTAAGCTGAAGATCCCCTGGGGAATGGCACCGGCAGCGGACGAAGTGGCAAAAAGCCTAATTCGAAAGAATGGTAAGAAATAACAAGATATCACTTGGCAAATATGGAAATATATTTATTTTTTAAGGGCATTTTAAACAATTTAACAATTTTTATAGGTTACTTTTCAGTGTCGTGTCATTTCTTGGTATTATAATATAAAAAAAAGAGAACATTGGCAACAGTGTCAAGTTGCCATTTTCATGGCGTAGATTTAAAGTCCGCGCTTTTGATTTAATGTTTTTTTTTTATTTAATATTTATTTTTTCAATGGTGGATTAAAAATATCAAAAAGTAAAAACATAAAAAATGTTATTTTATGTTTCTTTATTTATGCTACAACCAAAATTTAAAAAGTTAGTTTAGTGAAAAATCTCATTGGATGCTGTAACAAGCAGCCAACAAATTTGATATCCGTGAAACACCGAAAATTTACTTGTAGGGATTATTTTAAAAAGGTTAGCGTTTAAAAAACCGATATGCGGGTTTGTCAAAAGTCTTCAATAAAGTGTCAGAGCGATAACAGAAAACTTTGGGAACAACTGATAGATTTAAAATGAATCATTATTTGTGAATAACTCGTAGTTGTGTTTAAAAATACTTTATACAAAACTTATTAAAAATAAAAATGTTGTGTAGGTTATACATAATAATTGCGCAGGACTGTTTTACAATGAACATTTTTTGATTTAAAATATTGCCCATTTGATAACCATTTGTGATTAGTTGCTAGTAGGCATTTTTTATTGTTAGTTTTAATTCTTTTAGCACAACACTCCTAATTTCTTGAATAATAGAAGAGTTTTGAACTTGCATTGTCTTTACTTCTATCTCCAGTCGTCTACAGGTAAATATTATTTGTAAATGCACCCCAGGGGGCGTCGTTTTACTGACGATAACCAATTTTGCAGGTCGATAGGAACAATTTTTGTCTAGTAGGTCGTCTTTTGGATTATCGCTGGGGAGAAAACTTAACCATAATTACGATAGGCTTTGTAGGGGTAATTTTATAATAAAAAATCCCAGAGACTGACTGTTCTTATGGAAAAAAATCTTCAATTTATAAGTTATGATATTTTATTGGGACACCCCGTAAAAGTAGACACGCCATGTTATAAAACTGATTTGGTGGAGATACCTTTATTTCATGGTGTTATGATTCATTAAATACATGACAAACAATCTATATTAGGCGGTGACCAAGCATTGAAGGAAGTACATTTTTACTGATAGTATAATTTCATTATGAATTGGTAGGTTTTGTATCTATGTACCTGTTATAAAATCAGACATTTCGTATTAGGATGGGAACTGAGAAATGATGAAAAATGTATGTGAACAGAACAGAAGCCGCGGAAAATTCGAGAGAAAATTGTATTTTTATCATTCTGAGGAGAAGTACAGATGCTCTTAATTTAAAACCAAAATTCCCTATCCGTTATAGTTTCTCGCCAAATAATGATCCAAATCCAAGGTATTAACATCAATTCCTGTTGTGAATTTTGAGACCTGTTCATATGAAATTGACGAAAACTTCTTAACTAATGAGTGACTGAGAGACTACCCTACAGCGACAGAACCCTTCTAGGCAGGTCTTTGGCGTGGCTTCGAACACAAAATAATATTTGATGTAACAACTAACAAGTCCTGTAGGGACTTATTACAAGTACGAGTTGTTTTACGGACCAGGCGACGTAGAAGCCGAACTGAAATATAAGCGAGTACTAACTACACCTAACGGACGTGTATCTTATAACTGTAATTTTATTTACGAAACGAGACACTGACTATAATATTTTATTTTATCATATATTTATAATCCGTTTTAAAAAGAATAAATAAATATGTGTTTATTAAAATTTAAAAAATTAGTTGGTAATATTAAATCCTTGATTATCATATTACCTTAATATCATTGGTTTCTATAGTTAAATATTTGTTCTTTGCTTGTCAATTATTTTAAGTGATAACTTATCAAAATCGAAAGTAAAAAGTCATTATTTCTAAACAAAGCATTGTTGCTATAGGCAACACATTATGGTATCTGATACTGTAATCTTCCCGCAAATGAGTACGGGGTAAAAAGATTTACTGGACATGATGAAATAAAAGCTTTTTATAGACTTGTGACGGGTCAGTTTAATTTTGTATGTATTTTAAGTTTCTTTGAATCAACTGCATTCTATTTATTTCTAACTGGTAGGAAATTAAAACAAATACCCATGGTTGGTTCAAGGAGGGTTGACCTGTTGTCAGTATACTGCAGCCAAATGGCTTATTGTATCCCTTTTACTTAACGTCGGGATAAACGTGTAATTGTTTTAATTTCCGGCCAGTTAGAAATAAACTAGGTATATACCTTAATAGGTAAATTATATAACTTTTCCCAAGGCTATATTCCTCTTCATATAAAAATGTGAATCTGTAACCACCTGTCAAGCCGGAAATGCATCATACTTTACCATCGATTTTAATACCTTTTTATAAAATGCTTTATCAAATATTTGCACTTTATTAAAAATCAAGATCCAGTTTTTAAAGCCTGTCATATAAAATGTTGCTAAACAATTATTAAACGCTATATAAGTGTTATTTTTGGAGATGAGGCAGGCGGCTATAACATTATTAACTGAAAATGTGAAATTGAAATGTTTTATTGAGAATATATGGTATTTTTTAAATTTATTTAAATCTATAGAAGACAAAATGTGATCATCATTGGAATAAAAAGATAATTCCTAAAATATATATTCCAATATTGTGAACCGAATTTATTCCATTCTATTCCATTCTGCATAATTGACTAATATTGAGTCAACAATTTTTTAGGTCACACAATTTAGTTAAATAAAAAACATGTTATTAGAAAAATTAAATTAAAAAAATAGAATGCCTCAAAAAAGATGACAATATTATATTGGATATCTTATAATAGATCATTAGATATATATATATTATGTACTTACCTACTTGGGTATTAAGTGAAAATGAAGCAATACATAAACCAATCAAATAATCCCAACTTACTATTACTCTAATAACAAAATCAATAAAACAAGAATATCCCAACACCTAATATTTAAAATGCTGGAACAGTGGTACTATACAAGTTTATAAACTCAAGCCATAGTTTCCAGATTGAAACAAAAGTATGTATTTATTAATATGAATCCATGTTAAAATGATGCTTGTATGTAGGTATTTAGGTTTCAGAGTATTGGTAAACTTTAAAAAAACTTACCCAAACCCATTTTACAAAACAGTGCCTCAGCTTCTGTTATCTTTTGAGTTCCTTGGGAAGCAATCGGTTCGGGAGTTTTTTTCTCTGGTATTTTTGCCTCAATCTTGGATGGTTCCACATCTTTTTCAGAGTCTGCTTTCTCTTTCAAATTATAATCTTCTTTAGCTACTTTCTTTTCAGTTTCTTGCTTGAGATCGGGCAATGTAGTAACAACACTATTTTTAGGTGGGAGTTCAGGTTGAGATTCGTCCACATCTTTAAATGTATCTTTGAATTTTATTGACTCTAAGGAAGAAAATGGGTCTTGAGCTCCAACATTTTTTACAAGAGTATCTTGTTGGGATACTTTGAAATCATCACTCTCTGGTTCACTATCAGAATATTTCTCTAACAATTCAGTGCTGCCTTTTTCATCCTTTTCTTGAATGATATCCTTTAATTCACCTCGTTCATTATCAAGGAAAGAATGAAGCTCGGAATGAAGGTTATTTAAGTCAATTTTTTGTTGCTTAGATGAGTCAGGTGGGGCAAAAGGAGCAGACATTTCCTGCAAAAATTTGTCTAGTTTTTCATCAGCTGCTTTTCTATCTGGAAAAGGATTACTCATTTCTAAAAGATTCGAATCCATTTTTTGTGGAAGTAAGGGTTGGTCAAGTATATTGTCACCGGCTTGTGGTAATTTGGAAAATTCGTCAGAAAACGCTGTGAAATCACTATTGATTTTAGGACTGTGTTCACGAACATGCGTGAATTCGTCCGATGTTTTTAACCCTAATAGATCACCTGTTTCTTGTTTAAACTCTTGTAAAGGACTGCTATCATGTCCTAAATGTTCAAAATCATCAAGAGATTCATGCTCCCGTTGTAATGGTTGTACTATGTCTTTAAGAGAACCGGTATTTTCCATACTTGGCACTAGCCTTTTAAGCACTTGGGAAAAGTCACAAAAATTTCAAGTCACTAAATAATTTTCTTAACGCCGATCAAAGCGAACTTAAAATTTCCCACACAAAAATGATTAGTCAACAAAAGAATTTTATATTTTTATATGGTGTTGCCGGTCTCTGAATTCTGTATTTTGTCCCACTTCTATCCTAACCACAGAACACAGACAAATAGTAAATAAGCCTTAACTCCTTTCTTCGCTCCTATTTTATCTTCTTTTTTCTCGACGTTGGTCTCTCTCTATTGTATTTTAACACAGAAGATTTTAATTCGATAGGTTTAAAACTCAAGCTTTTCAGCCCCAGCCAAATTTTATAATTCAAGCCATAATTTACTCTATCCAGCGCTTATGTAAATCTCAAAAACCTTAAGAAGAATTTTTATACGTTCTGTATACTGTTCAATTTAAAATCTCTTAAAGATAAGCACAGTGTATGGGCATTAGGAAGGTTCCTTAGTGATGTAAATTTTCGTTACTTTTACCGATTCGTTACTTTATGTATTAGGACTGGTTACTCAGGATTCGTTACTTAATGTAAATCGTTATATTTATTTTAATTGTGTTATTACCCGGTATATAACAACTAAAAACAGAACGTTGAGTGGGCCGGCGTTGGTCGCCCAACAAATACTGCGTTTGGTTAATACAAATCTGTCCCCTCGGTCTACCCATTGGTAGAGTTTTGCGTTTGTTTAATATATCTTTGACCTCGAGTGCATTTTTTGCTTAACGTGTGTTATTTGGACTCTAACATGAAATCGGTAAACGCTACGCGCTCGTTTTGCTCGAATATCATGTGATATTACATCTGCATTCGCTTGCTCCGGGGGGGGCATTGAAACCGCGCCGAAGGCGGTAAAAAAAAGCGCCGCAGACGAAAATTTTTTAGGTGCCACGCCCTTTTTTGAATCATGGTGCTTGGTTTTCAAGTGGGAAAAATAAAAAAACAACACAAAATCCTCAAGAAAAGCACAAAAACAAACCCGGTAATATTTGAGATGCTTTATAAGTATGGTCGGGGACTCGTTATTACTTGTAGATCACATAGTAACGCCTACCTTGTATCGAATTTTTACGTATTTTACATCACTAGTTCCGTACTTATCTCCAATTTTAATTCATCTGTCATGTTTTTTGGGGTAACATGAGGTTACGAAGTTGCAAAACTAATAGTCTTTTACGCATGCCATTTTCTATCAGCTGTACAGTCCACTTCTCTCCATCATACCTTGGCGCCAAAATCGCTCCTTGTGTAAAAAGAATCACGTAAGCGCATGAATTTCGCTCACTCCCCTTGAATACTCACGTGTTGAAAATATAATTTGGGATAAGTAAGGAAATTATAGATTAAAGGGACCAAGTTATCCAAACCAGCCGATGCGACGTACGTATAAATAATTCCTAAGGGTCGCTAGAACTGACTAAGCAGTCCCAGAGCGCTTCCGACAAACGATCGTAAACGCGCTCAAGACAAGACTTTCCGTTGCAGTTGTGGATAGTGATGGGCGAAGTTTATTTATTTATTTCAAGTATCAATGGCAAAAGCCATTAACAGATACAATTAAAGTCTCTACAGTTGCATTATTTTAGATATACACATTTTATTTATTTATTTACATTAATCAAGATGTTCATCGATCTCTTGTCTTTCTAGTTATCTCGGATTTGGGCAGATAGTCGATGAATTAGGGTCGAAGTTTTTTCAATATTGATGGATTAAAATTCAATACATCGAGTTTCGATATGTCGATGGATTTTGAATTTTGTGCATCCCTAATGGTCACTTGTGGGACGCGTTTATCCCGAGTTCACATGGGGCGCGAACGGCGTAGATATGACAGCGTAAGTAAGACGTGATTGGTCGAAAGTCAGCTGATTGACTTTCATTCTGTCAATCGGCTGAGTTTCGAACAATCACGTCTGACGTACGCTGTCATATTTACGCCTTTTACGCCCTATGTAAACTCGGGCTTACGATCGACGTCGGACGCGCTTAATTCTCGAGGTTCTCGACGACATTTTCCGAATGTGACATTCATGGACATTCTTAAGCGAGATTCCAGAATTAAGTCCAAGAGCGCGCCGAACAAACGATCGTAAACGCGCTCTAGTACCAATTTTTAAAAGCGGTATATGCCCACAGTCCTCATTTTTGACACATCGTGGATCGCCTCATGGCATTCTAAAGTTGAGGCAAGAGTATTGTCTTACTCATTTTTCCTAAATCAAGAAGGCTATGGATTGTAATTATCACTTTGCTCTGTGGACGAACGCAATGCGGAAATTTAACGGAATGCGCATTTTGGTTTACGTCACCGGTCACCAAAACTTGGTTTCTGAGGTAGACGTGACTTGTTCTGTGGTTTCGCCCGTTTTGCGTTGTTTCAGTCGGTTGTTTTGGTGACATGGTGAGACAGTGAGACGACCAATGAGAGGTTAGGTGTTTAAGTTGCAGGTGTTACGTCTCCTGTTTAGTAGCAGTTAAACTTTTTAAATTATTTAATACTTTATATAATACAAAAGTTTTTGTGGCGAATTGAATAAGAATAGGCGACAGTGTAGTTTTGTGTAAATTCAAAATCACAATGAATCTTGAAGTAGCAGGCACTAGGGACAGTTATCAGAAGACTAATGGTATAGAGTTTTCGCTAGAATCACATAAGAATGCTCTAAATGTAAGTTGTTTAGGTTAATTATCTATTTAATAAATTGTCTATATGAGTTTGAGCGTACTTAATTAATTATCTCATATTGTTTTAGGGGTATAAAGTTAATCATAATATCAAGAGAGTTAAGGACACTACAAGTAATTTGGTAAGTTTAGTATTTATTAAAAAATTAGTCCATACCTCTTCTGTACGCAGTAAGTTCGATTTAGAAATAGGTAGGTACTTTTTTATTAAGTTTTTTGATATGAAATCGGTCAGAGGACTGCTTAGTAATTATTATCTGTTGCTACATCACACTAAAATTGATAAACTTTTCAGGAATGTATTTTGGAACGTAGATTACGAATCTGAAAGCTTATAGCAAAAGCAATATTATTATATTTTAGTATTATTTTAAAAATATTATTTTTAAATATTTCTGCTTAAAGTACTGTTTCGTAGAGGTTAGGTTTCGGATGCCTAATGCGGTCTTCTTGATCACTACATTTCTATTGTAAATAAACACATTTACTTACCCTTCTTTATGAAGCAAGCCAAAAAAAAACTCATTTTCTGTGTCTTTCCATTAAAATGTTTACTTACTTAAAATTTTTGTCTTCAAAAATAATATTCAATATTGTAGCATTAAAGGAGGCTGGTTGTCATTTGTTTTTGAACTGTCACAGCCTGCTACATAAACATATTTTATTAATTGCATATGGTTATATTTTTGATTGACGTATGTAAATACATTATTGTATAATAACATGAAATAAAGAATTCGAATTTGATTTGAAATAGCTCCAAAGAAGGGAAAACGAGACTGAAAGAACCAAGCTATATAAAATACTGCTCTCTTTTCTTTCTTCCTTTAAAATTTCATTACAAACAAAAACGTACGAAGATATGTGTCCAGTACCTAACTTCTACAAAACGGCATAATGTGAGAATATTCATTATTATATTTGAAAACAAAAATTTCGGTAAAAATTTTAATTGAAAAATACAGAAAATGAAGCTTTTTACATTTTAAATGAATAAGAGTAAATTATGTAGTGTAATACAAAAAATAATGGTCAAGAAGAACCAATATGCTTCATTATGCATTTGAAACCTAGCGTCTACAAAACGACAGTTTAAGTAGGGATATTTCAAATACTAGGCTCTTCCTCCATAAACGGCTTTTGGATTCATAATTCATGCCCCAAAATACATCTTTCGTGAAAAAATCGTGAATTTTGGTCAGGTGTAGCTATAACATAATTACAGAGTGGTTGACTCTTGTGACTAAAATAAATCTCTGAAATTTTGTATTTGTTGCATACCAAACACTATTTTTCTAACCTTTTTAGACCAAAATAACTTGTGCTGGTATTATCCTGATCCACAATACTAATAAAATATTAAACTGGTTAGTAGGTTTAAATTACCCTCGAAATTAACACTAAAGGGCAGGGTTGAGATGATTAAAATCAATTGATTAAAATCACGATTAAAATCATGATTTTAATCAGTATGATTTTTTCAAAAAAAATCATGATTAATTTTAAAAAAACAGTTTTCAAATTTTAACACTTAAAATGTATTTGTTCATACAAGAAATAAAACCCAGACGCATTTTTATGTGGTGTTATTTATTATTTTATTATAATAATTGAAAATAACAGTTGGTTATTACAAAAATAAAACTGAAAAAAAATTAAAACCAAAAAAACCTTTTTAATACAAAAAAATACTTAATTTAAACAAAAAAAATATATAAAAAACCTAAGTGTTATATAATACTTGAATACAAATACTAGTTTAGCTGCTTTCCAATCCAAATGACCGCAAGTTCCACTATTTTCACGTCTACCTACACTTCCCTTTTCACAGTTATCGCTTCTCTGTTTCTTTGCCAACTAGATAATTTTCCCTCTGGCTAGTTCCAGGCTGTGACTGACAATCACCATGAAGAGTTTCAAGACCACTGCTAATATCACTAGTTTCACTTTTGCAGGTTTCCCAATGACTTTTTAGTCTGTCCACTAGACCTTGCAATTCTTTACCACACTTTTCACATACTGCTCTACAACCTAGATTGCCCACCACTTTCTTTTTTATAAAATGCTGACAAACACTAAATTCCTTTCTGCCCCGGCTTGTTACGACTCCAAATGTTTGATAGATTAACCCCCAAAGCAAAAATATTACTGATAAAACTGAAATAAGTGCGTATCGTTTTTATAGCCGGGTGTTTTCTGCCAGTTATTACAAGTTTCGACAAAGGCGCAAACTTGAAAAACTACGCGAACGAAATTTGCATGTTAAAAGTTTCTCCAGTGCTTCGTATCTGTACTATTCCTGCCTAACAATATTTGTTTACTTAACAAAACAAGATATAAGCAGTTAAAAATAATAATATTTATAAAAGCTGGTAAATTAAAAAAAAAAATCAAAAAAATCATGATTTAAAAAAAAAATCATCGAAAAAAATCATGATTTTTATCATCCCTGATAAAGGGTAGTTACATCACTCCAAAATTGATATTTTCTCGGGAATGATGTACCTATTGTACCTAATGGTATTTTGGGGCTTAGATTACGAATCTGAGAGCCTTTTTGCTGGAGACCCTTAGTTTTTGAAATATTCCTTCTTAAAGTGCTATTTTGTGGAGGTTCAGTATCGGATACTGATTTACGGATTTATTTAATGCAATTACAATATTTAGTCATGACCAATATACTGTGTGTACAGTAGTGACTTTTTTTTCACTTTTTGAATTCTAAAAAATAACCAAAGCGCTTTTTTCATTTACATCACTACCTTGAACCTAAAATTAATATTCCGATTTCTATTAAACTAGTAAAATAAAGTTGCTTAACAACCCAGCTTAAAAGTATTTTATTGGTGTTTTATGATTTTTTTGGCCAATAACTAACATTTTATGATGGGAAGTAACTAGGTTATAATAATTAAGTATACTTTGTTTATGGTAATATTGACTTTATAGGAAAAGTTTGCTCAGCCAGCATTATAAAATAATATGTTGGAAACTATAGGAAAAAGGTTAAGTATGGAAAATCAAATAAAAGATTAAATTTCAAAGCATCTATTTGTATTCACTTTTAGGACCACTGGAAAAGAATATATTTGGTTACCCTGTGCCTAGGGTTGCCACCTCTCTGGGTATTTCAGGAGTCTCCCGGAATCGAGCCTAAAAAAGCGTGTCTCCCGGGTTCATATAACTTCTCCGGGAAATCCAGTTTACAAAACGCTGCAAGAGCGTGGTGGAGGCGACGACATTTTTTTTTGAGGTCACTTGGACAAGAGGGCAGTATTGTTTGTCTCTGCTTATTGCGTTGTTTAGAAGTCACTGGTGGGGTTTTTGTTTATTTTGTATGTAAATAAGTAAATAAACGTATTTATTTACCTTCAACTTTTTTTTGGTTATTAGACTCCCGGAATCGTTGGTAAGGAAGGTGGCAACTTTACCTGTGCCCCCTCAAAGATCAACATTTGAGACAACAAAGGCCCATTGTTTAAGTTTTTGCTTTTACATATTTTTTATATTTTAACAAAAACATTATAAGATAATAGCCAATTTTGCCAACCAACAAAATCCCACTATTCCATTTTTCAGACGTTAAAATCTCGGCAACCATTGACCCCTGAAACTCGAATTTTACTTTCTTTAGAAAGAATGATACTTGCCATTCAATTAGAAACAGGTTTTTACTAAATTGTTTTTGTAGTTTCAGAGAACTTTGCCGTTTTAGTTTTGTTGGTTGGCAAAAACTGGCTAATGTGTTTACTACCAATAAATAGCTTAAAAATTTTAAACCAGGATAGCATTCACTTTCTTCTCGGATTGGTACTTTCTGTCTAGTTATTTGTCTGTGGGCTGACTGGCTGAGCTGGACAGTAGATGTGGATGGCCAACTTAAACCCAGTTTAGTTGGTATGGTGGCTAATCTTCCTCATTTAAATTACACTCCACAAATCGCCCTCTATTAGTCAGTTTGAGAGGTTGTGAGGGACGAAAAACCTGTTGAATCGGCTTACATAAAAGAGTTTATAAAGAATATGTAACGTATTTGGCAGATTAGCCTGGTCACAGTGTCTGGCCGTAAAGGTTTTATATTCCTAATAAATTGTTTAATAACAGGGGAAACTTGGATTCTTATTGTCTTATTGTAATTCCTATAAACCGTGATTTGTGGAACTTATATTTGAAAATTCCGAATGGAGTCTGTTAAATTAATCCACTGGCCATTAAACCTTCTATTATTTTTATTGTAACTTTCCATCATATTTAATTTTCTTAAAAATATATATTTGTGAACAAAGTTAATAATATTTATTTCAAGATTTTACCAAGTTGATTGTAATAATTTGTGTCCTTTTAATCATTTTCGATTTACGGAAAAATAGCTCTTAGAAAAAGCCACAATGCTTCCCGGACTCCGTATTGTCAGTCTCGGCTTGCGCCTCGACATACAATCTTTACGGTCGTGTTCAGCTTTTCCTACTGGGTATACCATGTACTATTATTTTATTTAAGAAAGCATGAAAAATAAATTTCAACCCAACTGAAAGTACCTTATATCATAAGGTTGTAGGAACTACCAATAGTAGTTTTCATTTCTTGGTAGAACTATGCAATCTGGTTTGTATTTTATTATCTAACAGTGTAAGACGAAATACAACCTTATAGTATATAAGGTACTTTCAAGACGTTTAAAATTAATTTTTCAGGCTTTCTTAAATATTTGCTACCACCTGACTAGTAAGAAATTTTGTATTTTTAAATTTTTTTATTTTATTCGTTTCTAAAACAATATTAGAAAAAAGTTAACTAATGTAATTTTGCTCCACGACTCCAGGATTTTAAGATGTAATTTCTTTATTTGTCTACATGCCCTTGCCACATAATATTTTAACAATAAATTAATTAAACATTTCTCATTCAAAATTTATTTGAATAATAGATCTCATTGACCCAATTAACTTCAGTAAGTAAACTTTTTTTATAGCCCATAGCAATCGAATTCGTTGACACAAGATACAGGGTGATTTGCGGTAAATAGCCCAATAGATATCGGAAACCGGTAGACTTATCTTATTCAAATTATGACACTGGGCATAACTCAGTGGCGGCTAATGTATAAGAGTTGCAGCCCCTGTTTCGATGATATGAAAATAATTATATATTTCTGTATTTTGTGTCATAATTAGGTATCACTATACAGGGTGATTCCTAAGTTGATACTTCTTTTTTAGCCCTGTATAGAAGGCATTAAAATAAACATCATTTTCAAATACCTTATTTCAAAAAAGTTAAAGATAGGCGAGATACAGAAGTAAAAATCTAAGTGCGGGCCTGGTCATCAAAACATAGCCTGCTATACTTTATGTTGTTTGTCTTATCTCTTATTAGTCATGCAATTTACGGGTCGGCGGTGAGTTATTTGGCATTCCGCTGCGGTGTGTTTTTCTGAAGCAACTTAATTTTAAATTGGTGACACGTGAAAATGATAAAATTTGAAAACAATGAACTAGTAGATAAGGTGCTAATTTACGGTGAGTGTCGTCAAAGTGCGGCTGCTGCTTCGAGATTTTAAGCAGAACGTTTTCCCTTACAGGCTCATTCTACACCCAGAAGTTTTCTTAATGTCATTCAACGGGCAAGTTAAGTAGAACCGTATTTGATCCATAGTGTAATAAATGAATGTAAGTAGGTTATTTTTGAGTTTTTTGAAAAAAGGTATTTCAAAATGTTGTTTATTTTAACCGAGGGGTAAACCACTGCCTTAAATTTGTACAATAAAATACCCTTTTTAACAAAAAATACCCAAAAATACCTTGTTTTCTGAAAAATACCTCAAAAAATACCCAAAAATACCCAAAAATACCCAAAAAATACCCAAAAATGCCCAAAAATACCCAAAAATACTTAAGAATACCCGAAAATAGCTAAAAATACCTCAGTAAAAAATAACTTTCGCTAATGACCTTGCGTATTATTTATTTCATTTTAATAAAGATACACTATTTATTTTAAAGACCAGCATTTATTTCTTAAAAACAAACATTTAGCTTCAGAAATTTGCTAAAAATAAAAAATAAACTTAACTGCCTAACTTTAGCATGACAGGAATACTTACTAAAAATAGGACAGTTTTGTGGGTATTTCGTATTGGCTAAATAAAATAGGTATAAAACATTAGGTACTAATTAAACATACTAAATATAAATGATTAGACTTATGATTAACCATAACAGAACACAAATATTTACTTAAGAAATTTGTTAAATAAATCAACAAAACTTAACAGTCTAAACTTTGGCATAGTAGGAACAAATTCTTAAACTAAGCCACTTTTGTGGGTATTTGGTTTTCGACTTGGCTGAATAAAATAAGTATAAAACGGTAGTAGGTACCTACCTCGGTACCTACTAACTAAAAATACTATATAAATTTTAATGATTTTAATTATGATTAACTCGAAAAACACAAATATTTAACCGAGTATTTAACTTAATAAATTCTCTCAGTAAATTTGACCCTCTGTCAAGCGGGTGCTCAAAGTATTGGAGCTAAACCAACAAAACTAACCACTATTAGGGGCTTAATACTAGGGCTCGGAATTTTTAAAATATAAGTATTTGACTAGTCGTTTGGTATCGAGTTTGGTAAGTATGTTATTCGAATAGTCGAATAATTCGAATAGTCGAATAATTCGAATATAGTCGAATAATTTGAATATAGTCGAATAATTCGAATATAGTCGAAAGTGGTTTAACTGCTTAAACATAATTAAGAAATTGCGCGGTTGCCGCGTTCCATAATTGTGATACGGCGATTGAAAGCTCCCTGTATGGCTTACTGTCTCCACGTGTTACGCCAAGGCCATTTCATTTTTTTTTCACAAAATATAAAAATGTTTTTTTTTAATTAAAGAGCCAGCTAGGAAGCAAAAAAAAAAGTAAAAAAAAAACATTTACAAAAACAAATTTAATAAAACCATGCAGAAGGTAAGAGGTAATAATTTAATTTTCGAAATTTGATAGTAGATGATGTAGGTGAATTTTAATCGAACTTTAGGCGTGGCTCCGAAAAATTGTCGCCTGCGGCGCTTTCTTTATCTCACTTTGGGCGTGGCTCCAAAAAATTTTTGCTTGCGGCGCTTTTCTTGCCGGGCTTTGGGCGTGGCCCAAAAAAAATTTCACATCATTTACATGATTTGACCCCCCCAAATCAAAGTTCTGGATCCGCGCCTGCAAATAATGCCTAAAAATACCTAAAAAAATACCCAAAAATACCCAAAAATACCCAAAAAATACCCACAAATACCCAAAAATACCCAAAAATACCCAAAAATACCCAAAAAATACCCAAAAATACCCATAAATACCCAAAAATACCCATAAATACCCAAAAATACCCACAGCTTGTACAATAAAATACCCCAGTGGTTTACCCCTCGATTTTAACGCATTCTATACACAGCTAAAAAAAGAAGTATCAACTTAGGAATCACTCTATAGATATTTGCAAAACCAAAATTTTTAATTTTTTTCTTTTATTTACTTATAATTTTTATCCATGTGGTTTGTTCATCACGTTCAGTCGCGTGCGACCATTCAACGAATTCGATTACGTATACTGTTCGTTGCAGAACTGGTGATACACATCACTAAAGAAGTGTTCAATCTTGAGCCAACCAACGGCAAAAGAGAATTGTTTCTAGGCCGGGATATCTTCTATAGTTTTAAGAGCATGATTTCGTATACATACAAAGCTGCAAAATTTTTAGTATAGCCGTGACATGGTATAAAACAGCGTTTACCGGTCTGTGTTTTGGTTTTGGTTTTGCTTTTGACAATTGAATAATGGATTTAATTTCGAAATATAAGGACTTTTCAAGATTAAACATTGACAAGAAATTTGAAATTAAACGAAACGGACGTCCTACGCCTAACTTAAATATTGAAGTGTCTTCCACAAGCCAGGGAAAAAGTTATATCAGAAAATTTAATAAAATTATATGTATGTATATGCAAAATACACGGGTGGTTCTGTGGCTGTGAGATAAAAAAAAAATGGTCTAATTTGTGTTGTCGTTTTTGGTGGTGTTGATTGTTTAGTAATTTGGTGCATTTCGCTGAAAAGGCCAAACTGCATGGATGAATACATTTTAAATTTATTTTATTAGGTAGAAAATAACACATAATATAATAAAAGCGCAGTTTTTATGTTTTTATATTTTTATTGTTGATACCTACGCTCTGCGGCACTGTCTCTTTAACAGGTCACGAGCCGCCACGGGCCTAACCACCCCTAGATTTACATTCTTGTAATTTAACATTTAATTCAAATGTAATTTATTGAATGTAAAATGAATCATTATTTCGATCAAGAACTTATAAGGTATTGAGTTCTTATTTTGAAACATTTGTATTTCGATTAAAACTCAAATTTAATATTGGCATTTTTTATTGGTATTTTTCCTTAAACATAAAGGCCTGCGTTTCTTCTTTATGATGTGAGTAATGATACATACTAGTTAATAAAAATAAACCCTTACATTTGTTTAAAAAAAACGGGTTTGTTATAATTTACTATAAGATAAAATATGATTCATTTTCTAGTTTTATGAAGTCGTTCTTTATCTACGAACTTTAAATTCTGGTTATTTGTAGATTGTGTTATTGATTGCATTAAGGAGAATTTCGATAGCAAGTCAGCGCAAGGGCAGAATTAAAAATAAATGTATTGTCTTATCAATTACCATTAATCTTTAATACCCATATTCCATGAAGAGTTTTTAATTTAAAATAGTTTACAAATAAGGGTTCAAGAGTCGAACGTCTGGGTTGTGTATCTTGAATGCATTTTAACGATTTTCTTTAAATTTAGAAATATGTAATAATAAATTTAAATATAGGTATATACTATATTTTATACTAGAGCCCTGCACGGGCCGGAATTTCACGACCCGTCCCGAGCCGAAAATTTGCGACTCGGCCCGGTCCGGCCCGTCAACCAAACAGCCCGGCAGGCCCAGAAGGCTCGAAAAAAAATAATTAGGACTTGAAATTTACAAATATTTCCTTTAAAAAAAAGCACATAAGTAAACCCAGGCTGACCCGAAAGTCCGGTAAGCCCGATAGACCTGTCAGGCCTGACCTGTCAGGCCTGACCTGGCAGGCCCGGAGAGCCCGACAGAAAAAAATTGTTGTCCGAAAGCCGGAACCTTTATTGATTACGTGGCCCAGCCCGACCCGAGAGTCGGGCCGCGTCGCGTTAAAGCCGAAGATAAAAACCTGGCCCGTGCAGGCCTCTACTACAGTGGCGTAGCCAGAAAATATGCTTTTTTCTGGTGTAAGGGACAGTCGGGACTACATGTATTTCATGATATTGTCGCGTATCAAAATGATAGGCGACGGGAACGTGTAGCTTAGATGATTTGAAATTACGTTTTAATTTATTTAATTTGTTATGCCCTATATTTAGTTACTAAAACACCAAAGATTTTTAATAGTTTTATTTAAGCGAAGCAAAGCAAAGCAATTGACGATTACATAATAATGAATAAAATAGAAGTTTTTAGAAATAAAAATAAAGTTCTTAAATTAGTAAATTTAGAGAGTTTTCTCTAAAGAAGAGTTGCTTCCTTAAAACTCACATACGAGGCTATTTGTTCTAAGTTCAAGAAAAACAACTTTCGCTTTAGAGTCAACTCAGGCCAAAATAGAAATAAACAATTTAACAATTTAAATAAACATGATCAAGATCACTTACTCACTGGTTGGAAACTGCTCTAATCTGAGATTGTGTTTCTACATCTTTACTTAAATGACCAAATGGGCAGAGGTTACCCTTACACTTGAAAATGTTAAACAACTCCACTGAGTAAGTGTCTGTTTGAGTTTTTATAATGTTTTGTAACTCTCACCAGATGGGAGAAGGGGTTCCTTTTTTGCTATGTCAGCAATTTATTAAAAGAGGGGATTTCCCTGGATGGACTATTCAAAATGGAACCCTTTATCCCAACCAATTAAAACAATTATTCTTATTAACTTTCGTCTACAAACTCCTCCTACAAAACTAGGAATGTCCTTGTCCTTGTTCTACACACTATCTTTTCACTACACCTATTCTTATCAGCAGACTCAACACCTATTAAGCGTCTTAGCACCACAGCAAAGTATGAACCGATTAATTCATCCTTAAGGGTACCAATCCATATCCGACAATATTGTTCCTAGTGAAGTAGATGAAAAATTTTTGGGGCCACGCCCAAAGTTCGTTTTAAATTTACCTAACTACTATCAAATTTCGAAAATTAAATTATTACCTTTCCCCCTCTGCATGGTGGAATTAAATTTGTTTTTGTAAATGTTTTATTTTTTATTTTTTTTTGATATCTATTCTTAGCTTTATTTAAAAAAAAAACATTTTTTGTGAAAAATATGAATATTGGTGCCAATCCAAAATTTTAACATAAGACTTATGTACGACTCTAACCAGCGTTTTTCGGGCTCGGTTCTTCATGATTAAAAATAAAGTAAATATCGCTCAACCACGCCAAAATTGATAATTTTTTCAGAAAACCTGTATTTTAGGAGCGTAGATTTAAGAGCAGTTTTTGATGCAAATGCTTAGGTTTCAAAATATTCCTTCGTTTTGTATATTCATAATAAAGCATTCTCGTTTCTTCCCGCACTATTTTTTTTTATTATAAATTATCACACTTCTTCCATAAAAAATATTACAATTAAAATTTTTACTTTAATTTTTCTCTTTGAAAATAAATACCTAATTGTTTTTTGTTTTAGTTGTAAAAATATTTTATTGCATTGAGTTATATTTTTGTTGATTTAAAATAGCTCTAAAAAAGGGAATGGAACAGACAAGTATATTATAATAGAAAAATGCTATAAAATATTCTTTTTACTCCTATTCCCATAAGATTGCATCATAAATCAATAACGAAAACGATATGGGTCCAAAACCTTAATCTCTATATAAAACAGAACTTTTAGAAGGAAAAGTTTAAAAACTAAACGTTTTCTACAAAACTTTTGCAATCTAAGCCAATAATACATTATTTAAAAATTATAACAGTCTAAGCTTGAGACGAAAAATTAGGTTACAATTAGACCGAGCTCCTAGGCCCAGGGGGGGGCTACTATATACCTTTTTCATAATAAGTTAATATACGACTCGAAGGGGCAGTGATACCAACTAAACATACTTGACATATCAAGTCTCGATCGCCCCCTTTTCCTCTTTTAATCCTTTATATCATCACATTCCGGTTTCTGTGATAGATACTTTTAAAAGTTGTATGAAATAGAGGAAAAATAAAATGGACACAACTATCCATTGATTGAGCGGTTTTAACACTCCGATTACACTTAAATCTTATCCCCTTTACAAATTATATATTTTAGGGCGTTAGAACCCCGTTTTTCTCGAAAACGCTTAGTTTTTGAAATATTCCTTCTTCATTTCTTTTATTATTTGTTATTTATTAAAAAAAATGTGTAACTACAACGGAATTTTAAAACAAATTGTTTTATTACCTATTAATACATTCAGTTCATCCCTGTTGCCAAATTTACAAATAAGATGGATACAGGCAAAGTATGTATTTAGAAAGCGTAGATATTTATAAAACGTTATACTGTCCTCTGAAAATACTGGTGTGGCAGCGGAGCATTTAGTTAAACGGTATCTATTTGAATATACATTACACCCGTATTATGGTGTGATGCGATCATAAACTTTACTACTACTTAGCGTTTATGTTTTATCTTGTAACCGCAGCATGGCCCCGCTGTCAACTTTTTATTTCTTTGCTTATTCATACGAATATGAAAGACGAACTACTCACATATAAACATACACTATATTGCTAATACCATAATTCAATGATGACACCACTGTAAGCAGATGATCAGGGGCCGTTGAGTTTGCGCAGATCGGAAATTTGCTTCTTGATGTAAACATTTGACAGGGCCGACTTCCAAAATATTTTTGCAAGCTTTTATTTAAATTCACCCGTTTAGTTCGGGTGTGTACAGTGTACAGTTTATGGTTAAATGAAACTAATTAACCAATATTTTACATACCTTATTCCTGGTATTGAACCGCGATTCGTGCAAAAAAGAATCATGCACTTTTTTCTACCCAACAATAACAAAATGTCTGGTAAAGTTTTATACCTAAATCCGCACCCAAAACTTAAAAATAATATCCACAATCACACGCGGAACATCCAAACGAATACAACGTAAAAAAGATGGAAACAACTATAACTTACAAACTAACAAAAAAAAAATGTCTAAAGTAAAGTTTTATAAATATTAACACCCCAAACTTGGAAATTATAACAACACACGAATGAGCGAAACAAAAGATGGCGACTAATAAGAATATAACGGCGAGCCGGTTCTGTTCAAGAGACCTTGGGTTCTGTTTACGTTCTGTTAGAAATCGTGTGGGTTGCCTAATTTTTTCCCTACTGCGCAAGCGCCACGGCCCCCAACTCAGGTTATTTTGAATCGCACGATGGGTGTATTCTTGCTATGTGCGGCTGCTTGTATTGGCAATATAGTGTATGTATATATGTGGAACTACTAGGCATTAAACTATTGAGGTTATGAAATACTCTACCTCAGGCACCCTGATTTTAAGAATAAATAATTTATTTTATCTTACCTATAGGTACAAATAATTAATTAGATAAAAATTTTATTCATAAGAATGCAGTATACTATTAGTGAATTTTAATATATGTCCTCTGGGGGAGTAAAAATGATAAACTAGTGCATACACGTGGTTCGGATTCTACGTTACTGACATTACCCAGACGATAGGGGATACAATGGGCCTTATAGGCCTAAGTATACTGGCTCTTCCGCCAACAATAACACCGACCAATAACAAAAAAAAAGTCAGACGAAAAAAATTCCATGAAAATAAACATTCTGTTCTATTAGAATTTCAAAAATACACTGGAATTGTTTTCTCTAACTTCGTACAACCCGTTGCACTCTATATGAAAGCGATGAATCACTGACTATAATTTTGGACCTGGAGTATAGATTAAAGAAGTATTTTCATATTTTAGAAAGGCTCCATACAAATAATGTAACTATTAATAAATTAATCATAAGAGTGTTTAAAAATATTTTTTTAAAATTATTATTTGTTTTAGGAACATAGTAAACACAAAGTGCTGGAAAATGGGGTGAAGCATCCAAAAAGTAAAATATTAAAAGAATCGTTCGAGCCACCTACATTTTGGACAGCTGTTTTGACGCAAATTAGTTTTGGTATTCTTATGTTCCTCGGTTTTCTAAGTCAGTTTTTCTATCCTCCAAAAGTTGACCAAGAAAAATGTCGATCAGGATACCCGCCGTTATTTGACAGGTGCGTTATTAAGAGGATTAGTAGCCAAGAAGTTAGAATTTTGTACAAATAATAAATTTTCCCCCCTTTTCACTTAATTTTGATTTTGTCATATAAAACAATAAAGATTTAAATTTTCCACTGTTTCAGATTTTAAATTCTTAAATTACGCACTGAGACAATAATTAAACGCCCTCTGATAAAAACCGGCGAAAATTGTTACCTGCGTCATATCTAGGGACGTTAATCCCGAAAGGTTTTCTAATCCCGGGATTGGATGTACCGCAAAAAAATCAGATAACATCCAAAAACTTTTATTGTGATAACTTAAAACACAAAATTTTACAAAGGGGGAATACAGTATTCACCTGAAGACGACTGGATATACTTACCAGTTGAAACGTTGTGATTAAAAACAAATAAAGACAACGCAAATCCAAAAACTCTACTGCCGTTCAAGTAACGTCATTGTCTCCAACCTTCAAACAGACACTGAATTATTTTATGTTTCAGATTTTCAGCCTTCTATTCAAGATATGTATATAGGCGTATAAGGGATTGCTGGAATTATCCTATCTGTAGTGTCCCTGGGAGCGAAGTGGTCCTTAAAGACAGAATAACAAAAGATTGTGGATGGACGTTTGAGTAAGATATTGTTTTTTAATAACAGTAGAATCACTCAGGTTTACCGTTTAGTCAAAATATGACAGCCTTTGTTTTGAATATTGATATACATAAACAATTAAAACAAATATGTTAAACCAAAAAAAACAGTTTTGCAGTTTAACATGTTAAGCCGGAAACTGTAACTTTTAAATAGAGAATAAAAAACTAAGATAGGGAGATGAAGAGCATTATTCCCTAAGATGAACCGTTCCAATAGTATAGCCTGCCAAAGTTTGAAAATGCCATATTTGAAACGTCAATATCTGAAAAATAATTGAATTTAGACATTTAACATTTTATACAAAATAAACATAAAGTTTTGTGGGGAATTAGAAAATAATATACATATGGCATCCCATTTAAAAAATTTAATTCCATTCCATTAAATTCCATTCTATTAAAAAATGTTTGGTACACCCTACATGTCTGGGGCACCCTCTATATTTGAGATTATTTTTAAAAGATGAAAACCATCAACCTCTACCACTTTTGTGTTTACATTTTTTCTATAAAGTCAACTGTTAAATACAGGTTAATTCCTTAGTTGATACTTTTTTTTTAGCTGTTTTTAGAAGGCATTAAAATAAACATTTTCATATACCTTTTTCAAAAAACTTAGAAGTAGGCGAGATACAGAAGTAAAAAATCTAAGTGCGGGCGTGGTCATCAAAACGTAGCCTGCTATACTTTATGTTGTGGGTATTATCTCTTATTAGTCATACAATTTACGGGTCAGCGGTGAGTTATTTGGCAATACACTGCGGTGTGTTTTTCTGAAGCAAGTTAATTTTAAATTGGTGACACGTAAAAATGGTTCAAAACATTGAACTAGTAGATATGGTGCTAATTTACGGTGAGTGTCGTCCAAGTGCGGCTGCTGCTTCACGATTATACGCAGAACGCTTTCGCTTGCGGGCTCATCCTACACCCAGAAGTTTTCTTAATGTTATTTAACTGGCAAGAAGTGTCAGAACCGTATTTGATCCATATTGTAATAAATGAAAGTATGTACCTTATTTTTTTGAAAAAATGTATTTGAAAATGTTTATTTTATTGCCCTCTATACACAGCTAAAAAAGAGGTAACAACTTAGAAATCACCCTGTAGATATCTTCCACCGGCACACTAAATGGACACCCGGTATATACCAGATGACATGGCATTAATTATGAAATTTAGAACGAAGTCGTAATGGCTATTCAGATAGAAGATTTTTAGTTATTGAGAGTAATAATAACATTAAAGTCTGAGCCCTTTTATAAAATATTTTGTACTTTTTTAATACCAACGCGGTTTTGCTTGAGGAGGCCTAGGCCATTCTGTAGAAATACGTTTATATTTTATTACGAAAATATGCAAATATACGATATTTCAAACGATGGCATTTAAGTCAATTGTAGGCTAATAATTAATATAAAAAGACAGTTTAAAATTTCATGTAGAACCCAGAAATGTAATAAAATATAGGGTATTTAATTTGAAATGAGAAATATGAGTTTATTTTTACAATGAAAAAAAATTTTCCATGTAAATTCCAGTAACGTTTTTGTTTAACATTTTTTAAATTTGCTTCATAGATTCACTGGTACGAAAACGAAGTGTCTTAACATGGCATCTTACAACTATCTCGGTTTTGCCGAGTCTTCGGGACCTTGTGCAGAAGCTGCCATAGCTTCCATATATGACTACGGGATAAGTTCTGGAGGTACACGGACTAAGTATGGTACCACTGCACTTCATAATGAGCTAGAACAGCTTATGGCTGAATACTTGGGTAAGTTATCACACCTCTATATACGCAAATCTATTTTTAACCGTATTTACTAAAATAAATGAAACTACCTTATTATAACAATAATTCACGATTCCTTAACCAGTTGGTAAATACATTTATTGAAATTATTTTATTAATTAACATGTTTTGCTTAAGTGATATTATTTTTGTCATATTTTCAAAACACAAAAATTGAGGCAGATAATTTTACCACTCTTTTCTACAATCTTAGATATGTTCCTAATATTTTGTTTTTCGAATCATACCATTATCTTATTTCTCTTAACAGCTGTTCAATTTTAAATAAATACTGATTATACCTATAACTTTTTAAATATTGACAACAACCAAATTAATTAATCAGTGAAAAAATTTTAATAGTGTGTATGTCCATTGTCCACCCCTCGCAACAATGGCAGCTCTCAGTCTTCGTAGCATCGAATCAATTTAGTTATTCTTTCTTGAGGAAGGATAACTTGATATTCCTCTACCAGTTCCAACCTTAGATCTGTCACAGTTCGTGACGGCAAAGGACGACACCTCTTTTGGGTTCATCCAGGAAATGTTTAATGGGGTTTAGATCCGTACTGCTTTTTCGGGCCATTCCAATCTTTACAGACCAACCTCATTTACTCACTTTAGGTGCAATGAGGGGTGTAGCATTATCATGCATCAAATATTTAAAGAGGCATACACGAGCGTTCATGTATTAATACATCGACGCGCAAAGTGCAAAAAAAACCTAGCTTGTATAGATAGTTTTTGTCTCGAATATGTATGCGCATTCAAGAAGTGTGTCGCACTTCTTCAACTCGCATAAGTGCGCGTCGATGTGCGACTGAGTGTGGGCCCGGCAAACATCTACGTGGTGTATTTTTTAATGATCAGTGAGGTAGGACAAAATATTAAATTTAAAATTTAAAAAGTTGTGATTTGTCTGGCGAACAGGGTGTTGTTTTTTTGTAATTAGCACTGATTGTGAACAAATAATGCCTAGCAATGTCATTTATGCCACAGTCAGATATCTTCAGAAGCACTAGAAATTTCATTAATTTTTAAAAGACGTGTGATTGACCACCAAATTGTATAACTTAAGACACCCTGTATGTATATTTTAAGACAGTAACTTTTTTTAGGTGTCGAAGATGCCATTACTTGTGGCATGGGCTATGCCACTAACGCTTTAAATATTCCTACGTTACTTGAACCAGGTTGCCTTGTTATAAGTGATGAAAAAAATCATGCTAGTTTAATTTGGGGTATAAAACTTCCCGGAGCGATTGTTAGAGTGTTTAAACATAATGGTAAGTACTTTTTTTACCAATTTTACAAATAGTGTCAGATAGTATTCCATATTTCTAAGAAGAAAAATTCAAATCGGCTTTTCCAGATCTACAATACGTGGTAGCATTTAATAGAACTTTTGTGGTAATTAAGGTATATTCTGGTATTTTCTTTTCAATTCAAATATTGACTGTTTGGATAGAATTTTCATAAATAAAAACAAATTTTGTATGAGTGGTTGCGCGTATGTAGGTAGTTTCCATGCAAGAGTACATACAGCCCTCAGTTATGTTATGAAACTTAAACCGGCCAATTATAGGTGCTTTACGTCAGCACACATGTTATTCCAGAATATCTTTAAATGCTTTATAGGTTTTGTTGTTCCTTTTCATATTCAATTTTGAAATTAATTTTTCGATATATTAGAAAGATTTTTTAACATAAGTAATTAAAAAATCGTTTGACAAGTCCCTTATCGAGAATAGCAACATTTGTAATTTCATTTCTCTTGTATTTGTAGATATGAGCGAGCTAGAGGAAGTTTTAAAAGAATCTATTTATTATGGACAGCCCAACCAACCTAAAGGTGCCTTTAAACCATGGAAAAAAATAATAATTGTAGTGGAAGGTGTTTATAGTATGGAAGGATCTATTGTTAATCTTCCGAAAGTTATAGAACTTAAAAAGAAGTATAAAGCATATTTGTATCTGGACGAGGCCCATAGCATAGGTAAGGTCAATCATTAAAAATTATGAACTATTCTACTAGTGCGACAAAATAAAACAACTTCTGTGCGTTTTTCACTGAAAAAGTTTTATTTTACTCTTGGAAATCGAAACCAGGGCCTCTAGTTTTCCAGGCGAACTCTCTACCAATATTTAAATTGATGTTCCTTAAGGAACAATTTTAGGACCATTATTTTTTTTATATTTATATTATTGATTTATTTAGTATAATTTGCTATGGGGAAATTCATAGATTGGCAAATGATACTGCTAATTTTTAAAGCAATACAAATTGGGACAACTTAAATACCAGAATTTAAAAAAACAATGAATAAAAAATAGGTTTGATAACACTTCATTAACAATTAATTTTGTTAAAACAAATTACTTTAAACCTAAATAGCATACCACAAAATATGAATAGTGTTAAAATAAATTATGACATTCAAATTTTAAAAGTTAATTAAGTAAAATATTTAGTAATCATTTTTGACAGTGGAATTTTTAAGTAAAATGATTGATTAGGTTACTACTACCAATTTTTAGAAACTTAAATCAAATCAAATCAAATATGCTTTATTGTAATGTAACAAAACAACGTTTGAATGTAAAACATCTGGAAATATTATATTACATATTCATTAGATACTCATTTAAATTACGGAATTTTAGGTTATGAAGGAATAAGTAGAACTTTAGTTAAAATATTTAAAAAATTACAAAAAGTGTTTCTAAAAATTATATTTAATAAAGATTATTTTTATCCTTCAAAATAATTATATTCAGAAACAGAAAAGATTAACGTCAGACAACTGTACATTTACAATATAAATGGCTGCTGATGACAAATACTGCTTTGTAATTGGTACATTAAGAAATCGATATGGAGTTAGGGGTAATAACCCTTTAAACCTGCTAGAATAATATGTGTCTCAGAGAGAACATTGTGTTTTTCTCAATGATGATGTGTCAGATTTCGGACTGATTGAAAATGGAGTACCCCAGGGGTCCATTCTTGGGCCTCTTATTTTTGTGATATATATAAATGACCTGTTTTCCTTTCTCTCTCCCTATGGATGCTTTTGTTTTGCAGATGATTCAAGTCTGTTGTGTCGTTACAAAAATATCCAAGACTTAAAATTAATTAGTTTTCTTCTAGCTAAGAGGGCCGATGTATGGTTTACACAAAACTGTCTAAAACTTAATAAAAATAAAACTCAAGATATGATAGTTTCAACAGGTCGTGACGTTGTGGAGGGTCAGAGTGTGAGGGTGCTGGGTTTATTAGTCGACAACACTCTTAGTTGGACTCCTCATATCGAGTCTCTGCGGAGCAAGTTGTCGTCGGCAATTTTTGTTATAAGAAAATTAAGGGCACTTCTAGATTACCAGTCAGTGATAAATATCTATTATTCACTTTTTCACGCCCACCTTTTTTATGTAGTCATTTTGTGGGGAAACTCATCCAATTCCTTACGTATTATTAGATTTTTTTAGAGAAAAAAGATGTGAGAGTTTTTGCGGGTGTTAGTGTGCTGGACTACTGCATGCCACATTTCATTAATTTGAGAATTTTGACGCTGCCATCATTCATAAAAATAATTTTCAGCTTAATTCAGACCAGGTCGGCTAATTTTATTAGACCAAACCAGACTAAATCTGTAAATAGCTCGCTCAAAATGAAGCTTTACACTGTGCTTCCTGCAACGGTTGAAAACTACAGTGAAAAAAAAAAAATTGTGGTTAAAAAATTTCTTGAATTACATGCTTTTTACTCAGTGAAAGAATACCTTGATGTTGTAAATTCCCGAATTTCAACATTTGATTTATAACTTGTGTTTATTAATAATGTGCAAAGTGTGTTTTTATTTTTTCTTACACAAGAATATGTGTTTAAATATACATTTTTATGTAGCATCTCTCAACGGTGCTTTATATTTTATATGGCTTGCTACAATTTGTAATTTACAAAATGTGGTCAAATAAAAATATGTCCATGTGACTCTAAAAATGACATTGCTGGTGGCATTTAACGTGTGACTCAATGCTTTTTGCCATCAGCCTCCATACGGAATCACGTGGTTTGGATTCCCTAATATCCATAAAACCTAAAATAAATAAAGTCCATTGACAAAATTTTTTAAAAATATTTAGGTACCTATTTACCAAAGAAAATTTTAAGAAATCAAAAAAAATATAAGATCGAAATAAAAACATAAATAATAAAAATAAAATGGCAAATTTCAGTCAAAATTATCTTTTATAGGTGCAATGGGAAAACACGGTCGGGGCGTATTAGATTATTTCGACTGCGATCCCAAAGATGTTGATATCCTTATGGGGACCTATACAAAGAGCTTTGGTAGTGCTGGAGGTTACATTGCTGGATCAAAGGTAGGTCAATTTAGAACTATAATCAATTTCCCACATAAATAACGGCCATTTGATGACAAGCTGTCATTTGGACAGTCTAAAACTTGCATAGAATTTCTGTTTCCAACCACGATGCACCACCCGGTATATGCATATTAGCATTCAGTAAGAAATGTGATATCGGCAGAATTCAATTACTTTTTACTGGTAGATAATTTGTATTAAGGAGGCATAGGCACGGTAGGTTTTGGCTCATAGACCCATAGAAGTCATATCATTAACGTATGCGTAAGTCGATGTATTTCGCTACCTTGCAACATATGCAATCGAAATCAGAAACTATAAAAAATTTACCAGAAAAACTTAATAATAATATTCTGATTATATTATTATATGTTATAATTTAGAGCTCGACGGCGACGAATATCTATCTCTATCTATTTTAGCAGTATTAATTTAGTCTTAGTATATAAGACATCTTCAGGTAGTTAGAAAATAATTTTCCTTTCATGTTTATTGTGGTCCTACCACCTGACAAGGATCTAGACATTATAATTTTATAAAGTAGAGGGTTTAGCGTCCGTATAAGTAAATAGAAAAAAGTTTTTTAGCGGCAGGCGGAGTGTGCATCTATCTTTTGCTTTGGCTATATCTTTTGCATTGAGTTGATTCCTACTGATGACGTTACTGGGTTTTCATCGCGTTTTTATTTCTTAAAAAATGCCTTGAAAGAAAAGTCTCGCTGTACTTGGAGTTGCTTACAGGTTATGGCTTTCTGATGAGTTCTAACAAGAACGAAACAGCCTGTCATTGTCTACTTGTTCCCCAGGGAACCCATTACCTTTGGCGTCCCTGTGTACTTTAATGCAAAAGAAAGATGCACCACTTTGTCCGCCTGCCGCTAAAAACTTTTTTCTGTTATAATTTTATAATAATTAATAACCACAAGAGAAAATGCAAACTTTGATTTTACCGTTATCTACCAGGGATTACTGTTTGTTGACTAAGTATTAGCTAGGTAATAAAATAATTTTATATTGCGTACTATCTTTTTATTTATAACAAAACAATTACCGTGCGATTTTAAATTATATCGAATAATAAATATTATTGGCTTTATAAATAATATATCCTGTGTCTATGGATTTCTGTTTTTTGCTCTATCTGTAACTGTTCCTACACTTTTGTCAAGGTTGTAAAAAAAATCTGAATTTTCAAACGTTCATATAAAAAAATGAGACATGCATTTGCTCATATTTTCATCATGTAAATAAATTTATTCTTAGCAAAATTGACTCCAAATCATCAATATGAAACAAAACCAGTTAAAAAATGTTTGATATCTATATTGCAAATAACTAAAAAAATATCTACCGCAAACAAGTCACCCATTTTGAAGTATCAGCCCGGTCCCGTCCACGGTTATTGAAAGGCTACTTCCTTATAGTCTTTTTATTCAAAGATTATTTTGAAGTAAGTTTTGTTTGTCAAATCATGACAAGATATCAAGGTTTGGCAAAGCCGTCTAAAAATCAACTATTTTGGTTTGTTATCGACTATACCGTTGATTTGTTTATTTACTCTTCAAGTCGCAACATATTTTTTTTGCTGGGGTTGGCGGAAGAGCCAGTATACTTAGGCCTATATAAGGCCCATTGTATCCCCTATCGTCTGGGTAATGTCAGCCAGACGGACCTACAGCTTAACGTGGAATCCGAACCACGTGTATGCGCTAGTTATCCTTTTTGCGCTCCCAGAGGTCCTTAGCGCCCTTCTCGGTCCCGATATTAGGAATCACTGGTAGCATACTGCATTCTTTTATCCACAAAATTTCAGACATACTTTTTTTTATTATGCGTATGCCCACTCCAGGGATCGAACCCGGACCGCCTCGGTCGAATGTCAGTACCTCACCTCTGAGACACTGCCGCGGTAAACTCGCAGCATACTGTAACCTGTGTCTTCTGCGAGTTAAACGTCTATTTTAATTTTTTTCACTCACTTCGTAAATACCAGAAGCAGTGACGTTTTGTGCTGTTTCTGACCAGAAACTTTTATGGCCTGGCCCATGCTAGTTAACTAAAAAAACAAATGCTAAATAGTATTAATAAGTAACAATACTTAGGCCTTTTTAAAGTTTAATATTGCAGTTTTTTTGACATATTAGGACAAGTCACTGATTTAAAATTTTCTATTTAGCCTATGGCAACATAAGCATTGTATTTATTGACAAATCCGAAAAATAGATTGTGTTTTTTTTTTAAAAACTTCTATGTCATTTAATGTTGATGTGTTTTTATATAATTTCGGGCTAAGCATCTAGATAAGCTAATTTTATGTTACTTTAGCATCACTAGAATATTCATGTATAGTCTCGCCTTTTTTTTAATTCGGATAGGACTAGTTTTATCTGAAAGCACTAAATATTTAACGAAATTCCCAGGAATATAATGGATTTGGAGCGAAAACTTCCCGATTTAATACAATGAAAAAATTCCTTTTTAATCAGACAAAATTACGCGTTTTCATTGGCTAGTTGAAGAATGAGGCAAGTTTGCATATGACCAAATTGATGGATAAAACAAGTTTGAAGTCCTGAAGTTCATAAGTTAAAACCTGGTTATCATATTTACAAAGAAACAGGAAGAGACTGATGCCATGTGGGCGCTGAGTACATGGCTATTACCGTAAACTTTTTAAAATATAATTCCTTTTCATAACTCAAATACTATCCTTACAAAATTTACTCATCATATAGTATAAAAATAATAGTATGATAATACAAAAATTTATTGTGCAGGAGTTAATAACTTATCTCAGGGAACACAGTACGGCTTCAACGCATGCGTGGGCTATGTCTCCTCCACTAGCCGCGCAAATTATATCGGTTTTAAAAATGCTTATGGGAAAAGATGGAACTAATGAAGGACAGAGAAGAATTGAAACTTTGGCACGAAATACAAGGTACGATTTTTTAAACCAATTTCTAGGTTATAGTAACACTCCCCGACTCCCTGTAAATAATCAACATCTTATTCATTAATTTATTTATATGTTCCATTTTCACGTTTTACCAATTTAAAGTCACAAAATACTCGTATTATAACATAAAGACCCTGCTACTAGTTGACAACTAACTGACTGGTACACTGTGTGATTTATTAGAAGTGAAATAAACATACTTTATTAGCGATACATAGGACTGGATTAGGATTTTTAGAATTTTATTTAGGAATAAAATTATAACGACCTAAAGTTCTCGATTTTTACCAATTAGGATTTAAAATCTAGTTGCTCAGTGCTTGCCAATTATCATTATCTTTGTTCAGTGCTTGCTGTAACAAAAATAATTAAAATACATTTTATGTTGTTTTAGATATTTTAGAATGAGACTTCACCAAATCGGCGTTATAATTCATGGTAATGAAGATTCACCTGTTGTTCCTATTTTAGTCTATCGTTATTCGAATATTGCGTAAGTATAGTTTTTAAACTTTACTAAACAACAACGCAACGCAGTCTATTCTACTTTTACTCGAAAATAATTCGTTATTTACTTCATCACAGGGCCGTGCCAAGAGGTGGGTGAAGCACGCCATTGCCTCGGGGTGGCGCGATGTAGGGGTGGCCTTGAAATCCGTTAACTGACAACCGAGAATAATTTTTTAAATTTTATATATTGATCATTTAACTCTAATTATGTACAGGGTGTCCCATAACTTATGGGCCGTAGAGTAACTGGAGATACTAGCCGATTACGATTAAGTCATATAAGTTTTTTCGGATTGTTACTCGTTCTAGAGATACAGGGTGTTGAAAGTAAAAGTTTATTTTCGAAAATAAGCCATAATTTTAAAACAGTTTCATGAATCGAATTGAAAGTTGCCAATATTATGTTTTTATGAGCAAGAAATAAGAATTTGTAAAAATTTTTAAGTTTCAAACTAGATGGCGCTAGTTGCATACACTGGGCTTCATAAATCTATGATTTTTTTTCTTACCTGTGATATTAGGTGTTTTTCAATTATGGTTTCTTAAAGAAGGGCATTTGCTGAGTCAAAAAGGTGTACTTGATTGATCTTAATATCTGTAACGGTTTTCGAGATATTTCCCTTTAAACATCCCAAAGCATAAAAAACATAGTACATAATTAAATTAATATTTTAATTATCAAAAAAAAAACTTATATGACATAATCGACTTAGATTGATGTTTAGTATCTCCAGTTACTCTACGACCCATAAGTTATGGGACACCCTGTATATAAATTAGAGTAAAAATTAGACAAACGCCAGTGTTTGCCAAAGTAAAGATTTTAAAATTTTAGGAGTTAATAAGTGTGTAAATTGCCCTTTTTCGGCCAATTCAAACCTTTAAATGAAAACCTGTCATTTGTATTCAATGCTTACGTTCTATACAAAATTTTGTTTTTAATGACATATCACATTTGTTTTAAAAATGGCCGCTAGATCAATTTTTCTGTTTTCCTAAAAGGGCCATACCGTTGGTAAAATAAGGTAAGTAAGTGGTAAAGAGTAGGTCATGGAAACGTTAAAATGGTTTATTTCAACCTGCTTTATAATATCAAATTAACTTGCCTGAGAAAATGTATCCGTTAGGGCTGCTATTTTATTTACAACCTGCTATTTAAAAAAATAAAGAGGAATTTTTCGAAGTTATTAAATCTTTACTTCTAGAAATACGAAAAAAAAAATGGTCACCCTGTATACAGGGTGATTCCTAAGTTGATACTTAAGCTGTGTATAGAAGGCATTAAAATAAACAACATTTTCAAATACCTTTTTTGAAAAAACTCAAAAGTAAAGTACTTACATTCATTTATTACACTACGAATCGGTTTTACCTAACTTGCTGGTTGAATAACATTAAGAAAGTTTGTTTAAAGGTTGGAGACAATGACGTTTCTTAAACGGCAGTAGAGTTTTGGACTTGCATTCCTTGCATAAGCCTTCATTAGATATGAGAAACGTCTGGAAACCCTTGTTAAGTAAATGTAATCTTAGAATAAGACCACCCAAGAGTTAGACGCATGATTCATCGAGCATGGCGTCATCGAGCATGACTCATCAAGCATGACTCATCCAGTTATGCATCATCACCTAGCAACACGCATGACTCCACCCACTAGTCATGCGTCACAGCACCTGCCTAGTATAAATAGAGCTGTAGTTACCGTACTTATTCAGTATTCACCTGAAGACGACTGGAGATGCTTACCAGTTGAAACGTAGTGATTCTAAACAAATAAAAACAATGCAAGTCCAAAACTCTACTACCGTTCATTAAGAAAGTTTCTGGGTGTAGGATGAGTCCGCAAGGGAAAGCGTTCTGCGTACAATCTCGAAGAAACATCCGCACTTTTACGACACTTACAGTAAATTAGCACCATATCTACTAGTTTATTGTTTTCAAATTTTACAATTTTCACGTATCACCAATATAAAATTAACTTGCTTTAGAAAAAAATACCGCAGAGAGATAAGAAAAACAACAGAAAATATAGCCGGGCTATGTTTTGATGACCAGGCCCGCACTTAGATGTTTACTTCTCTATCTCGCCTATTTTTGAGTTTTTTGAAAAAAGGTATTTGGAAAAGTTGTTTATTTGAATGCCTTCTATACACAGCTAAAAAAAAGTATAAACTTAGGAATCACCCTGTAAGTATAGGCATAAAATATCAACTCCAGGATGCTTTGTTCATTTTAGTTACGTGGTCAGAACATTAATACAAGAAAAAATAGCGACAGTAGGAGTGGGATACCCTGCAACACCGTTATATGAAGGTAGGATAAGGATATGTCTTTCCGCCGGCCATACCAAAGAACAACTAGATTACGCGTTAGAAGTGATAAAAAAGGTGGCAGACCACATTGGCCTTAAGTACTCTCGAAAACCCCGTGATCTCACGCCTATAAACTACGATGAAATAAAAGTTTATCAGGATTTATAAAGACGATAATTTAACTGTAGAAGATTGATAATCAGATCTACGTTAGATTTCTAGTTATTAAAAATTGAAAACTTTGTTAGTAGTTAATATAGATAAATTAATTTTGTTTTGGTTATACAAGGTGGTTCTTTTCCCTTAATTTACCAACATATTATACAATCAGATCACCGTCCAGATGTTTAAAAAAAGCTACGAGTTATATAAGAAACATACACAAAATTCCAGTCCTAAATATCATAGCATATTAACTTTTGCGAAGTGTTCCGGATCTTGCGCTACTGATATTTTTTTTCATTTTATGCATAATGACAAAAAATATCAATGTTCAATATAAATTCAAAAATATGTTCCGAGACGTCACATCACAACTTAATTTTAATTAGAAAACGGCACTTTAATCAAACATACACAAGTAAAATATAATTATTTATTTATTTACAGGTAACAGTACATTACAGAATCATAGATTCTAAATGGTACCTAATATGACAACAAAGTCACTATACACTATAAAACAAATCATTGTCTCTATAATGCCACAACACCAAATCTAAAAAAAAATCACAATTTACAAAATGTCTGTTGTAGTTACTTAACATCTTATTGATAAAAGCACGTCGACCATAATTTGTTATTTGTCTGTTCAAAAAACAACTGGAGCTGTCTGGTTCTCCGGACCGGGACACGGAATGAGACTGAGTGAAGTAACCACTCGCAGTTTATCTGGCCATTGACTACTTTGTATAAAAAGACCAAAAGTGCTTTATTTCTCCAATGTTCAAGTGATTTTAGGCCACATAGGAGGAGTTTAGTTTCATAAGGAACGCCTTGATATGAAAAGTGAAATTTAAAAAGCAGACATGTTGTAAATTTATTATGTACCCTTTCCAGTCTGTTAATGTGACATTGATAATGTGGGCTTCATATTACAGAGCAATACTCCAAAATACTACGCACCAAACAGTTGTAGAGGGCTGTCAACGCCTTGATGCCAAAAATATGCTTTGTGTGTCGTTTTATAAAACCCAGCAGCCTAAAACTTTTGAGAATGATGTTGTCTATATGTACCGGGTGGTCAACTAAGAATGACCGGCCATATCTCAGAAACTAGTAATCTTACAGCATCCGGGTAAATATTATTATGACAAAAGTGCCTAAGAGAAAATGCTGGAAACTATTTTTAAGTTCCGCATTTGGCCGCAAGAGGGCGTAATTGAAAAGTAAATTTTAAAATTTTACATATCCGAAAATTCCACATTAAGGTATATCTTTGATAACACCATTAAAAAGCTTGGACAATTATGCATCATTTTGGTCTTATGCTCATTGGCATACCAACTTTAATGAGAGGGGGGTAAGCTGTTGAAAGTGTAATCAGTTAAATCGCTGTAACTTTTAAACGACTTATCCGATTTTAGCAAACTAAAGACTGTTTGGAAGAGAAATGTATGCACTTTCACCAATCCTATTTAGTTGTCCATAATAGTTCTCAAAAAAAAATGCTAGAGGGCGCAATTTGCAATAATAACACATTTTTTGATTTTATTCCGAAAAAATAAATCATACGGCATAATCGTGATAGTTGGTTGATGTTGAGCGGCCCTTATAAAACCCATGTTGTTCAGATATGATGTAGTGTTTGTAGGTGTTAAAAAGTTCATCACTTACGATTGCCTCAAATTCTTTTGGTATAATAGATAATAAAGAAATCCCTGGATAATTTTCAATGTCATTTCTGTCGCCAGATTCAAATTCAGAGGCATCAGGGTGTAGATATGTCACTGAATATATTTTTGAAAATTAGTATATGTATTCAAGTTTTATTTCTACCTACTAATTTTTTTTTATCTAACTCGTGCGGTTTTTAAGATTTGGGATCTGTCTGAACTAGCAGTTTAAAAGGCGAATTTTTACTAACTTAAAACATGTTGGCTGTTCCCATCTTTACAATATTTTTTTTATAATGATGGCAGAATTTACCCGTGTGCGAAACATTTTTATTATTCGATTTCAACAAATAATCCGCATCATCAGAAATCCCAAAAAACAATTAGTGGCGTTCGTCTTTAGGGGTTTGGCGGAAAGTAAAAAAAAAACTACATCTCAAAACTGTTTCGAAGTTTTGTATTAAGACTAAATTTGTATTAAGAGCAAATATTAGTCAATATGTCATCACGAACAAATGGTGCATTTCCACCGCATCGCGCATACTGTACCTGCGTCTGGCGATGGCAATAAAATTTATTTTTGTATGCGGGGATCAGTGGAGATTTTGAAAGTATGGGCGGCTCTTAATAAATAAACATGTATGCCTTTTTATTAATAATAATTTGATTTGAGAGTTCAGCATCTTATTAAGAAAGGCAACTAAGAAGTATAATTTGAAGTAATTGTGTAGTGCCCTTAATATTATTTTACATTAAAAATTGCCTTATGGGCACAGGCGTAACTAGAGGGAGCTTAGCCCCTTTCCCCTGCCGAGATTAGCCCCCCATAGACCAATTTGTGTCTTTACATCTTTTTCTATACAGGGTGATTCACGTTGAGTGGCCTATTAGAAGATCTCGGAAACGAGTAAACTTATCTTTCTAAAATTTTGATAGCAGGCATAATTGGCTTTGAGCTTTTAAAACATATTTTGACGTTTTTATTACTTCCGGTTATACCGGAAGTTAATGCCAACTTTGCTATTTCATATGGAACACCCTGTATATTTTAGCATTTTTGATTACCTTTTTAAAATCTAAATAACTTTTGTTAATAATAATCTATTCCTATCTCTAACGGTTTTTGAGATAGGAATTATAAAAGGATTTTTTTGTGTAAAAACGCTCCGAGAAGAAAGTTTAGTAACTCTGAAACTAATAAAGGAAAACATTTTAAATATTGTAAGCTTTTAAGTAATCCATAGATCTTAAAAGCGGTCGTAGATTTAAAATGCACGGCGTTGTGTTCAAGGTTGAAAGCAGTAATTTCCCGGTAAACTGCTGCACATCAGGAAAGCATGTAGGGATTCCAAGCGCGGGATGGCTACCATTTTTCGATCCCGGGCTTACATAAAGCTGATCTTAAAAATTCCAGGATTGTTTATTTGCTTCGGGATTACAATCTCTAGTACTGACACATTTTTAATTTGGCCAAAACAAGTTTTTGTTTTTTTTCAAAATTTGTCTTTTTAATTCTAAACATTTTTTTAGTAAAAGGTTTTTATAACTTTATTTAAGGTTATTTTTTTAAATTTCCCATCAAACCCTCGAACCAAAATCCAACAATAAAAAAGTTTCCCATATTCTGCGTAAATTCTGCTTATCACTGTATGTATATTTATAGTTTATTTTTCTAATAATTTATAAAATATATATTATTCTTATTTACAGTATTCCATTAAGGTATTAAAATGGTGTAAAATATAGGGTGTTTGGAAATTACATGTACAACATTAAATGATAAACTCATGACGTTAAAATATCATCAAGCCAGCTTAGTTCTATTTGACATTGCCTCGTTTATCACGTAGATAGCGTCAAATATAAACACTTTTTATGTTTTTCTCACATTTGAAAACTATAAAATGATATTTTCTAGTAGTGTAGTTACCAGTTTAAAAATCAACTTAGTCAAAAAATTATTAAAATCAATTGGCACAATTTTAAGAAATTTGGGAAAAATTAATATCTACATAAGACCATTTCGAAGATAACTAAGTTGGCTTAAGTGTGGACCTATTTTGACGTCGTTGAGCACGTATTTTTCGAACACCTTGTATATTAAAAACTACTTGTTTTTAGTAATATTTTTACTTATAATAGTAAACTGAATAGTGTTTAACCTAGAATGCTTTTAAGCTTTTCTTAACCAATTTTTAGGGCGACTTTTATTATCACTCTCCGTTTTCATGCTACAACCATGTTTATCTAAATTTTAATGCTGCCGTTTTATAGTGCTCGTAATGCTTACAAAAAGTGAATCTGTCAATATTTTTCTATTATTTATAAGGAATTACCAAGCCGGGTTTCCACATAACATCTCAAAAGCTCATTTATAGACACTCTGATAAACTCCCGTATAGATTTACTTACAAACTGCATTTTATTTTTCCCAATAGCATTTAAGCTGGTGGTCCACTAGAAGTATAAGCAAGCGGCTACTTGCTTATGCTACACGAGCGACCACAAGCCATAGCCGCTCATAGCCACAGTCAAAGTTGGATTGTTTAATTATCATTGGTTTTATAACATTCAAAATGTATACGAACGTCTTAGGATCCATTCGATAGTAGTCAAAACATATTTGTGGGTTCCTCTCTAATTCAGGGTTTAAATAATTAAATTATCCGAGATTCCCTCTCTTCCAAAACAGTGTTTCTCAACATATTCGTCTTTTTATATTATCCGACACCTCATCTTGTGCGAGTTTTCTAAGAAATAAATATCCTCTGCATTAATTTTAAATTTCGAAAAACACGAAAGCCCTAATTCTTAAAGTACTGAATGTATAGTTTGCAGTAGGTACGCGACAAATGGAACACTCCGAGCAGCACAAAGAGGTCTGAACGACCCCGCTTATTTAAACTCGCAGTGGACAACATGCCAATACATTGGTGACATTTTGCAAATCAACAAAATTCCTCTAAACGCTATTTTAAACGTAATTTTCTTGGAATCCACACAAACAATTTTGTAAAAACCTATTTCATATTCAGCGGCAAATATAATTATTTCCAGGGAATCGAGAATCTGGTTTCCGGTATCAGCCAGTGCGAAGATTTTAGCGCCTGAAAAATCGATTGGCAGTATTTTGTTATTTGGCAAAATGTCACCATTGTCTGAGCTGTCGCCAATATAGGTAAACGTTATTGCTATTTGTTAATGCTACTGGGCAAATCTCTAGTGTTGCTTGCTTTACATAATATACTATACAATTATTTATCAAACTTTAAAATGTGTTACAGAAATTTCTGGCCTAGAGCGGTAAAATGCGATTTTATTACCTTTTAATTGGCAATACTACTTTGATTATCTAGCCGGTTTTAATTTTATTACAAAAAAGATTGTTGGTCGAGATGGATAAAACTATATTTGTAACTGGTTTATAAGTAAGTCTTTAATAAAACCTGATTGTTGTATATCTGAAAAGTCTACACTGTGACCTAAAAGTACAATTTTAATATCACTATTTGCTGAGCATTATTTTGCACAGAAGTCCTGTCCCTTTTATCAACAATAGGTAGGTTTACAAAGATTTCGGATATGTCGGCACCTGCCAACGGATGTTTAATGCTACTTGAATTAGGTTTGGAAATACTACAAAAGGTTATGGCAGAACATGAAAGCGGAAGGGTGAAAGTGGAACATAATTTTAGTCCGTAATTTATTAAATATCTATATTTACTTGCAGAAACGTTGAATTCTTTAAGATGTAGTTTTAGCCGTAGACAGTGGCGGATCCAGAATTTTGCAAGGGGGGGGGGCAGCTATAAAAAAAACGTATCCCGGCTCTGAAATCTTCCTACTCTCAAAAATGATTTTAAAAAAATCCTACACTAACTACAACTTTAAAGGCTCAAAGTAAACAAAACACCAATTTTTCATGGATCAGAGGAGGTCGAAACTGCCTTCGCCCCCGCCCCCCTGGATGCGCGCCTGGCCGTAGATATCTTTTTGAAACTTATTAGTAAGTTGAGGTTATAAAAATATCGAGGGAATTTTACACATTTCGATCATTTTCCTTTTAGACGCTCTAGAAATGACTGCACGGCTTCACTATGTTCGTTCGAAAGCACTCTGTTAGAAGAACATTTTTTCCGCTCTTTGTGTGAGGTTAGAACCGTCACTCGCGTCAAACGGTTACTGAGCAACCGTGCTCGTTTCCCTCGCATGTGACGCGCAGCGATTATACGTTTGCTTACTTGACGTTTTCTGAACTATTTTTATGTTTCATTTGAAGTTACTTTTTTTACTACAACACGGCCCAGTGTCTCGTAAGTGTTCCTTTTTGTTGACTTTGGTTTAGTAAACAATGTTAAACACAAAATATTTAGGGTTGAAAAAATTCAGTCCGCCTTACGAGTCTGTTGTTAAGCTATAAGCTTAAGTATATTCGAAAAAATATATTTATAGAAAACTCTAGATTTAGTGCCAATTTTACTTTGAAAGGGTGGTTTACCTCTTAATTTTTTTAAATCATAAATTTATCGAGCTCGTAGAGGAAAAAACCAAGAATTCTTTGAGATTTTTGCAACTAATATGTTCTGAGGTAGGTGAGGGATACGAAATATAATTTCACTTAAAGCTCCCCTCGTGGCGCCATTTTGAGACTGAGAATTAAATAAAATATAATGAACTGTGCCATTTGACGAGCTCTTCGGTTATCGGTGGCTTCACCAGGTCCTTTCTTGGAGGGTTGCGCACCTGCGTGCAAGATATTTCTTCCGCCTCTGGCTAATGATAAAATATGTATTTTTTTTAAATGAAACGTTTGTTTCTATTTCTAATAAAAACAAAGGAAATAAATAATAAAAAAAAAGTAAAATAGGGGAAATGTGCCTATGTTGGACCCCTTAAGGGAAAATCATTATATCTTTTTTACTTTTGGAGATATTATTTTTTTTTATATAAAAATCTATTCCTATTTGGAAGCTAAATATAGTATAGGGTGATTTTTTTACCAAATAATTTCCTGTTCAATAATTATAGCCATTTTTTAAAAATTGGTCGAGGGGTCCATCAGTGGCACATTGTGCCCAAGTCGGCCCCATTGAAAAGAAATGAATAAAATTGAATTTATAAACTTTTATTAGACAAAATATAATTCGAAGAAGGTACAAACTAAACAAACCTAAACAAACAAAAGTTTAAAAACTTTAAACACAAAGTTCACATATGAACGACTTGCAACGAGGCGCAATACCAGCGCACTCATTGTGGCACCACGACCTACAAGCCTGACACCGAATCCAGTTTTGCCCGGGACGAGAGCGCGAATAAAGTTCATTGCAGTAAAGGCAACTAGCATCATCATCGTCTTGGTCTTGGCCTTTTTTCAAAAATTTCTCCAAGGCGGCTTCATCTTCATCAGAAGTGTCATGATCATTGACAATAAGTTTCCGTTTTACTATTCTGGCTTGTTGTTTTCTCAGCTTTGCTTCTTTTTCAATTTCTTTCTCTTTAAGTTCCTGAATTTCGGGTGTTGAATTTAAATGACCCGTTTTTCCACGTCTTCGGCCTTTTCTATTATCAGCGCCATTGGCTACAGCTTGAGGTGGAGGTAAAATTTCTTCCACAGAAATGTCGAGACAAGACGATGAAGACAAGTTAAGACCAGATGTAGATGGGGCTTGAGTGTCTAATTCCATTTGGGTTTCGATGATAACGCCTTGAGCCTCGGGAATCTGCTTATCCGTTGCTAAAGCTGGTGCAAACTGCCAGTCCTCAAAGACATGAGGATTAAAAGGATGGATGCCGGTCTTTTTGAATGAATTTATTGCATTTGACGGTACAGCACTCTTCAAATAAGCTTGATTGAGAAGACCTGCTATTTTGAATTGAGTTACTGCCTTTCCCGGGTTCTGACGCAGCCATAATTGTATTTCTTGATCGAAATACGTTTGAAGATGCCGGAAAAATCTAACGTCCAATGGTTGAACGTGATGGGAACAATGGGCAGGGAAGCAGAATATAATAACGCCATTCTCTTTTGCAAACTGCAGAGAGTCAAAACTCTTATGGCTACTGTGGCCATCTAGGAGTAAAAGAACCTTATTCTCATTAGACGCTTTTGTGTATCTTACAAAATGCTTTAGCCATTTACAGAAAATTTCACTGGTCATCCAACCTTTTTCTTGTGGGAAAGCTATGCTTCCAACGGGAGCACCGTTCATAAGTTCATCGTTCATCCTTTGACGAGGATAAATAAGTGCAGGAGGGACGTAAGTGCCAATGGCACTCATTGCACACACTACGGTTACGTGTTGCCCACGCTCTGCACTACTAAGGGCACCAACTTGCTTTCGACCTTTTGTAGCATATATTTTTTGGCATTTCTTTTGGACCGTAGTCAACCCTGACTCATCCATATTATTTATATTTTCGGGAAGAAAGTTGTTCTGCTCCAGAGTATTAGATAGTGCATTAAAATAGGCTTGAATATTAGGCTTGTTAAAAGCCTGGGCTCTAGCTAGTGATGTACTTTCTGGGCTTCGCAAAGATATTCGGGGATTACGCTTTAAGAATCCCCTAACCCATTTCCAACCTGCCATTTTGTTTTCACGATCGAAACAATGGTTAATTTGATTTCTTTCGGCTACTTCGAATACCATCCGCCGCAAATCTTTAGAAGTTAGTCCAAAAAAACGTGTTTCCAGTGTAATAATATGATTTGTAATCTCCTCTTCGATGGCTTTAGTGAAAATTGCTTTTCGTCCACCTAAATAACCCTTAGAACTGTCCTGTTTAGCTAAACGCCTTCGTAGAGTAGTTTTAGGAACATTGAAGGTCTTTGCAGCCAACTTAAAGCCCATATTGTGCTCTTGAATGTTCTGGATAGCCCGCCGCATGTCATGCTCGTCCCACTGTTGTCGTTTTTTAGATGCCATTATTATTTATAAGTAAACAAGAAAATAAATTTAAAAAATATAATTATTCAATTGCCAATGATGGACCCCTGGTCCATCATTGGACCCAACTAAGGAGTCCATCATAGGCCACATTCAATAAATCCGATAAAAAGCCCATGAATTTTTGTTCTTTGTCATAACCTTAAATTTTTACCGGCAATTAACATGGAACAGCTCCTTCAAACAGCAGTAACAAAAGCAGATTTTAGCTGAGCGTAAAACAAAATTTATCTAACATCATGCCAAGCTACTTTCTTATATTAATACTTACCAATTTAAACTTATTTAATTAACTTAACAAAAATTCTTTATTTTGGCGTCAAAGCTCGTAAACAACTGACTATAAACGTCAATCAACCTAACCAATATGATGATAGTGCATTATGCGCGGTAAATTTTAAAATACAGCTAGTGGTCCATCATAGGCGGGGGTCCATCACGGGCACATTTCCCCTAATAGTTATATGAAAGCTTATTTTCGCTCAGACGTCCGTCAATTATCAAACAGTTTAGAAATTTCTACTGCGTATTACTGCAAAAACTTATATTTTTGTCGACATTCTTTTCTTACCCACAGAGTCGTAAGGCGGATTTTATATCATGTTCCATTTTCGCTGGCTAACAACATTAATCATTATTTTTATATTATTAAACTTCGAATCAGAAACTAACATTCCAAATTTTTTTTTCATCAAAAACAGCTGAGCCATGCCTTTTATTTTACATGTCCTAATTTTCCATGTTCCAGAATTAAATATTTATCCAGTATATTTAACGTCACATTGTTTTAACTGTAACTTAAAGGCTTTAAAATTATCGATAGAAGTCTTATCAAAAGTAGCCCAGTTCCTATTAAATGGACAGTTTTAAAAGGATTAATTGTATAAGCACATTTTTGCACCTATGAAAAATAGCACTATTTATTATATCAAGGTATTTCCTTATTTGTCAGTTTTTAGGTTGACCCTAGGCCTGTACAATCGGCGTCGGTAAAAAGCTTATTTTGTGCGACATAGGACGCCCTCTACATTGTTTTACCTACGCTGATTGAACGAGTCTGTTCGGGTTTGTTCGTATCAATCTAACAACTGGCAAATAAATAAAGCCTTAATTGTATCCTTTATTGTTATCTGACTGGTACGACTTTCCAAAGCATAGTATTACTATTATTTTAAGACGCTTCTATCCATTTTGTAAATTTACATATCAATATTTATTTTGTTTATAACTAGTTGTTTTAGCTTTTGAAAAATTGTTAATTTTATGAAAGAAATTTGTATTTCAATAAATCTTTATTTTAATTTAATCTTTTTATTTTTAGTGCGCTTTCTAGTTTTTTAAAACTATCGATAATATTTAACAGGTAATTCGCGGTAAGGACCTAATTATAAGATCTTGGAACCCAACTAACTTCTCGTAAGAATTCATCACCGCAAGTAAAATAAACTCACTTTTTACCATCCGCTATCACTGAATTTATCCGTAACCAGACATACTATTTGCTTTAGTATATCGAAAGACTTATCCTTTGATTCTGTTTCTCATGTTGCAGATTTTTAGATATATCTTTTATTTCCAAAATATATCGTAGGTTCTGTTGGTATAATTGGACCAATTTTAAGAATTATTTTCTCCCAAAAAAAACCCTAAATTAAAAATATATTACAAGACAAACAATGTTTGCTTACTATCCATTGATATCAATTTTACACTTGTTTAATGAAATGTTAGAGGTGATATTTGGTGACAGCCAAATTTCTGCAACTTATTTTGAAATATTTATCTCGGTGGTCCTTGAAGGCACAAACGTCAAAGATACAAAATTTACTTACATTAATCGAAAGATGGAGAATGGTAATCGACAGACTTTAAAATTAAAACAAGTACCAATTACCTCTTTCTTGAATTTATGAATATGAATACATACTATAATGTACATATTCATAAGTATTAGAATTTATTATGTATGTACATTTATAGATATAGTTACTTTTCCTGTAGATAATGCTTTTCCTCAATCTCCGCATTATCCGAAATCGACCCGGTCCACATTATTTCGGATAATCGGGAGTCTACTGTAAATGTGATACACATCAAAAAGCGATGATAGACCCTTAATCGACTCGCGTACTATTTGGAAAATTTCTGAAGTATTTCTTATAGCTTCACAGAAAACTATTATGCGGTTTCGCAACTCTTCCTCGGTTTGAATTGGTTGATTGTAAACCAAGGTATTAAGATGTCCCCAAAAAAAATATCCAAACTATTTAGGGCTGGGGATCTAGCTGGACATAAACACGACATATCCAGCGATTATTAAAGTTGTAATCAAAATATTTACATGCCAGTGGGCTAAAATGTACAGGAACATCTTTCAACAGAATTGGCAAATTATCTTTGAGATAATAATAATCGCGGGAGAGATCGTGTGGAAACAGAGTAATGGCCAGCCAGATTCCCAGACCTAAACAGTTTAGATTTTTTTTAGGAACATCTTAGGACCTTGGTTTACTCTCAACCAATTCAAACCGAGGAAGAATTACGAAACCGCATATAGTTTCCTGTGAAGCTATAAGAAATACTTCAGGAATTTTTCAGAGTACGGGAGTCGATGAGAAGGAGGGCTGAAGCGTGCACTTGCAGGAAGCGGACATTTTCAACAGTTAATTTATTGTAGTTCTCCGTTTGATTGCCGCTAAATTTTTTTTCTAGTTTATTTGATTTTGTCTTTTTTATTCAAAATAGTTATAAAAATGAAAAATGTATATTTATGCGTATTTATTACTTTACCTACGACCACTACTGTAAATACTTAAAAACACACCGTTTCCGATCAATGTAAGATTCCCATTACGCACGGTAAAAAAATCGCACAGCTTGGTAAAAAAATCGCACAGTTTTCCTAGCAACCGCTTAGCAACGGTCAATACAAACAAACTTATTCAAAAACTGACATAATCGTAGATCAAATTTGTATGTGAGTAATATTATAAAGTGAAATTAGTTTGATTAGGTACATAAAAAATGTCGAGTGACAGTGAAATAGAAAATTTAACTCCACCCAATATTAGCGAAATTGCAGAAGCTGCTAAAAACAACTTGTTACCGGCGAAATCTGAATATCGATACAAATTTACTTACCAAAGATTTATGGAATGGAGATTAAAAAACGACGTTAAATCATTTTCCGAGAATGTAATGATGGCATATTTCCAAGAACTATCAAAAACGATGAAGCCTTCCTCACTTTGGTCATTTTACTCAATGTTAAAGGCCACAATTAATATAAATCACAATGTCGATATTGCAAACTACTCCAAATTACAAGCTCTTCTGAAGAGAAAATCGGACGGCTTTAAATCCAAAAAATCCAAGATTTTGACAAGCAAGAATATAAACGATTTTCTAGAAAACGCACCAGATGATAAACATTTGTTTATGAAGGTAATATATTGAGCTCAATATAATGTTAAATGTGTAAATTTATTTCAAATCGTCTTTTAGGTTGCTCTTATAATTGGTATAAGCGGTGCATGCAGGAAACAAGAGTTGCGTAATATAAAACCGTCAGATATCCAAGACACAGGGAAGAATCTAATTATTAATATTCCCGATTCAAAAACTAAACGGCAACGTTCTTTTGTGGTGTCAGAATATTTTTACCCAAAGGTTAAAAAATATATAAACATTCGCTCTGCAGTAAGTACAGCTCCAAATTTACCTTTTTTTCTAAACTATATAAACGGAAAATGTACCAAACAGTCTGTTGGTATTAACAAGTTAGGAAAGGTTCCAAAAGAAATAGCCAAATATCTGGGACTACCAGAAGCAGCGAATTATACAGGACACTGTTTTCGACGCTCGTCCGCGACTATTCTTGTTGACGCGGGTGGTGACTTATTAGATTTAAAAAGACACGGCGGATGGCAGTCCTCAGCCGTAGCTGAAGGGTATGTGGATAATTCCCTAAATAATCAAACTAACAATTCGTCTAAAATATCATCTGCAATAGCAAGTACTAGTAGTAGTACTAATAGTATTAATGAAAATTTCATTGAGGCAACTAATAATGTAAATCTTACTTATGCTTCAACAAGCAAAAGAAACGATATACCTTTTGTCTTCAATAATTGTTCTGTAACTATAAATAATTATTGTAATGAGAATAAATAATATTATAAAAAATAACATTTGTAAATTTAAATAATCATACTGTAGAATTATTACAATATATACCTTCTCGTTGATGTTATCACGTTCTTAAATTAATAATATTGTTACCAGTTAAGATGAAAAACTAAAACTAAATGATGTTGTGTGAATAAGTAGGTCGTAGGTAAAGTATGGTACGTAATACGTGTTGTAATGCAATTACGCACTCATAGAATTACGCACTCGCCGCTACGCGGCGTCGTGCGTAACTTTACTATTTGTGCGTAAATTGCTTTTTACAACACTTATTACGTAATATACTATTATTTACACACACAGACACAAGTCAAGCGGACATTTTTATGAGGAGATAGCGGCTAATTATAAAAGTAATATATATTTCCAAAAAATCAGTGGAGTATCATTTTTGTGATTAACAGAGTATTTCAGGGCATGTTAACAGGGACACCACTGATAAAAATTTAGAAAACCTTTATCCTGGAAAAAATGTATTTTTATGCGTACTTGGCATGTATCAAAATTAAAAAAGAAAATACAAAGCAGTGTCAGAGATATTGGGATTTTTTTTTTTAATTTTAACCCCTGTAACTCAAAAATAAAGCGGTTGCGTTCCTATGTTTATATTAATTTTTCTTAAACTCGTCCAAATATTATAGTCCTTTCGGATTAGCATTTAATTACGAATCACCGCGTATAAACATAATTACTTAAGTCGAAGGGAATGATGTGATTATAAACATATTTTCTAATATGATCTATTTTTTGTTAACTTCGTAGGTGCAGAAAAGTGAAATTAACATTTATTTCGTTAAAAGATTATTTTGATGTCTGCACGGATATAGAGACCAGGCCCGCGCCTAGCACTTTTGGCGCCCTTGTGCAAATTTAAAATAACGCCCCAAATTCGTTCAACGTTCATATGTGAGTACAGATACGGGTTAAGTTAGGTATTATTATCCACTATTGAATTGAACAATAATTTTAAAAAGTATATTCATAAATTTATTTTTATATTTTACAAGTACAAGCCATACAAGTATTTTCTCATTGAGATACATAACATAATTATAAACTTATAGAAAACAGAAATATATTCTAACAGTATTACAACTCAAAATTTTTGTATTTTAGTTTCAAATGTAATATATGATACAAAAGCACAAGAAATAAAAAAAATATTTAAAACATAAAAAATACTCGTTTATATATCACAGGACGAAACTGATCGACAAATAAAAACAAAACAATATATTATTTTCGAGAAATTCGGTTCCCTCGTCTCAAAGAGAAAAAATAAAATAATAAACAAATAAAAAACAATGTAATAGCTAGCAATTCCTTACTGTTTTTTTTATCATTATAAATTTTGTTTTGACAATGTTGTTTGTTGCTTTATATTTTTTTTACTTTTGAGTTTTAAGGCTTTTCGGCGCCTTGGGCGCCTCGGCGCCGTCGTGCGCCACACGACTTTGCCCTTATGTACGGCGCGGGCCTGATAGAGACTTATATTAAAGTGGATTGTCGAGTGGTAATTTCCAGAAGAGCCATGAGTGGAAAGCTATCCCTAAATTCGAGAATGTCAAACAAGAGTACACTGAATAATTGAACATACTCATATAGACGAGACGCAGAGAAGAAAATGTTTGTTTAAATTTTTACGTAAGCAATAAGATATGTGATTGAAGAAATAGTCCATACTTAAAGTGGAGTCGAGGGTAGAATGAAAAGTTTGACATATTTGTGTAAAAAACTGTGGAAAGATGAAACTGAAGTAAATGGGAATAATCATTTAAGCAAAAGAAAATTGTTGGCTAGTCATTTTAGAAAATATGGAGAAGAAGTGGATGTAAGTATGAAGAAGATGACTATTAAAAATATGATCCTAACTGGATGGAAACCTCATGTTGGTTTACGAGTAAAAGTAGTAGAAAAAGTGAATTTTATTAGATTTATTCATTTTAAAAGACTTTTTAGGGAAAATTTTTTTAAGCTTGACCGCAACCGCGTTCGTTTCTAAAAAGACTTTTTTGTCAAACTTTTCATTCTACCTTTAAAATTTTTATAGTACCTTATGCCTCAAACCCACATATTTTTCTTTCTCACAATGCAACGTGTGGACCTGTTTTCTCACCGTTCTACTCATTTTTACATCGAACCTACAATTGTGTAGCTCAGTTAGGGTGATATCTACTGGTTTTTCTTCTTTTATTTATTCTCCTGGAGATGAATGCTTCTGCGTTCGAAACATGTAGAGAAGTTGTTTAAAATATTTCTATAATATAACAGTGGAGGAAGACTTTGTGTTCTTATTACCTTCTAAATAACATATGTATTTGAGTGAAGAGTTTTGGACTATTTATCTGAAGACGACTGAAAATACTTACAAATTTAAATGTTGTGATTTAAATAAACATAAATAAAGACAATGCAAGTCGAAAACTCTTCTATCACTCAAGAAACATTATTCACGCCAACCTTTACCTAATATGTATTTATTATAATTTAGCATTAGAATGTTTTTGCTCGTATACAAAGTTGAGTGCCTCGGATAGTGCCTTAGATTTCTAATAATAAAAATTATTTAACACACGATCAATCAACAATACTCCACAATTCAAATACGAAAATAACTAATTTTTAAATACCTAAAGTATTTTACTGATTATGTTACGCTTTTTTTATGGATTGTCAGACCCTGCTAAGTTCAGTCTCTTTAAACAGTTATAGAAAGCATGTTTATTAAAACTCATTGTATTTAAACTCTGCATGATAATTTACCCTTGAATGGGTACGTACAATGATAAAAAAACAAAATAAAAATAAACTGTATTAAGCCAGTACTCGTATGGATGGAGAGATAATTTCAAAAAGACAGGAAACGTTTATCTAATCAACAATGTCCCTTGTATTTTCTAACTTCTTTGATTCGAATTATTGAACAAACGATGATGCTCTTTAATGTTTATTTATATCTCCAACGTAACTGATCTTCAACTAGTTTTAAGCAACTATGATTAGAGATAGGTTTTTATGGTTTTTTGTTATTTTAAGTGCGGTTGATTGTATTACCAACGGAGGATTTCAAACAAGTAGGTATAAATAGACAGTATCATCACATACCCACCGAAAGTTGACCAGCAATACAAAGTTATTTTATTTGTTACTAAAATCGACAATTAAATTTTTTTAAGACTTCCTTCCCTCTACGTTCAGTCTCGCATTTTTCAATTTTTTGACTGTCCTGTAGGTATGCATATGTTATGAGTAAGTAACTTTTTTGTAAAATATATGAAAGACAATAATTTAAACACGCATACCTATAACACTACACCGGGTGTCTTAATAATGCGACAAAGTGAAATAATTATTTTGTAATTAAGAAGATAGTGACCGTTAGAAAGTTTACAACAAATGGGAACCATTTTTATTATTAAGGCATCGAAAAAAACTTTTTAGGAGATTAAATCAGCACGTACAATAACCCAAAAATCCATTTTGACATATGGCGCATGTGAAGACTATCATGACAAATACTTAAAAAAATAACCATTCTTAATTAGGTGAAAAATGTACATGCTGACTTGAGCTGCCAAGATTATTTTTGCAATACTTACCTCAATAATATTTTTTCCCCATTTGTTGCAAACTTTCTGGCCGTCACTGTAATAGTAGGTAGGTACATACAAAAATTGTTAACTAGAAAAATATTACGGTACTCTAAAAAATACATTTTAAAATTATTATAAAATACACTATAGGAATTGGGTTAATATTTTTTGAAACGCCCATTGAAATTACATTTTCTACTTTTGTACAGGATACATAATAAAAAAAAAGTTCAAGCCAAATTTGAAGTTTATGTAAATATTGATTATAAAACATGTAACCTTAGTTTAGTAACTAAAAATAGAAAATTTAATTCTTTATTTTCATCAAGGGCAGGAAGTACCGCCCGGGTTTCGGTCAATTTATAGGTTTTGTCTATTTTTATCCATTCACAAACACTGAAAATGGTGTGACAAAGGAGTGCATTATGTACCGGGTGGTCAACTAGGAAATACCGGCGGTCATATCTCAGAAACTAGTAATCGTACAGCATCCGGGTAAATTCTTTATGACAAAAGTGCCCTAGAGAAAATGCTGGAAATTATTTTTAAGTTCCGCATTTTGCCGCAAGAGGGCGTAATTGAAAAATCAATTTTAAAATTTTACATATTTCCGAAAATTCCACATTATGGTATATCTTTGATAACACCATTAAAAAGCTTGGACAATTATGCATCATTTTGGTCTTATGCTCATTGGCGTACCGACTTTAATAAGAGGGGGGGGAGGGAGAGCTGTTGAAAGTGTAATCAGTTAAATCGCTGTAACTTTTAAACGACTTATCCGATTGTAGCAAACTAAAGACTGTTTGGAAGAGAAATGTATGCAGTTTCACTAATCGTAGTTAGTTGTCCATAATAGTTCTCAAAAAAATGCTAGAGGGCGCAATTTGCAATAATAAAACATTTTTTGATTTTACTCCGAAAAAATAAATAATACGGTATAATTATGATACCATAATCGAAAAGTAGATGAAATTTGCTAGAAAAAATATTAAAACCGCAGCTCAACATCTCCGTTCGTTTCAGCGTTATCGCCAATAGAATAATTTTTAAAACTAAGCGTATATTTATTTTTTAGAAAAAAAGTGGGACACCACTGATATTTTTTCATGTGGATATTATTTCTGATTAGCATGGTCAATTCTGCATAAAAATGGTCGCTTGCGTTTTTCTCCTCAGCACACCGTTCTTAATTAAAATAATTAAATTAAATTAGCTCTACTATTATTATTAACATCGATAATGCAAAATTTTGTTTTATAAAAATTGGTGGAAATGACCACCTTCCCCTTAATAGGCATGCATAAAGCTAATTTAATTTAATTATTTTAATTAAGAACGGTGTGCCTGAGGAGAAAAACGAGCTGCGGTTTTAATATTTTTTCTAGCAAATTTCCTCTACTTTTCGATTATGGTATCCTAATTATACCATATGATTTATTTTTTTGGAGTAAAATCAAAAAATGTTTTATTATTGCAAATTGCGCCCTCTAGCATTTTTTTAAACTATTATGGACAACTAAATACAATTGGTGAAAGTGCATACATTTCTCTTCCAAACAGTCTTTAGTTTGCTAAAATCGGATAAGTCGTTTAAAAGTTACAGCGATTTAACTGATTACACTTTCAACAGCTCCCCCCCCCCTCTTATTAATGTCGGTACGCCAATGAGCATAAGACCAAAATGATGCCTAATTGTCCAAACTTTTTAATGGTGTAAAGATATACCTTAATGTGGAATTTTCGGGGATATGTAAAATTTTAAAATTTACTTTTCAATTATGCAAAATGCGGAACTTAAAAATAATTTCCAATTTTCTCTTTCCCTCAATTTTCTTCGTGATTTTAAATGTAAAGATTTAAAAATTTAAGTAGTTAAAAAGTGTGTAAATTACCATTTTTCGGTCAATTCAACCCTTCAAATCCACTTCCGGTTTAACCGGAGGTGAGGTCAACTTTTAAATTTTAAATAGAAACCCACCATTTTTATTTAATGCTTGAATTCTATGAAAAAATTCTCTTTTCAATGACATCACACTTTATCATTTGTATTAAAAATTGCCGCCTACATCAATTTTCTTTTATTTTCTGAAATGTCTACAACTTTGATAAAACAAGGTAAGTGGTTTTGTCATAAAAAAATTTACCCGGATGCTGTACGATTACTAGTTTCTGAGATATGGCTGGCGGTCATTCTTAGTTGACCACCCGGTACATAGTATTAGGTATACTTATTTTTTATTAAACATTATAAACAAAATACATTATACAGAAATTAACTTAATAATTTAATAATCATAATATCCTTCGTAATCTGAGGAACTGTCATCTCCTCTTGACGTTATAATTAACGTGTCTACGGTCCGATCGATTAGGTGGTCAAGATCCCACATTTTCTCCTCTTCTTTAAATACATGATGGACTGCTTCTTACCAGTGTGGTGTCACTTGCGCCCATATAAGTTCTATAGGATTTAGTTTGCAATGATATGGCGGTGTGCGCACAGTTACACTATGTTTTTCAGCTATATCTTTTACGACATTATTCATAAAACGATGTTTGTGTAAATTTTCTACAGCTAATAGTTCATTCTTTATCAAATTATCGATTTCGATTTAATATTTAATTAATAATTCTTTAACTACCAACTCGTTGGCTATTTTAAATCCCGACTGTGGTCGTAGCTGTTGAAAAGCGTCCAGTCACCCGATCGTTGGCAACCAAAAATTGGAGTTCATCCCTAAAAACTAAGCGCGTTGTGGAAATTTGGCCTTGAGCTGGCCAATTAAGATACCATAATTTCTTGAGATTCGTACAGCACTTCTTACTGCCGAATGCAGATATTTTTAAATGGAGATTACTATTTTTGAGAGTTGTCCATATAAAACCACTTTATCCATTTTCTTTTATCCAAATTAATTTCGTCATATTAAGAATTCATTCCAAAGAACTTTTGGTTGTTAGATTAATGTACAAAAGTTAAGAGTTTAGTAATTCACTGTAGGTAAACTGTGGGCAGTATTGAAAAAATATCTTTTTAATTGTTATTTACTTTGTATTTATCAATGTAGGGGAAGGTGGGGTGGAACGGGGTATTTAATATTTGACATCAATTGCATACCATGCCAAAAGGTTTATATTTTTTCTTTTACATATTCTCGACTGACTAATTCCTCTATTATGTAATGCTTATTAAATTCTTTGTTTTTTGTTATAAATTTTCGTTAAATTTATGATTTTATGAAAAAAAGCACTTTGCCCCATTGTGCCCTGTCTATGGGGTGGAATGGGGTCATACAAATTTCAAGCACTTATTTGAATATAAGATGGTCCTTTATTACATTTTGTACTGTTTATTACACATTTATTAAAATAAAACTTACTTTTTAAGAAAAAATAACAGAATATTTATTATAAAAATGTTAACATACATATATCAATATTTTTGTTTTAATGGGAATAAAAATATGACATTATTTGCATAAGTCACGTTGAAAGGTAACATCGTCATCATTGCTGTCGATTCCAGCACATCCATTGTGGGCCTAGTTACGGCAAACACCGCACGAAATCCAACCTTCCCTTGAATTTGAATTACTGTATTTATCGCTGCAATATAAGCAAATTCCTTTCTCTTTAGTGGAGTCGTTTATATTTTCCGGCACTCTTATCAATTTTAAAATTTTCCTCATCTCTCCTTTTCTTAGCCACACACCTTTCCAAAGTTGTCTGTGGAACGTTGAACTGTGTCGCAGCCTTTTTGTAACCCATTTGTTGATTGATGACCGCTTCAACGGCTTCCCCTATACTTTCACTTGACGAACTTTGTCGAGTAGTTTTCCTTTTATAAACTCGCGGCATCTACAAAAAAAAATGAAAAAAAAAACTATTGAGCTGAACATATGGGATGCAACGGGGTACCCCAGATATCGATACCCCATTCCACCCCAAGAGACAAGTTTTATTTTAGTTGAAACCATTTATAATAAAAAACAGATTGAAAGCAAATATATAGTGCCAAAATGTAGGTAAAGACCATTGTTTTTAATAAGTAAACAGATCTGTTACGTGACATATATTGTTTAGTGCTTACCGCAGTTTAAAAATGGCGCAATATTGTATTTAACCCACGTGTACCTCACTATCTGCAGGTCAAACCAAGACTGTCGTGTTAATCGCGGCCACAATGCCGTCGGAGTTTGAATACAGATTGGGGAAAACAACATCTCCCAATCGACCATAATAGGACTGGGCCATCTTTTGTAAGAGTCGTTTTAGATAAGGTACCCCGTTCCACCCCGCTACCCCGTTCCACCCCACGTTCCCCTAATGTTAAAATAAAGATTAAATAAATAAATAACTGTATGTAGCACTCTCTAGTTTTAACATAACGAATTATTTTACCTTGTCGCTCCATTGGCACACCCTTTATGTATGTAATGGTTATTTTCCAGAAGTAGGTCCCCAGCCTATATGGAATTCTACGTTTACGGACAAGCTGCGTCGTGATCTCTTGCTAAATTATGATAAATTTGCCCGACCTGCTCAGCATTATAATGTAACTACCGTACAATTGGGAATGACCATCAGGCACATAGAAATAAATGAGTTTAAATCGACTCTAACTGTATCATCGTGGTTGAAAATGGTGAGTTGTCTTTCTTTTTATTTTAATACATAAAAAACTTATCTTCCGAGAGTCAATGATCCACAGAAATATATTTGCAGAAAGGAATAAACTCAATAAACTGGAACAACTGCTTAACAAACACAATCTGATTTATTTCCTGTAGTTAGCCAATAAGCCTCTGATTGCTAATGATAATAAACGGAATACTATCTATGCTGGGTAATTAAAAATTTGAATAGGTAAACCACTTTTCCAAGTAGTATGTTGATCAATAATGGATGGCATAGATATGATTCTTATAACATAAATATCTATTAGAAGTTTTTACACATAAAATATTAATTATTTTAAGTTATGTAGCAGCTTTTTAAAGTTTTATCTCCACTGTCACCTAGAGTTCGGGCATCTTTTTCCTTTATGGGAGTAATTACCCCTAGTAGTACCTACTCCACACGTGGCATCGAAAGGTAAGATGATAATAAGATAAATTATAGCTTAATGATTCTCTCTTGTTTAAAAATGTATAATAGAATCATTAAGCTATAATTTATCTTATTATCATCTTACCTTTCGATGCCACGTGTGGACGTGTGGTACTCGACTCGGCTCAACTACTTGACACTAGTGAGTTTCTCGAAGGTATGATGACCTTGTGCTTCTTTTAAATCTTTATCTTAAATCACATTTTATTTTAGACATGGGTGGACCAAAAACTAAAATGGGATCCTCTTAAGTATGGTGGCATTCAATCTCTTCATTTAGCTGATCATGAGTTGTGGCAGCCCGATATATTTTTATACAATAGGTATATATAACAAAACTATCCCAACACATAACACTATTAAACAACATTGAAACATGAACATGAACAAAATAGTATCTGTTTAAAGGTTAGAGACAATGACGTTTCTTGAAAGGCAGTAGAGTTTTAGACTTGCATTGTCTCCATTTGTTTTAAATCACCGGTGAATAGTAAGTATCAATCAATATTCACCTAAAGACGACTGGAGATGCTTGCCGGTTGAGGCGTGGTGATTCAAAACAAATGGAGACAATGCAAGTACAAAACTCTACTGACGTTCAATGATCAACATAGTCGAATACTACTTTAACGGCATGACAAGTAAAGTATTAACTGAAGGGGTAAGTCGATTAAGGTGTTAACTGACTAATTTGTAGGAGATAAAGGTGCTAGAACTGGTTTCCAACTGACCTCTCTTTATTCACTACACTTCTGTGAAAAATAATTTTTATTATTCCTAAAATCGTAGTGGACAAAAGCCAGCAGTTGGAAACCAGTTCTAGCACCTTTTTTTCACTAAAAATATGAATGTTTAACAATTAGTCAGTTAACACCTTTATCCACTTACCCCTTTAACTGTCTTGTAAAGGAATATTTTCGTTTGCCTTGTCTCACCCTGACGGAAGTGCCTGACAGACTAGTGAGTGTTCACTCATGTTCTCGAACATCCATGTGTTGTTTTTTATCACATTTAAAGGTGATGCTTGACTTATAAGATAATATATTGGTCTTCCTGGGGTCACTCTGTCAGGAATACCTGATTGAACTCATCCCTTTAGGGTAGCACTTCTTCCAGTGCAGGATAAGGCAGTTGCAGACCAAAATATTATTCTCATTCTTCAAAAAAATTCTTAAAATATTTTAAAATGAGAAATATAAAAAAATCTGAATGAATATAGAATGACTTAATTTACCTGTTAAGCAGCGACGGCGCTAGGATCGGCACTCAAATGCCCACCCAAAATTGTCAAGCTTTTTTTTTTCTTTAAGAAGTTACTTACAGTTACTAGATTCGAGAGAAACGTGTTGGGAGGGAGATATGTTTTTTTTAGAAGTCACTTTTGAGGAAAAAGTGTGCCCATCCTTAAAATATCAGGCCCGCTTGTGCCCGCTCTTTACAGTTTTTCTGGCGCCGCCACTGCTGTTATGTCATAATTAATTGATTTAATTTTAATTTAGTGCTACAAGTACAGCCATAAGTCACTTCAATACCCATTGTATAGTGTTCCCAGATGGCACTATCTTGTGGGTACCTCCAGTACAATTTTCATCAATGTGTGAATTGAACCTAAAATATTGGCCCTTTGATTCCCACGAGTGCACATTGAAGTTTGGTTCTTGGACGTACAACGGTGAACAGATTGATCTTAACCTTTATAGTAATAATAATAATAATGACACTGCCTTAAAGGTAAGATATCGAGGGAATCATACTAAATGGTTTATTTAATTTTGTATGGCGCCATCGATATATTAGTTTTAAGAATGTCAATATTATAACATAACACACACAGAATACAGGGTGTCCCAGATAAGGATGCACTCTACAGGGATCTGGTAAACCATATTATTATAAGATACTGAAAAAAAAAATTAGAAAAATTTTCCAAAAATTCCCACTTATTAATTTTCTAAAACTGTCGGGTAAAATTTTTACTTATAATCTCCCTAAAGCATAAATTATTTCCGTAAATTTGGTCGCGAATTATTTGAAAATTTCACAGGCGTCAGCCGAGGGAAATTTCTTACAAAGTTCGCGACTGAGGAGAAATTTCCGGTTTTATAATTCAAGCTCGAATTAGATTTGGTAAGAAAATTTTGTAACTAAAAAAGAATATTACATAACAAGTGATGAAAGTGATACTTTTTAAACGAGGAGATATTTAGCACGAGGCGTTAGTCGAGTGCGGAAATTCTCCGAGTTTTAGAAGAATCACTTTCACACGAGTAATGTACACTATTTTTCCTACGACTACAAAGAATTATTAAAAAAACCTATGATTTGTGAAAAAAATATTTCAACTCTAGAGCTGAAAAAAAATATTTCAACTCTAGAGTTGAAATACAAGGCACACTATTTAATTTAAACATATGATGCCAATTTAATAGATCGAAAGGTCACACGTTCAAATTCCATCAGGAGTACTTGACTTTTTTTTTATAAAAACATTAAATAAATTATAAAATTATTTTGAATTGAAATCTTCCTTCTTGAATGTTTTTTTTATTTAATCAAGGAAAGATGCATTAAAAATAAATTTAAAAAATTCACCCAACAAGGAAGATTTCAATTCAAAATAATTCTATAAACTATTTAATGTTTTCATAAAAAAAAGTTAAGTGCTCCTGATGGGATTTGAACCTGTGATCTTTCGATTCGTAGGTCATGGCTCTAGTCTCTAGGCTATGGCGACCCATAAACATTTTCTGCTTAAGTTTAATATATGACATTTTCTTCAGCGGGGCTTGTTTTGACTGGTACCATAAAACGGGGCTACTTTGGACTCTGCGGGTATCTTCGGACATCGCGATATTCAAGGGTAAAATAATAAGTGGTGGGGAGACAGAGAATGCAAGCGAGCTGTTTCTCTTCAGAAATTTGTCTTAATAGTTGCCTCTGTATGTTCTGACTCATAGAAGCGTTTAAAGGTAAGTGTCTCGTCTCCACGTGTTATTTTATTATGAAGCCATTTTTGGAACTTTTTCAAAAGTGGTAAAAGTAACTGGCGCACAACCCAAACGAGTTATGATAGAGGATAACTTTATTTTAACTTTTAGTAGTCTTATATTTTGTTGACAATCTAAAAAAATTTGAGATTTATAGCTGCTATGTTTTTTTTTTAGAGAGGTTTAAGCAAAAAAAAACAATTTTGAGGGGCAACTTCGGACATGGTTCGAACATACAGAAGGCAGTTGAGGAGTCGCCCCTATAGAAATTATGGTGACGAAAAGTTAGCGATGGCTGGCTGGAGCAGTTCGGCGAAAAGCAATGTCACTAAGAGGCGCATCGGAATTTTATAAGATTCCCAAATCCACAATAAATAGATATTTTAGTGATCCTCGAACCAAAGCATTTAAGAAGAGAACGATTTAGGTTTCATGACATGCCAAATATTCATCTAGAATAATAAGTTGATTGTTTTCATTTGTTTTAAGAGTTTTTTTTTTATTGTTTTTGAGAACACCTATATACCTACCTACATGTTTTGTTGTTAATATTTCTCTAAGAAAATATTGTTCATTTTGTAAAAATAAATATCATATTAGGTCATATGGTAAATATAAAAGCCTTTTTTTTAATATTTCTAGCTTTTATGCTAACTTGTTTTAGTACCTACCCACCTAATATATTTTTAAAACTTAAATTAGTGTCCGAAGTAACTATTAAGCCATGTTTACTTCAATATTTTTCGGTTTAAAAAGGGTGTCCGAATTTGCCCCACCTTGTCGGGTAAATTCGGACACTTTTCAATAAAAAAAAAAATATGTTAGAACAAAAAAAACACCTTATTCTTTTAGAAAGTACTCTAGTAAGGATGTAGTAGCCCACATAAAAAATATTAACTGCATCGCAAAAGTTTTTACCCTTAAAAAATGCAAAAAACTGTAAAATCTGGCCGAAGTAGCCCCGTTTTACGGTAATACATTTTTCAGTATATTCTTAACTTTTTATAATTTCAGATGGCGTATTTTCACACTCTAATTCTGAATCACTCGACAAATACGTGATAAATAAACTAAACTGCTTTCTAAAATGTGTTCTTTTTAATAAATAGGGGTGGTCTGTCAAATTGGCATCATATGCCTAAATTAAATAGTGTGCCTTGTATTTCTACTCTAGAGTTGAAATATTTTCTTTCAACACGCGTGTGATATTCGGCGCTTTCGAGCCAAGTTCCCCGTGCTTTTTTTCTTATTTTCATAGGTGGTCGTAGGAAAACTATTTTTCCTACGACCACAAAGAATTATTAATAGATTTGTGAAAAAAATATTTTAACACTTAGGATTATGTTCCACCTAATACCTGGTTTCATAGTTTGTCTGTTGACAAACAAAACCTATTGGTTTTTTCTTTACTTGTAGTTTAACTTTTTCATTTCTTCATATTTTACATATCATAGGAAAAACTAATCCTGGATTGACCTTTAGATTAACCAGAATGAAAATTTTTTAATTCAATCAAGGAAAGATGCATTAAACATAAATTTAAAAAATCCACCCAACAAGAATTCAATTCAAAATAATTCTATAAATTATTTAATGTTTTTATAAATAAAAGTCAAATACTCCTGATGGGATTTGCCTTGACAAATAATTTAATTCTGTCATTTCGTGTCATTATTTTGACGAAAATGACATTTCCAGTGTAATTTGGCCGCCGGAAGTTTAAAGAGTATGAGTATTTCCAGAAATTTTCTTCGTTGTCATGGTAATGATTTAAAACGAAATCTTCTGATTGATTAGAAAAAGTCTAAAAATTTCTACACAAATATATTTCATATCAATATTTCATAAATAACTTGAAAAATTGAATGGAAAACCCAAAAAACGACAATGAATTTTAAAGAATTATTTAGATTGGCCGAAAAAACTTAAATGTTAAAGAAAAAATAAAATACAGAATTTGACACAAAAGTTCAAAACGATTTTATTTAACTTTGCTTTTATGTAAATATTAGTTTATAATTTTCGAATATTTTCAACAAAAATCTTTTTTTTTTCTAAATAAATCCCGGCTATGTACTTTAACGTGAATTATAAAAATATTCATTTAAATGTCTTTTATAAATTCCACAGTTTTTCAGAAATTTACATACACGTACCGTAAAATATTTAAATGTATAATGTTGCAATCAAACTATTGTTAACAAACAAAATGTGAGTAAAAGATAATGATAAGACTGTTTTAGATATAATGAAAGCCCACTTTTTAGGTTGAACCACTCATAGAGAACAACGAATGGAAAATTCGAAAATCGTCAATTTCTAGAAATGTAACGCTTTACAGCTGTTGTGCAGAGCCCTATCCTCATATAGACGTTACTCTCGTTTTAGACCGTATTTCACCATCCTATAAGGCCATAATAGTAACTCCAGCACTAGGTATATTGAAATATTTTATGCAGAAAAATTAGCACTTACATATATTTTCTGTGGCTAAAATTTAGCTGTCAACTTTACAGTTTATAGTTTGATTGCTACATATTTTGCGTCTACCCTAATTTTAAGTGCCTGTAATATTAAAGAATCTTATTGTTTAATCATATGAACAAGAACAACCCCCAATACTATACTCAATTTTAAATTATATTTATATTTTGTATAAAAAATATATGTATTTTATTTTATATTTAATACCCGCTTGTGCAATAATATTAAATTTTAATGTTTGAGATGGTAAAGTTTTTACTCCCCCCCCCCCATTTTTATTTTTAAAAATGCCTTTTGCCAAATATTTTTATTCATAGATGAAAGTAGATAAAATTTTGTACAATATTCTTGTTGTAAATTCATATTACTACAATCGATGTTTTATTAAACTCGGCTGACGCCTCGTTTGACAACTTTAACATCTCGTGTTGTAATATGAATCTTTACAACACTTATATCGCAAATAACTATTTTGGTCTCCTTGTCAGAAACTTAAAAGGCCACTTTCTTAATCCTTTGATTTACTGCTCTGGTAGCGCAAAAAATTTATATTTTTGTATTTTTTAGTTATCATCTCTTTGATATTGTTAATCTTTTGGCTGCCACCTAACGCAGGAGAAAAAATTATAATTAATGGATGTACAGCTATTATAATTTGTCTATTTATGCTATATTTTACTCAAAAGATGCCTGCTATGGGTAATCACACCCCGCTGATTGGTAAGATTTTAATCTAAACTAAGATAACATAAAAAACATTAAGTGAGATCACAACAAACGTACAACTTATCTAGCAGCTGCAAGTTGTTTAGAGTGTTGCCTATTCTTCGATTTTTAAATCACTATGGAAATAGTCTGTTATTTTTGCATTTACAAGTTAACCCGCAGGTCTTTAATAATCTCACTCTAAGTTAGTTAGTACCTACTTCTTTCGGTCACACACAGGAGCAATTGATTCATCTGCCTTACTGATGATCGATGACATGGTGGAACGCGTCTAGGGATGGATCTGACTCAATTAAAGAAAACAATTCTTCAATATATGTACATTGGTTGTAATTGTGACGTGAATCTTTAGGTGATTGTAAACTGTTGATACTTATTTTAGTAACTTCATGTTTTAGAGCCTTTGGTATGCTTTAAAAGTGTCCAACATCAACATCACTAGACGTGCTTTCTGAATTGTCGGATAAATATTTTTGGAACACAACTCTCTGAAAGGATCATTATCAATCACAGTTAACTTTTTAAGTCGCACGTAATTTATTTCAAGACTTTAAAACTAACTATGACAATATGTTTGTTTTTTACTATTTGAAAACTTGTAAGTGAGTACATATCGCCTTCCTATAAATTTCGATTTAATACATTGCCTGAAAACACTACAATTGATATATGATTGACTTAAATTAGTCAGATTGAATATAAAACGAATGAGGAAAAAATAAAAGCGGACCCTACAAAGTACGTAAAGTATAAAAGGAAGAAGTGGAAAAATTAATATAATATCTGATCATCAGTGGCGTATTTAAGTGGGGGCTGTTGGGTTGCAGCCCCCCACCCCCCGAGCTTAGGAGTCTAAAAGTCTAATTGCAACCTAATTTTTCACGGTTGGACTAATTTAAATTTTTAAATAATATATTTTTATATAATTAATTATAATACAAAGGTCTTCTAAGGAAACGTTTAGTTTTTAAACTTTTTCTTCTAAAAGTCCTGTTTTATAAAGAGATTAAGGTTTCGGAAGCATATCGTTTTAGTTATTGATTTATGATAAAATTTTATAGGAAAACGAGTAAAAAGAATAATAATTTATAGTATTTTTCTATTATATAGGTACTCGTCTGTTCCGTTTTCCCTTTTTTAGAGCTATTTTAAATCAACAAAAATATAACCCAATGCAATAAAATATTTTTACAACAAAAACAATTAGGTATTTATTTTTAAAGAGAAAAATTAAAGTAAAAATTTTGATTGAAACATTTTATATGAAAGAAGCGTGATAATTTATAATAAAAAAAATAGTGCGGGAAGAATCGAGAATGCTTTACTATGACTATACAAAAGGAGGAGTATTTCAAAATCTAAGCATTGGCACCAAAAACTGCTCTAAGATCTACGCTCCTAAAATACAAGATTCATGAAAAAATCATCAAATGGCGTGGTGAGCGATATTTTATTTTTAATCATGAAAACCTTAACCCGAAAAACGCTGGTTAGAGTCATACATACGTCTTATGTTAAAATTTTGGATTGACACCAATATTTATATTTATGACAAATAATATAAAAAAAAAAATAATAAAGCTAGGAATATCAATAAAAATTTTAAAAAAACATTTACAAAAACAAATTTAATCCAATCATGCAGAGCGAGAGAGGTAATAATTTAATTTTCGAAATTTGATAGTAGATAGTTGATTTTAAACGAGCTTTGGGCGTGGCTCCGAAAATTTTTCGCCTGTGGCGCTTTTTTACCTTCTTCACTAGGTACAATACTGAGCCCCCGGAGCATATTTTCTGGCTACGCCCCTACTGATCATAATGCCCCAGCCATTTGTTCTAGAAGGCAGCTTAGTATCTTTCAATTACAACAACTAAATATTTAACTTTGATGTTTCTATTTTTTTTTAAATTTGACTGGTGAAAAGTTTTCCTCCTGATGATAATGATCCACCCAACTCCTCTTGTATCAAATACACTATGGTATGTTAACTGTTTCTCTATGCTCGTTATGTAATAATACCATAGATATCATTTTTATTTTACAATAATTGTTTTAAATTATTTTAGTTTTGTTCTACAGTAGCTGTTTGTACATAGTGATTTTTTCTATGATTGGGTCCGTGTTAGTAATAACCTTATCAAGGAGTAAGCATACAAAACCCTTGCCATGGATAATTAAACAGCAGCTAGTCGGAAAGCTTGGAAGATACCTGGGACTTACTCCCTTTATTCAACAGGTAGTTAATTTAAGAATATTTTTTTTGTATATGGAAAGTCATTGGATAAAAAGGCTGAAAGGAAAGAGTCTTTCAATAACCCCCTAGAGACCGGGATGGTATTTCAATATGGCCGACTTATTTCCAGTCAATATATTTTATAATATATATTTTAAATTATTTCAAATGTAAATGTCAAACACTTTTTACCTGGTTTTGGTTTATACTAAGTCGATTCTACTAAGAATAATCAGGGGGCGTGGAATAAAATTTGGTAGAAAGAAAGCAATTTTTAAGAAATTACATAATAATAGTGGAATTGGATGGTTCTATCATTTTCTGCAAACGTCTAAGCCTGCAATGAAAAACCTAGCGACGGGTTTCATTGTAGGCTTAGATTTACCCCTGTTTATTATATTTCATTTTTCAATAAAATTGTAGGTACACATCACACAACTGTACAGTTCCAACTAAATGCGTATTGCGTGTGTATATAATCAAATTAAATAACTGCCTATTTGGTAGTAAAGCGCCCGTAACTTGAACTATCGACTTACGTCTTTGCCCCGAAATTTGTTTTTTAACAACCAGAACTTTTCCGAATCGCCATCAACAAAGTAAGAATAGCCATGCTGATAGCCAACATCTGGAACGGATAGGCACTTGGAGAAAAAGAAGACCCCAGTTTGGAATCGCAGAAGATTCCAAACTGTATACAACATTAAAATTAAATATGGCTGAAAATGGTTGAGAGAATCTCCTTAGGGTCTCCGTAGCGCAATTGGTAGGGTGATCGATATGTAATCAAGAGGTTCTGGGTTCAATTCCCAGCTGTAAAGTTTTTCCATTTTAAAAACTTTGTCCGTTGCACACCGTTTTACTCTAACTGTAACTATTCGCACAGTTTTGTCAAAGTTAAAAAAAATGTCAATTTTTAAACGTCTATATAAAAAATAGGACATTCTGTTTAAAAATAAGCATTTATGTTCTATTTATATAAATCATTAAATTAATTAAATTATTTAATTTAAATTATAAAACAATCTCAGTTAAAAAAATGTTTGATATCACATTTGAAATAATTTTTAAAATGTCTTTACAGGGATACGCCACTGATTTACCGGAAACAAGTCGGCCATATTGAAATTCCATTCTGGTGTCTACGGGGTTGTTGAAAAAAAGTCTTTTCGTGCATTCTTTTTATTTTAAGTTTAAAGCCGTTTAATTTATTAGTAAAAACAATGTCTGTCTTTTTAGTCGACCATGTCGGTTCATAGAGTCACTGCTGAAGAAATGAGAGATCATCAAGTAACAGATTTTGATGATATGCACGTTGGTGATGAACATGGCATAGTAAAAAGTCATCATTCTGAGAAACCGTCAATGCAAGAAGACTGGATACTGCTCGCCGCCGCTATAGATAAAATCTCTTTTGTTTTTTATTCTTTTTTGTTTGCAATACTCGCCATTGTGTATTCTGTATAAAAATTGAATAGCCATAATATATTTTTATTAAAGGCATTGGCTACGTTTTTACATGTAACACATTTATGTCTGCAAACATTTTTTTTATCGGACAATCGATTGCTTCGACAGCATTTTAAAAAGTGCATGTTTGGTAGGTAGATCCTGAATTTCTGAGGCGCCCTGTATATTTAGAACTATTTTTAAATGATGCACATCATCAACCACTACAGCTTTTGCATTTACAGTTTTTTATAAAGTCGACCGTTAACGAGATAATTTCTAACGGCACACTAAATGGACACCCGGTATAATACCATTTGAAGTAAAATATTGCCGATCAACGTTTTACATTTTATACGAAAGTTTTTTTCTTGGAAATTGAGGCATTATAGTTTTATCCACGGGTGGCTTTCAATTCTTTGAATTAATATCAGGGGCAAAATTTTGAAACAAAAAACTTAATTAATTACGCACCGAATTTCATTGTGGGAGAGGGGGTGCCGCTGCGCTGGCGAGAAACTAGCTGCTATTTTGATTAGATACTTTAGAAAACTACGATTAATTATTAGTACACACAATATCTCGGTTGCCCCCCCCCCCCCCCCCCCATGAGTTCACTCCTAAGTAAATAAAAATCAAGTATTTTTCAGAGAAAATTGTGTTACGAGTGGTATTCGGCAAAACAACGAGTTCGATCCTCGAGTGGGCATACGCACAATAAAAAAGTATGTCCTAATTTTAGTAGGTTTAAGATCTCCCAACCCACCCCATTCACGCCGGTAACCAGGCCCGTTGAGATGGAATATCCCCAATCGGTAGGTCCTGCAATGGCGCAAGAAACCGAGGGTTAGCCCTGGGGGGGGGGGGATGTTGCTTGACTAAGGATCGTGGTTCGGAACCCGCCATAAGCTGAAGAGGTAAAAAGCTTAATTCGAAAGAATGGTAAGAAATTACAAACATATATTTTACAAACACAACATGCCGCTCAAACCCATAACAAGCTCTCGAAACTCTCCTACCTTCGAACTAGCGAAATTCTTACTCCCCCTACTTCAACCACTCCAAGGAAATAGCACTTTATTTGTAAAAAATTCTTAACACTTCGTATAACTAATAGGCGGGATGGAAGTACAACCAGAAGATCAACTTGTCAGCTTCGACGTCGAAAGCCTTTACGCTAACGTCCCTGTAAAAGATGCACTAAAGGTTAATAAAAACAGACTTGAGGAAGACCAGATACTACAGGAAAGAACACCGCTAACTATCAAGGCCATCATGGAACTATTAGAATGTTGCAAGTGGACGGACTACCGATGGTTTCATCTCTCTCACCAATAATCACCAACATTTACATGGAATGGTTTGAATTCGAAGCAATAAAACAAGCAAAAAAGAAACCACACATTAATAGCCTGACGCCGACAATCAAATTTACCATGGAGAGAGAAGAAAACAATCAGTTACCTTTCCTAGATGTCAACGTAAAGAAAAATGGCAGACCTCAGTGTACAGGAAACCTACGCATACAGGTCAATATCTGAATAACACTTCAAATCACTCAAACAGCACAAAACATGGCATAGTAAGAACGCTTGTGGATAGAGCAATTACCATCTGTAATTCAAATGAAGCCCTCAAAGAAGAAACAAACTACATCAAGACCGACCTCAACAAAAATGGCTACTCCATGCATTTAGTTGATAAACTATTGGAAAATCGCAAGAATCGGCCAAATATACAAAAGAAACAAATAGAGTCACAGTCAACTCTCAACATTCCATATGTCAAAGGAGTATCTGAGAGAATTAGAAGACTAGGACAACGATACAATATCAACACGGTATTCAGCTCGAAAGACACTTTAAGAAGCTACCTGACGAAGACAAAACCAACAAGTCAAAAAAACAGGAAAAACTGTGTCTACCAGATCCCCTGCGAATGTGGCAGATCTTACATTGGTGAGACTCTAAGGCCACTTGAAACTAGGGTCAAGGCACACAGAAACAACACGCTTAAAGGAGAAACCGAAAAATCAGGTGCAGCTGACCATGCCTGGACACACGGTCATCACATCAAGTGGACAGAAGCTCAAATCCTGAGAACCACATTGGAGAAAAAGGAAGTTCAAGAAAGCTGCTACCATATACCAGAACCCAGATTGCTTTAGTAAGCCCTCACTAGATATAAGAAATATCTGGAAACCTTTGTTAAGCAGATGCAAACTTAAAATACCGCACACTAACTAAGCGCATGATTGCACCCATCTCGGTTATGCTCCAGTGCATCTAGCTAGTATAAATAGAGCTGTAGTTACTTTACTTATTTAGTATTCACCTGAAGACGACTAGAGATACTTACCAGTTGAAACGTTGTGATGTAAAACAAATAAAGACAATGCAAGTCCACAACTCTTCTATCGTTCAAGAAACATCATTGTCTCCAACCTTCAAACAGACATATATTTTATTCGCTAAATTTGATTGAAAAATAAAATAAATATATTGGAAAAACTGTGGCAAAGTCACAGGAGTCTACGGTACTTCAAAATATTTATGAAAAAAAAATTTAATGCTTATCTTGATAAAATAGTATAATTTTACAATTTTACATATAATTCGAAAACATTAAAAATTTATGGTGACATTAAAAATTTATGGTGGCATTAAATTCAATTAATACATACAGACAAATAGACTTTAGGGCTATTTCATCTCACTGGAATAACTTAACTACTAATTAATAACAAAGAGAGATGAATTAGGAACGAACTGTAAGATGTATTTCCAGTAATACAAAACAAGAAACAATATTTTATTAACAAAAATTAAATAGGTAAGTAACAAACAAAATATTACTAGTGCTTAACCATTATTTTAAACATACTAACGCACAGTAAACTAAATTATATGAGAAATTTCTTTAGTTCTAAAAACTAGCCCTAATTAAGGAACACGGGAGGAGTGGCAAGGAAATATTAGAGTCTAAACGTTCTTAGGCTAGGACCAATCATGTCATTCACACAATGTTTTTTTGCTTGCATATAGGAAATTGGATAATAATATTTTAGAAAAGAAAGTCTGTTAATAAATATTTAATATATAGTCCATTTCAGAAATGGGAAATTCCGTCCAGTTCGGCTCAATTTCGGTGTCGGCCATATGCGTACGTAAATTTTGCGCATTAAATTATTTATGATAACTAACCAAAGAAAAAAGATAATTTGACAAAGAAGGAACTATTAGCTATAGCAAATTTACACAAACATCGTTTTATGAAATATGCCGTGGAAGATATAGCTGAAAAACATAGTGTAACTGCGCACACCGCCATATCATTGCGATCTAAATCCTATAGAACCTATATGGGCGCAAGTGAAAGGATTTGTAGCAAAACACAACACGACAATCAAAATGAAATGACGTTAAGCTACTGTTTGATCAACCATTAAGGAAGTGATACCAAAGTAAAAAAATGAAAATTAATCCGAAATGTACCTACCATTCAATTTTATATTTTAGAGCAAAACTTTATTAAGTAGGTACCTAGTAGATTAAAAGAAAATATTATTTATGACTATGACCATCCTTTAAATTTTTCAGTTCTCGTATTAGTAAGATGTGCAAAGTTAAATGTAATTTGTATCACTTTAAAAAAAACTTTCCGTAAAAATACCAGTAAGTATTATAAAAATCTGTAAATAGGACGACACAAATAATATTTTCTTTTAATCTTCTAATTTTGTTCTAACAGGCAGTGGCACAACTACACAGCACCATTGGGGAGGGGTGGAGGGCGTTGACCAGTGGCGGCTCGCGGTCTTATAAAATGGCGAAGAGCTAGGTATAGTGCGGGTACTTAAACAAACATTGACTAAAAACCCGTGTAACAAAACGTCTCTCTTATCATCGTCTGTCCAACGAATGAATGGAGTTTCCAAAAAATTACAAACTATGTCATTAATTGGGTTCATTTTTAAAACACACAACTAAGTAGGTACGTACACTACTGAATTAACTGAAATATAAAAACAAAACTTTTTAATCACACAGTAAATCACGTAAAAACGATATCTATAACCGTAAGTTTCGCGAAGCCTCAAAATAAATACCTTAAGGTTAGGCGAACCAATGCTGTGGTGCATACGACTGATCTATTTTTAAATTGCATCATAATGCAAATTGCTGGATGCTGTTTGCGTGACTGACGTCACGTAATCATAGCAACGGTGAATATCAAAGCCATGTTGGGCGTTGGGTCTTCACTTGCTTTGAGCTAACTGACGCGATCGACTGGGGCGTGCCAAAATGCATGAGTGTTTATAATTATTGTCCATCGGAATTAACCGTGGCCCTATTATGCATAGCTACATTACTTTTTTACTACAATTAAATTAATATTATTAATTCGAACATAATTATTTTTTAAGGGCTAAAATGAAAGCTGTATTGGTACATTAATATTTAATATTGTCGAAAAACTTTCCTCCTGGTTTTATTTTTATCTGGTGAAGCTTCACCTACTTTACATGACGAGCCGCCACCGGCGTTTACCTTTAAGATTGATTGATTTAAGAGGACTCCGTACACCTCTAAAACGAGTTTTCTTTTCAAGGGTTTATTAATCGATTAAGAAAAAAATGTTGTATATAAAAGTTTTTTGAAATTTAGCAAAGAATATTGGAAAGTCCTTTTGGTTTGTCATATATGTATTATGTATATTTAAATCATTTATTTTTTAATTTAGCAACACCATATGGACTTTCCAATATTCTGTAACTAATTTTAGACAACTTTTATAAAATCATTTTTTTTAAAACGATTACGGTTTTTTTTTAAACGAAAATTCGATTTTTAGTCTATTTCTTAGCTTATTTATAATCCATCGCAGTCGCCCACCGATGCTCTCTCTCTTATAATATCAGTGGCGAACTTATGGAGATCCAAACCGCCTCGCCTTGCCGGTCGGTGATACCAAGAATCTGTACAATGCGCCAAATGAATTGTATAGATAATTGACTCATAGTTATTTATGTCTCTTTATGTGGACGATTGGACTTTAATATTCTATTATTAGAGTAAAAGAATTATATTTATTTCGTCGTGCGAACCAGTTTATTGTTTATGAGGGCGGATTTGATTTTCTGTTGAAATTATGTTGTACGGGTTTGTTGTACAGAGTGAGGATTATAACCGGAACAAATTCGCTAGATTAGGAAAATATATTTTTTTTAAAAATGGAAAAACACGTCGATTGAGATTTTGTATGATCTACATTTTGGCGACAACATTTTTTTTTCATTTGTTTTTTTTTATATTATTATCTGTCATTATAGTATACAGGGTCCTGCGTCTCACCTCCCGTCTTCTATAGCTCACTTATTAATTAAGTTAGGATTTTAATATTTTGCAGACTTTACCTGTATCCCAGGGCGCATTTCAGGATAATATTTTTATTTATACAGGGTGTTCCAAAAAAGTCATTAGTATCTATTTTTTTAAATTACATGTCATAAATCTTTTTACTTATTTAAATGCCTGTTATAGTAGCCTTCATACCCCTAAAATTTTAATGAAATCGGTTCAGTATTATAGACGAAAACAAATAAAAACTATAAAATATTAGTTTTGCACCACTGGTTTTAAAAATTAATAAAAAATAAAAATAATGCCTCGTTAATAAAATTATACATAGGCACTTAAAAAATAAGGTCGAACAGACTCGTTAACCAAGTTTTATTAATACGAATTGTACAGGGTGTTCAAAATTTAGTGTCAAACTTTTCAAACTTTAAATCAATTTATTTTTCTTATTTCAAATTGGAACCCCTGTATATTATTATGTCATTCGATGCAGAATTAAAAATCAAATATTTGTTCTAATTACAACCCTATCGCAATTTCTGAGGCATCAAGACTTATTTGCAGAAAACTTATTTTATCAACTATTCCACCAGTCATTATTATAAATAAATATGGAAGGTGGCTTTGAAAAACAATTTATTGGTATAAAAGTTTATTAAAACGACAAAAGCCCATTTTGACTTTAGTTTCAAATATTGTTAGATTATTAATTATTTAATCTATATTATTTTTTATGGTGGAATACAACCAAGAAGAGCGCGTAGATATGATTTTCATATTAGAAGCATGCGAAAATAATTATTTTTTGTCACCTTAGTAAACGTTAATTCCAATAAATTGTTTTTCAAAGTCACCTTCGATATTTATTTATGATAATGACTGGTGGAATAGTTGATAAAAGGAGTTTTCTGCAAATAAGTTTTGATGCTTTAGAAATTGCGATAGGTTTCTAATTAGAACAAATGTTTAATTTTTAATTCTGCATCGAATGACATAATAATATACAGGGGTTACAATTTGGACACCCTGTACAATTCGTATTAATCAAACTTGGTTAACGAGATTGTTTGACCTTATTCATTAAGTACCTTTGTACAATTTTATTAACGAGGCATTATTTTTATTTTTTATTAATTTTTAAAACCAGTGGTGCAAAACTGATTTTTTTTAGTTTTTATTTTATTTTCGCCTATAATACTGAACCGATTTCATTAAAATGTTGGGAATATGTAGGCAACTATAAGAGGAATTCAAGTAAGTAAGAATATATATAGCATGTAATCTAAAAAAATAGATCCTTATGACGTCAGACGTTTTTGGAACACCCTGTATATACAAAAATATTTTCCTAAAATACGCTCTAGGATACAGGTAAGGTTTGCAAAGTATCAAACTCCTAACTTAATTAATAAGTGAGCTATAGAAGACGGGAGGTGAGGTGCAGGACCCTGTATAGTAGACACACCATTTTATTTCTGTTCAAACTGGAAGTACTATATACAGGGCTTCCCAGAAGTCCGGAATAAAATTAATATAGCCTTCTCCTGTAACTTTTGGGGAAAACGCTCGGACAAGTCAACTTAGTTTTATATATGCTCACATTTTGACGTTATTCGTTTGTTTGTTTTTTATAGACATTTGTCAAAGATATGACGACATCGATCTTTTTTTTAAATGGAAACATACAGCTTGTGATACATCATTTGAAAGCTAATATCTTGTACCGTATGCTTATAAATTTTGGCGCGATTCTGTTAAGCTATTTCAAAATGGCGACTGTTAAAACTTTTTAAAAAATCTCTATTTAAATAAGCGGAAATGATTGATGTTTTTTAGTTTACAATTTCACAACATGTCAGAACGTGAAACATTGAAGATTTCTTATTTGTTATCTGAATGAAGGCTGTCCCGGGTTGCCCATTCGGTTTTGTTGTGACGTTTGTACTTTCTTCTGCGTGTTTTTATTAGATAGCGCACTTTGTTTAATTATTTCCTCAGTAAATAATTAAATATTTTTAAAACTGTAAGGTAGAAAATTTTATTTTTTCGTTCTCTATACGATAGGGTCAAAATGAAAATTTATTGAAAAAGCCCATTTTGTGCATATCGCGAATTTCTAACTATTTTTGCATAGTTTTACACTTTTTTTTAAAGCATCGACTTTTCCAGGAGTAGGTACTTACCTATTAGTTATATTAATTTTTTATTTAATTATTTGTAGACAATTTTTTAAAGTTGTTCCATTTTATTTATCAGTGGCGGCGCTAGGCGTCGGCGACGTCGGCGACCGCCGACGGCCTCGCGCTTGAGGGGGCCTCGCAAAAAAAATTTGTATAACTTGTTAAGTGAGTGAGTTTCTCGAAAACTAGAAGTTCAGTAGTTTTTGTGCTATGAGCACTTTACGGGCAGAATAGTCTGGCAACACTATGAAAGTTAAACAACTTCGTGCGCGAGACGGGGAATACCCGTGTCGTCTTTGTATTTCTTCTGTGAGCGAAACGTAAACAATCATTCCTTTTGTGAATGCAACGCAACACTCGCAGACTAGGCTCGCATGGACAAAATTTCTTTTTATTGTGTTGTAAAGTCATTTATTGTGTTGTAAAGTCAGTCAGTACCCCGGTGGTTGAGTGATGATTTAGTGGACAAAAGTGTTAATTTATATTGTGATTTCGTTCATACTTCGAAGGTTATAAGATAAGGTAAGTCAATATGAACTGTCAATGTGAAAGTGTCACTGCTTCAGAGTCATCTGATAAAACTTTAGTTTCTGAGCCAGCATCAGAGTCAAATGAATCTTTTTTTGGAAGTTCTGATACAGTTTTACCGGCAACATCGAGCGAACCTACTATGATCCAAATGTCGGAACCCAATAAAGAGTTAGAAAGTGAAACGTTGTGTGACTCAGAAAATCAAGTGGAAGGAGTTCATTTAAAAGAGTCATTTATAGATTTAGATCCAGGGAAGTGGGTATTTCCAGTAAACGATGCGCAGCGTCATGACCTAATTCAAAACGGACCCAATCAAGATCTAGAGAAATCTGATGACAGTTACCCAAAAGACGCAAATAAAAGACATTTTTCTAAATTTCATTTCACTCGAAAATTAAGTAACGGCGAAACGCAACATCGCCGATGGTTAGTTTACTCCATTTTTCAAGATAAAGTTTATTGCTTTCCATGTAGACTTTTTTCAAATTTGCATACACAGATGGTAAAAGAAGGATGTTGTGACTGGAAAGATTTGAGTCGGATATTGCAAAGACATGAACAAAGTCAAGGACACATGGAATGCATGATTAAATGGATGGAATTCTATAAAGGAATCAAACACGGAAAAACAATAGATAAAGATAATGAGAGATCTATTAAAGAATCGCAAAAGTACTGGTATAATTTGTTTGAAAGAATGATTGATATCATAAACTACTTAGCCTCACACAATTTGGCATTTAGAGCTCATCGAGAAACCTTTAAATTGAACGATAGCAAAAACAGTGGCAACTTTATAGATTTATTTAAGTTGTTATCCAAATATGATCTGACACTACGGGAGCACATGCAACGTATTAATGAAAAGCAACTATCTCAACATTATCTGAGCCACGACGTCCAAAATGAATTGATTGCATTTATGTCTAAATCAGTTATTGAAGAAATCATACACAGCGTTAAACAAGCAAAATACTATGCCTTCTTGATCGATTGTACCAGGGATGTCAGCCGCGTTGAACAAATGTCAATAATATTAAGATTTTGCAATTCTTCAACTGGAGCAATAGAGGAACATTTTGTTGGGTTTATTGCCGTCACAGAAACAACGGGAGAATATGTAACAAATTCCATATTACAAGAACTGGAAAGAAATGGTCTAGATATCCAAAACTGTCGAGGACAAGGATATGACAACGGCGCCAATATGGTCGGTATTAATAAAGGTGTCAGAACAAGAATACTTAATATAAACCCAAGAGCATTCTTTACGCCGTGCGGATGTCACAGTTGGAATTTGCTTTTGATGGATGCAGCTAAGTCTTCTACAACAGCCAAAACGTTTTTTGGCTTCATCAATAAAATCTATGTACTGTTTTCAAAGTCAAGTAAGCGTTGGGATATTGTGAAAACTAAATTAAAATTGACATTAAAACCTCTGTCTGAAACACGATGGGAGAGTAGAATCGGAGCAGTAAAAGCAATATTTTTGCAATTTGATGATGTTATCGAATGCGTGAATGACCTGAAAAATAAAAGTGATGATTCTGAAACTATCAGCGACTGTGACGCAGTTTTCAATGAAATGTTAACTTTTGAGTTTGTTGTTGCGATACACGTATGGTACGAGATTTTATTACGTGTGAACAATATAAGCAAACTATGGCAAACGGTTCAAGTCAACTTGAAAGTCGCTATTGATACTTTACGGTCATTTTGCAGCTGGATTCAAGAATTCCGTAATACAGGATTTGACAATAGTGTCGCACAAGCTCGATTATTTGTAGAGAAGAGTACTTTCGAAATTGAGACTCAATTTAAAGAAAAAAGAACAGCCAGGAGAAAACGAATGTTCGATTATGAACATATTGATGAACCTATTCAATCTTTTGAAATGCAGTACAGAGTTACCTTTTTTAACACTATGATTGATGCTATTATAGTTGATACCGAATGTCGATTTAAAGCGCTCAATGAATATTTTGAACGATTTGGTTTTATTTATGATATCAGATATTTAAATTCTATATCAAAAGAAGATCTCCTCAAGTGCTGTAATGATTTAGGTACAATACTTCGGGAAGGCGAAAACAACGACATACAGCCTTTCGAACTGTATGAAGAACTCCAACTTTTAAAAACAAATTCACTAGACTCTATCAACGACGCGAAACAACTCATTCAATATATTTTAGAAAATAATTTGGAAGAAATATATCCAAATGTTTATATAGCAATTAGAATCATGCTCACAGTTCCTGTCAGTACAGCTTCCGCTGAGAGAAGCTTCTCAAAGTTAAAATTGATTAAGACCTACTTGAGAAGCACGATGAGTCAAGAGAGATTATCTTCGTTATCAGTTCTATCAATTGAAGCTGAAATAGCGTCTGGTATTAGCTATGACGTAATCCTGAAAAAGTTCAGTGAGGCCAAAAGCCGAAAAGTTCGTTTATTTTAACTTCTATTTATGTAAGTTTTGTCATCATTTGATAAGCAATAAAACTTGTTTAATAGCAATAAAATATTTAATAAAACTTGTTGTTAATATTATTTTAACTATAATTCTGCTTACGTAATTTAATATTTTCTTGATTGGGAAAAAAGGAGGCCTCGCGAACCTAATTTGCCGACGTCCACGCGAGATCTAGCGCCGCCACTGTTATTTATATATATTTAGCTGCGAGGGTAAAAACAAATAAAATAATTTCTCGATTACATATTTCCTATATTTTTCAAGGCAATGAGGAATCAAAAGTGTTTAATTCCAAAAGTTCCCAAATTGACATAAAATCCTATGAAACCACTATATCTTACCATTTAATTTTTACCAATTAGAAGCGACAATTATGATGCCAAATATATATTTTGTTAGAAGAAATTATTTATCCGTCAGCCATTTATTCAATTTTTCACTCGCAGCAAACGTTTGTACGTTAACATAAATAGATAATCAAGAATGCCAATCGATGTGAGTAATCTTTGTTTTTAGAAGTTGGTAATAAATTATTGGTAGTTACGCCACTTGCTCCCGTAAATTGCCGGCCATCCGCGATGCCTTTCCACGTCAGCCGGCCGCTGGCTTTCGTGAAGGTATCAGCATGAAATCTGTTAAAGCGGGTAGCTACGGCGTCCACTTAAGGATAATTTATAAGTTTCATATTTAGAGGATAAGTTAAATTTTAAAAAAACTAAATCTGAATTTTGTCTTCCAGTCTCTAGCGTGATCCTGAGATACCTCGAAAATATCAGCTTCGAACCATACCTTTACTACAACCTCCCCCCCCCCCCCCCCCCCATAATATTCTCGACAGCATTGGCACTATATAATTGTTGAAAGTGTTTCCAAAATTAATGAGTTCGCTTCGCCTAGCTTAGCCTTAAAAACCACGTTTTAAATATTTTGAGAAAGTAATTCATATTCGTAAACATAAAGTTATGATTCATGATATCTATTGGGTATGTATAATTAGATGTCAGAAATAAAACGTTGTCTTTTTTATTTTTTTTAATGTTATTTGGCTAAAATAAACAAAAATTCAATAAAAACATTTCCTTTTTAATATTTTTGAGAAACTTATCGTTGATTATTATGAAAGTTGTTTTGATTTTGTTCACTGATTAAAAATTTGTCTTTTTCATCTTTTAAATTATCCATAAGAAACACATAAATAGATAAGTATTGTTTCAAACAATTTTATTTCAGTTAAAAGTAGGTCCTCGTGGATCAAACCCTCCTGAAGAATATGGCCAATAAGAAGGTGGGGGAAACAATCCTTGTTGCTGAGCCGTAGGCGGCAATATTCCTGGAAGCCTTGGACCACTTCCATGGTTGGTAGGGTAAAGGGCTGCTCCTAAATCACTCTGATGTGGTTGATACTTGTAGGAAGAGATCATATCGCCTTGTCCTTGAGCTTGGGCTTGACAAGCAATCATAAGGCCGTGGAAGTCGAACTTGTAGGCATATCGCTTCCCGTGAACTTTAGACATTATGTTCTTGTCATAGTAGTACCTGGAATTTTGAAATAATTATTGGTAGTATGGGTTTTTTCACTGTTATGATTGAATAGTTTTGGCATTTAAATAGTTAAGTCGATGTTATAATAAGTAATTTTGATTAATAAAGCTGTAAATAAAGTCATACTAATAATTCTTTTTCAGTTCATTAAAAATCTGCTCCCTTCATCCTATTTTAAGATCTCGAAACACCGACGATACATTATTATGGCGTATGTAAGTCCGATAAAAATTAGCTAGTGAGCACTGAGTATGCGCTGTAATCGTTATCGATTGGAAAGCTACAGCTTGTCATTCTTATCCTGTTAGTTTTATGTTTAGACATCCGAATGATTGTAAAATTTTGATTGATTTTTATTTATCTCATAATGGAGTCAGGTTTGAAAAACACTGACTGGTGAGTCCTAAAACTGTCAGCCTCTGTCATCCCCCTTCCGACAATATACCTCTTTCTATAGGTTACTTATATGAATTTAATTTAAAAAAATTAGGCATTCCAACGATGTGTCAAAATGGCGACTGGATGGCAAATAATGCTTTGTAATTGGTACATGTGACCATAAAAATAATGTTGCTGGTGACATTTAACGGGTGACCCAATGCTGTTTGCCATCCAACCGCCATATTAAATCACGTGGTTCAGTATGGCGGTTGGATGGCAAAAAGCATTGAGTCACCCGTTAAATGCCACCAGCAACATTATTTTTATGGTCACGTGCACCAATTACAAAGCAGTATTTGCCAGCCAGCCGCCATTTGGACACATCGTTGGATTGCCTAATAGCAACAACCACCAAACACCAAGAAATAAAATAGGTTAGAATTTCTTAATTACTGTCATCCGTCTTTTGCGAATAATTTCGGTGTTGCCATATGAGGAAAGTTTTATGAATTACATAGATAAATAATTAATTTCCCAAGCAGCAGACTGACGTTTAAATCACGTAATTTTTTTTGGAATTGTCTTCGACGTCATGTTACCAAAAACAAAGCGTGATATAGAAGTAGTTATTTTACGTCATTTAAACCGTCATAATTACATAATGACGTTAAATTAACATTATAACGTGATATGTCGGCACTAATTACGTCATTAGGACCTTATTAGCACGTCAATAAATGGCACTATAGTGACGTCATCAGTCTGTGACATAATGACGTAATTTTTAAATTACAGTTGACGTTTGATATGATGAAAAACTGACGTCATATTAACGTCAGTCTGCTGCATGGGTTTGTTCTCAGAACTTTATTTATTTTTATTAAGATAAAATATAGATAACACTTGGGAAATAAAATCGTGATAGTGGGGACTAGGAGTGCGCAATATAATCGATTAAGGATATATTTTTAATCGAAATATTTTCGATTAATCGATTAATCAAAAAATCGAAATGTTTTCGATTAATCGAAACAACTATTTCGATCGATCGATATAATTTCGATTAAAATATCTCTTTTTCGATTAATCGGAATAATAACGATTTTTAGATTAATCGAATAAATACCGCTTAATAAAAATATTTTGCGACAAAATCAACGATATAACTTGAGGCACCTTAAGTTTGCCTTGTCAAAATTAATAATTATGATTTAAATACCTATTATTTAAGTATAAAATGAAAAAAAAATCGATTATTATTTTCGATTAATCGATAATTTTGATTAATCGATTATTTCGATTAATCGATTATTTTCGATAAATTCATATACAGTGTGTCCAAAAAAGTATGCAACATATGGAAAAGTTTTTTATTACCGATTTCTCAGAAAATTTTATTCCTGATAAAAGTTGGTGCATGCCTTGAAACTATAAATGCATATTTCACATTTCACCCGCGGCTAATAGTAAGGGAGCAAATGTCATTTTTTCGAAATTGCATTAAGAGTAAAGTACCTTAGTTATTAGAAATACAGCAAAATTTTATAAGGAAGTGTAATTGCAAATTAAAAACATAGCCCAAATACGAAATTTGAGTTACGTCTCAATTTTTATTTTTTTTTCTAATCTCTAATTTTATATGCATTTTTTTAAAGTAGGTTTTTGGACTTTAGCGTACTGGGTGAAAATGACAAATAAATTAGTAGTTATTTCCAGTACTATGAAAAGGGTTGAAATTTATTATAATTTAGTTTCGAACAGAAGTTGGCTAAAATGTGTTTAAGTAGGCGTGCAACACGCTTATATCTAAACCGACCCGGTTTATTGAAAAGCTTTTAAAAGTTTGCAACTACTTAATGCATTTTTATTATAAACCCACGTATAAGTTATTTGATAAATATATTAAAATTGCGTAAACGAAAAATCGACCAGAGGCGTACCGTTTAGTGGAAATTAGAGATTAGAAAAAATAAAATAAAAATTGAGGTACGTAACTCAAATTTCGTATTTGAGCTATGTTTTTAATTTGCAATAACATTTCCATTTAAAATTTTGCTGTATTTCTAATAACTAAGGTACTTTACTCTTAATGCAATTTCGAAAAAATGGCATTTGCTCCCTTACTATTAGCCGCAGGTGAAATGTGAAATATGCATTTATAGTTTCAAGGCATGCACCAACTTTTATCAAGAATAAAATTTTCTGAGAAATCGGTAATAAAAAACTTTTACATATGTTGCATACTTTTTTGGACACACAATCGATTATTTTTTTTGATAATCGCACAGCCCTAGTGAGGACCGTTCGCACTTTAAGCGGTTCTTTAATTACACGTTACTTGAAATTCGCTAGCTTTAAAACTTGAAACACGATATTTGACTTGCTAAAACCCAAAATAATCGATAAGCGGGTTTACAAAAAGTCCTTACCTTAAGGCCCGACTGAGTTTATCATAGTTCATATTGGGTTTTGACTTCCGTTCCCCCCAACGGCGCGCCACTTCGTCGGGGTCTGTAAGCTTAAACTCTCCGTTGGCGCCTTCCCAAGCTATACAGCCCGCGTTAGACGAATCGCCGAGCAGCTCTAAGAGAAACTGCCACAGTTGGATCTGACCGCTTCCTTGTGCCACCAATCGCTGCGTCGCGGCATTCAACAGCTGATAAGGATCCGCGGAGGTGGCTAAAATTTAAAAAATACTCATATTACATTAAGCCTCTTAGTTCCTCTTTTCATTACTAACTCGATCTTACAGAGTGTTCTAACTTCACTCATTTAAAGAAAAATGTATTAAATTGAGCATTTTTATCCGCCTCCCCACTATTAAGCACAGTAGCGGATCCAGAATTTTGGTGGGGGGGGGGGGGGGGGCACAAAAGCACAAACTGTAACTTTAGAGTTATTAATTAGAAAAAGGTTGCTCTGATCAAAAAAAATTCTCTTATCGACATATCAAAATTAACTTTCAATTCTCGGGCCGGGGCATAACCCTTCGTCCCTCAAACTTTCAGGGCTCAGAGACGAGGGGGAGAGAACACCCTTCTCTCCTAAATCTGCGCCTGATTAAGCAGACCCACCCTTAGACTAAACTAAAAGAGACATCAGCTATTCTTAGAGAATATCGGATTTTACATTTACAATTATTACTTAGATTGCCTATCCTATACCTAAGTACTTAGGTATACCTATCCCATTTCATTAGATTGTACTATACTTCGAATCGCATTGATCAAGACTGCTTACACATTACATTAGCTAGGTATTATTTGTACTTACTACCTATTAACGCAGGCTTGTAGAATATATATCCGATTTCACATTATTAGGTACCTATAAGATAGGTATTTTTATTCGCCTTGACAAAGACTGCTTCTTCATTACATTAGCAAATATTTTTATTCTGGGTTATGGTTTTTAGGTAGGATTAACGCAGGTTTACGATATATCCGATTTCACATTTTTGTAAAATTATTAGGTAAGCAGATTGTCCCATATTTTCAATAGCTTAGGACAAGAGTTCTTACACATTACATTAGCCATTATTGCTATTCTTGGATGTCCACAGTTTTCCAAATAACGCAGGTTTACAGAATATCCGATTTCATATTGAAAAATATATCAGATTATTGTGCTTAATGTTTTAATCGCCTACACAACACTTCTTACATTAAAGCCATTATTTCTATTCTTTGATATCTATGTTTCTTACTATATAAATAACGCAGGCTTACAAAATAATCGATTTCACATTATTAGAGAAAAATATTTGATTGTAGGTAGGTACATAGATATAGGTAATTTCAACAGACAGCAGTTCTTATATACAGATTATATTAGCCATTATTTCTATTCTCGGATATCTACAGTTTTATTATTAACGCGGGCTTATAGAATAAGTATCCGATTTCACATTATTGAAAAAAAAAATATTAGATTGTAGATACCTAAAAAGTTTCAATCGCCTAGACAACACTTATTCTTACATTAGCCATTATTTCTATTCTTGGATATCTATGTTTCTTACTATAACGCAGGCTTGCAGAATATCCGATTTCATATTATTAGAGAAAAATAAGTATTAGATTGCAGGTACATACATATAATTTCAATCGCGTAGACAAGAGTTCTAATGTCTTATTAGCCATTATTTTTGTTATCGGATATCTACAGGTTTATTATTAACGCCATGCTTACAGAATAAGTATCCGATTTCACATTATTGAAAAAAAAATATTAGATTGTAAAGTTTATCCCAAAGTATATCGTCTTGGCTTTTGCTTTTATTTAACTCAATAATCTGTCCCAGGTAATAAAATGGGTCTCTTCTAGGTATTTTACTCTAGGCGTCAGAGGTGGACTTCAGGTAAATGTAAATATAAAGAATTGATTTATTTTCAACTTTTTACTTTATTTATATTATTTTTACCTAAAAATACCGTACCTATAACACCGACCGACCCTTTTTATCTATTCCACCCCTGGGTAGACAGGTAGGTAGTAATGATAACATTTAACCACCTAATTATGAAGTGACAATGGGTATGTTTATATAAATGATTTATTAGGGGTAAAATCAAGACGATATATTTTGGGATGGACTTTACCTAAAGTTTCAATCGCCTAGGCAACACTTCTTACATTAGCCATAATTTCTATTCTTGAATATCTATGTTTCTTACTATAACGCAGGCTGGCAAAATATCCGATTTCACATTATTAGAGAAAAATATTAGATTGTAGGTACCTACATATAATTTTAATCGCGTAAACAAGAGTTCTAATGTCTTATTAGTCATTATTTTTATTATCGGATATCTACAGGTTTATTATTAACGCAGACTTACAGAATAAGTATCCGACTTCACATTATTGCAAAAAAAATATTAGATTGTACCTAAAGTTTCAATCGCCCAGCTTACACTTCTTACATTAGCTATTATTTTTATTCTTGGATATCTATGTTTCTTACTATAACGCAGGCTTGCAGAATATCCGATTTCATATTATTAGAGAAAAAAAAGTATCTATTAGATTGAAGGTACATGTAATTTCAATCGCGTAGACAATAGTTCTAATGTCTTATTAGCCATTATTTTTATTATCGGATATCTACAGGTTTATTATTAACGCAGGCTTACAGAATAAGTATCTGATTTCACATTATTGAAAAAAAAATACTAGATTATACCTAATAGGTATGTGAAAAACGCTTCGAGTTAGGTGTAGGACATTATATACGAAATCAGCATACAATCTTAACGTAGAATCTAAAAATGTAACAATATGTATAAAGGGTGTTCCATTTAAAATAAGCAAGTTGACACCTACTTCCGGTATAACCGGAAGTGCCACCATATTGAAAATATTTTGACCGGCTTACCCTCATCAACATGTTACCTACTGTTAAAATTTTCTATGTATAGTTTTCCATATATAGATCGAGGCGTTTCTGTTGGGACACGCTGTATTTTATAGTGTGTTTTACTAGAAAAATTACCAAAGAACCTGTTTTAAAAGTGGGGCCAAAAATGAGTTTAATTTACTTGCGAACTGAACTCTTAAGAGAATTAATTTAAATGGAATTGTTCCAAGAACGGTGATGATGCCATATTCATTAAATCAATCAATTGTTCAAAATGATTCAGCCCTTGAAACTTAATGGAAAATTCATCTTATTTGAGTTCAAAAATGCGTTAACCACTTAAATGTTTCCTTCGGGTATAAATTCATCACACCTTAAAGATAATTCGATCATGTGACACTGAGTAATAATTCTTGTGGAAAAAAAATAATCTTCGGTACAATTTGGAAGTAGTGATCTTTCGATAAAAGTAGTCGTTTAAGCAGGAAGTAGGAAGTGATGTCACCACAGACTGTATTATTAAAACAATAAGTATCTAATTCTAGGATTTTGACCGCCTAATTGAGTATTGCTATGATTCAAGAAAATGTACTTACGTTTCAAGCCACGACCTATTAAAGTAAAAAGATCGCGGATCGCCTTGTGGCAATTTTTTTTTTTGTGATTCTCGTTGTAGCCTTCTACTTGTAACCAGCGGTGGTGCCGCCAGGGGGAGGGGGGCAGGGTAGGCACTGGCCCACCCTAGAAACATGTGTGCCCACCCAAAATTGATGGAATCTGTTCTGTAATGAAATTTCCGGAGGGGGATTTGGCTATGAACGTTTTAATGAGAAGAATGTTATTTTCAAGAGAACGATGACCTTTTTTTGGGCGTAACAGGAAAGTTTTGATTGCCCCTGCTTATGACGTTATAGAGCGTGGGGAAGGCGGCGACCTTTTTTTTACATTTGGGTAGTGCCCACTCAAAAATCATCGGGCCCAACCATTCCAAACATCCTGGCGTCGCCACTGCTTGAAAAAGTCAGATAGTCAGAATGCGTCATGTAACTGCCCTTGAGCCTTACTCCTCTTGAGCCTCATAAATTGGGTGTTTTGTTTACTTTGATTTTGAGAAGGAGGAAGATTTTTAGAGCCGGGATTCGTTTCTGTTTTTAGAAGTCACTTTTTTTAGTCCCTCCCCGACTCAGCAAAATCCTGGATTCGCTACTGCCTCATGCGCATGGGTGTAAAAAAGAAGAAATTCAAAAATCCATGTCTCGAATTGTCTCGATGACATCCTGGTTGCGGTTCTGTGCTTGTGATGCCTATTTATTTAATCCATTTTTATATATTATTTAAATAATAAAGACCGCCCAAAACCGCGGTAGTATTCGTGTATCGGCTAGACCGCCCACATCCTTAAAAATAACTTTGCGGTTGACGCCATTGCAAACCATTAGGTTTAGTATTTGATGGCCACCAACTTCGTGTCTTTCCCAGAATTTAAAAACAATAAATAAATTAAGGCCAACACTATACCGCGTCGCCAGATATTTTATATTGTCTGCTCGGATAACATTAATTAACTTATTTTGATTTATATCTTTTGTGATTATTGTAAACAACTTTTACAAAACAATATTTAAAAAAATTAACAATAAAAAACCAAATAAATGGTTTGGGGTTTTCAAGGAGGCTCCCCCCCTTAATATAGATTAGCCCCTAGAACGATTGGTGTTTTTACATTCTTTTCTGTATAAGATGACTTCGGAAAGTGCTAAATTATTACGCGGTCGACCTTTTTCATCTTCAGGTGCAGGGCCGTAGCCAGAAATATTTTTCGGGGGGGGTCATTCCGGCGCGCCGAAGGCGCGGCGCTAATTTGCGCCGCAGGAGAAAATTTTTTGGGTGCCACGCCCTTTATTGGGTAAAATACCCATAGATAGAGAACTAAAAACAAGTATTTTTATGTCTGCCACTTTAATTTCTTGTAAAAGTTTTTTCTATTTACCGACCTTTGTCCAATTTTCATCGCCTCCACATATTAAACAAACAAAACAAAAAAAGTATTGGTATTTTGGTATGACATATAATTTATGATTAATGTATAACTTATTAACATGCACGGGAAAAGTTAAAGCGTGACAACTGTAAACTGTAATTAATTACAAGAAATGTATTGGATTTTAAGATACTAAATTTAAGCGTCGCGCTTTCTCAGTAAACAAATTAAGAACTTCTAGGTATTAAGCGAGCAAGTAGTAAATTATTTTAGATTTGTTAACATTTCGGGGGAAGGTTACAACCCCCCTAACCCCCCCCCCCCTGGCTACGGCCCTGACGCCAATATCGTCATTCGGTGCGTAATGGCTTCTTAGACAACTATACCAAATTCCAAATTTGGTTCTGATCGGTCAATGAATTATAAAGTTATTGGACCGTTTCCAGACTACCAGACTTTATACACGCTTATACGCACTCTATATTTATTTTAAACTAGGACTACTTTACTTATACTATACATACCTTTTTAGCTACTCCTTCATTTCATATTTACAGTTTTACATACACTTTAACAATAAAATAGTATATATGCATATGCACAGCACATCACATAATAATTAATAATATCACAACGAGAATTTGTAGGTACTTTTACTTTGCATTAGTTTCTAAATCAGTAAATCACCACAAGAATATTACATTTGTCGGCATTGTTGGCTATAATACTATAACCAATCCTTACAAAATCCAGAATGATCTAATGGCAGCGCAAATGCAAATAATAACATAGACAGCCCTACCATACAGACCCACATAACAAAGTTTTTGTTTATTATGTGATACAGACACACAACGTCTAGAGCTCGTCTGATCACTGATCAGCAAGTTAAAACGCGTCGCGGCTCGCGGCAATGCGGCAAATGTTGCCAGTGTTGCCACTGTTGTCAATCTTCGGACGCCAGATTTAATTCCGAATTTATGATTTCTCTTACAATACCGAATTTTTTTCGGGTTTAAATTTTGTTGCGAATTACTTAATTTGAGATTTTTAAGAAATATTTATTTTTTTACTTTTATTGAAACACTTTAAAGTTTAAGATTTTTTTAATTTTAAAAATTATTTTTGTTTCTTTCATCTTTCTGATTTTTTTACGATTTTAATTAAATTTTCTGAACTTCATTATTAAATAAATAATTTCGGGGGGGGTTCTAACCCCCAAAACCCCCCCCTTAAATACGGCCTTGTTCAGGTGGGGTAGGATAGGGTAGGATATAGGATTGTGAAGATTTCTAAACAGGGCTTAAGCCCCCAAATTACATTTGTTTTGACTTTGCTGGTCAAGGCTAACTACAAGAATAAAAAATGTATATAGTTTTTATTTTTGTATATGGATGTCATCGAGACACTTATGTAGGTATACAATTTTTAAGGATTAAAGTAAACAAAACATTCATTTTATAAGGCTCAGGGGGATGGGTAAGGGGAGTCAAAAAAGCATAATATGAGTATAAAATCGGCAGTAACATGACGCATTCTGACGGTTACAAGTGGAAGGGTACAACGAAAATCACCAAAAAAAAAATAGTCAAAAGGCGATCTTTTCACTCCGTTTAGTCCTCGCGCCTATGAAGCGTACATTTTCTTGAATCATATCAATTAGGTTGTCAAAATCCTAGAATTTCTTACTGTTTTTATAATACATACTGTGGTGACATCACTTCCTACTTCCTGCTTAAATTACTACTTTTATCAAAAGATCAGAACTTCGAAATTGTACCGGGGATTATTTTGTTTCTATAAGAATTATTACTCAGTGTCGCATGATCGAATTATCTTCAAGGTGTAGATGTGATGAATTTATACCTGAAGGAAATATTTAAATGGTTATTTCATTTTTGAACTCAAATAAGATGATTTTTCCATTAAGTTTCAAGGGCTGAATCATTTTGTACAATTGATTGATTTAATGAATGACATCATCACCGTTCTTGTAACAATTCCAATTAAATTAATTCTCTTAAGAGTTCATTACCGCAAGTAAATTAAACTAATTTTTGGCCCCACTTTTAAAACTATAGTTTTCTTCACGAAAATTTAAATAAAAATCAAAATATTGGCAAAACTAGTAAATTTAGAAAGGTATAGGTATGAACTTAACAATAATAAAAGATACTTACAATATCTAGGTATCTGACAAGCCTAATAAATATAGGGTGTTTCATTTGAAAAACAGAATTATTGTATTTTAAAATTTTGTATATTTGGAGGTCAACAGAAAATACCATGTACAAAATTTTAGGTACCTACTTAAAGATTTTAGACAGTTTTTCTATCCCTAAACTTATGAGCTTAAGAGATTATTATAGGTACTCTTATTGAGTAATAGAGGAAATTTTATACTATCATGTTTATTTCCAAAATTTTAAGAATTTTGCATTTTGTTTTTGGCGACGTTGCAAAAAATTAAATAACTAAATATGACGTAATATGGATTATTTTGTAAGGAAACAAAAAATGCTGATGAGTGTTCCATTTAAAACAATGTATAGGTATCTTTTTATTGTCCTACTTTTCTGGACCATCCTGTATGTTTGAAAATAATTTTAGAACATATATTTTCTTATACCTCACAACTTTTATAAAAACTGTTCTTTAATTGCTATCTTTAACAGTAGGGACGGTATATTCCTATGTCAGACAAATAATGGGCCACCCTGTATATACCGGGTCTATTCGGGGGGAAGCGGAGACGAAAGATTAAATCATTATCGAGGAACTTATCAAAAATACATGGCATGAGGTATGGACGTAAAAGAGGCATATTTTAAAAATATTTTACAATATACAGGGTGGCTCAAAACCGCCTAGCGGACGAAACTTTCCGGCGTATATAGAAAGTCGTTTAAAAAAAATCAAAATGATTTCTACGTAGTATAACAAAAAATTAGGATTCCCATGTTAAAAATCCAACAACAACAACAACAACAACAACAATCATATACAAAGCTAGAGGGGGCCAAGACCAATGAACAAAAACTTTCGGTCGATATCGGAACTCATAAATAATATGTCAAGAAACAAAATAATCTAAGGACTTACGGGTGGGGGAGGTACTCCTGTATACCTAACCTATTTCGCGGATAATGCAAGAATCTTGAGAAACACCAAATTTGGTAGGTCGTAGGTCATCGATCGGTGTACTAAGCAGGTTTGCGACGATTTAAATCAAATGATTTAAATCAACTGATTTTTTCAATTTTAATCGTATCAAATTATAAATTGCTCTAAAAACAAGTCGCCGAACAAATAACTCATCAGGTAATTCAAAAAAAAAGAAAGATAGTTTATTTAAAACGAAGTGTTTAGTGTATAAGTGTAAAAACATAACTAATTGAATTGTTATCAGCCCAGCGTAAAAAATATTCATAAATGACGCTGCACTCTGCCGAAAATTTTTATATCAATACAAGTTATTTAGTATGTCGCCGAGGAGATTTTCTAACTGTAAATCTAGACAACAAATATTTTTGGGCGAATAGAGACAAAATAATGAATATAAGTGATTTTAAAGTTTATTATTGCCATATGTAAAAAAAATCACTATAAATTGATAAAAATCAAAAAATCACGATGTCATCGAAAAAATCAGATTTATTAATTTTTTCAAAAAAAATCGTGATTAATTGCAACCCTGGTGTGGTGGTGCTATGGTCAAAAAATGCAAATGCTTAGACAAAACTTAATATATTTTTTTTCTGCATTGGAACTTGAGGTTGTAATGATAAATTTAGAGCGCATAAAAATTTTTAAAAATAGGTAAAACTAGTTTTATTGTATTTTAGTGAAAAAAATACAGTTATTTTCTTATTACTCATTATATATTGCGTTAAATTATAAAAGGGTGTCAAAGTAGCCCCAACTATCGAGTAACTTTGACGCACTCATTTTTAATTTTTTTCTCAAAATAATTTTATTAAAAACAATTTTAAATACAATTCAGCAAGGCAGATTTGTTACAATCCAGTATTTGACAGAATTTTATTAATATATAGTGGCGTGGCGTTAAAAATATCCTAAAAAGGTGTCATAGTAGCTTAGTTTGTTGGTAGCAATAATTAGGCTAAACATTTTAAAATTAAACCATAAAGATACACACTACGTCACAATAAAATCACCTACCATGGTAAAGCATGTTGCCCGGAGGCAACTTTGAATGTACAGGGTGTTGCCGTACTGACGCCAGCCTTCTAGCAACTAACAACTCTTCTGACAGACATCCTGATGGCAGCCTCCACATGGCTGCCAGTCTACACCGGTAACATTTTATTTTCAAAAAAAAATTAACACTCCACGACGGTACAAATTATCAAAAATCACGAAACAGACAAAACCGTAAGCACTATCGACAAAAAAAAAATTTTTGAGTAAATGTTATTTTTAAAATTGGGGCAAGTCACGACGTTACACTTCTGAGGTCAGACGTCAAATGTATAGCGCCACGACGGTGGACGTCGCGTCACGTACATAAATTTCGAGTTCGAGGGGGTTGATAAACACAGTGTTAATAGCCATAACGTAGGGTTTACTGATATAAAACAGTTATTTTGAAGTACGGTTGATGCAACAAGTGGACATATAAACCCATAGAAATATACCTAAATCGGGTAAGTGCAAAAGAGGTGTCATAATGTACTAAAAATATAAGATTTTTTCCAAAAATGTTTAAATTAAAAGAAAGTTCAAAAAAGAATCGATAGAAAATACGACAAATCTAAATACAAAATACAACATTGCGAGGGATTGAGTGAAAGAGATGTACTAATGTGCGCCATTAAAAAAATAAGTTTTAAATAAAAACCACATTAAAAATTGGCGCTTGCATGCGTAAAAAACACGTATTACAGCTTATTAAAAATTTACAAAATACCTATCTTTCCTTAGACTTTTTATCGTTAATTTAAATAAGTACCTGATATAGGTACTCGACAGGGGAATTCCTAAGTTGTTACTTCTTTTTTAGCTGTGTATAGAAGGCACTAAAATAAACAACTTTTTCAAATACCTTTTTTTTTAAACTTAAAAATAGCCTAGTTACAGAAGTAAAAAGTGCGGGCCTGGTAATCAAAACGTAGCCCTTTACTTTATATTGTTTTTCTTCGTTTTTTGTATTGTTATGCATTTTACGGATCGGTCGTCAGTTATTTATTTTGGTAATTCGCTGCGCGGTGTGGTTTTCTGAAGCAAGTTAGTTGGTGAAAATGGTAAAATTTCAAAACAATGAACTAATTATGGTGCTCATTTATTGTGAGTGTGAGTGTGAGAAGTTTTCTTAATGATATTCAACGGGCAAGTTAGGCAGAACCGTATTTGATTTGTAGTGTAATAAATGAATGTATTATTTTTGGGTTTTTTGACAAAAGGTATTTGAAAATGTTGTTTATTTTAATGCCTTCTATACGCAGCTCAAAAAGAAGTATCAAGTTAGGAAGTACCCTGTATATAGATCTAAAACTCCTATATAGAATTACTAATATAATACTTATAAATACTTATAAGTATCTTTTTATAAACTTTTTCAATTAATTAAACTATTTTTCATTGTTATATTTTTGCTAACTTGTTTAACATGTTTCTAAAATAAAAATATCCAGACATTTTGTAATGTATTTTTACTATATTTATTATTTATAAAATCAATTAAGCGAATGGCAAAAGCAAAGCATATTTATAATACCTCCAACTGGCAGAACATTAAACCAAATACGCTAAAATATAACTCACAAACTACTTAGCAACGTGTAAACGGTAAACATATACAAAACCAGTTTAGACAATGATTCGGCGTTCAAGCGAGTGAATAAAAACGTCGGTTTCAACAAACTGACGGTGCAACTCGAGTACGGTGCATAGCCGGCGTGGCGGACAGCTCGAACTTAGTTGTTAGTGCCACTATGACGATCGAGAAATACTGTTGCCAGACGTAGCAAACTTCGACTATTTATAATAGTGAATTTTGAAAATTTGCTAGGATGTAGCGGAATGTGGTCGAAAATAAAATATTAGTGACCAGTGGCGTATTTAGGGGAAGAGGGGAAGGGGATGCAGCCCCCTCTCCCCCCCCCCTAGAAGCTCGGGTCTAAAAATCTAATTGCCACCTAATTTTTGGTCGAACGTTTGAACACTTAATTTAAATCTTTAAATAATGTATTCTTGGCTTAGATTACAAAGGTCTTTCAGACGCATATCGTTTTAGTTATTGATTTTTGATGCAATTTTAAAGGAAAACGAGTAAAAAATAATAATATTTTATAGTATTTTTCTATTATATACTTGTCTGTTTCATTTTCCCTTTTTAAGAGCTATTTTAAATCAACAAAAATATAACCCAATGCATAAAAGTATTTTTACAACAAACCAAAAAAAAATAGTGCGGCAAGAAACGAGAATGATTTATTATTATGAATATACAAAACGGCACTTAAGAAGGAGTATTTCAAAACCTAAGCATTTGCACCAAAAACTGCTGTCAGATCTACGCTCCTAAAATACATGATTTTTGAAAAAATCATCAATTTTGGCGTGGTGAGCGATATTTACTTTATTTTTAATCATGAAAAACCGAGTCATGGCATAATATTCATATTTTTCACGAATTAAAAAATGTTTTTTTTTAATAAAGAGTCAGCTAGGAATATCAAAAAAAAGTAAAAAAAAATATTTACAAAAACAAATTTAATCCAACCATTCAGAGGGGGAGAGATAATAATTTAATTTTCAAAATTTGATACTTAGTAGGTTAGGTGAATTTTAAACGAACTTTGTCACTTGGTCCAATGTCATGAAATACATGTAGTCCCTTTCTCCAGAAAAAAACAATGTCCTACTTACACCCACTGCGCCCCCCTCCCTTCCCCCCCGAGCATATTTTCTGGCTACGTCACTGCTTTAAAGCTTCTATACATGGCATTTTACAAAAAATAGACAAAAGCATGTATGTTCAAGAGTGTTCATAGATATTAAGGGGCTCACTCACAAGAAATTAGTGTTTAGACATGTAGAATATCTATAACCGTCTATTAAAAATTGCCAAAACTACCTTTTTCTAGCTGGTACTAGGAGAAGGGGCGCTCGGGGTCTCTCATTGTTTAAGTAATATAAAGAAAGGTAAGTACAATAATGTAGTCCCGACTGTCCCTCTCTCCAGAAAAAAAATGTCCTACTTACGCTCACTGTGCCCCCCCCCCCCCCCCCCGAGCATATTTTCTGGCTACGCCACTGCTGCCCGGCAGCTCCCCTAAATACACGCCAATGTACCTACCACTTTTTTAGTTTTATAACAACCACATTATTCAAATTACCATAGAAAATGTATAAACGCTTGTCCTGTATACTATTTTCGATTCCAATAAAACCATTATGAGGACCCCGTTTGTCATGCTACAAATAAATCAAGTCTGTAAAAGCCGTATAAGTGCCAGGGCACAATAAACACAAAGACTTCCTTCCCCGCGTGGATCGGCGCCCTGTCATTCCGGTAAATCCCCGGCGAAAATTGAAAGTGCGAGCCCTATTTGACTTTCAGATGGACGCCCGCGGAGCGCTCTAAGCCCTTGTCCCGTAGGCCTGATCGTGATACCAGGATATAACTTTTGGCCCTTCAATGTCAAGCTAGCCTATTTGCAAGGTAGAATAGGTAAAGTTCCCTTTTCCTGTCAAATAAAATTCATATTTTTACCCAGGCACGGCCCGTGCGTTTTTTGACAAGTGGGGTAACTTTTGATGGCAGTAACCTAACAAGAAAATTCAAGTTTAGTACATATTTTTGCCAAGGAATAAATATTTTTCTTTTAATGCACACCGCAAAAACATAAAATAATCAAATTGCATTTTTGCCGACTTTTTAAATTACATCAAACAGCGTAACTTTATTATTTTTTTATACAGGGTCGACGAGCGGCCATATCTCGGAAACTACTGGGCATAAAAATTCAGGAAAAAAAAATTATAACTAAAGTGGCCATGAGAAAATCCTGGAAATAATTTTTAAGTTCCACATTTTGCCGCAAAAGGGCGTAATTGAAAAGTGAATTTTAAAATTTTACATATCTCCGAAAATTCCACATTAAGATCTTTGATAACACCATTAAAAAGCTTGGACAATTATGCATCATTTCGGTCTTATGCTCATTGGCATAACGACTTTAATAAGAGGGGGGGAGGGGAAGCTATTAAAAATGTAATCATTTAAATCGCTGTAACTCATAAACGACTTATCCGATTTTAGCAAACTAAAGACTGTTTGGAAGAGAAATGTATGCACTTTCACCAATCGTATTTAGTTATCCATAATAGTTCTAAAAAAATGCCAGATGGCGTAATTTGTAATAACACATTTTTTGATTTTACTCCGAAAAAATAAATCATATGGTATAACTATAATACCATAATCGAAGAGCAGATGAAATTTATTAGAAAAAGTATTAAAACCGCAGTTCGATATCTCTGTTCGTTTCAGCGTTATCGCCAATAGAATAATTTTTAAAACTTTAAATGAAGAAGCGATTAAGTATATATTTTTTAGAAAAAAAGTGGGACGCCACTGATATTTTTCCATGTGGATATTATTTCTGATTAGCCTGGTCAATTCTGCATAAAAATGGTCTCTGCGTTTTTCTCCTCAGGTACACCTTTCTTAATTAAAATAATTAAATTAAATTAGCTCTACTATTTATTATTATTAACATTGATAATTAGTTATCAATGAGAGTAGGAAGATTTTGAGCCGGGATACGCTCTTTTTTTAAAGTATTTTTTATTAGTCGCCCCCCCCCTCAACAATATTCTGGATAAGCCACTGTACGGAGATGTTCGACTGTTTCCATAAATATCTATTTAACGCGATTGACCAACTGATCGCGAAGTGTGCCGAAATCGACGACGGATTTGTCTCTTTCCCGTCTCTTTCAAGAGCGAGTATGTATGTTTCTCTCTTAGTTTCCAATTCATTTGTGTAATCTTCTAATTCAATATAAACCTATAGGGTCAACCGTGAGCTAAACTAAAAAATGACCGAGCGGAGTGGTTCGATGGTGGTTTCAATCTACATTGGAGAGTTTTTGGCATGACACACCTTGGAGTATTTGCATTTTTTGAAGGATAATAATTTTTTTTGCTTTAAAAAATAAATTAGGTGGGTCAAATTTATAGGTGGCCATTATATTGGCCAAATAACCTTATGGACAAAATGAGTGAGACGAAAAATTAGGTTATGAGTAGACTTTAAGACCCGCGTTTCTATACTTAGGGGAAAGTTACAGCCAGGCAGCCCCCTGGTTGCGCCAGTGCTTGATGGGATCCAACAACAGAGTTTTTAAAGGAAATTGAAATCAATCAATCAGAACCAAAGAAGGAGCGAAGAGAAGATGTCATCATCGTCCTTATCTCAGTGTAAAAATAATTTTCTCTGTCGATTTTAATCGGAGCAGATTTTTACCTTCAAGGTACTTTGAAGTAGGTACCTAGTTGGCGTTTAGTTTGACATTAAACATGACGTTTGAGTATGCCAGATCGATTTTTCATTGGATTTATACTTACAAAATGGGTTTTAATGATAGCGTTTATGATGGGCACAGTTTTAAGTATAGTGAATGGTATATTAAATGTAATATATGGTATAAAAGGACTTGTCGATGTATCCAAATATGATGAAATCAATGGAATACTTCTAGTTACTTCTGGTATTATAATAATCATTTATGGGATCGTTATGCACTATATTTTAAGAAAATATCCTCCAACAGATTGGATCAATTCCTTTCTTGTAACAAGTATCGTGATGATGACTACACAATTTATTATGGGCTCCGCAGGAGCGAGAGTAGGAATAGAGCCTTACAACCATAACATTATCCATTATTTAAAAAGACTTTACCACAATTATACAACGGACGACTTTTCCCACAGGACTATAGATGAAATTCATGACGCATACAATTGCTGTGGGGTATTTGAGAATTATAGTTTTGTTAATCTGGATAAAACAACTCTAATAGGAAGTTGTTGCAAAGGTTTAGAAGAAGGAAGAAATTGTACCAAGGAATTATCGCTACCACCTGGATGTGAGGGCCATATAATTGAATACCATAACAGAATATTTTATAACGTTGGAAGTATGTGGCTGTCAATTGGTACAGTTAATCTTTTAATTGTTTTAATGGTATTCTATTTTAAAAATATTTACGTTTACAGACCAAACTATTAACCATTTTATTGACTATTAATTAGTAGTGATTAAAACCGTTCCATAAAGTTAAATACAAAGATTTATAAGACATCATTTTTTATTTAACCCTTTTACTGCTTGAAGCCGATATAAGCATAACAAAAATATTTGCTGACCGTTCAGGTCAGAAGATATTTACGCAACCACGAAAGTGAGTAGAAAAATATAAAGATTTTTTTATTGATCCACCATACACGGTGCTATATATAAATTCGTGTGAAGATGGTTAAATTAAGTCAAAGTTGCGTATTTTGGGGCTTAACAATTTGGTAAAAAAAATTGCAAAAATATTCCGAATGCTTTCGGATATATCCAAAAAAAAACGAAATTTCTATTTTTGGTTTTTAGTTTTTTGCGCCATTATTGTTGACTTGGGGAAAAAACAAAAACACTTTTTGATAACCGTCTTTTATGTTCTATACAAGATGGCATTATAAGTTTTCAAATTCGACGTCTGATTTTTTAAATACCAACCTTAAGTCAATTTTTTTAAATACGGACCTGGAATTTTAAATATAGTTTTAGAAATTTAACACAATTTAAAGGTTTTTAAAATTTTAACGTTTTGTCACCTAATAACACATTATTTCAAGTTATCATTTTATATTATTACGGTCCTGAACCATTAGAGCCAAACCAAAAAAAAAAAAGATTTCTGATTTGAAAAATACGTCCATTTTTACTCAAAGAGTCCTGACATTTGATATACAGGGTGATTTCTAAGTTGATACTTCATGAACGGCAGTATTGTTTTGGACTTGCATTGTCTTAATTTGTTTAGAATCACTACGTTTCAACTGGTAAGCATCTCCAGTCGTCTTCGGGTGAATACTAAATAAGTACGGTAACTACAGCTCTATTTATACTAGGCAGGTGCGGTGACGCATGACTAGTGGGCGGAGTCATGCGTGTTGCTAGGTGATGACGCTAACCGGATGAGTCATGCTCGATGACGTCATGCTCGATGAATCATGCGTTTAACTCTTGGGTGGTCTTATTCTAAGATTACATTTACTTAACAAGGGTTTCCAGACGTTTCTCATATCTAATGAAGGCTTACTAAAGCAACCTGGATTATGGTGTATGGTCGCAGCTTCCTTAATTGATACTTCTTTTTAGCTGTGTATAGATGTCATTAAAATAAACAACTTTTTCAAAAAACTTTAAAATAGCCGAGTTACAGAAGTAAAAAATCTAAGTGCGGGCCTGGTAATCAAAAAGTAGCCCTTTACTTTATATTGTTTTCCTCAGTTTTTTGTATGTGAGTCATGCATTTTACAGATCGGTCGTCAGTTATTTATGTCGGCAATTCGCGGCGTGGTGTGGTTTTCTTTTAATAAATTGGTGAAAATGGTAAAATTTGGAAACAATGAACTAACTATGGTGCTAATTTATTGTGAGTGTCAAGTGCGGATGTTTTTTCTCTACACCCAGAAGTTTTCCTAATGTTATTCAACGGGCAAGTTAGGCAGAACCGTATTTGATTTGTAGTGTAATAAATGAATGTAAGTACTTTATTTTTGGGTTTTTTGAAAAAAGGTATTGGAAAATGTTGTTTATTTTAATGCCTCCTATACGCAGCTAAAAAAGAAGTATCAACTTAGGAATCACCCTGCAGACACAGAGAGATGTACACTTACACGTGAATCAACGCTAAATACGAAGTAAATTATTGAAGTGACTTCGATAAACGTGTGCATTATAATTACATCCACCTGAAACTGGCATCATTAGACCGTATAAACAGTAAAAAAAATTTAATTTATTTTTGAAATAAACAAACGCGTATTACAGTAACATAACTAAACAAACACTCTAGTTATACCTTTTTTCCGCATGGGAGCAATAATTTTTTTCTTTTTTATAGTATTTTAGTCTAGGTCTTTCTCTTGCCAAAAACCAAATAACTTAAAATTTATTTTATATTATTAAAAGAAATAAAATACTGATAAAAAATAGAATTATTTCTCACTAAAAACTGTTTTCAAAATTCCAAGTCCGTATTTAAAAAAAAAATGACTTGAGGTTGGTATCTAAAGAATGAAACGTCGAATTTGAAAACTAATAACGCCATATTGTAGAACATAAAGAACGGCTATATGAAAGTGTATTTTGTTTTTTCCCAAGTCAAAAAGGAAGGCGCAAAAAATTAAAAACCAAAACTCAAAATTTCAGTTTTTTTCGGATATCTCCGAAGGTATTCGGAATATTTAAAATTTTCTTTCACCAAAGTAATAAGACCCAAAATACGCAACTTTGCCCAAATTTTACCATCTTCGTATCTCTTACCGTTTTCGAGATTCTCTTGTACGCCCACGAATTTGTAGCACCCTGTAGTGCGGAAAAGGTGCCTCCTATATAAAAAAATAAAATAAAATCGGTTGAGATCTTATCTCAGTCGCGCATTGTACTAAATCTTTACCTATAGAAATCGACCAAATTGAACATTTTTCTTATGTTTTTATATTATTTAATGGCTTCTACGATGGCCGCTTTATAATTTGTTATGTCTAGTAGGCGCGGCTTGTCCATAAAGTCATTTAGTCAATGACCCACCTAATTAATTTATTTTTCAAAGCAAATAAAAATGATTATCCTTCAAAGAATGCAAATAATTCAAAGTATGTGATGTGCAAACTTCCCAATATAGATCGAAGCACGGTTGACCTTATGGATTTATGTTAAATTAGAAGATTACCTAAATGAATTGGAAACTAAGAGCGAAACAGACATACGCGCTCTCGTAAGTTAAAAAGAGATAAATCTGGCCGTCGACTTCAGGGTCAGTGGTTCAATTACGTTCAATAGGCATGTATGGAAACATAGTAGAATAGCTTCGCGAATCATGCTATTGCAATCAAGCATTGTTTTTCCAACCATAAGAGATACAGCATCGATCAAATGGGGACAAAGTTGTAGAATTTTGTGCCCAGTAATATCGTAAAAAAAGGTTGAGCTTCTTTTTTACTTTTCGAAATATTCGAAACAACTAAAATTTAGAGTTAATGTTTTTTTAATTCTTAATCTGATTTATTTCAACGCTACAGAAAAACTAATAAATACAACATTGGTTAAAGAAACTTTTTAAGCTTTATATTATTGTGTTTTTAGAGTTCAGTTCATCGTTTCGTTTTTGTGGAACTGTTATCAACTTTAATTTTTAAATACGGACCGGCATTTTTTATTTTATTTTTGAAATCTCTTTAAGCCCTAATTTTAACCATGTATCACACTTAATATTTCTAGACGTTTTGATGTGAACTTTACATCATCAGGACTTTGATAATTACTTTTAAATTAATACAGCCCTGGCATTTATTTAGGATATATTTGAATACAGTCGGATATGAGTAATATATTATGTGGGAAACAAATTAAAAGAGAAAAGACCAGCAACAATAACAAAATGTAAAAAAAACTTCATTATATTAGATGTTTAAACAAGTTTAGTGTACTTTTTGAGTAAGCCTCCGCAATTTAAATATCGCCCGTTGAACATAAAAAAGTTTACTCACTACATGTGTCAACATAGTTAAATCAAACAATCAAGGTATAAAGTTTTCGTCATAGCCATCTTTGGTTTGTTTAACTTTATTTCATGCTTTGTTATAATTTACTTATATTTTATATTAAATCTTAAATTTGAGGTTTTTGTTCAGTGTTGCTTGTGTGGTTGGATTTAACTTCTCATTTATTCATTTTGTTATTTAAAATTTTTGTTTGTTTTCTAATTATCTGCTTTAGATATATTATTATTAAAAACTAGAATTAAGATTTACTTTTGGTTAATAGTTCAATAGCTCCTTAATCTCCGCAAAGTAGGTACTCAGGGCCGTAGATAGGGGGGGGGGTTAGGGGGGTTTGAACACCAATTACAGTATTTTTACAGTAAAACATCCAACATTCTAAAGTTAACACCCGTAGCCGCGTGAATGTCCGATTTAGCACTTATGAGTATTTATAGAAATATTAATATTGACAACGAAGAAGTTCTTAATTTGTTTACTGAGAAAGCGCGACGCTTAAATTTAGTATCTTAAAATCCAATACATTTATTTCTTGTAATTAATTACAGTTTACAGTTGTCACGCTTTAACTTTTCCCGTGCATGTTAATAAGTTATGCATAAATCATAAATTATATGTCATACCAAAATACCAATACTTTTTTTGTTTTGTTTGTTTAATATGTGGAGGCGATGAAAATTGGACAAAGGTCGGTAAATAGAAAAAACTTTTACAAGAAATTAAAGTGGCAGACATACAAATACTTGTTTTTAGTTCTCTATCTATGGGTATTTTACCCAAAAAAGGGCGTGGCACCCAAAAAATTTTCTTCTGCGGCGCAGAATAACCCCCCCCGAAAAATATTTCTGGCTACGGCCCTGTAAGGTACTTAATAATATTTGCTCGAAACAGAAATAAATAGTTAATTCATTCTATAACTGTTAAATTTCGCATTCATTTGCGTGTTGTATTTGGTAAATAATTTTAAGTTACTGACATCAGAGCCGTATTTATTTAAAAGTAATTATCAAATTCCTGATGATGTGAAGATAACATCAAAACCTTTAAAAATTATTATATGTGATACATGGTTGATTTAGGATTTCAAGGGTCCCCAAAAAATTAAATAAAAAATGCGGGTCTCTATTTAAAAAATTAAAGTTGATTACAGTTCCACAAAAATTAAACATTATACCGATATTTTAAAAACACGGTAGTATAAAGCTAAAAAGGTTGCTTTAACAATGTTGTATTGGTTTTTCTGTAGCGGGTAAAATAAGTTAGATATATTTAAAACCAAAAAAATTCAAAAATTTTAGTTTTTTTCCAATATTTCAAAAAGTAAAAAATAGAGCTGTAATTTTTTTACTGTACCTATTACTGAGCACAAAATTACGCAACTTTGCCCCCCCCCCCCCCCATTTAATCGATGCTTTATCTCTTATAGTTTCCCAGATACCTATGATGAGCATCGAATTTGGGACACCCTGTACAGGGCAGTCGCTTTATTTAAATTGAAATTCTTGAAATATTTGCAGTAGTTTTTTTGACGCCTTTTATTTTAGCTGAGCTGAAAATTATTTTGAAAAATTTACATAAACACCTGTTTATTGCAAAAATTTTCTATAATCTACACCTAATATACGGGGTGTCCCGTAACTTATGGGCCGTAGAGTAACTGGAGATACTAGACATCAAACTAGCCGATTATGTCATATAAGTTTTTTCGGATTGTCACTTTTTTTTTTTTAATTTAATTATTTACTATGTTTTTTATGCTTTGGGATCTTTAAAGGGGAATTACTCGAAAACCGTTAAAGATATTAAGATCAATCAAGTACACATTTTTGACTCAGAAAATGCCCTTTTTAAGAAACTATAATTGAAAAACACCTAATATCACAGGTAAGAAAAAAATCATAGATTTATGAAGCCCAGTGTATGCAACTAGCGCCCTCTAGTTTGAAACTTAAAAATTTCTACAAATTCTTATTTTTTTCTCATAAAAACATAATATTGCCAACTTTCAATTCGATTTATTAAACCGTTTTAAAATTATGGCTTATTTTCGAGAATAAACTTTTACTTTCAACATCCTGTATCTCTAAAACGAGTAACAATCCGAAAAAACTTATATGACATAATCGGCTTAGTTTGATGTCTAGTATCTCCAGTTCCAGTTACTCTACGACCCATAAGTTACGGGACACCCAGTATATACATTTTAGAAAAAAAATCACATTAAAGATAAGTCATTGGTATCTAAGTAAAAAGAATAAGAAAGCAATGTTTTCATTTAAACATCACAAAACCACGTATAGGTTTGTGCCAAGAATCTCGCACAGGTAATCAAGAAAACAATATCACGGACCCTGCTGCGTCGCATAATGAGTCCGGAAGGCCGGATTCCGGATCGGGGATAAGCCAAACCGGGCGGGATTATCCGGAACGCCGCCCGTCCCCAAGTATTAGCCTGCCAAGTTATTTATTGCTCCATAATTAAGGCGTCAAGTGTCATTTCTATGCTAGCTGATTTGCATATTGTACAGGGGACCTCTTATAAAGGTCGAATTTATAAATACAGAGTGTTTTGATAGAAATTACTTATATTTAAACCAGTAGTTCCGTAAATACTGATATGAAAACGTTAAAACACATTGCATATTTTTAAATATGGCTTTATCTATTGTTTATTAGAATTAAAAATGTATCCCTTATTTTTTTAAATTTATGGGCCGCTGATAATGGTGGATTTATAAATAGACACAATCCTAGAATCCTGCCACAAGATAAACTATGAACAGAATTAGTGGAAAATCGTAAGAAATGGGCCAAACAAAAAAAGGGACACAAGCAACACTCAACATTCCGTTATGTGAAAACTGGCGCAGTCGGATTTTAGGACACTCAAACGACCTTAAGCACATAAGTTCGGTTCGTTTCTACGATTTATTGAGTGAAGAACATTTTTCGGGAGTTTCGCGAAATTTTGGACTTTTCGTCACGTTTTGCTAACCCGTTTCACAGTATAGTTGGGTGAACTGAGTAGCCTAACGAGAAGCAGCATCTTGGGGCAAAATCTTTAAAGCACATAGGAGATCCAAGCACCGTTCAAAGCATATGTACAAGATACTGTTACTACTGTAAGTAATTTATGTCATTTAGAGGATATTTAATGTTTACTAAAAACCCGGACAAGCTTAATAATATCTGAAAGAATTAAAGAGACTAGAACAACAATACAACCAGTCGCGGCTCCTCCTTGAGGCCTCGCGCCCTCCCTGCCGCCTGCCAAAAATACGATAATTTTATTTAATCATGTTTATTGTTTAATTCATCGGGAAACAATACATAAATTTAGTGGATCTATCGGTAATTCATGAAAATGGGAAACACTACCTGCAACTTCTTACCACCTTTGTTATCCACGGGCCCTCATGCAATGCGCTTGATTGTGGCTAGGTACCGTACCGAATTCTCTTCAGAAGCTCCTTTCCAACGAACGACTAACGAAAATCAGCGATCTCTCCTATAAGACCAAACAATCAAGAAGACAAAGAAGTAATTAAAATGAATGAAGGACATTTTTATCTGGACTACCGGAATATTAACAATGACAACAACCTTGCACATAAAGAACCAGCCCAGTTAGTAACACATATAACCATACTAATAATTCAAAGATGACACCACTGTAGGCAGATGATCAGGGTCCGTTGAGTTTGCGCAGCTCGAAATTTTGCTTCTTGATGTAAACATTTGACAGGACCGACTTTCAAAATATTTTTACACGCTTTTATTTAAATTCACCCGTTAGTTCGGGTGTGTACAGTTTATGGTCAAATAAAACTAAGTAACCAATATTTTACATACCTGAAATACCTTATTCCTGGTATTGAAGTAAAGTTTATAGATATTAACACCTAAAACTCGGAAATTATAACCACACACGAACGAACGAAACAAAAGATGGCGACGAATAAGAATACAAACAACCACATAACACTTAATGTGCAAATAACGGCGAGCCGGTTCTGATAACGATCTGTTAGATATCGTGTCGGTTGCCTAATTTTTTTCCTACTGCTCAAGCGCCACGGGCCCAAGTTCAGGTTATTTTGAATCGCACACTTCTTGCTTCATGCGGCTGCTTGTATTGGCAATATAGTGTATATGTATAATATGTGGTCAGTAACGAATCCAGGATTTTAATCGAAGGGAGGGAGGGGCTTAGGTCATAAAAGCTTGTATTATCATGATATCTTCAAATTTTACTGTAGTTAACGAATGGTTTTTTTTTCTGCTATCATAAATTAATCTATCAGATGCTTATTCTGGAGGGTCTGGGGAGGGGAAGGTGGGATGCAGGCCCATAACCTCCCCCCTAGATTTGCCACTTATCTAGCCCATCCTCTATATGAGGGTTAAGAGTTAAGGAGTTCTACTTTAGAAATTACAATAGAGGAAGATGAATTCTAAAGAACCAGCGTCTTTCTATTCATCAAAATTCAGACTGTTTCGGAAAGTCCTTCTTATTTTTTTGATATAAAAATTCTGTGGAAACCTATATTATAAAACCGAAAATATCTGAAATATTATAACAAACCACTTACCATTACCAAACTTGTAATGCAACGCCACCTACCCCTTTTTCCTGTATGTAAAGCATGCAGATACAGCATTATAAATAGGCAAAGAGGATGATGTAAATTAAACGTTTGTCGTCACATTGTTCGGTTTAATTAAAAAAGGAACACGACATTTTGGTTTTATGAGCTCCTAATCCGCAAATAAAACACAGACCTCCGCCTTATTAAAATGAAGGAGGGTATTTTAACATTTTACTGTCATCTTGGTTATAAAAGATGAGACTGCGGTAATAATTTTTCGAAAGCGAGAAGAGCTCGTGTAAGAGTTTTGTTTAGGTACCATAATGTAAATGCGTGAATGTGATATGCAATGCACTGATCTGGCATTCTAAACTAAAAAGGTTTGGATACAGCTGGAGCCTCCTGGCCCGTTCGAATAAATAATCGTGCCTCAATCTAGCGATATTGAAACATCGGAAGTTTTGGGTGACAGGAAAAACTTTTTAGAAGTCACTTTTGATTGGAAGAGATTTTTTAGAAATGCGACATGGTTTTGGTTTTATATTTTAGAAGTCACTTTTGATTGAAGACGTATCAGCCGAAATCCTGGGTATAATTTGATGTATACATTTAGGCATAAAAGAGTAGACTTACTTACTATTAAGTGGGAAGGAAAACAATGCAATCGTTCATTAAGGCATTACAAAATCTCTAAAAAGTTTTAAAAAAAGACCTTTTTAGAAACGTGGTAGCGTATCGAGCTTAAAATTTTTTCCTAAAAATTCATAGTTAAAATGAGGAATAAATCTAACAAGATTTATTTTTTCAATTACATATTATAGGTACTCTTAACCCAATTCTATAACCAATATAAGGTTTTTCATCTAAATAAGACTATATCACTTAATTTTTAATATTCATCTTCCTCACACTTACATCCACTTTCTTCTCCATAGCTTCTCAAATGACTAGCCAACAATTTTCTTTTCTTAAATGATTATTCCCATTCACTACAGTTTCATATTTTTTTCAACAGTTTTTTCACACCCAGATGTCAAACTTTTCAGTCTACATTTAAACTCTTATACTGCCCTGAGCCTTAAAACTTGTTCTTTTTTACAATACAACGTGTATACCTTTTTTCTCACCGTTCTACTCATTTTTTCATCGAACCTGCAATTTTGTTGCTCAGTTAGGATGATATCTACTGGTTTTTCTTCTTTTTATTTATTCTCCTGAAGATGAATGTTTCTGCATTCGAAACATGTAGAGAAGTTTATTAAATTTTTTTTTAATACAGTGATGGAGGAAGATTTTGTGTTCTTATTTCTTACCTTCTAAATTTTCACTCCACTTTAAGTATGGACCATTTCTTCAAGTCTCTTATTTTTCTGGCTTTTTCCCGGGCCAATTTTCGAATAATATTAATACTTTTTGCAATCAATAGTATAGCGAGATTACTCGAATTTTCTTAACCAATCGTAAATAGTTTGTTGTTAACTTTGATTTACTAAAAGATCTTTCACCGCTGGCAAAAATCACAGATAGCGTCAATGCTAGGCGAAGTGCAATTCCTATATTGGGATAAGTGGTTAGTAAGGTTAGTAAGCTACATCTTCATGGCAATTAACTAACTTACAATGTAATCTACATTTTTTTTTTTAAATCAGGCAATAATGATTTTATGTGGTGTTTGTAGCTTTCAACCTCTAAACACAAGTCGTTGGCATTTAAATCATCTTTGTATTTTAATGCGAGAGTTTTTCAGTGGAGGTTTCATGTAAAGTCATGTTAGGAAACCAAATTCAGAAGCTATGGCAGCTAAACTTTGAATTTTCCCCATTTGCTCAATAAATATGTGAATGTACGAGCGTTTCAAAATTTTAATTTGTGGGGAAAGTTTTTTTTTTGAACGTCAGTAGAGTTTTAGACTTGCATTGTCTTTATTTGTTTTGAATCACAACGTTTCAACTGGTAAGTATATCCAGTCGTCTTCTTAGTTTTTTTTAATCCGTTATTTAGGGTTCGGTACACCTTTTCTGTGGTAGGGTTAGGGGCGCCGCGCGTCGTTTCTAATCTGTGGAGGAGCCTACCGTACCTAATCAAGTACAGTTTCTTTTATCACATGTATTTTAATTTTGTGTGTACGTGTCCCAGCGACCTGTAGGCTCTGGGTCTGCAAAGTACACCCTCTAAGGCAGTCTTTCCCAAAGTGGGCGATAACGCCCCCTTGTAGGCGCTGCAGGACTAAAGGGGGGCGGTAAGAGACCCAGAAAAAAAAGGGGGGGTTGTGTAGAGGCTTGGGGGGCGAATTGTAATTTCATCTAGCTAGGAGGACTCTTAGACACCGACTGAGCTCTCGACTACAACTTGTGAACATCAACTAATATTAATTAAGAGATTGCTCAAACTAGGTTCGATATTTCTCTCCGCGTAGTTCATATATCTGTCCTGTTTAATTGAACAAATAAAATAAAAATCATGTCAATCGGTCGCTCCGTTTAGAAATGAAAGTAGATACAAACAAACAAATAAAAAGGCAACAGACACACTTTCGCATTTTAATAGTTATTAGTATTCCTAGATAGGTAATTTTCTTAGATAATAGACCGCGGGCAATCATGTTTTAACAAGTTTTTGTTTAAATAACCCGATTTGTGCATTCCTGTATCAATGCGGCTGTTCTTGAGTAAATTAGAACCTGATATCAACAAACTTATTAAACAGCATCATATTCATCCTTCACATTAATTTTTATATAAGAATCGTTTATGTTTGTTTTATTTTGAATAAAAGATACTCTGCCTGAATACTATAAAGTTGCGTTTCAATAATCGTTCTCATTGGCAGGTGTAGCCCGTAAGAATTAACTTGAGATCTGAACGCCGTTGTGTACTACCTACTGCGCTAAGGTCTCAAGTTAACTCTTAAGGGTTATAGTAAAAGACTCGTCTAGAATGAATGTTTAATCTCCGCTAATATAGCTCACAATAATTAATTAATTTAATTTGAAGTTATAGTGATTTTTAAGTAGGTGAAAAAATGGGGGCGCTAAAAAATAATTTATTCTCAAAGTGGGCAGTAGACAAAATAAGTTTGGGAACCCCTGCTCTAAGGGTTGCGCCCCTGGCAGTCGCGCGCCTGGCCAGGCCCTAGCTACGACGCTGGTCTTTAGCAACATCAACGCTAATTTTTAAGACAATAGTTGATAGGGTTAGTACATGAACTGTTGTTCCTTAGATTTTTTGATATGTATGTTTTGACTTATTGGCCCATATCCATGTAATCAAAAGTAATCAACATTCTGTGATTAATACTCTTGGTTTGATTGCTGTATAATAATTCAATTACGACTCCGCAAATCGTAGAGATAACTGACAGTTTATATCACGAAGCGGAGTTCAGCAAAATACCATTAATAATGTGGTATTACCGAAGCTCTGGAAGTTTCGGAAGTAAGCGGTGTTGAGGAAGGAAGCCCTCGTACGTAGGAAGGAAAGGCCAGGATTGGAGTGGCAACGCTTATAGGAGCTATTCAGGATTGGTGGTGTGGCGTAATTATACTATATTTAAATTGATTTATAAGTTTATGAATTCAAAATAAAAACGCAATTCTAATGTTTCTGTAATAATGAAATAACGATTGAATGATAAAAGAGTTTTGGACTTGCGTTGTCTTTATTGTTTTATTTTTTATATATTTGGTATTTCATGGGTATAGGTTATTGATAAACAACTCATTGTAAGTCACGACGTTTCGTACGCTCCTATCGTACTTTATCAAGTTTATTTAAACATCTAAAAATATAAAAGTTATAAATATAAAATACAAGCACACTTTTCGACATAACAAAAACATTATGTAAAACTATTTTCTTAAAATTTTCAGATTTTTATACACATTATACAATACCCAATACCTAACATTTATTTGTTATTTACATACAATAATTGTCTTAGAAAATAGATAAAAATAAAAATGAAATTTAAATAAAATAAGGAAATGTACCTTGGACATGTTGTATGTGGTGAAATGATGGATTTTTATTTTATGCGTTTAGCAAGAACTTGGTTTTTTTTTTATAATCTTCCATACAAAAAATATAACAAACATACCAAAAAAGATCAGATACCGTTTATACGTACTATTTTTTAAAGATTTTTATATTGAATACAGGATGCTAATTAAGTTTTGTTTATATATACAAGATGTAAAAAAGTTTTGGGTTAGATCTTTATTTTATGAAATTGTGGTAAATTTGGCTTAGGTTCTCTATGTCGGTTTTGTAATTGACGGCATCCTTTTCTTTTTTTATTTCAATCATTTTCTTTTATAGTCAATTTTCGATAATTTGACTCTTGGGCTAAAATTTTAGTTTCATTGAAATTAAACGTGTGATTCGATGAAGTTGCATGTTTGTGGAGAGCAGTAGTGGCATTTTTAGTGTATTTGTGTCCTTTGAGTCGGTTGTTCAAAAGTTGTGTTGTCATACCTATATATTTCTTAGGACAATTTACGCTCGGGATGGAATATATAAGGTTGGATTTTTTATTTTTGGGTATTTGACTTTTTAGTGGTGTGAACAGTGATTTTAATAAATTTTGAGCTTTGTGACATACATTTATATTGTGTTTGGCTAGGATTTGTTGAATTTTTTCCGAGAGACCGTTCTTGTATGGTATTGCAATGTACTTATTTTTATTTTTTAGGAGTTTAGATGTTGATTTATTATAAAAGCGGTGTGTTCTTTGTTTAATAATTTTTGATATAATTTTTTCGGGAAAATGATTATTGATAAGTGTTAGTTTAATTTTCTGTAAGATTTCTGGTCGATATTCTGCTGATGTTAAAGCAAAAGCACGGTCAGTTAAACTTGTAATAACACTGTATATTTGATTTTTAGGGTGGCACGAGTTAAAATTTAAATAGCGGCCGGACCAGGTTTTTTTAGTGTACCATTTAGTTCTTATGTTATTATGCTTTATGTCTCTAATTAAAGTAATAGGTATCAAGGAAATTTATTTGATTGTTTGTTTCAATTTATGCAGTAATTGTTTTAATAACAGTATTTACCTGAAGACGACTGAAGTTACTTTTCAGTTGAAACATTGTAATTTAAAAAAAATAAAGACGCTGCAAGTCCAAAACTTTTCATTCTTTCATTTCATTTTCTCCAACCCTCAAACAAAAAAATCACGATTGTTATAAAACAGGACAAATAATCGTTGGGCAAAATTTGCATAAAAATTAATATAGAAAAAAGCTACACATCTTAGAACTTGTACAGTGACGGGCAAAAAGTTCGCAACATAGGGGAAACAATTTTATTATGCCAAGATCTTATTTAAAAAAATTAAAAAACGCAATTTTTTACAATAATTTTATATAACATATATTATATGATTATATAAGACATTTTAAACATTTACTGTAGTTTAGTCTAGTCGCCCATCTAGAATTTTAATAATAAAACTTTATTTTTAAACATAATTTATGAAATTTGCAATTTTTTCGAAAACGGCTGGAAATAACTTCAATGCTTGTGGTACAAAAAAAACTTTCTTAAGAATTTTACATTAAATAGTCAAAGAATATACAGGGTGTTCCGATTTAAAAAACTTGAGAAAAATAAATTTAAAATGTGTTGTTTTTGAAACCTTTTTATGAACACCCTGTATAAAATAGGTAAACACTATTAGATTCATAATATCTCTAGACCCTTGTCCTAAATCTTACCCATTTCCATGGTTTAAAAAATGAATGTAAATATCGAGGTAAATATGGTTTTCTTGTTTTTTTTTCCAGGACCGTAAAACTTAATTTCTTTTAGTTTTTAATTTATTACTCTTAAACTGCGATAGCACAATAAATACAATTTTGGACAATTTTAAAGGACTTTAATACGAACCGAAGGATGCAATAAAATACTGGGGGTTGTTATCACACTTTTTTGGGTCACCCTGTATATGGAAAATATTTTCCTGAAGTGCATATACAGTACATATCTGCATATGAATGGAATTCTTAACTTAATTCGTATAGAAGCACTATTGCAGGACTATGTATGTATAATGTATACCGGGTCCGCCAACGTGGCGGGGATGGAAGATTAAATCATTATCGAGGAGCTTATTAAAAATACTAAACCATCAGCATAAGGTATCGACTTAAAAGCGGCATATTTTAAAAATATTTTACATTATACAGGGTGGCTCAAAAAAGTGTGGCGGACTAAACTTGCATTTTTTTAAATGGAACACCCTATATATTATATTATTTTCTAATTCCCTATACAATTTCACGTATATTTTGTATAAAATGTCATATGTCTAAATTCAATTGTTTTTGAGTAATTGACGTTTAAAATATGGCACTTTTTGACTTTGACAGTCTGTAACATTGGAACGGTTCATCTTAGAGAAAAATGGTTTTCACCTCCCTATCTTAGTTTTTCATTTTCTATCCAAAGAAACCAACCTCCGATTTACTATGTTAAACCGTTAAAACCGTTTTTTTGGTTTAACATGGTAAATCGGAGGTTGATTTCCTTGGATAGAGAATGAAAAACTAAGATAGGGAGATGAAAACCATTTTTCTCTAAAATGCGCCGTTCCAATGCTACAGTCTCTCAAAGTCTGAAAACGTCATATTTTAAACGTCAATATCTCGAAAACAATTGAATTTCGACATATGACATTTTATACAAAATATACGTGGAAATGTATAGGAAATTAGAAAATAATATAATATATAGGGTGTTCCATTTAAAAAAATGCAAGTTTAGTCCGCCACCCTGTATAATGTAAAATATTTTTAAAATATGCCGCTTTTAAGTCGATACCTTATGCTGGTTTAGTATTTTTGATAAGCTCCTCGATAATGATTTAATCTTTCATCCCCGCCACGTTGGCGGACCCGGTATGCAAAAATTGCTTCTCAAAGTATTTTTTATAATGCACTCCGTATAGATCTACACATTTTCTTAATAGTATATTACATAACAAGTGATGAAAGCGATACTTCTCAAACGAGGAGATATTTAGCACGAGGGTCAGCCGAGTTTGGAAATTCTCCGAGTTTTAGAATAATCACTTTCACACAAGTAATGTACACTATTTTTCCTACGACCACAAAGAATTAATAAAAATAATTTTGATTTGTGAAAATTTTTTTTCAACACTAGTGTTGAAATTAGCATACTTACGATTATGTTCCACTTAATATCTGGTTTCATAGTTTGTCAATAGGATTTTCCTTTATTTGTAGTTTAACTTTTTCATTTCTTCATATTTTATATATCATAGGAATAATTAATCCTGAATTGACTTTTAGATTAACCAGAATGAAAAATTTTAAATTTAATCAAGGAAAGATGTATTAAACATAAATTTAAAAGAGCCACCCAAAAAGGAAGATTTCAATTTAAAATAATTCTATAAATTATTTAATGTTTTTATATATTGCGATCTGCAGGTTAAAGCTTTATTCTCCGCTACCGATAAAGATTTTTTATTTAATACATGACACTCTCTTCAGCTCAAGTTGTTTTTTCTGGTAATAGATTTTCCAGTATATTTTTAACATTTTTTATAATTTCAGATGGCGTATTTTCACACTCTAATTCTGAATCACTCAAAAAATACATGAAAAATAAGTTAAACATTTTACAATTACTGCTTTCTAAAATTTGTTATTTTTAATAAATAAAGGTAGTATGTCCAATTGTCACCATATATTTAAATTAAATAGTATTCCTTGATATTTCAAAACTAGTGTTGAAATATTTTTTTTCAACACGCGTGTGATATACGGCGCTTTCTAGCCAAATTAACCGTGCTTTTTTTCTCATCTTCATAGGTGGTCGTAGGAAAAGGTAATAACGTATTTCTAAAATACGAATGACTGAATGGGCACATTATCAAAATATAATTGAATAATATGATAAAACAACAACCAAATCTCATGATTACGAACCTGCTCGGAGAAAAGCAGTACAGGGGTGATGGCTAGGAAGAACGGGTTATATATTGCCCTTATATATCGGGGCCTTCGCTGAATTTCAAGTGGGATTTGCACTTCCAGTGACTTTATAAGCCCGAGACGTGCCCGGGTTAAAGGTCGGAATAACATTACGTTGAGAAACATTTTATACCGAAAATGAAAACCTAATGTTATTTATACAGTGATCGAAAATATTATACAACATAAATATTAAAGTATGTATAATAATATTATTAAACTGCTACTTGTTGCTGCTATTAGAAATGTTTGAGGTGCATTAAAATTTTTTTAAAAAATTAAAAACTTTTTTTCTCATGAAATTCTGAAACAATTCATTCATAATCTATTTGAGCATGCCACATTTATAAATACCACATTACTGTAGATAACAACTTAGAAGAAAAATTAGGTTCTGATGAACAATTAATTTGTTCGAACCCGATATTGAGTATAAGAGGGCACAGATCTAGGTACGCAAAATTGAGTGCCTGCGGATATTTTTCTAATTTTTGAGAAAATGCAGACTAAAACTGAAAATATCAGCTCGGAAAATTGGCCACAATCAGTGTTGCCGATCTGTTACGTTTTAAAAGGATCTGTTACGCTGTTACGCTGTTACGCCTTTAAACAATCTGTTACGCTTTTTGAACCCTCGTGATTTTAGGGACGTCAGCCTTTAAAGAGGACAAGGAGGACTTTTTAGTCAGTTTGGACAAAATGCGGAAGTTTTTTCGTTTCTTTCATCTCATCACGTTACGTTTTTTAAGTATCTGTTAGGATTAAAAAAGTTCTGTGACAACACTGGCCACGATATTATTTACTTTTATTTTTATTTTTCAAGTGTATTTTCTTTTTACTTTCCTTATAGACAACAAAGTTAAATTCTTTTCTTTTAACAATGCAACATTAATATTTAAAAAATATTTTAAAATTAATTAATTGTTGTTTTTCATTAAATACTAAAACAATTCATCCATAATCTATTTGAGCCAACGGCGGCGCCAGGGGGGTGGGGCAGGGTGGGCACTGGCCCACCCTAGAAACATGAGTGCCCACCCTGGTGCCCCCCCAAAATTGATGGATTCGGTTTTGTAATGGAATTTTGTCGGGGGAAGTGGGACTTGGCTATGAAAGTTTTGATGAGTGGTTGTAGGGTATTTTCAAGAAAACGATGACTTTTTGTTTTTTAGACGTCACTTTTAATTTGAGTAGTGCCCATTCAAAAATCATCGGGCCCATTTGTGCCCTCCCATCCCAAAAATCCTGGCGCCGTAGCTGATTTGAGCATGCCACAAATTCGTTCAAATCGATATTACTGTAGACAACTAGGTACTTAGAAGAAAATTGAGGTTTTAATGAAGAACAATTAATTGTTCGAAACCGGTTAACCAATAAAAAAATTGTAAAAAAGAATACTGATGTTTTTCATTTATCCTTCATACAGAAGTTAAAAAAACGCACCAGCGGCTCAGAGATGAGTTACCGTGGCGATCCAGGTTCGATCGGAGCGGGCAAACGTACAATTAAAAAAAATATGTCCGAAATTTAGTAGGTTTAAGAATGCAGGGAAGAGTGTAAAATGTATCATCTCTCAACTCACCCCATTCGCGCCGGTAACCAGGCCGGATGAGATCGGAAATTTCGTGGGGTGTGGAAGAAGATACACACTCCCCAATCAATAGGTCATGCAATGGCAATAATCCGAGGGTTGATAGCCCTTAGGGGTGTCGCATGACTGAGGATCGTGGTTCGGAACCCACGTTAAGCTGTAAATCCAAGAGCAAGGTTTTTGGATGTTCGGAAGGACAAGTGGCCTTCAGTAACCCAGAACAAACAAAGTAAAATAAAAAAACAAAAAACAATAAAATAGTTATTTTTCCAATTCAAGGCCGTAAATATGGGGGAATTATTTTTTTTACGTTTGAAATAAAAACAATTTTCCACCACATTCTATCTAGCTCAAGAAATAACTCCCGTTTAGGTAGCCAGCAATCGCAAATCGCCAGAAATTACTGTAACAGATATCCAATTCTAGATGCAAATTAACTGGAATTAAAGATTAACATGTGAACACATAACATGTTTTAAAAATCCTAAAATAAAACATCATTTACACGGATCTAGTAAATGAAATAATCTGCCGTTTAGATAAGGAAAAGGGCATCTCGACGATAAAGCCAGCAATCATCATTACTGTAACAGATTTCCATGAGGATTATCGGGATTTGGAAGTCACAGAGGGAGAATAAATGGGCGTTTCGGAAGACTTGACCTGTCGATTGTTTTTAATCTAAGAGGGGAAATAATTTTATTTTTATTCGTTTTGGTTGGTTCGTTTGCCAAGGCAGTTAAAAAAAAATTTATAAGTAAATTCAATAATGACATAAAAGATGCATATCCTTAGTTAGAGAACTGTTATCAACATAATAATAATAAAAATAATAATAATAATAATAAATAATAATAATAATAATAATAATAATAATAATAATAATAATAATAATAATAATAATAATAATAATAATAATAATAATAATAATAATAATAATAACTCCTGGAGGTTAAATCCTAAAACGAGCATTTAGACTGCTGAGCTCTATGCAATCTGGCAGGCATTGCGGTACATAGAATATGAGAAAAACAAAACGTTTCTCATTTGTTGTGACTCTCTAAGCGTATTGCAATCCATATCAAATACTTTTAGGTTTAATCCATTGGTGCAACACATTCTTTCTCTAATTCAATGGCTTGAGGAGCAAAAAAAGAGTATATACTTTGCCTGGATTCCAGGACATGTAGGAATACCAGGGAATGAACTTGCAGATGCCGCACCACGACAAACAGCGGAAAATGAAAATGATCCTATGGAAAATGTACCTGTCCTCCCAGACGACATAAAAACATCACTAAAACAAAAAATTAACAACATTTGGCAAAACGAATGGACCGAAACGGAATCAAAACTTAAAATAAGTAAGCCTCTAATTAGAAAAGAAAAAATACACAAAGGTTTCACGCGAAGAGAACAAATAGCCCTAACCCGCCTAAGAATAGGGCACACCAATCTAACATATATTCATATGCTAAGGGGAACCAGACAACCCGTGTGTTTAACATGCCAAAACCCACTGACAGTAAAACATATCCTTTTGGAGTGTAGAGAATATACAAATGAACGCGTACAAGCACAACTGCCCGACAGTATGGCCGAATGCCTTTCATACGAGAACGCCACGATGAATAAACTAATCCAGTTCTTGAAAAGCACGACATTACTAAAGAAACTGTAGTCGAAATTATGTTAATAATTTAATTGATAAGTATAACGCGGCTAATGACCACAGCAGTTTATGCCGCTATAAACACAAAAAAAAATATTAATAATAATAATTTTATTTTTATACCTAATTGAGTAAAGTCCCTATATCATATTATCATATTGTAGTAATAAGTAAAAGTAACTCATTTTTTTTTGTGTAGTTTTTTCCTCTTCGTTCGCTGCCAGGGTCATTCCCGAGGGAACCCACAGCTTAACGTGGGTTTCGAACCACGATCCTCAGTCATGCGACACCCCCCAAGGGCTATTCACCCTTGGTTTCTTGCTATTGCATGACCTACCGATTGGGGAGTGTGTACCTTCTTCCGCACCCCACGAGATGTCCGATCTCATCCAGCCTGGTTATCGGCGTGAATGGGGTGGATTGAGAGATGATACATTTTACACTCTTCCCTGCATTTTTAAACCTACTAAATTTCGGACACACTTTTTTTTATTGGGCGTATGCCCACTCCGGAGATCGAACTCGCACCGCCACGGTCGAATGCCAGTACTTCACCTCTGAGCCACTGCCGCGGTAAGTAACTAGTTGAATGATAGAATAGTTTTGGACTTGCATTGTCTTTAATTTGTTTTACATCACAACGTTTCAACTGGTCAGTATCTCCAGTCGTCTTCAGGTGAATAATTTTATTTTCGATTATTCGATTATCGATTGGGGAGTGTGTATTCACCTAAAGACGACTGGAGATACTTACCAGTTGAAACGTTGTGATGTAAAACAAATTAAAGACAATGCAAGTCCAAAACTATTCTATCATTCAAGAAACATCATTGTCTCCAACCTTCAAACAAAGTAACTAGTTATTTCGTGATATTTAAAGCACAGCAAATTAGGTTATACATACTGCTTATAGTAAAAAATGGTGAATCACTTGAACACTGACTGTGAAACACATTTCCGAAATTATTTGTATAATATTCATAGGAAAAATTTTTGACTCAGATTTAAGGAATGCTAATTAAAATTATTAACATCTGCAGAACCATGTCTTCCGGTTGAAATAATCCGAATTGAAACTAGAAAGTAAAAGTATTTTTCAGCAGAATATGACATTGACGGTTAATTGTAACATGATGATAAATCATAATATCATGTAATAAGAAGTATTAGTTTAATTATTTCATCACCGCATATAAAATAAACCCATTTTTTTCCTTCACTGAAATTCATTGAATTTAACCATATTGGGACAGATGATTTACTTCAGTTTAAATATTTCTCATTCTATTCTCATCTAACGGAATCTCAGTTTTAAATTTCATATATGAAATAATGAATTTATGCTAATATAGGTATATTAATCAATAGTATATGTTAATATAAACAGGTCATCTTTCTAGATTATTTCCTATCAATCAAAGACCTAAATTAATAATCTATTGTATGAGCTACAACGTTTGAACCCTTAGAAATCTAATACACAAAATTATTTCGTAGCATAGAAAAACCAAACCAAGTGGAACGGTCCAATGTAAAAATTTTTCGCTCATAAATTGTGGACGAAGTCCAAAACGGTAACGGGTTGCGCCGCTTTAGTCAATTTACGTGGGTTCTCTAGGTTTGGTTAGCTTATGGTAATAGGTTGAGCAGTAGCGTATTTAGGGGGGCTGTCGCCCCCCCCCCCCCTCCCCTAGCCTAGAAGCTCGGGTCTAAAAGTCTAATTGTAACCTAATTTCTTAATGTACTCTTGGCTTAGATTACAATGATCTTGTTGGAAACATTTAGTTTTTAACTTTTCCTTCTAAAAGTCTTGTTTTATAGAGATTAAGATTTTGGATGAATGTCGTTTTAGATATTGATGTATGATGCAATTTTATAGGAAGACGAGTAAAAAGAATAACATTTTATAGTATTTTTCTATTATATACTTGTCTGTTCCGTTTTCCCTGTTTTAGAGCTATTTTAAATCAACAAAAATAAAACTCAATGAAATAAAATATTTTTACAACAAAAACTAAAAACAATTAGGTATTCATTTTAAAAGAGAAAAATTAAAGTAAAAATTTTAATTGAAACATTTTTTATGGAAGAAGTGTGATAATTATAATATTATGAATATACAAAAAGGAGTAGATATTTAAAAACCTAAGCATTTGTATCAAAAACTGCTCTGAGATCTACGTTCCTAAAATACATGATTTCTGAAAAAATCATCAGTTATGGCGTGGTGACCGATCATTACTTTATTTTTAATCATGAAAAACCGAGCCCGAAAAACGCTGGTTAGAGTCATACATACGTCTTATGTTAACATTTTGGATTGACATCAATATTCATATATTTTTCACAAATATAACAAATGTTTTTTTTAATAAAGAGCCAGCTAGCAATATCAAAAGCAAGTAAAAAAAAACACTTACAAAAACAAATTTAATCCAACCATGCAGAGGGGGGGAGGTAATAATTTCATTTTCGAAATTTATAGTAGTTAGGTGAATTTTAAACGAACTTTGGGCATGGCGTCGAAATCTTTTCGTCTGCGGCGCTTTTCCGCCTTCTTCACTAGGTATCATGCAATACATGTAGTCCCGAATGTCCCTTGCTCCAAAAAAAATATGTCTTACTTACGCCCACTGAGCCCCCCCCCCCCCGAGCATATTTTTTGGCCACGCCACTGAGGTTGAGGCTTTAAAGTGAAACTATGAGGTAAACAATTACAGATGATAGGTTGGATCAGGCGAATTTGCAACTATTTTGTCTGATGTCTATCCAGATTAGTATCTTTGCATACGTGTCGGTATATAATATGTACCCCATCATAGTCTTAATTTATTAGGATCTTGATATCGTACTTAATATGTATTTCAAACATTTTTGTTTACTCTGGAACCCTTGTCTATCTGTTTATATTGTCAAAACCCGACTTAATTGTCTTACAATAATAAAATAAACGGCTTTTCTAAGATTTCAGTTCTGTGGAAATCCCACAAAACTCCTCATTTAATTTGTATTGCTGCACCTTACCAACAACACATATTCTGAGAATCTGAGAATTGTTTTCGGTCGGCACATTTCGTAAAGCTACTAACAAAGAGAAAACGGGCGATTGGCTTGATTTATGGTTAGGAGTGTTAGAACATCCATGGTTTTTATATAATACTTTTTTTTTAACAAGAATTAAAGTTTTTTATTTTGCAAGATATTGTCGCGACTTGTGTGTTCATCACCATATGTAAAATAGTAAACCCATTTTTTGCCCTTCACAAAATTTCTTAAAATTGGTACATAAACTCCTGGATAAAACTATAGCAACATCATAAATTTACCATATATTAAAATTTAATTAACGTACAAATTAACATATACCGGGTGGTGCATCGTGGTTGGAAAAATATCTCATGCAAGTTTTAGACTGTTCAAATATTTGCTCCTGTGTTAACTTTAGAGCGGGGTTGTAGCGAGAATTTTTTAGGGTCTCTATGTGGTGAGTGCACATGCGAAGTTTGAATAATTTTGGACATCCTGATCTTGACTGATCTGAACTTATTTGAATAGGATTGCGATTGTTTTTCATTGAAATTCAACAGGTCATGCTGCGAACACTAGCATTGATTGGACTTGTCAACCTGTGATTTGTCATTGTCAAATGTAATTTGAAAGTATTAGATTTTTTACTAGTAATATTTTTTTGCCTAGGTAATTATTATGAGTTAAACAATAGAAGAAAAAGTGGAAAAAATGGTAATATGCGGGGAAAAGCTTAAGTATTGTATCAGATACGTTTTCCGTTTATTTCCCTGATAGGCCCATTCCTACCAAGTCGGCAATACAAAAGTTAATAGGTACTAAGTTTGATGCAAAAGGCACTGTAATAAACAACTGCAAATGTACCGGGTTAAGGGTGACGAGGGGTCGGTCATATCTTGGAAACTACTGGGCATAGAAATTCAGGGAAAAAAAATTATAACTAAAATGGCCATGAGAAAATCCTGGAAATAATTTTTAAGTTCCGCATTTTGCCGCAAGAGGGCATAATTGAAAAGTAAATTTTAAAATTTTACATATCTCCGAAAATTCCACATTAGGGTATATCTTTGATAACACCATTAAAAAGCTTGGACAATTATGCATCATTTTGGTCCTATGCTCATTGGCGTACCGACCTTAATAAGAGGGGGGAAGCTGTTGAAAGTGTAATCAGTTAAATCGCTGTAACTTATAAACGACTTATCGGATTTTAGCAAACTAAAGACTGTTTGGAAGAGAAATGTATGCACTTTCACCAATCGTATTTAGTTGTCCATAATAGTTCTCAAAAAAAAATGCTAGAGGGCGCAATTTGTAATAATAACACATTTTTTTATTTTACTCCGAAAAAATACATCATACGGTATAATTATGATACCATAATCGAAAAGTAGATGACATTTTCTAGAAAAAATATTAAAACCGCAGCTCGATATCTCCGTTCGTTTCAGCGTTATCGCGAATAGAATCATTTTTAAAATTTTAAATAAAGAATATTTTTGAGAAAAAAAGTGGGACGACACTGATATTTTTCCATGTGGATAATATTTCGGATAAGCCTGGTCAATTCTACATAAAAATGGTCTCTTGCGTTTTTCTCCTCAGGCACGCCGTTCTTTATTAAAATAATTAAATTAAACTAGCTCTACTATTTATTATTCTTATTAACATTGATAATGAAAAATTTTGTTTAATAAAAATTGTTGGAAATGACCACCCCGCCCGTCTAATTTATTTTAATTATTTTAATTAAGAACGGTGTGCCTGAGGAGAAAAACGCAAGAGAACATTTTTATGCAGAATTGACCAAGCTTTTTAATGGTGTTCTCAAAGATATACCTTAATGGGGAATTTTCGGAGATATGTAAACTGTTATAATTTACTTTTCAATTACGCAGTCTTGCTGTAAAATGCGGAACTTAAAAATTATTTCCAGGATTTTCTAATGGCGACTTTAGTTTTAATTTTTTTTTCCTGAGTTTCTATGCCCAGTAGTTTCCGAGATATGGCCGCTCGTCATTCTTAATGGATCACCCGGTACAACACAGAATCATGAGAGAGCTGAAGAAAACAATGATAGAGATCCTAATATTTTACTTCACATCGAAGAAAATAAAAATATGACTAATAAAAAATAGAATTAGGTACTTCTAATGCCTTAAAAACTTGATTACTTCCTAAAGTGTTGCGACGGTAAAACTTATTGAAAAAATAAATGGCCTAACACCATAAGTTCCTGTAATGTAATTTTAATATTAATTTATTAATTATTATTATTATAATCCTAAAAATAATTGCCAGGGCTCAGGGCTGTAATAGTAAAGAAAGGATAATTTGAAATGACCTTTAAATTGTATTAAATTTCTAAAGCTAAGAAGTCCTTAAAATTGCTTTAAAAATTCCGGGGTCCGTATTTAAAAAAATTGACTTGAGGTTGGTATCCAAAGAACGAAACGTCCAATTTAAAAACTAATAAAACCATCCTGTAGAACATAAAGAACGGCTGTAAGAAAGTGTTTTTGTTTTTTAATATGTGAAAAATAAAGGAGCAGGAGGTTTTTTTTTCGAATATCTCCGAAGGTATTCGGAGTATTTACAATTTTCTTTTACCAAATTATTAAGCCCCAAAATACGCAACTTTGCCTTGATTTAACCATCTTCGTATCTCTTACCATTTTCGAGATCCCCTTGTACGCACACGAATTTGCACCCTTTATATAAAATTACTTTAGAATCTCTTTAAAAAACGTTGAAATAAATATAATAATAAACGTTAGTTGTTTTTGTGTAAACGTTGTAAATGCATTGCGTCAGTGAAAAATACCCATGGATTCTTAAAATAAAGCATTTCTTGATTTTTATTGGCAAAAGAGATATTGAAAAAAGATGAAAGTAAATAAATGTAAGTTAAAAATGAGACTCCTGCTTGGGAAAGAAGAACAACAAACAAAGTCCAGTGATGACCACCCTCGAGGGGATTTTTATGGTAATTGAACAAACTTCAGTTCTATTTTTCACTTCCCCAAAAGCCATTATACAACTGATAAACGGGTTTAGTGTGTTATAAGGTCCATTTATCCGCTACTTACTCTTTTCTTTCGGTAAATGCAGCCGTTTCCAATTCCGCTCGTTTTCCGGCAAAACCGATTTACGCGTTCCGGGGGGAACCGGACTTTATCGTTCACTTTTATCAGAGAATTAAGTGCTGGATACTTTTCATTGAAATAAAAGAAATAAACCGGAGATCATACTAAAGTCCTATCACGTAGGTAATTTTCGTAATCTGTACTTTCTCAACTTAGATCAAAATTCCATAAAATATTATCTTATTCTACTTCGGTATACCTATACAGACAGGACCTTGTTTTGGTTATAGGGGGCCCTAGGCCCGTTACGCAATCCGGGCCCCCTAATCATGGGCGCCCATAGAGCCAATTTCAAGCTGGGAGGGCAACCAGCCAAAAAAAACAAAAAAAAAAGTTGAAAAATGTTCTCCTAACAAAAATGACTTCTAAGATCCCCAGAATCCAGGGGGCACCACCCCCTTCCCCTTCTAAGGGCGCCCGTATTCCTCGCATCCTTAAAAAGTTACGCAATAATAATTTTGAATGGTTTTTTACAAAAACAATAATAATTTGTATTTATTAGGTCTGGAAAACAATCTAAAATAGGTATACAGGGTGTTACAAATTCGACATACCAGCATTGGAATCTCGGAAACCATAGGAGTTAGAGAAACGGTTAAATGGGGGCAAAGTTGTGCAATTCGGTGCTGATTATAATGCCGCTTTAAAAATTTTCAAATTCCGAATACTTCCGATTTTATTCGAAAAAAACCGAAATTTTGCAAAATCGTTTTTGTTTTTTCCTGAGCTCATTTGACTAGCTATTTAAAAATAAATGACGCTTAGTCATTGCCACTTTTTCTCCTCTACAAAATGGCGTTACTAAACTAAAGATCCGTCGTTTCGTCTCCGAGCGGCCCGGCCATCACTAACTTTACTTTTTTAAATACGGATCTGGATTTTTTTTAACCGATTTTTAAACCCTTCAACCCTCAAAATGTAAGGCGATGTTACTTTCTCATAATGATGAATTGTCCTTGCTTATTTTTTTAAATTTTTATTTTTTACACTTCTTGTCAGTCCGGTCCTGTAAACGAAACACAATATTAATTAAAAACTTTATTTTATTTAAAACATTCATACATAAGTAATATAACTTATTTTATAAGAATTTTCTAATAATTCTAAATTTACTAATTATAAATTATAATTTCCTAAATGTTCAAAGAGATTGCCGTTTTGCTCAATACAACTATCGATTTTTCTTCCAGTTTTGGCGACAGCCCTTTCAACCGATCTTCTCCTTATCCTGCCAAATGCAACCTGTATGCGTTCTTCCAGTTCTTCCATGGTATCTACGTCATTTTTATCATTATTATCATCATCATCAGTCATTTTTATTATTATATCATTATTATTGTGATTCGTTGCCAGGACCAGACTTACAAGAAGTGTAAAAAATATGAATTTAAAAAAATAAGCAAGGACAATTCATCATTATGAGAAAGTAATATTGCCATTACATTTTGAGGGTACAAGGGTTTAAAAATCGGTTTAAAATTATCCAGGTCCGTATATAAAAAGTAAAGTTGGTGATGGCCACTCGGAGACGAAACGAACGGATCTTTAGTTTAGTAACGTCATTTTGTAGAAGAGGAAAAGTGGCAATGACAAAGTGTCATTTATTTTTAAATAGCTAGTCAAATGAGCTCAGGGAAAAAATAAAAACGATTTTGCAAAATTTCGGGTTTTTTCGAATAAAATCGGACGTATTCGGAATTTGAAAACTTTTAAAGCGGCATTATAATTAGCACCGAATTGCATAACTTTGCCCCCCTTTAACCGTTTCTCTACCTCCTATGGTTTCCAAGATTCCAATGCTGGTATGTCGAATTTGTAACACCCTGTATATAAATATAAAATCAAAAAATAATTTAAAAAAGTTTTAAAAAAATATAACATACAAAGAAGCCGATATAGATCAAGGAACAAATCGAGCTTTCCGCTCCTCGTCTGCTAGAGTAGTAAGCGGTACAATGCTTGCCAGACTTTTTAATCCGTTCGCGTTCTTTGGTGCGGCAATTTTTATTTAATAATATTTTTAAATTAATAAGATAAATTTGGACACATTTGTTTTAAAGTAGAATGTTTATTTTTAAATGAATTTAAATCGAAACAAAATCTCTTAAAATATTTTAATATTAATATTATAATTTTCCAGAAACTATAATAACCATCGTCGAGGCAGGCGCGGATTCACAACTTCGTTTGAGGAGTTCATGTTAAAAAGAAATTTAAAAAATTTCAAAGACTTCCGGTGACCTCCGAGAAAACCCCATTTTAACTTTAATTTTTTTACGATAAAATACTGATTATTTTTAAAAACCAAGAGCACCTTCTTAAGGTACGCAAAGAAAATAATTTTATGTTCACATACGCGACATCTTATTTTTTAGATACCTACCCACACCGTTGATGTGGATACTCTTACTTGCAGATTCAATGAATACAACCATTCAACCAAAACTTACCACCGTCTCCATCTTCCTGAGTATTGTCAAAGGCATCACAGTCAGCATTTAAAGGACTACTTGCTCTTCCAGTCACGCTATGCCGGAGAATTGCAATATATTTGGCTAAAATTGTACCTAGAAACAAAAATATTTTGTAATATAGGCCATGAAAAGTAAACGTCATAGACAAATTTATTTTTTAAAGTACTTAAATTAATATTTAAATAGCTAATAACAAAACTCCAGTAACTCATTAGACAAATCAATAAAAATAAGGTTAGATGAAGATAGATAAGACCAATTATTAATATAATCTTGCTAGAGCTAATTATTGACATAATTAAATGCTCAATCTAAAACCAACGCATCCCTATTTGCCGGCTGCGAACGAAATGAATTACATCATCTGTCGGCCTGATTACAAAGGTTTTGGTTAGACCACCAGCTTTTTGATGTGATCCGGCAGGCAATTAGGCTTGGAAATACTGTACCAAAAGTTATTATTAAGCACTTACCCGTTCTTGAATCAGATCTTTCTTCAAATTGTAATCGAGTTAATTCACATAATTCAGACCCGCTGTTTGGAAACTTCTTTGAATCAGGGGCTGGACTTAATGAAAATTTTTTTGTGCTCCATCGGAGCCAGGATTCTATATGATTGCTGGTCCATTCTACTGGATCTAAAAAAAAAAGAGAAATAAATCAATGTTAGGGTATGCTTTTAAGCAGTGGCGTATTTAAGGGGGGTGGGGGGTCTGTCGGACTGCATCCCCTCCCCCAGCCTAGGAGCTCGGATCTAAAAGTCTAATTGCAACCTAATTTTTCATCTCATGCTTGTACTCTTAATTTAAATCTTTAAATAATGTATTCTTGGCTTAGATTACAAAGGTCTTGTAGGAAACGTAAAGTTTTTAAAATTTTCCTTCCAAAAGTCCTGTTTTATATAGAGATTAAGGTTTCGGACGCATATTTAGTTATTGATTTATGATGCAATTTTAAAGGAAAACAAGTCAAAAGAATAATATTTTATACTTAGTATTTTTCTGCTATATATCTACTTGTCTGTTCCATTTTCCCTTTTTTAGAGCAATTAACAGAAATATAACCCATACAATAAAATATTTTTACATTAAAAAACAATTATGTATTTATTTTTAAAGAGAAAAATTAAAGTAAAAATTTTAATTGAAACATTTTTTATGGAAGAGCGTGATAAATTATAATATAAAAAATAGTGCGGGAAGAAACGAGAATGCTTTATTATGATATACAAAACGACATTTAAGAAGGAGTATTTCAAAACCTAAGCATTTGCAAAAAAACTGCTCTTAGATTTACGCTCCTAAAATACATGATTTCTGAAAATCATCAATTTTGGCGTGGTGAGTGATGTTTACGTTATTTTTAATCATGAAAAACCGAGCCCGAAAAACGCTGGTTAGAGTCATACATACGTCTTATGTTAAAATTTTGGTTTGATACCAATATTCATATTTTTCACGAATATAAAAAATGTTTTTTTTTTAAATAAAGACCCAACTAGGAATATCAAAAAAAAATGGAAGAAGAAAATGTTTACAAAAACAAATTTAATCCAACAATGCAGAGTGGGAGAGGTAATAATTTAATTTTCGAAATTTGATAGTAGTTAGGTGAATTTTTAACGAACTTTGGGCGGGGCCACGAAAATTTTTCTTGTCGAACATTGGGCCTGGCCTCAAAATATTTTTCACTGCATTTACATGATTTGACCCCCCCCCCCCCCAAAAAAAACAAAGTTCTGGATCTTACTTAGGCCCCCCCCCGAGCATATTTTCTGGCTACGCCACTGCTTTAAAGCTTCTATACATGGCATTTTACATAAAATAGACAAAAGTATGTATGTTCAAGAGTGTTCATAGATATTAAGGGGCCCACTCACAAGAAATTAATGTTAAGACATGTACGATATCTATAACTTCTATTCAAAATTAAGAAAACTACCTTTTTCTAGCTGGTACTAGGGGAAGGGGGCGCCCGCGGCCTCCCATTGTTTAAGTAATATAAAGAAAAATATAAGGATATTTTCTAATAAGAAATATTATTTTTTTATTTGTTTGTACAGAGTGTCCCAAATTCGATGCCCATCATGGGTATCTCGGAAACTATTAGAGATACAGCATCGGTCAAATAAGGGCAAAGTTGCGGAATTTTGTGCCCAGTAATATTGTTAAAAATAGATTTGAGCTTTATTTTTTACTTTTTATAATATTGGAAAAAAACTAAAATTTTGAGTTTTTTTTAAAAATGTATCTAAATTATTTTAACCGAGACAGAAAAACAATTATAATATAATAATAATAATAATAATAATAATACATTTATTATTTCCACCAGAAAGAAAGATAAATTACATAATGTAAGTAAAAAAAATAACCTAGGAAATAATAGGCCATATTCGCAGCATCCCATCAGTGGCGGCTCGTCAGGTGAAGTAGGTGAAGGGGCTCTTCCCCCCCCCCCCCCAGAAAAAAACAGGAGGAATGTTTTTCGACAATATTAAATATTAATGTATCAATACAGCTACCATTTTAGCCCATAAAAAATAATTATGTTTGAATTAATAATATTAATTTAATCCGAATGTAGCTACGCATAATAAGGCTACGATTAACTCCGATGGACAATACTTATAAACACTCGTGCATTTTGGCGCGCCCCAGCCGACCGTGTCCGTTAGCTCAAAGCAAGTGAAGACCCATCACCCAACATGGCTTTGATATTCACCGTTGCTATGGTTACGTGACGTCAGTCACGCAAACAGCATGTAACAATTTGCATTATGATGAAGAACAATTTAAAAATAGATCAGTCGTATGCACCATTGTTTTAGCATTGATTCGCCTAACCTTAAGGTATTTATTTTGAGGCTTCGCGAAACTTACGGTTATAGATATCGTTTTTACGTAATTTACTGTGTGATTAAAACGTTTTGTTTTTATTATTCAGTTAATTCAGTAGTGTACGTACCTACTTAGTTGTGTGTTTTAAAAATGAACCCAATTAATGACATAGTTTGTAATTTGTTGGAAACTCCATTCAGTCGTTAGACAGATGAGGATAAGAGAGACGTTTTGTTACAAGGGTGTTTAGTCAATGTTTGTTTAAGTACCCGCACTATACCTAGCTCTTCACCATTTTTTAAGACCGCGAGCCGCCACTGTACCCATGCAAGCCTAGGTGCTGTTGAGGCCTAGATAATGTAGTAAATAAACTTAATTATAATGAATACAAATAATATGAATATAAGTTTAAACATATGGAGGCTAAAGTTGATAATAAGTACAACATTATAAAAGCAACTTTTTTAGTTTTTTTTCGCGTAAAAATGGCACGTTTAAGCGATACCGACAGTATTGAAATTTTAATGATAATAGGGTATGATGAGTGTGGAAAATACCCAAAGCGATAGCAGACTGTTAAACAGGATGTTTTTAAAAAGCCATTTCCGCACTAAACGTTTGTTCATTATTATATTGACCATAAGAGCAACTACCTATACCTGGCTTGCCTTCATGTTTTCAACTAGATAACATTTGATTCACAATCAACCAAGGACGTCCGTAGAAACGAGAAAAAGTGACTTTTAAAAAAAAGAAAAAAATAAGATGATCGATACCGTGTTAGGCTCCCTATTCTATATATAACACTAAAAATGGCGGGCTAAGGCTAATGGCCAATTGTGTAGGTTTACTGCAAGTGACAGTTAAACGTAACTATACAAGTGGCCCTAAGGGGGACACATGCCCGGCTTGCATGCCAAGAAAAATTCAATAATGCGAGCTAGGTACGATTGCCTGATCCTTCCCACCTCTCTTTATGGACGTCCTTGCAAAGAACATTAGTTATTTTATTGTTATACTTGACTTATACTTTATGTCACTAAACCATGACGTTAAAAGCTTAGGTACACTAATATATTTACTGAAAGGCAGCGTTTCGTTTTTTTTTAAAAGTAACTTTTAATTTGTGTAGTGCCCGCCCTAAAATCAGCGGGCCCGCGTGTCCAATTAAATTTTTCAGGAGCCACTGCTGCTTTTAACTCGAACTTTGCTATCAATCCCACATTATAAAATTACCATTTTTGATATATCGATTTAAACTAGACCTCAGTTTGAATTTCTGACATTTCTACGATTTTAGAATTATTCTTCTGCTTGAGACAGAAGTCTAGTGATGCATTCGCCATTTATTTTTTGATCAATATTTCTTATCCTTTTCGCTACATTTAAAAAGGGGCCAAATACCCGTCCTTGAGTAGCAACACAGTTTTGAACTAAATACATTTTTTTTTGTTATATTTTTTTTGTAAAGTAAACACTTTTTTACTAAACTTTTCCACTTTATTTGACAATACTACGACATGTTTCATTGCATTGCAACTTCGTCAGGTAATGTACATTTAATTTCAAATTTATGCTATATAAAGGTATGGCTTAACAATACAATTTTATTGTGGTATAACGAATGGGATTTTACGTCGTAATTTAGTAAATTATTTGCTAAATTAGTATACAATAGAATAGGTTTTAAATAATATGGAAAAAGGGAGGGATTGGGTTTTTTCCTCCCTTAATAAAATCTTATTTACAAATATTATGAGGATTTAAATTTGTCCTATTATAAGAGGATTAAAATAAGTTTAATAAAGGTGAATTGTTTAGGTCCAGTTGATTATTTAATAACATATTTGTATTTTTAAGCTTGTTTATTTCTAATGATTCAAGGAGATTTAATTTTGTTCCTTTATTTTCTAAATGTAATATTTTAAAATCGTCATTAAACGAGTGTTTTGATTCTATAAGATGATTTGCGTAATTTGAATCATTTTTACCATTGATAAAGCTATTAAAATGTTCTTTAATTCTTTTTGAAAAGCTTCTACCTGTTTGACCTATATAGGTTTTTGAGCAATCTCCACAATTTAATTTGTATACTCCTGATTTGTCATTTTTATTGGTTTTAGTTTTGCTGTTTTTTATTAGTTTGCCTATTGTATTTTGAGTTTTAAAGGCTGTGTGTATATTAAGTTTTTTTTAAAAATTTACTTATTTTTGTGCTTATGTTTCCTATAATATGTAATTATCATATAGGATAATTATATTATATTATATTATTTGAAATTAAATGTACATTACCTGACGAAGTTGCAATGCAATGAAACATGTCGTAGTATTGTCAAATAAAGTGGAAAAGTTTAGTAAAAAAGTGTTTACTTTACAAAAATAATATAACAAAAGTATTATGGATTTCCACCAAGTAACGACCAATAATATTAAAGTAAATAAATTTTGATTAATGAATTAATAAAAGCAAAAAAACGAAAATTTGTGAGATTTGTCCATTTTTCTTTTTCTGCTTTTATTACTTTATAAATTGTTTAACTTTAATTATGCTTGAAATGTAGGTATTTAGCCAATTTTTGGATAAAGAGAAAAATTAACAAAATATTGATCAAAGAACGAAATGGCGAATGTGTCAATAAACCTCACTCTTAAACTTAGTTTAAAAGGATAAAATTAGGCCTAAACGCAATTCGATTTACATAGCCATCCTTGCCCAATATTAATTTACAAGAAATATTTTAGTAAAAAAAGTTTCAATTGGGTTAAAATTGATACGTTAATTTAAAAATACTCCCACGTAAATTTCAGACTATAAAAACGAATAAAACATCCTAAATGGATACCCATAACGTATTATGCTGTGGTGAATAAAGGTAAAAGTATGCGCACCGTTGGAATGTGCCCTCAGGGGATTACAAGAAAACTTGAATGAATGAATTACCGAGTACGGAACAGGCATCGCGACCGGATGGGTCAGCCTTTGATGTGAATTATTATAGATCTCATTAATGATTAAGTTTTCGAGGGAAAATCTTACTATTTAGTAAAATATCAACGTAGTGACTCATTATAGAATGTTAGAATTTATCGCCGTCCCACTTATACCTCCATGATATCGAAAATACAACTGTACCTATATAGTTATTTCATAAAATTACTGTGGGAGTGTCATGTCGTTTCTTGCCATTCTTTCGAATTAGGCTTTTTACCTCTTCGTTCGCTGCCAGGGCCTTTCCCGAGGGGTCCTACAGCTTAACGTGGGTTTCGAACCACGATCCTCAGTCGTGCGACACCCCTCCCCCCCAAGGGCTAACCCTAGGTTGTTTGCGCCATTGCATAACCTAATGATTGGGGAGTGTGTACCTTCTTTCGCACCCCACGAGATATCCCATCTCATCCGGCCTGGTTACCGGCGTGAATAGGGTGGGTTGAAAGATGATACATTTTACACTCTTCCCTGCATTCTTAAACCTACTAAAATTCGGACATACTTTTTTTTATTGTGCATATGCCCACTCCGAGGATAGAACTCGGTACGCCACGGTCGAATGCCAGTGGCTCACCCAGCGGCGGCGCCAGGGGGGGGGAGCAGGGTGGGTGCCGGCCCATCCTAAAAACATAAGTTTCCACCCTGATGCCCCCTCAAAATTGATGGATTCGGTTTTGTAATGGAACGTCCAGGTAAAATAGAGAATGGCAGGAGGCGGCGGCGACCTTTTTTTTTTTTAGAAGTCACTTTCAATTTGAGTAGTGCCCACTCAAAAATCATCGGGCCCACTTATGCCCAGCCATCTCAAAAATCCTGGCGCCGCTGCTGGGCTCACCGCTGCAGTTTACTGTGGAGTGATGTAGATCATATCTAACGTTCACACGTTATTTTTTGCCCCTGGAATATATTATTAGAAACGAAATGATTCACAATAAAAATATATATCTATAACCTATTTAAAAAATATATATATATGGTGTTACGTCGTAGGTTGATGAGTAAGAATGATTTTTGAGAAAACCATTTAAATTTGAAATACTTAATATTTTTTTTAATCGATTTTTATTGCCAAGTGGGTAATAAAGCTATATTTGCCTAGGGATATCTCTCCTACATAGTTTTATAAATTATAGAAAGGTAGATACATATACAGGGTGTCTGGTAACTTATGGGCCGTAGAGTAACTGACTAGATATCAAACTAAGCCGATTAAGTCATATAAGTTTTTTCGGATTGTTACTCGTCCCAAGTAGCACAAAAATACTACTATTAGACTAAAGTGTTATATATCAGGTTTATAATGGTATTAAAATACATCGATTTATTATTTAATAGTCGTAATAAACACATATTTGCTGCAGAAACAAATCTATTTTATTATTTTATCATAAAGATATTATTAAGACAAGTTAATAAAACATTTTTATAGGTTATGTATTAAATTGACTTGATGATATTTATATGACAAAACCTATACGAGTATTTTGTATTAAGCTCGATACATTATATAGTTCATTTATAGTACTGGTTAAAAATACTTATAAAACGTTTATAAGAATATGACTTGTAGTAATAATAAACCTGTATAACTAGGTTATATAGCGGTGGTGGAAACTTAATTAAAAAACAATTTATTCTTCGCAACAATTAGGTTGTGTCGGTCTCTCTTAAAAAAATATTTTATAGCTGTTGAAAATTGAAACGGAATAAAATACTTAAAAAATGTTTACAAAACAAAATTGTATTTTTAAATGCAAAATCATTATTAAGGTAACCCTATAAAATAATTATAGTACTAACCCTAATTTTGTCATTCATACGGTTAAATGTTTATTACTTAAACCATATCAAGCATATCTAGAGGGAAAAAAACAAAACGCAGTGGTAATTTTAAGAGAAAGTTTAAAGTCAACTATCAAAAAATTTTAAACGCAAAGTTATACCAGCATGTTGACACCTGACCAGACAGAGCTGATCCATGTCAAAGTGTAATTGTTCAATAGCAACTAAGTTCCAATTCTTTATCTGAATAAAATTATGAGCAGTAATAAAGAATACAGGCATTACCCAGTTATAGAGGAAAGTGACGATGAAGAGAATGCCTCAGAATTAACTAAAATTAGCAAAAATATTAAGGTCAATAAACAAATAAGAACATGGGCTACCTCGTTTAATGTTAACCATTAAGCATTAAGAGAACTATTTACAATTATTAATGAAAGAATTCCAAACTTACTTTCAAAAGATTAGGACATTACTAAATACAGCGAGAGAAATACATAATTTGATTAAAATGGAAAAAGGTTATTATTGGCACCACGACGAAATAATAGCTAATTTACAAAAATACTCTAAAACACACCCTATGAACCTATGAATTTTATATCGTTAAATATAAAAATTTTGAAGGCCTTTTCCCATATATGTATAGAAGTTCTAAAACTGAATTTTGGCCGATACTGTGCAATATATTTTTTTTAAAGCCGACATCAGTCCACAATAGCTAATAAATCAAAATCACTTTAAAAATCTAAAAAAGAAAGAATAACTATACTATAACAAAACTCGGTATTATCATGGAATAATTATAAGAAATTACAAGTCTGTTCAACGGTTTTGTATCTGTTATGACAATTAAATAGATTTTTATATCAAAGTTGTCGTAAAACCTTTTTCCACGATATTCTATAAAATAATAATGTTGTTTAAGATATATTTTCTAGGCGCTATACAACAAAAATATTTTATAAACGAGATATAAGTGCCACTATTTTTCAAATAATATACCTTCTAGCCGCGCTATGTTGAGGTAACGAGTAAGGATGCGGCGTTGTCATAGTTAACACAATTTCTGTTATAAAATAATTAACAAATTAATAATTGTAACTGTTATTTCCTTCATAAAATTTTATCCGAAAATAGTGTGGCATATTAAATAATAACGATAAACTTAAAGTTGCACGCCCTTTTACGCAAAGCATCGCATCATTAATCATGGTAAAACAAAGAGTGATTGGTATTTTGTCTGCACTGGACTAAGCGAGAGCCGACTAAGCCGAGCGACGCACATTATCCGTGGCTCAGAACCGTACTACGCCCGACTTAAAACTCTGTAAACTTGTTCAATAAGAATCAAACGGAAAAAACCCAACCGAACCACCTTAATTTCTAACTGAATTGAATTAATTGCAAAACAAAAACACGTTTATTGATGCAGATTTTCATTCTAAAAGAAATTCAAATTATTAATCGCCATGCTTAGGCCCAGTTGTAGGTACAGTTACGACTTAAACTTAGTTCAGCGTTGAACCAAGTTCAAACTTCATTTTGATAACATCTTTACATTAAAATGAAGTTTGAGCTTGGTTCAACGCTGAACTAAGTTTAAGTCGTAATTGTACAACCGGGCCTTAGAGTATTGTTTATAAAGATATTTTCCGGCTAGATATTATTGGGGCCTCGATTAAATAATTTTTGTATTTTCGGCAAAAAAGAAAAATTGCCATTGGTATTAGATAGACTTTTTACTTAAGTAGGTTAGAAATTGCGCAACTGGAATTAATTTTTAAATATCTTTTTAGAACAAAATATATTAGGCGTAAGTATAATCTACAAACATATACGGCAACATGGCAGACTTTAAAACAATTTGATAATTTTTGTTATGTCATTTGATATAGTAACACAATTATATTCCATAAAATGGCACTATATAACAAATTATAAATCATATTTGTTATTTAAAAATCAATTTTGTTTTATAAATATTTTTTGTGCGATAAAATGATTTTTTAGATGACGCCATGTTTTACGAAGTACTTTATGTCGGCCATTATGTTATCCAAATAAAGCAAATCAAATTATAATTATTATCCTGTTTAAATCTTTACTGTAATAAGAAAAAAGGCATGTAATATCACAATGAACATATAACAATAAGTATTTTAATTTTGTAAATTATTGTAAAATAATTGGCCGAAATTAAATATAACTGTAAAATGTAAAATCGTGATAAAAAGGAAGCGCTTAAAAATATATTTACAAATATGTATATATATTATCAGAAAATTTGACCTGGCAAGAGAATTTGTCCATAGGAATAGCGTCTCCGATATTTTCTATTCCAAGACAAAACATTTTCAACCTTTAATGTCGCCATTAGTAAATAATATTTTGATTATAATCTTAAAAATCACTTTTATCATCTAACAGTAAAGAAAATGTACATTTTATTTTATTAAATATTAATATGACAACTAAAAAACCTAAGTTTGATATAATATCCTAAATTACACAAATTGGTTATTGTGCTGATACTTTTAGAACTCTTATAAAACAATTATATTAGTATTCTATTGTTATCGTATAAAGTATATAGGAGCACTATCGCATACTTTACAAATTCTTTATATGATTGTTTTATAAATATTTTTTAAAATACTTTAAATTATTTTGTAAGTATTATCAGAAGACCTAACAAAACTTTAAATAAATAAAATTGTTTTATAAACCTGCGCCTTTTCCGTGTTTATAAGCATGATATAAAGGTTTTTAAAGTATTTTCAAGAGAAGAGGGTTTTATTAGAAATTATTATATAGTAGTTTATAAAACATTTATAAGCACATCTGTGCTACTTGGGGTTCTAGAGATACAAGGTGTTGAAAGTAAAAGTTTATTCTCGAAAATAAGCCATCATTTTAGAACGGTTCAATGAATCGAATTGAACGTTGGCAATGTTATGTTTTTATGAGCAAGAAATAAGAATTTGCAGAAATTTTTAAGTTTGAAACTAGAGGGCGCTAGTTGCATACACTGGGCTTCATAAATCTATTATTTTTTTCTTACCTGTGCTATTAGGTGTTTTTTAATAATAGTTTCTTAAAGAAGGGCATTTTCTGAGTCAAAAAGTCTACTTGATTGATCTTAATATCTTTAAAGGTTTTCAAGATATTTCAGTTTAAACATCCCAAAGCATAAAAAAACATAGTACATAATTAAATTATTAATACATAAATTATACACACCCTGTATCTCTAGAACAAGTAGCAATCCGAAAAAACTTATATGACTTAATCGGCTTAGTTTGATGTCTAGTATCTAGTATACGTTTTTTTTTTGATAATTAAAATAATAATTTAATTATGTACTATGTTTTTTTATGCTTTGGGATATTTAAAGGGAAATATCTCGAAAACCGTAAAAGATATTAAGATCAATCAAGTACACTTTTTGACTCAGAAAATGCCCTTTTTTAAGAAACTATAGAAGAACCAGTAACAATCCGAAAAAACTTATATGACATAATCGGCTTAGTTTGATGTCTAGTATCTCCAGTTACTCTACGGCCCATAAGTTACCGGACACCCTGTATAATACATATTTTATTTTACTCTGAGAGTTTTAGGTACTACCGGAAAGTGGCAAACGGGAAAAAACTAAGACAGGATATGACTGTACAGGGTGATTCGCCACGAGCGTTCCTTAGAACTCTTGTAAAAACCACTGAATATCCTTTCTTGAAACCACGGCAGTGGCTCAGAGGTGAGTTACTGGTATTTGACCGTGGCGGTCCGGGTTCGATCCCTGGAGTGGACATACGCATAATAAAAAAAAAGTATGTCCAAAATTTAGTGGATAAAAGATTGAAGTATGATACTTACTAGTGATTCCTAATATCGGGACCGAGAAGGGCGTCATGGACCTCTGGGGGCGTAAAAAGGATAACTAAGTATAGTGCATACCTACATGTGGTTCGGATTCTACGTTAAGTTGTAGATCTAGTCTGGCTGACATTACCCAGACGATAGGGGATAGAATGGGCCTTATAGGCATAAATATACTGGCTCTTCAGCCAACCCCAGTAAAAAAAAAAAGAAAAACGTATTAATTCAACCTTTTTTTTTATAAAAACGGGTCATAAAAATTACATTCTTTAAAATTAGGGTTTTGTGAGTTAACATGTATTGTATAACACTATCCACATATGGTACAAAAATAATATGTAGCGATCTGTGTTGCTGAGCAGCCGACTGAGCTTATTCCTGCGCATTCACCATAATTAACAATTAGTAGGATTAGTACTATTATTGAAATTGTGGCTAATCCCTCTGAGGCTCTAGCATCGCTTTTATACAAAAAACTATTAAAAGTAAGTATATAATTTATTTCAGGGGTATAATATTCTTTTACTGAGGAAATCATTTTTTCAGCACATCTACATAAATTTGTATAAATGAGTGTCAAACGTGTATCTAGATGTACGTTTTAAAAATTGTTATGGGTAAAACCTACGTATTCATCGTTTCTTAATATATCTAGAAAACGCCAGCAGCACAAAACGGTTTAAGTACGATGCAAAACAAGTCCAAATTTAAAAGTATAAAAGTAATTTTTTAAAGCTCTTATTGGGTGCTGATAATTTATTTCTCTAGCACTTTTACCTAAAATCTAATATAGTATCTAAAAAACTCCAGAACAAAACTACGTATGTACGACACTAAAGGGCACATAACAAGCCCAATTGTTTCTCTGAAAGTCATTTTCAAAAACTGTTTTGAAGTGCTGGTAAAGTAAAAATGATAAACTAGTAAATACATGTGGTAAGGAAGTTCGGATCCCACGCTAAGCTGTTGGTCCCTTCTGGCTGACATTACCCAGACGATAGAGGATACAAGAGGCCTCTTAGGATTCAGTATACTGGCTCTTCATCCAATCCCTGCTACAGCGGAAAAGAAGGGACTCAAAGTATTGAAAAAATAAATAAAAAAATTGTAACAAGCAATATCTAATACAGCGTCTGTTCTATACCTTTTGTATATACAATAACCAACCTTATGTACCATTTTACAATATTATCACTTTTTATAAACCATTTGCAAGATATGCTATCATTTAGAACAAAACCGAAAAAAACTAGATTTGAAATAAAAAATATCTATTTTTACAAAAATTCTCGATTTTCAAAAAATTCTGGGGTACCTCTAAGTCTAAACGTTTGAGCCTTTTCTGGAATAAAACTTATTCAGTCCAATTTATTCATTAAATTTAAATGATTCACCTGGAAAAAGTTAAGGAGTGTTTCTTAAAACAACCATCCAAAATATTTTTGGGATAGCGTTTAGAGATGCCTTAAAAATTTGTAAATTCGAAAATTTTCCTTAAAATATATATTTTTTTAATTTTTAACTAATTTTGGTTATCGCGACGTTTAGATGTGCCCCAAGATCTTTTTTTAAAAATCGAAAATTGAAACCATGGCGCCCCCCAAAACATTTCGCCCCTCCTGCTTTTTCAGCTACGCGTTCCTATCAAGTCTCCTACTTTTGTCCCGCTGTCATTAAGAAAATAACATTATTGTCAAAGGCAAGAACGGCATAATTTTTTCTAGAAGTGATTTTTACAGGGAGTCGAAGTTTTAGAACGGGATTTAGGCAAAGAAGCTAGGGAGTGTCCAGCGGCGGCGCCAGGGGGAGGGGGTAGGGTGGGTACTGGCCCACCCTATAAACATATGATGGTATTATAAAAGGATGTAATAAGGGATAAAAAGAACGAAGATCCCTTTTTTTTAGTCGTCAGTTTGGACAAGATGGGAGTTTTTGTTTACCCCGCTTATAGCGTTGCGGCGACCTTTTTTTAGAGTCATTTTTGATTTGGGGTAGTGCCCACCTTCAAATCATCGGGCGAATCGAAAGTTACTAAAAGGACATGCATAACTTATTACAATCAACTTGTTAAAATTTTGAAATAAATATTATTAACTTGTTCACAAATAAACGATGCCATTAAATATTTGTGGTGTAACTATGGAAACACACTAATATTGAATTGTCAATTTACAAGTAGCGGTACAGAAATAAATATTTCCTTACAGTACAATAAAAAATATTTCCTAACAGTTAATTTCCGTTGCCTAGCAACGACTACGTGTAAGGAAATATTGACTTTTTCTTTTAGAAATATTATCAAAAATGTCAATATTTCCGATCGATTCTCGGAAAAAAATTATTATTTCCAGCACCTCCATTGTCCATTAAATCTAAAAAGGCCTTTTTACATTGGGTGCAATTGCAAGAAAAAATTGCCTGAAAGCATGCGCTTTGTCGATGTTTTAAACAGCTGATGCAGGTTTTAAATGGAAAAACGTGCATCAGCTGATTAAAACGTCGTCGAAGCGCATGCTTCCAGGCCATTTTTCTTGCAATTGCACCCAATGTAAAAAGGCCTTAAAATGGTAAGGCACATACCAAACCACATATAGCCCAATTTCTCACATGGTTTTCTAAAAAATGTTGAGCTCTACTTTCTACGAAATTCCCACGAATGGGATTTTCAGATATAATATGACGGTTTTTTAATAAAGATGCACCCACAACAAATTGATAAAAAGTGAAATTTTCCCAACTTCCAGATCATTTTCAGTTAATGTAAATGTAGGATGTTGTAAGTATACAAATTACAAAAAGTAGGCGTTTTCTTGGCACAAAATTGTTATTTAATAAATTATGATTGTTTAGTTTAAATTATTTTATTGATAGTGTGTGATTTTTTTTACGTTACTACACATTCTAATTGATATTTGCGTGAGTGTAGTTTATTTTTAAATACATGCATTGTATGTATATATTTAAGATCTTTGAAACGTAAACATTTTGAAACTGGACGTAATCTCTTACAATTTCTTCCAATTTTAGTATTAGCACTTTTAAATTTTGTCAAAAAGAAAATTCTCACTAATATATCAAATGATATTTGGATGGTGTTATGTAAAATAGTGTTAATCCACAATTACAATTACATATTTTGAGAAAATGGAGTTTTTAACATTATGTAGGTACCTAGTTATAAAAACGACTAAAAGATTTACGATATGACTGTGTTTGTTTATAACAAGAAAAACGTATTAATTCAACACTATTCCAGAATAGAATATGAGTTGTACAGGGTGTCCCAAATTCGAGTCTCATCATGGGGATCTCGGAAACTATAAGAGATACAGCTTCGGTCAAATGGCGGCAAAGTTGCGGAATTTTGTGCCCAGTAATATCATAAAAAAATATTTTAGCTATCTTTTTTAGTTTTAGAAATTTTTGAAAAAAACTAAAATATTGAGATTTTGTTTTTTTAAATTGGCCTAATTATTTTATCCGCTTTAAAAAAACTAACACAACATTGCTAAGGCAACTTTTCTTGCTGCATATCGTGGTGTATTTAGAATTTCGTTGCAACGTTTCGTTTTTGTGGAACCATAATCAACTTTAATTTTTTAAATACGGGCGTGTATTTTTTATTTTATTTTTTGAAATCTTTTTAAGCCCTGAATTCAACCATGTATTACACTTAATTATATCAAGATGATTTGATGTCATCATTTTATCATCTGCAATTTGATAATTGTTTTTAAATAAATACGGCCCTGGTGTTAGTTATATTATTTTAATTCTCCAGTAAATTCTACGCTTATTTTGCATACAATGTTATATGTCTAAATTTAATAGTTTCTGAGATATTGACGTTTAAAATATGGCATTTTCAGGCTTTGACAGGCTGTAACATTGGAACGGTTCATCTTAGAGAAAAATGGTTTTCACCTCCCTATCTTAATTTTTTATTTTCTTTCTAAAAGTTTCGGTTTAACATATATTAAACGCACTTAAATGGAAGGGCGACAAACGGCAGCGACGACCTTTTTTTAAAGTCATATTTTGAAGGGCGATAGTTTTAAGGAAAGCCTCCCGCCGTAGTATTGGATTTGAGTTATTCATGAAATTTTTTTAATGTTGCATGAAAGGGAATTAATATGATCTAGTCATCCAATGTAATTAAAAAATATATAATATGTTGTACAAGTAACTTAAACTTAGATTGCTCTTCATCCAAAATTTTCAGAAAATCAACAGGAAGTTTATTAAAAAAATTGAAAGTCCACTAAACTCGCACATCTTCAAGAAATAATTACGATACGTTTTTACAGATTTAGATTTTTTCGTAATGCACTGTTAAAACTTAAAAGAATTTGATTCGTTAAAATTGTCATAATTCCATATTAGTAGCTCAGTGGTGACATTCGACAGTGGCGTGCCGAGTTCGATCCTCGAGGTGGCATACACAATAAAAAAAGTATGTCCGAAATTTAGTAGGTTTAAGAATGCAGGGAAGAGTGTAAAATGTATCATCTCCCAACCTACTCCATTCACGCCGGTAACCAGGCGAGATAAGATCCGATATCTCGTGGAGTGCGGAAAAAGGTACACACTCCCCAATCGGTAGGTCATGCAACGACGTGTGCATCCCTTAAGGAGAGTGTCGCAGGATTGATGATCGTGGTTCGGAACCCACGGTAGGATGTAGGTCCCTTCGGGAATGGCCCTGGCAGTGAACGGAGAGGTATAAAACGTCCATTTTGAGTCCATTTGGGGGGGGGGGGGGTAGTCTTAGCGGGCGTAATTTCGGGATCACACCCAAGGTTCATTAAAAATTCAACCAGCTACTATCAAATTTCCAAATATAAAAATTATTACATCTACCCTATGGTTGTATTAAATTTGGTTCTGTGAATATTTTTTTCCTAATATTCCAAGCTGGCCTTTTAATTAAAAAAAAAGAGAAATATTTTTTTCATTTGTGAAAAATATGAATGTTGTGTTTCTATTCAAAATGTTTACATATATGTATGACTGTAACCAGGGTTTTTCGGATTCGGTTTTTCATGTTTAAAAATAAAATAAATATCTTTTATACGCCCACCACCGCAAAATTGATTATTTTTTCAAAGATTATGTATTTTGGAGCGTAGCTTACGAATCTGAGAGCCGTTTTTGTTGCAAATGCTTAAGTTTTGAAATACTTATTTCGTCCTCGATTCCGTCTTAAAGTGCCGTTTTGTATAAGGGTTAGGTTTTGGATTCATAATGAAGCATTCTCGTTTCTTCACGCATTATTTTTTTTGTAACTTATCACACTTCCTCAATAAAAAAGTATTTTTCTGTTCTTTTAATAAAAATATTTACTTTAATTCTTGTCTTTAAAAATAAATAAACAAGACTGATGGTTGTCATTTGTTTTTATTGTAAAAATCTTTTATTGCATTTGGTTACGGTTTTGTTGATTTAAGGCCTTTTTAAATTACGTGTAGTTGCAAGTGCAACTAAATGGTCGTTTTAAATGAGAAAACTTGCATCAGCTGATTAAAACGTCATCAAAACGCATGCTTTCAGACAATTTTTCGTGAAATTGCACCTAATGTAAAAAGGCCTTTAAAATAGCTCTAAAAAAGGGGAAACGGCACAGAAAACACTATAATAAAAAAATACTATAAAATATTATCCTTTTTACTCATTTTCCTTAAAAATTGCATCATAAACCAATAACTAAGACGATTTGCGTCCGAAACCTTAATCTCTATACAAAACAGGGCTTTTAGAAGGAAAATTTTGAAAACTAAGCATTTCCGAAAAAAATCTGCTTCGTAATCTAAGCCAATAATACATCAGGCCTTAGAAAATAGATACTATATAACAAAAGATAAGCAATAATATATAGATTTTGTGGCGTGTTGGTATTACATTTTTTAAATAAATATTTCGATTAAGAGTCCAAGCGTGGGACGAAAAATTGGGTTACAATTAGATCCTATAGCTCCTAGGTTCGGGGCGGCTGCTGCTAGTTATTTTTTCAGCATAAAAAAAACTATACATTTTTATATTAATTTAAAAAATCGCTTTGTAATGTGATATCAACTTCTAAAAATTATTTATCTGAGATTTTTTAAAATAGCGTAATTTTTTCTTAAAACTGAAACAACTTTTTTGTAACTTGAAACCCTTTTTTCGAATAATTGCGAGACAGATACAGGGTGATGAAATACTACGAAAGTGTGAACCTGTGATTCTTGTAAAACCCAGAAATAAAAATTATAGGATTTTTTGAAAGAAATTCGTCGTAAAATGTTGTTAAATTTGTACTGTTTCAGTTACCACCATGTATTGTCGAATTAAGTCATACAAAAAAAAATAACTAATTACCCTAAGACCAAAGAATAGGCCCTAATATGCCTCAACCGTATTTGTTAAAGATTTCCTGAGATATTTAATATAGACCAAAAATTTCTTATGCGTTTCAAAGTACCAGTAGCTTATTTTTATATATTAAAACAAAAAAACGACAAAAGAGACCCAAAAATGATACGACAGACAAAACGACACTTCATGTCACATTTTTAAGCAGAAATTAAAACTTACCAGTAGGAACTAATACCATTTCATCTTCAACACCGCCGTCTACATTATCACTATTGTCACTATTACTACTAGAATTTGATATTGTTCTTTTTTTACAATCACCATCGGCGTTGTCTGCTTCTTTTTCCTGCTCACTGCAACTGGCCATGTCACATTTTTCGTTCGGTGAAATGGCACTAGCTGCGCTGTCGGAAAATTCTTCAACTGACTTTTCTTGTATAGAGCTTTCCCGCACTGGTGAGTCAATTTGTAGCGATTTTTCCGTACCCGAAAGGATAAAGTCAAGTGTATCCTCGGAAAGGACATTTTCCGGAGAAAAGCCAATGAGTTCTTCTTCAGAAAAAGCGCCGCTAAAGGTACTACTATCTTCGCTTATATTTCGAAATAAATATCTCAAAGGATGATGTAGTGTTGAAGGTGAAAATTGATGTTTATGTATGTTTTCACCTAGAATTTCGGTACTATTTTTTTCTTGAACAAATTTTCCCGACAAATCGCCGCTGCTTTTACTAAGAGATTTAAAGTCCTCCTTGACATATGGACTTTTTAGTTCACGGGTAGATCCCGGCAAGCTTAAAAAATGGCTTTTTGAAGTTTCACCACTTAAATTTTCTAATATTTGTTTATTTCTTGGCTGAAAGCGGCTGGTACTTGCACTTTGAAGCTCAAAATATGTCTTTTCTGAAGCATATTCGGAGGATTCCCCCAAAAAATCTGTATTGTTTTTAACAATATCTTGAGTATTATAATATGTACACCTATGCAATGACTGAACAAGTTTTTTTTCAAGATTCGTGTCACTATTAATATTTAAATTGTCATTTTCACTAGGTCCTTCTTTTGTTTGTACTTTTTTTAATAAGAGGTAGCTCTTGTTTAAATTTCTGGGCTTAATTTCACTGGAACTGGTTTCCCCTAATAATAGATTTAATGCACTCAAGTCGTGAACAGTTTTATTTGCAGAACACTTTTCACTCGATTTTTCTTTTTGAAAAGCCACAGAATATTGTCTCGTAATGACGATATTGTCTTCACTATTTTCACTAGCAACACTTTCAGAACTACCGTCGTACTGACCGGATACGGTAGGTTCGACCGAATTTCTAAATTTTTTATTTTCATCGCACTTTTCTTCGTCCATAATTCCATATTTACTAACGAAGTCTGCCGCCGCAAAAGATGTTACACTTGTGTCGATTTTATTAGCTCTCGCGAAGTTATTCTGTTTGTTGACTAACGAACGTCCAAAAAAATTTTCAGTTGCTGAGATACCATTATTAGTCACTGAAGAAAACTGATATTTTATATTGCAAGTTCCCGTAGTTGATAATGAATCACGAAATTCGGCGCCGCCACGCGATTTGGCGCCGGACGAGGCATTTTCTTTACCCTTTAATTCACCAGCGAAAAATTTAGGTCCGCGTTTTTTTTTTAATAAATATTCCAATAAATTTGCCGTGTTCAACTTTTTAAAAAGAGTATTTTCGGAGTCGATTTCGTTTGGCGAGTGAAGGATCCTGTCTTCATATTCGAAAGCCGACGGTAAAATCGAAGTTGACTCACCGAATTTCTCGATCATGGTATACAGCAGCGACTAAGTTGATTCACGGACCGCGGCTTCCAAGAAGCTTTTGCTTTATTATTTTGGTAAGGCTGATTGTGAAGGAAGTATTTTTTACATAATTATTAATTGCCTTGGAAATACCAAGATAGTTCCAACATTGTCTCATTAAACTATTTAAAAGTAAAAAAAAATACTTTGAAAAAATAAAATATTTTGGAAAATTGGGGGATCGGTCAAATTTTTCTACATGTATCTGATTTGTGCCTAATGTGCTTTAATGATTTATAATTATTGGTAAAAACTGGCTATAGGGTACCTATAAGTCTCAGCCAAGAAAGCAAATTTTCAAAAAATGATTTCATAAATTCAATTTGGAACTCAATTGTAAATATATTTTTTAAATTTATTATTTCGAGTTATAAAGAAAAAAGTATTTTAATACTCGTTAATAGAACTAAAACTATTTTTTCGTAGAAAAATTGATTGTTAGGGGGGGAGGGCGCGATGTAGAGAAAAATACGTTTCAATTTTAGAATCGATTTTCGGTAGCAAAATCAATTTTTAAAAATGTTAGAATCGAATTAATAGTCGATTACCCACCCCTAGTTTTAAGGGCTCCTTAATTTCGTTTTCCAAATTTAAAATAGCAAATATTTTAAAATTAATCAAAAAATCGACTAATCGATTAACCGAAAAATCGATTTTAAAAATGTTAGAATCGTTTAAGTAATAGATATAATCGTTTTTTCCCACCCCTATATTTTAGTACTACTTAATTTCATTCTCCAAATTTAAAATGGCAAATATTTCAAAATTAGTCAAAAAATCGATTAATCAAAAAAGTCGATTTTAAAAATGTTAGAATCGAAGATTCGTTTATTAAATTATTGTTGTGTTGCACAAAGATTTTTAACCAGAATTAACTAACCAGACATAACTGAAATGGACAGGCATGAACTTACAATTAAAGGTGCCTGATTAGTAAATTAAAAATTAAGGTAACCGGGCCATGTATGATTGTGAGAAAATTATTTGTGCCAATGTCATGTAAGTCACAGTCAAACTTGCTGGTTAGTTAATTATTATTAAAATTCTTTGTACAACCCGACATAATAATCTTTTTTTCCCACCTCTATTTTTTTAGTACCTACTAAGTACTTAATTTCATTTTTTAAATTTATAACATCCAATATTTCAAAATTATTCAAAAAATCGACCTATCGAAAAATCTGTTTTAATCGAAATATCGATTAATAATCGAAAACCCGATTTTAAAATGTTAGAATCAAAGAATTGCTTAACAGATTAATAATCGACTATTTTGCCCAACCCTATTTTTTAGTACTATGTAATTTTATTTTCCAAATTTAAAATAGCAAATATTTCAAAATTTATCAAAATATGTTAAAATCGATTATTTTTCCTACCACTAGTCATAAGGCCCAGTGCTCCAGTGCATCCACAAGATCGATTTGGAGGAAAAAAAAACCAGAGTCGAAAGCAAAAAAACCTAGTAAAAAATCACGCCGCAGGAGAAAATTGTTGGCAAGGTTTGTATAAACTACCGAAATTAGTTACGTATAATATTGATATTTTAATAATAATCCTGTCATAATTATTTGATTTTTTTAATTCGAAAACACGCTGAAATTGTTTCCATAGAAATTATCTGGCTGGTAAAGTTACCAGGAGATACGGGCCTTAATATAACCTGCAAAAATATGTCAAAACAGCAGTCGAAGTCAGCGCAACAATCAAACAGGTAACATAAACATGTAGCTGATGTGCCGCCGAGCGGCGAAAACAGTGCGGACGGCGTCAAAATAAAATGCTGTAGCAGCGAAAACGCGAGGTCCAACATCGCAGCGGTGTGGGTCATGCCATTTACCGCTGTGTCCTGTGGCACGGCGGCGAAACAGCCACCGCCACACCGCGTTCGTCTGGGGGATCCTTTATTTTTGCATATATTTCTGTGAAATTTTTTTATATTTATATTTAAGTAGTAGTGAGCCAACCGAAAATATCGCAACTTTTTTCTGTATTCTTTAGATGGTTTCAGAACCGTGTGTACGTCAGAAAATACACTCTATCTTTACATGGCAAAAACCTGTGCATTACTCTATTTGTAACATGTTTAGTAATATCATTAAGTTATCTTAATTCTAAATATATATGTTATTGTTTTGGTATTTTTAACAGTTTAATCTAACTAAGAAAAAATATTTGTATTTAAGTCATTAAAGATAAAATATCTTTTGACAACAACATTGTCACCTTCGATAATTATTTGTTACATTAAAAATATTGTTTTACGATCAGTAATATCATACAAGATACAGGGCAGTAGCGTAGCCAGGGGAAGGGGGGGTCGCCCCCCCCCGAAATAAAAAAAAAGATATAAAATATAATTGGGCAACCTAAAAAATCTTTGACGGCAACGCGCCAAATAAAATAACAAATCATCCTCCTAGTAACTACAGCTTCAGCAGAGAACTTTAAAAAGATTAAAAACATATCTGAGAAACCATTCAGGCGAAGAGCGTACAACAAGTTTAGCTTTAATAAGTATTCATCAAAAAATCCACATTGATATATGATAATAATCAATATATTTTGTCAAAACAGGCGACGAATTACGGTTTAGTTTTAGGCAAAAAAAATATGTTGTGTTTTTAGTTTATAGTTATTTTTTTGTTTTTTCAATAAATAAAAAATATACCCTTTTTTTAATATTTTATTGCTCAATTATTATTCATGAAAAAGTTTTTGTTTAACAAGTATATTATCTGTTAACCAAAATTCTGGCTACGGCACTGATACAGGGTGTTCTATGACGTTTTCAAGGTATGACTTTTAAGGTCAGCAAAGTCTACATAAACTTATTGATTTACATTTTTTCCTATAGGATGTTAAATTATTTTTTTTAATGCGTTATTTTGTAATAAATCTCCGAAATTACTACTCCAATGCGCCACTAAGGACATTGAAAATATATTGACATATTTGATCCTTTAACCATAATTATAACGAGACTACGTAATGCGCATCATGTTGATATACAGGGTGTCTCAGGTATGGATGCACTCTACAGGGATCTCGAAAACCGAAAATATAAGATACAGAGAAATTTAAAAAAAAAAGAAAAAAAATTAGAAAAAAGGTGCGCAGCTACTAAATGCTGTAGGTAACATTGTGTTTTCAAATTTAAAAAACTCCGAATCCTTCCGAAGATATCTACAAGTTGATGAAATTGGATTTTTTATCCGACGTTTCGTTTTTCCATCAACAACTTTGCTTTTTAAAGTTTTTATTTTATTATTTTTCAATTCCCCTACTCCTTTAAAAGTAAACGACATACATATCACCTCCAATATTTCATTATGCATTTTGGACTTAAAAATCCATCATCAATAAGAATAGGTGCAAATTCATCTTGTATCTATTAACTTTCTTTTGTTTTCAAAGCCAACTAGACATAATTTGACTCTGGACGTCGACAACAAATCACAAGTATACAATTTTTCTTCTCTTAAATAATGTTCCATAATTTTGATTTAAAAAAAAACAACAATCACACAACTCCTCAAAAACATAACATTCTTACTTCAAAGAAATTAGATAAAAGTTAATTTGCACTAAACGATTTCATTAACCTAATCTGTCATTTGGCAAGTATTTATAATGTATTTAAACAGTGACTGTCACAGCTGTACAGTTGAGTGAGTTGAGATAGATATGAAAAGATTAGGATATACGAAGATTGAAAATAAAATAGTTTCAAAAAGATGAATTTGCACTTATTCTTACTGATGATGGTTTTTCTAAAGTCCGAAACGTGTTATTAATTGATTGAATTATAAGAATTTAAAAATAATAAAAATATCCCGACTATTAAAAAAGCAAAGTTGAAGATGGGTTTAAATAAAAAAGAAACGTCAAATTAAAAATCTAATTACACCAACTTCTAGAGGAGAAAAGATGGTATTGAAAATGTAAACTTTCTTATATTTATTTTATTTTATACAGGGTGTTTTTTAATTGAGTGCCGATACTTAAGGTTGTGAATCCTCGGGTGATTTTAAGGAGGAAAGTTAATATTAACATATGTCCTAAAGCTTATTCATTTTCAATTGAACAAAATATCGAAAGCAGTTTCAAAGAACCAAAGAAAAAAATTGTTTTTTTGTTTTTATTTTTTTATGCAAAAAGGGTACATCATACGAAAGTAAGTCTATTGACCAAATTTGCTCCAAAATAATTGAGGATTTTTAATATAAATTTGGTTTTTAGAAAAATTAGTGGCGTTCCATTTTTTCCTTTAAAAATATTCAGTTCAAACCCCCGTACGGACGTAACTGGTAAAATTAAAAAAAAAACTTTAAAGTAAAAAATGCTCCTTAATGATTAAAAGGTGTGTACAAAATTTCATAAAAATATTTAAGAGTGATATAATAATTATGATAAAAAAGTTATATTTTTTAAAAAATGTTAACACCCTGTAGCTCAACAATGAAGAGCTTTAGGACATAACTTTTCTTCTTAAAATCACCCAAGGATTCACAACCTTAAGTATCGGCACTCAATTAAAAAACACCATGTATATTATATTAATTTAATATATCGCTTCAAATAGAGTCAGAAAAATATTAACATAATCGCGAAAATTCGGTTTTGCCCAAATATATTCAGAAGGATTCGGAGTTTTTTAAATTTGAAAACACAATGTTGCAGAACTTAGTAGGGCGCAACTTTTTTCTAATTTAATCATCTCTGTATCTTATATATGGTTTACGAGATCTCTGTAGAGTGCATCCTTATCTGAAACACCCTGTATAATGAAACAAAAATCATAATCCGAAAGAAAATTAGCCGACAATTTAAAACCATCCTTCTTTTAAAATCGCGGTAGAAAATACACATTAAAAAAAATTAACCAACAACATAACTAAATATGATTGTTGTTTTATTGACTCATTTCTTGTTTAAAAAAATCTAATTTAAATATATTATATTCTAACACATTCACATGATCTAAAATTAAACTGTTTTCCAGCTAAATATTTACGTGTATTTGTCGTTATTTTCCACGAAAATTTCTATGAATGAATTACTCACTTTATTCATATGTGGAACACTGGCGCCAAATATTTTTCAGTAACGGAAGTATTATGCTACTTATTAGGTGATTTGTAATTTCCTTTTTGTGTTTTTTTTTCAATTGTAAGAATTCGTTCATTTTTACCGAGAGACCTGATATTAGATATTTTCTGAGAAATAATTAAGACACTGTTGGTATAAATTATCGGCTTTTCGACTAATTGAGAGTACAGAAGAAGAGTTTCCTTTTATTTCGTCAGATTCATCCCCAGGCGCGTTTCGCCATATTATGGCTCATCAGTAGAGCTAGGATCCGACAAAAGAAAGTAGTAACTTAAAACTGCTTCAAGTAGTATTTGGTGGAGCACACCAGCAAGATTCGTCATATCATAATTGAGAGTAGTTTCAAACAGCGTAGTTTTTATTTTTTTAGTGCGATCAAACGTCATAATTAGGAGACGACAGCAGCAGACATAGGCTTCCAAAGGGATAGGGACACCCTTCCCAGCGACGGCGCCAAGGGGGCACCCTAAAAAGATGGGTGCCCATCCAAAATTGAGCTATTCTTTTTTGTAATGGAGTATCCAAGGATAAGAGGGAGATTTGACTGTGAAATTTTTGATAAAAAAGAAGTGGTATTTTAAGATGAAGTAATGTAATAAGAGATAGCGAGGAAAGTTGATGACCTTTTTTCTAGAAGTCAGTTGGGACAAGAAGGGAGCGCTATCGTTTCATCTGATCACGTTTACCGCACCGCTTAGGCCGTTATGAAGCGCGGGGGACCTTTTTTTTTAGAAGTCATTTTTGATTTAGGTAGTGCCAATCCAAAGAATCCTGGCGCCGCCACTGACCCCTCCTCCCGGCTGAGGTTCAAATTCACGAAAATACCGTTGCGGTGTCAAATTCTACAGGAATTTTAATTGTATTCCCGTTTCACTTTGTTTTATGTAGTGCATTTTTTCTTAATTTTTTTACAAAAGTACAATTTCTACAGTGTTCCATTTGTTATATTATTATATATATAAAAGTGCCGTTGAAATCCACGCGCCATCATTTATTGGGCTCAGTTCTGGCGCGGTACCGAATTATCTGGGGCAGCGCCTTTAATACGAACACGTAAAATCAGCGACTTCCGGACGGCCCTTTTCCACTCGCTATGTAACTGAAAATAGGCTATAATAATCTCCTTAAATTTTCCGCGAAGGTCTCGCGGCTTTCAGCAAAGCACCAACACAAAGTGCGAGACGCGGCGAGGGGATTGCTTATTATAAAAGATACGATGTTGGTTAAATTAGTAAGAGTTGTAGTTTTATGGGCTGATGATTATGGTGATGTCAAAAAAAAATTGAAGATCAGAATCACGTGATATTAACTATAACCATTCAAGTTTTAATAGTTTAGTATTATTTCCTCAAGAATTAGACCGACAAACCCTTTTTTTCTGTGGCTACCACATGACTATTTACAAACAAAATTTCTCCTTTCCGAAACTTTCTTTTGCGACTCCAATGTTAGGTACTTCTAAAAGAAAAAAAACTGGACAATTTTGGGTGGCACACCCTTAATTTTAGGGTGGGCCGCTGTACACCCAGGCCTCTCCCTGACGCCGCCGCTGAATAAAAAAGAGCAATTCATTTCAATTTTTTTTCTAAAAAAATACAAATAATTTTTCAAAATTTCACTTTTTTCCAATTTTTTTTCAGAAAAAAGTTTAGCAATAATGAAGGGCGTTTCTATTACTTAGAATAATAGTAGAGGATCATACAGTTAAACTTGGGGGTCCCTGGGACATCAATGAATAAAGTATTATACCTACTTTTTATTAGTGGTGGGTCGGTATCTGTGTAACTGCTACTTTGGAACGTTATTTTTCAATACCGTCGTGTCACGCTCCACCTCATACAATGAAGCGCTTACTCTCTGGAACTCAGCGTTGCCACATTTATTTTGGCGAATCTACTTTTATTTTATTTTGAATCTACTAAAATCTACTAAATTAGGGGAGGGCACAAATGGGCTCGGTGATTTTTGAGTGAGCACTAAAAATAATAGTGGAAAAAAGGGTCGCGGCCTCGACATAGGCAGCAATAACCATAACCTTCCTCTTGTTTTCTAAGTGGTGTCTAAAAAAAAAAAAAAAGGTCGTCGTCTGATATTACAATAAATAAGTACTTAATTAAAATAATGCCTCGACATAGGCAGCAATAACCATAACCTTCCTCTTGTTTTCTAAGTGGTGTCTAAAAAAAAAAAAAAAAAGTCGTCGTCCGATATTAAAATAAATAAGTACTTAATTAAAATAATTTTTACAATAATTATATTGTTAATGGCATATTTACATTATTGAAATTGATATCAAAATCTACTAAAGAAAATAAATTTTCTGAAGAAGGGTGAAAATCTACCAAAAAGTAGAAAATCTACTAGATGTGGCAACGCTGCTGGAACTATTAAGATATTGTCCTTCCGCTACACGCAGCGATGTGAACCGAGAGAAAGCGACAGTGGCCGACCGCAGTGACAGTATTTATGGAACATCTCTTTTTCTACAAAGTGACTTCTAAAAAAAAAAAGTCAGCACCTCACCACGGACGAACCTAACAACGTACGTAAATTGCGAGTTCGTAACAGCAAGCGCTGCAGGAAACGGTATGAATAAGTCTCGAGGTTGACGGTATTTTTTCCTTAATGGTATTTTTTTAAAGGATCTGTTACTTATTTTGGGTATTCATCACTTTTGTTTGGTTCGACTTTGTTAGGTTCCTCTTTTACGTATGACATTTTTTTTTAGAAGTCACTTATTAGAAGAAGAAATAGTAAAAATTTTATGGCAACACTGCTCCCTAGTTCGTTCCTGAGTAACCGTTATTTAGTCGCGGTATGAAATGGAACGTTCTGTAGGTATCGGTAACAGTATTTATTTCCCACCTCTACTTTTTATGATGGACGTCTTCTTATTTACGAAAATCTATGTTGGACTTTATTTTGGGTGGGAGAACCTTACTCCCTCTCTCCCGAATTTACCTCCAAATATACTTTTTTTTTTAATATCTTTATGGTTAATTTTGACAGAAAAAGTGAAAAGGAACAAAAGATAGCTAATGAAATTTGCATAAAATGATGGTATCAAAAATAGTTTTATTAAAGCAGTGACGTACCACCAACTTTTTAAGTATCTGCTCTAATAAATCTATTTTTTATACCATGTAGAACTTCATAAGCTATTTTTTGTTGCTTTTCACTTTTTCTGTCAAAATTAACCATAATAAAGATATTTGAAAAAAAACAAAAAATTGTAAATTTGGGGGTAAATTCGGGGGGTTTCCCCCCACTGAAAATAAAGTCCAACATGGATTTTCGTCTATCATAAAAAATAGGTTCCATACTTTAATCATTTATTTCCCACGGAAAACGGTATGCGCCTCTACTATATAGTTGTAATATTTTATTTAATGTAATATTATATATAAATAACTTGAATGATAGAAGAGTTTTTGACTTGCATTGTCTTTATTTGTTTTACATCACAACGTTTCAACTGGTAAGTATCTCTAGTCGTCTTCAGGGGAATAACCTATTTTCCAAGATTGTTTTCATGATTGTTGAACTCAAAAAAAAAACTGCAGGTAAAATTATATATAAAATACTATTAGAACGTGCAATGTGTCAAATAGTGGTTTAGGCCATTGGCCGAATAACGAATATTCGGCCTATTTTTACGGTCGAACAACGAATTTTTGGTCTTTGCTCAAAAATAGCCGAATATTCGGCAATTCAGTTTGCTCGGCGCACCTCTAAACTTTACCTTAGATAAATTTTAAATGCTGTTTCATATTATAACTTGTTTAACGCGGTAAATGTATATTTTAGGCGTATTTTTTATTTAGATTTAATTATTTTTCTTACTTTAGTTTATTTTGGTGACAAAACGAATATTTATAACGAACATCAGCCTTTGCTGAATCATGGCCGAATATTCGGCAAACCGAATACTCGGTGCATCACTAATTAGAACATAAAAAAATCTAATAATATATTATAATAAAGCAACATAATATACTTACATAATATAAAAAATCTTTAAAATGGAAATTAACTTAAACAATTTTAATAAATAATCTCGTAAATAATAAAACTAGTTACAAACTAGCAATCCCATTTTTATCTATCTGTTCCAACATATTCTTCAGATTCGTATCAAACAACTCACACCTAATGGGCATCTCTAGTGAATAGAACGGGTTCTTTAATGCATAATCAGCATACAGCTCATAGACCTTTTTTAAAAAGACCTCTGCTCCAATCTGTGCCCGATCTACTACTACCATAATTTTTACTCCAGTTAAAGTCTGAAAACAATGTAATCGGAATGTGTCAGCTTCTAATACCTCAATACCGGAACTTTTAGGTTCTGGACTTAATTGACTAGCTATTGCAAAAAGGGGGTAAAACATGCTAGCAAGAAAAATCTTTTCATTAGTTGTCATTTTTGGGCGACCAAATTTCAGTGTTAAGGGATAACTTTCCCTGTTTTCAATAACCTCCATTGCGTCTCGTCCATCGTCCAGTTGCCTGCCAGTAACTGGAATGCCATTGATTGCATATAAAACATGTCCAACTGAAAAAAATATTTTTTGTTATTATGAAAAGCTCAACTAAATGTACATGCTGTTAAATAGTGTAAGGATTTAAATCAAAATTCTTTGCCGGTTTTGCAGCATAGCAGAATCTTTATTTAACTGGGTGACAAGGTGATTGTTATTGCTATACCTAACATGAAATAATTATGACACTATATTTGAAAACCTAAACCGTAAAGCACTTTTAAAATAACTACAATTTCTCATGACTGCGACAGAAGGCGAGAATTTAATTTGTATGATGTTTCTTAAGTAAATGTAATAGGTATAATAAATTTACCGTGTATTCCATCCCTCTGACCAAACTCTACAGAAATCTTTTTGTTTTCGTAATTTAGTTTTATGTCTAGAGGATAGGTAAACCTTTTCTCTGTCTCAATTTTAGGAACATTGTGATCATTGTTAAATATTAATCCTCCTGATTTGGATACAATATAAATACCATAAATAACCATTGTAACAATAAATTTTACTTTCTACTCCAGTAAAAGTTGGTTACAAAAAAGAAAATAAATAGGCCGTGGCTAAAGTAACAGAGGTGTTACTTTTATATTTTTCGTAAAGTAACATCAATGACGTCACTTACTACGTCATTACATTTTCTATTTCTAGGTTCTGTGATTCGAAAAAGGTCAACGAAACTAACCTCTAAATTTTCCACAAAATAAAGACTATTTTGTGAAATTTTCTTGTAATGATTAATAATTGATCTTGGGTTTACTGTTTACAGTTGTCCTTTTCTGTTTTTAAGATATAAAAAGTAGAGTAACGGGTTTAAAACAAAGGCTTTAAAAACACGATTCGAAATTGTTGGATGTTTGTATTGGACTTGCCATGTTTATTTGCTTCCTTGTTATCAGGTTTTGAAAGTGAAACCTGTAGTTTAAGACGATACGACAAATTTAAAGGATTGATGGCCGTAGCCGGACTGATGTAAATTCTAATTAGAAACAAGACCAATGCAAGAATTGGGATCATTCGTTCTGGACCAGTGGTGGCGAGAATAGAAGGCAGGGGCCCATCCCATGACGATATTTTTTTTAGACTCACCTTTTTTTAAGAAGTTGTTTAGACCTTGCACTGCATAATCTGGCGGTGAGCCCCAGATGATCAATCTGAATGATAGTGACAATTTGCATTATAGTGAGTTTTTGTTGAGGAACGGAGGACTATGTTTTGATTAAAACTAATTTATTCTAATTTTAAAATTTATTTCATAATTATTAGAGGCTCTACATTTTTATATCACATAAGGGAAAACTGATTAAAAATATTCCTGATTCAAACTTTCAATGTATTAATGAAAACATTACAATGGAGATTAACAATATTTTTTCTTATACCTGATGTATATTTATTTAATTTTTTTAATCAACGGGTTACACCCAGTACAAATATAATTTACAATTATGATATGGATATACTTACTAATATTGAAATATTGAAAGTTACAATTAAAAAAATCATCATACACTACAACCAACTTTTAAATGCATTTAAAGACGAAGCAAACAGACTTTTACACTCTGTTTGTATTTGCCAATATCCTATCGATTGCAGAATATTTACCATATAAAGTTTTGATGTTTCTCGACAAAGAATGTATTTACTTGTCTATAAATAGGCCTAGCAGGAACATGAAAGTTTACAAGAGACAATATCACCATTGATTAGTTTTAAAATAAAAACTTTATATAACATAGTTAATTATACATCTTGTTCTCAAAAAAGGACCCATGGGAACTTTTAGTATATAGTTACAACTAGCTCTAATATATATATTAAACATGCATTGCATATACTTAATTAAGACCATGAGATTCATGTAGAGGTAAATTTAAACAGCAAGGATTCTTGACTGTGTCTGGAATTTATATACAGGAGTGGGTATTGTTCTTTTTTAGAAATAAAAACATGTTTGAAAATAGCGAGGCACAAAATAAATCAAATCAATTAGATTTAAATAGATCTTCATTGTTAAATCTTTTCTAGTAAGGATAAGGTCAGTAAAAACCCATTTTAAGGTAGGTTATTATTGGGTATTAGATAGTATGTATAAATAGTTAATCCTTTGTTATATTTTTACACCTGAAGAAGCTGCTGTGCAGCGAAATATGTAAAAATTCATTTACAGTGTTTTAAATATAGTGTAAATTTTAGTAAAATAATACTTTTTTTATTTCCATTCTCCTAAATTTAAAAAAAAATACCCTACTCGAACACTAAATTATATCTGTCCCAGGCATAGATTGACTTTATATGAAAAGGGAGCCTATTATCAACGTATTAAAATATATAATGCTCTACCAAACCATATAAAACAAATTAATAATCTAAAGAAACTGGAAAGGTCTGTCTATCTTTAGGCTTATTCTAGATGTAGAACCATATACAGTTGATGAATTTTATAGACATTTGAATTGAGGAATAATACCTTTTTTTGTGGCACTATTTTATTGTATGCTATACATACTTTCAAAATAAAGAGCTTATTATTAATTAAAAATGTACCAATATAAAATATTAATTTGATTTAGAAATTTTATGGGATATTATACATATAAACACATTATATTGCTAGACGAATCTTATTCATTTTCAGGAAAATATGAAATATCTTTACACTAAAAGGTAAGGCCGATTATTTATTCGATGTTTGAAAAGAAAATGTCACTTCATAGATTTTGTTTTCAGGCGACTTATACCTAGAGAAATACAAAATTAAAAACAATTTCTACAAAACCAACTTTTTGTTTTGGGTTCTCTGCATAAACCTACACAAGAAAAATGAAACCAACATAAACAACAGTCACACATTATGTTGGGATCACTTGCAAGTGTTTTTTTGCAGTAGGAGCAATTCCATACATAATTTTCTTTTGACTGTTTTATGTTCTGCAAAGCTTGTTCTGTCATATAATCCCCAAAAATTTCTAAATCTATCTCATCAGACATGACAGGATGTCCAATTTCATCTTTAAAATCATTTTCTGTTATTGTTTGGGACTTATTAAGGATGTGAGGAATTAATTCTTGTTCTATTAAATTTTCTAATGCATATTCCAATTTTGCAGTGTATGATTTTTCTTCAAATCGTATCGGAACTTTCCTCATTTTTTTCTTTTTTAGACCAACTACTGTTGTGTCGGCTCCAGAAGGTCGGCCACGCTTTTTAAACTTGGCTGGTATTTTTATATCACGCAATACATTAATTTTTGTTGGATTTAATACCTTATTACCACCTTTCGCCCCAACATAATATTCAACACTTTTCTGTATGTCTTTACTAGTATTCACTTTTAAATCATTTGTACCTAAATTATCCACAATTTGATGAACAAGAATCACTTCTGGTTCAGAATCCGAGTCAATTTTTTGTAAGGCAGTATAATTATCACTGTTTTCAAGTGACACTATTGTTTCTATTTTTTCATTACTAATACTAATTTTGTTTATGTCCGGATCTTCAACATTTTTCATATCATATGTTTTTGTATCAATGTTGGTAGTAAAATCTACAGTTCTTTTTGAAATAGCAACATTTCTATTATGTAATCTTTTTTGTTCTTGATCTGTAGTTGGATTGTAAAATTTATTGTCTCCTAACCCCAGTTGACACGTTTTTTTAATTTGATAATTTTTTTCTACTACATTTACTGGTTCTTCATTCTCTAACGTTTCATCAGTTTCAGTAATATCATTAATGTTCCTATTTCCGTTCTCAAGAATTTCGTCTGCAGAAATTTGCTGCACTGCAACTTCATCTCCATTTCTCCATAAACACTCAATTTTTTTTAATATATCAAACCTATATAAAAATTGACTTGTAGAAGATTGAATTAGATCCGAAACTATTTTATTACATAAGTCTGTTGCTTTTGACCTTTTTTGTGACCCAGACAATACTTTTCTCCTAGATGATGGCTTATTAGAATAAACGGCTGTCGCTGAGAGATCTTTGTTCAGATTTAAAAAATATCTATTATTGCGAAAATAATAATCTTTTGTCCATCTTTTATGACATAATTCGGGACAGAACAAGCTCTTATTTAAACGTTTTTTTACAGCAAAAATGTGCTTACATGGAAGAAACATTGACGAAAAATGTGCACACGTACAGTTATTTTCACTTACAGTTATCACTTCATTATTGTACCTTGCCTCAAATACATTATTTTGTTGTTTTAGAGAAATATGTCTAGAACTTGTTAAATTTTTTAAAATGTAGTCATATGCATATTTAGTTAAAAGTTTACTATACTGATCTTCAATACTTCCTGGTTTAAAGATGGAAACATTTGCTTTTAAAAAATCATTAGCTAACCTATTGTTTCTTTCGTTGTGAAAAGAATTCAGCCAATTGAAAAACGATTTTATGAAACTGGAAAAAGAACTGTTTTTCGAAACCACTTGTTTTATTTTATTATTTATGGATTCTAGTCTGTTGTTAGTTCGATTATTCAAGTTACCGTTTTTCATATTACATACGGTCCACTCATCTTTTATTTGGTGCCAATTTTTATTAAAATAAGTTAACACTGTTGAGGGTACTTGTTGAGAAAATAAATCATATAATTGTTCATAATCTTCATTTGTTGATGAGTAAACTAACTTTGTTAACAGTTCCAAGGACGTTGTTCTTTCTGATTGAGTAATATTAAGCTTTTGGCATGATACTTCTCTATTAAATGTCTTTAAGGTGTGAAATAAACAAATATATGATTCTACATGGGGAAAAACTTCTTTGATAGCATTTCTTTGTAATAGGTCTTTATCAGTCATAAAACATTTAATACTATCAGTGCTGCTATTTTGAGTTTTAAATGTGTTTAATAACCAATATATAGAATCTCTATCTTCTGACGCTAAGAGTCCAACACCTGCGATTTCACTATTACCACCTGCATCTTCAACCAAAAATATATACACTGCTAGGTCATTGTTTAAAAGCTTGTAAGTTCCATCAAGTGCCACAAATTCTGGCCAAGCATTTAGGACTTGCCGCATTTCTATTGTGGAGAAAAAAAGGGCTTTAAAATAATTCTCCTCGTGCAGAATATGGACATCAGCACCTTTAAAAAGAAATTAATAATATAACAAACAGTTTATACCATAAGAAAAAACTTTATTTAGGATCATCTCTAAGAAAGTTAAAAGTCTTAAAGACCATTATAATTAATTGCACCCCTGTAAAATGAATATGTGGGTGTATATAGAAATTAGAAAAATAATCATAGGTAGAAATAAACTTTAATCCTTTATTATTAAAAATAATACTTACAATATGAATTTTTTAGCAAGCCAACACAAAATTCCAAATCATTACGTTCACCAGCTTTCAAGTTTGTTTCAATATTAGCCAAATCTTTTAAGGTTGTTTTTTTCCCTTTACTAATAAGATCACTTTGTATTAATTTTTTATTGCCTCCTAGTCTAATATAATTTTTTACAATTGCCTCATCATCAGGTGTTAATCGTTTGACCTGTGGTAGGTGATCAAATAATATCTAAAAGAGAGACAAAGTAAGTTTTTTATAAAACACAATACATCAATAAAAATATTTTACTACTCACATACGGTTACCTATAAGAAACTTTAAACCTACCTCAGAATTGGGGTGATTTAAGTGGTTCTCTGAAATACTGACTACTTCTAAATGGTTTCCATCTTTAGTAGCCCGCAATCGGATAAAGGCTGGACAATCTTTCTTAAAAGTCCTAAAAATTTAATATATCTTATATACCTAGCTACCACTGAAATTAAATCAGTTCGGTATAACTACATAAATGTACAGAAAAAATTAGATGATAAGCATATGGAAGCATGTTTATTGTTGACATAACTAAAGCAAAACCACACCACCACACCAAATATAATACTGTCAAACTCAGAGCTGTACAATCAAAATGTTGGTTGTCTCAATAAGTCAATGTCAACATACTATAGTCACAGCAATTAATACATGACCATTACCAAATAAACTTAATCCAAGCACCAAAAATATACCTTTAGACTGGTAGGTACTCACTTTTTAAAGCTGAATTAAGTAAATACAAATCAAGTATATCACCTCCTTTCAAGACCTGTGATCTGTAATAAGTAATTTAGTTCGGTTGCCAATTTTTGTAGCGTTGAAGTAGTAAAGATATTTGTTGTATCTGTTGAGTGCATAAATAAAAGGCAATATATAATATTTGCAGAGATTGTAAGATGAATACAGTCTACTTACTTTGTGCTCCTTTGGCCAGTTCCTCTTGATTTAAATTTTAAACCACCATGAATACAACTAAACTGTATTTCATAATATTTTAGACTGTCATTACAGGTCCGTGTAATTCCGAGCCGTTTTGCTGCAATCAAAGTTCTCGAGTTTCGAATCCAAAATTTTCGTTTTACCAAAGTTTCATAGTTTTTTAAGTTTCTTTGGACTTCTGTAAAACTTGAAAATTTCTTACCGAGACTCATGTAGTCTTCAATTTTACTAGTTTCCATGATGTTAGCTAAAATAATTATATTTTTTAACATGAACCACAGATGAATGAGAACAAAAACACAGAACAAGAAACACTAAATTAGTTCTGATTTGTGCACTACGTACCGTAAGTTCTTAAATTTCCGTTTCACTGAATAAGTACCACAAAGCACGAACAAATCTAACCAAACCAAAAATCTCGGTACCTTTAGAGGCCAACACAGAGGCCAAGCTCGGTATTCTTACTTAACCTCACTTACTTAACTTTACAGTTATGACGTCATTGATGTTACTTTAAGGAAAATATAAAAGTAACACCTCTGTTACTTTAGCCACGGCCAAATAAATAAACATTTCTAACCTCACAAGTTCTTTCTATTATGTTAATTTGTTCTGTGTTACTAGTGGCCATTTGTCGTTTCCAATATTCAGCCAGGTTGCTTTTAGGACCCATAATTTAATATGGATTCTGAATTATAAATCTGTCACGAGATACCCCGCAAACTCAATCAACCCTTAGTTTTCTGCCATTGGGAAGTATGTACCTTCTTCCACGCAATCCACACCCCACGTGATGTTCGATTTTATCCAGCCTGGTTACCGGCGTGAATGGGGTGTGTTGAAAGACGATACATTTTGCACTCTTTCCTGCATTCTTCAACCTACCAAATTTCGGACATACTTTCTTTATTGTGCGTATGTCCACTCCGAGGATCGAACTCGAACCGCCACGGTCGAATGCCAGTAACTCACCTCTGACCCACTGCGGCCGTTTTCTTTCTATATTCTGTTTAGACTAAAGAAAAAGAAGAATGTTGCTAAAATTTTTGTGCATTCAGAAGTCACATTGGGAAGGAAAAGAAGACTGTTGTTCGAGCCCGAGAGGGGACCTTTTTTTTTAATCACTTTTTTAAAAAATATGTCGTTATATTGATTTAATATATTATTTGATACGATATATCGATATATAGGTTTGTTCGTGTAAAGTTTACTACCAAGAGGTACAATACAATGTAAAAAGTTATAATTTCGGACAATGTCCAAATCAGTAAGGGGTACTCTAAACGTTCCCTGTAATTAACATTCCGCAAAAGCAAAGGCACTTCGTTGCTCAGCATGTACCTCTCGCTCTTGAGTAACGCTTTATCCCATTTAGGTCGGACGTCTAGGTTTACTTAAATACCCATGGAAATATCGGATATTATAACGAACATCTTGTAGGATCCTCCTATATCTTTTCTGTGGTTGCAGCATCACAAATTTCAACATGCGCCAAAAAGATGATAACTCAAAAATGACATGTACTTTGATCACCAAAGAAAATTTAAATGGTTATGTTATAGTGATGAAATGACCACAAGAGACGAACTTTTGAAATGAGCGTACGATAAAAATCAAGAGAGGAATATCTTGAATAGCAAAAACTAAATTAAATACCAACAATGGTATTTTGTATGTAATTAATAAAACAGAAATGGACTTAAAGGTTCGTAATAATACTTTTAATAAAGGCATAGACTCAATATTTTAAATAATTTTAAATTTTAGGGTATTTCATGTGCTCTGTTAAAGGGCATCTATGATAGTTTTAGGGGTATGTTAGTAATTTTTTACTTAGACAAAGAAGTCAATGAAAGAACACGGAATAGACATAGCCCATCAATCAGACAAAAACGTACCAATAACAAGGAAGAATCACCTCATCGTCATAAGAAATTTGAGTAAGTTGTAGTGTAAAAGTAAATACAGGGATTGCTTTAATGCTAAGAGAGCCTGGCTATAATTAATGTTTTTTGTATACTTAATAGGTAGTTAACTTATGTTGTGCAGCCATTTTAAACAGACAGAAAAACTACGAAAATTAAAATGCACTCTAGGTTAGGATAAAGAATACAATGGCATTTATAAATTTTGTTTGAATTTATGGATCAGTAGTCGACAAGCACTGTCTACTTATAGCTTACATTGTGCAATCTTTTTTATTTATTTAAAATGGCATTACGTAACAGTTGTATGTAAAATTTTATTCTTGTTTTACCATACTTTTTAACAAATATATTTTTTTGCAGTCTGATTCCAATTACAATTTTGTGGCTCGGTTAATTTTAAAACGGGGGCTGTTTTATACATATTAATATATAAATTAATCCTGCTTTTTTAGAGAATCCAAGGTAATACACAATGTAGTTCAGTGTGCAATTTTGAATGGAGGAGTATTTTTAATTAGCGTCCTTCTTTTTGAATATGTCTTGATTCCAAGCATTGATGCCTGTTTTAATATGATGTTTGGCTCCGAATCATTTGTCACCAAAGTTGTATGGTTTTGGGTAGAATATTTCATGTTGGTGATATACAGAACTGCCTGGCTTGTACCATTATTATTTCTTACCAAAGTTATCAATGCACTGTGGTTTCAGGTAAGACCATAGAAAACAAATTAGATATATTTACTACATATGAAGTACTTGGAAGCCAAATAGCTATTTTTACAATTTGAACTAAGTATGTACACAAAATAATAATAGTTTTTTTGTATTGTTCTTTTGGAAAGCAACAAAAATCAAGAAGAAACCTGGTTTTTACATCACTAATCTAGGGCACCCTCAATAATTTACAAATAGGTCTACCTATCTGCTAAACCATAACAGAAAGACAATATTTTAATGATTTTTGAGTTAGGCACATAATAAGGATTAGAGCAGATACTAAATTTAATTTTTATATATATAAGTTTTGGAAGAACTACTGAATATATTTTTTTGAAACCTTGCGAGTTTATATGTTTTGATATGCCCTCTACCTATAATATTCAAACTAATTAAAAACAAAAATACAAAAATTTTTTAACGATATTGCTTGGCACCAAGTTTCCTTACTTTGTCACAATTGGATAAACACTTAATAGCTTACAAGGTCCTGATATTAGGGCTTAGTCCTAATATTAAGGCTTATATTTGGGACACCCTGTTTTTTTTTCCAGTTGTATTTTTTTATTGGCAAATAGAAATTTGTACATTAATTAATATGTTATTATATTCACAATGCTTTTGAGTAACTTTATAAAAACTTTCATACTGTTGTGTTATTGAGAATCTTTTAAATTTATAGTATGGTATGAAAGTTTTTATTTCTTCGATTACAAACTCGATTTGTGCCACAAAATTCTTATAATAAATATTTTAAGTACATAGAAAAAATCACAAGTTACATAATAAAAATAAAAAGGTGGTAGGTTTCAGGTCAAAAAATACACCTAGAGTAACCGGCAAAAAGTTCGCAACAGCGAAGTTTATAAATCACTATTATATTTTCATGATTGATTTTGACTCTACTCTGCTACTTCCAATATGTAGCCAACTTTTGCCTGTCACTGTATATAAGATGTTAGAAATGTGTGAGGACAGTGTTGCCATCTCGGCAGCGTTAGATTGGCCATATGAAATCCCATGTAAACTTCCCCAAACACTGGTTTCCCTTTTGATTTCACAGCAAAATTCTAACGGTCCCTGCATGATGGACTTTACTTATACTGAGGATGTATTAGTATTATCATAAAATATATATGCCTAGCTATATATTCTGTGATATTATATTACAATGGAAGACACGAGTGGATGAAGGTGGTATATTACAAAAATAAAGTTTTGAGTAAATTAAGAGTAAAGTTTTTTATGTAATTTTTTCTGCTTTAAATTTATCAAGATGACATTACTTTAGTAATTCATTACATAGTAATGAAAAGTAATATAATTTCAGTTATCCAAGCGCAAGTTGGCAAATTTTAAGAGGCATTCCATTATTTTGAAAAAATTGTACACAACACCTTTATCCAGTAATTGATATTACAAAAAACTGAAGTGACACTTGACAAAGAAGGTGTTATGTGTGCACGTAGGTTAGGTGTTAGGTGCACATAACACCTGCCATTCAATAAAGTTTTAAAATGTACATTAACTGTGGCTGAATGTGCTATAGTCTATTTCAGAAAGGTGTAAAGTAATAAAAGCTTATTAGGTATGCAAAGGGACTACAGAGTGACCCAACGAATATTTAAGACACTTTCATAATTTGACATTGATTTTATTGCAAAATTAATTTTTTTCATCAAGTGCAGATACCTCCCGGGTTTGGGTCAATTTATGGGTTTTGCTCATTTTTATTCATTCTCAAACACTGAAAATGGTGTGACAAAGGCGTGCATTATGTACATTTTTAAATTTTTTTTATTTTTGTTAATTTATTCATGACCCAAAAACAGTAAAATGACACCCTTTTTTTATTAAGCATTATTCAAAAAATATAAAATACGTTATACAGAAATTAAATTATAAAAATCATAATATTCTTCGTCATTTGAGGAACTGGATCTCCTCTTGAAGCTATAATTAACGGGTCGACGGTCCGATCAATCAGGTGGTCAAGATTGCACATTTTCTCCTCTTCTTTAATAACATAATGGACTGCTTTTCGACAGTTCTCTGGTGTCACTTCCCTAATGGTTTGATCAAACAGTAGCTTAACGTCTTTCATTTTGAATTTCGTGTTGTGTTTTGCTATAAATCCTTTCACTTGCGCCCATATAAGTTCTATAGGATTTAGTTCGCAATGGATTACACCGCCAATCCATTGCGAACTAAATCCTATAGAACTTATATGGGCGCAAGTGAAACGCATCACAGTTACACTATGTGTTTCAGCTATATCATCCACGGCATATTTCATAAAACCATGTTTGTGTAAATTTGCTATAGCTAATAGTTCCATTATCAAATTATCTTCAAATTCAATACTTTTGGTGGTTAACCAGTCGATAAGTTCTTGTTTTCTCCAAGATGAAGTTGGAGTCTTCTCTGTGCGTCGTGAATGATAGCTTGCGTTATCCATAACTACTACTGATTCAGCTGGAAGATATTTTATCATTTCACCAAAATAGTCCTCAAAAACCTTCGGATTCATGTCCTCGTGGTAATCTCCCGTATTGAAGGGCTGAAAGGTTAGCAAACCTTCTTTTAAAAATCCCTCTTCGCTTCCATGTGCGCCTATGGCCGACACCGAAATTGAGCCGAACTGGACGGAATTTCCCATTATATTACTCTACACCTTTATACTTTTTTGTAAAAACATGTTCCTTCCTTCATTGGTACACAATGTCGCTAAACTGACTTTTTAAACTGTACCATGTAATAGATGGTATATTTCAAAAAAATGTAACATAACACCTTCATCCACTGGTGTCTTCAATGATTATAATAATGATTTGTTCGTGTTTTTAGGACATTGCAGATTGTGTTTACAGATACAGTAGAGGAAGGCCAGTTTCCTTTCCAAGTATAAGCATGTTTTTCGCCGACTCAATATTTAGTATAGTCGTCCAGTGTCTGTTTCTCGCCCAAGCAACACTAACGAAATATATACCAATTTATCCTGTAGGATATATTTTATACATGATACAAATGTCTTTGTTATATTCTCTCTATTCGTTTGAATATAAATGGTTTAACATGGGTTGGGAACTACATAAGCGACTATCTTTTCTTGAAGAAAATTGGCCGTATTTCATTGGATTTGGATTGCCACTTACTATTTTTACACAATTATCGGATTCCTGGATAATAGGGTAAGTTAAGGACAATAATTAATCTATTGGTAAGTTTTTGCCAACCAGCCAAACTCCATTAACCCAATTTTCAAAAGCCAATATCTTAGTATTCGCTAACTCCTCAAATGATTGTCAGTTCACTAAAAAGAAATATATTTGGCGTCGAATATGAATCAGATATTTGCCCAATCGTTTGTGTAGATTCGGATAGTTTTAAGTTTGAAAAATCAATTAACAGGATTTATTGATTGCTAGCAAAGTTCTTGCTTGCCTATTTTTTACAAGCTCGGGGCATGCAAATTTAGCTTCTTAAGGATATTATTTGTGTTCTAAAATAGACATTTGACCACAATCAATCTCTGGGGTTGTCCATCTTTGGAAAAGAGGGCGTAGAAAAATTGTGGAAGTACGTTATTTCTTTATAACGAAATTATTTCTTTAACTACATGCTACTTGGATTAAAGTTAACAAACGTTTCGAATAATTCCTACTATCCGTCGTCGTTTTTTGTATATTTTCGTTGGGAACCATTCAACATCTTCCTGCTTGTACAATTTACAGAGTACATGCAAGTAATTGAATTTCAATAATTGCAGTATGTATGACAACCCTAATATATATATATTTTTTAATTTTAGGGGTTGTGTATTTTCAATACTTTTTCCATTCTTTATCGTCAGTGGAAATGAGGCTAGCCCCGTGATGGGAGTAAGGTAAGGCTAAAAATCATGTTTACTATCATGGAAATACAGGGTGATTCCTAAGTTAATACTTTTATTTTAGCTGTGTATAGAAGTCATTAAATAACATTTTCAAATACCTTTTTTCAAAAAACTCAAATTTATTTATTACACTATGGATCAAATACGGTTCTGCCTTACTTGCCCGTTGAATAACATTAAGAACACTGCTGGGTGTAGGATGAGCTCGCAAGGGAAAGCGTTCTGCGTAAAATCTCTAAGCAGCAGCCACACTTTGACGACACTCACCGTAAATTAGCACCATATCTACTAGTTTATTGTTTTCAAATTTTACCATTTTCACGTGTCACCAATTTAAAATTAGGTTGCTTCAGAAAAACACACCGCAGCGGAATGCCCAATAACTCACCGCCTACCCGTAAATTGCATGACTAATAAGAGATAAGACAAACAACATAAAGTATAGCAGGCTACGGTCTGATGACCAGGCCCGCACTTAAATTTTTTACTTCTGTATCTCGCCTATTTTTAAGTTTTTGAAAAAAGGTATTTGAAAATTTTTATTTTAATGCCTTCTATACACAGCTAAAAAAGAAGTATTAACTTAGGAATCACCCTGTATAATAAGAGAGGAAAATACACTAATAAAACAAGGTCTCATAATGATAAACAAGCTGCTTTTATGCTTTTTAGGCATATTTGCCGTTCGCCAATCGGCTAAAACACCCTGTTTGTATAAAATAATTTGTTAATAATTATTGAAATATAAATGCGTAGCCCAAACCTAGGACCAAACTATAAAAAATTGCAAAATGAATAATTTTAAATTGTAGATCTAATAATTAAATAGATTCTGCCTTTACTAGGTTACTCCATAATTTAAAATATGAAGAAAACACTTATACTGTGTAGTTCTAATGCCTCCTTAAAACTATGATTTTGAAAAATATTATAAAGTTGAGTAGTTTAGATGTTATGGGATCCTGCATTGAGAGCGGGTCTCCCCTAAGGGTTTAAGATCGTATTTACACGTTCAAAACAATTATTTAATAAACATTTGTATTCTATAATTCATATTACTATTTTAAAATTTAAAAAATCGCCAAATATCCTTTTTTTTTTTCATTGCTATCTTCTTTATTTTATAATCACTATGTCATATTCCATGTAGTGAGGTCTAATAGTTAGTTTGGAATAAAGGGTATTTGAAGTAAAAGTATATATAGTGTAATTTCGCCTCTTATACAGTTCGACACACGGGTCTATTGCTACAACGCCCGCGGAGGCAGGGGAAAAAACAATAAAAACCTAAAAACGTAGTTTTAACTAAAAAAGAAAGAATCTGATGGTATAAGCATGTTTAGTAATGTGTTAAGATTTACATCTAAACTGTTGTAAGAAGATAAAGACAGCAATGCATGTTTTAAATCCACATTCTTTCAGTTTGTGTGGGAATTTAAGAGCTTTCCATACCAGCGTGAGACGCGGCATCGTTGCCTGGCTTGTCTAATTGAAAATTTAATATACAAATTTTGCTAAGGGGTTCACAAGAATTCCTAGTTTGGCGGATGAACTTATTTTAAGGTTTTAATTATATAGGTTCAAATTATATCATCCGCCATGTAGAACATAAAAATAGAAATATTACGACTCTTCATGTTAATTTCTTATGGTCCATTAAAACTAAAAACGATGCCCCGATATTATATTAAAAATCTCCGCCCGCCCCTTAATTCTCGTGAAATTCGTTTTTATAATATTTTCTATATAAAAAAGGCATTTTATTGCCATCTCCAGACACAGGTTAAATATGCGCAGAGTGGTGGAAATGCACTATTTGTCCTTGATGACTCATGTTTGCTCTTGAGTCTGCCACAAACAGTCGGAACATTTTTTTAAATTTCATTTAGACGAAAATACAAAATTTTTCATTTTTGATTTTCTACGCCTAAACTTTTGCATTTAAACTAAACTGCTGGACAATTGCTTTCGAGCAAGAAAAATTTCGCCTAAATTTAACAGTTAATATTTTCTGAACCAGATATGATATTGACCTACGGTTTTGAATCGTTGATAGATTCATCCCTTGGGAAACAATTGTCAATGTTGGATTTTCTTTAACTGTCAGAAAATTTTATATACAGGGTGTTAAAGAAGACGATGATTTTTGCTTCAATTTTAATGGCGTGTAACTTTCATAATAATATTGTTAAATTTTATCACTGTAAGTCAATTGAATCACTGGTTCATAACAAAGAAAGTAATTTGTCAAATTTTTGATATCTGCTATATTTTAAGAAATACCGATTTTTTTGGAAAACCTTGCTTTATTTACACTTATTAGTAGCTAGATCTCACTGTGCGTTGTATTGTGCAAACTTTGCGAGTGATTATTATACCTTATGAAAAGCTTGATTATGTTCATTATCTAACAATAGTTGTACCTAAATGTTAGGATGTACAGTGGCGTACTTATAAACACCTATATGTTTATGGTTTATGAGTATCTCACAATTTTTTACGATTGTTTTATATTGGAAAGTACTCGCCACTAGATAAGGTGAATTTTTTCTTATTTTTCAGTTTTTAGTATCGCACTACAGGTATATTATACAGTGTGTTTACAAAATTTTAACAAAGATAATTTTTTAAATTTAATTTTGGTAAAAATGGATTTATTAATTTCTAACTTTCTAACACTATACTCATAAACCATAGACATATAGGTGTTTATAGGTACGCCACTGCACGTCATAACATTTAGGTACAACTATTGTTACTGAACATAATCAAGCTTTTCATAAGGTATAATAATCACTCTCAAAGTTTGCACGATACAACGCACAGTGAGATCTACTTACCAATAAGTTGAAATAAAGCAAGGTTTTCCAAAAAAATCGGTATGTCTTAAAATATAGCAGATATCAAAAATGTAACAAATTGCTTTCTTTGCTATGAACCAGTGATTCAATTGACGTAGAGTGTTAAAATTTAACAATATTATTATGAGTTACACGCCATTAAAATTGGAGCAAAAATCATCGTTTTCTTTAACACCCTGTATATAAAATTTTCTGACAGTTATAGAAAATCCAACATTGACAATTGTTTCCTAAGGAATTAATCTATCAACCACTCAAAACCGTAGGTCGATATCATCTCTGGTTCAGAAAATATTAAGTGTTAAATTTAGGCGAAATTTTTCTTGTTCGAGTTTAGTTACTTAAACATATGCCTATTTGTTTCAGCAATGATCTACACCTACAACTATTTTCACTAGTTGTTGCAGTTGCGAATGCTCTCTTTAGTAAAACTATTGGAAATTCAAAGAAAGCTCCTTCAGCTCCAGTACAGCATAAACAGCCAATAAAAACGTATCGAAGATAAGATTATAAATATGCCTAAGGCAATTTATTTTTATATCTACTGTAAATATTAACTATATAAAACTGTATAATTAGGCGGACTGATTTTGTTTTTATAACGTGTATAGCCGTTTTTATAAAATACATTTATTCTAGGCTGTGTAATATTTTTTTAAATTGTATTTAACAGGAATAAAATACACTACCTTGCTACAATTTAAGTATTTTTGGTTGCCAGCACTAAAACCGTAAATAAGGATTCGATCATCTTTGTAAAAACCTTTGCCAGGTTCTCAAGTGATCGTGAGGATGGCAACTCTATGGATAATGCAATAACTAGATAGGATTTTTCCAAAGGAACATTTTTAACAATAGGAAATACTTTTTTTAACGTAAAACTGGTTTTAAAAGTTTAACCAGAAGTTGACTTCAAATGAAAAATTAGGACAGAAACGTACTGTAGCGATATTTCTTTGGGTTTAGCCATAAAAAATGTCAGTTTTCAAATGTCAGCTTCTCGTTAATGGTGCGTTTTGGGATTAGAAAACAGCAAATGAATTTTGTTATCTTGGTCGTTAGATACACAATAGAATATGTTTCTTGGGTTATCGGTCAATAAATATTAAATAAATAACAAATTTAGTTTGTTGATGTTTCGGTGTAAACCATCATCAGAACTTAATTAGTTCATTGTCACGTCTTAACATAGATCTACCTAGATTATCATATACATAGTGAATTCTGAAAAAATAATTAATTTAAGTTCTGATGATGGTTTAAACTAAATAAATAGAAACGTCAATAAACTAAATACTGGCTGTATGCACGTCACAATTTCCGACGTAATTTTTGTATCGAGTCATGTTGATTAAAACACATATTATATATTTTTCAATTCTGTCAGGACTTAAATATTCTTCAAAATAAGCTTTTCTTTTTTTGCTAAATAAGACATATTTTTAGAATATGTTCCAACTAACTATTTTTCGCTTTGAAATCACTTTTAACACGTAAAATTAAAGTTCTTTGAAATGACAAAGGTTGTCAAGACGAATTTTATGTCAATTGATAAGACCCTTTAATTGTGAAGCGCATCCAGCCAGTGGCGGCTCGCGGTCTTAAAAAATGGTAAAGATCTAGGTATAGTGCGGGTACTTAAACAAACATTGACTAGAAACCTGTGTAACAAAACGGTTCTCTTATCCTCATCTGTCCAGCGAATGAATGGAGTTTCAAATTATAAACTATATGTCATTAATTGGGTTCATTTTTAAAACACACACAATGGTGCATACGACTGATCTATTTTTAAATTGCCCTTCATCATAATGCAAATTGTTACATGCTGTTTGCGTGACTGACGTCACGTAACCATAGCAACGGTGAATATCAAAGCCATGTTGGGCGTTGGGTCTTTACTTGCTTTAAGCTAACGGACACGGTCGGCTGAGGCGCGCCAAAATGCAAGAGTGTTTATAACTATTGTCCATCGGTGTTAACTGTGGCCCTATTATGCATAGCTATATTCGGATTAAATTATTATTATTAATTCAAACATAATTATGTTTTAAGGGCTAAAATGGTAGCTGTATTGGTACATTAATATTTAATATTAGCGAAAAACTTTCCTCCTGGTTTTATTATTATTTTTTTTTTGAAGTGCCCTTTCACCTGATGAGCTGCCACTACATCCAGCCAATAATGGGCTATTACACTATATTCGAACTAGGACTAACATCCTGAACTAAAACCTATTGAAACCATCCCAATAAAAATGATCCTAGAGTATCACAAACACATGAATATACTAAATATTCAAAGTTACAATTACATAAATCATCATACACTACAACGAACTTTTAGATGCATTTCAAGACAAAGCAAACACATAAACTTTTACACTGTTTGTATTTGCTAACATCCTATTGATTCCAGAATATTTACCATATAAAGTTCGATGTTTCTCGACAGAGAATGAACTTACTTGTCTTAGAGGCCTAGCAGAAACAGGAAAGTTCACATCACCCGGAGACAATATGTCAGGACAGTAATTTTCACCATTAATTGGTTTAAAAATAAAAATGTTATCGAAATTATCTTGTCTTTTACTCAGGTTTAACATATGCAAATCTTCAAGTAAAAGTTTATAATTTAATGCCTCCATTGGTATATGAAGATTGTATACAGGGTGCTACAAATTCGTGTGCGTACAAGGGGATCTCGAAGACGGTAAGAGATACGAAGATGGTTAAATTGAGGCAAAGTTGCGTATTTTGGGGCTTAATAATTTGGTGAAAGAAAATTGTAAATATTCTGTGTACCTTCGGAGATATCCGAAAAAAACCGAACTTTTTTGTTTTGGTTTTTAATTTCTTTGCGCCTTTATTTTTGAATTAGAAAAAAAACACTTTTTTATAGCCGTTTTTATGTTCTACAATATTATATATAATATATTAATTTTCAAATTGGACGTTTCGTTCTTTAAATACCAACCTCAATTCATTTTTTTAAATACGGACCTGGAATTTTTAAAACAGCTAAGGACTTTTAAGTTTTGGAAATTTAATAAAATTTAAAGGGTTTTAATAATTTAACGTTTTATCATCAAATAACACATCACTAGTATTTCGAATTATCCTTTCTTTACTGTTACGGCCCTGGCAATTATTTTTTGGATTACTTAAATATTAAAACTACGTTACAGGAAGTTATGGTGTTTAGGCCGTTTATTTTTTTAAAAGATTTACCGTCACAAAACTCTAGGAAGTAAGCAAGTTTTTAAGGCTTGAGAAGTACTTTTATTTTTTATTAGTATTTTATGTTATGAAATTAGCGTCCTATTCAAATTCAGGTAGGTAGGTATTTATGGGTTTAGGACAATAAGGGTTTAGGACAATAAAAACAATTCCTCTTAATTAAAAAATTGCAGCAATTTTACCTTTACCTGAATTAGTATTTTATGAATATAACGTATTCTAAGTATCTTAAGTCCTATGGTTTTTGCCTTAGATCTAGACCGAAATACTGTAAAATAGAAAAAAAAATAATACTCCCGAGTGAAGAAAATTTAACTGGAATGTTAGTCTAGTTATGTTACTGTGATGCGCTTACGTTTGTTTCAAAAACAATTTCAAATTTTTTTTACTGTTTATACTTTATACGATCGGATGATGCGAAACATGAAAATATTTGAGGCCAAGACTTTGGGTATCTTTTCTACTCTTCGAGTAAAATAGACGGATTTTTTAAATCAGAAATGTACTGTTTTTTTTTTGTTTGGCTCTAAATGTTCAGGACCGTAATGAAATGAAAAAGATAATTTGAAAAATGTGTTATTAGATGACAAAACGTTAAAATTTTAGAAACTTGTACATTGTATTAAATTTCTAAAGCTTAGAAATTTTTAAAACTGTATTGAAAATTCCAGGCCTGTATTTAAAAAAATTGGCTTGAGTTTGGAACTAAAGAACGAAACTTCGAATTTGAAAACTAAGAACATATAAAACGGCTATAAAAAATTGTTTTTTATTTTTCCCAAGTCTTGATGTTGGTAACTAAAGAAAATAAAAGCACAAGAAATTAAAAACCAAAAATTAATATTTCGGTTTTTTTCAGATATCTCCGAAAGCATTTGAAAAAATTAGATTTTTTTTTACCAAATTACTAAGCCCTAAAATACGCAACTTTGCCTCAATTTCACCATCTTCGTATCTCTTACCGTTTTCGAGATCCCCTTGTACGCACACGAATTTGTAGCACCCTGTACATTGTTATCTTTGTTCCGATAACTTAACTAGAAATGGAACAATCGATAGTCGCATAAAGGCTATCCCGGGTTGCCCATTTGCCGGTTTTGTTGTGACGTCGGTACCTTCTTCCGCGTGTTTTTATTAGAGAGCGTATTTTATCTCGGGTTGCCCATTTGCCGGTTTTGTTATGACGTCGGTACCTTCTTCCGCGTGTTTTTATTAGAGAGCGTATTTTATCTCGGGTTGCCCATTTGCCGGTTTTGTTGTGACGTCGGTACCTTCTTCCGCGTGTTTTTATTAGAGAGCGTATTTTATCTCGGGCTGCCCATTTGCCGGTTTTGTTGTGACGTCTGTACCTTCTTCCGCGTGTTTTTATTAGAGAGCGTATTTTATTTGATTAATGACTCAGTAAATAATTGAAGAATTAAAAAACTGAAACCGTAGAAAATGTTTTTTTCCGTGCCCTAGACAATGTGGTCAAAATTGTAAGGACTATAGCAAATTTACCTGTTGGGATTCAAAAATGTTATAAAATATAAGGTGCTTGGTTTAAAATTTGTTTACATTTTTTGTTAAGAGTGTTTGCACAACAACTCTGTAGTATTAAAAATAACTTTATTACACAGATTATTTGGTATCCATCATACAGTGTGTCTACGTAAGTTGGCGGTACATGGGAAACTTTTTTATTATTAACTTTACGAAAAAAAGTTATTCTTCATAAAAAGTTCTGCATGATATGTTTTCAGTCGTATTTTGAGACAAAATTTGTAAAAATAAAATTTTTTTAGTGTCATTGCATATTAGAACCGAGTATTTCATACCGAATAACGTTTCATAATTACAGTTTTCGATATTGTCAAAAATAACGGTACTTTACTCTAGAGCAAAAATCACATTTTTTGACAAACCTCGTATACGACTGAAAAAATTTAACATCTGATGGTTACATTTTAGATTTGGGACCATGCAGAACTTTTTATGAAGAATAACTTTTTTTCGTAAAGTTAATAATAAAAAAGTTTCCCATATGCCGCCAACTTACGTAGACACACTGTATATCATCATAAAAATGTTTGCATCTTTTTAATACCAACGCAGTTATTATAGTTGGCGGCACTAAATGAACACTCTGTACACATGCATTGGTTAGTTAAAATGATACGTTCACACGTTCATGAGAATTTAAAAAAAACTCAATTTTAAATTAGTTTCATTGTTCTAGTTTTATTAACATCAGATAAATACATTATTTTAATCATAAATTTAAAGTAGGTAATAGTTTGCAGAATAGTTAAAGCAATATTACAACTAACACACCCACCCTTTAATCTTTACTAATCATCTCTGAATTTATAATATTCTATATTGCAAAATAATCACATTCATGACATCACTTTTTATCGATCAGCAATCATAATTTGGTCATAATATACATTAGTATTATCACTACGGATATTATTTAGTTGTTTTAAGATCCAGATTATCGAGATAATTTATCTGTATACATATATTACTTTTTTTCTATAAAGATTTAGCTAAAACAAATAAATACGAAAAACAATCAGTACACCTCTTTAACATCTTTAATCCTAAAAACACATTTATACAGTTACTGTGCAGGTTACTGCCCAACAAGACTTGGCGTTTTAAATCATACTCTCGGACAACGTTGTAACGTACCAGTGGTGACTATTTTATATTTAAGATATTTAGCCCTATGATGTATCACAATTCCTGCTTTGAACCCCAATCTACATATGATTTACCCATAATAAAAACTAAAGATATCATATCTTATTAATAGGTTGTGACGTCATGTGGTGAGGGAAATTTCTATTCATAATCATGGAAACACAACGAAAATAACCATCTGTTTCTAGAGTTACTTACTCACCACATGACGTCACAGCCTCTGAATATCATATAGTGTATTCCTTGTATCAAATATATGTACCTATTCAATTTTTGACAGCACCAACGTATTTTTCCGTGAAAAGCCAATTATAGACCTCCTCCTCCCTAAACAATTTTATAGACCTTTAAAATATTAAGTTATGTAACTGTCGCAGTCTATCAAGAAGTGACGTTTTACTACGTTTCTATGGGCAACAGGATAATCACATGTCTAAATTGACGACGTGCTTATATTTTTTTCCTATTAACACGAAATCCTGTAACCGAGTGTTAAAAATGTTTACAGCATAAAAAAATCAATTATCATACCATGATCGCTTTAAAAAAAAAATAACAGGAAAAAAGATCTTCAAATATTGGATACCCAATAGGAAAATTGGAGTTGTAATGTTATATATAAGTATTATCTTACTAGAGAAGATACATCATCGGGCCGATACTATTTTTCATACACTATTTTACAAAGCTTGGTACCATGTGCATACATTAACTTACAACATTGTTCGCGGGACAGATTTAAATTATACGTTTGAAAAGTAAAGAATTATCATTAATTTAAATGGAATCCTTTCTCTTTAGTCGCAGCTAGTAGTCTTTCCTTCAGAATTTCTTCTGTGGTGTATTCAGGTAACTTAAGATAGTGAACACAAGTGTTCACAGACGGATACGAACCTTCTCCGGCGTCGACTTTGCGTACTATAGTCAGACGCGGATAAAGATTGGCAAGACCACCAGGCGGTAACGAGCTGCAGCCTGTTGTGAATTGCAAGAACGCTTTTCTCTCTTCGGGAGTCATATCAACTAAAACGTTGACAAATCTTTGGAAGCCGGGACTGTAAAAGAAAAACACGATATTATTTTCACATATACCATACTCTCGTTTAAAATAATAATAAATGTACCTCACATAAGAAAAAACAGTGAATCAGTTTCATAGAGTTAAGAATAGGAAAGAGTATATAACAATTAACCGTTTCATTTTTTCATATTTATATATCATAGGAAGAACTAATCCTGGATGGACTTTTAGATTAACCAGAATGAACATTTTGAAAATCCACCCAACAAGGAAGATTTCAATTCAAAATAATTCTATAAATTATTTAATGTTTATAAAAAAAAGTCAAATACTCATGACGGGATTTGAACCTGTGACCTTGCGATCTGTAGGCTAGAGCTATAACTCTCTACGCTATAGCTACCCATAAACATGTGTTGTTTAATACATGACACTCTCTTCAGGGCGACTTGTTTTCTCTGGTAATAGATTTTCCAGTATATTATTAACATTTTTTATAATTTCAGATGGCGTATTTTCACACTCTAATTCTGAATCACTGAACAAATACATGATAAATAAGTTAAACACTTTACAATTACTGCTTTCTAAAATTTGTTCTTTTTAATAAATAGGGGTGGTCTGTCAAATTGGCACCATATGTTTAAATTAAATAGTGTACCTTGTATTTCAACTCTAGAGTTGAAATATTTTTTTTTCAACACGCGTGTGATGTTCGGCACTTTCAAGCCAAGTTAACTGTGCTTTTTTTCTCATTTTGATAGGTGGTTGTAGAAAAAAGTATTATTTTCTCAAAAAGACCAGGGCTAGATAACACCAACTCCTACTAATTAAAAGGTACACTTTTTTGACGTCACATACTTGAAAATACTTTTTACTAACTCGGTAGGCCTTGGCCAACGTTTTACAACACCAATACTTTTTGGATGACAGTGACAACCGCCATTTCATGATTTTATTTAACTAATTTAAGTTAAGATTGGCATAAACAATGATAAAAAGTATTAGTTCAAAAAATATAATCGAAAAGTTTTGTTTTCACAATTGCAATACTTTCTATTTCGAGGAGGTATCAAATATCTAGCCCCCGGGTATTTTATAGCTTAGTAGAAAAGGACACGAATTCAAGAAAAATACAATCATTCATAGAAACATTTTTAGAAAGAAATAATAAGGTAAAATGGAAACTAATTATTTAACAATTAACATAAAGATTAGCAATATCTAGATTTATAAAACTAGCCATACAGTGGTAATAATAGGTACCCTACAAAAAGAAATAAAAAAGTAACGTCCAGTAGCATAGATACTAGTGATAAAAATGTCTTTTGACAGTGCTTAAGCTACAATTAAAGACATCATAGGTATGGACATTATCATTGTAACACGTACACATCCTATTGATTGGAGAATATCTAAAGACATTGGTTCGTAAAGGTGGTAAATAGAAGGTATATAAGTTTCGGGAATTTAGAAAAGGAATTCTAAGGTTCAGTTTGTGCAGCAGTTCTTCACAAATAATATTGTTATTCAGCAGTTTATGTAAAAATAACTGCGTAGAACATGTGCGTCTATCACCTAATCTAACAAACAAGAATCTTTGCAGCAGCTGATCATGAGGAGAATCTCTGTCGGGATAAACTCCATCAGACCTACACCTCAAAGCTTTCAAAAAACGCCTCTCAACACTCTCAATATGGTCAATGTGGATTTTATAAAACGGAGACCAAATGATTGAAGAGTATTCTAATTTAGATCCAACGAGAGAACGATACAAAGTTACTAAAGGGTCAAGTGACCGAAAATCTCTAGTAGTTCTAAGAATAATGCCAAGTGATTTATAGACGGTGGACAAGACGTGATCAATATGGGAAAGAAAGGATAGTTCTCTATCGAAAATAACTCCTACATCCTTAAACACAGTAGGTCTCTCCAGGATCTTACCATTTATATTATAGTTGAAATCAAACGTGGTGTTTTGGTTGGTATATGTCATAACATTACATTTAATTTAGCAATATTTAAGTTTAATCTGTTTTTAGTGCACCAATCGTACAATATATCAAAATTACGCTGTAGCTTTAAACAGTCCATTAAACTTGATATTAAACAGAACACTTTTAGATTATCTGCATACAGCAGACAACAAATTGTAAGGTTATTAACAATATCGTTTATAAAGAACGTAAAAAGAAAAGGACCAAGGATGGACCCTTGTTGCGAAATATTCGATAAACTTGACTCCACCATAAGCTACAAACTGACTCCTATTTTTTAAATATAAGTCGAAAATTACAGTATATGATTAGAAAACCCAAAGGTTTGTAGTTTGCTTAATAATATGGAGTGATCTAACTGATCGAAAGCTTTGGAAAAGTCGGTTATTTGTTAACAAATTTAAGTACATACCTATCTTTCGTGTAGCCCAGCTTAGGTTCAGTATAATTTAGTAAGTCTTCTCTGGTCCACTCAGGATTTTGATTTCCACACAGCATAACTGTGACCTCATCTGGACTGAAAGCAGCCAGCTTTTCCATTAGGAAAACGTCGCAAAATCCCTTATGGAAAGCTTCTAACTGCCTTGCAATACCCTGATCTAAGCAGAACGAAGTCGTGAGTTCCGCATACTCTTCAACATTTTCTATAGTCACTTCTATATCTGCCCCATTTGGTACCAAATTCACACTTTCATATCCATAAACTTCTGAACTTGGCAAGTATGTGAAAGTAAGAGCTAGATCTTCCAATGATACCGGTCCTGTAGAATGATGTAATGAAAGATTTTGGATCTGATGAGATTTGCTTTCAGGTGATAGAGTGTTATCTTGTAATATTTTTTGCTTCTGTTTAACCAGCTCTCTTATTTGTTTTAAGAATGTTGCTCGGACAGGGTCAATCTCGTACAAGTCTTCTTCACTTAGGATATTATTATACCAAGGCTTTTTATCCTCGATAATCATTTTTGGAGGATCAAATTCTAGTTCTTTCTCACTTTCCTCGGAGATATAGCTGGAAGTCATCAGATCTTCCTCAGTAATTTTCTTTGCCCCTGCAAACCCTATCCTTTCATTGACCGTGTTTCGAACCTCTCCTTGACATATAAGTTTTAAGAAGCTCTTGCTTAACGGCAAGTCAACTAAACGACTGTCTTGCAAAACCTTGGCCAAAAAGACTCCTAGGAACTTAAAGTATTTGACTGCCGAATCACAAGCGGACGAGTGTTGAGGTAACGGCGCTGGGAACAATCCCGAGGGTCTTCTCACGTAATAACCAGGTGGCTTCATACCCTCCCCTAAATCTATGGTCTCATTATTGAAGTCGTCATCACAGATCCACATGCCCAAGTCACGTCTTTGCACTTCTGCTGCAACCAGAGCGTAAAATTCGAGAGTGGGTCCGAGTCCGGTCCCTTCTTCGTCGGCAAATTCTACTTCTAGAATGGATTTTCTGCTTGAGTGCACTTTCATAACCTGTATGGCCCAGTCTAGTAACTCTTCTCCTCTGGGAACTTTAACCCGTTCATGTTTCAGTCTTCCTACTCTAAATTCGTGCGGATCGTCTCTTCTCGGAGAGAGACCTGGGGTTCGTTGTCTTTCTATTGTCACATCGCGCTGAGTTTGCAACCAAACAATACTTCTAGATGCACCAAATGCGGTACAGTTAAAATACAGTTGCCTCGTTTCAAATGGGAACAAAAATGGACAAGAGTGATTTAGTTCTTCGCACCATGCTGGTAAACTGGAACTGGACAAAACTAATGGGTCTTGAATTTGCTAAAACATAAAAAAAAGTTAATTAAATAAAAAAATATTACTAATTACATACTTAAGTAGCATTTTAACTTTGGGTCAACGTCGGTGCCGTCGACTTAACGTTATCACCCAACGTCCTAGCGACCTTTATTTACACAAGTTTGAGGAATAATGTCTTGAAGTTTGTTTAGGGTTATTTAACGTTAATTTAAACCACGTTTTTTAACCTTAGGTGGAATTAGTCCAGCAAATGAGTGTTTGAATTTTGAAGAGTAAAGTATTCCTATTTTATTTATGATATGCAGTTACAGCCTTTACTTAAATCAAGTAAATTGCCAAAAGGATATACTAAAAATGACAACAACTGCCACTTTACTGTTAATTATTATATAATACTTTCAAAATAAAATTCCCTGACTTTCTAGGTCTACTGCAAAAATTTTCTCTGACTTACATCAGATTAGCTCTACAGAAAAAATTGACATAAGTACATAAATATATGGAAAATTCTATAAAAAAAATTATTTAAAAGAAAAAAATAACAATGTTTTTTTGGACTTTTATAGACCCCAACATATTGTAAAAACATTTTAATATTTTTTTTTAAAGTAACACAGCTTATGTCAAATGTATCTTAACTTCGTCTATAGTTACAAGTTACGGCACAAATTTTTTAAATTTTTGATCTGTACTAATTTAAAACTTAGGTTCAAAGTTTTTACATCCTCAAAGTTGTAATCACTAACGTTATCTCTTGTATTTTTTTAACACTTCGATTTTTCAGGTTTTCAGTTTTAGGTCCATAGTTCCCACTTGCCCCGCTTTTTTTGTTAGTGGGGTAAGTGGGGTTTAGTTCCCACATGTCCCATTTAGTATTACGTAGTTTTAAAAAAAGTTATAGAAGAAGAAATCTCTAACATATAAACTTCCTTATTTTTAGAAATTTTTTAAATCTGAAAAAGCCTGTTGTTGGTGAAGTCGCAATAAACCCATTTGCTCCAGTTGAATTTAACATTACTCAAACGCGATTTATAAGTTGAAAACCCACTTACCCCAGTACCTGGGGCAAGTGCGTTTTATGGGTATATTTTCGTAACAATTTTTTGTTTAAATGAAATTCTTGGGTAAATAATTAAACAAATTTTGTTGTAATTGTAAATATGACTAAGTACTTTCTGTCTAAAGAGCATCTCTGCAACTCAAATTTTTTTAAAGTTATGTGGTTTCAAAGGCGACCTTTTATATTTTTAATCCCCACTTCACCTTATATTTAGCTTTTCATAGGCTCCCAAAATAATCGTCTAGACGAATTGTACAATCAAATATTTGAATATTTTCTTTTTTAATTAAAGTAAAATGTTCAGTCTTTGCTTTCTCAGCGGTATCTGCTGTTAAGCGTCGCATCTGTTTCAAAACAACACAGAATAAAAAAAGGAATTAAAGTATTGTGACAAAAATTATTTTTTCCAGGTTTATGTATTAAATTCCCTGACTTCCCTGACTACTTTTCAAATTCCCTGACTTTCCAGGTTTTCCAGAAAAGTAGGAACCCTGTGTTAGTTGTCATTTAAAATTTAGTTAAAATTGTTAAAACGCATTTTACATCCCGAAAATTTGATAAATTTTAAAGTAGTCAAACATGGCGACAATTTGATCTTGTCTTGGAACATCTACACTTTAAGACTCTAAGTTTAAAAGATTGCACCTATTTTACACTTTTTTGAGCTTAAAGTTTAAATAGGTTGCGCAAACTAGTGCAAACCTAACCTTATAAAGTCAAAAAAGGTTGAAATTTATAACTGATAACAACATAATACAAAGAACAAAAAAATACGAAAGCGGCATAACTGTTGTTATTTTTTATACTTGTTAGTTGGTTTAAAATTAAATATGCAAAATTTTAAAATAGTTTATATAACGCAGCTAAATGAAATAGAGCATGTTCCCCATTCTTAGGAACAGGATGGCGTACTGTATTTGCCTCCAACGAAGTGATTTAGTTAGTCTTTACAACGTTAAATAATTTTCTGGTACGTTGGAGATATCACGGTCGCAACAGGCGACGTTTGGTAACGTTGAAGTAAACGACGTTTACCAATCTAAGGAATTAAGAATTTTAACGTCGCCAATGGTCTTTCTTTGAAGAAGTTTTAAGCGAGAACTTAAATTACCGTTATTTAACGTCGTGGTTAAACTAAAATATTTTAACGTAATAACGACGTTTATACAACATTGGGCGGTGTAGGTATTTTTGGGCAACTATTTTTGGCGGCAGAACGTTAAATTTTGTTAAAAATTAGTTGCAAGTCGAAAAATCACTAAAAAAAATCTTACTTGGGTAACAATGACAATAATACTGATCGTGTAGTCTGCAAACATTGAATTAATTTTTTTTAAAGAGGGTTGTGGACATTTTCCTGTACCCTTCGAATTCATTTCCTGTTATAATGCAGGAATTTTTGAACTTACCTGTAGTAGTTTGTTGGTTATCTTCTTGCTCGAAAACAAATCATGATTAACGTCTGACGGATCAAGGACTTTATGATCTAACCCTTTATTGTTAGAAGTGGTGATGACAAACAAGTGTCTTAGTAACTGTAGGACATCTTCAACTGTACAACTTGACACAGACGGTGTACCTGGGACGGGCGTAGAAGGCGACAGAGAATTTCCTGCAACTGAGCTTCCCCCACTACGTGAGAATTGGCTGGCTACTGGAGTCGCTCTTCCTTCTTCAGTATCATAAGATCCATCTTCTTTAACTTCCCTGTAGACGATTCTGTAACATACAAAGGAAGAAAATGTTTGAATGTGAGACATTTAATTTTATATTTGATGTGTGCTATACAGGCCTGAAAATATAATTTTGAAATCATTTGAAATATAAAGTATGTCTGAATAAGCACCTCTTTCAAAGATAATTGAATGGCGTCTTGCATCAATTCCATATGATGGAATAGTTATATACCGGGTGATTCCTAAGTTGATACTTATTTTTTAGCTGTGTTTAGAAGGCATTAAACTAAACATTTTCAAAAAACTTAAAAATAAGCGAGATACGGAAGCAAACAATCTGCGGGGCTGGTCATCAAAACATATCCCTATACTTTATGTTGTTTTTGTCTTATTAGTCACGGGTTATTTGGCAAATATTGGTGTGTTTTTCTGAAGCAAATTAATTTTAAATTGGTGACACGTGAAAATGGTAAAATTTGAAAACAATGAACAAGTAGATATGGTGTTAATTTATGGTGAGTGTTGTCAATGTGCGGCTGCTGCTTCGAGATTATACGCAGAACGCTTTCCCTTGCAGGCTCATCCTACACCCAGAAGTTTTCTTATTGTTATTCAACGGGCAAGTTAGGCACAACCGTATTTGATCCATAGTGTAATAAATGAATGTAAGTACCTTATTTTTAATTTTTTTGAAAAAAGGTATCTGAAAATGTTTATTTTAATGCTTTCTTTACAGAGCTAAAAAAGAAGTATCAACTTAGGAATCACTCTGTATAATAATTTACCAAAAAAGATTACATACATTAAAATCTTATAAGTGTTTCTTTTTTTGAAAAGTAAATTTGCAGTATTTTATATTTTTTGTTTTTGATATATTAATTTTTAAACTTATTATTTGTTAAAAAATACTTTATGCTAGATATGTAAGTTAGTTTAACATTCCCTATAATTGATAGTTGATTGGAAATAAAGTTTAAAAAACACTGGTAATATTGCGAATTCGCGTTATAAGTTTTCAGGTGGACAGATAGAGCCTTCACGTCCTTCGCGCCGCGTTATAAACCAAAATAGTCGGGCTAGTGCCTTTAGGCACGTGCCTAACAGTGCCTTATGGCGCTGCCTGTATATCCCTAATTATTAAGGCCCAGATAGTTTCATGGATTTTTTTCTAGTGTCAGGACACTGTACGGCATTCTAATAAATGGTATAGAAAACTTACAAATATGTAGGTTCCCACATTCGCCTTAATTTTTCTTGTTTAGATGGGAATTCGGCTAGTTGCATCAATTCCTGAACTGCTCTGAATATCGTCCATGACGAATCGTTAAGCTCAATTTCTACATCGGTAATACCAGGCATATTTGGCCCTTTTAGAATTAACTGAAGCTTTGGTTGCGGTAAAAGTTCGTGCTCTGAAGCGGTTGGCGTGTCTTCTTGACCTATAAAGAAAAATAAATATGAAAACTTTACTGGGACGGATCTTAGAAAATTGAACCTGTACAGTTGCAGGCGATGTATTATAAATTATAAATATATAGGAAAATTATAATATGTTTTTAAAAATATTTGTTAATATTAAATTAAAGTTAAATTGCAAATAAAAAACGTTTAAGGATATGTAAATAAATATAAACGCAGTTTTTTGAAGATATAGGATAATAAAATTTTGAAAAATATATTATTCATAACAATATTAATTAAAACATTTCCAAAATTATTTTTAAATTATCTGTTGCCAATATCCATGCTTTTATTTCAACTTTATATTTTTTTACTGAAATATTTTTTTTTTAATTTTAAATAAAAACATAAATATTTGAAATTTTTTTGTCCTATGGACTTATTTATTTTATTTTTTATGGTTATTTCGTTTTTGTGACGTGTATTATGATTATGGTTTTTAAATTGTAGGTATAAGATTTTTATTTTTAAATATGTATATTAAGATATTATAAATGTATAGTTGTCTAATGTTAATTTTTTTGTTTCAGAATGGAATTTTATTGAAGGATAAAGATTTTCTTTTAATAATTTTTAGAAACAGTTTCTGTAATATTTCTAATTTTTCAACAAAAGTTCTAATTATTCCTCTCCAACTTAAATTCCGTAATTTAAATGAGTTTTAACTAATGCATAATATAATATTTCCATATGTTTTGTGGAATTTTTTTTATGTGTCTAAAAATTGTAAATTCCTTAATTTTCTAATCAAATATTCTATGTGAAAATGCCAATTTAATTTACTGTCAAAGATTATTCCTAAATATTTTACTTGATTAACTTTCAAAATTTGAATGTCATCATTTATTTTAATAATAATTTTATACAGCCCACAAGCATGGAATCTGAAAGAAGTTTCTGTTCTGCAGGAGTTTTATATAATAAAATACGTTTCAGGCTGGGAGATGAAACTTTAGTCGCACTAATATTCTTGCGGTATTTTCTTAAAAATTTATAAACCTAAAACTTATTTATTGGTATCTACACTTCTTTAAGTTTGCTTAGGAGTTTCTGTTCGGTAACTTTTGTGTTTTAAAGTTAATTCATTAAAAGTTTTTAAATGTTATCTGATTTTTTTCGGTTGATCTAATGCCGGGATCAGATCCCGGGATTAATCGTACAAATCTCGAAAATCGGATTAAGAAAACTTTTAGAAATTAACATCCCCATGTTTAATGGGATTCCACAAGTTTAAAGATATTACGCTGACGTAATAACCCAGTCTGTTCAACACAGACGCCTTCAACTAACCTGGTGGTGGTATTTCAAGATCACTAGTTTGATTAATATTCGTCCTTCCAGGTCGTGGGTCAAAAGCTGGGATTAGAGCGCTAAATTGACGTTTTAAGACAAACTCGTCATCCCACGATCTTCTTTTGGTGTTATGCAGAGGATCAAAGCCCTCTTCCTCCATAAAGCTTAGAAGGTTTCGGGATACCATAACCTGGAAAAATAACCACATACTATGTTAACATGCAGTGATAACAGATATAAAATAATAGTATATTACACATTGCACGGAAGAAAGTTTTACCGCTATAGAGACATTAGATAAGCTCATCAAGGCGCAAATATAAAGGGTTTAACCTCTTTGTGGGAATACATTTTTGGAGAATTTAATTTAGTTTTGACACCACTTGCACTTTAAATGCATTAGAATATATTACTAACCTCTTCATAATCTGCATCATCCTCATTTTCATCGTCGTCATTCTCATCGTCATTATCGCCCATTTCCTCGTCATCATCCAGTTCTGCAAGCAGTGTGGGTGCCCTGCAAGATTCCAGGAAGTCTTCTAAAGAAACTTGTTCGCTGTCGCTGCTTGTCGATGTCAGGCTCATGGTAAGCGCTTGGCTCAAACCTTGGACAGCGCCTGTAGTAAACAATATTTAGTAAACATGAAGTTATAAAATAATTGTTATGTATATTTGTTATGAAAATGGTGTTTGGGATTAAAAAGTGTTGCGTATACCTTTTGGTAATGACAGTAACGGGTAGGAGATACATCAGAGAATAAATAGTGGCAAGCTGACTAACAAACTTTAAAAAATTCCGAGAACGTTATTTACAAAGATAACAAGACACAAGTTTTACATTTTCATTTCCTATAAAATGGTTTCCTAGATTTTGAATTCAAAGTTTCGTCTTCTGGATGCTATCATTAAGTTTATTGTTCAAATAGGCACTTATATTGTTTCTTTTAATATTATTTTGTAACTTACCATTTAAACAAGGTATTCATTTTTATTACTAATCTGCTAAATCAGCCATACTCTCAAGTTTTTTTTTCTATGGGTCACAAAGACATTTTAGTTATGGTGCCGCTGATAATATAAGTCTTATAATATAAGCTTGACAACATTTTGATAGAGCTTTCACAATCCAAAGCTTTAGTTTTAACGAGAATTCTGAAATTGTGAACAATTTTTCAAAACTTTGTCAAGATCTGGCTTGTTGCTGCATGCTAACCCTACTACATCATCCAGATAGGACTCAATAAGTTCATTTCTGTACACATTCTTTGCGTATTTCATTAGCGGAAACGACTATTCGCAAACGTATGTAGATCCAAACAATGTTAATAGAATTTGGACACTTCTATGAACGGTTTTATATTTTTGCAGGATAATGCTTCAAGATTCCACGTATTCTCCTTTTCTCTTTAAACCGAACTTCTAGGTTGGTATTGTTCTTGAGATTGATCAACTCATCGAACAATTCAGCGCTCTTGCCCTTTCTCTGGAACCGCGCGAAATTTAATGGTTGACAAAATTGATTTTAAAAAAACATAACTACTATGCCAGGTAGGCCACTCCCAAAAGCTCGGTGGGCCTGAGGCGTAGGTTGAATATGTAATACTTGGTAGGTTTTGATTTAAAATTTAATTTTAATGCATTAAGAACATTTAAAACATTTATTTTGACATGATATTTACAGGCGAATGGGAGATAGGTTTATTAAAGAAGATAAAATAAACATATTTATTATATTATAAAAACTTCAAAATAAATCTATTAATAATATTATGTGAATTTTAAAATTATTCTGGTTCCTCTATGCACCTCAAGCACAATTTAGTAAATAAACTTTCGAATAATGTACGGATTCACTAAATAAAAACTAGTGGAACAGATTGGGTGTTTTTTAGTTTCCTGCTACATACACACTGCACTGAGGGACTATTTTTACAAAATTGAAATGTTCGCTGACCAATCAGGAAGTCGGTTTCTCTTATAACGTTCACAATGTAAAATGTATACTAAGAATATAGCGGCTGGAAATGTCGAACGTGATATCGGCTAAAAATAATGCAACGCTACTATATATTTCTTCATGAGAGACATCCGAAGAATATTTCTAAATTCTTCTCCAAAGTTACCAGCTCTGCATGAACTTATATCTACATATATTAAAAACATTGAGATCTCTTGAAGCGAATCCTGTCTATGGATATTAATAGATTTTTAAAAACTTTCTAACTTTGGACTCTACAGATATTGGAGAATGTGAGAAAGTTATTTTTATAAAAAAAATATTCTCAATAAATACCGGGTGATTCATTAAGGGTGACGAGCGGCCATATCTCGGAAACTACTGGATATAGAAATTCAGGAAAAAAAATGATATATAAAGTGGTTATGAGAAAATCCTGGAAATAATTTTTAAGTTCCGCATTTTGCCGCAAGAGGGCGTAATTGAAAAGTAAATTTTAAAATTTTACATATTTCCGAAAATTCCACATTAAGGTATATTTTTGATAACACCATTAAAAAGCTTGGACAATTATGCATCATTTTGGTCTTATGCTCATTGGCGTACCGACTTTAATAAGAGGGGAGAAGCTGTTGAAAGTGCAATCAGTTTAATCGCTGTAACTTATAAAAGACTTGTCCGATTTTAGCAAACTAAAGACTGTTTGGAAGAGAAATGTATGCACTTTCACCAATCGTATTTAGTTGTCCATAATAGTTCTAAAAAAAATGCTAGAGGGCGCAATTCGTAATAATAACACATTTTTTGATTTTACTCCGAAAAAATAAATCATACGTATAATTATGATACCATAATCGAAAAGTAGATGCAATTTACTAGAAAAAATATTCAGCGTTATCGTCAATAGAATAATTTTTAAAACTTTAAATGAAGAAGCGTTTATATAATAAAAAAAAAAGTGGGACGCCACTGATATATTTCCATGTGGATATTATATCGGATTAGTCTGGCCAATTCTGCATAAAAATGATCTCTTGCGTTTTTCTCCTCAGGCACACCGTTCTTAATTAAAATTATTAAATTAAATTAGCTCTACTATTTATTATTTTTATTAACATTGATAATGAAAAATTTTGTTTTATAAAAATTGTTGGAAATGACCACCTTCAGTTAATAGGCAAGCATCCGCCCGTCTAATCTAATTTCATTATTTTAATTAAGAACGGTGTGCCTGAGAAGAAAAACGCAAGATGCCATTTTTATGCAGAATTGACCAGGCTAATCCGAAATCATATCCACATGGAAAAATATCAGCAGCGTCCCACTTTTTTTCTAAAAAATATATAACCGCTTCTTCATTTAAAGTTTTAAAAATTATTTTATTGGCGATAACGCTGAAACGAACGGAGATATCGAGCTGCGGTTTTAATATTTTTTCTAGCAAATTTCATCTACTTTTCGATTATGGTATCATAATTATACCGTATGATTTATTTTTTCGGAGTAAAATCAAAAAATGTGTTATTATTACAAATTGGGCCCTTTAGAAATTTTTTTGAGAACTATTATAGACAACTAATACGATTGGTGAAAGTGCATACATTTCTCTTCCAAACAGTCCTTAGTTTGCTAAAATCGGATATATCGTTTATAAGTTACAGCGATTTAAATGATTACTTTCAACAGCTTTCCCCCCTCTTATTAAAGTCGGTACGCCAATGAGCATAAGACCAAAATGGTGCATAATTGTCTAATCTTTTTAATGGTGTTATCAAAGATATACCTTAAGAGGACTCCGTACACCTCTAAAACGAGTTTTCTTTTCAAGGGTTTATTAATCGATTAAGAAAAAAATGTTGTATATAAAAGTTTTTTGAAATTTAGCAAAGAATATTGGAAAGTCTTTTTGGTTTGTCATATATGTATTATGTATATTTAAATCATTTATTTTTTAATTTAGCAACACCATATGGACTTTCCAATATTCTATAACTAATTTTAGACAACTTTTATAAAAACATTTTTTTTAAAACGATTACGGTTTTTTTTTAAACGAAAATTCGATTTTTAGTCTATTTCTTAGCTTATTTATAATCCATCGCAGTCGCCCACCGATGCTCTCTCTCTTATAATATCAGTGGCGAACTTATGGAGATCCAAACCGCCTCGCCTTGCCGGTCGGTGATACCAAGAATCTGTACAATGCGCCAAATGAATTGTATAGATAATTGACTCATAGTTATTTATGTCTCTTTATGTGGACGATTGGACTTTAATATTCTATTATTAGAGTAAAAGAATGATATTTATTTCGTCGTGCGAACCAGTTTATTGTTTATGAGGGCGGATTTGATTTTCTGTTGAAATTATGTTGTACGGGTTTGTTGTACAGAGTGAGGATTATAACCGGAACAAATTCGCTAGATTAGGAAAATATATTTTTTTTAAAAATGGAAAAACACGTCGATTGAGATTTTGTATGATCTACATTTTGGCGACAACATTTTTTTTCATTTGTTTTTTTTTATATTATTATCTGTCATTATAGTATACAGGGTCCTGCGTCTCACCTCCCGTCTTCTATAGCTCACTTATTAATTAAGTTAGGATTTTAAGATTTTGCAGACTTTACCTGTATCCCAGGGCGCATTTCAGGATAATATTTTTATTTATACAGGGTGTTCCAAAAAAGTATGACGTCATTAGTATCTTTTTTTTTAAATTACATGTCATAAATCTTTTTACTTATTTAAATGCCTGTTATAGTAGCCTTCATACCCCTAAAATTTTAATGAAATCGGTTCTGTATTATAGACGAAAAACAAATAAAAACTATTAAATATTAGTTTTGCACCACTGGTTTTAAAAATTAATAAAAAATAAAAATAATGCCTCGTTAATAAAATTATACATAGGCACTTAATAAATAAGGTCGAACAGACTCGTTAACCAAGTTTTATTAATACGAATTGTACAGGGTGTTCAAAATTTAGTGTCAAACTTTTCAAACTTTAAATCAATTTAGTTTTCTTATTTCAAATTGGAACCCCTGTATATTATTATGTCATTCGATGCAGAATTAAAAATCAAATATTTGTTCTAATTACAACCCTATCGCAATTTCTGAGGCATCAAGACTTATTTGCAGAAAACTTATTTTATCAACTATTCCACCAGTCATTATTATAAATAAATATGGAAGGTGGCTTTGAAAAACAATTTATTGGTATAAAAGTTTATTAAAACGACAAAAGCCCATTTTGACTTTAGTTTCAAATATTGTTAGATTATTAATTATTTAATCTATATTATTTTTTATGATGGAATACAACCAAGAAGAGCGCGTAGATATGATTTTCATATTAGAAGCATGCGAAAATAATTATTTTTTGTCACCTTAGTAAACGTTAATTCCAATAAATTGTTTTTCAAAGTCACCTTCGATATTTATTTATGATAATGACTGGTGGAATAGTTGATAAAATAAGTTTTCTGCAAATAAGTTTTGATGCTTTAGAAATTGCGATAGGTTTCTAATTAGAACAAATGTTTAATTTTTAATTCTGCATCGAATGACATAATAATATACAGGGGTTACAATTTGAAATAAGAAAAATAAATTGATTTAAAGTTTGCAAAGTTTGAGACTAAACTTTGGACACCCTGTACAATTCGTATTAATCAAACTTGGTTAACGAGATTGTTTGACCTTATTCATTAAGTACCTTTGTACAATTTTATTAACGAGGCATTATTTTTATTTTTTATTAATTTTTAAAACCAGTGGTGCAAAACTGATTTTTTTTAGTTTTTATTTTATTTTCGCCTATAATACTGAACCGATTTCATTAAAATGTTGGGAATATGTAGGCAACTATAAGAGGAATTCAAGTAAGTAAGAATATATATAGCATGTAATCTAAAAAAATAGATCCTTATGACGTCACACGTTTTTGGAACACCCTGTATATACAAAAATATTTTCCTAAAATACGCTCTAGGATACAGGTAAGGTTTGCAAAGTATCAAACTCCTAACTTAATTAATAAGTGAGCTATAGAAGACGGGAGGTGAGGTGCAGGACCCTGTATAGTAGACACACCATTTTATTTCTGTTCAAACTGGAAGTACTATATACAGGGCTTCCCAGAAGTCCGGAATAAAATTAATATAGCCTTCTCCTGTAACTTTTGGGGAAAACGCTCGGACAAGTCAACTTAGTTTTATATATGCTCACATTTTGACGTTATTCGTTTGTTTGTTTTTTATAGACATTTGTCAAAGATATGACGACATCGATCTTTTTTTTAAATGGAAACATACAGCTTGTGATACATCATTTGAAAGCTAATATCTTGTACCGTATGCTTATAAATTTTGGCGCGATTCTGTTAAGCTATTTCAAAATGGCGACTGTTAAAACTTTTTAAAAAATCTCTATTTAAATAAGCGGAAATGATTGATGTTTTTTAGTTTACAATTTCACAACATGTCAGAACGTGAAACATTGAAGATTTCTTATTTGTTATCTGAATGAAGGCTGTCCCGGGTTGCCCATTCGGTTTTGTTGTGACGTTTGTACTTTCTTCTGCGTGTTTTTATTAGATAGCGCACTTTGTTTAATTATTTCCTCAGTAAATAATTAAATATTTTTAAAACTGTAAGGTAGAAAATTTTATTTTTTCGTTCTCTATACGATAGGGTCAAAATGAAAATTTATTGAAAAAGCCCATTTTGTGCATATCGCGAATTTCTAACTATTTTTGCATAGTTTTACACTTTTTTTTTAAAGCAGCGACTTTTCCAGGAGTAGGTACTTACCTATTAGTTATATTAATTTTTTATTTAATTATTTGTAGACAATTTTTTAAAGTTGTTCCATTTTATTTATATATATTTAGCTGCGAGGGTAAAAACAAATAAAATAATTTCTCGATTACATATTTCCTATATTTTTCAAGGCAATGAGGAATCAAAAGTGTTTAATTCCAAAAGTTCCCAAATTGACATAAAATCCTATGAAACCACTATATCTTACCATTTAATTTTTACCAATTAGAAGCGACAATTATGATGCCAAATATATATTTTGTTAGAAGAAATTATTTATCCGTCAGCCATTTATTCAATTTTTCACTCGCAGCAAACGTTTGTACGTTAACATAAATAGATAATCAAGAATGCCAATCGATGTGAGTAATCTTTGTTTTTAGAAGTTGGTAATAACTTATTGGTAGTTACGCCACTGGCTCCCGTAAATTGCCGGCCATCCGCGATGCCTTTCCACGTCAGCCGGCCGCTGGCTTTCGTGAAGGTATCAGCATGAAATCTGTTAAAGCGGGTAGCTACGGCGTCCACTTAATGTGGAATTTTCGGAGATATGTAAAATTTTAAAATTTATTTTTCAATTACGCCCTCTTGCAGCTAAATGCGGAACATAAAAATTATTTCCAGGATTTTCTCTTGGCCACTTTAGTTATAATTTTTTTTCCTGAATTTCTATGCCCAGTAGTTTCCGAGATATGGCCGCTCATCACCCGGTACAATGAACTTTAGTGATTTTTTAAAATATTTTCATTGGCTTTAATCTTTTTCCTAGGTTTTTTTTTCTGCATGAAAATAACTTTCCCACATCCACAAAAAAATTCAATAATTTTTAATGTTAATAATAATGTTTAGTTTTCTTATAACTCGCTTCAAGAAAATCCGAAATTTAACGTGAGCAAGTTGATTAGCCTTAACATGAACTAACCCGCTAATCAACCAGAAAGTAAGTTTGGGACTGTAGTGATGTAATTATAAATGGAAAATCAGTACCCTGAATTTTCAAACTAGAAATTTAAAAATTCCCAAGATAAAACATTCAAGTTACCTGACGACTAAACATTTTTGGTAAATTTGGGGTGGTTTTAATACATTATTTTTTTCTAATAAAGCAACGAAAACCTAAGTGATTTAAGAGACATTTACAGCATATAGTACATAAATTAATTATTACTTAAAAATATAAAGCTTGCCCATTTAACTTTTAGTTTCAATTATTACATTATTAACATGAGTCAACACGAAAAAACCGTGCGTTTTTACCGCATCGCACTGTTGTACCTGTGTCGGACGATGCCAATAAAAACAAATTTTATACAAAATATTATAAAAACGAAATTCGTGAGAATTAAGTGGCGCGGCATCGGTGGAGATTTTGAAGATAATATCGGGGCATCGTTTGTACTTTCAGTGGAAGGTTTTTTTTTACCAACTTAACTACCTTTTCTCAATACGTGCATGATGCTTTACACCGGAAAACTCAAGTAGACGTTATTTATACTAATATGGAAAAAGCCTTTAACAGAGTGAGGCATTGTGTTAGTCTAAACTCTCTGTCGTCTGATTTAAATGTTTCTCAATTTTTAATTAAACTGATTCAGTCATATTTGGTCGATAGAAGTATGAAGAAATAAAAGAATGTAGATCTGTTGTTTATAAGAGTACATCGGGGGTGCCGCAAGGCTCTAATCTGGGACCGCTGCTCTTTATATTGGCTTTTAACAGGGTTATGACTAAGGTTAAGAATTCAAAAGCCTTAATATTTGCGGATGATTTTAAGATATTTCTAGAAATAAATTCGAGGAATGATTGTGAGACACTTCAGCAGAATTTCTGTGATGTTGCTAGGTGTAATGTAAATGGTTTTAACTTAAATGTAGATAAGTATGCCTGTATGTCGTTTACACTTAATAAAAATATTGTTGTCCATACATTGAATGATGCTGAACTTAAGAGGGTTGACGAACGCAAGGATCTGGGAATCTTATTTGATACTACCTTATCTTTTTACAGTCATGTAATTTCTAAAATTGAGAGTGCCCAAAGAATTGCAGGGTTAATTGCGAGAAGTACTAAAGATTTCAATGTTGATGTCAGTCTTAATTTGTTTGGACACCTTGGTGATACCAATTTTGGAATATGGCAGCATAATTTGGTCTCCTCAGTATAACCTTTGGATAAAGGTGATTGAGGGAGTGCAGAGAAATTTCTTGAAATGCATGCATATCGACCTTGTTAATCTGAGAAGCTTTAAAAACTTATACAGGATAAATTACTTATAAACTAATTGTTGTGTATGTCGTATTTTATAATTTCTGTGTTATACATACTTTGCTGAGCTAATTGTTAGTTTTTATGACTTTTTATTGTTGCCTGACTATTAGTTTAAGTTGAGTGTCTGTAATTGGCTTTTTGCTGTTGATGCTTTAAATAAATAAAAAAAAAAAATTTTTAAAATAAGAAATTAACATGAATAGCAATATTTCTATTTTTATGTGCTGCATGGCGGATGATATAATTTGAACTTATATAATTAAAACTTTAAAACAAATTTTCAATTTTTTTTGGACAAAAAATAAGGTATCATTAGCCAAACTAGAACCCCTCAGTAGTAAAATTTGTGTATTAAATTTTCAATCAGACAAGCCAGGAAACGATGCATCGTTTCACGCTGATATGGAAGACTCTTAAACAAATTACTCTTTGACGAATGTTTAATCTCTTACAATAGCGACGTGATTTCTAGCAGTGTAAAATAGGTATAGTCGGATCTGGTCTTATCGTGCGGGTCATACGATTCAAGAAAGACATACTCTCAGTTTTTGTTTTCTTTACTTGCGTTTAATTTTACCCTCTAAATAAAATACGTAAGATAAATGAGACAGACTTATTCCATTTTGACATGAAAAAAAAAAGGATATATATTATGTATTTACTTTCCAGCGATTCTAAAAAAGCTTATAATAGTACCAGCTACGTTTTATTTTAAATATGCCCGTTTTGTGACTTTGACAGTTTGTGACAAAATGAAACAATTTTCTGGGTTTTTGCATCCCCAATCAAAAAAATGGTACTTAATCTGATAAACTATTTCGAAAATGAAAGAAAAAGTGGAAATTCGCCAACCAATATTCAGGAAACAGTAGCCAAAGCACTGGCACTGGGAATTAGTTTAAGGACTGTGCAGAAAATTGTGCATGAAACAAAACATAACATAATACCCAAGAATACTAAAAAGTGTAAACGAAGAAAGCCAAAGACTGAGGATGTAAGCGAAAATATTAAAATTGGAGTTTGAAATGTGATTTACGATTTATACAAATCAAAAACCAATGTAACTCTTCCAGTTTTACAAAAAACATTAAAAATTCGGGGTGTTTTGGAAATTGGACTTAAAGCGTTATCAAAATTATTAAAAAATTTAGGTTTTCGCTATAAAAAAGACTGTAACCGAAGATTTTTATGTGAGCAGCCACAGATAGTGAGTCAGTGTGTTCAGTTTAAAAAAAAAATACGGACAATTACAAATCGAAATTTAGAAAAGTGGTATTTTTAGACCAAACGTGGATATTTTCGAATGGAAGTGGTTCAAAATCTTGGCAAGATGAGCCTGTAAAAAGTGTTAAAAGGAAAAAGGGGAGCGGTACGGGAAAGCGTTTTATTATTTTGCATGCCGGTTCTGCAACAGGATATGTTTCAGGTGCGAGTTTAATTTTTTCTTTAACATCAAAAAGTGCTGACTATCATGATAATATGAATTGCGAAATGTTTGAAAAATGGTTAAAAGTTTAATTGATACCAAATTTGGATGCTCCGTATTTAATTGTATTAGATAATGCATCATATCATTCAAAAATTTTAAATAAACAGCCTACTTCATCTTGGAGGAAAAGTGATATTTATGAGTGGCTGGAAAAACACAACCAAAATCCTTTACCAAATATGCTTAAATCGGAACTCCTATCAATAGCAAAGTCTCTTTAAAAACCCAAAATATACACGGTAGATGAAATACTGCGTGAATATGGTCATGAGGTTCTACGACTGCCACCATATTATTGCCAGTTTAACGCAATAGAATTAATATGGGCTGGTGCAAAGTCTTATTATGAAAAACATGTAGGTGATGGTCTTAAATCCGACCAAGTACAAATAGTTTGGCAAGATTCGTTAGATCATATTACACAAGAGAACTGGAAGAAATCGGTGGAACATACAGAAATATTAATAAGGGATTGGTGGGATCGAGAACAAGTACTAGATGTCGAAGTAGCGCCAATGATAATTGCTCCATTCGAAGACGACGAGGACTTTTCAGATTTTATAAGTGACGATGAGAGTTTTTAGGCTATAATTATAAACGGTGTTTTTCGTTTACATTTTTTAGTATTCTTGGGTATTATATTATGCTTTTTTTTCATGCACATTATTCTGCATAGTCCTTAAACTAATTCCCAGTGTTTTCATTACGGTTTCCTGCATATTGGTTTGCGAATTTCCACTTTTTCTTTCATTATCGAAATAGTTTATCATACTAAATGCCATTGTATTTTTAGGTTTTAGTAGTAAAATTGTTAAAATAAATTGCACTGTTTATTATTGTCGTTTTTAATTAAAGGGTACAGTAGGTAATGTATAATTAACGATTATATAATTTTTTTGTAACTTTTTCAACTCCCCTGTACATAATTTTTACAAAACTAATAATATTAGGTATATGTGGCTATCTTCGCGATAGCTAAAATAATGAAACTATTTTTCCTTCCTTCGGTATATTTGTAAATAATCTCACAACATTTTGATAGCCTCTGTGTTGTCTGATTTGACGCATATGATCAGTGACCTTTGGACCCGCACGTTAATACCAGATCTGAATATAATTGTAATTTAAACATAAAGGGATATTTAGGTAAAACGTTTAACATTTTCGTGAACAATTAATACCTATAAGCACTGTAGTTGCTCCTATTTTAGCAAGCTCTGTATTATGTACAAGAATAACTATTTTACTGCAAATTCAATTACCTGCTGTAGTCGAAATGCCCACTTGCTGACCTCCAGCATTGTTACTAGATGACAAGCTGGGATAACTCTGGGCAGTGCTCAGCAAACCGCTGGGGAAATTACTGGACAGGGCAAGCCTTACTAGACTAGATACAGAGTTGGGTGCCCGTGGAAAGATACAGCCGGTATTTTGATTATTTTGTGCATTTGTGTTGGCAACCTGGGTATTGTTTGAACTAGCATTAAGTGCGGAATTTGCTGCTGTAGTTGATGAGCTTGATTGTCGTCGGCGAGCTAGTGCTGCAAATGTCTCCAATAGGCCTGCGAAGTTTAGTACTATAATTTAGTTGGTATGGCTGAGTATAAAATGGGAAAATAAGTTAGGTCACATGAACCACTTTTATAAATATACAAATTTTAGACAAATTATTATATTCTTTGGTTTAACTCGTGTAATCTTTTTTGATAACAAGATAGTGTGGATGTTCGATATTTAAAATGTCCTCATCGCTTCAATTGAAATTGTTAAAATTATATTTCTGCTGCTGTTAAGAAATACTAAAATATTTGTGGCTGTGTACACGTAGAGTAGAATTGAAGAAAAGAGAGTTTGTTTACACGTAATACAAACTCTCTCTTCAATATTTTTGTGTTTTATGGAAAGTTGCCGTCTTATAATGCGACCATAATGCATCTTATCTCAACCATAAAACTTGGTGGATATCAGCATTTTCTTCCACAAATATATATTCTGCAGTTTAACATAACATAAAACGATGACATCTGTAGTTTTTAGGTGTCAGAATTCATTTACGAAACAGGTTAGGTGTAGAAAAATTAACTATTTTAATGAAAATTCTAAATAAACCATAATTATTTCTTTTGCAATAAAGTTACTGTAAGTTATAGCTTAATTATTTGGGAAAAATGTGTGTGTTGTTAAAGTTACTTTGAACTATTTTCACTATTATTGATATTTCATGAATTATTTGATAAAAACAAAAGTTTAGTTGATTAGGTTTTGTTAAAAAAAACGAATATTTGCAATTTACGACTTTCGTATTTTGTAAATAATTAAGAATGCCTACTGACGCATTCATCATTTCGTTTTTCGATCAGTATTTCGTTACTTTTTCCTTTTATCCAAAAAAAAACAAATTTCCGTTTTTTGCTTTTATTAATTCATTAATCAAAATTCCTTTAGTTCAAAACTTCGGTAATTGCTACCCAACGACGGGTATTTGGCCCCTAAAGCGAAGAGGATAAGTAATATTAATCAAAAAATGAAATAGCGAATGCATCACTAGACTTTACTCTTAAATAGGAAACAGCAAACCAGTTAAAAAAATTTGGAATTAATTAGGTCTCAATTTTTTGAATTTTTTATGTCATGACTTTAGTTAGTCACTCAACTGATTTGATATTTTCAAGTTTTGTTTTTCATCTATACTCTTTTTGACTTATTAAAATTTATTATCTTTTGTCGCCAGAATACGACCTACTGCATTTAAACCAGTTTAAATAAATTTAAAAAAAAAATAGAATCAGAAGTGTAGATTCACCATATCATCAAATTGACATTTATTAGCCGTATTTATACGTGTGTCCCAAATTCGGGGAGTAACCATTGGGATCTCGGAAACTACAAGAGATATAAACATATTTAAATTGTGGCAAAGTTGCACAATTTAGTGTTCAATCATTCAAATGTCTTTTAAAATAATAATGTACTCCATAGTATAGTGCAAAAAGAGACACATACTCATGTATGTCATGCACACAGAAAGAAAATTGTATTACAACGGTAATTTTTGAGTATTGTAATAATTATTATAGGTTATTTCTCTCAGCTCCACGTCGTTACCACTCTCGTGCGGTGTACCCTCCGTTCGACTATTGATAGCGGAATGACGAAATGGACTCTTAACGACACCCGAATACGGGGTTCTAAGAAATTTTATTTACTGGGGCGGCAACATGTTTCTACAGGATAAGTGAAAATTCTTTTAAAAAACTTTTTTGTCGTATTTTGATATTAGGAAATACTTATTACCGACAGCAAAGAACTTATCAAGATCAATAAAGAGACATTACCAAACCTTAATTTACTGCTAGAAAAGTCTTTGGCAAATATTTTTCTGGGATAGCCAAATACATCAGTAAAAATGTTTTTGTTAGAGATTTTCTCGATGTGCTAAGGATTTCTTCAATTTTTAAAAGACGTGATTGAGCACCAAATTGTAGAACTTTGCCTCATTCGTATCTGTTGTAGATTCCGAGAACCCAATGGTCACCCTTGAATTTAATACACTCTGCATTGCTATAAAAATATTGTAAACAACATATTAAAGCTAAAATATAAGCAAGTGTATTTTGCTACTGCCATGCATTGCTAGTTATGGTTTAGTATCGATGAATGAACCGAGAAATTAATGATAAAGCAGTAAAATCATTACTAATTTGAAAGTCCAATTATACATGATATAATTTATATTTTAAAAGAAAATGTAGAATGAAGAGTTTATACTTAAAGTAAAGTGGCAAGTTAAATGGGGAGAAATAACACTCTTACCCATGAAAATTTAAAACGAACGTTTTTATTAAACTACATTGGATGTTTTTAAAATAAAGAATTTGGATTGGAATTTCGTACAATTGGCTTATTTCTTCTACTGCATCAAAATTCAGGCAAATGATATTTAAAATAACTCCTAAGACCTAATATACTAATAAAATTTCAACTACTGAGCAATTTGAAGTAAATTCAGAAATATGCATTAAAAATTATTACCTGCTGTGGTGGTGGTTTCAATTTGACTATTTGCCTCCGTGCTGGTTAAATTGGGTACACTGACACTCATGGGATTCGTCACTACAATTGAATTATTCTTAGCATTATTAGCATTGTTCACAGCCTCTTCATTATCACTACTGCTGAAAGCACTTTTGCCACTACTACTTTCGCCACTATCTTCTTTTCGTCTTGTAGATTTATCTTCATCGGCTTCCGAATTCGAAGACACGGAAATTCGCACCGTATTGCCTGCTAGAGTTGACAGGTTATTTATTGTTTGATGGTTGGATTGGCTAATATTCAGGGCCGACTGTAATAACTCAGCTGATAAAAAGTTATTAGTGTTGTTTCTTAACATGTCGGAACCTTCGCGAATTTTATCTAAAGCCTCTACTGCTTCTACAAAGCTTTGTGCAGCAGCTGCGGCAGTGACATTGCTTAGTCTAGAAGCGCGATTCGATTTGGCGTTGGACAATTTTTGGGAATCCTTCCCGCCATCGGTGGGTTCGTCACTATTCTGCCTTTTAGTCGACGTGGGCTTTGTGTCCGACAAAGTCAAACTCTCTACAATTGTAGCCAAGTCACTACTATTGTTAATTGCTGATAAATCATGGTGTGGATCTCTAAGAGGGTGGACTACAACTGAGAGCTCACTATCAGTGCTTGCAGCTTGGGATTCAGATGTCACAGCAACCAAAGCTTCATTCCTTGCTACAGACAACACACTTTCTGCAATGGTCTCTGCAGCTTGTTTTGCTGCTAAGTTATCGGCTGATGCAGCTTGTTCGGTAGATGCTACAGACGATTTCACATCAGTTGCTTCTGGTAAGCTAGGTGTAGAACTACTTTTTCTGCTAGTCAGTACGCTTTGCTTCTCTTCTTTACTCTTGTGCTTGTTTGCGGAGCTGGGCTTTGACGATGATGCCGCTTCCACGTCAAAACCTGGCGCCAGTTTGAGATCATATTTGCCCTCGGCACCCATACGGTACGAATTAGACCCTCCATGGTCCCAAGTCACGTCAATCCATCCTGAATGAAGTTCACCAGTAACTGTTCCTGTAATGTAATTTTGCCTTTGCATTAAACTATTTTTGAGAAAGGAATAACAATTTTACTATAGACAAAAAACAGCTATTTATACCAGTAACAAACTAAATAAATCTTACCTTCTCCAGATGGAGTGCCGTCTTGATCTCTCCACTTCCAATCGACGCCTCTTACAACTCGAGCACCAACAGTCATGTATTTTAACAACTGCGTTTTAACCAATCTCCTCTGCTTTCTTAACTGAGCTTCTTGCTCCTTGTGAGCCTTTCCCATGTCGTCGCAAACGTTAGTAACTTGACCGTAAATTTCGAAACCGGATAGACTCAGGTAATGAGTTTGTCCAGAAGCATTTTTACCTGCTTGCTGAATTCTGATATGTCGCCATCCTGAAGAATAAGAAAAAAAAAACAGTTTTAAAAATTGTTGAAAAAATATGTGAGGATGTATTTGATAACGGGTGTAATAAATATTATTAAATGAATTTTCAACGATTTCACAGTTACATTTTTTTTATTATTCATTACAAAATAATAAAATAAAAATAAATGTACTGGACTTCTGTCTCCTCCGTGGACTAAGTTGTCGTTACCTTAATAGTTATTTATACTACAAGGGGTGTAAGTAACATTTACGAGAACGACTTTGCGCCCGAACGATAGCGAGGGCTGGCAATAAAGTTCGAGACTAGTAAATATACTTACATCCCGTGAAGTATATAACATTTTCTCTCCTCCCCGCAGAATTTATTCTTGGATTTTTATTAATTTAATACTTTCGCATGAAATTATGGGCAGCCAAATGGACATAGAAGAATCAGCAAATATCGCCTGTCGCTGCTGCCAGAAAAATCGAGGAAGAGGTATGAAGCAACATATCAATACTTCAAGAAATGGTACCAAACAAAGATTGCTACTGCATTTTTAGAAACCGTGCTTTTGGCGTAATTTCACAAAAAATCTGCTGTATTAAAGTCTCCATCAAGCTTATGGTGTGAATATTCCATGCTGAAGTCCAAACATAGATATTTCCAAGTATCCTAAACTTCGAGCATTTTTAATGACGGATATAAACCCAAAAAATCTAATGTGTTTAACAGGGAAGATGTAAATAAATTCCTTTTTGAAGTCCTCGATGATATTTATTTATTGATGAAGGTTGTAATGATAATGGGAATTGCTGGAGCGTGCCGTTCTAGTGAACTCTGTGCAATGAAAATGGACAATGTTAAATTAAGGCATGAAGTCATATTTGTTACTATTCCTGATTCCAAAAATGGAATGGTACGTAAATTTATAGTGACTAAAAGTGACGATGAGAAGGTTGGTTATTTCGAAATTACATTAATATAAACTCCCACATGACGAATTTTAATCCTCTCTTCTTCATGCGAAAATGGAATGTTCTTAAACCAGCCTGTCGGGAAAAACTCTATTTCTTTAATTCCAAGTAAAATTGCTAAATTTCTGAACTTTAAGGGGTATACTGGACACTCCCTTAGAAAAACGTCGACCACTTTATTAGCGAATACTGGAGTTAATGTCTTAGCTCTCAAGCGACATGGCGGATGGAAATCTGCAACTATTGTGGAAAGTTATGTAGCAAACAGCGTCAACAATAAAAAGGAAGTTGTAAATACAATTTTATACAATATAACGAAGCCAAAAGTCTCCTGCAGTACTTCAAGAGTAACAGAAAACCTGGTTAGAGATGGAGAAAGAGTCAGAACATTTCATACAAATTGAGGAAAAACGAGAAAACATTTATCTAAATTTTGTAAATAATGTTCATATTCATATCACTTAAGATTACTCAATTTTTATAAATCATTGTCTTTATATGGCATAAATTATTACCACCCCGTCGTCAAGGGCAATCGATACCTTTTTGGTAATTGTTACTTACGTCCTTCAAAACAGTGTTAAAATGCGTTGTTTACAACATAGGGAGGAGAAAAAATATATTACTACAATTTTTTAGTCTTTAAAATACATGATATGAATAAACAAAAATAAAACAATCTTATGAAAGTAGTCCATGACTTAAGGAAACTCGGTCTTCTCCACAAAATTCTTTATTTTACCCTACAAATGTTAAACAAAACATGTTACTCTGATTTTCTGAAATAGACATGCCAGAAAGAACAAAGCTAGTAAAAAGTGTAATTATAGGCTTTTTAAGTGTTTATTTAACAAAACATAATTTATTCCACCCACGATAGACCTACAATGGTATGCCAATAAGTAAATTGAAATTTAATCATCGCTGCGCATGTCGTCGCGAGCGAGAATGCAAGCAGGGTTGCATAACCTTTTGACGCGACGGACGATTCTAACTTGACATAAAAAGCGGGGAAATTTATACTATTTTTTTGAACGGGACTTTCTAAAAGAAGTAGCTGATATGAATTAGGGCAGTATATCTTTTATATTTATAAAGGATTATTTTCTTGTATCTAATGTAAATCGACCTTCAGCGTCCTCGCAGTGGGACAGAGATAGAGAAATTATGCGCGTTAGTGTATTGGTGTTAGTGTATCGTGATTCTACCAATAAATATAAAACTTAAAAACGTCCAAACGTTTGTTTAGGTTTCCTCAATAACAAAAACAATAATTGTAAAACCACAGAATTTCTTACTAATCAGGTAAAAGGTAAATATTTAGGAAATGCCTTTCTTAAAAAAAAAACAATAAATGTTAAGATACACGGGTATAGACATAATCGTATAATGAACAGGTAATGGGAATTCTATAGAATTACTCAAGGATAAAACTGATGTGTAACCAATTAAAAAACATTACCTTGTTGCTCATCAGAAGAAATTTCAAGTGGCCAGGTTGCAATCGACCCTGGTTCATTTAAAGACATATCATGGGTATGGGTGTACAACGTTGTCCAAAGAACACCATCCCTCGACATTTGAAAGTACCAATTACGTAACGCTGATCGACCATAACCTCTTGCATGCCTCAACGTGTATGCACTGGGAATTATATATAAACCTAAATCTATGCTAAACCAAGATCTTTTATCGTCGTTGGTGTGGCAGTTTAAAGCTGAAGTATCACGTGAAAGAATGTCCTCCAATCTTCCATAGGGTAGGTTTCTTCCATCGGAACTGGTAACAGTTACCAAACCATACTGAGCAGGGTTAACCCATTCCCCACTAGTTTTACCATTGGTACCAATAAAGTAGATTACGCCATTCTCATCAAAATCGTGGTTATGTTTGAACATTTGGTATTTAGGCTCTTTTAATTTTTTCAAAAATTGGAACGTAGATCTGTCAAAATCATACCACTGTTTGGCTACCATTTTAAGTAGGTATCTTTCCAATTGTGCTACTGTAGCCAAAGGTTCCATTTTTAAACCTCTACCGGTTCTATCGATTAATGTGCTATCTCCTTGTGCTTTTTCTAGCCTAAATCTTAGTCTTCGTGTTAAAACCTGTAGACCATAGCCCGAACCGGGACTATCATAAAGATATACGGGCAGTTTTTCAATGCTTTCCAATACTGAGATCAGTTTTTGTACAAGTATCGCCATCGAATTATTTTCTTCTGAAGATTTGTTCTTAACACAATCTTTAAACACTTGGATTCGTTGTTTTTGGAATTTGTTAACTTTGCTTGTTTTAAGTCCTAAAAAAATAAACGCCGTTTATTCGCAGTAAAAATTTTAAGTGTTCCAAATTTTATTCAATTTAGATTTTTTTTAATTGCAAATTTTTTCAATTTAATCAAAATTGAGATATCTGGAATGTTTAGTTTTTTTAAAAATGTTATTTAATCGAAAATTGCCAAAATGTCTTTATGTTTACTTGAAGTATGTTACGCCGGTAATGTCATAGAAAAAGATAAGAAACATATTTTCGGCAAGCTCATTTATTTAGATTAAAAATAGTACAGGACCGAGACCTGATCCTTGGGGTACTCCACAGTAAATTAAATTATTTCAGACTACTTGAGATCTATATTAATAAACGTCATTGGAGGTTAATTGGTTAAAATTTTTGTTTTTTTACAACTATCTTTTCTATCCTCTATAATTTTAGGAGTGAATCGATATTAAAATCAGCCAAAAAACATATAATTTTACAAATAATCAAAAAATAAAAGCAGACTTTTTATTATGTTAAAATTTGAAATAATTTAATGCGCTAGAATTGCCATAATTACGTTTTTAATGTAAAATCGGCGTTAATTCATTACCAATTCATTACGTTGCGTTCTATTCCGCTAAAATATACGTACACGCCGGGTTCACGCGCAACCCAATGCAAATTAAAATTAGAAACGCAAAGACTAAAAAAAAAGTAAGAATCTCCCTAATTATGTATAATTTATGTTTTATCTACCTTGATCCCAATAACTTGTAGAGAGCAAATTTAACAATGCCTGAACCAATCCTGAACTATGCAGTTCATAAGCGCTAACCACTCCGTCCTCTTTGAGAATTTGTGTCAAATCGTCCAGAGCTTTCAGCAGAATTTCTCTCCATGAATTGCCGCCCTCCTTATTGTTACCATAAGAGCACTGTTTTTGACATGCGCGCTCTATTTGTGCCACGATGTTGCCTAGTTTGGCGACAACTCCTCTGGGCTGTGCCTGAGCGGCTCTAAAGTACTGTTCATATATCTGATGGGCCAGATACTTTACTTTCATTTTAGTCGCTTCCGTTTTGGAACGTATGCGCTTTCCTTTTTTGCTGGTCCAGCCAGTAGCAAATTCAGAACCTAAAATTTTAAGAGTTTATTTCATTGTACTTCTAAATGACATGAACTTTTTGTGTCAAATTTTTTTAATAAAAAAAAACATTTGTTGGGTTGCACAAAGCATAACAATAATTAACTAACCAGAGAAGTTTTATTGTGACATTAACGACAGTGGCAGAAATGATATACTCCCAGAGCAGCCTGGTTAATTATGTTTAAAATCTGTCGACCCAACATCAAAGTTGCAAGTCACTCACTGCTTATACAACAATACACTGTTGTCAGTATGTCAATACTGCTCTGCTGTTATTAAATAGTTTTAAGCAGTTTGTAATTGTTTAATAATAATAATAAGTTTATTTTCAATATTTATAATATAATAAATATGTTTATTTATCGTCCTCAATAAACTTTATCTTCAATCCCCTGAAGACGTGCTTGTTAGGGGCAAATCTTAGTATTTTAAATTTTTTAAATCATCACACAAATATTAAAATATTTTTTTAAAAATATTTATTAATATTATATAAAAGTTAAATTGCATATTAATATATTGTGAAGATATTATATGTACCTACTATAAAATTTGAAAAATATATTATTCATAACAATATTAATTAAAACATTACCAAAATTATTTTTAAATTGTTTCCAATATCCAAGCTTTTATTTCAACTTCATATTTTTTTAATAAAATATATTTTTTAAGTTTTGTTAAATAATCGTTTAAATAAAAACATAAATATTTGAATTTTTTTGTCGTATGGACTTTATTAGGTTTTATGGTTATTTCATTTTTGTGACGGGAATTATGATTATGGTTTTTAAATTGTTTAAGATTTTTATTTTTAAATATGTATATTAAGATGTTATAAATGTAAAGTTGTCTAATGTTCATTTTTTTTTATTTCAGAATATAATTTTACTGAAGGATAAAGATAATCTTTATTAAATATAATTGTCAAAAAACCGTTTCTGTAATATTTCTAATTTTTTAACTAAAGTTCTATTAGGCAATCCAACGATGTGTCTAAGTGGCGGCTGGATGGCAAATACTGCTTTTTAAAAAATAATGTTACTGGTGGCATTTAACGGGCGACTCAATGCTTTTTGCCATCCAACCGCCATATTGAATCACGTGGTTTGGATTCCCTAATTTATTCCTCCCCAACCTAAAATTCCGTAATTTAAATGAATTTTAACTTATGCATAATATAATATTTCCATATGTTCTACGTGTAATTTTTTTTTATATTTCTAAAAATTGGTAGTAAACTTCTTAATTTTTTAATCAAATATTTTATGTGAAAATTCCAATTTAATTTATTGTCAAAGATTATTCCTAAATATTTTACTTGATTAGGTAACTATTAAAATTTCAATGTAATTATTTATTTTAATACTGTTCATGTTTTGTGGTATGTGTTTTGGATTTAAAGTAAAATAAAAATAATTAGTTTTATCAAAGTTGCAATAGGATATTATTTTTTTTTGTATCTTTGTATCTTGCTTAAGATTCTGACCCAAAATGGTTAAAATAGTGATTATTATTTGAATATTTAAGAATTTTTACTCGTTGTACATTAATAACAATAAAAAAACATTTACCTAAACTTGTCTCGGCAATGAAGGAATGTTTGGTTCCTCTATTTGACTCAAATATAAAACCAGGCAGATCATCTCTTAGAATGGTAGTTTGCTGTTGCCCATCTGAATTATGTATGTGAATTTCAGCGTCCTTTTTAGAAATAAGTGACCAGTTTCCTACCACAAGTCTAGTGGGGCCAGGCCTTGACAATATAGGAATGGAATTGTTTGTAACTCTGACTGCAGCTCGAGCTCGTTGAAGTTTTTCCAAAAATTCTCCTCTATTCTCTGCAGATAGATAAAAAAATTAGTGTTAGAACATGATATTTACGCTGTGGACCACATTACATTGGACCTTTTATAAAAATTATTATTGGACTTTTTAAACAAAATTTCACCGCACTGCTTAGAACAAGAAAAAATAAAATGTTTACTATTTTAATTATTTACTGCGAAAATAGATGGGCGGTCCTTGATAAAAACAGGCAAACACCTTAAGTCATAGCAAATCAGTCAGTCGACAGCAGCCGAGGGTGTTCTGTTTTTTGTTTCAGCTCAGAGTTGGGAAAAACTGGCAAGCACCAAGCACTTTGGAAGCCCTTGAGAGACCGTTTTGCCCATCTCTGTTTCAGCTGTTCTTTTCCATTTAAGTTATCGACACAAGAATCACATTATAATCGGTCGCTCGACTAGCAAATAAAAGGATTGCGGTTTATGGGATGGCGTATTATAGACATTTTTTTATAAACCGTCTTTTTACGTTTAAAAGGCAACTTGGTAAAAGGTAAAGGTGAATGAAAAATAGAACTGTGAAGTTCTGAAGTTTTTATACTTATTCAATATTAGTCCGATGTTTTGGCTGTCCTATAATCCGGTTTGTTACTTAAGGAAACACTTATAACTTTATTTGCAAGTTTTGTCAATCTCAATAGTAACTTTTCGAACCATTAAAAACATCTTTACAAAAAAACCTGATGGGAGCAAACAGAAGACGAAACGTCGGACTAAAAATCTCGTCACACCTTTATAGGAAACGAAGAGACAGTGAAAATCTAAAATTTGTTATGTATCATATTTGTAAATTATGCCAAAAAAGGTCTCTTACTAATATTTTCGGAGGTTCTAGGATTTTTTCAAATTTCCTAAATTTATGATAGTCGACTACAAATTGTGCAGCTTTGCCGTCATTTAATCTTCCATGTATCTCCTAACCGTTTACCGAAGATAAAGATTGAAGGTGGTATTATTGGGGTCGAAACGTTGCTATTTGATTTAAGTATTGCATTGTTATTTTATGAGATACATGATTACGAAACTGCATTAAAAAATACACCTGATGATGGTACCCGAAAGACGAAACGTCAAAATCAATTTCTGATAAAAAGTTATGGAAAATAAAAAGTGGCAATGAAAAAGTAAAATTAATTTGGGAACATTTCTTTAAATAAAGCTAGGAAAAAATAAAAACAAAAACGATAAATTTTGTGATTTTCCGAATATCTTCGGAAGTACTCGGAATTTTCCAAATTTGTCGACGGCTTGTTAATCGTCTCCAAATTGCGCAATTTTGCCCTAATTTAATCTTGGCTGTGTCTACGAGTTCCAAATGGTAAGCGCCGAATTTTTAACACCCTGTATATTATGGTTTATATCTAAAAACATGTCGATATGAATTTGTACAAAATTATACCTTCCTATACAAATATTATTCATTTTGAATAACAAATTGTTTTATTAAACTTTAAAAAAAGTCCAATTTAATGTGGCGTAAATTATTGTATAACCATACATACAGTATTCTCAGGGAATAATTATCAATGCGTCATAACTTATAAGTCATTAAAATCGTACGAATCAAATCGAGGAAATATGGTCAAAACAACGTCTAATTTCATAAATATTATAATAGATGTGCCTAATGTCCCGATGTACGGGTTCCTAAAATTTTTTGATAGTTTTGAATCAAAAATTTAAGTCTAGTGCAAAGCCAATGCTATCCATAGATTTAATATATCGTTCAAAATCACATTGCACGATAATAAAAGCTCCGAAAATAACTATTTTTACGAATAAACACAGTTTCAAAAAAAAATTATAGGTCAACATGACAAGCACTAGCACGTTTCATTGGCAACGACATATTGCACCATAGAATAGTGCCCGGAAGATGTTGGGTTATGTTTTTAGTCACCTTTATTATTATAATAAATAAAGATGGGGAGTAAATCACGGTGTCGCTTAATCGTTGAACAACGACGAGTAAAGAAACACTGTGAATACTGTATGTTAAAATTTAACAATTGGATATAATTAGTGAGGCTGTATGAGGTAAAAAGTGAGCAATTTCGGAGAGAAGTTCACGTTATTTATTTTGCTAAGTTCTAAAGACCTGCTTCGTTTAGTATATAGGTATTCTATGCGAAGGCACATGTTATTTGTTATAAAGCAGTGTAACAAATAAATACATTTTACACTACATTACTTAAAAATGCAAGCACCAAGAAACAAGGTAACCAATTTGATGCAGGTTTCATTAGCAACACAAACATAAACTAACAAAAATAGTAAGCGTTCTTACCTTCAGTGGTAAGGGAGTCTGCTGTCCTTCCTTTGCCTAAAGCCAAACAAAAATTAACGATCACTTTGGTTACTACACACATGAAAAAGTTAAGTGTATGTGTAAATGATGAATATGTCTGTATGTGTATATGAATATTTCAATTTCTTTTATCGGGTTTCCCGATATTCAAATGAACGAGAAAAATAAAAGAACTTTGTTCAAAAATACGGTGCCACGTAAGGTCAAGTTTGTACAAAAAACAGTACAAATTTTCCATATTGGAATATATAAATGTGGTTGATTCAAAAGTACCTTCACAAACTTCAGGATATGTTTCCAACATTATTTTAAGTGAATAAGTTTTTCTTCTGTAAATAATCTCATCAACCATATCCCGAAGTTTGTCAAAGTACTTTTGAATCACAGGTACGCAAACACGCTTTTAATGGGCATAAAGAGCACGTGATATTCCAGCTATAAACTAAATAAGGAGAAGCAAAATTCCCCGTCGCCCACACGTTGATTTCTCCTTCCACCATCAACCAAAACAACGCAACGTATGTATTTTTTCTTTATTTAATTTATAAAAGCTGCTCGCCGAATCTGTATTCAGGGTGATTCCTAACTTGAAACTTCTTTTTAGCTGTGTATAGAAGGCATTAAATTAAACAACATTTCAAATACCTTTTTTCAAAAACTAAGAAATAATGTACTTACATTTATTTATTACACTATGGATCAAATAAGGTCCTGCCTAACTTAAACATAATCTCGAAGCAGCAGCCGCACTTTGAAGACACTCCCGTAAATTGGCACCATATCTACTAGTTCAATGTTTTCAAATTTTACCATTTTCACGTTTCACCAGATTAAAATTAACCACGCACCCGTAAATTGCATGACTAATAAGACATACACCATAAAGTATAGCAGACTGCGTTTTGATGACCAGACTACTTAGATTTTTTACTTCTGTATCTCGCCTAATTTTAAGTTAAAAAAAAAGTATTTGAAAATGTTGCTTATTTTTATGCCTTCTATACACAGCTAAAAAAGAAGTATCAACTTAGGAATCACCCTGTATAATTTAATATAATAGTCATGTATTCCATAATACTGTGAATAAGGTGTACAATATAAATAGTCAATAATGAATGGTGGGCCAATAAACATTGCTACATTCAAAAAAGGTAAAAGAGAATAAATTTTCTTAATTTTATACATCTATAGGTATCAGCGGATCTCTCGCTGCCCGGACAACAGCATTATTAGCGTTTACACATATTGAATTTCAATGATGTCATAAATGAGTCCGTTCCTCTTAATAATATTTTCCAGTTCGCAAGATTTGAAACCGTATAATTTAACATCAATTTAAATACGTTATAATGAGAAGTTGATCCAGAGAATTCACACCATCGATTTTTTTGCTTCAAATGATTTTATTCCAAACTATTATAATTCATATCATGAAAAATGACAATATAATATAGAAAATGATAACAAACTGTTCCGTTCTCTTTGAAATTCCAAAGTAACATGGTTGCCCGGTAAATAGAAATCCTGGTTCAATTTCCGGATGATTTTAATTTTAGAAAACTTGTTTAATATTGCTAACCATATGTTGAATAAGTGACTAATAGGATCAAAAACTAACATCTTTAATCGTTGCTGCTCGGTCACTTGGCTCCTCAAAACTAAAGGCTGAAAAAATGCTTATCACCCCCAAACTGACAAATGGTAAATCAGGATTTAAAATAAAACTTACCATGTTACATATGTATTTTTTAAATTCAGTTTAAAATCAAACAAAACCAAGTAATTTATTATATTATATAAATGTAACGATATTAAGATATACAGAATGTTATGTAAAATGAATTATTATTTTAATAGGTGACTTCGTGGTTGTTATAAACACTTTTTGTCTTAAAAGTTGGGTAAGGACCTCTTAAATCAGCTGACACGCCAATGGAATAACAATATCAATTCTAATCTTAGCATTTGGTATTGTAATGTTGCCAACATTAGTAAGTTAGTAGCAAAAACAAATTATTTGTACCTAGATGACTTTAAAAAAAATAAAAATAATTAAAAAATATTATAAGTACGGTTTTTGTCAGCGGCCGTGGTTTTATGTAGTTTTCTAAAATAATGTAAAATATTCGCATTTTAGATTAAAAATCAGTCATTTACTTGAATTTAAGTTATTCATTATTATTGCAAGAAAACAATATATCATAATCTGCCACCATTATCCGTGTCTCTTTTATACTGTAATGCGACAACGCTATGCGCTAACTGACGGCAATGGCAGTATGCTAGTTAGTGTAGTAATGGCGATTTAAAATTTGAATCTGCTGTCACAGTTTTAAATAATTTTTTAGTTGTTCTAGGTATCTTTAATGAAAAGTATACCGTGTAACAATCGGTTCGTGGTAAATATTTCTATAGAAAATGTGTGTACTTTCAATAAAAGACTATAAGCAGTTTAAGACAGTTTTTTTTATTTTTCTGATACGTTCCAGCGCATTAACGGGAAGCTTTTAATTGTGTGTCAACGTTTAAATTGCAGATAAAATTTTGAATGACTTGTTTATTTTTTTAAAGCTGTACATTTTGTGTCTTAGATTTTTGAGGTGGGTTTAAGTTTTATTTACCTCTATACAACCAACTATCTAGTTGCCATTTCTTCCATGCGGATGTGTTTATAAACAGGCAGTAGCGTGCAGGACATAAATTTCAAAAGACAAATGAATAATATTTAAGATGATGTGAATTTTCTCGCTTATTACAGAAAGGATATTTTGGGATTTAAGTCATTTCTATAACACCCTGTATAGTATGAGGAGGTCAATAGTCCAGGTCACGTGTTTCCTATTTATTACTTGGTTTTATTTGTCTTTGTTTAATAACTTATTAATCCTCCACGCAGGCAAATTTATCAAATAAATCTGTGTGTAAGCTTTCTTAAGTTTATAGAAGCTTTTGTCGATCTAGGAAAAAAATCAAACAATCTGCAAAGAACTTAAGCAAATAAGCCAGAAAAAAACACATGCGGAGTTAAAAATAAACAATGTGGTTAGACGACCAAAAATAAAAGTGACCATTGTCAAATTATAAAATCAGTACGTTAGTTTGATTGTTGCCAATAAATACACTTGTTGGTATATAACATGTCCGATTAAAAAAAATATTTTTAATAAATAAGCGAAAAACCTGTCGATCAGGGGGGAAACCGAGTTGGGCAACAATGCGAAACGCTGTAATACGGTTGGAAAATCTTATGTATAAAACTTATTTAAGAAGTTGATACTGGGTCAAAATAAGTCAATTTCTCTTAAAAATATTTTCCAGTTCGCAAGATTTGAAACCGTACAATTTCACATCAATTTAAATACGTTATAATGAGAAGTTGATCCAGAGAATTCACACCATCGATTTTTTTGCTTCAAATGATTTTATTCCAAACTATTATAATCCATAACATGAGAAACGACAATATAGAGTGATTCCTAAGTTGATATTTATTTTTTAGCTGTGTATAGAAGGCATTTTAAAATAAACAATATTTTCAAATAGCTTTTCTCAAAAAACTTAAAAATAGGCGAGATACAGAAGTAAAAAATCTAAGTGCGGGCCTGGTCATTAAAACGTCGCTTGCTATACTTTATGTTGTTTGTCTTATCTCTTATTAGTCATGCAATTTACGGGTCGGTGGTGAGTTATTTGGCAATACACTGCGGTGTGTTTTTCTGAAGCAAGTTAATTTTAAATTAGTGACACGTGAAAATGGTAAAATTTGAAAACAATGAACTTGTAGACGTTTTCTTAATGTTATTCAACGGGCAAGTTAGGCAGAACCGTATTAGATCCATAGTGTAATAAATGAAAGTAAGTACCGTATTTTTGAGTTTTTTTTTGCCTTCTATACACATCTAAAACAGAAGTAACAACTTAGGAATCACCCTGTATATTATAGAAAATAATAAAAAATAAAAAAAATTATATAAAAAGATGGACAGATAAAAACTGTTCATAATGCGGTAAAAAAATCGATGCGATTTCTTTATTACTGATTCATTCTCTTTGAAATTCAAAAGTAACATGGTTGCCCGGTAACTAAAGATCGTCGTTCAATTTCCGGATAATTTTTAATTTTGGAAAACTTGTTTAATATTGCTAACCATATTATGTTCAAAATGTATTAAATTTTTTTCTTTAAAAATTACAGAGTAGCGATTTTGTAAGAAATTTGTATCATTATCTTTTCCCTTGTTCTAGTAACGATCGATCGTTTAGCACAAGAAACATACATGATTGCCAGTTACAAAACATCTTCTTTGGATTCTGGAGAATTATTTCTTTATCAAGTTATCAGTTAAATAAATTAAAGTTGCCACTTTTTATCAGTGAACAGTTTCACTACTGTAAACGAATAATGCATTATTGGGTTTAAGCTAGGTTTAATTACTATTAAATCTATAGATTGAGAATTCTGTAATACAGTTTAGTATAATGGATTGGTAGTAATTTCGTATTGTTCAACAACAAAACTAAATATATACCTGTAGTATCGGCACCACCTTCAGGGGATCCGCTAGAATACATAGTTGCCAGTTTGCCATCTAAGATAAAGCGGAACCAACCATTTGAACCATTCGACAGTTCCAACGCTGCGGCGTCACTCCAAAGGTATAGGCAATCTCTTCCTCGACAAATGGACCAATCTCGCCAGTGATAAGCCTTTCCTGGTAAAATCTCTTTGGCGTCGTCAAGACGTTGTTGTTCAATTGGGTCTATAAAAGAAAAAGATCATTTAAAATTATTATTTTTTAAAGAGAATGCATAAATCTATTTATTTCTTGTGGGGGCTTAAATTTTAGTTTGAGTTTATAGTCTATTTCAGAAAGGTGTAGAGTAATAAAAGCTCATTAGATATGCAGTGACTACAGAGTGACCCAACGAATATTTAAGCCACTTTCATAATTTGGCATTGATTTCATTGCAAAATTCTTTATTTTCATCAAGTGCAGGAAGTACCACCCGGGTTTGGGTAAATTTATGGGTTATACCAGTTGTTATCCATTTACAAACACTAAAAATGGTGTGACAAAGGCATGCATTATGTACATAGTATTAGGTACACTTATTTTTTATTAAAAATTATATAAAAAAATACAAAATACAAAAAACACATTATACAGAAATTAAATTATAAAAATATCATAATATTCTTCGTCATCTGAGGAACTGTCACTTCCTCTTGACGTTTTAATTAACGGGTCGACGGTCCGATCGATCATGTGGTCAAGATCCCACATTTTCTCCTCTTCTTTAATGACATGATGAACTGCTTTTCACCAGTTCTCTGGTGTCACTTCCTTAATATCTTGATCAAACAGTAGCTTAAGCTTAACGTCTTTCATTTTGAATGTCACGTTGTCTTGCTACAAATCCTTTTACTTGCGCCCATATAAGTTCTATAGGATTTAGATCGCAATGATATGGCGGTGTGCGCAGCACATACATACTATGAACGGCAGTAGAGTTTTGGACTTGCATTGTCTTTATTTGTTTAGTATCACTACGTTTCAACTGGTAAGCATCTCCGGTCGTCTTCGTCGGGTAGTCAGTATTCACCTGAAGACGACTGGAGAAACTTACCTGTGAAACGTTGTGATTTAAAATATATAAAGACAATTCAAGTCCAAAACTCTTCTACCATTCAAGAAACATCATTGTTTCCTACCTTAAATGTTCTCTTATCACAGAATTAATAATAAATCACATACCTTCTTGTGATGATTCTCCTTCTTCGGTTTCTTGCTGGTCTGGGGGAGCAGCTAACGCTTGTACTTTAGTAAATATACCCAAGCGCGCGAAATGATCCAAAAATATTTTTTGAGCTTTTACCATTAGATCTTGAATAATCGTCAACACTACTGAATGACCCTCTTCGTCTTCCTATAATTAATAAATATGGATGAAACTTATCACTAGAGAAAAAATACTTTTCTGTTAAAAAAGTAAAGCAACAAAACGCAGAATGTGGCTGTTATGCAAGTGGCACACAAAGAAAAAAATAATACAGTTCAGAAGGTCTTTCCACCAAGTTAACTGTCTTGATAACTTATGACTTAATGCTGCCATTCCAGAGGTATGTAAATACATCTAATAATTTCATATAAAATCAACTTAAATTATACACATATTTTTATTTAGGAAGATACATCTTTCTCCTAAGGAAATATTATACAAAAAAAAACTAAATTTCTTTGTGGAGCTTTTATCAATTAAAATGCTTAACTTTCATTCAGTTGGTTATATGCAGTGCTGTCAAAAATGGTAGTGACTTATTCTTCTGTAGAAAAATATTAATAAAAAAGGTTAAAAACGTGAATTTTTGTGCAGTTAGTAGTTAAAACAGTCTGTCAACGGAGAAATGATTTTATATCCACCAATGCATTCGATTTTATTAAATAACTCTGAAATAAAGTACCCATTTATGAAATTTTAAATGATTAAACATATTGCTCTTGTCTCATACAAACATTTGTTTCATTGTTACAATCGTGTTCACAATAAATTTATTTAAATAAAAAAAATTTCAAATATGATTTATAATTTAATTGCTCAATCATAAAAATTATTTTATTTATATATTTATTGGGGATATATTTTACCAAAAGGACATACACAAGAACAATATAAGGTAAAAACTCGCGCACCAGAAATGCAACAATAGCATATTTCATATTATCTTATACAGCGTGTAAAAATGAATAGTTTTTGGGTAACATGTATTTCAAAATTACAGGTAAGGCCGATATTTATACTACTGAGTTCATATCTAAAGTATGTTTAATCATTTGGGTAGTAAAAGGTTAGTTACTATATTGAGGCTATCGGGCTACCTGTTTACAGGTAGATTTATGGCCATCGTGCTCTATTTATAAATATTTTCAAAAACTGAATATAGGGTAGTTATTAGTAATTTAACCAACAAGTACATTAATAATGGCGATTAATGATCGAAATATTTTAACGCGTGAGCGTAGCGAACGCGTTAATGTTCGAGATCATTAATCGCATTTTAATGTAAGAGTTGGTTACAATGTTTTTTCGTCGACCGTATTTTTTACTAAAGTGAAGAAAAACAGTTAACAACTTTTATTTTACAATCCAGATTTCACAATTCTACAAATACTAATGACAGCGGACGACGTTTTGGATTGACGTTTTATTGATTTGTTTGCATGGCTGCCTTTAATTTTAATTACCAAAATCGTGCATTTACAGAAAATCATGCATTAATAGGGGTCATTAATGAATGATTTTGGGAACGTTAATATCGGATGTAAATACACGGTCGACGGAAAAAGTATATAACATTACGTTTCTTATTACGTAATAGATAATTCGGAAATTTTATTTGAAAAGTAAGAAAATTACAAAGAAGTTTAAAAAGTTATTCCGATTTTTAAAAAGCTAATAAATTTAGAAAGAAATCATTCAAATTCTGTGAAATTCGAAAGGAAAAATTGATATAGTGATCTGATGTTATTGAGAAAAATATATGTCGTATAAATAACTAAAATTTAGTTTGCTCTTTATTCAAAATTAAAAAATAAATAAAATCCGCCAAATCTCGCCCAGCTTCAAAAAATAATAACGCGTATACAGGGTGGCCCACGCTTAACACAGGATTTCATAGCATCCGAACTACTTAACTTTTTAACATTTGGTGTGTATAAAATTTCATATGTCTAAATTCAATTGTTTTTGAGATATTGACGTTTAAAATATGACATTTTTAGACTTGGAGAATGGTTTTCACCTTCCTATCCTAGTTTTTAATTATCTATTTAAAAGATACAACTTCTGGTTAAATGTGGTAAACAAAAAAAAATGGTTATACGGTTTAACATGTTAAACCGAAACCTCTAACTTTTAGATAGAGAATAAAAAGCTAAGATAGGGAGGCGAAAACCATTTTAAGATTAACGGTTCCAATATTACAACCTATCAAAAGTATTTTCGTAATTTTTATAGAAGCATAATTTAAACAAAAATAGCTTGTCGCCTTAATGTAAAATTGATTTTTTTTCTTAATTTTAGTGTTTTTTGAAATGTAAAATAACTTTATAATAGCAAGAAACATATTTTATACAAAAATTATTTTCCTGTAGCCAGTTTTTGAAAATATTCATAATAAGCATACATCTGATACATACAGGGTGTTATGGAATTCACGCATTATATTTAAATAAAAAACTCTGCATAATTTTTTAAATTTAAATTTAAAAGTTTGGTAAGGACCCCTGAATAAAACCGAATATTCCGCACGCCCATGGGAAAGGCACAGCCTTCTCGAGTAAAAGAGACGGAAAAAGCATAACCGACTGGAGGGAAAAAGATGGAAAACGATATCGGATTTTCCATCCTAACATGATTACGGGACGTGTGCAATGAACTCTTCAATAGCGGCGCCAATAAACAGATGGTTAATTTGCTTGCTTATATACAGTGTCTACTTAAGTTGGCAACTAATGGGAAACTTTTTTATTATTAACTTAACGAAAAAAAGTTATTTTTCATAAAACGTTCCGCATGGTCCAAAACCTAAAATGCAACCATCAGATGTTAAATTTTTTCGGTCGTATACGAGGTTTGTCAAAGAATATGAATTTTGCCCAAGAGTAAAGCACCTTTATTTGTGACAATATCGAAAACTCTAATTATGAAAAGTTGTTCGGAAAGTAAAACTATAGTTTAATATGCAATCACATCCTTCTACTTTTTCTCAAATTACGGATACCGAACATTTATCTTTTTATTTTTAAAAAAAAACTTAAGTAGAAGGATGTAATTGCATATTAAAATATAGTTTTACATTCCCAAAAACCTTTTATAATTAGTTTTGGAATATTGTCAAAAATAAAGGTACTTTACTCTTGGGCATAATTCATATTATTTGACAAAAACCTCGTATACGACTGAAAAAATTTAACATCTGAGGGGTCTAGTTCCAAACTGTACAATATCCACTTTAAAGAAATTTCCAGAAAATGAAAAAAACCTCTAAATTAAATGTTATTCCTTTTTTTTTAACTTTAAGTATTCTTTTGAGATGTAGTCATTATCTATAGACATTTTGTGAAGTTATAGAAAAAAAAAGTTTTTCTTGGCAAACATTTTTACAAAAAATAAATGGAGATTGTACGTTATGAAACTTAGATTGTTCACTTTGAAAATAAAATAATGCTTTTTAACTCAAATAACAATTTTTATTTAGACTTAAGTAACAAACCTGACTTAACTGCTACGTTGAATAGACTTTAGAAGAATAATGATAATAAAATTATTTCGAGTTATAACCTGTCAAAACAACACGTAAACCGTTGATTTTAGCGCGAAAGAAATATAACTCACTTTGAAAGTAAGTGCATAATAAGGTATTATTATGCATTGGAGATTGTACGTTTTACTTTAATTAACGAATTAGGAGATTGTACAGTTTGAAACTAAAATATTGTTGGAGATTGTACGGTATGGAACTAAGCCAAATATTTTAGACCAAAAATAGACTGGAGAATAACCGTTTTGATACAAAATGATGGTTTATTGTAATTCAGCGCTAAAAATTACATCTGAAGCGCCATCTACCTCATTTTTGTTAAAAACTGGAGATTGTACACTTTGGAACTAGACCCCTCGGTTGCATTTTAGGTTTTGTACCATGCAGATCTTTTTTTGAAAAATAACTTTTTTCCGTAAACTTAATAATAAAAAAGTTTCCCATTCGTTGTCAACTTAAGTAGAAACACTGTATAAAGTGAAATTTTTCAGCATCGGATTTACAAGGTTAAATAGAATGCATCCATAATACCCTGTGCAGAAAATTTGACCACTTCCCTTAAAGAAATCCCAAAACAGTACGGCGCCGATGAAAGATTTAACAGGGAAAACTTTTTTTTTGATTTATTCATTGTCACCCGCATTGCTTTGATAATAGGTAAGACATAGAGCTTCGAGTCAAAGTACAAACTGAAAAAATAACTCAAACTATTTGTTATTCAAGATGAGTTAACTATCGGAAACCCTTCCAGTTATAAAAGCAGGAATTCGATCTTTTTACACTTAAATAAGTTTTTAATAATCTTTTGGCAAGAATAAAAAGATTTAACAACTGTATGTATACTAGTCATACATTTGAAAGAAAATGCTTTAACTAACATTAAATAGTAAATCATTACCATTCAGTAACAACATTTTCATAGTTAATCATATAGGGTTTTAAAAATATAATTTAAGTTCTATAATTAAGGAAATCAATGGATATTTTGAATTATACTGGTGAGAAATGCGCGATGGACGTTGAGCGATGAAGAAAATAAATTTATCTTAATCTAAAAAAAATGTTGTATATGCGCATGCTGTTTATGTCAGTTTACATGGTACAGGATGCGCATTTGCAACTTCATATTTAGAATGAGATAAACCTAGTGTATTTAGGGCGTACGCAACAAGGATGGTTCACTTACACTCTCTACCAACGGGATATCCAGCTACAGTATACTCACTTACAAATAATAAAGTATATTGCTTGAAATAATATTTTCATCGCTCGCCGCTCAACGCACACCGTTCGCCAGTTTACTACACACGGCCTAAGGTACAGTTTGCCCCCTAAATTTGCCTAAAAGCATTATTAACGTGCTTTTACGTTTTTTATGGAAAAACTATGACAATATTAAAAGTGTAGAAATCATCAAATCCCCGCCACCTTAAAAGTAAAGCAGCAAATGCGGTAAGCAACTTATCAAAACTCAACAGAAAACTGACCAGAGGGGAATAAGGTATTACAGCACGCCTATCATGCAGGTAGGCGCGCATTGTACGAACAAATAAGCTGAACGGTGTCGACTGAACTACGGGAGAACTGCGAGAGGAGCCGGGCCAGCAATAATTCATCTGTAATGATAATATTGGTCTCTATTATAAATAGCCCAATTACATTGGTTTTTTTTGCTGCTAAACCCCTGCTGGATTTTTGCATGCACCTTTATTTTAACTTTATAAATAAAGTACAAAAAAATATTCATCGATACCGGGATCGGTTCGAAGGTTATTCAAGGTCAAGGAGCATGAAAATTGGTACTATCACTGGTATAGTCTATTTCAGAAAGGTGCAGAGTAATAAAAGCCAACGAATATTTAAGCTACTTTCATAATTTGGTATTGATTTCATTGCAAAATTCTTTATTTTCATCAAGTGCAGGTAGTACCATCCGGGTTTGGGTCAATTTATGGATTTTGCCTATTGTTATCCATTCACAAACAGTAAAAATGGTGTGACAAAGGCGTGCATTATGTACATAGTATTAGGTACACTTATTTTTTATTTATCATTATAAAAAAATACAAAATACAAAAACATATTTTACAGAAATTAATTTATAAAAAATCATAATATTCTTCGCCATTTGAGGAACTTTCATCTCCTCTTGACGTTATAATTAACGAGGCGACGGTCCGATCGATCAGGTGGTCAAGATCCCAAATTTTCTCCTCTTTTTTAATGACATGATGGACTGCTTTTCGCCAGTTCTCTGGTCACTTCCTTAATGGCTTGATCAAATAGGAGCTTAACTTCTTTTATTTTGAATGTCGTGTTGTGTCTTGCTACAAATCCTTTCACTTACGCCCATATAAATTCTATAGTATTTAGCTCGCAATGAAATGGAGGTTTGCGCAGCACAGTTACACTATGTTTTTCAGCTATATCTTCCACGGCATATTTCATAAAACGATGTTTGTGTAAATTTGCCATAGCTAATAGTTCCTTCTTTATCAAATTATCGTCTTTTTTTCTTTGGTTAGTTATCATAAATAATTTAATGCACAAAATTTACCTGCCTATGGCCGACACCGAAATTGAGCCGAACTGGACGGAATTTCCCATTTTATTACTCTACACCTTTCTGAAATAGACTATAACTATTTATCAACCGAGAATCATAGTTAGAGCGTTTTCACACGACACCATTTATCGCGCGCGATTTATGGTCGCAATATTGCTTTTACACCAAATTATGTGTTTTCTAATGAGCCATTTTCACACACAAGCGATATTAGAGAACACATAATTTTGTGTAAAGCAATATTGCGACCATTTATCGCGCGCGATATATGGTGCCGTGTGAAAACGCTCTTATAGTCGGATCTGGTCTTATCGTGCGGGTCCTACGATTCAAGAAAGACATACTCTCAGTTTTTGTTTTCTTTACTTGCGTTTAATTTTACCCTCTAAATAAAATACGTAAGATAAATGAGACAGACTTATTCCTTTTTTACATGAAAAAAAAGGATATATGTATATTTACTTTCCAGCGATTCTAAAAAGCTTATAATAGCACCAGCTACGTTTTATTTTAAATATGCCAGTTTTGTGACTTTGACAGTTTGTGACAAAATGAAACAATTTTCTGGGTTTTTGCATCCCCAATAAAAAAAAATGGTACTTAATCTGATAAACTATTACGAAAATGAAAGAAAAAGTGGAAATTCGCCAACCAATATTCAGGAAACAGTAGCCAAAGCACTGGGAATTAGTTTAAGGACTGTGCAGAAAATTGTGCATGAAACAAAACATAACATAATACCCAAGAATACTAAAAAGTGTAAACGAAGAAAGCCAAAGACTGAGGATGTAAGCGAAAATATTAAAATTGGAGTTCGAAATGTGATCTACGATTTATACAAATCAAAAACCAATGTAACTCTTCCAGTTTTACAAAAAACATTAAAAATTCGGGGTGTTTTGGAAATTGGACTTGAAGCGTTATCAAAATTATTAAAAAATTTAGGTTTTCGCTATAAAAAAGACTCCATTCGAAGACGACTCAGATGACGAGGACTTTTCAGATTTTATAAGTGACGATGAGAGTTTTTAGGCTATAATATTATAAACGGTGTTTTTCGTTTACATTTTTTAGTATTCTTGGGTATTATATTATGCTTTTTTTTCATGCACATTATTCTGCATAGTCCTTAAACTAATTCCCAGTGTTTTCATTACGGTTTCCTGCATATTGGTTTGCGAATTTCCACTTTTTCTTTCCTTATCGAAATAGTTTATCAGACTAAATGCCATTGTATTTTTAGGTTTTAGTAGTAAAATTGTTAAAATAAATTGCACTGTTTATTATTGTCGTTTTTAATTAAAGGGTACAGTAGGTAAATGTATAATTAACGATTATATAATTTTTTTGTAACTTTTTCAACTCCCCTGTACATAATTTTTACAAAACTAATAATATTAGGTATATGTGGCTATCTTCGCGATAGCTAAAATAATGAAACTATTTTTCCTTTCTTCGGTATATTTGTAAATAATCTCACAACATTTTGATAGCCTCTGTGTTGTCTGATTTGACGCATATGATCAGTGACCTTTGGACCCGCACGTTAAGACCAGATCTGACTATATTATAATTTTCTTCATAATAGATTGAATACATTTCTTACACTTTTATTAACCATAGTCAAGTTATGCAGTCCGCAAGGTATAAACTACAAGAAATATAATAATACAAGAGCTATAGATTGGATTCAACGCCATCTTTAGATGTAGAGTAAAGATTGTTTTCCCAAGAGGGAAGAAGGAAATAAGGGGACTACTTTAACAATATTTATAACGCTACAATAAAGTTTTTCGTAAAATTCCAGCTGGATTTTAGTTGTTTCGAAGATACTACCTTATTTTGTTTTATAGTCTTAATAAGGCGGTTGTTTTTTTTACCTATTTCAAATAAACTAACTCCAAATCTTCGTTAAATTAAAAATTATATAACCTGCAGAATGACAGCATATTGTCAAGCATTGAATAAAATAAAACAACTTCGCTTGGTTTAAATTTTCAAGATTTTGCGAGTATCATTTTGCCATAGCTGATTCTGTCAGGATCGCTACCACAGTATCGAGCTTAAAAAACGATTAGAGGAAATACTGTTGTTTCCATCTTGGCATTATTTCAAGTCACCCTTGGTGGCGTCGCTCCCATTAGGTAATATACAGGGCGTTACTTAATGGTACCTACTAATTTAATGGGTGACTCCTTGATCATTTTTGAGTTGAAAAGTTTATATAAACATTTATTCTAAAACGCTTAGTTTTCGGTATAGGTACTTAAACTTTTTTTCGGTTTTTATATATTCTTTTATTTTTAATACTAATGGAGGAAAAGAAGAGGGAAAAAGCCATTAGCTGGTGCTTAAGATAACATTAAATGCATTTCCTCTAGTTATTTTTCTTACTCGGTGTATATGAAGACCTGAATACGAAAAAGGGATAAGCAACACATTTTTAGATTTTAGTTTAAATACAAAAAGTTTTATTGTTGGTAATAAAACATGTCCAATCGATGGTCTCCAGTTTTAACCTGATGAAAGGCAATTTTTTAAACAAATACTTTCACACGATGAATTAATTAAAATTAAATTCTTTTAACTGGTTAAATTTTTCTTGTTCTGAAAGAAACATGACACTGCAAAATTGTCTACAAAGGACCCATCACAAAGCTTATGGGAAATGGATTTCGGCTCATTTTTCTAAATTTTTAGTATTTCGTAGATTTTGACAGCCTGATTAAAAGTGTCCATGGCTGTAATTCAATTCCATGGCTAGTTTTTGAGTTATGACCTTTTAAAGTTGGCAACTTCTTACTTTGAGATTTCCTACATTGTCTGGAGTTTTCACTTTTTTCTTAAAAACTGTTAACTTTTTTATTTTTCTTTATGGATGGAAAAGTAGGCCTTAAGTTTTCTTTCACTTGTATAGAAATAAAATATGCACTGGATGTTGATAATTTATAGGCGGATGAAATAATTAATATTATTTAAAAATTATGAAACTCCAAAAAAGAATTATTACCCATTTTTTGATTTTCGAAAAAAAAACAGCTAGATTTTCTACATAATTTAATATATTGTAGTGCATAGAAAAATAAATGGGCATAGGTTGATGTAGAGTACATTGCCTGGTATTTTATTTCATAATTTTTTAAAAATTTACCTGACAACGTAATAAACGACTTTAATTTCTATGTTATAATTGATTCAACAATTTATTATCCAAGTTTTTTAACAATAATTATTTCAAATTCTTCAATGTTAACATAACCCCTGTTCCTACTACTACTCCTCCCTACGCCATATTTTTGTATATCAGCCATAACAGCCTGTTAACTTCTTATGGGCGTTATGTATCTTGTACCGGGTGATTCATTAAATTAGACGGGCAGGGTGGTCATTTCCAACAATTTTTATTAAACAAAATTTTTCATTATCAATGTTAATAAAAATAATAAATAGTAGAGCTAATTTAATTTAATTATTTTAATAAAGAACGGTGTGCCAGAGGAGAAAAACGCAAGAGACCATTTTTATGCAGAATTGACCAGGCTAATCCGAAATAATATCCACATGGAAAAATATCAGTGGCGTCCCACTTTTTTTCTAAAAAATATTCTTTATTTAAAATTTTAAAAATTATTCTATTCGCGATAACGCTGAAACGAACGGAGATATCGAGCTGCAGTTTTAATATTTTTTCTAGCAAATTTTATCTACTTATCGATTATGGTATCATAATTATACCGTATGATTTATTATTTCGGAGTAAAATCAAAAAATGTGTTATTATTACAAATTGCGCCCTCTAGCATTTTTTTTGAGAACTATTATGGACAACTAAATACGATTGGTGAAAGTGCATACATTTCTCTTCCAAACAGTCTTTAGTTTGCTAAAATCGGATAAGTCGTTTATAAGTTACAGCGATTTAACTGATTACACTTTCAACAGCTTCCCCCCTCTTATTAAGGTCGGTACGCCAATGAGAATAGGACCAAAATGATGCATAATTGTCCAAGCTTTTTAATGGTGTTATCAAAGATATACCTTAATGGGGAATTTTCGAAGATATGTAAACTTTTATAATTTACTCTTCAATTACGCCCTCTTGCGGCAAAATGCGGAACTTAAAAATTATTTCCAGGATTTTCTCATGGCCACTTTAGTTATATTTTTTTTTCCTGAATTTCTATGCCCAGTAGTTTCCAAGATATGGCCGCTCGTCACCCTTAATGAATCACCCGGTACAGTATTTAATCTGAGGATTTGACTACTGTGATTAGCCCATCCAGTCATTTAGTCTAAAGGAGTGTGCGAGTAGAAAAAAATATTTAAATCAGTGTTATGTAAAAAGTCACTGATGCAGAAACTGGAAGGAGCATGCACAACTACTATTCCAAAATATATAGCAATTGGTGCATGGATTTTAATGTAAATGTAATTTCTTTCTATTTGGCTATTTTTAGCTCAACAATATGAGAATTGAAAGTTCTTAGTTCCTTTTCTAACTATTTTTTTAAAATCCATATAAATAAATTTTATAATTATTTAAATTTTTCAAGATTTTGAAAATTTGCAGAAAACATTAAGTGTACTTTTGTGTTTGTTCACATCTCATATTCAGGTCTTCTTATTTACTAAGCAAAAGTTATGGTATTTTGTCTAAAGCAGCTATTCGGGCAAAAGCAAAATATCTTCTGCCCATTTTTTGAAATAAATCAGATCAGTTATAGAAAACGTGTATAAAAAGACATACATAAAAAACAGTGTGCTTTGGGAACTTGTAGATTTTCCAGAGTTACAAGCTATAGTTAGTAAACAACCATCACAATCAATTTTACGGATAAACCGGAAGATTAATATGCCAACTCTAGTTCCTCTAGTGATATAATAGGGATTATAATAGTATTATTATAAAGGGTAAATGTTTTAAATGTAATAAAAACGGCAACAAGGAATTAATCCATTACTTGGAAAAATCCAAAACAAAGATATCATTTTTATTTAAGTTATTTTTTGCATTTCCGAGAATTTTACCCTCCATTCAGGATTGGACGGACTAAATTTTTTTAAATATAAACACATGTATTGTGAAAGCTCGGAGAAAACGATATGATAATTGGAGTGCAACCCATTATTTACTTTTGAATTTCTATTACCTGATAAGCGGGAAAAAAATGTGATTTCTTAAATAGTTTTCTTAATGTAAATATTCACCATTTTTTCTTGGCAGAACTTTGGCTATAGCGAAATTAATTTGTAACATTATGTACCTTTTCTACAGTGTGTCCAAAAAAGTATGCAACATATGTAAAAGTTTTTTATTACCGATTTCTCAGAAAATTTTATTCTTGATAAAAGTTGGTGCATGCCTTGAAACTATAAATGCATATTTCACATTTCACCTGCGGCTAATAGTAAGGAAGTAAATGCCATTTTTTCGGAATTGCATTAAGAGTAAAGTACATTAGTTATAAGAAATACAGCAAAATTTTATATGGAAATGTTATTGCAAATTAAAAACATAGCCCAAATACGAAATTTGAGTTACGTGTCTCAATTTTTATTTTATTTTTCTAATCTCTAATTTCCCCTAAACGGTGCGCCGCTGGTCGATTTTTCGTTTACAATGACAAATAAATTAGTAGTTATTTCCAGTACTATGAATAGGGTTGAATTTTATTATAATTTAGTTTCGAACAGAAGTTGGCTAAAATGTGTTTAAGTAGGCGTGCAACACGCTTATATCTAAACCGACCCGGTTCATTGAAAAGTTTTTAAAAGTTTACAACTACTTAATGCATTTTTATTATAAACCCACGTTTAAGTTATTTGATAAATATATTAAACTTGCGTAAACGAAAAATCGACCAGAGGCGTACCGTTTAGGGGAAATTAGAGATTAGAAAAAAATAAATAAAAATTGCGACATGTAACTCAAATTTCGTATTTGGGCTATGTTTTTAATTTGCAATAACATTTCCATATAAAATTTTGCTGTATTTCTAATAACTAAGGTACTTTACTCTTAATGCAATTTCGAAAAAATGGCATTTACTCCCTTACTATTAGCCGCAGGTAAAATGTGAAATATGCATTTATAGTTTCAAGGCATGCACCAACTTTTATCAGGAATAAAATTTTCTGAGAAATCGGTAATAAAAAACTTTTACATATGTTGCATACTTTTTTGGACACACTGTATTGTTATTTTTAAGATTTCGTGGGTTCCGTTAATTTATCTGGTTTGTCAGGTAAGCTTGAAGGTGACCCCAAAATCTGGCAATATTGCTGTCAATTGGGGCTCTTTACCGGGTGATACAAAAAAGTTAGAGAGAAGATTAAATACAGAATTTTCGCTTTGTTTTTTTAAAAACATATTGCGACATTTTTCTCGAATAACTCAATTTCATATTATAACGTAAGTTGAAATACACTATTTTAACGTTTCCATGGTCTACTCTGTACCACTTACCTTGTTTTGACAAAGTTATGGACAATTACCGAAAAAATGATAATGTGTGGTGATGTCATTCAAGAGAAATTTTTCTATAGAATTTAAGCATTGAATACAAATGACAGGTTTCCATTTAAAATTTAAAAGTTTACTTTCTCTTCCGGTTAAACCAGAATTGGGGTTTGAAGGTTTGAATTGGCCGAAAAATGACAATTTACACACTTATTAACTCTTCAAATGTTTAAATCTTTACTTTTAGAATAACGAAAAATATTGGGGGGTAGTAGCACTTTCCTGGGTCACCAGATATACACCGGTTTCGAAAAACGTGCTTCAAATATTCTCGAACATTATGACGAACTAATAAATATATGCATCTTAATGAAATTGTTCATAATTTTTACTGTCGACAAGTTTAGTCAGGAAAAAAATTGGTGAATATTTCCAATAAAAAACTATGTAAGAAACCACATATTCTAAATTTTTTTTCGCTTATCACGAAACAGAAATTCTAAAGTAAATAGAGGTTTATATCAAATTTGTATGCCCTTTTCACAATATCAAAATACATGAAGTTACATCTGAAAAAAAGTCAGGTTAATCAAACGTGTGGGTGTAGCGGGAATAAAGGACATGCGTACTGAGAACCACTGTTTATTTCTTTGGCGACGTTTCGATGATGATTTTCATCTTTCTCAAGCCTCGAAAATTAAAATGTGGCAGCTAAGATGTTTAGTTTTTAAAACAACATATCACCCGTACTATGGAAACTCTCCATGGGAAACACAAAGACAATGTTTTCTCAATATTGACTCACTGGTAAAAATTTTTCTTTCTTAACTTTAGTTTATGTATGCAAAAATTTGATAGAAGTGCTAAATTAAAGTATTATTCACAATATTATAATATTAATTATTCATACTTTAATTTAGCACTTCTATCAAATTTTTGCGTACATAGACTAAAGTTAAGAAAAAATTTTTTTTACCAGTGAGTCAATATTAAGAAAACATTGTCTTTGTGTTTCCCACGGAGAGTTTCCATAGTACGGGTGATATGTTGTTTTTAAAACTAAATATCTTAGCTACCACATTTTAATGTTCGAGGCTTAAGAAAGATGAAAATCATCATCGAAACGTCGCCAAAGAAATAAACAGTGGTTCTCAGTACGCATGTCCTGTATTCCCGCTACACCCACACGTTTGATTAACTTATCAAGGACACTATGGTCATATCACTTTAACTTGAGAAAGATGACACAAAAAACAATTGAAGAAAAATTAATTCCATTGGGTGAATCCATGGCCAAATTAAACGGTAACATATTTGTCGAATTAGCCGTTTTCCTTTTACTCACAGAAGAAAAAAGGGTTTGTTCCTTTTACTTATAGAAAATTTTAAATGCCATTGAAGACATCAGGTTTATATCTATCTTTTTCACATTTGACATTTTGCATAATACGAGACAAAAATGACTATAGTTATTGTGAAAAACGAACAATGTGTTGTTTTGTACCAAAGCCATTGTGATCTCTTGGTTTTCAGAAGTGTTTTCTTGGTTGCCTACTTTCGCTAACAAAAAAGCCCAGTTTCTCAACAAAATAGCTTTAAATTCATTTAAAAAATACTTTTTGGGAATGAATATTAACTTTTGAGTATTCGTGATGGTAAAGTTTTTTAAAATTAATTACATTCTTTTCCAATTTACAGTAATAACATGGCACCGTTGTAACCGTTAGAAGTGGCAATACTGTAGGACATTTTTCTGACAAGCCGATATGACATTACCTCAAAAGTCAAAAATATTATTCTTCTTCAAACCTTATAATTTTAAATTTTATGTGTTTTGTTCTGGTTTTATGGACTTGTCTTAATTTTCTAACATTTAAGGACTATTTACCAGTTTAATTTCTATTTCTGTTGCATATAATAAAAGTTTTAAGGTCGATTGGGGCCCTGTTGAATATATCAGAAAATAATGTAAATAAGTGTGTTGGAAAAGGATTTACTTACAACAAAGGTAAATACAGATTTTCATTTTGTTAGATTTACATTATTTTTATGCTTTAAATGTTCTAGAAATTGTACAGAAACAAGTCGAAGACTGGAGATTTTTTAAATAAGTGAACAGTTAAACATAAAAACCACTTTAGAGGTAGGTATTTACATGTGTTAAGTGTTAAGTCTCATATCTTCAACTCTGGCACCATTTTGATCACTCTTTCAGGAAAAAAATTAATAAAAAACTGGTGTATGCATGCATAGGATCTCTGAAATTATTTTTTTTTATCCTATTTTTGGGGGTTGATATGGCCACAGCTAATAAGCACTGATTTGAGAGCTGTAATGAAAAAATTGTATTGTATAATGTATAAGAATAAATAAATAAATATTGTTCCAATATGATGTGCTCTATGCAAATATTTCAAGTTATGGACGCAATATTAAATTACTAACTATTTTACACTACACAACTTTTTTTGATATCAGCTTAAAAACACATTAATTAATATAATATTCTGCATAATAGGTATATACTTTACATTAAGATCGAACCACAAACCCGAAGAAATAATAATTTTTTTCTGAAAACCCCTATTTGAAATGTAATTGTGCTCAATATAACCTTTTAGAGTTTATCATGTCAGTACATGTATGTCTGTTATGTCCTGGTACCTATATGTTTGTCAGCAACTGCACTACCAATTTAATTTTTTTTTATTTTATAGAAAAGATTCCATGATGGTTACATACAAGATGACATGTAAAAACTTTAAAATATAGTGTTTCAGATCACGGACAACACATCTTATGGGAAAATTTGTGTAAGTTATTTATTTACACCAGGAAATCTATGGAAACCCATCGGGATAACATAAGATTAATTAACTTAATGCTGACAACAGTTACTTTTCAATAGCTTTGGGAGTCCCATATGAGATAGTAATAGTCCCTATATTTCCTTCCTACCCAACATCAAAAATACTTGCACATGTTCTAATTCTAATTTTTTATCAGCTTTTTAATTAGAATTGCATGTTGCAGTGATGTTACAAGAATTTTTATTTTTATTATTAGTTAGCAGGCTCTTAGATGTTTTCTTGACATACATTTGTATCTGACAATTTTTTTTTCTGTTTTAGGAAAACAACTCACAGTTAAAATGATTTATTGATAAAACCGAGGATAAAACGATATCTATAATTCCAAAAAAATCAATATCATTGCATGTCAATACAATGACATGGTGAAAATAATGGGGAGACTAATATCAGGTTGCATAAAGAATTTTCATAATAAATAACTAACCAGCCACTTTGACGGTGGCATACATGATATTGGCAGAAATACTTTTTTCACAATCACATAGATCTGGTTGGCAAGTTTGATTGTGAGTAAATTATGCCTACCAATGTCATTTATGTCAGAGTCAAAGTTGCTGGTTAGTTAATTGTTGTTAAAAATCTTTGTGCAACCAAATATATAAGTTTTAAATACACTAATTTGATTTTCAAAACCCATATATCTTCATCAAAATTCAATCCATTCCATTTTCACTTTAATGGGTAGGCTGTCTTTTGGACCACTTAGTACAATGTGTGTTACTTCACTTTATGTCTTTTTTATACAGCGTGATCGTTAATAGTCATAGTCAATAAAAAAAAATTTGAAATTTGTTTATTAAAAAAAAATAATTTCCAAAAATCGTTATTATTTTTTTAGAACCATTTATGAAAAGGAAAGACCTATCGTCGTGACAAAAAAAAGGCATTTGTGGACTAATAAATTACTAATTTGGGAAGCACAAGGAAGCATGTTTATAGAATATGTTGTGTGGACATTCAGAGACGAGCCGCCTTAAGGCGAACGTCTAGGAGTAGGGATACAATTTCCTACTAAAACGATAGTACAGTGCGCACAAGCCCTCTGTCTATTACTCCATTTTAACGTAGTATGTCGAATCTGTGATATTATATAGTGTTCTGCGAATAAATTTTTTATACCGAATAAACTGTGTCTACTTTCAACAATAAACCACCGGGCACGTCTAAGACATAACAGAATATATACTGACTTAAACACAGGACTAACGTTCTTGAAGAAGAATAAAACAGAAGGCTTCCTATTAGATAAGGACCCTCTGGTACTTAAGTTCAAAAGTCATAATTGTGAAAGTTCGAGTAATATTTATTTATAAAGATTTTAGTAGAGTCATCGAACAAATATATTTTTTTAAATAGTACTTAGTTATATACAATTGCAACTTAAGCAAACTTAATTTTAATCCTGATTTCTTCATATATAACAAATATAGGGTGTATTAACATAAGAAATGTACTGTAAACCTAAAACTGAAATATATTTGATTTGTATACATAGATTATTATTTAATTGTCTAAATAAACTTACCTATTTTGAAAAAGGAGAAAAAGTATAATGTAAGAATAAAGTATTGTTTCAGTTTGATTTCTATCAATAAAGAATTTTTTAAAAATAACTATGCTAGAGAGACTGCTAAGTGTAAATAAAAACATAGTCTTATAGTTTTAATCATGTTTTAATATATTAGTACACAAACACATTGGATTGTAAGTATTAACGTTCATACATTTATTAGTTGACTATACTTATAAAGATTATTTTATTTTTCCCATATTTGTTAACCATGCTCCCTAGGAATACTTTTTTCTCAAAAGTATTAAGCCGTAATGCTTATACGTATCTAGATATTTTAAAATAAACCATAGAGTATAAAATATTACTAACCTAATTAATTCCTGTAAAATAGAAAATGGTCTAAAAAAACTCACAAATTATTATTATTTACCAATAGTAAGAGGTAGAACCGATGAGACTATTCTGTTATCACATGTAAATATCACAGCGTGTAATGGACGAATGAGCTGTTCCATTGTTTAATGTCTCTGTCAAGTCTATTCTTAAATTGGTTTATTGGGGTTGCATTGACTGTGTCTTCACTTAGTCGATTCCAGTTGTACACTACACAGTTCGAGAGAAAGTTTCTTTGTAGAAGTTTGGCACATCTTTCCTTTGATAACTTCTTATTAATCCACTATATTTTTGTTAATTCAAGCAACACATAAATACGTACTTATATAAGGGTAAGTGCATTTGATGCATTTTTCTGATATTCTTGACTAAAATATTGTTTTTAACAAACTTAGTTGGGTTTAAACATGGCTGTGAAATTAAAATGCAGTAATCTTTCTCTTATAAAACTGTCCAATTAAGTTGTGTAGTAGAAACAGCTTTTCTTTGGAGTATTACATAGGTATATAAAGGTTTTAATTCTGCTTTCATCATAACATAGAGGTGTCCAATTTATATTAATTCTCGCACTAAAATCACTTCTTCAATGAAATTTAGGTATATATTAGTTTTCATTCTTCTGCTCTCACCATAAAGGGTAGGTTTCCAGTCTCTTTATCAGCTTATTAAAAACCAAAACATTATTTTGCCACTCAAAGCAAAGAAGTTTTATTTATCCATAACTGGAACATCGCCAACATTTAGGTATTTTCAACTTAAATTTAATAAACTGACCGGTCAAAGGGCATAGATAACTAAACACATAATCTACAAATGTTTTTAACTATAATTTTCACTCAAATGTACGAATACCACCGAAGAAAGGTTTTAATTACAGCAAAATAAAAAATAAACAAATCTGACAGAATTGTCACTTTTTGAAATGTACCCTAACCTCACTTCTCTAAAGTGTCAAGTAAAATTTAATGCGTGTTTAATGGGTTTCTGTCATCTTTCTCAAGTTAAAGTGATATGACCATAGTTGCTTTCTTCATAAAAAAAGTCAGGTTAGTTTCCTAAAATCCACGGAAAAAGGGTAAAACTCACGTAAATGCAAAAAAGGACTGTTAAACAAACCAGTGTTTATTGAATTTTTCAAGAAATGGATGGATTCTTTGTAACCAAACTTATTTTAGTTAAAAGATTCACCCTGTATATTAAATCGAACAGCAGACAAAAATAAAAAGAGTTTTCAATTCGATCTTGTCACAATTCAAACAAATACACTTTCAAAAGTACAAAATTGAAATAAGAAAAGATCCACAAGTACATAGAAAAAGGCACAATACGTATTTTTGTGTATATCTGTTAATACAGTTTTATTATAAACATGCTTTTTATGTAGTTCACAGTATTCTAAGTAAATTAATTTTCCAGTGTTTATTTGTACTTCGTAAAAGATAATAATGTAAATTCATATCGCTAAAACAATGGAACATCGCTACTACCGTTTCAAGTTTAAAGCTTAAAAAACAGACAATGCTTTAAATATAAAAAAATAAAAATAGGGAAAACTGTGACAAAATAATATTTAACTTAAAATAAAAACAGTGCGTGAAGCCAAAAAAAATATTTTTATAACAAGGTAACGCATTCTAGTAATATAATAGTTATAATAAAACTAAATACAGTCTAATATTGTCGAGCGAGAGCAACTAATGTACAATTATTGTGTAGACAAAAATATGGAATACACAAGTATAGGACAAGTTTTTAAAATTTAGAAAAGATATGTGCACACCGGTAATCGAGTTAGGATCTTCTGCTTTACGGGAAAATAAAGTTTTTTTTCTTGTACAACTAAAAAAATCTGCAAATACCAGGCACTTTCCTCGCTATATACAGGGTGTCCCGCCCTCAAAGCAGGATTCCATAGCATCTGAACTACTCAAGTTTTTAATATTTCTCAAAAGCATAGTTATAAGGAGGTATTAAATCTACCAATTAAGAGTATTTTAAATTATACAGGCTGTTCCAAATAGTCAGGCAATATCCAACATACTTTTTCTAAGATGAAACACCTTATACATTATTTTATAATTCCCTATAAAATTTCATGTATATTTTGTATAAAATGACATAATATGTCTTATATTTAATTGTTTTTGAGATATACTGACAGTGACTTTGACCTTCCTATCTTAGGTTTTTATTCTCTATCCAGAGACCAACTTCCGGTTTAACATGTTAAACCAAAAGTTTTAATCTTTAGATAGAAAATAAAAAATTAAGACAATGAGGTGAAAACCTTTATCTCTAAGATGCGCCGTTCCAATGCTGCAGCCTATCAAAGTCTGAAAATTTCATATTTTAAACGTCAATGTCTCAAAAACAATTGAATTTAGACATGATATTTTATACAAAATATACATGGAAAATAATATGATATATACCGTATTCCATTAAAAAAATATATGTTGGATATGGCCTGACTATTTGGGAAACACTGTATAATTTAAAATAATTTTAAATTGTAGATCTAATGCCTCCTTATAACTTTGCTATTAAAAAATATTAAAAAGTAAGGATTTTTCTCAAAGAAACAGTTTCAGCAAAAGAAAATATTTTTTCAAACTAAAACCGGTCACAAGTTTAATCTATTAAATGTATGGATAACATTATTTCGACTATATTTCTTTGATTTGATTAGTACGATTTTAATGACATATAAATTATGACCCGCGGGTAATCATTCACTGAGGATACTGTAAGTCAATCAGTGGACACACTGTATATAAATAAAAGTTCATATGAATGTAGGGTCTTATACAGGGCGATTCCTAAGTTGATACTTCTTTTTTAGCTGTGTACAGAAGGCATTAAAATAAACATTTTCAAATACCTTTTTTCAAAAAACTCAAAAATAAGGTACTTACATTCATTTATTACACTATGGATCAAATACGGTTCTGTCTAACATTAAGAAAACTTCTGGGTGTAGGATGAGCCCGCAAGGGAAATCGTTCTGCGTAAAATCTTGAAGCAGCAGCCGCACTTTGACGACACTCACCGTAAATTAGCACCATATCTACTAGTTTATAGTACCATTTTCACGTGCCACCAATTTAAAATTAACTTGCTCCAGAAAAACACACCGCAACGTATTGCCAAATAACTCACCACCGACCCGCAAATTGCATGACTAATAAGAGATAAGACAAACAACATAAAGTACAGCAGGCTACGTTTTGATGACCAGGCCCGCACTTAGATTTTATACTTCTGTATCTCGCCTATTTTTAATTTTTTGAAAAAAGATATTTGAAAATGTTGTTTATTTGAATGCCTTCTATACACAGCTAAAAAAAAAGTATCAACTTAGGAATCACCCTGTATATTACTTACAAGGACGCTATGTCGTCCAAAGATGACCGCCAAAGAGTTATTTATTTTTATTTCCTTGCAACCCCCGGTGTCTATCTTATCCCAGGAAATAATATTAATGAATGCTAATTTTTGATAATGAGTTAGCGACAAATTTAGTCAGGGTCTTCCTAGTGAGTGGCTTTAAGTTCATTTATTCCTGATACAATTTTTAAAATTTAACTCAAAAATTATGATTCAGAAGTTTTTTTTACACAAACAATATAGGTACTTTTGTAAAAAAATATTGAGCTAATAGTTAAGGAGAAAAAGATTTATTTAAATCATAAAAACTATTATTGAATTATGTGTTCCGTTGAAAAATGGGCACGGAATTTCCAGACACCCTGTATTATAAATATTTAAAATAAACCTATTGTTATTAAAATAAAAATTGAAAACGTTGTAATGCCGTATTTAATCGAAAAAAAATCATGTATCTCAGTATGGTAATTGGCAACGCATCTGCCTAGAAAACATGAAATATAAGTATCATTCCCATCAGAAACCTAAAACTTTTAAATTGTAAAATCTTGTCTATATAGCTAATCATACCAATAAATCCTACAGATAGAAATTACTTCATTATATTAATAATAAATCAGACTTACTTCGTTATCAAGAACAGTGGCAATAACCTCAACAAGTTGTGTTCCAAAGTTCGGTATCATCTCCATCAGGCACAGTTCTTCAAGCAAATTTGATTGGATATAATGGATCATCTTTTTAATCAACCCTAAACTCGATTTTCTTACACTTGGCAACATGGTCGATTGAAATGTAGTACAAAAGACCGGTAACAGTCTTTTAAGGTATATTGGTGCCATTTCTGGATCGCCTTTCGGTTCTATACTGTCTTCTGTTTCTGATTCGGATTTTCGGCCCTTATCTTTGTCTAATGATACCATCCATTCACCTTAAAATGTAGTATATATATAGAGCATAACTCTAAACAGTAAAAAATAGAACTTACTTTAAAAATACGGTAAAAAGTGTGAAATAATATTCTGAGAAGGCAAGACTTTATTGGCAATCCGATCTAACTAGGTTAAAGCGAGGTTCAAGGCCGCGACGTTAATGGCGAGAAGCGACGTTACTCTTGACGGATTTTCGCGTTCGCTGAATGTTTATTACAGACAACGTTTGGCGTAATCCGTTACAGTTTTGGACGTAGTCCAAAATTATGAGCGGCGAAATTTTTTCATTGGATCGTTTCTGTTGATTTAATTCCTCTATAGTTCTAGAAATATTACATAGAAAATTCGAATCACACTACTCTTTAATCCTTAAAATATTTATTTAAATTGTCAATTCCAATTCAGGCACGTCATCATCTGCACTAATCGTCGGTGTCATGACGTATCTCAGTTTTGAGAAAATCAAAAGAACGAGCAAATTCATCATTCAAACGGTTCCGGGGACAATTTTTATTTTTTCATTACACCTTAGAGATATGCACGTCACAACTCGCAAAGACATAATCATAACAGAAACAAAAAATAAAGTAGGTCTGTTAAAAACCGTAATATTTTCGTGTCTTTTTTTATCTGAACAAATTAAGATAAATAAAGATTTTTCTAATTTTCTCGAAAACAAATCGACCGATTTAAAAAAATCAAACGTTAAAATAAAGCACTTTGCAATACCTTTCAAACAAGCTATTAATTGATTTCCCTTGTCATTTAAAATTATTAAGGGGATGACCCCGGGGGGCAGAAGGTAAAAGGGGGTGAAGTAGTTTTTGGTTAAAAAGTTGTCCCCTTTGGCGCATCTTATGACGTGTCTCGGCGTTTTTCCTTTTAATTAGTGGTTTTTAATAAATCCGTGGTGGGAAGTTTTCAAATAAACACCCTGTATAACTGTGACTGTTACTAACTGTGGCAGTTATTAACTGTGGCAGTTATTAACTGTAGTAGTTACTACCTGTGGTGGTTACTAACTGTGGCCGTCACTAACTCTGGCAGTTACTGTCACTGCTTATAACTGGGGCAGTAACTTTTGAAGAATAAAGATAGTAATCTTTATTAAATATAATTAAAACATTTTTTATAAACATACATTATATACTTATATAATTTTTATTTCTCCCCGCAATGTATAGTATAGTATTTCCAGATGAATGAAATGAAAGATGAATCTATCGTGTTAGATCGTCACTGACTATCAATGCACCTCTAAACAATGCAATAATGAAAAAATAATAAAAATCGGCTAATCTATTCCGGATTAATTGCTTTTTGAAGTAATTTCAAAACATAATAAACATACCTGGAGATTGTAGTATAGCAGCCACTTCGCGATGTCCCTCGTCTGCTCTCTCTCTAGCTTTATCAAGAGGTGTCTTACCGTCTTCGTCTCTCAAATCGGGGTTAGCACCGTATCTCAACAAGACTTTGGCGATCGTCGGTCTTCCAAAACACGCGGCGTAATGTAGAGAAGACGACCGTTGTCCTTTATTTACGTCGGCGCCCTTATCGCATAAATATTCCACCATTTCTTGAGTTCCAAACGCAGAGGCCCAATTAAGAAGGGTCTGACCGACGTCATCCATAAAATTAACCTTTAAAAAAAATTGGGTCCGTTAGGTAATTCACAACCTTACGTGACGTAAGTTACGTCTAATTATTTTTTACTAACCTCGACGCCACCATTCTCAATAGCCTCGATCAGAGCATCCGTATCCTTCGATCGGATACAATCGATCAACTGTCTGTGCGATTTTTCAGCAGCAGAATCCATGCGCCTTATCCTGGGCATCAGTTGGCCAGAGGAGCATGCTCCTGGTTTCCCCAGGGCTTTACGTCCTTCGAAGAGAAGCACCAGAAGCAAATCGACTAATCTCATTGAATCTAAAGCGCAACGCTCGTCTCCTTTAAGCGATTTCTCTATGGCGTCTAGTAACTGTGAGCGTAGCAGATCCTGGAAAGGTTCATAATGATTAAAAAGTGGCTATACAAAAAAAGTTCTTAAGTTATTTTACATTTTTTTAAAGGATGATGGTTTGATTGTATTTGACGGTTACAGTATAGACCTCGGTTTAGAACAATTAAATTCAATACATGCTTTCTTGTTACCAAGAAGTGTCCAAGAAGTTTTGGACTTGCATTGTTTTTTTTTTAATTAAAACCTTTCAACTGGTAAGTATCTCTAGTGGTCTTCAGGTGAAGTATTATTGTTATAAATCAAAAAAGTAATAATAATAAAAAATGTATTTTCAATATTTATAATATAATCAATGTGTTTATTTATCTTCCTCCTTTGATCCCCCGAAGACGTGCTTGTTAGGGGCAAACCTTAGTATTTTAAATTATAAATATATAAGGATATTAAAATATTTGTTAATATTATATAAAAGATAAATTGCAAATAAAAACGTTTAACTATATGTATATAAATATAATTGCAGTTTTTTTTTTGAAGATATAGGATATAAAAATTTTGAAAAATATATGATTTATTCATAACAATAGTTATTAAAACATTTCCAAAATTTTTTTAAAGTTATCTGTTTCCAATATCCATGCTTTTATTTCGACCTTTTTGTCCTATGGACTTATTTATTTTAAGTTTTATGGTTATTTCATTTTTGCGACGTATATCATGATTATGGTTTTTAAACTGTATAAGATTTTTATTTTTAAATATGTATATTAAGATGTTATAAATGTAAAGTTGTCTAAACAATTTTTTTTGTTTCAGAATAAAATTTTATTGAAGGATAAAGATAATCTTTATTAAAAATAATTTTTAGAAACCTTTTCTGTAGTATTTCTAATTTTTTAACCAAATTTTTGTTTATTCCTACCCAACCTAAAATTCCGTAATTTAGTTTTAACTAATGCATAATATAATATTTCCATATGTTTTAAGTTCAAAATTTTTTTAATGTTTCTAATAATTGGTAGTAAACTTCTTAATTTTTTAATCAAATATTCTATGTGAAAATTCCAACTTAATTTACTGTCAAAGATTATTCCTAAATATTTCCCTTAATTAACTTTCAAAATTTGAATGTCATCATTTATTTATTCATATTTTGTGGTATGTTATTTGGATTTAAAGTATAACAAAAAATATTTTATACAGTATAAAAGTATGCATCTAAAATTAAAAATTAAACGGTTTAAAATATAAAACAAACATACAAAAAACACAGAATCTCCTTTTGAAATTATTTCAATTAGAAGCAAATGTCTCAGTGCAGAGAGAAATACAGAAAATACAAAGCCATTTAGGGGGGTGAGTCATCTGCTTATGGTCGTGGTTAGGAGTAAAAATTAAAAAGTAGGTTCTATTGAGAAGCAAATAGATATTTAAAAACAAGGTAAAAAAAACATTTTTCTATGATAAAGCACAGTAATATTTTAAAATGACTTATATTTGGAGAGCCTCTACACAAAGTTGACAAAAGACATATACAGGGTGGCCCATTTGTCTGACAAAGTAATATACCGTCTCTACTATTAAAGATATCAAAAAAAAGTTTTTATAAAAGTTGTGAGGTATAAAAAAATATATGTTCTAAAATTATTTTTAAACATACAGGATGGTCCAAAAAAGTAGGACAATAAAAAGATACATTTTTTTAAATAGAACATCCTATATATTTTAGCATTTTTTGTTTCCTTACAAAATTGTCCATATGACGCCATATTTAGTTTTTTAATTTTTTGCAACGTTGCCAAACAAAATGCAAAATTCTTAAAATTTTTGAAACAACATGATAGTAAAAAATTACCTGTATTTCTCAATAAGAGTATCGAAAATCAAAAATTTCTTGTAAGCTCTTAAGTTTAGGGATAGCTGTCTTAAATCTTTAAGTACCGAAAATTTTGTACAGGGTGTTTTCTGTTGACCTCCAAATATAAAAATTTTTAAAATACAATAATAATAATAATAATAATAATAATAATAATAAGAGTTTATTTTTCAATATTTATAATATAATACATTTGTTTATTTATCTTCCTTAATAAACTTCTTCTTTGATCCCCTGAAGACGTGCTTGTTAGGGGCAAATCTTAATATTTTAAATTATAAATATATGAGAATATTAAAATATTTTGTTTAAATATTTGTTAATATTATATAAAAGTTAAATTGTAAATAAAAAAAAAAAAAACTTTTTAATATATGTATATAAATATAAACGCAGTTTTTTTTGAAGATATAGGTATAATTAAATTTTGAAAAATATATTATTCATAACAATATCAATTAAAACATTTCCAAAAATATTTTTAAATTATCCGTTTCCAATATCAATGCTTTTATTTCGACTTTATATTTTTTTAATGAAATATATTTTTTAATTTTTGTTGGTAAATAATCGTTTAAATAAAAACATAAATATTTGAAATTTTTTTGTCCTATGGACTTATTTATTTTAGGTTTTATGGTTATTTCATTTTTATGACGAGTATTATGATTATGTTTTTAAATTGTATAAGATTTTTATTTTTAAATATATATATTAAGATATTGTAAATGTAAAGTTGTCTAATGTTCATTTTCTTTGTTTCAGAATATAATTTTATTGAAGGATAAAGATAATCTTTATTAAATATAATTTTTAGAAATCTTTTCTGTAATATTTCTAATTTTTTAACTAAAGTTCTATTTATTCCTCCCCAACCTAAAATTCCGTAATTTAAATGAGTTTTAACTAAAGCATAATATAATATTTCCAGTTGTTTTATGTTCAAAATTTTTTTAATGTTTCTAAAAATAGGTAGTAAACTTCTTAATTTTTTAATCAAATATTCTATGTGAAAATTCCAATTTAATTTACTGTCAAAGATTATTCCTAAATATTTTACTTGATTAACTCTGTTTTTTCAAATGAAACACCCTATATTTATTAGGCTCGTCTGATAGATATTGTAAGTATCTTTTATTATTGTTAAGTAATACCTATACCTAAATTTACTAGTTTTGGCAATATTTCGATTTTTATTTAAATTTTGGTGAAAAAAAACTATAGTTTTTATTTTTCTAGTAAGCCATGACCAGCAAAGTCAAAACAAATGTAATTGAATATAATGTCATATTTATAATTATTGTATTTATATTTATAATGTTTGTAAACTTATTTTCAATATCCAGTTGCGTAATAAAAACATTTTATTAAATTAAATAAATACGTAACTAACTATGATTATCAATTTATTTTAATATGGAATAATTTTTAATTACATTTGTTTTTAGTTTGCTAGTCATGGCTTACTAGAAAAATAAAAATTATAGTTTTTTTCACCAAAATTTAAATAAAAATCGAAATATTGCCAAAACTAGTAAATTTAGGTATAGGTATGACCTAACAATAATAAAAGATACTTACAATATCTATCAGATGAGCCTAATAAATATAGGATGTATCATTTGAAAAAACGGAGTTATTGTATTTTAAAATTTTGTATATTTGGAGGTCAACAGAAAACACCCTGTACAAAATTTTCGGTACTTAAAGATTTAAGACAGTTTATCTATTCCTAAAATATATAGGGTGTTCTATTTAAAAATATGTATCTTTTTATTGTCCTACTTTTTTGGACCATCCTGTATGTTTAAAAATAATTTTAGAACATATATTTTTTTTTACCTCACAACTTTTATAAAAACTTTTTTTTGATATCTTTAATAGTAGAGACGGTATATCGCTTTGTCAGACAAATGGGCCACCCTGTATTGACATACTTACATGCCTAACGGTTTGTGAGCCTCTACACAAAGTTGACAAAACGCTTATATTGACATACTTACATGGGTAATGGTTGGCGAGCCTCGACACAAAGTTGACAAAAGACTTATAATTGTAGAAACTGAAGCAGCAGTTGCTTTGGAGTCGGGAGCTGTTGCAGGTGCATTACCAGCTGTAGTTGATTTTCCAGGTGTGCTTTGTGTACCGCTTGCGGTTGCAGGCCCGGCTGCGGTTGAAAGGCGGCTCAACAGTTCATTGACTAAACCTGTACAAAAAAATGAGAATGATTTATGATAGGCTTTATAGAGTTAAAATATTGACAAAATATAGTGAAGTGGTCATATAAAATAATTTTTATAAAGAACGTGTTTATAATATATTTCCTGATACATATGTACAGGAAAATAAGGTGGAATAAAAAAATGTAACGTTTACTAGTGTTTGGTTTTGTAAGTAGGGAGGGTTGTTGCTCAATATTTTCGATCGGTCAAGCAGTCAAGTCCAGTTAATCGAAGGGTTGATACGGTGGTCGCGGCCCTTGAAAGCCGTCCACAGTATTGTTGGTTTGTTTTTACGTTTGTTTTGCAAGTGTTCGGATTGTATTGCTTCTGTTGTACTAAAAATACATATTTACGGTCACGAATAAATTGTTGAAGGAATTGCGGGTGTTTTTATTAACCAAATTTAGGCCACCTAACAGCAGAACGGCACATTTTGGTCCTACTAGTTTGTTAGAGAAGCAGATACTGTTCGAAAAAGAGCTAAACAATAATCTAGCTGCAAATCGGGTTTTATATCGCACATATAAGGTTCAAACTATACAGGGTGATTCCTAAGTTGATACTTCTTTTTTAGCTGTGTATAAAAGGCATTAAAATAAACAATATTTTCAAATAATTTTTTTTTTAAACTTAAAAATAGCCGAGATACAGAAGTAAAAAATCTAAGTGCGGGCGTGGTAATCAAAACGTAGCCCTTTACTTTACGGTATTTTTGTCTTGTTAGTCATGCATTTCACGGGTCAGTCGTCAGTTTCGCTGCGGTGTGTTCTTCTGAAGCAAGTTAATTTTAAATTGGTGACATGTGAAAATGGAAAATTTCAAAACAATGAACTGGTAAATATGGTTCTAATTTATGGTAAGTGTCGTCAAAGTCCGGCTGCTGCCTCGAGATTATACGCAGAACGCTTTCCCTTGCGGGCTCATCCTACACCCAGAAATTTTCTTAATGTTATTCAATGGGCAAGTTAGGCAGAACCGTATTTGATCAGTAGTGTAATAAATGAATGTAAGTACCTTATTTTTGAGTTTTTTGAAAGAAGGTATTTAAAAAAAAGTATCAACTTAGGAATCACCCTGTATAGCTTCTAAATATGTGACAATTTTCCTTTTTTAAATGCTAGTATTTCTAAGATTGTATAATAAATAAAATATACTCCTGCAGGATTCAAAAATAGTATAATATACAGGATGTTTCATTTTAACCATTAAAAAATTGGATTTTAAATGGAACGCTGCTTATAGCGGCTCTGGGCATAAAATTTCTTTAAAATCCAAAAATACGTCCTCAAAGATTTTTTATGGACCTCGCTTTTGTCATGTAAAAAAATTGGAACCCCAAGGAGAGGGCGCCCTAACCAACTTTTTTTTCAAATTGGAGGATACCACTTGTGGCACCTTTTTGGAAAGCTTATCGAAAAAGGAATTTGTCAATATATTTTTTTTTATATCTGTCAAAGCATGTGTCAGAAATTTAATAAAAACTAATTTAAGGAACAATTACATTAACATTAACTTTAAAACTGTAATGTCACTTTTTTAGCAAAGCAATTGTTGAAAATGTGCCCCATCCTTGCCTTCAACTCTTCCAGATTTCTGGTTACATAAACCCTTCTTTTTAAATGGCCTAAAAAAATCTAAGAGTGTAATATCCGACGATTTGGGCGGCCAAAATAAACCGGAAAAAATAGACTAGGCTAGTTTTGACTTTAAATTTTTTGTTTTCTCGCCTTTTCACCCTGGTTAAGTTACCGTGGTGGACTATACTTACCATGTTGTGCTAATGGGGCCGGATCCACACCTCTTCTGGTAAATCTATCAGCAACTGAAGCAAAACATCTAAGTGCTCCATCAGCTACATGCGGATCTTCGTGCTGAAGTAAGGAACTTAAAGCCTGCAATAAAAAATAGGATATAGGAAACCAGAACGATGACTAATAAAAGATATGGGGAAAAGGGTAAATTTAAGATTTAACACTACATAAAGCTTGTAAATTGGTTTTAATACTGATACCGTTACTAAACCAAGTAACTGCAAATCTTCAGGGGGCACAAAAACTTTATCATTTTGTTAGCAAATGCAGTTATTCAACTTATCAACAGATGTATCACTTGCAAGTTTTTTCGTTATTTTAAAGTCATAACGGCCCAAGTGGTACTTGGCTCACTATGTTTAGCCATAAGAAGTGTAAGCCTACAAACCAAGTGGTAAAGATTTTTTATTCAACTTTGATATTTTACATTAAAATTTAAAAAAGTGTTTAGTTTTCTGGCAATAGCAAGGTATACGTTTTGTGCATGTATTAGTACTCAAGAAAATAGTGCTAAAGCTTTTTTTTTAATAATAAGTTAATAATTTTACCAACCCTTTTTAGGGATTTTGGAAGTAAGGTAAGGTTGGGTAAGATCGGATGAGGGGTAAGATCGAATAAGCCCTTTAGAAACCACATAAGTTTGGCAACAGCGCGGCAACCTGTCGTTACGTGAAGAAAACGAATGTGCGCAGTGTTTACCCAGACGGCGTCTGATCTGGATCATTGCGTTGGAAGTATTAACAATCTTTGCATTTTTTAAGCTATTTCAGTGAATTTGAACTTACCACACCAATTGATTTTGTGTTAATAGGTAAGTAAACACTATTATATTAGCATTTTCAGTTGCAATTGTGTTACCCTTGTAAACAGGTGAAAATAAATTATTCATAACCTTAATTTTAAATAAAATTAGAGTATGTCCGATCTTGCCCTGTATATGTCATGTGTGGGGCAAGATCGAGCGGTTCGATGGTCGATCTTGCCCCAGCGGAATTACAATTATATTCAAAATTCATTTGAGGTAAAATTTTCCGACCTAAACATTTGTTAATGTTTCAATTTCATTTTTATATAAAAAAATAAAAATTTGTTTCAAGTTTAATTTCATTTTTATGTCAAAAATAAAGATTTGTTCCTTTTATCTGGTCTTTCTGTTTTTGTTAATATACGGGGTAAGTTCGAATATATACGTATATTAGATAAGAAAAAATTTATATATTTTGGTGTTTCTAATAGCAAGAAATTATGTCATGAGGCAAGTTCGGAATTCGGTCTTACCCCGCATCTGTTTACAAAGCATTTATATGATAATTTTTATCGTTATCCGATCTTTCCTCAAGTTCCGGGGTAAGTTCGGACAGGTGCATTTTTTCCTTATTCTTTTTCTTAAGAAGTTTTTTATGATCTGTTCTTAGGTTTTATGTAATATATTTTTAACTTACACTTTGAAGCTACCATCTATAAATTTTCAACACATTTCGGTTTCATTTGTTCATACTATGCCCTCGTAATTTTCTACAATTCAAAATTACGTGCGATCTTACCCCACCTTACCTTATTGAAAAATAGAAACGATTTTGTAGCGAAATTTTGTAGCAGCAGATTGGATTGTGAAAAGTCTAATAATTTCAAAATTGTTAACATTGGAAGAAAGCACAAAAATCTTAGAAAAATAACTAATATAAAAACGAGAAAAAACGGGAGTACTAATTTAAAAAATAAATTTCATTTAAAACGCTTGCATTCTATAGGCCTATATTGACAAACTTAAGCAAGTTCAAGGACTTCCAAGTACTACTTCCCTACACACCTCCAATAATTGATGAATTGTATTAAAATTTTGCCGCAATTGCATAAGATGAGCACGTACAAACATAGAGATGAATATACGTGATGGCCTAAAAGAAAATACAGTAGTTTTTTTTACTTGTTAATCATTTTTTGTTAATAAAAATTTGCTTATACTACAACTGATCACTTTGATATAGTTACACACACCAAAAACAAATTCTTACTTGTACACATCCGGGCAACTGAACATCGGCGGGTTCCATTTTGGTGCAAAGACGAGAAACAACAGCCATAGCCGAATGCAGTGTATCCTTGTGGACACCCTGCCCATTGTCGCGAATAAAAGGAAGAATGCAACTCAGACCACCTGCGTCGAAAACGGCGCCAGCTTCCCTGGAGCAAATAAGTTCTAACACCTAAAGAAAAAAATTAAATATAATATGAATTGCGTTAAGTCAATAGAAACTGTAAAACACTAAACTAGCAATAATTAAATATGAATTTATTGTATTGATTAGTGTCAAAACGGCTCAGTCTGTTACTGTCAAACAAACTCCCAATAATTCAGCTTTATTGTTCCACATACCTTTACGCACTGTTCTGCCAAATCTTTGCTGGTTCTGCTGGACAGTTCCACAACAACTAAGCGGTTGCAAATAGCTTTGATGGCGCCATCTATGGCTACTATACGCCTTGTGCACTCAGCCGACACATCTAGGTAGTATGTAATAGCACGAGCTGTAACCTAAAGTGAAATTTAATGTCAATATATTAATTAATTAAATTTAAGAGTTTATTTTCAATATTTATAATATAATAAATTTGTTTATTTATCTTCCTTAACAAACTTCTTCTTTGATCCCCCGAAGACGTGCTTGTTAGGGGCAAATCTCAATATTTTAAATATATGAGAATATTAAAATATTTTGTTTAAATATTTGTTAAAATTATATAAAAGTTAAATTGTAAATAAAAAACGCTTAAGTATATGTATATAAATATAAACACAGTTTTTTGAAGATATAGGTAAAATAAAATTTTGAAAAATATATTATTCATAACAATATCAATTAAAACATTTAAAAAAATATTTTTAAATTATCCGTTTCCAATATCCATGCTTTTATTTCGACTTTATATTTTTTAATGAAATATGTTTTTTAATTTTTGTTGGTAAATAATCGTTTAAATAAAAACATAAATATTTGAAATTTTTTTGTCCTATGGATTAATTTATTTTAGGTTTTATGGTTATTTAATTTTTATGACGAGTTTTATGATTATGGTTTTTAAATTGTATAAGATTTTTATTTTTAAATATGTATATTAAGATATTATAAATGTAAAGTTGTCTAATGTTCAGTTTCTTTGTTTCAGAATATAGTTTTATTGAAGGATAAAGATAATCTTTATTAAATATAATTTTTAGAAATCTTTTCTGTAATATTTCTAATTTTTTAACTAAAGTTCTATTTATTCCTCCCCAACCTAAAATTCCGTAATTTAAATGAGTTTTAACTAATGCATAATATCATATTTCAAGTTGTTTTACGTTCAAAATTTTTTTAATGTTTCTAAAAATTGGTAGTAAACTTGTTAATTTTTTAATCAAATATTCTATGTGAAAATTCCAATTTCATTACTTAAGTTACAAGTATCCACTAGGATTGTGCCCTGGTGGAGTAAAGATCTAAAAGCAAAAAGAGAACAAGTAAGAAAATAATTTAACACGGCTAAAAGATCAGGAAACTGGGATGCATACAAGGCATCTCTGACTGATTTTAAAAAAGAACTAAGGAAGACTAAGAGAATACCCTGGAGGAAGCACTGTGAGGCCATTGAAAGCGCCCCAGAATGTGCCAGGCTCAGGAAAGTACTTTTTAAGGATCCACAAAACTCCATTGACTCCTTAAAAACTGCTACGGCAGAGTACACATCTGGGAAAGAAACGTGTGAACCCTTTCGGGTACACTTTCCCAACGTTAAAGTCTTGTTTTAAAAAATAAGGATTTTCGCGCGTTTTAGGTCTCCCTAATAAATGGCAAAAACACAACAATGTTTCTTATTTTTTTTTTGGAGAAATAATATTATAATATTTTATAAGCTTATCTTCACGTGATATTTTAACATGGATATTAAATTATCAATAGGTGATTACTTAAATCAAATAATTATTTGTAAAATACGCTGCAAAATTCGGCTTTACTTAGTTCTCTTGAAATTCGTATTTCTTGAAATTTAAAATAAAGAAACATTTTTAATTTAATATTACAAATTTACTTAAACATTGATAAGTGGTTTAAATTGGATAAATGCAACTTTTAAGATCAGAGGTGGCCTTCTTGATTACACACGTGCTTAGTAACTATGACTTGCTATTAATAAAAAAGCACTTTCGATGTTCAATATAACTATGAATATATTTATTATATACAGTGCATGTATAACAATGTACCATAAACATTTTATTGATAAAAAATTCGTAATTCTCTGTAAGAAATGTACAAAGTTTTTGAAAGTAAGAACATAAATTTAGACTAACCATTATTGACGTGAGAGTTTTATATTCCCTTCATTTGACTGCTTCAATTGAGACAAATACGTGACTTATTAGCTTTAGAAAAAAAAAAAATAACTACCAATATGGTTCAAACCCACAATAAGCCACGAGACTGCAGTGTGAAAATCTTCAGTTTGTTCACATCCGACCCCGCCTTTAACCAACCAGGGAACAAACCAGTTATAGTCCGTACAATTACTGGCTAGATGCACGTCACAACTCGCAAATACATAATCATAACAGAAACAAACAAAATAAGGTAGGTCTGTTATTAATTAAAGGGTGTCAATTGACATAAAATTTGTTTTGACAACCATTGGCATTTCGAAAAACTTTACTTTTACGTGTTAAGTGATTTTAAAGCGAAATAAAGTTGGAACATATTCTGAAAATATGTTTCATTTTTCAGCAAAAAAAGATGTGCTCATTTTGAAACTTAAATGCTGGCAGAATTGAAAAAATATATGCTGTGACATGCATCCAGCCTGTAATTGTACGGACTTTAATATGTTTCACATTACAGAAGGTAACTAACTGGTGTATATGTAAGTAAATTTTTTTGAGTAACATGTAAGTATTATGAAACATTTTGTTTTGCAAAACGTCGTCTGCTGGCCAAGGTCTAGCTATTCAGGTTCACTTTATATTTTGGAGGGTTTCAAGTATCGACCGCTGATACTGACTATAGCTTGCGATACATTTTTTTTAAAGAAGCGTACATATATAGGGTGATTCCTAAGTTGATACTTCTTTTTTAGCTGCGTATAGAAGGCATTAAAATAAACATTTTCAAATACCTTTTTTCAAAAAACTCAAAAATAAAGTACTTCCATTCATTTATTACACTACGAATCAAATACGATTCTGCCAAACTAGACTGTTGAATAACATTAAGAAAACTTCTGGATGCAGGATGAGCCCGCAAGAGAAAGCGTTCTGCGTATAATCTCAAAGCAGCAGTCGCACTTTGACGATACTCGCCGTAAATTAGCACCATATCTCCTTTAATTGTTTTAAAATTTTACCATTTTCACGTATTAACAATTTAAAATTAACTTACTTCAGAAAAACACACCGCAGCGGATTGCTCAACACTACCCATATAACTAATACTAATAAGAGATAAGAAAAACAACAGAAACTATAGCGGGCTATGTTTTGATGACCAGGCCCGCACTTAGATTTTTTACTTCTCTATCTCGCCTATTTTCGAGTTTTTTGAAAAAAGGCATTTAAAAAAGTTGTTTAATTTAATGCCTTCTATACACATCTAAAAAAGAAGTATTAACTTAGGAATCACCCTGTATAGCTTTTTAAACAAAACCTTTAAAAGACGATTAATGACTAGGTACCCTTTAAAGTAAAATAAACACGGTAACTCAAGTAACAACATCAACAACTCTTTTCATAACCTGACACAATTTGCCATCCTAAATCGACATTTAGTCTTAATGGTCTTCCTGTTGTAGATTCTTGGCACAACTTTAGTTTTCACAATTTTTGTTCTAATAGTTTTAAAAATATCAGAAGACATATTTAAAATAAAACTTCATTATTGTCCCGCCCACACGTGCTAATTATACATTTTACTCGCATTTTATTCACACAAATCAGGCTTATTTTTCTTGTGAAGTTGTTAGTTAATTCACTATTAAAAAGTTTATCCATTCTTTCTACATTTTATACGGATTTAAAATTTCAAATTTCAAAAACTGATATTAAAATGAGACACTGGTAAATATTTATACATTGTGTCTACTTACAAATGTAAGTAGACACACATTCAAATGAATTATATGGAAAACGTTTTTTACTATTTTTAAGAAAAAAAGTTCTGCATCGTCTAAAGCCTAAAATTAAATAATCAAATATCAAAATTTTTGCCGTCGTATTCAAGATTTTTCAAAAAAGATGAATCTTGGTCAATATTAAAGTATATAAACCTTTATTTTTCACAATATTAAAATTTTTTATAAAAAAAACTACATTCAAATCAAATATACCTGTAGTTACGTATATTTTCATTGTTATTGTAGAGATAAAAAACTCGTTTTTTATTCAAATTAATATGTATTCATATATCAATGTAGCTTTAATTCTGACTAACTTTTGGTTCTTTACTCTTGAGCAAACCTTATTAGCCGTATTCACTAAAGGGTTCTAAATTTAAAACCGTAAATTGACAGTTCTAGGTTTAAAATGACAAGTATCAAAATAAGTTAGCTACATTTTGGATTGCAAATGCTTTTTTGGGTTTTCTTTAAATTTAACACCACAAAGTTGCACTGCATCAAGATCATTGACGAAAAGGTTAAATAATAAGGGATCTTTGTAAGACCCCTATTTTAATAATTTCAAGGACGAATATATGATGTACCCCCCTTACATATGCTAACAAATTGACGCCTAGATAGCAGGTAAGACTCAAATCACTGAAATGCAACACTTCTACTTATATTAAAATCCATCATGTCAAACTCTTTAGATAAGTCACAGAGCTAATTTGTAAATTAGTTTTGATGACTAATAATTATGCGTTAAAAGTAACTAAACTAAGATTTTGAAAAATAGTTCAACCGGTTTCTGATTAAAAATAATGATTTAAAACTTACCAAGGAATAAAAAAATGCTTTGTCAGACACATTGTTATTGACAAAGCTTTTAGAAATTTTAAACAAATATCTAAAGGTCTACCCTAAACAATCAGTTTTGATGACAGTCCTGAATGATATGAATAATGAAATGCTTAGTAAAATTATTTGTTACTAGATAAATCCCAATAATGTAATTATTTTGTAATGGAGGCCCTACAATAAACAAGTTACTCTTACGTCGTATTTTCATTGCTCCCTGTATAAAAAATTACATTTTTAATAACGCGAATCTCATTTACTTTGCAAGCAAAAAAATGTCTACTCATCTTTCAAAATTTAAACATCATCCGCAGACATACTGTAAACCACAGTAATAGAGTAACTTTCACTTACTTCAAGTACATTTTCAGGAGCTTGATCATCTAAGAAGATTCTACAAAGGGCTGGCAGGAAAGTTCTAGGTGGGCAGCTTTCGAAGCATCGGTCGACATTATCGGACATAAGAAGCAGCATACATAGTTGTTCCAAGGCAATAAGCTGCATGTCACGCTCATCGCCCAAGCCGCTGTTTAGCCATTCCAGTAGAGTTTCAGGGTCCGGATCAGCCATCTTCTGTAAATTTTTTTTGTTAAAGTTGACTACTTATATGTGATTCCTAAGTTGATAGTTCTTTTTTAGCTGTGTATAGAAGGCATTAAAATAAACATTTTCAAATACCTTTTTTCAAAAAACTTAAAATAGGGCGAGATACAGAAGTAAAAAATCTAAGTGCAGGCCTGGTCATCAAAACGTAGCCTGCTATACTTTATGTTGTTTGTCTTATCTCTTATTAGTCATGCAATTTACGGGTTTGTGGTCGGCAATTTGCTGCGGTGTGTTTTTCTGAAGCTAATGAAGTTAAATTTAAATTGGTGACACGTAAAAATGGTAAAATTTGAAAACAATGAACTAGTAGATATGGTGCTAATTTACGGTGAGTGTCGTCAAAGTGCGGCTGCTGCTTCGAGATTATACGCAGAACGCATTCCCTTGCGGGCTCATCCTACACCCAGAAGTTTTCTTAATGTTATTCAACGGGCAAGTTAGGCAGAACCGTATTTGATCCATAGTGTAATAAATGAATGTAAGTACCTTATTTTTGAGTTTTTTGAAAAAAGGTATTTGAAAATGTTTATTTTAATGCTTTCTATACACAGCTAAAAAAGAAGTATCAACTTAGGAATCACCCTGTATATTTACAGATGAGGTATCACAATAAAGTAAAATAGTCTAGTTTCTGATTTTTTGCCCGGCCGGAAAAAAACGATACAGGTAAAAAATTCCTCCAAACAAAAATTGCAGTACCTACCTAGTTATTATAAAAAAAAGTGAAGGGGTCGAAAATCGAGTAAATAAGGCGAAAACCAAGTAAATAAACAAACATTGAACAAACTTGTAAAAAATAAGGAAATTATTATAAATAATAAAAATTAATAATATCCTTAATGCCAACCTAATAATTACAAAGCATAGTAAAATATAAATTCTACAGAATATAGATATTATTTATATTAAAATAAAGTATTTACACAATGAGCACATAATTCATAAGTAACATTTTAATTAATTTGATGGTACAAAGAATTTGAAAGAACACTAATATTACAAAGCAAAATTGAAATCGTAGACATTTTTCATGTAAAAAGTAGAAATCGTGTTTTTTTAATATTCTCTTTATTTGCTGTTTCATTGCCAACAAAATCTTAGACATAGCAACGCCAAAGAAGGAAGGACGGTGCACTCAAAATACAGATTACATTTTTTTTAAAGTAATTTGAGACAACAAGAAACAGCATTCTTTCTCACATTCACAATTTAAAATAAAATATAAAAAATATATAGTGGGAGCTCCTATCAAAGTACGTGGGGAACCACGAGCAGAAATGCTGCGGTCCATTCTGGCCCTGGTCACCATAGCTTTAGTGTAGAAATCAACATTTGCCCTAAATAAATGCTTTTTAAAGAATGACAAAAGTGATAGACAGTAAAATGAAGACACAGTGAGTCTATAGCGTCTACATGATGTTCTGGGATGCAAGCGCATAATCCGCTTCTGTAATCTGAAATTTCTTTTGAAATTCTTCAAAGAACCTCAGAATAAAGTGCCATAAGTGATTAAATATTATTCAAGTAAAACAATGGTATGGTTTCAATATTCAGAAGTTTTCTAAAAATGGCCCATAAACTAATAAGTTTAGTTGTTTCAAAGGTAGTGATTTGCCTATACTGCCCTATACCATGCCAAACACGAGTCTATATACACACCCAAGAACTTTACATTCTTTAATAAAGGTATTGATTTTTAGTTTAATTTTACATACAGAGACTCAATTCTTGTAACATAATTACTAAAAAAACAGCAGACCAGTCTTATGAGCATTCAAGGTCAGGTTGTTGCTTTCACATCAAACGCGAAAACCCCCTGAGAGACGCATGCGCCAACATGTACGACACACTATCTGCATACTAACGCAGCACATCATAGATCAAACATTCAAAGAAGTATATTCGCGTTTGGCAGGAAAAGCAGAGGACCCAGAATTTAGCCCTGGGGAACTCCTTGTCTTACTTCTACTGTATGTGTTGTTGTTTTTCCCCCTAACACTCGCAGTCTGCCACCTATCGCCTAAAAAATATGTCAACAGGGAAAAACAAATACCCTGATCCTAAACCCTTTCTTGTAACCTAAAAATTTTCCAGCCATCAGAAAACGAACAACTTAGGGGCCACAATAAGAAACTATCAAAGGAAAGATGTGCCCAGCTCCTACGAAGAGAAGAAACTTTCTTTAGAACCGTGTTGTATAAGACTGGAATTGACTAAGCGAAGAGACAATGAATACAACTTTAATCAGTCAATTTGGAATAGACTAGACAGAGACTCATTCCTCCATTACGCGCTGTGATATTTGCATGTGATACTAGAATAGATGCAAATCTTATTGGTTTTACAGCATACTATTGCATGGTAAACAATAATAATAGTTCCGCAAGAAGCACCTAATATTCTTTTACCATTTCTAGTAATTATTGAATCTAGTTAACTAATTTTAAGGTTACAACAAAAAAGCAATTAAATAAAAATTGGATAAAATATGCAGTCACACACAACTTTTAAAAATATGAAAATTTATATAAGTATACATAATATTATGTTTGTTGTAGGTAGGTACATTTATTTTTAGTGCATCTTATTATGTTATTAATTTATGGACCAAAATTATCAAAATCGTTTAAGCAGTAAAAAGGAAGGGCATGAACAAAAATGTAGGTATTAATATAAAATATATTTGAAGAAATAGTCAGTACTTGAAGTGTATTACAAGATATATTATGTTACTTCTTAAATGGTCTAATTCTCTATTTGTGAAGTTTAGAATGTACAACATTGCATTTATTGTTTTCTCAGTTTTTGTCAATCACAATATAATCAGAAAACATGTTTATTCAAATGCAGTCCTGTACCAGTCGCATCTAGCATTTTGTGGTTAGGTTATTGTTAACTATAGGTGCCAGTTGAAAATAAACACACTATAGGGTGGCAAATCTTGCTCACAAGTATAATGTACTTAGTCATATTCATAAAAACAGTATACAGCATTACAATAAGGTGTGATTTATCATACTATATTTTGTCATGTCACCTCTCTTCTACTTGTACACCTTTTTTTTAATACAATGGTACCTATAAATAGTTTTTAAATATTTTTAGAATTTTTCTTTCTTAGTCCATCTCTTTTACCAAACCCTTCTGATTTTGGTAAACTTGATTTTAACAATTAATCAATAATAATATTTATTAGCAATAGACATACAAAATAGCAATTTCAAGTCAATTAAGTTATATAAAAAAAAAATTTATTGGAGGAATTGTAGAATATTTTATTTTAAAAGTAGATTGAGACTAATTTATATCTATTATTTGAATACAATTCCTGGGAAAATATATGTATGATGCAAAAAACAGGAAAGTTTAAATAACAATGAAACATTTATGTAGGTCTAGTACCTTGAGAGATATGTACAGTTTACTAATATATATTATAGTTACATAAAACACAAAGTGCAGGAAATAAATAATCACATGGTCATTAAAAATACAGATAAATATAAATCATATCTAGCTTACCTTCAGTCTATGTGACCCCCTCGAGTATTTTCTCGAAGTGTACGATCGAAAAACGTCCTGCAACACAAAAGACAAGTTGGTAAAATTTTCAAAATGAACTTCCATGAACCTACCATAACATCTCGCAAATGACCAAAATCAATAATAACGGTGTTTGTCCTACCCCTCCTATTTACTGATAAAAACAACTAAAAACTGTTAAAAGGGACGATATAAGTTGAAAAATATTTTATCAATGTTTAATAGCAATGACATTCTTAAGCTGACAAAGAATTTATAACATTTTTCGACGCAAATCACGAGAAAATTCTATGAAAGATGTGACACCAGTTTTCATAAAAATATGGGCTTACCTGGCAAAAGTTTCTGTTTCACATATCCATTGCACTTGATGGTAAATAACTAGTGTAATAAAAATGAAAAATCAATTAAATTATGATATATTTTACTTAAAAACCCTTTTATTTCACCACATTGGCCTACACGGAGATTACTTGCAAATTGTCAAATTTCTTGGATTTAATGGCTTTATTCATTTGTAAACTCATACGCACTTAATATATTTTCGCCAAATCTATCCCTTGTAAACTATATAAGAAAAAAAGGATAGATCTATACTTGGATCAGTTCTTGTTCCAATCGATGGCGATAAGGCATTTTTGGCAAGCCTTGGTCACGAGCATAAATTTTAGCGCTGAGCCAGGTGGTAAGTTGGTACCGTGTTGGGTACCATGAACAATTTGGACCAATCCGGGATTCCAATATGGCGGAATTCATACATGAAATGAGCGCTTTCATTGGTCTGTGCAAACCCTTTTTTTTTTCTGTGACTGATTGGCCTAGTTCGATTTTATATAAAGTATAGAATCCAAGGGATTTCTATAGCCCTATTTAATTTAGAAAGCTGTGGGATTTCCCATAATATAACCTTTTTTTATGATGAAATCACATGGGGGGAAAAGCGCAAGGCAGAATCACAAAAAAGCACAATTTCTTTGTTTTTAGTTAAATGTCTCCATGTAAATCGCATCTTTGCCATTTTTTTGGATTGTCGTAATTCAGTTTTAAAATTTATTTCCTTCTCCGTTTACGAGGATGGGGAAGACGAAAAAAAAATGTTAAAGTTCTCTACAATCCCCGTTACTCCTTCAAAAGTGCCAAATAGATATAGAATAGACGATAGTTATTTGATACATCGATGTTTGACATCGATGGAATTAGAGTCATATGAATGTCGTGTCCAAGGTTCTTAACTTCTTAATCTATCTAAGAACCTTGTGTCGGGGCAGCATTTTCTAAAAGTCCTATCGGGAAGGAGACACCAGTAGAGATGAGCGATATTTTTGTACCGGTGACTTATACCGGCGACCTATCTGGTCACCGGTATTAGCGGTGACCAAATTGCCCAGGTCACCGCGACCTACCGTACCACACCCAGGTCGCCGCTCCAAGTATCGGGCTTAAACGGCGACCGATCAGATCAAGTCACTGGTAACTGCTCGAAATGCGAATATTTTAAACAGCGACCAAAGACCTAAACAGCGACCTGCGAGTACAGATAACAGCGCGGATTTTCGATTCTCATCGAGGCGCCGGGCTGTGCAGCGACCTGAATGACTGGTTGCTGAACACAGCGGAAACAATATTAAAATAATAAAATTTATTTCTGCTTGTGGTTGGTCAAGCTCGAGAAGATAGTATTAGCATAACTTGCAGGGTTTGAGAGGATTATACGATTTAGGTTACGTTTTGGTTTTTATTTCACTGTCACCGTATATTTTTATTTTTGAAAGTTGTGTTTATAGATTAGTGATATTTAATGTTTAGTTTTTATGAGAGCTTGTGTGAAAAGTTGATTTGTTAAAGACTATTTTTTAAATAATATTAAGGTATGCAAATATATTTTTTATATAAATTTTAAATGATTTTAAAAGGGTTACACGCAATGATTAAATCATCAAACAGTAAGAACAAGCTCTAAAATATTTTAAAATCCAAATACATAGTGGTTAAGTGAGGGAGCTTGCTTCAACTTCGCCATTTGTAAATTATTTACAAAATAATAATAATAATAATAATAATAATAATAATAATAATAATAATAATAATAATAATAATAATAATAATTATTATTAATTATTATTATTATTATTATTATCTCTGTAGTTTTTCCTCTTAAAAATATTTTCATCTAAAGGTAGAGATTTTTATGAAAGTCACCAGGTCTGAAGTCGCTGTTAAAAATACCGGTGACCTTAAAGTCGCTGTCACCGGTATACCGGTTACTTGAAAGTCACCGTTAATCTCACCTCTAGACACCAGGGATCTTTTTTTAAAAGTCACTTTTGATTTAAGAAGAAAATTTGGAACAAGAACGTTTTTTTTAGAAGTTACTTTTGAGATTTGAGGAAAAAATTTGGAGAAGCAAAAATATGTTTTTTTTAGAAGTCACTTTTTAGAACTATCGAGACACATCGATATATATCGATGGATTATGGTTGGGGTAGATAGTTCATATATATATCGATAAATTAAGGTCAATGTTTTTTTCGATGTATTGATGGATTTCGAATTTTATGTATCCCTAGATACATCCCTCTTTCGTTTTTCTCGATATAAATAGCATATTGCACATCTTCATCATTCTTCCTTAGATTCTAAAAGGCCATGGAGAGAAAGGATAAATCCGTTTCCTTTCGGAAGTTTGATGGATCCAAGTGAGGGGACGTCTCACTCGTCTCAGTGTGAAAGAACGGACAATGGTGACTTCTGCATCAGAGGCCAAGGTTTCAACTAAATAATTTACGGTTTTGTTGTTCTATTATTTCTCTGCGGTACGGTGCTTGACTATATAGAGGCATAATAGGTGACAAATTTCCGATGGACCTTTGTTGCCATTCTGCCCTTCTTTCGAATTAGGCTTTTTTCCTCTTCGTTCGCTGCCAGGGTCATTCCCGAGGGGACCTACAGTTTAACGTGGGTTCCAAACCATAATCCTTAGTCATGCGACACCCCCCAAGGGCTATCAACCCTTGGTTTATTGGCATTGCATGACCTACCGATTGGGGAGTGTGTACCTTCTTCCGCACCCCACAAGATGTCCGATCTCATCCGGCCTGGTTACCAGCGTGAATGGGGTGGGTTGGGAGATGATACCTTTTACACTCTTCCCTGCATTCTAAAATCCACTGAATTTCGGACATACTTTTTTTATTGTACGTATGCCCACTCCGGGAATCGAACCCGGGTCGCCGCGGTCGAATGCTAGTAGCTCTACCTCTAAGCCACAACCGCGGTTATGGACCTTTGTTACAATTACTTCTTTGTCGGTAACAATAAGAACCTAATTTTTCTCTGTGATAAATTTTAAAGGGAAGAGTCACCGATATGTGACGTCACGTCCTAGTATGACAGGTGACAGATTCCCGCCATTTCTTTTATCTGACTGAATATTTTGTGCTCGGAGTTTTTTAGTTTTATCCTAAAAGTACAATAAAATTATCTGTGAAACCTGAAAAATCATGGCAAGCGATTCAAATGCAGCCGATGATTCACAGGATCTTGATGAATCACAAAATTTGGAAGATCCAGAAGTGGTTACTTTGACTCTAAACGATGTTTTGGAGTTGGAAGATGAACTTATTGAAAATACAGCGGCTGTTTTAGGTGCTGCTAACGATAAAGCTTGCTCGTACGGAGAGGTAAGTATTTATTCTTCATTCCTAAGTGTACAACTAAGGCGAGCATATTCACACTGAACTAACTCGTTTGTAAAATAATTCTGTGTTATAAAAACAGTTTTTGCGAGCTTTAAATATATTTGTAGGTTGTATTTTACGTTATCAGTAATAATATGCTTGTTTTTTCCAGGGTTACCTGAAACGTCAAGCTTTATACTCTTGCCTAACATGTATACCAGAAGCTAAGGATGATCCAGAAAAGGCAGCAGGTGTTTGCCTTGCTTGCAGCTATCATTGTCATGATGGCCATGATCTTATTGAGCTGTACACGAAAAGAAATTTCCGTTGTGATTGTGGAAATTCCAAATTTGCCCATTCCACTAATAAATGTGTCCTTAACGATGATAAACTCGACATCAATGAATTGAATGTTTACAACCAAAATTTTTCTGGCACATATTGTGTTTGTCATCGTCCTTATCCAGACCCTGAAGATCCTGTGCCAGATGAGATGATCCAGTGTATTATTTGTGAAGACTGGTATCACTCTAGGCATTTGGGAGTTGAAGTTCCCAGTGATAACTTTGCTGGTAAGATAAGTTTTTCAACATTTTTTTTTCTACATAATACCACGATTTCTGCCTAATACTGTATACTGGATATTACTTTTAGAAATGACCTGTGAACTATGCATTACAAAACATGAATTTCTTCTTCATTATGATGGGTTGACTAATACTAAAGTGGTTAAAAGTAATGAAGATGCTGAGGTTAACATTACTGATTCTAATGATAAGGAACAATCTGCTTCTGATGTTGATGGTCCAGACTGCAAGAAACCCAAAGTCAAGTCTGATAGAGTGACTGCGAAGTTTTGGTTAGAGGTGAAAGCACTAAATTATAATTTTTTGTTCAATAATAAAAAAAAGTTTAGTTAATTACTAGTTGATATTTATAATTAGGTGGTATTATTAGACTTTGCATACATAATACTTATATTAATTTTTTTTGTTTAGGCTTCATGGAGGAAACAACTATGTACTTGTGATGATTGTCTTAAAATGTATGAGAATGAAGATGTGGCATTTCTTCTGGATCATGAAGACCCAGTTCATCTTTATGAAGAGAAGAGCAAAGCTAAAGCCAAGGCTATCGTTGAAGATCATGACAAGAAATTCATGAACTCAATGAATAGAGTTCAGTTGGTTGAGGCCATTGCGGGATACAACGATCTTAAGGAGAATTTGGGGGAATATTTAAAGAAGTTTGCAGAAAATAAGAAAATTGTTCGTGAAGAGGATATTAAGGAATTTTTTGAAGGTATGAAAGCCAGGAAAAAAAGTAGGGTTGAAGTTCCCTATCATTGTCGCTAAACATATAAAAATATGTATTTTCAGTATTATACTCTACATCATAATCTCATAATATTCATAGGTAAATTAAATTTTCTGTTGGGATAAAATCATAAACCTAATAAAAGTTATAAACTTAGGATGTTTTATTTTTTGAAAAAAAATTGTGGTTCCTATAGAGCTTAGAATGACAGCAATAACATGGATGGGAGGGAGTAGGGAGACAAAGGTTTGAATTGAATGAATGACAATTAATGGGGAGAGTGAATATTTGCTTTTCCTTGCCTAAGGCTGAGGCACAATTAAAAAATAAGCATGAGGCGATAAGCATTAAGCAACAGAAACAAATTTTGACACATTTAAATAAATTAATCACAACACAATCAAGTGTTAAGCAACAAGTATGAGGAATTTTTTATTTCCTATTACCTGTTTCTTATTACATATTGCTTATTTTTTAATTGTGTCTCGACCTTTAGGCAATATTTTGAATTTAAAACTAAGGCCACTTCTACAATAACTTGTAACATTTAAACTTGATACACATAAATTATGTGCAGAAAAACGAGTTTTTACTATCAAGAACCATACAGGTTCCATCATCTTTTGAAATTACACACATAACATGGAAGGTGTAGAAAAAATATACCCACACAAAAGTTCTAAGATGTATATTTCTCAAACATTGGGCTGCACAAAGATTTTAGGCAATAGATAATTAACCAGAGCACTTTGAGTGTAACAACATCTGTTAGTGATATAAATACAAAAGTCAGTTGTCCTTGAAAATTTTTTATATAAACAAATTCAATGCTGGCGGCGATTAGGATTCAGGGCACTCGCCAGATTCTGCCAAAAAATGTCAAGCAGCTTTTTTGTTATTCATTTTTTATGAACTACAAGTAGAAATTAAATCAACGCCGACAAGGGCAAACTGGAGTGTCTGTCTCCTTAGTGAATCTGGGGCTTCCCCATATGGCAGGATCGCCGCTACTGGATTTTAACTATGTAGTCAAATAGACAAATGTCCAGCAATTGCAAGTACATCAAATTCTCTGAGAGACTTCTTGCGCTCTATCATGTGACGGATTTTATTCCCTTAATGAAAACGCGTTTTTGTTATTGAATAAAAATTAATTTATTATTGGAATTCGTAGGTTTTGGAGGTCGCTTCGCCCACATAGAATATTTGATTAAAAAATTAAGAGGTTTACTACCAATTTTTAGAAATATTAAAAAAATGTTGACCGTAAAACATATGGAAATATTATATTATGCATTAGTTAAAACTCATTTAAATTACGGAATTTTAGGTTGCGGAGGAATAAATAGAACTTTAGTTAAAAAATTAGAAATATTACAGAAAAGGTTTCTAAAAATGATATTTGATAAAGATTATATTCTTAAACAAAAAAAAAATGAATATTAGACAACTTTACTTTTATAACATCTTAATATACAAAAATAAAAATCTTATACAGTTTAAAAATCATAATCATAATAAAACCTAAAATAAATAGGTCCATAGGACAAAAAAATTTCAAATATTTATGTTTTTATTTAAACGATTATTTACCAACAAAAATTTAAAAAATATATTTCATTAAAAACATATAAGTAAAGTCGAAATAAAAGCATAGATATTGAAAACAGATAACTTAAAAAAAATTTTGGAAATGTTTTAATGAATATTAATTAATATTGTTATGAATAATATATTTTTCAAAATTTTATTATCCTATATCTTCAAAAAAAAATTCGTTTTTATATACATACACTTAAACGTGTTTTATTTGCAATTTAACTTTTATATAATATTAACAAATATTTATAAAAATATATTTTAATATTCCTATATATTTATAATTTAATCAAAGGGGGATCAAAGAAGAAGTTTATTGAGGAAGATAAATAAACACATTTATTATAATTATAAATAATAAACCTATTATTAAACAAGATTCAACAACGCTGATGAACTACGTCACAGGATTGTTGCCAGTATGTCGGCTGCAGTTAAAACTACGGTAAACAAATAAAAATCGTTTAATTTACTTAGAAAAAATATTGTGTATATTCTAATTTAAGAAAAATGACGTTTGTACAAATAACTGAAAAATCAACTTTTAAATTACCATAAAAACAATTAGGTTTTTATACAAAAGGACTTATCATAAAAGTAATATCATTACAAGATTTTCCATGACCAATATAAATAAATCCATATTTTGGTGTTTTTAAGAAATGATAGAATACAAAGCCTGGCCAATAAAGGGATTTTAAAATTACTATAGTATCTCCACAAGTAATCTGTATACTCCAGCAACCTTCAGGTAAATCAATATCCAAGGGATCTAAAATGCAAAAATATAAATTTAAAGGGTTATTGGATAAATATGTATAAGGATATAACAACAACAAAATGTTTAATCATTTGTCCCTTAGTTTACATAAAATTGTTTGCCATAGAAAGTTTCGGAGGTACCTAAAAAAATTATTAACCGAGAGAGCCTTCTATTTAATAAATGAATTTTTCGAGGTATCGCTATAAGGGTCTTTTGTTTGTTTTTAGGGTGTTTTTTTAACTAGTCTATGTATTTTTGATTTTAAATTGTTTAACTGTGGTTATGTAATAATTTTAAGTTGCTTTGCTTTGTTAATGAGAAATTCTTATGATAATCAAGCCATACATATTTTATTTGATATATTTTAAACACTCTGTATTAAACGAGATATCAAAGAATAAACATATTTTTGGGAATAAGCACTAAGCTTTTTTTCGCTAAATTTTGTTTTTGACCCTATATAGAGCATAAAAAAACGGTTTCAGTTTTTAAATTCTTTTTTTTTTTCTATTAACTAATTAAATACAATACGCTCTCTAATAAAAACACTCGGAAGAAGGTACCGACGTCACAACAAAACCGGCACATGGGCAACCAGGGACAGCCTTTATTCGACGCGCTCGGACCCATCTCCGACTTGACTAATCTCTCGAGACTGGTGTTTTATTTCTAATCTGTTCTTTTCTATTTAAGTTATTGGAACAAAGATATATAATCGGTCGCACGACTCGCAAATAAAAGAATTGCGCGGTTAATAGTATGACGTGCATGCCTTCTCGCCACGTGTTTTTAAACGTGCAGCTTTCCCGCTGTGTTTTTAATTGTTTGTGATCACAGACATAAAAAAAACATTTATATGTCTATGTTTGTGATACTCTAAGGAAGATTTTTATTATTAAATATGTTTTCAATCGGTTCTAGTTTAGGATGCTAGTGTTGAATGTGATAAATTCGATTATAGTGAAAGAGCCTATTATATCAGGTTTTCAAAAGTAAAAATTTCCGAAAATAGGGAATTTTCCTATCTGTATATTTTCTTTTGTGCTTCTTAAGAACAAACGGTAGTCGATGAGTCATCATGAACAAATTCTGCATTTTCTTCATATCGTGCATACTGTACCTGCGTCTGGCGATAGCAATAGAATTTCTTTTTCTATACGGGGTTGGGCAAATGTTCCGGAACGGCTTAATTACAAGCGAACGAAAGGTGATATCGAATTGGAGTTTTGGGCAATCTATAGGACTAAAATCTTACTATTTGACTGTTATACCATATGTCAGTAATGTCACCAACTGTCAAGTGTTGACGTTATATTTTATTTTTTTAAATGGAACACCCTGTATATTATTAGATTGAATTTAATCATATGATGTGCTATATGAAACATATTTGGAATTTATTGAAGTTTTAGAATATCGGATAATATACAGGGTGTTCCATTTAAAAAAATAACGTCAACACTTGACAGTTGGTGACATTACTGACATATGGTATAACAGTCAAATAGTAAAATTTTAGTCCTATAGATTGCCCAAAACTCCGATTCGATATCACTTTTCTTCCGCTTGTAATTAAGCCGGTCCGGAACATTTGCCCAATCCTGTATACAAAATATTATACAGTGATAGGTTGTAATTTGGAATAAATTCAGTAATTCAAATACCTATTTATTTTCGAAAGAATGCTCGGACACGTCGATTAGTATTTTTAGGTGCGGTCCTTTCCATTAGAAAAACAATTATACAGTATGTCCCAAACTGGAAATAGGACTCCATCGATAATTTTTTTAAATAGCAACCCTAGTTTTTTTATGACTATTTTTAAAGGGCAAATCAAGTTACACATAAGTGCAAAGTTTTAATTTTTTGTTGCTTGCCGTTTCCAAGATAATTTAACAAACAGTTTTTCTATTTAAAAATTTAAAAAAAATATGTTAAAAAAATTCAAATAGTAACACCAGTACATTTAGATTATATTATATATTAGATAAAGTGACGTCTCTCGCGCTCAAATACTTTTATTATGTCATTGTCATCTTTAAAAAAAGCCCCCCCCCCCCCCGTTATGCAAGACCTGTCCATGATTATTTGGACACTGTATTTCCAGGAAGATGGATTGGTAGAAGGGGACCCTTAAAATGACCACCAAGATCTTCAGATCTGGTGGTCATGTGTTCCATTTAAATAAATGTGCATAAGTCAATTTTTGATAATGGAACACCCTTTTTTTAGCTTACTAACGTGTAGAGAATTAAATTTCCTATCTAAATGCCTTATATGTTACAATCCACATTTTTAGTCGTTTTGGAATTATGAGTAATTTAAATAAAAATCTTAAAATTTCTGCTTGTGTTAATGCGACATTATTTTTGAAAGGAAGGCTTCGACTGGGATTTTCATTTGACTTTGAGTTTTGTTACCATTTGTTATTAAGTGCCTATGTTCATTGCTTAGCTATTTCTAATTTTCAAAGTCAAATGAAAATCCCAGTCGAAGTCCTCTTTTCAAAAATAATGTCGCATTAACACAAACCGAAATTTTAAGATTTTTTATTTAAATTGCTCATAAGTCCAAAAGAACTAAAAATGCAGATTGTAACATATAAGGCATTTAGATAGGAAATTTAATTCTCTACACATTAGTAAGCTAAAAAATATGGTGTTCCATTTGCAAAAATTGACTTATACACATTTATTTAAATGGAAAAATTGGCACAATTTTAAGAACTCCCTGTATAAAAAACGTGAAACCTAAGTAATTTAAACTAAGGATCTAAGTATGTATTACTTGAAAGCTTACAAAATTTTAAATGTTTACCTTTATTAGTTTCAGAGTTACTAAACTTTCTTCTCGGAGCGTTTTACACAAAAAAATGCTTTTATAATTCATATCTCAAAAACGGTTAGAGATAGGAATAGATTATTATTAACAAAAGTTATTTAGATTTTAATAAGGTAACTAAAAATGCTAAAATATACAGAGTGTTTCGTTTGAAATAGCAAAGTTGGCATTAACTTCCGGTATAACCGGAAGTAACAAAAACCTCAAAAGATAATGATTTAAAAGCTCAAAGCCAATTATGCCTGCTATCAAATTTTTAGAAAGATAAGTTTACTCGTTTCCGAGATCTTCTAATAGGTCACTCAACGTAAATTACCCTGTATATAGTATGTATATACAGGGTGCTACAAATTTGTGTGCGTACAAGGGGATCTCGAAAACGGTAAGAGATACGAAGATGGTTAAATTGAGGCATAGTTGCTTGGGGCTTAATAATTTGGTGAAAGAAAATTGAAAATATTCCGAATACTTTCGGAGATATCCGAAAAAAAAGTTAGTTTGGTTTTTAATTTTTTGCGCTTTTATTTTTTAATTAGGAAAAAACAAAAACCCTTTCTCATAGCCGTTCTTCATGTTCTACCATATGGCGTTATTCGTTTTCAAATTGGACGTTTCGTTCTTTAAATACCAACCTCAATTATTTTTTTTTAAATACGGACCTGGAATTTTTAAAACAGTTTTAAGGACTTTGGAAATTTCATACAATTTAAACGTTTTATCATCAAATAACACATCACTAGTATTTCAAATAATCCTTTCTTTACTATTACGGCTCTGGTAATTATTTTTTGGAATCCTTAAATATTAAAACTACATTACAGGAAGTTATAGTGTTTAGGGCGTATATTCTTTCAAAAAGATTTACCGTCACAATACTCTAGGAAGAAAGCAAGTTTTTAAGGCATGAGAAGTATTTAATTTATTTTATTAATATATTGTATATCTTAAGTCCTATGGTTTTTGCCGTAGACCTAGACCAAAATACTGTAAAACAGAAAAATAATAATGCTCCCGAGTGAAGAAAAGGTAACTGGAGTGTTAGTCTAGTTATGTTACTGTGATGCGCTTACGTTTGTTTCAAAAACAATTTCAATTTTCAATGCTAGTTTCAGGCGAAACATGAAACGAAAACAAAGAGACAGAAAAATATTTGATGCCGAGACTTTGGGTCTCTTTTCATATAAAATATTAAATATCAGGCCTCTTTGAGTAAAAATAGACGGATTTTTCAAATCAGAAATATTTTGTTTTTTTTTAGTTTGGTTCTAAATGTTCAGGACCGTAATGAAATTAAAAAGATAATTTAAAAAATTTATTATTATATGACAAAACGTTAAAATTTTAAAAACTTGTACATTGTATTAAATTTCTAAAACTCAGAAATCCCTAAAACTGTACTTAAAATTCCAGGTCCGTATTTAAAAAAATTGACTTGAGGTTGGTAACTAAAGAACGCAACTTAGAATTTGAAAACTAATAAGGCTATCTTGTAGAACATAGAAAGTGTTCTTTATTTTTTTCCAAAGTCAAAAACGAAAGCGCAAAAAATTAAAAAACAAAAATGGAAATTTCGGTTTTTTTCGGATATCTACGAAAACATTTGGAATAATTGAAATTTTTGTCCCCAAATTATTAAGCCCCAAAATGTGCAACTTTGCCTCAATTTAACCATCTTCGTATCTCTTACCGTTTTCGAGATCCCCTTGTACGCACACGAATTTGTAGCACCCTGTATATTAGGGTATTTTTATTTTATTCTACAACCAAAAGTATTTAATTTTTAAATTCCTTTTTTTAAATGATGAGTTATTGAGTTACTTTTTATTCAATGGTAATGTAGTTTAAAGTAATTTAATTACTTTTTCTAAAAAATTAATGAGTATAATATAATGATTCCTTTTTGAAAATAATTTGCCTAGCGCGCAGCTCTGATTTTTATAAAGGTTGTATGTTTCCTTCGTGGTACTTACCCAAAAAATCCGTGGCATAGTTGTAATCGTCCTTCGTTAATAAATTAGTATTATATTTCTGCGTTGGGGTTCTATAGTGTAGAAAAGAATTTATTTCTCTAGCGTTCATTGCTGACAACCCCTCAAAAGATAAATTTTCTACTACCACTCCATCCGGTCTTTGGAATAAACTTCCACGAGGAACAACTGCTATCTCGTTGGTTATTAGGGTAACTAAGGATGCCAGTCTATCTTCCTCCTTCAGTTTTCTTATTTGTGGTGTTCTTAATGTTACTCCTAAACTCGTCTCATCTTTGTCTATTAGAATATCTATTACTAAGGCTGGATCCCCTAATAAAATTTTAGGACCATTATTTTTTAATATCTATATTAATGATTTATTTATTGTGAATTGTGATTGAGAAATTCATAGTTTCGTAGATGATATTGCAATTTTTTATACAGATACGAATTGGGACAACTTAAAGAACAAAATTAAAAAGGATTTTAAAATAATAAAAAATTGGTTTGATTTCTTTTTCTTTTTGATAATTTTTTATATTTGAGAAAAATATGAATATTGGTGTCAATCCAAAGTTTTAACATAAGACGTAGTATGTATGACTCTAACCAGCGTTTTTCGAGCTCGGGTTTTCATGATTAAAAATAAAGTAAATATCGCTCATCATGCCAAAATTGATGATTTTTTCAGAAATCATGTATTTTAGGAGCGTAGATCAAAAAGCAGTTTTTGGTGCAAATGCTTAGTTTTTGAAATACTCCTTCTTAAGTGCCGTTTTGTATATTCATAATAAAACATTCTCGTTTCTGCCGCACTATTTTTTTATTATAACTTATCACACTTCTTCCATAAAAAATGTCTAAATTAAAATTTTTACTTTAATTTTTCTCTTTAAAAATAAATACCTAATTGTTTTTGTTGTAAAAATATTTTATTTAAAATATTTTTGGTTATATTTTTGTTGATATAAAATAGCTCTAAAAAAAGGAAAAAGACAAGTATATAATAGAAAAATACTATAAAATATTATTATTTTTACTCGTTTTCCTTTAAAATAGCATCATATATCAATAACTAAAACGATATGCGTCTGAAACCTTAATCTCTATATAAAACAGGACTTTTAGAAAGACACGTTTAAAAACTAAATTTCCTACAAGACCAAGGAGGGGGGGATGCAGCAGCCCCCCTAAATACGCCACTGTCCGGCATTATAATTTCTTAATAGTATTTTTTTATAACAAAGATACATTTCATGAACAAGAAGTGATGCCAGAATAAAACAAGAAAGAAAAATGTGTTTCAGGCAGGTAAAGGTACAAATGATGCAATTTTTTCTTTTTGGAACATCAATATTAGAAATTGAATGATGATGTTGACACAGATCTATTTTGTAATCTGTTAATAGCCTTCGAAAAATTGAACTTTCGTTGTAAAAAATACCATAACTAAAAAAGTTGCTTAGTACCTACTACGAGGTAATACTCGACTTGAAATGGGTGTTCCATTAATATCTTTTAAGTCGGTTGTGTGTGTCTTTCATAGACTATGGTGTGTTTACCTTTTGCAGGATTATGTGTTTTATTTTGAAAATTAATCTTTTGTCTTTGATATACACTTTTATTTTAGAAATACCATGTTTTGCACTGAGAATTTATTATTTTTATGATGATTAAAAACTTATGTGCGCCCAATTCTTGAATTTGGGTTTGGTGTTTGGTGGCCTGTGTTAAAACAACAAAAAGACCAAATTGAGAAAGTGCAGCGATTTGCCACTAGGATGCCGTATGGTGTTGTAAGACCAACTTTTGAGAACAGACTGATAATTTTTGGACTCATTTCTGAAATGGATAGATTGGTGCGGGGAGATCTTATCCTAACATATAGGATACTTCACAGCCTATTCTCTGTTGATTTAAGTTCCCTTTTCACCCTTAATACAGACAATCGCTTGCGAGGTCATCGATTAAAGCTTCGACGTGAACATTTTTTCACACGAGTCCGGGAGTTCTTTTCCAACAGAGTATTTAATCTCTGGAACATCTTGCCTGATGAGGCTATTGGTGCGGAATCATTAAACATTTTTAAAAATAGAATTGACATGACTCTTTTTGCAGACTATTAGTTTACATTTATTCTCACTCATTTGTTAATCTTTTAAAAATTTACCATTGACATTTAGCGATTGGATATACTCAAGACTATTAGTTTAAGTATAATAGAGTTTATAGGTTTTCAACCTCAACTCATTTTTGTAATAATAATAATAATAATAATAATAATAATAATAATAATAATAATAATAATTAAACGTTAAAATCGGTGACGATCACGTCTGTCCGGCTCCTTAATTGTTAGCTTATGTCTTACCTTGAAATTTCGTAGTGCATAAAGGAGTTAATAACAAACCATTCTTGGTTGGTTGAGGCAGTAAACCCCAGTTAACACAGTTATTACTATAGTAGTATACCCTTCCATAGAGTGCATCCTTAACGTACCCATAAGTAATGTAATAGTCCTTTTCTGCACCAAAAATTTTGCCCCAGAAGAAAACATTTCGAAAATGATTTTCGTTCTGAAGTATTAGAAGACTATTGTGCAAAATGATTTGTTCTTCTGTAGAGATAACATGTCCAAAGTGACCAATACTGTTCAGGCAATCTAATATTGAATCTAGATTCATATTTTCTTGTAGAAAAATTAGTCTGTTTGACAATTGACATTAATTGGTTTGCAGGTGAATAGGTATTTTATTAATAAGACACAGGTGCACAACAAGTTGTTCTAGGTTTTTTTTAAAGTTCAGCCCCTCACTGATGATGTTGACTTTAAGGTTATTTGTTTATCGAGAGTGACTGTAACTATGTTAAACATGCGTGAGGAAAAAATGTTTCTGTCCCATTTGCCATCGGACAAAGTGTTTTTTTTTACTTACTTTTAGTATATTATGTATATCTTGATAGTAGAACCATTTTTATTAATGCAAAAAGCCATTTAATAGTATTTTTCTGGTAATTTAGGAAAAATATATTTTTAAAATGAGACTAGAAAGTAGAAAATACAAAACTGTACATTTCTGTCAGTACACCAGCAAGGTACAGCTGTAATAAACTTTCAGTAAAAAAAATATCAAGACATCTGCGGAACCATCTAACGAAATAGAAAAAAAAACATAAAAAGGAAATTTCTTTCGGATATGATTTGGCACTATATAAAGGCTTTTTGTGTTCGATATATTCAAAGTGACAAACTTGTCACAATATAAAAACCACAGAACAAGAAGGGATTTTTAGAATTACACAGAAATACGCAAAATCTGATTTAAAAGAGTAAAAAAGACGATTGGAAAGAGTCGTGAAATTCTTCTATCGGGCAAGTCACCTTTCGGCCATTGCGAATGTAGCTCGAGCGATCTTACATAGTGCTAAATAAGAACAGAAAGAAAAATAGACAGGAATAGTAGATTCTGTAACGAGGTTGGAATGAAAATTCATTCTAACCGAGTAGCAGACTATATTTTCTCCACGACCAAAAATACTATTCGCAATATTTGTAATTTCAGGTGGAGTATTATCCAGTTCCATATCTGATTCATCCGATTTTTCACTCATATTTTGACTTGCACTAAAATTTGTCTGCTACTCCGCTGCAGAATTTTTTTTAAACCGTAAAAAAACCTACTTTTTTGTTGCTATGTATCCACAAAACGCCTCATTTTTCACAGTAAAAATAGTACATTGGATACCTAGTAGGAAAAGCTGAATACTCCCGGACGACCGTAAAGATTGTATGCCGAGGCGCAAGCCGAGACTGATAATACGGAGTCCGGGAATGTGGCTTTTTCTACGAGGTATACATACTATTTTTCCGTAATCGAAAATTATTTATTAAAGGACATAATTTAATACAAGCAACTTTTGTTAAAATTTTGAAATAAGTATTATTAACTTTGTTCACAAATAAAGGATGCCATTAAATATTTGTGTGATAACCATGGAAACACAGTAATATTGAATTGTCAAGCTTAACACATTTTAGTTTACAAGTAGTAGTACAGAATAGTATATTACGTAATAAGTGTTGTAAAAAGCAATTTACGCACAAATAGAAAAGATACGCACGACGCCGCGTAGCGGCGAGTGCGTAATTCTATGAGTGCGTAATTGCATTACAACACGTATTACGTACCATACTTTACCTACGACCTACTTATTCACACAACATCATTTAGTTTTAGTTTTTCATCTTAACTGGTAACAATATTATTAATTTAAGAACGTGATAACATCAACGAGAAGGTATATATTGTAATAATTCTACAGTATGATTATTTAAATTTACAAATGTTATTTTTTATAATATTATTTATTCTCATTACAATAATTATTTATAGTTACAGAACAATTATTGAAGACAAAAGGTATATCGTTTCTTTTGCTTGTTGAAGCATAAGTAAGATTTACATTATTAGTTGCCTCAATGAAATTTTCATTAATACTATTAGTACTACTACTAGTACTTGCTATTGCAGATGATATTTTAGACGAATTGTTAGTTTGATTATTTAGGGAATTATCCACATACCCTTCAGCTACGGCTGAGGACTGCCATCCGCCGTGTCTTTTTAAATCTAATCAGTCACCACCCGCGTCAACAAGAATAGTCGCGGACGAGCGTCGAAAACAGTGTCCTGTATAATTCGCTGCTTCTGGTAGTCCCAGATATTTGGCTATTTCTTTTGGAACCTTTCCTAACTTGTTAATACCAACAGACTGTTTGGTACATTTTCCGTTTATATAGTTTAGAAAAAAAGGTAAATTTGGAGCTGTACTTACTGCAGAGCGAATGTTTATATATTTTTTAACCTTTGGGTAAAAATATTCTGACACCACAAAAGAACGTTGCCGTTTAGTTTTTGAATCGGGAATATTAATAATTAGATTCTTCCCTGTGTCTTGGATATCTGACGGTTTTATATTACGCAACTCTTGTTTCCTGCATGCACCGCTTATACCAATTATAAGAGCAACCTAAAAGACGATTTGAAATAAATTTACACATTTAACATTATATTGAGCTCAATATATTACCTTCATAAACAAATGTTTATCATCTGGTGCGTTTTCTAGAAAATCGTTTATATTCTTGCTTGTCAAAATCTTGGATTTTTTGGATTTAAAGCCGTCCGATTTTCTCTTCAGAAGAGCTTGTAATTTGGAGTAGTTTGCAATATCGACATTGTGATTTATATTAATTGTGGCCTTTAACATTGAGTAAAATGACCAAAGTGAGGAAGGCTTCATCGTTTTTGATAGTTCTTGGAAATATGCCATCATTACATTCTCGGAAAATGATTTAACGTCGTTTTTTAATCTCCATTCCATAAATCTTTGGTAAGTAAATTTGTATCGATATTCAGATTTCGCCGGTAACAAGTTGTTTTTAGCAGCTTCTGCAATTTCGCTTATATTGGGTGGAGTTAAATTTTCTATTTCACTGTCACTCGACATTTTTTATGTACCTAATCAAACTAATTTCACTTTATAATATTACTCACATACAAATTTGATCTACGATTATGTCAGTTTTTGAATAAGTTTGTTTGTATTGACCGTTGCTAAGCGGTTGCTAGGAAAACTGTGCGATTTTTTTACCAAGCTGCGCGATTTTTTTACCGTGCGTAATGGGAATCTTACATTGATCGGAAACGGTGTGTTTTTAAGTATTTACAGTAGTGGTCGTAGGTAAATAATATTTCCATACAGTAGGTACAATAATAAATATTTCCCAACAGTTATTTTCCGTTGCCTAGCAGAAAGCAGAAAATATTATTTTTTCACCGTTAGAAAAATGTATTGATGTTTTCGTATAAATTCAAAAATTAATTTTCAAAACATTTTTTGTAAACTGAGGGTACACTTTCTCATATTGTATTTTTGATGTAGCGGGCAAAAGATTTGATAAAACGATCTTATTATATCGCATCCGTTATTTCTTGAGGTGTCTCATTATCGCTATCAGACATTATGGTACTGGACAAACACGAAATTTTTTTAACAATTGCAGGTTTTTATGGTAATCACAATAGGTGTAAGAAAAAATACCTTAAAAGCTATGCATAATAATTTTTTGTTCTAAACACAATAAATAGTTATTGAAAACAATCTAATATCCATATATAATTAATAACAGATAGTTGTACAAAAAATGGTGTTCGTATTTTACGCGCGAAAGTGTTTTATGCCACATTTGATTGAATTTTTAACCTCGACGTAACGTTTTCGGTAAAAATTGACAATCTCATGTGCCATTAAAAAAACATCCATTTTGCGCACTTAATACAAAAATAACTGTGGTATTCTACACTAGGTACAAATAAATAACACAAAATGCAATGATAAATTTGTTTCAATATTTAAACAAATTTAATAATATTCAGTGCAGGTATCATTTTAATTAATGTTTAAGATGCTAACACAACCCTCCGTTAGCCGCAAAACAATATTTTAAACGATTATAAAACTCCCTTCTTACATTAGCCAGTTGGTAACACAAACTGGTGAAATTGAATTTTTCAGTTGGTCCAGATTTTTGTGAATATTTTTATAAATTTTTTATGTATCCCTAGAGAAAAAAAGTCGTTTTGAGAAAGATCAGGACGCATGACTGGCCAGCTTATATGGTGTGGTCCAATCACATTTCCTTGAAAAGGATCAAGAAGATGGACGTGTCATACTAAAATCCTTAAAGCGGGCGGTGGATGCCCGTAACAACTCGCAAACATATAATTATAACAAAAACAAAAAATAAAATAGGTCTGTTATTAATTATCAAATGACATTGATAAATTCGTTTTGACAACCTTTGCATTTTGACTTTAATTTTACGTGTTAAAAGTGAGAAATAGTTAGATGGATATTCTGAAAATTTGTGTCATCATTCAGCAAAATACGAAATGATTGAATGATGATTATTTAAATCGCGACAGAATTGAAAAAATATACATTTAATCAACGACATGACTCTCATCAAAAATTACGTCAGAAGCTGTGACGTGTATCCAGTCAGTAATTGCTTGGTCTATCGATGAAATCGTGGGCGGGACAGTCGTCCATCTGAATCCAGATCTCCTTTTACCAGCGACAGCATCTAATGCAGGTTTAATTTGATTTTGCTGCAGTTCCAGACAGGGCCCAATTATGTGGTGTTCAAAAATAAAACGATTATCGTTTTCTGGACTCCAATACCTGAAGTTGTGAACATTTGGTTCATGGTTTAACGTAAAGCAAGACTCAGCGGAAAAACAAATATTTCTTCAGCGTTCCATCATTTCAAAACAAAAATTTGATCTTCGTTCTTCATTAACTTCCCGCAATTCTTGGCGTTTCTCGTACTGGTTTAAATGTTATGTATTTCTGTAAAACTTGTAACGCAATACTGTGATGTTTACCTATGGTTTTTCCTAGCGTTCTAAATACCTTTATTTTCTTTGACATGATACTCTCTTCGGCCCTATTATTTGGCATAACAGGGTACTTTTGGAACCAAATTTTTAAATTACTTTCTTTATTGTTGTTCTGCCTGAAATGAGTCGGTTAGGAAAATTTACTGGGCACAACTCGGATACTACAATTGTAACTTTTTCCTTAACGATTATTAAATTTGCAAGCCGAAAATTATTTTAAAAATAAAAAATGCTGTCAAATATTGACAAGTGTAAAGTTAAGTTTCCTTTTCTGTATCTGTGCTATTATATTCCTTCCTATAAGCACATACAGGTATCACATACCTAGGTGCAACCATATACAGGGTGACAATTTGAAAACGAACAGCATTTAATATTGCCTCTACCAATGATAGTATGAAAATTTGGCGAAACACGTCAATTGATATATCGAGGGGGACATTTTTTAAGACATTTGTTGTCGTGTTACTTTCAACCCCCTAACCCCCAGGGCACCTACCCCTAAAATTTTAAATGGCAACCCCTATTTATTTTGCCATTTTTGTGTTCCTTATAAAATTCTACATAAACTGTATAATTTTTTTTTTCAAAAATTATTTTATTTTTTCTAGTAGCGATATCGAAGACGAAATGTAGAAATACATTCCAAATTCCTTTATTTATTTACATTTCGTCTTCGATATCGCCACTAGAAAAAATAAAATAATTACATTTTTTGAAAAAAAAAAATGATACAGTTTATGTAGAATTTTATAAGGAACACAAAAATGGCAAAATAAATAGGGGTTGCCATTTAAAATTTTAGGGGTAGGTGCCCTGGGGGTTGAAAGTAACACGACAACAAATGTCTTAAAAAATGTCTCCCTCGATATATCAATTGACGTGTTTCGCCAAATTTTCATACTATCATTGGTAGAGGCAATATTAAATGCTGCTCGTTTTCAAATTGTCACCCTGTATGTATAAGAAAGTAAAAAATCATACTCTGTGATAAGAAATGGTAAATCTTGTTTGTTATATTGTTATTATTGATTGGTTGAATACATTCTTAAAACAAAAAAAATTTAAATTAAACTGAATCGTTCTCCAGATTTAAGCAAGGTTGAAGACACAATTTTCTTAATATCTTAAAAACGGTATGTGTAAAAAAATTCAAAATTAGGTTTTTAAAAAGTTTTCTATACGGGAGTGAATATTTGACCATTTCGAAATTTACATGGGAAATCTCATGTGTCCTGTTCGGACACATCACCCAGTAGGTATACGATTTTTTGTTTCCTATTGAAGTTCGCTGACTGGCAAAACTAATAAAAAAATCACGATGCCGAAAAAAAAACTAGGACAGCAAAATCACAAAACTGGGGAAGAAAATAATATATTAATGTTGGGTTGTTAACCCGGGTTTAGACAGCTATTATTGTTTCCCGAGCGTCGAGATTAAATCACGAGGAGCGAAGGGACACTTTATCACATAATTCAAGATTTTAAAAGCTGAAACACTAGAAAATTTTTCTATGTGGAAGGGTAAATATTAAAATTTAGTAAAAATCGGGTCCGGTCGACTTAAGAGAAAGTAGATTTTTCGAAATTTTGTTTTTCTAATATAACGTAGACATATAAAATAGCAAATATCACCAAAAAAATTTGCGGGATATCGAGTATTTCGACCAACATTAAGCCACAAAATACTTAAATATTAAGCTTTTTATAATTTCAATCGTAAAAACTGGCTGGTGTCATGTTAATTAAATGATAGATGACAGCAGCGTTATCAGATTGTTTAAGAAATATGTAAAGTCAGGAAATAATAGTCAATAGTAACATGAACAAAAAAAATGCCCTGTTGAACAAGTTCTAACCCGCCCCAATAAACCGTTTGGAGCTGAACTGAGGATTCGGTAATCTGCTCTAATCGGTGTATTAAGGTAGGTTAGCACGTGGTTAACGGAATTTTTTTTGTTATACAATACGTCGCGATCAAGTTAAATTTATAAAAAAATGTTATTAAATATGTATATAAACAATTATTGAAACCCTAAAACGGTGTATTGGGGCGGGTTAGAACTTGTTCAACAGGGCATTTTTTTGTTCATGTTACTATTGAGTATTATTTCCTGACTACATATTTCTTAAACAATCTGACAACGTTGCTGTCATCATCTATCATTTAACAAATGTGACACCAGTTAGTTTTTACGATTGAAATTATAACAAGCTTCATTTTGGTCGTAGGTAAAACATTTTTTTTACCAAAAATACTCGATTTACCGCAATTTTTTTTGGTGATATTTACTATTTTATGTCTACATTATAATAGAAAAAAAATTCAAAAAATCTACTGTCTCTTAAGTCGACCGGACCCTAAAAATCTATTGTTCTGTTTCTAAAATTTTAAATGAAAACTCGTTTATAAATTTTAAAAAAACTTTCAAAATTTAATCCAAATTATTAAATTAAATATTAATCAAAATTCTTAGAGTATATAAGTATACTGTCACAACACAGATCACTTTTTGACACAGGGATAAAAACATAATTCACATGGTATCCATAAAATCACTGGGCTTCTGTAATACATCGGGGGCCATTTTATACTTGCACATGTTAATACTTCTCTGCAAATAATCGTAGCTGAGACCAGCGTCATTATAATCTTGAGGCGTTTCGGCGCTCTTTGATATTTCAAATCTTGTCCATTTATAGTTCGTACATTTTCTTGTTCCTAAAAGTAAAATAGCTTTAATTTATTAACATTTTATAGACATTTAAATTTGCTTTCAGCAATAATACCTCTGCTTGTTTGATTAATGACACTTTTTTGTTGTATGCTGCATACTTTAAAATAAAGGGTTTACCTATTATTAATATTTAAAAAATTAAATTCTTAGAAATAAAACTGACTACGCCACTAGTGTGTACTTACCCGTAGAACTTTGTATTAAATGAAGCACGGTTGGATGGGTAAGCCCAAAAAATTCATTTCCCCTGGGCCTTGTACTGACGACATTTAGAGACAGCGCGTCATTTATTTGTTGCAAAAGTAGAGAATGACATACGTCAGGTGTATCTCCAACGATTGGACCGCTTCCATCGTCACATGCAATTTCAAACCTAAAAACGTTTTAATAAGACCTATCCCACATTAGTGATTTTTTTCGCTTATGCAAAAGAAAATTTGAAAAAAAAAACAATTATTTTAAATTTTTATTCCACAAAAATGGTGCTCTGGTAATGTAAAAACAATCATGAATTAATAAAGGAAAAAAAATTATAAACTTGAAGTATCAAAATGAGTTAACAAAATACCATACATAATTTAAACATATTGTCCACAATTACCACAAACAACCTTATTTTCAACTAAGGTACCTATATGGAAGTATAGTCTATTTCAGAAAGGTGTAGAGTAATAAAATGGAAAATTCCGTCCAGTTTGGCGCAATTTCGATGTCCGCCATAGGCGCAGGTAAATTTTGTGCATTACATTATTTATGATAACTAACCAAAGAAAAAAAAAAGATAATTTGATAAAGAAGGAACTATCAGCTATAGCAAATTTACACAAACATCGTTTTATGAAATATGCCGTGGAAGATATAGCTGAAAAACATAGTGTAAATGTGTTGCGCACATCGCCATATCATTACGAACTAAATCCTATAGAACTTATATGGGCGCAACTAAAAGGATTTGTAGCAAGACACAACACGACATTCAAAATGAAAGACGTTAAGCTACTGGTTGATCAAGCCATTAAGGAAGTGACACCAGAAAACTGGCGAAAAGCAGTACATCATGTCATTAAAGAAGAGAAAATGTGGGATTTTGATCACCTGATCGATCGGACCGTCGACTCGTTAATTATGACGTCAAGAGGAGATGACAGTTGCTCAGATGACGAAAAATATTATTTTTGTATTTTTTTATGTTTATTAAAAAAATATGTGTACCTAATACTATGTACATGATGCACGCCTTTATCACACCATTTTCAGTGTTTATGAATGGATAACAATAATCAAAACCCATAAATTGACCCAAACCCGGCTGGTACTATCTGCACTTGACAAAAATAAAGAATTTTGCAATGAAATCAATGCCAAATTATGACAGTGGCTTAAATATTCGTTGGGTCACTATGTAGTCCCTTTGCATACCTAATGAGCTTTTATTACTCTCTTTCTTTAATAGCCTAAAAACACTTAAACACACTTCTACTACAATTTCCACTTTATTTTTAAACACAATAAATTACTATTTTAACCCCTGCACATCAACTTTTTCAGGTATATCTAAAGTGTAGTACACAAAATGCAAGCTTACCTTGGTAAACCATTATCATCAGAAATTTTGTTAGTATAAACACATCTAAATGTTGGATCCTTTAAACTACCATAAATCCTGGTGGAGACATATCCAACTGGAAAAATAGCTTCTTCAGAATGAAATTCAGGTCGGTCAGATACTACTTCTCCTAAGGAATGGATAGTAAGTCTACAATAGGAACATTAATTTATTATTTTTAATATACAGGGTGTTATGTAAGTACGTAGACAAACTTTAAGGGATAATTCCTATGATTTTAAGACGAAAAACTCATATAAATATGTGGCCTAAATGTTTAGATTTTCGAGATACAGATGTAAGTGTATTTTTTTTTTGTTTTTAAATATTCCTTTCATGGTTTTAGGGATATAATTCAAATTTAGCACAAATAATACTTTTACCAGTATCTATGAAACAACGTTATTAACATTTAAAATAATTTACAGGGTCCCCGTTTTCTTCTGGTCTTGACCACTTTAGGCCCCCATTTTTTTAAATCACAATATCTCTGACTAAGTTGAAGAATTAAATCTGATTTATCATTTTGTTTCTTAACTTTTCACTCTCTTAAAGTTTTTTACTATTTCTAAAACTGTACAAGGGAAACACTCTGTATCTAGAAAATCTAATCACAAAAAATGTTAATACAAATTAGAACTTATCATGTAAATAACTAAAATAAGTGGTTAATGCCCATAAAAAATCTAGCCATGAGCCAAACTCAACCAACAATCGCCAGCCAAGAAAATAAGTTTAGTCTGGGTGCATGTATATTAAATTATTGATATTTTTGTAATAAATCACTTAAAAATAATAGTCTTGTACAAAAATTTTAGTTTGAGAACATGATAAAATTTTGTACGCATAAATTATGTTAATTGCAAATGGTGCACACTTCTCTCTGACACTGTATAAAAAGTAGGTGCACATTTGTGTACTTTAATAAAAAACATAGGCCTAGTATTGAAGTTTTTTACCTTCCCAAATCTATGGGAAATATTGGTCTTCCTGTGCCATCTAGAGGAATTGGTTGAACATACTTTTTTTTGTTGCTTTTGACACTTGGGCGTCGCGATTTGGAAGTAGATGATCTTCTCTCCGAGGATGATGTACCTAAAGAGAATAATACAATTTTTCAATTTGAAAGTAGATGATGTATTAAGAATTTCAAAGTCAAAATATGTGTTAACCAAATCATCTACTAGGTATCAAGAATCAAATTAATTTAGTGAACAAAAAATTTAAAAAAATATACTTCTTATGTACCTACACAATTACTGTGGCTTAAAAGCGTGCCCTGTTTACACATATACATAAAGGGAAGATTTTTAAATTTTTTAAAAATATTAAGTCAAAATAACAATAACCATATCAACTCCTATTTACCCGATGCTTCTGACGATTTCTTTTTGGTTTTTTTTACTTCGTTAACTGCTGTTGGTGTTGGTGGGCCACCTCTTGCAGCATTTTGTACCTCTATAGCCACTTGGGGTTCATATTCACATAATTTTCGTAATAGCAATTTTCTCTCTTCTTTCCTTATTATAATGTTTGCCTGTGTTTCCTCAAGTTCATCTACTAAAGCTGCGTTCTCCTATATCAGGTACATAAAATGTGTATAAATCATAACATTTTTGTCAAAATATTAGTTGGTTTATAGACTAGTAGGTCTTAAATTATGTAATGGATCTATAAACCAAGAAATTAAACTTACGTGAACGTATTCCACTATCATACGTTTTAACACTGCTAACTTTTGTTGATAACTAACAGAGCCAGAACGTTTCGCTTTAAACTGCCACTGATAATCATAACTCATTTTGCTAAATTTGGTAGTGTGTGAAGCAATACAAGGTTTTAAACTTATGTCTGGGGTAACTTTTTACTTTTTCCAATCAAAAATTGAATAATAAACAAACAACCATAACATAACCTTATCTTTCAAATTGTCAAATGCAAACAACGACAGATCTCTACTCTGTGACCACAGCCAAGACCACAGAATAATAAGAATGAGCTATTTCCCCTTAAAGCAAACATTATTTTTATTTACTTTTTATACTGGTATCCAGTGGCGCCTCTTGGGGAGGGCCAAGGGGGGAGGACAATTGCCCCGTTGTGCTTTTAAAAAATGTGTAATATTTTAAAGAACCGAATGACACAATCGCTAATTCAAAAAAAATACATTAGAATTTATTGCCGTCGTTTAGCCATCGCGTATACACGAAGTGCAAATAAAATGCTAATAATGTTCTAGTAAAATGGTAATAAAGTTCTCCACTCCACTCAAAAAAAAAAATTACCTGCGGAGCATTGCATACGGCACCACATATCACCTAAAACGCTTTGGTTCAATAATGAGTAGCCTCACCCTCATCACCTCATACATAAAATAGCAAGAAATTAATAACCAAAAATTTCGGTATTTTCGGATATCTCCGAAAGTTTTCAGATTATTTATAGTTTTCTTATTCCAAATTATAAAGTTCTAAACTATGCAACTTGCCACACAATTTAACCATCTTCGTATCTCTTATCATCCTCGAGATCCCCTTGTACGCACATGAATTTGTAGCACCCTGTATATTAACAAAATATATTTAAATTCGATAAAAGAATAAAAATCAAACTATAAGATTCCATCAAAAAAAAAGGTAACGTCACTCTTAATATAATCTTAAAATTAAAAATTACGATCATCATTATGATTTTTTACAATAATTCATGTTATAAGTATTTATGGAGAAATTAGAAAAAATTATGTTATATTTATGGAGAAATTAAAAAACATTTACATCACAAATTAGAATTTAAGTTACAACGAAAATTATTGTTTTTTTAATGAATTTACATTATCTTTCTATTTATAAAAAAAATTAAAAGTATATTAGTATTTTTACTAAAATTGTGATATTTTTATATATACTTTACTCTAATTTCAAAGCGATTTTTAAGAGAAATTCACAAATGGTAGATTAAAACGTATTTACTTAACAAATGTAAATCTACAATTAAAATGTAAATTCGCTGTGATGCCAAAAATAACAGCTTGTAGCTTTACATTTGTATACTTTTACCTACATTGTTTACAGTAAGATAATGTAAATTCATTTATAAAATAATAATTAGAGGTATCGTTGTCACTTCAATTCTAATTTCCGACACGGTAGATTATTTTAAAATATCATAATGTTCGTAGTTATTTGAAGATTGTTTTAAGGTAGTGCCGTCAGCTTTTTTTAAAATTTTTTTATAGTTGGATATTTATTGTAATTTTACCATATTTTCGTTTACGGTGTATAGCGCATTCATTACAGACCACCCTGTATAATTATGTGCCCGAATTCAATGTATAATTATGTGCTCGAATTCAAGCGAAATAAAATAAAAATAATTTATATTTCAATTGGTGCAAACCAAACCATAAAAGTATTTAATATAAAAAATGTGTATATTCAGTAATTTTTTTATCAGACAATAGATTTTTCCGTATTTACTGATGGAGATTTCCACCTACACATGTTCACCTGATTCCAGAAAAGAGCTCTTCACTCCCTATTTTACTGTGAAAAGCATTCAGACACGACGTAGACCATCGGTGCGCAGGGCCTTATTGATTTTCCCCAGTAATTTCCTTTTCTGTTTGTGCCTTCGGCCCTTTGGGTAAGTACCATTTTAATTGGTTTAATATAAAAAAGGTAAAATTATACATTTTTTATGTAATAAATATGTTATCATATATATCTTTATTCTCTGATAGGGATATTGGCCATATGTTGTGTGCGATCAATAACCATTTTATTTCGCTATTTAGAACTTGATTGAAATATAAGTCCGCTTTCAGATGTTTTGTGACCTACCTTAAAGATCATCCAACACTTCATTTGCAATCGGGCAATTTTATTTTTAATAAAATCGTGTTTCTTGTAATATTTTCGTATTTAATAGACAATTTTAAAATTTACTTTCATCGTTTTGTGCTGCTTCTAGTTGACCTTCGTTGGCGATAAAAAAAAATCCAAACCCCGGTAGTAAAAATGTAGTAATTTTGATATTTTTCTAATGAATTAGTCCTGCTATATCTCTTTCGAATATAGTAGGCAATCTTTACGACATTTAATTTACTGTAAAAGGTATAGAAACTGGCAGATTGGTTTTATAGGAAAACATATTTAAAAGATCTTGACAAGCAAGTATCCGCACATGAAAATTTAGTTTCAGAAAAATTATTTATTCATAAAATTGGTTTACGAAAACTTATCTAAGTACCTACCTATAGAAAGAAACGGTTTAAAAATACATAGTCCTTTGATAATTTCTTTTAAATTAAAACTTTATGCAAGCACTGTATTATACAGGGTGAAGACTTTTAATGGATGGATGTTTAGAGAAAAATAACGAAGTCGTAACTACTCTCCAGAAGGGACATTGTAAATAAGGGGTTAGGAAAGAAAGAAAGATCTATCTTCCTTCTTACATTTGTTAAAAAAAAAACTAGTGCCTACGCGTTTCGGCCAAAAGGGCCATCATCAGGAAATGAGGCAATAAGGTCCAAAAACACAAAGACAAAGTAGGGCGCACTTTGATCAATTAAAAATTATTACACCGAATAAGTTTGTACGTTCCTCTGACGACAATCGAGATGTATTTTAATTGTTTTCTGTCGAGTAATTTTAAAAATATGTAACTTATATCAGTGTTTTTTTTTTTGTAATAATTTCCAAGAGCTAAACTTTGCACATCTTCTCAAATTTTTTAATTTTTCCTTAAAGAATAACAAAAAAAAAAAAATGGGAGGTAATACATTTTTGGGTAACTCGGTTTTTCTAACATTCATTCATTCATTTTCAGGTCGACACAGACATCATGAAGTTTGTTATTCTTCTTTTAGCTGCGTTACTTTCGGAAGTTCTCTGTTATTTACCCAGTGGAAAGGTAAGCTCTTTCTTTGATAAAAAAGGCGTTACCTTGATAAAAATAGGCATATTGGTCTTGAAATCTCACAATAACTTAAAATGAAATACCTTTTACTTTTAATTTATATACCATTTTTGTGGCTGTTATTAAATAAGCTGTAGTTAAGAGATTTTAGCAGCAACCTAATAAAAAAACATTTTTTAGAAGATTTAAGTATTTCGCAACAAAATTTATTATTTTTTTATATATTATTATATTAACTTTTGAAAAATACCATTGATATAAACGAAACGTTAGAGTACGTATTATTAATTTGTCATAACTAAAAACTTTTTTTTGAACACACTTACAAAAGAAATATGTCATTGTAATAGCTAGCATATGTTTCTATGTTTTTCTTTCTGGTAGAAAATTTGAAATGGAAGCTATAACATTTCCTCTTACTTCTAGTAGCTAAAACAACCTCTTATTTCAGGAAAACTTTCTATCTGGAATTTTCCTTAGAGATTTGGTCAGTCGAATTAATGGTAACAAGCAAGAACTGTCTAATGGAGATATTTCCTATTTGGATCTAACTGACGGGCTTCCCTTGGACACCAGAGCCTTAAGCAGGGACTTGGAAGAGGAACAGATGTTTCCGTTAGATTATGATAGCTTGGGGTAAGTTAAAATGCTGTCATAAATCCTGTTTCATCTTACACGTTCACATGTCCCTGTAGGTAGTCATAATAAAAAGTCTTGATGCATATAAAAATAACAGTTTTTTACATAGTCGCAGTCTCACCATTTTTTAGCTTACTCTGGCGATCACACCATTTGCCTTTTGTCGATTATTCATTCTTCAACTTTTAGTTTTAAAAGATAGCTATAGTATAGTTTAAAACGGACACCGGGTTTATTAAGAAAAAAATTACAGGGATATTAACATGCATCCCAGCATTCGCGACCAAGAATACATGCAACACAGTAGCCTTTGGGGTAACCAGTATATCTCCGGAGGTGCAGGTGATGGCAATCAGATATTGGGACCAGGCATAAAAATCAATAAGCAGGAGATTAAGACCGATGCTTCCTTACCTGCGTATTGCAATCCACCAAATCCATGTCCAGTTGGATATACAGGTAGGTATCTAATATTAAATATTTTAATATAAACTTTAATGTAGTATAATTCCCTCTGCCGTTTTCCTATAATTATTTCTGTATTTTATTTCTCTACTCCATGGACAGAAGCATTGCAGACTTAGAATTGAAGCTGGGTCGGTCCTAGAGTATACTATCATTAAAACTCCGTTGTGTGGTCAATTATTTATTCTAATTTTAGAAAAGTGTTGATATTTAACAGGTTTGGTAAATTCATTAAAAAAATCTTTATAAATCCTATGTTCAACTTTTTTAAAATGCAGTTTTCAATAGCTTTTAAAATGTATAAAACCTAGTTTACGAAATATTCATTAAGGGAGCACTAATAAAATTGTCTTTAAAGTAGGAACAACTGTTTCTAAGTTACAATCATTCAAAATATCATAAATTATTTTTAATCCATAATATTCAAAGGGATCACTGACAGTTTCAAAATAAAATATTTAAAATTCGGCGACTTATGTTTTTTTTCTTTAGAACTCACGGTTCTTAACAATTTTTTTAACACTGAATAAGTTTTAAGATATTTTATAATTGTATTGGACTTTTAAAAACTTTAAGAAACTTTGAATTTATTTAACACGTTCGTTACCGACTACCACTATAGTGGCGATCGGTGTCTAATGTGTGAAACCGACTACCACTTTAGTGGCCAAATTTATCATGACAACGCGAATCTAAACCTGAGTCGGTTCGTTTCTATTGCATCGTTTGTATACAGCGGGTGTTAGGGAACATTATAAGTCACCTATATGCCATTATAGTGGTAGTTGGTTCCGGAAATGCACTAATTTTTGGCTTCTTCTGAATGTTTGTTTTCAGTTCATAAAAACCATTTGTCTAAAAGTTACAGCTTTGGTTCAAAACGTACAACGCAGTAAAAGCTTACGGTAACGAACGTGTTAATAATGAAATTATTTTGAATAAAGCTTATTAAGTTTTTAAAAATTTAATTTTTGAAAATTAATAAATTAATTTTATAAATTCTTAAATATTGCTGTTTATTACACTAGTGTGTAGTATTAATAGTTTAGAAAGCAAGCTGTCTACTACTATTATCATAAATAGGGCCACAACTAGTGCGACATAGATTTAAAGAACTGAAAGTGCTAAAAAAGGTTACCAAAAATGTCTAATTTTTTTCTAGGAAGTTACTAAAATTTGAAATACGGAAATAGATCTGTAATCGGAATCAGTAAATTAATAGCTGTAGCACTATTGACACTAAAATAACTCGAAGTACCAGTACTAGTTCTGTAACGTTAAACGATGAAAAAAGCCCGCTATATAGTGCAAATTAGATTCAGTCTCATGGAAATACATTTTTTAACTTTTATTTTTTATATAACAACATCTAAGTAATTATGAAGGGCCTGATATATAATTTTGCTGTGGACCCAAATTTTAAAGTTGCGTCACTTCGTCACTACCACGAATATTATTGTGTATATCATATTATTATTACTAATTCATTTATCCATATTGTAGAAGATCAAGGATGTCTTGAAGATTTCGAAAACACAGCATCCTACAGCCGAAGTTATCAGGCAATGCAGGATTGTATGTGTGACACTGAACACATGTTCGAATGTCCAAGTGCTAACAACCCTCTCGTGGAAGACCCTATGCAAGTTGCTCGTGTTGACTTTAGTCGTTTATTACAACAATCATTAAAGGTAAATGTTTCTGAATGTTTTGAACATTAGTGAGTCAAATAGAAAACTTTAAGAATGATTTGATTTTAATAATATTTACTTTTAAAATATGTGAATATCCCATCAGAAGGATGCAGAAGGTGGTGACATCTCTAGTGTCATTGTTAGACAGTTCTACAGCAGTCTGCACCTCCAACAAACTTATAAAAACAAGCAAATAGTTACGAGGAAATAGGCTACTTTCGTCTATAAATATAAGATAACAAACCTCTCAAACTGCCCAAAAAATAATCATCACTTGATTAATTCATTCGTCAAAATAATATATTCAATTAAGCGGCAATTACAAAGCTCAATACACTTTTATATAAAATAAAAGTCATTATTATTACGGTTTTGTGGAATTTTAGTTTCTTAAATTCTTTTGGCCGCCCCCATTGTTGGCTACGATGTGGCTGTACATGTGGTAGTGTCGGCCATGGTGTGACTATTGATCGAGAAATCGGCGTATGAATTAATGACACAAGATGCCGACACCGTAGCCTCTAGCCAGAATATCAAATACCCAAGCGCCAAAGTAGCAAGTACCCAAGCAATTAGCACAAGCAGAAGCCACAGTGATGACAAGTGATAGCTGACGTACATAGGGGATAGAGGATGTAAAAGAAATCAAATGATACTACTACTAATACTTTAGAAGTGTCTAACAATGACACTAGATATCGCTACATGCTACATCCTTCTGCTGAATTTTGCCTTAGACTCTTGAACAGAGTACGTTTTTTCGTTTCTTCCGTCGGATCCTACTATGATATGGAGAAAAGCATCTAAAGCATCTAGAGACAGATCTGATAAAACGAAAGAACATATTTCTTTATACTAAAACAGGTTCAATTATCGAAGATTCTAAATATATGTGAATGTGAAGATATATACAACAATTCATAAAAATAATTTCTAAATATAACTAGCAATAAACTATTTTGCATTATTGCAGCTTAATCAGGGATACCCTCACAAAAATTTGGTTGCTAAGAAGTACCACTCAGAAGAAAAGGTAATTTTAAATAATAAATGCTGAATTTAGTAGACTAATAATAATAATTAAAAATGTTCTTGATATTGATATCGAAATTTATTTTCTTCTATGAATTCCTTCTAGGATACATTTGATTTCGCCTAAAGTTAGCAAAGTATTTTATTTTGTCAAGGCGCAATAATTACCAATAGTCGTTTTAGTACAAAAATTATTTAATATTTACTTTTTGTAGATATCGCTAAATTTAATATTGTTATACAAATACTAGAATTTGTAGCATGTTTAATGGTCATTAGCTTTTTCAATTTTTATTTGATTTTACGCATCTAATTATGTTTTTATAATTACTTGTTTGGAAAATTTTCTTTGGCAAATATATAGGGGAGAGTTGCCTAAGATGGGGTACTTAGGATTAAAAGGTATATTTTATGTCTTGATTTAAAAATTATGTGCTTTGATGTCAGTAGATTATCTATAAATACTATTTATGGATCTTTGTTAAACCAAAGTAATTTAAGTGAAACGAGAGTAAAAACGCATTTTTTTTAACAGGGTATACTACCCCATCTTAGCCGAATGTGCGTATAAGACGGGATTTTCCGTCGGGTAAAATGGGGTATATTAATGAAGCTGGTGTTTTATCAATTTACTACTTTTAAAAGGAACAGGAAGTTTTAATAGTGACAACCAACGAAAAATACATAATATAATAAAGCGTGCAAAAATTTTATGTGAAAGAAGGCTTTAAATTATTGGCATAAATCGCAGGTAAACGTGTCGAAATCATTTGGCTCAACTCCTGCACATGCCTCATTTGCCCAGTTTTTGCACTTTTCACACTGGATCCATCCTTCCATACTTTTAGAGTTGGAAAATAAGTCGTCGCAATATAGGCAGAATGTATTTTCTTCTGTTTCACTCTCGGAAGAACTTCATCTTTTTGTGTGTTTCTTTGGCATTTTTTTTACCTTTGCTCCCGATATTAATTTCTCCACACTTAAAACCTTTTTCACTTTCTATTTTTTAATATCATCAACTCCTTTAATTCATTTTTATAGGGCGTTGAAGTAAGAACTGCTGTTTTGCCGCGACGATTTGTATTTTCTGCTTTTTTATATGGTGCTTCAGGCACCTTCAATAGGTCCCTAGGAGTTATTAAAAAAGAAGAAGTTAATTCTACCTTTGTAGGAGTCTGCTGAGTATTAATAGGATTGTTCTTTCCTGACGTACCAGGTTTTGTTCCAACAGAAACTTTGGAGACATTACCTATAAAAAATTGAATTAAAGTCGTTTTACCCGAATTCCGTTCACCCCATCTTACCCGAAATGCGTTCACCCCATCTTACCCGCACTGCACAATGTTGGGATTATCCCAATATTGAGTTAACCATATTGTGGAAACCTTAGAGTCTTATATTTAGTATTTACCTTATTAATTTTCTTTAAAATCAGTTCAGAAGCACTTTTAAAACACCGACACAACAAAACAGCGATACCGTTGAATTTTCAAATTCGGCCATATTAATTACATAAACAAAGATATCTTCTCAGAAAGTTTTATTGATGGTGCGTTTGGGTTAAAAAACTTATTTAGGCTATTTTAGTATAGATCTCGCTAGTAGTTTTAAGAATAAACCACGTACCCCGTCTTAGCCGTCCACCCCATCTTAGGCAACTTCCCCCTACATGGTGATTCCTAAGTTGATACTTCTTTTTTAGCTGTGAATAGAAGGATTGAAATACACAACATTTTCAAATACCTTTTTTTAAAAACTAAAAAATAAGGTACTTACATTTATTTATTACACTATGGATGAAATACGGTCCTGCCTAACTTAAACATAATCTCGAAACAGCAGTCGCACTTTGACGACACTCACCGTAAATTAGCACCATATCTACTAGTTCATTGTTTTCAAATTTTACCATTTTTACGTTTCAAAAGTTTAAAACTAACTTGCTTCAGAAAAACACATCGCAGCGAATTGCCAAATAACTGACCACCGAGCCGTAAATTGTATGACTAATAAGACAAACAACATAAAGTATAGCAGGCTACGTTTTGATGACCAGGCTCGCATTTAAATTTTCTATTTCTGTATCTCGCCTATTTAAAAGTTTTTTGACAAAAGGCATTTGAAAATGTTGATTATTTTAATGCCTTCTATATACAGCTGAAAAAGAAGTATTAATTTGGGAATCACCCTGTGTACTGTATATAGGTAATATATCAGTACTAAAATAATATTGGCAGCGCTTGAATCGAAAATACATGCGAGTCATATACGTTGATATTGTGTCAATTCAAAATACATGCAAGTCATATACATTGATGTTGTTAGTCCCGTATGAGGTGTAAAATGTGAAACATTATCACTAAACGCTAACTGATTGCATGTTGTACAATCATTTTTCAATGGAATGATTAGCGTTAAATCTATTTAATCTTGCATGGTTCGGTCGTTTTGTATTAAGATTGTTATAAACCTAAAAATAAAAAAAATTTATTTAGGGGTCATAAGTCTCATATAATACGTGATTACGAACTTAAAAATGAGTAGGTACTCTTTCTAAAAAATGAAAAATAATATTCTTTTTAAAATTATAAGATAATCATTTTTGTATTGAATTGTATCCCTAAATATTTTTCCTTCGACCACTCATGAAAATAAGAAAAAAAGCATGGTTAATTTGGCTAGAAAGCGCCGTATAGCACACGCGTGTTAAAAGAAAATATTTTAACTTTAGTGTTGAAATATCAAGGTACACTATTTAATTTAAACATATGGTGCCAATTTGACAGACGACCCCTATTTATTAAAAAGAACAAATTTTAGAAAGCAGTAATTGTAAAGTATTTAACTTATTTATCATGTGTTTGTCGAGTGATTCAGAATTAGAGTGTGAAAATACGCCCACTGAAATTATAAAAAATGTTAATAATATACTGGAAAGTCTATTACCAGAAAAATTAAATCATGCTGAAGAGAGTGTCATGTATTAAACAACAAATCTTTATCAGTAGCGATAGCGTAGAGAATAGAGCTCTAGCCTATAGATCGCAAGGTCACAGGTTCAAATCCCATCAGGTGTATTTGACTTTTTTTTTTAAACATTAAATAATTTATACAATTATTTTGAATTGAAACCTTCCTTGTTGGGTGGATTTTTTAAATTTATGATTAATGTATCTTTCTTGATTAAATTTTAAATTTTCATTCTGGTTAATCTAGAAGTCAATTCAAAATTGGTTCTTCCTATGATACATATCTACCTATATAATATATTTAGAAAACTAAAAAAGGTATACTACAAATAAAGCTAAAGCCTATTGACAAACTATGAAACTAGATATTAAGTGGAATATAATCCTAAGTATGCTAATTTCAACACTAGTGTTAAAATATTTTTTTCACAAATCAAAGGCTTTTTAATAATTATTTGCGGTCGTAGGAAAAATAGTGTACATTACTCGTGTCAAAGTGATTATTCTAAAACTCTGAGTATTTCCGCACTCGGCTGACGCCTCGTGCTAATTGTATCATCGTTTGACAAGTAGCACTTTCATCACTTGTTATGTAATATACTATATGTTTTTCTTTATTTATAGAATATAAAAGGTAACCCGTTTTTAATGGGTGAAAAGTTACCAGTTGCAGCCAAAAAAGGAAATAATATGTACTAGACTATCTAGGAACCGCACACCAGGATGGGCCCTGGATGTGTCCTGCTATAAAACACCACAGCAAAATGGAGGCCCAAAATATATTTCGACTCAGGCTATGATCTAGGAAGATTCTAATATTAATATTTTAACCATTCCAAATCATTTTAATTAAATTATCCAATGAAAGAAATTAGATAGTAGTTGCTTTAGGTGTGTTAAACAAAATATACTCATATATACACTGAGTATGCGTGCATCATATGTCAGCAGCTCATCTAAATCTGACTAATCAATTAAAAGTACTTACAGAATTGTAAGAAGCATTTCTCTTGAATGATTTTTAACGATTTTGACGAATTCGCCAGTTCGCAAGGAAAATTAAATTTTCTTTGTGATCTACGGCTTGAACATAATATATCGACTATGACAAGGCCCTATTTGATTTTTTCTATAGTAATCGAATAGGAAAAATAGGCCAAACCAGTCTTAGATGCCAATTTTTCCTCATTCTATAAGCTTACGCACAATTCTATATCTTCGTGGATTTGCGACTAGACTAAAGAAAAAATTAAATTAATATAGAAAATAAAGTGATATAACCTAATAATAAAACTTATTATGACTTTACATTGTTTAATTATTTCACTATAAAAATTTTAATGGTGGACGACTTTGTGCAAACATTATAACCTACCTTAATAATAATTCATCTTCTTAAAATATGTTAAGAGTATTTATTGATGTTTTAAAATATATATTTCTAGATGTTATAAAACTGGTTAACCTTTTTATAACAGGCAGGCTTGTGAGGCAATACACAGCGTCACGGCGCTGTTGTGATGTTTTGGCATGTTCTGTTATACTCAGTCAAAATAAATGTATTCTCTTAATGCAAATTGTTTTGTTTCATTCATTTTTAAGTAATAAACAGTTGCGCAGTTTTAGATTTAAGAAGGGGCCTACAGTGGAAGTACAATATTTAAACTATTTTAAGTTGATATTTACATGAAAAAAACCTAATCCTTAACCAAGTATAAGCTGATACTTGTAATTTAACATTTAATACAATTTATTGGATGTAAAAAGGGTCACTATTTCAATCAAGAACTTTGAGGCATTGCATTTTAAAGGCTTATTTTGAAACGTTTATAAGAAGATAAAATAGTAGAGTTTAGTGTCCGTATAAGTAAAATACACAGGGACGCCAAAGGTTCCCTGGGGCGCAGGTAGACAATGACAGATTGTTTTGTCCTTGTTAGGACTCATCAGAAAGCCATAACCTATAAGCAATTCCCAATACAGTGAAAATATGCTTTTAAGATATTTTTAAGAATAAATATATGATGAAAACCCAGTATCGCCATCTGTAGGAATCAACTCAATGCAAAAGATAGCCTTCAGACGTGAAAGCATAGAACTAACAATCAACCAAGTACGGTGTCCAACACATCCAGTTTAGGACACGTTATTGCGCATCCCTACACTTTTTCTAAGGGTTTGTAGATTCAAATATAATAGAATGTAATTTCAAATATATAATGACTGATACATAAACGATAGGGATAAACGTAGGTCCTAACTTGAGTGAACAGTCTGGAGGTCTGACGTCACTAGTTTCGTTTCTGCCCATAAGAAGTCTCACCAGGCCACGACTGATGTTTGTTTGACAAAGAGGATCGTACTAGGGTTGCCACCTCTCCAGGTCTGACCTGGAGTCTCCAGGTTTGGTTTGGAGTCTCCAGGTTTGGTTTGGAGTGTCCAGGTTGAAACCCTCTCTCCAGGTTGAAACCCTCTCTCCAGGTTGAAACCCTCTCGCCAGGCTGAAACCCTCTATCTCCAGGTTACAAGTTACTGCGGGTACCGGCCCACCCTAGAAACATGTGCCTACCCAGTGAGGCTGCGACCTTTTTTTTTTTAGAAGTCATTTTTGATTTGGGTAGTGCCCATTGCATAGACTCCAGGTTAACAACAATAAAAAGGTGGCAACCCTAGCTCACACATATTCAAACGTGTTTATCAAATACGCCGTCGATCAACATTTCTCTCAAACACATCAAACATACTATTTATTTAGTAAATACATCAAACACGTTAGCAGACTCTTAAATAATTTGACCGACACGTATATTTTTTGTGCGTTAAAACATTGCTTAAGAGATATTTTGCAGCTGATTCTGTTTTATACTTTTACCTCTTTGTATTTTAAAATTAACGTAAAACTTCTCCTCTCTTTATTGTATTTTTCAGGAACTTTACATAATTAAAAAAAAGAAACTTGCTTTACCGTTTATTTAACGTTTAGCATACCAATTATAAATTTAGTTTATTTATACAATACAGATAAGAGAAAAATAAGTTTATATACACTATAATAGATATATCTAAGCTATACATGTAGTTTTTCATACGACTACAAGCTTTAAGAAAACATACTGTTAATGAATAAGTTTTTATGACTTCGTCTGCAGATAATATATAATAACAAGGAATTTTTAAAATGACCCAAAATTATTAAATGTCAAAAAAGCTTTAATTAAAGTTTTTTAAAAATAACAAGAGGATAAGGAGAAAAATATAGTCGTTGATTAAAAGGTTTTTAATTACATTTTCTATGTAGTATGTGCGTGAAGAACTATTAACTTAATGACGACGAGGATGTCCAGGTAAAAGTGCATTATTAAATAGGATCAATTTGTTTCTTATAACTTGACCAAACATAAGGGAAACAACGAAAATAAATCACCAACAATATTGGTGGAGAAATACTTTGAACCTCTAATTTTTGTAAATATTGTACGCCCGTTCCAGGAAGTCCAATCAGTGGCGCAACAAGGCCTAGGAGCTCGGGTCTAAAGTCTAATTGCAACCTAATTTTTCGTCCACGCTTGGACTCCTAACCTAAATCTTTCAATATTTATTTAAAAAATGTAAAACCAACACAGCACAAAATTAATATAAGTTTGCCTCTTGGTCCATACACGCTCACCACGCCAAAATTGATGATTTTAGAAGAAATGATCTATATTTGGCTTAACTTTTATAATTGAAAAACTATTTTTCATTGAAGAACTGTGATAATTTACAATAAAAAAAATTGTGCAGGAAGAAACGAGAATGCTTCATTATGAATCCAAAACCTATTCTTTATACAAAACGGCACTTCAAGAAGGAATTTTTCAAATCCTAAGCATTTACAACAAAAACGGTTCTCTGATTTGTAATCTACGCTCCAAAAATACTTAATTTCTAAAAAATCATTAATTTTGGCGTGGTAAGCATGTAAAAGATATTTACCTTATTTGAAAACATGAAAAACTGAGCCCTGAAACCCCTGGCTAGAGTCATACTGACGTCTTATGTGAAAATTTTAGAGGTAATAATTTAATTTTCAAAATTTGATAGTAGTTGATTGAATTTTTAACGAACTTATTTGAGTGTGACCTGAAAGTGTTTCGCCTTTGGCACTTTTCCATGTTCCTAACTGCGTACAAAACCATAAAATACATATAGTCCCGACTGTCCCTCTCTTTAGAAAAAAAAATGTACTAGTTACATCCACTGAGCCCTTCCGAATATGTTCTCTGGTTGCGCCAATGAGTCCAACATTTTACAGAAGACAGAATCTCTAAATTTTGCTTTACATATAATACCTTACAGCTCTTTTGTGTAAAATAAAAATAAAATGAAATTTCCCCAGAGATCCGCGTGTTTCAATTGTTTTTAAAATAATTGAATACAAAATAACAATTGAATGCATTGTTACCTTTCGGATGCAGCGTGATCTATGTAAAAATGTTATAGAATTCAAGTTTTACCTTGAGAAACTTTATATCACTCGACACGTCTATAATATCGGGTCATTTTAAAAATTACTTGTAACAACTTAAATAGAGGAGCTTTATCCATGCATTAACACAATCGGTTCGTAAAAAAATAAGTCTAATTATACTTAAGCCTCGAATAGGAGCTTCTATTATTTAACTTTACAGATCACACAATTTTTAGCCATCAAATTTTCAGTCTAAATTCGAATCGAAATAATATAAAAAATAAATAAACATAGACATAAAATCTTTTAAAAAATAACTACTTAACATTACTATAGTTTGTTACAGATCAAATGGGTTAAATACGAGCTTAATATTTTAAAAGCTTATAAAAAAATTAAAATTGGTAATTTAAATATTTATATTCATTTAAAAAAATGTTGGTTGTTATTTCTACCAAACTGTGGCTTATTATAGAAATTTAATAAATCACCTTCTGTCTCTAGCTTAATACATTTGAATTAAAGTACATAATTATTATTATATTATTTATGGGGATAATTTTGCTTTTTTTGTTAAAAATTTAGGTTCAAAATATAAGTAGGAATTAATTTTTTTTTAAAAATACGTCAAATTTGACAGATATACCCGACTGTTTATTATATTTTAACAATGGCATTTTGCATTACATACTTTTAAAACAAAAACTGTCCACAAAGTCGAAATTTTCGTGAGTTCGTTAATAACAGAAATTCCCATGTGATACCGGTGATATTGTATAAGAAAAAAACTTAAAGGTTTTAATTGGACTGTATTTAAACATAGCAAAAAACAGAACGAACAACAAAAGCCCATCCTTTTTCCATTAAAAAAATATGTAGGAGCGTAGGAGCCATTTAATTTGTTTACGTTTTGTCCGAGAATATACCAAAGAGATATCCAATAATCTCTTTAGAATATAGGCCCTACCCTTATTGTAAATGATTTTATACAATTGGTCAAATTTAATTATGATAACCCTAAATTGGTGCACATAGTCAGATTTATAACATATAATTAAAATACTATAGTTTCTTGCTTACATTTTTTTAACGAACATAAAGATTTATATAGTATATTTATAATAGGAACAACAATATTATTATAATAAACTTTTATGATTTTAAAATTAAACGCCTATATATCCACTAACTTTCCATGGTAAATTCAAAGCTGTCTATAATGGCGTATCCACTGTCTCAACCATTTACAATGTACGATTTTGACGGTAGAAGATTATATTGAGATCTTATCATCAATGTCGATTTCTTAAGAAATACTCCATACTTAAAGTGGAGGGAAAATTAAAAAGTAAAAATATAAGTACTCTAAGTCCTTCACTGATATATTTAACTTCTGGACTAAATTCTATTTGCCTGTTAAACACTTTACGAACCTCTATTTCTTTATTATATTCCCTAATTTGGGTAGTATGTTTCTTCACACAACCTTTCAAAACGAATCTAGTTTCGTTATGAGTTTAAAGGTAATTTAAGATGATATCCACTTTTTTACTTCCCTTATCACATTTGTTTTACGGAAGATGAATGTTTATAAATTAGAAACATGTAGATAATTCACCATCCAGATAATATTGCTTCAATATATCAGTGGAGGAAGATGTACAGTGTCTTTTTTCCATTTAAAGAATAAATTGTTATGGCGACCATGTAATTATAATAGGCTTTTGTATTTCTTTTTGATTAAGTGTATAGCGACCACACAACCAAAAGGGTTATACAGGGTACTCTATCTCACCTCCCCTTCATCTACAGCTGTTATTAATTAAGATTCAGCAAAATATTTTTGATTGTGTGGAAAATAAAAAAAAAAAAAATAACTGCTTGTTATGTTTCAACAATTTAATCAGTTTCCTGACACGTGTTTCAACCTTCTCAGGTCATTATCAAAGGAGTACAAGAAGATACTAAATTCTACGTGCTTTAACAATGGTATTTATATCTTAAATTATGGTAAATCTAAACATGTAACAAAATTAAAATAAGGGTTACAAAATTTGATGGTCACCGGTGGGTTTTTACAAATTTTAAGGTACCTATGAATATTTATATCTTAAATTAGTGTACTATTAAGAATGGGATGGACACCTGAAGGAATTTCAATATGATTATTGACAACATTACATTTGTTTTTTATAGCTTTTTTGATTGCTAATGTTTCTAATAGATTTAATTTTTTGCTTTTATTGTGTATGTATAAAGGTTTTATTTTATTAGAAATAGTATGATTTTGATTTATGCAATGCTCTGATATTCCTGTTTTGTTTTGATTTTTTAGAATAGATGTTTTATGTTCTTTAAGTCTGGTGTTAAAATTTCGTCCTGTTTGTCCGATATAGATGGCATTGCAGTTGTCACATTGTATTTGGTAAACTCCACATTGTGAAAGTTTGTCTTTAGTTTCTATTTTTGGATTAGATATGTGTTTGTTTAAGTTGTTTTTGTTAACTTGTATAGGAATGATATTATGGTTTTTAAGTTTTTTGCAGATTTTTTGGCTAGTGTTTCCAGTGTATGTGATTGAGCTGTATATTCGGTCTTTGAGGATGGGGTGGCCCCGGTAGATAAGTTTTTGTGTTTTTGTCTTAGTTTTTTCTTTAATATTTTGTCTATCATTTCTGTTGAATATCCGTTGTTTATAGCTATTGTTTTTATAATGTCTAATTCTTTTTTATATTCGTAGTCTGATAGGGGAATATTAACTAATCTATATATCATGCTATTAAACGCAGCTAGTTTTGTTTGTTGGGGGTGTTTTGAGTCCGCGGGTATAACTATGTCTGTGGTAGTAGGTTTTCTGTAAATTTGATAGGTTAATTGGTTATTTGTATTTTTTATTTTAAGGTCTAGGAAGTTAATTGTGTGGTCAGTTTCTTTTTCTATTGTGAATTGAATTTTAATATTTAGGCTATTGAGTAGATTAAGAAATTGATGTAATTGTCGATCCGTACCAGTCCATACGCAAAATATATCATCCACATATCGACGCCAGAAATGTATATTTTTAATTAAGGGATTTTTTAAATTAAATAATTTGTTTTCGAAATATGCCATAAAAAGTTCTGTTAACAATGGCGATAAAGGAGAGCCCATTGGCAGTCCTTCCTTTTGTAAGTAAAATTTGTCGTTAAACCTAAAATAACTTTGGTTTATGCAAAGATTGATGAGCGCCATTATTTCATCTTTGTTAATTGCGCTGTGGCTATTAGACAGATTATTGTATATGATATTTTTTAATTCTGTTGTTGGTATGGATGTGAATAGACTTATTACGTCGAAAGAAACTAAGGTTGAATTATTAGGAATTTTGATGTTTTTGGCTTGTTCGATAAATTCGTAAGTATTTTTTATAGCATATTTGGAAGAGCAGTTAATTACTTTGGGTAAGTAATTATTAAGAAACTGGCATAATTTGTAAGTGGGGGCATTAATATATGTAACTACTGGTCTTATAGGTATGTCTGTTTTGTGTATTTTGGGTTGTCCATACAGTACTGGGGCTGTCGGGTTCATGACTTTTAGTTTGTAGGTTTCGTTATTGGGTAGTACACTGTTAATTGTTTTAATTTCATTGATTAGTTGGTTTTGAAATGAAATTGTTGGATCTTTTTTAAGTTCCTCGAAATTGTTTTCTTGGATGAAAAAATCGACTTTTGTTATGTAGTCAGTTTTATTTAAAATGGTTACAGTGTTGCCTTTGTCTGCTTTGCATATGATCAGTTCGTTGCTATTACATTTATGTTTAATTGATTTAATTGTTCAATTAAACATAAATGTAATAGCAACGAACCTTAAAATAAAAAATACAAATAACCAATTAACCTATCAAATTTACAGAAAACCTACTACCACAGACATAGTTATACCCGCGGACTCAAAACACCCCCAACAAACAAAACTAGCTGCGTTTAATAGCATGATATATAGATTAGTTAATATTCCCCTATCAGACTACGAATATAAAAAAGAATTAGACATTATAAAAACAATAGCTATAAACAACGGATATTCAACAGAAATGATAGACAAAATATTAAAGAAAAAACTAAGACAAAAAACACAAAAACTTATCTACCGGGGCCACCCCATCCTCAAAGACCGAATATACAGCTCAATCACATACACTGGAAACACTAGCCAAAAAATCTGCAAAAAACTTCAAAACCATAATATCATTCCTATACAAGTTAACAAAAACAACTTAAACAAACACATATCTAATCCAAAAATAGAAACTAAAGACAAACTTTCACAATGTGGAGTTTACCAAATACAATGTGACAACTGCAATGCCATCTATATCGGACAAACAGGACGAAATTTTAACACCAGACTTAAAGAACATAAAACATCTATTCTAAAAAATCAAAACAAAACAGGAATATCAGAGCATTGCATAAATCAAAATCATACTATTTCTAATAAAATAAAACCTTTATACATACACAATAAAAGCAAAAAATTAAATCTATTAGAAACATTAGCAATCAAAAAAGCTATAAAAAACAAATGTAATGTTGTCAATAATCATATTGAAATTCCTTCAGGTGTCCATCCCATTCTTAATAGTACACTAATTTAAGATATAAATATTCATAGGTACCTTAAAATTTGTAAAAAACCCACCGGTGACCATCAAATTTTGTAACCCTTATTTTAATTTTGTTACATGTTTAGATTTACCATAATTTAAGATATAAATACCATTGTTAAAGCACGTAGAATTTAGTATCTTGTTGTACTCCTTTGATAATGACCTGAGAAGGTTGAAACACGTGTCAGGAAACTGAATAAATTGTTGAAACATAACAAGCAGTTATTTTTTTATTTTCCACACAATGGAAATTCCGTTTCACCAAGAATGTAGCCCAACTCAAATAAAATATTTTTGATTTGACAGAGTGTCCCGAAAAAGTGTGACGTCATGATGATATATATTTTTTAAAATAAGGAAACGTTCCATACCTTGAACTCTTCTGTACTTACTAGTTAACGCACCCTATTCAAACATCTTTCGACCTAAATTATTTGAAATGTCAGTTACAAATAAACGGCGATTGTGATCGCATCGTACCGAAAATAGTTCGCAAATGTACGGATTTTTCTTTTATTAATTGCTTCATAATTTTTATAAAAATGTATAACAAAATCATTGGAGTCAAAATTACTTAATTTAGTATTCTGATCAGGAGAGAGGACGTTAACTTCTAAAGTTCTGAGGTAGTCTGAGCTTGCCCGCTAGCCTTGATAAAAACTATGCGTAGCCTCGCGAATTAGCCTCTAGTAGGATTGGTAACTAGTGTGCTGGGTGCTCTGAACATGTAGAAGAGGCTTAAAGTGCCACACCCTAAAATGGCGATAAAAATTTAGATCAAACGATCGAACCTTAAATTTTCTTACGGGAATTTACATGTAGAAAAGCCTCTTTGATTGTCTGTTTCTCTCGCTTGTCTATCTACTGACATATTTGAACTTTTCTTCAGAAAATAACCTCAGGATTCACATCTTAAAATATTAGCACGTATTAAGGAACATGCATCCTGTATAAGCTCCTATTTCATGGATATGTCGATTGGTTTTTCTATTTAATTTTAAGGTTATAATGAATAATTACATTAAAAAGCTACGCGAAACATGTCATAGTATAAATTTGTACGTATTTAAATAAAGTAAAAATTAGAGTAAAGTATTTTTCTATTTTATTCCCTTAATCTGTAATGGACTGATTTGCTTTAAAATTAGATTGCTTAGACGATATGAAAATACAAACAATACATTGTAAAAGGTTGAATAACAGTGTATGCCTGTAAAAACTTACAAATTATTAATACTGTTGGAAACGTTAGAATATAATATGTTCCTAAAGAAATACAGAGATCATGACATTATTTGACTGTAAACTTATTTGTATTTAACGCGATTGTCAAATGCTATGGAATGTGGAAATGCATTTTCTATTTTTCAGCTTTTTGCTAGCGACTTCTTTATAGTTCCATTGTTTTTGCGATAAGTCATTCAAATTAAGCTTTATACAAACTTTCTCTTGTAACCTTTGCCATCATGTGAGACCAGGCAGGAGATACTAAATTATCATCACCGAGAAAAATTGAAAATACTCTTCTTTAAAGTTATTTCAAGTTTCCAAAGTAATTGTACACACAATTTTATTACTCATTTGCTTTGTCTCATGATATGTACAAGGTGTCCAAAAAGTATGGAATTTTGCAAATATTTCAAGAACTATTAAATTCAATTTTTGAAATCAAACAAATTTTTATTCGCAAACATTCAAAAACTAAAACTTAGACTGGTGGTCTCGACTAAAAGAGAAAAATTGAGATTTTAATACCGGGAAATTTGAGCGGATTGCCAGATCCCCAGATCTCACCACTATTTGATTTTTTTTAATATACAGGACGTTTTATTTAAAATAAAAAAGTTAATATTTCTATGACTAACCCTGTACAATGACAGACACGTTTTTATCCTTCCTAGGTTTGCCGTTTTTAACGGTATGGATGTGCCATATTGTTTAGAAAGTTATATTAAGTAGTTTTTCAAATATTTGCAATACTGCCTACTTTTCGAAATCTTGTACAGTATATACAGGGTGGCGCATCGAAAACGAAACAGAAACATTTACTGGCAGCTCAGTTCTTTTTTTGGAAAAACGCTTAGACCCGTCGATTTTGTTTCCGAGGGGGACACAATAAAATTGGCAAAAAATCACTTTAACACGTGCAGCCCCCTGGGCGGGGGTGGCACCACCCCTAAAATCCTAAATGAAACGGGGGGTCGAGTGATACCCTTTATAATGACGTAAAAAGTACATGTTTCGTTTTCGATGCGCCACCCTGTATAATGAGGGAATATATGTTGGCTAGAGGACAAGTAGATAAGTAAGGTCAGTTGAATTGCATAGAGACGCCAAAATAATGGGTTCCAGGTAGATAATGATCTATTTAGGTACAGTGATTTGTTATAACTTTTTTACGTTTATATCCTTTCTTCTCTGAAATAAAATATACAATGTTATTGTGTATGAGTGAATTATTAGGGTGTCCATTAAGTAAGTACAGAAACAGAGATTAATCTTTGATTGATTTTAAGAAAAAAGTTCATATAATTATGGGTCCGCAACGGCTTCGTTTTCCAGATACAGGGTGTTCAAAATTGAAACAAATTTAAGATTTTTCCATATATTTTTTGAGTGGTGTCAGCTACTTCATTGAAACTTAGAACCCTCTAATAGATATTCAGAAATTGCATTTGGCAAGTATTAAGTAGGTAAGTCATAATTTTTAAAATTTATTTTTATAAGGTCTATCTCGTAATTTTTTTTGTTCTGAGCAATTTTAATTCCCACTTAAAGGACCCCGCACAAAGCTTATGGGAAATGGCTTTCGGCTAATTTTTCTGAATTTTTAGTATTTTCTAGATCTTGACGTCCTGATTAAAAGTGTCCATGGCCGTAATCCAATCATATGACTAGTTTTTAAGTTATGGCCTTTTAAAGTTGGCAACTTCTTACTTTGAGATTTTATGCATTGTCTGGAGTTTTCACTTGTTCCTTAAAAACTATCAACTTTTTTGTATTTTTTTTTTGGTGGAAAATTAGGCCTTAAGTTTTCTTTCACTTATATAGAAATAAAATATGTACAGGATGTTGAATAATTTATAGGTGGATTAAATAAATACTAATATTAAAAAATTATGAAAATCCAAAAAACAAATTCTACTCATTTTTTAAATTTTGAAAATAAACGGCTAGATTTTATTCATATTTTATTTTTCAAAAAAAAAATTGAAAATTAACCTGAAAACGTAATAATAATAATAATAATAATAAAGGTCTTTTATTATAAAAAAATAAACAATATAACAAAGAATAGGCGACGCAAACAAAAGCATGGCGCAGTCTAGCCTAGACGGCTACTCAACTGAACCCTGCACTGCTTGCTTAAGTATAAAGAATATACATAACTAGTGATAAATGTAGAAATAGTACTTAAAGATTACCATGTAAAGGAGAAAATAAATGAACAATCTTATAAAATAAGTCAGCACGAAGAAGAGAAAAAATTAATACCCTACACTCAAATACGATGGAGAAGACGATAAATGTTATAAATGCATGACTCGCAGAATATTGTTCAGATACTTATATATTTTGAAAGAAAAAAAGTTAAGCTACCGAGTTTGCTCATTTTGAAAATTTTGAAGATGTTTTTTATATTTTAATTTAAATGTATTATTATCAAGTGAGATCAATTCATTAGGCAAGGAGTTATACAATTTTATAGCGTTATATGTAAATGATCTCTGAAACATGGCACTCTGATGGTGAGGCACCGTCATTCTATTAGGAAACCTTATCTGGCGCGAATGTATATTTTCACGAAATACAAATTTACTCTTGAGGGAACGAGGCAGAGCTGGATTTTTAAGAATTTTGATCAAGAAGTTTCCTAAATGTAAAGTTCTACGGTTGCTCATAACTAGCCAGTTGAGATTTTTGAAAGTGTGAGAAATGTGATCATACTTTCGCAGTCCAAAAATAAGGCGTGAGCATGTATTCTGCACTTTTTGTATCCTATTCCTATCAGCCAAATCAAGGCACGGCCCATAAATGAAATCGCAGTAGTTAAAACTTGACAAAACAAGACTCTCACAGAGCATTTTGCGCAATTTCAAATTAAGGATATGACGGTTGTTGTATAATACTCTTAATGACATATATGACCGTTGAATTAGTTTTTTGACATACTCTCTAAACCTTAATTCAGTATCCAAAATTATACCCAGATTTTTGGCTGTTTTAACCACGGGAAGCATAACACCATCAACACGTATATTGATATTATGACTCAAAAAATCAACGTTATTCTTATTTCCAAAGAGCATCAAGGATGACTTCAATGGATTTAATTTTAAATTGTGGTCTAAAGAAAGTTGATTTAACATATTTAACTCATCGTTAAGCAAATTTGAGGCGTTTATATAATCTTGACAGTCAAAATGAAGGAAAATTTGCGTGTCGTCTGCATATGCCTGAACCTTACAGTGCTTTAGAGATTTTAAAATATCTGAAGTATAGATGATAAAGAGAAGAGGTCCAAGAATGGATCCTTGAGGCACACCAGACAGAATTTCAATTTGTTCTGAATAAGTGTTATTATGGAAAATTTTTTGAAACCTGTTGTTAAAATATGATTTAATAAGATGTAAGGATGATTGGACTTTTAATTGATTCATTTAATTATTATGCCAATCTGTAACAATTTTCTTTTAAAATAATTATTTTCTAATACATTCTTATCTTAAATATACAGGGTGAACCAGTTACAATGATTTACACAAGTGAAAAATTTTAAATAAGTATAGGAAAATAAAAAATATAAATTATAAAAAAAACATTTTGGTATGACTCTAAAATAATCTAAACGTATTAAGTATAAGAACCAAGGTATTTTACGAAAAACATATTTTATAATTTAAAAATAATATTTTGTCATTTGATAAAAAAAACTTCTTTAAATTTTTTTATATTTAAAAGTTTTAACTTGTGTAAATCATTGTAACTGGTTTACCCTGTATATTGAAGATAAGAACGCATTAGAAAATAATTATTGTAAAAGAAAATTGTTACAGATTGGCATAATAATTAAATAAATCAATTAAAAGTCGTTTATTACGTTTTCAGGTGAATTTTCAATTTTTTTTTTAGAAAAATAAAATACCCGGCAATATATTCTACGTCAACCTATACCCATTTTTTTCATCCACAGCTTGATACTACAAGATATTAAAATATAAACAAAATCTAGCAGTTTGTTTTCAAAATTTAAAAAATTAATAAAATTTGTTTTTTGGATTTTCATAACTTTTTAATATTAGTATTTATTTTTTCCGCCCATAAATTATTCAACATCCTATACATATTTTATTTCTATATAAGTGAAAGAAAACTTAAAGCCTAATTTTCCACCAATAAAAATATATAAAAAAGTTGTTGCGGGGTCCTTTGTCCACAGGCGTGTGTAAAAACAGATTTAGGAATGTTTTTCGAAAATGGTTTATCCTATCAAAAATTATCAAGACACTTTTTGTTTATTTCTTATCTGGCTTACTCGATAATGCTTTAAAAGAGTCTGTAGCGTGCCAGGGTCAGTTGTGTGCTATTTTTTGCTCAAGAATTTTATTTACCCATATCATCTACGCTCATGGTTGAAACAGTGGCGGCTCGTCAGGTGAAGTAGGTGAAGGGGCTTTTCACCAAAAAAAATTAAAACCAGGAAAAAAAATTTTTCGACAATATTAAATATTAATGTACCAATATAGCTACCATTTTAACCCTTAAAAAATAATTATGTTCGAATTAATAATATTAATTTAATCTGAATGTTATGCTTAATAGGGCCACGCTTAACTCCGATGGACAATAATTTATAAACACTCGTGAATTTTGGTGCGCCCCAGCCGACCGCATCGGTGAGCTCAAAGCAGCAGTGAAGAAGCAAATATACAGTCAAGCGGCTTTGATTTCATTGTCGCTATGGTTACGTGACGTTAGTCACTAGCCAGCATGTAAGAATTTGCATTATGATGAAGGGCAATTTAAAAGAAGGTCAGTCGTATGCATCATTGTTTTAGCATTGGTTAGCGGTATTTATTTTGAGGCTTCGCGAAACGGTTATAGATATCGTTTTTACGTGATTTACTGTGTGATTAAAAAGTTTTGTTTTTATTTTTTAGTAAATTCAGTAGTATGAAGGTACCTACTTAGTTTAATTTGTATTGTGTGTTTTAAAAATGAACCCAATTATTGACATAGTTTGTAATTTGTTAGAAACTCCATTCAGTCGTTGGACAGATGAGGATAAGAGAGACGTTTTCCTACACGGGCGACCTACTGGATTTTAAAAAATAATTAAAAAAAAGTGGTAGATCCTATAAGATTTTTTTAAGTGTTCCTGGTTTTCAGAATATAATTGGCTATGTAGTAGTGCCGCCTTACAAAAATTGTTTTGTTGGTCGTGTTTACTTTTTTCGAATAAACATTGCGTATAGAATAGGGACGAATTTACAGATTTTTTAAATATTACTCGATCGTTGCGTAAATACGGGGATTCTGGAGAACACTTAAAATGTCAGTTAATGTTAAGAAAATTTGAACAAAATCAAAATACTATTGCCGATGCTTTAAAAGAAAACGCTAGACCTCAACCGAAGAATCGATCTGATTTACAAAAACTAGCTATGTAAGTACGTAATAGAAGTATAAATTAGTCAATGTTTGTTTAAGTACCCGCACTATACCTAGCTCTTCACCATTTTTCAAGACCGCGAGCCGCCACTTAATACTTTTAAAATGTAGTGTCCGGATATCTATTAGTGTGTTTTAAGTTTCAATAAAATAGCTGTTACTATTCAAAAAATATATGGAAAAATCTTAAATTTGTTTCAATTTTGAATACCCATTTTTTGTCTTAAAATCAATCAAAGATTATTCCCTTAAAGTTGCTGTACTTACGTAATAAACACCCTGTATACTTCTTGAGTTTTACGGTCACTAAACTTCTATTACAATCGACTAAATAAAATTATCGCCAAAACAATGAATTTAAAAAAGAACGACCTTTTAAATTAAAACAATAATTATCTTTCAGTCAAAAGTCAAAGACGTAATGTCTGGAAGCCCTTTTCAGATACCGTGTGCATCAAACCTAAAATTCCCCCTTTACTATTAAATAAATGAATGTAGAAAAAGAATCGTATGCTAAAAAAAATGACAGTCATTGTAAATAATAACTATTGAGGGAAGAGAGGGAAGCAGCTAAGTGAATCATGTCTTAAAAATAAAAAAATAATTCATATCTTTAAAATTATTAAAAACATGTTAAAACCAAGATGACTTTAGAAAGGGTACTTTATTGTAGTATATAAGGTACCCATTTTAATTAATAAATCTTTTTATTATGATCGTCCTGGTACAGGAAGATAAAGATTAATAGTTTTGCTTAAATTTTAATTGCTGAACGCTTTCGCCTCTTGATAATTTAGGTGACTGAAATATTAAAGTCGTATTACTTCATGGTTATGGTCAGCGATTGAATTTAGAATAAAAATACATGATATCCTCTTACACCGTGTATCATGTCCCCACTAACACAAAATTAAGTAAAGTTTTTGTACCATAACCGATCTGTCTCCTAAATTTTTGTAGCCGGAATAACTTAAGAACTTTTCTAGTATGTTATTATAAAATTAACGCTAATTATCAACACTATCTAAGCGTCAACGAATACAAAACACATATTAGGTATTGTTGAAATGTTAACAAAAATGAGGAAATTTAGGTTTGCGCTTCACCTAGAATTTAAAAAAAAAAACAATAAACCAAGGATCATGCTGGTATCAAGTGAATTAGAAATATCTAAAATTTAACAATTCATATTTTTTTTAGGTTACACATTATGTCGGTATTGAGAATGCATCTTTTAATGATATAAAAGACATTCATTTCATGCTAAACCTAAAATATAAATAGATAATTTACATTTGGGAGGTCGGTAATATTTTTATACTATTTAATATAATTTAATCATCTATATACAATTATACATTTTAAAACAAAATGCCTAACAATTCGATTCGATCAGGTATTACACTTTAAATTGGCAAATAGAGTAAGATAACTAAGTTTACAACTTTGCATAAATACCATAAATTATATATAATTCATCAAAAATCTATTAAACTAGTAGGTAGTTATTTTTTTTTAATACGAAGAGAATCCATTTTCTTTTAATCAGTAGAATTTCTATTTTAAAGTCCACTTGAAAGGTTTTTTTATGTGGGAAATCGTTGGAGTTTTGTTTTACTTTTGAAAATAGTAAAATTGGAGAATTTTTAAAAAGTAATCGTAACTGTTTTAGTTATCCGACAAAAAATATAAATATGTTGTATAAATAATTGAAACAAGAGTGCTCTTTACAGAGAATTTTCAAAAAATTAATAGGAGGCCTGGAAAGTCAGCCAAAATTCGCTGTGATTTAAAACATATTTACGCGTATATTTTTACGAATCAATAAAAAAATTAAGGAGGAGCTCCATTTTTCAACATGATCAAAATGTGGTGTTAAAATTTGAAATAATTTAATGCGTTAGAATTGCTATATACAAAATATTATAATATTGACGTATTATATTTAAATGGGTGACTACTTGGGTACCTTAGAGAAACGACTGTTTAAAAATTTGGGTAAGTACCCCTAAAAGCGAGTTGGGTGGACGCCAATGGGCGCCTCAATGACGGAACCTTATGTAAATGATGACCACATGTTTAACGTTTCCAGCAAAAAAAAAAACGTTTCCAGTCAAATCTACGCGCCAAACAGTGCATGCAGGTCTCACTGCATCCGCGTTCGGTTTTTTGGTTTCCATTATTTAAATGTTTTTGTAATTAAACGAATAATTATTTTCATCGTGGAGTTGCTTAAAAACATGTTATGAAGCCTTTGGACAGAGTTGTATCTTGTGCTGTAATGTAGTAAATAAGGCCAGGTTTTAATCGTAGATTGGATTTATAGATATTGTTTTTATTATGGTTTTGGATGGTTTAATTTTTTTTCTTGACTTAGAACAGGTAATCACAGGTTCCTAACCTCAATTAATTGTCATGTCAAATAAAATAAACACTTGCCACTCTTGTCTTATCACTCTTTCTTTCTAACTCCTTCAGTGGCGGCGTGGTCAAACTATAATACCAAAAAAAATGGTCAATTTTATCGTTTGTATGATGGGACATTTAAAAATATTTTTCCCTCGAATGTTGTTACATCAGGTTATACGGGTTTAAATATAATGCGTTAATTCCATTACACCCTTTTAAAAACTTATTTTTTTCAATTTAAAATCCAGAGGCATTCATGCCAGTAGCAAATTCGTCAACTGTTGCTATATGTTACTTTATTCAACTAAAATATGTCAACATGCCGGTTTTATTGTGTTATGCGCAGACAAATTCAAATCAAAATTAGAAAGACGACTAGAAAAAATTAAGAATCCCCTTAAGTCAGTGCCAGGTTCAACCATCCACACTAAAACCGCGGTAGTGGCTCAGAGGTGAGTTACTGGCATTCGACCGTGGCGACCCGGGTTCGATTCCCGGAGTGGGCATACGTACAATAAAAAAAAGTATGTCCGAAATTCAGTGGATTTAAGAATGCAGTTAGTTACTAGTGATTCCTAATATCGGAACCGAGAGTGGCGTTATGGACCTCTAGGGGCGTAAAAAGGATAAATAGTGCATACACGTGGTTCGGATTTCACGTTGAGCTGTATCTAAGTCCCGTCTGGCTGACATTACCCAGACGACACGGGATACAATGGGCCTTATATAGGCCTAAGTATACTGGCTCTTCCGCCAACCCCAGCAAAAAAAAAACAAACAAAAAAACCATAGATACTGTATTTTGAGACTGCCAATCTGGCAACAATACTCCCCTCTCTACTTTATTATGTAAAACGAAGACTTATATTATGATTGATATCAGAACTTTTTAGAATTTAAGGAAGACTTAGTAAGAGACAATTAGAGCGTTTTCACACGGCACCATATATCGCGCGCGATACATGGTCGCAATATTGCTTTACACCAAATTATGTGTTCTCTAATGTCGTTTGTGTGTGAAAACGGCTCATTAGAAAACACATAATTTGGTGTAAAAGCAATATTGCGATCATTTGTCGCGCGCGATATATGGTGCCGTGTGAAAACGCTCTAAGGGCCAGTTGATAAAAAAGGGATAATTTTAAAACGTTTACTACGTAGATGACGTAGATCGTCGCCAGCTGCTAGACAAACTAACCGATATTCACGTCACATATACGTCGATGCCAAGAATACGTAAATTTTACGTATATTACAAATATGTGCATAAATTGTCTCAAACCTTTTAATTTTTTAAGGAAAAGTAATTACTTATTTTTATTCAAAAATAAAAAAACATTTCCTGAATCTAATACAAACGAAATAACCAAAAAATACACATAATAAAATTGGTTGAACTTAGCGCATTCATAACACATCTATCTATACGTCAAATTTACGCGCCAACAATCACTCTTTATTCGGTCACATCATACAACCCACAACTACCACATCAGAAACACATCGGCAGCAGAATGTTGTGGTGATGGTAGATGCACTGCTTGAGCGGCAGAACAAGGATACCAACAATAGGCCATTTATTTCAGATTTAAAAAAAACTGTACGTAAATTTTACGTAGGTTGGCAATCTAGGGTTAATATTTATTTAATATGTCAACGCCTTGACGGCTTATCATAGTTTGACAATCAAAAATATCCTCAAATTATTTAGTTCTGGCTGCTGACATGGAGGTCACCACTGTCCGTTAGGCCCCCCACAAAAACGCTTCAGCATCCTGAGTCTTCAAAGTGCCCAAACGAAATGGCTAGAAATTTTGTCTCACTCCCTCCTTTTAAATCGAGAAGGTTGTAATTGATATAATACGTTTGTCAATGTAATATAAGTAGTACTTACCGGAAAACTTCAAATTCACTTCATATAAGCCTTTTTATTTTTGTTATCTTATAAAATACTCATTAAATTCTAAGCAGAAGTAGAATAATATGTCTGACTTCAAACGCAACCAGAAAATTTAATATAAAATATAAAAGTTGCTGGAAACCTGGAGGCGCTTTATAGAGAAAAATATAAAAGTAAGCCATCTTTATTTTTATTAGTGTTGTTCAGTTGAAATGCTGGCAAGTGATTTAGAAGTCTTTTTTGTAAAATAAAATATTAAATTTATTTTACGTAATTCTTATTGTCCATGAAATAAAAATGTAGTCAGTGTCATAATTTATCCCTTATTTAAATGTAGTTTTTTGTATTTTAAATTGGTGACACGTGAAAATGGTAAAATTTAAAAACAATGAACTAGTAGATATGAGGTGCTAATTTAGTGTGGCAAAGTGCTTCGAGATTATACGCAGAACGCTTTACCTTGCGGGCTCATCCTACACCTAGAAGTTAGGCAGGACCGTATTTGATTCGTAGTGTAATAAATGAATGTAAGTACCTTACTTTTGCGTTTTTTGAAAAAAGGTATTTGAAAATGTTGTTTATTTTAAAGCCTTCAATACACAGTTAAAAAAGAAGTATCAATTTAGGAATCACCCTGTATAGTAATAGTTATTTTTATTACAAGTACGGTATGAGCTTCATTACAATAACGAGAGGCGGAAATTGCCACGAGGTAGTATAGACAGAGTCGTGGTAACCACACTGCTGTAATGAACCTTACCGTACGTGTGATATACAACATATTATTATCTAAGACCCAGACCAGGCATTAATTCTACTTTTAATATTTATTTTATAATGAATAAGCCTTTTTTTGAATAAATAAATTGTAAAAAATTGGAGGTTTTTTAATAAAAATCAGTTACGTAATGAGTTTAATACATCACTGGCGATGTAATGAGCTCAATAAACAACTAGTACGATAATACAACGTATTACGTATTACGCTAATTTTACATAAAAAAAGCTCTAATATAAATTTTTTTATATCATTGCATAGATGGATTCTCATAAATAGGAAGACAAAAATCACAAAGTCATGGTCTCAATCATTTAATAAAAAACTAAGGTGACATGTTTCGCTCTCTACGGAGCATCATCAGACCTTCATTAAAACCAATAAATGAACTAACACATTAAAAACAAGACGAGTACCATGTCAAAACAAACAAGTTACGATTAATCTTAAAACTTGCATTTTGCAATTGCATAATTAAACAAAGATGAAGCAAATTTATACATAGGTAACTACGGCTTTAATCTGGACTTTAATTTTCATTAAACTTTACTTTAAGCAAATAACAAAGTTATGCAATACGTTTTTTTTTAGATTTAGATATTATTCTTAATTTTGAAATTATAATAATATCATGCTGATGAAGTATAAAAACATGCATTTTCGGCAGGTAAACTTTTTATTAGATAGTTTCAACTTGCCAATATAAAGAACTACAACCCAATCTTTTTACATTGTTTTCAAAGAACATACACGTCATTTGCATCAGTTTCATATTTAGAAATGTTCGCATTTGCATAAGTTAGTAAAACTACAGACACCACATACATTTCCGCGGTATATTTGTTTATTCGAATAGAATATAGAAGTGATAGAAAATCATAATAAACGACCTGAAATGTTCTTCAATGAAATCTATGCAAAAGACCTAATGTGCTTCTTGAAAATCAATCAAGTTTAATTTTTAACTAAATAACACATCGTACTTACTTACACTACTCAGTTTTTATAAGGCACTTTTTTTAATAAAAACACTTGTTTGTATAAATTCATTTATTTATTACCTAACAAAGCACTATTCTTGATTTAACCAGTTAACAAACGGAAAATTATTTTACGAGTAGGTAACAACTTATTTCCATCGTTCCAAGTCAATATTTTTCCATGTTTGATGCACCTATTGATTAAAACAGCACTAAAGCATTTATCGCATTTTTTAAGTTTACATTTTGACACTGTAAGTTCTGTTTCGTTATTATTATAGATAACTGTACATTTTTTGTGGTCTGGTTTCAAGAGTTCACCCTGTTTTACTTACGAAACGACACTCATCAATCTACTTTTGGACCATTTTAAACGTTAGCAAGTAACTGCAACCAGCGCCCAACTGAGCACCAGTTTTAGTCTTAATCAAACTTCTGTACCGTCTTCTCCTTCGTCTTCAAATAGAGGACCGGTAGCAAGTCTTTTCTTAGGTTTTGGTGGAGGCCGAGGAGGAATCTTTTTTGGTTTTCCTAAAAAGATAAAATAAATTAAGTATGTTTTATCTACATACCCGCAAAGGAAAAAAACACTGTTTTGATAACATTTCTGTTCTAAAATGGTAGACGCCGTCTACCAGATGGATCATGATCTTAAGAAAGATTGGATTGAGTGAGTTCTTTAAAACAGACGGTAGCTGATCTTAAATGGAACCCGATTGAGTTGACTGTGGATCTACATTCAGTATTGCGTGAAGTTTTGAACCCGGTGATATCTAGCGGTTCTTGATTTATTTAAAAGTTAAGTGTAAAAGTGATTACCTGACCCGAGAGGGCGGATTATGTCGTTACGTTGACGCTTGACGCGATTTCCCATATCATTTGTTATCGAAGTCATAAAAGCGAGACCATTTTGGTTGCTATGTCAGCAAAGGCATAGTTTAACCAAAATTATTTTAAATTACGTTCGCTGCATAGGACCGTTTAAATCATGGCCTTCTAGGATTTGCGAAGGACTGAGACGGACACTATAAAGACCTCTCCAATAAAAAAAAAGTTTACCATGGGGCTGGTACAGGTCACAGCTTTCTGCTACTTGGCTAGTAAAGATACAAATCAACTGGCTACTGAAAGGATGGTGGCCACTATTCGTACCCCCCTCCTCCCCTAAAGAACGTCACCGCACGTAAAACATCTACTTCTTATTCAAATCAAAATTATAACCTATCAGTATCTAAGGTGGCTAGTCTAAAAATTGGTAATCTTAAAGTAGTATTAATAGTCTCGACAGAGTAGAATTAATTTTCTTTATTAGGCTTTCAAACTGATCCTCGATTCCGATAAACATTCGGGGCAATGTAATTATTACCCTCTTGGGCTCCCACGTCTCACATCCCACCAAAATTTTACTTTTATTGACTAAGATAATATCAATAAAAAAGCTTATGAAGTAAATTATACCTTTTAGGATAATTATCTATTAAAATAAAACATGCTACTGAATTATTGCAAAAGGCAATCTAAACAAAAATTAAATAATAAACATCAATTAAAGTTTAGTTAAATTCATTACCAACTACTTTTTTTAATCAAGTTATTCGATAATAATAGGGAACACCCAGTTATAAAGTTACTAACATACCAAGTTCTTAAGAAATATTAAGACTAATATGAGAACATTACAATAAAAAATGTACCTTCAGTGGATGGTGTATCACTAGCTATTGAATTTCTTTTTTCCGATGGGCTGCGTAGCTGTTCCGCATTATCCATAGCCCACTGCGTCCTAGACGGCGTTAATTTGGTTGAATTCATATTTCTAGGTAAAGTCTGGCTTCCCGTTGGTTTTTGGGGCGTTTTCGGCCGTGGATTCGGTTGAGGTTTCGATTGAATTTGTCCAGAAGGTGGTTCTACTGGGTGAACCGTCATTGGTGAATGTTGCTTCGGGGCGAGATACTGATTTTGTTGAGGTAAATAAGAATGAGGTGATTTTGAAGAGTCTACCTGTGTCGCCGCTGAGTGCTCGTGTGTTTCCGCAATAGGATCAATTGTTTTTGGGCTTAAGGGAAACATTCTGTTAGAGCGAGGTGTCGTGGCTGGCTCGCTGGCTAGTTTATTCAGTGATAAAACTGAACTACCTAAAATTTAAAAAAATATCTATCAGTTTCCTTGTCATGGATTATATTTTCAAAATAATATAACCCGAGAAGAATGTGTATAAATTGCAGTTCATGATTAAAAAAAAGAGGGAAAACCACCCAGTAAGGCAAAACAGAGGCAAAGTAAATTTATTTTTAGGAAAATAATTTTTTAAATTTGGAAATAACAACTAAACTTTAGTTTAATATTGACTGTACCAGTTTCGACTATTATTGATATTCCCCCCTCGTAGAATTGACCTGTAGTCTGCATGTAGCCTGAGGTTATAGTTGTATGACTTATAGACATGGTTCCCCTCCTCACCTTCTGTTTTCTATACCTTGGTTATTAATTAGGTTAGGAAATTCATATTGTACACGCTTAACCTGTAACCTAGGCCGCTCTTTAGCTATAATATCCCTAGGTGCCCTAGGACATTGATAATGTTCGAGATAATTTTATATCAATCGAAATCATGCTGCTTTGGTAACCAAAACCCGCGTGCTTTCAATTGACATAAAATTATGAGGCATTTTTCAATGTCAGAGGGATATTTGGTAAGTAAATTTTTTCCTTAACAACTCAAAAATATGCTAGTTTTTGCCCTAATTCTGCGGTTTCGTGTAATTATCTTGACATTTAAAGTGACAAAAAAATTCACGGGGGTAATACCATGAGTGGTATAAAAATAAATTTGCAAAGAAAACACGCAAGAGTAAAAATTTTCTGGTTAATTTTTTATCACGAATGGTATTCCGTAGGAAATCTCCCAAAATATACAAAAAATTAATTTAGTAAAAAACGTACAAGTCTGATATTGATTTTGGCATAAATTAGCAATGAATGACAGATAAATATCCATTATCAATTTTTTTGCCATTCAGTGACAGATACATTTCCGATTATAAATTTGACCGGATGTCAAAAGTCCAGTGTAATTCGCACGAATGATATTTTCACTTATCTCCCCTAGAGCATGAATTATTTCCGGAATTTTTTTCGAGATCTCGAATTATTAAAAAAATCGCGACTGAACAACCAAAAATATGCCTGTTTGCCTTGACAAATAATTTAATTTTGTCATTTTATGTCATTGTGACAGGGAAATTTTCAGTGTAATTTGGACCCCGGAAGTTCAAAGAGCATGAATATTTTCGGAAATTTTCATCATTGTCATGGTAATGATTCAAAATGAAATCTTTTGATTAATTAGAAAAAGTGGGTGTGAAATTTTCAACAGTAATATACCGATAGAGGAGGCGTCTCGGTAATACCGCTGTTTTTCACAAGAAATCGATTTTCTGATCATTTTCACGAAATATAATTTTTACTTACAATCTGATAAGATCCCGAGAGCTTCAGCTCGAGGGTCTTATCTTTGATTATAAGTAAAAATTATATTGAGTGAAAATTTTCTTAGAAAAACTAGTTTCGAGTGAAAAACAACGGTATTAAGATAAGACGCCGCTTCTAGAGGTGTATTTTATTGGATAATTTACTGAACCCGAAATAAAAGCCGTTTATGATAAAGGAAAATATGCAAACATATTATTTTGATTTACTTTTAAGTTTATAAACGTGCCACAACTAACAATTAATTAAAAATCCAAGACTAAATCAGACGCGTGGAACGTCAAAAATCAAATTCGCTTATTTTCATCACGGTTGCCATGAAAACGCCAAGATTTCTTAAGCTCACGTCAAAGCAAAGCACACTGGGTTTAATCTTGTATACATTTTGTCATAAAAAATTTCTTTAAAAATGTCAAAATTAAGTTAAGTTTATGCCCTAAAATCACCTCAAATACTGTTGTGTGTCACTTTTATTTAGTAGGGGTTATAATATTTATTTATTAAACTTGATTTCTTAAAATAAATTACTGTTTGTTTGACAAAAAGCTACTGTGGTCTTACCGAGCTAGTCGTAGGTCTTATCGGGAAAGACCACGTTACCAAGGTGGTTGCTATGAAAATTTGCGTTCTGATTGGTTCTATATATGTGAGGTAAATTATCAGTAAAATATTTCGAATTCCAAAAAAGTTTGACGTCATACCTACTCGAAAAAGAAATCCGCATAAAATTGATTATCTTATAGATGCTGATAAAACGTTACTAAAATCGTATGCGGCAATTCAACATCAAATCTCTTTAACCTTATAGATTCTTATAAAACCTCTTAAAGGCTTCATGCGACTCTAAGAGATTTTTTTGGCGATTGCATCACAATCGCAAAGCTATTTTTAATTTTCCCCAATTTCATTACGTAAACTAAACTTGACAATGGATCTTATGATTGAGAATAATATAAGAGAATATCTAAATTTATATTTGTGGGAGTTGTAGATGGCACAAGACACACACCTCGTTTGTGTAATTACTAACTTCAATTACGGTAGCGCGCTTTCAAATAGGCGATATAAAATATTTATTTATGTTAACTCATGAATAAAACACAATGCGGAAACATTTTACGAGGCAAGATTGAAAAGATTCGAGGAATCTCCAATAAATTGAGGTCGTTACATTTTTAACTTCATGAAGTAGGCTGATGTTTCAGTTGTCTACGTAAAAAAAATGAAAATGCGCCGCCAATTAATTGGAGTTTTACAAGCATGGTTAAGGAATAATATTTTTCAATTGTGGACCAATAAATATTTGATTATATTATCAGGAAATAGTGGTTTGTACAACAAAAGTGGATATGATGTCTATATCTCATAAGGAAGTAATTTAAACACGAAGCCGTAGGCGGAGTTATCAAAATTTCCGAGTAAGAAACTTACTAACTTCATGTTAAAAATGTTGCAGGCTGTTGGGCTTGAACTCACGAAATTGGATCCAAAGTTTGCCGTTTTGTCGTTTCGGCTAAATGATCATGTTAGAAATTAAAATAATTTTATAAAAACCAACTCATAATGCTACATGAAATAAATGTTGTATGCGCATTCAGCAGGTTGAATTATTAATAATTAAACTATTATAGGTGAGTATATATTTTGTTACATTGAACAAATTAATAAATATTGTACCATATACCTATATATAAATGATTTGAATGAATTTAGTGTGTCTAGTCTAGAAAGCGGAGCCCCAGTAAATACAATAAACTGTGATTGGTCAGAACTTTATAAGGACGCCGAAATCTAATTTTTATAGCAATGGTGTCACTTATTGGGAAATTTCCTGATTCGTGAGAAATAAAGCACAGAGGAATGATAGGTCGACACTGTCTTCAAAGCGAAAAGGAAAATTTCTACGCAGTGTTATATTCGTAGGATTTTCTTTAGGATCACTTGTGGTTGTAATCTACTAAAAAATACTTTTTTAGTATTGTGTATATTAGTGGAATTTTTCTTTAAAAATAGGAAATTTTATTTTTACAGGTCGCAACATTGTACATTGTAAGTTAACTGGAATAGCCTACTTGTCTCGTCACTTAAGTGTAAAGGAAACAGCAAATGTGGTAGTAGAAAAAAATTATTTTGGGGCGTAAAATACGAATTTAAAAGTCGCTTTTTTCGCTTGATTTTTGAAATACTCCTTAAATACCTAGAAAAAGAAAACATCGTAACTAGGGAAAACTTTATAGAACTTTCAAAAGAACTAAAAGAGCCAAATTAAAAAAACGCCTACGAATGGCAAAAATATTTATTATACAAGGGAAAAAAGCATTAGATTTTAGCCCGAGGTTGTCGAGACAATAAAGCGAGAGCTAAAATCTAATATTTTTCTCGTGTATAATACACTATTTTTTTCTGTGACGGGAAAAACGACGATATTATTACAATATACTAAAGTCAGAAAAGTATCGATGTGAAATTTGACTTTTTAAACTAGTAGGTAGGCTGTTTTACTTATAGCGACAATTGGACCTGCGTTTCTAAGGAAACCTTTAAAATAATCAAATATCTGTCAATTTAATTCCATGATTTAATATAAAAAGTAAGAACTTTAGTGGTTATTTAGTAGTTATTTTAAATAATATAAAGTTTAAAATGTCTGATTCTGAGTTTTCTCTGACTCCACCGGAATTAGTAGAAGCAGCGAAAGTAGCGTCACAAAAATTATTGCCAGCTAAATCACGCAAAATTTACGAAAACGCGTTTTCAAGATTTATGGAATGGAAGATGAAAAAGGCATGCAGTTCTTTGTCGGAGACGGTGTTATTGGCCTATTTTTCGAAACTGACACAACAACAAAAGCCATCAAGAGTGTGGTCGAATTATTCAATGATTAAAAGTATGTTACAATCCAATAATAATGTAGACATTTTAAAATATTTCAAACTAATTACATTTCTAAAACAAAATGGGAAAGGTTACACGCCCAAGAAAGCTGCGATTTTTACGAGTACAAATATTAGTGATTTTTTAAATAATGCTCCCGATGAAGTTTATTTAATGGCCAAGGTTGTTGTTTTACTTGCGATTGCCGGAGCTTGTCGAATTTGCGAAATCAGTCAGGTAACATTAGATGATATTGAAGATTCGGGAACGTTATTAATTGTGAAAATTAAGCAAGCAAAGAATGATGTCAACAGGAGATTTGTAGTTACTGAAAAATATATTAAATTTTACCGAATGTACATAGCCCTTCGTCCAACAGCAGCAAAGGATCGCCGCCTATTTTATGCAAATATCACAATGGAAAATGTATCAATCAAGTTGTGGGTAAAAATCAGTTTTTTAAGGTACCCCAAACAGTAGCTAATTTTCTTCAACTTGAAAATGTTACCTTATACACGGATCATTCATTTCGAAGATCGTCTACTACACTTTTGGTTGAATCTGGGGGAGACTTGTTGACACTCAAGAAACATCAACGGTCGCTGAAGGGTATGTTGATGAATCGGTAGCACACAGGACAGAAATAGCTAATAAAGTGTTTAGAACCTGTGGCAGTGCTGAAAGAACACCCGATTTGCGACCAGGTACATCAACGGCAGTTGTGTCCATGGCAGAAAATATAATTTCAACACGAGAAAATTCGACTGTACCGAATAGTAAAATGAAAATGTCATGCATGCAATGTACATTTAATAATTGTACTTTTTGATTTAAAGAAAATGTAACTTTTTGTATAATAAAATATTGTAAAATTAAATATCTACCTTTACTTATGTGTGTATATTATATCCGGGAAAAAAGTAATCACTTTTTTCCCGGGGAAAAAAGTAATCATATCATTTTTTTCCCGGGGAAAAAAGTAATTTCACAAAAAGTGACATTTTATTACCTGTCAACAGATATAAAATGTCAAACATTTTTCCCGTCACAGAAAAAACTAATTTATCAGGACAGTGCTCCAGTCTACACAAGTAAAATTACCAAAGATTTGTAAAACACTCTCTCACCCACCATATTTGGTTCCCAAAAATTGTTCTTAAAGCTTTAAAAGTTATTAACTGAAAAAAATTGAGGAAGTGATAGATGTTACACAGTGACGTAGCCAGAAAATATGCTCGGGGCGAGAGGGGGGGGGGCTCAGTGGGCGTAAGTAGGACATTTTTTTTCTGGAGAAACGGACAGTCGGGACTACATGTATCCCATGATATTGTACCTAGTGAAGAAGGCGCAAAGGCGCCACAGGCGGAAAGGCGCCCCAGGCGGAAGGGCGCCACAGGCGGAAAGGCGCCCCAGGCGGAAAGGCGCCGTAGGCGAAACATTTTCGGGACCACGACCAAAGTTCGTTTAAAATTCGCCTAAATACTATCAAATTTCGAAAATTAAATTATTACCTCCCTCCCACTGCATGGCTGGATTAAATTTGTTCTTGTAAATGTTTTTTTTACTTTGTTTTTGATATAAGTGGCTCTTTATTAAATTTTTTATTTATATTTGTGAAAAATATGAATAGGTATTGGTGTCAATCCAAAATTTTAACAGAAGACTGACATGACTCTAACCAGCGCAGCTCGGTTTTTTTGATTAAAAATAAAGTAAATATCGCTCACCATGCCAAAATTGATGATTTTTTTCAGAAATCATGTATTTTACTAGCGTAGGTCTAAGAGCAGTTTTTGGTGCAAATGCTTAGGTTTTGAAATACTCCTTCTTAAGTTCCGTTTTGTATACTTATTCATAATAAAGCATTTTCATTTCTTCTTGCACTATTTTTTTATTATAAATTATCACACTTCTTCCATAAAAAAAGTTTCAATTAAAATTTTTATTTTTCTCTTTAAAAATAAATATTTTATTGCATTGGGTTATATTTTTTTAAATTTAAAATAGGTCTAAAAAAGGGAAAACGGAACAGACAATTATATAATAGAAAACTACTTTAAACTATTATTATTTTTACTCGTTTTCCTATAAAATTGCATTATATATCAACAACTAAAACGAAATGCGTCCGAAACCTCAATCTCTATATAAAACAGGACTTTTAGAAGAAACAGTTTAAAAACTAAACGTTTCCTATAAGACCTTTGTAATCTAAGCCAAGAATTCATTATTTAAAAATTTAAATTAAGAGTCTAAGCGTGAGACGAAAAATTAGGTTGCAATTAGACTTTTAGACCCGAGCTCCTAGGCGCCACTGATGTTACATATATTTTTTTGGAAGAATATAGAAGTGGTAAATGCGTTGGGACAAACACGTTGAATTTCGGGGTGATTACGTAGAAAAAAAAATATATTGGAAGGTGGATTTTATTTTTATTCCGGAAACATTCAACCTGACCTCGTATATTTAAAATGTCGAGATGTATCTGAAAGAGAGCAAATTAATGTCATTGCATGTTTTACATCCGGTGTAATAACATTAGAAGTAGCTGTATAGAGCAACGGAGGTCTTTTTTGCGTCTTTTGTTATTCTTGTCTTCAGACTCGGCTATGTCGAAACGTGACGAAAATGTAAAGTCTGTGAAAACTTTTATACTTGCAATTAGGATATGCATAATGCATTAAGACCTCTATTACGGTTAAATTTATTAGCTTTTGTTTAAGTTAGAAAGAAAATAATGACTTGAAGGCGCATTCAAGGGAAAAATATCCTTTGTTCTCTAATATGATGAATGACAAAATTTATGCCTCTCTTAAATCTAGAAATGGTATAACATTCTTCAGCCTCAACTTAATTTTTAAAAAAGATTATATCGTAAACCAGAACTATTATGCGTTTACTTTAAGATTAATAATCTATTCTTTTCTAGTTTTATCGGACCTTCTAAAAGGAAAAATAACAATAATTATAGATTTTTTGGGAAAGTATTCCATTTCTCATTGGAGCCAATATACAGGGTGTCCCAGATAAGGATGCACTCCACAGGGATTTCGTAAACCTTATACCTAAGAGATGGTTAAATTAGAAAAAACGTGCTCCCTATTAAATTTTCCAACATTGTGTTCCTTCCAAAGATATTTGGGCAAAACCGAATTTTATTTATTTATTTTTTCTCCTCGACAAGTTGGTGTAATTAGATTTTTAATCCGACGTTTTGTTTTTGAAAATCATCACCAAATTTGCTTTTTTTAAATAGTCGGGAAATCTTATTTTATTTTTAAACTCCACTCGTCTTTTATAATTTAACGACGTATCACACCTGGTATTAATAATACGTTTCGGACTTAAAAACCATTCTTCAATATCAATAAGTTCAAATTGATCTTAAATCTATCAACTTTCTTTTGTTTTCAAAGCCATTTTAGGTTCGAAACGTGTTATTAACACTATGTATGATACGTCATTAAATTATAAAGGAGGAGGGAAATTTAAAAATAATAAAATTTCCCGACTATTTGAATAAGCAAAGCTGATGATGGTTTTGAAAAAATGAAAAGTCGGATTAAAAATCTAATTACCTACACCAACTTATAGAGAAGAAAAAATGGTAGTAAGAATTTAAACTTCATTTTAAGATATCTGTTCAAATAGAGTCAGAATAAAATAAAAATCGCAATAAATCCGTTTTGCTCAAATATCTATGAAAGGATTCAAGGTTTTTTAAATTTGAAAATGCAATCTTGCAGAATTTAGTAGGGCGCAACTTACTACTAATTTAACCATCTCTGTATCTTACATGGTTTGTGAGATACCTGTAGACTGCATCCTTATCTGGGACACCTGTATAATAGGAAAAAAACACTTATTGCTTCACTAGGCAGTTCATTTTGAGTTAATACTTAAATCGTTACATGATTTAAGCAGAGGTCTCCATTCCCAGTGAAAAAATATTTATCTACTTTCATTTAGTAATATGAATTTTACAGTTCTGTAAACCGTTTTGTAAGGGCATCTATTACAGCACTAGTGCTTTAATAGATGCCTTTACAGCACTAGTGCTGTAATGGAAAAAACGGTGTTATTAAAACTTTGCTGTTAAATAAAACCACACTTTTTAGAAGAATGATTTATTATTAACAATTATAAAATTAATTACCAATTATTAATTAAAATAAAACACTTAAGGTTTATTATAAACATAAATAATACACTTTTTACAGTTAGAAATTTGTATACCAGAAGTGGATGTGATGGAGCCCTTTACGTTCGAATTTCCAATCATTAAATCCGTGTCTGACCCAAGATCTTCTTTGTTATTTGTTTCTTGTTTTCTAAAGAATTCTCAACGTAGGCTTCTGCCGTAGAAGAGGATTTCCAGTCCCCATGACGCTTTAATATCTGCATATCTGCACCACCATCAATTAGAATGGTGGCTGAGGACCTCCTAAAACAATGTCCACTGTATCCTTCGGGATTATTCAATCCAAGTTTTGTTGCAATCTTTTTTGGTATACTTCCAAAACTATTAATTCCGACAGGCTGGGAGGTGCATTTTCCTTTTCCATAGAATACAAAAAACCACCTGTCAGTTGCATTAAGAGGACGAAGTTTAGCATACTTTCGAAAAATACTTAAACAGTTGACCCATGTCACATTTTTTTCTGTTATAACAAATTCTTGCATAATTTTGGTTTTCGAGAATGGAATCACAATTTTTATATACAAATCATTGTGTTCTTCGCGCCGACAAGCCCCAAAAATGCCGATTATCACAACAACCTTTATAAGTAAATATGTTTCATCATCTGCAGAAACTTACATACGTGTTCCTTTGTGAAAACTTTGGACTTTGTAACCCTCTGAACTTCTTTTCAAAAATGCGATTAGTTGAGAAAATCTGCTTATATCTTGATTTTTCTTGACTGAAATCATAGTTCTCAACATTGAGTAGTGAGTCCATAGTGTAGATGGTTTCTGGGAGCGTTGCTTTACGGAAAAATAACCCAATAAGATTTTCTCAGACACCTCCTTTATTTTGTTAGCTTTGCACCAATCTTCGAACTTCTGATACTCCAACTCATACCGCGCCTTGGATTTTGTCGGAACTAAACTTGAGATCGCTTCGTTTGCCGATGCTTCTATATCAGAGGGTAAAATCAGAATCGCCCATTTTGAAAAACGCTTTTTATATTTTTGAATTAGTTTGACAAAGTTTCGACAGTAACCATGTGAAACAGTAACTATGCGAAAGGTAACATAAAAAACTTGAGTAGTAAACTTAATAGCAGGTGCATTTTTACAGGTGCATTTTTATTTTTAAAAATGCCTTTTGCCAAATATTTTTATTCATAGATGAAAATAGATAAAATTTTGTACAATATTCTTGTTGTAAATTCCTATTACTACACTCAATGTTTTATTAAACTCGGCTGACGCCTCGTTTGACAACTTTAACATCTAGTGTTGTAATATGAATCTTTACAACACTTATATCGTAAATAACTATTAATTTATTATTTTATTTGCACCGTTTTGATTTCAGATTGGACTTACCGGTCGATGTGGTTCTTAACCCCAAATTATCATAAAGGGGCTCCCCGGTCAATTCATTAATTAGTGGGGGCTCAGAGCTCCAACTCTGTCTGGGTCTTCTAGGGATTGTGACGTAACCAGCTCCCTGTCTAGGTATTCTAGGAACTGCAACGCCTTGAACAAATGGACTATGCGATCGTGAATATGGCAACGTTTTATAGATGCTTAATTGATCGTAGATTGGGCTGTGGAGAGGACTTTGTGGACCATGATGAGGGGGTAATCTGAAATTAAAAAATAAATAGAGTTTATGTATATGGTATTACTTAATGATACTCTAAGATTTCAGGGTTAATTTTATGACATTCAGTGTAAAACTATGGATCAAGAGTGAATTAACAACTTTTTTCTACTCCCACATGGATATTGTATGTTTTCTTTATAATTTCATATCCATCCTTGTTAGTATATGAAACTGAGCAATCACCGGGGTCAGATCATTATAACTTAAGATAGATTACAACGACACCAAATGTATATGTAAATTTTACGCGTCGTTTTATGACAGCAAAAGTGAGGACACAATAAGCCGTTCGGCTGCAGTGTATGGTAATATTCCAACCCTTCTACAAATAACAACAACTTGCTTTTGTTGTTTTTTTGCCCTGCAAATAATTTTTCGCCGCAATGTTTCTACTATTCTCTGATGAAAAATAACTGGTAAATCTTCAATAAACGGTAGAAAATGAAGATTAGTATATTAAACTAGTTAAAACAGATAAAACTATAACATTTCTAGAAAATAAAGTAGTAGTGTTTAGTGTCCGTATAAGTAAATAGAAGGAAAGTTTTTAGCGGTAGGCGGACAAAGTAGTGCATCTATCTTTTGAATTAATGTACACAGAGAAGCCAAAGGTAATGGGTTCCCTGGGGCATAGGTAGATACTGACAGGCTGTTTCGTCCTTGTTAGGAATTTTTTTTAAGAATAAAAATGTGATGAAAACCTAGTAACGCCATTTGTAAGAATCAACTCAAATCAACGAGTTTAGACTTTCTGATGAGTCCTAACAAGGACGAAATAGCCTGTCGTTGTCTATCTGTGTCCTACGGAACCCAATACCTTTGGCCCTGTGTACTTTAATGCAAAATATAGATGCACTACTTTGTCCGCCTACCGCTAAAAACTTTCCTTCTATTTCTAGAAAAAAATTAATTTAAATTTTTAAAGTTATGTCATTTCGTTTTGTTTTGTCAATTTTGTGGCAGGCTAGTGATCGTTTTGACTTAATTACTTTTAAATATCGATTGATCCAATCTAGCTAAGCAGAAATATATTAATCGTCACGTACCGACAAATGTGTAAATTTGACAGAGAATAGAAATTGCGGACATTTGGAAGTTAGCTGACCTTTCTTGTGACCTCTAACATAAGTAAGAAAAGCCTTTATGTCTAAACTAAAGGACGCGCTTGGCTTATGCTGCTTGGGATAGACATTGTTTTCGGTTGATTAGAGACAAAAAATTAACGTCAACATCAATAATATGCTTTCACATTATCATTACAGGAGAATGGGGATCAAATATTTTTAATACGTACATTTTAATACTCAATTAAACTTGATATTTGGCTATAAATTGATATTTATTGCATTACATGTATCATTGCAAGTTTTTATTTGCCTACATGAAATTGTTAATCAATATGGATGGGGCTATATCAGTAAAATAAACAAGGGAGATATAGCTGACATGCTGACAAAAATGATAAAGCTCCTTAATTGCAAACACATTAATAGATACAAATATTTTGTGAAAAAAAATATGATATGGGCATTTTTTTAAATTTTTAGTTACTTTGAAAAATCGTTATTCTACTACCACATAGAAATTTACTGTTTCCCTTACATTACACTTAAGCGACGAGAAAAGTAGGCTATTCCAGTTAACTGTACAGCAAAATTTCATACTCATAACTGTCAGTGCTGCACAGTGTTGTTGCAACCTTTAAAAATAAAATATCCCATTTTTAATGCACACAATACTGAAAAATTATTTTTTAGAAGATCACAAGATCGCAACCACAAGTGATCCTAAAGGATATCGTACGAATATAAAACTGTGCGTAAATATTTCCTTTTCCCTTTGTAACACCGTCTTATCATTCCTCTGTGCTTTGGATTTTTATTCCTTACGAATCTGGAAATTTCCCATTAGTTGCCAACACTATTATAAAAAATAGATTCCTCTGTGACGTTCTTATAAAGTACTGACCAATCACAGTTTATCGTATTGACTGAGGTTCCGCATGCTTTTTTAACGTACTATAGGTATATAATTATATAATTTATATATGGTATAATATGTTATTAATTTGTCAATATAATAAAATACATATGCATCTTTAATAGTTTTATCAATAATGCAACCTGCAATGCAATGCATAGAAAATTAAATTTATGTAGTATTATTATTGGGTTGGTTTTACCATACTTTCCAATATGAACATGTGGCCGAAACGGCAAAATGGCGAATTTTGAATCCAATGGTCGTGAGTTCAAGTCCTGCAGCCTGCAAACATTTTTAACATAAAGTTTATAAGTTTAGTAATAGAAAAAAATATATACTGTTCGAGTGGATTGTCCGTATCGCACTTGAAAGTTTGCCTACGGCGTAGTGTTCAATTTACTACCTCGTGAGGCAGGATACGACGATTGTCGGATACGCCGATGACCTTGCACTTGTTGTACGAGGTAAGAACAGTGAGGAAATTAAGTGGAAAATAGCTTGGACCATAAATAACATAGAATGCTGGATGATGGGGAGAGGACTCCAACTGGCCCCCCCAGAAAACAGAAGCAGTCACATTTATAGCCGGTAGTGTAGAAATCACCTCTAACAGAGTAGTAAAATACCTAGGAATTAACATAGGTCATAACATGAACATGGGAATGCACATACAGAGTATATCAAAAAAGGCCGAAAACTGACAGCTGCATTAGAAAGGCTAATGCCGAACATTGGTGGGCCAAAATCGGGAAGAAGAAAACTACTATGCAGTGTTGTAAACTCAATAATTCTCTACGGAGCTCCGTTATGGAAAGAGTGGATAACAAAACCCAAATACAAAAAAATGGTAGGTGTTCAAAGAAAGGCTGCAATCAGAATCGCCAGTGCATATAGAACAGTAGCAACAAAATCAATACAAGTAATAGCAGGTACGATACCAATACACCTACTAATAAACGAACGCACGTACAACCAAGGAGAAAACAGGAAAGAACAAAAAAAAATAGCCCGGGAACACACAATGACGAAATGGCAAGAGGAATGGAACCTGGAAACAAGAACATATCAATGGACTAAAATACTAATACCGCTAATAGAACCATGGGTACTGAGAAAGCACGGAGAAGTGGGTTACTATCTGACACAATTTCTGTCGGGTCATGGACGCTTCAAGGCATATCTACACAGAATGACGCTCACAGACAACGATATCTGTGACCATTGTGGAAAAGAAAAAGACACAGCAGAGCACACGATCATGATATGCCTGGGATGGAACGACATACGAAATCGAGTAGCCCATGAAATAGGTGAACAACTGACACCGAATAATATAACAAGACTAATGTTGGAAAATGAAAACAAATGGAGCTTAATTAAAAGGGGAATTATACAAATATTGAAAGCAAAAGAGGAAGAAGAACGAAGGATAAGATAAGATAAACAAGGGATAGGGTACAGTGAAGTAATACTGAAAGGTGATTCCGTTGCACTCCTAGAGAATCAGAGGAAAAGGGAAGGGTTTAGTCGGTAGGCATGCCCCTCACAGGACATGAATCCGACACTCTGCAGGCACATAAGATTCACTCGCCTATAAATCTTTTGAAGATTCCTGATCCTCTCTATAAAAAAAACTGCCTTGTGAGATATAATAATAATAATAATAATAATAATAATAATAAAGTTTATTTACCAATCAAAAATAAAATGGTTACTATAATTCACAAAAATTAATTACATAGCAAATAAACTACAAAAACCTGCAGGAGCTGATGCTGTACGCAGGTCTTTATTAATTAAAAATTCAAGTAAATAGTTATAATAATATTATACAATAGAAAACTATAACACTACACTTACACACTACAAAACATATCTTATAAGACATTATATACCTTTTAAAGTTTAGCTAAGAAACTCAAGCAAAAAGCTCAAGCAAAAAACAAGCAAAGACAAAAGAAGTGATAAAATTACAAGATGATTAGATCTTATCACTCAATCAAAGTTAATCAGAAAAAAAATCCCCACCCACAATCACCATCCCAAAACAACCATAAAAGTATGCAGGGAGCACTAATTCTTTACACTGACTATACCATCAATGATCGATCTTTCCACGGTAAGCAGAAACAACTTTATTTTTTTTTTAAGTAAGGGTTTACAATTAAATGACTGGACAAGGGTTTTTAATTCTCTTGGTAAAAAGTTGTACACTCTAGTTCCTAAATAAAGGTAACTTTTCTGCCCTATGGTCTTTTTTGTTACAGTAGTTTTTGCATTATTTTTTGTTCTTGTTCTGGTGTTGTATGCATGATCAATTAATGTTATAAGGGCCTTGTTGCTATAAAGGTGCATGCATATGTTGTAAAAATACATTTGCCTTATATCAAAAAATCCTGTTTCCATATACAACTGGTTACTGGGATAAATATTTGGTTTCTTATAAATGATTTTAATAATTCGCTTTTGAAGTACTTCCAAACTCATTGCATATCTATCCGAGACTCCTCCCCATCCCAATAAACCATAACAAAGTCTAGACTCAACGAGAGCAAAATACATAATTCTCGAATGATCGGTTTGCAAAAAGGATGATAACATCTTAAATTTATAAACAAGAGTTCTGAGGGTATTCTTTACGTTTTGGATATGTTTATCCCATCGTAGGTAAGAGTCGATTGTAATACCCAGATACTTTATATCAGATGTGGACATAATATTAATGAAAGCATTGTTATAATTTACTCTTATTGTGTTATAATTTGGTTGACCGTTCTGATAAGATGTAAACGTTATGAATTTAGTTTTTTCAAAGTTTATTGTTAGTATTTTGTTTGAAAACCAATTAGATATGTGTTCAAGGTCACTTTCCACTTTCTGACGTAAGGAATCCCAACTATTCGCCGTATAAAACAGGATGGTATCATCAGCGAAACTAATAATATCGCAGGCAGTGTCAAGATTAAGTAAGTGATTTAAATATACGGAGAACAGCACTGGACCCAATACAGTACCCTGAGGCACTCCACACTCTACAACTCTTTCCGTACTGAATGAGTCACCCACTCTGACCAGTTGTTTTCGATTGCTTAAGTAATCCTTAAACAGTTGAAGGGGAATTCCTCTTATTCCTGTATTTTCCAAGTCTTTCAAAAGTAGACAATGGTTAACCGTATCGAAAGCTTTAGAAAGATCAAGGAACACGCACAGTGCAGGTTGTTTATTATATATATACATCATAACCACTCTTGTTGCACAAACTACTATTTCAGTGTTATAAACCAATAATAGGCGATAGTCGAAAAACTGGCTCATTCCTGAAAGTGTATTTTATGTTAATTACTATTAATAGTAAAAATTAAATTTTAATAATAAAAAAAAATATTACATTCCAAATAATTAATAAATGTAATTTTTTTTCAGCGCCCTGAGGATGAACTCATAAAGGTCGAAATGTGGGCAAAATACAAACTTTGAATTTCAGAGCTGTTTTACTGATAATTTCTCAACTATTTCTACCTCTAAATATTAGTCAGTGTGGTCACTAATTATACCAATTTATAATTATGTAGGCCTAGACTACTGGACATTTTTTTTTTGTGAGCCTGTGTAATCAATGGATATCAGTGGATCAGTATATATGCGCTACCCATAGTTGTACCTATTTTATTTGTTCATTCACGAATATGAATTAGTAATAAACAGTTGCCGTTGTAAGTTTCTGTGAACCAGACACGACATAAACTTTGGTGGCATTCGTAACCCGCAAGTGTTACATAGACCTGCTAAACTAATAAGGCTAGTTTTGCCTAATTGTTTTCGTGAAACTATTTTAGAGTATGGAAATGTATATTATTGTTCAGCAGGGAACGGTTGGAAACTTTGATAGACTGTAGAAATGTATAAATTTAGAAAGTTTATATTGTTACGATCTTCATGCGGTAATCAAGTATCAGCATAATGTAGAGTACTACGTGAGGGATTTGCTTGCGACGCGATGCAAACGATGCGATTGACGCGATTTTATCAAACTAGCGAGGTGTGACGATATTTAAACGACGGAAGCTTTAAAATATTTTGAAAGTGTCGCGTGAATCACGCTAGTCGCTCGTTGCTCGTTGGCCTTAGGACCATTAACAACATGTAACTGTGTATAAAACTTTAAACTTTATCTTCGAATTTCGATTTATCTCCCAAAAGTCCCGTATAAAATTAATATCAATTAAAGGAAAAAGATCTAGGGAAAACGCTCGGACCCGAAAAATTTTATTTTTAATTGTGCATTTTTTGACTAAAAACATATTATACTCATAGAACTGTTGTCACGTCTTTGACAATTTTTTTAAATGGAATGCCAAATTTTTGATTAGGTTTTCAAATTCTACGAAAAATTTTAAATATTTTTTATGTAGGACTTGCTATCCCGATTTTTAGCTGTTTCCAAGATATTGACATTTAAAGTTTTTTTATTAAAGGTAAAACTTTTAGTTCATATTGTATTTTATATTAGAACATGCATGTTAAATAAATCAGGTATCTTACGGTCATCAACTATCCTTAATTATGTCAATACGGACTTTGACTTAAGTATTTGTCAATTACCTAAAAATGTTTGATTTTTTAACATTTGATTTAATTCCGGCATTAGCAGCTCTTTTTCCTAACCAGATGAATCCAGATATTCCAAATGAGATGGTATAGTTTCAACAAGATGGTGCCCCTCCACACTTTGGCGTGGAGGTCCGAAGGTATCTAGATGAAACCTTTACAAACCGTTGGATTGGTCGTAGGGGTACTATTGAGTGGCCGTCTAGGTCGCCGGATTTAACACCGCTGGACTATTTTCTTTGGGATTATTTAAAGGAAAGGGTGTACCGAAACAGACCTAACAACATTGAAGATCTCAAAGAAAGAATAAGAACAGAAATAAATAGAATACCTCCTGATTTTATAAGGAATGCAGTAAACGGATTTTACCATTGCCTAGGGCGTGTCAGGTTGAAGGCGGTGGACATTTCCAGCATACAAATTTATTATGGATAATCTTTTTGTTTTACTTTTCAAATTAAATGTCAATATCTTCGAAACAGCTGAAAATCGGGATTGCAAGTCCTACATGAAAAATATTTAGAATTTTTCGTGGAATTTTAAAACCTAATAAAAAATTTGGCATTCCATTTAAAAAAATTGTCAAAGACTTGACAACAGTTCTATGAGACACCATGTATAATATTTTTTTGTCAAAAAATGCAAAATTAAAAATAAAAATTTACCGGTCCGAGCGTTTTTCCTAGATTTTTTTCCTTTAATTAATATTAATTTTATGCGGGACTTTTGGGAGATCCATACCATAGCTTTCTCGATATAAAAGGAGCGAATGAGACAAAATTATTAGTTTTTTTATTTTAGCACTTTGACGTATCTAGGTGTGGCGACGTCTTTGAATGGGGAGCTTAAGAACAGCGGCGACCTTCCTTTCAATGGTCAGTTGAATTGTATCCTTGCTAGCCGAGTAGCAGAATGCTGCGACTTGTGCCAGCCCCACGATAAACGTCAAATTCTTAGTTTTTTTTTTAAAACAGGCCTGGTATAGTAATTCATTCACTCCTTTTTAAATCCTAGAAGACCACGAAAAAGACAAATACTGAGGAACTATTTACAACGCGTTTAAAATAGACGTGACTTCAACGTGCTTTAATGTCAAAAAGAAACGTCTCTATCTATAAAGGTTTTAGAAATTTTAACTTACAATAAAATATAATAATATAGTAAAAATTAAAACAGGCATTAGCTGAAAAAATGCCAATATTTAGGATAACATTTATTCATCAACGGTGTAAGCTTTTTTCAATAATATATTTTTAACAGTTTTTTAAACATTTTAAAATTTGATAATTACTACGTTTTCATGAGGATTCAGTTCGATTTGAATCCGAATTGAACACATGAAAACAGGTATTTTTACCGTATTGAGTTCGTTTTCAGTTCAAGGTCGATTCGCCAATTTTTGGGATCGTATCGGGATCGTACCGAAATTTTTAATCATGAAAACGGTTCGAGATCGGAACGGAATATGATTCTCATAACCTAGAAATAGTTCTTATGTTATGTTTGGTTTTGTCGGTTCTGTTATAAACGTTGTAAAAATGAACGACTAAAAAAGCAATAGAAACAAAATCTAAAAGCAAAAACATAAACAAGCACGAGAAAAGAGCGGTTTTAACCACAGGTTTGACGCATGACAGCATTGACAGCTGACAAATGTCGAAAATTCAAATCCGAATTGAAATCGATTTCAATTCGATTTGAAAACTGCAATGAAAACGCCTTGGAATGTAATAGGGTAAAAAATATTCAAATCGAACTCAGTCCTCATGAAAACGTAGTGAATATATAAATTGAAAGATAATTCAAACTTATTTTAGAATTACAAACTATATATTTCTTTAGGAGTAAACTCGGCATTCGTCTTTAAAAATTGTGTGGTTTCAACGTTCGTTGTTCCCTCGCTGTATTCATTCCAAGACTTGAATCCCATTAAAAAAATAAATTTATATTAATAAAAAATTGTTGATATACTAATGAGAATTACAATATGTTGGCTTATAATTCACACTTGTTTCTACAACAACTGTTGGTTACAACATACCGATATATGATATACAATTTCATTATTTATATGCAGTAAGTGTCTGATACATTATGGCGATGTATAGTATACAATATTTATTAATGCAATAACTTGCGGCTCAAACACATCCATAATAATTGGTAGATCGAGCTATACAGAAGGTCCGGAATTCGACTTCCTATATTGGCAGCGTGGTTAAATTAATTTAATTAAGACGGTTAAACTAGAAAAATTGGCATTCGTGCGGCTGATTTTAGTTATGGATTTACTGAACTTATATATTTAATATATTAACTAAACAGTTCTTTTGGATATTTATATTATTTGGAATAATACCTATTTCTTTTAATTTATCCACAACTTTGATCCTAATTAAGTAAAATTATATATTGGCGACTGGCACTGTCGTCACAAAAAGTCCACGTTGCAAGTCATTGCTTTCTTGGCCAAGGTCTACAGACTTAGTAAAAAGTATGAATAAGACCTCAAAAAAAGGACCTTTATATTTAGGGAAACTTGTCCAAATTTGATTTCCAATTCCGGGATTGATGTGGCATCATAGGGAGTTTAAAATGTAATCCACTCCTGAACCTTCTTAATGTGGAACGTTACAAAAAGCTTAAGGTTCATAAATTTATAAAACAAAATATTTGTTTGAAATAACAAACAAATCCATCTCTTTACAAAAATAACAATCTCTTATCGGAAAAAAGTCGGTTTTATGGAAACCTTAAAAAGTTGTTTACAAAAAACGCCATTAAAATAATAGACATCTTTTTAAAGCTTACCTTGAATCAATAACGACAGTTGAAGCATTGGATCCCGCTGGAGAAACTTGTGCCGCCCTTGGGGGGAACGGGAGGAGATCCGGCGGGTATGGGGGATTGGTAAGTTGGTAATTTGAGTCGAGTAGCATGTTGTGGGATTTTCGAAGTAAGGGTTGATCGAAGTCGAGAGACCTAGACTCGTCATCGCAATCTGGAAAATATAATAAAAGGTTAGCGTGGAAAAGGCCGTCTAGACATTACTGCTGAATATTTTAGCTTAGAACATGTTTTTTTTTAAAGTTTGGGGACTAAAAATTACTGGAAAATATAATATTGATATCTACTAAATTCTATAACCGCTCTAATTTTAATTTCAAATGGTACGTTTTCTTGATATCAATAAAGTTAGAAAGGAAGCAATATATTGGATATTTTATACAACTTGGAAATTTAGGACGAAATATAGGAGTTTCTAACACACAAATCAGTAGCTTGTTTGCAAAACTTGACATGTCCACTCTTGCTTATTGTACAAAAAGCGATTTTTTTATGCAGAGGGTATAAAAATAGATAAACATTAAATGTTTTTTTGGAGGATTACATGGTAAAATATATTAAAATATTAGGCAAAACTTTTAAGAAAAACAAAACAATATTGTAGGTTTTATTTAACAAGTTTTGATAAAAAAATATTGAGTGTTAAAAATAATTATTTTATTTGAGAACTGAAGTGAACTAAAGATACTACACACTAAAAAACTTTAAATATAAAGTGTGGATTCTTTTTCTAAACACTTCTGGGTCTTGGGTTTGCTCTATTTCAGAAAACAGCTGATCGACTACTAAATTGACTGAATAATGTATTCACAACTGAACAAGTCCATAATCATCTTGTTTCGACTGCCATCTGAAATATTCTCAGTAATTGTGGTAACTATTGAATTAGGTTTGGCTACTTATAAACAGCTGGTGCCATGAGTATAAAACCAGCAATTTAAAATGGAATAAAAAATGATAGGACTCGTTTAGTTTTGCAGTAAACAGAGAATAAGACCCTAATAAAAATCGATGGGACTTGTTCACTTTTGTTTTAAAATGTTCCAATTTTATCCTGTCGGTGACTTGTTCAGTTTTGCGGCAAATTCTTGTCTTCCCATTGTAATAACTACGAGATTTGTAAAGTTTTGTTAAAAAACTTTTATAAAATCGGTTTAGCTTAACACTTTGTAACAAAATTCGATTCTAACTCATTTTTGGCCTATAGTGGACTTGTTAAGTTTTGCAAACAAGCTACTGAAATATTCCTATATAGAGTACAGGGAATCCTCAATTCGATGCTCATCATTCGTATCTCGGAAACTAAAGGAGATACAGTATGGTGGTAAGTTGCGGAATTTTGTGCCCAATAATATCATAAAAAAAATTTAAGCTTTTTTTCTACTTTTTGAAATATTTGAAAAAACTAATATTTTATGTTTTTGGGTTTTTATATAGTTATATAGTTAATTAATCCTATAACTGTTCATTCATTTGCATGTTGTATTGGGTAAAAATTGTTAAGTAACTGACTCCAGAGCAGTATTTAAAAGTAATTATCAAATTCCTAATAATGTTAAGATAAACGCTTAAAAATTAAGTCTGCTATATGGTTGAATTTACCGCTTAGAGTGCTTTCAAAAAATAAAATAAAAGGTGCAGGTTCGTATTAAAAAAATTAAAGTTCAATTACAATTCCAAAAACATAAAACGATGTACCGGAATTTTAAAAACACGGTAGTTCAAAGATAGAAAAGTTTTTGTTTTTCTGTAGCGGTGAAAATAAGTTAGATAAATCAAAAAAAATCAAAAATTTTGTTTATCCAATATTTCAAAAAGTAAAAAGAAAGCTCAAATTTTTTTAGCTATAACTGAGCACAAAATTCCACAACTTGTCCACCATGTGACCGATGCTGTATTTTATACAGTTTTCTAGATACCCATGATGAGCATCGAATTTGGGACACCCTGTACTACATAAAATTGATCAAATAGACACTCTTGGGACATATAGAGCTGATGGAGACTCCTAAACTTGGGATTATTCAAAACGTTTTACATTATGGGACCTTAAAATTTGAAGTTTCAAAAGCGCCCGCCCCAAATATGCCTAAGCGTTTGCGATTTAAAATTGCTCTTTGAATAATTAACAAATAACCTAATACTAATTTATTATTAAATGTATTGTAATTGTCTATTCTTTAGAAAATTTAAAAAAATAGCTAACAAGAAGATGCGAACAAAATATTTATTAATAAAAATAGTTCGTTCCGTCATTGTAAATACCAAAAAGGTTTTGTTTTTAAACATTATACATACTCATATAAAAAAATAACTGCGCAAAATTTCTGTAATAATTTTTGTTTTTTTAGCAAATTAAAATTAAAAAAGCATCAGCAAATAAATGCAAAATTTTGAATTCACGGCATAACAAGCCTTTCAATTTCGCTCTTAAATCCACACAAACACCGAAAATATAACAAAAAATAATTTAGCACAAAATTGAATTTTTAATAAATAGAAAGCCCGAAGAAAGGTTTTTTCCAGTTTTTTTTTTCTTGCAATTTAAGTAAAACAGTGTGATTTTTTCCATTAGATGGGTTTATTTTTAATGAACTCGAGTGACGTTTCTTGCGTAGGGCAAAAATAAATGGAGATGTATTCCCTAAACTAAAAAAAATAACGCCTTTTTTGTGAAAAATTCACAAACAAAAAAATTTCATTGTTTTCTACTCTATTCAGGGGTGGCTAGCACAGCATACTTCGGTGTGTCTATAATATTATTCACATTGGCGACATTTTTTCCCAACCAACACTCTAAGTTTGCTTAGACTCGGCATTTGCATCGACTATTTTTATTTTTTATAATTTTTAAAACAAAATATTGTTGCAAAACTGATTTTTCTTTGTTTTTTTTTCGCCTATAATACTGAACTGATTTCATTAACATTTTAGGGGTATGAAGGCAACTATAAGAGGCATCCAAATAAGTAAGAATATATAGCATGTAATCTAAAAAAATAGATCCTTATGACGTCACACTTTTTTGGAACACCCCCTGTATAAACAAAAATATTTTCCTAAAATGCGCCCTAGGATATAGACAGGTAAGGTCTGCAAAATATCAAATTCCTAACTTAATTAATAAGTGAGCTATAGAAGACGGGAGGTGAGGTGCATGACCCTGAGGTCACCGATTTATACATCATCCCTTATTTTTCACAAAATAATTTATTTACGGTCCCGGAGCCCATGGCCTGACTGCGTGTTTACAAACTCTAATGATAAGTCATAATATGGCGAAACGCGTCTAAGAATGGATCTGACGAAATGAAAGAAAACTCTTTTTCTGAAAAAAATACATGTGCTTCGTGACGTTTTATTTTTCGTTTTCTCGCTTAATATTCCACTTTGGTCGATTTTACATTATGTCCGCAATTTTGCTTCTACATCTATGTTATTTGAAAGCAAAACACGTTCGGTGTTATATCGATATTTTATTTACACAAGGAAAAAGAGTCAATGCCTATCAAACCTACCACGAAAAAAATCTGATCGAGGAAAACTTTTAGCAGAACAGGGGCGCAACCAGCCCAATCGGCTGTTCCTCTTGATTGCAAACATTCTATTTGAACAAATGAAAATATAATTTTAGAGAGACATTAAGCGAGTTCGGTTTTACCATCAGATTTGTGTTTATTAATTAAGATTAAGTTGATTAACCTTACCTATCGTTAAAATCGCCAAGATTATTTTTTATTACACTTTACAAATAATATGATATGAATCAGACCAAATTTTTTGTTCAAACTTGTTTACGTACAACTTTACAAAATTCTTAAGGCCTTTTTACATTGGGTGCAATTGCAAGAAAAATGGACTGGAAGCATGCGCTTCGATGACGTTTTAATGCTGCATCAGCTGTTTAAAACGTCGACAAAGTGCATGCTTTCAGACAATTTGTTCTTGCAATTGCACCCAATGTAAAAAGGCCTTTAGGTTAGATAATAAAAATAGAAACCATCATCGGTAAGTACGAAGTCGTCTGATTAATCTCATAGATCACATGATCTAAAAATTTCATTGGTCTCGTCTCATTTGCGAGGTAAAAACCGAACTTGCTTATTGTGTTGTAAGGAGAAATGTAACAACTAAAATGACTAATGAAAAATATAGGAAAGTGATTTTAAAATGTTCAAAGTTCATATTTTATAATAACAGATAACTAGTAACTATTCCTAATTCAATAGAAAATGGAATGATGAAACCGATCGTCTTTAATTTATAATTTTAAACAATTTTTTAACAACTTTAACAGGGGGGGGGGGGAATAAAAAAATTTCAAAATATCAAAGTACGCATAGGATTTTAAAATTTTGTATTATATACTCAGTTTCTGAACATCTTGTCTTAATAACATCTTTGTCTTTTCACTTATTCATGGACCGATCCGCGAACACAGTGTATGTACGATATTGGTGACATTTTGCCAACCCACGAAATCCCGCTAATCAATTTTTCATGTGCTAAAATCTTGGCACTGGCGGACGCCTGAAAGCAGGCTTTTACTAAATTGTTTGTGTAGATTTCGAGAAAATCACGTTTTTGTTGGTTGGCAAAATGTTAATATTAACCAGCGTACCATAAAATAATTGTTTTACCACCTCCTTTACCTCCAAATGCAAAGTTGGCAATGCAAGCTAGTTTTAAGAGGTTATATGGTTGCACTGTGAGCGCATTGTTAGTATTCAAGCGACTGATTGTCACTTTCGGTTGAACCAGAAGTACATACAACTTTGTTATTTTGAATGGAACATCCTTTATATTTTTCCGAGAAAATGGCGTTGGAAATTGTCAAATTAGCCAAAAAATCAAATATTATTATTTTTTTACCTATTTTTAGGTATTGCATATGAATAAGTCACAACTATTTCTGGTTAAACCGGAAGTGCTGAAAAATTTGACATTAAAACACAAATTTCTCCAATTATTTTAATGGTGATAATATATAACTAAACTTTTATTTATTTATTTTTATCTTAAAAACTAATAAGTTAAGATATAGGGAAGGTAAGTTTAGATATAGGCACCGGCCCACCCTAGAAAAATGAGTGTCCACTTGATGGACTCGGTTTTGTAATTGAATTTCCGAGGGGGGGGGGGGGAGGGGGGATTTGGCTATTAAAGTTTTGATGAGAAAGGAGTGATATTGTGTTATTTCCAAGAGCCGGGCTGCATTTTTAAAGAGAAAAATTAAAGTAAAAATTTTAATTGTAACATTGTGTTATAATTTATAATAAAAAAATAGTGCGGGAAGAAACGAGAATGCTTTATTATGAATATACAAAACGGTACTTAAGAAGGAGTATTTCAAAATCTAAGCATTTGCACCAAAAACTGCTCTTAGATCTACGCTCCAAAAATACATGATTTCTGAAAAATCATAAATTTTGGCGTGGTGAGCGATATTTACTTTATTTTTAATCATGAAAAACCGAGCCCGAAAAATGCTTCATACATAAGTCTTATGTTAAAATTTTGGATTGACACCAATATTCATATTTGTCACAAATATAAAAAATGCTTTTTTTTAAAATAAAAAATAGGAATATCAAAAAAACACAACAATTTAATTTTCGAAATTTGACAATAGTGAATTTTAAACGAACTTTGGGCATGGCCCCGAAATTGTTTCGCCTGCGGCGCTTTTCCGCCTTCTTCACTAGGTACAATATCATGAAATACATGTTGTCCCAACTATCCCTTTCTACAGAAAAAAAATATCCTACTTACTAACTACTAAACTACTTATAAGGATGTGATAAGCAGGGAAACAATTTCGTTGTCACCCGGTACATAAATAATAACATACCAAATTAATGGATGTATCTAAGCTCTTCGCAAGCTTGTAAGCCTTTAGAAAGCCTTTTCCACGAGCATCTTCTTTTTCTGAAAAAAAATCTGGTTGGGATCCTGGCTAAAATAAAACTGTTCACGAGCGCTTCTTCCATTGAAAACTCGTTGAATATTTCTATCTAAGCTGGATTTCGGAAGTTTTATGTTCCGTTTTTATATATCACATTTAAAAAGATACGACGAAGGTTAAGGTTAGGTATAAGGGGAATCTAAAAGCTTTTCTTTGCTTTTGTTCAAACTTGAACTTAACAGAAATACTGTTTTATGGAAGATTTATGGGGGACTGGGCCCAGGGGACTTATTATTCAAGGCAAGATGTATGAATTAAAACAAATTTGAAATGCTAAAGTTTCTTTGTTACTTTTTCTCCAAAAAGCACTTTGTAGTATTAATATCTCAGGAAAACGACAATGAAGTTTAAAAAAGTTAATAAGTAATAATTTTAACTTTAAGTAACAAGTCGTTTTTTTTAGAAAAAAGCAAATGGTGGAAAATATTGCAAAAATAAAACAAAAATTCTTTTTAAACCAGTTACGAAAAAATATGTATAAAATAAAATTTTTTAAATTTAAACTAAACTGCTGGACAATTTTATTGCTTTCGAGCTAGAAAAATTTCGCCTAAATTTAACAGTTCATATTTTTTGAACCAGATACGACATCGACCTACGGTTTCGAATGGTTGATAGATTTATCCCTTGGGAAACAATTGTCAATGTTGGATTTCCTTTAACTGTCAAAAAATTTTATATACAGGGTGTTAAAGAAGACAATGATTTTTGCTCCAATTTTAATAGCGTGTAACTTTCACAATCATTTTTTTAAATTTTATCACTCTACGTCAATTGAATCATTGGTTCATAGCAAAGAAAGTAATTTGTAAAATTTTTGATATCTGCTATATTTTAAAAAATACCGATTTTTTTTGGAAAACCTTTCTTTATTTCAACTTATTGGTAGCTAGATCTCACTGTGCGTTGTATCGTGCAAACTTTGCTAGTGATTATTATACCTAATGAAAAGTTTAATTATGTGTAGTAACAATAGTTGTACCAAAATGTTATCATGTACAGTGGCGTACCTACTTATAAACACCGATATGTCTATGGTTTATGAGTATCTCACAATTTTTCACGATTGTTTTATATTGGAGAGTACTCGCCCCTAGATTAGGTAAATTTTTTCTTATTTTTTAGTTTTTCATATCGCACTACAGGTATATTATACAGTGTGTTTACAAAATTTTAACAAAGATAATTTTTTAAATTTAATATTTTTGGAAAAAATGTATTTATTAATTTCTAACTTTCAAAACAATCGTGAAAAATTGTAAGATAATTGTAAACCATAGACATATAGGTGTTTATAAGTTCGCCACTGTACCTACATCATAACATTTTGGTACAACTATTGTTACTGAACATAATAAAGTTTTTCATAAGGTATAATAATCACTCGCAAAGTTTGCATGATACAACGCACAGTGAGATTTAGCTACCAATAAGTTGAAATAAAGCAAGGTTTTCCAAAAAAATCGGTATTTTTTAAAATATAGCAGATATCAAAAGTTTGAGAAATTACTTTCTTTGCTATAAACCAGTGATTCAATTGACGTAGAGTGATAAAATTTAACAATATTATTATGAAAGTTACACGCCATTAAAATTGGAGCAAAAATCATTGTCTTCTTTAACACCCTGTATATAAAATTTTCTGACATTTAAAGAAAATCCAGCATTGACAATTATTTCCCAAGGGATGAATCTATCAACCATTCAAAACCGTAGGTCGATATCATCTCTGGTTCAGAAAATATTAACTGTTAAATTTAGGCGAAATTTTTCTTGCTCGAAAGCAATTGTCCAGCAGTTTATTTAGGAAAAAACTTGTTTTATGTACACTTTTTTTTCTAAATTTGCCTCATTGTTAAAGAAAATACATTGTCTTAAAGGTGTTTTTAGTACTATTTTTTTTAAATATTAAATATTAGCTGTTAATGATTTTTGTTTGTTGTGTGTATTTTAATTTAAAATGTATAACATTTTAATTCTTTATTTTCTCTTGTAGGTCACACTAGGATTGCCACCTCTCCCGTTTTTTCGGGAGTCTCCTGGAATCGATCCTTAAAAAGCATCGGTCTCCCGTCTCCCGGGTTTCATATAATTTCTCCCGGAAATTCAGTTTACAAAACGCTGCACCTTTCATGCAAAGCTTCCACCATCCATTTTTCAACAAATAGAAGCTCCATGCAAGCGTATGCGGTATAAAAACCCTAAAAAGTGATTTCGTTTCTTGCACAGAACTACACAGTATTATGATTGAAATGTTGAAATATGTTAAAAGATTAAAAATCAAAGAAAAGACAAATTTTATGGTCAATTGGAGAGTAACATTTTAGCTAAATTAAGTGAAATTGATCGAACTAGGTTTGTCGAAGAGACAGATATATTTTTTTAAAGGTGCCTAAATGATCTTTAAAAATGGTACGACGTTGAAAACTCGGATTTTAGTCAAATGAGTATTTTCTCGGTAAAAGGCCATTCGAGTGGACAGCTCTATCTAAATGAACTGGTGACATTTCTGAAAATAGAAGTAAATATGGACAAACTATATGAAGATTTTAGCGTCTTGAGAGAAGTTTAACTTCTTCTTGCGGAAATGGAGAAAGTGGACATGAAATGGGTCAAGTTTTTATTTCTAAACTTGAAGGAGATATTGGACGCGAACTAAAACAAACTGTGTGTTTTGTTCTCTCAGTGCTGGTTTCAAATCCCAATTGCGAAAGAGTGTTCAGTGTGGCTAACGATATATGGACCAAGGAACGGAATTGTCTTACCGAAGACCATGTTAAAGCAGAGGTACAAACTTTTATTAATTTCACAATGAACTGCAGGGAACGAGTTGATTAGTGCAAGACCAAATATTTTAAAAAGTTTCGATCTAATGAAAAATATAAATTTAAAATTAAATAGAAACACTTTTATTTTGTGAAATTTTGTATGCTATGATTGAATTTTGTTAACTATTATGCCGAAGGATCTTTTATTTATGTTCCTTTGATGGATTCTTTGTATGTAAATAAACGTGTTTACATTCAACTTTTCTTTTGGTCATTATAGACTCTCGGAATCGTTTGTGGCAACTCTAGGCCACATACATTTACCCATTTTCCTTCTATAACTGTTTTATTCTACTTACTCCTGATGATGAATGTTGCCAAGTCCGAAACATATAGAGTTTTCTTGTATTAATTCTTTTAATATATTGGTGGATAAAAACTTTGAAGGATGGACTATTTTTTCAATTTATATTTTAATTTCTGTTTAATAGATTTATGTATTAAACTTATATTATATACAGTTGGTTTACAAAAAATGTCTTTAAACATTTTTGTAAAATAAATGTGTATGATAGGTATAAGTTTTCTGTTTGTCGATGTTAACTTTCAGAAGGCAATTGAAGTTACAGTTGTCCATTTATCTTTTTGTAACCCTAAAGAAGGTAGAAACAAACCTACCGAAACGTCAACAAAAAAATTTAAATAAAGTAGTTATAAAAAGATAGTCCAATACTCAAAAAAATTTCTTTTCAAAAAAGGAATCATTGTTAGAAGTTTAAATCGCCCTGTATATGGTGCTGCAGTTAGATTAACTTTGTAATAGCTGTCACACGCTTTTACAAGGCTTTAAATATTTTAAAACAAAAATATTATTGACGCTTAAAATTGAATTTTTACGTTAAACTTGATGAAAATGGACATTTTTATTCTAATTGTAAAATTATTAACACAGTTAATGTCGGGTTGCACAAAGAATTTTAATGATAATTATTTAACCGGCAAGTTTGACTGTGATAGACGTAACATGGAGAGATATAATTTTCTCAAAATCATACTGGCCCGATTACCTTAATTTTTAATGTTTGATTTTTTAATTTATAATGCCTGTCAAAGTCATTTATGTCACAATCAAACTTGCCGGTTAAATAATTATTATTAAAATTCTTTGTCCGATATATGTGTAATAAAATGTAACATTATAAAAATTGCAATAAACAAATAAAATTTGTTAGAATATTGTAAAATAGTAAAACCAACGTTAAATAATTAATATGAAATGTCCATTTTAAGAATTGAAAAAAATAAAATATTAACTTTAAGAGATAAAGGAAGTCATGCCCTTTAAGGTATGTTTTATTCTAAGGTCGCTGGCCACTATGGACCAGTAGAGACTACTGATTCGCCAAGATAATGTAAGGTTTTTTGAAATTTAGTAGCAGCGACCGAGTAGTTTCTAGAAAAACAGTCATGTGTAGAAACCATTATACATGTCTTGGCGGTCGACACTACTCAGGAACAGGTTTATTTTCTTAGAAGCTACCTAAGGTCTGTTCTCACAAGCAATCACGGACAAGTTATCGATAGTTTGATCCGCGTCCGAGTCTATTGCGCAGAATCCTGATTGTCCGTGACTGCTGTGGTAATAAACCCCTAGCCGCTGCTACCGAACGAGGAAAACCTACCTTTAGTTTTAACTAAATTAGTCGTCGTGGAGGAAAGCCTACCTTTAGTTTCAACTCAGTAATTTTTCATCCAGCAAGGAAAACTTAAGAGCAAACAGTAGTCTATTCAACACGAACAAACTGTGCGTTTCCACCACATCGCACACGTTGTGCATGTTTATTTATTTAATATTACCATATTTTACAGAGTTCCAATTACCAAATGGGATATAAAAAAAAGTTTTAACATAACACAAGGTATTATCAAAAAAACAACATAGATATAGTAATAGTTATTTACGATATAAGTGTTGTAAAGATTAATATTACAACACGAGATTTTAAAGTTGTCCTTAAAGTTTAATAAAACATCGAGTGTAGTAATATGAATTTACAACAAGAATATTGTACAAAATTTTATCTACTTTCATCTATGAATAAAAATATTTGGCAAAAGGCATTTTTAAAAATAAAAATGCACCTGCTATTAACTTTACTAATCAAGTTTTTTATGTTATCTTTCGCATAGTTACTGTTTCGCATGGTTACTGTCAAACTTTGTCATACAAATTCAAAAATATAAAAGGCGTTTTTCAAAATGAGCGATTCTGATGGAAGTTTACCCTCTGATATAGAAGCAGCGACAAATGAAGCGATCTCAAGTTTAGTTCCGACAAAATTCAAGGCGCGGTATGAGTTGGAGTATCAGAAGTTTGAAGATTGGTGCAAAGCTAACAAAATAAAGGAGGTGTCTGAGAAAATCCTTTTGGATTATTTTTCCGTAAAGCAACGCTCCCAGAAACCATCTACACTATGGACTCACTACTCAATGTTGAGAACTATGATTTCAGTCAAGAAAAATCAAGATATAAGCAGATTTTCTCAACTAATCGCATTTTTGAAAAGGAGTTCAGAGGGGTTACAAGGTCAAAAAGTCCAAAGTTTTCACAAAGGAAGACGTATGTAAGTTTCTTAGTACTGCAGATGATGAAACATATTTACTTATGAAGGTTGTTATGATAATCGGCATTTTTGGGGCTTGTCGGCGCGAAGAACTAGCTAAGTTAATGTTGGATCATATTGAACACAATGATTTGTATATAAAAATTATGATTCCATTCTCGAAAACCAAAATTATGCGAGAATTTGTTATAACAGAAGGAAATGTGACAGGTGTCAACTGTTTAAGTATTTTTCGAAAGTATGCTAAACTTCGTGTTCTTAGTGCAACTCACAGGCGATTTTTTGTATTCTATGGAAAAGGAAAATGTACCTCCCAGCCTGTCGGAATTAATAGTTTTGGAAATATACCAAAAAAGATTGAGAGAGGGGGTAAAAGTGGGGGGTGAGAGAGGGGGTAAAAGTGGGGGTGAGAGAGGGGATAAGAGAGGGGGTAAAAGTGGGGGGATTCCGATCCGTGGATGGGGTAGGGGGATCCCGATCCATGGATTGGATTATTTAGAAGATAGTTAAATACCCTACTTCGGATGAACCTTTTTAGTAAAGGTAACAACACTGCACTTAGACAGATTAAATAGTAATTTATTTTTTCTACACCATATATTGCACGATGGCAATAACATTTCTTTTTCTTATACAAAATATTATAAAAACGAATTTTACGAGAATTAAGTGGCGTGGCGGCGTCAGCGGAGATTTTGAAGATAATATCGAAGTATCGTATGTGACTTTAACATGAATAACCGCAATATTTTTATTTTTATGTTCTGCATGGCGGATGATATATTTTAAACTTATATAATTAAAACTTTAAAATAAATATTCTGTTTTTTATTAAACAAAAATTAAGGTGTCATCGGCCAAACTATAAGTTCTTGTGAACCCCTTAGTAGAATTTTTGTATTAAATTTTTAATTAGACAAGCCAGGAAGCGAAGCCGCGTTTCAGGCTGGTACGGAAGGCCCTTAATGCCTCGGGTAAAATCTAAACGCATTAATAAAAAATTCCATTTGACGAGGTTTTCCCTGGCGACACTGTAGGTTGTAAAACAATTAAATTTTTTTCCTCTAATTAAATTTTTTCATTAAAATTTTTGCTTATGTCGCATAATATACATTAGGTTATTAAGTTAAACCTCTATTTGCATAAATAACAAACATACAATCTCAATAATTTAACTCGGATTTTTATCACGAAATCGTGCACCCCCTCACAGGCTTTTATTTATTTAGGACCATGTTAAAGTGTGTTAATTGGATGATAGTCGGGCGGCTAAATCAAATTATACGGTGTTTTAATATGAAAAGCATCCAGACTTGGTATACATTTATTGAAACGACAGAAACCACGAAACTAAGCACTTTGGAATAAGTATTCCTAAAAGAAAAACCTTAAAACCCATTTAAAAATTCTCTAAACAGTATTATATTACTATATATTCTCGATAATAATGTTTAGAACTTAACCCAAGCAGCAATATTATCATAGCTCGACGTTGGCCTATGCGACCTGACGTCAGCACCCAACATAGTTACAACTTTATTACGACTCCCAGTTGCACGAATATGGTCAATCATTATTGGGTCGTTAGCCGTCGAAAACCGACTTGGATTATTTTTTTGTAAGTTAATAATTTGGTTTTAGACTATAGAATAATTCACCTGCTTTATTACAAAGCTTTAACAAGTTTTAAAGTGTTATTTGATAGTAATAATAAAATTAAATAGAAAACATAAATGTTTATGAACAATGGCTGCCAAAAATGCAAGAAGACAATGGACGAAAATGGCGTAGTCGTCTTTACAACCAAATATTAACTAATGATGACTTTTCTAGTGATATTTTTTTACAAACGCAATTCATTTTAATAATAACATTTTAATCGCAAGTAAATACCCAAATAGCAGTATTTTTCTCACCTTGCCTACACCACTCTTTATTGATAATATGATCTGTTTTTTTTTTATTTTCCAAAATAACTTTAGACTCCTTAACAAAAACTAATAGCAGACATTCTTCTTTGAAAGTAAAATTTGCAGATAGTTTTGTGTTAGAATACATGGAAAAAGTAGCTGCAAATTCTACATATCCTAAATGTTGACAACAAATAAAGTTTGATGGTTTTTGACAGGGTGACCATTGTCAGCATGGTAATTAAATTATTGATTCCACCTGTGCAGACCTGCGGTTAGGAATCGATTATACAACAGAATTAAAACTAAGTTCAACTTTAGGTCGAGCTTTGAGAAACTCGTACTTAAGCTCTAATTGTACAACCGGGCTTTAGTGTTTTGTGGTCGTACCTTAGTTAAGTGGCACTTTAGTTCCTAACAATATGAACTAAAGTGTTTTTTTGTAACGTTTAATCAAGTCTTATGCAATTATATTAAAAACCATATAAAGGCCAAGATACAGACTATAGCCGCCCTACAGGCAAATGTACCTCACTTAAAACAAATTTGTTAGAACAAATCCCAAGTTAAGCACAAACAAAAAGTGGTGGTGTTACCTATTTCTATATTATTTTGATGTGATCCATACGTTAGTGTCGCCCAAAAACCAAGAATTTCCTAAAAATTTCAAATAAAAGTTTTATAAAAAAATAAGCATGTGAATGAAATTGGATGATATAATAAAATAAATGGATACAATAAAAAGGTTTTTTTTGTTGGTTTCTTAAAATTAGGGCGTAAATAACTAAAAACCAAAATTGAAATTTTCGTTGTTTTTTTCTGATATCTCCGAAGGTATTCGGACAATTTAAAACTTTCTTTCACCAAATTATTAAGTCCCAAAATAAGCAACTTAACTTCAATACAACTATCTTCGGCATGTTTTACCATTTTCGAGATCCCCATAAACGTCCATGAATTTGTAGCCTCCTGTATATGAGTGATTAATTATTAAAAATGTAATTAATAATTTTGACACATTATAAGATATACCAAGTGAAGGCTGTAGTTTTCTGATGTAGGAAAATACATTCAAAATTCTAAAACCATAATTATTTGAGTAGGGGAATAATACACACGGTCTGCTCCACTAGTTTATTATAGGGATCTCAATAATTAGAAAATCCTAATGTCGTTGTACATGTTTCGAAGGTAAAGACCTTCATCATCAGCGAATAAAATTAATTCAAGGTTTTACAAGAAGAGAGACCCTCAACATTACAAGATGAACTAAAAGAGAAAAAAGGGGGAAATAAATAAATTATACTAAATTTTTGAAATTCAGTCTTTTGAAATAAATAAATTATACTAAATTTTGAAATTCAGTCTTTTTCGTGACGCATATAGCTATTTAATTAGCTAGGCGTCTTTAATGATATATTTTGAATATATAATAATAGTTTGAATGTTATATTGTACACAAGTTAACTTTTGAATAAAATAAACTAAAAATATAAAAAGTTTTCTTTTTTCTGTTCTTCAGGCAGGTAAGAAAACAGAATATATACTATTTCAACTCTTTATATAAAAGACTGAATTTCAAAATTGAGTATAATTTATTTATTTCAAAAGACTGACTCTTTTAGTTCATCTTGCAATGTTGAGGGTCTCTCTTCTTGTAAAACCTTGAATGAATTTTATTCGCTGATGATGAAGGTATTTACCTTCGAAACATGTACGACATTAGGATTTTCTAATTATTGAGATCCTTAGAATAAACTAGTGGAGCAGACTGTGTGTATTATTCCCCTACTCATAATATCACTCCACTGAGAGATGGACTATTTCCACAAAACCATAATTATTTGCTCTAAAATGTATGTGTTATTAAGATGGTTTTTGAAATATGATAAAGAATATATGAATATCTTAAATATAAAGACGATATTGTTCAGGCAAAGGTAATTGAGATGTAGATTTTATTACAATATAAAATCAAGACCGTGTCAGTTTGTTAGGTTGCCACGTAATACCAGCCTGTTCAATAGACATAGACAAAAAAGTTACCTTATGAGGTATCGGGCGCCCTCTGTTCACACACAACAAGAAATACCTTCACACCTGCTAGTTGAAGATTAAAATTGACAATTTCGTGGCCTGACCAACTTAACCTAAGATGGACTAAAATCAGTTAGTGTTCTAAACCTAAGCCCCATAAAAGACTGTTGTGTATCTACATTAATGTAAAGTAACTCTTTTTGATACCAAACCACCATATTTCATTTTAAGTTTTTATCTGAATTCAAATGAAGGCGTTATTAACTATCGGCATTGTAGTTGAATAAGCAAAGTACCTATTATTTTGACTAAAAAATATGTCTATGCACGGCGCGTCAATAAAACTAAAAAAAAACTTACCAAAAACAGATTCGTTGTCCAACAAGTTTTTCTTAACATCACTAACTTCTGTACCCCCGCTTACTACCGAGGCAGGAACAGAAGCTCTGGGAGGTTTGCAAATCGGATTAACCTCAGTCATTAAACCTTTTTTAATTTCAAGATGTCCACTCATATTAATACACTCTTCCGAAGAACTGCCAAGTTCTCGACGTTTCGAATGCAATGCATTATTATTAGCTTTTTTACAGAATAGGCACACCAAAATTAAAATTATTATAAGTAGGATTATTAAACCTATTGACAGAGCTATTATTAGTACAGTTGATCCACCCATACCAGCTATACCAGTTGCTCCTATAGCATCAGTATCCACATCAAGAGTAATATTTTTTTCGTCTTCCCCACCGGGATTTTTCGCAATGCATTTATATTCTCCTCGGTCCTTATAACTAAGATTTGTTATTGTCAAATTATTCCAGGTATATACTCCAGATTTACTTTTCGAAGTGAAGTATTTCTGCTTGTTTTTCCTAGGATCCCTTTCAACAATGTGACCGTTAGTAGTCCAATCTACATCCGGCTGAGGTTCTCCTGATACCTTACAAGTAAGTGTAATGTTATCAGTGGTAGCTTGTATTTTAGTAGATGGTAAGGGATCTATAATAATTGGAGAACAAGCAAAAGTAATTGGTTCCGTCCATGATCGTCCTTGTAGTTTGGGTGGTTCTGCACATTTTGTCACGTGAGTAATGAGATTACTCCTGATAATAGTTTGTCGAAAAAGTTCCAATTGGCAATCACATATCCAGGGATTTTCTTCAACGTTAAGGCTGTTTAGCCTTGGAAGTCTTTGCTTTAAATCGAACCCAATGGTTTTCAGTTTATTATATCCTAAACTGATGTCATTTAAAGAGGGTAAATTGTAAAAAGTATTTTCGTTTACGTGTTCTATTTCGTTGTGGTCCAAATGAATTCTTTGTACATAAGACATATTACTAAACAAATCATCTTCTATCCTCCTAATTTTATTGTAACTTAGAATGAGAATTCTTAATTTTACGTTTTCTTTAAAGATGTTTTTACCTAATTCTTCAATTGCATTTTTTGATAAGTCAAGTTCAATTAGAAGGGCTAATTTCTTAAACGCTCCTTCATTTATCATTTCTATTGAGCAATTTTGAAATTTTAATTTATGTATATCTATTAGATGGGCACTCTGGAATTCTTCATCACTCAGACTGTAGAGGGGATTATTCGAGAAATCTATATCACGCACTGCAGTACTTAAGTCTTTTGGAATAACACTAAAACCTTTATTCGAACAATTGGCAGTCTTTCGCCCACTAACCCAAATGCACGAACATATGTTACATTGTTTTGTCCAGTCCGAATCGGTTAGCGTCGTGTGTATAAACGAAGAGGAAGAAATCAGAAATAGGAGCAGTTTGGAACTCATGTTTCTTGATTCCGGGTATCTGTATCTGGAACAAAAGAAAAAAATATCACTACCAAGAAATAATAATACAAACAAAGTTAGCAGAAATATTACAATAAAATGTTCTAAACTCCAGATGATTAAATAGTAGCGTTAAACTAGAATAAATAATGTTGCATATCAGGTAATCGTCATCATCATTATCACTGGTTTTAAGAGATAAAGTTAAGAGTTTAAGAGTAACTTACTCTTAACGTACGATTTACCCATCGAAAAATGTTTATTCAGGTATTTATTGTTACAAGATTAACCTTCATTAACTAAGGAATCAATTAGTGAGCAACGTGTGTTGTGGATGTGCTAGATTAGTTTACTAAACTCTCAAATCGAACCGCAGCAGTGGCTCAGAGGTTGAGTAAGGATAACTAGTGCAAACACGTGGTTCGAATTCCACGTTAAGCTGTAGGTCTCATCTGGCTGACATTACCCAGACGATAGGGGATACAATGGGCCTCATATAGGCTTAAGTATACTCGATCTTTTGCCAATCCCAGCAAAAAAAACTCTCAAATCGATGTTACTAAAATAGTTTAGACAAAGCAAGGAAAATCACAACCAAGGCATCAGCAGCGATATGGATCCGAGGGTCCGGCAGATTATGAGATATCCAGGTATAGCCTTGATAACTTTAAAAACAAGTAAATTTAAATGAAAGAGGTCCTCGCTACTCTCCGCCGTTCTTTTTCTGGTCCCACAAAAAGTGAGTTTTAAAAAAAGGTTCTCATGGGGTCTCCAAACCTCGCGGGCCCCTTATCGTCGCCTTTGAACCACGGCATAGTGAAACACTAGGCCAGTGCTTGTCCGTGGATCAGAGAGGACACTTAGCGCTCTGACGAATCAGGAACTTTCTCGATATTTTTTTAATATGACGAAAATTACTCCATGAATGGGCATATTTATTGGCCTGGTGTGATTTTATTTATCTAAGTAGAATCAAGGGTGCTGGAATCTTTTTAATAGGTGTCTTACTACACCTATTGACATTTTACTAATTTTATAGCTTTAACTTACCTAAAGTTTTGGTCACTGCGTTTATTTAGTGAAGGACAACACCAAAAGAGCTTAAAACAGCCAATTTGAATTTCTTTATGATTTTATTGTTTTGACATTTCAAGATCCCTGGCCCTTTTAATAAATAGCTGGGAGTGCCGTCCCACTTATTAAGGTGTACTTCTACTTAAAATAGGGTTTAACTGTACCACATTTTATTGTTAACTTTACAATTACAATGAACAAAGAATTTTCTCGTGACAAACCGACGACCATGCAATATAGGCTGCACTATATTATAGAAACCAAAGGGCAATATTATTAACTGCTTCCCAACATAATTCACATTTCCATTATAGCGTGACAGGTTCAATAAATTGTGGCATTTGTGGTTAATTATAATAATTTGTCTAATGATATAAAGGATGTTACGGCTTGTACTATAAACATATTTCCGTATAGCTGAGATTAATGTACAACGAATCTTTTGTAAATTACCCAAATTAACTTAATGTTAACGTCGTGTTTTAAGAAAATTAAATTAAAATACAGCCTCTAATCCCAAGGAATCCTAACTGCAAAAATTTAATCTAGGAGAAAGTCTTGGACGGTTTTAGTTAATTATAAAACGCAATTTTATTTTTTTTGCCGGCTTGTACATTAGAATAATGGTCCATTCCAAAAAATTTGCGTGGAAAGTGCTTGGGAACTTCTCGTAGTAAGTGACCTGTAATTTGTCTCAAATCACTGTGTTGTTTATAATGATGAGATTCTAGAAGAGGGTTTTTGATATTGTGCCGTGATTTAATTTTAAAATAATTAAGGGTCGGCTCAAGTAACCGTTTAAACTCCAATAATCAATCGGCAAATATTATTTTTCTGAAACCCTAATTGATTATAATGTCCCATGTTTCTATATATATGTAAAAAAAATTGTATTTCTTGTAAATAGAAACAAAACGTGATTCAAAAAATGTAAATTTAACCCATGCGATACCCTTAAGCCTTAAGAACGTTCTTAAAATAGGGAAAATTAATCTAATTCTAAAAGACTATATATACACTGTGGCTCAAATTAAAGGAGTACACTTTTTAATTGTGAATATTTTTTTAGATTATGCACTGATTTAATTTATTTTTGTAGTGATGATGAACTGAAATCGTCTTAGTAAAATGTGCAATTTTTATTAAAATATTTTGAACAGGGCCGGATTGACAGTTTTTATTCAACAAACGTGCACTTATGCTCGTTGCAAACGAAAACTGATTTATTCATAATTCAGATAATACGTTATTTTGGTAGATTAACTATCGAAACTTCTTCAGTATAAGTCTCACTCTGAAAGATTCTTAAACTCAAGAAATAAAATTTATTTTGTTCAATAGTAATAACAAATTTAATAATATTAACTATTACTGATATCAAGACTAAGTATCACTTAATATCGAAAGTAGTATAAATATTTATAGGATAACATTATGAATATGACCACCATGATTTTCTATCACGGATTGCAGTCGCCTTCGCCATAGGTCAATAGCTGCATTGATTATGTCCTGGTTAAAATTATTCCAACAGAACTGTAACCTTTCCTTTAGCTCTTCGATGGTGTTAAACCTTTGACCATTGTGAACATTTGCCTCGAAAATTCCCCATATGGAATAGTCAACAGGGTTTACGTCTGGACTATTGGGTGGTCACATCTCCGGTTCGATATAATCGGGGCATTGCTCAAACAAAAACATTCTTGTACTCCGAGAGGTATGGGAAGGAGCACCGCCTTGTTGGAATACGTAATCGTCGCAGATTGCTACAATTTCAGGAAGCAAGTGATGTCAAATTTGTTGTTGACACGCGTCCGAGTTGAGTTTTACTCCGGCAACTACAACAATAAGACTTAACTTCCCCAATTTGGAAACTGCCACAGAAACTATTACGCCAGGTGAAAAGTGACTTCTCTCGATTAAAAGATTTTCCAATGGGATTTTCCTCTTTACTCGCATATTTGCATATACCCGATTATTTTGTGTATTCTTTAACGGCCTCAAGTAAAACATCTTCTTATCTGAAAACCATATCTTTGCGATATTTTCCCGAGAACGGAATGTTCCTAGTAATAGATTACATCTTTCTAATCGTTTCTCCTTCACATTGGCACTAAGTTTTTGACAATAAACTTTTTTAAAGACTTTAAGTTGGCAATCATGTTTAATAGTTCTTTGAACTGTAGAACGGTGGATTCTTGTTCTTTTCGCTATTTTTCTGATACCTACAGATTCTTCAGGTCGTACATTTTCTATAATATTTCTTACCATGGTAATATTTCCTTGAGTTCTTGAAGTTTTTTTCTTTCCCCTTCCAAAGTTTATTTTTATGGATCCATTATTTTCTCTAAGATGTCTTAAAAACTTGACAACTGTTCCAACATATCAATTTCTTTCAGGAAACTCCTTTAAAATTTTCCTTGCGCCGTAATTATGTGTTTGTTGAAAATATTTGATAAGAATTCGATCCTCTTTACTTAAAACTGCCATTGTGTACGGATTAGCTGTCATGAAGCTTACAAAACGTCAAAAATAATATTGTTTATTATTTTAATAATAGTCATGGATACTTTTTCGATAGTTAATCTACCAAAATAACGTATTATCTGAATTATGAATAAATCAGTTTTCGTTTGCAACGAGCATAAGTGCACGTTTGTTGAAAAAAAACTGTCAATCCGGCCCTGTTCAAAATATTTTAATAAAAATTGCACATTTTACTAAGACGATTTCAGTTCATCATCACTCCAAAAATAAATTAAATCAGTGCAAAATCTAGAAAAATATTCACAATTAAAAAGTGTACTCCTTTAATTTGAGCCACAGTGTAGATCGTACTCAGTGGCGGCTTGTCAGGTGAAGTAGGTGAAGGGGCTTTTCACCAAAAGAAAAAAAATAAAACCAGGAGGAAAGTTTTTCAACAATATTAAATATTAATGTACCAATACAGCTACCATTTTAGCCATTAAAAAATAATTAATTATATTAATTTAATCCGAATGTAGCTATGCATAATATGACCACGGTTAACTCCGATGGACAATAATTATAAACACTCGTGCATTTTGGCGCGCCCCAGCCGACCGTGTCCGTTAGCTCAAAGCAAGTGAAGACCCAACGCCCAACATGGCTTTGATATTTACCTTACGTGACGTCAGTCACGTAGCTGCATGTAACAATTTGCATTATGATAAAGGGCAATTTAAAAATAGATCAGTCGTATGCACCATTGTTTTAACATTGGTTCGCCTAAACTTAATATATTTATTGTGAGGCTGTTAATTCAGTAGTGTACGTACCTACTTAGTTGTGTGTTTTAAAAATGAACCCAATTAATGACATAGTTAGTAATTTGTTGGAAACTCCATTCAGTCGTTGGACAGATGAGGATAAGAGAGACGTTTTGTTACACGGGTTTTGAGTGAATGTTTGTTTAAGTACCCGCACTATACCTAGCTCTTCACCATTTTTTAAGACCGCAAGCCGCCACTGATCGTACTTAGGTTTCGTAATGATTATACCGGGTGCATCGTGATTGAAAACATAGGAAATCCCATTTAAGTTTAAGACTGTCCAAATATTTGCTCCCCTATTGACTTTAGAGCGGGGTTGTAGAGAAACTTTTTTAGAGTCTCTGTGTGGTGAGTACACATGCGGAGTTTTAACAATTTTCGACAACCCGATATCTTAATTTATTTGACTAGGATTGCGGTTGGTTTTCATTGAAATTCAACAGATGATGATCAATGTTTTGATTGATTGATTAATGCTGTGGACACCAGTATTGATTGGACTTGTCAACCTGTGATTTGTCATTGTCAAATGTAATTGGAAAGCATTAGATTTTTTACTAGTAATAATTTCTTACCTAGGTGATTATTATGAGAAGAAAACATCACTATGATAAAAATGATACTATGCGGAAAAAAGCTTACGTATTAATTGTATCTGTTATGTTTTTCGTTTATTTCCCTGATAGACCAAATTCTACCAAGTCGGCAAAATAAAAGTTTGAGGCTAAAGGCACTGTAATACAAACTGCAAATGCACAGCACAGAATCATGAGAGCACTGAAGAAAACATTGATGGAGACAGGCGTGGATTCAGGAAGGGGGGGGGGGGGCAATTTCGCCCCTCCCTGAGCCTTACACAATGGATGTTTTGTTTACTTTGAGCTTTGAAAACTGTAGGGAGTATAAAGGGTAGGAATTTTTCTTAGAAGTCACATTTGAAAGTAGCAACATGTTTTAAGCCGGAATAAGTTTTTTTTTGGAGTCACTTTTGTTTGTCACCCCCTCCCTCAGCAAAATTCTAGATCCGCCACTGGATAGATATTTTAATATTTTACTTCTTGATGATTTTAATGCTATTTTTAATAGGTTTTATTCTAAGTAAAAAAATTCGTTTTCTATTAAAACACCTGCTTTGAAAATAATGTTCGTTTTATTTGAAAATATTGGTTAAACCCAGTCTAAAATGTATCTGTTAAAGATTTTTAAAAAGCCTACCGTTTGCAAATTACATTTGACAATGACAAATCACAAGTTGACAAGTCTAATTAATGCTGGTGTCCGCAGCATCACTTGTTGAATTCCAATTAAATACCAACCGCAAACCAATTCAAATAAGTTAAGATCGGGTTGTCCAAAATTGTTTAAACTCCGCATGTGTGCTCACCACACAGAGCCCCTTAAAAAGTCTCCCCACAACCCCGCTCTAAAGTCAACAGGGGATCAATGCATGGGATTAGCTATGTTTCCAACCATGATGCACCACCCGGTACTTATATAAAAAACGACTATTTTTTTAAAATTTTTAAAAATTTTGAATCTTGAATACCATCTGCTTTATGCTTTATAGCAAAAATGTATGTACCAAAAATATTTTAAATCCACCAAACATTATTATTTGTGTTTTGAAAATTACAAAGCTGCATCTCATAGTCTGGATATAAGGAGAAAGGAAAACGGAAAACTAATTATTTTTAACAATATTTGCTGGAAGCTTTTCAAGTCAACAGGCAATTTAACAGAAGATGGTTGGTTTAATCAGAAATTGCAGTTTGAAATGCGCTATAAGAGCTTTAAGAGAAAAGTAAATAGCCAGTTATAAAATGTAATACAGGGTGTTTCATTAAAAACTTACTTATATCTTTAAAACATATAGTAACAATTATTTTCACTTATAATACCACTAGAGGTCAAATTATTTCCGAAAATTTTTTCGAGCTCATTAATATTTTTAGAAAATTATCCCTCGTCTTCGACTCGGGATAATTTTCAAAATATTAATGAGCGTCAATTTTCGTCTTCATCAAGTACCAGCAAAATATAGAAGGTTTGGTCCAAGGTCTCTAAATTTAGGAAGGTTGCCTGGTAACTCTGAGAGGGGAGAGACGCGAGAGGAGAACGCTACGTCACAAGATTGCCCGAGAATCAGATGTTAATGGCGGCTCTTATCTGATTGATTGGCGTCGTTTTTAATTTCTTTGTTTTCGTTGTCTATATTTAACTAAATCCAACAATTAAATTAGAATATTTTGTGAATTAAATCGGTGAATAATCCATAAAGGTAAATATGTGTTTGAAATTATTGAAATAAAATAGCTAGGTATATTGTATATAAAGGTGACAACATGAAATCAATGGATAACCTTAACTTAATATTTTTTAGATGCCTAGAGGGATTGTTTGTAGTGTGCCAATTTGCAAAAATAATTCCAAGAAAGCATTGGAAAGTGAAGAGAAACTTTCCTTTTTTTCTTTTCGAAAAGATCCCAAAATCCAGAAAGAATGGGTAAGGAAATGTTATCGTAAAGATGTTTGGAATATTGCAAATAAGAGAATTTGCAGTAAACATTTTAAGCCCGAGGATTTTGAAGATGAGTTGCAGGCTAGAATAATGAATACTCAACGGAACCGTCTAAAAAAATCTGGTACAGAGTTTTAGTTGATTGTTTTTGTTTGATAGTACTTATACTTTATCCATAGGGTACAACAGGTACCTAGTGTGTAGTGTTTAGGGTGTACTTAAGTGAGGCCTAATACTAATAGGGTAACTGCATACATAATAAATTTATATTTTTAGCTGTTACGTCATTATACCTGCTGGTAGGGAAAGAAAAACCTGAGAGTGAAAAGGTCGAAGAGAATGATTCGTAAAGGAGATAAAGTTATTGTAAAAAGTCTAATTACGATAACTAATTTCGATGAACAAAAAAAGCCATAGAGGACTTACTAAGAGAAATGAAGAAAGTCAGGGACAAAACAACAGTCTGAAATCAAAAGTTAAAGCTCTGGAGGAAAAACTAAATGTAAGGGAGCAAAAGAAAAAGAAAACCATCTCCTGGTTGTCGGTATACCAAAGGAAAATAAGGATGCAAAACAGATAGGGGACAGATATGTTACATATTTTTGTAAGTGGGATGGATATAACCTATGTTTTTTGTAAATAATTTTAAGTATAAACTTCTGAATTATATTTAGTTTGTAGAGATAATTATTATACAGCCCACCCCAGACTAAGATACCATATAGTAAAATTTAATAATTTTTACTGCATTTTTTTACACTATATGATTAGGAATTATTATTTGTCACTATATACAGGGTAATTTTTAAGTTAATACTTTTTTTTAGCTGTGTATAGAAGGCATTAAAATAAACAACATTTTCAAAAAACTCAAAAATAAGGTAGTGTTAGTGTTAGCTGCTCAACCAACGACTTTTAAATAGTCTCCATAATTGTTCGGCTTAGAAATTTTCTTAAAAGATAGAATTTATGTATGTAGTCTTTGTATTTTATTAGATAAGTAATCAATATGTGGTCCCCATTTAAGATGTTTATCCAATACAATCCCAAAATATTTTATATACGGAACTTCATTTACTTCATAATCATCAATTAAAATATTTGAATAATCCGGTCTATTAGCGGCAGTTAAAGAAAAGGCTTACTTAATTAGTTTTTGTCAAATTTAACGTTAGTTTATAGGTTTGTAGCCAGTTTTGTATAATTGATAATCCTCTTATAGCCTTATTTTTTACTTTACTCCAATCACTACCACTAAAGATAATAACTGTCGTCAGCATAAGAAATGGCTTTACCACTTGTATTTAATTGTAATAATGAGTTTATAGTTTATCAAATGTATTTTTACTCTTTTGTCATAACAACCAAAAAATTTGCCTATTTTTTTCCTCTCAATTTTTTTGATAGATGAAGACAATATAAATAGACCTAGGCTAAAATGTTAAAACTAAAAATAAAAATGTAATAATTTTATAAGATTCCATTTTTATAACTTGTAGTTACGAGTTTTATTGCTTAAATGTATGGTAAAAGTTATAAACTCTCGAATTTTACCTAGTGTATATGTTACCGGCCAAATCCGATTTCAGTTTATCCCAAAAGTTGTTCGGGTCTGGTCAGGTTTGTTAGAGTACGAACAAACCCGAACAGGCCTAGGCAAATCTAGTTTATCCTGAAATCGGGTTAGGCCAAACTAGTTTATCCTGAAATCGGGTTTGGCCGGTAACATATACAAATAAAGAAAATTATCTACTTAAATATAGACTGAAACAAATTACTTATCAGATGTGACTGATTATTTTTAATTTAGGCTTTATTAAATAAAATAACGCCACTGCAATAAAAAACCAAAAGAGTATGACTCATCATTTACCCTATAAGAAAAAGTAAATTGTGATTTGCAAGAAAAAAATACGTCCAATTTGAGGAATTATAATATTTAATTTCTTAAAAAATTAATTTTCCTATCCATTTTAAAATCAATCAAATAAATTAAATTTGAAAGCAAATATCCTAAAATTGCAATACTTTCAATTCCTACTGTATGAAAGAACCTACATTTTAATTTATAAATCGCAATCACTTTTTATAAGTCTAATAATTAAACACGCGATCTGATTTCAATGCCTTGTTAATACGGTAAATTTAAATTGGGCAATCATGTGACGTATTCCCGCGCTGTTCTCTGGTTGGTCGAAAGTTACCAGGCAACCTTCCTAAATTTAGAGACCTTGGGTTTGGTCTACTTAATTATTTAGTTACCATGGCAACTAAGTGAAACCCTAACCTAAAAATTATTTCAGTTTTTAAGCTGTCAAGCGGCACGACGTAAAAAAATGTTTCGCTTTGGTCAAGAAAGCAAAGAAAATATTCGCCAGAAGATTAAGCAGTTCACACCTGCGAATTTCTACTGATTGTAGTAGCTCAAAAGTGCCATTTTAGGATCTAAAATATTATATTATTTTATTTTATAGTTACTTGGGCTTACTACAAGTGGTAGAAAATCATAATTTAAAAGGTTTTTCGGAACGCTGCATGAACAGATTTACAGCGCGTCACAGTTTTGGCAGCAATTTAGACCTTTAAATTGTTTATTTCTACTCGTTGTAGTTGCACGAAAATACCATCTCAAGACACAACACAGTATATTCTTTAATTTTACATAAGTTCTGAGTAACTATAAGTGGTAGAAAATTGCTCTTTTCCGTTTTTATTAACTTTTCATATGTGCTTTATTGGTATGGAATTCATAACCAACGCGCAGCGTCAATCATTATTTCATCACAGGCTGTGATCATCGTATTTTGACAGTTCAAAACATCAGAAAAACTCGCGGTTTGTTGTAATAAAGAATTTTGTGCAGCCAGTAAAACCAACAAAATTTGTTTTTTTAAAAATGAATCGGTTTGAAAATCATATACTATATGTAAAATATGCGTGAAATTATCTGATGTAATGATCAATCATCGTGCGATGACTTATTTACCCGCATTAATAGAGGATTGTGGCTCCTACTTGAAGAAAGAAAATTTGTTTCGAATTGTTCACGAATATTTGCATCTAAATTATTCAAAATTCAAAGTACTAAATGGAAAAAAAGTGAATAGAATAGTGTCTAAATATTATATATATTTCATTAGACATAGCCATTTAATTCATTCCATTACCTGCATTTTCGCCATTAAGAAGAAAGGAGGTGTCCAAAGAATATAGAAAACATATTAGCTTTGTAATTGAAATGTATCAAAATTGTAAATGTAAATAAATAAGAACCAGATTTTCAAAAAAATATTCTGTCATAAACGTCAAAAAATTTCCAGTATAATTCGCTGTTGGGTACCAACGAGAAAAAAAATTCCACTAAAATCCATTCGTTTCTATGGTAATCTGTCAAAAATACATGTTTTGATTGGTTCAAAATTACAGGTGTGAACATTTTCTGTATAAGATTTGAGTCGGTGCAATTGATCTCTACTGCTAGCTTAAATCCGCCCTTTTCCTGTATATAGATTTCAAAGATTAAATTCAAAATGTTTCCGAAAATTATACTTTAATAATTATGTTCTACCTTCTTTTTAAACATTTTTAAAAATTTTTTAATTAATTATTTCAATTTTAATCACAATATGTGAATAAATTCTCATTTTTTTTGTTCCTCAGTTAAACATGCAATGTCGAGGGTTTCTCTTCATGTAGTACAGTTTGATAGGCTGATGATGAAGGTTTTTGCCTTTGAAACAGGGACGATATTAAGGCTTTTCTAAAAAAAATCCTCTAATAAAATAGTGGAGCAGACTGTGTGTATAATTTCCCTTTCTTTTAATATAGCTTGAGATATAATATTCAAATTCGGTATGATAACTAAAATATTTCACAATTTTTTATTTTGGTATACAAGATGGTGAAGATCCGCCATCTTGAAAAACATTTGTAAATGGAAAAGCAGTAAGTGACAACTCATTTTAAAGGTCTTTTTACCCTAATTTACCCCGGCAATTTTCATATTCCAAAATGTGCCATTTCAAAATGGAGAATCAGAAAAATATGAAAAAAAAAAACATATTTTGGGCGGATCATTCCCATCTTAAACAACAAAATAAATATTTTTTAAAAGTAAGTATTTTCTTAAATAAAATAGTATAATCTAGTGTCCATTAAATAAATAGAAAGAAAACTTAGCGGCAAGCGGACAGAGTAGTGCGTCTATTTTTTCATTAAAGTATACAGGGGCGCAAAGATTATGGGTTCCCTGGGCACAGTTAGATTGACAGGCTGTTTCGTCCTTGTTAAGACTCATCAGAAAGCCATAACCTGTATAATACAGCGAAAATATAACAGCATGTCATTGTCTACCTGTGCCCCAGGGTCCCTGTGTACTTTAATGCAAAAGATAGACGCAATACTCTGTCCGCTAGCGCTAAGCTTTCTTTCTTTATAAGTATTTGACTTGACAGTCGCGACCCGGGTTCGATGCCCGGAGTGGGCATACGTACAATAAAAAAAGTATGTCCGAAATTCAGTGGATTAAAGAAAGCAGGAAAGAGTGTAAAAGGTATCATCTCCCAACCCACCCCATTCACGCCGGTAACCAGGCCGGATGAGATTGGACATCTCGTGGGGTGCGGAAGAAGATACACACTCCCCAATCGGTAGGTCATGCAATGGCAATAAACCAAGGGTTAATAGCCCTTGGGGGGTGTCGCATGACCGAGGATCGTGGTTCGGAACCCACGTTAAGCTGTAGGTACCCTCGGAAATAACCCTGGCAGCGAACGAAGAGGAAAAAAGCCGAAAAGGCAAGCAAGTATTTGACTTTCGTTTACACTTATAAAATATTATTGTTTTGTAATTCAGGATGACGTAGATCCGCCAAAAATATGTGTTCTTTTTACAGATTTTTACGAATAACAATTTTGAAACGGCAAATTTGGGAGTATTCACATTGCAGGGCTGAATTATTAAGCTTAAAAATACCTTTACAATGAGGTATAACTCGATCCCATTTCATTTAAAAATGTTTTACACGAATGCGAATCTCCGTGATTTTGAATAACAACATAACACTTTTTTATTAAAAAGTAAGTACCGTAGAATGGGGATATTTTGAGCATCGGGGATACATTGATTTTTATTTTTTTTTTTACAAAATACTGGTTTAAAAGACATCAAAATTTCAGGATCGGTAGAGAAGTGTATTCCGATATTAGAATATTTTAATTTTTAAATTTGGTTCTAAAAGAAAAATGCTATTCAACAATATATTGAAAATTTGATCAATGTATCCCCAATCTACGGTATTTAATTATTTAGAATAAATATTTCAACTCAATATTGTGTTTGGGTAAACAAAGGAGTTTAATGTAAGGAAATAAAAAGTAGTAGTCTCAAAATTAGAATATATATTTCAACTGAATATTGTGTTTGGATAAACAAAGGAGTTTAATGTAAGGAAATAAAAAGCAGTACAGTAGAACCCCGATTATCCGTGCGCGCCTTATCCGGGCGGCGGATTTTCCGTGCAGCATTGTAATCGTTTATCCGGGGGGCGGATTAACCGTGCGGCATTTTAAATTTCGGGGAATACCCCATTTATGTGTATACTTATTATTTTCGCCAACTGCCGACCGACTCGTTAGTTAAACGTAAACAGGCGCTCAAAATGCAGCGTACCGGTGCTAATGAAAAGCGTAAACGCAATGTTTTAACTATTGAACAAAAAATGGAAATTTTAAAACCAATTGAAAATAACATAAGTATTGCTGAATTGGCTAAAGCATATAACATTGGAAAACAAACGGTTCGTGACATTGTGAAGAAGAAAGCCGAATTTTGAAGGTTTTTTTTTTACGTACTACTATGTACATACATATATTGTTCGATGTTCATTATGTATATATATTAAAACTGTTATTTTTTGTTAAAAGTATTTAGTATCTTGATTCTTTTCTTCGTCTGACACATGTATTTTTCAGAATAAATTATTAAAAAAATAAAAAAGAGGTCTTTGGATTATCCGAGTTTTCGATTATCCGGCGAAGGCTCGGTCCCGGCTGGCCCGGATAATCAAGGTTCTACTGTAGTCTCAAAATTAGAATAAATATTTCAACTGAATATCATGTTAGAGTCAACAAAAATTAATTAAGTTCCTGTTTACATTATACATAAACCGAGGTCGCGAAAATTGCACTTTTAGTAAAGGAATAGTGTAATTAATGGAGACTAGAACATTCTATGTTACAATGGTAGGATGCACTAAATTATGTTTATTACTGTTTAAAAACAAGAGCGGTTAAAAGTTCCTAATTCGATTTAAAATTTAAAGCAGGCAACGCGACGGTGACAAAGCAAAGTTTTTATATTTTAATTAAAATCAACATCTTGGGAATAAAATTTCAAGTATTAAAGAAAAAACGGTAATATAAAAAGTTGCTTAGAATATAAATCTTGTACAAGGGAAACATTACAAACCAGAAGTATCCTTTTTTTAGATCCAGATGGTGTAAGACTCAAGACCTAAAAATAAATGATCTTAACTTTGGAGGATAAAGGGGAAGAGGAATGACAAATTATTACTAATATACTTATAAAAAGGTAAATTAGTTCCTTAATTTTTTAAAATGCTTAGGTTTCCTCGTAAGACTAATATACAGGGTCATTCCTAAGTTGATACTTCTTTTTTAGCTGTGTATAGAAGGCATTAAAATAAACAATATATATAAGTAAAAAGTCTAAGTGCGGGCCTGGTCTTCAAAAGGTAGCCTGCTATACTTTATGCATGTTGTTTGTCTTATTGGTCATGCAATTTACGGGTCGGTGGTCAGTTATTTAGCAATTCGCTGCGATGTGTTTTTCTGAAGCAAGTTAATTTTAAACTGGTGAAACGTAAAAATGGTAAAATTTAAAAACAATGAAATAGTGGATATGATGCTAATTTACGGTGAGTGTCATCAAAGTGCGGCTGCTGCTTCGAAATTATGTTTAGGTTAGGCAGGACCGTATTTGATCCATAGTGTAATAAATGTACCTTATTTTTTAGTTTTTTGAAAAAAGGTATTTGGAAATGTTGTTTATTTTATGCCTTCTATACACAGCTAAAAAAGAAATATCAACTTAGGAATTACCCTGTATAATTTAATTGTTCTATTTGGAAACGAAGCAGGGCAAATTGTCATTTGTTATCTGAAAAGAACATAATTTCATCTCATTATAAGTCAGATATGTTTTTCATGTTTCTAACCGTCTAAAAAGTTTACGGTACAGATAAAAGTCAAAACATAGTTTTGAATAACATTATCACAAGCATACACTCACACAGATGAACATTAAAAAAATTAAAATTAGCATTAAGTGCAACCAGTGGCGGATGCAGGATTTTGCAGAGGGGGGGGGGGCACTTAAAAAAGTGACATTTAAATAAAATAAAAAGGAGCGTATCCCCTTTTTCTACTCTCAAAAGTGACTTCTAAAAAATACGGACCCTTCTCATACGCCTTTCAACTTTTTAAGGCTCAAAGTAAATAAAACACCCATTTTGTAAGGCTAAGGGGGACGTCATCCTCCTCCCCCTCTATCTGCCTTTGAGTGCAACGAAGGTGAGTAAAACATCTTATAGAATAGACATAAGAGTTGATAGAAGAACTGGAAAATAAAAAAAAATTTCGAGGCAAGAGGTATGTCATGGTCAGGGGAGGTTGCTAACAATCTCAAGGGACAAGAAGTTAATATTTTACCTCGAAACCCTATCCAATAACTCATTCGTCCCAGTCCAAACACGACTCATACCGAGAAATCCACGTACCCTTTTAAGAAAGAAAAATTTTAATTCCAGAAAATGCTAAAAATCTCTTTTTCTTTCTAATAAGAGATACGTTTTTTACAAAATAAAGTATACATCATCTTATACAACCACATATTTTTTTCAGATTTGCCTATTTTGTCCTTTATAGAGAACTAAAATGGTCATTTAATAGAATTTCTGAGACCTTTGTAGATTATCTTAAATAATATAATTTCTTTTCTTTACATTTTTATGTATTATCTCCTAATATTTAACTTTTTTACCAACTACTTTCGATTATCATAATGTTTCAACCACTTAAAATAGTATAAATTTTGATTGAATCGGCCGATACTTGGTGGAAAGCCATGTTTTTCTTCTATTATAAGAAAATGTATCTTTTAACACCCATTACATTAGTTTGATTGATATGCGCATCTGCTACCATAAAGTTTTATTCTTTATTAGAGCTTCACCTTTCCATTTTTGGTTACAGCACATCTTTATTTCTCCTAAAGTTGGATGTTAATACATCCGAAACATGTTGAGAATTTATAATCTAACAAATTTAAATTTTTTTAAAAATAATATTAGTGGAGAAAGACCTAAAGCCTTTTATTTCTTTCTAATAACTGACAACTGACAATTTTATTGCCTCAACAAAATTGTTTAATGTTCCAACGAACATGTTCATTTTATCAATCAACTGACAGAATACATATGTATACCTTACTTCGAAGTTTGAATTTAGTGGTTTATCGATTCCTAACTGAAACTCCAATCACTCTAACTTTGATCTATTGGAATTTTTGGCCGACTAATTTTACTTCTGAAACATCAAGGCATGAAGGCTTTATGCTGCTATACAAATACAGAATTGCATTTATACATGCATGATCGTATTCTGAATGATTGTAGGTATCTATTTACAAGGTGGACGTTTAGTGTATATCCACTATATTTCCTCTGGGCTGTTGAGGAATTTCTCCTAATTGGTGCATATCAACAGACACGGCGGTTTTTACGGGTGAGGCAAATTTTGATGGTTGTAACAGAACAGGCAAATTTCAGGTTAGTGTATAGTTTGGCAAAGGAATAATTATTTACCTACTTTCATTTAGTAATATGAATTTTACAGTTCTGTAAATAGTTTTGTAAGGGCATCTATTACAGCACTAGTGCTGTAATAGATGCCTTTACAGCACCAGTGCTGTAATGGAAAAAAACGGTTTTATTAAAATTTTGCTGTAATAATAATATAAACTTAATAGCAGGTGCATTTTACAGTTGCATTTTTATTTTTAAAAATGCCTTTTGCCAAACATTTTTATTCATAGATGAAAGTAGATAAAATTTTGTACAATATTCTTGTTGTAAATTCATATTACTACACTCGATGTTTTATTAAACTCGGCTGACGCCTCGTTTGACAACTTTAACATCTCGTGTTGTAATATGAATCTTTACAACACTTATATCGTAAATAACTAAAACCGGATGAATTGGTGTATCCTTTTCTTTATTTCTACAAACAGATGAACTTCGACGCTCTCTGGTTTGTTGTGAACTTCGAAGACGCTTCAGGTAATAAAAACAAGCTTTATTTTCGTTAAATAAATTATTTGTTGTAGATCACGACAATTTTTACCCTTCTCTCGAATTAGGGTTTTTACCTCTTCGTTCGCTGCCAGGGCCATTCCCGAGGGGGCCTACGGCTTAACGTGGTTCCGAACCACGATCTTCAGTCATGCGACAATCCCCCCCCCCCCCCCCCTCCCAAGGGCTATCAACCTTTTGAAGCAAATGCGATATGTCAAATATGTTGGACAATTTTTTGGTTTCTTATTAAGCAAAAACAAACAAGAAAATAAGTTTTTTAAAAATGTAAAGAAATACATTTCCTTTCCATATTGTGCAAACTTTTCCGCGGGCACTGTATAATTTTTATTATTTAATAAAAAAAAATATTAACATTTTGGTAAAAAAATCATTAATTTATGTGAATAATTTTATGGCTTGAATATCACAAAATATTTCGATCACCGGTAAAGCTTTGTATTATTTTATTATTTTCATTATTTACATTCAAATATCTATTGAACTTACATGTTAAAATAAATAATGAAGCTTTAAAACACAACGTAACGTCATCCTACCGAGTCAGGTGATAATTAATGCCTGGCTCGTAAATGACAAATTGGTGTCACATCATTAATAAGAACAGTCTATATTTTACTAAATACCAGATGTTTACGCGACAGCCCCTATTAAAAAACTAGGAAAATCAGTTAAGTTGTCTAAATCAAGATTTATTGGTCTGGATTTGGAGGATTTTTACATTTTATTTAAGAAACTTGCCCCACTAATGCGCCTTCTAAAATTAGAGAGTTCTAAAAATGTTGTAGATTAGGTACTTAAGTAGTGCCTTAAAATTAACAATATTTTTGGTAGGTATGTCAAGTCACCCTTTAAAGCGTCCAATTTGGCGTTTATTTTTAGTATAAGAGTGCACATTACTTTTTTCAACTTTTATATTTCCAGTTTTCTTATTTTTAGAACACCATAAACAACAAGCTATCCTGCTTCATTTTACTTTGTTTTCCTACGACCATCTATGAAAATGAGAAAAAAAGCACAATTAATTTGGCTAGAAAGCGCCGTATATCACACGCGTGTTGAAAAAAATTATTTCAACACTAGTGTTGAAATACAAGGCACACTATTTAATTTAAACATATGGTGCCAATTTGACAGACCACCTCTATTTATTAAAAAGAACAAATTTTAGAAAGCAGTATTTGTAAAGTGTTTAACTTATTAATCATGTATTTGTCGAGTGATTCAGAATTAGAGTGTGAAAATACGCTATCTGAAAATATAAAAAATGTTAATAATATACTGGAAAATCTATTACCAGAAAAAAATAAATCGTGCTGAAGAGAGTGTCATGTATTAAATAACAAATCTTTATTGGTAGCGATAGCGTAGAGAATCGAGGTCTAGCCTACAGATCGCAAGGTTCAAACCCCATCAGAAGTATGTGACTTTTTTTTGTAAAAACATTAAATAATTTATAAAATTATTTTGTATTGAAATTTTCCTTGTTAGGTGGATTTTTTAAATTTACGTTTAGTGTATCTTTCCTTGATTACATTTAAAATTTTTCATTCTGGTTAATCTAAAACTCAATCCTGGATTAGTTCTTCCTATGATATATAAAATATGAAAAAATGAAAAAGTTAAACTACAAATAAAGGAAAAGCCTATTGACAAACTATGAAACCAGATATTAAGTGGAACATAATCCTAAGTATGCTAATTTCAACACAAGTGTTGATATTTTCTTTTCATCACTAGTGTTGAAATATTTTTTCCACAAATCAAAGGTTTTTTTAATAATTCTTTGTGGACGTAGGAAAAATGGTGTACATTAATCGTGTGAAAGTGATTAGATTATTCTAAAACTCGGAGAATTTCAGTTCTCGGCTGACGCCTCGTGCTAAGTATCGCTTCGTTTGAAAAGTATTACTTTTATCACTTATTATGTAATATACTATTTTATAATACTTATTTGCCTTATTTATTAGTATTACCATAGAGAAACGAAACCAAGAGGAACGATCCAATGTAAAAATGTTACTGCTCATAAATTATGGACGCCGACGTCCAAAACGGTAACGGGTAATGCTAAACGTTGTCTGTAATAAATATTACGCGAGCTCGAATATCCGTCTAAAGTTACTTCGCTACTCGGCATTTACGTCGAGGCCTTGAGTCAGGCTTTAGCCCATTTACTTAGTTTATGGTATTAGTACATTGTAACATCCTGTAAATAATAAATTACTACTCTTTAAAGGTCACAACAGAATTTTCACACTGTCAGTATCGGCCAGTTTCGTCAAGTTTGGCTAGATGACTTTGTTTAGAGAAAAAGTGCGTGGAGGCTCTAAGTTTCATTGATATGGAACTTTGTCTTGGACTATGATTCATTATTATTGTGGAGATTTAGTCATTTAGAAAAGAAAATTGTCAGAACGTTAAAATCTGTTAAGACGAACATTTTTAGCTTGAAAAGGTTCATATAAAAAATGTGTAAAGTAACCCTGTTTGATGTAATTAAAAAAAAAGTCACAGCAAAAATACAATAATAGTATTTTATGTTTTTGCGGTGTTTATTAGTAGATAAATAAATAATTTTTCATTGGAAAAACTATGCACTAAACTGCATTCTGCTTGTTAGGTCACTGCCATCAAAATTTGCCTCACCTGTAAAAAACTCAAGACTCGCGCCTGAGTAGAACCAGATGCATTTTGGAAAACGACATCCACAATCAGACCACAGGACAGACCGTATACTTGTCTAACAGTCGAGTCCTCCGTATAAATTGGTGTTCATAATTAATTATTATATAACAACGGGCACGCCAAGGAGCTACTTTCAGCACTACTCAGATTTGTTACACATGTTGCATGCCCATTAGGATTTTTCTCGGAAATTAAGGTCATGTTAACCGCATATGGCAAACCCTTTTACAATTTTGGAGAGAAAAGAACCCTTGAAAAAAAAACTAATATTAGCCAATTACTGATGAACGCTAAGAAATAGCGTAGATATCAGCGGCGTAGTCAGACTGTAGGGGCGAAATGTTTTGTATGTTTTTAATTTTTGATTTTTAAAAAATTCTGGGGCACATATAAACAACGAGTTATCCAAAATATATTTTTACAATTGCCTTGAGAAATATTGTTAAACTTTTCTTAGGAATTACATCCCGTTCCTACAAATTAAAAATATTTTAACGAAAATTTTCGAATTTCAAAATTCTTAAGGCATCAGGGCCAATTCTCCCAATAGGTGTGATAACCCCGGGCCTAGGACACAGCTTTAAGAGGAGCTCGGCGCTTGGTCTTAAGCGATACTATACTTATTCCGATAGTTTAAGACAAAATTATTCATTTTTGAATAACCGAGATGCTGTTAAACTTTTATATACCGATGCAGTGGCTCAGAAATGACCCACCCCATTCACGCCGATAACCAGGCCGGATGAGATCTCCAATTGGTAGGTCATGTAATCGCAAGAAACCAAGGGTTGATAGCTCTTGGGGAGTGTCGCATGACTGAGGATCGTGGTTCGAAACCCAAGTTAAACTATAGGTCCCCTCGGGAATGGCCCTGGCAGCGAACGAAGAGGAACAAAATTACACAACAAAAAAACTTTTTTTTTGTAACAAAAATATTTTATAGAATCTAAGCCGATCGACAGATTTATTTATTACTGCATGAAAAACAAAAAACAATCGTAAAAAAATATTGCGGCATACGTTTGTCGCCTTATAATACAAATACAAATTATTTTAAATTATGTATTTTAAGAAATATTAATATTATTCTTTTGCGAGAACTATATAAAGAAGGGAGGGGGGGAGGTGGTCATGACCAACTCCGGGAAAAATTCGCTCGTGGCGCTTTTTCTTTATTTTTTCTATCTTCTCTTTAATTAAATGAGTGTCTTTTAGTCAAAGTCACTACAAGTAAAATGTTAAAAAGTATATAAGTATATTTTTTTATTTTGAAAAGTTTATTAATAGGCCAAAAAATGTTTTGCCATCCTTTGCTCTTCCTTTCTTTTATGGCTACGCTACTGGTAGATATGATTATAGGGCAAAATCTGATATATTTTTATTAAATTAATATAAGAAGATAAAACGAAGACCATCTAAAAATAACCACTTTCCTAACTAAATTCGGAAACTGCAAAGGATGTAAAATAATAATACCGGGTGTCCGCGAAAGGTGGTTCGCCCCTATAACTTTTTTGGCTTTGAAGATATTGGAATGAAATTTGGAGAATGTGTATACGACATAAAATTACATTTTTTGACGGGTAACTCAATTCTATGGCACTTCCGGTTTAACCGGAAGTGACATAAACTTTCGATTTTTAAATGGGACGCCTGGTATATTTTTACTTATTTTATCTCCACATGACATTCTAAACACAATCATGTGTCACTTGTCACTTTGTGTCACCAAAAAAAAATTTTTTTTTTCATTTTAATTTTTTTTTTTAAATTTATTAAAAATTATAGTATGCATTATACCTACTAATTAAATAACCAAACAATTATAACTATCTACATAATATCTATTTATTTTTAACTTTAATTTTGAAGATGTTCAAAATGACCTCCATCTTGTTGCTGACAAAGTCGTACTTTCTCTTTTGTTGCTCTTACAACGTTTCTTAAATGTCGTGGTGAAATTCGATGAATAACTGCCCTTACTTTGTTTTCTAATTCATTTCGTGTGGCAGGGGGTACATCATATATCTCATTTTTAATAGTACCCCATAAAAAAAAATCTAGTGGCGTAAGGTCGGGCGACCTAAAAAGTTTTAAAATGAAATAAAGGTATAAATTAAGAACAATTCCGTTTTACCTTGCCGGCCAACTAACTGGGCCCCTGTTTCCAATCCAATTTTCGTTGTATAATTCATTTAAATATTCCGTTACTGCCCTCAAGTTGTGTGGGGGGGCACCATCTTGTTGATAAAATAGTCCTTCTCGATTTATTAACGGTATCTCATCCAAGAACTGCTCAATTTCTTGCGTAAGAAAATCTAGATATCTTGCCCCTGTTAGCGAACCGTCAAAAATTATAGGACCTAATATTCTGTCCCCTAAAATCCCAACCCAACAATTGAAACCAAACCGTTCTTGAAAATTTCCTTCCTGCATCAAGTGTAAATTTTCTTGAGACCAATATCGCTTGTTATTTCTGTTAAAATGTCCCAAATTAGTGAAACGGCTTTCGTCAGTATAAAGAATTTTATTGGGAAATGTGTTATCCTCTAAATATTTTTCTAAAAACCAATTACAATAGCTAAGTCTCCTTTCATTGTCGTTTCCGTACAGGTGCTGGTGTAGTTGGTATTTATATGAGTGATATCCATGTTTATTTAAAATTTTACCTGCAGAAGACTTAGAAATATCACATTCTAGCGCGATCTCTCTGACGGACGCGTTGATATGTACTTGTACGTATGCCAGAACGTCTATTTCTTTTTCTTCGCTCACAACAAATTTAATGTTTTCATTATTATTAGGTCCATTTCGCATTTGCTGAACCACTTTTGGGAAATAGTGCCGGGTTGGGTGATGTCGATCTGGATATCTCTGTGCGTAAAGACGTGCAGCATTAGTTGAGATTTGCCTACACTCTCCGAAAACTAATAACATATCAACTTTTTCACTACTTGTATAAATATTATTATTCTCCATGTTTTTAAACAATAACGTACTGTTGCCGAAGCGATATGCAATAAGATATTGACAGGCCGTAATTTTTTTTCATGACAGCTTCATGTTTTTATTTCACAGGCCTACTCGATTCATTTAAATAATATTTCATTCTCTGAAGACCGTTCATTTTAGAAAAATGTTAGCGTTATATTTTACCAGTATTTTAAACGAAAGTTTGTTTAAAACCCATAAGTGTTTGGTATCAAATTAATCGTAGGAAAATGCTCTCTTTTGTTAACCGGGTGAACCACTATGTTGCCATTTGAAAAAAATGACTTATACAAATTTAAAAATTGAATTTTACACAGCAGATTGGTTTTTGACAAAAAAGAGTAAATTGGTATTTTACTCAAGATTATAAGACAAAATTAGTAATTTAAACGAATTCATAGCCCTCTAGATTTAAAAAAAAAATGAAAAAAAAAATTTTTTTTTGGTGACACAAAGTGACAAGTGACACATGATTGTGTTTAGAATGTCATGTGGAGATAAAATAAGTAAAAATATACCAGGCGTCCCATTTAAAAATCGAAAGTTTATGTCACTTCCGGTTAAACCGGAAGTGCCATAGAATTGAGTTACCCGTCAAAAAATGTAATTTTATGTCGTATACACATTCTCCAAATTTCATTCCAATATCTTCAAAGCCAAAAAAGTTATAGGGGCGAACCACCTTTCGCGGACACCCGGTATGTTTAAGTAGTTGTGAAGTAACAAAACATTTTAAGTACCTACTAAGGCATTTTTAGATAAACCGATTTTTTGAAGAACAACTTGAACAAGTTTAAGAAGGTAACTACTTGTAAACTTATTAGTTTTAAGGGATTCAGTAACTTTATGACTTTTTTAGTCGGGTTGACAAATATTTTTATTAATACCAGCTTATATCGAAATATTTGTTGTCAATTTGAGGGCATTTTAAATGACATTTGGTGGGATTACTCCTTATTATGCCTTAAATATAAAAACCATACATTTATTACCAGTATATTGCTAATGATATGTCACTAATATGTCTTCTATGTTTGGGCATCTGAGCCTATGCAATATGTAGTTTAAACAACAGATTTTAGCAGTGATTCCATAGTTGAGAATTTTCTTCAATATGCAGAATTTTAGTCTACAAAAAGTGCTATGAAGAAAAGAAAAATATTTTTATAAAAATGCTTTTTTAATGTTAACAATTATTATCAATTGTGATTCTGTTTTTTTTTGTAAGAATACTAAAAAAAATACAATCAGTTAGAATAAGCGTATTTGACATGTCCTGTTATTTCTAACTCTCCTCTACAAAAAATGTTAACTTTACAAAATATTGGAACACCAAAGAAGGAAAATGAAAATAGATCAGTTTGGGTGGGAACTCTTAGTGAAATTCCAGCCCGTGCAGAGCTCTAGCAAACGGTTCAATTTGAGCAACGTTACTTTACAACAGAACTAAAGCAGAACTTGTTGCTTTAAACTACTAATTAAACCATGTAATGTTCCAACTTTATCTCGTAATAACTTTTAATATTAAATTAAACGTTTCCACTGTAAATTCTGTCGGATGCTTTAAACAATAATTTACGTTGTTTAGTATTATTCTGTTGGTTTGTTTACTACTAATTAAATACAGAATTGGCTGAATAGAATATTAGTCTCGTCGTTTTGGCAGTTTCCAAGTTGGTAGATATTTAAAACCAGACATTTGATATGGCAAAATAGACAATACAAGATTGTAATTATTTGTAATGTAAAATTCGATAAGGAATTTAAAGTTGAAGTAAAATTGATAAACAAAAGCCTTGTTGTCTTTATAAAAAATAAGTTAGTCTACTAGTAACTGACAACATAAAATTAGAACTATCTGAAAAATAGTAATTCCTATTATAGTGATAAAAGAGAAGATTGAAAATATGTTAGTGGTCTTTTCCGTCATCAGATTCACACATAACAGAGTTTGGATTTCTTGAGAGTTGCAGGAGACATGCAACCACACTCACCACTATAGGTAGGTTTGATACAACCTCCCTCTAGGCTAGGAAGTATATCGTGTAACTAAAAATTGTCATAACGAGCTTATATAGTTTCCATAGAGAATGGTCCTGGCAATGACCATATTATTAAAAATTTGAAGAAGGAATATAAGGTATTCATATTTTTACTCTTTGTATTTAAATCCCAATGTCCCTTCTGACTAGCAGTTACAACTTCGTTATATGACCTTGATATCTATCATTTATAATATACATATAGAGGGTAAGCTTTAACTGGAACAAATTCGCTAGAAGTTTAGGAAAAAATATTTCTGAAAAATGGAAAAACACGTCGATTGAGATTTTGTATAAGTTACATTTTGGCACCAGAATTTTTTTTTATCCTCTGTATAAGGTGATAGATAACCCAACTTAATATTTTTAAATGGGAAGATAAGTAGGTACCACTTATGATGCCTTTTTGGAAAGCTTTTAATTTTAATTTATTTTTATTTTCCCAGAGTGAGGACTTTCACTGGAACAAATTCGCTAGAATGTTGGAAAAAATATAAATAATATACAAAGATGTTAGCGAGTTTGTTCCTGTTAAACTCCCCACCATGTATATTAATATATAAAAGGTAAAGTTTGTCCGGAAATGTTCTCTCACTTCTAGATGTTTTTGAAGAAATTAAAATCTGTAAAATGTTTATTGATATTTACAATGGTGAATGGTTTCCCTTTCGACAATTTCGTGCACAGGACATGCGCTAGTTGCTGGTATATATATAAATAAATCTGTTGAGACTGTCCAGCTTCCAGCTAGAAAGGTTTTATAGGAAAAAAAATCAAAAGTTCTTGCAAATAGTGTTGACACCCAGTAGCGGCGCCAGGTGATGGCAGGGTGGAATCAGGTCCACCCTGGAATTAAAGGTGCCCACCCATGTGCTTATCCAAAATGGGTTATTTTCTGTATAGTTGGTAGGTACTGATGGATTTTTTTAAAAAAATTTTACGACTTTTTCGAGGTAGGAGATCCACACACGTACCGACTACCGTTTATTTTACAGAAGGTACCCCAAAAATATCGGGACCACTTGCGCTCACCCATTACAATTTTTCTGACACATATTAGATGTTAATGTATTGGTCAGCCAAAGCGGGGCCCCTTGCTCCACCCCCCTTCGGGTGCTAATGCCCACCAGTCAAATAGCGCCCAAGCACCTACCTCAAATTAAATAATAATAAATACAACAGAATTTCAACATACTGCAAACACGAGCAGGTAACATAAATTATAAAGCCTAAAAATATATATTCAAAAGTCAAAGCATAATAATTTAACTTGCTACCCCTTAATATAGAGATAGCAAATCCCCATTTACTCCCGCCTAGCTACTTTTAAACCTTGACTTAACATTGACAAATTGAACTGTTTCAGGAAACAAGTCAGTTCGCGTGTTTGGGAAAGGAAAGAGAAAACAAAACACACCTAATGGTTTTGCGGCTTGCGAATTTGCAGAAATCATTTTCAAAAGCCTGACAGCTTAGAAGTTAAGTGCACTTTGGCTCGACTTGTAAAACTGCGCCATAGGCGGAGCATAATTAGTAGGAGAAGTCGGAGTAATGTGGTTAAATAGGCTATTAACATATTTTGACAAAGCAAAAATTGCTTTTTATAAACGTTATCATCATTTTCTAATTGATGCTTTTTGATTTTTTTTCTCTAGCTTAAAAGTGGAGTAAGTTATGGCGGTTCTGAGATAGTCTAGTCAGTTGCGTTCAAATTCGTATAGTATTTGTAATTTTTAAAGATAGTATGACAAACGAAGCTATGCTTTCCCTTAAACATTTTTAGGTTTGGTCTATTATTATACTACTTGTTGCTCGACTTGTTGCGATAAAATCGTATTTTTTTCTACCTTTCTCGCCGACTACGCTTTACGCCGATCATTTGCCGACCCTATACAATCAGTCAGACTGACAGTATTGATAAAGGAATGACAGTTATACTGTACGTGTACGGGCAAATTGGAAGGGTTGATTAAACTGATGTAAATTCTCATTAGAACAAAGACTCATGTGAGAATGACGATGGATTGATAGTATTATTCAGGACTGTCAGTCCGACTGATAGGATAGGGTCTGCGATATACATAGCGACACTGCAGCGGAACCATCTAACGAAATAGAAATAGATAAAAATATAGCTAGAAAATTTCTTTCCGATAAAGGTTTTCTGTGTTTGATATATCCAAAATGATAAATTTGACACAACATAAAAATCACAGAACAAGAAGACATCTTTAGAATGAAACAGAAATACACGAGATCGGATTTAAAAGTGCAAGAAAGACGATTGGAAAGAGTCGTGAAGTTCTTCCTATTTCCATCGAGCGAGTCGCCTTATGGCCATCGCGAATGTAGCCGAGCGATGTCACATAGTGCTAAATAAAAACAAAAAGAAAAATATACAGGAAATTTCTTTTCTATCCTTTAAATGATTCCGCTGCTGTATATTTATTTTTGCGCGGTTGTTTACCAAGAAGTTGGCCGCTATGATTGCTTCCATTATCAGCAAACAAAAACGAACTAGGTCATTCACCATCCAATCGACTGTTTCGTTTTTCGATATGACGCGTGGCGTATGTGTATCGGGGGACTGCGAATAATATATCAGCCAAGAAGCGGTCAAGAGATTCAAGCCGAAAGCGCCGGATTTGATTCATTTTCTAGTTAATGCAGGTGGAAAGGAAAATTAAACAAAACATATTTGAAAGGAATGTTCTTGAAATGAGATATCTACTAAAAATGTTAAAAATCCATGAGATTCTTAATTCTTTAGATTTTTTATTTAAATTACTAATATTTCTTTGCATACAATTCTGTATAAGTAACCGGTTAGTGGGGGCAGGATTGCTGGAAAGTAATAATAGTTAGCTATTTATTGCATAACAAAATAATTAAAAAGAAAATTATTTAAATTAAGATTGATGAGTTTAATTCAAAATAATAAAATCTAGGAAATAGGATACCTATCTTAAAAAAATCTGTAAAATCAAAAATTTTGTCGTAAATAGCAAAAAAAAAACAAGGGACTGTTAAAAAAATGCATACTTATATGTTTACTAATAAAGGAAAATACCTGATTCATATCGCGGTACCAAATTTTACTGAATGAATCACTAATCAAGCCACTTTGGATGTAAGTAAATAATGCCTGCCAATGTCATTTATGTCAGAGGCAAAGTTTCCTTATTAATTAATTGTTGTCCACAATCTTCGTGCAAGCCAACATTGGACTAATGGGCATATCCATTTGTTATCTTATCTGACTGATATTCTTACCCCGACTTTCCCTACTTTGTTAATTAATATAGGTAATTTTGAGAGCTAGTTTTAGTTGCTTCCCGTAGATTTAATAATTGATACCTTTTAGGTATAACATATTGGCTAGGCTTGAATGCATTTTGCAACACACCGCCAGAACTTCATCATTCTCAGGGCTAAATAGTTGTTTCGGGATAGATAAAAAGTTCTAACGTAATTTATTTTGAGAGACAGATAGTATATTAAGGGTATGGTGTCATTTTTATATATAACAGATTTAGAGGCCTGCACGGGCCGAGTTTTTATCTCGGGCCTTAAAGGGGCCCGGACCGACTCTCGGACTTAAGTCGGGTCACTTAATTAATAAAGGTTCGGGTTTTCGGGCCCAAACAATTTTTCCGCACCTGTCGGGCTTGCCGGGCCTGTCGAGATTGTGAACCTGTTGGACTTGCTGGGCCTGTCGGGCTTGACGGGTCTGCTGGGCCTGTCGGACTTTTGTGGCCAGACGGTCTTTTGGGTCAGCTTTGGTTTGCTTATGTGCTTTTTTTAAAAGAAATAATATAAAATAATTTTCAAGTCCTAATAATTGTTTTCGGGTCTGCCGGGTCAGCCAGGCCTGCCGGGCTTGTCGGGCCTGTTGTGCCACTTGGGCCTGCCGGGCTATTCGATTTTAGTTGGCGGGCCGGCCCCGGCCTCGTCGCAAAATTCTGACTTAGACCGAGCCGGATCGGGTCGTGAAATTCCTGCCCGTGTAGTATGTGATATAAGCACATAAAAACCCTAAAAATCAACTACCAAGGTAGTACTACTCACTAATTTCTTAATATTATCTAGAATTATTGTTATTTTCTGACCGAACTAAATATTTCTGCACAGTTGCACTTTCGTATTTCAAAAATCTACAGTTTTCCACTCATTTATAGACAATTATTACAAGATTTAATCTATAAAATGTACAATATACCTACAAAATGAACGTTTTTTACTAATCTTGATTGGTTAGCAAATATTTGTCCACTGTGATATTTTCTGATATACTTTAAACGGATATCCAACCCCAATGGACCTTAAAACTTTTATTATATGCAACAGATATAAAAAATAACTGGTAAATCTTCCTTAAATGGTGGAACGTGAAGAAGAGTATGAAACCAGATAAAACAGCCGAAATTATAACATTTCCAGAAAAAAAATAATTCCATTTTTTACTAAAGGTTTCAAGGTTATGTTATTTCTACTTCATTTTTTTTATTTGCATAATAAGGATGGTAGTAACAACAAATTTCTAAAAAGAATGAATATAAAACCTGATTTTCCGGCCACAATTTTTAAAACACTGTTACAGTTGTTTTTTTTTCGTCAATATTTTTATATAATAATTGTTAGTCTTACAAAAGCTTCTGACCAGATATTACCGATACTAAGGACATTTTTTACGTCAAAATTGGCTGTATTTTTGGTTGAAAACATGTTATTGCAAGAACAAATATTTTATTACTTAATGATACAATCCGATGTTATATGGATGTAATAAATCTTCTCTCTGTAACCTAATTACGGGTAGTTATCCCTTGAGAACAGTAATCGAAAACAACGGTTTCCAAATATCCCGAATATCTCTCACTAAGGTCACTTGAGTAATACGTAGTATCTTATTACTAAAACTGTACTATTACATTGTAGTACATCAAGTTAATTAAGAATTTTTCTACTTCCACATGGATATTTGCTGTTTCCATTATTTTAAGTGAAGAGAAAAGAAGGCTATTCCAGTTAACTATACGGCAAAATGTCATATTCCTACTGTTAAGTGCTGCACAGTGTTTTGCTCCCTTTAAAAATAAAATTTCCCATTTTTAAAGAAAATTTCCACGAATGCACACAATACTAAAAACGTATTTTTAGCAGATCACAACCACAAGTGATCCTAACGAATATTCTACGAATATAACACTGTGCATTAAAATTTATCTTTTTGCTTTGGAGATAGTGCCGACCTACCGTTTATCTGTGCTTTGTTCTCACGAATCCACAAATTTCCCATTAGTTAACCACATTGTTATAAAAACTAGATTTCTCTCTTACGTTCTTATAAAGTACTGACCAATCACAGTTTATTGTAATTACTGAGTATTCGTCTTCTTTGTCAAGACACTAAATTATATAATTTATATGTATATGGTATAATAATATTAATTTATTTAATATAACAAAATCTATACGCATTTATAATAGATTTATCAATAATGCAACTTGCTGAATGTGCACAGATAATTCATTTCGTGTAGCATTATTATTGAGTTGATTTTAATATAATTTCCAATAGGATTCAGTGGCTGAGACGGTAAAGTGTCGAACTTTGGATCCAACAGTCGTGAGTTCAAGCCCGGCATCCTGCAAACTTTTTAATTTTTTTTTAAGATAACGTTTGTAGTTTGGTCGTAGAAAAAATATACTGTTGTGTTGAATTTTGCACACATTTACTGTAATTTAGTATAGTCGCTTATGTATTATTTTAATAATAAAATCTTATTTTTAAACATAATTTATAAAATTTGCAAATTTTTCGAAAAAGGTTAGAAATAACTTATATGCTTGTAGTACAAAAAAAAATTGTTTAATAATTTTACAATAAATAGTCAAATAATATATAGGGTGTTTCATTTCAAAAACTTGAGAAAAATTAATTTAAAATGTGTCATTTTGACACCACTTTTTAGAAACACCCTGTATAAAATAGATAAACACTATTAGATTCATAATATCTCTAGACTCCTTGTCATAAATCTCACCCAATCGCAAGGTTCAAAAAATTATTTTAGATAATTTTTTTAATTTTTTTTTCAAGGACAGTAAAACCATTATTTTTTTAGTTTTTAACTTATTACTCTTCAACTACCAAAGCAAAATAAATACAATTTTAGACAATTAAAAAGAACTCTAATACGAACCTAAATAGGCAATAAAATGCTGGGTGTTCCATTTAAAAAAATATAATTTTTTGTTATCACACTTTTTGGGCCACCCTGTATATGAAAAAATATTTTCCTGAAAGGCACTATACTATAGTATAGTATAAATCTGCATATGAGTGATATTTCTAACTTAATTCGTATGGGAGCTATAGAAGCCTGACGCACTTGTATCCATCGTAAATTATGCGGACGACACCAATCTATTGATTCGAAATATCATTGATTTATTAAGTATCTCGAAAGAACAATTCTTAATAGTAAAAAAGTGGTTCCACGACAATGGCCTTATTCTCAATACAGAAAAACCCCAATGCTTAATTTTTAAGACATCTAGAATTTATAAGAAAGATACTCCTAATTTTATCACTATAGATAGTTCCAATGTTGATATTGTCGAGCAAATTTTTGGGTATGCACATCGATGCAAATCTTAAATGGAATACCCATACAGACGCCCTTTGTAGAAAACTTGCCACATCTTGTTATATGCTCAAAATAGTGTCTAGATCTTTAAACTTTAGTATATCTTGTATGATATAGCATAGCACCTTTTTATCCTTACTGCGTTTCGGTATAATATTCTGGGGTCACACATCGGGTTTGGGAAAAGTCTTTATCTATCAAAAGAAAGCTTTAAGAATTCTACTAAACATGAGTTATCGTGGAGTATTTAAAACGCAAAAATTGTTAACAACTCTGGGTACCGTCAAATGGGGTAAAGTAGACACTATGGGGTAAAGTTAACTCTAACGGTCCGAACTCATTGATCGACCGTTAACTGCACGGTACGCCAGTGCTGCCGCGCCGCGTATTAGGAAATGTTGACAGAAGTACAGGAGACGAGTATTTAGTATAAGGGAAGCGACGTTTGAGGCTGGTGGTGTTCGCAAATTCAGTATTATTTGAGTTCGTGTTTTCCCTGAAATTTCACCCGTCCTTGAAACATTCACCTGCAGTAAAAAAAGTGGACAACCTATGGTTTTTTGTCGATTTAAGGTAATTGTATACTGTATCTAGATCACATTATTGCAGTGCAAGTTGTTTAAAAATAAATTAAACAATTTTTTTTCGCGGATGTATAAAAAATTGTAACTTTGTGGGGAAAAGTGGATCACAGTATTTTTAAATAAATTAGGGTTACGTTACAATATTTTTTCCCATTCTTCTTATTTGCGTTTACAGAAAAATGTCAAGAGTATACAAGAAGAAAATTGGCCCAGGCAAGTTTCAAAGCTTGTTTTGTAGATAAAAATAAGTTTACATAGATTAAGTTGTGTTAAATCTCTTCTTTTGTAGGTATTTAATATATTTTAAAATCTTCATAAGTTGTGTCTTATTTCTTTTTACAAATTTTTGTAAGGAAACTATTTTTAAAACTGTATTTGATTATCCACTTTACCCTAAACATTTTTAAAATGAATTTTACGTGAGAATTTACATGTTGTCCACTTTACCCCTATCAAAGGGGTAAAGTGGATCAACATTTGGCATATAATAATTTAAAAAATATAAACAAAAGAAAGCTAACATTTGGCGATATTAAAAGAAAGGTACTAAAGATTCTAAATTTCTGTGCTCAAAAGATTTATATACATATTTACCGAAATATTCTTAAATAACCTGAATTTTTGATCCACGTTACCCCATTTGACGGTATATATTATATTTATGAATGCATTTTGTTTTTCAGAAAGAATCAAGGTAAATTCGCTCATTTAAAAAAAGAACACACACAAGATACGAGAGGTAAACTTTTTGATTATAAAAAAGATTTATTTGTTTATATTAATAATATAGAAACTTATACGGTTCAGGAATATCTTTTTTTTTTTTTATGATAAAACACCTGCACTGTAGGAAAAATCCTTTAAGGCGCTCTGGGAGCGGTGCGTGTGCGAAGAAAGCGATTAACGTTGGTCTTGAAACGTTGAAGATTGTATTCATTGGGAAACACGACCTCAGGAAGATCATTCCACAAAGATGACGTTCTCCGGATGAAAGAATTCTTTAACAATGAAGTTCGAGGAGTACTAAGCTGAACAACATATGGATGAGCGGCAGCGGTTCGCCGTGTATTTCTGTTTTGCATTGCTCTAGGTGGAATTAAGTGGGCAATGTCAGTCGAACACCTGCCATGGAAATATCTGTAAAAGAGAGCCAAATCACCAACCTGTCTTCGATGCTCCAGGCTATCGAGGGTCTTGGTCAGCTCGGGGTCGCCGATCAGACGAACGGCTCTCCTTTGAATGGAATCCAGTAGCCGAAGGGTGTGCTTGGGTGCAGAGCTCCAGACATGAGAGCAATATTCTAATGATGGTCGAATCTGGGCTTTGTAGAGTGTCAAAAGTTGATGAGGTGTGTACAACCTTTTGGTGCGGAAAAGTACACCAAGTTTCTGTGCAGCTGCCCTGGCAATTGCGGCAACGTGATCATGCCAAGACATATTACCTCCCAGATTGACCCCCAGCAAATTAATAGACGGTGCCAGGGGAATTGCGTGTCCTGCCATGACTATATCCGGTTCTGCAATGTTAACCTTTTTGGAGAAGACTGCTGCCTGGGTTTTCTTAGCATTAAATTCGACTTGGTTACTGTCACCCCAAGCCAAGATTTCTTCCAGGTCATTGTTGAGGCGCAATACTTTATGCTGCCTGCGAAGATGTGCGTCGGCAGCGGATGTTTGGGGAGTCAAGGTAAAAGATGAGACAAGTATGCTGTCATCAGCAAAGCTATAAATTGGATTTTGGGTTTTCACTAGAAGGTCGTTAATATACAGTAAAAAGAGGGTAGGCGACAATATGGACCCTTGAGGAACACCGGCATTGATGGTGAAGGTGTCTGAGAGAAACCCGTCAATCGCCACTTGCAGAGAACGGTTCTTAAGGAAACTGGTTAACCATAAACAAAATCCATTAGGCATACCGTAGGATCGCGATTTACTTAGAAGCCCATCGTGCCAAACATGATCAAAAGCCCTAGAGATGTCCAGTGCAACAGCCCGGGATTCTCCATGATGTTCGATGGTGTTGCTCCAAAGATGAGTGACATATGCCAAAGGGTCACCTGTTGATCTGGACTTTCGAAAACCGTATTGATGGTCGCTGATAATGTTAAGCCCTTCCAGATACTTTAGAAGTTGTTGGTTAATAGCTTTCTCCATTACTTTTGAAATTACTGAAAGCAATGCGACGGGTCGGTAGTTGCTTGGCAGGGTCTTTTTACCTTTCTTTGGAATGGGCTGGACACATCACAAAATTTGTGATTAGGTAGGTACCTGTTCAAATTGAGTGTATTTTACAATTTATTGTTGTTTGTAGAATGTGTTTTAGTAACATTTTTTGACGTATTTCAAAGTGTAAATTTTACTAATTTGTTTTGAAATAATATCTATTTCTATCTATTGCAGGACCCTGTATAAATAAATGAATTATCAACTTTAGACCAAAAGTTAAAAATAAAATCACTTATAAAATAGTGAAAGCGTTAGACAAAACAGTTCCATTTCGATGGGGACTATTAAATCAGATCCTTTTGTGCCACTAGGCAGGATATTTTTTATCTAATTCGATTGACAACAAAGTCATTTAATCAAGAACGATATTACCTTGCGCAAGGCGATGATAAAACAAATTCATCAATTGTGTACTTATCTTAGTACTTTCAAATTAAAAGCTTCTCGATAAAAATATTCATTTGCATAACAGACATATTGAAAAATAATTTTCGTATTTCTACTTGCATTTCAATTATCAGCAAATAATAAATACATTTACATTATATCCTCTTGGGGTCTGTTCCTCCATTTAATCCGAGGGAAATTATTTCATGCTATATTTTTCAATTTTCGGTTCATTTCCCCTGAAACTGTATTTTCTCGCCTTTGAATACCGCAAATATTCTTTACCTCGTTTAATGGTTTTAACCTCGGGCTTTCCAAGATTTCTGATTGTGTTGCTTTCCTTAAGTGGATCAAAAAAAGCAAACTTTATGGTCGATTTGCATCGGGGAGTTGAACGATAACTAAATCTTTTGAGGGTTATTTTGGGACCATTATTTGAGAAGTAAAATCATCGGTAACGTGTTAACGGAATAGGATTATTCAAAATGAAAAGGTGGGCTCAATAATAATATTGTTAGTTTTTGCTGTCTGTAATGAAAAAATAATTTGGATAGTTACATTAGAAGGGCAAAGCTGGAAAGGGTTAAACAAAATCAAAGCCGTAATTGATACAGTAACTGAGTAGAGGCACCAGTATAATTGAAATGGGTGGGAATAGCAGTGGCAGCTCGCGGTTTTAAAAAATAGTGAAAAGCTAGGTATAGTGCGGGTACTTAAACAAACATTGACTAATTTATATTTTAATTACGTACTTACATACCTAGCTAGTTTTTGTAAATCAGATCGAATCTTCGGTTGAGGTCTAGCGTTTTCTTTTAAGCATCGGCAATAGTATTTTGATTTTGTTCAACATTTTTTAACATTAACCAACATTTTAAGAAGTATGCTCAAGAGTGTCTAATAACGATACAGATGGCGCTCCGTGCCACATCTTACTGGTGTGTCCCACCACTGTGCTGCCATAAGCAGCTTTGAGTTCTCTTTGTTTCGTCGGATCCTAGCTCTACTGATGAGTCATGATATGACGAAACGCGTCTAGGGATGGATCTGACGAAATAAAGAGAAATTCTTCTTCTGTATTTTAAGAAGTGTTCTCCAGAATCCCCGTGTTTACGCAACGATCGAGTAATATAAAAAAATCCGAAAATCGTCCCTATTCTAAACGCAATGTTTATTCGAAAAGAGGAAACACGACCAACAAAACAATTTTTGTAAGGCGGCACTTATACATGGCCAATTATATTCTGAAAACCAGGAACACTTAGAATTAATCTTATAGGATCTGCCACTTTTTTTTTTAATCTATGTTTAAGATTCCAGTAGGTCGCCCGTGAACAAAACGTCTCTCTTATCCATATCTGTCCAACGACTGAATGGAGTTTCCAACAAACCTAACTTGGAAAAATGACATTTCAAACAATAAACACATTGACGTCGTGAACTGAACTTGAATAAATAAATAATTAAAATATACAGAAAGATACGAACAAAGGTCATGAAAATTAAAATAACAGACTTAAAATCAAAAATCTGACAAGGCCAGGTTTTGATTTTAAGTCTGTTATTTTAATTTTCATGACCTTTGTTCGTATCTTTCTGTTTGTAAAATGTCATATTTATATTTTAATTATTTATTTATTCAAGTTCAGTTGACGATGTCAATGTGTTTATTGTTTGAAATGTCATTTGTCCAAGTTTAGGTTACTGTCTAAACATAAATTATGTACCACAAAAACTTTTTAAGCATTGCTTTCAAAACTCTTTTAGACTAGTAAGTACTCTCTTTTATTGTTATTTTACAACTTCTAAATTTTATACTTACTTTTAGGGTTAAGCCCTGATGATGGCCTTAAGTAAATAAGGCCGAAAGCGCTTGGCGTCAGTAAATAAACAGTTACACTGAAATACAACGTTTTTCCTTTCTTCAGAACACAGTGTACAACCAACTACACACATTTACTTTCAAAAATTTAAGTCTAGTACAAAACCAATGTTGTCCATACATTTAATAGATCGTTCAAAAACACTTTGCACAATCTTTTTATCAACAAAGTGTTTTGTTTGACATACAATTAAAAATTAGAACTTTTTACAATAAATAAATAAGTCTATTTGAAGCTTGGAGACTATAATGTTTCTTGAATGATAAAAAAATTTTGGACTTGCATTGCCGTTTTAACTGATAAGTATCTCCAGTTATCTTCAGATGAATACTATTCACCCTAGTATTCACTTGAAGACAACTGGAGATTCTTACCAGTTGACACGTTGTGATGTAAAACAAATAAAGACAATGCAAGTCCAAAACTCTTCTATGATTCAAATAAATTAGTATCATAAACTACTTAACGGAAACGCAAAAGAACGATAATAAAAGCTCCGAAAAGAATTAATTTTATGAATAAATACAATAAAAAAAAAACGATGACATGGGAAGTCAATGAACAAACTTAAAGAAATAATAATATTATTCAGTTAAATCAGTCAGCAATTCTTCCTTACAATTTTTTCTCTGTTTAGCAAGTTTTATTGGCAATTTCCTTGGTTGGGTTATATTTTTATACACCTGTGTACTTTATTATTATAATAAATAACGATGGGGAGTTGTAGGTATATATTACGTTGTCGCTTAGTCGTTTAACAACGCAAACGCACGAGTAAAGAAACACTGTAAATACTGTAACCATACACTTCTAAAAATTTATATATGCTATGTGGTTCCATAACAAGGAAAATAATTTCAATAAAGCTAGATTTTTCAGGCTCATTGCCTTCCCAAAAGGATTTTCTCGCCTTTAGATAACTCAAATCATTTTTTACCTCATTTAACGCTCTTATCCTTAGGATTTTGAAAATCTATTTATGATCATGTTGCTTTTCCTAAGTGGATCACAACATCTGAACTGTACGGTCGATTTGCATCGAAGAATTCGGAGAGTTTGATAACTAAAGTGTTTTATTTTTTGTTTTAAGAGTTATAGCCTCCAACGTTGCCTTCATATCTCTTGCGAGCAAGTTGTTACAGATTCATTATACAGAGTGGCACAAAAACTAGAATATTGCAAATGTTTCAAAAAATACTGAAAGTAATTTGTCGTAAGACGTTGTCTAAAGTATTCTTATACAGGATCTTTATTATAAACCGGTCTATTTTTGTAAACTCTATTTCTTAAATCACCTCATAAAAAAAAGTCCAAGGGGGCGAGGTTTGGGGATTTGACAGACCACTTAATTTCGCCTCTTCTCCTTATCTACGGTTCTGGAAATTCACATACCTCATGTTGTGTTCTGTGTCACCATATTAAAAAATTATTAAATTCTTAATTTGTCTCTTTCAGTTAAGAGTACCATCCGACGTTCTAGTTTTTAAATGCCTACGAATGAAAATTTAATAACTCTTATGATACAAAAATTATAAGTACTGCGTTTGGTTAATGCAAATCTGTCTCCTCGGTTTACCGATTGGTGGAGTTTTGCGTTCGCTTAGATCTAGGCCCGAGTTCACATATAGGAAAAAAAAGATCACCTCCCCCACGCTCTATAACGCAATAATCTGAGGCAAACAAACTGCCCTCTTGCCCAAGTGACGTTTAAAAAAAAGGTCACTGTAGGGTAGGGTGGGCCAGTGCCCGCAGTAACCCGTAACCTGGAGTTAGAGGGTTTTAACCTGGAGACTCCAAACCAAACCTGGAGAGGTGGCAACCCTATTCACATAGGGCGCAAATGGAGTAAAAATATGACAGTGTAAGTAAGACGTGGTTGGTCAGCTGATTGACATTGATTCTGTGAGCTAACTTTCGATCAATTACGTTTTACTTACGCTGTAATATTTACGCTGTTTGGCACCCTATGTGAACTGGAACTATGACCTCGGGTATATCTGCTCGGCGTTCGACATTTGGAAAATCGAGCACTCTGAGTTAGATCGTATCGTCTCACCTGAAAATGTTGAGCTAATGAAGCAAACTGAGCGAATTGATGTTTTAAGTTTATCTAACCTAGGAAATCAAAAATCGAGCGTCTAATTTTTTTTTCGTCTCGTCAAAAGTATTTCATAAATAGAAAATAACTTAGCTTCGTCTTGTAGGTATTTAGTTGAATCTTAAACAAGAAGGTAGATTTACAGTTTTTAAATAAGAAAATGGGGTTCGTTTTAATTGCAAAATGTCAGATGCAACTCTAAATTTCGACAAACGCTAATACGGGTTCGGTAAATGCTACGCGCTCGTCTAGCTCGAATATCACGTGAGGTTACAACTGTATCTGCTCGATTTTTCAAAACCAAACGCAGTAAAGGTAACTATAATATTCAGAGGATGTAACGTTGCAATATATTCGTAACTGTAGAAACACTGTGAAAATTACCATCTGTTTTATGGGTTACTTACTCACAAAATGACGCCACAGCCTCTGAATATCATATTTTCCTACGACCGCCCAAGAAAATAAGAAAGCACGGTTAATTTGGCTAGAAAGCATCGTATATCACACGCGTGTTAAAAAAAAAAATATTTCAACGCTAGTGTTGAAATATCAAGGCACACTATTTAATTCAAATGGTGCCAATTTGACAGACAACCTATATTTATTAAAAAGAACACATTTTAGAAAGCAGTAATTATAAAGTGTTTAACTTATTTATTATGTATTTGTCGAGTGATTCAGAATTAGAATGTGAAAATATGCCATCTGAAATTATAAAAAATGTTAATAATATACTGGAAAATCTATTACCTACCATGTATTAAACAACAAATCTTTATCGGTAGCGATAACGTAGAGAATAGAGCTCTAGCCTACAGATCGCAAGGTCACAGGTTCAAATCCCATCAGGTGTAGGTATTTGACTTTTTTTTATAAAAATATTAATTAATTTATAGAATTATTTTAAATTGAAATCTTCCTTTTTGCGTGGATTTTTTAAATTTATGTTTAATGCATCTTTGCTTGAATAAATTAAAAAATTTTTACTCTGGTTAATCTAGAAGTCAATTCAGGATAAGTTCTTCCTATGCAGAGCTGTGAGTAACTTAAGTAACTAGATACTTTTTAGTATCTTGTTACTTAAAGTAACTAGATACTTAGTAACTTAGTTCTTTTTTGAATCATGCCAAAAGTAACTGTAACTTCGTTACTTTTGAAAAGTAACTTGTATCTAGTTACTTTTTAGGAGTAACTATACACTTAAAAAGTGACTAGATACTTTTAAAGTAACTAAGTTACTTTTAAAGTACTTTAAAAGTAAAGGTAACTTAAAGTTACTTTAAAAGTAACTTAGTTACTTTTAAAGTAACTAAGTTAGGTACGTTTAAAGTTCCTATAGGATACCAATTATGCACACGTGCCGTCCATCAGATGATGACAAAGGGACGATCGGCGGCCGTTAATCAGATTTTCACGAAGGGCCGAGCGGCGAGTCGCGAGCGTCAAACAGCAAAGTGGTTGGAAAGCGAAATTTCTTGGAAAGCATTTTATTCTACTTATTCGTTGTTCGAATTAACACTTCTTAGTTTAGTTTTCTGATGGTAATAGTGGTAGTGTGTACAGGAAAATGAGTTATCACTACCTTGTAAATCTATGGTATCTAGTTCAAAAGCATCTTAGAGTTTCGTAGTTACAATTAAAATAACTAGTTACCCAAAAGTATCTTAGTTACTTTTAAATTATCGTAGTTACAATCAATGTAACTAGTTACTGTAAAAGTATCTTAGTTACTATAACTAGTTACTTTAACTAAGTAACCAAGAACTAAGTTACTTTTAGGTAAAAGTAACTATTCATTATAAGTATCTAGATACATTTGTGCAAAAGTATCGAAAAAGTAACTAGTTACTTGTCTGAAGTAACTTTCGCAGCTCTGTTCCTATGATATATAAAATATGAAAAAGTTAAACTACAAATAAAGGAAAAGCCTATTGACAAACTATGAAACCAGATATTAAGTGGAACATAATCCTAAGTATGCTAATTTCAACACATCACATAACAATGACAACCTGATTCCATATAGTTGTTTTCCTACCCATTCAATTTTCGGATAAGTAATGATTAATATTATTTTTTTACATATATCTATTATTTTGACAGATAAATCCTTCAAATCCTATATCGTTAAATTTGTTTTTTAAGAGACTATTTGATTATTTAAAAATATACAGAAGGTTTTTTCCTAGGTATGCCGTTATTAACAAAAAAAAAATTCAGTATTTTTTAAAATATTTGCAATATTCAAGACTTTTTAAAATCCTGTATATCCACATCACAATAAATTAATAATTTAAGTTACTTATTAACCAAAAGAAAACATATTTTAAGCAAATTATATATTTTACTTTCCGGCTCATTTCGTTCTCAACAGGATTCTCTTGCGTTTCGGATACCGCAAATAATAATTTTTTACCCCATTTAATGCTTTTATCTTCAGGCTCGCCAAAAACCAGGATTGTTGATTGCATTGCTTTCCTTAAGTGGTTCAAAAAATGTAAACTTTACGGTCAATTTGCACCGGGAAGTTTGAGAAGATAACTGAGCCTTGTTGGGGTTGTTGTTGGGCCTCTAATAGCTGCGCAGCTAAAAATCTGAAACTTCTTGCTAATGAAAGATATTTGTTTGGGAACCAATTTAAGTGTTCACAAATAATAAACTCTTATTGTTAAAAAAAAAACAGTGGTGAATCTAAAGGCCCAACCCCCTCCCCCCCCCCCCAAATTATGCGAAAACGTCCATTAATATAATATTTTATCATTACAATACCTGTGCAAATATTGTCGAATTTTAAGTATTTAAATTGATTAAATAATATTTTATATTTTACTACACAATATTCACTTGAAGACGACTGTATATACTTACCAGTTTTGAATGCTAAATGAGTAAAATGAGACGTGTGCTGTTCACACTTACATTAAGGTAGTAAAAATTGACCTTGCAGAAGTAAAAAATCTAAGTGTGGGCCTAGTCATCCAAACGTCTAGAGTTGACCAAAGTTCAAATGGGTACAGCCACGTGTATGGCAATGCGCGAAGGTATGACGTCAAAGTCAGTAGCGGAAAATTAAGAGTTAAAAAAAAACGGATTTAAAAAAATATATCTCTTAATACATAGATGTTATAGAAGGGAGTAAAAAAAAGCGGAAAATATTTTATAAGAGCATAGGGGTGTCTTTTTGTATTAATGGTGAGATTTATTTTCAGTGTAGGTACATTTAAAAAATGAAAGAAAAAGTGAAAATAATTTTTTTTATTATATAAATAATAAAGGTCTTTATTTAGAACATACAACAAACAGAATATTACATTTTATTTATAAGGCCCTGTTCACAGTGTATGCCAAAAATAAGGCATCTGTTCAACTTTATACTAACCAAAATGAAAATGTATAATTATATATTAAATCACTATGCATAATACCTATAATTAAACAATGTCATTGAATGTAAATTTAGACTTAAAATCCAATATCCTTATCTAGTCTGAATCAGACAAGGAGTGTGCTCCTAAGCTACTGCTACTATTACTCTCTCTTGTCACTTGAACTTGACAAGCTTTCGTCCGAGATCCCAGTATTTACCGTAAAGCTTAAATGATCCATGGTGGTATCCAGCAAATGCTCTCTTTCAATTTGTCCATTTTCATAATTTTTACCATGTGTGCAAATGTTAACCGGCAATTCTTCAAACCTTTGGCGAGTTAATGCTTCCACATCGGCTAGCGTAAAAGTTCTATTACGGGTTGCCACTCAGTTTTTGACAGATGCCCATATTTTTTCTATTGGGTTTAGGTCAGGGTGATAAGGTGGTAGACGAAGTACATTGTGTCCGTGTGCTTTTTTTAATGTAATATTTAACTTGCACTAACCTGTACTTTTTTAAAGGAATTTGCATTCCTTCGTTTGCTTTTTTCTCCATAAATCTAGAAATATTGTCTATTATTTCCCGCACTTGACTATTTAGAGGTTTTCCTCTAATTCCAATTATCTTTGGCGCCATTTCAATAAAATCACAATAATAATATTTTCTAAACACGACAAACAAATACTTCTGCTACCCTCTAACAATGTTACGACACTGAATCGCTTGAAAAGACGCTGCATCGTGGCCGTCGCTAGGCAACGAACGTAAACAAACCACTGCGCAACTTTAGTGGCCGCCATTTAATGTACCCTTTTGAACTTGGGCCAACTCTAACAATCGCCTGCTATACTTTATGTTGTTTTTATCTTATGAGTCATACAATTTACGGGTCGGTGGTGAGTTATTTGGCAATACGCTGCGTTGTGTTTTTCTGAAGCAAGTTAATTCTAAATTGGTAACACGTAAAAATGGTAAAATTTGAAAACAATGAATGAGGGAATATGGTGCTAATTTACGGTGAGTCTCGTCAAAGTGCAGCTGCTGCTTCGAGATTACACGCAGAACGCTTTCCCTTGCGGGCTCATTCTACACCAAGAAGTTTTATTAATGTTATTCAACGGGCAAGTTAGGCAGAACCGTATTTGATAGTCGAAGAAATCGTCCATATTTCTCAAAGAGACCGGATATAGATTAAAGACAAAAAGGAAAGACAACAAAGTCTCGGTCTCAACAAATATAATTAAGTGGTTACACGTGTTTCACCCTTTCGGGCATCATCAGACCTAAAACAAAAGACCTAACTAACAGATACACGAATAATTAAAGACCACTAATTACCCAGAATTTAAAACAAAAAGAAACAGTTACAACATATTAAAATTTAAAAATGTAAATAACAAAAACAAAAAATCAAATGTCAGGGAGCAGTCGGGTCAATTGGATCAATAAGTCCAGTGAAACGAATGCGACGGGATCTAACTATGTTCAAATGCCTGAAAATATGAAAGAAGATGAGAGCGTAGCCAATCTGTTCTGTGCATTAAAAATTAGCGAAAGGTGACCGTCCCGATATCAACATCGGGTTATAAACAAAACAAATCATAACCAATTCATTTACTAATATTGTTAAAAATCAAATTAGGTTCAAAATTAAACACGTCGTTGACACAAGTAAGTATGGGACTTTTTTTGGCCTTAGTAATCTCCATTTTCTCCAACAGATCCAACTTCACACCCTTAGAACATTCGTGCAAAACCTTGATATTTGTAGGGGAAGAGAACTGGTGTCCAGAAGTTAACAAGTGATTAGCGAATGCAGATTTAGTCTCGGTGAAATCCGAATATTTATACTTATTGACAAGGCTGAGATGTTCCTGTACTCTAGTGGATATCCTTCTACCTGATTGGCCGACATAAACCGCTGAGCAATCATCACAATTTAAGGCATAAACACCAGACTTTGCAAAACGGTCCGTTCTGTCCTTGATCTTAACCAAGTGTTGTTTTAAAGTATTAACTGTCTTAAATGCAATTGAAATATTTAGGTTTTTAAAAAACTTAGCTAGTTGTAAGGATATGCTACCAAAAAATGTAAGACATTTAAACTTGTTTTTAACATCTGTGGGTTTTGCATGTATAATATGGTAAGAGAACTTGTATTTGTTAACGAATTTGTAATAAAGTTTATTTATAGACTTAATTGGAAAACCATTATTAAGTGCCATTTGTTTAATTATGTTTAGTTCTTTAGTAAACGCCTCTTTAGATAACGGCAAATTAAATAGTCTATAAAAGAAAGAATTGAAAGCAGCAAATTTATGTGAAAACGGTGAATTGGATGTGAACTGAATGATGTTATCGGTAGATGTTGGTTTTCTGAATACTTCAAAATTGATGTTGTTGTTATTTCTTATAAGTAAAAGATCTAAGAACGGTAGTTTCCCCTGTGTTTCCCTTTCTAGTGTGAACTCAATCTTATCATGTAAGGTATTTGCAAATTTTAAAAAATTATTTAATTCAACCTCGCTGCCGTCCCACACTAAACAAATGTCATCTACATACCTTTTATATGCTTTAAGATAGCCTGCAAAGGGACTATTCATAATTTTACTTTCCAAGTTATTCATAAACACCTCGCTCAAGAAAGGGGAGAGACATGAACCCATGGCCAAACCCGTAATCTGTCTAAAAAATTTATCATTAAATTGAAAAAAATTTTGGTCAAGTACTGTAGAGAGGAGCAAAATCAGATTATCGATCACCATTTTAGGAAGATTTTTGCTCTCCAACAAACCTCTTACTAGGTCGATACATTCAACCGGTGGAATGCTGGGAAACAAATTTTTGACATCTAGAGATATTAAAATGGCACCGTCTGGCACATAAATATTCTTCAGATAGGCCGCGAAATCTACAGAATTCCGAACAGAATATGTACTTAAAAAACCCGATACTTCCCTCAAAATTTTATTGAGCCAAGATGAGAGGTTATAACAAGGCGAGTTCACAAAAGAAACGACGGGTCTAATTGGAATACCTTCTTTGTGTACTTTTGGTAAACCATAGAGCAAGGGTGTCTTAGGATTCATTGGATACAGTTTATTTTTAGTTGTTTTAAAATATTCTAAGGTTATTAAAGTTTTATCCAATACTCCCTTCACTTTTTTAATGCACAGAACAGATTGGCTACGCTCTCATCTTCTTTCATATTTTCAGGCATTTGAACATAGTTAGATCCCGTCGCATTCGTTTCACTGGACTTATTGATCCAATTGACCCGACTGCTCCCTGACATTTGATTTTTTGTTTTTGTTATTTACATTTTTAAATTTTAATATGTTGTAACTGTTTCTTTTTGTTTTAAATTCTGGGTAATTAGTGGTCTTTAATTATTCGTGTATCTGTTAGTTAGGTCTTTTGTTTTAGGTCTGATGATGCCCGAAAGGGTGAAACACGTGTAACCACTTAATTATATTTGTTGAGACCGAGACTTTGTTGTCTTTCCTTTTTGTCTTTAATCTATATCCGGTCTCTTTGAGAAATATGGACGATTTCTTCGATTTTCAAAATGCCAGTCAGGCTAAGCTCGTCCATCTCTACAGGAAGAACCTAATTACACGGAAAAATCTACTGCTGAAAATTTGGTTCCTCCAACAATGCCTTTTCTTTGGTTTGATCCCAAGATTTGTTTCAATTAAATGTAGAACATACTCAAGATCATCAGAAGTAGCCCTAAGGAGTGCGAGAGTTATTTGGATTAAGGAGGAAATAAAACAACATTACAGGAATCTAAACTCCATAAACTCTAGACTTAAGTATTTATATTTTACTTTAACTTATTTACTATCGTTTGTAGAATTTGTATTTCTTGACTCTAAATTCAGGGACGAGGTCGGGTCATTTGGTGATGAATCCTTTAGAAGATTAAATAGGAAACTTAACAGTTTAAAACATGCACAAATATCTAATCACACTTCTGATTACCATCGGATGGTGGAGTATTCTGATTTTAATTTTCACAAACGCCTTTTAAACTTATCGGACGTAACGTTCTCCTCTGGGGAAGAACGATTATTAAATGCTAACCTCAAATTTAACTTTTCTCATTCTGTCAATTTTAGTATAAAAGAATCACTTGCAATAGAGGCGGAACACATTATTCATACAACTGATATTCCTAACAAAAATATTTTGAGAGCTAGAATAATTAATTTTCTTAATCATGGTATACCAAATAACAGACTTTCTAACAACTACAACTCCATTCACCTTAGGACCTTAATGAATAAGATTGTAAGCAATGACCTTGTCATCACTAAAGCAGATAAAGGTTCTTGTTTGGTAATTATGAAAAGAACGGATTATATTGAGAAGGTTGAGAGTTTCCTGGGCTCCGAAGATTTTCAGGTCATCAATCGTGATCCTACTAACGGGTTTTTCAAAAAAGTGAAGGGAGTATTGGATAAAACTTTAATAACCTTAGAATATTTTAAAACAACTAAAAATAAACTGTATCCAATGAATCCTAAGACACCCTTGCTCTATGGTTTACCAAAAGTACACAAAGAAGGTATTCCAATTAGACCCGTCGTTTCTTTTGTGAACTCGCCTTGTTATAACCTCTCATCTTGGCTCAATAAAATTTTGAGGGAAGTATCGGGTTTTTTAAGTACATATTCTGTTCGGAATTCTGTAGATTTCGCGGCCTATCTGAAGAATATTTATGTGCCAGACGGTGCCATTTTAATATCTCTAGATGTCAAAAATTTGTTTCCCAGCATTCCACCGGTTGAATGTATCGACCTAGTAAGAGGTTTGTTGGAGAGCAAAAATCTTCCTAAAATGGTGATCGATAATCTGATTTTGCTCCTCTCTACAGTACTTGACCAAAATTTTTTTCAATTTAATGATAAATTTTTTAGACAGATTACGGGTTTGGCCATGGGTTCATGTCTCTCCCCTTTCTTGAGCGAGGTGTTTATGAATAACTTGGAAAGTAAAATTATGAATAGTCCCTTTGCAGGCTATCTTAAAGCATATAAAAGGTATGTAGATGACATTTGTTTAGTGTGGGACGGCAGCGAGGTTGAATTAAATAATTTTTTAAAATTTGCAAATACCTTACATGATAAGATTGAGTTCACACTAGAAAGGGAAACACAGGGGAAACTACCGTTCTTAGATCTTTTACTTATAAGAAATAACAACAACATCAATTTTGAAGTATTCAGAAAACCAACATCTACCGATAACATCATTCAGTTCACATCCAATTCACCGTTTTCACATAAATTTGCTGCTTTCAATTCTTTCTTTTATAGACTATTTAATTTGCCGTTATCTAAAGAGGCGTTTACTAAAGAACTAAACATAATTAAACAAATGGCACTTAATAATGGTTTTCCAATTAAGTCTATAAATAAACTTTATTACAAATTCGTTAACAAATACAAGTTCTCTTACCATATTATACATGCAAAACCCACAGATGTTAAAAACAAGTTTAAATGTCTTACATTTTTTGGTAGCATATCCTTACAACTAGCTAAGTTTTTTAAAAACCTAAATATTTCAATTGCATTTAAGACAGTTAATACTTTAAAACAACACTTGGTTAAGATCAAGGACAGAACGGACCGTTTTGCAAAGTCTGGTGTTTATGCCTTAAATTGTGATGATTGCTCAGCGGTTTATGTCGGCCAATCAGGTAGAAGGATATCCACTAGAGTACAGGAACATCTCAGCCTTGTCAATAAGTATAAATATTCGGATTTCACCGAGACTAAATCTGCATTCGCTAATCACTTGTTAACTTCTGGACACCAGTTCTCTTCCCCTACAAATATCAAGGTTTTGCACGAATGTTCTAAGGGTGTGAAGTTGGATCTGTTGGAGAAAATGGAGATTACTAAGGCCAAAAAAAGTCCCATACTTACTTGTGTCAACGACGTGTTTAATTTTGAACCTAATTTGATTTTTAACAATATTAGTAAATGAATTGGTTATGATTTGTTTTGTTTATAACCCGATGTTGATATCGGGACGGTCACCTTTCGCTAATTTTTAATGCACAGAACAGATTGGCTACGCTCTCATCTTCTTTCATATTTTCAGGCATTTGAACATAGTTAGATCCCGTCGCATTCGTTTCACTGGACTTATTGATCCAATTGACCCGACTGCTCCCTGACATTTGATTTTTTGTTTTTGTTATTTACATTTTTAAATTTTAATATGTTGTAACTGTTTCTTTTTGTTTTAAATTCTGGGTAATTAGTGGTCTTTAATTATTCGTGTATCTGTTAGTTAGGTCTTTTGTTTTAGGTCTGATGATGCCCGAAAGGGTGAAACACGTGTAACCACTTAATTATATTTGTTGAGACCGAGACTTTGTTGTCTTTCCTTTTTGTCTTTAACCGTATTTGATAGATAGTGTAATAAATGAATGCAAATACCTTGTTTTTGAATTTTTTGAAAAAAGGTATTTGAAAATGTTGTTTATTTTAATCCCTTCTATACACAGCTAAAACAGAGGTATAAACCTAGGAATCACCCTGTATAGTTACAAATAAGATTGTTGGATATGACTCAAACTAGAGGTAATTATCGAAAAGGAAACCAATTTTTTTTTAATAGGGTTATATTACCACTTATCATAGGGTGCAAAATTCAATAGAGGAGCGGGAGGTGAAACGTTACAGGTATGTAAGTATACTTATTTTTATAAATAAAAATCCTTACCAGTTTAACATCGGGTATCGTCTTTTATGATTGTTAGTTCGCATTTTGAAACCTGAAACAAAACGAAAATGGGTATAAGAACAGGTAAAATATTTATAAATTATTTCATAAAAAGAGGGGTATTTTCCTCTTTCGGGCGTCCCGTTTCGTGCGCTCCAAAAATTATACCTGAAAATGGCCTGTTTCGGGCGTTGAGCTACGACAATTGCTAACCTTTTCCTGTTTCGTGCGCTAATGTATTAATGGCATTTTATTACCTAGGATCATCACCAGTGCTGTAAATCTTAATTAATTTATGGTTGGTATGACAATACAAATATAACAATATAAATATTTTTGTGGATTACGGATTATAATGCAAAGGTAGGTAGGTAAAATTTACTATAAATTGTTCTGAGCATATTCAAAAAAATATTCTTTAACGTACTGCGACTTATGCAATATGGACCTTCAAGTTGTGACGTCAAAGCGAGGAAAGCAAGTTATTCTTTATTCCGGCTATAGATTTAATTTAAAATCAACGAATAAAAACAACACCATTAGATGGATATGTGCCAACCGAACCTGTCCCGGAGCCATCATCACAGATAACGCGCCAGCAAGTGTAATTCAAAGCAAGCAGCACACCTGTGTTCCTGATGTTGCTAAGAATGAAGTAGAACTCTGCATCCAAAAAGCAAAGAAGAGGGCCCGAGAGGAACTCACGCCAGTACCACAGATATATCGCCAGGAGTTGGTAACTGCGAGGAATATGGGACTGGATTTCGTCACGCAGATTCCAGAACTTACATCAATTAAAACATCGCTCTACAGAGAAAGGCATAACTCACTGGGAGTCAAATTCTTACCCAAAAGCCGAGAACAAGTTATTATTCCAGAATCAATAAAGGAGAACCTTATAGTGGACGATGGCAACGAAGAAAGGATTCTAGCGTTCGGATACAAACTGGACAGTCTTCTCGCCGGCAATACCACATTTTTCCTGGATGGCACGTTTAAAAGTTGTTGTCCGCTTTTCGACCAACTATACACACTGCATGTAGATATCGGAAGCACCGAAGAGAGGACATGTATAGTTCCCGCCATATATGCTTTGTTACCCAACAGAAAGAAATCCACTTACAAAAGATTGTTTTCCTGTCTAAAAAAGCAACTTAAAAGTTTTCATCCATATAAGATACACATCGATTTTGAAGCCGCTGCGATAAGTGCCGTCAAAGAAGAATTTGTTACGGCTGATGTAAAGGGTTGTAATTTTCATTTCAACCAAGCCTTATGGAGAAAAGTGCAACAGTTAGGAATGACACAGGCTTACAGAGACAATAAAGAAATCAGAGACCATGTGAAGATGGTTGCTGCATTGGCACATGTGCCAATCGAATATGTTTCGGAGGGATGGCTCTCTATTATGGAATCTACACCACAAGACGAAGCACTAACCGAATTTTATGACTACTTTGTTGACAGTTGGATGGACAAGGAAGAAATATGGGTTTGCAGTGGAGAACGGCATCGCACTACCAATTCCGTAGAAGGCTGGCACAACCGCTTTAACAAAAAAATTGGAAAATCGCACCCGAATATATACGAACTGTTGAAAGGCCTACAAGAGGAAATGTTGTTCTACGACACCATATATGAAAGAAATAACGTACATATGCAGGTTCCTAAACGAGCCAAGAAGTACAGTGAACGAGACCATAGGTTAGAAACGATTATTGCAGACCTCACAGCAGGAAGAGCCACTATTTCACAAACCCTTAGAAAATTAGTTTATATAGTAAATTTTGTTTAATGTAATGACTGTAGTTGTCAATATACCATTTTTAAATAACATTTTGTGTCTTTAACAAACCCTTAGAAAATTAGTTTATATAGTAAATTTTGTTTAATGTAATGACTGTAGTTGTCAATATACCATTTTTAAATAACATTTTGTGTCTTTATTTAATTGTGAAAACGAGCAGAATAAGTAACGCCCGAAACAGGAATTTTGTAGGGTTATATTTTATTAGAATATTCTCTACCTGGGGTGCCAGCACGAAACAGGAACTTTTTGGGTTTACGCACGAAACAGGACGCCCGAAACGCCCCTAAACCAAAAGAGGCTGTAATAATACGTATGGCGGTTATGCTTGAAACGCAGCATTGCGCCGCACACAATATGTGGTTAGTGATAATGACGACAGAGTAATATAAATCAAGCATTTAATTTATAAAAGTTTTTTTTAATAAAAAATGAAAGCCCTGGTACTAAATCAGTTACTCTACAGACCTGGAGTACTATCTTTTAATATCGTTTCATTTTAATGTTCACACAACACGTACAAAGGTTTTAATTTTTCATATAACCTCAGTCTCAAAAATAATAGTTTCCAGACTATCGTTCAAGTGATAGGTTTTTATATACCTAAAGATAATATTTTCCAACTGTAACTTTATAATAACAGGTCGCTATTGTTATCTTTATAGAAATAAATAACAAGTAAATCCACCCTTGAAATAAAAAAGGCCTTGTTAGCTGAAATTATTTTTGTTCTTTCTTTTCTCTATTTTGTTATTTATTAAAAAAATCCTTTAACGTTCTGATAGTCAACGGCATAGAATTGAGCAGATTTAATAATTAAGATACTCAGTAGAAACAGGTTTAAAACTAGTAAAGTACAAGATAAAAATAAAAACTAGGAGACTAATTCCTTTTTCAAACGCTTTTAAATGGGTTTAGGGGCGTTTCGGGCGTCCTGTTTCGTGCGTAAACCCAAAAAGTTCCTGTTTCGTGCTGGCACCCCAGGTAGAGAATATTCTAATAAAATATAACCCTACAAAATTCCTGTTTCGGGCGTTACTTATTCTGCTCGTTTTCACAATTAAATAAAGACACAAAATGTTATTTAAAAATGGTATATTGACAACTACAGTCATTACATTAAACAAAATTTACTATATAAACTAATTTTCTAAGGGTTTGTTAAAGACACAAAATGTTATTTAAAAATGGTATATTGACAACTACAGTCATTACATTAAACAAAATTTACTATATAAACTAATTTTCTAAGGGTTTGTGAAATAGTGGCTCTTCCTGCTGTGAGGTCTGCAATAATCGTTTCTAACCTATGGTCTCGTTCACTGTACTTCTTGGCTCGTTTAGGAACCTGCATATGTACGTTATTTCTTTCATATATGGTGTCGTAGAACAACATTTCCTCTTGTAGGCCTTTCAACAGTTCGTATATATTCGGGTGCGATTTTCCAATTTTTTTGTTAAAGCGGTTGTGCCAGCCTTCTACGGAATTGGTAGTGCGATGCCGTTCTCCACTGCAAACCCATATTTCTTCCTTGTCCATCCAACTGTCAACAAAGTAGTCATAAAATTCGGTTAGTGCTTCGTCTTGTGGTGTAGATTCCATAATAGAGAGCCATCCCTCCGAAACATATTCGATTGGCACATGTGCCAATGCAGCAACCATCTTCACATGGTCTCTGATTTCTTTATTGTCTCTGTAAGCCTGTGTCATTCCTAACTGTTGCACTTTTCTCCATAAGGCTTGGTTGAAATGAAAATTACAACCCTTTACATCAGCCGTAACAAATTCTTCTTTGACGGCACTTATCGCAGCGGCTTCAAAATCGATGTGTATCTTATATGGATGAAAACTTTTAAGTTGCTTTTTTAGACAGGAAAACAATCTTTTGTAAGTGGATTTCTTTCTGTTGGGTAACAAAGCATATATGGCGGGAACTATACATGTCCTCTCTTCGGTGCTTCCGATATCTACATGCAGTGTGTATAGTTGGTCGAAAAGCGGACAACAACTTTTAAACGTGCCATCCAGGAAAAATGTGGTATTGCCGGCGAGAAGACTGTCCAGTTTGTATCCGAACGCTAGAATCCTTTCTTCGTTGCCATCGTCCACTATAAGGTTCTCCTTTATTGATTCTGGAATAATAACTTGTTCTCGGCTTTTGGGTAAGAATTTGACTCCCAGTGAGTTATGCCTTTCTCTGTAGAGCGATGTTTTAATTGATGTAAGTTCTGGAATCTGCGTGACGAAATCCAGTCCCATATTCCTCGCAGTTACCAACTCCTGGCGATATATCTGTGGTACTGGCGTGAGTTCCTCTCGGGCCCTCTTCTTTGCTTTTTGGATGCAGAGTTCTACTTCATTCTTAGCAACATCAGGAACACAGGTGTGCTGCTTGCTTTGAATTACACTTGCTGGCGCGTTATCTGTGATGATGGCTCCGGGACAGGTTCGGTTGGCACATATCCATCTAATGGTGTTGTTTTTATTCGTTGATTTTAAATTAAATCTATAGCCGGAATAAAGAATAACTTGCTTTCCTCGCTTTGACGTCACAACTTGAAGGTCCATATTGCATAAGTCGCAGTACGTTAAAGAATATTTTTTTGAATATGCTCAGAACAATTTATAGTAAATTTTACCTACCTACCTTTGCATTATAATCCGTAATCCACAAAAATATTTATATTGTTATATTTGTATTGTCATACCAACCATAAATTAATTAAGATTTACAGCACTGGTGATGATCCTAGGTAATAAAATGCCATTAATACATTAGCGCACGAAACAGGAAAAGGTTAGCAATTGTCGTAGCTCAACGCCCGAAACAGGCCATTTTCAGGTATAATTTTTGGAGCGCACGAAACGGGACGCCCGAAAGAGGAAAATACCTTTAAATGCTATTAGGAATTATAAATTTTTAATCAGTTTCAATTCAGTTTCTGTGGAAATTTCTAAAAGCTTACCTAATAGTTAGCTTAGTGGTAGCAAATATTTCTCAATATTTATAAATTATGTGTCGGAAATGCTCTTCCAAAACATATTATTATGTAGGTAGCATAGAGGTCCGCACGAGCCGGGTTTTCTTCTCGGGCCCTGATGCTGCTCGGCCCGACTCTCGGGCTCGGGGTCGGTAACAATTTTTTCCAGGCCTGACGGGCCTGACGGGCCTGCTGGGTCTGCCAGACCTTTGCAGCCAGGGGAAGGGCTCTCCTTTCTGGCGCTCTTACCTGCCAGATCCCTAGACCTAATATTTAGGAAATTTTCGTTGTGTGGTGATTTAAATAAGGATTACAAAATATAATATTGAAAATTTAAACTCTTGTATTAGCAATGAAATATGTAAAATTCAATTAATAATTTTTGACAACGTCTTACGGGAATTCAGAGACAGGCTTGGCCATTTAAAATAGTAAACATTTCAAACATAAATGTTAGTAGTTTTTCTGACTAACCCTGTACAAATACAGAAACGGTTTTATCCTTTCTAACTCTTTATCATCTTTTAAGAATATGTTAATTTAAAAAAAACTATATTCAGTAGTTCTTAAAGTAGGGTTAGGAACAGAAAGCCCTATCTTCCTTCTTACAAATAAATATATTAAATTACAACCTACGCGTTTCGGCCTACAAGGTCATCGTCAGGGCGTAAGGTGATAAGGACACCACATAAAGATCACAAGTAGGACGCACCCTAGTCAACAAATCGGTGCATCCTACCTGTGATCTTTATGTGGTGACCTTATAACCTTACGCCCTGATGATAGCCTTGTAGGCCGAAACGCGTAGGTTGTAATTTATTATATTTATTTATAAGAAGGAAGATAGGGCTTTCTGTTCCTAACCCTACTTTATCATGTCCCTTATGGAGAGTAGATACGACTTCGTTACAGTAGTGCTTAAAATATTCGCAATATTCCAATCTTTATTGTTACCCTATTTAAGACAAGACCTACTACGAAAATTCCTTGTACTCTGAATTAACCGTGTGTTAAAAAAAATTGGATCATAAAGCTTAAAAGCGAGCAAATGCCCAGTCATTTTAAACTTTATTTCAAGTTTAAAACTTTATTTAAATCTTTACTCTTAGAATATAAGATTCGAGAAGACCGTGCGAGAAACAGCCGGCCAACTTTTGAGAGCAACGGCTAACTTTTTTGGGTGTACAAAAGAACGGAACACTTTAGTAAAAGTCGACTCGAAATACTTAATATTATCTAAGATAGCTTTTAAAGAATGATAATGGCATAAAGAAAAACTTGTTAGGAAAGATACAACGATAAGAATGAGGTCTGGTTCTGTATACATAAATACATACATAAAGAGATGGATAAATTTCGAAATAACTTTTTACAAAACATTGCATGAATGAATATTGTCGAATTTTCCATTATAAATTGGCATTTTTAGGTACTAATATAATAAAGACAATGCAAGTTCAGGGTTTTATATTTCCATACATACACAAATATAGTAGCCAGTGGCGTAGCCAGATAATATGCTCGGGGGGGGGGGGGGTCTGAATGGGCGTAAGTAGGACTTTTTTATATCTGGAGAAAAAGACAGTCGGGGCTACATGTATTTTATGATATTGTACCCAGTAAAGAAGGCGGAAATGCGCCGCAGGCGAAAAATTTTCGCGGACACGCCCAAAGTTCGTTTAAAATTCACCTAACTACTAACAAATTTCATCAAAATTATTAAAATTTGTTTTTGTAGATGTTTTTTTTACTTTTTTTTTTGATTATTCTAGCTGGCTCTTTATTAAAAAATATATATATATTTGTGAAAAATTGACGTATGTATGACTCTAAAACACGTTTTTCGGCCTCGGTGTTTCATAATTAAAAAATAGTAAGTAAATATCGCTCGTCACGCCAAAAATGATGATTTTTTCAGAAATCATTTTAGGAGCGTAGATCTAGGAGCAGTTTTTAGTGCAAATTCTTAGGTTTGCAGGCCCCCCTCCCTAAATACACCACAGTAGCGACAAAGATTCATGATGTCCCCACATTTTTATATTAGAATAGATATAGCCAAAAAACTGAGTGTCGACGTTATTACCGAAAATCAAATACCCTGAGAGCAGATCGGAAATGATACAATAACATCAAGGAAAACAGGAAGTTTTTAATATCTAAACAATTTACGAATAGTGGCATGTTTTTATTTGATGTACTAAATGATTCACATATTTAATTGGAATTCTCCAAACATTCTTTCACTTTATTTTTATTTCCTTTCCTTGTTCATCGTGGCTGAAATCTGTCGCCAAATTAGAACTGCAGGCATTTAGTTAAGTGCTGTTAAGCTTAAACGCTGCATCGAATGTTACATTCAATTGGAGGTTCATTACATTACTTACCGAATATTGTCGCATATGCAAGTATTTTTTTTTCTATCTATTTTTAAGATAGAGGTTTTAAAAATAATTGAGTAAATCTGTCCAATTTAACTAACTTTCAATTAACGTTTTGTGTTCTAGTACATACGATTATTTTGCGAATATACTTCCAAAAACAATTTCATTTGCTTCGTTAATTAGGAACCAGTTAACATAGAGATATTGTCGCCTATGAATTGGTATCCTTAAAGATGGATTCTAATACTTCGCTGTGAAGTTAAGACTCTTAATAGGTGATAAGTGTGTAGTGGGAAGATAGTGCATAGAATAAGAACAAGAACATTTCTAGCATCGTAGCAGGAGTCAGTAGACAAATGTTTATAAAAATAACGGTTTTTAATTAGTTGAAGAAAGGGGTCCATTTTGAATAATACATTTAAGAAGCTTATATCCTAATGTTAATAATTCCTGACACAGCAAAAAGGAACCCTTCTTTATTTTTGTAGGGGTTACAAAACACTATAAAAAATCAAAAGGAACACTTTCTCAGTGGAGTTGTTAACGAATTCAAGTTTAAGGGTAACCTCTGCCAGTTTGGTTACATAAGTCTCTCTAAATGATGTAAAAACTAAATCTCACAACAAATTAAATAAACTAAAATGTAACTTCAAATCATCTAAGCTACACGTTCCAGTCGCCTACCATTTTGATACGCGACAATATGATAATGCCGTTGACCCTAGGTTATATACTTAGATTACTACATGTCTGGATGAGATTGATCTTTTAAAATTATAATAGCCTACATGTAGACCGGATCTAAACCCTATTGAATAGTGTTGTTTTTATTTAAAAACGCCAGTCTCGCGTCTCGGCGTATAACCAAATTATTTACAAGATCTAAAGGAGTCACTCGACAAAGAATAGCCAGAAATTCTCCGAAAACGAATAAAATTACTCTCATTATTCATAAAATATAATTATACATCCGGCGTGTAATATCCTCAAAACAAATAACTTTGATTATAAAAAATTGTAATAACTTCATTAAAAGTAATTACAAATTCCTAAAAGAACCATACGAATCGAATTAAAATAACACTAAGTTTTTTTTAATGACTTGATTCCAAACTAACTATTCTAGTTCATTACATGGAATGGCAATATAATAATGTAGAAAACATTAATAATATATAAAAAATATAAACAAAAAAAAATTAAAATGAAGGTAATTCAATTTAATTGATAAATATGATATAATTAATTTAAAAAAATATTAAAAGTAATTTACTTTAGTAAATTATTCTTTAATTTTTATTTAAAGTTGTACACAATTTATATAGATATATTATATATCTTGTTCTTATCTTTGAGCTGATAATAAAAAATTATTCTTAATAACAATTACCGTATATATAAAATACATTTCGCGCTTGAAATTAGGCAAGCAAGAATATCGCCGACTATTAGACTATATTAGGATTGTATTAAATAAATCTGTGTCCACATAGACAATGAGATTTGTCGGTATGAGACTAAATCTTAATACCCGAAAAGCTTAGTCCGTTTGTCCTAATTTTATTTCTCCGAAATAATGACAGCAAAACGCTAACTTTCTACAAAGAAATTCATTAATTTTAGTTTTCATAATTCATAAATTAAAAAAGTATGAAAGACCAGAACTCTCGGCGCGGCTTCTGGATTCTTGATGGGCTAGATTAGTGATGAGGCTATTTAATTCATTAAACTCTGAAAAATGTAACAGTTCCATTTAATTTTAGTACATTTTAGTAATTGTTTCTTTTTTTCCTAATTGCAAGTATTTTTCTTCAGACAAGAAAAACATCAAATATTTAAAATATTTTTCGTGGATTTATCAATTTCAATGGTCTCTTTCACTAATAACAAATTTGATAGTTATGGCATAATTGTTAAACCGGTTGTTATGTTATACCACACATTTTTTTAAGCTCATTAAAAAACTTTTCAAACTCAACCTAATTTTGAAATTTCCGATAAAAATTTGCTAGTAAGCACTGAGCTTCACTCGTTATCTATTGGAAAGCTGCAGCTTGTCTTTTCAGTGATTTTGTTTACATCCGAATTATTGTGGAATTTTCATTTATTTTTAATTAAACTATTATTTTTATTTATTTGAAAAACTGGTCTGTCCTAAACGTTGCAGCCACTGTTTTCCGGCGACTCTAACCCAGTATACGCTTAGAAAAGATATAAGTATCTTGAACGTCAGTAGAGTTTTGGACTTGCATTGTTGTCTTTATTTATTTTGAATCACTAAGAAGACGACTGGACATATTTACGAGTTGAAACGTAGTGATTCAAAACAAATAAAGACAACAATGCAAGTCCAAAACTCTACTGCCGTTCAAGAAACGTCATTGTCTCCAACCTTTAAACAGACAATATAAGTCTCTTGTTTGAAACATTGGCAATGGAAATTTGAACAGCACTTAGCGATACAATGCTTAGTTTTCTTGGTAGACATACTTTTTATAATACGAAAAAAAATGGGGGTTCGAAAGTGTTAATGCATTAATTTTCTGATTATAAATGTTAAGGCATTATATTGTATTTTGATTGATAATTTTTATAAATGTAAATCCGGCAACGCTGGAGAAAGGACTTTTTTTAATGGCTTCGCCAAAGAGAGGCACGTTTCCGAAGACCAGCGGAATTAAGGGCCATTTTTGTATTAAGAAAATAAACAAATTAGTTATACAGTCCACTAGTTTTATTTATGGGCCAACATTTGGTCCATTCGGCCGTATTTAGTTTCGGAAAGTGCATAATAAAAGTGTTTAAGGAAGAAAAGTGTGGGTCGTTGAAGAAAGTCAGTCAGAAGTTGGAATCGGTCGACATTTAAGAAGATTTAAGTTGCTCGGACCATTGGGATTCCTTCTTACCTGTAAGTTTGTTCCATAATATTACCTTATAACCTTAATATCCTCCTAGCATTGTTAATATTTCTTTAATTTGCTTCAAAATGCCTGATTTAGATGATTCAAAGAAAAAACAGGTGGAGGCACTTGAACATAGGCGTAGGATTGTTGTGGAAAAATTTGAGCGGTTTAAGGTATATTTTGAAAATATAGATAAGAAAAAGATTGATGAGAGTACTTGTTTTATTTTGAATTCGCGTTTAGAAAAATTAGAGCCCTTGTGGTATGAGTATAATGAAATACAGGGTGAAATTGAGCTTTTAATCTCTGATAGTGATGAAAATTCTAAACAGCGCGAAATGTTTGAAAATTTGTATTTTCCGTTAGTTGGCTTAGTAAAATCTGTCATAAAAAAGTGTAATTCAGACAATGATAACGGTTCAGTGACGGGTTCAGGCAATAGCTCAAGGAATCAGCTAGCTCTTCAAGCAGGTGTAAAGTTACCTCCGATAAAAATTCCGATGTTTAATGGTAGTTATAGTAATTGGATGGAATTTAAAGAAATTTTTATCGCCTTAGTGGATACCAACAATTTGCTTACATGTATACAAAAGTTTTATTATTTAAGAAATTCGTTGGAACGCGAACCGTTAGAATTAATAAAATCGTTGGAGGTATCAGCTGATAATTATTCCACTGCTTGGGGTCTTCTATCAGACAGATATGAAAATAAAAAAATTCTCATTCATAACCATATAAAGGCTATTTTTGAATATTCGCCCATATTAAAAGAGTCATATGTTGAGCTTCGTAATTTATATGATCAAGAATCAAAACACTTACGAGCATTAAATACATTGGGTGAAAATACAGATAGTTGGGATAGGCTAATATTGTATGTTGTTAGCAATAAATTTGATTCTGTCACAAAAAGAGAGTGGGAGTCATTTAAATATGCGGATGACTTACCTACGATGTCAGATCTTAATAACTTTTTAAAAGAAAAATGCGATATTTTAGAAAAATTAGAAATAACTGGGAAAACAAAGGGTATCAGAAACCCAAAAGGTAGTTATAGCTTTTCCAGCACTAATTTAAAATGTTTTTTCTGTCAAAAAGACCATTTACTATATGTGTGTGAATCATTTTTGCAATTAAATCAAAATGAAAGGTATAATACGGTTAAGAGACTTAAATTGTGCCTAAATTGCCTAAAACCTGGACATCCTTTCTTTAAATGTAAAGCACCGCGTTGTTTTCAATGCAAAAAAGCACATAATGTTCTTTTACATATAAATCAAATCGAAGCAAGTAATTCCGGCATTAATAGGGGTGCTGCCACTGGTAGCCCGAACACTGGTTTCCCATCTGTGCCGGCGCTAGAGCTGAATAAGGGTGGCGTAAGTGACGCAACGCATGATGGGAAGGCGTCTTCTGGAGCAAATTCGACATCGGTAATAGCGAGTAGCCATGTGTCTAACGGTGAAGGTGTTGCCAGGTCATCAAGTATTTCGCAAATTTTATTATCGACTGCAATTATTAAAATAAAGGGTAACAATACTGTGACAACGTGTCGAGCATTGTTAGATAGTGGTTCGCAAAGTAACTTTTTGACAGAAAGATTATGCAAGAGGTTAAATTTAAGAATGAATGAAATTAATCACACAATAAAAGGAGTAGGGGAGACTTTGTCTAATATAAGTAAACAGGTTGATGTTACAATGGAATCGTGCACGAGTAACTATAGTACCAATCTTCAATGTTTAGTTTTGCCCAAAATTACGGAACGTTTACCTTTAATGTCGTTCAATAAAAATATTTTAAATATACCCCCTGGTTTGAATATGGCTGATGCTAATTATAACGTGAGTGGTGAAATTGATTGTTTGTTAGGTTCTTCTGTTTTTTGGTCGATTTTATGTCCAGAACAGGAACGGCTTGGCCCGAATTGCTCAGTTTTACAGAATACTCAGCTAGGGTGGGTCATAGCTGGAAATTTAGGACTAGGGTCTATAAATAAAAATCATTGCACATCTGTGGCTAGCTTAAGTGTGAATGATAATATGTTAAATGAATCAATTATTAAATTTTGGCAAGTTGAAGAGGTAAACCATGAAAAACCGATTTTATCTGAAAGTGAAAAATATTGTCAAAATTATTTTGAAAAAACTACTCAGCGTAATGGCTCAGGGCGTTTTATAGTTAAAATCCCTTTTAAAAATTCTTTGGAAAGGTTGGGTCATTCTCGAGAAATTGCAATTAGGAGATTTAATTCGTGTGAAAATAAATTAAACAAAAATGATGAGTTAAAAGGAGAATACCATAAATTTATGAAAGAATACATAGATTTGGGCCACATGCGGGAATTTTGCGACGGTAGGGAAGAAGATGATGGATATTATATGCCACACCATGCGATTATAAAAAACAGTAGTTTAACTACAAAATGTCGAGTGGTTTTTGACGCGTCTGCCAAGTCAGATACAGGCTTGTCATTAAATGACGTTCAGTTTAGTGGGCCTACCTTGCAACGTGATATTTTTACTATTTTAATTAATTTTCGGCAATATCAATTTGTTATGACGGCAGATGTGTCAAAAATGTACAGACAAATTTTAATTCACGATGAGGACAAAAAATATCATAGAATATTTTGGCGGTTTAACTCAGATGACGAGCTTAAATGTTATGAATTGCAAACGGTGACTTATGGGACAGCTTCGGCCCCCTATTTAGCGGTACGGTGTTTACTCCAACTTGCAAAAGATAATGAGGAAAAATTCCCGGTGGCCAGTAAGGTGATAAGAAATAATTTTTATATGGATGATTGTTTAGCAGGGGCGGATTCAGAGAAAGAATTATTACAAATTCAAAATGAAATTTCGACAATATTAAACTCAGGCGGTTTTGAGCTACGTAAATGGTTATCTAATAATTTAGAAATTTTGAAAAAATTTAATGTTAATAGTAACTTGGAAGTTAGTGTCCTAAATATTGGCGAGAATCAAGAAAATAAAACCCTAGGCGTCGTGTGGGACTCAAAAGAGGATATGTTCGGGTATTCATTTAAAAATATTATAATACCCAATGAAATCTCAAAAAGGTGCATTTTATCAATAATTTGTCAATTATTCGACCCACTCGGACTTCTTGGGCCAATCCTAACGGTTTCTAAATTATTAATGCAAGGGTTGTGGAAATTAAAGATCAACTGGGATGAGCCAGTACCTAATGATATAAAAAAGTTGTTTTTGGAATTTATGGAGGAACTTCCCGTTATAAATGAAATTAAAATACCAAGACATGCCATAATTTCTCAATATATTAGTATAGAATTACATGGATTTAGTGACAGTTCCGAAAAGGCTTATGGAGCCTGTGTGTACTTAAGGTGCATAATGGGTTCGGGAACAATAGTGGTAAATATTTTGTGTGCAAAATCACGTGTTGCGCCGATTAAGCAGTTAAGTTTACCTCGGCTTGAACTGTGCGGAGCAGTTGTTTTAGCTAATTTAGTAAAAAAGGTAAGTACGTCCCTTGACTTGAACCTAAATAAACGATATTTTTGGACCGATTCATCTATAACTTTAGCATGGCTACAAGGTGATATAACAAGATGGAAAACCTTTGTCGCGAATCGAGTCAGTGAAATACAATCGTTAACCAATGTCTTAGATTGGCACCACGTTAGATCAAAGGAAAACCCGGCAGACTTATTATCTCGCGGTTGTTCGCCACAAGTACTAAAAGATTCAAACCTTTGGTGGCACGGGCCACAATTTTTATTTGAAGATAGCTCTAAATGGGCTCTGCAAGAAGGTATGAATAATAATTTTGATATTCCAGAGCAACGTACTTGTGTAAACTTGACCACTGAAACGGTTTCAAATAATTTGATAAATAGTTTATTAAAAAGGTTTTCTTCATTTAAAAGGATTGTTAGAGTGATATCGTACGTTATCCGATTTATAAAAAATTGTAAATTGAAGAAAGAAAAAAGGGAAGTAAATTTTTTAAACCCGACGGAAATAGATAGGGCAACTAAAATGTTAGTTAAGCAGGTACAGTTAGAATGTTTTTCCACGGACTACAATTGTTTAGTAAAGGAGAGGCCATTAAAGAAAAATTCCCCAATTTTAAGTTTAAACCCTTTTTTAGGCAATGACGGTGTAATTAGAGTAGGTGGTAGAATTAGATTTTCTAACGAAGATTTTAATAAAATTCACCCTATTATTTTGCCTAAATCTCACATTTTAACTACTTTAATTTTAAGAACAGAACATGAGAATCTTTTACATTGCGGAGCTCAACAATTATTATACGCTGTTCGTGAAAAATATTGGCCTATCTCTGGAAGAGCTAATACTAAAAAGATTATTAAAACCTGTATTATATGTTGTAAGGCAAAACCCAGTCATACGCCTTACCTAATGGGCGACTTACCTGAGGTAAGAGTTAATGTTTATAGTCCGTTTTTAAATGTTGGTATCGACTATGGTGGTTTCTTTTTGTTAAAGGACCGGAAAACTAGAAATCCTAAGCTTATTAAGGCATATATTTGCTTATTTGTGTGTATGAGTACGAAGGCCGTACATCTAGAGCTAGTGTCCGACCTTACCACTGAGGCATTTATTGCCACCCTTAAACGTTTTATTGCAAGGCGGGGAAAACCTGCAAATATTTATTCGGACAACGGCCAAAATTTTGTTGGGGCAAATAACAAGATAAATGATTTATATAATATGTTAAGAGATAGTTCAGATTTAATTTCTAGAGAACTAGCTAACGACCGAATATGTTGGCATTTTATTCCAGCGCGGTCACCCAATTTTGGTGGCATTTGGGAAGCGGGAATTAAAAGTACAAAACATCACCTTAAGCGCGTTTGCGGAAACAATTCCTACACTTATGAGGATTTTAACAGCATCTTGACTCAGATTGAAGGAATATTAAACTCCCGTCCCTTATGTCCCCTCTCCTCTAATCCCGAGGATTTAAGTGCCTTGACCCCGGCACACTTTTTGGTGGGAAGAAGCCTAACTGCGCTGCCTGATCATAGCTATCTAGACACTTCCAAAAATAGGCTGAGCCGCTTCCAGAAGCTCCAAGCTGCCATTCAGCATTTTTGGAAACGTTGGAAAAATGAATATCTATCGGAGCTGCAGTGTCGAACGAAATGGCAACAACAATCTTGTGAAACTGTTAAGGTCGGCTCGATGGTGCTTGTGAAAAACGAGAGTGCGCCTGTGTTAAGTTGGCAACTAGGCCGTATTGTTGGTCTCCACCCCGGGGAGGATAAAATTATTCGGGTGGTGGACGTAAAGATGCGTGACGGTGTAGTGAAACGATCTTTAACCAAGATTTGTGTGCTACCCATTTATTAATAACTAAATGAGGTAGAAGTTGACAAGTGTTGCAGACTACATTTGATAATAATTAGATTGAAAACGTTTGGTGAAAACCATAGGGTGAACTGTGCTCGCAATTCCGATAGTTGTAAGACTGGCGTCTTCCAAGGCGGGCGGAATGTTAATGCATTAATTTTCTGATTATAAATGTTAAGGCATTATATTGTATTTTGATTGATAATTTTTATAAATGTAAATCCGGCAACGCTGGAGAAAGGACTTTTTTTAATGGCTTCGCCAAAGAGAGGCACGTTTCCGAAGACCAGCGGAATTAAGGGCCATTTTTGTATTAAGAAAATAAACAAATTAGTTATACAGTCCACTAGTTTTATTTATGGGCCAACAGAAAGTTTGAATTTTATCTTTGCGATGCGTAAATAATGGTAACTCTATAAACGATCAACATTAACTGTGACATATTTTTATTGACGTAGTCAGGATTCTAAAAACACAAAACTCCTAGTAGAGCAGCGGTATGCAGTTTCGTACTTACAAATTTCTAATTTCTCTTTGGGGGGGGGGGGGGGGGGGGGGGTACTGGGAGGTTATGGAAAACGTGGAGGCAGAAAAGCGCCAGACCACGCCCAAATTCCGACAAAAATTCACCCAATTATTATCTAAATTTATAATTTAACTTTTTTTTAATGTCTTGACTCACTGAGCATATGACCAGACAACTTATTAGATATTAAGTTACATAATTCCGACAAAAATTCACCCAATTATTATCTAAATTTATAATTTAACTTTTCTTTTAATGTCTTGACTCACTGAGCATATGACCAGACAACTTATTAGATATTAAGTTACATAATTCCGACAAAAATTCACCCAATAATTATCTAAATTTATAATTTAACTTTTCTTTTAATGTCTTGACTCACTGAGCATATGACCAGACAACTTATTAGTTATTAAGTTACATTATTCTATAAAGCTCTGGAGGGGGGGAGGTTGTCCCCCCTTCCGTGGACTCACCACTGACGGTACTTTTAAAATGCAAGGCAACTCAAAAAATTCCTTGGTTGTTTAGTTGTCTACCTTTAGCCCAAACTATGCATCATCATCATACAGACTCGTAAATCTAACAAAAGGTTCATTAAGTGCACAAAGTTATAAAGCTGCAGTCGGTTTTGTAAACATGTTTATTTATTTAGTCTATCCTAAAACAATGAAGACTTTCCGTTTATAACTTGCACGTGTACTTTAAGTTAATGCCTTTACATCATAAATTTAATATTCTACAACATATTATTACGTTGGGCTGAAGTACAAATTATTTTTTTATTATCTCCTTCATGGGTGTCCACAGGGATTGGAGGGTGCTTGCCGGGGGGGGGGTGTTATCTTCATGTATTCTTATTGAAGAAACATATTACCAAAATAATTGTGGAAAGGGACCAGTGATAAAATTCGGGATAGCACACACAGGTGTAGGATGGAAAGTATAATTGAACAAGAGTTATAGTAAAGGTAAAAGTAATTAAATGATTTATGGGTTTAGTGTTTCAATTGAATGAAAAAAATAGTTGGGTACACCAAGTAGTGTAAGGAAGAAAACGTTTATCAGTTGAGTAATATTGAATTGAAAATTATTAATAGATCATTTTAATTTATTTCACCGTTTGAATATACAGGGTGACAATTTGAAAACGAACAGCATTTAATATTGCCTTTACCAATGATAGTATCAAAATTTGGCGAAACACGTCAATTGATATATCGAGGGGGACATTTTTTAAGACATTTGTTGTCGTGTTACTTTCAACCCCCTAACCTCCAGGGCACCTACCCCTAAAATTTTAAATGGCAACCCCTATTTATTTTGCCATTTTTGTGTTCCTTATAAAATTCTACATAAACTGTGTCATTTTTTTTTTCAAAAAATGTAATTATTTTATTTTTTCTAGTGGCGATATCGAAGACGAAATGTAAATAAATAAAGGATTTTGGAATGTATTTCTACATTTCGTCTTCGATATCGCCACTAGAAAAAATAAAATAATTACATTTTTTGAAAAAAAAAATGATACAGTTTATGTAGAATTTTATAAGGAACACAAAAATGGCAAAATAAATAGGGGTTGCCATTTAAAATTTTAGGGGTAGGTGCCCTGGGGGTTAGGGGGTTGAAAGTAACACGACAACAAATGTCTTAAAAAATGTCCCCCTCGATATATCAATTGACGTGTTTCGCCAAATATTCATACTATCATTGGTAGAGGCAATATTAAATGCTATTCGTTTTCAAATTGTCACCCTGTATATTAAGAACTTTACTTACGTATTTATATGAATTTAATTTAACTTATTATAATTAATTTAAGAAGATGTTTTAAATCAAAGGAAATGTTTAGTCAGAATCAAGCAGATTCGATTAGTTTTGTATTTCCCATCAAGTGCATGCAATTTTATGGGTTTAAAATTAAACGGATATTTTAATAAAAGCCCATATTAACTAGAATCGTGTTTCGATGCAGTGACTAGCATGAAATCAGCCTCACGTTGTTGTACCGCATTTCTAGAGAGAATGCGGTACATTGAACCCGTCATGGCGTGTTATTAAAATTACAACAACTACAAAGTTCAATTATTTATAGCGAAGAGGTCAAGATACTGGCCTGCAGGGGCCATAGCAAACATTATTTTTAAACTCGGTCAAATCTCGCCAGACTGGCTCCGGTAGAATAGGTTTTGTAATTTTTCTAATGTCCCTATACTGGTAGAGTAACTGCCCATTGTTCTGTTACGTAATTGTAGATTCTTATAGTTGGATTATCCGATGGTTTTAGGGTATTGATGGGTAGCAGGATCGGTTCAAGTACAAGCGCAGGATAAAAAGACATACATAAAGATAATAAAGCGACCTGCTTTCCTGTTTTTGTATTTGTCACTGGTTGCCCGCCCTACAATTAGTACAATTTGCTTGTGGCACGCGAATATCTAAATAATACCTTTAATGTCGGTCTAAACTAAACAATTAATTGGCCAGCTAGGTCTCCTGATCTTTTTAAAAAATGTTCTTTATAAAAGTGTTAGATTTGAAAATTTGGAGCATTAAAAAAATGCAATTTTAATGCAATCTGAAAGAATTACCCAGTACCAGCTCGCTTATGTTCGTAGAGAATTTAATGATCGTTTATAGCTATTAATATAACGAGATTATTATGCGATTTATAATAGTCGAGGACATTACTAGGTGACGAGGCAATAGCCGAGTCACCCGCAATGTCTGAGACGGTGTTAAATCGCTAATAATCGAGTTGTATTCAAAGCTTTATCGTATCATTGACAACGGCGATGCGAAAATAAAAACAAGGTTTTATGTCATTTCAAAAAGTCATTATTAAAATCATGCAAGATTTTGAAATTCCTGACGATATATTAGCTGCAGCCAACATTATAAGGTTGAACTTGCTTCCGGACAAATCTAAAATCCATTATGAAAAAGAATATCCGCAGTTTTGTGAGTGGCGAAACAAAGTACATGTTCAAGGTGCAGAAAAAACGGTATTGCTGGCGTATTTCGCAAAACTTTCTGAGGAATACTCTGCTTCATCCTTATGGCCGAAATATTCCATGTTACGAGCGACTTTAGAACTGAAGGAAAGAGTGGAAATCGACAAATACGGCGCCTTAATACATTTCATCAAGAATAAAAATGTTGGATTCAAATCGGCGATGTTTGCGGCAGTGAATTAAGCACTGGGGAACCGCACGAAATCGAAAGGAGTGCTTGCTCGGTCATTAATCAGTCTTCAGAGGGCATACCTAAGATCGTGGACGTTAAAGACAAAGGTGCATCCATCAAATTTGAAAACTGTCAAAATATTGTTTTACATGTTCATGAAAAATAGTTCTAATATTATTTGGTATCTAACGTATTATGCTTTCGTAACTAACGTATTAAATTATGGTAACTAATGTATTATGAGTAACTAAGGTGTTATGTAGGTTTTGGTACGTTTATGATGTTAATAATTATTAATAAAGATATCATATAAAAATTACTTAATCTTCAATGATTCTTGATGATTTTAATACTACTTAATAGGTTTTATTGTAAGTAAAATTATTCGGTTTCTATTAAAAAATCCGTTTTGATAATAATGTTTGTTTTATTTGAAAATATTAGTTAAATCCAGTGTAAAATGTATCTGTTAAAGATTTTTTTAAAGCCTAACGTTTTAAAATTACATTTGACAATGACAAATCATAGGTTGACAAGTCCAATCAATGCTGGTGTTCGCAGCATCACCTGTTGAATGCCAATGAAAAACGAGCCGTAATCCTATTCAAGTAAGATAGGGTTGTCCAAAATTGTTTAAACTGTGCATAGAGACACTAAAAAAGTCTTTCTACAACCCCGCTACAAAGTCAACAGGGGAGCAAATATTTGGATTGTCTAAAACTTGCCTGGGATTTCCTATGATTCCAATTACCTTATACCCTGTATAAGATTTAAAACATTCGCTTCAAAAGATCACGAATTACGATAGATCCCTTGATACTGTTTAGATTTAACTCTGAGTAAAATATAAATAATTTTTTTGCAGCATTGTATAGGTTGGCTGAAGCCGACCCTGTCTCAGAATAACGAATGTAATTTTCAAAAGTCAATATTTAAGGTCCTTTTTTCTTCTTCTACTTACTATATATCTACATAATAAAACAGCAAAGATACGTTGCCATTACTATTATACGACCCTCTTTATACTACTTGTTTTAAATGGATTTGGCCCTATTCCGGAGTCATGGAAAACACATTGGCCTTAATTCGAAGCACTTTATAAAGTTTAAGTTGGAAATAATGCAAAAAGACGAATTGGGAAAATTTTTCTTTGATTTAATTTTTGCATTATTAAAACTTTAGAAGGAAAATAAATCAATCTTAAGGAAATCCTTCAGATAACATGATTGTTTTAAAAAATATATTACCATGACCTAAATTATTTTTAAGTGGCTATTTTGCGAAAGTTTGGTGAGTTCTTTTAATTCAAAGAAAAATGAGGACTTAAAGAAAAAAATGTAAAAAATATATTTACCTGAAAGAGTAGCTATAGTTATAAACATAAAAGACTTATCTTAATTTGATCCTTGCTATTTATAAATCGACTGCTCATATCTGTCACATTTTGTAAGCTTTAATTTAGATCTCTAAGAAAAATTAGGACTGATCCGACTTCTGAAATAAAACAAACTGTTCATGGATTACGGATCTTAAATTAAATCCGATTGAGTCGATCTATGTTCAAAATTGCGTGGTGAGCTCGGAGATTTCTTGGCGGCTCTCGGTTTAGTTAAAAGTTAAGTTTAAAGCGATTGTCTGCTCACTACTCCGCCAGGGCAATGTTATGTCATTAAGTTGACTCTTGAAGCATATTTGTTATTGTCATTGACATCATCTATTAAAGTAGGGAAATAGCCACACACGTGATACGGACTTTAGATTCTTCCATCGGTATGTCGACATCATAGATCAGATAGAATAAACAACTACTTTCGCCATATTGATACTACACTTATGACATTTCTGTAATCAGCTGTTCGATCTATCATAATCGAGGTGGTTTTTGATTAAGTATATGAGAAGTTTTTCAATTTTTGTGTAAAACTATTCCTACTCTGTGATAGATAATAATTGTTTCTTGTGCCGTGCGAAGTTGTTACAGCAGAAATCTATTATCTATCTCGAAGGTCAACATCGAAAAAGGTATAGGTTAGTAAGAAAATGGTGGTATGGTCTCTGAGTAAAGGTACGTTTGTCGGCCGCCCGGCAATTATCGATAGTCACACTACACCTTCAGTTTTGTTCACCGACAATTACTGGCAGTTCTGGGCCGGATTCGATTGCATCCTCCATTTTAATACACACGCATACTTTTTATATTCCATTATCTCCGGAGAGATAATTGGAGGTAAATTACGGCCAGCTACTTTAGACCATGGATGCATGGATTCCACCTTATTGTACGGAATTAGTAAACTCGACGTACCTAGTTCTGTTGGATCCCCGGTCAAAGATGACCGAGAAGGAGTAGAATAAAAGACAGATTTGCGTTGTGATTTTTGGAGCGACGGGTCTGCGAGTGAGTTGGATCTTTGCCACTGATCCGGAGACCCAAATCCCAAACAGTAACCGGAATGCCCACTCATCAATACAGGAAGCCGGGATGGTACTTGGTTAATTGCTGTTGCGGCAGTTATGATGACTCTAAACTTTTCTAGGGGATTAAAGGAAAAAAGTGTTTCTTATCTCTAACGAAAGACGACTAGTATCAGTGAGAGTGATGGTGACCAGATTTTAAATATTTATAAGTACCGGCATGTAAGTGATAGATTGCCCTTAATGAAAAACCGTGCTGCCTGCTGATTGATATTTAGGACCTAATTTTACGGCTCGTAAGAATATTAATTATTAAAAATTAATTAGGTATAAGAGACGGTAGGATAAAAATAATAATTCCATAATGACTTTTTGTGGTGTTTTATTTTTTTCTTTATGGCATGGCTTTGACATGAGATGTATCAAAACATTTTAATTAATGTAGCAGGATATTAGATAAGTAGTAACCAATCTAATATTAAAAAAAAAATCAATTAGCTTATCCTATTATTAATGCTAATGAATAAATTCCTTAATATTTATTTTTTCACAACAATTAACCATAATTTATACTATTTGCCCCAAAAACCACTAAATTTCCATGACTTAAGCAAAGATTTACAAGAAACTCTAAATCTTTCTTTAGAAATAGTTATTTTTGACAATTACTTTTCCAAAGGGCTCGAAGCACTTTTTTTGAGTGCTTTTCCCAGCTCTGCCCAGAACCCGACAGAACAAGTTTAGTAACCAAGTTTATTTTGTATATAAAAAAGCCCCGATAAGTTCCATGTTAAATTTTTTTGTATTGTAAGGAGATAAATCTGATTTTCAAGTTTAAGCTGCAGCGATCTCAGCTGTCAATTCTACATTTAAAACGATTATTTCTAGCAATCCATGATTTAAGCTGAACCTTAAGGTTTAAATCATAGAATGCTAGAAACAGTCGTTATAAATGTAGGATTGACCGCAAAGCTTGATTTAAGAGTAACCAACCTGATCATAAAACTGAGCAGGACCGTGGCTTAAACATTTTAAATTATTCTTTGGTTTAAATCCAATGTTTTTTTTTACCAAATTTCAAAACACATCGTGGTATTATCAAGTAGCAAAATTATTTTAAAATACCACTTTTTGTTTAGAGTCATCTGTTCTTTACATTTTTTTTCTTGGTTCATGTCAATACATGCATTTATTCTCACACGAATGTTTCCTGCATGATCTGGGGTGCAATTTCTATGGGAGCATGAACCGACTCTGTTTTCATTCGTAGGGACGACAGTGTTCGCGGAAAACAAGGTTTAACGGGTACTAGGTACATCGAGGAGATTTTAGCACTTCATACGGTACCTTACGTTGACTACATTGGAGATGAATTTCTTTTTATGCATGACAATGTGTGAGGCTGCACACCACGAGAATCGTGCAAGCTTATATTACTGAAGTCGGTTATCAGATTATGGAGTGGCCAGCATATAGTCCGGATCTAAATCTGATCGAACATTTATGGGATGAGCTAAAATGTGCTAAATTTCGTGCCCTAACCTCGATTCCAGAGCAACAATCTTAATTAGATCTATGCCTAATCGTATGAGAGAAGTTATTAGGGCAAGAGGGGGTCATACCCATTATTAAAACTTAATTAATATAGCGCAGAAGAAGAATTTCCTTTCGTTTCATTAGTTAATTCAGATAATTGTGATTAAACCATTTTTTTAGTAATAAAAACAGTTAATTTGTTTCATGCATTAATTTAAATTATTATTCATAAAAAGGATCATCTTGCATTTGTATGAGAATAAATACATATATTGATATACACCAAAACACAAAATGTAAAGAATACATGACGCTAAACAAAAATTGATACTTGATAATCCCACAGGGTGTTTTGAAATTAGGTTAAAAAATTACTTTTCGATTATCCTTGTACAGTATGTCGAATAACCAATATGTTAGTTAAAATTTGTAAAAGTCAAATTAAAACTGATAGTTGTACCTTGTACCTAAAATTCTCCAAAAAAAAATCACTAAAATCTGACTAAAAATAAGAAAGTTAGCAAACTTACAACTTAATCAAATTTTTGATAGGGCTGTTTTTGTGCATGAGAGTATTTTAGTTAAACACATTTAAAGATTGAATACAAAAAAAAACGTATTTTAAAAAACTTAGGGACTTCTGTTTTTTTTAACAAGACCGTTTTTATTCGTTACCTCATTACTTAAATAAATTCTTAAACATTTCTCTTATCCGCAACAAGTTATATAAAGACCTCGGTAGAAAGACAGTATTACCAGAACAACTTGTTCCCATGTCATACAGAAAACCATTTGTGCGAAAGCGACAAATTATTTTAAATTACTGACAACTTCCACGAAACTACGACAAGCTCTCAACCAAAAACACTGTTCGGTAATTACTATTCTTGCACTGGTTACGTGCATATGCATGAAATGGTTCATACTCGCACGTCACGTACAAGTGCATGATTAAATATATCATTCCAAGTAGTTTCTCATTTTACCGTTTGTCGGCCGGCTAATAATAATTTTATACTTTGTGAAGATTTATTTTCGTTGAATGATGAATGGAAGAGTTTTGGACTTTAAGCATTGAGATAATAAACAAGGGGGCGACATTACCTGACTAAAAGTGACCCTACCTGCGCCATATTGGTATGACACTTATGTCATTCGTGTAATCAGCTGTTCCATCTATCATAATCGAGATGGTTTTAGATTTTATGAGAAGGTTTTCAATTTTTGTGTAAAACTATTGCTACGGTGTGATAGATATTAATTATTTCTTCTGCCGTGCGAAGTTGTTCCAGCAGAAATGTTGTGGATAAGAAGGAAATGGCGAAAATTACGTTTCATAGGTTAGTATAAATAAAGGGGAGGTCCGTATTTATAAACTTTAGGTGCTATAATTGTTTGCTATGGTTTGTTTAGATGAACTTTTATTTAAAATATTAAATAACAAAAAAATGTAAAAACAATAAATCTACAGTTAAGTTAAAGCCACTTTGGACTTTTTAGGGCTAGCCGCTTAACTGCAATTTCAAAATTTGTTTATTGTTACAGGTCATTATTTTCTATGTGTGAAATAAACACAACTTGTATGTTGGGTTCCACAAATATTTTTAACCAGAATTAACTAACCAGCAACATTGACTGTGACATAAATAACATTGACAGGCATTATTTTATTTACAATCAATTTCAATATTTATAAATTTAAAATTTAGGCAACTGGGCCACTATGCTACTACTCGTCTTAGTCTGACAAGTCACATGGTTCATAAAAAAGTATAACAAAAAATTTTATTTTTGCTGTTGTCGCATGTAAGACAAATTTTATGGATTAAAGTTTATTTATTAAAATATTTACAACTTCTAAATAAAATCATTTCTTATCTCATGGTGCACCATTGCAAAGGAACCATAATTAAATATAATACTATATTCTCAATATTTTCTATGTCACCAATCAATTAAATTAATGAGCACAAACGGGTTTTACCAAAAGTTTTCTAGCTACTAACAAGTACACAATATACACACATGTGTGTATATAATACCATTACCCGTTATTTTTATAATAAAGCTGTTCATTGTTAATGAAATTATATTATTCTAGTTGACCCCAGCATTTTTATAATTGTTAAAAATAAATTTAATCAGACCCCTATGAATCGGCCATATTGGTATGACACTTTGCCCCGCCCCCTGGTACCGTTTTTCGCAGACGAAATTAAATAAATGGTAATAGCGCCTCCTTGTATATTCATTCATCATGTGTTTAAGCGACTTGGAGCGATGCACCGATAATTATTGCGGTTAAATCCTTGGTTAATCTTGAATGTGTTCTTTTTAAAGTATTTCGTCACACGGCACAAGAAACGCTTAAACCATGGCCTTCTCGATGAACGTAAAGAGAAGGAAAACACTTATCTTTTTTTTTACACTTATTACAGCGATAGTGGCTCAGAGGTGAGTTACTAGCATTCGACCGAGGCGACCCGGGTTCGATTCCCGGAGTGGACATACGTACAATGAAAAAAAAGTATGTCCGAAATTCAGTGAATTTAAGAATGCAGTATGTTACTAGTGATTCCTAATATCGGGACCGAGAGTGGCGTCATGGACCTCTGGGGCCGTAAAAAGGATAACTAGTGCATACACGTGGTTCGGAATCCACGTTAAGCTGTAGGTCTCGTCTGGCTGATATTAACCAGACGATAGGGGCCTTATAGAGGCCTAAGTATACTGGCTCTTCTGCCAACCTCAGCAAAAAAAAAACACATCCCTTTTCTACTTTTTAAATCTTCAGTCGTCCTTAAGTAAATAATGATTTTCGTTATTCTATTTTTAGTAACGCAACACAACATTATATTGTTGGTCTAATTTAATAAATATAATTTCGAATGCAGCTGGTAATCTTGGAGAAGAATTTAGAGATATTGATCGGATGCTCTTAATTGACATTTTGTATAATTGCAGCTCTGTAGCTTTAATAAATCACGCTTTATATCGACTATCCTTTTCAATACACTATAGAATTGTCCCCGATTCCCTATGGAGTGCTATAATGTGTCAATAACGGTACGAAACATGTAAATTCGAATTGGGAAATTAAATATGATTAGGAATGATTAATACTCGGTTGGTTTATGACAGCCACCAATATTAGTTCATTTATTTTATGGTTAATATCCGATAATATTTTAGTCAAAAATTTAAAAATCCAGGGACAATAGCATATTACATATATTAAAACTTTTATTTAAAAAATACAGAATAACGGTATGATTGATTTTAGCTGATGCAGAAAGTTGCGCAATCCTGTAAAATAATGACTCAGTGATGGGCGTACATAGAAACATCATCAGGGGCGAAGGGGCAACGCGATCTATAGTCTATTTCAGAAAGGTGTTGAGTAATAAAATGGGAACTTCTGTCCAGTTCGGCTCAATTTCGGTGTCGGCCATAGGTGCAGGTAAATTTTGTGCATTAAATTATTAACTACCAAAAAAAAAGATGATAACTTGATAAAGAAGAAACTATTAGCTATAGCAAATTTACACAATATGAAATATGCCGTGGAAGATATAGCTGAAAAACATAGTGTAACTGTACTGCGCACATCGCTATATCGTTGCGAACTAAATCCTATGGAACTTATATGGGCGTAAGTGAAAGGATTTGTAGCAAGACATAACACGACATTCAAAATGAAAGGCGTTAAGCTACTGTTTGATCAAGCCATTAAGGAAGTGACACCAGAGAACTGGCGGAAAGCAGTCCATTATGTCATTAAAGAAGAGGAGAAAATGTGGGATCTGGAACACCTGATCGATAGGACCGTCGAGCCGTCAAGGCGGGAAATGACAGTTCCTTAGATGATGAAGAATATTATGATTTTTTTATAATTTAAGTTCTGTATTTTGTTATTTTTTTATAATGTTTAATAAAAAATAGGTGTATCTAATACTATGTACATAATGCACGCCTTTGTCACACCATTTTCAGTGTTTGTGAATGGATAACAATAGTCAAAACCCATCAATTGCCCAAACCCGGGTGGTACTACCTGCACTTGATGAAAATAAAGAACTTTGCAATGAAATTAAAATTATGAAAGTGGCTTAAATATTCATTGGGTCACTCTGTAGTCCCTTTGCGTACCTAATGAGATTTTATTACTCTATACCTTTCTGAAATAGACCATAGAGATAAATTTTGTTAACTATGGCTTCCCTAAAAAATGACTTCTAAAAAATGGTCGTCTGGGGAATATTATTTTTAAGTTTTGGGTGCATGATCCTTTTTTGCACGAATCGCGGTTCAATACGAGGAATAAGGTATTTCAGGTATGTAAAATATTAATTAATTACTTAATGTTATTTCACCATAAACTGTACACGCCCGAACTAACGGGTGAATTTAAATAAATGCTTGTAAAAATATTTTGAAAGTCGGTCCTGTCAAATGTTTACATCAAGAAGCAAATTTCCGAGCTGCGCAAACTCAACGGACCCTGATCATCTACCATCTACCTACAATGGTGTGTGTCATCATTGAATTATGATATTACCAATATAGTGTATGTAGACAGGGTGATTCACGTTGAGTGGCCTATTAGAAGATCTGGGAAACGAGTAAACTTATCTTTCTAAAAATTTGATAGCAGGCATAATTGGCTTTGAGCTTTTAAAACATTACATTTTGAGGTTTTTGTTACTTCCGGTTATACCGGAAGTTAATGCCAACTTTGCTATTTCAAATAGAACACCCTGTATATTTTAGCATTTTTGATTGCCTTATTAAAATCTAAATAACTTTTGTTAATATTAATCTATTCCTATCTCTAACCGTTTTTGAGATATGAATTATAAAAGAATTTTTTTGTGTAAAAACGCTCCGAGAAGAAAGTTTAGTAGCTTTGAAACTAATAAAAGTAAACATTTAAAATTTTGCACGCTTGCAAGTAATACATAGATCTTTAGTTTAAATTACTTTGGTTTCACGTTTTTTATACAAGGAGTTCTTAAAATTGTGCCAATGTTACCATTTAAATAAATGTGCAAAAGTCAATTTTTGCAAATGGAACACCCTATTTTTTAGCTTACTAATAGAGAATTAAATTTCCTATCTAAATGCCTAATATGTTACAATACACATTTTTAGTCGTTTTGGGATTATGAGCAATTTAAATAAAAAATCTTAAAATTTCTGTTTGTGTTAATGCGACATTATTTTTCAAAAGAAGGCTTCGACTGGGATTTTCGATTGACCCTGTATATGTGTTAGCAATATACATAATTATATTTTAAACTTTAAATCCTCAATTCTTTTTATTAGCAACGAAAATGTGTCACGGCGAATTAGAGCCCGACAAAAACCCATGAAAATACATGATAGCGGATGGTGTTTGTATCTAAATGATCGTTTTTGCGTCCATATATGCCTGTGATAAATGCGAAGGAATGACGTATAGATAAGACTACTGCCCCTCTAAATGTTGTGCACAGCGTAAAAGCACCACATTCACTTGTGTTTACGCTGGAAAATTCGTCCGAACGAAACGTGATTATCTGTTGCTGAGTCTAAGTGATAACATAAAAACCGCCACAAAAACGTCCGCCCCGTCCATTTTAACAAAAAAAAACCCTGTTTAGCATTTTGTTAGTGACATTTTTGTAGAGTAGTGTGGGGGGCGATAAGCAAATTTTAAAAACGTTTTATGTAGCGAAAATTACAAATGAATATTGTGCTTTCGCGCTTTGTATACGAATGCTCTTTAGGTCTTACAGTTGGTGGATTACAATACTTTGTATATTTGTATGTGTAGAGATCTGTAGTATGTTTAAATTTTTTCCGTAAAGCGAAATTATTTTATTTTGTCCTAGAGAAACACTAGATACATACTTTCTTTAAAAATCAATCGTCTAAAAAGTTGGTTCAGGGCCCCTATAATCAGACCACATGCCAATGGAAATGGAAAGCCAATATTGATTCGAATCCTAATGTGCATCTTTGTCAAACATTCTTAACTTGAGTCAGCACTTAGCTCTCAATAACTCTGTAGAATATAAAAAAATATTTGTACTTGGGTTCACCAAAAGGTAAGTAAGGAAGCATTAAGTTTACCAAACACAATAAAATTAATCTCCTTTCTGATTGGTTAAGAGTCACCCTTATAGCGACAGTGCCGAAAAAATACTGTACACTGAAAAATGCTGTGGAAAATTTACATTTATCTTGATAAAAATCCTAAATTATTACATTAAGGTGTCTGTAATATTATTGATTTGATGTAAAATTTGAGGATTTATTTCGTAAAGTAATTTTCGTATGAAAATACTTAGCAAGTAGTAACATTCCTAATTATTTACTGGACCTACTGGTAAATACACAAGAAATACACCTTATTCTTAAAATCACAGCGAAAATATACAAGTTTGTAATTTCACAACATTAATTGATGTATATTCACATGGAATCGGTAATTTTGCCCCTTAGCAGGTCAGCTCGAGTATATGTTGATGCAATTATTTGTTCATCGCCTTCTGACCCATTGGCTGTGTATTTGTGCTATGATATTCCACTGTGTTTATTTGATAATATTTGCAGTACTTAAAATGTTTTTATTCTTTGATCAAATTTGTAATGTATGGGTTAATGGATATAACAACTTTATCTAAAAAGAACTATTTTTATAAATATTATAACCGCTGAGTCGTGAGTTATACGTCTATTTGGCGACAGTATTTTAATATTCCTAGCAAAAAAAATATTTGTTAAAATATATTTAAAAAATATATTGTACTTATTTGTATTTAAATTTGATCAAAGAAAAAAAATCCAAATATAAAATTTTATCAAAAATGGTAACACACTGCCGGTTATACCTTAAAATAATTTTAAAATTACGACATGATTTTTTAGAAAAATTTACTGCTAAAAAAGTTAGACAACATTTTGTCGGAAATTAGAATTAAAGTTAGAACGATAATTATTGATTTAATAATGAATTTGCAATGTTAAACTAAAGAGAAGAAGAAATGTCAAATATTAAACAGTTTTTGTGGAACCCTCAAACAAAGACACAGCGTTTGACATATATCGAATTCATTCCGTGATTACGGTACACGGGGAGGCGCAGTGATTTGATTTTTATTTCTAAAGAGTTTGTTTTAACTTATGGTTACATGACGGGTAAACCTGACAACATCACCGATCACGTACCTCTTCCACTTCTAAAAGTTAAGATGGATGTGCCTTTACATAACCAAAGCATGTCCTTAATGTTACCATGCGATTTTATTTACAAATTCAGAGGTAGTGCAGTGTTATTATTGTGTTATTGGTATATTTCTAAAACTAAAAGATAAATGGAAGGACGCGACGTTAGTATATTTAGCCATCTACATTTATGTGTGCCTAATTATGATGTATTAAAAAATATTGTGGCAACAATAATTAAAGTTGGACTACTAGGAATGTTCAATTTTTCTTTAAAAACTTTAGAAATACAGCAAAATAGACAACATTTAAATATTTTTGAATATTTTCTATTTCCAAGAAGTTTATTAGTAGGTATTTTAACAGATTAACAGTAGCGTAGCCAGCTTTTGGGGGCGGGAGGGGCAAACATATGATGGGCGCTCCCCTCTTCATTAAAAGTGACTTCTAAAAAAAAAGGTCGGCACCTCTTCCACAAACTTCCTATTGCAAAAATAGACCAGATCAAATAATAAGGTTTATTATGTAAACGGGCACCAAGCGTAAGGGGCGCCTAGCAGCACGGGGCAGGGGAGGCTAGCGCCCCTCCCCCTGGTTCCCACCTGGCTACGCCACTCCACATTAATAATATTACCTAATCATATTAATAATAACAGGGACCTACCCTAAGAAGGACACAACTTCGACAAGAACATAATTATAGGCATGGGCGAACAAAATACAATAGGAACTGGCTTATACTTATAAATAATGGTATAGGAAATAGTCTATGGAAACTAAAATCATAGGTAAAAGTTTCACGTTGTCTATTTGTCTTAAAAGTTGAGGCAACACGTGAAGCACGCCAGTACAATACTTAATGTCTTTCTAAAAAAGAACCCAACAAAGTTCTACACATACCTACGTAAAATATTCATCCTTCAAGACAAATTTATGTGGATATATTTGATTATACATTACATAAAGTATGAACTTTTGAGACAACAAGGAATCATTGATTAAGTGTGTGTCCTATATATATATTTGTTGCGTTATAATCTAACAAATGGAACTAATAATTCAAATCTTTTTAACACTTATGAAAAAGTTGGTTTTCACAATCTTGGGAAGTAGTTATTCACATTCAGTGGCGGCTCGTCAGGTGAAGTAGGTACCAATACAGCTACCATTTTAACTCTTAAAAAATAATTATGTTCGAATTAATAATGTTAATTTAATCCGAATGTAGCTATGCATAATAGGGCCACGCCTAACTCCGATGAACAATAATTAAAAATACTCGTGCATTTTGGCGCGCCCCAGCCGAGCGTGTCCGTTAGTTCAAAGCAAGTGAAGACCCAACGCCCAACATGGCTTTGATATTTACCGTTGCTATGGTTACGTGACGTGAGTCACGCAAAGAGTATGTAACAATTTGTATTATGGTTAAGGACAATTTAAAAATAGATCACTCGTATGCGTCATTGTTTTAGCATCGGTTCGTCTAGCCTTATGGTATTTATTTTGAGGATTCGCGAAACTTACGGTTATAGATATAGTCAGATCTGGTCTTAACGTGCGGGTCCAAAGGTCACTGATCATATGCGTCAAATCAGATAACACAGAGGCTATCAAAATGTTGTGAGATTATTTACAAATATACCGAAGGAAGGAAAAATAGTTTCATTATTTTAGCTATCGCGAAGATAGCCACATATACCTAATATTATTAGTTTTGTAAAAATTATGTACAGGGGAGTTGAAAAAATTACAAAAAAAATTATATAATCGTTAATTATATACCTACTGTACCCTTTAATTAAAAACGACAATAATAAACAGTGCAATTTATTTTAACAATTTTACTACTAAAACCCAGAAAATTGTTTCATTTTGTCACAAACTGTCAAAGTCATAAAACTGGCATATTTAAAATAAAACGTAGCTGGTGCTATTATAAGCTTTTTAGAATCGCTGGAAAGTAAATACGTATCCTTTTTTTTCATGTCAAAATGGAATAAGTCTGTCCCATTTATCTTACGTATTTTATTTAGAGGGTAAAATTAAACGCAAGTAAAGAAAACAAAAACGAAAGTATGTCTTTCTTGAATCGTAAGACCCGCACGATAAGACCAGATCCGACTATATCTTTTTAAAATTCCTTGAAAGAAGTTGAAGGTCGTTTCTTGCCAGTCTTTCGAGTAAGCTTTTTACCTCTTCGTTCGCTGCCAGGGCCATTCCCGAGTGGACGTACAACTTAATGTGGGTTCCGAACCACGATCGTCAGTCATCCGACACTCACCTCAAAAGGGTTATCAACCCCAGTGGCGTAACTAGCCTTCTGACCTGGGGGTGGCCTAGGGTGGGCCTGTTATTGAGACTTGCAGTGCCGCCGGCCAATTTTTTTTTGGACCACGCCCAAATTTTAACAAATTTGGTCAATAATCAACAGTAATATCACAAGACCTCGTTTTTTTATCAGTTGGATTTTTCAGCAGTCACGAAAACTTTTTTTGGAAATTTTTCGAGTTGAATTTGGACATGTTTATTCTGATTAGATCCCGAGAGCGAAGCTCGAGGGATTTAATTTTTGAATAAACAAGCCCAAAGTGCAACGAGTATTGCCAAAAAAATTTGAGTGAAAAATGGAAAATTTAACCAATAAAAAACTGATGGTCGAGTGATATTTGGCAATATTATTTCGTACATCGTCGGGATCGCCGCGCATGTACGTTCAGTGTTATGTAAAAATTGATGCTATATTTGCGAGGCGAGTAGCGAGCTTACAAAGTCCGCTTTTTTTTTCTGGGGGGGGGGGCCGACCCCCCTAGGCCCCCCTGTAGTTACGCGCCTGATCAACCCTCGAGTTCTTACGTCATTGCAAGACCTACAGATTGGGAAGTTTGTACCTTCTTCTGCACCCTACGAGATATCCGATCTCATCTGGCCTAGTTACCGGCGTAAATAGGGTGGGTTGGGAGATGATACATTTTATACTTTTCTCTGCGTTCTTAAACCTACTAAAAGTTGGACATAGTTTTTTATTGTGCGTATGCCCACTTTGAGGATCGAACTCGGAACGTCACGGTCGAATGCCAGTAACTTCCGCCGGTACCGGCCCGGGTATTTTGAAGGTCCTTATATAATAAACCTTGACGAAATACCTATTCTAGTCACTTTTAGTTTTTTTTTAAATAGTGTTTTATTATTTTCTTTTATCTATTTTTAAGTGGCAATATTTTCTTAGTTAGTTCTTGTAGTAACTGTTAGGATAAACAAAGAGGTTGCATTGTATTTTAAAACAATACCGTTTCTTTCAATCTTTTTTATTTACAATTACAACGACAAGAACAAAAATCCACTTGAATTTTTGTTTTAGATATATTTTTCTCGAGATTTTTCTTAAAGAAATAGCCATAGTAATTATTTGTTACTGTTTCTAAACCAAATTTTCATAAATGGAAAGTAATAAGAAACTTTAAATATTTTCTTCCTCTACTGATATATTTAGAAAAATGTCTTAGAAGTTAGAATCGCTACATGTTTCGAGTGTAGAAACACTCATCCTTAGTAGAATAACTATAACTTTAAGAAAAGAAAGAAAACGAGACTAACGGAGTTTTAGATTCATGGTGGAATGTATTCTGAATCTTATTAAACAAGAAACATACTGCCAAAATAATTGTAGAAAGAGACCAGCGATGAAATTCTGGATAGCGCACACAGGTGTAATGTGGAAAGTATAATAGAATGAAATAGTTATAGTAAAGGTAAAAGTATTTAAATGATTTATGGGTTCGGCATTTTAATTGAATGATAAAAATAGTTGGGTACAAGTAGTGTAAGGAAGAAACCTTTTATCGGTTGAGTAAAATTAAATTGAAAATTATTATTAGACCATTTTGATTTATTTTATTTAATTTATTATATGAATTAAAATGGTTTATGAATAATTTTCATCATCTTCTAGTCATCCGACGAAAAATTTTCTTCCTTACACTTGATGTACCCAAACTATTTTTATCATTCAATTAATATGCCGTACCCATAAATCATTTATATACTTCTACCTTTACTATAACTCTTTCATTTAATGATACTTTCCATCTTACACCTGCGTGTGCCACCCAGAATTTCATCATTGGCCCCGTTCTACTATTATTTTGGTATTTGCTGTATCAGGAATTAATAACATTAGGAGAAAAGCTTCTTAAATGTACTATTCAAATTGGAACCCTTTCTTCAACCATTTACAAACAGTTATCTTTATAAACATTTGTCTACTGACTCCTCCTACGAAACTAGAAATAAAAATGATCTTCTCCTTGTTCTATGAACTATCTTTCCACTAGACCTATTTTTATTAAACTTATCACCCATTAAGAGTCTTAACATCACAGGGAAGTATTAGATGAGCAATTCATCCTTAAGAATACCAATCCATATGCGACAGTATGTTTCTTCTTTATTAAATTTTAAAATACTATCTAATTAACCATGAATCTGAACCTCCGTTAAGACATCAGTCACCTCTTTTTTCTTAAACTTAAAGTTATTCTATTAAGAATTTTAGTGTTTCTACCCGAAATTAGAATCTCGTGTAGAGTTTCTAAAACATTTTTCTGAATATATCAGTGGTGGAAGACTTAAATTTTTCGTATTTCTTTCCATTTAAATTCCCATTTCACTTCAAGTATGGACATCAAGTTAAATTTTCATAGTTGTCAACAGGCTCGACGAAGAAGTTTATAGGGCCAAGCAGGACAACGAAAATTAAATATTATTGTTGAAATTGTTGGGGTTGGGACCCGATTGCGAAAAGAAACAACTTATGTCTTCGCCAACGTTTCGATTTTATTTTACACCTATATCGGGGCTCTGTTAATCAAACAAAAATTGTTTCTTTTTGAAAATGATCCCATCCATTTCAGCAAGCTAATTTTTAGTTTCATTTAAGAAAAAAAAAACATTAACTAAAAATCTTTAAAAAATAAAAGTGTTTAAATTCAGATACATCGGAATATACGACATGATCAGGGACATCTTCATATTATACGGAACATTCTATCTATAAAGTCAATATTGGTTGGAGTAAAAGTTGGATCGTACTGTAAAGTCCAGTTCAACAAAGAGAAGTGTTAGTTTGAAATCTTTACAGGCGAGCAAATAAATTATTTTAGAAGTAATTGATTTAAAACAAAACAGAAATTTTACAAATTCTGTAAAAATTTCAGGGAGGGCGGAGTCCCGAAGTCCTCTCTCACAAGTCGCCAGAGCTAAAAATGTTTAGTAAATATCAATAACTCAACTGCCTGTTAAATTTATACACTTGAATACTTTATACAAATTGATCATGTTAATTTTATGGATGAAAAATCGTTTATATTTACCCCAACTGACCCTATACCAATAATTATAGCTATAATTCAAGGCTTTCCCATGATCTTTTTCAGATATCTATTATTTAACAAATCCTAGTTGATTAATAATTGAATTACATATAACAAAATATCCATACCTGAAAAAATAAATCCACCAAAGGTAAACACGAAATAGCAGGAATCATTTCAGCACAAATAAAATTAAATCGTCCAACGGTCGGTCGTTAACGCAAACTGATAAAATGGACTGAATGCGAGTTTGGTGTTTCCATATTCACACAAAAATAAATCTTATCGCTCCCTATCGATTCAAAGATAAACAAATGTAGTAAAGTCGTTAATGTCAAGAAACATTTTATTGAAAGTGACATAAAACAGTTGGGAATCAAAATGAACTCGACAAAAAAGGCATGTGAGTGTTTTAGTTAAAAGCACTAATGGACACCAAAAAGGATTTCCTTCCTTGAATGCTGTAAATGGTCGAGTCGAGTTTTATGAAATTAAGCATACTTTTTCAAATTAGAACAATTTTTTTGTTAAGAGTGTTTTTCCATATTTTCCATGTATTAATTGATGGCCAGGTAAAAAAGTCGGTCTCAAAGGATGCCTTGGTCTTAAAGTATATCCTCTGACGACATTTTTGTTTTTAAATCAGAACTTTAAACGGAAAGAAATAAGATAGAAATTATCTATCCGTTTCGAATGCAGAAGCATTCATGTTCAGAAGAACAAATGAAATTAAGAAGAAAAGGTTAGATATCATCCCAACGGAGCTTTAAGATTAAATATTAGATGAAATAAAGGTTCAATGAGTAGAAAAGGGAAAATCATTGTCAAAATACACGTCACCCCGTAAAAAGGAAAATTACAGTAAGGCTTGAAGCTTTGGATACTATCAGAATTTAAGTGCAGAGAAGAAGGTTTAACACAGCGGCGCCGCCAGGATTTCTGGGATGGGTGGGCACAAGCGGGCCCGATGGTTTTAGAGTGGGTATCATAACATACCACCACTCTTTTCTTATCAAAGCTTTTCTAGCCAAGTCCCCCGGAAATTCCCTTACAAAACCGAACCCCTCAAATTTTTTTGGGGGCACCAGGTTGGGCACTCGTGTTTCTAGGGTGGGCAAGTCCCCACCCTGCCCCCCCTGGCGCCGCCGCTGGTTAACAACCAGGTTTAAGGAAGAGATTTGTTAAGAGAAATGAAAACCAAAAACTGGGTGGAAAATTAATAATACATTTTGAAAAATACTATGGGCTCAGCATAATAAAAACTGTGGAAATAAAGTGTATGGCCATACTAGGATAAAGCAGAACATGATCTCTACAGAGGTGTCCATGTGGATGCTACCATCTAGAGATCATGCTCTACTTTATCCTAGTATGGCCATCCCATAAATTTAATTTAAAAAAACAACTTTTTTAACATTCATCTTCCTTACACATACACTTCATTTCCATAGTTTTTATTATGCCGAGCCCATAGTATTTTTCAAAATCTTCACTTTCAATTTATCTTAACAATTATTTTACTTACCCTCGGTCACATCCCATTGTCAATAAATCATTAAAGTTATTAGGTTTTATGTATAGAAATACTAGAGATTTAAAGCATACTATTAGTTTGAATACGGTTTACAAGGTTCTTGTCAGGTCATGTTTGGAATACCTTTCTGGCGTGTGGTCACCGTCCTATTTAATACATATCCAAAACATTGAAAAAGTATAAAACAAATTTGTTAGATACATTTCATATAAATTTAAATTACCTGTTTACTCCTATGATGGTCTCAAGCGGAGACTGAGTTTGGACATACTTTCTGATCGTCGGATCAAGTGTGATATAAATATATTTTTTATTTAAATTAGGCAATGAAATAATCGAATGCCCTAACCTTTAACATAGGATCAATTTTCGAGTTCCGCCTAGGGACACCAGAAATCATCTTCTTTTTGCTCTCGACCATTATAGATGCAACTATAGTAAATCATCTCCTATATCTAGAATTGTTAATAACGGTAATAGAATTGGCTATGATTTTTTTAATACTTCCCTCGCCTCTTTTGAGTGAAATGTTTCTCGACTTTTACTGTGATTACTGTCTATAATAATTTAATATAGATAGAGTTAGTTTCAATCTGTTAACTGTTTAATTATTACTTTAGTTTTCTATGTAAAAATTGTAAATGGGTTTTGCCCGTCAATAAATAAATTCTCGTCTAAAACTCAAGCCTATTCCTAAGCCAATTTTCAATTAAAAATATATTTCTCGAAATAGTCGAATATAAAACTTTGGCAAAATATGCACTCAAATAAAATCTTGAAGCTCGTTCTATAAAATGAAAAACATTGTATGCGATCGCATAAGGCAGTCTTAACATATTCCCGTCTAAAACATGAGATGAAATGTGATACGGTGACGTCGGTTCTTCCAAGAAACGTAAATATAGGGTCGGTTTTATTACCCTTAAAATAATATCAACTTTCGGCATGCAAGAAATATGAAGAAGAGGATGAAATGTATATATACGACTTGAAAGAACTATTTTATTTATTACAGACAAGAAATAAACATTTTGAACTGGCAGTGTATAATGTAATAGGAATAACATACCGGGTGGGGTAATAACATCATGGTGAGAAATGCTATACTAAAAAATTTAAACTACAAAAAATTTGAAATATACAGGGTGCCTCTAAAAGATCTGTACAAAACGGTACCTACCACAAATTCTTAAGCTAAAATATGAGAATCTAAATTAATTTCCTTTTTCCAAAAGTTGATCATACATCCGAAATACAGGGATTTAAAGTTATTGTTTTTTTAAACTTTTTTTTTATAAATATCTATCCTATATTGTAACAGAATCAATTTGCATGAATATTGGTCCTTAGAGTACGGTATTTTTTATACTGTGCTTACAGGTTTTTTAAATTATTATCAGAACAAACCCAAGTACCAAAATTATTAAGGTAACTATTTACAAAAAAGCTTAAAAATAATATAACTTTGCTAACCTAATTTTTGAAATTATTAACTTTTGGGCTAGGGTAAATTGGGCTCGATCCTCATATTTTAGTTACCCAAGGTAGTCAGTTATCAGTGACGTGCAAAGCCGTTTAAAACAGGTTAAATACAAATTTCATTTCCAAAAAATTGACTTTAATAATTTTTAACACAGTTGAGATCGCAACTACACTTAAATTACGTGTACGTAGACGTGTCCATTTCTCAAATAGTGATGCGCGACGCGAAAACACTAATATTATTATTATTAATAATAAATTTCATTCAAATGCGTTTTATATTCAGATTTTAAATCATCCCCTACTGGCTGAATATTTCTAAAAAAAGAAGTCAATTATTATGTAAATTTTAATAATAATATAAGATCCCTATTAGCAAAAATTATCTTAAATCACCATAAAAGTACTTCTTATTTTACGTTATTAATTAAGATCTTAACTAACCTAATTATTAAACTATAATAAGGATATGTTTTATATCGAGAACGCCTAATATTTTCTAAAACTTGAAATTTGGTACCAATGCACTTAACAAATGCTGGCGGATGGTTGACGGAGGCTCAGGTCGCGAGTCACGTGAATTTGTTGCATCTCTTTCTAGCTTAATGCTTATCGCCTTTCTCGTTCGCTTCCACTCGTATAAAAGCAATGTTTTTGCTTTCCCATAACGGGCTAATACAATGTAAAATCTCTGGTTTTTAACGGTCATATGGGATGCTTATACATGATCCAATTTACGATTCGGCAACGAATGCGTTCATGAAAATGATCTTAAATAATAAGATACGATTAACTTTTCGGTCATGGTCCTCTACATACACAGAAATATTTCCGGATATTACACGGATAAAAATTTAAATATAAAGAAATGATTTGGATTGGCATTTGTTTCATTATTCCCTGGGTAGGCAATGCTTTTTTGCCTATATTGTATGCACGCCACTGCAGTTATTTTGTTCGTTCGTATGTGGTTATAATTTCCAAGTTTTGGGTGTTAATAATTATAAAACTTTACTTTAGACATTTTTTTTGTTAGTTGTTAGTCCTTTTCATCTTTTTTTACGTTGTATTCGTTCGGATCTTCAGTGTGTGATTGTGGATATTATTTTTAAGTTTTGGGTGTGAATTTAGGTATAAAACTTTACCAGACATTTTGTTATTGTTAGCGACTTGTGTCTCAAGATGGGTAGAAAAAAGTGCATGATCCTTTTTTGCACTAATCGCGGTTCAATACCAGGAATAAGGTTTTTCAGGTATGTAAAATATTGGTTACTTAGTTTTCTTTGACCATAAACTGTACACACCCGAACTAACGGGTGAATTTAAATAAAAGCTTGTAAAAATATTTTGAAAGCCGGTCCTGTCAAATGTTTACATCAAGAAGCAAATTTTCGAGCTGCGCAAACTCAACGGACCCTGATCATCTGCCTACAGTGGTGTCATCATTGAATTATGGTATATGTGTATATATGTAGTCTATACTCGCAAATGCACGAACTTTTTCTGTTCGACGTGCCTGTGACAGTAACAATGTAACGTACAGTTTAATCGACACACACGTTTTCGGATTTTAAGGATTAAATAGGTAAGGCACGTGTGCAAGTAGTGATAAATTGCATTTACACCAGGTGTTAGACGTGCAGCGATGACAGACCCTAGTCCTAGTGTAACAAAGCTTATGTTATGTTATTAGCTATACAGGGTGCTACAAATTAGCGTGCGTGCATGGGGATCTCGAAAACGGTAAGAGATACGAAGATGATTAAATTGAGGCAAAGTTGCGTATTTTAGGGCTTAATAATTTGGTGAAAGAAAATTCTAAATATTTCAAATGCTTTCGGAGATATCCGAAAAAAACTGAAATTTTCAGTTTTGGGTTTTAATTTTTTGCGCCTTTATTTTTGACTTGGGAAAAAAACAAGAAACACATTTTTCATAGCCGTTTTTTATGATATACAATATGGCCTTTTTAATTTTTAAATGTAACGTTTCGTTCTTTGGTATCCAAAGGACTAAAATTTTTTTAAATAATTTACAGGGCCGGTAAGGAATTTTAAATGTATTATTTGATGACGAAACCTTAAAATGTTTTAATTGTATTAGGTTTCTGAAACCTATAAGTTCCTAAAACTGTAATAAGAAATCCAGGTCCGTATTTAAAAAAAATTACTTGAAGGTGGAATCCAAAGAACGAAACGTCGCATTTAAGAATTAAAAAGGCCATATTGTAGATCATATAAAACGGCTATAAAAAAGTGTTTGCCTCAATTTAACCATCTTTGTATCTCTTATCGTCTTCGAGATCCCCATGCACGCACGCGAATTTGTAGCACCCTGTATATTCAGGCAGATGCGTATTTACAAGGGATGTCCAGGGCCCTTAAGAGGATTATGTAACTTATTTACTATCCCTACTAAACACATTTTTATTTTGTTTTTCACCTGCCTAACAATCAAATAAATTTCAAAATAAAGTTATAACTTAAAAATAGTGACATTTTTTATTACATTGTACTTCTTAAAGAAATTAAATAACAACGGCAACAGTGAATTACACTGCAAAAAATGCGAAAGTCTGTAATTATCTAAAAAAAATTAATTTAGACGTGTAGTGTGCTTTCTAAAAGAAGTGTAGAATTTTTATAGTCTATTTTTGAAGAGGTAGAGTAATAAAATGGGACATTGCGTCCAGTTCGACTCGATTTCGGTGTTGGCCACAGGCGCACGGAAATGTTTTTCATTAAATTATTTATAATAACTAACCAAAGAAAAAAAAATACGATAATTTGATCAAGAAAGAACTATTAGCTATAGCAAATTTACACAAACATCGTTTAATGAAATATGCCGTGGAAGAAATAGCTGAAAACCATAGTGTAACTATGCTGCGCACACCGCCATATAATTGCGAACTGAATCCTATAGAACTTATACAAGCGCAAGTAAAAGGATTTGTACTATTTGTAGCAAGACAAATTATGACATTCAAAATGAAAGACGTTAAGCTACTGTTTGATCAAGCCATTAAGGAAGTGACACCAGAGAACTGGCGAAAAGCAGTCCATCATATGTCATTAAAAAAGAGGAGAAAATGTGGGATCTTGACCACCTGATCGATCGGACCGTCGACCCGTTAATTATAACGTCAAGAGGAGATGACGAAGAATATTATGATTTTTTATAATTTAATTTCTGCATAAGGTTTTTTTGTATTTTGTATTTTCTTATAATGTTTAATAAAAAAATAAGTGTACCTAATACTGTGTACATAGTGCACGCCTTTGTCACACCATTTTCAGTATTAGTGAATGGATAATAATAAGCAAAACCCAAAAATTGACCCAAACCCGGGTGGTACTAGCTGCACTTGATGAAACTAAAGAATTTTGCAATGAAATCAATGCCAAATTATGAAAGTGGCTTAAATATTCGTTGGGTCACTCTGTAGTCCCTTTGCATACCTAATGAGCTTTTAGTACTCTACACCTTTCTGAAAGAGACTATAGTAAAATCCAAAAATGTAATAGAGGGTCTTTCATTTAAAAAAATAGTTCAGTCCGTCACACTTTCTTGAGCCAGCCTGTGAGCCTTAGTGAGCAGAACTTTTACTAACTTACATACTTACTAATTTATATACTAAATGTACATTTTTACTTACATTTTATAACTATTACCTATTTTATTTAAAAATATTAAGTAATCCCGATTGTCTTGATATTATTATCTATTATACCAATGGGGATAACCCCACATTTTTGAAGTACGAGCCGCCATTGTGTATTATATTCTTCATCAATCTTACGTCAATTTTATTTTACAATCGATGAAAAATCGTAGCACTAAAATTTACTGGTAGCGTTAAAAACTTTTCTAAAAATACTAGTCGCAAAAATATTTTTTTCTTACCTTTCTTTAAAATTACTTTCTCTGCTCCCACATGGATATTTGCTGTTTTTTTTACACGAAAGGGACTGACTGAATAAATGGGCTCTTCCAGTTTACTGAACAGATTTTTTTTCATACCAATCCTTGATAGTGATGAACAGTGGTGCAATGTTTAAAAATAAAATTCCAAAGAAAAAAACGATACAAATTTTCCTTTCTAAGGAAAACCCCCACGAATGCACAAAATACTGAAAAAGTATTATTCTTAACGGCTCACAACTACAAGTGACCATGAAGAATCTCCAGAGAATATAAAACTTTTTCCGTTTGAAAACAGTAACGACCCATCATTCCTCTGTGCTTTGGATATTATTGTGTCTCACGAATCTGGAAATTTCTCATGAGTTGGAAACATTGTTATAAAAATGAAGTTTCTCATTAAATTATTGACCAATCACGGTTTGAATTTACTGATGCTCCAGCTTCTTTTTTATAACCCTTTAATTTTATTTATTTATTTAATAGTTTATGTATAATATACAATGTGTTATTAATTGGAAAAGAACTTTAACAACACCTTTAACCCATGTAATATTATTCTTGAATTGCTTGCTGTAGTTTCTCATCCAGTGCATTGTCGCCAAATGATAAGATACTGGAGTTTGGAGCGGAGGATCGTTGGTTCGAATCTTGCCTTTATTGCCTGATTATTACAATTGGGTCGTCGAAAAAATATACTGAAGAATTCGAGTGGATTGTCGCGCTCGGAAGCTTAAGTACTCCGCCTACGGCGTCTTCTTCAATTTACTTCCTCGATATGTACATCACATTTACTCCTGTTATACAAACTACTATAATCTTCTGTTTTGCAAGCCTTACGTTATTGAGTCAAATCTTTTTCTTTTGGAACTGCACATTTTATGTCTTTGCTTTTCATTTTTTCGCTGATTTTTACATCTTAATCCAACATTGTGTTTTAATTTATTTTAAAATAATAATAATGTTAACAATAATATTCTGCCTTCTGTCTTTTCCTATAACATACAAACATCAAAGGTACAATTTTAATCAAAATATCAGAAGTAACAGCTCTAGGTGTATTGTGGTCTAAGACATAGCTACTATAAGCTCTAATAAAACCCAAGGCTAACACTATCCATCTCATTGGAATATTGTTGAATTAGCTTAATACCAGCAAAATGGTATAATAACGGTATTTATTATACCTCCTCAATCAAGCTACATTGTGTAATAGTATTATGAACTCATTTCTAATTTCTGAATGTAAATTAGTATCGTCTATATTATTGTTACATCAAACTACTTCAATTAGTATTAATAAAGAACAGAGTAGACAAGTGGATTATATCAAGTCTGAATAATTCAAGGAGCTATAAACGTTTTAGTACTTTAAAATTTTAATTCCATACTTACTCTCTACTACTGTTACTTACTCTTACTATCTGTATTAATAATTTTAAAGTAAGAAAACTAAATAGTACCGGAACAGTGTTATAAACTGACAATATTTTTGGAGATGAACGCCTGGATATGAAATTTATCAATTTACATTATTTTGTGGATCATACATCATAAATATTGAACAGGACTGATAGAGGAGAGCACGGTAAGTAAAAGGCACTATATATACCACAGAAGTTTATAAATACACCTTGAAATCCGGTTGTACCGGGTGTCCCATTATGGATGGCCACCGGCCGTATCTCGGAAACTACTGGGCATAGAAACTCAGGGGAAAAAATCGTAATTAAAGTGACTAAGAGAAAATCCTGAAAATAATTTTTAAGTTACACATTTTGCCGGAAGAGGGCACAATTGAGAATTAAATATTGAAATTCTAAATTTCTCCGAAAATTCATACATTACCTTTGATAACATAATTAGAAAGCTTAGACAATTCCGCATCATTTTGGTTTAAGGCGAATTGGCGTACCGATCTTGATAAGAGTGGGGGAAGCTATTGAAAGTGTAATCATTTAATTTGTTGTAACTTCTTTTAGTAAACTTAAGCTTGTTTGGAAGAGAAAAGGAAGTACTTTTAATTGTCATAACCACTGGTACACGATAGTTCCTAAAAAAATTGTTAGAAGGCACAATTTGTAATATTAATAGTTTCTATGATTTTATACTGAAAACTTAAATCATACGGTATAATTAGAACATCATAATCGAAAAGTAGATTAAATTTTCAAGGAAAAACGTGAAAACCGTTAATTAAAAATATTTTTTTGTCGTGGAATGCTTGATGATAACTATAAAAACAATCACACCTTTAATTCAAGTGTTACTAATGTTAAACTACTTATACAGGGTGATTCACGTTGAGTGGCCTATTAGAAGATCTCGGAAACTAGTAAACTTATCTTTCTAAAAATTTGATAGCAGGCATAATTGGTTTTGAGCTTTTAAATCATTATATCTTGTGGTTTTTGTTACATCCGGTTATACCGGAAGTTAATGCCAACTTTGCTATTTCAAATGGAACACCCTGTATATTTTAGCATTTTTGATTACCTTATTAAAATCTAAATAACTTTTGTTAATAATAATCTATTTCTATCTCTAACCGTTTTTGAGATATGAGTTATAAAATGATTTTTTTGTGTAAAAACGCTCCGAGAAGAATGTTTAGTAACTCTGAAAATAATAAAGGTAAACATTTAAAATTTTGTTAGCTTTCAAGTAATACATAGATCTTTAGTTTAAATTACTTAGGTTTCAGGTTCTTTATACAGGGAGTTCTTAAAATTGTGCCAATGTTTTCATTTAAATAAATGTGCATAAGTTAATTTTTGCAAATGAAACACCCTATTTTTTAGCTTGCTAACGTGTAGAGAATAAAATTTTTTATCAAAATGCCGAATGTGTTACAATCCACATTTATAGTCGTTTTGGAATTATGAGCGATTTAAATAAAAAACTTAAAATTTCTGTTTGTTTTAATGCGACATTATTTTTGAAAAAGCTTTGTTGCCATTTGTTATTAAGTACCTATGTTCGTTGCTTAGCGTTTCGTAATTTTCAAAGTCAAAAAGAAAATCCCAGTCGAAGCCTTGGAAATAGCAAAGTTGGCATTAACTTCCGGTATAACCGGAAGTAATAAAAACGTCAAAATATAATATTTTAAAAGCTCAAAGCCAATTATGCCTGCTATCAAATTTTTAGAAAGATAAGTTTACTCGTTTCCGAGATCTTCTAATAGGCCACTCAACGTGAATCACCCTGTATACCGGACATTTTAATCCAAATTCTTACATCACTAATGCAGACCGAACAACAAATCTAGAAATTATTTTCAAATCAAAAAAACAATTCCCGTATGAGAAGGAGAAGGATAATAAATTCTACTAGCAAATTTACTTATCGACAAATGTGCAAGACATGCAGGGTATATCAAGGCATATCTTTGAAGTTATAAATGCCGCTATGCTACCACACTACCGAGCTATACTTTACCCGTATGTGTAATTTAGATACACTGTACGTGTATGAATGGAATGTGCGAGCATGTTATTTGTTTTACATGACTTACTAGATTATCTTAGTTACGTTACACGTTGTACCCGGCTATTGTTGTTCGAATAAGGCTCATTAATACTTACCATATAATTCTATTGCAATCTGGAGTGAAATGGCTATGTTGCATTTTCTTTGTGATGATCATTATTCTGAAACAAGGGAAAATACCAACGTTATTAGAAATAAAAGCAGCTGCGAAACACGTAAAACAACAATATAAAATTATGGGCTTGCTTAAACATTTTTGAAATTTTAGTGAGCAATGCATTATTTTATAGTATTTATACAATGTAAGTAGATGTTTTTACAAGTAAAACTTCGTAAAATAAAACTTTACGGATGAAACACGCGTTGTTTCCCACTTAAAAAAAAGGTTATAACTCGGACTTATACACTCTAAATAATGGTCTAGTATTCAGAGTGTTTAGAAAATTTAGTTAAAATAGCCTCAGGTTAGGTTAGGTTAGGTAAGAGTGGCAGACCCTTGGTTTTGACCAAACAGTCTCACGTAGTCCTAATTAGGTCCGTTGGGATACCACACGTGTTCCGTAGAATCCACCTTCATCAGATCACTGATGGTTTATGCGACGTAACCGCGGAAGGATTTTAACAACTCATTCAAACCAGCCACTACTGTTCAGAAATCTGCTCAGCCGTCCAAGTTGTAAGTTGCTTAGTTCCTCCAGGCTATCGAAAGATGGTTCACCCAGAATAGTGAACCTCCTTCTTGCGAGGCCAGGGCATTCATACAGAAAATGTTGAATACTTTCTTCCTCTTCCTCATCTGTGCAACTTTTGCAGAAGTCGTTAGTGGGTATTTGCATACGTTCGGCATGTCTACCGAAGAGGCAATGTCCGGTAACAACCGCAGTAATTTTCGCACGTCTTTTCGACTGTGTCTCAATAGCTCTGCGGTTCTCTTTTTATCGAATGTGGGCCACAGTTGCCTGGATGTACTACAGGTTGTCAACCCTGTCCATCTGTTCTGTGCAAGCTGCTTGGCCGTGTAGTCAATCTCCTCTTTGACCAATCCCAGTGGTTTGTTCACTGTATTGTCTGCTAGATCAGCTGGCATGCCTGCGCCCTCTCTTGCGAGCGCATCGGCAACCTCGTTGCCATCTATTTTGGAGTGTCCAGGAACCCAGTACAGAATAACCCGATGTTGGTTGCCAAGTGTGCATAGATTGTTGCGGCATCGCTTTACGAGCTTTGATTTAACGCTGCTGGAACAGATTGCCTTAATCGCCACCTGACTATCACTGAAGATGGTGATTGACGAGGCTACTCCCAAGCCAAGGTGTTCTTGCAGGATATTGACCGCCTACTGCCAGTACTTCCGCCTGAAAAATACTACAATAGTTGGGGAGTCTATACGATTTCTGTATTTGTAAACTTTCGGAAAAGACCCCGGCTCCCACACCGACGTCCATTTTTGAACCGTCTGTGAAGATTGCGTGATCTGTTTTCGTTATATTCTGATTGCCTTCCCACTCTTTCCTACTCGGGATGAGTATAGAATACCTTCTATCGAAGCATGTTATTGGGGCAGAGTAATCAGTCGGGTCTCGTAGATTATTCCCCGGGTGGATCTTTAGTATACTGCTGTGACCGTAGTTCAAGCCTCAAAAAGAAATTTAGTTACTAATACTAGTTATTGCTAGACTAAATACTCTGGCATTGGTTACTAGTCACTTTTGTCATTGTCAAACTAACTACCTGCTTGTTAGTTCAATGAGTATGTTGGTTACCAACACTAATTTTGGTGTTAATTACAAGAATGAAAATGTTGTCTCGACAATCTTAGTACTAGTAACATATTTTATTCTTAGAGGAACCAGATATGTTTATTTTTTAGTTTCGCCTGTAAGGAAAAGAAAAATAAAATTCCAAATGCCGCATGATATAGTTTTATTAAAAAATTAGACGTACATATATCACAAATAGGCCATTAGAGTCTTATACTTCCTCGTAATCTACTTATCAAGTTTCTTGTTTACTGTTTTTTCATTCATTCTCTAGGAATTTTAAATTTTTTAAGTAATTCGTATTTTCAATAAACATCTATTGTCTTCCAGGGTCAGACTGTGTTAAAACTTTTTATTATCAAGCTGAAGAGTAACGACAAAATTCGGTCTTCAAAATGCATTCTTTCATAAAAAAAACAACTAATCTAAAACAAAATTATACAATGCATAAAAAAATTATTAAAAAAGTGTTTACAAATTTTGACTGCAAGTTTAGGTACTAATATGAATATGGAATGATTTGCATAATTAAGATAACATACAGTGTGTCCACGTAAGTTGGCGGCATATGGGAAACTTTTTTATTATTAACTTTATGTAAAAAAGTTATTCTTCATAAAAAGTTCTGCATGGTCCAAAACCTAAAATGCAATTATCAGATGTTCAACTTTTTCAGGCGTATACAAGGTTTGTCAAAAAATATGAATCTTGCTCAAGGGTAAAGTACCTTTATTTTTGACAATATCGAAAACTGTAATTATGAAATATTGTTCGGCATTAAAAACTATGTTCTAATATGCAATTACACTGAAAAATATTTTTTTTATTTTTACAAATTTATCGGTACTTAATTTGAGACAAAATTTGTAAGAATTAAAAAAAAAATTTCGTGTGATTGCATATTAGAACATAGTTTTTCATACCGAACAACTTTTCATGATTACAGTTTTCGATATTGTCAAAAATAAAGGTACTTTGCTCTTGGGCAAAATTCATATTTTTTGACAAACCTCGTATACGCCTGAAAAAATTGAACATCTGATGGTTGCATTTTGGATTTTGGACCATGCAGAACTTTTTATGAAGAATAACTTTTTTACATAAAGTTAATAATAAAAAATTCCCATATGCCGCCAACTTACGTGGACACACTGTATATTAATTTAAGTTAACGAAAAGATGGTTGAATTACATAGCAAAATTACGTGGCTCTTGTCCATGAACAATTAAAGGTTAAACAAATTATCGTTTTGACCTTAGGGCCTACCTTAAGTGCATAGTCTGGAGCTTTTTATGTCATATTTCCATATCTCCCATAAAAAGTCTCCCTTAAAAACCAATCACACACAACACTACTACACTTCAGAGACATGCATAAATAAACAAACATAACAGGTAAATGGTGGCTTAAAAGAGGGTAGTGGTTGCATGACGGGACACTGTGAATCGCGCCTATGCAATGCTACTGGGCGTACTTGGTTACGATAAATATTTAAACTAGTGTGAAATCTAATCTAATCAGAAGTGTGGTGCTGCATTTCTTTAACATGGTCGGAAATTCTTGGTGCTAAAGTGCGCAACGGAGGTCACTAGCAACTTGGCAACAAATTAGTGTTAATTTTGCAGTTTTCAGAGCTCTCGCGCCCCCCTTATGCTGTTTCGCGCCCCTCCAAGGGGCTAGTGTGAACTAGGTAAACTCATATCTGTTCGTTGCAACATACCGACTTGGTTACCAATACTAAAATACAGTTAGGAACATTATTTGGTTTTCGAAACTAAAGAATTTTGTTTAAATCATCCAAGTAATAGCTACTATTGGTTCGGGAAACTAAACATTAATTACTAAAATAATATGAGTAATTTACTTTGTTATAATATCACTTTGTTAATTGATTGGTGATTGCAGTTTTGTAGTGCTACCACATTATCAAACTGAATAACATAAAACTACGTTGTACAATTATAAATAGGTTTGACAAAGGATGCTTACAAATTATTAAAAATAAAAATAGGTTAGGTTAAGCTAGGAGGCCCTTAGGTTAAGCTAGGAGGCCCAGCCTCAACTTCGCCTTTTGTGAAAATTATCCTTTTTTTTACAATAAAGTTTTTTATTATTATTATTATTATTATAGAGTATTTATCCCTTAATCTAGTTAATGATTCTTATTACATAGTATTGTAAATAGCGGGGAATTCCACAGATCTGTTTGGTCATTTAGTAAGTTTATGGTAGGGTTTTTATTATGTTTGTAAGCTTCAGTGTGATACACTGCGCCTAAAAGCAAGAAGCTAAAAAAAATAATATATAAAAATCCTAATCCGGTCCTGTGTATCGCTAATAAACGTCGGCAACGGTTTACGTTTCTTCTCTAATGCATTATTTAGTATACCGGACCGTTAGTTGTCCACCAGTCGCGTGGTGTTTGTGTTTTTGTTACTTTAAATTGTTAAAACGTAACAATGGTACATTATAAAAGTAAAAAACGAATGGATAATGTGTTGCCTATTTCCAGGTAGTGTTGCGAAAGTGCAGATCGGTCGATCCCGTCTTTACTCTTAAGGGTAACTTAGGTAAAAGTGTATGAAATATGGCAATATCATACTTAGCATACTTTAAGGCCTTCTTTTGATCCCAAGGTACTTTAATTCTCTAATTTTTGTACTTTTACCACAAAATATATTTTATTATAACTGAAACTGAACCCACCCATTTAAGAAAACTCTTAGGAATTTAAATCCCTTTAAAACAGGTCAAATAAATATAATTCCCTTTGACTCCTTAGGTTTGCCTTTTTGGTATAAAGATTTAAGTTAAATACTGCAGGGTGCATTTAAAAACGGACCGAAAAACATTTTCTTTATATAATGACCAGCAGCTTTGAATATACTATAATAGCTTTGCTCCTAGCGGCATGTTTATAAGTGTGTAAAGAAAAAAATAATGAACTTGGCTTTTGCTCGGATGATTTTTAAAAGCTTGTTAAAAGCTTTATCTTTCACAAAGGCTAAATTTTTGCAGTGGCTTTTATAGGTATTATGCATGCATTGTGCATGCTTTATGCTCACAAACTTGATAATAATAAATAATGTATTGTTGATATTATATTTTGATTGTTGAAGGTAAACAACATTGCCTTCAAATTATGCAGCATGCGTCTATTCAATAGAAAACTGACTTTTATATGTGATAAAAAACTGTTAGATCACATATAAGACTTGTGACTCAGACGGAGGACTAAACTGAGATAAAGAATTTGGTAGTTAACATCATTTTGTGAATCATGTAATTATTAAATAGGACTTGTAGAAGTGGGTTAAAAATGACACGGTACAACAAAAGCAATATACAGTTTGAGTGTTAAAATAGAGTTTGAAAGGGCAAACACTTTTTTATTAGTAGATACCGGGTCCGCCAACGTGGCGGGGATGGAAGATTAAATCATTATCGAGGAGCTTATCAAAAATACTAAACCAGCATAAGGTATCGACTTAAAAGCGGCATATTTTAAAAATATTTTACATTATACAGGGTGGCTCAAAAAAGTGTGGCGGACTAAACTTGCATTTTTTTAAATGGAACTACCTATATATTATATTATTTTCTAATTCCCCATACAATTCCACGTATATTTTGTATAAAATATCATATGTCTAAAGTCAATTGTTTTTGAGTAATTGACGTTTAAAATATGGCATTTTTTGACTTTGACAGGCTGTAACATTGGCACGGTCCATCTTAGAGAAAAATGGTTTTCACCTCCCTATCTTAGTTTTTTATTCTCTATCCAAAAATACCAACTTCTGGTTTAACATGTTAAACCAAAAAAACGGTTTTAACGGTTTAACATGTTAAACCGGAAGTTGGTATTATTGGATAGAGAATAAAAAACTAAGATAGGGAGGTAAAACCATTTTTCTCTAAGATGAACCGTTCCAAAGTTACAGCCTTTCAAAGTCAAAAAATGCCATATTTTAAACGTCAATTACTCAAAAACAATTGAATTTAGACATATGACATTTTATACAAAATATACGTGGAATTGTATAGGGAATTAGAAAATAATATAATATATAGGGTGTTCCATTTAAAAAAATGCAAGTTTAGTCCGCCACACTTTTTTGAGCCACCCTGTATAATGTAAAATATTTTTAAAATATGCCGCTTTTAAGTCGATACCTTATGCTGGTTTAGTATTTTTGATAAGCTCCTCGATAATGATTTAATCTTCCATCCCCGCCACGTTGGCGGACCCGGTATACATAGAAGAAGAAGTCATTCCTTATAAAAACGTCTGCTTGTGCTGAAACTACAATTTCGAATATCAGATTTGCGATTACTATACGGAGTTCATCATAAACAACATTTTTAGTTTTTTGGATTTTTTTATTTATTAAATCAATTTTGCTTATTCTGAAACTACAATTTCGAATATCAGATTTGCGATAACTAGACAGAGTTGGACAGAAAAAACACTTTTAATTTTTTATAACTTATGACTAAATAAATTAAAGAAAAATGATATGTATTAATAAAAATACTTCAAGAGTAGACAAAGAAAAATAGTTTTCTTACAACACAATCGTTATTCGGCCAAATGTAAAATCATATTCTAAGTAAGAGAAGGCAAATAGTTGCCCAGCTATTGAGCTGTTTGTTTTTACGTAAATTTATTTTAAACGAATTCCAAAAAACTAAATATCTCGCTAAATATGTTTTTTCTGTCGAACCCAGTACAGTAAATCTGATATTCGAAATTGTAGTTTCAGCACAAGAAGACGTTATTAGGTATAAAGAATGACTTTTTCTTCTATATACCTACTAATAAAAAGTTTTTCCTCTCCCAAACTCTATCCGTGCACACATTGTATATGTATATAGTAAACTAGGGAATATTGGGATATGCAGTAAATAAAAGAGTACTTTTTAAAGTTGGTCCAAGCTTCGGGAAAATTTAATTTCCATCTTCAGAGAAGAACTTTTGTGAGGTTGTTCATTTAGATCTGAATTATTGGACATTTTTAGTAAAAACCATGAAAACGTTTTATTTATTTATTTATTTATTTATTGATGCCAACAGGGATACAATCAGGTAAAAGATACCCACTGGAGTATCCACATAATACATTTAACATGATAAAACAATTTAAGCTTCTACATATGTAACAAAACAATACTTAAATAAAAGTAGAACTAAATAATTTACATTAACTTGTATTCCGCACTAGATCGTCAATAACAAAATTACTCATATACAATTAATAATCCATTAAAGAATTTTTGGAAAAAAATAAAAATCAATCACCAATCACTTTTAACCTTACACATCTTTTAAAATGTTCACTTGTCGCAGGGACATTGAGAAAAAGTCAACATTAACAGACACATTGCTATTTCTCACAATCCTACATAATGGCGAGTGTTGAGCCGAATAAAAGTGTATCTAAATGGTATGAAAAATAGTTCAGTTGTCCTTAGAGACCTCTGGGGGACATTAATATGGACTTGTTTAAGAATATCTGGACTTTGTACTAAGTTATTAAAAAGTTTATATAAAAAGAGTACATCAGTACTTTTTCTTCGATTAGCCAGGGAAGGTAAACGGAAGTGATTTCGAGCCAAAGTAATATCGTTGTTAGAAATATTAAGATTTTGTTTTTTTTAATAGGTATTTAATGAATTTATTCTGAATGTTTTCTAACCTGTCAACATAGCTTTTTTGCCTGGGGCTCCAAACAAGACTGGCAAAGTTTAGTCTGCTCGCAACAAAGGAATTGAATATATAAATTACTGCTTTAATATTGTAAAAAGGTTTACATTTTCTTATGATGTAACCTAATAGTTTGGAAGCAGCGTTGATAATAGATTCAACATGTTGGTCAAAAAGTAATTTGGAATCAAATGTAATACCTAAATCTTTTATTTTGCCAACTTTTTTCAAAGATGTATTATTTATGGAATAAGTGGTTGTTAGTTGATTTTGGTTTCGAGAGAAAGTAGTTCACACACACTTGGACAGGTTGAGAAAAAGGCCATTTTCATCACAGTACCTTCCCAAACGATCCAAATCACTTTGTAGCTTATGACAATCGTCAATGTTCATAATAGATATGTACATTTTTAAATCATCTGCGTAAAGCAGAAAATTGCAGTAATGAAAACAGGAGCAAATTTTATTTATGTATATAATAAAAAATAACGGTCCTAGATGTAGTCACAAATGTTTTAGAGCAAAACCCTGAATATTGTGAGCGATTTTTTATGTACGACTCGACCCATCTGAGAAGGCTTAAGACGTTAAACGATAAAAGTAAAACACAACACTACATTTTAAAATAAAAGTCAAAAAGTTTTTTAATTCAAATCATTCTTCCCTCAACCGACATTTTGTGCAGGATGATCCTGCGTGCTCGTTTCGTTCTTTCGTCAGATTCTGTAGCCACACTGACGAGCCATAAAATGGCGAAACGTGTCCGGGGATGAGTCTGACAAAATAAAAAGAAACTATTGTTCTTCTGAATATATTTTAGTTAGATTATTTAATTATGCACCAGCCACCACTGCTCATTACTAAAAATTATTATGTTCACTGATAAAATAAAACTCTCCTGGCAGAAAAGTAAATGTTAAAAGGTCAATATTTATTTTCCCCTGCAAACATATTTTTTTGTTTGGTGTTGACAGACATCCTATAAACAAAAAATGTTGGGGAGCTTTTTTAACAATGACCTCGAACGTCAACTTTAGGTTGCTTGACGTTATTACAAATAAACATTTATTAAACGAATGTCTGGAAGTAAAAAAGTACATTGGTATTTTTAGCAAGAGAGGATCTTTGATTAAAGAAATAGAGTGACTTGCAATGCTCGGCAAGCTAAGTTCACTGGCCGAGAAGCAATCAAGAGTAGCGATGATGTGAGTGCTTACAGACCATTATGTGGAACGTGCTATAATGATTTATTTTTTTTATGATCAGTGATAATAGAAGAGATGAAAAAGTAGAAGAGACAAAGTTTCATCAAGCGGTCTTTTTAATACTCTTTAAATTAAGTTCGACCAACAGTTGGTAATTATTGTACTCATGTGTCAAATGACAGTCAATCATAGAAAAATTAGGCAATTCAACGATGTGTCATTCACTTTAAGAAAACCGCAATTTAACATAGGGAGTTAGAGCGTTTTCACACGGCACCATATATCGCGCGCGACAAATGGTCGCAATATTGCTTTTACACCAAATTATGTGTTTTCTAATGAGCCATTTTCACATACAAGCGATATTAGAGAACACATAATTTGGTGTAAAGCAATATTGCGACCATTTATCGCGCGCGATATATGGTGCCGTGTGAAAACGCACTTAGTGCCAATTTTCGACGAATTATAGTTAGTAGTTTTTGAAATATTTGCAATGTACCAGACTTTCTAGACATCCTGAATTATTATTAATTATATCAATGTGTGTAACTCCTACATTTCTATATGGCATCTCTAGTTCTTTTAAACAAATGTATTAATTTTTCATATGTTTCCCTTTATTATTATTATTATTATTATTATTTGCCTTTTTCACAGGTTTTTATTTTCCTGGGTTAGGGACTTGAGCACATCGGTCTATGACAAGATGGCCTGCCCGTTGTTGAGGTTGTAAACCTCTAAATCTTAAGTTTCGCCTAAAACTCTACGGACTATGCTGCACGTATCTAGCAACACAGACTTTTGTATAGGTAAGTATAGATCTTCATCTAGACCCAGTTGCTCTAGACTTTTCTTTATTGTTTTAGGTATCTCGCCGGTCGCGCCGATGATTATAGGTACTATCACCACCGTTTCCATATTCCACATTTGGCGTATTTCGTCACTCAAAGGTAAGTATTTATTTATTTTTTCAGAGTATGTTTTCTCGATATTGTTAGGTAGTGGTACGGCGAAATCAACAATAAACGTTTTCTTTTCAGCCATGAGGGTAAGTACTAAATCGGGGATGTTGTTCGTTATTGTGCGATCTGTGATTATTTTTCGATTCCAGTAGAGCCGTACTTCATTATGCTCACATACTGGCGGCGGCTCATATTGGTAATATGGTGTGTGCTCCGTCAGGCCTTGGTATTTCTTCCGTAGGCTTTGATGTACAATTTTTCCTACCCTGTTATGCCTGTCCAGGTAAGCTTTAGGCGCAAGCACCGAGCATCCCGCAACTATATGGTCTAACATCTCGTCACTTTGGTTGCACATGCGGCATTTCACGCTGTCCTGGTGTTCCCTTAGGATATTTCTTCTATATACTTTAGTTGGAATGACTTGATCTTGGATGGCAGCGATGAATCCTTCCGTTTCCAGAAACAAATTACCACTTCTAAGATATGCCGTAGATGCATACCCGTCGATTTTTTCATTTCCGATTCTAGCTAGGTATCTTCCGTAAAGCGGCTTGCTTCTTCACTGCTCTAACTGTTGTTCCGGTGTAGAAGTCTCTTCCATTGGGTGGTAACCTATGTCCGACAACCTAAGGGGCGTAGCCTTTTTATCCGCTCTAACCACAGCACGGTGCATCTCGCTGGTTCTTGCTTTAGAGTGAAAGTATTCTCTTAAGTTATTAATTTGTTTGGCATGTCTCTCTACTAGGTCGGGGATACCTCTGCCACCTATTTTGCGGGGCAGGTGAAATCTCTCCACAGAGGACCGCGGGTGGTGTGCTCGGTGTTTACGGAACTCTTTTCTTGTTTTTATATTGAGGCTGTTGAGTTCCGTCGTGGTCCATTGGATGACACCAAAGCTGTAGGTGATAGCAGAAGTGGCGTAAGTATTAACTGCTTTTGCAGTGTTTCTTGCTGATAATTTCGAACGTAGGATGGAGCGGAGTCTTTTAAGGTAAGTATTAGTGGCTGTTTCCTTTGCTGTCTTGTGGTCAATACCCCTGGCTTGCAGGTAGCCCAAGTATTTGTATTTTTCGTTCTCCTCCATTCCCTCCATTGTCCCCTGATCCGCATTAACCTCATAGTTTTCATGCTGTATCCATTTGCCTTTTACCATTCCACTCATTTTGCATTTGTCTAGGCCGAACTTCATTTCGATATCCGAACTAAAACGTGCTACGCAAGAGAGTAGGTCGTGCAGGTGCTTTTCTGATCTTGTATACAGTTTAAGGTCGTCCATGTACCATAAGTGGCTTATTGATCTGTTTGATTGTGGGAGGGCATAACCTTTTTGTTGTTTGTTCAATATTGTTGTTAAAGGACGTAGTGCCAAGCAGAACCAGAGAGGACTCAGTGCGTCACCTTGAAATATTCCACGTTTGATGTTAACTGTGCCTACATCAACCACGTTATTATTTGCACTGATCATAAGTTTTGTCTTCCATTGAGACATAGCGTGACTTAGGAGTGTACAGATGTGGTTTTCTATTTTGTAGATCTCCAAGACTTCTAAGAGCCAAGAGTGAGGAACGCTGTCAAATGCTTTTTGATAGTCGATGTAGGCAGTATGGAGGGAGCCGTTTGTTCGTTTGGCATTGGACATTATCACTGAGTCGTGAATTATTATTATTATTATTATTATTATTATTATTATTATTATTATTATTATTATTATTATTATTATTATTATTATTATTATTATTATTATTATTATTATAAAATATATACTTTAATAAAACCTGATCTATATTTTAAACATTCAATTTATAAAATCTCCGCATCCATAATAAACTCAGGGTTTTCCATTAACTATTCTTCAAGTTATAATAACAGTTTATGGCCTTATAGAATGGTAAACACAAATGCATAGAACAGGCAAAGAATGGACTCATTTTGTTGCTTTTATTATAACTTCGAGGCGGTTAAAATAACGACCCATTTAATTTTTATTTTTTATATAATGCACGTAAAACGTGTTCGTGTGATCAATAAATTATAAAATAATAATTATAAATAAATGCAAGCGAAACCTAAACAATATATTATACTGGGAACTAGCACGAAATTACGTTAAAGTTTTTCCTTTTATTTAGGTGAGTCGTTTGATACACGAGAAAAAACTAACCATAACCAAGTATAAGCTAATAACATTATTTTAAAACTTATTTTGATTTTGGCTTTTTGGATTTGCATAGTGCAGTGCTTGTCTTGCGCTGCAAAATAAAGCTACACTATATTCGGAACACATGATTATTGAAATGCGATAGCTGAATGCAGTTCTGTGTCGATCGCATCGAGCGTTTTGTGGTTAGGTTATTGTTTAGTATCGGTGCCAGTTGAAAATAATAGGGTTGGTTGGTTTAAGGCAGGGGTCAGGCGTTCGGGCCAAGCTTACTGCACTGCAGCTTAGTGGCTTATTGTGCTTCCCTATATTTTTCCAAATTATTTGTTCCTTTTATAAGGTTCAATAAATTTCTACCAAGTTTATAATGAGGGAGATTATCCCCACACATTGGATTTCTCCGAAGATTTTGAATCTTCTTCGAGTCAGTGCTTCGCAGTTATATATGATATGAGAGGCGGTTTTGTCCTCTTCGCCGTAAAGTCTGCTTTCAATGGGACCATCGTAAATTCCTATTTGACATAGGTGTTTTTTAAAGTGACAGTGGCCTGTTAGTAGGCCAACCACTTGTTTTAGTTGGGTGCGCATTAGAAGTAACATTCTAGTTAATAGCTTTTTGAAGGGTTTCCCAATTGTGGCCCTCGCTTGGATTTGACCAGGAATCCTGTTTTATCGGGATAGATGTTCTTGTTGCGCCCACCTGTCTGATGTTGCTTTGATTGCCTGTTTTGATATGCCAAAGGCGGGTTCAGGGCTCCTGAGTTGTTGAGATAATCCGGCTCTAGCCAGTTTATCGGCTTTTTCGTTGCCCGCTATTCCCGAGTGACTAAGAACCCATAGAAGTTCTACCCCTAAATAATAGGGAACAAACATGTTTAGAAACTATTCTATATGTTTTGGCGAATCAATCGTCGTCGTCAGCGACTAGCGACCGTAGAGAAATAGCTACCTTTAGAATGCAGGAATTAACTACGATGAATTGGTTATGTTATTGTAACTTTCCTGGCGGAGCAAAGGTTTTTCTGGTACAAACTGGCAAAATTGGTACATTCCATGAAAATACAAGAAAAGGGTATAATAACACCGTTAAAAATCAACTGTAATATTCTATTACGGTAGCCGTGCTTGATGGACATTCATTATAAAAATAAATAAATAAATAGCAAAAGCTGCTATAGAAATTATCACTATATTTTTCAAATTACAATGACAATTATTGTTTTCACACTGTGTCTTCCTCAGATGTTCCTAACTAGTTAGTTGGTTAAGACCTTCTGAAGAAGACACAATGTCACGGTATGTTGAAAAGTATAGTGGACATTTCTATAACAGCTTTTTAAATTTATTTATGTTTACCAACTGTAATGTTGGTAAACAAGCTTATTTTTAACTGAATGCGAAAGCAAACTTGCCCTTCACCTTATTTTGTATTAAAGAAGGTGAAGGATACGTTTGCTTTTTTTCATTCAGTTAATAATAACCCTTCTGGAGAATAGATATGATTTTGTTAAGCTTACTTTTATTTATGCTATTTATATATAAATTACTGCACAGTGCACACGGGTACAGTATTCACAGTGAGTCTTTACTCGTGCGTCATTGTTCAACGATTAAGCGACACCGTGATTTACAATTCTCCATCTTTATTTATTATAATAGAGGTAAATAAAAACAACAACATTCTATGGCGCAATACGCCGTTGCCAATGAAACGTACTAGACAGAGAAAAAAGTTGTAAGGAAGAGTTGCAGATTGATTTGACTATTTCATTTTATACTTTTTTAAAGTTTTTCCATTGACTGCCGACGTCATCGTGTTTTTTTATTATCATTTTGACTTATAATTTTTTTACATTTTTGTGCCTTGAAAATTAGTTCTTTTCGGAACTTTTATTATCGTTCTCTTGTGTTTCCGGTTAGTAGTTATTAATACCTATTTATTTATTGTAAAAAATGCGAACTTTTGTATTGTATGTCACAAAACAAATTACGGCGGTGGCTAAAGTCCTCTAAATGAAGATGTGCTAAAAAAATTAAATATTCATGTATACTGTGTCGATAAAAATATTGTACAAAGTGCTTTTAAACGATCAATTAAATGTAACATTGGTTTTGAACTAGACCTAAATTTTTAATTCAAAACTTTAAACAACTTTTAGTAACCCGTGCATCGGGACATCTATTATAATATAGATATATGAAATTAGAGTTTGTTTTGTCCACATTTTATCGATTTGATCCGTATGATTTTAATGACGTATAAGTTATGACGCCCACTGTGAATACTGTATCAGTTTTACGAAATACATATATTTACAAAAGAAGTTTGGCTTACAGGTCATTTAAACATAACTTCGTCAGCACAACATATGAGAGGGATAAGAGGCTCGTAAATACCCTTTTACATCAGCACTATTGTTGATTTACCTTAAAGTTTTTTTTTTGGAAAAGGCCGAATCTGTTGGATATTTAAATTACGAAAAACACCTACACAACTCTTAGTTATTAAAACCAAGACGGTTTACAAATAAAGTAACAAAATCTAAGGAAGACATTCAGAGAGATGGTAAAAAATGTTCAAACATATTTTCACCGTTTTCGACACCTCGTTCCACACTAATCAGAAAAAGATAGCTCTGTCAAGAAGAATAAAGTGAGATAAATCCCGACCATCCGTTCGATTTTTTATAGGAGAACGAAGTATACGAATGACCAGATAAAAAGAAATCGAAAGTAATTTGGGATAATTTACCTTTTAAGTGCATATATCAACAGAATGTTCGTTTCCAGAATGAAAAGTGGCTTCGCAGGAAATCGAAATGAGAGAACGACCCGATCTCTCTGACATAACCTCATTAGAGCCGGTAAGAAAACGTATATAAATTCGAAGATTCGATTCAGATCAAACGGCTTTCGCGTAATAGTTTTGTGACTTTTCGTAAATCAGGTGTTTTTTGTAATAGTAGCGAACAGCTTTTTTGTCTGTTTCACCGACTTTTAAAAAAATAGACAGCGAAAGATTTACATTCAGGTTATTTCAATAAAAGTAATATTTTGTCCTTTTTCAAAATATATAAAGGGTGACTACTAAGTTGACACTTCTTTTTTAGCTGTGTATAGAAGGCATTAAAATAAACAACATTGTCAAATACCTTTTTTCAAAAAACTAAAAAATAAGTTCATGCATTCATGTATTACACTATGGATTAAATACGGTTCTGCCTAACTTGCCCGTTGAATAACATTAAGAAAACTTCTGGGTGTAGAATGAGCCCGCAAGGGAAAGCGTTCTGCGTATAACCTCGAAGCAGCTAACGCACTCACCGTAAATTAGCACCATACTAGTTAATTGTTTTCAAATTTGACTAATTCACGTGTCACAAATTTAAAATTAACTTGCTTTAGAAAAACACACCGCAGCGTATTGCCAAATAACTCACCATCAACCCGTAAATTGTATGACTAACAAGAGATAAGACAAACAACATAAAGTATAGCAGGCTACGTTTTGATGACCAGGCCCGGATTTCGATTTTTAATTGTGTATCTCGCCTATTTTTAAGTTTTTTGAAAAAAGGCATTTGAAAATATTGTTTATTTTAATGCCTTCTATACCTGTATTTTCTTACTGTGTTGACAATGTTTGGATTATTTAGGACAGCTTACCATTTTTGATTGTTTTAAATAATATCTCAATATATACAGGGTGTGTCAGTAAGGTGTCTGTCTTAGATAGCACCTAAACTATCAAAGATAGGGAAAAAAGTGTAATACAAAAGTTAAAGGGTTTTTTAGGATACATAATCTAAAAATATTTTCTAATCTACAGGGTGGTCCTAAAAAGTGGTACTGAATAATAAAAAAGAAAATTAAATAAGACACCCAGTATAATTTTCTAGAATATGATTCAATGGAATAAGGACTTTGCAACCCTATTAAAATTTTTGAAGTGAAATGCAACGTTTCCCAGTAATTAATTTCTTTCCTAAATTTTAGTAATTTTAAGGATATCGTTAAAAAATCATAGCAACCCGTGGATTAACCCTAGGCAAGAATAATTTACATTGTAAGTACTTTAAGGTACGATATATTGATCTATTATAATGTTCCCGTATACAGAGCGTTCATTACAAGTTGGACAACTCGATAGTTTTAAAAATGCTTTATTTCAATTTTTTTAAATGGGACACCCATAATTTTTTTAGGCAAAAGAATTTATCTTTCGAAAACCGTACTTTTTTGTTAAACATGTGATATATCTAAATATCATAGTTTTTGAAATATTTTAGGATTTGTCTTAAATCAGGGTAAAAAAGGAAAGTTCGTATTAAACTATTTAGTGAAGATTGCTTTGGAACAAAAAATATATAATTTTCTTTGTCACAGCTGTCATTGCAAAATTATTTCGCTAACATTTTGTGCTTTATTACTGTTACTGTAAGTTTAGTTTTTTTAGTTTTTCGAAAAAGAAAAATATGAGTTATGATAAAGTTAGTTCAGGAAACTAAAATTTAAACAGTAATAAAGCACAAAATGTTAGCGAAATAATTTTGCAATGACAGCTGTGACAAAGAAAAGTATTTATTTTTTGATCCAAAGCAATCTTGACTAAATTGTTTAATTAGAACTTTCCTTTTTTACCCTGATTTAAGACAAATCCTTAAATATTTCAAAAACTATGATATTTAGATATGTGACATGTTTAACAAAAAAGTAAGGTTAAAATTAGGGGGGTTCCATTTAAAAAATTGAAATAAAGCATTTTTAAATCTATCGAGTTGTCCAACTTGTAATGAACGCTCTGTATAAGAGATTTAAAAAACATTATTATAGATCAATATATAGTACCTTAAAGTACTTACAACGTAAATTATATTTGCCTAGGGTTAATCCACAGGTTGCTATGATTTTTTAACGATACCCTTAAAATTACTAAAATTTCGGAAAACAATTAATTACTTGGCAACGTTGCATTTCACTTCAAATATTTTAATAGGGTTGCAAAGTCCTTATTCCATTTCCATATTCCATATTCTAGAAAATTATACTGGGTGTCCCATTTAATTTTCTTTTTTATTATTCAGTACCACTTTTTAGGACCACCTTGTAGATTAGAAAATATTTTTAGATTATGTATCCTAAAAAACCCTTTAACTTTTGTATTACATTTTTTTCCCTATCTTTGATAGTTTAGGTGCTATCTAAGACAGACACCTTACTGACACACCCTGTACATATAGTCAAATTTGAAGATTTCGCTTCCATGTTTACTGGACTGTTAAAGTGCTAGTAGCTAAACTTAAGCTTTGGAGCACTACTTACATTATGGTTTTGCTTTTTCCAGATAATTATAATAATATGTTTTATACAGGGTGTCCCAGATAAGGATGCACTCTACAGGGATCTCGTAAACCATGAAAGATAAAAAGATATGGAGATGGTTAAAATAAAAAAAAAACGTTGCGCCCTACTAAATTCTTCAACATTGTGTTTTCAAATTTAAAAAACCCGAATCCTTTTGAAGGTATTTGAGCAAAACCGAATTTTTGCAATTTTTTTTCTGACTGTAATTAAATTTTTAATCAGACGATTCGTTTTTTCAAAACCATCATCAACTTTGTTTTTTTAAATGGTATTTATTTTTTCAATGGTTTGGGTCACTTGAACACACATCTGGGAAATCGACCCGTTGCATCTTCTTATTTAAGCATCTTTTAGAAAATCAAAGAAAAAATCAGAAAAGAACGCTAACTGCTTTGAAATTATAAAGTGTAATACAATGACTTTTATAAAATTTTAAAAATACATATATATTAGTATTATATATTACCAGGGCGGGTGGACGCAGAATTGAGGGACGGGAGGGGTGATCATCCCCCTTTGCCCTCCTGTGGTTACGCAACTGGGTATAGGACAACTAAGAAATATTATATAGTCATTTGTGACTGCAATTTCCAACTGTTGGGGTTGATTTAGTCATTAAGGCTCCACATTTTTCTCAGTACAGGAAAGTAATTCACAAAATTAAATTATGGTTCTAGAACTATAACAAGTTCAGTTCCAAAATTACTGTCAGTGGCTCATCGCATTCATATCGATAGCAGCGGGTTATACCATGAAAATAAATATTCTGCTCTATTAGAATTTCAAAAATATATTGGAATTGTGTCCTCTAATTTCGTACATTGTCTATAAAAGCGATGACACTGACAGTAATTTTGGACTTATAGTATAGGTTTTAAATTTTTAACAGTTATCTGCAACTAGATCTTTTACATAAGGCATAGCCTCTACTAGATTTAGCTTAGATAAGCTTATTAATAAGATTTTTACCGACATGTAGGTGTATTTGACCTAAAAAAAATTAAAACCGGAATAAAAATAAAAACCTAAAAGGCTTTTCCCTTGCATGTTTATGTTCCACATAATGCTTTCCGGTCATGAAAACGAACTACCACACATATTTTCCGAGAAATTTTCCAGGCTAGCTCATTACGTTTTAAATTATCCGTGAAAAGACCTAATTGCCTTTCCAATTATGATCGCTTTAAATTCATTTTTTATTAAAGTTATACTTCATAAATTTATTCTTTCCCTTTGATAGGTATAAGAATAAAAATCCGGAAATAATTCTAATTAAATGGCTTTTGTTACCGAATAGCGCGCATCCTGATGGGTACTTTACTGCGATCAATTTTGTAATCTGCGAATTGCATTAGACTGTTATGGCGAAATGCAATATGTCGTTATCTATACTAGATGTGTGACGTACCGGTGTTTGACTATTTCTTTATTTCACATTTCTAGTAAATTGGTCTTCTGCATCGAGGTGATTCGCGGCGTTAAAGCACTTGTAAAGTAAAAACCTTACCTCCACTTTTTTAAATTGTAGAATAATTTATTTGTGCCCAGACTGTATGATAAATTGTATGTAATACAAAAATATATTTACTCCATTGAAGAAAACAATATAGAGGTTATTATTTGGGCCATATTTTTACATTATTTTCTTCAATGGAGCAAATATATTTTTGTACTACATACAATTCATCTCAGTCTGTGCATACATAAACTATTTTACAGTTAAAAAATTGGAGATTAGGTTTTTACTTTATAGGTGGTTTACGGCCTCAATAATAACAACATTTATTGAAGAGCCAGCCCCTCCATTTTAATCATGGCTCATAAATTAACAAACTGGCAAGCTACGAATAACAACAATATTCTTGCAAAAAAAATTAATCTATACTAGAATCTAAACTATGACCCAAACCGTGGCGTAATAAAACATTAAAAAATAATTAAACCCATTTCTACATATATTTTAAACATCCCGCCATCAGGTTATTCGCCTGACATGCGCAGTGTGTTTGCAATAGTGTTAGGAAATAGACGCGAGTAACAGACTTAAACATTTGGTTATAGTTATTTACGATATAAGTGTTGTAAAGATTCATATTACAACTCGAGATGTTAAAGTTGTCAAACGAGGCGTCAGCCGAGTTTAATAAAACATCGAGTGTAGTAATATGAATTTACAACAAGAATATTGTACAAAATTTTATCTACTTTCATCTATGAATAAAAATATTTGGCAATAGGCATTTTTAAAAATAAAAATGCACCTGCTATTAAGTTTACTAATCAAGTTTTTTTATGTTACCTTTCGCATAGTTACTGTTTCGCATGGTTACTGTCGAAACTTTGTCAAACAAATTCAAAAATATAAAAAGCGTTTTTCAAAATGAGCGATTTTGAAGGAAGTTTACACTCTGATATAGAAGCAGCGGCAAACGAAGCGATCTCAAGTTTAGTTCCGACAAAATCCAAGGCGCGGTATGAGTTGGAGTATCAGAAGTTTGAAGATTAGTGCAAAACTAACAAAATAAAGTAGGTGTCTGAGAAAATCCTTTTGGGTTATTTTTCCGTAAAGCAATGGTCCCAGAAACCATCTACACTATGGACTCACTACTCAATGTTGAGAACTATGATTTCAGTCAAGAAAAATCAAGATATAAGCAGATTTTCTCAACTAATCGCATTTTTGAAAAGAAGTTCAGAGGGTTACATGGCCAAGAAGTCCAAAGTTTTCACAAAGGAATGCGTATGTAGGTATGTAAGTTTCTTAGTACTGCAGATGATGAAACATATTTACTTATGAAGGTTGTTATGATAATCGGCATTTTTGGGGCTTGTCGGTGCGAAGAACTAGCTAAGTTAATGTTGGATCATATTGAGCACAATGATTTGTGTATAAAAATTGTGATTCCATTCTCGAAAACCAAAATTATGCGAGAATTTGTTATAACAGAAGGAAATGGGACAGGTGTCAACTGTTTAAGTAATTTTCGAAAGTATGCTAAACTTCGTCCTCTTAATGCAACTCACAGGCGGTTTTTTGTATTCTATGGAAAAGGAAAATGCACCTCCCAGCCTGTCGGAATTAATAGTTTTGGAAGTATACCAAAAAAGATTGCAACAAAACTTGGATTGAATAATTCCGAAGGATACAGTGGACATTGTTTTAGGAGGTCCTCAGCCATCATTCTAGTTGATGGTTGTGCAGATATGCAGATGTTAAAGCGTCATGGGGGCTGGAAATCCTCTTCTACGACAGAAGGCTACGTTGAGAATTCTTTAGAAAATAAGAAACAAATAGCAAAGAAGATCATGGGGTCAGACACGGATTTAATGATTGGAAATTTAAACGTAAAGGGCTCCATCACATCCACTTCTGGTATACACATTTCTAACTGTAAAAAGTGTATTATTAATGTTTCTAATAAACCTTAAGTGTTATATTTTAATTAATAATTGGTAATTAATTTTATAATTGTTAATAATAAATCATTCTTCTAAAAAGTGTGGTTTTATTTAAAAGCAAAATTTTAATAAAACAGTTTTTTTTCCATTACAGCACTAGTGCTGTAATAGATGCCCTTACAAAACGATTTACAGAACTGTAAAATTCATATTAATAAATGAAAGTAGATAAAAAATATTACCAACTTATAACATATAAATTAAACATTTCTCATATCTATGAACTGTTTTAATTTTTAAAAAAAACTGGGCACCACTGAAAAACACATTACCTGTGGAATTTAATAGCACCTAAGCGGCCCTACATTTTTAAAGTGCCATCGATCATTTAAAAGTTATAATACAAAAAACTTTAATACGGAGTGCTTTACCTCTTATTCCGAGGATGAAAGGAAGTCAGTGAAATTCCCCGTTTTTAGAATTATTGTGAAGAGGCTAACTTTTTCATCCCACGAGAGTTATGGGAACGTTTTATATTTACGAGAGGCACAAGAGAACTTTCGTTTTTCCTTTTGATATATTTTTTTTAACCTAATCTTCCTTAACTTCATCTCACTTGCCTGCATTAGGTTTATTTTATTAGGAAGGAACTCGCGCATTGTCGTGAAAAAGTGCGTCATATTTGTGAAGAAAACTAGAACTTTTTGATCAATCCATTGCATAAACCAGGGGCGGCTTGTGAGTTTCCTACTATTTTAACAGAAGATAAAGTAACCGCTACAAATATATCATTATTGTTTACATTTGTTTTCTATAAAAAAACCTCAGAAAAAAATATAACAAAGGAAGCGATCAACGATATAAGAGTTTTGGACTTGCATTGTCTTTATTTGTTTTACATCACAACGTTTCAACTGGTAAGTATCTCCAGTCGTCTTCAGGTGAATACAGTATTAATGTGCTTCGACCAATTAACAAGTTTATTTGTCTTCTTTCTCTATTTGTCATCGTGGCTGTCAATGACATTTGAAGGGGATGACGAAGCAGATGGATTTTAACGTTTTAACCAGAAACACCTCTATTCATATAGCCTATTCACTAATAATTTAGAGCATTTGAAATTTCTTTGAATAAAATGTTTAAAAAAAAAACTTTAGGTGATAAAATAATATTGACGGAGACTTAAAAGGAGTTAATAACCTTACTAATAATAAATCTTTATAAGCATCAGTAAAAAAGTTATATTAAAAAATATAAAGAGGATTTTAAAATTTTATTACTTTGAAAACAAAGTTTTTCGGCAAACTTTGTTAATCTCATTATTTTTTCCTGGTTAAATATACTGCATAATGAAAAGAATAACCAAAAGAATTAAAACTTACTAAACTTCTCAAAGGAATTACTTTTTTTATCTAAAAATACGTGCAGATTCAAAGCTTACACAAGGATTACACAATTACCATAGTGCAATTAAATTATTAAAATAGAGGAATTAAAAAGGGTCAATTATAATAGTATACTTATTATTAAGAGCCTTCCAATTTTTCAATTAACAGCGTGAAACGCGGCAACGTTTCCCGACTTGTATAATTGAAAATTTTATACAAAAATTTTACTAAGGGGTTCACAAGAACTTCTAGTTTGGCGGATAATATCTACCTGATTTTTTTTTTTAAATATCTTTTTAAAATTTATTTTAAAGTTTCAATTATACAGGTTCAACTTATATCATCCGCCATGCAGAACATAAAAATAGAAATATTACGGCTATTCATATTAATTTCTTATTTTCCATTAAAATTACAAATGATACCCCGATAATAATTTCAAAATCTCTACTGACGCCGCTCCCCCCTTCATTCTGGTGAAATTCGTTAATATTTTCTATGTAAAAAAAGAAATTTTATTGCCATCGCCAGACGGAGGTACAATATGCACTATGTGGTGAAAATAAAGTATTTATTCATGATGACTTATCGACCACTGTTTGATCTTAACCAAAATCACGAGGAGCGGAGCGACGAGGGATTTAAGACGCAATGGCTATAATACTATGGTCAAGGTATACCTCTACCCTGACCGCAAATACCACACTTTGTCGCCAAGATATTTCCGTCTTCAATCACAATAACAGTTCTATCTATTCCTTCATAGGCGTACTATGCACACCAACCCCAACCATCGCCATAGGTCTACTGTACACAGCAACTTTAACCAACCTAGGCTCTCTACCCATTTCCAATATCAACCATGAACTTCAACAACCATAGGCGTACTGTGGACGCCCACTTTAAGAACCATATTTCACTGGTTGACTCAATAATATATAAAATTAGGCCTAATGGAGAATACTGTAGGGCAACACGCAATACGTACTCTACTTTTTCCATGACCCTTACTAATAAATTAAAGATAGGTTTATAATTTATAAAGTATCCAAACGCAAGATAAATAAATGGCACGATTGGAGAGGCTTAAGGCCAACTTGATTGTTATATGTACTAGGCATCATAACGCACTTTTGCGTGTTTTTATGATGCATCATAACGCACAGTTGTGCGTAAGAATGGATTTACTTAGAGTGCACTGTAGGTAAACAAGGTTTACTAATATAGGAGTAGAAAAATAACTATTATATCAAGGATACAGATACAAAGTTTAAACTTGTTTTTTCAGTGATAATCCATTGATTTTTTTCTAGCTGCTAGAGTCTCCAATATCTTCTGAGTAATAGTTAAATTATTAATTGTAGTAGTATTTATTTACCTTCGAGCCATAGTTTTGAATCACTGGCATGAAGTTAAAGGCAGATGCTGTAGTTTTAATGAAAAATTCCTTTACTGATTCCTTGAAACTCAATTTCGGACTTCCTTACTCTACTTCTTATTGTATTATATTATTTAACTAGATACAATATGTCGTTATCTAAGCACATTTTCTAAACAAAACAGGTTGTGAATCTTAAATCTAAAACTTTAAATAAGATCAAATTCTCCAGATGCCTCACATAAGGAATTCAAAGCCTGCACAAAGTTGCGCTGTTGAAAACTTAAAACTTGAATGTAATTTCCTACTCCATAACTAAGGAACTTCAGTTCTGGCATAATTTTATAGACTGCATGTACTGTTATTAATATTATTTTAAAGTCTTTTAGTAAAGTTTTTAGAATAACAGTAACTAATTTTTTAAGGAATTTATTTTCATGCTTTTATGATTTATACATATTATACTTTAAAATTTCTGTTTTATTATTTATTATGAAAAATTTAAAAAGCAACTACTGATAATTAATACCGTATAGAAACCAAACCAAGAGGAACGGTCCAATGTAAAAATGGTACTCATAAATTGTGGACGGCGTCCAAAGCGGTAACGGGTTACGTCAAACGTTGTCTGTAATAAATATTGAGCGAGCGCGAACATCCGTCTAAAATCATTTCGCTTCTTGGCATTTACGTCCAGGCCTGGACTCACGCTTTGGCCTATTTACGGGGGATGTCTATGTTTACTTAGTTTATACTACCACTGTTAACTACAGAGTGATTGCTGATATTTTGCCTTACTTAAATTATTTTTTCTTAGACAATAAAAAAACTTTTCTTACCAAACTCTACTAAAATATGTGTAGTTTTTACAAGGTCACATAAGAAAGGAAAGTCAAATTTAAAATTATTTTTGATGAATAAAAATGGTGTACCTACTCATAATACATTGACATTTTATTTGACAATGACATTACCAACTTATATTTTATAAATCACTTAAGACGGCAGTAATAACTATAATAGTCACACGTTGTACCGGGTATTTATTGTACCGGGTGGCCAAATAAGAAGGGACTCCGGCCATATCTCAGGAATCATATGTCACAACGTTTTAAACACAAAAAAATCATTACAAAATCGACCAAGCAAAATCGCTGGTTCTTAAAATTGCCGCTAGAGTGCGTTCAACCTATGACTAAGAAGATTATAGCATTTTTATCCATAATACAGGGTGATTTCTAAGTTGATACTTCTTTTCTAGCTGTGTATAGAAGGCATTAAAATAAACAACATTTTCAAATACCATTTTTCAAAAAACTCAAAAATAAGGTACTTACATTCATTTATTACACTATGGATAAAATACGGTTCTGCCTAACTTGCCCGTTGCATAACATTAAGAAAACTTCTGGGTGAGCTGGGAAAGCGTTCTGCGTATAATCTCGAAGCAGCAGCAGTCACAGACTATCGACCCATAAATTGCATAAGACAAAAACAACCTAAAGTATAACAGGCTACGTTTTGATGACCAAGCTCGCACTTAGATTTTTTACTTCTGTATCTCGCCTAATTTTAAGTTTTTTGAAAAAAGGTATTTGAAAATGTTGTTTATTTTAATGCCTTCTATACACAGCTAAAAAAGAAGTATCAACTTTGGAATCACCCTGTATATGCCAAATAAAGTTGTCAAAAATGCAGTTTTACCTTTTATACGTTATAATTTTGCTTAAATATATTTTGATTTAACTTGTAAAATTAACTGGGGAGAGGAGGGGGAACCTTTTTTTGAAAGAAATATTCCTGTTTGCCTTAACCAAATTTAACAAACTTGGTTTTATTTAAAATATCTTATCGTATAGTAACGTTTAAACATTATTATGAGTATTTTAGTTGTATTTGCGCATTCATCAGATTTCTAAATTTTCTTGAAAAATTGTATAACTAATTCTGGTGCAACGTTTGGAAAATTCAATTTATTCACCATTATTTGAACTGTATTAGTTTATGCGGTCCGCATAAATAGTAAAATAAACACATTTTAGAGATGTATAATCCTTTGTGGCCAAGTTTAAACTATCTAATTTCCTCAATGTTTACTCTTGTACAAAAACAGAGAAACACGTAAGTCCCACTTGGATTAAAAGTACATAATAGCACTAATGACGCAACTTTTTGTCCTGTTTCATGTTTGTTTTCTTCTCCATGAGCTTTCTCTGGACATTCCACATTACTTCCGTCTGTGAAATGCGACCTCGGCTGTTATAAAGTTGTTTCCGAATCTTAATGGGGTTTATAAAACCGTCAGTTTCCTATAAAAACCCGTTTGCATGCAACACTCTTTAAAACAAATATTTGCCATTCCAAACAGTATACGGGGTTATCCAAATTAAGTGTCCACCATCAGTGGCGGCTCGCGATCTTAAAAAATGGTGAAGAGCTAGGTAGTAGGGCGGGTACTTAAATAAACATTGACTAAAAACCCGTGTAACAAAACGTCTCTCTTATCCTCATCTGTCCAAAGACTGAATGGAGTTTCCAACAAATTACAAATTATGTCATTAATTGGGTCATTTACAAAACACACAACTAAGTAGGTACGTACACTACTGAATTAACTGAAAATAAAAGCAAAACTTTTAAATCACACAGTAAATCATGTAAAAACGATATCTATAACCATAAGTTTCGCGAGGCCTCAAAATAAATACCTTAAGGTTGTGTGAACCAATGCTAGAACAATGGTGCATACGACTGATCTATTTTTAAAATGCCCTTCATCATAATGCAAATTGTTACATGATGTTTGCGTGACTGACGTCACGTAACTATGGCAACGGTAAATATCAAAGCCATGTTAGACGTTGGGTCTTCACTTGCTTTGAGCTAACGGACATGGTCGGCTGGGGCGCGCCAAAATGCACGAGTGTTTATAATTATTGTCCATCGGAATTAACGGTGGCCCTATTATGCAAAGCTACATTCAGATTAAATTAATATTATTAATTCGAACATAATTATTTTTTAAGGGCTAAAATGGTAGCTGTATTGGTACAATAATATTTAATATTGTCGAAAAACTTTCCTCCTATTTTTTTTTGGCCCCTTCACCTACTTCACCTGACGAGCCGCCACTGTCCACCATTGGTAACTTTATCATTATTAAAGACACACCATTATTTAAATAGGTAAACTAGTAATATTTTTGCAGCTCCTTAAGATAATTGAGGTTAGAAGTAAACTTATAAAAAAATTAAATTGAAACCCCTTTGGTTATATTTTTATCTAATAAGACTTTAAATTTAAAATAAAAAAGCTCATAACGTAGATATTACAACTTCTAAATATTAATAGTAACGTTGTTATAAGTTCATAGGTATTGTGCAAAATAATTTGTAAATTTACTGCTTCAGTTTGGGCTTTATAACTGCTGAATTTTCATCCTAGGAAAAATTTATAATAAACTTTTTTATTTAGAATTTATTGTTTTAACTAATAAAAATATAATATACAGGGGTTTAAGTTTAAAAAAATTGTATTTTAATTTCAACCTCAAAAACACGATGTTCAGTTGTTTTTTTCATTGTTGTATGTTAAATAGCAGAAAAAATACTACTAGTTTGTTAATTAAAATAATGTTGTATCTACATTAATAACAAAGTTGCCCATGGTGAATGGATATTTAATTTGGATAACCCTACATAGTAAATAAGGTCTAGACGATATTGAAAATTTAATATCGATAACAAACTTACAAAATAAGTGTTTTACACTTAGAGCCTTGAAAATTCAAGGGCTTATGAAGGTTCAGTATTTTTTTAGAAGTCACTTTTGAGAGTGGGAACATTTTTAGAGCCAGGATACGTTTTTTTTTATGTCCTGGATCCGCCACTGCTTATTACTTTTTTTTTTATGACACCTGCACTGTAGGAAAAATCCTTTAAAGCGCTCTGGGAGCGGTGCGTGTGCGAAGAAAGCGATTAACGTTGGTCTTGAAACGTTGAAGATTGTATTCATTGGGAAACACGACCTCAGGAAGATCATTCCACAAAGATGACGTTCTCCAGATGAAAGAATTCTTGAACAATGAAGTTCGAGGAGTACTAAGCTGAACAACATATGGATGAGCGGCAGTGGTTCGCCGTGTATTTCTGTTTTGCATTGCTCTAGGTGGAATCAAGTGGGCAATGTCAGTCGAATACCTGCCATGGAAATATCTGTAAAAGAGAGCCAAATCACCAACCTGTCTTCGATGCTCCAGGCTATCGAGGGTCTTGGTCAGCTCGGGGTCGCCGATCAGACGAACGGCTCTGCAATGTTAACCTTTTTGGAGAAGACTGCTGCCTTGGTTTTCTTAGCATTAAATTCGACTTGGTTACTGTCACCCCAAGCCAAGATTTCTTCCAGATCATTGTTGAGGCGCAATACTTCATGCTGCCTGCGAAGATGTGCGTCGGCAGCGGATGTTTGGGGAGTCAAGGTAAAAGATGAGACAAGTGTGCTGTCATCAGCAAAGCTATAAATTGGATTTTGGGTTTTCACTAGAAGGTCGTTAATATACAGTAAAAAGAGGGTAGGCGATAATATAGACCCTTGAGGAACACCGGCATTGATGGTGAAGGTGTCTGAGAGAAACCCGTCAATCGCCACTTGCAGAGAACGGTTCTTAAGGAAGCTGGTTAACCATAAACAAAATCCATTAGGCATACCGTAGGATCGCAATTTACTTAGAAGCCCATCGTGCCAAACACGATCAAAAGCCCTAGAGATGTCCAGTGTAACAGCCCAGGATTCTCCATGATGTTCGATGGTGTTGCTCCAAAGATGGGTGACATATGCCAGAAGGTCACCTGTTGATCTGGACTTACGAAAACCGTATTGATGGTCGCTGATAATGTTAAGCCCTTCCAGATACTTTAGGAGTTGTTGGTTGATGACCACTTGATTAAATTAAAAGCGTAACAATTTTCTACTTTTTTTTTACATGTGATCCACTGGAGAATGGCTGTATCTTCAAAACATAATTCTGCTATAATTTTGAGGTTAAAAAATATTAAGAAATATATGACTAAAGAAATCATTGGAAAATATTTTTAAGTCTCCTGGACTATAAATAAAATTTCTCAAATTAAAATAATGTTATCGATTACTAGTCACAAGGGTTCAATTTGTTACCCTGCCTATCTGCAAAATGTTTAAAATAAGACTGTAAAATAAAAAATCCATTGGCGTGAAAAAAGGAACAATTTACATATTATCATGTATCTCTCAGGATTTAGAGTTGTGTGAATTCCTCCACAGAAACCAGGAAGAGGTTTACATTGTGGGGTAAAATACAGGACATTAGTCAATTGAACCGTGTTGCGGTTAACCCACTGGGCCGAAAACATCTATATACCAATTATATACATATAGCGTTCTACTGCATTTAACTGTATATTGATTGATCTACTTAGTGCTGCATTTGAATAATGTAATACATAAAGATGGAATTTCCATAGATTTTCATGCATTAGCAGACAAAGGCGGTCTGCTCGCACGGTAAAAATGCATATCGATTTATTAAGATTGTACAGAGCAGAGCTGGACAGGCCTAAAGGGCTTAGAAATTAAAAAGGGGCGTTGAATTCTTTCACGGATATTAATTCCATGGCTTGAAACCCTTTTTAAAAAGTGAGAATCTGGCTTGAATTCCTTTTGAAATCTTTCAAAGCTGTGGTGGTGGCTTGAAATACTGAAAGAGCTTTGTAAGTCACCAAGTAGCTTGTAAATCTCTTTCGACACTATGTAGGGTTGCCAGACGTCCCGTATTTTCCGGGATTGTCCCGTTTTTAAAGGGTTTGTATCGCGTCCCGGGCAAGCTTTTAACGGGACGCCATTTGTCCCGTTTTTCTCACTTGACATGAAAATTTTAAACTTGTCCCCTCCCAATTTATCTCACAATAATTGTTTTATTCCTACAATCAAACTACAACAAAAAAAAATAAAACTGTTTTTTTAAATCCGTTTGCATAAAAATGCATGGTATTGTTATCTTACGGTTTAACAGTCAATGGATTATTGTTCGATTAATAATTATGATACCTTTTTAAAGTTTTAAATATGTGAACAGCAGTTTTGGACTTGCATTGTATTTATAATCACTACGCTTCAACTGGTAAGCATCTCTAGTCGTCTTCAGGTGAATACTGTATATAATAACCATCTCCAGTCGTCTTCAGGCGAATACTGTATTATACTGTATATACAGTATTCACCTGAAGACGACTAGAGATGTTTACCAGTTGAAACGTAGTGATTATAAATAAATAAAGACAATGCAAGTCCAAAACTCTACTGCCGTTCAAGAAACGTCATTGTCTTCAACTTTTAAATATATATGTTTTAAACATGTCCTGTTTTCTTTTCTGCTTGTCTCGTGTTTTTGATTCTTTGCTAGCTTCAGTCCCGTTTTGACCTAAAACAGATCTGGCAACCCAGTTTTGCCAACCAAACGATTTAAATCGTAGTAACAGACACGAGGAGATATTTAGCACGAGGCGTCAGCCGAGTTCGGAAATTCTGCGAGTTTTATAATAATCATTCTGACACGAGTAATGTATACAATTTTAACACAAAGAATTATTAACAAAGCCTTTGATTTGTGAAAAAAATATTTCAACACTAGTGTTGAAAAAATATATATCTACACTAGTGTTGAAATTAGCATACTTAGGATTATGTTCTATATCTGGTTTCATAGTTTGTTAATAAGCTTTTCCTTTAATTGTAATTGAACTTTTTAATTTTTTCATATTTTATATGTCATAGGAAGAACTAATCCTGGATTGACTTCTAGATTAACCCGAATAAAAAATGTTAGATTTAATCAAGGAAAGATGCATTAAACATAAATTTAAAAAATCCACCCAACAAGGAAGATTTCAGTTCAAAATATTTCTATAGAATATTTAATGTTTTTATAAAAAATAGTCAAATACTCCTTATGAGATTTGAACCTGTGATCTTGCGGTCTGTAGGCCAGAACCCTATTCTTTACGCTATCGCGACCGATAAAGATTTGTTGTTTAATACATGACACTTTCTTCAGCGCGATTTGTTTTTTTTTGGTAACAGATTTTCCAGTGTATTATTAACATTTTTTTTAAATTTTAGATGGCGTATTTTCACACTCCAATTCTGACTCACTCGTCAAATCCATGATAAATGTTAAACACTTTACATTTACTTCTTTCTAAAATTTGTTCCTTTTAATAAATAGGGGTTGTCTGTCAAATTGGCACCATATGTTTAAATTAAATAGTGTAGGTACCCTGTATTTCAACAGTAGTGTTGAAATATTATTTTTCAACACAGTTTGAACCCTAAGTCAATTATTATGTAAATTATAATTTAACATACTTATTAGCAAAAATTATCTGAAATCATCATAAAAGTACCTATTATTTTACGTTACAAATTAAGATCTTAACTAACCTAATTAATGAACTATATAGGGACATGTTTTATATCGAGAACGCGTAGTATTTTTCGAAACTATGACAAAATTGGAAGATTGGCACTAATGCATTTTACCAACGCGGGCGCGGGCTGATGGCTGACGGAGGCTTAGCTTGCGAGTCACGTGTATTTGTTCTCTTTCTAGCTTACTGCCTACCGGCTCTCGCTCGCTTTCACTCGTATAAAAGCAATGCTTTTGCTTTCCCATAAGCGGTTAATGTAATGTAAAATCATTGCTTTTTAAATTCTCTTACGGGATGCTTATACAGCGATCGAGTTTACGATTAATTGGCAACGAATGCGTTCGTAGAAATGATCTTCAATGTTATACGATTAACTTTTCGGTCCTGGTTCTCTACATACGCAGAAATATTGCCGGATATTACACGGATAAAAACTTAAATATAAAGAAATAATTTTGGTTGGAGTTTGTTTTATTGCTCCCAGGGTAGGCAATGCTTTTTGGCCTATATTGTATGCACGCCACTGATATACGGCGCTTTTTAGCCAATTAATCGTGTTTTTTTTCTCATTTTCATAGGTGGTCATACGAAAACTACTATTTACGGTTCTAGTTTGAATATATCCTTCGCAGTATTCTAAAATGTACATCCTTTATCTTCAACATCCCTCTTCAGTAAATTCACTGTGTATATTTTGAACGTCCTGATGTATTTAGATTTAACTAGAACCTACTCCCGTATTTACCTAAAGGGACACCGACCTTACAAATATTTATTCCCAACGTTTGGCTTAGGATGTATAGTTTTTCGAATCCCGTAGCTTCAGCGATCGAGCTTGTTTAGTTTGACCTGACTGGCGTCCATTAAAACGTAATTTATTTTCGTTCTCAGGTGCCCTGAGGCATTTTATATCGTTTAATCCAGCCTAAGTTTTCATTCGTTTGTTGATTATTTTCAGGAAGATTTGAGTTAGTAAACGATGGAGATCATTAGAGGCAATAAAATTAGCTACAGGAATGGTTTGTTTGGGCAGGAAAATAATGACAACATTCCAGATGGCCAACGTTATTTCTCAAACGTAACCACAAAAGATGAGACCTAAATGTCGTATCTCCGAACATATATTTAACTAAATATTAGCTATGGCTGTGTACACGTTGAGTAAAATGGAAGAGAAGATACTTTGTATTACGTATAAATGCTTTTTTTTATTAATATTACTGTAGAGTTCTTTCGGCTTTCGCAATTATTAGTGCTAGTAGTACAGCTCGTGCAATATAGCTTAAGCTCTGACTTTTGGGTGCGCAGTAAACAGGTGGGAGGAGCTATCCGAGAGCTCATTAATCTGATGATCTTTGAAACGCACACTTCTGTACAATCTGTCAGAAAAGTAGGACGTTCATTGGAAAAAAGTTATTACTGTATTTATTTGTAATAACGCCTTCTAAAAGTAAAGTCTTAAACCGAGTATTGAGCGGTCAAAGCCGTGAAATAGTTTATAATTTAATACAATTTATGCAACAAGAGGCAGATACAGGAAGACCAGCAATTGAAAGATTCACGAAGGTGTTTCAGCCGATACAAAGTTTAGTCTAAGCGCAATTAAACGAATTAAGCAGGAAGCCAAAAATATCGAATCCGGAGCAGTTAAATCTTTTTCCACGCCAAACAAAAAGCGTGAAAACAGAAAAAGCAAAATAGTCTTGGACGTTACTTTTCAAGGTGTTTTACGCAGAACAATTCACAATTTCCATATAACAGGAAAGTGTCAACTCTAGCGAAAATTCATAAAAAATTTCAAAATGGTACCAATTACCAGGGATGCCTGAACAGTTAAAGAAAAGAAATAAGAAAAATTGGATTTCGATGGAGAAAAATCAAAACCAATAGAAAAATTTTAATGGAGAAACCGGACGTAAGGCATCTCCGCATCCAATTTTTAAAGAAAATGGAGTTTTCCGTGCAGAAGGACGGCCAATTGTTTATATGGATGAAACGTATATACATTCATCACATACACACCAAAAAGCTTGGAGCGATGAAACAGACGAAGGCGTAAAACAACCTGTATCACGCACACAATACAATATAATTTACATATTAAATAGGTAAGTGTTAGTTTTGAAAAAATTTCCGATAATTTAAATTATTAAAAAAATAATTTTGTTGGTTGGTTGATTTTTGCATAACAGGGTCCAATTAGCAAACACGATTAGCAGTCACTACGGCTTTATCAATCAAATCCCACTTTTACTTTCTACGCGGACTGTACTTTACTAAAATTCGGTATTAGGTATCTCTGTCGTACACCGACTCTCCTTTTCTATCATCTGCGCATCTCAGGGCTCAAGCCACAATGCACGACCTGTAGTAGTCAATTCTACAGTGACATCCTCTTTCGGGTAGAATGGCATTTAGTCCACTATAATATTTTTAAAACCATCTTAACAAGAAAAAAGATAATAGGTACAAGTCAAAATGCCAAACAATCATTGTTTTAAAAAAAATTATATTGTCTACTAATATGTTTGGGAGCGGCAGTGACTCCATAGACTGACATTCGACCGTGTCGATTCAGGTTCGATTCCAGGAGTGGGCTTAATAAAAAAAAGTATGCTCGGAACTTAAGTGGATAAAAGAATGTAGTATGTGAATCCTAATATCGGGACCTAGAGAGAGTTGCGCCGAGGAACAAGGACCTCTGGGGGGTGTAAAAAAGGGTAAACTAGTGCATACACGTGGTTCGAATTCCACGCTAAGCTGTAGGTCCCATCTGGCTGACATTACTCAGACGATAGGGGATACAATGGGCCTTCCGCCAACCTCAGCAACACCAAAAAAATTTTGTTTGGGCATTAAAGGTCCCTGCCGAGCTCAAAATCTAGGGAGACGGCAGAATACCAACAACCAATATATTTTAGTAGATAAGAGGGCTTGTATGCCAAAAAAACATATACAAATAAATAGTAGAACAAAATAAAATTGTGAAAATGAGGTAGAAGTCGGGAAGCTGGAGATTTATTGGAAAATCAGGAGGTCTGGCAATCCTTGGCTATATACAACCCAAGAACGTTGATACCATAGACTTTTGTATGAAAACTTTCGTTTGGTTTGGTATGAACACATATTCTGTAATTATAAGAACAACATAGTTCGAAATCGTTTGAAATTTAATATTAATGCATTTCTTAAAATAATTAGTTAATTTAAAATAAGTTATTAAAGTTCTAGGAACAAAATATATTATTTAAAATTGGTATAATTAGTAACCACACTGACTGATATTTGGGGAAATGGTTGGGAAATGGTCAATAAAATAGTTGCAGAAATTCAAAATGTGTATTTAGCCAACGTTTCGACCTCTATGAGGTCATCCTCAGGGTGCTAAAAAGGGATTAAATTTATTAAGAAATTATTTGGAATGTAATGTTTTTTTTTATATTATTAACATTTAGTTTTTACTATTAATTAAAATTTCAGAATAGTTACGCTTTATAGGGCATACCTAATAAAGACATGTACTAAGGTATAAATATATATGTATATACAGGGTGTTTTTTAATTGAGTGCCGATACTTAAGGTTGTGAATCCTTGGGTGATTTTAAGAAGAAAAGTTAATAATAACATATGTCCTAAAGCTCATTCATTTTTGGGCTACAAATTTCAACAAAATATCGAAAGCAGTCTCAATGAACCGAAGAAAAAAAATATCATTTTGTTTTTAATTTTATATGCAAAAAGGGTGCATCATACGAAAGTAAGTTCATGGACCAAATTTGTTCCAAAATAAATGAGGATTTTAAATATAAGTGTGGTTTTGAGAAAAATCAGTGGCGTACCATTTTTTTCTTTAAAAATATTCAGTTCAAACCCCGTACGGACATCATTGGTAAAAATTTTAAAAAATCTTTTAAGTTAAAAAATGCTCCTTAATGATTAAGAGGTGCGTACAAAATTTTATAAAAATATCTAACAACTTACATACAGTTATGAACTTCTTTGTTCTTAATAAAATTATTGTATACATTTTTGAATAGCCACGGGGGACTGCTTCTTTTTTAAATTGTTGTTATATAGCAGTAGCCACCAGCAAATGATGTCTTGCGAATGTGCATTTTTAAGCAGAGTTGGTATTGAATATTTTTTTTTGTTTAATGGTATTTTTATTATTATTCTTTTATATATTGAAATTGAGAGGAAGCAGATGCATATTTGTATATTCGACTTTTAATTATTAGAGTGTTGTGTATATTTTATAATGTTAAAATAGGACGCACTTAAATTATTGGCTAGGTCTTGTTTTTTATTAATATTTTTTTTTGTGTTTTTGGATTTCAATCATTTTGCTAAAAAGTCTCTTTTTATTATTATTTTGCTTTGCAACAATACACGTTTGGTCAAACCTAAATTGATGCTGAAAATCTTTAAAATGTTCATTTAAACAAAAAGTCAATATAATTCAAAAACTTAAAGACAGAGCCTTAAAATTATCACACCCTGAGTTTTACAAAAAAAATCTTAACAATATTGCAACATTTTAAAAAATACACAATATTTTAAAAAATAACTATCCATACAAGCTTATCAAAAAATTATACACAAACCAATCATACATCGAATACCACATCAAAAAGAAAAAACTCTTTATCTAAAATTACCCTATATCAGAGAACTTTCAGAGAAGCAAGGAACCTAACAATGACACGGTTACAGTAGCTTTCAAAAATGAAAATACGATAAAAAGATTATTTACAAAACTAAAAACATCTACCCCTAAAGATTTACAAAGCAATGTTGTCTATAAGATTCCTTGTTCAGAGTGTGATGGGGTATAAATAGGCCAAACAAGTAGTTTCAGAACATCGTAGAAGCGTTAGACCTAACAATCTAATCAATTCAAAAGCAAAAACAGCCTTGGCAGTACATTTTGAAGATTTTTAGCATCAATTTAGTTTTGACCAAACGTCTATTGTTGCAAAGCAAAATAATTATAAAAAAAGACTTTTTAGCGAAATGATTGAAATCCAAAAGCACAAAAAAATATTAATAAAAAACAAGACCTAGACAATCTAAGTGCGTCCTATTTTATCATTATAAAATATATATCGAATATCCAAACATGCATCTGTTTCCTCTTAACAATTTCAATATAAAAAAAGAATAATAATAAACATATCATTAAACAAAAAAAAATATATATTCAATACCAACTCTGCGCTTAAAAATGGACATTCGCAAGACATCATTTGCTGGTGGCTACTGCTATATAACAACAATTTAAAAAAGAAGCAGTCCCCCATGGCTATTCAAAAATGTATACAATAATTTTATTAAGAACAAATAAGTTCATAACTGTATGTAAGTACCTGTTTAGTCCATTAAATGTGATGTTTGTTTTGTCAATTATACTTGAACTGTTTTTTTAAATACATTTTATTTATATATATATATATATATATATTTATACCTTAGTACATGTCTTTATTAGGTATGCCCTATAAAGCGTAACTATCCTGAAATTCTAATTAATAGTAAAAATTAAATGTTAATAATATAAAAAAAACATTACATTCCAAATAATTTCTTAATAAATGTAATCCCTTTTTAGCGCCCTGAGGATGACATCATAGAGGTCGAAACGTTGGCTAAATATACATTTTGAACTTCTGCAGCTGTTTTATTGACCATTTTCCAACCATTTCTACCCCCAAATATATTATTTAACTAGCATAAAAGGTTTCACATGTGGCAACATCGAAATTATTGACAGAAGACCAATCTAATGAAATGACAGTTGAAAAAGTCTAACCTAAGTTATCTGTCTATTTTTCTGCTCTATGACCAAATAAATAATGAAAAACACTTATTTTAATCAAAAATACATCAAAATAATTCTGATGTAAATAAAAATACCGACATGGTAAGTGAAAGATCGGTAACGAAGCTTGCTGCACATTTTTATCGGATGGATGTCATCGACTAATCGCAACAGTTTTCAGTTTTTAAAATTTATGGAAATTGTGCATGTTTTCAATGAGCTGCAAAAAATTCATGGTATGACCTCGGATATGACCTAGCAATAGTTTTATTGATAATAAACTTCTATATTAGAATCGAATTAACAATTTAAATGCCAAAACTATCAAATATGAGAATAGTGAAAGAGCCCATTCTTAAGGTTTATTAAACAAGTGGTATTGGACTGTGCAAAACAAAATTACACTCTGTAAATATGTGGTTTTACTTCAATGAAGTTTAGTCACTTTTCATTCACGCCCTGGGAGTTTCTGGTTTCTAAGTAACTAACTTTAACCAAGTCTTAATTACGTCACACGAGATACGTTTACAAAATGGCCTTACTGAAATTACATGTTAAAGTTTTTTTTAATGGAGTTATCTCTTTTAAGGGAACATAATTAGAAAAAGGTACTGTGTTTTCCATTGTATATGAAAGGATGCGTTGGTCCATGATTAACCAAATTATTCTTTTTCCTAGTAAAAATGTCCTTTAAAAACATTTGCTCTTTTTTTTTGTAAAATTTATAACTAACCCCAATAAGAAGAAAAGAAATAAGAACACTAAGTCTTTCTCCGCTGTTATATTAAAGAAATATTTATGAATTAAAAAATTCTCTACATCTTTCGAACGCAGAAGCCTTCATCTTCACGAGAATAAAAATGAAAAAGAAGAAATTATAGGATATCACATTAACGGAGCATCAAAATTTGTAACTTCAAAGAAACCGGTTTAATGAGTACTCATTGAAATATTTATGAATTAAATAATTCTCTACATGTTTCGAATGCAGAAGCATTCGTCTTCAGGAGAATAAATGAAAAAGAAGAAATTATTAGATATGACTTTACCGGAGCATCAAAATTTGTAATTTCAAAGAAATCGGTTCAATGAGTAGATACTCATTAAAATATTTATGAATTAAAAAATTCTCTACATATTTCGAATGCTGAAGCATTCGTCTTCAGGAGAATAAATGAAAAAGAAGAAATTATAAGATATCACATTAACGGAGCATCAAAATTTGTAACTTCAAAGAAACCGGTTCAATGAGTACTCATTAATGTGATCTCCTTAAGATGAATGTTTCTGCATTCGAAACATGTAGAACATTTTTTAATTCATAAATATTTCTTTAATATAACAGTGGAGGAAGACTTTGTGTTTTTATTTCTTTCCTTCTGAATTTATACTCCACTTTAAGTATGAACTATTTCTTCAAGTTAAAATCAATAAACCAACAAAAACTATACAAAAAACATTATTATATTTAACGTTCAAATGATTGGTAAACCACTCTGTATATTGACTGTAAATACCTTTCAGATATTTTATTTCCTGTTAAATAAAGTCTGTGTATATATTTACACTTATATAGGGACATTGACCTAGATCAAATATTTAGATTGGGTATTTATTGTAAAACGTATAAGATAAACACAACATTTTTTCCCGGTTCTTTCTTAGCCTAACGATATTTAGAACATATAATATGTGTCTGTTTGAAGGTTGAAGACAATGATGTTTCTTGAATGATAGAAGAGTTTTGGACTTGCATTGTCTTTATTTATTTTACATCGAAACGTTTTAACTGGTAAGTATCCCTAGTGGTCTTCAGGTGAACACCAAATAAGTATAGTAACTACAGCTCTATTTATACTAGCTAGATGCACTGGAGCATAACTGAGATGGGTGCAGTCATGCGTTCAGTTCGGGCGAGGTATTTTAAGTTTACATCTACTTATCAAAGGTTTCCAGATATTTCTTATATCTAATGAGGATTTATTAAAACAATCTGGGTTCTGGTGTATGGTAGCAGCTTCCTTGAACTTGTCTCAACATTGTAAGATCAGCCACATTTGCAAAGGATCTGGTAGATACAGTTTTTCCTGTATTTTTGACTTGTTGGTTTCGTCTTCGTCAGCTGGCTTCTTAAAGTGTCTCTCGAGCTAAATACCGTATTGATGTTGTTTCGTTATCCTAGTCTTCTAATTCTCTCAGACATACGGAATTTTGAGTGTTTGATGTGACTCTATTTACTTTTTTGTGCCTTTGGTCGATTCCTACGATGTTTCAATAATTTTTCAAATAAATGCATGGGGTAACTATTTTTTTATCGAGGTCGGTCTTCATGTAGTTAGACCGGTATGTGTAGGTTTCCTGTACACTGAAGTTTGGATGGTGCTACCATTTTTCTTTGCGTTGACATCTGGGAAAGGTAACCTATCGTTTCCTTCTCTCTTGCTGGTGAATTTAATTGTCGGTGTCAGACTATTAATGTGATGTAGGAATTCGTCATCGTTTTCATTTTAAATAATGAAAGTGTCATCTACATATGTCAGCCACATTTTTGGTTTCTTCTTTGCTTGATTTGTTCTTTCAGATTCAAACCATTTCATGTAAATATGTGTAGTATTATTATGTTATAATAAAATTTATATTCCAGTCCAAAACTCTTCATCATTCAAAATTTATATTATAAAGTTGTTTTAATATTACCAAAATCTTACTTCTTTCAAGAAATTTACGACTAAAATTAATCTGGCAGTAGAAAAATAATCCAATTCGTCATGCACAGAGTAATAATAGATCGGTATAAACACATGGCAGAGATGAAGAATCAGGAACTGTCCGCATAGGGATAAACCTACAGCGGCTATTTTTTTATGGACTGGATTATATATTTTAGGATGTATTGACTGGATGTGATCTTTTTTCTGGCTATGGGGGTGAAGTGTTATGTTAAGAGGCTAGGGACAATGCAAATCTTTACAGTATGTCCTATCGCGTGTTAAATATACGCTCGTGTGTCTCGGGCCTAAATTAAGTTTTTCATCAATAGTTAGTTGTTTTGGCTCTTATTTTAAAAAGTGGTTTCGTTCACAGATCGTTGCGCAAACACACAAGTTGTTTATTGATAATTTTTTTGGTAATTATTAAAATAACGTTAAAAAATACCCATAACACAAGATACAGTAAAGCAGTTCTAAAAGCTTATCTTATTAACGTATATTTAAAATGGTTTTGTTTATATTTTTTATTTCCCGGATTCAATCAATAGATTTTGCATCTTAACCTAAACATTAGAACTACATACATACTTGACAATATAAGTTCGCCATTTTCTTTGTGAGCCTGTATAAGATAAGCAGAATAATTGTGAATTAAGTAAACTGATTCTTACAAATTTAACCTTTCTAGCTCTTTAAATGGCGACTAAAACCTTTTTTATACAGGGTGATTACTAAGTTGATACTTCTTTTTTAGCTGTGTATAGAAGGCATTAAAATAAACAACATTTTCAAATAAATTTTTCAAAAAACTTAAAAATAGCCGAGTTACAGAAGTAAAAAATCTAAGTGCGGGCCTGGTAATCAAAACGTAGCTCTTTACTTTATATTGTTTCTGTCCTTTTTTTGTATTGTTAGTATGTTAGTCATGCATTTTACGAGTCGGTCGTCAGTTATTTATTTTGGCAATTCGCTGCTGTGTGTTTTTCTGAAGCTAATTTTTAATTGGTGACCCGTAAAATATGGTAAAATTTAAAAACAATGAACTAAAAAATATGGTGCTAATGTAGAGTGAGTGTCTTCAAAGTGCGGAGTTTGTGTAATGTTATTCAACGGGCAAGTTAGGCAGAACCGTATTTGATCCATAGTGTAATAAATTAATGTACGTTATTTTTGAGTTTTTTGAAAAAATGTATTTGAAAATGTTGTTTATTTTTTCTATACACAGCTAAAAAAGAAGTATCAACTTAGGAATCATCCTGTATAATTTTCAGGACTTGCAAGTTTCTTTATCGTATCGCTATCGTTGAAAACGATTCAAAATTTGAGCAAGAAATTATAATGGGAGCAAAAAGGCACTTTTTATTTACTTATCTATGTATGTACAAATAGAAACAAAGCGTTGAATAACTATTTACACTCAGATAAAGAAGTCAATTAAGGTTAACATTCTTTTTTCGCTTTAACGACAGTTGTTACATTTGAAAAGTACACAATATATTATCAGAAACAAGATATTTCTTAAATAGTAATGCAATTAAATAAAATTATTTTAAAATTAGGATTCCTAGAAATTTAATTAATAACTAACTAAAAAGTGATTAAAAGAGTGATACATCCATGGCGCCACCCAACATGTTGTCACTTTTTCCTGTTGATGCTTTACTGTTTTATTTAATGGACTGATATATATAGTAAATGATCGTCTTTTGTATGATTAATTAATGTCAATTATTATAAATGTTTTAGTTCTGAATCATATATTATCAAACGTGGAATAATGTAGGTCATGTCATCAATAATTTAGTTTACACCTACATTAGACTGGTTTATATTCAACTGTCGTATAAAGTCAAAGACCTTGATGCTGAAAGGTTACTAACTCGGTTACTATAGTAGTAGGCATCACACCAATACACCTGCAAGTAGCTGAGAGAAGACGTATATACACGGCAGAAGGGGAAAAAACTACCATCAAGAAAGCTGAAAGACAAAGAACACTAGACATGTGGCAAGAGGACTGGGACAATAATGAAACGAAAGCACAATGGACCAAAAGAATAATACCAAATATACAGCCATGGATGGAATGCCAACATAGAAACATAGAATACTATACCACCCAATTTCTGACAGGACATGGATCATTCCAAAGCTACCTTAGTAGAATTGGAGCAGCGGAAAATGGAAACTGTATATATTGTGGAGATAAAGATACCCCAGCGCACACAGTATTTCTGTGTCCAAGATGGACGATATACAGACAAGAAACTTACCTGATCTTGGGCCTAGAGCTAAACCCAAACAATTTGGTGGCAAATATGCTACACAGTGAAGAGAGGTGGCGGATCATACAGCATTTCCTTAGATGTGTAATGGAAAAAAAGGAAAAAGAAAGAAATGAAAGGCAAAGAGAAAATAGGAACCCGTAAATACGACAAGTAAGATGTAAAACGGAAAAATAGATTCAATAAGAGACCACCCAGCAGTTTGAAGTATGCTAAACCAGCAGTTCCGAGGTGCTTGGGTGCGAGGAAAGAGAGGGAAGGGTTTAGTCGGTAGGCATGTCCCTGACAGGGCATGAATCCGATACTCTGTAGGCACATAAGATCCACTCGCCTGCAGGTCTTTTGAAGATTCCTAATCCTCCATAAAAAAAACAAACTATAGTAGTTTGTACGGCAAGAGTGGATATGATGTCAATATCGCACGAGAAAGTACATTTCTGAGCGCAAATGGACAATCCATTCGGTTTTCCCAATTGATAGTTCATACCTAAATGAATGAAACCAAGGATTAGTGGTGGGTCAGTGTCTGTGTAACTGCTACTTTAAAACGGTATTCTTTAATACCGTCATGTCGTACTTTATCTCGTACAAGCAGGCAGTTACTCTGGAACTATTAAGATTTTGTCATGCGAATCGAGGGAAAGTGACAGCGACCGGCCGCTTCAGCCGTTCGTTGTAGAGCGCGCAACGGCAAACGGTATCAGAAGAACAGTATCAGTCTCGTGGCCGATGGTATTTGATCGTTGAAGGTATTTTGTCAGCCGGGGACGAAAGGTTGCCGATGGCACTGTTGCCTGTTGCGGCCGTCGGTCGCGGGTATATACATGTCGTGGGATCGTTTAATTTTGGCGGTGTGACTCATAGTTACGATGTCGGTGTTTTGCTGGTGCGGTAGCGACGGTGGTATAGTATTTTTTTTATGGACGCGGTCTCGAGGATCATTTTGGCGTGTATCGATGACGAAAGAATAAATGACTCAAGAAGTTGAAAAGCATTGTTGTCAATTTGACTAAATCATATTAACATTATTAAAAACTTAAAATAGTTTTGTACATGGGCTGAGGTACTAAAATGAAAAACTTATAATTTGTATCAGATGCTAAATTTGTTTTAATCGAGAAAACGGCTTCAGAAACCAGCAGCAAAAACTTTTAAAATAAAATAAAAAACTCACGCACCAAGTTTTGTCCAATCAGAGGAATTTTTTCCAATACATATAGCAAAAATTGCACCGAAAATTACTCTCAAAAATCGTTTAATTTAATTGACAGGCGATTTGATTTTGTCATTTATTGGTTTAAGATTTCAAGGTCAGATATAGGAATGATAGATTATTTTTTATTTTGACAAATAATTCACTTTTTTTGTAAACCTTGCACTCTGGTTCGTTCCTAAGAAACGGTTTTGTTACGGTATTTTCCTGTCGCGGTATGAAATGGACCGTTCCATATCGGTAACAGCATTTCCCACCTCTACCAAGGATTACTTGCCGTCGTGTCGAGGAGTTCGTCGTATTGCTAAGGTAGTGGTTCGGAGACCACAAGTAGAACAATGAGTAGAAAATAGTAAAAAAATGAATCTATATCTATCATCCATATATCTAATAATAAATACTAAGTAAAATTATAAATACTAAGTAAAAAAAATTAAGAGTGAAGTCTACTGATGCATTCACCATTGAATATTTTGATGAATATTTCTTATCCTTTTAGCTTTATTGAAAAAGAAGCCAAATACCCGTCCTTGGGTAGCAATTACCTACAGGTTTGAACTAAAGAAATTTTGATCAATGAATTAATAAAAGCAAAAAACGAATATTTGTGAAATTTGTCAATTTTTCAGCTTTTATTACTTTATAAATTTTATTGAAACTTGTTTAACTTTAAATTGTAAATATTTTTATGCTTCAAATGTCGGTATTTGTTGGCTGATTTTTGGATAAAAGGAAAAAGTAACGAAATATTGATAAAAAATAAAATAAATGGCGAATGCGTCACTACACCTCCTCTTAAGAGTTCTTATTTCTTACCTAAGTTGCTTTCTTCCATATGGTTAGATCAGCTTCTTTCTTCCCACGTTTTCTACCTGAAATAAAACAAAAAACAAATTAGATATTAAAATTTATTCTGTCTTGTCTATATGCAATATTTTTATGCCTGTTTAGTTTACGTTGCTAATAAAGCAAATAAAATAATAAAACTTATAATAGTATCGTAATTTAACTGCAATGTTTATTATTAAAGCAGATAAAAGCAATACATAAACAGTTAATCCATATTGAACCGAAAAAAGTTATTGAATTCTCCTTGAAAAATAATAATTGCCAATAAGATATTTATTTTAATACAAAACTTTTAGTAAAAATGTTATTTACATTATGAACATTTACGCATTATTAACCATTTTGAACTAAATTTTGAAAAAACTGTTTTCCCATTCTCATGTGATGAATTCGGTCTCATTTTAGGGGTTCTTAACTCAACTTAATATGCAGTTTTTCGCACTCGCACCGCTCCCAGAGCGCCTTAAAGGATTTTTCCTACAGTGCAGGTGTTTTATCATAAAAAAAAAAATTATGAAACGTCTCTCTGGGCGAGGATATCCAAAAAGTCTCATTTTAATATGATAAAATCATGCTCCTAAGATGCATATGAATCAGAAAAAATATTTATTGATAAGATAATAAAAGTATTTAAATTGATTTATGCGAATTCCAAAGTAAATAATATTTATATATATTACCTAGATAATCTATCGTTGACCTTATTTATGACTGCTAGGATAAGAATATATCTGAGATTAAATTATCTACAGGGTGTACTGTAAGTAATCGTAAAATGCTGTGAGAAATTTACTACTTTATTTATCTTGATAAAAATACTAAATTATTACATTAAGGTGTCTGTAATATAATAGATTTCATGTATACAATTTGAGGATTTTTTACGTAAAATGTAATTTCCGTGTGAAAATGCTTAGCAAGTAGTAAAGTTACTAATTATTTACACAACATACTGGTAAAATTACACAAAAAAATACCTAATTCTTAAAACCGGAGCGAAAATAGACAAGTTTGTAATTTTACAATATTAATTGATGAATATTCCCATAGAACCGGTAATTTGGCTCCTTAACAGGTCAGCCCGCGTACATGCTGATGCATTCATTTGTTAATCCACTTGGACCAGTTTTAATCCGCTTATAAATTAATCAACATCCTGTATATATTTTATTTATATACATATAAGTGAAAGAAAACCTAAGGCTTAACTTTCTATCAAAAAAAATAAATAAAAATAAAAAAGTTATTAGTTTTTAAGAAACAAGTGAAAACTCCAGACCATGCAGAAAATCTCAAAGTACGAAGTTGCCAACTTTAAAAGTCCATAACTCAAAAAATAATCATAAGATTACGGTATTACGGCCATGGATCCTTTTAATCAGAATGTCAAGATCTACAAAATACTAAAAATTTAGAAAAATTAGCCGAAAGGCATTTCCCATAAGCTTTGTGGGGGGTCCTTTAAGGCTGAGACACAATTAAAAAATAAGCAATATGTAATAAGAAACAGGTGATAGGAAGTAAAAAGTATAATAGAAATACTAATTCCTGTTTGTGGCTTAAATCTTAATTGTGTTGTGATTAATTTGTTTTTATGTGTCAGCATTTATTTCTGTTGCTTAGTGCTTATCGCCTAATGCTTATTTTTTAGTTGTGTCGGCCTTTCTCTCAATAAAGCAAAAATAAATGTAATTTCAAGAGGTCAAAGTCTAGACGGGTTTCTGATCTTAACAAATAAGACTAAATTTTAGAACATGAGAACAACAGAGGCAACAATATATATAACTGGTTTGTATAAAATACTACCTTGGTGTTACCTTATACCAGAGCTCAAGGTACATAATACTTGTTTCAAGGTTTCCCTCGAGATTCTCTAACGGCTGATTCATGCATACAGGCTGGCTGTACATTTAAATTTAAAAGGTTTGTTCCATCGGTGTCGTTTCGTGTTTAAGGGAAAGAAATTAAAATACCCTAAAAAATATTTTAAGAAACTTATTTTTTGTCGGTAAGACCTTATAGTGAAAGAAAGAAAATTTACTTATTGTTGGCTTACTACAACGGTCATGTAAGAAACGGTTAGTTTTTAAACTTTTCCTTCTGAAAGTTCTGTTTTATATAGAGATTAAGGTTTCGGACGCATATCGTTTTAGTTATTTATTTATGATGCAATTTTATAGGGAAACGAGTAAAAATAATAATAGTTTATAGTATTTTTCTATTATATACTTGTCTGTTCCGTTTTCCCTTTTTTAGAGCTATTTTAAATCGACCAAAATATAACCCAATGCAATAAAATATGTTTACAACAAAAACAAAAAAACAATTAAGTATTTATTTTTAAAGAGAAAAATTAAAGTAAAAATGTTAATTGAAAAATTTTTTATGAAAGAAGTGTGATAATCTATAATAAAAAAAATAGTGCGGGAAAAAACGAGCATGCTTTATTATGAATATACAAAACGGCACAAAAGAAGGAGTATTTCAAAACCTAAGCATTTACACCAAAAACTGCTCTTAGATCTACGCTCCTAAAATACATGATTTCTGAAAAAATCATCAATTTTGGCGTGGTGAGCGATATTTACTTTATTTTTAATCATGAAAAACCGAGTTCGAAAAACGCTGGTTAGAGTCATACATACGTCTTATGTTAAAATTTTGGATTGACAATTGACACCAATATTCATATTTTTCACAAATATAAAATACGTTTTTTTTTAATAAAGAAACAGCTTGGAATATCAAAACAAAAGTAAAAAAAAACATTTAGAAAAATAAATTTAATTCAACCATTCAGAGGGGGAGAGGTAATAATTTAATTTTCGAAATTTGATAGTAGAGGTGGGGAATTTTTAATAAACTTTGGGCGTGGCCCCGAAAATTTTTAAACTGCGACCTTTTACAATATCATGAATTATATGTAATCTCGACTGTCCCTTTCTCCCAAAAAAAACGTCCTACTTACGCCCACTGAGCCCCCCCCCCCCCCCCCCCCCCCCGAGCATATTTTCTGGCTACGCCACTGACTCTAACAACATTTCTTATGGAAGCAATAATAGGAAATGTTTTATGCATTTCGCATTATAGCTAGGAACTATAATTATTATGTAAATGATGTTACACCTAGAATGAACCTTTAATGGTCCTGTATGCAGCTAGTAAATCCCTTTAATTATCCTCATTATGTACCTTGTTTATTATTCTCAAATTTTAGTTTGTGCACTTTGTAGCACATTTTGTAACAGGTTTCTACCTAGCTTTCTACCTCTTACAGAATTAAATTATCGGAATTTCAAAATTCTTCGCAGGTAAGTTCATTAACATTCGGTTAATGTCTATGACTCTACTTTATTGATTGTTTTCAGTTAATATATATCACAAACAATTGGGCTATTTCTGGTTGTATCTATAAAAATGATTTAGTACATATTTACGCGCTAAAATTTTCAATGTTAAATTGCGATTTTTTTTTTAACCGAATTACAAAAAGACTAAACAAGATTTTTAATTTCTGTTTTTACCCATGGAAAGGTGGTATGTGGGTATGAGAAAGTTATTTTCAAGCAAAAAAAACAATCAAGGAAAAAGATATAAGCCAATGAACATCCAAAAAAATTACTTAAGTTCACTGAACTGTAAAAACTATTGGTAATTATTTTTTCTAATAAAAATAACTTTGTCACATTCTCCAATATCTGTACAGTCCAAATTTAAAAAGTTTCTAATGTCAATAACAGGGTTGAGATGATTAAATTCACGATTAAAATGATTTTAATCAGTATGATTTTAAAAAAAATCATGATTATTTAAAAAAAGAGTTTTAAAATTTAAATTAAAATGTACCTACCTATTTGTTCATACAAAAAATTATTGTTATTGGTTATAATAATTGAAAAGAACAGCTGGTTATTAATAATTTTTTATTATAAAAAAAAAATTACAAAAATAAAACTTAAAAAAAAATTAAAACCAAAAAAACCTTTTTAATACAAAAAATACTTAATTTAAAAAAAAAATATGGGCAAGGGCCTGTCGACATATTAAGCACCGGTTCCCCCAGATCACCGAAGTTAAGCGGTGTCGAGCGCGGTTAGAAATTGGGCGGGTGACCGCTTGGGAACACGGCGTGCTCTTGCCTCAGGGAAGAGTGTAAAATGAATCGACACCTAGCCATCCTATTCACGCCGGACAGGCCGGATGAGATCGGATATCTCGTAGGATGAAGGTGCCGTCGGTGCCAGTCGGTAGATCACATTTGTGGTCGATGACCGGTTCAAGATGGCCTACGTAGTCGGCGAACCGTAAAAAAAAAAAAAAAAAAAAAATATAAAAGCACGTGTTATAATGCTTAAATAGAAATACTAGTTTAGCTGCTTTCCAATCCAAATGACCGCTACTTCCATTATTTTCACGTCCACCTACACTTCCCTTTTCACAGTTATCGCTTCTCTGTTTCTTTGCCAACTGGGTAATTTCACTCTGGCTAGTTCCAGGCTGTGACTGACAATCACCATGAAGAGTTTCAAGACCACTGCTAATATCACTAGTTTCACTTTTACAGGTTTCTCAATGACTTTTTAGTCTGTCCGCTAGACCTAGAATTATTTACCACACTTTTTACATACTGTTCTACAACCTAGTTTGCCCACCACTTTCTTTTTTATAAAATGCCGACAAACACTAAATTCCTTTCTGCCCCGGCTTATCATGACTCCAAATGTTCTGATAGATTAACCCCCAAAGCACAAATATAACTGATAAAACTGATATAGGTGCGTATCGTTTAAATAGCCGGGCGTTTTCTGCCAGTTATTACAAGTTTCGACAAAGGCGCAAACTTGCTAAAACTACGCGAACGAAATTTGCATGTTAAAAGTTAAAACTTCTCCAGTTTTGTTTCGTATCTGTACTATTCCTGCCGAAAAATATTTGTTTACTTTACAAAACAAAATATACCTAAGCTGTTAGAACTATTTAAAAGTAATAATATTTGTAAAAACTGGTGAGTTTAAAAAAAAAATCATCGATTTTTTATTTATTTTTTAAATCATAATTTTTAACCATGGATAGGATTTGGTTCAAGAGATCTTAATGTTTTCAATATAAATAGATATAATTTCGCATGGAGCTAGTAACTTTGGTGAAGAATTTAGAAATATTGTTCCGATATACTTAAATATAGAACCGTGATGACAAAAAATAAATTTTTGTTGTCATCTAATAAGCACAGCATATACCTTATCATGTGTAGAATATATTAAAAAACCAAAGCTTTTTTTCATTTATATTTATTACTAAGTTCATTCTGAAAATCGAAAATTTATAACAAGAACAATGAAACGAAACGAAAACATAAATATATAAAAAGGGACGCCTGAGTTAGCTTTTTCGATTATTGATGCTAACTGTTCGTAAAATGGTTCGTCCTTTAGTTGAAAAATACCTCGGAAAAACACATTTCATTGCAATTTTCGCACCAGCTTCAAATGAGAAATGGCATTCACATAATAATTCTTTAAAATAGTTTTTTTCGCACTAAAAATAGGGAGAAAATATTCAATTCTTGATGGCGAGTAAGGCTATTTATTTGAAGAATATGGTAAAAATAATAGACATGCTAAATGAATAATTTTTTAAAAGGTTTAAGTTATAATATAAATTTACTTCTTTGTTAAAAAGTATCGGGTTTGTGTACATAAAACAAAATTTCGTAATTTCTGTTTTTATTGTATCTCTAACTGTTTGGTTCAGAAATAAGCCAAGAAGTAGCTTTATTACTTATAACTGAAGTTATTACCTCGGTTATTACCTTATTACTGATGACTCGCGGTTTAAAAAACAGGTTAAATGCTTAAGAGAATTTTATTGGCAGTTCCCCTTTTAATAAATACAAAATCTAGACTTCCTTACATTATATCGATTAAATGGAGTTTTCAACAAGTTACAAACTATATTATTTTTAGGTTTCATAATAATGCTAGTCTCTAAAGGCAGCTTTACGGTTTGCAATTTTTCTTTAACGGAAGAAAAGATTGCCTGCGAGTATGCGCAGAACGAGGCTAGTGATCAGCTGATGTAATTTATATTGCTTGCAAGGAATAGAGCTCCGACCCTATTTTTATGGCAATTGCAAGCGAAATTCTGGGGAGTTTTTGTGATTTATGAGACACCAACCTAGATATGAAAGTCCCTGGCAATGGTATTTGTTTATGTATTCTAACCTATACGCGGGTTAGCAAATTATATTGTGGGATTACTTTTATGGTTTTTTTTAGGTTTAGTTCTTAAAATCCCCAACAGGACCTTAATTCTTGGTTCATGGGAGTAGATTTTCCCATGAAGATATGCAATTTCTCTCATGAACATGGCAATCTAGTATTCTTGAACACATTTCGTAGGGAAAGTTTCCAATAAGACCACTGGAACTTCAATTTACCTCCGTCGGGATATTGTGACTGAATTATTTTCCCAAGGGAATAAATTCCACTGCTTGAAGAATTGAGGCTCATCAGACAAGTAAATCTTCCTTAACACAATGCACTAATGTAGAATTCGCCTTTCCTAACAAAATAAACAAAGCAACACCGCATAGAAAAATACTATAGGAGGCAAGGCAAAGACGCGACGGCAGCCAAAAGAGGAATATATATCCTTTTAAATTACAGTATTATATAAATTAGTTATGCTCTTGATACAATTGTTTTTTGGTTTTACAGGCAATCTTAAAATTCATCGGTTTTTAATATATATATTGTACTTAAGTAATTGGAAGAACACAAGTCTTAATTGATTAAATAATATTTTCTTATACAGAATGTAGGTATAATTGATCAAAACATTTTACAAATGCTAAATAAAATTCCAAAGGCAAGGAATAACATCCAGACCTCTATCAATCAATTTACCTCCATGTATTTAAGACCAGTGAAACCAAATGAAATAATTGAAAAAATTAATAGCTTAAAAAATGACTGCAGTCCTGGTATTGATAAAATAAGTACAAAACTAATAAAAAATAACCACCTATACCTGCTTGACCCCTTGGTTCATATAATTAATTTAATTTTCAAGAATGGCATTGTTCCTGATCAATTTAAAATATCGGTAATAACACCCATATATAAATCAGATGACAAGACAAAAGTGACTAACTATCGACCCATAAATTTAATAATAACTTTGCCAAAATTCTGGAGAAATGCATAAAGGATAGGCTACTGCATTTCTTGCAATCAAACTCACTATTATCATCAAATCAGTATGGATTTTTAAGTAATTTAAGTAAAAGAAGTAACTGACAAACTTGACATTAACGAGAAATGTATAACTGTTTTCTTAGATCTGGTAAAGGCATTTGACACCGTACCCCATCACCTACTGCTGGAAGTACTGGAAAAGAATGGGGTGAGGGGTGTCGTGTTGGATGTCTTTAAAAGCTATCTGCATGGGGGAGAGTACAGTATGTAAGGATTGCCAATGTTTTGAGTGACCCATCCAATATTAAAATAGGTGTTCCGCAGGGTACAGTGTTGGGTCCTATCTGTTCTTGGTGTATATAAACTCGTTAACTAATTTAAAACTCGAGAATGCAGCGTTTGTTTCCTATGCAGATGACACTGCCCTAATATGTTATGCAAAAACATGGGAGAAAGTAAAACAAAACGTAATTAATAGTCTGGAGGTCATTTATAACTGGTTGAATACTTTTAAACTAACATTAAACCTAAATAAAACCACTTATATTGCTTTTTTAATTACCCTTGCAAATCGGCCAGCCTTTAATTCCATTCAAATAAAAACATCAAATACAATAATTAAGGAGGTCTCGCACACTAAATATTTGGGAGTAATTATAGACAAGCATTTGAAATGGAATCACCATGTTCTTAAGTTAACATCAACAATTAGAAAGCTATTGTATAGATTATATACCTTAAGAAATATCTTGAGCAGGGACTTGCTGGTGTCTGTATATAGGACTATGGTGGAGTCTTTGTTGAGATATGGTATTGTGGTGTGGGGGGGTATGTATGGAACGGCTTTGAACCCTCTAAGCATTGTACAAAAATATATTTTAAAAAAATCCCTCTAGCATGTTGTGTTCTAGAAAAGTTTTTGATATAAGGTCTCTATATGTCTTAGAGACTAGTATGTTTGTCTATAAAAATACGGATTTAAAAAATTATATCAGTCATTGCCACCAAACACGAAATAAGGCAAATGATATAAAACTACCTAAAAGTAATACTAATATTAACTTAAGATTTCTTAATTATTTTGCCCCAAAGATTTATAATCTCATACCCTTGGAAATAAGAAATATTAATAAAATTCATATTTTCAAAAAAAAATGTAGATCTTACATATTTGAAAAGATTCATGTGTTTAGGAACCTATTCTAAATCTCGGCTTATGCGGGTCACTTCTCTGCTGGTCTATAAGGTTTCTACTTAAATATGTCTATCCATTTATTTGAAATATGTTAATTAGCTTGAAATTTAAATTTGTAGGAAAATTGTAGCTATCACACATACAGGTGTTTAGTCATCTAGGTAATTGGTGGTTGCATTTTTGTGTAAAAATTTATCTTGGCATTTATTACTTAACAAAGTCTTGTAGAAGAATTAAAATTATTTTTTAATTATTGATATAACTAAATCTAAATGTAATTAGTATATATGTAATTCATCCTTAGATAATAAATTTGGTTGGGATACAGGGATACTGTTCCCACCGAAATAATAAAATAATAAAAATAATATTGATTTAAATATAAATTATTGTTTTAAGCTTATTTTATTGAAATAATTTAAAGGCAGTCAATAACAATACTATTATTGGTATTAACATAATTTTTTTTCTGTGTATCAAGCACTTTTTACAAAGGACTTCAATTGCCAATTACTGAACACTGTATTTTAAAAGTGCTTGCAAGCACTGTGCTCGAAGCATTATTGTTCTTAAAACACTTGTTTAAGCATTTTCGATGGAATTACTGGCCATCTCTGCAAGTTATTTAATAAAAGGACATTTCCTAATAATTATTTTACTCTATTAATTTCATTATTTTACCCTAAACATTCAAAGTTTCATTAGCTGCTTTAGTCGCGATCATCACGTCTTTAACAGAGTCTTTTAGAACATGTAATATAAGTTTTGTTTTCACTGTGTGAATACTGATAACTCAGGCACAATAAACGTCAGTGATTTTAGCCTTAATAACGTTTTATGTGAGAATAATCTGATCTAACTTTTGTCAAGCAACGACCAAGATGACTCACATCTCAAAAATTTTAATTTAAAAGCAACGAAGTATGAAGAAGGCATACCTAGAATTTAAATTAGTTATGTTTTACATTGGTAAATACCTATTCGTATTTAGATATGTGAAGTAAATCGCTAGACGAGAGAACATAGAATTCTGAAAAGTAACTTCTAAGGAATTGCCCAATGCAATTTATTAAGAAAAATCAAAGATGATTTCGTAAAACTACTTAAAATTTTATTAGATCTAACAACAACTGGCCTTTGTGCTGATTCATTATTATTTATCATATGAGTAAATGCCAAATCAATTACTAACAAACTTGATTTATTTATAATAATTATTTACTTTTGGGATTTTGATTTTTTTAGGTTTAGGTGTTTATTTGAGTTCGTCCGGCTTCTTATAATATATTAAATATAAGAATCAATTGATTTTATTTGTTACTCAAAACTTACTTATTTTAAGGATACCAATAAAATATAAATAAACTCCACATACTTAAACTTACTGAATAATATAGCTCTAAACTTCTTATGATTGGTATTGTATATTAAATTTGAATTTGTAGATTCATGTTACTAAAAGCAAAAATAGTTTCTGAATAACTTTAAGTAAAACAAGTAGTGCTATTCCGTATACATTTTAGAAATTCTTTAAGTTTTGACGTTTCTGAATAAATTATGAAAAATCTTATCGGTGGCTACATCAATACAATAAAAATATACAGTCATATTCTATTCAATATTTCTTGTATAAAACGAGAAATCAAAAGACTGTTTTCAAATATACGATACGATTATGTAAAACATCTCAAAACTCGACACAAAACTTGTTTTCAAATTTGTTTCTGGAAATCCTAACATACGCATCGAATCTCTTGGGATAGTCTGCTCTATCCCTCGTCTGTCTTGATTGCCCATCATGTCTCTTTCCTTTAGGATTTAAATCTACATAAATTCGGAACCGGGAACAATGGATCTACAAGTTTTGTTCAAATTATACCGGATGAACATGTAAAAATGTTGAAAGTATATCGCAGGATAAGTGATTTAACCATTAACAATTCAGGGTGATTTCTAAGTTGATACTACTTTTTTAGCTGTGTATAGAAGGCAATAAAATAAACAACATTTTCAAATACCTTTTTTCAAAAAACTCAAAAATAAGGGAAGTACCTACTTACATTCATTTATTACACTATGGATCAAATACGGTTCTGCCTAACTTGCCCGTTGAATAACATTAAGAAAACTTCTGGGTGTAGGATGAACCCGCAAGGGAAAGCGTTCTACGTATAATCTCGAAGCAGCAGCTGCACATTGACGACACTAACCGTAAATTAGTTCATTGTTTTCAAATTTAACCATTTTTTTTGCCAAATAACTCGCATGACTAATAAGAGATAAGACAAAGAACATAAAGTATAGAAGGCTACGCTTTGAAGACCAGGCCCACACTTAGATTTTTTACTTCTGTATCTTGCCTATTTTTAAGTAATTAAAAAAAGGTATTTGAAAATGTTGTTTATTTTAATGCCTTCTATACACAAAAAAAGAAGTATCACCTTAGGAATCACCAGGGTTGATAAAAATCATGATTTTAAAAAAATAAATAAAAAATCGATGATTTTTTAAAAAAATCATGATTTTTTTGATATTTTTTAAATTTACTTAAGTACCAGCTTTTACAAATATTATTTTTAACTGCTTATATTTTGTTTTGTTAAGTAAACAAGTTTGTGCCTTTGTCGAAACTTGTAATAACTGAGAAAAAACGCCTAGAAGAATACATCCATCGTGCGATTTAAAATAACCCGAGTTGGGGTCCGTGGTGCTTGCGCAGTAGAGCAAAGTTTAGGCAACCGACACGATTTCTAACAGAACGTAAACAAAACCCAAGGTCTCTTGAATAGAACCGGCTCGCCGCGCCGTTGTATTCTTATTCGTCGCCATCTTTTGTTTCGTTCATTCGTGTGTGTGTGGTTTTAATTTCCAAGTTTTGGGTGATAATATTTATAAAACTTTACTTTAGAATTTTTTTTTGTTGGTTTGTAAGTTGTTGTTAGTCGTTTCCATCTTCTTTCACGTTGTATTCGTTCGGATGTTCCGTGTGTGGTTGTGGATATTATTTTTAAGTTTTGGGTGCGAATTTAGGTATAAAACTTTATGTTATTGTTAGCGACTTGTGTCTCAAGATGGGTAGAAAAAAGTGCATGATCCTTTTTTGCACGAATCGCGGTTAAAATACCAGGAAGGTATTTCAGGTATGTAAAATATGTATTTGACCATAAACTGTACACACCCAAACTAACGGGTGAATTTAAATAAAAGCTTGTAGAAATATTTTGAAAGTCGGTCCTGTCAAATGTTTACATCAAGAAGCAAATTTCCGAGCTGCGCAAACTCAACGGCCCCCGATCATCTGCTTACAGTGGTGTCATCATCGAATTATAGTATTAGCAATATAGTGTATATATGTGATTTATACCAATAATATGACCGTGTAACTATACTGCGCCCATAATACAATTGTGTATGGGACTTACTGTGGCTAATGATGTAAAAATCACATCACATGAACATGTGATACCTATAAAGAGAATTTATTTACTTATTTTTTTAATTTTCTTAATTTCTTCTTCTAACAAATTCCCTCTTTAAAGGGTACCACCCCTCAGATTATACGGAACGTAATTAATCTCGAATCCCTCTAGGAATTTAAATTCCTACTTTTACACCTTCTTAAAATTCTCAATTTTATAGTTTCAAGATAACTTTGCCAACGCTATTAAGGTATAGATAGGTAGGTGATAAAAGTGCTAATGGTAATACCCTCGCTAATACCCCTAAATAATAGCAGGTAAAAGTTCTCTGGATAATATAAAATAGGTTGGGTAGGACCGAGGGTAGGACACGTTTTCTTGTAACCCATAATAGTAAACAATTTTATGAACAAAGGACTTTTTTCAGTTTTTCTAAAAACCTTTATTATTAAATTTATTATCGTCAGGTATTTTTTTTAATTGTCCCTCACGTTTGTGTTCTTCCTTGTAGGTATCTAAATTTATAGTTTCCATGCGGTTTCTACTAAATAAATTTTACTTTATATTCATTAGAGTTTCCAGACGTTATCTACTTGATGTGTAAGAAACTACACTACTACACACCTACTCTTCTATATTTGGGTAAAAAAATAACTATTTTAGAAGATACATTTTTTAAGGGGTTTACGATATAACCAATAATACTGTATTATTATTTTATTTTCGAGTTAAGGATACTTACCTACTTTTTAAATTCATTGGGGGGCTCAGTGGGCGTAAGTATATTTTTTTGGAGAAAGGGATAGTCGGGACTACATGAATTTCATGATATTGTACCTAGTGAAGAAGGCGGAGAAACATTTTCGGGACACCGCACAAAGTTCGTTTAAAATTCATCTAAATATTATATTTTTGAAAATTAAATTATTACCCCTCCCCCTCTGCATGGTTGGATTAAATTTGTATTTTTAAATGTTTTTTTTTTGATATTCCTAGCTGGCTCTTTATTAAAACAACCATTTCTTTATATATCTCTCACCACAGTCACCACGCCAAAATTGAAAATTTTTTCAGAAATCATGTATTTTAGGAGCGTACATCTAAGATTAGTTTTTGGTGCAAATTACTGCAAATGCTTAGGTTTTGAAATACTTCTTCTTAAGTGCCGTTTTGTATATTCATAATAAAGCATTCTCGTTTCTTCCCGCACTATTTTTATTTATTATAAATTATCACACTTCTTCCATAAAAAATGTTTCAATTAAAATTTTTACTTTAATTTTTTTCTTTAAGAATAAATACCTAATTGGATTTTGTTTTTGTTGTAAAAATATTTTATTGCATTGGGTTTTATTTTTGTTGATTTAAAATAGCTCTAAAAAAGGCAAAACGGAACAGACAAGTATATAATAGAAAAATACTATAAAATATTATTTTTTTTACTCGTTTTCCTATAAAATTGCATAATAAATCAATAACTAAAATGATATGTGTCCAAAACCTTAATCTCAATATAAAACAGGACTATTAGAAGGAAAAGTTTAAAAACTAAACTTTGCCTACAAGATCTTTGTAATCTAAGCCAAGCTGTATGGGCGCATCAACTCCGAGCGATCGGAAATACTGTCCATTGGTTGAATTTGTAATGATGAATAATTTCCAACGGATTAAGCCAATGAGGAGCGGAAAATGGGCTCCAAAGACCAATAGAATGTTTATTAGAAAAGGGTTTCTTGTAGTTCACGTTGACTCTTTACATTTTTCGTACGGGAACATCGCTTCCTTTATTATATTTTTTTGTTGGTGATTTTTACAGAAGACAGAAATATAAACAAGAATACTATATATTTGTGGAGGTTACTCCAAGTAACAAAAAAAATCCCTCGAAAAATACTTAATTTTTTAAATATAAATCAACAAATTATTGGTATGCAACTGTCAATGTAATTTCTTTTAAGGAATAAAAACCCAGAAGTTAAAATAAATGGATTATGTTATTTTCTCAAAAGATCAGCTATTAGTTTGGCGTAGTTTTTAAACATTAATGTGTTTATTGCGGTTTATACTTAATTGATTAAATTGTGAAATTGCTATTTTCAAGTTTTCTAGTTTTTCAAGCTAGTAACATAAGAATGTATCATATACTCAATACCATAACTCTGTATGTATAAAATAGATAATGTTAGAGTGTATTACAATATAACCCAAACCTAAGCCCAAATCAATTAACAGCATATAAGATAGGTTACCCTGGACGTAGTTAGGGGCTTGGATGGTAGAGAATAATGCCCTTAATTTTAATTTGGTGCCTGTTTAATGCCATATAATATTTAAGATATTTGGGAGGAAAAAAAAATAATATGAAATCAATATTATCAGTTTTTTTAATAAGGTTTTAGGTTAGGTTAGGTAAGAGTGGCAGACCCTTGGTTCTGACCAAACGGTCTCACGTAGTCCTGATTAGGTCCGTTGTGATACCACACGTGTTCCGTAGAACCCACCTTCATCAGATCACTGATGGTTTATGCGACGTAACCGCGGAAGGATTTTAACAACTCATTCAAACCAGCCACTACTGTTCAGAAATCTGCTCAGCCGTCCAAGTTGTAAGTTGTTTAGTTCCTCCAGGCTATCGAAAGATGATTCACCCAGAGTAGTGAACCTCCTTCTTGCGAGGCCAGGGCATTCACACAGAAAATGTTGAATACTTTCTTCCTCTTCCTCATCTCTGCAACTTCTGCAGAAGCCGTTAGTGGGTATTTGCATACGTTCGGCATGTCTACCGAAGAGGCAATGTCCGGTAACAACCGCAGTAATATTTCTCACGTCTTTTCGACTGTGTCTCAATAGCTCTGCGGTTCTCTTTTTATCGAATGTGGGCCACAGTTGCCTGGATGTACTACAGGTTGTCAACCCTGTCCATCTGTTCTGTGCAAGCTGCTTGGCCGTGTAGTCAATCTCCTCTTTGACCAATCCCAGTGGTTTGTTCACTGTATTGTCTGCTAGATCAGCTGGCATGCCTGCGCCCTCTCTTGCGAGCGCATCGGCAGCCTCGTTGCCATCTATTTTGGAGTGTCCAGGAACCCAGCACAGAATAACCCGATGTTGGTTGCCAAGTGTGCATAGATTGTTGCGGCATCGCTTTACGAGCTTTGATTTGACGCTGCTGGAACAGATTGCCTTAATCGCCGCCTGACTATCACTGAAGATGGTGATTGACGAGGCTACTCCCAAGCCAAGGTGTTCTTGCAGGATATTGACCGCCTTCTCTACTGCCAGTACTTCCGCTTGAAAAATACTACAATAGTTGGGGAGTCTATACGATTTCTGTATTTGTAAACTTTCGGAAAAGACCCCGGCTCCCACACCAACGTCCATCTTTGAACCGTCTGTGAAGATTGCGTGATCTGTTTTCGTTATATTCTGATTGCCTTCCCACTCTTCCCTACTCGGAATGAGTATAGAATACCTTCTATCGAAGCATGTTATTGGGACAGAGTAATCAGTCGGGTCTCGTAGATTATTCCCCGGGTGAATCTTTAGTATACTGCTGTGCCCGTAGTTAGTTTCCTTCCAGAATTTCGACTCCTTTAGTCGCAGGGCACTTTTTGCAGCTATACTTTTTCCATAGATATCCAAGGGGGGTATATATAACATGACCTCTAGCGCCGCTGTCGGGGTTGACTTAAGGGCTCCGGTTATTCCTAAACAAGCTGCCCTTTGTATCTTTGTTATTGACTTAGTGTGCACTGCTTTTTCCAAAGCGGTCCACCAAACCAGGACCCCGTATATTAATATAGGTCTTATAATAGCTGTATAGATCCAGTGTACTATGTGGGGTTTTAGTCCCCATTTTTTTCCAATTGCTTTTTTGCAGGCATATAATGCTACCGACGCTTTTTTAACTCGTTCTTGCAAGTTTATGCCCCAGTTTAGCTTGGAGTCAAGTACCAATCCTAAATACTTTGCTTTTTCCTTAAGCACTAAAGCATTATTGTCGAGTACTGGGAGTCTGAAGTTCTCGATCACCCTTCTGCGTGTGAATAGAACTACCTTCGTTTTTTCGGGGTTGATTTTTAACCCGCATTTCATGGCCCACTGTTGTAGTACTCGTAGCGCCATTCCTGTTAGGTCGCTGATTGTGTTTACAAATTTACCTGACACTAGTATAACTATATCGTCAGCGTATGCAATCACTTTTATTCCAGCCTTCTCCAACGCTATGAGAACTTTATTTAAAACTCTCAGCCAGAGTGTTGGTGACAGAACCCCGCCTTGCGGAGTTCCTCTTCCAGCAAATCTGACCATCTCGCTACTTCCCAAACTGGAGTAGATTTGACGGCCTTTCAATATCCTCCTAATCCAACGGCAGATGTAGTTATCGACCCCTGTTTCTATTAAAGCGTCGCACACTGCCTCGGTCGTGACGTTATTAAAGGCTCCTTCAATATCCAAGAAGGTACCTAGGGTGTACTCTTTATTGTTAAGGGATTTCTCAATAGTGCCTACTACTTCGTGTAGCGCCGTTTCCACTGATTTCCCTTTGGTATAAGCGTGTTGAGACGAGCTTAATTCTCGCTCTCTCGCCGAGTTCTTGATATGCAGATCCAGTAACCTCTCCAATGTTTTGACAAGGAACGAAGACAGGCTTATTGGTCTGAAGTCTTTGACGGTTACATGACTGCTCTTACCAGCCTTAGGGATGAAGACTATTTTTATCTTATTCCAGTCAGCCGGCATGTAAGTAAAATGCAAGCTGCTTCTGTATATCACCAAGAGCCAAGGGATCAGGATTCTCTTCCCTCTTTGTAGCATGGCGGGCATTATCCCGTCTAATCCTGGTGATTTGTAAGGTTCAAATGAGTCAATCGCCCATTCTAGCTTATCGTAAGTGACTACTGATTTGATGCTATTCAAATCCGGAACGTCTCCTTGATCGATAAGGGGCTCTATGGCCGATGTATTACCAGGAAAGTGGGAATCCATCAGCAGTTCAAGGGTTTCCCCACTACTCTCTGTGTATGTCCCATCATCTTTTTTTAGAAAAGAGGGAGCACTAGGCTCCTTTGATAGAACTTTTCTAAGTCTAGCGGCTTCGTTTGTAACCTAACCTAATAAGGTTTTAGTATAATTTTTATTACTTAGTATGACCTGTGAATGTTCCCCCTACATAATATATCGAATATCCAATAAATACAAGTGCGTGTAATTTGATGCCGAAATGGCTAAGAACTAGGAAATACGTTCGAAAAGGACCCTTAATAATGTAAGTTGTATAAATTTCCCAGACAGTTGAGCCGTCGTATTGAAGCGATAAATATTGTGAACCTGTCAGGGAATTTGTCAAATGGAGTTAGATGGATCTATAAGGGGACAAAGATCAGAACAAAGCTTAACATACAAAAATTTTAATCGATAATTTTTGGAGTCAATAAAAATAATGCAGTGTCTGTCCAGATTTAGTTAACATATCATGGGAAATTTTTTCGAAAAATTTAATTCCTTGAAAAAGTGATTGTCTTAAAAATAATATTTCCTGCCTGGAAAGAGAATATTCTTGAAACATCTTCAGTTTAGACAAAAACCTATAGCCTATTTTAGAAAGGTGGAGAGTAATAAAATGGGAAATTCCATCAAGTTCCGCTCAATTTCGGTATCGGCCATAGGCGCAGGTAAATTTTGTGCATTAAATTATTTATCATAACTAACCAAAGAAAAAAAAAGAAGATAATTTGCGAGATAATTTAATAAAAAAGGAACTATTACCTATAGCAAATTTACACAAAAAAACATCATTTTATGAAGAAATGGAAGAAACATGGTGTAACTATGCTGCGCACACCGTCAAATCTTTGCAAAATAAATCCTATAGAACTTATATGGGCGCAAGTGAAAGGATTTGTAGCAAGACACAACACGACATTTAAAATGAAAGACGTTAAGCTCTTGTTTAATCAAGCCATTAAGGAAGTGATAACAAAGAACTGACGAAAAGCAGTCCATCATGTCATTAAAGAAGAGGAGAAAATATGGGATCTTGATCACCTGATCGATCGGACCATCGATCGGTTAATTATAACGTCAAGAGGAGATAACAGTTCCTTAGATGACGAAGAATATTATTATTTTTTATAATTCAATTTCTGTATAATGTATTTTTTATATTTTGTATTTTTTTTATAGCGTTTAATAAAAAATAAGTGTAGGTACCTAATACTATGTACAAAATGCACGTCTTTATCACACCATTTTCAGTGTTTGTGAATGGAGACAAAACTCGTAAATTGACCCAAATCCGGGTGGTACTACCTGCACTTAATGAAAATAAAGAATTTTGCCATGAAATCAATGTCAAATTATGAAAGTGGCTTAAATATTCGTTGGATCACTCTGTGGTCCCTTTGCATACCTAATGAGCTTTTATTACTCTACACCTTTCTGAAATAGACTATAATCTTATTACTAAAAAATGTAGGCTGTATTACACGTGATAAAACTTAAAAAATGTATGCCCAAGAAAATAATTTTATGGTACAAAAATATGTGTTATAAAGGAAATGAGAAGTACCAATCAAAAATATTATTAGGCTTTTGGCAGAACCATCATTTTCTATGCATTTAACTAATTGACTTCTAAACAAATTTTTCATATGAATTGGTGACGATCAGTATTATTATAGTCTATTTCAGAAAGGTGTAGAGTAATAAAAGCTCATTAGGTATGCAAAGCGACTACAAAGTGACCCAACGAATATTTAAGCCACTATCATAATTTGGTATTAATTTCATTGCAAAATTCTTTATTTTCATCAAGTGCAGGTATAGTACCACCCGGGTTTGGGTCAATTTATGGGTTTTGCCTATTGTTATCCATTCACAAACACTCAAAATGGTATGAGAAAGGCGTGCATTATGTATAGTATTAGGTAAACTTATTCTTTATTAAACATTATAAAACAAATATAAAATACCTCGCAAAATACATTATACAGAAATTAAATTATAAAAAATCCGAATATGTTTCGTCATCTGATTAACTGTCATCTCCTTTTGACGTTATAATTAACGGGTCGGAGGTCAGGCCAATCAGGTGGTCAAGATCCCACATTTTCTCCTCTTCATTAATGACATGATGGACTGCTTTTTGCCAGTTCTCTGGTGTCACTTCCTTAATGGCTTGATCAAACAGTTGCTTAACGTCTTTCATTTTGAATGTCGTGTTGTGTCTTGCTACAAACCCTTTCACTTGCGTTCTATAAAATCTAGTTCACAATGATATGGCGATAAACGATGTTTGTGTAAATTTGCTATAGCTGATAGTTCCTTCTTTATCAAATTATCTTCAAATTCAATACTTTTGGTGATAACCAGTCGATAATTTCTTGTTTTCTCCAAGATGAAGTTGGAGTCTTCTCTGTGCGTCGTAAATGATAGCTTGCGTTATCCATAACTACTACTGAATCAGCTGGAAGATATTTTATCATTTTACCAAAATAGTCCTCAGGAACAGGAATTCATGTACTCGTGGTAATCTCCCGAATTGAATTACGCAATTACTTAAAATTTTAATATTACAAATAATACTATTTTATCTTAATACCCGTTTCTTCCTAATTCTCTAAAATTTTTGGTTAGTTATCATAAATAATTTAATGCACAAAATTTACGTGCGCCTATGACCGACACCGAAATTGAGCCGAACTGGACGGAATTTCCCATTTTATTACCCTACACCTTTCTGAAATAGACTATACTGTTATTCCTTTATTAAAACTGTCAGTCTGAATAAAAGTTTACGCCCTGCTATAAATTTTTGGATCCCTGTTTACCGTGATATATATGCTTCTTTTTCACAAAGATGCCGCATTTTTTGTTGGAGTTTTATACAGAAGACAGAAATGCAAAGAATAATGCTATATTTGTTGCGCTTACTTTTACTAAACGTGTCAAAAATCTTTTACATTTACTCCAACTGACTTCTGAAAATTGTTTCTTTAAAATTGTTTTTTTTTCTCCGCGTGATTGACACAGTAAACTGCTGCAGTACGTAAGGAAGGTAAATAATAAAATATAAATTTGACCTATATAATGACAAAACTAATCCCTGCTCTACAACGTGCCAGTATGCGAAAGAATAGGACGAAAAGCGAGGGAAAAAGCTCGGAAAACGGCATAAAACGCAATTCAAAAAATAAGCTATTCAAAGTTTTTCGCAAATACAAGATCAAGACCTTTTATATTTTGTCTCGGTAAGGAAAGTTTGAGTTCGGTTCGAAAGGACAAATATTTTCGTATTTCCCCCAATTCCCGAACAACCACCCCTGACGAATTCCCTTCCGTACGGTGAGTCAGCCGCTTATGTTATTAATATTATCTGTCACCGCAAATAACATGTGAAAAATTAAAGTCGAGCTTGGCTATTTCTTAAATAAAATAATATAATCATTTATTTATTAAATATTAGTTGACGACTCATTTTCATAATTCTATACGCTTACATTTCTGCAATTTTGTATTTATGTGCTGATGGTTAAGTTGCTATAGTCTAAAGATGTAGAGTAATAAAAGCTCATTAGGTATGCAAAGGAACTACAGAGTGACCCAACGAATATTTAAGCCACTTTCATAATTTGGCATTGATTTCATTGCAAAATTCTTTATTTTCATCAAGGACAGGTAATACCACCTGGGTTTGGGTCAATTTATGGGTTTTGTCTATTGTTATCCATTCAAAAACACTGAAAATGGCGTGATAAAGGCGTGCATTATGTACATAGTATTAGGTACACCTATTTTTTATTAAACATTATAAAAAAAAATACAAAATACAAAAAATAAATTATATAGAAATTGAATTATAAAAAATCTTAATATTCTTCGTCATCTGAGGAACTGTCATCTCCTCTTGACCGATCGATCAGGTGAACAAGATACCACATTTTCTCTTCTTCTATAATGACAAGATGGACTGCTTTTCGCTAGTGCTCTGGTGTCACTTCCTTAATGGCTTGATCAAACAGTAGCTAAACGTCTTTCATTTTGAATGTCGTGTTGTGTCTTGCTACAAATCCTTTCACTTGCGCCCATATAAGTTCTATAGCATTTAGTTCGCAATGATATGGCGATGTGCGCAGCATAGGTACACTATGTTTTCAGCTCTATCTTCCACGGCATATTTCATAAAACGATGTTTTTGAAAATTTGCTATAGCTAATAGTTCCTTCTTTATCAAATTATCTTAAAATTCAATACTTTTGGTGGTTAACCAGCCGATAATTTCTTATTTTCTCCAAGAAAGTTCCTCTGTGCGTCCTCCAAAGTTCTTCTCTGTGCGTCGTGAATGATGCTTGCGTTATCCATAACTACTACTGAATCAGCTGGAAAGTATTTCATCATTTCACCAAAATAGTCCTCAAAAACATTCGAATTCATGTCCTCGTGGTAATCTCCCGTATTGAACGACTAAAAGGTTAGCAAACCTTCTTTTAATATACCTCTTCCCTTCCATGTGCGCCTATGGCCGACACCCGAGCCGACACCGAAATTAAGCCGAACTGGACAGAATTTCCCATTTTATTACTGTACCTACACCTTTCTGAATTAGACTATAGTACTACTGTAAAACACCATGTTCTCTTACTCACATACTATATACTGTGTCAAAGGCGGAATATTTTGCTGCCAATAAGGATCCCAAACTAGAATTTTTGATTGGGTGCATGAGAATGTGTTGTGAATATTATAGTCCTCGTCGACAATGATTTTTATTCGTATATCGTTTATTTAGTCTTTTTTTAAATTAGACTTTACGTCAGGCCGGAAATTATTACTGCCATTCCTTTATCAAGACTGTTAGTCTGAATGATAGTGTAGGATCTGCGGTAGATTTTTGGATCCCTTTTTACCGTGATATACGGGGTGTCCCATAACTTATGGGCCGTAGAGTAACTGCAGATACTAGACATTAAACTAAGCCGATTAAGTCATATAAGTTTTTTCGGATTGTTACTCGTTCTAGAGATACAGGGTGTGGGTGTGAATCGAATTGAAAGTTGGCAAAATTATGTTTTTATTAGTAAGAAATAAGAATTTGTAGAAATTTTTAAGTTTTAAACTAGAGGGCGCTAGTTGCATACACTGGGCTTCTTAAATCTATGATTTTTTTTCTTACCTGTAATATTAGGTGTTTTTCAATTATAGTTTCTTAAAGAATGGCATTTTCTGAGTCAAAAAGGTGTACTTGATTGATCTTAATATCTTTAACGGTTTTCGAGATATTCCCTTTAAACATCACAAAGCATAAAAAAAACATAGTACATAATTAAATTAACATTTTAATTATCAAAAAAAAAACTTATATGACATAAGCGGCTTAGTTTGATGTCTAGTATCTCCAGTTACCCTATGGTCCATAAGTTATGGGACACCCTGCATATACGCTTCTTAATCTTACAAGGCGGTATTTCTCGCTGGAATTTTTATACAGAAGACAGAAATGTAAACAAGAATGTTATATTTGTGGCTCTTACTTTACCTTTAATTTATATCGGCAATCACGTTGCTTCAATTTTGGCTAGGATTTTAAATATAGTTGAAGCGATGTAATAGTTCATTGACTTTGCTGATGTCGTCATTGAAGTTATGCAAAAAGTACATTTCATCACTGTTTGGGGTTTTCAAACGACTTAAAAATCCGTATTAGGTATATAAAGTTAATTTACTATATTAAAATATTAAAATAATGGTAGAGATACTGTTTAACAACAAAATCAGTATAGACTGGAATTTAGGTTACGTTGTCATTCATAAACATCTTTATTTGCATAGTAGGTACCTATATGTGTGCACATAAATGAATCTCAAAACTCAAAACCACGTTTGCAGTTTAGCTACTCATGAGATACGGTAATGGTAATGGTATACATACGTTCTCTACTTAATATAAATGCGTTTCATGTTAATTTAAGGTGGCGCAAATTACATTATTTTACATAAATTACCCCTTCTCCCTTAATTTTGATTATGTAGGTACTCATTAGGTATATACTATGTCACCCTTCCCAGTCGTTTTTTTCACAATTTATATTTAAATGTTTGATTTAATTTTATTAAATTATTTGTTATGGGTGTACCAAGGATGGTTTCTGACCATTTAAAGTTTGACCTTGAACTGTCAAAATGATAGCTGATGGCTATATCTCAGAAACGGAGCGGGGTATGTTCGGGTATCACCATCCTCTAAACTTGCAACAAATACAAAAGAAAAAAACAATTTGAAAGAGTTTAAAAACCCTCTTGGTTGCGAAACCCTATTACGATAAAGGTACATGCATTTTTTAGGAAAATTTTAATTGTTGCCTCGGGGGAACATTTGCGCCACTTGTAATGTATTAAAACACGTATAAAAACGCTAAATTCCTCTGTTGCTATTTAAAAAACGAAAAAAATTTATGAGTAGCTAAACTGCAAAATTACCAAAAAAGTTTAAATCAATAATTGGCCTCATGTTATTGTGTTTAAGGAACCAATAAAATTTCAATTATTACAAAAAATAGTTTAAAAATGAGATTAAAAAAGAGTAAAAGTAAAATACCTAAATGGTTTTACGACAAAAGTAATTGTTTGGATTGTACTTTATGTGATTCTGTTTATGGACAATAACCGCAACAAAGGTGAAAGTAACAGAATATTCCAGTTATGTAGTATTTTATCGATTACCGTATAACTACTCTTTAATATTAAAATGGTGATTTGGGGCTATTAAATACTTTAAAGAAAACACTCAATAGTGCCTAAATTTAAAAGCATTATTGCATTAGAAGACGAGAACAGATTCTAGATGACTTGACTTTCTCTTGTTGATGATGACTTATGTATGGCGTCATCAATTATCAATTAATATGGATAAAACAACAGAAAAGTTTATAAAGAATATCCGGTGTTAACGTTAGTGATAAGAAAACTTACAATCTAGACTAAATATTTGTTGTGGTAAACCAAAAAACTAATTATATTTTTAAAACGTTTTTTACCCTTTCTCTTTTCTTCCGTCTTTTATCTTTCCTAGTAAGAGCTAAACTGCTAATGCCTTAGCTGCTTTCAATTAAATTTTGGCGTCAACATCCGGAACATCTTACGAAACACACAAACACAAAACTACACTAACACACTATTATTCCAATTATGTTACCGCATTTTTTTTTTATTCGAAAACACTTTAAGCACTAAACACTATCAAGGCGATGATTTAAGCACAACTTGCAGTTTATTCACTGACTCACTGTAAAGACGAAATAATTCCGACTGATTTGGTTTTACCACAATAAACGTTCGCTGCAACAGCAAGACCGTAAAATCTCCGAGAAGACTGTGCTGTGCGTGTACGGCAGTCTCAATCCTCACTTCTTGATCGTCATGGAAACTACGACCGCTTACACTGTTTAGCGTCAGCTGGGTTTTAATTGAAAGTAATTAATTTAAATTGTTCCTCTGCATCTTGTTAAAATGTTTTAACTGAATAAGACAAGACTAGAGCAGGTGAAAATTTCATTATATTCGTCACTGCAATTAAAAAAATTGTTTATTTAAACTTTTACACCATAAATAGCGTAACGTCAAACAACAAAGTATCCGTGGGTAATCTCAAGGGTATACCCAAAGCGCACCGTGCACTAGACTGTCTCGGTCGCGCATACCTATGAAAGGTAGGTAGATGTTGAACTAATAAAAAAACTGTTTGTGGGCGAAGCTATTTCCGCCATTGTTTGAGTAATTTTAAGATAAGTACATAAGTGGATGATGATATGGATGATTTCATCGAAGACAAATAAGATAATAGAATATAAATCGAAATTGGAATAATAATATTATATATATAAATAATTTCTTAGAATAATTGTAAAGTTTGGACTATTTTATTTGCGATAACTCTGTTTGTGTATTTACTTTATTTATCTCGGTCTCGGGGAATATTCCTTCTATACCAGCGTGCAACGCGGCATCGTTTCCTGGCTTATCTATTTGAAAATTTAATACAAACATTTTACTAAGGGGGTTCACAAGAACTTCTAGTTTGGCGGACACTATAGTTTTTATTTTTCTAGTAAATCATGACCAGCAAAGTCAAAACAAATGTAATTGAATACAATGTTATATTTATAATTATTATATTTATATCTATAATGTTTGTGAACTTATTTTCAATATCAAGTTGCGTAATAAAAAAGAAATTTTATTTAATTAAATAAATACGTAACTAACTATGGTTATCAATTTATTTTAATATGACATTATATTTAATTACATTTGTTTTGACTTTGCTGGTCATGGTTTACTAGAAAAATAAAAACTATAGTTTTTTTCACCAAAATTTAAATAAAAATCGAAATATTGCCAAAACTAGTAAATTTAGGTATAGGTATGACTTAACAATAATAAAAGATACTTACAATATCTATCAGTAGAGCCTAATAAATATAGGGTGTTTCATTTGAAAAAACAGAGTTATTGTATTTTAAAACTTTGTATATTTGGATGTCAACAGAAAACACCCTGTACAAAAAAGATTTAAGACAGTTTATCTATCCCTAAACTTAAGAGCTTACAAGAAATTTTCGATTTTCGATACTCTTATTAAGAAATACAAGTAATTTTTTACTATCATGTTTTTCCCAAAATTTTAAGAATTTTGCACTTTTTTTGTCAACGTTGCAGAAAAATAAAAAACTAGATATGGCGTCATATGGATAATTTTGTAAGGAAACAAAAAATGCTAAAATATATAGGGTGTTCCATTTAAAAAAATGTATCTTCTTATTGTCCTACTTTTCTAGGCCGACCTGTATGTTTAAAAATAATTTTAGAACATATATTTTTTTATACCTCACAACTTTTATAAAAACTTTTTTTTTATATCTTTAATAGTAGAAACGGTATATTACTTTGTCAGACAAATGGGCCACCCTGTATGTGTATTACGACGTCTCTAACGATAGTCGGTATGTGAAAAACCATGTACATATATGATCTATGATGTTCCGAGACATGGGACATCTTAGAGTAGGTATGGTTCTTAGAAGTGACCTGGATTGTTCTCAGAGGATACACATATAATATGAAAATTACTGTTGAAAGGTTAAGAAAAATTTTAAGAACGTGAAGGTTTTATAGAGATTGCATTATGAATTGGCAAAATAGTATTTAAAGTATGTTATGGAATACCTGAAATCCTGAAAAAGAACAAAAAGTTTTTTTTTAGTTATTAGATTGTTATAAAGTTTATTCATTTTTTTCACGGGTTAAAAAATTATTATCAAAATTTCTTGGGCAACTTACGTTAGTAGTTTTTGAGATTAACTCGATTAGGAGTGAGTGTAGGCAAAAAGTTGCCGTGAAAATTTTGATACGGGCAATTTTTTTTAAGAAGTTACATTATGATACTTTTGATACGGTCAACCTTTTTTGTAGAAGTCACTACATTATATATATTTCCTGACAAACCATCAATTTTTAAATCAAAGAAGATCGTTAAAAAATCTGGCAACACTGGTCTTAAACATAATGTTACATTTTTATTTTAACGTTGGTTATAGAATTTTAAAAAAATATTTATCTAACATACCTAACATATTGTTTTAAGTTAATTCTGCCAAATTAAACAACTTATAAAAACATCTAGAATAAAAATGTCCTTATTTCTTTTCTTTTGTTAATATCTCAATTTTATTAAAAGGGGTTTTGATTTTATTATTTTAAATGGGATCCTGTATATATCCGCAATAGAAAGACATTCAGGGGCGGACATATGAATGGGCAATTCGTTGCGATGCCCGGGGGCCCCGACTTTACAAGGGCCCCCGGGTATAAAGCTAAATGAAGCCAAATAATAAAATTCAGAGACCTAGGGGAGACCAGGGCAAGAAAATCCCCTTAACAGTTATTGCCTTAGATGTCAAATTCACGAAGTGTTAGGAGTTTGTATTTTTATAAGCATATAGTTCTATATGTTGTTTTTGTGTTGTACTATTTTTATATTTTTCGGTTAAGTTGATTTTGAGATTTTAGCCAGTTTGTAGACATATGCAAAGTAATTGTCTTGCCCCGCTACTCGGTGCAAAATGATTCCCTATGTAAAGTACATAAATGAAATTTTCTTGTTTTTTTTTAAATTTGTGAATATGAAACTAGGAAGTCATTTTCTAAGTATTTTTACTAAGAAAAAAACTAAATGAAACTCTTAAAATATAAAAATTTGAAATTTCTAAAAGTAATCATTTTGCCCCGCTACCCGGGGCAAAAAAGAGGTACAAAAAAACTAGGTAAATGAAACACAAATACCTAAAAAGTAATTTTTTATGGTAAATTATTTTCTTGTATAATTCTATTCCTAATTCAGAAAAATAAAAATAAATGTTCTTCATATTGCACATTAGTTCTCGGGACAAATATGGGGTAAAACAATCCCTGTAATAATTTTGCCCCATTGTTTTAGGGGATCATTTTGCCCCATTGTTAAAGGGAACCTCTTGCCCCATTTGTAACCGGCATAATAAAGTTAACCTAACTTTTTTTAAAGGAACGAAAATTTACAAAACTATGGACCAATTTGTTCACTACACTATACTTTCTCATAGCCACTGTCGAATATTTAAATACTTATCTATTTTTTAGTGATAAACATGAATAAAATGAAATTGTTATCTTATATCAAGTCGGACAAAATGACAATTCTCTTTGCACTGACTAATTACTTACGCATTGGTCGCTGTCACTCATTGTACTACACCGCCGTATTGAAAGGCACATACTGCCAAGTCTACGGCTGTTCTTGTGCATACAGTGGCGCCAAAATGGCGTGGGATCGTTTGACCCCGGGGGATCTTCTTGCCCCGATATCCCCTACATGTTTACTCTAATATAAAATCTGAAGCTATAGATATGGGGAATTGAAACTTTAAGCAAAAATGCAACCAAAAGTAAAAAAAAACACTTTCATCAACTTTCTTTTTACCATCGTTATGAAAACAGAGAAGACTATTTTAAGGTTAATATTTATTAGTTTGTTATTGCCATAATTTGCAATCAGATTACTAGAAGGTTGTCTGCCATGGTTACTGTGAAACAAACTTTTGATTTTTTGGAACCGCAATATTGAACCAAAAGCTCGAAGGGAGAAATTTTAGAAAGATGTGAAGAATTGACTAAGAAATATTCGAATATGTTGATCAATCGTTTTGTAAAGTAGTTTCATACGTTGCTTGATTTAAGAAATGAAACATGACCTGAAGGGGGGTAGGCATATGTCCTTAAGAGATCTTTTTCAATTTATTAATAAAAATTAGCAGACGGTTGTAAAATTTATACAGTTTTTATCTTATTTTTTACTCTTTCTGTAACGGTGGTCTCTTTGGAGCGATCTTTTAGTAAACTAATAATGTTAAAAAATTTTTATAAGATCTACAACAAGTGAGCAGCTATTTGGTGATTTATCAATATTGTCTCTGTAGAATATAAAAATGCATCTGCAACTTAAATGTCACCGATTTAATAGATCGCTTTACAATGCCAACGTTAGAAACAGGGCGTTTTAATAATAAAAGTTCTTCCGCTCGATTTTAAAATCTGTACGTATTTTTTAAAAATACAAGTTTGCTATTAAATTAAATAGTCCAATTATTTGTATATTTTTAAAAGGTTCGTCTTGAAGGCAAAGGTACAGGGACATTATTTTAAGTGTCTCACCCGATTGGCGACTTTGCTATCGACCACAATAAAAAAAAATGATGTATTCCCTAACAGCTTTTAGTGAAGAAGCCAAATTTGATGTCAAAAAAATCTATGTTTACAAATTTAACAGATACGACGCCATATTGGATTTTCTTAAATGGCAACCCTACCTTATAGTTAGCCAGCTACATTCGCCTATTTGTTCCAACATTAAAAATATATAATTGTCAATATTTATTTTCAGCCGTTCCGGAGATACGAGGCTTCGAAGTTGGTGACTTTGTTATCATCGAATTAACAGAAGCTTTGAGATTAGAATCTCAATTTTTTTTGAGGATACGTAATTTTTTATGGCGGAGCCACCCATGCTATTGTCATATATGTCAGATGTCAGAAAATTATAGTTACGACGCCATTTTGAATTTTTTTAAATGGCAACCCGTATTTATAACTACGCCAGTGTATTGCATTTCGCGGTCCGATTTCAAAAATATATAGTTGTCGATATTTATTTCCAACCCTTACCAAAATACGACCTATAAATATATAAATGTGGGTTGCCATTTAAAAAAATTCAAAATAGCGTCGTAACTGTAATTTTTTTACATCTGAGATATATGACAATAGCATGGGTGGCTCCGCCATAAGAAATTACATATCTTCAGAAAAAGTTGATTTTTTAATCTCAAAGGTTCTATATTTTAATGGTGTGAGATACTTAAAAGACATAGTCATACGATGCAGTTTTTGATACGGTCGTATTTTGGTAAGGGTTGGAAATAAATATCGACAACTGTATATTTTTGAAATCGGACCGCGAAATGCAATACACTGACGTAGTTATAAATGTGGGTTGCCATTTAAAAAAATTCAAAATGGCGTCGTAACTGTAATTTTCTGACATCTGACTTATGTGACAATAGCATGGGTGGCTCCGCCATAAAAAAATTACGTATCCTCAGAAAAAATTGAGATTCTAATCTCAAAGTTTCTGTTACTTCGATGATAACAAAATCACCAACTTCGAAGCCTCGTATCTCCGGAACGGCTGAAAATAAATATTGACAATTATATATTTTTAATGTTGGAACAAATAGGCGAATGCAGCTGGCTTACTATAAGGAAGGGTTGCCATTTAAGAAAATCCAATATGGCGTCGTATCTGTCAAATTTGTAAACATAGATTTTTTTTGACATCAAATGTGTCTTCTTCACTAAAAGCTATTAGGGAATACATAATTGTTACTTTATTGTGGTCGATAGCAAAGTCGCCAATCGGGTGAGACACTTAAAATAATGTCCCTGTACATGGGCGCACAAGCTAGTTTTGTATCGAGGCCCACATCTGACAAGATCCGCCCCTGAAAGATCTTATAAAAGAAGTATAAAATTTAAAAAAAAAACTTTCTACAAATAAATAAATTGTAAAAATATTATTTACAAATTAGATGATTCAGTAGGGAAGAAATAATTGAATTTATTGGTACTTACAAAGATGTGTTCAGTTTACGTTTATTTTCTTATTGCTGACTTTCTGTTTTATTTTAATAAAATATAATACCTTAAAAAGTAAGTAATGGCTCATAATTTTTTGTCGTTGAATATAAAATAAATGTGGGATGATGTAACCGGAAAAGTTAAAGACTGTGGCTCTTAACTTTCCTAAAAGACATTTTTTATTTGTTTTGTTAAGCTCAAACAGCATATTTATTTTAGAATCACTGTATTTTCTTTTTGTCTTCTTTTATGGAAAATTAAATTTTTAAACGACCGACGCCGACGGAGTATAAAATTTCTTTAAATAATAAAAAGAAATGACAGTAAAACATTACATGGGTCAACGACCAAAAACAAATGTTTCTTCTCCAAAGTTACCAGCTCCATGCGAAATTAGATCTATACAGGGTGTTTTTTAATTAAGTGCCGATACTTAAGGTTGTGAATCCTTGGGTGATTTTAAGAAGAAAAGTTAATATTAACTTATGTCCTAAATCTCTTCATTTTTGAGCTACAGGGTGTTAACATTTTTTTAAAAATATAACTTTATCATAATTATTATATCACTCTTAGATATTTTTATGAAATTTTGTACACACTTCTTAATCATTAAGGATCATTTTTTGGCTTAAAAGATTTTTTTTTAAATTTTTACCAGTGACGTCCGTACGGGGTTTGAACTGAATATTTTTAAAGAAAAAAATGGTACGCCACTGACTTTTCTAAAAACCAAACTTATATTTAAAATCCTCATTTATTTTGGATCAAATTTGGTCCATAAGCTTCCTTTCGTATGATGCACTCTTTTTGCATAAAAAAATAAAAACCAAAAAAACAATATTTTTCTTCGGTTCATTGAGAATGCTTTCGATATTTTGTTGAAAATGTGCGTCAGTCTATGCGAAGAAGAGTAGATGCTTGCATACATGTGAATGGTGGACATATTCAACAACTACTATAATAATGTGGGTTCTTTATTTTGTTTTTCTTGTCTTTTTATTTTGCTTTAGTTTGGAATTTATCGTTTAACTAAATGAATTGGGATTTTTAAAATAAAATTTTTTAACATTTTTTGGTTTTTATTTTTTTATGCAAAAAGGGTGCATCATACGAAAGTAAGTCTATGAACCAAGTTTGCTCCAAAATAAATAAGGATTTTAAATATAAGTTTGGTTTTTAGAAAAATCAGTAGCGTACTATTTTTTTTTAAATATTCAGTTCAAACCCCATACGGACGTCACTGGTAAAAATGTAAAAAAATCTTTTAAGTCAAAAAATGCTCCTTAATAATTCAGAGGTGTGTACAAAATTTTATAAAAATATCTAAGAGTGATATAATAATTATGATAAAAAAGTTATATTTTAAAAATTTTTTTAACATTCTGTAGCTCAAAAATGAGGAGATTTAGGACATAATATGTTAATTTTAACTTTTCTTCTTAAAATCACCCAAGGATTCACAACTTTAAGTATCGGCACTCAATTAAAAAACACCCTGTATATTAAAACATTGCATTCTCTTGAACCCAATCCTGTCCATGTTTATTGGCGGATTTTTAAAAACTTTTTAAATTTGGAGTTTACAGATATTGGAGAATGTGAAAAAGTTATTTTTAATAAAAAAAAATTCCCAGTATTTTTACAATAGGTATAGTGAATTTTAGTTATTTTTTTGGGGTTTTCATGGCTTATATCTCTTTCCTCGATTTTTTTTTCTGCACGAAAATAACTTTCTTACACCCACGTAAATATCACCTTTTCGTTGGTGAAAACGGAAATTTTAGATATTGCTTAGTTTTGTTGTAATTCGGTTCAAAAAAGCCGTAATTTAACCCGGGACATTTTTGCACGTTCGGATCCACTTAAGAGCTTTCCATACCAGCGTGAAACGCGGCATCGTCTCCTGGCTTGTCTAATTGACAATTTAATACAAAAATGTTAATAAGGTGTTCACAAGAACTTCTAGTTTGGCGGATGATACTTTATTTTTTTTCAAAAAAAAAAATTTGAAAATTTATTTTAAAGTTTCAATTATATAAAAATATAAACATTACTGCTATTCATGTTAATTTTTTATTTTCGATTAAATTTACAAACTATGCCTCGATATTATCTTCAATATCTCCATTGACCCTTAATTCTCGTGAGATTTGTTTATATACAATTATGTATAAGTATAAAAAGATTTCCACTTTCTCATACAAGAAAACAATAGAATACGTAATTTTTTAGGTATTGCGTAGGTTTGCTTTTGAGCTTTTCTGTTTTTGTATTGTAACCTTTCTTAAACATCGGTGTAATGTTGTCTGTACATTTCCTAACCTTATTTCGGTATGTTATACCATCTACTCCATTGTAAACTTAGACGAGGAGCTGAGTCAGCCTTAGAGTATTAACTATTATACAGGGTGATTCCTAAGTTGATACTTCTTTTTTAGTTGTCTATAAAAGGCATTAAATAAACACCATTTTCAAATACCTTTTTTCAAAAAACTTAAAAATAGGCGAGATACAGAAGTAAAAGTGCGGGCCTGGTCATCAAAACGTAGTCTGCTATACTTTATGTTGTTTGTCTTATCTCTTATTAGTCATACAATTTGCGGGTCGGTGGTGAGTTATTTGGCAATACGCTGCGGTGTGTTTTTCTAAAGCAAGTTAATTTTAAATTGGCGACACGTGAAAATGGTAAAATTTGAAAACAATGAACTAGTAGATATGGTGCTAATTTATGATGAGTATTGTCAAAGTGCGGCTGCTGCTTCAAGATTATAGGCAGAACGCTTTCCCTTGCGGGCTCATCCTAAACCCAGAAGTTTTCTTAGTGTTATTTAACGGGCAAGGTAGGCAGGACCGTATTTGATCCATAGTGTAATAAATAAATGTAAGTACCATATTTTTGAGTTTTTTAAAGAAATGTTGTTTATTGTAATGCCTTCTATACACAGCTAAAAAAGAAGTATCAACTTAGGAATCACCCTGTATATTCTTATTTTTTAAAAATGTTGAGGTTTCAATAGTTTTAAAGTAATCAAATGCAGATTTGTATACAGGGCAGCTAAACTACCTAACTTTTTAATATTTTTTTAAAACAGAGTTATAGGTAGGCATTAGTTCTACAATCTCAAATTATTTTAAGTTATATAGAGGGTCCCAAAAAGTCAGAGCGTATCAAACATACTTTTTTTTAAAGGAACACCTAATTTCCCACAAAATTCTACGCTTATTTTGATAATAAATGACATGTCTAAATTTAATTATTTTAGAGCTATTGCGTTTAATAGATGGCATTTTCAGACTTTGATGGGCTGTAATCTAAAGTTCATCTTAGAGAAAATGGTTTTCACCTCCCTAAATTCGTTTTTTATTCTCTATCTAAATTTACAACTTCTTGTTCAACAAAAAAAAATACGGTTTAACATGTTACAAAAAGAAAAATATTTAAAAGTTTAGATGCTATGAAATCCTGCGTTGAGAGTGAGCAACCCTGTATACTTATAGTAAATTCATTACACTAACTTAATTTCCCTCGGAAACGGTTATATTTATAGGAGAAAATTATCGTAAACATTTTGAGAAAAGCAACTTTGTTTATATTGATTCAGCAGTGAAAACAACTCTTTTCAGTGATTCAGCAGTTTTTATTAAATTTTCTTACCCTAACTCTAGGAATTTCCTTTGTCGATAGCAGTAAATATGTCTAAAAATTAAAAATATTGTGACTGCGCAGCTGAATAAAAATTTTCAGATAGTAAAATTCAGTTTTTAAACAATAACAAGCTAATAGGTTTTCTACATAATGGGCTGTTTCACTCAATTTTGATTTTGGTTGTAGTATAAAGGAACAAAAAATACAATTTCCTGTATTAGTACTTTTCGATATTTTTAAGCCATCTCTAAAAGAATAAATAAATAAAAAAACTGTTGAAACAAAAATAAGGACTGTATCAAATATACGCCATGAAATGACAGCTTGATAATGTTGCCAATGTTCTGTTAAATTTTTATATCATAATATTCAACAATAATAAAATTTTAGAAAACAAATTATATTGTTCAACTAGCATAAAAGGTTGCACATGTGGCAACACCGAAATTACTGACAGAAAACCAAGCTAATGAAATGATAGTTAAAAAAGTCTAACCTAAGTTATTTGTCGATCTTTCTGCTCCCTAAGCAAATAAATAATAAAAAGAGCAGTTATTTTAAACAAATATACTTCAAAATTCCACAATAATTCGGATGTAAGTGGGATGTAAACAAAAACACCGACATGACAAGCGAATGATCGGTAACGATGCTCACTGTAAATTTTTATCAAATCGACGTCATCAAGTAATGGCGCCAGTTTTGGGTTTTTAAAAGTTGTGGAAATTGTGCATATTTTCAATGAGCTGCAACAAATGGTATGACCTCACAATGGTTTTATTGATGATAAACTCCTATTATAGTACGGACTTTTTTGACAATTTAAATGGCAAAATTATCAAATTTGAGAATAGCGAAAGAGTCCATTCTGTAGGTTAGGTTAGGTAAGAGTGGCAGACCTTTGGTTCTGACCAAACAGTCTCACGTAGTCCTATTAGGTCCGTTGTAATACCACACGTGTTCCGTAGAACCCACCTTCATCAGATCTCTGATTATTAGTGCGGCATACACCGCAGAAGGATTTTAACAACTTATTAGTTTATAGGTTTTCAACCTCAACTCTTCTTTGTAATAATAATAATAATAATAATTCAAACCAGCCACTACTATTCAGAAACCTGCTCAGTCGTCCAAGTTGTAAGTTGTTTAGTTCCTCCAGACTATCGAAAAATGGTTCACCCGGAGCAGTAAACCTTCTTCTTGCGAGGCCAGGGCATTCACACAGAAAATGTTGAATTCTTTCTTCCTCTTCCTCATCCCTGCAACTACTGCAGAAGTCGTTAGTGGGTATCTGCATACGTTCGGCATGTCTACCGAAGAGGCAATGTCCGGTAACAACCGCAGTAATATTTCTCACGTCTTTCCGACTGTGTCTCAATAGTCCTGCGGTTCCCTTTTTATCGAATGTGGGCCACAGTTGCCTGGATCAACTACAGGTTATCAACTCTGTCCATCTGTTCTGTGTAAGCGGCTTGGCCGTGTAATCAATCTCCTCTTTGACAATTCCCAGTGGTTTATTCTTCGTATTGTCTGCTAGATCAGCTGGCATGCCTGCGCCCTGGCAGCCTCGTTGCCATCTATTTTGGAGTGTCCAGTCGTTGCATTTCTAGAAATATAAATATGGTACTTGATTTGTCGTTTCGTAATGTTAGGGCTTATCTACAAACATCCCTCAAAAATTATAAAATTGACAGGAAAATTAAAAAAAAACAATACTTGCCTGTGCCTTGATTTAAACTAAAAATAAATACGGCGTAATGTCTCCGATTTGTATTCTGTCAATGAACCGAAATTTTTTGTCAAATTTTTGTAAATAAAATTTTAAAAAAATATTCAGTAGGCAAAGTGTTACGAAATGGTTATACATGGAGAATAAAAAAACTTATTGGAGCCTTTTTGTAATGACAAAGAAATTAGATCTGGAGTGTTATCCAGAGGCAGTTAAAATGGTATTTTAATCCCTATTTAAAACAGTTTTTTTGTGCTAATTTTTACCCAGAAAATTACTTACTTCGTAATTTAATTATAATGTTATTTAATTAATTAAATTATATTTTGAAGCATCTTTCCTTTTATTTGGTTTAAAAAGTTTATTATTAAAAATAAATTTCATTTTGTGTACAAATAATATAACAATAATTATGTCTATTCATATAGAAAAATAATTATATCAAATGATATCAATGTGTCGAGGATTTACCGTATACAGCAAATATTGCCGTAAGCAAAATAATAATCTTAATTTTTTTTTCCGAGGGCCTGTCCATGCTTTGGATGCACTTGGGCCACGTTTAATAATCATAATAAACATTACAGCTTCTCTTTACCAATGGTGGAACGCTACTCCTCCCAAATACATTAAAACAGCTGGTTTTTACCTGGCCGCCCCAACTTGAACAAAGCCAGCACACAGGCAACTAACAAAACATTGTAAAATGTTTAGAACGTTCGTGGGCAATATTAAAATGGTACCAGTTTTAATGATCTGGCCAGTGGCGTTGGTAAAAGAGTGTTAAATTTTAAGGGGACGGAATAATAATTTTAAACGACTTTACGAAATTTGACACCTCTTTAATGAACACGGGAAGTAATGATTATTTTGAGTAATGTCTCAGATAAGTTGGAAATTTTTAGGAGTGTTTCGTAGCTACCACATATATACATACACTATATTGCCAACACAAGCAGCCGCACGAAGCAAGAATACACCCATCGTGCGATTCAAAATAACCTGAGTTGGGGTCCATGGTGCTTGCGCAGTAGGGAAAAAATTAGGCAACCGATACGATTTCTAACAGAACGTAAACAAAACCCAAGGTCTCTTGAACAGAACCGGCTCGCCGCGCCGTTGTATTCTTATTCGTCGCCATCTTTTGTTTCTTTCATTTGTGTGTGGTTTTAATTTCCAAGTTTTGGGTGTTTATATTTATAAAACTTTTTAAATAAAATTTAAATAAAAGCTTGTAGAAACATTAGTTTGTTTTCCTGACCGTTTTAATCGATTAAACTGTTTGTTTTTCTTGGGTTTTCGGTCACTCTTGAATAAAAGATTTTTCTTTATAAGGGGTTAACGTTTCGGTTTTATTAGGAAACCATCATCAGAACTATATAAAAAAAAATATTTGTCTAAACGATCAAAAGAGAAAAGAAACTATTGTATACAAAAAATAAAAAAATATAGAAAACTATAATAAAGTATAAAATATAAGCTAAACATACCCTTATTTAATTTTTTACACTTCACAAAACTTTAAATTCACAGTATGACCATCATATTGGAAATGGTCAATTTAAGATGAAATAAAAATGGTTTTAATTTTTATGGGGGTAAGGGATGGACCAGATGGGAATTCCATTTTACCTAATACATTGGAATAACTATCTTAACTTAATTAAGTATATTAAAGGTATTAAAAGTAGATTGTAAAAATTTGCATTTTATTGTGTAATTAAATTATTATAGACGTTACTAAGATTTTCTGTATTAAAGAAATGATTCATAGTAAAAAAACCCATAACACAATTAATTTCAGAACTGATACAGAAAATCTTAGTAACGTCTATAATAATTTAATTACACAATAAAATGCAAATTTTTACAATCTACTTTTAATACCTTTAATATACTTAATTAAGTTAAGATAGTTATTCCAATGTATTAGGTAAAATGGAATTCCCATCTGGTCCATCCCTTACCCCCATAAAAATTAAAACCATTTTAATTTCATCTTAAATTGACCATTTCCAATATGATGGTCATACTGTGAATTTAAAGTTTTGTGAAGTGTAAAAAATTAATTAAGGGTATGTTTAGCTTATATTTTATACTTTATTATAGTTTTCTATATATTTTTATTTTTTGTATACAATAGTTTCTCTCTTTTGATTGTTTAGACAAATATTTTTTTTTTATATAGTTCTGATGATGGTTTCCTAATAAAACCGAAACGTTAACCCCTTATAAAGAAAAATCTTTTATTCAAGAGTGACCGAAAACCCAAGAAAAACAAATACTTGTAGAAACATTTTAAAAGTCCTGTCAAATGTTTACATCAAGAAACAAATTTCCGAGCTGCGCAAACTCAACCGACCCTGATCATCTGCCTACAGTGGTGTCATCATCGAATTATGGTATTAGCAATATAGTGTATATGTGGTAGCTACCTACTTTTACTCATTTTCATAATGTTTGGTTCACGGAAGCCAGCAACCGCTGTATCAACTGTATCAATGATAGAGAGCCCACTGGCCTGGGGGGGGGGGGGGGGGGCACCAAAAGGAGGAAAAATGTTTTTGCTGTTTAACAAATATTAGATATTTAGTTTGGATAGTACTTTAAATAATTTTTTAAGAGTACGGGCATAGGCGACTTAAAATTAATAAAAAGCTATTTACTCAGTTCAATGTCACAAGAAAGGTTGACAGATTTAGCAATTATGTCCATAGAAAAGAATGATTTGCAAAACCTTAAATCATCCCAAAAATGGACAAATTAATTAATATTTTTGCGAAAAAAAAGCTAGAAAGGCAACGTTATTATAATTTTTATTAGAATTTATTGTTATGTTTTTATTTGTTTTTTGTTAAAAAGCATGTCTATTTTATGTATATTTTATTTGTGTAAGTTTAGTTCTATTTTATTATTTCCATTCATTAGAATAAATTCTTATAAACTATTCTGTTCTGTTTGTTTTAATTCTATTTTAACCGCTCGCCTCTCTAGCCGAGGGGCCCACCGCCTGGCTCTTGATACAGGGCCTATTCAATGCTAGCTAAGCTACTGCTTAGAATCAGACTAAAAATTGAACTTTCGGTACGGTTTAAAAAGAAGCGTAATTGTTTCTGAAAAAATATTGTTTAGAATTAATTACAGAATATTGGAAAGTTAATAGAGCATTGCTAAATTAAAAAATAAATGATTTAAATATGTATAATACAGGTGTACGGAGTCCTCCTAAAAGGAAAAATTTCAAATTCGAGCTTAATACATACTATAAATAAATAAAACTATACCCTCTTGAATAGAAGAAGATTAATAAAAGAAAATTCAGTAAGCAGCAGACCACATTTTTTAAAAATTATTATTTGACGTGATGGTCACATAAGTTACTTTTCTAAACTGGGTATTTATATATGTATGTATTTTTCAAGGCATTAAAAAAACTTTTAATCTTGATATCGCCTTTACTTCCCTGCAGCAAAAAGAGGCATTATGAATGGATGTAATGAAAAAAAATCAGAAAAATATTTGAGAAATCAAAAGTCACTTACGTTACCATTTGTCATGACGTACGTTACTTAATACTTGGTAACTTACATGACGGTAACCTGTGACTATTCTTAAAATTAATTATCAAGTAATTCCTGTTCCCCTGAATTGATTCAAGCAATAAATAATTCTCAATTTAAAAGAAGTGAGCGAAACAGATTTCAAGCAGTGGCGGCGCCAGGATTTTTGGGATGGGAGGGCACAAATGGGCTCGGTGATTTTTGAGTGGGCCCTACCCAAAATAAAAGTGACTTCTAAAAAAAAAAAAAGGTCGCGCCTCCCGACGCTTTAGAATGCTATAGGCAGCGACAAACCAAACCTCCCTCTTGTTCGAAGTGATGTCTAAAAAAAAAGGTCATCGTTCTCTTCAAAATACCATACAACCACTCATAAAAACTTTTATAGCCAAGTCCCTTACAAAACCGGATCCATCAATTTTGGGGGGGCATCAGGGTGGGCACTTATGTTTCTAGGATGGGCCGGTGCCCACCCTGGCCCCCCCTGGCGCCGCCTCTGATTTCGAGCCCTTTAATTTCTTCACTTTGACGGTTTCAGATATGGTACGTTTTTGATGGGGGAACCTATGAGCAGTAGCGACGTCCCTTTTACTTGTGTCTAGTTCCAGCGCAGAAACTAATGAACCCAACCAATCACAAAATATTCAATATTTTGTGCAACCAATCACGATTTTGATTCGACTAAGAGTGGAATGAGTGTGCAGCCATTACATATTTATAATTTTTCAAATTTTTTTAAGAAATTGCTTAAAGTATTTTGAGAAAGTAGACCAACAAAAACAAGTTTAAATAGCGAAATTAAATTTCAAATTATAATTTTGTTTTTTAAAACTCTCGTACATAAAAATAGGCAATTCATTTTATTATGAGATTAAAAAAATTACAGAGTATATCAACCCTAATGATGTTATTCAGTTTCACTTCAATATACCCTTATAAAATAATCTTCCAGTGGGCACGCGTTGATTGTCACTCTAATAGTCTAGGGTAACATGATTATAAGGAGAAAAAAGAACTCCTGCTATATGTTACAGAGCTGTACTAAAGCCTGGATTTTAAAAACCTTCTTATAAATACTTTTTTTTCAGATAAAAGTAAGGTTTTAGTTAATGCTAATCCATATAAAGGAATTTTCCTAAGAACAACATAATGTCATTAAAGTTAAAATTTTACAAACCGTAAAACACTGTTTTATGGGGTTCTACCCACCGTATAGTCGGAATTGGGTTGTGTCCATATACCGGGTGGTGCATCGAGGTTTGAAACATAGGAAATCCCATGCAAGTTTAAGACTGTCCAAATATTTGCTTTCCTGTTGACATTAGAGCAGGGTTATAGGCAGATTTTTTTAGGGTCTCTGTGTGTTGAGTGCACATGAGTACAAATTTGGACATCCCGATCTTCGTTTTCTTCAAGTGCCGTCTTCGTTATGAAGGTTGGCAATCATCAAGGCTATATGTATGAGTGACACCGCCCATCAGAATAGTTGATTCGTGCTGCATTTGAACCAATCGCGTAGGTTATGCAACCATGAGTGGCGCCTTCTTCCTACACTTTTTTTCCTTGAATCTTTCCTTGCATTATCATTTGTAGTAGACGGTATCTTTTTGTAGACGGTATCTTTCCCCCCTCATGACATGACCAAGGTATTGCAGTTTTTTTTTATGATAAAACACCTGCACTGTAGGAAAAATCCTTTAAGGCGCTCTGGGAGCGGTGCGTGTGCGAAGAAAGCGATTTACGTTGGTCTTGAAACGTTGAAGATTGTATTCATTGGGAAACACAACCTCAGGAAGATCATTCCACAAAGATGACGTTCTCCAGATGAAAGAATTCTTGAACAATGAAGTTCGAGGAGTACTAAGCTGAACCACATATGGATGAGCGGCAGTGGTTCGCCGTGTATTTCTGTTTTGCATTGCTCTAGGTGGAATCAAGTGGGCAATGTCAGTCGAACACCTGCCATGGAAATATCTGTAAAAAAGAGCCAAATCACCAACCTGTCTTCGATGCTCCAGGCTATCGAGGGTCTTGGTCAGCTCGGGGTCGCCGATCAGACGAACGGCTCTCCTTTGAATGGAATCCAGTAGCCAAAGGGTGTGCTTGGGTGCAGAGCTCCAGACATGAGAGCAATATTCTAATGATGGTCGAATCTGGGCTTTGTAGAGTGTTAAAAGTTGATTGCAGTTTACGCTTTTTTATTGTAATCACAATCTCCTTCTCCTTTCTCACTCTGTTCATGATCTCCACATTTGTCACTCTATTCAGTCCATTTAACTTTCAGCATTCTCCGATACATCCACATTTAAAACGCCTCCAGTCTTCTTATGTCCATCTTCTTCAGGGTCCATGCCTCCACACCATAGAATAGCACCATTCTGATTTTTAACTCCAGGCTCAAATCACCGCCACATATCACTCTTTTCATCTTCATAAACTGTGTTCTCGCTTGTTCTATTCTGGTTCTAATTTCTTCTGAACAGTCGTTATTTTTATTTATAATTGTTCCCAGATATCTGTAACTGTCCGCTCTTTCTATGTGTTGATTATTTATGTACAGATTGTTTTGAGCTGTTTTATAAATTTTGTTTTCTTTACATTTAATGACAGTCCGTACTCTTCACTTGACGTATTTACTTTGTCTACTATATAGTTTGTAGATCGTTTAGACTGGTAGCTATCAGAACCGTGTCATCCGCATATCTCACATTGTTGATAGGTCCCGATCTTAACTTATTTAAATAGGATTGTGGTAGTTTTTTTTTTGGAATTCACTCATATAGATATCCCCTTTCCACTGGTGAAAAAATAAATTTAAAATCTTGCTGAGTTTCCTTGTAATTCTGTTATTAATCGCAATGCAACATGGAAAATTTTAGCGCGTTCTAATTTATCTAAATATTTGAAAATATTTTTTTAGTTCTGCTTAAAATAAGAGTACGGCTCTGACATCACTGTACTGCTCTGAATTATGGTTAAATATTGAGTTATCTAGCGAAAGGAACTTAATACTTGCTCTCCAATTAGATATGCGATGCTACTCTGAAAACCACCCTAAAAAAAGAGGACGAGTGAATATCGTCGTCTCAAACATTTTTATCTTTAGGTTCAGACTATTCAGACGCATATATTATTATAAAAGGAAAAGGGGAATCCTTGGATTAGAGCCTCTCGAATATTATTAACGGAATAATTTATGTCAAATAAATAATCAGTGTTATACTGGGCAATTTGGACCACGCGACACTTTATTTCATTTGGATCGATCACCATGCACAACCACAGTAAAATAAATTCAATTTATGTCAGTTTTGGATTTAATATATCAGTTTTGGACCCCCAAAATGTTACAGTTTTGGTATTTTTATTAATAAAAATTAAGCAAATTTTTATTTTTAGATTAAAATGCATAAAGCTATTTAGGAAACACATATCCAACGTACGCAGTCTCGAATAAAATAAATTCTTAATAATCAAATCTTTCTACTTCATTGTATAAAAATACCGTGCAATAAGGGCCATCGAATCAAAATTCAACCGAACTAAAGATTTGTGTTAAGATGCACTTTTTTTATTTCAAAAATCTCCAGTTTTCCACTCATTTCTAGATAATTACTATAAGATTTAATTCATAAAATGTACCTACTATATACCGGGTCCGCCAACGTGGCGGGGATGGAAGATTAAATCATTATCGAGGAGCTTATCAAAAATAATAAACCAGCATAAGGTATCGACTTAAAAGCGGCATATTTTAAAAATATTTTACATTATACAGGGTGGCTTAAAAAAGTGTGGGGGACTAAACTTGCATTTTTTTAAATAGAACACCCTATATATTATATAGTTTTCTAATTCCCTATACAATTCCACGTATATTTTGTATAAAATGTCATATGTCGAAATTCAATTGTCAATACAGCCTGTCAAAGTCAAAAAATGCCATATTTTAAACGTCAATTACTCAAAAACAATTGAATTTCGACATATGACATTTTATACAAAATATACGTGGAATTGTATAGGGAATTAGAAAATAATATAATATATAGGGTGTTCCATTTAAAAAAAAATGCAAGTTTAGTCCGCCACACTTTTTTGAGCCACCCTGTATAATGTAAAATATTTTTAAAATATGCCGCTTTTAAGTCGATACCTTATGCTGGTTTAGTATTTTTGATAAGCTCCTCGATAATGATTTAATCTTCCATCCCCGCCACGTTGGCGGACCCGGTATATATATCTACAAAATGAACGTTTTTTACTAACCTAGGTTGGTGTTTTGCCATGCAAATATTTGTCCACCGCGATATTTTCTAATATTTCGAACGGGGATCGAAGCCCAATCGCCCTTAAAACTTTTATTAAACGCAACAAATAGAAAAATAACTGATAAATCTTCCTGAAATGGTGGAAAACTAGGTTAATTATATAAAAACAGATAAAGCAGACGAAATTATAATATTTCTAGAAAAAAAATCATTCTAACTAATGGTTTTATGGTTTTGCACATAAAAAAAAATGTCCGGATTTATTGTGCAAGCAGGCAAAAGCCATGATTTAGATAAATAAATTGTCCATTTTTATTAATAATTGTGGCCATACCCGGAAAAAGGGCCCATATGCAAAATGGCAATTTTGAGAAAAACGTACTTAAAAATTTAACAATTTATTTTATAAACTAAGATTTAAACACAACTATGTTAAAATGGCCGTGAAATATTTATTTACAGACTGACACAGGTTTGTGACATCGTTGCCAAACGATAGGCTTATGGGCCCTTCTTCCGGGGATGGCCTCAATTATATCGCTCTTTGTCTGTTATTCTGTAAAAGGCCGACTGTAAGAAAGATAGATATATTCAAAGTGTGTTTGCGCAAATATAGGGAATGACCCAAATCGACAAATTGTATGTTACCGTGTAAATTGGTCCATGGTCCATGGATTAGCAAACAAAATGAATTTTAGTTTAATTGTTTTTTATTATCTTTCTCAGAAGCTCACGGCCACCTAAAAGATAATTTTTCTACTCCCACATGGAAATTTGCTGTTTCCTTTACACTTAAGTAGCGAATAAAGTAGGCTATTCCAGTTAACTGTGCGGGAAAATCTCATATCCATCCTAGATAGGTAATGAAACTGACCAATCACAGTAGTCAATTACAGAGAAGCCATTGTTGTTCATAAAAGTACTGATCAGTCACAGTATATTATTTTTACTGAGGCTCCGCCTTGTTTTTCAAGACACTAAATTATATAATTTAAATTCATATGGTACAATTTGTTATTAATTTATTCAATATAATAAAATCTGGATGCATTTATATTAGATTTATCAATAATGCAACTTGCTGAATGTGCATAGAAAATTAATTTCATGTAGCATCATTTATCAGTTGGTTTTCCCATAATTATTTTAAGGTTTCGATAGTCGAGAGGTAGAGCGTTGGACTATGATGGAACTAATGGTCGTGAGTTCGAGCCCGGCAACCTACAAACTTTATTTTTACATTTTTTAGCATAAGATCGTAGAAAAAATATACTGTTCAACTCGAGTGGATTGTCCATATTGCCCTCGGAAGTTGGAGCACTCCGCCTACAGCGTCGTGCTCAATTTCCTTCCTCGTGCGATATGGACATCATATCCACTTTTGTTGTACTATTATTATGCTTGATTAAGACAATCAAGACCTGGTACCAGTCAACAAACAAACGACACCATGTTTTAAAAATTTAGATACAAATAAACATTAAATTATCCATCAACAAAACTAATAATTCTATACTAAGAATATATCCAGCGTAGTATTGATGGGAGACGCTTTCAAATTCGTTTGTTGTTTAAGTTATTGTATGTGTTTCAACAAAATTCTTTAATCAAATATGTTGTAATAATTAATAAGTATATCCTTAGTGAGTAACATAAAAGTTTTAAAATTGTTTTGTTATTTATTCCAGACACCATTTACTTCAAATAAAACTGACAGAATTAGTTAACCAATAAGCCCTTTAGTAACTTCAAAGGATTTAATTATATATTTGCGACGAAAATCCGGATTATAAAGTTATGTTGGAATACTAATTAGCTTACATTCAATTATTAATTCTTTGCTTTTAATTTTCTTTTAATTATAAATAAAGGGAGAATTATTCAATTACCATTATATTATAATTGTACTGCATCATTATTATTACCAATATTAAGTTTTGTATTCATCGATTAAAATAATCATATGTTAATGTGGTAATCAGAACCGAAAGTACCAACACTTACAGCGGGTTGCATAAAGAAATATAGTTCTCGATTAGCTTAACCGCATATTAAAAATACAAAATTTAATCAGAGGCTGGCAAGGCCAACTTCGTATTCGTGCGATATAACCTTATATTTTACAAGAACTGGCATTTGACAGCACTGACAGTAGCCATCTTTTGCACAATCTAAGGCAATTTTGCTTAAAACCGCAGTAGGCCTTGCCAGACTCTGATTAAATTTTGTCTTTTTTATACGCGGTTAAGCTAATCGAGACCGATCTTTCTTTATGCAGCCCACTGTTAATGTAAATGTATTATAAATTATATACCTTTTACCCTTACAAAAATGGAACCTATTAAAGTAACTTTACTATTGCACAGTCCCTAATAACACAAGAAGGATACCATAACATTCAGAAAAATATTTTATTCGAACATCAGAACATTTTTGGAACGTGCGCGAGTATTCTAGAACATTCATGGAACATACCAGGAAAGTGCCACGTCATCAATTTGAATGTTCGGTGAACATTCCTGGATTGTGCACGAATGTTCTAGAATATACATGGAACATACTAGGAATTGGCCAGGTCATCAAGGAAAGCAAATGCCCCTCTCGCCCCCTGGGTGCGTAGCCCATAATTCTTGTAGGGGGTTTAAAAAAATTTTTTTTTCACCTCCAACGATGAACAACTAGAGTAGCCCCAGAGATTGATGGTGGCCAAATTTTAAATCTTAATTTTAGGACAGAAATACAGTTAAACAACTAAATTTTAATGCCCCGAGGGCATTTTAAGGCAGTTGGCGCTCTTTACACAGTTTTAGCGTAAAATGAGGTTATATTGCCGATTTATAAAACCGAAGAAACTAGATTTGCAAAAAAAGTTTTTTTACAAAATTTATCGATTTTCAAAAAATTCTGGGACACCTCTAAACATTGTGCATTTTCTGGAATAAAATATATTTAATCCAATTTATAAATTAAATTAAATTCAAACGGCATACCTGAGAAAAGTTTGGGTGTGTTTTTCAAATCAAATATCCAAAATATTTTAGGGCTAGCGTTTAGAAATTCCTGAATTTTGAAATTCTAAAATTCGAACGTGATGTGATTCCTGAGAAAAGTTTAACAATATTTCTCAAAGCAACTGTGAAAAATATATTTTTACTAGTTCGACGTACCCCAGGATTTTAAAAAAAATCAAAACATGGTGCCTTCCAAAATATTTCACCCTTCCCGCCCCTAAACTCTGGCTACGCCACTGAATGCTGATGCAAGACAATTTTACTTCTTAACGATTAAAAGCGACTTAAGCCTGTTTTAAAAGTTTGGTGCCAGCGGCACCAGTATTAAAAACATTTTAAAAATACTGCTAATTACCGAACACTCTCTATTAAATTTCCAATTTATGACAACTAACCTTAATTAGGACGTTTTTTATAATCCTTGGTTGATGACAGCTTACATCATAAATGTTTTACCATGTTTAAATTTATAGTTTACTTTATATTTTCTTTATTACATATACACGTAAAACCTGAAATTTCAATACTAAGCGAAGGAATAGAACATGTTGAAGAAGAGGATATAGCACTAATATTTTTTATAACGGTAAAAAATATTTGTCAAGATGAACTAGAGCTTTCCGTGAACATGGTTCAGTGCTGTGAAACAATCGCTTCCGAGGATGTTGATTGTAATTCCATGATGCTGATAGGTGGAGATATGGGAACATTATCGTCAATGGATATTAAAAATTTAACTCTCATTTACCCAAATCTTTATCTGTATAACCGCCGGGGTATCTGTACCATTGCAGTAACGTATCGTAATCAATTTAAGAAGAAGGAGATTACAACGGAAGTTCATTTCGATACCACCCAATCTTGCCCTGGAAAACAAAAAACATATGAATGCTTAACTAACGACTTGGATATCAAGGCAAATTGTAATCCAGTTGATTGTTTAATTAAATATTCTGGCACCACAAGTTATTTTAATCCAGAGTGTAAGCGATGCCAGAAAGTACCCGTGTGTAATTCGAAGGCGGAAGGAGCTTTTCCCGACGTGGCTTATTCTCCGTATAATAATGAATGTATAGATTTAAATATCCCTATTTCAAGAAAAGATTTGGAAGAAATAGAAACTGACCGATCAGATAATAATCAAACTTCTATGATTAATGCGATTTGCCACTATGGAAAAGTCACTGAAACCGGTGAATGCTTATGCCATGAAGGATGGACTACAGCTACTAATGATGAAGGTATATTTACGAAATTAAATATGATCTTGCTCTTTAATTTGTATTAAAGATAAAATTACATATTAATTTTTTTCAAGTTTATTTGTTCATCCGACCGCAGAATAACATTTTTAAAAACATTTTCTAGGTATGTACGACCCAGGAGTAGCGCAACACCATCTTTGCAATATTCAAGTAGGAGACTGGCATTGCGTCAACAAACATAAAATTCGTATAACAACAATTCTATTAACAGTTTTTGCTGTTACTATAATTTCGAAAATTTTACTTTTCATGTGTTTAATGACTTGGTGCTATAAGCATTTCCGAAAAGAAGATAAAACGTGCGCTAAGGATCCAGATTCAGATGAGCCATCTATTCTTTTGTGCGACGACTCTTCATTTGATAAATGCTTGTGTTGTGAAGCAGGAGAAGAAAATAAAGGATATCAAGAACAAAAACCAAAAGCGTTGCATTCTCAGACTGTAAATGTCAATTACTATCCTTCATCCCCGAGTGCATTTTCTAGTATCAAAGCGTCTACAGGCTCTTCGAAATTTACAATAAAATCCGAACCAACTATTGATCTTAGCAATACGTCCAGTTCGGCAGCAATATCTTTTCCAGAAGGTGATACTTTGGAAGGAAGTTCGGGTGATTCTGATAACGGCGAAGATAAGAGTAATGAAATCGCATATGGTGTTTATTGTAGCGTTGACGAATTAGAAGACGAAGAAGAAGAAGAAGAAGAAGAGGAATGTGAAGAAGAAGAAGTAGATGAAGAAGAAGATGAGGATGAAGATGACAATACAAATGATAATACATCAAGGGAGGTAAAGGAGGGTATAAGTGAATAGTGCGATTTAGGTTTTAGTAAAATAATTATATTATTTATAGGTATACACTATAATTTGTACTAATAATACTTATTTATAGTATATCGGTAGTATAAGTAACCTACAAACTGAACATTTTTCTATTTTAAATTTTAATAAAAACGGTTATTTGATATAAAATGTTTTGCACGTCTAATTTTCTTTTTTGGAAGATATCACCCTTACAAGGGGTTTAGAAGTTTGTTTAGTATTTTTACAACGAGACAGTATTAGCGACTCTATTTAACCATATCACTAATGTGACTCAAACTCAAGAGGGTTCAGTAACAGTAAGTCAATTTTTATAGATATCATGGTTGCAATAATTATTATTTTCAGAAAATATATAGAAATTATCTTGCTGTTAGTGTTAACGGGAGATGATATAGCCAGCATTAGTATGCAAAAAACCCTTGAAATAATAGACAGATTAAAAATTACCATAGCTGAATTCAATTTTTGTTTTTTAAAACTTACGACAACATCTACAAGGGTATCAAACTATGCCAATTTGGAGTATGGAGAAGTAGGAAAGCAATTAGTTAACAGCGGATACAGATCAATCAATAATTTTAGGTAACAAAGCGGTTAATATACTATATAAACATCCTGGCCTGAACGAAGCCATGTCAATAACCATGTATCTCGACAGTCAAGCGGTGATCAAGGTAATCTGTTCCAGCAGCGTTAAATCAAAACTTGTAAAGAGTTGCTGTAACAATCCCTGAACACTTGGTACTCAACGTCGAGTCATTCTGTGCTAGGTTCCTGTTCATACTAATTTAGATGAAGCTGCCCTCGAGGCTGCCGATGCACTAACCAAGGGCAATTATAGCCTCTTCTCGAGAGTAGAAATACTGCAGCTGTACTAGTATCCGTATGCAGAGTCGATCGCCAGCTACTTCATAGATAGCTACTCGCTGAAGATCGGCCGCTCGTATTTGATTCATCCCTAATGGAAGAAATCGCTCTTCTGCGAGAGATTTAGCCGAAATAGAATTACGCATACGGACTTAAGATGATAAATATCATTGCCGTAGTTACTGGACATTCTTCTTTCGGTAGATACGCAGAACGCATGCTAATACCAGCTAGCGACTTCTGCAAAAGTTGCAGTGTTGAAGAAGGACACAACGTTTATTGTGTGAATGTTTTGGCCTTGCAAAAAGAATTACTGTCCTAAGTGAACTATTCTTCAATGAATTGGAGGAAGTACGCAACTGGTCCATTACATATTGGACTCCACGGATCATATTTCCGAGACTTCTCGGAAATTACCTGGAATCGTGTAGTTGGGATCGCATTAAAAAAGAAGGATACAAAGCTCGTAAAGCGATGCCACAACAATCTATGCACACTTGGCAACCAACATCGGGTTACTCTGTACTTGGTTCCTGGATACTCCAAAATAGATGGCAACGAGGCTGTCGATGCGCTCGCGGGAGAGGGCGCAGGCATGCCAGTTGATCTAGCAGACAATACGGTGAACAAACCACTGGAAATTGTCAAAGAGGAGATTGATTACACGGCCAAGCAGCTTGCACAGAACAGATGGACAGAGTTGATAACCTGTAGTACATCCAGGCAACTGTGGCCCACATTCGATAAAAAGAGAACAATAGAACTATTGAGACACAGTCAGAAAGACGTGAGAAATATTACTGTGGTTGTTACCGGACATTGCCTCTTCGGTAGATATGCCGAACTTATGCAAATACCCACTAACGACTTCTGCAGAAGTTGCAGAGATGAGGAAGAGGAAGAAAGTACTCAACATTTTCTGTGTGAATGCCATGGCCTCGCAAGAAGAAGGTTCACTGCTCTGGGTGAACCATTTTGCGATAGCCTGGAGGAACTAAGCAACTTTCAACTTGGACGACTGAGCAGGTTTCTGAACAGTAGTGGCTGGTTTGAATAACTTGTTAAAATCCTTCTGCGGTGTACACCGCACGAACCATCAGAGATCTGATGAAGGTGGGTTCTACGGAACACGTGTGGTATCACAACGGACCTAATAGGACTACGTGAGACTGTTTGGTCAGAACCAAAGGTCTGCCACTTTTACCTACTCTAACCTAACCTAACCTAAGTACGCAACTTATAACTTGATCAGCTCACCAGATTTAATAATAATAGTGAATGGTTTGGATCATTTCAATTATTCTTCTACGATATATGTTGCGCTAACCGTCAGAAACCTGACAGATGTGGGTTTGGAGTAACGCGTGTGGTATCGCAACGGACCACATAGGACTACGTGAGACTGTTTGGATCGCGCCAAAGCTATGTCACTTTAACCTTAACGAACACAACCTAAGGGCGTCGATAATCGAAAACTGAGGCAATAAAGGGTACCTTTAAGTTGTATTTTAGAACAAAATTTAATAAGAAAATATCATGTACACATAAAAATTAGTGGTTAAATTTTATTAATAAAAATTGACTTAAAACCAAAAAGTTGTTCAGTAGTTTGTTTGGCTATAAGTGTATTACATAATACAATTTTTAAGGGCCTCTTAATTACTTAAAAGTTACGAAATGCCAATAATTGCGCTGGATCCTTACCCTTGTTTGATAATAAATATGTAAATTCTAGTGGTTTCTTGATAGTAATTATTTTCTAGGGTTAAATATTCAAAGCATTGACATCGACCAGTTATCCTCCGGGACACTTATATCCCAATGTTCTGTTTCTCGGTCTGATGTTAATTTGCAAATATACTAAAATTGATCGGTCTCCAATCGACGAGTGCCTTTATAATTATATTTGGTTTAAAAATAGTTTCTGTTAGATTTTAGCACCTAAAAAAAGTAAGAACTGTCGATTTTCTATTTTCTATTATACCTAGTTTATTATTTCATCATAAACTTCCATCTATTGTAAACAGTGATGATCGGGGGGGGGGGGGGGGGGGGGGGAGGGGGGGGGGGGGGCTCAATGGGCGTAAGTAGGATATTTCTTTTTTTGGAGAAAGGGACAGTCGGGACTACACGTATTTCATGATATTGTACCTAGAGAAAAATTTTCGGGGCCATGCCCAAAGTTCGTTTAAAATTCACTCAACTAATATCAAATTTCGAAAATTAAATTATTACCTCTCCCCCTCTGCATGGTTGGATTAAATTTGTTTTTGTAAATGTTTTTTTTTATATTTCTAGCTGACTTTTGCTTGTTGTAGAGATGTATTTTAGCACTGGGTTCCGTCATGGTTTCAGTCCAGTGAATGTACCGGTACTGTTGCCGCAACTAGATTTTAAAATGTACTGACAAGCAGCTGTATGTAATGTACTAGAATGTACTAAAATTGGGATTGGAAAAAAAAGGTCACCGCCTCCCCCACGCTCTAGAACCCCCCGAACACACCCCCCAGAAGCAACTTTCCTGTTGTACTTTTGTAATTTGCTGTCCAAAATGTACTAGATTTAGTATAAATGTACTCAAACGGCAACAGTGACTACCGGTACAAGTGGCTATCTAAATTAAATATTGTTTCAAAGCATTTACTTTTGGTTCTGATTTTTAGTAAGTTGTACAAGTTACGGGCACCGTATGGTTTCGCCTTTAGAGCCAGTCCTGTCCATTTCACCGCGGCTGTCCGCCGAGCCGGTCAGTAACGACAGCTTCAGTAGGTAGACAAGTTCACCATTTTGTCAAGAAATAATTTTTTTTTTTTTTTTTTTTTTAGTTAATTCTGTAACTTGTTTCAGGGTCGAAAAATTAATAATTTCAGATTTTTTGAATAACCATAGTTTGACAGTATCAGCTATGGGTGAATACTATAAAAAAAAACTAATTACTACAATGGTGTCATTTTGCCAACCAACAAAATTGATGTTGTGATTTTCTCGGAATCTAGGTAGGTACACCAACAATTATTTTGTAAAAACCTATCTTAGTTTTTATTCTCTATCCAAAAATACCAACTTCTGGATTAACATGTTAAACCAAAAAAATTATTTTACGGTTTAACATGTTAAACCGGAAGTTGTAACTTTTAGATAGAGAATACAAAACTGAGATAGGAAGGTAAAAACCATTTTTCTCTAAGATGAGCCATTCCGGTGCTACAGCCTGTCAAAGTCTATATCTCAAAAATAATTGAATTTAGACATAATAATATGACATTTTATACAAAATATACGTGGAATTGTATAGGGAATTAGTAAATAATATAATATATAGGATGTTCCATTTAAAATAACCTGTTTGCCACCTGTTTCGCAACAATGCCGCATTTTTTTCTTATCTGAGCAACCAAATTTTTGAAGAAAACTTATCACCCATTTTCCATAAACGTCTAACGTGCCATTCACCGTGACACACCCTGTATATTACAAACTTTGTGAACTACTTGCTGTTTTTCATAAGCGTCCACAGGGGGAGCGGGCAAATGGGGCACTTCCTAGCCTCCAAAGTTTTTCTTTTTTGGCATATGATGAGCCCTCTTATCTACTACAAGTTATCGTTAATTATTACTCCCCCCCCCCCCCCTTATGAATAATATTCTATGTACGCTCTTATTGTGTGTTTTCGTCAGGTGCCGCTACTGTTACTTAGTCAAATAGGGTGTAAAATGAAAATTTATTATAATCTGAAACAAAAATATTATTCGTGCGGCCCTCTTGCTCTGACTATGGCACTTACTTAGGTCCACTAAAGTTAAAACAATATTTATGGCTAATGTTATCATAACGTTAGTTTGGGCTACATAGCTAATGGCCACATATCATTAATGTAACTGTGTTGCTGTTGTTTTAGGTCCGACGCGCACGATACTAAATCTGGGATTTGTTCCCCCGGGAAACGTCATTCGTGCTATGACTTTATTCCCACTTTCGTTTGTTTTCTAATAAAAGGAAAAGCTCTTCTAACCTGCTTACCCACTTTTAGTTCCAAACGATACGTGATCTTTTTTGTAAAGGATTATATATATTTTAGTTATAAGTGATAAAAATTCTCGTCGGTCTTATGAAAAAGATATATTATATTTTAATGGGTATATTCTTGTCCTATACAGGGTGTCCCAAAACTTATGGGCCGTAGAGTAACTGGAGATACTAGACATCAAACTAAGCCGATTATGTCATATAAGTAAGTTTGTTTTTTGATAATTAAATAATTAATTTAATTATGTACTATGTTTTTATATGCATTGGGATGTTTAAAGGGAATATTTTGAAAACCGTTAAAGATATTAACATCAATCAATTACACCTTTTTGACTCATAAAATGCCCTTCTTTAAGAAACTATATCACAGATAAGAAAAAAATCATAGATTTATGAAGCCCAGTGTATGCAACTAGCGCCCTCTAGTTTGAAATTTAAAAATTCCTACAAATTCTTATTTTTTGCTCATAAAAACATACCATTGCCAACTTTCAATTCGATTCATTAAACCGTTTTAAAATTATGGCTTATTTTCAAGAATAAACTTTTACTTTCAACACCCTGTATCTCTAGAACGAGTAACAATCCGAAAAAACTTATATGACTTAATCGGCTTTGTCTGATGTCTAGTATCTCCAGTTACTCTACGGCCCATAAGTTATGGGACACCCTGTATACAGACTTTTTTTTTAATCAAACGTTTTAAAAAGTTACTTAAGGACCCCTAAAATCGGCCTACATGCAACTATCTACCATAAACCAAAATTATTGATAACTATATATAAGTATCGATCTATGGATAACTATATCCTATCGATAGGTGGAAACTAATATTGCACATCCCTAATGTACATCATATCCATTCTTCGTGTACAAACTACTATTTTAGTATTTACGGGGGGGGGGGGGGGGGCTACTAAAAAAATATGTTATTAAAAAAAGTACAGTAAAATTGGCCCAACTAAAACAAGCCATACACGCATGCTCCCTTCCACAACTAAAAGCCTAGATATTATGCCACTAACATGATTTGAAAGCAGGCTCATGGGGGCTGGTTTTCAATGATGGATATTTCATTCGAAGTAATTTATAATTTGGAATTCCATGGCATTTAAGACAATTCTTCTTTTAAGCCCTGCTGGCGTCGAACTATTTTCTAGCAGGTAAAGTTGAGCCACAATTATAACATTCTTGTGTACATTTCCGTCTTCCATAAAAAAAATTAAGCGACAATATCACAGAGATGTATTCAGTAAATTAATAAAATTAATTATATATATATATATATATTTTTACCACCCGAAACCAATGTAAGCAAATGATAGACCAAAGCAAAGAAGATCATAACGAGAGAATCAAAAACAAACTTCTTGCCAGTCCTAACGGATCAAGGTCCTTTTGGTCAGTCGCTAAGGCCGTCAGCCAAAACTTTACAAAGTCAACTATTCCACCTCTAACACGTTCCGACGGCACAATAGCAACCACAGCCGGGGATAAAGCAAACCTACTTGCTGAACTGTTTTCCTCGCATTCCACTGTAGACTTTCAGGGAAAAACACCACCCAACATTCCCTCAGTTCAATCGCAAATGTCTAAAATCGTGTTCCGTCAGCGTCTTGTTAAACGGATTCTTAAAGGACTCGACGTCAATAAAGCTTCTGGTCCAGACGAAATTCCTATCATTGTTCTCAAGACATACGCCGATGAACTTACACCAGTATTTTGTAGACTTTTCAACTTATCCTACAAAAAAGGAATATTTCCATCCTGCTGGAAGGCGGCGCGTGTCCAGCCCATTCCAAAGAAAGGTAAAAAGACCCTGCCAAGCAACTACCGACCCGTCGCATTGCTTTCAGTAATTTCAAAAGTAATGGAGAAAGCTATTAACCAACAACTCCTAAAGTATCTGGAAGGGCTTAACATTATCAGCGACCATCAATATGGTTTTCGTAAGTCCAGATCAACAGGTGACCTTCTGGCATATGTCATCCATCTTTGGAGCAACACCATCGAACATCATGGAGAATCCCGGGCTGTTGCACTGGACATCTCTAGGGCTTTTGATCGTGTTTGGCACGATGGGCTTCTAAGTAAATTGCGATCCTACGGTATGCCTAATGGATTTTGTTTATGGTTAACCAGCTTCCTTAAGAACCGTTCTCTGCAAGTGGCGATTGACGGGTTTCTCTCAGACACCTTCACCATCAATGCCGGTGTTCCTCAAGGGTCCATATTGTCGCCTACCCTCTTTTTACTGTACATTAACGACCTTCTAGTGAAAACCCAAAATCCAATTTATAGCTTTGCTGATGACAGCACACTTGTCTCATCTTTTACCTTGACTCCCCAAACATCCGCTGCCGATGCACATCTTCGCAGGCAGCATGAAGTATTGCGCCTCAACAGTGACCTGGAAGAAATTTTGGCTTGGGGTGACAGTAACCAAGTCGAATTTAATGCTAAGAAAACCCAGGCAGCAGTCTTCTCCAAAAAGGTTAACATTGCAGAACCGGATATAGTCATGGCAGGACACGCAATTCCCCTGGCACCGTCTATTAATTTGCTGGGGGTCAATCTGGGAGGTAATATGTCTTGGCATGATCACGTTGCCGCAATTGCCAAGGCAGCTGCACAGAAACTTGGTGTACTTTTCCGCACCAAAAAGTTGTATACACCTCATCAACTTTTGACACTCTACAAAGCCCAGATTCGACCATCATTAGAATATTGCTCTCATGTCTGGAGCTCTGCACCCAAGCACACCCTTCGGCTACTGGATTCCATTCAAAGGAGAGCCGTTCGTCTGATCGGCGACCCCGAGCTGACCAAGACCCTCGATAGCCTGGAGCATCGAAGACAGGTTGGTGATTTGGCTCTCTTTTACAGATATTTCCATGGCAGGTGTTTGACTGACATTGCCCACTTGATTCCACCTAGAGCAATGCAAAACAGAAATACACGGCGAACCACTGCCGCTCATCCATATGTTGTTCAGCTTAGTACTCCTCGAACTTCATTGTTCAAGAATTCTTTCATCTGGAGAACGTCATCTTTGTGGAATGATCTTCCTGAGGTCGTGTTTCCCAATGAATACAATCTTCAACGTTTCAAGACCAACGTTAATCGCTTTTTTCGCACTCGCACCGCTCCCAGAGCGCCTTAAAGGATTTTTCCTACAGTGCAGGTGGTTTATCATAAAAAAAAAAAAAAAAAAAAAAAAATGGTTCATATTATATCCCATCTTTTATAATATAATAGATTAGTTTTAACCTTCCTCCATTTATTCCTCTCCTACAGAAATGAACAGATTACCACTTTTATCAAAACAATGAAACTAACTCTTTAAAACGTAAAATGCTTCAGTATAAATTTAAAAAATAAGTATCTCTAGATAACAGTCAACGTCAATTTATTCTAATAAATATTCTCTTGGTCTTTAAAGTCCTTTCTTGTGTCTCATCAGTTAAAAAATACAAAATTCGACTAAAAACAGTATTTCAGTCGCTTGTTGCTGTTTGCTCTGCTCTTACCTTTAGCAGACCGTAGATGACCAGACGGACTGATAGTCCTGAATGATGTCAATCATTCGTCATTCTCGCATCAATCAGTCTTTTTTTTAATGAGAATTTATATCAGTCCGGCAGCGCCGGCGCCAGGGGGGGGGCACCGGCCCACCCTTAAAACATGGGTGCCCACCCTGGTGCCCACCCAAAATTGATGGCTATGAAAGCTTTGATGAGAAAAAAGTGGTATTGTATGTTATTTTCAAGAGCACGATGACCTTTTTTTTTAGACGTCACTTTACTTTGGACAAGAGGGAAGGTTTGTTTGCCCCTGCTTGGCGTTATAGAGCGTGGGGAAGGTGGCGACCTTGTGTGTTTTTTTTTAGAAGTTGGGTAGTGCCCATTTAAAAATCAGCGGGCCCGCTTATGCCCACCCATCCCAAAAATCCTGGCGCCGCTACTACAGTCCGGCCATCAATCCTTGATATTGGCCCTTACACGATCATTATTTTATAGTGTAGGGTCTGCTATATAGATTTTTTCGATCTCTTTTACACAAAGGGAATTTTCCTACTTCATTCTATACAGGGTGATTCCTAAGTTGATACGTCTTTTTTAGCTGTGTGTAGAAGGCATTAAAATAAACAACTTTTTCAAATATCTTTTTTCAAAAAACTCAAAAATAGGCGAGATAGAGAAGTAAAAAATCTAAGTGCGCGCCTGGCGTCAAAACATACACCATTATCGTTTCTGTTGTTTTTCTTATCTCTTATAACTATTAGTCATATGGTTAGTGTTGAACAATCCGGTGCGGTGTGTTTTTCTGAAGCAAGTTAATTTTAAATTATTGATACGCGAAAATGGTAAAATTTGAAAACAATGAATTAATATTATATTAATAAGGTGGTAATTTACTGTGAGTGTGGCAAAGTGTTTCGAGATTATACGCCAAACGCTTTCCCTTGCGGGCTCGTCCAACACCCAGAAGTTTTCTTAATGTTATTCAACGGGCAAGTTAGGCAGAACCGTATTTGATTCGTAGTGTAATAAATGAATGTAAGCACTTTATTTTTGAGTTTTTTCAAAAAAGGTATTTAAAAATGTTGTTTATTTTATTGCCTTCTATACACAGCTAAAAAAGAAGTATCAACTTAGGAATCACCCTGTATAAGGTGCATTTCGTTGAATAGAAGCTTATAAAAAAATATGACGTTATAAAGAAGGATTTTAGAATAACAAGGACCAAATAAGGTTTAGTTAAAAAATAAAGGTCTAACCATAAAAGGTGCCACAATAAGGGTCACAAAACGACTATAGACGGTCCTCGTTCCGGCCACAAACGTATTTTTAAGGGAGCTAAAAAAACCTTTTTGAATAAGAGCTTGACCGTGACTCATCGTAATTAAATTTTACCGGACCGCAGGAAACTGAATACATACATATTAATCGTATTTTTAAGGATATACCATTGCCCTGATCGAAAATAATAACATTTGTAAAAATCTAAAAAGATTAAAAAACGGTGGGGATTTTATATTTACAAAATATTGTAAAAATTTAGTTGTTAAAAGAATGTTGAGTACGATTGAGCTGGTTTTTACCATTTTTTGTATATTGTAAACATGTGACTGTGTACCAAAAATCACGAGATGATATTAGGGTTTGCAGAAAAATACCCAGTTCGCACTATTCGCCTTACTTGGTGTATGGCCTTCATAATTACTCTTCTCTCTTCCTTCCTCAGTAATATTGAGTAAAAATAATAATGGACAACATTATTCTGGTTCTTATAATTTTGTAAAAGAGGTATACGATTCATAAACTAAATTTTAATTTTTTGTGGTACAACAACAAAACATTTTAAAAGTTGGGTTAGAGGTTAAAGAAGTGAGTGATCGGATTGATTTAAATTATATCTATCCTTATCGCACTCACATAAGCGACTTTAAATGAACAGCTATGGTATTGTCTATATGAACATCTTAGACAAGGTTGGTCTAAGACATTGAGGTAGAATGTCTAAGATGAACATAGTGCACTCGGCCACTCGGCGATAAATTCGAACCGACATCGCCTTGAACCTTAAGAATATCCTTATTTGAACAAACTATTTTATTTACTATAGTCGTGTTTGAAAATTCATCTTTCAGTATACAAAAAAATCTTGCGTTGTAAAACGAGTGAAAGTTTCACGGTCGTAACTTTTAATACTCTTATCTACAAGGGCACAAAACATGAGCCTTCCCGGGATGCAGCGATAAGCGTGAGCTCTTTTGAAGTTAGATATAACTTTGAAACGGCACGGTTATATAGGGCAACCTGTATGAAATGGTTTTTAGTGGAAAATTGAAAAATAAAGTTTTATTAGATATGAGAAAGTTGGAATATAGAGATATCTATAGAAATACAAATATGTATATATATTATACCTGTAATATCATAATAGAGGGTGTTATGGAAATTACTCCTTATTTTAAACTAAACTCTCATATCCAGATCAAATCAAATCAATCAAAATTTACTTATTCTCAAAACAATAATAATTATATAAACAGTTAGGAAACAAAAAAAAATTGACGATTACGGAGAAATAAATAAAGAAAACTAAACCCACTAAAGGCTACGCTGTGCGTGGGTACCCTTTCATCTATTAATACAATTTAAACACAATTATTATCAATACCATTTTTAATACAATTTGCAACACAAACTCTAAACTCATTCCACACGAAACCCATCCCTGGAATGATACATTCCATGTTCCCAACATATATACACTACACACATATTACTTATAATATATTACACCGTATATATTCAACGATAAATTAAGTTCAAATGGACATGGATAGGCATAAAACTATATTCACACATACGCTGACATCATCAACCAAAGAATAATTTCGTTTCCAGAAACTGAAGTCCACGATGGTTGGCCCCTATTGATGCTGGCAATCCTCATCACTCAGGTATACGGTATACATTTTTAAAATCAACGTATTGGTGTATCTGATATCTAGGCAATGAAAATATCCATTTTTTAATCCCAGGAAACTAGTTATTTCGCTTCCAGAGGTAGGTATAATATTAAAAAGCCTGGGACCCGAGTAATGAAAGTTCCTGTAAGATTAATTTTTTTTGGCCCGAGGTATAACATTTGACCGGTTACTATATCTTGTGTTATACTCATGTTCGATCTTACCCAACTCAGTTTTTAAAATAAATTGTCACGAGGCGTACGCTAAGAAGTAGAGTTGTCCAATGTCAAATAAACCACTCTCTGAATAAAGCAGGCTAGAAGAATATTACCTTGAGAACCAATTTTTGAATAATTTCCAAGTTATGTACATGAATTTCGGTTACTGCTCCCCAAGCAATTCCATGACTCTGTATTAGGGAAAAGTAAAGAACTTTTAGTTTATTTGAATCTAATATTTTTGAAAGAAGTCTTATTTTGTAAAGAATCTTATTTTTTTCACAGTATTATTTATATGTTCATCCCATTTAAGGTTACTATCAATTATTATAACCCCATTATACTTTATTTTATTTACCATTTTAAGTTTAATTTCCGAATCAATAATTAAAGTTAGATACGAACACACATTTCGGAAAAATATTTTTAAATTACTATTTGTACGAGACAATTCATTATTTTTTTATTATTTGTGAAAGGGCATGGCATGATAATGACAAGTAAACACTTAATAGGCAAAACCTATCTAAACTATACATTATGTTGTCTGGATGTTGACCATTTGATATACGCTGATGATATTAAACTATATAAAATAATTATAAACATCAATGATTGTATTGTTATTCAATGGAATTTGGATCTAATTAATAATTGGTGTATTAAAAATAATTTAAAGCTTAACATTGATAAGTGTAAGTTGTTTCTTTTACAAATAAACTTTCTGTAATTAATTTTGATTATGTTCTTGAAAATAAAATTATTTCTCGCTCTGACTCATTTTGCGACTTGGGTGTCGTTTTTGATTCAAAGCTTTCTTTTATACCCCATATAAATAAGATTATTAGTGAAGCTCTTCAGAGTTATGGATTTATGGTGCGCTGCACTAGGGATTTTAACAGAGTTGATGTCTTAACAAGCTTATACAATGCCTATATAAGATCGAAACTAGAATATGCAGCAGTGATCTGGACACCTGAGTATAATGTTCACATTGATAATCTTGAGAGGGTGCAGCGAAAATTCTTAAAGTACCTTAGCTTTAGGGTCGACGGAATATATCCCATGCAGGGTTTTCCCCAGACTCTACTTCTTCAGAGATTTAATTATGAATCACTCAGGGATCGCCGTGATTACCACCTATTAATGGCTCTGTATAAATTACTAAACAATCAACTCGACTGTATTAATATATTGGGTAAGCTTAATTTTAATGTGTCACGATTGAATTCACGACAAAATATGACTTTCTACCTGCCTAATTCAAAGACGAATATTTTAAAGTTTTCTCCTGTCTTTCAAATGTGTGAGAGATACAACAAGTGGTTTGATTTAGATTTTTTCAGTTCTTCGGTCAGTACAGTTAAGAGGTTAGTGCGGCATTAATACTTTAAACTGAGATTGTGCGGCTGGTATTATTTTTTGTCCAGTGACATGATTTTCTGTGTTCAGTCTCTCTTTCTTTTTTTTTACTGTTACTTTTCTTATATTCAAATTTAATTTCGAATAATTAGTTTAGGTTTACGTATAGACTAGCTTACTTTTGTTAGTATTTTTAGCTATACTTTTAGTATATTTATTTTTTGTGTAAACTTTTTCATGGTCCTGCCTTGTAGTTGGGTTATTTAACCTGTAGGGTAGGTAATGTAAATAAATAAATAAATAAATTATTTTTCCTTAGATTACAGAATATTACATGATTCTATAATGTATTGTAAAATTATGGAACGATTTTACCTTACTTAGGTTTTACTACGTAAAATGATAAAAAAATGTATGAATGTTGGAGACAATGACGTTTCTTGAATGGCAGTAGATTTTTGGACTTGCATTGTCTTTATCTGTTTTAATCACAACGTTTCAACTGGTAAGAATCTCCAGTCGTTCAGGTGAATACTAAATAAGTGTGGTTATTTCGATTTACATTCATTCAAGAATAAATATTCAACTTTAACCCTAGATTGACAACGTTGAAAATATATACGTCGATGCCAACAATACTTAAATTATACATATATTACAAATATGTGCCAAAATTGTCTCAAACCTTTTAATTAAATTAAAAGTAATTTTTATTCAAAAATAACAAACATTTTCTGAATTGAAAACAAACGAAATAACCAAAAAATACACATAAAAAGATTACATGGTTGAACTTCATTCATAACACATCTATATGAATTCAACGCATTCATAACCATAACACATATACATTGTCTGACAAAGTAATATACCGTCTCTACTATTAAAGATATCAAAAAAACGTTCTTATAAAAGTTGTGAGGTATAAAAAAATATACGTTATAAAAATTATTTATAAGCATACAGGGTGGTCCAAAAAAGTAGGACAATAAAAAGATACATTTTTTTAAATGGAACACCCTATATATTTTAGCATTTTTTTTTCCTTACAAAATTATCCATATGACGCCATATTTAGTTTTTTAATTTTTTGCAACGTTGCCAAACAAAATGCAAAATTCTTAAAATTTTGGAAAAAACATGATAGTAAAAAATTACCTATATTTCTCAATAGGAGTATCGAAAATCGAAAATTTCTTTTAAGCTCTTAACTTTAGGGATAGAAAAACTGTCTTAAATGTTTAAGTACCTAAAATTTTGTACAGGGTGTTTTCTGTTGACATCCAAATATACAAAATTTTAAAATACAATAACTCTGTTTTTTCAAATGAGACATCCTATATTTATTAGGCTTGTCTGATAGATATTGTAAGTATCTTTTATTAATATTAAATCATACCTATACCTAAATTTACTAGTTTTGGCAATATTTCTATTTTTATTTGCAATTTGATATTTAAAATAAGTTCACAAACATTATAAATATAAATATAATAATTATATATATGACATTATATTCATATACATTTGTTTCGACTTTGCTAGTCATGTCTTACTAGAAAAATAAAAACTATAGTTTTTTTCACCAAAATTTAAATAAAAATATAAATATTGCCAAAACTAGTAAATTTAGGTATAGGTATGATTTAACATTAATAAAAGATACTTACAATATCTATCAGACGAGCCTAATAAATATAGGGTGTCTTATTTGAAAAAACAGAGTTATTGTATTTTAAAATTTTGTATATTTGGATGTCAACAGAAAACACTCTGTACAAAATTTTAGGTACTTAAACATTTAAGACAGTTTTTCTATCTATAAACTTAAGAGCTAACAAAAAATTTTCGATTTTCAATACTCTTATTGAGAAATATAGGTAATTTTTTACTATCATGTTTTTTCCAAAATTTTAAGAATTTTGCATTTTCTTTGGCAACGTTACAAAAAATTAAAAAACTAAATACGGCATCATATGGATAATTTTGTAAGGAAACAAAAAATGCTAAAATATATAGGGTGTTCTATTTAAAAAAATGTATCTTTTTATTGTCCTACTTTTTCGGACCATCCTATATGCTTAAAAATAATTTTATAACGTATATTTTTTTATAACTCACAACTTTTATAAGAACGTTTTTTTGATATCTTTAATAGTAGAGACGGTATATTACTTTGTCAGACAAATGGGCCACCCTGTTTACGTAAAATTTACGCGCCAACAATCACTCTTTATTCTGTCACATACAACCCACAACTGTCACATCAGAAACGCGTCGGCAGCCGAATGTTGTGGTGATGGTAGATGCACTGCTGGAGCGCCAGAACAAGGATACTAATAATAGGCCATTTATTTCAGATTTAAAAAAACTGTAGGTAAATTTTACTTAGGTTGGCAATCCAAGGTTAAAAGAAATTTATTCAAAATTATCTTTTTAATTTAAAAATGCTATTAAATAAAAATATTCGCACAAAGGAATGAATATGGGCGCTTATGATTACTGGCCCCGAGTTGCGTAACGGGCCTAGGGCCCCCTATAACCATGGGTTCGCTATATTGATCGAGATTGAATACCCTAACGCACACAAATATAGAAAATTAAAATATCCTAAATATTCGTTTTAATGGCCTTGTTAAATAATCCATAAAAGATCTAATCTATGGCCAGGCAATAAAAAAGAGTTATGGTCTTGGTGTGCAACACATGTTTAAGATTTACTTTAAAATCAATAATAACGAAATGCGTTTTCACAGTTATAGCTTCGTAAAACATATATACATACTACATACTAAATTTTAACAACTTGCTGAGAGGAATATGTCGTAATTAATCGAAGCATATTAGTTATGACCAGTGGCGTAACCAGGGGAGCCCCCCCCCCGAAATTCAAAAAACTAGAAGTTACCTATCAATAACGCACCAAATGAAATAACACATCTTATACTACCATCACCGGCAAAAAGTTGGACCCATAAGGGAAACTTTTTTATTATTGAAATTGTAAAAAAAACTTTTTATGCTGATAGCCTCTGCATGATTGGTAACCTAAAAACTTGTTGTGATATTGGTCACGTGACTACTCGTTTGTCTGGAAAATTGAAAAGTACATATTTTGTATCTGGTATTAGGTACAAGATATTAAAAAAAGTTATTTAAAAAAAGTGTGTAGATTTTAAATTTATGCCCGTCTGCAAAGTTTAAAACAAAGATTTTAAATTTTTATTTTTTTTAATTCTAAAAAATATCAAATGTTACTTTCATACTTCTATCAATTTAGTAATTTAATGACTAATTTGATAAAAGATTAAAAACCAATATTTAATTTAATCTTGAAAAATGTTATTTGCTAAAATTTAAAATTTAGCTTTTTATTATATAACTGGGTACGTCCAGGCCCTGTATCTAGCAACTATATTTACCAATTATACGTATTTCTAAAACAATATGCTAACAAAAGGCAGTTCTTTCTAATTTTTGAACAAGTTTTAACGTGTCTCCTAAAATTGTTCCTACCAAATTAAAAAATAGAAAAAATAATTCTTGGAATCAATTTCTAAAAATAAGTAAATTGATGCGAAAAGCAGTCCATCATGTCATTAAAGAAGGGGAGAAAATGTGAGATCTTGACCACCCGATCGATCGGACCGTCGACCCGTTAATTATAACGTCAAAAGGAGATGACAGTTCCTCAGATGACGAAAAATATAATGATTTTTTAAATTTAATTTCTGTATAATGTATTTTTTGTATTTTTTTTATAATGTTTAATAAAAAATAAGTGTACCTAATACTATGTACATAATTCACGCCTTTGTCACACCATTATCGGTGTTTGTGAATGGATAACAATAGGCAAAGCACATACATTTTCCCAAACCCGGGTAGTACTACCTGCACTTGATAAAAATAAAGAATTTTGCAATGAAATCAATGCCAAATTATAAAAGTAATTTAAATATTGGTTGGGTCACTCTGTAGTCCCTTTGCATACCTAAAGAGCTTTTATTACTCTACACCTTTCGTTCAAGCCTTATTTTTATATGTTAATATTGAAGGATAATTTCGACCTTTAATTGCTAACAGCAACCCCCTTTCATTATTTTCAAACTACGCGCACCCTTGCAATGTGGAGAAGTTATTTTTTCCACTTTAATGAAAATTCCAATAGATTAGACCGTAGCGTAGTGCCATATGGCCTAGGGAGAAGCGAATGAAACGAGACAAAATAACCTTATTATTGATGACACCAAGTCCGTAGTTCGGTCTCCAATTAAATTATCACAATGGCCTAACCAAAATGGTTTGTTTAGAAATTTAACATTCCACATCTGTCAGAGTATTATTTATTGCACCATCTGTTATTCTGATTAGAGATATGTCTTCCTTGTCTATTTATTATAGGGCTACTAGAGAAGCGTATGAATAGATCATATATCATTGAATACCGGAAGGGAGAGGAACTGAGAAAGGTATAATTGAACGATAGAAGAGTTTTGGACTTGCATTGTCTTTATTTGTTTTACATCACAACGTTTCAACTGGTAAGTATCTCCAGTCGTCTTCAGGTGAATACTAAATAAGTAAAGTAACTACAGCTCTATTTATACTAGCTAGATGCACTGGAGTATGGCCGAGATGTGGTCATGCGTTTAGTTTGTGTGCGGTATTTTAAGTTTACATCTACTTAACAAAGGTTTCCAGATATTTCTTATATCTAATGATGGCTTACTAAAACAATCTGGGTTTTGGTATATGGTAGCAGCTTCCTTGAACTTTATTTTTCTCCAATGTGGTTTTTTATGCAGGATTTGAGCTTCTGTCCACTTGATGTGATGACCGTGTGTCCAGACATGGTCAGCTGCACCAGATTTTCCGATTTATCCTTTAAGCGTGTTGTTTCTGTGTTCCTTGACCCTAGTTTCAAGTGGTCTTAGAGTCTCACCAATGTAAGATCGGCCACATTCGCAGGGGATCTGGTAGACACAGTTTTTCCTGTCTGTTTGACTTGTTGGTTTTGTCTTCGTCAGGTGGCTTCTTAAAGTGTCTTTCGAGCTCGACAAATAAAGACAATGCAAGTCCAAAACTCTTCTATCATTCAAGAAACATCATTGTGTCCAACCTTCAAACGGACAAAGGTATGATTGTCTCATTTTATGGTTTAAGTATATTAAAAATTAAAAATTTAAACAACAAATAAAGGAAAAGCCTGTTAACAAACTATGAAACCAGATATTAAGTGGAAATAATCCTAAGTATGCTAATTTCAACACTAGTGTTGAAATATTTTTTTCACATATCAAAGGCTTTTTTAATAATTCTTTGTGGTCCTAGGAAAAATAGTGTACATTATTCGTGTGAAAGTGATTATTCTAAAACTCGGAGAATTTGCGCAATCGGTTGACGCCTCGTTTGAAAAGTATCACTTTCATCACTTGTTATGTAATGTACTATTACTGAGGCTCCGGCTTCTTTTTCAAGACACTAAATTGATCCTGTGGCTCAAACGGCAAAGCGTCGAAATTTGGATCCAATGGTCGTGAGTTCAAACCCGGCAGCATGCAAACTTTTTAAATATTTCTTAACATAAAGTTTATAAGTTTGGCCGTAGAAAAAATATACTGTTGAACTCGACTGAATTGTCCTGCATGTCGCCTTCGGAAGTTTGAGAACTCCGACTACGGCTCAATTTACTTCCTCGTGAGATATAGACATCTGATCCACTCTTGTTGTACAAACTTCCAGCAAACCGCAATTCAGGTTTCAGGAGTTCGTAAATGCCAAGATATTAGCGTTTGAAAATTCAAATAGCGGGATCTTGTTAGTTGGCAAAAACTGGCTAATGTTAGAGATTCATCATCAGGCGAAATATCCAATAAAGCTGGCGGGACCTGCTACTCTGAAGCGTAACCAAACATTGAAAGTAATTGGTCGATTTGGTAGTAATTTTATTATGTTAATGTTTTCGTGGAACAACGGAGAGAATGATAAATAATTATGATGTCAAATAATAGGTTTTTAAAATTAAATTTTCATTAAATGACTACGTTATTAAACTGTTTGTTGTATTCCTTTAGACACCGAATACAGAAATGAGTAGGAAATAAAGGAATAATTTTGGAGCACAAATGCAATTATTTTACAGACACGCAAACGGCGGCGTCATTATTCATTATTTTAATCGCCATAATGGGCAATAAAATTTAGTTTGCCGTTAATGAATGTAAGTATATTCCAACAGTGCTCTTCGTAAATATTTTTTGATAATGAGAACGTCATTTTGTGGCAGAAGGAAAACCTCAGTTCTTGTAGTAAGTATTTCTTTTATTGTAGCACTTCTGTAAATTATTTCATGTTATAGCAAAAATAGTCATGTTAGCAACTGGTCATATTCATAGTGTAAATTACATTAAAGGATGTTTCGGCAATAGGTAATTGTGATATTCAGTCCCATCCCATGTGATCTAGCAGGATATGGTTCAGTTATCGGCTATGGTCATTGTAAATTGTAAGTAGATGTAAAAATAAAAATTGGTTTTATGAATTTTTCTCTGTACAGTGGATGGGCCAGTCTTTTCTATTCTTAGCCCAAGCCATAAATTGGTGACATTGATGTCAACCATAGGTTAGTTTAGATTAGGTTAGAGCGGCAGACCTTTGGTTCTCCAAACAGTCTCACGTAGTCCTATTAGGTCCGTTGTGATACCACACGTGTTCCGTAGAACCCACCTTTATCAGATCTCTGATGATTAGTGCGGCGTATACAGCAGAAGGATTTAAACAACTCGTTCAAACCAGCCACTACTATTCAGAAACTTGCTCAGTCGACCACGTTGTAAGTTGCTTATTTTATTCTAGGTTATTGAAAAATGGTTCACCCAGAGCAGTGAACCTTCTTCTTGCGAGGCCAGTGCATTTAAACAGAAAATCTTGAATATTTTCTTCCTCATCCCCTTCTCTGCAACTTTTGTAGAAGTCGTTGTTAGGTATTTGCATACGTTCGGCATGTCTACCGAAGAGGCAATGTCCGGTAACAATCACAGTAATATTTCTCACGTCTTTCCGATTGTGCTTCAATAGCTCTGCAGTTCTCTTTTTATCAAATATGGGCCACAGTTGCCTGGACTACAGGTTGTTAACTCTGTCCATCTATTTTGTGCAAGCTGCTTGGCCGTGTAATCAATCTCCCCTTTGACTAATCCCAGTGGTCTGTTCGCCGTATTGTCTGCTAGATCAGCTGACATGCCTGCGCCCTCTCTCGAGAGCGCATTGGCAGCATCATTGCCATCCATATTGGAGTGTCCAGGAACCCAGTACAGAGTAACCCGATGTTGGTTGCTAAGTGTGCATAGATTGTTGCGGCATCGCTTTACGAGTTTTGATTTGACGCTGCTGGAACAGATTGCCTTAATCGCCGCCTGACTATCACTGAAGATGGTGACCATAACAAACGTTCCTAATTAGTTATAAGATGAAATGTCCTATCTAGTCTAGCAACAAGTCTATGTGCCTTGCTTCCTCTGTGCTTATATCTTATCAGGTACAATTTATAAACAAATTATAAAAGTATATTTTGATTAGAATATATTTTAGAAAAAGGTTTCGTTCGTTCGTTTTAAAAAATATTTATTCGTTTCTGTGTATCTTCAGCCGTCTTTAGGTAAATTCCAGTATTCACCTGAAGACGGCTGGAGAAACTTACCAGTTGAAACGTTGTGATATAAAACAAATAAAGACAATGCAAGTCCAAAACTCTTCTATCCATCTATAATTGTTGTTAATCATTATTACATGTCATTTTACCTTACGTATAATACATATTTAATATATTTTGGTACTATTAGTAACTATTTAGGACATGTATCAGGGTAACGACTTGATGTGGCTGATTTTGACCAATAGGCAAAGTCAAACTTATTTTTATTGGATGTGTTTGGTTAGTTCCAGTAATCCATACCCTGCCATGAGAACACCAGGTTCGCTATTGCTGAAAGTTATTATTGAATTTATTGATTTTTAATCTAATTTTATTTTCAGGGTTTGCTGGAAAAAACTGATCTTAACAAATAATAGCCAGTTTTTGCCAACCAACAAAACCCTGCTATTAGAATTTTATAATGGTAAATTATTGGTATAAACTTGAATCACGGTTCTCTAGAAAGAGCGATATTTGCCGCTGAATATGAAACAGGTTTTTACCAAATTGTTTGTGTAGTTTCAGAGAAATTCGAATTTCAAATATCCTTTAGCGGCAATGGGGTGGATATCAAAAACTGACTTATATTGATTAAAAAATACCTTATTCTAATTGGTAAATATGAATAAAAAATCAACCAGTATCATCGCATTTAAAAAAGGGAAAAACAAAGAAATGATCAATTAAGGTATAAAATTCAACTTTTGTATTTATATCAGATTTCTAATTTGTGACTTTTCTTTATAAAATATTACTCACATTGGAAGCGTTCCAGTGTTTAAGCTGCCTGAATTAAAGAAAATACTTCACCATGAAAATTATCAAAACGTTAAACCTATGATATAGGTCACTTTATGTAGATTAACCTCCAGTAAGATTTATTTTCTTAGATTTGAATTAATCCCAAGCATTCGTGGAATAGTAAGTGGACCTCATAAATATGCAAAGACACGTAATTTGGTTAAAGCACTTACATCTGTATAAAATATTCTAACCTAACTATTTCTGTATTTGTTAAAACTTATTGTTTATTCAAAATTCATAGTTTTTAAATTAGAAAATTTAAAAGCCGCCATATACGTTCTTATGTCCTAATCTTTTATATTTTAATTTTAGAAAATAAATATTTTCCAATAAAAGTGTAAAAGTAATAAAGCAACCTTAATATGTTAAAGTTTAATAGTGCATTGTATATCTCCGTATTGTCAGTCTCGGCTTGCGCCTCGACATACAATCTTTACGGTCGTCCGGAAATGTTCAGCTTTTCCTACTAGGTATAGGTACATACTATTTTTCCGTAAATCGGAAATTTTAAAAGGACATAACTTATTACAATCAACTTGTTAAAATTTTGAAATAAATATTATTAACTTTATTCACAAATAAAGGATGCCATTAAATATTTGTGTTGTAACTATAGATACACAGTAATATTGAATTGTCAAGCTTAACACATTTTAGTTTACAAGTAGCCGTACAGAATAGTAATTTACGTTACAAGACCGGAAAGAAGTGTTTTTCAGGTCGAGACAAGCATCTCCAGGGCGAGCCGCAGGCGAGTCCTGGAATCTTGGGGAGACCTGAAAAACACAAATTTCCGGTTGCGTGACGTACAATATTTTTTTTAAGACCGACACTTTTATATAATACATTTTTTAATTCTTTATATTTTATTTCATTTTATATAAAAAATTGATTAACATTACTAAAACCAGATAAAAGAATAAAAATACTGGAAACAACTACATAAACTGGAAAATACGTTATTTTTGAATATTTATGTTAAATGTAGAATTGTGAACGTTAAATATTTGGAGGGAAGATGTGTCTGAAATGGTGGGAATTGTTATATTTTTTGTAGTGGTAGTGGTAACAAAATTAGTTTTCTGTATATTATCTTTGGAACATCCCGCTCGGATTTTGTTTGCTATATCAATTTTGTTTTTTACTGAATTTTCTAGGTAGCCTTCTGCTACAGTGGAAGATTTCCATCCACCATGCCTTTTTAAATTTATAATGTCACCTCCTCCATCTACTAGTAGAGTTGCTGAACTTCGACGAAAGCAGTGGCCGGTATATTCGCCTGGATTGTCTAATTTAAGATAAGAAGCGATTTTGCTAGGGGCTTTTCCCACAGAATGCAATCCTACTACTTGGGTTGAACACTTCCCATCTTTGAAAAAAACAAATAGCCGTTTATGGTTAGTATGCGGTGGTCTCAATTGCAAATAATTCCTATAAAGTTGCAAATCTCTTTCGGAATTTAGAATGAACGTCCTGGTGGTATTTGTCTTGGTTATGGGTATTTTAACTATCAACATTGTTTCCTTATCTTCGATATCATCGATTGCCATATTAACGAGTTCTTCGCGGCGACATGCACCTGCCGAACCCATAATTAAAAGCGCCTAAAATAGAATTAAAATTTATTGTAAATTGTAACCAGTTTTTACTTGTTTTTTATTTTAACTTACCTTAAGCAGAAGATATTCGCTATTGGGAGCATTGTTCAGAAACGTTTCAATTTGTTCTCTTGTCAGAATTTTAGATTTCTTCGGTTTATGACCAACAGACTTCTTTTTAATGAACGCTATCAGTTTAAAAAAATTATTAATGTTCACATTATCTTTTATGGCCAAAGTAGATTTTAGCATTGAATATAAGCTCCATAATGTTGAAGAAGCCAGTTTTTAGGACTTTTCAGCAAAATATGCCAAAAGGACTTCTTCTTTTACATTTTTCACTTTTTTTTTCGCGACACCAATTTTTAAATGCATCGTATGACTTCTCGTAACGGGCTTTTGATTTTACTGGCAATATATCATAAGTCGCTTTCAAAATTTCTTCTGGAATCTCATTTTCCGTGTCCGATAACTCAAAATCTGAATTCATAATATTTTTAAATTTGCGCACTCGCGAAACAAGTTTGACATAAACAACAAATTCATCAAACGAACTGTCACTCAACAATACATTCGAAATTTTGTTACCTTAGTAACGAAATCAAAGTAGATTCCATTATCAAAGAGCGATTGGAAAATTGACGTAAGGGACTTGCAAAGGATTTTTCCGGTCCCTTACGTCAATTTTCCGGTCCCGAGACCGGCAAAACGTTATTTTCTGGACAAAAAATTGTCCAGAAAGTGTATATTTTCTGGTCGGTCTTAGAAAAATAATATTTCTTTACAGTACAATAATAAATATTTCCTTATTATTTTCCGTTGCCTAGCAACGACTAAGTGTGGGGAAATATTGACTTTTTCTTTCAGAAATGTTATCAAAAGTGTCAATATTTCCGATCGATTTTCGGAAAAATATTTTATCTTAAACATACTATTTTCTTGTTTCAGATATATAAATTAATTCATTCATAGAAAAGTATTACTATATATAAAATTGTAACAATTAATTGGCACAATAAAATTTAATATTTTCGTATTATAATCATTCAAATTTTGTTGCTTTACTTTAGTTGCAGTAGTAGTGAACCCAACGAAGACAAATAGAGAAAAAAAAACTTGTTAATTGGCCAAAGCAAAGAAACGTCCAAAACAAGTGGCGTCACTATCGTATTTGGCGAAAACCTTGAGTCGAGAAGCGGGAAATTTAAATGCCTACAGTTTTGTAATTTTCTTAGTTTTTTTAAAAGTAATATTAAGTCAAAAAACTATTCAAAATCCAGCTAGTTGGTTTTATAAGTAATAAAAACCAAATAGTAGGATTCTAAATAAACTTTTCGCCTTTAGATATCACTCAAACTAATCCTTTTTAAATTATTTCTCATTGTCTGTAAAAACGAAAAATAAAATTTCAGAAATAATAAAAGTGCCTTAATTTACATTAAGAACGAAATGTCATAATAATCACACGAATGCGCGATAGGATCGCAGTAAGATCAATAACAAAAGAAGTACCTTAATGTTCACAAAAATATGGTTTTATTGGCTGAAGCGAAAATAAGGGAATTTGGAAATATTATTGAAAAGAAAGGATTAGGACGACAGAGATTTCAACTCAATGAAGATACCCAGAGATGAGCTTGGAAGAAAGTATTCAATATTTTCTGTGTGAATGCCCTGGCCTCGCAAGAAGAAGGTTCACTTTGGGTGAACCATTTTTCAATAGCCTAGACTCTAGGCTATCGAAAAATGGTTTAGTTCCTCTAGGCCCTAGAGGAACTAAGCAACTTACAACTTGGACGACTGAGCAGATTTCTGAATAGTAGTGGCTGGTTTGAATAAATTGTTAAAATCCTTCTGCGGTGTACGCCGCACTAAGACACAGACACAGAGATCTGATAAAGGTGGGTCCTACGAAACACGTGTGGTATCACAACGGACCTAATAGGACTACGTGAGACTGTTTGCTCAGAACCAAAGGTCTGCCACTCTTACCTAACCTAACCTAATCTACCCAATCAATTCATTATTAATGAAACAACCCTTTTAAAATGGCAGTGAAAGTACCTAACGGAAGAAACTAACTTCCCCGGCTCTATTGAGACTGTACAAAATATCATTAATATCAGCATTGAATAATAATCAAAATAGTATCTGGAAAACCGTAGTATTTTCGGATGAAATTACTTTTTTCAGTCCTATCATAATGAAAGAATTTGTACATATACACATACAGGAACGACATTTACTGAACAATATACTAAAAACTTGAATAAAAGTGGTCGTTTTTGGTAATTTAGGATGAGCTAAGACCAAAAATAGTGTCTAGATAGCTGAGAACAAATAACTTAAGAATATACCAAAAATTAAGTTTTAAGCATTCCGAGACAATTACAAAGTGCTTTTTTAAATAATGGTTCCTTAACAAAATATTTTGAGTTTTAAAGTTTTTTTCAGCAATGTCGTAGTGTAATATTTTCTGATTCCACAAAAAATTCTATGCTTATTTTGTAAATATTATGTATATAAATTTAATCGTTTTTGAGATATTGACGTTTAAAATATGGAATTTTCAGATTTTGATATGCTCTAACATTGAAACGGTTCATCTTAGATAAAAAAGGGTTTCACCTCCCTATCTTAGTCTTTTATAGGTTGTTATGTTTTAATCAATTCAATCTAAAGTCATTGTCATGTTGATAAACCACAAATATTGTAGTTAAAATAACAAATAAAAGTTGCTTAATAAACAAGCAGGAATAAAAATAATGAAGGCTTTAAATACAATGCTAAAAAACCCATTAATTAAACTTAACTTTAATATGCAGTAGGTTTTAAAAACCTACAAACATAAACATTTTGTAGGTGTACTTTGAAAGCCGACATTTGCATTCGGAGTTAAGTACGTATAAAAATATAAAACATGGGTATTTTAGCTTTTCTGTACATTTTTGTGCTTCGTACCATAGGAAGCTCTTGTCGATCATTTCTAAGTCCCGTAACAGCTTCACTGCGGCTGTTCCCCAAGACCGTTTAAATTTGTAAGAATTAAAAATTAAAAATTCGCCAGTGGTAATTATCAGGCGCGGCTCGTGAATTTTTTTTATAGGTGGGGCAAATTTTGATGGCAATAACAAGCAAAATGCATAGTTTTGCCAATGAATAAGTATTTAGTTACTAATAAACACCGCAAAAACATAGAATAATAAAATTGCTTTTTGGCTTAGACCTTTTATTTTAAATTACGTCAAACAGCTTTACTATATTGTTATTTTTTTCTATAATTCTCTTACCTTTATATTGTTGTATGTGCGTATATTGTCGGATATGGATTGGTGTCTTTAAGGATGGATTGCTCAACTAATACTTGGCTGTGAAGTTAAGACTCTTAATGGGTGATAAGTTTGATAAAAAAATAGGTGTAGTGGAAAGATAGTGCATAGAATAGTAGGAGGAGTCAGTAGACAAATGTTTATAAAAATAACTGTTTGTTATAGGTTAAAGAAAGGGGTTTATTTTGAATAGTATATTTAAGAAGCTTTTCTCCTAATGTTACTAATTCCTGATATAGCAAAAAGGAACTCCTTCTCTATTTTGGTAGGGGTTACAAAATACTATAAAAACTCAAAGAACCACTTATTCGCTGGAGTTGTTAAAGTATTCAAGTGTAAAAGTAACCTCTGCCCGTTTGGTCAATCAAGTCTCTCTAAATGATGTAAAAACACAATCCCAGAACCATTGCACTTTTCAGCCAGTGACGAAGTGATCTTTGTAATGTTTATTTAAGTGTTTAATTGTTTATTTCTCTTTAGGCCCGAGTTGACTATAATGTGGACATTGTTTTTCTTGACGTTACTTGAAATAGAGTCGCATGTGAGTTTTAAGGGAACAACTTTCCTTGAGAGAAAACTCTCTAAATTTACTGATTTGATAACTTTTTTTTATTTCTTAAGACTGTATGTTATTCATCTTAATGTAATTGTCAATTACTTTGATTTGCTTTGTTTTAATAGAACTATTAAAAATCGTTGGCGTTTCAGTAAATAAATAGCGCACAACAAATTAAATAAATTAAAACGTAATTTCAAACGATCTAAGCTACACGTTCCAGTCTATTTTTGTAGCCCTACATTATTAAATCGATCCTTCTATGCTTTTGTTTAGAGTATTTGTATCTTCAGTATTGTAAAATCGACCAAATTTATCAAAATTTACTCTGCATAGAAAATGATACTAAATTTTATATGAAATAAGAAACGCGACACCATAATACACGTAAAATTAAGGGTCGTCCGGGTTAGCAAGCATCAAGAAAATTAATTTTGTTAGAATATATTTACAAAAATAATATTATAAATTTAGCTCACTTTTACTTCCGTATCTCCATCTTCCTAAATTATAGGATGAGTTACATAACTTTGAATTTCCATTTTTATTCAACAAATTTCAGGAAAAAATTTAATTTGTATGCGCGAGGGCGTGCAAGTAAAGAGTCGCTTTAATAAAGCTGAAACATCAGTTGGAATGTTTTCTCTCACAATTATTTTTGATTGCTGTTGCCTTAGCATTTGCTTTTTGACGATGTTAAACAACCTTACTTTTCAATTAAGTACTTTGTTTTATTAAAAAATTTAATGAACTCTCAATATAATTTTCGAAGTGACTGCAATGAATATATTTTTTTCTACTCCCACTTAAAAATGTGCTGTTTCCTTTAAATTAAAGCGATTGAAAAGTGGGCTATTTCGGTTAACTGAACGCATATGATTTCATATTTATCCTAGTTAGGATATGAAACTGACCAATCACAGTGGTCATACAAACAAATCAAATTTACATGTTGTAAATTTCACTAGTCGTTTTCTGACGCTTGACAGAAGTAAAGTTAAGACTTTACTTCAAAAATATGCAAATCTGTCAGATTAAAATTGTTCTTTTTTAATATAAATCAAAACATTTATTCTAGATTCTAGGCATACACAATTTTTTCCTTTAGTGCACGAAATGGTGCGAAAATTGATGGTAAATACCAAAATATATTTTTGCCGAAGTATTGTTATTTTCTGATCGAACTAGATATTTAAGCACATATGCACTTTCTTATTTCAAAAATCTCCAGTTTTACACTCATTACTTACTACAACTTACTACAAGAATTAATGCATAAAATGCACTATATACTTACAAAATGAATGATTGGTCCTTTGCCATGCAAATATTAGTCCACCGCGATATTTTCTAATATATTTTGAACGGGGATCCAACCCCAATCGATCTTAAAAGTTTTATTATACACAACAGATATAGAAAATTAACTGGTCATTGTTTCTTAAATGGTGGAACATGAAGATGAGTATATAAAACCAGATAAGACGAAATTATAAGAAAAAAATTAATTCCTTTTTTACTAAGGGTTTTAAAGTTATGTTATTTTTACAGTATTGCCACTTCTCTTTTCACGTTAACAGTGTTCCTAGTTTTTAAATTGGCGATTATTTTCAAAAACTTTAACATAGCGAATATTAAAAGTTCATATTAATGCACAAAGGCCGTGTTTAACTGTTTAAAACGAATCTCTTTTTTCTTATTTATTTTATTTATTTATTTATTTCATACACTGTTTTACAGTTTCCCAGTTACAAAACAGGTAGAAAACAGAATTTAATTAAGTAAAAATTAAAATAAATTATTTAACAATTAACATAAAGATAAGTAATATTTAAATTTATGAAACTAACAATACGGTAGTAATAATAGGTACCCTACAACAAGAAATAATAATAAAAAAAAGTAATTAATTACATACGTAGTATAAGTACTAGTGATAAAAATGTCTTTTGACAGCGCTCAAGCTACAATTAAAGACATCATAGGCATGGACATTGTCATTGTAACATGTACACATCCTATTGATGGGAGAATATTTGAAGACATTGGTTCGTGAAGGTGGTAAGTAGAAGGTATATAAGTTACGGGCATTTAGAGAAGGAATTCTAAAGTTCAGTTTGTGCAGCAGCTCTTCACAAATAATATTGTTATTGAGCAGTTTATGTAAAAATAACTGCGTAGAACATGTGCGTCTATCATATAATCTAACAAACGAGAATCTTTGCAGCAGCTGGTCATGAGGAAAACCTCTGTCGGGATAAACTCCATCAGATCTATACCACAAAGCTTTCAAAAAACGTCTCTGAACGCTCTCAATATTGTCAATGTGGACTTTATAAAACGGAGACCAAATAATTGAAGAGTATTCCAGTTTAGATACAACAAGAGAACGATACAAAGTTACTAACGGATCAAGTGACCTAAAATCTTTAGTAGTTCTAAGGATGAAACCAAGTATTTTATAGGCAGTGGATACGACGTGATCAATATGAGGAAGAAAGGATAGTTCTCTATCGAAAATAACTCCTAGATCCTTAAACACATCCTAGGTCTATCCAGAATCTTACCATTTATGTTATAATTGAAATCAAAAGTGGTGTTTTTGTTTGTATATGTCATAACATTACATTTAGCAATATTTAAATTCAATCTGTTTTTAGTGCACCAATCATACAACAAATCCAGATTACGCTGTAGCTTTAAACAGTCCATTAAACTTGATATTAAACAGAAAATTTTTAGATCATCTGCGTATAGCAGACAACAAATAGTAAGGCTATTGACAATATCGTTTATAAATAATGTAAAAAGAAGAGGACCAAGGATGGATCCTTGGGGAACTCCAGATGTTGCGAAATATTCGATAGATTTGACCCCGCCATAAGCTACAAACTGCCTCCTATTTTTTAAATATGAGTCGAAAAATGACAGTAAATTATTAGAAAACCCAAAGGTTTGTAGTTTGCTTAATAATATGGAGTGATCTAGCTGATCGAAAGCCTTGGAAAAGTCAGTATAAACAACATCTGTCTGCATGCGTTAATCAATGCCTTCAGCCAAGTATTGAGTAATACACATTAGATTCGTTGTTGTTGAACGACCTTTTACAAATCCATGTTGTTCAGGAGGAATAGCGTTTTTAACTTTATAAAAAAAATTATTATGTAATAACACTTCAAAGATTTTAGAAAAATTCGATATTATTGATATAGGTCGATAATTTGAGATGTCCAATTTATCACCTTTTTTGTAGACATATGTATGTGCATTTCAGCAGAACTATTAACTAAAATTGCTATGGTTGGCCCTAAAGGCATGTATGCCCCAAAGGCATGTAAGTAATAAAACGTCCTAAAGAATAATCTATTAGGTAATTTTAAGAAGGCACACTCAAGACGAAAATCTGATTTTCTTCGAACTTCTGTTACTTATTTAAAATTAGGTTGACGAGAATAATTTTCCATCAGCCAACTTTCTAATTAAAGTTAAAATTACAATTTCAGTCTAAATAGTTTAAAGTTACATAATTACAGTTTGTATTATACAAAATGGTTATAATGGCGGTGTACATTTAAAAAATTAATATAAAATTATTATTTGTAATTATAGCATAAATAAAGTACCAGGTGGTGCATCGCGGTTGGAAACATAGGAAATCCCGTGCAAGTTTTAGACTTTAATTTTAATGCAATCTGAAAGAATTATCCAGTACCAACTCGCTAATTTTCGTAGAGAAATTTACGATCGTTTAGGATATTGTTTAACAGCAAATAACGGTTAATTTGAGCATTTAATTAAGAATTAACAATATTCCAAACGATTGTACAGTTTTCTTAAAATAAAATTATTAGGTTTTTTTATATAAACAAATTGTTTATTTTTAAAACAGCTGATGTCCGCAGCATCACCTGTTGAATTCCAATGAAAACCCAGCCGCAATCCTATTCAAATAAGTTAAGATCGGGTTTTCCAAAATTGTTCAAACTCCTCACGTGCGCTCACCACATAGAGGCCCTAGAAAAGTATCCCTACAACCCCGCTCTAAAGTCAACACAGGAGCAAATATTTGGACAATCTAAAACTTGTATGGGATTTCCTATGTTTCCAACTACTGTCACTAAAAAAGCAAATAATTAAAGATTGATAATTTACATTTCAAAAGAAAATAAGATACAAATGCAAATTTGTTTGTGTAATACAACGGAATTATATGTAATTGTAGATTTCTTATTGTTACGCAACCAAATAATATACAATTATCATATTCTGTTAAAGAGACCAACCGATCAATATATTATTGTCACATTATGATCTGACGGTTGTACAACTTACTAATGTACGATTATCAATTCCTAACTGTTTAACCACCGAAGAGTATACGATTGTGAATTTGTGAATATTGCACAATAAAAATAGATACGATTGTCAATTTATGTTACATAAACGACGGACTTGATACGGAGCGGGAATCAGTGTCATTTTAAAATATAGGTGCGGATCAGATTTATATGTTGCCCTGTTGATATGAATATTCTCGAAAACTGACTGTCGCTTCATTAGTTGTTAATAAAAGATGCTTTTTACGACTCTAATTTGGAAGATTCAATGAGTAAGCCGGAAAACGACCATCAAGATTAAAAGGTATTGTAGGGTAAAAATAATACCTATGTGTCACAATATAGCTGTATTTATAATATTATTGTTATATAATCATTCCCGAATCTTAATATCAATAACAAGGATATAGTCAAGGGTATAACCCTCTACCAACGTGACAATGTATTATTTTATATTAACTATAAATAATAACATGTATATAATCATATGTTAAGTTTAGAGTTAAGGCTAAGAGTTTAAGGTTAAGTTTAGTATATAATTATAGAACTACGATTGATTTTGTAATACGGACTAATTATTAAATACAGAAATGTAACAGCTAATTATAAATATATGTTTTATACACATCTCTATGCATCTCACTTATCGAAACTAGTAGTTCCAGTACATGGCGATCTTGCCAGTGGACTAGTGTCCAGTACCGTATGCTATTTTTCGAAAAACTAGAAAATGTATAAATTACATTGTAAATAAAAATGAGTCTTCTTTTTATTAAAAAAAAAATACCCTGATAATATTTTTGCCTAATTCATATAAAAAAAAGCATCAAAATAAATTAACACTTTTTTATTTTACTTAAATTAAGAACGGTATCTAATATATTATACAGGGTGATTTAAAAGTACTTTGACAAACTTCGGGATATCGTTGTTGACATTATTTTAAAAGGAATAATAAATCGGAAGAGATTTTTAGTTCAAATTTGATAAATTAAATTTTAAAATAAAGACGCCTAATTTTAAAATACAATACATTCTCAGAGATGACCAGTCGGGTTGGTACAAAATTATTATCTCGTATTTTTTATGAAAAATATGTTATGCCCCTGATTATTTTTCTATGAGCCGAATAGTTAATTTATTATGTTTTTTAAAGCCCTATTTGGGGAAAGATCAAAAAATAAGTAAATCCTTATAAAATAAATTTGTAATGCTTTATCAAAATTCACTTTGGAAACGTTAATTAATCGTAAGAGATCATTATCAGGTAAATCTAGTTAAATCTGTTATTAAATTATTGATAATAAATACAGAATTTACTAACAGTGACCGAAGAGATTAGTGACTTGACCCTATTGCATTATTTTCTTAGTATACCGGGTGTCCGCGAAAGGTGGTTCGCCCCTATAACTTTTTTGGCTTTGAAGATATTGGAATGAAATTTGGAGAATGTGTATACGACATAAAATTACATTTTTTGACGGGTAACTCAATTCTATGGCACTTCCGGTTTAACCGGAAGTGACATAAACTTTCGATTTTTAAATGGGACACCTGGTATATTTTTACTTATTTTATCTCCACATGACATTCTAAACACAATCATGTCACTTTGTGTCACCAAAAAAAAATTTTTTTTTTCATTTTAATTTTTTTTTTTAAATTTATTAAAAATTATAGTATGCATTATACCTACTAATTAAATAATCAAACAATTATAACTATCTACATAATATCTATTTATTTTTAACTTTAATTTTGAAGATGTTCAAAATGACCTCCATCTTGTTGCTGACAAAGTCGTACTTTCTCTTTTGTTGCTCTTACAACGTTTCTTAAATGTCGTGGTGAAATTCGATGAATAACTGCCCTTACTTTGTTTTCTAATTCATTTCGTGTGGCAGGGGGTACATCATATATCTCATTTTTAATAGTACCCCATAAAAAAAAATCTAGTGGCGTAAGGTCGGGCGACCTAAAAAGTTTTAAAATGAAATAAAGGTATAAATTAAGAACAATTCCGTTTTACCTTGCCGGCCAACTAACTGGGCCCCTGTTTCCAATCCAATTTTCGTTGTATAATTCATTTAAATATTCCGTTACTGCCCTCAAGTTGTGTGGGGGGGCACCATCTTGTTGATAAAATAGTCCTTCTCGATTTATTAACGGTATCTCATCCAAGAACTGCTCAATTTCTTGCGTAAGAAAATCTAGATATCTTGCCCCTGTTAGCGAACCGTCAAAAATTATAGGACCTAATATTCTGTCCCCTAAAATCCCAACCCAACAATTGAAACCAAACCGTTCTTGAAAATTTCCTTCCTGCATCAAGTGTAAATTTTCTTGAGACCAATATCGCTTGTTATTTCTGTTAAAATGTCCCAAATTAGTGAAACGGCTTTCGTCAGTATAAAGAATTTTATTGGGAAATGTGTTATCCTCTAAATATTTTTCTAAAAACCAATTACAATAGCTACGTCTCCTTTCATTGTCGTTTCCGTACAGGTGCTGGTGTAGTTGGTATTTATATGAGTGATATCCATGTTTATTTAAAATTTTACAATATATAATAAATAATGTTTTCATTATTATTAGGTCCATTTCGCATTTGCTGAACCACTTTTGGGAAATAGTGCCGGGTTGGGTGATGCCGATCTGGATATCTTTGTGCGTAAAGACGTGCAGCATTAGTTGAGATTTGCCTACACTCTCCGAAAACTAATAACATATCAACTTTTTCACTACTTGTATAAATATTATTATTCTCCATGTTTTTAAACAATAACGTACTGTTGCCGAAGCGATATGCAATAAGATATTGACAGGCCGTAATTTTTTTTCATGACAGCTTCATGTTTTTATTTCACAGGCCTACTCGATTCATTTAAATAATATTTCATTCTCTGAAGACCGTTCATTTTAGAAAAATGTTAGCGTTATATTTTACCAGTATTTTAAACGAAAGTTTGTTTAAAACCCATAAGTGTTTGGTATCAAATTAATCGTAGGAAAATGCTCTCTTTTGTTAACCGGGTGAACCACTATGTTGCCATTTGAAAAAAATGACTTATACAAATTTAAAAATTGAATTTTACACAGCAGATTGGTTTTTGACAAAAAAGAGTAAATTGGTATTTTACTCAAGATTATAAGACAAAATTAGTAATTTAAACGAATTCATAGCCCTCTAGATTTAAAAAAAAAATGAAAAAAAAATTTTTTTTTTGGTGACACAAAGTGACAAGTGACACATGATTGTGTTTAGAATGTCATGTGGAGATAAAATAAGTAAAAATATACCAGGCGTCCCATTTAAAAATCGAAAGTTTATGTCACTTCCGGTTAAACCGGAAGTGCCATAGAATTGAGTTACCCGTCAAAAAATGTAATTTTATGTCGTATACACATTCTCCAAATTTCATTCCAATATCTTCAAAGCCAAAAAAGTTATAGGGGCGAACCACCTTTCGCGGACACCCGGTATACTTGAAATATGTTTTATATGAATAGAATGACTATCTCGTAAACATTCGCATTTGCGTTCTTTTAGAAGAATCTTTTCAAATCCTACAACAGGAATTTATTGAACTCCTGTGGGAGAGCCATAGAAAGGCAGATCGAACAATTTGTATGCTTTATTATGGGGTTGGGCTCTGTAATTATTAGTTGTCAGTCAGATATTGTTATTTTTAAAGTAATAAGGTAATTAAACATATAACAACATTAAGTTGATGATGATCTCTTCTATAGACGAGTGACACCAATTGAAGTTTTAAAAGTTAATTATATTAGATTATTACAAATTTACCTGATAAAATTTTATTTATTTTTCGATATTTCCCTAAATAGGACGATGAAAAAAAGAACTAGATTTGCTCTTCGACCAATTATATCTCAAAAACAAGTGGATATATTAACAACAAAATTCTTGAAATTTAACAAACTATTAAAGTAAAACACTTTTAAGTTATCTGTGCTATATTAACATGTTTATGGAGTCGCGACACCTGGGTAATCGCTGCCTCGGTCCAATTTTTATTGGAATTTATAAAGACCGACTAGACTTACTAAAACCTTTTCACAGCAATTTTTCTAATTCTTGTAAATGATTTAATCATTGCAAGTCTTAAACGAAATACCTTATATATGAGTAGCAAATTTCTCGTAATAATAACTTAAAAGTTTCGCCTATACGAGTTGTCGGAAATTTTGTACATGAAATTCTCTCATGAATATAACGCATCCATTGAAAATTATGGGTAATTTTAAACAAATCTGCATTCATACAGATTTGCAGATAATTTTCAATGCAGTTGTTATACCGGGTGGTGCATAGTGATTGGAAACATATTAAATCTCATGCAAGTTTTGGACTATCCAAATATTTGCTCCCCTGTTGATTTTAGAGCGGGGTTGTAGGTAGACCTTTTTAGAGTCTCTGTGTAGTGAGGGCACATGCGGAGTTTGAAAAATTTTGGACAACCCGATCTTAACTTATCTGAATAAGATTGCGGTTGGGTTTTCATTGGAATTCAACAGGTGATGTTGCGGACACCATCATTGATTGGACTTGTCAAACTGTGATTTGTCATTGTCAAATGTAATTTGCAAACGGTAGGATTTTTGAGGTTCAATAATATGTTGTATACAATTAGAGAACTCTTTTATAATAACAGTAACTTAAGGGTTATTAATCCGTATATAAAATAGCCTTATGCTAAGAATTATGAGTGCCATCTGCGGCGCCAGAAAATTTAATTGGGTGGGCACACGCGGGCCCGATGGTTCAAGTGTGGGCACTACTAAAAATTAAAAGTTATTTTTTAAAGAACCGCTGCCTTCTCCGCGTGGTCTTTCTTCCGCAGTAACTTCACTACTCCTTTATTCGAACTGCCATCCAAAAATAAAAATGTACCACTCTTCTCCGCTGAAAGTTACCCAACCAAATCCCCCTTTCCCCCCGGAAACTCGAGTACAGGTCAACCAAATCTCCTTTACGCAATAACTTCACTACCTACTCCTTTATTCGAACTGCCTTCTAAAAATAAAAATGTAGCACTCTTCTCCGCTTAAAATTTACCAAACCAAATCCTCCTACCCCCCCAGAAACTCCAGTACAGGTCCACCAAATTCCCCTTCGTCCCCGGAAACTCGAGTACAGCTTCTAATAAGGAGCCCATTCTGGCCCCCCTGGCGCCGCTGCATGCTTTGAAATGACAGAAATGCATGAATACCGGAAAAAATCTTCCCTGGCAATTTATTACATCCTAAGAGCTGCTTTTTCTTTAAACTTTAATTCAATTTTTCTGTAAAAATATGCCAGAGACATAACTCTGACAAATATATAGGGTCAGCCATCGTTGGTCGATCGCAAATTGCCTGCTACCTTCTACCTAGCCAATTTTATCTCCCTTAATTTTCTATTGATTTCCCGATGCTGCTCAATCTGTTCGTCTGCAGTCGTTATTGCATCATGCGGGAGTAACCTCAAGACATAAAACTTTATACTTGACTCGTTTTCAAATCAAAAAAGAATTCCGTTGGCTTTCATTCTCCTAAAAGACAAATAAATCTCGCTTTTTATTTTCCAATTCTTGCCACAATCGGTCGAGAATGTACTGGAAATACCAAATGAAGTTAAGCAAGATACGTTCTCTGGTTGAGTGGGAATGAAAATATATTTACGACCGATACTATTTTAATATTTGTTGCATTAAATAATAGTATATTAACTTACAAGTGCTGTAAAAGATACTATACGCCACACAAAGTGGAGTTCCGTCAAGGGCCTTTAAGGGACTGTCCAAATGTGTTAAGTACAACATTTGCGTATGAGCATCTATATTCTATACCCTTTAAAAATATTCAAATTCTTAATTTTGTTGCGCTAATGTACTTATCACACGAATAACAGTGCGGTAAAGTGCACTTACCGTACGCCAGTTGGTGAAAATAATTGTAATGCTCTTGGAGAATGTCAGGGCCTTTTTATACACAGAATGGAGGCCGAGATTAAATAGAACCCCTTTTGAATTTTTTCTGTCGTCCATATTTTATTTATTTAAAAAAAAAACGCTCGGTAGGAGTATGAATTCCTAAGAGAAACAAGCGAAATTCTACAATTTTTTTACCAACGTTGGGGTGAAAACATTAAAAAATAACACATTTCTAAATAGAAATTTGTTTTCATGCGACAGTTTTTCTTGGGTAAGTATTTTTTTCAATAGAACCTTTCATCAAAAAAGAGGTCGCTTAGGTCTTAAATGCGTCAGACGTTGCCATTAGCGCAAGCGTAAGTTGATAACTCTGCGTAACTCCAGTTTAATTTCGCTATTGACCGATTTTATAAAAACATTTTGCCCTACAAAATCCTGACGTTTGCGGGACGTTTATTCTTGGAAGACATGTTGATCAATTCCGGGACAAATGATCACCTTAGTCATTGAATTCTACGAGGTAGAACAAAAATTATAGACTTTCTGGTAAAACGCTGTACTTAAGCTTATTAACAAACAACTAATTAGTACAAACCCAAATTTATAGTGAGATCTTTATGTCTGGAAGCGCCAGAGTCTGTTTTGAAAGGACACTAGGAGAGAAAGTACCGCGGTCCTTTGCTGTTAAAGTGTGATATTTTTGTTGTTTAGATTCGAAAAACTACTAGAGGTCCAGAGATTTTTTTAAACGCTCGCTCGTATTAAAAAATAGTAAACAAAGTCATTTGGGTTCATTATGTAAAACTCAGAGTGGGAGGCAACCAGCCAAAAACCTGTAAATAATTTTTCTACCTATCAAAAGTTTCTTCTTTTGAAATATTTTGCACACCAAGCATACTTATACAATAATAATTGGGTATATTAGGTGGTCTGTTTTCCGAAATCGATAAACACACCAATGAATTTTGTTGCTATATCAAAAATTCGTACCCAAACACGCAGGTTCTGTAGTTCTGTTTAAAGCAAAGCGTCGCGTCTGCAGCTTAAAGCTCAATAAACGCGGTTGCAAACTGCGCATTCTTCACCAGCGAAGTCACAATAGAAAACCCATAAATTCGTAGACGCGCCTCGCCTGGGATACAAGCGATCCGAACAATGACGAAGCCTGACGAGGCTAAGTTAAGGAGGGCGAGTTGAGAGATGGAAGCACCGACCAGTTAGGTCTCGATAGATGCGGTATGTCATTCGTTTGACAGTCAGGATCGGATTAGGGTTAGATTAGAAATAAATAGATAATATGATTGGCGACAATTAATAAATTAAATAAATTTATGAAAGTAAGAGAAGTGGTACTTCCATGGATCACATGCCACTAAATAAACCCCAACCTCTTGCAATTGCAACCACTTACTGAAGGGAATATTTACTAGGCCACAGTAAATAAGGACAGTATACAGGGTGATTCCTAAGTTGATACTTCTTTTTTAGCGTATAGAAGGCATTAAAATAAACAACATTTTCAAATACCTTTTTTCCAAATATTAAAAATAGGAGAGATACAGAGGTAAAAAAATCTAAGTGAGGGCCTGGTCATCAAAACGTAGCCTGCTATACTCTATGTTGTTTGTCTTATCTCTTATTAATTATGCAATGCCGGTGGTGAGTTATTTGGCAATACGCTGCGGTGGGTTTTTCTGAAGCAAGTTCATTTTAAATTGGTGACACGTGACAATGGTAAAACTTGAAAACAATAAATTAGTTGATATGGTGCTAATTTACGACGAGTGTCGTCAAAGCGCGGCTGCTGTTTCGAGATTATATGCAGAACGCTTTCCCTTGCGGGCTCATCATACACGCAGAAGTTTTCTTAATGTTATTCAACGGGCAAGTTAGGTTAGACCGTATTGGATCCATAGTGTAATAAATGAATGTAAGTATTTAATTTTTTCACTTTTTTGAAAAAAGGTATTTGAAAATGTTGTTTATTTTAATGCCTTCTATACACAGCTAAAAAAGAAGTATCAACTTAGGGATCACGCTGTATACAGGGTCCTGCACCTCACCTCCCGTCTTCTATAACCCCAAGTTAGATTCTTGATATTTTGCAGACTTTACCTGTATCCTAGGGCGCATTTCGGGAAAATATTTTTGTTTATACAGGGTGTTCCATGAAAGTGTGACGTCATAAGAATCTATTTTTTAGATTACATGCTATATATATTCTTACTTACTTAGATGACTCTAATAGTTGCCAGTTGCCTAAATACCCCCAAAATTTTAATGAAATTGGTTCAGTATTATAGGCGAAAAAAAAATAACCAGTTTTGTACCACTGGTTTTAAAAATTAATAAAAAATAAAAATAATGTCTCGTTAATAAAATTTTACAAAGGTACTTAATAAATAAGGTCGAACAGTCTCGTTAACCAAGTTTGATAAATACGAATTGTACAGGGTGTCCAAATTTTAGTGTCAAACTTTAAATCCATTTATTTTTCTTATTTTAAATTGTAACCCCGGTATATTATTATATCATTCGATGCAGAATTAAAAATTAAACATTTGTTCTAATTACAACCCTATCGCAATTTCTAACGCATCAAATCTTATTTGCAGAAAACTCCTTTTATCAACTATTCCACCAGTCATTATCATAAATAAATATCGAAGGTGGCTTTGAAAAACAATTTATTGGTATTAATGTTTACTAAGGAGACAAAAAATAATTCTTTTCGCATGCTCCTAATATGAAAATCATATCTACGAGCTCTTCTTGGTTGTATTCCATCACAAAAAATAATATTGCTTAAATAATCTAACAATATTTGAAACTAAAGCCAAAATGGGCTTTTGTCGTTTTAATAAACTTTTATACCAATAAATTGTTTTGCAAAGCCATCTTCGATATTTATTTATAATAATGACTGGTGGAATAGTTAATAAAATGGGTTTTTTGCAAATAAGTCCTGATGCGTCAGAAATTGCGATAGGGTTGTAATTAGAACAAATGTTTGATTTTTAATTCTGCATCGAAGGACATAATAATATACAGGTGTTCCAATTTAAAATAAGAAAAAATAAATTGATTTAAAGTTTGCAAAGTTTGACACTAAACTTTGGACACCCTGTACAATTCGTATTAATAAAACTTGGTTAACGGGACTATTCGACCTTATTTATTAAGTACCTATGTATAATTTTATTAACGAGGCATTATTTTTATTTTTTATTAATTTTTAAAACCAGTGGTGCAAAACTAATATTTATTAGTTTTTATTTTTTTTCGCCTATAATACTGAACCGATTTCGTTAAAATTTTAGTGGTATAAAGGCAACTATAAGAGGCATCCAAATAAGTAAAAATATTTATAGCATGTAATCTAAAAAAATTGATCCTAATGACGTCACACTTTTTTGGAACACCCTGTATAAACAAAAATATTTTCCTGAAATGCGCCCTAGGATACAGGTAAAGTCTGCAAAATATCAAAATCCTAATCAAATTAATAAGTGAGCTATAGAAGACGGGAGGTGAGGCGCAGGACCCTGTATGTTTCCTTAGATTCAATATTACAATATAAAATAATACGGCAAGCACAAGCACTACATTAATGAGCTCGCATCTTCCTCCAAACAATTATTAAAATTCTATAATTTAATTGTAATATTTATTTAATGTAAACCCCCGTAATATCCAACGGGAAAATATTTAACGGGATTCTGTGGTGAAAATGCTTGATAATTCTATTTATTGATTGTTTACTTTAAAGGAGATATAATGCTCTTTTGAAACAATGAATTATCTTGGATTATGCCATTATCTTTAGCGTTTATTATCTTAAAATACAGGCTCCGGGATTTATGATAGCAGATTTATTTAGTAATATAAAATGCTGCCTAAATAAAATAATATATCGTTCTTTTGCCGAAGAATAAGTGGTTTTGACAGAAAATTTAATATTTTTTTTTAGGATTCTGTATCTATGGGAATTGAAATTGAATTAATTATTTCCGCTAAGTCACGGTGTTTGTCCATACAGATTTAAAGAAAAAATTACTACATTTTATTTAAAATAAAAGCAGTATTGATTAAATCCAGGTCCACACCAGATCGATTCAGAATCAAATCGTCCGTAATAATTAATTCGGCTTTTTCAAAACTGAATAACATAAAAATTACTACTGATTATAATTTAATCAATTTTTATTAAATATTTTAATCGATAATGATAACACGGACTGACAAGAAGTGTAAAAAATATGAATTTAAAAAAATTAGCAAGGAAAATTCATTATTATGAGAAAGTAATATCGTCATTATATTTTAAGGGTAAGAGGGTTTAAAAATCGGTTTAAAAAAATCCAGGTCCGTATTTAAAAAAATAAAGTTGGTGATGGCCGCTTGGAGACGAAACGGCGGATTTTTAGTTAAGTAACGTCATTTTGTGGAGGAGAAAAAGTGGCAATGACTAAACGTCATTTATTTTTAAATAGCTAGTCAAATGAGCTCAGGAAAAAATAAAAACGAATTTGCAAAATTTCGTTTTTTTTTCGAATAAAATCGGAAGTATTCGGAATTTGAAAACTTTTAAAGCGGCATTATAATCAGCACCGAATTGCACAACTTTGCCCCTATTTAACCGTTTCTCTAACTCCTATGGTTTCCGAGATTTCAATGCTGGTATGACGAATTTGTAACACCCTGTATATGTTTCGGACATAGTGAAGTCCATAATCAGGAGCAACAAAATAAATTAATAATCAAAGTAAGAGAAATTGGTGATTCTAATCTTAATAGAACTTTATAATTAAAGAGAAGCGATTGTTTTAAGGTATTAGAGGCTGTTGAAAATTATGATTAGCGTCATTCATTTGTATTTTTATTTAAAAAATATTTTCCGTACTGCAGATTAAAACCAATGTCTTGCTGAGATCCTTAATGCATAAAGCAGAAATTTTATAGGGACGTAACATTTTATATTGGTTCAATTTCGAGCTGGTGAGATCTTATTCCTAAAAGACAAATAAATCCATTTTTATTTTTCCAATACTTGGTGCAATCGCCGGAGAACAAACGCATAGGTTTAAGGCAAGGGCAATTGAAATTTTATTTATACTCGCAATATAATAAATACACAAAACTAATGTTGAAAAACGAAAAAGCCCTTTTTAAAATCATGGTACATTTATATTTAGTAGAATGGCAATGAGATTTATAGAAAAAACAATTTTGATACATAATACAAAACAAGAGTTTCCTTTCATTATTTGAATCTATTCAGACACGTTTCGAAATATTATGACTTATAAGTAAATCTACGCAAAAAGTGGTCGAAATAGTAAAAAGCAGCGACAGCCAGATGGACTAAAACAAAGCAACTTAATTTTAATTATTTTAATTGGATACACGCATGACTCCACCCACTAGTCATGCGTCACTGCACCTACCTAATATAAAGAGAGCTGTAGTTACCATACACTCTAAAAAATGCATTGGTGTCTAAGACTAATTTTATCTTGCTGTTAAAGTTTTAGCTTATGTAAGGGTAGGCAACCCATAATATTGTATAAGCAGAGGCAACCCATAATACTGTATAAGCAGTGGCTGAATAGATAGTGAAAATGCTAAACGTCATTTTATTTAGCTCCTCAGTTTTAAATACATAAAACCAACTTACATGGCGCAGCCGGTAATAATTTATGGGTAAATACAATCAACAATAATTTAAACTACGGCCGAGCCAATATAATTTCTAAATACAAAGCAGAATGGGCGATAATCGAGGGATTGCTCCTTTGTCCTTGAGAGGTAACCTTTCCGAGAACTGGAAGCTATGGCGAGCACGCTTTGAAAATTACTTGATAGCTTCAGAAATATACAAAAAGGACGAAAAGACCCAGTGTGCACAACTTCTTCACTATATTGGAGATGAAGGGTTTAAAGTCTACACGACGTTTAAACTGGAAGACGACGAAAAAAATAAACTAAATCCCCTCCTAGGGAAATTCGAAAGTCATTTTATAGGCAAGGAAAATGTAGCCTACGAAAGGTACAAATTTTTTACTTATAGACAAGAGGAAGGTCAGACGACCGAGGAGTTTATAGTAGAAGTTAAGAAAAGAGCTGATAAATGCAAATTAGAGAACTTACAAGAGAGCTTAACATTAACAATGATTACCTGTGGAATTAAAAATGATGCTGTGCGCGAAAAGTTACTACAGGAAGATGACCTTAAGTTGGATAAAGCCATAGAATGGTGCCAAGTCATTGAGTCATCAAAAGCAAGAAGCATAGCAATGAGTCGAGGACCCGTAGTGAAAAATGAAATTGATGCTGTCTACAAGAAACAAAATTCCACATATGGGGAGAAAACTGTTAAAAACTGCAACAGGTGTGGTAAGACAGAACATCCCATAAACAAATGCCCTGCGTTTGGTAAAATATGTTCATTTTGCAAAACAACAAATCATTTTGCAGTGGTTTGTTTTAAAAAGAAAAAAGCAGATGCAGGATATAACAGAGGAAGGGTGTATGAAGTTACAGAGCAAGATGAGGATAATGGGATAAATTCGATACTTAAAAATGAGTCTGAAAGTAATTACTTATATGTGGGTAGCATAGACAAAACACTACAAATAAATGAGATAAGTAGTAGAAACCAGTGGCGTACGAAGCTGTACATAAAAGACATAGAGGTAGATTTTAAAATAGATACAGGAGCTATGGCAAACATTCTGCCATATAAAATTTTTAAATCCCTTGGGTTTTCCGATAATAATTTGATCCAGTCTAATGTAGGGCTTCATTCGTACACAGGTGATAAATTGAAAGTTATTGGTAATTGCATAATTTCGTGTGTTAAAAATAATAATACATATAAAGTTAATTTCTTTGTAGTAAATTCAGAGACAGATGCAATATTAGGGCTGGAATCTAGTATTAGTTTAAATCTTATTATGAAAATTGATAGCTTGCAATCAAAAAATACCCAATATTCACAATTAGTTAAAAAACATGAAAGCTTGTTTTCAGGTATAGGCTGTTTAAATACTCCATATCATATTGAAATTGATACTACTGCTAAACCAGTAGTACATCCAACAAGGAAGGTCGCTTTGCCCCTTCTGAGTGCACTAAAAGAATCTCTAGATGAGCTTGAAAAACAAAAAATAATAGAAAAAGTTCAAGGTGCCTCAGACTGGGTAAACGCCCTTGTAATTGTTAAAAAAGCTAATAATAAGTTACGTATTTGTTTAGATCCCAGGGATCTCAACATGGCTATAAAGCGTGAGTACTATAAAATACCAACTTTAGATCAAATAACTAGTAAGCTGGCAAATGCAAAGTTTTTCAGCACACTCGACGCAACACAAGGCTTCTATCAAATACAACTTGATGAGGCAAGCTCTAAATTATGTACCTTTGGGACGCCTCATGGGAGATATAAATTTCTCCGGCTTCCTTATGGGATCAAGTCCGCCCCTGAAGTTTTTCAAGCCCGGTTTGGGGAAATTTTTAATATAGAGGGTGCCGACACATATATTGATGATGTGTTGGTTTGGGGATCCACCAAGGAAAAACATGATAGAAGGCTGAATAAAGTGCTAGAGTTGGCTGAAAAACATAATGTTAAATTTAATCTTGAAAAATGCAAATTTGGCCAGAGTGAAATTAAATATATGGGACACATAATTTCGTCCCAAGGTATCAGTCCAGATAATACAAAAATCGAGGCAATAATAAAAATGCCAACACCTAAAAACAAGCAAGATGTGCAAAGATTATTGGGATTTTTGACATATGTTAGTAAGTTTGTTGAAAATTTCTCTATAAAAACTGAACCTTTGCGCATTCTTCTTAAAAAAGATAACGAATTTGAGTGGCAAGCAGAACAGCAGCTAGCTTTTGAATGCTTAAAAAATGCTCTAACAAGTAAACCAGTTCTACAATTTTACGATGTAAATGCTGAAACTATTATATCGGTTGATGCTTCGAAATCTGGCTGCGGGGCAGTAATCTTGCAAAATAACCTTCCATGTGCTTATGCCTCAATGGCTTTTACAGAAACTCAATGTCGGTATGCACAAATCGAAAAAGAGTTGCTGGCAATACTCGTGGGCCTTGAAAAATTTCACCAGTTTATTTTTGGTAAAAAAGTTATGGTCGAAACCGATCACTTACCACTAATCACAATTTTTAAAAAGCCTTTAAATAAATGTCCAGCACGCTTACAGAGAATGTTATTACAAATTCAAAAATACGACATTGAGGTAAAGTACAAGAAAGGTAAAGAATTGATAATTGCAGATGCACTGTCACGTGCTTATATAAATGATGATCAAAATGTTAAGTACGATATTGAAATTTTAGATTACGTTTGTATGATAGTGTCAGAAATTAATATTACAAAACAAAAATGGTCAGAATTTCAAGAACATACCAACAATGACAAAGAACTACAAGAGCTTAAAAAGGTAATTTTAGAAGGTTGGCCTAACAGTTCAAGAAAATTACATAATTCAATTGTAAAATATGCTCAATATAAACATGAGTTAACGGTTATTGATGATTTAATTTTTAAGGGGAAAGCTCTTGTTGTTCCCAAGTCTCTTCAAAAAGATATGATGTCAAAAATACATTACAACCACATGGGTATAAATAAGTGTTTAACTCTGGGGAAAGAATCACTATTTTGGATTAATATGACCAATGATATTAGACAAAAAATCCTTAGTTGTCATTTGTGCTCAAAATACTCAAATTCTCAACAGTCAGAGCCATTAAATAGTCATAGTATTCCAAATTTACCTTGGAACAAAGTGGGATGTGATCTTTTTGAACTAATGAATAAGAAATACCTTTTGTTAATAGATTATTATTCAAAATATATAGAAATAGAAGATTTATGTAATGACACAACTAGTTTGCATGTAATTGAAAAGCTTAAAAGTATTTTTGCACGACATGGCATTCCCTTGACATTTGTTTCAGATGGGGGAACCCAATTTACTTCAAAAGATTTTAAAATGTTTGCTAAACAATGGGAGTTTGACCATGTAGTAAGTTCACCAACGTTGGCACAATCCAATGGAATGGCAGAAAGAAATGTACAAACAGCAAAAAATATTTTTAAAAAAACTCTTGAAGACAATAATGATACTTTTATGGCTTTGCTTTTATACAAAAATATGAAAATAGATGGTAACTATAGCCCAGCTGAAATTCTCATGTCACGTTCTCTCAGAACAATTTTACCAACGAATAGTGATAACCTTAAACCTAAACAAATAAATTTTAGAGAATTTAATCAACTCTTACTTGAAAAGCAAGAGAAGTGTAAAAAATATTATAATAAAAATGTCAAAGATCTAAAACCTTTAACAGTTGGTATTAATGTAACAGTACAAACAAAACCAAAAGGTATATGGTTACCAGCTGTTGTAGTGAATAGAATTAGACCTAGAACTTATAAAATAAAAATGAATAATGGTAATATTTTAATTAGAAATAGAAGGTTTATCAAACCATGCTATCTACAATCTGATACAAAAGTACACCATTCTTCATTTTTATCTCCTTCTGCGAAAGGAGAACAGAAGAGCGAGAGATGTTATCTAGAATTAGAGTTAGATGAGAATAGTGTGGGTGAAACTGTGCTCGAAATGGACAGTGAGTTAGAGAACGTCAACGATGTTCCGAGTGCGCGTATTGGAAACTCATTGAATGAAAGACAGGAAGCCACCAGCGAAAGTGAAAGTGAAAAGGACTCGGAAAGTGACTCAACATATTCAGACTGTAAAGACTCTGAGGAAGCTTATGTGTTAAGTAAAAAGACTACCTCTTCAGGTAGATCAGTTAAGCCACCTCAGAGATTAGATCTTTAAAAAGGGGGATGTAAGGGTAGGCAACCCATAATATTGGATAAGCAGAGGCAACCCATAATACTGTATAAGCAGTGGCTGAATAGATAGTGAAAATGCTAAACGTCATTTTATTTAGCTCCTCAGTTTTAAATACATAAAACCAACTTACAGCTTATGTAAAAGTAATTTCTAGTTAGCAAAACAAATTTTCATTTTAACTGAATTACGATGAATAAGGTGATCTAGTTAACAAAACTAACTTTTATTTTTAACTACATCTTAGTTACCATAACTACATTATCATGTTGCAGCCATCACTTTTTAATTACCGAGTTCCCTATACTAATTTACCTAGTTATTGCTATTGACCAGACAAAGGTAGTAATAATAAGTAGGTACGATGTGAGACCTGACGTCACACCAACTGCCGCCATTTTACCTGTATCTAACGATTTAGCTGGTATATTACTGAAATAGTTATTTTTATTCCAAATAATTTTAAAACTAATTAACAAGTATTTGCAAATTCTGTTTGCGATTATAAGGTAAGTTTTCTCAATTATGCAACTTATATTTTAGGGCTGTCATCAATTTCGGAGAAATTATTCCAGTAGGTAGGTATACTAGGTACAATATATTTTATCTTTGTGAAAAATGTAAAAATACGACAACTAGATTTTTTTAAAACTACATTAGCTTTTTAATATGTTGTATGACTGCATTGTTTTACTACGACCATTTTTTTAAATACCGGCCTGGACTTTTTTTTTACTTTAAAAACTCCATTTATATTACAAATAGGTCTATATTATGTCCTGCATTTGACGTGTGCCTAATTACAAATAAAGTGTTATTTTACAAAGCTCTCAAATCATTAAAAACGATTTTTTTCTGATTGCTGATTTAAATAAAAAAATAATGTAGAATTTTAAACTCCCGCCAAAATATCAGCAACGGTGGCAACGTTGTGAGTCGGCCATGCTCGTAACAGTCGTAACTAGTCGTTACAAAACCGCCGACGGCCCCGGCCGCGGCCAGTGGGGATAGCGGGAACGCGCGTGCATTCTTTCTGTGGTGCATTCTGCGTGAGAATCTGCGTGTGGTAGCCATTGGTTTGTTTCCGACTGAGCAACCTAATATTTTTTTGACAATGAGTGACCACTGTGATCAGTTTGTGATAGACAAGTTAATGCAGTACGATTTAGAGTGCCTGATACAAACTTTTTCAGGTAAGGCATTTTAATACTATTAATTTAATCATTGTGAGCCTTGATGACAATATTTTACTTTTAATTATTCGCACATGTACTTACAGTGCAACTTTTTGGAAGTTGTAATATTCCTTTTTTAAGTCTGTTTAGAGAGTTCAGACTGCCAATAAAATACCTAAGATATTTAAGGACGATTTGAAAAGATAACGTGAGTATGGATTCAGGTTTTAACGTTTCAAAGTTGGTGTTATTTTGCACTCTCCTGATTGGTTAATGCGCGTAGGAATTTTGTTGTTTGTGTGACGTGTAACATCATCAGTTTAGCATTTTAAATTTACTACAAGCACCACCTACAAGCTGTAAGTAACTGTAATTTAGTTATTTTTGTTTTAAGAAAGATGGTGGTTTTCTGTCAATTTATAGATATTATGAAGTTGTAAGTAAGGATTATTTTAATTAAGAATTAAAGATGATAAAAATTAAACATTATATTTTTATCCTTGTTCGGTCGAGAAAAGCATTAATTAAGTACTTTGGGTTGATTAAAATTGCATTATTTTATGTTTTAAACTGAAACCAACCACCGTAAATAAAATTAACTAGAAAATTTAAACTTTTATTTTGTTAAATGCTAAAAAAAAGCTAATTTTTTTATAGAAAATTGTTCAGTTTAGTTAAGGTATCCTTTTTTTGGCAACAAGATACCTACCTATGTAATAGGAGAGACATAAACTATTTTATATTAGGTAGGTACATACCTATGGTCAAATCACTTTAACTTGAGAAAGATGACACAAAAAACAATTGAAGAAAAATTAATTCCATTGGGTGAATCCATGGCAAAATTAAACGGTAACATATTTGTCGAATTAGCCGTTTTCCTTTTACTCACAGAAGAAAAAAGGGTTTGTTCCTTTTACTTATAGAAAATTTTAAATGCCATTAAAGACATCAGGTTTATATCTATCTTTTTCAAATTTGACATTTTGCATAATACGAGACAAAAATGACTATAGTTATTGTAAAAAACGAACAATGTGTTGTTTTGTACCAAAGCCATTGTGATCTCTTGGTTTTCAGAAATGATTTCTTGGTTGCCTACTTTCGCTAACAAAAAAGCCCAGTTTCTCAACAAAATAGCTTTAAATTCATTTAAAAAATACTTTTTGGGAATGAATATTAACTTTTGGGTATTCGTGATGGTAAAGTTTTTTAAAATTAATTACATTCTTTTCCAATTTACAGTAATAACATGGCAACATTGTAACCGTTAGAAGTGGCAATACCGTAGGATATTTTTCTGACAAGCCGATATGACATTACCTCAAAAAGTAAAAATATTATTTCTTTAAACCTTATAATTTTATGTGGTTTTATGGACTTGTCTTAATTTTCTAACATTTAAGGACTATTTACCAGTTTAATTTCTATTTCTGTTGCATATAATAAAAGTTTTAAGGTCGATTGGGGCCCTGTTGAATATATCAGAAAATAATGTAAATAAGTGTGTTGGAAAAGGATTTACTTACAACAAAGGTAAATACAGATTTTCATTTTGTTAGATTTACATTATTTTTATGCTTTAAATGTTGTAGAAATTGTGCAGAAATAAGTTGAAGACTGGAGATTTTTTAAATAAGTGAACAGTTGTTAAACATAAAAACCAGTTTAGAGGTAGGTATTTACACGTGTTAGCTTTCTAATTTGCATGAAACCTTTAGTACATTTTACCATTTTCAATACCCATGTAGGTAGATAATATTCTTGTTCTCGGTTAGTTCAATGAAAATATATTTTAAGTCTCATATCTTCAACTCTGGCACCATTTTGATCACTCTTTCAGAAAAAATTAATAAAAAACTGGTGTATGCATGCATAGGATCTCTGAAATAAATGTTTTTTTCCTATTTTTGGGGGTTGATATGATACGATGTGCTCTATGTAAATATTTCAAGTTATGGACGCAATATTAAATTAAAGAAAAAAGGAAAGACAACAAAGTCTCGGTCTCAACAAATATAATTGTGTGGTTACACGTGTTTCACCCTTTCGGGCATCATCAGACCCAGAAACAGAAAAGAAACAGTTACAACATATTAAAATTTAAAAATGTAAATAACATATTATATGTTATTTACAGTATTATATGTTATTTACATTTTTAAATTTTAATATGTTGTAACTGTTTCTTTTCTGTTTTAAATTCTGGGTCTGATGATGCCCGAAAGGGTGAAACACGTGTAACCACACAATTATATTTGTTGAGACCGAGACTTTGTTGTCTTTCCTTTTTTCTTTAATCTATATCCGGTCTCTTTGAGAAATATGGACGATTTCTTCGATTTGCAATATTAAATTACTAACTGTTTTACACTACACAACTTTTTTTGATGTTACATTATATCAGCTTAAAAACACATTAATTAATATAATTTTCTGCATAATAGGTATATACCTACTTTACTTTAAGATCGAACCACAAACCCGAAGAAATAATAATTTTTATCTGAAAACCCCCATTTGAAATGTAATTGTGCTCAATATAACCTTTTAGAGTTTATCATGTCAGTACATGTATGTCTGTTATGTCCTGGTATATGTTTGTCAGCAACTGCACTACCAATTTGATTTTTTTTTATTTTATAGAAAAGATTTCATGATGGTTACATACAAGATGACATGTAAAAACTTTAAAATATAGTGTTTCAGATCATGGACAACACATCTTATAGGAAAATTTGTGTAAGTTATTATATATACACCAGGAAATCTATGGAAACCCCTCGGGAAAACCTAAGACAAATTAACTTAAAGCTGACACCTGTGCTTTTCAATAGCTTTGGGAGTCCCATATGAGATAGTAATAGTCCCTATATTTCCTTCCTATCGAACATCAAAAATACTTGCACATGTTCTAATTCTAATTTTTTATCAGCTTTTTAATTAGAATTGCATGTTGCAGTAATAATGTTACAAGAATTTTTTATTTTTATTTTTATTAGCATTTGTTAGCAGGCTCTTAGATGTTTTCTTTACATACATTTGTATCTGACAATTTTTTTTTCTGTTTTAGGAAAACAACTTACAGTTAAAATGATTTATTGATAAAGCCGAGGATAAAACGATATAATTCCAAAAAAATCAATATCATTGCATGTCAATACAATGACATGGTGAAAATAATGGGGAGACTAATGTCAGGTTGCATAAAGAATTTTCATAATAAATAACTAACCAGCCACTTTGACGGTGGCATACATGATATTGGCAGAAAAACTTTTTTCACAATCACATAGATCTGGTTGGCAAGTTTGATTGTGAGTAAATTATGCCTACCAATGTCATTTATGTCAGAGTCAAAGTTGCTGGTTAGTTAATTGTTGTTAAAAATCTTTGTGCAACCAAATATATAAGTTTTAAATACACTAATTTGATTTTCAAAACCCATATATATATCTTCATCAAAATTCAATCCATTCCATTTTCACTTCAATGGGTAGGCTGTCTTTTGGACCACTTAGTACAATGTGTGTTACTTCACTTTATGTCTTTTTTATACAGCGTGATCGTTAATAGTCATAGTCAAAAAAAAAATTTGAAATTTGTTTATTAAAAAAAAATAATTTCCCAAAAATCGTTATTTTTTTAGAACCATTTATGAAAAGGAAAGACCTATCGTCGTGACAAAAAAAAGGCATTTATGGACTAATAAATTACTAATTTGGGAAGCACAAGGAAGCATGTTTATAGAATATGTTGTCGACATTCAGAGACGAGCCGCCTTAAGGCGAACGTCTAGGAGTAGGGATACAATTTCCTACTAAAACGATAGTACAGTGCGCACAAGCCCTCTGTCTATTACTCCATTTTAACTTAGTATGTCGAATCTGTGATATTATGTAGTGTGAATAAATTTATATACCGAATAAACTGTGTCTACTTTCAACAATAAACCACCGGTCACATCTAAGACATAACAGAATATATACTGACTTAAACACAGGACTAACGTTCTTGAAGAAGAATAAAACAGAAGGCTTCCTATTAGATAAGGACCCTCTTGTACTTAAGTTCAAAAGTCATAATTGTGAAAGTTCGAGTAATATTTATTTATAAAGATATTAGTAGAGTCATCGAACAAATATATTTTTTTAAATAGTACTTAGTTATATACAATTGCAACTCAAGCAAACTTAATTTTAATCCTGATTTCTTCATATATAACAAATATAGGGTGTATTTAACATAAGAAATGTACTGTAAACCTAAAACTGAAATATATTTGATTTGTATACATAGATTAATTATTATTTAATTGTCTAAATAAACTTACCTATTTTGAAAAATGAGAAAAAGTATAATGTAAGAATAAAGTATTGTTTCAGTTTGATTTATATCAATAAAGAATTTTCATTTTTTAAAAATAACTATGCTAGAGAGACTGCTAAGTGTAAATAAAAACATAGTCTTATAGTTTTAATCATGTTTTAATATATTAGTACACAAACACATTGGATTGTAAGTATTGACGTTCATACATTTATTAGTTGACTATACTTATAAAGATTATTTTATTTTTCCCATATTTGTTAACCATGCTCCCTAGGAATACTTTTTTCTCAAAAGTATTAAGCCGTAATGCTTATACGTATCTAGATATTTTAAAATAAACCATAGAGTATAAAATATTACTAACCTAATTAATTCCTGTAAAATAGAAAATGGTCTAAAAAAACTCACAAATTATTATTATTTAGCAATAGTAAGAGGTAGAACCGATGAGACTATTCTGTGATCACATGTAAATATCACAGTGTGTAAAGGACGAATGAGCTGTTCCATTGTTTATTGTCTCTGTCAAGTCTATTCTTAAATTGGTTTATTGGGGTTGCATTGACTGTGTCTTCACTTAGTCGATTCCAGTTGTACACTACACAGTTCGAGAGGAAGTTTCTTTGTAGAAGTTTGGCACATCTCTCCTTTGATAACTTCTTATTAATCCACTATATTTTTGTTAATTCAAGCAACACATAAATACATACTTATGTTAGGGTAAGTGCATTCGATGCATTTTTCTGATATTCTTGACTAAAATATTGTTTTTAACAAACTTAGTTGGGTTTAAACATAACATGGCTGTGAAATTAAAATGGAGTAATCTTTCTCTTATAAAACTGTCCAATTAAGTTGTGTAGTAGAAACAGCTTTTCTTTGGAGTATTACATAGGTATATAAAGGTTTTAATTCTGCTTTCATCATAACATAGAGGTGTCCAATTTATATTAATTCTCGCACTAAAATCACTTCTTCAATGAAATTTAGGTATATATAAAGTTTTCATTCTTCTGCTCTCACCATAAAGGGTAGGTTTCCAGTCTCTTTATCAGCTTATTAAAAACCAAAACATTATTTTGCCACTCGAAGCAAAGAAGTTTTATTTATCCATAACTGGAACATCGCCAACATTTAGGTATTTTCAACTTAAATTTAATAAACTGACCGGTCAAAGGGCATAGATAACTAAACACATAATCCACAAATGTTTTTAACTATAATTTTCACTCAAATGTACGAATACCACCGAAGAAAGGTTTTAATTACAGCAAAATAAAAAATAAACAAATCTGACAGAATTGTCACTTTTTGAAATGTACCCTAACCTCACTTCTTTAAAGTGTCAAGTAAAATTTAATGCGTGTTTAATGGGTTTCTGTCATCTTTCTCAAGTTAAAGTGATATGACCATAGGTACTTTGGGTTTTCAGCACAAGCAAGTTGCAACAAATTAAGTTCGAAAGAAAAATATGTTAACAAATAGCTAATTAGGTATCATGTTAGGTATTTTATATTTTAATACTTAATAAAACATCAAAGGCCATTTAGTTTTAGTATTGCCAATTCAAGCATAAATAAACTCTAGATTAACGTAAATTTGTTTCACGTTTACTTTTTTATTTTTCTAATTTAGAAAACAAAATAGACCAATCTGTGTGGCCATCTCTCTTTAAATCAGATGAAATTTTGAAAGACTTAATTCCTCAAGTGGGACTCAGAATCAAATTCAAACAGCAGTTTTCTTTGGACACAAGTGATTTTGTTTATGAAGGTAAGTTGTATAATTATATGAGTTTATATTTGACTTTTACCCCCCATTCACTAAAGGATTTTTAATTTAGACCAACAAAATATTTAGATATTATAGTCGCCCAGTTGTGTTTTTACCGAGGTTTTTACCGTGGCTTTATTTTGATTTTATGCCTATGATGATCTGTTGAAATTAAATAATTTTATAGATAAATTATTTTACCGGGATGCTGTTGCAAATATATCAGTTATTAGAAATTACAATATGCACAACAATACTTTTTTCTTTATAAATTTAAAGGAAACCCAAAAGAATAATTACAATACAAAACTTAGTTGACTTATTCTGAAACTCATTTTAAACCCAGAACTGTCAATTTAGGACAGCTTTTAAATTAAACCCCTTTAGTGAATATAGCTGTTAGTTTTTATATATAATTGTCCAATAAAAATTGTTGAATAACAATATTATCGTCTGTTTTCTCTGGGTTTCCCCTGGACCAATTTTACGCCCACTGGTTTTTTCTTGCCAATTTTTAGTCAAACAAAATAAAGGTGTATTTTTGCAGCAGCAACAAAAGTAGGGCATAATTTTGTGGATCCTCAAAAAAAGTACAGTTAGTTGTACTTGAAACTTTGAAAAACAGTATAGGGCCGTGTTTAAAAAGATAGAACTGCCCTACCTACTAAAGAAATATATATATATATATATATATATATATATATATTATTGTACAGGGTGTCCCAAATTCGAGGGTGACCATTGGGATTTAGGAAACTAGAAGAGATACGAGGTCGGTTAAATGGAGGTAAAGTTGGGGAATTTGGTGCTCATTAAAACGCCCTTTTTAAATTTAAAAAATTTTTAATACTTCCGAGGATTTTTGGAAAAAACCGAATATTCGCGATTTCATTTTTATTTTTTTACGACTCTATTTAAATAGATACAACAAAATAAATTTCACATTCTCATTGCTACTTTTCCTGTTTTATTAAATGGTGTTGTCAGATTTTTAAACCGACGTTTCGTCTTTGAGCTGTCATCATCAACTTCGTTTTTTTAAATACGGCCTTGGATTTATTATTACGAATTTTAAGAGCCTCTTGTGTTCCTAAACCAACGATGTATCGCTCTTATTTAAAAAAATTATATTAATGGATTTTTCCATAAGAACTCATGTGTTAGAGAGAGACAAAAAATATATTTCTAATAGGATTGAAAACAAACATTTTTTTTACAATAACGCATTTCCTAGCTTTAGGAACATAAGAGGCTTTTAAAATTTGTAATAAAAAATCCAAGGCCGTATTTAAAAAAACAAAGTTGATGATGACAGCTCAAAGACGAAACGTCGGTTTAAAAATCTAATCACACTACTTTATAAAACATGAAAAGTAGCAATGAGAATGTGAAATTTATTTTGTTATATCTATTTAAATAGAGTCGTAAAAAAATAAAAATGAAATCGCGAATATTCGGTTTTTTCCAAAAATCTTCGGAAGTATTCAAAATTTTTTAAATTTCAAATGGGCTTTTTAATGAGCACCAAATACCCCAACTTTGCCTCCATTTAACCGACCTCGTGTCTCTTCTAGTTTCCTAAATCCCAATGGTCACCCTGTACAGACCAATTATACCGGGTGTCCCAACGATGTGTGGAGAAACTGTAGCTTCAAAGAAATAGCAAATAGAAAAAAATGTTTTATATAAAACTTGGAGAGACATCTTAGCTCTATTATTTAAAATTATTTTGATTTATACAGGGTGGCTCAAAAAAGTGTGGCAATACAAAGTTACATTTTTTTAAATGAAACACCCTTTATATTATGCCATTTTTTAATTGTATTGATAATTCTACACCTATTTTATATTCACACCCAATGTCTAAATTAAACTGTTTTTGAGATATTGACATTTAAAAAATTACATTTTTCCACTTTCACAGGCTGCAGCGTTCAAATGATGCATCTTAGAAAAAAAAGTTTTCACCCCTATCTTAGTTTTTATTTTCTACCCAAAAATATCAACTTTCTGTTTATCGTTTAAACTTGATAAACTTGTTTTACAGGTTTAAACGTAAAACCGAAAAGTGGCATTTTTGGGTGGAAAATAAAAAACTAAGAAGGGATGTGAAAACTGTTTTTTTCTAAGATGCACCATTTGAACGCTGCAGCGTGTAAAAGTGGGATAAATGTCATTTTTTAGATGTCAATATCTTAAAAACAACTTAATTTAGACATAGGGTATGTATACAAAATAGGTGTAGAATTCTCAGTAAAATTCAAAAATGGCAAAATATACAGGGTGTTCCATTTAAAAAAATGTAACTTTGTATCGCCACACTTTTTTGAGCCACCCTGTATAAACCAAAATAATTTTAAATTATAGAGTTAAGCTGTCTCCCCAAGTTTTGTATAAAACATTTTTTTTTATTTGCTATCGCTTCGAAGCTACAGTTCCTCCACACATCGTTGCGACACCCGGTATAGGTCACATGGTTTTAATGGGTCATCCTAACTATATTGCATGCTTTTAGTATGGTTGCTTTTTGTATGTGTATGTGAATGGGGGGTAGGTCTGGTTTTTGTTAGGTTCGTACAAATAAGTGGGGCGTGACTCCGGTTTTTGACATTATAAAAGGTAGCTTGGTTACTTTTTCTTGTTTCCATAGTTTTTGTTTATTAATTGTTATTATCTTTGATATGTCATAAGGTATTGGTAGTAGGTATACTTGAATAAAAAAAAATGTTTGGTGGTTGTTAAATTTGACATTTAAAAAACAATTTTAAATATACGGGACCAAGGTGGGACCTGACCCGATTCTGTTTATATATTATATAGATAAAATATATTTTTGTTTTAACTTTTTTTTTTAGAGAATGCTGAATGTTTACCATCTAATTCATTCGGCTCTCCATCAGCTAAGACTTCAAGTGCAAGTACCCTAAGTTTAGTGTCTGACACAAACATAATAATAGAAGATATTACTGCATCAGATCAATGCAAGGAAGGTAATGGATTTACATAAGTATTTAAACATACGGTTCTTTCTATTCTAGTATAATAGCATTATTTCGAGCATTATTTGTTATTTTTTGTAATGCAACGATATTTTAAGATTAAATTTAAATTTACTTCTCTCTACATGAAAAGAAAGGAATTTTCTTATGTGCCCCTTTAAGTGGTGTTATATTTAAATTTGTCTTTAAAATTGGCTTGCATTGCATACCCCCTTTAATTTTTGCACCCAAAGTTTTAGTTGGCACTAAGTATATCCTTCTTTAATTTAGGTAGTAATATTGTTATTGTATTTTAGGTAACAACGTCAGGCAGACTAGTTTAAAAGATTTACTTGAAAGTTCTCCTAAAGGCAAATACGTCATTGGATTTTACTCTATTAAAAAAAAATTGGATGATGATTCTCGTAATAAATTGTCTGACATCATAATAGAACACGAATTAAGTCAGGACCCAGATAGACGTCTTAGCCGTCAAGATTTTATTAATTTGTCACTAGAAATAGTGAAAACATTTCCTGGAGAATGTAAGGTAACAATGGCTTTAATATTACTCAAAATAAATACAGTTTAAATATTTATTTTTAAATTTCTGCTTTTTTTTAGGAAATATATTTTCGAGTGGCTGTAAAAAGAACCCAAAGTGGTAAATGGAAGAAAGACGGGCAAGGAAAGTTGTTTGCCAAGTATTACAATACTAGAAAGAGCCTTAAAAAGGTGGGACTAATTGGTGGAGCAGGTGATGAAGGTATGTTTGTTCTTAATCTAACCTACATTGGATCTGGTATATCATATGAAAGATTATCATAGTGGCATCATTTTAAATGAACATCCCTATACCGATTGGTTAAAAATTATTTTTTATTTCAATTCTAGATAGTGTACTTCATGAAGATGATGAAACCTCAACAGAGTCCCTATGTTGGTTGAAAAATAATATAGAGCCTTGGGGACAGGTTGAACTATTTTGGACAAAAACATTCAGGGTTCGACACAACGAACTTAAAGATACACCCATTTATAAGTATTATGCTACCTACCGGGTTTTAAGGGAAAATAGAGGATTTACTTTGGTAAGCAAAAATTTCTATCATTTTTCTTAGTAGACTTAATGATTAAACAACATTATACAATTAAACAAATATACCCTTTTCAGCTTGAAAATGATTTTAATAGTCTCTACCCAGAACATGACATGAACTTTTATGCAAATTGGCCTGCCTTTTGTGAAAAGATTCTAGCAAAATCAAAAGACTCAAAAGATAAAAATATTCAGAATTATTTGTCAATGTACAGCAAAATTACTGATGAAGGTAAGTACAAACCCATTAGTTTTACGAAGTATTTTTATATTAAAACTCCAGCAGTTATTAAGAGTACAATAATACATATTTTAAAATAATTTAGGTACTAACAAACCAAAGGCACTGATTTTTGTATATTTGTAACTTTTTTTTAGACAGTAAAGCATTCGTTGCCCTTAAGATTCTGCCAAACCTTCTAAGGACTCAGACAGTTACCAAAACATACAAGCCCTCAAAGGAAGAAGTTCAACAAGCTTTTATCCTTCATATAAAAGTAAGTAAATTAGGCCCTGCCAGGGACGGCGCTAACAGTTTCGCCGCCCCGGGAAAATAGGTAAAATGCCGCCCCTTTGTAACAAAAAAATAAAAAAGACCCTAAACCTTTTCCACGCTTAGTACTAAAATAAAACGCAAGCAAAAAAAATATTTAAAATGTTGGAAGTTTTAATTTGCCAAAATACATTTACTGGAATTATGATTCTGGCACTAAATTAAAATTAAGGCTGCACAGAAAAAAAGAAAAGACACAAATCTAGTACATAATTATAGATTGCATATTATATTAAAAAGATAGTAAAACAAATTATAGAATCACTAAAATAAAAACCTAATTAATAAAAATACAAGTGGTTTATAACTTTTAATTCTGAGAATTTTATGATAATTTTTTAATATCATCTTCAGCTAGCTCATGTGTTTAATCTTGGTTTAATAATTTTCTTCATAAACTACTTAATTTTACAGCCCTTTGCTGCCTTTTATAGTTGCCGCCCCAGGCATTGGCTTGTCCGCCCCTAGCGCTTGCCCTGGCCTTGCACGGTGTAATTAATTTTTCTTTACAATTTCTAGAGAATTGACGATCTTCAAAAAATATTGGATGATAAAAAGAAAAAGTTGTTACACTATGGTCTTACTTTCCAGCCTACGGCTATTGTAGTGGGAAATTCTGAAGAGGAAATCAACGAGTGTTTTGTGGCGGTAGATGAAACTTTATATAACGTATGCACTCCGTTAAAAGCTGTCGAACTTTGTTTTAAGGTAATTCACGCTCTAAATGCCCAATACTCGCCAGAAGCGGAACATATTTGGATGTCTATACAAAAAGGAATTTTTAAAATAAACACTAAATATGACAAAACTTATACTAGTCTCAGCCAGTTTTTAGAGTATTGATTTGTTTTATGTAATATGTTCTAATAGTATAGTTGTGTTGAAAACTGATTTGACTTTAAAACTTAAAAATATGGCGAAATGTTCAGAGTGTTCTAAAATTTTTTCAAATGTCGGTACCCTGTTAATGCATTTAAAAATTCAACATAAATATGATAACTTAAGTATTTTTAAATGTAGAGAAGAAAACTGTTACAGAAATTTTTCCAACATAAAAAGCTTTAGAAGTCACTATTATAGAAATCATAGCAGATCAACAGAACATACTTCTAAATTATCAAATGATGCCCAAATCCCAATAAATTTAATCTTGTCAGAGGAAGAATCTGGTGCTAATGCAAACCAAATTCACAATAATTTAAACCAATCTGCAACAACTGGTACAGATGATTATCTTAAGAAATTTAAAAAAATAATAAATGAAGAGGCTATCAAGTTTATCGCACACCTATACAGCTTGTCTCTTTTGCCGAGGTCTCACATTCAATTAATTATTGATAATTTTAATACGTTTTTTAACAGTGAGTTGATTCCTTTTCTTGAACAATGCGTAATCAATATTTTGACTAGTTTAGCTGCACCAAATAATGATATTAAATATGTTCATGATTTGTTTTCAGTATTGAAAGAGCCATTCGCAGATTTGGCTACGGAATTTTTGAGATTAAAATCGTTAGAAAAGTCTCACTGCTTTATTAAACCCATTCAGTGTACATTGGGGGAAAGAAGGGAGAAAGTAAAAAATGATTCTCAAATTATTTTATATAAATCTGTACCAGTTACTGCCCAGTTTATACCTTTACGCGAAGTATTTACTCAGATTTTTGAAAAAACATCTATCTTTAAAATTATTAAAGATTATAAGGCACTTCTTGCACAAGACGAAACGGAGGGAATATCATCATTTACTCAATCCAAATACTGGTCATCATTGTGTCCTCCAGACTGCGGTGAAAAAATTACATTGCCCATTTTTATATACTACGATGATTATGAAACGGGAAACCCATTGGGCTCCCATGCTGGAATTCATAAATTAGGAGCAATTTATGCTCATTTACCGTGTTTAGCTCCGTCTGTAAGCTCAAAATTAGAAAACTATTTTTTATTTTTCTTATTTCATTCCGACGACCGAAAGGTTTTTGGAAAAGAAATTTTCAGAAAGGCTGTAGAAGAGTTGAAGTTTCTCGAGTCAACTGGAATTAACATACAATATCTTGGTAAAAACGTTAACGTGGTTTTTAAGTTAGCAATGATATTGGGTGATAATTTGGGTTTGCATACAATATTAGGTTTTGCCGAGAGCTTTAATGGCAACTATCCCTGTAGATTTTGTAAAGTGAATAAAACTCAATTACAGTATTTATTTAAACAGGATGATGCCATTCTTAGATCAAAACAAAGTTATGATGATGACTGTAAATATAGCAATGTGACCGAATGTGGCATCAAGCAGGAATGTATTTTTAATTCACTTGATAGCTTTCATGCGGCTGAAAATTATTGCGTAGATGTTATGCATGATTTACTCGAAGGAGTTTGTCATTATGATTTTCAACTTATTTTAAATGATTTTGTATTAAAAGAAAAGTACTTTAGTGTAGAAACATTAAATTTTAGAATTTATAATTTCACTTACAGTGAGGAGTTAGATAACAAGCCCCCTGCAATTCCGCATGATTTTTATAAAAAAAAAAAAATTAATATGTCTTCCTCTGAAATGCTTTGTTTTGTTCGTTACTTTTGTTTTTTTATTGGAGATTTAGTTCCTGAAAATAACGCTGTTTATAAATTCTATTTGATACTGCGACAAATAGTCGATATTTCCGTTGCCACATCTCTAACTGATGATACTATTAGTTATTTGGAATGGTTAATTTCTGAACATCATATTCAATATAAAAAACTATTTAAATGCAGTTTAAAGCCAAAACATCACCACCTTATTCATTATCCTCATATTGCCAGGTTAGTTGGACCTTTAATTAATTTCTGGAGTATGAGATATGAATCCAAACACAGAGAGTCTAAAATGACTGCAGATGTATCTTGTTCTCGCAGAAATATCACCAAAACTTTAGCTCTAAAACATCAGTTAAAGCTTTGTTTTAGACTTTTACGAAGTGATGCATCGCATTTAGACCTCATGAATGGATCTGTTGAACAAATATTCTTAACCGACATAAAAGAATTATATCCAGATTTATTAAATTTTCAACCCTCTGAAACATCTTTCTTTGTCACTAAGTGGGTCAGAATTTACAATATTATTTTTAAGCGTTTCATGGTTATGGAATTGAACTCTCTTAATTTAAAGAAAAAATTTGGTTATATAAAAGACATATTTTTAGATAATAAAGGAACTATATACTTTGTTTGTCAAAAATTTGAGATAATAGAATATTCTGAACATTTTTTCTCATATAAAGTTACTCTAACAGACACACATTTGATGGTTCCGTATACAGATTTTGTCTGTAACTTTCCTTGTATTACTGCTAGGCTGCCAGATGGCATGTTTGTGACGACAAGGAACACATTTTAATTTATGTAACTGTTGTGTTACCAATATTTATGTAAATGATTATTAGAAGGGGCATATCTGTATATTAGACGACAATTCTTATCAAAAACTCCAAAACTATATATATTTTATAATTTTATTTTAAAATATACAGGACATAAAATGCCATACTTAAAGATTTCCTACTCTTAAACCCTTGGATGCTCGATGTGTTTTAGCTTTTAAGGAAGTGGTGACTGTGTGCACCATTGCAAAATCTTTATTTATTAGTTGCAGACTCGGTTGCAGAGCTTTTATTAGTTTTTTACCTATTTCTATATCACTTCATAAAAAACACAAACACTTAAAATTACAAATTACTTAATTTATTATAAATCCTCACAATGATCATAAACTAACTGTAGCATTTACAGTTTAGTGTCAAACCCATGTTGCCAAATTTTGAGTAAAATTTAAAATAGGAAATTTTGATCCAAGTTACCCATATGTTCCAAGTATACCCATTCAGTGGTAGATAATGTGCTAACACTGGGACACCCTGTATATTTTAAAATAATTTTATATTTTAATGTTTCTAAAGTTTCACTAGTTTGCCTAATGGGCTATGCTCATTAATACATAAATAATAAGAGATTCTTACCTACGAAGATCGCGTCATCTGTATATCATATATAAAACCAGAAACTGGTGTTTCAATATTATGTAGGTTTTTCTATGATATTAATGTTGAAATTGCTATGGCACTGAATTCCTTCACTTTGCTTTGTTTATTAATGATATTATGTATTAAAGTACAATGTATTCTAATAATAAACTGATCTTTAAATATTATAATTATAGGTTTTTATATAATATTAATGTTAAAATTACTATGGCTATGGCACTGAATTCTTTTACTTGGCTTTGTGTATTTTTATTATTATATATTAAAGCACAATGTATTCTATGAATTAGTTTTTTTTAAAGTATTTTTTAGGTTCTAAACTTAAAAACGTTTTTGCCTATTTGGTAAAGGTAAGTTTTGAAAACGTTTTCTTACCATTTGTTACGATGTAGCCCATGCGAATTACTAAATTTAGCATCCACAACAATCGGTAAGTGCTTCAAGAAGAACTTTTGTTGATAATCCTTAATAGTAGTAAAGGTTCTAGTAACAAACTATCTTGGCATCAGAAAGAGGAGCTACTGTCATAATATAATACACTTGGTTACGATGACCAATATTTAAAGTTCGGGTACCAATATTTCTTTGCTCTTCTAACAATAAAATAGGTAATAATTAACAAACACAATTGTTGAAACAACAATATAACGTTGCTCCTAATAACGAACTATATTAGTTACCGTAAGAATATTTATTCTTTCGGTTACTAAATAAACTCAGTTATGATGACCAATATTTAAAGTTCGGGTAACAATATTTCTTTGCTCTTCTAACAATAAAATAGGTAATAATTAACAAACACAATTGTTGAAACAACAATATGACGTTGCTCCTCATAACTAACAATATTACTTACCGTAAGAATATTTATTTTTTCGGTTACTAGAAGTACTTGGTTGATTTAAGAAAAGTTAGTAGTGACTAAAGCTAGAATAATCGCAGCAATAAAACTTAGCCTTCGATACTAAATTTCCTCTTATCGCCATTTTCACTAAACATTCTTGTTATGGAAACTAACATTTTGGTATCCCAAACTAACTCATTTTTTAGAGTGTACTTATTTAATATTTACCTGAAGACGACCGGAGATGCTTGTGAGTTGAAACGTAGTGATTCAAAAATAAATAAAGACAATTTAAGTCCAAAACTTTACTGCCGTTCAAACATAAAAGTGATACAGATAATTGTGATTTTCGCTTAATAATCGAATAACGACGATTATTTCTATAATGGTATTATTGATTAGTCTTAATTCAGATGCGTTCAATACTATTTTAAACTGGACGATTCCTTATGTATATTTTAGTTGTCATTAAGTATCGGCTTCTTCCATCGTATCTTATACAAGATCGCATTTATCTATAGAAACGGTAGATTATTTCTTAAATTAAGACGGCTAGTAAGGAATGTTCAATAAGAAACATTTTTTTTATAGAATTTTGCAAATAAATAAAATATAAAATAATATACAGAATGTTATATTTAAAATAAATTGTTCTTTTGTTCTTCCATGACTGTTCCTGTATACTTAATTTTTTTTGCAGTATAATAGATTTTAAAAAACCGTAGAATTTTTCATTTAATATTTTTTGCTGCCTAACTTACTTAAGATACCGATTATAAAACAATATAATAATGAGTTTAGGTTGGGTTAGGTTAGGTAAGAGTGGCAGACCTTTGGTTCTGACCAAACAGTCTCACATAGTCCTGATTAGGTCCGTTGTGATACCACACGTGTTCCGTAGAACCCACCTTCGTTAGATCTCTGATGGTTTGTGCGACATAACCGCGGAAGGATTTTAACAACTCATTCAAACCAGCCACTACTGTTCAGAAATCTGCTCAGCCGTCCAAGTTGTAAGTTGCTTAGTTCCTCCAGGCTATCGAAAGATGATTCACCTCCTTCTTGCGAGGTTAGGGCATTCACACAGAAAATGTTGAATACTTTCTTCCTCTTCCTCATCTCTGCAACTTCTGCAGAAGTCGTTAGTGGGTATTTGCATACGTTCGGCATGTCTACCGAAGAGGCAATGTCCGGTAACAACCGCAGTAATATTGCTCACGTCTTTTCGACTGTGTCTCAATAGCTCTGCGGTTCTCTTTTTATCGAATGTGGGCCACAGTTGCCTGGATGTACTACAGGTTGTCAACCCTGTCCATCTGTTCTGTGCAATCTGCTTGGCCGTGTAGTCAATCTCCTCTTTGACCAATCCCAGTGGTTTGTTCACTGTATTGTCTGGTAGATCAGCTGGCATGCCTGCGCCCTCTTTTGCTAATAATGGGTTTATTTTAAATTAAATTTCGTAACCATATTGTATAATTTTCTTAAAAGTACAAAGTTTCAAATTCATTTTTATATTTTAGAATACCTGCATTACCTGTAAGTTATAATAAAAAGAGAAGTTATAATAAAAATAAATGAAGTCGAATAAAATCTCAAGTAAAAATATTTATTTGGGAAAAGCTTTTAGTGACTGGGTCGGTTGATAAATGATCATTTTTAAGATTTATTATGGCTATAATCTTTGTTTTTGATTCGTTTCCGTTCCACACTTTATTTTGCGACAGCAAGTACACTAAATAAATATCACTTTTGCTTTTAAATGTGACCGCATTTTGGCAAATTGGTAGATACATTGTAATCGGTGGTGGCGGCTCATGTTGCTACAAGTAAGTAAATATTACTGACACTAGAGAAGAAGGTTTTTTAGCGGCAGACAGACAAAGCAGTGAATCTATCTTTTGCATTGAGTACACAGGGACGCCAAAGGTAATGGGTTCCCTGGGGTACAGGTAGACAATGATAGGCTGTTTCGTTCTTATTAGAACTCATCAGAAAGCCATAACCTGTAAGCGACCCTCAGTACAGCGAGACTATGCTTTCAAGGCATTTTTAAGAAATAAAAACGCGATAAAAACGCCATCTATAGGAATCAGCTCAATGCAAAAGATAGTCGTGGCTGGCCAACACACCAGTATAGGCAACATTTATCGCATCCCCCAATTAAATCCGTAGAAAAATTGGTCATGACTATCTTTTGCATTGAGTTGATTCCTATAGATGGCGTAACTGGGTTTTCATTGCGTTTTTATTTCTTAAAAATACCTTGAAAGCATAGTCTCGCTGTACTGGGGGTCGCTTACAGGTTATGGCTTTTTCTCTGATGAGTTCTGATAAGAACGAAACAGCCTGTCATTGTCTACCTGAGCCCCAGGGAACCCATTACCTTTGGCGTCCTTGTGTACTCAATGAAAAAGATAGATGCACTAGTTTGTCCGCCTGCCGCTAAAAAACCTTCTTTTCTATTTAATTATACGGACACTAAACTCTACTACTTTATTACTGACACTGTCCGCGCACAGGGACTTACTAAACATTTGCACTTTAACTTAGGGATGCACAATAATTTAAATCGATTCCTCAAAATATCTATTATTCAAATCGACTTTTGTAGACACAATTTTTTTTACGGAGCAATAAGTGCATTATGAATCTATAGGAATTATGTCACTGTGATTGATCAACTTAAGGCCATATTTCTATAACGAGCTGATTCTTAGTAGGCATGACGTTAATGTTCGGGATGTCAATTCGATCGCTGCGCTGGTCGGGTTTGTTTGTGACCATTTTATATTAGCCAACGAGTTACATTAATATGAAATCGAAATGGATATTGTATCTAAAATATAAATTAAAATATAAAAAATACATTATATAAAATCACTTAAATTAATTATTTTCATTAGTTAAAATAATTCCATAAAGAATAGAAGTAAAATATGAAGAATTTAACTTAATAATATTATTACGGGGACAAAAAATAATTTAACAAAAAAATATTAACAAAGTTACAAACCTTAACATATTTTTGTATAAATAAAAAATTAACGGTTTGTAGAATACAAATTTTTGTAATTGTAGGAATTTTTTTGGTCAGTGGGTAACTCTAGCCGACCTATTTTTGACTGCTTATGTTCTACAGGGTGTCTCTAAAAGGTGCAGAAAAAAAGCTACCACAAGTTCCTTAGGCGTAAATATGACGTTCTAACGCAACTTACCAAGTCCAAAAGTGGATGATTTCTAATATACAGTGTGTGTGTGTGGGGGGGGGGGGGGGGAGGGGTGAGAAATTAGAATCTGATCTCAGTTTTATTGTAAAGTTTAGAGAGCACCACCTGCGGTACCTTGCACACATTTAAAACAAAATAACTTTTTTGAGACACCCTATATTTAACTTTTAAATAAAAACTCGGATTCTCCAACGTCTTTTACCTAAAAAAGGTATACGTGGTAAGAGTTGATTTGCGCAGCTGTTTTTGAGATATCTGGATTTAAAAAATTCACTTCGTCTATTATGGCCTAATTTATTGTAATAAATTGAACACATTTGATGCGTAGGTGGTAAATTAAAATAACGTCACTAAAAACTGACTTGTGTACACGAAGTGAATTTTTTAAATCCAGATATTTCAAAAACAGCGGCTCAAATCAACTCTTACCACGTATACTTTTTTAGGTAAAAGAAGATTGAGAATCCGAATTTGTATTTAAAAGTTAAATATAGGTTGGCTCAAAAAAGTTATTTTATTTTAAATGCGTGCAAGGTACCGCAGGTGGCGCCCTTTAATTTTTACAATAAAAAATGAGAGCAGATTCTAATTTCTCACCCCGCAAAACCCCCCCAAACCGAATATTGTGACAATATACCAATTATTAAAAAAATTATTCATAAAAAATGGAAACCAAATTGACCTTTTGACACTCTGTATCTTCGAAATCATCCACTTTTGGACTAAGGTAATTTGAGTTAGATCATCATATTTACGCCTCAGGAACTTGTGGTAGCTTTTTTTCCGCACCTTTTAGATACACCCTGTATATACACTTCGGTTACGTGGTGGCGGCGATCCTGCTGCTGTTCTCCTGCTCTATAGATTTTCCTCTGCTATTTGGCTATGTCGACGATAAGATATTCCATTTAGAAGCAAAATCTAAAAGTTTAGCATTTGAATTGTTTCGTTGTGTCCGGTCAAAACTTGATGATTTGACATAAAATGTTGACATCTGCATCGAATCGAATTAAAAACCATAAAAAGAACGGAAAAATATCTCTGCTTTTAACAAATTTTTACGTTATTTTTTTTTATTATGTAACACAATGTTGCCAGCTTTTCATAGGTAAAAGAATTGTTTTACCCTCAAATTTTGTGTTTACACGTGGTGACGTCGCATTGTCTTATTCTGTGTATTGTCTTTAGGTAGAAGCACCTTTATTGCTTTTTTCAGATTTAGATTTTTATATCATTATTTATGTTCGCGCTGTGACTGATGTGGCCTAAATAAATATGAAATATGGTCTTATTGCAGACTCTATACGATTTTTTAGATTCCATTTGACAACGGAATGACAGTAACTCTTACTGATTGATGGCCGGGCTGATCAACATTCCACAACATTTCGAATGTAAACAAAAACACTGACCTAAAAAGTGAGTGAGATAAGTAACGTTGCTTACTATATATTTTTATCGAACCTAAGTCATCGAGTAGTCGCGCATGCACTGAGAAAAGCTTCAGCAAGAAATTCTTTGCTAAGATTATTTTGGCTGTAATATTAAATTTTCAACCTACGATAACAAAATGAGTTTCTTATTGCAAAAGAAACAATTTACCTGAAAACTCTTTATACCCGTTACAAAAACCTTTGCTATTATAGAAAACTTACATTATGATAACAGCTAAGTAAGTATTTATAAAAAATTCTTTTCTAGGACTACCATTTGCTTTGCTGAGGAAGTAATGCAGTTTGCTGCTTTTAAAAAAAATCTTTATAAAAAAAATCTTTTCTAGCGCTCTAAAGAGTGTTTAAAGGGGGTAGCAAAATTCTTTGTTGGAATTGGAAAAATCGTAACTGTTCGGTTCGAATCGGATTATTTCGTGGTGACAAATTCAGTCTGATTGGGCCAATTTTTATATTGAGCATCAGTCGTCCCGTTCCTGTCTCCACATGTCTTCAGGTATTCATTTTTTCTGATATTTAGATGTTCGTTCCTTCATAAAGTTAATCGGTGGCTGTTGTTGGTGACCATTATGACTCGACATTTGTCTCATTTTTTCCAATAAACATTGTCTTGGCTCAAAAATGTTTCCAGTGTGCAGTGCTTTATTGGATTGTAACATCAATGACAGTGTAGATTTTTAATATCAGTGTTAAAAGATCAAAGTTATTTTAGTTTTATGTTAATTTTTTTATGTTATATGTTTAGTTTAACTGTTGTTTATTTCATAATAATTTTTGTGTGAGTCAAGTTTTAGAGAAAAGAAAATTAGTAATTCTTTAGCAAATGCTATTCATAATAAAAGTCCTTAAACTAAAATACAACTTACCAAAGTTTTAAACACGGTATGATTTTTAAAAGGAAGATTTTAAGAAATATCTCAAAAGTAAAATACTTTCTTTTTCTAAATAAAATACAATGTAATTATTATTTTACCTAATATTCGGGCTAGATGCAGGAAAAAGTTTTTTCGGCATTCCCTTTTGGATATTTGTTTAAATTTAAAGTAAACAGATATTTTTTAATAAGATATGTTTTAACCACTCAAAGAAAAAAGCAGTAAAATATTATTGTTTTTTTAAGCAGCTAAAACTGAAACTATTTTTAGGTTATAAAGTGTTGTTTTCTGTTGTATTAAATAATAAAGAGAAAAAAAATTTTTAGTTTCAAATCTTTGACAACCTATTCAGACGTGGGGAGTTGCATGATATAAAATATGATGGAGTTACCTGAAAAATAAGCTTTATACTATGTTTAATTTTTGATATAGCATGGAAAATATATTTTTTAATAACACAATTTTAAATGAATTAAAATTTTTTGAAACTTACGTATTCAAAGTAAAAAACTTGGTTTATATAAATGTGTTATTAAGCATAATATGTTCTCTAGAGTATATTAAAAATTCAACAAAATATACGGCTTCTTTTTTGGGCCACACCCCACATATTATAGCAAATAAGTGGTGCTGTCTTAATAAACCACTTTACTATTATAGCAATGCTTACTTGCTACCGTAGCTAAAAAAGAGTTGTGTGAAGTAAGTAGGTACATTCTGACGCAGCAAAGTAACTTTCTTAAAATAAATAAAAAAATCTTTCTAATATAGCAAAATGTTATACTGATATTGAAAAAAAAATTCTTGTTTCAATAACAATGCAGATGGCGTAGAAAAGTATCTTTATTGTTCTAGCAAAGTCTTTTTATAGCCGATGGTCAGTTACTTTGCTAATATAACATTTTTGTTTACTTGAGCTAAGTGATCATTCTTTATAAAGTGACTTTATTACTACAGCAAAGAAATTACAGCCAAATGGATTTTACTGTCTCAGGTAGTTTTTCTTTTGTCCCCTATGTTAGCATTTTTCTTTATAAGCGGTATAAAGATTTTTATAAGGACAGCAAGAATCTTCTCTCAGTGTGTACTGCGGTTTTAACCCTTAAGTACTATCATCGCATTTTTGTTGCAGTACTACTATAAGTGGGTCTGTAGGACCCATAATTTTTTTACCAAAAAAAAAATGTTTTCACTCACATTTTTAAAGTCGGTTCTAAATTATGGAAAAAGTTTGAATTCAAAAATAAAAAAAAAATTTTTCTTGAACGTCGCAATTTCTTGGTAGATATAAAAGGCTATTAAACAAAAGACAGTTACTTATTCAAACCTACATACACTTGCTGTCAGATAAATGTTTGAAAACGTTTGTGAACAAATAAAACGTATTTTTCACCCCGCTAAGGTAAAAAACAAGAAATCTATGGATATTCTTTTAAAATTATTTTAAATAAATATTTTTAAACACCTCGTTAATCCAGGAATAGAGGGTTACATTCAGGAGAGAGAATGGGTTCTAATTATTCTTAAATTTGATAGTTTCTCATTTTAATTGTTAAGTCGGTGTTATAATAGGAGTAGGTCTTACCATTAACTTTTTTTTAGCTTATTAAGAACCTGCACAAGTTCGGCCAATTTTAACCCTTAACTACTATCAACAAGCCGGGTCAGAGAGACCCATGGCATAGCCGTTAGCACTTCCTCTTCTTACTGAATAGTTGTTTAGCTGCTTGGTCCCGTTAATGTGCAGGACAGTTAGTCTACCTTTAGATGCTGGTGAGATAGTGTTGTTGTTTTTTGCCGTGCGTAAGTAATAGACGCATCAGGGTCTCAGAGACCCAGTGATAGCATTAATGCGACATTTGAGTAAAATATAAAATAGGTATATATTTATAAATTTATTATTTTTGCAAGCTTTTGGTATTAACACTAAAGCGTAGATTTATAGTAAAAGCTTAATTTCGTTTCAGTTAAAATGGCAAGCTGTGGAACAAAATTATCCGAGGAGAAAATAGATGCGCTATTTCAATCTAAAGACTTTTGGACAAATGATTTAGAAAATACAGTCAACAGAACATTTTTCAGTAGCTAGCAATGAAGATGAAGCAGGAATTGAACTAATTAAGAGGGCATATAAAAGTGATCATGAGATTTTCAGTGCTCATGTTTCGACTAGTGTCCATCCGAAGATGAATTAGGCCAAATAGAAGAAGAAGCCGTGGAAATAGTAGCAGAATCTATTGTCTCAATGGAAAACAAAGAACATTTTTCCAATTACTACTACGGCAAAGACAAATAAAATGGTCAAAGAAGCCACCATCAAGAACTAAAAGTACAAAGGAAAATATTGTAACGGTTTTGTCTGGTCTGAAAGGTCCAGCAAGGTTAATTCGTCCTACTAGTGGCTTAGATTCTTGGGAGGTCCTATTCACAGCTAAAATAATAGAAGAAATTGTTACACATACTAATCATAAAATTGAGATGATTTATTTTTGAAACAATTGGGAAGAGAGCTATTTTCACCACATATGAAGCTAAGAATCTACAATAATAATGTTCCTTGGCATATTCGAAATCTTGCGGCAGAACTTCTTGCAATTAAAGTCACTAATCAGGTTGAACCTCTACAAACTGAAGTGCAAAAGAAAAGGAAGCGATGTGGAATGTGTCCCCCCAAAAAAGACAGAAAAACCAATTATATCTGTTCAGTATGTGAAATAGCCATATATGTCTGCAATTTTTCATTCAAATTTGCTTAAATAGTTAAAAATAATTTTTTCTTACCATTATTTATATGATTATGTTAACCACTAAAAAAAATAAAAACAATTTTGACAGTGAAAACATTTTTTTTTTGGTAAAAAAATTATATTTTCACTGTCAAAATATTTTTTATTTTTTTAAAGTTGTTAACATAATCATATATAATGGTAAGGAAAAATTATTTTTAACTATTTGAGCAAATTGGAATGAAACATTCAAACCCTGCGAGTCCTGTTAACGTACTTTTCGGTTGAGTGACGTACAATATTTTTTTTTACAATCGACACAAGACACCAGTGGCGTACGAGAAAATGTTAATAATGGCTTACTATAAAATTATGTTTAATAATAACTATAATAAATACAATTTGGTACGTAAGTTCTTAATTCTATTTGATAATATCTATTTTTGAATTGTTATGTTGAAAGTTTTAAGAAAAAAAAATTATAAAAAAAATCGGGACCGGAAAAGTACTTTACCGGTCCCTCTTTTATTACTTTCCGGTCTAGACCAACAAAGTGATATTTTTCGGTCGAAAAATTATCTAGAAAGTGCTTGTTTTCCGGTCGATTGAAAAAAAAGTATTTTTCTTTACAAAAGGCAGATTTATGCTGTGTTCAATTTTTTATATTATTTGAAAAAGTGGATGGCTATTATCCAGATGGTTTTATAAGGGGTGCTGTCAGTAAGGGAGGAGGGGCTTAGGTCGATGGAAAAAATGGTGTTAATTCAACCCTGATATCTGACCAGAATAAACCCCGAAAATAACATTCCTGGATTTTGATTTGTAGATGCAATACTCAAATTTTAAAATTTTAAGTTTTTATTGATATTAGAAACATCTTTTTCCTGTAGTATGTTCCCGACTTACAAATTATTTGTATTTAATCCAGGACTTAATTTCGGGTTTTCTAAATTTTCAACCCCATTGTATGTTATTGAATATGACTATAGACTTTTTTGGATATCAACTTCTTTACTATACACATAACGAACACTTACTTAAGGTGCTTTTTAGGTATGCTGTGTTGAAGTTTAAAAAATTTATCGCTAAAAAAGCCATGGTACGAAATCTTTTATAAGATCATCGAATTTCGACTTTTAAATACTCCATTAAACATGGAAAAACACTTCGTCGAGACTCCAGCCAGCAAAAATCAATTTCGCTGATGCGATCCCTTCAAGAGAGAAGCAGGTTTTTTTATTATTCCATTTGCAAGGAAAATGTAGCTATTTGAGTACTTCAATTTAAAGGATTTAAATATTTTTTTAATATACTATATTTTAAGTAGAAACATGCTATAGCTGACCTATAAAATTTCCCACTAAACGATGAAACAAAAAATCCCAAGAAAGAAGAAAATACTGAAAAATGTAACTTATTATTAAGAGATCACAAGACTAGTAAGAAATTCAAAGCCCTTGACAGGTAAGATTGAAATGGACTGCATGAGACTACCAAGAGATGGCGCTAAAGGTATATACAACCCAAGAAGGTTGATATAATAAGTTTTAGTCAGTATTGCCATTGGTAGGGAATTATCTAAGATCCCAGAAAATGCCGAGGGGCAAGGAAGAATGGAAATTTACGACAACTTAGGGAATGGTTATTATTAAGTAACACGTCACTTTTGGAGAAGCAGGAAATGTCCACACGGCGTAATGGCCATTCTTTTAGATGTCACTTTTTAGAGACGCAGCGAAGATCTCCACATGGTAGTAATGACTTTTTTCTAAATTCCCCATATTTATTTTTTTCGGAATAATCGAGAAATTCAGGAAATTCTTGTTCATTAAAATGGAAAATAAATTATTGGACCTGGCAACACTGGTTTCAGTTTAAGACTATATATAAAGTTAACATCTGTATCGCCTTAAGGATGACCTCATCACGTTTCTAAGTTGGTTTTATTGACCACAATTCAACAAATCTACCTAGAAATATTATAGAGATATATGGCGTGTATATTTACGTTTTTCCCCAAAACATTTCTTTTGGAGATGTTTTGTGTAAACCGGGGCTAGTGCTAGTTTAACTTTCAAGGTTTCTGTGCTATGTTTTGGGGTTACTTTGACACCACCTGTTTTAAAGCGATTATTGCTTGAAAATATCTGGTTAGAGGGAATAAGGAGAGGTCACAAAAGGCTGTCGCAAAAAATATAATATTTTACTGAACTAGGCTATTGAATAAAGTGCATCGCCGGCAGTGGCGGCTCGCGGTCTTAAAAAATGGTGAAGAGCTAGGTATAGTGCGGGTACTTAAACAAACATTCACTAATTTTAAACTACTGAAATAACTAACGCTAGGTCAAAGTAGCCCCACATGTGGTGTTATTTGATGTCAAATTTACCTATTTTAAAAAAAAATGGAAGTAGATATCTTAGAAAGTTGCTATTTGGTGAATTTAGTGCCAAAAGATCAATTGTTTATATAAAAAAAAAATTGGGGTTAAAGGAATATTAACAAAATGGCGCTAAAAAATTCTCTAAAACTATGTCAAAGTACGGTTTACGGTAAGTATTCTTTAATTCGCCGATTCAATTGTTATTGTTCATCAGAGTACTTTTTTGTTACAATCATTTCCAATAAAATTAAGCTATAAACCAATATCTTGTTTAGATTTATTTTTCCGCCAAAATATTTGTTTTCTCCAAAATAAACCTATTTTAAAACATCAGTGGGATTATTGATTGTTGGCGTTTAAACACTCCTTTTCTGCAAGAAAATACCTACACTTGATATTTGTCAACAACAATCAATTTGTTTGAAGCTTTCGAAGAGCCTCGATAAAGGGAAAAGAACAATTTTCAATTTTCTTGTCTTGCACGGTAAATTTAGTGAATTATGTAGTCTGGTAGTGTACATTCTAATAAATATGGAAAATAAAAAAATGTGGTTTTATTTTACATATCTTATTAATTAATCAAATAATTGTTGGTGCAATGTTTGATCATCGCTGAAAGTTTCTATAATGGAGAGTACATCGAGAATAAACAAAGAGCCGCTATTACCATTTAATCTCGTCTCCAAAAAACGGTACCAGGGGGTGGGGCTAAGTGTCATACCAATATGGCCGATTCATAAGGGCCTGATTAAATTTATTTTTAACAATTCAAAAAATGTTTGGGTCAACTAGAATAATATAATTTCATTAAGCAATGAAGAGCTTTGTAATGAAAATAACGGATAATAGTATATTAAAACATAAGTTTTATAAGACAAATTTTAGAGCACGCGTGGGTTTAGAACACGAGCCGCGTAGCGGGGAGTATCCTAATTAGACGAATGCTCTAAAATTTGTCTTATGGAACGAATATTTTATAATACTTTTTCTATTTGGGTCATTTTTAAGGAAATTCAAATAAAAATGTAGTTAATAGTTTCCAGTCAAAGTTTTTATTTTTTTTGAGGTTGGCAACACTAACAGAAACAGAAAGTTGGTGTGGTCACAAAAGAGAAAAGGAATTATTATGGTGCACAAAACACGGACTTTTAGTATGGTGTGCCATGAATTTCAAAACGGTATTGTGTTGTTACCAACAGGACGAAAATAAAAAATGCGCGTTTAAAATGGATAAAATATTTGCTTATGCAACCCAATGGAAACCCATAATGAAGACTTTATGGTTCCCAAATAAAAAATGGTATTTTATATACACATGTTTGTATATTGTGTACTTGTTAGTAGCTAGACAAATTTTGGTGAAACTCGTGTGTGCTCATTACTTTGATTGGTGACAGACAAAATTGAGAATATAGTGTATTGTAATTAAATATTATTCCATTGCAAAGGTGCACAATAGGATGAGAAATCATTCTATTTAGAAGTTATACATTTTTTAATAAAGAAACTTTAACCCATAAAATTTGATTTAGATGCGACAGCAGCAAAAATAAAAAATATTGTTACAATTTTTTATGGACAATGTGACTTGTTAGACGATGACGAGTAGTGGTATAGTGACCCGGTTGCCTAAATTTTTTATTTATCAATATGGCAAGTTCGATTGTAAGTAAATAATGCCTGCCAATATCATTTATGTCACAGTCAATGTTGCTAGTTAATTCTGGTAAAAAATCTTTGTGGAACCCAACATACAAGTTGTATTCATTTCGCACATAGAAAATAATGACCTATATCAATAAACAAATGGTTAAATTGCAGTTAAGCGCTAGTCCTAAAAAGTCCTAAGCTGCTTTAACTTAACTGTAAATGTATTATTTTTTGTTATTACATTTTTTTTGTTATTTCATAATTTAAATATAATTTCAACTAAACAAACCATAGGAAACAATTATAGCACCCAAAGTTTATAAATACGGATCTGCCCTTTATTTATACTAACCTATGAAACGTTATTTTCGCCGTTTTCTTCTTATCCACAGCATTTCTGCTGGAAAAACTTCGCACGGCAGAAGAAATAATTAATATCTATTACACCATAGCAATAGTTTTACACAAAAATTGAAAAGCTTCTCATCAAATCTAAAACCACCTCGATTATGATAGATCGGACAGCTGACTACACAAATGACATAAGTGTCGTACCAATATGGCGCATGTAGAGTTACTTTTAGTCACGTGATGTCGCCTTCTTGTTTATTTAATCTCGATGGGCGAGCACGATCGACACGACATCGCCATCGCCATATTGTTTTATTCGATTTTTTACACGCACCATTTGCGTTTTTAAAATCGGAAAACGTGTTTATTTAAATGCGAGAGCTGAATGCAATGCTGTACCGATCACATGGATCATTTTGTGGTTAGGTTTAGAGTCTAGACCAGGGGTTCCCAAACTTATTTTGTCTACTGCCCACTTTGAGAATAAATTATTTTTTAGCGCCACCATTTTTCACCTACTTAAAAACCACTATCACTTCAAATTAAATTAAATATTTATTGTGACCTATATTAGCGGAGATTAAACATTCATTCTAAACGAGACTTTTACTATAACCCGCAAGAGTTTACTTGAGACCTGAGCGCAGTAGGTAGTACACAACGGCGCTTAGGTCTCAAGTTAACTCTTATGGGCTACACCTGCCAATGAGAATGATTATTAAAACGTAACTTTGTAGTATTCAGACAGTAGTCGAGAGTCGAGAGCTCAGTGGGTGCTAAGAGTCCTCCTAGCTAGATGAAACTACAAATCGTCCCCCAAGCCTTTACACAACGCCCCCATTTTTTTTCTGGGTCTCTTACCGCCCCCCTTTAGGCCTGCAGCGCCCACAAGGGGGCGTTATCGCCCACTTTGGGAAAGGCTGGTCTAGACCATAATAGGTTGTTAATAACAATTAGGAAAGTAAAATTATACAAAGGATAAAAAGGCTATATTTTTTAAAGTAGTTTGTTTTAATTTAACACCATTTCTTTTATGGGCCTTCCATAAGAATTTTAGCACAGTTTATCTCTTATAGATTACTTTGGTCTTAAGCGATCTCGTGGGTAAGCTATTAGCAAAGTTTTGGTAGTAATATAAATTATGAGCTCCCACGCTAATGAAAACTCGTTATATTAAACTTACATTTTAGGTTTTTTATACACCTCAATGACTAAGGGTAATTCCTAGGTAATATGAAATGTTGAATAATGACAAGTCCAAAACTCTACTGCCGTTCATAAAATGTTCGGTTACAGAGAAACTTTAAAGAAGTTTTAAATAAACCAATTACGATCTGTAGGTGTATTAAGTAGGTCATTTAATTGTTTAACGCGACGCATCTATTACAATAAATAGTTGTGTTGCTGCCTGAATATTGTATTCACCTGAAGATGACTAGAGGGACTTACCAGTTAAAACCTTGTGATGTAAAACAAATAAAGACAATGCAAGTACAAAATTTTTAATCATTCAACCTTCAAACAGACAATTTTTTTTGTACATCCATTTAAATAAATAACTACCTATTTTTAAACTTTTGTATTATTACCGAAAAAAAATTTGTTGTTTTTGCTTACTCGTAGGAAAAATTTTGCACCTAACGCATGCGGAAAGTGTTTTTTTCCGCATTTATGGCCTGCTCAATATCCGCTTTGCGCACTTGTTAGGTAAGTAAATTTATGTTCTATTACGTCATAATGATATTGTTTATTCGAAAAAGCTGTCCATTTTCTCCAAGAGACCTGATTTAAGTATAAATAATAAATCCCACAAAGAATTTTTGAGACCGGGACTTTGTGGGATTTATTATTGATATTGTTTATGAATAAAATAGTGGAATTTAGTGTTCGGTAAAATATATAGAAAGAACCTTAGCGGCAAGCGGTCAGAGTAGTTAGTCTATCTTTTGCATTAATGTACACAGAAACGCCAAAGGTTGGGTTCCCTGTTTCACAGGTAGACAATGACAGGCTGTTTCGTCCTTATTGGGACTCATCAGAAAGCCATAATCTGTAAGCGATTCGCATTACAGCGAAAATATGTTTTCAAGATATTTTTACGAATACAAATATGATGAAAACTTTATAGGTAAAAATATCTTGAAAACATATTTTCGCTGTAATGGGAATTGCTTACAGGTTATGGCTTTCCGATAACTCCCAATAAGAACGAAACAGCCTGTCATTGTCTACCTGTGCCCCAGGGAACCCGTTACCTTTGGCGTCCCTTTGTACTTTAATGCAAAAGATAGAAACACTACTCTGTATATTATTTATGTGTGTGTGACGAATATAATTTACTACTATATTGACCTGAAAAGAAAAAATACGCAAGAATTTTTTTTTCAACTTTTCTTCTAACTCTTCTTTTTCTTCTTTCTTTACACTTTATTAGTATGCCTTTTCGAAAAATTACATAGGAACATCGTACATACACTGGGAAATTTTTTAATAATATTTAAAATGGGAAATATAGTGAAAAACATGCAGTAGAACATGAAAATATATATGTTACTCGTACCTAACGTTCTTTATTGAATATTATAAACATCTCGACGAATACATTTATGCACATCTATATATATATATTTATGTATTTCCTGAATTTATTTTAGGATTTGCGAGTTTATATCTCATAAGTAATTTCTTTAACGCTTTGTATTTTATTCACCTTTTATACAGCTAGTTAGTTATAAATCGAAATGTAAAACGAAAAAGAAATGTGAAAGCAGTGGCGTATTTAGGAGGGGACTGCAACCCGGCAGCCCCCCCCCCCCCCTCCTTCCCCCCAGCCTAGGAGCTCGGGGTCTAAAAGTCTAATTGCAGCCTAATTTTTCGCCTCACGCTTGGACTCTTAATTTAAATTTTATGTAAATGTATTCTTGGCTTAGATTACAAAGGTCTTGCAGGAAAGGTTTAGTTTTTAAACTGTTCCGTCTAAAAGTCCTGTTTTATATAGATATTAAGGTTTCCGACGCATATCGTTTTAGTTATTGATTTAGGTATGATGCAATTTTATAGGAAAACGAGTAAAAAGAATAATATTTTATAGTATTTTTCTATTATATACTTGTCTATTCCGTTTTCCATTTTTTAGAGCTATTTTAAATCAACCAAAATATAACCCAATGCAATAAAATATTTTTACAACAAAAACAAATAGGTATTTATTTTTAAAGAGAAAAATTAAAGTAAAAATCTTAACTGAAATTTTTTTATGGAAGAAGTGTGATAATTTATAATAAAAAAAATAGTGCTGGAAGAAACTAGAATAATTTATTATGAATATATAAAACGGCACTTAAGAAGGAGTATTTCAAAACCTAAGCATTTTCACCAAAAACTGCTCTTAGATCTACGCTTCTATAAAACATGATTTCTGAAAAAATCCTCACTTTTGGCGTGGTGAGCGATATTTACTTTATTTGAATGAAAAATCGAGTCCGAAAAACGCTGGTTAGAGTCATACATACGTCTTATGTTAAAATTTTGTATTGACACCAATATTCATATTTTCCACAAATATAAAAAATGTTTTTCTATTTAATAAAGAGCCAGCTAGGAATATCAACAAAAAGTAAAAAAAACTTTTACAAAAACAAATTTTATCCAACCACTGCAAAGGTAACAATTTAATTTTCGAAATTTGATACTAGTTGGGTATAGCTATTTTCCTAACAAGTGCAGAAAATCGATTTTTCCGCACGCAAATGCCGTTGACAGCACGACGCGTAGCGGAGTGGTGTCAAGCATTTAAGTGCGGAAAAATAGGTTTCTGCACGTGTTAGGAACAATAGTTTTTCTACTAGCGTGAGGAAACAAATTGAAAATAATTTAAAAAACGGAGTTTTTTTTTAAATTTTTATTACAATGAACAAAAATTTTGTTCCATTTGCAAAAAAGGGTGTATTCTTTTTCATACCGTTTTCTTGATTTTTCTGGCAATAAATCTTCTTTGAGATTTTCAGCCGCCAAAAGAATCTCCTCCGGTACTTCTTCTATAAAATTTTCGTTCATCTCTTCATCGGAAATCATTTTGCGTGCCGAAGAATTCAGCAAAACTCCAGTAGAAAAACTGATAAACTAGTTTAAATTTATAATATTCTGCTGACAGTGACATACAAATCAACAACTGGTTATATACAACATAGCAACTAAGATATTTCAAAGGTAATATGATGAACAGTGACTTCAAATCGTACAGCATTTAATTTAATTAAATTTAATTTCAAAATATAACTTACTTATATTACAACAGTGGATTTTTCGCACTAAAACATGTGCGGAAAATGCGTTTTTCCGCACGCTAGTAGAAAAAATTTTAAACGAACTTTGGGCGTGGCCCCGAAAATTTTTCACCTGCGGTGCTTTTTCGCCTTCTTTACTAGGTACAATATAATAAAATACATGCAGTCCCGACTGTCCCTTTCTCCAGAAAAAAATGTCCTACTTAAGCCCATCCAGTCCCCCCCCGAGCATATTTTCTGGCTACGCCACTGTGTGAAAGTATTATAAAAGGTTTTTGAAAGAAACATAAAATTTGCAATTTTATTCAGCTATTTATATAGGAAAACGACATTAAAAATATATATACAACCCCTAAAACCAATACAATAAAAAGGCTTTAATATAAACTCCATAAAAACTTTTAAAAGCAGCAGAGACATAACACGTATTCTTTGCGATTTACTTCTGAAAACTTTTCCCTTAAGTACGCTCACAGCCCATTTGTTTAACCAACAACCGCAAATATGTCTCCGGAAATCTGGAAAAGCTCATTTGAAGCCCTGCTGAAAATAACTATAGGATTCTGGGTTTAGTTTAGCGTCAAGTAATTTTTTTACATATTAGAATGGAAAATACCAATGATCACATCATGAGTCAGTGGCAGCTCGTCAGGTGAAGTAGGTAAAGGGTCTTTTCACCAAAAACAAAATAAAACCAGGAGGAAAGTTTTTCGACACAATTAATGTACCAATACAGCTACCATTTTAGGCCTTAAAAGATAATTATGTTCATTAATAATATTAATTTAATCCGAATGTTGTTGCTATGCATAATTAATAGGTCCACGGTTAACTCCGATGGACAATAAAACACTCGTGCACTTTGGCGCGCCCCAGCGACCGTGTCCGTTAGCTCAAAGCAAGTGAAGACCCAACGCCCAATATGGCTTTGATTTTCACCGTTGCTATGGTTACGTGACGTCAGTCACGCTCTGAATTTTAATTCTGCATCGAATGACATAATAATATAGAGGGGTTCCAATTTGAAATAAGAAAAATAAATTGCTTTAAAGTTTGCAAAGTTTGACACTAAATTTTGGACACCCTGTGCAATTCGTATTAATCAAACTGGGTTAACGAGACTTAAGGACCTTATTTATTAAGTACCTTTGTAGAATTTTAATATCGAGGCATTATTTTCATATTTTATTAATTTTTAAAACCAGTGGTGCAAAACTGATTTTTATTAAGAAAAAAAGAAAGGAAAAACGTTGTATTTCAGTGTAAGTGTTTAATTAATGACGCCAAGCGCTTTCTTGCCTTTTAAACATACATTTTACTCAGGCTTCATCTTTTTAGCATACATACAATGTTGCCGGTTACCTCATTTTTAATTATTTTAAACAAAATTTTTTAAATTTGTAAGCATTTACTACTTAAATTACCTGGCCTTGTCAGATATTTGATTTTAAGTCTGTTATTTTAATTTTAATGACCTTTGTTCGTATCTTTCTGTTTGTAAAATGTTATATTTATATTTTAATTATTTATTTATTCAAGTTCAGTTGACGATGTCAATGTGTTTATTGTTTGAAATGTCATTTGTCCAAGTTTAGGTTACTGTCTAAACATAAATTATGTACCACAAAAACTTTTTAAGCATTGCTTTCAAAACTCTTTTAGACTAGTAAGTACTCTCTTTTATTGTTATTTTACAACTTCTAAATTTTATACTTACTTTTAGGGTTAAGCCCTGATGATGGCCTTAAGTAAATAAGGCCGAAAGCGCTTGGCGTCATTAATTAAACACTTACACTGAAATACAACGTTTTTCCTTTCTTCAAAACACAGTGTACAACCAACTCCACACATTTACTTTTGATTTTTATTAGTTTTTATTTTTTTTCGCCTATAATACTGAACCGATTTCATTAAAATTTTAGGGTTGTGTAGGCAACTACAAGATGCATCCAAATAATTAAGAAAATATATGGCATGTAATCTGAAAAAACATATCCTTATGACGTCACACTTTTTTGGAACACCCTGTATAAACAAAAATATTTTCCTGAAATGCGCCCTAGGATACAGGTAAACTCTGCAAAATATCAAAATCCTAACTTAATTAATAAGTGAGTTAGAGAAGACGGGAGGTGAGGCGCAGGACCCTGTATATTATGGTACAAAAAATATCTAACAGTGCCTGGTACAATATCTGAATATACCGAACAACGGTCATGGAATCTAAATTCGTTCCATCCATGGAATATTTAATGTATAAGTTATTATTTTTATTACTGTCTTCCAGGCCAATTTTTATATGCAAACACAAAAAAATAACTGTATACACAAGAAAGAATAAACCATTAATCTTTTTTCTGAGCTGTCGGTGCCAACGTCAATTTCACGAAAATTTAAAGCAGGAAAGTAATTTATTCTAGCCAGTATCACTGTAGCTTTGGCCTAAATGGTTTTTTTGCTTATGATAGGTTTTCAACATGGCTGGCCGTAAGATTGGCATTAAAAAATGGGATTTGGTTTAAATTGTATATCATGTAAATATTGACTGTATTTCAATTTAATAATCTTGACGCAACTAAAATAGATCCACTGTTATATTAAAGAAATATTTTTATTTAAGAAAGTTCTCTACGCGTTTCGAACGCAGAAGCATTTATCTTCAGGAGAATAAATAAAAAAGAAGAAAAAACTGGTAGATATCACCTTAACAGAGCATCGAAATTGTAGGTTCGATGGAAAACGGTTCAATGAGTAGAACGGTGAGAAAATTAATACACACGTTGCATTGTGAAAAAGAAAAATATGTGGGTTTAAGGCTTAGGGCACTATAAGAGTTTAAATGTAGAATGAAAGATTTGACATGCGTGTGTGAGAATAACTGTTGAGAGATATGAAATTAAAATGAATGGGAATGTGAAGAATCATTTAAGAAAAAGAAATTTGTGGGCTAGTCATTTCAAAAACTATGGAAAAGAAGAGAATGTAAGTCTGCCCTACAAAGGTAAAAGCGTCTAATCGCAAAATTCTCCATTTTCGTATTTTCATATAAATGAAATATTTACATTCAGCTCCACATTTTAGTAAAAAAATGATGTTTGTAGCTCATATAAATTGAGAGTTACAGATGCAACAAAACGGTCTATTGTTAGGACTTTTCTAGTCATGCAAAGGCAAAAGGGTCTAATGAGCATATTTTGTAAAATATTGCAAAGGCAAAACAGTCTAATGTACTTTAGATCACCATAACTGGAATAAAAACAAAGGCAAAAACGGCTAATGTATATTAGATCGTTTTGCCTTTGTAAGGGTCATATATTTATATATAATCTATTGTATATTAGACTGTTTTGCCTAAGTTTATTCAAAAAAATGTTCATTAGCCGCTTTTACCTTTGCAAGGGCATGAAAGAAAATGTAGTTAAAAAATATCTAACAGACAACAATAAACTCATTTCTTATTGTACGTTCGACGTCCTCACACCTACTACCTAACCGGCGGTAAATCATTTGACATTATTAAGTGGTTGTTATTAGTGCACAGGAGAGAAGAGAAGTATTGGAATGCTAAAAACAATTGGAAGGAGTGAATGGCCAGTTACCGTACTTTAAAGATATTGTGGCCATAAAATGTATAAAGGGGGCAGAATCACTGTACGTAAAAAGTAACTACCAAGATGAAGAATATGTTTGCTATGATGTATTAAAGAAAAATGCTTCTTTAGTACTTCCCGAACATATTCAAATACCAAGGGGTATTTCCACTCAAAAGAAGGAAACAATTTTAAACAAGTTAGTTTCCAGAATGACTGAGACTAGAAGACCATTTTGGAATAATCTTCCTGAAAATAATAATGCAGCAGATATTTTAAATGAAGGCGTTTAAAAACAATATATTTTATTTTTTGTTGTTGCTTACTCTTTTATGTGTTTTCTGTATTATTTTGAGTTTATTTTATTTTCATAAAGGTATTTTTCATTTATTTGTATCTTTTATTGCCTACCCATCTGATTCTTTACTACAAAATATAATGTTAAAAACAGCTAAAGTACATTAGAGGGCATGTACACTTGCATTGCTGAGTAATAGTATTCACTAGTACAAAGGCAAAACAATTTAATATACATTAGACTCTTTTGCCTTTGTATGATATGTTAGTATGAACATTAAAAATCATAGGCAAAACAATTTATGCGTCATAAAGAAGGTTAAAACATAACACTGGTTGATATAAAATTAATACCAGGTTGCTGTAATAGACTGCAATGAAATGCAATACATTTAAAATTTAAAAAATGTTCCTATTTTATTTGGCAAACAAAAATGATATAATGTCGATTTTCTCAGCTTTACACTTTTACGATTAGACGCTTTTACCTTTGTAGGGCAGAAGTGTGAGAAAGATAAATATTAAAAAATGTAAAGAGTAGCTTAGCGGCAAGCGGACAAAGTAGTGCGTAGTTGCATTAATGTACGCAGGGACGCCAAAGGTAATGGGTTCCCTGGGGCACAGGCAGACAATGACATGCTATTTCGTTCTTGTTAGAACTCATCAGAAAGCCATAGCCCGTAAGCAACTCCTAGTGCAGCGAGACTGTTCTTTCAAGATATTTTTAAGAGTAAAAATATGATGAAAACCCAGTAACGCCATCAGTAGGAATCAACTCAATGCAAAAGATAGCCGTAAAAACGTAGAAATATAAATAATCTTAATAAATCAAACACGGACCGGCTGCTTTAGCCAGTATAGGAAACATTTTTTCGCTTTCCTCGTCGTCTCTACGGTTTTGTAGATTCAGATCTAGATCGTGCTGCAGTCGCCCACTGGTTTGCAGCGCTAATCCGAAAAGGCCATGTGTAAATATAAATAAAACAGTGGAATTTAGTGTCCGTTTAAAATATATAAAGAGAAGCTTAGCGGCAAGCGGACAGAGTAGTGCGGCTATCTTTTGCATTAAAGTACGCAGGGACGCCAAAGGTAATGGGTTCCCTGGGGCACAGGCAGACAATGACAGGCTGTTTCGTTCTTGTTAGAACTCATCAGAAAACCATAGCCCGTAAGCAACTCCTATACACAGTACAGCGAGACTGTTCTTTCAAGATATTTTTAAGAGTATATGATGAAATCCCAGTAACGCCATCAGTAGGAATCAACTCAATGCAAAAGATAGCCGTGAAAACGTAGAAATATAAATAATCTTAATAAATCAAACACGGACCGGCTGCTTTAACCAGTATAGGAAATATTTTTTCGTTTTCCTCGTCGAAAGCGAAAAAATGTTTCCACTGTTTTATTAAAATATGTATTAAAAATTTAAGTGGTAGTCTTAGCTAGATGGAAACCTGAAAAAGAGACATCTTTTAGGTTACTACAAGTGATCAATTATAAAAACACTTACCTCATATTGGTAGTAAAATTAGATTATGAGTATATGTAGTGGAAAAAGTAAATCTTTTTAGATTTATTCCCCATTTTAACAATGAATTTTATGAAATTTTGGATTAACAGTTCGAGCCAAAAACTTTTGTTAATCCAAAATTTCATGAAATTCGTTCATTCAGATTCTTCTTCTTTATTTATTCTTCTGAAGATTAATGCTTCTGCATTCGAAACATGTGGAGAAGTTTCTAAATCAAACTATTTTTTTAATATAACAGTGGAGGAAGACTTTGTGTTCTTATTTCTTACCTTCTAAATTTTCACTCCATTTTAAGTATGGACTATTTCTTCAAGTTAAATATCGATATATTTGGGATGAATTCAGATATCATACAGGGTGTTATGAAATTGACGTATTATTTTTAAATGGGTAAATCCTGTGGTCTCCTAGAGAAACTCTCAATACTTTTTTTTAAATCATCGTCTAAAAAGTAGTTGGGTAAAAACCTAAAACTTAAAACAAGACCGAATTTGACGGACCCTAATGAGGAAAATGTACTTCTACTTTTACTGTACTTAACACCGAAGCCAGATTTAAATGAGAAAAAAGGCGCAAAACCTCACCTGGCTTTCAGCGATTCAAGTATATTCACGTCATTTGGTTTGACGGTTTCTGTATTTAACTTTACACTATTTAATTGTGAACTTTGTGGTAATAAAAATAATATTTAATATCGGTCTGTTGGCACAGTTGTGTCTTATGTTTAAGAGATGTAAACGTTTATTATGGTGTGCATTGCGGCAAAAGTTTTAATTATAAATTGAATTTATAGTCATTGTTTATAATCTGGTTGTGCCAATCTGGGGATTTCTAAGGTAGGTTTAATTTTTATTCCTTAGCTTAGAACAGGTCATCACGGGTCGCTGACTTCTATTAATTGACATTTTCAATGAAAACAAACACCTGTCAGTCGTGTTTTGTCACTCGTTCATTATAACTCCTCCAGTGGCGGAGTGGTCAAGCCTTGATAACAAGAAAACAAAGGTCTAATATTCTCGTTTATTATGGTGTGCATTGCGGCAAAAGTTTTAATTATAAATTGAATTTATAGTCATTGTTTAAAATCTGGTTGTGCCAATCTGGGGATTTCTAAGGAAGGTTTAATTTTTATTCCTTAGCTTAGAACAGGTCATCACGGGTCGCTGACTTCTGTTAATTGACATTTTCAATAAAAACAAACACCTGTCAGTCGTGTTTTGTCACTCGTTCATTATAACTCCTCCAGTGGCGGAGTGGTCAAGCCTTGATAACAAGAAAACAAAGGTCTAATATTCTCGTTTATTATGGTGTGCATTGCGGCAAAAGTTTTAATTATAAATTGAATTTATAGTCATTGTTTAAAATCTGGTTGTGCCAATCTGGGGATTTCTAAGGTAGGTTTAATTTTTATTCCTTAGCTTAGAACAGGTCATCACGGGTCGCTGACTTCTATTAATTGACATTTTCAATAAAAACAAACACCTGTCAGTCGTGTTTTGTCACTCGTTCATTATAACTCCTCCAGTGGCGGAGTGGTCAAGCCTTGATAACAAGAAAACAAAGGTCTAATATTCTCGTTTATTATGGTGTGCATTGCGGCAAAAGTTTTAATTATAAATTGAATTTATAGTCATTGTTTAAAATCTGGTTGTGCCAATCTGGGGATTTCTAAGGTAGGTTTAATTTTTATTCCTTAGCTTAGAACAGGTCATCACGGGTCGCTGACTTCTATTAATTGACATTTTCAATAAAAACAAACACCTGTCAGTCGTGTTTTGTCACTCGTTCATTATAACTCCTCCAGTGGCGGAGTGGTCAAGCCTTGATAACAAGAAAACAAAGGTCTAATATTCTCGTTTATTATGGTGTGCATTGCGGCAAAAGTTTTAATTATAAATTGAATTTATAGTCATTGTTTAAAATCTGGTTGTGCCAATCTGGGGATTTCTAAGGTAGGTTTAATTTTTATTCCTTAGCTTAGAACAGGTCATCACGGGTCGCTGACTTCTATTAATTGACATTTTCAATAAAAACAAACACCTGTCAGTCGTGTTTTGTCACTCGTTCATTATAACTCCTCCAGTGGCGGAGTGGTCAAGCCTTGATAACAAGAAAACAAAGGTCTAATATTCTCGTTTATTATGGTGTGCATTACGGCAAAAGTTTTAATTATAAATTGAATTTATAGTCATTGTTTAAAATCTGGTTGTGCCAATCTGGGGATTTCTAAGGTAGGTTTAATTTTTATTCCTTAGCTTAGAACAGGTCATCACGGGTCGCTGACTTCTATTAATTGACATTGTCAATAAAAACAAACACCTGTCAGTCGTGTTTTGTCACTCGTTCATTATAACTCCTCCAGTGGCGGAGTGGTCAAGCCTTGATAACAAGAAAACAAAGGTCTAATATTCTCGTTTATTATGGTGTGCATTGCGGCAAAAGTTTTAATTATAAATTGAATTTATAGTCATTGTTTAAAATCTGGTTGTGCCAATCTGGGGATTTCTAAGGTAGGTGTAATTTTTATTCCTTAGCTTAGAACAGGTCATCACGGGTCGCTGACTTCTATTAATTGACATTTTCAATGAAAACAAACACCTGTCAGTCGTGTTTTGTCACTCGTTCATTATAACTCCTCCAGTGGCGGAGTGGTCAAGCCTTGATAACAAGAAAACAAAGGTCTAATATTCTCGTTTATCATGGTGTGCATTGCGGCAAAAGTTTTAATTATAAATTGAATTTATAGTCATTGTTTATAATCTGGTTGTGCCAATCTGGGGATTTCTAAGGTAGGTTTAATTTTTATTCCTTAGCTTAGTACAGGTCATCACGGGTCGCTGACTTCTATTAATTGACATTTTCAATGAAAACAAACACCTGTCAGTCGTGTTTTGTCACTCGTTCATTATAACTCCTCCAGTGGCGGAGTGGTCAAGCCTTGATAACAAGAAAACAAAGGTCTAATATTCTCGTTTATTATGGTGTGCATTGCGGCAAAAGTTTTAATTATAAATTGAATTTATAGTCATTGTTTAAAATCTGGTTGTGCCAATCTGGGGATTTCTAAGGTAGGTTTAATTTTTATTCCTTAGCTTAGAACAGGTCATCACGGGTCGCTGACTTCTATTAATTGACATTTTCAAAGAAAACAAACACCTGTCAGTCGTGTTTTGTCACTCGTTCATTATAACTCCTCCAGTGGCGGAGTGGTCAAGCCTTGATAACAAGAAAACAAAGGTCTAATATTCTCGTTTATCATGGTGTGCATTGCGGCAAAAGTTTTAATTATAAATTGAATTTATAGTCATTGTTTATAATCTGGTTGTGCCAATCTGGGGATTTCTAAGGTAGGTTTAATTTTTATTCCTTAGCTTAGTACAGGTCATCACGGGTCGCTGACTTCTATTAATTGACATTTTCAATGAAAACAAACACCTGTCAGTCGTGTTTTGTCACTCGTTCATTATAACTCCTCCAGTGGCGGAGTGGTCAAGCCTTGATAACAAGAAAACAAAGGTCTAATATTCTCGTTTATTATGGTGTGCATTGCGGCAAAAGTTTTAATTATAAATTGAATTTATAGTCATTGTTTAAAATCTGGTTGTGCCAATCTGGGGATTTCTAAGGTAGGTTTAATTTTTATTCCTTAGCTTAGAACAGGTCATCACGGGTCGCTGACTTCTATTAATTGACATTTTCAATGAAAACAAACACCTGTCAGTCGTGTTTTGTCACTCGTTCATTATAACTCCTCCAGTGGCGGAGTGGTCAAGCCTTGATAACAAGAAAACAAAGGTCTAATATTCTCGTTTATCATGGTGTGCATTGCGGCAAAAGTTTTAATTATAAATTGAATTTATAGTCATTGTTTATAATCTGGTTGTGCCAATCTGGGGATTTCTAAGGTAGGTTTAATTTTTATTCCTTAGCTTAGTACAGGTCATCACGGGTCGCTGACTTCTATTAATTGACATTTTCAATGAAAACAAACACCTGTCAGTCGTGTTTTGTCACTCGTTCATTATAACTCCTCCAGTGGCGGAGTGGTCAAGCCTTGATAACAAGAAAACAAAGGTCTAATATTCTCGTTTATTATGGTGTGCATTGCGGCAAAAGTTTTAATTATAAATTGAATTTATAGTCATTGTTTAAAATCTGGTTGTGCCAATCTGGGGATTTCTAAGGTAGGTTTAATTTTTATTCCTTAGCTTAGAACAGGTCATCACGGGTCGCTGACTTCTATTAATTGACATTTTCAATGAAAACAAACACCTGTCAGTCGTGTTTTGTCACTAGTTCATTATAACTCCTCCAGTGGCGGAGTGGTCAAGCCTTGATAACAAGAAAACAAAGGTCTAATATTCTCGTTTATCATGGTGTGCATTGCGGCAAAAGTTTTAATTATAAATTGAATTTATAGTCATTGTTTATAATCTGGTTGTGCCAATCTGGGGATTTCTAAGGTAGGTTTAATTTTTATTCCTTAGCTTAGTACAGGTCATCACGGGTCGCTGACTTCTATTAATTGACATTTTCAATGCAAACAAACACCTGTCAGTCGTGTTTTGTCACTCGTTCATTATAACTCCTCCAGTGGCGGAGTGGTCAAGCCTTGATAACAAGAAAACAAAGGTCTAATATTCTCGTTTATTATGGTGTGCATTGCGGCAAAAGTTTTAATTATAAACTGAATTTATAGTCATTGTTTAAAATCTGGTTGTGCCAATCTGGGGATTTCTAAGGTAGGTTTAATTTTTATTCCTTAGCTTAGAACAGGTCATCACGGGTCGCTGACTTCTATTAATTGACATTTTCAATGAAAACAAACACCTGTCAGTCGTGTTTTGTCACTCGTTCATTATAACTCCTCCAGTGGCGGAGTGGTCAAGCCTTGATAACAAGAAAACAAAGGTCTAATATTCTCGTTTATTATGGTGTGCATTGCGGCAAAAGTTTTAATTATAAATTGAATTTATAGTCATTGTTTAAAATCTGGTTGTGCCAATCTGGGGATTTCTAAGGTAGGTTTAATTTTTATTCCTTAGCTTAGAACAGGTCATCACGGGTCGCTGACTTCTATTAATTGACATTTTCAATGAAAACAAACACCTGTCAGTCGTGTTTTGTCACTCGTTCATTATAACTCCTCCAGTGGCGGAGTGGTCAAGCCTTGATAACAAGAAAACAAAGGTCTAATATTCTCGTTTATTATGGTGTGCATTGCGGCAAAAGTTTTAATTATAAATTGAATTTATAGTCATTGTTTAAAATCTGGTTGTGCCAATCTGGGGATTTCTAAGGTAGGTTTAATTTTTATTCCTTAGCTTAGAACAGGTCATCACGGGTCGCTGACTTCTATTAATTGACATTTTCAATGAAAACAAACACCTGTCAGTCGTGTTTTGTCACTCGTTCATTATAACTCCTCCAGTGGCGGAGTGGTCAAGCCTTGATAACAAGAAAACAAAGGTCTAATATTCTCGTTTATTATGGTGTGCATTGCGGCAAAAGTTTTAATTATAAATTGAATTTATAGTCATTGTTTAAAATCTGGTTGTGCCAATCTGGGGATTTCTAAGGTAGGTTTAATTTTTATTCCTTAGCTTAGTACAGGTCATCACGGGTCGCTGACTTCTATTAATTGACATTTTCAATGAAAACAAACACCTGTCAGTCGTGTTTTGTCACTCGTTCATTATAACTCCTCCAGTGGCGGAGTGGTCAAGCCTTGATAACAAGAAAACAAAGGTCTAATATTCTCGTTTATCATGGTGTGCATTGCGGCAAAAGTTTTAATTATAAATTGAATTTATAGTCATTGTTTATAATCTGGTTGTGCCAATCTGGGGATTTCTAAGGTAGGTTTAATTTTTATTCCTTAGCTTAGTACAGGTCATCACGGGTCGCTGACTTCTATTAATTGACATTTTCAATGAAAACAAACACCTGTCAGTCGTGTTTTGTCACTCGTTCATTATAACTCCTCCAATGGCGGAGTGGTCAAGCCTTGATAACAAGAAAACAAATGGCTAATATTCTCGTTTATTATGGTGATAAGATATTTAAAAATATTTGTCCTCCGAATGTTGTCATATCAAGATTTACGAAAGTAAATAATGCGTCAGTTTTGTAACACGCTGTATATTGATACACGGTGATCGTTTTTTTTTTGTATTTAAGATACACAAAATGTCAATAAAACTTGGCCGAACAAACCCGAACAAATCCAATTAAACCCGAGCAAACCCCGAGGGAGGATGTAATGGAAGGGGGACGGAGAAGGGGAGGAGGGAGAGAACGGTACCTCTTTATTTACAAAACAAATTTCGTAAGAACCATAAAAGTAATTAAATGTTTTTTGTGGTAAATAGTGACGCAATTAATAGTTTATATTTAAACCCCTTTTGTTCCACTGGCGTAGATGTTTAAATGGTAGGGGAAGGGTGTACAAAATGACATAGTGGGGTCAAATGACATAGTACTGTTTTCTCAACTTATTGCGAACTCTTCCGATCTAAACTGTCGTAACGAAGTTCGCCATGTTGTTTACTCGCGCTTCAAACGTTTAGTCTTCAGTAAGCAAGTAAAGAGGACGGTTCATTACACTCAATTTACTTTTCGCGCGGAAAAGTTTTGTTAACAAAGCAACTGAGTGTGGTATTTTTAATCGGCACAACTCGCAATGTAAGTTGGCTTACTTAAATTAGGTTTTATAGATGTCTGCCCTATAAATTGCATATTTTAGATATTTAAAATATTCTGTTTTTTTTACCAAAAAAAAATTGTTTTATAAATTGTGTTATGGTCGGGTAAAATGACATATTCTACAGGTGGCTAAAATGACATGGTATTAGGACATGGCTTAAGACTCATCCTGGAAGGGTGGTAACACAATAAGTGCTTTGCTACATGAAGCATATTATGGAAAAGCAGCGACAGTTCAAAACGCTGTTAACGGTTTTGCGAAAACGGGAATTTTTCCAATAAATGCAGATATTTTCCCGGACTATATGTATGAAGCCTCTGAAACAACCAATATTTCCATTAGTGATGATCATCAGCCTAGTACGAGCAAAGAAAATAATAAAACAGGAATAAGTGAACAAATAAGTACTAAAAATCAGATGGAAAGAGATGAACCCACAACTTCAAAGGAAACAAATAGCGTGCTTACCACAACCGTAGCTGATTTAAGTCCGCTTCCGATAGGTCCTTTTGTTTCTGGACAAGGGAAGAGAAAACAAAGGAAGAGGAATAAAACTACCGTGCTAAATTCTACACCAAATATAAATGAAGCAAAAGAAAAAAACAATTAAAAAATTGTGTCTGAGAAAAGGAAAAGGGCAGTAACTAGAAAAATACAAATTGAAACTGACTCTGAAGAAGAAGAAGACCCTTTCGTAAACGATGAAGAAGACGAGTGTTCGTGCATCTATTGCACTGAGCAATATAGGATGTCAAAACCTGGAGAAATTTGGCTGAAATGCTCCACCTGTAAAAAGTGGGTCTATTCCGAGTGCGCAGGTGTGGACAAAAAGACCAAAGTTTTCATTTGTGAAATTTGTACAGACGTTTAAATTGTACTACTTAAAAAGTTGACTGTGTCATTTTGCCCGCCTGGGTGGGTAAAATGAACTTTTTGTAGTTTTTTGTTTAGGTTTAAGTTTTGGAAATACGGTTATGTTTTCATTATTTTTTTATTTAAATACCGACATAGGATTGAATGGTCTTGCAAATCTATTTGTTGTTTTATAAAAAAACATAATGTTTTAAATTAAAAAAAATCACTCTACAAAACCCTATGTCATTTTGTACACCCTTCCCCTACAATTTAAAAAACCCAAGCTCTATGCCCTTGTATTGATATTATTTATAATTTTGATATGGGCTTTATCCCATAAATTTTAGCAAAATCATAAGCAATTTTAAAATTATATAAAAAAAATATTTCAAAATTCAACTTTCAGGGCATAATACCGTCCAAACTAAACAACTTTAAACTCAGGTAAATAAATTGACTTATATTGATCTAAGGAATTTGTAGTAGATTTTTGTAAAGATCATTAACTAAAACCCTGTATAATTATGATGATTAGATAAAAAAATTGTTGGTTAACTTTAGCTTAATTTATTAAAATAAATTATTATGATATGAATTAAACTTTTCTTAATTAAACATAACGTGCAAATGTTTAATTACCATCAAACGAAGTGATAGAAAGTAAAAGTAATAAAAATGTAGATTTATTTAGACCCTATAATATTTTTAAATTAACTTTTCGAAAGTTAAATAAGAGCGCTTGTTTTTATCATGCCGTCTAAGATTTAAATAAATTTCGAAATACAATCTTGGTTTGTTTGTTGCCCTTGATATTTTGTTCTTTACTTCAATATAAATTTATAAAATCTGTAAACGTTTCTGTCTGGCACGTAGTAATTGTTTTTTGGTGAGATCGTTGCGATTCAGTTCTTTCTTTATTTTTGATGTAGCAAGGCCGTAGTCAGCAAGAAATTTCGACGAGATGGAAGGGGAGGGGGTAGATAAATCCTTTTTCATTAAAAAGAATGAAATAGGATTAATGTTAAAGCAAATTTTAATAAAGGATGAAATATACAAGGAAAATTAGTTTTAGAGATGGTTGATCTCAACATGCACAAGAGAATGTTTCAACATACCACGTAAAAAAAAGATATTATCAACTAAAATTTAGTTCCAAATTATATTTGTTATAGTTATAATTAAAAATTATTTTCCTGACTACAATTTTCTGTCTAAAACTATACCAATGTAGTCAGCCACTATTAAAATTTTCACCTACGCCACTAGTCTTGTGTCAATTGTAAAATAAATATTGTTCGTTACATCACCTAAAAATACGTTAACAGGACTCGTAGAACCACAGAACTCGCCTTGCGGCTCGCCCTGGAAATTGCCTGCTTTGTCCTGTAAAATAGTACTTTCTTGTCTTCTAATATAATATATTATTTTCCACTCCCAAATGCAATTTGCTATTTCCTTTACACACAATACGGAAACATTTTTTTTAGCAGATCACAACTACAAGTGATCCTAAAGAATATCCTACAAATATAACACTATGCGTAAAAATTTCCCTTTTCCATTTAGAGACAACACCGACCTATCATTCCTCTTTGCTTTGTTCTCACGAATCCGGAAGTTTCCCATTAGTTGGCAACATTGTTATAAAAATTATATTTCTCTGTGGCATTCTTAAAAGTACTGACCAATCACAGTTTATTATATTTATTAAGGCTCCGCCTTTTTTTAAAGTTGGTTTTGGTTTGGCTTTACCATAAATTCTTAAATGATTCTGTAGTCGAGACGGTAGGGCGTTGAACTTTGGATCCAATGGTCGTGAGCTCGAGCCCGGCAGGATGCAAACTTGTTTTAAAAATTTTTTAGCGTAAGGTTAGTAAGTTTGGTCGTAGATAAAATATATTCTTCAACTCGAGTAGATTGTCTATATCGCACTCAAAAGTTTGACCACTCCGCCTACGGCGTCGTGCTCAATTTACTTCCTCGGGAGATATAGACATCATATCCACTCTTATTGTATAAATCAGTGGCGGCTCGCCAGGTTAAGTAGGTGAACACCAAAAAAAAATAAAACTAGGAGAACATTTTTTCGACAATATTAAATAATATTTAGCCCTTAAAAAATAATTATGTTCGAATTAATAATATTAATTTAATCCGAATGTAGCGCTGCATAATAGGGCCACGGTTAACTCCGATGGACAATAATTATAAACACTCGTGCATTTTGGCGCGCCCCGGCCGACCGTGGCCGTGAGCTCAAAGCAGCAAGTGAAGACCCATACAGTCAAGTGGCTTTGATTTTCACTGTTGCTATGGTTACGTGACTTCAGTCACGCGACAGCATGTAACAATAAGCTTTATGGATGAAGGGCAATTTAAAAATAGATTAGTCGTATGCACCATTGTTTTAGCATTGGCTCGCCTAACCTTATACGGTTATAGATATCGTTTTGACGTGATTTACTGTGTGATTAAAAAGTTTTGTTTTTATTTTTTAGTTAATTTAGTAGTGTACGTACGTACTTAGTTTACAAAACAAAAACGAGCTATGTAAGTACGTAATAAAAATATAAATTAGTCAATGTTTGTTTAAGTACTTGCATTAAACCTAGCTCTTCACCATTTTTAAGACCGCGAGCCGCCACTGGTATAAACTACTATTTCCTTATCTTGTTGACAGTTTTAAAGAGAGTTAATAGACCTTTATCATATAATAAAAACCCACTTGACTTTCCGAACGTCACTAAACTTAATTTGGTTCGCTTTTCGAAGAGGAAAATTAGTAATCCCACTAATCGGCCAAATCGGATCATACTTTTCGAAAACGCCTAAACTGGACAAAGGTTTAAGGCAAAGCTCCCCAACTCCAATTATCTAAAGGCTACTTAGGGCGAATTCGACAGGAATTAATTAAAACACAAATAAGGTCAAAATAATCATTCATCACCATTACAGCTTTATAAAAGTAGTCCATCTTTTAAGAAGTAATATTAATTAAAAGGGTGATTTAAAAAAAAAATTCTTAGTGGCTCTGGAACAATTTTTCTTTATGTTGATTTTTTTGCATAGACTTTTGAAATTATCTTTCCGAAGACGAAAGTGTAAGGTACCTAAGTCAGAAAAAGACTAACTTTTTTATTTTAAATAGAACCTACAGGGTGAGTCAACGATAGAGTAAAGTTCGAAATGCAAAAGTTGTAGAGATCATTAGGATGCACATTTTAAAATTATATTGGAGTAAATGGGGTGGCCCAAAAAACGTGGCGAATATAACTTAGGTTGTTTTAAATAGAACACCCTATATATTTAATTATTCTCTAATTCCCCAATAAATTCTACACTTATTTTGTAAAAAATGTTATGTGTCTAAATTTAATAGTTTCTGAGATATTTGCGTCTAAAATATGGCATTTTCAGACTTTGACACGCGATAACATAGGATTAATTTGGTTTAAATATTTACAAATTTGTCATTAGTGTTTTGGTTATTTATTGTGTAATATAAAATAAAAATGACTTACTGTCTGTTGAGATTTTTTTACTAGAAGTTTATTACAGTAATTGAATAGGTAATTTTATTTTTGTACAACTGTTCCAAAAAAATTACTATTTTTGGTTACTATGGATGCACAAAACGTCTCTTTTCTCACCGTAAAAAAATGTTATTTTTTCACGGTGAAAAAATGATATATGATCTGCATATATATATATATGCAGATCATGTTCCTTTATGTTTAGCATACTTTTAAGCATCGAATAGGTACTCCATAGTGTAGGTGGCTTTAATATTTTCGATTTTTTCTCCAAATAACAATGCAAAACATTTTCTGATACGGTTTTTACTTTCTTTATGTTGCACCATTCGCGAAACTGAGTGTACACTTTCTCATATTTGATTCTTGATTTCGCGGGCAAAAGATTTGATATAACGATTTCTGCCGCATCCGTAATTTCGTGAGGTGTTTCACTATCACTTTCAGACATTTAAATGGTACGAAACTTGAGCAAACAACTATAAACTTTTGACACGAAAAACGATAGATTTGACAATCAATAAAATTTAAACTATCGCAGGTTTTCATGGTAATGGGAACAGGTGTAAGAAATAATACCTTAAAAGCTATGAATTATGATTTTAGATTTTTTTCTAAACACAACAAAAAATAGTTAACCACAAACAGTTGTACAAAAAATGTTGTTTGTATTTCGCGCGCAATAGTTGCTTTTATGGCACATTTGATTGCATTTTTAACCTCGACCTAACGGTCTCGGTAAAAATTTACAATCTCATGTGCCATTAAAAAACACCTATTTTGCGCACTTAATACAAAAATAACTATTAAAACCTGTTACTATAACCTTAACATTGACATAAAATGACTTTGACTAATTTTCAATTATATATTTACTGGTGTACTGACCGAAATCTGTCAAGTTCGTATTTGCTAGTTTCATTTTGAAAATATATTTTGTTTAATACTTACATCTTAATATACTAGGAAAATATACTTCAAATTGGACAAGGATATTTCTCTTATTATATTTTATAAAAAGTTTACGTAAATTCTTGGGCTAAAATAAATACGGGAGCGAATATTTGACTACCTCGAAATTTAGATGGGAAATCCCATGTATCCTGTTCGGACGCACCACCCGGTATGTTATACAGTGACCGTCAAAAAGTTGGACCCATATGGGAAACTTTTTTATTATTGAAATTGTAAAAAAACTTTTTATGTTGATAGTCTCTGCATGATTGGTAACCTAAAAATTTGTTTTTACATTAGTCACGTGACTACTCGTTTGTCTGGAAAATTGAAAAGTATTTATGTTGTCGTGAAAATCTGGTAATAGAGTACAAGATATTAAAAAAAGTTATTTGGAAAAAGTGTTTAGATTTTAATTTTATGCTGGTGTACAAAGTTTAAAACAAAAATTAAAAATTTTTTTTTTAAATTAAAAAAAATTACAAATGTTACTTTCATATTTCCATCAATTAAATGAAAATGTGTAAAATGATTAAAAACCAATATTTAAACATTTTATTTAAACATACTTATTATCTTAAAAATATGTTATTTTTAATTTTTTTTTAAAAAAAGCCTTCTTTTTATTTGGTGTAATACCTTCGTGTCCGGGTACCCACTGCCCTATTACTTTGTTTATTGTTGCCAGGGTCTCTGGCTCTTTAGTTAGTTCACCTTTATTTTCTGGTTTGTCCAGATTCCTAAATCAAAGAGGTTATAACTTATTTCTAAATTTAGTTACAACATACTTTTAAATAAAGCTCGATCTACTATACGCTTATCACGCCAAAATTGATGATTTTTAAAACTACAATTTTAGACGTTTTATCCTCCTGTCTCCTCAGACATTATAGCTCTACATCCGTGTGACGGATTATAGTTTCCCCTGTATAATAAAAAAATATTAGTAAACATCTGAAGGGTACGTGGAAAAAAGCTGAACGTTCATAACTCGAAAGTTTCAAAGCAAATTTAAGATTCAAAGCTGCATAAAGCATGTAAATTGGCATATACATAAATAAAGTTTGTACTATTATAAGAGTCCCTTTGAGTTCCGATTCCAACTGTAAAAACATAATTATTTTTGCTTTTTATTTAATTAGTAAACAACAAGAGCGCGTGTGGGGAAAATTATTAAATTTTGAGAACATATTCATAAACAACACTTGCAATGCAATACATATACATAATATTATTATTAAGAAGGTAAAGAGAGAGGGGGAAGGAGCGGATACAGTAATGTATCTTATGTATATATCCGCAATCCTATTTAAATAAGTTAAGATCGGGATGTCCAAATTTCCACACAGATACCCTAAAAATTCTCCCTATAACCCCGCTCTAAAGTCAACAGGGAAGCAAATATTTGGACAGTCTAAAACTTGCATGGGATTTACTATGTTTCCAACCACGATGCACCACGCGGTATGTGGACAGAACCCAATCCAGTGACGGCTCGTCAGGTGAAGTAGTGAAGGGGCTCGTCACCAAAAAAAAATAAAACCAGGATGAATTTTGTTCGACAATATTAAATATTAATGCTAACAGCTACCATTTTAGCCCTTAAAAAATATTTATGTTCGAATTAATAATATTAATTTAATCCGAATATAGCTATGCATACTAGGGCCACGGTTAACTCCGATGGACAATAATTATAAACACTCGTGCATTTTTACGTGCCTCAGCTGACCGTGTTCGTTAGATCAAAGCAAGTGAAGAGCAAACGCCCAACATGGCTTTGATATTTACCGTTGCTATGGTTACGTGACGTAAGTCACGCAAATAGCATGTAACAATTTGCATTATGATGAAGGGAAATTGAAAAATAGATCAGTCGTATTCACCATTGTTTTAGCATTGGTTCGCCTAACCTTAAGGTATGTATTTTGAGGATTCGCGAAACTTACGGTTATAGATATCGTTTTTACTTGATTTACTGTGTTACAAAGTTTTGTTTTTATTTTTCAGTTAATTCAGTGGTGTACGTACCTACTTAGTTGTGTGTTTTAAAAATGAACTCAATTAATTACAAAGTTTGTAATTTATTGGAAACTCCATTCAGTCGTTGGGCAGTTGAGGATTAGAGAAACGTTTTGTTACACGGGTTTTTAGTTAATATTTGTTTAAGTAGGTTAGGTTAGGTAAGAGTGGCAGACCCTTGGTTCTGACCAAACAGTCTCACGTAGTCCTAATTAGGTCCGTTGTGATACCACACGTGTTCCGTAGAACCCACCTTCATCAGATCTCTGATGGTTAGTGCGACGTAACCGTGGAAAGATTTTAACAACTTATTCAAACCAGCCACTACTGTTCAGAAATCTGCTCAGCCGTTCAAGTTGTAAGTTGCTTAGTTCCTCCAGGCTATCGAAAGATGATTCACCCAGAGTAGTGAACCTCCTTCTTGCGAGGCCAGGGCATTCAACAGAAAATGTTGAATACTTTCTTTCTCTTTCTCATCTCTGCAACTTCTGCAGAAGTCATTAGTGGGTATTTGCATACGTTCGGCATGTCTACCGAAGAGGCAATGTCCGGTAACAACCGCAGTAATATTTCTCACGTCTTTTCGACTGTGTCTCAATAGCTCTGCGGTTCTCTTTTTATCGAATGTGGGCCACAGTTGCCTGGATGTACTACAGGTTGTCAACCCTGTCCATCTTCACCATTAATTTTTTTAAAACCGCAAGCCGCCACTGTATAGTTATAAATATAATATAGGCCAGTACACCAATTCCAACCCCAAGATAATTCTTGAAGAGATTCAAACTTATTTACTCACAACTTAAACGACGAGGGTTAATCTCCATTCGCGAAAATACCTTTCAGTATTGATCTAAAGTTTAAAACTCGCACAATAAGCTTATAAGTGGGCTTTATTCCAGGATATAATCATATTTAGGGTATAAAGGAATTTTTCACAAAAAGCAAAACAAATAGACAAATACCCATATTATAGAAAAAGGCCTATAAATTAATTAAATAGAATTAGTTAATTTAACGCTTGGATTGCAACAGAAAAAATGTAATTTTCAGAAATACCTAAAAATATCAAATTTAAATTATTTAATTAAAAGCTATGTGTAATCGATATAAACGCATGTTTATTTAAATTGTAAGCATATTCAAGTAGTAATATCATGTGATATATTATGTGTATTTATAAAGGTAATCAAATATTGAAAATCACGTATGTTGAAATGAGAAATTTTCACAGTATCAAATCGTTAAATCTATTATATATTGTAAAAAAAAATTAAGGATCAGTCAAAAAGTTATGAAAGAACAAAGTTAATATTTTTGATAGGAACACCCTGTATATTATCCTGTAATTTAATAACCGGCGATATTCTAAAAAAAAATTGTGAAGCACATCACATTCCCAAATTTAACCGTTTTTGAGATATCGAATTTTTAATATTATTTTAGAGGTGATATAGTACCTTCTGATAGTAATGAATTCCCTAAACAACATTTTCTGTCAAATCTACAAGGATATTGCTAGGAATACTAAAAATGTCATACTTTTGAATATCACTTGCCAATAAATTATAAAGTTCTTTAATTTTCTAGTCAATCAACTTACTCTAGAAAATAGTTGGCTTCCTTGTTGTCAATGTGGCGATCTTGACTACAGATGCCAAAATAGTAATTTATGTAACAAGGGCGTTAAGTATACTATAATGCCAAGAAGGCGAAAGCAATTAGCCCAAAGGCTTTTGGCCCGAGGGATAGTTTTCGCCTGATAGGCATAATAGTTTAGTAACGCCTGTGGTGTACACAATACTTCAATTTTCATTAATTTTATAATATAAATAGTTAAATTTCTGCATTTTTTTAAAACTATTTTCACCAATTTTTACTATTAATTGAGCTTTGATTGGTTGTCATAGAATAAGTTTGACGGTTGACAAGGGTTGTTTATTTTAAGCGTCTTTTACGTTTTACAAACAAAAATATGGATATTCCACAAAACAATTTAGAAAATGCTGAAAAAGCTAGGGAAAACTTATTACCGGCAAGGTCTAAAGCCCTGTATGACAAGGGGTATAAACATTTTTAACAATGGAAGGTAAAAAAACAAATGACAAAAAAAGAGAGTACTATTTTGTTAAAAAAGAAATACACATTTTGTTCAATATTTTCTTTAATAATAATCACCGGGCATTATGAACTTTATCGCCCGTTAATATTTTTTATGATCTTATGATGATGTTTATCGTTTCTAAGTTATTATAAGTAAATAATTGACAGATGAAAAATAAAGATTTTTTTTCATTACTAACTTTAAAATCACTCATTATTGACCGATTATTAACTTTAGAAATCGTTTTTCTTTACCCCTTGCCAGAAGCCTCTATTATTGACCGTTGTCAATAACAAAACAATATAAAATAGGCAACTTGACCTCTTTTTATTTTAAAAATAAATGAAAACGTCATGTTTAGACAACCAGGTTATCAAAAAGACTTAACTTTTTTTATGAATCGACCAATACTGACAACTAAGAATGCCATCTGACAAGATAAAAAAAATGCTGCAAATTTTAAAGCAAAGGTAACTTGACTGAAAGAACAAACGCAACCCTAAGAAGGTATGGTAACTTTAATTAATAATTTAATGTTGTAAATGAGTTAGTAGTGGAAAAAATAATATATGTATTTACCACGGTATAGACAACTATTATTGCTCTCACGTCTCTCCTCGGGGTTTAAAATCGACGCCCGGTCAATAATAGTATCTGTCTAAACCTTGGTTAATAATAAACTATTGACTACAATTACCTAACCAGCAAGTTTGACTGTGACATAAATGACCTTGGCCGGTATTATTTTCACAAAATTAAGGTAACCGGGCCAGTATGATTGTAAATGCACTATTTCTGCCCACGTCATGTATGTTACAGTCAAACGTGCTGGTTAGTTAATTGTGGTTAAAAATCTTTATATAACTCTACATAAAACTTTTTTATTTAAAATTTTTCTCTAGCTATTGTACGTGACCCTTTCCATACGTAAAAGCGACACTGTACATACCAATCTGGAAAAAACTATCCACTCTCATATTATTTCAAAAGAAATTGCATTTTTTAATAAACCTTATACATTTTTTAAACCACGACATACATAATTGAAACATTTAAGCAACAGGGAAAAGATCCCAGTAATAGTTTCATAAACCTTTTGCCTTTCCAAAATTTCTTGGTTTCTCTATGGCTTATTCACTTAGTTCTGGAATTTTTACTACCGGAAATTTCATCAGAGGTCGGTCGTAACTTCTGCCTACCTTTTTTCCCTCAAGACATAAAGCTTTCGAGAGAAATTTTATTAAAATATTTTACATCGACATATCTATGAGCGCATTTTTTTGGTATTTCTGCTGGCAAATATGTGTTTCAAAATTTTGTCATTTAAATACAAATATAAAATGTTACATGGAATTGTCATACTGAAATGCATTTTTTTGTGATGACAAAAAAACTAAATATTAAGTTGTCTGGAATCAAAGTTAATAAAGAAAAGACACAAAGTCTCGGTCTCATAAAGTTATACCTAAATTTTAAAGTTTACACGTGTTTCGCTCTTTCGGGCATCATCAGACCTAAGTCAAATTTAAAATATATACTACAACATAATACAGACAATGAACATTATTTATTCTTTATTTAGTTTTTTTTCATCGTTTGTTTTATTTATATTAGTATACAGGGTAGAAATTGCATTCATATGCAGACTTATACTGTATCATAAAAATAAAATTGCATTTTTAAAAATATTTTATTGCATATTTAGGTTTGTATTAGAGTCCTTTATAATTATCCGAAATTGTATTTATTTTGCTTTGGTAGTTTAAGAGTAACAAATTAAAAACTAAAAAAATTAGGTTTTACCGTCCTGGAAAAAAAATAAAAAAAACCATCTAAATTAATTTTTTAAACCATAATATTGGATGAGACTTATGACAAGGAGTTTATGGATATTATAAATCTAATAGTGTTTTTCTATTTCATGCAGGGTGTTCATAAAAGGGTTTCAAAAAGACACAATTTAAATTAATTTTTCTTAAGTTTTTCAAATGGAACAGCCTGTATATTATTTGAACATTTAATGTAAAATTCTTAAGCTTTTTTTTATACTTAAAACATACAAGTTATTTGTACCGATTTCGAAAATATTGCAAATTTCATAAATTATGTTTAAAAATAAAGCATTATTATTAAAATTAAATTTTTTAATAATTTTGATAACGCTTCAAGTCCAATTTCCAAAACACCCCGAATTTTTAATGTTTTTTGTAAAACTGGAAGAATTACATTGGTTTTTGATTAGTATAAATCGTAAATCACATTTTGAACTCCAATTTTATTATTTTCGCTTACATTCTCAGTCTTTGGCTTTCTTCGTTTACACTTTTTAGTATTCTTGGGTATTATGTTATGTTTTGTTTCATGCACAATTTTCTGTACAGTCCTTAAACTAATTCCCAGTGCTTTGGCTACTGTTTCCTGAATATTGATTGGCGACTTTCCACTTTTTCTTTTATTTTCGAAATAGTTTATCAGATTAAGTACCATTTTTTTTTTGATTAGGGATGCAAAAACCCAAAAAATTGTTTCATTTTGTCACAAACTGTCAAAGTCACAAAACTGGCATATTTGAAATAAAACGTAGCTGGTGTTATTATAAGCTTTTTTAGAATCGCTGAAAAGTAAATACATATATATCCTTTTTTACATGTCAAAATGGAATAAGTCTGTCTCATTTATCTTACGTATTTTATTTAGAGGGTAAAATTAAAGGCAAGTAAAGAAAAAAAAACTGAGAGTATGTCTTTCTTGAATCGTATGACCCGCACGATAAGACCAGATCCGACTATAGGCGACTATGGTCATATCACTTTAACTTGATAAATATGACAGAAACCCATTAAACACGCGTTAAATTTTACTTGACACTTTAGAGAAGTGAGGTTAGGGTACATTTCAAAAAGTGACAATTCTGTCAGATTTGTTTATTTTTTATTTTGCTGTAATTAAATCCTTTCTTCGGTGATATTCGTACATTTGAGTGAAAATTATAGTTAAAAACATTTGTGTATTATGCGTTTAGTTATCAATGCCCTTTGGACCGGTCAGTTTATTAAATTTAAGTTGAAAATACCTAATTGTTGGCGATGTTCCAGTTATTGATAAATAAAACTTCTTTGCTTTGAGTGGCAAAATAATGTTTTGGTTTTTAATAAGCTGATAAAGAGACTTGTAAACTGGAAACCTACCCTTTATGGTGAGAGCAGAAGAATGAAAACTAATATATACCTAAATTTCATTGAAGAAGTGATTTTAGTGTGAGAATTAATATAAATTGGACACCTCTATGTTATGATGAAAGCAGAATTAAAACCTTTATATACCTATGTAATACTCCAAAGAAAAGCTGTTTCTACTACACAACTTAATTGGACAGTTTTATAAGAGAAAGATTACTTCATTTTAATTTCACAGCCATGTTATGTTTAAACCCAACTAAGTTTGTTAAAAACAATATTTTAGTCAAGAATATCAGAAAAATGCATTGAATGCACTTACCCTAACATAAGTACGTAATTATGTGTTGCTTGAATTAACAAAAATATAGTGGATTAATAAGAAGTTATCAAAGGAAAGATGTGCCAAACTTCTACGAAGAAACTTTCTCTCGAACTGTGTAGTGTACAACTGGAATCGACCCAGTGAATGCAACCTCAATAAACCAATTTAATAATAGACTTGACAGAGACATTAAACAATAGAACAGCTCATTCGTCCATTAGACACTGTGATATTTACATGTGAAAACAGAATAGTCTCATCGGTTTTACCTCTTACTATTGCTAAATAATAATTATTATTTATATGTGAGTTTTTTAGACCATTTTCTATTTTACAGGAATTAATTAGGTTAGTAATATTTTATACTCTATGGTTTATTTTAAAATATCTAGATATGTATAAGCATTACGGCTTAATACTTTTGAGAAAAAAGTATTCCTAGGGAGCATGGTTAACAAATATGGGAAAAATAAAATAATCCTTATAAGTATAGTAAACTAATAAATGTATGAAGGTCAATACTTAGAATCCAATGTGTTTGTTTACTAATATATTAAAACATGATTAAAACTATCTTTGTTTTTATTTACACTTAGCAGTCTCTCTAGCATAGTTATTTTTAAAAAATGAAAATTCTTTATTAATAGAAATCAAACTGAAACAATATTTTATTCTTACATTATACTTTTTCTCATTTTTCAAAATAGGTAAGTTTATTTAGACAATTAAATAATAATCTATGTATACACATACACCCTATATTTGTTATATATGAAGAAATCAGGATTAAAATTAAGTTTGCTTGAGTTGCAATTGTATATAACTAAGTACTATTTAAAAAAATATATTTGTTCGATGACTCTACTAAAATCTTTATAAATAAATATAACTTGAACTTTCACACTTATGACTTTTGAACTTAAGTACCAAAGGGTCCTTATCTAATAGGAAATGGGTAATGTAATATATTAAAGCAACCAGTTTTTTAATAGTAAACTTTATAGCCTTGAATTTGAAAACCTAACTGAAAATTTAATAATAAAAATTAACATGACTATTTGATGATTAATGATTTCAATAAAATTAAAGTTGAACAAAAAAAAACATTTAAAGTAAAACAAATGTTTTTATATTTGAAACAATAAATTCTCAAATTGAAAGCTTCAGCCTTCTGTTTTATTCTTCTTCAGGAACGTTAGTCCTGTGTTTAAGTCAGTATATATTCTGTTATGTCTTAGACGTGACCGGTGGTTTATTGTTGAAAGTAGACACAGTTTATTCGGTATATAAATTTATTAGATTCGACATACTACATAAAAATGGAGTAATAGACAAAGGGCTTGTGCGCACTGTACTATCGTTTTAGTAGGGAATTGTATTCCTACTCCTAGACGTTCGCCTTAAGGCGGCTCGTCTCTGAATGTCCACACAACATATTCTATAAACATGGTTCCTTGTGCTTCCCAAATTAGTAATTAATTAGTCCACAAATGCTTTTTTTTGTCACTACGATAGGTCTTTCCTTTTCATAAATGGTTCTAAAAAATAAAACCATTTAAAAAAAAATCCTAATAAAAAATCAAACTAATTTATTGTTACAAAGTTACAATACTTATAAGATCTTATTGTATGCAGTAGGTACTTGTTATTTTTTTTTCTAGACTTTTTTTTATTGACTATGACTATTAACGATCACGCTGTATAAAAAAGACATAAAGTGAAGTAACACACATTGTACTAAGTGGTCCAAAATACAGCCTACCCATTACAGTGAAAATTGAACGGATTGAATTTTGTTGAAGATATGGGTTTTGAAAATCAAATTAGTGTATTTAAAACTTATAATATATTTGGTTGCACAAAGATTTTTAACAACAATTAACTAACCAGCAACTTTGACTCTGACATAAATGACATTGGTAGGCATAATTTACTCACAATCAAACTTGTCAAAGTGGCTGGTTAGTTATTCATTATGAAAATTCTTTATGCAACCTGACATTAGTCTCCCCATTGTTTTCACCATGTCATTGTATTGACATGCAATGATATTGATTTTTTTGGAATTATATCGTTTTATCAATAAATCATTTTAACTGTAAGTTGTTTTCCTAAAACAGAAAAAAAAATTGTCAGATACAAATGTATGTCAAGAAAACATCTAAGAGCCTGCTAACTAATCATAAAAATAAAAAAATTCTTGTAACATTATCACTGCAACAATTCTAATTAAAAAGCTGATAAAAAATTAGAATTAGAACATGTGCGAGTATTTTTGATGTTCGATAGGAAGGAAATATAGGGACTATTACTATCTCATATGGGACTTCCAAAGCTATTGAAAAGCACAGGTGTCAGCTTTAAGTTAATTTGTCTTAGGTTTTCCCGAGGGTTTTCCATAGATTTCCTGGTGTAACTAAATAACTTACACAAATTTTCCTATAAGATGTGTTGTCCATGATCTGAAACACTATATTTTAAAGTTTTTACATGTCATCTTGTATGTAACCATCATGGAATCTTTCCTACAAAATAAAAAAAAATTAAATTGGTAGTGCAGTTGCTGACAAACATATCCCAGGACATAACAAACATACATGTACTGACATGATAAACTTTAAAAGGTTATATTGAGCACAATTACATTTTAAATGGGGATTTTCAGATAAAAATTATTATTTCTTCAGGTTTGTGGTTCGATCTTAATGTAAAGTATATACCTATTATGCAGAAAATTATATTAATTAATGTGTTTTTAAGCTGATATAATGTAACATCAAAAAAAGTTGTGTAGTGTAAAACAGTTAGTAATTTAATATTGCGTCCATAACTTGAAATATTTGCATAGAGCACATCATATCATATCAACCCCCAAAAATAGGAAAAAAACATTTATTTCAGAGATCCTATGCATGCATACACCAGTTTTTATTAATTTTTTCTGAAAGAGTGATCAAAATGGTGCCAGACTTGAAGATATGAGACTTAAAATATATTTCTATTGAACTAACCGAGAACAAAAATATTATCTACCTACATGGGTATTGAAAATGGTAAAATGTACTAAAAGTTTCATGCAAATTAGGAATATAACACGTGTAAATACCTACCTCTAAACTGGATTTTATGTTTAACTGTTCACTTATTTAAAAAATCTCCAGTCTTCAACTTTTTTCTGCACAATTTCTACATTTAAAGCATAAAAATAATGTAAATCTAACAAAATGAAAATCTGTATTTACCTTTGTTGTAGGTAAATCCTTTTCCAACACACTTATTTACATTATTTTTTGATATAATATTTAACAGGGCCCCAATCGACCTTAAAACTTTTATTATTTTTTGACTTTTTGAGGTTATGTTATATCGGCTTGTCAGAAAAATTTCCTACAGTATTGCCACCATTGAATAAAGTTCTTTATTCAATGATTGCCAACAACGTTACTATTTTATTACTGGAAATTGGAAAAGAATGTAATTAATGTTAAAAAACTTTACCATCACGAATACTCAAAAGTTAATATTAATTCCCAAAAAGTATTTTTTAAATGAATTTAAGGCTATTTTGTTGAGAAACTGGGCCTTTTTGTTAGCGAAAGTAGGCAACCAAGAAAACATTTCTGAAACCCAAGAGATCACAATAGCTTTGGTACAAAACAACACATTGTTCGTTTTTCACAATAACTATAGTCATTTTTGTCTCGTATTATGCAAAATGTCAAATGTGAAAAAGATGGATATAAACCTGATGTCTTCAATTGAATTTAAAATTTTCTATAAGTAAAAGGAACAAACCCTTTTTTCTTCTGTGAGTAAAAGGAAAACGGCTAATTCGACAAATATGTTACCGTTTAATTTTGCCATGGATTCACCCAATTGAATTAATTTTTCTTCAATTGTTTTTTCTGTAATCTTTATCAAGTTAAAGTGATATGACCATAGACTAAACTACAACAAATGTTTAAAATGTCTATCATTTCAATCTGCGCACAAGTCAACACGTTCTTGAAAAGATGTGTCAACATCTTTTAATATTTCTGGTGCAATACTAGCAAAACTCTTCGAAACGGTTCATTTAGTAATGGTTATGTCTAAGAACCATGGTAGACTTTGAAATAAAATATGAATTCATTTGTTTATTATAATTTGACAAGTAGTTTAATTAATTAAAAAAAGTTGGTATTTAGGGCGAATAAATGATAAGAAAAACGAATTTTAATAAGATGATTCAAAGAAGTAGGCCATTTCTCCAAGAGACTTTTTTAAATTTTTAAAAATGGGGAAACTCAAAGTCAAAGTTTCAATCATGTCTTAAAATTTAATCAATGGGTGACATGTTTCGCCCTAAACTATGGGCATCACTTTATTTGCAAAGTCATGTATATTACGTGTTAATTTTAATTTTTGTTTTTTATTCTGAATGTTAGGTCTGATGATGCCCATAGTTTAGGGCGAAACATGTCACCCATTGATTAAATTTTAAGACATGATTGAGACTTTGACTTTGAGTTTCCCCATTTTTAAAAATTTAATAAGATGAGTTGGTTGATAATGATCTTTGTACTTTTTTTTGAATTAATTAAATACCTTGTCAAATCATAATAAACAAATGAATTCCTAATTTATTTCAAAGCCTACCATGGTTTAAGGCATTTTACTTTTACTAATGAACCAATTTGCTAGTATTTCCCTACGGGATGTAGACAGATCTTTTCAAGAACATATTGACTTATGCTGCACATATTAAAATAAAAGACATTTTAAACATTTACGGTAGATTAGTCTAGTCGCCTATGTATAATAATTATAATAATATAACATAATTTATGAAATTTACAGTTGTTTTGAAAACGGTTGGAAATAACTTATATGCTTGCGGCACAAAAAAAATTGCTTAAGAATTTTACATTAAATTGTCAAATAATATACAGGGTGCTCCATTTGAAGCATGACCTCACCTTATCTCAATTTGACATTAACAGAACCACCTGACATTATCTTATCAATTCCAAAGCACAGGTAACTTGATTGAAAAAAATTAATCTTTCAAATATATACCTATTTTTTTATAATAACTATTATTATTGCAAAAATAAGTATCTTGTAAATGTTAAAAATTATATTAACCATGGTTTAGATAGCTATACTGTTATAGCCCTCGCCTCTTAAATCCCTCGTCGCTTCGCTTCTCGACCTTCTGGCAATAACGATAGATGTCTAAATCTTGGTTAATAATATGCTATTAATACTTTTTCCGTCGACCGTGTATTTACATCCGATATTAACGTTCCCAAAATCATTCATTAATGACCCCTATAAATGCATGATTATCTGTAAATGCACGATTTTGGTAATTAAAATTAAAGGCAGCCATGCAAAAAAATCAACAAAATAATAAAAAGTCAATCCAAAACGTCGTCCGCTGTCATAGAATTGTGAAATCTGGATTGTAAAATAAAAGTTGTTAACTGTTTTTCTTCACTTTAGTAAAAAATACGGTCGACGAAAAAACATTGTACCCAACTCTTACATTAAAATGCGATTAATGATCTCGATCATTAATCGCCATTATTAATGTACTTGTTGGTTAAATTACTATTAAAATTCTATATATTTGCTGCAGTCATTTTAGTTCTGTTAACTATGTACGGACGTTGAAAAAGGAAGTCGTCCCAAAATGCCCTAAACTTTTAAAGCAGGAAGAACGGTGGGTGAATTATAGTATTATAATACCCCAGTAAACTTGGCAACTTACAATAGGGTGAGGTTGAACAAATTAGAGACAAGCTAGTTTTGGCTGATATCGGTACATAGTAACTTGTACTATAACATACCAAAAGTCCCATTTGGTAAAAGTATGACAAGTAAGAAAAAAATGGCGGACATCTTGATTTTTTTAATTTTTTTTTAATATCTCAGTAAATTGACTTTTTATAAAAAAACATGAAGAGTACTTTTTTGTTTAGAAATAAAAATATATTATACCAGAGCACTTAAAGTTTTTTTTTATATAAACCACAAAATTATTTTTTTTATTTTAAAAGTTAATAAATTTAAAAAAATACGAGTGAAGAGGTATTAATCAACGAAATCAACACATGTATTTAGGGGCATAACAATTTATTAAAAACGTTATCGATTCTAGTTGATATTTGCTAATTTATTAAAAATACCAAATATAACCGAATTGTTTGTTCTAACAAGTCTCCTGAAAAACTTAAAGAGTGCTTCACGTTTGAACTGGCTCCCTACCCTCTATCAATTTTTAAAGAAGGTCAATTACGAAGTGGTACAAAATCACAACTATTAAAAGAATTTGATCCTACCTCTCCACCAGAACAGCACGCGCCTAAGAACACCGTGTATGTTTTAGATGGTGGTCTACTTTTACATAAAGTAGTCTGGCAAAAGCCGGCTACCTATAGGGATATATGTATACAATACGTAAATTACGCAATTCATTGTTATGTTTAAGAAACAGTGAAAATAAGAAAAAAATTATTGCCATGCTCAAGAACTTTTTTCATGAAAAAGGAGTAACTGTTTATCAGGCTGAAAGGGATGCAGATGTCTTAGTTTGCTTGACAGCTGTAGAGCTATGCTCCAAACATGAGTTTGTGACCCTAGTTTCAGAAGATACTGATGTAATGGTTTTGGCACTGCTAGAACATATGATAGATTTACAAATCAAAATCACAAAATTGCCTTGGTCCAGTTAAAGACAAAATTTTGTTTTTGCATGCAGTTTCGGGATGTGACACAACTTCGTTTCTGTTTGGCAAAAGCAAGAAAGCATGCTTGTCTACTTTAAAAAAGAATCCTCAATTGTTTAAAGCGCTAACTTCACTTTATACGAAAGACACTTTAAAACCAGATATTTTTAAATCCGGCCTCGAGTTTCTTCTGAAATTGTATAATGCCAAAAAATGCAAAAGTTTAGACGAACTTCGGTACTTCATGTAGGTATCATAGAATAACTTCAAGGCAGGGACTGTCAAGCCAATTTAATCTGGCGGTGTTGCCTCCTACCGAAAAATGTGCAGAACAACATTTACTTAGAGTTTATTATCAGGTAAACACACATTTAAAAATTTAAAACTTTAATTTTATTCCTAAATTTTTAAGGTACAAGAATGGCTGGGTAATCACATAGATCCTACCGTATGGGGATAGATAAAAAGTGACAATGGTGACCCAATTCCCGTCAGGACAAAACAAGAAGTAGCACCCCCAGATCTACTAAAACAAGTTTTTTGTAACTGCAAAGAAAGTGGTGTGAACGGAGTTCGTGTAAAAAGTTAGGCATTAGGTGTTCCCCAAAGTGTGGCCAATGCTGTGGAATTACTTGTACTAATGCTATTTTTGAAGTAGACGATGAAGAAATAACAGACGTTTTGTAAAAAGTAAATTAAATTTGTTTATAAAAGAAAAATATGTTATTTAAGTAAGTTTTAATTCGAAATTTTAATTTATTTTTAACGTACGATTATTTAAAAAAGCTGTAACTTTCTTACCTTTTGAGCTACAAGTATTTGTTTTTACCCAAAGATGCGTCTTTTTAAGCTCTAAAAATTAGGTATGTACATAAATAAAAAAATTATTCCTTAAAAATAAAAAAAACAAGATGGCGGACATTTTTTTCATATTTGTCATAGTGGGATCGAATGGGACTTTTATTATGTTAATCTGGAGGCTCTTTCCTACACATTAAAAAAAACAATAGCTTGTCTCTAATTTGTTCTATCCCAACATCCATATTTCCTGGCCTATAAGTATTATAAGTATTATAAGTATTATAAGATTTGTGGGAATCATTAGAATTAGCAACACACTTAATTCTTTCACGTCAACTTTTTTTTAAAGGTAATTTGTACAGAGTATGTTGTAAATTAATATAAATTTTTTTTTTTAAAAGTAAGATATCCACGCACCATCCTTTTTAGTGAATAGTTACAAGTTTTGAATATGGGTCGGTCGGTTTTATTTTGTTATTCACATCACCATTCTACCTTTAATATATACATTTATCATTAAATGCCTATTTTCGATAGTCAGACGTAAAATATACATATTTTTATATCTACATTCTAAATTTGATTGATTTGTTTTAAGCCGTTTCTCATGTTAGTAAGGGATGGATTCTACGAGTATCTATACTGTATAAACATGTATACAGGGTAATTCCTAAGTTGATACTTCTTTTTTTAGCTGTGTATAGAAGGCATTTAAATAAACAACATTTTCAAATACCTTTTTTCAAAACACTTAAAAATATTAGAGATACAGAAGAAAAAAATCTAAGTGCGGGCCTGGTCATCAAAACGTAGCCTGCTATACTTTATGTTATTTTTGTCTTATTAGTCATGGAATTTACAGATCGGTAGTCAGTTATTTATTTAGTAATTCGCTGCGGTGTGTTTTTCTGAAGCAAGTTAATTTAAATTGGTAACACGTGAAAATGGTAAAATTTGAAAACAATGAACTACTTAGTAGATATGGTGCTAATTTATGATGAGTGTCGTCAAAGTGCGGCTGCTGCTTCGATAATATACGAAGAACGCTTTCCCCTGCGGGCTCATCCTACATGCAGACGTTTTCTTCATGTTATTTAACGGTCAAGTTAGGCATGACCGTATTTAATCCATAGATAGACAGATAGATAGATAAATATTTTTTATTCAAAAAAAACCAAAAGGCATAGAATAATGTTATAAAAAAAAGATATTCTACATAGTACTTATACAGAAAATAATATCTAGTTAAAAACAATAATTTGACATAAGGAACAGTTTTATGGTAAAATATTCTTAAGTATAAAACAAGAAATATTTAGAAATAAAAATATGTATAACAGACACCTACTTCACAAACATAGTAGTGGCAGTTGACGCAATGATAATCCAATACAAAGATACACAAATATGCCCTAGTATTCTTACAGAAGCATATCAGATCTATCTGCATCATTATAAAACTCACTTATATTATAGTATGCTTTTTTATTTAAATAGTTTTTTATAGTACTTTTAACTATACACTTTGGGAGATTTCGAACACTATCCGGAAAACTATTATAAATCTTTATTATAGCACTAGGAGCATTTTTCTGAATATAGCTAAAATTACATTTTTCTATGTGTAAGTTAGTCCTTTGTCTAGTTGGATAACAATGTTTAGAATCTCCAAACAGATCTCTATTACCATGCACAAACATAAAGGAATCCATTATATACATACAGACTAATGTTAAAATTTTTTTATCAATGAACACATTTTTACAACTGTCTCGTTGTTTCATTCCGAAAATACACCTGACACATCTTTTTTGCAATTTTAAAATCCTGTCCATATCTGTAGAATTCCCCCAAAAAATAATACCATACCTAATCTTAGATGCAACAAATGCATGATAGGCTGACATTGCAGCCTCTATGCAGACATTCTCAGCAATAATTCTTAGAGCATAACAGTACCTCGATATACTAGTCGCGATAGCCTCGACATGCGCTCTCCAGTCCAATCTCTTGTCTATTGTTACACCAAGAAAGGAAACCCGATCTAAATTCTGGACTTTACTATTCCTGTAGGTAAATGCAAAAGCATGGTCAGTTCGATTCCCAAAAACAATACACTGAGTCTTAGGTATGTTTAAAAGAAGATCATGGCCTGAAAAGTACCTGTTAAGGTCACCGCAAGCTCTTTCAACGCTAATCATCATAGAATCAGAGTCCTCCTCACTAAAGATCAGAGTGGTGTCATCGGCATAAAGAACTGTATACTGACTTGTAATATTCACCAATTCATTAGTATACATTATATAAAGCAAAGGGCCTAAAATAGATCCTTGTGGTACACCCCTAATAACACTTATTCTGTCCGAGGCTATAAGTCTACCTTAAGCATCAGTCTCCACAACCTGTTGTGTCCGGTTTTCTAAATAGGATCGAATCAAATCAATAGCATTTCCTTTATACCATAATTTTCTAGTTTTGAGCACAATATGTTGTGGTTAACACTGTCAAAAGCCTTTGACAGGTCCATGCACATTGCTAAAGTAATTTTTTTATTATTCAATGAATCTAGTATATTAGAAAGTGCCTGATAGATTGCTCTTATGGTAGACTTCCCCTTCCTAAAACCGTTCTGTCCATCAGTAATCAGTGAAAATTTCTCAAAAAAATCTGTCAGTCTATTGCATATAGCCTTTTCAAAAGTGTAATAAATGAACGTATTTAAACATGTTCTTTATTTTAATGCCTACTATACACAGCTAAAAAAGGAGTATCATAAGGAATCACCCTGTATAGTACAAAAATAAAGCGAACTCTCAGTATATACGTAATTCTTTACCTCTTGACATCCATCACACTTAATATGCCACAAAATATTTAAAAAATAGGTTGTTAAATGTGTGTATGTTTAATACTTTCAGAGTTTTCTTTCTGCGTAAATGATTTTTTTTTTTTTATGATAAAACACCTGCACTGTAGGAAAAATCCTTTAAGGCGCTCTGGGAGCGGTGCGAGTGCGAAAAAAGCGATTAACGTTGGTCTTGAAACGTTGAAGATTGTATTCATTGGGAAACACGACCTCAGGAAGTTCATTCCACAATGATGACGTTCTCCAGATGAAAGAGTTCTTGAACAATGAAGTTCGAGGAGTACTAAGCTGAACAACATATGGATGAGCGGCAGCGGTTCGCCGTGTATTTCTGTTTTGCATTGCTCTAGGTGGAATCAAGTCGGCAATGTCAGTCGAACACCTGCCATGGAAATATCTGTAAAAGAGAGCCAAATCACCAACCTGTCTTCGATGCTCCAGGCTATCGAGGGTCTTGGTCAGCTCGGGGTCGCCGATCAGACGAACGGCTCTCCTTTGAATGGAATCCAGTAGCCGAAGGGTGTGCTTGGGTGCAGAGCTCCAGACATGAGAGCAATATTCTAATGATGGTCGAATCTGGGCTTTGTAGAGTGTCAAAAGTTGATGAGGTGTGTACAACCTTTTGGTGCGGAAAAGTACACCAAGTTTCTGTGCAGCTGCCCTGGCAATTGCGGCAACGTGATCATGCCAAGACATATTACCTCCCAGATTGACCCCCAGCAAATTAATAGACGGTGCCAGGGGAATTGCGTGTCCTGCCATGACTATATCCGGTTCTGCAATGTTAACCTTTTTGGAGAAGACTGCTGCCTGTGTTTTCTTAGCATTAAATTCGACTTGGTTACTGTCACCCCAAGCCAAAATTTCTTCCAGGTCATTGTTGAGGCGCAATACTTCATGCTGCCTGCGAAGATGTGCGTCGGCAGCGGATGTTTGGGGAGTCAAGGTAAAAGATGAGACAAGTGTGCTGTCATCAGCAAATCTATAAATTGGATTTTGGGTTTTCACTAGAACGTCGTTAATATACAGTAAAAAGAGGGTAGGAGGAGGATATGGACCCTTGAGGATTAAGCCATAAAATTAAAATAATTTAATCTTCAACAGGAACTTAAATGGCTGTTTTATTAACAAATTTCCTATTTTATCATTAATGTTACATGATAAGTAGCTTTATGCATTTTTCAGCATAAAGTTTTTATAATATAAATTCAGAAAAGGCATATTTTATTCAACTGGTGCTTCGTCTAAAAGTTATAAGTCATAAATTTTATACTGTTTTTGTAGCGTATGCATGCTGAATTTTTGAATGTGAAAAGTTTATATTTAATGGGTTTTTTATGCTGCTTGCATGTGACATTTATTACTGTGCCCTTTAAACTATAAATTTAAGTATTGGACGTAAAATATCAATTACTTTTTGTAAATTATCTATTATAAAAATTGTTTAAGGAAGCTTCATGTTTTCTATTATTAGTCATAAATAATTTTTAAATGCAGTATAGATGCTTTTTACTATTTTATATCTGAAAAAGCATAATTTAATCTCTAGGAATAAAACGTTTTGCTTTCCGAGTGTATTTTTGTTTATAATATTTCAAAAAACGTTCAATCCCTAAACGATCAACTACTTTTAAACTAACTTTACATTCCTCTTAAAATATAATTCTTAAACATACATTTTGTTGTTACATTACCACAAAACCTACGATACACATTTTATTGGGAGTGATGTCAATTATATAAGTTTTGATACGCCAGATTTCATGGTATAAAATTATGATGTTGGAGCGAGAAGCAGGTGATCATATTCCCTTTATTGCAGGGTTGTTAACGTAGATATACAATTATAATTATCCTAAACCCTAAATAAATGAAACACATGCTACACGACTCTTAAACAAGAAAAATAAGTAAAGAAACAAGGATGCTAAATATCCTACTTTAAATGATATAATTGCAGGTGCAGATTTAGGATTTCTTTTAGGGGGTGCGCTCAGATTAGAAGCAGAGGAAATGGATAAATTTTACAAATTAATAATTAATAATAATTTCTTAAAAACACAGAAATACTTTCTAAATTAGGCAATCTTTTAAACATTCATAAACTTAAAACAAAATGCTTTCTGGTTTATTATTTATCAAATATATTATAAATTAAGAAAGGGAAAACATAATAAGGGTAATAACGAGAAAATCATTAAAATTAAAAAACTGATATTTATGTAAATTATTAATGATTGGGTTTGATTCCCAGCGGAGGCATAAAACTTTTTAATATTGTCTACACGGCATTAAACCTTTTTATTTTAATAATTTAATACAGATAACGACACACCTACATTTTAAATTATTTACGGCAAGATGTCACTGTTCAGAGATCTTTTTTTGATTCCCGCAGATGCAGTTGTCGCTATATGCCGATGATGTATTAATAATATTATAGTAGTTTATACAGAGTGGATATGATGTCTATATCTCACGAGGAAGTCTACGGCGTCGTGCTCAAACTTCCGAGTGCAATATGGATAATCCATTCGAGTTGAACAGTATATTTTTTTTACGACCAAACTTACGAACCTTTGGTTAAAATTTTTTTTAAATAAAGTTTGCAGACTGCCTGGATTAACCCACGACTCACGATCATTGGATCCAAAGTTCGACGCCTTACCGTCTTGGCCACTGGATCATTATTAGAAATTATGGTGAAACCAACTGAATAATAATGTTACATGAAATTAATTTTCAATGCACATTCAGCAGGTTGCATTATTGATAACACTATTAGGTATAGACTCGTATATATTTTGATGTATTGAACAAATTAATGACATATTGTACCGCATATATATATATAAATTATATAATTTTGTGTGTTGAAAAAGAAGGCTGAGCATAAGTAAATACAATAAACTGTTATTGGTCATTACTTTATAAGAACGCCACAGATAAATATAATTTGTATAACAATGTTGTCAACTAATGGGAAATTTCCGAATTCGTGAGAACAAAGCACAGAGGAACGATTGGTCGGCGCTGTCTCCAAATGAAAAAGGGAAGTTTTTACACACGGCACAGAAGAATAATAGGGAAAAGAGAAATTTTTCCGCACCGTGTAATATTCGTAGGCTATTCTTTAGGATCACTTGTGGATGTGATCTGCTAGAAAAAGACTTTTTTTTGTGTTGGGTGCATTCGTGAAATTTTTCTTAACAAATGGGAAATTTTATTTTTAAAGGTCGCAACACTGTGTAGCTCTGACAGTAAGAATATGAAATTTGAGGTACAGCTAACTGGAATAACCTACTTTTCTCGTTACATAAGTGTTAAGGAAACAGCAAACTTCCGTGTGGGAGTAGAAAATAGTAGTTTGTACAACAAGAGTGGATATAATGTCCATATCGCACGAGGAAGTAAATTGAGTCGTACGCCGTAGGCCGAGTGTTCAAACTTCCGAGGGCAATATGGACAATCTACTCGAGTTGAACGGTATATTTTTTTTACGACCTTATGCTAAAAAATGTAAAAAAAAAGTTTGTAGGTTGCCGAGCTCGAACTCGCGACCATTGGTTTCATAGTCCAACGCTCTACCTCTCGACTATCAAAACCTTAAAATAATTATGGGAAGACCAACTGATAAATGATGCTACATAAAATTAATTTTCTATGCACATTTAGCAGGTGACATTAGTGATAAATCTATTATAAATGCGTCTAGATTTTATTATATTGAACAAATTAATAACAAAGTGTACCATATGCATTTAAATTATATAATTTAGTGTCTTGAAAAAGAAGGCGGAGCCTCAATAAAAATAATATACTGTGATTGGTCAGTACTTTTATGAACAACAATGGCTTCTCTGTAATTGACTACCATGATTGGTCAGTTTCATTACCTATCTAGGATGGATATGAGATTTTCCCGCACAGTTAACTGGAATAGCCTACTTTACTCGTCACTTAAGTGTAAAGGAAACAGCAAATTTTCGTGTGGGAGTAGAAAAAAAATATAACCTAATGATCAGTGGTAGTGAATGAGTTCCCTGTCCCCTTATAACAACCTCACCGATCTGTGATTCGCAGGAGATTCTAAACTGTTACAACTAATATCAAATTGAATAAGTTATATGACCGAAGTTGGTGAGAGAATTTCAGATTCTCCGTGGCGCAACTGGCAGCATACTTGAGACTTAATTTAGATGTTTTGGATTCGATTCTTCTCTTGTCTGCACGCCGGCAAACATTTTCATTGTCAAGATTATTATAAAGCATATTATCTAGTTTCGTTTACCCTCTAGGGGAGGGGATAAAATTGAAATTGGTGTAAAAGTAAGTAATGCTTAGTATAATACAATATTGCAATATTAGGACAAGGAAGTGTGAAATATTAAAACAATAAGCGTCTGGTTGAATGGCAGATCTGCCAAAGCGAAAAAAATATATTGTCTATTGCAAACAGTAGATAAGACCCGCTAGGAGGATTTTTGTCTGCCTTTTTTTTGGTTAAATTATATAATATATGTTAAAATTTAAAGTTAAACGTTTTATGGGAAAAAATATTCCAAATGTCTGGTTAAAATAATCATGTATTAAATGACTGTTATATTTTGGACCACAAGTACCAGTCAAAAAATATATTGTGGCAAACATTACATTACAATTGCGGTAATTATAATTGTAATAACAATATTTCTATAATATTACCTCCTTTTCTTTTAAAAATCGTCAAAAATGTTTAAAACAATAGCCCTTAATATACGGTTAAAGGTCATATTTTAGCCAAAAATTCATTTACGAAAGACAAAGACTTTCCGATTTTTTTCCAAAAGAAGAAATGGCATTTGATTATAAATGAAAAGGGTAAAACCATAAAAATTTAAAGATAATACATTCAATCGGGGGACTGAAAGCTCTGAAAAGCCACAGGACGTTTTGTTTCAGTCTTTTCAGGGATTTAGCGTAATTATTGTGGTAAAGCCTTCGTATCTCGATTTAAATGACTAAAACCGACATTTAATGGGACTGAAAGACAAAAGGCTCTTTGATACTGTATTAGTATACAGGGTCATAAAGGGTTGTCATACATATGCATTGTGATGCATTGCATTATGCTTACTATAAAACAACTAAGTTAATAATAATTGAAAATAAAAGACGAGTTACATTTTAATTATCTCTGCTTATGTTATTTTTTGCATGACCAAATTGACCATCGCCGTAAGTAGTTAATGTTAATAAATTATAATTAAGTTAATTTAATCCAATTTTTTTTTAGGACTAGTGACAAGAAACTATTGATGAGGAATATTGCTACCTACTGAAATAATGAAGTTTCAATTTTTATTTACATTATTTACTTAGGTATAATATCTTAGGCTTAAGATTACTTAAACCCAATTTAACATTTCAATACAATTTTAAAACCAGTTGTAAGAGTTTTTTACGATATTAGTGTTGTAAAGATTCATATTACAACACGAGATGTTAAAGTTGTCAAACGAGGAGTCAGCCGAGTTTAATAAAACATCGAGTGTAGTAATATGAATTTACAACAAGAATATTGTACAACATTTTATCTACTTTCATCTATGAATAAAAATATTTGGCAAAAGGCATTTTTAAAAATAAAAATGCACCTGCTATTAAGTTTACTAATCAAGTTTTTTATGTTACCTTTCGCATAGTTACTGTTTCGCATGGTTACTGTCGAAACTTTGTCAAACAAATTCAAAAATATAAAAAGCGTTTTTCAAAATGAGCAATTCTGATGAAAGTTTACCCTCTGATATCACTTTCTTTGCTATAAACCAGTGATTCAATTAACGTAGAGTAATAAAATTTAAAAATATAATTGTGAAAGTTACACGCCATTAAAATTGGAGCAAAAATCATCGTCTTCTTTAACACCCTGTATATAAAATTTTCTGAAAACTAAAGAAAATCCAACATTGACAATTGTTTCTCAAGGGATGAATCTGTCAACCATTCTAAATCGTAGGTCGATATCATATCTGGTTCAGAAAATATTAACTGTTAAATTTGGGCGAAATTTTTCTTGCTCGAAAGCAATTGTCCAGCAGTTCAATTAATTTATTTAAATGGTTTAGACAACATATTTGCCAAGAATATATCACCAGTATCAGTCCTTATATGAATATGAACTATTTTATTATCTATGAGGACTATACCTATGATTCCTTTCTTTTCAAATACTTTCGAAAGTATTTAAAATCTTCATTTATGCACTATAATTCGTAGCATATTTCACCTAAAATATTTAAGGATCTGTATTTTTAAAATGTTAATCAACGATAATTAGTAAGAAATTCGAATTAAATTTATAACGATAGAATATTTCCATTACACAGCAGCCGAAATAGCTTAATGTATCACTTTTGTCTAACGTCTGAGTAATAGCCAGATGGAACCTATCGTTTTTTACGTAGAATCCGAACCACAAGTATTCACTGGTTTATCCTCCAATCCCCCTGAAGGGGGTTTTGTCTTGCCGATTATAACAAAGCGACATTTAAAAATATTTCTATGAATTTTTTTTTCATATTGGGATTTGCGGGTTTAAATATAATAATTTAAATAATACTAAGCGTAATATAAATTTTATTATTTCTGAGTATTAAGTATTACCTGGCGGTGCATGAAACAAATCCCAGTAAAATTATTCAAATTTTCTTTCACTTTCTCAAAAAGTTCTTGATTATTACATTTCGGCCTCCCTTGTAAGAATTGCAATTAATGCTTTATTAAATTGTCGGGAAAATTTCCTTGCCCAAGGGGTTTCGCGTCTTCTCCGTTTTACAACTACAGCCACACTAATAAATTTCTCCAAGAGATAAATCAGACCCGAAAGAAAAATTACCCCGCTGCTAAATAAATTAATTCCCATTCGAGAGGTCCTTAATTGTATCCAGAGACACAGGTAAACTGAAATTTGGGATTTAACTATGGATTAAGTTGGATTTGGATAAACCGCTTGACCTCATATAGGGTTGTCTCGGTTGAAAATTTCAGTTTTAAAATTGGTTTCTCTCTAATCACATAAACATAATACATAAACTAAAAACAACAACACGCAAATTTTATTTACAAAAGATTACTAGCACTGATCGCAAAATTCTAATTTGAAGCTTGCTACCATGGTCGCCCCTAGAGTACATTTCAAGGGGGGGGGGGGTACGGTAGTGAGACATTAAGACCGCTCAAAACAAGAATCAAGAAACACATAAATAATATGCTAAAGGATAAGACCGGAAAATCGTGCGGCTGACCATGCCTAGACACACGGCCGATATACCGTATTGGCAAATTCGTATCTAGGGTGCGAAATATCTAATGGAACCAAGAGAGAAGGCACATATGGGCAAAACCTTCAGTTAAATAGAGACACCTAACCACTCTCCTACAATTCTGAAAGGGGGGATATGTGCGTGGTGTGGCCGAGTCGCCGTATCGATCGCTCTCGTGACTGCTTCGACCGCGTGTTCTAAAGAATGGATGGTGGGAGGTAGGGGATAGCGTATTCTCTGTTAAACGTGTTAAACACTACTAATAATCTCTGTCTGATGTGTTTATATCGGCACCCTAGATTTGAGATTGCCAATACGGTATAAGCTGGACAGAAGCTAAAAGCCTGCATAAAGCCCTCACTGGATATAAGAAATATCTGGAAACCTTTATTAAACAGATGTAATCTTATAATAATACAGCGCACGAATTGAACGCATGACTGCATCCATCTCAGTTATGCTCCAGTGCACCTAGCTAGTATAAATAGAGCTGTTACTGTACTTATTTGGTATTTACCTAAAGATTGAAAAGTTGAAACGTTGTGATTTAAAACAAATAAAGATAATGCTAGTCCAAAACTCTTCTATCATTCAAGGAACATCATTGTCTCTAACCTTAAAAAATTATTTATATCAGTCCGACCATCAATCTTTGAAATTTTCCTTAACGCAAGACTGTTAGTCTGATTGATCGTGTAGGGGCTGCAATTAAAACGATCATTAACTAGCGAAATTTTTCAACATAAATATTATACAAAACAAACATGTCAATAAATTTTAATTAATTATTTTTATTTTAAATGTTAAGTTAGGTGCGAAAATAGACAAGGGAATGTAAAAACAAAGCTATGAAGCCCGTCTCTGGAAAGAAAATTGACGCGGATCGATTAACACATTTCAAATAATATAAAATAGTTCAGAAATACCATTATCTAGTACAAAAGAAAGTCCATAGGCGATATAACTGGTAGTTCTAATCGTATCCTAAATTAGAGGTTTGGTAATAGCATCATTATCGACCGCAATCACCCAGGTGATTCGTCTTTGCCATACGAACCTCGTCATTTTAGCGAATTTTAAGATATTAGCAATCCTAACTGAAAAGAAAATGATGAGTATGAGGATATGTTACACTATGTAAAACCTTTTTTTATTGCTGGGGTTGGCAGGGGAGCCAGTATAGTTAGGCCTATAAGGCCCATTATATTCCCTATCGTCTGGATAATGTCAGCCAGACGGGACCTACAGCTTAACGTGGAATCCGAACCACGTGTATACACTAGTTATCATTTTTACACCCCCAGAGGTCCATGACGCCCTTCTCGGTCCTGATATTAGGAATCCCTAGTAGCATACTGCATCCACTAAATTTCAAACATACTTTTTTCATTATGCGTATGCCCATTCCGGGGATCGAATCCAGACCATCTCGATCGAAAACCTTGTTTTAAAGAAGAATTAGAAAATTATATACAAATAGCCAAGATTTTATAGCTACTGGACGTATGTATGACTGCTTATATTACTACAATTTCAACAAGAGAAAAATCTAAAGAAACACGAAACTGTAATAATATATTATTCTGGTATTCAAATATTAGGTTATACTGTCTCTGCTGGAGCATCACAGACATAATTTTTACCCACTTTAAGAAACTATTAAATGGGAAATACGTCGTATTTTTAAAAGTAAAAATCCCCGTAGAATTAAAGTTAAGACTTAACTCAAATTAAGGAAATGTTATATGAACCTATGAGCTTAAGTTTTAAATGACACGTATAAAACACATTGGGGGAAATAAATATTTAGTTTCACAAAGGAGGTCTAAAATTAAAGCTGTTTTAATTTGATAATAAAGGGTTTAACGTAATAAATCTGAGAATAAGGGTGCCGTGCTTCGTACAGTTAATAATTCTTTTGGGTTATTTGCGAACCGATCTAAAGTGTTGAGTACTTGTAGTACTTGAAATTGGTATTTTAGTACTTAAATTTTGGAAGAAAATATACTTAGTTATATTATAGGAATTGTAATCCCGAAGTACATAAACAACCCGAGATTTTAGGTATTCCTTTATGTAAGCCCGCGATCTTGGGATCGGAAAAGAATGATAACGATGGTGACTTTCATCTTCGACCTGCAGCAGTTAACTGAGGAATTACTGCTTTTAACCTTGAACACAACGCGCCGCGTGTATTTTAAGTCTACGACTGCTTCTCAGGTTGAAAATGTTTGTTTAGGAATAAGACTCTGAATTTGCTCAATAACATTTTTGGTAATATCGTGAAGGGAGATTTCTTTTCGATCCCGGGATTACATTTCTATTTTTTTGGAATTGTAATCCCTACTTGGATATTATTGCCCTTGACTTCGCGTCGGGTATCAAACTATCCACGGGCGGAAAATAACTATGTTCCCATGACAATAGTATTTTACGTTACAAGGCCGGTAGGTGACTTATTACAGTACGAGTTGGTTTACGGACGAGGCGACGTAGGAGCCGAGTCTGGAATATAAACGAGTGCTGTAATAACACCTAACGGACGTGTGTCGTATGATATTTTATTACATCTTGTCTTTATAATCCTTTTTAAAAAGAATAAACAAATAGGTCATATTACCTGTTAAGTGACAACTTGTCAAAGATCGAAAGTAGCCAGTCATTGTTTCTAAAATCATACCATTGTTGCTAGGGGCAACCTGTTACAGTATCTGATACTGTAATCTTCTATTTACCGGCCGCAAATGAGTACAGGGTAAGTAATATTACTGGACAGGATGAAATAAAAAGATATAATCGTGCTTGAGCTAACACAACTATAAATATGGAGAACTAAACCTGAACTTTACTTATTGTACATTTTTTGTTAAAAAGTATGTAATCACGCTTTTTCAAAATTTATACGGTTTATGTTTTCAGCACCGAGGCCGGGGCTTTAGCGTTTCATTTTTCAATATGACTCGCCAAATTAAGAAAAGTTTTCCTAGTAAATAAAACCGAAAGAAAAATGTTTCTAGCAAAACAGCAACCCGTGTTGCGGTGCGGAGCTTTAAATTAAAATTGGTTACTCGGTGTAAAAAATGTTTTTCTGTAGATGAATAAAAATTAAATTATAATAAATTTGGCGGGAGAGATGGCAGAAAAAGTTAAATTACTTTTAAATATACAGTAATTAACTAGAATGTTATTTCTATTAATATGTTCATTTAAAAGCAAAATAATATAATGAGAGTCCAGAGAGCGACAGCATGAAACCCTTTATTTGTCTCTTATCATATGTCTTATGTCTCCTTGTCTCGATCTACCTTGTTAAAGACCGAGACACTAGTTTCTGACCAACGAACTATACATTTTGTACAACTTGTAACAACAATAACAAATGTAAGTTTATTTATCCAATTAAAATCAAGGTGACTTCATATCCCTTAAAAAACATATCGAAATTTCATTGCTTCTATTTCTGACTTGAAATTTTAGTCTGAGTTAGTTTATTTAATATTTATAAATAACAAAAGATAAATAAGATTCAAGAAGTAGTCCATACTCACAGTGGTTAATAATTATATGATAGGAATAAAAGTCGGTCTAAACCACAATATCTTTAATGAGAAAATATGTTTATGGGTAATTTACATGGATAAAAGAAGAGAACATGTTTCGACCTTAGAAAAGGTCATCATCAGCTCTAACTAGAAAAGTTTCGTAGACAAGCTAGTACATTAGTGCAAAAATGGTGATGTAGAAATTAAAGCATAAAATTTAAACAGGGGTAGAGGTTTTTAAAGCATAATATTATCAGACCTAGTCTGAAAAATATGGGGGTGGAAAGAATGAGTGGTAGAAAATATTGGAAACCCTTTGTTACCCAACCAAGGGTGAACAAAGGGTTTCCAATATTTTCTACCACTCATTCTGTCCACCCCCATATTTTTCAGACTAGGTCTGATAATATTATGCTTTAAAAACCTCTACCCCTGTTTAAATTTTATGCTTTAATTTCTACATCACCATTTTTGCACTAATGTACTAGCTTGTCTACGAAACTTTTCTAGTTAGAGCTGATGATGACCTTTTCTAAGGTCGAAACATGTTCTCTTCTTTTATCCATGTAAATTACCCATAAACATATTTTCTCATTAAAGATATTGTGGTTTAGACCGACTTTTATTCCTATCAAAAGATAAATAGTTTAAAAATCATTTATCGCCAACCGACAGTAAAGCTGTACATTATCAGAGTGATTTCCGGCAGTAAACGAACGCTTTATTTTATCTGCCGCATATGCGGCAGATAAAGCATTACCCTGCCATTTCTCATAGTAAGTGATGGGTGCTTTGGAATACGCACGTGATCGGCCAAAATTTTCTGATGTGTCAAATTTAGGCCAAAATGGGTTTTTTTGTCATCGAATTGTAAAGCTATTTTAACCTTTCGAGCTTGAATATGGGATGAAATAGGTAGTATAAAACTTCTACTTTACATTTTGACCAAATATAAGGTAAGAACTATTAAATATTTTACGCAGACCCGATTCTAAAATAGGTCTACAGCTCGTCTTTTCTATTAATTTAACATGGGAAAAAACATCTATTTACTTAGAGCGGTTACATATAACGGTGATGAACGGTTGGCGATAAAATTTTGTATGCACCACGTCAGTAAAGTGTCTTTATCGACTCGCCTGTTATTCGCCTCGCTCGCTTCGCTCGCTCATCTCATAATTTCAGACTCGTCCGATAAAGAATCACTTTACTGCCTTGGTACATAAATAACTATTAAAATAACTTACAGGAAATGTGAATTTTATTTATCGTAATGGTACGGGATTTTTCCCTAAATTTGATTTCGAACCTGTCGTATAGAGTATAGAGCACGTTTCATTAAAACTTATAGGAAAACCACAGAAAATGTGTTCTTAAAACTTTGCTAGTTTGAATTCCTTGATGGGCCCCTTTAACTAAAATATCACTTTGACATATCTTAAATGATAAGTGCCGTCATCTCTTCCCAAATGTAATATGACGTCATCCTAAATACGCGACCTAAATTGTATATTATTGCCATAGTAGCTAATGCCGAACGTAGCCAACGTCCAAGAGTGTGACTTTGAAAACTGACGTATGTAATAGGACAGATGACACATGCCTGGGCACTGTTGGCGCATGCGTAGAATCTAGGGAGGAAAGTAGCGCAAAAGTCTCTATCTAGCCCTACTCACCAGACGTAGCTGTCAACATTGTTGTTATTTTTTTTTATATAGCAGGTAAAACGTCTAAACTGAATAGCTTTTGAGAAATTAGCAATGCGAAATAATATACTTAGCATTTTGACTGGCTGTAAGCACCTTAACCATGCATCGTAAAAAATACTGCTTTCATATTCCTATCTTAATTTTTATATTCTACTTAATAAATTAAATTCCGGTGTACTTTCGGATTTCCGGTTAAACAAGCATTTTTCTAAATTTCTAGTATTCTTGTTGTGGTTAATTCTAATTTAAATTTTTGCACACAAATAATCGTTTTTTTAGTAGAAATTATGAATAAAACAATCTATATAAAGTTCGCGTCCTAATTCAAATTCCATAATATTGTATTGTCTATGGGTTAGAGGGGTCGGCAACCTTTTAACATAGAGGTGCCCATGTGCAATTTCGAACAAAGCCAAAGTGCCACTATCAGTAAACATTTTTTCAAGTGACTTCTAAAAAAAAGATGGTCCGCATCAGCTACGCAAAAGACAACAAGCCCGAACAAAAGTAATGGGACTAGAAAACAAAAAGGTCTTCTGTCCTACCCAAAACATCACAGTTCACGAAAACGTAACAGATTGCTTAAAGGCGTAACAGATCCTTTACAAACGTTACAATTGTATTAGATCGGCAACACTGGCCACTATACAAAACTGTATAATTTTTATACAGAATAATGTATAAAATTGTTAAAAGTAATAAGACGTGCCATTGTAAACTGCTAAGCTTGCCAAATCTGGCACGCGTGCCATAGGTTGCCGACCTCTGGGTTAGAGTCTAGTCGAAAATCTTGTGTAACTATTTTGTAATTTTTGTTTGTCTTAAAAATTTATATTTTTATGATATAGGACACCACCATGCATAGTCTAAACCACTTAAAACAATAGAACTTACGGTTCTTAATCTTGTAATAGATTTCGGCCATATAAACCTAAGTTTATAAATACATTGAAAGAGCGTGATTTTGATATGTCTAGATTTTTCGTTTTGGTATCAGGGGCAATATGAAGACGATTTTCTTTTTTCATATACAATTCTATGGACAGATGAACCCACCTTCTCTTCGAATGGTACCGTAAGCTCGCAAAATTGTCGATGGTAGTCTCAAGAAAATCCCAACTTTACAACTGAATGTCGCGACCAGTATCATTTTAAAACCAATGTATGGTGTGGGATGCTAAAAAATCAACTTATTGGACCATATTTCTTTAGAGAAAATTTAACTGGTGAAATGTACCTGACTTTTCTAATTAACGAAATTACCGAAGTTTTGGATAACATGCCCTTACACAATAGATCTGACTTATGGTATCAGCTTGATGGTGCACCCATACATCAAACAGCAGGAGTAAAAGAACGCACAAACGAATTGTTTCAACACAGAGTTATTGGGACGCGATAAGGAATCTTATTGGCCACCTAGATCGCCTGACATAATACCACTAGACTTTTTCTTATGGGGTTATCTTAAACAGAAAGTTTATAAGTATAGACCTTTTCGAAATATCCAACATTTGAAAGATACGATTAGACAGTGTTGTGCCGAGGTAAAACAAAGTTTTATTAAAAATGCTGTCAAAGACGTTTGTAGACGAACGACTGTTTGTATTAGGCAAGAACGACGTTAAATGTGATATTTATATGAAATAAATATTTTTTGTTAATGTATTAACTATCGAAAAGATGGAACAACAATGACTTTTTTTGGATAAAATTGTTAAATTATGAAAACTTTGCACCACCTGTGTCAAATTTTTCTTGCTTCTAATTTTGCATAAAATGCATCCCATAAGAAAAATTAGCATGAAAACGAAATTAAAATAAGAGTATGGTATGAACGAATAGTTTAATATCCATAAAATCAACTTTCAATATGAAAAAAACATATTAATTCGAAAATGGCAAAAAATTTAACTTTGTCTTAGAGATCTCAAAACTTTGTACATAAGCCTAAAAGTACACCAGAAACAACTTTTTCCTATAACATTTTTGGAAATTCGTTAAAATAATGCCATTTTTCTGCATTTTATTAATACAATGTCATTTTTGACAGGTACTGGATGACAGTTGCTTACCATTGAATACATAAGTTTTATTATTTTTTGAAGCAAAAACGATTACCGATATTTAAATTCAATAAACTTAATTAATAAAAAAAAAGTTCCATATGGCGCGAACTTTAATGGTGACACTGTATATATCCCCGCATTCACATGAAAAATCATTTTTTAAATGGTTTTGTACCTGGTGCCATAGGTTACGGGTCAAAATCGGGGTGTATGACTGCTCCATTATTTGTCAAATTATTAGAACACATACAAAAACATACCCAGAGCAGTCCAACCCATCCCATAATTTTGTGCCCATCAACGGACAAATCTTTTCTAATATAGACTTCTTTCGAGCATACGCTACAGACCGTCCAAACTCACAACCTGAAGAAAACGAAAATTCTGAAAAACTCGCCACTATTATCGATCTCAGCTATAAATCACAGTCGGACGACCAGAATGTCACCTACGCTGACATTACTCCATCTGAACCAGATAATGTGCTTATAAATCAGGCATCTACCTCCAACCATTTATTCACAGCTTCTTGAAGCAACGAAGATGTAACAGCAATGATGCGTTCAATAATTAATGAAATTGTGAATGAAGCAACAAAGCCATGAATCAATATTGTTTCAATGCACATCTTGAAGCCGTCAGATATAAAACCGTATCCAAAAGCACTGCCTCAATTGAAAATAATAAAAAATTTAAGTTTATAATAAGCCAACTCTCGGTTTATTGCCATTATATGACCTTCCGATTGGAGAGTGTGTACCTTCTTCCGCACCCCACGAGATGTCTGATCTCATCCCACCTGGTTACTGGCGTGAATGGGGTGGATTGGAAGATGATACATTTTACACTCTTCCCTGCATTCTTAAACCTGCTAAATTTCGTACATACTTTTTTTTATTGTATTTATGCCCACTCTGAGGATCGAACTCGGACCGCCATGGTCGAATGCCAGTAACTCACCTCTAAGCCACTGCCACCTAAAATCATGGTTAAATTATATGAAAATTTTAAAATGTGTGGTTTTTGCTACAAAGTTTCTGTGAAATATTTTTTACATAAATTCTGTCCAAGACGGTTTGTACTTACATGCCAGACAGCCGTTGTCGTAATTTAGTAATCATAAAATTTTACCGAACCTCGTCATTATTTAACGCTTTCTTCGAGCATAATACCGCCGTTTGAATTCGTAACACGAACTTGGACCCATTAGACGTCGATAGCGAATTTTCACCGGGAAAATGGCCCGTAAAACTCGTATTTAGGTGAGTAAATGTCGCGTAGTCCAGAACGTGCTGCATATATTGATTGTTTTATTGGTACTCGTAAGTTATATAAGATAGCAATGGGCCTTTTCACTAAATTTTGATTTTGACCCTGTCGTGTTGAGCACGAAAACATTTTCTGATATTTCAGTATTTAATTTGTTCATATAAGTATTTACCAATCACATAATAAGCAGTTTTTGGGAACCAACAAAATCCTGCTATTCGATTTTTCAGACGCTAAGATTTCAGCAACCATTGATTTGCTTCGTTAGAAAGAATGATACTTGCTGCTCAATATGAAACAGGTATTTACCAAATTGTTTTAGTTTTAGAGAACTTTGCCTTAGAAATATCATTTAGCGGGATTTTATTGGTTGGCAAAACCTGGCTATTAAATAAAGAAAACACGCTCTCTAATTAGGACACGTGAAATAACTTGCCCACCGACATGGTGCAACTAGGGGGGGGGGGGGGGGATGCTGAGCTGCACCCCCTCCGGTTTTTATAAATAGGTTGAATTACCTATTACCGAGCATTGTTTTTTAAAAGTGCTGGTAAACTGTGCTCGGAACGCTTTTTCAAGTTCTTTGAAGGCATGTACTGCTCAGCTCTTATAGAGATTAGATATCGGATGTATATTTTCATATTTATTGGTTTGTGTTCTTATTTTAAATGAAAAACAAGTAAAAAAGAACAATATTTTATAGTATTTTTCTATTATATACTTTCCATCTAGTAGCAAAGGTGTGTGGTATAAGTAAGGCCAAATGTAATAAAATATTTTTCTCCACGACCATTACTGAATGCAATAATTCCAAAATCGTTTTTGATAATAGAATGTACAAATTCTCGCTCTTGAGTTGGAATATTTATTCTGAAACACTTGCTTCTTATGCGTTTTGCGCGTATTTTCATTCCATAACAAGATACGGAATGAATATTCTGTAATTGGTCTAAACGACATAAGTTGCAATGAATTTCGAAACTGTCAATGTCAGCAGACAAATTTTAGTGCAAGTCAAAATATGAGTGAAAAATCGGATGAATCAGATATGGAACTGGATAATACTCCACCTGAAATTACAAATATTGCGAATAGTATTTTTGGTCATGGAGAAAATATAGTCTGCTACTCAGTTAGAATGAAAATTCAATACTCGTAGTTTCTCACGCTCGCTACGCTCGCGTTCGGAATCCTCCACTCGGGTCAAATTTTCATTCCAACCTCGTTACAGTATTTACTATTACAATAAAAAATCAATTACAAAAAATAGTGCAGAAAAAAAACGACAACACACCCGAACAAACCCGAAATCTAAACTCTATACAAAACGTCACTTTAGGAAGGAATACGTCCCAAAATACATTATTTTTAAAAAAATTCTGGCGTGGTCACCGTCTAAAAGATATTTACTTTATTTTTAACATGACGTCTCCCACTTTACGTTGGTGCTTGCCGTTTACTGTTTTCAGCTATACAGTGGATGGAATAGGGCCGTCCTATATCGTTAATTTTACTCGTTCATCGGAAAGGAGCTGCCTCAGAGAATTCGGTACCAAGCCACAACCGCGCGTAAAATATGAGGGCTCGTGGATTAGTAGGCAACGAAGGTGCAGTGTGGGCAGTGTTGCTAATCTTTCTGAATTATTGGTAGATCTACCAAATTTATTTATTGTATCCCGATGAATAAAACAATAAACATGATGAAATAAAATTATGGTATTTTTGGCAGGCGGTAGGGGGGTACGCGGCTAAGCGGCCCCAAGGAGGAGTCGCCACTGTTTAATATTATTAAATATAGTATACTTATTTACCTATTTATTTATTTGTTTACAAACTATACAGTAAATCCAATTATAGAGTAGGATAGTTGACAGAGAGTAGAAAAAAACTAAAATACCTTATTTAACATTTTCCTAAGTCGAACTTTACTAATATTAAACAAATCACATTGGTTTTGTATTTGATTATATATCTTGCACATTTGCGTAATGGATGAATTCCTATAGTAATTTGTACGAGCGTTATCAACATACAATGTCAGAGGACTTCTTGTTCTGTAAGATGGTACATAAAAATGTAAACAAGGTAACAGGATAGTGTCATCAACTAAGTGATTTACTATCTTGTGCAAAAAAAGAACAGAAGCTATTTTCCTTCGATTCTCTAAGCTCTTGAGATTGAACGCTATCATAACATCCATTTTGGGTATATGCCTCTGATATACTCCATTTTCTTTATAATAGATATATCATAAAAATTTATTTTGAATCTTTTCCATGGCATATTTATGGTTTTTATAGTATGGACTCTATACAATTGAGCAATATTCTAAAACACTTCTTACAGACGCAACATATAGAACTTTTAAATATTTTATACTTGTAATCAGTCTGCAATTTCTAACCACAAATCCATACATTCTAGAAGCTTTTTAGTTTTAAAAGTTAATTGAGAATCAAAAATGATTCCAAGATCCCGCATCTCTTAATCTCGGTAACCCGTTCCATCAATTAAATATTCATACTGTACCGTAAAACGGGGTTACTTTGGCAGATTTTGGGACATTTTTGACAATAAATCTAAAACCTTGGCCAATAATCCACAAGAAAAAATCTCATTGTAACAAACATCAATAAGGCTGTAAATACTGAAAATTTGAATGAAAAATATTGAGAAGTTACTTAGATAAAAATTTGTTTAGAGGCTGCCAAAGTAGGCACACGTTTGGGATAACTTTGGCAGGATATGTTATTTGCTTAAAATGCAAAAGTAGACTGCTCTAAAAGTCTTCTTTGGCACCGTTTTAAATTTTACATTGGCCCTCCATTCGTCCAATTTTCATAAAGATTTCCAGCCTTATACACGACCATTGGTGGCAACAGAACACCATTAGCACTTCCACTAACCATAATACTAACAGCAGATTTCGAGTGTTGCTGAACTCTTTCAACTCGTCGAGTTCCTCTGGATACAATAACTTTTTTGGCACCGGGATCGTCCTGGATGTTAGTCTCGTCATAATTAATAACCAAGGCAGGATTTGCATCTCTCAAAACTGCTTCAATATTTGTGAAAAACTCATTAAGTTCTTGTGATTCTACAGCTGCACAAGCACGTTTTATATTTAAAGCTAAGCGGACACTTAAATCATTTCTTAATATGAAATGCTGAACAAAATCGGGTCCAGGTGTATTGTTACGAAATTCTTTCATCTTGCGTCCTCGTTTTTCGAGATATTTGTGTAACACTTCACGTATATCCACCTTTGTTAAGGGAAAGCCCCAATTGCTGACCGTCGTCAGAGTATGTTTTAATACCTGCTCTTCCTCTTGGGTAAATACTATCGGATGACCTACTGTCTTGGTGTGCCTACCAAACAACTTATTCTGAAGGGTTCCACGGGAGTATTTGAATTGGCGACTAGCCTGGGCTTGGGACACCCCCCTCGTATGGCTGCTAACGCTTGTTCTAATTGCTGGGGGGTGTAATTACTGTATGTACGGCCCCCAATTTTCTTATTGTAGTGGCGCGGCATTTTTCTAGCAGTTTAGACCTGTAACAAGGAAAGGAACCTGCAAATCCGCGAAAAAAAAAAGAAAGAAAAAAAAACAAAGCAAATGACTCATGTGCCAAAGTTACCCCCGGTGCCAAAGTAACCCCGTTTTACGGTACTTAACTATATGTATAATAGCGTCACAAAATAAGAATAATGGTCTTTCAATAGATAAAACGAATAATATTTATATTACAATTTTTTATTAAGTTGTAAATACAGAATCGGCCTATTACAGACACTCTGTAAACAAAAGAATTAGGGAAAAATGAGCCGATAAGCAAAAAATTTCTGCGTGACCTTTCTTAACGATTAGTATTATCCTTGGTCGAGTGACATGCTCTGTTTTCATGGTCGATTTAAGTCCTGCAAAGGGTTTTCTCGAGCAGTTGGGGATTTATTGACCGCAGAGCAGTATTCCTCGACAAAAACGAGAATTTATGGGACAGAAAACATGTTTAAATTCTTCTGCCTCAATTTATATGTGTATAAATGTTTAAACGAATGATAACTTTAAGAATTTTCAATAAAATTTTTAGTGTTTAATGTATTCCCTCGTGCAATATAAATTGCATGTTCATGTACTAAATTCTCTTCAATTTATTATTGAGATCAAGTTATATTATATTAGAACATCAAGAAATATTCAAATATAAACTGCTTACTTCTATCTATCTTTAAGGGTTTTAAAATATAAAATATATTTGTTTAAAGGTGTCATACAAAAATGTTTCTTGACTGATCGAAGAGTTTTTGACTTGCATTATTTTTATTTGATCTAAGAAGACTAGCACAATGATCGTCAATACAGAATTCAGCTAGATAGATAGAAAAAACTGTGTCTACCAGATCCTCTGTGAATAGGACCTTCAGACGTTTTTCCAGCAAACACAAATTGGAAAATTTTCATAAACAAGCAATCGTAACACAGTAAATTGTAAAGTCCAGACTAACAGCCAAATTCTTTCATGGCAGTGAATGGGTTACTGGAACTGTCCGATATGACTTAAACAAAAAGTAATTTAAATTTACCAAGAGCCATCAATAGTCCCATTGAGGCACAGCCCCAATGCTTGTCCTGGTCAGCCACCAGCGTTCTAATAAAAAGTATAATCGTATGTTTGTAGTGTGTGGCATTACAAAATGCCTTAATACTATATAATGTATAGAATACTTAGTCGTATGATTAAATGAGATGTGAAACATACTTAATAGATATTTTGAAATGAAAATGGCTCTAAGACCCCTAGAAGTAAAAATCAAAGAACACAGAAAGAATACACTAAAAAGAGAGAGAGAGAGAAAAATAAGGTGCTGCTGAATGCCTGGATGCACGACCATCATAGCAGGTGGGCAAAAGCCAAAATCCTGCTGAATCATACTGGAGAAAGTTCAAAGAATCTGCTACTATACACCAGAACCTAGGTTGTCTTATTAAGCCCTCTTTGGTTAATATCCGCAAATCTTTTCTAACTAAATATAATTTAAGCATAATACCTCGCACGAGTTAAACGCATGACTGCAGTTACTATACTTATTTAGCAGTATTTACCTGAAGATGACTGGAGATACTAAACAGGCGAAACAAACCAACTTGGTGTTAAAATAACACACAACAATAATTATTAAATACTCTAAGAAAGAGTAACATTAACACTGCTCGGTGGTAAAAAGAGAATGAAAGTTTCTCCCATATAGTGCGACGTTCATTACTTACGTCATTTAAACTTAGTTTAAACATGATTTGATGGTAATTTGTGTTTTCTAACTTAGCTGGTATATTATACAGGGTCCTGCGCCTCACCTCCCGTCTTCTGTAGCTCACTTATTAATAAAGTTAGGATTTTGATATTATGCAGACTTTACCTGTATCCGAGGGCGCATTTCAGGAAAATATTTTTGTTTATACAGGGTGTTCCAAAAAAGTGTGACGTCATAAGGATATGTTTTTTTAGATGACATGCCATATATTTTCTTACTTATTTGGTTGCATCTTGTAGTTGACCACATATCCCTAAAATTTTAATTAAATCGGTTCAGTATTATAGGCGAAAAAAAAATAAAAACTAAAAAAAAATCAGTCTTGCACCACTGGTTTTAAAAATTAATAAAAAATAAAAATAATGCCTCGTTATTAAAATTCTACAAAGGTACTTAATAAGTAGGGTCCTAAAGTCTCGCTAACCAAGTTTGATTAATACGAATTGTACAGGGTGTCCAAAATTTAGTGTTAAACTTTGCAAACTTTAAAGCAATTTATTTTTCTTATTTCAAATTGAAACCCCTGTATATTATTATGTCATTCGATGCAGAATTACAATTTAAACATTTGTTCTAATTACAACCCTATCGCAATTTCTAACGCATTAAGACTTATTTACAGAAAACTCGTTTTATCAACCTTTCCCCAAGTCATTATCATATAATAAAATATCAAAGGTGGCTTTGAAAAACAATTTATTGGTATAAAAGTGTATTAAAGTGACAAAAGCCTATTTTGACTTTAGTTATTTTATAGTTTCAAATATTATTAGATTAGTATTAATTATTTAAGCTATATTATTTTTTGTGATGGAATACAACCAAGAAAAGCTCGTAGATATGAATTTTTATTTGTCCTTTTAGTAAACTTTAATATCATTAAATTGTTTTTCAAAGCCACCTTTGATATTTATTATATAATAATGACTGGTGGAATAATTGAAATGAGTTTTCTGCAAATAAGTCTAAATGCATTAGAAATTGCGATAGCGTTGTAATTAGAATAAATGTTTGAATTTTAATTCTGCATCGAATGACATAACAATATACAGGGGTTTGACACTAAACTTTGGACACCCTGTACAATTCGGAGTAATCAAACTTGGTTAACGAAACTGTGAGACCTTATTTATTAAGTACCTTTGTATAATTTTATTAACGAGACATTATTTTTAATTTTTCGTAATTTTTAAAACCAGTGGTGCAAAACTGATTTTTTTTAGTTTTTATTTTTTTTCGCCTATAATACTGAACCGATTTCATTAAAATATTAGGGGTATGTAGGCAAGTACAAGATGCATCCAAATAAGTAAGAAAATATATGGCATGTAATCTAAAAAAACATATCCTTATGACGTCACACTTTTTTGGAACACCCTTTATAAACAAAAATATTTTCCTGAAATGCACCCTAGGATACAGGTAAAGCCTGCAAAACGTCATAATCCTAACTTAATTAATAAGTGAGCTACAGAAGACGGGAGGTGAGGCGCAGGACCCTGTATATGCCACCATGTTAAATTGTAATGGGTTTTAGCTGCAATAAAAAATCTCTCACTATCATCAATTTTAAAAAAATACTTTGATATGTTGATTTTTCGCTAATTCTAATTTATACTTTATCGCAACTGACAAAAAATATACTGTCGTTTATTAATCATGTTTTAGTTTATTTCTTACCACAAACGTATGTAAAGGAACAAATATGTGGCAACTCCCTTGGTGTTATGTTCATTTTTACTTTCTCATCGGTGTAAAATAACTCTATTCAGATTGCTTTGGGGTAAATCTGTTATCCACAACATGTGGTGTTTATATTAACACCATTTAGTGTTACTTATGAACACCGCTTAGGGTAGCTAAATAACACCATTAAAATGTTTATCTGTGTATTCAACTAGCATAAGATTCTCGCCGTAGGCGAGTTTCATCAAGTTTATCCAGGTGAATAACAGCCATTATATGCTTAAACTTTATAATAATTAATAAATTGAATATCTTTTTTAAGTTTGAGATTAAAACTCGATGCACTTCGACTTTTCATAGCTTTAATTTCTTTTTGATAATAAGTACAAAATCGTAGTGCAAATTCAAGTTATTTAGTCCGATAAAAACAGCTAAGTCCATTCTATTTTTGAGGGTATATTTTTTTAAGATTTTTTAAAATCTTTGACACATCACTTATGAAATTAAGGATAGGACTCACTTTTGTAGCATTGTCGCTTGCCGAAATTTGCTAATTCTTTTTAGATCTTGAACATATTTTAAATTATGGAGATCCACCTAGTAAAGGCAGAGTCTATTCAAGATTTTGATATATAATTTTTTGTCAAATTGACGGGAGGTTTTCTTGCTGTATTTTAGTTATCATAAAATAACCATCACTTTTTATATAAGGATGAATAAAAGTACCCTGAAAAATACGCCATAGAACTACAGATTACTGATATCTGGGTACAAAATACTTACCACGCAAATTCTGCCCCCCTTGACCAATTTTTTTTATTGAAAAAATAAATATGATATATATAACTTTTCGCGTGCTCTCAAGGACTTTATTTTATGCCAGTGTGTGTGACCTTTCTGGGGTATAAATTCTAACCCTACAAAGCCTTATTTTAGACACGCGTTTTATTTTTATGTTTAATGTAGGCCTCGAGAAAGTGTTTTTCAGGTCATAGCGCGAGTTTATCGACCTTGCTGCAAAAATAAAAATTTAGGAGTGTTGTGTGACGTTTGATCAAATACACAGTGTTATAACAAATTGAAAATACAATTTTTTATGGTAGAAGGTAAGTGATGTCCAATATTATTAAAATTAAATTCAAATATTGTTTACTGGACTTAATATGTTTAGATTTTTTACAAAACATTATATAAGTTCTACAAATCGTCTGTAAAGTTCAATTTCATTTTGGGAGTAATTGAACTGAGTTATTAAAAAACGATATGAAGTTTTGGTCAAAACAGTATTTATTTTACTTTTTTATTAAGTTTTTGAATTTTATTTCTTATCAGATACAGTTAAAAAAATAAATATTTTATATTTCTTTTTTATATAGGTATAGTACAGGGTGCTATCAAATCGCTGGGTACAAGGAGATACGAAGATAGTTAAATTGAGACAACGTTGCGTATTTTGGAGCTTAATCATTTGATGAAAGACAATTGTAAATATTCCAAATACTTTCGGAAATATCTGAAAAAAAACATATTTTTAGTTTTGGTTTTTAAATTTTAGCGTCTATATTTTTTATGTTCTACAAGATGGCGATAAATATTTTTAAAATTCGACGTTTTGTTCTTTAGAAACCTTGAGGTTGGTTTGAAATACGGACTGAAATTTTAAATAAAGTTTTAGGGACTTCTAAGCTTTAGAAATTTAATACAATTTAAATGTTTTTGAAATTTTAACGTTTTGTTATCTAATAACACATTTTTTCAAATTATATTTTAATATCATTACGGTCCTGAACATTTAGAACCAAACTAAAAAAAATGTTTCTGATTTGAAGAACCCGTTCATTTTTACTCAAAGAGGCCTGACATTTGATATTTTGTAAGAAAAAAGACCCAAAGTTCGGCCCCAAATATTTTTATGCCTGTTTATTTTTGTTATCTATTTCGCCTTAAACTGGCGTCATTTAACTTTATAAACATTTAATTTTGAAATTGTTATTGAAACAAACATAAGCGCATTGCAGTAACATATAACTAGACTAACACTCCATTTACCTTTTTTTCACTGGCGAGCATTCATATTTTTTTGTTTTATAGTTTTTCGGTCTAGGTCTAAGGCAAAAACCATAGAACTTAAGATTTAATATGTTATATTACTAAAATACTAATAAAAAATAAAATTACTTCTCATGCTTTAAAAACCTACTTCTTAGAGTTTTGTTACGGTAAATCTTATTGAAATAATAAACCACCTAAACACCATACCTTCCTGTAATATAATTTTAATATTTAAGTAACCCTAAAAATAATTGCTAGGGCAGCAATAGTAAATAAAGGAAAATTTAAAATACTAATTAAGTGTTATTTGATGACAAAACGTTAAACATTTAAAAACCTGTAAATTTTATTATATTTATTTTATTATCCACCAGGGACTGGCGACAGTGGGGTAAAACGCACGTTTAGTGTATGTCGTTAAATATGTCGATATTAGGTAGTGAGCTAATATTTGTTCTCAATGTGGAAAGGTTTTTTGTGGAAATTTTCGGATTTTGGAAACTACTGTGAAGATATTTGTATTGCTGCAGACATTTAGCCGAGTACATCCAAGTTGCTAATAGTCAACTAACTGGTAAGCATATCATAATATTATATAAATTATCAGTATTTATCAGTTATTTATTTTCGACGCCTCTGTTTCTATATATATGCAATGAACACCCTATTTATTTGGTCCGTAACCACTTAAAACTCATCAAGAAGAGGTTAAATATCTGCAGCAGATCAATTTCAATGCCGTAATATTTTTTTACGTGCATCTTGTTCTTACTATTTTTCTTTCGCATATCTCTTCTGTGCGTCGTCAATCGGTTTTGTCTATTCCGCGTTATTTAAATATCCATAGATTCGTATTTTGCATATTAATTTGGCTAAACATCGTGGGTTTAAATAAATATTTTAGGAGTCTTTGATGTTTTTCAAACCAAAAAACTATTTGGATAATTTTTTGTGTATTCGATATTCTTGCTGTATATTGTTAAAACTGTCTGTCTATAAAGTATTTCTTTCTATTAACCATTTAATAGTATTTATTTGATAATTATTTTATGTGGGAATTGGGAAAGACCAAAATTTAAAATTTTTGAAATACGATAGTTCGGTCCTGACCACAAGTTTTGTTACGACCGAAAGTATCACAATATTTAAAAAAATCTATTATTTACTGATGACAAATGCAGGTGTTAACAAACGAGATCTAAATGTAAAACTGTCATAATTTAATAAAAGGGCGTTTACTATGACAAGGGTAAGAATGAGGTCGTTGAGTGTTGTACCGTATTTTTTTTTTGTTTTTCTCGAATTAAATTTTGATAAAGAAATATAATATTTACTCATCGTCCCCAAATAAATATAATTTCGATGACATATTCCAACAAAACAATTTTATTATTACTGGGATGATAAATTATTTATTTACAATAATATAGAGTAGTAAAGTTTAGTGCCCGTATAATAAAAATAAAGTTTTTAACGGCAGGCGGACAAAGTAGTGCATCTATCTTAATTAAAGTACACAGGAACGCCAAAGGTGATGGGTTCCCTGGGGCACAGGTAGACAGACAATGACAGGCTGTTTCGTTCTTGTTAGGACTCATTAGAAAGCCAACATTTTGCATTAAGTTGATTACTACAGATGGCGATACTAGGTTTTCATCATATATTTATTCATAAAAATATCTTGAAAGGATATTTTCGCTGTATTAGGAAGTGCTTACAGGTTCTAGCTTTCTGATGAGTCCTAAGAAGGACGAAACAGTCTCTCATTGTCTACCTGTGCCCCAGGAAAACCATTAACTTTGACGTCCCTGTATACTTTAATGCAAAAGATAGATGCACTTCTTTGTTCGCCGGACGCTAAAAACTTTCTTTCAATAATAATATATTTTAAAAGATTAATGTCGGGTTGCACAAATAAATTTAATAATCCTTTATAAAATACTGATTTATAAGCTCCATTCTTTGAAAAAGTATTAAGAAAAAAATTATGATTGTCTCGGGGTTGATCACAATTCATAACAGTAAACTCCTTCAAATGTGAAGGTAACATACAATTTTGAATTTTAATAATAAATATCAAAGCCAAAAATAATACTAAGTTTTTTACATTTAACTATTCTAATTATTTTAACATAACATTAATTTTAAGTTCAATTTGACGACGATAATTAGTGTAATTATTTTTAACAGTGTAATAGTATTAGGTAGATTTATTTAAAATAACACTTACCATTTTATTAACTTATTGATTGCATTGGATTTACCTAAAACAAAACAAAAACTTTAATTAAATAAATCAATTGATTAAAAAAAATATCGATATTAATTCGATAAAAACGTTTTTTCTAAATACTGAACAGCTGTACAGAATGGAGGGAGCACACAACTCTTGGGTACAATTTTTGTAAAAACAGGATATATTATTTACAACTTAAAAACATAAGGGGAGAATGTTTGGCAACAGCGTAGTTTTCTGTCTTTTTAGTTGGTCGTGAACTGGTGAGAAAGATTATAAAAACAATTGAAGAAAAATTCATTTCGTTGACAAACCTATAGACGAAATTAAACTGTAACATATTTATCGCTTGGGATAATTTCTTATATTTACACAAAATCACTATTTCTTACATTCGGTCTTCTGCAGAATAACAGACACAAAGTGATATATTTATTAATAAAAATTAACAATTTGTTTTCTTGACCATAGCTAGTTTAATTAAATTGTTCTGCCAAAACACACAGAAGAATAAAGAGTTTGTTCGATTTTTTTTTCTGCTTGCGTAAGAATTATCACTCCGAAAGTATCACAAACTAGCTGTAGAATTTGTTTTAAACAGTTAAAAAGGCGTTTGTGCATTAATATGAACTTTTATCGTTCGCTATGGTAAAGTTTTTCAAATTAATCGCCAAATTTTAAACTAGCAACACTGTTAACGTAGAAAGAGAATTGGCAATACTGCAAGTAGAACAACCTTAAAACCTGTAGTCAAAAATAGAATTATTTTTTTCTAAAAATCTTATAATTTCGTCTGTTTTATCGGGTTTTATAAACTCATCTTCATGTTTCACCATTTAAAAAAGATTTACCAGTTATTTTTCTATATCTGTTGCGTATAATAAAAGTTTTAAGGTCTCTCGGGGTTGGATCCCCGTTCAATATATATATATCAGAAAATATCGCGGTGGACAAATATTTGCATGGCAAATAATCAACCAAGGTTATTAAAAAAAGTTCATTTTGTAAGTATATATAGTATATTTTATGCATTAAATCTATTATACCTTCAATTATCGCATTATTTAGGAGAAACTTGCGTATACATAGACTTTGTGATAAATGTTATGTTTTAAATTAAAAAAGAACAAATTTTATCTGGCAGATTTACATATTTTTGAAGTATAATCTTAACCTCACTTCTGTCGAATGTCAGAAAATCTTTCGTAAAATTTACAACGTGTAAATTTGTTTTCTTTGTAATTGAGCACTGTGATTGGTCAGTTTCAAATCCTAACTAGGATTGATATGAAATCATATCCGTTCAGTTAGGCGGAATAGCCTACTTTTTCAATCACTTTAGGGTAAAGGAAACAGCAAATTTTCATGTAGGAGCAGAAAAAAGATAATACTATGTTTATCTTGCTCGAACGTGATTGTATTTCCTGACTGTTAAAATAGAAAATTTACAAATAATTAATAAAAATATTTATAATACGGATAGCGTGGTACCCTAGTGGGTACTTCGGTATGATCTATTTATTAACCTTAGTGAACCGCAAAATGTTGTTCCCTATACTAGATGTGTGGCCAAGCGTGTCTGGGTTGTTTTCTTAGTTCTATGATTTCACGTCCGATTGCTTTGTACTCTGCATTGGAGTTGACTCCTACAGGTGGCGATACTGTATATTTACCACTTATTTATTTCTTAAGTAAGTCTTAAAAACGCATTTTCGCTATTTCTAGAGTTGTGTATGGGTTTTTGCTTTCTGATGAGTCCTAATGTGAGTAATGAGTACGAGACTCGAGACAGCTGTCATTGTCTACCTGTGAACCCATTATTTTGACGTCCCTCGTCCCTGTATACTTTAATGAAAAAGACAGATGTTCACTTGCCGCCAACTTTTCTTTCTATAATAAATTAACAACAATTTTTGTCAGTTGTCAGTTGTCAGTCTTGTTAGGTTTTAGGTAAGTCTATAATAAACTCGTGTTATTATAACAAGGTGAACTTTAGGAATTTACCTTTCTAAATATTGTTATCATTTTGGTCTTTGACAAACAACAGTTTTGTGAATAATTATATTGTTTATCTTACTGAAGAGACACACTTCAAATGACGAAAACAATGGAATCTAGAACGCGGATATCAAATTTTGGCTATGTATTATTGTAGACATTGAATTATTATATGGGACAATCGCACAATGGAAGCCCCGATGTAGAAATTTATTGTATAACTTTCAGTTCTGATACTAAATGGTTTATAAGTGACATAAATGGCAAATTGTGTGGCATAGCGACTACATTTATTTATTACGTAACGGTTAATGCTAACATACCCGCTTTATCACTTGTGGTTATTGCTTTTGCCATGAGTTTTACTTTGTAATACGTTGGGTTACAGTTTTATTGTCAGTGTTTACATATCGTACAACAGCCGTTGGGTTTATGTTGCCATTAGTGTGAAATAATATAAAAAATGTAGATGTGCAATTCCAAAAACATTTTCAACTGATTTTCTAATTAGAAAGTTAAATTTAAACTGAAATTAAAGAATATAAAAAATTGTGTACGCAGAAATTATACGGAAAAAAAATACTAATCTTAAGTGTATTAATCTCAGTTTAAGACTCAGTTATCTTTGTATATACTTAAGCATAATTAGTCTTAAAAGAAGAATATAATATTCTTAAAAGCCAGAGCACGTTGTTTTACTTTAAAAGGATCAATGGTTCAATTAAGTATACACAGTGTCCCATCTATATTGGAAACAAGCTTATATTTTTGGTACGTCTAAATTGATTGTTTTGAATTTTGACTACGTATGATCCTAGAGCGCATTTTTCTATTGCTTGGTTGGTTGGTTGGTTTAAGGCTGGGGTCGGGCGTTCGGCCCAAGCTTCTTGCACTGCAGCCTAGTGGCTTATTGTGCTCCCCTATCTTTCTAGAAAAGGTTTGTTCCTTTTATAAGGTGCAGCAAATTCCTACCAAGTTTGTCATGTGGGAGGTTATCCCCACATTGGATATCTCCGAAGATTTTGAGTCTTCCTCGGGTCAGTGCTTCGCAGTTATATATGATATGTGAGGCGGTTTCGTCCTCATCGCCGCAAAGCCTGCATTCAATGGGACCATTGTAAATTCCTACTCGGCGTAGGTGTTTTCTTAAGCAGTGGCCTGTTAGTAGGCAGACCACTTGTTTTAGCTGGGTGCGCGTTAGAGGCATCATTCCAGTTGATAACTTTTTGGAGCGTTTCCCAATTGTGGCCCTCGCTTGGGTATGACCAGGTATCCTGTTCCATCGAGATAGGTGTTGTTGTTGTGCCCACCTGTCTGATGTTGCTCTGGTTGCCTGTTTTGATATGCCAAGGGCGGGTTCAGGGCCTTTGAGTTTTTGAGATGATCCGGCTCTAGCCAGTTCATCGGCCTTTTCGTTGCCTACTATCCCCGAGTGGCCAGGAACCCATAGAAGTTCTACCTTGTTGTTCCTTGCGGCCAGGTCTTTCAGGTCGTTTCCTATTGCTTAAAGTTTTAGTTAACTTATTGGCATACGGATTTATAGGAGTTTTAAATCATAATTTAAAAGGTAAAGTACCTTTAGCGATTATTTTATTTCAAATACGCTCGATATAGAATATAGTAATTACCAAAAATACTAACAGTTTAACTGCTTCATCTAAAAACTACTACACGTTCAAAGCAGTGGCGTACAAAGAACATTTAAATAATTTATTCTTGCACTTATCCTAGGATATATTTCAAAGAAAAATATATTTCACTCTCTACATGTTTCGAACGTATAAACGTTCATCTTCAGGAGAATATTTCATATTGAAAAAGTTACTAAGTTAGGACATTGTCAGTGACATCCTCATAGAGCTTTTGAGGAAGTTAATTAAATAAAGAAACTACCAAGTTATATAGATAAAGTTGGAATAACCGTTGATAATTTTCAAAAATTCAAAGTGACGATGTGAAAACCTTTATGTGGAAATGATAATAAAAATGAAAGGACTTTAGTGGTGAAGCGTATTATTAAAGGAAAATATTTTTATACGGTGTAAGAAGGAAAGTTACATGTGCTTATAGGGCAGATGTATCATATGTGTACATAGTTGGTTAGTAGGTACCTATATGGTATAAAAAATAGTGGTGAAATTTTTGGAGGTAGTGCCTAAAGTATTGAGTTAAAGGTTGAGAACAATTTTTAAAACGATGGTAATGGAAAAAACATTGTAAAATTTTTTGAAAAATGTTTTGTGGAGGAAGTAACTGAAGTATTGAGTGTAGTTACGTTCCTTGGGATATATTATGTAGTTAGGAATAGGCGTAGGCACACTTTAATAAAATTGATTTTTTGAGCATTGATTGAGCAAAACTATTCCACGTTGTAGTAGAGACTTTTGCTTAAAATTAAGTGCAGCAAAAAGGTGCGACAGATGTCGATGTCAAAGGAATTTGACGAAATTCCTTTGACATTTACCAGGCTAGTCATAAAATATACTATTAAAAAATGTAAGTGGCGTACCTCTTTTTATTGAAAAAAGATTCAGAGGGCATGTATGCAGGAGCGCTATGGGTTGATAAACTAAAGTACATATACGGTTTTATATTTATTGACACATTAAATATTAAATTATAAAATATAGAAATTTTTTTTACGCTTGTACTCAATCATTCTATCAATGTTAAAATTTTAAATTGTTGAAGAAGGTTTAAAGTAGATATTTCTTTTGTTTAAATAAAGAACTTTTTAAAAAGAATAATGTTTAAAGAAAAAATTGTTTGAAAATAATGTTATTAAATTGCTCTTGCAGAGGGATTTCTAAAGAATTCTCCGATATTTTAAACAAAGGTCTCTTCAAAACTTTTTAATTCTAATGCTAATTACCCTGGTACCGCAGCAAAATAATAAATTTTATGAATCCATGAAATCTATAAAATTATTTATAAGATAATATTAAATTAGACCTGGGGCAAGATCCCAATCCTTTACCTTTTAAAATTCAAAGAACATAATTATTATATTACGTTTCGCATAAAAAGAGCACTTTTGGATTTTAAAAGTTTGTAGGTATTCTTATGAACAATATTTACCCGAAAGAACTAAGTAACTGTGAAGTGACTCTTTCTAGACTTTGTTGAGAGCAGATCAATAGTATATTACGTACCGAGGTGGAAAGTGTTTCATTACTGTCGAGAGATTAGATAGTTTACCGAGACGCGAAGCGTCGAGGTAAACTATATCTCAGAGACAGTAATGAAACTTTTCACCGAGGTTTGTATACTATTTTATTTACAACCACATCCAACATCCACTTCTTATTATTTTGAGTTCAAATAATTATTAAAAGGTAAATGTCATTTTGACTTTTCCATTGCAAAAGTAGACAGACATTTAGAATTTCAAATAACCGCAGGTGATAAAATAACGTAGGTAATAATACACATCAAGATGGCAAATATCATTTTTGGAATATGGTTTCCATGTCACTAAACAATATATTATTTTTTTAAAACGTTAGTGTCAAAGTTTTTACAAAACACCAAAAAAATGCTCTCAGATGAGGAATTTGATTTGGCTGCTACTCCCCCAGAAATTCGAGAAGCAGCAAAAATAGTAGAAGAAGATCTTCTGCCAACTAAAAGCCGCCCGAGATATGACAAGGCATATAACTGTTTTAAAGAATGGTGTATTGGAAACAAAGTTCAAAATCCTGGTTCTGAATCGGCGCTACTAGCTTATTTTAGTGAAAATGCCAAGACAAAGAAAATATCAACGCTTTGGTCAATATATTCAATGTTGAGGACCACTCTATCAATTAGGGAAAAAGTAGACATATCTAAACACGCAAAGCTATTAGCATTTTTAAAAAAGCAAAACAAAGGATACAAGCCGAAAAAATCGACCACACTGTCTATGGATAATATTGAAACATTTTTGGAACAAGCACCTATGGAATTTCTTGTTCAAAAGGTATTTTAGGCTAAAAGGTTGACTATTTCTATATTAACTTATTATTTTATACATTTGTAGGTCGCATTGGTTATTGGTGTCTCAGGCGCCTGCCGATCAGATGAATTATACAAAATGAAAACAACAGACGTTCACTTTTTAGAAGAAAAGGTCGCGATTGAAATACAAAATAGCAAAACGTACCAGCCACGATCATTTATGATAACTGATAATAAATGGATTGCACCACTTAAGGAGTACATAACTTTACGGAAAAATATACAGGATGGAAAGCTTTTTATGCAAATAAGATATGGAAAAATTAGTAAACAATGTATTGGGCACAACACTTTAAGTCAGTTTCCAAAAAAAATTGCAGCTTTTCTGAAGCTGAATACTGAAGGTTTTACTGGTCACTGTTTCAGAAGAACAGCGGCTACTTTGCTCGCAAATAACGGTGGCGATCTTATGCAAATAAAGCGGTTAGGAGGCTGGAAATCTAGCACAGTAGCTGAGGGATACATAGACAGTTCGGTTTCTACTCAGGTTAATACGGCAAAATTGATTTCAAAGCCAAGTTCAAGTTTTACTAACACTACTTTAACTTCAAATAATCATGAAATAAACCTTTCAAAAGAAGAATTTCAGCAAGGTTTAAACATATCTGTGACTGCCTACAATAATGCCAATGTAATATTTAATGTAAATAAGTAAAACATAAACCATGTTAATTTTTTGTTTTTTATAAATGTCATTTAGGTATAATTCATTTAAAGAAATAAAAAATAAAATTATTGTTGTTGAATTTGTGTAATGAGTTGTGTGTTGGTGTGTTTGTATATTATTTTGAGATATCGATTTTTATTAAAATTTAAAAAAAAAAAAATTTACTATTTTGAGATATCGATTTTTAATAAAATTACAAAAAATAACAATTTTACTTTCCACCCGGGTGGAAAGTGAGCACTTTCCACCCGGGTGGAAAGTAAAAGTCAAGAAACGTCAACTTTCCACCTTTCAAAGATAGGTGAAATGTCATTATTACATACATGGTTGTAAATAAAATAACATACAGTTTTCTCAGGGCATGATTACCCGTACTTTATAACTTATACGTCATTAAAATCGTATAAAGCAAATCGAAAAAATATGGTCAAAGCAAAGTCTTTCATTTCATAAATATTATAATAGATGTGCCTAATATCCCGATAAAAGTTTTAAATCAATAAATTAAATGGGGAGAAATACTACTCTAAATGTCGGGTTGCACATAGAATTTTAATAATAATTATTTAACCGGCAAGTTTGACTATGACAGACGTAACATTGACAGAAATAATTTTCTCACAATCATACTGGCCCGGTTAGCTTAATTTTTAATTTACTAATCACGCACCTATATATTGCCTGTCAAAGTCATGTATGTCACAGTCCAAGTTGCCGGTTAAATAATTATTATTAAAATTTTTTGTGCAACCCGACATAAGTCAACCTTCACTAGGATATATTTCCAGGAAAAATATTTATTTTACTATACATATTTCGAACGTATAAACGTTCATCTTCAACAGAAGTATACTTTATGAGTAGGAGAATAATACACACAGTCTGCTCCACTAGTTTATTATAAGGATCTCAAAGTATAGAGAATCCTAATGTCTTCGTACATGTTTCGAAGGTAAAAACCTTCATCATCAGCGAATAAAATTAATTCAAGGATTTTACAAGAAGAGAGACCCTCAACATTGCAAGATAAACTGCTTGAGGAACAGAAAAAGAAAAATTTCAAATATAAAATTTTTTTTAAAATTTACATGATTTTTAAAAGGAAAAAAAAAATTTTTAATGAGTAGTTAATTTAAAAAAGAAGTAGAAAGAGTAGAAAAAGATACCCTTACCTTACCTTCGTTTATCTTGCAATGTTGAGGGTCTCTCTTCTTGTAAAATCCTTGAATTAATTTTATTCGCTGATGATGAAGGTTTTTACCTTCGAAACATGTACGAAGACATTAGGATTCTCACTTTGAGATCCTTATAGTAAACTAGTGGAGAAGACTGTGCGTATTATTCTCCTACTCATAATATCACTCCACTGAGAGATGGACTATTTCCACAAAATAGTATACTTTATGTTGAAATAGATATTAGGAAATTGTTAGTGACACCCTCATAGAGCTCTTGAGGCAATTAATTAACTAAAGAAAAGCGTTGAAGAACTTCCATAGAAGTAGGAGAGAAAAACATATTACCAAGTTATACGAAGTGTCTGGTAACTTATGGGCCGTAGAGTAACTGGAGATACTAGACATCAAACTAAGCCGATTAAGTCATATAAGTTTTTTCGGATTGTTACTCGTTCTAGAGATACATGGTGTTGAAAGTAAAAGTTTGTTCTCGAAAATAAGCCATAATTTTAAAACGGTTTAATGAATCGAATTGAAAGTTGGCAATTTTATGTTTTTATGAGCAAGAAATAAGAATTTGTAGAAATTTTTAAGTTTCAAACTAGACGGCACTAGTTGCATACACTGGGCTTCATAAATCTATGATTTTTTTTCTTACCTGTGATATTGGGTGTTTTTCAATTATAGCTTCTTAAAAAGGGCATTTTCTGGGTCAAAAAGGTGTACTTGATTGATCTTAATATCTTTAGCGGTTTTCGAGTTATTTCCCTTTAAACATCCCAGAGCATAAAAAAACATAGTACATAATCAAATTACCCAAAAAAAAAGTGACAATCTAAAAAAAACTTATATGACATAATCGGTTTGGTTTGATATCTAGTATCATCAGTTACTCTACGGCCCATAAGTTACCGGACACCCTGTATAGATAGAGTTGGGAGAATGGTTGATAATTTTCAAAAATTCAAAGTGACGAGATGAGAAATGTTAGGTGAAAATAATGCTGAAAAATGAAAACAACTTTAGTGGTGAAGAATATTATTGAAGAAATATCTTGTTATACGGTGTAAGATCAAAAATTTTTTGTGTTCATAGGACAGGTGTACCATATGTATACAGGGTGATTCCTAAGTTGGTACTTCTTTTTTAGCTGTGTGCTGTGTATAAAAGGTATTAAAATAAACAACATTTTCAAATACATATTTTCAAAGAACTTAAAAATAGTCGAGTTACAGAAGTAAAATATCTAAGTGCGGGCCTGGTAATCAAAACGTAGCCCTTTACTTTATATTGTTTTTGTCCTTTTTTTGTATTGTTAGTATGTAGTCATGCTTTTTACGAGTCGGCCGTCAGTTATTTATTTTAGCAAATCGCTGCTGTGTGTTTTTCTGAAGCAAGTTAATTTTTAATTGGTGACACGTGAAATATGGTAAAATTTGAAAACAATGCACTAAAAAATATAGTGCTATTATTGTGAGTGTCGTAAAAGTGCGGTTGTTTCTTTTCTACACCCAGAAGTTTTCTTAATGCTATTCAACGCGCAAGTTAGGCAGGACCGTATTTGATTCATAGTGTAATTAATTAATGTAAGTACCTTATTTTTGAGTTTTTTGAAAAAATGTATTTGAAAATGTTGTGTATTTTATTGCCTTTTAAACACAGCTAAAAAAGAAGTATCAACTTAGGAATCACCCTGTATATATATGATACATAACGTTGCGAGACGTCTCAGAGTACTGTTCACAGTAGTAATATGGATTGTATTCGAAGGGCACACATGTAATATTAAAACCAGTTGTGAAGGTTAGGAAAACATTTTTTAAGAAAAAAAATGTGAATAGTTACTAGAGTATTGTGTTGAAGGATACCCACCTGGAATGAAGCAAAAGTTTTTTTTTTAGTCGGTACATTGAGATAAAGCCTATTCATTTTTTCCTTCACGTGGTGGAATTTTTCTTCAATATATAATTTAAGAGGTTCTTCTTCACCGCTAAAGTTGTTTTCATTTTTCAGTATCATTTTCACCTAACATTTCTCACCTCGCCATATTGAATTTTTGAAAATTATCAACCATTCTCCCAACTAAATCTTTATAACTTGGTAGTATGTTTTTACTCCTACTTCTATGGAAGTTGTTTAACACCTTTCTTTAATTAATTAAATTCCTCAAAAACTCTCTGAGGGTGTCACTGATAATTTCCTAATATCTATTTCAACATAAACTATACTTCTTCTGAATATGAACGTTTATATGTTCGAAACATGTAGAGTAAAATAAATATTTTTTTCATATAACCTAGTAAAGGTTGGCTTAGAGTATAATTTCTCACCATTTAACTTACCACTTCACTTCAAGTATAGACTACTTCTTCAAACTCAATAATTTAAGTCTAGTACAAACCCAATGTTATCCCTACATTTATGCCCGTATTCTCCGTAACGCTTCAAGCCGGCTTAAAATTTAATACAGCTTAAATTGCTGATTTCGTATTCACGGTCGCTATATGGAGACTTAAGCTCAATTAACTTTAAGCCCTAAATATTGCAGACTTAACCCCGCGTCTGCGCCGTATTTGACTTTTCTTTGCTCCTGTCTTGTAATACATATTCGTATTTTTCGAAGTTAAATATCAAAATAGAAGATGAAATATTTATTGAGAACGATGGAGATATTTTGGATGTTATCGATCTTAAATTTTCCAAAAGAATCTACGAACGAGAAGTATATTATCAACATCATCTAGTAAAAGTAGTTTTTCTGGGTGGTCCACCGCCAGTCAAAAAAATGTTCTTTTTCACCTCTGCCACTTTTTTACGTCGCTCTTTCTTCGTATTACAGTATAGTTTTTTTAGCTGATTAGCATCCCGATAGTTATTTGAAGGATTTACCGCATTAAAGACTTCCTCAATGAATTTCCACACCTCTTCCCGTTCTTTTTACGGAAGCACAGTCGATTTTTTGTCCTCAAGAGTTATCGCATATTTCTCAGCGATTAATCTGAATACGAATGATTTTTCTGAATATGTAAAATTACAGCACCTTTTTTTCCTCCATTTTAGCAAGAAAAGGAAAATTATAAGACACTTTTTTTATGTCAGTTGAAATTTGAAAATGTTTTGAAAGCTAAGGTTAAAAACTCACAACACAAAGTTAGTAACGATAACACCAAGTAGGCGTAGATTGTCGTTCGTTATTGCAGTCATTTTAAAAAAAGAAGAGAATAACCGCATCGTTGCCAGCTCAAAATAAGGCTTAGTTAAGTAACCAAAAATTTTCTACGGTGCTTATCAAATTTAATTTAAGCCAGCTTTGAAATTTAACAGAGCTTAAATTAAGTTCGCGTTATGAAAAAATGGAGATCATACGGGCATTAATAGATCATTCAATAACACTTTGTACAAAATATTTTTATTTAAAGGACTGTCGTATTTTTTTACAGTAGATAAACATCATAAACTATTTACCGGAAACACAAGAGAACGATAATCAAAGCTCCGAAAATAACTATTTTTACAAATAAATAAATTATCGTGGCACGAAAATGCAACAAAAAAGTCAATCAAAAAAACGATGACGTTTTAAGTCAATTGGCAAGCTTAAAAGAATAATAAAATTAAATAGTCAAATCTTCTTCCATACAATTTTTCCTATGTCTAGTACGTTTCATTGGCAACGACGTATTGTACCATAGAATAGTGCCCGGAAGACGTTGGGTTATGTTTTTATTCATCTTTATTATTATAATACATAAGGATGGTGAGTTGTATATCGCGTTCTCGCTTATTTGTTGAACAATAACGCACTAGTGAAAACCCAAAATCCAATTTATAGCTTTGCTGATGACAGCACACTTGTCTCATCTTTTACCTTGACTCCCCAAACATCCGCTGCCGACGCACATCTTCGCAGGCAGCATGAAGTATTGCGCCTCAACAAAGACCTGGACGAAATTTTGGCTTGGGGTGACAGTAACCAAGTCGAATTTAATGCTAAGAAAACCCAGGCAGCAGTCTTCTCCAAAAAGGTTAACATTGCAGAACCGGATATAGTCATGGCAGGACACGCAATTCCCCTGGCACCGTCTATTAATTTGCTGGGGGTCAATCTGGGAGGTAATATGTCTTGGCATGATCACGTTGCCGCAATTGCCAAGGCAGCTGCACAGAAACTTGGTGTACTTTTCTGCACCAAAAGGTTGTACACACCTCATCAACTTTTGACACTCTACAAAGCCCAGATTCGACCATCATTAGAATATTGCTCTCATGTCTGGAGCTCTGCACCCAAGCACACCCTTCGGCTACTGGATTCCATTCAAAGGAGAGCCATTCGTCTGATCGGCGACCCCGAGCTGACCAAGACCCTCGATAGCCTGGAGCATCGAAGACAGGTTGGTGATTTGGCTCTCTTTTACAGATATTTCCATGGCAGGTGTTCGACTGTCATTGCCCACTTGATTCCACCTAGAGCAATTCAAAACAGAAATACACGGCAAACCACTGCCGCTCATCCATATGTTGTTCAGCTTAGTACTCCTCGAACTTCATTGTTCAAGAATTCTTTCATCTGGAGAACGTCATCTTTGTGGAATGATCTTCCTGAGGTCGTGTTTCCCAATGAATACAATCTTCAACGTTTCAAGACCAACGTTAATCGCTTTTTTCGCACTCGCACCGCTCCCAGAGCGCCTTAAAGGATTTTTCCTACAGTGCAGGTGTTTTATCATAAAAAAAAAAAAAAAAAAAAGAGTAAAGAAACACTCTAAATACTATATGTGAAATTTGTGTATTAGATTTACTTTACATTATAGAAAGAGAATTTTGCATATACTGATTAAACTGGATTCGCTGAACATGCTTGAAAGACGTACCTACACTGCATGAATTTAAAAGCCCTAATATGTATATAATCGAATTAAATTTAGAACTGACAGACATAACTTAAATATTCGTCGACAACTTATCCTTCTTCTCCTTATAATCATGTTATCCAGTTACCCTAGACTAACATTAGAGTGACAATCAACCCGTGCCCACTTACAGATTATTTTATGAGGGTATATTGAAGTGAAACTGAATAACATTATTAGGGTTGGGTTGATATACGCTGTAATTTTATTAATCCCATAATAAAGTTGATTGCCTATTTTTATTACATGCCAGAGTTTTCAAAAACAAAATTATAATCTGAAATTGAATTTCAGTTTTTTATCTTTATGCTGGGATCATTACGGATGTTAGTTTGGCCTAGTTCTTGCTCACAGAGATGAAAAATCGATATCCTGGCACTACACGTCCTTTTTTCATGAATTATATACCTTCATATTCCAGTATCAAAAATAGGTTTAACTATTAAAGATTTTTCAGTTCTTTAATTGAATGCGTACTTATCAGTGGCAGCTCATCCATAAGATTATTATTTGGTCTATGACCCCCCGACATAAATTCCTTTCTCATGGAACCTTATATTTATTAGGGTTTTGAAAGTGGTTCATCCTCTGTGGTATTAAAGCGTATAAAAAAAGTCTTACACCACACTGGTGTCATATAAGAGCGGTGTAAGACACACTTTCATTTTATTAATATTGATTAAGAAGGAATAATTACCCAAAGTCTTCTTCCACTGTTGGTTATACCTTTCTAAATATCCACCAAACAACCAAAGCAGCATCAGACAAATGGGCGCAACAACAACACCTATCCTGATGGAACAGGATACCTGGTCAAACCCAAGCGGGGGCCACAATTGGAAAACCCTCAAAAAAGCTAACAACTGGAATGTTGCTTTTAACGCGAACCCAGCTAAAACAAGTGCTTGGCCTACCAATAGGCCACTTACACACATCTACGTCAAATAGGAATCTACAATGGTTCTATTGAATGCAGATTTTACGGCGAAGAGGAGGAAACCGCCTCACATTTAAATACGACTGCGAAGCATTGACCCAAAAAAGACTTAAAATCTTCAAAGGAATCCAAGGTGGTGACAACCTTCCGCAATGACAAACTTAGTAGGAATTTACTGGACCTAATAAACGGAACAAATTTTTTGTAGCAAGACAGAGGCACACAATAAGCCACTAGGCTGCAGTGCAAGAAGTTTGGACCGAATGCCCGACCCCCGCCTTAAACTAACCAACAACAAATATCCACTTCACTTCAAGTATGGACTATTTCTTTAAGTTATTATCTATTAAGTTTAAAATCCATCAAACAACCAGCCAAACGTCGGTTGTTTCCTATACTATTACCATTTTATCTAAAATATTTCTGGAATTTAACGCACATTACTAAGCAACCCCGACATAACGCTACTTTCCGTGTTTCACCTGCAATATTTTGAGGCATATCAAGCTGCGTCTGCGGCTCTCTATACCTTTTCACGACAATAAGTACACTCTAAAAAATGAGTTGATCGCTAAAGCTAAATTTTTTCTTGCCAGACATAATAATCTTTAGTTTCCCAGCTATTACTTGATTGGTTTAAACAAAACGTATTCGTTTTGGAAACTAAATTCTATTCTTAAATGTATTGGTAACCAAGTTGGCATGTTGTAGCCAAGAGATTAGCTTGCCTAGTTCCTACAACAAGTTTCAATATTTATCTTAACAAAAACACCAGGATTACCAAGAGAAGGCGTTAAAAGTTATACACAAAATTAGAAGGTTGATAATACTGTAAATTTTAGTATCAAGACTATCGTTTGAAAGGTATAGACACCTACACTGTACAGACAAGAACAAAAGAGTTCGAAACTGGTCTGCAGGTGATTACATCCTATCAATAGTAAAGTCTTCACTTCTTGGTAGTGTTATGCAATTTGATTTAAAGTGTGTATTTCAAAAACGAACTAGTTCACGTGTGAACTAAACTGTGCCAAGACCGAGTAGGAGATCGAGGTCGAGATTAACCCGTAACCCGTATCATGGGGTCTGGGAGACACTTGTCAACAAATACCGCTCAGCTGCTGCTCAACCTTTTCTTATATCATCCTACCCTTCCATCTACTTTTAAGTAGGACAGACAGCAATGTGCTTGAAGATTTTGAGCGATATAGGTGAACATACGCGTAAGTTATTTCGGGTTAAAGTGTTTGTGAGACCCCTTTGTACGGGTTAAGTAACTTTAAAAAAAACACGTTTATAATGGATTCTGCTCCGGGGCCGTCCAAACGTGTTCGGTCTGGTGACAAACAGTTTAAAGAGACTGTGTCCCAAAAGATTTAAACGTAGAATCCAGTACTTATAATGTTATCTGTAAAAACCCAATATGTTTAGAGTGCACCTTTCTTATGTAAAGAGTGTAAAAATTATCTCTAAAATAAAGCTTGTTATTTTTGTAATTCTTGATTAAAATTTATGAATATATTTTCGATTTACTGTTATTCATTTAGTTTCTTTACAGGTAAATATCGTTTGACATGTTTATGTTACATTTTGAAAGAAAAAACCAGTAAATTTTAAAAATGTACTACTTTTTGCTTTTCAAAAATTAAAATAATATTTTGGTGAAAATATGACTTTTTTCATAAAATTTTTTCATAAGCTTACTCCTAATATATGTATATTAAATTTATAGCCTGACCATTTTCACACGCTTAGCTACGTGTCTCACAGACCCCACAGTACGACTTATGTCCTAGAAGTGACTCTGTACGGGTTACGGGTTAAGACATTTGAGAGACCAAGAATGGAATACGAATAGATTACGAATCCATGATAAATTCGTTTTGTTCACATTGAACTATGTTTCTTTAGTTTACTGTTAATAAGATCTGATTACGCTAGTTTCGGGTGAGACGTGTAACAAAAATAAACAGACAAAAACATGTTTGATGCTAACATAATATATAAAAGCGCAGTTTTTATGTTTTAAATTTTTATTGTTGATACCTACGCTCTGTGGCACAGTCTCTTTGACAGGTCACGAGCCGCCACTGTCTCAGACTACTTAAAATAAAATAATTAAAATGTAATGTACGCCTTTGATAAAAAAAATATCCAAACTACTCAAAGTTGTCTAAAAATAAATGCCATTACATAAGGACAAGAAAAAAATCTGCATGTTCATCAAAGGCTTGGAATTTGTTTGATAAGTCACCAAAGAATTTAGGGCACGTATTCACACATCTTGTCAAATAGCCTTTGATGAGAAAATATCAAACATTTAGAAAATTGCCTCAAGTATACCTTAATCAACCTGATAAGTTTTCGTAGGATTCCGGGGTTTAGATAACACTTTGTCGCTGACGAGGCGCAAAAAAAGAAAAAGGGTTGAGTGCAAGATAAAAAATATCGAAGAGGGAATGAAGTTTACGGAACGTGTAATCTCGGTAAAAAATAAATTTCTAAATTTTTTAAAGACATTTTCTTTTGATGGTATTATCATTTTTAGGAATTAAATAGTAATTGAAATCTCTCGCGGAAAAAAAATACAATTTGCTTATAAGAAACTTATATTTTTAAATATCGCATTAGGTACTATAATAAACGAAAAAATTCACCATTTGGCTCTTTGGTATTAATGCTTGACCACGTCGCCACTGGAGGAGTTCTAAAAAAGAGTGACAAGTCAAAAGTGACATGTGTTTGTAAATACAACTATGCCAAAAGACTTTATAACATGTTATTAAGCAGTAGCGTGCCAAGCCGTTGGAACAGGGTAGGCAAACATTTAATTTCCAAACAATTGACTTTAACAATTTTCAACACAGTTGACATCGCCATTACCCCAATTACATGTATACGTGGACATGCCCACTTCTCCATTTTTTTTTCGACAACGACACTGGTCGAAAACACTAGTATGTATTATTATTATTATAAATAAATTTCATCCACATTCGTTTTTTATTCAGATTTTAAATCTAACATCCACTTGATTGAACCCCAAGTCAATTAATATGTAAATTATAATTTAACATACTTATTAGCAAAAATTATCCTAAATCATCATAAAAGTACTTCTTATTTTACATTACAAATAAAGATCTTAACTAACCTGACATGTTTTATATCGAGAACGCGTAGTATTTTTTGAAACTACGACAAAATTGGAATATTGGCACCAATGCATTTTACCAACGCGGGCCGACGGAGGCTCAGCTAGAGAGTCACGTGTATTTGTTCTCTTTCTAGCTTACTGCCTACCTGCTCTCGTTTGCTTCCACTTGTATAAAAGCAGTGCTTTTGCTCTCCTATAAGCGGTTAATGTAATGTAAAATGTTTGCTTTCAAAATTCTTATACGGGTTGCTTATACAGGGATCGAGTTTACGATTAATAGACAACGAATGCGTTCGTAGAAATGATCTTTAATGTTATACGATTAACTTTTCGGTCCTGATCCTCTACATACACAGAAATATTGCCGGATATTACACGGATAAAAATTTAAATACAAAGAAATAATTTTGGTTGGAGTTTGTTTTATTCTATGCACGCCACTGTTATTAAGCAACTGGACGAACATATAAATAATGTAAAGGTAAACAAAGGAAATATTCGACGCTTATAGACTCATGGACTGGTCTTGCCGAAAGCGAGGTTTGGCGTCGTTTGTCCTCGGTTCTGGCAAAGCTACTTACAGGGACGTTATCTAATAAGGAAATTTTCCCCATGGGCGTTCGTCAAATTTGGTCTGGTTTTAAGGATCCTTATCCAACTTTTTAGACTGTCCTTTAAAAAAAAATAAAGTATGGAGTATTTCTTTACGACACCCAAGGAGTCACCTATTTACATATAGTGCGTCAATTCGATAACACCCTTTATACCGTATTCATCACTATACTTAAAGAGGTTAAATAAAGAATATGCCTTTCGTTGGACAGTAAAAAGCTTTAACATATCTCAGAAAAAATGTCTCAAGTCCAAGTTTTGTAAATAATGTTTTCCCAAGACCACCTAAGAAAATGAGAAGAAAAGTAAGGGTAAATTGGTTCGAAAGTGCCGTATATCCCACGCGTGTTGAAAAAAATATTTCAACACTAGTGTTGAAATATCAAGGCACACGATTTTAATATATGGTGCCAATTTGACAGACAACCCTTATTTATTAAAAATTGTAAAGTGTTTAACTTATTTTTTATGTATTTATCGAGTGATTCAGAATTAGAGTGTAAAAATACGCCATCTGAAATTATAAAAATTTTTAATAATATACTGGAAAAACTATTAACAGAAAAAATTAATCGCGTTGAAGAGAGTGTCATGTATTATACAACAAATCTTTCTCGGTATCGATAGAGAATAGAGCTCTAGCCTACAGATCGCAAGGTCACAGGTTCAAATCCCATATTTGACTTTTTTTATAAAAACATTAAATAATTTATAGAATTATTGTGGATTTAAATGTTCCTTGTTGTCCGGGTGGATTTTTTAAATTTATGATTAATTCATCTATCCTTGATTAAATTTAAAATTTTTCATTATGGTTAATCTAGAAGTCAATCCAGGATTAGTTATTTCTATGATATTATAATATATGAAAAAATTAAAAAGTTATACTACATAAAGGAAAAGCCTATTGACAAACTATGAAACCAGATATTTAGTGAAACATAATCCTACGTACGCTAATTTTACTACTTGTGTTGATATATTTTTTTCACAAATCAAAGGCTTTTTTAATAATCTTTGTGGTCGTAGGAAAAACAGTGTACATTACTCGTGTGAAAGTGATTATTCTAAAACTCGGAGAATTTCCGCACTCGGCTGAGACCTCGTGCTAAATATCTCCTCGTTTAAAAAGTCTCACTTTCATCACTTGTCTTGTAATATAGATACTATTTGAACTGGTCAGTTTGCAATATTCACAAACAGTTGAATCATAATAATACACAAGATGTCCCAAAATTAGCGTTCAATATTCCTGGGGCGAAAAGTACATTCAAAAATATGACAAAACGTCTTATAAAACCCTGAGAAATGCTTCTTTAGGGGGCTAGAGCCTCTCAAATGGGGTCGAGGGGAAGGTTTTTTTTGTAATAATATGTAAACCGTTTAAGTTAATGGCATGAAAATTGGTACATGGCTTACAACTGACAAGTTGTAAATAACTATGAATTTACAGTGAAAATATTTTTTCCAGTGACGTTGCACGAAGTGAGACTTAACGTAAATAATATTATATATTTCTTATTTCTAAGATTTTTTTCATTTCATTTCATCTATTACAAACCATTTTTCTTGAAGTCTATGACTTAATGGTTTAAAGAAATAAAATCGTTCCACCCTCGAGAATGACACCCGTTGTTTAAGAATTATGGTTCCGAACTTGTATAGGACTTGTAGGTCTAGTCTTTCTGACCTTAAAAAGATGTATTTACTACTGATACGTTCTCTCTCTCCCTCTCTCTCTCTCTCTCTCTCTCTCTCTCTCTCTCTCTCTCTCTCTCTCTCTCTTCGACTCTAAGGCCACTTGAAATTATGATCAAGGAACACAGAAACAACAGGCTTAAAGGATAAATCGAAAAATCAGGTGCAGCTGATCATGCCTGGACACACGGTCATAACATCAAGTGGACTGAAGCTCAAATCCTGCATAAATAACCACATTGGAGTAAGAGGAAGTTCAAGGAGGCTGCTACCATATACCAGAACCCAGATTGTTTTGTTATCTAGATGTAAACTTAAAATACCGCACACAAACTAAACGCATGACTGCACCCATCTCAGTTATGCTATACGGCATCTAGCTAGTATAAATAGAGCAGTAGTTACTTTATTTCTTTAGTATTTACCTGAAGACGACTGGATATACTTACCAGTTGAAAGTCCAAAACTCTTTTATCATTCAAGAAACATCATCGTCTCCAACCTTCAAACAGACACAATAATATTTATTACTGAATGGGTAATTAAGGGTTAATTTAATAATAATAATAATATTTTTAATGCCAACAAAATTATTAGATATAACAAAGCATCGTCATGGTAATCTAATCAGATATCACACAATGTAGATATTTTTACAGTAAAACAAACTTAAGATATTTACAATATATCAATTTTTTTAAAAATTCTTATTAAGATCTATTCTAGTTAAAAACATTGAGATATACAGAAAAACAACATATTCAAACAGATTAAAATGGGATTGAAAAACGTTACAGTGTAAAATTAAAATCGTACAGACATTGTTCCTGTAAAAAGTGAGAGACATCTTTTTTGAATTTTTTAATATTTTCTATTTGCTGCAATTCGGTTGGCAGCATTCTGTAAGCTTTTATTGCTCTATAGTGCGGGCTCCTCTCGTAGTAGGTGGAGCCATGAGCGGGTATTCTGAGGTCCATCCTGCCCCTGGTCACCATATCGCCGGTGTAAAAATCAAGGTTTGTCCTAAATAAACTAGGTTGCTTTTTTACGAATGACACAAGTGATAGATAGTACAATGAAGGAACAGTAAGTATACCCAATTTTGAAAAGTAAGGTCAACACGATGTTCTGGGATGCAAGTGAAAGATGCAACGCACTATTCGCTTTTGTGCTCTGAAAATCTTTTTGGCATCCTTCGATGAACCCCAGAATAAAATGGCGTAACTAATGATTGATTGAATACTGGCAAAGTAAAACAGTCGTATAGTCTCAATATTTAGAACTCTGCGAAGCCTTCTGATACGGGCACATAAGCTATTTAATTTAGATTTCAAGGTAGTGATTTGCCTATCCCATGCCAAACATGAATCCAGATACACACCCAAGAACTTTACATGCTCCAATACCGGTATGGATTTCTTATTTAATCTCACATACAGGGACTCAACCCTTGCAACAGTCTTACCAAAACACAACAGGCCAGTTTTATCAGCATTCAGGGCAAGGTTGTTATTTTGACACCAATTCTGCATTCTCTCCGCGAAACGCAAACATCCACCCGAGAGCTCCCCAAGCGACGCATTCGCCAGCATGAATGATGCGTCATCTGCGTATTGACACAACAGCCCATAGATCATACCGTCCGATAGACTATTCGCATATAGCAAGAAAAGCAGAGGACCAAGAATTGAGCCCTGGGGAACCCCCTGTCTCACTTTCACTGCATGAGAGAAGTGTTGTTGCCCTTCCCCCCTAACACTCACGGTCTGCCATCTGTCGCTCAAATAGGACTGCAACAGAGACAAGCAGATACCCCTTATGCCATCTTATAGTAACAGAACAGTGATAACTAGTTGACGTATCGGTCTTATGTATACTATGCATTCATGGACCACTATAAAATTATAATAGCTAAAAGCATAGGATCAACTTATATGGCTTTCGCACAGTTACCAATATTATTAATCCAGTCTTATTGAATTATAATATATCTTCAATCTAAATAATAAGTATTCAAGGCATTTTTAAGGAATTTACTAAAAAATAAATACCTAAATAAAAATCTTATTGGGTGTATTATGTGTTTCTGAGCAAATATAAAAGATTTAATAATGAAATGAGATGCTTTGATGTCATAGAAAGTAAAACGCCGCCTGTCTGTTTAAATAATTCAATGATTTAACCTTCTTTATCTGGTTTCTGAAATAGACGTTTCATTATATAAAAACCAATTTTCCTTAGATACCAAATCAAAGCAAAAGAGTTTGAGCTTCCTTCCGTAACGTAGGCAGGTAAATTTGTAGTTTTCTTCCAAAAGGGTGAGTAGCGATTGTTTTATTAAATAGGTTTGAATCTCCTATAATACTAATTCAAGTAAAATGTTCAATATTGCCGTTTTTTGATTTGAAAGTTACTTCAGAAAAGTAACTAGTTACTTTTTCGATACATTTCCACAAATGTATCTAGAGACTTATAAGGAATAGTAGCTTTTACCTAAAAGTAACTTAGTTCTTAGTTACTTAGTTAAAGTAACTAGTTATAGTAACTAAGATACTTTTACAGTAACTAGTTACATTGATTGTAACTAGTTACTAAAAGTAACTAAGATACTTTTGAGTGACTAGTTATTTTAATTGTAACTACGAAACTCTAAAAGTAACTAAGATGCGTTTGAACTAGATACCATAAATTTACCTTTTCCTGTACACACTATACCACTATTACCATCAGAAAACTAAACTAAGAAGTGTTAATTTGAACAACGAACAAGTAGAATAAAATGCTTTCCAAGAAATTTCGCGTTCCAACCAGTTTGCTGTTTGACACTCGCGACTCGCAGCTCGTCCCTTCGTAAAAATCTGATTAGATTAACGGCCGCCGATCGTCCCTTGGTCATCATCTGATTGACGGCACGTGTGCATAATTGGTATCCTAGAGGAACTTTAAAAGTACCTAACTTAGTTACTTTAAAAGTAACTTAGTTACTTTAAAAGGAACTTAGTTACTTTAAAAGCATCTTAGTTACTTTTAAAGTTTCTAGTTACTTTTAAAGTGTATAGTTACTCCTAAAAAGTAACTAGATACAAGTTACTTTTCAAAAGTAACGAAGTTACAGTTACTTTTGGCATGATTCAAAAAAGAACTAAGTTAGTAAGTATCTAGTTACTTTAAGTAACTAGATACTAGAAAGTAACTAGATACTAAAAAGTATCTAGTTACTTAAGTTACTCACAGCTCTGCCCACTATACTGGTGTTTGTTGGCCACCGTACTTGGTTTATTTAGTTCTATGCTTTCACGTCTGATGGCTATTTTTTGCATTGAGTTGATCCCTACAGATAGCGATACTGGGTTTTCATCACATTTTTATTCTTAAAAATGTCCTTTGTACTGGGAGTTGCTTACGGGTTTTGGCTTTCTGATGAGTCCTAACAAGGACGAAACAGCCTGTCATTGTCTACCTGTGCCCCAGAGAACCCATTACCTTTGGCGTCCCTGTGTTCTTTAATGCAAAAGATAGATGCACTACTTTGTCCGCCTACCGCTAAAAACTTTCTTTCTATTTTTCTCTATATTGTTTAGAGACAACAGGAACTAACAGTTACAAATATTTATGCATATAATTATGGTAATATATCCTGTATTATCCCTTATGCAAGACTAAAATTAAATTATCCATTATCTCGAGACGCTACCTTAGACTGCAGCACAATCCTTTAATACTGTAATATTGTGGGATGAAACAAAATATATATACTATTTTGTAGTGTTCTAAATAGAGTGCAAGCCCTGCGCTTAATTTTCAAATCCTTGTAGTTACAAACTATGTAGACAATTATCATTATTTTACCGTTTATTTCGACTGCACTCCAGAATAAATTATTTGTAATAATTTAATGTTTATTTAAAGGCTGGAGACAATGATGTTTCTTGAATGATAAACAACTTTTGGACTTGTATTGTCTTTATTTGTTGGAAATTTTGCTTTAAAATAAAAATTGTTGAGATAACATTCTACATTCTACTAGTTCCATGATGGCGTTAATAGGTTAATGTGTTCTATCCTCTGGTTGGTATTTTGGTTGTACTCAGTATTGTCGAACCTACTGATATACCGAAATCTAATGTTTTTCTATCGATTTACAGTCACATACCTGATTTCACAGTTTTTTTTACAGATTTTTAAAAAATAAAGCAAAAATCCATAAAAAAATTTGAGAACCCGTTATTTCGGGAATATCTGCTAGAATATATTGGGGGATTTGTAAGGGTCGTTTTTTGTTAGAGGTCATTTCTGTTCGGAGCGACGTATTTTTAGTCATTTTTTCAGTTCGTGCGGGGTATTTTAAAAATTAATTGCAGCATACTGTAATAATTGTAAAAAGGATAATTTTTTCAAAATTGGTAGGTATTTTAATTTTTGTTTTTTTTACGGAGGATTCGTCCGTGCGTCGGATGCACTTAGGCCAGGTTTGGCCCATTGTTCTTACCCTGTTTAGTTGTTGCACCCACTCCGTGATCACAGTTCCTTGCACTGGTTTGTGTAGGTCAACTGGGGGGAGGGTAAGGACGTCCTCTGGTTTCAGTTTTAGTTATCCGAGTAGTATTTCTGCCCTCTTCCAATCTAGTGACTTGCAATGGCAAACTATCTGCTGTACAGTTTCCCCGACTCAGCATAATCTGCAGTCAAGGTCTCCATTGTACAGTTGCATTCTGTGCAGATGGTTCTCGACAGCCATGTGTCTTGTCAGAATCCCTGTAATAGTTCTCAGCTGATACCTGTTTATTTGAAACAGCTGGATCGTTAGTCTTGGATTCCCAATGAAGCATTTACTATAATGTTATCTCTGTCTGTTGTTCCAGTGGATTTTGTGTTCACTCCTGATCCATCGCTTTATGGCATCTCGTACTGTGCACCTTGGTACTCCGAGTGCCGGTTTTGGACCAATGAATGTATTTTCTGAGCCCTCGCAAGTTTATCGGCCTTTTCATTTCCTGTAATACTTTCGTGTCCTGATACCCACTGCAGTATTACTTTTTTATTTACTTTTGTCAGGACCTCCAATTGCCCTTGACATTCCCATAATAGTTTGGAGCAGCCTTTCCCAAAGTGGGCGATAACGCCCCCTTGTGGGCGCTGCAGGCCTAAAGGGGGGCGGTAAGAGACCTAGAAAAAAATGGGGGTGTTGTGTAGAGGCTTAGGGGGCGATTTGTAATTTCATCTAGCTAGGAAGATTCTTAGACACCGACAGAGCTATCAACTCTCGACTACAACTTGTGAACATCTTAATATTAGTAAGATTGCTCAAACTCGGTTCGGTATTTCTCTCCGCGTAGTTCATATATCTGTCCTATTTTATTGAATAAATAAAATAAAAATCATATCAATTGGTCGCTCCGTTTCGAAATGAAAGTAGATACAAACAAATAAAAAGGCAACAGACACACTTTCGCATTTTCATTGTTAGATAGTAATCCTAGATAGGTAATTTTCGTAGATAATAGACTGCGGGCAATCATCTTTTAACAAGTTTTTGTTAAATAACCCGATTTGTGCATTCCTGTACCAATCGGCTGGTTCATGGAATACTTGTCTGAATACTATAAAGTTGCGTTTCAATAATCATTCTCATTGGCAGGTGTAGCCCGTAAGAGTAAACTTGAGACCTGAGCGCCGTTGTGTACTACCTACTGCGCTCAGGTCTCAAGTTAACTCTTGCAGGTTATAGTAAAAGTCACGTTTAGAATGAATGTTTAATTTCCGCTAATATAACTTACAATAATTAATTAATTTAATTTGAAGTTATAGTGGTTTTTAAATAGGTGAAAAAATGGGGGCGCTAAAAAATAATTTATTCTCGAAGTGGGCAATAGACAAAATAAGTTTGGGAACCCCTGGTTAAGAGGTTACCTTGTTGCATATTAGCGACTTAAGGGCTGCTTGATTTGATTTTTTAAGTTAATTTATTGTGTAATTTTTTGGTTATTCATGTCGGGTTGTACAAAGATTTTTAATATTAATTAACTAACCAGCATCTTTTGACGGTGACATATTATATGATATTGGCTGTAATACTTTCTAACAATTTCTAATTTACTAATCAGGCAGCTTTTACCATAAGTACATAATGCCTGTCAATATCATTTCTCTCAAAGCTAAACTTGCTGGTTAGTTAATTATTGTTAATAATCTTTTTGCAACGAAACAAATGAGTTGATCGCGGCAGTGGCTCAGTGGAGAGTTGCTAGCATTCAATATTGGCGGTCCGAGTTCGATCCTTGCAGATGGCTTTCATGGACCTCTGGGGCGTGAAAAGAATAACTAGTGCATACACGCGGTTCGGATTGCAAGCTAAGCTGTAGGTCCCGTCTGGCTGACATTACCCAGAAGATAGGGGATACAATGGTCCTCATAGGCCAAAGTAACCTGGCTCTACCGCCAACTCCAGCAGCAAAAAAAAACATGAGTTACAAATATATGTAATAAATTAAAATTATTTTTTAAATTTTTAAAGTTTGCATTGAAATTCTTTGGGACAAAATTACCCTAGTGTTCTCTCATGACATTATTGTATCAAAAAGATAGTAAAACGGGGGTGAGATGTTAAAAATTTTAAAATTTAGTTTTAGTGGTATTCAAGGATCATCACCCTTATGGAAATAGAAAAACCTTCTCGAGTAAGAGAGACGGGAAAAGCATAGCTTTCTCGACTAAGAGAGATGAAAAATATTATTGATTTTTAACGTATGTACATCTTCAGTACCGGCGTCAAAAATACCAATTACAAATTTTATTTCTCAATATTTTTCTGTATCGCGTTTTCATTTGAGGATTTACGGGTTTAAAAAATTTATTACGTCAATCCCATAACACACTGTGTATTAAAAATGCATTCACATTATGGCCATTATTCTAAATACAATATTTAACTTGTTTTCAATTATGTATTTTCCATTATTCGTTTGTAATTGCCAACGAAAAACAAAAGCTTTAATCTAAAGATTTAGCGCCGTATTATTTTCTCCATTAATAACAAATTTGGATGAATATTTTACTAACTTTGGGGATACGAAACGTATTAATATGTATGACGAGGCTGGGTCATAAATATTTAATATCGTCATTATTTCTTTGGAAAACTTTCATAAAAACTCATATTCTTTGTTTACATTCTTTGGAGATTTTTTTTATTATGGTAATGTATGTACCATCATCGATAATACCTACCTGTAGAAAATATTATAATTTCTATCGGGATTTTATATATTTCAAATTCTAATGTATAAAAAAGGAATTGGTCAAATTTTTAAAATCAGTCAAATTTATTTGTGCTATTATCATATATATTTTAAAAAATTGTTTACGGAGAATTTTATCATTCATAAAAGAATAAGTTCACGTCACACCATATATACAAATTCAAATTCAAAACGTGCTTTTTTGTCCTAAAATACAAGTATTTGTTGACAAAGCTAAAATACCTACATAAGTATATATAAGGGCATGTACAGGTTAAAAATAATTAGAAACACCACAAACAAGACAAATAACGTAGTTTACACAGCATCATAAATTTAAACCGTAATAAGAATAATCACAAGTACAGAGTAATAAAATTACATTAAAATAGACCATAAAAAACTCATTTAAAATGACACAAGCCAAGATTTACAGACCCTAATATAAGGTCTGTTCCCACAAGCAATCACGGACAAGTTACCGATAGTTTGACAGTTCTCTAACCAATCCAAACACACAAAAATCCGCGTCCGAGTCTATTACGCAGAATCCTGATTGTCACGGACTTTTTTTGTGACTGCTGTGGAAACAAAGCCATAATTTGTTGTTTGCTTTGTTCCAATTTTTTCCTATTCGCTCGCTGCCAGGGTTATTCCGGAGGAGACCTACAGCTTAACGTAGGTTCCGAACCACGAGCCTCAGTGAGACACCCTCCAAGGACTATCAACTCTTGGTTTATTGCCATTGCATGACCTACCGATTGGGGAGTATGTACCTTACTCCGCACCACACGAAATATCCGATCTCATCCGGCCTGGCAACCGGCGTAAACGGGGTTCGTTGGGAGATGATACCTTTTACACTCTTCCCTGCATTAAACCAACTAAATTTCGGATATTCTTTTTTTATTGTGCGTATGCCCATTCCGGGAATCGAACCCGAGTCGCCACGGTCGAATGCCAGTAACTCACCTCTGAGCCACAGCCGCGGTTGTATAAATTATTATAAACGAGCTATGTTCCATGCAGTTTGGTACTTTCTTTTACCTATTTTTGTTTTTTTGGGGCTCTTTTTAGCCAGAATACTACATTTTATATAGTAGTAAGTTCTGACAAATTTAAAACAAATGAACAGTCAGCATCCTAAATGCAAGAATTTTAAAATTTTTTATGACAAACGTTTTTAAAATAAGTATTTTATTTGATAAACTAAGAAACTGTACCCTCTCCTTTAACGTGTTAACTCGGAAAACATTTTGTTATGCAATCTAAAACATTTAATAATAATTACTTGTATTATTTAAGATAAAAATGAATTAAAACTTTTAGTAGGCAATAAATAGAAGCTCAAAAAATGTTTGAACCCGCTTTATTTGCTCAGTCGGTAATAAAAAAAAATCTGTATTGCAATTGTTATTTGCGAGAGCTGTCCTTCGTGAGCTACCAACTAAACACTCTAAACTTTGACAGATGCTTATCTAAAAACGAATACTTTCTTAATCGTTTGTTTCTCTTAGCAGTCTATGAATGAAGGGAAACCATCTTTTGTTAAACAGTAACTAGAGCAACAATACAGTAACATTTGACAAGTTACGACATCTAGTGTCGTTGTTAGACACTTCGACAGGCTACCTGCACCTCTAACAAAACATAATGAAATAAGTAAAATGTTAGAAGATCACTTGTAGAGATTAGTCATAAGTACAAGCATGTCCGCTAGGCGGCACTAGTACCCGTAGCTCTTAAGTAGAAATCTCCGAAAGAAATGAAAATAAAAAAGTTGCCGATACTATAATACTAATAATTCACCTTCTCCACGACCATTACTGAATGCAATAATTCCAAAATCATTTTTGATAATAGAGGGTAAAAATTCTCGCTGTTGAGTTGGAATATTTATTCTGAAACACTTGCTTCTTATGCGTTTTGCGTGTATTTTCATTCCATAACAAGATACGGAATGAATATTCTGTAATTGATCTAAACGACATAGGTTGCCATGAACTTTGAAACTGTCAATGTCAGCTGAAAAATTTAAGTGCAAGTCAAAATATGAGTGAAAAATCGAATGAATCAGATATGGAACTGGATAATACTCCACCTGAAATTACAAATATTGCGAATAGTATTTTTGGTCGTGGAGAAAATATAGTCTGCTACTAGGTTAGAATGAAAATTCGATACTCGTGGTTCCTTACGCTCGCTACGCTCGCGTTCGAAATCTTCCACTCGGATCAAATTTTCATTCCAACCTCGTTACAGAATCTACTATTATGTAACGAGTGTACTTTTTTAAAGCACATTAATTAATTTAACTAATTTTTCAAAACGTTACTTTTTTTAGCAATAAAATAATAGAATTTAGTGTCCGTTAAAATATATAAACAAAAGAAGCTTAGCGGCAAGTGGACAGAGTAGTGCGTCTATCTTTTGCATTAAAGTACACAGGGACTCTAAAGGTAATGGAATCCCTGGGGCACAGGTAGACAATGACAGACTGTTTCGTTCTTGTTAGAACTCATCAGAAAGTCATAACCCGTAAGCGACCCCCAGTACAGCGAGCCTGTTCTTTCAAGGTGTTTTTAAGAAATAAAACCGCGATGAAAACCCAGTAACGCCATCATAAGGAATCAACTCAATGCAAAAGATATAGCCATCTAACGTAAAAACGTAGAAATATAAATAAATCTAAATAAATCAAGCACTGAACAGCCACTTCACCAGTCTAGGAAACATTTTTTCGCTTCTCCATACATCTCCAAGCTTTGTGGATTCAGATATAGATCGCGCTGCAGTCGCCCACTGGTTTGCAGCACTATTCAGTAAATGCCGTGTGTAAGTATAAATAAAATAGTAGAATTTAGTGTCCGTTAAAATATATAAACAAAAGAAGCTTAGCGGCAAGCGGACAGAGTAGTGCGTCTATCTTTTGCATTAAAGTACACAGGGACTCCAAAGGTAATGGAATCCCTGGGGCGCAGGTAGACAACGACAGGCTGTTTCGTTCTTGTAAGAACTCATCAGAAAGTCATAACTCGTAAGCGACCCCCAGTACAGCGAGCCTGTTCTTTCAAGGCGTTTTTAAGAAATAAAACAAAATAAAAAAAATAATAAAAAAATCAAAATAAAAATAAATTATATTTCTACGTTTTCACGTTAGATGGCTATATCTTTTGCATTGAGTTGATTCCTTATGATGGCGTTACTGGGTTTTCATCGCGTTTTTATTTCTTAAAAACGCCTTGAAAGAACAGGCTTGCTGTACTGGGGGTCGCTTACGGGTTATGACTTTCTGATGAGTTCTAACAAGAACGAAACAGCCTGTCATTGTCTACTTGTGCCCCAGGGATTCCATTACCTTTGGAGTCCCTGTGTACTTTAATGCAAAAGATAGACGCACTACTCTGTCCGCTTGCCGCTAAGCTTCTTTTGTTTATATTTTTTTTAGCAATATTTGCAAACATTATAAATTATAAACATTCGAGTTGGATTCCTGTAACGTGTTTTAGCTGACTTTAATAAAAGCTATAATCTATAATCGGCTGGATATATTTTTGGAAAAATTTTCTGGACTAATATTTTTTATCATCGGTTTTGTTCATTGTGGTTTAAATAAAGTACCTACAGTAAATTATGCAATGGCGGTTGTCACTGTCATATCTTTAGCGAAAGCCTACCGAGTGTGTAAAAAAGGCGATTAAGACGTCAAAAAAGTGGCCATTTTATATTGGGCGACCTTTTAAAAAACCACATTCTTATAAGGACTTGGAAATCGCTCATTAACCGAAACTCTCCGACCATCACGGATTCTGGTTTGGAAATTTAGTTAGCGCAGATTGCTTTGTGGTCTTTCTTTGGCTAATCAGTGTTTTGGGCCTTTGAGCCTAAGACATAAAATATTGATGACTACGTAATATACCATTCATTCACTCGTATTTTTTAAAATAATGCACAATACACAAAGAGAACCGTAAATAATTTCTTTTCTTGTGAAAGTGAGTAGCTTGGCTCATACTCATAATTAATATTGTCTTTAAATATCACATGAACCAATATGTAGGGTGTTACAAATTCGATGTTCACCATTGGGATCTCATAAACGGTAAGAGATACGAGGGAATTTAAATTAGGGCAAAGTTGTGCAATTCATAGCCGACCAATATGCCAAGAAGAAATTAGGAAAATTCCGAGTACTTCCGAAGATATACGTAAAAACCGAAAATCGCCGTTTTGGTTTTTAATTTTTCCTGGCTTTATTTAAAGATATAATGGAAAATAAATTTCACACTTTCATTGCCACTTTTCATCTTCTATAAAGCGGGGTTCTTAGATTTCATGTCCGACGTTTTGTTTTTCGGATGCCAAAAGTTTTTTAAATAAAATATTCCTGAAAATGTTTTTATAGGGTAGAAATGTTGATATTCAATGAAAGTAATTTTGTATTAAGATTACATCGCATATAAAGTTTAGATAAATGCAATAAAAAATACAGGTCCGTATTTAAAAAAACACACCCGACGATGGCATCCGAAAAACAAAACGTCGGACATGAAATCTAAGAACACTGCTTTATAGAAGATGAAAAGTGGCAATAAAAGTGGGAAATTTATTTTCCATTATCTCTTTAAATAAAGCCAGGAAAAATTAAAAACCAAAACGGCGATTTTCGGTTTTTTACGTATATCTTCGGAAGTACTCGGAATTTTCCTAATTTCTTCTTGGCATATTGGTCGGCTGTGAATTGCGCAACTTTGCCCTAATTTAAACTTCCTCGTATCTCTTACCGTTTATGAGATCCCAATGGTGAACATCGAATTTGTAACACCCTGTATAGGATGTTTCGATACTGGTAAAAATTAAAAGATCGCCTCTTGTATTGACTGGTATTTAAGTTACACAGTTTTTATATAAAATAGTATCTAGAAATAAAAGTAAATAAACCTTAATAAAAAAACACAAATAGTTATACCTAAATCCAATCTGCTAATCAAATTTTCCCACATTTCACAATAAACCACAAAAATGTTTAAAAGATTTTAAACACTGTGTCAAAAAATCTTTATAATATGTCATTAAGAAACTCGGCATTGAAAACTCTTTGTTTAATCACAAACATTTAATACCCAACTTGCATTTTCGGGATTTTTTAAAATAGCCTTATTTTATATTGGAACTTTTTTACTAATAATTTTACAAAGCACCAAGCACTTTAAAAAAGTAATTGCAAGCCCTTTAAAGTCCTTGAAGCCTTTTTTAAAATACTGGCAAGCACTAAAAGGACTTGCAAGTACTTTTTCCAAAGTGCTTGATGCTTGCCAGTTTTGCTCAGCTCTTGTAAGAAGTATTCTTAAGAGTCTTAACTAAAGTATACATATATAATACTAAGCAATATTTTCTTATTTCATTTTGCCCTGAAATTAAAATTAAGAATTCATTAATTGTCTGACCATTCTGTACATGCCACCTCAAGGTTTAGATTAGGTTAGGTTAGGGAAGAGTGGCAGACCTTTGGTTCAGACCAAATAGTCTCACGTAGTCCTATAAGGTCCATTGTGATACCACACGTGTTCCGTAGAACCCACCTTCATCAGATCTCTGATTGTTAGTGCAGCGTATACCGAAGAAGGATTTTAACAACTCATTCAAACCAGCCACTACTGTTCAGAAACCTGCTCAGTCGTCCAAGTTGTAAGTTGCTTAGTTCCTCCAGGCTATCGAAAAATGCTTCACCCAGAGCAGTGAACTTTCTTCTTGCGAGGCCAGGGCATTCACACAGAAAAGGTTAAATACTTTCTTTCTCTTCCTCATCTCTGCAACTTCTGCAGAAGTCGTTAGTGGGTATTTGCATACGTTCGGCATGTCTACCGAGGTAATGTCTGGTAACAACCGCAGTAATATTTCTCACGTCTTTCCGTCTGTGTCTCAATAGCTCTGCGGTTCTCTTTTTATCGAATGTGGGCCACAGTTGCCTGGATGTACTACAGGTTGTCAACTCTGTCCATCTGTGCTGCGCAAGCTGCTTGGCCGTCGAATCAATCTCCTCTTTGACTAATCCCAGTAGTTTGTTCACTGTATTGTCTGCTAGATCAGCTGGAATGCCAGCGCCCTCTCTTGCGAGCGCATGGGCAGCCTCGTTGCTATCTATTTTGGTGTGTCCAGGAACCCAGCACAAAGTAACCCGATGTTGGTTGCCAACCTCAAGGTTTAATATTTTAATATTATTGTCTTAGAAAGTAGAACATTTTATATAGTATGACTTTTTTTTCATAAAATTACTTATTCAACTTAAGCGGATACACCGTATTATTTTTAATAATAATGATAATAACATAACATGCATACATGTAATGCATAATATAAGTAATTACACCTATCTTCTTAACTTAGAGTGGAATTTTCATTTCAATAAACTTGCTCCCGCTAGCGGCACGTTTCCTGCTTTGTTATTAAACTGGAACGTTACGAATTCCATAAACAAAAATGTCATGTTTATTGACGTTTAAAGAAAAACGTTTTTAGCACGCACAGCATTAGCTTTGTGGTTTTTCTTTTCTTTATTTTGCAAAGTTCCATTTAAACGAAGTGGAAATACTGCGAAGTGCTAGTCTTGCAGTGATGGCGCGCACGTCGCATCGATTTCAAAATGTCCCACGAATAGAATTTAGGAATTTTCACTCATATATTGTAAAAAGCATTACTGAGAAACATAAACCCAGTTTCAGTCGTAACAGCAACAGTTGTACGAAAACTAGAAGATAAATTATGATTTTTGCTGTTGTGACAGGGAAAATAACAATGATCTCTAGTGTAAAGCTCAGGTTCTACAATAATAACTAGATTTAAACAGAAGAATAATTGTAAATCGTAGAACTGTCAGAAATGGTCGATTTATTATTATATGGGATTGAAAGCAAAGTTCAATTTAAGGGTAATCAACTTGGTCATAACTTGTTATGTTATGTTACATTATATTAAGTTATGACCAGGTAAATCAATTTTAACTTAAACTTTTTTGTTAATCCCACATTATAAAATTACTATTTTCGACATTTCTTCGATTTGAACCGGAACTCGGTTTAAATCGACTTTATTAAATTGGGCAAAAAACATCTATGATTTAAACCGAGGTCCAGTTTAAATCGAAGATCTGTCAAAAATGGTTCTTTTATAATGCGGAATTGATAGCAAAGTTTGAGTTTAAAATGAATAACCTGGTTATAACTTAATATACTGTAACGTAACATAACAAGTTTTGACCAGATTGATTACTCTTAAATTGAACTTTGTTGTTAACTCCACATTATAAATCTACCATTTCTACGATAATAGAATTATTCTTCCGTTTAAACCTAGGTTTAAATTTAGGTTTAAGAGGCCTTTATAAAATTGAGCCTAAATGGATTACTTCACAGAGTTCCCAGAAAAATGATTTGATATATTTTCGCTCATCTGAAACTAGATATAATAATTTTTCGATTTCAAGTCGCTGTAGAAATAGTTTTACTTCATTTTTACTAATAATTAAATTTCTAAAGAATTTTAAAACAAATGATATATGTTTTATGCTTAGAATTCTTTTTAGAGTGCATATTTAAAAGAAATATACGGTGTTCTATTTAAAATAAGAAAGTTGATTGCACTTCAGGTTCAACCGAAAGTGACAGTCAGACGTTTAAATACTGAAATGGTGCGCCTAGTGTAACCGTATAATCTATCAAAATGTCATAATAATGTTTTATTTTAGGATTTGACAAACTGGCTAGTAATTTCGTTGTCATCTCGTATAATTCCTATCATACCTGCAGTTATTCTTGCTTCATGCTCTGACATACAAAAGAAAAAATAAAGGACAAACATGATTTTTAAGATTAAGTTATTTATCGACAAGCTTTAGCGGCATCCACTTTTCAGCTTGTAAGGTGAAAATTTTGATTCGGAACTAACCTTTAATTCACATGTATCAGATGTTGTATCCAAGGCCAATAGGGCACTTGGTTTTATCGTGCGGAATTGCAGGGATTTTACTAATATAGATGCCATAAAAACGCTGTATTTTTCATTTGTTCGTTCAAACCTGGAGTATGCTTCTGAAGTTTGGAGCACCTACTATGAAATTCATAAAGGCAGTATTGAAAAAGTACAGCGTAAATTTTTAAAGTACTAAGCACTGAAGCAAGATGGTGTCTACCTTGCAAGAGGTATTGCATATGACATACTACTTTATGGTTTTAATTTTTGTTCTCTGGAACTGCGAAGAAATTTATCTTCGATTATTCTATTATACAAAATCCTACATGGTAAAATTAATTGTCCTGACCTACTCGCACAAATTAATATTTTGGTACCCAGATTAAACTCAAGGAATAACATAAAATTTTATTGTCGTCGAGTTAATACTAATGTATATCTTAATTCTCCAAATTATTTGTGTGTACTAATTTTAATAGAATATCGCATATATGTGATATATTTGTATGTACTATTAGTGACGCAAGAAGAGTGGGTATGCAATATCTCTAAAATATCTTCCGATCGACTGTTAATTGTTATATTGTTTTAATTCATCATTATAATCTTATTAGTTAGTTGCACTGTATCTTTATTTGTAATAAGGTCTTTATTTGTATTTTCTTATTCACCGCTTTATAAATGGTTTTTGTTGGGCTGTAATGCTAAATAAATGCTATTTAATGTTCTGAACCTCGGTTAGTGTTTTGACCTCTGTTCTACTATTTTTCGTATTAATTTGTATATGTACGAGTACGTAGGTACATAAACATCTTTAAAAATCATTCTAGGTACAAAATTCGGCACTCTCAATCTCGGCTGTTATGTTTACGTCCTGTTTCTTAAGGTCAGACATGACTGTGTTTTATTGATTTTTTTATCCGGAGAAATAGAGCGTAAATGCCCATGTTAATCTGATACACAGGTTTTACTCGCGAAGTTTAAGTTTACTAGTTTACCGAAAGGCATGATCAAAATGCGAACAGCGGACCATTTCTCTGTTTAATTAAAATTTTAGAGAAGCTTTTCTAATTGTTTGCAAAACAAAATACTTTTGTGGAAGCGTGAAAACATAATATCCTTTAAAGCTTTTGAACTTTAAAGTGCTTTGATTTACAATATTACCTCTTCTTGTGAACTGTATTTTCTTGTTGGCTTATTGAAAAAATAAAACCGACATTTAATCTTTTATAATGTTTTGTTTGCGGACTTTGACGGAAGTTTGTTTGTACTGCATTAGCAAGGCTATCGCAAAAATGATTTATGCATATTTTGTTAAAGTATACACTCATTTGAATTACAAATTTACTTCCTTATTTAATATATGCTTACAGGGAGCTGCAGTTATTTTACAGCGAGTGTTGTTAAACCTAGATGTTTATAAATTTGAAACAAATGTCAGATTAGTTAGCTAATCAATATGATATTATATAATATATATATTATGTCTTCTATTATAGATTCATTAATAAAATAAATAGGATTGCTATAGCTTGTAATCACTGAAAACTTTTTATTACTTATAATTTTAAGAGGTATGATATCCAATAATTCTTTTTGAACAAAAATTAATTTTTAAAAAGCCATATGTACCAAAAATACAGGGGTAGTTAAAAATTAGAGAAAATATGATTTGCAGCTAATAAGAGTTCTAAATACTTATATTAATATTTAATTTTAGGATAAAATCATAATTATTGTCAGTATTTGTAGTGGTACGATAGACATATATTCTTTTTTCACAATTTTAAAATATAGATTTATATCCAAGGGGAAAATTATTTTTGTGTATGGAAAAATAAATTGTTTCACTCCCACATGGAAATTTGCTGTTTCCTTTACACAAGTGTTAAACCATTTCTGAACAGAATAAGAGGTCGTACATGTAAATATGTTAAAAAATAACTCGGGTATGATAAATAAAAACATGTATATCTTACCATATTTCGATTTTTCAACTCCGCAAAGACAAACATCGCTTTTTTTCTGTTGTTTTTTCCTTAACACAGTCCATTGCAAGAAGCAAAGGGAACAATTTGATAATAAAAATAGGTGAAATTTTAAAACTGCAAAAAAAAAAAACGCAAAGGGCAACGACAAACATAAAATAAGCGATTTTTGTGATCGCCGATTTTGAAAATCAAACGAAAGATAAATGGCAATCAATATGTTAAAACAAACATGTCGTTATTTTATCATACCTCAGCTATTCTTTAACATATTTGCAAGTTTGACCTCTTGTTTTGTTCAGAAATGGTAACGATTTCAGAATTTTTCAAGTAAGTTTTAAAATTTAAGTTAAGGTGTGTCTGCCATTTAATTTTTTCAACAAATGTCAGAAATTTTTAGCTTAGTGGTCTCTCTCGATTCGTGCTCTCATGCCAAAATAAAAAAGTTATTATATAAAAACAAAATTCCGGGTTATTTTGAACAACCCTATATACAGGATGATTCCTAAGTTTTAGGTGTGTACAGAAGGCATAAAAACAACATTTTCAAATATCTTTTTTCGAAAAACTTTAAAATAGGTAAGATACAGAAGTAAAAATTTAATTGCGGGCCTGGTCATCAAAACGTAGCCTGATATACTTTATGTTGTTTTTGTCTTATTAGTCATGCATGGTCAGTTATTTATTTGGCGATCTGCTGCGGTATGTTTTTTTGAAGCAAGTTAATTTTAAATTGGTGACACGTGAAAATGGTAAAATTTGAAAACAATGAACTAGTAGATATGGTATTTGCTAGTTAACTGTGAGTGTCGTCAAAGTGCGGCTGCTGCTTCGAGATTATACGCAGAAGGTATTTGAAATTTTTTTTTATTTTAATGCCTTCTATTAGCTAAAACAGAAGTATCAACTTACCTGTATATACAGGGTGCCCCTCCCCCCCCCCCCCCCCCCCCCCAAAGTAGTAGGCTTCGATCCGGACTTGTCAGTATAAATTAATATTTAGTGAAATCTAAATTTACCTTAATAAATACTAACACTTATAATTATTAATATTTCAAATAAAACAAAAGTTTCCTATTTTATTTAATTCCTTTTTCCCAGATGACTTTTAAGGACAAAAATGCAGTATTATTTCTTGCAATTTTTTAAACATCTTAAGTTGTACCTAAAAGTAGGACAAGCTTGATATATCAACAAACTAAAATTACCTTTCATCTTCTTACACCAGCAAAGTCCTCGACTTTCGAGATACAAGAATATTTGCATCTTAACGCAAAACGTCGCGTCGTAGTGGCTTTGTTAAAAATTTATAAAAGTTTTTATTTTATAAACTTAACCACTCCGCACAAAGATACAATTAAAATTTGTAACACTAGAATAGACCATTTCTTGTTTTAATTAAAACTTAAAACTTGAAGGATATTTTACCGTTTTGCGAAACAAAATATTTATGAAACACGCTTTATTTTTTGTTCGTGTACATTCCTTTTTTTAAGGAAATGATACTTTGTAATAGTGATATTCAAACTTTTTGATAGTATGACCGTGTACGAATATAACGACCTAAAAAAATTCAACTGAACGAACTGATTGAATGGCTAAAAATGATAATTACCTTTTATTACTCTAGATAATTATGTGTGGTTGCACAAAGATATTTAATAATAATTCACTAACCAGCCAATTTAACTGTGACATAAATGACATTTGCAGGAATTATTTACTCACAATCGAAATTACCTGATTAGTAAATTAAAAATTAACTTTGATTGTGAGAAAAGTATGTCTGCCAGTTGTTAGTTTATTGTTAAAAATCTGAACAAACCCGAACAAACCCAACAACTTGTTATTAAAGACTGAGTACTTACTAATAATAATAGCTATTTATTTTATTCAACACGATATTAAAATGGAAACACTTAATCAAAAACCCACTGACGCGACCCCATTTTATTTTTTCGCGATCCCATTTGGGGTTATAACTTGCTAATATTAACAATCTTAGCAGAGAAACCGCCTCCCATCCAAAAATTTAGAAAAAGTCCTATTTATTTTGGATTAATTAAAAAATGTATAAGGAATTCGATGTGTTTTTCTTATGAGTACCTACCTAAATAGTAAATATAACTTTATATAAAATATCAGTAATGTTAGAAGTATGAATGGTTACTTTTTCTTCATAATGGAGGATAAGCAGCCCATTCCCTTCGCAACCTGAATAGAGTTTCTATCTAATTTTTACGAATTTCATAAATTTCGTAAAAATATTCGCCTGCAGTGCAGCGGCGGTGTCAGGGGGGGGAGGCAGGGTGGGCACCGGCCCACCTTAAAAACATGAGTGCCCACCCTGGTGCCTCCCCAAAATTGATGGATTCGGTTGTGTAATGGAAATTTCGGGGGAAGAGGGACTTGGTTATGAAATCTTTGATGAAATAAAAGTTGATGGTATTTTCAAGAGAACGATAATGACCTTTTTGTTAGACGCGTCCGTCACTTAGGACAAGAGGAACATTTTGTTTGTCGCTTCTTATGGTGTAATAGAGCGTCGGGAGGTGGTGACCTTTTTTTTTGATTTGGGTAGTGCCCACTCAAAAATCATCTGGCCCATTTGTGCCCTCCCATCCCAAAAATCCTGGCGCCCCCACTGCTGCAGTGTTATTTCATGCTTACTTTTTATATTATGTATTGAATGGTATGCCTCAAAATATAACAATTTTATCCTAAGAATATTTCTCTACGATGGATTACTTTGCTTGGACAATCTTTGACACAATAATTGCATTGAAGCCAAAAGAAGGTAATATTATTTATTCTGTCAATTTCTACGAAATTTAAGTGATAAAACAACAGCCATGCTTCTTGGTAGTAAGCATCAACGTGTCAAGGTGAATGTAAATAACAAATTATCTTTAAATAATGTAGTGGTTCCATTTCAGTCAACTTCTAGAAATCTAGGTGTTGTATTTGATAACAATCTTACATTTACCAAACATTAGGACGGAGAGCTGTCATTATTTGATTATTATGATACGGTTTATGGACCATGTTTAAGTCAGCATGACGCACATAGAATTCAAGTCTTAAAAACGCATGTATGCGGTTTTCGGCCAATGTCAGGAAAAGAGAACATATCACACCATATTACTTGACTTATGGGTGATACAAGATGCACGTTCGTAAGTGTATTTTGCCTGCCTAATATTTAAAATTATTAAGACTAATAGCCCCGGCTTCCTTCGGTCTAGTTTGACATTCGTAGAGGAAGTTTTGCTCGAGTTAAGCGAGATCCAAGTATTTTACATATTCCGAGGCATGCACATGCAACAGCGATTTTTCTAAGTTTATTCTTGTATGCAGCGCTACTTTATATGATAGACTACCAATTAACCTGAAATAACTCGATAACCTAGCCACGTTTAAAGGGAAAATTAAAGAATAATGAGGTCCGATTGCTCAAAGTCATTTTGTCTCGTCGGACCAGGCTAGTCTAACCAAAATATTTCGTCTTATTGTGTGTTAGGTTAGTTTTTAGGAAATATCTTATATTTAGTTTTTTATTATATTGTCATGACATTTTAAGGTTGGGCCTAAGCAGCCTTGGCTGAGCTCCGCCTAATGAAAACTTTATTTATAAATTTTTTCAATTTTATATTTATCACCCGTGGCGCTATTTTGGATTAAAGGTGTAACTACACATTTCTATTGACCTACTGAATTATTTAATCAAAAATTAACTTACTTTCTCGAGTATAGTTATGGTAAATCTGACCAATAACCAGCACCTTAATAATTAAAAAATTGCCTACGTTTCGACCTTTATTTGGTCTTCATCAAGGCTTTTTCTTAATTAAAAAAACATTTGGCAGCCAATTAATCATAAAATCATATACAGTTATCAAACGGAAACACACACTAATTAATCTAGACGTTGAAACAAATATTCATGTCCTACGCAAACAACACAACGAGAACAGAATAAGAGTACTTTTTTTTTGAAAACCTCTAAAGGTATTCGGAATATTATATTTTTTTTTCACCAAATTTTTTGGACGAAAATAAACAACTTGGCCTTAATTTAACCATCTACGTATTTGCTTATCATTTTTGAAATTCCCATGTATGCACACAAAATTGTAGCAGCCTGTAGAAGACAATAAATCAGATTGTTGTCAAAATATAACGAACATTTTTTGTTCCTAACACCAAGTAAACTTTTTTAAAATTAAAGAAATTGCAGTTTTCCAATTTTTAGCTTAGAGTAATAAACCACGCATAATATGATCTACAGAATTAGTCAATTATAGCTATTAATATAACGAGATTATTATGCGATTTATAATAGTCGAGGACATTACTAGGTGACGAGGCAACAGCCAAGTCACCCGCAATGTCCGAGACAGTGTTAAATCGCTAATAATCGAGTTGTATTCAAAGCTTTATCGTATCATTGACAACGGCGATGCGAAAATAAAAACAAGGTTTTATGTCATTTCATTTTGGCATTTCAAAAAGTCATCATTAAAATCATGCAAGATTTTGATATTCCTGACGATATATTAGCTGCAGCGAACATTATAAGGTTGAACTTGCTTCGGGACAAATCTAAAATCCATTATGAAAAAGAATATCGGCAGTTTTGTGAGTGGCGAAACAAAGTACATGTTCAAGGTGCAGGCAAGGTACGGTATTGCTGGCGTATTTCGCAAAACTCTCTGAGGAATACTCTGCTTTATCCTTATGGCCGAAATATTCCATGTTACGAGCGACTTTAGAACTGAAGGAAAGAGTGGAAATCGACAAATACGGCGCCTTGATACGTTTCATCAAGAAGAAAAATGTTGGATATAGAGCAAAAAAATCAAAAGTATTTACAAGAGAACAAGTCAACGAATTTGTGTGTTCTGCCTCAGACAAGAAGTTTTTAATGATGAAAGTCTTCAGAGTGCATACCTTAAGTGCCCCACACACTATGAGACCTGACTCGAGGCACGTTGCGAGGCGAAGACTCGCACGAAACGATATCAAGTCTCAAGAGACCCTACACCTTGAAACAGTATCTTACTTTTTACTTTTTCGAGTCCGGAAAACTACAATTTCTGAGCCCAATGTCGGGCTATGTCCAATGCTTGTTGATTGTTTGTCCATAAAGCATCGAGGGTACATCTATGTGGGCAGTTGGGACAGATGAATAGGTGTTCCATATCCTGTATAGCTCCGCAGTCGCACTTGTCGTCATTACTATCCAGCAGGCCCCACCTAATGAGATTGGTCTTGACGGGGGCAACACCAGTTCTGATACGATTCAGCATTCTCCAGGTTGTCCAGTCGCTTGATGCGCCGCTCGGTGGGAGTTCTGTTATTGGATAACAGGCGGGTGGTTCATCCAGTGGCGTGCCCAGGAAGCGCCTTCTTGATTTTAGTCTGCCCAGTTGCGCCTCGTGTCCGAATAGTGAGTGACGTTCGTCGAAGGTCTGTTTGATTCTCTCGGTGTGTTCGTAGGCTGTTCTACGTGAGTCAGGGTCCGAGAGGCCCGAGGCTTTGTATAGTTTGTCCAGTGGCGTGGGTTTCATGCAGCCGGTTATAAGCCTGCATGTTTCGTTCAGACTGGCATTTACTTTTTTGGCGTGAGTGGATCTGCTCCACACTGGGCAGGCATATTCCGCTGTTGAAAAGCATAACACCTGCGCAGATGTCCTTAGTACTGTTGGTCTTGCACCCCACTTGCTGTATCTGAGCTTCCTCAGAAGGCCATTTCGCGCCTCCACCTTCTTCCGCGTTTTTTCACAGTGGAACCTGTATGTTAGGGAGCGGTCTAGTATGACTCCAAGATAGGTAGGTTTATCTGTGTGCTCTAGGTTGTTGTTATCCCAGGTAACGTTGAGCTTTCTATTTGCCTGTCGGGAGTGGAGGTGGAAGGCGCTGACTTGGGTTTTGGAGGGATTCGGTCTTAGAGAGTTGTCCTGATAGTAAGTGGACATCATGCTCAAAGCAGCTTCCAGTTTTTGCTCTACCTCTCCAAAATTTGAACCTTGCGCTGTGATGCCCAGGTCATCGGCATACACGAAGTTTCTGGTAAAAACTGGTGTTGGTTGGTCATTGGTGTAGAGATTGAAGAGGATTGGTGCTAGTACGCTGCCCTGAGCCAAGCCGTTTTTCTGGGTTCGCCAACGGCTTTTTTTGCCTTCAAGACTAACGTAGAATTGCCTGTTTTGTAGTAAGGATTCTATTATTTGAACAAGTTGGTAGTCTTTCAGTGTGTCATAGACTTTATACATCAAGTTTCTGTGATTGACGGTGTCGTACGCAGAGCTTAGATCGACGAGTGCCAGGCCTGTTATTTGTTTTTTCTCGAAGCCATCTTCGATGTGTTCCGTCAGAGCTAGTATTTGACTGGTGCAAGACTTCCCAGGTCTAAAACCGGCTTGCTGTGGGATGATTTTTGAGTCGACAACCCTTTCTAGTCGTTGGAGGATTAGCCTTTCGTATAGCTTGTATAGGTGACAGAGGAGCGATATGGGGCGGTAGCTTTTTGGAGATTCAGGGTCTTTCCCGGGTTTAGGTAGTGCTACGACTTTCGATTTCCTCCAGACTTTTGGGATCTGTAGTGTGGCTCGGCAGGTATTAAAAAGTTTCAGGATCCAGTTTTTTGCTTTTGTTCCGAAGTTTTTGATTTGCTCTACACAGATGTCGTCTTCTCCTGCTGCTTTACCATTTTTCAGTGAGTTTATCCCTTTTTTTAGCTCTTTAATGGTAAAGGGCGTGTTGAAGTGGTTTTCCTCGGTTGTAGGAGTCCGATTGATGCGTTTTTTCTGGCATTTTTTGTCCGGTTTGCCGTTGAGGAGCAGTTGGTGAGCTACTTGGTTAGCAGTTACATTTGACGGCGCTTTGTTTTGCTTTGGATCTCCATTTAGCTTTTTGATTAAGTTCCAAGCCATCTTGCTGCTGTGCGTCATATCCATTCGCTCAAGAGTGTCTATCCACTTTTTTTCTCGAGCTTTGCTCAGTGCTATCATGAGCGCGTTGCCGCAGGCTATAGTTTCTTCGCTAAACGGGTCTTTATTAAAAAGTTCTTCGTACTTGTATAAGGTCCCTTTAGAGGCTTCTGACAGCCCTGGAATGAAATGTTGCCTGCAGCCTCTTGGTATGTGGCGCTTTGATACCCTTCGCAGGATTTGCAGAAAGGTTTGGTAGTTTTCTGGTGATGGGTCTAGGTTTTCGAGTTCGGCATCTAGATTAGCCGAGTATTCGGGCCAGTTTGCTTTTTTGAAATTAAAACGTCTTCGAAAGAGTATCTCAGCTGTTTTGATGACTGAATAAACTTGAACTCCGATAGGTCTGTGTTGAGTCTTTGGCAGTGCATCATAGACGTGTTTTATGCATGAGTCTTGGATCTTTTGGCTCACAAAGCAGTTATCGGGATTATAGCCGCGTTTCCAGATCTTGCTATTAAACGAGCACGGCAACTTTGGATCGTGGAGAAGAGAAAGGTTATTGACTTCTGCCCATTCTTCTAGGAGCTGCCCATTTGTATCGGTTTCATTGTAGCCCCAGGATGTGCTGTGACAATTAAAGTCCCCAACGATGAACTGAGTCTCCTGTCTCCCATAGTTCTCCGGCATTTCTAGTTTCAATGGTTTGCCAGGGGGTTTGTAAACGGATGATATGGTAAAAGCTCCGCTTTCGATGGTAAGTATTTCAGTATCGTCGGTCACTTTTTTGCCGGTGGATGTCAGCGACATATTAGTTCTTATGAAGATGGCGCTACCATACTTGCTGTGGGGTGATTCGACGGCAAGACGCATACCATCAATGCTGGGCCTGTTTGCATTTTCGTCTCTGTGCGTTTCCTGAAGGCATAATACGTCCCATTTATGTGTTTGGCATAGTTGAGAGATAAGGTCTTGTTTATCTTTCGTGATTCCCTCGATGTTCAGGCTAACAATTGTCAGGGTTGGCTCTGACAAGAGCCTGTTGTTCAGATCGTTTTGCATTGGTTTCCGGTGTTGGAAGGATTGGCCACTGTCTGTAGGGACAGTGTTTCCAGGGAGCGCCGGCATTCTCTGTGTGGGTAGGCAAAAGAATGCACGCGTGGAGGCTCCTTCCTTGCTCCCTGGTATCAGGCAATCAGACATACGCGAGTTTGTGGAGGTTGTATAATAAAAGGTCATTCCACAATCTTTCGAAGGAAAAAAAAATTGCAGTTGGTGTCGCCGTAGGATTAGTAGTTTTTGAAGATAAACAGAAAAAAAGAGAATGGTCAAAGTATTGGTTTTTTGAAAGAAAAAGTTCGTAATTTCTATATTCTTCTATAAATTCTTCCCAAAATATTTTTTCTGTATTAATCTTCTAGTACAATTGTTTAGATACTAAGTAAAAATATTTTATAACACCAAAAACCGACTGCGAATCTCACGAGACCTAGCGACTAGCACACACACGTTGAGACCGGTCGTGTTTTGTCTCGTGGCAAGTATCAGTCTCCCGCCCGTGGCGGACTCATTGAGACGGTCTCGCACGATACAAAAACTAGTCGATACAACAACACAGACCGTGAGATTTGGTATCAGAGACGGTGGCCTCGCGGCATGCCTCGAGGCATATCTCATGGTGTGTGGGCCACTTTTGATCGTGGACGTTAAAGACAAAGGTGTATCCATCAAATTTGAAAACTGTCAAAATATTGTTTTACATGTTCATGAAAAATAGTTTTAATGTTATTTGATATCTAACGTATTATGCTTTCGTAACTAACGTATTAAATTATGGTAACTAATGTATTATGAGTAACTAACGTGTTATGTAGGTTTTAGTTCGTTTATGATGTTAATAATTATTAATAAAGATATCATATAAAGATGACTTAATCTTCAATAATACGATAAAATATTAAATATACTACTATAATAATGTATTTCCACCACATCCCGTATATTGTACCTGTGTTTAGAAATGGCAATAAAATGTATTTTTTTACATACAAACTATTATAAAAACGAATTTTACGAAAATTAAGTGGCGCGTAAGTGAAAATTTTTAAGATAACATCGGGGCATCATTTGTAATTTTAATGGAAAATATGAAGTTAACATGAATAGTCGTTATATTTCTATTTTTATGTTCTGTATGGCGGATGATAAAATTTAAATCTATATAGTTAAACCTTAAGATCTTGTAAGCCCCTTAGTATTATTTTTGTGTTAAATTATCAAATAGACAAGCCAGGAAACGATGCCGCGTTTCACGCTGGTATGGAAGGCTCTTAATGACTAAGATTATTAAGGTATGATCTCTGTATACACAGCTGTCAACAATGCTTATTATGTTGCGCAAGACGTTATACGTATAGATCTATTCTTATCCATCAAATACCTTACATAATGCAATTTCAATTTCGTATAAATTATGATATTGTAATACATCATCTCGTTCGATCCTCCATCTTCCGTATAAAGTAAGACACTTTCTAACTGATGATGAAATAAATAATTAATGATCCGATTTATACTAAATTGTGTTGAAATTGAATTCAATTTTTTTTATACCTATAGACAACTAGATAGTATACGTTGCTTACTATTTTTCGATAAACTTTTGTTAGTAAAAGGAAAGAAACAGGAACTCAAAGTCTTCCTTCACTGTTATATTAATTAAAACCTTATTTTAAGATAAAAATTCCCTACATGTTTCGAATGCAGAAGCATTCATCTTTAGGAGACCGAATAAAATTAAGAAGAAAAGTGTAGATATCATCCCAATTGTGTTTTAAGATTAAATATTAGATGAAATAAAGGTTTAATGAGTAGAAAAGAGAGAATCATTGTCAATTGGCAATTACAGTAAGATTTGTAGGTTTGGGTACTATCAAAATTTAAGTGCAGAATGAAAGATTTAACAACCAGGTGTAAGGAAGAGAGTTGTTAAAATAAATGGGAACAAAAAACTGGGTAGAAATTTAATAATACATTTTGAAAAATTGCATGCGCTCGGCATAATGAAATGGAATAATGGAAATGAAGTGTATGTAAGTGTAAGGAACATACATGTTAAAAAAGATGTTAAAAATTTAAAATGATGGGACAGCCATAGTAGGATAAAGCAGAGCATGATCTCTAGATGGTAACATCCACATGTATACCTGTAGATTAAGATTATACGTAGAAAAAAATATAAATTTTGCTGGTTTTATTTAGCATTTTCTTATTGAAATTGAACTTTTTAAAAGAAACAAAGAAAGAACTGTTTATTTGACTATGTTTTGGTAAATTTCAATTGTAGCAAATCAATTTTGAACACACAAATAGCGTCCTTATTTAATTTTAGTTATGATTTATATTCATTCACAGTGTTAAATGCTTGTTTCACTAAAAAGTCCTTTATATTTAATTTAAAATATAATAGTTTAATATTCCTATCCAGTGAATTTCTTTTTGAAACAGTTGTCTCATCAATGGTTTCTTCGGAAAGCATTTTGCTGATAAAGTTACCAGGAGATGGATATTACGGGCCTAAAGCACGTTAACTGTAAATTATGAGTTCGATTGGTCAATTTGGCCGAAGCACGTTTAAAAGACGTTTGATAATTGGACAGTTGGTACCAATTCAATTTTAATGGATTTTGGACTATATCATTGGGAGAAGTCATTAAAAATGAAATAATACCATTACCAATACCCGATGTCGATTTGAAAATCTGAAGATATTTAATTTTATGTCTATTATTTAACCAGCAACGCCATCTGTCATTAATTTAAAGTTAAGACTGCTTATGAATATTTATAAGTATAATTGACTTAACAACTAAAGGAGTCGAAAAAATTGGGTCATGTCCGGAGCGGTTTATTAAACTTAACAAATGTATAATAAAAACCCGTTTACGAAAAGCGAGACAGTTCTCAATTTAATTAAAACTTTTTACCCTGTTTTTTACAGGGCTTTTTAAAAACATTTGTGGAAAAGGTCAAAGGCAAACATTTTTGAGGACTTTTCAAGAAGATCATTAGGATCATTAGTAATGTTAAGAAAATTTTCTGAATTTCGCCCTAACAAAAAATTGTCTCGCCATGTCAAAAAGTATTTTTCTACTCCCACATGGAAATTTGCTGTTTCCTTTACACTTAAGTGGCGAGTAAAGTAGGCTATTCCAGTTAACTGTGCGGGAAAATCTCATATTCATGAAACTGACCAATCACAGTAGTCAGTTACAGAAAAGTTATTGTTGTTAATAAAAGTACTGACCAATCACAGTATATTATTTTTACTGAGGCTCCGCCTTCTTTTTCAAGACATTAAGTTATATAATTTAAATGCATTGGTACAATTTGTTATTAATTTGTTCAATATAATAAAATCTAGACGCATTTATAATAAATTTATCAATAATGCAACCTGCTGAATGTCCATAGAAAATTAATTTCATGTAGCATCATTTATCAGTTGGTTTTCTGATAATTAACTAAACGCTTCCATAGTCCAGACGTTAGAGCGTTGGACCAATAGTCGTGAGTTCGAGCCCGACAACCTACAAATTTTTTTTTACATTTTTTAGCATAAAGTCGTAGAAAAAATATACTGTTCAACTCCTCGTGCGATATGGATAATCCACTCGAGTTGAACAGTATATTTTTTCTACTTTATGCTAAAAAATTAAAAAAAACATTTTTATCCACTCTTGTTGTACAAACTACTATTATATATAATTTAAACATGAAATAAAAATAAGGCGTTTCCCTTCAAAATTTAAAAATTGACTTTACGTCCGGTTAAACCGGAAGTGGTTTTAAAGGTTTGAATTGGAAAAAAATTACAATGTACTCACGTATATTAACGTGTCACATTTTTAAATCTTTATTGGTAAAATTGCGGCAAAAATTTGAGGGGGGGAGGTTGTATCACACGGCAATTTTTTTTTCGATTGCCTGTCCATATGCCGGATGCACTTATTAAATCGTATGTTTCAATTTGGCGAAATTCAGTGACAACAAGCAAGTGTTAACAATGATTCCTTTTTACGTTTTAGGTTACTAGAAAAACATTTTTGTTTGGCTAACAATTTTTCATCAACCTACCGTTAAATTTTCTCTCGAATAGGCAGTAGTGCCATCCGCCATTTATCTAAAAGCCTTTTTCAGAAACGGTAGATATTTTACCCTTATACGACAAATTAAACGACAAGGAACGTCACTATAAAAGCCAAACGGTGATTTATGAACTTTTGCCCCAGAAAAAATCTATAAATAACTTCATGTTAGTTAGATTGAAAGTTGGCTTAAAGATTTACATGGTGTATTAGATACTTTGCGAATTTTACAGCCTTTCTGTCTACATAATTTATGCATAATAGTTTATTGTTAACTAAACCATCATTATTGCCCAAGTATAACGAGGAGCGAAGCGACGAAGAATATAAGACGGAATGGCTATACTAGTATAGCTGTCCAAACCATTTATTTCCACTACTAATACATTTTAAAGATTTTTACAGTATTAATAATTATAAAAGATATTTATTTACGTATAAGTACGGGGGGAGGGGGGGGAGGGGGGGGGGGGGGGGGGGGATGAATAACACAGACTACATTTTCTTTTCGTGTAATTTATTTTTTCCTTTTCGTTCGCTGCCTCGGCCATTCCCGAGGGGACCTATAGCTTAACGTGGGTTCCGAACCATGATTCTCAGTCATGCGAAACCCCCCAAGGGCTATTAACCCTTGATTTCTTGCTTGACCTACTGATTGGGAAGTGTTTTCCGTACCCCACGGGATGTCCGATCTCATCCGGCCTGGTTACCGGCGTGAATGAGGTGGGTGGGGAGATGATACATTTTACACTCTTCTCTCCATTCTTAAACCTACTAATTTCTTTTTGTGCGTATGCCCACTCCAAGGACCGCCACGGTCGAATGCCAGTAACTTACCTATGAGCTACTGCACACTAATTTTTGATATACAAGCATTCAAAAACTATAATATAAAACCTCCATATCATTTTGACACATATATTTATCAAAGCTTATATTATATGGGTCTTCAAAAATATACAGGATGTTCTATTCAAAAAAAGTATTTTTCTTACTAATATCCATTTTTAATATTTTATTCTTTCGTTTATTAAATTATGATATAAAGAAATGGCCAGCCTGTAAAATTACAGAAAAGGTATCGTCTTTTCTAGGAGTACTATTTAACTACATGGATGTGCCATTTAAAAAAAAATATGTTTAGTACTTTGGGAAATATTTGCAATATTCCCAAATTTTTTGACACCCAGTGTATACTCTCAGTGAAGTTAACAAGCCGTCAAATAGGATTTTTAAATGAAAAATGTCACGAGAAGAACGACCAAACAACTTGAATATGAATCATCTTTCTACTAACATAGCAGTTTATTTAAGCATATTTTTTAGATTAAATTAATTTTGTGTATATCTCCAAAAGAAAGTAATCGGAAACGGAAAGCAAATAAATCCTATTCTGTCTGACGTTTATTGAGCAAAATTTTATATACCTTTGTTGAGTTAAGACTATGCCGAGATTTTGTATGAGAATAGAATTTTTATTTTTCTTACAATACATTTTTCTGAAGTGTAATGAAGAGAGAAAGTTTACATTCCTAGTACTTCCTTTGTTACAACGATAAAAAATTTATTCAAAGTATATAGTGTATCAAAGAAGTTTGCAATATTGCAAATATTTAAAAAATTGAATTGATTGGATAGTTTCATAGTTCAATATATAAAAAGATTTATTTTAACACGATGCAAAATATCATAGGTTGTGTTGTAGCCATATTACATTTTAAAATATAATATTATACATGTTTTTTTAATTAGATTGGACATTAACAAAAAAACCCAGAGCAGAAGACTAGACCTTTTTAGTGAAACAAGTGAAATAGAATCCACGAAAGATTTATATTCAAGTTATTCATTTATTTGTGAAATTGCTTATATTTATGTCTATAATGAATAAATTACTCCAAATAAATAATAAACTGGAATTTAAAAAAAATTTTCTTATAATCAAAACATTATTTATTTTCGCAGCCCTAATAATTGCGTCTAAACTTTCTTTCAAGACTTATTTACAACTAGTTTATCTTTTTCCTCCTAGACATCAATTATCGATTCTTCATATGCGGTTTACAAGCGGTGGAATGAAGTTCCTATTATAGCCCACTGTTTTGCCGCACTATCCGTAACACAATGCCGTGTTTAATAGTAGTTTGTGCAACAAGAGTGAATATGATGTCCATATCGCACGAGGAAGTAAATTGAGCACGACGCCGTAAGCGGAGTGCTCAAGCTTCCGAGCGCAATATGGACAATCCACTCGAGTTGTATAGTATATTTTTTCTACGGCTTAACCTCCGAACTTCATGCTAAGAATTTTAAAAAATTATTTAAATTAAGCATCATAACTTGTCTTTTAAGTTGGCCATGATTTTGGGAGAACGATAATAAGAAACAATTGAACAAAAATTCATTTTGATGCCAAACCCATTGACCAAATTACACTGTAACATATTTATCGATTTTGGTAAGTTCTTATATTTATACAAACTGGCTTTTGAATATATCTATCTTTCTTACATTTGGCTTTTTGTAGAATAACATGTATCTATTAATAAACACGAACAATTTATTTTTTCAACGGTAGGCCGATTGTTTTACTGAAATGCACAGAACAAAAAAAGGTTTGTCGGATTTATTTCTGCTTGCTTAAGAATTATAACTTCGAAAGTACAACAAAATGACTGTAGAATTCGTTTAAAACAGTTAAAAATGGATTTTGTTCATTAATATGAATTTTTAACGTTCGTTGTGGTCAAATTTTTCAAAATTATCGCCAATTTACAAACTAGCAACACTGTTAACGTGGAAAAAGAAGTGGCAATAGTGTAAGTAGAAATAACATAACCTTAAAAATTGTAGTAAAAAATGTTGTTTTTTTCTAGAAATCTTATAATTTCGTCTGTTTTATCGGGTTATCTTTATGTTCCTCCATTTACGGAAGAATTGCTAGTTAATTTTCTATGTTTGTTGCGTATAATAAAAGTTTTAAGATCAATTATTGCGGTTGGATCCCCATTCAAAATATATCGGAAAATATCCCAGTGCACAAATATTTATAATAATATATATTATTTATAAACGTTCATTTGGTAGGTTTATAGTACATTTTATTCAAAGCTTGTAGTAATTGTCTAGAAATGAGTGGAAATAGAGATATTTTTGAAATAAGAAAGTAGGTCTGTGTGCAAATCTTTAGTTCGGTCAGAAAATAACAATAATTTGGTAGAAATATATTTTGGTATTAATTTTGTTATTATATCTTCAATTTTTGCACCATTTCGTGTACTCTTTAGGAAAATATTGTGTATACATAGACTCTGGGATAAATGTTTTGATTTAAATTTAAAAAGAACAAATTTCATGTGAAAGATTTGCATATTTTTGAAGCATATTGTTAACCTAACTTCTCTCAACTGTCAGAAAACGAATTTACGACATGTAAATTTGGCTTTTCTATAATTGACTACTGTGATTGGTCAGTTTCATTACCTAACTCGGATGGATATGAGATATTCCCACACAGTTAACTGGAATAGCCTACTTTACCCGCCACTTAAGTGTAAGGAAACAGCAAATTTCTAAGCAGAAAAAAAATAAAGTAGTAGAGTTTAGTGTCCGTATAAGTAAAATAGAAAGAAAGTATTTAGCGGCAGGCGGACAAAGTAGTGCATCTATTTTTTGGATTAAAGTACACAGGGACGCCAAAGGTAATGGGTTCTCTGGGGCACAGGTAGACAATGAGAGGCTACTGCAGCGCGATCTATATTTGAACCTACAAACCCGTAAAAAAAGTTGTAGGGATGCTCAAAGACGTTTCCTATACTGGATGTGTTTGCCTGACGTACTTGGTTTATTGTTACCTATGTTTCCACGTCTAATGGCTATATTTTTTGCATTGAGTTAATTCCTACAGATGGCGATACTAGGTTTTCATCATATATTTATTCTTAAAAATATTTTGAAAGCATGTTTTTTTTTGTATTCGGAATTGCTTACAGGTTTTGGCATTCTGATGAGTCCTAACAAGGACGAAATAGCCTGTGATTGTCTACCTGTGTCGAAAGGAACCCATTACCTTTGGCGTCGCTGTGTACTTTAATGCAAAAGATAAATGCACTACTTTGTCCGGCTGCTGCTAAAAACTTTCTTTCTATTTTACTTATACGGACACTAAACTCTACTACTTTATTTAAAACTTACTTATGTTCTAAAACCTTTTATTCTTTGTTTTATTTGTGAGCTTTGAATTCGTACATGTCGGGGTTTTAGTTAACAAAAGAAAAAAAATCCATGTCAGTTTGAAATACCTATATTTTATTTGTCATATTATTGATACCATCCACAAAAACATAATTTTATATAATTTTTTACTGGTAAATGTGGTTAATTGTATATAAAACGGGTCTGAAAAAAGCAACAGAAAATTCTTTTAAGGGTGACAAAGTATAAACTTAATTAAATTTAGCCCACAGAATATCCACAATGCGACAAATAAATGTTTTCTGCGTAGGTTTATCTTATATGCGAGTTCATCTGCCATGTAACGCATTGTACACACATTTTTCTCAATAAAAAAGAGACAGAATCAGATTTATTTGTTTGCTGGTTCTTTATACGTTTCGGCACGAAAATATATCTACGGAAATAATTTAGTAGCAGACATATTTTTTATTAACAATTTGTGAAAAAATGTGTCTTTATTTGTAGGTTTGCATTATTTTCTTTTCTTGTTTGCATCTATATTTATTTTTACATTTTTGATGGGGTGCTTCTTAATCTTTGTATTAATTTTTCTCTGGTGATTCTTGGGTATATTAGGTTACTTAATAAACAACTCATTCTCTCATCTATTTTTAAGTTTTTATTAAAACATACAAAAGTCATAAATAAAAAATATATGCAAAATTTTTGATATAACAAAAAACATTTTGTAAACTCTTTCCTTAAAATATTTAGTTTTTTTTTTGAAAATTCAAGGACCTCAGAGCTATAACACATATTACACAATACATAGCATTTTTTGTTATTTATATACATACAATAAATGTTTCAGAAAATAGATAAAAATGAAATTTGAATAAAATTAGATAAACATAAAACAACAACTCCAAGGTATGTTTTCTTATTTTATTCAAATTTTATTTTTATCTATTTTCTGAAACAATTATTGTATATAAATAACAAAAAATGTTATGTATATGTGTTACAGCTCTGAAGTGTTTGAAATCTTAAAAAAACCTAAATATTTTAAAAAAGCGTTTACAAAATTTTTTTTGTTATGTCAAAAATTGTGCTTGTATTTTATATTTATGACTTTTATAAAATAAAAACTTGAAAAAGCACAATACAGACGTGCGAAACGTTGTAACATAAAAATGAGATGTTTATTAAGTAACCTAATATATCCAAGAATAACCAGATAAAAATTTATTTTTACATGAACACCTTAAAATTATAACAGTGTTTGCAGTAAAGGTTAAATTCTTAGAAATTTAAATCTATACAGGGTGCGACAAATTCGTGTGCGTGCAAGGGGATCCTGAAAACGGTAAGAAATACGATGATGGTTATATTCAGGCAAAGTTGCGTATTTTGTGGCTTAATAATTTGGTAAAAGAAAATTGTAAATATTATAAATATCTTCTGAGATATTTGAAAGAGACCGACATTTTTAGTTTTGGCTTATAATTTTTTGCACCTTTTTTTGGCTTACAATATGGCATTATTAGTTTTTAAATTCAACATTTTGTTCTTTAGATACGAACCTTAAGTCAATTTCTTTAAATACGGACCTAGAATAATTTACAATACAGCTTTAGGGACTTCTAAGCTTTGTAAATTTAACACAATTTAAAGCTTTTTAAAATTCAAACTTTTTGTCATCAAATTTAGCATCATCAGTAATTCAAGTTATTCTTTGTTTACTGTGTTTAGGCCGTTTAGTATTTCAATAAGATTTACCGTAACAATACTCTCGGAAGTAAGTATATTTTTAAGGCATGAGAAGTAATTCTATTTTTTAATAATATTTTATTTATTTTAATAATTTACCATAAATTATAAGTCCTATGTTTTTTGCCTTAGACCTTGCCCGAAATACTGTAAAACAGAAAAAAATTAATGCTCCCGAGCGAAAAAAATGTAACTGGAGTGTTAGAGCGTTTTCACACGGCACCATATATCGCGCGCGATAAATGGTCGCAATATTGCTTTACACCAAATTATGTGTTCTCTAATATCGCTTGTGTGTGAAAATGGCTCATTAGAAAACACATAATTTGGTGTAAAAGCAATATCGCGACCATTTGTCGCGCGCGATATATGGTGCCGTGTGAAAACGCTCTTAGTCTAGTTATGTTACTGTGATGTGCTTATCTTTGTTTCAAAAACAATTTTAAAATTTTGTTGCTGTTTATGAGGTCTTTCTAAGTTTTAAGCGTAAATATGTAACAAAAATCAACAGATAGAAAAATATTTGATGCCGAGCATTCGGTCTTTTTACTTACAACTACCAGGTTTTTTTGTTTGAAAATTTACAAATTCACAAATCTGTTTTTTTGCATGACTTTAAATGTTCAAGACCGTAATAATATAAAGGATAATATAAAAAATCTGTGTTAATAAACAACAAAACAATAATGTTCGTATTAAAAAAAATAATTATGGTTGGTATCTAAAGAACAGAAATTCAAATTTAAGAACTAATAACGCCATCTTGTAGAACATAAAAAACATCTATAAAAGAGTGTTTTTTGTTTTTTCTCCTAGTTAAAAATGAAGGTGTAAAAAATTAAAAATCCGAAGATATTCGGAATATTTAAAATTTTCTTTCGCCAAGTTATTGAGCTCCAAAATACGCAACTTTGCCTCAATTTAACCATCTTCGTATCCCTTGCCGTTCTCGAGATACGTACCCATACGAAAATTCAAAATATTCCATTACCCTCGGAGATATCCGGAAAAAAATCTTTTAATTTTGGGCCTATAATTTCTTGCACCTTAATTAATAACTTAAGAGAAAACAAAATACACTTTTTCATAGCCGTTTTTTATAATATACAAGATGGCGTTCAAAGATTCGTTCTTTGGATACCAGCAGTCAGAAATTTAAAACAATTCAACTAAACATGTAGAACCCAACTAAAAAAGAAAGATTTGTGTTGACTAGTAATATTTGCATCAATCAGATTATACGCTAGGAAAATGTATAATTTTGTGTTATGGTTTTACCAATTTTCTTATAGATATGTCTTCTAATAACTCGGGAGCAGTCACTTTTTTCTGTTTGGTAATATTTCGAGATCTACAGCCAAAAACCATAATAATTATGTTAAATGTTATAATAATAAAAGAAATAAAACATAGAATTACTTCTCAAGCCTTAATTTTCTTAGTAAGTCTGACTTTTGAACAACATTTTATTGAAATAATAGGCGTCTCAAACACCATAGCTTTCTGTGATGTGATTTTATTATTTAAGGAATTCAAAAAATAATTAACAAGGCCATAATGGTACACAACGGATAATTCAAAATACTGATGATGAAACAATAAAATGTCAAAACTCTTTAAACTGCCAAATTAAAAAGTTGGTTTTGCTTTACAGACACCAAAAAACACCAATTTTCTTAATAATTATGTATTCTAATTATTTTATTGTTTTTTGTTTGTACAAGTGATTATTTGTTCTTACAATAAAAATTATTTTAGTTATTGTATGTTAAAATTTCTAAAAGCTGTGTCTATACAGATAAAAATCTTTTATATTAAACAATAAAGCATTTTGCAGCAATTTTGACTTTAACTTTACCTTTCTTATTAGTGAGTAAAACAATTTAAAATATATTTTCCGTGGGACTACCGTATTTTATAGGTTCAATATATTTTCAGTGGGATCATAGTATTTTACAGGCTCAATATGCTTTGAGTTAAACCACAGTATTTTACACGCTCAATATATTTTGCGTGAAACCATCGTTTTTACACGCCCAGTATGTTTTCCATGGAACCACCGCAATATACACGCTTAATATATTTTGCCTGCAACCATCGTATTTTACACTCCCAATATATTTTGCGTGGAACCAGCGTATTTTACACACTCAATATATTTTACATGCAACCACCGTATTTTACACGCTCAATATATTCTGCGTGAAACCACCGGTTTTTACACGATCAATATATTTTATGTGCAACCACCGTATTTTACACGCTCAATACCGTATTTTACACGCTCAATATATTTTACGTGCAACCACCGTATTTTACACGCTCAATATAGGTATTTTGCGTAGAACCACCGGTTTTCACAGGCCTAATAAATTTTGCGTGGAACCACCGTATTTTACACGTTTAATATGTTTTCAGTGGAACCACAGTATTTTTCATGTTCAATATGTTTTCCGTGGAATCACGGTATTTTACACGCCCAATATATTTTGGGTTGAACCACCGTATTTTGCACCCTCAATAAGTTGAAAAAAATATACAGATATTTAGCATAATTTTGTTTGCAGTTTGTTTAAAAAACTTTGCATTTTAAATTTTCGATAGGCATATTTTTCTTATATACAAGAAAGCAGCAAGGAGGAAATAAATCATATCCTGATATATGGTAATTCAATAAGATTTGTATAAATAATGTAAGACGCAGACAACGTCACGTCGACTTTAGGAAATTGCTGAGTCGTGACGTTTATTCGTATAATTTCTACTACGATTTAATATCGTTTTAAATAAATGTTAATTTATATTATAATATACAGGGTGTTTCTTAATGACGTGCTAATATTTTAGGGTGTGATTTTTCAAGTCATTTTATGAAGAAAAGTTCATGTAAACATATGTCCTAAACGGCTTAAATTTTTTGCTACAGGGTGTTGAATTATTTCTTTTTAAAGCGTTTTTTGTAATATCTCCGAAAGTACTTTAGATAATATTTTCAATTTTGGCATGTGCTACTAAGACATAAAACCACATCTTTTAGTAATAAAAGTTATTTTTTTGTCCCACGAGTGGCGTCCCTGCAAACTTTTCCTCTGATATTTTTTAGAAAAAAAGTGGTACGCCACTGACATTTTTCCATGTGGATATAATTTCTGATTAGCCTGGTCAATTCTGCATAAAAATGGTCCATTGCGTTTTTATTCTCAGGCACACCGTCTTTAATTAAAATAATTAAATTAGCTCTACTATTTATAATTATTAACATTGATAATACAAAATTTTGTTTTATAAAAATTGTTGGAAATGACCACCTTCATTAATTTAATAGACATGCTGCCGCCCGTCTAATTAAATTTAATTATTTTAGTTAAGAACGGTGTGCCTGAGGAGAAAAATGCAAGATACCATTTTTATGCAGAATTGACCAAGCAAATCAGAAATAATATCCACATGGAAAAATGTCAGTGGCGTATAACTTTTCTTCTAAAAAATATCAAAGGAAATGTTTGCAGGGACGCCACTGGTGAGACAAAAAAATAACTTTTATAACTAAAACATGTGGTTTTATGTCCTATTAACACATGCCAGAATTGTAAGTATTATCTAAAGTACTCTCGGAGATATTACACAAAACGCATTAAAAAAAATAATTCAACACCCTGTAGCAAAAAATTTAAGCCATTTAGGACATATGTTTATGTAAACTTTTCTTCATAAAGCGACTTTGGGAATCACACCCTAAAATATTAGCACATCATTAAGGAACACCCTGTATGGTGTCTTAGGTAAAATTATCCTAACTTAACCCATTAACGCCCAGTGATACCGTTTAGTATCGCTAAATCAGCTATTACTAAGACATCGACCATTTTGTGGGTGGTAGTGGAATAATAATTCTGACGAGTACGTTAGTTGCGGGAAGCATCTTCAGTTGTGTTTTAAGTCTTTGAGTACCGTTGCCGATATTTGTAAGCAAAAAAACACGTGTTATTATATCGTCCATTTTACGTCAATAGAAAAATATGGACATTCGCTTTGAGTAAGTATAGTTTTTCAGTGATAGTATATTTTTTCTTGAATACAAGTATTGATATTGACTAAGATATATATTTAAAGCCCTCTATAACGTATATCGTATTTTTAAAAATTCACCTGACTTTACAAAATGGGCGCAAAACATACTGATACCATATGGTATCACTGGGCGGTTACGCTATATATATATTTTTTTTGACAGGCATGGATTTTTATTGTCTGAAGCTTTAGACATAGCATACGCTAATGACGATGCAAAAAATCAAATAGACGAAATATTTATCGAGCCCTCTGATCCCAATGTCGACACCAATGAAGATTCCTCTGACGAAAATGACGGAGGCATGCTAAATAACTTAACAGGTCGACAATTACGTGCACCTGTGGAAATAAAATTGACGAATAATACACGTTTAGGCAATAATTATGACGACTTTTCTGCAGAAAGTCCTACCCAATCATCTTCAGCGCCGGTTAATCAATCCGTAACCGAATCATCTTCTGCATCGACCTTAAAAGATACGTATTGTCCAGAATCAAAGAACAACGACTGGATTCGAAATCGTCTAGCTTAGAAACCAGATACTGTCTGGATTAAAGGCGACGTTGAACCTGGAGCCCGCTTATTTCCAGTAAGAGATGACAAGCGGTTCGAACAAATGTCTTGTACAGACATTTTTGAGCTATTTTTTGTCAACGATATCATGCAGCAATAAACAATACATGGTTTCTGTATAGGAAGAATCACAACAAAACCTCCAACATAGAGTTTAGAAGGGAGTTGGTCCAAGTATACTTAGCACGTTATGGTGTACCGGCAAAATCGGCAGGTCCTGCAAAAACGTCTGTTTCACGCACACTTCTGCCAGGTATTCGATATGACGGTATGCATCACTACGTTGCTTTATGTAATAGACGTCGTTGCGCTGAAAATGAATGCAAGAGTTTTGGTAGAACAATGTGTTCTAAGTGTGATGTAGGTCTTTGTGTAGTCTGTTTTGCCAATTATCACACAATGTAAAAATTTACTTTTAATAATTCTATAAATAAATATGATTTTAAAATTGTGAGTATTTGTATTTTACAGTATCATATGCGCCCAGTGATACCATATGGTAGCAGTCATTTTCTTAAAAACTGACGTAAGACATTTTGTAAAATATATTTTTTTTGTGCATTCCTACTCATATTAACTCAGAAAAGTAAAAATATGTAAAATAACTACCAAAAAATAATTCTGGGCGTTAATGGGTTAAAATGGTAGATCGTAAAATCTTTAAAGCATGATTCAGTTTTAGCGGGATAGATAGATGTAAATTTGTGTGTTGTTTTAAGTAATATTATAAAGGATGGGGACTTTAGCTGGAACAAATTCGCTATAGAAGTTTAACAAAAAATATTTGTGAACAATGTAATTAGGTACACAGCGATAGAGTTTTTTGTAGGCTCCATATCTATTTATAACAAAAAAAAATGTAAACTAATTTCAGAGGTAAAACATAACCAAATTTAATTTGTTTAAATGGGAAGTTACCACTTGCGGAATTTGTTACAGGGAAGGTTTCTTATCACCTTTCTGGGGTGATATAACAAACCTAAAAAATTATCGTCCCATTAGTCTACTCTCCCATCTGTACAAGCTGTTCATGCGAATAATTACCAAGCGAATCACAAACAAATTGGACTTCTATCAGCCACGCGAACAAGCAGGTTTCCGATCGGGATTTGGTACTAACGATCATCTCCAAGTTGTTAAGGCTCTTATCGAGAAATGCATTGAATACAACAAACCCCTGGTTCTCGTCTTTGTTGATTATGAAAAGGCATTTGATATGGTAAATCAACAACAAATGCTATACGCCCTAACAGAATGCCGTATAGACTACAGATACGTTAATATTATTAAAAACGTTTATGAAAATGCTAAGGCTTGCATAAAGCTGCACGACTATACGAAGGATTTTCCCATTGAAAGAGGTGTGAGACAGGGTGATGCCATATCTCCTAAACTTTTTACGACCCTATTGGAACACATGTTTAAAAAGATCGATTTTGAGGCTATGGGACTAAATATCAATGGTGAGAGACTAAATCATCTGAGATTTGCCGACGATATCGTCTTGGTTGCGGACAGAATTGATGAGGCAAGGGAAATGCTTAGGCGACTTAATGATGTCTCGGAAACGGCAGGTTTAAAAATCAACTTTAGTAAGACCCAGTTCATGACCAACTTGGTAGTGAGCGAACAAATTTCCCTAGGTCCAAATCAAATAGAACAAGTAGTCTCATATAAATATCTGGGACATGAAATTCTTATAGGTAGAGACAACCAAACCCGGGAGATAGCGCGAAGAATCGGCTTAAGTTGGGCAGCTTTTGGAAAGCTAAGCAACATTCTAAAGTCGGACATTCCAATCTGTCTAAAGAGAAAGGTCTTCAACCAGTGTGTGCTTCCTGTGCTAACGTATGGAGCAGAAACTTTAACACTAACAATAAAAACCATAAATAAAATTCGCGTAGCACAGAGAGCCATGGAGAGAGCAATGCTGGGCATATCATTGAGGGACAGAGTCTCCAATATCAGACTTCGCCAAATGTCTGGAGTTACCGATGCAATAGAACGCATAACAACGTTAAAGTGGAACTGGGCTGGACACGTGGCGAGAATGACGGACGGACGATGGACAAGGCGAATTCTGGAGTGGAGACCGCGACAGGAGGCCTTTCGTAACAGAGGGCGCCCACCAACAAGATGGACCGACGATATTAAGAGAATAGAGTCAAACTGGATGAATGCAGCACAAGATCGAGGACGTTGGATTGGACTACGGGAGGCCTATGTTCAGCAGTGGACGCAGTTGGGCTGAGTGATGATGATGATGATGATGAAGGTTTCTTAAAGAGAAAAGGTTTAATTAAAGTTTCAAAGTGAATAATAATACAACATTGAAAATTTTCTTAATAAGATTATTATTTACATAAATTTAAAAAACATAAATTGACTATTTGTCCAATTGCAGTCCAACAAATTCATTGGAATTTAACAAACTTTTGACATATTATACTTTAAAGGTATCTGTTACCGATTAATATTTTTATAGCGTCGCGTCGTGACGTTGGTCTTATTTTTACTCTTATTGGAGACCGACGTATAGTCTGCTGCAAGTTTTAAGAAAAACACCCTGTTTAAGGGTATGAGGATTAAATTTGACAAATAATACTCTTAAGCGTAAGCTAATATCATCAAAAGATCCACAGATCATAAGAATATGATATTTTAAAACCATCTGGATTAAATAGAAGCGTTAAAGTTTGCGGTTGTGACGTCACAGCGTATTACAATACATGGCGCGAGAGCGGGCTATTCATGCAATATGAACTTTAATAAACAATAAAAAATATGAGGAAGTTCCTTATTGTTTATTTTGGTTGTTTAAATTTATGTTTAGACTCAAACTTTTTAAATATACCTACCATTTACATGCTGTGTAATATTAAAACACAATTATCCTCGAAGAACGATTTAACCTATTTTTAAAATATTTAGAAAACACTTTCTAGGATAAACCTTTTTCGTCTTATAAAGGTTTAATTAATAGTTTCAATATGTAAGGTTAGGTTAAATAGACTTGAGCATATTGGTTGTTATAAACAAACTTTCTTAAAATGTTTCTTGGGTGAACTAATATATTTACAAATTAGAACCAAACAATTTCATCCCAAAACTTCCTTTTAGAGTGAAACTAAATTATTAGAAACTTTTGGGATATTAATTTACGGCATATAGTAGTTATCTTGGTATCGATCTCTATTTAATGGAGCAAACCCTCCTCAAGATGCGAATAACGGTTAAAATAGCGGTATTGAAAATGAAAGCAATATCCAGTTATTTAAATACAATGCTAGAAATTTTTAAAAAGGCTGTAAAATAATAAAGTGTATGGATTCTTTCGACTGTCATTAAAATACATATAAAATACATAATGTCTGTATAATATGTAATAAACAGTGGTGTAGTCAGACTCTAATGGAGGGAGGGGCAAAATCTCCTTGGGGATTCAATGTTTTCAATTTTATTGTTATATCGACATAATAATAAGTATTAGTGTCTGTTTGAAGTTTGGAGACAATGATGTTTCTTGAACGATAGAAGAGTTTTGGACTTGCATTGTCTTACGTCACAACGTTTCAGCTGGTAAGTATCTCCAGTCGTCTTCAGACGACTGATAATAATAATAAAGACAATGCAAGTCCAAAACTCTTCTATCGTTCAATAAGTATTAGGTTAAGGAAGGTGAAGTAATACTTGGCGATTTTTTCGCTTAAGTTTCAAAGCAAAATAGCTGCTAAACGACACGCAGCTAGTTAAATAAGAGGTGTGCTAAAGATTGATTTCGAGTTTCGAGGTGCCCAAAGTGACTCAAAATATTGGTGAAACCTCTCTTAGGCGGACACCTACGGGACTGTCTAAATGTGGCCGCCTAATAGAGGTGTCCGCCAATGGGAAATTTGTTATTAGGTAATATGTAAATGCAAAATTATTACATGGACAAATAAAGATTTATTAAACATAAAAAAAGAACACTAGTCTTAGTTATTCTTTACAGTTTCATTTTAAACTGCATCTACTGTACCAGCTGATGTAAAAACCCCAAAATGTAGGAGTTAGTACGAATTAAAAAGCTAAAATCCTTAATTTTAATAATTTCCAAAAAAGGGTTTACGTTAATAAGTACAACTTAATTATTAAAAATCTAATTTATGAGGGGACCGCACTTTCATGCTTTCTACATCCTTCAAGACTTGCGTGGAAAGAGAAAGCCGGATAAAAACTTGGTGTAATTATAAAAAAAACTTTTGTATCTTAAATTACAGGGGCGGGTCGGATTTATTCCAAATGTACCTATTGTAAAAATGATTGAGTAATATCTGTTATTAAAAGCAGTTTTCATTCTTTGCACATGCCTAAATATTCTCGCGCCTACTTGTAAAGTAGTAGTAGGAAAAAACATCCAACCAAAGGTATATTATAATAACTAAAATAAATCCAAAAGTAAAAACAAGGTAATTATGAAACTGCGGTGAAGGCTCAGCAGTGAGTCAGGCATAGAGGAATAATAAACCGAGGCTGTCAGTTCTGATCACCCCATTAAAATAAAATAGTGTAATTTTAAATAATAGCCACACTCTTAAAAATGACTTGGTATTTGGTACTAATTCTTATTTGTTCTCGTGTTTACGTTACCAAAAATAACTATTTTTAGTTAGGAAAACAAAAAAGATTTATTTCTTGGTTATATTTACCAAAAAATGATGCCATCAGAACAAAGAAAATATCTTGTTTTCATATTAGTTGGCAGAAATAAAATATTTTGTTTAGCTGAATTTTACTCTGTATATATCCTATTTAAATGTTACATCAAGGTTCCTACAAACTTGTATTTATCAATTAAGCTTGTTGTAATAACACATTATGAATTTGTAGTCCCTATCATTTTGTTAATTTTCATTAAGATACATTCTTAGTTACCAGAACTAACTTTTCTTTTCAAGTAATATTATTCTTCATATTTATAACTAACGGCATCAACAGAGACTTGACGTCTTTGCCCGGTGACATGTGACATCATTCTAGCCAGAACTGTCAGGAGGTTATGTTTATGTTAGGGTGCTTTTGCGGTTCCGTGTCCATTTTTTCGTGTTTTTAAGGCAATAATTGGCCATTTTCATGACCGTGCCCGTGTGGAAAATGGATGTGACAATATTTGGTGTAATTTATTTGTGTTTATTGTCTTGCTTGTGTACGTTCTTATTGGCAGAAGGAAGTTAAATCATAAGTAAGTAAACATTTTATTTTTTATCATTGCAGTTGTACATTTGAAAGTTTAAATGAGATTTTCATAAAGCATGGCAAGGTGACCCGATGAGAAATAACTTTTTTTTTGTTTCATTCTTGTTCTATATTCCATTTCTGTAAAAGAACGTCATATTGATGATTTTTTAATCTGACCAAGTACAACAACTTTCATATAGCTGTATATTTTAAATAGAAAGTCCAGGGGATATTTTTTGTTTTTTAATAATCGCAGTTGCAGATAAGAAAATTTAAATAAGGACAATTCAGTTCTATAAGCAATTGAACAACCCAAAAGGTTGAGTAAAATAAGTTAAAAATCTAGTGTTTCTGTTTTGTATTACATAAGTATGTATAAAGAACATGAGAGAACAAGGACCTTGGAAATAATTTTTTTTAAAGAAACCATAATGTCCCTGATAATTTATTCCAATTAGTTTACGCATACCTAATAGAGTAGTAATACCAAGGCATTGTTTTATTTAAATGGAGACCTAGGAAGGAATATATTTCGTTCTTCTTCTTGTTGTGCCATATCCTCAGTGGACGTTGGCGATCATTCTGGCCCATTTAATCTTGTCGACTGCAGCTCGGAACAAATCGGCAGATGTTCTTTGGGTCCATTGTCTCAAATTACGAAGCCATGATATTCTGCGTCTTCCGGGTCCTCTCTTGCCATCTATCTTACCCTGCATAATAAGCTGCAGAATGCCATACTTATTGTTACGCATTATATGACCGAAGTATGAGCATTTTCTTTCTTTGACCGTCCTCATCACTTCTGTTCCTTTGGTCATACGTTGGAGAACTGTCGCATTTGTTACGTGGTGTGTCCAGGATATTCGAGCATTCGTCGATAGCACCACATCTCAAACGCTTTATTTCGTTACTAAGTATAAATTACATATGACATTTTTTTTAGAAATGAAACAGACTTTTTTTAAAGTTATTTCTATCAAATCAACTTGCTAATTTTGCCATGCGTTATAAGCAGTTCATTCAAACTTTCTAATGTGCAACTGCAATGACAAAAATATAAAATTTTTACTTATTTATGATTCAACTTCTTTCTTACAATTAGAAAGTACAGACAAAAGATAATTAACACAATGTACGTGTTGTACGTAATTGTTACTTTATGAAAATTTCAAGTTTGTCCCAAATAAATGATTGCTTTGGCAATATTAAATTTGTAGATTGCATCATTAACAAAACAATATTTCCTTGAAAAAAAAATTTCAATTTTCCATATTTACACATTCGTTGTGACAACTAAAATTTGTAGGTTGAGTTGGTTAATGTTATTAATAAGTTCAACAGTTCAATAACGACAATTTTTTTGGTTGTACAGACTAATTTTTGGGTTGAGTCCGATTTCACGAAAATAAATAGTTGTCAGGACCAAATTTTAGTAATCCATACCATGTTATTTTTAAGAGTGCACTTTTGGCCGATCAAGAAAACCACGCGGTTTGAATTTTAAAACGCTAATGCCTTGGCATTTACTAAATCCTGAAATCTGAAATTTGGTTCGCTAGACAAAATGATATTTTAACGACTGCAGTAAACTTATTTTTTGTTTTATTTAAAAACGGGCGTGATCTTATTTGTATACCTCAATGTAACTATTTTCGTATCTCCTACCGTTTTCGAGATCCCCTTGTACGCACACGAATTTGTACCACCAACGTTTTAGTTTAAATATTAGTTTTTTTATATTTTTATAATTTGGACTATTCCAAATTAAAGAAAAATATACAAATATAAAGCTAACTTCTTTATTTTACGACTTTACGTGACTTGATGCTTAACTTTGATCATCATAACAAAATTGCTCTTATTATTATAAGAAAAACTTTTATTGTACAACAGCCCTTGGCAGAAAATAATGGTTTGTTACGACAGAAATGTGGTGTAAATGGGTAGAATATAAGTTTCGTTTCATAATAAAAGAAAATAAACTACCAACTCAAGAAGGTTATAGGAAACTTGTGTTAATTGTACTAATTTTAGAAAATTTGAATGAATCAATAATTGTGGAAACTATAAAACTGGAGAGTGAATCGAGGACACGCATAAATTGGACAAAAATTCTCACAAGGTTCAGTTAGGATTAAATAATTTCGCCTAGACATAACCTTAAAAACGGGTTTAAGATAGACTATCATTGAAAAAATCTTACTTTCAATAAAAATATAAAAAAATTTTATTGTATTTAAATGGGCGACTCCTTGAATGTTCTACAGACAAATTTTATTTTACTTAAAATTATTGACCACAGTTAAGTTGGATAGTGGTCAATAATAATAAAGCTTAGAAGTTCAAACTATTTAATAATCGACGTTTCGGCCTATATTACGTCATTCTTAAGATAATAAATCTATACACGCTGTGTTAAATAAGTTTACAAAAAGTGACTTTTTTTTGTTTTAGTTGTTGTTATGCTGTTAGTAAATGCAAACAAAAAAAAATTAGAAAAAACAGGTTCCAATAAAAAAAACTGTTATAATTTTCCATAATTTGAAAAAACCGCGTTAAATGGACGACACGATTGGTGCTTGCACAGCGCGGCAAAGAGACATTCAGCGCCTCCTCTGGCCATTTTACACTTTTTGTTTTACGTCGCGAACGCTGATAATTTCTCTTTGGCTCAATAATAGTAGTTGGGTTAATTCATAACAAATTTTAGGCGTATCTTCAAAAATTTCTTCTTTCCGTGTATAAGCTAGCCCCGTCCCTCATCCCCTCTCACTCCTCGCCCTTCTCCCCACTACCCCTTCCCCTGCACTCCCCTTCCTCCCTCTCATACTTTTTTCTTTATCTGAAATAGCCCCTCTAGGGCGGATATCATCCGGGGGTTTCCCCCCATTAAAAACGTTCATTTGTTTAAAATTTCAATGCACACAAACTTAGTACGATTTTTATCTTATCGCTAAAGGATTTCGTTTGTTTCGCACAAAAACTACACTTTTGAAATCGACCGTATTCTTTACTAGCCCGATCAAAACTGATAAACTATTTTAAAAAAAATTTTTGTGTTTAAATGGATGACACCTTGAATGTTCTACAGAAAAAAACTCCAGTGGAGTATTTAGGTGGGGGATAATTAAATCTTAAAATTTTATTTTACGTAAGTTTAGTGACCACCGTTAAGTTTATCTATGAAGTGTTGGTTGGATAGTGGTCAATAATAATGAAGCTTAGAGGTTCAAATTATTTAATAATCGACGTTTCGGCCTATATTACGTCATTCTCCATCCATGGGAAAACAATGTCGAATCCTATTAATTAATGGTATGTACATGCAACGTTGCCGAAAATTTGTAATTGTAGTTAGAATCATGACTGCCAATAACATCAGTAGTATATAAAAAATAAAAATTGTACCTAGTTCACTTTCTGGCTAAATAAAAATAATTAAAAAAGAAATACAATTACAGAATCACGAATTTAGGTTAGCGACATAAACCCTACCTAACCTAATGTAAAATACTTAAATTTTAAATCAAAAGTTAGAGTAATTTATTTTTAATTGGAAGTTTTTCTTTTTTTCTGCCAGCAGCCAGTTATCATAAATCTCGCAACATTTTCAGTGTCTTTATACTGTAATGCACCAACGCTACACGCCGGCCAACTGACGGATTGTATTATGTAAAATGAGTATAAAATTCCAGTCGCGCTTTTATTATTTTAGCTGTCCTAAATAGTTTTAATTAAAAAATAACTTGTTACAAGAATGTATACTAAGAATAAAAAACTGTAAGAGTTTAAATATTTCTTTATATCTTTACAACTTTCTTCCTCATAAACGGGTAGTTTAAAGTTGTGTGTAGTATGTTATTTTCAGTTTGAATAGTAGATTTAATTCATAATAATTTATTTATTTATTAAATTTGTATATTTAGTGCAAGAAGCAGTGGTTGTGGTGATTATGTTCACAAGAATGTTGCCATTCTTTTGAATTTTTATTGCCATTATGCACATACGCTGCATTGTGAGAAAGAAAATTATGTGGGTTTGAGGCTTAAGGTACTGTGAAACAATTTTTTAAAGGTAGAATGAAAAGTTTGACATCTTTCTGTACAAGAATTCTCGAAAGATGAAACTGAAGTAGATAGGAATAATCGTTTAAGCAAAAGAGAAATTATTAACTCATTTGAGAAAATATAGAGAAGAAGTGGATGTTAATCAGTATGAGGAAGATGACTATTAAAATTTTTTTTATATAAAATGTGATCCTAGCTGGATGTAAACCTCATCTTGGTTTACGAATAAAAGTAATAGAAATAGTGAATTTTAAAGGTTTTGTTCATCTTAAAAGACTTTTTAGAGAAAAGCTATTTTATTAGTTCGACCGCTACCGCGAACCATACATCCAGCTAGGATCACATTTTATATACATTTTTTTTTAATAGTCATCTTCCTCATACTGACTTACATCCACTTCTTCTGTATATTTTTTCAAATGACTAGTTAATAATTTCTCTTTTGCTTAAATGATTATTCCCATCTGCTTCAGTTCATCTGTCGACAGTTCTTTCACACAAAGATGTCAAACTTTTTATTCTACCTTTAAAAAATTGTTTCACAGTGCCTTAAGCCTCAAACCCTCACCGTTTCACTCATTTTTTACATCGAACCTGCAATTGTGTTGCTCAGTTAGGGTGATATCTACTGGTTTTTCTTCTTTTATTTATTCTCCTGAAGATGAATGCGTTCGAAACATGTAGAGAAGTTGCTTAATATTTCTATAATATAACAGTGGAAGAAGACTTTGTGTTCTTATTTCTTACCTTCTAAATATTAGAATACTAAAAACATAATCTCTTTACTATACTACTATTAGAGACCTGCACGGGCCGGGTTTATCTGGCTTGCCGGGACTGACGGACATAACGGGTCTGCTGAGCCTGCCGGACTTTTGTAGCTAGCCGGTTTTTCAGGTCAGCCTTGCAGTGACGGCTCGCGGTCTTATAGTGCCGGTACTTAAACAAACATTGACTAATTTTACACTACTACTGAATTAACTGAAAAATAAAAACAAAACTTTTTAATCAAACAGTAAATCACGTAAAAACGATATCTATAAACGTAAGTTTCGCGAACCCTCAAAATAAATACCTTATGGTTAGGCGAATCAATGCTAAAACAATGATGCATTCGACTAATCTATTTTTAAGTTGCCCTTTATCTGAATTCAAATTGTTACATACTGGCGCGTGATTGACGTTACGTATGTTGGGCGTTGGGTCTTTACTTGCTGCTTTGAGCTCATAGACACGGTCGGCTGGGGCGCGCAAAAATGCACAAGTGTTTATCATTATTGTCGATCGAAGTTAACCGTGACCCTATTACGCATAGCTACATTCGGATTAAATTAATTAATAATTATTTTTTAAGGGCTAAAATGGTAGCTGTATTGGTACATTAATATTTAATATTGTCGGAAAAATTTTCTCTTGGTTTTATTTTTTTTGGTCACCTACTTCACCTGAGGGGCCGCCGCTGCAGCCTTGGTTTGCTTATGTGCTTTTTTTTAAAGAAATATCTACGATAAACAAAAAAATAATTTTCAAACCCTAATAATTTTTTTCGGGCCTTCCGAGCCTGCCGGATTTGTAGGGTCTGCCGGGTCCGTGGGGCCTGCCAGGCATGTCCAGTCTACCAGGCTTGTCGGGCCTACTGGGCTTATCGGGCTTGTTGGGCGTGTCGGGCCGGGCTATTCGATTTTGGTTGACGGGTCGCGTCGCAAAATTCCAGCCCAGGCCGGACCGGGTCGGGTCGTGAAATTTCGGCCCATGCAGGGCTCTACTTACTATTATCGTTTTATAATGTCATATTAAACTGATCATAACAATAAAATGGTTCGTATTATAGTTAGAAAACCTTTTATAGTGTTTAATAGTCTAAGTACGGTAAATAACGTTTTATTACGACAATAAATGTGGTGTAAATGGCTACAATATAAGTTTCCTTTAAAATATAAGAAAATAAAACGCCAAAGTTTAAGTTTGTTCGAAAAGTTTATATTGTGTAAATTGTAGCAAACTTATAATATCCCTAAATAAAAACCGTTTCCACTGTCCACAACAAGAGTTTTAGAGTTAATATTTTTGTTCCAAAAAACTTTAATACTTTTTACGAGAAATAACTATTTCAAACAATTTTGTGTTGGTTTGTTCGATAAAAAAATTATAGGTATACATAAATAAAAAGGTTTCATTAAAAATATTATTTTCCAAAAATCGATCGGAAATATTGACATTTTTGATAACATTTCTAAAAGAAAAAATCAATATTTCCTTACATTTAGTCGGAAAATAACGGAAATATATATTATTGTAAATGGAAGATGCTGGCCTACCCGGCATCGCCCGGTGAGATACCATTGCATCCATAATGGATTTTGTTTATGGTTAACCAGCTTCCTTAAGAACCGTTCTCTGCAAGTGGCGATTGACGGGTTTCTCTCAGACACCTTCACCATCAATGCCGGTGTTCCTCAAGGGTCCATATTGTCGCCTACCCTCTTTTTACTGTATATATATTAACGACCTTTTAGTGAAAACCCAAAATCCAATTTATAGCTTTGCTGATGATAGCACACTTGTCTCATATTTTACCTTGACTCCCCAAACATCCGCTGCCGACGCACATCTTCGCAGGCATCATGAAGTATTGCGCCTCAACAATGACCTGGAATAAATCTTGGCTTGGGGTGACAGTAACCAAGTCGAATTTAATGCTAAGAAAACCCAGGCAGCAGTCTTCTCCAAAAAGGTTAACATTGCAGAACCGGATATAGTCATGGCAGGACACGCAATTCCCCTGGCACCGTCTATTAATTTGCTGGTGGTCTGTTCAAAAATATAAAAAGCGTTTTTCAAAATGAGCGATTCTGATGGAAGTTTACCCTCTGATATAGAAGCAGCGGCAAACGAAGCGATCTCAAGTTAAGTTCCGACAAAATCCAAGGCGCGGTATGAGTTGGAGTATTAGAAGTTTGAAGATTGGTGCAAAGCTAATAAAATAAAGGAGGTGTCTGAGAAAATCCTTTTGGGTGATTTTTCCGTAAAGCAACGCTCCCAGAAACCATCTACACTATGGACTCAGTACTCAATATTGAGAACTATGATTTTAGTCAAGAAGAATCAAGATATAAGCAGATTTTCTCAACTAATCGCATTTTTGAAATGAAGTTCAGAGGGTTACCAGGCCAAAAAGTCCAAAGTTTTCACAAAGGAAGACGTATGTAAGTTTCTTAGTACTGCAGATGATGAAACATATTTACTTATGAAGGTTGTTATGATAATCGGCATTTTTGGGGCTTGTCGGCGCGAAGAACTAGCTAAGTTAATATTGGATCATATTGATCACAATGATTTGTATATACAAATTGTGATTCCATTCTCGAAAACCCAAATTATGCGAGAATTTGTTATAACAGAAGGAAATGTGACAGGTGTCAACTGTTTAATTATTTTTCGAAAGTATGCTAAACTTCGTTCTCTTTATGCAACTCCCAGGCAGTTTTTTGTATTCTATGGAAAAGGAAAATGCACCTCCCAGCCTGTCGGAATTAGTAGTTTTGGAAGTATACCAAAAAAGATTGCAACAAAACTTAGATTGAATAATCCCAAAGGATACAGTGGACATTGTTTTCGGAGGTCCTCAGCCACCATTCTAGTTGATGGTGGTGCAGATATGCAGATGTTAAAGCATCATGAGGGCTGGAAATCCTCTTCTACGGCAGAAGGCTACATTGAGAATTCTTTAGAAAATAAGAAACAAAGAGCAAAGAAGATCATGGGGTCAGACACAGATTTAATGATGGAAAGTAAAGAGATCCATCACATCCACTTCTGGTATACAAATTTTTAACTGTAAAAAGTGTATTATTAATGTTTATAATAAACCTCAAGTGTTATATCTTAATTAATAATTGGTAATTAATTTTATAATTGTTAATAATAAATCATTCTTCTAAAAAGTGTGGTTTTATTTAACAGCAAAATTTTAATAAAACCGTTTTTTTTTCATTACAGCACAAATGCTGTAAAGGCATGTATTACAGCACTAGTGCTGTAATAGATGCCCTTGCAAAACGATTTACAGAACTGTAAAATTCATATTACTTAATGAAAGTAGATAAAATTACTTTTGGATCGTGTTACGTACAATATTTTTTCTGTAGCCGTTTTGTCTGTTAAAAAGAATATCGATGGATTATAAGGTATGAACTTTATAGCAGATTCAATAATCTCATGTAGAATTATTTCAGCTTTACTTTCCCTAGTGATTTCCATTTTTTTGATTTAAAAAGCGAAAAAACACACACACCAATGTTACGTCACAAGCGCTGTCATAATAACATACAATGTTTATGTTATTGTCAAAGCCGCCTACATAGATATCCAAAATCGTTCCAGAAGTAACAAGAATCGTCCCGAAAGTAAAGAAATCGTATCGAAAGTGAAAAAAATCGTCTCGAAAATAGCTACTTTCAGTACCATTTGCATATGTGTTCGATTTAATAAATCATAACGAAAGTTTTATTTTCGAGACGGCCGCAGAAAATATATTTGTTTTCTTAGTATCTACACTGAGAAAAATGAGTTATAACCATTGTAAGAATTCTTATGGCCATTATAAGAATATTTAATACTATTTGGGACATCAATACGAGCTAATACCAGTTATACACAAGATATTGCTAGGACCAGTGCATAAGGATAACTAAAATATGTTATACTGTTTATATGACACGGATGGTAACCATGAAGGTTTGTTCCATAGCGACTATAAAACGTACTTTTATGGGTATACACATTAGTTAAGAGCGATTATACTGTTTATATGACACGAATTATATAATAAATAAATAAGTTTTGTTCTATAACGACTATAAAACGCTTTATAACCAGTAAACACAGTTGAAAAAGAGTATAATCCAGTTTTATAACCGGTATAAAATTGTTTAGCTGCCAATATAAAACGTTTTTATACTGTTTGCCGATTCAAATTTTGCCCTTTGGCATTTCCAATATTAATTTTTTATTAATTTATCGATCACTTATCTCTTTACGCAAACTCCAAGCAACAAGCGATATTTTGGATAATTGTATGTTTTAAGACCAAAAAATAATAAAGGTAAAGAAATGATATTTTACTATATTTATATTGGTATTGACAAATTTTATTTTTTGATTTTACCATGTAACTACTGCTATTTTTCGCTTTAAAACATGTGCAATTGTATATCCAGAATTTTAATTAAACAGATCCAGAATTTAAATTAAACAGATAAATGGCCGATAATATAAAAAATAGTAAATAATAAAAATAGGTTAACATTTTAAAGGTATTTATTTAACTAAAAAAAAACAAATAAGGGTATTTACCATCAACACTTTCTCATCAAGAAACAACGAAAAATCTGAGATCATAAACACAGCTCTTAGGTTACAAAATACTGATAATTTTACACCACCACAAATACAGCTTAATAATAACCTCACAACACTGTTCACAAAAAACAACAAACATCTGAGACAACCCGCACACCCGAACAAATGCAAATGGCATCGTAAAACACGTCTTGATACGTCGCAGCCTCCCCCACTCTTGCCAATTAAAAGTATGTTGCATAAGGGTAAATAAATGTTTAATATCAAATAATAATTTAATTAATACCACCAAAAAAACGGTTTATTGTTGATATAATCTTTATATTGTATAAAACCATTTTTATTTTTAAAAATAATGTTTTATTAAAATACATTCTTAACAGTCTGGGCTTATATTCACAATTATTTCGTTTTATTGTCCGTATAAATAAAGAGGTAGCAATTCTGTATGCTATTCGTTAATTAACTTTTTTGCTATAGTAATAGATTGTTTAATAGTGATTATTAAAAATGTTGCTACTGGTATAAGACTATCCTTAACAATTCTGTTTAATTAGTCGATTTTGCTCTGTGTAGGTACCCCTTTCTTAATTTATATACTTATTTTTATTCTATTTTCGGTCATCTTTCGAATTAGGCTTTTTCCTCTTCATTCGCTGCCAGGGCCATTCCCGAGAGGACCTACAGCTTAACGTGGGTCCCGAATCACGATCCTCAGTCATGCGACACCCCCTAGGAACGATCAACCCTCGGATTATTGCCATTGCATGACCTACTGATTGGGGAGTGTGTACCTTCTTCCTCGTCCCACAAGATGTCCGATCTCATCTGGCCTGGTTACCGGCGTGAATGGGGTGCGCTGGAAGATGATACATTTTACACTCTTCCCTACATTCTTAAACCTGCTACATAGTTTTTTTATTGTGTGTATGCCCACTCCAAAGATTGAACTCGGATCGCCACGGTCGAATGCCAGTAACTCACCTCTGAGGCACTGCCGTGGTATACTTTATGTCAATGCTGTTGGTTGGTTTTGTCTTTCATCGACACTTTTGTAACAATGTCATAAAGAACGTAGGAAGCGAGAAAGGTTTTTTTTTTCGAGGGCCAGTCCATATGCCGGATGCACTTTGGCCAGGCTTGACTCATTGTGTTCATCCTAGTTTGATTATTGAACCTAATCAATAAGCCCACACAGAGCCAAATCGACTAATTAAACAGAATTGTTAAGAATAGTCTTATACCAGTAGCAGCATTTTTAATAATCACTATTAAATAATCTATTACTATAGCAAAAAAGTTAACTAACGAACAGCATACAGAATTGCTACCTCTTTATTTATACGGACAATAAAACGAAATAATTGTGAATATAAGCCCAGAATTGTAAGAATGTATTTTAATAAAACATTCTTTTTGGAAATAAAAATGGTTTTATACAACATAAAGATTATACCAATAATAAAACGTTTTTTTGGGGGTATTAATTAAATTATTATTTGATATTAAACATTTATTTACCCTTATGCAACATACTTTTAATTGCAAAAGTGGGGGAGACTGCGACGTATTAAGACGTGTTTTACGAGGCCATTTGCATTTATTCGGCTGTGCGGGTTGTTTCAGATGTTTGTTGTTTTTTCTGAACAGTATTGTGAGGTAATGATTAAGCTTTATTTGTGGTGGTGTAAAGTTATCAGTATTTTGTAACCTAAGAGCTGTGTTTATTATCTCAGATTTTTCGTTGTTTCTTGATTAGAAAGTGTTGAGGGTAAATACCCTTATTTGTTTTTTTTAGTTAAATAAATACCTTTAAAATGTTAACCTATTTTTATTATTTAATATTTTTTATATTATCGGCCATTTACCTGTTTATTTTAAATTCTGGATATACGATTGCACATGTTTTAAAGCGAAAAATAGCAGTAGTTACATGGTAAAATCAAAAAATAAAATTTGTTAATACCAACATAAATATAGTAAATTATCATTTCTTTACCTTTATTATTTTTTGGTCTTAAAACATACAATCATCCAAAATATCGCTTGTTGCTTGGAGTTTGCGTAAAGAGATAAGTGATCGACAAATTTATTAAAAATTAATATTGGGAATGCGCCATCGCAAAATTTGAATCGGCAAACAGTATAAAAACGTTTTATATTGGCAGCTAAACAATTTTATACCGGATTTAAAACTGGATTATACTCTTTTTCAACTGTGTTTACTGATTATAAAGCGTTTTATAGTCGCTATTGAACAAACCATTATGGTTATAATTCGTGTCATATAAACAGTATAACATAATTTACTTATCCTTATGCACTGGTACTAGCAATACCTGGTGTATAACTGGTATTAGCTCGTATTGCTGTCCCAAATAGTATTAAGTATTCTTATAATGGTTATAATTCATTTTTCTCAGTGCAGTTCCTTGCACTAACTTAATTGAGTTCTAACATTTCGGTTTTGATTTCTAAAATAGGAATTTTAAGTGTCCCCCCAAGGGCTAACAACCTTCGGATTCTTGCGTTATTGAATGACCTATCGATTGAGAATTGTGTACCTTCTTCCGCACCCCAGGAGATGTTCGATCTCATCCGGCCTGGTTATCGGCGTCAATGGAGTGGATTGGGAGATGATACATTTTACACTCTTCCCTGCATTCTTAAACCTACTAAAAATCGTACATACTTTTTTTTATTGTGCGTATGCCCACACCGAGGATCGAACTCGGAACGCCCCGGTCGAATGCCAATGAGACTCACTGCTGAGCCATCTCCGCACTTTTTATTCTATTCGACATATAGTTACGTTTGCATCAATAAACATTATTGCGACATACCGTACAAAATAGAGAAGTTTTATTTGAATTCCCGAAGTTATTCACTTCACTTACCCAACCGCAATTTCTAGAGGCCAGCCATGAATTTTCAAGCGAAAGTTTTGATATTTATTGAAATGGGCTCTGGAGATATGAGCCCTATTCAATTTTTGTATAGCTTGTGAGCCAGAATAAAAACCGATTAAAATACGTTGCAACTAAATTTTACGTATAAAGATCACATATATACATATACTATATTGCTAATACCATAATTCAGTGATGACACCATTGTAGGCAGATGATCAGGGTCCGTTGAGTTTGCGCAGCTCGGAAATATGCTTCTTGATGTAAACATTTGACAGGGCCGACTTTCAAAATATTTTTACAAGCTTTTATTTAAATTCACCCGTTTAGTTCGGGTGTGTACAGTTTATGGTCAAATAAAACTAAGTAACCAATATTTTACATACCTGAAATACCTTATTCCTGGCATTGAACCGCGATTCGTGCAAAAAAGGATCATGCACTTTTTTCTACCCATCTTGAGACACAAGTCGCTAACAATAACAAAATGTCTGGTTAAGTATTATACCTAAATTCGCACCCAAAACTTAAAAATAATATTCACAATCACACACGGAACATCTGAACGAACAACTTACACACTAACAAAAAAAATATCTAAAGTAAAGTTTTATAAATAATATTGACACCGAAAACTTCGAAATTATAACCACACACGAAGGAACGAAACAAAAGAAATCGACGAATAAGAATACAAACAACGACGAGTTGGTTCTGTTTACGTTCTGTTAGATATCGTGTCGGTTGCCTAATTTTTTCCCTACTGCACAAGCACCGCGGGCCCAAACTCAGGTTATTTTGAATTGTACGGTGGGTGTATTCTTGCTTCGTGCGGCTGCTTGTATTGGCAATATAATGTATGTGACAAAGATTAAATTATGCCGCTTTTTAAATAAAACAAAACATCAGTTTACTGCAGTCGTAAAAACTTCATATTCACCTGCAAATATTATTTCTTCTAGCGAACCAAATTTCAGATTTCCGGAGTTAGTAAATGCCAAGGTATTAGCATTTGAAAATTCAAACCGCGCGGGGTTTTGTTGGTTGGCCAAAAGTGGCTATTATTTAAAATTACACTATACTTTTTTTTTAATGGAGTTGATCAGAACTGACGGCGTCGGTTTATTATTTCTCTATGCCCATATCTAAATTCAACTCTTATTGAAATTAAACAGTGAAAAATTCACAATTACTGCAACTTTTTGCCTTAGTTACGGAAATGCCTGAGTTGTGAACAAAGCCATAATATAGCGGCCGAGGTATAAAAGACAAAAGTATGATAAACGTCAGCACTCTAATCCTTGGTTTTTATTACTAATTAAATTTTGCTTAGCACGCACCATACGAAATTAGAATCCTCGAAATATAATTATACTAAAACTGCGTTGTTAAAAAGATTAAGATAATAGAGTTGAAACGATTTCCATCATTCATTAAAATTATAACATTTACAATAAACTTTAATCTAAAACCGTATAATTTTCCAGGAATAATATCGTTAATAGGAGTATTTTAGGAAAGCGGTTAATTGTCAATTTTTTTTTAATTTCGTTGTTACCCGGAATACTAAAGACAGTGGCAGCTCGGCAGGTGAAGCAGGTGAAGGGGCTTCCACCAAAAAAAAAACAGGAGGAAAGTTTTTCGACAATATTAAATATTAATTTTTAAATTGAAAAATGTTTTTGCCGGCGTACAAACACGATTAAAATTGAAAAAGTTTTATGGCTCCGCTGGGAATCGAACCCAGAACCTCTCGATAACATGTCAAGCGCGCTGCCAATTGCGCTACGGGGGACCTGAAATTCTCTCACCAACTTCGGTCATATAACTTATTCAATTTTATGTTAGTAGTAATAGTCTGGAATCTCCTGTGATTAACAGACCGGTGAGGGTGTTATAAGGGGAAAGGAAACTCACTCACTACCACTGAACATTAAGATCTATTTTTCTTCTTCTTCTGTTCAGAGATCTCTTTCTGATTCCGGCTAATAACGCTATATGTCGTCGATGTACGGATAAAAGAAAAATAGATCTTAATGTTCAGTGGTAGTGAATGAGTTCCCTTTTCCCTTATAACACCCTCCCCGGTCTGTGAATCACAGGAGATTTCAGACTATTACTACTAACATAAAATTGAATAAGTTATATGACCGAAGTTGGTGAGAGAATTTCAGGTCCCCCGTAGCGCAATTGGCAGTGCGCTTGACATGTGTGCTTGACAGGTTCTGGGTTCGATTCCCAGCGGAGGCATAAAACTTCTTCAATTTTAATCGTGTCTGTACGCCGGCAAAAACATTTTTTAATTTAAAAATTATTTTACAGACGCCAACATAACTACTTTAAATATTAATGTACCACTACAGCTACCATTTTAGCCCTTAAAAAATAATTATGTTCGAATAAATAATAATATTAATTTAATCCGAAAGTAGCTATGCATAATAGGACCAAGGTTAACTCCGATGGACAATAATTATAAAGACTTGTTCATTTTGGCGCGCCCCAGCGACCCCCGTTAGCTCAAAGCAAGTGAAGACCCAATGCCCAACAGGGCTTTGATATTCACCGTTGCTATGATTACGTAACGTCAGTCACGCAAACAGTATGTAACAAGTTGCATTATGATGAAGGGCAATTTAAAAATAGATCTGTCGTGTGCACCATTGTTTTAGCATTGGTTCGCCTAACCTTAAAGTATTTATTTTGAGGCTTCGCGACACTTGTAGTTATAGATATCGTTTTTACGTGATTTACTGTGTGATTAAGAAGTTTTGTTTTTATTTTTCAGATAATTCAATAGCGTACGTACCTACTTAGTTGTGTGCTTGTTGGAAACTTCATTTAGTCGTTGGACAGATGAGGATACGAGAGACGTTTTGTTACACGGGTTTTTAGTCAATGTTTGTTTAAGTACCCGCACTATACCTAGCTATTCACCATTTTTTAAGACCGCGAGCCGTCACTGCCTAAGGATAAAGATGGCACAAGAAGTTACAGTTTTTATGCCTCTTCTTCTAATTCTATTCCAACTAAAGTAACGTTCCCCTAAATAAAAGACGCGAGTAACAACCTTCAACACACAATGATCGTACCTTAAAATGTATTTATTCTAAAGCTTTGCTCCTCAAAAGATTATGTTAATAGAATTAAAGCGATTTCTACGTAGGTACCATTCATTTAAATTATAACATTTAACATAAATTCTAATCTGAATACCGGCGTATAATTTTCTTGAGCCTTTAGAATATTTCAGTTTATTGCTTAGCATTGCTCGTAATCTTATATTATATTTTGCGACCACGGGTTAAATATTTAAGCCATTGTACAGGTTTATGTATATCTAGATGGAAAATAAGGCCGTTATTTTAAGTTTTAGGCGGATTAGCGTTTGTTCGTAAGCACTTTTTCCGAGATTAAATTAAGTTACTTAATCTGACGCACAGCATGCAAAAAGCTACAAATGAAAGTAACTGTTAACGATTACCGTAAAAAGTAAAATGAATTTACGTTTATTTTAATTAAAACTAAATTTTATGAACTTGCAAGTAGATGGGTGAGTGTGTGTTTTGTGTCATTACTTTAAAAACATCTATTCATTACATAATATTGGTTGTCATTTTACTCTACAATAAAAACATATAATCATATACAAGGTACAATACACATATAGAAAAACAGTATTTTATTAAGTTCTGCTGATCGCAGCTGACCAGGACATGCACCAGGGCAAAAGCCCTGGTGGGATTGGTGTTGACCCACAGGGTAGAAATAAAAAATACTTTTATCTACTCTCATTTAGTAATATGAATTTTACAGGTCTGTAAATCGTTTTGTAACAGCACTAGTGCTGTAATAAAAAAAAACGGTTTTATTAAAATTTTGCTGTTAAATAAAACCACACTTTTTAGAAGAATGATTTATTATTAACAATTATAAGCGTGCGCGCCCCCCTCTAAATCCGCCACTGACTCATACCGCGCCTTGGATTTTGTCGGAACTAAACTTGAGATCGCTTCGTTTGCCGCTGCTTCTATATCAGAGGGTAAACTTCCATCAGAATCGTTCATTTTGAAAAACGCTTTTTATATTTTTGAATTTATTTGACAAAGTTTCGACAGTAACCATGCGAAACAGTAACTATGCGAAACAGTAACATAAAAAACTTGATTAGTAAACTTAATAGCAGGATCGGATTCGGGGGAGGGGGGTGGGCTGCGTTTTTAACAAAAGGTAAAATGCTGACGTCCCACAAGGCCTCTTCATTGGAAAATGCACCAACGTGGAGCGCATATTATAGTTTAGTGATTTTCCGCCGAAGTAGTTGGTACTATTGGCAGTACCGTATCACATAGAAATTCACAACAAAATTAACTACTTATTTGTAAAGTAATAAATCCTGTGAGTCATAACAAACGGAATCGGAATTTTTATCAGTAGAGGTCACCATGAAAACCGCCCCTCGTAGGAAAACATTTTAAATTCGATTGACTGAACCATGCCTACTATTCTACAACTTTGTTGATAAAGGGATTATGTTAATTGAATTAAAGCGATTTTGCCAATTTCATTAAATTATAACATAAAGCGTAAAATCTAATCTAAACATGTTTAATTTTCCCTAAAATAATACGGTTTATTGCTCATAATTTATCCTTACTAACTTTATGTTAAACTATTTTGAGGACCTACACTGTAAAAGAGATTATTGTTTTGTTCATTAACGTATAAGTTCTTGCTGAAGTATGCCACAAGTAAAAATCATAAAATTTAAATAATTAAAGTCTGATATCGGCTGTTTTGGACAATATTCATTGATTAAATCAATGCAAACATTTCGATGTAGTCCACACCAACATCAGGGCTAGATTTATATTATTATCTACTTTCATTTAGTAATATGAATATTACAGTTCTGTCAATCGTTTTGTAAGGGCATCTATTACAGCACTAGTGCTGTAATAGATGCATTTACAGCACTAGTGCTGTAATTAAAAAAAAAACGGTTTTATTAAAATTTTGCTGTTAAATAAAACCACACTTTAGAAAAATGATTTATTATTAACAATTATAAAATTACACAACATTGAGTTGAGTTCATAGTGTAGATGGTTTCTGGGAACGTTGCTTTACGGAAAAATAACCCAAAAGGATTTTCTCAGACACCTCCTTAATTTTGTTAGCTTTGCACCAATCTTTAAACTTCTGATACTCCATCTCATACCGCGCCTTGGATTTTGTCGAAACTAAACTTGAGATCGCTTCGTTTGCCGTTGCTTCTATATCAGAGGGTAAACTTCCATCAGAATCGCTCATTTTGAAAAACGCTTTTTATATTTTTGAATTTGTTTGACAAAGTTTCGACAGTAACCATGCGAAACAGTAACTATGCGAAAGGTAACATAAAAAACTTGATTAGTAAACTTAATAGCGAGTGCATTTTTCCAGGTGCATTTTTATTTTTAAAAATGACTTTTGCCAAATATTTTTATTCATAGATGAAAGTAGATAACATTTTTTGCAATATTCTTGTTGTAAATTCATATTACTACACTCGATGTTTTATTAAACTCGGCTGACGCCTCGTTTAACAACTTTAACATCTCGTGTTGTAATACGAATCTTTACACACTTATATCGTAATACAGTTATACTTATAAAAGGATATAAATTATAATATAAAAACAACAACTTAAGTAAATATCACCCACAAAGTCAGCAGTCTTACTCAATGAATGTTTGTTTATTTGCTCACTGAGTATGTGTGTTTTTAAAAAGAAAATTTTTAATAGTTTAAGGCTTATAATACAATATTTAAAATAGAAATTTAATTTATACCAGACCATACAAAGGTGCTAAAAAATATACAGGTCATATTACCACTAGTAGGCTCATTTACAAAAAATTTAGCTGTCTGTAGTGAATTTTAGATATCTCCGGGGCGAAGGTACTTATGAAGAAAACAATTATCCAACAATACCTCACAAATCGTGTCGAATCTAGAATGTTGTTTAAGGATGGGGGGGGGGGGGGAGACTAAAAATGAACATATCCTGGCTCTAAAAATGTTCCTACTCTCAGAAAAGAACTTCTAAAAAAAATCTGAACCTTTACACGCCCTACATTTTACAACCAAAAAGACGGGAAAAACAGTATCTACCAGATTCACTGCGAACGTGGCCAATGTATTATTGGTGGGACAAGACCACTCGAAATAACGAATTAAGGAAGACACACTCTTAAAAATGACTTGGTATTTGGTACTAATTTTTATTTTTTCTCAAGTTTACGTTTCCAAAAATAACTATTTTTTGTTGGGAAAACAAAAAATATTTTTTTCTTGGTTAGTTGGCAGAAATAAAATATTTTGTTTAGCTGAATTTTACTCTGTATATATCTTATTTAAATGTTACATCAAGGTTTCTACAAACTTGTATTTATCAATTAAGCTTGTTGTAATAACACATTATGAATTTGTAGTCCCTATAATTTTGTTAATTTTGATTAAGATGCATTCTTAGTTACCAGAACTAACTTTTCTTTTCAAGTAATATTATTCTTCATATTTATAACTAACGGCATCAACAGAGACTTGACGTCCTTGCCCGGTGGGTGACATGTGACATCATTCTAGCCAGGACTGTCAAGAGGTTATGTTTATGTTAGGGTGCTTTTGCGGTTTCTTGCGAAAAAAATCGGTTAATTTATTATTGTAAAATAAAAAATATTAAAAAATTTGAAAAAACTCTCCAGCGTTACCTCGTAAATTATGTACAGAAATAGTGTTCAAAACTTCAAAAGGATCGGTGCAGTAGTTTTGAAGTTATGCTAAGCACCGACTTTAAAAACGTGAGTTGTGGGCAAAACGCTTTAAAGTTTTGAACACTAAAAAATTCGGAATAAAACGTTAATAAGCGAATTTTATCGGCTTACCTCACACTGAATCATCTCTCAGAGTTTTGCTCCGATTCATCTCAAATTTTCACAGAATATTCTTAAAAGGTTCTCCATTTAGAAAAAAAAATGCAAAAAAAATAGTTTAAACACGTTACCTTCCCCTTAAATTACAATGATCTGACCACTGTGATTGGTCAGTTTCATATTCTAACATGAAAGAATATGAAAATATATCCTTTTGGTAAAGCCAATTTATCCAGTCACTTGAAGATAAAGAAAACATACAATATTCATTTGAGAGTAGAAAAATTCTGTATTGCGATATTTTCGCAGATATATCCCAAAAGTCTAACTGGACAAGGCAACTACATATATGCTGGCCTCGCGAGGTCAATTTGAACCCGGCTATTTATTAGGATCATTAATAAATAATGGCTGTAAATATCGATGATGAAATAGTAGGAACAAAACACTAGAATCGTTATTTTAACTGCACTCCCACTTAATCTAATTAAAATAGTTTGCTACGGATCATTACTTATGGACAATTTTCATTTTGAAAGTAGATTGCGAAGTTGTTACAGCAAATTCATCTCTATTTCCGTAGATACGCAGTAAAAAGCCTAGGTTAAATTAAATTCCTATACAAAGTTGCAAATAACATTTAAGATATTTTTTAAATGGTTTGTTGTATTATTATGTATTCTGTGACAACTTATATCGTCGAATGGACACCAACAAAGGATAATTTGTATGGATACAGCCAACGACTTATTATAGATGGAACGGGATTTACCTATGCCGTTCGCCATTAATAGCGATTAGTCTAAGCACTTTTATATATTTTTTTTGATACATGCAAAAAATGACAAAGCCGAGACGGGTTCCATAGTGGGTAAAATAGTATTTCAGCTGAATGGCTATGGTACTTCTTATACTCCATATCCTGATAATGTATTGTAAAACTACAAATACATTAAGAGCTAACATTATATTGTTTTTTGCTTATAAATCTGTGCACGAAACGCATAACCCTAAAAATATGTTCAGTTACCTGACAACCTTACTTTAATTCGAAAGCGGCAGTATAAACAAAGGGAGCCGCACTGTCAAATTGTCGATGGTGTTATCGTAGTTTAATTTATTGCAGTGCTTCGACTACGATTTTAAGTTTCAGCTAATTGTAACTAATTTATTTGAAATATATAAATCTATTTAATGCTAATCACAGAATCAGTCGGTGTGTCGACCAATCAATAGTGTCACTAGTAGCCGAAGCTCCAATAAGGTTTTGCTCTTTTCTATAGCAGACCCTAGACGATCAGACGGACTAACACTCCTGAATGATGTAAATTTTTCGTCATTCTCGCATCACTCATTTCTCTTACATCAATCCGGCCATCAATCTTTGAAATTTGCCTTTACACCATCATTATTACTAAAAATCGAAGAAATCGTCCATATTTCTCAAAGAGACCGGATATAGATTTAAAGGAAAAAAGGAAAGACAACAAAGTCTCATTATTACTGTCATTCCTTTATCAAACCTGTTAATCTGAATGATAGGGTAGGGTCTGCTATAAATTTTTGGATCCCTTTTTACCGTGATATACGGTACGCTTCTTATTCACAAAAAGAGAAATTTTTTTTTATATAGAAGACAGAAATGAAAACAAGAATGTTACGTTTGTAGCTTTTACACTTCATTTACATATTATTCATCCCGGTATAAAATGTATTCAGTATTATTGAAACCCAGTATTCAGGTAGTAAAAAAAACATTTAAAATGGAAAATAAGAGTGGGCATTCTAACTGCTTGCTCACTTACTTTAATTAAAATAGTTTGTTTGTTTTGGATCGTTACTTAAGGCAATGTTTACATTTACGAAGTGAATTGCGAAGTTGTTTTAGGGCGACCATTCTTACAATAACAACATTTTAGTCGTCAATAAATATTTTAATAAAATGAAGCTTTAATGGTGAGAGCTCACATATAAATTAAATCCGTACAAAATAACAGACACTTAGGAGTACATCTTTTTGTTGAAAAGTATTACTTAAAGCAAATTTAAACAATGTTTCTTCATAAGATTAAATAATTATTGGAACATTTTTGTTAATAAACAAACTTTTCACATAAAAATTTACTAAAACAATATCACAGTTAATTTAACATTTTAATTAAATTTAACAGTTTAATTTAACATTCGTGCTCGTAAATAATTACTTTTATATTTTAATACGTAACTGGTTAAATAAAAGGTGCCAGGTACTTTATTGGTCACTAATAGAAAGGCTATATGTCTTTATTAACAAACTAAATAGAAGATGAAAAGTGGCAAAAAAATGCATTTTACATTATGTCTTTAAAGTGGTAGAAGTTTAGTGTCCGTAATAATAAAAGTTAGTGGCCAGCGGACTAATTGATGCATCTATCTTTTGCATTAAAGTACACAGGGACTCCGAAGAAATGAGGTCCCTGGTGTACAGGTAGATAATGACAGGTGTTTCGTAATTATTAAAACTAATCAGAAAACCAAAACTTGTAAGCGACTCCAACAGAGTGTCTTCCATTCCTAAGCATGAGTTTAAATTGTATAATTTAGTGTTTTTTGCCTGATATAGTAACATATACATGATGTGTTCTACAAACATTTTTACTTTAAACTGATTCTAATGTAAACCTTAATTAATTATCTAAAACAAACTCGTCCAATTAAACTAAGGGCTTTAAAAGCTAAGACACCTTTTCTAATTTTCCACTTTAATTACATTTTCGATGTTCAGAATTCTATCTTTTTATAGGGCTCTATAATACAAGAATGAGCAGATTAAGAAACTAAATCTGGAAAAGAACTTAACAAAATCCTTTAATTAGACGAAAGTAAAAGTTTGTGCTGGTTTAAGTTTTGATCTGGATTTTCAGGTAAGCTTATTAAAGGTTTTAAATAAATAAAGTTGTTTCTCTAAATAGTAGACATTTTAACACTTGTTGTCAGTGTTTAAAATGTTATTTTATCGCACTAGTATCAAAAGTGAATTACTTTTAACATTAGTGTTAGTAATGAATACAAGGATCTTTTTTCAACTTTCAGTTTAAACAATAACAATTATTGCACAATTTGAGTCATCAGAAATAGAAATTCTTTTTGCAGTTTCACTAATCAGGGTTTTGTTGTGTCAGTATTTTGTATGCTTGTGGAGGGAATGGAAACAACAGAGCTGAATGACGACGTCGTAGAAAGACTTTCAATATATCCTTCTGCCACTGTTGAGAGTACTTTCATCCACTTTCGATAGTTTTCCGGTTTCTACCAGAGTTTACCTGCAAAGTGGTCAAAGACGGACGGAAACATTGACGACCAATGTAAAGCTGGAGATCTGAGAGCATTAAGACTTCTGTTATAACCGCATGTACTTTACCGATACTATTGATACCCACTGGATTTCTAGCACATTTGGTATTGATCTTCAGAAAGAACGCTTTCCTCCATAACTTTTTTATTGTTCAAGTTACAGAAATAAAATTTGGTGGGTTTATATGTGATATTATTTTGCAATTTATGATATCGCGAACGCTATTTTGTAACTTTTGGTTTGACCAGAAATGATCTGAACTTTAAATTTTAAAATGGAAGAGCTTGGGGGGTCTTATTCTAAGATTGCATTTACTTAACAAGGGTTTCCAGACGTTTCTCATATCTAATGAAGGCTTACTAAAGCAACCTGGATTTTGATGTATGGTCGCAGCTTCCTTAAACTTCCCCTTCCTCCAGTGCGGTTCTTTTTGCCGGATTTCCGCTTTTGTCCACATGATATGATGGCCGTGCGTCCAGGCGTGGTCAGTTGCACCTGATTTTTCGGTCTCTCCTTTTTGACTGTTATTCCTTTGTTCTGTAATCCTTACTTCTAGTGGTCTTAGTATCTCACCAATGTAAGATTGGCCGCATTCGCAGTGGATCTGGTAGACACAATTTTTCTTGTCTTTCTGGCTTGCTGGTTTCGTCTTCGTTAGGTGGCTTCTTAAAGGGTCTCTCGAGCTGAATGTTGTATCGTTGTCCCAGTCTTCTTATTTTCTCGGATACTCCTTTGACATACGGAATGTTGTGTTAAACAGACACTAAATAAAAGTTAATTTGCAATAAACGATTTTATTAACCTAATCTGTTATTTGGCAAGTATTTAAGGTTTATTTAAACAAGTGCCTACCTGTGACAACCTACTATACAGTTGAACATTATTTACTATTATTAATCCACATTCAAAGGGAGTGTGCGCCAAAAATTAAAGTTTTAGTACAAAAAATCTTAGAATAACGGTTCAAACCTCGTCATTCTACGACTAATCATTGCTGAGAAACAGCAGGTTAAAGTTTGGGTGACGTCACGAAAGCTTCGACTACGGCGCTCTGTACCTACATTTTTTTAATCTCCAAACTATTTTTTCATCAGGCAGTAAGGTTTTCATTAAACTATTTTTAACAACCCGATGAATACTAGGCGCTAAAACATAATTAAATTCCATGCACTATACTTATTTACGCAGCGGCCAAGCTCTTGTGACGTCACGTGCTGAAATATGACATCCTTGCGGAGGCATATCTCCGTTATTATTTGCGATAGTACGGTGCAGTTTAGAATGTTATTCTTAGTTTTTTTTCTTTATTTTTTTAATTAAAGTTGTTTTTTTGGCGCACACCAAGCGGCGGCCCCGGCAGGGTGGGCACCGGCCCACCCTAGAAACATGAGTGTCCACCCTGGTGCCTCCCCCCCCAAAATTGATGGATTCGGTTTTATAATGGAATTTCCGTAGGGAATGGGAACTTGGCTATGAAAGCTTTGATGAGAAAATAGTAGTGTTATTGTCAAGAAAACGATGACATTTTTGGACAAGAGGGAAGTATTGTTTGCTCCATCTTATGGCAATATAGAACGTGGGGCGAGGCGGACACCTTTTTTTTTTAGAAGTGACTTTTGATTTGGGTAGTGCCCACTCAAAAAACATCGGGCCCACTTGTGCCCACCCATCCCAAAAATCCTGGCGGCGCCTCTGCGCACACCCCTTTTGATTTAAGTTGCAAAATAAGGTTATTGCAATTGTTGCGAATAAATTGACAATGTATTTGTCAGCTCACGCAACGCTCTGTAGCCTGTATCTCTAAAAATGTCTAAGCGACAGGATTTTAACAGACGAAATGTAAACAAATCGGGGTTTATCGAGTGCCATTAGTGGTCTTTGTTTGCTTAAACCGTTTAAAATGTTTTAACTCAACGAACACGCTCAACAAAAGCTCTTTATTTCTCATGCTTTAACTGAAACTTAGAGATGTTTTAGAGAAAGTAATTCTCCCCTTTTAATGGCCAGCATCATCAATACAGTAATAAAAAGTACGATGATTGTCAATTATAAACTAATAGTATTTTACATTACAAGGCCGTTAGGTGACTTATTACAGTACGAGTTGGTTTACGGACGAGGCGACGTAGAAGCCGAGTCTGGAATATAAACGAGTGCTGTAATAACACCTAACGGACGTGTGTCGTATGATATTTTATTACATTTTGTCATTATAGTCCTTTTTAAAAAATTTTAATAGAAATGTTTATTACAAATTTTAAAATATTATTGGCAATATTAAATCACATGACCTTAAATTGTAACTGTCTTTTGTTTGTCATTGTCAAATAGATAAAATTATAATATTTGAGTAAAGAATATAAATATAGTTTAAATAAAATAAAAATTACTAACTTTAGTTAAGCAAAATATTTAAAAAATTGTAAAAGAGAGTATATTCTGTAGTTGCGTAATATTTCTCATTTACTAAAGTTGGTAGAAAAAATACTTTTACAAGTTAAAGCATCTACACAAAGTTATTTGGTATCGATTGATATATATTGAAAACAAAATAAAAATTATTAACTTTAGTTAAGTAAAATATTTAAAAAAATTTAAAAGACAGCCTATTCTGTAGTTGCCTAACATTTTTCATTTACTAAAGTTGGTAGTTGGTACAATATGTGTACTTGAATATTTTGTTTCCTACAAATTTAAGTGACAACCCAAGTAGCACAAAAATACTACTATTAGACTAAAGTGTTATATATCAGGTTTATAATGGTATTAAAATACATCGATTTATTATTTAATAGTCGTAATAAACACATATTTGCTGCAGAAACAAATCTATTTTATTATTTTATCATAAAGATATTATTAAGACAAGTTAATAAAACATTTTTATAGGTTACGTATTAAATTGACTTGATGATATTTATATGACAAAACGTATACGAGTATTTTGTATTAAGCTCGATACATTATATAGTTCATTTATAGTACTGGTTAAAATTACTTATAAAACGTTTATAAGAATATGACTTGTAGTATTAATAAAACTGTATAACTAGGTTATATAGCGGTGGTGGAAACTTAATTAAAAAACAATTTATTCTTCGCAACAATTAGGTTGTGTCGGTCTCTCTTAAAAAAATATTTTATAGCTGTTGAGAATTGAAACGGAATAAAATGCTTAAAAAATGTTTACAAAACAAAACTGTATTTTTAAATGCAAAATCATTATTAAGGTAACCCTATAAAATAACTATAGTACTAACCCTAATTTTGTCATTCATACGGTTAAATTTTTATTACTTAAACCATATCGAGCATATCTAGAGGGAAAAAACAAAACGCAGTGGTAATTTTAAGAGAAAGTTTAAAGCCAACCATCAAAAAATTTTAAATGCAAAGTTATACCAGCATGTTGACACGTGACCAGACAGAGCTGATCCATGTCAAAGTGTAATTGTTCAATAGCAACTAAGTTCCAATTATTTATCTGAATAAAATTATGAGCAGTAATAAAGAATACAGGCATTACCCAGTTAATTAAAGTGCCTCAGAATTAACTAAAATTAGCAAAAATATTAAGGTCAATAAACAAATAAGAACATGGGCTACCTCGTTTAATGTTAACCATTAAGCATTAAGAGAACTATTTACAATTATTAATAAAAGAATTCCAAACTTACTTTCAAAAGATTAGGACATTACTAAATACAGCGAGAGAAATACATAATTTGATTAAAATGGAAAAAGGTTATTATTGGCACCACGACGAAATAATAGCTAATTTACAAAAATACTCTAAAACACACCCTATGAACCTATGAATTTTATATCGTTAAATATAAAAATTTTGAAGGCCTTTTCCCATATGTGTATAGAAGTTCTAAAACTGAATTTTGGCCGATAGGTACTGTGCAATATATTTTCTTTAAAGTCGACATCAGTCCACAATTGCTAATAAATCAAAATCACTTTAAAAATCTAAAAAAGAAAGAATAACTATACTATAACAAAACTCGGTATTATCATGGAATAATTATAAGAAATTACAACTCTGTTCAACGGTTTAGTATCTGTTGTGACAATTAAATAGATTTTTATATCAAAATTGTCGTAAAACCTTCTTCCACGATATTCTATAAAATAATAATGTTGTTTAAGATATATTTTCTAGGCGCTATACAACAAAAATATTTTATAAACGAGATGTAAGTGCCACTATTTTTCAAATAATATACCTTCTAGCCGCGCTATGTTGAGGTAACGAGTAAGGATGCGGCGTTGTCATAGTTAACACAATTTCTGTTAAAAAATAATTAACAAATTAATAATTGTAACTGTTATTTCCTTCATAAAATTTTATCCGAAAATAGTGTGGCATATTAAATAATAACGATACACTTAAAGTTGCACGCCTTTTTACGCAAAGCATCGCATCATTAATCATGGTAAAATAAAGAGTGATTGGTATTTTGTCTGCACTGGACTAAGCGAGAGCCGACTAAGCCGAGCGACGCACATTATCCGTGGCTCAGAACCGTACTACGCCCGACTTAAAACTGTAAACTTGTTTAATAAAAATCAAACGGAAGAGTCAAACGTAGTGCTCTAGCAATGAAGTAGTTTACAAAGTTTTACGCCGGGCATACTACGTTCTGCGTAACGTAAAATGCGCTTTGGTAGGAAAAGCCAGTTTAAAAGGACTGCGGATTACCGGAGCTACGCATTCGGCACGGCGGAAAAAACCCAACCGAACCACCCTAATTTCTAACTGAACTAAATTAATTGCAAAACAAAAACACGTTTATTGATGCAGATTTTCATTCTACAAGAAATTCAAATTATTAATCGGCATGCTTAGGCCCGGTTGTACAATTACGACTTAAACTTAGTTCAGCGTTGAACCAAGTTCAAACTTCATTTTGACAACATCTTTACATTAAAATGAAGTTTGAGCTTGGTTCAACGCTGAACTAAGTTTAAGTCGTAATTGTACAACCGGGCCTTAGAGTATTGTTTATAAAGATATTTTCCGGCTAGATATTATTGGGGCCTCGATTAATTAATTTTTGTATTTTCGGCAAAAAAGAAAAATTGCCATTGGTATTAGATAGACTTTTTACTTAAGTAGGTTAGAAATTGCGCAACTGGAATTAATTTTTAAATATCTTTTTAGAACAAAATATATTAGGCGTAAGTATAATCTACAAACATATACGGCAACATAGCAGACATCAAAACAATTTGATAATTTTTGTTATGTCATTCGATATAGTAACACAATTATATTCCATAAAATGGCACTATATAACAAATTATAATTCATTTTTGTTATTTAAAAATCAATTTTGTTTTATAAATATTTTCTGTGCGATAAAATGATTTTTTAGATGACGCCATGTTTTACGAAGTACTTTATGTCGGCCATTATGTTATCCAAATAAAGCAAATCAAATTATAATTATTATCCTGTTTAAATCTTTACTGTAATAAGAAAAAAGGCATGTAATATCACAATGAACATATAACAATAAGTATTTTTAATTTTGTAAATTATTGTAAAATAATTTGCCAAAATAAAATATAACTGTAAAATGTAAAATCGTGATAAAAAGGAAGCGCTTAAAAATATATTTACAAATATGTATATATATTATCAGAAAATTTGACCTGGCAAGAGAATTTGTCCATAGGAATAGCGTTTCCGATATTTTCTATTCCAAGACAAAACATTTTCAACCTTTAATGTCGCCATTAGTAAATAATATTTTGATTATAATCTTAAAAATCACTTTTATCATGTAACAGTAAAGAAAATGTACATTTTATTTTATTAAATATTAATATGACAACTAAAAAACCTAAGTTTGATATAATATCCTAAATTACACAAATTGGTTATTGTGCTGATACTTTTAGAACTCTTATAAAACAATTATATTAGTAATCTATTGTTATCGTATAAAGTATATAGGAGCACTATCGCATACTTTACAAATTCTTTATATGATTGTTTTATAAATATTTTTTAAAATACTTTAAATTATTTTGTAAGTATTATCAGAAGACCTAACAAAACTTTAAATAAATAAAATTGTTTTATAAACCTGCGCCTTTTCCGTGTTTATAAGCATGATATAAAGGTTTTTAAAGTATTTTCAAGAGAAGAGGGTTTTATTAGAAATTATTATATAGTAGTTTATAAAACATTTATAAGCACATCTGTGCTACTTGGGAACTTGTCAAAAATCCAAAGTAAAAAGTCATTATTTCTAAAAACAAAAGATGGTTGCTAGGCAATACATTACAGTACCTGACACTGTAATGTTCCACTTAACGGCCGCAAATGAGTACATGGTAAGTTGATTTACTGGACAAAATGAAATAAAAGTTAATAATAAATAATATACTACTTTTACAGCGGGTATAAATTATAAAGAAATATAGTTCTCGAGTAGCTTAACCTCGTATTAAGAAGAACAAATTTAGTCATAGGCTCGCAAGGCCAACTTTGTATTTGTGAAAAATAACCTTACACTTTACCTACAAGAACTGCCATCTGACAGCAATGACAGCGACCTTTTTTGCAAAATCTAAGCCAATTTTATGCAAACACGGAGTAGGCCTTGCCAGCCTCTAATTAAGTTTTGTCATTTGTAACTTATTAATCTTATTATATAAGTAAGTTCTCTGGCCCACTATGATTTAAACTGAATATTGTGGTTTAAATCGGCTTGATATAAAATTGAACCTAAGAGCGTTTTCACACGGCACCATATATCGCGCGCGATAAATGGTGCCGTGTGAAAACGCTCTTACAGTCTAAAAACTGGTCTAATCATAAAGTTAGTCAAAAGACAGACATATTACTGCGGTTGTCACCGGACATTGCCTCTTCGGTAAACATGCCGAAATGCAAATACCCATTAACAACTTCTGCAGAAGTTGCAGAGATGAGGAAGAGGAAGAAAGTATTTAACATTTTCTGTGTGAATGCCCTGGCCTCGCTAAAAGAAGGTTTACTGCCCTAGGTGAACCGTTTTTCAATAGTCAGGAGGAAATAAGCAACTTACAACTTGGTCGACTGAGCAGATTTCTGAATAGTCGTGGCTGGTTTGAATAAGTTTTTAAAATACTTCTACGGTGTACGCCGCACTAATCATCAGAGATCTGATGAAGGCGGGTTCTACGGAACACGAATGGTATCACAGCGGAGCTAATAGGACCACGTGAGACTGTTTGGAGAACCAAAGGTCTGCCACTCTAACCTAACCTAGTCAAAAGAGACTCAAGAGGAAATTTAGTATCGGACACTACATTTTCCTGCTAGGCTGATTCCGTCATTTTTTACTAATCACCTTTGTCATTAGAAAACTAACCATTAATTAATTCAAAGAGTATAATTATGTTTGTTGCCAATACTAATTTGTTTAGAAAATGCAAAAAAACTAAAATATTTTTGAACCACCTTTCACCTATTTGGTTACCCATATAGGGTTATATTTTGTCAACACTGTGTTAGACAGTGGCGTGCAAAGCCGTTTAAACAGGATAGGCAAACATTTAAATTCAAAACAATTGACTTTAAAAATTTTCAACACAGTTGACATCGCCATTACCTGGGCGAAAACAATAATATGTATTATTATTATGAATAAATGTCATCCACATTCGTGTTATATTCAGATTTTAAATCTAACATCCACTTGATTGAACCCCAAGTCAATTAATATGTAAATTATAATTTAACATACTATTAGCAAAAATGATCTTAAATCATCATACAAGTACTTCTTACAAATAAAGACCTTAACTAACCTAATTATTAAACTATATAAGGACAAGTTATTAGTAGTATTTTTTGAAACTACGACAAAATTGGAAGATTAGCACCAATGCATTTTACCAACGCGGGACAACGGAGGCTCAGCTAGAGAGTCACGTGTATTTATTCTCTTTCTAGCTTACTGCCTACCGGCTCTCGCTCGCTTCCACTCATATAAAAGCAGTGCTTTTGCTCTCCCATAAGCGGTTAATGTAATGTAAAATTATTGCTTTCGAAATTCTTATACGGGTTGTTTACAGCGATCGAGTTTACAATTAATTGGCAACTAATGCGTTCGTAGAAATGATCTTCAATGTTATACGATTAACTTTTCGGTCTTGGTCCTCTACATACACAGAAATATTGCCGGATATTACACGGATAAAAATTTAAAATTTGTTTTATTGTTACCAGAGGCAATGCTCTTTTGCTTATATTGTATGCACGCCACTGGTGTTAGATATCAAAATACAAATCAGATTGCATTTAATATTAATAGGATGCAACCAATTGCAGACCAGTTTCAAACTATTTTATTCTGCTCCATACAGGGTAGGTGTCTATACCCTCCAAACGATAGTCTTAATACGATAATACCATTAAAAATAATATTTATTTTCCAAAACTAAAGAATTTTGTTTAAATCAACGAAGTCATAGCTAAAATTGGTTTGCGAGACTAAAGGTTAGTCTATTTAGCAAGAAGAAATTAGATTGAGTGACCAACTCATTTTTTAGAGTGTAGTGAATTAGGAGGTAAGTCGTTAAAACAATTTTTTTTATATTAATTCTCCTTCAATGGGACCTAAAGTTCGGGTTAAAGTTGAAAATGTATATTTTGGAAAGTTGTTTTGATTCAATTAAATAAATATTCGTTTATGTTAGGATCGCTACAGATATTCAATTTAATTTTAATAAATTTGAAAGCCCTTTTGAATTAGGCTCGCAGCCGGCTCCTGGTTATTTTCTGATAAAGAAATGGTAATTCTATCTGCGAAATAAAAGATATAATAACATAATTATTAACTTACCCATAATTTAAATTTATTTTAATGTAATCCATCATGGTTTAAATTTACCTAAAACAAAAAAATTATCTCAATAAATAAAATAAAGATTTGCTGTTTATAAAATTTAAAAATTTGGAAAACAGTAAGAGATGCAAAGATATTTAAATTGCGGAAAGGTTGTTAGGCTTATTAATTCGGTAAAAGAAAACTGTCAAGATATTCTAAATCCGAGAAAACCGAAATTTTTTATTTTTTTAAAAATTCTTTGCGCCCTAATTTTTTACTGATCAAAAAAATATAAATACTTTTATAGCAGCCTTTTATGTTCCCCAAGATGGTATTTTCAGCTTCAAAATTCAACAATACCACACCCGAGTAAAATTTTTTAAATACTCAAACTTTTTAAATACAGATCTGGAATTTTAAGTTCAGTTTTAGAAAACTCTAAGCGTTTTAGAAATGTATTTTAATTTATAATTTTTTAATTATAACGTTTTGTCATCAAAAAACCTATATCAGTATTTCAAATTATACGTTATTTACCATTACGGTCCTGGTAGCAGAATATTGTGACTCCAAAAAAAAGGGACCTATTCAAAAATGGATCCAAATCCAGTATACAGTAAATGGTGTTATGAAATTTATGCATTATATATAAATAAGTGACTCGATCCCGGGGTGTCCTAGAAAAATACTACATTAGTAGGTTGCGTTACTTGGGCGGGATGAATTGTGTGGGCGGAATAACGTAATCAATCACTTGTTACCAATATTCTACAAACTTAATTTTGATTAGGATTACTATTGTTTAAAACCACCCCTGTTTAAAACCACCCTTATTTAGAACCAACCTTGTTTAACTTGAATGATGACAGGTAATTGGTTACTGATGATACCATCCCATCCCAGTGGCCCGATGACTCATTCCGCCCACAATAAAGTAACTTATATTTCCATAATTTTCTAATCAACCTTCTAAAAATTTGAATAACTACCTAAATAAGCTAAGACTTCATGCTAATATGAAATGTGCATTCAAGGAATTTCTTTAGTAGCGGCACCAAAAAAAAACAAAAGGAAATTTTTTTTGCTTATTATAGCAAAGTGATTATTATTAATTTTTAAATATTTTATTTCATCCTGTCCAGTTAATTTACTTACCCTGTACTCATTTGAGACCGGTAAATGGAACATTACAGTATCAGATACTGTAATGGGTTACCCCTAGCAACAATGGTATGATTTTAGAAACAATGACTGGTTACTTTCGATCTTTGACAAGTTGTCACCTAAAAGGTAGTATGACCTATTTGTTTATTATTTTTAAAAAGGATTATAAAGACAGGATGAAATAAAATATCATACGATACACGTCCGTTAAGTGTTATTACAGCACTCGTTTATATTCCATACTCGGCTCCTATGTCGCCTCGTCCGTAAATTAACTCGTACTGTAATAATAAGTCACCTACCGGCCTTGTGACGTAAAATACTATAAGTTTTTGTTTGATACTCGCGTAACAGACAACATTTTTTTCCATTAATCCCTAAGTCAAGATTGTTTGTTGGCAGGTCATGGCCATATTAAACTATTTTTGGGGAAAAATGGCACGTAAGTGTATAAAAGTTCGCCATCCCGGCCATAGCATATTCAGAAATGCCGTGAAATCCCAATAAATAAAATATAATAAATGGTTATAATATACTATAATTTGGATAGCCGCAATTTTATTAGGGTTTAATCAAGAATAGATAAACACAAGGACAATAAAAAGCATTGACTGCAAATGCGAGCCGAAAGCGGACCAACATTGCGAAAATGTAAGCTCTTTAAATCCTAAAATTTAAGTTTAATACAGCACGTTTAATCCAGAGAGTACCGTAAAGCTCTTTTAAACATCATGACATATATGTTACAGGGAGAAAATCTGCACCCAAACAGAATTTCTCGTCTAAACCTGAGATTGCAAATCCTCTATATCGGTTTCAAACCAGTTTTATGGCTTCCTCAATTCGATTTCCTTTTAAAAGACAAATATGTCGATATTCAATTTTGTTTTGGTAAAATTGCATTACCTTTATAATATGTTCGGCTGCTTTAAGATTTAGTTTCAAAGAAAACTTTACGTGAAAGGAATACGTACCTGATCATAAAAAATGCTTAATTTTCATATTAACCAAAATATAGCAGGAATCAGCGTAAAGCACCAAACAATTTTAATAATGGTTTTCTTACTTATATTTATTTATCTTACCCCCCACCACCCATAGATTCAGTTCTTCCGACGTCCATGCTCCTAGATGTCTAAATTTCTCCGCCAGAAATTTATTACGTGTAGGTAATAGGCTATGGAAGCCAGAGTTATGATCTTTTTTACAGTAGTCACGGTAGATCTTTATCCATGGATCATCGTTCAACTTTAAAGTGACAACGTGATTTACAACTTCCCATCTTTATAACGTTGAATAAAAACATAACCTAAAGTCTTTCCTTAATTATCACGCAATATGTCGTTGTCAATTAAACGTGCTAGATAAGGAAAAATGTAAGCCCGGGTTGTTAATTAATTGCTTCATTTGGGGATTTTTAAATGTTTCTCCATTTACTTCCGAACTTCATCGTTTTTTGATTGTCATTCTGAGATATATTCTTTTCGTTTTCACACATACTAAACACTTTATTTAATTATAACACAAATTTTTAATGACCGTCGATATCAGCCGTCAGTTCTAGTAATATTCATTTCACAGAACCTATGGTTTGATCAGAACCGAACTTGTGTCCCTGTAATTTAGTTAGTTGGTAAATAAACAATACATTTAATCGCTTTTTCATAAAATGAACACTAAAAATGCCAAATACAACAACAATACTGCACTTTTATTATTCAACACGTGAACGATAATAAATGCGGTGCCGCGCAAGCATTGTGGCTAGCTTTGTGTTAGTGAAATAACGCACAGAAGACACTTGGACTGATGAGAGAACATAAGCTTAAGAAAGAGATAAACATAGTAATTGCATCGATGTCAGGTTCTGTAACAATAACCTCTTGACAGGTTTTAATTGATTAAAGGGAAACAGATTAAAATGTTCAGTGTATATCTTTATTGTGTATATATAGATATACAGTCGGTTATAGATCCATCTCTCATGAATCTAGCAAATGTTCTTGAGGAAAAGTCGTTTTAGGAATAATGGAATTTTTAAATTACATATTGGTCAACGTGTTTGTGACAGAAGCGCCAAAGCATTAAAAACGTACTTGTAATATACTATACCAGCCAGTAGATGGTTATTGTTACTTAGTAATATTTATTTATTGTAAACAATACCAAAAAAAAAACATACGGCAGTGGCTAATGTCATTTCAAAGAAAATATTATGTAAAAAATTGAATAAACATCAATCGAAATAATGTCTACGTTGCTGAATTAATTCCACGGATAAAACATTGGATTCTGTGCAGATGATTCTTGACAGCCATGTGTCTTGTCAGAATCGCTGTAATAGTTCTCAGCTGATTCCTGTTTATTTGAAACAGCTGTTTCGTTAGTCTCGGGTTTGGATTCCCAATGAAGCATTTACTATAATGTTATCTCTATCTGTTGTTCCAGTGGATTTTGTGTTCACCCCTGATCCATCGCTTTATGGCATCTCGTACCGTGCACCTTGGTACCCCGAGTGTCGGTTCTGGACCAATGAATGTATATTCTGAGCCTCTTTTCACAAGTTCATCGGGTTTTTCGTTTCTTGTAATACCTTCGTGTCCTGGTACCCACTGCTTGTTTGATTTTGCCAAAGCCTAAAATTCCCCTTGACATTCCCATACCAGTCGGGTTACCTTGTTGCATAATAATGGCTGCTTGACATCAAAGTATATATGGATCCGCTTATTGAGGTAAGCTCTCTTATTGTTTCATACGCACACTGTAATATGGCGTAGATTTCTGCTTGGAACACTGTGGAAGCACAAATAATTTTTAATTTACACTCTTAAAAATAACTTGGTATTCGGTACTAATTTTTATTTGTTCTCGTGTTTACGTTCTCAAAAATAACTATTTTTAGTTAAACAAACAAAAAAGATTTTTTTCTTGGTTATATTTACAAAAAAATTATGCCATCAGAACAAAGAAAATATCTTGTTTTCATATTAGTTGGCAGATATAAAATAATTTGTTTAGTTGAATTTTACTCTGTATATATCCTATTTAAATGTTACATCAAGGTTCCTACAAACTTGTGTTTATCAATTAAGCTTGTTGTAATAACACATTATGAATTTGTAGTCCCTATCATTTTGTTAATTTTGATTAATATACATTCTTAGTTACCAGAACTAACTTTTCTTTTCAAGTAATATTGTTCTTCATATGTATAACTAACGGCTTCGCTGTACTCACTTTACAACAGAGACTTGACGCCCTTGACGGTGGTCGGTGGGTGACATCACATCATTCTAGCCAGGACTGCCAGAGGTTATGTTATGTTAGGGAGCTTTTGCGATTCCGTGTCTATTTTTCGTGTTTTTTGTGTTTTTAAGGCAATAATCGGCCATTTTCATGGCCGTGTGGACAATATTGTGTAATTTATTTGTGTTTATTTTTTTTTCTTGTGTACGTTCTTGTTGGCCGAGGGAAGTTAAAAAATAAGTAAGTAAACATTTTATTTTTTATCATTGCAGTTGTACATTAAAAAGTTTAAATGAGCTTTCTATAAAACATGGCAGGGTGACCCGATGAGAAATAACTTAAAAATATTTCTTTTTGTTTTGTTTTTGTTCTATGTTCCATTTCTATAAAATAACGTCATATTTATGACTTTTTAATCTGACCAAGTACAACAAATCTCATATAGGTAGCTGTATATTTTAAATAAAAAGTCCAGGGGATATTTTTTGTTTTTTAATAATCGCAGTTGCAGATAAGAAAATTTAAATTCAGTTCTATAAGCAATTAAACAACCCAAAAGGTTGATTAAAATAAGTTAAAAATCTAGTGTTTCTGTTTTGTATTGCATAAGTATGCATTATTAAAAACATGAGAGAATAAGGAAATAATTTCTTTTAAAGAAACCATAATAACCCTGATAATTTATTCCAATTAGTTTACGCATACCTAATAGAGTAGTTAAACCAAGGCATTTTTTTTATTTAAAAGGGGACTCTAGGTTGGAATATTTATATATGACATTTTTTTTTAGAAATGAAACAGGCTTTTTTTAAAGTTATTTCTATCAAATCAACTTGCTAATTTTACCATGCGTTATAAGCAGTTCATTCAAACTTTCTAATGTGCAACTGCAATGATAAAAATATAAAATGTTTACTTATTTATGATTCAACTTCTTTCTTACAATTAGAAAGTACAGAAAAAAAATAATAAACACAATGTTGTGACTACATACGTAATTGTTACTTTATGAAAATATCAAGTTTGGCCCAAATAAATTATTGCTTTGGCAATATTTGTAGATTGCATCATTAACAAAAACAAAATTTCCTTGAAAAAAAAATTTCAATTTTCCATATTCACACATTAGTTGTGACAACTAATAGGTATGGTTAAAAAACGGGAGTACCATATGATATTTAGTTATCCGTATATAAAATTTCGTTGTGACAACTAAAATGTGTAGGTTGGGTCGGTTAATGTTATTAATTAGTTCAACAGTTCAATAACGACAATTTTTTTTGGTTGTACAGACTAATTTTTGGGTTGAGTCCGATTTCACGAAAATAAATAGTTGTCAGAACCAAATTTTAGTAATCCATACCATGTTATTTTTAAGAGTGTAGAGTTCCTAATTGAGAGTTATAATTAGGCCACAAATAAACAATAGATACCAATTAAAGTAGGTCAATTCTGCTTTTTAAATAAAGGTTAAGTAAACCTCAACAAGCCGTTACGACAGCCGTCAAGTGGAAAATAATTTTCCCTTTTATCCTTTGACTTTCCGAATTCCTTGTTTCGTTATAACTTAATTTAAGGCTTAACTGGAACTGCGTTTTCTTCCATTATAACCACAAAATGTCGATATTGGATTTTCTTTCGCAGGAATTAAATTGTCCTTTTATTGTGATGGCTGGATTGGTTCTTTTTAGAAATATACTTTTTGTTAAAACACGATAACCGCTTTTAGATATTTTAAAATGGTTCAAAGTTATTGTATTATTATAAAGAGTATTAAACATAGGTGTGTTTCTTATTATGAAAAAAAGACTGTAAAGGATTTTTTAGCCAAATTTTTAAAATTTATTTGATTGGTTTAAGGCAAGTTAATTGAAAAATATTGATTACAAAAAACGGATTAAACTCGAACGAAAACTTTTAACGGATTTTAAAAATTTTTAACTTATTTACATTGAGATTCTGAAAATATTATATTACGTATTAAGTGTGGTAAAAAGCATAATACGGATGAATAGAAAATATGCGAACGAGCCGCGTATCGGCGAGTGCGGTAATTACATGACTGAGTAATTGCTTTACAACACCCAATACGTACTATACTTTTCTACTGCTCTTACTAATAAATTAAAGATCAGCTTATAATTTAAAAGTATCGATTTGAAATCTCAAATAAGGACAATGTCGATGTCAAATATTCAAAACGCAAGATAGATAAATGTTACAATTTGAGTGATTCAAGGCTAACTTGACTATTATACTAGGCATCATAATGCACAGTTATGCGTTTTTATTCTTTATGCACAGTTTTGTGCGAAAGAATGGAGTTATTTAGAGAGATTTTTAACCACAATTACTAGCCAGCAAGTTGAAATGTGACATACATGAAGATGAAGCAAGATGTAAGGTACTAAGAGTTTAGCTTGGTTACTTGGTCACTCAATATATTTAAAAATAGTTTTAGGTCTTTTAGGAGTCACGATTACCGTTTTTTTTTTGACAGAATATTCATAGTGAATAATAAAAAATGCGTAATGTAAATTAAAAAATATGTCAATCAAATTCCTAAAAAATTGCAGTTTTTAATGCTCCCGCATTGTGAAATCTATAAGGGACACTGCTTCCGAAGACCGGCATCCACACTATTGGTAAATAGCAGCAGTGATATTCTCCAGTTGAAGGATACGTCGATAAGTTTACAGATTCTCAGGTTAAAATTGCCACAAGAAAATCTTGCGAAATGCGAAACTCCAGTCCTAAAAACGTTACCATTTCTTTGTAGGATGTTGAGCATGAACTAACAATTTTCGTTGCCGCTTATAATCAATCGAATGTTACAATTATGTTAGCAAAATAATTTGTAATACTTAATAGGCAATAAATGTATTGAGAATGTTTTAATGTATGTAAAATAACAACATTTTTAATTAATAGAATAAAATTAAAACAATTATTTTATTATATTATTTAATTATTGTTGATATTTATCCGGATGAAAAATAATCCCTTTCCACCCAGGTAAATGTCACTTTTCACCTAAATAAATGTTAAAGTTAGAAATATGTTTCTTTAAAACTTTTAATAAGTTTAAAATGTCAACATACATGATTGTGAACTGAGGAGAGAAAAATACTCATCAACATTTTCTTTCCTAAATCTAATAATTTTTATACATTGTCGAAAATTTGTACAGGAAGATATTTAAAAATAAAGATTTAGACCTTAAATTCTGGTAAAAAATATGTAGTAAAACATAAAGCGATGTATCTAACTTACAAATAATGTATTCTATTGGTCTCGCATTCTTTATTCAACATGAATTTGTCCTATATGTTAAATTATACTATATACCTAAACTATACTACCTATATAATATTTTAAATCACAGTCACAGCTTCTCATGTAGTAATGAGAAGAGTATAGCAAACATTTTTGTTTATCATTTCGGATCTGTTTACTTACAAAATAATTATGATGTTCCAAACTATTGCTTTTCCAACACTGTTGAAGTAAATAGCATACAAATTTCCCTACAGTTTATTTATGAAAACATTATCAGTTTGAAATCAAGAACATGGTCATGTCTTGATAGAGTACCTTCAGTTTTACTTAAGAACTGTGTCTGTACCCTTTACAGGCCTCTATATTGGATCTTTAAATCATCTTTGATAACAGGTGTTTTTCTATCTTTTTGGATAAGAGCAATATAACTATTATTTATTAATCGAGCAATAGACAGGATATGAAAAATTATATAGGGGTGCTCATTACGTAGTTTCGTCGAAACAAATATAGGGATTTGACTATTTTCAGTTATAAGGATCTCCGAGTTGATTTCTTTAATATACTGTGATGTTTCTGTATTTTTGTACCTATCTTTACTGTGTTACTATACTTTAGTTTGTTATAATTAAGCTCTCATTTAAAATGTTTTAAACTTTTGTATAAATGGGGATTATTCTTCTAATTAATAATAAAAAGTATAGTAAGAGTAAACTGAATTTTAGGATAAGAAATTCATTAGTTTTATTGTATGGAAAGACAAACAAACTATTCCTTTAAGGTTTCTATTCGAGAAAATTTTACAAGTAAAAATATTGTATCTCCGAATACAGAAAGAACGTTATGCACTATTAACGTACACATTTTTGTTATGGGGCAATCATAAATAAAATTGCATTTTTCTTATCAAAATTCATAAAATAGACTTTTCATTTCGCAAACATCGAAAATCCCTTTAAATTTTTTACTGAAGTTTATCTCTAGGTTTATATCGGAAAGAATTTCTTTTATGTTTAACCACCGATTCGTTACAAAGCATACTTCTTGGCAAACAAATTTTTTTCTTTACAAGCGTAATCCATTTTGTATCAAATATTCTTTGAACATTTTTATACAATTTCTGAGTAAACAAAATGAGATTTCATTTTATTATAACGAATACATTAAGGGTTATTTTATGATATTTAAATAGAATAATGTTAAAATAATGCACTGGATGCTTAAAAACCTCTGGGAAATCTTGGATTCGGCGATTCTTCGAAGGAAGGAAGTTGTGGCCACAGATTAAAAGAAAATTTTAACTTTGATAAAGAAGTCTGAAGTCAAGAAAGTTCGGTAAGGATACAGGTGATTAAAGTTAATAGGGACAGAATCAGGCATAAAGGATAGCTTGGCCTATTGTCTTAATTGATTAGCCTCCAGGCAATAACTACCATTACCAAGATTTTCTGGCAAAATATAGTTTTGTGTGGTTTCAGTCCTTTTGTGTTGGTTGGATCGATTGTTTCCTATCATCCATATGTTGTTCAGCTTAGTACTCCTCGAACTTCATTGTTCAAGAATTCTTTCATCTGGAGAACGTCATCTTTGTGGAATGATCTTCCTGAGGTCGTGTTTCCCAATGAATACAATCTTCAACGTTTCAAGACCAACGTTAATCGCTTTTCTCGCACTCGCACCGCTCCCAGAGCGCCTTAAAGGATTTTTCCTACAGTGCAGGTGTTTTATCATAAAAAAAAAATTGCGATACAAAAACTATGAATCTTTCTCAACCAACTTTACCTCTACTGGGTCTCCCAAAAGTCCCACATAAAATTAATATCAAAGAAAAAGATCTAGGAAAAACGCTTGGACCCGTGAATTTTTATTTTTAATTGTGCATTTTTTGACAAAAAAAATATTATACAGGGTGTCTCATAGAATTGTCGTAACGTCTTTGACAATTTTTTTTAATGGAACACCCTATATATTGTATTATTTTCTAATTCCCCACAAATTTCTACGCTTATGTTGTAAATGTCATGTGTCTAAATACAATAGTTTTTGAGATATTGACGTTTAAAATATGGAATTTCTTGACTTTGACGCGCTGTAGTATTGGAACGGTTCATCTTAGAGAAAAATCGTTTTCACCTCCCTATCTTAGTTTTTTATTCTCTATCTAAAGAAACCAACCTCTGATTTACCATGTTACCAAAAAACCGGTTTTAACGGTTAGGATTTTGTCAACTTCGACGAAACAAGGAAAATAAATTAGTTGCATTAGCAGTTAATCCGAGGTGTTTGAAACCTAAATATCAGTTACTGCAACCGATTTTTTTTCAACCATATTTCCAGGTTGGTGGATACTCTCAGTGTAACGAAAGAGCATGAGTTACATTTTATAAATTTGACAAATTAACTAATAAAAATTAAAGAGGAATTTTTTAACCAATTGGATAAGCTTTATAACCACCTAAGTTTTGTTACTAGTTGCAAAAACTTTCATTTTTTACCCTGTTGAAAAGCATGCTATGTTTCTTTAAGCTGTTTAGCACAAATCCACAATTTTTCCTATTTTCGATTTATTACATACGTACCTAATGCTTACAAATATGTAGGTTAATTACGTTGGGGAGAAAGGAAAAATGTAAAAGTATCTTGAAGAGTATTTTTGAGATACTACAAATGATATAAAAATAAAACCTAAACATTTTGCAACATACACAGCATAATTGGACTCTTCCGGAAATACATTCACTTGACCATGCCGTTTCGCCGAATACATTTTTATGTTTTTACAAACTTTCTTTTATTTCTCAACAACCTTTTCAGCCTTTGTAATAAACTTTTATTAGGTATTTTAATAGAATTTGGGAGAAAAAAGAAGCAATAAAAGGAAAATTGGCATGACTACAAGTTATTTGTTGTGGTTACAAAATTAATGAATTTTGGTTTATAAAATAATATCAACGGACTTATTGAACTTCTCACATTTTCCTAGTAATTACGTATTCCTCTCGTTTACCCAAGACACGAACTTAAAACAGGTTCGCCAAGGAAATTAATACTCTCAAGGTGCCAGTTGATTTTCACCCGGTGTTCGTTTTTAGCGGTAATACTTTGATGACAAATAAGAGGAAATAGAGGAGATTTCTATTGAGAATTGTGACTTCTATTAATTGTTAGGATCTTGTAAATTTAAAGAAAATTATTAATATTTATCTGACATTTGTATAATAATTCTAAGACTTGAAAAACTCATTGTAACTTAGATTGTACAGTATTCAATACTTCTTTATTCATACGTCATTGTTCAATGATTTTTGCTCTTCATCCCCTTCTAGCTATTTTTGATGGTTTTAATACTTATATGAATGATATTTAGGTTTTTCCAAAGGTCGCAGTACTTTGGTGTGATGTTTCTCTACCCCTTGCTCGACAGTTCTAGTGCTGATATTTTTATTTTCTTTGACGGGAAGTAAGTCACTAAGATTTCAATCATTGTTTTCTTATGCTCTCTCATGATGCTGTGCTATGCATTTGCAGTTGCTTATTAAAGTGCCTTTTGTTTTAAACTTAGTAATAACTTTTTGTATTGCCGACTTGGTACAAGACCTAAGCTTTTCCCCGAATAGTACCATTGTATCATAGTGACATTTTCTTCTATTGTAACTCCTAATAATTACCTAGGTAAAAAAATATTACTAGTAAAGAATCTAATATTTACTTTTAAATTAAATTAAACAATGATAAATCACAGGTTGGCAATTTCAATCAACGCTGGTGTCCGCAGCATCACCTGTTGAATTCCAATGAAAAATCAACCGCTATCCTATTCAAATAAGTTGAAATTGTACTAAGTCTGCATGTGCACTCACCACACCAAGACCAAAAAAAAATCTCCTACAACCTCTAAAGTTAACAGAGGAGCAAATATTTGGACTTGCATGAAATTTACTATGTTTGTTGCGTAAATTTAATAAAAGTTTTATATTCGATACCAACACCGGCTAGTACAAATGTTCGTTTTGTAAGTACATACTATGCATTGAATCTTGTAGATTGAAGATTTTTGAGATAAGAAAGTGAATATTTGTGTAAAAATCTTTAGTTTGGTTCGGTCACAAAGTAAACAACGGTAAAAAAAATTTGGTTATATTTTTTTCGTACATCCCTTAAGAAAAATTGGTATGGGCATAGGATCTAAGATAAATGTTTCGATTTAAATAAAAAATAACAAATTTGATGTGACAGATTTGCATCTTTTTTGAAGTATATTCTTAACCTCACTTTTGTTACGTGCCATAAAACGATGCTTAAAGTTTACAACGTGTAAATTTGGTTATTTTATTTTTAACCATCGCGATTGATCAGTTTCATACCCTAACTAGGATGGATATGAAATTATATCCGTTCGGTTAACCGGAATAAACCATTTATCAAATTACTTTAGTGTAAAGGAAACAGTAAATATCTATGTGGAAGTAGAAAAAAATATTATTTGAATTTCTTGGTAAATATAATATGCACATGACAAAATATTAATCGAAAAGGGAATTTCATTATTTTATCATAACGCTTTTATTTTAGTTTTTACTAATATTTATTTGATGGCTTGTATCGGATATTCATTTTTTAAATAAAATATGAATATGGACATTTAATATGACATATTTTAGATTTGATGTGGTATTTATTAAACAGTAGTATTAAAAACAATGGAATATATTTTATTATTCGAGTTTATTGTTAAATAAAATTTTATTAATTTTGATTTTCTATATTTGTTTACGTCAGTCATATAATGACGTTATCATAATAATTATCTAGTTGTTTATGAAATAAAATTCATTAAATGAAATGCTCGTACAATACAGGGTCGTAACTTTTTAATTGACTCCTGCGATCACTTAACCCTTCTTTATCATAATAATGTATTTTCCTACGACCACCTATGAAAATGAGAAAAAAAGCACGGTTAACTTGGCTCGAAAGAGCTGAATATCACACGCGTGTTGAAATACAAGGCAAACTATTTAATTTAAACATATGGTGCTAATTTGACAGACCATGAACCCCTATTTATTAAAAAAAACAAATTTTAGAAAGCAGTAATTTTAAAGTGTTTAAATTATTTATTATGTATTTGTCGAGTGATTCAGAATTAGAGTGTGAAAATACGCCATCTGAAATTATAAAAAATGTATTTATTTATTTACGGGACAGGCCCAATCAAAATATTGTACAAAAACAGATTAACACATTTAAGACAATAATATAAAAAAAAACACAACAATAGGTTAGAGCATATTACATTGCTTTACAATAATAAACAGACCACATTAAAAATGTTAATAATATACTGGCAAATCAATTACCAAAAAATTAAAGAAAATATCTCCTTGTTTAAAAAGTATCACTTTCATCACTATTTCATTGTAAAACTTCTAAGCTTAGAGGATTACAAATTTGGACATGCTAATAAAGTTGGTCTCACAGTAGATCGTCTTGGTTTTTGGCTAACTGTGATCTGTGATTCACTGGCCATGTCTCGAAACTACAAGGAACAGAACGTATTTCTCTATTTTGTATTTAAAATTATAAATTAGTTTCGTATTGACCAGAAAACTCACTTAAGTGTGAGTTAATTATACATTTGACCCTTTTTTAAATTAATAATGCTTCTTAAGATTCTTTAGTAAAATCAAAAAAAAAAATAATAAATTTTAAGAGAAGTCTAAAACAAATATTTTTAAGTCGGGCTTTTAAACTATTTAACATGCTGCAGCATGGCTAGTGTATACATTTTTAACATATAAAGTAGACCATTTTTTGATTTTTCAAGCAATAAATTTATAGCCGTTTCCTGACCTATCTGTCTCTAAAATATATCTGGCAGAGAACCAATTTTGCTTCTACTGCAAAGTTTATTTATTAATATTTTTTATAGAAAGTTTGAATTGGCTATAGAAAAATAGGAGTATCTACAAAATTTAAAAAAAATTAGACAACATGACCGTACATTGAATCATATTCAAAGCCCAATTGACAAAAGTAAAAATTGAATTTTAAGCAATCCACTTTTCTGAATAGCCTTAGAAATTAAAGTATGCGTCACAAATATCACATTATCTTTATATTTGTCTTCTCAAAGAGATCTTTCAGTAAAAAATGCTGCCTCTTTCTGAACAAGAAGCGTGTACCGCTATCAATTAAAATAATGATTTCTTTCATTTAAAAAGTTGACTAATTATTTCCTATATTAAGTATTCCAAAAAAGGAATATTTTTAAAATAACTCGCGTAAAAAAATATCTATGATTATTATGAGAATTTTTTTTTTTTTAAATATAAAATCTTAATTTAAAGTACGGTCAAATTACATTTGATATGTTTTTTTGTTAAAAATAAAAATTGGGTTGATTCCAACAGATGGCGATACTAGGTTTTCATCACATTTTTATTCGTAAACATATCTTGAAAACATATTTTCGCTGTATTGGGAATTTCTTACAGGTTATGGCTTTCTGTTGAGTCCCAACAGGGACAAAACAGCCTGTCATTGTCTACCTGTGCCCCAGAGAACCCATTACCTTTGGCGTGTACTTTAATGAAAAAGATAGACGCACTACTTGGTCCTCTTACCGCTAAGTTTGTTTCTATACTTCTAATTTACTTTAATCAAAAAGGCACTAAATTAAATACGCATTTGTTTTCTCTGGTTCATAAATATCCTTTTTATTATAAAGATTATATTGATGTATTTAAAGTAAATATTACCCAACGAGTTTCATTCCGAAACATAAATAAAAATCGTAAATATATAACAATATTCCATTCTGTTATATTATTCAATAAAATTGCCATAAAATCGGTAGAAAATGTTTACAAAACCTCGTGTTCAACTGTTTTTTGGTTGACGAATTAACGATGTTCTTTTATCGATTTCATAAAATTTCTGTTATCTTCGTGAAGCGCCATTGCTTGTTATTATTACTGAAATTATTTCGCTACACCATCAGTATATCCGTATAATCCAGAAATATACGATGTCGTAACACAAAGAATAATATTTCAAAGCAGCTGTGTGTCAAGCCGGATGTATCAATAGATTATAGTGCGATAAAAGATGTAATCTCCATTATGTTACGAAATAGGTTATATTTTCAGAAACGAGAATTTAATAGTTTTCCTACTAAGTGCGGAATTTAATACCTTAGCGAACAGGTTAACTTTTACTGCTATATTCTATTTCAGAAAGGCGTAGAGTAATAAAAGCTCATTAGGTATGCAAAGGGACTAAAGAGTGACCCAACGAATTTAAGCCACTTTCAAAATTTGGAATGGATTTCATTGCAAAATTCTTTATTTTCATCAAGTACAGGTAGTATCATCCGGGTTTGGGTCAATTTATGGGTTTTGCCTATTGTTATCCATTCACAAACACTTAAAATGGTGTGACAAAGGCGTGCATTACATACATAGTATTAGGCACACTTATTTTTTATTAAACATTATTAGAAAAATACAAAAACATTCTACAGAAATTTAATTATAAAAAATCATAATATTCTTTGTCATCTGAGGAACTGTTATCTCCTCTTAACGTTAAAATTAACGGGTCGACGGTCCGATCGATCAAGTGGTCCAGATCCCACATTTTCTCCTCTTCTTTAATAACATTATGGACTGCTTTTCGCCAGTTCTCTGGTGTCACTTCCTTAATGGCTTGATCAAACAGTAGCTTAACGTCTTTCTTTTTGAATGTGCCTTGCTACAAATCCTTTCACTTGCGCCCATATAAGTTCTAAAGGATTTAGTTTGCAATGATATGGCGGTGTGCGCATTACAGTTACATTATGTTTTTCAGCTATATCTTCCACGGCATATTTCATTAAACGATGTTTGTGTAAATTTGCTCTAGCTAACAGTTCCTTCTATATCAAGTTATTATTTTTTTCTATGGTTAGTTATCATAACTAATTTAATACACAAAATTTACCTACGCCTATGGTCGACACCGAAATTTTATTACTCTACACCTTTCTGAAATAGACCATTAGAACATGATTAATGAATATTTAATAAAAATTAAAGAATGGTGTGATTCTAACCTAGTTTTACCTTTAAATGTTCGCTTAAGCGATAGCCTAGGACATGTTTGTAGAATCTAAAATATTTGTTTTTTATTTAAAATTGGCTTTAATAATTAAAATTAATTTTTTTTATCTTAAGTAATATTTATTTTTCTTCCTCGCCCTTACAGCGAATTGAAAAAGCAGATACTTCCTGTAATAATATTCCTGGATTTTATATTTTTATTTATTTAAAGATTTTTATTGATCAACCACAATGCGCCCTTTAATATTATGAAATAGTTAAAAAATTATTTTATTTTCAAAAGTCCCTTTTTCCATCAAAATTCAATTAATCCTTTCCATTTTCAGTTTCTTGTGTAGGCCGTCTCCTTGATCACAATATGTGTGGCGTCACTTTATGTCTTTTTTATAATTTATTTATTATTATTGATGTATCTAAAATACGAAGCAATGAAAATTGACTTTTATTATTGTGTTGGTTATAGCTGTATGTTAGGTACTTACTGTACCCATTTTAGTAAAGTGCCGTTCGTGTTAATTTTTAAAAAATTCCGAAAATTGTGATATTACCAATTATGCTGCTATGAAACTCACTCTCCCCTTCGTTTTCGAGGACGAAAGATATTAAAAAGGGTAAACTACAGCTTTGTGTTAGGTTCTTACCGTTCCCATTACAGCGCAGTAGCGTTTGTGTTAATTAAAAAAAATCCAAAAATTCTTATATTGCCAGTTATGCTGCCAGTGGCGTGCGGTGAAATCTGAGAGAAGGGAAGCAATTTTTGGAAACTTACCTATTTATAGTGTAATTGGATTCTCCTATCATTTTTTGCAAACTCGTCTATAACTTCGGTATAGAAACGCGGATTTTGCGACATTTCCCTAACAAGATCCTTTTCAATTCCTAATAGGGATGCATTGGAAAGTCGGTCCTGCCCTGTCGAATTTCGCAAATAGGTCTTTATGCATTTAATCGCAGAAAAACTACATTCTTCGGATGCACTAGTAGCTGGAATTGTCAACACTAACTCTGAATATGCCTTATCCAATGCAGTTGGCTTCAAAAATGTAAATAATTCACCTTTTTATCAATACCTGGCAACCTTGCTTAAACACCCAATAAAACTATAATAATGGATCCGAGGAACTGCTTATTCGGTAGGAAGCACTCGAAACTTGAACTCTCAGCGTTTGCATTTTGACCTTGAAATTTTCATATGGAAACCCAGGAAGCATTGCAGCGGGGTGCCAATGTTGCCAGGTCTGGTGATTTTTCACCAGATTTGGTGATTTTGAACCCCATCTGGTGATCTGGTGAAAACTTTTTAAAAAAGTCTAATTTCTGGTGATTTTTCGGCACTGATAATAAGCTTATATCTTAAAAAAAGAGAGAAAAATGGCTTGATTGTGTTTTATTCTTCTTTGTTAAAAATGGTGACATCGATGCAAAAACCTATTGGTTTTAAAAGCGTTTGTCTTTGTCTGGAAACTCTCTACTTCTCTATGCCGAATATTTCTTAGTAGCGGGGGATTTACAGAATTTGTATCTGTTACTGTTTTATATATAGTGATTTCTAAAAAAAAAAAAAGGTCGTACCTCGGAAATAACACACATCTCATTTAAGGTCTTGGCACCGGGGTGCGCACTCATGTTTATAGCTTAAACAACATGAGTGCCCACCCTGGCGTCAAAAGCTTAAATGAGAGGTATGTTATTTTCGAGGTATGACCTTTTTTTTTTTTTTTAGAAATCACAGCACAGCAATATATTTGATTTTACATTAATTATATGGTGTTGTATGTGATAATGCGAGAAATTAAGAATCTGGTGATTTCTGGCAACTTTTAAAGCAAGGGTCTGGTGATTTTTAATTTTTTGACCTGGCAACATTGCGGGGTGCATCAGTCGCTCGGCACACGGCGCCGCGTAGGTTTGAAGAACACCGATGAGAAGGAGAGAGAAACGGGAGATAAACTAAGGCTAAGGCAACTTTTTTGGAGGCTTGCTCCCAAAGTATATTATTTATTTCCTTTATTTAGGATGTAATTAATTTATGAATTTATTGGAAATAAAGATGACGATTTGGTTTTGGTTTTAGTGGCAGCAACGCTTCCCTTGCTTCCATGGACCGCACGCCCCTGTATGCTGCTATGAAGCGTGATTGACAATATAACGATTTTTGGACTTTTATTGACACGAACTGAGCCATATTGGGTACAATAGGTACCTAACATAAAGCTGTAGTCAACACTTTTTCGTATTCTCAATCCAAGTTTTTTTTTTTAATGATACTCATTAAAAAAATTGTCTTATATTGGAATACAAGGTGTTACCATAGCCCAGTCTATAAATTGATTTGTATATTTTTGTAGGGCTTTTGAGATTAATACTTCCGTTATTGTACGTTAGAGCTCTAAAATGCACTGCATTCATGATAATCTTTAATTGATTCACATTAATTTTACTGGCCTCTTGGAAAACAGCAAATTGTTGAAAATTATTTCGTTAATAAAATAGAATAATTTATAGCAGGATTGCCTCGCAGGCGTCGTGTCGTCGACGTCGACGATTAAAATTGATTACCTACTACAACAAAAAACATACACTAACTTAAAAGAATTTATAGAATTATTACGGATAAAAGCAAGCAATCGCAAATATCTTAGGTCTTTAAATACCAATTTAAAATACCTACTGTACACTCTTAAAATTCTCCTAGTATACCATACCAGAATCTTAGTTTTCGTGATAAGAAAGTTAGTTAAAATAGCCTCAAGGGAAAAGTTAGTAAAGGAGACTATATTTTATTGCCAGGCCGATTCCGGCATTGGTTACTAGTCACTTTTTTTATTACCTTGTTAAGTTAAAGAGTATTTTTGTTGCCAGTACTAATGTGTTTCGATAATGCATACAAAATAATATAAGGTCATGTTTCGTATACACTGTGTTAGATATTAAAATACAAATCAGATTGCACCACCAAGAAGTGAAGACTTTAGTATTGGTAGGATGCAACCACCGGTTTCAAACTCTTTCGCTTTAGTCCATAGAGGGTAGATGTCTGTACCGTCCAATCGATAGTCTTGATACTAAAAATTACAATATTATAATGGCGGTTCAACAGGTGAAGTAGGTGAATTCACCAAAAAAAATAAAACCAGGAGAAAATTTTCTCGTCAATATTAAATATTAAGTACTTACTTAAATATTAGCCCTTAAAAAATAATTATGTTCGAATTAATAATATTAATTTAATCCGAATGGAGCTATGCATAATAGGGTCAATATTAATTCCCATGGACAATAATTATAAACACTCGTGCATTTGGCGCGTCCAAGCCGACCGTGTCCGTTAGCTCAAAGCTAGTGAAGATCCAACATGGCTTTGATATTCACCGTTGCTATGGTTACGTGACGTTGGTCACGCAAACAGCATGTGACAATTTGCATTATAATGAAGGACAATTTAAAAATAGATCAGTCGTATGCACCATTGTTTTAGCATTGTTTCGCCTAACCTTAAGGTATGTTTTGAGGCTTCGCGAAACTTATGGTTATAGATATCGTTTTACGTGATTTACTGTGTAATTAAAAAGTTTTGTTTTTAATTTTCAGTTAATTCAGTAGTGTACGTACCTACTTAGTTGTGTGTTTTAAAAATGAACTCAATTAATGATATAGTTTGTAATTTATTAGAAACCGCTTTCAGTCGTTGGACAGATGAGGATAAGAAAGACGTCTTGTTACACGGGTTTTTAGTCAATGTTTGTTTAAGTACCTGCACTATACCTAGCTCTTCGCCATTTTTTAAGACCGCGAGCCGCCACTCTATCTAGCAAGAAAATATTAGCTTGCGCGATCGACTTATTTTTTAGCGTGTAAGTACTTAATAAGTCAGCAATGGGCGTTGATAATAAAAATATAAATATTGTAAATGAATGTAATAAAAAAGTAACACTCTCTCTTTACAAGATGAGACTTGAAGGTTTTTTATGTGAAGAAATAAATAGAAATATCGGGCGGTGATATTGATGCATTTTAATAGGAAAACGTGAACAAATACCTATTTTTCTTATTCTACCTCCATCACTGCATAATTCACGATTTATCCGGCTCTTAGTTTTATTCAAGGTTTTATGTATTCAAGAGCTTTGTGAAGAGATTATAGGGGTTCGTTTAAAGAGGATTGCAAATATCTGGGGCGACAATATTACGAGCAATTTTTGGCGAGACGTTTAGAACGTTTTATTTAACGTTAATATGGCAATTTTGGAAAAGTGTTATTACCGTGAAATAAAGAAGTAATCAGCATATTTTACATAATATACCTGTAATATTTTTTTTTTATTATTAAGTTTAAATACTTTACCTACTACTTTCATTTAGTAATATGAATTTTACAGTTCTGTAAATCGTTTTGTAAGGACATCTATAACAGCACTAGTGCTGTAATAGATGCCTTTACAGCACAAGTGCTGTAAAGAAAAAAACGGTTTTATTAAAATTTTGCTGTTAAATAGAACCACACTTTTTAGAAGAATGATTTATTATTAACAATTATAAAATTAATTACCAATTATTAATTAAAATATAACAGTTAAGGTTTATTATAAACATTAATAATACACTTTTTATAGTTAGAAATTTGTATAACAGAAGTGGATGTGATGGAGCCCTTTACGTTCGAATTTCCAATCATTAAATCCGTGTCTGACCCCATGATCTTCTTTGCTATTTGTTTCTTATTTTCTAAAAAATTCTCTGCCGTAGAAGAGGATTTCCAGCCCCTATGACGCTTTAACATCTGTATATCTACACCACCGTGAACTAGAATGGTTGCTGAGGACCTCCCAAAACCAATGTCCACTATATCCTTCGAGATTATTCAATCAAGTTTTGTTGCAATCTTTTTTGGTATGCTTCCAAAACAATTAATTCCGACAGGCTGGGAGGTGCATTTTTCTTTTCCATAGAATACAAAAAACCGCCTGTGAGTTGCAATAAGAGGACGAAGTTTAGCATACTTTTGAAAAATACTTAAACAGTTGACACCTATCACATTTCCTTCTGTTATAACAAATTCTCGCATAATTTTGGTTTTCGAGAATGGAATCACAATTTTTAAATACAAATCATTGTGTTCAATATGATCCAACATTAACTTAGCTAGTTCTTCCCGCCGACAAGCCCCAAAAATGGCGATTATCATAACAACCTTCATAAGTAAATATGTTTCATCATCTGCAGTACTAAGAAACTTAAATACGTCTTCCTTTGTAAAAACTTTGGACTTTTTGGCCTTGTAACCTCTGAACTTCTTTTCAAAAATGCGATTAGTTAAGAAAATCGGCTTATATCTTGATTTTTCTTGACTGAAATCATAATTCTCAACATTGAGTAGTGAGTCCATAGTGTAGATGGTTTCTGGGAGCATTGCTTTACGGAAAAATAACCCAAAAGAATTTTCTCAGATACCTCCTTTATTTTGTTAGCTTTGCACCAATCTTCAAACTTCTGATACTCCAACTCATACCGCACCTTGGATTTGTCGGAACTAAACTTGAGATCGCTTCGTTTGCCGCTGCTTCTATATCAGAGGGTAAAATTCCATCAGAATCGCTCATTTTGAAAAACGCTTTTTATATTTTTGAATTTGTTTGACAAAGTTTCGACAGTAACCATGCGAAACAGTAACTATGCGAAAAGTAACATAAACTTGATTAGTAAACTTAATAGCAGGTGCATTTTTATTTTTAAAAATGCCTTTTGCCAAATATTTTTATTCATAGATGAAAGTAGATAAAATTTTGTACAATATTCTTGTTGTAAATTCATATTACTACACTCGATGTTTTATTAAACTCAGCTGACGCCTCGTTTGACAACTTTAACATCTCGTGTTGTAATATGAATCTTTACAGTACTTATATCGTAAACAACTATTGTTGTATTTTATGTTGTATTGCTGCCGATCAGCGCCATCTGGATGTAAGGTTGTACGTCATCTCGATGTTCGGTTATATTCATATGAAAAAGGAAAATTAAAAACTTCCTATTAATACTTACAATGTACAGAGTGAGTCAACGATAGAGTAAAGTTTATTTTCTCCTTTATCTTAAGAATTAGATAAAATTTCTAAATACAAAAGTTGTAGAGACCATTGAGGTACATTATAAAATTACATTGGAATATACGGAGTGGCCCAAAAAATTGTGGCGAATATAACTTACGTTTTTTTAAATGGAACACACTAATATTGTATTATTTTCTAATTTCCCACTATAGGTATTCTACGCGTATTTTGTATAAAACGTTATGTTTAAATTTAATAGTTTCTGAGATATTGACTTTTAAAATATGGATTTCACCTCCCGATCTTAATATTTTATTTTCTATCCAAAAGTTATAACTTCCGGTATAACACGTTATACCGGTTTTTGGTTTAACAGGTTTAACCGGAAGTGGTAATTTTTAAATAGAAAATGCAAAACTACGAATGAACCAACCGCAATCCTGCTCAAATAAGTTAAGATCGGGTGGTCTAAAATTGTTCAAACTCCGCCTCAGCGGCGACGTTAGGGGAGGGAGTTAGGGTGGGCACCAGCCCACAGACACCTAGACAACGATAAGGACCTTTTTATTCTTTTTGACGTCAGTTTGGACAAGAGGGGAGTTTTATTTACCCCGCTTCTGGCGTTATAGAGGGCGGAGAAAGCGGGGGCATTTTTTTAGAAGTCATATTTGATTTGGGTAGTGCCCACCCTAAAATCATCGGGCGCACTTGTGCCCACCCATCCCGAAAATCCTGGCGCCGCCGCTGCTCACTCACCACGCAGAGACCCTAAAAAAGTATTCCTACAACCATGCTTTAATGTCAATAGAGAAGCAAATAGACAGTATAAAACTTGCATGGGATTTCCTATATTTAAGATGCACCACCCGGTATATACAGGGTGTTACAAATTCGACATACCAGCATTGGAGTCTCGGAAACCATAAGAGTTAGAGAAACAGTTAAATAGGGGCAAAGTTGTGCAATTCAGTGCTTATTATAATGCCGCTTTAAAAGTTTTCAAATTCCGAATACTTCCGATTTTTCGAAAAAACCGAAATTTTGCAAAATCGTTTTTATTTTTTCCTGAGCTCATTTGACTAGCTATTTAAAAATAAATGACACTTTGTCATTGCCACTTTTTCTCCTCTACAAAATGCATTATCAAACTAAAGATCCACCGTTTCGTCTCCGAGCGGCCATCACCAACTTTACTGTTTTAAATACGGACCTGGATTTTTTTTTAACCGAATTTTAAACCCTCCTACCCTCAACATGTAATGGCGACATTACTTTCTCATAATCATGAATTGTCCTTGCTTATTTTATTAAATTCATATTTTTTACACTTCTTGTAAGTCCAGTCCTGGCAACGAATTACAGCATTAATTAAAAACTTTATTTTATTTAAAACCTTTATAAATAAATTTCATGAAAAAAGTTTGTCTAAAGTTCATTTTAAGTATATTTACATACAGGTTGTATTTGGTAGGATAAGGAGAAGATCGGTTGAAAGGGTTGTCGCCAAAATTGGAAGAAAAATCGATCTTTGTATTGAGCAAAACGGCAATCTCTTTGAACATTTAGAAAATTAGGATTTATAATAAGTAAATTTAGAATTATTGGAAAATTTTTATAAAATAAATTATATTACTTATGTATGAATGTTTTAAATAAAATAAAGTTTTTAATTAATATTGTAATTCGTTGCCAGGACCGGACCGACAATAATTGTAAAAAATATGAATTTAAAAAAATAAGAAAGGACAATACATCATTATGAAAAAGTAATATCGTCATTGCATTTTGAGGGTAGGAGGGTTTCAAAATCGGTTTAAAAAAATCCAGGTCCGTATTTAAAAAAGTAAAGTTGGTGATGGCCGCTCGGAGACGAAACGGTGGATCTTAAGTTTAGTAACGTTATTTTGTAGAGAAGAAAAAGTGGCAATGACAGTGTCATTTATTTTTAAATAGCTAGTCAAATGAGCTTAGGAAAAAATAAAAACAATTTTGTAAAATTTCGGTTTTTTTCCTATAAAATCGGAAGTATTCGGAATTTGAAAACTTTTAAAGCAGCATTATAATCAGCACCGAATTGCACAACTTTGTCCCCATTTAACCGTTTCTTTAACTCTTATGGATTCCGAGATTCCAATGGTGGTATGTCGAATTTGTACAGCGTAGAAGACATTCTATTTAAAATAAAAAAGTTGGTATTTTTTTAATATTCCTGTTCAATTACAAAAAAGATTTTTTTTAACCATATGGATGTACTTATTTTTATAATAATTGAAATATACCAATTTATTTTAACACACTATATATGAAAAGTTTTAAAAGCGCTCACAATTAACTAACACACCCTATATTTGAAATTTCGTATTTATTTCTTTTAACAAAAAACATAATACATATAAATCTCCGAAGTCTACAAAAAGATTTTTAAAGGCGTTCGTGCGAGCGTTGGTTGGTTGACCGGAATTAATAACGTTTCTTTATTGATTTCATAAAACGTTGCTGTTTTATTTGAGAACCGCAATAGCAAGTTATTATAGTGAAATATTATGACGCTGCGCCTGAAGGGCGGTATAATTTAAAAAGTTACGGCGTTGTTAAAATAGAGATGGGGTATTTTGTCTGAGAACATAATTATTTATATACACTTAATTTTTTTATGAAAACTATCTCTTTTGAAAGTGGAAACCAATATATGAGTCTCTAGTTCGGTCTAGCTTAAATTATTGTGACTTTATCTATGGACGTGTCTAGATATTTTGGATATGAATATAATATAGAAAGTTTGGAATACATAGTTACGTCCTATTTTTGGCCCTAGAAATTCGATCAAATTTCACACATATTTAAAGATCTTGGATGATTTAAAATACACAATCGCCGTTCTCTACACTACAATATTTTTCACACCATTTTAAATAATCCTGATTTACCTCCATCTATACGAAACAAGTACATTTCGCGAAAACATACATTCACATAATATAAGATTTCCAAAGAAAATTACTCTTCCTCATCATCAGAGCGCCATGTGTCAAAGGACTTGTACCTATTCAGCATCACCATTCACGTTACATTGTACCTGATCAGATCAAGTTATTTTCTTCGTTCGCTTTTCCAATAAACTCCAATACAAAACAAAATAAGCAAGAAATAAATATTAAAAACTCATAATAACTGACGAGTAAAATAAATTCCCAAATAGCAGTAAAGATTAAGGAACTGTATGAGCTGAATATAGCACTTAAAAACAATTTTTGCGTACCATGGCTTACACAAATCTGGATACTAGTATTCAAAGTAACACTATTTATTATGTAATAAATATTCTAAGTACGTAAAATGTTAAATAAAATAGATATACATAAATAAATAAATTGATTTAAAAGCAAACAAACAGTTACTTCACTACATTAAATTTGAATTTCCTTACGAAAAATATTTACTGAATCTCTGAAATCTCTAATTGGTTTATCCTAGTGTTTTTTTAGAATATATTTCATATGTTAATATTAATTTATTATTTAGGTTTAGACCGAAAAAAAATGAGTTTTTCTCTCTGGGAAAGTTTACCATAGCAGAAATCTACGCCATATTACAGTGTGCGTATGAAAACAATAGAAGAGCTTACCTCAATAAGAGGAACCATATATATTCTCACAGTCACGCAGCCATTCAACAAGTTAACCTTAAGAATGGTATGGGAATCTGTTTGAAGGTTGAAGACAGTGATGTTTCTTGAATGATAGAATCGTTTTGGACTTGCATTGTCTTTAATTTGTTTTACATCACAACGTTTTAACTGGTAAGTATCTCCAGTCGTCTTCAGGTGAATACTAAATAAGTAAAGTAACTACAGCTCTATTTATACTAGCTAGATGTACCGGAGCATGACTGAGATGGTGTGCAGTCATGCGTTTAATTCTTGAACACAACAAGAATTAAACCCATTTTTGAACACAACAAGAATTAAACCCATGACTGCACCCATCTCAGTCATGCTCCGGTACATCTAGCTAGTATAAATAGAGCTGTAGTTACTTTACTTATTTAGTATTCACCTGAAGACGACTGGAGATACTTACCAGTTGAAACGTTGTGATGTAAAATAAATTAAAGACAATGCAAGTCCAAAACTATTCTATCATTGGTATGGGAATGTCAATGGGAATTGGAGGCCCTGGCACAAGTAAACAAAGTAGTACTGCAGTGGGTACCAGGACACGAAGGTATTACAGGTACCCGATGAACTCGCGAAAAAGGGTTCAGAAAATACATTCATTTGTCCAGAAACGGCACTCGGAGTGCCAAGGTGCACAGTACGAGATGCCATAAAGCGATGGATCAGGAGTGAACACAAAATCCACTGGAGTAATAAACAGGGATTACACCACAGTAAAAGCTTCATTGTAGATTCATATCCAAGACTTACTAAACATCTGCGTCAAATGAAAAGGAACCAGCTGAGAACCATTACAGGAATTCTGACAGGACACATGGCTGTCATGAACCATCTGCACAGAATGCAAATGTACAATGAAAACCTTGACTTCATATTATGCGGAAAAGTCAGGGAACTGTACAGCACATAGTTTGACATTGCGAGTCACTAGATCGAAAGAGGCAACAAATACTCGGGCAATCAAAACTGAAACCAGAGGATATCCTGACCCTCTCCCCAATTGACCTACATAAACTAGTGCAAGGAACTGGGATCACGGAGTGAGTGTAACAACTAAACAGGGTGAGCACAATGTGCCAAACCTGGCCTAAGTGCTTCCGGCGTTCAGACGGACCCTCGAAAAAAAAGGATGGATATGAAATTGTATCCGTTCAGGAAACCTGAATAGACCAATTATTATAAAATCACCTTAGTGTATAGGAAACAGCAAGTATCCATGCGGGAGTAGAAAAACTACTTCTCTACGAGCCAACTTTTGATAAAAATAGTTCAACAAAAGCTACTAAGTATATAGATCTGATAACAATATGTATGGTGTGCCCCTTCCTACTAATTTGGTGGTATTGTTAACTTCATTTACGGCGACAATATAATTTTTTCAGTGAGAGAATACACTAATCATATTTCAGCCTATACCATTTCGAAAAGCCCTTTGGTGTTGACATAGACAAATAAACAAGCAAAAATAAAAGAAACATTGTTTGTGTTATTGCGTTGTGTGATTTAATTGAATATTGGATAATGTTTTGGTATGGCCCCTTTAAAATGCCTGTATTGGTGGAAACATATCATAACAACTGTTATATTATTTTAATAAATTGTGAAAATAGCAATCGTTTTGTAAAGTGGAACACAATAAAGCAGTTGGAGATATTAATCTATACATAACTTGGTCTCAGGAGGTAAAATACTATAAACGTGGAATTGTACTTTAAAAAATAATACCACTCCTGTTAAATAATATAAGACTTGACACAACAATAAGTCTTTGACCATTCAAATTTTTAAGTCAAAATACATCATTTAATATCACCAATAACACTGGGAAACAAATCTTGATTTTTTTTGGTTTCCTCAACTATACCTAAGTAACTTAAAAATTATTTGTTACAAAATTTTAGTTTATAGGCATATACCATAAACATATAAAATACAGATAACAATATTGTATTGTTGGTTCAATAATAGTTATTTACGATATAAGTGTTGTAAAGATTCATATTACAACACTAGATGTTAAAGTTGTCAAACGAGGCATCAGCTGAGTTTAATAAAACATCGAGTGTAGTAATATGAATTTACAACAAATTTTATCTACTTTCATCTATAAATAAAAATATTTGGCAAAAGGCATTTTTTAAAATAAAAATGCACCTGCTATTAAGTTTACTAATCAAGTTTTTTATGTTACCTTTCGCATAGTCACTGTTTCGCTGGTTACTGTCGAAACTTTGTCAAACAAATTCAAAAATATAAAAAGCGTCTACTATTATTATTAACATTGATAATGCAAAATTTTGTTTTATAAAAATTGGTTTAAATGACCACCTTCACTTAATAGGCATGCATGAAGCTAATTTAATTTAATTATTTTAATTAAGAACGGTGTGCCTGAGGAGAAAAACGCAGGAGACCATTTTTATGCAGAATTGACCAGGCTAATCAGAAATAATATCCACATGAAAAAGTATCAGAGGCGTACCACTTTTTTTTTCTAAAAAATATATAATCGCTTAGTTTTAAAAATTATTCTATTGTCGATAACGCTGTAACGAACGGATATATCGAGCTGCGGTTTTAATATTTTCTCTAGGAAATTTCTTCTACTTTTCGATTATGGTATCATAATTATACCGTATGATTTATTTTTTCGGAGTAAAATCAAAAAATGTGTTATTATTGCAAATTGCGCCCTCTAGCATTTTTTTTAGAACTATTATGGACAACTAAATACGATTGGTAAAAGTGCATACATTTCTCTTCCAAACAATCTTTAGTTTGCTAAAATCGGATAAGTCATTTAAAAGTTACAGCGATTTTACTGATTACACTTTCAACAGCTCCCCCCCCCCACTCTTATTAAAGTTGGTACGGCAATGAGCATAGGACCAAAACAATGCACAATTGTCCAAGCTTTTTAATGGTGTTATCAAAGATATACCTTAATGTGGAATTTTCGGAGATATGTAAAATTTTAAAATTTACTTTTCAATTACGCCCTAAAATGCGGAACTTAAAAATAATTTCCAGCATTTTCTCTTGGACACTTTTGTCATATAAAAATTTACCCGGATGCTGTACGATTACTAGTATCTGAGATATGGCCGGCGGTCATTCTTAGTTGACCACCCGGTACACTATTTTTTCTACGACCACAAAGAATAATTATTGAAAAAGCCTTTGATTTGTGAAAAAAATATTTACTTCCACACTAGTGTGGAAAAAAAATATCAACACTAGTGTTGAAATTAGCATACTTAAGATTATGTTCCACTTAACATCTGGTTTTAGAGTTTATCAATAGGCTTTTCCTTTATTTGTAGTTTAAGATTTCATTTTTTCATATTTTATATATTATAGAAAGAACTAATACTGGATTGACTTCTAGATTAACCAGATTGAAAAATTTTAAATTTAATAATGGAAAGGAGCATTAAACATAAATTTAAAAAATCCACCCAACAAGGAAGATTTCAATTCCAAATAATTCTATAAATTATGTAATGTTTTTATAAGAAGAAGTTAAATATTCCTGACGGGATTTGAACCTGTGACCTGTAGGCTAGAGCTCTATTCTCTACGCTATCACTACCAATAAAGATTTGTTGTTTAGTACATGACACTCTTTTCAGCGCGATTTGTTTGTTCTGGTAATAGATTTTCCAGTATATTATTAACATTTTTTATAATTTTAGTTGGCGTATTTTTAGTACTCGACAAATACATGATAAATAAGTTAAACACTTTACAATAACTGCTTTCTAAAATTTGTTGGGGTTGTCTGTCAAATTGGCACTATGTTTAAATTAAATAGTGTGCCTTGATATTTCAACACTAGTGTTTTAACCCGCTTGTGATATACGCCGCTTTCTAGCCAAATTGTCCGTGCTTTTTTTCTCATTTTCATAGATGGTCGTAGAAAAATGATATATTCCTAGCATATTAAAAATGCCCCATTGATATAAATCATGTTCATCGACTTTGTTATTATAAAAAATATTTCCTTTAAAAAATATTCTATTTATAGCTACAAATCTTTAAAGATTAACGTCGCCAAAGCCTGATCTTTAACGTCATAGCTATTGTTAATAAAACTGCTAAATATCTGCAGACGACATCAAATTTAATTTTATTAAAATTCTATTAGCAGCATCGTCTTTACAGTGCGGAAAATCAATTTAATTTCAAGCAGATATAAGGATTCCCAGGAGTTTGTATTAGGCGTTGTCTTTGTACCTTTATAAAGGCGGTGGGGAAGACAACAAATGTGCCGGAGTTTATTAAAAATAATGTTTACGGAAAGCATAAAAATAAAAGCTTATGGCGCGGTTTTAATGGAGTTTTAGAGGATAAATATTTTTCATAAAATTTTTGCGACGCAACCAACCCAGCTGAATTTTTGCACATGTATTTGTTTCCGTGTTTTACCCTCGTCTCGCATTTGTCATGTATGTCGGCGTCAAAGTTGCTGGTTAGTTAATTATTGTTAAAAATCTTTATGCAACCCGATGTTAATGTTATAGCTTATCTACCCGTTTTGTATTTCTTGTTAATTGCTAATGATGATCTTCACTAAGGTCAAAATATGTAATTTTTTCCCTCTTACTTTAAAGTACACAACCCCACCCAATTTATTATGAAAAATTTGTGGTTTAGATTTCTTATTGGTTTATATACAAGGTGTTTCATAATTGAATGCTAATCCGAAATGGCGATGTTACTTACTTGGACGATTTTAGAAATAATTTTTCATATAAACATACGTCCGCACCCACTTTTTTTTAAGATACAGGGTGTTTAAATTAAAAAAAAAATCCTAATATCTCTAAAATCGCTTGGTATTTTCTAAAAATTTTATTTCATGCCAAGTACGTATAAAAATACTTCTAAACATTCCCTGAAATTCTTTTAATCAAAAAAAAAATTATACGCTACTAATTTAAAAAATAAATAAATCTCATATTTATAATTAGTCTTTATCTTCTCATAAAAATGGTCTTTTGACTTGTTTTTGTCAGGCGGGCGGGTTTCGATTTAAAAAATAAAATAAAGTAATAAATACGCATAAAAATATATTTTTTATTTAAAAAAAAAAAAATAACTAGAGAAAAATTGGCGGCAATCGGACAACTACATTAAATTAACTGTTGAAAATAGGCGCTTCCTGAAATTAGTTAATTTAATTCTATTTTGTTCAAAACTCTTATGTTTTTAAAAATAGAAAATGTATTTTCCCAAAATCGATAGGAAATATTGACATTTTTGATAATATTTTTGAAAGAAAAAGTCAATATTTCCTTACACTTAGTCGTTGCTAGGCAACGGAAAATAACTGTTAGGAAATATTTATTATTGTATTGTAAGGAAATATTATTTCTGTACTGCTACTTGTAAACTAAAATGTGTTAAGCTTGACAATTCAATATTACTGTGTTTCCATAGTTACAACAAAAATATTTAATGGTATCCTTTATTTGTGAACAAAGTTAATAATATTTTAAGAAAGCATGAAAAATAAATTTTCAAACCACCTGAAAGTATCTTATACTATAAGGTTGTATTTTGTCTAACACTGTTAGATACAACCTTATAGTATAAGGCACTTTCAGGTGGTGTGAAAATTTATTTTTCATGCTTTCTTAAATGTTTGCTTCCACCTGACTACTAAAAGATTCTGTGTTTTTACAATAATTCTCCGATTTACTGAAAATAGTATGTATGCTTGGTAGAAAAGGCTCCCGAACTCCGTATTGCCAGTCTCAGCTTGCGCCTCGACATACAGTCTTTACGGTCGTCCGGGAATGTTCAGCTTTTCCTACTAGGTATAGAAAATACTATTTTTACCTTTTTTTATTATTTTTTAAATCAAAAACCGTCCGCCTGACGAAAATAAGTCAACAGACCATTTTATGAGAAGATAGAGGCTAAAAGTTATTATAATATTTGTAATTTAAAAAAATCAGTGGCGTATAATTTTTTTGAATAAAAGTATTTCAGGGAATGTTAACAGGGACGCCACAGATGAAAATTTAGAAAACCTTTATTCTGAAAACATTTATTTTAATACGTACATACTTGGCGTGTACCAAAATTGAAAAAAAAATACAAAGCGGTTTTAGAGATATTGGGAAAAAAATGATTTTTTTTTTAAATTTAAACACCATTTCAAACCTATATTCATATGTAGAATTATTCTTAAAATCGTCCAAGGCAATTATGAAACACCCTGTAGACTTTTATTCCTATTAAATACTATTTAATTTTTCAATGTCTTTATCAAAAATAATTCGACACATTGAACTAGGATATTAAGTTCGATTCACTTTAAATATCGTCAAGGATTTTTTTTCCTGGTAAAATCAATCAAACACTAGACGAACACTTTTAAATCATGTCAAATAAAGTCAATTTATAACCACGTCGGTCGTGTAATAGCGAATTTTCATGTTATAGGGGCCCTCGAGCTAAAGGAAAATACTCTTAAATCCATGCGCTTTCACTTTTATGCCCCTTAAATACCTTTAATAATGCTTAGGCGTTGGTACATTATTACATTGTTTATTTTAAGTAATGTTTTTTTAAAGTGTTAACATTGTTGTAGAATAATATTATGTAATATATTAGAGAGATGAATAGTAAACAAAATAAAATAAGCAATGGCGGCTAGTGTGTAAGAGCTGTAAAGCTGCATCACCTATTCTGATAATATAAACATATTTATATATTTCTTTTTTTTGCGTCTTAATTAGTAGTATCTACATATACAGGGTGGGGACTTTAACTGGAATAAATTTGATATTATTAAAACTGCTGAAGTTGCGCCTACAAAATTTGGTATGTGGGAGTTTTGGAGTATGTGGAATTGGATTATGATGTCGGCACAGTTGCCAGATTTTTCAGTTTTGCGCTACACATAGTAATTTTGTTATTTTAAATGGAATGCCCAATTTATTTTTATTGCAGTGAATTCGGCGTCTCAAGTTTCAAAATTTTATCTCTACTAGTTGCTGAGATATGACAACGCAGCATTTTCAATAAAATTAAAATGCATTATTTTATTATTTTCAAATGAGCATTAAACTTATCAGAAACGTCCAAAAATATGAAGCAGCGTCAACTGTTCATATTGTATTCATATTTTCGGGGGTTTCCGATAAGTTTAATGCTCATTCGAAAATTATAAATTTTTTTTGAAAATGCTGTATTGCCATATCTCAGCAACTAGTAGAGATAAAAGTTTTAAAATTTGGGAACTTACTAGGCTTGAGATGCCCAATTCACTGCAATAAAAATAAATTGGGCATTCTATTTAAAATAACAAAATTACTACGTGTAGCGCAAAGTTGAGAAATCTGGCAATTGCACCGACATCATAATCCAATTCCGCATGCTTCAAAATCCCCACATACCAAATTTTGTAGGCGCAACTTTAGCAGTTTAATAATATCGAATTTATTCCAGTTAAAGTCCCCACCCTGTATGTGCAAAACCAAATTTTTTAACAGATGGCGGCTCCGTGCCACATCTTACTGGTGTGTCCCACCACTGTGCTGCCATAAGCAGCTTTGAGTTCTCTTTGTTTTGTCGGATCCTAGCTCTACTGATGAGTCATGATATGACGAAACGCGTCCAGGGATGGATCTGACGAAATAAAGAGAAATTCTTCTTCTGCAAAATTTAAAAAAAAAAATTTAGGTATAATTTTTATCCATCGAAGTCAATGGCAGTTCGTTGCAGAACTGTCGGTAAACGTCATAAAACTAACGGGCAACCTTGAGCCGACCAATGGCAAATGAGAATTGTTTTTAGACCGGGACATCTCCTATAGTTTTAGAGCGTGTTTAAGTATCCATAAAAAGCTGTAAAATTTTTGGTCTAGCCGTGGACGCCGCCGTAGTTTACAGCATTAGTGTTTGCTGGTCTGTCTTTTGTTTTATTTGGGTTTTGACTTTTGCTTCTGACAATTGAAAAATTGATTTAATTTTGAAATATAAGGACTTTTCAAGATTAAACATTTACGAAAAACTTGAAATTGAACCAGATGGACATCCTACGCCTAACTTAAAGACTGTGTGTCTTCCACAAGCCGAGTAAAAGTTACCAGAAATTCTAATAAAAATATATATGAAAAATATGGCTGTTGCTGTGAGAAAAAAAATAGTCTATTTTGTTTTGTATGTATATTTTTTTTGGTGAAGCATACATTGGATAATTAGTGGTGTTGATGATTTTTAGTACATCTCGCTAAAAAGACCCGACTGCCTGAAAAATTTTACACAGCTCCCGAGTGAAAAATAGGTAACTGGAATGTTAGTCTAGTTATGTTAGTGTGATGTGCTTATGTTCGTTTTTAAATTAATTTTAATTTTTTTTAACGGTTTACAAGATCTAATGATGCCAGTTTCGGGCGAAACATGTAACAAAATATTGGAGGCACAATGTATAAATGCGCCGTTTTTATGTTTTTAAATTTTTATTGTTGATACCTCTGCTCTATAGCGCTCCAAAGAAGCATTTCTGGGTGTATGTTTATAGGACATTTTTGTCATATTTTTGATTTACTCCTTAGAAATATTGCACGCTAATTTCGGGACACCCCATATATGCACTTACTCCAACTCTGTGGAAGCACGTCAATACTGCATTCCTTCCTGTACCTACAAGCACTTAATATTTTCCCCAGACTCCAGACGGTACAGAAAGCACCACTATACTTGAATTTACTATTACATCAGTAATCATAAACTTAATGGATTTTATTTTTATGTCAGCATAATTTTGAATTTATGGGATAACTATGCAGACATCTTTCAAAAATTATATATTACCTTTCTAAGCTTTTTATTATTGTTAATTTATGACGGCATTAAAAATGTATAAGATATTCTAACATAGTTTCGTAAAAAGAAACTAATCATGCTCAACTAATTAAACATTAATATGTTTTAAGGATCATCTAGATTCTAGACCAACGCGGTGCAAAAAAACTCTCTCAATTTGACGTATCGATACAATAGATATAAATTTGCAAGTTATAAAAACTACTTCGAACGTTTTGTTAAAATAAATAGAACATATTTTCTTTATTATCCACTGGATTCCTCATCATCCTCCTCTGATCCAGTGGCGAATACCTTGGCTTGTTATCGGAGAGATAATACTTAACAAACGGATAACTATCAGAGGAATAAGTATAATTTTGGTGAATATGGTCGCGTATCAAATAAAAACAATAAAAAACATCAAAGAGTTGAGTATATTAGATGCTATGAAAACCTGCCACCCTGTATATTCCATCTTACATAAAGTTAGTTGCAAAAACTTTCACTTTACGGTTACAATATGGACTTAACTTTATACCCACATTATAGACCAGAACATTTTTATTTGGAAGATTCGCCGCTTTGCATCATCTTTCTAAATATAAATGGTAAATATTTTAAAAACTGCTTTTGAACCATATCGATTGTCGATGTTATTCATGAGACATGTGTAATAGAAATTCCAAATTAGTGAAGCATATTCAAGCAACTTTTGGGTCATCACAGTTTCTGCAATTGCGTACAAGGAAAGAACTGCCTCCAATACTATCTTATTTATATGCTCAATAAAAGTCAACATAGGATCGAAGTTCCAAGTTCTTTCTAGGGCGCTAATGATTATAAAGATATTCTTATAGAAATGACTCAAAACAAAAATATTGTTTTTTAAATCTCGAAAACAGGCCAGTTTAGATTGACGAAAATAACTATATAAAACTATTTTTGGTCTAAGAAGTAGTAAAAAATGCTCATATTATTTTAAATTAACTAAAATGGAAACGAGCAACATTTTTAAAATTGATATTTTTGTGTAAGTAAATTAATAATGTTCATATGATTGTGGCAAATTTACATTAGAAAAATTATACATGAATTACAGTAAAGTATTTCGTTTAATTTTTTCGAAATCTGAATACTTGTCCATCTCTCGCCCAATTTACATTCTAAGCTTATTTAAATAAACATTATAAGATCATTTATCTTTCTTATAGTCCTGGTAAAATTAATATTTTTCTCTTAGCCAGAAATACGACTTTTATTTTTCAAAAATCTATAAAAGGACATAAATCCGCTTTAAATGATGTTTGCTCTGTAAAAGTAAACTTTATACCATATTCACCCCTAGCTGCTGCAAAACGCTCTTAAATCCCCGTAAATTTATTTTTAAACCTCTTTTAAAAGCAAATCTTGGGCGTTTTGCTGCATACGATTTTTTTTGTTAAGTTTGTTTTGTGTTAAAATAAATCCAAACATTCTGGGCACTTGGAAATTTGATAAACCTCGGCCTTTTCCGTTAATAAAGAGACCTAAACATCGCCTAAATAGCTGATAAAGGGTTTTCCTAGTAATAAAACAAAACACCTACGAAGTATTTTATAATTTTATTTTTCATAATAATCGCACGTTCCGCACACCTGCATAACCTGTAGTGCAACGACTTTGTTGCATCAAGAACTCCTTTTGTTTTATTAAATTACTTTTTCCAAAAATCGATCAGATTATTAACATTTTTGATAATATTTTTAAAAGAAAACGTCATTGCACAATACATAGATTACTGGGCAACGGAAAATAACTGTTAGAAAATATTTATCATTTTAAGCTAAATAATAGTACATTGTATACATAGTAGGAAAAGCTGAACATTCATGGACGACCGTAAAGATTGTATGTCGAGGCGCTTGACGAGACTGACAATACGGAGACTCAGAATTTGGCTTTCTCTACGAGGTATACATTTCTTTTTTTTTTTTTGCTGGGGTTGGCGGAAGAGCCAGTATACTTAGGCCTATATAAGGCCCATTGTATCCCCTATCGTCTGGGTAATGTCAGCCAGACGGGACCTACAGCTTAACGTGAAATCCGAACCACGTGTATGTACTAGTTATCCTTTTTATGCCCCTAGAGGTCCATAACGCCACACCAATATAAGGAATCACTAGTAACATACTGCATTCTTAAATCCACTGAATTTCGGACATACTTTTTTTATTGTACGTATGCCAACTACGGGAATCGAACCCGGGTTGGCACGGTCGAATGCCAGTAACTCACCTCTGACGAGGTATACATACTATTTTTCCGTAAATCGAAAATTATTAAAAGGACATAACTTATTACAATCAACTTGTTAAAATTTTGTAATAAATATTATTAACTTTGTTCACAAATAAATAATTCCATTAAATGTTTGTGTTGTAACTATGGAAACAGTAATATTGAATTGTAAAGCTTAACACATTTTAGTTTACAAGTAGCTGTACAGAAATAATATTTTCTTAGAGTACAATAATACATATTTCCTAACAGTTGTTTTCCGTTTCCGACTAAGTGTAAGGAAACATTGACTTTTTCTTTCAGAAATGTTATTAAAAATGTCAATATTTTCGATCGATTTTCGGAAAATATTATTTTTGTAGAGCTACTTGTAAACTAAAATGCTTTAAGTTTGACAATTCAATATTACTTTATTTCCATAGTTACAATACTATATTATAGCATTATTATTTGTGAACAAAATTAACAAAAGTCGATTGTAATAATTTATGTCCATTTAATAATTTTAATTTTTCGGAAAAATAGTATGTATACCTCGTAGAAAAAGCCACACTACCGGACTTCGTACTACCTGGCTCGGCTTGCGCCTCGACATATAATCTTCACGGTTCTCAGGGAATGTTCAGCTTTTTCTACTTGGTATACAATGTACTAATGTTACCTTTTTTTGCAATGGCACGTGGTCTTGTAGCGAGGTGCTAGAATTTAGACGATTATACGATATCCCTTCATCGCCTCTTTCCAGGCGAAAAAAGAAGAAGAAAACGTCACCAATGAAAGAGTCAGAGAAGCAATTCGATACGGTATGTACTTTTACTACCCAGTAGATCCCCAAACTAGCAATATTGGCAAAGAAACTCAGACAGGAAGTAGCAACAAAGATGAAGAGAGAAGAAATCAATCTCACTCACTTAAAACAACTTAATTTATAATAAAAGTACAATTCAGTACAGGTCAGAAAACGAATATAGTAACATTTTATTCGGATCTCACTTAGTACAAGTATTTGTTCAATATTCCACTCAGAAGAGGCAGCCAGACTAAAGCCTGAGCCAAGACTAGTGTTAAACCTTGGTTTTCATTCCGTGTTCTTAGTAAAAGACAGGAACCTCTTCCAAGCAGACTTTTAAAAGGTCCATGGAATTTTTACCCCGCAGGGGACACTAAGAGTATGTTAAGCTAAGAAAAGTTTTTTTGTCGATTTCGCTGGAAAAATTATTATCAAAAAAATAGTTTTAAAGCGTAGGAACAGCTATAACATAATAGAAGGTTTGATTTGCTATTAGACGAAAGCTTGTGTACATTCATACTTTGCTCGCTCTTTCATACATTCTCCCTTTAATCCCCTCTTTTTTACAACCCATTTTTTCGTAGCGTATATATTTTATTTAGTTTTCGTTCAGTGTAGTTTTGCAACCTCTTTGAAAAACGCCCACTGAGCGTTGACGAATCACTACAGACTGTGTTCAAAATCTCAATATTACTCCGTTGTCGTGATCAACTTACTGACTTGTACGATATGAACATCATGTTATCCACTCTTGTTGTACAAATATTTAAACCTTTTATGATGCTCCAATACCCTAGAGCTGCAAAATATCTTTCAAAAATGTATATTGATGATTAAAGAAAATAACATAAATAAATCAAAACTTAATGATTTACCCAAATCGATTTTCAATGTAAATTGTGCTTCCTCGTTTATCCCTTAGAAATAAGGGATTAGTAATGGATATTTATTATGAAGTGAAATAAGGACCTTATTAACGCACGCAGGCGGAAAATCGCATAATAAGCGTTAATAAGGTACTTACAGTCATACACGTAGTATATTGTACATTTTTACCAAAGCCCGCAAAAAACAAATTAAAACATAATCTATTTACTTAAAATAATAAAATCGCAATTGCAAAAGCTGGTTTTCCTTAGTTACCGTAATAAAAGAAAATTTGCCCTCAAGTATCAAAGAAACTTTAAAAGCTATTTCCGGCTTCTTTCCAAGGAAGTTCCAAGAAAAATACGAGAACTGCTATGCAAAATATGGAAATTAGTGTTTTATTATTTTAGGTTAAACGATAAGACAGAAGTGAGATTTGAAATAGTATATTACATAACAAGTGATGAAAGTGATACTTTTCAAACGAGGAGACATTTAGCACGAGGCGTCAGCCGAGTGCGGAAATTCTTCGAGTTTTAGAATAATCACTTTCACACGAGTAATGTACACTATTTTTCCTACGACCACAAAGAATTATTTAAAAAGCCTTTGATTTGTAAAAAAAAAATATTTCAACTCTAGAGTTGAAATTAGCATACCTAGGATGATGTTCCACTTAATATCTGGTTTCATATTGTTTGTCAATAGGCTTTTCCTTTATTTGTAGTTTAACATTTTCATTTTTTCATATTTTATATATCATAGGAATTAGATTAACCAGAATGAAAAATTTTAAATTTCAAGGAAATATACATTAAACCAAAATTTAAAAAATCCACCCAACAAGGAAGATTTCAATTCAAAATAATTCAATAAATTATTTAATGTTTTTATAAAAAAAAAGTCAGGATTTGAACCTGTGACCTCCCGTTCTGTAGACCAGAGCTTTAGTGTCTACGCTATGGCGTCCATGGCTACCAATTAACATTTGTTGTTTGAATATATGACATTTTCTTCAGCGCGATTTGTTTTTTCTTTAATTAACATTTTTTATAATTTCACATGGCGTATTTTCACACTCTATTCTAAATCACTTGAGAAAATACATGAAAAATAAGTTAAAACACTTTACAATTACTGATTTCTAAAATTTGTTATTTTTAATAAATAGGAGTAGTCTGTCAAATTGACATCATATGTTTAAATTAAATAGTTTGCCTTGTATTACCACTCTAGAGTTGAAATATTTTCTTTCAACACGCGTGTGATATTCGGCGCTTTCGAGCCAGGTTAACCGTGCTTTTTTTCTCTTTTGCATAGGTGGTCGTAGGAAAACTATAATACTCACCTTATCCCACTTAAGGTGAGTACAATAAGAAGTAATTTAAACATGCGTTTGGTATTAATTTATTTATAATGATAACCCTTGATTTGAACAAAAAAACATTATAATAGTTTGTTTTTGATAATAGTTATTTACAATATAAGTGTTGTAAAGATTCATATTACAACACGAGATATTAAAGTTGTCAAACGAGGCGTCAGCCGAGTTTAATAAAACATTGAGTGCAGTAATATGAATTTATAATAAGAATATTGTACAAAATTTTATCTACTTTCATCTATGAATAAAAATATTTGGCAAAAGGCACTTTTAAAAATAAAAATGCACCTATAAAAATGCACCTGCTATTAAGTTTACTAATCAAGTTTTTTATGTTACCTTTCGCATAGTTACTGTTTCGTATGGTTACTGTCGAAACTTTGTCAAACAAATTCAAAAATATAAAAAGCGTTTTTCAAAATGAGCGATTCTGATGGAAGTTTACCCTCTGATATACAGGGTGTGTCAATAAGGTGTCGGGCTTTGATAGCACCTATACTATCAAAGATAGGAAAAAAAGTGTAATATAAAAGTTAAATGGTTTGTTAGGATGCATAACCTAAAAATATTTTAAAATCTACAGGGTGGTCCTAAAAAGTGGTACTGAATAATAAAAAAGAAAATTAAAAGGGACACCCAGTATAATTTTTCTGAATATGATTCAATAGAATAAGGACTTTGCAACCATCTTAAAAATTTTGAACTTAAATGCAACGTTGCCAAGTAATTAATTTTTTTCCGAAATTTTAGTAATTTTAAGGGTATCGTAAAAAAATCATAGTAACCTGTGGATTAACCCTAGGCAAATATAATTTACATTGTGGGTACTTTGAGGTACGATATATTGATCGATAGCAATGTTTTTTTAATCTCTTATACAGAGCGTTCGGTATAAGTTGGACAACTCGACAGTTTTAAAAATGCTTTATTTTAATTTTTTAAATGGGACCCCCCTAAATTTTTTAGGCAAAAGAATTTATCTTTCGAAAACCTTACTTATTTATTAAACATGTCATATATCTAAATATTATAATTTTTGAAATATTTAGGATTTGTCTTAAATCAGGGTAAAAAAGGAAAATTCTAATTAAACTATTTAGTCATAATTGCTTTGGAACAAAAAACAAATAATTTTCTTTATCACAGCTGTCATTGCAAAATTATTTCGCTAACATTTTTGTTTAAAATTTAGTGTCCCGAACTAACTTTATCGAAATAGAAAAATATGAGTTATGATAAAGTTAGTTCAGGAAACTAAAATTTAAACAGTAATTAAGCACAAAATGTTGGCGAAATAATTTCGCAATGACAGCTGTGACAAAGAAAATTATTTATTTTTTGTTCCAAAGCAATCTTGACTAAATTGTTCAATTAGAACTTTCCTTTTTTACCCTAAGTTAAGACAAATCCTAAAATATTTCAAAAACTATAATATTTAGATATATGACATGTTTAACAAAAAAGTAAGGTTTTCGAAAGATATATCTTTTTGCCTAAAAAAATTAGTGGGGTCCCATTTAAAAAAATTGAAATAAAGCATTTTTAAAACTGTCGAATTGTCCAACTTATACCGAACGCTCTGTATAAGAGATTTAAAAAACATTGTTATCGATCAATATATCGTACCTTAAAGTACCCACAATGTAAATTATATTTGCCTAGGGGTAATCCACAGGTTACTATGATTTTTTTACGATACCCTTAAAATTACTAAAATTTCGGAAAAAAATTAATTATTTGGCAACGTTGCATTTTAGTTCGAAAATTTTAAGATGGTTCCAAAGTCCTTATTCTATTGAATCATATTCTGGAAAATTATACTGGGTGTCCTATTTAATTTTCTTTTTTATTAATCAGTACCACTTTTTAGGACCACCCTGTAGATTTTAAAATATTTTTAGGTTATGCATCCTAACAAACCCTTTAACGTTCGTATTACACTTTTTTCCCTATCTTTGATAGTTTAGGTGCTATTAAAGCCCGACACCTTACTGACACACCCTGTAGAAGCAGCGGCAAATGAAGCGATCTCAAGCTTAGTTCCGACAAAATCCAAGGCGCGGTATGAGTTAGAGTATCAGAAGTTTGAAGATTGGTGCAAAGCTAACAAAATAAAGGAGGTGTCTGAGAAAATCCTTTTGGATTATTTTTCCGAAAAGCAACGCTCCCAGAACCCTTCTACACTATGGACTCACTACTCAATGTTGAGAACTATGATTTTAGTCAAGAAAAATCAAGATATAAGCAGATTTTCTCAACTAATCGCATTTTTAAAAAGAAGTTCAGAGGGTTACAAGGCCAAAAAGTCCAAAGTTTTCACAAAGGAAGACGTATGTAAGTTTATAACGAAGTCGTATCTACTCTCCAGAAGGGACATGATCATGTAGGAAGATAGGGCTTTCTGTTCCCAACCCTACATGAGTATGTAAGTTTCTTACTACTGCAGATGATAAACCATATTTACTTATGAAGGTTGTTATGATAATCGGCATTTTTGAGGCTTGTCGGCGCGAAGAACTAGCTAAGTTAATGTTGGATCATATTGAACACAATGATTTGTATATAAAAATTGTGATTCCATTCTCGAAAACCAAAATTATGCAAGAATTTGTTATAACAGAAGGAAATGTGACAGTTGTCAACTGTTTAAGTATTTTTCGAAAGTATGCTAAACTTCGTCCTCTTAATGCAACTCACAGGCGGTTTTTTGTATTCTATGGAAAAGGAAAATGCACCTCCCAGCCTGTCGGAATTAATATACCAAAAAAGATTGCAACAAAACTTGGATTGAATAATCCCGAAGGATACAGTGGACATTGTTTTAGGAGGTCCTCAGCCACCATTCTAGTTGATGGTGGTACAGATATGCAGATGTTAAAGCATCATGGGGGCTGGAAATCCTCTTCTACGGCAGAAGGCTACGTTGAGAATTCTTTAGAAAGTAAGAAACAAATAGCAAAGAAGATCATGGGGTCAGACACGGATTTAATGATTGGAAATTCGAACGTAAAGGGCTCCATCACATCCACTTCTGGTATACACATGTCTAACTGCAAAAAGTGTATTATTAATGTTTATAATAAACCTTAATCGTTATATTTTAATTAATAATTGGTAATTAATTTTATAATTGTTAATAATAAATCATTCTTCAAAAAAGTGTGGTTCTATTTTACAGCAAAATTTTAATAAAACCGTTTTTTTTCCAATACAGCACTAGTGATGTAAAGGCATCTATTACAGCACCGGTGCTGTAATAGATGCCCTTACAAAACGATTTACAGAACTGTAAAATTCATATTACTAAATGAAAGTAGATAAATTTATTAAAAGGCAACTTTTTGTCGATGTAAGGAAAAATACATGATGTTGTATTTCTTATGGAATAAATTACATTTTTTTCTCTCAACATATACTGAAAAAATATTATGTTACCTCCATATTTCAAATATGCCTTACATAACATTTTTTCAACATATAATATGGATTTTCTCTGCCTATTTATACCAGTCAACATCCTCATTCCTAATAAACACTTTTGTAAAGGAACAGACCGAAATCATGCGAACTTAAAGATATTTCCGTTTTCCTGTAGGGGGAAACTTCGACAAGGAAATTCGCCATTACACAGCCACAGCGTTTGAAATCGGCTTTATATGACAAAGGTCTAATAATCTGTTATTGCCCTTATCGATTCGATTAACGCTAGTGAAGTCTAGGCGTTGGTATGACGATTATTTACATTAAAAATATTGTTTTAAACAAGCGTGCAGGAAAATAATACTTTTTGCACGCAATTTTATACAAAAATATGCTAATTTCTGTAGTAGTGCGGAAAAGTTTGTTTTATCATTAAACTAGTGCATATTATAATTAAATAAAAAATAACTTCATTATTTCACATTTTTATTATTTTTCTAAGCTTGCAGAAAAATGTTTGTTATGAATACAGAAACTATCCTTTTGGAACTGCAGTTCATCACCGCATATGAAATAAACCCTTTCTTGCCTTCCGCTGTCACATTCCAATGGACATACGATTTACTTCAGTTTAACGGTATTGAAAAACGCACCCTTAGTTAGTGTTTCTCATGTAACAACATTTAAGAATTATCTTTATGAAATAGACAGTAATGTACGCTTTCCCAAATAAGCCAGGAATTATTTTCCTTCTTTGAAAGCATTCGAAGACAAATAACGACTCACGCTTAGTCAACGTTGAACCAAGTTCAAACTTCATTTTGACAACCAACGAGAATGTAAAGTGGTTGTCAAAATGAAGTTTGAGCTTGGTTCAACGCTGAACTAAGCTTAAGTCGTAATTGTATAACTATGCCTTAATCGTACCAAATGTACCCTTGTTTTATTTTTTTATTTTTTTTTAATTTTACGTCGGCCTATTTTCGCAGCGAGGCCAATCACCGACGCCAGGGAATTTGTCACACACTATCTGGTAATTTTGCCGAATCCCTCCTTGTCGAGGGTAGGGTTCTTTAACGTGCCAACATCCATGACACGGGACCCACAGTTTAACGTCTCTTCCGAAAGACGGTGCACCTCTTAAACCAAATTCCAAATTTAACATCGACGTTGCCGGCCCCGGGGATCGTACCCGGGACCTTTGATCTGTGAGGCCGCTGCACTGACCACTAGACCACAACGCCGACTGTACTCTTATTAAGTTAAATTTTACAAATAATATTTTGTCACTGATGAAATAACAATAATAGCACAAAAGTCAAGTATACAAAAATTACTTCAGTATTTCTCGATAATAGTGTGTTACAATCCAAGACGGGAAATTGTTGATTACTGTAGGGAAACTACGTGTCTCAATAAACTACAATCTCGAGACAGCAATGACATTTCATGTCGAGGTTAGTATAGGATTTTATGTCTCATTATAATTTTTTAATATTTTAAAATTTTTATACTCGGTCGACGAATTTCATAAACAGCAGACAGCGCTGACCAAGATGCTAGTTGCCTACAATGTCCACCCTGCGAGTCTCGCGAGCTTTTCGGTCCTAAAACTATGGTGCTAGAGGAACTAACGGTTGGACTGCATGAAGCTATGCTGACGTCATTTTATAACGGGAAATGAGGACGGCAGACGAAGACGCCAAATAAAAAAACAAAGTGAAAGGTGACGCTATTTCATTTCCCAAGTTATAATATTTGCCAAAAATTTGACAGATATAAGATGGTTTAGAGTCGGTTTAAAGGTTACAGCACTGCTAAAAGGAAAAGAAGAAAAATCAACTTAAAGGGTGAGGGTTTGAATCCATCTGTGTGAGTTAACTTTTATTATTTGAATTTTTTGACAAGGATGTTAAGAAATAAGCTTTGGCAATTTTAAAAACAAGGTGGTTAACTGAAACAATAGTGCCAAATTTAAATTTAAATAAAATTTACGCTTTACTAAAAAATATTTTGGTTGATACCTGTGATATTGCCATGATGAATGACGTCATGTGCATTTGTATTTGCACTGAATAATGACTATTTGTAAATAGAAGGATTAGTTAGAGAACTTTTTATTATCAGTATTTAAACTAGAATGTCTCAATTCCGAGTTTTGTACTTTTACGCGTACATACCACCATGTAGCTTGGCATGTGTATTACTAAATACAATTTATTTCAATTAACTGAGAAAGGTTAAACATATAACAATATAAATTGATCAACATCATATAAAATTCGTTTTTTCTAAGCTTAGGCCGTAAAAGTGTGACAGCATGACATTCGATTAGGTCGTGGTTCCCGTTACATCAAACACAACCCTTGTCAGTTAAAAAATGAAAGTAAAAAGCTTATATTTATAAAAAATAACTAAAAAAGTCCTACATTTCCTTAAAATTGTTTATGCGAAAGGAGTTTTTCTCATTTTACAAGAGATTGCTTTTATAACATGAATATTAGATAAATTTTATTCTTTTTAGTGATGATTATGTTGATAATTATGAAATAATAATGCTAATATTAAAAGTTAATATTGAAACCAAAAGTTAACTAATATTTTTAATGGATTATAACAAAACCTGAAACCCTAAAAACTTTTGCGGCTCGTTTGGGACTTATTGTTCCTTGTCCAACTTTTTAACTAACTTTGTTTGAAAGGCTAAAGGTACGGAACGCTATGTTTTTAAAATATATTGAATATTTTTGAAATTATTTAGATTTATACACCCAACTTCCTTAACGTTATTTAATTTAAAAATATTATTTAAGTAATATAAATTATGGAAATAAAAATGTGCTTGTTAAAACAATAATTTGTTCATAAATGTATTACAATGTCGTTTAGTATGGAAAATTATTTGAGAAGTTGTATTTTGGTGTTAGTTAATTTGATATACTGTTTACCACTGGAAATATTATTATGTGGTACTCTGGTCACAAGTCTAGAGTCACTTATAACATTTGCTGTTATATCAGTTGGTGTGTTATCTGTTATTATTTCAGACATTACTTTTATTACAATATTAAAATTATTACTTCTGTCAAAATATTAGTTGATTCAACTTTATTCACAACATTTCCTTGTATCACATTATTAATATATCAGTTCGTTTGACACACCATATCTAACTTTGGTAACAATATGTTCTGGTATATTTATACCCTTCACTACTTCTTTTATAATATCAGTGGATACGATAAGCTATTTCGTATATTTATTATTGTGGTACTTACTATATCCGTTCTTATTTTGAATACAATATAAATTTGTCCGACAAGCCGTTTTTAAATTTGAAAACAATATTTCGTGGCATGATATACCATTTTTTACTTCTCCTACAATAAAGTTTGGTACGATAAGCTATTTGTATCTCTAGAAACAATATCCTATTGCATGATATACCCTTTGTACTTCTCGTATAATATCAGTTCGACACGCCACTTTTAATTTTGAGAACTATTTTGTGGTATGATAAACTCTTTATTATTTTTGTTACAATATTAGCCTCTACGACTAGTTGTTTCTAATTTTTTTAACAATATTTTTTGGCATGATATACCATTTCTTATTTTACTGGGTTGATATGATGAAGTTTATCTTTGTAAACAATATCTCATTGCCTGCCCTTTTAACTTTACAGAGTATTTCTACTTTTGGTTACTACATCAAGAAGTTTGAAATACATGTTTTTACTGCGGTCTAAGACTAGAAGATTAGGTCATTATTTTGTTTAAATTCAAACAAAAAGTATAAATAATTAAATTAGGTGATGATTAATGTCTAACAAATACTGGGCTTATCAGACGATAGTCGAAGTAGAGGAAAAGGAAATGAACAAATTTCGTAAGCGGATTAAAACGAAAATCTATATTGTTTCCATAGCAATTAAATTTTTTAGTAAACTAAGCACTCGTGAATTTAATGCTTAAGTTACGTAAACCTCCTGGAGCTACTACACCACAAACGACTAGAATAATAAAACGAACTTTAAAGATGGACCCTAATGTCATCTGCAGGACAATACAATGCGGACTAGTTGAAACACAGTTGGTTAGTAGACTAAGAAGCGATTTTACTTCACTTATAAATTTGAAAAGCTAATTATTTTGTGACAATAAAACTGCACTGTGCTGTCTATTTGAAAAGAAAAACTATTTAACGTAGAGGCAGTTATAAGTCTTGATGGTTATGAGCAGCTAGGATACTAAAAAAATTATTTTGAACCGAGAGAAAAAACGCTGGGGCTAATCTAATACAATTATCTTTTGAAAAAATCAATAATGATTTCTGAAAATATTTTTGAGTTAAATAAAGGTAAAAATGGAAAAAAATTGGCACCGCAGTCAACGCGTTGAGTAACTAGAAGTTCTTGTGAACCCCTTAGTAAAATTTTTGTAATTTTTTAAACTTTCAATTAGACAAGCCAGGAAACGATGCCGCGTTTTACGATGATATGGAAGGATCTTAACATTCCAGGTATTTTTTTTTTAATGATAAAACACCTGCACTGTAGGAAAAATCCTTTAAGGCGCTCTGGGAGCGGTGCGAGTGCGAAAAAAGCGATAAACGTTGGTCTTGAAACGTTGAAGATTGTATTCATTGGGAAACACGACCTCAGGAAGATCATTCCACAAAGATGACGTTCTCCAGATGAAAGAATTCTTGAACAATGAAGTTCGAGGAGTACTAAGCTGAACAACATATGGATGAGCGGCAGTGGTTCGCCGTGTATTTCTGTTTTGCATTGCTCTAGGTGGAATCATGCGGGCAATGTCAGTCGAACACCTGCCATGGAAATATCTGTAAAAGAGAGCCAAATCACCAACCTGTCTTCGATGCTCCAGGCTATCGAGAGTCTTGGGCAGCTCGGGGTCGCCGATCAGACGAACGGCTCTCCTTTGAATGGAATCCAGTAGCCGAAGGGTGTGCTTGGGTGCAGAGCTCCAGGCATTAGAGCAATATTCTAATGATGGTCGAATCTGGGCTTTGTAGAGTGTCAAAAGTTGATGAGGTGTGTACAACCTTTTGGTGCGGAAAAGTACACCAAGTATCTGGGCAGCTGCCTTGGCAATTGCGGCAACGTGATCATGCCAAGACATATTACCTCCCAGATTGACCCCCAGCAAATTAATAGACGGTGCCAGGGGAATTGCGTGTCCTGCCATGACTATATCCGGTTCTGCAATGTTAACCTTTTTGGAGAAGACTGCTGCCTGGGTTTTCTTAGCATTAAATTCGACTTGGTTACTGTCACCCCAAGCCAAAATTTCTTCCAGGTCTTTGTTGAGGCGCAATACTTCATGCTGCCTGCGAAGATGTGCGTCGGCAGCGGATGTTTGGGGAGTCAAGGTAAAGGATGAGACAAGTGTGCTGTCATCAGCAAAGCTATAAATTGGATTTTGGGTTTTCACTAGAAGGTCGTTAATATACAGTAAAAAGAGGGTAGGCGAAAATATGGAGGAAATTACAAGTTCGATGCCTTAGCATTACTATTTCGGTAACTACAAGAGATAAACAGTTGGTTAGATGGAGACAAAGTTATATATTTTAATGCTGAATAATTTGTTGAAAATAAATTTAAAAATTCCAATGACTTCCGGATATATCCGAAATGATCAAAAAAATCAATAATTGTTTTTATTTTTTTACGACAAAATAGTGATTATTTTAAAAACCAAGAGCACTTTCTTAAGGCACTTTTTCATGCTCTTCAAGAAAATATTTTTATTTTAATGATATGAAGTTTCGTTTAATTTTTTTAACCCTAGATTGCCAACCTACGTAAAATATACGTAGAGTTTTTTTTTTTAATCTGAAATAATTCGCCTATTATTGGTATCCTTATTCTGCCGCTTAAGCAGTGCATCTACCACCACCACAACATTCAGCTACTGACGCGTTTCTTATTTGGCAGTTGAGGGTTGTACGTAACCGAATAAAGAGTGATTGTTGGCTCGTTTTATATGTATTTTTTTGGTTATTTCGTTTAAACATAAAAAAGGAATTTCTTTTCCCTAAAAAAATTAAAAGGGTTGAGATAATTTTTGCACATATTTGTAATATACGTAAAATTTACGTATTGCTAGCATCGACGTATATATTTTTAATGTTGACGATCTAGGGTTAAATACGGACCTGATTTTTTAAAATTTTTGAGTAGCTATTGATCTCCCAAAACCAATGTTGTGTCACACTTGTAACTAATCATTAGTTTTGGGAGGTCAAAAGGTACTCAAAAATAAAAGAAAATTCAGGTCTGCATTTAAAAAAATTGAGTTGATGTGGGTAACTATAATAAAATTATTAATCTTATGTGCCTTAAGATAGTGCTCTTCGTTTTTAAAAATAATCGTTATTTTGTCATAAAAAAATTAAATTTCTCAGTTTTTTCGGATGTCCCAAGAAGTCATCGGAATTTTTTTAAATTTCTTTTTAACAAACTATTCAGCCTTAACATATGCAACTTTGCCTCCATTTACAGTGGGTTGAATAAAGAAAAATCTTTAGCAGTTAGATAAACCTCGTATTGAAAATACATTGGAACTGTTTTTACCAACAATAATATAAATTTATTGTTGTGTAAATTTTTTTATTTACTTTTATTTAGTAATATGAATTTTACAGTTCTGTAAATCATTTTGTAAGGGCATCTATTACAGCACTAGTGCTGTAATAAAAAAACGGTTTTATTAAAATGTTGCTGTTAAATAAAACCACACTTTTTAGAAGAATGATTTATTATTAACAATTTTAAAATTAATTTCGAATTATTAATTAAAATATATCTTGATTTTTCTTGACTGAAATCATAGTTCTGAACAGTGGGCAGTGACTCCATAGTGTAGATGGTTTCTGAGAGCGTTGCTTTACGGAAAAATAACCCAAAAGGATTTTCTCAGATACTTCCTTTATTTTGTTAACTTTGCACCAATCTTCAAACTTCTAATATTCCAACTCATACCGCGCCTTGGATTTTGTCAGAACTAAACTTGAGATCGCTTTGTTTGCCGCTGCTTCTATATCAGAGGGTAAACTTTCATCAGAATCGCTCATTTTGAAAAACGCTTTTTATATTTTTGAAATTGTTTTACAAAGTTTCGAGAGTAACCATGCGAAAGGTAACATAAAAAACTTGATTAGTAAACTTAATAGCAGGTGCATTTTTATTTTTAAAAATGCCTTTTGCCAAATATTTTTATTCATAGATGAAAGTAGATAAAATTTTGTACAATATTCTTGTTGTAAATTCATATTACTACACTCGATGTTTTATTAAACTCGGCTGACGCCTCATTTGACAACTTTAACATCTCGTGTTGTAATATGAATCTTTATATCACTTATATCGTAAATAACTATTTTATTTAGAAGTTAAGTGTATGACCTTTGCGTCAATAAGGAGTTTATATTCAATTTCTCAATAGATTTGGTAATCAAAAGCATTAATTGTTCATTAAGGCTCAATATCCAGGAACTTGTTAAATAAATAATTTTTCGTCAAGTTTCATACTTTCTGCCAAGTACTATAAAAGTTATTTTGCCAAACTTGAAAAGAAAATTAATTCTTTAAATATTAACAACGGTATTAAAACTTCAGCATAAAACGTTTACAGTGCTCTTCATGTCTAGTTTTTTTCTCATCGGGGATTTGATAAACTTTCATATTTTCTCGAAATGAAACGAAAAACTTGCTCTTTCACATTTTTAATTCTTTCGGAGGGCTGTACAGATTAATCAGAAAATTAGAAAAATACCAGTCGCTTATTATCATTTGTGTTTGCCAGCAGCGAAAAGTTAATTAGTTTTGATACCTTCATTTCAGTTTTAATTAGAATATTTTATAAAAAGTTTTTAAAATTATTTTAACTTTTATATAACGCAAAAGGTCTAGTTAATGCCTAAATTATTCGAAGAAATGTTACCCAATTTCGGTATTTTGAAATGAGGTTTGATTATATTTAATATTTTAGCTTTCAAATTATCATTTTAAATAATTCCTAATTGATAAATTTATAAAAATAATTTTTATTTGATAAATTTATAAATATCTAAATTGTTTTTATTGATAACATTATTATGTTACAAATTTGATATAAGAGCATTATGATCACGAAAACTATAACAGATAGAGAGATATATAAATAAGGGCAAAGTTGCAAAGTGTAGCAAATTTTTAAAAGTACACACATGTTACATATTTGTAAAGAAACTATTTAGAATATTGCATTATTATTTTGGCACCAAACACTTATGGATACAGGTATAGTATATTACAACCTTAAGTAAAACATTTTAGTTTATTTAGCCATTTTTCTTGTTTTCGGGCCGATATTACACACTTACCCTACAAGACGGGGGAACTGTGTAAGGACGTCCTATTTCGCATATAATTGTATGTATTTATACCTAAGATAAGTGTGTATAAGTACAAAATTTAATCGTTCAGTAGCTGTTTAAATTTTTTTATTAGCTTTATAACTGTTCAAGATATAAACTTTTGATTAACAAATTCTTCAGGGTTTACCCAAATGAAAGAACCTAATGTGGTTGCAGCTAATGAAAGTACTTCTCGTGTAAATTTAACTACATCATCTTTTTTAACCGACACTACTTGACCAATATAACGTTAACGAGATTTTTACTCGCAAAACCAATAAGCCCCAATTATTGACAGTATGTAATACACATACACACCCCGTTATAATACTACACACTTTACCTGTATTAAATTTGAAAGATGCAAGTGTGTATTAGACAAAAATAATTGCAAATTACCAACCTAGGATAACAATACAAAAAATTAAATTAAGATTTTAATATTGTTCACCTTATTTATACAGAAAAACAATTAAAAACCTAACTAGATAAGTTGATGATCGTGGATTCAAAATTGGGCGACCAATTGCATGTTCACCTTACGACAACCAGTTGAAAAAGAAGTATTGTTTATATCTAAAATGGAGACCTATAACTATTGCTGTTGTTTTACATTTGAAGTGCAAGTAACCTTCTTGAATAGTCCATAGATGGAAATACTCATACATATATGATTTAAAGATTATTTGTTTATTACACACTTAGCCAACCTTACCTTACCAACATCATGTTTTTTTTTTAAAATACGTACCTAACTTTTTTTAATAGTGAGTCTCAGTAATGTATGGCCAATATTGGTTTTCCATAATAGTGACAAATCATAGCTAAAACTAATTTTTAAATAATTTCTAAATATTTTTAATCAGGACCTGATTCTTTTAATTATTCATTTATTAATTTTCAAAGCTTTATTTACAAACAACTTAATGAATTTGATAAACTAATAGTCAGTAAATTCCTAAAAGTTTAAAAATATTTCCGTTCTCTCTAACACACAAATACACGTTATTCGTAGCTTGTCAGTTTGTTAATTTAAGGGCCATAATTAAAATGGAGGGGCAGGCTATTCAATAAATTCTGTTATTGTTGAGGTCGTAAAGCATCTGTAAAGTAAAAATCTAACCTCCAATTTTTTAACTGTAAAACAATTTATGTATGCACAGACTGTGAGATGAATAATTGTATGTAGTACAAAAATATATTTGCTTCATTGAAGACAATAATGTTAATATATTGTTTTTTTCAATGGAGTAAATATATTTTTGAACCACATACAATTCATTCCAAAATCTGTGCACAAATAAAATGTTCTACAATTTAAAAAAGTGGATGTAAGGTTCTAATTTACAGGTGCTTTACAGCCGCGACGACAAAACTTACTGATTAAAGAGTAATAACGTGCCCCTCTATTTTATAAATTAACAAACTGGCAAATTGCGAATAACAAAAAAAAACTTAATTGGCATTAGAACCTCGACTTTGACCCCCACCGCGACTGAAAAAATCACAAAAAAATAATGAAATACATTTCTACCTATATTTTAAATATTCCGTCATCAAGCTGCTATCCGCCTGGCATGCGCCATGTGCCTGCAATAGTGTTGGTAAATGGACGCGAGAAAATTAACCTATTACGAATAGGTCTGTGTTCTAAGCTTAGCGGTCTTTGTTATATGATCAGAAATTTAAGAATCGCTCTTCCTATTGGAGACCTTTGATGTGTTCTAAGCTTAGCGGTCTTTGTTATATGATCAGAAATTTAAGAATCGCTCTTTCTATTGGAGACCTTTGATGTGTTCTAAGCTTAGCGGTCTTTGTTATATGATCAGAAATTTAAGAATCGCTCTTCCTATTGGAGACCTTTGATGTGTTCTAAGCTTAGCGGTCTTTGTTATATGATCAGAAATTTAAGAATCGCTCTTCCTATTGGAGACCTTTGATGTGTTCTAAGCTTAGCGGTCTTTGTTATATGATCAGAAATTTAAGAATCGCTCTTCCTATTGGAGACCTTTGATGTGTTCTAAGCTTAGCGGTCTTTGTTATATGATCAGAAATTTAAGAATCACTCTTCCTATTGGAGACCTTTGATGTGGTCTAAGCTTAGCGGTCTTTTTTATATGATCAGAAATTTAAGAATCGCTCTTCCTATTGAAGACCTTCCCTCTGTTTACAATGCCTTTGTAGGCTCCCGTCTGCATTATGGTATTTTTGGTGGTCTCCTCTGCGTCAAGAGATGTTTTCATAATACAGAAAAGGGTGTTAGGGTGCATTCTTGGCTCTCCACCCGGTACGACCTGTAGGTCACAATTTATAAGACTGGGAATCCTCACCCTTGCAGGCGTTTTTATTTACTAACTAAGTAAATTTATTTTTTTGAATAAATCAAAATTAGTCCTAGTTATTTTCGTACTTAGAAGAGTAGCTATTCATTATTAGGGAGTTACCTCTAAGATAATAAATTTATCATCAATAACGAAAAGTTTATAATTTATTAAAACTCATTAAATTGTGTTTTATTTAAAAAGTACGATCTGATTAACCGTCCCATCCAACCCAATATTTTAGCAAGTGAGTTCCCAATTTTAACAAAGTTTGGATGATTGATGATGCTGCTTCCTGGATCCTGTAATTTTGTAATTAACACAAAGTTGTTTGTGTCTAAGAAGTATATTAAATCTAGGAATCGATAGGTGTATACACGGATAGACGAAAGTGTGGGCCCGGCTTAATATTCACTAACGTACGTGATTACACAATAATTTAAGATTAAATTAGTTTTGGTGTTTAGGGGTAATATACGCTATATATTTTACGATAGCTCTCTTTTTACTAATACATCTAATTTAACCATAAACACAAAGCTCGGTTAAGACGTTAGTTACATTTTTTCCTTTATTCAAGTTATTCTCCTGAAGATGAATGTATACACATTTGAAACATATAGATGTTCTAATTTGTAACAAAAATGTTTTAAAATATATCATTAGGGGAAGACAGAGTTTTTATTTCTTTCCATTAGGAACAAAGCTCAGACTTAAATATTGTAGAAAGAAGTACACAGGAGCGCCAAAATAATGGGTTGCCTTGGCACAGGTAGACAATGACAGTCATTTAGTCCCTATTAGGACTGTACGGAAAGCAATAATCTGTAAGAACTCCAAAAACAGTGAAAACGAGCTTTCAAGAGTTTTTAACACGTTGGTTGCCATGTGTAGCACCGGTGTAACACAGGCACACATTACTCACAGGCCATGTGTTGCACATTGGCAACACAGGCATCACGTATTTGAAATGATTGGTGTTTTTACCGGCTTCCTAGTAAAGCTTTTATATTGTGATGGTGGCCTTTTAGGAATACTCACCTATCAATTTCAATATTTGTCTGACTGTTTGACGCTTGTGGATGGAATCGTTTAAATATCGTTAAGTCAGACGTTTGCCGCTGTTAGTAGCGATTGAATGGTGCACTTGCTTATGATTTTGTCTGGTTATTGTGTTTGTTTATATGTTAAAAGTTTAATATTTCTGGAAATAATATCTGGATAGACAGGTACGTTATTTTAGCCTAAGAATGTGTAGTCTTAACTAGGCTTTTTTCGTTTTTTCAGCACTTCGTAGTTCAGTATGGACGAACAACCATCTACAAGTACTGATGGTAATACAAAGCGACCGAGGCTCGCTTCAAGCTATTGGAAAAAATCATTAACTGCGGAAGAAATGCGTTTTGAAGCTGAAAGATCAGATGAGGAGTGGCAAGATTTTTTCCGTGATCATCCGTGCTACACATGGCTTATAAGTAAAGTATTATTACCCACATGCCATGTGTAGCACCGGTGTACACGGACTTTTTTTTTGCAAAAAAATGTGTTTTTTATGTTCATATGTTATTCTAAAGCCATTTAACTTGTTCTAAATTAGTTTGTACTCTTATTTTACCGTGGCCCCTCAGGAAGCACTAGCCGCTCTTATGGTGGTAGCCAACGTGTTAAGAACAAATAAATAATGAAAACGCGGTACCGCCATCTATAGGAACCAACTCCAAACCAGAAAACAGAGCCACCAGACGTGAAATCAAAGAACTAAAAAACAACCATAAAGTGTTATGATTGTTGACAACATGCGGCTTTTTAAAAAAATATTTCCTTTTATTTTTATGTCGTTTTACATACTTTATAGTCTTTTCCTACTTATACTTTAGACGCAGTGCATTGCTTTTATTTTGGTTCATGTCCAAAAACAACTAAATCTCTTAAATTTATCAATATCCTTAACTAAAGAAGAAAATTCCAGCATGTATATTATACATTCATACGTAGTTTTTCCATTGCCAGAATAATTTATTGGCCTATAGTGTTTTTGGCTACAGAAAAGAGCGGCAGTAAAGAACATAAATCCTAGTCTTCTGTAATCAAAACAAAATTTTAATGCAGCGTCATTAATCACACTTTAATTGTATTTAGGGAAACAAAGCTCCACCCTTATAATTACCAAGGTTTAAAATACTGCAGCGCTGTCGCATAAACAGTTACTTTAAATTGATTATTAGAAATATTTACGCTACAGGTATTAAAAGTTAATAGATAATATAAAAGAACTGTTCTAATTAAGTCGAATAAGCCCGTGGCCGGCAAAAAACAATTTGACAGGTCTAGCGGCAACATAAACTAGTGGGCAAAAGTAACAGTACATTATTGGTGCTATCATTTGTCTCAACCTATGATCTAAATTGAGATGTTTTTGTATTAAAGACTAGTTTCTTCACAATTTTAGCTATTTTAAATAAATATTTAATTTCATTTTATACCGGGTATAATAAAATTATTGTATTTGTTTCTTCAAAAATTCGTATCATGATGTAGAGCGTACTAAAGAAATATTCACGAGAGAAATTGTTTTTCGACATTTGACATCCAGATATATAACCTCGGCCGGCTGATTAGGACTTTCAAAATTTCCCCAGATTTTGACAGAGACGTATTCAGTCTATGTCAGCTTGTGGTGCGTTTTAAACTGTGTTTAGATCGTTTATAGTGCAAATCTTGTAATTTTAAACATTAATTGAAGGTTTTATTTAATATAAATTTGATTGTGGAGTTATTATTAAATTAGCGGTAAGTAAAATTAATTTGAACGATAGAAGAGTTTTGGACTTGCATTGTCTTTATTTGTTTTACATGTATTAAAATTATACTTCAAAACGACCGTAACTGGATTTCTCCGAACTACTCCTATTAATATATATTAATATTAGATATTTAACAAACACATTAGTTTATCATTTTTATATAAATGAAGCAAATTTCACATTCCTATTGTATGTTTTACTCAAATAGCTTACATGAATTTTTCTATTTACCACTGTGTAGACCGGTAAGCATATCTACTATCTCTGTTATAATTACCAATTTCCAAACGAGGAAAGAATACAAGGGATATAGGCGAATAAAAGAAGCTGTCATTTCCTAATCTGTTTTGCCACTTTTTACCTTCATCTTATTGTAATCTTGTTTAGTATGACAACAATAATTATTAGTGGCTTAAAGAATATTATCTAATCGTTTAAACATAAATTTTACATATTACAAATTTGTAATTTTTAAGTTCGATCCTGTAATTTATGTCAAATCATACCAACATGACACACTAAAATTAACCAGCATGTCTTTCATATCACGTGATGGAGCCAGAATCTTGCGAGTTCTATCATAATTATTACTATAGCAACCTTTTTATATGACAGTTGAAATTAGACTGTAGCTCCATCTTTCCCTAATATTTGCGTTTTTGGTTTACTTTATTATATCCGTTAATAGAGGAGATATAACGTTTTATAACTCAACATGTTTTTATAAACTATATTATCGCATACTATTTTATAACCGTATAATTTCTGCTTATTTTAATGAATAAAAACAAAAGTACGCCCGTAGCGCCGAGATTAACCATTGCTCGAGACATGAATTAAACATTTCACTGTGTACTATATTAATAATATGAGAAATTAACATTATAAGTAAGACCCTGAAAAGTCAACATTACATATAATTATAAATAATTAAATTTTTGATAAGACGTGAAACATGAAAAAAAATCAGTATGACAGACTATTTGACATTTGTTATTCTAAGAAAGCAAATTTATCGCGGTAATTTTATACAGCAGTTTACATTTAAAAATTTAAAATTAATATTTGTTTATCTGCTAAAATGAAAAATGACTTCATTTTCAAAAAACAATATCTTTCCTAGTTAAACAAATTCTGTTTACAAAAATGGATTGAAATACAATTAAATTTAAACCAGATTTATCTATAGAGATAATTATAAAACATATATCAAAATTGCTTCTAGCGAGAGTAAAATTCTTGTTTTGTACCCACTCACTGAATTATGCATAAAACTTATGTATTTTATTTTTTCCTTTCCATTCGCACAACAAATATCATACTCATATTTTTATTATACAAATAACTATTTGCAACCATACTTCATGCGCTTTATTTAATATGGCTTATATGATGAATAATATGGCAAAGATGAATTCTTAGAAGCGAAATGGATAGACAGTTTTAAAGTTATATTACACTTCAAAAACTGGCCTAGTATACCATACCAGAATTTTAGTTTCCTTGACAAGAAAAGTTAAATAAAATAGCCTCAAGGAAATAGCAACGGATACTACCTATATTTTATTGTTAGATCGATTCCGGGATTGGTTACTAGTCACTTTTGTCATTAGTAAACTACCTGTTTGTTAGTTCATAGAGTATATTTGTTGCCACTACTAATTTCGTTGTTAATTACAAAAATAACGGCAATGTTCTTTTGGCAATCTTCCAATATCAATATGGGATGATTTGTGTAATTATAATGATACCATCTATTAAAAAGATGTTTGAATTACAAACCTTTAGCAAGAGGAATAAAAAGTTTAAAAAATTGTCGTTTTGATTGTAGAACCCAACATAAGTGAATATTTTTTCGTATCATAGTTCCAACATCTCCTATAAAAAATCTCACCGGGCTGCTTAAAAATCACACACACCCGATACATTTCAAAGACCGGCATACATAAACTAATAAGAGATAAATGGCGAGTTGACAAAGGGTAGTGGCTGATGGGACACTGTGAATCACGTCCTCTCGCGTACCTATGCGTCATCGCCGTTGTAAATAGGCATGCTTGGTTAAGATAAATATTTAAACTAAACTACTGGACAATTATTGCTTTCGAGCAAGAAAAATTTCGCCTAAATTTAACAGTTAATATTTTCTGAACCAGATATGATATCGACCGACAGTTTTGAATGCTTGATAGATTCATCTCTTGGGAAAGAATTGTTAATGTTAGATTTTCTTTAACTGGCAGAAAATTTTATATACAGGGTGTTAAAGAAGACGATGATTTTTGCTCCAATTTTAATGGCGTGTAACTTTTACAATAATATTTTTAAATTTTATCACTCTACGTCAATTGAATCACTGGTTCATAGCAAATGAAGTAATTTGTAATATTGTTAAATTTTTGATATCTGCTATATTTTAGGAAATACCGATTTTTTTGGAAATCCTGGCTTTATTTCAACTTATTGGTAGCTAGATCTCACTGTGCGTTGTATCGTGCAAACTTTGCGAGTGATTATTATACCTTATGAAAAGCTTGAATATGTTCAGTAACAATAGTTGTACCTCAATGTTATGATGTACAGTGGCGTACTTATAAACGCCTATATGTCTATGGTTTATGAGTATCTCACAATTTTTCACGATTGTTTTATATTGAAAAGTACTCGCCCCTAGATTAGGTCAATTTTTTCTTATTTTTTAGTTTTTCATATTGCACTACAGGTATATTATACAGTGTGTTTACAAAATTTTAACAAATATAATTTTTTAAATTTAATTTTTGAGAAAACTGTATTTATTAATTTCTAACTTTCTAACACTATACTCATAAACCATAGATATATAGGCGTTTATAAGCACGCCACTGTAAATCATAACATTTAGGTACAAGTATTGTTACTGAACATAATCAAGCTTTTCATAAGGTATAAGAATCACTCGCTAAGTTTGCATGATACAACGCACAGTGAGATCTAGCCACCAATAAGTTAAAATAAAGCAAGGTTTTCCAAAAAAAATCGGTATTTCTTAAAATATAGCAAATACAAAAAATTTGACAAATTACTTTCTTTGCTATAAACCAGTGATTCAATTGACGTAGAGTGATTAAATTTAAAAATATTATTGTGAAAGTTACACGTCTTCTTTAACACCCTGTGTATAAAATTTTCTCACAGCTAAAGAAAATTCAATATTAACAATTGTTTCTCAAGGGATGAATCTATCAACCATTCAAAACCGTAGGTCGATATCATATCTGGTTCAGAAAATATTAACTGTTAAATTTAGGCGAAATTTTTCTTGCTTGAAAGCAATTGTCCAGCAGTTTAGTGAACTAGGTAAGCTAATATTTATTGGTTGCAATATGCCGACTTGGTTGCCAATACTTTAATACATTTACTAAAATAGAATACTATTTAGTTTCCAAAACTAACTGTTGAACACACCCAATCAAGTAATAGCTATAATTGGTTCGGGAAACTAAAGATAATTGTTAGGTATACTAAAGTCTATCTAGCAAGAAAAAAATAGTTTAAGCGACTAACTCATTTTTTAGATTTTGTATTTTAATAGAGAACAGAAATAGTAGAAACGCAAATTGTTGAAATTTCCTACTTAATAAAAGCAAAAAAAATTTGAAAACTTAAATCTAACTTTCTCATTATCAAAACATTATTAACACAGCGGATTGTTAATTACCCTTCAAATGAAATGGGTCAAACAAAATTCCCCCTTCATTACTAAGCAAACACGGTAGAAAAGTATTCTTAATAAATATTTACTTAACGCAGGGTATCGATATCGATGGAACAATTTGTTAATTAACAGGTTAATTCAGAAGTGGCTAAAATAGAAAAAAACTGGGTCATGTAAGAGGCAAATTTGTATGGTAAAATTTACGGATTTTTAAAATTAATTATTTGCTACCTGCTCTACAGAAATTGGAAAAAAATCGAACATTTTTCTTCCTAATTATAATATTATGTCTTTTTTTCCAAGATATACTATTACACAAAGTCTTCTTGAAATTACTTCCTTAATTTAATTGTGTTACTACTTTGATGATTTAGGGCAGTGTTTCCCATATAAAATAGGCAGCGGAACACTTTCAAATTGGCACAAAAAAGACGGAACTCCATATATATTTTTTAACATACGTTCTTAAAGTGATTATAGGTTTATTTAATTAAAAATATTCATTCCGATATTCCTTTGTGCTAAACACGTAATGAAAATATTGAAAGCAATAGGAAACAATTTATTTATTATAAATTTTTTATGTACATATATAATATTTAAAATAATGAAAACAAATAGAAAAAAAAACATAAATTATTTCTTATATTTTTTTACTTTTTATGCATATTTAATAAATATAAATATTGTTTACTATTCTTTAGGCATTATAAATAAGTTGATACTTCTTTTTTAGCTGTGTAAAGAAGGCATTAAATTAAACATATTTTTAAATACCTTTTTTCCAAAAACTCAAATATAAAATACATTCATTTCCATAGTGTAATATGGACCAACTACGGTCCTGCCTAACTTGCCCGTTAAATAACATTAAGAAAACTTCTGGGTGTAGGATGAGCCCGCAAGGGAAAGCGTTCTGCATATAATCTCGAAGCAGCAGCCGCACTTTGACGACACTCACCGTAAATTAGCACCATAGCTACTTGTTCGTTGTTTTCAAATTTTACCATTTTTACGAGTCATCAATTTAGAATTAACTTGCTTTAGAAAAACACACCGCAGCAGATTGCCATATAAATAAGTGACTACCGACCAATAAATTGCATGACTAATAAGACAATAACAACATAAAGTTAAGCAGGCTAAGTTTTCATGACAAAGATTTTTTACTTCTGTCTCGCCTATTCTTAAATTTTTTGGAAAAAAGGTATTTGAAAAGGTTGTTTATTAAAAAAGAAGTATTAACTTAGGAATCACCCTTCTTCTTATATAACCTAAATTAAAGATTTACAACAAGAAGTAAAAGCATTAACAACGTTTTAACCAATAGTGTTATTTAACTTTAATGCAACAACATTGGTATAAAAATTATTATATATAACATTTATTTAAAAAAAAATTAAATAGTTCAGTAATTTTAAATATAGGATAAAAGTAAAATTCTGGCTGCTGACAATAAGGAGATTCAAATTTAATATAAAATTATTATATAATAATTAAAATCAATGTTTCAAAAAAAAAATAAAAATGAGTATAAAAACTTTTTTTTTTATTTCTATTTTAAACATTTCTATTTGAACATTGATTCCGCTGATATGATTATTATTATTAATTTTAATTGGTGGTATATTGGTATAATAAAGAGCAATTAAAATTTAATTCTTTAGTTAATATATTTAAATTATTTAAATATCTCTATTAATTATTATATTTTATATACAATTAATATATAGGGCTAAATATTGCCGAATTTCATCACTTGTATCAAAAAATGTCACCAACAATGCAAGAAACGCCTCGTCGATTCGCGAATCGATCGGCGTGGCTCACGTAGGACAGGCTAGCGCTTGAAATGTAATAAATGCAAGAATTATTCGCGTCTGCTACACCGCTCGCGTAGGACACAGCGTAGGAAATAATATAACAATTTTTATTTAAATTCATATGCATATCAATTGTCAAGTATTAACTAATTTATCTATTTCTACTAACTAATAAAGAAGAGAACATAATTAATTTAATAAAATTAAATCCACAAAATTATAAGGAACTGAATTTGGATCGATTAATAGTCAAAATTCCGATATTATTAATAAATAAATAAGAGATTACCATTTAGAACAGTAATTCTCTATAGACTGGCTTTATAAATTTTTTATCAATTCTCTCCGTGTATGTACTATTTTGAGTAGCCAAGGGGGAAGAGGGGAGCTAGCTTGGGCCCGGGTGGCAAACGAATATGGCCAGTTCCACCCTGCCTGCTATCATTAACAGATAATAGTAAAAATAAATATTAGTATCTAGCATTATTTTTTGTCAGCCGCTGTATTATTAGGAATATAAAATTTACCAGACATAAAGTAAAGTTTGCCTAATATAACAGTTAAATTTTAGATTAAAAGTCATAACCATTTACTTTTAGTTTAATTAGAAGTTTTTCGTTATATAAACGTCTTATAAACCAATTACCATTAATCTGCGAATCTTATCTGTCTCTTTAATACTGTAATATGGCAACACTGTACGCTAACGTTAACTGACGGCAATGACAGTATGCTAATAAGTGTAGTAAGGACGGTATTTAATTTAAAAGTGACGCAATTTTATATTATTTTTGCTATTCTAAATAGGTAGCTTTGGTCAAAGTGTAGCGTGTAACAATCTTGTAGTGGATTTCGCAATAAAGAATATTTATCACTCAATCATTGTTTTAAAATTATTATACAGGCCATTAAAATTCTAGACATCTTTCTGACATTATAAGTTGTTTATGTGGAATTTGATAAATTAAGTTTTTGCCTTTTATTTCTTGAATACTTTAAAGGTAGACAAACAAAATTAAGGCTGTCATTTGCTGACAATGCCATTTTACATTTGCAGTCCAAGCAAAGTTTAATGTCGATAGAACTCGCGAGATTGTGTTCCAGTCACGTGACATTAATGACATGCTGATTAATTTTACTGTATTGGTATGATTTGACGTAAATACCAAAATCGGACTGATGAAAATACCCATTTTTGTAAAGCTTACTTTTAAACTAATAATATTCTTTCTAGCTATTAATATGACGAGATTATTATGCGATTTATAATAGTCGAGGACATTACTAGGTGACGAGGCAACAGCCGAGTCACCCGCAATGTCCGAGATGGTGTTAAATCGCTAATAATCGAGTTGTATTTAAAGGTTTATCGTATCATTGACAACGGCGATGCGCAAATAAAAACAAGGTTTTATGTCATTTCATTTTGGCATTTCAAAAAGTCATCATTAAAGTCATGCAAGATTTTGATATTCCTGACGATATATTAGCTGCAGCCAACATTATAAGGTTGAACTTGCTTCCGGACAAATCTAAAATCCATAATGAAAAAGAATATCGGCAGTTTTGTGAGTGGCGAAACAAAGTACATGTTCGTGCAGAAGAAACGGTATTGCTGGCGTATTTCGCAAAACTCTCTGAGTAATACTCTGCTTCAAATCCTTATGGCCGAAATATTCCATGTTACGAGCGACTTTAGAACTGAAGGAAAGAGTGGAAATCGATAAATACGGTCCTTAATACGTTTCATCAAGAAGAAAAATGTTGGATACATAGCAAAAAAATCAAAAGTATTTACAAGAGAACAAGTCAACGAATTTGTGTGTTCCGCCTCAGACGAATTCAAATCGGCGATGTTTCCGGCAGTGGATTAAGCACTGGGAAACCTCACGAAATCGAAAGGAGTGCTCGCTCGGTCATTAATCAGTCTTCAGAGGGCATACCTAAGATCATGGTCGTTAAAGACAAAGGTGTATCCATCAAATTTGAAAACTGTCAAAATATTGTTTTACATGTTCATGAAAAATAGTTCTAATATTATTTGGTATCTAACATATTATGCTTTCGTAACTAACGTTTTAAATTATAGCAACTAATGTATTATGAGTAACTAAGGTGTTATGTAGGTTTTAGTACGTTTATGATGTAAATAATTATTAATAAAGATATCATATAAAAATGACTTAATGATACGATAAAGCCATTAAAGTAACTGTTATCATGCCAAATAAGATTATAATAAGATTAAGGTTAAAATAGTTACTGCAAAGAAAGTTTAAAACAAAAATAATAATTTGAAATTAAAAAAATAACTGCCCGAAGCGGGATTTGAAACCGCGACCATTAGTTCCATAGTCGAAAAGTCATACCACAGAGCTAGAGCCACTCCCGAAAAAATTGATTTAAATACATTACATGAGGAAGAGCTAAAAACGATAATAATTTGTAAAAATAAATTGAAACTGTTTAAAATTACCTTATTCTTTTTAGTAATGGCATCAGCTGAGGTATTAGTCAAACAATAATTATGATTTATAATAGTTAGTTGGAGTCGAAAACATAATAGCATTTGAACGGCAGTAGAGTTTTGGACTTGCATTGTCTTTATTTGTTTAGAATCACTACGTTTCAAGTGGTAAGCATCTCCAGTCGTCTTCAGGTGAGTAGTCACAACAAACAAATAAAGACAATGCAAGTCCAAAACTCTACTGCCGTTCAAGAAACTTCATTGTCTCTAACGTTTAAACAGACAATAACAGCATTTGTTTATAAAGCCAAGCATTTTGGGACAAATTCATTTTAATTACATGCCGCCAATTTAATAATACATCCAACAATCAAATACTAAATAAAACATTCAATTCATGTCAATGTCCAAAATTACAAGTTTAACGCTAAAATAGGTTAAAACTAACCTAAAAACCACCACAAACTGATATCGGCTATTAAAAATTTAGGGAAATTTTGAAGGCCCTAGATCAGAAGGCAGATGTCATGTATCTGGACGTCAATAATTGTCGAAAAAACAAGCTCTCTCTCGTTATTATTAATTATACTTATATAGAAGTTAAAGGTAAGAAAATCATATTTCTAATATATTATGTTTTTTTGTGCTTTTAAAAATAGAAGTATACCAGGTGACAATGAATGTTGTTACTCCCCTTTTTTTTTCCGTAGCTTTATTTATACAAATTTTAAAATTTCAGGAGATTCCAAGTGTATATTTTGTTAGTTTTTAGTAAAGTCATACTTTTAAAATCACTTCCGGTTTAACCGGAAGTCGTATCAACTCTATTATTTTAAACAGAAACCTATTATTTTTATTCGATATTTGAATTCTACGGCAAATTTCCTTTAAAATGACATATCACACATTATCATTTGTTTTTAAAATGGCTTCTAGGAAAACATTTCAAGAAAATCCTTAGATGGCCATGGACTCGCTAATATAACATGACTTTTTGAGAGTGGACCATGGAAGTTTTAAAGTGGTCTATTTTAACCCGTTTTAAATGACAAATCTAGAAATAAACGAGGACAACTTTTTCTGTCATAAAACTGCATTTTAAGATTTTGTGTGAAACTCATAGTATTTCGTACTGTTTAAATTTACTTTAAAAAATGGTTTTCTACTCCCAAAATGAAAAAGTTGATATGCTGCTTATCTACGGCGCATGTAGGCGGAATGCCTATGCAGCCGAGCGATTATACATTGAGAGATATCCTGCACGAGAAGGTCGCCATCCAAGCAGGCAAAATTGTGTTATTTTGGAAACAAAGTTTAGAAGTGCTGAGGAAAATACCCACGTAAACAGGTATATTATTAGTAAGGAGACCGAAATTTACAATATCATATGTAGAAGTTCACTCAACAGTTTCAGTAAGATTGTTGGCCTTAGAACTTAGTATTAGTCGGGAATCTGTGAGGAAAATTTTAAAGAAGTATAATTACAAAAGTTTCAAATTTCAATTGTATTAACATCTCTATGAGAATGATGCGGAAAGAAGACTAAACTATTGTATTTGGTTTAGGGAAAATTATAATTTACATGATAAAATTTTGTTTACGGACGAATCACATTTCAGCAACAACGGAATTTTTAATAGACATAATACCCATTACTGGTCGACTGTGAACCGCCATGAAATGAGAGTTGGAAATCATCAACATAGATTTGGATTTAATGTATGGGCTGGTATTGTAGGAATAAAAGTACTAGGTCCCATATTTTTCGAAGGACATTTAACTGGCAAGCCTTACTTATATATGCTGAGAAACGAAATCGAAAATGAAATAGAACAACTCTCTCTAGAAACTTCTATAAATTTATATTTTCACCAAGATGGTGCACCACCTCACAATAGTCGCATGGTGCAAGATAACATAAATGCAAGGTTTAATGCTAGAGTGATATCTACACACAGCCAAATAAGGTGGCCAGCAAGATCACCGGATTTAACTCCGATGGATTACTTCTTATGGGGTCATATAAAGGATAGAGTTTATAAAACGCCTTCTAATACATTGCATGAACTCCAGGACAAGATACGAAACGCGTTTTTGTCTGTTACACCAAGGATTTTAGAAAATGTCATGCGAAAAACCCGCACGGTTGTAAGTAAATGCATTGAAGTGGAAGGTGGACATTTTAAACATTTGTTACCTTGATTGTTATTATCTTACTAAATAAAAAGTGTTCGTAACAAAATTTGAGAATCTCAATTTTTTTTTAAATATGACATGTCTCGATTGTTTTTCAATTTTAGCCGCTTCTTTAAGTATAATACCATACTTAAGCAACATTTTTAAAAAGATAATTTAATAAGCTATTTTTTCGTCATAAACAAATGGCTTGTTGCCATTTAAAAATATTGAGTAATTCTTTCTCATTTTTAAAAAAAATATGACATATCTAAAATATTTTTGACAGAAGCATCTTTCGCAAAGAATGTTATTGTTTAACATAAAACGGGTTAAAATAGACCACTTTAAAACTTCCATGGCCCACTCTCAAAAAGTCATGTTATATTAGCGAGTCCATGGCCATCTAAGGATTTCCTTGAAATGTTTTCCTAGAACCCATTTGAAAAACAAATGATAATGTGTGATATGTCATTTTAAAGGAAATTTGCCGTAGAATTCAAATATCGAATAAAAATAATAGGTTTCTATTTAAAATAAAAGAGATACCACTTCCGGTTAAACCGGAAGTAATTTTAAAAGTATGATTTTATTAAAAACTAACAAAATATATACGTAGAATATCCTGAAATTTTAAAATTTGTATTAATAAAACTACGGAAAAAATAAGGGGGTAACAACTTTCGTTGTCACCCGGTATAGAGGATAATTTTATATTGATAGAAACTTAAACCAAAAATACTAAGAGGAAGTATTAGAGAACTGGGAAACCAAACATTTATTTCTATGTACAGATCGTCGTTTCTGTGTAATCAAAACAGTTAATCGACAATGTGTCAGTATTGTCATTAATCATCTTTCGAATGATTTTCGATATTCCATCTTTAATCAAGTTTTAGACGGTGAAGCGCTGGCAGTTAAATATAAAACATATTTTACCCATTAAAATCAAAACACACTAAATATATAGAAGAACTTGAAATTGTACGTGAGGAAATCAATGTTAATGTTTCTATTAATAATGTATATGCATAATACGAGGCTATGTTTATATTAATTTTAAAAATTCATTTACCAAATATTAAATATTTTTCATGGTATTGGCGGATTTTTTTGGAAATCAAAGTTGCCGGAATAGTAAAATACGGTAACGAAGAATGGTTTGATTGTAAGGAAATTATTTCTGCCTATGTCATGTATATCATCGTCAAAGTTGCTGGTTAGTTAATTATTGTTAAAGAAAAACTTAATGCGACCAGACATATGAGTGTTAAACAGATTATTTTCGCAGTCGATCTTCAAAGATTTAAATAAATAAATTTTAAAAAACCATTGTTACAGCAATAGAATAAACATCAATTAAAATATTATTTGGTATTTCTCTAAAACACATCTATTTATAAATAGATAAATTGTATGTCGATGGAAAGTATAAACTGGCTAACTCACAAAATGAAAAATTGACAGGAGACATAAAAAACTATTTGAGAGACCGAGAGTAAACTTTAGAGTTTAAAAAAATTTTAAAACAAAAAGTAAAAATTAAAGGCACATACTAGATGAAATAAATACACATTTTTTCTTTGTTTTAGCTTTTGTAAGCAAAATAGGGAGTTAGCTGGTTTGTGTGAGAAAAAAAAATAAAAAATTTTGGAGTTAGCCGCCTTTTACATAGGAAAATACTCTATAATATAACACTAATGGTAATTTAAATAAAACTACTCTACAAATCTGAAATAATAGCCTAGCCTAAACAAAAAAATACAATTCTATTATAACATAATATTTAATTTTCAGAGGGAATATTATCGTAATACTCGTGGTAATCGATAGGGATTACTTTTTTAAATTCTTGTGAATCCTCGAATTTTTTTCCTTTTAATCTTCCGATCTTACGATCAGCATTAGGGATACTATACTTTCACACCCTAACCGATGCATTAAAAATTAGTGTTGGGATCGCTCGAGTGAAAAACCGCTCGAGTACTCGATTATTGAAATAACCGACATCACTCGGTTATTGACACGACTACTCGAGTTATAATTTCAAGCGAAAATCGTCGCTTAACAAGCAGTCAAGCACTAACCACTGAGCGAAAGTTCGTTCATTCGATATCCGCTCGGCCATCGTCGCTTGACGGCTTTCAAGTTAATGCTCCGAAGTCTCACACGACATACGTCTTTGTTAACGGCACATAAACATAAAAGAGAAGGCGAAAATAACTAAATATAAATAGAATCACCTGTAAACGTAAACATCTGCGACGCCTGGCCTTCAAAAAGCAATCGGTGGTGATCGCTTGCCCTCGGCGTCATTCGCTATCGAATCGAATCGAGCGGCAAGCGATCAACCACTCGCTCAATGCGCTATTCATTGAATTCATTCACTACTTGATACTTGAACCGAAATTTCGAGTGATAAATCGCTCGAGTGATAAATCGCTCGAGTGATAAATCGCTCGAGTGATCGCTCGAGCGATCGCTCGATTATTGAAATCGCTCGAGTAGTGACTACTCGATTATTAAAATCATCGGTTTTTCCCAACACTATTAAAAATGGCTACATGTCACAGGAGTTAGACGTTTTGTATTTGTTTAATTTGATGCCACGGAGTTAGCTGTTATTTGTGGGGACGAATTAAAGAAAACTGTAACGATATTTTGTGATTTTGTATGTTCAGACGATTGACATCAATTTTGTTTCCAACAGATGGTATCAAAATCGCAATTTTAGTAAAAAGTGGAGTTAGCCAGTTTATACTTTAAGCCATCGATGTGTATGTCAAAAAAAAAAATTTTAAGAATTTTTTTTTTGATATACGAAAAAATCCCAAATTTGTTTAATTTGATGCCACGGAGTTAGCTGTTATTTGTGGGGACGAATTAAAGAAAACTGTAACGATATTTTGTGATTTTGTATGTTCAGACGATTGACATCAATTTTTTCCAACAGATGGTATCAAAATCGCAATTTTAGTAAAAAGTGGAGTTAGTCAGTTTATACTTTAAGCCATCGATGTGTATGTCAAAAAAAAAAATTTTAAGAATTTTTTTTTTGATATACGAAAAAATCCCATTAAAATTTGCGTTTTTCTATTGGTTCAATTTTCTAAAGTTCAAACAGCTTGTTTTAGTTTTAGTGTTTAACTTAACTTGTAACAATATGCTACTTGAACCCCTTGGCTGACTGAACTAATTATTGTTTGTTAATTACCAGAAAACTGAATATTAATAGCATCGTCGTCAACGATGTAAGTGAAGACAAATACATAATTCCAAAGGTATTAGCGGGGTAGTGGGGGGGGGGGGGGGGGGGGGGGCTGAGCGATGTCCGGGGTTCGTTAATTAAAGTCAAATTGATAAGACGTTGATATCGGCTTGTTTATTACTAAAAGACTGGTTATTCGCTCTTGCAACTTTAGGAGAGAAAATATTTAACTTTAAATTAAACCATTTTATTTAAAAATTAATTTTCAATTACTACTTATAGTATATTACATAACAAGTGATGAAAGTGATACTTTTCAAACGAGGAGATATTTAGCACGAGGCGTCAGCCGAGTGCGGAAATTCTCCGAGTTTTAGAATAATCACTTTCACACGAGTAATGTACACTATTTTTCCTACGACCACAAAGAATTATTAAAAAAACCTTTGATTTATGAAAAAAATATTTCAACTCTAGAGCTGAAAAAAAATATTTCAACTCTAGAGTGGAAATACAAGGCACACTATTTAATTTAAACATATGATGCCAATTTAATAGATCGAAAGGTCACAGGTTCAAATTCCATCAGGAGTACTTGGCTTTTTTTTATAAAAACATTAAATAAATTATAAAATTATTTTTAATTGAAATCTTCCTTTTTGAATGATTTTTTTTATTTAATCAAGGAAAGATGCATTAAAAATAAATTTAAAAAATTCATCCAACAAGGAAGATTTCAATTTAAAATAATTCTATAAATTATTTAATGTTTTCATAAAAAAAAGTCAATTGCTCCTGATGGGATTTGAACCTGCGATCTTTCGATTAGTAGGTCATGGCTTTAGTCTCTAGGCTAGGGCGACCCATAAAAATTTTCTGCTTAAGTTTAATATATGTCATTTTCTTCAGCGGGGCTTGTTTTCACTGGTAATAAATTTTCCAGTATATTCTTAACTTTTTTCTAATTTCAGATGGCGTATTTTCACACTCTAATTCTGAATCACTCGACAAATACGTGATAAATAAACTAAACTGCTTTCTAAAATTTGTTCTTTTTAATAAATAGGTGTGGTCTGTCAAATTGACATCATATGCCTAAATTAAATAGTGTGCCTTGTATTTCCACTCTAGAGTTGAAATATTTTCTTTCAACACGCGTGTGATATTCGGCGCTTTCGAGCCAAGTTAACCGTGCTTTTTTTCTCACTTTCGTAGGTGGTCGTGGGAAAAATATTTTTTAACAGTAAACAAACAGTTGTCAGTTTGACAAGCGAACACCGGTAGCCGCTTAGTTTCTCAACCTCGCCTATTGGGTATCCGTCAAAACGCCATTTTGCAGAGACCAGTTACCTATCTGTATTTATATACTAAACATTTTAAAGAGCCAGGTTAATATAGTATTCACAATGTTTCTTTACTCGTGAATCATTTTTCAATGATTAAGAGTCAACGTGATTACAACTTCGCATCTTTATTTATTATTAAATTTGAATGAATAAACACATAATCCAACGTCTTCCTAGCACTATTTTATAGCGCAATATGTCGTTGCCAATGAAACGTTCTAGACAGGGAGAAAATTGTAAAAAAGAGTCACAGATTGATTTGACTATTTAATTTTATAATGTTTTGAGGTTTGTGTGTGTATTTTTTTATTGTCATTTTAACTTATATTTCTTTTACATTTTTGTGCCTGGAAAATTAATTTTTCTCCAAATGACATTAAATGTAGCTTTTTAATGATACTGATTAGGCCTAAAAGGCACACTTTTACTGCCTAGGCAGTAAAATTCGTTGCTATGCAAGATAAAAATTTCTCAACTTCTTCTCTTTCAAAAATTCGGGATTTTCTTGCATGGAAACCATCTGACTGCCGTTTCAAAAAAGCTCGTAACTTTAGATATTTTGACAAATCAACGTTGTTTTTTATGTTTAGGGTAGCTTTCAACATCGAATAGGTAGACCATAATGTTGAGGGCTTCATTTGCTTCAAAAGATCGGAAAAATAGGCAATCAGCACATTTTCAGAGAAAGATCCTACATTGTTCTTCTGCCTATATTCCATGAATCTGCGGTATGTGAGTTCATATACAGTTCTCGACTTCTCCGGTAGTAGATTCAATTCCACGTCTCGCGCTTGGTCTCTTATCTCAGGTGGTGTTAGTGGCAATAACTCATCTTCACTTTCAATTTGGTCCATTTCGAACAAATTTGAACTTTTAAAATGAAAATGACACTGAAGTAAATAAAACAATCCACCAAACGTTATCAGCGGTAAACATAGTAACGAAAAGCCAGTTACCTTTAATGAAACGCAATAATTATTAAAATAAATATAAAAAAGACGATTTTTCGTGAAATTGGAGCAAATTTGGAAAAAAAATTATATGTTTCACAAGGCACAAAAGCAGATTTAATGCCGCGGCTGGTGTTCCCTAGCCTCGGCTACGCCTCGGCTATGAAACACCAGCCGCGGCATTAATTATCGTGCTTTTGTGCCTAGTAAAACAAATAACTACTATCTGAATAAAATTCTTGCTGGAGCTTTTATAATCGTTCTCTTGTGTTCCCGGTAAGTAGGTTTTGATAAGTACTTATTTATCGTAAAAAGTTATAACTTTTATTGGTATGTCGCGAAAAAAATTACGTCGGTGGGTAGAATCCTCTAAAAGAAGATATGCTTAAAAATTAAATATTCATGTATACTTTCTTAATTTATATATTGTGCAAAGTGCTTTTGAACGGTCTGTTGACTGTATGAATAACACTGGTTTTGTATTAGACTTAAATTTTTTATTCAAAACATTTAGGAACCCGTACACGGGACATTAGGCACGTCTATTATAATATATATTATGAAATTAGACTTTATTTTGGTCATATTTCTTCAATTTGATATGACGCACTAGTAATAATTCACTGTAAATACTGTAAAATACGTAAAATGGAGTTATACAAAAACTACTGTTTTAAACAATTTGAATGATCCTAAATTTTTTTCACCATTTCTTTTACCCGACAACAATTCGCTCTACTAAAATATTAGTTTTAGACAAAATGGACAGTAAATATTACTTGGAAATTTTCCAAGTGCCTTAAAGGCTCGCTGAAAGCAACTAAAAGGCGCCAAGAATAGAATTCCTGTCAAGAATAGGATTCGTTCTCTAGTTAAGAATCCCAGACTAAGAAAATAATGTTATTTCAAACATTTTAAATTTTCATATTTTTTTTGTATTGTTATTATTAAAATGTTATTCTAATCATTTACATAGCATAAGATACGTCACCAATACAAAAATCAAACGTCCAATGGGTTTAATACGTCTTCTTTAAGCGGATCCATATACAGGGTGATTCACGTTGAGTGGCCTATTAGAAGATCTCGGAAACGAGTAAAATTATCTTTTTAAAAATTTAATAGCAGGCATAATTGCCTTTGAGCTTTTAAAACATTATATTTTGACGTTTCTATTATTTCCGGTTATACCAGAAGTTAATGTCAACTTTGCTATTTTGAACACCCTGTATGTTTTAGCATTTTTGATTACCTTATTAATATCTAAATAAATTGTGTTAATAATAATCTATTCCTATCTCTAACCGTTTTTGAGATATGAATTATAAAAGGATATTTTTGTGTAAAAACGCTTCTAGAAGAAAGTTTAGTAGTTCTGAAACCAATAAAGATAAACATTTAAAATTTTGTAAGTTTTTAAGTAATACATATATCTTTAGTTTAAATTACTTAAGTTTCACGTTTTTTATACAGGGAGTTCTTAAAATTGTGCCAATGTTTCCATTTAAATAAAAGTGCATAAGTCAATTTTTGCAAATAGAACACCCTATTTTTTTATCTTACTAACGCGTAGAGAATTAAATTTCCTATCTAAATGCCTATTATGTTACAATACAGATTTTTAGTCGTTTTGGAATTATAAGCATTTTAAATAAAAAATCATAAAATTTCTGTTTGTGTTAATCCGACATTATTTTTGAAAATAAGGCCTCGACTGGGATTTTCGTTTCACTTTGATCTTTGTTGCCAACTTGTAAAGTATGCTTTGACCAAAATGATTTTATAGTTGACACTTATCTTAGCCCTGTTGTCATATTCTAGTTAACTTATTTAAAATTACGTTCATTCTTGGTAATCTGAGAATGGCGAATATTAATGATTAAAATAATTTTATTTAAAAAAATCAGAAATAGCTAAGCAACGAAAATAGGCACATAATAACAAATGGTAACCAAGCTCAAAGTCAAACAAAAATCCCAGTCGAAGCCTTATTTTCAAAAATAATGTCGCAATAACACAAACAGAAATTTTAAGATTTTTTATTTAAATTGCTCATAATTCCAAAACGACTAAAAATGTGGATTGTAACCATTTGCAAAAATTGACTTATGCACATTTATTTAAATGGAAACATTATCACAATTTTAGAACTCCCTGTATAAAAAAACTTAAAACCTAAGTAATTTAAACTAAAGATCTATGTATTACTTAAAAGCTTACAACATTTTAAATGTTTATCTTTATTAGTTTCAGAGTTATTAAATTTTCTTCTCGAAGCGTTTTTACACAAAAAAATCCTTTTATAATTCATATCTCAAAAATGGTTACTCGTTTCCGAGATCTTCTAATAGGCCACTCAACGTGAATTACCCTGTATATTCTGACAGTTAAGCAGCCCTTAGATTGCTTATCTGCAACAAGATGACCTTAAGACTGGTATGTGAATGTCAAGGAGCATTGGAGACTCTGGCAAAAGTAAACAAAGTAACACTGCAGTGGGTTCCAGGACACGAAGATGTTACAGGGAATGGAAAAGCCGATGAACTTGAAAGGAAAGGCCTAGAAAATAGGTTCAGAAACGATACTCGGACTTGTAAGGTGCGCAGTACGAGATGCCATAAAGCGATGGATCCAGGAGTGAAAATAAAATCTACTGGAATAACAGACAGGTATTACACTACAGTAAACGCTTTATTGGGAATCTACGAAACAACTGCTTCAAATGAATAGTTATCAGCTTAGAACTATTATGACAGGATACGTGGCTGTCAAGAATCATTTGCACAGAATGCAATCATACAATGGAGACCTTGACTGTAGATTATGCAGACAAGTCTGGAAAACAGAACAGCACATAATTTGCCATTGCGAGTTACCAGATCGTAAAAGACAACAAATGCTTGGGCAACTAAAACTGGAACCAGAGGACATTCTGATCCTCTCTCCAGTTGTCCTACATAGTCTGGATGGTAACAGTATACAGTGAGCATCATTACCGATGTCAGTGTTTTTGTTTACATCCCACTTACATTCAAATGATTGTGAAATTTTGATGATTCTTATTTAAAATAACTGTCCATTTTATTTGTTTGCTCATAGAGCAGAAAAATCGACAAATAACTTAGGTTAGACTTTTTTCAACTGTTATTTTATTAGCTTGGTCTATCAATAATTTTGGTATTGCTACTTGTGAAACTTTTTATACTAATTATAGCTATTAATATAACGAGATTATTATGCGATTTATAATAGTCGAGGACATTACTATGTGACGAGCCAACAGCCGAGTCACCCGCAATGTCCGAGACGGTGTTAAATCGATAATAAACGAGTTGTATTTAAAGCTTTATCGTATCATTGACAACGGCGATGCGAAAATAAAAACAAGGTTTTATGTCCTTTCATTTTGGCATGTCAAAAAGTCATCATTAAAATCATGCAAGATTTTGATATTCCTAACGATATATTAGCTGCAGCCAACATTATAAGGTTGAACTTGCTTCCGGACAAATCTAAAATCCATTATGAAAAAGAATATCGGCAGTTTTGTGAGTGGCGAAACAAAGTACATGTTCAAGGTGCAGAAGAAACGGTATTGCTGGCGTATTTCGCAAAACTCTCTGAGGAATACTCTGCTTCATCCTTATGGCCGAAATATTCCATGTTACGAGTGACTTTAGAACTGAAGGAAAGAGTGGAAATCGACAAATACGGCGTCTTAATACGTTTCATCAAGAAGAAAAATGTTGTATTCAAATCGGCGATGTTTCCGGCAGTGGATTAAGCACTGGGGAACCGCACGAAATCGAAAGGAGTGCTTGCTTGGTCATTAATCAGTCTTCAGAGGGCAAACCTAAGATCGTGGACGTTAAAGACAAAGGTGTATCCATCAAATTTGAAAACTGTCAAAATATTGTTTTACATGTTCATGAAAAATAGTTCTAATATTATTTGGTATCTAACGTATTATGCTTTCGTAACTAACGTGTTAAATTATGGTAACTAATGTATTATGAGTAACTAAGGTGTTATGTAGGTTTCAGTACGTTTATGATGTTAATAATTATTAATAAAGATATCATATAAAAATGACTTAATCTTCAATGATACGATAAAATAATATATTTTATTCCTAGAACTTTGAAAACTTGTTTTAAGACAAAATATAGTTAACATTTTGGAAATAATATTATTATTTTTTTAAACTTCTGTTTTGGACAATTATTTCTTTTAAAATTACTTTTCAGACGTTGTCATCATGTATTATAATAAAAAAATTTTTAAAGAACATTGGCAACATTATCAAGATTGTCAAGCTGCCGTTTCATGACGTATTTTCGCCAAAGTCCATGTTTTTGTTCCAATAGAATTTTATTTATTTATTTTCTCAATGATGGCTTAAAAATATCAAAGAGTACAAACACAGAAAATTTTATTTTTTGTTTTTTTATACACTCCAACCAAAATCAAAAGAAAAGATCCCATTTTTTCCATAGAAATTATTTGACTGGTATAGTTACCAAGAAATTGCTCTAGCGGACCTTAAGAAAGCATACCCTTAAAAGACAAATTCTACGATATGCGGTTTGAAGGATTTATCTGTCAAAAAGACATGGGAAAATAAATTTTAAATAAATTAACAAAAACACAATTTAAATAGGAAATACTTAAAAATTGAACAAAAGTTTCCTGATTTTTTAAAAATATACAGGACGTTCTTACTAAAATAAAAAAGTTAATAATAATGCTGATTAAAATATAATTAATTACATTAACAGGTTAGTCCTTCAGGTGTGCTTTTTCTAGTTATATGGATATAAAACTTAATATATTCAATAATTTCTAAAATAATCTTCACCTTTTTGACACTCTGTAAATTGATTTACGATAGATGAAGAAAAAATTAACTACATAAATAAATAAGTCGACTTTTCAAGCTGTCGTATTTTTATAATTTATAGAAAAGCTCTCAAAATTCCTCTAAACTATTCGTAGGTATTTTCCTGCCAAGCAATAAAACTTGTATTAAATAAAACTAGTAAAAATTGAGTAATTTCCAAAGGGCGCCAAAAATAGAATTTCTAGTTAAGTTGAGAATACGAAATAAATAGACGGCTTCAAATGCAGCTTTTATGGTATAAACAGGCATTGTTACAGCTTTACGATTTTAGTTTCCAAGATAAAACATCTTTTTACATAAATAGAAAAATGTGCGGTAATTTTGAAAATGTAAAAAAGTTAAGACCTGTGTAATTCAGTAAGAAAATTTGTAGCGAAATAATCAAAATGTTAAAGAAGAAGATTTTCCTTTTCATTTCGCCAGATCCATCTCTAGACGCATTTCGTCATATCATGACTCATCAGTAGAGCTAGGATCCGACGAAAAGAAAAGGGATCTCGAAGCTACTTAAGGCAGCACTTGGTGGGACACACCAGTAAAAAGTGGCACGGAGCGCCATCTGTGTCGCTGTTAGACACTTTTGAGCATACCAGCATCTCTAACAAACTTATAGAAATAAGTAAATGTTAAGAGGAAATCGCCTGTAAAGACATTCGTCACAATTACAGGAGTCCCGCTAGGCAGCGCTAACTCACATCGGTTTATTAACCGAAAACAATGAGTAAAGAAGAAGATTTTCCTTTTCATTTCGCCAGATCCATCTCTAGACGCATTTCGTCATATCATAACTCATCAGTAGAGCTAGGATCCGACGAAAAGAAAAGGGATCTCGAAGCTACTTAAGGCAGCACTTGGTGGGACACACCAGTAAGAAGTAGCACGGATCGCCATCTGTGTCGCTGTTAGACACTCTTGAGCATACCAGCACCTCTAACAAACTTATAGAAATAAGTAAATGTTAAGAGGAAATCGCCTGTAAAGACATTCGTCACAATTACAGGAGTCCCGCTAGGTAGCGCTAACTCACATCGGTTTATTAACCAAAAACAATGAGTAAAGAAGAAGATTTTCCTTTTCATTTCGCCAGATCCATCTCTAGACGCATTTCGTCATATCATGACTCATCAGTAGAGCTAGGATCCGACGAAAAGAAAAGGGATCTCGAAGCTACTTAAGGCAGGACTTGGTAGGACACACCAGTAAGAAGTGGCACGGAGCGCCACATCAAAATGTTGCCCATAAATAAATGTATTCAACATGTATACAACTCTTATTATTGTCAAAATTCGTATTTGAGGGTTGTAAGCAGTTAAATTAGCACCAATGCGGCGGCAGCTCCATGGTGAGTTACTGGCATCCAACCGTGGAGTTCCGAGTTCGATCCTCTAAATGGTTCTTATTCTAATTTTTAATAATTCTATTATTCATTTTAGTCGTTAAATTTTGTTCTTTTATTTAAATAAATATTAAACATTTAATTTTTTTTAATCAAACAAAAATTTAAAATGTCGTTTTTTACAGTCTGCGCAAATAATTCTCTCGTTTTCCAACAGATAACAGCAGTAATTTGTCAACAATCAGCTGATATCGGGACCTTATAATTTTCCCAGAGCCGTAATTATCCCACACGTTCCGTTGAGAATTGTGTTATGAAAAGAAGATATAAACCAGAATTCACGTGTCTTTGACTCCATCTGGCGGGAGAACTCAAAAAATCTCTACTATACTATGTACATGTACAGGTAAAAATAAATTTTATAACATAATAATATTTCCTTTGTTGTATAAAGTTAATGGATGTATGCCATTATTGACGAATTGAATGGTTTTTAATATAACAAATTTAACTTCTATTCCCCAATTATTCCTAATCATAACGCCCATAAAACTAAAGTAGATAATAGAAAGAAAAACATAATTTATTACTTAAATAAAATTATCAATGTATTTTCTAGAACGAGTATTTTACATATTATTAATATAGTAATTCGTTTGGGAATTTGAATACTAAAATAATTTTAGAAATACAAATTTTTAAAGTTTTGATATTCATATGCTCAAAACAGAGTAGCACAATAATGTAGCGCTACTTTTTAAATATTCCTATTGAGTCACCCTGTTTATGTGAAACAAAATAACATCCCACAGATCCATATATTTTTGTTTGAAGGGAATCGCCTGCAATGCAAAATGTTGTAATAAATCAAACATAATTTGACTTTTTATTATTCGGACAGTCGAGTCCCATCTAGCAGAAAATCTCCCATATGGTTCTATTCAAGACAAGGGTATAAGGAATCAGAGTTGAAAAATATTTTCTATCAAAAAAAATCAAAGACATTATTGCGATTGTTGACAGAGCGAGAACAGTTAAGAAAAATAGAAAATTCAGCCCTATTTAATTAAAATTAAAACTTAAGTATGAGTTTTCGATTTGTCTTTATAAACGAATTTTTTAACTAGTATAAGAAATACGAATTGCTGTGTTTTATTCACCTATAACTAAACCATAGATATATACCATAGACATGACAGCGTTTAAGTAACTATAGCAGCACCACGATTAGCAGTCTAATCTCGGTTATAATTAAAGTAATATCAAAACTGTTTACTGTAAATTTCCGATTTTTCCAAATCGCCTTTTTAAATTTATCTGCCAAAAACTTTTTTTGTCCTCTTTATTCGAGACAAAATATAGAGTGCCATCACTTGTCGTTCTAGATGTTATTAGTCAGCGAAATATCGTATAAACTGCAAAATTTTACTATAAATCAAACATAATTTGACTTTTTTATTTGGAAAGTCGAGTCACATCTAGCAGAATACATTGAATAGGGTTATATTAAAAAAAAAAACAAGGGTGAAAGTAGCCAGACCTTTAAATATATAATATTTTACCTTCTACACATCTATAAAAATGTTAGTAGGTTGTTTTTTTTACTTTGATCTATTACCTTTCTTTAGGACGTTCGCAGTTACAAAGTAATAGGGGCTAAGAATTTGCTAACAATTACATTATTTAATTTAAATATCAATAGTTATGTTTGTAAAAACACAGAATTATTTTTACTTGTCAGGTGGTAGCAAACATTTTAAGAAAGCATAAAAATTTAATTTCAAAATCAAAAAATAAATCTCTTGACGGGTACTCAGATAGATTGCATGGGACTACCAAGAGATGGCGCTAACGTATATATACGACTGAAGAAGGTTAATACTATATGCATTAGTTTAAAAACTTTCATTTGGTATAATAATATGAACACCTACCCTGTACTGACTAGAACAAAAGAGTTCGAAACCGGTCTGCAGGTGGTGACATCCTACCAATGTAAAGTTTTCATTTCTTGGTAGAACTGTGCAATCTGATATGTATTTTATTATCTAACTGTGTTAGACGAAATACAACCTTATGGTATAAGGCACTTTCAGGTGGTTTGAAATTTAATTTTCATGCTTTCTTAAAATAGTTATGTTCACACAGGTTTAGTTTCCTAGAGATGCTGTATATTTATTAAATTTATTTAATCTAGACTGGAAGAACTATTTGAAAATTAAGATGTTTAGAAATTACATTAATTACAAAGCCCCACGAAAATAAAAGTTTTGTCCACTGGACTAGACCTCATGTTTATATGTTTTCGAGGACGCTGGTCTATTGGTAGTGAATCCACCCTTACAGGGAGTGAAACCCGATTTTTTTGTTTTCGAAGGATGTTTCTTAGAATAAGGACGAGGAAGGGATTTGTATATAGATATATGTATACGGGGTGTGAAAAAAGGCCAGTACCCCTAAACCCAGTTTTTCATTCATATTCATATTTCTATATGTATAAGTATGGTATACAAACCCCTCCTCCGTCTGAAAAAAAACGGGTTGTAGCCCCAAAAAGGGTGCTTCCAAGCCATAATTGTCCTGATGGGGTGAAATGGAGGTTGGATTTCGCGACCTGAGAGTATAGTCCAGTAAACCACTAGTGGTCGATGAGTGTAACATTTTTTTGGCGATGCTTTTAGATGATTAAAATTAAGACTTGTTAAACAAAATATGTGTGGAATTTTGAATAAAATGTACCAGTGCGGTAATTATCTGTTACAGTTACACCACGCCGAAATTGATGAATTTTTCAGTAAAGATAAATTTTTGGTTTTTGGCGGAAACGCTTGGTTTTTAAAATATACCTTCATAAAGTGCCGTTTTGTAGAGGTTATGTTTCAGACGAATAACTTTAGATTCAATTATTTTGGATGAAATTTTAAAAGAAAACGGGTAAAGAAAGCTACCTTTAAATTAGACTGGTCATTTCCATCACATTTTCTCTAATTTAAAATAAAAAATATAACTAAATGCAAAGCTATAAATACTTTTACACAGCACAACGTGACAGTCTAACAGTAAATGACATCCAACCTCCTTTAATATTAGAATAGTCATTATTATTTTTGAAGGCACAAATTTAAAGTAAAGATTAAAATTGAAACACTCAAAAAATTAAGCTTTTTTAATGAAGAAGAGTAAATTTGATTACGTACAACAGACGTAAAAAGAACCAGAGAAAACTATGAAATGCGTCCGAAATCTAACCTCTAAAAAATGGTACTTTAACAAGGAAGATTTTAAAAACTAATTGTTTCCGCCACAACAGAAATTCGTTTTCTACGCCCCAAAATACATGTTTCCTAAACAAATTTATTAATTTTGGCGTGGTGTAGCTATAATAACAGATAATTACCAAAAGAGCAATAAAATCTGGATTATTTTATTTAGAAAATCAAAGTTAAACTTAACTTTCAGTGTAATGAAAGATGACAAAAACCTTAGAAAACATTAATTTATTGTTAGTAACGCTACGTGCAAGAATTAGTCGTTTTCGAGATCTTCTAACTCACAGTGAGTTATCCTGTATAGTTACACCGGAAGTAATACAAAACTAGTCTGGGTTTCGTATACTGTATACCTACTATTTTCTTAAGATAACTTGAGATAATTAACCCACGCTCAAAATTCGTGTTATTATGCTATGCTATGGTTATATGCTAAAAAACTAAACATTGCGATGATTTACCTTAGTTTTAACTCCTTGAATAATCTGAAACAAAAAAAAAACTTTTAAAATAATCACAACAATTCCAAGCAATGGAACCAGCCAATCGGTTCTATTAACCACGTACCTACTTCTAGACCCAAAATATTGAGTGGGGGGGGGGGATGCAATAATGTTTGTTGCCAATAAGTACTAAATTTAAATGGGGAGAAATAATACTCTAAGTCAACCTTCACTAGGATGTATTTCAAGGAAAAATATTTATTTTACTCTCTACATGTTTCGAACGTATAAACGTTCATCTTCAGAATAATAATTCATATTAAATAAGTTACTAAGTTAGGAAATTGTCAGTGACATCCTCATAGAGCTTTTGAGAAAATTATTTTATATAATTATAATAAAAATTTAATTTCCTCAAAAGCTCTATGAGAATCTCACTGATAATTTACCTCACATAATTATATAGAATCAATCAGAACCCCAATTTTCATAGCAACCACCAACGTGGTCTTACCCGATTAGACCTACCGCTGGCTCGGTAAGATCACTGTACCTTTTTGTCAAATAAACAGTAATTTATTTCAAGAAATCAAGTTTAATAAATAAATATTATAACCCCTACAAAATAAAAGTGACACACAACACTATTTGAGGTGATTTTAAGGCATAAACTTAACTTAATTTTGACATTTTTAAAGAAATATTTTATGACAAAATGTATGCAAGATTAAACCCAGTGTGCTATGCTTTGACGTGAGCTTAAGAAATCTTGGCGTTTTCATGGCAACCGTAATGAAAATAAGCGAATTTGATTTCCGGCGTTCCACGCGTCTGATTTAGTCTTGGATTTTTAATTAATTGTTAGTTGTGACACGTTTATAAACTTAAAAGTAAATAGGAATAAGTAAAAACATGAAGTCTTTCTCCACTGGTTTATTGAAATAATAAAAAATTTTTAAATTCTACATGTTTCGGGTGTAGTAACACCCATCATCAGGAAAAAATACAAAGAGAGAGCATTAGTAAATAAAGGAGCAAGATTAACTGGTAGTGAACATCGATGGAGCTCTATCGAGCCATGAGAGATAAAAATTAAGAACTGATGATTTAAAAAATTGGTATACTTAGAGCCTCGAGGCTAAGTTTGGACACTGACCGTGGGCAAAAGGTAACAGTGACAAGAGGGCCCGTTAGGGCTGAGAAAAAATATATAGGAAAAATGGAGACTCATGGGTCCAGAAATCTCATCCCGAAGAAAACATGGGGAGAGAAAAGAAAGTGGTATGGTAAGAAAAATTAATTATTTGGGGCTACCATGGAGCTTAATTGGATGTGCCAATTATATTGTATATTATATTAATCTTAAGTCAAAGTTGTAAAATAAAATTTTTTGAAAAAATTGGGGGAACTAGTCCAGAAAAAGGACTGGAACCCCGGTGGGTTTTAATTTCAGCATGGCTTATAAAACTTTAAAAAACTTTTAAGTAAAACTTGGAAAGAAAAAAGCCGAAGTTACTTTGTTAGACCTTAGTCCACACGTGGTTAAAAGGAAAAGGAAAAGCTTTTCCTTTTAACCACGAGCTAAAGCTCTCGGGATCTTATCAGATTATAAGTAAAAATTATATTTCGTGAAAATTATCAGAAAATAGATTTCTTGTAAAAAACAGCGGTATTACCGGTAAGATGCCTCCTCTATCGGTATATTACTGTTGACAATTTTCTAACTTAATACCTTTTTCAATATGAATAATGCTTCTCCTGAAGATGAACGTTTATACGTTCAAAACATATAGAGAGTAAAATAAATATTTTTTCTTGAAATATATGACTTAGAGTATTATTTTCCCCTATTTACCTTGCAACTTTACTTCAAGTATGGACTAATTCTTCACAGTACCAATTTATTTGGAAAATGCATAAATAATAATGTTTTAACCACTTGAAAGTTCCTTATAATATAAGGTCATATTTTCTCATCTTATATTTTTTAACTATCTGCTGTCGCGACGTATTTTTAATTGTTTCTAGAAAAGGTTTGTAATACTCTAGAAAGATTTTATTATTGAGATATATTTTCAATAGATTCTAGTTTAGGATGTTATTGCTGAATTTGATAAATTCGACCATAGTGAAAAAACCCATTGTTGTAGATTTTTAATGAGTAATTTTATTGGGCACCCGAGAACATTTAAAATTAATTTATTTATTTTATTTTAGTAAAACATAGTCTGAGAAAGACTAATGCTAGAAATAAAATATTAAATTCTATATGACAAAAGACTTAAACTTCAAATCATTCCATTTCAACCGTCTATTCATTTTGAAAAGCACTTAATAATCAGAACGTGCAGACTCGCTCTCTTAATCTCTAGCGCCATTCTTTCAACTCGTTTCTGCATTTTCTGATAAAACTTTAATCCCTCAGGCATATATACGAGGTTTTACAGCTTTTGTCATCACTAAGTATGAGTCAAAAGAATTAATAATTCTTTCTACAACATTCTGGCATCTGGACACGTTTTCAGTAGCGGTTTCTATGAGGGCTAAACTGTGCAGTGACTGAAGATCTTTGTAATAGTAGTTTGTACAACAGGAGTTGATATGATGTCCATATTGTACGAGAAAGTAAATTAAGCACGACGCCGTAGGCGGCGCAATATGGACAATCCACTTGAATTGTCCAGTATATTTTTTCTTTACGACCATTACTGAATGCAATAACTCCAAAATAATTTTTGATAATAGAATGTAAAAATTCTCGCTCTTGAGTTGGAATATTCTGAAACACTTGCTTCTTATGCGTTTTGCGAGTATTTTCATTCCATAACAAGATACGGAATGAATATTCTGTAATTGATCTAAACGACATAGGTTGCCATGAATTTCGAAACTGTCAATGTATGAGTGAAAAATCGAATGAATCAGATATGGAACTGGATAATACTTCACCTGAAATTACAAATATTGCGAATAGTATTTTTGGTCGTGGAGAAAATATAGTCTGCTACTCGGTTAGAATGAAAATTCGATACTCGTGGTTCCACACGCTCGCTACGCTCGCGTTCGGAATCTTCCACTCGGATCAAATTTTCATTCCAACCTCCTTACAGAATCTATTCTAAAACTCAACTTCCGAACTTTTTACTAATAAGTTGTTACATTTAAGTTTAGTTTAAATAATAATAATATACTGTAAACATTGTAAATTGCGTGAATATAACAGAAACAGCCCTTCACCGATAATATATCGTATAATCTCCTGTGCTTTTAAGTTAACATTAATAAAACAAGTTGGCAATGATGTTTTGCTAGGTCGGACCGACTTTCTCTAAAGCATAATAATGTTTTTTCAAGGGATTATGTGTAGGTACAGAAATGTTAATCTAGATTTTAATGAGAACGGCAATTCTTTTTTGTCATTTGTTGGAAGATGGATGGGGACCTATATCAGACCGAGTACAAGGGATAATCTAAAGGATTTTACATTTTGTGTAGGTGGGTTCGTATATACCTACCTACATAGAAATAATAAATTAAAATTAACAATGTCTTTTTATCAACAGATAAAAGGTTTTTGGGGCGCTTTACCTAATTTTTTTGAGCATTAAAAGCTTCCATAGACAAAAACATATTTATCTGTTTACTTATATAAAATATATCTTCGTAATCACTATTGATTTTAATATATTTAGATTAGGTTGGGTTAGAGTGGCAGACCTTTGGCTCTGACCAAACAGTCTCACATAGTCCTATTAGGTCCGTCCGTTATGATATCTACCACACGTTTATCAGATCACTGATGGTTAGTGCGCCGTACACCGCAGAAGATTTTAACAACTCATTCAAATCAGCCACTAGTATTCAGAAACCTGCTCAGTCGTCCAAGTTGTAAGTTGCTCAGTTCCTCCAGGCTATTGAAGAATGGTTCACCCAGGGCAGTGAACCTTCTTCTTGCGAGGCCAGAGCATTCACACAGAAAATGTTGAAAACTTTCTTGCTCTTCCTCATCTCTGCAACTTCTGCAGAAGTCGTTAGTGGGTATTTGCATTCGTTCGGCATGTCTACCGAAGAAGCAATGTCCGGTAACAACCGCAGTAATATTTCTCACGTCTTTACGACTGTGTCTCAATACCTCTGCGGTTCTTTTTTCATCAAGTGTGGGCCACAGTTATCTGGATGTACTACATGTTTGTCCATCTGTTCTGTGCAAACTGCTTATTTTTATATTTGCTGCGTCAAGTAATGAATAAAAACAATCTCATACTTATTTACACTTTGGTACTAAACCTATTAATATTAAAAAACAAATAAAGATTTTCCTTTCATTTCGTCAGATCCATCCCTAGACGCGTTTCGCCGTATCATAGCTTATCAGTAGAGCTACGATCTAACTAGAAAAAGGAACAACTCAAAACTGCTTTAGCATTATTTGGAATACTAACAATTAACAATGGTTAAATAAATAATAATTTATAAATAAACAAAAGTAAAAAAATAATGCCTCTTAAATACATTATCTGTAAATTTCCATTTACAGGCCAAGTAGAAAACTGCATTAGTCAAAGTGTCAAAATGTCTTAAAAGCATCAGAACATATATAAGTTAAAAAATCATGTTTTTTTATTATCTTTTAGTCACAGACAGAAGCTGCAGCTATGCTGTAACAATAACCATATGCATTTTCGAAGGTTACCATTAAAATAAAATAACATTAGACTATTGGTATCACAAATTTAATTATCTTTAAAGGTTTACTGCTGGTATATAAACATGAGATTATTTTAATAGCGACTGTTAACGCTTTAATATTAGACCAATTAATTTACCGCCGCAAATTCCTATTAGTTTTAGGACTATTAGTCTCGGAACTTTACACAGTAGTTCTATCTCTATTAATTACTTATCTTTGTTTTGAGAGTTTTTATTCCGATTTAAATTCATTCAGGAATGAAAATTCAACTACAAAAGAAATGTATCTAAAATGATCTCATTAATTTAAAAATATTAGTAAATAAAAATGGCCACACTAAGAAATGCGAATGGTTCAAAGGGCCCAACAAGCAAGCATTGTGCCGGTTACTAGTCTAGCAGGCGAGAAGGAGAAAGCTAAATTTGTTCTTTGATCTATGTCGGCTTCTTGGTATGCCAGATTTATTTAAACAGGTTTTTTAGGATCTTTTTTGATATGTTAAAATATCTATTTTAAGACTATTTACTAGAGTTAATAACTACTAATTATTATTTTGAGAACGCATACCGTGGCCGTGTTTTTTTTGGTTAGTTACCCTCCCCCTCTCCGCCTGAAATGGGCAATAGACCCGAACAAACCCGAACATCAAATTACCTTTTAACAAAAAAAGCGTACGAGGTAAATATGACTGTGATGTTTATTTGTATATGAGTTTTTAAAATATGCTGTCGTTTGTTTGTTGACCGGTATCAGTGTTATGTTTTGATTGTCTAGTGACTAAGTTTCGGACCTGCTAGCCCTGATGGTCGTTTTTTTTACCGACTGGAGATTAGATATGATTTTGTTATTCAACAGTAATAAAAATAATAAAAAGCTATTTAACTGAATGTGTTGGAAATGGGTTTTCTTTACAACAATAGTATAATATTCAATAAAATAAACATATAAGGGTAGCTGTTATTCACCGGGATAAAGATTATGATACGAGCCATAGGGTAGTTTCATTAACTTAATCATTTTATTGTGCAATTGGTGTTAGTATATAACTATACTTTATCCACAAATATAAAATAATTGTAGTAGAATCATCTATAAACATCTGTAATTTCGGGTTGCACAAAGAATTATTTAACCGGCAAGTTTAACTGTGACATAAATGACTTTGACAGGCATATACTCACATTCAAAGGTGCGTGATTAGGAAATTAAAAATTAAGGTAACCGGACCAGTATGATTGTGAGAAAATTATGTCTGTCAATGTTACGTCTGTCACAGTCAAACTTGCCGGTTAAATAATTATTAATAAAATTCCTTGTGCAACCCGACATAAGACCATAGAATAGTGATTTCATTATTTACTAGTACATAATGAATATTATTAAGCAAACCCATGTATAATGAACAATTAATACAAAAGTCCTGATCAGGGGCGGACTGGAATCATTTGGCCCCTGTGGCTACATGGCCTCTATGGCCCCAACCCTCATTATTTTTGCTATGGTGGCAATTTCATCAGCTAGCGGATTTTATAGCGAATAAATATTAACGTATACAGAAATAATTTTAAAGCTTATTTGAAATCTAGGTAGCATAAACAAAGTTTAAAATAAGTTAATATAATAAAGATGTAGTAATAGAGTATCTACGGTAAAAGGCAGTAATGAACAACATGGAAGAATGTCTTTATTTATGAAAAACATTTTAAATTATAAAATTGAAAAATATTTCAAAGTTAAATAAATAGAAAAGACAAAACAACACCCAACAAAAATGAACGTAACTCAATAAACCAAAAAAATTGTTGTTTTAATGTTTGGACCAATTGGCCCCCAAAGGCCTTCTGGCCTCGGTGGCGATGGCCACCCGGCCACCTGCTTCAGTCTGCCACTTGTCGTGATATTGGAGAACATGGTTGCGGTCACCTTAGACACTTAAAAATAATTTCCAGCGATTTCTCTTGATCACTTTTGTTGAAAATTTGTTTTTCACTAGCTGGACGGTAAACGCTTTGCGAGATACAGCCGACATCCCTTTTTACTTGTAGAGATATTGTGCGAATTTATTTATCGGTAAATGTATGTGTACCTACATACTAAATAAATTATGTCATTGTTGGAAAATTGTTTGTTTAATCTAACTTGTAACAACTTTTTATAATACTTTAATCTTTATATTTTATATTATTCTAAATTTATTTTGAGAAAAATAATGTTGTTCCCACATACTTAACAATGAAAAAAATATACGTTTAAAATTCAATAATAATAGCAACGACTATTTTTGGACTTAATTCTTTGCTTTCACATTTTGAGCAGGTATATTTTCTTGGGATATTGATATTCATAATTCATAACTTGGTAATCTTTTAAAAGCTTCCAATATCTCTGATTTTATTGAATTTTTTATATTATACAATATATAATACAAGATTTTTTTTTTTAGTTTTATGAGAATGTCTCACAATGCGAATGATGTAAGCCTAAAAAACAAATAAAACATATTTTCGAACTTAAGCGGTTCAGGTTTTGACAAGTTGGTAATCTTATAAAAGCCGACGTGAGGATCAACGCTATTTTTCTGTTTTTATACACAAATATTTTTCATTTTTGCTAAACATTAGGGTAGTCCGAAAAAGGCAGACAATTTTTTGTTATTTAATTTTTTAAATTGAATTATATTTGAAATGACATACTACCGGGTGATGCATCGTGGTTGGAAACATGAGAAATCCCATTAAAGTTTTAGACTGTCCAAATATTTACTCTCCTGTTTATTTTATAGCTGGGTTGTAGAGAGACTTTTTTAAGATCTCTGTGTGGTAAGCAGGCCCGCGCCTAGCACTTTTGGCGCAAATTTAAAATAACGCCCCAAATTCGTTCAACGTTCATATGTGAGTACAGATACGGGTTAAGTTAGGTATTATTATCCACTATTGAATTGAACAATAATTTTAAAAAGTATATTCATAAATTTATTTTTATATTTTACAAGTACAAGCCATACAAGTATTTTCTCATTGAGATACATAACATAATTATAAACTTATAGAAAACAGAAATATATTCTAACAGTATTACAACTCAAAATTTTTGTATTTTAGTTTCAAATGTAATATATGATACAAAAGCACAAGAAATAAAAAAAATATTTAAAACATAAAAAATACTCGTTTATATATCACAGGACGAAACTGATCGACAAATAAAAACAAAACAATATATTATTTTAATAATGCAACATGTCACCTTTTTAAGGTTAATATCGAGGTATTAGGTATTGTTATTAATATTTTAGCTAAGTGAATTGAGCTTTTCGTGCTTTAATTTTATTCGATCGAATAAATGCTATTATTGCGTACTCTCATTTGGAAAATATATTATTTTCGAGAAATTCGGTTCCCTCGTCTCAAAGAGAAAAAATAAAATAATAAACAAATAAAAAACAATGTAATAGCTAGCAATTCCTTACTGTTTTTTTTTATCATTATAAATTTTGTTTTGACAATGTTGTTTGTTGCTTTATCTTTTTTTTACTTTTGAGTTTTAAGGCTTTTCGGCGCCTTCGGCGCCGTCGTGCACCACACAACTTTGCCCTTATGTACGGCGCGGGCCTGGTGGTAAGTGCACACGCGGAATTTGAACAATTTTGGACAACCCAATCTTAACGTATTTGAGTAGGATTGCGGTAAGTTTTCACTGAAATTTAACAGGTGATGCTGCGGACACCAGCATTGATTGGAAGTGTCTACCTGTGATTTGTCATTGTCACATGTAATTTAAAAGTATTTTATCTGATATATTTTCTTTGTTTCCCTGATAGATCAATTTCTACCAAGTCGACAATGCAAAAAGTTATTACGAAGTTTGAGTTCAAAGGCACTGTAATAAACAACTGCAAATGTGCGGCAAATAATCATGAGAGGGCATTTATATAACATTTTCTTCATAAAAGTGTTAAGCAAACTAAAGACTGTTTGGAAGAGAAATGTATGCACTTTCACCAATCATATTTAGTTGTCCATAATAGTTCTCAAAAAAAATGCTAGAGGGCGCAATTTGTAATAATAACACATTTTTTGATTTTACTCCGAAAAAATAAATCATACGGTATAATTATGATACCATATTCGAAAAGAAGATTAAATTTGCTAGAACAAATATTAAAACCGCAGCTCGATATCTCCGTTCGTTTCAGCGTTATCGCCAATAGAATAATTTTTAAAAATAAGCGATTATATATTTTTTAGAAAAAAAGTGGGACGCCACTGATATTTTTTCATGTGGATATTATTTCTGATTAGCCTGGTTAATTCTGCATAAAAATGGTCTTCTGCGTTTTTCTCCTCAGGCACACGGTTCTTAATTAAAATAAGTAAATTAAATTAGACAGGCGGAAGTGAAGGTGGTCATTTCCAACAATTTTTATAAAACTAAATTTTTCATTATCAATGTTAATAATGATAATAGTAAATAGTAGAGCTAATTTATCTTAATTAAGAACGGTGTGCCAGAGGAGAAAAACGCAAGAGACAATTTTAATGCAGAATTGACCAGGCTAATCAAAAATAATATCTACATGAAAAAATATCAGTGGCGTCCCACTTTTTTACTAAAAAATATATAATCGCTTAGTTTTAAAAATTATTCTATTGGCGATAATGCTGAACGAACGGAGATATCGAGTTGCGGTTTTAATATTTGTTCTAGCAAATTTATTCTACTTTTCGATTATGGGATCATAATTATACCGTATGATTTATTTTTTCGGAGTAAATTCAAAAAATGTGTTATTATTACAAATTGCGCCCTATAGCATTTTTTTTGAGAACTATTATGGACAACTAAATACGATTGGTGAAAGTGCATACATTTCTCTTCCAAACAGTCTTTAGTTTGCTAAAATCGGATAAGTCGTTTATAAGTTACAGCGATTTAACTGATTACACATTCAACCGCTTCCCCCCCCCCCCCCCCCCCCTTTTATTAAAGTCGGTACGCCAATGAGCATAAGACCAAAATGATCCATAATTGTCCAAGCTTTTCAATGGTGTTATCAAAGATATACCTTAATGTGGAATTTTCGGAGATATGTACACTTTTAAAATTTACTTTTCAATTACGCCCTCTTACGGCAAAATGCGGAACTTAAAAATTATTTCCTGGATTTTCTCATGACCACTTTAGTTATAATATTTTTTTTCCTGAGTTTCTATGCCCAGTAGTTTCCGAGATACGGCCGAGAGCCATTCTTAGTGGGACAACCGGTACTCTTTGAATATTATTAACACGGAGGATCTAAATGTAAAGACCTAAAGATGACCTAATATAGGTCGAAACGTCGACTAAAAATAATTTGATCGTCTAAGGTTTATCATTGACCAGTATCCAACAAACTCTACAACGATAAAATGATTATATTTAAATTCAATGCGTTGCTTTTACAGTTTAAATATACCTTTCTAGGGTATTGATATTCAGGTCCTAATAACTTGGTAATCTCATAAAAGCTTTAGAGATCTCTGATTTTCTTGAATTTTTTATACGCTTCGTACCTAATCGTACGTGAAAATCCGTTTTAACACAATCTCCACCTCCTAGGTAATGGGATGGAAAGCAGATTAAAAAGATAAGGAAAACTCGGATATAGGGATATAAGGATATAAAAATATACTACATTTTCCCACATTGTAAGAGCGCGTATTCATATATGGAACGGTTGCGGACAAAAGGAAAGGAAATTATAATTTTAATAATATTTTTCAAACATGTTTATTAAACGTTTATAGTTTATTATCATTATTAATTTTTATTTAAATACATGGTAAACATACTTAGCTTAATACATTGGACATCGCACAGTGTGACGGATCGGCAATTTAGCGGGACGAAATTATTTCCATAAATAATTTATATATTTTTTTACGTCATATTGTTGATAGTGTATGTTAAAATCTGTTTTAATGGTTATTTACGTATCAAGAGTGCCTTCTTTAACCATATAATATGACGGAAAAAGCTTGAGACTTATCTTGTTGACCTGTTCTCTTATCACATTATATTGATGTGTTGAAAGATCAGCGTCGATCATTAGTGCAAGAGCTTTATCATCTGACAATGTTTTAGTATTATATTTTTTTAAGTCCCTACTTTTTTAAATTTGGGTGCCACGAGCGGGCGATGCTTGTGACAGTTCCTACTATTACTGCGGAATCTCTTTTCCCCACTTCACAGCTTCATCTCAGCAGCCTTGGATAGTTCTTTCATATTTTTCGATTTCATTAAACTCGTTAGCTTTCTCTTTTTTGTCTTTTCAGAACACTTTTGAAATTACTTTGATGGTCTGTCCAAAACAGAAAGAACTGATCGGTAATTATTCCACTAAGCCAATGAAAATTAATATTTACAAATCTGTTGTGGTTTCGGTAACTTTTGCTTCACTTTAAAGCCATTTGTTGGCATATACTTCTTAAGGAAGTCTTTAAAACATCTTCGGAAAATATGCCTTGACCAAATTTCCCAACGACAAAGTCATAAACTGCATCATAGCGCTCTACCTTTTTTTGGTTCATCCAAATTTCCAAAATTTCGTGCCGGAAAATTGTGGGAACTATTCTGGAAAAAAATGAAATTTTTCCTAGAGACGCAAACAAACGCAAAAAAAATTATATATGGTCTTAAAGTAGAAAGTCTAACTAAAAGTTCGAGTAACAGTAGAAGTCCATATTTACCCATATAAGAAACTTTTAGTCTACGAAAAATTGATATTATACACAATTTGTGACATCATTACAGTATTTCCCAAAATTTGATATAACAAATTTCAACAACAAAAAAACCTACCTTTAGGAATTATTACACTTGATAATACATAAATGCCAAAATATCACACTAATAACAATCCACTCTGAAATAACTATCAGGAGTGACGGACTCGTTAATAGAGTCTAGATAAATTCCTACCTGCTGCCCTTTGGTTTTTCACGTAATTATGACCACGTTTTCGTACCTAACAATAAAAATGGTGCTAATCTGACCAAAATGAAATATTTTTATGCTAATTACACTGGTCAACAAAATTTAAGATTTTTTTTGTCCCACGAGCTGAAGTGGGTGTACTTGGTAGTACTTTTTAAACATATTTCATATAGGTTTTCAGAATTTTTCCATCACGCAGGGTTTTAAAGTGACAAAGCAATGAATTTTTGTGAACGTATATATTATAATATGGGTATAAGTTATGAAAAAATAAAGTACAAAGTGATATATTTACTTAGAAAATGTGGTCATATATGACTTTCGACTGTACTTTGCATCAGAAACATCTCTCTTCAGCGTCCAGCAATAGTCTGCCAACATAGCGGGGCTCCATTTGCCTTGGTATCTCTTCTCCATGTCCAGAATGTCCTGGTGAAATCGCTCGCCATGTTCGTCACTTACTGCTCCAAGGTTTTTCAGAAAAAAGTCCAAGTGTGAATGAAGAAAGTGTATTTTTAGACTCATGTTGCAACCCATGGCTTTATATGAGACCAATAAATTGTTAACATTCTCTACGTAATTTTCGGATTTACGATTTCCCAAGAAGCCGTTTCAAATGTCCTTGAAAGAAAACCATGCTGCTTTTTCAACTCCATTCAGAGCCTCACTAAAGTTTTCATCTCGAAGTAGCTCTCTGATCTGAGGTCCCACAAAAATACCTTCCTTTATCTTGGCATCACTGATTTTAGGGAACTTACTTCTCACATATGCAAACGCACTGTTCGGCAGTTTCATCGTCGCTCGGTGTCATATTTTGTGGGGGGTCAGGCACAGGTAATTCCGGACTGTGCGGCACTGGTCTCAGTGCAGATGGAATATGAGGATATTTAACAGTATGTTTGGATTTAGAAGTTATACCACTGATATTTGTAAGACAAAAATAGCAATCGGTAATATGGTCTGATGGTTCCCTCCAAATCATGGGAATAGCAAAAGGCATATGTCGTTTACCTTTTGCCCACGCTGTAAGAAGTCTGACACACGTAACACAGCAAATATGGGAAGCCCAGCTTTTGTCTTGATCGCCGACTTTACACTTGAAATACTGTTCATAGCATTTATTAACGAGAGGCGTGAAAGACCGTTTTTGAGATTTAAATGTCAATTCACCGCAGATGTAGCAAAAAGAGTTCGGGTGGTTTACACAATTTCTTGGCATTTTAACAGGTGAGTTACATTACAATAGCTTAAAATGCATCACAGCACATTCTTCAAAACGTTAAAAAAGTCTGCGTATATGTTCATTCACCGAGCTCTAGCCGATAACTAAAACAACAATAAATGTTATGTAGGACTCGGAACTGCTTGCAGGTCTCAACAAGCCAAGACATGTTCCGCGTGACACACAGAGCACACTTTGTTATTTCTAGTCACAACAAGTTATTGTTACAATACACAAATAATAAAATAGCAATGCCTGACACAAGTTTTTTGTTATATGACTCTTACAGTACAAACCTATGCGTGCATTTTATAGGTAAATAATCACATATACTGGAACATAAAAACTAAGGGTGATGGAGAAATTCTGAAAACATGATTGATTTCAGCATGCAAAATTATATTGAAATCAGACATTTTTGCGCTTGGGACAAAAATCTTGTTAACCAGTGTTATTTATTATCACCTAATTCCATGAACCTAAAATTTCCGACTTAAATCCCGCTAGATTCCCGATGCGTCATACTGTGCATTCGCTAAGTTTTTACATAAAACAGATTTATTGTGATGTATTTTTGATAACATTCTTCAATGTATTTATTGTGAGATATAAAACTTATTTTAAGTTCAAAAAATAACCTTTCAGCTAGTTTTAAAAGTTATCCCAACATCATAAGAGATGAGCAAAAAAATGTGCAAAAACGCACTGATAATGTTTAATTGGAATATTCCATTTCAGTCTCTAGGATCCGAACGCACTAAAATTTCCCATGCTAAATTGCGGTTTTTAAAATCGAATTACAAAAATCTAAGCAAGATTAAAAATTTTTGTTTGCTGGTATTTTTGTGGCAGTAAGAAAGTTACTTTCATATAGAAAAACAATCAAGGGACAAGTTATAAGCCAATGAAAATCCTAAAAAAAAAATACTAAAGTTGAAAATTGTAAAAATGATTGGAAATCATTTTATATTTAGTAAAAATAACTTTCTCGCTTTCTCCAATATCTTTAGAGTCCAAGTTTAAAAACCTTTTAAAAATACTCATGGACATGATTTGGTTCAAGATAATACAATATTTTTAATATAGTACCGGGTGTCCCACGGAGGTGGCTCGGGTTAATAACTCTTTTTTCCTACGAGCGTGCGCAAAGTAGTACTTTGCGCACGCATTTTTGTGTGCAAAGTTACACTTTTCCGCACCAGTGCGGATAAGACTTTTATCCGCACTGGGTGCGGAAAAGTAAAACTATTCAAAAATCTCCTTGGTAGGGAATATTTATATTTATTTTAGTAGCTGTAAACTATTTTATGGCAATGTGAGAAGCCGTTGCAAGAGTATTCTCTTTTATCTTTTAATCGTAATTCCCGATATTTGTATTTCAGCTTAAAACGAAAAAAACTGTATTTTTTAAGTACCTCGTATAGTGATAAATGATTATAATATTGCCAAGCAACAATAAATGTACATGTCGATTTTGACACATGATGTCAGATTTTTCCTCAGTTTCTATGTCCACAAGAATCTACAAACACCGACACTTTTATTTTTATCAAATCATAAAAAGGCTTAAACACTGTTAAATAAATTATCATATTTTTATTTTTGTTGTTATCTGATATGAAGCTCGTAGGAAAAATGTTGTTCCTAACAAGTGCGCAAAGTGCTTTTCCGCACGCAAGAACTTATCCGAACTCCGCTTCGCGTCGTTCGTCCAACTGTACTTGCGTGCGGAAAAGTATCACTTTGCGCACTTGTTAGGAAAATAACTATTTTATGATACAAAAATAAAAATTAGAGAATCTATTTAAGGCATAAAAACACATTTTATGACAATTAACTCTGTTTTTAAGGAATTCTGGTTTACCCGGAAACGGCATTAACTTTCGAGTTTTAAATGGGATACACTGTATGTTTAACTTGTTTAAAATTCTAAATGACATTTACGATGCAACAATGTACCTACCGTTTTTCACTTTTTTTAATGTCAAGGAAAAAAATAATTTCCAAATTTATGTTTTAATCTAGAGTGATTAAATTTAAGTTGCTTATTTTAGCCCTAGAAACTGGGAAAAAATTACACTTTGTTGTTTTGACTCCTAATCTTCTCGTTATACTAAATTTAATTTTAAAATTTCGTTCACTATTTCATTTTTTAATATCAACAGGGTGACTCATATGATTAAGGACAAACGCATTTTCTTTACCAATAATTTGGTATTTTGTAATTAAGGTTTAATTAGACCTACTACTAAATATATTTACAGAAACAGTTAGCCTCCAGTGGTATTGGATTTTTGTTAAATACTAAAAAGCCATTAGTAGGCCTTGACTAAAATGACGCTAATGTAATGCATGGTCGTCTAGAATTGCCATATGTTGCCGATTGTTGTACTTCAAATGCGAGAAGCTGCTTTCTCATTTAATCCTAATAGTAGCGTATTGCTGAAAAATTATGAAGGCATAACAGCCAGAAGCCTCATTAACGATTTTTAGATTGTAAAGAAAATATCAAATAAACTGCTGGACAATTGCTTTTAAGCAAGAAAAATTTCGCCTAAATTTAGCAGTTAATATTTTCTGAAACAGATATGATATCGACCTACGATTTTGATTGGTTGATAGATTTATCCCTTGAGAAACAATTGTCAATATTGGATTTTCTTTAACTGTCAGAAAATTTTATATACAGGGTGTTAAAGAAGACGATAATTTTTGTTCCAATTTTAATGGCCTGTAACTTTCACAATAATGTTTTTAAATTTTATCACTCTACGTCAATTGAATCACTTGTTTATAGCAAAGAAAGTAATTTGTCAAATTTTTAATATCTTCTATATTTTAAGAAATACCGATTTTTTTGGAAAACCTTTTTTTTTTTTTTTTTTTTTTTATGATAAAACACCTGCACTGTAGGAAAAATCCTTTAAGGCGCTCTGGGAGCGGTGCGAGTGCGAAAAAAGCGATTAACGTTGGTCTTGAAACGTTGAAGATTGTATTCATTGGGAAACACGACCTCAGGAAGATCATTCCACAAAGATGACGTTCTCCAGATGAAAGAATTCTTGAACAATGAAGTTCGAGGAGTACTAAGCTGAACAACATATGGATGAGCGGCAGTGGTTTGCCGTGTTGCTGTGTTGCTTTGTTTTAACTTTTTAACCCTGTGCGATGTATCGTCCAAACTTTGCGAGTGAAAAGCTTGATTATGTTCAGTAACAATAGTTGTACCTAAATTTTATGATGTACAGTGGCGAATTTCTAAACACCTATATGTCTATGGTTTATGAGTATCTCACAATTTTTCACGATTGTTTTATATTAATCATAATCATAATCATAATCATAATTTATTCATGCTACAGTTACATCCAACTTACACACGTCACACACATATTAGAAAGTACTCCCCCTAGATTAGGTCAATTTTTTCTTATTTTTTAGTTTTTCATTTCGCACTACAGGTATATTATACAGTGTGTTTACAAAATTTTAACAAAGATAATTTTTTTAATTTAATTTTTGGAAAAAATGTATTTATTAATTTCTAACTTTCTAACACTATACTCATAAATCATAGACATATAGGTGTTTATAAGTACGCCACTGTACATCATAACATTTAGATACAACTATTGTTACTGAACCTAATCAAGCTTTTCATAAGATATAAGAATCACTCTCAAAGTTTGCACGATACAACGCACAGTGAGATCTAGCTACAAATAAGTTAAAATAAAGCAAGGTTTTCCAGAAAAATCGGTATTTCTTAAAATATAGCAGATATCAAAAATTTGACAAATTTCTTGCTTTGCTATGAACCAGTGATTCAATTGACGTAGAGAGATAAAATTTAAAAATATTATTGTGAAAGTTACACGCAATTAAAATTGGAACAAAAATCATCGTCTTATTTAACACCCTCTATATAAAATTTTCTGACAGTTAAAGAAAATCCAATTTTGTCAATTGTTTCTCAAGGGATAAATCTATCAACCATTTAACTGTAGGTCGATATCATATTTGATAAAGAAAATATTAACTGTTAAATTTAGGCGAAATTTTTCTTGCTCGAAAGCAATTGTCCAGCAGTTTAGTTGGAAAATAGCAAATACGGGCTTACGTTCTATTTGAAAATATATTTGCTTGCTGTAAATTAAAAGTTATTATTTAATATTAAGAAAATGTTAAGGAGGATAAGAATTACTGAGGAGGATTAGCCTCCCTTGCCTCCTTCGAGGAGCCGCCCCTGCTTTCCACGCCTTCGTAACAATCGCCTTCTTTACGAACTGAAATAATATATAATATTTTTTAAAAGTAACATCACTTCTTAGAACAAAACAAAAAATAATAAATTAAATAAAGTAGCAAAAACTAGAGCAGAAAACCCAAATAAAGTGAACTAATTTAGGACGTTAATGAAGAGCAGAATAAGAATACACTTCCAGATCATTAGGTGCCACTCGGTCGAGATTTAAGGGGAAACTTTTTTCTGGTTTCTTTTAGTCGAGTTACGACAAGAACAGCCACTTTCTTTAAAGGTTAATAGCTCTATAAAAGCGCTACGATTACACTTACCTACTTTCACTGTCAAATAAATTAAGGGAGAGCAGAAAAAGTTAGACACATTGTAATTAACTTTTTAATGCCTTTTTTTTATTCGATAAATTCCTTTCTTTTTCGCTTAAGACGATTGAAGTTTATTTTCAAAGGGCTAATTTATTCAACTTTTATGTTTTTCGCTGGGATTGAATTTTTTTAAGAAATTCCCGTTATATAATGGGTTCCACTGATATATCAAAATAAAAGAAATACATTATTTAGCACATTAACGATGTACACAATTTTACAAAATTTCTTATGAATTTGTTGTCTTGATAATCATATATTTAAATACTTAAAACTAATAAAAGAAACATATTTTCTCTTTAGAAGTCACTTTTCACTTTTTGGAAGGGCAATGGTTTACAGAGATTGTTCAAAAAACGTAATAACAATAAACAATTAAAATTAAACAATTAAGATGTTTTTTCAATTAACCATTGAAACTTTGTTTAAAATAAATAATTCAATAAATAATCAAGGAAAGATGCATTAAATATAAATTTAAAAATTCTTCCAACAAGGAAGATTTCAATTCAAAATACCTAATTCTATAAATTATTTAATGTTTTTATAAAAAAAAGTCAAATACTCATGATGGGATTTGAACCTGTGACCTTTCGATCTGTAATCCAACGCTCTAGTCTCTACGCTATGGCAACACATAACAATTTTATGTTTAATATATGACATTTTCTTCAGCGGGGCTTGTTTTGACTGGTAATAGTTTTTTAAGTATATTCTTAACTTTTTTATAATTTCAGATTGAGTATTTTCACACTCTAATTCGAAATCACTCGAAAAATACATGATAAATAAATAATAGTATGCCTTGTATTTCCACTCTAGAGTTGAAATATTTTTTTCAACTCTAGAGTTGAAATATTTTTTTTCACAAATCAAAGGTTTTTTTAATAACAATTCTTTGTGGTCGTAGGAAAAATAGTGTACATTACTCGTGTGAAAGTGATTATTCTAAAACTCGGAGAATTTCCGCACTCGGCTAACGCCTCGTGCTAAATATCTCCTCGTTTGAGAAGTATCACTTTCATCACTTGTTATGTAATATACTATACAAGACCCAGCTTACTCTGTCTACCCTCATAAAATATTAGTTATATTGTGTAAAAGTATTTAGAAATATTTTAATTTTAACATCCAATAAATGTTTTATTTAAAGTTAAATAAAATGGTGCTATTACATAAGCCTATTTAAAATTTAAAAAAAAAACATCAATAATATTCCATATTGCCTCTAACTGCCACCGAGCAATTTATCATCCGATAAGCCGGTGTACACAATTTATTTTCTAAAAATTTGTTGCTGTATATTTAACAAGGTTTTATAGAAAAATCTGGAAATATGTGTGTAATAAACGTTTTACACTGAAAAATTATTATGAAATATTAAATTCAATCTCCAAAGTTATTTATATGCATAGAGTTTAATAAACCAAACAATAAAATTTCGAAATTTTATTCAAAAGTTAATCTGCTAAAAAATTTACTTTTTTAAATAATTTTAATCAAATTAGTTTCTAGAGTTAACAAAAAAAAGGGCATTCTATGTATCAAAGAAACAGTGGCGATCGGTAGCATGAGGTAATAACTGGGTGCATCAGGACATTTAATTTGATTTAAGCTTTAAAATAAAATGGTTTTTCTTCAAACGTCATACCTATAAGTGATAACTTATGTGACATATATCAATGACATTAAATGTCATTTATATGACTAGGAATATAAGTACTTATACTCCTAGGCGTATAAATACAGTATATTGAAATATTTGTTTTGATAGATGCCAAATAAGTACGTATTCATGATAACAATATTAAAAAGGGAATATTCCGTGAAATAAGTTAAATATTCAATCTTGTTATCTTCATTGAAAATTCGTTTTCTTTTATTTAATTTATAATATGATGCACGTTTGAAGAAAAAATAGTATATGATATTCGGAGAATAAGATACTTTATGTGCTTCGCATGGATTGTGACAAGTGTAAAGTCGTTTTTGCTATCCGTATTTATTCCTATCTATTTATTTAGCTAACCCATTGCTCACGTCCCTTATGCGTGATTTACTGCATGCGACTATAGGACGAAAAGTACTTTTCCAACGGTATCTCGGGCGCCACATCTTGAATTTATGTGGTAAGAGGCCCACAATGCCTTCGGATAGCTTTTAGACAGTGGAGAAAATAATCCAGGCGTTCAACTGCATATGCATGGTGCGAAGGAAAAATAAATAAAACAATCGGTTTAAAAACAGTTTATATTAAAAGATTCTTACAATAAAACATGCCCCATTTAGTAGCGGTTTTGAACTGAAATGAATTTACCAGTTAAAGAGCAAGAGGAGGATTGTATACGATCATCGGTACGCGACAATGTATCTTTTATTTATTAATTAGTCGCGGCTAAAATAAATGATTCCGGCGTTGGCGTGATTAGACGGTTTCGTGGTTCCATATTTGCAAGCGGTTCGGCGGTTGACTTAACGGTAGCGGTACGTTGGCGCAAACGGAAAAAGGATCTGCAAGTATCAGTGTAAAGGTTGAAACAGTGACGGACTTGCAGATATCAGTAAATGAAAGCGCCCTACTTAAGCTATCGGAAAAGAAACCCGTGGCTAAATTACTTACAAAAATAGATGTGGCCGGAAATACGTTGAGTGGTATTGGTAAAAAGTTCCAGAAGAGAACAAAAACGACTAGTAGTTTAGTAGCGGTTAAAATAGTATGCCGGTTTTGCGGCGCTTGCGTGTTTATAATATATGGATCTCGCGGAATTACACGTTCTGGCGGTTCAACAGTGTTTGAATGAAAATTGTAAATGTGAGTTTTGTATGTATCGAACAGAGATAGGTGTGTGAGAGAGATGGATACCTTTGAGAGTGCTGCAGTAGTTCGGAGTTGCACAAAGAACGGAGATAATACATTAATGAATTTAGCCCGGTGTGTAAAACAAATGAAACGAGACAGAGCTACCTGATCAATTGTTTTCTAAGCAGCCCGGTATCGCATATGGGATAATTATCATACCGGTCGTTGTGTGTGTTGAAGAGAGAGAGGTATAACCGTGTAAGTGTAATATGTATAGATCGTTATATAGGTTAGAGCGAAACAGAACTACCTGGTCAATGGTTTTCCAAGCAGCCCGTTATCGCATATGGGATAATTATCATACCGGTCGTTGTGTGGGTTGAAAAGAGAAAGGTATAAAGGTGTAAGTGTAATATAATATGGATCGTTATATAGGTTAGAACGAAACAGAACTACCTGATCAATGGTTTTCCAAGCAGTCCGGTATCGTATACATGTATTATGTATATATAAAGTTAAGAACGGATACGTAAACAACCCTGCAAAAATTATGTAACTTCGTTACACAAGCTTTCCACACTCAGCACATAAAGTAACTCTTATTCTCCTAATATCATAATCTACTATATTATTTAAAATTCAAGTTATTAAGCGATTTAATAATGCTCGAGCCTGGTTTTATCATACTTTCTTGAGCGCTAGATTTTTGGGGTTAGGTCAATAAATCTTTTTTTTTCTAGTCGAGATCTCCCCATCATATCTGGAAGTGACAACGGGCTGTGATGTATAATTTAAGTAACAGTTTTTAAAACTTAAGGAGATGTAATATTTTGGCTTTAGAGCTCTAGTCAATGTGAATATAAATTTAAAGATTTTTGCAGCTCTTGTCAGGCAAGAAAGAACTTTAGTAGAACGTAAAATGTAAATTTTTTAAATTTGCAGGGATGGCAAACCGTTATACATCTTTTTGTCATATTTTTTCAAAGAAATGTTTAATGTGGCCATAACCTGCCTGACGTAGTGATTAATAGGAAATAATCAACTAGGAAGTTTCACATTAATAGTCTTTATTTAAATCAATTAATGCCGATGCAGAAATTATTTGTAGCGTGCCAGTATTGGCATTTGGTTGCTATTGGTTTGAAATCTCTGATAAAAAATACCACAGTATAAATTATAACAGCCGTATTCACTAAAGGGTTCTAAATTTAAAACCGTCCTAAACTGACAGTTCTGGGTTTAAGATGACAAATTTTTTAATGTAAATATTTTTTTGATATTTCTTCAAATTCATAAAGAACAAACTTATACTAGTACGTACTGTGTTCTTTAATGGAATTAAAACTATATTTGCAATAACATTAAAGTCAAATTATTTATTGGTAAGACGATTTAATTTCAAAAAAAATTAAATCAACACAAAAGCGCCATACGGAATATAAAATAACTAAACATTACATAGATCTAAATATTTCGATGGTCTAAATTTTAAACCCCTTTAGTGAATAAGGGTGTAACAATTTATCACCTCATGTATAATAAATTCATTTTAGCCAAAATATACCAAGTTGTATTAGTATAATTATTGAGCCAACTTTAAATATAATTTTCTCTCAAAGACAGCACTAAATTTAAAATCTAATGCAAGACAAAAACGTTATTAGAAGTGATATTTGATGACAGCCGAACATCTGCAACTAATTTTTAAATATTAATTTCGGTGTGGTTAATAACTTTGAAACTAATGTTGCTTATTATTTTGAAATGAATATTTTTTGAACTGAACTAAACAAGTCTTGTTTTCATTACGTTTTAAGTCACAATCTTTATATATAAAAAATAAAAATATATAAATTTACGTTTATACCGGGTGACAACGAATGTTGTTACCCCCCCTTTTTTTTCCGTAGTTTTATTAATACAATATTTAAAACTTCAGGAGATTCTAAGTGTATATTTTTTTAGTTTTTAGTAAAGTCATACTTTTAAAATCACTTCCGGTTTGACCGGAAGTGGTATCAACTCTTTTATTTTAAATAGAAACCTATTATTTTTATTCGATATTTGAATTCTATGGCAAATTTCTTTTAAAATGACCTATCACACAGATCATTTGTTTTTACAATGGCTTCCAGGAAAAATGTTTAAGGAAATCCTTAGATGGCCATGGAATCGCTAATATAACATGACTTTTTGAGAGTGGGCCATGGAAGTTTTAAAGTGGTTTATTTTAACCTGTTTTATGTTAAACAAGTAGACTATGAAATATTCTGTGAAATGACAAAAGTGTTCGTAACAAAAATTGAAGAACTCATTTTTTTTTTTTTGAAATATGACATTTCTCGATATCTTTTCAATTTTAGCCACTTCTTTAAGTATAATATCATGCTTATGAAACATTTTTAAAAAGATAATTTAATAAGCTATTTTTTGGCCCTAAATGAATGGCTTGTTGCCATTTAAAAATATTGAGTAATTCTTTCTCATTGTTTAAAAAAATATGACATATCTAAAATATTTTTGACAGAAGTATCTTTCGCAAAGAATGTTATTGTTTAACATAAAACTGATTAAAATAGACCACTTTAAAACTTCCATGGCCCACTCTCAAAAAGTCATGTTATATTAGCGAGTCCATGGCCATCTAAGTATTTCCTTGAAAATTTTTCCTAGAAGCCATTTTAAAAACAAATGATAATGTGTGATATGTCATTTTAAAGGAAATTTGCCGTTTAATTCAAATATCGAAAAAAAATAATAGGTTTATATTTAAAATAATAGAGTTGATACCACTTCCGGTCAAACCGGAAGTGATTTAAAAATTATGGCTTTACTAAAAACTAACAAAATATACACTTAGAATCTCCTAAAATTTTAAAATTTGTATTATTAAAACTACGGAAAAAATAGGGGGGGTAACAACATTCGTTGTCACCCGGTATATTATATTTATTATCCAAAACGAACTGGTATGACATAAAAGTTCGTTTCGTATGTACCACAAGTATAAATAGATATATACCCTCGGGCGTCTTACGAACCCTCGGGCCAGAGGCCCTCGGCTTTGTAACAATGTCACCCTCAGGGCATAATCCTCTACTAAGTACCCTTGATACATAAATAAGTATTATGTTTCTTAGAAATCAAAGTATCAATTTTACAATTGTCTTTGTTTGTTATGCTGTATAATATTTTACAATTAACTAACACTTCCGCGGCATATTTCTGCTTTAAACCCATATTAACCATCTCCTGGTAACTTTAGGCAGAACATTGCTGTGGAAATAATTGTCCCAAGGATGTTTTTTTTGGAAATTATCGTGTCGGTAAAGTTACCAAGAGATGGATCTAGCGGACCTTAGGCCGTAAAAATAAAAACCAAAAAGAATCTGAGAATCTGATTTATATTAGGAAGTGTATTTTATAGATTTGCAATATTTTCTTTAGGCAATCGTGAGAAACATAATCAAATGCTTTACTATAATCAATGCAGCAAATACTGAGATATCGCCTTTTAACTTCTGCCTGTTTTATAATAACGGCATCGATTATATAAGCTGTTCCTTGCAACCCATAGCTTTCCTAATACAACCCTTTTGCTCACCAGCTAGCTAGTTGTTATTTATGCAGTGTGTGTATATTTTTGAGTACATGACCGATGTTAACAGTTTGTATACCACTGCAGGGCCATAGGCAGAGAGGGGGTGGCCAGGGCGAAGCCCTGGTAAAAAAATATTTAGCCCTGGTAAAAAAGATTTTGAAATAGAAAAAAATAAGTGTCAAAAATGTCTGCAAGTTATTTGATAAGTTTAATAAAATAAAATTAATTAAATCATTTCGTCATACGGGTAGAGTCCTGTCCTGCCCCTGTCTGTTCCGTTTTGCCTTTTTTAGAGCTATTTTAAATCAAAAAAAATATAACTTAATGCAATAAAATATTTTTACAACAAAAACAATTAGGTATTTATTTTTTAAGAAAAAAAATTATAGTAAACATTTTAATTGAAATATTTTTTATTGAAGAAGTGTGATGATTTATAATGAAAAAATTGTGCGGGAAGAAACGAGAATGCCTTATTATGAATACACAAAACGGCACTTAAGAAAGAGTATTTCAAAATCTAAGAATTTGCACCAAAAACTGCTTCTAGATTTACGCTCCAAAAATACATGATTTCTGAAAAATTATCAATTTTGGCGTGGAGAGCGATATTTACTTATTTTTAATTATGAAAAATCGAGCCCGAAAATTGCGTGTTAGAGTCATACATACGTCTTTTAAAATTTTGGATTGACACTAATATTCATATTATTTACAAATATAAAAAATGTTTTTTTTTTAAATAAAGAGCCAGCTAGGAAAATCAAAAAAAAAGTAAAAAAAACATTAAAAAAACATATTTTAATAATTTTGATGAAATTTGTTAGTACCTAGTTAGGTGAATTTTAAACGAACTTTGGGCGTGGCCCCGAAAATGTTTTCCGTCTTCTTCACTAGGTACAATATCATGAAATACATGTAGTCCCGACTGTCCCTTTCTCCAGAAAAAAATGTCCTACTTACGCCCATTCGCCCCCCCCCCCCCCATGAGCATATTTTCTGGCTACGCCACTGCTTATAATAAATATAATACATGCATATGAATGAAGCATGTCGGATGTCGGTCGTTCTAAAATGTAAAAAATTCTACAGCTTCCCTTAAAAATCAAATATCATTATATTTCAACGTGAGAATATGGGCCCTGGTAAGGAATCGAATAGCCCTATCAAAAATTTGGTTCTGGCTACGGAACTGCACCACTGACAGACAGGTGATTGGTCTGTAATTTTTTGAATCGTTCACCTGCCCTTTTTTTAAACAAAAGAAAGGTATTACCACTGGCAAGATGAGCTGGAAACTGTTCGGGGTTTAGGAGAGCCTTGTTAAAGCAGTTTGCAATTACAGGGTGTAAACTGGTAATAGTTTTAAGTTGTCTGGATCAACGTTAATTTAATCTATTTTGAGAAAATTAGAAACAGAAAAGTCTGATAACTTTATAATCCCTTATCTATGTCTAGATATTAAAAAATTGCATTGTTAATTTTTTAAGGTCATGCATTTCCAGTAGTCTCTTCTGAAATATGCTCATAAATTATGATATAAAAACGAATAAAATGTTTTTACGAGGAATTTTATTTCTCAATGGTCGATAAAATACGGGGTCATGGTAACCTGACGTCGCGACCTAACTTTTTACAGGCACAGGCATATCAACTTTTACTTATTTACGACTTTCTTGTTACATTTTTGACATTTATGATAACTGATAACTTATCCATGAAGGTAATTTATTTTAAAAAATAAATAACGTGGCGTGGATAAATGAATTTTTCTTAGTAATTTTTTGTAATGTTTTATACAGGTATTTTATACGATCAAAGAGTTATTTGTCCTATTTATATGCATAAGGTTTGCTTGAAAGCGATCCCTGGACAGAGAACATTGAAAGCCCAGATTTTTATAACTTCAAAGACATCAAAGCACCAAAGGTTTAAAAATTGAAAATTAAAGGGATCACTTTATTTGAAATGCTGCTGTCTACCTGGACGTAAAAAATATTTATTTTTATTATTTTTTTATATAATAATATTTCCAAAAATACAGCACTAGGAGGGTATTACATGGATCGTCACAATTAAATCTTATTTGTTGGCTTACTTTAAGCTTTCTGGTCTTTTAGACTTAAAATGTAGTTCACAAAAAGAGTCATTACATCCAGTTTGGCTCAATTTCGGTGGTGGCCATAGGCGCAGGTAAATCTTGTGCATTAAATTATGTATGATAACAAACCAAAGAAAAAAAAGATGATTTGATAAAGAAGGAACTATTAGCTATAGCAAATTTACACAAACATCGTTCTATGAAATATTCCAGGTATATCATTGCGAACTAAATTCTATAGAACTTATATGGGCGCAAGTGAAAGGATTTGTAGCAAGACACAACACGACATTTAAAATAAAAGACGTTAAGCCACTGTTTGATCAAGCCATTAAGGAAATGACATCAGAGAACTAGCGAAAAGCAGTCCATCATGTCATTAAAGAAGAGGAGAAAATGTAGGATCTTGACCAACTGATCGATCAGACCGTCGACGCCTTAATTTTAACGGCAAGAAGAGATAACAGTTCCTCAGATGACGAAGAATATTATGATTTTTTATAATTTAATTTCTGTATAATGTATTTTTTGTATTTTCTATTTTTTTATAATGTTTAATAAAAAATAAGTGTAGGTACGTAATACTATGTACATAATGCACGCCTTTCTCGCGCAATTTTAAGTGTTTCTGAATGGATAACAACAGGCAAAACCCTTAAATTAACCCAAACCAGGGTGGTACTAACTGCACTTGATGCAAATAAAGAATTTTGTAATATTGCCAAAAAAAATATTGCAAATATTCGTTGGGTTACTTTGTAGTCTGTAGTCCCTTGGCATACCTTATGAGCTTTTATTACTCTACACTCTACACCTTTCTGAAATAGACTTATAGAGTCGTACTCATGAGTCTGAATCCAGGAAAAGAATTGCATTGATTTAAAACATACTTTGTTGTAGTAATGCTTGTAATGTTTGGTTGATGTAACTCAAAGGCTGTCCTTACATGGGGAAACTTACAAGAAACTGTAGTAGCGTGGAGACTAGGAGACTGGGACTTTATCCAGCATGTAATTTGTGCGTAGAAAAGGATTTACTTAAAGAGTGAACTGTACGTAAAATAATTTTTACTAATATTGGAGTAGCAAAAAGTGATTTACCTAGTCATAACTTATTATAATGTAACATAACATATCAATGATTTTTTGGTAGTTTTGGACTTGCATTGTCTTTATTTGTTTTACATCACAACGTTTTAACTGGTAAGTATCTCCAGTCGTCTTCTGGTGAATGACGATGACGATGAATGAAGACGACTGGAGATACTTACCAGTTGAAACGTTGTGATGTAAAACAAATAAAGACAATGAAAGTCCAAAACTGTTTTATTATTCGAGAAACATCATTGTATTCAACCATCAGACATAACATACCAAGTATGATCAGGTTGATTACTCTAAAATTAAACTTTGCTGTCAATCCCACATTATAAATCGACCGATATTTTTACGATTTTAGAATTATTCTTCAGTTTAAACCATTGGTTCCCTAAGTGGTTCAGGTGGACCCCCAGGGGTTCACGAGAGACTCGATGGGGGTCTACGTTGGCGTGACAAAAAATGGGTGTTCACAATTCGTAAGCGGGGGTCCACGAAAATGTATCTGGTTTCGATAGTGAAGAACTAATATCTTGGCTTGACTTCACCTATCAATGTAGGCAGATAATATTTTAAGAAGTTCAGCGACCGTTACTTGTAAAAACTTCGGGAGTTTTCTAAATAAAATAAGTGAAAATTGATTGGTTTCTTGTGCTGTGAGTAGATGTCAAAAGAGTAAAGTTAGATGGAATCACTTTTTTGATTGGCCAACTTTACCTTTTTTACATCCACTCACAGCACAATCAATTAATTAACCTAATCAATTCACACTTTTTTTTCGAAAACTGTTAATTAGTGGTTGGAACTCAGCCGTAAAGAAAATTTCCATAGTTAGATCTGATCTTCACAGTTTTTGTCGGAATATGGTAGAAATGTAGCTGCAAGAGGTCCACCGGAACCAGCAAAATTTCTAAGGTGGTCTATGAGAAAAAAAAAAGTTTAGTTTAAACCTACGTTTAAACTTAGGTTTAGGAGAATTTTCGAAAATTGTGTGGTTCTTTAATTTTATCTAACTAATCTTTTTTTTATATTTTAGTTACAGCGTTATAGTTATTAATGATACTAGTTCGATATGAACACTATAATGAAACGTGTGCAACGTTAAACAACGAGGCGTTAGCCTAGTGGTTTAATTGTATAAGTTTCATTAACACAGTTCATATCGAACGTGTATCATTCAAAATTTAATCTACGACAGTGCAAATAGATTTTATTCGTCTAAGTTTCATTGATATCAGATAACGTTTTCGTAATTTTTAAAAATTTTAGGTGTCCATCAAAAAATATATAACAATTAGAAATGAAAAGTCCGTACAAAAACAGAGCAACAAGGATTTTTCACAAAAGAAAAAAGGGTTTGTCAATTTTCCACAAAAGAAAAAAAAGGCTTATTCGAGAATAAGCCGCGCATCCTACCGCTTGGCGCCACCGTCGGAATTTTTTCGTGGCGGGCTTTTTAAAATTCGCTTATTTAAATTATTACTGGTTATTTTCAAATATCGATAGCCTAATTCGAATACGACATAACCCACAAAATTTATTTTTTGATTAATATCAATAAATACCCTCACTTTCTACGTTGTGAAAATGTCGTAGACCACAATTAAATAATTGGTTAATAAAATGGTCTACGACATATTTTCACAATGTAGAAAATGAAGGAATTTATTGATATTAATAAAAAAATAAATTTTGTGGGTTACGTCGTATTCGAACTAGGCTATCGATATACAGTGTGTTGGCGGATGGAGTACAATAGGAAAAAATATATTATTGATTTTACGACATAAAGTAATTCTTTATAAAAACTTTTGCCTTTAGAGAAAATTAATTTGCAATATAAAATTTTTTGATCAGATGTACAGATGTTAAATAGGAAAATACTTCAAGAGAAAAGTGGGTGCGATTCAAGGATTTTAAGTCGATTTATTTTAAGCAGTGCTTTATATTGTAACATAAAGTCTAAATACAAATTCGAATGTTTTAAGACAGAATAATTTACATTTACATCTAATCCTAAATTTACTCAACAAACAGAAATTTTGGTAAAGGATGACTTCTAGTCGTAATCAAATCAATTTATCAATAAGAGAGTTTTCCCTATTGTTAACTCCATCCGCCGACACACTATATTTTAAATTTTTAAGGGAATTTTATTATTTTTTGTATGCTATATAAAGTATGTAGGTACTTACTGGAATAATCAATAATATAAATAATTTAATAGGCATGGAACTATGAAAACCATAAAGTAAGCATATGAAAACAAATATTTATTGCAAACATAAAAATCCATAAAATATTTATCTCAACAACATGAGAAACATATATAATAGGTATGCTTATAATTTCTGTTGACCTCACAGTAGTTTTAAGATTTTAAATAACTAAACCTAACTTTGGCATACAAAAATAAATAAGCCCTATATTACTTTATACAATTAAAAGGTACGTAACTAAGCTATCTAATTTTCAAAATTGAAAAAACTAAGAGAGAAATCCTACTTAAGATATTTTATACCTTAAATATCACTGTCACTATAATTCTATCATGGCCGCACCATACCGATAAACTTAACTATCGCGAAATTCACCTAGTACTATACACTTCGGAGATAATTTCCAATAATATGAAAATGTCTATAAGGGGGATTTTCTATATTATTGCAGAATGGATACTACTTCCAGTTAGAGGATAGCATTTACCTTTGAAGTGTATAGCGTTAGATTGGTACACTTGTTCACAGCATATAATCTGGAGTCTATCAGATATTTATGTCACTTTCAGATTCAGATTATATTTGGGTCGATACACTTGTTCACAGTGTAGAGTCATTATCAAGTATTAGGTCAGATGTTGGTATTCGTCACATTTGGGACACAACAAGGTGTAAAGTGGTCACAGCCAGGTGTAAAACGTCATCTTAATGGATAGTCACATACCTATTTTGGTATTCATCCCATTTGGGACACCATAAGTTGTAAAGTTGTCACAGCCAGGTGTAAAACATCATCTTAATGGATAGTCACAATCATATTTTGGTATTCAACCCATTTAGGACATCATAAGGTATAAAGTTGTCACAGCCAGGTGTAAAAAACGTCATCTTAATGGATAATTGCATGAAAATATAAAAAAAGAGATGGTTAGCTCAAATTTTCTATTCATAGTCATAAAATAAATTTATTAAGGTTGATTTCCGTATAATAAATTATTTATTTATATTATTAATAACTAATTTAGTTTACTTGTTTTACATTTTTTGATTTTACTGTCATGTCCTGGGGTGTTATTTTTTTTGGCATCTTATACTTATAAATATCAAGTCTAATGGTTTTATGGACTATTTGGTTAACAAGGTCATGATTAAAACAAAATTGTAATTGCAAAGTTGGTAAGTAATATGGCTTTAGGTAAAATAGTATTCCAATTGAGCCTTTTGAGTATGGGGTTCTTAAAGTGTGATCCCTCAAAGTGATCTTCACAAATTCTAAAAGTGTTGCAACTGGTGTCAGGGCTTAAGTTACAATTATCCTTTCACACTCTGAATCTCTCATCATCATTAAGGGGAAATGTAAAAAAATGCTTATTGACATGGTTAGGTTCAGTGGTGCACATATAGGCAATATTGCAATTCGGATATTTACAAGAATATCTTCTTTTAATTGCATGCGTCACGTATGCCATTTTAGTTCAGGGGTGAATAAAAAATTTATACACCCAGATAATTTAGAGCTTAAAAAATTTGGAAAAGAAATAATTTTTTTAAAAACTTACGGAGTATTAATATATTGGAAAACCCATATATCACTTGGCCATCGACCTCGTACAAAATTTAATTTGATTTTGGGACAGCGTTTTCAAGAAAAATATGCTAAAAACAACATAAAATGTAAAAATTTATCAAACATTTTAATAGCATAACCTTCAAAATTCAAATTGAAATAATTTGGTAACATACCTGTTATATGGGTTTGTATAATCCACCTAATTCTCGCTGTGATGACTGTAGGATAAATTAGAGAGCATAAAATACAAAATTTTTAATATTAAACATTAAATAAAAAATATACAAAAATATCGCCATCGGAAAAATAACGCTCTTAAACAACGAAGACATAGACTCTAAAATGGCGGCAAATGATAAAGCCTGGAAACATCGTTACATTCATGAAACGAACAAGAAGAGCAGTATACTTCCATCTTTGTCTAAATCCCGCAAGTGGCGACAAGTGGTAGGATGGCCGCACTAAGTAATTCCACAGCCCTCTAAACAAATTACGTGTTGCAAAGCGCCGGATTTAACTTTCACCCGGGTGGTGTCCATATTACTCGATATTATGGTAACCGCATTTTTGATTGTTTCAATTTCGATTTTGACAACGTCATTGTTGCCGTCTAATTTTCTATTGTATGCAAAGTGTTGGCCAAAAATAATTTAAATATGGGATATTCTGAATCCGATAGTGTCCCTTTGGATGTCGAAGATATCGCGCAAAGCGTAATAGATTCCCTACTTCCCGAAAAGTCAAGTCAGGTGTACGAACAGACCTACGCAAAATATGAAGATTGGTGTAATGGAAAAGGAATCAAAAACATCAGCAGCGAGATGGTGCAATGCAATCAGTTTTTCTAAGTAATAATAACAAATAAATAGTTTGCACCGACTTTATTTTTGTTTTTGTGTCTTAACATTTGGATGTTATTATGAATTCCTAATGGCACTGAGTGCTATTACGAAAAGTCATAATGATATCCAAATGATATTGCTAAATACGTCATAATGGCACTGTCGTAGATTATTATTTAAATTAAATATTCTATGAGATATTTATAATAACGACCATTTTATTAAAGTTGGCCAAATAAATTACAGATTCTTCAGCCAGCGTTAATTTTAAAAGGCGACGCGAGTACTTATACACAATAGTTTTTTACAACTGGCATTATTTTATTTAAATATCCTATATAGCCCCAGTAATCATTTTAAAGATAAAAAGATTAAAATGATATTTCTATTAATAATGGTAAGCCTGTTATCCCAGGGAGATTTATATTTTAATATTTTAACAGAAAGTGGAATTTGGTGGATATAAATGATGTCGAACCTATAAAGGGGATAAATAAATTTAGCAGGTTTATATGTTTCATTTATCAAATTTATATTAATAACTCTTTATTTACTCGTAATATTAATTTAATAAATTCCTAAAAATGCTTAGCGGCGCGGCCTGCAAATAAAGTTTTTAAAATTAAAAATAGTTATATCCTTCGCTGGAACCGCGGCAGTGGCTCAGTGGTTGAGTTACTGGCATTGGACGACCGTGGCGACCCAGGTTCGATTCCCGGAGTGGGCAAACGTACAATAAAAAAAGTATGTCCGAAATTCAGTGGATTTAAGAATGCAGTATGTCACTAGGGATTCCTAATAACGGAACCGAGAAGAGAGTCATGGACTGGACTTCTGGGGGAGAGGGGGTAAAAAGGATAACTAGTGCATACACGTGGTTCGGATTCCACGTTAAGCTGTAGGTCCCGTCTGGCTGACATTACCCAGGCGATAGGGGATAAAATGAGCCTCATATAGGCCTGGCTCTTTCGCCAACCCCATCAAAAAAAATCCTTTGCTGGAACTTAAGCCCAGTAACTCTTAAATGCTAGTTTAACGTTCCACCAATGGTACTACGAAGATTTGATATTTTCTGAATTAACTTCTAGCATGCTATGTTTTTAATGCAATTTTAATTTGAATTAGTGATCCAAAAGTTGGCTAATATTGTTAAAACGGTTGTAGTTGGAATCAAATTGCAAAAAGAAACAATATTTGTCCATTTCTCCAAGAAACCTGATAATATTTTGAATAAACAGAAACACAAATTCACAGTTTCAATAAACTGTTATTCGCCTTTATATACCCAATATTTTTAAAACAATTAAAAATATAACAAACTTCCTGCATGATCTGGGGTGCAATTTCTATGGGAGCACGAATCGATCCTCAAGAATCTTGCAAGCTTACATTACTGAAGTCGGTTTTTGGTTTATGGAGTGGCCAGCATATGGTCCGGACCTAAATCCGATCGAATATTTATGAGCTGAGCTAAAATGAAGAATTCGTGCCCAAACCTCGATCCCAGAACTTATTATCTCAGTAGACGAAGAGTGGCTTAATATCCCACAAGAAACCGTTATAATCTTGATTAGATGACTAATCGTATAAGAAAAGTTATTAGAGCAAGAGAGGGTCATACCCACTATAAATAGTATACTTAGTAAATTCAGATAATAATAGTTGATGTTTGTTTCATGCATTAATTTAAATTATTCATAAAAAGGATCATTTTGCATTTGTGTGGCAATAAATGCATGTATTGACATGAACTAAAAAACAAAGTGCAAGTGAATAGATGACTCTAAACGAAAAATGGTATTTTGAAATTACTTTGCAACTTGATTATACCACAGAGTGTTTTGAAATTAGGTAAAAAAAAACAACATTTCCTTGTATTACATGTCAAATAACCAATGTTAGTTAAATTTGTAAAAGTTAAGTTAAAACTGATAGTTGTACCGGCAGTTCTCTAAAAAAATCACTAAAATCTGACTAAAATAAAAAAGTTATCAAGCCTAAAACCTGATCAAAATTGTGTTAGGCCGCTTTTTGTGCACGCGAGAGTATTTTGTTTGCTGTAGTTTTTAATATTTCCTATTCAATAAATCGCACTTCTTGTCCATGTATGTATAAACAACAAAATATATTTGGCATTTTAAAAACATGTTTATAATTTTCCAACACACTTTATGTCAAAGCAAAAATTTTATATTGGTTTCAGAATATTAATTTCATGTTTTCATCCTACATGTTCGAAAACATATATGCAACCAAGCATATTATGCATTATCACCCGCATATTCTCCCCATTTTACTTCATGTTCAACAAGCCAAAAATAATTTCGGTCGGTCGTATAGCCTTCCGTCGAGTCCATACAGGCAGAAAATATCCGATAGAACGTCAAACCACGAATTCAGAATTCAGTCTGTTGACGGAAGATAATTTTTCGCTGTTCGGCTATTTTTTTGGTTCATTTTTATACAAGTTGCAATCAGTGGCATAACTAGTGGTGAAGGGGGCAAAGGGGAGTCTCCCCTTTCAGCATGTCTTTGTACTCTCTACACATCAGCATCAATTTCATTGTTTATAATCTATTTAAGTAAATCCGATCACGTTAAAATGTGTCGTGTTAAATTGCATTTATTCTTTGCCCGAATTAAAAAAAAAACTGAGCAAATTATTTTCTCATCAATGGAATATGGTATATATATAAGCGTAGGAAAATTATTTTTATACAGAAGAAAAATTCGAAGAAAAGATTTAAGCCAATGAAAACGATAAAAATAATAACTTAAATTCATTGTATTTAAAAAATAATTATTTAAAGTAAATAGCTATTTATACAATTAGTTACGAAATGAGTGTCTTTTAGGCACGCGACGTGAATTGTCCTACGAGGCGAAGCCGAGATCCCAGATTGTTTTAGTAAGCCATCATTAGATATAAGAAATATCTGGAAACCTTGGTTAGGTAGATGTAAACTTAAAATACCCCACACGAACTAAACGCATGAGTGCACCCATCTCAGTCATGCTTCAGTGCATCTGGCTAGTATAAATAGAGCTGTAATTACTTTACTTATTTAGTATTCACCTGAAGACGGCTGGAGATACTTACCAGTTGAAACGTTGTGATATAAAACAAATAAATACAATGCAAGTCCAAAACTATCCTATCAGTCATAATATATTGTATATCAAGAAATAAAATGAGTACATTCCCGGATAAGAATTTAAATTATTGGCCGATGCGATAGCCGTCTGCGAATGTACACATTTAATTTTTTTTATTAAATTGTTTTCTTGAAAATTATATATTTAAATATTATGTTTTTAAAAACACTTAAAAGTTTTAAATAAAGTAAATACTACTAATAGGATTTTGCCTTTTTGTACCAACTGGTATTTGTCTGTGTGATTTTGCTTAGTAATTAATCAGTCTTCCAATCCGACCATAGGAAATTTTTTTTAAAATTTTTGTTTAAAAGTAGAATAATTAAATTTTTTTATACTTTGGCATATTAAGAGTAAATCTAAAGAGGTTTTTATATTTTTCTGTACGATATGTTGGTATTTCTAAATTATTTTGATTTCTAATATTCAATTCATGTTGTGATTAATTCTATATTGAAGGTTTTCATATAGATAATCAGGTTTTTTTGTTGAAATTGTTTTATGAATAAAACAATTAATGTGAATATCGCGTTTAAATTTAAGTTTTATAATATTTTGTGACCTATTTATAGGTTTGAGCAATATGGTTATTTTATTTAGGGCTTATTGAAAATCTTAAGCAATTATTTTGTAATATTTGTAACTTTGGTTTGTCTTTAAAATTTATAGTCTTATGATAGATAACATCACCATAGTCTAAACCACTTAAAATAACTCAATTTACAAGCTTTAATTTTATATTAGTATCTAGGTAAATACAATTAAAATTATACACAATTTTAAGTTTACAATATTTTTTCAATAAATAAAGTTTCAATAATATGTTAGTATTGATCAAAAATGATACCAAAATTTCTAGCTGATACTTGAGGAATCTCATAAGGATTAATATTATCTTTGAAATTATTGTTGCATTATTGTTAAATGAATATTTTTTGGACCGATTAAAAGTAAACTGGTTTTGTTTTCATTAAGTTTCAAACCATGATCCTTTATTACTTGTGAAAAATATTTAACGATTGATAATAGAGATATAAAAATCGGTACAAGAAAGTTACTTTTTCTAGTTAGGGCAGAAAAGTAATAAAAATCGGTACAGGTAAGTTACTTTTCCTACTTAGGACAGAAAATTAACAATAAATCTGGTAGTTGCTCAGCAAGGGACTAAAATACTAGAATAGGATATTTTGGGACCTTTCTGTGTCGTTAAAAGAGAATGTGAGAAATTTCTGAAAAAAAATGTTTATCGTCGATTTTAACGGTTTTGGCTAAAATTAAATAAAACCATTTTTAATAGTGGACTGAGCCCCGAAAATCACGATCAGTGTTGCCCTTTATAAATGCATAACTACAAGTTTAAAAATGTAATGGTCCTTATTAAATATTAAGATTATTTGTAAATCAACTACATTATAATAATTATTGTCTGACGTCAAAAATGAAATTAAATAGGTTGCAGGGCAAAGAGAAAAAAGATCCGATGAAGATACCTTTCAGATAAAGAAAAACCTTCGTCAAACTTTTTCTGTATGAAAGAAATCAAGGAAAATTTTAGTGGATATGTCTAGTATTATTTTTGTAATCCCTACTAATCCTGACAACTGATTTTATCAGGTTTTTTACTATATTTGTTCACTTTTCTGACGTTTTTATTGGTAAGTAGATATCTTAAACTATCTATTTTTCCATCACCGAGGTAATTAAATAACTTTTTAATTACTTAAACGTCAATATCTCAAAAACAATTGAATATATATACATTTTATAAAAAAATTGGTGAATATTACAAATTTGAATAGTTTAGAAGCGCGGTTGTGGCTCAGAGGTAAAGCTACTGGCATTCGACCGCGGCGACCCGGGTTCGATTCCCGGAGTGGGCATACGTATAATAAAAAAAGTATGTCTGAAATTTAGTGGATTTAAGAATGCAGGGAAGAGTGTAAAATGTATCATCTCTCAACCCACCCCATTCACGCCGGTAACCAGGCCGGATGAGATCGGACATCTCGTGGGGTGCGGAAGAAGGTACACACTCCCCAATCGGTAGGTCATGCAATGGCAATAAACGAAGGGTTGATAGCCTTTGGGGGGTGTCGCATGACTGAGGATCGTGGTTCGGAACCCACGTTAAACTGTAGGTCCCCTCGGGAATAGCCCTGGCAGCGAATAAAGAGGAAAAAAGCCTAATTCGAAAGAAGGGCACAACGGCAAGAATAGTTTAGATGATATGCGTAGAGAGCGGGCCACCCTGTATATAAAAATAAAAAATAAAAGTTCTTTCGAAATTACAAAATATCGTTTAAAACACAAAAAATTTAACCGTTGCGGACATATTATGTTCATATGAACTTTTACAAAGAGAGAAATCAAATCTTGATATATTAGCACATCATTAAGGAACTCACATATTATATAGTAGACTCTCGATTATCCAACTGCACAAATACAGCTGTTGAAATCCGCATTAACCGAGCAATGCAGGGCTTAATACAGAAAATATTCTTTACAAAGAATTATTGTCATCAATAGAAATCGAATATTTGATTTGTGCACGGGCTTATCTTATACAAGTATTCTCAGTGATTACCCGTGCGTAATAACTTACACGTTATTAAAATTATACGAATCAAATCGAAGTAATATGATCCAAACAAAGTCTAATTTTATAAATATTATAATATTATAATTAATAGATCGTTTAAAAGCACTTTGCACAATATTTTTATCAACAAAGCATACATAAATATTTTATTTTTTAGTATATCTTTATTTAGAGAATTTTAGCCACCGACTAGGTACTTATCGGAAACACAAGAGAAGGATAATAAAAGCTCCGAAAAGAACTATTTTTACGAATAAATAAATTTCCGATGCAGAAGAATGTAAAAATATTATAAGTCAAAATGACAATCAAAAAAAGGATGACGTCAGAAGTCAATGGACAAATTTTAAACAATTATAAAATTAAATAGTCAAATCAATCTGCAAAACTTTCTTACAATTTTTTCTCTGTCTAGAACGTTGCATTGGCAACGACGTATTGCCACATAGAATAGTGCCTGAAAGAGGTTGGGTTATGTTTTTATTCATCTCTGTTATTGTCATAAATAAAGATGGGGAGTTGAAAATTATATTGTCACTTAATCGTTGAACAATGACGCACGAGTAATGAACCACTGTGAATATTGTACAGTCATTCTAAACCGACAGGGTGGGCGAATATATTAACATAAGATAAAGCAAACATTCTTAAAGTATGCCAAGGAATCATCAACGGATTTTAAGTAATTAATCTTGAAAGGCAACCGAGGGAAAGGTACCGGTGAACAAAAAATAGAACTGTCAAGTTCTGGAATTTAAAAAAAAAAAATTAAATTACCGTCGTTACATAATACAAAAATAAAAGAACGGCTATATACAAAGCAAATTATAAATTTAAAAATAAGAAACGTGTTCATCTTCTATGTCCAAATATATTCTTATTCTTCTTTTTATGGAATAAAAAGTATTGCTAAGCACTTCTTGTGGGGAGTTGTTAATCTCCTAAATCTTATTTCTAGTTCTAGCTAGTAAGTCTTCTAAACTTTCGTCGGAGGTTGTCAACACTAGGCGAGACTGGTCAAAATCCATTACTGTGTGTAGAAAGTCTGAATGGCGTCCCGTGTTAAATAATTCCACTGGCCATGACCCTTATACCAATTCTAAAGTATCTTTCGATCATAAAAGCTTATAGTGCTGACGTGATGGCCATATTTAATTATCCTTAAAATAAACGCTTTTGAAGTAGACAGCTCCATTTTTCATTTACCTTTACTTTTAACATAGGTTACCTTTCAAGGGTAATAATTTAAAACATGTAGGATCGATATATTTATCTTATATATTAGCTGGCCATTATAAGAATGGATACTGCTCCTGTTATCTTGGATAATCGAGAGTCGAGTTTATAACTAATGCTGAAAGATTTCTATTCGAACTATAGACGTACTTACCCATTTTTTCAAATCTAAATTAAAAATGCAAACCAAAAAGTTGTACTCATTGACATGTAATATTACCAAATTCTTTGTGAAAGTACTTATATATATAAGCGAAGACACGCATTCAGAACTTTTTGTATCCGAGATCAAGTCTCAACATTTAAACGAAATCCATATACAAAATCAGAATAATTAAAATTGGACAAAACGAGAGATTCACACAAGTATTTCCTTAATTTAAAATAGTCTATGGCTGTAAAAATTTTTAAGAGAAAGATACATTTTTTGAAATATATTTTTAAGTAGTACTTTAAATTTTAGATCTGTGTTGATTAATAGACACAAATTTCTTGCACTATCTACAATCTTTAATTTTGATCGACGGATATATTTAAAATGTTTTTTAAATCATTAATCCGATTCCTACTACCAAAAATCAGCAGGAAGGACTTAGTAGGATTTAAACTTAAATTGTGACTTCAAAAAAGCTCACTCAATATTTTTAAATCTTGGTTTACTTATATACAACTCGATATCAGCATAATCCACAGAATCAAAACAACAATATATTTGTGTCATCAGCAAATGATTGTACTCTACAATGTTTTGATGATCTAAGTATATCGGAGGTATATATGAGAAAGAGTAAAGGATCTAAAATTGAGCCTTGTGGCACCCCAGAACGGATCTTTACTAGCGTGATCAGAATAATTATCATCAGAAAAAAAATTGATATTTTCCATTGATCGGAAAAGTAACTTACGTCCAAACAGCAATTGATTATGTGTATAATATATTTATCTATATATGGACTACAATACCTAAGCATCAAGGGCTAAATTTCATCTACCCCGGTCGCATTTGTTGAAATATTGTTTAAAATTTAGTTGACGTTAGATACTTTAGCTGGCCTAAATGAAAATTGCAACGTCTCATTGAAAGCATCGTTTTCATAAAAATTAACTTAACTTAAAATTACAATCAGATGTAGTAGTATGTAAGATTCTTATGCTGCTTGTCATTATCAGCCCGCTATAATGTTTTGCTATTTCAACTACATCGTTGTAGCTTCCTTTATTATTATTACACTATAGAATATTTTTTTCTCTTTTTGAAGTTTGTTTTAGATTTTGAGTTAGTTATGTTTAGAATGTCAGATAAAGTTCAAACGATAATAGACAAATGGAACTAGTTTCCAAAATAATATATAATATCCCTTTACGGCGAAAACGGTATAGATATTAAATGAGGTAGAGAGTAACAATTTACCGCGGGATTTACGAAATTACACGTAGTCATAAAGTAAAATAACTATTAGGTTGGTATGTCAAAACAATATAAGCTCACATAACATGCAAATAACATTCTGTTCTTTATTAATGATATGCTCAAAGAGAATGTAAATGGCTGCAAAATAGCAGGGGTGGTAATTGGTTAAAATAACTTATTTAATTAAAAAATATACAAGCAACGAAAACACCAGGCCCTGTTTTAAAAAATATGAAGAACCCCCGGTTGCGATATGTTGTTCCCTGACAAAAATATAATAAAATTAACCTCATTATTTTTGGTTCATCGGGGGATAATAAAAAAATCCGGTAGATCTACCAATAAAAAAAGGATTGGCAATACTGCCTCAAGCTTTTTTCGATTTCTCCTATGACCTTTACGATAACGGACGATGTTTGGGCCTTGTCACAATGAGATTTGAATTATATCAGCGACTTCGGCTATACTCTTAACTGAAGTACTGAGTGAACTAAGAGAGGAATATTTTCGCGGCAAACGGCAAAGTACCTATTTGTTTTGGTATTCACAAATATATTTTTATAATTCCGTGATGCTTATATATACAGGGTGGAATTTTTAACTGGCATAAATCCAATAAGTAAGTAAGTTCTAAAAATAGTAGTATCAATTGTTGCTAAGACGGCAAGTTTTTTTCTGGCTCGTAGTGACACTGGTACTTGGACAACACAACGCTTAGTTTTCTTGGTAGACATATTTTAATATAATAATAACGTCGGTTAGACTTTCTCCTCTGTCAATAATTTCGGTGTTGCCACATGTGAAAAGTATTATGCTAGTAAATTAGTAAGGTGAAGTGGGGATTAAAAATATAAAAGGTCGCCTTTGAAACTACATAACTTTTTTAAAAATCGAGTTACAGAGATGCGCTTTAGAAAGGAAGTAATTAGTGATATTTACAATTACAACAAAATTTGTTTAATTATTTACCCAAGAATTTCATTTAAACAAAAAATTGTTATGAAAATGTACCCATAAAACGCACTTGCCCCAGGTACTGGGGTAAGTGGGCTTTCAACTTATAAATCGCGTTTGAGTAATGTTATATTCACCTGGAGCAAGTGGGTTAATCTATTGCGACTTCACCAACAACAGGTTTTTTTCATGAATGGTAGAAAGATAGGCTTTCTTTAGATTTGAAAAATTCCTAAAAATAAAGAAGTTTATATGTTAGAGATTTCATCTTCTATAACTTTTTTCAAAACTACCGTATACGCTTTTAAGTTTTTATTTACTTTATATTTTTTGTAGAATACGCACTTACTTTTCAACTTCTTAAAACTTTTCACTTTAAATTTTATTAATATAAAAAATTTAAATGGGAGAAGTGGGAACTAATCCCCACTTACCCCACTAACAAAGTGGAAACTATAGACCTAAAACTGAAAATCTGAAAAATTTAAGTGTTAAGAAAATACAAGAGATAACGTTAGTGATTACAACTTTGAGAATGTAAAAACTTTGGACCTAAGTTTTAAATTAGTACAGATAAAAGATTTTAAACATTTTTGCCGTAACTTGTAACTATAGACGTAGTTTAGATACATTTGACATAAGCTGTGTTACTTAAAAAAAATATTAAAATTTTTTTAACAATATGTTGGGGTCTATAAAAACAGTCCAAAAAACCATTTTATTTTTAAAAGCATTTTTCTTTTGAATTATTACAAAAAAACCCACTTGCCCCAGATCTCCACTTACCCCACTTCACCTTATTTTGTTTTCCTAGAACTTTATAACTCATTTTAAGACAAAATATAGATAAGACTTTAGGAAATAATATTTTTAAATTTTTCCGCATTCCTAAGTTCGTTTTGGACAATTACCTATTTTTATTGGATTACTTTCAAACTTTGTCATCGTTGGTATTATATTATAAAGATTTAATAAAACATTGTTAAGCTGTCGTTTTCATGACCTTTATTGGATAAAGTCCGTGTTTTTGTTCTAATATAGTTTATTTAAATTTATTTATCCAACACATGACAGTTATGACTGCCATTATCAATGTCATTTTAGACAAGTAAACTATCAAATAACACACTAGTGAGTTATAATCCATAACTCACTAGTGAGTTATGGATTATATTATATGTTCATATTTAAAGTAGTATTCCAGTTATTTATTACTATTACAAGCACAATTTTTACACAAATTGATCGGGTTGACTGGAAATCCTTTTTCAAGTATGGTGAAACTTCTCGATTTCTTGGTTTAAGTGTCTGGCAAAACTATTTAAAAATATTTCCCTTTATCTTGAATATTTTCTATTTTCAAATTGACCAATTCATCGCATCTACAAGCACCGCTAATCCCCATTATTAAAGCCACAAAAACTTCTCTATTTCAGGTCGTTCTAATGTCTTGGACTTCTTTGGTTTGTATTCCTGTGATTTGCTTTTTCAAAAAGCTCGTTAGTTTGCCATATTTTGAAATATCTTTTTTTTTATAAAAGTGAATAGTCGAGTGAAGCATCGAGTATTTGGTCCATAGCGAAGATGAAATATTTTTGTAAATGTAAAAAATAAGCCAATAGAACATTTTCATCGATACCTTTTATCTTCCGTAAATTCATCCAAACTTTTCTGGCAAAATCTGCATAGCTGCTTCTTCCGCTTCCGTAAGGATATCCTCAGGAACTTAATTTTCATCGGTTTTCTCCATTTTCTATAGGTTTTTTTCTTCAAAAAAGCTTTCCCTTTTTGCAGGGAAAACTGACAAGTGTCAACATTTATTTAAACATTTGCCAACGATGTGTCAAATTGTCGGCTGGATGGCAAATACTGCTTTGTGATTGGTACATGTGACCATGAAAATAATTTTTCTGGTGACATTTAACGGGTGACTCAATGCTTTTTGCCATCCATCCGCCATATTGAATCACGTGGTTTGGATTCCCTAATTTTAAACATGCCCGTGGCAACCAAACAATCAACCAACTTTGACCAAAATGTAAAAAAGTCACTGTCAAGTCATTCTGACATTTATAGGGTATGTTCACGAAACTTATTAATTATTATTATCTCATAAAAAAACGATTTCTTCCACTTGTTGGATAAAACATTGTATGCCACTCGTGTGTTATGTTACCTAAGTCACTTGAGAATTTATACCACTCGGCCTGACGGCCTCGTGGTATAAATCTTTCTTGCGTGACTTATTTTCAACATAACACACTAGTACTATATAACTATTATTGATGGTTTAAAAATACCAAAAAGTACAAGCGCGGAAATTTTTTTTTCTTTATACACTACAAATAAATTATAATTTAGTGCAAACGAGCCTTTGTTAAGGACTAATTTATATGTTGATAAGTCTTAATTAAATCCACCCAACAAATTACATAATTATATAGAAAACTGTTCTAAAGTAAAGGGACACAAAACAAAAGAAAACTTTCTGCTCGTAGCCTGTAATTAACAACATTGCAGATCCTAACTATCTATTGTATTTTTTCCTATTCTCGAGAGTTTAGCTTACAATTGATTTATTTAAACGAAAATGCATGATCACTATTATTTCGGCACTCTTCAGGCTGAATAGAACTTATTTCCAAGGTAATGTGTACAGAAAAGACGCGAACGTGCGGTCCATAAAGTAAAGTTCTTCATATGTTATTGAACACTAGACCCTAAATAGTAGTTTGAACTACAAGAGTGGATACGATGTTCATATTGCACGAGGAAGTAAATTCTTAAACTTCCGAGCGCAATATGGGCAATTCACTCGAGTTGTACTGTTTCGACAGATCAGTGCGAAATTTGCTCTTGTGGATTCAACGATCGAAACTTATTGTATTCTACTTCTTTTGCCATAATAAAAACAATCATAATCTAAGTTAATATAATTTCTTCAGAATATTATATTAATTTATTGGGGTATCAAAAAAATGGAAGTTATTTCTTAATCTTTTAAAATTTGGCCATAAAGGCAATCAATTAAACAACATCAAATAGTAGTTTATACAACAAGAGTGGATATGATGTCTATATCTTACAAGGAAGTAACATTTTCGACTGAGATATGGACAATCCATTCGAGTTGAACAGTATATTTTTTCTACGACCAAACTTATGAACCTTACGGTAAATAATGTTTAAAAAAAGTTTGTAGGCTACTGGGCTTGAACTCACGATCATTGTATTCAATTATTTTACCGTCTCGGCCACAGAATCATATTAGAAATTATGATAAAACAAACTTAATAATAATATAACATGAAATTAATTTCCTATACATATTCAGCAGGTCGCATTATTAAGAAAACTATTATAGATGTTTATATAGAATGTATATAGAATGTTTTGTTATATTGAACAAATTAATAACACGAACGGCATTGTGGACTTGCATTGTCTTTATTTGTTTTTAATCACTACGTTTCAACTGGTAAGCATCTCCAGTCTTCTTCAGGTGAATACTGTGTGTACTGAATGTGAACTCTGAGTATTCACCTGAAGACGACTGGAGATGCTTACTAGTTCAAACGTAGTGCCGTTTAAGAAACGTCATTGTTTCCACCCATTAAACAAATTAATAACATATGGTACATACAAATTATATAATTTAGTGTCTTGAAAAAGAAGGCGGAGCATAAGTAAATACTATAAACTGTGATTGGTCAGTACTTTTCAAGAACGTCAGTGAAATTTAATTTTTCTAACAATGTTGTCAACTAATGGGAAATTTCCGGATTCGTGAGAAAAAAGCACAGAGAAATGATAGGTACGCACAGTAAGAAATTCTTAAGGATCACTTGTGGTTGTGCTTTGTTAAAAAGACTTTTTTAGTATTGTGTACATTCGCGGAATTTTTCTTTATAAATGATAAATTTTATTTTTAAAAGTCGAAACACTGTGCAGCACTGAACAGTGACAATATGACATTTTGCTGTACAGTTAACTGGAATAGCCTATTTTTCTCGTCACTTAAGTATAAAGGAAACAGCAAATTTCGATGTGGAAGTAGAAAATAGTAGTTTGCACAATAATAGTAGATGTCCATATGGCACAAGGAAGAATCGAGCACGACGAAACTTCCGAGTGCGATATGGACAATCCATTCGAGTTGTATAGTATATTTTTTCTATTACCCGGCTTAAGAATCTAACTAAATTTTAATTTTTATTTAGGGATTGGGCTTTAAACTTACTACCATGGGATCTAAAGTTGTGCCAAATGTTATTGTTAAAAATAAAAGTAAAAACAGTTCAAAAATATTGCTACATTATTAAAATTTTTTCCCTAAGGACATTCAACCGGCAACAACTAGATGCATTATTATATTAACTATAGATATATTAAGATACAATTTTACGACCTAAGATTATAAAACGGTGAATTTAGGTACCTACTTTTTTACTCACTTCAAGAAAATTTTATTTGAGTAAGTTTAAAGAAACAATGCCTTCTTAATAGACAACTCTGACCAAAAATGAGAATAATACAACTTTATACAGTAAACAGTTGAATAGTTTAACGTAAAGAACACTTACGCAATTTGAGCAAAGTAGACTGGTTCTTGGCTTTAAAGATTTAGACTTGAGTAGTTACTCGGGCAGAGGTTACTCTTACACTTGAATACCTTTTACAACTCTCCGAGTAAGTGTTCCTGTGAGCTTTTATAAAAATTTGTAACCCTTACCAGATGGAAGAAGGGGTTCATTCTTGCTATGTCAGCAATAATTTTTCAAAATAATCCTCCTACGAAACTAGAAATGTTCTTGTCCTTGTTCTGCACTTAGACTATCTTTCCACTACACTTAGTCTTATCAAACCATCATCCATTAAGAGTCTTTGCATCACAGCGAAGTATGAAATAAGTAATCCATCCTTAAGTGTACCAATCCGTATCCGACAATATTGGAATAAATAAAACTATAATTAAAAGTGATGATCTCGTGCGGAAGTTTATCAAAAACGATAAATCAATTTAATCGCGCTCTAGTCAATAAGCAAGAAAATCAATGACCAGATATAAAATTAAAATATCTCTCAGTTAATATTGTTGATTTACTAAAATTTGTGCAATTTGCCCGCATTTAGGAATTTAAAGTAATTAAGAAACAACTCCCAAAATTTGCAAATTTCAAGTTTAACACGTACTTGTGAGTTTGCAGAAGGTTAAACTTAAACCCAAACTGTAATAATCCAACGATATGAATCTATTCCGCGTAAGGGTAATTATCACGGTGATATATCTTAATTACTATTTCTGTTTACAAGGCCCTTATGTGCTTATTTCAGCAATTTTGACGATTCCTAATGTACGAAGATTAGTAAACCTATCATGGCGTAGTATGAATAATTATGATCAGCGTTGATTTATTGTTAAAAATGTATTTCTCCCTCAGTAATGTTAACCGCTGTTGTAATAAATTTCTAGAAAGCAAATTTTATCATAGCTTTAAAATTAATATATTTTTATGTTCTTATTTTAGATATTGTGGCGAAGGCATATTTATTATAGCACGAGTAGTAACCATAATCTTGTGGTAATTTTATCAGGCTAATATTATCAGCGTTGATTTATTAATAAAGTTACTCCTAATAAAGTTTTAAGTAAATAGTTCGTGGTTTAATAATTAAGTTTTGGATGCTTGTAAAAATAACTGAATTACTTATTATTAACAGTTTTACAATGTGCTCTTGCACTATTCTCATATTTGATAGTTTTGGTATTTAAATTGTTTAGTCAGTGCTATAATAGGAATTTATAGTCAATAAAACTATTTCTAGGTTATATCAAGAATTTTTTGCAGTTCATTGAAACACATATTCGACAAAGGATTTTAAAGCAGAGGTGGATACGAATTTGGGTCACAGTCTTTGAAGCACAAATAATGCCCATTATTAGGTCCGTTGTAAACAACTTTTCGGAAAAACACTCGGGGAATTCTGAAAATTACTAAAATTTTCCTTTGTCGTTTTGTGTTAATTAGACAAGAACTTCAAGTTCGAGCGTTCAGAATGTATTTTCTATTAAGCCTTTTTTGGGACGACCGTCTCTCATACATGTTTGATGTTTATCAGTACCTGATCTACGCTGTAATATATTTGTTCGTTTTGAGTGTTTCTATGTTGAATCTAAGTATTGAACGGCAGTAGAGTTTTGGACTTGCATTGTCTTTATTTGTTTATAATCACTACGTTTCAACTGGTAAGCATCTCCAGTCATCTTCAGGATAAAAAAATTTCAAAATATCAAAGTAAGCATAGGATTTTAAAATTTTGTATTATATACTCAGTTTCTGAACATCTTGTCTTAATAACATCTTTGTCTTTTCACTTATTCATGGACAGATCCGCGAACACAGTGTATGTACGATATTGGTGACATTTTGCCAACCCATGAAATCCCGCTAATCAATTTTTCATGTGCTAAAATCTCGGCACTGGCGGACGCCTGAAAGCAGGCTTTTACTAAATTGTTTGTGTAGATTTCGAGAAAATCACGTTTTTGTTGGTTGGCAAAATGTTAATATTAACCAGCGTACCATAAAATAATTGTTTTAACACCTCCTTTACGTCCAAATGCAAGGTTGGCCATGCAAGCTAGTTTTAAGAGGTTATATGGTTGCACTGGGAGCGCATTGTCAGTATTCAAGCGTCTGACTGTCACTTCCGGTTGAACCGGAAGTAAATACAACTTTGTAATTTTGAATGGAACATCCTTTATATTTTTCAAAATTCTATAAAGAATTCTAAGAGAGTTTCCGAGAAAATAGCGTTGGAAATTGTCAAATTAGCCAAAAAAAAAACAAATTTATATTAAAAAAAATTATTATTATTTTTTTACCTATTTTTAGGTATTCCATATGAATAAGTCACAATTATTTCCGGTTAAACCGGAAGTGCTGAAAAATTTGACATTCAAACACAAAGTTCTCTAATTATTTTAATGGTGATAATATATAACTAAACTTTTATTTATTTATTTTTATCTTAAAAACTAATAAGTTTAGATATAGGTAAGGTAAGTTTAGATATAGGCACCGGCCCACCCTAGAAAAATGAGTGCCCACTTGATGGACTAGGTTTTGTAATGGAATTTCCGGGGGGGGGGGGGGGGGGGAGGGGGGATTTGGCTTTGAACATTTTGATGAGAAAGGAGTGATATTGTGTTATTTCCAAGAGAACGATAACCTTTTATTTAGACGTTACTTTGGACAAGAAGTTTTGTTTGCCCCTGCTTATTGCGTTATAGAACGTGGGGGAGGCGGCGGCATTTTTTTTAGAAGTCATTTTTGATTTGGGTAGTGCCCACTCAAAAACCATCGGGACACTTGTGCCCATCTATCCCAAAAATCCTGGCGCCTCCGCCATTGTTTTTTTTGTAAAAACAATAAAACGTGTGGCTAATTTGACAATTCCTAACGACATTTACTCGGAAACTGTCTTAGATAGATGTTTAACGCTTAGAATTCTTCGTTAAATTCATTTTTATAAAAATATACATGATGTTTCATTTAAAATAACAAAATTGTATGCACTTCCGGTTCAACCGGAAGAGACAGTCAGGCGTTTGAATTATGAAAAGGTTCGCACAATGTAACTATATAACAGTGGCGTATTTAGGGGGAGGGGGGGGGGGGCTGCCGGGCTGCATTTTAAAAGAGAAAAATTAAAGTAAAAATTTTAGTTGTAACATTTTTTATGGAAGAAGTGTGTTAACTTATAATAAAAAAAATAGTGCGGGAAGAATTGAGAATGCTTTATTATGAATATACAAAACGGTACTTAAGAAGGAGTATTTCAAAACCTAAGCATTTGAACCAAAAACTGCTCTTAGATCTACGCTCCTAAAATACATGATTTCTGAAAAAATCATCAATTTTGACGTGGTGATCGATATTTACTTTATTTTCAATCATGAAAACCCGGGCCCGAAAAACGCTGGTTAGAGTCATACATTAGGCCTTATGTTAAAATTTAGGATTGACACCAATATTCATATTTTTCACAAATATTTTTTAAAATAAAGAATAAGAATATCAAAGAAAAAGTTAAAAAAAAACATTTATTATAAAAACAAATTTAATCCACCCATGGTAATAATTTAATTTTCGAAATTTGATAATAGTTAGGTTAATTTTAAACGAACTTTGGACATGGCCCCGAAAATTTTTCGCCTGCGGCGCTTTTCCCCCTTCTTCTCTAGGTAGAATATCATGAAATACATGTAGTCCCAACTGTCCCTTTCTTCAGAAAAAAAATATCCTACTTACGCCCACTGAGCCCCCCCCCGAGCATTTCTTCTGGCTACGTCACTGCTATATAACATAACAAAATTTCATAGTAAAATTTTATTTTATAAGGACGTGATAAGCAGGTAAACAATTTCGTTGTCACCCGGTACATAAATAATAACATACCAAATTAATGGACGTTTCTAAGCTCCTCACAAGCTTGTAAGCCTTTAGAAAGCCTTTTCCACAAGCATCTTCTTTTTCTGAAAAAAAATCTGGTTGGGATCCTGGCTAAAATAAAACTGTTCACGAGCGCTTCTTCCATTGAAAACTCGTTGAATATTTCTATCTAAGCTGGATTTCGGAAGTTTTATGTTCCGTTTTTATATATCACATTTAAAAAGATACGACGAAGGTTAAGGTTAGGTATAAGGGGAATCTAAAAGCTTTTCTTTGCTTTTGTTCAAACTTGAACTTAACAGAAATACTGTTTTATGGAAGATTTATGGGGGACTGGGCCCAGGGGACTTATTATTCAAGGCAAGATGTATGAATTAAAAAAAATTTGAAATGCTAAAGTTTCTTTGTTACTTTTTCTCCAAAAAGCACTTTGTAGTATTAATATCTCAAGAAAACGACAATGAAGTTTAAAAAAGTTAATAAGTAATAATTTTAACTTTAAGTAACAAGTCGTTTTTTTTTAGAAAAAAACAAATGGTGGAAAATATTGCAAAAATAAAACAAAAATTCTTTTTAAACCAGTTAAGAAAAAATATGTATAAAATTTTATTTTTTAAATTTAAACTAAACTGCTGGACAATTGCTTTCGAGCAAGAAAAATTTCGCCTAAATTTAACAGTTAATATTTTCTAAACTAGATATGATATCGACCTACGGTTTTGAATGGTTGATAGATTCATCCCTCGGAAAACAATTGTCAATGCTGGATTTTCTTTAACTGTCAGAAAATTTTATATACAGGGTGTTAAAGAAGACGATGATTTTTGCTCCAATTTTAATGGCGTGTAACTTTCACAATCGTATTTTTAAATTTAATCACTCTACGTCAATTGAATCACTGGTTCATAGCAAAGAATGTAATTTGTAAAATTTTTGATATCTGCTATATTTTAAAAAATACCGATTTTTTTGGAAAACCTTTCTTTATTTCAACCTATTGGTAGCTAGATCTCACTGTGCGTTGTATCGTGCGTTGCTAGTGATTATTATACCTTATGAAAAGCTTAATTATGTTCAGTAACAATAGTTGTACCAAAATGTTATGATGTACAGTGAATACTGAATACAGTATTCACTTAATTTGGTAGAAAAAAAATTCTTATTATTCCGAATGCCTTCGGAGATATCCGGAAAAAAAACCGAAATTTTCCTTATTGGGTTTTAATCTTTTGCGCCTTCATTTTTGACGTAGGAAAAAACATAAAACACTTTCTCATAGCCGTTTTTTATGTTCTATAATATGGCGTTATTTGTTTTCAAATTGGACCTTTTTGTTCGTTAAATACCAACCACAATTCATTTTTTTTTAATAATAAAAAATAAATAAGGACCTGGAATTTTTAACGCAGTTTTAAGAACTTCTAAGCTTCGGAAATTCAATACATATAAAAGTTTTTAAAATTTTAACGTTTTGTCATCTAATAACACATTTTTCAAATTATGTTTTAAAATATCCATCCATTTTTACTCAAAGAGGACTAATACTTGATATTTTATAAGAAAAGAGACCCAAAGTCTCAGCCACAAATATTTTTCTGTCTCTTTTTTTTGTTTCATGTTTCGCCATCATCAGATCGTATAAATAGTAAAAAAAAATTGAAATTGTTTTTGAAATAAACATAAGCGCATTACATAACTAGACTAATACTCCAGTTACCTTTTCTACACTCGGAAGAATAATTTTTTTTCCGTTTTACTGTATTTCGGTCTCATGCCTTAAAAACTTGCTTACTAAAATCTTTTTGAAAAAATAAACGGCCTAAACACCATAACTTCCTGTAATGTAATTTTAATATTTAAGTAATCCAAAAAATAATTAAGGATAATTTAAAATATTGGTGATGTGTTATTTGATGACGAAAAGTTAAAATTTGTAAAACCTTTAAATTGTATTAAATTTGCAAAGCTTAAAAGTCCTTAAAACTGTTTTAAAAATTCCAGGCCTGTATTTAAAAAACAATGAATTGAGGTTGGTATCTAAAAAACGAAACGTCCAATTTGAAAACTAAAAACGCTATTGTCTGTTTAAAGGTTGGAGACAATGACGTTTCTTGAACGGCAGTAGAGTTTTGGACTTGCATTGTCTTTATTTGTTTAGAATCACTACGTTTCATCTGGTAAGCATCTCCAGTCGTCTTCAGGTGAATACTGAATAAGTACGGTAACTACAGCTCTATTTATACTAGGCAGGTGCTGTGACGCATGACTAGTGGGTGGAGTCATGCGTGTTGCTAGGTGATGATGCATAACTGGATGAGTCATGCTTGATGAGTCATGCTCGATGACGTCCTGCTCGATGACGTCATGCTTGATGACGCCATGCTCGATGAGTCATGCGTCTAAGTCTTGGGTGGTCTTATTCTAAGATTACATTTACTTAACAAGGGTTTCCAGACGTTTCTCATATCTAATGAAGGCTTACTAAAGCAACCTGGATTTTGGTGTATGGTCGCAGCTTCCTTAAACTTCCTCTTCCTCCAAAAACGCTATATTGTAGAACATAAAAAACGGCTACGAGAAAATGTTTCTTGTTTTTTTCCCACGTCAAAAATTAAAAACCAAAACTAAAAATTTCGGTTTCCGAAGTAATCGGAATATTTACAATACGCAACATTGCCTCAATTTAACCATCTTCTTATCTCTTACCGTTTTCGAGATCCCCTTTTACGCACACGAATTTGTAGCAACCTGTATATAATAGTTTTCTGGCGGTTACTGTACATAATTTAAAATTTTGGTAATTTCCTGTATTATACTAGTGAAGGCATTCATCACATTTAAAGTCAGAAATTATGTTAAATAGTTAATGTGGCAGAAAATGACTTTTTATTAACACACGTTTTGTTATCATACATTTACATACAGACACAGTTTTAAATTGAAAAATGGAGTTTTAATTTGTTTCCGCGTTGGTTTTATTGAAAACTATGACTGTTTATTTAAAGTTACATAACAGAATAAAGTTCATTTATTGTATAAAATAATAAAAACAATGCGGATATAAAACATTTGGTTATATGTTTAATATTTAAATCTAAATGTTTTTATGTACCACTATTACATAATTATTCGTTGAAAAAGCCACATTACTTTCTTATAGTTATTCTAATTAGCAAAGTTATGGCATATAAAAAATATTTTTATTACCAACAACTTTTATTTAGTAGATACTAGAGAAAATACTAATGAGCACAAAAATTTTTTCTTTGGTCTATTCACTATTTATTTAAAGGTGTAAAATGGAAAAAAATTAAATAAGTATTATTAAATAAAAATAAGCATTAACTTTTTATATAATAGACAACATACTGTATCGTTTATAAATTTTCAATATACCAAAATTGATGGTTAAATATTTACTGTAGTTTTTACGCGTTATATAATCAGGAATAATTTTTTTTCACTATATAGGTATAAGCTATATTTCCATGGGTAAGTAATATTTCTTTTTCTACTCCTATATTAGTAAACATTGCTTTACGTACAGGGACATTATTTTAAGTGTCTCACCCGATTGGCGACTTTGCTATCGGCCACAATAAAAAAAACAATTATGTATTCCCTAACAGCTTTTAGTGAAGAAGCCAAATTTGATGTCAAAAAAAATTTATATTTACAAATTTGACAGATACGACGCCATATTGGATTTTCTTAAATGGCAACCCTACCTTAAAGTAAGCCAGCTGCATTCGCCTATTTGTTCCGACATTAAAAATGTATAATTGTCAATATTTATTTTTAGCCGTTCCGGAGATACGAGGCTTCGAAGTTGGTGATTTTGTTATCATCGAATTAACAGAAGCTTTGAGATTAGAAACTCAATTTTTCGTGGAGACACGTAATTTTTTATGGCGGAGCCACCCATGCTAATGTCATATATGTCAGATGTCAGAAAATGACAGTTACGACGCCATTTTGAATTTTTTTAAATGGTAACCCACATTTATAACAACGTCAGTGTATTGCATTTCGAAAATATATAGATGTCGATATTTATTTTCAACACTTACGGAAATACGACCGTATCAAAAACTGCATCGTACGATTATGTGTTGTAAGTGTAAAATAATCATACGATGCAGTGTTTGATACGGTCGTATTTCGATAAGGGTTGGAAATAAATATCGACAATTATATATTTTTGAAATCGGACCGCGATATGCTATTTACTGACGTAAGGTACATGTACCAAATAAGGCCACCTTAAGTTTTAACTGACTGTATCCTAGTAACTATGTAACAATAATTTATAAAAATTTGCATACATAAAGTTTGGCTATATAAGAGTGATTTTAGAGATTCGTAACTAAGTGGTATTTTTCGGTCCTTGGTATTTTTGGGAAATAAAAAAAATGTCAAATGGCTTCATTAAGAAAACCAGCTCCTAATAAGGCCATAGACCAAATGTGAGAAATAAATGTCTGTATTTCATTCTCTATATTGTTTTTAAAAGAACAGAACCTTAATAGGAAATTAATATGGATGTTCACCTATTGAAATTATGTATTTTTTTATTAATTTAATATTTTTGTTGTGTTCCTAATAAGGCCAGCGTTCAAATATTGGGCATTTCATAATTTTTGCTTCTGGCCTTATTATGAACACATAACTTCAACTATAGAAAACGCTATTTCCAGAAATTATCCAAATAATTGGATCTCTACTTACTCACACTGTTTTCTGTACAGCTTTCACTAACTTTTTGTACCATAGACTGTTCAAAATAATTAATTTTTTAGGGAAAAATTGTTAATTTTAAATCGGTTAAAAATTATACCGCGGATTTCCGCGTGGAGCATCTGATTTTAGCGTCATCATGCGTAGGACTTTGAAACTACAAATCATGTGTTGAGGCATATATTCCTAAACTATTTAAAATATCAATACACTTTTGACGTCATGCTAAGAGTATCCTCAGAATAGGCACATGGCCTTATTATGACCGTGGCCTTATTTGGTACATGTACCTTAGTTATAAATGTGGGTTGCTATTTAAAAAAAATCAATATAGCGTCGTATCTGTCATTTTTTGACATCTGACATATATGGCAATAGCATGGGTGGCTCCGCCATAAAAAATTACGTATCTCAAGAAAAAATTTGAGTTTCTAATCTCAAAGCTTCTGGTAATTCGATGATAACAAAATCACCAACTTCGAAGCCTCGTATCTCCGGAACGGCTGAAAATAAATATTGACAATTATACATTTTTAATGTTGGAACAAATAGGCGAATGCAGCTGGCTTACTATCAGGTAGGGTTCCCATTTAAGAAAATCCAATCCGTCAAATCCGTCGTATCTGTCAAATTTGTAAACAGATTTTTTTTGACATCAAATTTGGCTTCTTCACTAAAAGCTGTTAGGGAATACATAATTGTTTTTTTATTGTGGTCGATAGCAAAGTCGCCAATCGGGTGAGACACTTAAAATAATGTCCCTGTACAGTTCACTCTATAAGTAAATTAATTCTTACGCACAACTGTGCGTAAAGAATAAAAACGCACAACTATGCGTTACGATGCCTAATATAACAATCAAGTTAGCCTAGAATCACTGTAATCGTGACATTTATCTATCTTGCGTTTTGAATATTTAACAGTGACATTGTCTTTATTTGAGATATGAAGTTCAAATCGATACTTATAAATTATAAACCCATCATTAATTTATTAGTAAGAGTCGTAGAAAGAGTATGGTATGTATTGTAAAGCAATTATGCACTTATGTAATTACCGCACTTGCCGCTACGCGACTCTTTCGCAATTTTTCCTTTCGTGCGTAATATGCTTTTTACCACACTTAATACGTAATATACTAGTACGTATATTATAAACATTTACTAGCCAAAAGAATTTTTTCCGCTAGTTGTTCATAATATTTTTTGAACTAATAATTTTTTGGGTTTTTGGCGTGGGACTACCAAGAGATGGCGCTAAAGGTCATATTTAATCCACGAACGTTAATATCATAGGCTTTAGTATAAAAACTTTCGTTTGGTATGGTATGAACACCTACTGTGTAATTACGAGAACAACAAAGTTACCGGTCTGCAGGTGGTGACATGCTACCAATAGTTAAGTTTTACTTCGGGTGGTTTTGTGGGTGGTTTGAAATTAATTTTTTGTGCATTTTTTTAAAAATGAGTTAATTTTACATCAAATGTTTATCCTATAAAAAGTGTACTTTTACAAAGAATTGGTGTACTATTCGTTATATAGGAATTTTAAATTACAATTTATTTTAGTTTTTGGAGGGTTTACATATATTGTAACGAAGTTACATAATTTTTACAGGGTTGTATACGTATCCGTTCTTAACTTTCTTATTTTTCGTCGCACGAAGTTCATTCTTGTTTGTAAATTATCCATATTAATTGTACTGATTAATTTTCTAAAGTTTTCCGTCGCGAAATACCGGGAAATAGCTTTTCTTAGTTTTCCTGCACTCCCCACTGTTCGTAGTACGGGTCGGCGCGGAACCGCCGTCGCCATCGGCACTTCTCGATGTCGCGCGGAGTGGAAGGGGATCCAGCCGGGCTCGAGCCTACCTTAGCAAGATCGTGCTGTCTTACAATCAGGGTTGCCAGACCTAGGGAAATGTCCCTAGTTCTAGGGAATTTTGCGGCTTATAGGGAAAAAAGGAATTATATTTAGTTTAATGCCAAATCTAGGGAATTTTTGAATTAGATAAAATAATTCTTAAATATTATAATAATATTATATAAATACTAATTATTACATACAAAATAGCAAATAATGTATCTTTTTTAAGTTTTGAGATATAAAACAGCATACAGATCTAGTAGGTACGCAATTGTTAATGTATCGGGAAATTTCGGAGATTATCCGGGCTCCGGCTCCCTGACTATTAGTCTCTGAGCGCTTTGTGTATCGTGCAATTTCGGTATTTCGGTGATTCCCCTGCGGTGAACTACCGAAAATCCCAGAGCGGAGTAAGATTTACATTTGCGATTTTTACAATACATTGTCGTTATTTCTATCTATAAGAAAGACCTAAAGAAGAAATCAAAAATTATTAAAAAGTTATAGTGTCCTGGATACAAAATAACGACAAGCAATTGTTTTAATTTAACGATTAACCCAGAAATGTTTCAGAAATTTAAATCAGAAAATTTGTATGGGAAAAAAGAAAACCAATAAATTTAAAAAAAGTGGTTTGTTTAATTTATTTAGAATATGTATATGTTTATTGTATAGTTTTTTGTTACTTTTTTAAAGAGAAAATTTTTTAGGTATTTAAAGATAATAAATCTAAAAAAACAAAAATGACAACTAAAATTCATTATCCCCTCCTCCCTAAAATATAAAAAAAAATTGCCTAGGGAAATCTAGGGAATTTTTGGTCAAAAATCTAGGGAAATAAAAAAAATCATCTGGCAACGCTGCTTACAATCAGAGTACGATACTCTCACACCGCAACCGGTCGACTCTCTAAGACTAGCTTCGGACAAATACCGAGACCATCCGGACTAAAGTAAAAAATTAACGGTAAGCAGTAAAATGTAGGTTATTAATATATATTTAAACCGCCGTTCTATACTACACATTCTGGTATTACTGACCGCCTTCTCACTCACACCTACTGACAATATAATGTTTTCTTTCATTCTGACGCGTATACCGGGTTGTTTTATATTTTTCCTATATATAAGACCGGGCTGCTCCAGGTCATCTTAGCCGAGTAGCTCTGTCATATTGTTTCTCTCTCATATACACGTATTAAACCGGAATAATTATTTCTCTGTTTCTCTCATACACGACGACACCGGACTGCTCCAGGTCATCTCAGCCGAGTAGTTCTGTCTCGTTTTAAATTTCAAAGGCTAAATCGTTCATTTGTATCATTCTCATATCACTGGTTACCACCGCCATTACACTTCCACATATGACACCGACAATTTCGTATCTCTTTTCCTCTCACATGCAGAACCGGACTACTCCAGGTCATCTTAGCCGAGTAGCTCTCTTTTGTTTTAGTACAACGGGCCGCAAATTCATTTTATCACCTTTATGCAAGTCCGAGTTGCTGCAGGAACTCTGATTTGCTTAATGTAAATTCAGACCGGGAAAATAGACTATCTGTCTCTCTCATACACCCACACCGACACAACATACACAATAACACATACATCACACCGTCCTTATCTGACTCATACACTTTTAATTTCTATACACTGTTAGATAGCCAGAACGTGTAGGTCATCGAAATTCATACGCAGTCACGCATGCGTAAACCGATCTACTATTTAAAGACCGCCACTGAACTGCTAGTCGTATTGTCGTTTATTTTTGGAACTTTTTACCGATACCGCTTGACGTAGTAACATCCGCATTCGCAAGTAGCTTTACCGCGTAAACCTTTTCTTTCAAACATGGGCCGCATCCTTTTCTGATATCTGCAAGTCCGTCACCGTAGTCCGTCCTGACCTTTATCCTATTAATTAAGCTGCGACCGCGCTTGCAGATCTTTGCACTGATTTTATTTCCACGGGTCTATGTATTACTGTTATTAAGTTGACCGCCGGACAGCTTGCGAACCGGAAGACGCGAATCTTTAATTTAATCAAGCCGTCAGACGTCAAAGCCGGAATCATTTATTTTTAGCCGCGTTTAATTAATGAACACAAGATACATGACCGCAGACAAAGAACGTATACAATCCTCCTCTCTCTGTTATTTCCTTTATTTTTAAGTGGTAAGCTCATTCATTTTAAACCGATGGTAAATGGGGCACATATTAATGTAAAAGTCTTGGAATACAAAATGTTTTAAAACCGATTGTTTTATTATTCCTTCGCACCATACGCAGTTGAACTCCTGGATTATTTTCTCCACTGTCTAAAAGCTACTCGAAGGTAACTGTGGGCCTCTTACCACATTAATCCAAGAGGTGGCGCCCGAGACTCCGTTGGAAAAGTACTTTTCGTCCTATAGTCGCATGCAGCAAATCACGCATAAGCGACGTGAGCAATAGATTAGCTAGATAGATAGATAGGAATTAAATACGGATCGCAAAACGCCTTTACAATATACAGAGTGTTCACCGGGAACCGCTTCGATCTATATAGGAAAATTTAACATGCTAATGCCGATGGGGGCGATCGGGTTAAAATATTTCTATAATGGTGGCACTTCCGGTGATACCGGAAGTAAGTGTCAATTTGCTTATTTTAAATAAAACACCCTATATATTACATTTTTGCATTCTACGCAAGATTGTAGGCGGATTTTATATACCATGTTCTATACCTATGTCTAAGCGTTGTCACATTGCGACATACATGTCGCAATGTGAAGAAATTCAGCGACAGCAAAGGGCAAAAAATAGACTTATTCTACATGCGGTTGTAAACTCCTAATATAGCACGATACTTATTAAAAATACTTCAACATTCATTTCGTCAAATTAAATATTAAAAATTCCCTCTGCGCATTTTACCTAAAATACAGTAAAGCTTTCAAAGACAATTTTTAATTAAAAATTAAGTTATTTCCTGTCAGGCATATTTCGGAAGGGAGTAAATTAAATCAGGTCTCGCGTCTTCATTAAAGGTGGTGGTGAATGTGAACACGTCTATAAAATACTGCGAACTTAAAGCGTTTGTAATTAATTTATTTTGTATTAAAATTATTTTAATCCTACTTATTTTCGGTCTTTGACATCATTACTATCATGTGCAAAATATTTATTTTCATATAAAGGAATTGTTTTAAGTGTTTACCAGGGGCGTGTGATAAAAACTAAATTAAAAAGGGTTAAAATATCGCGTAAGATATTTAAGTGACTATACGTTTTTAATATTTGTTAGATCTTTTATAGGCAATGTGGCACTATTTTCATCTACTATTTTTAATTTTTTCAGAAAATCAATTTTTTGATACTTTACATTCCACTTTCTTTCAGCGGCACACTCCACCTTTTCCCTGCAGTCGTGAACATAAAATCATTCTTGATCATGCTTGAAATTAGCATAGTGCGGCGAACTAAGATCGTTTGATCTACTTCTTGACCGAGAAAATATTCGCATTCGCCTGATATACAGGGTGATTCCTAAGTTGATACTTCTTTTTTAGCTGTGTATGGAAGGCATTAAAATAAACAACATTTTCAAATACCTTTTTTCAAAAAACTCAAAAATAAGGTACTTAATTCATTTATTACACTATTCTGCCTAACTTGCCCGTTGAATAACATTTAGATAACTTCTGGGTGTAGGATCAGCCCGCAAGGGAAAGCGTTTTGCGTATAATCTCGAAGCAGCAGCCGAACTTTGTCGACAAAAATTATTTTGCTGCAGAAAAACACGCCGCAGTGGATTGCTCAACACCACCCGTAAATTGCATGACTAATAAGAGATAAGAAAAACAACTTAAAGTATAGCAGGCTACGTTTTGATGACCAGTCCCGCACTTAGATTTTTTACTACCGTATCTCGCTTATTTTTAAGTTTTTTGGAAAAAGATATTTAAAAATGTTGTTTATTTTAATGCCTTCTATACACAGCTAAAAAAGAAGTATCAGCTTAGGAATCACCCTCTATACAGAACGAGACGCATCAAAAATCAAAGTAGCCGATTGAAGGGCAGCATATTAACCGTTGATACCCGATTGAGGTTGTTTTTGTTTTTAGATAGTAAAATTAATCTTGCGAATGAACTTTTAGGTAAACAACTGCCCCAAAATAAAAAAATAACGGGACCAACACTTGTTTCTATGTCGATACAACACGAGATAGGTACATCAAAGTGAGGAGGTGTACGCCTCGTAAAACGTATATTTTATTGCAATAAATACCTACAAATAATAGACCAAACCAAATGTTAGATATAGTTAGAGTAAAGAGATATAATTGTTTACCAGTGTTTTCCACCTGAAATATTTACTATTCTTCTGATTATATTAGATGACAGCACTAGAAAAAAATACTGTTGAAGGTGAAGAAAGGAGGACATTTTTATTATGTTAATACTATATTACTTTCTTCACATTTAATAATATTTTCTCTTTTACACCTACTTTTCAGTTCTAGACTAAATAAAAACTAAATTACTCTGGTATGTGAAGGCTATTAAATACTATAAGCGTAACGAGAACTTCCTTTATACCCCTCCTATACTATACTTCTTTACTTCGGTAATGTGTTTCCTCCAATGTCAATTCACTGAACCATTTAACACGATCTAGTATCATTATAACTTTAACGCTTCGTTAAGATGATATTCACTCAAATTTCATTTGTTCTCCTGAAGATGAATGTTTATACATTAAAAACATGTAGAGATAATTGACCATTTAAATAATTTTTCAGTGCATAAAGACTACGTTCTATCCATTTAAATATCCACTGCCAGTAAAGTATGGACTATTTTTTTTTCTTTAAATTGTTAAACATTTCTTCAATTATTTTTAACTAACTCGTACTTAGACATTTTATTTCTAGTAAAACTCATGAATAGCACAACCATAATCAAATTGTGTTAATTGCATAAAAGTGCCTTAACGCTGTTCTGTGTAATTTAAGTTAAACCCAGTCAAACCAGGAGCGCCTTGCATTATTTATGACATACGGCTTAAATTTAACTATAGCGACACTTGCAGTGTTGTGTTAAATAAACATTAGCAAGTCTAAAATGATTAAATGCGATTAACCGTCTACAATTTTACACTCAGACCAGAAGAGATATTTTAAAATATTTTTTTTTTAAATTATACTAAAATTAATTTTATTTAAAGTATTTTTGTTGTGAGCTGATCTAGCAGACAATTCGGTGAACAGAACCACTGGGATTAGTCAAAGAGGAGATTAATTACACGGCCTAAGAGCTTGCACAAACAGATGAACAGAGTTAATAACAGCACATATTGTGGCCCATATTCAATAAAAAGAGAACCGCAGCGCTATTGAATCGGAAAGACATGATAAATATTACTGTTGTTGTCACCGGACATTGCCTCTTCGGTAGACATACCGAACGTATGCAAATACCCACTAACAACTTCTGCAGAAATTGCAGAGATAAGGATGAGGAAGAAAGTATTCAACATTTTCTCTGTGAATGCCCTGGCCTCGCAAGAAGAAGGTTCACTGCTCTGGGTGAACCGGTTTTCAATAGTCTGGAGGAAAATGGCAATTTACAACTGGGTCGACTGAGCAGGTTTCTGATAAAATCTGATGAAGGTGGGTTCTACGGAACACGCGTGGTATCACAACTGACCTAATCGGACTACGTGAGACTGTTTATACTAAAGGTGTGCAACTCTAACTTAACACTTGGAGTTTGGCAATTCCTAGCGATGGTTGGAATTTACTGGGCTATAATTTGCTACTAGACTGCTGGTGCACGTCGTGTGAACTATCTAATTGTTGTCTTAAATTCTAAAAAATTAAAAGTTATCCAAATATGTATGGGTATTATGGATTTTAAATGACCGGTAAGAAGTTCTGACTTAAATCCGCTGGAATATTTTCTTTCTTTGGGGGTATCTAAAAACTCGTCTATATCGTGATACCTCATGCGACAATAGTCAGTTTTTGCCAACCAATAACACTCCGTATTTGAATTTTCAAACGGTAATACCTTGACATTCAGTAACTTCTGAAACATGAATTTTATTTCGCGAGAAAGAATGATACTTGTCGCTAAAGGTTTTTACCAAATTGTTTGGTGTAGTTTCAGAAAAATTCGTGTTTAAAGAGAGAAGTCAGGGCAGTCCCTGTAAAAGTAAGTGTTTAACGGGCGATATTTACATTGCAGAGGCTTACTCAAAAAGGTAGTGTACAGTTTTTTTTTTACTTTTTGTTGCTGTTGCTGGTATTTCCTTTTTTCATTTCTTTCCTGCTTAATATATTACCTATATCCTGCTTTATGCAATTATACCTTAAATAAATGTCCGGCCTGTATTTGTTTAAAAGTAATTATCAAATTTCTGATGATGTTAAGATGACATAAGATCGTCTTAAATTTAAGTATGATTTAATTTAGGGCTTAAATATAAAATAAGAAACGCAGGTCCTTATTTAAAAAATTAACGGTACACAAAAACGAAACTTTGTAACGAAATTCTAAATACATGGTAGTATTAAGCTTAAAAAGTTGGTTTAAAAATGTGGTATTGGTTTTTCTATAGCAGTTAAAATAAGTCAGATAAATATGAAAAAAGAAAAACCCAAACTTTTAATTTTTTTCCGAATATTTCATTTTTGACAGCTCCACTCCGTAACTTTACACCATTTGACCGATGCGACTCGATGCGATGCAACCGATCTCTTACAGTCTTCGAGGTACCCATGATGAGGCTCGAAATTGGGACACCCTGTACACCCAAAAATTTTAAGCTTTGTTAATTGAATCACAAGTCTTAATAAAAAGTTTGGTATATAAAGCAGGTTTTATTAAAACACAGTTTACGTAAATCGTTTAATGTTCTACTAGGTCATATTGACGACCATTATTTACTACTTTATTGGACCGAGGTGAGAAAAACTTTTATATTTTTATGCGCACTAGGAAATTTGTAAAAGTTCGTAATTTACGCTTTCAATTTTACTAGAAAACATTCAGTAGAACATTAAAGGATTTATATTATACGTACAATTATTGGATTTCACATCTATTGGAGTCTCCTTCTTTATTGGCTTCGCTCGCTGCGTTGATCGATCATATACAACAATTTCCAATAAGATAATTGGATAAATGGACTAGTAACATAAATATCTTCATTATAAAATTGTCTTTATCGTAACATTTTTTGATCACAAAGTGATTATTTAAAATTACTATATTGAAAAAATAGTTCCTATAAGTGCCGTATATCAATTTCCTGGCAACATTATCAGCCAGATATTTTCTATGGAAACAATAATTTCCTCAATAAAGCGTTTCTTGAAAATTATCTTGCTGGCAAAGTTGCCAAGAGATGGATATAACGGATCTGAAACGGATATTGAAACAATACCAAGAAAGTACTTGATCGGGCAGAAACCTAAGATCCGGTTGTACACTTACAGCCTAAGCTTAGTTCAGCGGTTTTTGGCTTTTTTCCTCTTCGTTCGCTGCCAGGGCCATTCCTGAGGGGACCTAGAGCTTAACGTGGGTTCCGAACCACGATCCTCGGTCATGCGACACCCATGTGGTATGTCCCATTTTGGACCGAGAAGCCGAGAAGAACTTCGACAGAAAATACTTGAAGCATTGAATAATAACCCAAGAATTTATAAGAAATTTTCTATTAAGCCCTGCCACGTCATGTCGTCTACAAGCCGTCATAGACATTAACGATGCAATGACGAAGTATTAGTTATTAATTTTTTTTTCTTTTCATTTTACCCAAATATAGATTTTAAATATTATACCTAATATATTATTTATTAAGAGACAATGGCTTTATTTTAATAATGATCTTTAACTAAATAAACACGTATCATGTTGTGACCTGCGGACATACTTTTTTTATTATACGTATGCTCACTCCGGGAATCGAACCCGGGTCGCCACGGTCTAATACCAGTAACTCACCTCTGAGCCACTGCCATAATTTGAGATTAGTTAAGTTTATCAATTCGTGACAAGACGTCAGGCATTGTCAAATAAAATATATTTTGAGGTTAGTTTCGTTTGTTAAATCATAATTAGGCAATCCAACGATGTGTCAAAAGGGCGGCTGGACGGCAAATACTGCTTTGTGATTGGTACATGTGACCATAAAAATAATGTTGCTGGTGGCATTTAACTGGTGACTCAATGTTTTTTGCCATCCAACCGCCATATTGAATCACGTGATTTGTATTCCCTAATTAGACAATCCAACGATGTGTCCAAATGGCGGCTGGCTGGCAAATACTGCGTTGTAATTGATGTACGTGACTATATAAATAATATTGCTGGTGACATTTAACGGATGGCTCAATGCTTTTTACCAGCCAACCGCCATATTGAATCACGTGGTTTAGATTCCCTAATAGGACATCAAGGGGATGATGATATAGTTTAAGGTTAGTTGTGCTTGTCAATTAACAAGACACTGACCTCAGTTTGGTTACTTCAGAATGCCTAGCAGCAGGCGGCGACCTACGTCGTCTACGTCATACACGTTAGAATTTTACTTGTTTTTTCTCTGAACTGGCATATTGTCTTTCACTCACTCTTTCCCAAATTCTAGAAGGCCATGATATAGTGTATAGCGGATAATAATCCTTTTTGTCAATTTCATATTACGTTACTGTTATGCCAGCACGACGGTATCTACAGTATTACATGCGTTCCGAACTACAGTTGTACCGGCAAATGTTACTCTCGGCATAGTTTTTTTTATGGTCTAGTGGTAATACTTCTTGGCCTACTACGCTACTATAGGTTTAGGATTTTTTTTGCTGTTTTCAGAATATATAAGCCATAGACATACAAGATAAAAGAACAAGTTCTTTATAAACAGAAGATATTTTAAAATATATTATTTTGTACATAAAGAAACAGCTTAATGGTTGTCAGATATAAACTCACTCGTAATTTAAATAATATGGAAAATATATTATTTTAATTTAATCAACGCCTACCGCTCTATCTTCCGCAAAATTTAATATTAAATAAACCAACGCGTAACAAATTAAGGTATAACCTTTAACTTTTTAAAATTACCAACAATATAGGTATGGAAGCTGTAAAAAAATGCTAATCATACAATGGGGGCATGAAAAATATAATAAAAACGATTTTGCTTCCACATTTCCACATAAACCTTTCTTTAATGTGCTTAAATTAAATTTTTTATTTTTGGTAAATAAATATGTGAGTGTTTTTAATGAGATATTTAATAGATTTTTAAATTAAAAAATAAAACAGTAGATAATTTAGATTTGGTTGAACCCAAGTCAAAATATGATTTAATATCAGAAAAAAAAACATCTACATCGACAAAGCTTTTTAGGTTAACTTTCAATAAAAAATAATGGAAGAAAAGTTATTTAGCGTCAGGCGGACAAAGTAAAGCATCTATCTTATGCATTAAAGTACACAGGGACGCCAAAGGTATTGGGTTCTCTGGGGTATAAATAGACAATGGGAGGCTGTTACTATCTTTTGCATTGAGTTGATTCGAACAGATGGCGATAATAGGTTTTCTTACAGATTATGGCTTTCTGATGAGTCCCAAACAAGGATAAAATAGCCCGTTATTGTCTACCTATGACCCAGGCGTAAAAAGGATAACTAGTGCATACACGTGGTTCAGATTCCACGTTAAGCCGTAGGTCCCGTCTGGCTGACATTACCCAGACGATAGGGTATACTGGCTCTTCCGCCAACCCCAGCAAAAAAAAGTAAGTACAAACATCTGTGTTTCTTTACTAGACGAAAAGAAATAGGTGATATTAAATCTCTTGTAACGGCAAGGGCCTGTCGACATATTAAGCACCGGTTCCCGCAGATCACCGAAGTTAAGCTGTGTCGAGCGCGGTTAGTACTTGGGCGGGTGGCCGCTTGGGAACACGGCGTGCTCTTGCCTCAGGGAAGAGTGTAAAATGAATCGACACCTAGCCATCCTATTCACGCCGGACAGGCCGGATGAGATCGGATATCTCGTAGGATGAAGGTGCCGTTTCACACTCCCCAGTCGGTAGATCACATTTGTGGTCGATGACCGGTTCAAGATGGCCTATGTAGTCGGCGAACCGTAAAAAAAAAATCTTGTATTATATTATAAGTATGCAAATTAATATTATTTTTATATTTGCAATACATGGTTTCTAATATGAAAATTTTTTAAAAGTGACCCGTTTAAGAAAGTAGTTTTGGGGCATAACAACTTGAAAATAACTTTTTTATATATTTATTGAAAGATATATTCAAAGAAAACTTTTAAGTAACATAAATTCCTAAAAATTTTATAAGTTTGGGGGTACTAATTATTTATTTGTCAAAATTAATATTATTAAGTGAACGTTTAATACCATGTTGGTTTAAATAATATTAAAAGAAAATAGTCTAGAGTCACACCTGTCTTTGTTTTTTACTAAATTTTCATTAATTCAACATTTTTTTATGAAAACTGCCGCCTGGTTATTTGTATAGATGAAAAATAGTAAAGGACCTAGAATGGAACTTTAAGGTACTCCACAATAAACTTTATCATTCTTTGATATCTTAACATTTATTTACCAATACAATTTAAACTTTTTCAGACAAATCTAACTTGAACCACTCTAAAGCCACAAAGTCTCTCAAAAGCTTTATGTTAATAATATTTTTTAACTTGTATAGTTAAAAAAAAATCCTTTGCCCCATCGTTTTTTAACAAACAAGTCAAACAAACTTAACTTTTTTAAACAAAATTTCGCTGATGCTGCCTTACTAATCCGGCCCAACAATGTCCGACTGAAATACAAAAGCACGTAATATTTATCGCATAAGAGGTGTTTCGTTTATAACCCCGAAAATATCACACACGGCTGCCCAAAAGGCTTTTTAAATAGAAATTTGCAAGTCTAAAATAACTTTTTAACTTTTACGAGTCCCCGAATTAATGAGTATGTTTTTGATAAACGGGTTGGGGAATTTCTCGAAATTAATTTACGAGAAAAATTAAATTATTTTATCTCACATCTTACTATTGCCGAAAAGGCAGTAAAGTGATGATTTAAGGTTTATGTTACAAGGAAAAAACATGATTGTACCAGTTATTTACGTTGAAATAACTCTAAGTAGGATTTACCGGTGGAGGACGAATTTGGCGCCAAAGCGTTACAGAGAGCTGTCAAAATAGTCCGAGACTGGTTAAGATCCCATTGTACAATAAGAGCTTAAGTACGAGTTTTTAAAGCTCGACCTAAAGTTGAACTTGGTTCAAAAAAGTAATTAGGTTGTATAATCAATTCCTAACCACAGGTCTGCACAGGTGGGATAAATAATTAAATTACCATGCTGGCAATGGTTACGCTATCAAAAAATACAAAAATATCTGCAAATTTTACTTTCAAAGAAGAATGTCTGCTCTTAGCTTTTGTTAAGGAGGTTAAAGGTCTAAAAAAACAATCATTCTGGAGGAAATTTAATATCCTGTATTTTCTATGAAGCAATGCCTATACCTATCTCTGCTCAAAAAAAAGTTATTTGCATAAAAGTAAAAAAAAATAAAATATTTAATTTTTTGCCCTTTTTTGTTAAATTGTTTTTAATATAATTTAAACTGAAAAGAGTTACACATGAATCCTTTCAAATATGTAAGATCTACATTTTTTTTTTGAAAATATTAATTTTATTGATATTTCTTATTTCCAAAGGTATGAGATTATAAATCTTTGGAGCAAAACAATAAAACTGAGAAATTTAAGTTAATATTAGTATTACTTTTAGGTAGTTTTATATAATCATTTGCTTTATTTCGCGTTTGGTGGCAATTACTGATATAATTTTTTAAATCTTTATTTTTATAGACAAAAATGCTAGTCTCCAAGACATATAGAGACCTTATATCAAAAACCTTTCTAGAATAAAACATGTTGGAGGGATAAAGTCTATTTTTTTGTAAATAAATATATTTCTACACAATGCTTAGAGGGTGCAAAGCCGTTATATACCTTACCCCCCTCCCCCCCCCCCCCCACCACCATTTCGATAGAAAATCTAACTCTCTATAAAATTCTTCCTATAAAATACCCCCAAATTTTGCTTTGTTTTCGAGATATACTCAAAAACCCGTAAGGGTTGCATTTTCCCCCCTATCTCCAGTTTCCCCCCTCTAATTTAATAGCACTCTGCGGTTTTTTCAATCTGAATAACCAATTGAACGACTTATGCAATAAAAACCCACACACTCTGCGTAGTTCCTTATTACCCTACTTTTTAGGACATAATCAAGAGCATATTTAAACAGGACCTTTATGTACCAAAGGAGCATTGAAGTCAATTATAAGAAGCAGATACCTTTCTGATAAACTAAAAAATGTGGTAGATCTAGTTATTTAAGAAAATAGTTATTTTCCTCTCGAAAACACAGAGTTGTCGCGTCGGATCTGCGGTAGAAATAAGTTAGTTCATAATAATAATTATAACTCCGGATTTTCAATAATAAAAATATAGTTGTGCTGAAAAATGTCTTTTTTTTGCAAAATATTAAAACGAAATTCACGAAAATTAAGTGGCGCGGCGTCAGTGGAGATTTTGAAGATAATATAGGGGCACTATTTGTAATTTTAATGGAAAATAAGAAATTAACATGAATAGCCGTGATATTTCTATTGTTATGTTCTGCATGTCGTATGATATAATTAAAACCTATACAGAGTGATTCCTAAGTTGATACTTCTTTTTTTAGCTGCGTATAGAAGGCATTAAAATAAACAACATTTTCAAATACATTTTTTCAAAAAACCCAAAAATTAAGTACTTACATTCATTTATTACATTACAAATCAAATACTTTCTGCCTAACTTGCCCGTTGAATAACATTAGGAAAACTTCTGGGTATAGAGAGGAATCATCCGCACTTTTACGACACTCAAAATAAATTAGCACCATAATTAGTTCATGGTTTTTAAATTTTACCATTTTCACCAATTTATTAAAATTAATTTGATTCAGAAAACCACACCGCGCCGCAAATTGCCAAAATAAATAACTGACGACCGATCCGTAAAATGCATGACTAACATACCAAAAACGAAGAAAAACAATATAAAATAAAGGGCTACGTTTTGATTACCACTCCCGCACTTAGATTTTTTACTTTTGTAACTCGGCTATTTTTAAGTTTTTTGAAAAAGGTATTTGAAAAAGTTGTTTATTTTAATGCCTTCTATACACATCTAAAAAAGAAGTATCAACTTAGGAATCATCCTGTATAACTAACTAACTAATAAATAAAATAAATTTTTATTTTTTTTTACAAAAAATAAGGTATCATCTGCCGAACTAGGAGTTCTTGTGAACCCCTAAGTAAAATTTTTGTATTGACTTTTTAATTAGACAAGCTATGAAACGATGCCTCGTTTCACGCTGGTATGGAAGGCTCTTAAGATCAGTTCAAATTTTTTTATTAACAATCTCTTTATTGCAAGCCTAACATTTTTCTGGATATTGTTAAACCGAGTTACAAAGAGCCACGTAAACGTATTAATTTTATAGTGTTTGTTTTACTAAAAGCGCAGTAATCCTTTTTATTTAAACTCGAGTTCAGGCTGCGAAAGTGCATTAAAAGAAAATTGGTGGATTATGCAATTTTGTTTAACGAGGCAAAGTGAATTAGACAGGATAAAAAGAAGTTAAAAAGTACAGTGTGCATATTGTAATAGTTTTGTCAATATATACTCTCGAAATTATTTAAGAAAAATAACTTTTTCCAATTTTGACATATAAAGTGACACTTTTTAAAACTGATTGACATTATGAAACGTCTTACTTTTTGTAACTAGTTGCATAAAGTAAAATTTTATGCAATTGGTGACGAAAAATGTATTTCAAAATTAGTGACAAAAAGAATTATTCTATTTATTAAACTGGTATAACACAAGTTAAAAACATAAATTATAAATTAATTAATTATTATAAATATTGATAACACAGTTATTGCAATTATTCAAATTAATTCCCGACGACATATTTTTTTCATTGCTCGAACTTGCTGTTATTTGGGAAGCGACGCACATTGCATTAGATGTTTCACCAAATATTTCTTGCGCTATAAGTTTTTTATTATTCATGGAATTTTCAACATATCCCTTCGCAACAGAGCTAGATTTCCAACCTCCGTGCTTCTTTAATTTTAAAAGATCAGCGCCACTGTCTGCTAGGAAAGTGGCAGAGCTTCTTCTGAAGCAGTGGCCAGTATATAGAACAGGATTTGAAAGACCAAGAAATTGTGCAATAACTTTTGGCAGACTGCTAAATGTGTTAATTCCCACAGGATTTCTGGTACATTTTCCATTCGCATATTTTACAAAAAATCTGTTGTGTTTAAGAATCCGGGGAAGCAACTTAATATTTTTTCTTATTATTTCAACAAGATTCGTATTTTCAATGTCTCCAGTGGTAATTGCACACTGCCGTATAACTTTTGTTTTTGAAGGTGGGATATCAACACGAAAATCGCTTCCTTCGTCTATAACATTTTCAACTGGAAGAAAAGTTAATTCTGCTTTTCTGCATGCTCCTGCCATTCCAATTATCATTGCAACCTTAGCCATTAAGTATTCTTTGTCATCAGCTTCCAATAAAAATTTGGCAAAATCTTTTTTAATAAAAACTTTTGACTTTTTAGCACTGTACCCGTCCGCTTGCCTTTTAATATATGCTACCAAATTTGTATATTTTTTAATATCAATATTCCTTTTCAGATTTAGTTCAGCCCTTAACTTTGTGGAAACTTTTAGATCTTTCTTACCCTCGAAATATGCAAGTAAAACTTTCTCATTAACATGTTTAATTTTCTTCTCATCACACCACGTAACAAATTTTTCGTATGCCAAATCATAAACTGCCTTTGACTTTTTGGGAATTACTGATAATAGAGCATTACCTGCTGCCTCTTCAATATCGCTTGGTAGCTCTTCAGAACTTGAATGACTCATTTAAAAAAAATAAAACTAAAAATATATCAATCTCGACAAAAACCTTCCGTCTAGACTTTTTTAGAAAATGTCAAACTGACAACTAACATGAAGTAACAGCAACATCAGTTATATGTCAAAATTAGAAAAACTAAATTTATGTTTTCCAAATTTTTATCAATTATATTAAATTTGATTTTTTTATTACTTTCTTCAAAATTAGAAAAAATCTTGTATGCAATACGTTACGAAATGAAATTTTGTAACTGATGGCATAAATAGCTATTTTTAAGAAAAAAAAATTGCTGCAGCAAATAATAATTCCTGTTCTAACTCAAGGTTTGCTGCACACTTCCTGCTTGCTATATTATGATATTATATCATATTATCTCAAATATTTTCCTGATAAATATTTTGTTTTTTAATTATCCCATTATCTGATTTTTCGTTAGACCGCGCAAAAAAAAACATTATCATTAATAAACAATAAAAACAACAATTTTAATATCGTGTACACTGAGAATGATGAATTATAACCATTATAAGAATTCTTATGGCCATTATAAGAATATTTAATACTATTTGGGACAGCAATACGAGCTAATACCAGTTATACACCAGATATTGCTAGGGCCAGTGCACAAGGATAAGTAAATTATGTTATACTGTTTATATGACACGGATGGTAACCATAAAGGTTTGTTATATAGCGACTATAAAACGCTTTATAACCAGTAAACATACAGTTGAAAAAGAGTATATTCCAGTTTTATAACCGGTATAAATTTGTTTTGCTGCCAATTTAAAACGTTTTTTTTTTATGTTGGCCGATTCAAATTTTGCGCTTGCGCATTCCCAATATTAATAAATTTATCGATCACTTATCTCTTCACGCAAGCTCCAAAAAATATGTGTGATATTTGAAAGGATTACAAGAAAATATAGGTTAACATTTTAAAGGTAGGTATTTATTTAACTAAAAAAAACAAATGAGGGTGTTTACCCTCAACACTTTCTAATAAAAAAATAACGAAAAATCTGAGATCATAAACACAGCTCTTTCTGATAATTTTACACCACCACAAATAAAGCTTATTAATAACTTCACAACACTGTTCACAAAAAACAAAATGAAACAACCCGCATAGCCGAACAAATGCAAATGGTATCGTAAAACACGTCTTGTTACGTCGAAGTGTTCCCCACTCTTACAAATTAAAAGTATGTTGCATAAGGGTAAATAGATGTTTAATATCAAATAATGATTTAATTAATACTACCAAAAAAGCGTTTTATCGTTGGTGTAATCTTTATGTTGTATAAAACCATTTTTATTTCCAAAAAGAATGTTTTATTAAAATACATTCTTACAATTCTGGGCTTATATTCATAATTATTTTATTTTATTGTCCGTATAAATAAAGAGGTAGTAATTCTGTTTGCTGTTCGTTAGTTAACTTATTTGCTATAGTAATAGATTGTTTAATAGTGAATATTTAAAATGTTGCTACTGGTATAAGACTATTCTTAACAATTCTGTTTAATTAGTCGATTTTACTCTGTGTATCTCCACCTCCCGCAACAATAACAGCTCGCGGTCTTCCTAGCATCGAATAAATAAGGTTAAGTCCGTACAATTACTTACTATGAATGCACTTTACAGCTTATGACGTAATTTTTGATTCGAATCATGTCGTTAATTAAATCGTATATTTTTTCAATTCTATCAAGATTTAATTAAAAATAAAAATAAGCATTTTCTTTCATTGAATAATAAGACATCATTTCAGAATATGTTCCAATTAATTATTTTTCGATTTCAAATTGTTTTAACACGCAAAGTTAAACTTGTTCGAAATGACAATGCATTTTACGTCAATTGACAGGATCCTTTAATTAATAACAGACCCTACCTTATTTTTTGTTTCTGTTGTATGATTATGTATTTGCGAGTTGTGACGTGCATCCAGCCAATAAGTTATTGGTTCTTGTCTAATAGTGCTTTGCTAGTGCCAACCTTGTTTGGTTGATATTTGGAGTTTATCCCAAAAATGTGTAATGGGGTTAAGATCCGGACTATACAGGCGGAACTTTCAATCATTGCAGTGTAACCCCAGGCAGATATTCGCTCACTACATGAATATACAATTTTTTGATTAGTAAAATCATGCATCAAAATAAATAAGTCTTCAATTAAAGGATCACATTGAAAAAAGATTAATTGGAAATTATTTTCAGCTTTTTATCTCCTTTGAAAGCTCGTACTACGATAAAACATTATCAGTATATTTGTTAAGCCATATTAAAGACTAACCAAACCCCAAGACAATAAAAAGAATCTCTGTTCAGCAGAAAATATAATGTGTATACCTCAAGCGAAAAATCCTAGTCTTTGTCACACGGCTACTGTGAAGCAACTATGAACACTGATACTACTGTATAAAGCCTTTGCTTATTTCAGTTGTTGCAAACTACTTTTTGGTCTGGCATACACTTAATACCGTTCAAAGTATCTGGTAATACTAATTTCTTATTTAAACAATTCCCTTAATATCAAAATACCAGCCCTAATGAAATATCCTATTGTGGAGATCTGGACTCTAGGAAGACTGACGCCAGAGGTACAAACCCGAACAAACTTCATTTTTTGTTTTCAACTTGAGATGATCTCGGCTAATGCAGCTATCTGAATTGACATAAGTAAATATGTTGACACCTCCCTATCTGAACTGCTGGACAATTGCTTTCGAGCAAGAAAAATTTTGCCTAAATTTAACAGTTAATATTTTCTGAACCAGATATGATATCGACATACGGTTTTGAATGGTTGATAGATTCATCCTTTGAGAAACAATTTTTAATGTTGGATTTTCTTTAACTGTCAGAAAATTTTATATACAGTTAAAGAAAATCCAACATTGACAATTATTTCCCAAGGGATGAATCTATCAACCACTTAAAACCGTAGGTCGATATCATATCTAGTTCAGAAAATATTAACTGTTAAATTTAGGACAACGTTTTCTTGTTCGAAAGCAATTGCCCAGCAGTTTATTAAGAATTTTTTCCTAACAAATCTGACAGCGCAACCAGTAAATATATTGGGAACAAAAAGACAACATTCTAGCTCCTGTGCTGATAAAAAAAACCAAGTATTGCTAGAATACATTTTTTATCTCATTTTTCAAGTGGCCGAAAGACTGCAGCAGTGGGAGATACAGCTGTAAAAAGGCAGCGATGAGTTGCTCTTGGCTGTGTCAGTACTACCAGGGGCAAACGGCTTGCCTATTTTGAATGAGGACGATGACGAAGAAGACTTCCCACATTCCCTGTAAACACTTTATTCAACATTCAGCGAACTGATACCAAGAACGAAGATGATTCGCGTCAATTGTGTTGATTCGTGTCGAAATTGAAGCCAGAAAAATAAGAGACCCAATTAATTTGTGTTTCAAAAATGATTATTTAAGTATTAAGAGTTTTTATTTGTTCTTATATTTTTTGTAGTTTAACGTTTCTCGATTTAATGTTAGTTTATGTAAAAATATTTTTTTTATAAATGGTCGCTTTTGCCCAGGTTTTCTATTTTTCGGAATTAACTTGAAAATTGGTAATTTTCTACCTATTTGATACTCATGTGCGCAAAGTATACAGATTCTTACAACTCTGTTATAACGAAAATAACGAGTTTTCTTAAGTTTTAAAGAGTATTCTTAAAAATAATTACTTATTGTAAAAAATTCAAATTCCTATAACTTTTGTCCTTTTGAAGGAAAAGTAGTATAAGTACAAATACTCTTAGTAGGGGTGATTAGCTGATTCTAGACCACCAGGATATATGGATATACCCCCCTACCACTCACCTATGAATATCCCCCCACTCTCACCCCCACCATATCCCCCCACTCTCACCCCACCATATCCCCCCATCCCTTCACACACATACATCCTCCTACCATACCTCTCAACACATATTCATACATATTATAACTCGATTAATATCTATGGATATATCCTCCCACCATCCTCCATAACATAACCCCACACATAAGTCCCCCCACGCTTCACACCATACATATATCCTCCTACCACACAAAAATTCAGTTAACATCTTATGACAAATATGGTGCGCACATTTTGTTCAGAACCATCAATAGCGTTTCTTTTTAAAAGGTTACGTTGTCTGGTGATATGATGTTGATGTTGGGTAGGGATATAACCTTCCACCATACCACACCCCTATATAACCTTCCACCATGTATATATCCTCCCTCATACATATTCTAACTCAATCCATATCAATGGATATATTTTTCCACACATATATCCCCTTACCCAAAAATAATAATAATAATTTGTATTGGGATAACCCGTTGATTAAATAAATTATTATTACTTTTGGCTAGGGATATAACCTTTCACCGTGTATATATCCCCCTACCACACCCCTCATACATATTCTAACTCAATCAATATCAATGGATATATTATATTATCCTTCCACACATGTATCCCCCCACCCAAAAATAATAATAATTTGTACTGGGTGTAACCCGTTGATTAAATAAATTATTATTATTATTAAAAATAAGACATTGACCGGAAATATTTAATGTACCTTGTTTATTGAAAAAAGTCATTGACAGTTCAATCTAAGATGACTGGAATTTATTAATTTATCTAATTCTCACACGGATATAATAATACTAATAATAATGTCTTTAGGTTTACCGCAATAGAGTCTTATTACATAAATGTTTTCAATATGACATAGCATGCTAATAGATTTAATACAAAAAAATAATTCTTAATGTTATAGGCAATTACATAACTATAAAATGTAATATCATTTTCCAGGTATAATTTGCTGACAGTATATAAAAAATATAATTAGTCTCTAGTTTTTATGTGTTATATAAGTCTTTAGAGTGAATGTGTACACTGGAATGTAAATCCTTTAAATTATTTTATTAGCTATTTACAAAAAGGACTTAATTAATACCACGTTACTAACTAATACAACAAAAACTAAATATGTATATTACATACCCCCTTTGATTTCACTGTTAAATCTTCCACAATTATAATAGAACACATTATATTATTATTTCACTGTAAATTATTATTAGGACACACAAGTTCATTTTATCTTGGTTAAGAATGTTATATAAGCGAGACCTTCAAATAGACGTAAAAGGAAAGTTGTCTCTTCCGTGACATTCTAAGACTAGAAGATTTCGACGATTCGGAATTAAAATATAACTTGATACTAATATTTTACTCGATTTACAAATGGAAAATTAAAATTTGGTATGAATAATATACCAGATGTCTCATTTATGAATGATCATATCTCAGAAACCATTGAACATAGAAACTCGGGGAAAAACTTCTTAATAGAAGTGAAATTCTAAATTTCTTCGAAACTTGCCACATTAAGGTACACCTTTGGTAACATCATTTTAGTAAACTTAAGTTTGATCATACGGTATAATTAGGACATGATAATCGAAAAGTAGATTAAATTTTCAAGGCAAAACGTGAAAACCAAAATACAATTCGATATAATATACCGAGTGTCCCATTATGGATATGGATGACCATATCTCGAAAACTATTGGATATAGAAACTCAGGCAAAAAATATTCGTAATTAAGGTGACTAAGAAAAAATGTTGGAAATGATTTCTAAGTTCGCATTTTGCCGCCAGAGGACACAATTGAAAATTAAATATTGAAATTCTTAATTTCTCCGAAAATTGTCACATTAAGGTATACCTTTGGTAACATCATTAGAAAGCTTAGACAATTCTGCATCATGTTTGGTTTAAGCCTTATTGACATACCAACCTTAATAAGAGTTGGGGAAGCTATTGAAAGTGTAATCATTTAAATTGCTGTAACTTCTAAACGACTTATTCGATTTTAGTAAACTTAAGTTTGTTTAAAATAGAAAGATAAGTATTTTTAATTGCAGTATCCATTGGTACACGATATTTCCTAAAAAAGTGTTAGAGGAACAATTTGTAAGTAATAAAAAAAGTTTTTTGATTTTATCAGGATTCCAGAGGATGCAATCCAAATCCAAAAAACATGTATCATAAAAAATATTGGTTATTTAAAAGAGCACACAATCCATTTAATATCATCATTTAGTTTGTATTAGTGTCTAGCACAGTATAGTATAGTTATATAATAATAATAATAATAATATTTAATAATAATAATAATAATAATAATAATAATAATAATAATAATAATAATAATAATAATAATAATAATAATAATAATAATAATAATAATAATCGATATAGGTTGCCCACTAACACACAACCTCTCTAAAACCGAATCGAAGAAGAAGACCAAGTACTCGAATTTGACTATAGAGATCAAAAATATATGGAAGCTAGATAAAATAGACATAATTCCGATCATAATATCGGTGGAGGAAGCTATGACGAAAAATTTCAAGCCCAACTTGGAAAAACTGGGCCTTTCAGGTTATTTATATCAACTAATTCAGAAAAGCGTCATTCTCCAAACTTGCCACATAGTTCGGAAGTTTCTAAACAGTACAGGTTAAGATTAATTTCTTCTCTGTACTGTAAATAATACCAGCAATACCAACAAGAAGCTGAGAAACAAAACATTGAAAACATTATAATAATAATAATAATAATAATAATAATAATAATAATAATAATAATAATAATAATAATAATAATAATAATAATATTAATAATAATAATAATAATAATAATAATAATAATAATAATAATAATAATAATAACTGGCTGGAACTGGCAATTAAATTACAACTTCTACAGGAGGAAAAAATGCCATACTACCAGTACACTCCGGAATCAATTCTGGAAAACAATAACTTCAGACTATACTGGGACCGCAACATCTTAATTGACCAAACTGTTAATCATAATAGACCTGATATTGTTTTAGTAGATTGAAGAGCCAGAAATACTACGCTTATAGAAATAGCCATCCCAAACACTAACAACTTGATTCTGAAAAACGCTGAAAAAATAGCAAAATATCGAGAACTTGAAGGATGCCTACAGAGACAATGGTAGATGAATACCGTCAGAACAGTGCCAATTATAATGTCATCAACTGGGGTGGTCCCAAAGAGCCTCCTGAAAAACATCAAAGAACTGGGACTTAACGACCAACTTTACAAGGTTCTACAGAAGGCAGTACTACTCTCCACAGCCCAAACCGTCAGAAAATTTGTGGGATCCAACAAGGACAATCGTCGCCGTGGGCCCGATAACAGGGAAAGGACCCCCACAGAGCTTAATCCTTTTGATATCTAAGATATCTGGGATAAGTGAATGTTCCCCTGCGAGGGAGTGCGAAGCCGTAAGGCTAAGTCATAATAATAATAATAAAAATAATAATAATAATAATAATAATAATAATAATAATAATAAATGGAAAACATAAATAAGACCGTCAATTTTAATGAAAAAAAACAAGATTTTCACGTTATTTATATCATACAAATGATAACAGAAAAGCAAGAGAGAATGATTGTAAACAGTATATTGGATCGATACCGTTTTCAAAATAGAATAAGGTATACAGAAAAGCTGTTAAAGGATGTATTTGGAGCAAAGGGATAGAAATTAAATATACAATGAACGTGTAATTTAGTTTTTATTTTTAAAATATATACAATAATTAAATTAATTCGCTTTATTATATCCACGAATTGTGTAAATTTACTTAAACTTACTTTCTTACCCTTTCACACTTTTGGATCTCCCCAGGAAACGCTTCAAACCCAGTAAAAAATGTTCATTCAAAACGAACAAAATCAATCAATTCCAGTACAGCAATCAGAATTAATATGTAATCCTCCACTAGATACTGCATACCGTAACTAAAGATCGACAATTTATCAATGCAGACAGGTCGACAATCTAAATAAATTTGCTAACGTCATCAGACTTTTTTTTATGAATTTTATTCCAGTGACTCGAACCACCATTTCGACGCTTTACCAAATTAGCCAGGACAACAATCTAAATATATATAATCAGGTCTAAGAGGTTCTTGCTCGTGACGTCAGACTTTTTTATAAATTTTATTACTAAGGCTTGAACCATCAACATTTCAACAATTCGACTACCAGTTCGGCGCTTTACCAACTTAGTCCAGCTTTGCCCTGCTTCCTCTACTTTGACCTGGTTCGCCCCGCAGCACTCCACTCCAAGAAAGATATCACAAAATTAAATGTATCAATAAAATATCATAACCCAAATCCTGATATCAATAAACGTATATTATTTTAAGTGTCGCACCCAATTGGTGGCGTTCCTATCGACCTTAATAAAAACAATTAGTCATTCCTTAATAGTCAGAAGCCAAATTTGATTGATTTGATCAAATAATAATGTCCCTGTACAAATAATTACCTTAAAACCAATTTTTTTAAATATTCGTTATAAAGCACGATATAGACATACATGTGATTTATATACTTGAGAAACATTTGACCCGCTCTCTTAAGCCTTAGAAATATTTAATAATAATAATAATAATAATAATAATAATAATAATAATAATAATAATAATAATAATAATAATAATAATAATAATAATAATAATACCGAATCGGAGAAGAAGACCAAGTACTCGAATTTGGCTATAGAGATAAAAAATATATGGAAGCTAGATAAAATCGACATAATTCCGATCATAATATCGGTGGAGGGAGCTATGACGAAAAATTTCAAGCCCAACTTGGAAAAACTGGGCCTATCAGGTTATTTATACCAACTAATCCAGAAAAGCGTCATCCTCCAAACATGTCATATAGTACGGAAGTTCCTAAACAGTACAGGTTAAGATGAATTTCTTCTCTGTACTGTAAATAATACCAGCAATACCAACAAAAAGCTGTGAAAACTAACATTGAGAAAAATAATAATAATAAATATATTTATTTGTGCCAAAACACGTTTCGGACTTAAAAATCAACAATAATATCTAATAAGTGCAAAATTATCGTGTACCTATCAATTTTCTTTTGGTTTCACAGCCAACTGAAGCTGATAACTTTGGAAAGGAATTTAGAAATATTGTTTGAATCCATTTAAATTAAATAACCAAATAACCATTGATGATAGTAACATATCATTTGACACAAAAAAAGATAGGATTTTGATTAACAATTTATCAGTCTTCCATATCCCACGTTAAAAAAAAAAATTTAAGTGACTTTTTTAGAATAGTTTAAATTATTTTTAGAATAATTCAAATTATTTTTATCGAAAGAAGAAAATCAATGTCTGATCATAAAATACTAGATTATACAGAGCATCCTAACTATATTTCCAAATACATCTCCAAGGTAACCAGCTGGCCTATGGACCTTATGGGTACCGTAGATTGGTGAGAAGTCTGTAGCGCCGTTATTATAATTTATGTAAATAATATCAACAGTGATAGAAAGACGTATTTTTAATTTTAAAATCGTTTTAAACTTATCTAAAATCATGGCTTATAAAATTATTATAGTTTGAAAAAATATTTTTAGCGGACATCTAATGAAAATTATATAGCAGCCAAATTTCAAACAGTGTTTAAAAATATATTTTTATTCTTACAATTTTGTTGTATGTAAATCATTCTTAGTTCGCTTACATGGTATGCAGATTTTGTTTTAAAAGGAGTTTCTTATAAGGAAATAGATTCAAATTTGAACTACATAAAATATAGCATGGTCTTTGCGGTCCCCCATTTTATTTAGGTTCGTACTTACATATGTGTATATTTGATAATATTGACTGCAATATAGATAATGTTTCTAGGGTTATCAGTTAAATTGTAAAATAAATAACAAGCTTTGTTTGTTGACGTCTCGGTTAATTTGATTTAAAACGTAAACAAAAAACTACAAAATAAAGTTCGGAATTATAAATTCACTAGAAATCGAAAAACTTCCACACTATTAAATTAAGAAGAAGATGGATTCTAATATAGTACTATTAATTAAGTATGTTGAAAAATAAATAAAACCTGTAAGGAAATATGTAAGTTTATTGATAAATAATTTATTAAAATATATATTTACATATATTACAATTTTTATAAAATAATAATAACATTGATCAGAACACGACCATACCATATTTGTGGGGGTATCTTGTCATTTCTTACCATTCTTTCGAATTTGGCTTTTTTCCTCTTCGTTCGCAGCCAGGACCATTCCCGAGAGAACCTACAGCTTAACGTGGGTTCCGAACCACGATCCTCGGCCATGCGACATCCCAAGAGCTATCAACATTTGGTTTCTTGCCATTACATGACCTACTAATTGAGGGGTATGTATCTTCTTCTGCACCCACAAGATGTCCGATCTCATCCGACCTGGTTACCGGTGTAAATGGGTGGGTTGGGACTGTTGGGAGATGACACCTTTTACACTCTTCCCAGCATTCATAAATCCGCCCAATTTCGGATATACTTTTTTATTGCACGTATACCCACTCCGAGAATCGAACCCGGGTCGCCACGGTCGAATGTCAGTAACTCGCCTCTGTGCCGCCGCAGCGGTCTTTGGGGGTATCTATTTTGTGAGTTTTATTTGTTACTACTTACAGTATCATTACCAAAATACGGCTGACACATCAAACTTAAAAATATCAATTAATTAACTAACATATAAGTTAGCTAATGATAATTTTCTGTTTCGAGATTTTTAATTGATGCTTTTAAATACAAAGATTACTTAAAATTTTGGTATTGTTAAAATGTTCGACTTTCTTTGCGACTTTCTCGAGATAGAAAAACAGCGCATTTGTGTTATGTCAACCTTTTTTTATATTATATTTGCTATGGACACCCCAAATGATATCAATTTAATGCTATGGTAGGTATCCTTTAAGATTTCTGCAAAACATTATTATTCATTACCTAAAATTAGGAAGGGAGGAATTTTTATCTAAAAAATGGTACTTTTATTTCTGGTTTGCAATATGTAAGTTCTGTTTGGTGTGCAATAATACATTACACATTTTGTCCCATTCAGTTCTCCGCTTTAAATTTCTTCGTCTGAGGAAGTCACCCTTGATATATATGAGTATACTGAAATTATTAACCAAAATTAATTAATTAATTAATTAGGCAAAAAGAAAAAAATTATATAATGCTTACCTACAGTTCCAGGTTTACGATGATCAATAATACATTTCACATAAACTCAGGAGCTGAGGTGCTGCTATCACTAACACCCACCCCTACCTCGCAACACATGCTATATTAAAATATAATAAATGCTTGTTAATGTTTTGAAACACAAGATTAATAACTACAATAAAAAAATACTAGAACAATATATAATATAGAAAATTAGCTATGACTGTGTACACGCTAAACGAATGGAAGAAAAAATATTTGTATTACGTGAAATATAACAGGCTACGTACTATATATATTATTATACATCTTCTCTATCACCTCGGCTCTTATTCGAACCCCATACAGCTCTCCACTATATATTTCTTCCCCATGAGAGGCTACTCGCGAAATATGTGTATATGTGAGTGAACTAAAATAATTAGCAAAAATTAATTAAACATAAGAGAAAAAGAAAAAAAAATATATAGTTTACTTACAGTTCCAGGTTTACGGCTTCGAACCTCCTTAAATACGTTTCCCTGAAACACATCCCTGATTTGGGACCACCGGGATATATGGATATATCCATTGCCATTGATATATCCCCCCGCCTTCCCACACATGTATCCCCCCACTCTCACCCCCACCATATCCCCCCACTCTCACTAATTATACATACATATTATATTGAACCAATATGATGGTTTTGATATTTTCCTATCAATATAATATGTATGTATAATTACAGCGTTATCAGCCTTCACCTGATATTTTCCCACTTTTCTTTAACATGAGACTATTTTGCAATTTTATATAAAAAATACATCGTTGTTATCGCAAGATAGAAGCAGTTTTTTATTGAAAATTCAAATTTTAATATTAATCACGTTATTATTTAAATATTACAGGGATATTTAATTTGGCACAAATTAATTCAGTCCTAATTTTCTAATTTATTGCATGATTGAGTTAACTTTTAAAATTTTTGGTATATATACAGTAGACAATTATTATTACATTATTAAAATGTATCCAGTTCGTCTTCACAGTATATTAGTAAGTAGAACTAATTAATGTAATTACAAAAAGTATAAACGCTATTATTTATTTAAATATTAACTTAATAAAAAGATAGTTTAAGCTGTAAATACAGTATAATCTTATATTCTAGTTGGGATTGGTGAATCTTTGAGGAGTTCGCTCCCAAGATTCAAGTGGCTGTGAATTACGGTGGCCGTATTTAAGGAGGTTCGAAGCCGTAAACCTGGAACTGTAAGTAAACTATATATTTTTTTTTCTTTTTCTCTTATGTTTAATTAATTTTTGCTAATTATTTTAGTTCACTCACATATACACATATTTCGCGAGTAGCCTCTCATGGGGAAGAAATATATAGTGGAGAGCTGTATGGGGTTCGAATAAGAGCCGAGGTGATAGAGAAGATGTATAATAATATATATAGTACGTAGCCTGTTATATTTCACGTAATACAAATATTTTTTCTTCCATTCGTTTAGCGTGTACACAGTCATAGCTAATTTTCTATATTATATATTGTTCTAGTATTTTTTTATTGTAGTTATTAATCTTGTGTTTCAAAACATTAACAAGCATTTATTATATTTTAATATAGCATGTGTTGCGAGGTAGGGGTGGGTGTTAGTGATAGCAGCACCTCAGCTCCTGAGTTTATGTGAAATGTATTATTGATCATCGTAAACCTGGAACTGTAGGTAAGCATTATATAATTTTTTTCTTTTTGCCTAATTAATTAATTAATTAATTTTGGTTAATAATTTCAGTATACTCATATATATCAAGGGTGACTTCCTCAGACGAAGAAATTTAAAGCGGAGAACTGAATGGGACAAAATGTGTAATGTATTATTGCACACCAAACAGAACTTACATATTGCAAACCAGAAATAAAAGTACCATTTTTTAGATAAAAATTCCTCCCTTCCTAATTTTAGGTAATGAATAATAATGTTTTGCAGAAATCTTAAAGGATACCTACCATAGCATTAAATTGATATCATTTGGGGTGTCCATAGCAAATATAATATAAAAAAAGGTTGACATAACACAAATGCGCTGTTTTTCTATCTCGAGAAAGTCGCAAAGAAAGTCGAACATTTTAACAATACCAAAATTTTAAGTAATCTTTGTATTTAAAAGCATCAATTAAAAATCTCGAAACAGAAAATTATCATTAGCTAACTTATATGTTAGTTAATTAATTGATATTTTTAAGTTTGATGTGTCAGCCGTATTTTGGTAATGATACTGTAAGTAGTAACAAATAAAACTCACAAAATAGATACCCCCAAAGACCGCTGCGGCGGCACAGAGGCGAGTTACTGACATTCGACCGTGGCGACCCGGGTTCGATTCTCGGAGTGGGTATACGTGCAATAAAAAAGTATATCCGAAATTGGGCGGATTTATGAATGCTGGGAAGAGTGTAAAAGGTGTCATCTCCCAACAGTCCCAACCCACCCATTTACACCGGTAACCAGGTCGGATGAGATCGGACATCTTGTGGGTGCAGAAGAAGATACACACCCCTCAATTAGTAGGTCATGTAATGGCAAGAAACCAAATGTTGATAGCTCTTGGGATGTCGCATGGCCGAGGATCGTGGTTCGGAACCCACGTTAAGCTGTAGGTTCTCTCGGGAATGGTCCTGGCTGCGAACGAAGAGGAAAAAAGCTAAATTCGAAAGAATGGTAAGAAATGACAAGATACCCCCACAAATATGGTATGGTCGTGTTCTGATCAATGTTATTATTATTTTATAAAAATTGTAATATATGTAAATATATATTTTAATAAATTATTTATCAATAAACTTACATATTTCCTTACAGGTTTTATTTATTTTTCAACATACTTAATTAATAGTACTATATTAGAATCCATCTTCTTCTTAATTTAATAGTGTGGAAGTTTTTCGATTTCTAGTGAATTTATAATTCCGAACTTTATTTTGTAGTTTTTTGTTTACGTTTTAAATCAAATTAACCGAGACGTCAACAAACAAAGCTTGTTATTTATTTTACAATTTAACTGATAACCCTAGAAACATTATCTATATTGCAGTCAATATTATCAAATATACACATATGTAAGTACGAACCTAAATAAAATGGGGGACCGCAAAGACCATGCTATATTTTATGTAGTTCAAATTTGAATCTATTTCCTTATAAGAAACTCCTTTTAAAACAAAATCTGCATACCATGTAAGCGAACTAAGAATGATTTACATACAACAAAATTGTAAGAATAAAAATATATTTTTAAACACTGTTTGAAATTTGGCTGCTATATAATTTTCATTAGATGTCCGCTAAAAATATTTTTTCAAACTATAATAATTTTATAAGCCATGATTTTAGATAAGTTTAAAACGATTTTAAAATTAAAAATACGTCTTTCTATCACTGTTGATATTATTTACATAAATTATAATAACGGCGCTACAGACTTCTCACCAATCCACGGTACCCATAAGGTCCATAGGCCAGCTGGTTACCTTGGAGATGTATTTGGAAATATAGTTAGGATGCTCTGTATAATCTAGTATTTTATGATCAGACATTGATTTTCTTCTTTCGATAAAAATAATTTGAATTATTCTAAAAATAATTTAAATTATTCTAAAAAAGTCACTTAAATTTTTTTTTTTAACGTGGGATATGGAAGACTGATAAATTGTTAATCAAAATCCTATCTTTTTTTGTGTCAAATGATATGTTACTATCATCAATGGTTATTTGGTTATTTAATTTAAATGGATTCAAACAATATTTCTAAATTCCTTTCCAAAGTTATCAGCTTCAGTTGGCTGTGAAACCAAAAGAAAATTGATAGGTACACGATAATTTTGCACTTATTAGATATTATTGTTGATTTTTAAGTCCGAAACGTGTTTTGGCACAAATAAATATATTTATTATTATTATTTTTCTCAATGTTAGTTTTCACAGCTTTTTGTTGGTATTGCTGGTATTATTTACAGTACAGAGAAGAAATTCATCTTAACCTGTACTGTTTAGGAACTTCCGTACTATATGACATGTTTGGAGGATGACGCTTTTCTGGATTAGTTGGTATAAATAACCTGATAGGCCCAGTTTTTCCAAGTTGGGCTTGAAATTTTTCGTCATAGCTCCCTCCACCGATATTATGATCGGAATTATGTCGATTTTATCTAGCTTCCATATATTTTTTATCTCTATAGCCAAATTCGAGTACTTGGTCTTCTTCTCCGATTCGGTATTATTATTATTATTATTATTATTATTATTATTATTATTATTATTATTATTATTATTATTATTATTATTATTATTATTATTATTATTATTAAATATTTCTAAGGCTTAAGAGAGCGGGTCAAATGTTTCTCAAGTATATAAATCACATGTATGTCTATATCGTGCTTTATAACGAATATTTAAAAAAATTGGTTTTAAGGTAATTATTTGTACAGGGACATTATTATTTGATCAAATCAATCAAATTTGGCTTCTGACTATTAAGGAATGACTAATTGTTTTTATTAAGGTCGATAGGAACGCCACCAATTGGGTGCGACACTTAAAATAATATACGTTTATTGATATCAGGATTTGGGTTATGATATTTTATTGATACATTTAATTTTGTGATATCTTTCTTGGAGTGGAGTGCTGCGGGGCGAACCAGGTCAAAGTAGAGGAAGCAGGGCAAAGCTGGACTAAGTTGGTAAAGCGCCGAACTGGTAGTCGAATTGTTGAAATGTTGATGGTTCAAGCCTTAGTAATAAAATTTATAAAAAAGTCTGACGTCACGAGCAAGAACCTCTTAGACCTGATTATATATATTTAGATTGTTGTCCTGGCTAATTTGGTAAAGCGTCGAAATGGTGGTTCGAGTCACTGGAATAAAATTCATAAAAAAAAGTCTGATGACGTTAGCAAATTTATTTAGATTGTCGACCTGTCTGCATTGATAAATTGTCGATCTTTAGTTACGGTATGCAGTATCTAGTGGAGGATTACATATTAATTCTGATTGCTGTACTGGAATTGATTGATTTTGTTCGTTTTGAATGAACATTTTTTACTGGGTTTGAAGCGTTTCCTGGGGAGATCCAAAAGTGTGAAAGGGTAAGAAAGTAAGTTTAAGTAAATTTACACAATTCGTGGATATAATAAAGCGAATTAATTTAATTATTGTATATATTTTAAAAATAAAAACTAAATTACACGTTCATTGTATATTTAATTTCTATCCCTTTGCTCCAAATACATCCTTTAACAGCTTTTCTGTATACCTTATTCTATTTTGAAAACGGTATCGATCCAATATACTGTTTATAATCATTCTCTCTTGCTTTTCTGTTATCATTTGTATGATATAAATAACGTGAAAATCTTGTTTTTTTTCATTAAAATTGACGGTCTTATTTATGTTTTCCATTTATTATTATTATTATTATTATTATTATTATTATTATTATTATTATTATTATTATTATTATTATTATTATTATTATTATTATTATTATTTTTATTATTATTATTATGACTTAGCCTTACGGCTTCGCACTCCCTCGCAGGGGAACATTCACTTATCCCAGATATCTTAGATATCAAAAGGATTAAGCTCTGTGGGGGTCCTTTCCCTGTTATCGGGCCCACGGCGACGATTGTCCTTGTTGGATCCCACAAATTTTCTGACGGTTTGGGCTGTGGAGAGTAGTACTGCCTTCTGTAGAACCTTGTAAAGTTGGTCGTTAAGTCCCAGTTCTTTGATGTTTTTCAGGAGGCTCTTTGGGACCACCCCAGTTGATGACATTATAATTGGCACTGTTCTGACGGTATTCATCTACCATTGTCTCTGTAGGCATCCTTCAAGTTCTCGATATTTTGCTATTTTTTCAGCGTTTTTCAGAATCAAGTTGTTAGTGTTTGGGATGGCTATTTCTATAAGCGTAGTATTTCTGGCTCTTCAATCTACTAAAACAATATCAGGTCTATTATGATTAACAGTTTGGTCAATTAAGATGTTGCGGTCCCAGTATAGTCTGAAGTTATTGTTTTCCAGAATTGATTCCGGAGTGTACTGGTAGTATGGCATTTTTTCCTCCTGTAGAAGTTGTAATTTAATTGCCAGTTCCAACCAGTTATTATTATTATTATTATTATTATTATTATTATTATTATTATTATTATTATTATTATTATTATTATTATTATTATTATTATTATTATTATTATTATTATAATGTTTTCAATGTTTTGTTTCTCAGCTTCTTGTTGGTATTGCTGGTATTATTTACAGTACAGAGAAGAAATTAATCTTAACCTGTACTGTTTAGAAACTTCCGAACTATGTGGCAAGTTTGGAGAATGACGCTTTTCTGAATTAGTTGATATAAATAACCTGAAAGGCCCAGTTTTTCCAAGTTGGGCTTGAAATTTTTCGTCATAGCTTCCTCCACCGATATTATGATCGGAATTATGTCTATTTTATCTAGCTTCCATATATTTTTGATCTCTATAGTCAAATTCGAGTACTTGGTCTTCTTCTTCGATTCGGTTTTAGAGAGGTTGTGTGTTAGTGGGCAACCTATATCGATTATTATTATTATTATTATTATTATTATTATTATTATTATTATTATTATTATTATTATTATTAAATATTATTATTATTATTATTATATAACTATACTATACTGTGCTAGACACTAATACAAACTAAATGATGATATTAAATGGATTGTGTGCTCTTTTAAATAACCAATATTTTTTATGATACATGTTTTTTGGATTTGGATTGCATCCTCTGGAATCCTGATAAAATCAAAAAACTTTTTTTATTACTTACAAATTGTTCCTCTAACACTTTTTTAGGAAATATCGTGTACCAATGGATACTGCAATTAAAAATACTTATCTTTCTATTTTAAACAAACTTAAGTTTACTAAAATCGAATAAGTCGTTTAGAAGTTACAGCAATTTAAATGATTACACTCTCAATAGCTTCCCCAACTCTTATTAAGGTTGGTATGTCAATAAGGCTTAAACCAAACATGATGCAGAATTGTCTAAGCTTTCTAATGATGTTACCAAAGGTATACCTTAATGTGACAATTTTCGGAGAAATTAAGAATTTCAATATTTAATTTTCAATTGTGTCCTCTGGCGGCAAAATGCGAACTTAGAAATCATTTCCAACATTTTTTCTTAGTCACCTTAATTACGAATATTTTTTGCCTGAGTTTCTATATCCAATAGTTTTCGAGATATGGTCATCCATATCCATAATGGGACACTCGGTATATTATATCGAATTGTATTTTGGTTTTCACGTTTTGCCTTGAAAATTTAATCTACTTTTCGATTATCATGTCCTAATTATACCGTATGATCAAACTTAAGTTTACTAAAATGATGTTACCAAAGGTGTACCTTAATGTGGCAAGTTTCGAAGAAATTTAGAATTTCACTTCTATTAAGAAGTTTTTCCCCGAGTTTCTATGTTCAATGGTTTCTGAGATATGATCATTCATAAATGAGACATCTGGTATATTATTCATACCAAATTTTAATTTTCCATTTGTAAATCGAGTAAAATATTAGTATCAAGTTATATTTTAATTCCGAATCGTCGAAATCTTCTAGTCTTAGAATGTCACGGAAGAGACAACTTTCCTTTTACGTCTATTTGAAGGTCTCGCTTATATAACATTCTTAACCAAGATAAAATGAACTTGTGTGTCCTAATAATAATTTACAGTGAAATAATAATATAATGTGTTCTATTATAATTGTGGAAGATTTAACAGTGAAATCAAAGGGGGTATGTAATATACATATTTAGTTTTTGTTGTATTAGTTAGTAACGTGGTATTAATTAAGTCCTTTTTGTAAATAGCTAATAAAATAATTTAAAGGATTTACATTCCAGTGTACACATTCACTCTAAAGACTTATATAACACATAAAAACTAGAGACTAATTATATTTTTTATATACTGTCAGCAAATTATACCTGGAAAATGATATTACATTTTATAGTTATGTAATTGCCTATAACATTAAGAATTATTTTTTTGTATTAAATCTATTAGCATGCTATGTCATATTGAAAACATTTATGTAATAAGACTCTATTGCGGTAAACCTAAAGACATTATTATTAGTATTATTATATCCGTGTGAGAATTAGATAAATTAATAAATTCCAGTCATCTTAGATTGAACTGTCAATGACTTTTTTCAATAAACAAGATACATTAAATATTTCCGGTCAATGTCTTATTTTTAATAATAATAATAATTTATTTAATCAACGGGTTACACCCAGTACAAATTATTATTATTTTTGGGTGGGGGGATACATGTGTGGAAGGATAATATAATATATCCATTGATATTGATTGAGTTAGAATATGTATGAGGGGTGTGGTAGGGGGATATATACACGGTGAAAGGTTATATCCCTAGCCAAAAGTAATAATAATTTATTTAATCAACGGGTTATCCCAATACAAATTATTATTATTATTTTTGGGTAAGGGGATATATGTGTGGAAAAATATATCCATTGATATGGATTGAGTTAGAATATGTATGAGGGAGGATATATACATGGTGGAAGGTTATATAGGGGTGTGGTATGGTGGAAGGTTATATCCCTACCCAACATCAACATCATATCACCAGACAACGTAACCTTTTAAAAAGAAACGCTATTGATGGTTCTGAACAAAATGTGCGCACCATATTTGTCATAAGATGTTAACTGAATTTTTGTGTGGTAGGAGGATATATGTATGGTGTGAAGCGTGGGGGGACTTATGTGTGGGGTTATGTTATGGAGGATGGTGGGAGGATATATCCATAGATATTAATCGAGTTATAATATGTATGAATATGTGTTGAGAGGTATGGTAGGAGGATGTATGTGTGTGAAGGGATGGGGGGATATGGTGGGGTGAGAGTGGGGGGATATGGTGGGGGTGAGAGTGGGGGGATATTCATAGGTGAGTGGTAGAGGGGTATATCCATATATCCTGGTGGTCTAGAATCAGCTAATCACCCCTACTACTCTTGATGAAAATTTAATGCTCTATCTATATTATAACTTTCGTCAATAGATTGTTTGTGTTAAATAAACGGCCAGGGAGTTACCAGGAGATTTATGACAAAAAATGTGTGACACAAAAATATTTTTTTTTAATTACCAACTTCTGAGAGCAGATATATCGTAGCGCAATATTATATAAAACTAATCATATAGCAAACTTTACAAGCTTTTATTTTTGTTTAAACATTTTTTTGCTATGACCGTATTTGAGTGAAAACCCCAAAAAGTGACCTTTTTATCGCCTCTCCTGAAGCAGACAGGCTAGATGCGGGGACTTTTAATATCTTCATGTCCTAACTAATTCCAAAAGCATACGATATTTCTCCCTTCATTGCCTAACCTATAAATTCAATTTTCTAAGATAAAAACTTATTTTTTTCTGTGACGGGAAAAAAGTTTGACATTTTATCTTTGTTGACAGGTAATAAAATGTCACTTTTTGTGAAATTACTTTTTTCCCCGGGAAAAAAGTGATTACTTTTTTCCCGGATATAATATACACACATAAGTAAAGGTAGATATTTCATTTTAGAATATTTTATTATACAAAAAGTTACATTTTCTTTAAATCAAAAAGTACAATTATTAAATGTGCATTACATGTTCATTTTACTATTCGGTACAGTCGAATTTTCTGGTGTTGAAATTATATTTTCTGCCATGGACACAACTGCCGTTGATGTGCCTGGTCGCAAATCGGGTGTTCCTTCAGCACTGCCACAGGTTCTAAACACTTTATTAGCTATTTCTGTCCTGTGTGCTACCGATTCATCAACATACCCTTCAGCGACCGTTGATGACTTCCAACTGTCATGTTTCTTGAGTGTCAACAAGTCTCCCCCAGATTCAACCAAAAGTGTAGCAGACGATCTTCGAAATGAATGACATTAAGGTAACATTTTCAAGTTGAAGAAAATTAGCTACTGTTTGGGGTACCTTATAAAACTGATTTTTACCCACAACTTGATTGATACATTTTCCATTGTGATATGCATAAAATAGCCGGCGATCCTTTGCTGCTGTTGGACAAAGGGCTATGTACATGCGGTAAAATTTAATATACTTTTCAGGAACTACAAATCTCCTGTTGACATCATTCTTTGTTTGCTTAATTTTCACAATTAATAACGTTCCCGAATCTTCAATATCATCTAATGTTACCTGGCTGATTTCGCAAATTCGACAAGCTCCTGCAATCGCAAGTAAAACAACAACCTTGGCCATTAAATAAACTTCATGGGAGCATTATTTAAAAAATAACTAATATTTGTACTCTTAAAAATCGCAGATTTCTTGGGCGTGTAATTCTTCCCATTTTGTTATAGAAATGTAATTAGTTTGAAATGTCTACATTATTATTGGATTGTAACATACTTTTAATCATTGAATAATTCGACCACACTGTTGATGGCTTTTGTTGTTGTGTCAGTTCCGAAAAATAGGCCAATAACACCGTCTCCGACAAAGAACTGCATGCCTTTTTCATCTTCCATTCCATAAATCTTGAAAACGCATTTTCGTAAATATTGCGCGATTTAGCTGGCAATAATTTTTATGACGCTACTTTCGCTGCTTCTACTAATTCCGGTGGAGTCAGAGAAAACTCAGAATCAGACATTTTAAACTTTATATTATTTAAAATAACTACTAAATAACCACTAAAGTTCTTACTTTTTATATTAAATCACGGAATTAAATTGACAGATATTTGATTATTTTATAGGTTTCCTTAAAAACGCAGGTCCAATTATCGCTATAAGTAAAACAGGCCTACCTACTAGTTTAAAAAGTCAAATTTCACATCGATACTTTTCTGACTTTAATATATTTTAATAATAACGTCGTTTTTCCCGTCACAGAAAAAAAAAGTGTATTATACACGGGAAAAATATTAGATTTTAGCTCTCGCTTTTTTGTATCCCTCCGCTTCGCGTCGGGAGACAACACAACCTCGAGCTAAAATCTAATTCTTTTTTCCCTTGTATAATAAATAACTATATTTATCTACTTTGTTTTAATTTAGTTAAAATCCAAGAAACCCGTTAAAAAATTGATTAGACAATTTTAGTATTAACCCTTAAAATATAAGGTTTATGACTTTATTAACTATATTTATACAAATTATTTTTATTCAACATAGTATATTCTCTAGAGTTTATTCTTTAACTTAATTACATAGCTAGTGGTAATTTTTTTTTAATGGTTACCTCAATCTATAAGCTATGATAAACACGATAAAAAAGACACTTATGAGAGAAGTTAAATATTATTTATTAATATTAAAAATAACAAGAAATAACATTCTAAAGATTCAAAAATAAACATAAACAGAGCGGATGGCAATAAAAAAAATAATAAAAAATTATTTTTTTCAAAAAACACAACCAGTTAAGATTGCTTATTTCTGGATTACACAATCTCTGCATATTTTATGCGAATATTCTAATCAAATGGGGTTTTAAAAATAATTGTAACATATTTTACCCAAAATTATTTTTGGTTTTGTTAGGTAGAATATCATTATCATCATCATCTGGTTCTTGTTCATATTCAACTTCGACTGTATCGTCCGTAGCTTTTTCCACCTGATTCCTGCTTCCAGCTCTAATTCAATTTCTGAGTATAAATCATGTTCTGATCAAACATATTCATTACGAGACACTTTCGCCTCACTACCCCTGGTGTCATCATGTCAGTCTTGCAACGTTTGTTTAAAATTATCGTCACTCTTTTAGAACAACTCGGCCTATCATCCATAACGTAATGATCTCGACGATCACTCGCGTATTTCAAACTCAAATAAATTCGACAAATCGGCAAACAGACCTGTCAACAGCTAGCTACTAACTAATTATGGGTCAATTGAAGAATACATGAGCGCGTGGGTTTCTGTAGTTGACAAGTGGGGAAAATTCGGCGAGTCGTCCGGAATTTTGGGCCTGTAAGACCCCGCCCAGGAAGTTAAGGGTTAAAAACTTCTTTACTAAAAAAAAAATTACAAGAAACTTTTTTTTTCTGAAATTATCCTCAATTTATTGATATTAACATTAACAATTTCAAGAAAAGAACTACAGAAATTTTAAAATTAAACTAGGAAGCACCTCTGGCTGTTTCCAACAAGAGTATCTTTAATCCACAAATATTAAAATCTAGTATTTATTCAATACCCTCCCTTTTGGCAATGCCTTTAAAAAGTGTGCTAATTAATTCCCATATTTGAGGAGCCAGAAAGGGTTATTTTCATTTGATGTCCTTTCGGACTTGCAAATTTTATTTTACAAGCTGGCCTTTGTACAATATTTGAAGGTCGGCAAATAAAACGGTAATAATTAAATCGTATAATGCCTTATACCCTTTTTCTATTCCGATGTGGATAATAGCGGGGTTCTTTACACTTAAGTGATTGGTGTAGTGGGCTATTCCGGTTAATTAAACGAATAGAATTTCATATCCATCCTAGTTAGGATATGAAACTGACTAATCACAGTGATCAATTCCAAAGAAACCAAATTTTCACGTTGTTAACTTTTCTTACGATCACCTATTAAAATGAGAAATAAAACTCGGTTAATTAGGCTTGAAAGTGCCGAATATCACACGCGTGTTGAAATAGTATATTACATAACAAGTGATGAAAGTAATACTTTTCAAACGAGGAGATATTTAGCACGAGACGTCAGCCGAGTGCGGAAATTCTCCGAGTTTTAGAATAATCACTTTCACACGAGTAATGCACACTATTTTTCCTACGACTACAAAGAATTATTAAAAAAAACACTTTGATTTGTAAAAAAAATATTTCAACTCTAGAGTTGAAAAAAAATATTTCAACTCTAGAGTGGAAATACAAGGCACACTATTTAATTTAAACATATGATGCCAATTTAATAGATCGAAAGGTCACAAGTTCAAATTCTATCAGGAGTACTTGACTTTTTTTTTATAAAAACATTAAATAAATTATAAAATTATTTTGAATTGAAATCTTTCTCTTCTTGAATGTTTTTTTATTTAATCAAGGAAAGATGCATGAAAAATAAATTTAAAAAATTTACCCAACAAGGAAGATTTCAATTCAAAATAATTCTATAAATTATTTAATGTTTTCATAAAAAAAAAGTCAAGTGCTCCTGATGGGATTTGAACCTGTGATCTTTCGATTCGTAGGTCATGGCTCTAGTCTCTAAGCTACGACGACCCATAAACATTTTCTGCTTAAGTTTAATATATGACATTTTCTTCAGCGGGGCTTGTTTTGACTGGTAATAAATTTTCCAGTATATTCTTAACTTTTTTATAATTTCAGATGGCGTATTTTCACACTCTAATTCTCAATCACTCGACAAATACGTGATAAATAAACTGAACTGCTTTCTAAAATTTGTTCTTTTTAATAAATAGGTGTGGTCTGTCAAATTGGCACCAGATATTTAAATTAAATAGTGTGCCTTGTATTTCCACTCTAGAGTTGAAATATTTTCTTTTAACACGCGTGTGATATTCGGCGCTTTCGAGCCAAGTTAACCGTGCTTTTTTTCTCATTTTCATAGGTGGTCGTAGGAAAAAAAATATTTCAACGCTAGTTTAAAATTGTTGAAATACAAGGCACACTATTTAATTTAAATATCTGGTGCCAATTTGACAGAACACCCCTATTTATTTCAAAGAAATTTTAGAAAGCAGTAATTGAAAGTGTTTAACTTATTTATCGTGTATTTGTCGAGTGATTCAGAATAAGAGTGTGAAAATACGCCATCTAAAATTATAAAAAGTTGTAATAATATACTGGAAAATCTATTACCAGAAAAAAAAACAAATCGCGCTGAAGAAAGTGTGATGTATTCAACAACAGAACTTTATCGATAGCGATAGCGTAGAGAATAGAGCTCTAGCCTACAGATCGCAAGGTCACAAGTTCAAATCCCATCAGGAGTATTTGACTTCTTTTTATAAAACCATTAAATAATTTATAGAATTATTTTAAATTAAAATCTTCCTTGTTGGGTGGTTTTTTACATTTATGTTTAATGCATCTTTTCTTGATTACATTTATAATGTTTCATTCTGGTTAATCTAGAAGTCAAACCAGGATTACTTCTTCCTATGATATATACAATATGAAAAAATTAAATAGTGAAACTACAAATAAAGGAAAAGCCTATTGACAAACTACGAAACCAGATATTAAGTGAAACATAATCCTAAGTATGCTAATTTCAACACTTGTGTTGATATTTTTTTTAAACACTAGTGTTGAGCTATTTTTTTCACAACTCAAAGGCTTTTTTAATAATTCTTGGTGGTCGTAGAAAAATTAGTGTACATCACTCGTGGGAAAGTGATTATTCTAGAACTCGGAGAATTTCCGCACTCGGCTGACGCCTCGTGCTAAACTTCTTCTCGTTTGAAAGGTATCACTTTCATCACTTGTTATGTAATATACTATTACCTAACTACTTATGGGTATTTTCTGATCTTATTTTTACTGCAAGATATTACATAAAATGTACCAATTATACAAAAAGGAAAATATCTATCAGATAAGCCTAATAAATAAAGGGTATTTCATTTGAAAAAACAGAGTTATTGTATTTTAAAATTTTCTATATTTGGATGTCAACAGAAAACACCTTGTACAAAATTACTTGTACTTGAAGACTTGAGACAGACGTGCTATCCCTAAACTTAGGAGTTTACAAGAAATATTCGATATTCTAATCGATAAATACAGGTAATTTTGCACTATCATGTTTTTCCCAAAACTTTAAAAATTTTGCATTTTGTTTGGCAACATTTCAAAAAATTATAAAGCGTCATATGTCTAATTTTGTTAGGAAACAAAAAATGTTAAAATATATAGGGTGCTCCATTTAAAAAAAAATTTATTGTCCTACTTTTCTCGACTATCCTATACGTTCAAAAATAATTTTAGAACATGTATTTTTTTTTATACCTCAGAACTTTTTTTTTAATATATTTATTACTAGAGACGGTATATTACGTTGTCATAAAAATAGGTCACCCTATATACGTGTTTATTTAATTGATATTTTATCCACAATGTTATTTTTAATAGCTTCACTTAGACTGATTGCAAATATAGCGCTGTTTGAAACATTTAAAAATTATCCAAGCTATTTATCTCCAGCAAATAACATAACAAACGTAACATGACATACATGCATCAAAAATGCCACTTATGGCAGACGTAAAGGATGGCTTTGCGCTGAAACTGAAAAATTTTGCATGTCAAGATAGTTTAACGTGACAAGCTTCATAACTCGTTACGAAATTTGTTTAATAACGATTTTACGAGATCTGTAAAATAAAATATAAGCCAATAAAAATTGATTAAAATACTACACCGAAAATATGTACAGACATCGTAAACATACAGGGTGCTACAAATTCGTGTGCGTACAAGGGTATCTTGAAAACGGTAAGAGATACGAAGATGGTTAAATTAAGGCTAAGTTGCGTATTTTAGGGCTTAACAATTTGGTGAAAGAAAATTGCAAATATTCCGAATGCTTTCGGAGATATCCGAAAAAAATCTAAGTTTTTAGTTTTGGTTTTTAATTTTTTGCGTCTTCAATTTTGACTTGCGAAAATAACAAAAAACACTTTCTCAAAGCCGTTTCTTATGTTCTACAATATGGCGGTATTAGTTTTCAAATTTGACGTTTCGTTCTTTAGATACCAACCTTAAAATGAAAGGTATTTTTTGTATTCAGCGTAATTTATTTGTATTATGAAAGGAAAATTTCTTCATTCTGAAAATGCTTCTTGCTTCCTGGACAAATTTGACGAGTGAGTATTCTCAGCTTTACCTTTTATAAATGTCATTTAAAGAAACCTTTTTAAGGAAATGTTTAATTCTAATATTATCAATACTGTGTCCCATAAGTAATGTTTTTACCTTTATATGTTCTTTTTACCTTTATATGTTCTTCTTGTAGAACCTAAGCCCTGATGATGGCCTTCAAGTAGACTGAAAGCGCTAGGCAATAGAGAATAAATTATGCTGAATACAAAAAATACCTTTCATTTCATTGAAAAACGGCGTACAACCGACCTCCCCCCCCCCCCCCCCCCTTTTACATTATACCAACCTTAAGTCATTTTTAAATACGGACCTGAAATTCTAAATACAGTTTTAGATACTTCTAAGCTTTGGGAATATGATACAGTTTAATGATTATTGACATTTCTACGTTTTGTCATCTAATAACACTTTTTTCAAATTATCTGTTTATCATCATTACGATCATAAACATTTAGAGCAAAACTAAAAAAAAACATTTCTGATTTGAAAAATCCATCCATTTTACTTAAAGATGAGGGGAGATAATGGATATTAGATGTAAAAAAAAAGACCGAAAGTCTCAGCCTCAAATATTTGTTTTTGTATTTTCCAAGTAAATAGGCGTAAAAAATTAAAAACCAAGACTAAAAGAAAATATTTGCAATTTTATTTTATCAAATTATTGTCTTTTAAAATATACAACTTTTCCTGGATTTCACCATCTTCATAATTCCTACCTTTCCAAGGTCCCTATGTAAACACACAAATTAGCAGAACCCTGTATTTATGTTTATTTTTAAATTCCTGCTGAACCAATAAAGTCATTGTTTAATAGTGTTTTTTTTCGATCCTATGATGCAGAAACGGTTGCCAACATACCCAAAAGCGGTGGTAGACCCTTAATAAAGCGTCTATAATGGACAGTGTTTGCAAACAGGGTTCTTTAGTATTTTTAGATCTTATTTACAGTATCTAAATCATTCTAAATATAATTAATTTAAAAAAACATAATTTAATAGAGAATATGCAATTTTTTGCTGAATGCTGAGCGCTTTAAAACACTTTATTACCGTCATAGTTTTTATTTTAACATTGAATTAGTTGAGTCGAGTAACAAAGTGATCCATTATAAAATTTACATTAAGCATATGAATATGTATGAAACATGTTAGTCGAATGTTTATGACACGTGAAAAAATGGGTCCTCATACCCATAAATATCACTAAAAATATAAATATTTCATAAAACATAACGCGCTGCAATATTTTATACACTTTAAATGCAGACCAATTACGTTTACAAGTGACACTTTATATTGCGCCATAATTATATATTTTCATTGTTTATAACGCAAGCAAAATATTCTATTATAGTGGCTGGAAAAACGCTCTGCTTGTTGCATATAACATAGATTAGAGAGGATCATATTAGTACTACAAACATACATCAGTGGCGGCTCGCGGTCTTAAAAAGTGGTGAAGAGCTACGTATAGTGCGGGTACTTAAACAAACATTGACTAAAAACCCGTGTAACAAAACGCCTCTCTTATCCTCATCTGTCCAAAGACTAAATGGAGTTTCCAACAAATTACAAACTATTTCATTAATTGGATTTATTTTTAAAACACAAAACTAAGTAGGTACGTAGGTACACTACTGAATTAACTGAAAAATAAAAACAAAACTTTTTAATCACACAGTAAATCACGTAAAAACGATATCTATAACCGTAAGTTTCGCGAAGCCTCAAAAGAAATATCTTAAGGTTAGGCGAACTGTTTGCGTGACTGACGTCACGTAACCATAGCAACGGTGAATATCAAAGCCATATTGGGCGTTGGGCCTTCACTTGCTTTGAGCTAACGGACGCGGTCGGCTTGGGTGCGCCAAAATGTACGAGTGTTTATAATTATTGTCCATCGGAGTTAACCGTGGCCCTATTATGTATAGCTACATTCAGATTGAATTAATAATATTAATTCGAACATAATTTTTTTAAGGGCTAAAATGGTAGCTGTATTGGTACATTAATATTTAATATTGTCGAGAAACTTTCCTCCGGATTGTGTAACTGGCCTGGGGGCCCCTATAACCAAATAAAGGCCCTACCGCCACTCCACTTAGAAAATAATATTAAATAGGTTTTGATAAAGTAATAGATTTGACTCACTTGTAAAGGCTGTCATACACACTCGTTAAATAACTTACTTTTAAAAACAAAGAATAAGTACATAAACTGTATAATCTAAATTAAGATGCATGTTTATGTTGATTTTACTAACATTTTGATATCATTTAAGGGTATTTTAGAAATAGTAGCTAATGCAACAAAAATTATCCTGGACACCGAGGTTTGGTTCCAGGGGAACAAATTGCTTTTAAATAAAGATAAAAGAAGTATTGTCATTTTTAAAACTAAACTAAGTAAATAAGAATGACCAGATATGGTAGAACTTGGTCAGAATCAACTACCAACAGAAAATAATACCAAATTTTTAGGCTTTCACATTGATGAATTTTTGGATTGGTCACACCATATTGACTATCTACGTAACAAATTAAATAAGGTATGTTACAGCTTACGTATCATAACAAAATATTTGAACGATATGGCAAAAATAACTCTATTTTGCAAATTTTGTACCCACATCAAGTTTGGGAATTATTTTTTGGGGAAGCAATTTAAAACTAGAAATTTTTTTTGTTATTTAGAAACGTGTTTTGAGAATAATATATAAAATATCCTATTTACAGTCATATAGAGGCATTTTTAGGTCAAAAAAAATGTTAACTATTTATGCATTGTACATTTACGAAGCCATTTAATTTTTTTATTTTTTTTTTTATGATAAAACACCTGCACTGTAGGAAAAATCCTTTAAGGCGCTCTGGGAGCGGTGCGAGTGCGAAAAAAGCGATTAACGTTGGTCTTGAAACGTTGAAGATTGTATTCATTGGGAAACACGACTTCAGGAAGATCATTCCACAAAGATGACGTTCTCCAGATGAAAGAATTCTTGAACAATGAAGTTCGAGGAGTACTAAGCTGAACAACATATGGATGAGCGGCAGTGGTTCGCCGTGTATTTCTGTTTTGCATTGCTCTAGGTGGAATCAAGTGGGCAATGTCAGTCGAACACCTGCCATGGAAATATCTGTAAAAGAGAGCCAAATCACCAACCTGTCTTCGATGCTCCAGGCTATCGAGGGTCTTGGTCAGCTCGGGGTCGCCGATCAGACGAACGGCTCTCCTTTGAATGGAATCCAGTAGCCGAAGGGTGTGCTTGGGTGCAGAGCTCCAGACATGAGAGCAATATTCTAATGATGGTCGAATCTGGGCTTTGTAGAGTGTCAAAAGTTGATGAGGTGTGTACAATCTTTTGGTGCGGAAAAGTACACCAAGTTTCTGTGCAGCTGTCTCGGCAATTACGGCAACGTGATCATTTTTCATCAATTTTTTTATAAAGTCAAAGATAGGGTTAATACAATTATTTATCACAACTATAATACAAGAACAAGAGATATAAATTTTCTAATATACCGATTAACATTATCCGAAAAAAATCCATAATATATGTGTATAAGAATGATTAATAAATTAAATGTTAGAATTAAGGACGCACCAAACCAACGCTTATATAAGAAGAAACTGTAAAATTTTCTAATTGATTTAGAACCCTACAAGTCAAGCGATTACTCAGACACTTTTTGTGAATTGTAACTATGGTTTATATAAAAAATAAATGTTCAAATTAAACATTATATCATTAACGTCAAAGTAAACTGAATTTATAAGTTTTAGAATAAATAAACTTTAATGGCAAATTTATATTAATACATTATTCAAGATAAAATATTTAAACATAAAATACCAGTTTTATCAAGTAAAAAACTGCAAGTAAGCGATACCATTTGTTAGCTCAATGAAAATATTTAAATTAGTAGCATGTTGTACGCCCAGCATATTTCATTTTTATGCAAAACATTCAGTTATTCGTTTTGTTAGAGAAGGTGTATTTCTGCTGTTAAAACATTTTGTTTTGAATGTACAATACAGGTAGGAAAAATCAGATAAATTTGTATTGCAAAAAAAAACTATTAATTGATTTTCACTCGAATTTAAATAATTTAAAAGTTTATTCAGGATCGAAAATCCAGAGTTACAAAAGTTTTAAATTGTATGTTAATTTTTTACCAAAAACCGTTTTAGCTTTTTGTACTTTCACAGTAATTGTTTTAGAGCGTTTTCCACGGTGTATTAGTATATTCGTTGTTAGAATATAAACTAGTAAGTTTCATAATATTTTTAGAGTTAATAATAGGATGCTCTAGACTGAATTTATTTACATTTAAAGGTTACACTATTTTTTGTCAAAAAATGTAATCAGGTTTAGAAGGTAAAAATAAGAACACAAAGTCTTCCTCCGCTGTTATATTATAGAAATATTTTAAGCAACTTCTCTACATGTTTCGAATGCAGAAGTATTCATCATCAGGAGACAAATTAAAAGAAGAAAAGACCAATAGATATCACCCTAACTGAGCAACACAATTATAGGTTCGGTATAAAATGAGTGGAACGGTGAGGAAAGAGAGAGAGAATAAACATTTAAGCAAATAAAGCTGTTAGCTAGTCATTAGAGAAAAAATATGGAGAAGAAGTGGATGTAAGTGTAAGGAAGAAGACTATTAAAAATTATTTAGAAATTAATATTGACTGGATGTAAACCTCATTGGTTTACGAATAAACATAGTGAAAATAAAAATAGAAAAATTAAATTTTAAAAAATTCTTTCATTTTAAAGACTTTTTAAAAATAAAATTTATTTCAGCTTGACCGCTAACGCGTGCTTTTCCAAAAATTTTTAAATAATGTATTCTTGGCTTAGTCTTGTAGGAAAAGTTTATTTTTTAAACGTTTCCTTCTAAAAGTCCTGTTTTATAAAGAGATTAAGGTTTCAAACGCATATCGTTTTAGTTATTGATTTATGATGCAATTTTATAGGAAAACGAGTAAAAAGAATAATATTTTATAGTATTTTTCTATTGGACATATACTTGTCTGTTCCGTTTTCCCTTTTTTAAAGCTATTTTATATAACCCAATGCAATACAATATTTTTACAACAATCCAAAAAACAATTAGGTATTTATTTTTAAAGAGACAAATTAAAGCAAACATTTTAATTGAAACATTTTTTATGGAAGAAGTGTGGTAATTTATAATACAAAAAATAGTGCGGGAAGGAACGAGAATGCTTTATTATGAATATACAAAACGGCAAATAAGAAGGAGTATTTCAAAACCTAAACATTTGCACCAAAAATTGCTGCTCCTAAAATACACGATTTCTGAAAAATTCATCAATTTTGGCGAGGTGAGCGATATTTACTTTATTTTTAATCATGAAAAACCGAGCCCGAAAAACGCTGGTTGGAGTCATGCATAAGTCTTATGTTAAAATTTTGGATTGACACCAATACTTATTCATATTTTTGATAAATATAAAAACTGTTTTTTTTTAATAAAGAGCCAGCTAGGAATATCAAAAAAAAAACATTTACAAAAACAAATTGAATCCAACCATGCAGAGGGGGAGAAGTAATTATTTAATTTTCGAAATTTGATATTGGTTAGGTGAATTTTAAACGAACTTTGGGCGTGGCCCGAAAATTTTTCGTCGCGACGCTTTTCCACCTTCTTCACTAGGTATAATATCATGAAATACTTGTAGTCCCAAATGTCCCTTTCTCCAGCAAAAAAAATGTCCTACTTACGTCCACTGAGCCCCCCCCCCATTCCTGAGCATATTTTCTGGCTACGTGGAGTTGCACCAGGTTATGGCTTTTCGATGAGTGGTGTTCCAATATTGACGAAACAGTCTTTTAATGTATACTTGATTCAAGGAAACCCCTTGTCTTCGGATTTTTGCGTATTTAAAACCAAATACACCACACTGTCCACTAGCCGAAATTCTATATTGATAAAAATAATAACTATTATATAATTTGAAAATCACATTTAAAAATAGGGGTAAAAGATTGCTAGAGAATAAACAACGTAAAATACTTCGAAATCACACAGTGCTATTTTATTAAACTTTAAAAATGAAAACACTCAATTGAGACCATTGAACTGTACACGGCCGTTTTACGCTAAAGTAAACCTTTAACTTGCCGGCAAGCGTAAAGTTGTTTGACGCCAGAAATAACACAATATGAACTATCGATTATTAGGTGCTTGTTTTATTTTATTATTGTGCACAAATAATATACGTTTATTAAGCAATTACCTTTGGAAAACAACTTATTAATGATTATTTCAAATTGTTCCTGAAATTCATTTGTTATGCCACTTGTCGTAGAAGGCGGTTGAACTTTTCAATTTTAAAACTGCACTGTCATACATACGTTAGTTATCCATAATCCTGAAAACATACATTTCAAGAAAATATGTAAATGCTATAATTTAGTTATATAATGTTACATAATGTGTAATTGTAAAACAAAACTGATGGAAACAGTGAATTATTACAAAATAATAAACGAGGGTTTCCAGCTGAATTATAATTAAATGGGGAGAAATAATACTCTAAGTCAACCTGCACTAAGCTATATTTCAAGGAAACAATATTTATTTTATTCTCAACATGTTTCGAACGTATAGACATTCATCTTCAGGAGAAGTATAATTAAAACGTTAATAAGTTAGGAAATTGTCAGTGACATCCTCATAGAGCTTAACTGAAGAAAGAAAATTGTTGAAAAATCTCCATAGAAGTAGGAGAGAAGAACATACTACCAAGTTATATGGACAAAGTTGTGATGACCGTTTATAATTTAAAAAAATTCAAAGTGACGAAGTGGGAACCTTTAGTGGAAATTATACTAAAATGAAAAAGAAGGTGAAGTATATTATTGAAGGGAATTTTTGTTAGACAGTGTACGAAGGAAAATTATATATGGTTATAGGGCAGATGTATCACATGATGTTGTAAGACGTAGTTATATGAAAATGTATTTTGGAGTGCACATATGGTATGCAAAACCAGCTTTAAAGACTAAGAAAAACTTTCATAAAATGTGACCGAAAGTTTTATGGAAAAAGCATTGTGAAATTTTAGAGGTATGTAGTACCTGAAATATTGAGTTGTAGGTTGAGAAATTTTTTTAAACGTAAAGGTTATGGTAAAAACATTGTGAAGATTTTTGAAGTTTTGGAGGAAGTAACTGAGGTATTACATGTAGTTACATTCCTTAATTTCAACTTTATTAAGGAACGTAACTACATGTAATACCTTAGTAACTTCCTCCAAAACTTCAAAAATCTTCACAATGTTTTTACCCTAACCTTCACATTTAAAAAAATTTCTCAACCTACAACTCAATATTTCAGGTACTAGATACCTCTAAAATTTTACAATACTTTTTCCATAAAACTTTCGGTCACATTTTATGAAAGTTTTTTTTATGATAATTATTGATTTGCACAATGCAACCGAACGCAAATGACTACTAGCCCTGTGTGGGCGACGCACTATGGTTCGAACGACGCGACGGGAAAAGTGGCGCATGGGATGTTTTTAGTTCTAGACGTCTAATTATGCAAATATATCATCTTCAGTGAGTATAAAATAATTTGAGGCAAGTCAAGTAAACACACTATGAAAATAATTCAGGTAATGAAATATATACACCACTAGAGAAAAGAAAATATTTTCGTGCAAGTTTACTAATTGATACTTTTTGATATGCCCGCTTTATTTAAAAATTGGCTTCTTGACTTCCGGCTGTACCGAAAGTGATAAAAGATGTTTGTTAAAACTTTGCTAGTTTATAATTTTTTATATGCCCTATTTTTTTTGTTAAATATTGCTTTCTATCATCATATCTAAAGATATATAATTTTAAAGTTTAAATTTTCTTCGATAAGTATAGATTTCCCTTTCATCAGCCCAATAGTACCAGTTCAATAACTTAAAAACTACATTCGTTTTGATACAAAGTAGTTACCTATACCTTCAACATGTGTTAAATATCTTATTTTTAGGAACTCGAAAAAACCCGAACCTCTTCCTCTTAATCTACGGAGTTGAAATTTTACATGGCAGTTCCGATGGCAATGTATTTTTATCATAAAAGAACTGAACAAACCCGAACCCCTTCCTCTTATCCAATGCATTTTTATGATAAAAAAAACGAACAAACCTTAACCCCTTCTACTTATCCTACGAAGTTAAAATTTTACATACTGATTCAGTTGCGATAACAATGCATTTTTTTGATTAAAAAAAAACGAACAAACCCGAATCCCTTTCTCTTATCCTACGGCGTGGGGCAAGGGCCTGTCGACATATTAAGCACCGGTTCCCGCAGATCACCGAAGTTAAGCTGTGTCGAACGCGGTTAGTACTTGGGCGGGTGACCGCTTGGGAACATGGCGTGCTCTTGCCTCAGGGAAGAGTGTAAAATGAATCGACACCTAGCCATCCTATTCACGCCGGACAGGCCGGATGAGATCGGATATCTCGTAGGATGAAGGTGCCGTTTCACACTCCTCAGTCGGTAGTTCACATTTGTGGTCGATGACCGGTTCAAGATGGCCTACGTAGTCGGCGAACCGTAAAAAAAAAAAATTATCCTACGGAGTTTAAATTTCACATGGTGATTCAGTTTCAATGATTTTTATGATAAAAAAAACCGAACAAACCCGAATTAAAACCCGAACAAACCAGAACCCCTTTTTCTTATCCTACGATGTTGAAATTTTACATGTTGATTCAGTTCCGATGACCATGCATTTTTATGATAAAAAAAAACGAACAAACGCGAACAAAAACCCGACCAAACCAGAACCCTTATCCTACGGTGTTGAAATTTTACATGGTGATTCAGTTCCGATGACATTGCATTTTTATGATAAAAAAATCACACAAATCCGAACATTGATGCATTTATTAAAATGAACATACTAAGAAAAATATCCAACGAAAATTATACAAGAAATAAATAAATTATACAGTGTGTCGACGGATAGAGTTCGGAAGAGGAAAAACTTTTTTGTATGTGGGGTTAAAAGAAAAAGTTATTCTTTATAAAAATGTCTTCTTGTTCTGAAACTACAATTTCGAATACCAAATTTACGATTGCTATACAGGGTACATCAAAAATAACATTTTTAATGATTTTGATTTTTTTTTTGAAATTATATGAAAATACTTTCAAAACCGTGATTTATTACACTAATTGTGCAAAAAAGTCTAATAAACATTTTTCTCAAAGTGGTTAATTTCATCATTTAAACGAAATTCAAGAAACTAAAAGTGTTGTTTGTTACTAACCATGTTTTAAAACATTTTTTTTTGCAGATTTAGAAGAAAAAGTTACTAAAAACGTCTGCTTGTGTTGAAACTGCAATTTCGAATACCAAATTTACGATTACTATACAAGGTTAGCCAGAAACAACATTTTTATTTATTTTTTTGATTTTGTTTAAAAAAAATTTACGTAAAAACAGACAACTATGGTTGCTTTCCTACTTAGAATATAATTTTAAATCTGGCCAAATAACGATTTTGTTGTGAGAAAACTATTTTTCTTTGTCTACTGTTTAAGTAATTTAATTAATAGGTACCTACATTCTTAAATTTATTCAATCATAAATTATAAAAAATTAAAAATGTTTTTTCTGGGCAACCTTGTACAGTTATCGCAAATCTGATGTTCAAAATTGTAGTTTAAGAACAAGCATAATTGATTTAATAAATCAAGGAATTGGAAAAAAAATCCAAAAAACTAAACATGTTGTTTCTGACGAACCCTGTATAGTAATCGCAAATGTGATATTCGAAATTGTAATTTCAGCACAAGCAGACGTTTTTATCAAGAATACCTTTTTTTTCTAAACCCACAAATAAAAAAGTTTTTCCTCTTTCGAACTCTATCCATGGACACACTGTAGTTTAAAAAAACTTAAAAAAAAAAACAAAAGTTAATTATTCCAATTAGCATTGTTAGTTTTAAGTAAAATATCCTGTTCTGTATACAGAATATACCATATAAAATCATGTAATGATACAAGTTTAGTTTAGTGTGAAATACATAGGTAGACACAGTAACACAGTAGACACATTTCCCATACATCTTCTAAGTAAATCTACTTTAACGGGTTTTGGCTTACCCCGCGTATGTAGTAAATTAAATAAACTTGATCCAATATTACCCTTGCGTAAATTGGTTGCATCAATCTTAATAATAGGTTTAATGGCTCATTGAGTAATATCATATTGTATCTAGTGGTTCAGCATAATGTGGTTAAATTGGATTCAGGGAGTAGAATGTAATTAAAACCATAATTTACCTCATCTTAAGGACATTAGGCGTATGTTCGACGGTCCACCAAATCAACGGTATTTTAGGATAACTTTTTTTTCTATTTTAAAATTTAATTAAGTTATTATAGCTTCAAATATGATAATTAATAATAATAATAATAATAATAATAATAATAATAATAATAATAATAATAATAATTCTGACTCTGTTCCTCACGACTGGCTAAAGAAGATATTGCAAATATACAAAGTACACCCCCTAATACGTAACATGTTAGGCACCCTAATGGAGCAATGGAATACCAATCTCCATATTGGACAAGAGAAGCTTGGCAATATAAATATATCAAAAGGTATATTTCAAGGCGACTCTTTAAGTCCCCTCTGGTTCATTTTGGCCATGAACCCACTGTCCTCACTACTAAAATCAACATCCTACGGATATCGTCCCAACTTAACTGAGAATTTTAGAATAAACCACCTTCTATTTATGGACGATATCAAACTCTACGCTGAAAGCAAAACCCACCTACAGTCCCTAATTCAAATGACCAAGACATTTAGCGATGACATCAAAATGTCGTTTGGATTAGACAAGTGCGCAATCTTGAATGTCGTACGCGGAAAGACTGAACAAAACCGTGGACTGCTTGAAGGCATAGATATACTAGATGAGGACAAAACATATAAATACTTAGGCATCTCCCAAAACCAACAAATAAACCACACAAGCCTAAAAAGGGAGTTTAAAAACAAATACAAAAGCAGACTAACAAAGCTTTTTAATACTCACCTGAATGCTGGTAACCTTACTACTGCCATCAACACCTGGGCAATACCAATACTTACCTACTCATTCGGAATCCTTAAGTATTCAGACACGGATTTGCACGAATTAGATAGGCTTACGCGCAGGCTGCTAACAAAATTCAGATTCCACCACCCACGCTCTGCACTTGAAAGAATCTACCTAAAACGAAAGGAGGGAGGAAGAGGTCTCATTAATATATATAACTTGTGCAAGTCACAAGAGACCTCTATGAGAAAATACTTCCAAGAATCGAATGGCGAAATTCTTAAAAAAAGTGGTAGCAGCAGATACTGGATATACAGCCCTTAACTTAAAGCAAAACGGATTACCTAACATCATCCGCGCGCCGCCAAGTCAACAGCTTGTAACTTGGCAAGAGAAAGCTCTACACGGCAAATACCCTACTGCACTCCAAAATCCACTCATAGATAGAGAAATGTCACTGAATTGGTTAGAGAAAAGGCAGCTTCACGCTGAAACAGAAGGTTTTATAATCTCTATCCAAGACCGTGTCATTCGAACTCGAAACTATGAAAAGGTCATCTTGAAGAGAAATGTGGAAGATGTGTGCAGAAAATGCAATTGCCCCGGAGAAACGATAGAACATATCACGGCGGGTTGTGGTGCTATGGCCCCCAACGCCTACCTGAGGAGACATAATCAGGTGGCTAAGATCATCCACAAGGAACTGGCCCATAAACTAGGGCTAAGGGAAAACCTCCCACCATACTACCAATACTCACCCGAGCCAGTCCTTGAATCCCCTGAATATCTCTTATACTGGGACAGGCCAATAATAACGGATAGAACAGTGGACCACAACCGTCCGGATATTCTTCTCATCGAAAAAACCACCAAGAAAGCTTTCATAATCGATATAGGTTGCCCACTAACACACAACCTCTCTAAAACCGAATCGAAGAAGAAGACCAAGTACTCGAATTTGGCTATAGAGATAAAAAATATATGGAAGCTAGATAAAATCGACATAATTCCGATCATAATATCGGTGGAGGGAGCTATGACGAAAAATTTCAAGCCCAACTTGGAAAAACTGGGCCTATCAGGTTATTTATACCAACTAATCCAGAAAAGCGTCATCCTCCAAACTTGCCATATAGTACGGAAGTTTCTAAACAGTACAGGTTAAGATGAATTTCTTCTCTGTACTGTAAATAATACCAGCAATACCAACAAAAAGCTGTGAAAACTAACATTGAGAAAAATAATAATAAATGTCTTTTTATTTCATGTTAAAATAAAAAAATACAAATATTATAACAAATAGACGGCGAGATTTAGCTCAGCTACTCTATCTAACCATCTTCTAATCTACAGAACTAAAATTTAAATAGTTATTAAATCAAAATATTTAAAAAGATAGTAACATAAATGTGGTCTATTCTAAATATAGTATAAAATTAATTTTTTAATCCATTAATTGTTAGCATTATACATAATATCATTATTACGCTATGTTAGATACACGATGATAAAAATGCAAAAAAAATGCAAAAAGATCGGTTAAGTCCTTTTATTTATAATAAATTTATTTGACAGCCTGCTTAAAGCCCGCAATAGCGTTAAGGGATTTTACATCAGCCGGTAGAGCATTGTACACTTTGGCCGCATTGTAACTAAAAGATCCCTGAAATTGAGCAGTTCGATGTTGGGGGATAATAAATCTTTGACAGTGTCGCGTTTCTCGTCCATGTATGGTAGCACCTACAACGAGCTTCTCGTGAAGTTATTCTGGTGATCCACTCTTAATTATTTTATGGGTAAGCGTAGATAAGTGCAGAAAAAAAGGTTCATCCATTCTCAGCCATCCAGAAGCTTGCAGTAACGGTGTGACATGATCATATTTTCTAGCATTATAACAAAATTTAAGACCAGAATTCTGAAGTATTTGGAGGCTATTTTTTCTCTCTGGGTAAGAGCTGGCTAAAAAAGAACGTCGGCGAATGAAACCAACGATAATATTTTTAAAGGTAGTGAAATAAAAATTGGAGGATTTGTATATGACGTAAAATTGCATTTCTTGACAAGTGATTTAACTTTTCGAAACTACCGGTTTAACCGGAAGTGACTTAAATTTTTTATTTTTAAATGGGACACCTGGTATATTTTTCCTTTTTTTAACTCTATATGACGTTCTAAATACAACCATGTGTTACTTGTCACTTTTTGTAACCATAATTATTATTTTTTTTAAATGTATTTTTTTATCTAGAGGGCTATGAATACGTTTAAATCATATATTTTAGTTCTGGAAAAAATACAACTTGACTGTTTTTGGTCAAAATTTATCTGCTGTGTGAAATTTAAAATTTAAACTTGTTTTACTATTTTTTTTTAAATGGCAACATGGTGGCTCGTCAGATTAGAAACAAAGATCAGAATAGTTAATTTAAATTGAATAAAACACTCTACCTAAAACCAGAAACCAAAATAAGCCACCGTCATCGAGGCGTGTGATTGAACGAACACCAGCAAGTGTACATAGTTGACGTCTTCTATAATAGTTCACGTAAATGAATATATTTATTATTCTCTAAGTATATAATTTTAAAATTCAAGACACAACACTGGTATCGGTGTGTGTCTTGATTGTCTAGTGACTAAGTTTTTGACCTTCTAGCTCTGATGATGGTTTTTAACCGAAACGTGTAGGCAGTAATTGTTTTTATATTATATTGAAGGTGAAGAACAAGTTTGCTTTCACATTCAGTTAATGATGACACTTCTGGAGAGTAGATATGTTTTTGATGTAATTTAAACTAATTTTTAATATTAAAACATGCCAGCATTTTTATTTTGCATACAGTAATAATTAAATCTATCAATTGGCTTAAATTTAATAAAATATTATTTTACAGGAAAAAATGTTTAGCAGCATTTCAGTTCCGCAAATCAAGTATATTGTTTTAAATTATTTCAATAACTATACCTAGTGTCGCTCAGGCCAAGCGCAGGGCTCCTCTGAAATCGGGGCCGTAGGCCAGGCCTATTGGGAAAATAGGCCCAAGACTTCTTTATAAAAACATTTGGATTTTCAAAGCTTCACATACTCGTTTGTAAAGAGTTCACATACCCAAAGAGATAAACCATGCCTCGTTAGTAAAAAAGGGTTTTCAAAGATGTTTTCATTGAATTGAAAATGACGCATAAACCACATTCAAATTACATAATATTCCTGAAAATTACTTCTAACAAATAAAATATTTCTATATTAATACTGATATACAGGGTAATTCCTAAGTTGATACTTCTTTTTTAGCTGCGTATCGAAGGCTTTATTAAAATAAACAACATTCTCAAATACCTTTTTTCAAAAAACTCAAAAATAAGGTAGTTAAATTCATTTATTACACTATGGATTAAATACGGTCCTGCCTAACTTGCCCGTTGAATATCATGAAGAAAACTTCTGGGTGTAGGATGATCCCGCAAGGGAAAGCGTTCTGCGTATAATCTCAAAACAGCAGCCGCACTTTGACGAGACTCACCATAAATTAGCACCAATGGCGTAGCTAGCATTGAATGGGCCCTGTAGCAAAAGCCAGGTGGTGGGCCCCTCGGCTAGAAGACATTCTCCTCCTTTTGATGGGCTCTCCCCAGGCAAGTGGGCCCTGTATCATTGATCCAGCTGATACAGCGGTTGCTGCGCCACTGATTAGCACCATATCTACTAGTTCATTGTTTTCAAATTTTACCATTTTCACGTGTCACCAATTTAAAATTAACTTGCTTCAGAAAAACACACCTCAGCGTATTGCCAAATAACTAACCACCGACCTATAAATTGCATGACCAATAAAAGATAAGACAAAAAACATAAAGTATATCAAGCTACGTTCTAATGACCAGGCCCGCACTTAGATTTTTTTTCTGTGTCTCGGCTATTTTTAAGTTTTTTGAAAAAAGGTATTTGAAAATGTTGTTTATTTTAATGCCTTCTATACACAGCTAAAAAAGAAGTGTCAACTCAGGAATCACCCTGTAGAATAAATCTCTACATAATTCATCACAATATTTTTGATTTAATATTTTATTCTACACATAGCACTTGTATTCCAACATTGCTATCTTGAGCCGAAATGTACGAAAATTAAAAGACATAAATCAATCAAATTTATCTTGCCTAAACTCGGAGGGATGAAACTCGACAACTGAGAAATTAATGGTGCGCTGCATTTGAGATCATCACAGCCGATTACGCTTTCAGAATTATTAATAAATGTTTTAAGTTATTTGCATACCAGGCTCGTATCCTGGAAACAAAAACATTCTACAAATACGAGACCGCAGAACTGATATAACAATCAATGGACCGCTTCGCTTTGAAAACTGGACTTAGATAGGCGAGAAGAAAACTGGACAAGGCAATAGTTTTTTTGGCAAGAAATGATTTGATATTTATTCATAAACGAGAAATCTCGCATACATCTTTATACAGGGTGATCCATAAGTTGGTACTTCTTTTTAACTGTGTATAGAAGGCATTAAAATAAACAACATTTTCAAATACCTTTTTTCAAAGAAATTTAAAATAGGAGATACAAAAATAAAAAATCTAAGAGCGGGCCTGGTCATCAAAATGTAGCCTGCTATACTTTATGTTGTTTTTGTCTTACTAGTCATGCAATTTACGGGTCGGTAGTCAGTTATTTATTTGGCAATCCGCTGCGGTGTGTTTTCTGAAGCAAGTTAATTTTAAATTGGTGACACGTAAAAATGGTATATATATATATAGATTATACGCAGAACGCTTTCCCTTGCGGGCCCATCCGACATCCAGAAGTTTTCTTAATGTTATTCAATGGGCAAGTTAGGTAGAACCGTATTTGATAGATAGTATAATAAATGAATGTAAGTACCTTTTTTTTTAGTTTTTTTAAAAAAGGTATTTAAAAATGTTGTTTATTTTAATGCCTTCTATACAGAGCTGAAAAAAAAAAGTATCAACTTGAGAATCACCTTGTATAATAAAATAGGAGAGAGTTGTTTTGATTTAATGGAATTTTGACTTCGTTGAACGACAGTGACCACCGCCTGCGCATGATTTTATTTAATTACTTAAATTAAGGGAAAACGGACGAAGTCGCTAATAAAAAAGTATTGGCTAAAAAAATATAACCGACGGAAAGACATATCCAGCCGATTATAAAACTTAGATAGACAAAAGATAATACTTATTTCCGGTCTATTTATCTCAGTTTAGGACTATGTAAGTTAGCTTTGTATATTTATTCTTATAAATAAAATAATAAAATGACACCGTCTACTTACAGATATAAGGCCTGCATGTAAAGAAAAGCAAAACCGTCTCACACATAGATACACGTCTACCACAGTAAATCTGAAATAAGGTCTCACTGACGAGCTGTAATGCCGCACAACGTGTCTGGGGAAAAAAGGGACGAAGGATTTTTATCTTTATTACATGGCTTTCGCTTCGTTTCTAATGATACAACATACTCAAATATTTAATTCTTTATTTTTAACAAACTACCTAATGACTTACCGTAAAACGGGGTTACTTTGGCAGATTTTGGGACATTTTTGACAATAAATCTAAAACCTTCGCCAATAATCCACAAGAAAAAATCTCAGTGTAACAAACATCAATAAGGCTGTAAATACTGAAAATTTGAATGAAAAATATTGAGAAGTAAGTAAGTAAGTAATAAAAATTTGTTTAGAGGCTGCCAAAGTAGGCAAACGTTTGGGGTAACTTTGGCAGGATATGTTTTTCGCTTAAAATGCAAAAGTAGACTGCTCTAAAAGTCTTCTTTGGCACCGTTTTAAATTTTACATTGGCCCTCCATTCGTCCAATTTTCATAAAGATTTTCAGCCTTATACACGACCATTGGTGGCAGCAGAATACCATTAGCACTTCCACTAACCATAATACTAACAGCAGATTTCGAGTGTTGCTGAACTCTTTCAACTCGTCGAGTTCCTCTGGATACAATAACTTTTTTGGCACCGGGATCGTCCTGGATGTTAGTCTCGTCATAATTAATAACCAAGGCAGGATTTGCATCTCTTAAAACTGCTTCAATATTTGTGAAAAACTCATTAAGTTCGTGTGATCCTATACAACTGCACAAGCACGTTTTATATTTGAAGCTAAGCGGACACTTAAATCATTTCGTGATATGAAATGCTGAACAAAATCGGATCCAGGTGTATCGTTACGAAATTCTTTCACCTTGCGTCCTTGTTTTTCGAGATATTTGTGTAACACTTCACGTATATCCACCTTTGTTAGGGGAAAGCCCCAATTGCTGACCGTCGTCAGAGTGTGTTTCAATACCTGCTCTTCCTCTTGGGTAAATACTATCGGATGACCTACTGTCTTGGTGTGCCTACCAAACAACTTATTCTAAAGGGTTCCACGGGAGATTTTGAATCGGCGACTCGCCTGGGCTTGGGACATCCCCCCTCGTATGACTGCTAACGCTTGTTTTAATTGCTGGGGGGTGTAATTACCGTATGTACGGCCCCCAATTTTCTTATTGTAGTGGCGCGGCATTTTTCTAGCAGTTTAGACCTGTAACAAGGAAAGGAACCTGCAAATCCGCGAAAAAAAAGAAAGAAAAAAACAAAGCAAATAACTCATGTGCCAAAGTTACCCCCGGTGCCAAAGTAACCCCGTTTTACGGTACTACATAAGTCGAAGAACCAACTAAAATTGGATGTTGTCGATTTTCGACAATTTAAGTATTCTCTAGTCTTTATTGAAAATATTGAAACATAATGTTGCGTATCATAATGGGAGGCGACGGGAACGTGTAGCTTAGATGATTTAAAATTACGATTAAATTTATTGTGCGCTATTTATTTACGGAAACACCAAAGATTTTAAATAATTTTATTAAAGCAAAGCAAAGCAAAACAGTTTACAATTACATTATGGTGAATAACATAAGAAAAAAAAATTGTCAAATCAGTAAATTTAGAGAGTTTCCTCTAAAAAAGAGTTGTCCCCTTAAAACTCACATACGATGCTATTTCAAGTAAGTTCAAAAGAAACAATTTTCGCTTTACAGTCAACTCAGCCCAAAAGAGAAATAAACAATTTAACAATTAAATAAACATTATCAAGATCACTTACTCACTGGCTGGAAACTGCTCTGGTTCTAAAATTGTGTTATTACATCATTTAGAGAGACTTGAATAACCAAACGAGCAGAGGTTATCCTTACACTTGAAAACGTTAAACAACTACACTGAGTAAGCGTTTCTTTGAGGTTTTATAATATTTTGTAACACTTACCAAAATAGAGAAGGGGTTCCTTTTTGTCCTGTCAGGAATTATTAGCAATCCTTGATAAAAGAAAAGTTTCGTGAATGTACTTGTCAAAATGAAACCCTTTCTTCAACCAATTACAAACAGTTATTTTTATAAACATTTGTTTACTGACTCATCCTATGAAACTAGAAATGTTTTTGTCCTTGTTCTAAGCACTATTACCATAGTCTTAACTTCACAGCAAAGTCTAAGATGAGTAATCCATCCTTAAGGATACCAATTCATATCCGCGAAATAACTATTAAACACAATTTACAAATTGGGTTAAACGTTTTAATAAAATCAAATGTACAATTAGCTAGGGGGACAAAGAAAGCAGATTAGAATATATACCTGATATTTGGCTTTAAATAGGCAAACAAATGTAAGCTTTCTTAATTATAATCTGACCATTTTACCGGTCTATCATCATAGAAAGCACTCAAATTCTAATAAAAGTAATTTACATAATTATGCGTTATGGAGGAAATTAAAGTATCGCGTTTCGTTTAGCAGTAGGAAGTATTAGTATTTCTCAACCTACTACCGCACGCAGGTATAAAGCATTAATAATATAATATGATAATTTCTACCAGAATAAAAAACTTGAACAAACTCAATTACATTTACGAAATCCATTATGCTTTGTTGAATTTTTGAATTTATTTTTCTACTGGTTTTATAAAGAAAAACCCAAGGACGTCGTTTCTCAATGCTATAATAAATTTATGAACAGAAATAGTATTCCTGGTAGTGCAGCGTGGGCAGAAACATAGGAAATCCCATGCAAGTTTTAGACTGTCCAAATATTTTCTCCCCTGTTGACTTTAGAGCGGGGTTGTAGGGATACTTTTTAAAGGTCTCTATGTGGTGAGTGAGCATTCGGACTGTAAACAATTTTGGATAACCCGATCTTGCCTTATTTAAGTAGGATTTTGGTGGTTTTTTATTGGAATTCAACAGGTGATGCTGCAGACACCAGCATTAATTGTACTTTGACTTGGAGTAGATTTGTTTACTAGTAATAATTTTTACTTAAGTAATTATTATGAGTTACACAAAGAAGAAAAAGTCACTATGATAAAATGGTACCATGCGAGGTATAGTATTTGTATCTGATATGTTTTCCGTTTATTTCCCTGATAGACCCATTTCTACCAAGTCGACAATATAAAAAGTAGTTACTAAGTTTGAAGCAAAAGCTACTCTAATTAACAACTGCAAATGCACAGCACAGAATCATGAGAGAGCTGAAGAAAGCAATTATAGAGATCTTAATATTTAACTTCGCGTCGAAGAAAATAAAAATATCAGCACTATAACTCTCGGGCAAGGGGTAGAAGAACATCCAACAAGGTTCTGCGAACTTTGGAAAAGCATAAATATCATCCATATTAGTATCAAAACCAGCAAGAATTGCTGGGGATGAAGAGCTAAGATCACTTTTTTTTATTTCAAAATGATGGAGCGAGCTAACAACAACAGATATTTTTTACAAAATATTTGTTTCTCAGACGAATGCACATTTACATTAAATAATGTGCCGAATATACAAAATTCTCGGTACTGGAGCCTACAAAATGAACATCGTCTTGCATATACTCGAACCAAATTCCCTCAGAAAGTGAATGTTTGGGCAGAAATTTTTGGACCACGCATCATTGTTAATGACGGAAATCTTACGGCTCCAACATATTTAGATCTTGTTCAAAATCAATTTGAACCCGCACTGGAGGAAGTCGATGATATAAATCAAGAGATTTAAGTCCAAATGGATGGTTGCCCGGCCCGCAATTCGCTCGTGGCACGCGAATATCTAAATAATGCCTTTAATGGACACGTTGTCGGTCCAAACTCAACAATTAATTGGCCAGCTAGGTCTCCTGACCTCTCACCAAACGGCTTCTTCCTCCGGGGGCATTTAAAAAATTCTTTTAAAAAGTGTTAAAAAAAAACAGAGCAGTTAAAAGATTATAGATTACCCAGTATCAAATCATTAATGTTAGTAGAAAATTTTACGATCGTTTAGGATATTATTTAGCCTTAAATGGCGGTTTATTTCAACATTTAATTAAGATTCAACAATATTCCAAACGATTGTACAGTTTTCTTAAAATAAAATTATTAGGTTTTTTTATAAACTATTGTTTATTTTTAGGCACCCTCTTGTTTTGTTCCTCTTTTAGTAATACTTGATGATTTTAATACTATTTAATAGATTTTATTGTAAGTAAAATAATTCGTTTTCTATTAAAAGATCAGTTTTGAAAATATTGTTCGTTATTTTTAAAAATATTAGTTAAATCCAGTGTAAAATGTATCTGTTAAAGATTTTTAAAAAGCCTACCGTTTACAAATTATAGCAGATTGACAAGTCCAATCAATGCTGGTGTCCGCAGCATCACTTGTTGTATTCTAATGAAAAACCAACTGCAATGCTATTTAAATCAGTTTAGTGGTGCCAAAATTGTTCAAACTCCGCATGTGCACTCACAACACAGAAACCCTAAAACGTCTGCCTACAACGCCGCTCTAAAGTCAACATGGGAGCAAATATTTGGACAGTCTAAAATTTGCATGGGATTTCCTATGTTTCCAACCACGATGCACCACCCAGTATAATAAATTAATATTGAGTCGCTTAATAAGAAAAAAAAACATTTTTTGAATTTGATTTGGGCTCCGGTAACGGGCCCAAAGTCACCTATAACCAAAAATAGGTACTATCTGATCTGTGAGTATAAGAAAAGGGTTTTTGGACTAACCCTTAATAGATAATGGGTGGCCAAATAAGATTGGATGCCGTTTATGACAAAGTTGTGAAATAAAAAAAATTGATTACAAAATCGACCAAGAGAAATACGACTATTGCGAGAATGACGAATGAGGACTGTCTGTTTGAATTTTAGGCATTGTGCTAAAAGATAGCCATGCCCTTCAGAAATAATTAAAAATTATTATTGGGGTAAAATAGGGTAGTAAATAAAAATACTTGATTATGAAACCACAGGCAAGCCTAGCAGATAATAATATTTTATATGCCTAATTTTATTATTCTATATCGCTAGAAACACGCGAAGGGCACGCGTTTATTTTTAGACAGCAAGCAAAATAGTGTATCAACACAAATACAAAAACGTATTATTATGATACTTCAAGGTTTCTTACAGACGTTTTTAAAAATCAGGGGTAGACCGATCAAAAAAACCGAAACAAGGTACATCTCGGAATTTTAAGTATTAAAAGAAACATTTTTTAACTTATATTAGTTTTTTTTAATTTCTGTTCAGTGTGAATACTGTATTAACCTGAAGACGACTATATACTTACCAGTTAAAATGTTGTGAATTAAAATAAATAAAGACAATGCAAATCCAAAACTCCTCTATTATTTAAGAAACATCACTGTCTCCAACCTTCAAACAGCCAGATTCATAATTATCTATATTTTTAAAGACGTGAAAAAAATCATGTGGAATAAAACTGTAGAAAAACAAAATGAAAATTTGAAAAAAAAATTTGATAACTGATTTTTTCAGATTTTAATAAATGTGGTTATTTGTTTCTTCGCAAAGTTAATCATTCGCAATAAGCAAAATAACTTTCGTTTCTAAGGTTTTGTATTCATAGAATGGAAATTGTATTTCTAATTACGTTATTAAAATTAATTATATGATTATTTGAATCGTGCAAGATTTTGTGAACGTTGAGATACGCAACAATTCATTTGTTCATTAAAAAATAATTGGATAACGAAGTAAATTATACAAATATCAAATTTATGAAATTTAAAAATGAAAAATAAAATACAGTATCTTTATTTTAATGCCGCGTGTTAACAAGCAATTTAGTTTTTGCAAATATAACTATAATACGTTATTGTATGCATCATTAAATGTCGAGTGTTTTCATTGGCTATGGCGCTATAAACAAATATTTTGAAAAACATATTTTGTTATTTTCCTGCAAAAAAAAAATCTATAATGTCCTTGGCATTACCTTTCCTTTAATTCTATGTATAATAGTTTTTACACTTTATATACAGGGTGATTCACGTTGAGCTATTAGAAGAGCTCGGAAACGAGTAAACTTATGTTTCTAAAAATTGATAGCAGGCATAATTGGCTTTCAGCTTTTAAAACATTATATTTTGACTATTACTTCCGGTTATACCGGAAGTTAATGCCAACTTTGCTATTTCAAATAGAACACCCTGTGTATTTTAGCATTTTTGATTACCTTATTAAAATCTAAATAACTTTTGTTAATATTAATCTATTCCTATCTCTAACCGTTTTTGAGATATGAATTATAAAAGGGTTTTTTGTGTAAAAACGCTCCGAGAAAAAAGTTTAGTAACTCTGAAACTGATAAAGGTAAACATTTTAAATTTTGTAAGCTTTCAAGTAATACATAGATCTTTAGTTTAAATTACTTCGGTTTCACAATTTTTATACAGGGAGTTCTTAAAATTGTGCCAATGTTTCAATTTAAATAAATGTGCACAAGTCAATTTTTGCAAATGGATTACCCTATTTTTTAGCTTACTAACGTGCAGAGAATTAAATTTCCTATCTAAATGCCTAATATGTTAGAATTCACATTTTTAGTTGTTTTGGAATAATGAACAATTTTAATAAAAAATCTTAAAATTTTTGTTTTTGTTAATGCGACCTTATTTTTGAAAAGAAGGCTTCGACTGGGATTTTCGTTTGACTTTAAGTTTTGTTACCATTTGTTATTAAGTGCCTATGTTCGTTGCTTAGCTATTTCTGATTTTTTTAAATAAAATTATTTTAATAATTATTTTTCGCCATTCTCAGATTACCAAGAATGAACATAATTTTAAATAATATGACAACAGGGCTAAGATAAGTGTCAACATTAAAATCATTTTGGTCAAAGCCTACTTTACAAATAGGCAACAAAGCTTAAAGTCAAACGAAAATCCCAGTCGAATTTTCAAAAATAATGTCGCATTAACACAAACAGAAATTTTAAGATTTTTTTATTTAAATTGCTCATAATTCCAAAACGACAAAAAATGTGGATTGTAATATATTAGGCATTTAGATAGGAAATTTAATTCTCTACGCGTTAATAAGCTAAAAAATAGGGTAATCCATTTATAAAAATTGACTTATGCACATTTATTTAAATGGAAACATTGGCACAATTTTAAGAACTCCCTGTATAAAAAACGTGAAACCTCAGTAATTTAAACTAAAGATCTATGTTTTACTTGAAAGCTTACAAAATTTAAAATGTTTACCTTTATTAGTTTCAGAGTTACTAAACTTTCTTCTCGGAGCGTTTTTACAGAAAAAAATCCTTTTATAATTCATATCTCCAAAACCGTTAGAGATAGGAATATATTATTATTAACAAAAGTTATTTAGATTTTAAAAAGGTAATTAAAAATGCTTAAATATACAGGGTGTTCCATTTGAAATAGCAAAGTTGGCATTAACTTCCAGTATGAGCGGAATAAAAACGTCAAAATATAATGTTTTAAAAGCTCAAAGCCAATTATGCCTGCTATCAAATTTTTAGAAATATAAGTTTACTCGTTTCCGAGATCTTCTAATAGGCCACTCAACGTGAATCACCCTGTATATAAGGAATATTTTGCATTTTACATACTTATTTCGTATAAATATAATAAATAATTAGTAAACAACTTGAATAACACTTTTGAGTGTCGCTTTACATTGAAATACTACGCTATATATCTATGCTTACTTACCTAAATTTAATTATACTGGGCGCTTCGCGGTGGAAGGAACGTTAGACGTTTATAGAAAACGAGTGATACGTTTTCTTCAAAAATTTGGGTACTCAGATCAACAACCATGGTCTATCGTATTAAAGTATCTTCAGCAATGCGCGTTGCCGCCTCGGCCCAAAACAGGTGGCAACATCGTTATTTTATATGGAACACTTTATATATTATATAATTTTCTAATTCACTATACAATTCCACGTAGATTTTGTAAAAAATATTATGTCTAAATTCAATTGTTTTTGAGATATTGACGTTTAAGATATGCCATTTTTCTTTGATGGGCTGTGACACTGGAACGGCGCATCTAAGAGAAAAATGGTTTTCTCCTCCCTATGTTAGTATTTTATATTCTATCCAAAAGTTACAACGTTCGGTTTAACACGTTAAACTGGAAGTTGGTATTGGTGCAAGAAAACTACTAATAATCGGCATATCTTCTGCGGTGCATTAAATATGTGATCTTGCTACGTCTCACCACTGAACTAGGAACTTTTTAAAGGAGCCAGTATCAGCTGTTGATGCCATAACTGGTTGTCAAATGTTGAAACGCTGCATTTATATAAATTGCTATATTAAAGCAAAGGTAAAATTTAATTATCTAGTCATTCAAGCTATGTCCCGTAATTTCCTAATTTATTATTTATATGTATTTTCTACTATGTAAAAGTGCTGCCATCTTTTACTCGTTTTATCTTGAAGAGGAAAACTTGGAAAATTAAAATTTTAATATGTAACGTCGCAACGGAAATTCAACTTTTTAAATTTTAAGCGCGTCTAGGTTTTCGACAAAGATGGTGAAGATGACGGGGGCCAAAAGTCGCGTCGCCTTGATTAAAATTTCTAAATAACATGTTGGCTCTTTTTTGTTTACAATTTCCATATAGAAAAATTTCTTTTTCCCAAAAGCACAATAACTTTTTTTTAAATATCACTTTTTTTTACGTATTATGACTTTTATTGTTACTACAACAACTATACGGATCCTCTAAGCTCCTACTTAACTCACAAACTAAATATAGGTATAGCTTAGTTTAATCAAATACCATTGTTTTATTTTTACCTGTAAGCAAGCATTTCGGTAAATTTTAGAAAACTCGACCGCTAATAAGCATTATTTAGTTTTTCTTATTTCCTTGGGAATATTACTACAAATTTAAATATTAATAGTTCTAAATGCAATACAATGAAAGAACTCTATCGACCTTAATAATTTCACTCCCGTTTGTGTTCAAAAAGAGCTTTGTTTAATTGCAATTGCAAGTTTGCTTTTGTTCTTTGAATTTAAATTACAAAATAAACGAAGTAAAACGGTCTCCAAAAGACGGTCTGCTGGTCTCTGGTACACATCTAAGGCTTCTAAAGTAATAATTAAACATCTACGATTTAAAGTTTTGAAACAAATCTAAGTAATTGCATAACGGCATTGCGTTACTAATATCCTGATTTATAAGGATTAAGTGATTATTTTCGGAATACCTTTTAGCATAAATGTATGCAGCTACCACAAGTTCGTAAGAGACGTAAATATGACAAACAAAATCAACTTACCTTAGTCCAAAAGTGGATTATTTCGAAGATACAGAGTGTCAAAAGTTCAATTTGGTTTTCATTTTTTATAAATAACTTTTTTAATAATTGGTGTATTGTCACAATATTTGGCTTGGGGGGGAGGGGGTTTGCGGGATGAGAAATAAGAATCTGCTTTCATTTTTATTGTACAATTTAGAGGGCGCCATCTGCGGTACCTTGAACACATTTAAAACTTTTAAATAAAAATTCGGATTCTCCAACGTCTTTTACCTAAAAAAGGTATACGTGGTAAGAGTTGATTTGAGCAGCTGTTTTTGAGATATCTGGATTTAAAAAATTCACTTCGTGTAGGTCCAGATCTAAATTATTGTAATAAATTGAACACATTTGAAGCGTAGGTGGTAAATTAAGTTAACGTCACTAAAAACTGACTTAAGTACACGAAGTGATTTTTTTAAATTCAGATATCTCAAAAACAGCTGCTCAAATCAGCTCGCGTTGGAGAACCCGAATTTTTATTTAAAAGTTAAATATAGGATGGCTCAAAAAAGTTAATTCGATTTAAAAGTGTGCAAGGTACCGCAGGTAGCGCCCCCTAAACTTTACAATAAAAATGAGAGCAGATTCTAATTTCTCACCCCGCAAAACCCTCCCAAGCCGAATATTGTGATAATACACCAATTATTAAAAAAGTTATTTGTAAAAAATGAAAACCAAATTGAACTTTTGACACTCTGTATCTTCGAAATCATCCACTTTTAGACTAAGGTAAGTTGGGTTAGATCGTCAGGAACTTGTAGTAGCTCTTTTTCCGCACCTTTTAGAGACACCCTGTATTATATGCTCAAGCTAAAAAAGGATAAATCAAATAAGTATTTAACAAGATACTTTGCCTCATTGATCATATGAAGGCTTTGTTTATTAAGATTAAGGTAATAATAGCCCTAGACTGGTAGCGCTCAATACTTAAAACCCTCCTATACTTTTAACTAACTCTTACGCTTTGTCCAGAAAGGCAACGTTTGACAAAGAATGTTTGTGTGACTGTACTAATTAAATTCAGCAAAAATGTATTAAATCCATGATAAAAAGTATTTTAATTTCTCGTTATTTCTAATTCTTCTTAAACCATTCAAAAGAATTTTGCCAAAATGTGTTTATTCTTGGAGCACTCAAGTTTAAACCAAAATTAATTTTAGATGATATGTTCAGGATCTCCCAAAATTACTTAAAAAACGTCTTGTCTTTCCAATTATAAAAATTAATTTCAGTAAAAAATATTAATGTCGGGTTGCACAAAGAATTTTAAGAATAATTAACTAACCGGCAAGTTTGATAGGTACTTCCTTACCGGAAAAAATATATTTCTCGAGAGCAATACTCCCCTGCCAAAACTAAATCCGCCCTTGTTTTAATTACCCACTATTTATGTTTCTGGATTCATAATACAAAGGAATGCTTTGTATACAGTGTTCTTTTCACTTCCACTTTATGACACAAAACTTTTTAGACACAAACTTTTCAGACTGCACAATCTAAGTTGGTGTCTGTAGAATATAAATTTGAATTACAAAACAAACGTATTAAAATGTACAATGGCTAAGCTGTTTTACGTGACAAAAGTTTATGTGGTGTAATTAATGTCGGTAAAAATACTGTAAGTACTTCAAAATTATAAAATCTTAGTGGATGTAATACAATGATGTTACGATATATTGTCTAATGCTATGAAAAATATTGATCGGCTAAAAATATAAGTTTGTACAAAAAGAGTGGATATGATGTCCATAACGCACAAGGAAGTAAATTCCTTATAACTTCCAAACGCAAGATGGTGGACAATCCACTAGAGTTGTACAGTATATTTTTTTACAACTCAACTTCCGATCTTCATACTAAAAATTTATTAAAACTATTTAAATTGGGCATGATAACTTTTTTTTTAGTTGTCCGTGAACTTGTGAGAAATATAATAAATGGACATGGACCAAATTACTTTGTAACATATTTATCAACTTGGATCATTTCTTATATTTACATGAAATCACTTTGAATAATTATCTTTTTCACATTCGGGCATTTTGCAGAATAACAGACAAAAAGCGATATATGTATTAATAAAAATGAAAAATTAATTATTATATTATAGGATACAGTAAAACAAAGTTGAACTTGTAAATTTCCACTATATTAAAAAAGAAGAAACATAACATGTTTCGCTGCACGGCAGCTTCGTCAGATGACAATGTGAAATAAGATGTAAAAGGTATAGATTATTGACAATGTAAATAAAAACAGTGGGAGGGTTAAAAGCTAGGAAAAACCCAAAGAAAGGGTCGGTATAATTCAATTAAGTAAAATGATGGGTTTTTTCCAACCATTGTTAGGTATACAATTATCAACAGAATAAGTTTAACAAAGGTGAACTATTTAAATATACAAGATAATATTTCTCCCAAAACCTTAGAATTGTTAGGTGTCGAAACCGAAATTGCTCTTAAAAACATTCCTTCTAATATTTCTCTGAAACATCAAGCCTCTTCTATAATAAAACAAGAATTTTTAAAACAGACTGTTCCAAAACAGGAAATTCGATTAGCTAAAGATATTAAAAATAAATCTAGTGATATAATTTTTACCAAGGCTGACAAAGGTAATACGGTAGTAGCAATAAATAAAACCGATTATATTCAAAAAACTCTCGAATTTCTTAATCCTAATAATTATCAATGTTTAAAACGCGACCCTACTACTATATTCCAAAAGTCTATAAAAACTATTATTCAGAATTGTAAAAGTTTATTTTCTGACATAGATTCTTTCAGATTAAGTCTCATGAATCCTCAACCCCCTAAATTGTATTCACTAATAAAGCTCCACAAAGGTGGATACCCTATTAGACCAGTAGTTTCTTTTTTCTCAGCACCGTCATACAAACTTTCAAAAAAACTAATCGATATAATTATAATGAACACACAATTTTCAGCAAAATTTGCAATAAAAAATTCTCTCGAGCTAGTAAATAAAATTAAGAATATTGATTTACCCAATAATGCGAAACTAATTTCTTTTGATGTGACTAATTTATTTCCAAGCATACCTATTGATGAAACTATTACCTTAGTTAATAAACTTCTCACCCTAAAAAATGTTAATTTGATCAAAAAACAAGAAATTATAACTTCACTAACCATATGCTTGGAACAAAATTACTTTGAGTTCAACGATAAAATATATACAAGTAAAAATGGTCTTATTATGGGTAATCCCCTTAGCCCCTTGTTGGCTGAAATATTTATGGATTTTTTAGAAGATAAAATCAGCAAACATCCTCTTTTCAAACAGTTTCTTTATTGGCATAGGTATGTTGATGATGTCCTAACATGTTTTCTCGGAACTGACAGACAGTTACAAGTCTTTTTAGAATATATCAATAGCTTACATAAGAATATCAAGTTTACAATTGAACATGAAATTGACAATTCTATTAATTTTCTTGATTTAAATATTAATAAAGAAAATGGTAGACACATTTTTTCAGTTTTCCATAAACCTTCTCATACTGACACGGTTATAAACAACTCTTCATGTCACCCTATACAACAAAAATTAGCGTCTTTTCATAGTATGATACACAGATTAGTATCTCTCCCTTTAAACACAATCAATTTTCAAAAAGAATTAAACATCATAAAACAAATTGCGGTTAATAATGGTTATAGCTCTAATCTTATTGATCAAATTTTAAAAAAGAAAACCTACAAAAAAGCTATTGACCTAGTTTTTCCCAAAATCAAAACTTACGCTAACAATTTTAAACTTGTCACTTTCTTTGGTCAACCTAGCAAAATAATTGGTAATTTTCTCAATAAACTTGATATAAATGTGGCTTACAAAACTAATAACTCTTTAGGAATAAGTAAAAACATGAAGTCTTTCTCCACTGGTTTATTGAAGTAATAAAAAATTATTAAATTCTACATGTTTCGGGTGTAGTAACACCCATCATCAGGAATATAATACAAAGAGAGAGCATTAGTAAATAAAGGAGCAAGATTAACTGGTAGTGAACATCGATGGAGCTCTATCGAGCCATGAGAGATAAAAATTAAGAACTGATGATTTAAAAATTGGTATACTTAGAGCCTCGAGGCTAAGTTTGGACACTGACCGTGGGCAAAAGGTCACAGTGACAAGAGGGCCCGTTAGGGCTGAGAAAAATTAAAATATATAGGAAAAATGGAGACTCATGGGTCCAGAAATCTCATCCTGAAGAAAACATGAGGAGAGAAAAGAAAGTGGTATGGAAAGAAAAATTAATTATTTGGGGCTACCATGGAGCTTAATTGGATGTGCCCATTATATTGTATTTTATATTAGTCTGTAAAGAATAAAAGAAAAATTATTTAGTTCGGTGTATTGAAATAAACATTTAAATAATTAGCCAAAAACTTTTTTATATATATTTGAAGAGGGGCTTACCTTAAGTTAAAGTTGTAAAATAAAAATTTATTGGGGGAACTAGTCCAGAAAAAGGACTGGAACCCCGGTCGGTTTTAATTTCAGCATGGCTTATAAAACTAAAAACTTTTTGAGGTTTAAGTAAAACTTGGAAAGAAAAAAGCCGAAGTTAATTTGTTAGACCTTAGTCCACACGTGGTTAAAAGGAAAAGAATTTGAACTTGACCGCTTGACCCAGTGATTCGTCACTTGACACATATTTTCAAGGTGGGGAAAAGAGACAAGTGTTTTAGCGGGTAATTTAAAAAGGGGTTGTTAGTATACCAATAAAACATGACAGAGAAAAGCTCAATCGAAGTTCAATATGGTGAAAAACGAGTCGACCTTATAACTATGAGAAATCAAAGTTAAAATTAAAGAATGGTAAAGAAACATTGAAAAATTATTTTCGGGTCACTACTTATATAAACAAGAGCACTGTGTATATTGGCGGCCTCTATTGGAAAAGTCTAAAATTCAATCATATTTGGAAAATAAAAGAATACTATATGAAATATCTGAAGGGTAGAAATCTAAAAAAACCAAAAGCGACATCTATAGGTGAAGGATTAAAATAGGTAGATGAGTAAAAAGAAGAATAGTTATAAAATATTATGGAGCTGAGGGTTGGAACAATTCAATAAGTAAGGTTATAAAAATAATTTTCAGATTTAAAAAGACCGAAAAAGGAACGCCAGAAACAGAGAAGGGTAAGTTTATTATGTAAAAATGAGAGAGTTAAAAAATTGAGTGGCACCATGTTGAAGTTGGTCATTTAAGCAAATAATATTATTGTTGTTTAGGGTTTTGTTAATTTCTAGAATTTCTAACAGGTCCAGTTTATTGCCTTTATTACAAAAATGTATGTATTTAGTATGAGAGTCCTGAATAAAATTGTGTTTGTTTGAATGGATATGTCTAGAAAAATTAGATTTGATTTTGGAAGGTGAAAGATTGAGATTATGTGCCTTCTCTATTTCTTTACAATGTTCCTTAATTCTGGTTGAAAACTTGCGTCCTGTTTGGCCAATATACACTGCAGGGCATCCCTCAGTTGAACAATGTAAACCATAGACTCCAGACCTGTCAGAGGCAGGTGTAGGGTCCTTAGTCCTACCTATAAAACTTTTCAAAGAATGTTGTGTTTTGAAAACTATATTAATATTGAAAGACTTAAAAACATTTTTGAGTTTATATGAGAGAGGGCCCCAAAAAGGGAGAGAAAAATATTTTTTTGGGGGTGTGTCTTTGGATATGAGATTTTGGTTAATGAATTTGTTTAAATGTTTGTAATATATTTTATTGATCAGACTTAAAGGGAAGTTATTGTTAATACCTATTTGTTTAATTAGGTTTAGTTCAGTTTCAAATTCCTCATTCCCTAGGGGGATGGAAAAAAGTCTAGAGAAAAAAGAGTGAAAAGAGGCAAATTTTTGGTTATGTGGGTGATTGGAATTATATGGGATAATAGAGTCTGTACTGGTAGGTTTATGATAAATTGAAAAAATTATTTTATTGTTTCTCTTTGTTAGTTTCAGGTCAAGGAAAGGGATTGAACCATCCACCTCCGTTTCAAAAGTAAAATTAATGTTGGGGTGTATAGAATTGAGAAATTGGATGAAAGAAACCAGGTCCTCGTCAGTACCAGTAAATATCGCAAAAATATCATCCACGTATCTTTTAATGAAGAAGATGTGTTTAAAAAGGGGGTGAGACTGTATTTTGGATTCAATAAAAGACATGAAGACCTCCGCTAACAGAGGGGAGAGTGCAGAGCCCATGGCTAATCCATTAACCTGTTTATAGAATTTATTGTTAAATTGGAAAAAGTTTTGTTTAAGAACAAGGTCAACTAAAGTACAAAGGCCTTCAACATGTTCATGTTCAAGATTAGTGTTGTTGATTAATAGGGTTTTAATTAGGTTAATACAGTCGTTTGGAGGGATACTAGGGAATAAATTTGCAACATCGAAAGAAACCAACAAAGAGGAGTCAGGAATGTGTAGATTTGAGAGGTCTTTAGAGAGGTCTGAAGAATTTTTCACCGAAAAAGAACTCTTAAACCCAGTCAGATCAAGTAAAACATGATTAAGCCAAACGCTCAGTTTGTGGCATGGTGAACCACAGTAAGACACTACCGGACGGATAGGGATATCCTGTTTATGAATCTTAGGGAGACCATAGAGCAAAGGGGTTGATGGATTGATCGGTGTGAGTTTATATTTATTTGTATTAAAGAAAATAAGAGTATTGTTGACTTTTTTTAAAGTAGTTTTAAATAATTGAACAAATTTATCCATTGGATTATATTGTAGTAGAGAAAAATCATTAGAGGAAAGAAAATTGTCCACTTTATCCACATATTGTGGTCTCTCCAAGATTACCAAACAATTGCCCTTGTCCGCTTTGGACACAACCAGATTATTATCAGCAATTTTAGATTTTAATGATTTAAGTGCTTTGATCTCACCAACATTGTTCGATTGAGGGATATTATTATAAGATTGATTGAGAGATGTAGTACAAAGAGATCTCAATGTGTCTTTCTTAGTGGTTTCGTAAGTATTAGATATAATATTTTCACAATCAACAGCGATGGTTTCAAAGTCTTTGATTTTAGGTTGAAAGTGAAAGTTGTACTTGAGACCCAAGTTGAGTAACCTCAACTCACGCTCTTCGAATTGAGTATCACTCAGATTGAGGGTCCTATCATTAAACCTGAAAACATCACTATTGGTATTTTTTGTAGGATTAATATTAAATTCTGAATTAAAAATAGTATCATCAAAACTAATGTTATCTTTTGTAGAATCAAATGGTTCATTAGCAAAAGTAGAACTAAAAATATTATTTGTATTGTTAAAATTAGAATTGTAATTGGAGGAAAAATAGGGTTTACCTTGTTGTTGGTAGATTAGATTGTTTAATTTATTTTTAAGATGTTGAAATTTTATAGTTTTTTGATCGTAGACATAGTTGTTAAAAGAAAGGCACAAGGAGTCCCATTGGGCTGAGTGTAAAATATAATTTAGTTCGTAAAAAAGAGATTTGAGTTTTAGGTTAATGAGATTAAGTTTAAAATAATGTTTTTTGATTTCTTCTTTCAACCAAACCTTAGTTGCCGCCTGGATCGCCTTCCTTGAGGATGAGGTGTTGATACGGGTTCTAAGGGAGATGTACCTTGGTTGTAGGCTTCTTCTGATGCACTCGTTGTTGAACCAATGGGACTCCTTGTGCCTTTCTTTTAACAACTATGTCTACGATCAAAAAACTATAAAATTTCAACATCTTAAAAATAAATTAAACAATCTAATCTACCAACAACAAGGTAAACCCTATTTTTCCTCCAATTACAATTCTAATTTTAACAATACAAATAATATTTTTAGTTCTACTTTTGCTAATGAACCATTTGATTCTACAAAAGATAACATTAGTTTTGATGATACTATTTTTAATTCAGAATTTAATATTAATCCTACAAAAAATACCAATAGTGATGTTTTCAGGTTTAATGATAGGACCCTCAATCTGAGTGATACTCAATTCGAAGAGCGTGAGTTGAGGTTACTCAACTTGGGTCTCAAGTACAACTTTCACTTTCAACCTAAAATCAAAGACTTTGAAACCATCGCTGTTGATTGTGAAAATATTATATCTAATACTTACGAAACCACTAAGAAAGACACATTGAGATCTCTTTGTACTACATCTCTCAATCAATCTTATAATAATATCCCTCAATCGAACAATGTTGGTGAGATCAAAGCACTTAAATCATTAAAATCTAAAATTGCTGATAATAATCTGGTTGTGTCCAAAGCGGACAAGGGCAATTGTTTGGTAATCTTGGAGAGACCACAATATGTGGATAAAGTGGACAATTTTCTTTCCTCTAATGATTTTTCTCTACTACAATATAATCCAATGGATAAATTTGTTCAATTATTTAAAACTACTTTAAAAAAAGTCAACAATACTCTTATTTTCTTTAATACAAATAAATATAAACTCACACCGATCAATCCATCAACCCCTTTGCTCTATGGTCTCCCTAAGATTCATAAACAGGATATCCCTATCCGTCCGGTAGTGTCTTACTGTGGTTCACCATGCCACAAACTGAGCGTTTGGCTTAATCATGTTTTACTTGATCTGACTGGGTTTAAGAGTTCTTTTTCGGTGAAAAATTCTTCAGACCTCTCTAAAGACCTCTCAAATCTACACATTCCTGACTCCTCTTTGTTGGTTTCTTTCGATGTTGCAAATTTATTCCCTAGTATCCCTCCAAACGACTGTATTAACCTAATTAAAACCCTATTAATCAACAACACTAATCTTGAACATGAACATGTTGAAGGCCTTTGTACTTTAGTTGACCTTGTTCTTAAACAAAACTTTTTCCAATTTAACAATAAATTCTATAAACAGGTTAATGGATTAGCCATGGGCTCTGCACTCTCCCCTCTGTTAGCGGAGGTCTTCATGTCTTTTATTGAATCCAAAATACAGTCTCACCCCCTTTTTAAACACATCTTCTTCATTAAAAGATACGTGGATGATATTTTTGCGATATTTACTGGTACTGACGAGGACCTGGTTTCTTTCATCCAATTTCTCAATTCTATACACCCCAACATTAATTTTACTTTTGAAACGGAGGTGGATGGTTCAATCCCTTTCCTTGACCTGAAACTAACAAAGAGAAACAATAAAATAATTTTTTCAATTTATCATAAACCTACCAGTACAGACTCTATTATCCCATATAATTCCAATCACCCACATAACCAAAAATTTGCCTCTTTTCACTCTTTTTTCTCTAGACTTTTTTCCATCCCCCTAGGGAATGAGGAATTTGAAACTGAACTAAACCTAATTAAACAAATAGGTATTAACAATAACTTCCCTTTAAGTCTGATCAATAAAATATATTACAAACATTTAAACAAATTCATTAACCAAAATCTCATATCCAAAGACACACCCCCAAAAAAATATTTTTCTCTCCCTTTTTGGGGCCCTCTCTCATATAAACTCAAAAATGTTTTTAAGTCTTTCAATATTAATATAGTTTTCAAAACACAACATTCTTTGAAAAGTTTTATAGGTAGGACTAAGGACCCTACACCTGCCTCTGACAGGTCTGGAGTCTATGGTTTACATTGTTCAACTGAGGGATGCCCTGCAGTGTATATTGGCCAAACAGGACGCAAGTTTTCAACCAGAATTAAGGAACATTGTAAAGAAATAGAGAAGGCACATAATCTCAATCTTTCACCTTCCAAAATCAAATCTAATTTTTCTAGACATATCCATTCAAACAAACACAATTTTATTCAGGACTCTCATACTAAATACATACATTTTTGTAATAAAGGCAATAAACTGGACCTGTTAGAAATTCTAGAAATTAACAAAACCCTAAACAACAATAATATTATTTGCTTAAATGACCAACTTCAACATGGTGCCACTCAATTTTTTAACTCTCTCATTTTTACATAATAAACTTACCCTTCTCTGTTTCTGGCGTTCCTTTTTCGGTCTTTTTAAATCTGAAAATTATTTTTATAACCTTACTTATTGAATTGTTCCAACCCTCAGCTCCATAATATTTTATAACTATTCTTCTTTTTACTCATCTACCTATTTTAATCCTTCACCTATAGATGTCGCTTTTGGTTTTTTTAGATTTCTACCCTTCAGATATTTCATATAGTATTCTTTTATTTTCCAAATATGATTGAATTTTAGACTTTTCCAATAGAGGCCGCCAATATACACAGTGCTCTTGTTTATATAAGTAGTGACCCGAAAATAATTTTTCAATGTTTCTTTACCATTCTTTAATTTTAACTTTGATTTCTCATAGTTATAAGGTCGACTCGTTTTTCACCATATTGAACTTCGATTGAGCTTTTCTCTGTCATGTTTTATTGGTATACTAACAACCCCTTTTTAAATTACCCGCTAAAACACTTGTCTCTTTTCCCCACCTTGAAAATATGTGTCAAGTGACGAATCACTGGGTCAAGCGGTCAAGTTCAAATTCTTTTCCTTTTAACCACGTGTGGACTAAGGTCTAACAAATTAACTTCGGCTTTTTTCTTTCCAAGTTTTACTTAAACCTCAAAAAGTTTTTAGTTTTATAAGCCATGCTGAAATTAAAACCGACCGGGGTTCCAGTCCTTTTTCTGGACTAGTTCCCCCAATAAATTTTTATTTTACAACTTTAACTTAAGGTAAGCCCCTCTTCAAATATATATAAAAAAGTTTTTGGCTAATTATTTAAATGTTTATTTCAATACACCGAACTAAATAATTTTTCTTTTATTCTTTACAGACTAATATAAAATACAATATAATGGGCACATCCAATTAAGCTCCATGGTAGCCCCAAATAATTAATTTTTCTTTCCATACCACTTTCTTTTCTCTCCTCATGTTTTCTTCAGGATGAGATTTCTGGACCCATGAGTCTCCATTTTTCCTATATATTTTAATTTTTCTCAGCCCTAACGGGCCCTCTTGTCACTGTGACCTTTTGCCCACGGTCAGTGTCCAAACTTAGCCTCGAGGCTCTAAGTATACCAATTTTTAAATCATCAGTTCTTAATTTTTATCTCTCATGGCTCGATAGAGCTCCATCGATGTTCACTACCAGTTAATCTTGCTCCTTTATTTACTAATGCTCTCTCTTTGTATTATATTCCTGATGATGGGTGTTACTACACCCGAAACATGTAGAATTTAATAATTTTTTATTACTTCAATAAACCAGTGGAGAAAGACTTCATGTTTTTACTTATTCCTATAAATTAACTCCACTTTAAGAATGGACTACTTCCTCATAATAACTCTTTAGGTAAATTTATTAAAAACAATAAAACCAAAAGTGATAAAAACAAAAATTCTGGCATCTACAAATTAAACTGCAAGGATTGTCCGAAAACATACATAGGTCAAACAGGGAGAAACTTCAACAAAAGAATACACGAACATTATAATAGTTTTATTAAAAATAAAACCGATTCTAATTACGCTAACCATTTGCTCAATAACCAACATAATTTTGATCCATCTTTTAAAATCTTACATACAGAAAATAAGGGCTTAAAACTTAATTTGTTAGAGTCTGTCGAAATTAATAAACTTAAGAATACGGACCTGTTACTTAATGATCAATTAGATTTAAATAGTTCACCTTTGTTAAACTTATTCTGTTGATAATTGTATACCTAACAATGGTTGAAAAAACCCATCATTTTACTTAATTGAATTATACCGACCCTTTCTTTGGGTTTTTCCTAGCTTTTAACCCTCCCACTGTTTTTATTTACATTGTCAATAATCTATACCTTTTACATCTTATTTCACATTGTCATCTGACGAAGCTGCCGTGCAGCGAAACATGTTATGTTTCTTCTTTTTTAATATAGTGGAAATTTACAAGTTCAACTTTGTTTTACTGTATCCTATAATATAATAGTTATGGATTTCCACCTAGTATCGGCTGAATCAATTAATTTGAAAAATTAATTTTTCTCAACCATAGCTAGTTTGATTAGATTATTCTGCTGAAGTGCACAAAATAAAAAAGGTTTATTCGGGTTTTTTTCTGCTTGCGTAAAAATTATAACTCCTAAAGTACGAAAAATTAGTTGTAGAATTCGGTTTAGTAAAGTTTTTCAAAATAATCGCCAATTAACTAGCAATCTACTAACGTGGAAATAAATCGTTAAAACCTCTAGTAAAAAATTAAATTAATTTTTTTCTAGAAATCTTATAATTTCCTCAGTTTTATCGAATGTTATGTACGCATCTTCATGTTGCACCATTTAAAGAAGAATTACCGGCCAATTTTCCATATCTCTTGCGTATAATAAAAGTTTGAATATTGAGTCTGGTTGGATCCCCGTTCAAAATATATTAGAATATATCGCGGTGGACAAATATTTGCGCGGTAGAGAACCAACCAAGGATAGTAAAGTACGATAATTTTTTAGGTACATAGTACATTTTATGCAGTAATTATCTAGAAATGAGTGGAAAACTAGAGATATTTGGAAATAAGAAAGTGAGTCTGTGCAAACATCTTTAGGTTGGTCAGAAAATAACAATAGTTCGGTAGAAATATATTTTGATATTCATTCTGGTATTTAACTATTAATTTTCGCACACTCTGCACTCTACACTTGTTTTAACCTAATATTTTATGTTAAGCAAAGATGAAGGATTACGGTCAAAATTCAAAAAATAAGTTACCTTGTTAAGCCAAGAAAATGCTATTTAATTTATTTTATTTGCCGATTTTTAATTTTACGTAAAACTTTTATTAGTTTAAGTGGAACTTGGTTTTAAAAAACTTTGTTTATCGCGTACTTAATAAAATACCCGAACAAACCGAACATTATTGTTCAACCGAGCATTTCAAAAGAAAACACATTACATTCAAATATTCATAGAAAACTTTTGAAGGGAAAACTCGGCTCTTCTGTGGCGAATATTTGGGTAAACAAGATATTTATGATGGCAGAAAACATGGAGACAATTTTTAACTTCTCCGATTTGTTACCTATTGAACATTATAATAAAAATATAGTACGCAAAATCATGGATTTTTTTAAAAACTATTTTTATGACAAAAAAGTTTTTGGTTCATTAGAACTTTAAACTTTTATTGTGTTCCGAAAGGACTTGTTAAACACATCAAATAAAGTTGTTAAACTCATCCATAAGAAGAGTTAAAATAGGCAAACGGCCTACCTTATGGTATGTTTTCCTCCACAGTCGCTTGTCTCTGATGACTACGACCCAGTAGCGACGAATGTTTTGCCAATACTTTTAATATGTTTTTTTAAAGCTTGATAGCAGCGGTTGGGTAGCTTTCAAGAAAATAAACATGTTCAGAAACCATATTATATGTCCTGGTGAATCAGTCGTCGCTAATATGTCGTAGTCACCAGTGACTAGATACCGTTGAAAAACCCTACTTTTATCTGTAAATAAGAATTTAAAGACTTTAGTAATTCGACTGAAACGTCAAAGGTTAAAACCGAAACAGTTGATAAAATCGACCACCTAGCCTGTAGGATTAGGTAGAAAGTGGCCGCTAGAGAGAGCGTAATATTAAACCTTATTTAACAAAATCAAGGTCTCTTTAATATGTCTAAATAGTATTTATTTTGAACTGGCAGTGATAGTAAAAAAACCTAACAACGAAACGCTAAATTCGATCAGTACAGGACTGCATTTAGCCTTGGCATTTAAATAAACATATTCTGCGATTATATTGTAGCTTTATTTTGCACAACAGACTATTCTATTATTTTAAAACTTATTTAGATGTTGGCATTTTAAATTTGCATAGTGCAGTGCTTGTATTATTGCCCTTGTTTAATCGTGTAGCCGTATAATAATTATTAATTAAAATAGTGGAATTTAGTGTCTCTTAAAATATATAAAGAAAAGAAGCTTAGCGGCAAGCGGAGCCCCAGGGAACCCATTACCTTTGGCGTCCCTGTGTACTTTAATGCAAAAGGTAGACGCACTAATCTGTCCGCTTGCCGCTAAGCTTCTTTTCTTTAATAATTATTAATGTTTGAATACATCCCTATTTAGGTTAAATGTCCACGTGTATTTGCAGGTTCTGACTAGAGTTATTAAAACTATGTGGGTTTTAATCTTTAAAAATGTATAAACAACTTTGGTCAGCACTTAAAGCTCTTGCTCCTCAAATAAAAGCTTGTTTTATCATTATTTATATTATAATAGAATATGTGTTTTTAATTCCTGCGGTGGTTGCTAGAGGGCGCCGTTTGAGTTTTAGTAAAGAATCCAGTACGCACTGAGATGCTTTTTTTTTGAAAAATTTAAGGGAAAATTTAAAAAAATATTTTCTTTAAAAAACTTTGTTCATTTATTCTATTTTGTGATTTTAATCCCAGAACTTTCACTTTAGAACGAGTTGATATACTAACATAACACACTGTGTCCATTAATTATTTTGGAATAGTTAAAAAATTACTTCAAATTCAAAAGTCCATATTTTCATCAAAATCAACCAATTTATTTCATTTTCCGCTTATTTGGTAGGTTGTCTCTTGGATCCTTAAATTCAATGTATGTGACTTCACTTTATGTCTTTTTTATACAGCGATGGCTAAAATATCAAGCTGTGTAAAATTGATATTGAATTTTATTTTTTCTACTCTCACATGGAAATTTGCTGTTTCCTTTACACGTGTGGCGAGTAAAGAAGGCTATTCCAGTTAACTGTGCGGCAAAATTTCATAACAATCCTAGTTAGGTTATGAAACTGACCAATCACAGTAGTCAGTTACGGAGAAGCCAAATTTACATGTGTTGTTCTTAAAAGTACTGACCAATCACAGTATATTATTTTTACTGAGGCTCCGCCTTCTTTTTCAAGACACTAAATTATATAATTTAAATGTATATGGTACAATATGTTATTAATTTGTTCAATATAACAAAATATATACGCATTTATAATAGATTTATCAATAATGCAACCTGCTGAATGTGCATAGAAAATTAATTTCATGTAGCATCATTATTCAGTTGGTTTTACCATAATTAACTAAACGCTTCGATAGTCGAGATGGTAGAGCGTTTTGCTATAGATCCAATGGTCGTGAGTTCGAGCCCGGCAACCTGCAAACTTTTTTTTACATTTTTTAGCATAAGGTTTGTAATTTTGGTCGTAGAAAAAATATACTGTTCAACTCAAGTGGATTGTCTATATTGCACTCGAAAGTTTAAGCACTCCGCCTACGGCGTCGTTCTCAATTTACTTTCTCGTGTGATATAGACATCATATCCACTCTTGTTGTACAAACTACTAATTATTTTAATTATAGCTTTATGCTAGATACTTACTGTACCCATTACAGCGCAGTGCCGTTTATATCAGTTAAAATTTGAATTCCGAAAATCATAACATTGGTAATTACGCTGCTATGAAAATCACTCTCCCCGTTTTTGAGGATGGAAAATGTGGAAAATTGTTAATTATAGCTTTGCATCAGGTACTTACTGTTTCCATTACAGCGCAGTACCGTTCGTGTAAATAAAAAAAATTAAACTCCAAAAATCTTTAATTGGCAATATAACGATTTCTTTTATTTACACGATCAGCACTGGGCTGTAATGGGTATAATAAAAGGTACTTAACATAAAGCTGTAATCAACATTTTTTCGTTTTTTTATCCTCGAAAACCAGGGAAAATTGGGTTTAAATAATATAACCATTTTTAGATTTTTTTTAATTGACACGAACCCCACTGCGCTGTAGTGGGTAGAGTAAGTACCATCGCGTTAAATGAAAACTAGGACATAATAATTTTAATTTGAGCTCTTGGTCTATAAGAATTTGACTAGACCCATCACTATGTCATTACAAAAGTCTAACCTTTAAATTTTATACTGTCCTTATAGGCCAGGAGATGAGAGTGGTGGAAATGCCCTATTTGTTTATGATGACACATCGACTACGGTTTGCTCTTAAAAACTGTTAATTTATTATTTTCGTCGGATCCTAGCTCTACTGATGAGTCATGATATGACGAAACGCGTCTAGAGATGGATCTGGCGAAATGAAAAGGAAAATCTTCGTTTTTACTCATTGTTTTCGGTTAATAAACCGATTTGAGTTAGCGCTGCCTAGCGGGACTCCTGTAATTGTGACGAATGTCTTTACAGGCGATTTCCTCTTAACATATACTTATTTCTATAAGTTTGTTAGAGGTGCTGGTATGCTCAAGAGTGTCTAACAACGACACAGATGGCGCTCCGTGTCATATCTTACTGGTGTGGCCCACCAAGTGCTGCCTTAAGTAGCTTCGAGATCCTTTTCTTTTCGTCGGATCCTAGCTCTACTGATGAGTCATGATATGACGAAACGCGTCTAGAGATGGATCTGGCGAAATGAAAAGGAAAATCTTCGTTTTTTTTTTTTTTTTTGTTAATATTATGTTTTATACTTCTTTATTTGAAGAACTGGAGCAAAGGTTTTCAAGGCCTAACTACGCATATTAAGGAGAAACTTTCGTTTTCTTAGATGATCATGATTCAAGAAACATGTAAATTTTGTTGATCACTTTTCTTATAAAAGTTTTATTCCAATACATGTACGATTAACGGTTTCCAATATAAAGGCTTATAATATATCAAATAAACTAAGTTGACCACCCGGTACTAATACAATTTTGCTGGAACAGAATGAGGCACAATCAGGGGCGGACTGGAATCAGTTGGCTCCGGTGGCTACATGGCCTCTATGGCCCCAACCCCCATTGTTTTTGCTATGATGGCCATTTTGTCAGCTAGCAGATTTTATAGCGAATAAATATTAACGTATACAGAAATAATTTTAAAGCTTATTTGAAATCTAGGTAGCATAAACAAAGTTCAAAATAAGTTAATATAATAAAGAGGTAGTAATAGAGTATCTACGGTAAAGGGCAGTAATGAACAACATGAATATGTCTTTATTTATGAAAAACATTTAAAATGATAAAATTAAAAAATATTTTAAAGTTAAATAAATAGAAAAGATAAAACAATGCCCAACAAAAATAAACGTAACTCAATGAAAAAAATTAAAATCTCAATAAGGGTGATAGATTTTTCGATTCTGATGCAACATCATCAATTATTTTATTGTAATCAAAATCGAAATCTCTTTCCACGTTTAACAAAATAAACGATTCTAACAGCTCTTCTCCAAGGGTTGATCTTAATCTAGTTTTTATTAGTTCACAATATACCTGGGTGCAAGAGAGTGATAAAATACATTTATAGGCGATATATAGGCTGTTATATATCGAAACACTACTAGAATAATGTTCATTTTTGTACATCTTTTTCTTAAAGTTTTAACATTTCTTGAAAAAAAAATAGTTGTTTAAATGTTTAGACCAATTGGCCCCCAAAGGCCTTCTGGCCCCGGTCTCGATGGCTACCCGGCCACCCGCTCCAGTTCGCCACTGGGCACAATAATAATTCACTAGCAATTGTGTTTTTTACATTATACTACCTTTAAGTTTTTAAATATACCACCTAATGTAATTAAATAAAAATAAATTCTAGGAATTATGCAAATACCAGTAATAAAAGAGAATATGATACGCTTTATTGCCGTTATACAAAGGCTCTTTAAATAAGATATAAAACAAATTTATGTCCTGATTTCTTTATTCATTCTATTTTGCATTTACTTACCGTTTTATTTTTGAGTTACGGTTTTATGAGAGCTTACAGAATCTAAATTTAAATGTAGCAAAGAAATTACGTTTTGTCATAAAACCGTAAACCTGTTGTTTTCCTTTGCAATTTCATATACTTACAACTGTAAAAGTGAAAATAAAACTCTTTACCGGCTACTTACTAAAAATTTTTTAAATTTATAGTTGACATTTGTAATGGGCTTTAGATTCGTAGTTGCATAAATATGCTTAAAGAAATGAAATCTAAGTACTTTTTAGGATTAGTGAACGGGTTACTTTTTCGATTGAAATAAATAATATTTTTAGATTTTGTGTTTTATTCTTATTAAGGTTTACTATAAAATGGAAGTAATAGAGTAAAAAGGAACTAATTTAGGTAATCATTTTAATTATGTGATTAAAGAAATAACCACATACGAGATTAAGTCACATCAGTCACGTGGTATAAATAGTATCTACATATTTTCGCGTATCAAAATGGTAAGCGACGAGAACGTGTAACTTAGATACTTTATAATTAAGTTTTAATTTATTTAATTTGTTGTACACTATTAATTTATTGAAACACCAAAGCAAAGCAACTGACGATTACATTATGATGACAGACAAGTCTTAAGAAATAAAAATAAAATAATTAAATCAGTAAATCTAGAGAGTTTTCTCTAAAGAAGAGTTAAACTCACAAACGATGCTATTTCAAGTAAGTTCAAGAAAAACAATTTCTGCTTTACAGTCAACTCACAAAAATGACTTCTTCTACCCCCCAAAATATTCTACTTTAATCAAAAAACTATCCGTTTGTCCTCCAAATCCGTCTACAACAGGATAATAATTTGCTATCGATATAACGATAGCCGTATTTTTTTACAGCACTATCGATATTTTTGTATCTCTAGTGACTTTGACGTGACGACCTCGTAGTTTGTGTTATCCTAGCACGGTATAGTATTTATTAATGAGTGTTGGCTAGGAAATCCCTCTGACGTGCATCGATGATAAAAAACTGACTGATGATGAAATTTAGCTTTAATAAAGAAACAGTTTCAGAAACGACTAAAGAACTATTTAAATAAAATAAAGATTTGCACTTCAGGTCTTTACTAATCAGAAACTATTTTTTCAATATAACGGAAATCTTACCGAAAATTACTATTAAAAATCATTTTAATTAATTGACAGGTGATTTAAATTATATATCATTAATTGGTTTGAGATTTCAAGGTAACAGATAAAAGTAAACTTATTTTTTTGATAAATGATTAATTTTTTTCTCGCAAGCCTTAATCCCTGCGTCTCTAGTTTGTTCCCAAGTAATGGTTAATTAGTCGCAGTATAAAATAAAATATTCCATATCGATAACAGTATTTTCCATCTCTAGTAAAACGCTTCCTGAAGTGAACTCAGACTTTTACCTCGGTTCGTTTTCCCCATGAGTCTCGTGGGTCGTCTCCTGCGCTTAAACTCCTCGGTTTGCTTTTTCACGCTTTCGCCTTGCTTCCTGTGTGAGATCAATTTAACTGCATACCTTGAGGAAGTTTTTTTTTATGTTACGAAGTTACGATATACAGGGTGGTCCACTCTCGACGCAGGATTTGCTATCATCTAAACTACCTAACTTTTAAATCGTTTTCAAAAACAGAGCGTATGCATTAGTTCTATAATTTAGAATTATTTAAAATAATACAGGGTGTCCCAAATAGTCGAAGCATATCAGTTTTTTTTACATTATATTATTTTTTATTTCCTCATAAAACTTGTACCCTTATTTTGTATATATCATTAGGCACATTGAAATGGTTACAAAAAAAAGAATTTTGTGGAAAATTAGAAAATAATTATAATATTTAGGGTTGGAATACCATGTATAATTAAAAATAATTTTAGATTGTAGAACTAATGTCTCCCTTTTTGAAAACTATTATAAAGTTAAGTAGTTTAGATGTTATAAAATCCTAAAATAAGAGTGGGTCACCCTGTATGTATAACAGTTACAGTGGGTTAGTTAGCAAATTCTTCTTTAAAATCTGTTTTTGAATTTTCAGGACTTATATACGGTAATTTAATTCCTTTAAAGAGGAACAGTGGGTCATTTATTTCCTCTTAACTCAAAAAACTAAAAATATTGTCGGATATGGATTGGTATCCTTAAGGATGGATTACTTATCTAATACTTCGCTGTGAAGTGAAGACTCTTAATGGGTGATAAGTTTGATAAAAATAAATGTAGTGAAAATATTGATTGAACATGGACAAGAGCATTTCTAGCTTAGTAGGAGGAGTCAGTAGACAAATGTTTATAAAAATAACTGTTTTTAACTGGTTGAAGAAAGGGTTACATTTTGAATAGTACATTTACTTTTCTCCTAATGTTAATAATTTCTTACACAGCAAAAAGGAACCCCGTCTCTATTTTGGTAGGGGTTACAAAACATTATATATAAACTCAAAGAAACACTTACTCAGTGGATTTGTAACTGTATTCAAGTGTAAGGGTAACCTCTGCCCGTTTGGTCACTCTTCTTCTTCAAGTGCCTATCCGTTCCAAATGTTGGCTATTAGCATGGCTATTCTTACTTTGTTGATGGCGATTCGGAAAAGTTCTGCTGATGATTTGTCAAACCACGCTCTAAGATTTGCCAACCAAGATATTCTCTTTCGGACCGGTGCTCTCCTGCTGTTAATTTTGCCTTGTAGGATTTGTTGTAGTAGCCCGTATCTATCTGGCTTCCTTATTATGTGACCGAAATTTCTACGCCATGTAAAAGGACCGAGAAAACGTAACAACGCAAGAGTCTAAGCTTCATGTCCAAGAATAGATTGTGGCTTTTAAAAAGCGAGCCTATTCTAACAAACACAGATCGGGCAAAACATTATATATAAACTCAAAGAATCACTTACTCAGTGGAGTTGTTAACGTATTCAATTGTAAGGGTAACCTCTGCCCGTTTGGTCACTCAAGTCTCTCTAAATGATGTAAAAACTAAATCTCAGAATCAGAGCAGTTTCCAGCCAGTGAGTAAGTAATATTTGTAATGTTGATTTAAGTGTAAAATTGAGTTTTTTAGATAACTCTTTATCGGAGTCAAAACCAGCGATATATCGATAATTTTTCAAATCGACATATCGAACTCTACCCACAATCGATAGTTTTCCACCACGATGAACAACCGAACAGGTTCGCATCGCAATACGAGGCAAAAAGGACCAAATCTTATAGTTCCAGAGTAACTATTTACATGTATGAGATGAAGTGCAACACGACGGATGTTTTCAAAAAATACCATTGTAACGTTACGCCCAGTGGCGTAATTAGCCCTCTGACCTGGGGGTGGCCTAGGGTGGGCCTGTTATTGTGACTTGCAGTGGCAGCTCGTGTAGATGTGAGTTGGCGGAGAGCCCGCCGCAGGCGAAATGCGAAATTTTTTTAGGATCACGCCCAAATTTTAACAAATTTGGTCAATAATCAACAGTAATAATAATATCACAAGATCTCGTTTTTTATCGGTTAGATTTTGCAGCTGTCACGAAAACTTTTTTTGGAAATTTTTCGATTTGAATTTGGGCATGTTTAATCTTAGTAGATTCCGAGAGCGAAGCTCGAGGGATTTAATTTTTGAATAAACAAGCCCAAAGTTCAACGAGTATTGACAAAAAAGTTTGAGTGGAAAATGGCAAATTTAACCAATAAAAAAATGATGGTCGAGTGATATTTGGCAAGATTATTTCGTACATCGTTGAATAAACATGCCCAAAGTTCAACGAGTAAAATTGAAAAATAAGTTTGAGGCTGACAACCAAAATACATTTATTATAATTTTATTATTGCATGTGTAGTTGCCAGCCTTGCAGCAAAATATGTTAAAGCAAAAGCAACACGTCAAAGTTTTAGATTAGTTATATAATAAATGACATTGTTATGTAAAAATTGATGCTATATTTGCAAGGCGAGTAGCGAGCTTACAAAGTAACTTTTTTTTCTGGGGGGGGCCTGGCGACGTCTGGAGGGGGGGGGGCACCTAGGCCCCCCTGTAGTTACGCGCCTGGTTACGCCTGTACTTACCCACCACTACGTTTTACTCTTATTTAAATCATTATATAAAAGAGCAAGGATATAATAGTTTCTACGGTAATTTACTGACCAATAACGTCCCAGCCTCTGAATATCATATCTGGTAATTATTAATATTTGTAACATCAATATGAATATATTATTGCTATCAATGATAGAAATGTCACAAAAAATATTGTCTAGTTAGTTGTTGTGTCAAATCTTCACCATTAATTATGGATAATGCCAGGATACAAACAGAAAATTGCCAGAAGACAATTATTATATCAAGGGAAATTTAAATTCGAAAAAAAAGCAAATCCTGATTATTAAATGCGAGATTTATGGGTCAGAACTCCCAGTACAATAAATCTTATAAAGGGAAACGAATCTGCGTCAATTTGCGAAGTCTCGTGCCGTTTTACACCGCGTAAAACATCGAATCAAAGCATTGATGAAAGATTTAAGGGGTGTTTTCCTGCAATTGACTTCCATTCTGGGAAATTTCTTGCTATTGCCTATAAAACGGGCATTTTAAATTGTATTTATTAACAATTTTAGCTAATAGGCTTGATGAAACTGGATCTTATATTATATTAAATAAGACTTAGATAGGTAATTTAAGATTAGGAATAAATTAAAATAGAAATTTGATGAAATACTCGTATGGGCTTGAAATGGAGTGGTAAGTTAAATAGGAAGAATTTGAGTTAAAAGTATTATGTCTCCCTATTCAAAATAGAAATATTCGCAAAATTTCCGTACTAATATGTACAAAGGAGTTATTTTGTTATGTTACTTTATTGCACAATTGGGAAAATTGTTATAAGAAAGTTAATTTTTGACAATAAATAAAATCGGTAAATATTTTTGTCAAAACCAACCAGAACGTATCAGTACCAATTTTATAAAAAAGACTACAGTGGCGTGTGTGTGGGATATTAATTAATAGTAATGTACTTTCGTATTCACCAAATGTATTAACGATGTCATTAAGTGGATGGATTGGTAAACCTGTAAAAAAAATTTCATGTTTAAACAAATCTGCTTTGAAAATTTCTTTCTAAAAAATTACATACCACGCACACATAATTGGATTGTTTATTTAACCAAGCCGACACGGAGTTAGCAGGTATTACTCCATAGCAACCACATATATATATACAGGGTGGTCCATCGAAAACGAAACAGAGAAATTTACTAGCAGCTCAGTTCTTTTCTGAAAAACTGCTCAGACACGTCGATTTTGTTTTCGAGAGGGACACAAAATTGGCAAAAAATCACGTTAACACGTGCAGCCCCCTGGGCGGGGGTGGCACCACTCCTAAAATCTTAAATGGGAAGGGAGATCGAGTGATGTTAAAGGTCTTTCAATTTCCTTTACTTCTGAACTGAAGTACATGAATTTTCTTATCACTCGACCCTCCTTTCCATTTAAGATTTTTGGGGTGGTGTCACTCCCGCCCAGAGGACTGCACGTGTTAACGTGATTTTTTGCCAATTTTGTCTCCCTCAAAAACAAAAACGACGCGTCTGAGCGTTTTTCCAAAAAGAAAACTGAGCTGCCACTGCCAGTTCTCTTCAGTCTCTGTTTTGTTTTCGATGCGCCACCCTGTATAACCAATTTATTGCCAATGATTCCTCTGTGCCTGCCTCTCACATACCTCTCCTGTTCACTATTTACATGGTTTCTAAAATGACATAAAATGTACAAGCTTTGTATTCCCTTAAAGTCATTTATGTGATCACAAATCTTGTAACTACAAAAAATAATAAACACCAAACATTACCACAAGCGACAATCGGTGGCGCTTCTTGTTAACAAATTTTACGCAACGATGTCATAAAACTCCGTAGTTAAACCACTGCGATAGAAACGGGACAAATAAGCTCAAACTGCATCATGCATGCTGAATGGCATGGCGGTCGACTAATCAAGCAAAGATTCCGATCTTAGACAGGGCCAATATTATACTGGGGAGATAATTATTTAAAAATAAACATAATATAGAGGAACTTATAAATTAATTTTCGAGCATGGAGAGCAGAGAAAGTATTTTACTTCACTTATACTAATATTGTAAGTAAAATTAATTGACAAGAAATACGCTTTTATTGTTATGACCAAGATTTATGAGTCAGTTCATATATTTTTGCGAAAAGATACGAATCAGTGTCAATTTGCTAAGGCTTGAAAGATTTTACTCGCCATAAAAACCACTAAGTTGACGCAATGATGAAAGGTTTAAAGGATGTTTTCCTGTAATGGGCTGTTTAGTGTCGCTCGTCGTCTTTGTTTCAGCTAGTTGTGTGTTTAAAATTTTTATTTGTTTACAGAATGAGATAGTTACCATTTAGTTTTTATATAACAACTTTATGGATAATAAAATAAGAGAACATACTTTTGTAACCATATCTTGTCTTAGGCATCTTTTTCCATCAAAATTGTATAATTTTTAAATTCTGTTCGATTTTAATGGTACTACTTGTTGGTATATTAAAAAAGTAAATTTTATTTCATAAATTTCAAATGGAACTTTTCTACTTGTCTTCCGACCGCCTTTATGGCTTAATGGTAAACTTATTTGGTATTTTGTTAATACATAATATATAAAAAATAATAACCATAAAAGAATATTAGGGAGCTCTAAATAAATACATAATACCATCAAGAAGTATAAACAATTATACTAAACTTTTATTTGGTTTTGTATGAAAGAGTTCGAAACCGGTCTGCAGTTGAGGGCATCCTACCAATAGTAAAGTTTTCATTTCTTAATTGTAGTACTATGCAATCTGATTTGCATCTTATTATCTAACTGTGTTAGATGAAATACTACCTTTTGGTATAAATAAGGTGCTTTCGAGTAGTATCTTTCTTAGGTACATAATACGTAAATAAGTCTATGGAAATCCTTAAAATATCAAAAGCGTCTTTAATATGCCAAATATTTAAAACACTACTTAATATAATTTTTTGAAAATTGGCACATCCATGTAGTAGTTCAAAACTGCACACCTGAAAAGAAGAAATTATTTCTGTAATTATACAAAGTTAGCCAGAAAGGCTTTCGTTTTTATTTTAAATAGAACATCTTGTATATTTTTAAAGAATCAAATAGTCTCTTAACAGACAAATTTAATAATACTCATAGGGTTTGGAAGATTTATATATTATAAAAAAATAATTTTTTTCTGACCTGCCCTGTACAACTACAGAAACGATTTTATTTTTTCTGATATGCAGTTTTTAAATCTATGGACATTTTTTTTATTAAATACTTTTTGAAATATTTGCATTGTTTTTTTGACACTGTATAGTATAAGAAGTAATTAAATAGAAAAAAATTTTAATATTTAAATCATAATTTCTTAGAATTTCTAATCTAAATAATCTCATAAATATGTCAAGGGAAAAATGAATCAGCGACAATTTACAAAGTCTCCAGCAGAGTTTTACATCACATCGCCCGAAATATTGAATAGAGGCCTTGATGAAGGATTCAAAAAGAGTTTTTTCGTCTTGTCGAAATGACTCATATTTTCAATAAATCTTTTGTTTTTATTCGAGAACTTTTTTTTATTAAATCATTATTATGCTTAATGTTTCTTGAATTAATTCTTTAACTTTTGCATTGTACACAATATATTTTATTTGGTTGTCTATTTGTATCTAAAAAGGGATTTAGGTCTCCCAATTATGTTTTAACTTTGCTTTTGACTGTGAAATTTTCTTACTGAATCTACCTGGAGCTTGAATAATTATAAATCCGAATATTCTTCCTAAGTTGCGAATTTTTTAAGAAAATTTCATGAAATTTTCAAATAATTCGCGACCTAGAAAAAATTTCCGAAAATAATGTATGCTCTAGGGAGATTGTAAGTGAAAATTTTACCAGAAAATTTTCGAAAATTAATAAGTGTCAATTTTTGGAAATATCCCTGGTAAATTTCTAGAGTTGTAATTTTTTGACAATGACGGTTTTGCAACAATGAAAACGTATCCAAATTTTTAAATAGACATAACGTAGTATAGGTGGCGTACATAGATTAGATTTAGAAGAAATGTCCGAGTACGTCACAATTTATACCTATTTTATTTTGTCTTACCCTTTATTTTATATTTATTAGATTTTTTTTACTTAAATTCGTTTTTACAATAACTGGAAAGGCAAGACATTTTTTTAAGTGATTTAAGATAAAAAAAAAAGAATCTTAGCGGCAAGCGGACAGAGTAGTGCGCCTATCTTTTACATTAAAGTACTAAATCTAAATCTAAAAAACCATAGAGATGTGTAGGAAAGCGAAAAATGTTTCCTATACTGGTTAAGTAGCAGTTCCGTGCTAGATTTATTTATATTTCTATGTTTTCACGTTAATCTTTTGCATTGAGTTGATTACTACTGATGGCGTTACTGGGTTTTAATCACGTTTTTATTCTTAAAAATGTCTTGAAAGAATAGTCTTGCTGTACTGGGAGTTGCTTACGGGTTATGACTTTCTGATGAGTTCTAATAATCACGAAATAGCCTATCATTGTCTACCTGTGCCCCAGACAACCCATTACCTTTGGCGTCCCTGTATACTTTAATGCAAAAGATAGACGCACTACTCTGTCCGCTTGCCGCTAATCTTCTTTTTTTATATATTTTAACGGCCACTAAATTCCACTATTTTGTTATTTAAGATGATCCTGAAAATATTGTTTAAAATTAATTTAGTTTTAAACCCTATTTCTCCAAAATAAACGAATCTTGATATAATTTTTTTAAGTGATTAGGAAAAATTAAAAATAACCAGAAATTTAAAGTTTTTAAAGAGACGCAGAAACCTTTATCAAGAAAATTTTTTTCTGTAAAATCAATAATGAAAAAGTTTCCATCTAGAGCGAGATTTCTGCCGGTCACTGTATAACTTCAACAAACTCTCTTGATAAAAACAAAATATACAACCTAAAAGGTTTTTTGGTCGAAACAATATTTTCCTAAAAATTATTATCGCAATAAAAATATATCATTCGCAATCTTCAAAAAATGCTACATGGCACATAAAAACCACTGATCAAGATTAATTCATAGTACTTAACGAAAGTGGCGTTTAAAAGCTTTCTCATATAAATTGTAACAGTGTTGCCTTTCCAACGTATAATCCATGCTGAATATTGTCATCAATTTTAACTTTTGGCCGCTCCTACTAAAGAATGTTGGAATATGGAAACAAAACGGAGGGGTGGAAAAATTGTAAATCATGCGTAGAATTCTAATGCTCTTTTTTCTTTTATGGATTACATTTCTGTGACTAAAATAGAAACTAAAATATAAAGTAGAAATTTCCGACAAAGTAGAGATATAATAGCTGTGATGAAATATTATTGAAAGTTTGGTACACTCGAAAATTTTAAGAATGTTTTAAGAAAAGGTATCAGATTAAATATTGTACGATATACAGGGCGTCCCGTAACTTATGGGCCGTAGAGTAACTGAAGATACTAGACATTAAACTAAGCCGATTATGTCATATAAGTTTTTCGGATTGTCACTTTTTTTTTGTTAATTTAATTATTCACTATGTTTTTTTTATGCTTTGGGATGTTTAAAGGAAAATATCTCGAAAACCGTTAAAGATATTAAGATCAATCAAGTATCCATTTTTAAAAACATCTAATATCACAGGTAAGAAAAAAAAAATAGATTTATGAAGCCCAGTGTATGCAACTAGCGCCCTCTAGTTTGAAACTTAAAAATTTCTACAAATTCTTATTTTTGGCTCATAAAAACATAATATTGCCAACTTTCAATTCGATTCATTAAACCGTTTTAAAATTATGGCTTATTTTCGAGAATAAACTTTAACTTTCAACACCCTGTATCTCTAGAACGAGTAACAATCCGAAAAAACTTATATGACTTAATCGGCTTAGTTTGATGATGTCTAGTATCTCCAGTTACTCTACGGCCCATAAGTTACGGGACACCCTGTATAACGCCCATAAGAAATTAACAGGCTGTTATGACTCATTGATATAATATACATACAGAGTAAGTTAACGGTAAAGTTCATCTTCTCCTTTATCTTAAGAATTAGATAAAAATTTGAAATACTGAAAGCTATAAGAAGCTACAATCTGACAACAAAGCTGACAGTCAGCCCGAATGACATTGTGCCGTACCCTTATTGACACCCTAAAACCGTTTTTACACATACCGAATTTAGCGATTGACGGTGCCGTTGAATTGAAGTTTTGTTGAAATTGTTGTATCTTGGAAGGATATATCAAACAAGAAATAATCAAAAACCATGTTGGGTACCTCCCTTATTGACTGTCAGATACTTGAGAAGCAGCTTTTACGTTCTTTTACTTTGCAATTTATTTAATTACTTTTCTATGAGTATATGTACATTTTACTTTCTGGTGGTCAAACTAATGAGAGCATGAGTTCCTCCGAAAAAAATGATCAAGAACGTTATAAATTTCAGTAAATTAAAGTAATGGACAAAACGTAAACAAGTAAAATGTCAGTTCATGATCAACATAGCCAAGTGCGTAAGCGACAAGTATATCGCACCAATTTGACAATTTTTAATTGAGCTATCTTTTTTTTACAAATAGATCGAAAATTAAATACTTTCTCAATATTTTTATTATTTATATAAAAAAGGTCTTATGTAGTTTGATTTTATAATATTCCCGTGAGGACCGGTTTCCACAGGATTGCAAAAAGGACCACTTCGTTACAGATGTCAAATGAGATCTAAACCCTTGAGGTAAAATTGATATTTCATGTTATATTAGCAGATGCCTTGTTTGGTAGAGACAAATGGGGTTGGCTTAAATATATGTCCCGAAGGTCAGCTTTATCTACTTTGGGCACAATTAATATTTCGGCTTCCATAATAGTCAGAGCAAATAATATTATAGTTGAATAGATTTTTTTTGAATTCTATCTTTATGACAGCCTATTTATTAAAATGTAGCAAATAGTAAACACTTTGCTGGCAATTCTCAAGTCTTCCTGGTTTTTTTATACATATTTTCAATAGAAAAGAATATTAGGATAGGATTTCATGGGAAGAAAACAATTATTCCTGAAGTTACATGACCAATTTAAACTAATATAAATTACTGTATTCGATAGTAATATAATTTAAATTTTGTGGCGTATCAAAATGGTAGGCGACTGGAACATGAAGCTTGATTTGATATTACGTTTTAATTTATTTAATTTGTTGTGCGCTATTTATTTACTGAAACACCAAACATTTTTAATAGTTTTATTAAATCGAAGCAAAGCAAAACAATTTACGATTAAATTACGGTGAATAACATACAAGTCTTTAAAGAAAATTAAGTTATTAAATCAGTAAATTTAGAGTTTTCCCTAAAGAAGAGTTGTTTCCGTAAAACTCACATACGACGCTATTTCAAGTAAATTTAAGAGAAACAATTTCCGCTTTACAGTGAACCCAGGCCAAAAGAGAAACAAACAATTTTACACTTAAATAAACATTACAAAGATCACCTACTTACTGGCTCGAAACTGCTTTGGTTCTAAGATTGTGTTTTTACATTATTTAGAGAGACTTGAGTAACCAAACTAGCAAAGGTTACCTTTACACTTGAATACTGTAAACAACTTCACTAAGTAAGTGTTTCTTAGAGTTTTTATAGTATTTTGTAACCCCTACCAAAATAGAGAAGGGGTTCCATTTTGCTGTATCAGGAGTTATTAAAAAATAAAGAAGGGGTTCCATTTTGCTGTATCAGGAGTTATTAAAAAATAGAGAAGGGGTTCCATTTTGCTGTATCAGGAGTTATTAAAAAATAGAGAAGGGGTTCCATTTTGCTGTATCAGGAGTTATTAAAAATTAGAGAAGGGGTTCCATTTTGCTGTATCAGGACTTATTAAAAAATAGAGAAGGGGTTCCATTTTGCTGTCTCAGGAGTTATTAAAAAATAGAGAAGGGGTTCCATTTTGCTGTATCAGGAGTTATTAAAAAATAGAGAAGGGGTTCCATTTTGCTGTATCAGGAGTTATTAAAAAATAGAGAAGGGGTTCCATTTTGCTGTATCAGGAGTTATTAAAAAATAGAGAAGGGGTTCCATTTTGCTGTATCAGGAGTTATTAACAAACAGCTATTTTTATAAACTCTGTCTACCGACTTCTTCTATGAAACTAGAAACGTTCTTGTCCTTGTTCTATGCACTATCTTTCCACTACGCCTATTTTTATTAAACTTATCATCCATTAAGAGTCTTAACTTCACAGCGAAGTATTAGCAGTAATCCAGGATTAAGGATATCAATACATATCCGACAATATAATAGTATTAAAACTTTTTTATTTTAAGATTTTTTTGATAATTTTTTAAGCTTAAAAAGCCAAGGTATAGCAGCTTATTTATAGAGTTGTCGCATTCGGCCGCAGGCGATCCTCGGACGGGTGAACTCTTAATAAAAAAGTATAACCAAAAATTTAGAGGTCTTAAAATAAAGTATGATACTGGTGTACTGCCGAATACTCCTGGATATCTCGCAGCCGCGATGATCCAGGATACAAGAAGTGATATTCAAAGGCTGTCACATTACCTTGTAAGTCAGTAAACCAAGAAACACAGAACATTTGCATTGTGTTTTAATGGTTATGTATTAATGTAAATTTTTTTGACAAGATGACATCACAGTCTCTGATATCTTATCATATATATATATATATATATATATATATGTAAAATGTCTTATACGCCTCCGAATTATATATTAAAACATCTTATGCGCCTCCAAAGTCGGAGGCGCGTACGTAAAATCGGAGGCAAGTGCGTATCCCCATGTATATCACCTTAGTTCATATTTTCCCGTTAGTTAGCGCTGTTTCCCCAATTTTGACTCGGAGGCCCATACACCCTATACACATGTACAGTTACACAACTGTGTTCACCACATTGCCACTACGAGGCGCCACCGCCTAATACGGTTATACATTTGGTGATGGGGACATTGCATTATTGCCTCCATATTTGTAACATACAAATATGACTCTTAAATTTGGCAGCATCGCCGGAGGTGAATACTGCATTTGAATTTGTTAGTACCATTATATAGTATTAAAAATTTGTTTACTGGACATTTAAAGCTTTTCGAGTCGTGTGTAGGTTTAGAATACAGTAGGTGTATTAGCCTCCACCTAATGATAAATTTACAATTTCACTTACTTCTAATAAAGTTCCTGGTAACTCTAAAAATTTTAATATGTTATGAATTTTCTTAAACGCTGGCGCCTATTAATTTTTAACTGAGCTGAAAATATATTATAAAAAGACATGTCAGTATTATATGCCACATCGGTTACGGACCAAGTACCATAGTTTGAAAAGCCTGGTGGCGACGCCTGCTATCGATGATCGGCTCTCTGATTATTGCAGGTGTTTCCATTTCCTGCTTCAACTAACTCCTGTTCGATTGAAGCCAGGTTTTAGCGTTTAATTGCCACAAGATGTATCACTTTGTATTGCATCTCACCAATCATCATTTACACTTTAGAGTCATATGGGCTCTTCGGTCGTTCTTTGCGTCAGATCCAAGCTTTACTGATGAGCCGTGATACGGCGAAACCGGTCTGGGGAAGGGAACGACCAAAGCTTTGATTTCAAACTATGGTGCTTGGTTGGTAACCGATGCGGCATATAATGTTTGCGTGGTGGCGATGCCTGCGATCGATGATCTGTTCTCTGATCATTGCAGGTGTTCCTATATTTTTTCTTTACTCCTGTTGAATTGGAACTAGGGTTTGGCGTTTTATTACCACTAGATATAGCAATTTTTGTTGCATCTTACCAATCATAAAAAAAAGACCGCCCCCTTAACTTCGTTCCTTTTCTTTAATAATAATATTTTATTTTTAAAAATTCGAAAATTTATTTCAAAATTTGCATTTAGATGTAACATTAGTTTATAAACAACTTAGTTTTATAAAATTTTTGTAAAAAAAACTAAATAATGGTATTTCTATCTTGAAGCATTTTCATATTTTCCTAATTTATTAACACCCTGTACATCTGATCTGACATTTTTTTATCGTGAATTCATTTTTTCAACAAGCAGAACTTTTTATAAAGAATGACTTTTGTTCATAAAATGAATAATAAAGATTTTCCCTCTTGGGGACCCCATCCGCGGACACATTTTATATGACGGTATAAAATAAACATTTTTTGAAAAATGGTTTCCAAGACGAAAAACCTTGGTTCAAAATTAAGCATAATTTTTTAAAATACAGTATCGCTAAAACGCGGTAGCATTACATAATATTTAAAAATATATTTTTTAAATGTCTGTAAATGGTATTTTTTTTTAATTGAAAGAGTTATATTTTTTATTTTCGAAACAATCAATAAAAAAAATTGCCTTCTTTCATGAAAATATTGCAGTTATAGCATGGAATCTCGAATTTCTTACTTACCGATGAAACTTTATTCTTCGAATGCTAAAAATAGATCAAGGTCAAATATAAAGGCGCCAAATCGAATTACAATAATTGGCAACACCGCAGGAGCCGCGTACGCTCGGTTGATTTATATTGATATACAAACCGGAAGCGATTTCGACATTGCGTACTCGGAAGTCTATTACATTTACGAATGTAGCAAAAATTTGTATATGTTTTTTTTTGTTTGTTGCTTACCCCTCTCAGGGTGGCCCTATTTGTAATAAAGTATGAAGTCAAAAAGTGAAAAATACACACATCCACACATATCCGTTCTGGTGGAGGCCTGGGTGCCTGTTCCGTGGGTGGAGGCCAATAAGATAGGTGTGCAAATATATATATATCTAATTCTTTGTGTCATGCTTGTACCATATAGACAACAATTCCAATCTTGTTGTACAAACTAGGAGGTCAGTTATAATTTATCACAATGCATTATTATATTAATAGATTACTTTACCAATACGCTTACTGCCATGTTCCAAGGATATGTTGATCGATTAGTACCTACATATACAGAGATGGAATTTAATGGAATTTTCATAAATTAAAACTGTATTGTATTTGCGCCATATAACTCTCGCTGAATATTGTCATCAATTTTAACTCTGAGCCGCTTCCACTAAAGAATGCCGGAATATAGAAACAAAAACGAAATGTGGAAGGATTGTAAATCACGCGTGGAATTCGAAAGTTTTCTTTTTTATATTACTTTTTTGTGACTGAAATGGCAACCAGTGTAATATGGGAGCAACGTTGTTGCCGATTTATAAATCCGAGGGTATAAATTGCGTTGGTAGATTGAGCAATTTTAGTTTTCCTTTACTTCAAGTAAGCTGTCCAGAGTTACTCCTCGGTATTTATACCTCTACGTTATCTAAATAAAAGTTAATATACCTATATCAAAATTCAAGTATATAAAACTTTACAGCTATACAGTATATTTTGCATAGTTGCATATGCAGGCTCTGTGATATTGAAAGAACGCACCGAAGACAATTGTATTGATGAAATATGGAAAGAGATGTGCGAGGGCAAGAGCATAAGAAAGATATTACATACTAATAACAGTCGATATCCCTGCTGTAACAATAATCTTATGACGGGTTATTAGATGATTAAAAGGTAACAGATTCGAGTGTTCAGTGTGTATCTGTGTAAGTTATATATCCATCTCTTATGAATAAAGCCAATGTTCATAAGAGAAAGCCGATTTCTGAATTAAGGAATTTTTAAATCACATATTGGCCAACGCGTTTAACTAGAGAAATGTCAAGGCATTAAATATCTACGTGAAAGTTCGTATTGTTACTTTTGTCGTTAGCAAACTAGCTACTTGTTAGATTAAAGAGTATGTTTGTTGCCAGCTCTTTCATTCTCGTCCGTACAGGGTAGGCGTCTATACCACAGAAGAAAAAAGGGTTTGAGAAAAGTCACGGCCATGTTATTTCGACGCAACATGTGCCATCTATGAGCCACCTGGCCAAGTTAATCGGCCTGGCTATTTCTTATTTTTGAGCAATTATATCAAAAAATATATTTTTTAAGATGCAATAGTTATTATATTACTAATACAACCTAGTCTATTAATACCATGAGTTATATTTTTGATGATCTTATTTATATCATCGTCCTAAACAAAACAATAATGATATACCTACAAAAAATTTATTAAAATTTAAAAAACTTAAACTACAAAGAATAAGACGATCCATTACAAAAGTTTAAACTGCTATCATGAGTTGATATTTATTTAACACCAAATAGTTCCCGTTGACTGCAGCAGCGATTCAACACTAAAATGGATTCTCCATAGCAGCTGATAGAGCTGTAGGGGTATACTGAAAAAAAAAAGAAAAACAAAAGCAGTATCTTTGATTTGTAAAAGTAAAATGTCTTGTTATAAAAAAGCATGTAAGCTCTAGGTTAGGTTCATATTGTTGTAGTTTTATTCTAGGAGTGGTATGCAGAGTCATTGCAGGATACCTCAAAGGTTTCTTTGGCTTATAAAAAAGTATAGACTAAGGAAGCCTTCAAGGTGTGCTCAAGTAACTTTTTATACCTCCCTGAAACTGCTTTTTGCAAAGCATGTATTTTATTAAAACTTTTTACGTGAAGCAAAAGAAGAATGTATTAGAACTAACCAAAGTAATTGTTTAAAGGTGACCCTGTATTACCCTGGAGTGTTCATTAAGCGAGTTATATAGTATACAGACACATAAACTACAACGTTTGTTACATTTTTCTGCAACTAATGGCAAAACAAACTTTTTAAAGTTTTGACCCCATCTTGAAGGAGTTGTAACAGGTATTTTGTGGAAAACTATGACTACTTAATAGGGTAGCGATGAAATAGGAATTTTTCCCTTTAATCTCAGCCTCTTTTACTTTTTTGTAACAGACTTTACAATATTTTAAAGTTAGGGGTCAAGCTTTAGAAATGGATAGTATAACAAAACAAGCATTTACAACTAATTACCTAAATAAATAAACTAGGGAGAGAAAGGAGGACAAAGCCACGGGTTAAAGCAGTATGCCGAAAGCAAACATTATTGTTTGAAATATTACAGAAAAATCGTAGAATAGGTTACTGCCAACTGCCAAGATTTCTATGGCTTACACCAGTTTTTATAGGTTGTACCGAAGTTTCTGGTGTCCACAAAAATACTAATTAAAATATTATCAAATTATTGCATTATTTTGCATATGAACTGAGGTGTATGATTATAAATTATTGGAATATTGAGAACTATGATGTATACTGAAGTTACTATTCTTATAAGTATAATGTTACCCATAGTGCCCCATCAAGCATCCTTCTGGTCAAAATTAATTAAGGAAGAAAATTAAAGACAAATAATTTCTGTTTCTTTTTCATCCTACTGCGGGGGGGGGGGGGGGGGTCTCTCATAATATCAAAGTCAGGGAGTAGTGTTAGTAGTTATTTCATATAAAAATTAATAAATATAAGGTATACTTACATTACCTGTCCAAGAAAATTCCAAATTACTAAAACTCAGCGTTTCAGCGCCGCGCGGCGTGGCCACTTTTGAATAATCTAATAAAACTTCACTGACCATTGGGCTCCAACAGATAACTTTCAATTACAAAATAGAATTTTTTAAAATGGTAGTTATAATAGACCAAAAACGATCACACTTCTTTCAATTTAAAATGGATTATCCACCAAAATTCCACAAAATTACGACGAGAAAACTCACAAAAACTTTAGAACAATGCCAACTAAAATTATGGCGACCGACGCGACTGTAGAATTCTGAGATGGCGGCGAGAAACAAATTCCTAGTAAATGCCCCTCTCGCCCCACTGATTTCACCGTCCGGCAAATTCGTCGTTGTCCTTGGCTTGTATAGTAATGACACCCCCGTGGTCTATACCTTCCAAACGATAGTCCTGATAGTAAAAATTACAATATTATCAATCTTCTAGTGTTGTATATAACTTTTAGCGCCATCTCTTGGTAGTAATGTTGTGTTTTGTTAAGATAAATATTTAAACTTATTGTGGAAACTAGGTAAGCTAATCTGTTGGTTGCAACATGCCGACTTGTTTGCCAATACGAAAATACAGTTAAGAATAATATTTAGCATCAAAAATTAAAGAATTTTGTTTTAACCAACCAAGTTAACTAAAATTCGTTTGAGAAACTTAAAATTATTGTTATGTTAAAGTCTATCAACAAAAAAAAATAGCTTGAGCGATCAATCCTTTTTTTAGAGTGTACAGCACATATTTCTCATAAAAGTTTGAAATGTGAATTATGTTCAAATATTAAAAAGTTTCGTAATAAGGTTCTATTTATTTTTAAATATTTCCCTACATAAAACCATATAAAAAATAAATGACTATTCGGCCGATCGTATGTATAGATGATACTAACAAACTTCCTGAAATGATTAAAATTTCTATAGCGTCGCGACGTCTGAGCAATTATCGCCATCGGTCTAATTTTAACTCGTATTTATAGAGATCGACTACACCTATCAATATATTTTTACAGAAATTAATAATCCTAATTAATTTTAAAGATAATAAAATAATAGCTTGTATAGTATAAATATACCTGTACATTCTATGTGAAGTAACACCACGGTTAATCCGAACCATCAGTCTTTTTTTATGCGTTTTCCAAGGCACGAAGCGGTCATATTGTGAGGTATCAAATCAAGGATTGATAGCACTTAAATTGTAAGTTATCTAAGAGTAATCGTTCGAAGACCCTGTTCAATTGCAAGTACAATTGAAGTGCCCCTAGCTTCAAACAATCATGAGAAAACAAAAAAATAAAAATATTTTTTATCTTAAGGGTCAGACTTTAACAAAAAAACATTCTGCGAATGTCTTTTAATATCTATTAACAAGCCTGTCCTGTGCGAAAGTATATCTAGATGAAAAAACTTTTGACCAGTTAATTATTTTTCTCCCAGGGCGATAATACTTCTTTGTTGTTATATTTTCCACCCTCGGCTTTTGCGTGATGCTGCAAAATGAAAACGAAATATAAAGGGTAATGCGGAATATACCGCCAACCTAAATAAAATCGACGTAAAACTTTTGTCTTTTATTAAGGACTTACATAAAATAAAATATAGGCTGAACTTATAAAAGTTATTTTCAGTTATTAGCACGGAAAGAAGAATCTGCTTTATTGTATACGTAACAAGGGTAAAGTTTTTATTAATCAGTGACGGCCGGTGCCGGAGGGCTCTGAGGCACCGCCCCACGTGAGTCAAAAACGATCCTAGCAACTAGAAACTAATTTTTGATTTTATAATTGTACTAAGTAAACATCGGTAAAATATTTTGATTCCAAAAAGGTAAAAGAAAAAATTAAATTTAAATTTAAATTAAAACGATGTATGTAATTAATAAGGTTCGACTTAAATCTTAAAATAGATTTTTCCTAAAAAAAATAAAGTCACCTGGCATAGGGGAGAACCGGGCAGCTCCGCCCATCTAAGCTTATTTGGATATTAAAAATAATCTGTGATATTTATTTTTCAATTCAATAGCCTATGTAATTCTTTGGTCCATTGGTTCTTGGAGAATGAGCTGAATTTGACCGAAAAATGTTTTCGTTGAAAATAGGCAATTTTTAAAAAAGTTTGCGTCGGGCGGGGTACCCGAGAGAGTTGGTAGCCCCGCCCAGCATATCGGTTAATAAGTTAATATTAATTTAAAAATATAAATAAGCAAAATGAAACAAATTCTGGAGTTAATAAAATAACTAAGTTTATTATAAAGGTATCCTATAAATAAAAATCGCAAATAAAAGGCTTGGAACCATCATGGCCGGTACAGGCTTTGTGTGCTCCCTTTTTACATAAACCACATTTTAACTACATTTCGGGTTTTCCGAAATCGTTACAGATTATGTATACTTCATCTTTCATAAAGGCACCAAACCAGTCCTTTCCCGCCATTCTTTTAGTTGCATTAAAACGATGGGTAATAGAGTTTGACATAGCATATAAAATATAAGTTTCCTCAAGTCGATTGGGGTCAGCCCATAGAACATTTTTGGCAAATATATGCAGTGTTGTACTATTTCACCTTCCTGGTCATTAGTAAAAATTGGTTTGTGGCGACCCAGCTGAGGTTTAGATAAATTATTAGATTTTAAACGATCCTTTAGCGTTGAGAATGGGATTCCTAGAATCATAATATTAATATAAATTCCTTAGGCCCTTTTAAAATATTTATTACCGAAATTTCTTGCGCTTTGTCTTATTCCCATCCCTTCTCCAACAGCACGTATAGCCCCTTGTAAATCTTCAACGCTCCATGAGCCCCTATTTGTTTGTCTTGGTCTAGAATGTGACATCTACAACCAAAAACTTTCTTAAAAACAAGGTAAAAACCTGCCGGGTAGCCCCGCTCAGTCTGAACGGGCTTACCCGATTTGTCAATTTTTCATAAAGTATTTTTTTATCCAAAGAGGATAACAAGAATATTAAAAAATTAATATCTGATAATAGACTATAGTTAATTATCTTTACATTGGTATATAAATATTGTGATTTAATAAAGATTTTGCTGACTTACCGTGTTAAAAAAATTTCACATAACCTATACCGACATATCATGTGGAACGTTTATGGTCGACTAAACCCAACAAGCCGAAATAATGGCGCACTTCTTCCATAAATCTTCATTCTGCCTTGATACACGCGCTGGGCGATAGATGCCGCCAGCAATAGAGGAGTCGTTTCAATAAAAACGCGATGGGCGGGGTTACCCGCTGAGCGGAGCTGCCCGGTTCTCCCCTATCTTGGCAATTCTTTCTATATTTAATACAAACTTATTAAGGTACTCTTCACTATAAATTAAAAAGTGTGTATGGGTAGTTGCCGAATGAATATGTTAAAAGTCTAAGACAACTTGGAAAATATAAAAATTTGCCGACAAGTGTTTTTTATTATCTAATTTTAAACATAAAAATTTAAATGATAAAACCATATTAAATATTTGATTGAGTAGTCCGTTACTATGTGATATTGCATATTTTATCCAAACAAAAATAACTGATAACGTCCTAATTATGACAAGGGCCGATAAAGGTAACTCAATTGTTATTTTGGGTAAAGGGGAATATCAACAAAAAATACCTTTTTAGAAAAAGAATTCTCTATATTACTCACTCTCACTCTATTATCCCACCTCAAAAATACAAAATAAGTTACAAACAACCCTTAAAGATATTAATTGGGTACTGTCCAGTAAAGAGAAATTTTAAATAGTCAATATGTACCCAAACCCTCCCAACTTGTACGGCCTGATTAAAATTCACAAAGAAAATGCGGCAATTAGTCCTGTAGTACCTATCATACACAGACAGTCCTCTTAGCAAATTAACTTTTAAACTCAATCACATTTATAAAGAAACTACCCATTTTAACGCAAAACACTCAATAAAAAATTCAATAGAACTTACAGAGAAACTTAAAAATTTTGAGGTACCCAATAACAGTATTTTAGTATATTATCAAAAACACACAAACAATCAATAAAATAAACCCTGTTAAAGCAAATGAAATTATCACTCTTTTTGAGATGTGTATTAATGAAAATTACTTTTATTACGATAATTGATTTTATAAACAGAAAGATGGCTTAGCAATGGGATCACCACTAAGCCCTCTCTTGGCAGAAATCTTTATGTCCCACTTGAAAGATAATTTTTTTAAATCAAAATACTCAAAAAACATAGCTTTTTTGTACAGATACGTAGATTTTATTTTCGTGCGTTTTACCGGTAAGGATACAGATTTACAATTGATTTTAAGTCACCTTAAGAATTTACATAACAAAATAAAATTCACAATGTAAAAAGAAATAGGCAAAATCAATTTTCTGGATATTACAATATCAAGACTATACAACAAATTACACTTTGATATTTATAGAAGACCCACATTCACAGACCCAACAATTCCTAATCACTCCACACACCCCAATTCCTACAAACTTGCATCATACAAATCCATGATACATAGAGTCTTTACAGGCCCCTTAAATGAAGACAACCTCCAAAAAGAATTAAACACCATAATAAAAATAGCAGACAATAACGGGTTTAATGCAAACGTCATTCATTCTCTAATAAATAAAAAACAAAGACAAATTACACTAAACAAAATATACCCACACATAAAAAGTAATGAAAAAAGTAGATATACAAAAATAACGTATATTATTTTGGTCCAATTTCAGATAAAATCGCACACATAATCTCAAAAAAACAACATTAAAGTAGCTCCTATAAAAGTAGCATTCACCCCCGCTAGGCTAAGTTGTACAGAATGTAATTATTAGCTCATATAAAGGTTAAACAAGAAGTCATTTTAATACTACATATAATAAATATAATACTTCTTATTTGTTAAATAAAAAAAATTCTAATTTTGCTAAACATTGTTTGGATACAGGTCATTGTTTCCCAGATGTAAATAATTTAAAAAAATTACATACTGCGCCTAAAAGCAAGAAGCTTAACATATTTTTCGTCCAAAGTCTGTACCAGCGGTCATTATAGCAACCACCAAGCAAAACGTAGAAGATCGAGTAGAGAGTGGAGACTTGGATACACACCGCGCTGGTATGCCCGTTGCAGGTTACAGCAATTTGCTTGTTTCGTGGCTTTTTAAAAGTTTATCGATTTTGATACATTACATTTTAGATTTTTATTATAGACATTAGAAATACTATACGCTGCAAGGGATATAATTTGAAGGTTGGAGACAATGATGTTTCCTGAAGAATAGAAGAGTTTTGGACTTGCATTATGTTTATTTGATTTAAACAACAAAGTTTAAACTAGTAAGTATCTCCAGTCGTGTTCAGGTGAATTCAATTCATTTAATCAGTATTCACTAGAAGATGACTGCAATTAATTCAATTAGTATTGACTTGAAGATGACAAGTCCAAAACTCTTATATTAAGGGATATAATTATTATAAAAGTGAGGCATATTAAAAAACTATTAAAAGTAATTTTTGACGCCAATTTGTTTTTGCAGACATTTTTAGAATCGTTTTGCAGAATTATTTATTTTAGTGCTGACTAAATAACTTTTACTGAAACATAACAAAATTATGTTTTATTATTTGTTAGGTTCAATATTGGTTGAATTGATTGAATATTAAAAAAAACTTAATGGAATTAAACATTGAACGAAAATAAATAATCTTCTAAAAAATAAATAAGATATTCCAATCAGACATTTATTACTAATCGTTAAAATATTAGTAAACGTTGTAGACCAAATTAAGTAGAACCATTATTTAAGTTTTTACAATAATTTATACAACTATAAATAGGCCATCGTTAAAAATTGTTTTCTCCCAATAAAAGCTGTAATATCAAAAATGATTACAAAACAAACAACGTTTGAACCTTTAGCTATCCAGTGATACCGATTACTTGTTTAATTACTATTTGTTTAGGTTGCGTTCACCACTTTAAAGACCATATTTCCACATCATCATCAGGGTTAAAGCACTAAAAAACAAAGGACTATCTAAAAAAATTGTCAGACAATCACTGAACAATTAAATTAGAGTAATTAAAGCAAACCAAAAACTTTAAAATGCGTTTGTCATTATCATGCTTTAAGGTGCATTTTGATGGTTTTTGTTTATTTTAATTATTTTGATGTGATTGGTATAACTAATTTTATTTGTACATATTATTTGTTTTACATTTTTTTTAAATAGTTCTTTGTTTCTTGGTGCGTTAGCCCTGATAAGGGTGTGGACTGTACCGAAACGTTGGGGTTGATTTAATAAATGTTGTTAAAATCAGTCGAAATCAGGGCTTTAATTTAATTACGTGGTTATTTTGTACAGCCAGCAACTATTTTTGAAACATGACTAATAGTTTCTTTAAGAATTTTTGTTAGAGCACAGCTATTCACAGACCCCAAACAACTACTAGCCTGGTGGTATGCCACAACATACTAACAAATGCAAACATAAGAGACAATTCTCTATGGAGATTGACACGAAAAACAAAAAAGACTGACGAAAATATACCATCGTTTACAACAGACCCACAAACAAACAAACAAAAAGCAGAAGCGTTAGCCGTGCAATTCGCACAAGCATGCGCAGGGAAACCCAACACTACACAAGAACAAAACAATATTACTGAAATGGTAAACAAATTCACAAATCAAAAATACCCAATCCCACCTACGATATTACCCACCCTTTACACCAATCCCCAAGAGCTGTGTAAAGTGTTGAATCAACTTAAAACCAACAAGGCACCAGGAGAGGATGAAGTTTCCAACATCTTACTCAAAAACCTTCCACGCAAAACAAACACAACTACACTACATAATAAACGCCGTTTTCTTACTGCAGCATTTCCCAAGCCAGTGGAAGAGAGCAATTATTGTACCAATACTAAAACCTGGCAAAGCGCCGACAAGACCAGAATCGTACAGACCAATTGCTCTCTTAAGCTGTTTTGGGAAAACTGCAGAGAAAATAATACACCAAAAACTTAAGAACAAAAAGTTAGACCAGAACCTGCCGGAAGAACAATTCGGGTTCAGGGAAGGCAGAGGAACAGTATTATTGATTGCGCATGTAGCGCAAAACGCGATGGAAAAAATTGAGAAAAAACAATGTACTGTTCTTTTGGCCCTGGACGTAAGGCGTGCTTTCGACAGTGTATGGTTTAACGGTTTGATCTATAAACTCATTACACAACACAACTTTCCACTTTACATCATCACACTATTATACTCATACATGACAAACAGAACGTTGAGAGTAAAAGTTGGAAATGAAACATTCAATCCTGTAGTACTACACGCTGGGCTACAGCAGGGTACAGCACTTGCAGCGCCGCTGTTTAACCTTTACACAGCGGATATCCCGAAATTTCCAATCTCCAATCTAGCTATATTCGCGGATGACGTATTACTATACGCAAGTTCATTCCATGCGAATGTAGCTAGACAGCACCTAACAAATCATCTAAACGTCCTCCTCCCGTGGTATGAGAGGTGGAAACTAGAAATTAACGAAGACAAATGTGAGTGTCTAGTAGTAACAAAAAAGATCAATGATACACACATAAATCAACATATAAAAATAAATAACAAAGAAATTGAACCTAAACAAACCCTAAAATACCTGGGGGTGACATTAGACAGAAAACTAACATTCATACAGAACACGACAAACCTAGTACGGAAATTTTACATAATAACAAGACAATTACAAAAACTAATTGGACAACAGTCATTTTTATCTCCACAGAACAAACTAACAATCTACAACACTATGATAAGACCCGTCATGACGTAAGCTTCTCCAGTCTGGTGTAGTGTATCAGACAGTCAATTCTACCGACTACAAAAACTACAAAATATAATACTTAGACGAATACTTTCAGTACCGAGACACACACCGACAAGAATACTACATAATGCAACAAACACACCATACCTACAACAATACGTACAAGAACAAGCAACAAACTTCTACGCAAACCAGCCAGCAAAAACTAGACTAACGGAAAACCTAACACAAATAAGACAACAAGACAACTACAAACATAAGCCGATATACCACAGATTGCCTATTTTCTTTCAAAATAGGTAAAATAAATTAAATAAAATAAAATAAAACAAAAAGACCAATTACCAAACAAATAAAAAACCGATCCTCTCATACCACGTGGGTTAAGCCCCTCCCATCCATAAATCCCACATTAATTTGATAATTTCGAGTCAAAAATTTTCTTTTTGACAAAATATAGCTACTTGGTACCTGATTGAAGATTAAGCTGGTTTTTTCGTCTATTTTTCCAGTAAACACCATGCAGAAAGTGTAATAATTTAAGCAATAAGTAATAAAAATCATTTCTCAAGTAAAAGCAAATAGATCCCCTCACGGCAGTAATAGGTTACTGGAACTGGCCGACATATATTAAGTAAAAATCAAATCATCTTACCCAGGGAAAACAACTACCCCAACAGGGCATTGCCTTGTTGTCGTGTCCTTGCTACTTAATAGTAAGAGAAAAAAAAAAAATACTATATAGGTTTACGATGTAACTATTGTATTATGTATATAGTATACTTAGATGTAAGAAATTGATATATAGAAACAACACGAAAAATAAAGATATTTTTGAATTTGAATTTGAATTTGGTATGCCACGTCTGGTATTAAATTCTATGAAAATATTCATGCATTATATTAATGATGTTATAACATATATGCAAGAAATAGTATATTATACAACAAGCATATGATGGCTATTATTCACGCGGATAAAGTTTAGGACACGAGCCGTAGGCGAGTGTTATAATTTTATTCAAGTGAATAAAAGCCATTATATGCGAGTAGAATACTATACTTTGTTCACGACTATCCAATAATAATTGTAGCCAGAATTACTAAACATTTTTATTTATTTAGAAATATGCATAGTAATATTTGCATTCACACAATGTGCCAAGTTAATTGTAGGAATCGAATTTAATTCTACATTAACATCTTGGTTATTCGTTGTAGTAGATGTAGATGAAGATGTTTATGTAGATACTGCCTCATTGCGTATATACGGCTGACCAAAAGGATTTTTCTGGATCGCGTTTGATATTTTTTTAGCTGTTTAAATTTTATTTTTTATTTAGTCATCAATATATCCTTCTGCTACCGCTGTGGATTTCCATCCACCGTGTTTTTTCAATGCAGTTATATCCCCCCCCCCCCTGCGTTTACAAGTGGCTGAAGATCTGCGAAAACTGTGACCAGAATATTTCTCTGGAGTGGGTAATTGCAGAAATGTTGCTAGTTTTCTCCCCATTTGCATAAATTTATTAATTCCTATCCTTTGTGAGGTACATTTGCCATTTACATAATTGAAAAAAAATATTAGATGTGACGAAAGATGAAGGAAGGCTGATATACTTCTTTCAAATTAGGTAATAATCGTCTGATATTGTAAATTTGGGGGAAAATTCGATTTTTCTAGTAATAAACTTAAACTTGCTATTTTTGCTGCTTCATGTATATCTGGTGGGATATAACATATCTCATCTTCACTATCTCTAATCATTTTGTAAGTTCTTTTAATACAATTTTTAACTTTAAAATTGATAAGTTGAACTATATTTTGACGTTTCTAAATAAAATTACAAAGCGCTTCGACTTGACATTTCATGGCATGCTTGAATTTTTCATCATACACACAAAATCGTATTATGGATGGACCTTACAGGGAAAACGACCAATGATATTTTTAATTTCAAATCGCATTACCTGTCGATTTCATTATTCACCAGTGAATTATAAGTTCATTATTCACTAGTAAATAATGGGTATTATTATTATTATTGAGCAAACACATATATAATGAACATATTATACAATAGTCGTGGACAAATAATTTTTTCTACTCTCACATGGATATTTGCTGTTTCCTTAACACTTAAGTGACGAGAAAAATAGGCTATTCCAGTTAACTGTACGGCAATAGTCTTTTTTTAGCAGATCACAACCACAAGTGATCTTAAAGAATATCCTACGAATGCGCATTTTTTTTTCTCAGTGCCAACCTATCATTCCTCTGTGCTTTGTTCTTACGGATCCGGAAATGTCCCATTAGTTGACATTGTTATAAAAACTAGATTTCTCTGTGGCGTTCTTATAAAATACTGACCAATCACAGTTTATTGTAGTTACTAAGGCTTTGCCTTGTTTTTCAAGACACTAAATATATAATTTATATGTATTTAGTACAATATATCATTAATTGGTTCAATATAACAAAATACATGTGCATCTATAAGGGATTTATCAATAATGCAACCTGCTAAATGAGCATAGAAAATTAAATAAAATAGTAGAATTGGAGTCCCTGTGTACTTTAATGCAAAAGATAGACCAACTACTCTGTCCGCTTGCCGCTAAGCTTCTTTTGTATATAGAAAATTAATTTCATGTAACCCTATTATTGAGTTGGATTTACCATAATTTCTAATATGATCCAGTGACCGAGATGGCAAAGCGTCGATTTTTGGATCCCATGATCGTGAGTTCAAGCCCGGCAGCCTGCAATGTTTAACTCGAGTGGTTTGTCCATATCGCACTCGAAGGTTTGATTCAATTTATTTCCTCGTGAGATATAGACATCATATCCACTCTTGTTATACAAACTACTATTCTTTCCTTACATTGTCTTGATTTTTTTCCTATTATATTCTTAATCACCATTCTTTTCTACCATGGCAATTTTATACACATTAGATACCTATTCCCGCGTAACAGTGTAAATAAACGTAAAACAGTAAAATAAACGTAAAATGCATGTTTTATTCATCTAACTTTTTAATCTTCATGTGCTGAGGAATGCACTACAAGAAAACCAATGAACATCAACATAAAGGATCCTTTTAATACGGAAAATCCTTTAAATCTTGCTTTATATTCCTGTAAACTCCAAGCCGTAAAATACCGTAATACATATTAGCAAAAAACCGTTAACCCGCTTATTTTCATTGCCGGTGCAGCACAAATACGGTAAATAAAACAACCAATAAAACTTCCTGAAATATGCTTCCGCCTTTTTGGCCTTTCCAAGCTTCTTGAATAAGTAAACGTAAATTGTAGTTTCGAAAGGCAACTTTACAGAAGCGTGGGGCGTAATAATGTGTACTCCGCGACGAATATAAAGGGCCTTTGTAAGATTTTGTATAAAAAGAAATGAAAACGTCTGAAATGTAACTAATGCACATATTAAAAATCTAGTTACACATTGGTGCTTAACTAAAAGTAATTTATTATTCTCTTATATCTAATCAAGAGAGGTAGCTTTACTACTACTATTCTCCTGGAAAACTACGCTCAGTATATCAAGTAGAGGTACATACTATACAAGCATGTGCATAGAAAAATTTCGAAAAGGGCTAACAAGACCAAGAGATACACATTCTATCATACAGTTAAGCTGCCCTCAAGGCTCTAAACTTCAATTACAATGGAATGCCTAAACGAATTGAAACCCCTAACAGCAAGGGTTCTCCTATGGGTTCCTAGTCACTTGGGGATAGTGGGCAACGAAAAATGAATTGGCCGGATCTGCTGAAAAACTCAGGAGCCGTCAACCCGCACAGGCAACTAAAGAAACATCAGACAGGTGGGCACAACAACAATACCCATCCCGATGGCACAGAGTCCTTGGTTAAACTCAAGCGAGGGCCACAGTTGGGAAACCCCCAAAAAAGCTATCATCTGGAATGTTGCTTTTAACATGTACCCAGTTAAAACAAGTGGTTGGTCTTCTAACAGGCCACTGCCACTACGTCGAATAAGAATTTTTAATGATCCCATTAAACGCACACTTTGCTGTGAAGAGGACGAAACCACCTTACATATTATATATAACTACGAAAAACTGACTCAAAGAAGATTCAAAATTTTCAGGAGAATCCAATGTGGTGACAACCTCCCACATGACAAACTTGGTAGAAATCTACTGAACCTTATAAAAAAAACAAATCTTTCCTAGAAAAACAGGGGCGCACAATAAGCCATTAGGTTACGGTGCAAAAAGTTTGGGCCGCACGCCCGACGCGCGCTTTAAACCAACCAACCATCAACTACTGTGAATATAGGAGAAATCTAGATAATTCATACAAAAATGTATAAATCTTCACTTATTTTTTAATTTTTAAATAATAAAAAATAAGTGAAGATTTATACATTTTTGTATTCTTTTTAACCTAGTTTCTATAATGGATCTTCATCAAGTAACGGCTACATCTATTGAATAGATAATTCATTTTATTATTGTTCAGCGAAATAAATTTACGGGATAGTGTTTAACGAAACAATAAATCTCGCAATTATAGTACTGAAAAATCGTCTTACCAGTATTTGCCTGAAGACGACTGGAGATACCTATTAGTTGAAACGTTGCGATTTAACAACAAATAAAGATAATGCCAGTCCAGAACTCTTCTATCGTTCAAGAAATATCAGTGTCTGAAATTTTTAAATCAACACTAGGTTTTGTTTGTGATTTATAATTTTTATTTAATATACAAACTTTGTTCCTGTGGTCCTCTTAAACCCTGATTCATTTCATCTCCTTTCACGCACCTATTTATTTTTTTGCTGAAATATAATAATCTAAATAGATTTTCTTAACCTCAATTATCCTGAAAATGACATATCACTAAACATTTTATATAAAAACGCTAAATTATTTCTTTCTTACTCCCCTTAAACCTTAAACCATCGACCATAATTGAAATTTTTTGGTCAACATTTGCTCTTACCTCAATAATCTCGCAAAATTCAACATATTTACTAAAATGAAATAAGTTCTTACCTTCTCCCCTTTTATGATGCCGTGGCATAAAGCCGTACGATTTTTTTGTAATACTTACCTATATCAAGTCGGCACAATATGTACTTATATGACTAACAGTCTATTTCAATGATCACAATAAAGCAGTACACGATTAACATTAAATTCAGTGAACATAATTTTACAAACAATACAATGCCACTACGTAGATACACGAATTTTTTCATTATTAGATCCAAACTGTCTACGTATATGACTTACATTTGATTTTAATGTATTACAATATTAATGAATACGACTTACAATAATTAGTGTTTAAATTCATCATGCCAACTTTATGTTAAAAAAAAATTACCAAGTTTTAAAAAAAATGTTGTTTGTTGTTTTCATTTGATTTCCATACTTACTACTTACTTGATATTAAGCAATACTTAACTACTTATTATTGCTTGATAACGACCAGGTTATGTAAGAAAATACGCTTATAATTTCTGTAAGATAATGTTCGTGAAGAAACAAGATACGGGATTTCCCGAGATGCTTAGCAGCGTCTAGTTAAACAAGTCAGGATTCTAGTAGTCTCGTCAGTATTTCCAGTGTAATTACTGCAGTCACCGTACTTTAATTTATGTGGGGCGTTTGACTGAGGTTGTCATGAGCGATTCATTGAAAATGAAATTAGAACCGTTTCAGAGGTCAGAATACTTGTTAGACGAATGAACATCTGAATCAACGAAGACAACGAACTGGAATTCGTCCAAGAATCGGTCCCAAAGGCAAATGGGTGTAATGAGAGAAAAACTATATAGATTATTTATATAGTCGAGCAAAATCCAAGAAGATACATAGGAACAATAAACAAGGAAAATATATTATTACGGTTCCCCCTCACTTCTTCATAATATTAAATAAAGTTATTAAAAATAAAATTGTCTTGAAGAACTGCTTGATTTATCAAGTGCTTGAAACATTATTAAACAAAGTATTAGTACTTGACTTGTTTTCAAGCCAGGTTTGGTCATGTAGCTTAAAAATTAAGTCAAGGCGTGTATTTCTTCTAATAACTTGGTTACAATTTTATTAATTCTATAACTGGAAAAGTGATTAATATTTCGGTAAAGACATAAATTATATATTGGAACAATATAAAAGTTTGCGGTAAGGTGACACAGTTGTGCATCTGTCTAAATAGACATGCATACCCAGGACGCCAAAATAATGGGTTCTCTGGGGCACAGATAGACAATGACATCTGTATCGTCTACAACTTTAGCGAAAATGCGTTAAGAAATAAATAAATGAGAGAAACACTAGTATCGCCCTCTGTAGGAATCAACCCCAATGCAGAAGAAAGTCACCGAACCTGAAATTATTTATCATCATCAGAACTAAAACAACCATCAGGTAGGTAAGCCACACATCTAGTTAAGGAACGACAATAATTGGCAGTTTACTATACACCTCTCTACAATTCGCAGGTTCAGAAATCGATCACGCCGAAGTACCCACTAGCATGTGATGCTATCCGTTTACAAGCCGGGTAATAAATAAAATAGTAGAAGTTTAGTGTCCATAGTAATAAAATATAAAGATAGCGTCGCATCCTGGTGGGTTCTTCGGCGTGATATATTTTCTGAAACCTGCGAATTACAGAAAGGTGTAGTAAAATGCAAAATGTCATGCCCTATAATACTAGATGCGTGAACTACTTCATCTTGGTTGTTTTTAAGTTCTATGATTTCACGTCCGGTGGCTTTTTCTTCTGCATTGGAGTTGATTCCTACATATGGTGATACTGGTGTTTTCATCACTTATTTATTTCTTAAATAAATCTTGAAAACGCATTTTCGCTGTTTCTGGAGTTGCTTACGGGTTTTGGAGTGCCCCAGGAAATCCATTATTTTAGCGTCCCTGTGTACCAGTACTGTGTACCGCCTTGTCTCCTTGTCGCTAACTTTTATTTCTATTTTATTATTATAGGAATCAAAATTGTACTACGTTATTACTATTTCGCCATCATTTTGGCATATCTGTATTATTCTAAATAATGTGTTTTATTATGGAAAGTAAACTTAAATTTTCATTTCAAAGCTTGGTTTGAATATGATTAATTTGAAACTGCTGGACAACCACTTTATTTTAGGTAGGTATCATCTAAAGTCAGTTTTAGGGTGCCTTAATATAAATGAAAAAAGGGAATGACGGAGCTTTTTTTTATTATAAATTATTTATTTTACTTGTATAGTGACTAGGTACCTACTTAATATAAAAATACAATTTGCTGTATATATTATGACTTATATTATAAAAACTTTAATTCTCTCATTACATTAATTTGTTTCCCACATACTCTATTAAAATGCCTCGATGCGGAAAGATATAAACTCTGATTTATAAGGTCTGTTTTTTTTTGTCTAACGTTATGGCTAGAGCTGAAGAAAGTCGTGTCTTGCAAAATCGGAAAGTGATTTTGGGCGTAACTGGTTTTAGAAAAAAAAAGTAAAAGGCAAGAAAGCCTAGTTTCTGTTAGGATTATTACACGAAAGGTGTAACCGAGGGCGGTGGGTTGGCCATTTAAGAATTTATAGGTTTAGTAATTTTGATTGCTTGAAGAATGAGAAAACATTTCGAATTGTCTCTAATAATAGATTCGTTGGATATTATATTGACAAACCATTTTAAATTTTGATGTAATAAAGTCTAACTTATGTAACTAGAATACATACTATTAAAACCAGTTTTCTAGTATGTACTTGAAATTAAAAACTAAAAAGATGCAAATATATTTATAAATTTAGATCAAAGTCACCTTTAGTTAATCTACTCGTAGTATATATATTACCACTTTAAATAAAATCAAAAAGCTTACTTTCAGTAAAAAGATTTTGCTTAACACTTATAAACTCATTTTATATTTAAAAAACTAGGACTTACTAAGACATGCCATAAATTATATCCAAAAGTTTTTTGATCCTGAATAATTGCCCTAAACTTGCTTAGGCAGAAATATATTTAACGTTATAACTTTCTCTGTGACGCTCGACTTTTAGAAAAGCTTTTAATAAATCATAGCACGAAAAATAGTTATTTTTTAACATAAACTATTCGTAATATTTAAATTATATATTATACATGGTGCTTTTAAAATGTATTTACAAAATATAATAAATCAACGTAAGGCAATTAGAGTTAACATACTTAATATAAAGTTGCTTTGTTTGGTAGAGTACGGCTCGACCAGTATCAAGTATTATCGTCCGCAAATAAAGGGCCTTTGTCAACCATTTGATATATATTTCTTACTTTCATGAATTACTTTCTTATTTGTATCTACCCTGTTGACTTTTGATTGATAATAAAATGTTTATTATTATTGTCTCAATGTTCTTTCACAGCTTTTTGTTGGTATTGCTGGTATTTTTATTTTTACAGTACAGAAAAGAAATTCATCTAAACCTTTACTGTTTAGAAACGTCCGTACTATAGTATGGCAATGTTGGAGAATGACGCTTTTCTGAATTTGATGGTATAAAATAACCTGAAAGGCCAAGTTCTTCCAAGTTTTGCTGGAAACTTTTCGTCATAACTCCCTCCACCGAGATTATAATCGGAATGTTGTCTATTTTTTCTAGCCGTTTAAAAAACTGAAAAATAGCAGTAAGTCTACCATGACGCGACATAATATGGTATATGCCAAATTATAAAAATTAAGTCCAATACTCTGACAAGACAGTACAAAAGCAAATGAAAGTGTTAAATTGTGGGTAAACTTATGTAAATTTATTTTTATGATTTACTTTATGTTAATTAATACTTTTAAACCTTTAATTTTTTAATACTTACCTATTATTACTGTATTTTTATATTGAATATATCGGTTACTCTTCAAAACATTACACCATATTGAAAAAATATATTCAGTGATTTATCTCCGTTGACAATACATTTAATAAATTCTAGTTGAGGGTATTAGAAAGGTATTTTCTAAACAATTTTAGAAACAACAAAAAACGGTTATTAATCGTGAAGTTCATTTAAACCCTTATATCTCCTATTTAATATTTCATGGTAGCATGGGAGTAATCCAGTTCTATCAAGAGTACCTCTTTTGTAGTAGATAAGCTATCCAAATATTATACTAAAACCATTGTCTTCCATTGAAATATAGTTTTTTGTTCCATAATATCATGCCAACGTACCAAATTTTAACAAAATCGTATGAGCAGTTTTAAGAAATATGTTAAAATTGTCCATGATCGTACAGAGCCCAAGCAAAACTAAGCAACTTTGTACTAAAGTTTATTTAAATTGACTTTATCTCTGAGATAGGTTTTTGTAAAGATCTTTTACTAGCAGCCTGTATGAATCTTTACCTTATTTGCAATATATTTATTAAAATGTTAAATATGCTTTCGGGTTTAATATCATTAGACACACTTAAAAATATTGTCATGTTAAAACCATTAAATTCAGGATTTTATTAATACGTTAATGTTAAAATTCTCATGTGGTTTAAAATTAAGACCAATACATTAGAACACTATTAGTGGGCTTCAAGTTTTTTTTTAATTATCTAACCATGCACTTGATTGGGGAATGACAGTGGCAGAAATGGATTACTCCCAATTAAAGTGGCCCAGTTACTTAAATTTTTTATTTTTATTAATCAGGCAACTTTGATTGTAAGTACACCTTTTCTGCCACTGTCATTTATGTCATATAAGTTCTGATTAAATAATTATTTTTGAAGAAGTAGTCCATTCTTAAAGTGGAGTTAATTTATAGAAATAAAATCCGTTTTGACCTCGTGCCTAATAAAAGTTTTAAAAGTACTCCGACTCTCTAGTCTTTTTTAGTTCTTTTTTAAAGTCTAATTTTGGTTGTTATGTTAAAATTAACGCCCACTGGGGTTCCAACCCTTTCGGGCTTGTTCCCCTAAATAAATTTTTTTAAAAATTTTTTAATTTTTCGGCTATGAACTAAGGTTCTACATCAGTTCTATGCCTTTTACTTTTCTTAACTAAAATATTTTCTTTTTTTCCCTTAAAAAGAGGGCTAAATTAACAAATTTTCTTTCTCTCCACGGTTCCCAGGATGAAGGTTCTTGACCTGTGAATCTCCATTTTTTACATTTCTTAATTTTTTTTTTCTCTTTGCCCAAGCGGGCCCCTTCTTACCACTGTTACCTGTTGCCCATGGTCAGTGTTAAGACTTAAATATGTCAATTTTCTTCTAATCACTATTCCATTTCTCAACATTTAATCTTCCATGGCTCGATGAGAGCTCCATCGAGGTTCATTATCACTCACCATTTACGTCTGTTCCTTTCTATGAATTTTTCTCTTTATATTTTGTTCCTGATGATGGGTGTTGCTACACCCGAAACATGTAGAATATCTACTACCTTCTAACTTTATTTTTAATAAACCAGTGGAAAAAGACTTTATGTTTTTTATTTTATTTCTATAAATAATTATTGTTTAAAACCTTTATGCAAACCAACATCACTGGGTTCTTCTTAAAGACAGTCAATTATGTCAAACAAAAAGTCGTCATGATAATATAAATCATAATTTCTTCAATGTTAATATATTAAAAATTTTCTATCTGGACTATTTAATCTAGATATTATAATCCATTTGTCTTGATTCCTGGAAACAACTTCTTTCCTTTCACTCTCACTAAAAAAAATTCCAAGTTTTTTTTATCCTTTTTCTCAAAATGTATCTTTAATTTTAATATCTAAAACTTTACTCAATAGAAGATTTTGAAATATAAATTCCATTATGCAATTTTACTGCAAAAACTGCATTTTAATTCCTCCATTAAAAACTTAAAGCATTTTCTTATTAAAGTGCTTTCTTTCAGAAAACTTTATTTTCGCTTCCCGATTGCCTAAATTACTTTGTTCGACATAATAATTCATATTTAAAACAACTCTCGTGTTACATTTTTTATTCTGGTTTCAATTTCAAACTTTTCGAATTTTTGGTATGGACCCTCTGCGTCTGTTTTAAGTGAACGTCGTACAATAAAAAAAAACAATTATGGCGGAAGAGAGGTCTTTAACGTCTATCGCGTGTTTCCTGAATATAAAGTGACTGATTTGTCGGCCTAGCTCTGCTAGAAGTAAAATACATTTTCAAGCAGCCTTATTGTAAGGTTTAATATTAAGAAATTTATTCTAACTTAATAGCAGAAAAAACGTAATTAATAGTTTGCAAACAAACTAAACTATAACGTATTCGTTTTGTAAAAAAATACATATCTGACTGGATTTGTATGAAAATTCATTGGTTGGTTGGTTGGTTTAAGGCGGGGGTCGGGCGTTCGGCCCAAGCTTCTTGCACTGCAGCCTAGTGGCTTATAGTGCTCCCCTATCTTGCTAGAAAATTTTTGATCCTTTTATAAGGTCGATCAAATTCCTACCAAGTTTGTCATGTGGGAGGTTATCCCCACATTGGATATCTCCGAAGATTTTGAGTCTTCCTCGGGTCAGTGCTTCGCAGTTATATATGATATGTGAAGGGTTTCATCTTCATCGCCGCAAAACCTGCATTCAATGGGAACATTGTAAATTCCTACTCGGCGTAGGTGTTTTCTTAAGCAGTGGCCTGTTAGTAGGCCGACCACTTGTTTTAGCTGGGTGCGCGTTAGAGGCATCATTCCAGTTGATAACTTTTTGGAGAGTTTCCCAATTGTGGCCCTCGCTTGGGTATGATCAGATATCCTGTTCCATCGGAATAGGAGTTGTTGTTGCGCCCACCTGTCTGATGTTGCTCTGGTTGCCTGGTTTGATATGCCAAGGGCGGGTTCAGGGCCACTGAGCTTTTGAGATGATCCAGCTCTAGCCAGTTCATCGGCCTTTTCGTTGCCTGCTATCCCCGAGTTGCCAGGAACCCATAGGAGTTCTACCTTGTTGTTCCTTGCGGCCAGGTCTTTCAGGTCGTTTAGGCACTCCAGTGTGATCCTCGATTTGAGTCGATTGGGGTTCAGGGCCTTGAGGGCAGCTTGGCTGTCTGACAGAATGTATATCTCTTGGTCGTGGTAGCCCTTTTCGATATTTTTCTGTACACATGCTTGTATAGCACGTATTTCTGCTTGGTATACTGTGGCTGTTACTAAAAACACAAATTTACACGTTATAAATTTTTATATATATATTATTTAAGAAGATGCAAATCTGTCACATCAAATTTGTTATATTTTATATTTAAATCAAAACATTAATCTCAGAGCCTACGGTACGCATATACCAATTTATTTTTAAAGGGTGCATGGAATGGTAAGAAAATTAAAGATAATCAACCGATATACTTATACCGAACTATTGTCAAACCCATCTATCCATAGACCCGATAGGACCGTACCCAGGCATGGACTTCTTTGTGGTATAGTGAACAAGTGTAAGTGAAAAGTGTTTAGGGACATCTAAGATATTTCCTTGTTATTGTTATATACTCAATGATATTTTTTCTTTATAAATATATGTTCATTTATAAAAGAAGGGAAGTGGTGACAACTTTGGATTCAATATTATAATTTTTTTTTTCACATACGTTCAATTTTTTATAAGTTAATGGTGCAAACTCTACTTCCTTTCTGCCATCGCTGAGGGCCACCTCTTTTAAGACTGGGGGATGTGTCACGAAAGGGAACAAAAATATTTCATAAATAAATATTTTCCACTTTTATAAATTGTTCACGTTAAACACAGGTCATTCCTCGCAACATGAAACCCGTCTCAAGTTTATTAAACAAATCTAATACAGTTGCAATTATGAAATGTTATACGCTCATCCCGATCTATCAATTATTGTCGAATCATCGAGTCAGCAAAAATAAGGTGCACGACCTAAGTTCATTGTTTCCCTAAAGTGGGAAAAATTCCTGACTTGACGAAACGGCACATTATGGGTAGAAGAAATATCTTCAAGACATCAAGACGCTAGCGATGAGCCGAATTTTAATGTAAGTAAAATTTTATTTCAATTTATTGGTAATGGTTTAAATCCAAGTTTTTTATTATTTTTCATTTTCTTTATAAACCCTTCAGGTAAATATCATTTTGATAATAGACTTGTTTTCAAAATCATTTTGTTTTACTGATAGTTGCTAAGGTCCCGTAGCTACCTTTACGTTCCTCGTAACACCCTATAATCTGGGCGTGACACTATTGTTAAGTATTTTCTGACCGAATTAACGATTTGTTCACCAATGCCATTCCTTATTTCAAAAGTCTTTAGTTTTCCACTCGTTTCTTGACAATTACCACAAGATTTAGTGCATAAACTGTACAGGGTGTGTCAACGATAGAGTAAAATTCATGTTCTCCTTTATCTTAAGAAGATACCATTGGGGTGCACATTTAAAATTATGCTGGAATATACGGGGTGGCCAAAAAAACGTGGCAAATATAACTTGGGCTTTTTTAAATGGAACACTCTATATATTGTATTATTTTTTGATTCCCCACAAAATTCTACGCTTATTTTGTAAATGTAATATGTCTAAATTCAATAGTTTTTAAGATATTGATGTTTAAAATATGACATTTACAGACTTTGACAGGCTGTAACATTGAAACGGTTCTTCTTATAGAAAAATGATTTTTACCTCCCATTTTAATTTTTTATTCTCTATCTAAAAGTTACAACTTTCTGTTTAACGTGTTAAACCGTTAAAACCGGTTTTTTGGGTAAAGAATCAGAAAATAATACAATTTATAGGGCATTTCATTAAAAAAAATCCAAGTTACATTCGCCGCGTTTTTTTGGGCCACCCCGTATACTCTAGCATAATTTTAAATTATGCACCTCAATGGTCTCTACAACTTTTGTATTTCGAATTGATATCTAATAGATAAAGAAGAAAATGAATTTTACTCGTTGACTCACCTTATTGTATAATATACAAAATAAACGTTTGTTTTTGCGATAACGGAGTTTCCACCCAATCGACGTTAAAAGGCTTATTATACGCAACAGATATAGAAAAATAACTGGTTAAGCTTACTTAAATAGTGGAAAACGAAGACCAGTAAATAATATCAGATAAAACAGACAAAATTATAAGATTTCTAGAAAAAAAAAATTCCATTTTTTAAGGTATGGTTATTATAATTTCGTTTGTTTTGCACAGAAAAAAATGATTTGTTACGCAAGCAGACAAATAATACATTTCAGCAAAACAACTAATCAATATGTTTATGATTTAGAAAAATAAATTGTCCATTTTTATTAATAAATATATCGCTTTTCGTTTGTTATTCTGCAATATGATATATGGGTGGTTCTATACAAATAGGGTCATATTCAAACCATAAGTGTGTTGTTACTTTTTTTTGTTAAATGTCTTTAAAATTACTTTTAAACAACAAAGGTTCAAGTATAGGTTTACTTTCCGAAAGGGCCAGTAAAATTTTCTACTATTTTCAGAGATTTAGCCACTTTTTACAAAGAACGCATCAGGGGACTGACTAAATTGACAGGGGACTAAATAAAAAAATTGTTGTTACTATATAGGTAGATAATTTAAATTTTAAGCTTTGTGTAAGTTGAACAAAAGTAGTAATTATATCCTTTTAAAATTTTTAAAAGTTTTGTATCATTCAGAAATAATTTTATGGCACGAGATAGGGGTAATTGACAGGGGACTGATCAAAAACGCCAGGGGGCTGAAAAAAAGCAGTAAAAAAAGGAGTATTTATTTTCTAATTTATTACTAAACTAAATAATATGCTTTTTTAAATGCTTGTATTACATCTACTTATAAAACAAAAGAAAATCAAAATTATTCAATTCTAACCTACCTAAGGTAGTAAAAAAAAACGAAATCTTATTCTTTTTTTCTTTAAAACATCTATAGAAATACGAAACTAGCATTGGAACAAAATATACATTTTATCGTAAAAAAATACTGTTTTAAGGCAGGCATCAGCAGAAACTAAATAATATTATCTCAGTGTTTTTCATAAACGTTAATCGCAGACGTGAACTCGTAAAATTGCGTTTTATTTTTAAAATAATTATTAGGAACTGGTAATTTTTCTACAACTTCGTCAAATCTTACATCAGCAACATCCTTCTCATTCAATGTAAATACCGTTCCACTATAATTAAAAAGTTTCAAAAACGTAATGCGCAGTTCTTCTTCTGCTTCGTCAACATCTGAGCAAATTCCTGCATAACGATATTCTGTTTTGGACTTATTCTGCTTAAATTTAATCAATAAGTAGTCACCAATTTTATAGCCTTCATAAGAAGTGCTAGGATTTTCCTGGTCAGACTGGTTTCTCTTTTCTTCAATTTTCTTTTCAATTTTTTCCTCATCTTCAGAGTCAGAAAAAATAGTAGACGCTTATAATAATGCTTCTTTTTTGTAATTAATTACTCCTATTTTATAATGATCACAGCCGTTGGGATTGCAAAAACAGCTTAACGCTTTCATTCTGTTTTTCTTTGGTAAAAATACATTACCAGTAACCTGATGTACTTTTAGTGTCCCCGGAAATGAAAGAACTTCCGTAACTTTTTCCTGGAGCATTTTGTTCATGGATTCAATTTCTTCCTGCTTTATGGTAAAAATTTGAACACCTGGACATCTTTTCCCAATGCCGTTTACAAAATCTTCCAAATTAGTCACATTGCCCCCAGTTGCGATGATGCTGTCAGCGGTTCTTTTGCATACAGCACCAATTCCGTCTGGTGCGCCTTTACCGTGGCCTGCCTCATGATAGTTCCAAGTGTATCTTGATAAATTTGGATAAAAATTTACCAACTCACAGGCCAAAATGTAGAAAATACTTTTATTTCTGTATTGTGTCACTGGTCCATCACTATAAAAATGTAAGTTTTCAACTGTTTCGGGCAGCGACATAAATATTGGTTTCAGGTGGGCAAAGATGGCACCAGGGCCATGTGACAAATCAGCAGAGACAGTACAGTATGAGTTTATTTTGTCTTTTGAGTACACTACAACTGTATGTAAACTAAGCTGTGTGCGAGAACCACCGAAATGAAATGACTGAATTTCAGCAGCATATTTCGTGGCATAATTCTGGGAAAAATCCATGTGAATAATAGCATCTTTGTTACTAAGATTATCTTTTAACTGCTTAAATTCTTTGTATTGATGCACAATATTTCTCTCGTGATTAAAAAATTTTAAAGAAGCGTTGTCCAATTTTAAAATTACTTCACGAGGTGGTAACTCAAATGCTTGTTGTTTGTATTTGTTTACACATTTGTTTTTTTTTAGTTTTAGGATCAACGTAGTCTACTTTGCAGAATATCCACTGAATTAGTTTAATGTTTACTGAATTGTCAAACTCTTCATATAATAAGGTATTTTCACAACAGGTTTTGCAGGACCTTTCTAAACATTTCTCGTTGTATTTGTCACAACAAAGGTGTCGAAGGAGTGTTTGATGGTTGTTAAACGGCAATATTTTCGCGTTCTTAAGCGCTGATATCATAAAGTCCATATTACTGTGGGTAGTACACAAGCAGGTGTCTCTATCAGATACTTTGGGAGCTATAACCCAAAACGGACGTAGGCGACAAAATAGGGAATAACTGATTTTTGTACTTCGTAAAAACTTTTGATGAAGACTTCGTATTGAATCTGAAAGATACCTTCTTTGGTTTTTTACTCCTTTTCGTACAACGAACTCTTTTTTTCCCGCACAAAGCCGGCTGTTTTCATCATTTTCAAAAAAAATTCTCACCTTTTCAGCCAACTTTTTTGCTAACAATGCAAATTTTGTGGTAGTTACATTTTTGTGTAAACGATTAAGTCTTTTGTATGAAAGAGCTTTGTTACTAACTTTCCACAATTTGTATTTTTTTACAATCTTCCCACTAATAACCTTATTAAAAACTCTTTTCTCTTTATGTGACTTTATTTTTTCATAGTTTTCGCATAGTTGGGTTTCCATTGCTTCGCCAAATAATGCTTTTTTTACTAGTTCTTCTTTCTTTGTAGGATCTTTAGCCATTTCTAAAATCTTCGTGTTAGGACTGAGAACACTGAGAACATTTTGTTCAGACCTGTTTTCGGAAGAAATTTTTTTCTTTAGTCGATAATATCTTGCTTTGTAGTTTCTTGCCTTTCTTCTATACTTTTTAATTTCTTCTTCTTTCTTTTTAAGTTCCTTGTTTCGTTTCCTTCTGTTTCTGCTTGAACGTTTTTTCGCAGCCTTTATTACGTTATTGTCTCTTTGGTTTGGGGGGTCTTGTTGTTCATTGTCTGAGTCGGGAGGAGTTACATTTTGCATAAAGTTGTTTGTATCATCACGCAGTTTTTTTCTGGCACGAAATTTAATCGAATAATGCTGCCAATTTTTTCTCGTTATTCTCTTTTGGCGGGGCGTCATATCAGCTATGGATTTTCTTTGGCCTTTTTCTTTTTTCTTTAGATATTTCTCTTGTTCTTTCTCTTTCTGTGCTTCCCATTTCACTGGATCATTTTTAATTTTTTCATAACGCGCTCTTTCAGCTTCCCTTTTTTTTTGTAAGCGCTCCGCTGTTAACTGTTTAGTTTTTGAAGGCATTTTTGATCCTAAACAAAGAAAAAATAATGTATAGCCCGAGGACTTATCTTAGAAATAATTTTTATAATCAGTCCCCTGTAAAAACATCAGTCCCCTGGCTTTAAAATATACAGGGGACTGGCGCCAGGGGACTGATTAAATCTTGAAAACTTACAGATTATCACTGTTAGATTACAGTTTGCTACAAGTTTTTAACTATCAACGGTTAGAGTTTATTAAAATACGGACATTTAAATAAAGGTAAAAGACAAAACATTAAATTATAATATTAAAAACACTTACCAGTGGACTGGCCAAATGACTGGTCTTCACACGTGCTCGCACTGTAACGGTTCACCTCACACTAAATAAAATACTATCCATCCCCAAAGCATCTCCCACTCCATTCGTGGACAACCAACGTCGGCGCCTGCCTAATTTGAATTTTACTGGTTTTACATTATAGGCGCGTCTTTTAAATCTTACGGAGAGCCAGGGGACTGATGCTAAATATGAGTTACACAGGTAAATATTTATTTTTACCTAAATTTATTAATAAAAAAACTGAAACACCTATTACACGAAGGAATCCAATTATTTTTACTTTAAATGCGCTATAAAAATATTAGGTGTAAAAAATTAAGGGCCAGATATGCCAATATTTGTTATAAGACCCAAGGCAGTTACACTCCAGGGGACTGATATTTTAGCCCTTTAAATAGTCCTTAAAAATAATAAATGTTGAAAAACTAATAATTTTATTTACTGTTCAATTCAATTAGAACACACCCTTTAACTATTTGTTATAAAAGTTTAATATTTTTTTCTGGTTTATGTTATTTTCTTGGGTTACTATGATTTGCCCGATTTCTGTAGAACTACCCATATCTCGAATATGAGAAAGATAGATACATTTAATGTGATTTTGTATAAATCTGTTACAGTGTAATTTTATCTATGGATTGGCCAACGAAAAATTTTTTTCTTTAATTGTTTTTGATTATCTTTCTCACAAGTTCACGTCCAACTAAAAAGACAAGTGATTTAAATTTTTTTTTGTAATGTTTTGCAATAAGTTGGTTGTAGAAAAAATATACTGTACCACTCGAGTGGATTGTCCTTATTGCTCTCGGAAGTTTCAATATGGACATCATATCCACTCTTGTAGTACAAACTACTATAATTGACCACTATTATTGGTACTAAATCAATCATAATTTCTACAAATTTAATTAGATTCGAGAAAGTGTGCCATTTTAAAAGCTTTCTTAAGATCCAAGTAACTGCGTTGTAGAAACGTTTTTAATTCATGAAATTATTTGTGTTAAAAACGTCTAAAATTAATATATCTAATAACAAAGGTTTTAAGTTTAATCCCTTAAATATCTTTTTTTGCCTTTAGGATTCTGGATTAGTTACTTGTTAACACAGAGTTTCATCGTCAATTTTTTTGAAATGCAGATCTCGCAATTTCTATTTTTTTTTAGAGTACGTTTTACCCCAAATATAATAATGTATTAATCAACCTTTTTTTACTTACGTTTCGGTAAAAATCATAACATCATCAGAAATGTTTGGTATTAAAAATAAAAGAGGAATTTTCGATCCTTTAAGGAAATTATATTACTAAGTAAAATGTGTCCTTTTTTTTAAATTTGCGATAAAATGTTTTCATTTTGTACCTAACTTGACATTTTGGAAATGATCCTCAAAATTCTTTAGATTTCCCAATTTTAATATGGCTTCGTAGTGTACAATAAAATATTTAGAAGCATGAACAACATATGTAATTAATATTCTTTCATTAGCACAAAAGATGTAATATAAAAATGTTCAACAAAAATCTATTTTTAATTTCCGCATTAAAAACCCGCATTTTCTTATTAAAATGCGCTATTCGGCTAACAGAAAACTTTATTTTTCATTTCCCGATTGCCTAAATTACTTTGTCCGACATAATAATTCATATTTAAAACAGCTCTTGTGTTTAAATTTTTATTCCCATTTCAATTTCAAACTTTTCTACTTTTTTACACGGACCGTCTGAGTCTGTTTTAAGCGAACTTTGAAAAATAAAAAAAAAACAATTATGGCGGAAGAAATGTCTTTAACGTCTATCGCGTGTTCTCTGAATATAAAGTGACTGATTTGTCGACTTAGCTCGGGTAAAAGTTAAATATACTTTAAGGCAGCGTTAATGTAAGGTTAAATAAAAACTATATTTGTTTAAGAAAATTGGCTTTAATTTAAGCTTATAACATAACCGATTAGAGGAATAAAAAGGAAAAGAAAAATGTGAAATAAAAGTTTACAGTAATATAATAAAATAAAAATAATATTACATAACAAGTAGTGAAAGTGATACTCTTTATATTTAGAAATTCTTCGAGTTTTAGAATAATTACTTTCACACGAGTAATGTACACTATTTTTTAACTACAAAGAGTTATTAAAAAAGCCTTTGATTTGTAAAAAAAATATTTCAACACTAGTGTTGAAAAAAATATTAACACTAGTGTTAAAATTAGCATACTTAGTTCCACTTAAAATCTAGCGTTTCAATAGGCTTTTTCTTTATTTGTAGTATAACTACTAAATTTTTTCATATTTAATATATCATAGGAAGAACTAATCCTTGGATTAACTTCTAGATTAACCAGAATGAAAAATTTTAAATTTAATCAAGGAAAGATGCAGTAAACATAAATTTAACAAATCCACCCAACAAGAAAGATTTCAATTCAAAATAATTCTATAAACTACACTCTTAAAAATGACTTGGTATTTGGTACTAATTCTTATTTGTTCTCGTGTTTAAAATAACTATTTTTAGTTCTGAAAACAAAAAAGATTTTTTTCTTGGTTATATTTACCAAAAAATGATGCCATCAGAACAAAGAAAATATCTTGTTTTCATATTAGTTGGCAGAAATAAAATATTTTGTTTAGCTGAATTTTACTCTGCATATATCTTTTTTAAATATTACATCAAGGTTCCAACAAACTTGTATTTATCAATTAAGCTTGTTGTAATAACACATTATAAATTTTAGTCCCTATTATTTTCTTAATTTTGATTAAGATACATTCTTAGTTACCAGAACTAACTTTTCTTTTCAAGTTATATTATTCTTCATATTTATAACTAACGGCATCAACACAGACTTGATGCCCTTGCCCGGTGGGTGACATGTGACATCATTCTAGCCAGGACTGTCAGGAGGTTATGTTTATGTTAGGGTGCTTTTGCCATTCCGTGTCTATTTTTTCGTGTTTTTAAGGCAATAATTGGCCATTTTAATGGCCGTGCCCGTGTGGAAAATGGATGTGACAATATTTGGAGTAATTTATTTGTGTTAATTGTCTTTCTTGTGTACGTTCTTATTGGCAGAAGGAAATTAAATCATAAGTAAGTAAACATTTTAATTTTTATCATTGCAGTTGTACATTAGAAAGTTTAAATGAGATTTTTATAAAGCATGGCAAGGTGACCCGATGACAAATAACTTAAAAATATTTTTTTTGTTTTTGTTCTATGTTCCATTTCTATAAAAGAACGTCATATTGATGATTTTTTAATCTGACCAAGTACAACACATTTATATAGCTTATATTTTAAATTGAAAGCCCAGGGGATATTTTTTGTTTTTTAATAATTGCAGTTGCAGATAAGAAAATTTAAATAAGAACAATCTTCTATAAGCAATTGAACAACCCAAAAGGTTGAGTAAAATAAGTTAAAAATCTAGTGTTTCTGTTTTGTATTGCATAAGTATGTATTATAAAGAACATGAGAGAACAAGGACATTGGAAATAATTTTTTTTAAAGAAACCATAATATCCCTGATAATGTATTCCAATTATTTTACGCATACCTAATAGAGTAGTAATACCAAGGCATTTTTTTATTTAAATGGGAATCTAGGAAGGAATATTTTTCGTTACTAAGTATAAATTACATATGACATATTTTTTAGAAATGAAACAGACTTTTTTTAAAGTTATTTCTATCAAATCAACTTTCTAATTTTGCCATGCGTTATAAGCAGTTCATTCAAACTTTCTAATGTGCAACTGCAATGACAAAAATATAAAATTTTTACTTATTTATGATGCAACTTCTTTCTTACAATTAGAAAGTACAGAAAAAAGATAATAAACACAATGTTGTGACTACATAAGTAATTGTTACCATACGAAAATATCAAGTTTGGCCCAAATAAATTATTGCTTTGGCAATTTTTGTAGATTGCATCATTAACAAAAACACTATTGCCTTGAAAAAAAATTTTCAATTATCCATATTTACACATTAGTTGTGACAACTAATTTTAAAAGCGGGAGTACCATATAAATTTAGTTGTCCGTATATAAAATTTCATTGTGACAACTAAAATTTGTGGGTTGGGTTGGTCAATGTTATTAATTAGTTCAACAGTTCAATAACGACAAATTTTTTTTGGTTGTAAAAACCCATTTTTGGGTTGAGTCCGATTTCACGAAAATAAATAGTTGTCAGAACCAAATTTTAGTAATCCATACCATGTTATTTTTAAGAGTGTATTTAATGTTTTTATAAAAAAAAGTCAAATACTCCTGATGGGATTTGAACCTGTGACCTTGCGATCTGTAGGCTAGAGCTCTAGTCTCTACGCTTTCGCTACCGATAAAGATTTGTTGTTTAATACATGACACTCTCTCCAGCGCGATTTTGTTTTTTCTGGTAATAGATTTTCCAGTATATTATTAACATTTTTTATAACTCTTGCAGATTGCGTATTTTCACACTCTAATTCTGAATCACTCGACAAACACATAAATAAGTTAAACACTTTACAATTACTGCTTTCTAAAATTTGTTCTTTTTAATAAATAAGGATGGTCTGTCAAATTGGCCACATATCGCTTCTTCTCCAGAATAGTGACACAATCCAAAATGACGTAATTATCAAAACTTGCCAATAATGATCAAAAATTGCCAATTATTATTTATTTACAATTTAAACATTTTTAAAATCGCTCTCCTGAAAAATATTTTTTTTGGATTCTGTCACTATTCTGGAGAAGGAGCGATATGTTTTAATTGAATAGTGTGCAAAATATTTCAACACTAGTGTTAAAATATTTTTTTTTCAACACGCGTGATATACGGCGCTTTCTAGCTAAATTAACCGTGCTTTTTTTCCCATTTTCATAGGTGGTCATAGGAAAATTTCTTTTCTTGATGTTACCATGAATATACTAAGATTTTGTAAATTTTTTATAACTTGTACAATTTTGACAGAATACTATGAATATAACAAGGTCGTCATAATATTTTCTTAGCTGTTTTATACGGCACGCTATAAACTTCAAACTTAAACTGCTTAATAAACTTTATATTTACCAGCAGGTTGATATTAATTACTACTAATAATCATTAAAATTAATGCCTCTTTGGTGTTTATTTCGAAAGTTATTAAATCAATATAATAAGGTGCGGAGGAACTTTATCGATATTTGCCGAGTAAATAAAGGTTTATTATGGAGTTTAAAAGCGTACAGACAGAATACGTGGCTACAAAGAATGTTATGGAGTTAACGCATTATATTTAAATAGAAGATTCCTTGGGTGTTCTTCTATATCCCCACTTTTTTTTTTCGACCGTCTGAAATAAGCTCTAATCAGTGGCGTGCAATAAAACAAACAGAAACAATTTATTTTTATATATTATTTTATCCGTGTAATCCAACTTTGGTAATTTATCTCTACAATAATATAATAAATAATAATATGGGATAGAAAAGTGAATCTAATATCATTTCCACGAACGCATTCCTTGCTTATTTATGTCATAAACTAGATCCCTATATAAGCATTCCGTAAGACCGTTCTAAAAGCAAAGATCTCGCTGTACATTAGCGTCTTATGCAAAAGCAAAAGCACCGCTTTTGTACGAGTGGAAGCAAGCGAGAGAGCCGGCAGGCCGTTGGGTAGCAAGAGATGTAACAAATAAACCCGTCGCAACCTTCGACCTTCCTTCATCTATTAGCCCGCGCTAAGAAAGCACGCGTTTGGTAAGTGCATTGGTGCCAATCTTCAAGTTTTATCGTAGTATGGAAAAAATTCGCTTTCTCAATATAAAATATGAACACGCCCCTATAAGTTTTATTATTAATTAGTTGAGTTAAGATATTTTTAAGGGGATAACAGATAAGGTATCGTAAATTAAGAAGCACTTTTGTGACAATTAAAATAATTTTTGCTGATAGGTTCATAATATTTAATAATCAGTAAGCTTATAATATTTCAAATTTTTGGAAACATTGCTATCAGGATGGATTTTTAATTTATAATTAGTGTTTTCGGCCTTTTGCTAGACTTCGCGCCGTCGGGTTTTGGGAAAAAATAAAAATGGAGGCGTTAATTGTTATTATTCCGGCTAGCAGCGCGTCTGCCGAACGATCCTTTTCCAAATTAAAAAGAATTCATACCTATTCACAAAACACACAGGAAGAGACATGCTTATTAACACTAATTTCTCTGGAGAGCGAGGATTTAAAACGCAAAAACAATTTTTATGACGATGTTTTAAATGAATTTTTACTTAAAGACCGCCGTGTTATCCTCCTTTACAAATAATGTCGTTTTTATTCTTCTGCCCGTGTTTTTTTCACAAACTCAAAAACAAGGACATTTTGTGACAAAATTTGAAATTTAGATGCTTGAATGCTACGGAAGGGAAATTTTTGTCTTAAATGCAATTTTTGCCTACCCTGACAAAACAGCATTGCACGCAACTGTCTCTAATGTGCAGCAAGACATATCCTTCTTAAATGAGAAAGATAGAAAACAATATTAATTTTTTTATAACAAAATTTATATATTATTTAATATTACAAAATTCAAATGAAATATGTAAACTAGAAACCGAAAATCTATAGCTCGGTTTATGGCTTAGTTTGGGATCAAACTTAGAAACCGTTCTAAAACGTTAATGTTTTGGTTGTATTTCAAACCGGTTCGTAACTTTTCTCAACATATTATTGCAGTTCGAGCTTCTCGAATACACTAAACAAGTTGGTGTAATTAAATTTTTAATTCGATATTTCGTTTTGTTCAAGACCATCATCAACTTTGCTTTTTTAAATAGTCATGGATTTTTTTAAATATTTTTAAATTCCCCTCCTTCTTTAAATTTCAATGATGAGTTGAGTGAGTTCAATGAGTATTAATAACACGTTTTGATCTTATGATCTTATGAATACGCGAAAATTAGGTTTTACCTAATTATCTTCGGAAACATTTGAAGTTTTTGAAATTTGAAAAGACAGAATTTAGTAGGGCGCAATTTTTTTTCTTTTTTAACCATATCTGTATCTTTTATAGTTTACAAGATCCTTGTAGAGTGCACAATTTTGGGGACACACTGTAAAAGTCAAGCACTAAAAAAATACTAGATCTAGGTATATATTAGGCATACAATTTTGAAAAAACAAACAAATGATTTCCCATGGAATTTCTTGCTGGGCATGTTATATTGTCAGATAAGTTTTTTCGTTTAGTTTTTGTACATTTAAAATAAAATGACGTGTTCTACTTTATACTAGAATTTTTCAAAAAAAAATAACAATAGTAACAGATTTATAATGGGTGCACCAGTACTGCACCCACTCGAGAAAGAAGTTGATGCAATTATTAGCTGCAAAAACTTCAATTATGCAGAAAGTTGCTTTAAATTATTAAATCCTGTATAACCTTAGAACTAGTTAGCAATCCCCCCCCCCCCCCCCGCATTTTACTATTACCCCTTCTTGTGTACGGACCACCACAGGTCGAGGTTAAATAATTTAGCAGAAGCTTAAAATTTCAGGAGCCAGTTAAGCCTAAAAGTTCACTGAATTATCGTGTAGCTTTATCCCTGAAACGGTCGGTCGCTAAAAATTTGCCCTGTTGGATGAGCACTTAATTTTCTATTTTCGGTCATATGGAGGATTATTTAGATCAGATAAGATTCTGTAGAAACAAATAAAAATGAAATCTATCTCAAAGATCCAAATGGATAAATAAACAAATCGTTATAAATACAGGGTGATTCCGAAGTTGATACTTCTTTTTTAGCTGTGTATAGAAGGCATTAAAATAAAGAACATTTTTAAATACCTTTTTTCAAAAAACTTAAAAATAGGCGAGATACAAAAGTAAAAAATCTAAGTGCGGTCCTGGTCATCAAAACGTCGCCCGCTATACTTTATGTTACTTTTTTTATGTCTTATTAGCAATCCGCTGCGGTGTGTTTTTCTGAAGCAAGTTAATTTTAAATTGGTGACACGTGAAAAGGGTAAAATTTGAAAACAATGAACTAGTAGATATAGTGCTAATTTAGGGTAAGTGTCGTCAAAGTGCGGCTGCTGCTTCGAGATTATACACAGAACGCTTTCCCTTGCGGGCTCATCCTATACCCAGAAGTTTTCTTAATGTTATTCAACGGGCAAGTTAGGCAGAACCGTATTTGATGCATAGTGCAATAAATGAATGTAAGTACCTTATTTCTCAGTTTTTTCAAAAAGGGTATTTGAAATTGTTGTTTATTTTAATACCTTCTATACACAGCAAAAAAAGAAGTATCAACTTAGGAATTACCCTGTATAATCATGTTATAGAAGGGGTTGGGACACAATTGAGAAAAAAATTTGTGTCTTTCCATACGTTTCGGTATAATTTTAAATCTTCATCAGGGCTTTGTGGGGACAAGGGCCCAAGTGATTATTGGCATTCATAGTTGATTTATTAAAATCATATTTTTAACCTATCAACAATGTATTTAGTATTATTTAACTATAGAAAACTACGAATGCCACAACATTTTTCACAAAAATAATGTGTGAGTCGGTTTGTAGGTTAGGGATAATGATGTTTCTTGAATGACAGAAGAGTTTTAGACTTGCATTGTCTTTATTTGTTTATAATCACTACTTTTCAACTGGTAAGTATCTCCAGTGAATAGTATTCAAAACAAATAGTGCAGTTGTTTATTATTAATAATTTCCTTTTAGTGTACCTGGTTTTTAAATTATTGACAAGGTAAAAGTATAGCGTAGTAACATTGGCAACGGACGGAGATAATTAATTGACAAGTGCTGATGACAGGGGACGACGATAAGACGTAAAGTAAAGACAATTAATACGAATAAAGACAATGCAGGGGCTTTTAGGACTTTATGGTAAAGACGGGCGATTGTTGACCGAGACGCGATCCATAATTTGCTGCAAAAAAGACGTAAAATTAGTCATTCAAGGTGTCAGCTGAGATTTTAAAACATACTTGTCAAATGACTGTCCACTGCAATAATATTTAAGATTGAAATTTAAAAACGTGGTCTTGTCAAGAAGTATAAGACTCCCTGAATTTCGCAATAATTTTGATTTTATTGGAGAGCTTAGCTAAAGTAGAACACATGCAAGTAAACAAATTATTGGATAAAGCATGTTTTGTACCAAAAACAATCACCAATAAGTTATTAAAATTAATGACATTTTATAAAAAGAGCTATGCAAAAACTCATCAATTTTGAAAACTTTGATATATGTCGGGTTACACTAAGAATTTTTATAATATATATTTAACCGGCAAGTTTGACTGTGACATAAATGACTTTGACAGGCATTTTATACTCATATTCCAGCCAGTATAATTGTAAGAAAATTATTTCTGTCAATGTTACATCTGTCACAGTCAAACTTACCGGTTAAATAATTATTATTAAAATTCTTTATGCCCGACAATAGTGTTGTTATACTTATTTTATATGATTAACATATTTAGCGAATTATCGTAACCGATAACGTTTAACAGTTCAAACCTTGAGTCCATTACATATTAGCTAACCACGAATTAACTGCTCATTTTTTTATAACCAACTAAATATATTTGAGAACAGTATTTCTCCAATTTTGTTTATTAAATCAGAATTTTTTAATTTAAAATGTGCCTCATCCAACAATTTGTTTACCCTAATATGCTTATTTTAACATAACTTTTCCAATAAAATTAAAATTGTCACCGAATTCTGAGAGACTTACATCGTACAAGAACCCCAAAAGATGTTAAATAGTTAATGTTCATCCATTTATTTTTTAGTACCTATTATTAAATACCTAAACAAAGTATCCGGAGCTCATTTTATTTATTAAAACCAATAGACAACAACTGCAACTCCTACAATAATTTCTTATTTGTAAGTTATTTTTTATTCAGAATTTTAATAATAAATCCAAATAAGTGCAACATCAAATGTTAGGATTCGAATGGACTTTTAAGGAGTCGAATAAAGAAATGTGTTTCTCTATGATATCCGAGGAGCAGCGGTGGTGACAGGGGTGGGCCAGGGTGGGCACCGGCTCACCCTAAAAACATGGGTGCCCACTCTAGTTCACCCAAAATTGAGGGATTCGGTTTTGTAATGGAATATGATTATGAAATTTGTGATGAGGAAGGAGTGGGTGTTTTAGAAGGATGAGAGAACGATGATGACTTTTTTTTTAGAAGTCATTTTCGATTTGGGTAATGCCCACCCTAAAATCATCGGGACCACTTGTCCACTGCCAAGGAGTCGCCCATTAAAGTAATTTCAAAAATACCGTATCAATTGCCAACAGGATTATTTTTTCTAAGAAATATCGTTGCAACATAATAAGTGACGCGAGTGTGACTTAGAGTTAAGAAAGATTAGTTAATAAATGAAATATCAAAACGTGTTTTTTATCCGATTGTGTCAAAAAATGACGTTTTATAGAAATTTGGACGAAAAGGTAACCTTTTTAATAAGGTATTGATTATTGCGCTGGTAGCTAGGCAACCTTTATCGTTCTAGTCCGAAAAACATTTTGTCGGACACTAAAATATTTTCAACAGTTTATTTTATTCATTTATTTACAATATTTATATTAAATGTACAATTAGAACAATTTTGAACAAAAACGGGGTGATGTAAATTTGATTTTGAGGATGTGTTATTATTTTTGGTCTCCGTTATGATATTATTCTCCAATGTTGAACTCGATTGGGAGACGGATTGCGACACCTGAGTCGAGACTGACTGCAGGTCAGATTGTGGAATGTTGAATATTTTCTTGGTCAGCTCTAACTTATTACTTAAGGAATCATCTATGTAGCCCTCGGCTACTCCCGAAGACTTCCAGCCTCCATGCCGTTTTAGAGATGTTATGTCTGCTCCCGCATCTACAAGTAATGTGGCCGATGTTCTTCTGAAACAATGTCCCGTGAATTCCTTGGCATTCGGCAGTTTTAAGTAAGATGCTATTTCCTGAGGTATAGAGCCAAATTTGTGTATACCGACAACTTGCTTACGGCATTTTCCATTGCGATAAGATACAAAAAATCGCCCATCACTCATATTTGTTGGACGTAAAGCCAGATAATTTCTATAATACTTTAGATATTCTCCAGTCACCGTAAAAGATCTCGGTTTGTTTGTTGTATTATAGGGAATTTTTATTAACAAAGCCGTTCCTAAATCTTGTATGTCATCAATTTTCATATGAGCCAGTTCTTCTCGACGACATGCGCCCGCGATTCCAAAAATAAAAGCAACCTGTAATTAAGAAAATTGTTAGTCAGAAATTTAAAATACTATTATATAGTTACATTTACCTTCAACATTAAGTATTTGTCATCTGGAGCATGGCAAAGGAATTTGTGAACCTCTTCTCTAGTTAGGATCCTTGATTTCTTTGGACAATATCCAACACTTTTTAGTTTCAACAATGCTCGTAATCTTATGTATTTAGATATATTAATATTTTGTTTTACATTTACCACTGCACGTAGCATAGAATACTGCGACCACAGAGTAGATGACTTCATAATTTTCGATAATTCCGCCATATAGACCAAGAAGACGTTTTCGGAGAACGACTGTATATTTTTTTCTTGCCGGTAATCCATAAATTTTTTATAAGCTCTTTCATATATTTCCTTAGATTTTTGTGGCAACAAATGTAACATTACTTCCTTGGCAGTTTCTTAAATGTCAGGTGGTGTACCTTCTATAAAATCATCGTCTATTTCCATTTTTAATTGTGTTTTTCAGGTTTTAAAACTAGCAGAACACGAAAGATTAGTTAAAACTATCGCCTGATTGATAAAACGTCAGTTGATAATATTAATTTAATTATTTGTTAGATCCATGGATACGCATATTACAGGTTTCATTGTTCAAACATTCAAGGGACAAAAAATTACAATGCAAGATAAAATATATTGGTTTTCTTAATTTTTACATTATTTTATAATCCGAGCAAAAACACAATCGGATAAAAAATAACGTATGTTATACGGACGAAAAATGTATTTCAGACTATGCGGGTTACTGGCCTCGGCTTTGCCTCGTCCAGTAATCTCCCGCAATACGTCCGAAATACTGCATTTTTCGTCCTTGTAACATAATATACTATTGTTTCATCGCAAGATAGAAAAGTTTTTAGTCCCTTTCGTAACATAGAAGGCCTGGCAATGAACCTTTATGAAATCAATAAAAAGTTTACCAATATAATTTATTACAGCTTCACAAACAAATCGATATTAAAAATTATTTTATCTAAATAGTCTAATACAATATTAATCAAACAACTTTCATAATAACGAAAACTCCTGAAAATATTTTAAAAGTAAAACATAAACTTACCCGAAACGATTTCTTGTCAAAACAAAGCGCGCTTTTAAACAAATAATCCGCTTCAATTTTCTCCGATTTCACTTATAATTGTGTAAATTTCTAAGAGACTAAACTTTATTGTTTTAAACTCGATATTTTAGAACGTTTTAATACAGAATACAAATCTGCTGATGCTCTTCTATAAAAAGTGTTATTTTGCTGGTATCAAAAACAGTTATATTATTAAAAATAAGAACACAAAGTCTTCCTCCACTGTTATATTAAAGAAATATTTTAAGCAACTTCTCTACATGTTTCGAACGCAGAAGCGTTCATCTTCAGGAGAATAAATAAAAGAAGAAAAACCAGTAGATATCACCATAACTGAACAACACAATTGTAGGTTCGATGTAAAAATGAGTAGAACGGTGAGAAAACAGGTCAACACGTTGCATTGTGAGAAAGAAAAAGATGTGGGTTTGAGGCTTAAGGCACTGTGAAAAATTTAAAGGTAGAATGAAAAGTTTGTCATCTTTGTGTGAAGGAACTGTCGAACGATGACTGAAGTGAATGGGAAAAATCATTTAAGCAAAGGAAAATTGAACCATAGGCTGGAACAACGCTGTAACCGCCATAAAGTGTAAATGCGGTATTTCCGTGGAAGAACGTTGCATATGCCATAAATAATGTACCGACGCGATATGGACAACGCCGCACATTTTTTTGATGATTTCCCAGTATTTTTTCGATCAGTACAATTCGTTATTTCGTGAAACAACGTTGTATATGCCATCATTGTTGTGGGTTTCGCGCGTTTTTGACTACTTTGACCACTAAAATATATTGATTTTTATCAAAATATTAAGAGCCACGCTTAAAACTACATGTAATAGATTTCCTTTTCTGTTCATTTCTTTAATAAAAAATACTTTTTTATTTTCACTTGTACTTTATTTTTAATATAAAACAACGTTGTAACCGCCCTAGTTTCATAAAACAAGGTTGTAACCGACGTGGATATACAACGTTATTAAAATGAGGAAAATATGCTCGTATTCGTAATATCCTGCATGTGAACGAATCTGCAATACCTGTTATATAATTAGTTTATTTTAAGTAGTCATATTAGTCATATAATAACTTTACCTGATAAAGCAATAGATCATATTTCGTTTTTTTCAATTTCCCAACAAAATGATATTTGGCGGTTACAACGTTGTTCCAGCCTATGGTTCAATTGTTGGCTAGTCATTTGAGAAAATATGGAGAAGAAGTGGATGTAAGTGTGAGGAAGATGACTATTAAAAATTTATTAAAATGTGATCTTAACTAAATGTAAACCTCATGTTGGTTTACGAGTAAAAGTAGTAGAAATAGTGAATTTTAAAAAATGTATTAATTTTAAAAAGGTTTTTTAGAGAGAAAATGTTTTGAGCTCGACCGTAACCGCGTTCTTTTCTAAAAAAACTAATCTCTCTTTCGACGACATTTTGCGGTTTACTAGATCTCGCTGCAATTCGCAGGTTCAGAATAGATCACACCATCGTTAAAGGCATAATGTTTAAAATTTTATTTCGGTGCCTAAATTACACTATATTTGTTACATTTATGATCAATATACTATTCATAATATTAATATCCGTTATTTGAGCCGTCAAATATAGGATAACCATCTAGTATTGATACAAATTGAGTTATATAACGGACGTTATTAGGTAAATGACACGTAATAACCATACTTGAGGGTATTTAATTATTCAGAGTGATTATCATAGGGGTAATATTAAATTTGAGGTTTGGTCACACAGAAAAACCTGGACAGTATTTGTAATTAATGTTCGTTATTTACTTTAAAGTAATCGCAAATAATAATAATTAAAATAAATAAAAATTAAAGCAATAATTTCAAATTTAATATTCACGCAATATTGGACAGTTATAAAAATCATATTAAGAGTAAAAGTAATATTAATAATAATTTTAATAATATTAATAATAATCCATACTATCAATACTAACCCGAGCCAGTCCTTGAATCTCCTGAATATCTCTTCTGGCACAGGCCAATAATAATAGATAGAACAGTAGACCACAATCGTCCGGATATTCTTCTTATTGAAAAGACGACCAAGAAAGCTTTTTAATAGATATAGGTTGCCCACCAACACACAACCTCTCTAAAACCGAATCGGAGAAGAATACCAAGTACTCTAATTTGGCGATATGGATATGATGAAAAATTTCAAGCACAACTTGGAAAAACTTGGTGTCTCAGGTTATTTATACCAACAAATATAGAAAATCGTCATCCTCCAAACTTGCCATATAGTACGGGAGTTTCTAAACAGTACAGGTTGAGATAAATTTCTTCTCTGTACTGTAATCCCAGTAATACCAACCAAAGAGGAAGAAAAATATTAGGATTTTAATTTTACTAATTGATTTAAATAAAGGTATAGTGGTAATTATTGAAGAAATCTCAAAAATATTAAACGGATAATTATATAAAGGCATTCTATAGGAAAAAAAGTTGACTCAATACCAGTAGGTACCAGGTACACCATAGGTTTTGTTAATCCATATTTGAAGTATAATAAAACCTAAAAATATAAAAATGTTGAAGTTATGTTTGGGGTTTGGTATCATTTTTAATTATGTTGGTCATTGGTGTTGTGTATTTGTCACATTTAAGTACAAGCACAATTTCCTATTCTAAATTTCTTATATTTGTATTTATTTAATATCATGCAATGCAAGAATAGTAATAGGTTTAAAATAAAAATTATATTCTTTTAATGATTGTGATAGTTCTTTAAAAAATCTTTCAAAATTTATTTAAACTATTGTTAAGTTTCACATGGTTTACTTGATTTTAGTTTATATTTATCTTACTACCCTTATATCCAATTCTAAAGATTTTGTATATGAGCTCATGAAATATGCTGCGATTAATACTGTGGAAAATTAAATGTTACTTTACTTACCATCTGACTTAGGAAATGGGGTTCCCCTTAATTAGCAACTTTGTAAATTGGCAGGTGATTTCTTACCTATAAAAGAAGCAATATGTTAGTAACTTTTAGATTCATTAATTGTTTTAGGACATTCTTTCAAATATTAATCAATGTCGATGAAAATAGATACAGAATTTATTTTAATTATCAATGAACTTTTGCGCCAAGCAGACAATTCACTGGTTTTATAGAGGATATTCTACGGTAAGATAAGTTTATAAACACTTATTTGTAAAAAAAAAATCCTGGTAATAAATCAGTTACTTTGTAGACCTGGTACTGTCTTAAAATATTAGTTTCGTATAATGAACACAACACGTAAAAAGTTTTAATTTCATCATTATTTTAACTATACTACTAACTACTAACATTATTTAACTATCACGTCAATATATATTCAAGCTTAGTTAGAAACATGTCAGTGTATATTTACCAGTGGCTAGCAGTGCTAGAAGGTATAACAAGGATTAGATCGTTCTTAAAAATGTTATCTAGAATCTAGTCTTACTATAGATCCTCAAGTAATTGTGGAAAAATAATAATGTTAAGTAAACACTTTTTATTAAGAAAATACTATTCGTCATTTTGGTTCATTTTATTGCAAAATACCCTATGCGATTTTTGGTACGTATACAGTGCAATAGTATATTACATAACAAGTGATGAAAGTGATACTTTCCAAATGGGAAGATATTTAGCACGAGGCGTCAGCCGAGTGCGGAAATTCTCCGCGTTTTAGAATAATCACTTTCACACAAGTAATGTATACTATTTTTCCTACGGCTACAGAGAATTATTGAGAAAACCTTTGATTTGTAAAAAAAATATTTCAACACTAGTGTTGAAAAAAATATCAACACTAGTATTGAAATTAGCATACTTAGGACTATGTTCCACTTAATATCTGGTTTCATAGCTTGTCAATAGGCTTTTCCTTTATTTGTAGTTTAACTTTTTCATTTTTTCATATTTTATGTATATATCATAGAAAGATCTAATCCTGGATTAACTTCTAGATTAACCAAAATGAAAAATTTAAATTTAATCAAGGAAAGATGCAATAAACATAAATTTAAAAAATCCACCCAACAAGGAAGATTTCAATTCAAAATATCTAATTCTATAAATTATTTTGTTTTTATAAAAAAAAGTCAAATACTCTTGACGGGATTTGAACCTATAACCTTGCGATCTGTAGGCTAGAGCTCTATTCTCAACGCTATGGCTACTGATAAACATTTGTTGTTTAATGCATTACTCTATTCAGCGCGATTTGTTTTTTCTGGTAACAGATTTTCCAGTATATTATTAACATTTTTATAATTTCAGATGGCGTATTTTCACACTTTAATTCTGAATCACTCGACAAATACATGATAAATTAAACACTTTACAATTGCTGCTTTCTAAAATTTGTTCTTTTTAATAAATATGGGTGGTTTGTCAAATTGGCACTATATGTTTAAATTAAATAGTGTTCCTTGTCTTTTAATTCTAGAGTGAAAATTTTTTTTTTCAACACGCGTATCATATTCGGCGCTTCGAGCCAAGTTGATCGTGCTTTTTTCTCATTTTCATAGGTGGTTGTAAGAAAAAGTATTTCCTTGAAAACTTAAGATATAGACTTTGTTTAACTTGGAACATTAAGGAAGCAATAAAAATTTTACTATGTTTACAAGTAAATGCATTCAGAAATCCTATAAGTTGTATTCAATAACCAACTAAAACTTAACTACTCTCCTCCACCTACTTCTTCTTCTTCTCCTGCTTCTTCTCTTCCTCCTCCTCCTTCTCCTCCTTCCTTTTCTCCTCCTCCTCCTTCTCCTTTTTTTCCTTCTCCTTCCTGCCATTTTGATTCCATCATCTCCAAATCTTTTGGATTTAAACAGATCTTATAAAAGGATGTTTGGTTTAATGATGATTTCAATTAACTATGTTTTTACTGATTTAATTTTAAAACACATAATACCAATACAAAGAGAACCTATTAAACCAGCGTGTTATTTTATAGTAAAAATTTGATAATATTTTTACCTGGTTACAGGCACTTACACACTTACCTGTCAGCAGGGCGATATATTTCCCTTTCAATTAATTTTAAAATTGCCAATAACCTGGGGATCTGCATGGCACACGAAAGGACGACTATAAACTTACCAACTTAAGTTATTAAAGACAAAAATAAACTAAAATTATTGGTACTTAACCTTAGGACATTTTAAGTTACTCTAAACAAAATACTAAAGGGTACGGTTGATAATAGACCCTTACCGAAATTTAATTCATACTGAAAATCATAATTACAAGTTGGGATAGGCAACAGTATTACGAACTAGCTAAAGTTCGAAAATTTCAATAAGCGGAGAGTTGGAACTTGCATAAAATTAATTACAGTCATATACACACTGGCTAACTTGATTAAATCAACTAAATGAGTAACGGTTACCAATTGCGGCTGTTTGGGACACTATAACAGTTTGATGGTTCATTGATGTGCAAGGGCAAGAAACCATTTTAGATCTATTATGAATGCTGTAAAATCGACCCCCAAAGTTGCAGTACAATTTATGGGAAATAATTATACAGGGTGTCCGGTAACTTATGGGCCATAGAGCAACTGGAGATAGTAGATATAAAAATATGTCTTTTGAGCTAAATTTGCCCAAGTAAAATGTTAGAGGTTAAAGAGATACAGGGTGTTGAAAGTGAAAATTAATTTTCGAAAAATGATGATAATTTTGAAACGGTTTAAGATATCGAATTCAAAACCGGTATAACTAGGTTTTCGAGAGTGAGAAATTCGAATTTGGTGTTCATTTCAAGATACTCCCTAGAGGGCGCTTGCTACGTGCTTCATGTTGAACTAATTCATCCATATTTTTTTTAACCGTGCAGTTACTAGTATTAATCTACTTTAAACTATAAAAGAACCTACCTTTTTACCTTTACCTTTTTATCTCAAGCCGTTACCCAAATTCTAGGACTGATAAAAAGGCAGAAAAAAAAACAAAATGAAAATATTGGAAACTATTAAGAATTTGTTTTAATTCACTTTAGTAAATATTGAAAGTGTCCACCGTTTACTTCAATACATTTTCTTAAGCTTTTTAACAAATGACGTCTCACATTCAGGAAGATATTTTGATTATCTCCTATAACAATGGCGGCTTCTTGAATTTTTTGTTCAAGTTCTTTCTTTTGTATTGGATTCATCACCATATACCAAATCCTTCATGTGACCCCACAGATAAAAATCTAACAGGTTAATATCTGGGCTACGCGGTGGCCAAGGAAATTCGCCACCGCGACCAATCCACCGATGTGGAAAACGCTGATTTAAATGATTTCGAACAGGAACTGCAAAGTGTGCTGGGGCACCATCTTGCATGTACCATATATTGTGTCTTATGTTCAGAGGTATATCATCCAGAAGGTAAAGTAAATCGTTTTTTAAAAACTGCAAATATTGTTCTCCATTAAGTCTCTGCGGAACCTGATATGGGCCGATCAAGAAATGGTCGATAATGCCGCACCAAATATTTATCAAAAACTCGTGCTGAAAATGTCTTTCTTTGGGTAGTCGTGGATTTTGCAAAGCATAGTGATGATTATTTCTCCAGTTAAAAATTCCGCGTCTTGTGAAAGTTGCCTCGTCAGTAAATAATATTTTTCTCAGGAACATGGGATCTTCGTTATTCTTATTTAGTAGATTTTGACAGAATTCTGATCTGACTGGCAAATCTCCTGGCAGTAAATTTTGAGCGGGCGTGAAATGGTAGGGAAATAAATTTTCTGCATTGATGACTTCTGATACGGTCGATTTACCTATTCCCGTAGAAGCTTCCAAACGCCTAGTGCTTAATTCAGGATTCAGATGTCTTCTTCTTGTTCGACCGTTATAGTTTTCGGTCGTCCACCAGGATTTTTTACATAAAACGAACCTGTTTCACCCAACTGATTGAATATTCTTTGAAATATTTTTCTGTCTGGAATGATTCTGGTTGGGTAGAGTTCTACATACCTTCTAAGTGCAGCACGACTATTATAATTCTCTTGTGCATAAACGCAGACCATATCATGTAAATCACGGTTAGAAAACTTATTAAGCCTGAGCATTTTTATTGAAAAGATTACAGTACTTGGATATTGCAAAAACTTTTTATTTACGTACCTTTGACGGGAAAAAGTAGAAAATAATGACAGTTTTCACCGCAACAAATTTTGTCAAAATGCAAAGCACACTTTGTGAATTAAATATTTCTGAGGAATCAACCGAATGTGCACTGGAACATTCAGACGCTAGAATCTGGGTAACGGCTTGAGATATCGAGATCGACCAAGAGTACCTTTTTTACGTAAAAAGGTAGGTTCTTTTATAGTTTAAAGTATAAATACTAGTAACTGCACGGTTAAAAAAAATATGGATGAATTAGTTCAACATGAAGCACGTAGCAAGCACCCTCTAGGGAGTATCTTTAAATTAACACCAAATTCGAATTTCTCACTCTCTAAAACCTAGTTATACCGATTTTGAATTCGATATCTTAAACCGTTTTAAAATTATCATTTTTCGAAAATTAATTTTCACTTTCAACACCCTGTATCTCTTTAACCTCTAACATTTTACTTGGGCAAATTTGGCTCAAAAGACATATTTTTATATCTACTATCTCCAGTTGCTCTATGGCCCATAAGTTACCGGACACCCTGTATAAAAAAAATGTTTGTTAGTAATAGATTAATTGAATATACATGGTGCTATAAATTTAAAACATTATATTTAACAAAGTACCAGACGTTTAGTGTCCGTAATAATAACATAAAAGGAAAGGTTAGCGCAAGCGGACAAAATGATGTATTTATCTTTTGCATTAAAGTACACAGGGACGCCAAAATAATGGCTTTTCTGGGGCACAGGTAGATAATGACAGCTGTTTCATCCTTATCGCGACTCATCTGAAAGACCTGTAAGCAACTACACAGAAACAGCAAAAATCGGTTTTTAAGATTTGCTTAAGAAATAAATAAGTCTACAGAATGTTTTGAGCAAAGACAAAAGTGCCTAACACAAAAGATAAAAGTTGCTCGATAGACAAGAAGATGAACCGGAGTCGAAACTTAACAGATTTTCGAACCAAAGAATACTTTTGCTTCTTTGAGTTCCAAGACTTTTGCTTTTGAACAAAAGGAAAACGCGCCACAAATTCGTGGAGATTTGCGAAATTTCAAAAGTGCTTTTGCTCTTAACAACGATATTTGGAGTGTATTATGTATGCTTTCGACCTTCCCGGTCTCATCAGTTAGGCGAAGAAGCCTAAGAGCTAATTTGATTGTAAATAAATAAGAGGTTAAAATAAAGTATCGCCGTTTGTAGAAATCAACTACAATGCAGAAGACAAAGCCATCGAAGGTGAAATCATAGAATTAAAAAGAACCAAGACAAGGTAGGTGTCACAATGTAATGAATTACGTCACTGTTCCAACATTGACAATCAAAAATGTAGACACCGCACCGATTTGGTAAAGAATATTAGTTCAGTGTCACTATTAATATTAATACGGCAGTGCAAATTATCGGGGTCAATGACCGGCTTTGGAGGAATGTGCTCCATGCAGCGATAATATATTGCCATTGTACATTAACTTGATTTAATCAAGCTGAGCGACCATGTGGCTGAAGTTAGAAACGGATTCAGAAACGATTCTACCAACGAGTTCCCAATATTGGGAGATATAAGATATAATTGAAAAAATACGTTTTTCTTACATGTTGTATAGTCAGCTGGCCCAGACAGTAAAAATTATTTGTGATATACATACGAGGGTTTGTTCTGAAAATTGGTCAGGCTGCCAGGGGCTGCAGGGATGGATAACTTATTAAAATTAATAAATTATCAAAATTGGTCCCAAGAAAGAGTAAACGATTTTTGTAGACCGTTAGATTTTGATATGAGGTAAGAATCAATATTAACAAAGTTTTTATACACCAGAAATGAAAAAAGTCAGGGGCGGCGGGGGTGAAATTGATTTATTAAAGTTACCATTGGGAATAATAAATAGTAAACGAATTTGGTACACCACTAGATTTTGCCAAAACATAAGGTTTATAACTATAAAAGTTTCTATATACCAGAAACGAAAAAAGTCAGGGGCGGCGGGGGTGAAATTGATTAATTAAAGTTACCATTGGGAATAATAAATAGTAAACGAATTTGGTACACCACTAGATTTTGCCAAAACATAAGGTTTATAACTATAAAAGTTTCTATATACCAGAAACGAAAAAAGTCAGGGGCGGCGGGGGTGAAATTGATTAATTAAAGTTACCATTGGGAATAATAAATAGTAAACGAATTTGGTACACCACTAGATTTTGCCAAAACATAAGGTTTATAACTTTAAAAGTTTTTATATACCAGAAACGGAAAAAGTCAGGGGCGGCGGGGGTGAAATTGATTTATTAAAGTTACCATTGGGAATAATAAATAGTAAACAAATTTGGTACACCACTAGATTTTGCCAAAATATAAGGTTTACAACTAAAAAAGTTATTATATACCAGAAACAGAAAAAGTCAGGGCCGGCGGGGGTGAAATTGATTTATTAAAGATACCATTGGGAATAATAAATAGTAAACGAGTTTGGTACACCACTAGATTTTGCCAAAACATAAGGTTTATAACTTTAAAAGTTTTTATATACCAGAAACGGAAAAAGTCAGGGGCGGCGGGGGTGAAATTGATTAATTAAAGTTACCATTGGGAATAATAAATAGTAAACGAGTTTGGTACACCACTAGATTTTGCCAAAACATAAAGTTTATAACTTTAAAAGTTTTTATATACCAGAAACGGAAAAAGTCAGGGGCGGCGGGGGGTGAAATTGATTTATTAAAGATACCATTGGGAATAATAAATAGTAAACGAGTTTGGTACACCACTAGATTTTGCCAAAACATAAGGTTTATAACTTTAAAAGTTTTTATATACCAGAAACGGAAAAAGTCAGGGGCGGCGGGGGTGAAATTGATTTATTAAGGTTACCATTGGGAATAATAAATAGTAAACGAATTTGGTACACCACTAGATTTTGCCAAAACATAAAGTTTATAACTTTAAAAGTTTTTATATACCAGAAACGGAAAAAGTCAGGGGCGGCGGGGGTGAAATTGATTTATTAAAGATACCATTGGGAATAATAAATAGTAAACGAGTTTGGTACACCACTAGATTTTGCCAAAACATAAGGTTTATAACTTTAAAAGTTTTTATATACCAGAAACGGAAAAAGTCAGGGGCGGCGGGGGTGAAATTGATTTATTAAGGTTACCATTGGGAATAATAAATAGTAAACGAATTTGGTACACCACTAGATTTTGCCAAAACATAAGGTTTATAACTATAAAAGTTTCTATATACCAGAAACGGAAAAAGTCAGGGGCGGCGGGGGTGAAATTTATTAATTAAAGTTACCATTGGGAATAATAAATAGTAAACGAATTTGGTACACCACTAGATTTTGCCAAAATATAAGGTTTACAACTAAAAAAGCGATTATATACCAGAAACAGAAAAAGTCAGGGGCGGCGGGGGTGAAATTGATTTATTAAAGATACCATTGGGAATAATAAATAGTAAACGAGTTTGGTACACCACTAGATTTTGCCAAAACATAAGGTTTACAACTAAAAAAGTTATTATATACCAGAAACAGAAAAAGTCAGGGGCGGCGGGGGTGAAATTTATTAATTAAAGTTACCATTGGGAATAATAAATAGTAAACGAATTTGGTACACCACTAGATTTTGCCAAAATATAAGGTTTACAACTAAAAAAGTTATTATATACCAGAAACGGAAAAAGTCAGGGGCGGCGGGGGTGAAATTGATTTATTAAAGTTACCATTGGGAGTAATAAATAGTAAAAGAGTTTGGTACACCACTAGATTTTGCCAAAACATAAGGTTTACAACTAAAAAAGTTATTATATACCAGAAACAGAAAAAGTCAGGGGCGGCGGGGGTGAAATTTATTAATTAAAGTTACCATTGGGAATAATAAATAGTAAACGAATTTGGTACACCACTAGATTTTGCCAAAATATAAGGTTTACAACTAAAAAAGTTATTATATACCAGAAACGGAAAAAGTCAGGGGCGGCGGGGGTGAAATTGATTTATTAAAGATACCATTGGGAATAATAAATAGTAAACGAGTTTGGTACACCACTAGATTTTGCCAAAACATAAGGTTTACAACTAAAAAAGTTATTATATACCAGAAACAGAAAAAGTCAGGGGCGGCGGGGGTGAAATTTATTAATTAAAGTTACCATTGGGAATAATAAATAGTAAACGAATTTGGTACACCACTAGATTTTGCCAAAATATAAGGTTTACAACTAAAAAAGTTATTATATACCAGAAACGAAAAAAGTCAGGGGCGGCGGGGGTGAAATTGATTTATTAAAGTTACCATTGGGAGTAATAAATAGTAAACGAGTTTGGTACACCACTAGATTTTGCCAAAACATAAAGTTTATAACTTTAAAAGTTTTTATATACCAGAAACGGAAAAAGTCAGGGGCGGCGGGGGTGAAATTGATTTATTAAAGATACCATTGGGAATAATAAATAGTAAACGAGTTTGGTACACCACTAGATTTTGCCAAAACATAAGGTTTACAACTAAAAAAGTTATTATATACCAGAAACAGAAAAAGTCAGGGGCGGCGGGGGTGAAATTTATTAATTAAAGTTACCATTGGGAATAATAAATAGTAAACGAATTTGGTACACCACTAGATTTTGCCAAAATATAAGGTTTACAACTAAAAAAGCGATTATATACCAGAAACAGAAAAAGTCAGGGGCGGCGGGGGTGAAATTGATTTATTAAAGATACCATTGGGAATAATAAATAGTAAACGAGTTTGGTACACCACTAGATTTTGCCAAAACATAAGGTTTACAACTAAAAAAGTTATTATATACCAGAAACAGAAAAAGTCAGGGGCGGCGGGGGTGAAATTGATTTATTAAAGTTACCATTGGGAATAATAAATAGTAAACGAATTTGGTACACCACTAGATTTTGCCAAAATATAAGGTTTACAACTAAAAAAGTTATTATATACCAGAAACAGAAAAAGTCAGGGGCGGCGGGGGTGAAATTGATTTATTAAAGATACCATTGGGAATAATAAATAGTAAACGAGTTTGGTACACCACTAGATTTTGCCAAAACATAAGGTTTATAACTTTAAAAGTTTTTATATACCAGAAACGGAAAAAGTCAGGGGCGGCGGGGGTGAAATTGATTAATTAAAGTTACCATTGGGAATAATAAATAGTAAACGAATTTGGTACACCACTAGATTTTGCCAAAACATAAGGTTTATAACTATAAAAGTTTCTATGAACCAGAAACGGAAAAAGTCAGGGGCGGCGGGGGTGAAATTGATTTATTAAAGTTACCATTGGGAGTAATAAATAGTAAACGAGTTTGGTACACCACTAGATTTTGCCAAAACATAAGGTTTATAACTTAAAAAGTTTCTATATATCAGAACCTTATGTTTTGGCAAAATCTAGTGGTGTACCAAACTCGTTTACTATTTATTATTCCCAATGGTAACTTTAATTAATCAATTTCACCCCTGCCGCCCCTGACTTTTTTCGTTTCTGGTATATAGAAACTTTTATAGTTATAAACCTTATGTTTTGGCAAAATCTAGTGGTGTACCAAATTCGTTTACTATTTATTATTCCCAATGGTAACCTTAATAAATCAATTTCACCCCCGCCGCCCCTGACTTTTTCCGTTTCTGGTATATAAAAACTTTTAAAGTTATAAACCTTATGTTTTGGCAAAATCTAGTGGTGTACCAAACTCGTTTACTATTTATTATTCCCAATGGTATCTTTAATAAATCAATTTCACCCCCGCCGCCCCTGACTTTTTCTGTTTCTGGTATATAATAACTTTTTTAGTTGTAAACCTTATATTTTGGCAAAATCTAGTGGTGTACCAAATTCGTTTACTATTTATTATTCCCAATGGTAACTTTAATTAATGAATTTCACCCCTGCCGCCCCTGACTTTTTTCGTTTCTGGTATATAGAAACTTTTATAGTTATAAACCTTATGTTTTGGCAAAATCTAGTGGTGTACCAAATTCGTTTACTATTTATTATTCCCAATGGTAACCTTAATAAATCAATTTCACCCCCGCCGCCCCTGACTTTTTCCGTTTCTGGTATATAAAAACTTTTAAAGTTATAAACCTTATGTTTTGGCAAAATCTAGTGGTGTACCAAACTCGTTTACTATTTATTATTCCCAATGGTATCTTTAATAAATCAATTTCACCCCCGCCGCCCCTGACTTTTTCCGTTTCTGGTATATAAAAACTTTTAAAGTTATAAACCTTATGTTTTGGCAAAATCTAGTGGTGTACCAAACTCGTTTACTATTTATTATTCCCAATGGTATCTTTAATAAATCAATTTCACCCCCGCCGCCCCTGACTTTTTCTGTTTCTGGTATATAATAACTTTTTTAGTTGTAAACCTTATATTTTGGCAAAATCTAGTGGTGTACCAAATTCGTTTACTATTTATTATTCCCAATGGTAACTTTAATTAATAAATTTCACCCCCGCCGCCCCTGACTTTTTCCGTTTCTGGTATATAGAAACTTTTATAGTTATAAACCTTATGTTTTGGCAAAATCTAGTGGTGTACCAAATTCGTTTACTATTTATTATTCCCAATGGTAACTTTAATTAATCAATTTCACCCCCGCCGCCCCTGACTTTTTCTGTTTCTGGTATATAAAAACTTTTAAATTTATAAACCTTATGTTTTGGCAAAATCTAGTGGTGTACCAAACTCGTTTACTATTTATTATTCGCAATGGTATCTTTAATAAATCAATTTCACCCCCGCCGCCCCTGACTTTTTCTGTTTCTGGTATATAATAACTTTTTTAGTTGTAAACCTTATATTTTGGCAAAATCTAGTAGTGTACCAAATTCGTTTACTATTTATTATTCCCAATGGTAACTTTAATTAATAAATTTCACCCCCGCCGCCCCTGACTTTTTCCGTTTCTGGTATATAAAAACTTTTAAAGTTATAAACCTTATGTTTTGGCAAAATCTAGTGGTGTACCAAATTCGTTTACTATTTATTATTCCCAATGGTAACTTTAATTAATCAATTTCACCCCCGCCGCCCCTGACTTTTTCCGTTTCTGGTATATAAAAACTTTTAAAGTTATAAACCTTATGTTTTGGCAAAATCTAGTGGTGTACCAAACTCGTTTACTATTTATTATTCCCAATGGTATCTTTAATAAATCAATTTCACCCCCGCCGCCCCTGACTTTTTCTGTTTCTGGTATATAATAACTTTTTTAGTTGTAAACCTTATATTTTGGCAAAATCTAGTGGTGTACCAAATTCGTTTACTATTTATTATTCCCAATGGTAACTTTAATAAATCAATTTCACCCCCGCCGCCCCTGACTTTTTCCGTTTCTGGTATATAATAACTTTTTTAGTTGTAAACCTTATATTTTGGCAAAATCTAGTGGTGTACCAAATTCGTTTACTATTTATTATTCCCAATGGTAACTTTAATTAATAAATTTCACCCCCGCCGCCCCTGACTTTTTTCGTTTCTGGTATATAGAAACTTTTATAGTTATAAACCTTATGTTTTGGCAAAATCTAGTGGTGTACCAAATTCGTTTACTATTTATTATTCCCAATGGTAACTTTAATTAATCAATTTCACCCCCGCCGCCCCTGACTTTTTCCGTTTCTGGTATATAAAAACTTTTAAAGTTATAAACCTTATGTTTTGGCAAAATCTAGTGGAGTACCAAACTCGTTTACTATTTATTATTCCCAATGGTATCTTTAATAAATCAATTTCACCCCCGCCGCCCCTGACTTTTTCTGTTTCTGGTATATAATAACTTTTTTAGTTGTAAACCTTATATTTTGGCAAAATCTAGTGGTGTACCAAATTCGTTTACTATTTATTATTCCCAATGGTAACTTTAATAAATCAATTTCACCCCCGCCGCCCCTGACTTTTTCCGTTTCTGGTATATAATAACTTTTTTAGTTGTAAACCTTATATTTTGGCAAAATCTAGTGGTGTACCAAATTCGTTTACTATTTATTATTCCCAATGGTAACTTTAATTAATAAATTTCACCCCCGCCGCCCCTGACTTTTTCCGTTTCTGGTATATAGAAACTTTTATAGTTATAAACCTTATGTTTTGGCAAAATCTAGTGGTGTACCAAATTCGTTTACTATTTATTATTCCCAATGGTAACTTTAATTAATCAATTTCACCCCCGCCGCCCCTGACTTTTTCCGTTTCTGGTATATAAAAACTTTTAAAGTTATAAACCTTATGTTTTGGCAAAATCTAGTGGTGTACCAAACTCGTTTACTATTTATTATTCCCAATGGTATCTTTAATAAATCAATTTCACCCCCGCCGCCCCTGACTTTTTCTGTTTCTGGTATATAATAACTTTTTTAGTTGTAAACCTTATATTTTGGCAAAATCTAGTGGTGTACCAAATTCGTTTACTATTTATTATTCCCAATGGTAACTTTAATTAATCAATTTCACCCCCGCCGCCCCTGACTTTTTCCGTTTCTGGTATATAGAAACTTTTATAGTTATAAACCTTATGTTTTGGCAAAATCTAGTGGTGTACCAAATTCGTTTACTATTTATTATTCCCAATGGTAACTTTAATAAATCAATTTCACCCCCGCCGCCCCTGACTTTTTTCATTTCTGGTGTATAAAAACTTTGTTAATATTGATTCTTACCTCATATCAAAATCTAACGGTCTACAAAAATCGTTTACTCTTTCTTGGGACCAATTTTGATAATTTATTAATTTTAATAAGTTATCCATCCCTGCAGCCCCTGGCAGCCTGACCAATATTCAGAACAATCCCTCGTATGTATATCACAAATAATTTTTACTGTCTGGGCCAGCTGACTATACAACATGTAAGAAAAACGTATTTTTTCAATTATATCTTATATCTCCCAATATTGGGAACTCGTTGGTAGAATCGTTTCTGAATCCGTTTCTAACTTCAGCCACATTGAGCGACCATGTATTAAAGTAATTAATATTCCACTATTCTTGACTATTTTGCTTATTAAGTTTCGGATTTCTGATATGTTACGCTGCAATAGTCATTTGTTTTAGTTTAATATTAAGTTGATTAAAATAATATATATCCGTCCACTTGATTAAAGCCGTATATTGTTAAAAAAGACGTCACTAAATTATAATATAAAATATTTATAGTAAAAATTTTCTTAAATCATCATAAAAGTACTTTTTATTTTACGTTACTAATTAAGATCTTAACTAATCAAATTATTAAACTGTAATAGAGATAAATGTTTCATGTTTTATATCGAGAACGCGTAGTATTTTTTGAAAGTACGACAAAACTTGAAGGTTGGCACCAATGCACTTTACAAACGCGGACGAATGGCTGACGGAGGATAAAATCGCGAGTCACGTGTATTTGTTGCTACTCTTTCTAGCTTACTGCCTACCGCCTCTCTAGCTGGCTTTCATTCGTATAAAAGCAGTGGTTTTACTTTTCCATAAGGAACTAATATAATGTAAAATCTCTGCATTTCGGACGGTCATAGGGGATGCTTATACAGCGATCCAATTTACAACTATCGGCAACGAATACGTTCGTGGAAATGATCCTTAGTGACCCTCTACATACCCAGAAATATTGCCGGATATTACAAGGAAGTAGAGGAACAGAATCGTTTCTAGATCAATAAGGGTTGTTTTCCCATGTTAATCCCCGTAAGAAAATTTAAGCTTTGATCTGCATTTTTATATCCTCTTTAGGGCGTGGTCACTTATTCCCAGGAGTCAGCTACAAAGCCTCTACTACAGGCGCCGAAGGTACACGGTGATAGAAGCCGCTGTCGCGGGACCCTTCACATATTTCGCGACGCTATGCTATTAAAGGTACGAACTAAAAAAGGATGGCGATAATTATGAACATTTAGAAAGTAGGTGGCCTCGGCAATAGACCTGGTAGTCTCACAATATAGATTATAATAATTGTAATCATTTTTTCAATAAATATTGCGATTAAATTTATAGTGTACACTTGTACACATAACCTAAAAATAAGTTTACAAGTATCAAAAATCGTCATTAGGATATACCTACCATTCAATGACGTAAACACATTCAATGATCGCTAATATAAGCTTAAGGGTAGTTACCCTCCCAACCCACGGTACATATACTTCAAGACGTATTAACCTCTATAAGGCCATATAAACAGGGGCGAAAATGGTAAATCACAGATGACAATATAAATAAGGGTAGTCACCCCATTCAACCCCCACATATATGCATTTTGATATCAAATTATGGAGAAAAATATAACTAACCCCAATATGCTATTATGTTCTATTAATTTAAAAAACGCAAAGACATTATAGATACTATTTTTAATTTAATTTCAATTTATTTTCTAAGAAAAAATGATTACAATCATTATAATCTATATTGTGAGACTACCAGGTCTATTGTCGAGGCCACCTACTTTCTAAATGTTCATAATTATCGCCATCCTTTTTTAGCTCGTACCTTTAATGGCATAGCGTCGCGGGTAGCGCTCTAGGTCACTGCCCTGTCTGAGCTAGCCTCGCGAAATATGTGAAGGGTCCCGCGACAGCGGCTTCTATCACCGTGTACCTTCGGCGCCTGTAGTAGAGACACTGTAGCTGACTCCTGGGAATAAGTGACCACGCCCTAAAGAGGATATAAAAATGCAGATCAAAGCTTAAATTTTCTTACGGGGATTAACATGGGAAAACAACCCTTATTGATCTAGAAACGGTTCTGTTCCTCTACTCAAGGATAAAAATTTAAATATAATTTTGATTGGCGTCTGTCTCATTGTTCCCAAGGTAAGCAATGCTTTTTGCCTATATATGTATTCACACCACTGCTACATAATGTTGAATATAAAACAAGGAGAACAACGAAACGACTATCTATTTATGTAGAATCAACATACAATAATTGAAATCAATCGTGTCGATCGTGCCTAATCGCGCTATAATCAACTTATTTTAACATTTAAATTTAAATTTGTACCGGATACGATCATTTTTAATTTTAATCGTCAATTGACAGAATCCATCTAAAATAAAAGCATCACTGGCATGCAATAAATAAAGTTTGGCTGGATTTTAAACATAATAATTTTTAGAAAAGAATTTATGTGGGCGGTCATTGACCAAATGACCTTAGGGATGAGAAGTGTCATTAGTCTAAAAAGAATTCGAGGTACATTATACAAGTTAATACTTCTGTTTTAGCTGTATATAGAAGGCATTAAAATAAACAACATTTTCAAATATTTTTTTTTTCAAAAAACTTACACTAGTAAAAAATCTAAGTGCGGGCCTGGTCATCAAAACATACCCTGATATACTTTATGTTGTTTTTGTCTTATTAGTAGTTATTAGTCATGCAGCTTACGGGTCGGTGGTCAGTTATTTATTTGGCGTCATGCTGCGGTGTATTTTTCTGAAGCAACTTAGTTTTAAATCGGTGACACTTGAAAATGGTAAAATTTAAAAACAATGAGCTAGTAGATATGAGGTGCTAATTTATTGTGAGTCAAAGTGCTTCGAGATTATACGCAGAACGCTTTTCCTTGCGGGCTTATCCTACACCCAGATATTTTATTAATGTTATTCAACGGGCAAGTTAGGCAGGACCGCATTTAATTCGTAGTGTTATAAATGAATGTAAGTACATTATTTTTAAGTTTTTAAAAAAAAAGTATTTGAAAATGTTGTTTATTTTAATGCCTTATATACGGAGCTAAAACAGAAATATTAACTTAAGAATCACCTTATATAAAGGTATAATTTGGCTAAGAAATTTAATCCAAATTAAGCTGATAGTCTTGCATTCACACAAACACATTAAAAAATAATTATTTAGATATTCATCCAAATAGTTTTTTTCTAAACGTCAAATCTTAAAAGCTTCATCATTATCCAGCATAAATAAATATTTATAAGATAATACAAAACATTTATTCATTCATATTTTAGAAAGGAAGTAAATAATCCTTTTGTGTAAAGTTACGTCCAAGATTTATAACTAAAATGTAGAGTTTATTTGTAAAAGAAAATTGCTGTTATGTTATCTGATAATAGAACAAGAAAAACGTTTTAAATCTCAGCAAAACCCATACTATATAAACCGGAGTCATGATTGATGATATTTTATTCTTGTGGCTACGGTCTAAAGACTTGTATAAATGGTGCAATGTGTTCCGAGCAGCCGAGCCTGTTTGAAAAAGTAAAAAGGCCCAGGCAAAATTTGGTTTAAAGGGTTTTCGTACCTAAACCAACACAAAATAAATTTAGCGAAACATTTTGTAGTATACTGTAATGGACAAAATCAGCAATGTTAGGTTATTTTGTTTAAATTAATGACCCATTTAAGTAATAATAATAGCTAAACAAACATATATAAGCGAAATATTTATTTGTTACTCATGGTTGCGAAAAAATTATTATTCAATGTGATGAGGTGTAGGCCAGAGCTCGCGGCCTTAAAAATGGTGAAGAGCTAGGTATAGTGCGGGTACTTAAACAAACATTCACTAATTTATATCTTTATTAGGTAAAACACACATTAAAAATTAAACTAACTAGGTACGTACACTACTGAATTAACTGGAAAATAAAAACAAAACTTTTTAATCACACAGTAAATCACGTAAAAACGATATCTATAACCTTAAGTTTCGCGAAGTCTCAAAATAAATACCTTAAGGTTAGGCGAACCAATGCTAAAACAATGGTGCATACGACTGATCTATTTTTAAATTGCCCTTCATCATAATGCAAATTGTTACATGCTGTCGCGTGACTGACGTCACGTAACTGCCGTGACGAAACCATAGCAACTGTGAAAATCAAAGCAACTTGACTGTATGGTGGGTCTTCACTTGCTGCTTTAAGCTCACGTACACGGTCGGCTGGGGCGCGCCAAAATGCACAAGTGTTTATAATTATTGTCAATCGGAGTTAACCGTGGCCCTATTATGCAAAGCTACATTCGGATTAAATTAATATTATTAATTCAAACATAATTATTTTTTAAGTGCTAAAATGGTAGCTGTATTGGCACATTAATATTTAATATTCTCGAAAAAATTTCCTCGTGGTTTTATTTTTTTTGGTGAAGAGCCCCTTCACCTACTTCACCTGACGAGCCGCTACTGGTGTAGACCGCCTCCTCGTGCCTGCCATACAGGGTGGCGGCAGGTAAGAAAATAGCGACAAAAGTCGATATCTCAAAAACAGCTTTTCCAAACTGAAATTTATAAACACAGTTCTATGACTCTTTGAGACGTATATGTAAAATTTATGTACATAATATTATATATTTTATAGTAATAATCTGTAGAACTCTGTGATTTTTCGGTTATTTGAATTAGATATTTAAAACTAAAAAACAAACTCTCAGTGATATTTGTTTTATTATTTCAAAAATATAGCGATGGGTCACATAACAAAAGTAAAAAACACGAAATATTTAAACTAACCAAATATACATGGCATACGAACTTAGCGCTGTAAAATGCAAATCCATTTACTTAAAATTTAAAATATGTCATTTTCAGACATTCGGCTTGAACTGTTAGTTCATCTTAGAGAATAATGATTTTTACCTTCCTACCTTAGTTTTCTATTCTTCTGAAAGTTACAACTTTACCATGCCAAATAAAACCATTTTTTGGACTTAACATATTAAACTGAAAGTTGGTCTGTTTAGATAAAGAATAAAAAACTAAGATAGGTAGGTAAAAATCATTTTTTATTTATGATGCGCCGTTCCAATGTTACAGCCTGTTGTCTAAAAAAGCCATATTTTAAAAGTCAACATCTCAAAACCATGATTTTAAATACACTGTGGCTCAAATTAAAGGAGTACACTTTTTAACTGTGAATATTTTTCTAGATTTTGCACTGATTTAATTTATTTTTGGAGTGATGATGAACTGAAATCGTCTTAGTAAAATGTGCAATTTTTATCAAAATATTTTGAACAGGGCCGGATTGACAGTTTTTTTTCAACAAATGTGCACTTATGCTCGTTGCAAACAAAAACTGATTTATTCATAATTCAGATAATACGTTTATTTGGTAGATTAACTATCGAAACTTCTTCAGTATAAGTCTCACTCTGAAAGATTCTTAAATTCAAGAAATACAATTTATTTTGTTCATTAATGTACTAAAATATTCCAGATATCATTTTGGAAATTTGAACTCGTTTGAACCATGATCGCAACCATCCATGACCGTTATTAAAAATCAAAGTATCCATGACTATTATTAAAATAATAAACAATGTTATTTTTGACGTTTTGTAAGCTTCATGACAGCTAATTCGTATACAATGGCAATTTTAAAGTAAAGAGGATCGAATTCTTATTAAATATTTTCGACAAACACATAATTACGGCGCAAGAAAAATTGTAAAGGAGTTTCCTGAAAAAAATTGGTATGTTGGAACAGTTGGCAAGTTTTTAAGACATAAAAGTTTACTGTCAAAAACTTAGTGCCAATGTGAAGGAGAAATGATTAGAAAGATGTAATCTATTACTACGAAGATTCCGTTTTTGGGAAAATATCGCAAAGATATGGTTTCCAGATGAGAAGATGTTTTACTTGAGACCGCCAAAGAATACACAAAATAATCGGGTATACGCAAATGTGCGAGTAAAGGGGGAAATCCCATTGGAAAATCTTTTAATCGAGAGAAGTCACTTTTCACCTGGCGTAATGGTCTCTGTGGCAGTTTCCAAATTGGGGAAGTCAAGTCTCATTGTTGTAGATGCCGGAGTAAAACTCAACTCGGACGCGTATCAACAACAAATTTTATCATCATTATCACTTGCTTCCTGAAATTAAAGCAATCTGCGACGATTACGTATTCCAACAAGACCGTGCTCCTTCCCATACCTCTCGGAGTAAAAGAATGTTTTTGTTTAAGCAATGCCCCGATTATATGGAACCGGAGATGTGGCCACCAAATAGTCCAGACTTAAACCCTGTTGACTATTCCATATGGGGAATTCTCGAGGCAAATGTTCACAATGGTCAAAGGTTTAACACCATCGAAGAGCTAAAGGAAAGGTTACAGTTCTGTTGGAATAATTTTAACCAGGACATAATCAATGCAGCTATTGACCTATGGCGAAGGCGACTGCAATTCGTGATAGAAAATCATGGTGGTCATATTCATAATAATATCCTATAAATATTTATTCTACTTTCGATTTTAAGTGATAGTTAGTCTTGATATCAGTAATTGTTAATATTATTAAATTTGTTATTAATATTGTACAAAATAAATTGTATTTCTTGAATTTAAGAATCTTTCAGAATGAAACTTATAGTGAGAAAGTTTCGATAGTTAATCTACCAAAAAAACGTATTATTTGAATTATGAATAAATCAGTTTTCGTTTGCAACGAGCATAAGTGCACGTTTGTTGAAAAAAACCTGTCAATACGGCCCTGTTCAAAATATTTTGATAAAAATTGCACATTTTACTAAGACGATTTCAGTTCATCATCACTCCAAAAATAAATTAAATCAGTGCAAAATCTAGAAAAATATTCACAATTAAAAAGTGTACTCCTTTAATTTGAGCCACAGTGTATATATGATATTTTATACACAATATAATATGTGGAACTTTTAAGAGAAATATAATAGTATTTTGTACTACAAGAATGAATATGATGTCCATACCGCACGAGGAAGTAAATTGAGCACCGTAGGCAGAGTACTCAAACTTCCGAGCGCAGTATGTACTCTAGTTGTATAGTATATTTTTTCTACCAGTCAGCTTCCAAACTTCATACTAAAAATGTAATTAAAATATTTAAATTAGGTATCATATAACTTGTCTTTTAAGTTGGCCGTGAACTTGTGAAAAAGATAATAAAATACAATTGAAAAGAAACTCATTTCGTTGGTAAATCCATGGACCAAATTACACTGTAAGATATTTTTATCGATTTGGGCAATTCTTATATTGATACAAAATTACTTTAAATAAATCTTAATTTCTGCCTTTGGTAGGTGGAACAGACAAATGGTGATATATGTGTTTACTAAAAAAAATGAAGAATTTATTTTCTCAACCATCACTAGTTTGATTAAATTATTCTGCTGAAATGCACAGAAGAAAAAAGGTTTAGTTCGTTTTTTTTCTGCTTGCAAAAGTACAATAAAATGGCTGTAGACTTCGTTTTAAGCAGTTAAAAACGGCTTAGGTACATTAATATGAACTTTTAACATTCGCTATGGTAAAGTTTTTCAAAATAATCCCCAATTTACAAACTGGCGACGCTGTTAAGCAGGGCGCCCACTAAGCCGGCACAGCGCGGCACAGCTCGGCCAGCCCGGCCGGCAGTTCCACAGCAGCCGCCCATTGCATCGGCTTTGACTGTCAAAGCCTAAGGTTGTAATGTGGCGAGTGATTTAATAATTAAAAAATTAAAATTTCTTTAAATAATAAAATGAGTAGGCAGGTCATCTGATTCGGAAGAAGAACTTTTGGTTGTGACTGCAGTATGTGCTGAGGCAGAAAATGAAGAAAGGGCTTGAAGAAGGATCTGGGTCCATGAAATTAATCTGAAGCGAGAAATTTATGGCGAGTTTCATCATCTATTTCCTGATTTATTGGCCGATGATAAAAATTTTTTAAATCCTTTAAAATGTCGTGTGCCAAGTTTTATGATCTTCTAGGTATGTTACCACTTAGAAAACGATTATTGGGATTATATAAAAATGTATATGTTCGAACGCTTTCAATTAACACCTTATCGGACATAATACTAATACAAGTAGTATATTATAATATAATACCATAAAACAAAACACAACTATCTTCTTCCAAAACCAATGATTCAATGGTCGCAGACACGCGGGCCGACCGGCAGTTTTTGTCCCTTCTAGAATATAAATCGTTGCCGGCCTGCGCGTGCGACGCCGGGCTGACCGGTTCCAATTCAGTGGGCGCTACTCCATTTGATTATGCGTATATCAAAATCTGCCGGCCGGGCTGACCGTGCTGTGCCGCGCTGTGCCGGCTTAGTGGGCGCCCTGCTTTAACGTGGAAAGGGAAATGGCAATACTGTTAGTAGAAATAACATAACCTTAAAACCTTTAGTAAAAAATGGAATTATTTTTTTTTAATCTTATAATTTCGTCGTTTATGTTTTATGTACTTATCTTTATGTTTTTTTTTTATATCTGTTGCATATAATAAAAGTTTTTAGGTCGATTCGGGTTGGATCTCCGTTCAGAATATATCGAAAAATATTGCCTTGGACAAATATTTGCATGGAAAAAAATCAAGATTAGTATAAAAGGTTCATTTTATAGATTTATAGTACCTTTTATGGTATTAATCTTGTAGTTATTGTCTAGAAATGATTGGAAAACTATTTTTTTTTTAAATAAGATAGTGCATCTGTGCACAAATCTATAGTTCAGTAAAAAAATACACAACAATAATACGGTACAAATATGTTATATACCGTCAATTCTCGCACCATTTCGTGCACTCTTTAGAAAACAATTCTGTATGCATAATCAATATTTCGATTTAAATAAAGAACAAATTTTATCTGACAAATTTAAATATTTTTCAAGTATGTTCTTAACCTAACTTCTGTTAAGTGTCAGAAAACAACACATACAGCATATAAATTTGGTTTCTTTGTATTTACCACTGTGATTTTGCAGTTTCATATAGTAACTAAGATGGAATAGCCCACTTATTCAATTACTTTAGTATTAAGGAAATAGCAAATATCTATGTAGGAAAAAAAACATTTTTTAAATACGGTGAAGTATTCATCTAAAGACGACTGGAGATGCTTACCAGTTGAAACGTAATGATTCAAAACAAATAAAGACAAAGCAAGTCTAAGACTCTACTGCCGTTCAAGAAACATCATTGTCTCTAACCTTTAAACAGACACATATTTTAATAATTTATAACAGTTAAGAGTTAGTCGAAGTATTCACATTAAATCTTCCTAAAAAGGTATATAGACTACTAGTAATTAGAGACCCCTTTTTAGGGATAAAATATTAACTCTATTTATCAAAATTAATTCGACCAGGATAACATGTGCTTTAAGCTTAATTAATCAAAATGAGTGACAGTATTGCGAATTTAATTTGCGCAGACCAACAAATAATGTGACGAAAACATAGGATTATTTTAATTTATTTATATACGAAAGTTAAATTACATATATTTAAAATTTATGGTTATAAAAAAAAAACATCGTCGTTCGTATTGTCGGATATGGATTTGAATCCTTAAGGATGGATTCTTCTTCTTCTTCGTATGCCTATCCGGGTGGGATGCTGGCGACCATCTGAATGATCATAATTTTATAGACTGCTTCCCTGAACAGTCCCGTGGTTGACTTTCCGAACCAGACTCTTAGGTTTTTCAACCATGAGATTCTCCTTCTTCCTGGTCCTCTGCTTCCGTAAACTTTACCTTGTAGGATGCATTGGAGGAGATGGTATCGAATTTCATTGCGCATTATGTGCCCAAGATATTCTAATTTTCTGCATTTAACGGTGTAAAGGACCTCACGTCCCTTCCCCATGCGGCGCAGGATTTCTTCATTGGCCACCCTCTGCGTCCACGACACTCTCAGCATCCTTCGATACAGCCACATTTCGAAGGCTTCCAGCTTCCTCTCAGTAGCAGCAGTCAGTGTCCAAGCCTCTACTCCATAGTACAAGACAGAAAAGACGTAGCATCTTAACAACCTGATCTTTAGGTTTATGTTCAAGTCATGGCTCTTGAAGCACTTTGTCATTTTATTGAACACTGCTCTGGCCTTCTCTATCCTGCATCTGATTTCCTGTGAATGGTCCCACTCTTCATTAACACAGGTATCCAGGTATGTGTATTTTTGTACTCTTTCCACACGTTTTCCATTTATAATTGAGTGGTCATCCGGGAAATTTCCCTTACTGATGATCATTAATTTGGTTTTGTCAACATTTATATCAAGACCATATTGCTGACCGATCAGTGTGATTTGTGTCATCAGGTGATAAGTTTAATAGAAAAAATAGGTGTAGTGAAAAGACAGTGCACGGATCAAGGAAAAGAACATTTCCAGTTTCGTAGAAGGAGTCAGTAGACTAATGTTTATAAAAATAACTGTTTGTAATTGGTTAAAAAAGGATTCCATGTTGAATAGTACATTTAGGAAGCTTTCCTCCTAATGTTAATAATTCCTGACACAGCAAAGAGGAAACCCTTCTTTATTTTGATAGGTGTTACAAGAGACACTTACTCAGTGTAGTTGTTTAACGTTTTCAAGTGTAAAGGTAACCTCTGCCCGTTTGGTCACTTAAGTCAAGATGTAAAAAACACAATCTCAGAACCTGAGCAGTTTTTAGCCAGTGAGTAAGTGATCTTGGTAATGTTTATTAATGTTAAATTTTTTAATTTCTCTTTTGGCCTGAGTTGACTGTACAGCGAAAATTGTTTCTCATGAACTTACTTGAAATAGCGTCGCATGTGAGTTTTTAGGGAACAACTTTTCTTTACAGAAAACTCTTTTAATTTACTGATTTAATGCTTTATTTCTTAAGACATGTATGTTATTCGTCATAATGTAATCGTCAATAATTGCTTTGCTTGCTTGCACGTTCCCGTCGCCTACCATTTTGATACGCGACATTATTATATTATTAAAAAATTCCTAAAAAATCAGTTTGGCACCACTGGTTTTAAAAATTAATAAAAAATAACAATAATTGCCAGGTTCTTAAAATTATACATCGGTACCTACTTAAATATCAAAACTTATTTGCAGAAAACTCATTTTATCGACTATTCCAACAGTCATTATTATGAATAAATATTAAAGGTGGCTTTAAAAAACAATTTGTTGGTATTAATGTTTACTAAAGTGATAAAAAAGAATTATTTTTGCATGCTCCTTACATAAAAATCATATCTACAAGCTCTTCTTGGTTCTATTCCAGCATAAAAAATAATATAGCTTAAATAATGAATAATAATCCAACAATATTTGAAATTATATAATAACTAAAGTCAAATTGTAAAAGGGGGGGAGGTCGGTTGTACGCCGTTTTTCAATGAAATGAAAGGTATTTTTTTTGTATTCAGCGTAATTTATTTACTATTGCCTAGCGCTTTCGGCCTACTGGAAGGCCATCTTCAGGGCTTAGATTCTACAAGAAGAACATATAAAGATAAAAAACATTACTTATAGGACAAAGTATTGGTAATATTAGAATAAAACATTTCTTTAAAAAGTTTTCTTTAAAAAATTTTTTTAAAAAAGGTGAAGCTGAGAATACTGATTCGTCAAATTTTGTCCAGGAAACAAGAAACATTTTCCAAATGAAACGAAAATTTATAAAAAAAAAATCCAATGTGTTGGTTTCGATTTTTAACAACAAATGCCTGGATGACATTTGACAGCATGATGTAAAGTGGTAGGGAGAATCTTAGCTTTAGAACAATTGTGATTGTGAGGACGACAAACAAATGATTAAATAATGAAACAAATATTAGTTAAATTAAATAAAATAAAGACTTTACAGTGACTAAGTAACTAATCATTGTCGATAATTCATTAATTCATCCAGGACATAACATGGTACTCGATTTTTAGGATATGATATCTGCATGTGAAAAACCGATTGAAAGCTAATAAAAATGGGAGAAGTCTAAAATACATAAGCGTAGGTTTTGAAGGATGAATTATTGTGGAAAAAGTCTAAAGATGGGATTTCTATTATTAATTATATTGAGTCTTAAATTCAAACATGAATCAGGGTTATTGATTAAATGTCTATGAATTTCTAGGTCTTCAAGATAGTACAACTCTCTGAAGTTTTTCTGATTAAATTGATGTAGGATTTTGCTGTTTGATATTGGTGAAAAATTATTATTGTTAAACTTAAGGTGCTGTCCAAATAAAGTCAAAATGGGGTTTGGTGGTTTAAATGAACTTTAATACCAATAAATTGTTTTTGCAAACCCACCTTCGATATTTATTTATAATGACTGGCGGAATAGTTGATAAAATGAGTTTTCTGCAAATAAGTCTTGATGCGTTAGAAATTGCGATATAATTGTAATTGGAACAAATATTTAATATTTAATTCTGCATCGAATGACATAATAATATATTGGGATTCTAATTTGAAATAATTGGACACTCTGTACAGTTCATATTAATCAAACTTGGTTAACGAGACTGTTCGGCCTTATTTATTAATTACCTTTGTATAATTTTAATAACGTGGCATTATTTTTATTTTTTATTCATTTTTAAAACCAGTTGCAAAACTGATTTTTCTTATCTTTTATTTTTTTCGCCTATAATACTGAACCGATTTCATTAAACATTTTAGGGATATAAAGGCAACAATAAGCGGAATCCAAATAAGTAAGAATATATATAGCATGTAATCTAAAAAAATACATCCTTATGACGTCACACTTTTTTGAAACACCATGTATAAACAAAAATATTTTCCTGAAATGCGCCCTAGGATACAGTTAAAGTCTACAGGATATCAAAATCCTAACTTAATTAATAAGTGAGCTATAGAAGACGGGAGGTGAGGTGCAGGATCCTGTATACATGTAATTTTGCATGAAGCAACCTTTGGAGAAGAGTTTAGACATCTTGTTCTTGACTTAATCCCAAAGAAACATCTAATAGCATAATATTTAATCTACAGTGTCTGTCCATATCTAGTTAACATATAGGCAAATTTTTTATTTTCAATTTTAGTCCAAAAATGTGTTCATAGAAAGTTCTGCTTGCCTTAAAAATACGTAATTTTCACTAGGAGAGATCTTTATATATTTATTATCTTTCAGGGATTTTGTTTTGATGTGCATGTGCATATGCATTACATTGGTACATTAATTATGTATTAACTAAACTTCTATCCATATCAAAAATATTCCAACATTTCAGGATTCATATTAACTAAACGTTTGAAATAAATTTAACTCCGAAAATGCAGCAATATAACCCAAACTGAAATGTATGAAATATTTTTAGTGCTGCACGACATTAATTGTTTAGAAAATTGATTTAAATCCCGTAGGAGTCAATTTAAATTGCTGGTTTAATGAGATTATTCTTCATAATATAGGATAGCAGACATCATATTCTCAAATATTGTAATAGTTTCAATTTTAAATGAACTCATTCTATCTCTCAAATTAAGTAATTGAAATACTTTTATCTAAGTTTATAAAAAAATCATAACTAACTATACATTTTTAATGTTTCTTGCATGCAAATATACCTAACTAAGGTAGCTTTGATTGCAGCGATATATTTTTTTCTTGGCAGCTCTAGATTATTATAACGGTTATCAGAGAAACAGATCAATAAATATTTGTGTTACTTACCCTGATATACAGCCAATGAACCCGGTAGGATAGGCACATGCATTTTGTATTGTGGAAAACTTGTTTTTCTTACCAGTAATATAGTCTGCCCAATCAATTTTTTCGTTTACTGACAGACGACAGCAGTAATTTGTCATTGATTACCTAACATCGCGACCTTACAATTTCCTTAGACTTTTAGTGAACGTCACGTTGTGAATTGTGTTATTCAAAGTAAATATACCAGAATTCACGTAAATGTGATTCCATCTTGCAAGAGTACTTAAAAAATCTATTATTTAAGTACTAGTGATTATACTATAAAAGCTATAATAATCCAATAACAATAAAAAGTGTGGTAAAAAAGAATAGGAGAACTAAAGAATAAAATAGATGCAATCAAGAAATCCCGTAACAAATAAAATCCAAGAAACAAATAAATTTAAATAGAACACAAGAATAGCGTTGTAGCGCTTTTCGAAGAACTAGATTAATTTAACCAACAAATTCAAAACAATAATACCTATAACAATACAATATGAATGTGGACATCAAAAAAAAAATGTATTTGCTACAAAACCTATAAACGGGCAGTGTTAATCTAAGAAATCGATTTTCTCTTCCTTGACACTTATTATTGACCATGGTTAATAATGAAAACAATCTATTTGAAAGCAGGTAACTTGACTTTACACAACAGATTCTTATAAATGTTCGATCTTGTAAAGTTTCGATACTGTAAATTAAAAATATAGGCTATGGGAAAAAATAATATGCCATCATTAGAAGAATAGTACTCAGGTCGTAATAAACCTGAAAATAAGTAATGTCACAATACATTAACTACAAACGGATTTTGTCACTTCAATGATTTAAAAAATATATTCGATGAGTAACCCAACCGTCGCAACCTAACCTTACCTCAATTTGACATAAACAAAGCTACCTGACAATACGAGAACAAATTATCTTGCCAATTCCAAAGAACAGGTAAGTTAATTTAAAAAAATGCAGAAGCAGCAATCTTTCCCTCGACATTTAAGCTTGATATTTGGTCAATAATAATTGCTGCCTAAACCTTGGTTAATTATATACTATAATTGAGTTTATTGCAAAATAAAATAACTGCAGTAAGAAATAATCAAAAATTTCTTAAATAATAAAATACTAACTTTGAATAGCAAAGTCTGAAGGCGAAGAATTAAAATTAAACTTACTAAAAATATACAGTTTATTATAATTTGTTTTAAATTCATCTCATGCTTGTTATATCTCCTCTTCGTTAACAGCTACTTTACCTTTATAAATAATTATTTTAGTGCTTATTAGTAATTTCCAAAAATTTGATAATAGCTATGATCGCGTTTAAATATTCTTGTTATCGAACTGTTGCTAACCACGGAGTATTGGTTGATAAATTGACCGTGGGACTAACTATTGCTTTAACTAATTGCCATTAAACACCTGCCACCTTTTGTCGTTTAACCACAATAATTGTGGTTAGTAAAATGTATGCTATTAATTATTCCATTAGGCCAATTGATATGATTTAAATAAAGTATACCTTCTTGTCAGGTAGAAGTAACGCAAAAAGGTGAATAAGGAATAATGTTTGTATTTATTTAAAGCTTACAGAATAAGATTTTTCTGCAACAATATTTTGCGCGTTAAATTTTGTTAAAATCTGAATATTGTTAAACAAACTTGAACTTTATAGCTTTAAAGTTATTTAATTAAAGTATTTTAAGTCATATTTGTCTGAAAGATGCCAAGTAGAATTGTTATATGTTAAGAAAAGTGTTGTACGAAGTTGGAGGACAAAAATTCCATGAACATAAATATTCTGTTCTATTAGAATTTCAAAAACACATTGGAATTGTTTGCTCTAACATCGTAAAACCCGTTGCACTTTGTACGAGAGCGACGAGTCACTAACAGTAATTTTGAACTTATCTTTATAGTTATTCCTAATATCTAGACCGAGAGGAGCGTCATGAACTTCTGGGGAAGTAAAAAGGATTAACTAGTGCGTACACGTGGTTTGGATCCCACGCTAAGCTTTAGGTTCGGTCTGGCTAATATTACCCATACTATAGGTGATACTATGGACCTCTGTATACTGGAACTTCCATAAACTCCTGCTACAAATTTTTTTTATAAATATAACTTAATTATTACGGCTTCTGGTCCTATAGGCCTTAAAATATTGTAAAAAAGAAAAAAAGTGCTTCCAAATTAAAAAAATGGTACACATAGAATTAACGTTAGAATAAAGTTCGAAGCAGAGGCCAAAACTTTAAAAAGTATAATACAAACTGCTGTCTATCTAGTAAGAATTGTTGTTTCTTATTATAATTGTTGGTATATATTATTCGCAATATATATAATTTTCTATTACCAAATCATTAACCACAAACTACGCAACTTTGTATTAATTTAGCTATGTTCGTATATCTTATCGTTTTCGAGATCCTCATGTAGGCATACGAATTTGTAGCACCCTGTAATCAGGCCGTTATAACGTCTGCGTAAAATTTAACCTGTATACGTATCGCTTTTATAAATTAAGCAAATTGTCTAATCTTTGAATGTATACTTTTTTGTCCAGTAATAAAGAGAAAGAAACAGGTAAAAAAATAATCTCGGAACCAAATCGATTTTAATAAACCTCAAAGACAAATGGGATTCATTACTTAACCTTCGTTAGCAGACATTTTTTTACCACGTCAAATCAATCTTAATTTGGTCAAGTTGATTAAAGAAAGTAAGACAAGTGCAATATATATTGTAGCATAAGACATATAAGTACATGATGTATGTATTATTAAATATGTTCGGGACGCCTGGTTAATATATTTTAATATAATAATAATCATATATGATAGACCTTTCATATCCTCTTGACAGCCTATATGCAAGAACCAAAGATACCGCCGCGAATTTTAAAAAACTGAATCAATCAAATAAAACATAGTCTTTGCTACAAGAACTTTTCCCCTATCAAAAACTCTCCTAAAAAAACCTCGTATCTGCCTTACCAAGTTCTCCTTCGATCAAAAGTGACTTCTAAACAAACATTTCTTCCTTACAAAAACTTCGGCTTCGATCAAGAGACTGCTATCAAACAGGGCCCGCTCTAGCAATAACGCCGCCCTGGGCAAAACAAGAAATTGCCGCCTTTTTTATCCCTTTTTCGTTTTATACCTACCACAACAGCAAATTGTCTGTCTATTCCTTGCGGCTCGCCGGCTTGTCCTTTGCTGAGACGCCATGACCAAAAAAAGTACCGGTGCCGGTGCCGGCGTTGTTCGGCTTGCTTTGTCGCGGAATTGCTTGATATTATTATAATATTAAAAAGAAAAGGGATCCGTCGAAATTGTCACTGTTTTAAAAATAAGACGGCACGGCAAAACAAGGGAAATTAAATTTGATAACTGGGAATTGGAATGGTTCAAACTTCATAATATATACCTAGGAACGTAGGTAGGCAAAACGGGGATTTATGCTGTTTTTTTGGATTTTTCATACCGCTCTTCCAACTTGCCGCCCTGGGCAGGGGCCCAGGTTGCCGCCCCCTAGGGCGGGCCCTGCTATCAAAAATAAAAACGTCGTTCCTGCCATAAAAACGTCTCCACTATTCTTACCCGATTGCACATATCAGCGTTGATCATGCCGGCGAACTTCCAGGGATCCAGGGTGAACAACTGCGCAAAAATAAATGAGAGGAACCGACGCGTGTTTATTTCTAGAACTATGATTAACCAAAAAGGTTGCAGTTAAGAGTTGTATGCAATGTAAAAAGACTATTTTGTAGCAACCGATCTACACTATGGACACACTCGAATCTATGGTGCCAATATAAACGCATCAGACGAAGATTATTAGTAGCGTTTAACACGTTAAACAGAGAACACGCTATCCCCTACCTCCCACCTTCCATTCTTTAGAACACGCGGTCGAAGCAGCCACGGGAGCGATCGATACGTCGACTCGGCCACACCACACACATATCCCCCCCCCCCCCCTTTCAGTTGGAATATAGGAGTGGTTAGGTGTCTCTTTTTCACTGAAGGTTTTGCCTATATGTGCCTTCTCTTATGGTTGCATTCGAGATTTAGCACCCCTGATTCGAGTTTGCCAATAATAGTGTATAGAACAAATAATATACTTAACCTAAAAATAATTAAATGGAGAGTATATTTTTTTACAAAGGTTTTTAAATTATTAGGCGATAGTAAATACCAGTAATATGTCAAATAATAACTTGTTGGGGTCTAGCGTTGAATATTTTAGGAGAAGCTTTTCTTCCTTTATTTCCATGGATTGTACGTCCTTGTAATTAGTGAAATGAATACAGAAAACTTTTTTTGTAATACTAATGATTTTGGCAGAGTAGGTTTATTCAAGACTTCAAGACCAAAGTTGTTTGGTTCGTATAACAAAAATTTGAGTAATCCGATTACTTTGATTGTAACAATATCATTTCTGTCACTGATATTTTATGTCACAGTTTTGTCAAATTGTCCTGTTGCTTTTTAACAGCTTAGTCGAACCTGACATAGCGCCTATTTGATTGGTTTATACTAATTGTTACTAATAAATATTTTTATTAAATAAATAGAATTTATAGGCACCTTGCCGTTCTGCCCTTCTTTCGAATTAGGCTTTTTTTCTCTTCGTTCGCTGCCAGGGGCATTCCCGAGGGAACCTACAGTTTAACGTGGGTTCCGAACCACGATTCTCAGTCATGCGACACCCCCCAAGGGCTATCAACCCTTGGTTTATTGCCATTGCATGACCTACCGATTGGGGAGTGTGTACCTTCTTCCGCACCCACGAGATGTCCGATCTCATCCGGCCTGGTTACCGGCGTAAATGGGGTGGGTTGGGAGATAATACCTTTTACACTCTTCCCTGCATTCTTAAATCCTCTAATTTTCGGACATACTTTTTTTATTGTACGTATGCCCACTCCGGGAATCGAACCCGGGTCGCCGCGGCCGAATGCCAGTAGCTCTACCTCTGAGCCACAACCGCTGCTTATATAAGCACCTTATTAAAAAAATATCCAGTTTCTAATCAAACATGATTTTGAATCATATAATTTGCTTTCTTGTAGAAATAATTTTCGAGTTTATGTATACGTTGGACCATCCAAAATTATATTAGCCGTATTTCCTTCTCGTGTCTAAACTACGACACTTGGCAGCTTCATCCACTTTATTGCTCTCTGATGGTAACAGCAGTGTCATGGAAATTACGTTACAACGAATTTCAAATTGACCAGTGTCTGATGTAAATGCATTTAGACCGTAATTGTTGCCTTATTTTATTCAAAAATTAATTACTTAGGACAAATGAAAATATGGAAATTGTATCGCATTATATACGGTACGGACATACAGGTAAGGAAAGTATTTGCATTTAGAGAGCTCGTAGAATTTCAGGATTTGCCTGGAGTTTAGCCGGCATTGTCCTGTAATGGATTACTTTTAGCTTTGAGAAACAAATGACAATATTTTAACTTTAACTATTTCGTTAAAAAATGGGTATTTTAAAAGTGTTTTGTCCATTTCTAAATTACAATCTGAAGCAAATTGTATTTCACAGTATCCAGACATTAAAAAAAAAGGCAATAAGAGGGGGTGATAACTATGTAGCGAAGCAAAAAAACTGTTGAATCTTATATCATTTTAAAGGATTACTTATTAAGATAAACAAAGCTAATTGCAATGGAATTAAAAAAAAAAGAAATTTCTAATCGTCCAAGAGATGAATATTAATTTACTAAAAAATAAAAAGTTATAATGAGAATTGTATTTCATAAGAAAGGACCAAAAATCGATAAAGCAGTATTCGTGTGAGTATATCGAATAAAAATAATTAAAATACAAATTCTCGATTTTTTTAGAAAAACTTTGTGCCATAGTAGTATTCGGTATTTTTTGGAGAATTGTAGATATCAACGACTTTTTATTTAATAAATGCCTGGCGGTATTTCTTGGAGTTATTTATTTTTTAAATATGGATGTATCGATTACGTCGTTATTTTTTGGCACATCAATATTAAATTTTTAATATAACCCAGATAGCCTTGAGGATGAATTAATACAATTCAGAAATAAGATTGTTCTACTGGCCTTAATCCAAAAAAACAGCTCTCTTCAAATAATTTTTAGGTCAATATTGAATCGTAGAAAAAATATACTGTACAACTCGAGTGGATTGTCCATATTGTGCTCGGAAGTTTGAGCACTCCGTCTACGCCGTCGTGCTCAATTTACTTCCTCGTGCGATATCATATCCACTCTTCTGGTATAAACTACTATAATTTTAATTGACATTTTTTATAACTTTAACACCCGTATTCACCAACAACAATTTTTTCACTATCAGTCGGGTAAGATTCTTGTCAGTCTGTTAAATTCTATTCTCGTATTCACCATTGGATTTTAAGCCCTAACAGAGATTTAAAATTAACATTGAAATTTTGAGCTGATAAGAAATAACAATTAAGTTTTAGAATTGTTGTTAGATTTATAACAACTTGACAAACACATGACAAATAATAACAATTATTAATAGGTTTTTCGTTTAAAATTTAATTCAGACTATCAAATACATTTTCCACGTTTACTATAGACTCGTCAGACTCCGATGATGAGGAAATCGTACGAGAAAGAAACGTAAAAGTGCGTAACAATGTATTTGAAGAAATAGACGATATTGAATTCAAAAACGGTATAGAAGAAATAAAAACACATTTGAGCAATTGGCGAATCAATTAGATGGAGTAGTTGAACCAGTAAATTTTAGAAATCAACCTATTTCAAGAATATATTAAATACTAATTTATTTTTTTGAAGTAGTCCATCTCTCAGTGGAGTGAATTATGAAGCAGTAGGAAAAAAAACTCAAAGTCTGCTCCACTAGTTTAATTTAATATTTAAGTATAAATACTAATTTGTTTAAGATATTATGTTACAGGATCATTTCAAATAAATATCGGGGATTTCCGATTTTAATATACTTTTGTTCCAATGAAAGTAGAGTTCTTCTCCCGCATAGTATAATTACTGGATGTCTTCCTATATCCTGTTTTGTCCATTATTAAATTTTACTACTGGATCCGTAAAATTGTATTTATTAGCGTAAAGCGATGTAAAGAACGGATTTGATTGATAAAACTATATTTCAGAAGATATGAGGTTGGAATATTTTACTCTGAAGTTAGTTATAAACTAGAATTGTCAGCTCAGACGTACGTACATCAACCTAACTCTCTGTTTGTTAATTAAGTAATCAAACGATGTGTCCAAATGGCGGCTGACTGGCAAATACTGCGTTGTAATTGGTGCACGTGACTATATAAATAATATTGCTGGTAACATTTAACGGGTGGCTCAATGCTTTTTACCAGCCAACCGCCATATTGAATCACGTGGTTTGGATTCCCTAATAGAGAGTCCCTGATTTATGGTGAATACGATATTTTATTAACAGACTGTTAATCCTTATACCGATATTAGCTATCAGACTGTTAAGTTAAAGATAGTGAATACGGCTGTTAAACAAACAGTTTAATTATGTAATGGACATTTTTCGTACTAAATAATGACGCCGTACAGGATATGCCGCAGTGACATATCATAATCATAATTTAGGCCTTGAATTTTTATAAAAAACATGCAATAGAATATAAAACGATGTATGTTACTCGTACAAAATGCATTATATTGGAACAACCAACAATTTTTTTAATAAAATATTCAAGAACATAAATATCTATTGTGATTTAAAATAAAATAAAAATTTATATACCTTTCAAGTTAAATAGTTCTAAATAAAATAGACACAAAAACAGCCGCATTCACTAAAGGGTTCTAAATTTAAAACAGTCCTAAACTGACAGGTCTGGACTGTGGGTCTGGATGCCAAATGCCAAGTGTCTGAATAAGGCAACTACGTTTTGTAATGTAAATGTTTTTTTGATATTTCTTCAAATTTATAAAGAAAAACTTGCTTTAATATACACTGTGTTCTCTAATAGAACTAACACTGTGTTTGCAATAACATCCCGGTCAAATTATTTATCGGCAAGACGATGTAATTACAAAAGAAAATTAATGCACAAGCGTCATATGGCATATAAAATAATTCCACTGTGAGCAACGACGACAAACATAGAAAGAAGACAAGCAAACGTTTTAATTGGTCGAAGCAAAATTTGACATAAGAAACGTCAAAACAGCGCCACCATCGGATCTGGAGGGAACCTCTGGATTATAGGCGGGACTTTCAAATATGACCATTTTAAAAATTTTGGCCACCAAAATTTCAAAATGATATTTACAGCTTAAAAAACCATCAGGATCCTAATATTTAATTTTTACTATACTTGGAAAATTAAATGAGGATTGTGAATAGTTTGTTGGTTGTAAGTATCATTTTAAAATTTTATGTGCAAAAATTTTTAACATCTGGACAACCTTTCGACTGTAGGCGGAACTTTCAAAAATGGCAATTTTAAAAAAATTTGCACACAAAACCTTAAAATGATATTTAAGGCCATCAAATGATTCACAATAATCCTCTTATTTGATTTTTCAAGTAGAGTAAAAATTAAATATTAGGATTTTCTGATTAGATTTTTAAGCTGTAAATATCATTTTAAAATGTTATTTATTAAAGTTGTACAATTAAAAATAAAACTTCAAAAATCAGCTTATAATTAATTTTATTGACAACTACGATTGAAATATAGGTAAGATCAGTACCTCGTTAGAAAAAAACCAGATCTGTAACTTATGTTAGAGTTTTGCAGTTGCCCATACCCCATACTTCTCTGGTAAAAAATTCCATCTTTTATACTGGCAAAAAAGTATTTAACCACTTACCAGCTCACATTAGATCTTTGAGAACCCCTAAAAGATTCAAATCGGCTGTGAAACGGCTTTTGCTAGAGAAAGCCTACTATACCACTGCTATAACTATGTAAATAACTACATTATTTACCCACATGAGGATCTGTTTTTTCTTTATATTCCCAAAATGTACTTACTTTTCCAGATTAACCTACAGTACCAGCTGTAGTGGCTCCCGTGTACTAAACGTTTATTCATGCAACATACATAATCATCAATAATGTAATAAATAACGAATAAAAATAACTAAAGAAATGTTCAAGTTACGATTTACTTACCTGCAACAAAAAGAAAACGGTCCTTTTGGTAAAAAGACTAGAAAATTAAAAATAATATAAGAATATCAAAAAGCTTGGTCTGATTTTCAGCTATGAAGAAAGAAAAAGGGGCAATTTCATTTGTGCCATTGACATTGACATTACAAATGACAATGATTTGTGCTCAAAAGGGAAGTTAGGTTGGAAAATAATTTAACAGCTCGTGCTATTCATGTCAAGTACCTATCTCTGTCTGCATCAAGTTTTCTCCATTCGATGTAAAAAGAGACAAATATAGTCAGACCAAGTTCGTCTGCCATAGCCCTCTTTGTAAAAATAACTACGTAGGTGTAATATTGAGATATAACTGATGGGGATAAACGTAGGTCCTAACTTGAAAAAGTCTGGAGGTCTGCCGTCAATCTAGCTTCGATCCCGCCCATAAGAAGTTTCACCGGGGACTGTGAGACTATAGTTTAAAATATTTCGATCGTCTGAATTTTAAACCTTTTTAAGAATACGGGTGTACGTATTTATATTTAAATCAGGTCACTTCTCTAATCAAAACGGAGAGCTTCTTCGAATTAAATAGTTCCCTAAAGATAGATTGTTATTTATTTTAGTGCACAGCGTTTCCATCTTATAAAGAAATACAATGATGTTCTATATTTTCACAATTTATTCAGTGAGGAAATCAGCCTTTGTCTGAGCCTTGTAAAAAAATAAATGTATCTAATGGTCCTAGAAGTTCTGCAAAAGAACATAACAATAAAAAGAAAAACATCAGTCAATAAAAGTGCCAAGAGCAAGGCCATTTTCCGTAAGAGAAAGTTACACAAAGCAAATTATCTAATAAATTAAATTGCCTTTTTTCTCACAATGTCAATATGGGGTCCCACTCGAAACATGAAGTTCTAATTAACGAATTCTTAATTAAAATTTCGTTTCACTGTAAATTAATAAAAGTTGTAACAGTTAAAGAGCAATACTTTATTTACACATTTACATCATCAACTCGAAGCAAGATTCGGTTGATATTAAATACATAGGCATGTAGTTCAGTCATCAAGTATAATAGAGGTCATATTTCCTTTGAAAAGACACGACTGTATTACCCATTTAGAGTTTATTTTGAAATATGTATTACATTAAATGAAACGAAAATGAGAAATTTTAAGTCATCCTCCACTGGTATTTTTAAGAAAAACTTTTTTAATTAGGATATACATGTTTCGAATATAAAAACATTTATTATCAGGAGAAGCAGCTTCTGCTTTAAATCAAAATAAAAGAGTTCGAAAGAAAGCTGATTACCATCTTAACAGAGCTTTGATAAAATTGTTCATGTGAGAAGGTAGGTTAGGTGAGAGTGCCAGACCCTTGGTTCTAACCAAACAGTCTTACATAGTCCTATTAGGTCCGTTGTGATACCACACGTGTTCCGTAGAATCCACCTTCAATAGATCTCTGATGGTTAGTGGGGCGTACACCGCACAAGGATTTTAACAACTCATTCAAACCAGCCACTACTATTCAGAAACCTGCTCAGTCGACCAAGTTGTAAGTTGCTTAGTTCCTCCAGGCTATTAAGAAATATTCTTCTTGCGAGGCAGAGCATTCACACAGAAAATGTTGAATTCTTTCTTCCTCTTCCTCATCTTTGCAACTTCTGCAGAAGTCGTTAGTGGGTATTTGCGTACATTCGACATGTCTACCAAAAAAGCAATGTCCGGTAACAACCGCAGTAATATTTCTCACGTCTTTCCGACAGTGTCTCAATAGCTCTGCGGTTCTCTTGTTATCAAATGTAGGCCACAGTTGCCTGGATGTACTACAGGTTATTAACTCTGTCCATCTGTTTTGTGCAAGTTGCTTGGCTGTGTAATCAATCTCCTCTTTGACTAATCCCAATGGTCTGTTCACCGTATTGTCTGCTAGGTCAGCTGGCATGCCTGCGCCCTCTCTCGTGAGCGCATCGAGTGTCCAGGAACCCAGCACGGAGTAACCCGATGTTGATTACCAAGTGTGCATAGATTGTTGCGGTATTGCTTCACCAGCTTTGATTTGATGCTGTTGGAACAGATTGCCTTAATCGCCGTCTGACTATGAAGATGATGATTGGCGAGGCTTTGTTAGGATACTACTGCCTTCTCTACTACTAGTACTTCTGCTTGAGAAATACTACAATAGTTGGGGAGTCTACACTACTTCTATATTTGTAGACTTTCGGAAAAGACCCCGCCATCCACACCAACGTCCATTTTTGAACCGTCTGTAAAGATTTACGAGTGTATTCATTAAGTTATTACCAAGACATTCTAACGTGAATTACCTATAATTATCAGTAAATTTCATTAATCTTTATGTAAAAGAAAGTTATCTTCCCATAAAATTAAAAAATATGTCTTATTTTCTTCCAGATCATTTTTTCAGTCTTATATGAAATAATTACCAATTATCAATTCATGTATATTACTTTTTTTCTTCTCCCCTAGTCATCGTCTGACCTAAATAACTTTCCCAATTTTTTTAGGTTTTAGATTTTCCTTGCAATTAAAATACAAAATTAACTCCTAACAACCATTTGTGTCGATCTAGAGAAGTTTCTCAAATACTAACCCTAAAAATACTCTTTCATTCATAATACTCTTACCTTCTCACCATCCCGCCACGCTGCAAACATGTGAGCAAGTTTCAAAAGCTGTATTGTTTCTGGCGCTTGCACTCGTTTTCAGCTATATATAACAATGCTTCTGTAACCAACTCTGGTCTCCCCTATCATAAATTATTAACGTACATTTTTTATCAGTAAATATTGACTTTTAAAATGACAAGATAAAAACATAGCACTATACAATGATTGTCTTGTCAAAACACATATATATTTATTCGAAGAATTCCTACAATAATGGCCTAATATTTTATTAACATTCCGTGGCTGGATCGATTCGCAACTGTCCATGAAATTATCGAAAACCGCACGCTGTGTTCGTGACCTATCCAACACTAATGAGTTTTGGCATTATGACCATATGTCACGGATTGCCACCCATCAAATATATTGGACCGAATGAAACTTTTACGTGTATATCGTTGTAAGATTACTTAGTAAATAAGATAGATATGTTGACCCTTCTATCTCTAGGACTTGAAGAAATAGTTCATACTTAAAGTGGAGTGAATATTTAGAGAAATAAGAACTCAAAGTCTTCTTCCACTGTGTAAAGAGGCGTTTTTGGGATTCGTATTAATTCCTATCTATCTATCTAGCTAATCTATTGCTCACGTCGCTTATGCGTGATTTGCTACATGCGACTATAGGACGAAAAGTACTTTTTCAACGGAGTCTCGGGCGCCACCTCTTGGATTAATGTGGTAAGAGGCCCACAGTTACCTTCGAGTAGCTTTTAGACAGTGGAGAAAATAATCCAGGCGTTCAACTGCATATGCATAGTGCGAAGGAATAATAAAACAATCGGTTTTAAAACATTTTCTATTCAAAGTAATGTACATTAAAATATGCCCCATTTATTAGCGGTTTTAAAATGAAATGAATTTACCAGTTAAAGAGAGAGAGGAGGATTGTATACGTTCATCGGTACGCGACAATGTATCTTTTATTTATTAATTATTTGCGGCTAAAATAAATTATTCCGGCTTTGGCGTGATTAGATGGTTTCGCGATTCTGTTTGCAAGCGGTCCGGCGGTTGGCTTAACGGCAGCGGTACGTATGCGCAAACGGAAACATGATCTGCAAGTATCAGTGTAAAGGTCGGAACAGTAACGGACTTGCAGATATCAGTAAAGGAACGCGACCTACTTAAGCTATCGGAAAAGAAACCCGTGGCTAAATTGCTTACAAAAATAGATGCGGCCGGAAATACGTCGAGCGGAATCGGTAAAAAGTTCCAGAAGAGAATAAAAACGATTAGCAGTTTAGTAACGGTTAAAATAATATGCCGGTTTTGCGGCACTTGCGTGTTTATATCTGAATCTCGCGGAATTACACGTTCTGGCGGTTCAACGGTGTTTGAATGAAAATTGTAAATGTGAGTTTTGTATGTGTCGGACAGAGTTAGGTGTGTCGGTATGTGTGTGTGTGTGTGTGTGAGAGAGAGAGAAAGAGAGAGAGAGAGAGAGAGAGAGAGAACGGAGATAATACATTACTGGATTTAGCCCGGTGTGTAAAACAAATGAAACGAGGACAGAGCTACCTGATCAATGGTTTTCCAAGCAGCCCGGTATCGTATATATATAACAGTTACCATACCGGTCGTTTGAAAAGAGAAAGGTAGAACGGTGTAGTTATAATATGTATATGTCGTTTAGAACGAGACAGAGCTACCTGATCAATGGTTTTCCAAGCAGTCCGGTATCGTATACACGTAGGATAATATTTAAGTAAAAGTCGGTGTAAAAATAGAACGAGACAAAGCTACCTGATCAATGGTTTTTCAAGCAACCTGGTCCCATGTATTAGAATAATAAAGAATGTAAATTAATATATCCCGGTATGCGTGTCAGAGAGAGAACAGTGTATTGTATGTATGTGTCGGTGAACCAGAAAGTGTAATGACGGCGCGTATACAATTTTAACAGTCTACATGATGTTTCTTACCGTTCGTTAATCGTCGGTCTGTCTCGTTGATGGTCGGGAGCTAAGCGGAATAGTCAACTGGACGCGATGTGAGAGTACGGTACTCTGATTGTAAGACGGCACGATCTCGCTAAGGAAGGCTTTTAGCCCGGCGGATCCCCTTCCACTCGGCGCGCGACATCGAGAGGTACCGATGGCGACGGCGGTTCCGCGCCGACCCGTAGTCAGAACAGAGAGGAGTGCAGGAAAACTAAGAAAAGCTATTTCCCGTTATTCCGCGACGGAAAACTTTAGAAAATTAATCAGTACCATTAAAATGAATTATTTACAAACAAGAATAAACTTCGTGCGACGAAAAATAAGAAAGTTAAGAACGGATACGTATACAACCCTGTTAAAATTATGTAACTTCGTTACAACTGTTATATTAATGACATTTTTTTGTTTAAAAATAGAAATTATCTGCATGTTTCGAATGCAGAAACATTCATCTTCAGGAGAAAAAATGAAAATAAGAAGAAAAGAGTAGATATCATCTACGGAGCCTTAAGATTATAATATTAGATTAAATAAAGGTTTAATGAGTATAGTTATATAGTATAGGAAATTGTGAGTGACATACTTATAGAGATTTTAAGGAAGTTAGGTTGTTAAATAAAGTGATGCTTCTATAGAAGTAGGGAAGAAAAACTACTACCAGGTTCCAAAGATAAATATAGGAGTTAAATTGTAATTTAGGGTGATGAACTGAAAAACGTTATGTGAGAACGATAAAGAAAAAGAGCAGCAACTTACGTGGTGAAGTATATTGTTAAAAAACTGTTGTTAAATAGGGAATATGAAAGATAAGTGTATTTTTAAGACAAATGTACTATTGTTGTATGTACAAATGAATTGTGATGTTCGAAGACATCTCAGGGATATGATTCCTTGAAGTGACGTGGGTAGCGATCAAAGGGTCGAATAACTAGGTAACTAGTGCTGAAAAATTAAGGACAAATTACTCATAATATGTTTCCGTTTATACGTTCGAAACATGTAGAACAGTTTACAATTTCTAACTGAATATATCTTAGTGAAGGTTGACTTAGAGTATTATTTCCCCCCATTTAACTTGCTACTTTACTTGAATGATATAATAGTTTTGGACTTGCATTGTCTTTAATTTGTTTTACATCACAACGTTTCAACTGGTAAGTATCTCCTTACCAGTTGAAACGTTGTGATGTAAAACAAATTAAAGACAATACAAGTCCAAAACTATTATATCATTCAAGAAACATCATTGTCTCCAACCTTCAAACAGACATTGCTACTTTACGTTAAGTATGGACTTCTTCTTCAAATATGTATTTTTAGTTTTATTTAACATTTTCGGTTAATGTTGAAACTTTTTGGTTTACTTTAAAAAAAGAGCTCGAAACGCTACCACGACCCAAAAAAAAGAAAGGAAAGAAAGAAGGAAAACTTGCATACCTAATGAGCTTTTATTACTCTACACCTTTTTGAAAAATAACTATAAAAACGTGCATGCATTGGGAGGGTTTCAAATATCGACACCCAAGATCCAAACAACACGAAATGTAATCTAAAAAAAAACTGAATTTTCATAAAACGAAACCAAATCGTTAAAGAGAAATAAAACCGAGAATAGTATGAAACTAATTTGATGCCGGCCAAATAAGTTTCTTATTACCCACCAACTTTTATTACGTGTAAAAGATTATAGCAGAATAAAACAACGAGAATGTGTTAAGCATTTTATTTTTTCCATTTCAACCTTTTTTTTGTACCGAATTTTATTTCATTACATTTTTATGTACTTCCTATCTCTGAATTTTCATTACTTTATTTATAATCCAAATAATAAAACTATCGTAAAAATTTGGGAACGTGATTTTAGGCACAGGGAGAACACGAAATTGTAAAAAATTCTTTTGATAAATCACCGTTAGATCCAAAAATTAAATAGTTTTAATACAGCCACCGCCACAGCTACAGCTAACAGAGCATGGACGTTCAAAGGAGGCTGATAAAAAAGTCCTTAATTTTGTTCCTATTTCACTTGATTGAATTTTTAAGGGGCTCTTTCACTATAATCAAATTTATCATAATTAGCACTCACGTCCTAAACATTGAAAACATATTCCAATAATAAAAGTCTTCCTAGAGTATCACAAACCTTTTCTAGAAATAACGAAATACACGGCGGGAAAGCTGCAAGTTTAGAAACATGACACGTTACTGAATAAAAAAAATTTTTGTCCTACAAAATCGTGCTCTTTAAAAATACATTTTTCTTTACAAATTATAATACCAAGGCAGATGGAGCATGATAATGATGGCAGACTACTTAGCGGAGTAAAGAAATCGCATGTTCACCGTTTTTTTTATGGTTTTGCTGCAGTTCTAAAACTTAATTTTCTTTTTTCGAAGGTAAAGAATTTGAAGAAATGCCTACAGTTCTTCACACTCTCCGCTGCTCCTGTAAGTAGCATAAAGCAGAAAAAAATCGAAAAGGGTTTTGCGCCCGGAGAATTTGGCATGTTGCTAATATTATCTGAGGATTAAAATCAGTCTTACAGGGGTAAAAAATTAGTTGAGATATTTTTACTCTTGGGTTAATAGCAATATCTACCTGTTGTGATCCACTACCACCATTAAACCCCTTTCCAAGTACCCAATTTTCTTCGTTTAAATACGGCTCAATACGGGAAAACGAAATAGGAGAGGAGATGATTTTTGGCACCATCCCTCGGTAGTAATGCACCTCTTGTCTCGAAACCCCTTTCAAACGAATCGACTTATTCCAAGAAAGCATAAAAAAGAGGTAGTTTTTGCCTGTTTTCGGCGTGGGAAATGTGGAGCACTTTAACAATTTTTTTCGTATTCTCCAGAAAACGGAGGAGGAAGCAGATTTTTAGATTGGCAGAAAGAAGAAATTTTCTTTATCTTTCGTCAAAATACCTTACGTGATACAAAAAAATGCATGAGCTTTTCGGAATCAGACCAACATAATTATAAGAAATCACTTCTCAGAACGAAAACATCTCTGGAAAAAATTAATTTTGTAGGCCTGTGTTTATTTATAGTCCCGTTAAACTTTAATTTAAGTATGTTTAAATTTATTTATTTTAATTGTATTTTTTCGATAATAAATAAATTGTGTGTTGAGTTTAAGTTCAAATACTATGTTAAAACAAATTTTAAACATAAAACTTATATTTTTTCTAAGATGAAAATTAATTAAGTTATGAAGCTCAATCAAAACAATTATAAGTTTTTAAACTTTACAAACTTTATTTTACACATGAACTTAAACTAAAGCAAAATAAAAATCATAATTTTTTTGTGCACATTTTTGAACTCCTTGATTACCGTCTCATGTGGTTTATCGTTCTCATAATTATTGTAGCCTTTAAGGCATCAAAATTATCATACTTTGCTGGTGGGTTTGGTTCTTTAAATATATCGACAAAAAAATCAAGCATGGTTAGTTTAGGTATGTGATTGGGGAAGCCAGTAAATGAGGTAATTGCTTTTTCTTCAGATGTTTACCAACAATTTTGTTACACCTTACTTATACCTACTACCTTCTTCCAAAATAAACAAGCAAGTAAAATGTTTCTTTACGTGAATATATTTTTCAAAATTAATTTTTACTAGCCAATTCAAGCTTATATATTTTTAAAAGAAATAAAAAGTTATTTTAAATTATTTTATCGTCTCTCCTAACATTTCGATTCCGATAAATTTTAGCTCTCTTCGCCTGCTTCGCTTTTTTTTGGAATTAGCAGGTGGTCCGTCACCCTTTGTACTTGAAATCAATCAATTAGACTTTCTCGAGTCCTTAACGAATAAAAATAAACAAAAAGTTCCTGCCAGTCTATTTGAGATAAATTTAAATCCATTAGATGTTTTTATACATTTTACATATCGTGTTCAATAATTTTTTAACAGCTTTGTTTATTATTAAATATATATAACTAGTATTTTTTAAGTGCGTAACCATAATGGCCGTATGCACTATTTAAAGCTAAATTCGCACTCCACAGCGATAAACACCATTGGATATATTTATTTTTCTACGAATTAAGGATAAAGAAGTCACACCTTGAAGATATTGCTTACAATTTTAAAATTTCTAAATTATTCAGCACTGATTTTAGCTAGAAAATTAGATTTTCACCTGCACATGTAAATATAATGAGATGTCTCATGTCTTTCCAAATCCTGACCTTACACGATCTTGTTAAACTATAGTTATCGCAACGGATACATTAGAAAGGCACAAAGAGAGTACATTACGTATCAAGTTTAGAAAAGTGAAACTTTACTTGACGAGTATGGATAGTTTGAATCCGAGCGAAGCGAGGATTTAATTTCCATACGAGTCAAGTAAAATCACTTTGCTGACGAGGTGCGTATACTAATTTTTCGCATTTTGTAAGTAATTAATTATTTTGCATTTCATATTGCATGCTTGCTTTGTTTTATCTTTGGGGCTTACCCTCTCATTTTTGAATTTTGATTTTGTATTTATTTACAATTGACCATATTAATTTTGTTATTTTAAAGTGTGTGCTAGTCTATTTATTTGTTTTTACTTTATATAACTTTGACTTTGACTATTAAAATTTAAAAAGAATAGTTACTGAAGAAAATCTACAAAAACTTAGTAGAATGACTTCTCGGTAACTTAGCAATATAAACAAGAAGTTTTTTGTGTTTGACGACTATTGACAGCATCCAAATAAAATCATATTTGAAGAGAGAATTTCACAAGAATTATGGAAATGGCTAAAGAAAACGACTTGGAAGATATCCTAAATGCGGCCGGGAAAATACGAATATTTCACAATATAAAAAGTTAATCGCTTTTTGGAAACGTCAAAACGACAAATATGGATCTAAAAAATCAAAAGTTTTGACCATGGAAAACGTCACGAAGTTTTTAAAGGAAGCTCCATACGACACGTTCCTGTTAATGAAAGTGGTATTAATTTTTGGGCTGAATGGCGCATGTCGGCGTGCAGAACTATGCAGTTTATAATTTGAAGATATAGAGGATTCAGAAACAGTGTTAATAGCAACATTACATGATACCAAAACAAAGAAAAAACGTGTATTTACCGTTGGATCAGACGGCAATGGGTATAAAATTTACCACAAGTACTTACTGTTAAAACCCAAAACCCAAAACAGTAATGCACAATCGATTTTTCCTGTTTTATCGTCATGGCAAATGTACAGTACAGCCAGTTGGCATCAACAATTTCGCAAAAATCCCGCAAAAAATTGCGAAATATCTAAAACTTCCTGATGCTTCAAGCTACACCGGTCATTGTTTGAGAAGAACATCTGCAAATTTTTTTGCTGAAAATGGCGTTGATATTTAGGATCTCAAACGGCATGGGGGATGGCGTTCCACAAGCGTAGCTGAAGGATACGTAGAAAAAAGCATTGAAAATAAAATGAAGAATTCTCAAAGGGTATTCAAAAATGTCCAACTGGGACTACCCCAAGAAGTCCCCATAGGAATTGTGGTGAATAAAAAAAATGTTCAGCAACAACTACTTAATACGGCGAGGTCAGCAGTTGCATAATTTTCTAACTTATATAATTGTTCTTTTAATATTAATTGAAATAAGATTTAAAATAAACGAATTTCTTTCTTGTAAAACTGCATTTTGAATGACATTGACGTCTATGCAGTAATGGTTGCTATGCTGTAATGGCTACTATGCTATAAAATGACCCATTACTGTACGATTTTGAGGTCAATAATCTAGTGCATTACTGTATAAAATGCGAAAAAAAATTTTCTTCGTCTTTTGACCTCATTTTTTTTTACAAAACTTAGATAGCTTAGCATACTACCACTTACTGCAAAATATACGATACCAATGGCAGTAAATAAATTAACGGACTTAAAGGCAGCGTTATGGTAAACATATTCAGTGATCGTCCGTAATTTCGAATAAGTTCAGTAACTCAAATACCTATATATTTTCGAAAGAATGCTCGGATTCGTTTATTAGTATTTTCAGTTGCGGTCTCTTCCATTGTAAAAACAATTATATAGTATGTCCCAAACTGGAGATAGAATGCCATCGATAACTTTTTTAAATGGCAACCCTGTTTTTTTGATGAATGCTTTTAAAGAGCAAATCAACAACACATAAGTACGAAATTTTAATTTTTTATTGCCTGCCGTTTCCAAGATAACTTAACAAATAGTTTTTTATTTGAAAAATTAAAAAAAATCTATTGAACAAATTTAAATAGTAACACCAGTACATTTAGATATTATTAAGTGACGGGTCTCGCATGTAGAGCCTTATATTTTGTCATTGTCATTAAAAAAAAGCCCGATGTAATGACTTACTTAACTCCAAAGCAAGATTTAAATATTAATAATGATTGGATACGGGAATAGAGCAAGAACACAGCATGAAGATATTATACAAATATCCAGATTTACTACCCATATCGTAAGGTACTATAAGCAATATTGAAAAACAGTTTCGGGAAAAGGGACACGTTATAAAAACAACACTTCATCGTCAATCTGCGGTTAATGAAGAGGTCAAAGTTGATGTTTTATTATCTGTTCAAGAAAATCATAATATCTCCACTAGACAGGTAGCACGCGAAATTGATATTAATCAGTCTTCAGTATTAACAATCCTCCAGGAACTTAATGAAGATGATCCAGGTCGAAGACCTAAATTTTTTGAACAATTTATGGAATTACTACAGGGTAATAATGTAAACATAGAAAATATTCTGTTTTCGGATGAGTCAACGTTTATGTTAAATGGAGAGGTAAACCGACAAAATTTCAATTACTGGGCAGACGGAAATCCATGACGGGAATCCATGCTGAATGAAGCAAGGCCACACTCAACGCTCAGAAAAAGTTATTGTTTGGGCAGGTATGGTAGGTCAGCAAGTTATGGGACCAATATTCTTTGAAGAAAATCTGAATGGAGCGAGACAACTAGAATTTTTACAGAAGGAACTAGTTCCCAATTTCTCAATTTTGTTTTCAGATCTGGTAGAAGCTGATGTTCCTAATAGAAACATCTGGTATCAACAAGATGGTGCCCCCCCCCTCATTATGCAAGACCTGGCCGTGATTATTTTTACATTGTATTTCCAGGAAGATGGATTGGTATAAGGGGACCCTCTGAATGGCCTCCAAGAACTCCAGATCTGACTCCATTGGATTATTTCCTATGGGGATATTTAAACAGCAACTGAGGAGTTGAAAGTACGAATAAGACATGTGTGTACACTAGTTTCCCCAGAAATCATTAGAAATGTGCAAAATGAATTTCAATTGCGATTAGGGTATTGCCAAATAGTGAATGAAGAACATTTTGAACATTTATTGAAGAACATTTTTTAAGTTCAATAGATTTTTTAAATCTTTCAAATAAAAACAGTTTGTCAAATTATCTTGGAAACGGCCAGCAATAAAAAATTTCGTATTTCTGTGTAACTTGATTTGCCCTTTAAAAACTTAACTTAAAAAAAAACAGGGTTGCCATTTAAAAAAATTATCGATAGCGTCCTATTTCCAATTTGGGACATATTGTATAATTGTTTTTATAATGGTAAAGACCGCAACCGAAAATACTAATCGACGTGTCCGAGCATTCTTTCTACAATAAATAGGTACTTGATTTACCGAATTTATTCCAAATTACAGACTATGACTGTAAGTATAGAATATCAAGTATTTATTTATATTAGAATTATCATAATAATTATCTCAGCGTGAACTCGCATTTAAAAAAAGAGTAGTATGTTTTTATTAAAGTAACAATAAGGTTCGTTGATTTTATAATTTTATTGTTTATTTAATATGGTATTTCTTTAATTATTTCCTTATAGTACAACTTAAAGCCTCTACTCACGAGCCGATCTGCAATGTTCAATCTACAGGGGTCATGCAAATTGGGTAGTGTATAGGCATGCCAGACCAACAAAGTTCAGAACGGGCGGTCGGTTCCCCACTTCAACGATCTCCTGACTCCCCACTTCAACGCCCTGCAAGTCTACTTCTATAGGGCACGTTAGATTCATATTGATTAATTCTGGATTTTGCTTGAGGTGTTTTAAATTTCAACAGGTGGTTGAGAAGCATTTTTATTTTTTTAAGTTAAAAATGTTTGAAAGAAAGGAGTTAGTAAGTTAGGACAAAAATTTAGTTAAAGAAGTTTGAGAGAGAATTAGTAAGTTATAGTCTATATCAGAAAGGTGTAAAGTAATGAAAGTTCATTAGGTATGCAAAAGGACTACAGAATGACTCAACGAATATTTATGCCACTTTCATAATTTGTTATTGATTTCATCGCAAAATTCTTTATTTTAATCAAGTGCAGGTAGTACTAATCGGGTTTAGGTCAATTTATGAGTTTTGCCTATTGTTATCCATTCACAATTACTTAAAATGGTGTGATAAAGGCGTGCATTATGTACATAGTATTTAGTATTGGGTACATTTATGTTAGGTACACTTATTTTTTATTAAACATTATAAAAAAATACATTATACAGAAATTAAATTATAAAAAATCATAATATTCTTCGTCTTCTGAGGAACTGTCATCTTCTCTTGACGTTATAATTAAGGGGTCGACGAAAATGTCGTCAGTCATATGACTGATGATGGAGATAATATCAAAAACTGTAATGTAACTATACCTTTTTTACATAAACAGTTTATCGAGTCTTTCCCTTCATCGAATCAAGTAGTTACAGTACACTTGTAAACTTGATTTGGCTGTTTCTGTAGTTGCTTACAGGTTATGGTTTTCCATAGGGTCCAAAATTAGTGCGCCACCAAAAAGCTGATCACAAGGTTATGTGTACTTAATTTGTCAACATTTTTCAGTGCGGGACGGCGTGATACCGTAATAAAATAAAAAAATTTGGTAAAAACATTAGATGACAAAGATTCGACAAGGCTACATCCAGCAGGACAGCGAGTGAATTCAAGTAACTGTTGATAATTTAAGTTTTTAGAACAATAATTCATTAAATATATAGCGGATCATTAATTCGTCATAATGCCAGTTAGTTAGTTGTCCAAGACTTGTTTTTAGCACACATTAAAAACTCGAAAAAAAAACCTCGCAAATACCCTAGATAAATTAACCTCATGGTCTGAATACAGAATAAGCTTTTAACACCTAATTATGTAACCTGTTGTCTACAGCTTCTTTAAAGCAGCATATCGATCAAACCATAAAAGTTAAAACATTATCAAAGCCATTATATTTTATTAAGTGCTTTATAAAAGTTTTAAAGTTTTGAATCCCATTATTAAACCGTTGAGGCATGCAAAATAGCCTTAGCTTAAAATCTAAAGCGCTCAAAGTTTTTTTAAAATAATTTTTACTCTTAAATGTTACGGTCGGAAATACTGCTTTTAGTATTAAAGTGATTTAATTTTACTAGACAGCTGAGCGCCATCTTGGAATTTACAATTAAATTAAATGATGCTTAGTAATACCTTTAAATTCTGTGTGTATACGTGAGATTTATCTACTTTTGTTAATTGGCTTAAAATTTGCCGGTTTTTGAAGTTTCTATAAAGACAATGGTTAATTAAACTATACTGATCTATGGATTTAAAACTAGGCTTAGTGAAGATATACTGTTTATTTAACTGAACTAAAAAATACTTAAAATATATAATTTACTTGCAATATTGAATTGAAGAAGTCGTTCATGATTCTTAAAAACCCTTAAATTAGAAAATGGCCTCAACTTTGTGACTTTTCGTTCCTAATTAGAATATAAATAATAAATCCCACAAAGTCCCGGTCTCAAAAATTCTTTAATATAACGGTTACATGTTTCGCTCACAAATGAGCATCATCAGACCTACCAAACGTTATTGTGTTTGCAAAATGTGCATATAAAAAAACATAAAAGTATCTTACCTAATTACACAAACAAAGAAACATTTAAAAATTAAAAATATATAAACACCTCACCCAACTGTAAATAAAAACATAAATAAATTATACTGAGTGGGGAGTAACAACCTTCCATAGATTGGTCAAAAGTAGCCCACGAAGTAAATGCCCAACTTTGTTAATTTTTATATTTATATTTATTATATTATATTTTCCAAAATTTATGAAACTTTGCTTAAGAAACGGCTTTATAACTTTTTTGAAACTAATGGTTTATTTCACTCTTCTCAGTACGGGTTCAGAGCCAATAGATCGACACTGGGAGCCGTCTTGGAGGTTGTGAGTGACATGGTCGAGGGCTTGGAGGCTGGAAAACTATCATCAATAACATTGTGTGATCTAACGAAGGCTTTCGACTGTGTCTGTCATAAACTCCTTCTGAAAAAACTAAGCCACTATGGCATAAGAGGTATTCCCTTGGACCTTATTAAATCTTATTTGTCTGGCAGGCAGCAGTTTGTGGAAATTGACGGTGTCAGATCTGAGTTGGGTAATGTTAGTTATGGAGTACCGCAGGGATCCGTCCTTGGACCCCTTCTATTTATCATTTACATTAATGATCTGTGTTATTACATGCAACGAACTTGTCACTTGACTGTATATGCAGATGACACTTCTTTTATTACTTCGGCTTCTAGTCTGGAAAATTTAGAGTTAGCTTCACAACTGCTTCTGGAGGACGCGGAGGGGTGGTTTTCTTCCAATTTCTTACAGCTTAATAAAAATAAGACTCAAGAGCTTGTTGTTGCTGGCAATCGAATGTTAATTAAAAACAAGACATGTAAGTTGTTGGGGATCAATATAGATAGTTCTTTGTCTTGGGTGGCCCACATAACTGAATTGGGACGAAGACTGTCGAGTACGCTATTCCTTCTTAGAAATTTGCGTAAATGTGTAACATTTGACGTTTTAAAATCACTTTACTTCGGTCTTTTTCATTCCCGCATTGCGTATGGTGCTGTACTGTGGGGAAACTCTACAAACGCATTACAAATTTTTCGACTACAAAAAAGAGCCGTAAGACTTATGGCTAACGTTGGCAATAGAGAACACTGTCAGCCCATTTTCAAAAAATTTGGTATAATGCCGCTCCCTAGTATTTATATCTTTCAAACGGTATTAAAGTTACACTTGCGTAGAGATGAACTCACTAGGCATTCAGATGTCCGATGCCCTCGATGATATCCGATTCAAAAAATATGTAAAACAACATTTGCTGAGTCACTGCTTTTACTCTTTGAATGAGTACCTTGTGGCTTCCTGGTAGGCGTTTGCCTGAAAGCTGTGCATTGGTGTGGTTTTGCCAGTTATGTCTCTCCATCTCTAATCATTATTTTTTATATATGTATTTGTGCATAATTTGTTTGTATTCTATTATAAGTAATGTTATTTTACCCTAAATGTATGATTATATTTATTTATATATTTTTTTTGTGACGTGCTATAAACCTTTTGTGTAAGTAGCAAATAAAACTTTGACTTTGACTTTTTGACTTTTTTGTCTGTTAGTGCCAAGAAAAATAAAACTAAAGAGAGAAATGTCAAATGTCACCGGAAAAGGCGAGAGAACAAAAGGTTATGGATATAAAAGCGAATCATTTGTTTATGTTATTGAAAATAAAATAGGGCTCAAAATTAAAAACTTCATTCACACAGGTAAGGACTGGACTCTTCTTAGCTTTGGTTATCTCTAATTTTTCAAGTAAATCCAACTTTTTGCTCTTCTGACATTCGTGAAGTATGTTTACATTTTCAGGTGCCGTGAATTGATGTTTTGATTCTAACAGATGGTTTGCAAACGCTGATTTCGTGTTAGTTATATCAGTATTCCGGTATTTATCAACAAAACTAAGATGTTCCTGGATTATGGTCGATATTTTTCGTCCTGATTGTCCTACATACACTGCAGGGCACTCTCCACAGTGCAAATAATACACACCTGACTTTGAAAATAAGTCAACTTTGTCCTTAATTTTGACTAGATGCTGTTTAAGCGTATTATTAGTCTTGAAAGCTAGTGATATGTCGTAAGGTTTGAAGAATTTTCCCAATTGTAAAGATATGTTACCGAAATAACTTAATGATCTATAATTATTTTTGTTAGATATATTTGAATGTAAAATATTATTTTTGTATTGATCTGGTAGAAGGAATGCTTAGAAGAAAAGGATTTTCGAATTTGATAGTGTCGAACCTTTCACTGCTACTAAAAACGGTCCTAGAACAAAACTTTTTTCAATTTAACAAGAAATATTTTAAACCAAAAACAGGATTAGCAATGGGGTCTTGCCTTTCGCCATTTTTGAGTGAGGTTTTTATGAATAATATGGAGAACTTAATAATGAGCAGTAACATTTCGCAATTCTTGGTGGCTTATAAGAGGTATGTGGATGATATATGCATAGTTTGGAGTGGCACTGACGAGAGTTTGCATGAATTCTTACGCTATGTTAATGGGATACACCCAAAAATAACATTTACAACTGAAATTGAGAATAATAGTCAATTACCTTTTTTAGATCTCCTTTTAACAAGAAACAATAATAAGATTGAATTTGAAATTTACAGGAAACCTTCTTCTACTGATAACATAATTCAATTTAATTCTAACTCACCTTATTCCCATAAATTTGCAGCTTTCAACTCTTTTTTCTATAGGCTATTTAAACTTCCTTTATCTAGAAGTGCCTTTAATAAAGAACTAAATATAATAAAACAATTAGCTTTTAATAACGGTTTCCCATTAAGATTAATTAACAAACTTTATTATAAATTCGTCAATAAATACAAATTATCATATAATATTTTACATTCAAATATATCTAACAAAAATAATTATAGATCATTAACTTATTTCGGTAACATATCTTTACAATTGGGAAAATTCTTCAAATCATACGACATATCACTAGCTTTCAAGACTAATAATACGCTTAAACAGCATCTAGTCAAAATTAAGGACAAAGTTGACTCATTTTCAAAGTCAGGTGTGTATTCTTTGCACTGTGGAGAGTGCCCTGCAGTGTATGTAGGACAATCAGGACGAAAAATATCGACCAGAATCCAAGAACATCTTAGTTTTGTTGATAAATACCGGAATACTGATATAACTAACACGAAATCAGCGTTTGCAAACCATCTGTTAGAATCAAAACATCAATTCTCGGCAACTGAAAATGTAAACATACTTCACGAATGTCAGAAGAGCAAAAAGTTGGATTTACTTGAAAAATTAGAGATAACCAAAGCTAAGAAGAGTCCAGTCCTTACCTGTGTGAATGAAGTTTTTAATTTTGAGCCCTATTTTATTTTCAATAACATAAACAAATGATTCGCTTTTATATCCATAACCTTTTGTTCTCCCGCCTTTTCCGGTGACATTTGACATTTCTCTCTATAGTTTTATTTTTCTTGGCACTAACAGACAAAGTTGGGCATTTACTTCGTGGGCTACTTTTGACCAATCTATGGAAGGTTGTTACTCCCCACTCAGTATAATTTATTTATGTTTTTATTTACAGTTGGGTGAGGTGTTTATATATTTTTAATTTTTAAATGTTTCTTTGTTTGTGTAATTGGGTAAGATACTTTTATGTTTTTTTATATACACATTTTGCAAACACAATAACGTTTGTAGGTCTGATGATGCTCATTTGTGTGCGAAACATGTAACCGTTATATTAAAGAATTTTTGAGACCGGGACTTTGTGGGATTTATTATTTATACTTAAATCAGGTCTCTTGGAGAAAATGGACAGCTTTTTCGAACCTAATTAGAATATTGAGCCCATTGACATTCGACCGTGGCATTTCGAGTTCGATCCTTGGAGTGCATTGTGCATATATAAATAATTTTAGTAGGTTGCAGGAATGCAGGGAAGAGTGTATAATGTATCATCTCCCAACCCACCCCATTCACGCCGGTAATCAGATCGGATATCTCGTGAGGTGCGGAGGAAGGTCCCCACTAACCAACCGGTAGGTCGTGCAGTGACGCAAGAATTCAAGAGTTGATAGCCCTTGGGGGGAGTGTCACATGACTAGGGATTGTAATTCGGAACCTATATTAAGCTGAGAGTCCCTTCGTGAACCGCACTGGCAGCGAACGAAAAGATAAAAGCCTAATTCGAAAAAAGGGCAAGAAACTACAACCTATAGAATTAGCAATACATATGATATCTTTGTTACCAACACAGTGTTCTTAATAAATAAACATAACCCTTTATTTGAAAGATAAAAGGTTAGCTTTATATAAATTGTATGTCGTCTAGAACAACGAAATTAAAGCAGGTAAAATAGGTTATGTTTCAGTAGAAACCTGATTTTCATTATTTATTTTTATTATAGGTACTAATATTATTTTTTCTTGAAACCCCTAATTAAACATATTTACATACATGCTTGTTTAATAAATAAAACAGTGTATTTCCTTAATTTATGCAATGCTTGTGTCTTTAGAATGAATTAGGATAATTAATTTAGATCATCGATCAAAGGTACGTTAAAAGTATTATATCATATACAACTATAGATTTGTTTACATTATTTAAAAAAGGAAGAGGTGAATATATTATTCTATTTAAATCTTGTCTTGTCAAATTTTTGTGAGATAAATAAAGATTTACAAGAATATCTAGCTCTTACTTTACAAATAGAATTGATTTTTTTTAAGAGGAAAATATAATAAAGATGATAATGGCATGAATTTTCCTAGATACAAAATCTTGAAAAAACAAAATAAATATTTTGAGAACTCTATTATCTACTTCCTTAGAAAGTACTCTCAGGGCGTTACAACCTAAAGCTTATTTTGAATTTAAATTATTATGTTTATTATTAAACATATTTTGAGTTATACCTACCAATTTTTAATTTGTGTTAGCTAATAATTCGATTGTCAAAAATATTATATGAATAATTGTTAAAAGGTTATATATTATAGGTTTAAGTGATAATAAAAGTGAAAATAGTGGAGTTTTTTTAGAAGATGACTAAGTATGTAAAGATGTAATATTGTTTTCCTCTTTCAAATAATTAATCATTTTCCAACATTCTCTATGATGTGGGTTGAATGATTTAATAACACGAATTTAAAAATAATATTTTTTGAAAAAAAAACAATAATCCGGTAAAGTGAACGGCAGTAGAGTTTTGGAATTTGGAGTCGGGTAAATTATTTATCGAAAAAACAATTTAATAAAAAAAACATTAAATTAACACAAAAAACTTATTTAGTATATAAAACACTGTGAAAACAAAACAAGATCTACAATTTTTCGATGATCTAACTTATTTAAAATCCTTTTGTGATGAATGTGTATTTTTTAATTTTGAAGGTAGGTACAAAAGTATAGTATTTCTAAGCGACATAAACAGTAAAAGAAGTATTGTATTCAGAAGTATTCGATGCATTTAATCTCTAAACTCGGCTTCAATATTTCTTACATCAGTATTTATCTTACACCAGGTCCGATTTATTCGAGAACCATGAAATAATGATATTTTTGCCAATAGATCCACTTCTTATATTTACAGATGCTCTGATTTAAGTTTTAAGTTTACTGACACCTGATATTTATAAAACTTTCTCAAGAAGATCGATATGTAGCTATCTATAAAGTTATCAAGAAGTTATACTTTGTTCGTGACCTATACACTATCCCGATTAGATCTAACGTTGTGGCAATGTGTTTCGATTTTCTACCTATTGGTTAGCTTTATTCAAGATAAGCTTGTATGAACTTTAAATAGAATCAATGATATCTTAATAAAGAATAAAACGGCAGTTATTTTTCATTATAGGTAACATGCAATTTTAAAACTAACAGTTTATATTATTAGATACTGTAATTATAATAGTACTGTTTCATTAGATTGTGATAAGCAACCGCTAAGTGATTCATTTATTTTGTTTTTCGATAATTATATATTTTATCGTATCATTGAAGATTAAGTAATTTTTATATGATATCTTTATTAATAATTTTTAACATCATAAACGTACTAAAACCTACATAACACCTTAGTTACTCATAATACATTACTACCATAATTTAATACGTTAGTTACGAAAGCATAATACGTTAGATACCAAATAATATTAGAACTATTTTTCATGAACATGTAAAACAATATTTTGACAGTTTTCAAATTTGATGGATACACCTTTGTCTTTAACGTCCACGATCTTAGGTATGCCCTCTGAAGACTGATTAATGACCGAGCAAGCACTCCTTTCGATTTCGTGCGGTTCCCTAGTGCTTAATCCACTGCCGGAAACATCGCCGATTTGAATCCAACATTTTTCTTCTTGATGAAACGTATTAAGGCGCCGTATTTGTCGATTTCCACTCTTTCCTTCAGTTCTAAAGTCGCTCGTAACATGGAATATTTCGGCCATAAGGATGAAGCAGAGTATTCCTCAGAGAGTTTTGCGAAATACGCCAGCAATATCGTTTCTTCTGCACCTTGAACATGTACTTTGTTTCGCCACTCACAAAACTGCCGATATTATTTTTCATAATGGATTTTAGATTTGTCCGGAAGCAAGTTCAACCTTATAATGTTGGATGCAGCTAATATATCGTCAGGAATATCAAAATCTTGCATGATTTTAATGATGACTTTTTGAAATGCCAAAATGATATGACATAAAACCTTGTTTTTATTTTCGCATCGCCGTTGTCAATGATACGATAAAGCTTTGAATACAACTCGATTATTAGCGATTTAACACCGTCTCGAACATTGCGGGTGACTCGGCTATTGCCTCGTCACCTAGTAATGTCATAGAATATTATAAATCGCATTATAATCTCGTTATATTAATAGCTATAAAGCGCAAAATATTTATAGTAGCTATTTAAAATAATCAACTAAAGTCCCTACTAGTTTAAGTCAAGCAGGCAGTATAATAACTCTTGAAACTAATAAACAACTTTTATGTCTTAAGTCCAATATATTCTGTGAATCATAAAAGAGATCTAAATTTTACTGGGTCACTTAATTATTATGATCTCAAATTAAGAGAAAACTTCTTTTAGTATTATAATCTTGGACTAAGAACCCCAACCCTTGTCCCCGGATCTTGACCATTTCTTTTGTAAATAAGTCTGCTCTTCACTAAATTAATTATGATCTTGCACAAGCATAAAATTTAGTTCAGTTCTGGTTTTCTTTTTATGATATTTTTAACTCCAGAACATGACGTATTTACTTCGATTAATACACATGCAATTATGCCACCATCATCCATTTATTTGGCGCGCCATCTAATTCTTACTATCCTTTCAGTAAGTATGTTTGTGCACGGAAAAAAGCTATAGTATTTTTAATAAAGTAAACAATTTATGGAAGACGCAAAAGGCATGGAGGATAGATTTTATTATTTGCCTTTCTGTAAAATATAATATTCATTACAATTTTCAATACTGATCCATACAAGACAGCCGCCATCTTTTCCTAAACATGATATGATGTCATCCTTAACACGTGTCCAATAAGGAATATTATTGCCCAAGTAGCTAGTGCCAAAGTAGCTAACGCCCAAGAGTGTAACATTTGACAGTTGACAGATGACGTATGACAGATGACATACGCATGCGCACTGCCGGCGCATGCGCAGAAGGACCTGTGGAATTGATGGTAAAAGCCCCGTCTATCCCTACTTATGTATCCATTTTTTCAACCATCTTTTCTTATTTTAACTTTCAAATGACCTTAAACCTGACGTGATAGAGCCTAACTAATCTCGACATCTGAACCAATGACCTCAAATACCTTCGAGTACCTAGGTAGAGCCCGGTGTTCTTTTCAAACTAAATGTTGGCCTCTGTATGTGTAATTTTCTAAACACTGTTACATATCAAAATGCAATTCAGATTGCATAGTACGATCAAAATGTGAAGATGTTGTTAAGATCCATTTACAGCATATTCGGCCAAGAACTATATATTAAAATGGAATTGTTAATATTTCATGAAATATTTATCAAGTAACATGTGTAAAAGTACAGTAGTTTAAAATTTTTTTAGATCTTCCATTTACTATATTCAGATCTTATGGCCTTACTTCTATGATTCTATAATAGAAAAATGTAAAAATTTATTCTTATGTCCCCATTACACAACTAACTTTTATATAGCCACAAATTTATTTTCTAACTTCTTCAAAAAAGATTGATGTGCAAATGCCCATTCATAAAGTTGTCGAAGAAGTTATAGATTGTCCGTGATCTAACTTTCCATAATGTTGTGGCAATATGTTTCGATTTTCTACTTAGGTATATGTTAATGTTACTCGAGATAAGGATATTATAATATAAACTTTTTGAGCTTTTGTTAGAAAATATATTGTGCTTATATAAAATATAATGTATTAGATAGTAATGGATTTTATAAATGGAGAATATTCAGGAAATAATTTATTTAGGCCTTATGAGAATAAAATTGGTTGGTTTTTACAAATTTCAGTTTGTCTCAGTAGCTATAAAAAATATTTAAACAAAATTTTCAGTGACTCTTAAGGGGATTCTTACTACTAAATATTAGTACAAACTTGATATATTTTCCAAAAGGCATTGTATGCAAAAGTTGACATGTCCACTCTTGCCTATTTTACAAAAGCGATATTTTTATGTAGAGGGTCTAAAAATAGATAAGCATTTAAAGTTTTTTGGGAGATTACATGAAAAGATATACCTATATAAATATTAGGCAAAACTTTTAAGAAAAACCAAACCATGTTATAGGTTTTATTCAACAAAAACCTTAGGACTTGTCAATTTTTACTCAGAAAGTATGGACTTAAGTTTTGACCTAATATTGTTATGGAGTGGAAAAAAATATTTAATATTGAAAATAATTATTTTATTTGAGAACTGAAGTGAACTAAAGATACTACAAACTGAAAAACTGTAAATATGAAGTGTGGATTTTTCTTCTAAACATTAACAAACTTCTTGGTCTTGGGCTTGCTCTCTTTCAGAAAACAGCTAATCGACTACTAAATTGACTGAATAATTTATTCAAAACTTAACAAGTGCATAATCATCTTGTTATAAACAGATGGCACCACGAGTATAAAAGACAGCAAGTTAAAATGGAAGTAAAAATGATAGAACTCGTTTAGTTTTACAGTAAACAGAGAATAACCCTAATAAGAATCAATGGGACTTGTTTACTTCGTGTTTTAAAAGGTTCCAATTTTATCCTGTCGGTGACTTCAGTTTTGCGGCGAATTGTAATAACTACGAGATTTGTGAAGTTTTGTCAAAAAACTTTTATAAAGTCGGTTTAGCTTAACACTTATCAACTATTATCAAAATTCGATTCTAACTCATTTTTGGCCTATAGTGGACTTGTTAAGTTTTGCAAACAAGCTACTGAACTGACTGAATTTTTTTCACTATAATCGAATTCATCATATTCAGCACTAACATCCTCACAAACCTTTTCTGGGAACAAAGAAAAACACGGCCGGAAAGCTGGAAGTTTAAAAACATAAGGCGGAAAGTACGTCATCCTATTCTCTGCGTAAATATTTTATTTAAAAGTCGTGCGACCGATTATATTGTTATCCTTGTTTCGATAACTTAGAAAGAAAAGCAGTGACGGCTCGTCAGGTGAAGTAGGTAAAGGGCCTCTTTACCAAAAAAAATAAAATTAGGAGGAAAGTCTTTCGACAATATTAAATAATAATGTACCAATACAGCTACCATTTTAGCCCTTAAAAATAATTATGCTCAAATTAATAATAATTTAATCCGAATGTAGCTATGCATAATAGGGCCACGGTTAACTCCGATGGACAATAATTATAAACACTCATGCATTTTGGCGTGCCCTAGATGACCGTGTCCGTTAGCTTAAAGCAAGTGAAGACCCAATGCCCAACATGGCTTTGATATTCATCGTTGTTATGGTTTCGTTCAGCATGTAACAATTTGAATTATGTTGAAGGGCAATTTAAAAATAGATCAGTCGTATGCACCATTGTTTTAGCATTGGTTCGCCTAACCTTAAGGTATTTATTTTGAGGCTTCGCGAAACTTACGGTTATAGATATCGTTTTTACGTGATTTACTGTGTGATCAAAAAGTTTTGTTTTTATTTTTCAGTTAATTTAGTAGTGTACGTACCTACTTAGTATTGTGTTTTAAAAATGAACCCAATTAATGACATAGTTTGTAATTTGTTGGAAACTCCATTTAGTCGTTGGACAGATGAGGATAAGAGAGACGTTTTATTACACGGAGTTTTAGTCAATCTTTATTTAAGTACCATTTTTTAAGTCCGCGAGTCGTCACTGAAGAAAATAACAGATTATAAACAGAACACCGGTCTCGAGAAGTCAGTCAGGTCGAAGCGTGTTGAACGAAGGCTGTCTAGGGTTGGCAATTTGCCGATTTTTTTGTGACGTTGGTACGTTCCGCGTATTTTTATTAGAGAACGTATCTTATTTAATTATTTTCTCTGTAAATAATTGAAGAATTAAAAAACTGAAACCATAGAAAACTTTATTTTTTCTTGCTCTAATCATAGTAGTCAATTATAAAGAAACTACTGGCCTTTTTATGATACTTAATAAAAGTGAGGCTAGAAATATATTTCAAAAAGATGCAAATCGGTCAATTTTGTAATTTTTTTATTTGAATCAAAACATTAATCCCAGAGCCTGGAATGGTGCGAAAATTGAAGATATAAAATCAAAATTTATTTTAAATTTTTTATTTTCTGACTGAACTAAAGATTTGTGCACAAGTGCACTTTCCTATTTCTAAACCCGTACTGCAAGATAAAATGTACTATACCGGGTCCGCCAACGAAGCGGGGACGGAAATTTAAATCATTATCGAGGAACTTATCAAAATTACTAAAGCAGCATGAGGTATGGACTTAAAAGCGGCATATTTTAAAATTATTTTACATTATACAGGGTGGCTCAAAAAAGTGTGGCGGACTAAACTTGCATTTTTTTAAACGGAACACCCTATATATTATATTATTTTCTAATTCCCTATACAATTCCACGTATATTTTGTATAAAATGTCATATGTCTAAATTCAATTGTTTTTGAGTAATTGACGTTTAAAATATGGCATTTTTTGACTTTGACAGGCTGTAACATTGGAATGGTTCTTCTTAGAGAAAAATGGTTTTCACCTCCCTATCTTAGTTTTTTATTCTCTATCCAAAGAAACCAACCTCCGATTTACTATGTTAAACCGTTAAACCCGTTTTTTTGGTTTAACATGGTAAATCGGAGGTTGGTTTCTTTGGATAGAGAATGACAAACTAAGATAGGGAGGTGATAACCATTTTTCTCTAAGATGAACCGTTTCAATGTTACAGCCTGTTAAAGTCAAAAAATGCCATATTTTAAACGCCAATTACTCAAAAACAATTGAATTTAGACATATGACATTTTATACAAAATATACGTGGAATTGTATAGGGAATTAGAAAATAATATAATATATAGGGTGTTCTATTTAAAAAAATGCAAGTTTAGTCCGCCACACTTTTTTGAGCCACCCTGTATAATGTAAAATATTTTTAAAATATGCCGCTTTTAAGTCGATACCTTTATGCTGGTTTAGTATTTTTGATAAGCTCCTAGATAATGATTTAATCTTCCATCCCCGCCACGTTGGCGGACCCGGTATACCTACAAACTAAATGTTAGGTTCTGGTTGATTTTTTGCCATGCAAATATATTTACACTGCGATATTTTCTGATATATTTTGAGCGGAGAACCTCAATAGACCTTAAAACTTTGATTATACAGATATAGAAAAATACCTAGTAAATCTTTCTTAAATTGTGGAAAATAAAGATGAATACATAAAACAAGATAAAACAGATGAAATTATAAGATTTCTAGAAAAAAATTGAGGTCTAAATTACTAATTAGGGAATCCAAACCACGTGATTCAATATGGTGGTTGGATGGCAAAAAGCATTGAGTCACCAGTTAAGTGCCACCAGCAACATTATTTTTATGGTCACGTGTACCAATTACAAAGCAGTATTTGCCATCCAGCTGCCATTTTGACACATCGTTGGATTGCCTAATGGCTTTAGGGTTATGTAATTTCTACAGTATTGCCATTTTTTTCACGTTTACAGGGTTACTATTATGTAAATTGGTGATTATTTTAAAACATTTTATCATAGCAAAAGTTAAAAGTTAATATTAATGCACAAAAGCCATTTCTAACTATTTAAAAAGAATTTTACAGTTTTTGTGCTACTTTTTTGGCATTGCAACTAGGTCACCAAGAATTCATTTCAGCCAAACAATTAATCAAACTGGCTATGATTGAGAAAAATAAATTGTAATAAATACATCGCGATTTGTCTGGTATTCTGCAAAAGGCCGAATGCGAGAAAAACACATATATTTGAAGTAATTTTGTGTAAATATAAGAAATTACCCAAAACGACAAATATGTTATACAGTGTAATTTGGTTCGTGGATTTGCCAACGAAATGATTTTTTTTTCAATTATTTTATATTATTTTGGCTTGTTTACCTCGGCGTAAATCAGGTGTGCACAACTCAGATTTGTCAAGGGCCACTTTAAAGGAGCTGCGATCGACGAGAGCCGCACTTTGAAAATAGCAATTAAAACGAATTTTAAACTTAAACATTACCTATATTTGTTACAGTATATGTCGTTTAAATGTGCGTCAGTAAGCATTGATCTGTTTTAATTTTTATTTAAATTCATAACTGGTTTGTTCGCAAATGTAAGTACTGCCAAAAAGATATAACATTTTTTCTTGCGGTATCAACTAAATTTAAAAACTTATTTTTTTTAAGACACTTATAGAATTCTAGAAGGTTTGCATCGCGGTACTTGTCTTTGTATATGTTTGAGCACTGTAAGTCAATGAGTTCTAATTGAAGTTCAGATGCATCTCACTGGCATCAGCAAAGAAGGGGTTTTCAACAAGCTTGAAGAGTATTTTATGTTTATTATGAAGATTAAACCTGGAGTCGAATTCATCTTTAAGCACAGACCTGCTGGTAGCAAACTTTTCTTTGTAAACGTTTTTGTTAATTTTTATTTTACTTGATATGTCGGAAAATAAGCAAAATTAAGCTTTAGCAACTGATCATATAAAAGATTAAGCTTAAGACGAAACGCCTTAACTGAGTTGTACATTGTAAACACCATAATATTCTTACAGCGATTTGTTCAACTAATTAATATGACCCATAAGGTCTGTAATAAAATATAAATCGGCTCTTCAATCGTGGTTTTGAAGTTCTTCGAAAACCATATTATTTTATTTATTATTTGGTATTTATTGGGTATGCAACAGTTTTAATGGACCAAATTCGCAAGAATTTGGCGGGCCGCTAGGAAAGACGACGCGGGCCGTATGTTGTGCACCCCTGGCGTAAATGATATCTGAATAGACCATAGGTACTTATTACCTAGGTACAGGGACATTATTTTAAGTGTCTCACCCGATTGGCAAATTTGCTATCGACCACAATAAAAAAACAATTATGTAATCCCTAACAGCTTTTAGTGAAGAAGCCAAATTTGATGTCAAAAAAAATCTATGTTTACAAATTTGACAGATACGACGTCATATTGAATTTTCTTAAATGGCAACCCTACCTTATAGTAAACCAGCTGCATTTGCCTATTTGTTCCTACATTAAAAATGTATAATTGTCAATATTTATTTTCAGCCGTTCCGGAGATACGAGGCTTCGAAGTTGGTGATTTTGTTATCATCGAATTAACAGAAGCTTTGAGATTAGAAACTCAATTTTTTTTGGAGATACGTAATTTTTTATGGCGGAGCCACCCATGCTATTGTCATATATGTCAGATGTCAGAAAATGACAGTTACGACGCCATTTTGAATTTTTTTAAATGGCAACCCACATTTATAACTACATCAGTGTATTGCATTTCGCGGTCCAATTATAAAAATATGTAGTTGTCAATATTTATTTCCAACACTTACGGAAATATGACCGTATCAAAAACTGCATCGTACGATAATGTCTTTTAAGTATCTCACCCCATTAAAAAATAGAAGCTTTGTAATTAAAAAATCAATTTTTTCTGGAGATACGTAATTTCTTATGGCGGAGCCACCCATGCTACTGGCATACATGTCAGATGTCAAAATATATATATAGGTGGCTCCGCCATAAGAAATTACGTATCTCCAGAAAAAAATGATTTTTTAATCACAAAGCTTCTATTTTTTAATGGGGTGAGATACTTAAAAGACATAATCGTACGATGCAGTTTTTGATACGGTCGTATCTCCATAAGTGTTGGAAATAAATATCGACAACCACATGTTTTTATAATCGGACCGCGAAATGCAATACACTGACATAGTTATAAATGTGGGTCGTCATTTAAAAAAATTCAAAATGGCGTCGTAACTGTCATTTTCTGACATCTGACATATATGACAATAGCATGGGTGGCTCCGCCATAAAAAATTACGTATCTCCAAAAAAAATTGAGTTTCTAATGTCAAAGATTCTGTTAATTCGATGATAACAAAATCACCAACTTCGAAGCCTCGTATCTCCGGAACGGCTGAAAATAAATATTGACAATTATACATTTTTAATGTTGGAACAAATAGGCGAATGCAGCTGGCTTACTATAAGGTAGGGTTGCCATTTAAGAAAATTCAATATGGCGTCGTATCTGTCCAATTTGTAAACATAGATTTTTTTTGACATTAAATTTGGCTTTTTCACTAAAAGCTGTTAGGGAATACATAAATGTTTTTTTATTGTGGTCGATAACAAAGTCCCCAATCGGGTGAGACACTTAAAATAATGTCCCTGTACATAAGTAAATACTAGAACTAGAATATAATAAATACGCCATCATGATCCAAACATAGTAGTGTGTAAAACAAGAGTTTGAACTTTCCTTCTCAGCCTTGGGCATCGTGCTCAATTTACTTCCTCGTGCGATATGATAATACACAAAGGTTCCTGCAACACAGTTTTATATTTTTTACCTCTTTTCTTTATCATCAGCACAGGGCTTTTTAGAATAATAAAATAAAATAATTATTCTGCTACTAAGCTTCACTTTTATTTATGCACACGCTTAAACGGAAAATGATAACCATAAATCTTCTTTTTTAATAATTCGCAATCTTTTGCCGGTATATTTTATTCATGTCTATATTTCGTTAAAAATACTTGGTGATTTTTGGTGATAAGCGTGGTAAACCGTTCATAAAGTTATCGAACAAGTTATACTTCTACCATGACCTACACTACCCCAAAAAGGTCTAACATTACAGCAATGGGTTTCGATTTTCTACTTAAAGGATGGATAGTGTTACCCAAGATAAGCGTTTAGGAACTTTTATGAGCTTTGATGACACAATGAATAATATCTTTATAAGCTATGATGTGTCCGATATTTTTTATATTAAACTAAAGCTTTTTGGAAGCAACAGAACGTTAAAATTAGAAATGTTTAAAAATTAAATAAAACGGTTATTTCCATTTATTATTAATGAATTTAAAGAAATAGTCCATACTTGAAGTGGTGTTGTAAGGCAAATAAAAAAAAATACTACTCTTATGTCGGACTCTAACCAGCAAGTTTGACTCAGAAATATCTTTCTCACAATTATACTGACCCTGTTACCTAAATTTTTAATTTACCTATTACGCACCTTTGATTGTGAATGCCTCTCAACGTCATTTATGTCACAGTCTTCACTTGCTGGTAAGATAATTGTGGTTAAAAATGTTTATGCAACCCAACATTAGTCAACCTCCACTAAGATATAATTAGAGTATTTCTATATAATATTATCTTATGTTTTGTATTTTTCTACATTAAAATCTAGTAAAAGTAATTATAAATTTGGCGACGCGGCCCGGTCTGGTCAGTCGACCAAAACTGAATAATCCGCCAGGTCCGAAATGCCCGACAGACCGGGCGGGCTCGGCAAACTCAGCGGCTCGGTCGACCCGGCGGGCTCGACGGACCCGGCGGGGTCGACAGGCCCGGCAGTCCCGGTGGGCCTGTCAGGTCTACCTGTCACTGTAAGAACTATAATAATATTATTGAAAACAGGGTTATCCTGGATTATGGTCCTATATACTACTAGGAGTTATATTAAATATAAACATATTTCTTGTACGATTTATTATTTCCTTTCGTGTAGCTTGACGTCACGGGTACAAATTTGCTACGAAAGTCAGCGCCAAAAAGTTAAAGTTTGTTAAAGTCTAGCGACTGCCAGCGCAAGAGCCAATGCGAACGTCGAATTTATATTTCTAGCATTAATTTCTGAAATAAACATCTGTATCGACAGACCAACTTTCTAAAAATGTAAACTTATAATAAAATATAATATAGTAAGTATTGGAATATTAGATTAAATAATGCACATAATTATGAGAGCTTATTATTATTAAAATATTCATTTGAGACATAATAAAAAAAATTTTTAACTGTTTTTTTTTACATTAAAATTTGATACTATTTTAACACAAACTCGAAGGGACATTTCAAAAATTTTAGAGTTATAAAAACTATAGTTTTCTTTTCCAAACTCGAATAAAGAATAAGGGAACAATATACCTGACTTTTCAAAATGAAAATAGAAAGATGAGAAGGGATTCCATCACAGTAAAATAAAAATTTCAAAGATTTGTTTTATCGGTTTCATGAGAAATTACTTGAAAGATTCAAAACATTCTTTAACGCGTTTGAATTCAAGATAAAGTCCGTACAAGGATGCTTGTTTCAGTGTCTGACGTAATTTTTGATTCCAGTCATGTCGTTGATTAAATTGTATATTTTTTAAATTCTGTCAGAATTTAAATAAGCTTCAAATTGAGCATTTCTTTTTTTGCTGAATAATGCGACATATTTCCAGAATATGTTGCAACTATTTCTTTCCAATCATTTGACCATCATGACCAAGGTTTTCAAAACGGATTTAATGTCAATTGACAGGACCATTTAATTAATAACAGACCTACCTTATTTTTTGTTTCTGTTATGATTATGTATTTGCGAGTTGTGATATGCATCCAGCCAGTTATTGTACGGACTATACTACTTTTAAATCTAGCGTTAGATTTTAAATCTAGCTGTGGCTTATAGGAAGCTTTAAAATCAGTCGATATAAATGTTCATTGGAAATAAAATAGTTTAAAAAATAAACTTAATTCACATATGTAAACTAAAATAAAACAAGGATTAAACCCATGTAGCATTGAAATTGTTTCTTGAGAAAGTTAGAGATAGTTTCAAAAGTTTAGGCATTCTCAGTAACGACAATCCCACCTGACTTTAGTAGAACCACTAATTTATTCCTTAACGCTTAACTGTCTAAAAAGTTATTGAACACGTTTATACTTGCTTTAGTTTACACAATTCGGCTAAAACCAAAAATTGTGGTAGTATATTTAGGTTATAAGATTACCATTGAAACGACAAATGTTTTTAAGCAACCATACTTTTTTGTCCATACGTCTGGGTTTTTGTTCCTTTACTACATTTTTAAATTTATGATGATACCTCTATTCCCAGCCTATATTTCTAAACCTAAACCTAAATATTTAGAAGAAAAACTTTAAGGTTGGCCTGGTTTTATATTAATTTGGATATGTATTGGATATAGGTTTAGACAATAGTAGTGTGTACAACAAGGGTAAATATGATATCTATATCACGAGGAAGTGAATCTTAAAGTAAAACTTCTGAGGGCGATATGAAGAATCCAATCGAGTTAAACAGTATAATTTTTATACGGCCAAACTTAAGAATCTTTAAAAAGTTTGAAGGCGGCGGGGTTTGAACTTATGTCCATTGGATCCACAGTTCAACGCTTTGCCGTTTGGGCCACAGGATCAAGTTAGAAATTATGGTAAAACCAACTCAATAATAATGATACATGAAATTAATTTTCTTTGCACATTCAGCAGGTTGCATAAGTAATAGAACTATTAGAGACGCGTATATATTTTGTTATATTAAACAAATTAATAACATATTGTGCTATTATACTTATAAATTATATAATTTAGTGTTTTGAAAGAGAAAGTGAAGCTTGAGAAAATAAAATTAACTGTGATTGGTTAGTACTTTATAAGAATGCCACAGAGTAATATAATTTCTATAACAATATTGGCAACTAATGAAAAATTTTCGGGTTAGTGAAAACAAGGCACAGACGAATGATAGGTCGCCGCTGTCTCCAAACGGAAAAACTAAATTTTTACGTATAGTGTTATATTCGTAGGATATTCTTTAGGATCAATTGCGGTGGTGATCTACTAAAGAAATACTTTTTTCGTATTGTGTGCATTCGTGGAATTTTTCTTTAAAAATGGGAAATTTTATATTTATAGGTTGCAACACTGTGCAGTACTGAATATGAAATTTTGCTGTACAGTTAAATAGAATAGCCCACTTTCTCGTTACTTAAGTCTAAAGGAAACAGCCAATATCCATGCGGTAGTAAAAAATATTAAAAATAGTTCATAGCGTAGAATTTTTATTATAAAAGGTTTATGTTAATATTTATAGTCTTTTGTATCCTCGAAAAAAAAATACGTACAAAAAAGTTGAAATATCAGGTAAATAAATATTTTCTATAATTTAATTTTACAATAGAATATAAAAGCTTATTAAGGAAGTTATTGCGAATTGCTAAATATACAAAAAAGAAAATTGTAAAAAATAACATTGTACATCCATTTAAACATTTTTTTTGTAAAGTTTATTTATGGAAACGCTTCTTTAAATTTCTTAACAAATTTTTACTTGTAACGCCAAGCTCTTCTTGATGAATTTTACTTGATCACCCAGACGAATCTCTGGCTTTGCCACTAAAATTCATAACTGCCTAATCATAAACTAAAAGAAGTTCCTTCTTATTTTAAACAAACTCTTACAAACAAACTTCAGAAGAACATTAAATATTATGTTCCCACTAATTTCTTTCGTAACTTTGCTGGATATATCGATGTTTAGCTGTCTATAAAGTTATCGAGAAAGTTATACTTGGTTCGTGACCCAAGGTTATATGATTAGATTCAACATTGTAGCAATTTTCTACTGAAAATATATAAAGTGTATATTCTGTCTGTGTACATTTTTAATGTGCTTGTATATTTGGGTCTTTATTAAATAATAAGGATGTTAATTAATTCATTATTTAGGATTCAGGTAGTTGTTATTTCTCGTTTTTTGCTAGTCAAAATAGTAATTTATGTTAATAAATCATAACTGTTAAAAAATATAGGCCTATCTAGGATATTTATTCTAGGACATTTTGGTATTGCGACACTCGAGAACAATATCAAAGAAAATTACATGACCTTAAAACTTATACATTTATCTTAAATTGTTATTACTTGAATTCTGAATTGTAAAAATGTTATTCAATATAATTTTTTTAAATTGTTACTTTTATTAAAATTTATTCAATAAGGATACGTTTTTCTTGTGAAATAGTTGTGGAATATTAAAAAATAAGTTAAACTGTAAACTAGTAAAATTTAACAAAGAACGACACGTCAAAAAAATATAATTTTTTAAATTTAATTCTACAATACTTACAGAATTTTAGGAAAAAAAGTTATCTTTATAGTGAAATTTAACATCCTGTAATAACAAATAAACAATTAACTATTTTTAGAACACAGGTTATAGCAATAGCCTCTTTGTTGAATGCACCACCTATTGTTCCATTTCATAATTATTTTCTTTTAGTTGCAGGTTAGTTGATGTTTAACTTTTGACAAAAAAAAATTGATTCGGTTTGTGAGGAGTTAATTATTAGTAAATGTTTTTATTATAGTGTAAGATCAAATAAAATAGTTCCCAAAGTATGCTATCGAATCGATCCCCTATGTCTCACTCTAAAAAAGTAATTATAATAATAACAATAATAATACCTACTCATTTAAAATCCTTAAGTACTCATACACGGATTTGCATAAACTAGATAGGCTTACGCGCAGGCTGCTGACAAAATTCAGATTCCATCACCCACGCTCTGCACTTGAAAGAATCTACCTAAAACGAAAGGAGGGAGGAAGAGATCTTATATATAACCTGTGCAAGTCACAAGAGACCTCATGGAAAACCGCGGTTGTGGCTCAGAGGTAGAGCTACTAGCGATCGCGGCGACCCGGGTTCGATTCCCGGAGTGGGCATACGTACCATAAAAAAAGTATGTCCGAAATTTAGTGGATTTAAGAATGCAGGGAAGAGTGTAAAAGGTATCATCTCCCAACCCACCTCATTCACGCCGGTAACCAGGCCGGATGAGATCGGACATCTCGTGGGGTGCGGAAGAAGGTACACACTCCCCAATCGGTAGGTCATGCAATGGCAATAAACCAAGGGTTGATAGCCCTTCGGGGGTGTCGCATGGCTGAGGATCGTGGTTCGGAACCCACGTTAAACTGTAGGTCCCTTCGGGAATGGCCCTGGCAGCGAACAAAGAGGAAAAAAGCCTAATTCGAAAGAAGGGCAGAACGGCAAGGCAAGACCTCATGGATTACACACAACACCATCAGCGCACCGCCAAGTCAACAGCTTGTAACTTGGCAAGAAAAAGCTCTAGATGGCAAACAACCTACTGCACTTCAGAATCCACTCATAGATAAAGAAATATCACTGAACTGGTTAGAAAAAAGGTAGCTACATGCTAAAATAGAAGGTTTATAATTTCTATCCAAGACCGTGTCACTCAAACTAAAAACTATGTAAAGGTCATCTTGAAAAGATATTTGGAAGATGCAGAATGTGCAGAAAATGCAATTACCCCGGAGAAACGATAGAACATATAGAGTTGTAGTGCCATGGCACCCAAAGCTTACCTAGGATGGCATAATCGGGTAGCAATAATCATCTATAAGGAACTGGTTTATAAACTAGATCTAAAGGAAAATGCTCCACCATACCATTATACGCACCCAAGCTAGTCCTCGAATCCCGTGACTATCTCTAATACTGGGATAGGCCAATAATAACGGATAGAACAGTAGACCACAACCGTCCGATTATTTTTTTTTTATCGAAAAGAATACCAAAAAAGCTTTCATAATCGATATAGGTTGCCCCCTAACACACAACCTCCCTAAAACCGAATCGGAGAAGAAAACCAAGTACTTGAATTTGGCGATAGAGACCAAAAATATATGTAAGCTAAAAAAAAATAGACATCACATTATAACATCGGTGGAGGTAGCCATACCGAAAAAATTTAAGCCTAACTTAGAAAAACTTGGCCTTTCAGGTGATTTATACCAACAAATTCAGAAAGAAGTCAGCCTCCATACTTAACATAGAGTACGGAAGTTTCTAAACAGTACAGGTTAAGATGAATTTCTTCTAATGTAAATACCACCAGCAATACCAACAAAAAGCTGTAAAAAGGACACTGAAAGAACAATAATAATATTAATAATATTAATAATAATAATAATAATAATAATAATAATAATAATAATAATAATAATAATAATAATAATAATAATAATAATAACCTCTATGAGAAAATACTTCCAAGAATCGAATGGGGAAATTCTTAAAAAAGTGGTAGCAGCAGACGCTGGATATACAGCCCTTAATTTAAAGCAAAACGGATTACCTAACATCATCCGCGCGCCGCCAAGTCAACAGCTTGTAACTTGGCAAGAAAAAGCTCTACACGGCAAATACCCTACTGCACTCCAAAATCCACTCATAGATAGAGAAATGTCACTGAATTGGTTAGAGAAAAGGCAGCTCCCCGCTGAAACAGAAGGTTTTATAATCTCTATACAAGATCGTGTCATTCGAACTCGAAACTATGAAAAGGTCATCTTGAAGAGAAATGTGGAAGATGTGTGCAGAAAATGTAATTGTCCCGGAGAAACGATAGAACATATCACGGCGGGTTGTGGTGCTATGGCCCCCAACGCTTACCTGGGGAGACATAATCAGGTGGCAAAGATCATCCACAAGAAACTGGCCCATAAACTAGGGCTAAGGGAAAACCTCCCACCATACTACCAATACTCACCCGAGCCAGTCCTTGAATCCCCTGAATATCTCTTATACTGGGACAAGCCAATAATAACGGATAGAATCGTAGACCACAACCGTCCGGATATTCTTCTCATCGAAAAAACCACCAAGAAAGCTTTCATAATCGATATAGGTTGCCCACTAACATACAACCTCTCTAAAGCCGAATCGGAGAAGAAGACCAAGTACTCGAATTTGGCTATAGAGATTAAAAATATATGAAAGCTAGATAAAATCGACATAATTCCGATTATAATATCGGTGGAGGGAGCTATGACGAAAAATTTCAAACCCAACTTGGAAAAACTGGGCCTTTCAGGTTATTTATACCAACTTATTCAGAAAAGCGTCATCCTCCAAACTTGCCATATAGTACGGAAGTTTCTAAACAGTACAGGTTAAGATGAATTTCTTCTCTGTACTGTAAATAACACCAGCCTTACCAACAAAAAGCTGAGAAACATTGAAAACATAATAATAATAATAATAATAATAATAATAATATTAATAATAATAATAATAATAATAATAATAATAATAATAATAATAATAATCATAATAATATTTATAATAATCATAATGTAATATTGTAAATTTTTTAAGGCTAATTTGAGTAAATATTGCAGGCACGTATGAAATTTCCACATATGTATACGTTTTTCTAAATATACCTCCTATTTCTATTCTTGGCATAGAGTAATAAAGTTTTATCGCTTTCCTTATTGACTTTTAGGAGACCAAATAATGGGGATATTTAACCTTTGTATTGCTCCATCTATCGAAAAACTTAAACATTTTTGGAATTCGTTATACAGAGTGTCTATTTGAAAACTTATTACCCTTAATATTTTAGTCCTTCCATATCAAATATGGAAATCTGCAAAAACACTTGAACATTACAAAGTTGACATTTTTAAAGCTGGTTTTCAATTAAACTATACCAACATTTTAGCGAGGGTGTTAACAACAGAGTTTAGAAAACCTGACCTATTAGTTTGACGCATAATTTGTTTAATCCTTATTAAGTTTGAAAATTTCATGTGGTGGGAAAATTATTTTATTTGTATATTTAAAATACCAAGGCAAATAAATATAAAGCCCGATGTTAATGGATTTATGACCTAAATACTTCCACATTGTTCGATTCTTGGACAAATCTTGTTTTTAATCTACATCAGTGACCTACCGGCAACTGATCCTAGGGCAGGACACACTATTTTGCGGACGACACAACTCTCTCTTCTGCTGGCGACTCATTGGAAGAGGCTTTAATGGGGTCCAGAGAATCTCTGGAATTGTCGAGTGAATGGTTCCGGGTAAATTGGCTTCTTCTTAACGAGGATAAAACCAATGATATTTACTATGAGAGACTTAAGTGATATTTCGGGTAATAATGTTTCGGAGGCAAAATTTCTGGGGTTGACTCTTGACGCAAAGCTACAATGGGGTAGTCATATTAGTCAGGTGGCTAAAAAGCTAACAAAGGCTGTAATTGTAATAAGAGGACTCTCGAGTTGTGTTTCTCCAGCTATATTGAGAACAGCATATTTGGCATTATTTCAGTCCCATGTCTCATATGCTATTTTGGCTTGGGGGCACTCTGCGGAGGTTTATAGACTGTTTGCCATCCAAAGGAGAGTAGTAAGAGTAATATCCAATCTCGGCTACAGAGACGATTGCAGAGGGGCGTTTGTTGCTCTTCAAATTTTAACATTGCCAGCCCCTTATATTTTACAGAATTTACTTTTTTTAAAAAAGGCAGATAATTTTAAATCACACAGATATACATGACCATAATACACGCAAGAAAAATAATTTAGTACCCTTATGGTGGCGCTTAGGAAGGTGTCAGGATGGCCCATGCTATTGGGCAATTAAGTTTTATAATGTTTTGCCAGAAAGCATTAAGAACTTGCCCTCTAAGCAATGCTACAGCAAAATGAAGGAGATCTTTTTAATTTTATTAATTTTAATGTATTTTAACCCGTGTTTCTTTTTTTGTACTAGATATTCCTATGTATATTTTTTTTTGACGAGTGGAAACATTATTATGTATTAACAGGAATAAAGGAATTTTGAATTTACTTCCTAATAACAATAATATATACTAATACTTTTATTTATCAGAAAGGGAAGGCTAATATTGGATAATTATCCAAGGTATAGGTATAGGTAATTACCTATCTACTCTCATTAGGCATAGACACATATTTCTTTATTAATTAGCCACATTAAACAAATTATTTTAGGATACTAAAAGAGGACTAAGTCGATTAATGTCGTTAATATCTATCCTATATAGTAGAAAAATTAAATAAATATACAAGGTGATTCATTAAGGGTGACCACCGGCCACATCTCACACAACTACTAGAAATAGAAACGCATGTAAAAAAAAAGTAATTATAGTGGTCAAAAGAAAATTATAGAAATAATTTTTAAGTTCCGAATTTCGCCGCAAGAGGGCACAATAGAAAAATAAAAATACCCCCATTAAGGTTTACTTTTGGTCGCGTCATTAAAAAGTTCAGACAATTCTACATAATTTTGGTTTAAATCTGTTGGCGTACCAATCTTGATAAGAGTCTGAGAAGCTATTGAAAGTGTAATCATTTAACTAGCAGTAACTTCTAAACGACTTATCCGATTTTAGTAAACTTAAGATTGTTTGGAAGAGAAAGGTAAGTACTTTTTATTGTCGTATCCATTGGTACACGATAGTTCGTAATAATGTTGTTAGAGATCGCAATTTGTAATAAAAACAGTTTTTTTTATTATATTCCGAAAACTTAAATCATACGATTGAACGGTGACATCATGTTGGGTAAATAGAATAAATTCATAAGAAAAAATATGAAAACAGCAGCTCAATATTTTTTTTCGTTTCAAAGTTATTGCCAGAAAAAATGGTTCTTAACACTTTAATTGAGTAAGTGATTGTTTTCATAGGTATGTCATTAAGCATTCCAAGACAAAAAAATATTTTTAACCTTTATGATTATGTAGGTTTGTCACTTATTATTCCAATGGCCCAAAAACTACTTATTGATAATATAATCATCGAATACTTGTATTTTATAAATAATTACAATATGATGTAAAATAAATCTGGATAGCTGGGAAACAAAATTGACAGGTTTCCATAAATTGAAATAGTTGTCAACTGATTTAATTTTAAAGAGTTTCTCGGTCTCTCTAGATTTATTTTCTAAAACACCATACTGGAATTATGGTAAGTTTTCCTTGATTACATTGATCATTCTGGGCAATAGAACACAGAGCAAAATCGACTAATTAAACAGAATTGTTAAGAATAGTCTTATACCAGTAGCAACATTTTTAATAATTACTATTAAACAATCTATTACTAATAGCTAAAAAGTTAACTAACGAACATCATACAGAATTACTACATCTTTATTTATACGGACAATAAAACGAAATAATTATGAATATAAGCCCAGAATTGTAAGAATGTATTTTAATAAAACATTCTTTTTGGAAATAAAAAAGGCTTTTATACAACATAAAGATTATACCAACTATAAAACGTTTTTTTGGGAGTATTAATTAATTTATTATTTGATATTAAACATTTATTTACCCTTATGCAACATACTTTTAATTTGCAAGAGTGGGGGAGACTTCGAGGTATCAAGACGTATTTTACGATGCCATTTGCATTTGTTCGGCTGTGCGGGTTGTTTCAGATGTTTGTTGTTTTTTGTGAATAGTGTGTGAGGTTATTATTAAGCTTTATTTGTGGTGGTGTAAAATTATCAGAAAGAGCTGTGTTTATGATCTTAGATTTTTCTATATATATATATATATATATATATATATATATATAGTCGCTATGGAACAAACCTTTATGGTTACCATACGTGTCATATAAACAGTATAACATAATTTACTTATCCTTATGCACTGGTCCTAGCAATACCTGGTGTATAACTGGTATTAGCTCGTATTGTTCTCCCAAATAGTATTAAATATTCTTATAATGGCCATAAGAATTCTTATAATGGTTATAATTCCTTTTTCTCAGTGAATAATGTTTTTTCGTGGAATGCTTGACCACGGAACTATAAAAACAATTAAATTGGTGAAAGTTATTATTTTGACAATAACTCTGAAACGAAATGAGATATTTAAATGCGGTATTTACACTTTTTCTTGCAAATTAAATTTACTTTCCGATTATGCTGTCTTAATTAAGTATACTTACCATATGATTTAAGTTTTTTGGAATAAAATGAAATAAAAACTTTTATTATTACAAAATGCGCCCTCTAACAGTTTTATTAGAAACAATCATGTACTAATGGATATAAAAATTAAAAGTACTCGCCTTTTTATTTCAAATAAGCTTAAGTTTACTATAATCGGATAAGTTATATAGAAGTAACAGCTATTTAAATTATTACACTTTCATAAGCCTCCCCCACTTTTATTAAGGGTGGTACGCCAATGAGCCTTTGATCAAAATGATGGTAAATTATCTAAGCTTTCTAATGATGTAACGAACAGTATACCACAATGTGGAAATTTTTAGAAAAATTTAGAATTTTAATATTTAATTTTCATTTGTGACCCCTTACGGAAAAATGCGGAACTTAAAAATTATTTCCCAAATTTTCTAGTTTCCAGCCACTCCTAATCACTCACCCTGTAGACATAATTTTATGGTACACTGTCACGAATGATTTTCTATTAAAGAAAAATAAAACAAAAATTGTTTCCTCATCCTCTTTTTTTTGTTTTTCTTGTAGTAAGTTTGAAAGGTGCGTGTTGTGGTTTGATTAAAGTTTGATATTGTTGCTAGCCAAGTTCAAATCGTAAATTAGGTAGTATTCATAATATATTTATAACCATTATACTGCCAATGGTTGGCAGTCATCCATATTTTTTAGATTTAACACGTCCATTTGCAACAATTGACAGGAAATGTTATTAGACAAATTACGAAAGTATGGAATTGGTGGAGGAGCGTTTAAATCACTATTTAATAAATATGGTAATAAATTGTTATGAGTATGTACTGTGTGAAACAAAAAATTTATATAAATATTGGTGAACCTCAAGATAATATACCTGGTCTTTTATTTATAATATATAATCTATAGGTACTCCAGTTTCAAAATTACTGTCAGCGATTCATCGGTTTTATCTCGAGCGGAACGCGTTATACGAAGTCAGAGAAAAAAACTTCCATGAAAATAAATATGCTGCTAGTATATCAAAAATACACTGGAATTGTTTACTCTATCTTCGTAAAACCCGCTGCAGCCTATATGAAAGCGACGAATCACTGACATTAATTTTCACTTGAGATATAGGCGATTGTCAGTATAATTTTTGTTTACTGAGAGTGATTTACTTTTCATGTAGTAATTAAATATGAATAGTCAATAATATGAATAATATACTAGAACTAATATTGGGGTCTGAAAAGGAATAAAGTTAATTTCAGGATAAAAATATTTCTTTATAAATAAAGTAGATATTGAAGGTATCATAGACCAAAATTTCGTAATCATATTGATTATACCTGTGAAAAACTTTACAAAAAAATAGGAGTGTATTATTTTACCTCATTTTGTTTTTTGGAGTTTGATTTTATACATGTGTTCACAACAAGATAAAAACAGATTAGAAGTGTGATAAATATACCAAGACAACAGAATCAGATATGCTAAATTGTTTGGCATGGATGAATATAGTAAATATTTTACTATTTCGTACTTTGAATTTTATTCATAAACTAAAATTTAAATATATCAGCACTATATTATGAAAATTTTTTGACAAAATTTAGTAGTAAAGTTTACATTTACAATACAAGAAAAAAAATCAGTTTATTTTGAATCATACAATTATAAAATTTATTTAAAAATTAATAATTATTTATTTTATTAGGTATTAGCCCTTGGGGGGAGGGGGGTGTCGCATGACTGAGTATCGTTAAGCTGTAGATCCCCTCGGGAATGGCCCTGGCAGCGAACAAAGAGGTAAAGAGCCTAATTCGAAAGAATGACAAGAAATGACAACGACAACTTTTCAATATAAATTTATTAAAATAAAAAATAGATCTATATATTGCACACGTTACAAAAAAAATTAACTTAATGTTTAATTTTCTTTTAATACATTGGATAATTTTACACCCCACATAGCGTACCTATATTATTTGCTTATATAAGCCCTATTGCATAAGCTCATGAAATGTCAAGCATTTTATTAAAAAATTAGAACAACTCAGGAGGGCGATTCTTGATAAAAATACTTATAACATGAAAAATTCCATACTTTATGAAATGCAGATTTTAAAGTCTTAAATTAGCATCACCTGTCCACTGTACCGGTGTGTTATACCGGTGTGTTGTAGTAACATTTTTTTTGTTATTCAGGAACTATAAACAAACTTTTGGAGATTGTCAAGTTTCATAATTATAAGTAAAATACATTTTAATAAATATTTAAAAAAGATTTAATTACTATCCCTTTCACTACTTTGATTCTTTTCTTGCACGCCTTATTCAGAAAGTCAGGGTACAAGTTTTGTTGTTGATTCATATCAGATATTTTAAATAATTTTAATGACAAAGACTAAAATGTTCTAGTAACTAATTTATTTTAAGTTAGTTACGGCAAACGTAGTTCACGGGGTAGGCAAAAGTACTCTGTAATTGGATTTACTGTAGAGTTTGTAAGCAAATAAATAAGTTCAATAACTTTATTATGTTGTGTTGCACAATAATTATTATTGTAATAATAATTTTGTCACTTAATGTCCTTGCGTAAGGTCATTATTTAACCTTTATTCAAATGTCGATACATTTTGAGTGCTAAAACATAAAGCTATCGTTTGATGTTTAACCGGAAATATACTCAAGTAGTTATTTATAACAAAACACCCTGTATATTATTTTACAATATCATGGAGATATGTTTTTTTTTAACACCTGCACTGTAGGAAAAATCCTTTAAGGCGCTCTGGGAGCGGTGCGTGTGCGAAGAAAGCGATTAACGTTGGTCTTGAAACGTTGAAGATTGTATTCATTGGGAAACACGACCTCAGGAAGATCATTCCACAAAGATGACGTTCTCCAGAAGAAAGAATTCTTGAACAATGAAGTTCGAGGAGTACTAAGCTGAACAACATATGGATGAGCGGCAGTGTTTGGCGTGTATTTCTGTTTTGCATTGCTCTAGGTGGAATCAAGTGGGCAATGTCAGTCGAACACCTGCCATGGAAATATCTGTAAAAGAGAGCCAAATCACCAACCTGTCTTCGATGCTCCAGGCTATCGAGGGTCTTGGTCAACTCGGGGTCGCCGATCAGACGAACGGCTCTCCTTTAAATGGAATAAAGTAGCCGAAGGGTGTGCTTGGGTGCAGAGCTCCAGACATGAGAGCAATATTCTAATGATGGTCGAATCTGAACTTTGTAGGGTGTCAAAAGTTGATGAGGTGTGTACAACCTTTTGGTGCGGAAAAGTACAAGTACAAAGTTTCTGTGCAGCTGCCTTGGCAATTGCGGCAACGTGATCATGCCAAGACATATTACCTCCCAGATTGACCCCCAGCAAATTAATAGACGGTGCCAGGGGAATTGCGTGTCCTGCCATGGCTATATCCGGTTCTGCAATGTTAACCTTTTTGGAGAAGACTGCTGCCTGGGTTTTCTTAGCATTAAATTCGACTTGGTTACTGTCACCCCAAGCCAAGATTTCTTCCAGGTCATTGTTGAGGCGCAATACTTCATGCTGCCTGCGAAGATGTGCGTCGGCAGCGGATGTTTGGGGAGTCAAGGTAAAAGATCAGACAAGTGTGCTGTCATCCGCAAAGCTATAAATTGGATTTTGGGTTTTCACTAGAAGGTCGTTAATATACAGTAAAAAGAGGGTAGGCGACAATATGGACGCTTGAGGAACACCGGCATTGATGGTGAAGGTGTCTGAGAGAAACCCGTCAATCGCCACTTGCAGAGAACGGTTCGTAAGGAAGCTGGTTAACAATAAACAAAATCCATTAGGCATACCGTAGGATCTCAATTTACTTAGAAGCCCATCGTGCCAAACACGATCAAAAGCCCTAGAGATGTCCAGTGTAACAGCCCGGGATTCTCCATGATGTTCGATGTACCGCTTTTACTACTAGATACAAAATATTGTATTGTTTAATAATATATAATTTTGTCATAAATTCATATGGATGATTTTAAATTTCAATTTTGTCCCAATAATACACATTTCTAGATGAATTACCCGCACAATACTACCCCAAATATAACCGGTTGCATGATTTATAAACATTATGAGGGAAACCGGACTGTCCATAAAGTTGTGAAAACAAGCATGTTTTATTTGTATCTACCCCTCCCTTACAAGGTTTTAAAATTATGACTGTTTAATTAGGCTTACTGAGTGAGAAAAAAAACATTATGAGGTTTAAAAAATTAATATCATTATGATACGAGGAGCACTTAATATGTTTGTTTCCTAACAGTGAAACAAGAGAAGCAAATTCTTTTTCCTACGACCACCTACGAAAGTGAGAAAAAAAGGAAGGTTAATTTGGCTACAAAGCGTCGTTTATCACACGTTTGGAAAAAAATATTTCAACACTAGTGTTGATATACAAGGCACATTATTTAATTAAAAACATAATAATATGTTGCCAATTTGACAAACAACCCCTATTTATTAAAAAGAACACATTTTAGAAAGCAGTAATTGTAATGTGTCTAACTTATTTATCATGTATTTGTCGAGTGATTCAGAATTAGAGTGTGAAAATACACCATCTGAAATTATAAAAAATGTTAATAATATACTGGACAATCTATTACCAGAAAAAACAAATCGCGCTGAAGAGAGTGTCATGTATTAAACAACAAGTGTTTATCGGTAGCCATAGCATAGAGAATAGAGCTCTAGCCTACAGATCGCAAGGTAACAGGTTCAAATCCCATCAGAAGTATTTGACTTTTTTTTATAAAAGCATTAAATAATTTAGAGAATTATTTTGAATTGAAATCTTCCTTGTTGGGTGAATTTTTTAAATTTATGTTTAATGCATCTTTTCTTGATAAATTTAAAATTTTTCATTCTGGTGAATCTAGAAGTCAATCCAGGGTTAGTTCTTCCTATGATATATAAAATATGAAAAAATTAAAAAGTTAAACTACAAAGAAAGGAAAAGCCTATTGGCAAACTATGAAACCAGATATTAAGTGGAAATATGCTAATTTCAACACTAGTGTTGAAATATTTTTTTCCGCAAATCAAAGGCTTTTTTAATAATTCTTTGTGGTTGTATAAAAAATGGTGTACATTACTCGTATGAAAGTGATTATTCTAAAACTCGGAGAATTTCCACACTCGGATTTATACGAAGGCAAAACTTGGTACCTATCTACTTTATACTGCTGCCGCTACCCGTTTTTCGCATCGGTTTGGAGGTTCCTTTAAAAGACAGCGACCTGTGACCTGTTGGCGATAGGCCGACAGGTAAACTATGAAGTCGTACACTAACGCAACTTTATTGCCACGAGATTACCTAACTTTTGCAAATGCAAATAGGAAGTTATCGTCATAATTATAACCTCGTCAAGGAAAGGAATCCACCGCTTTAACCGAACAAATTATTCGTTATACAAGCAAAACACATGCCATAGTCTTTAGAAGATATCCCAGAATCGCGGCCTCAACCAAAATCGAATATCTGATGGATACACAGAATTCCCATGTTGTTTGTCTAAGCTGACCAGGCAGGATTATAAAATATTTAAGCAAGTAGAGGAAGATAAGGTGTTCTGCGTCAACTTAATTCAGAAGTATTGCGTATGAATATAGACATATATATCCAATAAAGAATACAAAAACCGTACCTAATTTGTTTAAGTTATTGTATTTATCTGAATTTTAATAATAACGGTAATTGTCTAAAAAAGTTAACATAAATCTAAATATATAAATAATAAAATGCAGTATTTGTTCGTGATGACTCATTGACTACTATTTGCTCTTAACTATATAAAAAACTTAATTAATTTGTTATATTGGATTATTGAAACACCTGGACATATATAAGTGTCAATTCTATAAATTTTATTTTTAAATCCAAATAACCCAATCTAGCTTTCTAACTTATTTAATCAGCACGTACATTTTCTTGACATAGTAAGTTTATTTTCTCCTAGTAAACTTAAATTCCTAGAAAATCGAGCTTCTATAGAAATTTCTATCTTCAACAAACTTTAATTCTTCTCTGCTTTGTACTAAAAATACCTTTCGACATTATTACCATCGTATATCGAAGTGTAATCAAGTCGATAAAGTCAATTCATGTTTAACAAGCTCACTTCATATCTGAAGAAAGTTTTGATTTCCCCACTGAATAGGACTTTAGCAATAAAATGGCCCATATAAAATTGCCTGATACTAAATATTTCCTTTTTAGGATAAAGATTGTATATTAATATTTATTAAGGCATATAAACTGTATCACGTCATACAAGGTATTACTTAACTTAAATATTTTCCATTAGAATACCTTAAGCAATTAAGAGCATAATTTAATAACAACTAAAGCAATTAAATGCAAACAAGAATACCCAGCGATTTATTATTGGTTCATCCTATAATCATGTATGTGTAGTTAATGGGCAGTGGGCATCGAAAGTATCTGCCCTTAGAGTAATGGTTGAATAAGTAGAAGAATTTATTATCTTCTTCATTTATTTGTGATAACTCTTTAAAAGTACTGATTCATAGAAATTCTAGGTTAATGAATTGCTTTGAATAAAATGGTGTTAAATTCACAAAAATATTTAAAGGACTTTCATAAGAGAAGTTTGAAATGGTAGTAGAAAATAATGCGTTTACATATGTAATATGTCTATGAGGGTCTAGGACAATTCGGCGAGGCCGATTTTTACAAGGCTTACTAGGCGCGATATGTGCAGTCAGAAAGCAAATATAAAAATATATTAAATATTTTAAAAAATTTTGTAATCTCTCCCAAAAAGATATTACTATTTTTAAAATCAGTAAATATTCAAATATTCTTTCATTTTGCTTGTTGGTATGGTGTACACTTATCAGAGTATTTATGTGTTGCAACACTTTAAAAGACTAAATATCTGTCCTTTTGTTAAATGCAGATACAGATACTAATGCATTAGATCTATTATTATTTAGTATTCAAATAAAGACATTAGGAAAAATGTCTTTTTAAATAATACTAAGATTAGAATCTAAATTATTGTATTGTATTATATTTCATTCAATTTGGTCAAGGCGCCATCGGTGTATAATAATGACCTACCGGAGAAATAACTATGCAAAGTTTTGTAAACAACTGAACCAAACAGGATAATTATAAATCGGTATCTAGCGTAGACAATATTAGAAAAAAACTAAAAAAAAAGCACAGGAGACACAGATTGGATTTCAATTAGAAAACCAAAAAAACCCAGAAAGAAAAACGTAGAGAAAAGAAAGAAATGCATTTAAAGGTGGAACATTTTTAAATGAACCTGTATATTCCAATTTATTACAGATATGACAAAGACAAAATATATAAGTATTAACTACGTTTTATAAAAAAAAATGCAATTGTAGCAGGTCCTTGTGTTGTAAATATAAATATTTCTTTATACATAGATAAAAGGTAGGTACATTTAGAATTTGTTAATATAATAAAACTAACAAGTTAACAAACAAGTTACAATATACATTTGTAAACAAATAGATTACAACAATAAAAAGTACATTGTTAGAATAATCTATTGGCTTTGGCTGTTCATATAATACCCCCGAACTGAATAAATGCAGTGACGGCGAAAAGAGTTTTTAATGGGAGATTTAAACTTCAAATTGCTGAGCAGCTTGGCATTATCAGACAGTGCATTGTACAATTAGATATTTAAAGGGTTATCCCTAGCTTTCTTGGAGCTAAATTTATGAGGTCTGATTAAGTCAGAACCTCTTGTTGGATAATTATGAAAATTAGAATTTAGGGAAAACTATTTTTGTTCCTATGAATCTCGAGCAGTTGATAGAATATACCGGGAGAGGCACAATTCCAAATCTTTTGAAAATGGGCTGACAGTAATTGATTTCTTGTAGATTTCTAAAATCCTTGCAACTTTTATATAAGACATTTCAGACTCATGTATCTTTTAAAATAAAATCTACCGTTCTGGTAATTTTTCCTAACCCTATGAATGAAATGAAGGATGGTTAACTAATAAACGGGACAAAGAGTAAAGAGAATAACAGGTTTATAAAATTATAATAAGGAATAATGCTGTTTTAGGATTAAGAGGAAATATTGGCATATTCACCTTTAAGAAATATAGTTACTTTCCGAACGCGTCAATATAAGACTTAATAATAGAATAGGTATCTCTAAATCTTGTAAAAATTTGGGTGTTTTTTTTTATTCTAAGCTTAGATTTAATAGACACGTTTCTTATTTACTTCAAAAAGCTATGGAAAATTAAGAACTTTATATTTGTTCAAAGACTTCATATATTCACAAATTAAATTGAGGTTGTTCGACTCAATCATGTTGTCATTATTATCATATTGTAATATACTTTACTGGCCGGCATTACTTCAGGAAGATAGAGATAGCCTGCAGCGGCTTCAAAATGGTTGCTTGAGATACTTTTATGGGGTAAGGAAGTTTGATCATGTTTCCCAGAGCTTTATTGACTCTGGCTGGTTAAAACTCGATCAAAGATTTCATTTGCATTTATGTACTTTTTAAAATAATTGAATTCCAGTAACCCAAGTATCTCTTTGATAAGCTTACGAGAGGTTCTGATGTCCATGGTAGACTTACTCGGCATAGCGGGCTTCTCTCTGTCCCCAGACATAAAACGGCATTGTATTAAAGGTCTTTCAGTTTTTATGCAGCTACATACTTCAATTCCTTGCCAACAAATGTCAAAAACAGCTTGTCTGTCGAAACGTTTAAAAAGAATTTAAAAAAACATATCAAACCACTAATTTGACGAATTTGTTATTGTTTGGCCGAACTGATTCCTGTGGTTTACTCGTTGCTGGAGCATTAATGATCGCACATTTGCTATATTTTTTGTTATTATTTTATTTATAGAATATTTTACTAATTTTGTTTTCATCATCAGTATCATTTATATTCTCTTTTATAATTTGTTCTTTGTGTTCTTTGAACGATTTGTTGTATTGATTATATATTTGAATTGATTAATTTTTATTGTTAGATTTTTTTCTGGGTGGTTAGATAAGCAGCTATGCTAGATCTCGCCAACCAAATTAAAGGCTATTTATTATTATTATTATTATTATTATTATATAGATGAAAAAGCTGCAGCCGGATGAGGGAATAATAAACGCAACATGAAACAAAATTCCCCATTCGGATAACTTCTGGAAAAATTGGAATTACGATGAAAGCGAACAGGCCCATTGCTAATCTCAACAATTCATGAATTGTTCAAATCCCATACATTCGCAAGAAGATAGTAAGTCTTCTTTTGATCAAAATAATCCTAGGTTATACAAAGTTTTATAAAATTCCTTTTTGTAAATATACTTAATTTAAAATATTAAATTTACAAACAAGAAAAATTGTGGTTATTCTGCTCAAGTAGCGGACAGGTTTAATTTAATAATAAAGTAACAGATATTACATTATTCTTAGTCTAGTTTAACGAGCGAAGCCATTTTCTTTACTCAATAAAATTTTCCTTGAACAAACTAAGAATATTGGGAAATCGAGCTGCTGTAGAAATTTCTGTCAAATTTATCGGCAAACTTTAATTCTTCACCGCTTTGTAACTAAAATACCTTTCGACTTTAATAATATCGTCTATCGAAGTGTAATCAAGCCGGTAAAGCCAATTCATGTTTAACAAGCTCACTTCATATCTGAAGAAAGTTTAGATTTCTCCCGGGAATAAGACCTTAGCAATAAAATATCCGATTTAAAACAGTTGAGTGTAGACTTTTTTGTTCGTGTTTTAGTTTGTACCCATTAAAAGTTTGAGTTTTGGTATTTTGATGAACTCGAAACAGTTAATGGCTCAGATATATAAGGAAAATGTTTATGGACATTTTGATCAAAATCTCCGCCATCATTATACATTATTTTGGAGATTTATTACAGAAAATTGTATAAGAGCTTAACAGGGGAGCTATATTTTTACTTTCACTAATCTCCTTAGAGCAAGAATTATTTCCGGAAATTTTTTCGAGGTCGCAAATTATTCGAAAATTTTACGAGGCATCAGCCGAGGAAAATGTTCTTAAAAAAATCATGACTAAGGAGAAATTTCCAGATTTATAATTCAAGCTTAAGGAAGATTCGGTAAGAAAATTTCGCAACAAAAAATATGCCTTTTTGCCTTGACACATAATTTAATTCTGTCATTTCGTGTCATTATTTTGACGAAAGTTACAGGGAAATTTCCAATGTAATTTGGCCACCGGAAGTTCAAGAAGCATGGAAAGCTGAATGGAAGCTGGAAATTTTCTTCGTTGTCATGGTAATGATTCAAAATGAAATCTTCTGATTGATTAGAAAAGTAGATGTGAAATTTTTATCAAAATTCAGTCAATCCGTTCCATTTTCGATTTACTTTGAAATTTAATTTTTTTAAATTGGCACAAAAGGTACTGAGCTCTAATCGATATTATAGGTACCTAACATAAAGCTGTATTCAACAAACACTTATTCGTATTCTTCATCCTCGAAAATCGGAGAAAGTGGGTTTAAATAATATAACGATTTTTGAAATTTCTTTTTTTTTAATTATATAATGCTGTAATTAACAAAATAATAAAATTCAATTTTCGTAGCCTCGTATTTTAGAAACATTAATTTTAATATTAGCGGATTTTACACAGCTTGATATTGATATTAGCCATCACCATGTATAACAAAGGCATAACGTAAAGCCACAAATATTGTACTTAGTGGTATAAGAGATTCTCCACAAAATAAACTAAAAATGGAACTGATTGATTGAACTCTGATGAAAATATGGTCATTTGAAACTCAATAATTTTTTTAACTATACCATAATATTAGACGCAGTGTATTTAGAGACTTATTAATTAAATTATACACTTAATCGCCTAATTATACGTTAAAAATTACACATAAGAAAATAAACCTTTAACTTAAATTTCATTGATTAAGAGGTATCAATGTCCATAACGCTGCAATTCAAAGAAACACACATCATTAGTAGGAATACTGATGACATGGAAACTAAATTTTATGAATATAAATATATGACAATGATATTTTTTGAGTGGTAGAAGCATTTTGGACTGGCATTGTCCTAATTTATTTTTAAAGCAAAATGTTTTAACTTTTAAGAATCTGCCTTACTGAAGACAACACAACGTTTTAACTGATAAATAACTCCAGTCGTTAAAACGGACATTAGGCAATGAACAACAACATAATGCACATAACATTTTCATATCTGTTAATGTACTTTGTCGTTAAAATTAATAGGTTATTTCATTTGCCATAAACTTTTCTAAAATATGATACATTCTATCTATCTATTTATAGATCATAAAAATTTTAAATTACACAGCATATTATACATTCGATATACAATCTGATTGAATCTTTTATAGGAACGACTAGGAACATAAATCAATATGGAAATAAATGCCCGGCATTCGATATGTAGCCGAACTTTAACCCATTTTTAATGAACCTAAGTTAGGGTGAAATATGAATAGAAATATTCAGTTACGGGATATTAAGTTTTTATCAATTTCAGAAATTAGTATTAAACTAATAAATTTTTGAACACAATATTTATACGATTTTCAAATATTTTTAATTACAATAAAAAATCGAATTAAATAAAGCTTTATCATCGTTTTTGAATATTTTTCATTTAAGCATTGAATTTAAAAAAAAATTAAAATGAATCTATCGAAACTGAAACAGATAAAATTGTATTACAACTACACAAAAATTTCAATGCACTAGTATTATTAATTTTTTAACTTACCATCACATCTCAAGTCCTTAAAGTTTAATTAGATTTTGTATTTAGGCCATTATCAACTTGTAGCTCTATACAACTAAAACACTGAGAAAAAAATAAAGACAACAGATCGACATGTCGAAAGGACGTTAGCCGCTGTTGCTTTGTAAATCGACAAGTGTAACTTTTGGGAATCACCGATTTAATTGTATAATAGCTATTTATGCCATCAGTTACGAAATGCCTAATTTTGTGTAACGCTTGAGATTTTTGCAAAACGAACGAAGTGAGTTTCGCAAAAACTCACAAGTTACACAAAATTTCATTTCGTAACGTATTGCATACAAGATTTTTTCTAATTTTGAAGAAAGTAATAAAAAAATAAAATTTAATATAATTGATAAAAATTTGGAAAACATAAATTTAGTTTTTCTAATTTTGACATATAACTGATGGCATAAATAGCTATTAGGGAATCCAAACCACGTGATTCAATATGGCGGTTGGATGGCAAAAAGCATTGAGTCACCCGTTAAATGCCACCAGCAATATTATTTTTAGGGTCACGTGCACCAATTACAAAGCAGTATTTGCCATCCAGCCGCCATTCAGACACATCGTTGGATTGCCTAATTGTTGCTGTTACTTCATGTTAGTTGTCAGTTTGACATTTTGTAAAAAAGTCTAGACGGAAGGTTTTTAGCGAGATTGATATATTTTTAGTTTTATTTTTTAAAAATGAGTCATTCAAGTTCTGAAGAGCTACCAAGCGATATTGAAGAGGCAGCAGGTAATGCTCTATTATCAGTAATTCCCAAAAAGTCAAAGGCAGTTTATGATTTGGCATACGAAAAATTTGTTACGTGGTGTGATGAGAAGAAAATTAAACATGTTAATGAGAAAGTTTTACTTGCATATTTCGAGGGTAAGAAAGATCTAAAAGTTTCCACATTATGGACACTTTACTCAATGTTAAGGTCTAAACTAAATCTAAAAAGAAATATTGATATTAAAAAATATACAAATTTGGTAGCATATATAGCGGACAGGTACAGTGCTGAAAAGTCAAAAGTTTTTATTAAAAAGATTTTGCCAAATTTTTATTGGAAGCTGATGACAAAGAATACTTAATGGCTAAGGTTGCAATGATAATTGGAATGGCAGGAGCATGCAGAAAAGCAGAATTAACTTTTCTTCCAGTTGAAAATGTTATAGACGAAGGAAGCCACTTTCGTGTTGATATCCCACCTTCAAAAACAAAAGTTATACGGTAGTGTGCAATTACCACTAGAGACATTGAAAATACGAATCTTGTTGAAATATTAAGAAAATATATTAAGTTGCGTCCCCAGATTCTTAAACACAACAGATTTTTTGTAAAATATGCGAATGGAAAATGTACCAGAAATCCTGTGAGAATTAACACATTTAGCAGTCTACCAAAAGTTATTGCACAATTTCTTGGTCTTTCAAATCCTGTTCTATATACTGGCCACTGCTTCAGAAGGAGTTCTGCCACTTTCCTAGTAGACAGTGGCGCTGATCTTTTAAAATTAAAGAGGCACGGAGGTTGGAAATCTAGCTCTGTTGCGGAGGGATATGTTGGAAATTCCATGAATAAAAAACTTATAGCGCAAGAAATATTTGGTGAAACATCTAATGCAATGTGCGTCGTTTCCCAAATAATAGCAAGTTCAAACAATGAAAAAAATCGTCGGGAATTAATTTGAATAATTGTGTTATCAATATTTATAATAATTAATTAATTTATAATTTATGTTTTTAACTTGTATTATAACAGTTTAATAAATAGAATAATTCTTTTTGTCACTAATTTTAAAATACATTTTTCGTCACCAATTGCATAAAATTTTACTTTATGCAACTAGTTACAAAAAGTAAGACGTTTCATAATGTCAATCAGTTTTAAAAAGTGTCACTTTATATGTCAAAATTAGAAAAAGGATATATTCGAAACTCAGATTTACTACATTAATCAAGGGTTGGCTTTAAGTTGTTGGTTTTTGTAAGTTAGATGGTAAATTATACCTAGAAAGATATATTTGTTCACTGGAAGATACTAACTAATATACGTGTATTCTATTACCGAACTACGAGATAATACACTGTTTATAGTAATAGTAATAGTATATTACTTATTAAGTGTGGTGAAAAGCATATTACGCACAAATGAAAAAATTGCGAAACAGTCGCAATTGTGTTCAGGAATTTCATAATGAAAAACATACTACCGAAATAATTATAAAAAGGGACCAGTGATGAAATACTGGATAGCATACACAGATGTAAGGAAGAAAGGATCATCTAATGAAATAGTTATAATAGAAGTAGAAGTATTTAAATTAATTATCGGTTCGGCATATTAATTGAATGATTAAAATAGTTGGGTACACTAAGTGTAAAGAAGAAACTATTGGCAGTTGTTGAAATTTGATTAAAAAGTTTTAATTGACTATTTTTATTTGTTTTTGGGGGTAAGAAACTTATTTTCTACTACTTTGACTCCTAATAATAATAACTTAATAAGCAGTTGTTCAAAGGATTTGACCTTTTTCACCGCGAAAAATAATAAAAATGGTCAATTAACACTTTTTAATCAACTGACAAAAGTGTTTTTCTTACACTTAGTGCATTCAACTATTTAAATACTTTAACTTCTTCTTTTACTATTTCACTCAACGATTCTACTTTACACCTGTGTGTCCCATCCAAAATCTTATCACTGGTCCCTTTCTACCATTTTTTCGGTAGTATGTTTCTTCATTAAAAGCCTTCCATACCAGCGCGAAACGCGGCATCGTTTCCGGGTCTGTCTAACTAAAAATTTAATACAAAAATTTAACTAAGGGATTCACAAGAACTTGTAGTTTGGCGAATGATACCCTATATTTTTATTGAAAATTTATTTGAAAGTTTCAATTATATAGGTTCAACTTAAATCATCCGCCATACAAAACATAAAAATAGAAATATGATGACTATTCCTGTTAATTTCTTAAAATTACAAACGACACCCCGATATTATCTTCAAAATTCTTCATCACCACTGACGCGGCGTCATTTTTGAAAAATTTTGAAGATAATTAATAAAAATAATGTTTTAGTTGTGTGAAGCTACAAGTTAATATTGGCCTAAATACAAAATCTAATAAAACTTTAAGGGCTTGAGATGTGATGGTAAGTTAAAAAATTAATAATACCAGTGCATTGAAATTTTTGTGTAGTTTTAATAAAATTTTATGTGTTTCAGTTTCGATAGATTCATTGGCTTTCATATTTTTTTTAATTCAATTCTTGAATGAAAAATATTAAAAAATGGAGATAAAGCTTTATTTAATTCGATTTTTTATTGCATTTAAAATTTTAGAAAATCGTAAAAATATTGTGTTAAAAAATCTATTAGTTTAATATTTATTTCAGAAATTGATAAAAACCTAATATTTGTAACTGTATTCATATTTCACCCTAACTTAGGTTCATTAAAAATGGGTTAAAGTTCGGCTACATATCGAATGTCGGGCATTTATTTCCATATTTATTTTATTTATGTACCTAGTCGTTCCTATAAAAGATTTAATTAGATTGTATATCGACTGTATAATATGCTGTATTATTTAAAATTTTTAAGACCTAAAAATAGAATGTATCATGTTTTAGAAAAGTTTATGGCAAATGAAATAACCTATTTATTTTAACGACAAAGAACATTAACAGATATGAAAATATTAGATGCATTATGTTGTTGTTCATTGCCTAATGTATGTCTTCACGACTGGAGTTACTTAACATACAGTTAAAACGTTGTGTCGTCTTCAGTACGACAGATTCTTTCAAGTAAAAACACTGTGATTTAAAAATAAATTAGGACAACGCCAGTCCAAAGTTCTTCTACCACTCAAAAAACAATATTGTCTACAACCTGTTAACATATGAGGAGCAGACTTTCAAAAGGCGTTAAGGTCTATAGAGAACAAACGAACACTAACACTATTTAAAAGTCTGCTCCTCATATATTTATATTCATAAAATGTATTTTCCTTGTCATCAATAACCCCCCACCCTTTTCTACACTCGAACGTGTAAAAATTCTAACTTTTAAAAAACCTTTCAAAATATATCAGGGGAACAGAATAGATCTAATTATTTATCATTAATAAAAAAATAACGGGTATATAATTTATTATCTATAAATGTCATATTTTTATCAACAGCCCCTATCATTTAAAAAAAAAAGATGATAATATCAAAAAATAGTAGCTTTGTATAGAAAACAAATAAATAATGATTTTATTACATTTATCAAAATGAAATCAATAAATGGTTCATTTTATTGTCAATAGACATGTAATCGTTAAGCTATAAGATGTATAATTTCTACGGGGATAATCTTTGGTAATTACACTATTTTTATTAATACCTACTATTAGGAATTTGCAAAGTATACTTGGTTGGTTGGTTGGTTGGTTTAAGGCGGGGGTTGGGCGTTCGGCCCAAGCTTCTTGCACTGCAGCCTAGTGGCTTATTGTGCTTCCCTATCTTGCTAGAAAAGATTTGTTCCTTTTATAAGGTCCAGCAAATTCCTACCAAGTTTGTCATGTGGGAGGTTATCCCCACATTGAATGTCTCCGAAGATTCTGAGTCTTCCTCGGGTCAGTGCTTCGCAGTTATATATGATATGTGAGGCGGTTTCGTCCTCATCGCCGCAAAGCCTGCATTCAATGGGACCATTGTAAATTCCTACTCGGTGTAGGTGTTTTCTTAAGCAGTGGCCTGTTAGTAGGCCGACCACTTGTTTTAGCTGGGTGCGCGTTAAAGGCATCATTCCAGTTGATAACTTTTTGGAGGGTTTTCCAATTGTGGCCCTCGCTTGGGTATGACCAGGTATCCTGTTCCATCGGGACAGGTGTTGTTGTTGTGCCCACCTGTCTGATGCTGTTCTGGTTGCCTGTTTTGATATGCCAAGGGCGGGTTCAGGGCCCCTGAGTTTTTGAGATGATCCGGCTCTTGCCAGTTCATCGGCCTTTTCGTTGCCTGCTATCCCTGAGTGGCCAGGAACCCATAGGAGTTCTACCTTGTTGTTCCTTGCGGCCAGGTTTTTCAGGTCGTTTAGGCACTCCAGTGTGATCCTCGATTTGAGTCGACTGGAGTTCAGGGCCTTGAGGGCAGCTTGGCTGTCGGACAGAATGTATATCTCTTGGTCGTGGTAGCCCTTTTCGATATTTTTCTGTACACATGCTTGTATAGCACGTATTTCTGCTTGGTATACTGTGGCGTAGTTTCCCAGGGGAATGCTGATTTCCATTCTGGGTCTTTCCCCAAATATACCTGCGCCTACTCCGTCGGCCGTTTTTGATCCATCAGTGTACCAAACCAGGCCCCTATCTAATGACGGTGGTGTCCCTTTTGACCACATGTCAGAGTCGCACCTGATGTTAAAGGGTCTGGAAGATCTCTTTCATGTGATCTGTTTGCATCTCCAAGAGCTCGTCGTTGATTAGATCCGCGGCTCTTGTGTGCCCTATTCTTATGGGTTGTTGTTTCCATTCCCCATTTATTTTCATCCTGGAGGCGCTACAGCTGGCCTCCTTTCTGATGTGAATATCTAGGGGTAGCAGTCCTAGTATTACTTCCATCGCTGCGGTGGGGGTGCTTTTCATTGCACCACTGATGCACAGGCAAGCCAGTCTCTGCAGGCTGTTTAGCTTGGTGACTGTCGTAGTTTGCTGTGTTTTCGTCCACCATATTACAGATCCATATGTCGCTATGGGTCTGATGACTGTGACATATAACCACAACACCATTTGCGGTCTGAGTCCCCAGGTTTTACCAAACAGGCTTCTGCATCTCATAAGACACATTTTCGCTTTGTTTAGGTTTTTGATTATTTGTTGGTTCCAGGTCAGTTTGGCATCCAGGATTAGCCCTAAGTATTTCACCTCACTGACTGTTTTAACCTGCTCACCGAAGATGTTTAGGTTGTCGTAGTTCCCTGTTTGTCTTCTTTTGGTGAAAGGCAGGATTGCGGTTTTTGCTGCGTTGACTTTGAGCTTTACTTTCTCACACCAGCGCTGCACTATTCTCAGTGCTCTTTGCATGAGCTCTGTAAGTATAGTGGCGTGCGTTCCTATGACGAGTATACTTACTTGAAATGCAAAACAGGGGACCAAAAAAATTGTTTTGTGCCAAAATGTAGCTTGGAGTTATGTAAGGCATTTGAACCAATTTGTTGAAAGTGTTCCCTGGCGGGGTAGTACGGGTTTTCACTTTGGAACTAAACGCCGCGGTGTCGAAATCCGCTTTGGATAGTTTCCTTTTTTTTATTCAATTTAATTTTTTTAGTTTTAAACTTTCTTTTAGTAACAATTTATTTTTATAAATCGATTTTTAAAAATATCTAAGAGAATTATTGAATTTAAAAAAAAAATATTATGTATGAGGTGATATACATGATATTTTCATACTCACTAAACTTATTTAAAGAAAAACGGTTGTTCGAAATAGGCTTTGGTATAAAATTCATACTACAAAATGGCCGTAATGAGATTTTTTAATAAGAAATAACAAAGTTTAAATTCGTTTCATTTTACGTAATTAAAATATTGGGGGAATGATCTATTATACCTACACCACGCCAAAATTAATTATTTTTTTAGGAACGATGTATTTTAGTGCGTAAATTACGAGTCTAAATGCCGTTCTTGTCGGAAACGCTTAATTTTTAATTCCGAGTTAGATTTTTGGGATTCAATTTTAAAGGAAAAGCAAATAAATCGATCGATTTATATTCCCCTAATTTTAAGCTATTTTAAATCAAAAATATAACCAAATGCAAAGCCGTATACAATAAAATACATAACAGATAATTACCAACATGTTTTGTAATAAAGTAACATTTTTAGATTTCGTATTCTAATAACTAACACGTTTTTTTCTCTTTTTCCAGATACAATTAGGATTCCCTCATAAACTAAGCATAATAGCAGTTTGTCGAAGTATCAACGGTAGTAGTATCAACGGTCGTAGAAAAAATATACTGTTCAACTCGAGTGGATTGTCCATATTGCCCTCGGAAGTTTGAGCACTCCGCCTACGGCGTCGTGCTCAATTTACTTCCTCGTGCGATATAGACATCATATCCACTCTTGTTGAACAGTATATTTTTTCTACGACCTTATTCTAAAAAATGTAAAAAAAAGTTTGTAGGTTGCCGGGCTCGAACTCACGACCATTGGTTCCATAGTGCAACGCTCTAACATCTAAACTATTAAAGCGTTTAGTTAATTCTCGGAAAACCAACTGATAAATGATGCTACATGATATTAATTTTCTATGCTCATTTGGCAGGTACCATTATTAATAAATCTATTATTAATGCGTCTAGATTTTATTATATTGAACAAATTAACAACAAATTGTACCATATGCATTTAAATTATATAATTTAATGTATTAAAAAACAAGTCATATAATATACTGTGATTGGTCAGTACTTATATGAACAACAATGGCTTCTCTGTAATTAACTACTGTGATTGGTCAGTTTCCATTACCGATCTAGGATTGTTATAAAATTTTGCCGCACAGTTAACTGGAATAGTCTACTTTACCCGCCACTTAAGTGTAAAGGAAACAACAAATTTTAATGTGGGAGTAAAAAAACAATATTTCTATTTAATTAATTTACCATGCAGTTTTTCTAACAGAAATCTTAGGGTTCTTCAATTTTTCTTAAATGAAATTTCCAACATTAAGTTTTTTTACAGTCACTTATCCCGCCAGGACATATTTTCACCACTTTCGCTAACTTTTGGCGATTTTATTCCTCATCTTATTATAATTTTGTTTGGCATGATAACACTTACTATTAATGGCTTAAAGAATATTATTCGTTTAAAAATAAACTCGACATATTAAAAATGTAAGTCCAATCCTGGGTATTTACGTCAAATAATACCAAAATAACACACTAAAATTAAATAGAATGTCATTTATGGTACGTGATTGGGCCACGATCTCGCGAGTTCTATCAAAATTATTACTGAATAATATTCAAGGCGGTTCGACCGGGGAAAGAAAGCGGAATAAAGCATAAAGATATACCAGAAGATAATATATCATAACTGCGGAACATAACAGCTCGTTGCGTGTCGCATGGCTAATTTCATGCAAACCGAACACTGGCCTAGAATCAGATTTGTAGTCGGAATTTGTCTAGGAAGGGAAAATATTTTTAGTGTGCATCAATAATTTTATGGGAAACGCCATTTTATAAAATTCGTTTTACACAGTTGGCGATCTAAAAGTATAATATACTACAGGGTCCTGCAATAGTGCATCAGGCTTCCATAAATTTTATATAAATTAAGGTAGCAATTTTATTCATAATATGCTGATTGATACTATATTATAGGGTGTATTTTAGAAAAATATGTTCCTATATACAGAGTAGCGCAACAATCATTTAAAAAAATATATAAAAAAAAATTTTACCCCATTTTAAATAAAATATTATTTTCACACGACTCGGTATTTTTATGTTATTGGCCAGTTTATGCCAACCAGCAAAATCCCACCAAACGAAATTTCAAACGTGAATTTATATGAAACTACACAAAATTCGGTTGAAACATGTTTTATACTCAGCGACGAATATCATTCTTTTTAGCAAATGGAAAAGTAAATTTCAGGAGTTATAGTGAAGTAGATCATAACGTGTTAAATTTTTCCATATTAAATTGCGGGTTTCTTAAAGTTAACTACAAAAAACTAAACAAATAATGGATTTTTTTATCAATGGAAATATGGTATTTATGTGGTATATAGGTGATATATAGGTAAGCCAATGAAAACCCTAAAAAGATATTAAAATTCTTGTATTCTAAAAAATATTGAGAATTATTTTTTTTATATAAAAATAACTCTTACATTCTTAAATATCTTTAGAGTCCAATTTTTTGAAGTTTTTAAAAATCCATTAATAAACATGGACAGGATTTGCTTCAAGAGATCGTCATGTTTTTAATATACTTATACAGGGTGATACCTGTATTATGTGGATACTCCAGTGGGTATCTTTTACCTGTTTGTATCCCTGTTGGCACCAATAAATAAATAAAATAAATAAATACCTAAGTTGATACTTCTTTTTAGCTGCGTATAGAAGGCATTAAAATAAAAACTTTTTCAAATACCTTTTTTCAAAAAACTCAAAAATTGGTGAGATAGAGAAGTAAAAAATCTAAGTGCGGGCCTGGCATTAAAACATACCCCGCTATAGTTTCTGTCGTTTTTCTTATCTCTTTTTAGTATTAGTCATACCATACCAGTGGTGTTGAACAATCCGGTGCGGTGTGTTTTTCTGAAGCAAGATAATTTTAAATTATTGATACATGAAAATGGTAAAATTTGAAAACAATGAATTAATAGATAAGGTGGTAATTTACTGTGAGTGTGGCAAAGTGCCTCGAGATTATACGCAGAACGCTTTCCCTTGCAGGCTCATCCTACACCGAGAAGTTTTCTTAATGTTATTCAACGGGCAAGTAAGGCAGAACCGTATTTGATTCGTAGTGTAATAAATGAATGTAAGTACTTTATTTTTGAGTTTTTTGAAAAAAGTTATTTAAAAATGTTGTTTATTTTAATACCTTCTATACACAGCTAAAAAAGAAGTATCAACTTAGGAATAGTATAGAAATAATTTTGCACGTTGAAGAATTTTGAATTATTTTTAGAATTCACTGAATACCAAGATATTAAATTTTCAAAATTCGAATAACGGGTTTTTTGGTTGCCAAAACTGGTTCTTATGTTCTATCTATTTACCTATTAGTTCCGACACAACGTAATTTATATGCAATATCAAAATTCATTTCAATATATTTTACTACGTTTGAAAAATATTCAGGAACAAATTTGTATTCGATAAAGTAGACATTTACCTCTTGTGGCACTTTCAATTTTTCTTTCGAATTTAATGCAAAAGTGCACTTTAATTCCACTATATTTTCCGCTGTCAATATTCCGCACCGATAAAGGTAGAAACATTTCATGAAATTGTGAGGGTTTTAAAACAAAAGTATCTTGTTAGGTGATATGGAGGACTTCGATTAAGCTAACTATATTTTGTGCATAAACTGCTGGCACTTTGAAATGCACAAGGGAAATGTTTTTTCTATATTTGAAATTAAATATCTCAGGAAATGTTAAAGATATTTAAACGCGGTTTAAAACATATTAGAGCTTATTGCTTGGTCTTAGGTTTTAAGTGCCTTTCGTGTTTTAAAAATATTTTACACAGTGTCAGAAAAACGTAAATATCAATACCTACTCTAATAGTATGTTTTTATTTACGCAGTAACAGATTTTTCTTGGTTCAATTTGGTGACACAGTCATTTGTTAATCCGAATTTATAAAATCAAGATTGCAATAATACTTTTGTTTATTGGTTTATTTATTTGGATTGTAATGACAGGTGTAAAATAATTAATTTCATTAGAGTGTGATCAACCAGGGCAGTAGCTCAGAGGTGAGGTACTGGCATTCGACCGTGGTGGTGCCCCGGAGTGGGCATACGCATAATAAAAAAAGTATGTCGGAAATTTAGTAGATAAAAGAATGCAGTATGCTACTAGTGATTCCTAATATCGGGACCGAGAAGGGCGTTGGACCTCTGGGGGCGTAAAAAGGATAACTAGTGCATACATGTGGTTCAGATTCCACGTTAAGCTGTAGGTCCCGTCTCGCTGACATTACCCAGACGATATGGGATACAATGAGCCTCTTAGGCCGAAGTTTACTGGCAACTTCAACACAAAAAAAAAGGTGTGATCAATTTTAATCCATAGTTGTAAAAACTTTTGAAGCACATAAATCTCTATCTCCTATGTCACCAAATTAAATGAAAATAAACACGTCAGGAAGATGAAATTTGGTGTACACAGATATAAAAAATTGCGAAAAAATAAATAAAAAGATTGACCTACAGTGACAAAAAGAGTATCAAATAACTTGGCTCGTCGAATAGCAAACACGTATTTATTTTAATTTTCTTTCTTCGGGGGTGGGGGCTTGAAAGAGGGTCCCTCTAACTCAGAACAGTGGCGGCGCAAGGATTTCTGGGAAGGGTGGGCACAAGTGGGCCGGATGATTTTTGAGTGGGCACTACCCAAATCAAAAATTACTTCTAAAAAAAAGGTCGACGCCTCCCCACGCTCTATAGAGCGTTATAACGCCATAAGCAGGGACAAACAAACTTCCCTCTTCTCTGTTTGAAAGTTGGAGACAATGACGTTTCTTGAACGGCAGTAGAGTTTTGGACTTGCATTGTCAATAACATACAATACCACTCATTTCTTATTAAAACTTTCATAGCCAAATCCCCCCTTCCCCCCTACTCCCCCCGAAAATTCCATTCCAAATACAAATCCATCAATTTTGGTTGGGCACCCATGTTTCTAGGGTGGGCATCGCCGCTAACTCAGAACGTTTTAGTTGCCACAATTTATGAATATCTTTTTATATTTTCATTAAAAATGTTGCCATTTCTTTCATATATAAGTCATAACATTGTTTTCAGTTAGTAGCTCAAAAAGTAGACGAAATTCTAGTTCAACGCTATTTAAAAGGTTACAATGGCATTTTAAATTACCGTTTTTAGTATTTACTAGTGTCACATGACATTAACATTGAAATTGGTTATTATTTTTTATTAATATTATTATTCTAAAATAAATTTGTTTAAAATTTAATTAGATTCCAGAACCCTATTCAAACAACGTACTTGTTCCCCTTTCACTCAGCGTATAACAAAACGTGTATGACAAATAGGATAATTATTTCAACTTACTGTTTTAAAGAGCCTTGAGTTATATAGCATAGCTGATAACTTCTTGCCTAATATATATGACCTAATTTTCTCGTCTTCCCCATTAAAGGTGCTATGTCTGTTATTTCGGAAAATAAAGTTAGCTGAAAAGCGAATTCACATGCCGCTTAATTAAAAAAACGACAAAGATATTAGTTACTAATTAAAATGTATAATATTTCAAAACGAAAATTATGTCACCATATGTACACAGCAAGATAAATAATTCCTTTAACTGATGCGGCTACAGTGACTATGTAATACTAGGTCATTCATACACAAACGTTTTTAAATTCAAAAATTGCGACTTACTTTACTTCAAATACTTAATTGTAATAAAGTATTTATTGGAGACCGCCGCAGTGACTTAGAGGTGAGTTACTGACATTGACATTCCATCGTGGCGGTTTAAGTTCGATCCTCGGAGTGGACGCACGCACAATAAAAAAAAGTATGTCCTAAATTTAGTAGGTTTAAGAATGAGGAGAAGAGTGTAAAATGTATCATTCATGCAATGGCAAAAAACTAAGGTTTGATAGCCCTTGGGGGGGGGGGGGGGGTAGCATGACTGAGGATCGTTATTCGGAACCCACGTTAAGCTGTAGGTCTCCGCGGAAATGGCCCTGACAGAGAGCTAAGAGGAAAAAATTATACAAAGAAACAGTATTTATTGAAATAGAAACAAATTTAAAATAAATTCATAAATAAATAAAGAATAACTACATTTTTGGAGTGGCTAGATAACTAATATTTAGCAAGGAATATATATAATATATTTTTAGTTTTACACCAGAAATTGGCCAAATATGGCGCACTTACAAAATTTACCCCTTTCCAACACATATTCGCCTATTTTAACAAATTAACCTAATAATCAATATTTAGTTTTAATACCATAAACTTAAAATTATATATACTTAGATAGCTACTTATGTCAAACTAGTGTGCACCCTTTTTCTCCACCCCTAAGTGCTTTTTTTTTATTACATAGTTTTCTTTTTTTGTTAGACAATATTTAAAACATTATTGCTTATTGTGATGCTGAGAAATATGGGATTACGATGTATTTATTTTTACGAGGGTTGTACATTTTGTGTTAGTCTTGGATTTTTGAGGTAGGGTTAATTTTTAATTCTTGAGTTAAAACATGACGGGTAATATTGACCAATAAGGGCAATGAGGACTTATGAATCTCGCCAGAAATCACGGGTTACCGACCTCTATTATTTAACTAGTCAAATAAAAAAGAAACATTTATGAGTCGTTCTTTATCAAGACATAACACAATTTTTAATTTATTTTTTTGTTTAATACCGTTAATGCTTAACCCTGCTAGGTGCAGTATCATTGTATTTGACAACAAAAGTGATAACAATATATATAGGCACTGTTTTGATACTAACCTAAAAAAACTTCTTCGCGATACTTTAGTCCTGTCTTTATTCAATTATGGCGCCGTTGTTTACTACAACTACATAAATGCTTTCGATAAGAGAAGAATACAAAAAGGACAAAATGCCTGCTGTAGATATATATTTGGCTTGCGCAAATTTGACCATGTTTTTCCTTCCATATCTCAGCTACAGTGGCTTAATACTCAATATGCAGAACCTTACGAAACTTCTCTTCCTTACTTTTGTACATCGAATTTTACTCTTTACCAAGAAGCCATTTTATTCACTTGCCAGATTCTCAAGGCAGCTGGACTGTCACTCTGTTAACGTCAGATCACGATACTTGCTTTATATTCCTAGACACAGAACTGCCATGTTTCAGAAAAGCTTGTCATACTGTTCCGTTAGTATGTATAATAATCTGCCCTTTTGTTCAGACAACATAAGTATTATTACTTAAAAAAAAAATTAAATTCATATTACTGTCGACTTAATCCTAATTTTTTTCTAATGTTTTGTATATTTTTATAATATTATACGTATTTAAACTGGTTTACTTGAGCAGGTTTTTAAATCATTAATTTTTTCTATGCTAAGTTAGTTTATATACCTTTTTCTTAGCAAGTAAGTTTTACTAGGGTTAAGTTAAAGAATAGCTGACTAATTGCTATTTGGTTAACTTAAGCATGTGTTAAATATTTTTTTTTTGTAAAATTAGGTTTTATAGCTTTTTTTTCTTAGCAAATAAGTCTTATTAAGGTTGTTAGGTAATTAATTTTTTTCTTTGTTAAATTAGGGTTTATACCTTTTTTTTTTAGCAAATAAGTGGGCAAGGGCCTGTCAACATATTAAGCACCGGTTCCCGCAGATCACCGAAGTCAAGCGGTGTCGAGCGCGGTTAGTACTTGGGCGGGTGACCGCTTGGGAACACGGCATGCTCTTGCCTCAGGGAAGAGTGTAAAATGAATCGACACCTAGCCATCCTATTCACGCCGGACAGGCCGGATGAGATCGGATATCTCGTAGCATGAAGGTGCCGTTTCACACTCCCCAGTCGGTAGATCACATTTGTGGTCGATGACCGGTTCAAGATGGCCTACGTAGTCGGCAAACCGTAAAAAAAAAAAAAAAAAAAAATTAGCAAATAAGTCTTATAAGGCTTGTTAAGTAATTAATTTTTTTTCTCTCTTTGTTAAGTTAGGTTTAACACCTTTTTGATTTTAGCGATTAAGTCTCACTAGGGTTAAGTATAAGAATAGCTGCCCCATTGATAATTCAACTATTCTATGTTGCTAATAAAGTCGATTTATTATTATTTACTATTTAAAAATATTTTTCTGAAACGCGTTTTCATATCTGGATGTAATCAGTCAATTTAATAAAACTCTGTATAACAGAATGTTGGGCTAATAAGGTATAATTACTAAGAAAACTAGAATCTAAAATTCCAACAGATTGTTTTTATGTATATTTCTTAACATCTTACACCTACATACATGAATTTAAAGAAAGTAGGTAGTTAACAAGCAAAGCGAAGCACCTTTGATGGAATTTATTATTCTCTGGATTAGACTTTCGGTTAGGGCGTTACGTCAGTCCATTTACCTTAATAAAATAGGCTTTAACCTGGGGCCTATCTCTGGGAGCTACACATTGTCATAAATTAAGGCCCCCCATCACAAATTTTCGTAACTACTGAGACCTTCCATTCGTTCCGCCCGCACACTTTGATGGTTTGATGTTACGTTAGAAAGTCAGTGTTTCCCTACGTCTCGTCTATGTAGTAATAGAGAGTTTTTACTTTTACTTAATTTTATTACTGTTCTCCTATTTTCCATTTCAGCAAGTAGACGTGGATAATTTTTGAGATTTGGGTGGCCGAATTCGAATCATTCAATTATTAATGACACCGCAAATCTGTCTTTTAGTTCCGCTCCTTCTTAGTCGTATTCGACGTAAAATCCGTCAGATCTGTATCAAGTTCACTGGATCCGTGCAATGCGGCAGAATCCATGCATCTTTCAAATTCTATAAATTATTTAATATTTTTATAAAAAAAAAAGTCAGTTACACCTGATGGGATTTAAACCTGCGACCTTGCGATCTGTAGGCTAATGACCTACTCTCTACGCTATCGATACCGATAAAAATTTGTTGTTTAATACATGACACTCTCTTCAGCGCGATTGGTTTTTTCTGTTAATAGATTTTCCAGTATATTATTAACAATTTTTTATAATTTCTGATGGCGTATTTTCACACTCTAATTCTGAATCACTCGACAAATACATGATAAATAAGTTAAACACTTTTCAATTACTGATTTATAAAATTTGTTCTTTTTAATAAATAGGGGTTGTCTGTCAAATTGGCACCATATGTTGAAATTAAATAGTAGGCATTGACATTTCAGCACTAGTGTTGAAATATTTTTTTCCAACACGCGTATGATATACGGCGCTATCTAGCCAGATTAATTGTGCTTTTTTTCTCATTTTCATAGGTGGTCGTAGGAAAAATTAATTTCATATCGTCGACGTCGCGTGCGTTGCTCTGTAATCAAAAACTTGTACCTACCTCAATTGTAGGTTGAGATGCAATCTTAAGAAAATTAAGGCGTATCACTGACCACCTGGTGTAAAACTTTAAAACACCGTATTTTGGTCTTATAAACGTATGGTATTATGTAACAATGCAGCATACCTTTTTGTTAATAAGTATTTGGGGTGAGTTATTTTTTATTCTACAAATGTTGTCATGATAGTTTTACATAATGAAGAGTTGAAACTGTATTTGTGGTAAGACTATGATAGCTTTATAAATTTCAAGAATGCTATTAAAAAATACCACTTATTTTACATGACATGTTACATAATATTTAAAGAAAATATTATTTCTTAAATAATCAACAAGCAAACAATTAATCACTCATACCCAAGCGAGGGCCACAATTGGAAAACCCTCCAAAAAGTTATCAACTAGAATGATGCCTCTAACGCGCACCCAGCTAAAACAAGTGGTCGGCCTACTAACAGGCCACTGCTTAAGAAAACACCTACGCCGAGTAGGTCCCATTGAATGCAGGCTTTGCGGTGATGAGGACGAAACCGCCTCACATATCATATATAACTGCGAAGTACTGACCCGAGGAAGACTCAGAATCTTCGGAGACATCCAATGTGGGGATAACCTCCCACGTGACAAACTTGGTAGGAATTTACTGGACCTTATAAAAGGAACAAACCTTTTCTAGCAAGATAGGGGAGCACAATAAGCCACTAGGCTGCAGTGCAAGAAGCTTGGGCCGAACGCCCGACCCCCGCCTTAAACCAACCAACCAATCACTCACGCAATTAATCTATAATATTAAACATTTTTTTAAGTTGGACTATATCTTACCACCTTGTCAATTATGTCTTCAAAGCTAGACAAGGTGGCTTTAAATCATTTTTTAAAGCTTTTTTCTTATAGTCTATTTTAAAAATGTGTAAAGGTAATAAAAGCTCATTAGGTATGCAAAGGACTACTGAGTGACCCAACGAATATTTAAGCCACTTTTATAATTTGGCATTGATTTCATTACAAAATTCTTTATTTTCATTAAGTGCAATTTATGGGTTTTGCCTATTGTTATCCATTCACAAATACTAAAAATGGTGTGACAAAGGCGTGTACTAAGTACAGTCTGGCCAGGCAGCGCTAACACGGGTCTAACGAAATGAAAGGAAATTATTCTTCTGTTCTTATCGTTTTCTGTTTGAAAAACCGATGCGAGTTAGCGCTTCCTGGCGGGACTCCTGTAATTGTGACGAATGAATTTATAGGTGATTTCCTCTTAATATTTTTACTTATTTCTATAAGTTTATTAGAGGTGCTGGTATGCTCAAGAGTGTCTAATTCTCCTTTGATTTATTTATGATTAATGATGACAAAAAATGACTTATTTAGTGATGCGAATAAAATATTCAATTTCAAGAAGGTACCTTATTAAAACCGATTTGATAAAAATTGTGGCCTTATTTGCTGCAGCCGCAACATAGTATAATTTTGTAAAAAAATTTACAAACGATCTCGCAACGTTCATGTGTCATCTGAAGTCGCAAATGATTGCGCCAACAATTCACCTACCACGTAGAAGAATATATAGTCAGCTCTGCTTTACGCAATACCAACCTAGACAACATTATGCAACACAGGAAAAATAAGTTACAAATATTTTAAAACACGATCCTAAGAATTATAGCAAATGCATCATGGTTTGTTGGAACTGTAGCCATACACAGGGACTTAAAAGTTGAAAACATTTATAAATGACCTAAAAAAAAATATTTCGAATTAGCAGACAGAAACCCAAATCCACTAATAACCGCATCTCATGCATAAAATACCGAGATAACTCGAACTAGCCAGGTCAAGGTTCGTACACACACTTCTAGCCATGTAGCAGTTTAACTGCATATTCAGGTCTATTAAAATAAGGAAAAGGCAGTTCCTAGCTTAAAATATTCGTTGAGGACTCCAGAAAAAAAGAATACATCACTTGATGTGGTTGAATTTTCTGAATAAACAACGAAATATGAAGTATATATATATATCCCTTAATTAGTGCAGGAAGTAGTTTCTTTGTTCGAACAGTGAATTCGGTTCAACGCCTAAATAAGTAATTTCCTTTAGATTGAAAGTGATTAAAAATTTAAAATTTTCTAATTTCACCTGCAGTCATCGTATCGTTGAATATTAGATACCCAAGAATTCACCTTTAAAGGATGATTGAACAACCTATCCATTACTAAACTCATCATGATAAACTTACCTAAACCCAAATAAAATTAAACGTGTCAACATAAAGACAAAAGGGTTAGTTTTGGTATCAAATGAGACACCCACATCAATTTAGTTAGTGTGTTATGCCACTGCCGGAACAATATTCATTAATCAACTTATAGTAATATAATGACATTCGTTTATATTATAATTGACAATCATTTTCTTATTTGTAATACTTCTTTCATAGTTGTAAATGGGTCGAAAAAATTTTGGGCTGATTTAAATAATGCTTATACCGGGTGTCCCATTATAGATGGCCTGATGGCCACCGGCCTAACTAAAAAATCGGAATTAATGTGGCTAAGAGAAAATCCTAAAAATAATTTTTAAGTTCCGAATTTTGCCGCAAGAGGGCACAATTGAAAATTAAATATTGAAATTCTAAATTTCTCCAAAAATGCTCACAATAAGATATACCTTTGGTACGTACCATCATTAGAAGGCTTATACAATACTGCATAATTTTGGTTTAAGCCTGCCTCATTAGCATACCGACCTTGATAAGAGGGGAAAAGCTATTGAAAGTGTAATCATTTAATTTGCTGTAACTTCTAAACAACACCACATCAGACAGTCGTCCACAAAGCACATCAATGTGCTTCTTTCAGGTTAGTGAACCTTGTAACATGATGCCAAGCATAAAAAAATAATTCTCTAATATTGGTTCGCACAAAAATATTTAGTGATAATTAACTAACAAGCAAGTTTGACGGTGACATACATGACGTTGACAGATATAATTTTAAATTGGTGTCATTGCTAATAATAAATATACCCACAAAAATCTTATAGAATGATAGTAGTTTATACAATAAGTGTAGATATGTCCATATCGTACGTTTAATAACACAGACCCACAAAAAAAGGCATGTCCACTAAACTAGCCATGCCTTTATGTCCTCGAGGTCGCTAAATCCGAATCCTACCTCCGTTCTACCCCAGCAGGTCCATCGGGCCGTGAAACTACCCTTTTAAGGGATACAGTCAGTTTTTTTTAAAATTGTTTTCGGTGGATATTTATTAGAATCAAGACGAGCGGTTGGGTTTATAAACAAATATAAATTTGAATAAAAAAACGGGTTTTACCGATTATAATTTAATTTTCAACTATTTAGTAAAAGGGAAATACTACGTCATGTATTAACCTCGGTGTGATATAGCATAGCATGCAGAGGTTAACATTGCATGCAAGTGGTAATATTCGATATCTTACTCAGCAATATAATTTGATAAAATTTTGCAGTAACTCAATATTTTTATAGAATCAGCAGCATGTATAAAAAATAAATTTTATTTAATTTCTTTTTTTTTAACAAAAGAATACTAATACGAATAAGTCAAAGTGACTTTACTTTTAAGGAACTTGCAATAATTGGTCCTATAAAATGAACACTAAAAACTTCTTATCTGATGGAAAAAAGTATACATTTTCAAATTCAAATTCAAAAATTTCTATATTACCAGAATAAATATAAATATAATGGTTATGCGTCAGATATACAAAGTAGATACTCAATAGGCATTCTAACTCAATAAGGGCTGTTTTCCCATGTTAATCGCCATAAGAAAAGTTAAGCTTCGTTCTGCATTTTTATATGGTTTCTAGGGCGTGGTCACTTATTCCCAGGCGACAGCTACAGAGCCTCTACTACAGGCGCCGAAGGTACACGGTGATAGAAGCCGCTGTCGCGGGACCCTTCACATATTTCGCGAGGCTAGCTCAGACAGGGCAGCGACCTAGAGCGCTACCCGCGACGCTCGACCATTTGAGATGTAAGTTGAACAAGGATAGCGATAATTAAGAACCCGGGACTTCATTCATGTTACAGCACGCCAAGCCGCAGCTCATTAGCGATGATGCCACAAACGATTAAAAATGAAACTATTATTATTACGAATATTAAATCTAAAATCCCATTATTTATTTAACAGAAAAAAAAGTTGAACCACCGACCTATGGATTGGAAGCCAACGCCTTAGTCCGCCAGTTGAACTCTTCTTGATCATGTAAACACTTAAAATAAATAAGGGTAGTCACCCCATTCAACCCCCACATATATACATTTTGATGTCAAATTAAGGAGAAAAATATAACTAACTCCAATATGCTATTATGTTCTATTAATTTAAAAAACGCAAAGACATAATAGATACTATTTTTAATTTCATTTCAATTTATTTTCTAGGAGGGTATTTAAAATTATTCACAATAATTATTACGCAAACTAAAATTATAGCTATAGATAAAATATTAACAGATGTTTAAAAGGTTAATTATAACGAAGTTATAAATGCATAAAATGCGGTCAAGGCAAGACAAATATCCTACCGTTACTATATGGATCAAATTTTTACAGAGTGTAACAATCACAATTAAACATTATTTTAGTACACAAATCGTCAACATCAGAAGCCCTAATAGTGCCGTAATGACACCCCCCTAGCAGATATTTTTTTTGTATAACGGAAAAACACCACATTATTTTTTCAATAAATATTGTGATTAAATTTATAGTGTACACATAGCCTAAAAATAAGTTTACAAGTATCAAAATTAGTCATTAGGATACACCATTCAATGACGTAAACACATGCAACGATCATCAATATAAGGTCAAGGGTAGTTACCCTCTCAACCCTCGGTACATATACATGTATTAACCTCTATAACAGGGGTGAAAATGGCAAATCACAGACGACGGCATAAATAGGGTAGTTAACCCCTAATGTACCACAGTTGTAAATACTTAAAATAGTCTAACCCCTAAGTGTATGGTAAGTACCACCGTTGAACGCATTAAAGAGTAGTTTGCCCCATCATCCCCCACACAATTGGACCCTAGTATAACGGAACGTAAGGCAGCTAGTTAGCCATGGTTTAAGAAATACGGCACGAAGAATTCTACGGGGTATTTTTGTAAATACGAGAGTTATAAAAACTCTGCTTGTTTTAATCAACTTCATTATTAATATCGCAAGAAGGGAAAATCGAAGGTATTATTGTTTTTTCTTACACCAAAACGTCTCAAAATGTTGTAAAATATCACTTTATTTGCATAATAAAAGCAATAAAACAGGGATGCGTTAATTATAGAAATAAAAGATCCGAGCTCAAAATTAGTTCCACCCTGTATAGTGCTACAAGCATCTGCAAATAATAATTATCGACGATAAATATTGAGATAAAACAACGCTTCAGTCATTTAGGTTCTGTGTGTCAGTGCGTACATGTGATCAGATTTTGTAACCAGAAAGGTAAGTAACTTTTAATTTTGGTGTGGTAAAATATTATAGTAACGCCTTCTTGAGGGATGGCAAAAATATATTTTAAATGTATGCAAATGTTTTAATAAATTATACAATATATAGGTATTAGGCATTATTTCGGTATACGGGGTGTTTTAGGGAGCTTATTAGAATAACAGGGCAACGCTAAAGTTTTAAAACTTGCCACATGTCAAATCTAAAATTATATAAGTTGGCATGGGTGACGTAATAAGTCGATCGGCCGACTGGTTCGGGAGATACAGTTTTTGCGATTAGTGCCCATATGCCTTGAGACGAAGCGTCGAAATTCTGTTTGTAGACAGAGGTATATAGGAGCTATCTAGCAGTGAAAAAATTATTTTAAAGCCTTAAAAGGTATTGGCGCCATATGTATTAAACCATTAAGGCACTACTGATAGAGAATACTGAAATATTGTAATAGACAAATATTAAAAAGACCTTTCAATCGGTGAAAAAATAAACCAAAAATGTTAAGTTATAACAGTGCAAGAACTGTAAAATGATTTGATCGTTTTGGTGAATGCGCTTGATAAATTATAAAATATATATTAGGCATTATTTCGGTATACGAGGTGTTTTAGGGAGCTTATTAGAATAACAGGACAACGGTAAAATTTTAAAACTTGTCGCATGTCAAATTTAAAATTATATAAGTTGGCATGGGTGACGTAGTAAGTCGATCGGCTGACTAGTTCGGGAGATACAGTTTTTGCGATTAGTGTCCTTATGCCTCGAAGTGGAGTGCAGAAATTCTGGCTATAGGTAGAGGTATATAGAACCTATCAAGTAGTAAAAGATTTTTTAAATATCTTAACTAATAACGGAGCTATACGTATTAAACGATTAGGGCCTTAACACAAGATATGTAAAATTGGTTCTATACAATGGTTATTGTCAATGATTATTACATATCGCGAACGCGCGATATGTTTATATCCCCTATCTTAGGATTCCTATTGTATTCTATCTTGGAAATTTGTGTCACATTTGACATTTTCCTGTTCCCTGATTTTTTTCTAGAAAACGGATAAAGTTGAAATATTCAAACTTTCTGGGTTTATAGGGAAATAATAGGAGTATCTTCAGTAAAAAATTCAAATATACAGGGTGTGACGGAAAAAAGTTATTAAACGCCAAAGTCGAAAAATATGCAAAATTCGCTGTCTTCCATTTCAGGTCGCAAAAATTATTTTTTTCGATTTTTACTTCTGGAGGTTTGAGAGGACCGACAGCTTCCGAACCCTATTGTTTTTGAAGAAGATTAGAAAATGTGTAGTATTTTTTTTATATCTTTAAAAATCGAAAAATGCTCTATGCAGGGTCATTTTGAGCCACTTTGAAGGGTATATTCAAAATGATCGGACAGACCTTTCGCGTAGACAGCCTGATAGGCCGTCTCAAATACTTTTTTTCACAATACATGTTTCTATACCTAATATTTTTTTAAATCGTTAAAATTTGAGAAAAACTGGAAATGACGATTTTAGACTAAAAATTTTTTCGGTTTTTAAGTTTTTTTCGTGTTAAATACATTTTTTATTTAAATGGCATAGCCCTTATCCGAAAGAGCTCGTCGAAATACGCCGGAAATGTATTATTTGGATACTAAATCTTTTTTACTAAAAGAGCAATAAACGATTTGATGTAAAATTTTTGAATTTTTTTTCAGTAAGTTACTGGTACGCTCAAACCCGCCACTGATAATCTGTATTCAACTTTTTGAATTTTTTTGTTCTATTGTCTAAAGAGATAAGTAGGCTTTAAATTTAACACAATGCGATTCCTCCAGCAATACATTTCATATTTAAAAAAATGTTTTTTACATATTTAAAGATTTTTTTATATCAAAAGTTTTACTTAATCGACTATATTTTTACAATAATATCCTTACACAGTTCCTTTTAGGCTTATTTTATTCTACAACCTTTTCTCAATGTCCCCCCATATCTTAATTTATCAATTTATTTTTTTAATTTGAGAAAAATAAACATTTTGATAGCGCGGATAGGAAAAATTTTCAAATCTCAAACTAACTTGGATATGAATAGAGTGCTCTGAAATATTTTGTTTCAAGTCAGTATCTATTGATATTAAATACCGCTGTCAAAATTGGCCTAAAATGAGTGTTTTCGGCTATAGATTCTGAAGTTGTTTTAGCGTTTTGAAGTTAAAAATTGAACGTTATAGATTATTTGAGACTTGTACAATTTAATGAGACCAAAATTAAAGCTTCATATGTCCAATTTATTACCGAAATTTCAATTTTAAAAATGCTCCGCAATTTCCGTAAAAGTTTCATTTTAACAGAATTATGATTTTTCGAAAAGATTGCCTTGGAATTATTTAGCGTCATCGTGGATATTAAAAATATGAACTGTCAAAAAAGGCCGAAAATGGTATATTTCATCGTAAGGTTTTAAAGTTATTTTAGCAATTCGCGCTGTAAAATTTGGGATAAGAGATAGCTCGAAACTTCTACAATACAGTGTTATATAACAGATAGGTCCAAATAGAGTATTTATAGGTGCATTTTTCATTTTAATATTGGTCTGCATACCTTAAACTTTATCGATATTCTATGCTGGGAGATATTCTGAACAGCCGAAAATTAACGACTAGATTTTTTTCGAGTTTTAATTCATTATGACTTTATTTGTCTAGAGAAAGAAAAAATAATTTAACTTTTACTTTGCCGTATTTTGTTTCCTATCATATGATGTCATCAGAATTCGAGTAAAACGTTTCGTCATCTAGATACCATCATCAGGTTTTTATTTTTAAATATAAACTTGTAATTTTTATTGCAGTTTCGTAAATCTTGCTTCTTCTAACGTATTCATGCAATATTGCTTTAACCGAATATCAACGTTTCGACACTATAAAACATCGGCAATCTTTATATTTTTATAATTGGATTTGTGAAATTATTCGTAGAGATAAAGAAAAAATAATTTAACTTTTACATTGCCGTATTTTGTTTCCTATCATACGATGCCATCAGATTTCGAGTGAAACGTTTCGTCATCTAGATACCATCATCAGGTTTTTATTTTTAAATATAAACTTGTAATTTGTATTACAGTTTCGTAAATCTTGCTTCTTCTAACGTTTTTGTGCAATATTGCTTTAACCAAATAGCAACGTTTCGTCCTATAAAACATCTTCAATCTTTATATGGACTGCTATTAATACGTTAGAAAAACGAATATATATCCGAAGAAGTTAAAGCGTGAATTAAAAACTACTTATCTGGTCTGAACAAAATTTGGCATACGAATGAAAAATGCGTTATTGTGTGGAACAAAGATTTTGTGTGTTGAAAAAGAGGTTGTTTTTGCTATATACTGACAGCTGTAATTTTGTCATTTTTTATGTGTAATAATCGCGTTTATAAAAAAATATTTTGTTGTTGGGTGCAGTCCTCATATTATATTAAGATTGAAATACATAAATTTTAAATGAAATATTTGTAAATATTTTTTGACAGGTTTTATATCGACAAATTAGGCGATATGTTTTCACATCACAGTCCGCAGGAGTGTGATACAAAAGTAAATAATATAATAACACAAAATATTTAAAAAAATTAAAAAAAATTTTAAAAAAATTAAAAACTCAATTTTTTAACTTCTTTTATGTAAAGACTTTTACCTTTAGAGGCAATGCCAGTTGCCGATCAGGCGATATGCAGCTTTTATTAATATAGCTCCAGGAGGAAATATCTATACAATATCAGTAAAATCGCCGAAGCTGCCAAAAGGACACATCTAAAAATTTTAATTTTTTTAGTATTTACATTAATAATCTATACCTATACAACCTCATAATCAAAATACATCCAAGTATTCGAATTATCAGTAAGCCCATAATAACTGTCAAAACGGCACCTCAGATTTTTATAATTTTATCTAATATATCCATTATTAAGTCATACCTATAGAACCCCGCATTAAAAAAATAAGGACATTTTGGAAATGCGCAGAAGCTAAAATCGGTGTTTAGGAGTTAAATAGAATTATGCGCACATAGCGAAAAAAGTACCTTCGGTACTCCGGATGTCAAAGGGCGCCTTTTAAGAATATATTTGAAAAACATCCTATAAAGGCCTTTTTAGGTTTGTTAAGTGGAAAAACACAATGTGGTACATGCACCGAAATGTATAGAAAACATAGATAGCTGCTTAAAACAGACTGTTTCATGTCTCAACACGAAAAAAGTGATAATTAATATGCAATGCGTATGTTTGCTGTTTAAATAATATTAAATGTCACGGATTTATGCATTGCGTCATCTTGGAAGGAATACATCCTTTACACTCGTAGTCTATTAATATTCAAGATAATTATTATTAACGACCATGGGTATTATGAAGCGGAAAATATGTAATTATTGTCCATATCGACGGTAACTGATTATGATTAATATTCAACGTCATACCCATTTCTATCAATAGGTTGATGTTTAGTTGCCAGGTAAATTATAAAAATAAAACTCAAGAGTTCTATAAATTATTTATTTAACAATAATATTGTACATCGACTTTTAGCAATCTTATAACTACACACGTTTGTAACTTCTGGTATTTAAGGTCAGTGAGGCACCGAAATAACATAAAAATATCAATGAAGACAACGATACAGGATGTATTAAGTACAAAATAATTAAAAAAAGGTCTAATTATAATAATATTAAAAAGGTATATGGCAGGCATTAAAATAATACAAGAAAGAATGCAAGTAATAATCAAAACAATTTACAAATATGTACATTTAATAAATAAAACAGATATTACATGTTAAATAAAAACTTATCATTGTGATAGGTCCAGTATATTCTTACAACTTTTTCACTAAAATTGACAGAACTTTTTGCTTAAACCATTCTGTAGATTCAGTGTCGGTATATTGGCATACATGCGAATAGTTCCAGATAAGAATATCGCTGAAAATTGTATAGGCAATGGTTGAGACGTAAAACATCTATACTCATCAATAGTATCCTTCTAACTATCGAAATATTTTTCAAGAATTTCGTATATTATTATCTATACAGAATCCTTGCTTGTGTGCACTCGTTTCAAGTAGAATTTCTTTGTATTTACTCAGATCTTCATTTGTATACCCGACAGGATGATTTGTAGTCAATAAATTAACTAGTCCTTCGGTTAATGGAAATTCATTGGTATCAATTCTAAGCGTATTGTCCTTTACCTTAACAGGCTTACTACCAATGAACATATTAGAACCCTCTTTTCGAATACCATATTTAACATTGGGCGTTTCCAGGAGAAGATACTTTATCTTGCATGCATACATCCTATTGCAATGATGTTAAAAACTAAACTAACTTTATTAACAAGTGCAATTATTTTTATAGAGCAGCAATAGAGCAGCTATAGAACAGCTATAGAGCGTTCATAGAGCAGCTATAGAGCGTTCATAGAGCAGCAATAGAGCAGCTATAGAGTGTTCATAGAGCAGCAATAGAGCAGCTATAGAGCGTTCATAGAACGTTTATAGAGCAGCTATAGAGCGTTCATAGAGCAGCTATAGAGCGTTTATAGAGCAGGCATAGAACACTTATAGAGCATGCATAGAAGTTATTAGAACTGTAACTAATATCAAATAAAGCATTCAATGTTGTATAGTATTTTTCAAAAGAACCATATAAAATAGTTACCTTATACCCTATGTTCCACTATTATTTAAAGTAGATAATTATATATTTCCGTTTAACCTGATGCATTACAGTTTAATTATAGAAGCCTGTTATTACATTATTTAATGTTGTTTATTAATCTTTTAGAAATAATCAATTAGTACATTATGGTTATTAATTATTTTTATCTTGGTAAATGAAAATGTTATCTATTCAAACTAGCTGGCATTGGGAACGGAAACAGTTTTGAAATTAAATTTGTATATTTCCAGCTAGTGCTTGATTTAATATGTCCATTTTTTTTTTTGGAAATCGGTTTATGTAAATTTGTAAGAAAGATTAATTCTTTGTATACCTTTAAGTCTTTCTGAGAATATGCTTTAGGATGCATACTCGTTAATAAATCCAACAAACCGTCGGATAGTGTGTATGTTTCATTATCAAACACCAATTGGTCAATAATATATTTTTAAATCGTGTGATTGAGGAAATTAAAATAATACGGATTGCGGGATAACAGCATTATAAATGTGTCATATCCTATTACTAATTGATGGTTACAGTTAGAAATGTTTAAATTAAATATTTTAATCTCAATTAATTTTAAAACATAGATAGGCATAAAATACTTTATTAAACACATCTAGATACATTCCTATGAATAATTTTTCTCATATATTTTAGTTTATTTGGAACCTCTGTAAAATAAAATGCAGTTGTCTTTGTTTCTTGAAACTTTTGGAATATGTTTAGCATTACTTCCCCCTCCGTGCCTTGCTTCCATTCACCTTCTCTATATTCGAACTTTGTAAGATCTATAGAAGGCATCATACTTTTCATCACCTTTATAGTTGGATCATAAATTTGACCTTCAAAGACGTTCCAAAAATGAATATTGCTAGTAATTGTATCATAGCCAAGACTTCCATATTTGGCTTCTACATTTATACTATATTTTTTAGCCACTTCCCATACTATTAAAGTTGCAGGTAAACAGGATGCGTAATATTTGTTTTGTATAAATATTTGTTCAACATTGTTGATAATTGTTTGTAATGTATTAGCCATGTTTCTTATTTGACGTTTAACAACAAAGTGCCTACACACAGCAAGCTCTCTGCTTTAAATTACAAATTTCGTCTGCACCACTCCCTTCTTTTCGCTTCTTGGGGAGTTTCCGTATATGATCGGCATCCTTGCAAATTACAATGTGCTTGAAGATTTACAAAAGTAATAGGGCCATGGTGACTCTGTATTTTAGCAATTAAGGAATCAATTACATTTTTATCAAACCATTCCATCAAATCTCCTCGCTTAATCAGCTCCAATTCATCAGACTCGACATTTTTTCTCTCTTTTCCGACGTAAAAACCAACGGAAAACGTTATCTTGACAATATCTGGAGTGCCACTTCGTGCAAAGGTTATTTGTTTTAACTCCGCTTTAAAACAACCTCGAAGTCTTTGCCGGATATCTTCTTCCGACTGAGGCCTTAAACAGTCGTATTTGGGTGGATTTTTTGTTTGCTCGTCAACGACTGCCTTTAATAATTCAAATCGTGCTTGTTTGTATTGACCTATATCTTCCTGGTAGCAGCTTTGGCAATAGGTTTTAAAATCATAATCCGCTATCCCCTTTCGATCTGTTCGTATAGTGCCATCTACTGTGTATCCATCTCCGTTTAAACAAATATCGCATTTTGACTTCAACTCCGGACGACAATCGGAACAGTCACAAGGACGGCCCCAAAAACACTCTTTAGGCATTGTGCTCGCTTCAAGAGATTAACTAAGACTAATTGTTTCAGGGAAATAATACAATAATATAGTAGTTTGGGAGGGTTTAAAGTGGTGGGGGTAAAATTTGGACAATTATAGAGCCTGTCTTTACTGCATACTAACCCATAAACATTCATCCCTGAACACACCTTGACCACGCCCCCAACCGAGGTTATAAATAGGGGTGTCGTACAGAGTAAAGTTCATTCTGTCTTTGTACGCCATAGAGAGCAGACGTGTTTTGAGCAATATTTCTTTTGTTACAGAAAAAAAATGCCATTCCCAAGTGAATACGTTAAGTCGATTAAGGTTCAGGTAGAGAACGATAATTTAACCCTAGAAGTATGTGGTAAGATTCTAAAAGAATGCACTCGTGCAATTTTCAATTTAAATGGACAGCTAAAACATACCACTTCGGTTTCCGAGAAGTCTCATATTACATCTTGTTTGAGTCAAATTAAGGGGTTTCAACATATTTTAAAGGATAAAAAGGTGGGGGGTGGTACGGGGGTTAGAAGGGCGGAAACAGCTACCCATCGTGTTAAATGGTCCGATATCAATTCGGCCTTTCAGTCAAGGGTTAGAACTGGGGTTATTACCAATATGCGTCATACTGATACGATGTCGTTCTTAGAAGACGCATCAGCCCTGTTTAAACGCAGAATTCATAATGCCCTAAAAAAGGACTGCGCCTTAAAGGTCAATGCTGTATTGTGTGGGGAATTTCAAATTAGTAAAGCCGATAAAATTGTGGAAGAGAATAAATATTTAAATACCGCTAACGCTCCCATTTATCAAGATACAAATTTAGATGCGTGGTTTGATGAAAAAATTAAACAGCCTCTCTTAACAGACTTGGATGAGTTCCAGGAAAAAGATTCGGGGTGGGCGCTAAGTCGGGTTGTTAATCTTATGATTTCAATTAACAAGTTCAATCCTCTGCGTGCTGGAAGTTACATAGAGCTTCCTAAATCTATAGCCAGAAAAAAAGCATGTGTAAGCGTGTGCAACGAAGATGATATGTGTTGGGCGTGGAGTATTGTATCTGCATTGTACCCTGCGCATGCAAATGCTAAGAGAACGTCGTCATACCCGGATCCCAAGAACGTGCTTAATTTAAAAGGAATTCTGTTTCCAATGACAGTAGGGCAAATTCCTCGCTTTGAGAAGCAAAACAATCTCTCGGTCAATGTTTATAGGTTGGAAAAATTATCTAATAAAAACTATACTGTTATTCCTTATTACTTGTGCAAAAATAAACAATCTAAACACGTCAACTTGCTACTCCTTCAGGATGTATATGCCACAGATAATAACTTGGATGACCTATCACCAGTTAAATTTCATTATGTCTGGATTAAAAACTTGTCCCGTTTACTTTCCTCTCAGCTAAGTAAAGCGCATGCCCAAAAGTTTATTTGTGATCGGTGTTTGCACTATTTTTATTCTGAAAATAAATTAAATTTACATGCCAAGGACTGCGTAAAACTTAACACAGGGGTTGTTCCACAAGCACCAACTGAAGCCAACAAATGGGTTGAATTTAAAGATTTTAAAAATAAGGAAATAGCGCCCTTTGTAATTTACGCCGATACCGAGTGTTTGTTGGTTCCTGTGGAGGATGATGTTAATAAAAATACTCAAAATATACAAAATCATGTACCTTATAGTGCAGGATATTACGTGAAATGTAATTATGACGACAGTCTTTCATTCTACAAGTCGCATACTGGTCCGGATTGCATGCAGTGGTTTGTTAAAGAGCTTCAAGATTTCGCTGAGAACGCTGAAACAGTGTTTTTATGCGATTTACCAATGAACGAATTAACAGCCGACGAGAAGGAAAGATTTGACAATGCCACTGTTTGTCATATATGCGAAAAACCATTTACGGACGAAAATAAGGTCAGAGATCATTCACACTTGACAGCTAAGTTCAGAAATGCCGCCCACGAAAGTTGCAATCTAAATTATAAAGATTCCTGTGTAATACCAGTCCTGTTTCATAACTTAAGTTGTTATGACGGACATATGGTCATAAAAGCTTTAACCGAGGTAGAAGGGCAGATCGATATCCTACCCGTAAATAAAGAGAAATATATATCTTTCACTAAGCATATACCCGGTAACTTAATTCAATTTAGATTCGTTGACAGCTTTAGATTTTTAGCGTCTGGATTAGACAAATTAGCTAAGAACCTTCCTGAATACCCCATTCTAAGATCAGAGTTTGCTGGTTTAACCGAGGAACAGCATTCACTGTTATGTCGAAAGGGTGTGTTTCCTTATGATTTCATGAACGGTTGGTCCAAACTTACTGAGCCTAAATTACCAACAAAGGTGGAATTTTACAACAGCTTGGATGATTCTTTTATAACTGATGATGACTACACGCACGCTCAAAAAGTTTGGACTAGCTTTAATTGTCAGTCGATGCAAGAGTATTCTGAGCTGTATATGAAGACCGATATTCTACTTTTGGCTGATATATTTGAACGTTTTAGAACCACATCACACAAAACGTATGGACTAGACCCGGCTTGGTCATACACTCTACCTGGATATTCCTGGTCTTGTTTGCTTTTCCAGTTGCATAAATCCAATCATGCTAAACTAGAACTTATGACTGATTTGGATATGATATACTTTATTGAGCGAGGAATTCGAGGCGGGCTAAGTCAATGCTCTAAAAGATATGCCGAAGCCAACAACAAATTTTTACCCGATTATGATCCGACTAAAGAAGATTCTTATCTCACATATTTTGATATAAACAATCAGTATGGTTGGGCCATGAGCCAAAAATTGCCTCTGGGAGAATTTAAATGGCTCTCAGAAGATGAAAGGTCACTGCTGAACGTTTCAGAGATCTCTGATGACTCTAACGATGGCTATATACTAGAGGTTGATTTAGAAATACCCCATGAGCTCCACGATAAGTTTTCAGATCTTCCACCTTGTCCCCAGCATGCTAAGCCCCCCGGATCAAAGAATGAAAAGCTGCTGGCAACACTATACAATAAGACAGAGTACGTCGTCCATTACAGGAACCTAAAACAAGCCTTGGCATTGGGTGTTAAACTAACTAAAATACACCGTGTTTTAGGCTTCAAACAATCTCCCTGGCTTAAAACTTACATCGATTTAAATACCAGTCTACGTCAAGCAGCTAAAAATGACTTTGAAAAAAACCTATTTAAACTCATGAATAATGCCGTTTTTGGCAAGACCATGGAAAACATTAGGAAACATTCGAGCGTTAAAATAGTTATGAATTGGGATGGGCGATACGGTGCAGAAGCCCTCATATCACGACCCGAATTTAAAAGCATTACCATAATAAATGAAAACATGGTAATCATTGAATTGGCCAAAACACGGGTATTTTTTAACAAGCCGATATATGCGGGTATGTGTATTTTGGACTTGGCAAAAACAACAATTTATGATTTTCATTACAACTACATGTGCAAAACTTTTGGAGATCGCTGTAAAATTTTATACACCGACACGGATTCTCTGATTTACGGGATTAAACATCATAATATATATGAGGTAATGAAAAAAGATTGTCGTGCGTTTTTTGATACATCTGACTACCCCGAAAATAACGCCTATGACATTCCAAAAGTCAACAAAAAGGTTCTGGGTATGATGAAGGATGAAAATAACGGTCGCATCATGACACATTTTGTTGGTCTAAGATCTAAAATGTATGCAACCAAACTTCTTTACTCGCCCGAAGAAATCGCAGAGGAGAAATTAAAATTAGAGAAAGCTAGTAGGGAGCGTGAAGAAATAGAGCGAGCGTTAGCGAACTTGGGTGTAACTAAAAAGATTAAGGGGGTTAAGAAATCGGTTATAAAAAATAAAATTATCTTTGAGGATTATGTAGCGTGTCTGGAAACGTTTTCAGAAAAGTCTATATCACAGAAATTAATTAGGTCCAAACATCATGATCTCCACACAATTCGACAGACCAAAATCGGTCTCAGCCCTTATGATGATAAGCGTAAAATATTTAAAACATCCCCCGATACGCTGCCTTGGGGACATTGTAGTATTATGGAAGAAGATTAATGGTAATTTACAAAAATATATCTTGTTACCAATTAATATTTAACAGATTTTGACCGTTTAAGCTGTTTTTAAACAGGGCTGTTTTAGCTGTTTTTAGCGGTTTTTTAGAAACTGCTACCGGTTTTTTAGCTGTTTTAAGCGGTTTTTTAGCTGATATTAGCTGTTTTTAAACGGGGCTGTGTTTAAGCAGGGCTGTTTTTAAACAGGGCTGTTTTTAAACAGGGCTGTTTTTAAACAGGGCTGTTTTTAAACAGGGCTGTTTTTAAACAGGGTTGTTTTGGCTGTTTTTAAACAGAGCTGTTTTAGCTGTTTAAGTTGATTTAGTTTACGTTAAATTATTTGTTTAGTTGCTTAACTCATAACCCATCCTGTATAACATTAAAAAGAGTCCATCGTTGTTATACAGTAAAGAAGGCCAAAAATACTAGCTCATATCATCTAACCTGTATAACGGTAAAAATAATCCATAGTAGTTATACTGTTAAAAGAAGACCGAAAATACTAACTCATATATATCATAACTCATCCTGTATAACTTTAAAAAGAGCCCATCGTGGTTATACAGTAAAAGACGGCCAAAAAAAACTAACTCATATCATCTAACCTGTATAACGGTAAAAATAATACATAGTAGTTATACAGCTAAAAAGAGGATCAACATACTACCACTCTCATATAATTATACTGCATAACATTTAAAAAAGAGTCCATATTAGTTATGCAGTTAAAAGAAGACCAAAAATATTAACTCATATATATCTATAACTCAACCTGTATAACTTTAAAAAGAGCCCATATTAGTTATGCAGTAAAAGAAGGCATGGGGTTTGCTTTTGAAAACTTTCGTTCCCCATAAAAATCGAAAGTGGGATGCCATGGGGGGAGGAGTCCACGACTCGCATCCTGGAGCGATTCTTTTTTTATTTTACACTAAAGTTGTATAATTATTCCAAAATTATTAATATTAAATAAAAAAAGAGTTTACTAACGTCCCCCCAATATAACATTATATAATTTATTTACCATTTGTTTGCTATTATGCCTTTTTATATTAATATATATTACAATACATGTGCTATTCATTTTTTATTCGTTATAATATTTTTACCTCTTACACTTAATTGGCCTCACGTTTTCCCCCAAAATTTTCTATCAAAAATTTCGTGAGCCTCAAGTGTGGCCTTTAATCTAATTTAACCATTTTTGTTTACATAAATTCATTATTTTTATATAAAAAGACAAGCCTCCTTAGTTCATAAATTTTTTTACCACTCTGTAATTAAATTTATACATTATGCTCATTTCAACTAAAAATTAGTGTATCTTGAGTATAAATTAATATTCCAGAACTGGTCGTTTTCATGCGTTTATAATAAATTGTTTAAATTAAACAAGAACTATTTACCCCAAGGGTTTCTAATTTTAAATGGGGTTTAAAAACATAAATAATACAACGAAATTTATCCATTTATTTGGTGCCAGGGTCCAATTGTGTGGGGGATGATGGGGCAAACTACTCTTTAATGCGTTCAACGGTGGTACTTACCATACACTTAGGGGTTAGACTATTTTAAGTATTTACAACTGTGGTACATTAGGGGTTAACTACCCTATTTATGCCGTCGTCTGTGATTTGCCATTTTCACCCCTGTTATAGAGGTTAATACAAGTATATGTACCGAGGGTTGAGAGGGTAACTACCCTTGACCTTATATTGATGATCGTTGCATGTGTTTACGTCATTGAATGGTGTATCCTAATGACTAATTTTGATACTTGTAAACTTATTTTTAGGCTATGTGTACACTATAAATTTAATCACAATATTTATTGAAAAAATAATGTGGTGTTTTTCCGTTATACAAAAAAAATATCTGCTAGGGGGGTGTCATTACGGCACTATTAGGGCTTCTGATGTTGACGATTTGTGTACTAAAATAATGTTTAATTGTGATTGTTACACTCTGTAAAAATTTGATCCATATAGTAACGGTAGGATATTTGTCTTGCCTTGACCGCATTTTATGCATTTATAACTTCGTTATAATTAACCTTTTAAACATCTGTTAATATTTTATCTATAGCTATAATTTTAGTTTGCGTAATAATTATTGTGAATAATTTTAAATACCCTCCTAGAAAATAAATTGAAATGAAATTAAAAATAGTATCTATTATGTCTTTGCGTTTTTTAAATTAATAGAACATAATAGCATATTGGAGTTAGTTATATTTTTCTCCTTAATTTGACATCAAAATGTATATATGTGGGGGTTGAATGGGGTGACTACCCTTATTTATTTTAAGTGTTTACATGATCAAGAAGAGTTCAACTGGCGGACTAAGGCGTTGGCTTCCAATCCATAGGTCGGTGGTTCAACTTTTTTTTCTGTTAAATAAATAATGGGATTTTAGATTTAATATTCGTAATAATAATAGTTTCATTTTTAATCGTTTGTGGCATCATCGCTAATGAGCTGCGGCTTGGCGTGCTGTAACATGAATGAAGTCCCGGGTTCTTAATTATCGCTATCCTTGTTCAACTTACATCTCAAATGGTCGAGCGTCGCGGGTAGCGCTCTAGGTCGCTGCCCTGTCTGAGCTAGCCTCGCGAAATATGTGAAGGGTCCCGCGACAGCGGCTTCTATCACCGTGTACCTTCGGCGCCTGTAGTAGAGGCTCTGTAGCTGTCGCCTGGGAATAAGTGACCACGCCCTAGAAACCATATAAAAATGCAGAACGAAGCTTAACTTTTCTTATGGCGATTAACATGGGAAAACAGCCCTTATTGAGTTAGAATGCCTATTGAGTATCTACTATACAAATATCCAAATAAATCAAATTAAAAGAAAAGTGTTTGTTGGAAACTTATCAAATGACATAATATAAAATATAAAAATGACATAATACAAAAATACATACCACTTAATACATTTAAAAGTGAGGGGACGCATTATTACAGTAACATATTAAAATCAACATATTAAAACTATCGCAGTTCCCCGTACATGTGTGCATCGATCACTCGTAGCGGAGCCTGACCCTTCATGGGCTCAGAAATTCCGCAACACTATATTATGGTTCCAAGTTAACTAGATATTTAATGATTGCTTTCTTATAACTTACAAAATTTTGGTGCAAAAGAGGCTTAATGTTGTCTGGAATGTTATTGTAAAAAATTATTCCGTTGTAAAGCGGAGATCTCTTGAAGAGAGACAGTCTATGACATGGTATATTATAGTTGGATGTTCTTGTATCATATCGATTATGTGCCTTGCGAAAAGGTTCATAATATTCTTTATGTTTATAGAAGAACAACAACGTTTCATAAATGTAAACAGCACTTGCAGTAAGTATATTTAGTTGTTTAAATCGTGTCCTGCATGTTTCATTACTTGACATGCCCATTAGGATTCTCACTGCTCGTTTCTGGATGATAAATGGTCTTTCAGCACCCACACCAGAACCCCAGAATATAATTCCGAATCTTAGAATTGAATAAAAGTATGCATAATAGACCGACCTGAGTGCATGTGGGGCAAGGTATCTCCCCATCACACGCAGGGCGTATGTAGCGGAAGACAACCTACCGCTCACATATTCGATCTCCCTACCCCAATTAAGGGTTTCATCTATAACTATACCCAGGAATTTCGTGGATTCCTCTAATTTAATGTCAAAATTAACGATCTGTGGTTCATTCACATATTAAGATTTGATTTTTGAGTCAAAAACTATAAAATTAGATTTGGCCTTATTTAAAACCAGTCCGTTTTGCCCAAACCATGTCTCCATTTGGGTCAAGACATTACTAGATTTTTCAGTAAGCTCAGAGATACACCTAGCTTTGAGAACTAGATTGGTGTCATCAGCATAGTTTATTAGGGTACAGAGATCAGAATTCATTGTATGGGATATGTCATTAATGAAAATAATAAACAGAAGGGGGCCTATGACACTCCCTTGCGGAATTCCCACATGAATGCAACTAAGTTCCGAGTAGTATTTAGTGCCATTATAAGTTAACTCAACTCGCTGACTTCTATTTGTGAGATAAGATTCAAACCATTGTAACGCATGACCTCTAACACCGTAAGCTTTGAGTTTTTCTAACAAGATCTTGTGCTCTATACAATCATATGCCTTGGAGAGGTCTAGGAAAGCTCCTGACGTACACTTGCCATCTTCCAAGCCATCAATAACGCTCTGTATGAATTCAAACACTGCTGTTTCAATACATTTACCCTTCAAAAAACCATGTTGTGCTTTATTAAAAAGATTATTAGTTGCAAAATAGTTAACTATTCTATTGCACATTGCTGCTTCGAAGATTTTTGATAGAGACGGCAGTAAGCTTATTGGTCTATGGTTCTCCATCCTAGTAGGATCCCCCTTTTTTGGGACTGGTTTTACCAGGGCAACTTTGAGTTGATCTGGAAATACACCATACTCCAGCGAATTGTTTATTATATATGTTAGGGGCTCTGCGAGCTCATACATACGGTACTTTACTAACGAAATTGGAATTTCGTCATATCCACTGCTCATTTTGTTTTTTAGATTTTTTATAATTTTTAAGATTTCGTGATGTGTGACAGGTTCTATAAAAATCGAATTCTTATTATGCTTAATATTATTAGGGACTTTACCGTTAGAGTTAATTTTAATGTTAGTTGCAGAATTTTTAAAGAAGTCGTTTAATTGATTAGCAATTTCCTGAGGCTTGCCCTCAATCTGTATTTCTTTCCTACCATTGTTTTTGTTATTAAGACTATTAACAATCTGCCATACACACTTACTTTTGTTTTCAGCATTTTCAATTTTATTTACATAGGTTTGTTGTCGAGCAACCTTCAGAACCTCACCATACTCAGCTTTCACTTTCTTATATTGATCTTTGTAACGCTCATCTTTCGTTGACAGTACCCATAGTAGGTCTAGCCTTTCCTTGCATGCAGCAACATTAGGGTTATTATATAAGTTACTCTTTTTATTATTATTATTTGTTACTTTCACTACAGTTTTTTTTGGAAAACATTGTTCAAAAATTAGTAATACTCTTTGCATAAACATTCCCCATTGAGCATTTACATCTCGCACTTGCTGTTCATACACGGGAAGCCACGACTCCCCTGCAATCATCTGCCTAAAACTTTCTTTATTTTCATTATTAAAAAACCTTTTAAAAGTAGTGCATTCATTCCTACATTCATTCTCATCAAGACACACTTTTTGTGCATTGTGATTAGATATATTGTTCTCAATTAAATTGGACTTCCAGTTGCATTCATTGGTAAATATGTTGTCAATGCAACTGCCCGTTTGGCTATTTGACCTGGTGCTTTCTGATATAGTTGGCCTAAGCCCAAAAGATTGCATTAAAGTTAAAAAATTTAAGCTATTCTTACTTGTAATTTTTATGTCCAGGTTGAAGTCCCCAGCAATAAAACATGTATTTGAATTATTTTTTGTTAGTAGGCTTAATACAGTTTCTAATAAAGATAGAAAATCATCTACACTCCCACCTGGTGACCGATACACACATGCACAAGTTACACCATTACTACCAACACTTGTTTCCACTGCGGCACACTCCAATATACCCTCGATTGATAGTCTTTGTACATCATTTCTTGGTTTCCATCTGTAACCGTCTCTGCAGTATATCGCTACCCCACCATGCCGGCCTTCTTCTCTGCAATAAGAGGAAGCCAGTTAAAAATTCTGGATTTTGTAGTATGGTAGTGCCTCCTGAGATTTCCAGTGTTCTGAAATGCAGAAAAGTATACAGTCTGGATGATCATCGAGAAAAACTTGTAGCTCATCCAAGCAGTTGCCTATGGAGCATATATTTTGATGAATGATGGATACTTTTGTTGGCTTTACATGCCTTGATCTTGAGGACCCACCGGTACGTGTTGAGGTGCCGTCCTCCTCTTCATGAAAAAACGCGCCACTGTTGCACCGTTGGGCCAAGTATCGCGTTTCCATGCGTTTCTAAGTTGCTCTTGTCGGATTGTGACCTTCATCGATGAGTACAATTCTGGGTGTTTGGAAAGGTGAGGTTCACACATGACTCCCGGAAAGTCTGTCTCCAACACTTGTTTTAGATCATTAGGATCGGTGCCTGGTTTAAGTCGCGATACGTGAAGGGAGACACTCTTTGGTACAGCCTTTATATTAACGTGGTTTTGCTGTTATCAAATTTTTTCAAAAAGTGGCACTAACAAATTTATATATCTCCTAAAGATGAATTTAAATACAATCAAAACATGTGCTTTAATAATTTTTCTTTAATATATTCTTAGTGGAGGATGACAATAATTATTATTAGGTTGTTTTTTTTTAACCATAATTAACTAACCAGTAAGTTTGACTAAAACTTAGAAATTTAAGTCCGGTAAAGAAATTTTACAGGACAAGTCCGGTAAAAATTTTTTACCGGACTGTAAAACCTTATTTTCTGGACTAAATTCAAATATGTAAAGGTGTGTTTTACAATACAGTATAAAATAAATAATTGTACGGACTATAAATTGACATTGAAAGTGATAAATCACTGACAGTAATTTTGGACTTAAAGTAAAGATATAAGTGAAAGGCAGTAGAGTTTGCATTGTCTTTATTTGTTTAGAATCACTACGTTTCAACTGGTAAGCATCTCCAGTCGTCTTCAGGTGAATACTGAATAAGTACGGTAACTACAGCTCTATTTATACTAGGCAGGTGCTGTGACGCATGACTAGTGGGTGGAGTCATGCGTGTTGCTAGACCATCCATTAGTCATGCGTCACAGCACCTGCCTAGTATAAATAGAGCTGTAGTTACCGTACTTATTCAGTATTCACCTGAAGACGACTGGAGATGCTTACCAGTTGAAACGTAGTGATTCTAAACAAGTAAAGACAATGCCAGTCCAAAACTCTACTGCCGTTCAAGAAACGTCATTGTCTCCAACCTTTAAACATACACTAAAGACATACGTGCTACAGGGTGTATGTAGTTTCTGTGTTGTCTTTTACAAGCAGAAAGCGGGAAATTTATTGAGAATTCTATAGGAAAACTCGCACACTTATGTGCTCTATGCATCATTTCATTGCCTGTTTGGAGTTTGCGCGGTTATGTTACAGTAATTCGGGTTAGATTTTATATTTAATTATTAATATTATTTTGATAAAAATGAATAGTTATATTTTGGATTATTTAAAAAATAACTTGAGCTCTTAGTTTAAAGCAGAAAATTAATGTTAAACATTAGGGAAGACCTAAATCCGAAATTAACTAAACGCACGCAAACAAGCTAAAATCCAGAGAGTTAATAGAACGTTTAAAATGGAAATTGTATAAAAAAATAACTGGATTTGTGGATGCAGCACAATCAACAATTTTTAATTTCTACATTTCTAAAGGCTTTAAAAACATTTTCGGCGTCGTACCGGAAAAATATACAAACAACCAAATTTAACTGATGAAATTAGTCTGTACCGAGGATAGTATCTAATTGGGAGTTTTTTACTTAATTAAAAAGATATCCCCTACAGTTGTAGGACGTGCGCAGCCTTTGTTCATGTTGCGTTTTTACATGTTAATTTTTTTTCGTCATCTCCCCCTCTAAATCGTGCATACGCGCCTGAATATATTTATAAAAAGAATTATTCCGGTTAATATCAAACAAACACAATATTGTATTATAATATATAACACACAATTAGGCACAAAAATATGACCCCAATAAAAATTTATTAATATAATAAACGACCTTCCCAAAACACAACCAGGAGAAAAATTACTAAAACATTTCATCCAAAGATTACAACAAAGATATTCCTCGTACCAATAACTTTTCCACAAAACCCTTAAATTAGAAAGGCTGGACACGAAACTCTCAGTCCAGATTGAAGATAACAAAAGCCGGCTGAGAGAAAGCAGTAAAAATTTAGGGACCGTAATAAAACGACAAAAGTAATACCCCTTAGGAGCAGCACTTTACGGTCTCTCAGTCACTACAATATTTATATGAATAAGAATGCACATGCGGTAACGTGGTAATATATGAAACCATAACAACCGACTGTGCCACTTTCGCAAAGGTGAATTTAGGGCTGTCATATTTTTTACACGATGTCCCTCTGTTTCTTATGGTTTCTTATGAATAAGAATTCAACTAGGTTAACCAGGAGAGTATCAGTGGCGGCTCGTTCCAAGTCAGACAGCCTTAATTTACATTAAAATTTCAGCAAGCGTGCGTAAATTAGTTATTCCCTCACGCCGTCGATATATCTATACACAGCGTTCAAAATCCTTTTGATAACTTATAGTATATTTCAGAAAGGTGTAGAGTAATAAAATGAAAAACTCCGTCCAGTTCTCATTTTCGGGTCGGCCATAAGCGAAGGTAAATTTTGTGCATTAAATTATTTATGATAAATGATAACCAACAAAAGAAAAAAAAGGAGATTATTTGATAAAGAATGAATTATTAGCTATAGCAAATTTACACAAACATCGTCCTATAGAACTTATTTGCGCGCAAGTAAAAGGATTTGTAGCAAAACACAACACGACATTTAAAATGAAAGATATTAAGCTACTTTTGTTTGCTCAAGCCCTTAAAGAAGTGACACTAGAGAACTGGCGAAAAGCAGTCCATCATGTCATTAAATAAGAGGAGAAAATGTGGGATCTTGACCACCTGATCGATCGGACTGTCAACCCGTTTATTATAACGTCAAGATGAGATGACAGTTCCTCAGATAACGAAGAATATTATGATTTTTTTATAATTTAATTTCTGTATAATGTATTTTTTGTATTTTGTCTTTTTTTTAATGTTTAATAAAAAAATAAGTGTACCTAATAGTATGTACATAATGCAGGCCTTTGTCACACTATTTTCAGTGTTTGTGAATGGATAACAATAGGCAAAACCCATGCACTACACAAATAAGAAATTTTAATAATTTTAATTTTAACTCGTTTCTTATTGATCTTCATGCACTTCAATGGAATGATATTTTGTACGAGCGCAATATAGATAATAAAATTAATTTGTTTAATAATCTTATATTTTCCCTTTTTGACAAGCATGCCCCCTACAAGGAGTCTAGAATCACTAAACCTAGAGCACCATGGCTTACTCCTAACCTAAAGGTTTTCATGAAAAATAGGGATCGAGCGCTACAGAAATTTAAGAGAACTCGGACCGTTTATGATTGGGAAGAGTATAAGCGCTTACGAAACTTTGCTGTTTCTATGATTAGAAGAGAAAAAAGACAGTATCTTGATTCTATTTGTGCAGAAAATAATTCTAGAAAAACGTGGAACTCTTTAAAGGCTTTTAATGTAAGCTCGAGCAAGGATTGTAATATTCCTGATAATTTATCTGATGCTAATGATATAAGCACATTTTTTGGTAGGTATTTGCAAACAGCTTCAGATTGCAGCCCTAAAGTGAATTTTTATAATAATAATAATTTTAATAATGACCTATCTTTCTCATTTAGAATGGCTGAAATTCAAGATATTCACAAAATAATTCACTCAATCACTTCCAATGCTTCTGGTGTAGATGGTATGTCTTTAAAGATGTTAAAATGTTGTAGTCCTCATGTAGATAAGTATGTCACACATATTATCAACTGTTGTCTAGAGGCTAACTATTTTCCAGATCAGTGGAAAATTTCTATTGGTAAACCATTACCCAAAACTAATAATCCTGTAAGTTTTAATGATCTTCGGATTATAAGTATATTGCCACTACTTTCAAAAATCTTTGAAAAAGTATTGTATGGTCAACTATTTCAATACTGTGTCATCAATAAAATAATTCCGGATAGCCAATGCGGCTTTAGAAAAGACTTTAGTACCTCCGTCGCCCTTGTTAAGATCACAGATGATATAATGGCAGCAATTGATAAAAAATTAAACACCGCACTAGTTCTTCTAGATTTTTCTAAAGCCTTTGACACCCTTAATCATTCTCTCTTGTTGGCAAAGTTAAAGTATTATGGCTTTGAAGAATCATCCTTACATCTTATTAAATCATATTTTAACAACAGGTTTCAAAAAATTTTCCATAATAACACTTATTCAGAACAAATTGAAATTCTGTCTGGTGTGCCTCAAGGATCCATTCTTGGACCTCTTCTCTTTATCATCTATACTTCAGATATTTTAAAATCTCTAAAGCACTGTAAGGTTCAGGCATATGCAGACGACACGCAAATTTTCCTTCATTTTGACTGTCAAGATTATATAAACGCCTCAAATTTGCTTAACGATGAGTTAAATATGTTAAATCAACTTTCTTTAGACCACAATTTAAAATTAAATCCATTAAAGTCATCCTTGATGCTCTTTGGAAATAAGAATAACGTTGATTTTTTGAGTCATAATATCAATATACGTGTTGATGGTGTTATGCTTCCCGTGGTTAAAACAGCCAAAAATCTGGGTATAATTTTGGATACTGAATTAAGGTTTAGAGAGTATGTCAAAAAACTAATTCAACGGTCATATATGTCATTAAGAGTATTATACAACAACCGTCATATCCTTAATTTGAAATTGCGCAAAATGCTCTGTGAGAGTCTTGTTTTGTCAAGTTTTAACTAGTTCGATTTCATTTATGGGCCGTGCCTTGATTTGGCTGATAGGAATAGGATACAAAAAGTGCAGAATACATGCTCACGCCTTATTTTTGGACTGCGAAAGTATGATCACATTTCTTACACTTTCAAAAATCTCAACTGGCTAGTTATGAGCAACCGTAGAACTTTACATTTAGGAAACTTCTTGATCAAAATTCTTAAAAATCCAGCTCTGCCTCGTTCCCTCAAGAGTAAATTTGTATTTCGTGAAAATATACATTCGCGCCAGATAAGGTTTCCTAATAGAATGACGGTGCCTCACCATCAGAGTGCCATGTTTCAGAGATCATTTACATATAACGCTATAAAATTGTATAACTCCTTGCCTAATGAATTGATCTCACTTGATAATAATACATTTAAATTAAAATATAAAAAACATCTTCAAAATTTTCAAAATGAGCAAACTCGGTAGCTTAACTTTTTTTCTTTCAAAATATATAAGTATCTTAACAATATTCTGCGAGTCATGCATTTATAACATTTATCGTCTTCTCCATCGTATTTGAGTGTAAGGTATTAATTTTTTCTCTTCTTCGTGCTGACTTATTTTATAAGATTGTTCATTTATTTTCTCCTTTACATGGTAATCTTTAAGTACTATTTCTACATCTATCACTAGTTATGTATATTCTTTATACTTAAGCAAGCAGTGCAGGGTTCAGTGGAGTAGCCGTCTAGGCTAGACTGCGCCATGCTTTTGTTTGCATCGCCTATTCTTTGTTATATTGTTTATTTTTTTATAATAAAAGACCTTTATTATTATTATTATTATTATTATTATTATTATTATTATTAAGAGTGGCTGAAATATTCGTTGGGTCAGTCTATAGTCCCTTTACATACCTAATAAGCTTTTATTACTCTACACCTTTCTAAAATAGACTATAGATAACTTACTTTCAGTACTTGGTTATTTTAGCACTTGCAATTTGCTGCAATATGTATTTATCACTATTTATAAGACAAAGAAAAAAACACAACCGAACAAAAATTTGTGTCTAAAAAAAGTGCCAGTTATCTTCTCAGAGACGGAGGGACTGGTAAAATTTTGTTTAGATTTTACCAACTTTCCTAAACTTCCAAACCAAGCTAACAAATATATTGCGCAACTTGTTGAGCAATATGCTCCTCAACTTTTTATCAATCGAGAACGCACTGTACATCGAACATCAGTATCAACTAGAAAGTCATATAAAAAATATCATGGTTACATTATCAAAAAAATAGAAACGTTATCTTTCTGTAGGATAAGAAATCCCTAAAAAAGAAGAAAAATGTCATATATCTGAATCTTGTAGGATACAGATATCGAAAACTACAATACTAAAATAAGAGAAATTTCCCCCGTCCACATGAAAATAACCAAATTTCGGGAACCCGTAGCGGCTCTGACTGTCGTCAGCATAAAACAGAATGACGTACAAAGAAGTGGAGCTTGTATTGTAGTCGCTCGGATTTTGACGCGAAGCAGAAACTTATGAGTAGTGACATCTAGACGTAAATAGTTTAAAGTAGTTATGTTAGCGTCTGTAAATAATTTTTAAATTAAAAAATGTTTTTGCCGGCATACAGACTCGATTAAAATTGAAAAAGTTTTATGCCTCCGACGAAAGTTGGTGAGAGAATTTCAGGTCCCCCGTAGCGCAATTGGCAGCGCGCTTGACATGTAATTGAGAGGTTCTGGGTTCGATTCCCAGCGGAGGCATAAAACTTTTTCAATTTTAATCGAGTCTGTACGCCGGCAAAAACATTTTTTAATTTAAAACTTATGAGTATATTGACGAGCTTCGCAAAACACTTCTTCTTCTGAATCTTTAATTTAATTACTTACTAATGGCGTGCACATTATCTAGGACATCCGATTTTGATTCAAGAACGAACTCTCTTGGGTCAACAACAAATACTCTTGGCCCAAGACCACCAGAACACTCTTAACAACCACTTTTATATTTAACGTGAAAACATAAATAATTATTTATATTTTTTATATTGAGTTAAGTCCAGCAGATGGCGATACTAGGTTGTCATCACATTTTTATTCGTAAAAAATATCTTGAAAACATATTTTCACTGTAGTGGGAATAGCTTACGGGATATGGCTTTCTGATGAGTTCCAACAAGGACGGAACAGCCTGTCATTGTCTACCTGTGCCCAAGGGAACTCATTACCTTTGGCGTCCCTGTGTACTGTAATGCAAAAGATAAACGCAATACTCTAATTCTGACTGATTGATAATCTCATCATTTTTGTAAAGTCGCTTGATAAAGAATCTTGTTGATTTTATTATATATATATATAAGTAAATAAATGTATAACCAACTTGTTTTGTATTATATTTTTCTGGTTAAGTCTATTACTCCACATTTTAACTGTTAAAGAAGAATATGTTTAGTACAAGGTTCTTTTATAGTTTATTATGGTTATTTATATATTTAATTTTTTTACTCTAGATATTATTTTGTTAGGTATTTTAAATTTTTACGCTTCTATTGGTTTTGTTTGTTAATACCTCAGATAACAAAGCTTATTTTGACTGTTGTTAAAATATTATCAGGGTTTGTTTTATTTGTTCTAATTCTAGTTAGAAAAATATATAATATTGATTCGAATAATTTTGTCAGAATTTAGTATTTTATTTCTAATTTATTTTCAGTAGATATTAATAGAATTTTACTGAAATAAATAATACATATTTTTTTCATGGTTATTCACGAAATTTCTGTTCTTTCACACAACATAATATATCAGAACACAAGTCCACGATACACAAAGAACCGACAATATAATAAATTATACCAGTTTGCATGAATATTTAATAACTTAATATTATTGTTACGTCTTTGTTAATCTTAATTCTACAAGCATATCTAACACATGGTAAAACAAAAGTAAGTCATATACGTTAGTATTGTGTCTGTGTTAAAAAAAACATTAGTCAAATACCTTTATATTGTATTTATTATAAGCTTAAGGTGAATCAAACAAGTCAATGTTGTGTAACTTTAAATTGGTCACATAAAGACTTTAAGTAATAATTAACTGGCTTGACCCTGGTGACATTAGTGACATTGGTAGGCATTATTTACTGCAATCAAAATTGCCTGATTAGTAAATAAAGAACTCAAGGGCGGATTTATGGGGGTAATAGGGGTAATTACCCCTCCTTATCCTTAAAATAAATATATTTATTGGCACTTTATTCCTTGTGCCTTTCTAGCAATACGAATATGTCCAATTTTATTTATATTGTTATATTCCTGTTATTATGGTTATGATTAGATATAAAAAATTATTATTTCCTGTCTTGCTCTTAATCAAAAATCGTTTCCGTATCCTAAGGTGCTCTTCTATCCATTTTATTTTAAGGGGTGGTCACAAAAGAAGTTTTAACTTTTCTTTTCATGTAGTTTCTTGCGTGACTTATTTTTGTATCACGATAAATTTTAAATGGTAATTAGATACTAACGTAAAAATTATAGACCGTCAAAATTATATGATATTTTTCATAATATAATATAAATATTAGTTTTTGTTTCCAAAAAGAAATAACGAGAAATGAGCGCAACAATCCATCCATGTATTTAAAATAATAAAAATGGATAATATGATCATTAATATAGGGTGATTCAAAATGACTTTGACAAACTTTGGGATATGGTTGCTGACATTATTTTAAGAGGAAAACTTTTAGTAAACTACGTTCTTTAACGGCTTCGTTTTAAAAATACAGGGTGTCCAAAATTTAAAAAAATAATTTTTAAATAATCATTACACGAGTAGAGATTTTTAGGTTACATTTGATGAATTAGGTCAAAAGGTAAAGATAACTATTTTTAAAATACAATACATTCTCAGAGACCACCAGTAGAGTTGGTACAAAATTATTCTCTCGTATTTATGATGGAAATTATGTTATGCCCTGATTCTTTCTAATTTTTTCATGAATCCTTATATTAATTATAATAACAACGCTTTCCTTTATTTTCTTGATAGGGGGGATAGTTTAGGAGTTAATATTTGTTTACCTAGGCTTAAATAAACTACTTAACCTTTAGTTTAAACTAACCTTAACTCAATAAAAAATTAATCTACTATTTCTTATTATTTTAGATCCGTCGATTGTTCGGTTTCTTAGATCTTCATCATTTTCTATGGCGTTTTATAAACCAGTGACTTTAAGTATCTGCAGAAATAAAAATTAAAAGGATTTAAGTTTGGAGACCTTGGTGCCCATGGCTGATTAGGTTCTCGCTAGCATTGTTAATCAAAGGTCATCAACGAAATGCATATTGATTAAATGAGCATTAATTCTCAAATACATAGTAAATAAAATATTAAACTTACAGAAAATAAGGTAAAACTATGACAAAATAGCAAAAAATATGTATACTTAGTAATTATTTGCATAAATAAAAGTCAAATTTTAATTTCATTAGCCCATTTGTCAAAAATATTTCATAATTAATGCCAATAACTTTGATCAGTGTTATGTTTTTAAAAAATTATTCACTCTTAAACCATCCTTTTTGTCAAAAAATAGAAGATAAAGGTTTTATTACAATTAAAGTAAGAATTCATAAAAAGTAAAATAATATAAAAATCAGTAGCGAAACATGGTTTTCATAAAAAAATATCAGAGTAAAATTTTGTATTTACAGCACTCTCTTTGAAAAAGTATTGCTGTCATATTAATTTTCTCATTTAATTCACCAAATTGGACCTAAAAATGTGTAGTCGTTCATTAATTATTTAAAAATAACTACCTTTTTTTTTTTTAAATTTTGAAAACTGTATTTTTGAAACGAAGCTTTATCGTATGCTCGCGTATAGTTCTAGCATGATTTTTCTGGTAGTAATTTCAGGGAAGCTGTATGCGCTGGAGCCCGAATTTCTGGAGGGGTACTTTGATAATTTACTTTGAAAGCAACAACAAAATTTGACAGTAAAACTTAAAAGATTGAGGAAAAAATGATTTGTTTACTTGTCACTCGCTGGTATTAATAAGATACACGCCTGCTTAAACTAGATTTGGTGTGTTTTTACCGTAATTCCGGTAACTATGTTTTTTTGGGACCGTGGATTATGAAATCTCATACGGTTGTAGATTATGAATAACTATGGTAATACGAACCACATTATATATGTAATTAAAAAGTGCTTTTATTAAGCAACTCCAAAAACGAAGGTTTATCGATTAGACCTGTATATTTAGGTGGATCGCAAAATATTAATATTTTTTTTGTGATTTATATTTACCATTTATAATTTATCAAATAACATTCTATAAATATCAGATTGTCAATCTCATTTAGTTATTACTTTTATTTTTATTTAAATTTAATACATTCATTTTACTTCATGTTGCACTTATTAACTTATATAAATATCATGTAACGTATTTTTACCCTATAAATGTTTAATATAAAGAGTTAAATATTTAACTTTGAAAATATCCTTTCAGTTTATTTATTGCGTATTAATTTCCTAATGTGCATTGAAATTGTCGCTAATTAATTTTGTGAAAATTCATTTCTGTTATATATATAATAATTATGTTTAACCTATTTATTTAAGATACATTTAAATGTTTGTGGACCTTGTGGGTCAATAAATAATTTTCAATGTTGAGTTACTTAATTACATGTTATAAAAATTTTTATTTGGTATTTAAATTTGTGTAAATACGTTGTTTGTTGTGAAATGGGGGAAAACATTTAATTCTTTATTGAATGTATAACTATTTGCTTATTTTTATTGGTCGTCGACTATTATTGAAGTAGGTTAATTTTTATTTCTTAAGTTCAACAGGTAATATAAATCACAGGTCACCGAACTATATTACATAAACATATAAACATTTAATTATTTTGAATACGTTACTCTGCGTTAGATTTAAAATTACCACTTTATTTGTGAAATTGGGCAATGCCCGTTAATAAATAAATAAAATATATATGGATTTATGCGTTTAAATATAATACTTTTTTATGCAAGAATTACTATGTGGTTTAAGAAATAAACGGTCTAATTAAGATGAAGAAGTTAACAACCTGTAGTACATCCAAGCAACTGTGGCCCACATTCGATAAAAAGAGAACCGCAGAGCTATTCAGACACAATCGCAAAGATGTGAGAAATATCACTGCGGTTGTTACCGGACATTGCCTCTTCGGTAGACATGCCGAACGTATGCAAATACCCACTAACTACTTCTGCAGAAGCTGCAGAGATGAGGAAGAGGAAGAAAGTATTCAACATTTTCTGTGTGAATGCCCTGGCCTCGCAAGAAGAAGGTTCACTGCTCTGGGTGAACCATTTTTCGATAGCCTGGAGGAACTAAGCAACTTACAACTTGGACGACTGAGCAGGTTTCTGAACAGTAGTAGCTGGTTTGAATGAGTTGTTAAAATCCTTCTGCGGTGTAGGCCGCACTAACCATCAGAGATCTGATGAAGGTGGGTTCTACGGAACACGTGTGGTATCACAACGGACCTTATAGGAGTACGTGAGACTGTTTGGCCTGATCCAAAGGTCTGTTACTCTTAGCTAACCTAACCTAACCTAACATTAAGGAGGTTACAACTTAATTTATCCCACAGTATGTAATAAAACAAAAAAAGCAGAGTAATTAGTCTCGTTTAATAAAGATCAGGGAGACTACCTACCAATAAAAAAATTATAAAATAATATTTAGCTATATTTTTCATTGTTTAGTTAACCAACACAAAGCCCGGAGCGTACTATCCCCCTTAGTCCGCTACTGCTACAGTCCCTCAACTCTAAGCGCTCCAGTAGGTACCCAATAAAGATTTTGAACATAGACTCGCGTCGTATGACCAGTTTGTGGCTTATTTTGTAAGTTTGATGGATCTAAAGAAGTCATACCGTCATCAAACTGGATCATAGGATTATACTTGGCACATAGGAACTTGTTGGCACAAAATAAGTTGAATACAATAACAATATTACATTTGAGTTGCTCTAATATTAATCGAATACATAGAGGGTGATTAATGATCTAATAATGTTAGTTAATAGATTTTTTCTAATTTTGTTTCATAAGAAGTCTATTACGAAACCGTTTTTTTAAAGGTTAATCTTTATCAAATTTATTCTGTTGACGTCTGGCTTGGCCTGATGAAATCTTTATCTATATGAGAAAACCAACATTTGGCACATAGGAATAATAGCTCAACGCTTGTCGCTGATTATTTGTTAAAAAATAAAATAATCTACGTCACAGAGGAATGTTAGGTCAACCGTCACACTTAAAAACAAATTAAATTACGGTAGTAAACGACCGGCTCGCTTTGCAACATGCCTTATTTGTCATGTGAGTTTGGTTGCGTAAATCTATGAATTAGGTTTATTATTTAGTATATTATTAATTTCATTAAGAACACAATTTACTAACTTTATTAACAAAGTTTACCAATATCAATTTGAAACTAATAAGGTACAACTATCAAGTATATTACTTTATCTACTTTCATTTAGTAATATGAATTTTACAGTTCTGTAAATCGTTTTGTAAGGGCATCTATTACAGCACTATTATTATTAACAATTATAAAATTAATTACCAATTATTATTTAAAATATAACACTTAAGGTTTATTATAAACATTAATCATAAACTTTTTACAGTTAGAAATTTGTACACCAGAAGTGGATGTGATGGAGCCCTTTACGTTCGAATTTCCAATCATTAAAACCGTGTCTGACCCCATGATCTTTGCTATTTGTTTCTTATTTTCTAAAGAATTAAATTAACATCTGCATATATGCACCACCATCAACTAGAATGGTGGCTAAGGACCTCCTAAAATAATGTCCACTGTATCCTTCGGGATTATTCAATCCAAGTTTTGTTGTAATCTTTTTAGGTATACTTCCAAAACCATTAATTCCGACAGGCTGGAAGGTGCATTTTCCTTTTCCATAGAATACAAAAAACCGCCTGTGAGTTGCATTAAGAGGACGAAGTTTAGCATACTTTCGAAAAATACTTAAACAGTTGACACCTGTCACATTTCCTTCTGTTATAACAAGTTCTCGCATAATTTTGGTTTTCGGAAATGGAATCACAATTTTTATATACAAATCATTGTGTTCAATATGATCCCACATTAACTTAGCTAGTTCTTTGCGCCGACAAGCCCAAAAAATGCCGATTATCATAACAACCTTCATAAGTAAATATGTTTCATCATCTGCAGTACTCAGAAACTTACATACGTCTTCCTTTGTGAAAACTTTGGACTTTTTGGCCTTGTAACCCTCTGAACTTCTTTTCAAATATGCAATTAGTTGAGAAAATCTGCTTATATCTTGATTTTTCTTGACTGAAATCATAGTTCTCAACATTGAGTAGTGAGTCCATAGTGTAGATGGTTTCTGGGAGCGTTGCTTTACGGAAAAATAACCCAAAAGGATTTTCTCAAACACCTCCTTTATTTTGTTAGCTTTGCACCAATCTTCAAACTTCTGATACTCCAACTCATACCGCGCCTTGGATTTTGTCGGAACTAAACTTGAGATCGCTTCGTTTGTCGCTGCTTCTATATCAGAGGGTAAACTTCCATCAGAATCGCTCATTTTGAAAAACGCTATTTAGGTTTTTGAATTTGTTTGACAAACTTTCGACAGTAACCACGCGAAACAGTAACTATGCGAAAGGTAACATAAAAAACTTGATCAGTAAACTTAATAGCAGGTGCATTTTTACAGATGCATATTTTTTTTTTAATGCCTTTTGCCAAATATTTTTATTCATAGATGAAAGTAGATAAAATTTTGTACAATATTCTTGTTGTAAATTCATATTACTACACTCGATGTTTTATTAAACTCAGCTGACGCCTCGTTTGACAACTTTAACATCTCGTGTTGTAATATGAATCTTTACAACACTTATATCGTAAATAACTATTAACCATGTATACCTAGTTCTTTACAGTGCAGTCATTATAAACATTTATTGTGATGACTGTACTTTTGTCCGAAGCGGTAACCTTAAAATCGGAAACCGTTCATCGTTTGACTATTTATATTTTGCTTGTGATTAATAGTTATTTGAGAATTCAATAACCCACTTTTTGTTAAGGACTGGTTGGAAAATAGTTTTTATATGTAGGTACTCTAGTAAGCTATTAAACATTTTCCGTAATTTTACAGATGTCCTTTGTATAACACTAGGTTGTGGACGTGTCATATACCTTTCGGGATTTTCCTGGTAAAAGTTAATTCAATGTCTTATTTGCAAATATCCCTTAACTTACGGGGAGTTAAACTTAAATTATCTTGATAGATATTTTATAATAATATTAAAGGAAAGTTAGAATATAGATATCGCGATAATTTAACACGCACACGACACGAATTACTAAATTTAGTTATTATCAAGGCTAGTATAATAAAAAATGCAATATTATTTATGTTACATTAAAAATTACACGGTTACTTTATTATTGTTTAAAATCTCTGGGCAACCCGCAGCATTTCGTCTAACTTAAGAGCTGTTGTTTCAAATTTTTTTTTAATTTTGTGTTAATTCTAATTTGTAAAAAAATATTTCGGCTTCTATCTTACTTAAATTTTTTTGCTTAAAACTAAATATATATTTAAAAGAAAATTGTTATAAAAATTGTTAAAATTTATATTTATTTATTATAAATACTAAAAATAATCCAAAGCCGGTTATTATGTTGATTCAATATCGATGATTTAATGACAAATAACATTAAATTAAACATACCGACCAGAAAGGTCCATTTAATTAAATTGGTTTAACTATGTTTTGTTTTATTAACATTTTTTAATTATTAATACTATTATTATGAATTTGAATAGTATAATAGGTTCATTGAATGTAAAATAAAAGTTACGTATATTGATGGATGTTGTCCATGATTTTTTTTTAATTAATTTACTTTAAAAATTCGATTAAAAGTAAACACATCATATTTGCTTCAAATCTGAAAATGTAAAAAATATTCAACTGAAACCTTTGTTTAGTAATTAAATAAGTGATAAGATAGAAGCATAACTGTGGCCAATATGTTAATACATCTTGTACTACTATTCAAGAGTTTTTCATTTTTTATGAGGGATACCTACTTAAAAAAAAATTTCCTAAAAATTAAATGAAATAAGTATTACTTTGGATTTTTTTGTTTAAACTGTTAATAATTCTTTTAATCCATCTGACGTGTTTTATGAATGTAGCTTTGTTCAGCGGCGACCTTACATTAGGTTTGTTGTTTTGCGAAACTTCTTCAAAATACAACAGAATAGAAATAAAATATTAAAAACATAAGTTTATTTTCTTAAATTCCTTTACACCACAATATTTAATGTATTGATTTTTTAAAATACTTTTTAATTTTTTATTTTATAAATTTTTTTAAAATGATTACTTTATTATTTTGTTTTTTTTTTAATTTTTTTATTATTTATTTGTTTTTTTAAATTCTCTTAAAATTTAACTTACTACATTTTACAGTTACAATGAACCAATTCACATTATAACTATACATCGGATTAAAACAATAAACCAAAAAAATATTTCCAAATTTTAAAAAAATTATGCCATAATTTATCAAAAGTTAAAACGTTTGTAAAACATTATAAAACATTTAAACTTAAAAAAATAATAATATACAAAAAAAATATGTCACCTATAGAAAAAAAAGGGCGTGTAAAAAATTGCCATCAACTGCTTTAAAATATGTTTAAAGATTTGAAAAAATGATGTTTCTTGAATGATAGAAGAGTATTGGACTTTCATTGTCTTTATCTGTTAATCACAACGTTTCAACTGGTATATCCAGTAGTCTTCAAGTAAATACAAAACTTGAAGACGACTGGAGAACCTTTGCGATTAAAACAAATAAAGACAATTGAAGTCCAAAACTAGTATTCTATAAAATATGTTACGCATGAAACAAAAAAATTTACTTGAACGGCAGTAAAGTTTTGGATTTGCACTGTCTTTATTTGTTTAAAATTACAACGTTTTAACTGGTAAGTCTCTCTAGTTGTCTTCAGGTGAATACTGAATATGAATGTGAATATGAATACTGAAATCACCTGAAAACAACCTACCAATTGAAACATTTTGATTCAAAATAAATAAGGACAATAAAAGTCCAAAACTCTCCTGCCGTTTAAGAAACATCATTGTCTCCAACCTTCAAACAAAAATATTTATCTTTCAAATGTTTTTAATGGGCTCTCATAAAATTTTCTGCAACTAACAAATTATTGATAGGTTGCACTTTTAAACTGAAAAGATGAGTGGCAACGTCGAATTTAGTTCAGTTGACTTAGTATTAACCCTTTAGTTAGTTAGGTTAAAATTTGTAATTAATACAATTATTATAGACGGTTAAAAATTAGCTTTATATATTGTTTTAGTCTTGACAAACAAAATTTATGCTAGCGAAATATTAGCAAATAGTTTATATATTTTCAGTTTAAATATGCCCAACCAAAGTATCAATATGTATTTAAAATAATGTGTAAAATAAAAGTTTAAGTTTAAGTTATCGAAATTACGAAGCAATTATTTTATAATAGGTGTGCGTAAAGTTTAAATATACCGTATCCAAAGTGCGGATCTGTCATTTCATAGTTCGAAGTCTTAAAGTTTGAATGTGCCTTACTCAATGTGCAAATATTTCATTTTATAGTTCATTAACCCAAAGTTAGAAGCAATTTCCCAAAGTGCAATTAGAATTTCCGTTACGAAAAATCAATAATCAGACTGATTCCTTAGTCATAAAATAGGAGTATATTGGATTGCATAAAGATTGTAAACAATAATTTATTTATGATAACTTTGTTTCTGATATATGATATAAGTAATAATATTGATAGGACTCCCGAGATCGGGATCAAGTCACGTGATATGAATGACATGCTGGTTAATTTTGTGTTATGTTGGTATGATTTGAGGTTAGTACCAGGACAAAACATGGAAATTACCTACATATTTGATAATAATTAATGGACGTAGTGTTTTTAACAACTTCTTATGCTGTGCTCGACGTTAGACTTTATCTTATATCATTACATTTATTTTATAACCATATTATATTTATAAAAGTGCTGTTTATGCTCAAATGGAATTTATCTTTTATAAAATTTCCAAGTCTTCTATTTTCGGCATAAAAGTGTTTTCGTGTAAAAGGCAAACTAAAGTTTTAGCTACGATAAGCACCTAACAATATTTTTCCGTTTACAGTTTTAGAATATCTGAAATTTATGGCTGAAATAAAATTGTAGGATATTTAACGACCATTTTATCGTTTAGGTTAAATTATTATGTAAATTATATCTGTTTTCATCAAAAAACGTTTGATACTTCACTAAATTTACAATGATAAGTAAATTTAAGATACTATTTCTATACTATATCTTTCATGTAATTGTAACCGATATTTATTGTCATCAGATCTCTAGAAACATTTACTACATGATAATAAAAATAAACAAAAATGTCAGAGAGAGGTCGGATCAATTGGGTCGACAAATTTACTGAATTTGAATGAAATAAAATCCGTCGAGAACCACGGCAGTGGCTCAGAGGTGAGTTACTGGCATTCGACCGTGGCGGTCTGGTTTGATCCTTACTTTACTTTATTCTTTATTTCTTAATAATATTATACATATCAGGTTCTTTTACTAAACTATATTATTATTACATAATATGCCTTAAAACTAAGTTCGACTGGTTAGTCGTTAACCAGGACACTATAACGCATTTTATATCTCTGATTTTGGTATCATTATTACTTTATATGGAAGTTATTACTGTTTATTTTATTTTGTTCGGTTTTGTTATATAACTTATTTTTAAACTTTAATAAAATTAATTTGGCCTGTTTTGCAAATAAATTGAAAGTCTATGGTATATAGGTCTGTGTAATGGGCTGTACTGGTGTCTTATTTTTGTTAAGGCTCTTGTTAATAATGCGTTCTGTGGATGTGTCTCGTAAAATTTTTGCGATATGTCGAATACGTAGTCTTTTACATATTATATGTTTGTCGCTTGATGTAAGTGTCGGTTCGATCCTCGGAGTGGGCATAATAAAAAAAGTATGTCCAAAATTTAGTAGGTTCAAGAATGCAAGGAAGAGTGTAAAATGTATCATCTCCTAATTCACCCCATTCACGCCGGTAACCAGGCCGGATGAGATCGGATATCTCGGGGGATGCGGAAGAAGAGGTACACACTCCCCAATCGGTAGGTCATGCAATGGCAAGAAAACGAGTGTTGATACCGCTTTGGGGGGGGTGTCGCATGACTGAGGATCGTGGTTCGGAATCCACGTTAAGCTGTAGATCCAAGAGCAAGCTGGCTGAATGTTCGAAAGGACAAGAGGCCATCAGTAACCCAGAATAAACAAAATAAATCCATCGTGGTTTTGTTTATTTTTATTATCATTCGTAGTAAATTTTTTAATTTGGACTTTTAGAGTTGATGCCCGAAAGGGCGAAATACGAGTTACTTTGTGTTTTTCCTTTCTTAATCTTAATCAGAATCATAGACGATTTCTTCAATTACTTAACTGCTTTTTTTTAATTTGAGTTAAGTTATATTTAAAGATTTCGAAATATTACCAAATGGAGGTTATTAACAACTTGCTTCACGTATATTTCCAGTACAAACTTGAGGTATTCCACTTCTTCCTTTTTATTTGCACTTTTTGTTTTTCTAAAGCCACAGATCTAGCCAAACTTGTCGAAGTCCATGGCTATGTGGAAATTATATTTGAAATTAGGGAATCCAAACCACGTGATTCAATATGGCGGTTGGCTGGTAAAAAGCATTGAGTCACCAGTTAAATGCCACCAGCAACATTATTTTTATGGTCACGCGCACCAATTACAAAGCAATATTTGCCAGCCAGCCGAAATTTGGACACATCGTTGGATTGCCTAATTCCTAAATGGCGTGCTCTAACCTTACTGTCTATCAACACTACAACCATTTCTAAGGTAACTTTCGATGATAAAAGTTATTTGTGCTGCCTTGGTTACCATATTTAAATTTAATAGAAAATTAATGGGTTCCCTGAAGCACAGGTAGACACTGACAGGCTGTTTAGTCCTTGTTGCGACTTATCCGATAGCCATAACCTGTAAGCAATTAGGGAATCCAAACCACGTGATTAAATATGGCGGTTGGCTGGTAAAATGCATTGAACCACCCGTTAAATGTCACCAGCAATATTATTTATATAGTCACGTGCACCAATTACAATGCAATATTTGCCAGCCAGCCGCCATTTGGACACATCGTTGGATTGCCTAAATCCCAATACAGAGAAAATATGTTTTCAAGATATTTTTAACAATAAATATATGATGAAAACCTAGTATTGCCATCTGTTGGAATCAACCCAATGCAAAAGATAGCCATCAGACGTGAAAATATAGAACTATAAATAAACTAAGCACGGTAGGCCACACATCCAGTATGGGAAACATTTTTTGCACTTTCCTACACATACCTACCTACCTTAGAGTAGTAGAGTTTAAGGTGATGTAATCTATCAAACAAATATACATTTTAATGACAAACGAAACTTACAAATGTTACAAAATAATTGCTTAAGATTTTCAACAAGCCTTAAAAGTATGATCATGTTACTCACACCTATAGACAACATAATAATATTATTTGAATTTAGAGGCGAAATTCACCGTAATTGTTTTATTCATAAAACAATTTCTACTAAAAACCTGATTATCTACAGGATGATTCACGTTGAGTGGCCTATTAGAAGATCTCGGAAACGAGTAAACTTATCCTTCTAAAAATTTGATAGCAGGCATAATTGGCTTTTAAAACATTACATTTTGAGGTTTTTGTTACTACCGGTTATACCGGAAGTTAATGCCAAGTTTGCTATTTCAAATAGAACACCCTGTATATTTTAGCATTTTTGATTACCTTATTAAAATCTAAATAACTTTTGTCAATATTAATCTATTCCTATCTCCAACCGTTTTTGAGATATGAATTATAAAAAAAAATTTTGTGTAAAAACGCTCCGAGAAGAAAGTTTAGTAACTCTGAAACTAATAAAGGTAAACATTTAAAATTTTGCACGCTTGCAAGTAATACATAGATCTTTAGTTTAAATTACTTAGGTTTCACGTTTTTTATACAGGGAGTTCTTAAAATTGTGCCAATATTTCCATTTAAATAAATATGCATAAGTCAATTTTTGCAAATGGAACACCCTATTTTTTAGCTTACTAACGTGTGGAGAATTAAATTTCCTATCTAAGTGCCTAATATGTTACAATCCATATTATTAGTCGTTTTGGAATTATGAGCAATTTTAATAAAAAATCTTAAAATTTCTGTTTGTGTTAATGCGACATTATTTTTTAAAAGAAGGCCTCGACTGGTATTTTCGATTGACTTTGAAAATTAGAAATAGCTAAGCAACGAACATAGGCGCTTAATAGCAAATGGTAACAAAGCTCAAAGTCAAACGAAAATCCCAGTCGAAGCCTTCTTTTGAAAAATAATGTCGCATTAACACAAACAGAAAGAGAGAATTTAAGATTTTTTATTTAAATTGTTCATAATTCCAAAACGACTAAAAATGTGGAACCTATAAGGCATTTAGATAGGAAATTTAATTCTTTACACGTTAGTAAGCTAAAAAATAGGGTGTCCCATTTGCAAAAATTGACCTATGCACCTTTATTTAAATGGAAACATTGGCACAATTTTATGAACTCCCTGTATAAAAAACGTGAAACCTAAGTAATTTAAACTAAAGATCTATGTATTACTTGCAAGCGTGCAAAATTTTAAATGTTTACCTTTATTAGTTTCAGAGTTACTAAACTTTCTTCTCGGAGCATTTTTACACAAAAAAATTCTTTTATAATTCATATCTCAAAAACGGTTAGAGATAAGAACAGATTAATATTAACAAAAGTTATTTAAATTTTCATAAGGTAATCAAAAATGCTAAAATATATAGGGTATTCCATTTAAAATAGCAAAGTTGGCATTAACTTCCGGTATAGCCGGAAGTAACAAAAACCTCAAAATATAATGTTTTAAAAGCTCAAAGCCAATTATACCTGCTGTCAAATTTTTAGAAAGATAAGTTTACTCGTTTCCGAGATTTTCTAATAGGCCACTCAACGTGAATCACCCTGTATATGAAAAAATTCAATATAGAAAATTTAGAAATCTAACACATCGTACAGAAAAATATAAAACCTCTTTGAATATAATAGTTCAATAATATATAATAATATACAATCTGATTAAACTATTCTGCTTTTAAACAACATTTTAAAAAACATTTTCTTGGGGTCGGATTGAAAGACTGATTGATTACTAATCAAAATCCTACCTGATTGTGTCAACTGGTATCGTACTGACATAGAATGTTTAGTTATTTAATTATAGTATAATTTTTACAAGTTTATTTTATTATATATAATTTATTGTTGTTTTTGGCGCAAATAAATATCTTTATTATTATATTAAAACAATTACAAGGGCAAGGGCCTGTCGACATATTAAGCACCGGTTCCCGCAGATCACTGAAGTTAAGCGGTGTCGAGCGCGGTTAGTACTTGGGCGGGTGACCGCTTGGGAACACGGCGTGCTCTTGCCTCAGGGAAGAGTGTAAAATGAATCGACACCTAGCCATCCTATTCACGCCGGACAGGCCGGATGAGATCGGATATCTCGTAGGATGAAGGTGCCGTTTCACACTCCCCAGTCGATAGATCACATTTGTGGTCGATGACCGGTTCAAGATGGCCTACGTAGTCGGCGACCGTAAAAAAAAACAATTACAAATAATAAACGAAGTAAACACTTAATCTAAATATAGATACAGAAATCGGTAAAAGAAAGTTACATTCCCGGCCTTGGATAGAAAAGTAACAAAAAATCGGTATAGGAAAGTTACTTGCCCGGCTTAGGACAAGAATGTAATCTTATATTAGAATAGAATATTTTGGGACCTGTCATTGCACCGAGAAAGTTGACATTCTAAAATCTGGTTGTACAATTACAGCTTAAGCTTAGTTCTCTTTAACTTATTGCTATAAAAGAGTAATTTTATAGTAAAGAAATAACTGAAAACTCCGGATGAGTCAAAAATCGAGAGGTAAAATTAGAAAAGATAAAAGTTCTGATGGAGATTCGCAAAAAAAGGAAAATTTGAAAATAGAAGAACTGACGGAAGTTAATGACATAAAGAATGAAAATAAGGAACTGAAAGAAAAAATAGCGTTATACCAAGAAATTTTAGAGACTAAAGAAGAATTAATTAAATCAAAGGATGTAATTATCAAGGAACTTAATGAGAAGACTATCTTACTGCGTGAAAAAATTGATTCATTAATAATTAACGAGAATAAAGGTAGACAAGCTTTTTCTTATAGTGAGGCATTACAAAAAAATAGAAAAATAGAAGATAGTACAACAGAGAACAGCAAGGCGTTAATAATTAACCCAAAAAATAAACAAGAAATAAAAAAAACTAAAGAAGATATACAAACATTTTTAAAACCTGCTGATCTAAACATTACGATACCTTTTATACGAACAACAAGTGAAGGAGGATTAATAATAAAATGTCAAAATGAAGAAGAAATTAAAAAGATCGAAGAAATAAGTAGAAAAAATATAGGAAATAATTACAATATCAGTTTGGAACAAAATAAATTTAGAATCAAAATAGTCGGTTTAGAACGAAATTTAAGTAACGAAGAAATTATAAAATTTATAAGGGAGGAAAATAATTGTATGAATGAAAATTCAGAAATAAAAGTACTTAAAGTTGGTAAAATGGTCAATAGATATATGGCGATCATAGAATGTGACAAAGGCACCTATTATAATATTATGAAAAATGGTTTATTGTGCATAGACTTATCAATCTGTTCTGTTTATGAACATATAAATGTTTTGAGGTGTTACAACTGTGCTGGATTTAATCACATGGCCAACAGATGTACGAAAAAAGCGGTATGTTTAAGATGTGGAAGTAAAACACACTTAAGCCCAAATTGTATCAGCAATATTAGTGATTCAAGATGTCCAAATTGTGAAGAATTAAATACAAAATTCAACTTAAATTTAGATATTAAACATTCACCGTTTGAAAAATCATGTCAAGTTTACATCAAAAAAATAGAAAATTCAAGAAAAAATAAGTAGCAATTAAATCAAAATAGTCTGGTCAATTCAAGAAGCAAAGAAAAAATGTTTTTACTTAATGCTCAAGGACTTTTAGGACATCTGGATGAAATTACAAATTTTATGAATATTCAAAAACCTTTAGTTTTTTGTTTTACTGAGACCCACGTAACAGAAGACATTGAAAATTTTGAATTGGAAATAGGTAATTATAATCTAGAAAGACTAAATTCCAGTAGTCGGCATACGGGGGGTGTTATATTTTATATAAGAAATGATTTATTTTACAAAAAGATTTTTCATAAAATAATTCCAAATAACTTGTGGTTTTTACACATAGAAATTAAAATTTTAAATAAGTTATATACGTTAGTGGGTATTTATCATTCGCCAAATTATTCTCATGCTGATTTTTTAAATTATTTTGTTGAATGGTATGAAAGTTTTGGTATTTTAATAAAAAGTGATATCATAGTTATGGGAGATTTCAATATAAATTGGAAGGACAATGGCTTTTATACCAAAAAACTAAAATGTATCCTAAATGATAGTGGTCTTTATCAACTGGTAAATGAAGTAACACATTTAACAGTTAACAGTGCAACTATCATTGACTTGGTAATTTCAAATAACAAAGATTTTGAAACACATAGCATAACAAATCCTATAATTACCGATCACTGTATTGTCGAAATAATTATTTTAAATAAATATAAAAATAGTAAAAAAATTACGGTTCGTCAGCGAAACAATGATGTTGCTATGTTTAGAAATTGTTTAAAAAATATTTCTTATGATTTTAATGAACCAAGTATAAGTACAAAGTGTGATTGTTTTATAAATAATGTAAGAAAAGTATTTGATACTTATTTTCCTAAAAAAGAAGTTATGACATACTCAAAACAAAAATTTTTCTTTAATGATGAAATTAAAGAATTAATAAAATATAAAAATACATGTTTTATTAAATTTAAGTTCACAAATTTGGAAATTGACTGGCTTAAATATAAACAGTCTAGAAATTTAGTGTCATCAAAAATTAGAAATGAAAAAAAAAAGTTTTTTAATTTAAAAATAGATGAATGTAAGCATGATTCAAAAAAAATGTGGAAGACTTTAAAATTATTTATATCAGAAAATAAAGTAGAAGAATACAAAGGAATAAGTTTTAATGGAAATATTTTAAACAATAATATTGAGATTGCAGAAAATTTTAACACTTTTTTTATAGAAAGCATAAATCATATAGTTAATTCCATACCAAATTATCAGGACCATTTTATTTTTAAATTAAATTTAACTAGGTTAGAAAACTTTACATTATTAAATTTAAACGAATTGAAACAAATAATATTTAGCTTTTCAAATAAATCAAGTACAGATGATATATCAATAAATTTTTTAAAAACAAATTTTAATGAATTATCCAATCCATTATTAGATATTATTAATTCTAGTTTAAAGTTTGGCATTGTCCCGGAAAATTTAAAGGTAACTACAATAACGCCAATTAGAAAAGTTCAAAATACATCAAAGCCCAAAGAATTTAGACCAATTAATACACTTGTAGCTATCGAAAAAATTTTGGAAAGAGTAGTCTATTATCAGTTATTGGATTTTGTAGAGGAACATAAAATATTATCAAAATTTCAATCAGGGTTTAGAAAGAAATATAGTTGTGAAAGTGCTGTACAGTATGTTTTAAATGATTGGAAACTAGCAGTTGATAAAGGTGAAATGGTGGCCGTTATCTTTTTAGATTTAAAACGAGCATTTGAAACAATTGACAGAAAAAAGTTATTAGAAAAATTACGAAAGTATGGAATTGGTGGACAGGTATATAAATGGTTGCATGACTATTTAATAAATAGATGGCAGGTTGTAAAATGTAATGAGTATGTCTCAAATAAAAAAGGTATTAATGTTGGTGTACCTCAAGGTAGTATACTTGGTCCTTTGCTGTTCATAATTTATATTAATGATTTGGTTTATAATCTAGTCGATTGTAAATATCATTTTTTTGCTGATGATACAGTGATTTACATTTCAAGTAGCAATATAATGTGGATAATAGATAACATGAATAATAAACTATACCTTATATATAAATGGATGTGTGAAAATAAATTGAAAATTAATATCGACAAAACAAAATGTTTATTATTGGGATCTGAAAAACAATATAGTGAATTTTTGGATCAAAAGCTTTCTTTTAAAATCAATAAAGAAGATATTGAAATTGTAACAAAGATTAAATATTTAGGAGTTATCATAGACCAAAATTTAACCTTTCGTGATCATGTGGACTATACTTGTAAAAAAATTTCAAAAAAAATAGGAGTTTTAAATAGATTAGGAGGATATTTAAGTACTTATAGTAAAAAAATGATTTTTAATTGTATTATTTTACCTAATTTTGTTTTTTGTAGTTCGATTTTATACATGTGTTCACAACAAGATAAAAATAGATTACAAGTTTTACAAAATAGAGCAATGAGAATAATATTGGGGTGTGATAAATATACCAAGATAACAGATATGCTAAATTGTTTGGAATGGATGAACATAGAAAACTTTTTATTATTTCGTAGTTTGATTTTTATTCATAAAATAAATTTAAATATATCAGCACCATATTATGAAAATTTTTTAACAAAATTTCCGACTAAGTCAGTCAGAATCGGGGCAAAGTGGTTTTCCCCGATCCTGAATAGAAAAAACGGGTGCGGGGCACCCAGACGAACATTTTAACACCCAAAACATAGGGTCCAAAACACAGCCTGGAGCACCAGGGAATTTAAGGAATTTTTTGTGAAAATATTTTGAGACTTTTCCGATGAAAATTTTTATTAAAGAATATCTCGGAACGGAGCGGTTTGCTACGATTATTAGTAAGAGAAAAATTGTCCAGAATAATATTCCCTATCAACTGGCACAGGAATTGGACCTCCAACAATCTGACCTAGGAAATTGGACCAGGAATTGGAAAATAAAAGTCGAGGGTGTTTCACTGTGGCAGTAGAGGTGTACAAATTCTTAAGGCAGGACTTAGCAGGACCAAAAAAGGGCTGTCAGTACAGGCAGGACCGTGAATAGGATCCGACAGGACGGTGGCAGGACCTGGCAAATTGATTTTAACGATAAATAGACGTAGCCAGACCGGACTGGAAGATCGACGATGGTTTGCAAGAAATTTTTTTTTTAAATTCCATCAGCTCTCTTCTCGAGTAATTTTACTTTCAAAAAAGTGTTTACAACAAACTACGGCCCTATCTGACGGGTTAAAATCATCTCTTGGAATCGCATTTAACCATTTTTTAGGATCTTTGGGAAAAAGAAAAACCGAAATGAGCTTTCCCCCTTGCTCCTTTTTAATAAGGCTATTATAATTTGATTTACACCCCGGAATACAACAAGTACTAGGCATATTAAACGCTGTGAAATGTAATAAGACTACAAAAATGTTTTATAAATAACTTTACCTGAAAATTTTCGATAAAATTCCTCTAACTGCTATTATTTATAAAATATTGCACCTACATAGGTAGGCATTTTTTAAACAATACACTACCTACACACAGTCACAATATTTATTAAACATTTTTTACCAAAATTATTATATTAATAAAAACATTTTTAACAAACGCCATTGTTGCATTAAAAAAAGCCGCATAGTGACACATAAAACCCGGCAACCTAAATCACAGTACTGAGTTCAAATAAACTTTATTCGACATTGTAACTGTCCGAGGTTTTAGATTAGGGCCCTTATGCATTTTCCACTGTTAAAATTAGGAAAAACTAATTGATTTTCACAATTTTAGAAGAGATTTGTGCTCCAGGCACACTTTTATAAATATCCAACATGACCGAGACGCGGCAACAATACATTACTTATTGAGTTCAAATAAACTTTATTCGACATTTTAACTGTCCGAACTTTTAGTTTAGTATCCTATATGTACTTTCCACTATTAAATTTAGAAAAAACTAATTGATTTTCACAATTTTAGAAGAGATTTGTTTTCCCGAAACTTTGACTAACCTCCATTTACGCCGCGCAAAAATGAACTGGTATACAGTGTTTCGGACTTAACACGTCAGGGCTAGAATATCAAGACGGCAATGGTAGAACCTCAGCAGGAATTTGAAGCTTGGTTCAACGCTGAACTAAGCTTAAGCCGCAATTGTACAACCGGGACTTTATTTTTTAATTTTTATTCGAACAAAAATTGGTTATTATTCTTTAAAAAATGTATTCTATATTGTGTTCATGCCAGATTGTATTTTAATATTGTTAATAAAAATCCAATTTAGAAATATACAATAATTTTTAGAATTTTAATTTTGGTGCTGTTACTGTTTAAAAGCCTGAATCTATAATTCATAACGTTTCGCATTTTTAAACATTTCCATTAGCACAATTAATATTGTTGTGTATACAGTAATAATGCTATGTTATAAAATTTAATATATTATATTTGAGGAATTTAATTAATTTTATCTTTTCTTCTATTTACTCTAAATCTTATGGCGTACCCAGATGTAAGCGGGAAAGATAATTGCCATACCCAACTTTGAAAATGAAATTTTAAGGTTATAAAAGAGACTTAACATCTTATATTATTAAGTTTCATTTATTAAACTAATGCCCTATGAAAAGAATTCTTTATTCAGATTCGATTAGATTAGTTTATTAAAGTACCGGGTGAGTCAACGATTGCGCGGAGCAATTTTATGGCTTGAAGATAAAATTTGTCGACAATAAGGTACATTTTTTTAAATGGGACACCCTATATATTGTATAATTTTCTGATCCTCACAAAATTCTACGCTTATTTTGTAAATGTCATATGTCTAAATTCAATAGTTTAATTTTTTATTCTCTATCTAAACGTTACTACTTCCGGTTTAACATGTTAAACCGTTAAAACCGGTTTTTTGGTTTTACATGGTAAACCGGAGGTTGGTTTCTTTGGATAGAGAATAAAAAACTAAGATAGGGAGGGGAAAATCATTTTTCTCCAAGATGAACCATTCCAATGCTACAGCCTCTCAAAGTCTAATAATGCCATATTTTAACCGTCAATATTTAAAAAACTATTGAATTTAGACATATGACATTTACAAAATAAGCGTAGAATTTTGTGAGGATCAGAAAATTATACAATATATAGGGTGTCCCATTTAAAAAAATGTACCTTTTTGACACCTTACTTTTTGGGCGCACCCTGTATATTTCAAAATATTTTTAAAATGTGCCTGATATCCAACCATACCTTAACATAAAAGTTTATTGTCGACAAATTTTATCTTCAAGGCATAAAATTACTCCGCGCAATCGTTGACTCACCCGGTACAACAACGTATTATTTTATAACACGCGTCTATGTGGAACAAGTGAGCTAATAGCTTTATAAAACATATACCTACTTTATAGTATTTTTTCTATTTTGCAATATTTAAATTAAAAAAATACATATTTAAAAAGAAAATATACCATAAAAGTTTTTGCTTGAATTTTATGTCGTTAGTAAAATAATGTATCATAGTAGCCTTATGATTAATTGATAAATAATTATTAAATGTAAATAAGTCGGTGTAACGTAGGATGCATAACTCGACAAGAAAACTATAAACTTAAATGAATCACATTGAATTATAGAAATGTGTGTGATCTGGTTCTATTCAGTGGCTACTCGCGGTCTTAAAAAATGGTGAAGAGCTAGGTATAGTGCGGGTACTTAAACAAACATCGACTAAAAACCCGTGTAACAAAACGTCTCTCTTATCCGCATATGTCCAACGACTGATTGGAGTTTCCAACAAATTACAAACTATGTCATTAATTGGGTTCATTTTTAAAACACACAACTAAGTAGGTTCGTTCACTACTGAATTAACTGAAAAAAAAACAAAACTTTTTAATCACACATTAAATTACGTAAAAACGATATCTAAGTATATCTGTAAGTTTCAACCAATGCTAAAACAATGGTGCATACGACTGATCTATTTTTAAATTACCCTTCATCATGCGGATTGTTACATGCTGTTTGCGTGACTGACATTTGTAACCATAGCAACGGTAAATATCAAAGCCATGTTGGGCGTTGGGTCTTCAGTTGCGATACGAGTATTTGTAATTATTATCCATCGGAGTTTACCGTAGCCCTAATATGCATAGCTACATTCGGATTAAATTAATATTATTAATTCAAACATAATTATTTTTTAAGGGCTAAAATGGTAGTTGTATTGGTACATTAATATTTAATATTGTCGAAAAACTTTCCTCCTGGTTTTATTTTTTTTTTTGGTGATGCCTACCTCACCTGACGAGCCGCCACTGGTTCTATTGTTTTGACTAGGCACGAGCAATAACCCAGCAAGAAAACGCTAGCCGAGAAAATTTATTTTGTCTGGACGGATTATTAAATGAATTATTATTTTTCCTACGATCGTGGGGAAAAGTTACTTTAGTTAGGACTAGTTACGAATTTACTTTCCCACACAATTTTTACTTTACCACACTATTTATGTGTTTATATGTAAATCGTGCGGAAAAGTAAATTTTCAGGACTACTAGCACTAGTAATTTTTCTGCACGATTTGTTAAACTAATGAAACCTTATATAAAACACTCAATAAAGTGAAATACTTGCAAAATAAATATTTTTTTTTGCCAGAAGCTCAATAATTTTTGTAATTACAGTATATTATTACGAACCTAATTATCGTTTATCTGAGAACTATATCGATCGCAGGAAAACTTTTGTATCTAACACATGCGGAAAGTGTATTTTCCGCCCCTGCCGTCGCGTCTGGAAAAGTACCACTTTCCGCACTTGTTAGGTATTTCCACTATTGTATTGTTCTAGTTTTTTTTAAAAAACCTGAAAAAAAAGTGTAACTTAATTTATATTCATTGTTTGCAATAAGTATAAACAATTTTGTAGAAATAAAGAATTTATTTTATTATTTTAATGATTTACAAAAATCTATTGGGCTGAACTAAATACTGGCAATATCTTGGCACATCCGATAAAATAAAAATCGGTTTTTATACGAATGCGACCAGTCTACTCTCGCAAGCGCGGACTAAGGGGGGTCATAAGGATCATATAACTAACTTAGTAGCTTTGTCAACAGTCAGTTTTTCGGATCATTCATCGCAGCCAACACAAATAGCAACAATACATATTAAAGCTGAGATTACAGAAAGCCTGCAACTTATTTTTTTTAAGACCGACCAGAAAATATACACTTTCTGGACAATTTTTCGTCCAGAAAATAACGTTTTGCCGGTCTCGGGATCGGAAAATTGACGTAAGGGACCGGAAAAATCCTTTGCAAGTCCCTTACGTCAATTTTCCAATCGCTCTTTGATAATGGAATCTACTTTGATTTCGTTACTAAGGTAACAAAATTTCGAATGTATTGTTGAGTGACAGTTCGTTTAATGAATTTGTTGTTTATGTCAAACTTAAATAAATAAAATATAAAGAATTAAAAAATGTATTATATAAAAATGTCGGTCTTAAAAAAAATATTGTACGTCACGCAACCGGAAATTTGTGTTTTTCAGGTCTCCCCAAGATTCCAGGACTCGCCTACGGCTCGCCCTGGAAATGCTTGTCTCGACCTGAAAAACACTTCTTTCCGGTCTTGTAACGTAAATTACTATTTCAGCGGCAGTGTATTTAGAATGTTGCTTATTATTTGCTTTTTAAATTACTATGTAAATAACCTATTATTTTTGCATCTGCAAGTTGACCTGCAGACCTTCTGTAGTCTCACCGTAACCACATATTTTTTCCATTAATTGAATTTATTAATAAATAAATATATAAATTAATACCTTATTTGAACTGGGCTACATTCTTGGTGAAACGAAATCTCCATTATATGGAAAATAAAACAGTGGTTACTTGTTATGTTTCACAGTTTTTTATTTCAATTTTTTTTTCAATTTCAATATTAATTACCTTTGAGATTGATCTGAAAAGATCGAAACACGTGTCAGGAAACTGAATTAGAAACTGTGAAACATAACCAGTAACCACTGTTTATTTTTAATATAATATAAATTAATTTTTTTGCAACAACTGCTTTATTATAGTATTTATTTATATTCAGTGTTAGCACATTAGTCATTTTTTATCAATATTTTGTATTCTTATTACCTTATCCAAAAAGCGACCAAGTACCTGCTTTAGCGTAGCAATTACCTATAATTTTAATTTAAAGATATTTTGATTTATAGATTAATTAAAACCAAAAATCAAATTTGTCCATATTTGAAAATGAATTAGTTGTTGATTTTGCTAAATAGTGTCCTCTAACTATCGCAACGGAATCTAGAAAGACATCGCTATTTATTAACTTGGTAAAAAACCTTGTTTATCAAGCCTAAGTTGGGTAAATTCGGATAAGTCAAACCAAAGTTATAATGTTTATAATAACTCCGTTTGCCTCTCGTTTCTCTCTCTCAGTTAGAGAAAAATTTTGAAAACAAAAGTTATTCAGAAATTTGTATATATAGCAACAATACCACCTTTGATGTCTTTACTATAAGATTTTTTGAAAAAATCCCATTTTGTGATTGGTCACTGTAGTTATGCCCCCTAGCGGCCAACTTAAATAGTTGAAAATAATTTACAGTGATTTCTCCTGGTAACTTTTAAAACAAATATTTTTTTCCGCGAGCTATACGGAAAACGGTTCCCAAGATATAGCCGGCTTCCCTTTTTAAGCTTAGTTCAGAGTTACCTATTGAGGTTGTACAAATGAATTTAAACTTGGTTTTATCCTGAACTAAGCTTAAGCCGTAATTGAACAACCGATAAATATAATACAGTAGACGTATAATATTTAATTTAATCTTTACTAAATTTTTAGCTAATAAATAACGTCCTAACTTAAAGAGGACATCGCATGAATCCGTGAGAGCGTAAAATATTGCTCTCTAAATTTTCCAGATTAAACCAATTTAAACCGCCACTTAGTACACTCGATTTATCGGTAATTTACGTCCTAGCCGGTACATAATTTTCCATAATTATATTTAAAAAAATCCTTTTACCAAAATTGGCATTTAGGGTGATTTACTTTAATAGATTGGAAAGCAGCTGGATCAATTACGGGTGGTATTACCTTCAATTTAAAAATTTAATGACTATTCGGATATTTTGTCATTATGGTTATTATTTTTGATGACACATTAATAGAAAAAGAAGGATATTAAATTAACCGAATTATGGTTAAATATGACCTAGCAATGACGATGAATTAAATACAGGTCGATTCCTAACTTTATCCTTTTCTTTAAACCGTAAGTCATTAAAATAAAAAAAAATTTCATATACCTACTATTTTTTATATATAAAAAAACATTATGCTTTTACAGAAAGCGTCGAATACTGCCCCGTCTAACTTAAATGTGCCGTTTAAAGTTATCAATTTTATCATTCTTTTCAGCACATCGTTCTAAGCGATGTAACCGCGGTACCGTGAAGGAGCGTAATATTCATAGTAGTCCAAGAGCTCGCCACGAAAAGGTGCACGAGTTTTTGATAGATTGATATTTTTAGATTGAATTACACTTTGGTTATAGAAAGCCCCTATAAAGTCTGATATGAGGATACGTGGCACTGATGAGCTAGTAAAATTGTCAAATCTCCTGGTATCCCGCAACGGTATTTGATAAACTTAAAATTCATCTGTAAACAGTTAGTGCAATAAAAAAAACTCAAAGCAAACAGTCATAGAACACGTGGAGTTAGCATATCTTTAAACAGGTCTCAGAATAAAATTTAATTTAAATGTTTTTGGCAAGCTGAAATTATTCAATTTGTTAATTTACGATTCGACTTTAAATTTACATAACCCACCCAGTCACTAGTCGATAGAAGTTAGAAAATAAAAACTGCATTAAAAATAGAGTAAGCATCTCGATCTAAATCAAAATAAACGAATTGCATACAGTAAGAAGTGTTCCAAAATATACTCGTGTCAAAATTACTCTGCTTCGTGGCTGTCGTCATTATCTTGCCTGGTAAAAAATTACCCTCAACCCTGAACGCGAGCAACTATTACCCGAACAACCATGAACGATATTTTCTATCATCAGGTGCACCGCGATCGCGCTGGAAAAACGTCCGAATTCTCCACTGAACGTAAAATATTCGACTGAACCCGAATCTGCAAAACACGGGGTTCCCCATATGAAAATTTATACTTAGGCTTTACATAACGCTATGAAGTCTGAAACCTCATTTGATTCCTCCAAAATGTCTTGTGCGATACGAGTTTGATATCTTTTTATAATTTTTAACTCTACTGTTCACTAAGTCTATTGATGAATTGTCCACTTCATTTTTGTATCAATATTTCTTATCCTTTTCACTTTATTCAAAAAGAGGCCAAATACCCGTCCTTGAGTAGCAATTACCTATAGTTTTAAACTAAAGAAGTTTTAACTAATAAAAGCAAAAAACAAATATTTGTGAAATATGCCATTTTTTTTTCTGCTTTTATTACGATATAAATTTAAACTTGGTTAACTTTAAATTGTAGGTAATTGTGCTTTAAATATGGGTATCTGGCCGATTTTTTAATAAAAGGAAAATGTAACAAAATATTGATAAAAAAACGAAATAGCGATCGCGTCAGTAGACCTTACTCTTAATTGTAAAGGAAAGAGCAAATTTCAATGTGGGAGTACAAAAAATATAACTTACAGTGAAACTTAGCTTGGGTCTATTATACCAGTGGTGCGCAAACTGGGGGTCGCGAGAGAATTTTTGGGGGTCGCCAAATTCAAAGAAATTCAAATTTATGAAAAATCTATTATTCATTTCAAAGAACGGAATTATTACAAGCGAAGAAACTGACAATTATTATTTTACGAGCGCGCTCGTAAACTCGATGAGATACTGATACCGCCGCGATATTCGCGATCGCTATCACGGGATTTACAAACCCTTTATCATGCATAGTGATCCGCGGTATCGGCTGTTCATTTCCACCTATAACAAATACTAGTATTCTCGCTCACTCCTACGCAAAGCCTACCCGTCATTTGATAAAATTAGGAGAAAACTTTAAAAAGGTTCGAAAAATTTCCAGAAAATGAATTAGGTTGGATCCGTGATCCATTTTCGTTTGATATTATTAATTCTAATATCCCTTTAAATGAAAAAGAACAGGTAATTGATGTTTAAAGCGACGAAACATTGCGCATTCAATTTAACTCTCTAACTTGCCAAAAATTTTGGTTATCGATTGGAAACGAATATTCCGATTTGAAAAGAAAGACAATCAATATTTTGATTCAGTTTGCATCGATCTACTCATGTGAATCCGACTTTTCAAAATTAGCTGCCATTAAAACAAAATATCGATCTCGATTGGATCCAGATGATGACTTGCGGCTTGCGATTTCCAATACAGATCCGAATATAGAAGCAATCATGAGCTCTTTGCAAGCACATACCTCACATTGACTTCTTATGATGTAAAGTTTTTTAAAAGTATTTTCATTAAAAAATATTTATATCTTTATGCATAAAAGCATTGTTTCATTAAATTATGTGTCGATTCATTAACTGATTTGTATGATGTTACAACTTTTATAACATTTTTATGATGGTTTATAAGTTTGGTGCGCTATTTTAAAATGGCGTTATTTCAATCGATGACGTCAAGACACTCTTTTAAGAAGACCCTGTAAGAGCAAATCCCAGAAAAAATTTCAATGTAACCACGTTGACGATGAAAAAAACGCCTACTGTCTATCCAGGGGGTCGTGACAAAATTTTACACAAAATAAGGGGTCGCAAATGAAAATAGTTTGCGCACCACTGTATTATACAATAGAAATTTGACTGGACTAGTGTTCCGTAATGCGACGAACCATAATCACCGTGGCTTTCTGAGGTAACATTTATATAAATTTAATGCCAACCGACTTTGCCGTTAAAATACTGACATTGTTACGAGTTGTATAATAGATTTATTAGGTTATAAAATGTGTTTAATTGGGGTAGCCATTTGCTGTCTTAATTTACTATTACAGTATTAAAATATATAGTGCTTATTAAACGCTTATATTCAATAATGTTTGCGCAAAAATTATTAGGTTTTTTTATCTGACAAGCACTTAAGTATTATTTTTATATTTTCCACTTCAGATTCTACGGTCAAACATAACACAAGATGGCTATATTAGTTTTATTAAAAATACAAAGAATAAATGGGTCCCTATTCAGTCCTGGTTGGATGACCGTATACAGTAATTTTCATTTCCATAATATTAACAAAATGCTTTAAAAAAAACAATGTTTATTTGCAACCTACGATAATATACCATTAGGAACGACATTATTATTACTCCGAATAGAAAAAAATATATTTTAATGATATCAAAAATATTAAAAACTTTGTAATTTGTGATTCCCATTTTAAATTATAGACAAATAATGTTCCAAAAAATAGCATTATTAAATGTTTTACGATTGATTAAGTACACAAAAAAACAAAATAAAATAGTCTCATATTGAATCATAAAGTTTTATTACAAAACCGTTTTTAACCCATAAATGGATTTACTTTCTTTTTTAATTTGTAGCAAATGGTCATTATAAATATATTTGTTTGAAAGGATAATAATATATTTATTCCCGTATGCTTTTATATTGTACCGTTATTATAGACATTATACATTTTATCTATTATATGATTTTACTAATAGAAATATATTTTATCGCACAAAAATATTTTTAATTATTCGGTCAATACAATGATATCGTGATTACAGCGACATATAAATATTTATCATTTCTAAACAATTCATATGCGCGTGCGCGACATTTTTTAACACTCGCCGTGGATGAAAACTTGTCTTGCCTGATGGTAAAAAATTATCCTCAACCGTGAACGCGAGCAATGACACAACCGTGAATGTTATTTTCTATTATCAAGCAATCCGCGGACGAGCTGGAAAAACGTCCGAATTATCCACTGAACGTAAAATTTTCGGCTGAATCCGAATCTGCAAAAATACATATATCGTGATTATAGCGACATATAAATATTTATCACTTACCACCAGGACAAATGTAATTGGGTGTAAATTTTTAAACTTAGATACCTTGACAGCTTCACCTAGTTTCATAGACAATCTTGGCACGCCTCGTATTTCGAATGGGAAAAACTTTTTGTTGTGTTGAAGAAATAAAATAGATACTGTCATTCATAAATGGCTAAAAATAGTAGTTTTTCCACACCTACATGGAAGCTTGCTGTTTTTTACCCTAAAGTGATTGGATAGATGGGCTTTTTCGGTTAACTGAATAAATTCATATCTATCCTAGTTAGGATATGAAACTGACCAATCACAGTGGTCAATTACGAAGAAACCAAATTTTATGTCGTAAATTTTACGAGTCGTTTTCTGACACTTGTCTGCAGTGAGGTTAAGAATAGTTCAATGACATTTTTCGAAAATCGATCGGAAATATTGACATTGAAGAAAAAGTCAATATTTCCTTACAATTAGTCGTTACTAGGCAACGGAAAATAACTGTTAGGAACTATTTATTATTGTACTGTAAAGAATAGTAGTTTGTACAACAAGAGTGGATATGATGTCCATATGGCACGATGAAGTAAAACTTCCGAGGGCAATATGGACAATCCACTCAAGTTGAACAGTGTATTTTTTTCTACGACCTTATGCTAAAAAATATAAAAATAAGTTTGTAGGTTGCCGGGCTCGAACTCACGACCATTTATTCCATAGTCCAACGCTCTAACGTCTGAACTATTGAAGCGTTTAGTTAATTCTCGGAAAACCAACTGATAAATGATGCTACATGAAATTAATTTTGTATGCACATTCAGCAGGTTACATTATTGATAAATCTATTATAAATGCGTCTAGATTTTATTATATTGAACAAATGAATGACAAATTATACCATATGCATTTAAATTATATAATTTACTGTCTGTTCGGGTCTGTCTTGAGAAAGAAGGCGGAGCCATAGTAAAAATAATATACTGTGTTTGGTCAGTACTTTTATGAACAACAATAGCTTCTCTGTAATTGACTACTGTGATTGGTCAGTTTCATTACCTATCTAGTATGGATATGAGATTTTCCCGTACAGTTAACTGAAATAGCCTACTTTACTCGCCACTTAAGTGTAAAGGAAACAGCAAATTTGCATGTGGGAGTAGAAAAATATTATTTATGTATGGCTACATGTAAACTAACATGTGTTCAGCTTGACAATTCAATATTACTATGTTTCCATAGTTACAACACAAATATTTAATGGCATCCTTAATTTGTGAACAAAGTTAATAATATTTATTTCAAAATTTTGACAGGTTGATAATTATGTTCTTTTAATAATTTTCGATTTACGAAAAAATAGTATGTATACCTTGTAGAAAAAGGCACATTCCTGGACTTGCGCCTCGACATACAATCTTTACGGTCGTCCGGGAATGTTCAGCTTTTTTTACTAGGTATACAATGTACTATTATTATTTTTGAGAAAAATTCCTACCCTCAAAATAAGCTGTAAAACGAAACGGAAATCGTTTACTCAAATTCTCTATAATAAATACTTTGAGTGACTCAATAAATTAAAAACATAACGGAATCACAGACAACTAATGACTTCCAAGCGCGACAGAATGTCCTGCCTTTGCGCGATTGCTTGTAAAAGCAATCTAATTTTTCCCACCCTGCATGCCAAAAACTCGGATATGCTGCTATTTACAGAGGTTATAAATTTAAATTCCGTTATTATACGAAAAAGGATCTTCGCAATCCCGCATTTAATTGAGCTTATAAATTTTTGCTAGCGCCAGTAAGGTACTCGTAGATTGTCTAAATTGACAAAACGACCCAAACTGTAAAATATATTATGATTGTCTGATTACAGTTTCTCTATTAACTACTGCGTTTTAATTATGATTGGCACTCTACGAGTTGTTTACCTAAAAATGTAAAGGTACCAGAGCTAGGTTCAATATATTTTTTTTCTACTTCCACATGGATAATTGCTATTTCCTTTACACTTAAGTGACGCGAAAAGTCGGCTATTCCAGTTAACTTACGGTAAAATTTCATGTTCATTACTGTCAGTGCTGCACAGTGTTGTCTTCTTCAGGTGCCTATCCGTTTCGAATGTTGGCAATCATATTGGCAATTCTTGCGTCAATTCTTTGGATGCCAGTGATGTTGACAGTTCGGCTAATGTATTTAAAAATAAATATAAGAACCGTTTGCTATTGAGTCAGTAAGATTTTGCACTGAAGGGGTTTTTCTTTAATTAACTAATATTTTGTTATTTTGCCAATTTTTCATTATATTAATTGTATATATGTTATGTATTATTTAAATTGCTATGAATCTAATCTTTTAATTTAAAGTATTTAAGTTATATTAGGTGATATTTAAGTTAAGGCTTAACCAGTATCTGGTATTATTTTATAATACCAGATGTCTGCAAATAAAGGCCTTTTATTAACCATATTTCTTGTTACGAAGTATTTGCATTTACAGTGTACACTTCTGGTTAGTAATAAATTGTTTATTATTATTATTATTATTATTAATTATAATTTTGTTGGTGGCGGCTCGAAACAATTCTGATGAGGTTTTTCCGAACCAGGTTCTAAGGTTCCGCAGCCATGAGACTCTTCTTCTGCCTGGTCCTCTTTTTCCTTTGACCTTCCCTTGCATTATGGATTGTAGTAGGGAGTATCGGTGTTGATTTCTCATGACATGTCCCAGGTACTCGAGTTTTCTGCGCTTGATGGTATACATGATTTCCAGTTCTTTTTGCATTCTGTTTAGCACTTCCCTGTTCGTTATGCGAGCTGTCCATGGTATCTTGAGAATTCTCCTATACAGCCACATCTCGAATGCTTCAAGTTTTTTAGAGGTGGCTTCTGTCAGCGTCCAGGCTACGCCGTACAGTAACGTTGAGAAGACATAGCATCTTAGGTGTCTCGCTTTTGTTTCGAGAGATATGTTGTGGCTCCTGAAAATGGCTCTCATTTTGTTAAAAACTGACCTGGCTTTTCCTATGCGGCATCTTATTTCTTGTGCATTGTCCCATTGTTCATTTATGACACTTCCAAGGTAACAGTATCGGTTTACGCGTTCTATCCGAGTTCCGTTGATATAGAGGTGAGCTCCATTGATATCTCCCTTGCTGATTATCATTTGCTTTGTTTTTTGGACGTTGATATTGAGTCCATGTTGTTGACTGTAGTGTGTGATTCGATCTATTAACGTTTGTAGTCCTTCCAAACTATCTGCTATCACCATGGTATCGTCAGCGCATCTGATATTGTTTACTCTGACTCCGTTCAATAAGATACCTTCTTCTACTCCGTCGAGGGCTTCGTTAAAAATTCTTTCCGAGTACATATTGAATATTAGCGGCGAGAGGATACATCCTTGCCTGACCCCACGTAGTATCTTTACCTGCTCCGTCTGTTCCCCCTCCAGTCTCATGCATGCAGTCTGGTTCCAGTAGAGGTTTGAAATTATTCTGAGGTCTTTGTCGTCTAGGTTGGCATCCTTAAGAATGTTGATCATCTTTTGATGTTGAACTCGATCGAAAGCTTTTTCGTAATCAATTAAACAAGCGTATACGTCACAATTAACGTCTCTACATCTTTGAATTAGAACCTGAACTCCAAAAAGTGCTTCTCTAGTACCTACTGCATTTATGAACCCGAATTGACTGTCTGATATTTGTTCTTCGCATTTTTTGTATATTCTTTTGTGGATGACTTTAAGGAATAACTTCAACATGTGACTCATTAGGCTGATAGTCCGATATTCTTCGCACTTTTTTGCTCCTGTTTTTTTGGGAAGCGCTATAAATTCTGATTGTAGCCATTTGTGCGGTATGTTTCCTGAGTTGTAGATCTTGTTAAAGATACCTGTGATCCAGGTTATTCCTTCTTCATCTAGTAGTTTTAGAAACTCAGCTTCGATGTTATCTGGTCCTACAGCTTTTCTGTTTTTCATTTGTTGTATTGCTGTCTCTATCTCGTGTTTTAGTATATCGGGGCCCGTGATTACTTCTGAGGCTGGGTAACTAACTTCCGGTCTTTGATCATGGAAAAGTGTCTCCAGATATGATGTCCATTTGTTTTTAACATCTTGTCTATCTATGATTAATTTCCCGTTCGTATCTGTGATTCTCATCTGCTGTCGTTTTGTAAAAGTTCCGGTTGCCTCTTTCACTTTTTTATGGACGTTAAAGCTGTCGTGTCTGGCTTGTAACATTTCTATTTCCTCACATATCTCTGCCGCTTCTTTCTCTTTGGCTTCTCTGATCTTTCTCCGGATCTGTTCTTGCATCTTTCTGTATTCCTCTTTATTGCCTTTGAGCGTTCTTCTTTGTTCCATAAGGCTTAAAATGTCTTCGGTCACAGTGTTGTAACCATTAAAAATAAAATTTCCAATTGTTTTACACCACTGAACTTATTTTTCAATAAAAAAAAATATTTAAATACGGACCTGCATTTTTTATTTTATTTTTTGAGACCCCTATTAGCCCTAAGTTCAACCTTGTATAACATATAATAATTTTTAGACGTTTTAATGTCACCTTTACATCATCAGAAATACGGCTCTGGTGTCAGTTACTTAACAATTTTTATCAAATACGACATGCAAATGCATGCGGAGTTTACCAGTCATAGAATGAATAAACTATATAATATCTATTTACACATATCTGTTTTAAGCTAATTTTATTACTAAGATCAAACTATTAACCAAAAAAGACATCTTAATTCAAGGTTTTAAAAATAATATATATAACGCAAATAATTAGGAAACAAAAAAAATTAAAAAATGAAAAGTTGAATCCAACCACACAAGCAACACTGATAAAGCTGAAATTTAAGATTTAATATAAATTATAACAAAGCATGAAATAAAGTTAAACAAGGTTGGAGACAATGATGTTTCTTGAACGGCAGTAGAGTTTTGGACTTGCATTATCTTTATTTGTTTTGAATCACTACGTTTCAACTGGTAAGCATCCCCAGTCGTCTTCAGGTGAATACTATATACAAAGTAAGAATACATTAAGATACAATACAATATGAGAGTCCAAAACTCTACTGCCGTTCAATAATGTTTATAATACAGGGTATCTCAGAACTACAGGGTGTACCCTTTAAACTGGACCACGGTTTAAATTTGACAAAAGAACATCTATGATTTAAAGCAAGTTTCAGTTTAAATCGAAGAAATATCAAAAATGGTAATTTCATAATGTGGAATTGACAGTAAAGTTCGAGTTAAATGTGTTTTACCTGGTCATAACATAATATAATAAGTTATGGCCAGGTTTATTATTCTTAAATTACACTTTGCTGTCTTTCCACCTTATAAATCGACCATTTCTGACATTTCTATGATCTTGGAATTATTCTTCGGTTTAAACCTAGATTTGGGCTTAGTTTTCAGAAGACATTATAAATTTGGGCTTAAGGGCAATGCCTGACTCTTAAGATTTCAATGACCGGGCCATTTGTAAAAAACTGGTATCCTAGAATTTAAGAACGCTCCAAAGTGATTTATAATATTTTTACCGCCTGATTTTTTAATCTATGACCAATTCCAACTTCACCAAATAATGTAGGTTAATGTACAGCCACATTAACCTGTTCTTGACACGGCAATAAAATCGTTTTGCCAGAATAATTGTAGAATTTTTTATTTTTGTTTTTAAACCCTCGTTTGCTATAAAGCGCATTAACTAATCTGTGACGAACATAAAACTACAATGTGAGTTTATATATTGGCCAGGCATGAGCTTTTGAGGTTTGTTTGCGGATTAAAACAGAAACTATTTTAATGATAAAAATTAAAATATACATTAACACGGTCTAGTTGCACGGGGTGCTCATTAAAATCCTGTTTATAGTTCACGGGTAAAAGTCCGCTATAATATATTTACATAAATATATAAAAAACTTTGTTTTATACGTCTGTTAAATGTACAGTCTTTATGCTCTGAGCTCTTGTGTGAATAATATTATACAAATATGAAGTTAGAAAAAACATGGCTGAATATAAAAATAATAAATTACATAAGGTAAATGGGAGGATGTCCCAAATTCGATGCTCATCATAGGTATCTCGGAGTAAATAATATCGTAAAAAAATATGAGCTTTTTTTTTTCGAAAAATTCGAGAAAAACTAAAACTATGAGTTTTTGTCATTTTAATTTATCTGACATTTTAACCTCTACAGAAACACAAATATAACATTAAATGGGGATAATACTCTAAGTCAACCGTCACAAGATTTCTTAGTGAAGGTTGACTTAGAGTATTATTCCTCCCCATTCAACTTGCCACTTCAAATATGGACTACTCCTTCAAATGAAATATAACATTGTTAAAGCAACTTTTTTAGCTTTATACTACTGTCTATTTAATATTTCGGTATAACGTTTCGTTTTTGTGGCAATGTTATTAACTTTAATTCTTAAATTCTAACCTGCATTTTTTATTTTATTTTTTATAATCTCTTAATTTACTTTCATTTAGTAATATGAATTTTACAGTTCTGTAAATCGTTTTGTAAGGACATATATTACAACACTAGTGCTGTAATAGATGCCTTTACAGCACTAGTGCTGTAATGAAAAAAAAAACTGGTTTTATTAAAATTTTGCTGTTAAATAAAACCACACTTTTTAGAAGAATGATTTATTATTAACAATTATAAAATTAATTACCAATTATTAATTAAAATATAAAACTTAAGGTTTATTATAAACATTAATAATACACTTTTTACAGTTAGAAATTTGTATACCAGAAGTGGATGTGATGGAGCCCTTTACGTTCGAATTTCCAATCATTAAATCCGTGTCTGACCCCATGATCTTCTTTGCTATTTGTTTCTTATTTTCTAAAGAATTCTCAACGTAGCCTTCTGCCGTAGAAGAAGATTTCCAGCCCCCATGACGCTTTAACATCTGCATATCTGCACCACCATTAACTAGAATGGTGGCTGAGGAGCTTCTAAAACAATGTCCACTGTATCCTTCGGGATTATTCAATCAAGTTTTGTTGCAATCTTTTTTGGTGTGGCCGCCCACATCCCCGGATATTACAACCTTAGATTTTTATTTATCGAACGATTTAAAAAGCGGGGTCTATGTCACCAGACCTAGAATTCTAGAAGAGTTAAAGACAAGGATTCGGACAAAGATAAATTTAATCACTCCGGAAGTTTTGGAAAAAAGAAAGGGAAGAGTTCTACCATCGATTGATTGGATATGTGCGTCTGTTCATGGGGCACATTTTTAACAAGTGTTACTCTACAAGTAGCATTACAATTTTAAAGTTATTTTTATTGTAATTATTTGTTAAAAATTAATATTTATTTAATTTCGGAAATATGGTTTGACAGATGTAAAAAATAATTTGAACAAATTCTTTTTTCAAAAAGAAGCCACAAGTGGTATCGTTTAATTAAAAAAAAAATTATTTGGGCTGCGCCGAGAAGTTCGGTGGTGGCGACTAACAAAAATAATGTTAATTAAGCATATTTTTATCTGCAAATAAACTTTTAATTCCGAATTATAATTTTCAGAAGGAAATTAAAGAAATTATTCATAAGCTACGGACCGATGCTCTAACCAGATTCATTTTGCTGATTTACTTGACAAACCTCTAATTTACAAATATATTGAGACAACAAATTAAAACTTGATAAAGACAAAAATACGAAGAAGAAAATTAGTTAGGACTATAAACAAATGATGTCAATTCGGTTTTGTTTGTAGATTCTAAATAACTATAGAAAATATTATTTACAATGTTTTGTTCTACAGGACTGTAGTTTAATCAATATAATATACACTACATTAGGAGTCTATCCTAAACAAGCAATAAAAGCAACATTTTCGCATCCAGGTACAAAGGCTTTTGTATTCGCTTGAACAATCTCAAATTTCTCGGGATAAATAAACTATAAGTTGCTCAAGGCATCGGCGAGTGATAGGGCTTTCCTTATATCTACCTTAACCGTGATTCAAGCACAATATAATTGAGCAGTAGGAATCTTTTGGGACGCAATCATAATATATTTAGGCTCTTAGTAATATTTTAGCAATTAGGGTGCAGGCACCGTACGGGCTATTGACAATTTTGATAATATTTTTGAAAGAAAAAGTCAATATTTCCTTACAGTTAGTCGTTGCTAGGCAACGGAAAATAACTGTTAGGAAATAGTATATTACATAACAAGTGATGAAAGTGATACTTTTTAAACGAGGAGATATTTAGCACGAGGCGTCAGCCGAGTGCGGAAATTCTCCGAGTTTTAGAATAATCACTTTCACACGAGTAATGTACACTATTTTTTCCTACGACCACAAAGAATTATTAAAAAAGCCTCTGATTTGTAAAAAAAAAAATTTCAACTCTAGAGTTGAAAAAAAATATTTCAACTCTAGAGTTGAAATTAGCATACCTAGGATTATGTTCCACTTAATATCTGATTTCATATAGTTTGTCAATAGGCTTTTCCTTTATTTGTAGTTTAACATTTTCATTTTTCATATTTTATATATCATAGGAAGACCTAATCCTGGATTGACTTCTAGATTAACCAGAATGAAAAATTTTAAATTTCATGGAAATATACATTAAACCAAAATTTAAAAAATCCACCCAACAAGGAAGATTTCAATTCAAAATAATTCTATAAATTATTTAATGTTTTTATAAAAAAAAGTCAAATACTCCTGATGGGATTTCAACCTGTGACCTCCCGTTCTGTAGACAAGAGCTTTACGCTATGGCGTCCATGGCTACCAATTAACATTATTTGTTGTTTAAATATATGACATTTTCTTCAGCGCGACTTGTTTTTTCTTTTATTAACATTTTTTATAATTTCACATGGCGTATTTTCACACTCTAATTCTAAATCACTCGACAAATACGTGAAAAATAAGTTAAAACACTTTACAATTACTGATTTCTAAAATTTGTTTTTTTTTAATAAATAGGGGTGGTCTGTCAAATTGACATCATATGTTTAAATTAAATAGTGTGCCTTGTATTACCACTCTAGAGTTGAAAGATTTTCTTTCAACACGCGTGTGATATTCGGCGCTTTCGAGCCAGGTTAACCGTGCTTTTTTTCTCTTTTTCATAGGTGGTCGTAGGAAATATTTATTATCGCACTGTAAGAAAATATTATTTCTGTACGGGTACTTGTAAACTAGAATGTCTTGGACTTGACAATTCAATATTACAGTGTTTCCATAGTTACAACACAAATATTTAATGGCATCCTTTATTTGTAAACAAAGTTAATAATATTTATTTCAAAATTTTAACAAATTGCTTGTAATAAGTTATGTCCTTTTAATAATTTTTGATTTACGGAAAAATAGTATGTATGCCTCGTAGGAAAAGCTACATTCTCGGACTCCGTATTGCCAGTCTCGGCTTGCGCCTCAACATACAATATTTGCGGTCGTTCGGTAATGTTCAGCTTTTCCTTCTAGGTATACAATATATTATTTTTATACTTCCACATGGATATTTGCTGTTTCCTTTACACTTAAGTGACGAGAAAAGTAGGCTATTTCAGTTAACTATACATCAAATTTTCATATTCTTATTGTTCAGTGCTGCACTTTTAAAAATAAAATTTCCCATTTTTAAATAAATGCACACAATACTGAAAACGTATTTTTTAGCGGATCACATGCATCCACAAGTGATCCTTAAAAATACAACACTGTGCGTAAAAATTTCCCTTTTCCCTATTGATAGTTTTGCCGACCTATCATTCCTCTGTGCTTTGTTCCCGGAATCGGATATTTACCATTAGTTGACAATATTGTTATAAAAATTACATTTCTCTGTGGTGTTCTTATAAAGTACTGACCAATCACAGTTTATTCTATTTACTGAGGCTCCGTCTTCTTTTTTAAGACAATAAACTATATAATTTATAAATTTATGATACAAAATGTTATTAATTTGTTAAATCTAACAAAATATATATGTATCTATAATAGTTTTATCAATAATGCAACCTGCTGAATGTGTATAGAAAAAAATATACTCTTCAACTCGAGTGGATTATCCATATCGCACTCATAAATTTGGACACTCCGCCTACAGCGGTTATGCCTTAACACCATGGTAAGCTTTAAAATAAAAAAGGAATTTATTTGGTCATTATAATTTAAGTTATTTAATTAATTCAAAAAAGTTGGTATTTAGAGTGCTCTCACCTAGTCCAAAGATCATACCTCCCAACTCATCTTTTTAAAATTCGTTTAATTTTCTTGTAATTTAATCGCCTGAATACCAATTATCAAATTAATTAAATGACTTGACAAATTATAATAAACAAATGAAATTATATTTATATTTCTTTTCAAAGCCTACCATGATTCTTAAGCATAACTATTATAAAATGGACTGTTTTGCTAGTATTTCATCAGAAATATTAAGGGATGTAATCATTTCAAGAATGTGTTGACTTGTGCACAGATTAAAATGAAAGACATTTGGACATTTACTGTAGTTTGTTATAATCGCCTATATTTTATTTTAATAATAAAACTTTATTTTTAAAAATAAATGATGAAATTTGCAATTATTTTGAAAACTGTTGAAAATAACATATAATATGCTTCTTGTACCTGGTGGCCAAATAAGCGAGGTAAGCGGCTGTATCTCAGGATCTGTACATCTGGCAACAATGGATTTTTTAAAATTATTATAAAAGTAGCCATGAGAAAATTCTGGAAATTATTTTCAAGTTCCGTATTTCACCGCTAGAGGGCGTAACTAAAAATTAAATAGGAAAAACCTTATATATTAACCTATACTTTTGATAAAACTGTTAGAAAGCATAGAAAATTCTCTATCATTTTGGTTTAAGGCTCATTGGCGTACGAATGATAGTAGGGGTGGGGAAAGCTATTGAAAGTGTAATCATTAAAATCGGTGTAAATTCTAAACCACTTATTTGATTTTAGCAATTCAAAATTTGTTTGCAAGATAAATGTAGCTGTTTTAAATGTCCGATCTCCTTACTACTCTATAGTTCCTAATAAAAGATCTAAAGGGCGCAATTTGTAATAATTTCATTTTTTTTTATTTTACTCCAAAAATTCAAACGGAACGGTATATTTTTGACATCATATTTGAAAAGTAGATAAAATTTGCAAAAATATTGTGAAAACCGCACGATGATATCTTTGCTCGTTTTAAAGTTATAGCGAATTAAAGTTTTTTACGCGCAGAGTCAAAACTTCTGTACCGCCATCTAGCGTTCGGCCTTAGAATATCTAATTAACATTACTATAGCTGTTTTCTCAAGCTGTTAATAAGATACAGCCTGTTGTCATAATTAATAAATTAATACTTAAACTAATGTATCACAGAATCAAAGGAAGTTTATATGATTTTCTTAGGACAATATTTATTAACGAATTTCTTTTTATATTTAAATTGTGGTCCTTAAAAGGACCGATTTTAAACCCAAACATATTAGGTATTTTATGTCTCGATAGATGTTCAAACTGCTTTCCATCACATTCCAAACAAGCTTCCAATCTTCTTTGGGTGGATGAAACTGCTGTTCGTTTCGATTTCAGCAGCTGATATTTTATTAATGGCATCACGGATTCTGTTTTCTATATCATGTCTAGTTGTGGGTGGAGTTTGGTACACAATATCCTTTAAACAACCCCGTAAGTAAAAGTCGAGGCATGTTAAATCGGGTGACCTGGCCGGCCAAGGAAATAGACTTCCCCTTCTGATCCAGCGCCCTTGAAAATAATTATTAATATGATGGAAATACATGGTCCATCTCAAGGGCGCTGGATCGGAAGAGGAAGTCTATTTCCTTGGCCGGCCAGGTCACCCGATTTAACATGCCTCGACTTTTACTTATGGGGTCATTTTAAATATATTGTGTGCCAAACTCCACCCACAACTAGACATGATATAGAAAACAGAATCCGTGATGCCATTAATAAAATATCAGCTACTGAAATCGAAACGAAACAGTAGTTTCATCCACCCAAAGAAGATTGGAAGCTTGTTTGGAATGTGATGGAAAGCAGTTTGAACATCTATCGAGACATAAAATACCTAATATGTTTGGGTTTAAAATCGGTCCTTTTAAGGACCACAATTTAAATATAAAAAGAAATTCGTTAATAAATATTGTCCTAAGAAAATCATATAAACTTCCTTTGATTCTGTGATACATTAGTTTAAGTATTAATTTATTAATTATGGCAACAGGCTGTATCTTATTAACAGCTTGAGAAAACAGCTATAGTAATGTTAATTAGACATTCTAAGGCCGAATGCAAATTCAAAATTAATAAGTTTTTAGGCTACATTAATCCCCGTGAATATTGTTTAATAAAAGTATAACGATCATAAAATAATCTAATTATAAGTTTTGAAAGCACTAAATCCACTTTATCATCCCATATATTATAAACCATTAAACGCATTCATTAAGCATTGTTTTCATGCCGCCATTAAACGTCAACGTTACCACTATTAAATGGGATCAGATATTAATAAATGGGTTCAATATACTTTTTCTAAAAAACATACAGTTTACGATGATGGAACAATATCACTTATATTTTTTACTAGCATATAAAGTTTTCAAACAATAGCTCTAGGTTAACTGGGGATACGAAGTTTTGTCCTTTATCTTCTACATACAATTTAAAAAGGTGTAAAACCATTAAAAATAAATATTACCGACTAACCTGCCAAAAAGGTAAAACATTTTTTTTTAACTAAAAGCAGAAACCCCCCAATTAAATTAAACGAATATAATAATAGAAAAAAAAACATATATTACCGAAAGTAAACAGTATTCAAAAAATAGGATCAATGAATACAAAAAAGTATTAGAACCACACACCGCCATATCCAAACACGCAATAGAAAATTTATAACTTTGATTTTAATAATACTCAATTTATTCTAAATTACAAATTAAATAAAAAAAACATTACAGAAATAATACACATAAAAAAAACCAATAGCACTTTAAATTATATAACTGATTAATAGGTTAGGTTAGGTAACAGTGGCAGATCTTTGGTTCAGATTAAACAGTCTCACGTAGTCCTATTAGGTCCGTTGTGATACCACACGTGTTCCGTAGACCCCACCTTCATCAGATCTCTGATGGTTAGTGCGGGTACACCGCAGAAGGATTTTAACAACTTATTCAAACCAGCCACTACTATTCAGAAACCTGCTCAGTCGTCCAAGTTGTAAGTTGCTTAGTTCCTCCAGGCTATTGAAAAATGGTTCACCCAGAGCAGTGAACCTTCTTCTTGCGAGGCCATGGCATTCACACAGAAAATGTTGAATACTTTCTTCCTCTTCCTCATCTCTGCAACTTCTGCAGAAGTTGTTAGTGGGTATTTACATAAGTTCGGCATGTCTACCGAAGAAGCAATGTCCGGTAACAACCGCAGTAATATTTCTCATGTCTTTCCGACTGTGTCTCAATAGCTCTAATATACACTTTAAAAAAACTAATAGCACTTTAAATTATATAGCTGATAAATACAATAAGCACAGTTTCCAATAACTTAATTTTATGCAATAAAATTCATAATGTTACTGGCGTTTTGTGATCACAGTAAAAATGTATCTTTGTAGAGTTTGTTAAATACTGGTCAATAAAAACCCTTAGACGATAAAATTATTTATTGGTCGACGTTTCGATCTATATTAGGTCATCCTAAGGACTATAAATCCAGATCCTCTGTGTTAAAAAAATTAATTCAAAAAGTACATGCTGGGCATGAGATAATACGTGCAATAACTGCTAAAACAAAATACCCAGTAATAGGCATGGAAAAAAGTGCATTTTAGTTTTTTTAAATTTGTTACTGGAAGTAATTTGGAGGCCCGGGCCCCCTGCCTCTCGCATTTCCCTGTCTGTGTCATTGTTTTGAACTCAACCTTATTATACAGTGACACCGTAAAGGTTGGAATAAATTCAGTTCTAAAAATACCTCGGACCAATCAATTTTTTATTTCTGTTTTGCTGGGTTTTAACAACAAGTTGGGATAACCTTATTTTTTAAAACAATTACCCACATTTCTTAATTTCTGCATGAAATTCGAAATATATGTCATATACCGAAACTGAACTCGTTGCCAGAAAATTTGGAATATTAAAAGTTGATTTTTTATGATAATTCATGAACATTATTGTAAATAAAGGCATTGGCTGTCATACGCACAGTCACACATTGGTATGTGTCATCTAAAATATTTATAAAATATTTTGAGGAAGTAGTCCATTCTTAAAGTGGAGTTAATTTATAGGAATAAGTAAAAACATGAAGTCTTTCTCCACTGGTTTATTGAAATAATAAAAATAAAAATTATTAAATTCTACATGTTTCGGGTGTAGTAACACCCATCATCAGGAAAAATACAAAGAGAGAGCATTAGTAAATAAAGGAGCAAGATTAACTGGTAGTGAACCTCGATGGAGTTCTATCGAGCCATCAGAGATAAAAATTAAGAAATGATGATTTAAAAAATTGGTATACTTAGAGCCTCGAGGCTAAGTTTGGACACTGACCGTGGGCAAAAGGTAACAGTGACAAGAGGGCCCGTTAGGGCTGAGAAAAAGAAAAATATATAGGAAAAATGGAGACTCATGGGTCCAGAAATCTCATCCTGAAGAAAGCATGGGGAGAGAAAAAAAGTGGTATGGAAAGAAAAATTAATTATTTAGGGCTACCATGGAGCTTAATTGGATGTGCCAATTATATTGTATATTATATTAATCTGTAAAGAATAAAAGAAATTATTTAGTTCAGTGTATTGAAATAAACATTTAAAAAATTAGCCAAAAACTTTCTTTTATATATAATTTGAAGAGGGGCTTACCTTAAGTCAAAGTTGTAAAATAAAAAAAAAAAATTTGAAAAAGTTGGGGGAACTAGTCCAGAAAAAGGACTGGAACCCCGGTGGGTTTTAATTTCAGCATGGCTTATAAAACTTTAAAAACTTTTTGAGGTTTAAGTAAAACTTGGAAAGAAAAAAGCCGAAGTTACTTTGTTAGACCTTAGTCCACACGTGGTTAAAAGGAAAAGAATTTGAACTTGAACTTGTTGGGGCCCTCTCTCATATAAACTCAAAAATGTTTTTAAGTCTTTCAATATTAATATAGTCTTCAAAACACAGCATTCTTTGAAAAGTTTTATAGGTAAGACTAAGGACCCTACACCTGTCTTTGATAGGTCTGGAGTCTATGGTTTACATTGTTCGACTGAGGGATGCCCTGCAGTGTATATTGGCCAAACAGGACGCAAGTTTTCAACCAGAATTAAGGAACATTGTAAAGAAATAGAGAAGGCACATAATCTCAATCTTTCACCTTCCAAAATCAAATCTAATTTTTCTAGACATATCCATTCAAACAAACACAATTTTATTCAGGATTCTCATACTAAATACATACATTTTTGTAATAAAGGCAATAAACTGGACCTGTTAGAAATTCTAGAAATTAACAAAACCCTAAACAACAATAATATTATTTGCTTAAATGACCAACTTCAACATGGTGCCACTCAATTTTTTAACTCTCTCATTTTTACATAATTAATAAACTTACCCTTCTCTGTTTCTGGCGTTCCTTTTTCGGTCCTTTTATTTTTAAATCTGAAAATTATTTTTATAACCATACTTATTGAATTGTTCCAGCCCTCAGCTCCATAATATTTTATAACTATTCTTCTTTTTACTCATCTACCTATTTTAATCCTCCACCTATAGATGTCGCTTTTGATTTTCTAGATTTCTACCCTTCAGATATTTCATATAGTATTCTTTTATTTTCCAAATATGATTGTATTTTAGACTTTTCCAATAGAGGCCGCCAATATATACAGTGTTCTTGTTTATATAAGTAGTGACCCGAAAATAATTTTTCAATGTCTCTTTACCATTCTTTAATTTTAACTTTGATTTCTCTTAGTTATAAGGTCGACTCGTTTTTCACCATATTGAACTTCGATTGAGCTTTTCTCTGTCATGTTATTATTGGTATACTAACAACCCCTTTTAAATTACCCGCTAAAACACTTGTGGTTTTTTTCCCCACCTTGAAAATATGTGTCAAGTGACGAATCACTGGGTCAAGCGGTCAACAAGTTCAAGTTCAAATTCTTTTCCTTTTAACCACGTGTGGACTAAGGTCTAACAAAGTAACTTCGGCTTTTTTCTTTCCAAGTTTTACTTAAACCTCAAAAAGTTTTTAAAGTTTTATAAGCCATGCTGAAATTAAAACCCACCGGGGTTCCAGTCCTTTTTCTGGACTAGTTCCCCCAACTTTTTCAAAATTTTTTTTTTTATTTTACAACTTTGACTTAAGGTAAGCCCCTCTTCAAATTATATATAAAAGAAAGTTTTTGGCTAATTTTTTAAATGTTTATTTCAATACACTGAACTAAATAATTTCTTTTATTCTTTACAGATTAATATAATATACAATATAATTGGCACATCCAATTAAGCTCCATGGTAGCCCTAAATAATTAATTTTTCTTTCCATACCACTTTTTTTCTCTCCCCATGCTTTCTTCAGGATGAGATTTCTGGACCCATGAGTCTCCATTTTTCCTATATATTTTTCTTTTTCTCAGCCCTAACGGGCCCTCTTGTCACTGTTACCTTTTGCCCACGGTCAGTGTCCAAACTTAGCCTCGAGGCTCTAAGTATACCAATTTTTTAAATCATCATTTCTTAATTTTTATCTCTGATGGCTCGATAGAACTCCATCGAGGTTCACTACCAGTTAATCTTGCTCCTTTATTTACTAATGCTCTCTCTTTGTATTTTTCCTGATGATGGGTGTTACTACACCCGAAACATGTAGAATTTAATAATTTTTATTTTTATTATTTCAATAAACCAGTGGAGAAAGACTTCATGTTTTTACTTATTCCTATTTATAAAATAGCTATTTATGCCATCAGTTACGAAATGCCTAATTTTGTGTAACGCTTGAGATTTTTGCGGAACGAACGAAGTGAGTTTCGCAAAAACTCACAAGTTACACAAAATTTCATTTCGTAACGTATTACATACAAGATTTTTTCTAATTTTGAAGAAAGTAATAAAAAAATAAAATTTAATATAATTGATAAAAATTTGGAGAACATAAATTTAGTTTTTCTAATTTTGACATATAACTGATGGCATAAATAGCTATTGTTGCTGTTACTTCATGTTAGTTGTCAGTTTGAGATTTTGTAAAAAAGTCTAGACGGAAGGTTTTTAGCGAGATTGATATATTTTTAGTTTTATTTTTTTTAAATGAGTCATTCAAGTTCTGAAGAGCTACCAAGCGATATTGAAGAGGCAGCAGGTAATGCTCTATTATCAGTAATTCCCAAAAAGTCAAAGGCAGTTTATGATTTGGCATACGAAAAATTCGTTACGTGGTGTGATGAGAAGAAAATTAAACATGTTAATGAGAAAGTTTTACTTGCATATTTCAAGGGTAAGAAAGATCTAAAAGTTTCCACATTATGGACACTTTACTCAATGTTAAGGTCTGAACTAAATCTGAAAAGGAATATTGATATTAAAAAATATACAAATTTGGTAGCATATATTAAAAGGCAAGCGGACGGGTACAGTGCTAAAAAGTCAAAAGTTTTTCTAAAAAAAAGATTTTGCCAAATTTTTATTGGAAGCTGATGACAAAGAATACTTAATGGCTAAGGTTGCAATGATAATTGGAATGGCAGGAGCATGCAGAAAAGCAGAATTAACTTTTCGTCCAGTTGAAAATGTTATAGACGAAGGAAGCCATTTTCGTGTTGATATCCCACCTTCAAAAACAAAAGTTATACGGCAGTGTGCAATTACCACTGGAGACATTGAAAATACGAATCTTGTTGAAATATTAAGAACATATATTAAGTTGCGTCCCCAGATTCTTAAACACAACAGATTTTTTGTAAAATATGCGAATGGAAAATGTACCAGAAATCCTGTGGGAATTAACACATTTAGCAGTCTGCCAAAAGTTATTGCACAATTTTTTGGTCTTTCAAATCCTGTTCTATATACTGGCCACTGCTTCAGAAGAAGCTCTGCCACTTTCCTAGCAGACAGTGGCGCTGATCTTTTAAAATTAAAGAGGCACGGAGGTTGGAAATCTAGCTCTGTTGCGGAGGGATATGTTGAAAATTCCATGAATAATAAAAAACTTATAGCGCAAGAAATATTTGGTGAAACATCTAATGCAATGTGCGTCGCTTCCCAAATAACAGCAAGTTCGAGCAATGAAAAAAAATATGTCGTCGGGAATTAATTTGAATAATTGCAATAATTGTGTTATCAATATTTATAATAATTAATTAATTTATAATTTATGTTTTTAACTTGTATTATAACAGTTTAATAAATAGAATAACTATTTTTGTCACTAATTTTGAAATACATTTTTCGTCACCAATTGCATAAAATTTTACTTTAGGCAACTAGTTACAAAAAGTAAGACGTTTCATAATGTCAATCAGTTTTAAAAAGTGTCACTTTATATGTCAAAATTAGAAAAATAAGTTTTATTTACTTTTTAATTTTATCATTATTCGCTAATAAATACCATATTTTATTGTGTGTTTTTTTTTCAGTTAAACCGCAATTTTCTTCCAAATACTAGAATTCAGGTACTTACATGACATATTTCATAATATATGTATTAAACTTTACACAGAAATCCAAACTGATTTTAAAAATAGGGATGTTTGTTAAAAAAAATATAAAGTAAATTATCATAACTTTTTTTCGGATAACTTGTATACATATCTCAAAAAAAAAACCGCAACAAAAATGAAAAATTGACGGGTACAAGTGATCTTCATATAAAAAAAGACACCGGAACTTTTAAATGAATTGGTTTCAATCTTTAATTTCTTACTATATATTCCATAAACTGCGTTCATAAAAAGTGTAACATTAACACCCTACTACCGAATAAAACCAATTATTTCGTTCCAAATTTGTATTCTATTATTAATTTTTCTTATTACGTTTTAAAAAATATTCCTTTTGGGTCTACTAATGCTAAATAATAAATTTACAAAATTTCGTTTGAACGAGTTTTTGTTACCAATTGTAATTCGTTAAAAAAATTGTTTCATTAGTTCCAAAAATTGTATTGAATATTTTAAATCTTAATACACCCCATTTATGAAAAGTTTATTATTTATTTGTACGTTGCCATTACTAAATAGGGTCAGGCTCTACATAAAAATATAGTTTTAATATTATGTTGCATTAAAACACATCAATTTAAACAATTATATGCGAAAATGCATTTAAAAATTCCAAATTAGGTTTTAATCTTAAGGGTTTTAATGTGGCTAGATCAAATATTTCAAAACCAAAAAATCTGTATATAATTAGAACGTTGAAAAGAAAAATGTTAAAGTTTATGTAAAAAATTCGTAGTGAAATACTTAATATCTAAAACTGCAAATTCTTTAATCACTGCAATAGACTTGATTACCTTATAATATAATCCATAAATCGCATTTATAAAAAAAGTTTAGTATTAGCACGCCACTCTCAAAATATGTTCAGACCTTTTTGAAATATACAGTTTCATTATCCAGATTTATTAAAACACCTTTATTTTAAACTTCTAAACATCCATTACATATACATTCATAACTAGCACATACAATTTTAAACTGTTAATTAAACGTTAAAACACTATAAAATTTCAATGCGACACAGACGAATATTTCGTAAATTTCCCGGAATATATCGGAAATTTTTCAGCACGCCGTACGAACTCGGTTCTCACCGTAGCTTTTCAGCGACTGTGGGAAAACCGTTCTCTTACATTCTGGCAGTTTCGCAGCGATGCCGCCAGTTGGCGTGACACACGTTATCCTTTTAGAGGTCTTTTGAGTCCTTCGATCAAAAGTTTTAAGGTATGAGGAATGCAGGTAAAAATATTTATAAGGATAATAATTTATTTTTGAATTGTTTGATATTGGTGACATTTTGCCCAACAACGAAATCCTGCTAAACGATTTTTTAGGCGCTAAGATTTCGGCAGTGGCTTAAAATTGAAACGGGATTTTCGATTCGCTGTAAAAAATTATACTTGCCGCTGAATATGAAACAGGGTTTTATAAAATTGGATGTGTAGATTTTGTTGTTTGGCAAAATGTCACTAATATATTAATTAGGTTCGTTAAAATTAGGGTTTAGAAAAAAATTAAATGTTTTCTGCGCTTTTCATCAGACAGCTCTGTTTATGATTTTATTTTAGAATATTATTTAAATACGATATTTGAGTGCTTTGGTAAGTTCTTTACTCTGGGTTAGGTTATGCAATGTAGAAATTAAGTACATGATAAGCGAGAAAAGTAAATATTTTCCTTTCACATATTATTTGATGCCCTTAGGGGAGGAAATGCATATAATTTTTTTATAACTACTCACTTCTTCTTCTTCCTCTGCTTATCCATTAATGGATGTTTGCGACCACATTTTCCATAGCTTGTCTATCTCTGGCTGTGTGGATCAATGTTTGAATGTCACGTATGCCAGTCCACTGTCTCACGTTCCTTAGCCATGACATTCTTTTCTGTCCCAGTCCTCTTCTACCCTCGATCTTGCCCTCGATAATCAGTTGTAAAAATTGATATTTATGATTGCGCATTATGTGACCCAGGTATGCAGTCTTCCTTTTTTTTATAATGTTGAAGAGTTCGCGATCTTTGTTAATGCGCCTAAGAACGTCCTCGTTCCTCATTCTGGCTGTCCATGGTATCTTAAGAATTCTTCGGTATACCCACATCTCAAATGCTTCCAATTTGTTTATGGCTTTTACTTTTAGGGTCCAGCCTTCAACACCGTACAAAAGCACTGACCAAACATAGCAGCCAACAAATCTCAATCGCAGACCAAGGTCAAAGTCGCCACAAGTGAACACTTTTTTAAATTTTAGGAATGCGCCTCGGGCTTGTTCAATTCTGCATTCAATTTCTCTATCTGATGACCATTCTTCATAAAGCCAAGTTCCTAGGTACTTAACTACATGCAAAGAAAAACTGTTGATTACTCTTAAATTGAACTTTGCTGTCCACCCTACATTATAAATCGACCATTTCTGACATATCCACGATTTTAGAATTATTCTTCTGTTTAAACCTAGCTTTAAACTTAGATTTAAGAAGACTTTGTAAATTTGGGTCTTACCATAATAATATTATAAAGTATGATGCACCTTTATTATTTTTCAACAGTATTTATGAATATGATATACAATTTATAATATTGCAACTTTCGTCTGAAACGAACCATATTATATTTTTCAAATAGAAAAAATAACCAGAGAACTCGTTTTTCGACAATTGACATCCAGATACATGAGACCGGCCAGCTGATCAGGACCTTCAAAATTTTCCCAGATTTTGACAGAGACGTATTCATTCACCAGTTTGTAAAGCTTTATTAACGTAGTATTAAACGATGTTTAGATCGGTTTTAGTGTGGGACTTTAGGATTTGATTTGGAGTTATTATTTAATTGGCGGTAAGTAAAATTAATTTGTCCCAAAATGTTTTGAATCATAAACGTATGATATTTTGTTATACACTATAACAAACAGTTATGGATCATAATTATTGTTTGCCTAGTACTTAGCTCATGCCATTGCTGAAAATAATAAGGTAATTATGAACAGTTTCTATTTATTTTTACAAAAATTTGTTACATTTACCGCTTAGATTTATGGCGCGTTGGTACGGTTTTTGACTTTGGAACTAATGGTCGCGGTTTTGAATCCAGCTTCGAACAGTTTTTTTTTTATTTAATTTTTTTTTGTTTTAAGCTTTTTTTTTAGTAATTATTTATTTTTTTAAACCTATATCAACTAAAAAAATCTGAGAGAATTATTGAATTTAAATTTTGTAAATAAAAAAATACTGAATTTTAGTATGTACCTACCTTGTGAATTACAAGATATTCTTATAATCACTAAACTTATTTAAAGAAATACGGTTGATCGAAATAGATTTTTGTATTTAATTCATTCTACAAGATGACCGCAATGGGATTTTTTTATAATTTAATAAGAAACAGGTAACAAAGTATAAATTCGTTTCATTTTATGTAATTAAAATGTTGGTAATTATCTATTATAGCTACACCACGCCAAAAATTGATTATTTTTTTAGGAATGGACTATTTTAGGGTGTAGACTAACTGTCGTTTTTGTCGGAAACACTTAGTTTTTACTTCGGATTTAATTTTTTGGGATGCAATTTTATAGGAAAAACGAGTAAAGGGACCATATTTCTATTCAATTAATTTATTATATAGTTTTTTCAACAGAAATCTTAGGGTCCTTCAATTTTTCTTAAATGAAATTTCCAATATTACGATTTTTCTACATTAACTTATTCCACCAGTTTTCTTCAATTTCTTCTTCCTCATCTTATTATTATTATCTTTTTTGACATTATAACAGTTACTATTAATTAATTAAGTTCAATTCTGGTATTAACGTAAAATAATACCAACATAACACACTAACATTAATCAGCATGTCATTCATGTCACGTGATTCGGCCACAATCTCGCGAGTTTTATCAAAATTATTACTATATATGCAGTTTTTTCTAGCTACCAAACAAACAGACGATTATAGGTGAGAAAAAAATGTTAGTACAATTTTATCACAATTTTTAATACCATTAACAAAACATGTGGTTAGTTAATTTTTTATTATATTTTTTATGAAAACACATGTCATTAGATTAATGAATTACGAACTGATAATATCTTTAACCCAGGATAATCAATTAAAATGTTATTTTTAGTATGGTTTTACATTGTTTGTTTTTTATTGTCCTTACTTTTTTCATATAACTTTATGACTTTTGTGAATAATTTTATTCTCTTCATTACTATTAATACTGCTAAAAAGAATAATTAAATTTTGTTTAATTAACTTAAAATTTGTATGAAATTGGAATTATCTCTAAAAAATAATGATTATAGAAAGAAATATTCTAAAGTAAATAGGTAACACAAGCTGTGATGATCAGCTTAAGGCACTTTTTGAAAGACATATTGTTCAGTTGCACAACACAAAGGTTGTAAGCAATAATTAACCAACCAGACAACTTCGATTGTGACATAAATCGAACTGGTTGACAGTAGTAATAGGTATTGGAAGAAATAATGTATTCACAATCAATATAAAAACTTGTTAAATAAATTAAGAATAAAGCTAACATGTCGAATTTGAATGTAAGAGAATTCATTATGCCAATGTCGTTTATGCCAAACACACAAAGTTATTTGGTTGGTTTATTTTTAATAAGATCTTGTAACAAAAGAATCAGACCTAATAAACATAATAGTCTGGATAGATTAGGTATTAGAGAGAATATATTCCAGATAGAATATTAGGATCAAAACGTCAAATTAAATCAGAGCAACCTCAATTTAATATACCTTGTATCAAAAAACATTATAAGTTTTGATAAAAAGGTGAAGTTATACTGAACTATTTTACACAGACTCTAATGTAAGAAATTTAAAAAAAAATATGGATTGATACCTAACAAATATGTACTTGTAGATTAAATCGCTGCTAAAGTTATTTTAAATTATATTTTGTTTAAGGAAAAATTAACTTCTGGTTGATTTTATTGTTTTTTTTTACATTACGTCCCAAAATAAAGCAAATAATTAACCTTAAGAATGTTTTGCTTTGAAATATTTTAATAAAAGAAAATAAAACATACTTATTTTGCGTACAATTATTAAAATCCAAGCTTGTTTTTATTTTGTATAAATAAAAATTAAATTTATTTATTATATTATTTATTAAAATATAATGTTCTGAATAAAAATAATGGAGTTATATTGGGTTGCACAAAAACTTTTAATAATATAACTAAACAAGTTTGACTGTAACATAAATACATTATTAACTCACATTTGAAGTTGCTAATTAGTAAATTAAACATTAAAGTAACCGGATCACTTTGATTGAAAGAAAAGTATTTCTGCCCTTGTCATGAATGTCACCTTCAAAGATGCCAGTTAGTTAATTATTATTTCAAATCTTTTGGTAACCTGACATTAGTCGTTATTTATTAAAAGAAAATAGTTTGTTTAGGCTTTTTTTCTGTGGAATATGGTAAAATTATTATGGTTGTGTCGTCACGCCGCGAAAATTACCCATTTTCGTATTGTGACGGTTCGAAAAAAGAATAAAAACGAAAATGAAACTATTTATCGCTATTTATTCGACTTTTGCATTAGTTATTCTAGAATACGCGCTACCAAAACGATTATTGTTTCCCGTATAACATTTTTTCGAGTGACAATTTCAAAACCGCCATTGCACTCATTTTTCTTATATCCTCAGCCCCCTTGACTATATTGTCCTGCCGTCATTCCCCGGTTTAGCAACATCGCCGAGCTATTATTACTCTCTGGCCTGAATGTACAACGTTGCCATGAAAATAAAAATACGATGTTGCCAAATTTACAAAAAGACCAAACTTAATACAAAAAATGAAATGGTTCTGACATCCTCCCACCTTGAGACACTTTTTAAATATAAAGTGACTCAAAAGAACTGCGCTTGCGTCAGAGACGCTCTATCCTAAAGCCATAAAATTAACATTTTCTGACAAGAAAGCAATTACAAATATTAAACAGTAACTAAAATTAAGTAAACCCCAAAACGCACACTGTTACATGTTATCACATCGAATGCTCTGCTTTTATTTACTCGAGCACTAGGTAAAGAAGCACTTGAAGATGCAGGATAACAGCCTCGTATCTCGTCACTGAAAGTCTCTCTACTATGATGAGCCTCTTGAAGCGATGGAACCTCCATATCATCTGCACATTCCCGCGTGTGAAGCCGTTGAATAGGTCTTAATAGTTGACCTCGAGCAGTTAACTTCACCACCGTCACATCTCCTTGCCATTTGTCATTTGGATAACAAACATTATGACAAAACCTCAAAATCCATGCAATCATACGAACTATTTTCAAATACTTGCTAAAATAGGTCATGTGCAAGTCATCCAAAGTCATTACATTGGGAAGAGTGGTAATCAATGAGGTCACTACCCTTGTTTTCTTCTCCTGGTTAATCGGTTAATCCTCTGTTCATCGCAGGTAATATTATCCTGAGGCCACTCACTAGGCTCACCGTACAGCCAAGTTGGACCCTCCCACCATCTTGACTCCAATAATTGTTTTGCAGAACACCCTTGGGATGGAAGGTCAGCATTATTCAAAATTCCCTGATGCTATACACTTTCCTTAATAATGGGTCTATGGGGCAAATAATGGGCACTACACCTGGAATAATTGGATGGGACCTCTTCAATAATTTGTTCTTCAACCCAATCATCAAAAATTTGGCTGCAAGACTCCAAGAAATAAGGAAATGTTTTGCTAAAAAAAAACTGCGTAAAGCACACGTTTACCGTTAAATTTCTAGGCAGAAACGCGCTGAAAGTCTCTTTGCAAAACCGTAAATTTAAAATGAAAATACTATGACAAACCCGTTCAAAACACACTCGTTTACCGAATAAATTTCAGGCAAAACGTTGTAAAAATTTGTCTTCAAAACCGTTGCTTTAAAATGAAAATACTGTGACAAACCCATTCAAAACACACTCGTTTACCCATTAAATTTCAGGCGAAACGTTGTAAAAGTTTGTCTGCAAAAATGTTAATTTAAAATGAAAATACTATGACAAACTCGTTCAAAACACACTCGTTTACCGATTAAATTTCAGGCGAAACGTTGTAAAAGTTTGTCTGCAAAACTGTTAATTTAAAATAAAAATACTGTGACAAACCCGTTCAAAACACACTCGTTTACCGATTAAATTTCAGGCGAAACGTTGTAAAAGTTTGTCAATATACTTTACCGGCAACAATCGCTGGTAACGAAACGAATAAAAATGCAAAAGTCCTGTCACGGTCGCCATAAGATGTGTCGTCACGCCGCAAAAATTACCCATTTTCGTATTGTGACGGTTCGAAAAAAGAATAAAAACGAAAATGAAACTATTAATCGCTATTTATTCGACTTTTGCATTAGTTATTCTAGAATACGCGCTACCAAAACGATTATTGTTTCCCGTATAACATTTTTTCGAGTGACCATTTCAAAACCGCCTTGCACTGATTTTTCTTATATTATCCTCAGCCCCCTTGACTATATTGTCCTGCCGTCATTCCCCGGTTTAGCAACAACGCCGAGCTATTATTACTCTCTGGCCTAAATGTACAACGTTGCCATGAAAATAAAAATACGATGTTGCCAAATTTACAAAAAAGACCAAACTTAATACAAAAATGAAATGGTTCTGACAATGGTAGTTGAAAACCTAAGAAACCTAAACACGTTAAATACTTTAAAAACATATTTCTTTATTATCGTAACACTAAATTGTAACTTTTGTAGGTTTATTTAGCGTCCTTGAACTTCTATTTTTTTAAATGTTATATTGTGGGGAAGAGGAGTTTAATAAAGCACTTTCTACTGTTTACTAATTCCCAACGTTTTGGTTTTTATTAAAACCATTATTAAGGGTCTAGGCTAAATGTAAAAAGTGGAAAACAATTTCTGTATCTGGTATCATTCATTAAAAAACGTATTAAATAACATATTTATTTTTTATTTTGTTATTATTTTTTCTTAAGAAACCCAGAACAAATTGATGGTCAATCATATTTTACTACTCAAGTAGTAAACTACAACTAAATTGTAACATAACAGAATATCACTAGTGCAATAAAGTAAAATAGTTTCTTTATGGTTGGAGCGATACAAAAAAAAACATTTATATAGAATATTTTTACTTAAGTAAACAGTTATTTTCTAAATATCAAAAAACTCCTTAATATGCCTTTAAGGTACTTAATCTTATTCTTACACTCGTGGGCGAAAATACAGTGATCGGTAAAATTCTGGGTCTATATGGAATTTTCTTTTTATTATTGATTTCACAGACATTTTTATTCTTGATAAACTCTGCGTTTCCTTAAACTAAGAAAGCGCTCATTAAAATTGAAAAAAACTGCGTGCATACGAGTAAGATTTAATTTTTTGAAAGTTTCTCAGGAATAAAGTACTCTTATTTTTCGTTAAGGTACAATTTTCATTTGTAAAAGTTGTTTAAAATTAAAGTTATGTCAGAATACGAAGTCATGGCCTTCTATTAAAAATACGAAAAGATATTTACCTTTTGGTTTCGGTTTATAAAAAATAAACGAATTTTGGCATAATTTTTTTGAATGGTTAAAGAAATATTAAAAATAACTATAACTTTAAAATTTGACCAATATTCTAAAAATAAACATTCTTCTCAGCTGATTTCTTCTCATTGGAAGTAGCTGTCTCAACGCTAGTTTCGGGTCGTGATCTTTAATATAAGTTCCAGAAGATGTGTTCTCTTCTGATTAACTGCTCTATGGCATCTCGTACCGTGCACCTTGGAACTCCAAGTACCGGTCCGGTCCTATAATATTTTTTCTAATTTTGTTTCATAGGAAATCTATTACGAAACCGTTTTTTTATGTTTTGGCCTGCTGTAATCTTTATCTCCATGATAAAATCAGCATTTGGTACAGAGGAATAATAGCTTAACCCATTAACGCCTAGTAATACCGTTTGGTATCGCTAAATCAGCTATTACTAAGACATCGACCATTTTGTGGGTGGTAGTGGAATAATAATTATGACGAGTGCGTTAGTTGCGGGAAGCATCTTCAGTTGTGTTTTAAGTCTTTGAGTACCGTTGCCGATATTTGTGAGCAAAAATACACGTGTTATTTTATCGTTCATTTCACGTCAATAGAAAAATATGGACATTCGCTTTGACTAAGTATAGTTTTTCAGTGATAGTATATTTTTTCTCCACGACCATTACTGAATGCAATAATTCCAAAATCATTTTTGATAATAGAATGTAAAAATTCTCGCTCTTGAGTTAGAATATTTATTCTGAAACAATTGCTTCTTATGCGTTTTGCGTGTATTTTCATTCCATAACAAGATACGGAATGAATATTCTGTAATTGATCTAAACGACATAGGTTGCCATGAATTTCGAAATTGTCAATGTCAGCAGACAAATTTTAGTGCAAGTAAAAATATGAGTGAAAAATCGGATGAATCAGATATGGAACTGGATAATACTCCACCTGAAATTACAAATATTGCGAATAGTATTTTTGGTCGTGGAGAAAATATAGTCTGCTAGTCGGTTAGAATGAGAATTCGATACTCGTGGTTCCTCACGCTCGCTACGCTCGCCTTCGGAATCTTCCACTCGGATCAAAGTTTCATTCCAACCTCGTTACAGAATCTACTATTCTTGAATAATTGATATTGACTAAGATATATATTTAGAGCCCTCTATAATGTATATCGTATTTTTAAAAATTCACCTGACTTTACAAAATGGGCGCAAAACATACTGATACCATATGGTATCGCTGAGCGGTGACGCTATATATATATATTTTTTTTTGACAGGCATGGATTTTCATTGTCTGAAGCTTTAGACATAGTATACGCTCATGACGATGCGGAAAATCAAATAGACGAAATATTTATCAAGCCCCCTGATCCCAATGTCGACACCAATAAAGATTCCGTTGACGAAGATGACGGAGGCATGCTAAATAATTTAACAGGTCGACAATTACGTGCACCTGTGGAAATAAAATTGACGAATAATACACGTTTAGGCAATAATTATGACGACTTTTCTGCAGAAAGTCCTAATTGATCATCTTCAGCGCCGGCTAATCAATCCGTACCCGAATCATCTTCTGCATCGACCTCAAAAGATACGTATTGTCCGGTATCAGAAAACAACGACTGGATTCGAAATCGTCTAGCTCAGAAACCAGATACTGGCTGGATTGAAGGCGACATTGAACCTGGAGCCCGTTCATTTCCAGTAAAAGATTACAAGCGGTTCGAACAAATGTCTTGTACAGATATTTTTGAGCTATTTTTTGTCAACGATATCATGCAGCAATAAACAATACATGGTTTCTGTAAAGGAAGAATCAGAACAAAACCTCCAACATAGAGTTTAGAAGGGAGTTGGTCCAAGTATACCTAACACGTTATGGTGTACCGGCAAAATCAGCAGGTCCTGCAAAAACGTCTGTTTCACGCACACTTCTGCCAGGTATTCGATATGACGGTATGCATCATTACGTTGCCTTATGTAATAGACGCCGTTGCGCTGGAAATGAATGCAAAAGTTTTGGTAGAACAATGTGTTCTAAGTGTGATGTAGGTCTTTGTGTAGTCTGTTTTGCCAATTATCACACAATGTAAAAATTTACTTTTAATAATTCCATAATTAAATATGTATTTTAAAATTGTAAGTATTTGTATTTTACAGTATCATATGCGCTAAGTGATACCATATGGTAGCAGTCATTTTCTTAAAAACTGACGTAAGACATTTTGTAAAATATTTTTTTTTGTGCATTCCTACTCATATTAACTCAGAAAAGTAAAAATATATAAAATAACTAACGAAAAATAATTCTGTGCGTTAATGGGTTAACACTTGTCGCTGGATTTTTGATTAAAAATAAAATAATTTACGCCATAGACAAATGTTAGGTCAACCGTCTCACGTAAGAGCAAATTAAATTACGCTAGAAAACGACCGACACGCTTTGCAACATGCTTTATTAGTCATGTATGTTTGGTTGCGTAAATCTATAAATTAGGGTTATTGTTTAACACATTAATTCCATTAAAAAACTCAATTACTAACTTTATTGACAGAGATCTATAAAATTTATATATATTATTTTAACCATAGTTGTTAACAGTGGTTATAAACATTTATTGTGATGACTGTACTTTTGTTCGCAGCGGTAACCTTAAAATCGGAAATCGTTCATCGTTTGATTATTTATGTTTTGCTTGTGATTAATATTTATTTGAGAATTCAATAACCCACTTTTTGTTAAGAACTGGTTGGAAAATATTTTTTTTTGGTAGGTAGGTACCTTATAAAGCTAGTAAACATTTTCCCTAATTTCACAGATGCCCTTTGTAATACACTAATTTCCGGAATTTCCTTTCGGGATTTCTCTGGTAAAAGTAACTCAAGGGGAGTTAAACTTAAATTATCATGATTTTTTTTTTTAAATAATAATTTAGAGAATAATAAATTTATTTATTATTAAGGCTACTATGATAAATAATGTAATAGTATGACTAACTTAACAACTAAATTTATACTAAAAATAAAAATGGCTCATTTTCTATATATATGCAAAATAGTATAAAGTACGAGTTTTATAAAGCAATTAGAGCACTTGTCCAGTTATAAAACTCTCCGCAAGCGGTGGACGCGTGCAATAAAATGATGCTTTATCTGTACTTAATCATGCTTTGTATGTACTTATATACTATTTTTAAACCCTTTTTCATCGGCTTTATCATTTCCTGTAAAACCTTCGTGTCCTCGTACCCACGTACCCACGGTAGTATTACTTTGTTATCTTTTCCTAAGGTTACTAATTACTCTAGGCATTCCCATCCGAGTCATGATGTTGCCTTGTTGCACATTAATAGTTTGTAGTATTAAACTATTGACCTACTTGAGAAGAAGTAAATACCTGTCTAATTAGGAATGTTTTAAATTTTAACCTCTAATAAATATGAATGTTTATGTTTAATATCACCTTCGTTGTATAAAGTAATTTTCCAAGATTGTTTACCTCATTTTTACGGCGCTGCAGCAAAACCGATAATAACATCTCGTCTATATCTACCCTTCGTGTTTGCTAAACATACATCTTTTTATTATAAGTCTAAATATCAATGGGGAATATTTTCCAAAACAATTTTCTATAGTCCGCGTGATACAACCGCATAAATATTTTTGCATTAGTAATTTTACAGAATATTTTCATTCTAATATACATATTTTGGAGCCGATATTATATTTGTCTTTAGTGATGTTAGGTATATTGTCTATGGTATTTGTAATTATTTTATTGGTATTACATATTTTTTATATCTGTTTGTTTCATTTATACAGGGTGATTCTTAAGTTGATACTTCTTTGTTAGCTGTATATAGGAGGCAATAAAATAAACAACATTTTTAAATACTTTTTTCAAAAAACTTAAAATTAGGAGAGATACAGAGGTAAAAAATCTATGTACGGGCCTGGTGATCGAAACGTAGCCTGCTATACTTTATGTTGTTTATCTTATCTCTTATTAGTCATGTAATTTACAGGTAGGTGGTGAGTTCTTTGGCAAAACGCTGCGGTGAGTATTTCTGAAGCAAGTTAATTTTAAATTGGTGACAGGTGAAAATGGTAAAATTTAAAAACAATGAGCTAGTAGATATGGTGCTAATTTACAGCGAGTATTCTCAAACTACAGCTGCTGCTTCGAGATTATACGCAGAACGCTTTCCCTTACGGGCTCATCCTACACCCAGAGGTTTCCTTAATGTTATTCAGTAGGCAAGTTAGGCAGAACCGTATTTGATCCATAGTGTAATAAATAAATGTAAGTACCTTATTTTTGAAAAAAGGTTTTTCAAAATGTTTATTTTAATGCCTTCCATTTACAGCTAAAAAAAATGTATTAACTTAGGAATCTCCTGGAGAAGGTAGAGATAATAGATTTCTTTATGGAAGCACAGAGTCATTCAACCAGGTCTGAACAGGGGCCTACTGAGTTCTCCTGTATTATTATTAAAACCATCTTGTTTATTTTTGACCGTATAATCTATAGTTACTATTTAAAAACCGATTTGGCTTAAAACAAAGAAACTGTGTCGTAAAGTTATTGTTTTTCAATGGAACACCATGTATCTTATATTTTGTCTTTTTATACAAAATCTTCCTTTCCTAATTCCAAAAATATATAATTTGTCTATATTAGCTAAAACCGTTTTTAAGATATAGGCGATCAAATTATTAAAAATCTGTATTCATTCTAGTTTAATACGTCTAGAATAGAATGGCTTGTAAATTAACATGTTTAATATGACCTCCATCAGGGCCTATTTTTCCAATAAGCCCAGTTGGCCCGGGCCTAGGGCCCCACCTTCAAAGAGGCTCCCGTGCTCGGTCTGAGCTATACTACACTTATTCAAATAGTTTAACACAATGACACTACATTTGTAAAACTGAAATGCTAATAAACTTTTTTATTGTAAAAAGTGTTTTATAAAATCTAAGCCGATCAAAAGATTTCTGATATATTGCGGCACACGTTTGTCACTTTATATATGCAAATACAAATTATTATAATTTATATATTTATATAGAGACGTTTTTGATACCTCTACCGCTTATTTTTTTTGGCTGGTTACCCTCAACCTCCCCTTCCACCTGAAATTGACTCTATGGACGCCATTGATTAGGGCCTCGCAGTGCGTAATGGGCCCAGGGCCCCCAATAACCAAAAATAATCTCTAACCTCCATAACGCTATCCTATTACTAAGGTACCGGGTGAGTCAACGATTGCGCGGAGTAATTTTATGGCTTGAAGATAAAATTTATCGACAATAAGCTTTTGTGTTAAGGTATGGTTGGATATCAGGCACATTTTAAAAATATTTTGAATTATACAGGGTGCGCCCAAAAAGTAGGGTGTCAAAAAGGTACATTTTTTTAAATGGAACACCCTATATATTGTATTATTTTCTGATTCCTCACAAAGTTTTACGCTTATTTCATAAATGTGAAAGGTCTAGAGTCAATAGTTTTTGAGATATTGACGTTTAAAATATGGCATTTTCAGACTGACAGGCTGTAACATTGGAACGGTTCATCTTAGAGAAAAATGGTTTTCACCTTCCTATCTTAATTTTTAATTCTCTATCTAAAAGTTACTACTTCCGGTTTAACATGTTAAACCGTTAAAACCGTTTTTTGGTTTAACATGGTAAACCGGAGGTTGGTTTCTTTGGATAGAGAATAAAAAACTAAGATAGGGAGGTGAAAATGATTTTTCTCTAAGATGAACCGTTCCAATGCTACAGCCTGTCAAAGTCTGAAAATGCCATATTTTAACCGTCAATATCTCAAAAACTATTGAATTTAGACATATGACATTTACAAAATAAGCGTAGAATTTTATGAGGAATCAGAAAATAATACAATATATAGGGTGTCCCATTTTAAAAAATGTACCTATTTGACACCTTACTTTTTGGGCGCACCCTGTATAATTCAAAATATTTTTAAAATATGCCTGATATCCAACCATACCTTAACATAAAAGTTTATTGTCGACAAATTTTATCTTCAAGGCATAAAATTACTCCGCGCAATCGTTGACTCACCCGGTACATTTATTTTCCAACAAGATGTTATTTTAATGCATCGCGATTATGGAGGTTTTACTCATCCAAGGTATTTTAGACGTAATAACTAAAATAAAGCTTTTTAGAAATTTGATCGATATATTTTTGGACTTAAGCAGGATAGACCTTTCATGGAAATGAAAAATATACAGGGTGTTCCATTGAAAATACAACAACTTTACGCTACAGTTCCTTTTTTTAAAACCAAGTCCCTACTTAAATGGCGATTTTAGATTCAACGGTCAATCCAAGATGGATATATTGGTTTTAATAAAAATACATGGAAACTCAAAAAATAGGCCCCTTATCAGTCCTGGTTAAATAACCCTGTGCAGTATGTAAGCTGTAAAAAACATGTGTACTATTTTTTTTTTCGCCTTTCTCTGGCACACATTCGTCCTTCTTGAGTAAATTATAATGATTTATTTCTGTGACAGTATTAGAGTTATAACGATGTGTTTTTTTCTTTAAGGGTCTCGGTGAATTATTTATAGCCATCATAATTTTAATATTGTTCACTGTGTTACTCTTGTTATCATCTTGATCTTTGATAATTAATGATAAATTGAACCAATTAGAATTAAAAATAGATTAACCTATTATAGTATATTTCCGAAAGATGTAAAGTAATAAAAGGAGACTTTACTTTACTTTTAAAATATCTTTATTTCTTTGGTTATATTTACAACTCAGGTTTTCCTACTTCTATATACAATGTTTACATTATATAATACATTTGTTTCACCGGTCAGCTAGCTAACCAGGACACACCAACGAGGCAACGCCCCGTTTGGGCGATGTTTGCCCAGGTAGAAAAATTCCTGTTTTTAATTTTTATTCTTATCGGCCGGCCCCAGCAATCTTTTACCGCCATGAAAGAGTTTATTTTGCTTTTGCTTTATAATACATTTATTATTTTGGTTACCTTTTGGGAAAATTTTTGCGTTTGTTTCACTGGAAAAACGGATTGAAAAAACCAGCTCTAGTTACTCAGGTACATAGCGTAGCATAATTTTGTCTTTTGACTCGAAAGTTTTTAGAAATTTTTTTTTTTATCGAAATTGGGAGTAGGCGGGACTTATTCCCGCGGTACGAAAAATGGGGTTATTGTATTGTCCGTCAGTTTGTGTCTTTTCCAGTTTGCTGGAGAAAGGAGAAATTCCGTGTAGTTCGGCTCAATTTCGATGTCGACCATAGGCGCAGGCAAATTTTGTTTTGTTAGATTATTTATGATCACTAAGCCCTCACGACATGGTTTAACAATGTACGTAGAGAATTAGGCTAATGGGTATTAAGATAAAATAATATGGTTTGTAATATTAAAAATTCAAGTAATTGCGTAAGAGGATTAGGAAAGGTATGTTTTCTGGCCTGAAGTGTCAAAATCGAAATATTGTGTGGGGATTAGTTAGGTAGTAGATTATTAAGTTACGTTTTGCGTTTAACAGGTACCTTGGAGAAAACAAGAAATTATCGACTGGTTAACCACCAAAAGTATTGAATTTAAAGATAATTTGATAAAGAAGGAACTATTAGCTATACTAAATTTACACAAACATCGTTTTATGAAATATGCCATGGAAGATATAGCTGAAAACAGCGCACACCGCCATACCATTGCGAACTAAATCCTATAGAACTTATATTATCGCAAGTGAAAGGATTTGCAGCAAGACACAACACGGCATTCAAAATGAAAGACGTCAAGCTACTATTTAATCAAGTGACACCAGAGAACTGGCGAAAAACAGTCCATCCTGTCATTAAAGAGAAGGAGAAAATGTGGGATTTTGACCACCTGATCAATCCGACCGTCGACCCGTTAATTATAACATCAAGAGGAGATGACAGTTCCTCAGATGATGAAGAATATTATGATTTTTTATAATTTAATTTCTGTATAAATGTATTTTTTCTATTTTGTATTTTTTTATGTTTAATAAAAAATAAGTGTACCTAATACTATGTACATAATGCACGCCTTTGTCACATCATTTTTAGGGTTTGTGAATGGATAACAATAAGCAAAACCCATAAATTTTCCCAAACCCGGGTATTACTACCTGCACTTGATGAAAATAAACAATTTTGCAATAAATTGCAAGTAAATTAAAAAACTGGCAAAAACAGTAATTTTATTTTTACCATTCAAAAAAATTATGCCGTTTATTTTTGAGGCAATCAGGTTTAAATCAAAATTAATTTTAGACCATAGGTTTAGGATCTTCTTAAATTACTTAAAAAATGGCTTGTCTTCCCAAATATTAAAGCGCCTTCATTTTTGACTTGGGAAAAAAACAAAAAATTCTTTTTTATAACCTTTTTAAGTTCCACAAAATGACGTTATTAGTTCTTAAATTTGACGTATTTTAAATTATCCTTTCTTTACTATTACGGCCCTGGCAATTATTTTTAGGATTACTTAAATTTGAAAAGAAAGTTTTTATAGGCAGGCGGACAAAGTATTGCATCTATCTTTTGAATTAAAGTACACAGGGACGCCAAAGGTAATGGATTTCCTAGGGCGCAGATAGGTAGACAAGGAGAGGCTATTTTAGGATTAGATTCTTGAATCTACAAACCCGTAGAAAAGTGTAGGTATCCGCCAAAATGTTTCCTATACTGGATATATTAGTCTAACGTACTTGGTTTAATATTAGTTCTATGTTTTTACGGCTCACGGCTATCTTTTACATTGAGTTGATTCCTATAGATGGCGATACTAGGTTTTCATCATATATTTATTCTTAAAAATATCTTGAAAACATATTTTCGCTGTATTGGGAATTGCTTACAGATTATGGCTTTCTGATGAGTCCCAATAAGGACGAAATAGCCTGTCGTTATCTACCTGTGCCCCAGGTAACCCATTACCTGTAGCGTCCCTGTGTAAAGTAAAAGATAGAAGCACTACTTTGTCCGCCTGTCGCTAAAAACTTTCTTTCTATTAAATATACCATTTTCTGTGCTTAAATATACTTAAATTCTTATGTCAAGGGAAAATTCCGAAAGGACATTTAAAAGCAGTTGTAAATTTCTTAAACTTACCTAGTGTATCCATCCCTTTAATTCTAATAAAAAAAAGTTTTGGGACACGCTATATGCTTTAGGTCCCCTTGGCTCTTGACGAGCCCTTCTTGATCTACTTAATTCAATTTACATGAAATTGGTAGGAAGTTTACGCACTAAATTGCATTGGAAATTTTAACACTGGCAAAATGATTGCAAAGCCATTTATAAACACGAGATGTCACTTTTAAAAAAGACGTGATTCCAAAAGCGATGTCGCAAGAAAGGACATTTATCTTATCTCGCATAAGGATTGAACTGAGAAAATGTTTTTTTTATATAAAAAAATAGTTTATTTAAAATTGCCTTAATTATTTTAAGGTCGGGAATTTAAAGATGCTTAGATAAAGTGTCACATTGCAGCCTGATAATACTTAGATATGAGAAGATGATAATACTTACATATGAGATGATAATAGAAGCATCAGCATTAAGAAATCAGTATTAAAAAATTAATTATGATATCAGCAGTTTGAATATCGGAGAATAGTTTTGGATTCGCATTGTCTTTATTTTTCACAACGTTTTAACTTAAGTATATAGTGGTCTTTAGGTAAATATTACTACTTTTATCAAAACAAAAGAACTAAGCTTGTAAACTGTTCCAATATGAATTTAAAAAATACGTATCTCTAACAACAGTAAACGGTGAACTAAAAGAAAGCCCTATCTAATTTATTCTCATAAATAAACTATTTGCCTTCAAACCCGTTCTCCGCGTCTCATTGGTTTAATCAATTAAAAAATGCAAAACTCAACCAATCAACAGTGTTTTAGTCGCCAGCAGTCGAAGCTCCGATACGGCTTTGCTCTGGTACTATCTATGGCAGACCCTAGACCATGGATGGCGAACAATGACGTGTCATTTTTCCCAAAAAATGTTTAATGTGGTCATGACGTGCGAAGCGACTTCTAAAAAAATGGAAATACTTGTTTGTCAGTTATTCCAAAGTGATAAACAGGAGCAAGCATTATTTATTTCAGTATGACTAGCACCCAAAAAGAGATAAAGTCAACTCAACCAACCATATCGTTTTTCGACAGATGACAGCAATAATTTTTAATCGATCAGCTGACATCGGGACATCAAAGTTTACAGTAATTAGCCCATACGTCACGTTGTGAATTGTTAGAATGGCGTTTTTGTTTTTTTTTTATGATAAAACACCTCCACTGTAGGAAAAATCCTTTAAGGCGCTCTGGGAGAGGTGCGAGTGCGAAAAAAGCGATTAACGTTGGTCTTGAAACGTTGAAGATTGTATTCATTGGGAAACACGACCTCAGGTAGATCATTCCACAAAGATGACGTTCTCCAGATGAAAGAATTCTTGAACAATGAAGTTCGAGGAGTACTAAGCTGAACAACATATGGATAAGCGGCAGTGGTTCGCCGTGTATTTCTGTTTTGCATTGCTCTAGGTGGAATCAAGTGGGCAATGTCAGTCGAACACCTGCCATGGAAATATCTGTAAAAGAGAGCCAAATCACCAACCTGTCTTCGATGCTCCAGGCTATCGAGGGTCTTGGTCAGCTCGGGGTCGCCGATCAGACGAACGGCTCTCCTTTAAATGGAATCCAGTAGCCGAAGGGTGTGCTTGGGTGCAAAGCTCCAGACATGAGAGCAATATTCTAATGATGGTCGAATCTGGGCTTTGTAGAGTGTCAGAAGTTGATGAGGTGTGTACAACCTTTTGGTGCGGAAAAGTACACCAAGTTTCTGTGCAGCTGCCTTGGCAATTGCGGCAACGTGATCATGCCAAGACATATTACCTCCTAGATTGACCCCCAGCAAATTAATAGACGGTGCCAGGGGAATTGCGTGTCCTGCCATGACTATATCCGGTTCTGTAATGTTAACCTTTTTGGAGAAGACTGCTGCCTGGGATGTTTGGGGAGTCAAGGTAAAAGATGAGACAAATGTGCTGTCATCAGCAAAGCTATAAATTGGATTTTGGGTTTTCACTAGAAGGTCGTTAATATACAGTAAAAAGAGGGTAGGCGACAATATGGACTCTTGAGGAACACCGGCATTGATGGTGAAGGTGTCTGAGAGAAACCCGTCAATCGTCACTTGCAAAGAACGATTCTTAAGGAAGCTGGTTAAAGATAAACAAAATCCATTAGGCATACCGTAGGATCGCAATTTACTTAGAAGCCCATCGTGCCAAACACGATCAAAAGCCCTAGAGATGTCCAGTGCAACAGCCCGGGATTCTCCATGATGTTCGATGGCGTTGCTCCAAAGATGGGTGACATATGACAGAAGGTCACCTGTTGATCTGGACTTACGAAAACCGTATTGATGGTCGCTGATAATGTTAAGCCCTTCCAGATACTTTAGGAGTTGTTGGTTAATAGCTTTCTCCATTACTTTTGAAATTACTGAAAGCAATGCGACGGGTCGGTAGTTGCTTGGCAGGGTCTTTTTACTTTTCTTTGGAATGGGCTGGACACGCGCCGACTTCCAGCAGGATGGAAATATTCCTTTTTTGTAGGATAAGTTGAAAAGTCTACAAAATACTGGTGTAAGTTCATCGGCGCATGTCTTGAGAACAATGATAGGAATTTCGTCTGGACCAGAAGCTTTATTGACGTCGAGTCCTTTAAGAATCCGTTTAACAAGACGCTGACGGAACACGATTTCAGACATTTGCGATTGAACTGAGGGAATGTTGGGTGGTGGTTTTCCCTGAAAGTCTACAGTGGAATGCGAGGAAAACAGTTCAGCAAGTAGGTTTGCTTTATCCCCGGCTGTGGTTGCTATTGTTTCGTCGGAACGTGTTAAAGGTGGAATAGTTGTAAAGTTTTCTCTGACGGCCTTAGCGACTGACCAAAAGGACCTTGATCCGTTAGGACTGGCAAGAAGTTTGTTTTTGATTCTCTCGTTATGAGCTTCTTTGCTTTGGTCTATCATTTGCTTACATTGGTTTCGGGTGGTAACAAAGATGGTGCTATTTTCAGGATTAGGGTTTTTACGCTACTGTCGGTAAGCCAGGTTTTTAGATCTGACAGCACGCTCGCAATTCTTGCTAAACTGTTTTTAACTTTAAATTGCCATGGATCATAAGAAATATTGTGTGCCTAGCAAGTCTGTTAATGCCATTGAATCAATCAATCCAAAAAATAAGGTAATTTTAAACCTCTTTTATAATTTGTTGTTAAAGTTCGGTACCTACCCGTCCTACTATCGACCTTCTCGTAAATATCTATTTTACGATTATTACTCCAAAATTATTGATTTTTTAAAAAAAGGTAAATTAAAGGGGTAGCCTTAGAAATATGAACGCCGTTTTTGTCAGAAAATCTTAGTTTTTGGTTAGGTAGGTAAGGTTAGATTTCTTTAGTCCAGTCGGAGACATCCATTTTTCTTAAATGTATTTATCTTTATTAAGGAATGTTTAAATGGTATTTTTTTAAATGTACGGTAATTGTTATTTGAGTTTCTGCCAAATAAAAAATAATTTTGATTTGCTTTTATTAATAAAAATATACCAAACTTAAAACTAGGTAATTTAGCTACATACAAAGACCAGTTTTTGGATAAACCGAAAAAATAACGAGATATTGAAAAAATAATAAAGATGCGATTGTGTCACTAGTCCTAACTCTTAGCATGTAAATATCACAATATTTTATATTGTTTTATGAATAAAAGACAAAAAAGTATAATAATTATTGGTTTTATTATTACTCTGATAATATAAATGTTATTCAGAACTAAAATTTTCAAAATAAATGTGAAATATTTAAGTTCGGTCCTGGTATTTATACCAACCGATAGAAAGTAAACATACCAGAATTGACAGTGTCACATGATTTGAAGTCCATTATGCGAGAGTACTCAAAAAATCTACTATATTGGTGATATTTTAGACAAAATTAGATTTAAAAGCTGTATATTTCACTTTAACGCTCCACCAAGCTTCACAATAACGCTTTTAGAGTATATTTTATTAAGAATATTATAATCTTTATTTTATTTTAATTAAATGAAAACAATTAAAAATCCTTTAATACCAAATTGGTTTTAAAACGGGCGATTCGATTAATTGAATTTGCACGAAATTGGTAGGAAATTTAAGCAGTTAATTACAATGGGACTTTTAACGCTGGCAAAACGATCGCAAAGCCATTTATAAACACGAGATGTCGCCCCGAAAAAGACGTGATTCCAAAAACGGCGTTGCGAGAAAAGACATTTATCTTAGCGCGCGTAGTTTATAAAAATTCAAGTGAGATAATGTTTCCCTTGGAAAAAAATACTTTATTTCAGATTAAGATAAAAGAAATTTGTAGGTGTGGTTTATAGTATTTTTTATTTACAAATAAAGATACTATATTTCACTAGAGGCATATTGTTATTCAAATTATGTATAAGTGAGTTAAAGGATCGGGCTTCATTATCCACAATAATTATTTTTTCCACTCCCACATGGAAATTTGCTGTTTAGTGGCGAGTAAAGTAGGCAATTCTAGTTAACTGGGCGGCAAAATTTCATATCCATCCTAGTTAGGTTATAAAACTGACCAATCACAGTAGTCAAGAAGCCAAATGTACATGTTGTTCTTAAAAGTACTGACCAATCACAGTATATTATTTTTACTGAGGCTCCGCCTTTTTTTTTCAAGACACTAAATTATATAATTTAAATGTTATTAATTTGTTCAATATAACAAAATCTATACGCATTTATAATAGATTTATCAATAATGCAACCTGCTGAATGTGCATAGAAAATTATTTTCATGTAGCATCGTTATTCAGTTGGTTTTACCGTTATTAACTAAACGTTTCGATAGTCGAGACGGTAGAGCGTTATACTATAGATCCAATGGTCGTGAGTTCGAGCCCGACCACCTGCGAACTTTTTTTTTACATTATTTAGCATATGATTTGTAATTTTGGTCGTAGAAAAAATATACTGTTCAACTCGAGTGGATTGCATATATCGCACTGGAAAGTTTGAGCACTCCGCCTACGGAGGCGTGCTCAATTCACTTTATCGTGTGATATAGACATCATATCCACTCTTGTTGTACAAACTACTATTATGACCTCTATGTGTCCATGAAAATCTTTCTCCCACGATCGAAACACATATCTATTACTAGAAACTTTTACAGGGGCCCGGTAGCCAGTAAACTTTTAAACTCACTAATGTCGGGTTGCATAAATATTTTTAACAAAAGCTAACTTTAACCTTAACTGTAAAATAAATAACATTGACAGACATTATTTAATCACACAAAAGTTGCCTCATTAGTAAAGTAATGATTGTGATTGTGAGAAAATTATTTCTGCCAATATGATGTATGTCCCGTCAAAGTTATTTATATAATAATATTGTTATTATTATTTTCTCAATCTTAGGTTTCACAGCTCTTTGTTTGTATTGCTGGTATTATTTACAGTACAGAGAAGAAATTCATCTTAACCTGTACTGTTTAGAAACTTCCGTACTATATGGCAAGTTTGGAGGATGACGCTTTTCTGAATTAGTTGGTACAAATAACCTGAAAGGCCCAGTTTTTCCAAGTTGAGCTTGAAATTTTTCGTCATAGCTCCCTCCATCGATATTATGATCGGAATTATGTCTATTTTATCTAGCTTCCATATATTTTTAATCTCTATAGCCAAATTCGAGTACTTGGTCTTCTTCTCCGATTCGGTTTAAGAGAGGTTGTGTGTTAGTGGGCAACCTGTATCGATTATGAAAGCTTTCGTGGTGGTTTTTTCGATAAGAAGAATATCCGGACGGTTGTGGACTGCTGTTCTATCCGTTATTATTGGCCTGTCCCAGTATAAGAGATATTCAGGGGATTCAAGGACTGGCTCGGGTGAGTATTGGTAGTATGGTGGAAGGTTTTTCCTTAGACCTAGTTTATGGGCCAGTTCCTTGTCGATGATCTTTGCCACCTGATTATGTCACCCAAGGGTAAGCGTTGCACCACAACCCGCCGTAATGTTCTATCGTTTCTCCGGGGCAATTGAATTATCTGCGCACATCTTCCACATTTCTTTTCAAGATGACCTATTCATGGTTTAGAGTTCGAATGACACGGTCTTGGATAGCGATTATAAAACGTTTGGTTTAGCGTAAAGCTGCCTTTTTTCTAACCAATTTAGTGACATTTCTCTATTTACGAGTGAATTTTTAAGTGCAGTAGAGTATTATTTGCCATGTAGAGCTTTCTCTTGCCAAGTGACAAGCTGTTGACTTGGCGGCGCGCGGATGATGTAAGGTAATCCATTTTGCTGTAATTATTATTATTATTATTAAATTTGTAAATTGTATTAAATTAGGAGAATTTATTTGATTGTCCTTTACACAATATCAAAATTGATTATGTAATACAGATATTAAACTATGTTATGTGTCTACACGAATATCCGAGAAACTAATTACTAATTACACCTCATCAAATATTTAGGAATATGGATAATTAACCACTTGTGTTTAGCATGAATAGAAATCTTAGTTATTATATTAGTTTGCGTTCCAGACTTACAGTGTTATTTGAGGAATTAACCCAAACAAAATTATTCGATTCTCTTTGCTAATTTTGTTGATGGGATATTACAAAAGTATGAAAATTACTTATGATATGATATTGTAGCTATATTATAACTTAACTAATTAAAATGTTATTTATTTGTAACTTCTAAGTAATATTTCATTAGTGGGTGATGACGTCACGCAGGTTTCCAGAGTGACGCCATCAGGCGTTGCAACAATATCTCCGTACACACCTACATCATTGTACTTTTAGTGATTGATTTTGACTCTAGTAACAATGTTTTTGTACAATAGTAACGACCTTTTTTTGAGAAGTAATGTTTCTTCTTGAAATATTTTGAGAATTTGATATTTAAACAAGGAAAACATTTTAGGACCTGGCAACACTGGCTTAATGCATCTAAAATGCAAAATTAAGTGTGGAATTTGCGGGTTTTCTCTGAACTGGATTTAATCATTTGTAATTAAGCGGAAACAGTTTGTTAGTGTCAATAACTTCGACAATAGGTCAAAAAGTGTTACACATTAATTGATTCCTAATATTAATATACTTGTTCCTCATGGTTCCATTCTCGGCCCCGTTTTGTTTTTATTATATCTAAATGATATTAATCTGGTAGGACAGACTTGAAGAGAGAGATTAGCTTTTGCTAATGATGTTTTATTTTTTATTTCAAACTTGTTTTCAGGTAATTTGGAACAAATATCCAATAATGCTCTTGTCAATTTTTCTAATTGGTTTTTTGATAATTCTATGTTCTTGAACGTGTACAAGACACAGTTTTTGAGATTTCATATCAGGCAAAGATCTATTGACGATATTAATCTACATAATAATGATAAACAACTATGCCAGGTTCAGAGTGCTAAGCTTCTTGGTATTTATCTGAATAAATGTTTGAATTGGAAAGTCCATTGTAAACACGCATTGAAAAACTTAACTCACCTTATTATTTGCTACTAAATATAAGTTCTATTTTAGACGGGCAATTATTACTAATGTTGTACTATGCATATGTAGAGTATAGAGTCCTGTATAAGGTACGGTCTAGTTTTATGGGGTACGTCTACTTTAACCCATTTGGTACCAACCATCGAGAAAAACAATAAACATATTTTTTTTATAAAACATGTTTTATTTTGGTTCTACGAATACATTTTATGGTTTTACAAATTTACTTTATCTTTAACTTTACAAAAAATAGGTGGTTCGTATACGCATCACTGGTAAATACACAAAACTATTACTTGCAAAAACTAAGATAATTTTCCTGAAATAACTCAACAGAAAAACTTAAAAAAACAAACTGTATTTAAAAGTATAAAAAAACAATCGCATTTAACGACTTGCATAGAAACAATCATAAAATAACAAGTTTTTTATTGGTGAGTGAACGCACCACTGGTAGAATGTTACAACTAAAAATTTATCTTAGATGATATTCTGCGAAACAAGATACATGTAAATGTACCGCACATTTTTCGCAAATATATATTGTGTGACTATGACAAACTCTACACCTTCTTCTAGCTCTTGTTTTATGAGTAATAATGCTGTGGCCATAATTATCATACCGTACCTCTACTAAAGGTTGAGGAATATGTCTCTGCACATGTACTCTGGTACTCTTTATGAGACGTAGTACAATATATAACTTAAAATCAAGTTGCGCCATTTTTATATTGTTAGCAATATTATAAAGTTTCCAAGCATTTACTACAAAGCTGTCCAAATAAAGGCCACCACCATTTTTACCCAAAACTCTTGACCTATAATTGGCAATTCCATTGTCGTGCAGATCAACGCCACCCATGAATTTATTGTACTGGGTAATAGCATTGGGTTGGGGTACCTATCTGAATCTCTTTTTTTTCCTTTCGGTTATATCGTTTTACGCTTTTTACAGGTTGAACGTTAAATATGTTGCTACCAACAGTCATAATGGCATTTTAGCGACTTTATGCGAACCGAGCAAGCATGTCTTTGCGAGTCAAAGCATTTTTAAACCTCATCTCTTATACCAGTGGCGCGCTTATGCACCAATAAAGTTTTTCAATCGATATCTTTGTTTAGGTTTGTAATAAAAAAAAGTTTATAAGTATTTTGTAAAGTGGTACCCTTAGATACATCAATATAAAAATAATACAATTTTTTTTGTTTTAAATACCTACCTTTTTTAAAACAAAACTTTAGGAAAATTATTCAAATTTTTTGCACTAATTTGAGGTCTTTAAAATAATTGTCCTTATTATTTAATGATGAAACAAATAGGATTTCTTGATGTAAGCATTCTTGCGTAATACATAATATTTTTTTTTTACAAAAAAACGTTTGTAATAGGTTAAAAAAAATATATTTATTTAGTGGTGCGTATACACACCATTGGGACCAAATGGGTTAAGTAAAAATATATTTAGCAAAATTTCTAAGATGTATTGCAGGTGTGCCTAGTTACTATAGCTATAGAAGCGTATTCAAAAAGAACAATATTTTACCTCTTTCTTGTTTATATATAATGGAACTGGATTTGTTTGTCTTTTGTAGTAAGAATGATTTTGTTCAAAACTTTAAACTTTAATACCAGGAATAGGGACCAATTCTGTATTTCTCATTGAAAAAGTAACATAGCGTACAGTTTTCCTAGTAAGTCTTGGTATAAAAATGTTTAATGGTAAAAGACCAATTTATATAAAAAAGCTTAAAACATTTTTAAGTTTAAAGTTTTGCTACAGCGTGGATGACTTTTTTAATTACTCAAAATGAGACCTATAGTTGACTATATGTTGTCATATTTTAATATTTAATATTGTTTATTTCTATGTTTTCTTGTAATTAGTTCTAGATTTACCTTGACTGTTTTTTTACAATAATTGTATATTGTCTCATGGGAAAATAAACGTTGGAATTTAAATTTGAAAACTACAAGAACAATTTTTTGATTATATTATTTTTTTATTCGTTTAATCTGTGATTATTTGAAAGACTTAAAATGTATAAGTCGTTACTACTTTTTTCGACGTAAACGACGAGTAACGAAATATAGTACCGTAAGTGATATATATAGCGTTTATGGAAAGTGGTGATGATAATGATTTAAAATTGCTACAAAATAAACACATATTTTTATAAGCAAAATTATTTAGGGTAGATAGTGTTTTTGTAGATAGATGTTTCACAGGCCTCTAATTTTATCACTTGTTTCAACCATTTCCAAAGCAACATCAGACAGGTGGGCGTCACAACAAAACCTATCCCAATGGAATAGGATACCTGATCAAACCCAAGCGAGGGCCACAATTGGAAAACCCTCAAAAAAACTATCAACCGGAATGCTACTTTTAACGCGTACCAAGCTAAAACAAGTGGTTAGCCTACTAACAGGCCATTGCCACTTAAGAAAACACCTACGTCGAATAAGAATTTACAATGGTCCCATTAAATACAGGCCTTGCGGCGAAGAGGATGAAACCACCTCACATATTATTAACAACTACAAAGCACTGGCCCGAAGAAGACTCAAAATCTTCGGAGGAATCCAATGTGGTGACAATCTTCCGCATGACAAACTTGGTAGAAATTTACTGAACCTTATAAAAGGAACAAATATTTTCTAGCAAGACAGGGGCGCACAGTAAGCTACTAGGCTGCAGTACAAGAAGCTTGGGCCGAATGCTCGACCTCCGCAAAAAATCAACCAACCTGTCCAACACATTTTATATAAGAATTATTAAAATTGAATGTTGAATCGACACCTAACCATCCTATTCACGCCGGACAGGCCGGATGAGATCGGATATCTCGTAGGATGAAGGTGCCGTTTCACACTCCCCAGTCGGCAGATCACATTTGTGGTCGATGACCGGTTCAAGATGGCCTACGTAGTCGGCGAACCGTAAAAAAAAAAAATTGAATGTTAACGTGTTTGGTTGTCTCTTTCAAGTATATTAGGTAATTTTTGTTGTGTGTCTTGAATCAAAAAGTATAATTAAATTGGGATCACAGTTTAGGTAGAGCGATGTGGAAAACTAGAAAAATATCTTATGGTGGCCTCTACATAATTCGATTAAATTTTAAGTAACCTTCGCATTTTCCACTGTTTAACATTAAAATATTCACAACTCTATGCTTTATCATTACCTGCTAAAATTTAGGGTCTACGTTTTATTAGAAGTGACCTTGACACGCATTTAAAATCATTATAGCTAAGGCGTTGTTGGCCTTGAGTCGTTACGTGAGGTGGTTAACCTCACGTCCGATTAGCTAATTAGGTTGACTAGTTTATGGTGAAAACCGTTTTTAAAAAGAATATTTTAATTATATATATAATTTTACATGGAAAACTTATTTACTTATTAGAAAATACGTATACAGAGTGTAAAAAAAAATCTGAAATACTGTAATTACACTGCGTCCATTAATTATTATAGAGTAGGTAGTTAAAAAATTACTTCAATTTTAAAACCCAATATTTTTATCTAGTAGAAGGTGTGTGACTTTAATTTATGTTTTTTTATACATAGGGATGCCTAAAATATTAGGCTGTGTAAAATCTACTGATTTTATAATAGATGTTTCTAAAATGCGAAGCTATAAAAATTGTTTTTTAATATTCTGTTGGGTTTCGCAAACTCCCCTCCGTTCTCGAGGATGGAAAATACGAAAAAGTGTTAATTACAGCTTTGTATTAGGTATAGTCCGCACAATTATGGCTAGATGCCCGTCACATCTCGCAAATACATAACCATAACAGAAACAAAAAATAAGGTAAGTCTGGTACATATCTATTAGCTAAAGGCTTCTGTCAATTGACATTGAATTCGTTTTGACAACCCTTGTCGTTTCAAAGAACTTTAATTGTACCTGTTAGAAGTAATTTGAAAGCGAAAAATAGTTAGTTGGAACACGTTCGAATAATGTGTCTCATTATTCAGCAAAAAAATAAATGCTCATTTTGAAGCTTATTTAAACTCAGACAGAATTGAAAAAAATATTTGATTTAATCAACGACATGCCTCCAATCATAAATTACGTCAGAAGCTGTAACGTGTATCCAGCCAGTAATTGTACGGACTTTACTTACTGTTCTCATTACAGCGCAGTACCATTTGTATCAATTAAATTACATAATATTTATACTGCCAATTATGCTGCTATGAAGCGTAATAAGTAAGGAATTATAACGATTTTTGGAATTTAAATTTTTTAATTGAGAACGAACGGTGCTGCGCTGTTATGGATACAATAGGTACCCAACAAAAGGCTGTAATCACTTTTTTGTATTTTCCATACTCGGAAACAGGACCGCGGTAGTAGCTCAGAGGTCAGTTACTGGCATTCGACCCGGGTTCGATCGCCGAAGTGGGCATACGCATTATAAAAAAAGTATGTCCAAAATTCAGTGGATTTAAGAATGCAGTATGTTACTAGTGATTCCTAATATCAGAACCGAGAAGGGCGTCATGGACTTCTGGGGGGGGGGGGGGGTAAAAAGGATAACTAGTGCATACACGTGGTTCGGATTCCACGTTAAGCTGTAGGTCCCGTCTGGCTGACATTACAATGGGCCTTATAGGTCTAAGTATACTGGCTCTTCCGCCAACCCCAGCAAAAAAAATATTCAAAAACAATATTATTTTAAAGGCAATCAAAACTTTTTTAAAGAATTCAATTTTTCGAAAAAAATTTCCGATATGTTAACTAAATCTGGACAGACACTGTAAACTGCATCTCATTTATAAAAATGCATATTTGATACACCCTGCATATCTGAGGTACCCTCTTTATTTAAAATTATTTTTAAAAGATGCACACCATCAACTCTTCCCACTTTTGTATTTACAGTTTTTTTTTATAAAGTCGACTGTTAACGAGATATCTTCCACCGTCACACTAAATGGACACCCGGTATAATAATATCCTATTTTATTTAAAACGATTTTTGGAAAATAAAGTGACTTTTATTACTTTCGAAACTTAACAAAAAATAATCCAAACCCCATAATATTTTTCTCCGGAATGCACTTCCGGTGCAGCACGTCCCTAACATATGGTGCCGAGTCTCCTTGAATATAAACGAACTGTGGTCGCAAAGCTGACACTAATACACTTACCATTTCCACGGTGAGTATAAACCGTGCCGCAATATATTCCCTAAGGTGCCTGAAGGGATTTGTTCTCTAATTTACACTTTACGCTGCAACGATGGACTAAAAATGTATGACGGATAAAATAAAATTGTTGTACAGATTGTGTACGGAAAATAACCCGTTTTTTGTTTCGTTTCTTTGTCGAATACGTGAATAGTCAAGCAAGAACATACGCTCCGTTAAACTAAAACTATTTACTTATTGTAGTTATTATATAATAAAATAGTAGAATTTAGTGTCCGTTAAAATATATAAACAAAAGAAGCTTAGCGGCAAGCGGACAGAGTAGTGCGTCTATCTTTTGCATTAAAGTACACAGGGACTCCAAAGGTAATGAAATCCCTGGGGCACAGGTAGACAATGACAGGCTGTTTCGTTCTTGTTAGAACTCATCAGAAAGTCATAACCCGTAAGCGACCCCCAGTACAGCGAGCCTGTTCTTTCAAGGCGTTTTTAAGAAATAAAAACGCGATGAAAACCCAGCAACGCCATCATAAGGAATCAACTCAATGCAAAAGATATAGCCATCTAACGTGAAAACGTAGAAATATAAATAAATCTAAATAAATCAAGCACGGAACGGCCACTTCACCAGTATAGGAAACATTTTTTCGCTTCTCCATACATCTCCAAGCTTTGTGGATTCAGATCTAGATCGCGCTGCAGTCACCCACTGGTTTTGCAGCACTATTCCGTAAATGCCATGTGTAAGTATAAATAAAATAGTAGAATTTAGTGTCCGTTAAAATATATAAACAAAAGAAGCTTAGCGGCAAGCGGACAGAGTAGTGCGTCTATTGTTTGTTATTATATAATTTAAATATTCTGTATTCTACTAACTATGTTCGTATGAAAACAATAGAAGGGCTTACCTCCATAAGCGAATTCATATATACTCTGACAGTCAAGTAGCCCTTCGATCGCTAATATGCGACAAGGTAACCTCAAGGCCCTGGCAAAAGTAAACAAAGTAATACTGCAGTGGGTACCAAGACATTAAGGTATTACAGAAAACTAAAAAGCCGATGAACATTCGAAAAAAAGCTCAGAAAACACATTCATTGGTCCAGAACCGGCACTCGTAATAACAAGGTGCACAGTACAAGATGCCATTAGGCGATGGATCAGGAGTGAACACCAAATTCACTGGAACAAGAGACAGGGATTACACCACAGTAAAAGCTTCATTGGGGATTCAAACCCAAGACTTACGAAACAGCTGCTTTAAATGAACAGGAACCAGCTGAGAACCATTATAGGAATTTTGACAGGACACATGGCTGTCAAGAATTGTTCAATGGAGACCTTGACTGTAAATTATGCGGACAAGTCAGGGAAACTGTAAAGCACATCGTTATTGCGAATCACTAGATCGGAAGAGGCAACAAATTCTCGGGCAAACAAAACTGGAACCAGAGGACATCTTTACTTTCTCCCCAGTTGGCCTACACAAACTGGTGCAAGGAACTAAGATCACGAAGTGGGTGTAACAATCAAACAGGGTGAGCATAATGAGCCAAACCTGTCCTAAATGCATCAGGCGCACGGACAGGCCCTCGAAAAAAAATACTACTAATTGAAAACAGGTAATTTAAATTTTTAAGAAAGCTTGAAATAGTACATTACATAACAAGTGATGAAAGTGATACTTTTCAAGCGAGGAGATATTCTCCGAGTTTTAGAATAATCACTTTCACACGAGTAATGTACACTATTTTTCCTACGACCACAAAGAATTATTAAAAAAACCTTTGATTTGTGAAAAAAATATTAAGTTTTTTAATTTTTTGCAACGTTGCCAAACAAATTGCAAAATTCTTAAAACTTTAGAAAAAACATGATTGTAAAAAATTACCTGTATTTCTCAATAAGAGTATCGCATATCAAAAATTTCTTGTAAGCTTTTAAGTTTAGGGATAGAAAAACTGTCTTAAATCTTTAAGTACCGAAAATTTTGTACATGGTGTTTTCTGGTGACATCCAAATATACAAAATTTTAAAATACAATAACTCGGTTTTTTCAAATGAAATACCCTATATTTATTGGGCTCTTCTGATAGATGTTGTAAGTATCTTTTATTATTGTTAAGTCATACCTATACTTAAATTTACTAGTTTTGGCAATATTTCGACTTTTATTTAAATTTTGTTGAAAAAAACTAGAGTTTTTATTTTTCTAGTAAGCCATGACCAGCAAAGTCAAAACAAATGTAATAGAATTAAGTGTCATATTTATAATTATTATATTTATATTTATAATGTTTGTGAACTTATTTTCATATCAAGTTGCGTAATAAAAAATAAAATTTATTTAATTAAATAAATACGTAACTAACTATGGTAATCAATTTATTATAATATGACATTATATTTAATTACATTTGTTTTGACTTTGCTGGTCATGGCTTACTAGAAAAATAAAAACAATAGTTTTTTTTAACGAAAATTTAAATAAAAATCGAAATATTGCCAAAACTAGTAATTTTAGGTATAGGTATGACTTAACAATAATAAAAGATACTTACAATATCTATCAGACGAGCCTAATAAATATAGGGTGTTTCATTTGAAAAAACAAAGTTATTGTATTTTAAAATTTTGTATATTTGGATGTCAACTGAAAACACCCTATACAAAATTAACTAAACTTAAGAGCTTACAAGAAATTTTCTATTTTCGATACTCTTATTAAGAAATACAGGTAATTTTTTACTATCATGTTTTTTCCAAAATTTTAAGAATTTTGCTTTCTGTTTGGCAACGTTGCAAAAAATTAAAAAACTAAATATGGCGTCATATGGATAATTTTGTGAGGAAACAGAAAATGCTAAAATATATAGGGTGTTCCATTTAAAAAAAAAGTATCTTTTTATTGTCTTACTTTTCTGGACCATCCTGTATGTTTAAAAATTATTTTAGAACATACATTTTTCTCTACCTCACAACTTTTATAAAAACTTTTTTTTGGTATCTTTAATAGTAGAAACGGTATATTACTTTGTCAGACAAATGGGCCACCCTGTATAAACTGCACTGATTGAATTTTTTTCCGAAATTGCTTCTTATAAATTTGATGAAGGAGACACGACGTTTCCTTCAAGAAATATATGCATCTAGCAACTTGCAAAATATTTAGCTAAAGTCCTTTAGAATAGATGGTTCTCATTTAATGACTATAATAAAATGAGCGGTCGTAAATACCCGTTAGTCCCGTATTTATTTTTGGGCCGGATTAAAATGATTGCTAGGTGGGGTTAAATTAAAATAAGATAATTTTAAATATTTAATCATACGAGTATAATATCTCAGTTTCCTTAGTCCGACACTTTACTGCACTGCAATACTTTACTTATTTCTTTTCAAGCTTTGCATATTTATTGTGAAAAAATTTCTGAAAATTTTACTTATAAATGGGTATTATCGTGGAATATTAACCAAACGTTTTTAATTCATATTCTGAAAAAATACAGACGTACAAATGTAAACTAATAAAAATACCATATTTTATTGAATATATTTTAGGATGGTAATAATTTATTTATTAACCTCTCTTTGTTAAAATAATAAAAAAATCAAGTCATTTTAATTTAAATTTATTTTTTTATTCGATGTTGTACAGTTTCTCTCGGTCACTGTATTTATAGGCATATCAGGGTAAATCACACCTGATGCTAATGTGCCATTTTCATGATGAATATAAACCATGTTGCATAATGCCCAATGTGTTGCCATTAGATCACTAATTTACACCATTGTGCATACAAACTGTCTATGAGAAGGAGAATTGGAGAATTATGTTTGTTTTTGATTGTATGGGTTAGTTAAGTAAGTGCAAAATGAATATTAGGCCGAACCTAACTGAAACCATAAATGTAGTTAAAGGCGAACGGTCCTTTACTATTTTTTATTTATATAAATGGCCAAGCCTCAATTTTTATAAATAAAACCAACATATTATTAACATTTAAATATTAATAACATAAGATATGCAGATGACACCATCATGTTTGCAGATAGTCTTCAAGGATTACAAAGTTTGATGGATAGGGTGACCAGGATTAGCTCACAGTACGGGTTGGAAATGAACATAAAGAAAACCAAACTCCTTATAGTAAGTAAAAGAAACATCGTGGAAGACAGTTTATACAACAATCAGAGTAGAATTGAGTGGGGCAGTACACATACTTGGGGACAATCATTAACGAGAGATGGGACAACTCACAAGAAATACGATGTCGCATCGAGAAGGCACGATCTGTGTTTGTTAGAATGAGCTCGCTTTTTAAAAGCTACAATCTATCCTTGGACATAAAGCATAGACTCTTGCGTTGTTACATTTTCTCGGTCCTTTTGTATGGCGTAGAAGCCTGGACACTTACTAAAGATACTGCCAGGAGAATTGAAGCATTTGAACTCAGGCTATACAATAAGAATATTGAAAATATCTTGCACACAAAAAATTACCAACCCAGAAGTAATGCGATGAATGAATAAAGAACCAGAACTGTTAGATACCGTAAAATGTCGAAAACTTCAGTATTTCGGTCACATAATGAGGAACCCAGATAGTTACTGGCTACTACAACAAATCCTACAAGGCAAAATTAACAGCAGGAGAGCACCGGGCCGAAGGAGAATATCTTGGTTGGCAAATCTTAGAGCGTGGTTTGACAAATCATCAGCAGAACTTTTCCGAATCGCCATCAACAAAGTAAGAATAGCCAACATCCGGAACGGATAGGCACTTGGAGAAGAAGAAGAAATATTCATTTTTTTTTTGACAAACAAATAATTATCAACGTTGTTGAATCTTTGTAAATTTTGTTAGCGGTATTGCTACTTCTCTTATCTGGTTTACAGAGTTGCTATTATGTGTGATTATTATTTTCAAAAAATTACCATGGTGTATGTTAAATGACAATATAAGAACTGTTTTTAATATTTTAAAGTGAATTTTACAGCCATTTTGCTTATATTTTGGCGTTATTATTCTTCCAAAAACAGGCAACAATACATTGCATCATACCAACACATCCGATTGATTATGGTTTCAAAAACTACATTGGTTATTTTTATTAATAAATGTATCGATTTTGTCTGTTGTAATGTAAAATGTCTAATGTAAAAGGTATGGAAATAAACATAATGTCTTTAAAGAGATATTCTGTAAATATAAGAAGGCAAAAATCGACAAATGGTGCAGTGTAGGTTAATTCTTGGATTTTACAACAAAATAAAACTTTTTCTACAAATTTTTATCTTCTTTCTCATAATCATTCAATAATTTCGATTCCAAGCTTCTGTTCGGTTTAATCGGGTCTAACGCTCAATAAGCAGTGCTTTGCTTGCTTCCATAGACTACACGTCACTGGTACAGGTTAATAAAAAAATCAATGACGTCAACAATTCTTCGCAAAATTTATCAAACTTTAGTAATTCCCATAAGTTTGTTAAATGAAATCACTTTTTGTCCAATACGTGTTTCACTATTATATATCTTCATCGGGTAGGTACTCCTTACAGCTGATATTACATGAAAAAATATGTAGGTACCTTTTTAGTCTCAGATGATACATATTTAACCGATCCACGTTATATTGAAATTAAAGTTTTGTGGTAACTTTTTATATATATGGGTTGATTCCTAAGCTGATACTTCTTTTTTTAGCTGTGTATAGAAGGCAATAAAATCAACAACATTTTCAAAATCCCTTTTTTAAAAAACTCAAAAATAATACTTAAATTATTTTATTACACTATGGACCAAAACGGTTCTACCTAACTTGCCTGTTGAATAACTATAAGAAAACTTCTGGGTGTAGGATGAGCCCGCAAGAGAAAACATTCTGCATATAATCTTGAAGCAAACGCCACACTTTGACCACACTCACTCTAAATTAGCACCATAGCTACTAGTTCATTGTTTTTAAATTTTACCATTTTTAAGCGTCACCAATTTAAAATTAACTTACCTCAGAAAAACACGCCGCTGCGGATTGCTGAACACCCCCGTATGACTAATAAGAAATAAGAAAAACAACATAAAGTATAGCAGGCTACGTTTTGGTAACCAGGTCCGAACTTAGATTTTTTTACTTTTGTATCTCGCCTATTTTTAAGTTTTTTGAAAAAAGGTATTTGAAAATGTGGTTTATTTTAATGCCTTCTATACACAGCTAAAAGATAAGTCACTTTTAACATAAGGAGAAGGTTTAGGGAAAATACACCGTTTTTCTTTTAAAAGTTTCTTTGGATGGGGGAGATGTGAGAACAGCCCGTCGTCATTTTTTATTTTTTTTAGCAGTAACTTCTAATTTAAAATATTTTCGGGTCCCCTTTCCCTGCAAGAAAAAACCTGGGTACGCCACCAGAATTTTCTAATTAATATTATCTATTAAGTAAAAAGTCTACCGATAGAAATTGACATATCAATTAAATTGTTTAAAAGAATTCTTAAAAGTAAACTTCGTTGTAAAAACAAATGTGTACCTACAAACCTCGTTGAAAACTTTCGTTAAGATTTAGTTAATCTCGGCGTTTCTCGCCTTGGGCAACTATCTCATCTTTTGGCAGTAATGAAACACTTTCCACCTCGGCGTGTAAAATATTTTCTGCTTTTATTTCCTTAAGTAAAAATACTTCTCGCTTTTTATATAGAACAAATACTAATACTTAACAATTGGTTTTTCAATATAAGTATCTTTCAGCGTATATTTACTTTTTCACTTAGAGCAGTTTATTTATTTGTGATTTTCTTCTTCTAAAGCATGACATTAAATACAACAGAAATGTTAACGTCTATTATTATTGATATTTATCTTTGTGATTAATGTTAACATGACTAGGATACCCTCAAAATTCTTCCAAGAAACTAACCTATACCAGTGACGTATGGTCTATGGAAGCAAGGAAGACACATAGTCTTTTTACATCGTGCAAACCTTCCTACTTCGATTATTCTCGCTGACAAACACATAAAAATACATGTAGGTCTCATCCCTTTATTTATGCGCGATTATTTTAAGTTCGCCGGCATGATTTCTTCCATTACCTACAATCATTAACACCTGCAATATGGTCGACACGTTTCCCTTCGATCGGCTGTTTTGATTCTCGATACGTGTATGTGTATCGAGTGAATGCGAATATTTTTAAGTAGCAGCTACGAGATTAAGGTCTGTAATGTATAATAGGGAAATACAGCGACATCTGCGTCGGCTGAAACTATCCAGGAATGCTATGTGATTCTATTAAAATACATTTTTTTTACTCTGGGTTGTTGAAAAATTCAAAAACATTAGTTAAAGGTAGGTCCAAACCACCTGTTCAGAGACTATTTAGTCCATGACACACATCTATAGGGTAGCCTTCGTGTTTTATCGAAGGCTAGCAAAAGTTACGTTACTGTGTTTCCCTAGGTGATGGTTCATGGGGTTAATAAAAAATACGCAAGTTTGAGTAACTACAAAAAATGGATTGATTTTATTTAAATAATACTTAACAGGTACAGATATTGACACAACACAGGTGTTTGACATAAATGTTAATCAATAAAATAGTTACTTAAATTTAGATTTACCACACAAGATAATTCAGGAGACTAGCTACACGCGATTCATCCGATAATTACAAGATAGCCTGGATCTGTTGCATTGACTCAACGTAGGTTCGCTAACTCTAATCTGTCACAGGCTATCTAATAATGTGATCTGAATAAATCTCGTTTGTACCTAGTACCTGAGAGGAAATTTAGTACATTACCGAACATTAACAATCAATGTTTTTTACAACTAAAATGAGTCCAGACACATGGAACAATTTAGACTATGTAGAAATTGCTAAATGCCTAAACTGGTTTCTACATCAGTAGAAAATGAATATATTTATAATTAAAAAACGAATAAGCCAATTAACTGGATGAACAGCTGATTGGTAGTCACACACCACTACTATTAGTGAAATGTATGCATTACAAAAACATAGTGCTTAACTGGTGTCCAGCAAAGTATCCGTGACAAATAAAGGGGTAAATTATACCTGTGGTCCACAAATTAGGAGGGATTAAACCAATTTTAAATCAGTGATTTTTCACAATAGATAGAGCGTCGACAAAATGCCTTTTCTTAACAACACACAGTATATTGGCACCGTAAACAACGGGTTTATTCCAATTTAAAAATTGATACTAAATTCGCATTTTTTCGCGATGACAGAACTGCTGTCTATCTAAAATTTAATGACAATCGCGCCACCCGTAAAATCACGCGTGACCGTATGGAAGATTTGATTATTATTTTACTTTAATTAATTAATGAGGACAGGTTGCAGTCGTTCTGCAACACCACCTATGAAAAATCTAACACAAAGTTTTGTGATATTTAACCGCTAAAAGTTATCTTTTTAAATAAACGTATAAAGAATCTCTTGCAAGACTTCAAAATTTGACCATTAATGTTAACCTTAAGCTCACTATAGCAAAAACACTTTACTATTTTAAAAATAATTTAGGTCTAGTTTAGTTATCAATTTTTTTATACATTTGTTACAATGATGTTTAAAATAGTTTTATTTCTTTCTCTTTAATATTGTGATATTATACTTTTTTGTTTTTGTGGTTTAATTTTTTGCTCTTCGTTCGCAGTCAGGGACATTCCCGAGGGGGACCTACAGTTTAACGTGGGTTCCGAACCACGTTCCTCGACCATGCGACACTCCCCAAGAGCTATCAACCCATGGTTTATTGCCATTGCGTGACCTACCGATTGGGGAGTGTGTACCCTCTTCCGCACCCCACGAGATATCCGATCTTATCCGGCCTGATTGCCGGCCTAAATGGGGTAGGTTGGGAGATGGGATTAACACTCTTTCCTGCATTCTTAAACCGACTTAATTTCAGACATACTTTTTTTATTGTGCATATGCCCACTCCGGGGATCGAACCCGGACGCCACGGTCGAATGCCACTAACACACCTCTGAGCCACTGCCGCGATTTGTTTTTTTACTTGGTTACTTATATCAATAAAATCACTACATCCCAACCGCTAAAAATCTAAAAACGCTTGTGCCAATTTTTTTGTCTCTTAATGTATATTGCAAGGGTAATATTACACAGGTTAAAAAAATATATCTTTTACATAACATCGGCATCGGCAATGCACATCAAATTACAGTCATTATCTAAGATAAAGGCTCGGATTACGGCTGTAGGGAGGGTTAAGGCAGGGGATGTTGGGTAAAAATTCAGGAAATTTTAGGATAGCGACATAAACAATACAGAATAATATTATGTAATAAAACACTCGTTGCGTGTAATTTTCACTCGTATAATGTCAACATGACACGTGTTTCGCTGTCACAGCAGCTTCATCAGATGTGATATTAAAAACAAAATTTCCTTATAATATAGAGGTCTTAATTGACAATGGCTATAAAGAAGTTGGTAAAACCAGGTTATAAAATTATTAAGGTATAACTTTACAAAGGACAGGTAGGTGGATACTAAACTATTATGCATTGAATAAATTTAACAAAGGAGAAGTACAATTATCTAATTGGTCATTTAATAAATTTGGTGAATTTTTCCATTTGTTGATTTCTAAAGACTCTAATAAATTTAATTTTAAACTTTTTGTTCTATATGTATAATATCAAAATTATTATTAAAAATGTGGTTTTCTCAATTCAAATGGTCTGCATATGTGGAGTGTTTATTATTTATGGTAAAGGAATCCTGGTGATATTTAATTTTAGTTCGGAATGAACGACCCGTTTGATCTATATAATATTTGGAACAAGAACCACAATTTAACCTATATACTCCACTTTTGTTGTCTTTTTTAAATTTATCTTTATTGTTTTTTATGATTTTACTTAAATTATTGTTTGTTTTGTATGCTATTTTTATATTATGTTTAGTTAAAAAGTTTTTTTATATTATTACTAACTTTGCCGATGAATGTTAAAGTTTTGTACTTAAATTGATCTTTTGTTGTAGGAAATACTTCATTTAATGTCATTTTATACTTCATTTTTGAATATATATTATCTATTAGTTCATGATTATAACAATAAAGATAAATTAAAAAAAGACAACAAAAGTGGAGTATATAGGTTAAATTGTGGTTCTTGTTCCAAATATTATATAGGTCAAACGGGTCGTTCATTCAGAACTAGAATTAAAGATCACCAGGATTCCTTTACCAAAAATAATAAACACTCCACATATTCAGACCATTTAAATTCAGAAAACCACATTTTTAATAATAATTTTGATATTTTACATGTAAAACAAAAAGTTTAAAATTAAATTTATTAGAGTCTTTAGAAATCAACAAATGGAAAAATTCACCAAATTTATTAAATGACCAATTAGATAATTGTACTTCTCCTTTGTTAAATTTATTCAATGCATAATAGTTTAGTATCCACCTACCTGTCCTTTGTAAAGTAATACCTTAATAATTTTATAACCTGGTTTTACCAACTTCTTTATAGCCATTGTCAATTAAGACCTCTATATTATAAGGAAATTTTGTTTTGAATATCACATCTGATGAAGCTGCTGTGATAGCGAAACACGTGTCATGTTGACATTATACGAGTGAAAATTACAAACAACGAGTGTTTTATTTCATAATATAGAATCCTTCTGGGGAATTACTTATGTACGTCCATTAGTTTATCATAGGCCACTATCTCGGTAGAAATTTAATATTATCATGGACCCCGGATGCACAAGCACACAACACCCCCATCTATAAATTGCAAACTACACTGCATTTGTAGTTCATGGAATTAATACTTCAGTATTTGAGTATTTACTCAAGGGATTTAAAATATAGTAGGTGTCTAGTAACCATGGAAATAAAAACTAATGGCACACCAATTGTGTTTGAAATTTAAACGCTCATATTTTGTCCAATCTGTTTCATTTTGTGAATATGAAACTAGGAAGTTATTTTCTAAACATTTTTATTAAGAAAAAAACTAATGAAACGTTTAAAATATAAAAATGTGAAATGCCTAAAAGTAATCATTTTGCCCCACTACCAGGGGCCCATTGTTGTAGGGGATCATTTTGTCCCATTGTTAAAGGGATGATCTTGCCTCATTTGTAAGCGGCACAATATAGTTAACCTAACTTTTTTTAAATGAATTAAAATTTACAAAACTATGGGCCAATTTGTTTACTACACTATACTTTCTCATAGCTACTATTGAATATTTAAATACCTAACTGTTTCTTACTGATAAACATACATAAAATGAAATTATTACCTATTTTTAAGTCGGAAAAAATGACAATTTTTTTAAACTGACGAAACATTTACGCATTAGTTTTGTGCATACAGTAGCTCCGTATCGTTTGACCTCGGGGATTTTCTTGCCCCGGTATCCCCTACTGGCTAAAATATCATACCGTGTAAAATCGGCGGATTTTAAAATTAATGTTTTTAAAATATCTTTGTCGAGTTTATTGGATACTAGTCAATAATACAGCTGCTAAAAAAATAGCCAGTAATAGGCACGTATTATCCCATTCCTAGCATGTACTTTTACATTGTTAACGTGGAAAGAAATGTGGTAATACTGTAGAAATACCATAAAAAATTAAATTATTTTTTTTCTAGAAGTCTTATAATTTCGTCTATATAATCTTTTTATCTACTCATCTTAATGTTTCACCATTGATGGAAGATTTACCAGTTATTTTTCTCTATCTGTTGCGTAAAATAAAAGTTTTAAGGTCGACTGGGGTTGGATCCGCGTTCAAAATATATCAAAAAATATCACGGTGGACAAATATTTGCATAAAAAACAACAACCAAAGTTAGTAAAAAACGTTAATTTGGAGGTATATAGTACATTTCTGTGGTAAATAGTTAAAAGGTCATAAGTCAGTTTTTTCTGATTTTGGGCTTTTGATGGATATCTGGAGAAATAGTATCATAAAACAATATGGTTAAAACGAAATAAGTGTATATATGAGACAAATGTGCCAAAAATAAAAACTAAATTTGATATTTTGTTGAAATTCTTTATTGCGACCCGCTAAAAAGGTCATAAGTTAATAAATTCATACCAAAAAATATTTTACAATTAATGAAATTGGCGAAGTATATATAGCCATAAGCCAAAAATTCTGTTACAGGCATAAAATTACTTATACCTTTTAGTAAGTTTTAAAATTTTTCGTTGCTGTATAATGTCAGTAATAAGTTTTTTTTAGAAAAATCCTCGGATATGTTAACTTATGACTTTATTAGCAGACAAAATATATATTTTTATAAAAAATTAAGTCTACTTACGACTTTATTATTAAAGAAATCCTAATTATATGTCTCAAATATGTCAACTTATTACCTTATAAATTATGATATATATTGCGATTTAGTTGAGTAAGTTTAATTATGACCTTTTAATTATGTTTCAAGTAGAAATAAGTACACAGATGTCATTATTATAAATTATGTTTAGGGGTGGTTTTTAATAAAAAAGGCATAAGTAATAATTTTTGCATATCAGTCAGCTTTTTTCTTCTATTTTAAATTATACATATTACCCGATTTCAACTTAATAAAACAAGCAATTAATTGGTCGTATTCAAAAAAAAACAAAATAAAAATGAAAAGTATTAAAAAGTGTCAAATCTTTGCCACCATTTTCCGACAAACTAAAAAAACGTACTTGTGACCTTTTAACTTATTGCCATAGATTTTATGCATTAACAGCGGGTTGCACGAAGCAAAATTAGTTAGCCCTGATTAAGAAACAAAATTTATAAATTGTGTGGCAACGCATACTTCGTTTTGGTGCGACAGTGCCAAAAATACGGAAAGAAATAGGTTAGGAGCTGTCAGTTGGAAGTGTCAAAAAGTATTCCGAAATTCCGAATGTTTGCATAAAATTTAAATTGGAATAAAGCAGAGTTTTTTTAACAACAAATTATGGAAATACCAAAAGCATATTATGAAAAGATAAAAGGGACAATTCATTGATGATTAAAACACGAAGTAAGTACCCACAAGTTATAATAATATAGTAATTATTATTAAACCAAAATAAGAACTTTTTTCTTAAATAATGGACACTGCGACTAGCTTAGTTGATATTTTCATAAAGTATGTTTTAAAATTAGCATAAGATAAGCTTCTCACAAAAAAACTGTAACCAGTTATTTGTTATGTTTATATTTTGTATCATATTTTAGCTGCTCAATTATGAACCAAACCAATGATAAAATGTATGCCAGGTAAACGTATGCAGAGTTAAATTATTATGAAGAAGACATAAATTGGCACTGATATTTTTTTATACCCATATGGCTTGAAATATAGAAAACATTCTCCTATACCTATCCCAGAACTTGCACTAAAATATTATCTTAGTAAGGGAATAAAGAAAAAAGTGCACTTAATATTACAAATATACATGCATGCCAGCACTTTTGAAATAAGAAATCATCCTCCCACAGGTAGGTAATAGAATAATTGTACTTAGTTGAATTATTAAAGCCTATAATATTTACTTTACTGATTGTTCCGATATACCGTCTCACCTGAAATGATTCAGTCTCCAGTACCAGTTTTATTGTTAACATAATATTACAATAAATTATAAATTTAAAACATGTTAGAAAATGGCTTCTTTTAAATTATAGTTTAAAAATATAATTAACAATTATTTATGTCTCTTGTTTTATTGTAGGCACAGACAGACAGTGTAGCGAGTAGCCCAAACTGTTATTGCTATTATACATTTTTTATATCGCTATTTAATGTTTATTCTTAGCTTTATTTTGATAAGCTGTTGCAGAATAATTTTTGCTAGAAACAAATTGACTTTATAAATTCTAAAATAATTTAAGGACATTAGAATAACACACAATAAAATTGTCTATAGTTGCCAAAAATTACAACAATTTGAGAGTGCGGCCCAACTTTTTACACTAGTCCCTTTTAAAGTTTTTTTCTGGTTATGTATATTGTGGCATTTTGAGTAAAGTATAGATCCAAAGAAAAATCTATAAGACCTCTTTGATTGAAGTTCGAAGTTGACTTGTCAACCTATAGCACTTAAAATATTTTTTTAGTATCGTTGATTGTTTTAGAGGCCAAAAACTAACATATATTTCTTGAAACATGGCTTTTTTAATATAATACAACTGGAACTGAACTGAAAATTTAAGAGCCAAGATAATTTAAGGGGGCACCACTACTGCACGAGACAAGTGGAAGTTTTGCAGGTGCCCATTCCCCATACTTTTCTGGTAAAAAATGCCATCTTTTATACTGGCAAAAAAGTATTTAACCACTTACCAGCTGACATTAGATCTTTGAGAACCCTTAAAAGATTCAAATCGGCTGTGAAAGGGCTTTTGCTAGAGAAAGCCTACTATACCGTTCCAGAGTTTTTTAATTTTAATGATAGATTTTAATTGTTTTGTATCCCTTGACCATGAACTATCAGTTCTAACACTTCTAACTGACTTATTTTTTTTAACCTTTGACTGTTTTACTAGTTTTTGTGTTGTTAACTTTGTATGTTTCTTGTTATATTATAGTTCGGTCATATCGTACAGCATTGGCCATTAGCATTAAGGGTATCTATGTTTTGTGATGATATTATATGTATAAGTAAATACTAGTGTATCTAGGCTTAATTACTTTGTCAGCAAGAATGTATTCTTTGGACAATAAACGATTTTAAATTAAAAGTAAAGAAACAAAACTGAAGATATATTTTTACTTTATTGCAATATAGGCCCTACTCGAGGCTTCATGAGTCAAAGTAAAAAAAAAATTAAAGCACAAGTTATCCGCAAAGCATATTATGTAGATATACCTAACATATATACAAATAGTGCAGTGAAAAATAATTACTATGTAGTTTATTTTTTATTAGTAATTATTTTATTTATTTTTTGTTTTAGAAGCACTAAACATTTACACAGAAAAATGATAGAACTGGAAATGAAGCAGGTTTAAAGGATCATTTCTCGAATATTCAATATGAAATGTTTATACGTATGTTAAAAAAGTATTTGTTCATGATTAAAAAAAAAATAAAAAATAAAATTTTTAAGTGACAAAAAGTACTTGGGTTTTTATGAATAAAATATTTTGCAAACCTTACACGATCATTCAGGCTGACAGGCTTGGTCAAGAAATTACAGTAATGTTACCGATTGTGTAAGGACAAATTTCAAGAATTGATTGCCATGGCTGATGTAAATTTTCATTAGAAGCAAAACTACGGCGGGAATGATTGATATCCCTCAGGACTGTCATTCTGAATGAAATCGTATAGGCTCTTCATTTCGCTTTTAAGGGTAGCGTTTTTATACCTTCAAATTCAGAACGTTTTTAAAGTAAGGGCTGTGGAGTATAGGTGCTTAAAAGTAGGGATACGAGATCGATATACGATATTTTTGTTGAGAATCGATACATAATACTGTATCGATAAAAAAGAATCCACAGATCATGATTTGAACAACTCGGTAGGAATGCAAATGATACTTCATACTTTTTGAATGATACAGAGTAAAATGTATCGATACTCATTATATATCAAGGACCTTTTATTTTTAGAAGTCACTTTTAATACAAGGTGGGGAAATAGTAACTAAGCTTTTTTAAACTTTTTTTAATGAACTCACAGCTTACGTTTATTATAGGGGGACCGTGTATCGATATTTTGAGTATCTTTTTCAAACAGATACTTGCTTGTATCGATACTTTTGGTGTATCAGACATCCTTACTTAATAGAGGAGATGTCACTTACGGATCGGAAAGAAGTTTTGGCAACAAGAACAATTTTTTAGAGGTTGCTTTGACCGGAAGAAGAGTTTTTCCCAAAAGGAAGGCGACTAAAAAAAAAGTGACCTCCAGAAAAAAAAAACGTATCCCGGCTCTAAAAATCTTCTTACTCTCAAAGGTGACTTCTAAAAAAAAATTCTGACCCTTCACACACCCTATACTATTTGTAAAAAACATCCATTTGATAAAAATCGGGGGGGGGGGGCGCAGACGAAATTTGATTTAGCACTTGAATAAAAAATTGGTCACAATCGTTCAGTGGCGGGTGCCAGGATTTTTGGGATGGGTGGGCACAAGCGGAACCATGAGTGCCCACCCTGGTGCCCCCCCAAAATTGATGGATCCGTGTAAGGGACTTAGCTATAAAAGAGAACGATGACCTTTTTGTTTTTTGACATCACTTAGAAAAGAGGAAGGTTTTGTTTGTGGCTGCCAATAGCGTCGGGAGACCGGGACCTTTTTTTTTTTTTTTTGAAGTTACTTTTATTTTGGGTAGTGCCCACTCAAAAATCACCGAGCCCATTTGTGTCCTCTCATCCCAAAAAGCCTGGCGCCGCCACTGAGTCAAATACCCCTTCCCCCACAGCAATTCCATTACAAAACCGATTTTCACAATTTTGGGTGGGGGGGCAGTGCCCCCCCCCCCCTGGCGCCACGGCTGTATTACAAAAGTACCGTTGTGTTTTGAAAATTGTGGTTTGAAAGTATACAGATGGAAATTTCTATAGTTTTAACTTAATTTGACTAAAAAATTTCTTCTAAAGGTTTTTTTAAAATTAATAGAAAACATGACAATTTTTTACAGATCAATTATACAAGGAAGAGAGAGCCCCCTGCTCCTCTAAAAATATTTTTCTGTACGCCCATATCTCATTAATCAATCAGAGCCAATTCTATTTTGTTTCGGGCTCGACCAAGATACCGGCACGTACTGCCTGTTGGGCTATGAGAATATTCAACTCACGCACCCTTTTATTTTCTGTGCAATCATCTGTCATTTGTTTTGTCTTTTGTTTTAAAAAGTAAACAAAGTAGACTGTAGAGGTTTTTTCATATTTCTGTTTCTAAATTAGCGAGAGAGTCCTGTGGCAAGAAAAAAAATTGAATATGAGTGCCTTCACTTATTTCCTGATTTTGCCTCTAAGAAAAATATTGGCGACTGCCTTTAGACTGCCTGTTTCACGAGAAATACAAATTCCTGAGCAGGTTCTACAGAAAATTTTGATGGACATATAGCTATTTAAATACATCTGGAAGTGATGAAAACTAGTAAACATGTTTGTTGTTTGTTTAAAAGGTCCAATTTGGACATAGAAGGGTAATAATTAAGAAATAGTCCGCTGGAATAAAGTTAAAGTATTGCAAGGAGTAATCAAAATCACAGTTTTACTTAAGAGGTTCTTGAAATCTGACTAATATTGGTTTGATAAGATCGAGGATAAGATGATAAATCAGGTAGGTAGTTAGATCATTTTATAGAGTTGAATTATAGAGAAATTAGAGGATAATTTCATAGATAATTAATTAAATAGACCTTAAACTAATCATATTATCCAAATTTAAAAGTAAAAGTGCTAGATTTTCCTAAAAAAATCCAATAATATTGGAAAATACTTGAAACCAATAACTTTAATCGATGTATGTTGCCCGATTAAAGTTATGTCTTCGTTAACTAACGAAAGTGATAAGAAACAAGTGAAAATGTCGACATCTGTGAATTTTTAGTGGCATCTGCCAACTAACTGTCACTTTTTCTCTGAAAATTATGTTGACAGTCCCTTAAAAAAACAAAATTTAATCGGTTACTAGGAAGATTTAACGGTAGTTATGGAGTTAACGATCGTTAACTCTAAAAAAGCTTTGTGCAACCCGCTGTAAATATTTTAGTAATTGTCTAAAAATGAGTGAAAAACTGAAGATTTTTGAAATACGAAAGTGCATCTGTACACAAAGATTTAGTTCGGTCAGAAAATTATAGTTAGGTAGAAATATATTTTATATAAAATATATATTTTGGCACCATTTCGAGCATTCTTCAGGAAAGAATTGTGTATGCATAGACTCTGACATAAAGGTTTTGATTTAAATTAAAAAATAACAAATTTTTTCTTCAAACGTCATATAAGTGATAACTTATGTGACGTATCTCAATAACATTAAATTTCATTTATATGACAAGGAGTATAAGTACTTATACTCCTAGGCGTATAAATACATTATATTGAAATATTTGTTTTGATAGATGCCAAATAAGTATTTGTATCCATGATAACGATACCAAAAAGGGAATATACCGTAAAATAAGTTAAAAATTCAATCTTGTTATCTTCATTAAAAATTCGTTTTCTTTTATTTAATTTATAATATGATGCACGTTTGAAGAAAAATGATATTCGGAGAATAAGATACTTTATGTACCTCGCATGGATTGTCACAAGCTTTCCACGCTCAGCACATAAAGTAACTCTTATTCTCCTAATATCATAATGTACATCTGACATATTAGCAAATTTTTAAAGTATATTCTTAACCTCACTTCTGTCAAGGGTCAGAAAACGACTCGTAAAATTTACAACGTGTTAATTTGTTTTTTTTTGTCATCGACCACTGTGATTGGTCAGTTTTATATCCTAACTAGGATGGATATTAAATCATATCCATTAAGTTAACCGGAATAGCTCACGGAATAGCTCACTTTAGTATAAAGTAACCAGCAAATTTTCATGTGGGAGTAGAAAAATATAATGCACTATGCCCTGTATAAACACAGATAATAACAAACATGCAATGGGAAAAGCTTTACGACTACACCGATTTATATTCAATATTTTATACCCGGCGCCGGCGAGAAGTTAAGGAAATATTACATAATATAAAGTAGCAAATTCTTAGAAAACTGAAGTAAACATATATAAAGTTAGCCGTTGCAGGAAAATATGAGCAATTTATTTTTACGATATCTTACTTATTGGGATATACTTTTGTGGTGCCTAAATTTTTTTTAATAATGCCACTGCCATATTTAATACACTGCGTCCATTTTACGGTATAGTTAAGAAAATACTTGAATTTTAAAGTCCATATTTTCATCAAAATTTAATTAATATGTTTAATTTTTAGTTTGTTTAGTAGGCTGTTTCTTGAACCATTAAGCACAATATATGTGACTTTACTTTGTCTTTTTTATACAGGGTGATGTTTAAAACACGAATATATATATATATATATATATATATATATATATATATAATTCAATTAGCATTCACATAATATCTGCTCAACAGCACGGTTTTATGAAGGGTCGCTCAACCGTCTCAAATCTATTTTGTCTTACTCAGGATCTTGCGGAATCTCTTGATGCGGGTGAACAAACTGACGTCATTTACATTGATTGCTCCAAAGCCTTTGATCGGCTCGATCATGGTATTCTTCTCGATAAATTGGCTACGTTTGGTCTATCACAAAGACTTATTGCATTTTTTGAGTCATATTTGACTAACCGCCTACAATATGTTCAATGCCATGGTTAAAATTCCAGAGAGTTTGCTGCCACCTCAGGTGTCCCCCAGGCGTCACATCTGGGACCCCTACTTTTCATTATATTTCTTAATGACCTTATTTTTATCCTAGATGTCGATCATTTAATTTATGCCGACGATGTCAAGTTATATCTTAGAATTAGAGACGAGAGGGACTGCATGAAATTACAAGATAACTTTGAGAAAATGAATAGGTGGTGTGAGAAAAATAAATTATTATTAAATGTGTCTAAGTGCAGTATTATTACCTTTACTAAAAAAGTGCATCCGATTGTATATGAGTATAGTATAAATGGGGATATGTTAAAACGGTGTGAGTCTGTGTGTGATCTTGGTGTTGTGCTGGACTCAAAGCTCTTTTTCCGTGATCATTATTCTAAAATTGTTGGAGAAAGTTTAAAATTGCTGGGCTTTATTATAAGAAACGCTTGAGATTTCACGAGTTGGGACACACTTAGGTTGTTATTTAATAGCTTTGTTAGGTCACGCCTTGAGTACTCCTCGGTAATTTGGTGCCCTTTCTATCAAACCCACATTAGTAGTCTGGAAAAAATTCAAAGACGCTTTTTAAAGTACACTAGTTTTAAGCTAGACGGAATCTACCCTGAAATAGGGTTCCCGCACGATCGTCTCTTGGCAAGATTTTCAATGGAAAGCCTCAAAACACGGCGAACAAAATCTCAAATTATCTTTCTACATAACGTACTTTTCGGAAAAATTGATGCTGGGAATATTTTACAGTCCCTGCACTTTCAGGTGCCAAGGCCAACCTCGCGTAATAACCAGACTTTTACTCTACCAACTCCAAGGACAAATACACTAAAGTTTTCTCCATTACATCAAATATGTGAAAAATATAATAAAATTCAAAACCAGTTAGATATACATGCCTGCACTGTGGCCTCCGTTAAACGCCTGACTCTGTAATTATTTACATTATATATCATTGTGTAATTATTTTTACTATATCTATGTTGTTCTTTTTTATAATGCTTTGTATTATGTTAAAACTTTTTTTTTTATATCCCATTCGATAATTGGATATCTGATTCTGTAGAATGTGGTAATATTAAATAAATAAATAAATAAATAAATAAAAATATCAAGCTGTGTAAAATCTACTGGTTTAAAATTTGATGTTTCTAAAAAACGAAGTTACGAAAATTAGAATTTATTATTGTGCGAGTTACAGCTTTATGTTAGGTATGTACTGTACCCATTACAGTGCAGAGCCATTTGTGTCAATTTAAAAAAAATTAATTTCCGAAAATTCTAATGTTGCGCTGCTATGTAACGCTCCCTCTCATTTTCGCCGATGAAGCATACGGAAAAGTGTTAACTATAGTTTTGTGTAAGTACTGTTTCCATTACAGCGCAGTATCGTTGGTGTTAATTTAAAAAAATGAAACTCCATAAATCGTTGTATTGACAATAATGCTGCTATGAAGCGGTATTGGAATTACATATAACATTTTTTGGAATTTAATTTATTTTTAATTAACAAGAAAGGCACTGCCCTGTAGTGAGTACAATAAGTACCTAACATGAAGCTGAAAAAATATTATAATAAAATTCTATTTTTATAGCTTCCTATTTTAGAAACATAAATTTTAAAGTCAGTAGATTTTAAACAGCTTGATATATTAGCCATCACCCTGTATAAAAAAGATATAAAGCAAAGTCACACACATTGTACTAAGTGGCCCAAGAGACCAGTGGCGTGCATACAATATAGGCAAAAAACTATTGCCTACCCTGGGAACAATAAAACAAATAGATATATTTTTTTTTTTGTATTTTAGATTTTATCCGTGTAATCCAACTTTAACAATTTATCTCTACATTAATATCATTAATAATAATATAGGACCAAAAACTTAATCCTATATCATTTCCACGAACGCATTCTTTGCTTATTATATCGTAAACTAGAGCTCTGTATAAGCATTCCGTAAGACCGTTCTAAAAGCAAAGATCTCGATGTACATTAGTGTATTAAGCAAAAGCACTGCTTTTGTACTAGTGGAAGCAAGCGAGAGCCGGTAGGCAGTAGGGTAGAAAGAGATGTAACAAATAAACCCGTCGCAATCTTCGACCTTCCTTCATCAGCCCGCCCCAAGAAAGCACGCGTTTGGTAAGTGCATTGGTGCCAATCTTCAAGTTTTACCGTAGTTTGGAAAATACTTCGCTTTCTCAATATAAAATATGAAGCACGCCTCTACAAGTTTTATTATTAATTACGTTCAGTTAGGACATTTTTAAAGGGATAACGGATAAGGTATCGTAAAATAAGAAGCACTTTTATGACAATTAAAATAATTTTTGCTGATAGCTTCATAATATTTAATAATCAATAAGTTTATCATCATATTTCACATAATAATTGACTTCGTTTTTGGAACATTGGTTCAATCAGGTGAATGATAGATTTTCAATTTATAATTAGTGTTTTCGCCCTTTTGCTAAACTTCGCCGTCGGGTTTCGGAAAAAAAAGAAATATGGAGGGGTTAAAAATAAAACATATTTTTTCAGTATTAAACCAATTTTTATTTCTTATAACATAATTTCATTTATGGCTTTTTGACAATAAAAACAATTTTCCTGTGCTGGTGCAGGACCATCAAAATGTACCCTTGCGTCTAATCGATTATAGTGTACATAGCAGGGTACCCTTATTTGAAGCCTTATATTATTTTTATAACTTTTTGGAAGGTTTGACCAAATCTCTAAAAGTTGAAAGGGTGTTGCATGTTTTATGAAGTATTCTAAAGGTATCAATTGTATTTCTTCACTAGTCATATCCATAAATTCCTTTTCGCCATTTAAGTGGGCTAATATAACTGCAACGGCAGGGCAACAATCCCTTTTGTGTTCGCAGGATTTTTCATCCCTGGATGCTTCTAAACAAAATGTACACATTATATTTATAATTAGATGTTAACGGAATTTTTTTGAACGGATTTGTTTGGAAAAATAAATTTTCTTTTTTTAATCGGCTTAAGGGATGTAATTTTATATGCATCAACTTCAGACGAATGGTACTGCTATAATCCTTATAGATTTCTGATATTTAAATATGTATAGAGTGAAGGGATGGGGGGATATATGTGTAGGGGTGAAGGGTGGGGGGATACATGTGTGGGAAGGCGGGGGGATATATCAATGGCAATGGATATATCCATATATCCCGGTGGTCCCAAATCAGTAAAAGACATCTACTGTTACTATTCCCGCTAGCAGCACGTCTGCAGAACGATTCATTTTCTGGATTAAAAAGAATTCATACCTATTTACGAAACACACAGGGAGAGACACGCCTAAATGAATTAATAATAATCTCTCTGAAGAGCGACCTTTTGCGGGATTCAAAAACAAAACCAATTTTTATGATGATGTTTTAAAATAATTTTTACGTAAAGACCGCCGTGTAGAACTAATTTACAAATAATGTCGTTTTATTCTTCGTCTGCCACAGTGTTTTTTCCACAAACGCAAAACCAGACATTTTGTGACAAAATTTAAAATGTAGATGCTTGAATGCTACGGAAGGTAAGTTTTTGTCGTAAATACAATTTTTGCCTACCCTGATTAAAACAGCATTGCACGCCACTGCAAGAGACAGCCTACCCAATAAACTTAAAACAGAACTGATTAATTGAATTTTGATGAAAATAAGGGCTTTTGAAATTCAAATACTTTTTTAACTAAAGTAAATAAGTCCAATCATAATACATATTTTTTTACTTTAAACGATGTTAATTCTGGATTCTCCATTTTAAAGTAAAATTAGAAGTAAATGCCATTATAAAATAATGAGATGAAATATTTCAGAACTTAGGATCTACTAGAAAATTTAAAAGGCAGTTTTAGTGAAGTATTTGCCAACCCTGGAGGCATAATATAGAATTTACTTAAGAAAAACTCTATGCTACCAAACTTTCGAAAGAGACGCGAGTTTATAATAACCTATGACCTATTTTAGAACGTTATAAATTATAATTAAGGGCATATATAATAAAAAGGAAGTTAAGTTGATTTGATGGTATATGAAATAAGGTCAACGGATTTTTAAAATCGTGATCGAGGAGAAACAAAAAGCACCGCAGGAAAATCGCCCGCCAGGGTTGCCATGCTAAAAACTTCTTTTTTGTCTCAATTTTTTTTTAATAAAAAAAATTATATATATATTTTATCTACAAATACCGGGTGTTTCAGGAGGTACGCTCGCCCCTATAACTTTTTTGTTGTTTAAATTACAGATTTAAAATTTTGTGTGTTTATATGTGATATTCTTTTGCATTTGATGACATAGCGACTGCCATTTTATCTCTTCCGGTTTAACCGGAAATGATCTCAACCTTAGATTTTTAAATGGAACACCCTGTATATTTTTGGCTATATCGATTCAGAACACCATTTCAAATTCAACGACACCCCATACGTTACTTTTTGATAATTATTTTTAATTTTATTTTAATTTTTTCGTCTAGATTGCTATGAACCCTTTACGATTGTTTACTTCTAAACCAAAATCTTGATAAAAATGCAATTTTCAAGTTTTATTGTGTTTTAAAATTTTACATACTTTTTAACTTTTTAAAAAGGCTTTTTCCAAGAAAACTCAATTTTTCCAAATGGAAACATATTGGCTCACTCGGGCAAAAAGATAGAGCACTTTTTTTCCAACAATTTTATATCACACATCCTAATGTCAAGTTAAACGAGCAGCGATAATTTATAAAAAATAACATTTTATGACAAAAAAAACAACACGAAGCGCAAACGGCTTTGCATTTATCTAGGTACCCATGACGCCATAATGCTCATAAACAAATGAACATAATTACAAAGTTAAAATCCGCCATCATTGAAATTAGTTTGATATGACAACAGTAGCTTGCTGTTTTATCGTTTGATTTTTCGGCCAGTGTGTGTTAGTTCTAATTTTGTAATAAAATATTAAAATGGAAACCTATAACAGAAACGAGAAAATCGATATGGTACTAATTTATGGCAAATGTTTGCAAAACAGTACTCAAGCAGCCAGGGTGTATGCTGAGAGGTTTCCCGATAGACGACACCCTTCGAGACATTACTTTCCCAGGCTAAATAAACTGTTTTTATTATTTCATTATTTCAATGATAATATTTTATTTGTAATTATGTTCATTTGTTTATGAGCATTATGGCGTCATGGGTACCTAGATAAATGCAAAGCCGTTTGCGATTCGTGTTGTTTTTTTTGTCATAAAATGTTATTTTTTATAAATTATCGCTGCTCTTTTAACTTGATATTAGGATGTGTGATATAAAATTGTCGGAAAAAAAGTGCTCTATCTTTTTGCCCGAGTGAGCCAATATGTTTCCATTTGGAAAAATTGAATTTTCTTGGAAAAAGCCTTTTTAAAAAGTTAAAAAGTATGTAAAAAATTTAAAACCCAATAAAACTTGAAAATTGCATTTTTATCAAGATTTTGGTTTAGAAGTAAACAATCATAAAGAGTTCATAGCAATCTAGACGAAAAAATAAAAATAAAATTAAAAATAATTTAAAGTATCAAAAAGTAACGTATGGGGTGTCGTTGAATTTGGAATGGTGTTCTGAATCGATGTAGCTAAAAATATACAGGGTGTTCCATTTAAAAAATCTAAGGTTGAGATCATTTCCGGTTAAACCGGAAGTAATAAAATGGCATCCGCTATGTCATCAAATGCAAAAGAATATCACATATAAACATACAAAACTTTAAATCGGTAATTTAAACAACAAAAAAGTTATAGGGGCGAGCGTACCTCCTGAAACACCCGGTATACTGCTAAAGAGAGAGAACCGCGGAGGGCCAACAAATAGTTCCGGATATCGCCAGTATTTTTTAAATAAATAGTAAGATTATTATTTTGTTTATTTTAAACCGTCCATTTAGATCAGCTAAAACACATTTTTTCAGATCTTTTAAACCAAAATAATGCCACAATCGATTTATAGAAATTAATTAAACAATGCTCTTTAACTAAAAAATTTTCTTAGCTGGCGATTTTTTGCTCTGTTATTGCTTGTACCTAGTCAAAACAAAATAGTTACATACAGTGAATAGTGCTTTTAGTTAATTACGTTAAAACGATATAATTTTTAAATTAAATTAAATAAAGAAACAGTTCTAGCATACTTTAAATAAATTGAGTTTTTATGATAAATGTTTTATTGCCATGTGGTTGACCATTGTTCATGTTTTGTGGCTTTTCAATTAAACACACAATATTGCGTGCATGTGGACATTCATAAATGATTAAAGTTAAATTTAAATTCAAAAAATTAGTTTTAATAATAAAATAACATTTTATGTTAAGAGTGGAACAACTACAATATTAGAACTTTAGTTTTAAAATACATTTAAGCAAATATTGTCCAATAGAGAATTTGTTCTTACGAACGTTTTGTCTAGTGGTGCAACCTGAGATGGGGGCTGCTGAAGTTTAAAAGCTCGCATCTAAAGGTCCAAGTATAACCTAAAAATGTAAAACCACCACATAACAAATGTAATATAGTTTATCGCTTGGTGAAGAGGTATCTATTATACGCTTACCATGCCAAAATTATCTTTATATTAGGAATGTTATATTATTATTACGAATGTAAAAACAGTTTTTTTCAGAAATGCTTGGTTTTTAAAACATTTCTTCATAAAGTGCCGTTTAGTTAAGGGATTTGATTTGGGACGTATATCTTCATATTTATTGGCTTGTGATGCAATTTTAAAGAAAGAATGAGAGAAGAAAACAATATTTTATTGTATTTTTATATGTTATATACTTTTCCTCCCTTCTGTCTGTTTTCCCTTTTAAAACTTTTTTAAATCAACAAAAATAAAACTAAATGGAAAGCCGAGAGCAGTAAATAATAAAATATTTTAACTTAGCAGACTGTATGCGACAGTTCAGAAACAAATGATATTGGTTATTATTTTTGAAGATAAAAATTTTAATTGAAAAAACAGAACCATAGTCTTTTTTTGCTTTTTTATTAAAGAAATTACTATTTCCAATAAGAAATGGTAATTATGAATAACCAAGAATACTTCATTATGCAGCCAAGGCCTAACTTTTATTACACAGTACTTTTAAAAAAATATTTTAAAATTTAAGCATTGTCAACAAAGACAGCTCTCAGATTTTTAATCATACCTGAAAAAATAATCAATTTTGGCGGGGTGACCTTAGTTTTTGAAAAACCGAAACCTAGCAAACCAGGTTAGAAAATACAAGCCCCTTACTGGCGTAACCATAGGCAGAGGGCCGTCCTCATAAAAGAATTTTGAAGCCATGCTTACGTCATAATGTTAAAATAATGGATTAAAACAAAACAGTCAAGTTTTTTATAAATCTAAATAATCCCAATTAGTTAAACACCGAAATACCGCTATGGCCAAATATTTTTCTATTTTAAAATAAAAGAGTCAGAAGTATATAAAAAAGGGAATAAAGTAACAAAACAACCAAATATAATTTAAACATGGCTTAATTGGAGGGGAGAGGGGTATTAATTTATTTTACGAAATTAGCTAGCATTTTTTACAAGCTCTGAGCATGGCCTCAAAAGATTTTCGCCTGTGACAACTCTTTTTTACCTTTCTGATTAAGTACAAAATAACAAAATATAAGTGATCCTGACTACCTTTCCTCACAAAAATGTCCGAGTTACATCCCTCCCCCTGACTACATTCTTTAGTTGCGCAGCTGTTTTTGTCGATACAAAACCCATTTAAATTGTAGGAGACAGAGAATTGCATTTTATGCATTTAAACGTTCTTCAAGTAATTGGAACAAAACACTTTCATCGGTTAAATTAAATTTAATTATATCGACTGATTTTTTATTACCTTTAAGTACACATGCAGTATTCACAGTGGTTCTTTACTCCATTATCAAATTTGCTTTATTAAATGGCCGGGAAATTTGATTTTATTATTTTTAAATTCCGTTTGTTTTTTATATTTCAATGACGTATCACATCTAGTATGAATAACACAGTTCAAACTTAAAAATCCATTATCAATAAGAATAATAATAATATAAATAATATTTATTTTCTCTTAAGTAGTACATATCATTATAAACAACAAAAAATAAATATTAGCAAATCTAGAAAATGGACACTATAAGATTGGACCATAATTTTCCAAACTGTACTAAAGGAAGTCTAAAAGAAGATTTGTCAGCAGTCCAGAATAGTTGTATACCCCAATAGTAGGTTAGGTTAGGTTAGGTAAGAGTGGCAGACCCTTGGTTCTGACCAAACGGTCTCACGTAGTCCTGATTAGGTCCGTTGTGATACCACACGTGTTCCGTAGAACCCACCTTCATCAGATCACTGATGGTTTATGCGACGTAACCGCGGAAGGATTTTAACAACTCATTCAAACCAGCCACTACTGTTCAGAAATCTGCTCAGCCGTCCAAGTTGTAAGTTGTTTAGTTCTTCCAGGCTATCGAAAGATGATTCACCCAGAGTAGTGAACCTCCTTCTTGCGAGGCCAGGGCATTCACACAGAAAATGTTGAATACTTTCTTCCTCTTCCTCATCTCTGCAGCTTCTGCAGAAGTCGTTAGTGGGTATTTGCATACGTTCGGCATGTCTACCGAAGAGGCAATGTCCGGTAACAACCGCAGTAATATTTCTCACGTCTTTTCGACTGTGTCTCAATAGCTCTGCGGTTCTCTTTTTATCGAATGTGGGCCACAGTTGCCTGGATGTACTACAGGTTGTCAACCCTGTCCATCTGTTCTGTGCAAGCTGTTTGGCCGTGTAGTCAATCTCCTCTTTGACCAATCCCAGTGGTTTGTTCACTGTATTGTCTGCTAGATCAGCTGGCATGCCTGCGCCCTCTCTTGCGAGCGCATCGGCAGCCTCGTTGCCATCTATTTTGGAGTGTCCAGGAACCCAGCACAGAATAACCAGATGTTGGTTGCCAAGTGTGCATAGATTGTTGCGGCATCGCTTTACGAGCTTTGATTTGACGCTGCTGGAACAGATTGCCTTAATCGCCGCCTGACTATCACTGAAGATGGTGATTGACGAGGCTACTCCCAAGCCAAGGTGTTCTTGCAGGATATTGACCGCCTTCTCTACTGCTAGTACTTCCGCTTGAAAAATACTACAATAGTTGGGGAGTCTATACGATTTCTGTATTTGTAAACTTTCGGAAAAGACCCCGGCTCCCACACCAACGTCCATCTTTGAACCGTCTGTGAAGATTGCGTGATCTGTTTTCGTTATATTCTGATTGCCTTCCCACTCTTCCCTACTCGGAATGAGTATAGAATACCTTCTATCGAAGCATGTTATTGGGACAGAGTAATCAGTCGGGTCTCGTAGATTATTCCCCGGGTGAATCTTTAGTATACTGCTGTGCCCGTAGTTAGTTTCCTTCCAGAATTTCGACTCTTTTAGTCGCAGGGCACTTTTTGCAGCTATACTTTTTCCATAGATATCCAAGGGGGGTATATATAACATGACCTCTAGCGCCGCTGTCGGGGTTGACTTAAGGGCTCCGGTTATTCCTAAACAAGCTGCCCTTTGTATCTTTGTTATTGACTTAGTGTGCACTGCTTTTTCCAAAGCGGTCCACAAAACCAGGACCCCGTATATTAATATAGGTCTTATAATAGCTGTATAGATCCAGTGTACTATGTGGGGTTTTAGTCCCCATTTTTTTCCAATTGCTTTTTTGCAGGCATATAATGCTACCGACGCTTTTTTAACTCGTTCTTGCAAGTTTATGCCCCAGTTTAGCTTGGAGTCAAGTACCAATCCTAAATACTTTGCTTTTTCCTTAAGCACTAAAGCATTCTTGAACGGCAGTAGAGTTTTGGACTTGCATTGTCTTTATTTGTTTAGAATCACTACGTTTCAACTGGTAAATATCTCCAGTCGTCTTCAGGTGAATACTGAATAAGTACGGTAACTACAGCTCTATTTATACTAGGCAGGTGCTGTGACGCATGACTTAGTCATACACCTGCCTAGTATAAATAGAGCTGTAGTTACCGTACTTATTCAGTATTCACCTGAAGACGACTGGAGATATTTACCAGTTGAAACGTAGTGATTCTAAACAAATAAAGACAATGCAAGTCCAAAACTCTACTGCCGTTCAAGAAACGTCATTGTCTCCAACCTTTAAACAGACACTAAAGCATTATTGTCGAGTACTGGGAGTCTGAAGTTCTCGATCACCCTTCTGCGTGTGAATAGAACTACCTCCGTTTTTTCGGGGTTGATTTTTAACCCGCATTTCATGGCCCACTGTTGTAGTATTCGTAGCGCCATTCCTGTTAGGTCGCTGATTGTGTTTACAAATTTACCTGACACTAGTATAACTATATCGTCAGCGTATGCAATCACTTTTATTCCAGCGTTCTCCAACGCTATGAGAACTTTATTTAGAACTCTCAGCCAGAGTGTTGGTGACAGAACCCCGCCTTGCGGAGTTCCTCCTCCTCCCCCAATAGTAACTAAAATGATTTATTAGCTAATTAAAATTTAACATCCGAAAAAAAAAAACAGAGAAACCACAGGCCAAATATTCTAAAACCAACCAAAGAAAACAAAATAAAATTAAAATTCAAAACACATACTTTTTCTTTGTAAATCAAGAACAACTTATAATACCCAATAACAAACACATATTACAAAAGAAAAGAAAAATAATGCTAAAACAAACTTCTTTAATTTCAAGTATGCAGTAATATAGTAAATACTTAAACTTGTTGAGCAGTAGCAAAAAGGATTTTAGGAGAGAGAAGAAGAGAAATTATACCAGGTTGATGTCATTTTTAACTAGCCAAGTAGTTAATTTGTATTTAAAGGACTTTCTTGCGGATTCATTTCTTAGGGTAAGAGGCATTAGATTAAAAATCCTTGGTGCAATATATTCAAAAGAACGTTGACCAACACTTTAAAGTACTCTCGAAGTAACTACGTGCAAAGCAAATTTGTTTTTTGTGGCATGTTCATGGGTTGTTTCATGAAGATAATTTGTTTGATTTTTCAAAAAGTACAAAAGTCCTGCTTTAAAATAGAGCTTTCGTACTTTCAAAATCCTTGATGCATTAAATAGTAACTCCGTTGGGTATCTCAAATTAAGCCCTAGTATTAATTTTATAATCCTCTTTTGAACTATTTCTAGTGGTTTTAAAATTGTCTCGTGTGCACCTCCCCAGTCAATTATACCATAGCCCAAAATTGACTGAACTAGTGAATAATACTATGTATACAGTTGTTTAATACTTAAAATTTCTTTTAGTTTTTTAAACATATAAATGAGGGATCGTACCTTTTCCGTTATACCCTGAATGTGTACGTTCCATTTAAAAAAAGGATCAATTACAATTCCCAGATATTTTACCGATTCTGTGTGTAAAATGGTCAAATTTTGTTTTCTGTGTTCTAAATAAATATCTTTTTCTAGGGGTCGATTTTTTCAAAATTAATTGATAATAGATTTTGGTCCAGCCATTCAACAACTATTCTCATGCCCCTGTTAATTATGTCTTTAGTGTCTTTCTAGGTATTTCCTATTATGTAAAGTACTGTGTCATCAGCATAAGACATTACAAAACTTTGTGCCCTTAGATTTAGAATATTATTATAGTTCAAATTCATCTTATTTGAAACTATTTTATTTTAAATCTCCGTAACCTAGTCTATCTCAACTGAATAGTAAGGCTGTTACAGGCACTTGTTTAAATAAATTATAAATAATGGCCGAATGACAGATTAGGTTAATGAAATCGTTTAGTGTAAATGAACATTTATCTAATTTATTTGAGGTAAAAATTGTTACGTTTTTAAGGAGTTTTGTGATTATAGTTTTTTTTTAAATAAAAATTATGGAACATTATTCAAGAGAAGACAAATTGGATCTGATTTATTTTCGACGTTCAGAGTCAAATTATTTCTAGTTGGATTTGAAAATAAAAGAAAGTTTATAAATACAAGATGAATTTGCACTTATTCTTATTGATAATGGGTTTTTAAGTCCGAAAAGTATTATTAATAGATACTAGGAGTGATACGTCAATGAATTATAAAGAAGACGGGGAATTTAAAAAAATTAAATTTCCCGACTAATTAAAAAAGCAAAGTTGATGATGGGTTCGAAAAAACGAAACGTTTGAATAAAAATATAATTACACCAAGGTTTTTAAATTTGAAACCACAATTTTTTAGAATTTAGATGGGCGCAATTTTTTGCTAATTTAATCATCTTTGTGTCTTTTATGATTTATGAGATTCCTGTAGAGTGTATCCTTGTGCATCCCTGTATATAAAAGATAATGTTTATTATTTTTTATGGTATAATGAACTTTAGTAATATTTTTAGGATTTTCATTGGTTTATATCGGTCAATATTTTAAAGCAGTCGGATCCACTTAATGAAAAACTTTATTATTTCTAAAGGTAAAGTAATTTGTGGTTGGTCTCACTAATGCAAAAGCCAAACTTTTTTTAAATTTGCTAAAATCCTAAAGTTTTCCATATCTGGCAAGGAGAAACAAAAGAAATAGTAGTTTATACAACGAGAGTGGATATGATGTCCATATCGCACGAGGAACTAAATTGAGCACGACGCCGTAGGCGAAGTGCTCAAACTTCCGAGGGCAATGTGGACAATCCACCCGAGTTGAGCAGTATATTTTTTCTACGACCTTATGCTAAAAAATGTAAAAAAAAGTTTGTAGGTTGCCGGGCTCGAACTCACGACCATTGGTTCCATAGTCCAACGCCCTAACGTCTGGACTATTGAAGCGTCAGCAGGTTGCATTATTTATAAATCTATTATAAATGCGTCTAGATTTTATTATATTAAGCAAAAATAATAACAAATTGTACCATATGCGTTTAAATTATATAATATAGTGTCTTGAAAAAGAAGGCGGAGCCTCAGTAAAAATAATATACTGTGATTGGTCAGTACTTTTAAAAACAACAATGATTTCTTTGTAATTGACTACTGTGATTGGTCAGTTTCATTACATATCTAGGATGGATATGAGATTTTCCAGCACAGTTAACTGGAATAACCTACTTTACTCGTCACTTAAGTATAAAAGAAACAGCAAATTTTCATGTGGGAGTAGAAAAATATGTTTATTCGTCGGTGGTTGAGATTTTATATTTTGATATTAAATTTAACAACTTATTTTAAATAAATGTTTAAGTTTAAGTTAATAACGTAAACTAATATTACTTTAATCTTAGCATTTCAGCATATTTTTTTTAACCGCTCTGTGCATAAGTAAAAAATAAATAAAAAGTTTCTCCTCTTAAAAACTCAATCCACGGACATATTGTAGTACTTAAACGTGGCATAAACTGTTCTGCTTTAATTATGTGCACTATTGGCTTATGGATTCTCTGCAACGCATGCAGCGATATTTTGAATTATTCAATGATATACATAACATGCATGCTTGTGCATATACAGACGCTCTGCTGATGAAATATGCCCGTGAATTGTGTACCTGCATATTTTAAACAGCCAAATTTCATTTTATAAAACGCAAAATACTGTAATGTTGTGTTAGTAAAGCGTACGTCGGTTTTGGTAATTATTACATTTTTTAAATGAGTGTGATGTCAATTTTCGAATCAAAATTAGCAACTAAAATAATTAGGTGGCTATTATTCAGTTTAGTTTTTTAGTATTTCATATAATATAATCCTTTTTATTTATCATATTGCTCCATTTACAAGAGCTGCGTTGATGGTTTCGCCACGGTACCACAGAACACAGCGGTAAATGGCGCTACCCACATCGCTGCGGTGATTTCCCGCTGTGACCGCGGCACATCAGTTACGTGTTTTGTATTGCCTGTTCAGTTTTTAGGCTAATTTTGAATGTTTTTTAACATACTCTTGCAGGTTATGTTCACAGAACAATAAAAATCACATCGCGCCGGTGTTGATAGCAAAGAAAGAAGGAACGCGGTGTACCGCACGATATCCACCGGCATCGCGTTGGTCTGGGGAATCCTTTATGCCAATGACATCCAACTCGAGACGTGTCATTTGTTCATTTTAGATGGATTCTATCAATCAACGATTTAAACTATAAATGATCCAATCTTTTTAATCGATCGTTTTAATCACTCATTTGAAAAATTAAATCTGGATGGGTCGGTCTAGTCGTCGACCATCGGTCTCTTTCCCGAACAAGCGTTCAAACGAACGAATGAGATGACAAGTTGCCGATACAGATTTAAATTTGAATGTTAATAAGCTGATTATAGTACGATTGTAAGGACATACACGATACGCTGAAACGACATACTCGTGAATTAAAAGTCGTTACATATTCTAAGCAAGTGCGAACGTCTTGATACGCGAAATCGGCCCCCCGCTCAAATACGTTAGTTCGAACGTTCTTAGTTTTAGGCAGTAATACTTAGGTTGTTTGAAACTTTATTAAGTGTACACTATAAGTGGAAGGAGGACCTATGGAAGCTCATCATAGAAATTAAGGTAGTCTTAAACTGATATAAGAATGTGCTTTAAGAATTGGTTTAACAATAAAATTATTATCCAATTTGTTTACTGACAAAAAAGAAACTCGGTCCCAAAATTAAAATAGTCTTTAGGATTCAAACAAACATACCTAATTTTTTTTAGAGTGTAAACCACCAATAAAAATAGAATATAAAATTTTATTAGATCATGTTTAATAAAGTAGAGTGTCAAATGATAGGCACCGGTAAATGGTCATATTATATACTTTTTTATTTCTACTATATCGCCTGTAAAAAGATTTAAATAAAATAAAATTTGGAACTTCATTCTCAAAAAATATTTTTGGAAAACCTTTAAAAATGCATGGTTATATGGGTACAAAATCCTGTTATACACCATGTTTATTTCTTGACCAGTTTTTCGTAATCATACCTAAAAATTATTAAACATTCTGAAAAATACATTAAGGCGTCAAAATTTCTTTAACTTCTTAATTTTAAACTTAGAATGGAAGATTTTTTTAATCAGTAACATGCTATTCTTTTGAATTCGCTAGTTAGTTCTCGTGCATAAACGGTATGCAATAAAGAATTCTCTGAACTCGTTTAAAATAGTATATTACGTATTAAGTGTGGTAAAAACCATATTACGTACGAGTGGAAAAATTGCAAATGAGCCGCGTAGCGGGGGTACTATAATTACATGAGTGCGTAATTACTTTACAACACGCAATACATACTAAGTATTCTTTTTCTACGACTATCACTTATAAATTAAAGATCGGTTTGTAATTTATGAAGTATCGATTTGAAATTCAAATCTTAAATAATCACAATGTCACTGTGAAATATTCAAAACGCAAGATAGATAAATGTTACGACTTGAGTGGTTCAAGGCTAACTTGGTTTTTGTACTAGGCATCCGAAAGCCGCGTTGACACGGTTCAAGTGACTTGAACAACTCACTTGAATTCAACTGAATTGAACGTGTAAACCTCCAATTTATCTGAAATGATTCATTTCACTTGAAAGAATCGCCAGTTGAACAAGCTTCAACTTTTTCGTTCAAGTCGACAAATTCAAGATGGCCGGCACTAGGTGGACCGAGGAAAAGTCGCTGAAATTTATTTTAGCCTATCAAAAATACCCATGTTTGTGGAACACAAAAAGTGTAGATTATAGAAATAGAGATTTGCGGGCAAGTGCGATTGCTGCTTGTAAAATAACGAGATGAATCTTTCTCGGCGCCATTTTTTTTTACTGAAATGCCTACATGTCAAATGAAACGTGTAAACGTTTTCAAGCGTTCAATTCAGTTGAATTCAAGTGAGTTGTTCAGGTCACTTGAACCGTGTCAACTCTACTTAATGCACAGTAATTGTGCGTTTTAATTTTTTACACACAGTTGTGCGTAAGAATGTATTTACTTATAGAGTGAACTGTACGCAATTAGTAGTTTGTACAACAAGAGTGGATATGATGTTTATAACTCAAGAAGAAGTAAATTAAGCACGACATCGTAGGCGAAGTGCTTAAACTTTCGAGTGCGATATAGCCAATCCACTCGAGTTGAACAGTATATTTTTTCTACGACCAACCTTATGTTAAAAATAGTTTAAAAAAAAACTAGGCAGGCTGCCGGATTTGAAACTCCCGACCATTAGATACTAAGTTTGACGCTTTACCGTCTTGGCCAAAGGACCATGTTAGAAATTATGGTAAAACAAACTCAATAAGAATGCTACATAAAATTATTTTTCTATACACATTCAGCAGGTTGCATTATTATTAGAACTATTGTAGAAGCGTACCTATATATTTTGTTATATTGAACAAACATATAACATAGGTATTGTACCATATACTTATAAATTATTAATAATAATTTAGTGTCTTAAAAATGAAGGCGAAACCTCAGTATATACAATAAACTGTGATTGATCAGTACTTTCTAAGAGTGCAACAGAGAAATCTAATTTTTATAACAATGTATTAACTAGCGGTAAATTTCCGAATTCGTGAGAACAAAGCACAGAAGAATGATAGGCCGAAGCTCTCTTAAATTTTTACGCACAGTGCTATATTTGTAAGATATTCGTTAGGATCACTTGTGGTTGTGATCTGGTAAAATAAAATTCAGTATTGTGTACATTCGTGAAATTTTTCTTTAAAAATGGGAATTTTTATTTTTAAACGTCGCAATACTGTGCAGCACTGAACAGTAAGAATATAAAACTAGTGAGTTAACTGAAATAGCCTACTTAAACAGCAAATATTCATGTGAGACTAGAAAAATAATGTTTACTAATATAGAAGAATATTATTTACGGAACTGTATGAAAAATTCAACTATTTTACAAAAAATGTAAGAGCACCCCTAAAAAGTTTCGCTCTCTCCCAATTAACCCCTATCCTTTTAACCACATTTCTAGACAGTAGCTGTATATCACCAATAATCGCAGTAGGTATATCTTATCAAACTTATTGTACGCTTTATGTCATATTTGGCACGGCGTATGGATATAAATTTCCATCCTCAAAGGATAATAATATTCAATAAATCTCCTTGACGGGCCTTTATATTTCAGTCATGATGCGAGACGTTTTGTGTTATCCGTCTTGCGGCAGTTCGACACTAATATGGCGGGAATTTGCAATAAGGGCCTCTAGCCACACAACCAGAACAATGAGTTTTGTCAGTTGGTACACCTGTATAAGTGACAGTCGCGTTGCTCCATTTGTCATCATACTCCTCTATGTCAGAGCCGCTTTGATCTCGGATAGGATGTGGTGAGATACCGGAAGTCGGGTCAAACGTGCATGTGGCTTGGGAAACAAAGAACATGCCAATGCTGAGCCCTTTATTACACAAAATATTACAGTTTCAACAATTTACTGCAAAATATTTTAGAGACGAGGCGTAGGATTGTTATTTAGACATAATTTAATATAATTTCGTGGGACTTACTGAATACATTACAATTTATAAAGTAATATGCAAACTAAAAGGGTATTTTATACATTTCTGCACAAAGATTGATATCAACAAGATTTAAGATGCGGCAAAAAAGAAAATGTCGATTTTTAATTGGTTAAACTTTTCAAACACACTTTCAACCGACCCACAATTTATTAATAATATCATATTTAACGTTTCTTTCCCAATTTTAATTAGTTCTTTTAGTTTCTTTAGGTCTTTTTCTTTATGCACTATTTTTCTCTGTTTAAGTATTATTTCATAATATTATCAATAAATGTTTGATTAGTTATAAACGTAAAAAATAAAGTGGCGGAACGCCAGTGGCATAGCCAGAATTTTAGTTTGAGGAGGAGGAGGAGGCGAAGGAGGAGGGGGGATGAAAAAATCTGAGATCCGACTAGTTAGCGCCGTAGACAAATCGCTAAGTGCAAACTTTTTAAAAGTTTTTCACAATACTTGGTAATAAAAAAAATCAATTCAGGATATGGCTTCCTGATATTTTAATATTCGGCGCATTGAGTATTACTGTCTTGTTTCAGTGTTTTTCTTTCACATTATTTGTCTATATCTTGACGCTCGGGCACTTGTCCCGTCCCGTAACCGAATTTTTAGATGATATTTCTGGGATAAGCTGGAAAAAGCTGTTTGTCATCACTTTATGGAACTAGGCGTTTTATAGGAGTATTAACTCCTATAAAACGGCACAATATAATTTAATCCCTCAAGAAAAAATTTCCACTTTTATTCATTTATTACCTGGCAGAATGTGAACTATTATTACAGCTAGAGGACGAGATACACATTACTACTGAACAACTTTTTTAAATTAATCTCAGATATGTTGTTTCAAGTTTAAATCTAGACAGCCTTTGCAATGTTGCTAACAGCGTAATCTTGAATCAATATAAACTGTTCACCGATTAAGAGAACAAGTAGAACAACTTCCTCTCGAAGTATATCTTTAAATTCCGATGTGTATTTAGGGCTCTATCTTCTAGAAAGATTAGATAAAAGTAGTTTGTACTACAAGAGTGGATATGACGTCTATATTGCACTAAGAAGTAAGTCGAGCACGACGCCGTAGACAGAGTGCTCAAACTTTCGTGAGCAATATTAACAATCCACTCGAGTTGTACAGTATATTTTTCTACGACTCAAATTCCGAACTTTATACTAGAAATTTAAAAAAGTTATTTAATTTAGGCCTTCTAACTTGTCTTTTTAGTTGGCCGTGAACTTGTAAGAAATTAATAATAAAAAACAATTGAAGGAAAATGTATTTTGTTGGCAAATTCATGGACCAAATTACACTGTAACATATTTATTGATTTGGGTAATTTCTCATATTTACACAACATCACTTTGAATATTATCTATTTTTCTCACATTCGACCTTTTGCAGAATAACAAACAAAAAGCGATATATTATTAATAAAAATGAACAATTCATTTTTCTAAATCATAGCCAATTTGATTAATTATTGTTCCGCTATATCTGTAAAACTTGTTTCTTTTACTGTTCGCTATTATAAAGTTTTTCAAAATATTTAGCTATTTTATATACTAGCGACACTGTTAACATGAAAAGAGAAATGGCAATACTGTAGTAAAATGAAATAACATAACCTTAAAAAGTGGAATACTTAAATTTTTTCCAGAGATCTTATAATTTCCACTGTTATATCTGGTTTTATATACTTATCTTCGTTTTATACCATTTAAGAAAGGTATTTCTCTATATCTGTTGCGTATAATAAAAGTTTAAAGATATATTTGGGTTGGAGCCCCGTTATCGTAAGAACCCAATAACAGGCCAGTAAAGACGTTCAGTTTTTTTACTAAACTGCTGGACAATTCAAGCGGACCGAGCTAATTGTTAGGTGAACTTTGGAGTAAAATATTTTACGAACGAATAAAGCTATCGATGCGCGGTTTGCAAAATTTAGAAGAGAATTTAATTCTTAATATTGTCACGTGGGGAAGAATTAAAGGCGACAAGTCTCCATAACACCTACTTTATTATATAATATAAAACGACAGTTGAACGGTTACATAAAATTAGGTTTTACTTACAACATTATTAACTAGAGACGAGCTCTCTAGGGCAAAGGGCTGATGATTGGAACCGGACTCTGCGCTGCTACTGACCCAATATTACTTCTCTGGACCGAGTCGTATCTGCCCAAAAGGGTGTCGACCGAGTGGTTTCTAACCAAATGATCGGCTTGAATGGTGTTGACCAAACTGGTATCTTTTGCATAGTACCGGCCTGCTATTTATACCAATCAGTATCAATAAACTTAACCCAGTTATTGATTGGTAACAATATGCAAGCTCGGCAATATGCTAAGATAGCATCCTTGCAGTCTGCATGTTTTGATAACAAATAATTGGGTCAGTAGGTATATTTAATATTAACTTTTTAAATAATAAAATTGAATTTTGGATAAAAGAGGATATTCATATATGTCTATATATGACAATATGCACATTTTTTCCGATTTTTTTTTTACTTCTAACCTTTAACTGTCTACAGGGTTCAAAGAGAACTATGTTTTTTTTACCAAAGTTTCTAAGTACCGGATTTCCACAAAAATAATTTTAAATTATTTTGGATGGCATTTTCTTTATCTCCTATTTATAAAAAAACAAAATAAATTCTCAAATTTTTGATATCCCTCTTTGTTCATGAAATTTCGATTTTTTTCTCAACCCCTGTAAATTTCAGGTATTTTTGTCATTAGGCCTTACAATATTTTGTAAGAACGGGTTTTTGTAAGTGATTAAAACTTCTTAGGACCACTTCTTTTGCAACGAGTACATTTTAATTTCTTGCGTTTCGTCGCGACCAGTGGCGTACCGATAATCGGTTTTATTTTTATTTTTTTCATTTTATATGCCTTCATTTCCACACATCGTGTGTTTCGTGCCAAGATAACGTTGCAGTAGGTATCATGGTAACACCATTGTTAATTCAGGAGATGTCATTAAGTCACATCTTTATTTTTTAAAATGACACGATTGTCCCGAGCCGAATAAGCAAATGTTTTAAGATTGCTTAATGAAGGCCTGGCAGTTGAGGCTGTAGCCAATATGTATAATGTTGGGAAGGCCATAAAATGAAAAAAAAATAAAACCGATTATGGGTACGCCACTGGTTACGACGAAACGCAAGAAATTAAAATGTACTCGTTGCAAAAGAGGTGGTCCTAAGTTATAATCACTTACCAAAACCCGTTCTTACAAAACGTTGTAAGGCCTAATGACAAAAATACCTGAAATTTACAGGGGTTGAGAAAAAAATCGTAATTTCATGAACAAAGAGGGATATCAAAAATTTGAGAATAAATTTTGTTTTCTATAAATAGGAGATAAAGAAAATGCCATCCAAAATAATTTTAAAGTATTTTTGTGGAAATCCGGTACTTAGAAACTTTGGTAAAAAAAAACATAGTTCGTTTTGAACCCTGTAGACAGTTAAAGGTTAGAAGTAAAAAAAAATCGGAAAAAATGTGCATATTAAGAATTAAATTCTCTTCTAACTTTTGCAAACCGCGCATCGATAGCTTTATTCGTTCGTAAAATATTTTATTCCAAAGTTCACCTAACAATTAGCTCGGTCCGCTTGAATTGTCCAGCAGTTTACTTAACAATTTTTGCGTTAAATCTTATAGTAATTGGAGACTTTTCACTTTTGTGCTCAAATTTTTAGTTCGGTCGGAGATTTAATAGCTTCAGTTCATTTCGTGCCCTCTTTAGGAAAAATTGGCGGATGCATAGGCTTTGGGATAAATTGGATTCTTTTAATTCAAATAAAAAATAACAAATTTGATCTGGTAGATTTACATCTTTTTAAAGTATATTCTTAAACTAACTTTTGTAAAGTGGTATAAAATGAAGCGTAAAATTTACAACTGGTAAATGTGGTTTCTTTGTAATTGACCACTGTGATGGGTCAGTTTTATATCCGTTCAGTTAACCGCAATAGCCCACTCATCCAATCAATTTAGTCAAGCATGAAAGTTTATTAAGAAATGATTAAACAAACAAAAGAAAACTTAAAACAAAAAATACACCTTCATTCACCCCGATACAATATCGCCTTATCCAACATGTCCCCGTTAAATCATTAAAAATATACATTTTGTTTAGTTTAAAATAAAGTCAAATGGATCATATTTGAACAAAAGCATATTTAAAAATTCGCCTTAAAAATTGAACACACGAAGCATTTTCAAATAAATTTTCTTCCATCTTAAAAGACCTTCTCAACCTTAAAATAACTATTCAAGTTATCGCTTCGGGAAATTCGCAGCAGTTGAAATAATCGCAAATCCGCTTAAAATAATTTAAGCGTCTTATGAAACTTGGTTTATGCCTGCGATGGATTTATTTTCGAGAAATCCCCACAAATCTTTCAATACACCCGGACTTGCAGCATTTTATAAACGAAAATAAAGACAATTTATGAGTAACGGAAAACCAGTTGGAGACGTGTCAAAAATTTTAACGACTTAAATAGTTATTTGCTTGGCTGGTGACGATGACGCTTTGTGCATTTTTTGTAAGAGATACTAAGGATATAGCTGTTAAGTTTACAATAGCAAATGCACTTTTTCTTTAAACTGATCCTGAATTGTCAAGATTGCTATTATTTAAATATACCGAAGTAGGACATTTGAGAAGCTAATAAACTTTTTTCCTACGACCACCTATGAAAAAAAGAAAAAAAGCACGGTTAACCTGGCTCGAAAGCGCCGAATATCACACGCGTGTTGAAAGAAAATATTTCAACTTTAGAGTGGTAATACAAGGCACACTATTTAATTAAAACATATGATGTCAATTTGACAGACCACCCCTATTTATTAAAAAGAACAAATTTCAGAAATCAGTAATTCTAAAGTGTTTTAACTTATTTTTTGAGTGATTTAGAATAAGAGTGTGAAAATACGCCATGTGAAATTATAAAAAATGTTAATAAAAGAAAAAACAAGTCGCGCTGAAGAAAATGTCATATATTTAAACAACAAATGTTAATTGGTAGCCATGGAAGCCATAGCGTAGACACTAAAGCTCTGGTCTACAGAACGGGAGGTCATAGGTTTAAATCCCATCAGGAGTATTTGACTTTTTTTTATAAAAACATTAAATAATTTATAGAATTATTTTAAATTGAAATCTTCCTTATTGGGTGGATTTTTTAAATTTTGGTTTAATGTACTATATTTCCTTGAAATTTAAAATTTTTCATTCTGGTTAATCTAGAAGTCAATTCAGGATTAGTTTTTCCTATGATATTTAGAAAATATGAAAAAATGAAAAAGTTAAACTACCAATAAAGGAAAAGCCTATTGACAAACTATATCAAACCAGATATTAAGTGGAACATAATCCTAGGTATGCTAACTTCAACTCTAGATTTGAATTTTTTTTTTCAACTCTAGAGTTGAAATATTTTTTTTACAAATCAAAGGCTTTTTTAATAATTCTTTGTGGTCGTAGGAAAAATAGTGTACATTACTCGTGTAAAAGTGATTATTCTAAAACTCGGAGAACTTCCGCACTCGGCTGACGCCTCGTGCTAAATATCTCCTCGTTTGAAAAGTATCACTTTCATCACTATGTAATATACTATTTTTCCACTCCCACATGTTAATTTGCTGTTTACTTTACACTTAAGTGGCTATTATAGTTAACTGTATGGAAAAATTTCACAACAGTGCTGCACAATGTTGCAACCTTTAAAAATAAAATTTCCAATTTTGAAAAATTCCATGAATGCACACAATACAAAACAGTATTTTTTAGCAGATCACAATCACAAGGGATCCCAAAGAATATCCTACGAATGTGCGTAAAAATTTCCCTTTTCCCTTTGAAGACAACCCCGACCTATCATTCTTTTGTGCTTTGTTATAACATTGTTATAAAAATAATATTTCTCTGTGGCATTCTTAAAGGTACTGACCAATCAAAGTTTATTATATTTACTGAGGATCCGCCTTCTTTTTCAAGATACTAAATTATATAATTTATATGTATAAGTTAATATTTAGTGATGGCTCCATTTCGCCCTAAAATTTCATTTAGTCTATTAGGAATGGAGGAATAAAGGTTTCTTATCAAATCTTGGCTATCACTGAGTTAATCCCATGTTTCTTGTAAAAAACTTATTAGCTCGTTTTTGTTGGCTGGTCTGAAGTTTACCTCGTAAATTTTTTTGGTCAATATACCCCACACATTCTCCATTATATTTATGTCGGGACTTTTTGAAGGCCACAATAGAGTTTCTATATTGTTCTGTTGATACCATTCTTTCACCATTCCTGCGTTGTGAACTGGGCAGTTGTCTTGTTGAAGTATGAAATTATGAGTAGGAAAATGTTCTAAAACACTAGGCAGCATAACATTTTCCAAAATGTTTCTGTAACTGAGCGCTGTAAACCTTTCTTCAATTACCCAGCAAACTCCCAGACCTTGATAGCTGAGCCAAGCCCACACATTTACTGAAAATCTTCCAGATCCCTCCGAGTTATTGGTGTATTTTTCATCAAATCTAGTTCCGCGAGGTCTATATACTCTAATGTGGCCATTGAATGACGATAGGAAAACTTTCTCATCAGTAAAGATTACCCTGTTCCAATCTTTCCGCAAGATATTATTAAGTGCTAAGATAATTCTAGCTTGTTTATGTTCTTGCCTTAAAATAGTTTTTTTTTACAGCAACATAATTTTTTAAGGGTGATTTATTTATTCTTCGACATGCTGTGGATCTTGAGGCTGGAAAATCTGTTTCTGCCATAGCTTTTACCGCTACCGTAAATGGATTTTCTTCTAAAAAATGCACGAGAGTGTTATCTTCTTCTTGGGTCGTAGCCCTTGGCCTTCCCGTCGGCTTTTTATTATCTAATGTTCCATGTATCTCCCATCGATGTTTTATTTTCTGAACTGTGTTTTTATTTACATGCATTACTTGTGCGACGTCTCTCACAGGCATACCATCTTGCACATAGGCAATAACTTGTGCCTTTTGAACTGTGTTCAGCTGTGGCATTTTATTTGTCTCAAAATCACGTTAAATAAGTTGACACAAAATAACGGATGTCTCCCTGACACTGACTGTCAGTCATTGTCAGGGAGACATCTGATGACGATTTCGAAGACCAGTTTACATTATACTAAAACATGTGTATTATAGATTTATGAACACAAGTGTACAATATGTTATTAATTTATATGACAAAGTTTATACTCATCCATAATAGATTTATCAATAATGCAACCTGGTGAATGTGCATAGTAAATTAATTTCATAAAGTATTATTATTGAGTTGGTTTTACCATAATTTCTTAAATAATTCTGTAGTCAAGACGGTAGAGCGTTGACCTTCAGATCCAATGGTGGTGAGTTCGAGCCCGTCAGCACGCAAACTTTTTTTTAACATTTTTCATAAGAAAAGAAGGTTTTTTAGCGGCAGGCGGACAAAATAGTGAATCTATCTTTTGCATTGAGTACACAGGGACGCCAAATGCAATGGGTTCCCTGGGGCACAGGTAGACAATGACAGGCTGTTTCGTACGTATTAGAACTCATCAGAAAGCCTACTACTTTATTTTTCATACGGTTCGTAAGTTTAGTCGTAGAAAAAATGTACTGTTTAACTCGAGTGGATTGTCTATATCGCACTCGAAATTTTTTATTTACTTCCTCGTGAGATATAGACATCATATCCAATCTTGTTTTACAAACTAGTATTCTACTCCCAAGTGGATATTTATTTTCTCTTTATACTAAAGAGATTGGATAAGTGGGCTATTCCGGTTAACTAAACGGATATAATTTCATATTCATCCTAGTTACGATATAAAACTGACCAATCACCATGGTCAATTACAGAGAACCCAAATCTATAATACAGCGTTTCTTATAACATAGTTTTCTTTGGTTTAAATTATGTCGTTGTCAGATGATGATATCCGCGATTCGTACTTTTATTTCAAATATACCAGGTCCAACAACGAAGGGGGACGGAAGCTTAAATCATTATCGATGAACTTATCAAAAATACTAAATGAGCATAAGGTATGGACGCAGAGGCGGATTATAGTACAAGCCGAACAAGCCTAGGCTTGTAGCGCCAAATCTGAAAGGGGCGCCACATTTTCCAGCGTTAAGACCCCAAGAGAGACTAAGATAACCAAACAAGATAAGAAACTAAGCGATTTCAACTGTGGTTAGAAAAAAACGGCGTTTGATTAACCAGTTAATTTTTAGCTAACACCACACGCCATGTATATTATTCTGTAATAATTATTGTAGCTTATTTTCCCAGACTAAAACGCTTTGCATCGCGACATAGGAATCTCTTTGGCAGCGGGTGGCCCAGTGGCTACGCTAGGGGGGCTAGAGGTGGTCCGGGCCACCACAAAAGTTTTTTCGGACCCCCTAAATAAATTTTTGTAATATACAAAGTCAATTCTTGTGCTTTATTAACGAACCTATTTTGCCCCCCTCCCCCAAATTCCTAGCCCCTTCCTAGCTACCCCTGTATCAAAAAGCTGGCGTCGCTACTGGGGCAACCGCGAACGTGCAGCGCAAGTGTGAATGTATTCGTTTAAAAATAACAGGCAGTGGCGGATTTAGGGCCTCACCCTAGAGCTCTAACGAAACTATATAATATTTGTAGTTCTATAAAAAAAAATCTATTTTTTTGTTTTTCTTAACTTTTATTATTTGTATGTATAAGTGCCTTTAGCAACATCACTTCTCTGCCAAGCAGGTGTGCAACCTTTCAAATTTCGAATTAAGCTCCCCAAATCCCTACTGAAAGTTGACACAATAATTTTTTTGGCGATAGCGGTTGAAACTCACAGATTAAGAGTTTTTTAAAGTCTGGCATATTGCCGCAGACTAAGCTTTACGGTTATTTGGCACCCAACAAATTTTCGCCTGCAGTGCAAAAAAGCGCCTTCGGCGAAATTCCCTTTCGTGTTTGAAAATGCTATATATTTAAAACGTCAATATCTCAAAAACAATTGAATTTAGACATATGACTTTCATACAAAATTTACGTGGAGTTTTATAGGGAATTAGAAAATAAGATAATATTTAGGGTGTTCTTTTTAAAAAAAGTTTAGTCCGCCGCACTTTTTTGAGCCACCCTGTAAAATGTAATATATTTTTAAAATATGCCATTTTTACGTCCCTACCTCGAGCTGGTTTAGTATTTTTGATAAGTTCCTTGATAATTCTTTAATCTTCTGTCCCTGCTTCGTTGGCGGACCCGCTAGAATAAAACATATTCGGAAAAATTCTGGTTTTATTTATTTATTTTATTTATTAATTTATTAACAGGCATGGCCCAATTTCACAAATAAAGTGGTAATTTTAATTCTAATGCAGAATAAAATATTCAAAACATTTAAATGTTTAGGTAAAAAATAATAATAAAAAAACATAAATAAAGAGGCTTGTGATGAAATTAGAGAATTCAAATTATAGTATGCAGTTGTTGGTCTGGCTGACCTTGATATAAAAGTACCTATTTTGGCCATAGTTAGTTCTGTAAGGAGGTATCCTCAAGCGTGTTTTCTTTGAAGGCACATGCAACCCTATTTTATTAAGCAAAAGAGGACAGTTATTTATTATGTATCAAGCTGTAGAGCATTTTAAGGTCTTTTAGTTTCCTGCGTTGTTCAAGCATATTTATAATAATAATAATAATAATAATAATAATAATAATAATAATATGTATATATTTATCTGGATGTTAGATTCCAGCTGATAATACGTTAGTTGTAGGGTATTAAAGTTTGAAGGCCCTGTATTTTAGAAATGTATGTTGAACCCTCTCTACATTCTGAATATGTACAGGGTGTCCCAAATTCGAGCCTCATCATGGGGATTTCGGAAACTATAAGAGATACAGCATCGGTCAAATGGTGGCAAAGTTGCGGAATTTTGTGCCCAGTCATATCGTAACAAAAATTTTAGCTTTCTTTTTTAGTTTTAGAAATATTTGAAAAAAACTAAAATATTGAGATTTTGTTTTTTTAAATTGGCCGACTTATTTTATCCGCTATAAAAAAACAAACACAACATTGTTAAGGCAACTTTTTATGCTCCATATCGTGGTGTTTTTAGAATTTCGTTGCAACGTTTCGTTTTTGTGGCACCATGATCAACTTAAATTTTTTAAATACGGACCTGTATTTTTTATTTAATTTTTTGAAATCTTTCTAAGCCCTGAATTCAAACATGTATCACACTTAATTATATCAAGACGTTTTGATGTCATCATTTCATCATCTGCAATGTGATAATTGTTTTTAACTAAATACGGCCCTGGTGTTAGTTACCTAATTATTTTTACCAAATAGATCCGGAATTTATTAGTTATAGAATTAATTTACTTACTACATAACGTAATATTTCAATTTTTATATAACAAACTATAAAATAAAACTTAACAAAACAAAGGTGGCTAAGACACGAACTTTATGAAATCATGTGACAGCCAAATGAAAAAGTGGATTTATTCTACGTACGACATAGACTCTTAAGACGCCTTACATAATATTTTTGTTTAATTTGTTTTAATCACAAGAGGATAGAATATGAATAATATATTATAAAGGAAATAAATAAAAAAGAAAATACTAGCAACAGAACCAAAAAGTTAAAACTGATTTATATTAAGTGTTCAAACAAGTGTCCTCCCTCTCAAATGCATTTTTGGGTAAGCCTCCGTAATTTAAATATCGCCCGTTGTATAACCCTTGCAGGGATTGCTCTGACTTCTCGGATTAAATTACGTCGTAACGTAAAACAACAATATCGCGTGGCGTGTCACGGTACAGACGATTTTTTAGGTAACCCCAAAGAAAATAATCCAATGGATTTAAATCAGGACTTCTTGCTGGCCATAGTATAAATCCACGATTGCCAATCCATTTATTCGGAAAAATTTGGTTTAGTAACTCGGTTACTTCTCTTCCATTATGAGGCGGAGCGCCATCTTGCTGCCACCATAAGTATCTTAATACCTCCAAAGGCTCGACATCTAATGCGTCAAAAAATATTATTGTTTATTAATTCTATATACCTTCGAGATGTGAGGTTGCCTTCATAAATAAAGGGTCCTATAATTTTATTGTTCCACATTCCAACCCATACATTAAAAGAAAGTCGTCCTTGAGGTCTTACTTCCTGATTTACTCTGGGATTTTCCACAGACCAGTAATGTTCATTATGCCTATTAAATAATCCATTTGTTGTAAAATTACATTCATCAGTCCAAATGACTTTATTTTTTTTTATTCATTGAGTTTCAAGCTAAGCCAATTTCAAAATTCAAGTTTTCTTTCTGAATCACCAGGTCTAAGCGTTTGACTTATATGAATTTTGTATCCATGAGAATTTAAGGTTCTCCAGATTCTCATCCTCGGCTTTTCTAGTTCGTTGTAGAAATATATAGTTGAGGCACGAGGGACATCATTAACCTTAAATAAAATGTTCTAAATAGGTAAGTTTGGTAATTTTTTAAAATAAATTAAAATTTACCGAATTGCAAATATTTTGTTATTCTTCCGGTTCCATACGTGTTCCATATTTGACTCTTGGTTTATTAAGACTACCATACTCGGCTAAATTTCTATCAAGCGTAGCAAAGTAACTATAATGAGGCTGTAATCGTTCAGGATACTCCTGTAAATAACGCTCACAAAAAATTTGTGAATTCCTATTGGAAGAATAATAAACTCGTAACATGTCGCGTTTTTCTAAAGCAGAAAACATAATTTTGCTGAAATATTCAACATAAATGGCGACTACAATAATTGTCAACATTATTAAGCCAAACAATCAAGTAAGCATAAAGTTCGCGTCTTAGCCACCTTTGTTTTGTTTAGTTTTATTTTATAGTTTGTTATATAAAAATTGAAATATTACGTTATGTAGTAAGTAACTTAATTCTATAACTAATAAATTCCGGATCTATTTGGTAAAAATAATTAGGTAACTAACACCAGGGCCGTATTTAGTTAAAAACAATTATCACATTGCAGATGATGAAATGATGCCATCAAAACGTCTTGATATAATTAAGTGTGATACATGGTTGAATTCAGGGTTTAGAAAGATTTCAAAAAATAAAATAAAAAATACAGGTCCGTATTTAAAAAATTAAAGTTGATCATGGTGCCACAAAAACGAAACGTTGCAACGAAATTCTAAAAACACAACGATATGGAGCAAGAAAAGTTGCCTTAACAATGTTGTGTTTGTTTTTTTATAGCGGATAAAATAAGTCGGCCAATTTAAAAAAACAAAATCTCAATATTTTAGTTTTTTTCAAATATTTCTAAAACTAAAAAAGAAAGCTAAAATATTTTTTTACGATATGACTGGCACAAAATTCCGCAACTTTGCCACTATTTGACCGATGCTGTATCTCTTATAGTTTCCGAGATCCCCATGATGAGGCTCGAATTTGGGACACCCTGTACATTATAGCAAAGATCCCAGAAACAGGAGCAGTAGTCGAGATGAAGTTCTTATTTTAAAATAAATAAAGAAAAATAGTGTTTCAGTATTGCAAATAAGTTTAATGATAATGTGTAATCTAATTTTATAAATATATTGGAAATAATCAGTTGGAACCCAATACATAGCATAAATAAATTAAACATGGTATGTGGGTTTGTAAAGTGGACAATATGCATGAGCAAAACAAGATAATCACGTATCATTTATATGCAACAGTTTGAAATTACGCGACTGTTAATCAATATAGTTAAATAGAGTTTCAATTCTCATTTGTACTGACTAAAGGCACATTATTCTAATTAGAACGATTTCAATTTAAAATAATTAAAGCATATTTGAAAATTAAAAATGGGGCTCTATTTGATAGCCGAATAGACCACTTAAAAAAAATTGGTGGTATTTTTATTGTGATCTTAAATCGCTAAAATTTAATTTTTACTGCGAAAATACAACTTAGTCTGGGCTTGTAGCCGGCACAAATCTCAAATGACGCCACTTAATTCAAAAATAATTCGTACAGGAAAAATAAATGGAACAGAAATAAAATTGTATATTATTTCATATCAGTTCTTATAAGGGAGGCATTTAATCTACAATTCCCAATAATCACGGTATATCCAACATACTTTTTTTTTAATGTAAAATTGTATTTATAAAAATATTTTCTGGTTTCCTATAAAATTCCATGTATATTTTGTAAAAATTGTCATATGTTGAAATTTATTTGGTTCTCAGATATTGTTTTTTTATGGTTTAACATTTTAACCCTTTCAGCAGCTGCGTACACTACAGTGTACTCAAATTTACATGAGGCTAGATTGAATATACGGTAATTCTTACCCATTTAATGCTTATGTACACTGTAGTGCACACATAATATTTCATTTTTTGTATATGGCGCCATCTAGGTGACACTAGATAAATAAGTGCAACGGCCGATAGGTGCATAAAGCACGTGTACAGCAGTTGTACTGGTCACATGTGATAAAATAATCGTTTGCAGGTCGATTGTTTGTTATTGTTGGTTTGTGATTTTATAGTGTGCAAATAATAGTATATTGTTGCTGTTTTTAGTCGCATATCAACAAAATTGCATTTATTTTGTGAAATAACTGAAGAAATATCGTTGTACACCGTAGTGTACATTGCGTTTAAAAGGAATTTCATTCTTCTTGTTTACTCATGCTATTGATTTGGCTTGTTCAAATGCTTGGCTTGAATATAGGCAAAAGGCAGTAACACTCAATATTCCAAAAAAACATATTTTGGATTTACTTCATTTTCGGGCCTATGTAGCCGAAGTACTTATCAAATCACAAAAACATCCTGTAAAAAAAGAGGACGACCTTCATCAACACCTTTAATGCCTCAACCAGGACCATCTGGAGCTAAGCGCCCCCGAGTAAAAAAGGATCCTCTAAAGGAGGTTCGGTTCGATAACATCGGTCATCTTCCCGAAGTCGATGAAAAATCGTTTGCATCCCGATGCAAATTTCCAGACTGCGGAAAAAGAACCCATTTTTTTTTGCCAGAAATGTTCGCTACATTTATGCATAACAAAATCGCATAATTGTTTTTTATTATATCATAAACAGTAAAAGTTGTCATAATAAAGAATCTATTTATTTCTGATTATTTTGTTTTATTATTTTTAGTTGAATGGAAATGTACACTATAGTGTACAACCCTTATCTCACTTGTGGAAAAGGGTTTAAAAATAAACAAACATTTTTCGGTCCTATTTAGACCCTTAAAACCAGATTCCACTAAAAAAAATTTTTTTTTTGTACAAGACAAAAATTAGCCACTGAAAGGGTTAATTGTTCTCCTTGGATAGATAATAAAAAGGTAAGATAGAGAGGTGAAAACAATTTTTCTCTAAGATGCGCTGTATCAATGCTACAGCTTGTAAAAATCTGAAAATGCCATATTTTAAATGTCAATATCTCAAAAACAATTTAATTTAGATATACGACATGTTAAACAGCATATACGTGGAATTTTATAGGGAATTAAAACATAATTCAATAAATAGGGTTATCTATTAAAAAAAAGTATGTTGGATATGCCCTGACTATTTGGGAACCCTGTATAATTTAAAATAATTTTAAATTGTATATAATTCTGTTTTTAAAAAATATTATCAAGTTGAGTAGTTTAGATGCTATGAAATTCTGCGTTGAGAGCGGATCACCCTATATGCATATAATATATATCTTAATATATTATATAGACCTATTTTATGTCAGAATGTTTTGAATTATTATTATATTAACAATAAGGGAATAGTCGATTCTGTAACGAGGTTGGAATGAAAATTTGATCCGAGTGGAACGTGAGGAACCACGAGTATCGAATTTTTATTCTAACCGAGTAGCAGACTATATTTTCTCCACGACCAAAAATACTATTCGCAATAGAAAAGAAGGTTTTTTTAGCGGCAGGCGGATAAAGTAGTGCATCTATCTGCCGCTAAAAAAACCTTCTTTTCTATTTACTTATACGGATACTAAACTCTACTACTTTATTTTAAAAACACGGCATTGTATTACGGGTTGGCAGCGCCCAGTGGGTATACTGAAGCGCGAACTTATTTGAATCTACAAATCGACGACTATCTTTTGCATTGATTTGATTTCTATAGATGGCGTTACTGGGTTTTCACTGCGTTTTTATTTCTTAAAAATGCCTTGAAAGCATAGTCTCGCTGTGCTGCGGGTCGCTTACAGGTTATGACTTTCTGATGAGTTCTAATAAGAACGAAACAGCCTGTCATTGTCTACCTGTGCCCCAGGGAACCCATTGCATTTGGCGTCCCTGTGTACTCAATGCAAAAGATAGATGCACTACTTTGACCGCCTGCCGCTAAAAAAAAACCTTCTTTTCTATTTACTGACACGGACACTAAACTCTACTACTTTATTTTAAAAACACGGCACTATTCGCAATATTTGTAATTTCAGGTGGAGTATTATTCAGTTCCATATCTGATTCATCCGATTTTTTACTCATATTTTGACTTGCACTAAAATTGGTCTGCTGACATTGACAGTTTCGAAATTCATGGCAACCTATGTCGTTTAGATGAATTAGAATATTCATTCCGTATCTTGTTATGGAATGAAAATACACGCAAAACGCATAAGAAGCAAGTGTTTCAGAATAAATATTCCAACTCAAGAGCGAGAATTTTTACATTCTATTATCAAAAATTATTTTGGAATTATTGCATTCAGTAATGGTCGTGGAGAAATTAAAGTTACCTATCAAGTTTAGGTTTATTATGAGTTTTGTGTAAAACGCATACATATTTCACTTATTACAGAATATTTTTTTTTGTTTTTTACATTTTTTGATTAACATAAAACTGAAACTTTGAAAAATTTTAAATTGTTTTAGGACAGACAGTTTTGTAAACGATTATTTTATGATAGAGAGCTCAAGAGTATTACATATTTGAAATACTTTTAGGGTCGCATGCCTTTCCCCCTCCTTATTTTCCCAAAAAAAATATTGCGACTTCGACGGTCTGCTATAGACTTGCGTCTTCGGCGCCTCGGCGACCTTTTGCATCAGGAGTCAAATACTCTAGCTACAGACTGCATATGAAACCATCGCGTGCGATTAATATCTTAATATTTCACCTAACACGTAAATTTACCCTTAACAACTATACGGAAATGTATAGAAAAGCAGACTATTAGTAAGTAATATGTATATCTAAATCAAAAATAGACGCACAAATTATACTGCCATGGCGGTATGGGAGGCACGTTTGTTCTTTTTAGGTTTTTCAATTTATTTGGATGACATCAATCACTCCAAAATAAACAATTTTTATTGAGACTCAGATATCTTTAATTCGAAATTTTGGGAAAAAAATAATTGAATAATAGTATTTGCACCGGGTGGTCAACTAAGAATGACCACCGGCCATATCTCAGAAACTAGTAATCGTACAGCATCCGGGTAAATTTTTTTATGACAAAAGTGCCCAAGAGAAAATGCTGGAAATTATTTTTAAGTTCCGCATTTTGCCGCAAGAGGGCGTAATTGAAAAGTAAATTTTAAAATTTTACATATCTCCGAAAATTCCACATTAAGGTATATCTTTGATAACACCATTTAAAAGCTTGGACAAATATGCATCATTTTGGTCTTATGCTCATTGGCGTATTAACTTTAATAAGAGGGGGGGGGGGAAGCTGTTGAAAGTGTAATCAGTAAAATCGCTGTAACTTTTAAAAATATTAAAACCGCAGCTCGATATCTCCGTTCGTTTCAGCGTTATCGCCAATAGAATAATTTTTAAAACTAAGCGATTATATATTTTTTAGAAAAAAAAAGTGGTATGCCACTGATATTTTTCCATGTGGATATTATTTCTGATGGTCAATTCTGCATAAAAATGGTCTCTTGCGTTTTTCTCCCCAGGCACACCGTTCTTAATTAAAATAATTAAATTAAATTAGCTTCATGCATGCTTATTAAGTGAAGGTGATCATTTTTACCTATTTTTATAAAACAAAATTTTGCATTATCAATGTTAATAATAATAGTAGAGCTAATTTAATTTAATTGTTTTAATTAAGAACGGTGTGCCTGAGGAGAAAAACGCTAGAGACCATTTTTATGCAGAATTGACCAGGCTAATCAGAAATAATATCCACATGGAAAAATATCAGTGGCGTACCACTTTTTTTCTAAAAAATATATAATCGCTTAGTTTTAAAAATTATTCTATTGGCGATAACGCTGAAACGAACGGAGATATCGAGCTGCGGTGTTTATCTTTTTTCTAGCAACTTTCATCTACTTTTCGATTATGGTATCATAATTATACTGTATGATTTATTTTTTCGGAGTAAAATCAAAAAATGTGTTATTATTGCTAATTGCACCCTCTAGCATTTTTTTAGGAACTATTATGGACAACTAAATACGATTGGTGAAAGTGCATACATTTTTCTTCCAAACAGTTTTTAGTTTGCTAAAATCGGATAAGTCGTTTAAAAGTTACAGCGATTTTACTGATTACACTTTCAACACCCGTCTTATTACAGTCGGTACGCCAATGAGCATAAGACCAAAATGATGCATAATTGTCCAAGCTTTTTAATGGTGTTATCAATTAATTAATGTGAAATTTTCGGAGATATATAAAATTTTAAAATTTACTTTTCAATTACGCCCTAAAATGCGGAACTTAGAAATAATTTCCAGCATTTTCTCTTGGACACTTTTGTCATATAAAAATTTACCCGGATGCTGTACGATTACTAGTATCTGAGATATGGTCGGCGGTCATTCTTAGTTGACCACCCGGTACATGTACAATTTACATACAAAATTTTATCATTACCCGTCAAGTAGTTTTTGAATTTTTTAATCAACATACAGACAAACTAACAGAGAGATAGATAGACAGGCACACAACACTTTCCCTGTGGAGGAAAGTAATACAATTTTTGAAGTTAATTTGTGTTCACCAGAGATCGACGCAATCTACTACCTACTTTTCCACTATCTTATCCATTTTAATTCTATTTTTCTGAAAGATTTTGAATATACAGGGTGATTCCTAAGTTGATACTTCTTTTTTAGCTGTGTATAAAAGGCATTAAAATAAACAACATTTTCAAAACACTTAAAAATAGGCAAGATACAGAAGTAAAAAATCTAAGGGCGGGCCTGCTCATCAACACTTAGCTTGCTATACTTTATGTTTTTTGTCTTATTAGTCATGCAATTTACGGGTCGGTGGTCAGTTATTTGGCTATTCGCTGCGGTGTGTTTTTCTGAAGCTAATGAAGTTAATTTTAAATTGGTGACACGTAAAAATGGTAAAGTTTGAAAACAATGAACTAGTAGATATGGTGCTAATTTACGGTGAGTGTCGTCAAAGTGCGGCTGCTGCTTCAAAATTATATTTAAGTTAGGCAGGATCGTATTTGACCGTATAGTGTAATAAATGAATGTAAGTACCATTGCGCCCAAAAAAAACTGGGATAGCAAAATTGTTGTTGTAGAGTAGCTCCTTGACTATAAGGAATATGTAAAATCTATTGAGGAAAGGTTATCATTGTTGTTATAATAGTTGTCATGGAAGTGAAAAGGTTTAACAACAATATCACATTTTTAGAAATACGAGAAAAAATGAAAATACGCATATTGTGTTTTAAAATGTAACAAAAATAAAACAAAATTTTTTATTAATATGTTCCAATAAATTTTAATTTTAATCATATTTAAACCCTAATATAATAACATGTTTTTAATATTTGGTAGTTGCACCATTATTATCGATTAATGCTTGTAAACGTCGTGGCATACTTAACTCTAGGTTTCTCGTATACTCTTGCTTTATTGCATCCCATGCTTGCATTATCCTTTGGCTTAATTCATCCCGAGTTCTAGGCTGGAAGTTGTGTTGTTTTTTTTGTCATCTCACCCCAAACGTTTTCAATTGGGTTGATATCCGGACTTTTCGAGGGCCATGGCAGAACACGAATTTGATTTTCTTCTACATAATTTTGAACCATGCGGGCTTTATGTATAGGAGCATTATCTTGTTGAAATATAAAACCTTGGCCATATACTGCGTCGACAGATGGTATCATTCATAAAAGCGTCCACTTTGATTAGTCTTATTTGCATATCTTCCATCGTATCCCGTGATAGAATTTATTATTTTAAGTGGGAATAAAACGATTAATTTTTAAAAGAGTTAAAAATTAATCGTTTTATTCCCACTTAAAATAATAAATTCTATCAGGTTATGGGCCCAGACAATGCTAAAAGTGCGCGGAACTCGCGAAAGTAATCGAGTGCGTATTTAAAAGTAAAAAAACAGTAAAAATCGTTAAAATAAAATAAAATTGTTGGTAGTCTAAAAGTGGAATTGGATACTGACAGGTAGTCGCAACAATAAAAAAATTTTTGGACTTGAGAATTAAAAAATGGCGTCAGTGGACGATGTAAACATAATAGAAAAACTAATAAACAGTGAAACCTTCCTACTATGGGATTTTCAAATTAATGTGTTATTTAAAGCGAACGGTTTCTATGAAATTGTAAGTGGGAAAAGAAAATATGAGGAACAGACCAAAGAAGAAGATAAAAACGATTGGAACAAAAAAGATGCCAAGGCTCAGAAGATAATAATAACATCCATCGATAGAAAACTTATGATACACTTGCTAAGTTGCAAAACATCTAAGGAGATGTATGAAAGGCTGTGTTCAATTTTTAAAAAGGATACTGAACAACAAAAATGCAGTATTCTTCAAGAATTTTTTAACTTTAGCTATGAAAAAAATACAGACATGTCAGTTATAATAAGTAAGTTAGAAAACCTTGCTTATAGGCTTAGAAGCCTTAATCAGATTATTGACGATGAAATGCTTATGTGTAAAATCTTAACAACATTGCCAGAAAGCTTTAAACACTTCTCTACAGCATGGGAGTCGACCAATAAAGATGAAAGAACATTAACGAACTTAATTTCTAGAATATTGGCCGAAGAAGCCAGAATGAAATGTAATGATCAAGAAGATAGGGTGACTTTTAAGGCAACAGAGTGCGTAAAGGAACTTATGTACATTAAAGCATTAATTCAAGAACTAGTGAATTGTGACATACCAATAACTTTGCATATTGACAATCAAAGTGCGCTTCAGCTCATTAAAAATGGACAATTTAACCGGAGAAGCAAGCACATAGACGTAAGGTATCATTTCATTAATGAAAAAGTGCATGATGGGACTGTAAAAATAAAATATTGTTCTACGGAAGAACAAATCGCAGACATTTTTACTAAACCATTAGGACATATAAAGTTTGAAAAATTTAAAAATATGTTGTGTGATTAATAATAACCAATACTTTTATTGTTCTTAATAGGCTAATAATATAAAGCTAATAATTATTAGGAGAAGGTGTTGAGAATAGTAATAATTATTCTCAACATCCCGTACCAAAAGACCTATAAACGCGGATTTTTCCATTATTGCATAATTGAAAGATTTTTTCATCGGAAAATATTACGGTTTCCCATATGTTATCTTGATTTATATATTCATAAGCAAATTCTACTTTTCTCTGTTTGTTTGCTTCGGTCAAAAATATTTTATTGGCTGCACAACAACTTTTTATATCTGAACTACGAATTCTTCTCCGCGCTGTATTAGCCGAACCAGGAAAATGTATTTCCTCTTTAGCTTTTATTGCTATTTCGAAGGGATGATCTTTTAGAAAATTGATTAATTCTATATCTTGGCCGTCATTCGAAATTTTGGGGCGACTAGAACCTGCTTCATTTACAATACTTCAATATTCTGCAATTTTGTGCTTAGCCAACAACACGGTATTTTTTCTAATCGCTAATTTATCTGCGATGTTTTTTATTTGATGCCCATCTCTCAATCGAGTGTAAATGATCGCTTTTTGCTCGGTGGTTAACGATTTCAAAAAATATTTCTTTTGACACGTCACTGTCAGTCACAAAATTAAATTAAATTGTCAACTTCAAAAAAAAAAGCTAATAAGTAGTCTGGGAGATTAAACTACATTTTGCTGTCCCAGTTTTTTTTGGGCGCAATGGTACCTTATTTTTTAGAGTTTTGAGAACAGGTATTTGAAAATGTTGTTTATTTTAATGCCTTCTATATATACACAGCTAAAAAAGAAGTATCAACTAAGGAATCACCCTGTACTATTCTCAGTGAATGATTACCCGTGAGTTATAACTTATACGTCATTACAATCGTACGAGTCGACACAAGGAAATATGACCAAAACAAAGTCCAATTTCATAAATATTATAGTATATATTTATATCAGTTATAACGTTCTCCGACGTCTTCCGATTTCCAATTTCCATCTGTCTCGGTCATTTCACAAATATTTTCTCTCTCTCTTTCTTTTTCTCTCTTACTTCTTCTCTTCTCTCCAGCTTTTTCTTGGTCTTCCTGGTCTTCTCGTGTCCCTTGGTTGCCAGTCTAATATTTGTTTTGGCAGTCTATTCTCCGGCATTCGCTGCACATGTCCAAACCATATCAGTTGTTTCTCTCTAATATTATCAGTTATTGTATTTGTTATTCCCATTATTTCTCTCACTCGCTCATTTGTGATTCTATTCCTTCTTGAAATACCAGCTACTCTTCTCCAGTAATCCATTTCAGTAGCTCTTAGTGATTATTCTGCTCTGTCTTTAAGTGGCCATACTTCGAAACTGTAAGTTATTATACTTTTAACGATAGTATTATAAATTATTTTTTTATTTTCCTTGTTGATATGCTTATCCCATAAGATGCTGTTCAGTAAGGTGATAGCCCTTCTTCCTAGGTTATTCCGTTCTTTAATTGCTGCGTCTAAGGTTCCGTCGTTGGTAATTTTTACTCCTTGTATTTGTATTCCTCAATATTATAATAGATGTGCCAAATGTCCCGATGGTGCGGTGGCAGCGAATCGAAAATCCGGTTCCATGCATCAGCCAATGCTGAGATTTTAGCGCCTGAAAAATCGATTAGCGGGATTTTGTTGGTTGGCAAAATGTCATCAATAACGCATAAGTAAAGAATCACTGCGATTACTCTAAATATCTTTTTTTTCATTCTATACAATGCCCGCAAGATATCAGTACACCAACCAGAAATAAAAATAGGTATATATATACCTACCCGCCGACATTGTTTTTTTTATTATATTCTCAAATTGGTATGTTGAATTTTAAACTCTTCTTTTATATGACCGGAAAGTTTTTTACGCTTCCATAACCAATAAAGACTAGAAGAGTATTGAAAAAGAATATGAAATAAAGATAGACCTCTTAAATGCGGTCGAAAAGGAAAAGGCAAAGACAGATCCCGCTTTGAAATTATTCAGTGGTAAAATATGGAAATGTATGCGGGTTACTGTAACAGGAAAAGGGCGGAGGAAAGCTCCTCCCTTCTACTTAAACTACTTATACCTCGCACGTCTAAAAGTACGACGAAAGTGGTTTTTAAGATTCGCTCAGAATAGTTACACTGCCGGTCAAAAGTTCGGATACACTATTTAAAAAATTGATTTTATAGGAAAAAAATGTACGTATGCAGATTCCAGTATAGTACCTCGCTATGAAAATAATTTGTGCACTATTTTTTGACTTTGAAAAAACAAAAAACCTTTTTTTGATAATAATTATTTGTACGAAAAAACAATAACAATAAATTATATGTAATAAAATGAACTTTGAACAGTTGGCATAAAAAGGTAGAATTTTGATTAGTAAAAATTAATCGGTTTTCCAATTCGACCCTAAAAATATGTTTTTTCTACGACCGTGCGTTTTAACCCATTTTCCCGCACGCATTTTAGTTTTGAAAGTAAAATAATGCAAATTTTGACCTTATGAGATAGTTTTTTACTTCGGAAGTTATAACTATTGTTACAACAGGTAAATAAATATTTACGAAATAGTCCATCAAATAAAATCTACATGTTTTCTAGCTTTTTGCTGCATTTTTAATTTTTTGAAAATATAAAATAATGAAGATATTTTTATATAACCCTGTACATTCTTTAATGTAATGTCACAAAACAACTATCAAACCACCGGGTTTGATATCAGCTACTATAATAACCCAGGCGTGTAATTGTTACTAAAACGTCAAAGTTGTTCAAATCGTCTTCGAAGTGACCAATACAATCTTCTTCTAAATTAAACCACATTAAACTGAATCCGAAGGAATAATATTAATGGATTCATCCGACGAAGAACTTCCCGAAGCTATTTTGAAGGATGCAGATAAAGCTTATTCCGAGCTGTTACCTGCCAAATCCAGACTAAGATATGAAAAGCAATACGACCATTTTGTTACATGGTGTAAGGAGAAATATTATATATAAATAATATTAATATTTATAATAATTAGTAGTTTTTAGTTAAAGTTTTGTATATGTATGTTGAAATAAAATAATTTTTGAAAAATGGGTTGGTATACTTTTTTGTATATATGGTCGTAGAAAAAATAATGTTCCTAACTCATGCATAAAGTGTTTTTCCCGTCCTTGACTGCAGTCGCGTGCGGGCAAGTATCACTTTCCGCATTTGTTTGGAAAATATCTATTTCTTAAAAGTCGACTAGTTTAATTTTGTTTATATCATTGTATAAATATTATTATATACAGGGTGGCCCATTTGAATGACAAAGTAATATACCGTCTCTACTATTAAAGATATCAAAAAAAAGTTTTTATAAAAGTTATGAGGTACAAAAAAATATATATTCTAAAATTATTTTTAAATATACAGGATGGTCCAAAAAAGTAGGACAATAAAATGATACATTTTTTTAAATGGAACACCCTATATATTTTAGCATTTTTTGTTTCCTTACAAAATTTTGTCCATATAACGCCATATTTAGTTTTTTAATTTTTTGCAACGTTGCCAAACAAAATGCAAAATTCTGAAAATTTTGGAAAAAACATGATAGTAAAAAATTACCTGTATTTCTCAATAAGAGTATCGAAAATCGAAAATTTCTTGTAAGCTCTTAAGTTTAGGGATAGATAAACTGTCTTAAATCTTTAAGTACCGAAAATTTTGTACAGGGTGTTTTCTGTTGACATCCGAATATACAAAATTTTAAAATACAATAACTCTGTTTTTTCAAATGAAACACCCTGTATTTTTTAGGCTCGTCTAATAGATATTGTAAGTATCTTATATTATTGTTAAGTCATTCCTATACCTAAATTTACTAGTTTTGGCAATATTTCGATTTTTATTTAAATTTTGGTGAAAAAAACTAAAGTTTTTATTTTTCTAGTAAGCCATGACTAGCAAAGTCAAAACAAATGTAATTGAATATAATGTCATATTGATAATTATTATATTTATATTTATAATGTTTGTAAACTTATTTTCAATATCAAGTTGCGTAATAAAAACAAAATTTTATTAAATTAAATAAATACGTAACTAACTATGATTATCAATTTATTTTAATATGGGATAATATTTAATTACATTTGTTTTTAGTTTGCTGGTCATGGCTTACTAGAAAAATAAAAATTATAGTTTTTTTCACCAAAATTTAAATAAAAATCGAAATATTGCCAAAACTAGTAAATTTAGGTATAGGTATGACTTAACAATAATAAAAGATACTTACAATATCTATTAGACGAGCCTAAAAAATACAGGGTGTTTCATTTGAAAAAACAGAGTTATTGTATTTTAAAATTTTGTATATTCGGATGTCAACAGAAAACACCCTGTACAAAATTTTCGGTACTTAAAGATTTAAGACAGTTTATCTATCCCTAAACTTAAGAGCTTACAAGAAATTTTCGATTTTCGATACTCTTATTGAGAAATACAGGTAATTTTTTACTATCATGTTTTTTCCAAAATTTTCAGAATTTTGCATTTTGTTTGGCAACGTTGCAAAAAATTAAAGAACTAAATATGGCGTTATATGGACAATTTTGTAAGGAAACAAAAAATGCTAAAATATATAGGGTGTTCCATTTAAAAAAATGTATCATTTTATTGTCCTACTTTTTTGGACCATCCTGTATATTTAAAAATAATTTTAGAACATATATTTTTTTGTACCTTACAACTTTTATAAAAACTTTTTTTTGATACCTTTAATAGTAGAGACGGTATATTACTTTGTCAGACAAATGGGCCACCCTGTATTATTGAACTATTATATTTTTAAAAAGTTTTATATTTCTCGGTATGATGTAGATGGGTATTGATATTTTCAAATTATTTTTATTTCCAGTTAATTATAAATAAAAATTTTTAATCTTTCTTATTTAGTAGAAATTATTTTATGAAGGTGAATTTTGCGTCTAAATTTAACTTTTATAATATTATTTTGTCTATGGATTGGGAGTACATACCATGGTCATATTTTTTTATGGCTTGTGGGAAATCTTATGCAATTATTTTGTAATATTTGTAACTTTTATTTGTCTTTTTTAATTAATAGTTTTATGATAGATAACTTCATCATAGTCTATACCACTTAAAATAATAGAATTTACAACCTTTGTCGGGTTGCACGAGGAACTTTAATAATAATTAACTAACCAGCCAGTTTGACTGTGACATACATGACTTTGGCAGAAATAATTTTCTCACCATCATACTGGCCCGGTTACCTTAATTTTCAATTTACAAACCAGGCACTTTTAATTGTAAGTTCAGAATGCCTGTCAATGTCAGTTATGTCGCAGTCAAACTTGCTCGTTAGTTAATTTTGGTTAAAAATATTTGTGCCACCCACAATTAATTTTGTATTAGTATCTAAGTACAATTTATAGGCATTTTTATATGAGTTTTAAATGTTAAGTATTGATCAAAAATAATATCAAGATTTCTAGCTGGACGTTACTAAAAGAATCTCATAATCATTTATAATAACTTTGAAATCAGTGTTGCTTATTATTTTGGAATGAATATTTTTTAGAACGATAAACTAGTCTTGTTTTCATACGTTTTAAGCCGTGATTTTTTATTACCTACTTTAGACACATTAGAATGTGCACATTTATCAATGAAACCCAATGCATAAGATGTCATATCATTTTTTATGTTGTGATATATTTGTTTATGATCAGCAAAAGCTTATAGGTTACCATGTTTCGTTGATAAATAAAAATTATATGTATAAATAATTATAAATATTATAGGACCCATTATCGATCCTTGAGGAACTCCTTATTTCTTTATTTTATAGTAATAAATATAATATTCACCTTAATTCCTACCCTACCTTAAGCGGCTGCAAAGAATTAAAATAGAAACTAGTAGGTTACCTCATAGGGCCATATATTTCTTATAAGACATCAACAGAAACCAAGGTCTCTAAATTTAGGAAGGTTGCCTGGTAACTCTGAGAGGGGAGAGACGCGAGAGGAGCGCGCTACGTCACATGATTGCCCGAGAATCAGAATGAATGGCGGCTCTTATCTGATCGATGGGCGTTGTTTTTCATTGCTTTGTTTTCGTTGTCTATATTTAACTAAATCCAACAATTAAATTAGAATATTTTGTGAATTAAATCAGTGAATAATCCATAAAGGTAAATGTGTTTGAAATTATTGAAATAAAATAGCTATATTGTATATAAAGGTGACAACATGAAATCAATGGATAACCTTAACTTAATATTTTTTAGATGCCTAGAGGGATTGTTTGTAGTGTGCCAATTTGCAAAAATAATTCCAAGAAAACATTGGAAAGTGGAGAGAAACTTTCCTTTTTTTTCTTTTCCAGAAGATCCCAAGATCCAGAAAGAATGGGTAAGGAAATGGTATCGTAAAGATGTTTGGAATATTGCAAATAAGAGAATTTGCAGTAAACATTTTAAGCCCGAGGATTTTGAAGATGAGTGGCAGGCTAGAATAATGAATACTCAACGGAACCGTCTAAAAAAATCTGGTACAGAGTTTTAGTTTAATGTTTTTGTTTGATAGTACTTATACTTTATCCATAGGGTACAACAGGTACCTAGTGTGTAGTGTTTAGGGTGTACTTAAGTGAGGCCTAATACTAATAGGATAACTGCATACATAATAAATTTATATTTTTAGCTGTTCCGTTATTATACCTGCTGGTAGGGAAAGAAAAACCTGAGAGTGAAAAGGTCGAAGAGAATGATTCGTAAAGGAGATAAAGTTATTGTAAAAAGTCTAGTTACGATAATTTCGAAGAACAAAAAAAGCCATAGAGGACTTACTAAGAAAAATGAAGAAAGTCAGGGACGAAAACAACAGTCTGAAATCAAAAGTTAAAGCTCTGGAGGAAAAACTAAATGTAAGGGAGCAAAAGAAAACAATCTCCTGGTTGTCGGTATACCAAAGCAAAATAAGGATGCAGAACAGATAGGGGACATGTATATAGTTCTAATGTTACATATTTTTGTAAGTGGGATGGATATAACCTATGTTTTTTGTAAATAATTTTAAGTATAAACTTTTGAACTATATTTAGTTTGTAGAGACAATTATTATTATACAGCCCACCCCAGAAAAATATACCATATAGTAAATTTTAATAACTTTTACTGCATTTTTTTACACTATATGATTAGGAATTATTATCTGTCACTATACCTATACAGGGTAATTTTTAAGTTAATACTTTTTTTTTAGCTGTGTATAGAAGGCATTAAAATAAACAACATTTTCAAAAAACTCAAAAATAAGGTGGTGTCAGTGTTAGCTGCTCAACCAACGACTTTTAAATAATCTCCATAATTGTTCGGGTTAGAAATTTTCTTAAAAGATAGAATTTATGTATGTAGTCTTCGTATTTTATTAGATAATTAATCAATATGTGGTCCCCATTTAAGATGTTTATCCAATACAATCCCAAAACATTTTATATACGGAACTAGGCCAAACTAGTTTATCCCAAAAATTGTTCGGGTCTGGTCAGGTTTGTTAGAATATGAACAAACCCGAACAGGCCTAGGCAAATCTAGTTTATCCTGAAATCGGGTTAGGCCAAACTAGTTTATCCTGAAATCGGGTTTGGCCGGTAACATATACAAATAAAGAAAATTATCTACTTAAATATAGACTGAAACAAATTACTTATCAGATGTGACTGATTATTTTTAATTTAGGCTTTATTAAATTAAATAACGCCACTGCAATAAAAAACCAAAAGAGTGTGACTGAGTTTTATTTACCCTATAAGAAAAAGTAAATTGTGATTTGCAGGAAAAAAATACGTCCAATTTGAGGAATTATAATATATAATTTCTTAAAAAATTAATTTTCCTATCCATTTTAAAATCAATAAAATAAATTAAATTTAAAAACAAATATCCTAAAATTGCAATATTTTCAATTCCTACTGTATGAAAGAATCTACATTTCAATTTATTAATCACAATCACTTTTTATAAGTCTAATAATTAAACACGCGATCTGATTTCAATGCTTTGTTAATACGGTAAATTTAAATTGGGCAATCTTGTGACGTATTCCCGCGCTGTTCTCTGGTTGGTCGAAAGTTACCATGCAACCTTCCTAAATTTATAGACCTTGAACAGAAACTACATTCATATGGCCCTTTTTTATGTTTTCATAATGTAGAATATCCTCTTGAAAATATACCAATGAAATTTCCGGACTCTCAAAATACTTAATATGTGATTTGTGTCACAACTTTTTGTACACTTGAAGCTCAGTTATAGACATAAACATAAGAAAACATACCGGAGACAGGTTAGCAACGGCCTTTGGCAACGCGAGAAATATTCATCGCAGGCGGCCGCCGCGATCCTTCATACCTCGCTGCTCGACCAGAGGGGCCTGGGCAATCTGCATTGTGACAGTTAATAAAAGAAGCATATTATTAATTTAAATATTTAGATAGACTCTTACTTATTAACAATGAAAAAAGTGTATAAGTGTCAATAATTTCTAATTATCTGTTTAATAGCTATATTGGGAGAAAAGAGAAATTAAAATGTATGCACGTGTATGAATTTTAACAAAAAAAACACCGTTGCTATAAGGCGATTTTCTTTAAATTTTGGATATGTTTTAAGTACATATACCATAAAAAACCCATAAGTAGTCAGCGATTTGTTTTTTTTAGATGGTTTCAAAGTTGAAAATTTTTTTTAATATCCATAACGACCAGCCGTAATACTCGATAATCAGGGCCGTACTAGAAAAAAACAGGTATTAAGATAAACGCAAGTTTATGAACTTTTACAAAAAAAACACCGTTGCTGCGAGTCGATTTTCTTTAAATTTTGGATATGTGTTGAGTATACCATAAAAAACATGGTAGTCGTCAAATCGGCTCGTGGCCGATCGATTTGTTCCTTTTAAATAGTATCAAAGTTAAAAATTCGTAAATGTGAAGAAAATGTAATGGTTTATTTTGAATAGGAAGAGAGGGACGTTATCCTGTGACCTGTTAGGGGGTTTAAACTAAAGAACACTTATCGCTTAATCGATTTTTTCTTATATCCCCAACGACCAGCCATAATACGTCGATAATCAGTGCCGTACTAGAAAAAACCGGTATTAAAATAAACGCATGTCTATGAACTTTTACGAAAAAAACACCGTTGCTGTGAGTCGATTTTCTTTAAATTTTGGATATGTGTTAAGTATACCATAAAAAAGATGACGCGTCATTAAATAAACACTTACACTGAAATACAAGTATTCTTTAGTTTAAACCTCCTAACAGGTCACAGGATAACGTCCCTCTCTTCCTGTTTAAAATAAACCATTACATTTTCTTCATATTTACGAATTTTTAATTTTGATACTATTTAAAAAAAAAAACAAATCAATCGGCCACGAGCCGATCTGACAACTACCATCTTTTTTATGGTATACTTAACACATATCCAAAATTTAAAGAAAATCGACTCACAGCAACGGTGTTTTTTTCGTAAAAGTTCATAGACATGCGTTTATTTTAATACCGGTTTTTTCTAGTACGGCACTGATTATCGACGTATTATGGCTGGTCGTTGGGGATATAAGAAAAAATCGATTAAGCGATAAGTGTTCTTTAGTTTAAACCTCCTAACAGGTCACAGGATAACGTCCCTCTCTTCCTATTCAAAATAAACCATTACATTTTCTTCACATTTACGAATTTTTAACTTTGATACTATTTAAAAGGAACAAATCGATCGGCCACGAGCCGATTTGACGACTACCATGTTTTTTATGGTATACTCAACACATATCCAAAATTTAAAGAAAATCGACTCGCAGCAACGGTGTTTTTTTTGTAAAAGTTCATAAACTTGCGTTTATCTTAATACCTGTTTTTTTCTAGTACGGCCCTGATTATCGAGTATTACGGCTGGTCGTTATGGATATTAAAAAAAATTTTCAACTTTGAAACCATCTAAAAAAAACAAATCGCTGACTACTTATGGGTTTTTTATGGTATATGTACTTAAAACATATCCAAAATTTAAAGAAAATCGCCTTATAGCAACGGTGTTTTTTTTGTTAAAATTCATACACGTGCATACATTTTAATTTCTCTTTTCTCCCAATATAGCTATTAAACAGATAATTAGAAATTATTGACACTTATACACTTTTTTCATTGTTAATAAGTAAGAGTCTATCTAAATATTTAAATTAATAATATGCTTCTTTTATTAACTGTCACAATGCAGATTGCCCAGGCCCCTCTGGTCGAGCAGCGAGGTATGAAGGATCGCGGCGGCCGCCTGCGATGAATATTTCTCGCGTTGCCAAAGGCCGTTGCTAACCTGTCTCCGGTATGTTTTCTTATGTTTATGTCTATAACTGAGCTTCAAGTGTACAAAAAGTTGTGACACAAATCACATATTAAGTATTTTGAGAGTCCGGAAATTTCATTGGTATATTTTCAAGAGGATATTCTACATTATGAAAACATAAAAAAGGGCCATATGAATGTAGTTTCTGTTCAAGGTCTATAAATTTAGGAAGGTTGCATGGTAACTTTCGACCAACCAGAGAACAGCGCGGGAATACGTCACAAGATTGCCCAATTTAAATTTACCGTATTAACAAAGCATTGAAATCAGATCGCGTGTTTAATTATTAGACTTATAAAAAGTGATTGTGATTAATAAATTGAAATGTAGATTCTTTCATACAGTAGGAATTGAAAATATTGCAATTTTAGGATATTTGTTTTTAAATTTAATTTATTTTATTGATTTTAAAATGGATAGGAAAATTAATTTTTTAAGAAATTATATATTATAATTCCTCAAATTGGACGTATTTTTTTCCTGCAAATCACAATTTACTTTTTCTTATAGGGTAAATAAAACTCAGTCACACTCTTTTGGTTTTTTATTGCAGTGGCGTTATTTAATTTAATAAAGCCTAAATTAAAAATAATCAGTCACATCTGATAAGTAATTTGTTTCAGTCTATATTTAAGTAGATAATTTTCTTTATTTGTATATGTTACCGGCCAAACCCGATTTCAGGATAAACTAGTTTGGCCTAACCCGATTTCAGGATAAACTAGATTTGCCTAGGCCTGTTCGGGTTTGTTCATATTCTAACAAACCTGACCAGACCCGAACAATTTTTGGGATAAACTAGTTTGGCCTAGTTCCGTATATAAAATGTTTTGGGATTGTATTGGATAAACATCTTAAATGGGGACCACATATTGATTAATTATCTAATAAAATACGAAGACTACATACATAAATTCTATCTTTTAAGAAAATTTCTAACCCGAACAATTATGGAGATTATTTAAAAGTCGTTGGTTGAGCAGCTAACACTGACACCACCTTATTTTTGAGTTTTTTGAAAATGTTGTTTATTTTAATGCCTTCTATACACAGCTAAAAAAAAAGTATTAACTTAAAAATTACCCTGTATAGGTATAGTGACAGATAATAATTCCTAATCATATAGTGTAAAAAAATGCAGTAAAAGTTATTAAAATTTACTATATGGTATATTTTTCTGGGGTGGGCTGTATAATAATAATTGTCTCTACAAACTAAATATAGTTCAAAAGTTTATACTTAAAATTATTTACAAAAAACATAGGTTATATCCATCCCACTTACAAAAATATGTAACATTAGAACTATATACATGTCCCCTATCTGTTCTGCATCCTTATTTTGCTTTGGTATACCGACAACCAGGAGATTGTTTTCTTTTGCTCCCTTACATTTAGTTTTTCCTCCAGAGCTTTAACTTTTGATTTCAGACTGTTGTTTTCGTCCCTGACTTTCTTCATTTTTCTTAGTAAGTCCTCTATGGCTTTTTTTGTTCTTCGAAATTATCGTAACTAGACTTTTTACAATAACTTTATCTCCTTTACGAATCATTCTCTTCGACCTTTTCACTCTCAGGTTTTTCTTTCCCTACCAGCAGGTATAATAACGGAACAGCTAAAAATATAAATTTATTATGTATGCAGTTATCCTATTAGTATTAGGCCTCACTTAAGTACACCCTAAACACTACACACTAGGTACCTGTTGTACCCTATGGATAAAGTATAAGTACTATCAAACAAAAACATTAAACTAAAACTCTGTACCAGATTTTTTTAGACGGTTCCGTTGAGTATTCATTATTCTAGCCTGCCACTCATCTTCAAAATCCTCGGGCTTAAAATGTTTACTGCAAATTCTCTTATTTGCAATATTCCAAACATCTTTACGATACCATTTCCTTACCCATTCTTTCTGGATCTTGGGATCTTCTGGAAAAGAAAAAAAAGGAAAGTTTCTCTCCACTTTCCAATGTTTTCTTGGAATTATTTTTGCAAATTGGCACACTACAAACAATCCCTCTAGGCATCTAAAAAATATTAAGTTAAGGTTATCCATTGATTTCATGTTGTCACCTTTATATACAATATAGCTATTTTATTTCAATAATTTCAAACACATTTACCTTTATGGATTATTCACTGATTTAATTCACAAAATATTCTAATTTAATTGTTGGATTTAGTTAAATATAGACAACGAAAACAAAGCAATGAAAAACAACGCCCATCGATCAGATAAGAGCCGCCATTCATTCTGATTCTCGGGCAATCATGTGACGTAGCGCGCTCCTCTCGCGTCTCTCCCCTCTCAGAGTTACCAGGCAACCTTCCTAAATTTAGAGACCTTGGTTTCTGTTGATGTCTTATAAGAAATATATGGCCCTATGAGGTAACCTACTAGTTTCTATTTTAATTCTTTGCAGCCGCTTAAGGTAGGGTAGGAATTAAGGTGAATATTATATTTATTACTATAAAATAAAGAAATAAGGAGTTCCTCAAGGATCGATAATGGGTCCTATAATATTTATAATTATTTATACATATAATTTTTATTTATCAACGAAACATGGTAACCTATAAGCTTTTGCTGATCATAAACAAATATATCACAACATAAAAAATGATATGACATCTTATGCATTGGGTTTCATTGATAAATGTGCACATTCTAATGTGTCTAAAGTAGGTAATAAAAAATCACGGCTTAAAACGTATGAAAACAAGACTAGTTTATCGTTCTAAAAAATATTCATTCCAAAATAATAAGCAACACTGATTTCAAAGTTATTATAAATGATTATGAGATTCTTTTAGTAACGTCCAGCTAGAAATCTTGATATTATTTTTGATCAATACTTAACATTTAAAACTCATATAAAAATGCCTATAAATTGTACTTAGATACTAATACAAAATTAATTGTGGGTGGCACAAATATTTTTAACCAAAATTAACTAACGAGCAAGTTTGACTGCGACATAACTGACATTGACAGGCATTCTGAACTTACAATTAAAAGTGCCTGGTTTGTAAATTGAAAATTAAGGTAACCGGGCCAGTATGATGGTGAGAAAATTATTTCTGCCAAAGTCATGTATGTCACAGTCAAACTGGCTGGTTAGTTAATTATTATTAAAGTTCCTCGTGCAACCCGACAAAGGTTGTAAATTCTATTATTTTAAGTGGTATAGACTATGATGAAGTTATCTATCATTAAATAAACACTTACACTGGGCGTCATTAAATAAACACTTACACTGAGGCGTCATTAAATAAACACTTACACTGAAGGCGTCATTAAATAAACACTTACACTGAAATACAACGTTTTTCCTTTCTTCAGAACACAGTGTACAACCAACTCCACGCATTTACTTTAAAGAATACTTATCGCTTAATCGATTTTTTCTAATATTCGTAACGACCAGCCGTAATACGTCGATAAACGCACGTCTATGAACATTTGCGTGCGTTTATCTTAATACCACGAGCCGATCTGACGACTACCATGTTTTTATGGTATGCTCAACACATATCCAAAATTTAAATAAAATCGACTCTCAGCAACGGTGTTTTTTTCGTAAAAGTTCATAAACTTGCGTTTATCTTAATACCTGTTTTTTTCTAGTACGGCCCTGATTATCGACGTATTACGGCTGGTCGTTATGGATATTAGAAAAAAACGATTAAGCGATAAGTGTTCTTTAGTTTAAAACCCCTAACAGGTCACAGGATAACGTCCCTCTCTTCCTGTTCAAAATAAACCATCACTTGTAAAAAGAATGATTTCTTCATATTTACGAATTTTCAACTTTGAAACCATCTAAAAAAAAATAATCGCTGACTACTTATGTTTTTTTTATTGTATATGTACTTAAAACATATCCAAATTTTAAAGAAAATCGCCTTACAGCAACGGTGTTTTTTTTGTTAAAATTCATACACATACATTTTAATTCCTCTTTTTTCCCAATATAGCTATTAAACAGATAATTAGAAATTATTGACACTTATACATTTTTTAATTGTTAATAAGTAAGAGTCTATCTAAATATTTAAATTAATATGCTTCTTTTATTAACCGCCACAATGCAGATTGCCCAGGCCCCTCTGGTCGAGCAGCGAGGATGAAGGATCGCGGCGGCCGCCTGCGATGAATATTTCTCGCGTTGCCAAAGGCCGTTGCTAACCTGTCTCCGGTAGAAAACATTTAAATTTAACCAAATTTGGAAATATTTTATTTTCTATTAGTTTTTATATTACTAATCAAACTCATTATAATTGTTGAATTACAAGTTTTTTAAGAAAAATTAATTAACCAGCAACTTTGACGGTGATATTCATTACATTGGATGAAGTAATTATCTTCAGATCATTCCTAATTTACTAATCAGGCTACTTTAATTGCGAGTAAATGTGCAGTGCATTGCATGTTAATGTTATTTATGTTAGAGTCAAAGTTGCTGGTTAGTTAATTATTGTTAAAAATCTGTACGCAACTCAATTTGTCTCTTTGTTACACCTTCCTTTTGAGTATCTAGGCTCTCTGGATTTGAAATAATTTTATCAGGCCCTAGATTTACGCTAACAATTCTATCAAAACTTTCGTCAACTTCTTCTTCCTCCTTCTCCTTCTTCTTCTCTAATTTTTTTTTCTTTTTTTTTGATTTACCAGGCATATTTTTACAACCAGGAGGAAACCGATCAAAAAAGGCGAAGTTAACTTTAGCCCTCGGTTTATCATTTGGACCGTGTAATTCATTTCTAATTATTTTTAATTCTGGTGGACAACCGTAGTCCAACGCCGAGTACATTCTATTTTTGAAGTGATTAGTAGGATAATGTGCTGCATAAGGAACGCCATTACTGTGGTAAATTTTTAAATCAATGTAGTCTTGATTCAAAACTCCTGCCGCTACCATACCGCTTAGTTTTTCCAGTTCACTAGTGCTAAAATCATTGCCCCATAAATAAAGCATTCGAATTTGGGTGGTCTTTTTTATGCTGTTTATAATATCTGCCAAACCTAAAAAAAGAGATTTTTATTTTATTTGTTAGTCTGTAGATAAAATAATCTGTTTTTATAGAGTAGGAGCCTACATAAAGGATGTAATTTTTTCTTTGGTTCGAATAAAAAAAAACGTTAATATTATTATTATTATTATTATTATTATTATTATTATTATTATTATTATTATTATTATTATTATTATTATTATTAATATTATTATTATTATTATTATTATTATTATTATTATTATTATTATGTTTTCAGTGTTCTGTTTCTTAGCTTTTTGTTGGTAAGGCTGGTGTTATTTACATTACAGAGAAGAAATTCATCTTAACCTGTACTGTTTAGAAACTTCCGTACTATATGGCAAGTTTGGAGGATGACGCTTTTCTGAATAAGTTGGTATAAATAACCTGAAAGGCCCAGTTTTTCCAAGTTGGGCTTGAAATTTTTCGTCATAGCTCCCTCCACCGATATTATGATCGGAATTATGTCGATTTTATCTATCTTCCATATATTTTTAATCTCTATAGCCAAATTCGAGTACTTGGTCTTCTTCTCCGATTCGGTTTTAGAGAGGTTGTGTGTTAGTGGGCAACCTATATCGATTATAAAAGCTTTCTTGGTGTTTATTTCGATGAGAAGAATATCCGGACGGTTTTGGTCTACTGTTCTATCCGTTAGTATAAGAGATATTCAGGGGATTCAAGGACTGGCTCGGGTGAGTATTGGTAGTATGCTGGGAGGTTTTCCCTTAGCCCTAGTGTATGGGCCAGTTCCTTGTGGATGATCTTTGCCACCTGATTATGTCTCCCCAGGTAAGCGTTGGGGGCCATAACACCACATCCCGCCGTGATATGTTCTATCGTTTCTCCGGGGCAATTGCATTTTCTGCACACATCTTCCACATTTCTTTTCAAGATGACTTTTTCATAGTTTCGAGTTCGAATGACACGGTCTTGGATAGAGATTATAAAACCTTCTGTTTCAGCGTGAAACTGCCTTTTCTCTAACCAATTCAGTGACATTTCTCTATCTATGAGTGGATTTTGGAGTGCAGTAGGGTATTTGCCGTGTAGAGCTTTCTCTTGCCAAGTTACAAGCTGTTGACTTGGCGAAGCGCGGATGATGTTAGGTAATCTGTTTTGCTTTAAGTTAAGGGCTGTATATCCAGTGTCTGCTGCGACCACTTTTTTAAGAATTTCCCCATTCGATTCTTGGAAGTATTTTCTCATAGAGGTCTCTTGTGACTTGCACAAGTTATATATATATTAATGAGACCTCTTCCTCCCTCCTTTCGTTTTAGGTTGATTCTTTCAAGTGCAGAGCGTGGGTGGTGGAATCTGAATCTTGTTAGCAGCCTGCGCGTAAGCCTATCTAATTCGTGCAAATACTTAAGGATTCCGAATAAGTAGGTAAGTATTGGTATTGCCCAGGTGTTGATGGCAGTAGTAAGGTTACCAGCATTCAGGTGAGTATTAAAAAGCTTTGTTAGTCTGCTTTTGTATTTGTTTTTAAACTCCCTTTTTAGGCTTGTGTGGTTTATTTGTTGGTTTTGGGAGATGCCTAAGTATTTATATGTTTTGTCCTAATCTAGTATATCTATGCCTTCAAGCAGTCCATGATTTTGTTCAGTCTTTCCGCGTACGCCATTCAAGATTGCGCACTTGTCTAATCTCTATTATTATTATTATTGTTATTATTATTATTATTATTATTATTATTATTATTATTATTATTATTATTATTATTATTATTATTATTATTATTATTATTATTATTATTATTATTATTATTATTATTATTATTATTATTATTATTATTATTAATAATAATATAATTATTATTATTAATTAAAAAGTGCACTTTTTGATGTTACATTTTCATATTTTCACTAAAATGGAAGGCTTTTGTATTATGCATTAGTTAAAACTCAATTAAATTATGGGATTTTAGGTTGGGGAGGAATAAATAGAACTTTAGTTAAAAAATTAGAAATATTACAGAAAAGGTTTCTAAAAATTACATTTAATAAAGTTTATCTTTCAATAAAATTATATTCTGAAACAAAAAAAAATGAATATTAGACAACTTTATATTTATAACATTTTAATATATATATTTAAAAATAAAAATATTATACAGTTTAAAAACCATAATCATAATAAACGCCATAAAAATGAAATAACCATAAAACCTAAAAGAAATAAGTCCATGGGACAAAAAAAATTCTAATATTTATGTTTTTATTTAAACGATCATTTATCAACAAAAATTAAAAATATATTTCATTAAAAAAATATAAAGTCAAAATAAATGCATGGATATTAAAAACAGATAATTAAAAAAATTTTTGGAAATGTTTTAATGAATATTTTAATTATTATTGTTATGAATAATATATTTTTCAAAATATTATTATTTTATATCTTCAAAAAATTGCGTTTATATTTATATACATATACTTAAACGTTTTTATTTGCAATTTAACAAATATTAACAAATATTTTTTTAAAAAATATTTTAATATTCCTATATATTTGCTTGCTTTTTCGGTTTTTCTCCTCTTCGTTCGCTGCCAGGGCTATTCCCGAGGGGACCTACAGCTTAACGTGGGTTCCGAACCACGATCCTTGGTCATGCAACACCCCCCAAGGGCTATCAACCCTTGGTTTATTGCCATTACATGACCTACCGATTGGGGAGTGTGTATCTTCTTCCGCACCCCACGAGATGTCCGATCTCATCCGGCCTGGTTACCGGCGTGAATGGGGTGGGTTGGGAGATGATACCTTTTACACTCTTCCCTGCATTCTTAAATCCACTGAATATATATTTATAATTTATAATAATAAGATTTGCCCCTAACAAGCACGTCTTCGGGAGATCAAAGAAAAAGTTTATTATAATATATAAGAAAGAAGTGAATTTTTTGGCTATCCGGACAGTGGTGACTGCTTTTTGTATTAAGGTACGCAAGGCTCCAAACAAAATGAACTCCCTGGGACCTGATTAGACAAGGACGGCCGTTTCGTCCTTGGACTCTACGGACTGCCATAAATCAGATGCAACTCCCTTGACCGCGGAATCGCAATTTCAATATCTGACGTAAGGCATGGCATATATACAAATTATGAGATGCTAAGTTCTTACCACAGACATTTCAAGAAACAGCGATAAGCTAGGAAAAGGAGAATATCGCATGTGCCAAAGTTACTTAGATCCGGTTTTACAATAGGAGCTTTGTAAAGGTCCACCTAAAGTTGAACTTGGTTCAAAAAGGTAATTCTGTTGTATAACTAAACTACAGGTCTGCACTGCACAGGTGGGATCAATAATTAAATTACCATGCTGGCAATGTTACGCTGTCAAAAAACATCAAATATGATTTGTTGTCAAACTTTGGGATAGTTATGGCCAGGTTATACCTCAATTAAACTAAACTAAATTAGAACTAAACTAGATAAATTAAATTAAGAAAAAAGGATTAGTGTTTATACTTCAACTCGACCACCTAATGATATCCACAATAAGAGAAGAAGAAAGTGCACCTAACCTAACCTTTCTTATTATCGGTTTGCTTTGTTTTGACATTTGATTTGTAGTCTTTTGTAACCAAATATAAAATAGTTATTTTCCTAACAAGTGCGCAAAGTGATACTTTTCCGCACGCAAGTACAGTTGGACGAACGACGCGAAGCGGATATTGCTATCGTAAGCCCTACATAAATCATCCGTGACAGAAAGTAGGGCCGTTGTTGTACTTTGTCCCTTACGAAATCCAGATTGGGTAACTGGTAGGATATTATTTAATTTAAGAAAATGGTTTAGTTGATCAGCTACCACCTTTTCCAGAACCTTAGATAACGTAGGCAGTATACTTATTGGTCTGAAATGAGAGTAATCTGTAGGGTTGGCGATCTTTGGAATGGGCAGAATGCTAGCGGCTTTCCATATTTGAGGATATTCATGGGAGGTTAAACATTTATTTATAATAAAAGTTAAATGAGGCAGCAGATGCGGCACAGCAAACAGTAACATTTTAATATAGGAGGCCTTGAAACTGACTTAACGCAAGATAGTAGTGATTTACCAGCTTTCTCCACCCCTATTATGGGATATACAAAAAAAATTCTTAGGATTAAACTGCAGCAAGCATTGATAGGCTTTCCATTCCCGATATCAAAATAATACGTATCTTAATGTGGCTATTTTTAAAATAATTGGAATTTTGTATTTTGTCCCGTCAGTTTCGCCCTCTAACGGTATTCGTACAACTTACGAGTTTAACTATAAAGAATATTTCACTCATGTATAAATTTTCCCATAAGAAACGTTAAAAATAAAAAAATATCAGCGGATATACAACGTTGCCTAAACAACGTTGTATATCCAACACACAACAATCGAACCTATTCGAATTTTTTTTTTACCTTTTTACTGCGAACGTGATCGTTATTGTTATGAGTTCCCTTCGGGAAATTCATTGCTTTTGAAAAACAAACCCTCTCAACAGATAACGACAAAGATATAATTATATTGCTATATATATATATAGGTGGTCAATCTGTGGATCCGAGAGTGCTAACATTTTGTCGTGTTAGATTGTGGGTGTTCTGGGCTCGAATTATGAACAAGTAAGCGAATTATTAAGAGTAAGACAATGAAAAAATCTAAAAAAAATTACTAAAGTTCATTGAATTGTAAAAAATATTGAAAATTATTTTTTTTAAATAAAATTAATTTTTTGACATTCACCAAATTAAAAAACTTTAAAAAAATACATGGTGTTCATTAAGTAAGTACTGAAACATTAAGGGATTAATCTTTGAAGACAAAAAGTTCATATAATTATTGCTTCGTTTTCTAGATACAGGGTGTTCAAAATTAAAACGAATTTAAGATTTTGCAAGTATTAAATCATCATTTTTTAAATTTATTTTTATACGGTCTATCTTGTAGTTTTTTTCTTGTTGTTTTCTGAGCCATTTTAATTCCCACTTAAATGTGTCCATAGGCGTGTATAACACCGATTTACGAAATTTTCTCGAAAATGGCTCATCCCATTAAAAATGATCAAGATACACTCTTTGTGTATTTCTTACCTGGCTTACTCGATAATGGTTTAAAAAAGCCAGTGACGTGCCAGGTTCAGTGGTGTGTAATTTTTTTCTCGAAAATTCCAAAAAGGTTACCCATATCTACGCTCGCGGTTAAATTAAAAACAATTTAATACTTGCAAAATGTAGTATCTATTAGTATGTTCTAAGTTTTAATGACGTAGCTGATACTTTTAAAAAAATATATGGAACTTAAATTTGTTACACCCTGTATCTGGAAAACGAAGCCGTTGCGGGCCCATAATTATATAAACTTTTAGTCTTAAAATCAATCAAATATATAACTAAACTACAGGTCTGCACTGCACAGGTGGGATCAATAATTAAATTACCATGCTGGCAATGTTACGCTGTCAAAAAACATCAAATATGATTTGTTGTCAAACTTTGGGATAGTTATGGCCAGGTTATACCTCAATTAAACTAAACTAAATTAGAACTAAACTAGATAAATTAAATTAAGAAAAAAGGATTAGTGTTTATACTTCAACTCGACCACCTAATGATATCCACAATAAGAGAAGAAGAAAGTGCACCTAACCTAACCTTTCTTATTATCGGTTTGCTTTGTTTTGACATTTGATTTGTAGTCTTTTGTAACCAAATATAAAATAGTTATTTTCCTAACAAGTGCGCAAAGTGATACTTTTCCGCACGCAAGTACAGTTGGACGAACGACGCGAAGCGGAGTTCGGATAAGTTCTTGCGTGCGGAAAAGCACTTTGCGCACTTGTTAGGAACAACATTTTTCCTACGAGCTTCATATCAGATAAGAACAAAAATAAAAATATGATAATTTATTTAATAATTTTTAATTCAACTTTAAAGAAAGAACTATAATATACTTACAACTAAAAATTACATAACAAAAAAAAATAATAGAAAATTAAAAAATTACATAACAATAAAAAAAATAATAGGAAACTAAATTTTTTTCGTTTTAAGCTGAAATACAAATATCGGGAATTACGATTAAAAGATAAAAGAGAATACTCTTGCAACGGCTTCTCACATTGCCATAAAATAGTATACAGCTACTAAAATAAATATAAATATTCCCTACCAAGGAGATTTTTGAATAGTTTTACTTTTCCGCACCCAGTGCGGATAAAAGTCTTATCCGCACTAGTGCGGAAAAGTGTAACTTTGCACACAAAAATGCGTGCGCAAAGTACTACTTTGCGCACGCTCGTAGGAAAATAGTATTTTACTTTTACCTTCCACTTTATTTTCATCATTCAACAATATGGAAGCAATTGTCAACCAATTATTTTGCCGGATGTTTCTATTTTTATGGTTTTTATCGGCTTTATTATAAATCGAAGGAACCTGCTGCACCAACTCGATTAAATTTGCGTCGTTAATCACCATATTCAAAATAATCTTAATGATTGAAAAGAAAAATCAAATGTCAACACAAATTCACAAAATATTCACAAATTTAGGGTTACGTGAAGAAATCAAAAATTATTCTTTATGCTTCAATCCTTCCCTTATTGAATGACGGAAATCACGGATTATGGCGATCGTCGCACGAAAATTGCCGAATCAACTAAACTTAACTAAGAAAGTTAAAAGTTGACCAACTACTTGGTTTAGTTTAATTCCTTAATTGTATGTATAAATGGTTCCATATGAATGTAGTATTTTAATTTCTTAATTATCTTAGCTTAGTTAAGTTAAGTTTAGTTTAGTTGAGGTATAACCTGGCCATTAGAATTTGCAGCAACTTTTTCCAAGTATTCTAAAAAAAAATTATCTGTAAATTTTACTCTCAAAGAATAATGTCTGCTATTAGCTTTTGTTAAGGAGTTTAAAGGTATTTTGGAAAATAAAAAACAGATAATATTACCAATAAAGGAAAAATAGAATGTTGAAAAAATATCGAGGCTAAATTTAATTACGAAAATTTAAATATAATCAGGTTTCGGTCTCCAGTTTTAGGGCCGTCTTCGAGCGTTTTTTATAGTTCCTAGTACATCCATAAAATATTCACCATCCTATTCGTCTGTTATTTTCAGAAAGTGTTCAACCTCATCATTTTCATTCATAACTTTAAACTATTATTACCACAAATTTTAAAGTCCAAAAGAATTTATAATATTTCTTATATGGGGTTATATGTCATCAGTCATTAAAAACCTGGTTTAAGCCCAGAAAATTAACAACTAACCTGAAGAATAAAAGCTCAGTAGAACCGAGTTCAACTTTAGATCAAGCTTTACAAAACTCGTACTTAAGCTCTTATTGTACCGGGTGAGTCAACGATTGCGCGGAGTAATTTTATGCCTTGAAGATAAAATTGCTCCCAAAAAGTAAGGTGTCAAAAAGGTACATTTTTTTAAATGGGACACCCTATATATTGTATTATTTCTGATCCCTCACAAAATTCTACGCTTATTTTGTAAATGTCATATGTCTAAATTCAATCGTTTTCGAGAAATTGACGGTTAAAATATGGCATTTTCAGACTTTGACAGGCTGTAGCATTGGAACGGTTCATCTTAGAGAAAAATGATTTTCACCTCCCTATCTTAGTTTTTTATTCTCTATCCAAAGAAACCAATTTCTTTGGTTAAACATGTTAAACCAAAAAATCGGTTTTAACGGTTTAACATGTTTAACCGGAAATAGTAACGCTTAGATAGAGAATAAAAAATTAAGATAGGGAAGTGAAAACCATTTTTCTCTAAGATGAACCGTTCCAATGTTACAGCCTCTCAAAGTCTGAAAATGCCCATATTTTAAACTTCAAAATCTCAAAAACTATTGACTCTAGACATTTCACATTTACGAAATAAGCGTAAAACTTTGTGAGGAATCAGAAAATAATACAATATATAGGGTGTTCCATTTAAAAAAATGTACCTTTTTGACACCCTACTTTTTGGGCGCACCCTGTATAATTCCAAATATTTTTAAAATGTGCCTGATATCCAACCATACCTTAACACATAGGCTTATTGTCGACAAATTTTATCTTCAAGCCATAAAATTGCTCCGCGCAATCGTTGACTCACCCGGTACAACCCGATCTTAGAGTGCCAAAGTTTAATAGTACCTATTTTATAAGTTGATATATACAGGGTCCTACACCTCACCTCCCGCAAAACTGATTTTTCTTAATGCTCATTTTTTTTCGCTAATAATACTGAACTGATTTCATTAAAATTTTGGGGGTAAGTGGCATCCAAATAAGTAAGAATATTTATGATATGTAATCTAAAAAATTAGATCCTTATGACGTCACATTTTTTTGGAACACCCTGTATAAACAAAAATATTTTCCTGAAATGCGCCCTAGGATACAGGTAAAGTCTGTAAAATATCAAAATCCTTAATTAATTAATAGGTGAGCTATAGACGTCGGGAAGTGAGGTGCAGGACCCTGTATACAGTAGTATTCTCAGTGAATGATCACCAGTGCGTCATAATTTATACGTCATTAAAATCGTACGATCAAATCGATGAAATATATGTTAAAAAATATTTATTTTATAAATCTTATAATAGATGTGTCTAATGTCCCGATGTACGGGTTTCTAGAAGTTGTTTAAAGGTTTTAATCAAAAATGTATGTCTAGTACAAAACCAATGTTATTCATACATTTAATAAATCATTCAAAAGTACTTTGCACATTATTTTTATCAATAAAGTATACATGAAAGTGCAATTTTCTAGCATATCTTTATTTAGAAGACTTAAGCCACCGCCATAATTTTTATCGCGACATAAAATGGTATTAAAAGTTCACACTTTTCACAATAAATAAATACATATCATAAACTACTTACCGGAAATACAAGTTAACGATAATAAAAGCTCCGAAAAGAACTATTTTTACGGAGAAATTAATTTTTAATAGACGAAAATGTAAAAAAATTATAAGTCACTAATCAATAAAACGATAACGTCGGAAGACAATGGACAAACTTTAAAAATAATAAAATAAAATGGTCAAATCAACCTGCAACTATTCCTTACAATTTTTTTTTTCTGTCTAACACGTTTCTTGGCAACGACGTATTGCGCCATTGTGCCAGGAAGACGTTGGGTTATGTTTTTTACCTTTATTTTAATAATAAATAAAGATGGGGAGTTGTAAATTTCGTTGTCGCTTAATCGTTCAACAATGACGCACGAGTAAGAACCACTGTGAATACTGTACATTGTAAAGTTTTCAAGAACAGGTGGTAAAAATATAACTCACCCGCCTTCGTAAAACAAAAGTTCCTAATTAGCCTCGTTCCATTTCACTCTGAGACTCTTTTGAAGGGGATATGTTTCTACAAAATCAACGTATACAACATGATTTGTCTTTTCACTGTCGTTGCATACTTCATTTCTGACAATCTTTAAATCTGGCGGGACCCAATTAGCTAATATCGAGTATGTTTTTTGTTTAAAGTAATTCGTGGGATAGTAGGCGGCATATTTAACTCCACTTGTATAGTATATTTTAATATCAATGCACTCTTGATCGATCACTCCAGCTCTTATCATTTGGTCTACTTTTTCGATTATATAATTACAGATAGGATTGCCCCATAGATACAGTATTCGCAATTGATTACTTTTTTTAATGGTATTAAGAAGATCTAATAAACCTTAAACAAATAAAAATGTGTTACTTAACTACCCATTATTGCAATAGAGTCATTTGGTCAAAACCCAAATTACAATTTAAACCTTAATATTTGTGAAGCATTTACATTTTATAAACAATCTTGAAAATTTAAAATTGATCCGATAAGTAGTTTTTGAAATATATCAGTTTAAAATGGAATTAAATGCTTGCTCGGACAGCGAGGCGGTGACGTCCACATCTTGTTCTCTTCCAACTCGAACAACGGTCTTTCTTATTCAGTTAGATTTATTATTATACCAATAGCGGATTTAATTATGGTGAAAGAGCGTTTTAATACAAATCGCCAATGATGCAGATGTGGGGTTCTGAGTGGAATTGGTTCCGTCTCGGCGCGAAACTTAGTGGATCTAAACGGGGTTGGTTAGAAAAGATCTGATAATTATGCTTTACAACTCCGTCTTTATTGAAGCCTAAAGTTTTAGCAATTTGTATTGATGAAAGAAAGACTTTTAACCGAATACTTCAGCAGTTTTGGGCTGCCATTTTCTTTACTTATCACGACGTTTTAACTGGTGAGTATCTTCAGTCGCCTTCAGGTGTATATGGTAACTACAGCTGTATTACTACTATGCATTTAATTCATACGCGATGTTATTCTGATATTACTACTACTACTACTGCTACAAAGGTTTCCAGATATTTCTTATATCTAATAAGGGCTTCATAAGAGCCTGAGTTTTGGTGTTTGGTGGTAGATTCCTTTAACTTCTTCTTCCTCCAGTGTGGTCCTATATGCAGGATATCGGCGTCTGTCTACAAAAAAATCCTGCAAAGAGAATCGTACTGGAGAAGTGTTTAAGGAAGCTACCACCATACACCAAAATCCAGGTTATTTTAATTAACCCTCATTAGATATAAGAAATAACTGAAAATGTAATCCTAGACTTAGACCACGCAAGAATTAAACGCATGATTGCTCCTAACTTAGTTATGATTTAGTGCACCTGGCTAGTACAAATACAGTTGTACTCAACAACGCACAAAGCCTAAGAGATTTCAGTAAATATTCACCCTTTATTTTCATTTATCTTCATGTTTTATTTTCTTTTCTTTTTTCAGGCTACATATTGTTTGTACCGGGTGAGTCAACGATTGCGCGGAGCAATTTGATGGCTTGAAGATAAAATTTGTCGACAATAAGCTTTTTTGTTAAGGTATGGTTGGATATCAGGCACATTTTAAAAATATTTGGAATTATACAGGGTGCGCCCAAAAAGTAGGGTGTCAAAAAGGTACATTTTTTTAAATGGAACACCCTATATATTGTATTATTTTCTGATTCCTCACAAAGTTTTACGCTTATTTTGTAAATGTGAAATGTCTAGAGACAATAGTTTTTGAGATATTGAAGTTTAAAATATGGCATTTTCAGACTTTGACAGGCTGTAACATTGGAACGGTTCATCTTAGAGAAAAATGGTTTTCACCTCCCTGTCTTAATTTTTTATTCTCTATCTAAACGTTACTATTTCCGGTTTAACATGTTAAACTGTTAAAACCGGTTTTTTGGTTTAACATGGTAAACCGGAGGTTGGTTTCTTTGGATAGAGAATAAAAAACTAAGATAGGGAGGTGAAAATCATTTTTCTCTAAGATGAACCGTTCCAATGCTACAGCCTGTCAAAGTCTGAAAATGCCATATTTTAACCGTCAATATCTCAAAAACTATTGAATTTAGACATATGACATTTACAAAATAAGGGTAGAATTTTGTGAGGAATCAGAAATAATACAATATATAGGGTGTCCCATTTAAAAAAATGTACCTTTTTGACACCTTACTTTTTGGGCGCACCCTGTATAATTCAAAATATTTTTAAAATGTGCCTAATATCCAACCATACCTTAAGATAAAAGTTTATTGTCGACAAATTTTATCTTCAAGGCATAAAATTACTCCGCGCAATCGTTGACTCACCCGGTACTTACAGTTAAGATTTGGAAATATATTATTATTAGTTATTGAACTTATTTATAGTTAGTATTCAGAAGGCAACTGGAGATACTTATCAGTTAAAACGTTGTGATTTACAAACAAGTAAAGACAAGTTGACAAATTAAGTCCCAAAATCATTATCATCATTGTCTTGTCTCAAACCTTTAAACAAATACTAGACTTTAAATTAATAGGGCCGTCATACCTCATACATGAAAGCTGCTACCATGAGCTCTCGTTTTCGCCAGTGCCACAATGCACTATTTAAACACTACAGGTTATCAAAGTGGAATAAATGTTATTTTTCCGATATCCATATCTTAACAATTGAATCTGGGCATAATATAGTGTTCTTTATAAAAACATAATAATATGTAGAATTGTAAATCAAATTTTAACTAAGATACAAATTTCTATCTGGCACCATTGTCGCCATCACTCTTACCAGCCTTACACCAACCTTCCACCAACACGGGTTAAATTTCAATGAAAATAGTATATTACAAAACAAGTGATGAAATCGATACTTCTCAAACGAGGAGATATTTAGCACCAGGCGTCAGCCGAGTGCGGAAATTCTCCAAGTTTTAGAATAATCACTTTCACACGAGTAATGTACACTATGTTTCCTACGACCACAAAGAATTATTAAAAAAGCCTTTGATTTGTGAAAAAAATATTTCAACACTAGTGTTGAAAAAAAAATATCAACACTTGTGTTGAAATTAGCATACTTAGAATTATGTTTCACTTAATATCTGGTTTCATAGTTTGTCAATAGGCTTTTTCTTTATTTGTAGTTTAACTTTTTTATTTTTTTATATTTTAAATATCATAGGAAGAACTAAACCTGGATTGACTTCTAGATTAACCAGAATAAATTTTTTTTAATTTAATCAAGAAAATATGCATTAAACATAAATTTAATAAATCCACCCAACAAAGAAAATTTCAATTAAATATAATTCTATAAATTATTTATTAGTTATTAGTTTTTAATAAAAAAAAGTAAAATACTACTGATGGGATTTGAATAAGTGACCTTGCGATTTGTAGGCTAGAGCTCTATTTTCTACGCTATCGCTACCGATAAAGATTTGTTGTTTAATACATGTCACATGATTTGTTTTTTCTGGTAATAGATTTTCAAGTATATTATTAACATTTCTTATAATTTCAGATGGCGTATTTTCACACTCTAATTCTAAATCACTCGACCAATACATGAAATATAATAACAATTTACAATTACTGCTTTCTAAAAAATTTTTTTTATAAATAGGGGTTGCCTGTCAAATTGGCAAATTAAATAGTGTACCTTGATATTTCAACACTAGTGTTGAAATATTTTTTTTCAACACGCGTGTGATATACGGCGCTTTCTAGCCAAATTAACTGTGATTTTTTTCTTATTTTTATAGGTGGTCGTAAGAAAATGTTTAAACAGGTCTAAACTTTGTATCTCATATAAGTAAATTCATACTTTTGCAGTACTTAGGCCCGGTTGTGCAATTATAGCTTAAGCTTATTTCAGCGTTGAACTGAACCTTTGAATTTGAACATTTAAAGAAAGCCGATAGACAGGCGCACTATGATTCATTCGCTACGTAAGAACCGACGTGACTTCGGAGCGCGCCGTCTTTTATTGCGTAACATAATACAATATCTTGTGTCTGAAATTGATCGAAAATGGAGACAGACATTAGTTTGTCTCCAAAAACGGTTGCCTCATTTTTGCACTGATCCGTCGTTCTTTAAACATTGAAATTCAAAGACTGAACTGTTGAGGTTGTACAAATGAAGTTTAAGCTTGGTTTAACGTTAAAATAAGCTTAATATAGGAGCAATTATAGGAGGATAAAAACATTCTCGATTCTGTAAGTAGTTATAAATAATAAATGACTTATGTTACAACTGATATTATGCAAACGTAGTGAAATTTTATTACTTAAAATTGATACACTGCAACTTACCTTTTTTATTAATTTTATTATTTTGAAGATCTAATAGCCTGATTCTTGAAAATGGAAGATTTAATCCTAAAGCTTGAGCGCCAATGTTTCCAATTTCGTTCGAAGGCACTCTTAAAGCTACTAAATTTGGTCTAGTTTTAAACCAGTCTGCCAAAATTTCCATTCCATGATCACCAATTTTATTTGCCGCTAGATCCAACATTAACAAATTTTTATGGGCCCAAAGACCTCCCAAAAGCAACTCAACATCGTGCCCTAAAAATATGATCAGAACGCCTTTTAGGAATTAGTATTTACATGAATGTATATTGAACAAAAAGGACATTGATTCGAATATTTATATATAAGAACTGGATTTTTTTTAGAGGTTGCAGTACCAAAGAAAAACTACCAACAAATCTATGTTTGTATTTGGTTGGTTTTTAATTTATTATTTATTGTATTATATTACGAGATACTGATCTGATTCTATGACATTATTTTTGTTTTCCGTGGCTATTGACCAAAGATAGATAGATAGATAGATAAAGAAAAGATAAAGTCCCAATAAATCAAAATATTATAAAATAGTATATTACATAACAAGTGATGAAAGTGATACTTTTCAAACGAGGAGATATTTAGCACAAGGCGTCAGCCGAGTGCGGAAATTCTCCGAGTTTTAGAATAATCACTTTCACACGAGTAATGTACACTATTTTTCCTTCAACCACAAAGAATTATTTAAAAAAACCTTTGATTTGTGAAAAAAATATTTCAACTCTAGAGTTGAAAAAGAATATTTCAACTCTAGAGTGGAAATACAAGGCACACTATTTAATTTACACATATGGTGCCACCCACAGACCAACAAACCAGGCTCAAACCCAAAAACAACGACGAGTTACAGACCGATCAGCCTCCTGTCACACCTGGGGAAAATAGTTGAAAAATCATTCCTGCAAATCCTACAGGATAAAACCAATGAACTAGGCATACTCCATACAACAGGTAAACAAATATTTACGAAATAGTCCATCAAATAAGATCTACATGTTTTCTAGCTTTTTGTTGCATTTTTAATTTCTTGAAAATATAAAATAATGAAGATATTTTTATATAACCCTGTACATTTTTTGAAGTAATGTCACAAAACAACTATCAAACCACCGGGTTTGATATCAGTTGCTATGATAACCCAGGCGTGTAATTGTTACTAAAACGTCAAAGTTGTTCAATGCGTCTTCGAAGTGACCGAATACAATCTTCTTCTAAATTAAACGGAATCCGAAGCAATAATATTAATGGATTCATCCGACAAAGAACTTCCCGAAGCCATTTTGAAGGCTGCAGATAAAGCTAATTCCGAGCTGTTACCTGCCAAATTAAGACTAAGATATGAAAAGCAATACGACCATTTTGTTACATGGTCTAAGGAGAAATATTATATATAAATAATAATAATATTTATAATAATTAGTAGTTTCTAGTTAAAGTTTTGTATATTTATGTGTTCTATTAAAGAAACAACTTTATGTCACAGTTTCTTTGTTTTAATCCAGGTCCCTTTTTAATGCAATTTTAGATTCTATGGTCAAACTTAAACAAAATGGTTTTAATAAAAAAAAAACAGGGAAACTTAAAATATAGGCCTGTGTTCAGTCCTTGTTGAACTGGCCTGTAACAGCCGTATTCACCATCTTTAACTTAACAGTCTGATAGTTAACATCAGTATAAGGATTAACAGTCTGTTAAAGAAATATTGTATTCACCATAAATCAGGGACGCTCTATTAACAAACAGAGAGTTAAGTTGATGTACAGTTGTGTTCATAAATCTATAATACACATGTTTTAGTATAATGTAAACTGGTCTTCGAAATCGTCATCAGATGTCTCCCTAACAATGACTGGCAGTCAGTGTCAACTTATTTAACGTGATTTTGAGACAAATAAAATGCCACAGCTGAACACAGTTCAAAAGGCACAAGTTATTGCCTATGTGCAAGATGGTATGCCTGTGAGAGACGTCGTACAAGTAATGCATGTAAATAAAAACACAGTTTAGAAAATAAAACATCGATGGGAGATACATGGAACATTAGATAATAAAAAGCCGACGGGAAGGCCAAGGGCTACGACCCAAGAAGAAGATAACGCTCTCGTGCATTTTTTAGAAGAAAATTCATTTACGATAGCGGTAAAAGCTATGGCAGAAACAGATTTTCCAGCCTTAAGATCCACAGCATGTCGAAGAATAAAGAAATTACCCTTAAAAAATTATGTTGCTGTAAAAAAAACTATTTTAAGGCAAGAACATAAACAAGCTAGAATTATCTTCGCACTTAATAATATCTTGCGGGAAGATTGGAACAGGGTAATCTTTACTGATGAGAAAGTTTTCCAATCGTCATTCAATGGCCACATTAGAGTATATAGACCTCGCGGAACTAGATTTGATGAAAAATACACCAATAACTCGGAGAGATCTGGAAGATTTTCAGTAAATGTGTGGGCTTGGCTCAGCTATCAAGGTCTGGGAGTTTGCTAGGTAATTGAAGAAAGGTTTACAGCGCTCAGTTACAGAAACATTTTGGAAAATGTTATGCTGCCTAGTGTTTTAGAACATTTTCCTACTCATAATTTCATACTTCAACAAGACAACTGCCCAGTTCACAACGCAGGAATGGTGAAAGAATGGTTTCAAAAGAACAATATAGAAACTCTATTGTGGCCTTCAAAAAGTCCCGACATAAATATAATGGAGAATGTGTGGGGTATATTGACCAAAAAAATTTACGAGGTAAACTTCAGACCAGCCAACAAAAACGAGCTAATAAGTTTTTTACAAGAAACATGGGATGAACTCAGTGATAGCCAAGATTTGATAAGAAACCTTTATTCCTCCATTCCTAATAGACTAAATGAAATTTTAGGGCGAAATGGAGCCATGACTAAATATTAACTTGTTAATATATTTGTTTTCTTTTTAATAAACTATATTTTATAATGTACCTAATTTAGTTGACTGAGGTTGAAAACAGTCTTGGAGGAACTAGACTCCACCTTAAAAATCAACATACTTGTTGTACTACTTTTTTTTGAAATGTGGCGCACTATAGGCAGGTTTACATAACTCAAAACTTGTCCTACTTTTTTATGAACACAACTGTACGTACGTCTGAGCTGACAAATCTAGTTTATAATTAACTTCAGAGTAAAATATTCCAACCTCATATCTTCTGAAATATCGTTTTATCAATCAAATCCGTTCTTTACGTCACTTTACGCTAATAAATTGAATTTTACGGATCCAGTAGTAAAATTTAATAATGGACAAACCAGGATATAGGAAGACATCCAGTAATTTTACTATGCGGGAGAAGAACTCTAATTTCATTGGAACAAAAGTACATTAAAATCGGAAATCCCCGATATTTATTTGAAATGATCCTGTAACATATTATCTTAAACAAATTAGTATTTAATATATGCTTAAAATAGTTTGATTTCTATAATTTACTGGTTCAACTACTCCATCTAACCGATTCGCCAATTGCTCAAATGTGTTTTTATTTCTTCTAAACCGTTTTTGAATTCAATATCGTCTATTTCTTCAAATACATTGTTACGCACTTTTACGTTCCTTTCTCGTACGATTTCCTTATCATCGGAGTCTGACGAGTCTATAGTAAACGTGGAAAATGTATTCGATAGTCTAAATTAATTTTTAAACGAAAAACCTATTAATTGTTATTATTTGTCATGTGTTTGTCAAGTTGTTATAAATCTAACAACAATTTTAAAACGTAACAGCTTGTTATTTCTTATCAGCTCAAAATTTCACTGTTAATTTTAACTCTCTGATAAGGCTTAAAATCCAATGGTAAATACGAGAATAGAATTTAACAGACTGACAAGAATCTTAACCGACTGATAGTGAAAAAATAGTTGTTGGTGAATACGGGTGTAAGCTATTTTTATAATTGGTTTTATTACATGGCATAAATATTAACTTATTACCTCTCATAGAATAATACTTTATATATTATCTTACCATCAAATTCACACTTTTGAACTCGAAGTACTTCCAAAGATGTATTCATCTTCAGTAAAATTCCAAGATCATCAGCTAGGGCCGAGTTATTATACTTCGAATAGAAGGAAGATGGAATAATTCTTGAAATATTTAACGATTTTAAAGGGCTTTTCTCTATTACTATAAGTAGTGACTCAATACTTTCCAGTATCTGGTCCGTTTCTCCAATATCTAAATCTTCCAAAGTTGAACAATGGTCAATTAATATGCCGATGAATCTTGCTCCTTCCAATCCTAATTTGTTTCCCACAAGTCGAATACTTTTCAGTCTCAGACATTTCGCATATGACAACGATTTCATACCTTCAGCCTCTATGTCGCAATGCAACAAATTAAGATAATATAAATTATTTTCCTCAGCTAAATAATCTTCAGCTAGAATTTGTATTCCTTTATTTCCAATGTCGTTATATGCCAAATTTAAGGAAACTATTTCCGGATGTTGCTTTAAAAACGTTGATAATTTAGGCATGTCTGTTTCATTAAGTCTTCGTCCAAATCTTTGATATAACTCTCTGCCATGTAGTCGCATGTGTCTAGTGCCATCAGAATTTTTTTCACAAAATAGTTCAAAAAACAGGTCGTCTACAATCTTGTGATTCATCGTCATCCTTAATAACTGTTCTGAGCCTTGTCCAAGCTTCCAGAAATATATATAAATATAAATAATATATAAGTAAATAAAATCATTGAATAATGTGCAGCGATATAGATTTTTTAAAATCTACTAGTTGACATTTTGCTTTATATTAATTGCTGGTGTTTTTTTAAATGTCTTTTTTTGACACACTAACGGGTATTTATATTTGTTACTGCACGGTACAACTGGTATAGTATTTACAAGTCCTGGATAGATGCATCTCACAGCTTCTGACGGCTACGGCGTAAATTTCCAAATTCTTGGCCACAAGTGTTTAACTAAAAAAAAGACTACAAGAAAATTAGGAAATAGAAACACAATTAATAATAGTAATAAATATAATATGATAAATATTTTAAATCTTTTGGATAATTACTTATTTTTGTGTTTTTTTACAATGTATATCTACGAGTCCTGAATATTAACCTACAAATAAGACGAGAAATATAATTTTATGAACAAGTAAAATTCTTAAGTATTTTTGGCGCAGCAAGGTCCATCCCACCTGACTTTTACGCCTAAACTACTTGATATAGTTGCGAGCTCATTTTCTTTTTTCGTCAGATTCTGTAGCCTCACCGATGAGCCAGAAGATGGCGAAACGCTTCTGGAAATGAATCTGATGAAATAAAAGGACACTCTTATTCTTCTGTATTTAGTATTTATGTTAGATATCACCGCCTATAGTTGATTATAGAAAGAGAAGTTAGCGGCAAGGGGACAAAGTGGTGGTGTATCTTTTGCATTAAAGTACACAGGAACGTCAAATATATACTCGCGTCTATATCCCAACCTATTGCCGGCACACTGCGCATGTCAGGCGGATAGCGTGATGGCGGAGCATTTAAAATATAGGTATAAATAAATTTAATTAAAATGTTTGTTTTTCTTGGGTTTTCGGTGACTCTTGAATAAAAGATTTTTCTTTATAAGGGGTTAACGTTTCGGTTTTATTAGGAAACCATCATCAGAACTATAAAAAAATATTTGTCTAAACAATCAAAAGAGAAAATGAACTATTGTATACAAAAAATAATCTCGCAAAATAATTCTATATTTTTTTATTTTTTATTTTTTGTATACTATAGTTTCTTTTCTCTTTTGATTGTTTAGACAAATATTTTTTTATAGTTCTGATGATGGTTTCCTAATAAAACCGAAACGTTAACCCCTTATAAAGAAAAATCTTTTATTCAAGATTCACCGAAAACCCAAGAAAAACAAACATTTTAATCGATTAAAACGGTCAGGAAAACAAACTAATATTAATAAATTTAATTATTTTTTTACGTCACGGTGTTGAGTCAGTCGAGGTAATAAGTTTTCTTACATGAACAGTTTGTCATTTTGTGGCCTAATGGGGCATAATTAAAATGAAGGGGCAGATTATTAATCAGTAAGTTTTGTTATTGCTGTGGCTGTCACAAAATATTAAATAATTTGTGGCGGCTGTCGTCAAGCACCTGTAAAGTAAAAACCTAATCGTCATTTTTTAAATTGTTGAACAGTTTATGTGTGCACAGACTGTGGGATGAAATGTAGCACAAAACGAATATTAAGGTTCACATGAAAAGAAAACACAACGTCTTCAAACGATCACCTTTAAAGACCATTACATGCCATGCATTTCTGGTATTAATGCACTAAAAACGACAATAAGCCATATGATTTCTTCTAACTATGACCCTCATAACAAAAAGTCGTAATTACAAAATCGTAGACTGTCAACACCGGTAACCACATCTTTGAATTCCTTAAAGCATAAAAGAAAAAAAGAGAATAAAGTTTTTGATTTAAAAATATAATTAGAATGCCGTAATATTAAAAATTTAATTAATCGCTATATCAATCATATTTTACATGTAATTATTGTACTCATTTCTACCTATGTAAATTTCAAATATACCGCCATCACGCTAACCGCCTGACATGCGCAGTGTGCCTGCCATTAGGCTGGGATATAGATGCGAGTAAATGTATTGGTTTCCTGGGGCACAGATAGACAATGAAAGCTATTTCCTCCTTATCTGGAAGCCAAACCCCGTAAGCAACTCCAGAAGCAGCGAAAATGCGTCTTGAAGATTTATTTACGAAAAAAACAAGTGATAAAAACACCAATTGCATACATTTAGTTTAATAATCCTTTTTTTAGGATACTTATAGATTTATTTTAAATATAAAAATACATATAAAGGCCTTGCGTGAAAGAGGGCAATTTAAACGTTAGTTTTTTGAATTGAACACGGAAATTTATTTTATACAGATGGGACGCGACCGTACGGATTTATCAATAATACAAAAGTTTTAGTGGAAAGTGTATTGACTCGGAGCTAAATCGTGATACAAAGATTTCACAAATATAGGTGACATGGCATAGAAAGCTCGTGAATATTTAAACTAAACCATTTTTTAGAAAAAAACAGCTTCAAGCAAAATCTGTTTTTATCTTTCAAAAAGAGTTTTATCGAAATATAAAATATTTCTCCAAATTTCATTATTATCAATATTGGCAATCATTATTTGCTCTTAAATCTCTCTAAAAGACTTGGTTGTCTTCAGTAAATGTGTTAAAACATGTAACAGATCAGGGGCCCGGGCAGTCGCCCCGGTTTGGCCGTGTTCCTAGAGCGGCATTTTTGTGAAAATGTAAAAAAAATGTTTATTAATTTTTGCCTCTACAGACATTCCAAAAAACGATCCAACTGCTAGGAATGACGCCGATAGCTTAGTAAAAAAAATTGAAACGTTTGATTTTTTGTGTGCGCTGTTTTTTGGTACGAGGTTTTAAAGCAGAGCAACTTGATTAGCAAGCTATTGCAGAGTACCGATTTAAATATCGTTCAGTCTAGTAGATCCTTACAGTTATTTGGCAGTCACTTTCGAGATTGAAATGATAAATACTTCCAGGTAGTATTGGTCTGGTAGTATTATATCTGGGCACCATCATCAATTCGCTCTGTGACCCAAAGCGCGAGATAAGGTCTAGAATAGAACAAACTAGAAAGACCTTCACCAATATGAGAAAGCTCTTCACCTGCCTTGATCTGATCTTGGAACTTAGAGTCAGGATAATCAGATGTTATATCTTCAGTGTGCTGCTGTACGGATATAATTGTTGGACTCTGGACCTAGCGACCGAAAGGAAAATTGAAGCTTTTGAAATGTATATATACCGCCGTTGGCTACATATTTCATGGACCCAACGAGTTTCAAACGAAGAAGTACTCAGACGAGTGAGAAAGTCGAAGGAATTAATGACCATCATTAAGGAAAGAAAAACTGAATATATTGGCCACATAATGAGAGGTGATAGGTACAAACTCCTGAGACTGATAATTGAAGGAAATATTCAAGGGAAAAGATCTGTTGGAAGAAGGCAAAACTCATGGTTGAAGGGCCTTCGGAGATGGTTTGGGTGCTCTTCAGTTGAAATCTTTAGAACTGCTGTGTCTGAAACATTGTTAGCCATGTGGATCGCCAACCTTCGTAGGGAGAGGGTATTGTAAGAAGAAAAAGAAGAATTATTAGTCGATGCAACAACGGCGGCAACCGGTTATTCCATTTATTCATTTGAGCGATTAAACCGGAATGAGATGTATGATCGACAACCAGACCGACGCGCCCACATGTGGTTGTACTTGACTTTCAAATAACCGATTGAAACGATCGATTAAAAAAATTTCATCATTTTTTTCAATCGTTGATTGACAGAATCCGTCTAAAATTAACGAATGATACATCTCCAAATCAGGTAGTATCAAACAGTTAAGATATGATAAAAAATAAATTTGAAAAGTACCTTATATCATAAGGTTGTATTTCGTCTAACACATTTATGTCGGGTTGCACAACGAATTTTAATAATAATTATTTAACCGGCAAGTTTGACTGTGACATAAATGACTTTGACAAAGGTGCGTGATTAGTAAATTAAAAATTGATGTAACCGGGCCAGTATGATTGTGAGAAAATTATTTCTGTCAATGTTACGTCTGTCACAGTCAAACTTGCCGGTTAAATAATTATTATTAAAATTCTTTGTTCAACCCGACATTAGATAATTAAATTCAAATTAGATTGCAAGTAAGAAGTTCTCTGTTTTTACAATTCTTGTTAGCCCTAGACGGGTATACTCAGACAGATTGCATGGGACTACCAAGAGATGGCGCTAATGTCTATACAGGGTGATTCCTAAGTTGAGATATTTGAAAATGTTGTTTATTTTAATGCCTTCTATACACAGCTAAAAAAGAAGTATTAACTTAGAAATCACCCTGTATACAACCCAAGAACCTTGATCTTAAGAACCTTAATATTATAGGCATTAGTTTAAAAACCTTTCATTTGGTATGGTATGAACAGCTAACCCTGTACTGTCGAGAACAAAATAGTTGGAAACTGGTCTGCAGGTGCTGACATCCTACCAATAGTAAAGTTTTCATTTCTTGCTAGAACTCAGCAATCTCATTTGTATTTTATTATCTAACTCTGTTGGACGAAATGCAACCTTATATTATAAGATACTTTCAGGTGGTTTGAGATTTATTTTTTATGCTTTCATAACGTATAATTTTAATGTTATTAAAATAAATAATTGTGCTCTGTACCTTTATAAAAAATGTTTAATAATTACTATGGAAACAATCGTAATTATTTATGGTAATGAGGTAATCCCATTAAATTAGGTACGCATCCAAAAATGGAGTATCATCTAAAAATAATTAATCATGTTGACTATCATTATGAAGGTGTATACAAACATATTTTTTATAAAATGTAAAATCGAAAAGAAAATAATTTTCGTTTTATTAAATATGTATGTATTTTGGTAAAAAACGGGAGGTGGGAGCCATGGGGAATGAAATTTACCACCCTATTTGGCACTGAAATGAGAATTATTATATTTTCTATTATTTCTTAATTGCCATTGGGCACTGCTAGTTTACCGACAATACGTAAACATCATAAATAATACCTGTAGAATTTGGTTAATGATATGTACTGTATCAACCTTTCTGGTGTAGTTTTCAATAAATAAATAAATAAATAAATAAAATCTTACAAGTTGGAATCTGCCAAAATTCGACAACAATAGCAAATCTCTATTACTATATAACCGCGTCAATCTCTGCCGCGAAGCTTTAGCTAATATGTACGTCATTTGTCAAAATGTCAAGCACAATGTATTAGGGGAAATTTTTTTTTACTTCATGGTTTATTTAGAAAGAAAATTTCTATTCATGGCTCAATTAGAAGATCTGTGGTTTCTTTTGAAAACAATCAATAAGCTTTGTTTTGTGGAAGCTTCAAGATAAGGATGATAAAATATTAGCTTTATAGATAGATAGAATAGATAGGACTAATCAACCACAGTGGAGGCAGTTTTCGGTATAGTAGTGGTCATAATAATATTGTATGTTTAAAGTAAAGTCTTGGTAAGCAAGCAGTGTTATTCTTTTAATGGTTTTATTAATTTGTTAGTGTTGTTAAAATCAGATGCGATCATTCATCAAAGAAAGGAAGTAATTTTTTACAATTCCCATAAATCTATCTATTTTTCCCTCGAATTAAAAAAAAAGTAGTTTACATTCCCCTACATCGGCACACTGGTACACAACACTTTTCTGGTGCGGACACCGTAATACCCGCATTACTTGAACATGAAGCCATTTCGGTATTTGGAATGGGCACGGAGCGGCGTACCCAAACTCTTGACCGCTTCTTGGCTTAAAAAATTTTCGCATTTGCCATATACACTTACAACATGCGTGTGGACCGTACTCGGCTGAGGTTTGGTAGACGCTTTATGTCTTTTAGCAATCATTTTTGTTTTTTGTAAAGAATTTTCAAGAATATGATCTCGGGCCGTCCTCAAGTGCCCCGTAATAAATCCGACAATGCAACTTAATTGCCGCGTAAGACAGGACTGTGGTTTTTTATGTTTTTTACCGAGAATTTAGTACTTGGTAGTATTTAGAGCCACAACCCTCTCATAATTATCTGTAAAAGTATTAAACCTATTTTAAGTACCCAGGATATTAAACAAAACACCAAAATAGGTTATTGGACAATGAAAGATCCCTAAGTGGTCACACAGGATATCCAAAATTATATTTGTGATATTCACAGTGATTTTATAAAACGTCCAGTGGTCAGTCACCACCTAAGCGAGTCTGTGTACACAATTACGAAGATAGATACCGCGTATATCATGTGTGTCGCATACCATTACTGACATCTGTCACCCTCACACCCTCAGGTGATTGACCTTGCATGTATATTTAATAAGTATCGTCACAGGTTGATACCACTCGTCTAATGAGATTGGAAAATCGAAACGTATTTTTTCTCAATAAGTTCGGAAACTCACAGATTTACGGCCTAAGGCCTTACCTCGAAGACACCTAACACTCCTATTGACAAATTTAATTGACAGCGATTGCGATTGGCTCTGCCTCGCTATTCTGGAACCTGTTTGTGATTTTTTTGAATGTGAGATCAAAAATTCGAACAAAAGAAGTAAACGGACTAGGGCTGATACTCTCGCCAGCAGGGCAAAGCCTCTAGAGTCATACGCAAAAATGTTGCTGCCAATCACAATCGCTGTCATTTTTTTGTTTGTCGACGGGAGTGTTAGGTGTGCTAACATACACGATGTCTTCAAGTTAAGGCCGTAGGTTGTAAACCTGTGAGTTTCCAAACTTGATGAGTAAAAATACATTTTGATTTTCCAATCTCATCGGACCGATGGTGTCAACCTGTGACGCTACTTATTATATTTACACAGTGATTATATAGCATTGATAAAACTTTTTACCTACTGATTTTCGGGAATTTTAGAAAACTTATATGACAACCATAATTTTGTTAATACTCTGTATACAAGCACTTCCCAAATTGTACTTCCGACGAAAATTCTTTTTAATTTACATGATTAATTTTAAATAAGTGATACTCCGCTTTCTCGTGTGTATAAAAAATGATGGATTAGTCTGTTTTTATTCCATTATAAAAATAATTATCTAATAGCGTGTTATTTTGGAAAGCGACCTCTGCATAAAAAGTATTATGTAGAAGGATATGACCGAGGTTAAATATGCGGATATATTGAAAACATAAACTTAAAATATATATAAGTTATTTTTAATATTGATTAAAAACAGGGTTACAAGATCTTTAATCTTATACTTCATCGATCATATTATTGAACGTTAACTGCAGGTGTCTAATTATAAACTATACAGGGTGGCGCATCGAAAAAGAAACAGAGATTTACTAGGAGCTCAGTTCTTTTGTGGAAAAACGCTCAGACCCGTCGATTTTTTTTTCGAGGAGGACCCAAAATTGGTAAAAAAATCACGTTAACACGTGCAGCCCCCTGGGCGGAGGTGGCACCAACCCTAAAATCTTAAATGGAAAGGGGGGTCGAGTGATACCTTATTTTAAAGGTCTTTCAATTCCCATTACTACTGAACTAAAGTACATGAATGTTACATCATTATGAAGGGAATTATAACGACATATTTAACCAGATAATCTTTTAGAGTTAACATGAATATTTATAACATAAAAGTTAACGTCGGTGTCAAAGACCATTATTTTTTAATTCGAAAAAATATATATATTCTTTAAAATAAATTAACAAAAATCCAATAACTGTTTATTTATCAAATAAATAAAACAATGAACATATATTTTTGCCTTATTTTTGTTTCTTAACATATTAAAAACATAAAATAAATAACTATGACAATTTTGGATAGCCATTCATTCAAAATGGTAAAGAGAGACAAAAAAAAATGTAAAAACAAAAAACACAAAAGTTCTAATAGGAAACGTATTAAGCAAAAATAAAATGGGAACAATAACATGAAAACCCTTCAACTTAGGCGTAATTATTACTTGAATCGTCTTTTTCAAAATTTCCTCACACAAGCACTTTATATGTTCCAAACATAAGAATTTTTGGCAATTTACGCCTCTGCATTTTGTTTTTCTGTTCTTCTTGCAGCTGAAATAGAAGCATCGTCCAAAAGCATCAACGTTAGGAGATGGGTTTTCCGTCTCCATGTGACATATCTGTTTGATTCGTAATCTAATTTGTCGCGGGTCGCGGTATATTATGTTTCATGCACATCGGCGAATATACCCATCCAGGAGCTGCATCCCGAGTTGTTCCTGAAAAATGAGTCTAGGCAATTTACAAACCACGTTATTTGAAATCAAAAAGTTACATTGAATAGTTAAATACAAAAAAATGTAATCCAAACATACCTTAAATAATTTAACAAGTAAGTTAACACCGGTCTCATACACCGAAAACTGCTGGTACTGGGAAGTAGTGCTGCCTATAGTACTGCCGTGTTACCATTGGCTAAAACAGGCTAAAAGAGGAGGCTACTGTGCGGCGTTGCTGCGAAATAAATTTTGCTAAGGAGATATCGCAAATTTTTGTGACGCTCGGTCTGTAAGACCGCATGTTAACTCTGGAAGGTTAAAGACCTGTTGCTCTTCAGAGGATGATGATTTGTCCTTACTTTCACTATTAATATAATCTTTTCACCTATATACTATTATCTGAGTTCCAATCATTGCTACTTGTTTCATTTAAATGACTAAAAAATTATTAAAAGTTTGAGAACATCCAGCACGTCTATCACTTCATAAATGTGGCTTGTAACCGTGTTTTGAAAATGTTTGTCATACAACAGTAAATGTAAAAACGCCATTTAACAAATACCAGCCGAATTTCTTAAAAAATCGTTAAAATAAATTGTATGTAACTTGTATCTTTATTTTATTTTCCTACGACCACCTAGGAAAATGAGGAAAAAAGCACGGTTAGTTGGCTAGAAAGTGCCGTATACCTATCATACGCGTGTTCAAAAAAAATATTTCAATGCTAGTTTTGAAATACAAGGCACACTATTTAATTTAAACATATGGTGCCAATTCGAGAGACAACAATTTATTAAAAAGAACAAATTTTAGAAAGCAGTAATTGTAAAGTGTTTAACTTATTTATCATGTTTTTGTCGAATGATTCACAGGTAGAGTATCATGTATTAAACAACAAATATTTATCGGTAGCCAAAGCATAAAAAATAGAGCTCTAGCCTACAGATCGGAAGGTCACAGGTTCAAATCCCATCAGGAGTATTTGACTTTTTTTTATAAAAACATTAAATAATTTATAGAATTATTTTGAATTGAAATCTTCCTTGTTGGGTGGATTTTTTAAATTTATGATTAATGCATCTTTCCTTGATTAAATTTAAAAAATTTCATTCTACTTAATCTAGTAGTCAATCCAGGATTAGTTGTAGTATGATATATAAAATATGAAAAAATGAAAAAGTTAAACTACAAATAAAGGAAACGCCTATTGACAAACTATGAAACCAGATATTAAGTGGAACATAACTCAAAGTATGCTAATTTCAACACTAGAGTTGATATTTTTTTTTCAACACTAGTGTTGAAATATTTTTTTCACAAATCAAAGGCTTTTTTAATAATTCTTTGTGGTAGTAGGAAAAATAGTGCACATTACTATTGTGAAAGCGATTATTCTAAAACTCGGAAAATTTCCTCACTCGGCTGACGCCTCGTGCTAAACATCTCCCCGTTTGAGAAGTATCACTTTCATCACTTATTATGTAATATACTATTTTAAATAATCGTTTGTTAGGTTTTGTTACATAAATAATCTTTTCACGCACAGGTCTTCAAATTTACCCAATCTTAAACATAGTGAACATAGGCCCCAATGGTTTATCACTACAACCTTTAGTTATATTCTATATTAAAACGAAAATTTATTTACACTGCTTATAATTAATAATTTCGTTAACGCATATGCCACACACCAAAAAGCTTAGTAATGGATTTTCGCATGTGACAAGCTCCCTACTCCGTATTCATTTTCGTTAAACTCATCATAAATCGCTTTCACATCACTTCTTGCTTACACAGGGAATTCTTAATAGTAATTAATCTGCATATTATCGTTCCTTGTAAATCCCTTTTCTATAGTGTTACATACTAGGTGACACATGAAAGTATCAGTCCCCCAATTTTCTTCGTAATTTAAAAAGTAAAGTTTTAAAAAATTTAGATCTTAATAAGTGTGTAAATTACCATTTTTCGGTCTATTCAAATCTTCAAATTCACAGTCGGTTTAACCGGAAGTAAGCAAAGCAGCAAAAGTAAGATTGCAAGATGAAACAAACCAGTTTAAAATCGAAAAAGGCGTTCGACAACGGGATACGATCTCACTCAAACTGTTTACAACTTTGCTTGAGTACATGTTTAAAAAGATAGAACTAGACAACAAGAGAATAAACATAAATGGAGAAAAATTGAACCATTTGCGTTTCGCCGACGATATCGTATTGATTTCAGACCGACTAGAAGAAGCAAATGAAATGCTCACGAAACTATCATCACCTTCCCAGAATGTTGGATTATAAATCAACATCGCCAAAACCCAATTTATGACAAACCTGGTCCCTATCTGTAACCTTAAAATAGAAGAAAAAGAAATCCAACACGTAACATTGTATAAATATCTAGGACATGAAATTCGAATCGGAAGAGATAACCAAACCTGTGAGTTTAGCCGAAGAATAGGACTAATAGGGGTGCCTTAGGACGTTTGAAACATGTATTCAGATCAGACATTCCAGTGTGCCTCAAGCGTAAAGCCTTCGACCAGTGCATCCTCCCATCTCCCATTACTGACATACGGCTCAGAAACATTAACTGACACAAAAAACTATCAATAAAATAAGAATTACTCAACGAGCCATGGAAAGAGCTATGTTGGGGGTGACATTGCGAGACCGAATCCACAACGAAGAGATCCGTAGAAGAACGAAAGCTATGGATGCTGTTAAGAGAATAACACGCCTAAAGTGGAACTGGGCAGGCCAAGAATGACAGATAATAGATGGACTAAGAAGATACTGGAGTGGCGACCTAGAGATGCTGCATATAGAAGCAGAGGTAGACAACCAACTCGATGAACAGATGATATCAAGAGGATATCTACAAATTGGATCCAAGATACCCAAGACCGAGCAAGATGGATTAGGTTAAGAGAGGCCTATGTACAGCAGTGGACGAGACAAGGCTGATTTAGGATGATGATTAAAGTCAACTTTTAAATTTTTAATGGAAACTCATTCATTTCAATCTTCGTAATTATTATTTAATACCATTTGATATGTTGGTCTAATAAATACAGAAATAATATTTTTGTTTTCCACGGCATATAAACTGGGCTTGACTAAATTTCTTATAGCTTATTCGAGTCTAGAAATTACATTTATGATGTTTCTTGGTAATTTATACTATTACCTAATGAATAATTTTAACTTGTGATAGATAGCTAGAAAGAAAATTAAATGTACAATATTATTATAATAAAACAAAGATGGGTTGCCATTGAAAAAAATGAAAAAAATTCGATTTGTTTTTTAAGAAAAAACGTAAATTTTTTTAATTAATTTTACAACACCATAACTTTAAGTTCTGACCTAACAATTTATTTCAATTGGCATCAACTGTTGCTTTATGGCATTAAAAATAAATGATATTTCAGCACTTCCCGTGAGAGATAAATACTGACATTCAATCTTTCAAAGTAATAGGAGGATTTCTAAACATTTAAAATTAACTTATTTTAGTTTAACCATTTAGAAATCAATATAATCCCGTAATATAAATACTAGGGATTAACGGTTATTTACGACTGCACTTACCATCCATTCATTATAGTAATTAAATAAGAACCATTTTTCGATTTTTGATTCGAGTCATGTCGTTGATAAAATCGTATATTTTTTCAATTCTATCAGGATTCAATTAAACTTTAAAACGAGCCTATCTTCTTTGGCTGAACAATAAGATATATTTTCAGAATATATTCCAATTAATTATTATTTTTCGTTTTCAAATTACTTTTAGCAAGTAAAATTAAAGTTCTGCAAAATGATTAAAGTTGTCAAAACAAATTTTACTTTAATTGACAGGACCCTTTAATTAATAACAGACCTATCTTATTTCTTGTTTCTGTTATGAATATGTATTTGCGAGCTGTGACGTGCATCTAGCCAGTAATTGGATTAGCTTTAGTTGCGTCAGACAATATACCGTTTTTGAAAACAGGTTTATGCATTTTTCAGACCTAAAAAAATTCTGAAATTTACACACATATTATGTATAGTTTCTATTCAGGTAAACACTTTTCCTTTTAGAAAACAATATATCTGGTTTCGGACCATAGCGATTGCGATATATTCTCTTCTGCTATCCGGGCGGATGTGTTAAACAATTTTATACCACTCTCTTTTTAGTTGGGAAATATTTTTGTTAATAACAGGCCTTCCTTCTAAGCACTGAAAAGCCAAAACCAAAATTAATATTCGCCTTTAAAATAAAGCAAGACACCAAAATGAAATGTAAGTGTTCCTCAGGAAAACTTCCTGACTAACAAGTTAATTATAAAGACATAAAATACCTCCATGGAGCTCGCGTGACGTCGGCACATCAGATGTTTTAATGACGGAAAATCTGCAGTCTAATTATCCTTCAAGGGAAGGATGAAAACAACGAAAATGTAGGAAAATAAGAGAAATACTTAGGTTTGTTTGCTGTGGGGTTAAATAATATAGTAGCTTCCTTCGCAGCAAAAATTAAAGAGTGTCTATTTTTAACACGAATAGCAGCATTATAAATTGAGGAGGCGAAAGGCAAATAACAATAAAAGTCAAATTATTACACAATACTTTGAGTGTTTTCTTTCAAAAGGTCTATATATAGATGCATTTCGTGGTATCACAACCCGTCAGGAAAGCTACTATCTGACGAAAGAAGACCTAATTTTAAGTGACTTGACGAATATTGGAACAATTTGATGATCCTCAAGGTGGTGGTCAGAGCGATTGGGGGAAGACCTAGGCAAAAATATCTCTTAACTACTACTATTATTACTACCTTATTACAATAGTCTATTTTAGAAAGGTACAGAATAATAAAAGCTCATTATTAATGCAAAGGGACCACAAAGTGAACCAACGAATATTTAAGGCACTTTCATAATTTGGCTTTGATTTCATTTCGAAATTGTCTATTTTCATCAAGTGCAGGTAGTACCACCCGGGTTTAGGTTAATGTATGGGTTTTGAATATTGCTATCCATTTACAAACACTAAAAATGGTGTAACAAAGGCGTGCATTATTTACATAGTTCTAGGTACACTTATTTTTAATTAAACATTATAAAAAAATACAAAATACATTATACAGAAATTAAATTATCAAAAATTATAATATTCTTCGTTATCCGAGGAACTGTCATCTCCTCTTAACGTTATAATTAACGGGTCGACGGTCCAATCGATCAGGTGGTCAAGATCCCACATGTTCTCCTCTTCTTTAATGATATTATGGACTGCTTTTCGCCAGTTCTCTGGTGTCACTTCCTTAATGGCTTGATCAGAAAGTAGCTTAACGTCTTTTATTTTGAATGTCGTGTTGTGTCTTGATACAAATCCTTTCACTTGCGCCCATATAGGTTCTATAGGATTTAGTTAGCAATGATATGGCGGTATGCGCACCATAGTTACACTATGTTTTTCAGCTATATCTTCCACGGCATATTTCATAAAACGATGTTTGTGTAAATTTGCTATAGCTAATAGTTCCTTCTTTATCAAATTATCTTATTTTTTTTCTTTGGTTAGTTATCATAAATAATTTTATACACAAAATTTATTTGCACCTATGGTCGACACCGAAATTGAGCCCAACTGGACGGAATTTCCCATTTTATTACTCTACACCTTTCTGAAATAAACTATAAAATAATTTAAAATTCAGGCTAAGAATTTAGAAAGTTATAAAAAATAATGCACCAAAATCAAAAACTTTAAATTTTTAATTTAATTGTACAATAACAGTACAGCTAGAGATCTTGCTAGTAGTGAATATTAGAATTTGACAAACTTTTACTAATTAATTTTGCCTTTTCAAAGAAAATATTATTTAAGTGGTAATATAATCATAATTGTCAGCTTATGGCGACCTTAACAGCTAACCCCATTGGGAAATATCAACTCTAGTTATTTAAAATATATAATTAATGTTGGGCTATTTTCATTTAAAATTGCCGTTTTAATTATCGGGCAGAAAGGTCCCTAAGGTTTAGACGTTACTATTTATTTAAATCATAAATAAATTCAAAGGTAAATAAGTTGGCTACTTTTGCATGAATCAGAGGCACCAACATTAGATTTATTTTAATCAAGAACAGATTTAAGATTAGTTTATACTTTAAAATGGTCATGTTATGGCTTTTTCAAACAATTATTGCCAAATTAGGTTATTACTTTGAACCCATAAATATTGAATCTACTACAGTATCCTTAAAACGATTTTGAAACAACCGAGGAGGCCATAATTTATAATGATCTTAACTTGTCCTTTCTGTTTAGAAACCTCTGTACTATGGCAAGTTTGTATAAGGACGCTTTTCTGTATTTCAATAAATATATATTTATACCAATGTATAAATAACCTAACATTTTTTGTTATAGCTTCCTCCGCCAATATTATGATCGGAATGATGTCTTTTTCTTCTAGCTTCCATATATTTGTTATCTCTATCGCCAAATTCGAGTACTTGGTTTTCTTCTCAGATTCGGTTTCAGAGAGGTTGTGTATTAGTGGGCAACCTATATCGATTATAAAAGCTTTCTTGGTCGTCTTGTCGATAAGAAGAATATCTGGGAGGTTTTCTTTTAGACCTTACCTATGAGCCAGTTCCTTGTGGATGATCTTTGCCACCTAATTATGTTTCCCCAGATAAGCGTTGGGTGCCATAGCACCACAATCCGCAGTAATATGTTGTTTCGTTTCACCAGGACAATGGCATTTTCTGCACACATCTTCCACATTTATTTTTATTTTTCAGTTTCACAAGATTCGTTTATTTTTTGATTTATTACTTAAGACGAGATCATAATTCACACGAAATAGATTTAAAATTGCTAAATAAATTTTAAAAAGTTAATTTTTGAGACACAGGTAAAAATATACCAAATTCCATAAAGTTAACTAAATTTACGCCTTACATAATGAAGCAATAATTGAGCCACATAGGCTCGATTTAAACTTCTAACAAAACGAATTCCTCACGTCGCCAAAATTAAGTGAATAGGCTATTAAACGATACAAAGGGGATACGGATTTACAAATTACATTACAAAAATACTGCCATGAAAAGGGAAAACTCAATGACCTGGAGCAACACGGATTTTAATTTTCATTTGTCGTTTGAGTGCAAAACCGTGTCTTTAAGTTTGCCAGTCGTTTGGCGTTACAAATTAAAAAGGGAATTATTTAAGCCAGTAAAACAACTTGCATGGCAAAATAGGTATTTTAGGGAATAAAATATTTTGGAATTTTAAAACGTTACCTTTTGTTACTACACCAACGTTTTAAGGAACAAAACAATAGTACACTATTTAACAACCATATAATGATGGTTGTTATCAGATAGATGATGTTTGTGACACGAGCCGTAGGCGAGTCGCATAAATCATCCAAGTGAATAACAGCCATTATATGCGAGTAGGGTACTATACTTTGTCCAGAACTACCAAATATTTTTAAATACAATTAAGTACTACATATCCATATTTTTAAATAACTAACATTGAATTAATTAAAAGCCAAAGAAAAATTGTCATAACATAAAAACAAGGTGTTGCTATAGCAACAAGCGCTGCGACTTGACGTTCATGGTATGCTCTGTTTTTTATTGTAGGTAAAATCGTATTTAATTTATAAAAAAAAAGAAAGATTTACATGTAGTTTGGTAAATCATGTTTCGGGCTAGTAGTTGTGTAAAAACCTTGTTACTGTTATTTATAATTTTATTAATCTCTAAAATTATTAGAAGATCTAGTTTATTTCCCTTGTTATATAGATATGTGTTAAGTATTGGAATCTGGGTTGAAAGTGTGGGATCTAGAAAAACTTGATTTGATTTTTGAAGAAAAAAGGTTTTGGTTTCTTGCCTTGACAATTTCTTTACAATGTTCACCCACTCTGACTGAGAATCTACAACCAGTCTGACCGACATTGGTAGCTTTTTTAAAAATATATTAAAGGTCATAACTATAGATTAATATTCTGAATTTAGAGTTCCCATGGTTTGGTTAATTTTATATATACACACTAGAACTAATTTTTCTTTTTAAACAATTTTAATCTCCATTAGCGTAAAACTAGCGGCGTCACTGTTTTGGCCACTTCACAATTGCCTTTTTCCTGTCTCGGCGTTTCAAAACTATTTTAAAACGCTGTCAATTGATCCATTTTCTTGGCCAAACAATATCGTCAGAAATGAAATTGAAAAAATGAAAAAGAGAGATCTAATTCTATATTATTGTTTTAAATCTTGGACATTCGACGAAATCAGATACTCGTATTAGTCAAAATAATAACTTAATTGGGTCCAGCGCTTAATTTTTTAGGAAGAGTGGTGCTTCCCTTGTTTCTGTAGACCGTACGCGATTGATTATATACCATTTTAAAAAAGTTCTTATTTGAGTATGATTTTTTTAAAGCCAGCCTTATTAAAATGTTCCTTTTTTTATTCGTTGTTTTCTGATCAATCATTTGAATACCAGCAAAATATTCAAATTTTCGAAAGCCATTCCTTACAGCTCCTTCCTTAAAAAAAGTCATAAATAATACCCTATTTTTTTTTTAGATGGAACAAATTCTAACTAACAAGATTTTTTTCCTATTTTTATACTATCCAATACCTAATTATACACGGTTTGACTGACATTATATACTCATATTGCACATATTCGTTACCAACTGATACCCACGACCTGTCAATTCCAATTACTTTCCCGAGCACGAATTTATATATCTTTAGAGAATTTTCTGTTTAATGGAAAAAGTTGTTAAGTTTCTTTCGTGGGTGGATATATAACTTAAGTGACATTATTTAGATGCTTTTATTTATCTCACGTTCTCTTTATTTATATCTGGGTCAAAAACTGTAATTAATTTTTTTACACACTTTATTATCAAGGATGATATTTTCGATGATTAACCAATATTAAAGAACAAAGTTAATAATAAATTATTTTATAGAGGGTAGCAACATTGTTATTTTTAATTAAACACCATATATATTATATTATTTTCTAATTCCATAATACAATTCCATGTATATTTTATATAAAATGTTATATATCTAAATTCAATAGATTTTGACATAATAACCTTTAAAATATGTCATTTTCAGACTTTGACAGGCTGTAGCATCTTAGAGAAAAATGGTTTTTACAACTCAGTTTTTAATTCTCTATCTACAAGTTACAACTTCCTGTTTAACATGTTAAACCGTAAAACCAAGAACAGAAGTTGTTATTTTTGGATAAAAAGTAAAAAAATAAGATAGGGTGAAATCTATTTTTCTCTTAGATGCGTCGTTTCAATGCTACAGCCTGTCAAAATCTGAAAGTGGCATATTTTAAATGTCAATATCCTAAAAAACAATTGAATTTAGACATTTGACATTTTATACAAAATGTACGTGAAATTAATAGAAATTAATATATAGGGTGTTCCATTTAAAATAACTTCAAATCCAGACCTATATACGGTCACCGTACAACCACCATTGGGCTCTTCCGATCACAAACTTATTTCAACCCTAAGCGAGCTACCAATTAGTTCTGAACAACCTCCTAAACCCCGTAAGATTTGGCACTATACATCAGCTAAGTGGGAAGACCTGAAGGACCATTTTCGCAACTTTCCCAGGCTAAGCCTATGCTTTTCTTCGGATGATCCATCTGTCTGTGCAAAGGAGGTCTCCGACGTCATTCTAACTAGCATGGAGGCCTTTATTCCTTTCTCCAGAAAGCGCCCTTCCAACGGCAAGCCCTGGTTTAGCAAGAATTGCGAGCGTGCTGTCAGATCTAAAAACCTGGCTTACCGACAGTGGCGTAAAAACCCTACTCCTGAAAATCGCGCCATCTTTGTTACCACCCGAAACCAATGTAAGCAAATGATAGACCAAAGCAAAGAAGCTCATAACGAGAGAATCAAAAACAAACTTCTTGCCAGTCCTAACGGATCAAGGTCCTTTTGGTCAGTCGCTAAGGCCGTCAGCCAAAACTTTACAAAGTCAACTATTCCACCTCTAACACGTTCAGACGGCACAATAGCAACCACAGCCGGGGATAAAGCAAACCTACTTGCTGAACTGTTTTCCTCGCATTCCACTGTAGACTTTCAGGGAAAATCACCACCCAACATTCCCTCAGTTCAATCGCAAATGTCTGAAATCGTGTTCCGTCAGCGTCTTGTTAAACGGATTCTTAAAGGACTCGACGTCAATAAAGCTTCTGGTCCAGACGAAATTCCTATCATAGTTCTCAAGACATGCGCCGATGAACTTACACCAGTATTTTGTAGACTTTTCAACTTATCCTACAAAAAAGGAATATTTCCATCCTGCTGGAAGTCGGCGCGTGTCCAGCCCATTCCAAAGAAAGGTAAAAAGACCCTGCCAAGCAACTACCGACCCGTCGCATTGCTTTCAGTAATTTCAAAAGTAATGGAGAAAGCTATTAACCAACAACTCCTAAAGTATCTGGAAGGGCATAACATTATCAGCGACCATCAATATGGTTTTCGAAAGTCCAGATCAACAGGTGACCTTTTGGCATATGTCACTCATCTTTGGAGCAACACCATCGAACATCATGGAGAATCCCGGGCTGTTGCACTGGACATCTCTAGGGCTTTTGATCGTGTTTGGCACGATGGGCTTCTAAGTAAATTGCGATCCTACGGTATGCCTAATGGATTTTGTTTATGGTTAACCAGCTTCCTTAAGAACCGTTCTCTGCAAGTGGCAATTGACGGGTTTCTCTCAGACACCTTCACCATCAATGCCGGTGTTCCTCAAGGGTCCATATTGTCGCCTACCCTCTTTTTACTGTATATTAACGACCTTCTAGTGAAAACCCAAAATCCAATTTATAGCTTTGCTGATGACAGCACACTTGTCTCATCTTTTACCTTGACTCCCCAAACATCCGCTGCCGACGCACATCTTCGCAGGCAGCATGAAGTATTGCGCCTCAACAATGACCTGGAAGAAATTTTGGCTTGGGGTGACAGTAACCAAGTCGAATTTAATGCTAAGAAAACCCAGGCAGCAGTCTTCTCCAAAAAGGTTAACATTGCAGAACCGGATATAGTCATGGCAGGACACGCAATTCCCTTGGCACCGTCTATTAATTTGCTGGGGGTCAATCTGGGAGGTAATATGTCTTGGCATGATCACGTTGCCGCAATTGCCAGGGCAGCTGCACAGAAACTTGGTGTACTTTTCCGCACCAAAAGGTTGTACACACCTCATCAACTTTTGACACTCTACAAAGCCCAGATTCGACCATCATTAGAATATTGCTCTCATGTCTGGAGCTCTGCACCCAAGCACACCCTTCGGCTACTGGATTCCATTCAAAGGAGAGCCGTTCGTCTGATCGGCGACCCCGAGCTGACCAAGACCCTCGATAGCCTGGAGCATCGAAGACAGGTTGGTGATTTGGCTCTCTTTTACAGATATTTCCATGGCAGGTGTTCGACTGACATTGCCCACTTGATTCCACCTAGAGCAATGCAAAACAGAAATACACGGCGAACCGCTGCCGCTCATCCATATGTTGTTCAGCTTAGTACTCCTCGAACTTCATTGTTCCAGAATTCTTTCATCTGGAGAACGTCATCTTTGTGGAATGATCTTCCTGAGGTCGTGTTTCCCAATGAATACAATCTTCAACGTTTCAAGACCAACGTTAATCGCTTTCTTCGCACACGCACCGCTCCCAGAGCGCCTTAAAGGATTTTTCCTACAGTGCAGGTGTTTTATCATAAAAAAAAACGATGTTACCTCCGTGAAACACCCTGTATGTTTTTTAATATTATAAACTGTTTACTAAAGAAGAAATAAATTTAACAATGTTGATCATGAAACATTAAGCCTGCATGCTTAGAATTAACCTATAATTTTCTTCTTGACCATATCTTAATTTTTCAAATTTTGCATTTATCCAATATTTCGGCCGTTCGTAGTACTTGGGCGGGTGACCGCTTGGGGACACGGCGTGCTCTTGCCTCAGGGAAGAGTGTAAAATGAATCGACACCTAGCCATCCTATTCACGCCGGACAGGCCGGATGAGATCGGATATCTCGTAGGATGAAGATGCCGTTTCACACTCTCCAGTCGGTAGACCACATTTGTGGTCGATGACCGGTTCAAGATGGCCTCCGTAGTCGGCGAACCGTAAAAAAAAATATTTCGGCCTTGATGAGATCATCCTCGGGGTGATACAGTCTGTCTTGCAAGATCTTTATTCACAATTAACTAACCAGTAAGTTTGACTATAACATAAATGATATTGGCAGGCCATATTTACTGACAATCAAAGATGTTTAAATAGTAAATTAAAAATTAAGATAACAGGGCGAGTATGATTGTGAGAACATTATTTCTGCCAATGTCATGTATATCACAGTCAAACTTACTGGTTATTTAATTTTTATTAAAATTCTTTGTGCAATCCAACATTTTCTAATAATGCACGAAATTATTAACAGTCGAATGCACAGAATTTAATAGAATAATGTTTATTTACCTGTGCATCATGTAAAATGGATAATATTAGGTTCATTTTTGTAAAACAAATAAGCAAGGAATTCTCGAAATACCGTACAACCGAAATGGTATTTTAGTTTACATTTCATCATGCAAGAATGTTTTTCATTAAATCTCGCGTTGTTTATTGTAAATTTATATTTTCATTTTCTTATTACCCAAACGAAAATTATACAGAGCTGTAAAAAGTACAATCGTGGTCAAAAAGAAGTTTTCAAAAGAAAAATAAGAAACGATTAATCTTTTCCAAAATTGAATTAAACTATAGCCCCAATAAAATACGATCTCTGAGTTATAGTATATTTTAGATAGGTGTAGAGTAATCACATGGAAAATTTTGTCCAGTTCGGCTCAATTTTGGTGTCGGCCATTGGCGTAGGTACATTTTGTGCATTAAATTATTTATGATAACTAACTAAAAAAGATAATTTGATAAAGATGAAACTATTAGCTAGCAAATTTACACAGACATCGTTTTATGAAATATGCCGTGGAAGATATAGCTAGAAAACATAGTGTAACTGTGCTGCGCACACCGCTATATCGTTGAGAGCTAAATGGGCTCAAGTGAAAGGATTTCTAGCAAGACACAATACGACATTCAAAATGAAATAACTGTTTGATCAAGCCATACGGGAAGTGACACCAGAGAATTGGCAAGAAGCAGTCCATCATGTATTTCAAGAAGAGGAGAAAATGTGGGATCTTGACCACCACAATGTACGGCTTTGTTACACCATTTTCAGTGTTTGTGAATGAATACCAATACCCAAGACCTATAAATTTACCCAATCTCGGGTGGTACTACCTGCACTTGATGAAAAGAAAGAAATTTGCAATGAAATCAATGCCAAAATATGAAAGTGGGTTAAATATTTGTTGGTTCACTCTGTAGTCCCTTTGCATACCTAATGAGGTTTTATTACTCTAGACTAGACCTTTCTGAAATAGACTATTAGTCTATTTTTATTGTACTATTTTGATTTACTAGACAGTAAGAATAAGTCCGCACAGTTTTTAAATGTAGGTATTTTTTATTCAAAAATACAGTATTTCTATAAAATAGCTTTTTTATCGAAAGTACTGCTCTCGGAAAAAGATACAAACTTATTAATTAACATATGCTGCGCAGTTAAAAAATAAGAAAAATTCTCCTATTGCATCCTTTAAACAGGTTTTAAATAAAATTAGCTTTTAATTTATTTTTATTTTTTAATTTTATTCTTTACAGTATCAAAGTTAAGTACATTTTAATATCTCAGAAAAATGCGTATATTATATCTTTTAGTAGTTCAGTTCTGACTATAAGTCTTCGAAAAAACTGGGTTGTCATTGCTTTGTAGCCTTAAAATCATTGATAATTTCGGATTATACTTTACTTAAACGTAATATTATATTCTATATTATATAAGCTCAAGAATGCTGTTTTTGTTCAACTAAATTTTCTTGGCGATACAAAACACTTTAGCCTAAACTCCGCGGTGAAAATTGACTCGTTTCTTCCACTCTTTCGATTTCCGTTCCCACTTTTTACCACCACAGCGCAAACTTTTATCTTTTATCCGACACATTTGCCCGAGGGTAATGCACGCGACGACAGGGTGAAAGTGCTCAACTCTTATGCCTAATGGCTTATTTTATAAGTTTTTATCTTATCTTTAACAAAGTGTCTTTTTACGCCACCCGCGTTTGGATAAAGCCGGTTATTTCACTCAACGCAGGTGAAAAGTTTATTTATCTAATGTTTTAGAGTCGTTTTTAAAGCAATTTGGTAATTTCATGGGTCTACGAAAGAATGTTCTCTTTTAAGACCTCTTCATAAAAACCGTTAATAATAATTATGATGTGGTAATACTGTACTGCGAAAGGTAGTCATTATTGAGAAAAGGACTTGCGCAAATTGTATACCTGAGCTGGGCAAATTACTTTTAAAAAGAAAGCGTTATATAACGGAACGTCCATGTGGCTAAAACAAATCTGAAATCAAAGTTAACTTCAACCAGAAGTAATCCGAAAATTGAAGGGGTTAGTGGAGATTTTTACTAACTAACTTTTAAAGATTCATATTTTCAATCAATAAAGGTGCTAGAACTGGTTTCTAACTGCGGACCTTTATTTACTACGATTCAATGAATAATAATAATTCGTACAGAATCATCGTGAATCAAGGTCAGAAGGTGGAAACCAGAATAAAGGTGCTCGAACGAGTTTGCAACTTGGGACCTTTATTTACTACGATTTTGTGAATAATAATTCTTCGTACAGAATCATCGTTAACAAAGGTCAGAAGCTGGAAACTAGAATAAAGGTGCTCTAACGAGTTTTCAACATGTTATCTTTATTTACTACGATTCTGTGAATAATAATTATTTGTACAGAATCATCGTGAATAAAGTCCAGAAGGTGGAAACTAAAATAAAGGTGCTAGAACGGGTTTCCAAGATGTGAACTTTATTGACTCCGATTCTGTGAATAATAATTATTGGTAAAGAATCGTAATGAATAAAGGTCAGTAGGTGAAAACCAGTTCCAGCACCATTATCTACTAAAAATATGAGTTTTTTAAAAATTAATCAGTTAACACCTAACCTGATATAAATTAAGTGGCTTTTAAAATTGTATTTACAGGAAACATGCACACATTTCAACTAAATATCACATCATATGACTTACATTCAGCGTTGCAACAACGGATCTAGCGCTAAATGGCAATATTTTTTTGTAATGATTACTTCCCTGCCCTTTTTCTTAAATCAGTAAATCAAAATTATTTTAAATGTCCACAAACCCTATAATGGCTAATACTACGGTAACATCGGTACATATCTACTTGTTTTCTCTAGCAAGAATCCCGTCGTTTATACACTGGTGAGCAAAAAATTTAGGTCACTTAGTAAATATGCCATGTTCGCCCATGGTAACAATAAAAGGCATCGCATGATCTTCGAGAATTTCTGTAATGTACCTGTGAGATGTTAGGGAGCCATTTTGTACGAAGACCAATTCTGTGCGGGCTTGTGCAGTGATTCGTGCTCAAACCATTACCGAACCATCGCCAAATGGAAGACGATGAAAGACGCTGGTCAATACAAACTGCAGCATATCTTTATCCTGGTTTTCTCCTTACTCGTCGACGTCCGTCTGAGCGATTGAGGCAAAAACGTGACTCATCTATAAATAGTACATTGCTCCAATAATCATCATTCCATGCCAAGTGATAGAAGCCTACTAGACCAAATATTTCGAAATTGAATTTATTTCCTTATTTTTTATTTAAGTGACCTATTTTTTTTGCTCGCCAGTGTAGCAACCAATTTCTAGTTCAATAGGTTTTACTAACCCCCTAAAAGTTATGTTCGGAATGGAAATAAATAATTTATGGTCAAGTCTAATAGTTATTTTAATAAAACAATATTTTCGTGTCAACACATTTATTAAGGTGATATTATTATCTTTGTTTCTAATAATATACATGTAACTAGCATTTTCCCTATTAAGAAGCATCTAGAATATCGCTTGCAATAATTGCTCAATAGGAATTACAAAGTAGTAGGATTTCATTATGTAAAACCTTTATAAATTTTACGTGTGAATTAAACTCTTATTGTCTATTTGAAGGTTGCACTATTATTATTTTGTAACCAAGCATAGGTAGGAATAAATAGCTTTGTAAATCTATAAAAGAAAATGTAATCAGTATTTTTAAACTAGTCAACTCTTACGGTATCTGTATGGTCACTGCAAGCTATACATTTTAAAATTATATTAATTTCGATATACATAAGGAAATTTACTATACTCATCCCAACCACTAACTTTTATTTTTGGTATATTATGCATTATGATAAAAAAAAGTTCCTAAATTATTGAAAATAACATAGCCAAAGTCTGTTCTAAGAGCTTACGATAAAATCGTTGGGATAACTGACTGAAATATATTATTTAAAATCGCGCAATGCATCTACTTAAGAAAGAAAGGTTTATATGGAGCTTAGATTTTTTAATATCCTTACTTTGAAGAGAGCATTTAATTGTACATTTCCCATTGGCCCAATATTTAAAATAACTGGTTTCTGAGCACGTAGCATTATAATATGCATCATTTTTTTAGTACTAATTGTATAATTATTCCAGTCACTTTTATACGCACTAACTGCAACTTGTTCACTCTAAAAATTAATATGAATTAAAATAATTTTAACTTAGTTAACTAATATTTAGCAATTGACTGTTAGCTGTTGCTGTTGAAACAAAATATTATCAAGGAACAACAAATCAAATATACTTAAAAGAAGCCTGTCACATCGCAAACTGTTGTTATACTGTTGTCATGTCCAAACATATAGTTACACCATTTAAATGAAGTCTATCATATCTTCAACTATTGTAAAACTTTAAAGAAAGGTTTGGTCATAGACAAAAATATTGTTCTAACACTTGTCTATCATAGCTTGTAAAATTGTAATGCTTTAAATAAATGTGTGTCATATCTAAATATATTGTTACAACAAAAAGACCTAATATATATTAAATTTAAACATAAAGAAATGTGGGTCATATTTAATACGTTCCTAAAACATTTTATGCCTTGCACATTTTGGTTAATAAAAGTTATGGAATGGTTATTGGGGCCATAATTATTGTATTTTTAAACAGAAATGGACATTTCTTCTATTTTGGCCACACCCTATAAAATTTGTAATAAAGCAATGATTACTGCATACCTACCTGAAAAGTTATTTCGTTTCCATTCCAATACAAAAAATATAGCTGCAGATTTAAAACAAAAAAGAATAACAACACAGCAAATCGTTCAGAAGCAGATATCTGTAAAAAAGTTTTTGAATGTTTACTTAGTTATTAAAAAATTAAAAGCATACAGGGTCCTGCAATAGTGCGTCAGGTCTTTATAGCTCCTATACAAATTAAGTTAGGAATAGTGTGCATTTTGGAAAAATATTTTTCTCAAAATGCATTATTGATTCAAAAAAGTGTGATAACTAAAAGTTGTATTTTTTTAAATGGAACATCCCGTAATTTATTGCATATTTAGGTTCGTACTAGAGTCCTTTATATTATCCAAAATGTTATTTATTTTGCTTTAGTAGCTTGAGTAATAAATTGAAAACTAAAAAAATAAAATTTTACAAAAACAAAAAAAAACATCTAAATTTATTTTTTAAACCATGAGATTGGTTGAGATTTATGACAAGGGCTCTAGAGATATTATGAATCGAATGGTGTTTCTCTACTTTATACAGAGTGATCATAAAAAGGTTTTAAATACGACACGTTTTAAAATTCATTTTTCTCAAGTTTTCCAAATGGAACATATTATTTCACTATTTAATATAAAATTCTGAACATCAGTATCAGTAAGGAGTCCTTACCAAACAAGGAGTAGAAAAAAGTATTTCTGTACTCACAGTTATTATTTGATAGACTACCATAGACAATTGAAATGAAGAGATTCCAAAATCCAGCAGCATAAAAGTTTTCATGCATCTATTCATATCCTTAACTATCCTAGAAGAAGTTTCAAGAGTCTTAGAAGATTTACTGGTATTTTATATTACAATTTTTTTTTTAATCTGTGCAATTCAAGTTTATCCAACAGAGCAATAAAAATTAGTAACTTAAAAAAACGACTTTGAGTGGGGTTGAAATCAACAGAAATAAAATTTTTGAAAAAAAATATTTCTTTAACAATATTCGAGTTTTTTAATATTGACCATTTTTATAAGTACTTAAAAAAATAACTTAGAGCTACTTACGAAATAATTAATTGATGATGTTTAATACATAATTTTAAAAAACTATTCTGTTTTTCTTCAGCATTTAGATTACTTTGGGCCTTATACTTTTCGGATTTACTGGAAAAATGTTCAAAACAGTATCTGATTATTTTCAATTGTCCTATAACAAATATTAACATACTCAGGTAAAAAGCTTGACAACAAACAAGAAAAGCTGTTCCATACCTAAAACCGAAATAGTAGTTTGTACAAGAAGAGTGGATATGATGTCCATGCCGCACGAGGAAGTAAATTGAGCACGACGACGTAGGCGGAGTGCTCAATCTTCCGAATGCAATATGGATAATACACTTGAGTTGTACAGTACATTTTTCTACGACTCAACTTCCGACCTTCATACTAAAAATTTTAAACTAATATATAAATCAGGCATTATAATATGTCTTTTTGGTTGGCCGTGAACTTGTGAGAAGAATAATAAAAGATAATTGAAGAAAACTTCATTTCGTTGTCAAATTCAAGGACCAAATTACCCTGTAACATATTTATCGATTTGGGTTGTTTCTTATATTTATACAAAATCACTTTTAATATATCTATCTTTCTCACATTCGGCCTTTTGCAGAATAACAGACAACTATTTTAAACTATGGCCCTTGTCTGCTTGCATAATTAAAGGCATGAGTCATCCGACATAAAATATTAAATATATGAGTGATTCTCTGGATAGAGTAATTTTTACACGAGCGCCAAAAAAAAATACATTTTTAATTGGCAGCACGCTTGACATGTAATCGAGAGGTTCTGGGTTCAATTCCCAGCGGAGGCATAAAACTTTTTCAATTTTAATCGTGTCTGTACGCCGGCAAAAACATTTTTCAATTTAAAAAAATTATTTACAGAGGCCAACTTAACTACTTTAAACTATTTACGACTAGATGTCACTGTTCAGAGATCTCTTTCTGATTCCGGCTAATAACGCTATATGTCGTCGATGTATGGATAAAAGAAAAATAGATCTTAATGTTCAGTGGTAGTGAGTGAGTTCTCTTTCCCCTTATATCACCCACCCCGGTCTGTGAATCACAGGAGATTCCAGAATATTACTACTAACATAAAATTGAATAAGTTATATGACCGAAGTTGGTGAGAGAATTTCAGGTCCCCCGTAGCGCAATTGGCAGCACGCTTGAGAGGTTCTGGTAGTGAGTGAGTTCCCTTTCCCCTTATAACACCCTCCCTGGTCTGTAAATCACAGGAGATTCCAGACTATTACTACTAACATAAAATTGAATAAGTTATATGACCGAAGTTGGTGAGAGAATTTCAGGTCCCCCGTAGCGCAATTGGCAGTGCACTTGACATGTAATCGAGAGGTTCTGGGTTTGATTCCCAGCGGAGGCATAAAACTTTTTCAATTTTAATCGTGTCTGTACGCCGGCAAAAACATTTTTCAATTAAAAAAAAAATACATTTTTAATGGTTTTTTCTAGCTTTTTAATCAGTACAACCGAATTTCGTGTAGAATAACCGATTTTTTAAAACTTTTTGGGCCAGGTGGCCAGATAGAGGCCGACTAAGCTGTTTGATGTCGGCAACCTTTTTATAAATGAATTTTCGATAGTCTTTTCTATACATAAATATCTATTATCAATATACCCAGCAGTAAAGCTTTTTTATTTTCTGAGAGGTAAAACCTTATTTCAATTAAAGTATAATATTTTTTTTTGCTTTTTATTTTGACCGATATAATCAATGATGGATCCAGGGAGTGTACACCCAAAATTATGCGAAAATGTAAATTTGTATCATATTTTATCATTACGATGTAGAAAATTATTGTCGAATTTTAATTTTTCATTTAGTCGCCTTGCTAAAATCTGGATACGCCACTGGATGTGATCGTTTTTACAATTTCGCTTATTGAACTAAAAAGCTAAAAATACTGGTAATTTCCTTTAATTTTGGCCAAGTTTTTCTATAATAAATTCTAATCACCGTGAGATTCAAAGTCCCTGCCATGTAGAGGTAGCAGCAGCAATATTTAGAAATGGTCGCCATGCCATTAAGGAAGGGCTATATAATCATTTCCATCATAAAAATTAAAGCAAATGACTTGTATAACAAATATTAAGTCACTCTTACGTGCAACCCACAAATTGTATGGAGTATGCCTTCCAATAATGAACATTCTTATCAAAAGGAAACCAACTTGGGATAATAAGATGGCGTTCTGATACAATCGTAGCATTGCGAAATTCCATATGGTCCCGTACTATTGGGCCTACGTAGTACAGAATAATTCCCATTAAACCCATAATTAAAAGTGCCAGTTCTAGTTTCTTAAAAAATTCAACGTTCTTTTTGTAAATTTTGATAATTTCTTGGTCCTTGGAGGTCATAACTTCTTGTTCTATTTTTTCCATTTTGTGAATGATATTGACAAATCTGTTTGATTTAAATATGATTACCTACAAGTAAATTTTTTTGAAATTTTCTTTAATAACGAGAAATCTATTGCCAATATGAGTTTTGATAGGTTGATTGCCGTATATAAGTCACTAAAATTACTTCGAACGCCAAGTGAAATAGTATATTACATAACAAGTGATGAAAGTGATACTTTTCAAACGAGGAGATATTTAGCACGAGGCGTCAGCCGAGTGCGGAAATTCTCCGAGTTTTAGAATAATCACTTTCACACGAGTAATGTGCACTATTTTTCCTACGACCACAAAGAATTATTAAAAAAACCTTTGATTTGTGAAAAAAATATTTCAACTCTAGAGCTGAAAAAAAATATTTCAACTCTAGAGTGGAAATACAAGGCACACTATTTAATTTAAACATATGATGCCAATTTAATAGATCGAAAGGTCACAGGTTCAAATTTCATCAGGAGTACTTGACTTTTTTTTATAAAAACATTAAATAAATTATAATATTATTTTGAATTGAAATCTTCCTTCTTGAATGATTTTTTTTATTTAATCAAGGAAAGATGCATTATAAATAAATTTAAAAAATTTACCCAACAAAGAAGATTTCAATTCAAAACAATTCTATAAATTATTTAATGTTTTCATAAAAAAAAGTCAAGTGGTCCTGATGGGATTTGAACCTGTGATCTTCCGATTCGCAGGTCATGGCTTTAGTCTCTAGGCTATAGCGACCCATAAACATTTTCTGCTTAAGTTTAATATATGACAATTTCTTCAGCGGGGCTTGTTTTAACTGGTAATAGATTTTCCAGTATATTCTTAACTTTTTTATAATTTCAGATGGCGTATTTTCACACTCTACTTTTGAATCAGTCAACAAATACGTGATAAATAAACTAAACTGCTTTCTAAAATTTGTTCTTTTTAATAAATAGGTGTGGTCTGTCAAATTGGCATCATATGCCTAAATTAAATAGTGTGCCTTGTATTTCCACTCTAGAGTTGAAATATTTTCTTTCAACACGCGTGTGATATTCGGCGCTTTCGAGCCGAGTTAACCGTGCTTTTTTTCTCATTTTCATAGGCGGTCGTAGGAAAAATAATTACCTATTAAAATCAAATTCTAAAGATGTTCAGCTATGAATTTTTTTAAAATTTATCAAAATTATCAAAAATTTTGCATAAATTAACTGGTGGTCGTACCCGCCCGCCCGAGCACTAGCGGCTTATTATGTCAATAGTGTTAGCGGCCGTTTTGACAGCGGTCGTATTACTCGAGTAAGGACTTGTTACACAGAGTAGATATTCAGACATAATAAGTAGGTATACGTTTGCATGCATTAGTCTTATTTTTATTGTTGTAGGATATGTAAGTGCTGCAAAAATGAGTAATCGAATAAAGAAATCTTACAACTCGTATTGGAAATAGTTCAAATATTAGGTAAATATTATATTTTTTTTAGAATTGTATTTATTTGGAGGTTATATAGTTTTTGCCTTGTGTAAGTTGGGTTTTCTTAAATGATCTTTTATATTTTGCATTCGTCGTATACGACTATCATGGCATACAAATCTTTTTACCCAGCGGTCGTATACGATTACCATGGCAGTCAACTTAAGTTTGATCAAATAAATCACTAAACACAATAAACTCACTAATAATGCCTAAGAAATTCACATAATATTATAGAACAGACCCAATTTACCCTAAACACAAACTTGTAGAATAGCAACGTTATAACTTCTATATTTATCTAAACATGGATAAAATGTCAATATTATGGAAATTGGTAGTTATCTGTTATAGCTACACGACGCCAAAACTGATAAATTTTTCAAAAAGGATGTATTTTGGGTCATAGATTACGTTTTTGGCAGAAACGCTTAGTTCTTATATGCCTTATATGCTTATGTTCTTAAAGTGCCGTTTTGTAGAGGTTAGGTTTCGGACGAATATTTTTGGATTTGATTGTTTTGGATGCAATTTTAAAGAAAAACGAGTAAAGAGAGCAATATTTTACAAAGCCTGGTCATTTCCATCCCATTTTCCCTAATTTTGAACTATTTTAAATCAAAGATACAGCCAAATGCATAGCTGAATGCAATAAAACACTAACCCTTTGCGGGCATGTGGTTCCTATTTGGAACCACATATCAAATGTTGAAATTTCGCGGACCAGTAAGCGCTGCCTGGAACCACACGTTTTCGTAGTGGTGGGAGCAGCTATCTTTAGGCGGCGCCGCGTGGTCAGTTGATAAATCGCCATTATAGATGGTGTATTTACCCGGTTTATTTTGCGTATCGATAGTGTTCCTATGTTATTATAATTTTAATAGTGTTTCACGATGCAAAAGGAAAATATGAAAGGTGTGCATATCGGAATTATATTTGTTACTGTTTAGTTGAACATAATATTAGATAATATTAATAAAAAATAAAAATGTTCATTGATATTTTGAAGGTTATACTATGTGGTTCCATATGGGACCACTGGCTCGCTTGACCATCTAAGTTTTTTTAAATGTTTTAGGGAGGAAATATTTGAACATTTCTGAATTAGAGCGGTTGCCGCCTGCTGATTTATATACTTTGTTAGATGATATTCCATCGGACAACGAATCAGTTCATTCGACGTATAGCAGCGGCGATGAAGAAATTAATGATATAGACTTCCAATTATCCAATGAAGATTATGGTCCGGTAATGGCTCCTGCGGTTGATTGGGATTCAGATGATGACTTGCCTTTAGCTGTGTTAGTGCCTGGTGCTAAGATAACGACAGTACCAACGTTTCAATGGTCAAAATCTGTACAAAATATTGTTCAACCAGTACCTTTTAGTGCAGATTCTGGACCCGATGTTCCAATCGATGCCGAGGTTGATTGTCCCTTGGATATTTTTATGCTCCTGTTCTCAGAAGAACTTCTACAAAAGTTAGTTTTTGAAACAAATCTTTACGCCTTTCAAAACAACACAGGAAATACTTACCTGCCCACAACATATAATGAAATGAGATGTTTTCTAGGATTAAATATTCTTATGGGCATCAAACATTTACCAAGTTACAAAGATTACTGGTCCGCTCGAGAAGAACTTCGAGATCATTATATTGCCTCTTGCATGTCAAGAAACCGCTTTGGTTGGTTCCTCGGTAACATGCATCTAAACGATAAATCGGTGGAACCCAAAAAAGGCGAACCATCCTATGATAAACTATATAAACTTCGGCCAATGTTAGAAAGGCTTTCAGAAAACTACGCGAGGTTATATAAGCCAACACGATGCCAAGCAATAGATGAGTCTATGATTCGATTCAAGGGCAGAATTTCATTTAGGCAATATATGCCGATGAAGCCAATCAAACGAGGGTACAAAATGTGGGTTCGAGCCAATGAAACTGGATTTGTTTCCCAGTTTCAAATATATACAGGTAATAAAAATATTTTTCCCACATATCTACATCATCAAACTAATATCTTGTTTTTTTTTTTCAACAGGGAAAGCAGAAAACGCTAGTGAACACAACTTAGGAGAAAGAGTGATCAATGATTTGACAAGAACGCTAGTAGGAAATCATCATGAAGTTTACATGGACAATTTTTTTAATTCTGCAACTTTACAACTACATTTGCAGAAAGATGAAATATATAGCTGTGGCACTGCCAGAAAAGATAGAAAATTTTTTCCAAAGGATTTTGCGGAAGACAAGACCATGAAAAGGGGTGACATGGACTGGAAAGTTAGCCAGACTGGAATTATTGCTCTAAAATGGAGAGATAATAAATCTGTACATTTTCTAAGCAACTTTCATAATCCTGCAGATGTTGACGTTATTTCACGCAAACAAAAAGATGGTTCTAGCATAGAATTTCCGTGTATAAAACTTGTGAAAGACTATAATCGGCATATTATGGGATATGTCGACAAAAGCGATATGTTGAAATCTTGTTACGAAATCAACCGTAAATCGAAAAAATGGTGGCACAGAATCTTTTGGCATTTTATAGATCTCACAGTAGTGAATGCACATATTATGTTCCAAGAAAGAAGTGGTATTTGTGGAAAAACACTGTCCCTAAAAGAATTCCGTCTTGCAGTAGCGAATGGACTGATAGGTGCTGATCCCGAAGTTCCACAGAGGGGTCGCAGAAGCTCAGAACCAACTCCTAACAAATACAAGCCACATGTCCCGTTAGAGCGGAGAATAAGTAAGGCTGCACACATGCCCATTCACGGCACTAAGGTGAGATGTGCAAATTGTAGCACAAGAAATTCACCTCACAGAACCAGATGGTACTGTTCTTCGTGTAATGTTGGACTTTGTCTTACAGCTACAAAGAATTGTGTCGCCCTTTTTCACAAAAAATAAGAAAGGCAAATTTTTTTTTTATTATTTACTGCTTTGTAGGCGACAATAAATAAATTTAAAAAGTAAGGAAAAAATCTTTTAATTTCTGCTTTTTGAAAAAGGGGGTAATTTGATTATGTACAACAAAAAAATAGTGATAGAGAAGAATCAATTTGCTTCCTTATGCGTCCAAAACCTAACCCCCACAAAACGATACTTAAGAAGAAATATTTCAAAAACTAAACGCTTTCGCCAAAAAATGTTTCGTAATCAACGCCCCAAAATACATACTTCCGGAAAAATTCATCAATTTTGGCGTAGTGTAGCTATGACTACGAAGAAATTGTTTAGAAAAACTATTGTGAGGATCGAAGAACATACAGAACGTAAATGTAATAAACTAAAAATAAGCGGTTTTAAACAACTCGGCAATCACCTGCAAGTTTCAACTAACCTTAAATATACAAATACCGTAGGCTATTGCTGGCCCAATGGCTGCTGCGAAAGTTTCAAAATTTATTTTAAGGGATACAAATGCTTCAATTCCTTGGGTTGATACAAAAAGGGAGTAATACAACAAGGTGAAATAATGATAAAACTCATACAGATTCTTCTTAAAACCTTGGTAGTTTACTGGCCATAGCCCCAAAATAGTCATGTATATCTTACCATACGACATATGATAGTGATTATTATATGCTACAAAACAAGTAGTAAAGTTATTTTCTTAAGCGAATCCGAACAATATTTCTAAATTTCTCCAAATTTACTTGCTCGATGCGAATCTTGTCCCTGTTTATTAATGGATTTTTAAAAACTTTTTAAATTTGGATTCTCAGATATAGGAAAAGTAAGAAAGTAATATTTATTATAAAAAAATAATTGTCAATATTTTTTAGAATACAATGAATTTTAGTAATTTTTTTAGGGTTTTCGTTGCTTTATATATTTTTCTGCGTTTCTTTTTTCTACAGGAAAACAACTTTCTCACACCAACATAGATACCATCTCTCGATTGGCGAAAAATTCAATAATTTGTTTAGTTTTTTGTAATTCACTTCAAGAAAACCGCAATTTAACGTGGTAAATTTTAGCGCTTCGGATCCACTTAACAGCTGATAGTTCAAGTTAGTAAATAATTACCAGTTACATTATTATATACTGTAATTTTGTTCTTTTCTTTATTAAATAAGAGTTATGTAATTCGAATAATAACAATTTTACCTCAGGTTTGCGCAACCTCTAAAAAATGCAACGAAAACAAATAAAATAAAAACACAAAAAAAAATTTGCATCGCATTAAAATTCTACTTATGCAGTAATTTTTTTTCCGAAAGCCCGTCCGTGCGCCGGATGCACTTAGGCCAGGTTAGGCCAATTGTGCTCACCGTTTTTGGTGCACTTGTTTGTGTAGGTCAACTAGGGAGAGGGTAAGGATGTCCTCTGGTTCCAGTGTTGGTTTCCCTATTTTTTTTTGTCTCTTCCGAGCTAGTGACTCGCAATGGCAAACTATGTGCTGCACAGTTTCCCTGACTTGTCATCATAATCCACAGTCAATTTCTTAATGTACAGTTGATTTCTGTGCAGATGGTTCTTGAGAGCCTTGTATCCTGTCAGAATTCCTGTAATGGTTCTCAGCTAAATCCGGTTCATTTGAAGCAGCTGTCTCGTAAATCTTGGGTCTGGATCCCCAATGAAGCTTTTACTGTGGTGTAATTCCTGTCTATTGATCCAGTGGATTTTGTGTTCACTTCTGATCCATCGCTTTAGGGCATCTCGTCCTGTGCATCTCGTCCTGTGCATCTCGTCCTGTGTACTCCGAGTGCCGGTTCTGGACCAAGTTCTTCGGCTTTTCCTATTTCTGTAATACTTTCGTGTCCTACTTATAAAATTTGCTCAAGGCATCGTTTAATTCAACCTAAAATAACCACGCCACTTCATTCAGCAAACTCTACAAAATGTAACTATAGTGTGCAATGTAAAATGACTCAAAATGCACATGATAGTGAAGATATTCTGTGGTCGATCTTCCGCTAATAAATTCGAAATAGAACAACTAATATTAAAAAAAAAAATTTAAAAAGCTTTTATTTAAAGGCGCAAAAAATGAGACACTAAGCTTTGAAGTAAATCAAACCCATCCTTTTGTTACATTATAAAGTTTTATGATTGTCGCGAGACTAGATCTATGTATTTCTTACAAATTAAATTTAAATTGACCTGTGTCAAGCTTGGTTCTCGCGACAAGCTTTATATAATAAAATTTTATAATGTGACCAAAGGATGGGTTGGTTTTACTTCAAAGTTTATTTTCATCTTTTTAGCGCATAAATAAAAGCTTTTTTTTTAAATTTATTTATTAATATTAGCTTATTTATTTCATTTTTAGTTTTCCTTGGATATTTCTCTTAGTATGTTCATTTCAATGAATGCGTCATTGCTCGGGCTTGTTCGATTTTTTTATCATAAAAATAAATTGTCATCGGAACTTAATCACCATGTAAAATTCCCCTAGGATAAAAGGGAGTAGTTCTAATTCTGCTTGCTTTGACCCTAACACACCCACCTACATGTATAATAAACAAAAACAAAATACAGTCAATAAAAGCTTTTAAAAACTTGATAAAGCTACTCCAAATTTATATATACAATATAATTCCTTTCACGCATAAAAACGAACTTCTATTAGGAGATTTAATTAAATTCGCGTCTATCGCGTTTAAAAGATCTCACGACGTCATCGATAATCAGGTGATATCTCACGTTCTAGAGACTCTCGCGACTGCACAGAGCGGCAACGAAAGACAAATTAACAATACATAATATTACCAAACAAAGACACATTTTATATAATTAAAAATAAGAAAGTTAATTCCGGACACGCATATAACCCAGTAAAAATTATGTTCCAGGAGTCTCAATAAATATTTCGAAATATTTAATTAAAAATAACTTTAGTGTATACATTTTGAAATCAAACTTCAATAGGCAATTTAGAGAAACTCAAAAATTAAATTAATTTATGTTCGCATACCCTGAACGTCGCTTCTTCCAGGATAAGACATCATTACAGCTTCGTAAGTGCACTAATATAATGAAATGATAAAATATACTATAAAATTTCTAGTCGATTCTTTTTATATGTTCGATGAAAGCCAATAATTAAATAGCATAAAAGAATATTTAACTAAAAAGATTATTGAATAATAAAAACTCGCAGTTGTGCATAAAATTAAAAAGTTAGATTATAAGATAATTGTATCGTAATTATATGGTTCGTTTTAAGTAATGAATTAAGTTTAATATTCTAAGCTAAACTTTATAAGAACTGGAAGTAAGTAATTGATTATCTAAATTTTAATAAAGTATCTTGTAGGAAAGAATAATTGAATGACTTTGTAGAGTTGTTAATTACTTTGTAATTGTATCTATAAGTCTTTAAGTAATAATTTTTTAATCTAAAAAAGGATAAAATGTAACAAAATAATTTAATTGTTCATTCAATCACAGATATAGTAATATAAAATTAACATTACCATTTTTTCTTTTCCTCAAGTTAGGTTAAATACTGTAATTACATTTTTTTTTAAAACCACCATCAGCATTGCCATTTCTGACTCTATTTGAGGAGATATGTTAAAATAAAGTTGTTATTATTATTACCATTTTTTGTCCTCTATAATTTTTTTTTTCGAGGGCCCGTCCGTGAGCCGGATGCACTTAGGCCTGGTTTAGCTTATTGTGCGCACCCTGTTTGGTTGTTTTACCCACTCCGTGATCCCAGTTCCTTGCACTAGTTTTTGAGGTCAACTGGGGAGAGGGTAAAGATGTGTTCTAGTTCCAGTTTTGGTTGCCCGAGTATTTGTTGCCTCTTCCAATCTAGTGACTCGCAATGGCACTCGCACACACAACTATATACTGTACAGTTTCCTTGTCTTATCTGCAGTTAAGGTCTCCATTCTACAGTTACATTTTGTGCAGATGGTTTATGACAGCCATGTGTCCTGTCAGAATTTCTGTAATGGTTCTCAGCTGGTTCCTGTTCATTTGAAGCAACTGGTTCGTAAGTCTTGGGTCTGAATCCCAATGAAGCTTTTGCTGTGGTCTAATCTCTGTCTGTTGTTCTGGTGGATTTTATGTTCACTCCCGATCCATCGCTTTATGGCATCTCGTACTGTGCACCTTGGTACTCCGAGTGCCGGTTCTGGACCAATGAATTTATTTTCTGAGCCTTTCCTTGCACCTCTATAAGTTTGTGTAATTAGATTTTTAATCCGACGATTCGTTTTTTAAAACCATCATCAACTTTACTTTTTTATGTAGACAGGAAATTTTATTTTATGATTTTTTATTCCTGTCTTTGTCAAGGAGGGATTACAGCTAATAATAATAACACGTTTTAGACTTAAAAACTCATTGTCAATAATATTTAATTTACCTGAAAGCCAATTTATATAGATGTATCCGATTAATTTAGTTTCAATTTTATTATTTATATACAGGGTCCTGCGCCTCACATCCCGTCTTCTGTAGCTCACTTATTAATTAAGTTAGAATTATGACGTTTTGCAAGCTTTACCTGTATTCTAGGGTGCATTTCAGGAAAATATTTATGTTTATACAGGGTGTTTCAAAAAAGTGTGACGTCATAAGGATATTTTTATTTAGATTACATGCCATATATTTTCTTACTTATTTGGGTGCATCTTGTAGTTGCCTACATACCCCTAAAATTTTAATGAAATCGGTTCAGTATTATAGGCGAAAAAAAATAAAAACTAAAAAAATCAGTTTTGCACCACTGGTTTTAAAAATTAATAAAAATTAAAAATAATGTCTCGTTAATAAAATTATACAAAGGTACTTAATAAATAAGGTCTCACAGTTTCGCAAACCAAGTTTGATTAATACGAATTGTACAGGGTGTCCAAAGTTTAGTGTCAAACTTTGCAAACTTTAAAACAATTTATTTTTCTTATTTTAAATTGGAACCCCTGTATAATATTATATCATTCGATGCAGAATTAAAATTCAAACATTTGTTCAGTCTTAATGCGTTAGAAATTGCGATAGGGTTGTAATTAGAACAAATGTTTGAATTTTAATTCTGCATCGAATGACATAATAATATAGAGGGGTTCCAATTTGAAATAAGAAAAATAAATTGCTTTGTTAGTTTGACACTAAATTTTGGACACCCTGTACAATTCGTATTAATCAAACTTGGTTAACGAGATTTTAGGACCTTATTTATTAAGTACCTTTGTAGAATTTTAATAACGGGGCATTATTTTAATTTTTTATTAATTTTTAAAACCAGTGGTGCAAACCTGATTTTTTTTAGTTTTTATTTTTTTTCGCCTATAATACTGAACCGATTTCATTAAAATTTTAGGGGTATGTAGGCAACTATAAGATGCATCCAAATAAGTAAGAAAATATATGGCATGTAATCTAAAAAAACATATTCTTACGACGTCACACTTTTTTGGAACACCCTGTATAAACAAAAATATTTTCCTGAAATGCGCCCTAGGATACAGGTAAAGTCTGCAAAATATCACTTCATCAACTTAATTAATAAGTGAGCTAGAGAAGACGGGAGGTGAGGCGCAGGACCCTGTATATATATTATTATGGCTTTAATTTTATATATTTTTTAATATATTGTGCATCGGTAAAAGGTTTTTACCTGCTATTAACCAATCTGTGTTCAAATTTTTACATAACTCCTTTTGTTTTAGATCTATTTAAATTAAAATTAAATTTACTAAATTAGCACTCGTAACAAGTCCCAGGATATTACAACGATAGTGCTATAGTGCACGAAATAATTAAATTTCTCCTCAGAGTAATTAATCTAATAGACTGGTGACCAGACCTTAACACTTTGGAAAATTTACGTTAAAGTGTCCAGATTCACTCTGTTGTCATTGAAAGAAGTTTATGTTAATGCTAGTTTTATAAATAATAATACTTTTAGATTCCTTATGTACGAATACCTCACAAACCAAAAATATGGATGGATGGATGGTATTTCTGAAATTGAAATGGGAGCTTCGTGAAAAGTGAGATAAGTTCCACAACCCTTAGGCCATAGGTGACTCATTGTGTATCCTTTAGGAATTTACAGATAAAGGGTTGAAATATGCTACAGAATTAAAGTAGTTGACAACGTCGCTTAATGATATTTCCTTTCTTTCGGTCAGGGTAGGCCAATACTTGCTGAGCTGAGCATGGATCTTCTACTGGATGACAGTGCTGCAGTCATAAAAAACATGTTTGACGGTCTCACCTTTCTATTCTTACCCTTTATCCCCCGCCCCCCTCAAATTTATTTCGTAATTCTAGAAGTAAAGATTTAAAACGTTACCAAATATGTAAATTGTCATCTTTCAGCCAAATAAAGTTTATAAAACTACTTCCGCTTTATCCAGAAGTGAAGTCATCTTTAAAATGTTAATTGGAAATCCACCTTTTTTATTCTATGCTTTAATTCTTGTTTCTATGACATATTACACAATATCATTTGTTTTAAAGGTAGCCACATTGTTTCTTAAAATGTCCATGGCTTTTGTAAAACAAGATAAGTCGTAAAAAAATTGCAAACATTAAAATGGTTCATTTTAATCTACTTTATAATATGAAAGAAACTTTTTTGAGAAAAATGTACTATTTTTACACTACACCCTATTTACAAAATCCCGTCAAAAATAATTCCAAATCTCTTCATAATTCTTTAATTCTGCTTGTGATAAAAGAATACTAAAAAAACCTAAACTTCCCCCAAAACCTGTTCTCAAATTAAAAGTCAGTTAAAAAAAAATTTCTCTGCTTTAAAATATCTCCTATTAAATTTGACTTCTAAATAAAAAGTCTATACTTCCCATATATTTCTCCTCTAGCCAGTGAACTAATAACGCCTCTTTTCTTAAAAATTTCTTCAAATGTCCAAAATCTTTTATAATGCCAAAAATTATTTTAGATAAAAACCCTTTATTCTATCAAAATCCCAAAATTTTCCCCATAACCCGTCATCTCATACAAAACGAAAGTTTTGATACTAAAGCCTATTCTATCAACCTTCATATAACCCTTAGCGCCATCTCTTGGTAGTCCCATACCAAAAAACTAAAAAAATTATGAGTTCAACAAATATTTTCATTATAAATACAGTAAAAAAAACTGTAATTTTGCCTAACAAAAAGCGAAAAACTTAAAGTTAATTATCCCTGGAAATTTAGCTTACATAGTAAAACATTTTTTTCTTTACACTTACTAATTATACAGGGTGATTCCTAAGTTGATACTTCTTTTTTAGCTGCATATAGAAGGCATTAAAATAAACAACATTTTCAAATACTTCTTTTCAAAAAACTCAAAAATAAAGTACTTACATTTATTACGAATCAAATACAGTTCTGCCTAACTTGCCCGTTGAATAACATTAAGAAAACTTCTGGGTGTTGGATGAGCTCGCAAGGGAAAGCGTTCTGCGTATAATCTCGAAGCACTTTGCCACTCTCACAGTAAATTACCACCTTATCTATTAATTCATTGTTTTCAAATTTCACCATTTTTACGTATCAATAATTTAAAATTAACTTGCTTCAGAAAAACACACAGCACCAGATTGTTCAACACTACCCGTATGACTAATACTAATACGAGATAAGAAAAACAATAGAAACTATAGCAGGGTATGTTTTGATGGCAGGCCCGCACTTAGATTTTTTACTTCTCTATATCGCCTATTTTGAAGTTTTTTGAAAAAAGGTATTTGAAAAAGTTGTTTATTTTAATGCCTTTTATACACAGCTAAAAAAGAACTGTCAACTTAGGAATCACCCTGTATAGCGTAAAAATGCAGTAAATATTACCATTATTTTTTACAGTCTATACTGTAATAAAAAAAATTAGTTATAATTATTTGCATCTTTTTATTTCAATAATTTTAGTTATAATACATTTTATTTATTGTAAATTAGAATTTCAAAAACTGCCTATAAAAATGTTTTTTCATTAAAGCATTATTTGACTTTGAATAAAGAGACAATATATTTTTTTATCCATTTTTAAACCTTTAAACAGAAAATGTTTATACAGACCAGAAACATTATCTCTAATTAGAACGTAAATTCACATTAATTTTACAAACAATATTTTCACAGTCGGGGGGGCAATTTGCTAAGAATTTAATAGAATTATCTTCATATATGAACCGCATATCATTTCCATTAAAAACTATGGAATACAAAGTACGGATTATTAAAGCTTAAAGAGAAATTTTGGGCTAAACCATTTTAAACCCAAATGTTTTATTAAAAGCAAATTAACTACCCAAATGAGCTTTTAACACTAAAATAACAAAATTAGGGAAATAAACTTCTCTTTGTAGCTATAAATATTTTAATCTAAACATAAAATTGTAATTTATGTCAAAACAAAAATTATTTAAAAAAATACTTGAGTGAGATCATGTTGTTTGCAAAAGTGTGTTCATAAATAGGTTGATAGTTGATACACTCTTAAAAATGACTTGGTATTTGGTACTAATTTTTATTTGTTCTAGTGTTTATTTTACCAAAAATAACTATTTTTAGTTAGGAAATCCAAAAATATTTTTTTCTTGGTTATATTTACCAAAAAATGATGCCATCAGAACAAAGAAAATATCTTGTTTTCATATTAGTTGGCAGAAATAAAATATTTTGTTAAGCTGAATTTTGCTCAGTATATATCTTATTTAAATGTTACATCAAGGTTCCTACAAACTTGTATTTATCAATTAAGCTTGTTGCAATAACACATTATGAATTTATAGTTCCTATCATTTTGTTAATTTTGATTAAGATACATTCTTAGTTACCAGAACTAACTTTTCTTTTCAAGTAATATTATTCTTCATATTTATAACTAACGGCATCAACAGAGTCTTGACGCCCTTGCCCGGTGGGTGACATGGGACATCATTCTAGCCAGGACTGTCAGGAGGTTATGTTAGGGTACTTTTGCGGTTTTGTGTCCATTTTTTTGTGTTTTTAAGGCAATAATTGGCCATTTTCATGGCCGTGCCCGTGTGGAAAATGGATGTGACAATATTTGATGTAATTTATTTGTGTTTATTGTCTCTCTTGTGTACGTTCTTATTGGCAGAAGGAAGTTAAATCATAAGTAAGTAAACATTTTATTTTTTATCATTGCAGTTGTACATTAGAAAGTTTAAATGAGATTTTTATAAAGCATGGCAAGGTGACCCGATGAGAAATAAATTAAAAATATTTTTTTTGTTTTGTTTTTGTTCTATGTTCTATGTTCCATTTCTATAAAAAAAAACTTCATATTGATGACTTTTTAATCTGACCAAGTACAACAAAATTCATATAGCTATATGTTTTTAATAGAAAGTCCAGGGGATATTTTTTGTTTTTTAATTATCGCAGTTGCAGATAAGAAAATTTAAATAAGGACAATTCAGTTCTATAAGCAATTGAACAACCCAAAAGGTTGAGTAAAATAAAGTAAAAATGTTGTGTTTCTGTTTTGTATTGCATAAGTATGTATTATAAAGAACATGAGAGAACAAAGACATTGGAAATATTTTTTTTTTAAAGAAACCATAATATTCCTGATAATTTATTCCAATTAGTTTACGCATACCTAATAGAGTAGTAATACCAAGGCATTTTTTTATTTAAATGGGGACCTAGAAAGGAATATTTTTCGTTACTAAGTATAAATTACATATGACATTTTTTTAGAAAAGAAACAGACTTTTTTCAAAGTTATTTCTATCAAATCAACTTGCTAATTTTACCATGCGTTATAAGCAGTTCATTCAAACTTTCTAATGTGCAACTGCAATGACAAAAATATAAAATTTTTACTTATTTATGATTCAACTTCTTTCTTACAATTAGAAAGTACAGAAAAAAATATAATAAACACAATGTTGTGACTACATACGTAATTGTTACTCTATGAAAATTTTAAGTTTGTCCCAAATAAATGATTGCTTTGGCAATATTTCTAGATTGCATCATTAACAAAAACAATATTTCCTTAAAAAAAAATTTTCAATTTTTCATATTTACACATTAGTTGTGACAACTAATTTTAAAAGCGGAAGTACCATATAAATTTAGTTATCCGTATATAAAATTTCGTTGTGACAACTAAAATTTGTAGGTTGGGTTGGTTAATGTTATTAATTAGTTCAACAGTATAATAACGACAATTTTTTTTGGTTTTACAAACTAATTTTTGGGTTCAGTCCGATTTCACGAAAATAAATAGTTGTCAGAACCAAATTTTAGTAATCCATACCATGTTATTTTTAAGAGTGTAGATAAAAATTTAAAAACTAAACTTAATACAATTTTATTTTAAGTATTAGTACATAAATTTATTGACAGTGGCTGACAAATTGGTCACTTGTATAGCGTGCGGTTGTTCTTGACCAAAAGCACGAAAAAGGAAGACATATAACTTTTCACTAGTAACTTTTACCTAGGATACTTGCAAACTGTTTTCGCTTTATCGTACCTGTTCACACACTGAATGACACAAAAGAAAACCAAAACCTTTACAAAAACCGAATGCTGAAAAACAATTTGAAAACCTTTATCTTTACCTAGTATACTCACATATTTAATAATAATAAATCGACTTTTATTTTCGATAAAAGGTGAATTATAATAAATGTATTCAAAATATCTACGGTAAAGGCACAGCGATTTAGCTGCAATAGCTACTCTTGCATCGAACCGTGTGTGGCTATGTAAATACAATAAGCAACAACTGCGCAAAAAACAAAAATACTATTTATATAAGTACAAACACTAAAATAAAAAAATAAATAATTATCACTTGATTTTACAGTATAAATCAGAATAATGTAAAGACCCAATTAAAACCTAGGTATATAGAAGCTAAAACATTTGAGGCCTAAGTAGTATATCAAGGAGGAATCATATAAGTACATTCTCGAAATATTTTCATAATAAAGTAGTAGAGTTAATTAAAATACACAGGGACGCCAAAGGTAATGGGTTCCCTACTTTGTCCAGCTGCCGCTAAAACTTTTTTTCTATTTTACTTATACGGCAATAAACTCTACTACTTTATTTTTTTGGACTGCATTATATTACGGATTGGTACGGCACCCCAATGGGCTACTGCAGCACGATCTATATTTAAATTTACAAACCCGTAGAAAAAGTGTAGGGATGAACAAAAACGTTTCCTATACATACTTGATGTGTTGGCCACCGTACTTGGTTTATTGTTAGTTCTATGTTTTCACGTCTGATGGCTATCTTTTGCATTGAATTGATTCCTACACATGGCAATACTAGGGTTTCATCATATATTTATTCTTAAAAATATCTTGAAACCATATTTTCGCTGTATTGGGAATTGCTTACAAGTTATGTCATTCTGATGAGTCCTAAAAAGAACAAAACAGACTGTCATTGTCTACCTGTGCCCCCAGGAAACCCATTACCTTTGGCGTCCCTCTGTACTTTAATGCAAAAGATAGATGCACTACTTTGTCCGCCTGCTGCTAAAACTTTCTTTCGATTTTCATAATAGTCTAGTGTCGGGTTGCACAAAGAATTTTAATAATAATTAACTAACAGCAAGTTTTACGATATGACATTAGCAGTAATAATTTTCTCACACTCATATTGGCCCGGTTACCTTAACTTTTAATTTACTAATCAGGCACTTTTAATTAGGAAGACATAATGCCACAAAAAAACACATGCCAGTATATTCACCAAATCTAGGAAACCGCTACCCAGGCAAATCATGTTAAATAACACTCAACTGACATGGTCCAAAAAAGCCAAATATTTGGGTTTACACTTCGACTCCAAGCTTATCTGGAAGGAACATCTGGCCTAAACTTTAACCAAAGCAAACAGGCTCCTACACCAGTACTATCCACTAATACATAGAAATAGCAAGCTAAACACCCGCAACAAAGTTACCATCTACAAACTATGCATAAGACCAGCACTACTGTATGCCGCCCCATCATGGTCAACACTCTGCATGACGGGGAAAAGCAAAATACAAACATATCAAAGCAAATTGTTACGAATAATAACTAACGCACCATGGTTCGTACGTAAGACCATATTACACAGAGACCTTAAAATGAAAACGATCCAAGACTACATCACGAACACCGCCAACAATTACTTCACCACAGCAGAACAAAGTCAGAACCCGCTAATCCGCCATTCCCACCAACCACAACACCAGGCAGGTCCATACAGGCTACCACGACAATGAGGGACCCAGGTTCAAACCCTTCACACAACACGAACATAATGTACTAGTTTTAAGCTAATGTTTTGTCAATAATTAAGAGGAGTTATAGGCCTAGCCTCGCCTAAAATTGTAGTCAATGAAGATCCTAGTCTGTCAAAGTCATTTATGTCACAGTCAAACTTACTGGTTAGTTAATTCTGGTTAAAAATCTTTGTACAACCGAACATAAGAGAAGCATATTTTAATTTATTTGTTGTACTTGCCAGTATTTTTTGGCCGCAACGGTACATACATTTATTTACTATTAACATTTCTCTAAGACGACAACAATTATTTCGTTTCACCAAACACGTTTTCGCAAAGTCAAGACTTTTAACTCGTTATATAAAAAAGTCAATTTTACACACCAAACACATAGCTAGTTGTCACCGGTCCCAGAAAGCTCACAGGATATTCCACCTTAATACTTGACATAGCTTGCGTGTTTTCGATTCCTTCCAAAGGAAAGTTCAATAAAGCTTGTAAAGCCCTTAAACTGGAAAGGTAATATAAGCTTAGTGCCGAACAGTATTTGTTGATGTTATTTAAGAGGTATTGCGTCGCCATAAATTTAATATCTTTTTAGAGCTTTTATTAAAATTGTAGCATTTTAAAAATAAAAAAAACGATAATCAGTGAATTGGGGGGAAATATTTGCAATATTCCAGATTTTTTGACACTATTTATAATCGAAATCCGTACAATTATTATTTTTGTTTGTTTTAATCTTTTTGGCCTTTTAGAATATCAAAATATCTTAACTTCGGCCATTGACGATCTAGTCAAGTGACATGGTCCCATAAAGCATAAATCCTAAATAACTTTACGTGCAATATACAGTCTGTTACATAATAATACGCTCTTATTTTAATGGGTAATTCCACAATTACAGTAATTTAACATGGAAAACAGTTTGGTAGCCTGGAGGAACATTGAGGTATTAACGGCAGCTTTAAATCTGGACTATGATCTAAACGACTAGCGTCTTTTCATTAATTCCTTAACAGTAAGTCTTAAAGCTGTGTTAATCTATAATGGACACAAGTGGCATTCAGTCTCAATTGGCAATGCAGTCGAGAAAAATTCATTTCCTGGATCCCCATCTGGGTTACAAGGAAATTGTGGTACTGTAAGTCACGAGCACGGTGATAGATTCCATCAGGATATTTCACACATGAAAAGAAGGTATAAGGAAAAATGGAACTGTGATATATTAGCCGACTACTTCTGGACTAATACTAGAGATGCCTAAGTGCTCCAGAGGATGTTTTTAAAGGGCAAATAAGAAGCGCAAATTGAGTTTCTAAACTTTAGATTCAATAATAATAATGTGCTATTAAATTGCTTTTGTTGAACCAACAATTTTTTTTCTTCTGTATTTTGTATGTTCATTAATGATTAGGTTGTTAATCTAGACGATTGTAAGTATATTTTTTTACTGATAATACAGTGATTTATATTTCAAGTAGTAATTTAATGTGAATAGTAGATAACATGAATAATAAGCTATAACTTATATGATATAAATGGATGTGTGAAAATAAATTAAAAATTAATATCGACAAAACAAAATGTTTATTATCTTATCTACTGTTATTATTTTATTATTATTAAATCTTTCTTTCAAAATAAATAAAGAAGATATTGAAATGGTAACAAAGATGAAATATTTAGGAGTTATCAAAGACCAAAATTTAAGGTTTCGTGATCATGTGAACTATACTTGTAAACAAATTTCAAAAGCAATAGAAGTATTAAATAGACTAGGAGGTTATTTAAGTACTTATAGTAAAAAAAATGGAGTAAAATATAAATATATTCAAAAATCTTAATGAGCTAATAAAAATTGATATTCCCCATTCCCCAGTATTATTTATGCCATCTGTAGATGTCAAATATTGAAAGTAGAAGCGCTGAGTTTTATTATAAATTGTTCTATATTATATAACAACCACATAAAAAACAACCAACCATAAAGCAAGACATTTAAACCTTATAGAAATCCCTTTTTCTTTTCTTAAAACACATAGCAAACTGTCATCGGGTACAAAGAGATCATATGCTATTCCACTTAATACCAATACCTGACAAAGCGTGCGCGTATTCGATTCTTTTCCAAGACAAGTTCAAAAAAGCTCGTAAAACCCTTAACCTACACGAGCTAATAGAAGCTTTAAATTTCCAAGCAATGCCTGTTTATCTTTCTTGTGAAACGGAGAATGTGCTAAAGTCGTCTAGTTGATAGCTAAACCTAAATTAATACATTTTTCAATGCAAGGAATTTTAGCAACCTACACGTAAAAAATATCTAACGAGGTAAAAGATATTATATTAAGGATCCATCATCATTATTGGGTATTATTTCATTGTATTAAAACGTTGTTCCTATGGAAAATTAATTGAATTATATAAATACAACGAATCAAGGATCCTTAAGACTAGTATGGGAATATCAAGGAGAACTGGAGGCCCTGGCAAAAGTAAACAACGTAATACTGCAGTGGGTACCAGGCCACGAAGGTATTGCAGGAAATGAAAAAGCCGATGAACTTGCGACAAAAGGCTGAAAAAATACACCAGAACCGGCACTCGGAGTACTAAGGTGTACAGTACGAGCTGCCATAAAGCGATGGATCAGCAGTGAACTCAAAATCCACTAGAGCAACAGACAGGGATTATACCACAGCAAAAGTTTCATTAAGGATTCAGACCTAAGACTTACGAGACAGCTGCTTCAAGTGAACCATTACAGGAATTCTGACAGGACACATGGCTTTCAAGAACATAGAATGCAACTGTACAATGGAGACCTTGACTGCAGATTATGCGGACAAGACAGGGAAACTGTACAGCACATAGTTTGCCATTGCGAATCACTAGATCGGAAGAGGCAACAAATACTCGGGCAACCAAAACTGGAACCAGAGGACATCCTTACACTCTCCACAGTTGACCTATACAAACTAGTGCCAGGAACAGAGATCACGAAGTGCAGCCAGCATAACTTACGAAGTATGTGTACTGTGTAGTTCAACCGACAGATTGTATATTCTATTTTATTTGCTGCAGGGCACTAAGGCTACGTAAACTTTGGACATTTAATTATATTCTATTCTATCTTCAACAACATAAAACAAACAACCATAAATTTGTCTATTATGCTTTTATCACATGTAAACGAAGAGGCGACTTGCAATCTGTAGTTATATGTAATAATTACTGAAATGTTAAGTTGTTGCGTTAACAAAATTAAACGGTTCTGCCTATAAAAGCAAGTAGGAGGCAAATATAATTAAAAAAAAATAGTTTAAGTACATTTTTGGCGTGGTTAACGAAAATTTACAAAATTGACCTAAGGGGCAGGTCCATTGAAGAATCTAGTCAAATAGTATTGTATAAATTTCCCCTTTAATTTTGAGTCAAATAATGGGGGTGTCCTTCCACACGAATAGTATTAATTACTGAAATTTGAAATGATTCATGGTTATGGTTTGTTATGAGTCCCCAAGAGAAAACTCATCGATTAAAAACATTTAAAAAGCAAAATTCTCCTTTTTTTTTCATTTTCATTTAAGTACGGTGTCAATTTATTCATTTAATTTACAGCCTCAAATTTACGATTTCTAGAGGTTTAAATTAAATTAACAATAACACATGTCCTTCATATTATTGTCTTGCATTGACCGACTTTTTTTTTGTTGGGTGTTTACCTTTGGTTAAACATCGTTCACAATAATAAATAATTTATAATTTATACTATAAAATAATGGAATATTTACATTAATTATTGTAATTCAAGTAGTTTAAAACAATTTATATTTAAACAACTTTTTGCGGCAGCTGCAATCATAAAACTTAACAAAGTTACACAGTTTAATGTATACGAAATAGCTTCAAAACTTTTTGTAAAATAAATCCTGTACATTGTAGCTTCTTTTTATTAAAAGGCAATTTATTATTCTCATTACAACCATTTAGGAAACTTAAACAAAGTTGTGTTTAAACCGAGTAGTTTAAGAAAGCTCTAAAAAGCTTCGTAATTCTAAAATAGTCTCAAAGGATCAAAAATAATTAGACGCTATTAAGCTGAAATTAAAAATAAAAAATAAAAATCGTAGGTATTAAAATTTTTAACTAATAAAATATAAATGGTAATAATTATTTTTTACTCCGACATTGATTTCCTTTATAATCCACTAAGTGAATAAATAGGTTATACCAGTTAACTGACCGGATATAATTTAATTTCCACTCTTGTTATAGTAAATTAAACTGACTAATAACAGTGGTTTAAAGCTTTGCTGATAAAGATATTTCTTTTTGACGCTGTAGTAGTTTGTACTATAAGAGTGGATATGATGCCTATATCACAAGGGTAAACAGTAAAATATTTTTATGTAAATCTACCATAAGCTTTATTGGTAATAAAACGCCAAGGGCATATATGTTGCGGATAATAAAAGTTTTTAGGTAGATTGCGTTAGAGCTTTGTTTAAAATATAACAGAACTTAGTACATACAACAATCGCGGTGAAAAAATATTTGCATCACAAAAAATCAATAAAAGCTAGTAAAAACGGTTATTTTGTAGGTATATTTATTTTATGCATTACATCTCTATCTGCTCTATGAGCAAGTTAGTAAAAAAAACACGTATTTTAAACAAAAATACATCAAAATTCCACAATAATTTAAATATAAGTGTGATGTAAACAAATACATCGACATGACAAGTGGAAGATTGGTAACGATGCTCATTATAAATTTTTATCGGATCGACGTCATTGAGTAATTATGCCAGTTTTTCGTTTTTAAAATTTGTGGAAATTATGCATGTTTTCAGTGAGTTTTAAAAAATTCATGGTATTACCTAGCAAAAGTTTTATTGATGATAAAATCTTATTATAGCACCGACATAGCTTTGTATATGTGAAAAAATTATCAAATATGAAACTAGTGAAAGAGCCCATTGTCTTGAACTAAGCGAAAAATTGGAGATTTTTAAATAAGAAAGTGATCATTTGTGCAGAAATCTTTAGTTCGGTTCGGTCACACACTATACTTAATAATAGTTCACTAAAAATACTTTGGTTTTATATCTTTAACTTTCGCACAATTTTGTGCATCCCTTATAAAAAATTTTTATATGGATTAGTGGCGACTCGCGGTCTTAAAAATGGTGAAGAGCTAGGTATAGTGCGGGTACTTAAATAAACATTGACTAATTTTATACTACTGAATTAACTGAAAAATAAAAACAAAACTTTTTAATCACACAGTAAGTAAATCACGCAAAAACGATATTTATAACCGTAAGGAGCTTCAAAAAAAAAATACCCTAAGGTTAGGCGAACCAATGCTAAAACAATGGTGCATACGAATGATTCATTTTTAAATTGCCCTTCATCTTAATATAAATTGTTACATGCTGTGTCGTGACTGACGTCACGTAACCATAGCAACGGTGAAAATTAAAACCACTTGACCGTATGTTGGGCGTTGGGTCTCAATTGTTGCTTTGAGCTTACGGACATGGTCAGCTGGGGCGTGCCAAAATGCATGAGTGTTTATAATTATTGTCCATGGGAGTTAATCTTGGCACTATTATGCATAGCTACATTCTGATCAAATAAATATTATTAATTCCAACATAATTATTTTTTAAGGGCCAGAATGTTAGCTGTTTTGATACATTTATATTTAATATTGTCGAAAAAAGTTCGTCCTGGTTTAATTTTTTTTTGACGAGCCGCCTCTGGTATGGATAAAATCTGGGATAACTATTTTGATTCAAATAAAAAAAAACAATTTGATCTAACAGATTTACATTTTTTTGGAGTGTATTCTTAACCTCACTTCTGTTAAGTGACATACAACGAAGCATAAAATTTGTAATGTGTAAATTTTGGTTTCTTTGTAGTTAACCACTGTGATTGGTCCCTTTAATATCCCAACTAGGATGTATATGAATCCAATCACTTTAGTGTAAAGGAAACAGCAAATATCCATGTGGAAGTAGAAATAGTAATTTAAAATCGAAGTAATTTACCGCATACTCAATATCTGGCCAAGCTATCTGAATTGGGATACAATACTCGCTTTAAATTTACTTAAGGGTTAAACTTCATTGCTTCCGGAGAAACAGTCTTATCCAAACGTCCGGTCGGAGCTTCGAGTTCAATTTAAATACGATTACACACCATTATCATGCAAACAAGGTTTCATTGTTTGTAAAAAAAATAACGAGTTGACAAAAATGAGAACAAGTAAGAAGTTAAAACCATAAATATCTAAAAGCAATCTTTAATGGAAAATCCCCTTTGGCTTATGTCCCTTTTTAAATATGAAAAACAAGGATTTGGCTTGAGCTTCTTTGGAAGTTCACTAACAGGTCAGTTTTATGTTTTTCAGGACCTTTAAAATCAACAAGTAATAAGTTTATATATATTGGAAGAATGAAATATCAAAATGAAAATTGACAAATAACTATTTTTTAGATTAAGATTTAATTGATTTATTAACACACCGAGGAATCGTTACGCATCAATATCTACTCTCAAAGAAACCACGTGTTTGCCTTTAAGACTAAGTTTATCTCGTGGTTGAGATTCCTTATATTATCTTGTAGTATTAGATCACAGAATTACTAGAGGCGTAACGAATATTTTATAATAATTGTGCAATGTTAAAATAATATTGTTGAAGTTTAAAATGAATTATTAAATAAATATATACATATTCAACTCGAAGAAATAGTTCATACCCAAAGTGGAGTGGAAATTTAATTTAAAAAAAAAAACGAGAAATGTTACTTACTTACTTAGTTATTTTCAGAAAAACAAATGTAAAAAGAAGAACGTAGGTGAACATCATCTGAAAGAAGCTTTAAACTCACATTAAGATTAGATCGTTATAAAGGTTTAGTGAAGAAACATTGGAAAAAACATAGTACCGAAATTAGGAGAGTATGTTAAAATGGGAGTTATCAAACTGTTTAAAGAACTTAGCAGTCAGTAGTGATTTTAGTATAGAATTGAAATGGTGGTGAGTGCACCCAGGTGAAAGAGAGAGAATGTTAAATTAGAAAGAAGTAAAATAGATACACTGTTAGAAGAAAACAATCAAATTTAACATTTTGTTAAAGTCCACTCTAGTTTTTTAGTTAATTTTACTAACACCGCTAAAGTCAACAAACTGATGAAATACGGGGTGTCCGGTAACTTATGGACCATAGAGTAACTGGAGATACTAGACATCAAACTAAGCCGATTAAGTCATATAAGTTTTTTTTCGGATTGTTACTCGTTCTAGAGATACAGGGTGTTGAAAGTAAAAGTTTATTCTCGAAAATAAGCCATAATTTTAAAACGGTTTAATGAATCGAATTGAAAGTTGGCAATATTATCTTTTTATAAGCAAGAAATAAGAATTTGTAGAAATTTTTTAGTTTCAAACTAGAGGGCGCTAGTTGCATACACTGGGCTTCATAAATCTATGATTTTTTTTCTTACCTGTGATATTAAGTGTTTTTCAATTATAGTTTCTTAAAAAGGGCATTTTCTGAGTCAAAAAGGTGTACTTGATTTATCTTAACATCTTTAACGGTTTTCGAGATATTTTCCTTTAAACATCCCAAAGCATAAAAAAACATAGCACATAATTAAATTACCAAAAAAAAAATAAAAGTGACAATCCGAAAAAACTTATATGACATAATCGGCTTAGTTTGATGTCTAGTATCTCCAGTTACTCTACGGCCCATAAGTTACCGGGCACCCTGTATATTACTTTACTAACTATTATTCTATAGTAAAAATAAAAACTTAGTTATTCAATTTAACATATTTTTTTTAAATTACTACACATAAAATCATTTTACCTGTTTTTCAACGCATTCCTTCAGCTATTTTTGATTTTTTATAAAAGTAAATTTTACTTCTTTTTTTAAATCATATTAACAGTTTTCCATCCATTCATATACCATAGCATCTAAACTACTCAACTTTTGTATAATTTTCAAAACCAGAGTTATAAAAAAGCATTAGGTCCACAATTTAAAATTATACAGGGTGTCCCAAATTGTCAAGACATATCAAATATGCTTTTTTTTATAGAATACCCAATATCTAGAAACTACATTTATAATATTTTTGTTAATTTTCACTTTTACCTAAAAAATAATTCTTAACTTTTGATACACCGTTAGAAAGAAAATTAAATGATGAATTTTATTATAATTTTATTATAATAAAAAAAAGATAGGTTGTCATTTGAAAAATTCGAGAAAATCCGTTTTTTTTTTAACAGGATGTAAATATACCTAATAGCCCTAACGGACACATTTTTCTTAAGCAAGTCACATTATAAAGCAGGATGAAATTAAACATTTCCATGGCCTACTCTTTACCACTTACGTTGTTTTATTAAAGTTATTGACATTTGAGAAAACAAAGGAAAATTGATCTAGGTGGCTATTTTTTAAACAAATGATAAAGTGTGATATATCATTGAAAAGAGAATATTTCATAGAATCAAGCCTTGAATAAAAATGGAGGGTTTCCATCTAAATTTAAAAGTTGACTTTATTTCTGGTTAAACGGGAGATGGATTTGAAGGTTTGAATGGGCCGAAAAATGAAAATTTACACACTTATCAACCTCTCAATTTTTTTTTCTTTACTTTTAAAATTACGGAAAAAATTGGGTGCAGCACTTTCTTGTGCCCGGCATATGAATTAATGTATTTTATTTAAAATTTTTGTAACAAGTGCAAAGAACTATTAGGTCAATGATTTTATTTGTAATAAAAAATCTATTCTACTAATGTAGGTTAAAAATTTAATATCACAGCGAAAACAATCTTTGTAAACAATTTTTTGCTGAGGCTTTCCTCAGTGTATAGCGCAAGCAGCTCATTTAAACTAGCCACTACTCTTGATAAACTTGGTGAGATGACCAAGTTCTAAGTTATTTACTTCCTCCAGGCAGGGGTATTTGGAAAGTCATAATATTCACACAATAAATGTATCTTCTTCAGCTTTACTACTGCTGATGGTATCTATCGAAAAAACAATGTCCAACAACTATTTTAGGTCTTTATGACTATGTCGTAATACATGCGGTGATTCTCCTGTTATCAAAAAGGGGCTACAATTTTTTAGATGTGCTTCAGGTTGTTAACTCTATTCATTTGTTTATGAAATAGCACCATTCATTTCTGTTACAGATAAAAATGGCAGATTTATAATATAAGAAATTAACCATAGTGAAATCCTAGTACTATATTACACTTATTCTATATGTATATTATTGTTTTTTTCGCCAGTTTTAAATTTACATGCTCTCTCCCATCAGATCCGAAAAAACTTTATCCGGATAAAAAACGTACTACAAATCCCTATAAAGCACACACATGTTCGGAGTAAAGTATAAGGTAATCGGATAAAGTAAAAAAATAGTCCTTCGTAACTCATTCCGGATTCTAGCAATGCGTGTTGAATAAAAGATAAGGAAACAGAACAACATCAAACAAACGTTTATCGTGTAATACAATACATTAATTCAAGTGACGTATTATGCCACCCTTAAACAACTTACTAACCACAGAGGCTCTCTCACGCAATTTTAGCGTCGTTTTGTTCTTTTGTCTCCAATTCGGTTTTTGCAAATGGCCAAAAAATGGAAAATAAGGGCCATTTATAAAAAACCAATTTAGTGAAAGGATGTATAGCAGGGATCTTGAAACATTCAAATCATTGGTTATTGGCAATATTATTGTATTACGGGTTCATAAAACTTTGAATAATTTAAATCGATACGTGACAATACGTTTAGGTAACTTGCATATATTTAGAAATTCAGAAGCACAAAGCAGACAAATTTAATTTAACAAGATTTTTAATGATTTTCATGCAATCTCCCAAGAAAAAAATTACTACCAAAGACAAATAACCCATAAAAATTTGGTATTGTGTATTTTGGTTTTTAATCTTAAAACCCTAAAACACACATTGACAAGGCTAAGGAATAATTTTTCTTGTTAATATAAAAGTTTATATTAGGTTAGGTTAGGTAAGAGTGGCAGACCCTTGGTTCTCAAACAGTCTCACGTAGTCCTAATTAGGTCCGTTGTGATACCACACGTGTTACGTAGAACCCACCTTCATCAGATCTCTGATGGTTAGTGCGACGTAACCGCAGAAGGATTTTAACAACTCATTCAAACCAGCCACTACTGTTCAGAAATCTGCTCAGCCGTCCAAGTTGTAAGTTGCTTAGTTCCTCCAGGCTATCGAAAGATGGTTCACCCAGAGTAGTGAACCTCCTTCTTGCGAGGCCAGGGCATTCACACAGAAAATGTTAAATACTTTCTTCCTCTTCCTCATCTACGCAATGTAATTTTGAGTACGGGGCAACGCGAAGAGGAGAGTTTTAAAGTTAGCCGAGTTTTCCCCCTATAGATGGCACTACGCACTTTCAAGAACTCGTGTCCCATTGAACTCAAAGCTACGCAATGTAATTTTGAGTTCAATGGGACACGAGTTCTTGAAAGTGCGTAGTGCCATCTATAGGGGGAAAACTCGGCTAACTTTAAAACTCCCCTCTTCGCGTTGCCTCGTACTAAATATCTCCTTGTTTGAACCCTATAATGTCCACCACTTATTTAATCAAACGGGCTAAAAAATTATAATCACTAGAAATTAGGCTAAAAAGTTGCTGAATTAAAAGAATAAAGATTATTTGCAAATAAAGAAGAAAAATTGAAAAATTCTGTAGGAGTGACATAACCTCTAAGAGAAACAGCACTTTAAGAAGGAATTAGTCAAAAACAAAGTGTTTACAAAGAAAATTGTTTTCGGATTCGTAATCTACGCCCTAAAATTTATTATTCCTGTAAACATTATGAAAAATGGTGCCCGTATAATAAATAATCCTCCAAACTGATGCCAACCTGTAGAACGTAAGACAATATGCCGCTCGTATATTTAAAAAAGGTTTTTAAGCAAATAAAAAAATTCAAAAACGTTTTTTTTTTAATGTGTATTTTAAATGATTTTTATCATTTTTTATTTGCTACAGAAATTTAAAAAAATCACTGGATACCTACTTTTTAATTCTCTGGCAGGTAGCCCAAATGCTGCAAGAATTAACATAATATGGAAACGCGCAGGCGTAAGTGCGTAGTGTGGTTTCGCTTGGAATTCCGCGATGTATGACAGGCATTACAGCATGTAAAAACCCACAATTGTTTACCCTCTTTTGACAGTAAATATCTCCAAATGGGAGCATACAATCTATTATACTCTAAAGCAGGGGTTTTTCTATGGCGCCCCCTTTTGGGAATCAAGAAATGGTCGCGCCTCCCTCCCCCTCCATTATACAGATACAAGTTGTATTAATTTTGCAGTTTTTCAGAGCTCTCGTCCAACCTCTAATGCTGCTTAGCGCCCACCCAGGGGGGCGCGCCCCCCAGTTTGGGAACCCCTGCTCTAAAGCATACAATCTATTATACTCTAAAGATATTAAAAGTAGTATCTTTAAACAGTATTTCTTATGTAATGGAGTTTTACTTTCATTTTCTCAAGGTACATTAATTAATATTAATATAAATTGGCGATCTTTTTCTTTTCTTTTAATTATTTTCTCCCAATCAAAGCTTTGAATCAAAAATCTATTCCATGACAAACAACATTTGAACTTGAAGCTCTTCAGTAAATAAATTGTATACTTCTTTCACTTCTAAGTTGTATAGAGCTTACCTGATTAACTATTTTATAGTCCATTTCGGAAAGGTGTAGAGTAATAAAATGGAAAATTCCGTTCAGTTCGGCTCAACTTCGGTGTTGGCCATAGGCGTAGGTAAATTTTGTGTATTAAATTAATTGTGATAACAAGCAAATTTACACAAACATCGTTTTATGAAATATTCCGTGGAAGATATAGCTGAAAACATAGTGTAACTGTGCTGCGCACACCGCCAATTCAATTCGAGCTAAATCCTATCCGAACTTATATGGGCTTAAGTGAAAAGACACAGCACCACATTCAAAATGAAAGACGTTAAGTTACTGTTTGATCAAGCCATTAAAGAAGACACCAGAGAACTGGCGAAAAGCAGTCCATCATGTCATTAAAGAAGAAGAGAAAATATGGGATATTGACCACCTGATCAATGGGACCGTCGCCCCGTTAATTATAACGTCAAGAGGAGACAGTTCCTCAGATGACGAAGAATATTTTTTATAATTTAAGTTCTGTATATATAAAATATAAGTGTACCTAATACTATGTACCTACATTATGCACGCCTTTGCCACACTATGTTCGGTATTTGTGAATAGATAACAATAAGCAAAAACCATAAATTGACCCAAACCCGGGTGGTACTATCTGCACTTGATGAAAATAAAGAATTATGCAATAAAATCAATGAAAAATTATGATAGTATTTGTCAGGTCACTCTGTAATCCCTTTACATACCTAATGAGCTTTTATTACTCTACACCTTTCTGAAACAGACTATAATTTTTGATTATTATAAAACGTATTTGTAGGCACCACCTCTCTAAAGAGGTAACAAGCCGACACTGCTTTTAAATACATACTGAAGTATGTATACTATGTACATATATACAATTGGAATGTTGATAGATCTTTCCGAAGCCTAAATACTATGTTATGTGCAGCCCTCTGCCATTTAAACGGTTTCAAAACTAATAGCGATTTCGGTTTAGCACCCGAGAGTGCTTCGGGAGCGATATGTGACGTCATAGATTCGCCCGAGATTTGCTGTCACCCTAAATACGGTTGCCCTCGGACGGAGTGTAAATAGAATGTATGATTGCTCTTAAAATTATGACAGACGGTAAAATAATTTTAACTTTTAAATTTAATATAAAGTTAAAACAATGTTTCTTTAAATTAAACAAAAATATTACTTTATGTTCAAAATATCCAAATAACAACACGCGAAATTACAAAAGTACACCATTCGCAGTCTTAAAGAAAAAGTGTAGCCATTAACGTCATTGCGCAGACGCAGCCTCACTACTCCGTAAAAATTTGCAGATCGAAGAAGAGCACTCGCTAACGGATTCAGAGTAACCAGATTTGTAAATCGAACGTATTACTTCGAGTGAGAGCACTTTATTTTGTTAATCGAACACGCAAATCTCGGAGAGAGCACTCTCAGAGTGCCCGAGAGCAGTAAACCGAAAACGCTATAACTGTTACAGCTAAGAACCCAAAACGATTTTTTTCCAGGCACATTAATAGATCCTTAAGAAATAAACAACTCTCGCAAATTACCCACTTCCCTTCTCTTCTTGGCGCTTCCAATTTAAATGAATAGGTGTATATATGTACCTATTTTCCATTGGTATACACTCTCAGTAAATGGCATTAAAGATTTGCCCGCGATATATAAGCTATTTCAAAGTGAAGAAATAACTGTGAAAAGACGTTCTTATCGTATTGCTTGCAACGAGTTCCATTTTAATGGAATAATATCATGCTTATCGCGCTGAAACTCTGAACCGTTCACACTGTACCGTTTATGGAGGTTGTAAATGAAATTTAGGCAACTACTGGAATATTTGAAGCTTAAAGAAATAAGTAGATATATTTGTAGTAATTTGGTTTTTAGGCCTATAATATCGAAAACTATTAGTTATAGTTATTTAATAGCAAGTAAAATAAAACATTCCTGCTAAGTTTGATTTTACGATGAATAATATTTATAATAATAAATCTCTTTATTGTAATTAGAGAGGATAAATTACAAGGCGAAGTTGCAGCCAGGCTTCCTCACTTAACCTAATATTATAAATTAAAAAGTAGGTATGCTTAATATATAAACAATAATAACAATATGTAATAATCATAAAGTAGAGAGGTCTATATTTTATCGGAACAGATTTGTATGATGAGGTGGCGTATTGCATTTTTGAAATGATGAGCAGGAGCGAATTTTAGATTGACAGGAACTTTATTGTAAATTAAAGAGGCTTGATAGCTAAATGATTTTTCTTATAAAGTAGTTTTGTGTAACGGAGGGGTAATAGTAAATTTATGCCTAAGGTCCAATGCATGAGAGTCATTTCTAAATTTAATTTTTTCATATAGATAATCCGGACATTTTTTAACTATTATTTTATCAAGCATTACTAAACTATGAAACATTCTTCTTTCACTCATGTTGAACCAGCCAATTTCTCTCATTTTCGCACTCACTCCTCTATCATACTTCCTTATACCACCTATCATACGTACACAACAGTTCTGAATCATTTGTATACGCCTGGCATCCCTCTCCAAAAGATACGGACTATATAGTGTGTCACAGAATGTGAAATGCGATAAAACTAGACTGTCACATAGCGATTTCCTGAGATCAGGATTTAGAAGATGCCTCTGGTTAAATATGAGTTTTAAATTAGCAAAAGCCTTTTTTATACTGTTATTGATATGCTCCGTAAATCTCAGGTTAACGTCCAGCAAGAGTCCGATGTTTCTAGCACGGGTTGAACATGTTAAAGTTTGATCTCCAAGGCTAACACGAAGCAGGTTTTGATATTGCCCCCTGCTCTAAGCACGTCCAAACAGAAGTACCTGGCATTTTTTTGGATTAAGTTCAAGACAATAATTAGAGATTTTTAGTAATTGGTCAAGATCAGCTGCAAGTCTTTCAATGGCCTCAAAGATGCATTCCGGGCGAAAAGAGATGTATAATTGGGTATCATCCGCATATAAATGCACAGAAGCGTATCTTAGGTTCTTAGTTAGTTGTGAGGTATATATAGTACAAAATAGTGGACCTAGTATGGAACCTTAAGAAACACCACATGAGACGCCCACACGACTTGAGAGTTTCGAGTTAAGTTTAACAGATTGTGTCCTTCCTGAGAGGTACCTAACTTTCAATGAGTCGACAAGCGTTAGTCTCAAAACCAAGAAATTTCATTTCGTTCCTGAACCCAAATACACTTAGTTCGCCAGTGTTTACGTACCTAGTTTATTATTCACGACCGGTAATAAGGGTTATTATTTACGAGGATACATCTTAGAATACGAGCTATAAGGCCAAGCCAGTACATTCCACTAAATACTAGTCATTTCCTCTTCTTTTTTTAAAATATAAATAAATAAATTATAAGAAACGCGACAGTGCTCACTTATCATTTCTCTTAGTCCTGCGGCATGCCCCTCGTGCCTTTAGATACAATCAGTGGCGTATTTGGGGGGCTGCCGGGCCACAGACCCCCCCCCCCCCCCCATCCCAGAAGCTTGGGGTCATTAGACCCCGAGAACTATTAAGTGTGATTGCAAACTAATTTTTCGTCTTACACCTTTTACTAATATTTTATATTCGGCCACATTCCGTTACATTTTAAAAAAATTTTAAAATTCACTATTATCAATAGGCGAATTTTGCTACGTCTGGCAACAGTGTTTCCCGATCGTCATAGTGGCAATAGCAACTAAGCTCAAGCTGTCCGCCAAGCCGGCTATGCACCGTACTCGAGTTGCAACGTTAGTTTCTTGAAAACGACGTTTCTTCTCCCTCGCTTGAACGCCAAGTCATTGTGGATTATTGTTTTAGCTGATTTTGTATAGATTTACCATTTACACGTTACTAAGTAGTTTGAGAGTTGTGTTACGAGAAAATAATCCTAGTTACCGTAAGTGAAAATGTGAATTTTACAGCTTTTAAATGTAGTCACAGTAAACATTTATGAACCTAACCACGAAACTTTTTGGTCACTCCTCACTATTCTATTGGTCTAGCAGCAACGATGCAATTAGACGGGTATTTATAGAAGAGACTACGAATTTTCTATGGTCCCTTCATGACTGCATTCAGATTGCCTTGCATGTTGTGTTATAAAATTCGGTAAATTTGGTGGATAAATAAGTAGATATTAAAAGATTTTTAACATTAATTAAGCAACTTTGACTGTGTCATTAATGATATTGGCAGGCATTATTCTCTTAAAATCATATTGTATGATTAGTAAATCGAAAGTCAAGGGCCGCCTTGGTTGTAAGAAAACTATTTCTGCCAATGTCATTTATGCCACAGTCAAAGTTGCTGGTTAGTTTATTATTGTTAAAAATCTTTACGCAACCCGACATTATTATATTATGTATAAATATATCAATATGGTTTTATTTTTTACTTGAAACCCCGAACCCTAAAAAAACCTAGTTAGAAAATATAAACCCTCCCCCCCCCCAAACATATTTTCTGGCCAAACCACTGGGTACAACATGGACATAACTTCATTCATTAGTTCCTTGCCTTACTGAGAACTAAATATACCGCTCGTAACGCGAAAGTGACCACGTATTACAACCAGAAGAATGAGTGAGACAGAATCTCTAGCCAAGCTCTAGCCGATTCATTTGAGGATTTTGAGTAATCTCGATGCGGGGACGTCTTTGAGGGGGACCTAAGGTTAAGTGAAGACCTTCATGTCAGTGGCCAGAACTAAATAATTTGAGGTTAGTTTTGTTTGTTAAATCATGACAAGAATGTATTTTAAGGTTATTATATTTATTTTGAGGATAGTTTTCCTTTTCAACTTATAGGACGTTGACATCGGTTTGTTTATTTAAGACTGTGTAGCAGCAGGCCACGACCTACGTCATCTACGTGGTAAACGTCAAAATTTCCCCCACTCTTTTTCAATGAACTGACCTATATAATTTCTCAGTAACTCTCCTTAAATTCTGGAAGGCCATGCGACCAACCAACTAGAACTGGTTTTAGATCGATTCCGATCATTGTCAGCGAAAATGGAAATAAGCGACTACCGCTTTTACAGTGAATGCACGGATAGAGTTTGGAAGAGAAAAAACTTTTTTATGAGTAGGTATAGAAAAAAAAAGTCATTCTTTATAAAACGTCTGCTTGTGCTAAAACTACAATCGCAAATATCAGATTTACCGTACAGGGTTTTTCAGAATTTTTATTTTTGGATTTCGTTTAAAATACATTTACGTAGAAACTGCTGCCTTCTTACTATATGATTTTATATCTGGCCGAATAACGATTTTGTTGTAAGAAAGCCATTTTTCTATGTCTACTTTTGAAGTATTTTAATTAATACATATCATAAATTATTCCTTAATTTATTCAATCATAAATTATAAAAAATTAAAAATGTATTTTTTGTCCAACCCTGTATAGTTATCACAAATCTGATATTTGAAATTGTAGTTTCAGAACAAGCAAAATTGATTTAATAAATCAAGGAATCGAAAAAAAAAATCCAAAAAACTAAAAATGGGTTTTCTGACGAACCCTGTATAGTAATCGCAAATCTGATATTCGAAATTGTAGTTTCAGCACAAGCAGACGTTTTTATAAAGCAAAACTTTTTATTCTATATCTACCTAATAAAAAAGATATTTTTCCTCCAAACTCTATCCGTGGTGGACACACTGTATATCTATGTCGTGCCGATAATCTTAGCTTTTGAAAAATTTAGATCCGACGAAAGTAGAAAAATTAAAAGTATGTAATTTTAGAGCACATAGTAGTTTTACCTCCATTACACTAAGCAGTATATAGATTTTGTTTTATTAATAACGCAGAATCGTAAAGTCTAGTTTTCTGTAAATCCTAAAGCAAAAGCCAAACACAGTATATTAAATTTATAAACAAACCTTACCCAACCGGAATTAATAAAACTGTCAATCATAGTAGCCTTAGCATAGACAGGGCTTATATTAGGTACATCAGAAGGAGGTTTCTATATTAATTCTTGGCACATCTAAACAATATTATAGGATAAGTAAAACAAAGTTGAACTGTTAATTTGCACTGTATTAAAAGAAGAACATGTTTCCCTAACACTGTGGCTTCGTCAGATGATAATATAATATCAAAATAATTGTCGATAACTGCTTAATAGCTCTACCGTCGACCAGGTTGATGATGACTCCAAGAATTCAATAACTTTTATTCACAATTACAGTTTACATGAGAAATTAAAAAAAAGAGTTAAAAATGAAAAAATACTATCTAAGGAAACCGACAGAGTCGGGCAGATATTTAAACTTTTAGTTTAACCAATCAAAAACGAAGTGTTATTATTGGGTTAACCGATTGCGATATTTTACTAACATAACCTAGTTTAAGACCGTCAGTGCTAAAAAAAGTAAAAGAAGTCCTCCCACAGAACAATTTTAAAATCAAAAACGTACCATTTTATTTATATGTTTATTTATTTTGGTGGCTAAAATATGAATTATTCTGAATGATAGAAAAGTGTTGGACTTGCATTATTTTTATTTGTTATATATCACAACGTTTCAACTGGAAAATACCTTCGGTCGTCTTCAGGTAAATACTAAATAAGCACAGTAACTACAGCTCTCTTTATACTAGTTAGATGCACTGGAGCATAACTGAGATGGGTTCCGTTCGGACGCATTATTTTAAGTTTACATCTACTTAATAAAGGTTTCCAGATATTACTTTTATCTAATGAGGGCTTACTAAAACTATCTGGATTTTGGCGTATGGTAGCAGCTTCCTTGAAATTCCTTTAGTGTGGATCTTTATGCAGGATTTGAGCTACTGTATACTTGATATGATGTCCGTGTGTGTAGGCATGGTCAGCGGAACCTCATTTTTCGGTTTCTCTTTTAGCGTGTTGTTTCTGTATTCCTTGATCCTTGTTTCGAGTGGCCTTAGTGTTTTACCAATGTAAGATCAGCAACCACCACCAGATCCCCTGCGAGTGCGGCCAATCTTACATTGGTGAGAAACCAAGACCACTCGAAGTAAGGATTAAAGAACATAAGGACAACACCCAAAAAGGAGAGACCGAAAAATCAGGTGCAGCTGACCACGCCTGGACACACGGCCATTATATTATGTGGACAAAAGCCGAAATCCTGCAAAAAGAACCTCACTGGAGGAAGAGGAAGTTTAAGGAAGCTGCCACCATACACCAAAATCCAGGTTGTTTTAGTAAGCCTTCATTAGATATGAGAAACGTCTGGAAACCTTTGTTAAGTAAATCTAATCTTAGAATAAGACTACGCAATAGTTAAACGCATGAGTCATCGAGTATGACTCATCGAGCATGACGTGATCACCTCGCTAGACTCCGCCCACTACTCATGCGTCGCCGCATCTGCCTAGTATAAATAGAGCTGTAGTTACCAGACGTATTTAGTAGTCACCTGAAGACGACTGGAGATACTTACCAGTTGAAACGTAGTGATTTAAAACCAATAAAGACAATGCAAGGCCTGCAACTCTACTGCTGTTCAAGAAACGTCATTGTCTATAAACTTTAAACAGACACTAAGTCACTAAGATCAGCAACATTCGCAAGGGATCTGGTAGCCACAGTTTTTCCTGTCTTTTTGACTTGTTGGTTTCATTTTCGTCAGGTAACTTCTTAAAGTGTCTCTCGAGCTGAATACCTCATGAATGTTGTCCTAGTCGTCTAATTCTCTTAGATACTCCTTTGACATACCGAATGTTGAGTGTTGATAGTGACTATTGTGTATTTGGCCAATTCTCATCTCAACAATTTGTTACTTATCTCAGTTATGCATCTAGCTAGTATAAATAAAGCTGTAGTTACTATACTGATTTAGTATTTACCAGACGACTAGAAATACTTACTAGTTAAAACATTGTGATTTAAAAGAAATAAAGGCAATGAAAGTCCAAAATTCTTTTATCGTTCAAGAAACATCATTGTCTCTAACGTTCAAACAGACGCAATGATTTATTTTGTTAAAAACCAGTTAATTTTTCGTATAACAACAAGCCTATTTTCGTCAACGAGCATTTGACTGCAGAAAAAAAGCTACTTCACAAAAATGTTAGAGAACTTGCAAAGGAAAAGCTTTACAAGTTTGTTTGGGTCCGAAATGGTAATGTTTTCCTTAGAAAAGACGAGCGGTCAAAAATAATTCTAATAGAAAATTCTCTGGATTTAAATAAAGTGAGAACCAGCAGCCAATAATCGCTTGGTATAATTTTTTTTTATGTATTAGAATGTCCTCATGGAGCTGAATATATATTTTCAAAACACAAGAGGTTTAAGAACTAAATTAACAGACTTTAAATTAAGCACACAAGCATTAAACTTTGATATAATATGTTTGAATGAAACCTGGCTGCACAGGGGCATTTCGGATGCGGAACTATTTGATTTAAGTACCTATGATGTCTTTCGCCGCGATCGAGAAATGACAGCATCAATTAAGCAAGATGGAGGTGGTGTTTTAATAGCAACTCGTACCTGGTTAGCAGCCGTCCCTGTTACAGAGTTTCTTAGCGATGCTGAGGATGTGTGGGTGCTTTTAAAACTTGGCAAGTTAAAACTGTATGTGTGCTCTGTGTATTTACCTCCTAATGACAAATACGCTTTTTCCTGTTTTGTTTCCAAAATAACTTGGGTGAGTCAGCATGTGAATGATGGTACAATTTTGGTATGTGGGGATATGAATTGCCCTACAATAAACTGGGTTATGAATGACACTAATATATTTCTTATACCAACTAATGTTGGTCAAGATCACTCAGATCTTGTAGATTCATTTTCTTTTGCGGGTCTTATGCAATTCAACAATATAAAAAATAATAGTAATAAAATTCTAGATCTTGTTTTATGTAACAGTAATATAGTCAAGGAAATCACGCGTTGCAGCACTCCCGCAGTGAATGAAGATCTCTACCATCCAGCACTCGAATTTAATCTAATGTTATCCTCTCCCAAAACCTTACATAATACTAATGAACATTTTTTAAACTTTAAAAGGGCAAATTATCCCCTAATCAATAGTGATTTAATGAAAATAACGTGGACAAACTTATTTAGTAACAAGTCGCTGGATGAAAATATAACTCAATTTTATAATATCCTAAATAACATTATTCACGAAAGGGTTGCTGTAATTCGTAAAAATAGAAGATATCCGCCTTATTTCTCACAGGCTACAATAAAAGCAGTAAAGGAAAAAAACAAGTTTCACAAAAAGTGGAAAATTTTTAAAAATCAAACAGACTATGACACTTTTAAGCTTTTGAGGAGTAGGACTAAACAACTAATTCGTGAAGATTTCGAAAGTTATGTTGATTATATTGAGAATGAAATACCGGTTAATCATAAAAAATTTTGGCAATTTGTATCATTAAACAAAAAAAATACAGGTATTCCATCATCAATGAATTATAACAATCTAGAGGCTAACGATAATCTTGAGATCAGCAACATGTTCGCTAATTATTTTGAAAGTGTGTTTATTAAGTCAACATATGTCAATCAAAACAACAGTTCGAATAATAACAATGATGGCCGATATGTTGCTCCATCGCATGATCATCTATCTCATCTTCAGTTCTCTGAACAGGAAGTGTTTGATGGCCTGAGACAGCTGGACCCCAAAAAGGGAGCTGGTCCGGATGGCATTCCATCTGTTTTTGCCAAGAACTGTGCTTCTGGCCTCTCTTTGCCCTTATTTTTACTGTTCAACCAATCTCTTAAAGCCGGTTTGTTTCCCCAGAAATGGAAACTGTCAAATGTGGTACCAATTTTTAAGGGTGGTCAAAAGAATCTCGCCAATAATTATCGTCCGATAAGTAAATTGTGCATATTTGCCAAACTACTTGAAAAATTACTTTATAAATATCTTTTTAATCTTGTGAAAGGACAAATCATCTTGGAGCAACACGGATTTATGGCTAATAGGTCCATTGAAAGCAATCTTTTAATCTATACGGACTTCATAAAAGAAAGTATGGATAAACGTGTTCAGGTTGATGCCATTTACACCGACTTTAGTAAGGCATTCGATAAAGTTGATCAGGTTCTCATGCTAAATAAACTAAAATTGATCGGTGTGAGTGGTAGCCTATTGGAATGGTTTAGATCTTATATGTCAGATCGACAGTTCAGAGTATGTATAAATGGAGTCAATTCTGATATTCTTCCAGTTTCCTCCGGGGTGCCACAAGGATCGCATTTAGGGCCGTTATTATTTATTATTTACATAAATGACATTAAAAGCTGCTTCTTGAATTGTGACTTTGTAATTTATGCGGACGATTTGAAAATGTATAAGCAGATTCGTTCACTGGTCGATTGTGACCTCGTACAAGAAGATCTCCTGCGTTTTATCACATATTGCAAAAAAAATTATTTGTTTATCAATATAGATAAATGCTGCGTGATCTCATTTTCTAGAAATAAAAATTTAATTAACCAAGACTATCTAATTAATGGAAGCGTTCTTAAAAAAGTGAATCAAATAAGGGACCTTGGCGTAGTTCTTGATGAGAAGCTTTTATTTGATAAACATATAAACTCCTTGGCGCACAGTTGTTGTCAGATTTTGGGCTTTATTACTAGGCAGGCTAAATACTTTAAGAACACTAAATCTTTGATGTGCTTGTATTATGCGTATGTGTATAGCAAGTTAAATTTTGCATCTGTTGTATGGAATCCAATGTATGCTGTATATATAGATAGATTGGAAAGGGTGCAAAACAGATTCTTGAGATGTCTACTATTTAAGCAAAATTATATACTTCACGACATAAATACTGTAAGATTGCATTTTTGTATATTGTCTCTGCGGAATCGAAGAATTTTATCGGACTTGGTTTATATGTTTAAAATATCCTCGAATAGGGTTGACTCTCCATATCTGGTCTCAAGGATGGCGTTCAATGTTGCACCGCGACAACTAAGAAATAATTATATTTTTTATACTCCATTTCATCATACAAATAGTTCTCAAAACTCACCAATCAGTCGAATGATGAGAAACTCGAATCGCTATTTTTCGGACCTAGATCTAGATTTCTTTTCAACATCTTTGAATAGAATTAAAAAGGCTCTAAAACGAAGGCTTTTAGAATAATTAAATAAGTATCATAATGCTTCGTTTTTTCTTGTTGTTATTATAGGCATTTGCCATAATGGCAAATACTTCTTTTTGTATTGTTATCCAATCATTAATATTATTAGCTTATAAGTACTGATATTGTTGTAGGATAGATATAATTTACTTATTATAAAATTAGTGGATACTGTCTATGGGATTTCCTGTTTGTATCCTAAATAAATAAATAAATAAATAAATAAATAAAAGTGTTGAAAATAAATTTTGAATTTTTAACAATTTCACCTAATATATCATTTTTATCCCTTTGTCACATTTAAAGAATGAGTTTCAAAGTTACCCTTTCTTTTCATAACCAGAAGCGACTATTCTAAGTATTCATTCAATGGCCCTATTATTTTAAAAGGGTTATAAATGTCAAGCTTGAGATATAACTTTTGATTATGTATTCTGAGTGGCCACTTTAGACTGCTGTGGAGAGCATATAATGGAGAAAGAAGTTTTTGTCTCAGTTTTGCTACCAACACAAACGATAAAGCAACTTTGTGAATAGAAAACTAGTTACACTTGAAATTCGCAGTTTGTAGAGCAATGTTTTGTTTTCAGAGTTGGGCATTCTTAGTAATATTAATATTTTAAACACTTTTTAATTAAGCGAAATCGTATTTTAAGAATTCAGTAAGTATTTTCTATTTTGTGATTTTTGTTACCTATAAATACACCAGAGATCGCTCAGAAATACCTATGTAAAGGGTGAGGATTTTAAATAAAACGCTACTTATAGCGACTCTGGGAATAAGATTTCTCTAAAATCCAAAAATACGTACTTAAAGATTTTTTATGGGCCACGCTTTTGTTATTTAAAAAAAATGGGACCACAAAGGGGGGGGGGGGCGCAGCTCTAATCTAATTTTTTTTTATTAGATGATACTACTTGTGGTACCTTTTTGAAAACCTTATTCACAAAGGAATTAGTCCATATATTTTTTACATCTGTCAAACCATATTTCAGAAATTTAATTAAAACTAATTTAACGAACAATAACTTTAAAACTGTAATGTCATTTTTCAGCATAGTAATTGTTGAAAATGCGCTACATGAATCTTGTAGCATGGATCAAGTCGATGGTAGAAATCTTTCCTTACTTCTGGCCTAATTAAACATATCTCTGCCCGAATCCTTGCCTTTAACTCTTCCAGATTTCTGGTGACGTATACCCTTCTTTTTAAATCGCCTCATAAATAAAAATCTAAGAGTGTAATATCTGGAGATTCGGACGGCCACTCTACAAATCGTCGCAGTCCTAATCACTTATTTGGAAATATAATACTTAAGAATTCTCTTACATTTCTTTTTTTCTACGAATTTCTGGAATCAGCTGCTTTGTCCATTGGCCTTTTGTAACCTTCTTATTTCATATTTTTTGCCAACTTTTGGCGGAAATTAAACTATACTACACCATCTTTCGAGTGTTTTTCATCATCCAAAACTTCCTTTTTATCTCCTTCTGCTTCTATTATGTTTACTTCTTCAGAGACCTGCAGTTCTATTGGGATAATTTCCGTAATGACTTGCAAAGGTCGCGTATTAATAGTTTTAAAAAAGGAAACATTCAGATTTCACTAAAATTATTTTATTTCAAGATAAACTTCCAACTGCTAATTATTTTAGTTGGTAAATAAACTATAATCAGTTTGACAAGTGAACCCACTCACCGATCTAGAATTCGTCGGAAGACTATTTTGGAGGAATCAAATATCAGTACTTTTCTACGCTTCATTATCCTAGAGGACCATGGTTTACCAAATAAATACATATAACATTACAATTCTTGAAGGTATATTCGACAACGTATTTATTTCCACACACTGGCTGGTACACCTCCCATTTTTGTAAAAAACAAAAAAGCGGCTAGAACTAGTATTCTTTGGTCTTAAAGACATGTATTTCTTTACACAAATTGATCGGGTTGACTGGAAATCCTTCTTGGTTTTAGTGTCTGGCAAAACTACGTGAAAATATTTTCCTTCAATATTTTTCAAATTGACCAATTCATCGCATCTACAAGCACCGCTAATCACCATTATCAAACCCACTGTCATCAACCAGTACTCGTCGTCGGGAGCTTCGTTCAAAAACTTCTCTATTTCAGGTCGTTCTAATGTCTTAGACTTCTTTGGTTTGTATCCCTGTTTTGAAATATCTTTTTTTTATAAAGGTGAATAGTCGAGCGAAGCATCGAGTATTTGGTCCATAGCGACGACGGGGCTAATTTGTTTTGCAAATGTAAAAAGTAAGTCAATAGAACATTTTCATCGATACCTTTAATCTTCCGTGAATTCATCCAAAACTCAAACATTTTGAACTCCTGAAATCTGCATCGCTGCTTCTTCCGCTTCCTTAAGGATATCCTCAGCAACGTAATTTTCATCGGTTTCCTCCATTTTCTATAGTTTTTTTTCTTTAAAAAATCTTCCCTTTTCTGCAGGGAAAACTGACAAGTGTCAAAATATATTTAAACATTCGCTAACAATGTATCATGCCCGTGGCGACCAAACAATCAATTAACTTTGACCAAAATGTAAAAAGTAAAGTCATTCTGACATTTATAGGGTACTGAGACACAAGTAGTTTTGATTTGATCACGAAACGTATTAATTAATATTATCTCATAAAAAGCTATTTCTTCCACTTGTTGGATAAAATATTATATGCCACTCGTGTGTTATGTTACCTAAGTCACTTAAGAATTTATACCACTCGGCCTGACGACCTTGTGGTATAAATCATTCTCGTGTGACTTATTTTCAACATAACACACTAGTACCATAAATAACTATTAATTCATTTTTATTGTGAGCTATTATTATTCCATGCACAGCCAACTTTTGTAGTGATTTTTAAAATAAACCGTTTCATGTACATCCAAAAGCGATTATTCTAAGTAGTCTTTTAAAAGCACCATTATTTCAAAAGCTTCATAAACGTCGCGCTTAAGATATTATAACTTGTGATTGTGAATTCCGAGTGGCCACTTCAGGCTGTTGTGGGGAGCGGCTAAGAAAGAAAAAGAGCTTTTGTCTTATTTTTGCTGCATCGAAAACTAATATAGCTCTTTTGTAAAATGAAAACTAGTTATACCGGGTGTCCATTTAGTGAGCCGGTGGAAGATATCTGGTTAACAGTCGACTTTATAGAAAAACTGTAAATACAAAAGTGGTTGATTGTGTGTAATTTTAAATATACAGGATGTCTCAGAAATGCAGGATGTCAATGTCAATGGGATGTCATATATATTAGATTATTTTCTAATTCCCCACCAAACCTTTATTTAAATAAAATATCATATGTCTAAATTCAATTGATTTTAAGGTATTGACGGTTATGTCATTTCTTGCCATTCTTTCGAATTAGGGTTTCTTCCTCTAAGTTCGCTGCCAGAGCCATTCCCAAGGGCACCTACAGCTTAACGTGGGTTCCGAACCACGATCCTAGGTCATATGACACCCCCCAAGGGGTATCAACCCTTGGTTTCTTGCCCTTGCATGACCTACCGATTGGGGAGTGTGTATCTTCTTCTGCACCCCACGAGATGTCCGATCTTATCCGGCCTGGTTATCAGCGTAAATGGGGTGGGTTGGGAGATGACACCTTTTACACTCTTCCCTGCATTCTTAAATCCACTGAATTTCGGACATACTTTTTTTATTGTACGTATGCCCACTCGGGGAATCGAACCCGGGTCGCCACGTCGAATGTCTAAAGGCCAGGAAAGGTCATTAAACTTAAAGTAGATAAAGTTTAGTAAAGTTTAATAATAGGGTGCATAATAATTGGGTTAATATACAGGGTGATTCACGTTGAGTGGCATATCAGAAGATCTCGGGAACGAGTAAACTTATCTATCTAAAAATTTGATTGCAAGCATAATTGGCTTAATGTCATTTTTGCTATTTCAAATGGAACAGCATTTTTGATTACCTTAGTAAAATCTATTTAACTTTTGTTAATAATAATCTATTCATATCTCAAAAACGGTTAGAGATAGGAATAGATTATTATTAACAAAAGTTATTTAAATTTTACTAAGGTAATCAAAAATGCTAAAATATACAGGGTATTCCATTTGAAATAGCAAAGTTGGCATTGACTTCCGGTATAGCCGGAAGTAACAAAAATCTCAAAATATAATGTTTTAAAAGCTCAAAGCCAATTATGCCTGCAATCAAATTTTTAGATAGATAAGATTACTCTTTTCCGAGATCTTCTAATAGGCCACTCAGCGTAAATCACCCTGTATTTATTAATATATTCATTATGAATGCCAGGAAGTATTTCTTATTCGTTCTGTTTCTGTTAAAACGATCAATAGGACAGGAAACGTCATTAAAAATGCCAGTAACTCACCTCCTTAACTTCTGGAATCATTTCTTGTAACAAACTCTGATCTTTTAAACTTTCATACATAATAGGTATGGACAAAAGAAACCCGCCTTTAATTTCTACTGATATTAACTACTTATTAAATAATTATATTAAAATATTCAATGGGCTAAAATTAAATTGGACACTAATTTAATTTAACTTAAACTCTCATACATAAAGATAAAATAAATGATTTATTTACACCTTTAAAACTGGCCTAGTATACCATACGAGAATCTTAGTTTCCGTGAGATGAAAAGTTAGTTAAAATAGACCCAGGAGATATAGAAGAGACCATCGAAAAATTATTATAAAATTAAATAGCTTAGCCGGCATCTACTTGGCCACCTGGCTCAACAAGTTTAAAAAAATGAAATATTTCATACGAAATTTGGTGTTACTAATCGAAAAGCCAGAAAAAAATGTTAAAAAATGTATTTTTTCGACGCTTGTGTAAAAATGTATCTATCCAGAGAATCACCCATATAGGTATAAGTCATCCGACAAAAAATATTACAAACTAGAGTTTAGTGTCCATATAAGTAAAATAAAAAGAAAGTTTTAGCGGCAGGCGGACAAAGTAGTGCATCTATCTTTTACATTAAAGTACACAGTGCTGTACTCCAGTGGGCTTCTGCAGCGCGATCTATATTTCAATCTACAAATCCGTAGAAAAAGTGTAGGAATGCGCAAAAACGTTTCCTATACTTAATGTGTTGGCCTACCGTACTTGGTTTATTGTCAGATCTATATTTTCACGTCTGATGGTTATATTTTGTATTGAGTTGATTCCTACAGATAGCGACACTAGGCTTTCAGCATATATTTATTCTTAAAAATATCTTGAAAACATATTTTCGCCGTAATGGGAATTGCTTACAGATTATGGTTTTCCGATGAGTCCTAACAAGAACGAAACAGCCTGTCATTGTCTACCTGTTCCCCAGAAAACCCATCACCTTTGGCGTCCTTGTATACTTCAATGTAAAAAATAGATGCACTACTTTGTCCGCCTGCCGCTAAAACTTTCTTTTTATTTTACTTATATGAACATTAAACTCTACTACGATATTATCAATCTTCTAGGATTGTATATAACATTTAGCGCCATCTCTTGGTAGTCCCGGTGTGCTTGGTTAAGATAAATATTTTAACTTGTTGTGGGAACTAGGTAAGCTAATCTGTTGGTTGCAATAATATGCCGAACCAAGTAATAGCTAAATTTCGTTTGGGAAGCTAAAGATTATTGTTAGGTATAAATAATAAAGTCTATCTAACAAGAAAAAATTTGCTGAGCGAATCTAAAAGGGGGCCTTCCCCCCCCCCCCCCCCCTCCCCGCCCCTCTCCGACTGGCCAAAAAGTGATAATTTCTTACGACATTTTTCACAAGAACTTTTTTTTCTAGAAACCCAAGTACCTAATTGTTCTTTTTAATACAATGTTAAACATTAAAATATAAACGTTTTCACTATTTTAATTAAAATCTTTTTCGTTAAATTTTTTTAAAGTCAAATCGATTCTACTAGTATTTTTGGATATTGAACTCGGCATATTCGAATAAAAATAAACTTTTCTATTAACTTCTTTTTCAAAGCAATGTTCGCATGTTGATGAAGTCTAATTGCATTTAAATTGGACTCGGGCTATAACTGATAGTCCGATAAGATTTTCTAGCTGTAATTTAATTTAGGCTTTAAATTAATTTGGAGCAATTTAGGTATATTAGCTAATCAAAGCTGAGTTAACCTTTATAGGACTGATTGGGGTCTGTCTGTACCTCATGACTTTTTTTCTGTACCTTTACACATCGAAATCTTGAAGCTTTATCGATCCATCTAGATGTAGTTTATGAATATTTTTTTGAATAAACATGATGTATACCGAGTGACACAAGAACCCCCCCCCCCCCCCATTTTTTCCGTAATTAGCAGTAAAGATTTAAAAATGTAAGACATTAATGAGTGTGTAAATTCTCATTTTTTCACTAATTCAAACCTTTGAAACCACTTCAATCACAGTCAACTTTTAAATTTTAAACGGAAACTCCTCATTTTTATTCAAAGTTTAAATTCTATACAAAATTATCTTTAATCACATATCACACTTTATCTTTTGTTTTAAAAATTGCCGCCTAGATCAATTTTCCCTTGTTGTCTAAAATGTCCATAACTTTGGTAAAGAGTAGGCCAAGCAAACGTTAAAATGGTTCATTTTAACCTGCTTTATAATATAAAACTGAATTCTTTAAAAGAAAAATTCCGTTAGGGCTATTTTATTTAAAACTTGTTTTTCCTACGACCACCTATGAAAATGAGAAAATAAGCACGGTTAACTTGGCTCGAAAGCGACGAATATCACACGCGTGTTGAAAGAAAATATTTCAACTCTAGAGTGGAAATACAAGGCACACTATTTAATTTAAACATATGATGCCAATTTGACAGACCACACCTATTTATTAAAACGAACAAATTTTAGAAAGCAGTTTAGTTTATTTATCAAGTATTTGTCGAGTGATTTCAAATTAGAGTGTAAAAATACGACATCTGAAATTATAAAAAAGTTAAGAATATACTGGAAAATCTATTACCAGTCAAAACAAGCCCCTCTGAAGAGAATGTCATATTAAACTTAAACAAAAAATGTGTATGGGTCGCCATAGCGTAGAAACTAGAGCTACGACCTACAGATCGAATGATCCCGGGTTCAAATCGCATCAAGAGCATTTGACTTTTTTTTATAAAAACATTAAATAATTTATAGAATTATTTTGAATTGAAAACTTTCTTGTTGGGTGATTTTTTTTAAAATTTATGTTTATTGCATCTTTCCTAGATTAAATAAAAAAATTCATTCAACAAGAAAGATCTCAATTCAAAATAATTTTATAATTTATTTAATGTTTTTATAAAAAAAAGTCAAATACTCCTGATGGGATTTGAACCTTTGGCCTTTTGATCTGTCAAATTGGCATCATATGTTTAAATTAAATAGTGTGCCTTGTATTTCCACTCTAGAGTTGAAATATTTTTTATTTACAACCATGTATGTAATAATGACATTTCACCTATCTTTGAAAGGTGGAAAGTTGACGTTTCTTGACTTTTACTTTCCACCCGGGTGGAAAGTGCTCACTTTCCACCCGGGTGGAAAGTAAAATTGTTATTTTTTGTAATTTTATTAAAAATCGATATCTCAAAATAGTAAATTTTTTTTTTTTTTTAATTTTAATAAAAATCGATATCTCAAAATAATATACAAACACACCAACACACAACTCATTACACAAATTCAACAACAATAATTTTATTTTTTATTTCTTTAAATGAATTATACCTAAATGACATTTATAAAAAACAAAAAATTAACATGGTTTATGTTTTACTTATTTACATTAAATATTACATTGGCATTATTGTAGGCAGTCACAGATATGTTTAAACCTTGCTGAAATTCTTCTTTTGAAAGGTTTATTTCATGATTATTTGAAGTTAAAGTAGTGTTAGTAAAACTTGAACTTGGCTTTGAAATCAATTTTGCCGTATTAACCTGAGTAGAAACCGAACTGTCTATGTATCCCTCAGCTACTGTGCTAGATTTCCAGCCTCCTAACCGCTTTATTTGCATAAGATCGCCACCGTTATTTGCGAGCAAAGTAGCCGCTGTTCTTCTGAAACAGTGACCAGTAAAACCTTCAGTATTCAGCTTCAGAAAAGCTGCAATTTTTTTTGGAAACTGACTTAAAGTGTTGTGCCCAATACATTGTTTACTAATTTTTCCATATCTTATTTGCATAAAAAGCTTTCCATCCTGTATATTTTTCCGTAAAGTTATGTACTCCTTAAGTGGTGCAATCCATTTATTATCAGTTATCATAAATGATCGTGGCTGGTACGTTTTGCTATTTTGTATTTCAATCGCGACCTTTTCTTCTAAAAAGTGAACGTCTGTTGTTTTCATTTTGTATAATTCATCTGATCGGCAGGCGCCTGAGACACCAATAACCAATGCGACCTACAAATGTATAAAATAATAAGTTAATATAGAAATAGTCAACCTTTTAGCCTAAAATACCTTTTGAACAAGAAATTCCATAGGTGCTTGTTCCAAAAATGTTTCAATATTATCCATAGACAGTGTGGTCGATTTTTTCGGCTTGTATCCTTTGTTTTGCTTTTTTAAAAATGCTAATAGCTTTGCGTGTTTAGATATGTCTACTTTTTCCCTAATTGATAGAGTGGTCCTCAACATTGAATATATTGACCAAAGCGTTGATATTTTCTTTGTCTTGGCATTTTCACTAAAATAAGCTAGTAGCGCCGATTCAGAACCAGGATTTTGAACTTTGTTTCCAATACACCATTCTTTAAAACAGTTATATGCCTTGTCATATCTCGGGCGGCTTTTAGTTGGCAGAAGATCTTCTTCTACTATTTTTGCTGCTTCTCGAATTTCTGGGGGAGTAGCAGCCAAATCAAATTCCTCATCTGAGAGCATTTTTTTGGTGTTTTGTAAAAACTTTGACACTAACGTTTTAAAAAAATAATATATTGTTTAGTGACATGGAAACCATATTCCAAAAATGATATTTGCCATCTTGATGTGTATTATTACCTACGTTATTTTATCACCTGCGGTTATTTGAAATTCTAAATGTCTGTCTACTTTTGCAATGGAAAAGTCAAAATGACATTTACCTTTTAATAATTATTTGAACTCAAAATAATAAGAAGTGGATGTTGGATGTGGTTGTAAATAAAATAGTATACAAACCTCGGTGAAAAGTTTCATTACTGTCTCTGAGATATAGTTTACCTCGACGCTTCGCGTCTCGGTAAACTATCTAATCTCTCGACAGTAATGAAACACTTTCCACCTCGGTACGTAATATACTATTATTTACAACCATGTATGTAATAATGACATTTCACCTATCTTTGAAAGGTGGAAAGTTGACGTTTCTTGACTTTTACTTTCCACCCGGGTGGAAAGTGCTCACTTTCCACCCGGGTGGAAAGTAAAATTGTTATTTTTTGTAATTTTATTAAAAATCGATATCTCAAAATAGTAAATTTTTTTTTTTTTTTAATTTTAATAAAAATCGATATCTCAAAATAATATACAAACACACCAACACACAACTCATTACACAAATTCAACAACAATAATTTTATTTTTTATTTCTTTAAATGAATTATACCTAAATGACATTTATAAAAAACAAAAAATTAACATGGTTTATGTTTTACTTATTTACATTAAATATTACATTGGCATTATTGTAGGCAGTCACAGATATGTTTAAACCTTGCTGAAATTCTTCTTTTGAAAGGTTTATTTCATGATTATTTGAAGTTAAAGTAGTGTTAGTAAAACTTGAACTTGGCTTTGAAATCAATTTTGCCGTATTAACCTGAGTAGAAACCGAACTGTCTATGTATCCCTCAGCTACTGTGCTAGATTTCCAGCCTCCTAACCGCTTTATTTGCATAAGATCGCCACCGTTATTTGCGAGCAAAGTAGCCGCTGTTCTTCTGAAACAGTGACCAGTAAAACCTTCAGTATTCAGCTTCAGAAAAGCTGCAATTTTTTTTGGAAACTGACTTAAAGTGTTGTGCCCAATACATTGTTTACTAATTTTTCCATATCTTATTTGCATAAAAAGCTTTCCATCCTGTATATTTTTCCGTAAAGTTATGTACTCCTTAAGTGGTGCAATCCATTTATTATCAGTTATCATAAATGATCGTGGCTGGTACGTTTTGCTATTTTGTATTTCAATCGCGACCTTTTCTTCTAAAAAGTGAACGTCTGTTGTTTTCATTTTGTATAATTCATCTGATCGGCAGGCGCCTGAGACACCAATAACCAATGCGACCTACAAATGTATAAAATAATAAGTTAATATAGAAATAGTCAACCTTTTAGCCTAAAATACCTTTTGAACAAGAAATTCCATAGGTGCTTGTTCCAAAAATGTTTCAATATTATCCATAGACAGTGTGGTCGATTTTTTCGGCTTGTATCCTTTGTTTTGCTTTTTTAAAAATGCTAATAGCTTTGCGTGTTTAGATATGTCTACTTTTTCCCTAATTGATAGAGTGGTCCTCAACATTGAATATATTGACCAAAGCGTTGATATTTTCTTTGTCTTGGCATTTTCACTAAAATAAGCTAGTAGCGCCGATTCAGAACCAGGATTTTGAACTTTGTTTCCAATACACCATTCTTTAAAACAGTTATATGCCTTGTCATATCTCGGGCGGCTTTTAGTTGGCAGAAGATCTTCTTCTACTATTTTTGCTGCTTCTCGAATTTCTGGGGGAGTAGCAGCCAAATCAAATTCCTCATCTGAGAGCATTTTTTTGGTGTTTTGTAAAAACTTTGACACTAACGTTTTAAAAAAATAATATATTGTTTAGTGACATGGAAACCATATTCCAAAAATGATATTTGCCATCTTGATGTGTATTATTACCTACGTTATTTTATCACCTGCGGTTATTTGAAATTCTAAATGTCTGTCTACTTTTGCAATGGAAAAGTCAAAATGACATTTACCTTTTAATAATTATTTGAACTCAAAATAATAAGAAGTGGATGTTGGATGTGGTTGTAAATAAAATAGTATACAAACCTCGGTGAAAAGTTTCATTACTGTCTCTGAGATATAGTTTACCTCGACGCTTCGCGTCTCGGTAAACTATCTAATCTCTCGACAGTAATGAAACACTTTCCACCTCGGTACGTAATATACTATTTTTCAGCTCTAGAGTTGAAATATTTTTTTCACAAATCAAAGGTTTTTTTTAATAATTCTTTGTGGTCGTAGGAAAAATAGTGTACATTACTCGTGTGAAAGTGATTATTCTAAAACTCGGAGAACTTTCGCACTCGGCTGACGCCTCGTGCTAAATATCTCCTCGTTTGAAAAGTATCACTTTCATCACTTGTTATGTAATATACTATTTTTTTTAAACAAAGCGAAATTGCTTGAATTGCCCCGATATTATCTTTAAAATCTCCACTTACACCGCGCTACTTAATTTTTGTTTTTATAATATTTTTAAGTATTAAAAAAGAAATTTATGGCCACTGCCAGACACAGATACAATTTGCGCGATGTAGTAGAAAGGGAGTATTTGTTCGTGATGACTCGTCGACTACTGTTTGATATTAAGCTAAAATGCTTAATATTATTATAAATAAGTAACAATCGAACAATCAAAAGTTAAATTTAATATTATAACCCTTTTTCATAATAGGACCACTGAGAATTGTCGTTTCGGATTATAAAAAGGGTAACTGTGACAGCCATTGTTCTTGGGTGACAAAAGGCTTCAACGTACTTAGCGCTACAGTTAAACATTTTTTATTAATTCCAAGATTTTAATTTTTTTTTATGGAGTATTGTGCAGAGTTAATATTTAATAATATAACTGTGTGTAACTTGGTTAAATGCACAGAAAAAATTACACTCCTATATCCAAATAGAGTGTCTGTTTGAAGGTTGGAGACAAAAATGTTTCTTGAAAGTTAGAACAGTTTTGGACCTACATAGTCTTTATTTGTTTTACATCACAACGCTTCAACTAGTAAGTATCTCCAGTGGTCTTTAGGTAAATACTAAATAAGTAAAGTAACTACAGCTCTATTTATACTAGCTAGATGCACTGGAGCATAACTGAGATGGGTACAATAATGTGTTCAGTTCGTGTGCGGTAATTTAAGTTTACATCTACTTAACATAGGTTTCCAAATATTTCTTATATCTAATGTGGGCTTACTAAAACTATCTGGGTTCTGCTGTATAGTAACAGCTTCCTTGAACTTCCCGTTCCTCCACTGTGGTTCTTTATGCAGGATTTGAGTTTCTGCCCACTTGATGTGATGACCATGTGTCCAGACATGGTCAGCTGCACCTGATTTTTCGGTTTTTCCTTTAAGCGTCTTCTTAAACACGCTGTAGAGCTGTAGTTACTTATTTCGTATTCACCTGAAGACGACTGGAGATATTTACCAGTTGAAACGTTGTGATGTAAAACAAATAAAGACAATGCAAATCCAAAACTCCTCAATCATTCAAAAACCTTAAAGTATGTAGACAACCTGTAGGAATCAACTCAATGCAAAAGATAACCATCAGACGTAAAAACATAGATCTAACAATAAACCAAGTACGGTAGGCTAACACATAGTATAGTAAACGTTTTTGCGCATCCCTACATTTTTTCTGCGGGTTTGTAGTTTGAAATATAGATCGCGCTGTAGTAGCCCACTGTGGTCCCGCACTGTGTACTTTAATATAAAAGATAGATTCACTAGTTTGTCCGCCTGCTGCTAAAACTTTTTTTATTTTACTTATATGGACACTAAACTCTAGTTTGTAATATTTTTTGTCGGACGACTCATACCTATATGGGCGATTCTCTGGATAGATACATTTTTACACGAGCGACGAAAAGATAAATTTATAACGTTTTTTTCTGGATTTTCAAACAGCAAAACCCAATTTCGTGTAGAATAGCCCATTTTTTAAAACTTGTTAAGCTAGGTGGCTTGGTAGATGCCGGCTAAGCTGTTTGATTTTATAAAGGATTTTTCGATGATCTCTTCTATATCTCCTGATGAAGCTATTTTAACTAACTCTTCTTATTACAGAAACTAAGATTCTGGTACGATATACTAGGCCAGTTTTAAAGGTGTAAATAAATCATTTATTTTATCTTCATATTAAGTTAAATTAAATTAGTGTCCAATCTAATTTAGCTCATCATAATGAATATTTCAAGTAGAAGTTAAAAGCGGGTTTCTTTTGTCCATATGTATGGAAGTTTAAAAGATCAGAGTTTGTTACAAGAAATGATTATCTCTAGAAATTAATCTTGTGAAATCGTTAGAGAGCAGTAGGCTCTCGCCGTCGCAATCTCTCGGCTATGTTACTTCCTGCAAAGGAAAAAGATAGGCCCTTAATGACACCAAATTGCGCGCCTGCTAGAAGGATAGAAATCAGCAATCAAGCAACCGTTTGCTTTTACATGTAATTTGTTGGTAATGGGGGATCACCCCGCCTACTCGTTAACTTCCAGATTTGTAAGCTTTACTAAGCAAAGGTCTCTTGCACCCTTTCTATTTTTATATTGTTGAAAGATTTAAAAAATACAAATTTACTTGTATATTTTGGATGTATTTCTAACCTGTTTAAATATTCTCAGGGACTGAGAAGATTTACCATAACTTCCGGTGCATATCCAGAAAATATACAAACGTCAAATATATTTTAAAATTTCTAATAGGCCACTTAAAGTGAATAACCTCATACAGGGTGTCCATGATGTCTAACTAACAATTTTTCGAAAAACTTAAATTAATGCCCCCATCAGATTCACTTAACCTTTTTTTTTCTTGCTAGCAGTGGTTCCCAAATTTTTTTCTATGGCGCACCCCTTTTGGAAATCAAGAAATGGTCGCGCCCCCCTCCCCTCCATTATACAGATACAGTCCTTTTACTTCATTTATTTATAAACATGGCATTTGAACTCTAATCTAATGAGAAGTGTGGTGCTGCATTTCTTTAACAAGGTCGGAAATTTTTGGTGCTATCTTTGAAAGTGCGCAACGGAGGTCACTAGCAACATCAGGCCGGTTCCGTTGTTTTGTTTTAATTCCCATTAAAACAGAAAATCCTCTTACACATAAGTAGTTCGTCGAGAATGGTATATAAAATTTCAAAGCCATTTCAGCGATTGATGGATAAATGGGAAGATATTCATCCAAAAAGTAGTAATCGCCAAATTAGTTAGGTAATTTTCTCCATAGAATCGTGTTTTAAGTCGATTGCTTGTTCTTGCAAGTGTTCTGGAAGAATGTTTATATCAAAATTAAAAGAATTTTGAGCAAATCTATGATCGTCATTGTCATGTAAATTAGAAAAATATCGTTGAAATTCATCGAAAGGACTTTCTAGATGAGATATAATATTTGTTGTAATCTCTTCGTTTTTAGTAGGTAATGATAGCATTCTCCATTAGTGCTGCCGGATTGTAGAATTTTTTTTAAATTTAACCTGATTTCTGTTATTCTAAAGTTTTAAAGTTAAAAATTTGTATTAATTTTGTAGTTTTTCAGAGCTCCCCCCCCCCCCCCTCACCCACCATCAAACTTTAGTTAGAAAGCGCCGTATATCACACGCATGTTGAAAAAAAATATTTTTTTTAAATATGGAATAGGAACACTATTTAATTTAAACATATGGTGCCAATTTGACAGACAACCCCTATTTATTAAAAAGAACAAATTTTAGAAACCAGTAAACTTATTTATCATGTATTTGTCAAATGATTTATAATTAGAGTGTAAAATTACGCCATCAGAAATTATAAAAAATGTTAATAACATACTGGAAAATCTATTACGAGAAAAAAAAAATCGCGCTAAAGAGAGTGTCATGTATTAAACAACAAATCTTTTTTGGTAGCGATTGTGTAGAGAATAGAGTTTTAGCCTACAGATTGCAAGTTTACAGGTTCAGATCCCATCAGGAGTATTTGACTTTTTTTTGTAAAAACACTGAATAATTTATAAAATTATTTTGAAATGAAATCTTCCTGATAGGTGGATTTTTTAAATTTATGTTTAATGCATCATTCCTTGATTAAATTTAAAGTTTTTCATTCTTGTTAATCTTGAAGTCAATCCAGGATTAGTTCTTCCTATGATAAATAAAATATGAAAAAATAAAAAAGTTAAACTACAAATAAAGGAAAAGCCTAATGACAAACTATGAAACCTGTTATTAAGTGGAACATAATCCTAAGTATGCTAATTTCAACACTAGTGTTGATATATTATTTTTCAACACTAGTGTTGAAATAGTTTTTTCAAAAATCAAAGGTTTTTTTATTAATTCTTTGTGGTCGTTGGAAAAATAGTTTATATTACTTGTGTGAAAGTGATTATTCTAAAACTCGGAGAATTTCCGCACTCGGCTAACGCCTTGTGCTAAATACCTGTCACTTTCATTACTTTATATGTAATATACCTGATAACTGGACATCGAACGTGTCACATTGCCAAGCCAGATCACTGATGAGCACCCAGAATCAGAAACAAGGATGACCTCACATTTCATTTTAAGTGAGGCAAGGAATGTTAACATCAAATTAAATGACAGGCTAGCCATGGTACCATCACCAACCCGATGGACGTACCTATCGGTTAACGATTCGTTTATTGGTAGCTCTCTACGGCATCGAGCGTCCGGGGTTTGCACGCTGTGCACCCCTTCGTCTATTACCCGCTATTCCCTCACCTTGTCAGTGGGGAATTGCAGTTTACGGAGGTTTTAGACTCACTGCTAACAACGGTATGCCCCGTCTTCTTCCGTTAACATCTCAATCCTTTCGTTGTTTCGTCCTACTGGGACTCATCAGAGACGCGCGACCATCCTGAGGCCGCGGCCCGCAAAGGGTCTGCGCCTATAGATGGTCAATCGTCTTGCCTCACTTAAAATGAAATGTGAGGTCATCCTTGTTTCTGATTCTGGGTGATCATTAGTGATCTGGCTTGGCAATGTGACACGTTCGATGTCCAGTTATCATGTTGATCTTCTAGACTCCTTAGCTCATTTTGTCGGTGATTTATTGGACACATGAGAGGTAGGCAGCTTGGCTGCTCCTGAGTTCTAGTTAAGGCTGATTAAGCCTTCTAATTCGATTAAATGTTATATGCCTATTATTGAGCAATTTTGATAAAATGTTTTGTGTTAATACACTTAACCGTGCAAAAAGAATAAAATATAAAACCACTTTACAGATTTAATGCACGATGCACAAAGTAAAGTTTGTTGCTATTTGATAACTATACAAAGGTGAATTTAATAGTTATTGCTAAAAGCAAAGAAATTTGATCTAAAAAGTTTCTATTAGTAACACAATATCGTGTTTATCTAGGATAAGTTATCCTGTAGGAATCGTAAATCATAATTATTAACATTTTCCTTAGATGGAATAAAACGCCTTTTGTGCTGCTTATTCAATACGGAAGAAACCAAAAGTTTTAAGAAATATAAATTTCATAACGTTGACACCATTTCAGGCGTTCGCATTCAGTATTTATAAATTTCACCCTTAATAAATTTTCCTGGGTAACAAACAATGCACCTCGGCGATATTAAATTTTCATAATTTTCTTTCAAAATGTGACATAAATTGTTTCCTCTCTTTGTAAGAAAAGTTTCTTATTTTTATTTCGTTGCGTTGGGCTTTTATAGTTTCATGATCGTAATTTAAACTGATGTCATTTGTATGGTACAGTTGCAAAGTATGGCCAACCTAAGAACGGAAATGTTTCTTGCACAAGTAAATGAGCTGAAAAAATTATAGTTATCAATATCATTTTAGTAAGCACCAATAAAAACAACTTGAGTTGATTGGACCGAACTAAAATTTGTCATGTTAAATTGCGGGTATTTTTAACCCGAATGAAAAAAGAATTATGAAAATTATGGAATCTTTTTCACAAATAAAAAAAAATTCCCCTGGGAAATTACGCCACAGTATACTAAGCGGAAATACGTGCTACAGAAGCATTTGTATAGAGAAATATCGAAAAGGGCTATCACGACCAGGAGACAGTCAAGCTGCCCTGAAGGCCGTAACTTCAATCGACTCAAATCGAGGATCACAATGGAGTGCCTAAACAACCTAAAAGACCCAGCGGTAAGAAACAATAGGGTAGAATTCCTATGGATTCCTGGTCACTCGGGGATAACGGGCAACAAAAAAGCCGATGAATTGGCTGGAGCTGAGTCATCTCAAGAAACTTAGGGGCCCTGAACCCGCCCTTGGCATATTAAAACAGGCAACCAAAGCAACATCAGACAGGTGGGCGCAACAACAACACCTATCCCGATGAAACAGGATACCTGGTCAAACTCAAGCGAGGGCCACAATTGGGAAACCCTCCAAAAAGCTATCGACTGGAATGTTGCTTCGAACGTGCACCCAAAAACAAGTGGTCGGCCTACTAACAGGCCACTGCCACTTAAGCTAAGCCGAATGGGATTTTTCAATGGTCCCATTGAATGCAGACTTTGCGGCGAAGAGGACGAAACCGCCTCACATATCATATATAACGGCAAAGCACTGACTCGAAAAAGATACAAAATCTTCAGACGAATCCAATGTGGTGATAACCTCCCGCATGAGACACTTGGTAGAAATTTACTGGACCTTATAAAAGAAACAAATCTTTTCTAGCAAGATAGGGGAGCACAATAAGCCACTAGGCAGTAGTGCAGAAAGCTTGGGCCGAACGCCCGACCCCCGCCTTAAACCAACCAACCAACCACTAATGAAAGGTTGGTGTAGGAAAGATATTTTCATGCAGAAAAAGCCCATGAAAACCCTAAAGTGTTTTTTAGTTTTTCCCAATTTTCCACTCGGAATAGTTTGAAGGACTGGAGGTTGAATCGTCCCCTCTAATTAATAGCACCCTTTATAAGACCAATGTCCAAACTTTTTCAAACCTTTTACGAGGCTTAGAATTTTTTTTATAAAAATCAAATAAAATGAAAAAAAATCAAAATTCTTGTAGAAAACGTTGACCCAGCAACAATATTTTTGTAATTGATGATCATTTTCTGTGTTACAACTATAGCCGAGACATTAAACAGTGGCCATAATACATTGTGTATATCTAGGAATACAAGCAATTCATTCCTTGAAGAAAATCTAAATTGGCTGAGGCGATAGCAGAGGCCAACAAATATTAAAGTCCGGAAATGTCCTTTTATTACAAGATAAAACATAAGGGAAACTGGGGGAAGATCGCGCCTTTAAGAAAAATTATTGACTTTATACTTAACAATCACAACTGATTAAAAAGGTAAATTTGCCCAGAACACTGATATTGTGTGTCATAATAAAATAAGCAACCCTTAATTTCACCAAATAATTTTCAATTCTGCTCTAAATAATTTGCGGGGTTATTACCCCATCCTATGGGGTAATATCGCGCATCAAAAAAACATTATAAAAACTAACATAACCAAGTAAATTAAAACAAAAACAAGAATTTATAAACTGTTTATTCCCTTTAATAAACTCAAAAATATATTTTAAGTCATAACCAAAGGTAAATTTAACATTTACAACTGTAAAATTATGTTTTCCTTTCATCGAATCCCAACGATGTACCCATCTTCCCCAATCCATACACCGGAACCACATATCTCTTTGTTCGGCCCAAATTCTCCACAAATCAATCAACATTATCCATACCATTGTTAAGTTCCACCATATAAATCGTAACCCCAAGGTATGACCCCTCAGGTATACATCATTATGGTCCGCTAGATCCATCTTCTGGTAACTTTACCAGACAGATAATTTCTATAGAATCAATTGTCTCAACAATGGTTCCTTTGGAATTTATATTGTTGGTAAAGTTACCAGGAGATGGATTTAGCGGACGTAAATAATCATTTACATAAAAAAAAACATTTAATTCATTCCAAATGAAGTACAAATACTACATAACTGATACAAATAAAAAAATCTATTGAAGTAAAAATATTCACTCTTACCTTGCTTATTTTACGAGAGCATAATATTATAACACATGCACTCTTAACAATTAAAAGTATATGTATGATTCCACGTGTGTAATTTTCGCGGGTTATCCAGTTATGCACATTAATTAAATTGTTGACTACTAGAAATCTACACTCTTCAAATTCTAAATTTATTTATAAGATATTAATAATGATGGTGCATGCTATTTCCCTGCGGGCGGTATTTTTCCCCTACTAATGTTTTTAAATTCACACAATATTGTTATAAAAAAAAAATAATGGAATTTAGTGTCCGTTAAAATATATATAGAAAGTAACTTAGCGGCAAGCGGATAGAGTAGTACGTCTATCTTTTGCATTAAAGTTCACAGGGATGCCAAAGGTAATGGGTTTCCTAGGGCATGGCATGACAATGGCAGGCTGTTTCGTCCCTATTGGGACTCATCAGAAAGACATAACCTGTAAGCAATTCCCAGTACGGCGAAAATATGTTTTCAAGATATATTTAGGAATAAAAATATGATGAAAACCTAGTAGCGCCATCTGTTGGAATCAACTCAATGCAAAAGATAGCCATCCAACGTGAAAACATAGAACTATAAATAAATCAAGCACGGAACGGCCAATCATCCAGTATAGGAAACATTTTTTACGCTGTCCTACACATCTCTACGATTTTGTTGATTCAGATCTAGATCGCGCTTTAGTCGCCCACTGGTGTGCTGCACTAATCCGTAAAACTGTCGTGTAAAAAATAAATAAGCTAGTGGAATTTAGTGTCGACCAAACAGCCTGCTATTGTCTACCTGTGCCCCAGGGAACCCATTACCTTTGGCGTCCCTGTGTACTTTAATCCCAAGATAGACGCACGACTCTGTCCGCTTGCTGATAAGTTTTTTTCTATATATTTGAACAAACACTAAATTCCACTATTTTATTTATTTCTTCCACGGCAGTTTTACGGATTAGTGTGACACACCAGTGGGCGACTGCAGCGCGATCTAAATCTGAATCTACAAAACCGTAGAGCTGTGTAGGAAAGCGGAAAAAATGGTTCCTATACTGGATTGGTGGCCGTTCCGTGCTTCATTTATTTATAGTTCTATGTTTTTACGTTAGATGACTATCTTTTGCATTAAGTTGATGCCAATAGATGGCGATACTAGGTAAATATATCTTGAAAACATATTTTCGCCGTAATGGGAATTGCTTACAGGGTGTGGCTTTCTGATGAGTCCCAATAAGGACGAAGCAGAGTGTCATTGTCTACCTCTGCACCAAGGAACCCAACCTTTTACTTCCCTATGTATTTTAATGCAAAAAATAGACTCACTACTCTGACCGCTTGCCGCTAAGTTTCTTTCTATTGTTATAAATTAAGGAATTATTAAAAAATCATTTTTTTTATTACAATTTGATTTAAAATTTACTTTCTTGCTCGATATTAAAAAAATTGATATTTTATTTTAAAAAAACAGAACATTGGATATATAAAAATGTTTTAATACAAACAATAGTTCTATAACCAAAAGCTGTTAAGGCTCTACTACGCGCAAATTTAGAGGATGAAAAACATCGTTCCGCTACTGCAGGATTCTGCAAAGGCTATTTGAAATATTTGTCGGGACAATTTAAAATTTAATAAAGGAATGTTTGTATTTCTAAGGTACAAAGCCCTTTTTTGAAAAAAATAAGAATATGTATAAGAAAATGCCCACTAAAGGTGCGTATTTTTAGGCACTTTTCCAAGGTTAATATCGTAGCTAAGAATTTTTTTTTCAAAAAAATAGCCATGTACCTTAGAACTTCCATGTCTTATCTTTAAGACTTCAAAAATTGAGACAAAACAATGTCGTAATAAGTCCGTTATCTTGCAGCGCGCAACTCATGTTTTAGGTAAATTTTGTTGTCATGTTATAGAAGTTGCCTATATACAGCTGAATTTATTCTCGGCTGACGTGAAACAATTTACATCCAGAGAGAATAATGATACACTGAAAAAAATTATAGGTGGTCGCACAAGAAGTAATTTCGGGGGTAATTTTGGGCTAAATTTTATGTTTTCCTTTTTGGATTGTCTGTGCCAATAACAGAATATCTAAGCGTTAATATTAAAAAGACGTAACTAGTAGTTGTGCTATTAACTCCGGGTTACCATACATTTTTCGGCTTAGACCGGGATGGTTTATAATGCGCCGCAGGGTAAAATGGTCAAGACGCGTTCACCATTTTGTCAAAACTGGTGTTTGAGCTTTCAAAATTTCTTATTCATGTTAGGTAAGGATAAGAATTGAACGAAATCCAGTCGATTTGTTGCAATCAAAAATGGGCTATATTAAATTTTTTGTTTCGTTTTTTATCGAAATGGGTTATTCTCTTGATAGTGAACAAAATATACTAAGGTAAATAGCTTATCGGTATTAGATGCCGAAACTGGGTCACCGGGAACTTACGACAAATCTAAGGATGTATGGTAACCCTAGTATATTAACTTTTAGATCTAAAATTAAAGTTTAATTTGTCTTGGTAAAGGGTGATAGGTGCAATAAAATAAAGCCATTTATGAAGGTTCTTAGTGAGTAAAAAAATCAACTGTTGCATAATGAATCTATTTCTATTCGATTGTTTTTATATTTTATGCTTATTATACAGGCTCTATATATTGTTTATATAGTGAGCTTCTGTCTAAGCCTGTTAAAATTTAAATTAATTTTAAAGGTGAAATGTGTTTATTATTTTATCCATGGTTTAACGATTTAAAAATAGTTGTCAGGCACGAATTTGGCGTTGGTCACATGACATTTATCTGTTCCTGTTATTGGCTCGCAGCTACAATTTGGTGCAGCGAGACTACTGTATAGTGACAATGCTTCTAAGAAGCTAGGTAGGTAATAAATAAAAATTGGACAGTATGCCACGCAGAGTAATAAAATACAATTTTTTGTTAGGCATGGGCGTCCATAAAGAGGGCAGTTGCCCCTGTCTCTTGACAAAGGGGGAGAGGGGGGGGGGGGGGTAAATATACTTTTTACTAACTTTTGTTAGGGGGAGTTTATGAAACGACTGCGACATTTTTTTTTGTAGGAATCACTTTTGATAGAAGTTCTTGAAAACGCAAAGTTTTGTTTTTTTTGTAGCCAGTTTTGAACGGTGGAGAAAGTGTAGAAAAGGCTGCGAAGTATTTTATTTTATAGAATTAACTTTTGAGAACTTACACGTTTTTTTGGCTACCCCCCTATCACTTTATGTTTATAAGAAACATTAATACCGTGATTTTGTATCGGATTGGCGCGACGATACGGTACTACCTCCTGTTGTTTCTGTGTTACTAAAAAAAAATCTAGGTACTTACTTTTTTTTCTTTTGAAGGTGCAGCGCAACTAATCGTCAAAAACATACCACTTTTAAAAAAAATTAATTATAATGGCACGGAACGCGACGGACAAAATACTGCGCGAGTTAGTAACCACAGTCAACAAATCCTGGAACCAGCGGGACTTATCTTTTGTTTTATAAATAAACATGGTGAAAAATTTGTAATATAGGAAAATTTTGATTGAAAAACTATTGACCATACGAAGTATTTGATAACCAATGCTGAAAACCTTTAGTTTCAGGGTAGGCCTGTGCCTCCTAATTTTGAAAATTTGACAGTATATGTTAGTGCTGATGGGGGCGATCGGGCTAAAATATATTTATAATGGTGGCACTTCCCGTTATACCGGAAGTAAGTGTCAACTTGCTTATTTTAAATAGAATACTCTATATAAGTATTACTACATTTTTGCATTCTACGCAAGAATTTAGGCATATCTTGTATACCATATTGTCCTATACCTATGTCTAAGCGTTTTAGATATTTTTAATAGATTTTTTATAATATTTTGATAACTATTAATACAGGGTGTTTAAACAATTTGATTAAAAATTAAATTGAAAAACTGCAAAAGGACTAGATTTTCAAATGGAAATACACAAATTTTATAATTATTTCTTATTTAGCATTAAAAATAAGGGTAAGTTTGTATATTCCAAAAAATTTTAGTTTTAGAAACATTGCCAACTTAATATTTTTATATGGCGATTTTGCTGCAGATTTTAAGTTTAGTTGCTTTTAGTTGGCTATAACGGCGTTGAAAAACAATCAAATGCGAGAAAAATTTATGAAGCTGTCACTTACCATTTAAACATCATTAATTATCATGCCTGTGCGCTTAAATTGTACATACAAACGAAGATTATTTAAATGTATTTATTATTTATGGAGAATGTGTTAAAGTTATATCAAGAACATGGGACACATTTGCCAATCGATATCCGCAAAACAGAAGCCATCATAATGTGCTTATTAATAATGTTCAACATTTTTGGGATATACAAACTTACCCTTTTTTAATGCTAAACTAAAAGTAATTATAAAATTTAGGTGTTTCCCTTTGAAAATTTAGACTTCTTGCAGTTTTTTCAATCTTATTGTTTAAACACCCTGAATTAATAGTTATCAAAATATTATAAAAAATCTAATAAAGCAGGTCCTTTATAACAAGGAATCCCGCTTAAATTAAATAAATATAAGGATTCTTTATAGAAAAAATGGATAATTATTTTAAGGCTTGCAAACGTCATTCTTAACAGAAAAATTCAAATATGTCAAAAACGCTTAGATATTTATAGGTATAGGTATACAGGGTAGGGACTTTAACTGGAATAAATTCGATATTATTAAACCTGCTGAAGTTGCGCCTACACAATTTGGTATGGGGGGTTTTAGAGCATGCGGAATTGCATTATGATGTCGGCGCAGTTGCCAGATTTCTCAGCTTTGCGCTACACGTAGTAATTTTGTTAATTTAAATAGAATGCCATATTTATTTTTATTGCAGTGAATTGGTAGTGTCAAATTTAGTAAGATCTCAAATTTACAAAATTCTATCTTCACTAGTTTCTAAGCTATGGCAACACTGAAGTTCCCTTAAAAAGTACCGGGACGCTTGTCTACCTCCATAGTTACTAAGTTATTGACAAGATTCAAGAAAAGTTCTTGTCTTTTCAAAATGGCCTATTTAACTTAAACTTTAAAAATAGAAATTCTCATGGTACTTTTTAATGGAATTACAGTATTGCCATAGCTCAGCAATTAGTAAAGATAGAATTTTGTTAATTTGGCATCTTATTAAATTGGACACGCCCAATGCACTGCAATAAAAATAAATAGGGCATTCCATTTAAAATATTAAAATTACTACGTGTAGCGCAAAGCTGGAAATCTGGCAACTGCGCCGACATTATAATTTAATTCCGCATGCTTCAAAACCATACATACTAAATTTTGTAGGCGTAACTTCAGCAGTTTTAATAATATCGAATTTATTCCAATTAAAGTCCCCACCCTGTACAAAATCTGCCTAGAATCTTACGTAGAATGCAAAAATGTAATAATATATAGGATGTTCTATTTAAAATAAACACGCTGACACTAGGGTTGCCAACCCACCCGATTTAGTCGGGATGCTCCCGCTTTTTTACTTAACCTCCCGCCTCCCACGCACTTAAACAAAACTCCCGCTTTTTTCCAATAACACGACGGACGCCTAATAACTGTACAGCTGCCTTAGAGAGGGGCGACCTTTTTTTTAGAAAGCACGTTTGATGATAGGAGGAAGAAATATAAAAGGCACGCCACAGCGTAAGGTCAACGGGGTATCGACCTTTTTTTTTTAGAAATAATCAATATAATTATTTTAAGCACCTCAAAAAAAACTTGTCCTCCAGGCACTATCCACTTCCCGCTTTTCAATTTTTAAAATCTGGCTACCCTAGCTGACACTAACTTCCGGTGTAACCGGAAGTACCACCATTATGAAATTTTTTTAGTCCGGTCGTCCCCATCAGCATTACCACAATGGCAAATTTTGAAAATTTTCCTATGTATAGTTTTCCATATATAGTTCGAAGCGGTTCCCGGTGGAACACGAACACCCTGTTTGCAGGTGCTTTTATACCTATTATTAATTAACACTTCAAACTTTCTGCTCTCCCTAATTTTATTTTTTGTAAATATTCTATAGCTTTAAATTTAAAAGATATATCCGTATAACGATTAGGTACATTATTTTAACTAAGAATAAAATAACAAGTACTTATTTTCCACAAAACAAATTTCTCGTCTCCGAAATAAAATCAACCAAAACTCATTAGCATAATAAAGAACCTACCGCCTTGCATCGTGCTTTCAGTGTGTGTCGATGTTTACGGAATATTTTTCACCACGTCATAAGCTCGCTAGTATGCCCACTTCGGGTGAGACTCTCTTGCAAATATATTTCTTCCTGCACAAAGTTCCGCCTTAAGCGAGTGTGTCGAAACTGGGCGCACAAAACTGTTTTCCAATCATTATAATTTCACACTTGGGAAACATTAACTAAACCCTGTCGTTCACCTGAATGTAAATGTGGCCTTTCCCGGGAAGCTGCACATTAAAAATGTTCAATAAACAAGCGACAATAATCATAAAGAAAACAATTTTCTCCCTAGTTTTTGTTTTTTTATTGTTAAATTAAACTTGCTCAATTTTCTAAAAAGGAAAAACAACATTTCTTTGGAAAATAAACGGAACAATACGACTACGACTACGTGGCATTTAACCAAAGAAAAATAAAAACACTGAACTGATATAAAAAAAACAAGAAAAGCATAATTAGCAAAAATACAACTAGGTACTGGAATTTTCTAAAACATAAGAGAAAGTTTTGTTTGCAAGAAAATCAGAACTCCTCTGAAATCACCATTTATAACTACCACCACCACTGATTTTTCTAAAAATCAAACTTATATTTAAAATCCTCATTTATTTTGGAGCAAATTTGGTCCATAGACTTACTTTCGTATTTTGCATTAAAAATAAAAACAAAAAAACAATTTTTTTCTTCGGTTCATTGAGACTGCTTTCGATATTTTGTAGCTCAAAAATGAATGCGCTTTAAGACATATAAAACACCCTGTATGTGTATACAAATATGTTTTATAATATTATACTCTATGATAATTCGGAAAGTTTGGTGGAAAAATTAAAAATGAAGTTTAAAAAATGTTGTCCGATTTTCAGAAAAACTCTGAAAATTGAATGAAATCTCTGAAATAATTATTAATGTTTACAATTATTCAATTTAACCGTAAATTATAAATCAGAACTCTTATAAATAACACTTAACACTTATTATGGAAAATATTTGTAACCTAAACTTATTAAAATTATTTATTTTAAAACATATATTATGACAAGCGTTAAACAACCAGTGAAGGCTTATTTTATTTTAACATCAGAGTTTTCGGATATCCACTCCCTGAATTCGGTCACCCTAGTAAATACCGTTGGGAATCCTTTAGTACACCGATTGGAACCAAAGGAAACTATTCCAATTTGTTTTCCTTCAACCACAAGGGGACCGCCTGAATCTCCATTACAACCTCCTATAAAAACACAAAAAGTTACATATTTCTTGATACAATAGTACAATAATACATAATAATCCTGAACGGCAGTAGAGTTTTGGACTTGCATTGTTTTTTATTGGTTTTGAATCACTACGTTTTAACTGGTAAGTATCTCCAGTCGTCTTCAGGTTAATACTGATATTCCAGTTGGCTTTAGGATCAAGTCACCGATCCCAGGATAACAAGCTAAGAAGATTCTGGACAACGCCAGCAAAGCTCTTATACGCTCCCAAATCAACTACCATCGTTTTAAGAAAGCTTCCCTACGCCGTTCAAGAAACGTCATTGTCTACAATCTTTAAACGTAATAATCCTGTTGCTCACCGTTATCTGTCCTTGCGACAGTCAAGATCACCAAAAGCCGACCCAGTCCGAACCGTTGAAGGGAGGTTCGTGAGTGTGGAGATCGAAACCTTCATTGACGATGATGAATAACGCTAGTTGTCAGACGATTGACCATCTATAGGCGAAGACCCTTTGCGGGCCGCGGCCTCAGGATGGTCGCGCGTCTCTGATAAGTCTCAGTAAGACGAAACAACAAAAGGATTAAGATGTTAATGGAAGAAGACAGGGCATACCGTTGTTAGCAGTAAGTCATATCGACCCGTAAACTGCCATTCCCCACTGACAAGGTGAAGGGACAGCGGGTAATAGACGAAGGGATACACAGCGTGTAAACCACGGACGCTCAGTGCCGTGGAGAGCTACCAATAAACTAATCGTTTACCGATAGGTACGTCCATCGGGTTTTTGAGGTACCATGGCTAGCCTGTCATTTAATTTGATGTAAACATTTCTTGCCTTACTTAAAATGAAATATAAGGTCATCCTTGTTTCTGATTCTGGGTGCTCATCAGTGATCTGGCCTGGTAATGTGACACGTTCGATGTCCAGTTAGCATATTGATCCTCTAGACTCCTTAGCTCATTGTTTTCGGTGATTTATTCGACACATGAGAGGTAGGCAGCTTGGCTGAGTTCTAATGGATGGTCAAGCCTTATCTCTTGATCAAATTCGACATCAAGTGTCGTTGTTTTAGTTTTATTTTATATTCAGATCATTGTGGAGTAAAGAAATCGCATTTTGGTCGTTTTTTTTTGATATTTTGCTGTAGCCCAAAACGTACTTCACCCCTGATTTTAAAGGTGGATAATGCGGCAAAAAATACTTACACCGTTTTCTCAAAAATGGTAGCTGTAAAAGGGCGGAAAGAAAGGGAAGACGAGGTACATTTTCTTCAAAACTTCAAAGACAAAGAGTTTAAGCAAACAATGATTCCCTACGTAAAATAAAGTAGATTTACAGGGTGATTCCTAAGTTGATACTTCTGTTTTAGCTGTGTATAGAAGGCATTCAAATAAACAACATTTTTAAATACCTTTTTTCAAAAAATCAAAAAATCAGGTATTTACATTCATTTATTACAATACGAATCAAATACGGTCCTGCCTAACTTGCCCGTTAAATAACATTAAGAAAACTTCTGGGTGTAGGATGAGCCCGCAAAAGAAAGCGTTCTGCGTATAATCTCCAAGCAGCAGCCGCACTTTGACGACACTCACAATAAGTTAGCACCTCATATCTATACATATCTACTAGTTTAGTTTTTTCAAATTTTACCTTACTTTGGTGGTAAATTGGTGACACTCACGACTCACGTGTCAAAAATTTTAAATTAACTTGCTTTAGAAAAACACAAGCAACGGTTTGCGAAATAACTGACGAACGACCCATAAAGTGCATGACTAATATGAGATAAGACAAAACAAAAAACATAAAGTAAAGCAGGCTACGTTTTGCTGACCAGGCCTGTACTTAGATTTTTTACTTGGGTATCTCGCTTATTTTTAAGTTTTTTGAAAAAAAAAGGTATTTGAAAATATTGTTTATTTTAATGCCTTCTATACACAGCTAAAACAGAAGTATCAACTTAGAAATCACCCCGTATCTCAGTAAAGCAAGTGAATTTTAAGAAGTGGTCTGAAGATTAAGAATGAGGACACAATAACTTAAAAATCTTAAGACAGACATAACACTTAAAGCCGCTTAGGGGTGACATTTAAAAACTATTCTAACCTCGTTAATGTATTTTCTATAACAAAATGACTCTTTATTTTAGGGTCATGACAAAGTTTTATAAACATATTGAACCCTTTAATTTGATTTTACATTAACCTGCATTAACTTACCTTTAATTTCGGCTCCAGACGTACAAATATGGCTAGATATAATCATTTCCTCGTAAAAGTTTTCACATTCAGAGTTTTCAAGGACGGCCAAGTTCACTTGATTTAGTACATTCGAAACTTTAGTAGTGTCTGAAGTTTTACCCCACCCTGTTAATAATGCATCTGAATCGGCAAAAGTACCTAAAAGGGAGAAAATTTAATATATCCCGATATATAATAGCATAAACACTACGTTCAAATGGATAAGAGCTTATTATGCCATTTATTTTAGGTTGTTTGAGTTAATTAATAAGACTTATTTGAGCTGGGCTACACTCTTGGTGAAACGAAATCTCTATTATATGGACAATAAAACAGTGGTTGCTTGTTATTTTTCACATTTTTTTATTTCAGTTTCCTGAGACGTGTTTCGATCTTTTCACAGAACATTTTCAAAGATAGTGAGTACAAAAGCTTCTATTCTTCACTCTGTGAAGGTTTAACTAATTAGAAGTTTTGGTGGCAGGAACGACTTTTTTTAAGTCACTTTTAGATCTAAGACCTATCAGCCCCCCTCTCCCAAAAACACTTGGGAAACATAGAAAAGCCACTCTGCGAGTAAAATGTTAATGTTATAAAAACAAACAAATAAAGTACAAACAGCAAACTTAGTCTGTTAATACCGCATATTTCTTACTTCGATTAATCCAAAACAAGTTTTCTTGTTAAAATAACCCCCACGAAAGATATTACCTTAGTTCCCAACTAATTATAAAAGTATTTTAATAACATCAGTTTAAAACTGTTGAATTTACCTACCGCTCTTCGCCAAGCTTACAGAAGTGATATATTTATTAAGCGAAACTGACTGAGGAAGTTTAATTAAAGCAATGTCATTTTGCAACTTCTGGTAATTCCAGTCAGGATGCACGATAATTTCTTCACAGGTCGCACGGCTCTGGGATGTTTCATTTTTGCGTATATCGTGAGCTCCGAGAACAACATCCACTAATTTTGCCCTAAAAAATACGTATTTATGCAACTAGTAGGAAAATTGTGCACTCGAAATAAAAATGTTTAGTAGGGTGATACTAATACGTGTGCGTACAAGGGGACCTAGTAAATGGTAAGAGATAATAGTGTGCCTTGTATTTCCACTCTAGAGTTGAAATTTTTTTTTCCTACGACCACCTATGAAAATGAGAAAAAAAGCACGGTTAACTTGGCTTGAAAGCGCCGAATATCACACGCGTGTTGAAAGAAAATATTTCAACTCTAGAGTGGAAATACAAGGCACACTATTTAATTTAGGCATATGATGCCAATTTGACAGACCACACCTATTTATTAAAAATAACAAATTTTAGAAAGCAGTTTAGTTTATTTATCACGTATTTGTTGAGTGATTCAGAATTAAAGTGTGAAAATACGCCATAGAAAATTATAAAAAAGTTAAGAATATACTGGAAAATTTATTACCGGTCAAAACAAGACCCGCTGAAGAAAATGTCATATATTAAACTTAAGCAGAAAATGTTTATGGGTCGCTATAGCCTAGAGACTAGAGCCATGACCTACGAATCGAAAGATCACAGGTTCAAATCCCATCATTACTTTTTTTTATGAAAACATTAAATAATTTATAGAATTATTTTGAACTGAAATCTTCCTTGTTGGGTGAATTTTTTAAAATTATTTTTAATGCATCTTTCCTTGATTAAATAAAAAAAATCATTCAAGAAGGAAGATTTCAATTCAAAATAATTTTATAATTTATTTAATGTCTTTATAAAAAAAAGCCAAGTACTCGTGATGGAATTTGAACCTGTGACCTTTCGATCTATTAAATTGGCATCATATGTTTAAATTAAATAGTGTGCCTTGTATTTCCACTCTAGAGTTGAAATATTTTTTTCACAAATCAAAGGTTTTTTTAATAATTCTTTGTGGTCGTACGAAAAATAGTGTACATTACTCGTGTGAAAGTGATTATTCTAAAACTCGGAGAATTTTCGCACTCGGCTGACGCCTCGTGCTAAATATCTCCTCGTTTGAAAAGTATCACTTTCATCACTTCTTATGTAATATACTATTTCACAAATTAAAGGTTTTTTTTAATAATTCTTTGTGGTCGTAGGAAAAATAGTGTACATTACTCGTGTGAAAGTGATTATTCTAAAACTCGGAGAATTTCCGCACTCGGCTGACGCCTCGTGCTAAATATCTCCTCGTTTGAAAAGTATCACTTTCATCACTTCTTATGTAATATACTATTTCACAAATTAAAGGTTTTTTTTAATAATTCTTTGTGGTCGTAGGAAAAATACTGTACATTACTCGTGTGAAAGTGATTATTCTAAAACTTGGAGAATTTCCGCACTCGGCTGACGCCGCGTGCTAAATATCTCCTCGTTTGAAAAGTTTCTCTTTCATCACTTGTTATGTAATATACTATTTTAATTTAGTTTCAGTAATATGCTAATATCTAGGTTCTTCAGCAAAAAATGGAATAGTTCCTGAAATTATCGATTCTAAACCGTGTAGATACCCACATTAACTATGCATTTATTGATATACCTAACAGAGAATGGAAACCTGAAAGTCAGAGAGAGAAAATTTGAAATAGAACAAGGTATATGCACCAATTAAAAAATTATTTTGATCAAATACCTATAGAAACATTTAAAAAATATGTACAGAGACGTTCACTGTTTATTTTATTTTTTGAAATCTCTTTGAACCCTCAATCAACCATGTATAACACTTAATAACTCTTAGACGTTTTGGTGTTATCTTTACATCATTCTAAATTTGATAATTACTAAATAAATACGGCTCTGGCATTTAGGGTATAATTGCATACAGCAGGATATGAGTAATATAGTATGTAGAAAACAAGTTAAAAGAGAAAAGACCAGCAACAAACACAAAAACTAAAAAAAAAATCTGACTTTGATACTACTATAAATTTTAATAATCATCAAGTCATCAATGACAAACAAGGCATAAGTTATATAAATTTTGGTGAATTCACCTTTGCCCATTAAATCCTTAATTTAATAAAAATTTAAGATTTTAATTTTTAAAATTAGTTTTTAAACCATCTTTTCTACTTTCAACAATTCTTACCCAATCAAGGGTGAACTAAAGGGCTTCCATCACACATTCTGTCAGACCCCATATATTCCTAAGTTTAGACTATCTAGTGACATATTGTTTTAGAAACCTCTACCCCTGTTTGATTTTTATACCAAAATTTTTATAGCAATGTTTTAGCTTTTCTACGTCACTTAAAGGGGTTCTTTATTTAGAGCTGATGATGACCTTTACTAAGGCCGAAACATGTTCTCTTTCATCAATGTTAAGCACCTCTCAAAATGTTTTCATTATTAAAGATATTGTGGCTTAGACAGACTTTTTTAATGACTAACTTGTTCGTTTGGGGAAGGACGCAAATTAGTTTTTAAATCCCAAATGACTAACTGTGTTCTACAAAATTATTTTGGTGATTTACGTATATTTATTTCAAACTTTGGATGTGTTTTAGGCCTTTTTATAAGAACAACAGATATAAAGGAAGGAAACCCAGACCTTAAGTTCTTTTAAGCGTTGGAGGAACGTCAGAGAATAGCTCCGAATTATTTTTTTTGATGGCACAAGATTCAGCTTAAAGGCAGTTATTTATTGAAAGCGTTACTTACTTTATTTTACAATTTAATTTTTATGGGTTAGATATTTACTGGAATTATCCAACTTTTGAGGACAGGGTAAGTATAGTCACTGGCGTGCCTGGGGGGACAGGGAGGGAAGGAGAGTAAAGGGGCATTTGCATCTCCCACTAAGAAAAATAAATATGTTAAAAATAATACATTACAGTGTTGTGTCTTCTTTTCGCACTAAAGAGAAAAAAAAAATAAAAGCACTTATTGGTAGTTTCTTTTCCAATCTTACGAATATTTACCAAAAACGTAAAGAATTGCCTTCATACATTTTTTAAAAACATTGTGAAAAATTTTAATACTAGATTTTTTAATTTCTAGGACGTGTACTCATCTTTATTAAAAGATGTGAAAATTGCTTTTCGCCCCAGAAAATGACTATTAACAGCTGCCGTAACAGCAAACCCAAAAGCTGGCTACAATCTTGGAGAGATGAAAAAGTAGGTTTAATAAAGCGTAAGAAATTTTATCAAGACAAGTCTAGTATAGTATCCGTGTGCCGGCCGTGAAAAACAAAAACATTAAGTCTGCTTTTATTGAACCAAATTTTAACGGTGTGGTAGTGGTAGAGCTGTCGTATTCTGCTAGAGGTGACCGGGGTTCGATCCCCGGATGTGTGGACGCTAAATAAAAGTATATCCGAGATTTAAGAGGTAATAAAGCAGTATTACACTGATTGACTTCCAAATATGATTAATTAAGGGTGGATAGTCCTGACTTTAGGGGACTGACCGATATACCAGTGCAAAAAAGGTATATTTAAGCCATTCGGCTACAGTATAATACCAATAGTCACCCCCCCCCCCCCCCCATTCAATCAAGGTTATTAAAATGAATGAACTATTTTCCACAGCATACCAGGCTTGTCTTGACAGAAGTCTAAGGTGGATTTATAGTCGCCGTAACGTAAGCCGTAAGAAGTAACGTATGCCGTAAGAAAAATAAACATATGATTAGTAACACATTCATTTATAGTTCAAAAAACTTAAGCAGTAAGAGTTAAGACCAAACCGTAAGCAGTAAGGAAATGGTTTATTTTCATTCCTTACGTTACGTCTTACGGCTTCGGCCGGGATCGGCCATACTCGAACATAACCGCAATGAACTGTCAGGCATTTTCTTTTAATTTACAGTTGTTTTGAGTTTTAAAATTTAATTTTCTCGTACGAAACTTTGTAAAAAAGACCGACTTTGAGACACAACAGCTCCTATTTTGAAACAAGAGTTTTTAACTAAAAGCAAAACATTAAATTATAACCTAACTATTTGTTCTGTTACTTCTTAACTAATTTGATCTATAAATGAGTTTCTTGTTGCGGCTTAATTCTTACGTCTTACGGACTACTGCTTACGTCTTACGGCTTACGTTACGGCGACTATAAATCCACCTTTATGGCTCATATATACATGTCAGGAAATTACATAAGTAGGCAATGATATTCTTTAAAGTTTTTTACTATTATGAGTAAATATTATTAATTTGTGATGCACCTTTATAAAAAGAAAATTAACTGAATAATTTTATTATAATAATACAAAGATGGACTAATCTTTGCAAGAGTCGAGACATTCCACTTACACACACTCCTACTATTTACAAATCTTTACTTCAGAAATTACGAAAAAATTGGAGGGGTCACCTTTTACAATACCCAGAAATTAGAATGGTATTTTAGACACATTTGGTAAGGTGAAGCTAAAAATCCATTAGTATAAAACAAACATAAAGTGTGGCTATTAAAATTTATTGATTCGCTTTCATCGTAATTACTAATATGGAGAAACTCGGCGATAGCTGAGGACAAAATAATGACCGTTTCACTGACGGTTATATATCTATATAAAATTTTAAATTAGATATACTGGGATATTGGGTATTTATTAACATTATACATTATTTAAAATATAAAGTTTTCGCTTAGGTTGCAAAAATATCATTTTTTTAATTTAAAAACTTAGGTTGTTCCACACAATCAGTAAAATTTTTGGGATTACTATTTTTTTTTTAATTAACATTTTCACTGGAATTGGAACGGTTAGTTGATCATTTATATTCCATATTTTATTATAATTTCTAGATATTTAGATTTATTAAGTGTATTGCCATATAACTCTAATGATTCTTGAAGCAATTATATTAATCAAAATATTGCTATGTCAGCTATTTCCTGGCTCAAATCTGGATTACCCAAGAAGACATTGGCAATGGGCACTGAATTATCTGGAAGAATATATAACCTATCGATGACTGAGAGTGAAGCGATTAGTACAATTTTGGACTATTCAACAGTTATACTTTTCTTTTATTAAATATTCCTTTATTTTAAAAATGTTCAGTATTTCATTTCAAAAATCAACTGAAAAAGTCGATTTATTTCTTTTGTGTAAGTTGTACAGGGTATGGATTTTAAATGTAACGCTTCTTTATAGCGGTTCTGGTAATAAGATTTCTATAAAATCCAAAAATTCGTACTCCAAGAGTTTTTATGGGCCTCGCTCTTTTCATGTAAAAAAAATTGAGACTCCAAAGAGGAGGCGCAGCCCTAACCAACTTTTTTTCAAATTATACCAAACCAATGCGAGAACTACATATACCCTTCTTATTAAATTACCTCATAAATAAAAATCTAAGGGTGTAATACCCGAAGATTTGGACAGCCACTCTATATATTCTCGCAGTCCTATTCACGTATTTGAAAATGTAATATTTAAAAATTGTCTTATATTTCTTGTAAAGTTTTTAATATCAAAACTTCAAAGAATATTTCCTAATTATGGAAATCTAGACTAGACGATATTTTCCAGCAGGATGGAGGCCCTCCTTACTTTCCAAGAAATGTATACATTTCCAAATAGGTGGATAGGACTGCGAAGATTTATAGAGTGGCCGTCAAAATCTCCGGATATTACACCGTTAGATTTTCATTTATAAGGCGATTTAAAAAGATAGGTATATTATGTTACCAGACCTAGAAATCTCAAAGACTTAAAGGCAAGGATTCGGGCAGATAAACGTTTAATCACACCAGAAGTTTTGAAAAGACTAAGAGAAGAGTTCTACCATCGGTTTGATCTCACATATATACATACACTATATTGCCAATACCATAATTCAATGATACCACCACTGTAGGCAGATGATCAGGGGCCGTTGAGTTTGCGCAGATCGGAAATTTGCTTCTTGATGTAAACATTTGACAGAGCCGACTTTCAAAATATTTTTACAAGCTTTTATTTAAATTCACCCGTTTAGTTCGGGTGTGTACACTTTATGGTCAAATAAAACTAAGTAACCGATATTTTACATACCTGAAATACCTTATTCCTGGTATTGAACCGCGATTCGTGCAAAAAAGGATCATGCACTTTTTTCTACCCATCTTGAGACACAAGTTGCTACCAATAACAAAATGTTTGGTAAAGTTTTATACCTAAATTCGCACCCAAAACTTAAAAATAATATCCACAATCACACACGAAACATCCGAACGAATACAACATAAAAAAAGCTGGAAACGACTACAACTTACAACCTAACAAAAAAAAATGTCTAAAGTAAAGTTTTTTAAATATTAACACCCAAAACTTGGACATTATAACCACACACGAATGAACGAAATAAAAGAATAAGACAACAAATAAGAATTCAAGAGACCTTGGGTTCTGTTTACATTTTGTTAGAAATCGTGTGGGTTGCCTAATTTCTTCACTACTGCGCAAGCGCCACGGCCCCCAACTCAGGTTATTTTGAATCGCACGATGGGTGTATTCTTGCTTTTGTGCGGCTGCTTGTATTGGCAATATATTGTATGTATATATGTGTTTGATCTATGCTAACAGATTCATGGGACACATTTTCAACAAGTGCTAAGCTAAAAAAGTGACAATACAGTTTTAAAGTTATTGTTAATGTAATTGTTTCTTAAATTAGTTTTTATTAAAATTAAAGAATGTATGGATAAATTTATTTTTTGATAAGCTTTTCAGAAAGGTGTCACAAGTGGTATCCCGTAGTTTGAAAAAAAAAGTTCGTTAGGTTTGCGCCCGCTTACAATTTTTTTAAATGACAAAAGCGAGGCCCATAAAAAAATCTTTGAGGATGTATTTTAGGATATTAGCGAAATCTTATTCCCAAAACCGCTATACGCAGCGTTTCATTTATAATCCCCACCCTGTATAAGTATGGCTGCAGTCTCTTATACAACGCCATGTTAACGACCTGTATTGGATTTGTAATTTATTAAAAATTGAATGCTAAAAATACTTGATACAATGACGCAGCAAGGGGGGTTCTCCGGGTTGGGGGAAGGAATCACAGTGTTCGATGACACCCAGAAACTCAATTTTTTTATTCAATTTCATTATCTTTGTTGTCATCCTCACTCCCAGAATATATTTCCAACCTGCTCCACTACAGATTCTGCATACCTAATAAATTCTATTCTTTGAGGTTTGTTCAAATTTCAATAATTGGACTAGAGGTCAGAGCTGTGAAAGTTACTTCAGAAAAGTAACTAGTTACTTTTTCGATACTTTTGCACAAATGTATCTGGATACTTATTAGCAATAGTTACTTTTACCTAAAAGTAACTTAGTTCTTAGTTATTAATAGTTAATAATAAAAGTAACTAGTTATAGTAACTAAGATACTTTTACAGTAACTAGTTACATTGATTGTAACTACGATAATTTAAAAGTAACTAAGATACTTTTAAAGTAACTAGTTACATTAATTGTAACTACGATACTCTAAAAGTAACTAAGATACTTTTGAGTAACTAGTTATTTTAATTGTATTTACGACACTCTAAAAGTAAATAAGATGCTTTTGAACTAGATACCATAAATTTACCAGATAGTGATAACATGTAAATGAAAAGTGTATAACAAATACGAATTTATTATACTGACAAACTTAATACATTTCTAATAAAAGTAGAAAGAAAAGATAAGTAACAAAAAACCTATTAAATAAATATAAGTAACAAAACTAAATAAATATAAATGAAGTAATAAATCCAAATATACTAGGAACTTTTATAAAGAACCAAAAAAATTCAGAACGTTTTTAAAATGCCCCGTTGGCTTTTAAAAGTACCAACCTTTCAAAATTCTCATCTAAGAGGGCATGTCTGCGAGGAGCATTAATGAAAGGGAACTGAGAAAGGGAACGTGTTGTTATATTTGAGAAAAACCTTGTTAATGTCAGAATATTTTTGTCGCGACTTGCCGCTCGTGCCTTCGTGAAAATCTGATTAACGGCCGCCGATCGTCCCTTGGTCATCATCTGATGGACGGCACGTGTGCATTATTGGTATCCTAGAGGAACTTTAAAAGTACCTAACTTAGTTACTTTAAAAGAAACTTAGTTACTTTAAAAGCATCTTAGTTACTTTTAAAGTATCTAGTTACTTTTTAAGTGTATAGTTACTCCTAAAAAGTAACTAGATACAAGTTACTTTTCAAAAGTAACGAAGTTACAGTTCCTTTTGGCATGATTCAAAATAAAACTAAGTTACTAAGTATCTAGTTACTTTAAGTAACTAGATACTAAAAAGTATTTAGTTACTTAAGTTACTCACAGCTCTGCCAGAGGTCGTGAGAAACCTAAATAACCCTTACAAATCTCAAGATAATCAAAGGATGGGGTATAATGAGAAGGAGTCGATTCTAGCAAAGGTAAGGAAATGAAGGATTAACTGATTCTTTAAAATTAAATTTCTTAAGATTATCAGGATTCTAATACCTTTTTTACAGGTCTCTGGAGGGCTTATTCTCTTTATTGATAGAAGCTTGTTCTATTTTAGGCAACATGGATAAAAAAACCAAGGGTTTTTTGGTGTAATGGTATGGACTATAAATGATGATAATGTTAAGAGGCAATATGGAGAAGATTAAACACTTCTAAAACAAATAAATAGGGCTCATATATACATGTCAGGAAATTACATAAGTAGGCAATGATATTCTTTAAAGTTTTTTACTATTATGAGTAAATATTATTAATTTGTGATGCACCTTTATAAAAAGAAAATTAACTGAATAATTTTATTATAATAATACAAAGATGGACTAATCTTTGCAAGAGTCGAGACATTCCACTTACACACACTCCTACTATTTACAAATCTTTACTTCAGAAATTACGAAAAAATTGGAGGGGTCACCTTTTACAATACCCAGAAATTAGAATGGTATTTTAGACACATTTGGTAAGGTGAAGCTAAAAATCCATTAGTATAAAACAAACATAAAGTGTGGCTATTAAAATTTATTGATTCGCTTTCATCGTAATTACTAATATGGAGAAACTCGGCGATAGCTGAGGACAAAATAATGACCGTTTCACTGACGGTTATATATCTATATAAAATTTTAAATTAGATATACTGGGATATTGGGTATTTATTAACATTATACATTATTTAAAATATAAAGTTTTCGCTTAGGTTGCAAAAATATCATTTTTTTAATTTAAAAACTTAGGTTGTTCCACACAATCAGTAAAATTTTTGGGATTACTATTTTTTTTTAATTAACATTTTCACTGGAATTGGAACGGTTAGTTGATCATTTATATTCCATATTTTATTATAATTTCTAGATATTTAGATTTATTAAGTGTATTGCCATATTACTCTAATGATTCTTGAAGCAATTATATTAATCAAAATATTGCTATGTCAGCTATTTCCTGGCTCAAATCTGGATTACCCAAGAAGACATTGGCAATGGGCACTGAATTATCTGGAAGAATATATAACCTATCGATGACTGAGAGTGAAGCGATTAGTACAATTTTGGACTATTCAACAGTTATACTTTTCTTTTATTAAATATTCCTTTATTTTAAAAATGTTCAGTATTTCATTTCAAAAATCAACTGAAAAAGTCGATTTATTTCTTTTGTGTAAGTTGTACAGGGTATGGATTTTAAATGTAACGCTTCTTTATAGCGGTTCTGGTAATAAGATTTCTATAAAATCCAAAAATTCGTACTCCAAGAGTTTTTATGGGCCTCGCTCTTTTCATGTAAAAAAAATTGAGACTCCAAAGAGGAGGCGCAGCCCTAACCAACTTTTTTTCAAATTATACCAAACCAATGCGAGAACTACATATACCCTTCTTATTAAATTACTTCATAAATAAAAATCTAAGGGTGTAATACCCGAAGATTTGCACAGCCACTCTATATATTCTCGCAGTCCTATTCACGTATTTGAAAATGTAATATTTAAAAATTGTCTTATATTTCTTGTAAAGTTTTTAATATCAAAACTTCAAAGAATATTTCCTAATTATGGAAATCTAGACTAGACGATATTTTCCAGCAGGATGGAGGCCCTCCTTACTTTCCAAGAAATGTATACATTTCCAAATAGGTGGATAGGACTGCGAAGATTTATAGAGTGGCCGTCAAAATCTCCGGATATTACACCGTTAGATTTTCATTTATAAGGCGATTTAAAAAGATAGGTATATTATGTTACCAGACCTAGAAATCTCAAAGACTTAAAGGCAAGGATTCGGGCAGATAAACGTTTAATCACACCAGAAGTTTTGAAAAGACTAAGAGAAGAGTTCTACCATCGGTTTGATCTCACATATATACATACACTATATTGCCAATACCATAATTCAATGATACCACCACTGTAGGCAGATGATCAGGGGCCGTTGAGTTTGCGCAGATCGGAAATTTGCTTCTTGATGTAAACATTTGACAGAGCCGACTTTCAAAATATTTTTACAAGCTTTTATTTAAATTCACCCGTTTAGTTCGGGTGTGTACACTTTATGGTCAAATAAAACTAAGTAACCGATATTTTACATACCTGAAATACCTTATTCCTGGTATTGAACCGCGATTCGTGCAAAAAAGGATCATGCACTTTTTTCTACCCATCTTGAGACACAAGTTGCTACCAATAACAAAATGTTTGGTAAAGTTTTATACCTAAATTCGCACCCAAAACTTAAAAATAATATCCACAATCACACACGAAACATCCGAACGAATACAACATAAAAAAAGCTGGAAACGACTACAACTTACAACCTAACAAAAAAAAATGTCTAAAGTAAAGTTTTTTAAATATTAACACCCAAAACTTGGACATTATAACCACACACGAATGAACGAAATAAAAGAATAAGACAACAAATAAGAATTCAAGAGACCTTGGGTTCTGTTTACATTTTGTTAGAAATCGTGTGGGTTGCCTAATTTCTTCACTACTGCGCAAGCGCCACGGCCCCCAACTCAGGTTATTTTGAATCGCACGATGGGTGTATTCTTGCTTTTGTGCGGCTGCTTGTATTGGCAATATATTGTATGTATATATGTGTTTGATCTATGCTAACAGATTCATGGGACACATTTTCAACAAGTGCTAAGCTAAAAAAGTGACAATACAGTTTTAAAGTTATTGTTAATGTAATTGTTTCTTAAATTAGTTTTTATTAAAATTAAAGAATGTATGGATAAATTTATTTTTTGATAAGCTTTTCAGAAAGGTGTCACAAGTGGTATCCCGTAGTTTGAAAAAAAAAGTTCGTTAGGTTTGCGCCCGCTTACAATTTTTTTAAATGACAAAAGCGAGGCCCATAAAAAAATCTTTGAGGATGTATTTTAGGATATTAGCGAAATCTTATTCCCAAAACCGCTATACGCAGCGTTTCATTTATAATCCCCACCCTGTATAAGTATGGCTGCAGTCTCTTATACAACGCCATGTTAACGACCTGTATTGGATTTGTAATTTATTAAAAATTGAATGCTAAAAATACTTGATACAATGACGCAGCAAGGGGGGTTCTCCGGGTTGGGGGAAGGAATCACAGTGTTCGATGACACCCAGAAACTCAATTTTTTTATTCAATTTCATTATCTTTGTTGTCATCCTCACTCCCCGAATATATTTCCAACCTGCTCCACTACAGATTCTGCATACCTAATAAATTCTATTCTTTGAGGTTTGTTCAAATTTCAATAATTGGACTAGAGGTCAGAGCTGTGAAAGTTACTTCAGAAAAGTAACTAGTTACTTTTTCGATACTTTTGCACAAATGTATCTGGATACTTATTAGCAATAGTTACTTTTACCTAAAAGTAACTTAGTTCTTAGTTATTAATAGTTAATAATAAAAGTAACTAGTTATAGTAACTAAGATACTTTTACAGTAACTAGTTACATTGATTGTAACTACGATAATTTAAAAGTAACTAAGATACTTTTAAAGTAACTAGTTACATTAATTGTAACTACGATACTCTAAAAGTAACTAAGATACTTTTGAGTAACTAGTTATTTTAATTGTATTTACGACACTCTAAAAGTAAATAAGATGCTTTTGAACTAGATACCATAAATTTACCAGATAGTGATAACATGTAAATGAAAAGTGTATAACAAATACGAATTTATTATACTGACAAACTTAATACATTTCTAATAAAAGTAGAAAGAAAAGATAAGTAACAAAAAACCTATTAAATAAATATAAGTAACAAAACTAAATAAATATAAATGAAGTAATAAATCCAAATATACTAGGAACTTTTATAAAGAACCAAAAAAATTCAGAACGTTTTTAAAATGCCCCGTTGGCTTTTAAAAGTACCAACCTTTCAAAATTCTCATCTAAGAGGGCATGTCTGCGAGGAGCATTAATGAAAGGGAACTGAGAAAGGGAACGTGTTGTTATATTTGAGAAAAACCTTGTTAATGTCAGAATATTTTTGTCGCGACTTGCCGCTCGTGCCTTCGTGAAAATCTGATTAACGGCCGCCGATCGTCCCTTGGTCATCATCTGATGGACGGCACGTGTGCATTATTGGTATCCTAGAGGAACTTTAAAAGTACCTAACTTAGTTACTTTAAAAGAAACTTAGTTACTTTAAAAGCATCTTAGTTACTTTTAAAGTATCTAGTTACTTTTTAAGTGTATAGTTACTCCTAAAAAGTAACTAGATACAAGTTACTTTTCAAAAGTAACGAAGTTACAGTTCCTTTTGGCATGATTCAAAATAAAACTAAGTTACTAAGTATCTAGTTACTTTAAGTAACTAGATACTAAAAAGTATTTAGTTACTTAAGTTACTCACAGCTCTGCCAGAGGTCGTGAGAAACCTAAATAACCCTTACAAATCTCAAGATAATCAAAGGATGGGGTATAATGAGAAGGAGTCGATTCTAGCAAAGGTAAGGAAATGAAGGATTAACTGATTCTTTAAAATTAAATTTCTTAAGATTATCAGGATTCTAATACCTTTTTTACAGGTCTCTGGAGGGCTTATTCTCTTTATTGATAGAAGCTTGTTCTATTTTAGGCAACATGGATAAAAAAACCAAGGGTTTTTTGGTGTAATGGTATGGACTATAAATGATGATAATGTTAAGAGGCAATATGGAGAAGATTAAACACTTCTAAAACAAATAAATAGGGCTCATATATACATGTCAGGAAATTACATAAGTAGGCAATGATATTCTTTAAAGTTTTTTACTATTATGAGTAAATATTATTAATTTGTGATGCACCTTTATAAAAAGAAAATTAACTGAATAATTTTATTATAATAATACAAAGATGGACTAATCTTTGCAAGAGTCGAGACATTCCACTTACACACACTCCTACTATTTACAAATCTTTACTTCAGAAATTACGAAAAAATTGGAGGGGTCACCTTTTACAATACCCAGAAATTAGAATGGTATTTTAGACACATTTGGTAAGGTGAAGCTAAAAATCCATTAGTATAAAACAAACATAAAGTGTGGCTATTAAAATTTATTGATTCGCTTTCATCGTAATTACTAATATGGAGAAACTCGGCGATAGCTGAGGACAAAATAATGACCGTTTCACTGACGGTTATATATCTATATAAAATTTTAAATTAGATATACTGGGATATTGGGTATTTATTAACATTATACATTATTTAAAATATAAAGTTTTCGCTTAGGTTGCAAAAATATCATTTTTTTAATTTAAAAACTTAGGTTGTTCCACACAATCAGTAAAATTTTTGAGATTACTATTTTTTTTTTAATTAACATTTTCACTGGAATTGGAACGGTTAGTTGATCATTTATATTCCATATTTTATTATAATTTCTAGATATTTAGATTTATTAAGTGTATTGCCATATAACTCTAATGATTCTTGAAGCAATTATATTAATCAAAATATTGCTATGTCAGCTATTTCCTGGCTCAAATCTGGATTACCCAAGAAGACATTGGCAATGGGCACTGAATTATCTGGAAGAATATATAACCTATCGATGACTGAGAGTGAAGCGATTAGTACAATTTTGGACTATTCAACAGTTATACTTTTCTTTTATTAAATATTCCTTTATTTTAAAAATGTTCAGTATTTCATTTCAAAAATCAACTGAAAAAGTCGATTTATTTCTTTTGTGTAAGTTGTACAGGGTATGGATTTTAAATGTAACGCTTCTTTATAGCGGTTCTGGTAATAAGATTTCTATAAAATCCAAAAATTCGTACTCCAAGAGTTTTTATGGGCCTCGCTCTTTTCATGTAAAAAAAATTGAGACTCCAAAGAGGAGGCGCAGCCCTAACCAACTTTTTTTCAAATTATACCAAACCAATGCGAGAACTACATATACCCTTCTTATTAAATTACCTCATAAATAAAAATCTAAGGGTGTAATACCCGAAGATTTGGACAGCCACTCTATATATTCTCGCAGTCCTATTCACGTATTTGAAAATGTAATATTTAAAAATTGTCTTATATTTCTTGTAAAGTTTTTAATATCAAAACTTCAAAGAATATTTCCTAATTATGGAAATCTAGACTAGACGATATTTTCCAGCAGGATGGAGGCCCTCCTTACTTTCCAAGAAATGTATACATTTCCAAATAGGTGGATAGGACTGCGAAGATTTATAGAGTGGCCGTCAAAATCTCCGGATATTACACCGTTAGATTTTCATTTATAAGGCGATTTAAAAAGATAGGTATATTATGTTACCAGACCTAGAAATCTCAAAGACTTAAAGGCAAGGATTCGGGCAGATAAACGTTTAATCACACCAGAAGTTTTGAAAAGACTAAGAGAAGAGTTCTACCATCGGTTTGATCTCACATATATACATACACTATATTGCCAATACCATAATTCAATGATACCACCACTGTAGGCAGATGATCAGGGGCCGTTGAGTTTGCGCAGATCGGAAATTTGCTTCTTGATGTAAACATTTGACAGAGCCGACTTTCAAAATATTTTTACAAGCTTTTATTTAAATTCACCCGTTTAGTTCGGGTGTGTACACTTTATGGTCAAATAAAACTAAGTAACCGATATTTTACATACCTGAAATACCTTATTCCTGGTATTGAACCGCGATTCGTGCAAAAAAGGATCATGCACTTTTTTCTACCCATCTTGAGACACAAGTTGCTACCAATAACAAAATGTTTGGTAAAGTTTTATACCTAAATTCGCACCCAAAACTTAAAAATAATATCCACAATCACACACGAAACATCCGAACGAATACAACATAAAAAAAGCTGGAAACGACTACAACTTACAACCTAACAAAAAAAAATGTCTAAAGTAAAGTTTTTTAAATATTAACACCCAAAACTTGGACATTATAACCACACACGAATGAACGAAATAAAAGAATAAGACAACAAATAAGAATTCAAGAGACCTTGGGTTCTGTTTACATTTTGTTAGAAATCGTGTGGGTTGCCTAATTTCTTCACTACTGCGCAAGCGCCACGGCCCCCAACTCAGGTTATTTTGAATCGCACGATGGGTGTATTCTTGCTTTTGTGCGGCTGCTTGTATTGGCAATATATTGTATGTATATATGTGTTTGATCTATGCTAACAGATTCATGGGACACATTTTCAACAAGTGCTAAGCTAAAAAAGTGACAATACAGTTTTAAAGTTATTGTTAATGTAATTGTTTCTTAAATTAGTTTTTATTAAAATTAAAGAATGTATGGATAAATTTATTTTTTGATAAGCTTTTCAGAAAGGTGTCACAAGTGGTATCCCGTAGTTTGAAAAAAAAAGTTCGTTAGGTTTGCGCCCGCTTACAATTTTTTTAAATGACAAAAGCGAGGCCCATAAAAAAATCTTTGAGGATGTATTTTAGGATATTAGCGAAATCTTATTCCCAAAACCGCTATACGCAGCGTTTCATTTATAATCCCCACCCTGTATAAGTATGGCTGCAGTCTCTTATACAACGCCATGTTAACGACCTGTATTGGATTTGTAATTTATTAAAAATTGAATGCTAAAAATACTTGATACAATGACGCAGCAAGGGGGGTTCTCCGGGTTGGGGGAAGGAATCACAGTGTTCGATGACACCCAGAAACTCAATTTTTTTATTCAATTTCATTATCTTTGTTGTCATCCTCACTCCCAGAATATATTTCCAACCTGCTCCACTACAGATTCTGCATACCTAATAAATTCTATTCTTTGAGGTTTGTTCAAATTTCAATAATTGGACTAGAGGTCAGAGCTGTGAAAGTTACTTCAGAAAAGTAACTAGTTACTTTTTCGATACTTTTGCACAAATGTATCTGGATACTTATTAGCAATAGTTACTTTTACCTAAAAGTAACTTAGTTCTTAGTTATTAATAGTTAATAATAAAAGTAACTAGTTATAGTAACTAAGATACTTTTACAGTAACTAGTTACATTGATTGTAACTACGATAATTTAAAAGTAACTAAGATACTTTTAAAGTAACTAGTTACATTAATTGTAACTACGATACTCTAAAAGTAACTAAGATACTTTTGAGTAACTAGTTATTTTAATTGTATTTACGACACTCTAAAAGTAAATAAGATGCTTTTGAACTAGATACCATAAATTTACCAGATAGTGATAACATGTAAATGAAAAGTGTATAACAAATACGAATTTATTATACTGACAAACTTAATACATTTCTAATAAAAGTAGAAAGAAAAGATAAGTAACAAAAAACCTATTAAATAAATATAAGTAACAAAACTAAATAAATATAAATGAAGTAATAAATCCAAATATACTAGGAACTTTTATAAAGAACCAAAAAAATTCAGAACGTTTTTAAAATGCCCCGTTGGCTTTTAAAAGTACCAACCTTTCAAAATTCTCATCTAAGAGGGCATGTCTGCGAGGAGCATTAATGAAAGGGAACTGAGAAAGGGAACGTGTTGTTATATTTGAGAAAAACCTTGTTAATGTCAGAATATTTTTGTCGCGACTTGCCGCTCGTGCCTTCGTGAAAATCTGATTAACGGCCGCCGATCGTCCCTTGGTCATCATCTGATGGACGGCACGTGTGCATTATTGGTATCCTAGAGGAACTTTAAAAGTACCTAACTTAGTTACTTTAAAAGAAACTTAGTTACTTTAAAAGCATCTTAGTTACTTTTAAAGTATCTAGTTACTTTTTAAGTGTATAGTTACTCCTAAAAAGTAACTAGATACAAGTTACTTTTCAAAAGTAACGAAGTTACAGTTCCTTTTGGCATGATTCAAAATAAAACTAAGTTACTAAGTATCTAGTTACTTTAAGTAACTAGATACTAAAAAGTATTTAGTTACTTAAGTTACTCACAGCTCTGCCAGAGGTCGTGAGAAACCTAAATAACCCTTACAAATCTCAAGATAATCAAAGGATGGGGTATAATGAGAAGGAGTCGATTCTAGCAAAGGTAAGGAAATGAAGGATTAACTGATTCTTTAAAATTAAATTTCTTAAGATTATCAGGATTCTAATACCTTTTTTACAGGTCTCTGGAGGGCTTATTCTCTTTATTGATAGAAGCTTGTTCTATTTTAGGCAACATGGATAAAAAAACCAAGGGTTTTTTGGTGTAATGGTATGGACTATAAATGATGATAATGTTAAGAGGCAATATGGAGAAGATTAAACACTTCTAAAACAAATAAATAGGGCCATAAGTTGACCAAATGTTTTGGGTTTATTTTTCTTATTTAAATAAATGTGCATATTTATTTTATCTCATGAATTAACTCTATGAATTAATTCAGTCACATGTGAATAAAGCAAGAATGTGCATTCAGTATCCTCGTGAGAATTCCAATATTTTTTTGCTTTTCAAGAGGCGGCATCAAATCTTTTCCGTCATTCTAAAAGTACCTAACGATTTAAAAAGTATCAGAAGTTAATAACTGTGTAAATTGATATTTTTCGGCCAATTCAAACCTTTACTTTTATCGATGCTTAAATTCTATAGTAAATTCTCTTTTCAGCGACATATCACATTATCATTTGTTTTAAAAATGGCAACCTAAATCAAATTTTCTTTATTTCTGAAAATGTCCATAACTTTGGTAAAAAATGTTAAATAGTAAAAAGTAGGCTATGGAAACGGTACAGTGGTTTATTTTCACCTACTTTATAATATGAAATTAACATGTTCCAGAAAAATGTATCCATTAGGGCCATTTTGGTTACAACCTGCTTTTTAGAAAACAAAGAGGAATTTTCTGATTTTTTTAAATAGGACCCATCTTGGTTTTACTATAATAAAAAATGTAGGTATTTATTCTCCTTTAAACGGTGTATCACAAGTTATTAATTTTTCATTAAGTAATACAAGAAATACCAAATGTAATTTCTAGACATGCTTACAATAAGCCTAGACTAGACTAGTCTTGACAAAACTTCATGTGACTTATACGGGTCTATACCTATATAATAATGAAATATTGAAAAGAGAAGTTTCTTTAGAATTTTAGTATCGAATTAAAATAGCAGGTTTTTATTCAAAATTTAAAAAATGACTTCAGTTCTGGTTAGACAGGAATGGGTTTGAATTGGTCGAAAAATACAATTTATACCCTTAGTCTTAACATTTTTAATCTAGAGCAGCAATTTCTCCTTTTTTCCTTTCTCCCTAGCTATACAGAAACATAGTTAAGGCAGTCTTTACATGGGAAAACTTTAAAGATACCATAGTAGTTTGGATACTAGGATACTGGGCGACTAGATCACACAGCATGTAGATTTGCATGGCGCTATTCACACGGTGTTACATAAGTTGCGACGACTGGGAGACCCAGTAACCCGAGTGTCAGCGACTCGGCATGTTGATCGCCAAGCTACTCCAGTCTCTTGAGTGATGTAAAATAATCAATACGAAGCAAATTTTTAAACTGAAATTTAAGAATGTAGTATAAAATAGTATCGGCCGTTTGAGGATGAGAGGCAACTCGAGTTTCTTTTAAGTTTTCCCGTTTAAGGAATAAGATTTTTACTCAGACGTTCGTCTTTGGTGGATCATCTTAACACGCAGTAATATTTCATAAATGATAATAGTTAGACAGATCAAATATGGAGTTCATATGTAAATATGGCGCAAACAAGGAAATAACAAAATTGAAAAAAAATGTTCATGAAGATTTTTGAGAAATTCTACCACGACATTAGAGATCGCTATTTGATACATCTTTCTTTTGATATATAAATACAGTTATTTTACTTACTTATCCATACAATGAGCTGCAGTAAGAACATAGTTTTCAGAAATTAGAGAACCGCCACAAAATGATCTGCCATTATCAAAATGTATAAATAGTGCCGCCTGATATGGTATGGAGTTGGGTGTTGCTTCTGTACCTCCAATTATCCTGCTTTCTGCAGACGCTTCTCCTGTTGGTTCCACAAAAATACGAGGGTCGTCGAGGTTTGACCATTCATCTTCCTAAAAAATTAAAAGACGAGTCTGGTACAATTATTTTTAATATTCGAATTAACAGGTTATTTTTAAAATAAAACTTCAGTTTTTATGGTAACTGCATAAATTACATGCAGAAATAAGAGATACTCAAATTATTATTGCAGTTTTTTTGCTAATTTTTATCTTGGCCTAATATTACATATTAAGGTTTCCAAAAAGAATATCAGACTTTTTGCAAATGTTTTAAAAACTACCAAACATATATTTTTTTTTTGAAAATTTACACATTCATGAAGTAGTAGTGGTTGGTCGGTATCTGTGTACCTGCTAATTTAAAACGGTATTTTTTAATACAGTCGCGTCGTGCTCTACCTCATACAAGCAAGCAGTTACTCTGGAACTCTTAGAAATTCGTCCTTCGCCGCTACACGCTGCGATGAAAACCGAGAGAAAGCGACAGCGGTCGGCCAGGTCAGCCGTTCGTTGTGGGACGCGCAACGGCAAACGGTATCTGAGGAACAGTAACAGTCTCCTGGTTGATGGTATTTTGTCGTTGAAGGTATTTTTTTAAGCCGGGGACTAAAGGTTGCCGAGGGAACTGTCGCGGCCGCCGTTCGCGAGTATGTATATGTCGTAAGGCCGTTTAAAATAAATAATTTTTATCAGTAACTTAATTAGTTTTAATCGAAAAAACGATTTCAGAGCCAGCAAAAAAAACTTTAAATAAAAAAAAAGATTGACAAGTTTTAATCGATCAGAGGAATTTTCATGGTATTTTTTCCAATATAGGGGAAATCGCACCGAAAATTACTCTCAAAAATTCTTTAATTAAATTGACAGGTAATTTTAATTCTATCTGGTTTTGTGATTTTAAGCTCATAGATAGGAATGATAGATTATTTTTTATTTTTTTTGCAAGCCTTGCACTCTATTTCGTTCCCAAGTAACGGTTATTTAGTCGCGGTATGAAATGGAACGTTCCATATCGGTCACAGTATTTTCCACCTCTATAAAGTAGTGTAACACATCTAGGCAAGATGAAACGGATTCTGTAATTGGCTTGGTTCAGAGTACCTATATTATGTGGCAAATTCTAAAATACATTTTATAAATACTAAAATACGAAATCACTCAATTCAAAAACTAAACTTTTTTTGTCAAAATTTGAGTGTTCACATCAACAATAAATTATTATTAGTAATAAATTTACAACTCTTTAACTTAATTTATAATTTTAAAAATCTTTTTTAATCTTTAATTAGACTTAAGATAAGATGTAATTTTAAATATGTTTAAAAATAATGATTCATTCACATCCTCATAAAAAAAAACATTAATTTTATTACGTTTACACAAAAAAATATAGAGGTTATACTCTTAACGATTTCAAATCGTATTAATGGAGACACTGGCAAGCAGGGGCGTACCGAAGGTATTTAGTGAGGGGAAAGTCAACTAGCATAATCTCATTAACAAGATTATTTAAGAACTCTCCTTTGAAATTTAATGTGCCTGGATAGAGCGATTGCATTATTTTTTTATATGTGGAAGCAAAATGTAGGATATTTTTTAGGATTGCTTGTCTTACTGGACAAAATACCTGAATGCTTGATGGTCTTGCATAACAGTGATGTATATAGCTTTAAAATATTGGGGTTAAATTTATTAATTTTTTTTTGAGACGTAGATTATAAATCTGAAACCCGTTTTCATGGAAACGCTTCGATTTAAAATTATTTCTTCTTATAGTTCCGTTTTGTAGAGGTCAAATAACGATTAAAGAGAATAATATTTATATTAGTCTGGTTCCTTCTATCCTGTTTTCCCTTTTTAGGGTTATTTAATATCAAAAATACAATCAAATGCAAAGTAAAATTTAATTTAGAATAAAAATGAGGGATCAAAAAGAACCAATATGCATCTGAGACCTATAACAACGGCTCTTTAGGGCGAAATATTTCAAAAACTTACACCCGTATTTACTAAGACCCGTATTATCCATCTCCTGGTAACTTTACCAGCCAGTTAATTTCTATGGAAACAATAATTTTTTGCTGATAAAGTTAGCAGTCAGATAATTTCTATGGAATGGGCCTGACAGCCCGCTATATCCATCTCATGTTGATAGCTTTATCAGCCAGATAATTTTCATGAAAATAATTGTCTCAACAACGGTTTCCATAGAAATTATCTCGTTGATCCTCCAATATGTCCGCCCTTGCTGGCAGGTTTTGATTCTAAAATGTACTCAGTCTCCCAATTGATTTTCATATTATTCGTGGATATTTGTTACCGATATTTTATTACCAAAAGAAATTCTTCGTAAGTTACAAGATTAAACAAATATTTTTAAATAAAATACATCAGGTCAATACGAACTGAGAAATAAAATATATTTAAAATTGTTCCTGTAAAAATGTATTTATTTTACTTACTGCAAGAGATTTAACCCACTGAATAGCGAGTGCCAAAATCACGCCAAGCATCCACATTATTATTGACTCAAAATAACTTCCAACCAAACACAATTTTGCATTTGCTTTTATGTTTCCCGAACAGGGTTTAATCAAACGGTGATAACCCCCGCTGGGAAAAATAAGGCATTTTGCATGGGAAATTGAAGCCAAAATGTACCTGCTGATTATTCCAATGATCTGACCTAGTTTTTTGTGTGACTGGAATACATTGCAGCTGATTTAGATATGCCGAGAATAATTTGAAATAGAAGCGACGACACTGTAAAAATATACCGCCTGATTATTAGAAGTTTACTGCCAATTTTTAGAAACATTAAAAAAATTTTGAACGTAAAACATATGGAAATATTATATTTTGCATTAGTTAAAACTCATTTAAATTACGGAATTTTAGGTTGGGGAGGAATAAATAAAATTTTAGTTAAAAAATTAGAAATATTACTGGAAAGATTTCAAAAATTTTTTATTTAATAAAGATTATATTTATCCTTCAATAAAATTATATTCTGAAACAAAAAAAAATGAATATTAGACAACTTTACATTTATAACATCTTAATATACATATTTAAAAATAAAAATCTTATACAGTTTAAAAACAATAATCATAATACACGTCATAAAAATGAAATAACCATAAAATCTAAAATAAATAAGTCCATAGGACAAAAAAATTTCAAATATTTATGTTTTTATTTAAATTATTATTTACCAATAAAAATTAAAAAATAAATTTCATTAAAAAAATATATTGGAAACAGATAACTTAAAAAAAATTTGGAAATATTTTAATAAACATTGTTATGAATATTATATTTTTCAAAATTTTTATATCCTATATCTTCAAAAAAAACTGCATTTATATTTATACACATAATATAGTTAAAGGTTTTTATTTACAATTTAACTTTTATATAATACTAACAAATATTTAAAAAAAACATTTTAATATTCCTATTATATATTTATAATTTAAAATACTAAGATTTTTCCCTAACAAGCACATCCTCGGGGGATCAAAGAGGAAGTTTATTGAGGAAGATAAATAAACATTTATTATATTATAAATAAGTATTAAAAATAAACTTATTATTATATTATTATTATTTACTAAAGGATTCTATGGCCATTTTAGGTTTACAATATAAGAGATTTTAAGTTCTGGATTATATAGAGTGTTTAGGTTCGTTCTAACTTTGAATAGCCGTAGTAACACTTATATTATGTCAAAAAGTTGGCTTTTTGATCAGTTTATTTTATTAAGCTATATTTTAAAATTTGATATTGCTATGTTGGATTGCATTAAGATTTTTAACCACAATTAACTATATAAACAGCAAGTTTGACTGTAACATAAATGATATTCAGGCATTATTTACTTACCATTAAAGGTGCTTGATTAGTCAATTAAATATTAAGGTAACCGGGACAGTAGATGGTGAGAAATTTATTTCAGTAAATGTCATGAATATCACCGTCAAACATCGAAAAATAATTTTAAAATCGTAAAAATGTCAGAAATGGTCGATTTATAATTTGGGATTGACATCAAAACTTAATTTAAGAGTAATCAACCTGGTCATAACTTGTTATGTTATTACATTATATTAAGTTATGACCAAGTAAACCACTTTTAACTCGAATTTTGCTGTCATAGCACATTATAGATAAGTTAACCATTTTTAATTAATTTAAACTGGACCTCGGTTTAAATCATAGATATTTTTTTACCCAATTTTATAAAGTCGATTTAAACGGAGGTCCAGTTTAAATCAAGGAAATGTCGAAAATAGTCATTTTATAATGTGGGATTCAAAGCAATGTTCGAGTTAAAAGTGATTTACTTGGTATAACATAACAAGTTATAGCCACGTTGGTTACTCTTAAATTTAACTTGGCTGTCAATAGCACATTATAAATCGATCATTTATTTCGATCTTCCTACTTTGATTTAAATTGGACCTCGTTTAAAATCGACTTTATAAAGTTGGGCAAATCGATGATTTAAACCTAGGTCCAGTTTATATCGAAAAAAAGTCAAAAATTTATAATGTGGAGTATAATCATCGAGTTAAAAGTGATTTACCTAGTCATAACCTAATATAATGTAACATAACATAACAAATAATGACCAGGTTGATTACTCTTAAATTGAACTTTAATATTAATACACAATATCACATTATAAATCGACCATTTCTATGATTTTTAAAATTTTTCTTCAGTTTAAAGCAGGCCCGGACTGGCCAGGTCCGCAGGTCCGCGATCGCGGAGGGCCCCGGGCCCGAGGGGCCCTGTACAGTGTTTCTAAACTGTGTAAAATTGCAAGAAGTCGGCTGGTGATAGAGCTGCGACAGTTTGCATAACAATAGAGCCACTTCATAGCGGCAGAGTCCACTAAGAACTATGGAGTACGGAGACAGATGGAGTGACGAAGAAGACGATTTTGACCCAACCGAAGAAGCGGAAAAAATGCTTACATTTACTGCTCTGAAAATAGACAATGTGTCCAGTGTTTGAAATGTGCTTTTTCTGATCTGTTTGAACTTATTCAATCTGGACTGTTTACCAACCTGTAGGATATTGCATATAAATTTATCTTACCATACCTTCTACCCAAGTCACATGTGAACGAGTTTTTCCTAAACTCAAAATAGTTAAAAATCGACTTCGGTCGTCTTTAGGCCAAGACCTTATGTCCAGTCTTCTTTTTATTAATGTTGAGAGGGATTTATTTTATGATTCGGACAAAAATAAAATAATAGATGAAGTAACTTTAACAAGTGAGTTGCTTACAAAGAAGCTGTTACTTTAGGCCTAGGGGAGTAAAATGTTGATTCATCTCAGTTAATTTAAGCCCCTTCTATTCTAGTATAACAACATTGTAAACTGTTAAATACAGGATTTTTTAAACATGTTAGTATTATTTTTCTAATCCCTAAAATCCGTTTGTCATTATTTTTATTACACAAAGAACTTTAACATAATTCATTAATACTTTGGGGTGAATAAAATACTGCACTTTATTTTGAACTCCGTTGTAATTATTAGCAGTTCTACAGCATGCGTTTTGTAGTATTGTGGGATCTTAAAAATACTGTGAATATCTTATTTTAATGAATAATAAAGTTAACAATGTCGAAAATCATAATATTCGTTTAAAAACCTAGCTGAATTTATTATGTGTGCCAAAATAGCGTAAAAACGCGTTTTCATTATTTTCAAGCACCTTATTTTCAACACCCAGACCCCCCCGCAGAGGTCCCCTTTACAGGTTTTAGCCGAGGGCCCCAAATGATCCCAGTCCGGGCCTGGTTTAAACCTAGGTTTAAGAGGACTTTATAAAATTGGGCCTTAATTATCTACATCATTTATTTAAAGTAAGATATTCAGTAGCTCTCTCATTGATGATTAAGATTATTAATTTATTTTAGAAGCCCATAAATATTTATTCTTGCAAACTACTAAACGAAAAAAAAGCGCATAATATATGTATTGGCGACGCTTGCTAAGGTTACTTTAAAACTTGATAAAATACTTTTTCAATGTTATGTTTCACAGCTTATTATTGGTATTGCTGGTATTAGAGTACATAGAAGAAATTTATTTTAACCTGTAGTGTTTAGAAACTTCCATACTATATGACACGTTTGAAGAATGACGCTTTTCTAGATTTTTTGGTATAAATAAGCTGAAAGGCCAAGTTTTTCCAAGCTTGAAATCTTTCATCACAGCTCCCTCCACCGATATTATGATCGGACTGATGTCTATTTTTTCTAGCTTCTATATATTTTTTATCTCTATCGCCAAATTCAAGTACTTGATCTTCTTCTCCGATTCGGGTTTGGAGAGGTTGTGTGTTAGTAGGCAACCTCTATCTATTATGAAAACTTTCTTGGTCGTCTTTTCGATAACGAGAATATCCGGACGGTTGTGGTCTACTATTCTATCGGTTATTATTGGTCTGTTCCAAAATAAGAGATATTCAGGGGATTCAAGGACGGGCTCGGGTGAGTAATGGTAGTATGGTGGTAGGTTGTCCCATAAACCAAGTTTATGGGCCAGTTCCTTGTGGATGATCTGATTATGTCTACTCCAAAGAAGCATTGGGTGCCATAGCATTATACCCCGCCTCAATATATTCTATCGTTTCTCCAGGGCAATTGCATTTTCTGCACACATTTCCCACATTTCTTTTCAAGATGACCTTTTCATAGTTTTGAGTTTGAATGACACGGTCTTGGATAGAGATTATAAAACCTTTTGTTTTAGCATGAAGCTGCCTTTTTTATTATTATTAATAATATTATTATATTTAATTACGCCTCTAAATAATTAAAAGTTAAAATAATTTTTATTCAAAACCCGTTAATTATTAATTTCTGTTATCATAAAAACGTGTTTAGCTTATTCGTTAAATTGATTTAGAGTTTTTAGGCATTTATTGGACCTATCATTATTACAATCTAAATAATAACTTATCATTAGTATAATTACCTATCCTTTTATTTAAAAAATAGAATATAATAATAGTTACTGGCAAAGATGCGATCATTAAAATGAACTATTTTTGAAATTTGTCAATACTAGTCATTGCACAGAATATTGTTTTCGGGATTATATTGGGAATATTTTCTATTTCAATATACCAGCTTACCTCCCACCATTTTGTTGGGAAGAAAAAGTATAAGGTAATGATATATATACAGACTACAAACAATGTTGCGTCCATGCATTTGGTCTTTACCATATCTTGCTGCGTCCTGGATGATATGACGGCCGTATACCGGACGCAGTATTGTTATCCTGTGTTATTTTGCTCCCGGGCCAACATAGGTGATATTTAAAAATAGCACAATAAAGCATTATTTCTCATCTTACTTTTGGTATCAAAATAAACTAAATTACGTGCATTACTTATGATTTATTAAATTAAAAAAAAAAAAAAATTGGACGCAGTATTATGCGTATTGTAACTGTAAATGTATATTTTTAGTTCATGTAAACTCAATATAGAGGGGCGTTCATCTTTGTACGAAAAATATACATCCGGGTATTTTTTAACGATTTTGTTGAAAAGGTACAATGCTGCGTCCACAGATGTGACAACAATGTAATAACCTTTATTATAATAGATAATAAATGAGATTTCAAATTTTAATGGGTATTTCGCATAAAATGAATAAAAAATAAAACTAATGTTAAAAAGTTTAAATTTGGCCTACAGTCCTATTTACGTTCTTAGACGTCCACTAAGCAAGAATATTGCAAAGCTAGCCCTCTTAGGACAAAAAAACACTCCAGGAATTATTAAAAACCTCACTGGAATTCTGAGCGTCCGTACCTTCAGGAGTCCGTCTTGTAAGTTTCAGGTCTTACATGGGACCTGATTAACATACCTACGAGGTGGATTTTGTTGAAATCCTTTACCCGTTCGATAGACTTCTGTCTTATAATATATAATACTTATTTCGGGGGGCACTAGCTAGTTGATTGATATTGTGTGAGTTTATATAAGATAATGTCATAAATGCAAAAGAAATATAAAATTATGAACTCGAGATGGTACTAATAAAGCAAGGGGACGATACACCCCCAGTTAGCATAAAATAGTTTTGGTTCTTAATCAGAACAGTAATTGTTTATTATGTTTGTTTCATTATGTTTCAACTGAGTTGTGCCCTGTTATTTAATTGCTGTTGAGTGAATTTGCCTTGTGAAGACCCATTTTGATAGCTTGAGCAAAACTAGGTAAACAGTTTATACTCTATACAAGCCAATATACCAGGAAAGCTTATGCAAAGACCACTGAGAAGTGAGCAGTGCTGATAAGAAGGTGGACTGTAACGTCAACGAAGCAAAGACTGCAATTTTACATTTCACCAAACGAAGATAAACAAGAAATTATGACAACCTAAAAATCTTTGGCGAATAGATAAAAATAGTTAAATAGGTATACTGCCTAGGACTAATCCTGGATGCCAAGCTGACCTGGAATCAACAAATTATTGGAAACCTAAGCAAAGCAAAAATTGGTCTAATAAGATGAAGAAGCCTGCTTAGAAAAACCTGAAGACACACTCCAAATGGTGCTGTGGTTATACATCACTGTCATCAACCCATAATAATATGAGGTATACGGGTGTGTAATATGTAGAGATGGACGGATCGGATCTGAGCCGGTTCAAAGTGTCGGATCTTAAGAATAATTCGGACTGATCCGACACCTGAAATAAAAGAGACGGTTCACAAATTACGGATCTAAATGGAATACCATTGAGTTGATGACTGTCGATCTATGTGGTAAAATCTGGAGGCTGTGGGGTGCTAAGTCCTTTTACGCAATAGCTAAACTACGAAATACTAACCTGCAGAAGATTTAAAATCCTCGGAGAAATTAAAGGAGATCACAACCTTCGGCATGGCTTCGTAGTCGTAGACATCTATCGGACTTTCTAAAAGGAAATACGTCTTTCTTAAAAAGACATGGTCAGGATAAGGTACAACAAGCCATGAGGCTGTATTGCAAGAAGGCCCCCGTCGTTAACCAACCAACCAATAAAGTTTAAGGAAGCACCAAACGATTTTTGTTTTTGTGGCTTTGTTCATAAAAATTATGAGTATAAAATTTATATTGCATTTATTATATAGATTTAAAAAAACCTCAAAGTATGTTTTATTTGTAATTCTATCCAGTAGGTCTTTTACACTAAGCAAACCTTTATAAACACGTTTTCATTATTATGCGAATTACACTCAAACCACTCTGAAACTGTCATTCGCTGGGGATGGTCACTTCGACGATAATCGTGGTTTCGTAGGATACATTTACTGGCTTAAATGCCGAATGTTTGTGTACTTTTTGTACAGTGTGAACTTTATAGATCTCCCACTGCCTTTTTTTATTCACAATTCTTGCTTTTCTAACTAAAGATTCAGTCAAACCCTTTCGAAACTAGTCGAAATCCATGATTATGTGTGTATGTGTTGAAAATCCTGAATGACGTCCAGTGTTAAATAAACACAGTGTCCATTAACTCACTTACCATTTCTAACGGCTCTACAAAGAATATAGCGTCAAATTCAATAATAAAAAAATGTTCCTAGTCTTAAGTCCCAATTGAAAATGTTTAAGTAAAATTATGTCGATTTATATCTTATAGTTTAACTTCTTAATAACAAAACCATAAACGATACTTTGGAGAACTACCCTATATAGCATCAGAATAATTTTAATTTCTAAGTGAATGTAATATAAAAATAAAGAATGAAGCAGTAACAAAATAAAGAAATTTAATAAAACCGACAACAACGCCTTATGGCTTTACTGGATGTCTATTGTGCAGCATGGTTAGCAAAACAAGAAAAATATATTTCGGACGCAATAAAGTACAAGTATGGAAAGACGCAGTATTGTACAAATATACATCTTCGCAACCGTTAAAGATAATTTAAATTTGAAACCAGATATGACACCGAGTTTTCTTTTTTACCGATATATTTGAATAAGATCTCGGCTAGGTACCGTATTTCTAGGAGACGCCATAAGGTCGCGTTATGGAAAGACGCAGTATTGTTAGCGTTCTGTATATATATATATATATATGATATATAACTCAAGTTTGAAAAAAATAAAAGCAAATTTTCAAAATTTTGCTTTTCCCAGATACCTATTTCTACAAGTACTAAAAAATGTCCTCAATTTTTAAAAGACATTTGATAAAGCACCAAATTGTGCGACTTTGCCACCATTTAAACTTGTTTCGTATCTCTATAAATCTTCAAGAAGCAGACTGATATCATTTTTGGGATATTTAGATCTTCGACGTCATGTTACCAAAAAATGACGTAATTTAGACGTCATTATTTTAAGTCATTTAGACGACATGAGTTTTACGTCAAAATATACCGTAATTTTTTCGACAATTTTAAAGTTATGGACCATTATTATAAGTGTCCAACTTCGACACATGGATGTCGTCCTAGATTACGTCATCTTGCTTTACGCCTTTGATATTTTTGTAAATTATATGGAAAATAAAACAGTGGTTGCTTGTTATGTTTCACAGTTTTTTATTTCTGTTTCCTGACACGCGTGTTTCGATCTTTTTACGGATCATTTTCAAAGGTAGTGAGTACAAGAGCTACTAAATTTTATGTGTTGTAATTATGGTATTTATATCTTAAGTAAGTAATAACATTAAAATTAAGGTTTACAAGATGAATAATTATTTTTAAAAATTCTACGTGACCTAACACTGGTCTTTAGTTTTAACAGATGGGTATGTAATAAAATGTAAATAGTTTGTGCATGGATGCGTTTTCCAGCCATCTTGGTTGCTAACTTTTATTATCTATAGATACTGCTTAAACCGTTATATTAAAATAATAAATAAATAAATGATGACATTAAATTCACGTTTTTTATACCGTGATATGTCGGCATTAATCACGTCATTATGATGTCATCATTATCACGTCAATAAATGACGCCTCAGTGACGTCATTGGACTGTGTATAGGGTGTTTTTGGACACTTTTGTAACTCTATATATCAGCGTTATATCCTACTGTTAAATAATGTATTAATTTGGATAAAAGTGAAGTTTATTCAGCTTTTTTTCAAAACAAATATATACCATTATATATCTTTGAAAAGCCCAGAATTAGTTAAATATATATAGGATGTCCCATTTAAACATATATATGTTTGTTTCATAACTAAAAAATGGATGACGCAAGAAAAAAACTAACTACGCCACTGGATTCTACGAAAAAAGTTCTGTATGAACATGAATGCTATCTCTAATAAGTTAAAAGACAACTGAGATACGGTATACGGTAGGTGTCCCAAAAGTGATAATTTTCATTTTCACCCTGTATCTCAAAAACCAAGACGACTATGAAAACTTTGTTTACGGCATGTTTACTTTCAGAAAAAAGTAATACAGTACTGCAAAAACCGCAACCATCTATCTTTAAATATAAGAGAGATACCCTACAAAAGTGCCCAAAAATGGACACCCTGTACAGTTGACGTTTGAGATGATGAAAAACTGACGTCATATTAAAGTCAGTCTACTGCCTGGGTCCCAGTGGTCATTCTCATATTTAGGACATGGGAGTCATTAATTGCATTTAAAATGTTTCAAATATGCTAGGCAGTAAGCTAATGATCTAGCATACTTTATCAAAATAGCAAATGTGTATTATTGTAATATTGATTTATGAAATGTCAATAATAATTTTATTAAACATAATACAATATTTATTTTCAAACATGAGAAATTTCTGTTTAATAGACATTTTCGATTTTAAACAAACTTTTCAGTATTATTAACGTCAAACCAAGCAGACAAATTGGATACGGTTTATGTTTTTAAACAAAAATTAATGTCAGTTTACATAGTCCATTCTCGGGTAAATTATGGCCGTATGCTAAATATACGTTTGTGATACATAAATAGTGCCAAAGTAGGAACGAATTGGCATTGAAAAGGGGTTGATTTTAATTACATTTGCCTAGACAGGGTAAAATAAAGCACTAACCTCAATTTAACTATGGAATTGTTTGGTCTTTTACAAAATGTGTTGTCAAAAATTCCGTTTTGTTTCTTAATGTAAGCAACTATTTAAATTAAAACGTTTACAATTCTGCATTCGACATTTTTTTTTTGAGGAGTAACCTCTGACGGCGTATTACAAATTGAAAAATAACGTTGTTCCCTATTTTTTACATAAGCGTACTTTACATTTGAAATACATTCATATTTTTTGACCTTAGATAGAATTTATACAGGGTGGTACAAATTCGTTTGCGTACAAGGGGATCTCAAAACGAGTAAGAGATACGAAGATGGTTAAATTGAGGCATAGTTGAGTATTTTGGGGCTTAATAATTTGGTGAAAGAAAATTGTGATATTCCAAATACTTACCTTCGAAGATATCCGAAAAAAACTGAAATTTTTAGTTTTGGTTTTTAATTTTTTGCGCCTTCATTTTTGACTTGGATAGAACAGAAAACACTTTCTTATAGCCGTTCTTTATGTTCTACAAAATGGCGTTATTAGTTTTCAAAGTCGACATTTCGTTCTTTAGAAACTAACCTCAAGTCATTTTTTTTAAATACGGACCTGGAATTTGAAAAACAGTTTTAGGGACTAGAAGTTGAAAATTTAATACAATTTAAAGTTTTTAATATTTTAACGTTTTGTCACCAAATATCACATTATTACTATTTCAAATTATTCTTTCTTTACTATTACGGCCCTGACAATTATTTTTAGGATAACTTAAATATTATAATTACATTATATTACAGGAAGTTATGGTGTTTAGGCCGTTTATTATTTCAATAAGATTTACCGTAATAATACAAGTAAGCAGGTTTTTAAGGCATGAGAAGTAATTCAATTTTTATATATTATTAATATAACATCTTTAAGTCTTATGGTTTTTGCCTTAGACCCAGACCGAAATACTGTAAAACAGAAAAAAATTGCTCCCGAGTGAAGAAAAGGTAACCAGAGTGTTTGTCTAGTTATGTTACTGTGATGCGCTTATGTTTGTTTCAAAAACAATTTCTAATTTTTTTTTACTATTTATACGGTCTGATGATGCCAGTTTCTGGCAAAATATCAAAGTCAAAGTCAAAGTCAAAGTTTTATTTGCTACTTACACAAAAGGTTTATAGCACGTCACAAAAAATATATATAAATAAATATAATCATACATTTAGGGTAAAATAACATTACTTATAATAGAATACAAACAAATTATGCACAAATACATATATAAAAAATAATGATTAGAGATGGAGAGACATAACTGGCAAAACCACACCAATGCACAGCTTTCAGGCAAACGCCTACCAGGAAGCCACAAGGTACTCAATCAAAGAGTAAAAGCAGTGACTCAGCAAATGTTGTTTTACATATTTTTTGAATCAGATATCATCGAGGGCTCGGTACTGTCTCGGAATCTTATTATATAAATTATAATTAAGAGAGTTGTTTTTTGATTTACTTAGTCTGAATCGGTGCGGGATAATCTTGTCTGAGCCGCGAGTGTTGTAGCTATGAACATCTGAATGCCTAGTGAGTTCATCCCTACGCGAGTGTAACTTTAATACCGTTTGAAAGATATAAATACTAGGGAGCGGCATTATACCAATTTTTTTGAAAATGGGCTGACAGTGTTCTCTATAGCCAACGTTAGCCATAAGTTTTACGGCTCTTTTTTTTAGTCGAAAAATTTGTAATGCGTTTGTAGAGTTTCCCCACAGTACAGCACCATACGCAATGCGGGAATGAAAAAGACCGAAGTAAAGTGATTTTAAAACGTCAAAAAACGTCAAATGTTACACATTTACGCAAATTTCTAAAAAGGAATAGCGTACTCGACAGTCTTCGTCCCAATTCAGTTATAAATATGTAAAATGGGTGGATTTTTAAATCAGATTTTTTTTTGGTTTGGTTTTAAATGTTCAGGACCGTAATGATATAAAAAGATAACTTAAAAAAATGTGTTATTATATGACAAAACGTTTAAATTTCAAAATACTTTTAATTTTAATAAATTTCTGGACCTTAGAAGTCTCTAAAACTGTAATTAAAGTTCCATGTTCGTATTTAAAAAAATTGACTCAAGGTTGGTATTTAATGAACGAAATTTAAAATTTGAAAACTAATAACGCCATCTTGTGGAGCATAAAAACATAACAAAGTGTTTTTGTTTTTCCCAAATCAAAAATGAAGGCGCAAAAAAATAGAAGAAAAACAGAAATTTTGGTTTTTTCGGATATTTGCAAAAGCATTCGGAATAGTTACAATTTTCTTTTACCAAATTATTAAGATTTTAAGAAAGCATAAAAATTAAATTTTAAACCACCTGAAAGTGCCTTATACTAGGTTGTATGTCGCCACCTGCAGACCGATTTCAAACTCTTTTGTTCTCGTCAGTACAGGGTAGGGAGAGTAGAGAGGGTCTGCAGGACTGCAGGTGGTGACATCCTACCAAGTATAGTTTTTATTTCTTGGTAGAACTATGCAATCTAATTTATATTTTATTATCTAACTGTGTTAGAAGAAATACAACCTTATAGTACAAGGCACTTTCAGGTGGTTTGAAATTTAATTTTCATGCTTTCTTAAAATGTTTGCTACCACCTGACAAGTAATAGTAGATTTTGTAACGAGGTTGGAATGAAAATTTGATCCGAGTGGAAGACTCCGAACGGGAGCGTAGCGAGCGTGAGGAACCACGAGTATCGAATTTTCATTCTAACCGAGTAGCAGACTATATTTTCTCCACGGCCAAAAATACTATTCGCAATATTTGTAATTTCAGGTGGAGTATTATCCAGTTCCATATTTGATTCATCCGATTTTTCATATTTTGACTTGCACAAAAATTTGTCTGCTGACATTGACAGTTTCGAAATTCATGGCAACCTATGTCGTTTAGATCAATTACAGAATATTCATTCCGTATCTTGTTATGGAATGAAAATACATGCAAAACGCATAAGAAGCAAGTGTTTCAAAATAAATATTCCAACTCAAAAGCGAGAATTTTTACATTCTATTATCAAAAATGATTTTTGAATTATTGCATTCAGTAATGATCGTGGAGAAAAATAATTCTGTATTTTTACACATTATTAAGCCCAAAAATACGCAACTTTGCCTCAACTTTACCATTTTTGTAGCTAACTGCGCCTAATATAGTTATCGAACATGCACCAACTTTTGACAGTATTTAAATTTTGGTTAAGTAACTTATAAAAAATATTACCCGTTGTTGCAGAGCCGGTCGGCCGCCAAGCCGATCGGCGCTGGCCCATCATTTAACTGTGTATTTAGCAAGATCGGCCGGTCATTATTCCTTCGGCAAAAACTGACCGGCCGGGCCGACTGAACGTGAGTAGATCATTTAAGCTATTCGCCTATACAGTTATGATTTATTTTAGTGTTTATAATTTTCTATGGTAATTTTGTAATTAATAAAGTGATAACGATCAGTAAAATCGGGCCATCCTTTATATTATAAAGTCACAATACAACAAAATATAAATATATTTATTAAAACTTTCTACATCATAAATAATTGCCTTAAAAACTTATTCAAGTTGAAATATATCAAAAGTAAAATTGGTCGCTTCTTTTACGCTTTCTGACATTCCGCAAAGTCCCTTATAAAGTGAGTTTCTTGTTAGGCCCTCCGGACATTCAGAAACAGGTTTTCCTAAAAAACAACATAAAGTAATATATTTTGACCCAAAAGGCATAAAATATATATTTAAATGATATGGAGCTTATAACGAACATTAGAGGAAACCCCAAAAAGAAAGAATTTGAAATGTGTTTTCTTAAATAAAGTCTGTCTAATTAAAAAGCGTAACACTATTTTTACCCTCCAGTATCACATAATTTCTTTAAATTTACTACGCGCAGCTGTAATTGAGCGCTAAAGCAAAAAACATTTTGAGTTTTAGGAAATAAAATCCATTCTTGTAATTGTAAAAAATGATAAGGTAGAAATAAAGTATGTCTACCGGGTGACACAAGAAAACCGTTCCAATTTTTCGTAATTTTAGCAGTAATGATTTAAAAATGTGAGACATTAATAAGTGTGCAAATTACCATTTTTCGACAAATTCAAACTTTCGAAACCACTTCCGATTTAACCGGAAGTAAAGGCAACTTTTAATTTTTTAAATGGAAACCCCTTATTTTTATTCGACGTTCGAATTCTATAAAAAATTACCTTTTCAATGATATATCCCACTTTATCATTTGTTTTAAAAATGGTTGCCTGATGGATCCATTTTCCTTTGTTTTCTAAAATGTCCATAACTTTATTAAGACAAGGTAAGTGGTTAAAGTCACGGAAACATTAAAATGGTTCATTTTAACCTGCTTTATAATAAAAAAATTACTTCCTTAAAAAAAGTACTCGTTAGGGCTATTTTACTTACAACCTATTTTTTAAAAAAACAAACCAGAGTATTTCGATTTTCTTCAAATGGCAACCCAACTTTGTTTTATTATAATAATATTCCTCATTTAATTTTCTTTCTAACGGTATATCACCAGTTAATAATTATTTTTAAAGTAATAGTAGAAATTAACAAGAAATATCATAAATGTAATTTCTAGATCTATATAAGTTTGTCAAGACCAGTCTAGTGTACCGTGGAAAACAAAAACATAATTTCTGCTTTTATTAGAACAATATGCCAAATGGTATTAAATAAAATTACGAAATTTTAAATAAATGAATTGTTTTCCACACATGCTTGACATAACTTTTCAAAGCTTATACGGGTCTAGAAATTACATTTATTATATTTTTTGTTAACTTCTACTATTACCTAATAAATAATTATTCACTTGTGATATGTACACCGTTAGAAAGAAAATTAAATGAAGAATTTTATTCTAGTAAAACAAAGATTGGCTGTCATTTGAAAAAATCGAGAATTTCCGCTTCGTGTTTTTAAAAAACAGGTTGTAAATAAAATAATCCTGATAAAAAACTGTTTGAAAGTTTTTTGAAAGTTAATTTTATATCATAAAGCAGGTTGCAATGAACCATTTTAACGTTTCCATGGCATACTCTTTAGAACTTACCTTTTTTTTTTTTATCAAAGATATGGATATTTTAGAAAACAAAGGAAAATTCATCTAGGCGGCCATTAAGAAAAAAATGATAAAGTGTGATATATTATTGAAATAGTATATTACATAACAAGTGATGAAAGTAATACTTTTCAAACGAGGAGATATTTAGCACAAGGCGTTAGCCGAGTGCGGAAATTCTCCGAGTTTTAGAATAATCACTTTCACACGAGTAATATACACTATTTTTCCTACGACCACAAAGAATTATTATTAAAAAAACCTTTGATTTGTGAAAAAAAAATTTTCAACAAAACAAATTTTAGAAAGTAGTTTAGTGTTTAACTTATTTATCATGTATTTTTTGAGTGATTTCGAATTAGAGTGTGAAAATACGCCATCTGAAATTATTAAAATTAAAATATTAATAATATACTGAAAAATCTATTACCATTCAAAACAAGCCGCGCTGAAGAAAATGTCATAAATTAAACATAAAATTGTTATGTGTTGCCATAGTGTAGAGACTAGAGCTATGGCCAACAGATCGCAAGGTCACAGGTTCAAATCCCATCAGGTGTATTTGACTTTTTTTTATAAAAACATTAAATAATTTATAGAATTAGGTATTTTGAATTGAAATCTTCCTTGTTGGATGCATTTTTAAAATTTAATCAAGGAAAGATGCATTAAATGTAAATTTAAAAAATTCATCCAACAAGGTAGATTTCAATTCAAAATACCTAATTCTATAAATTGTTTAATGTTTTTATAAAAAAAAGTCAAATACTCCTGATGGGATTTGAACCTGTGACCTTTCGATCTGTAGGCCATAGCTCTAGTCTCTACGCTATGGCAACACATAACAATTTTATGTTTAATATATGACATTTTCTTGACTGGTAATAGATTTTTTAGTATATTCTTAACTTTTTTATAATTTCAGATGGCGTATTTTCACACTCTAATTCGAAATCAATCGACAAATACATGATAAATAAGTTAGACAATAAACTGCTTTCTAAAATTAATTCTTATTAATAAATAGGCGTGGTCTGTCAAATTGGCACCATAATGTTTAAATTAAATAGTGTGCCTTGTATTTCCACTCTAGAGTTGAAATATTTTTTTTCAACACGCGTGTGATATTCGGCGCTTTCGAGCCAAGTTAACCGTGTTTTTTTTCTCATTTTCATAGGTGGTCGTAGGAAAAGAGAATTTTATACAGAATTTAATTATGGAATAAAAAATAAGGGGTTTCCATTTAATATTTAAGAGTTAAATAATTAAATTTGGAGGCCCCACGCTAAATTTTGCCTAGTGTCAAGCTACGCTTGTTGTTATTTTAATTTTAAATTAATTTTGTATAAACCACAATTAGAAATGTACCCAATACTAAGGGCAGATGGATCCTTATCGCCGCCACTGAATGAACTCGATACGCTGCACTTTGATTAATACGTATGTACACGTACAACACGTGATGTATATGTATCGTGCGAATGCAAATATTTTATCACCCGAGAAGCTGTTAAGAAATTTAAGTCAGCAGTGTTGCGTTGATTTTAAATACCGACATGCCATCATATTAATAAAATGAGGGTGAAATGAAGGCGCGAGGTACGGCGGTCAAAGCGATGTAACTATTAAAGGATGAAAAAATAAAAGATACAAAAACGGTAAAAAAATTTCTTCCCATGCTTTCACTCTCACTGCTTGCCCCCGATAAAAACGCAAAAGCATAAATAGGTATCTATCAATAATGTAAAATAAATATAACCAATATTACCAATTTTATAGACTGGTTGTCCCAAATAGTTTCCTCCTGGTCCATAATTACAAACAAAAATCATCTGATGCCAGACTTCGCCCAAAGCGTGTTTTGTGTAATAGCTTATGGCACATCCAATTTCAGCAGTGTCGCCCCAAATTAACTGAGTGTAATGGCCGACTACATAACTCGATCCTCTAGAATAAAAATGTCAGTATATCATCAGTATTTCAAGAAAATGTCTATGCAGAGGTGCAGCCAGCAGGAAAAAACAATATAAATTGTTGGAATAACCGTAGAATGGAAAATTGTGACACCTTGATAGAGCATTTTTAGGTGTCACTTTCAATTTCTTAATCTACGGTTAATTTAACAATTTATAGTTGTCCTGATGATTAACGTGTTCACGTTCGAAACCTGTAGATAACTACCTATTACCCTTAGACTTAGAGTATCCCCCCCCCCCCCCCACCAATAAGACACTATTCCTGAAATACGAGGATGTCACTTTCGATGCAGCAACTGAAGGATTTTAGCAGAGAGGGATATTTTTTAGTTTTTAGTTATACTTTTGGAAATAAAAGGTTTTTGACAGAGATTAATGTTTTTTTTAGAAATCCGACTGGTTAACCACCAAAAGTATTCAAATTGTAGATAATTTAATAAAGAAGAAACTATTAGCTATAGCAAATTGACACAAACATCGTTTTATGAAATATGCCGTGGAAGATATAGCTGAGAAGCATAATGTAACTGTGCTGCGCACACCGCCATATCATTGAGAACTAAATCCTATAAATTTGTATGGGCGCAAGTGAAAGGATTTGTAGCAAGACACAACACGATATTCAAAATGAAACACTTAAAGCTACTATTTGATCAAGGGAAGTAAAACTAGAGACGGGCGAATAGCAGTCCATCATGTCATTAAATAAGAGAAGAAAATATGGGATATTCACCACCTGATCGATCGGACCGTCGACCCGTTAATTATACCGTCAAGAGGAGATGACAGTTCCTCAGATGACGAAGAATATTATAATTTTTTATAATTTAATTTCTGTATCATATATTTTTTGTATTTTGGATTTTATTTTATAATGTTTAATAAAAAATTAGTACCTAACACTATGTACATAATGCAAACCTTTGTCACACCATTTTCAGTGTTTGTAAATGAATAACAATAGGCAAAACCCATAAATTGACCTAAACCCGGGTGGTACTACCTGCAATTTCTGCAATAAAATCAATGCCAAATTATGAAAGTGGCTTAGATATTCGTTGGGTCTGTAGTCCCTTTGTATACCGAATGAAATTTTATTACTCTACACCTTTCTGAAACAAACTATAGTAATAAAAAAATCACATAACTTAGCGATTAAATAACCCCGAACCAAAAATGATACTAAAATTTAAATATTAAGCGTTGTGTAACAAACACGATACTGTCCTTGACCAAATGGTGAACGCTATACTATAAAATAAGATAAGTTTTATTTCTGTTATAATAGTTTATTATCTGTTCGATTAAAATACTGGTAGTTTTCATACTAAAATTTCAGTTTTCTTTACAAACCTACAGTTGTTTAATATTTATAATTTCTATTTTCATTTGTGTTATTTGTCAAAAATCAGTGGGTGATTTAATTGACTAAAGTTTTAAAAAATCTAGCGACACCTACCGTGTAAGTTCTAAACAACGAAAATTCAGAAAAAAAAATAGATTTTTATCGGAAACACAACCACAGACCAAACTTATTTATATTGGTAAACTAATAATAAGGTAGGTAAGCGGTAACTTTTTAGGAAGTAAATAATTTATTCTTACTTTTTAAAATAGTGAGAGGCAAAGAGGGAGGAAAATTTTTAAATCTGCAAAAAAGTTGCAGATAACTATAGAATAGTCCAATCAATATTTCAGACGTCTTTTGGATAAAATTGATATCGTTTATTCATATGCGTGTTTATACTTAGTTAAACTTAGAGAATCAAAAAAAGAAGACTATAAATATTAAATATAAGTGTATATTCTTATAGAGTTTAATTACAAAAAAAAACAATTTGTAATGTGATTTAAATAGCCTTTCTTCATTTTTCGCTCTTTAACTATAATAGAGTTATTGATTTTAAGAATTGTAAGCAAGTAAGTAGGTATTAAGATCGTCAATGTGAAGTATTCCTTATACCCGGCCTTCTAAATGTTAACGACCCGACGGTGAAAACTTTTTTAGTGTTTCTTTTATTTTTGAAGTGGGGTTTCTTTTATTAAGGGCAAATCTGAGGCAATTTGTTGACGTAGCGTCGGCATTAGTCCAATAGAAAAACCTTTCATATGTGGGTAATATTTCTTAAAATCTCAACGATCTTAAGAGGTTTACAAGTAAAAAAGGCAACCCTAATAACGTGATGACACTAAAAAAAAGGTGCGTGGGTTGCTTCAAATCAAATTAATAAATAAATAAATCTTGTTTTGCTGGAATATGTGGGAATAGGAATGGTTTCTAACATATATAATGGTTTTTGAACACCCACAAGAGTAAAACTATTTATATTTATACACTGGCGAGCAAAAATTTTAGGTCACTTAGGAAATTTTAAAAAAATAAGGAAATAAATTCAATTTCAAAATATTTGGTCTAGTAGGCTTCTATCACTTAGCATGGAATGATGATGATTCGAGCAATGTACTGTTTACAGATGAGTCACGTTTTTGCCTCAATGGCTCAGACGGACGTCGACGAGTATGGAGAAGACCAGGAGAAAGATATGCTGCAGTTTGTATTGACCAGCATCTTCCATTTGGCGGTGGTTCGGTAATGGTTTGGGCAGGAATCACTGCACAAGCTCGCACAGAATTGGTCTTCGTATAAAATGGCTCCCTAACATCTCACAGGTACATTACAGAAATTCTCGAAGATCATGCGATGCCTTTTATGGTTACCATTGGCGAACATGGAATATTTACTAAGTGACCTAAATTTTTTGCTCGCCAGTGTATATATTAATAAAAGAAATGTATACATATTTATTTCTCTATGGACCTCCTATTTCTATTCTTAGCCGATGCGTCACTTCCCTTATTGACTTTTAGGAGACTAAATAATGGGGATATTATTTACCCTTTGTATTGCCCACATATCGGAAACTTAACATATTTTTTGGAATTTGTTATACAGGGTGTCGATTTGAAAACGTTCGACCCTTATATTTTTTCTACAAAATATGTAAAACTGAAGAAGCGGCAACTTTCATACAGGGTGTCTCTAAAAGGCGCGGAAAAAAAGCTACCATAAGTTCCTAAGGCGTAAATATGACGATCTAACCCAACTTACCTTAGTCCAAAAGTGGATGATTTCGGAGATACAGAGTGTCAAAACTTTAATTTGGTTTTAAATATTTATAAATAATGTTTTTAATAATTGGTGTATTGTCACAATATTCGGCTTGGGGGGGTTTTGCGGGGTGAGGAATTAGAATTGGCTCTCATTTTTATTGCAAAGTTTAGAGGGCGCCACCTGCGGTACCTTGCACACTTTTAAAACGAAATAACTTTTTTGAGTCACCCTATATTTAACTTTTAAATGCAATTTCGGATTTTCCAATGTATTTTACCTAAAAAAGGTATACGTGGTAAGAGTTGATTTGAGCAGCTGTTTTTAAGATATCTGGATTTAAAAATTTCACTTCGAGTATGGCCAGGTCTAAATTTTTGTAATAATTAAACACACATTTGAAGCGTAGGCGGTAAATTAAAATAACGTCACTAAAAACTGACTTGGGTACATGCAATATATCTATTTTTATGTTCTGCATGATAAATGATATAAGTTCTACCTATACAGCTGCGGTGTGTTTTTCTGAAGCAAGTTAATTTTAAATTGGTGACACGTGAAAATGGTAAAATTCAAAACAATGAACTAGTAGATAGTGTCGTCAAAGTGCGGCTGCTACTTCGAGATTATACGCAGAATGCTTTCCCTTGCGGGCTCATCCTACACCCGGAAGTTTTCTTAATGTTATTCAATGGACAAGTTAGGTAGGACCGTATTTGATCCATAGTGTAATAAATGAATGTAAGTATTTTATTTTTTAGTTTTTTCAAAAAAGGTATTTAAAAATGCTCTTTATTTTAATGCATTTTATATACAGCTAAATAAGAAGTATCAACTTAGGAATCATCCTGTATAATTGAAACTTTAAAATACATTTTTTTTTAATAATCCACTCAATTAGAAGTTCTTGTAAACCCCTTAGTAAAATTTATGTATTAAATTTTTAAATAAACCAGCCAGAAAACGACCCCGGGTTTCACGCTGGTATGAATGGCTCTTAAATAGCCATGGTTGGAGCATAACGAAATTTTTATTAGTTTAAGTGCATATTACTGGTGGCATTTTTTGACAGCCGAACGTCTGCAAACTATTTTGAAATATTTATCGTAGCATTCGTTGATAGCAGCAGTGGTTTCTGAGTAGATGATATAAATAAAAGATGACGAAGTTAATAATGGTTCCGTATTTCTTGTGATCGATTTTAGGTATTTGGTGGGGACCAAGTTAAATAATTAAAATGTTTGCGTTAAAGGTTATTTTGTAAAAAAAGAAAATTATTTCACAAATGCCAGAAAAATAAATTTCTAACAAACAAGTAGACATAATTTCTATCTTACGAAAATTATTTTGTTTAACAGTTATGTATATTGTTTTCCTGAAAAATAACTTTTGTCGTTGAATTGCATAAAAGTCTAACTGTGCATATGTCAACTTTTTGTTGTATGCAAAATTTATTTGAATTTTGAGAAGTATTTGATCTTTCGTTTTATCATATTATTATCGAACCGACGGTTAATCAGTATTACGTACACTTACCTTCTTTGAGTGTCATTTATCCATGTATTATTAAAAACTGCTACTTCATCGTACCATAATAATATTAAATCCTTAATTGATTTAATTTTATTAATTTTGGGATTTGTGCTATTTACATAACCCAAATTTTGCCCAACATGGTTATATTCAGCTAAAACAAATATTAATATTTCAATTTATAAAAAAAATCACTTACACTCTGTGCCAAACACTCCAGTGTTTGAAATGAACTGGATAGTATTGCCAATTTCCGAAAAATTTAGAGCAATTTTTGTAATATAAGTTTCTGTATTGCCTACAAGACCGGGTTATAAGTCATAAATTAAAACAGATTTAGAAATATACTATATTTCACGTATGTTTTTAATGATTGGACGATTCTTTTTAAATAAATAGCCCAACAGTAAATACATTTTAATTTTAGATTTTAATAACATGTTATATGCTCATATAATTGCAACACCCAGTTATACCCACATTCTACAACTCACTATCATACCGTCAGTGGCGGCTCGCGGTCTTAAAAAATGGTGAAAAGCTAGGTATAGTGCGGGTACTTAAACAAACATTGACTAAAAAACCCGTGTAAGAAAACGTCTTTCTTATCCTCATAATCTGTCCAACGACTAAATGGAGTTTCCAACAAATTACAAACTAGGTATGTCATTAATTGGGTTCATTTTTAAAACACACAACTAAGTAGGTACGTACACTACTGAATTAACTGAAAAATGAAAACAAAATGTTTTAATCACACAGTAAATCACGTAAAAACGATATTTATAGCCGTAAGTTTCGCGAAGTCTCAAAATAAATACCTGAAGGTTAGGTGAACCAATGCTAAAACAATAGTGCATACTACTGATCAATTTTTGAATTGCCCTTCATCATAATGCAAATTGTTACATGCTGTTTGCGTGACTGACGTCACGTCACAACGTACGTAACCATAGCGACGGTGAATATCAAACCCATGTTGGGCGCTGGGTCTTCACTTGCTTTGAACTAACGGACACGGTCAGCTGAGGCGCGCCAAAATGTACGAGTATTTATAATTATTGTCCATCGGAGTTAACCGTGGCCCTATTATGCATAGCTACATTCGAATTAAATTATTATTACTAATATTAAAAAAATTAGTCAGTAAAAAATAATTATTTTTTAAGGGCTAAAATGGCAGCTGTATTACATTAATATTTAATACTGTCGAAAAACTTTCCTTCTGGTTTTTTTTTGGGTGTTCACCTACTTCACCTGACGAGCCACCACTGAATACCGTACGATAATATGTTTTTTTACAAATTTTAAATGTTTTAAGTATGTTTCTCAGGGGCGCATTTAGGCATCCACTTCCCAGATATATAGGACTAGATTTGAAAAATATAATTGTGAAAATTTACCAAAAACATGTAGATATACTTATAAAAATGTCGTAATTTACAGTATTTCATTAATAATATAATGTTTTTAATGGCCAAATCCCTTTTAAAAAAGAGGTTAGATTAGCTAACCATCACACATTTGTGCTATTAAGGCTAGTCGTAGACAAAGGTAAAATGCTAGGGAATTATAAAATGTATGTTAAAGATAACGTTATTACAGTCAACAGTCAAACCAATTATAGACACTTGAATTCCAATAATAACAGTTTTATTTATTATAATTCAAAAATTACCATGTTTTTATTTATTTAACATTACGCACTCTTATTCCCTTATTAAGCAACCCATCTTTAAACTTTTAAAAATAAAGCGTTTAAACTGTAATACGTTAAAGAACACTTTAGCGGTTACCACCATTTTATCAAAACAAAATAATTCGGAAACGTAATTGCAAGCGGCATCTGTGAAGTACACCTTAAACTGTTACTACGTTTTCATGTGGAATTTAAATATCGATGTTTATATCCGACAATAGTACCTATTTAATTTTTTAATTGTAAAATATATATTTCATTACCTGTTCTTCGACATTTATCGTGTTTTAATGGGTTTCCATTACATGAATTAGCCCAGCATTGAGCGATAAATTCTAGTTCTTTATTATATCTCTGAAACATAAAGGAGTCTATTAAATTTTAGTTTCCTTTGTATACTGACATGGTATTTTAAAAGTACAATACATAGGAAGAATGAGAGAAATGAGGAAAAAGGGATATTTTATTTTAAACTAAACAATGATTATTGACTTATTAATAGAGCGGCCATTCAATAGGCGTAAATCACAATAACTCAATTTTCAAAACTTAGCCAGCTTTCAGCTTTTAGAGGCGAAGATGCCAAAAAACAGAGAAAAATGTCGTGATAATGTTAACTGCTACAAATTTACAATTGGGTTGGCAAAATAAATATTTTTTTTTATTTAAGTCTTAAAGAACCGTTCTCTGCAAGTGGCGATTGACGGGTTTCTCTCAGACACCTTCACCATCAATGCCGGTGTTCCTCAAGGGTCCATATTATCGCCTACCCTGTTTTTATTGTATATTAACGACCTTCTAGTGAAAACCAATTTATAGCTTTGCTGATGACAGCACACTTGTCTCATCTTTTACCTTAACTCCCCAAACATCCGCTGCCGACGCACATCTTCGCAGGCAGCATGAAGTATTGCGCCTCAACAAAGACCTGGAAGAAATTTTGGCTTGGGGTGACAGTAACTAAGTCGAATTTAATGCTAAGAAAACCCAGGCAGCAGTCTTCTCCAAAAAGATTAACATTGCAGAACCGGATATAGTCATGGCAGGACACGCAATTCCCCTGGCACCGTCTATTAATTTGCTGGGGGTCAATCTGGGAGGTAATATGTCTTGGCATTATCACGTTGCCGCAATTGCCAAGGCAGCTGCACAGAAACTTGGTGTACTTTTCCGCACCAAAAGGTTGTACACACCTCATCAACTTTTGACACTCTACAAAGCTCAGATTCGACCATCATTAGAATATTGCTCTCATGTCTGGAGCTCTGCACCCAAGCACACCCTTCGGCTACTGGATTCCATTCAAAGGAGAGCCGTTCGTCTGATCGGCGACTCCGAGCTGACCAAGACCCTCGATAGCCTGGAGCATCGAAGACAGGTTGGTGATTTAGCTCTCTTTTACAGATATTTCCATGGCAGGTGTTCGACTGACATTGCCCACTTGATTCCACCTAGAGCAATGCAAAACAGAAATACACGGCGAACCACTGCCGCTCATCCAGATGTTGTTTAGCTTAGTACTCCTCGAACTTCATTGTTCAAGAATTTTTTCATCTGGAGCACGTCATCTTTGTGGAATGATCTTCCTGAGGTCGTGTTTCCCAATGAATACAATCTTCAACGTTTCAAGACCAACGTTAATCGCTTTTTTCGCACTCGCACCGCTCCCAGAGCGCCTTAAAGGATTTTTCCTACAGTGCAGGTGTTTTATCATAAAAAAAAATATTGCTATTCTGAAAAGTAAATATAAAGACGCTTTGGTCTAATCATGAAACGTAAAAGAGTGAAGTGAAAATATAAAGTTGTTATACAATGAAATATATAAAAAAGGTTGGAGGGTATTACTTAAAACAACCATCCACAGTATTATTGGGCTTTTTCTATGTTAGAGGTGTCTCAAGAAATTTGAAGTTCAAAATTTTGCGTAAAAATAAATCATTTTTAATTTTCGGAAACGGAATGAAATACCTAAAAAAAACTTAAAGTTTGTTTTTGATAATAATAATATTTTTTTCGAAAAATCTATTTTTTTACTGCAAATCTAATTTTTTTAATTTTGTTCCAAATGTTTGTTTTAGGGGATGCACGTCCATGTCTCTCCTGTGTAAATAAATAGCTTACCATCATTCTCATATTAGAAGCTGCTGGTTGATTATTTCTTTTTTCAAATCCTAAGGCAACTTTGTTTCTAAGGTAGTTGTGAATATCTAATATATATTGCCGATCATCATCACTTAAGTCTACCACCATAAAATCTGAACCACATTTTGGATCTGGCCCACATTTCTAAAAAAAAGTTTAAACTCTAATTTAATCCATCTTTCCCAAGTAAAGAATTAGGGCACCTAAGACAACCCTCTCAGGTAAATTCATATAGAAAAATAATATCTTTGTTATAAATGAGAGAAGTTTTTATTATTTTACATAAGATGTTCGCCTGTTGCGCATTTTTAATTTGTAAATACATTTTAAAAATTTTATTATTTAAAAAAAATTTTTTTTTAATTGGCATTTGGCTTATTAGCCATACATCCGGTCACAAAGTAAAGAAAGAGAAGAGATAAAAACTCCAACTTTCTTTAGATATAAAATTTTTTATTTCAAATTTTTAAAAAACTTTTACCCAGCTATACAGGGTCCTGCGCCTTACCTCCCGTCTTATGTAGCTCACTTATTAATTAAGTTAGGATTATAACGTTTTGCAGGCTTTACCTGTATCCTAAGGCGCATTTCAGGAAAATATTTATGTTTATACAGGGTGTTCCAAAAAAGTGTGACGTCATAAGGATATGTTTTTTTAGATTACCTACCATATATTTTCTTACTTATTTGGATGTATCTTGTAGTTGCCTACATACCCTTAAAATGTTAATGAAATCGTTTCAGTATTATAGGCGAAAAAAAATAAAAACTAAAAAAAACCGTTTTGCACCACTGGTTTTAAAAATTAATAAAAAATAAAAATAATGCCTCGTTATTAAAATTATATAAATGTACTTAATAAATAAGGCCCTAAAGTCTCGTTAACCCAGTTTGATTAATACGAATTGTACAGGGTGTCCAAAATTTAGTGTCAAACATTGCAAACTTTAAAGCAATTTATTTTTCTTATTTCAAATTGGAACCCCTGCAGAATTAAAATTCAAATATTTGTTCTAATTACAACCCTATCGCAATTTCTAACGCATTAAGACTTATTTACAGAAAACTCGTTTTATCAACCTTTCCACCAGTCATTATTATATAATAAATATCAAAGGTGGCTTTGAAAAACAATTTATTGGTATTAAAGTTTATTAAAGTGACAAAAGCCCATTTTAACTTTAGTTATTTTATAATTTCAAATATTATTAGATTAGTATTAATTATTTAAGCTATATTATTTTTTGTAATGGAATACAACCAAGAAAAGCTCGTAGAGATTATTTTGATATTAGGAGCACGCTAAAAGAATTTTTACTTGTCCTTTTAGTAAACTTTAATATCAATAAATTGTTTTTAAAAGCCACCTTTGGTATTTATTATATAATAATGACTGGTGGAATAGTTGATTAAATGAGTTTTCTGCAAATACGTCTAAATGCATTATAAATTGCGATAGGGTTGTAATTAGAATAAATGTTTGAATTTTAATTCTACAACGAATGACATAATAATATACAGGGGTTCCAATTTGAAATAAGAAAAATAAATTTCTTTAAAGTTTGCAAAGTTTGACACTAAACTTTGGACACCCTGTACAATTCGTATTAATCAAACTTGGTTAACGAAACTGTGAGATCTTATTTAATAAGTACCTTTGTATAATTTTATTAACGAGACATTATTTTTAATTTTTATTAATTTTTAAAACCAGTGGTGCAAAACTGATTTTTTTAGTTTTTATTTTTTTTCGCCTATAATACTGAACCGATTTCATTAAAATTTTAAAAGTATGTAAGCAACTACAAGATGCATACAAATAAGTAAGAAAATATATGGCATGTAATCTAAAAAAACATATCCTTATGACATCACACTTTTTTGAAACACCCTGTATAAACAAAAATATTTTCCTGAAATGCGCCCTAGGATACAGGTAAAGCCTGCAAAACGTCATAATCCTAACTTAATTAATAAGTGAGCTACAGAAGACGAGAGGTGAGGCGCAGGACCCTGTATATACTATAAAAAAGCAGGGTATATACAATGACATATTATATATCAATAATTATTACTAATAATTTAGTACCGTAGTATTAAAAAATTTGCAAAATGTTGTTAAAAAATCCGATTTTTGTAATTTTACGAGTAGGTACGCCGTATACTTACAATAATGGTTATAGTGTTACTTAAACCTTTTGTATTTTTACAAGCAATATTAGCAGTCAAATTGCCAAGGTAATAAAGAATTCAATAAATATTTAGTAAATTACAGGCTTGTAAACTTACTAGTAAAGACTAAAATTACTTTTTTTAAGTTGTTTCACCCAACATAGAAAATTATATTTTTTAATTAAGAGCAATCAGTAATCGATGAGTCATCCGAACAAATAGTGCATTTCCTCCACATTGCGCATATTGTACCTGTGTCTGGCGATGGCAATAAAATGTCCTTTTTTGAATACAAAATGTTATAAAAACGATTTCACCCGAATTAAGTGGCGTGGCGTCAGTGGATATTTTTTAAGATAATATCGAGGCAAGGTTTACAATTTTAATAGAAAATAATAAATTAACATGAATAGCGATGAATATTTCTATTTTTATGTTCTGCATGGAGGACAATATAAGTTGAACTTACATAATTGAAACTTTTAAAAAATTTAGTTTTTATTTTTGAAAAAAAAATTAGGTATCATCCGCCAAACTAGCAGTTCTTGTGGACCCCTTAGTAAAATTTTTGTGTTAACTTCTCAATTAGACAAGCCAGGAAACGATGCCGCGTTTCAAGCTGGTATGGATGGCTCTTATTAAAAGCCACTGTGTTTGTACAAAATAGAACAAAAATCCTGTATAAGATATTGTCAATGACTTTTATATCGTATACAGTGACCGGCAGAATTCTGGCTCCACATAGAAAACTTTTTTATTACTAATTACACAGAAAAATATAATCCTTCTAAAAGTACTAAAACTAAATAAGTGCTCATCCAAAAAACGAAAAAATACTTATATATATTTTTTGGTCTTACCTTATATAAAGACTAGATTTTTTTAAATTAAATTTAGTTTTTAGAATTGAGAAGACAATACTTTTTAAGTAAACTGCTGGACAATTACTTTCGAGCAAGAAAAATTTCGCCTAAATTTAACAGTTAATATTTTCTGAACCAGATATGATATCGACCTACAGTTTTGAATGGTTGATAGATTCATCCCTTGAGAAACAATTGTCAATGCTGGATTTTCTTTAACTGTCAAAAAGTTTTATATACAGGGTGTTAAAGAAGACGATGATTTTTGCTCCAATTTTAATGGCGTGTAACTTTCACAATAATATTTTTAAATTTTATCACTTGTCAATTGAATCACTGGTTCATAGCAAAGAAAGTAATTTGTCAAATTTTTGATATCTGCTATATTTTAAGAGTTACCGATTTTTATGGAAAACCTTGCTTTATTTCAACTTATTGGTAGCTAGATCTCACTGTGCGTTGTATCGTGCAAACTTTGCTAGTGATTATTATACCTTATGAAAAGCTTAATTATGTTCAGTAACAACAGTTGTACCAAAATGTTATGATGTACAGTGGCGTACCTACTTATAAACACCTATGGTTTATGAGTATCTCATAATTTTTCACGATTGTTTTATATTGGAAAGTACTCGCCCCTAGATTAGGTAAATTTTTTCTTATTTTTTAGTTTCTCATATCGCACTACAGGTATATTATACAGTGTGTTTACAAAATTTTAACAAAGATAATTTTTTAAATTTAATATTTTTGGACAAAATTTATTTATTAATTTCTAACTTTCAAAACAATCGTGAATAATTGTGAGATAATTGTAAACCGTAGATATATAGGTGTTTATAAGTTCATCACTGTACATCATAACATTTTGGTACAACTATTGTTACTGAACATAATCAAGTTTTTCATAAGGTATAATAATCACTCGCAAAGTTTGCACGATACAACGCACAGTGAGATTTAGCTACCAATAAGTTGAAATAAAGCAAGGTTTTCCAAAAAAATCGATATTTCTTAAAATATAGCAGATATCAAAAATTCGACAAATTACTTTCTTTGCTATGAACCAGTGATTCAATTGACGTAGAGTGATAAAATCTAAAAATATTATTGTGAAAGTTACACGCCATTAAAATTGGAGCAAAAATCATTGTCTTCTTTAACACCCTGTATATAAAACTTTTTGACAGTTAAAGAAAATCCAACATTGACAATTGTTTCTCAAGGGATGAATCTATCAACCATTCAAAACCGTAGGTCGATATCGTATCTGGTTCAGAAAATATTAACTGTTAAATTTAGGCTAAATTTTTCTTGCTCGAAAGCAAGTGTCCAGCAGTTTAATTTGATAAGATCCTGAACATATTGTCTAAAAATAATTTTGGTTGAAACCTAATTGCTCCAAAAATAAACGAATTTTAGCATAATATTTTTGAATAGTTTAAGAAAAATTAAAAATAACTAGAAATTAAAATTTGACCAATATTCTAAAAGTTAACATTAAAAAGAAAGGTCGTGACATAACTTTTTATTCTAAACAAATTTTACAAATGATAATTGTTTATAAAACGAAAAATAAGAGTACTTTAAAATTAAGAAACTATAAAAAAATTGAATCTCCCTGCCATTTTTTTCCATTTTAATGAGCGCCTTTTTAGTTTCAGTGGACGCAGGAGCTTTGATCAAGAAAAACATTTTCTCTGAAATCAATAATAAAAAATTTGTCACTGTTCTACTAATTAAACCATTATTTCATTTAATATTATAATTTTTAGGCTCCGTTAAGATGATATCTGCTATCATTTTCATTTTAAATTCGTATCTTCTCCTGAAGATGAGTGCTTCTGCATTCGAAACATATAATAGAGAATTTCTATTTAAAATAAGTTTTTCCTTAAAATAACAGTGGAGGCAGATTTTGAGTTCTTATTTCTTTCCGTCTAAATATCCACTCCACTTTAAGTATGGACTATTTCTTTAAGTTACATTTTGCCAACCAACAAAATACAACTAATCGATTTTTCGGGCGCTAAGATCTCGCCAGTAGTTGATTTCTAAAACAGGATATTCGATTTGCTGGAAAGAAATATGCTTGCCGCTGAATATGAAACAGGTTTTTATAAAATTTTTTGTGTGAATTTAGAGAAAATCACTTTTAAAATATCGTTAGCGGGATTTTTTTGTTTGGCAAAATGTCCCCAATAATAAAAAAGTTTTCCATATAGAGCCAGAATTCTGCCAGTCACACTCACAAATTTGGTTTTAAAGCAAGTATATTTGTATAGTATTTGTTTTTATAGAAATCGAATATATCTGAAAAATATGAATCAGTTGCAAACCAATTCTGGCCCAAAAAAAATTTAAAGAGAACTATCTAAAATTGTCAAAAAATAAACTAATTTTATTAAATGAATAAGGAATATAAACAAGGATCAAAAGATCTTTAAACTATAACAATTAGGCCTACAATCAACGAAAGGAAATATTCCAGCGGAGTCAAGTCCGGTGATATTGCCGGTCCCTGATTTTTTAGTAATAGTTAGTGTATCTGCAGTAAGTTGTTACTTACACAAGTTACTTTTAAAGTAATATTTGAAAACCCATATTACAAAATTAACTAGATAAAAATCTGTTCGAGACAAAATGTCTAATTAAAGTTTCAAAAGTGAATTATGATAAAGCTAGAACTTTGCTTAATAAGGTTTTATTTAATTTTTGATATTTTTCTAATTTAATAATTTTTTTTCGTTTTTAAAAACTAATTTACCTGTTCGACTCTCTCACACACTGTATGCGATACACTTTCAAGATAAATATCACATGGTATTTGGCAGTAAAAATTTTGTAAAGCGTTAATACACACACAAAAGGATACCATAAAAATTATCCGCAAAATCATGGTAAGAATGAGGAACTTCTTTAGTTGCCAGTTCAGGTAGTAAAACTAAATTGTTTTCTGGTTAAAGAACATTAGATCGATTAAAAAATTACAAGTAATAATTTTCATGATCTTCCGCAATTTTATCATCAACAAAATCGTGCCGACAGCATAATAACATAGTTGTTTTTTTCTAAATATGTTTAAAATAAGATATGTATCTTCATTTGTTTGTAACATACACGGAAAACCAGAAAGAGGTTTATTAAAGCATTTATTTAGATTTTTAACAAAATTCAAGTTTGGTTCTAAAGCAAAGTAATTTTTTTTAATGCCGAAATTATATTCTATACAGTGGCGGCTCGCAGTCTTAAAAAATGGTGAAGAGCTAGGTAGAGTGCGGGTACTTAAACAAGCATTGACTAAAAACCCGTGTAACAAAACGTCTCTTATCCTCATCTGTCCAACGACTGAATGAAGTTTCCAACAAATTACAAACTATGCCATTTTTTGGGTTCATTTTTAAAACACACAACTAAGTAGGTACGTACACTACTGAATTAACTGAAAAATAAAAACAAAACTTCTTAATCACACAGTAAATCACGTAATAACGATATCTATAACAGTACGTTTAGCGAAGCCTTAAAATATATACCCTAAGTTGAAGAAATAGTCCATACTTAAAGTGGAGTGGGAATTTAGAAGGTAAAAATAAGAACACAAAGTCTTCCTCCACTGTTATATTATAGAAATATTTTAAGTAGCTTCTCTACATGTTTCGAATGCAGAAGCATTCAACTTTAAGAGAAAAATTAAAAGAAGAAAAGATCAGTAGATATCACCCTAACTGAGCAACACAATTATAGGTTCGGTATAAAATGAGTGGAACGGTGAGGAAACCGATTCATACATTGCATTGTGAGTAAGAAAAGTATATGGGTTTGAGGCTCAAGGCACTGTGAAAACTTTAAAGGTAGAATGAAAGATTAACATCTTTGTGTGAAAGAACTGTCGAAAGATGAGATTGAAGTGAAAGGGAATGAACATTTAAGCAAATAAAGCTATTAACTAGTCATTAGAGAAAAATATGGAGAAGTGGATGTTAGTGTGAGGAAGAAGACTATTAAATTAAAAATTGACTGGATGTAAACCTGAAAAAGAAAAGACATCTTTTTAGGATACATCAAGTGACCAAATATAGAAAAATCTTACCTCATTGGTTTACGAATAAACATAGTGAAAATAAAAATTGAAAAATTGAATTTTAAAAAATTCTAAAAAATTCTTTTTGGAAACGCACGCGGTAGCGGTCGAGCTCAAATAAATTTTATTTCTAAAAAGTCTTTAAAATGAAAGACTTTTTTAAAATTCAATTTTTCTATTTTTATTTTCACTATGTTTATTCGTAAACCAATGAGGTAAGATTTTTCTATATTTGGTCACTTGATGTATCCTAAAAAGATGTCTTTTCTTTTTCAGGTTTACATCCAGTCAATTTTTAATTTAATAGTCTTCTTCCTCACACTTACATACACTTCTCCATATTTTTCTCTAATGACTAGCTTTATTTGCTTAAATGTTTATTCCATTTCACTTCAATCTCATCTTTCGACAGTTCTTTTACACAAAGATGTTAATCTTTCATTCTACCTTTAAAGTTTTCACAGTGCCTTAAGCCTCAAACCCATATACTTTTCTTACTCACAATGCAATGTGTGTATCGGTTTCCTCACCGTTCCACTCATTTTATACCGAACCTATAATTGTGTTGCTCAGTTAGGGTGATATCTACTGATCTTTTCTTCTTTTAATTTTTCTCCTGAAGATTAATGCTTCTGCATTCGAAACATGTAGAAAAGTTACTTAAAATATTTCTATAATATAACATCAATATCAATATCAAAGCCATGTTGGGCGTTTGGTCTTCACTTGCTTTGAGCTAACGTACACGGTCGGCTGGGGCGAGTGTTTATAATTATTGTCCATCGGAGTTAACCGTGGCCCTATTATGCATCGCTACATTCGGATTAAATTAATATTATTAATTCGAACATAATTATTTTTAAGGGCTAAGATGGTAGCTGTATTGGTACATTATTATATATAATATTGTCGAAACACTATCCCCCCCTTTTTTTTTGTGAAAAGCCCCTTCACCTGACGAGCCGCCAGTGTATCTTGCTCTTTTAGAATTTTAAAAATACACCGGAATTGTCTCCAATAACTTCGTACAATGCGCTACACTCCATATGAACAATGAATCACTAACAGTAATTTTGGACTTATAGAAAAGATGTTGTATAGACCAGTAATCAAACTTAAGCAAAAAGTTTTATTGCTATTTAAAATTTGAATACTGTTGTAGCAATCTAGGGAGATCAGTAGCCTAGGGGCAAAACTATTTATTGAGGCCATATTCCTGTGGTACAGCGGGCTGTACGAAATCAGAGGACAACAATTCCATAAAAATAATTATTCTGTTCTGTTACAATTTCAAAAATACACTGGAATTATTTCCTCTAACTTCGTACAACCCGCTGCATTCTATATGAAAGCGATGAATCACTGACAGTAGTTTTGGATTTATGGTATAGTTTTTATCGGTAATAATGAAATAATGGAGTAAAAAATATATATTTATTTTATTCTGAAGCCATAAACACATTGTGTATTAAAAGCTTTGTACTTCAATACCATTACTAAAATGTTTAACAAGAACTTCCTATACAGTCTGTCATAAAGAAGGTAACGAAGTACTAAAACATTATTATTTTAATGTGGTAAAAAAACGTAATACAATGAAAAATTACGAAATAATTAATAATTTTTCACTTTAGTTAATAGAATGTTTTAAGTTTATTTAACCCAATACAAGCACACACTTACTTTATCGAGTTTCCGATCTTAATATTAGATACAAATTTATATTTAAATAATATATTAAAATAATTATTTCCATAATTATGTATGTCGGTATAAATAAAAAACTAAACGAAGGTCATTTTAAGTGGGTATTAAATTTATAAAAAGTTTTCATTTAAGATATTTATGAATCTAATATATACTACGTTTTCATGAGGACTGAGTTCGATTTGAATATTTTATACCTTATTACATTCCAAGGCGTTTTCATTGCAGTTTTCAAATCAAATTGAAATCGATTTCAATTCGGATTTGAATTTTCGACATTTGTCAGCTGTCAATGCTGTCATGCGTTAAACCTGTGGTTATAACCTCTCTTTTTCCGTACTTGTCTGTGTTTTTTTTCTTCGATTTTGTTATTTACTACCAAAAATTTTAAAGTTTAGTAGGTAATACCAAAAGAAAACAAAATGAGTATTGTGGCAATGAAGTTATTAATTGCACATTTTATGGTTTTAATAATGTACGTGTTTTTTCAAGATGAAATTGAATATCACAAAAGACAAATGAAACGGCTAGTATTTATGCAGCAGATGCAACTCATCACTAATACATTTTATAAAAAAGTATTGAGTAGTTCTCGTATAAAAAAGAGAAGAATAAAAAAATGGTGGTGGGTCAAGGAAAGAAGCTTGGATTGGTGGAACAGAATAGTTTTAAAGCATTTTACTGAAGAAGATTGGTTGGCTAATTTCAGAATGAGTTCTAGCAGTTTCAAATATATTTGTGAGCGATTAAGGCCTTACCTCTCTGCTGCTAAAAATTGGGTGCGAAAACCATAAAGTGTAGGAAAAAAAGTAGCAATTTCTCTCCACAAACTTGCATCTTGTGCAGAATATCGAGATGTTGCCAATCAGTTTGGAACTCATAAATGTGTTGTACACAAATGCATATATGACTTTTGTAATGCAGTAAACCATGAGTTTAGCAAGGAAGTTTTGAATATGCCCAATGAGTTTGAAGCACAAGAAATTGCTGCAAGTTTTGAAGAAATTTGTGGTATACCAAATATAATTGGAGCGATAGATGGCTCACATATACCAATTTTGCCACTAACAGATGGATATAGCGATTTCATTAATCGAAAAGGATGGACTTCATATAACGTGTTAGCTATTGTTGATAATTTATATAGGTACGTATCTAAGTGAAGTCCTCAAAACTACCTATAGGTACTTACTTACTAAGAATGAATTGTACATTTTTTGGAGATTTTTAGATATATATTATCTACTCAATTTAAAAATTTATTAAAACTACTTGTTTATCATTTAAGCATATTTTTTATATTTTTCTTGGTTTTAGGTTTAGATATGCAACGTGCCAGCATCCTGGAACTACTCATGATGCCAAAGTTTCAAAGACTCATATTTATTCAAAAATTACCACCAACTTATTCCCAAAGGTTTTAAGAATGTAAACGGACAAAACATACCATTTGTATTATCATAGTTGCTAAAAGGATATAAAGGAAGAGTAACAGCCGAAGAAGAATCTTTTAATACCTATATGAATCGTGGCAGAGTGGTAGTAGAAAATGCCTTCGGAAGATTGAAAGCACGTTTCAGGTGTCTACTGAAGCGTTTAGACATTAATTATAAATTTACTCCTAAAGTGGTAATAACATGTTTAATTTTGCATAATATAATAGAACAGCGCAAAGAAATTTTCATTCAAAACTGGCTGGAAGCTGTACAGGAAGCAGAGATTATATTTCCTCAGCCAAATATATTAACAACAAGAAAGTTTAATGACTTAGATGGGGGTATCATTAGGGATACATTAAAGATATACATGACAAAGTTTCCATTAAAAGTCAAATTTTTAAAATACACAACTCTTGTAGCTTTTCATAACTTTTTAAAATGAATAAAAATGTGAGTTTTGTAAGTTTTTTATTCATTATATTACAATGTCAATAACAAAAAGAGGAACTAAAACGAATTGATGATTTAAATTAGCCACTTTCTTCATTTTGGTCTTCCTTTGGTGGATTTAATTTTCTTTTTTTATTATTGTCATATCCTGATGTCCCTGGCATTGAGCTCTACGGCACCATATTTGGAATTGGAGTGTTTAAAATGGCTTTAAAAGCCTCCATAAAGGAAGAGAGAACTTGGGTAAGATTTGCAGTCCTTTCTTTAGCAGCTCGTTCTTCAGACTCGGTCTGCCTTTCATAAAATTCCTGCATCATTTGACGCTGTTGTTCAAAGAAGAACTCCATATCTTTGTCTTTTGACATATTTTTTATCTTTTTTGGTACCTGACCGAATTTCTTTCTTTGCGCCTGTGGTGTATCTTCCCCTGTTGAAGTTTCTTCATGACCCAAAATTCCAGATAATGTCCTCATCAGAGATCCCAGGATCAACTGCTATTTCCACATTCTTAGCTTCGAGATTACAAAAATTAGTGTCCTGGGAGTTTTGAGAATCTATTCCAGAAAGGGAAGATAATGGTCGACTACCTAATATATTGTCCAGTTCTTCGTAGAAGTCGCAGGTATTTCGCTGAGAGCCACTTTTTGTATTATTTTTCTTAGCATTAGTGTACGCACTTTTTAATGACTTCCATTTGTTTTTAATTTGTTCAACAGATTTGTTTGTAATTCCGTTTTTTACCATTTCGGTGTACACTTTCTTATAAATGTCTTGATTTTTATATTTTTTTCCGTCAAATAGTTTCACTATATGGTGATCCGTAATTATTTCTAATAATATGGATATTTCTTTGTGCAACCAAAAGTTTCTATTGCTTTTTTGGTCGGTCATTTTTACTATGTTTTTAAAAAGAACCGCCAAAACCAAACATAACCTAAGAACTATTTGTAGGTTATGAGAATCATATTTCGTTCCGATCTCGCACCGTTTTCATGATTAAAAATTTCGGTACGATCCCGATAGGATCCCAAAAATTGGCGAATCGACCTTGAACTGAAAACGAACTTAATACGGTAAAAATACCTGTTTTCATGTGTTCAATACGGATTCAAATCGAACTGAACCCTCATGAAAACGTAGTAATAATATCTGGAGTTGATACTAGAGACCCTATAATTAAAAAGCGCATTTTCCTATATGTATACATGGTGATTCCTAAGTTGATACTTCTTTTTAGCTGTGTATAGAAGGCATTAAAATAAACAACATTTTCAAATAATTTTTTTAAAAAACTTAAAAATAGCCGAGTTACAAAAGTAAAAAATCTAAGTGCGGGCCTGGTAATCAAAACGTAGCCCTTTACTTTATATTGTTTTTGTTATTTTTTGTATTGTTAGTATGTTAGTAATGCATTTTACGAGTCGATCGTCAGTTCTTTATTTTGGCAATTCATTCCTGTGTGTTTTTCTGAAGCAAGTTAATTTTTAATTGGTGACACGTGAAATATGGTAAAATTTAAAAACAATGAACTAAAAAATATGGTGCTAATTTAGAGTGAGTGCGTCTTCAACGACGTTTGCGTAATGTTATTCAACGGGCAAGTTAGGCAGAACCGTATTTGATTTGATAGTACCTTATTTTTGAGTTTCTTGAAAAAATGTATTTGAAAATGTTGTTTATTTTAATGCCTTCTATACACAGCTAAAAAAGAAGTATCAACTTAGGAATCACCCTTTATAATATATATTTAGATATATTGAACACAATTATTAACAACTTTTTATGAAAATGTTGTCAACTAATAGGAAATTTCCGGTTCCGTGAGAATAAAGCACAGAGCAATGATAGGTCAGATCTCTCTCAATAGGGAAAAAGGGAAATTATTACACACAGTGTTATATTCATAAGATATTTTTTAAAATCACTTGTGGTTGTGTTCTGGTGAAAAATACTTTTCAGTATTGTGTACATTCGTGAAATTTTTCTTAAAAATTGGGAAATTTTATTTATAAAGGCCGCAACACTGTTTATCACTGAACGTAAGAATATGAAAATTAGCCGTGCAGTTAACTAGAATAGTCTACTTTTCTCGTCACTTAAGTGTAAAGGAAACAGCAAATATCCATGTGGCAGTAGAAAATAGTAGTTTGTACAACGAAAGTGGATATGATGTCCTTATCGCACGAGAAAGTTAATTGAGCATGACGCGCGCCGTAGGTGGAGAGTTCAAACTTCCGAGCGCAATATGGACCATCCACTCGAGTTGGACAGTATATTTTTTCTACGACCCAACTTCCGAACTTAATAGTAAAAATTTAAAATAAAAAACTTAAATCAGGAATTATAACTTCCATTTTTAGTTCGCCGTGAACTTGTAAGAAGGATAATAAAAAACAAATAAAGAAAAATTCATTTCGTTAAAAATCATGAACCAAATTACATTGTATTAGTTTGTTGACTTGGATAATTTCTTAAATTTATTCAAAATCACTTTGAATAGTGATAATCTTTCTTACATTCGGCCTTTTACAGAATAACAGACAAAGAACGATATATTTATTAATAAACATGGACAATTTCTTTTTCTAAACCATGGCCTTGACTTGATTGCGTAATAAATCAGAACAAACCCTTCTTTTCGGTTCAAAACAAGATTAAAAACATACCTAACAGTTAAACCATTAGTTGAAATTAATTTGTTTCTAAAAATGCTATAATTACGTCTTTTTATCTGCTTTTATGTATCAACTACATTTGCCACTATTTAAGGAAGATTCACCAGTTATTTTTCTATATCTGTTGCTTATAATAAAAGTTTTAAGGTCGATTGAAGTTGGATTCCAGTTCAATATAATATATCAGAAAATATCGCGGTGGACAAATATTTGCATGGCCAAAAACCAACAGTACTTTTTAAGCATTAAATCTTGTAGTAATTATTGTCTAGAAATAACTGATAAATTGGAGATTTTTGAAATAAGAATTTTAGTTCGATCAGAAAATAACAGTATTTTGGTATTAATTTTTGTATTATACCTTCAATTTTCGCACTATATCGTGTACTCTTTAGGAAAAAATTGTGTATACAAACACTCTGGGATAAATGTTTTGATTTAAATGCAAAATGAATAAATTTCATCTGACAGATTTACATGTTTTGAAGTATATTCCTAAACTCTCTTCTGTCAAGTGACAGAAACGACTCGTAAAATTTATAACATGTAAATTTGGTTTCTTTGGAAGTGGAAGTAAGTAGGACATTTATTTTTCTGAATAGAGGAACAGTCGGGACTACATGTATTTCATGATATTGCACCTAGTGAAGTAGGCGGAAAAGCGCTGCCGGTGAAAAATTTTCGGAGCCACGCCCAAAGTTCGATTAAAATTCACCTAACTACAACTACAACATCAAATTTCGAAAATTAAATTATAACCTCTTCCCCTCTGCATGGTTGGAGTAAATTTGTTTTTGTAAATGTTTTTTCTACTTTTTTTTTGATATTCCTACCTGGCTCTTTATTTAAAAAAAAAACATTTTTTATATTTGTGAAAAATATGAATATTGATGTCTATCCAAAATTTTAACATAATACGTATGTATGACTCTAACCAGCGTTTTTCATAATTAAAAATAACGAGCTTAGATCTAAGAGCAGTATTTGGTGCTAATGCTTAGGTCTTTAAATATTCCTTCTTACGTGCCGTTTTGTATATTCATAATAAAGCATTCTCGTTTCTTCCCGCACTATTTTTTTTTATTATAAATTTCACACTTATTCCATAAGAAATGTTTTTTTAAAAACGGAACAGACAAGTATATAATAGAAAAATACTAGGTTAGGTTAGGTTAGGTAAGAGTGGCAGACCCTTGGTTCTGACCAAACGGTCTCACGTAGTCCTGATTAGGTCCGTTGTGATACCACACGTGTTCCGTAGAACCCACCTTCATCAGATCACTGATGGTTTATGCGACGTAACCGCGGAAGGATTTTAACAACTCATTCAAACCAGCCACCACTGTTCAGAAATCTGCTCAGCCGTCCAAGTTCTAAGTTGTTTAGTTCCTCCAGGCTATCGAAAGATGATTCACCCAGAGTAGTGAACCTCCTTCTTGCGAGGCCAGGGCATTCACACAGAAAATGTTGAATACTTTCTTCCTCTTCCTCATCTCTGCAGCTTCTGCAGAAGTCGTTAGTGGGTATTTGCATACGTTCGGCATGTCTACCGAAGAGGCAATGTCCGGTAACAACCGCAGTAATATTTCTCACGTCTTTTCGACTGTGTCTCAATAGCTCTGCGGTTCTCTTTTTATCGAATGTGGGCCACAGTTGCCTGGATGTACTACAGGTTGTCAACCCTGTCCATCTGTTCTGTGCAAGCTGCTTGGCCGTGTAGTCAATCTCCTCTTTGACCAATCCCAGTGGTTTGTTCACTGTATTGTCTGCTAGATCAGCTGGCATGCCTGCGCCCTCTCTTGCGAGCGCATCGGCAGCCTCGTTGCCATCTATTTTGGAGTGTCCAGGAACCCAGCACAGAATAACCCGATGTTGGTTGCCAAGTGTGCATAGATTGTTGCGGCATCGCTTTACGAGCTTTGATTTGACGCTGCTGGAACAGATTGCCTTAATCGCCGCCTGACTATCACTGAAGATGGTGATTGACGAGGCTACTCCCAAGCCAAGGTGTTCTTGCAGGATATTGACCGCCTTCTCTACTGCCAGTACTTCCGCTTGAAAAATACTACAATAGTTGGGGAGTCTATACGATTTCTGTATTTGTAAACTTTCGGAAAAGACCCCGGCTCCCACACCAACGTCCATCTTTGTCTGTGAAGATTGCGTGATCTGTTTTCGTTATATTCTGATTGCCTTCCCACTCTTCCCTACTCGGAATGAGTATAGAATACCTTCTATCGAAGCATGTTATTGGGACAGAGTAATCAGTCGGGTCTCGTAGATTATTCCCCGGGTGAATCTTTAGTATACTGCTGTGCCCGTAGTTAGTTTCCTTCCAGAATTTCGACTCTTTTAGTCGCAGGGCACTTTTTGCAGCTATACTTTTTCCATAGATATCCAAGGGGGGTATATATAACATGACCTCTAGCGCCGCTGTCGGGGTTGACTTAAGGGCTCCGGTTATTCCTAAACAAGCTGCCCTATACTATAAAATATTATTCTTTTTACTCGTTTTTCTATAAAATTGCATCATAAATCAATAACTAAAACGATATGCGTCTGAAACCTTAATCTCTATATAAAACAGGATTTTTAGAAGGAAAAGTTTAAAAATCTAAACGTTTCCTACAATACCTTAGTAATCTAAGCCAAGAATACATTATTTTAAAATTTAAATTAAGAGTACAAGCGCGAGACGAAAAATTAGGTTGCAATTAGACTTTTAAACCCGAGCTCCAAGGGTCGAGTGGGGGCTGCAGCCCGGCAGCCTCCCCCCCTAAATACGCCACTGTTACTATTGATGGTACCAAAATCTACAAACATAAAATGAAACATTTTTGCCTCATCATTTTTTATTGCAAGACAGAACGGGCTGTAATGATAGCGGCGCCCGGGAGCTTCAGAACCCTTAGCGCCTTCCCCCTCTTAATCCAGGCATGATTTGCACAAGCCTGTATTATAAGGACACATTATGAGTTTTACCATACCATAGATTTTTTGGAACACGGTGTATTTATAAATCCTGCGTTTTTTAATTGGATAATTTTACAGTAATGTATAAATAATTATAATTAGTAAGATTTGCACTTTTTGTTTAATAGTAAATACATAGAAAAATATGCGTCCTTGTTTTAATTGACGCTCGGAATGATTGTTGTTTTATCTAACATCGCTACATCAATTACTATATAATAAATGATATAATTGTTGTTTGTGATTTTAAAATAGTAAAAATGTGGAAGCAGATAAAATGATTTACTGGGTAGCAGTGGCAGGCTAATGTGGGGACGATGAGTATTTGTCAAAGACAAGTCTACTTCCAGTTAAAGGGGCATCACCACGTATTTTTAGTCGCCCATTATATTTTAACTCAAAAATTAAAGCCTCGAACTTATTTTAAGATATATTGGTTTATTTAGAAATACAATATATTTATAGTAGTTCTTAAAACAAGAGTGGATATGATGTCCATATCGCACGATAAATTAAATTGAGCATGCCGCTGTAGGCAGGCCGCAGAGTGCTCTAAGCGTACCTAATATCGACAATCCACTCGAGTTGTACAGTATATTTTTTGTACGGCCCAACTTACGACTAATATTTTTATAAAACATTATTTAAGTTAGGTATTATAACTTGTGAGAAAGATGGTAAAAAACAATTGAATATTTCTTATATTTAGAAATCGCTTTAAAGATATCAAGTTTATATCTATCTCTTTTACAATCGAAATCTTGCATAATAACAGACATAAGCGATATTTATTTAACATACACCATTCCACAGAAAATCCAATTACTGAATGGGTATACACCACTAGTAAATAACAATTTCTTATATATATGTAATATAATAAATAATAATAAGTACCTAATTATAGGACATAATTAAACTATTAAGTATAGAATGTACAGTTCCGACAATGAAAAATTGTTTAATTTAGACGTACTCTGGCTGACCTGCAGTTAAATATATCAAATTTATTTTGGTCCTGATTATATGCACTTTGTAAACGATGTAACGGCGAATATTTTTTAATGTTAGTTCGCGATGTGGGTACGAAAAACGTAAGAGATTGACGGGCTAAGCTGCATGGAATCAAAGTATTTATCTGATTTAGAATTTCGGAGCAATCAATTTTGTTATGAAGGATCTTATGTAAAAATTTAAGGTCAGCTATCATTCTCCGGTCCTCTAAGGAAGAGAGCGAGTGCCTTTTCAACAGTTGATCGTGAGGAAAATCAACATTAGAATACACACCATTCTTTTTAAAGCTAAGGTATTTAAGAAAGCGTCGCTGAATTTTTTCGAGACTGTCAATATGCACCTGGTAGAAAGGTGAACAAACCGTAAAGGCATATTCCAACTTTGATCTGACAAGAACAAAATAAAACAATTTTATAGTGTGCTTGTTGAAAAAGTCGCTGGAATTTCTAATTATAAACCCCAAGGTCCTAAAGCAGGATTGAGTAACAAATGGTCATCTGATGGTTCAACCTAATACCATTAATAGAGTAATTAAAAGTTACTGGTTCAGTCTTTAGAGTATACGAGACAATATTGCACTTACTAGCATTTAATGGTAGATTATTGATAGAGCACCACCCTGATATTTTTATAAGTACCGCTTTGAAACGTCGACAGTCATCGATAGTCCTTATTCGAATAAAACTCTCCATATCATCGGCGTATAATAGCCCCCCTCGGCCCGTATTATTAATCTCCTGGTAACATTACCAGCCAGATAATTTCTATGGAGACAATTGTCTTAACAATGGTTTCTTTGGAAATTATCTTGCTGATAAAGTTACCAGGAGATTAATAATACGGGCCTTAAGCCATCAGCGTTCTTCAGATTATTATTAATAAATAACTTAAATAATAACGCCATGATAGATCCTTGCGGAACCCCCGATGTTGCCCTAATTTCGCCAGAGCTTTGACCACAGCACTCCACTATTTGTATTCTGTCTGTCAAGTACGATTGAAACAGATTTAATAAATTAGTTGAAAATTCAGCTTATCAAGCAGAATGCTGTGGTCAAGCCTATCAAAGGCTTTAGAAAGATCTACCTGACATTTTCCATCCAGTGCTTTCGCAATAAATTGAGGTATGCAAAAAATATTAGACGTGGTTGACCTACTCTTAACAAATTCGTGTTAAAAATTTGAGATGTTATTTTTTGAAAAGTCAATATATAAAGCAGCATTTTAAAACATTTAGAGAAATTACAAATGATGGAAACTGGTCGATAATTTTGAATATCGTCCTTGGGTCCCTTTTTAAGTACCGGAGTGATCTTAGTTCTTAAGCACAAGTTAAAAAAAATGTATTATTAATTTTTAAGTGGGAGGGCAAGAACAATCGCACAATCGCGTAATAAAAATGATGAAATCTTTTCCAGTCCGATCGTTCTTTTTGATTTCATTATCTTTAAATAACCGGAAACTTGTTCCATAGATACCTATCTCATATCAATAGTATTGCTGTTACTACTTATACCGTCACCGTCGTTAAAAATACTAGTGAACAGTCTTGATATTATGCAGAATGATTGAAAAACTTTGCAAATGCACTTACGATTTCCTCTGGCCTTTTGAAAGTATACAGTACAGAAATAAACGCGGTTTAGAACGCATTTTAAAATTAAGTGCTTTCATATCTTCAATAAAAGTTGTTTGCTGTGGACAGATAAATAAAACGTAATAAGTGTTTAGCATTCCAACAAGTCATTCAAACCCATATTATGACTTGTCAGAAATCGATTTCTTTATTTGAAAATCATCACAAAATAATTGGTCACATAACTTGAAAGTTTTGCAACTATATTGTTGGTAACTAAGTACGGGAAGATATGATTTATGTCATCGATAAATTTTGTGTCCAATGAGTTCATGGTTTTTGACCTAAAGAAAAAAGAGCTTAGAAATGTTGAATTATTTATGTCAGATAATTCCTGTAAAATAATTGAACCCCATAATAAGTAATTGGGATAGATTGAAATTGAAAATCTTCTTCACAAATATATTGACATGATAAAAACACAAAACGATAAACAAAACTGGATTTTAATTTCATAATGACAAATGACAGGCGACGCTACTCGCAACCCGGCTTTTAAAACCGGTTAGCATTTTGATCAGGATATCGTGGTCCGAAATTAACTTATTTTTGGATTGAAACTACTATTTGGTTATGCCCGTATTCCCCGTAACGGCCGTAACGCTTCAAACCGGCTTAAAATTTAATACAGCTTAAATTGCTGATTTCGTATTCGCGATCGATATTTGGAGACTTAAGCTCAATTAACTTAAAGCCCTAAATATTGCAGGCTTAAAAACGCGTCTGCGCCGTATTTGACTTTTCTTTGCTCCTGTCTTGTGGTACATATTCGTATTTTTTGAAGTTAAAGATGGAAATAGAAGATGAAATATTTATTGAGAACGATGGGGATATTTTGGATGTTATAGATCTTGGATTTTCCAAAAGAATCTACGAACCACAAATATATTATCAACATCATCATGTAAAAGTAGTTTTGGTGGGCAGTCCACCGCCAGTCAAAAAAATGTTATTTTTCTCCTCTGCCAGCGTAGCTCTTCTTCTTATTACAGTGTAGTTTTTTTAGCTAATTAGCATCCCGATAGTTATTTAAAGGATTTACTGCATTAAAGTCTTCCTCAACGAATTTCCACACTTCTTCCCGTTTTTTACGGAAACACGATCGGTTTTTTTGTCCTCGAGAGTTATCGCATATTTGCCAGCCATTAATCTGAATAGAAATTTTTCTGAATATGTAAAATTACAGCGCCTTTTTTTTCCTCCATTTTAGCAGGAAAAGAAAAATAATGAAAGAAAGAAAATTTTATGTCAGTTGAAATTTGAAAATGTTTTGAAAGCTAAGTTTAAAAACCCATAACACAAAGTCAGTAACGATAACACAAAGTAGGTGTAGATTGTCGTTCGTTGCTGTAGCCATTAACTCGTAAAAAGAAGAGAATAATCGCATCGTTGCCAGCTCAAAATAAGGCTTGTTAAGTAGTCAAAAATTTTCTACGGTGCTTATCAAATTTAATTTAAGCCAGCTTTAAATTTTAATAGAGCTTAAATTAAGTCCGCTTTATGAAAAAATGGAGAATACGGGCATTAATGACGGAACGCTAAACCACTACATTAGTTACTTTGCCTAAATATTGCTTTCGTGCTCAAGGAAAAAGCAAAGTATTTAGGATTAGTACTAGACTCCAAGCTAAACTGGGGCATAAACTTGCAGGAACGAGTGAAAAAGGCGTCGGTTGCATTATATGCCTGCAAAAAAGCAATTGGAAAAATATGGGGGTTAAACCCCACATAGTACACTGGATCTATACGGCCATTATAAGACCTATATTAATATACAGAGTCCTGGTTTGGTGGACCGCTTTGGAAAAAGCAGTACACACTAAGGCAATAACGAAGATACAAAGGGCAGCTTGTTTAGGAATAATCGGAGCCCTTAAGTCAACCCCGACAGTGGCACTGGAGGTGCTGTGTATATACCCCCTTGGATATCTACGGAAAAGTATAGCTGCAAAAAGTGCTCTACGACTGAAAGAGTCGAATTTCAGGAATGAAACCAACCAAGGACACAGCAGTATACTAAAGATACACCCGGGGAATAATTTACGAGACTCGACTGATTACTCTGTCCCAACAACATGCTTCGATAGCAGGTATTCTAAACTCATTCCGAGTAGGGAAGAATGGAAAGGCAATCAGTACATAACGAAAACATACCACTCAATCTTCACAGACGGTTTAAAAATGGACGTTGGTGTGGGAGCCGGGGTCTTTTCCGAAAGTCTACAAATACAACAGTCTTATAGACTCCCTAACTATTGTAGTATTTTTCAAGCAGAAGTACCAGCAGTAGAGAAGGCGGTTAATATCCTGCAAGAACACCTTGGCCTGGAATTAGCTTCGTCAATCACCATCTTTAGTGATAGTCAGGCGGCGATTAAGGCAATCTGTTCCAGCAGCGTCAAATCAAAGCCCGCAAAGCGATACCGCAACAATCTATGCACACTTGGCAACCAGCATCGGGTCACCCTGTGCTGGGTTTCTGGACACTCCAAAATAGATGGCAACGAGGCTGCCGATGCGCTCGCGAGAGAGGGCGCAGGCATGCCAGCTGATCTAGCAGATAATACGGTAAACAGACCACTGGGATTAGTCAAAGAGGAGATTGATTACACGGCCAAGCAGCTTGCACAGAACAGATAGGCAGAGTTAACAACTTGTACTACATCCAGGCAACTGTGGCCCACACTTTATAAAAAGAGAACCACAGAGCTATTGAGATACAGTCGGAAAGACGTGAGAAATATTACTGCGGTTGTTACCGGACAATGCCTCTTCGGCAGACATGCCGAACGTGTGCAAATACCCACTAACGACTTCTGCACAAATTGCAGAGATGAGGAAGAGAAAGAAAGTATTCAACATTTTCTGTGTGAATGCCCTGGCCTCGCAAGAAGAAGGTTCACTGCTCTGGGTGAACCATTTATCGATAGCCTGGAGGAACTCAGTAACTTACAACTTGGACGACTGAGCAGGTGTCTGGATAGTAGTGGCTGGTTTGAATAAGTTGTTAAAATCCTTCTGCCGCATTAACCATCAGAGATCTGATGAAGGTGGGTTCTAGGGAACACGTGTGGTAACACAACGGACCTAATAGGACTATGTGAGACTGTTTGATCAGAACCAGAGGTCTGCCACTCTTACCTAACCTACTTTGCCTAAACGCCAGTGGCGGCTCGCGGTCTTAAAAAATGGTGAAGAGCTAGGTATAGTGCGCTTACTTAAACAAACATTGACTAAAAACCCATGTAACAAAATGTCTTTATTATTCTCATCTGTCCAACGACTGAATGGAGTTTCCAACAAATTATAAACTATGTCATTTATTCGATTCATTTTTAAACCACACAACTAAGTAGGTACATATACTACTCAATTAACTGAAAAATAAAAACAAAACTTTTTAATCACACAGTAAATCACTTAAAAACCATATCTATAACCGTAAGTTTCGCCAAGCCTCAAAATAAATACCTTAGGGTTAGGCAAACCAATGTTAAAACAATGGTGCATATGACTGATCTATTTTTTAATTGTCCTTCATCAAAATGCAAATTGTTACATGCTGTTTGCGTTACTGACGTCACGTAACCATAGCAACAATGAATATCAAAGCCATGCTGGCTGTTGGATCTTCGCTTGCTTTGAGCTAACGGACACGGTCGACTGGAGCGCACCAAGATGCACACGAATGTTGTTATTTGTCCATCGGAGTTAATCTACATTCGGATTAAATTAATATTATTCATTCGAACATAATTATTTTTTAAGAGCTATAATGGTAGCTGTATTGGTACATTAATATTTAATATTGTCGAAAAACTTTCCTTCTGATATTTTTTTTTTTTTTGGTGAAGAGCCCCTTCACCTACTTCACCTGACGAGCCGCCACTGCTAAACGCTGGCGATGCAACGTGCAGGTGACAATATATTTAGGTATTCTATTCTAGGAATTTGAATTTACGAAAGTTAGGTATATAACGATGAATGATTCGGTAAAACATATACAATGGTTTTTTTTGAAGTTCAGTTTCTAGAAAAACAAATATGTTTAGATACCATTGTACACTGTATGTGTCTTGAAGAATCAGTCATCGCTACTGGGTCGTAGTCACCAGCAACTAGTGACTGGAGGAAAACTATTCTAATATAGCGACCAAAGCAAGGCCATAAGTGAAAAGCCACATATCGCTAATCGACACCTTCGGTACAATTTTTGATATTATGTTTATTATTGTCTACTTTTGTATCACTCTCCTGCAGACTGTGATGTGGAAACTTTTTGTTTAAATTATCAATATAATAGCTGTAAAAAAAACTATATAAAGTTACTTGCTCACAGGCGCAGCAAGCGTTTCATTTTTTATCATTGACGCATGCTATTATATTATGCTTTATAAAACTTGTACGAAAATAACTATTAACATCCTTTTCTCGCAATGTAACTGACCAATATTTGTCATAGCTGTATCCATCAATACACTCTAGTATACCTACACCAGTGTCATCTACCTGGCATTACGGAACCCCGCGAAACTGATACACGATTTTAAGGATTATTCAGTTTGTTAAAAAGATACACTAGAAACGAAACAGTTTTAACATAATTTCTAAAAATTTGAAAAATAATACTAAATATAATTCTTTATTTCTAAATTGATAAATATTTCTCATTATGTATAGGTAAGTTTAAAATATTTTTATAATACCATATTTAAAATCATTCATATAGAATTTAAATTATGCACATACATATCTAGTTGTTAACAATATTTTCATCATTCAGTTGAATGGAAATAAAAATTAATGGTACCAATATGCAGTGATTACCGCGTGGGAATGCAAAATAATATAACGCTCTAAAAAAATTGTAAATACATTTTTGTACGTACAATTCAATAGATAATAAGCCAATTGGTTAATAATTAATACCACCTGCAAACATCGATTTTATTTTCTTTTAAAAATTTATTCTGATGTTTTTGCTTGCAGTGACGTGCATACAATATGGGTAAAAAAGCATTGCCTACCCTGAGACCAATGAAACAAACTCCAACCAAAATATTTTCTTTATATTTAAATTTTATTCGCGTGTAATTTCCGGTAATATTTCTGTGTGTGTAGAGAACCGAAAAGTTAATCGTAGGTATATCAATTAAGATCATTTTCACGAACGCACTCATTGTGAATTAATCGTAAATTGAATCGCTGTGTAAGCATCTCGTCTGACCGTCCGAAAAGAAGATGAATTCACATTATATTGGCGCCTTATGAGAAAGCACAGCTTTAATACGAGTGGAAGTAAGCGAGAGAGGCGGTAGGCAGTAAGCTAGAAAGAGATGCAACACGTGACGTACTACCTGAGCCTTTGTCAGCCATCCGCCCGCGTTTGTTTTTGTCGTAGTTTCAAAAAAAGTACACGTTCTCGGCATAAAACATGTCCCTATATACCGGGTTAGTATAAAGTACCGGAACGCTTTAATATCTTCAAAACCGCTTAAGCTACAATTAAAAAATTTGGCATTTGGAGGTTTGAAAGTATGGCGAATTGAACAATGAGATCGACACTGTTGCCAGATTTCCCAATTTTCCGCTACACATAGTCGTTTCGTTATCTCAAATGGAATACCCAATTTATTTTTATTGCAATGAATTGGGCGTCTCGAACTTAGTATGATCCTAATTTTTCAGAATTTTATCTCTACTAGTTCCTGAGATATGACAACACCCCATTTTCAGTAAAAAGTATTAAAACGCTAAAATATCTTCAAAACCGCTAAAGCTACGCTTACAAAATTTGACATTTGGAGGTTTTTGGGTATGCGGAATTCAACAATGATATTTACACTGTTGCCAGACTTCCCAATTTTCCGCGACACATAGTCGTTTCGTTATCTCAAATGGAATGCCAAATTTATTTTTATTGCAATGATTTGGGCGTCTCGAACTTAGTAAGATCCTAAATTTTCAAAATTCTGTTTGCGCTTTCATTATACTAGTCAGGAAATTTCTGGGATTTATTTAAAAATAAGCATTTTTTAAACTAATCGGAAACGCCCGAAAATTGAATCCCTTATGAACAAGTAGGCGCTGATTCATTATTTTTGGTAACAATCGCCGTCGCGTCGCCATGCTACAACAATTACAAATTAAACACATTCCTGTCAGTTAAGCAGCCTAATAATTGTATTGATTATTAAATTGAAATTGTATAATGAATTTTGTTCTATCAGAGACCCAACGTATTGATATTTTGATTTTTCGTGGATATGGAAATAAAACAAGGACATATCAAGAAGTCTGCGACTTGTTTATTGACCGCTATCCTAACAAACCCATTAAAAAGTCCACCGTACACAGAACTTGTCGACGTTATCAGGAAACAGGGTCCATTAAAAGTTTACCTAAAACCGGACGCCCTAAAACTGCTACCAGTGATGAAAATAAATTAAATGTTTTATTACAAATAGAGGAAAATCCCCAAGTAAGTACCAGTCAGTTAGCTTTAAATGCTGAAATCTATCAAAAATCGGTAAGGATTATCTTAAAGGAAGACAAATTAAAGCCGTACAAGATTCATTACACCCAAGAACTTTTAGAAGGTGATCCTGACCGCCGCAATCATGATGGAAAATATTAACGAAAATCCATATTTTGCACACAAAATTGTATTCAGCGACGAAGCTACTTTTTGCTTGAACGGCCAAGTTAATAGGCACAATTGTAGAATTTGGTCTAGAGATAACCCCCATTGGATGCAAGAACTTCACACCCAATATCCTGAGAAAGTTAATGTCTGGGCTGGAATATTGGGTGACAATATTATCGGACCTTTTTTCATAGAAGGTACATTAACAGGACAGAAGTACTTGGAGCCCCTTAGGGAACGTATAGTTCCTGCCATTAAACACAACAGAAATTTATGTGAAATATGGTACCAACAGGATGGTGCTCCACCCCATTATTCAAGGGTAGCCATGTAGTTTCTCAACAACCAATTCCCAGGGAGGCTGATTGGAAGACGTGGTACATTAGAATGGCCACCTCGATCCCCTGATATGACTCCACTAGACTTCTTCTTGTGGGGTCATTTAAAGAATCGTGTCTACAAATGTCGTCCATCAAATTTGGATGAACTCCGCGAAAGAATCCGCCTCGAAGCTGCACTTATAACACCGAATATGTTGAGTAACACACTGCGAGAGTTTTATGATCGACTTGGATACTGTCTGGCCCTTGAACATTTAATTAAAAACTAGTGTCATTAAAATTATAATTTTTTTGTGTATAATAAAAAAAATCCTTCTCAAACGTTCATTGTATAAATGGGGCATTCCATTTGAGATAACGAAACGACTATGTGTCGCGGAAAATTGGGAAGTCTGGCAACAGTGTAAATATCATTGTTGAATTCCGCATACCCAAAAACCTCCAAATGTCAAATTTTGTAAGCGTAGCTTTAGCGGTTTTGAAAATATTTTAGCGTTTATAGCGTTTTGATACTTTTTACTGAAAATGGGGTGTTGTCATATCTCAGGAACTAGTAGGGATAAAATTCTGAAAAATTAGAATCTTACTAAGTTCGAGACGCCCAATTCATTGCAATAAAAATAAATTGGGCATTCCATTTGAGATAACGAAACGACTATGTGTAGCGGAAAATTGGGAAATCTGGCAACAGTGTCGATCTCATTGTTCAATTGATCATTTTCAAACAGCTGACTTTGACATGTCGGCCATTTTGGCTGGAGGACAAACACCGTATAAAGGTTACATGCAAAAGCAATGCAAACCAGTTGAGTTTTAAGTTTACTAGTTTAAAAAGTGGTTTAAAACGACGCCTTAGCTGATTTGTTGTGATTAACTGATTTTATTCTTAATCTGTGTATACCTATTTTAGTGGAAATAAGTGTTTTAACTCGAGTAAAAGCAAATCGAAACGAGTTTTAGCAATGGAGGGAAGTGCTTAGTATCAACAATTAAAAATCATCGATGACAAAGATCCATACCTTTTGAAAGACTTTAGTGTAGATTTACATTCCCTACCTGAAATAACTATGATTGACAGGGTAAATTATTTAATCCTAACACATAGTTTTTATACTGGACAACAAATGAAGAAAAATGAAAGTGAAATGTCTATATTCTCTATGCTTCCTGGATTTTGAAGAGTTTGCTGCAAAAGGAACGTTATGTTTTATGGTGAAAAATGGTAAATACAAACTGAATAAAAACCACATGTATTTTCACCAAGTTCAGTGTCAAAAGTTTGCAACCGAAACAAAATATTGTGACTTTGTGCTCTGGTCAAAACAAAATTTGTTCGTTGAAAGGATTTTGTATAATGAACATTTTATTACTGTAAAACTTAACAAAAGCATTGGACTTTTTTAAATATATTAACAAACCTGAACTACTGGGAAAATATTGTACACAAAAAGCCGGAACAGCAAAGGTCTCTGTATTGTGTGTGTGAAAAGGTAGATGACAGTAGCCCCATGATAAAGCGTGATAATGAAAAATGTGACATTGCTTGGTAGCACTTTTCATGTGTTTATATTACAGAAATTCCTGAAGGATTGTGGTATTGCCCCAAGTGCACATTGTGTATTTTTGTTTGCACTTTTTATAATTATTATTGTTTAATATTTATGTGCATATAGTATATAAACATACTTTTAAATGTAAAATAGTGACATTTGTAGTATAATATTATTACATATTTTTTTATTTGTATATGGTAGGAAGACTTCAGTCATTAGCCGTTTGGACCAAGTGCCAAAAAAAGTTTATTATTGATTGGTAATATTCTTAAAAGATACATACACACCAATTTGTGTTTTAAATATTGTTTATTTTACTTAGGAAAATTTGTACAATTAGGGCTTAAGCTTCGCTTGGTTCAACGCTTAACCAAGCTTAAGCCGTAATTGTACAACTGGATCTTAATGTTGATATTTTTGCATGCACCTTGCATACTTTAAAGTAGGATATTGAATCATATATTTTGTAAACTAAACAAATGTACAGAAGATAGTTTTTACGAAATAAAACACATCAGTAAATTTAGTACAAAGTTTTATTAAAGATTAATAATATATTAATGAATTCAGCCAATTACAAATTCAAAACATACATAGATTAGGATCACATGAGCCATCTATATAATAAAACAAATTAAAACTAAATAGGGAGCAATAATACTCAAAGGCAACCTTATTTCTCCCTATTTAACTTGCCACTTCACTTCAAGTATGGACTACTACACTTAATGGTCCCCTTTTAATTGCTTTTATTAATATCTCTTGCCTGTGTCTGGATGGATGTGTTCATTTCAGCATTTTTCAAGCAGCAGATATTCTGAAACACCTTACATTGTCTCGATTTCCTCTCATCCCACAACTGACTACTGCACAAAATGATGGTATTACTAAAGTATTTAAGTTTATTATTTATGATTTAAAGAAAATAGTGCATAAAACCACTAAAATAACCGCGAAAATACATAAAAACACAACACTTCGCTTAACCTAGTTTTGTATTGTTTGTCCTCCAGGCAAAATGGCGACTGCCTTGTGACGTCATGTGAAAATGGTCAATTCGCCATACTTTCAAACCTCCAAATGCCAAATTTTTTATTTGTAGCTTAAGCGGTTTTGAAGATATTAAAGCGTTTCGGTACTTTATACTAACCCGGTAGTTTAATATTTAAGTTTATTAAGATCTTAATTAGTAACAGGCCATATCCACGTACACGTAATTTAGGTGTAGTGGCGATGTCAACTGTATTGAAAATTATTAAAGTCAATTTTGCCTATCCTGTTTTAAACGACTTTGCATGCCACTGCTTGGTTGTATTATGTAGGTACAAGTTATTGATATAGGGACAACCAAACGCTTTACATTGATCGGTTATAGATATAGTTTTTAGTGTTAAAAAGTTTGTCGGTGGCGTACACATATAATAATGTATACAATATGGTGAATATCACTAATTGTCTACTAGGAATTTTTCGTATGTCTATACAGAATATTATTTTCGCCTAGACGTCCGCTGGTCAGTCTGTCACGCTTAGTTATTAGCCAGTTTTTGCCAACCAAAAAAAAATCCCTCTATACGATTTTTCACGTGCTAAAATCTCGGCAACCGCTGTCTCCTGAAACCCTAATTTTGCTTCGTAAGAAAGAATGATACTTGCGGCTCAATATGAAGCAGGTTTTTACCAAATTGCTCTGGTAGTTTCGGAGAAATTTGCCCTTGAAATAAGGTTTAGCGGGATTTGGTTAGTTGGCAAAAACTGGCTATTTTTCAAACCAATGGCGCTAAGAAATGCAAAAAAGAGAAGTTTTAACATAGAGTTAACAAAAAACTAAAAAGACAAATTGACCTATACTCATAATAACCTCTGTCGTTTACAGAGGCAAGCATGTTGTTTAATAAAATTGTTCGTCAAATAGTATTATCTGGGTAATCACGACTTTACTAACCAGCTCGCCATTCTGTTAAGAAATCATATATTAATTTGACATATGTACAATTTTTCACGCGGTAGCAATATCACTTTTTTTCTCATTTACAATATATCAAGGTCTAGGTCCCAAATTATAGGAATTAAGGTAAATGTTATAATTATAAAATAAATATACTAATAAAAAATAGACTTCCCATACTTTAAAAACTATACTTTTTTATTGACCTGCTGAATTCTTTATCCTTGGATGTACATACATTTCGTTTTTTCGGATATCTCCAAAGGAATATTTATAATTTTCTTTCACAAAATTATAAATTCCCAAAATATGCAACTTTGCCCTAATTTAACCATCTTCGTATCTCTTACCGTTTTCGAGATACCCTTGTACGCACACAAATTTGTAGTATCCTGTATACACTCGTACTTCTTTAAGTATGGTTACGGTAGATCTGTCTCCTGGCTAGAAATTTATTGAAATAATATACGGCTTAAACACTATTCTAAAAATAATTGCTAAATCGGTAATGGCAAAGGGATAATTTGAAATACCCATAATACCTATGTTATTTTATGATAAACCGTTAAACTTCAAAAATCTTTTAAATTTCTAAATCTTAGAATTATCTTCTTCATTCTATTTTCATTTTACCAAAAAGAGCTATCGGGTATCTTCGTAAAGTAAGATGTAGAGATTATTGTAAACCGTTGTTTATTTCAGAAAGAATTTTTAACATCAACTTTAATTTTTTATTGGAAACATAGAAATGATATTAATTTACCCTCATATAGTATAATTGAATCGTTCATTTCAAAACACACACAAGTCAAAAAAGTTAAATTTTCAGGAGAAGATAAATACTGTTTAATACACAAAGTATGTTTTATTAGAGAAAATAATTATTTTGTAAATAAAGTAGTCAGGTAACTAGATAATATGTATATAAAAAAAATGTTACAAAATAGGTAGTTTTTTCCAAAAAAAATATATATTTCTATTGACTTATGTGGTTATTGCACGGAATATTTTTTTATAGCTATTATTCTTTAAAAAAAAAAATGCTACATGAACAAATTTTTTAATTACAATTCTCATAAAATATAAAGTAAAGTAACATGTACCATAAATTTTTTCGCCCTCTTCGCAACTTCAATCAGCTGACATTATATTTAAAAATCCGTGCAAAAACAACATAAGTCGACGGACTTATGTGGTTTTGGCAACGGAAGCGGTTTTAAAGTATGTATATTTCTCTAACGGTTTATGTGACTTGTGTGATTTTTACGCAGAACGTGTAGATACTCCTGAAAAGTCATTTCATGACAAAACACCATTTTTGACAAATGTTGACTTATGTGGTTTTTGAAATGAACGATTCAATTAGAGCCCGGATATTAGGTTTAATTATATTATTACCTTTAGTATTTAATATTAGTAGATGATAATAAATTATAAAATGCAAACAATAATAAAAGATAAACTCTCCTCGAGTAACAAATTCTAGGATTTTATTTCCATGAATGCTGTGAGTACGTCGCGGCAATCTAATTCTTCAAAAAGCAGCAAAGGAACCGCGGAGAGCATTTTTAATTTAACTAGATTTTATTGAAGAATGTGGTTGTATGTGTACTTGTTTGCTCTCGCCATATATTTGTTGCTTTATTTTTGGTCAAAACGTGTCTATACGTACAGGGTGAGTCAATGATATAGTAAAGTTCATTTTTTCCTTTATCCTATGAATTAGATAACAATTCGAAATGCAAAAGTTGTTGAGATCATTAAGGTGTACATTTTAAAATTATATTGAAATATACGGGATGGTCCAAAAAAACGTGGCGAATATAGATTATGTAAGTTTTTTTTAATGGAACACCCTGTTATATTATTGCATTTTTGAATGGCATTTAAAATTCTACACCTATTTTATATAGCACACTATACAGGGTGACCCATTTGTCTGACAAAGTAATATACCGGTTCTACTATTAAAGATATCAAAAAAAAGTTTTTATAAAAATTGTGAGGTATAAAAAAATATATGTACTAAAATTATTTTTAAATATAAAGGATGGTCCAGAAAAGTAGTACAATAAAAATATTAATTTTTTTAAATAGAACACCCTAAATATTTTAGCGTTTTTTGTTTCCTTACAAAATTATCCATATGACGCCATATTTAGTTTTTTAATTTTTTGCAACGTTGCCAAAATGCAAAATTCTTAAAATTTTGGAAAAACATGATAGTAAAAAATTACCTGTATTTCTCAATAAGAGTATCAAAAAACATAAATTTCTTGTAATCTATTAAGTTTAGGAATAGAAAAACTGTGTAAAATCTTTAAGTACCTAAAATTTTGTATATGGTGTTTTCTGTTGACCTCTAAATATACACAATTTTAAAATACAATAACTCTGTTTTTTCAAATGAAACACCCTATATTTATTAGGCTCGTCTGATAGATATATATTGTAAGTATCTTTTATTATTGTTAAGTCATTCCTCCAAAAATGAAATAATATACAGGGTAGGTATGCCCTTTAAAAACCCTAAGTAATATTCACCATGTTTTTGGTGCTTTCATCTCAGAAAGGTTATCTTTATTGACAAACCTTTTAGAAATTTTTTACTTACATTAATATATGATATATTAAATTTTAAGATATCATAAATAATTACTACAGATTATTATAATCAAAAGATTCATTAAAGGTATAATAAACTTTGCCAATAATATTTTAATAACTGTTTTTTTTTTTAAGAAAGCATGAAAATTAAATTTCAAACCACCTGAAAGTGCTTTATACTATAAGGTTGTATTTCGTCTAACACGGTTAGATAATATAATCTTTTTTTTTAGTTATTAATATTAATATAATTAATACTTATTACAAAGTGCATGCATACATTGACGGCCGCCCCTTTTCTGCAAGGGCAAGCTGCCCCTAATTTAATGTCAATATTAAAAAGCGATATCTCAAAAACGGTTAGACCCACACACACAGTTAGATAATATTATCTAACTTTATTAGACGAAATACAACCTTATAGTATAAGGCACTTTTAGGTGGTTTGAAATTTAATTTTCATGCTTTCTTAAATGAAAAAAAAACAGTTATAAATATATTATTGGCAAAGTTTATTATACCTTTAATGAATTTTTTGATTATAATAATCTGTCGTAATTATTTATGATATCTTAAAATTTAATATACCTACTTATCATATTTTATTGTAAGTAAAAAATTTCTAAAAGATTTGTCAATAAAGATAACCTTTCTGAGATTAAAGCATTTTTTGACTTTGACCATAAAACCAAAATCAAAATTTCAGGTTCGTATCCATAAAACGCCATAAACGACGATAAAAAAACTTTTCTGTTCTTTGTTCTCCAAGCCAAAAATTAAGTCACAAAAATTAACAACCAAACCTAAATATTTCGTTTTTCTTCCGAAAGTATTTTTTTTTACCTAATTTAACCATCTTCGTAACTTTTACCATTTTGAAGAATCCCCATGTACACCAACAAATTTGTATCACCCTGTATATATCCATTTATCTAGAAAAGAAGATATAAAAAACGATTCTAGTATAAAACATTAAGTCTTTATGAATATGCGCAATTAAATCAATTTCAATTAAATTTTTTTAAACTTGACTGACATAATATAACAAATAAATGTCTGCACGCAAACTATTTTATATGTAATAATCAAAGAATATGTTTGATTGATTATGGTCGTTTATAAGGAAAAATCAAGAAATCATAATAACATTGTTTTAACAACTTAAAGAGAAATAATAATTATAGTTTTACCAATTCAAGGGCAACCAGAGAGCCTTTAGCTAAATTAATGTATAAAAGTTATCTACTACAAGAACAAATATTATTCCACAAGTTATTCAAATAAAGTCATTAGAACGATAAAATATAATTAATAATTAAGTACAAAGATAATTGTGTAGTAAATAAATTCACCAATAAAGAAAATTAGTCGACGGCAATTGGAGCACAATGGAGCTGTTCTATAACCCAGTGTGGTTTAGATTATTGACATATTACATGATTAACTTTTTGGGTAAAGGGTCTCGTCGTGGTATATTAATTAGTCCAGCAACCCGACTCTAGGGCTCGGGTCGGGCCGAGGCCGAGCCACTTAATCAATAAAGGTTTGGGTTTTCGAGCACAAAATTTTTTTCTGGGCCTGTCAGTCCCATTCGGGACAGCCGGGCTTACAGGTCAATCGAGTTTTATACGTGAAGTAATACGCTATAACCCAAGTAGGGTTGACAATTTCCTATAATTACTGTGTTTGTAAGGCAACAGATTGCCAGGCAAGTGCAAGTACTAAGTAAAATATGGGCCTCCCGAGCCAGCCAGGCCTGCCGGGCTATTCGGTCTTGGTTGTGAAACTCTAGCTCGTGCAGGGCTCTAATTCCATTACAAACACTATCCTTGGCTAAGGGATGAACATATTTATAAGCTGCTATTTCAGTGTGTGCCTGGACCCAAATAAATGTTATATGCTGTAGAAAGAAAGTTTTAGCGGCAGGCGGATAAAGTAGTGTATCTATATTTTGCATTAAAGTACACAGGGACGCCAAAGGTAATGGGTTCCCTAGGGCACAGGTAGACAATGACAGGCTGTTTCGTCCTTACTCGTCAGAACCTGTAAGCGATTCCCAATACAGTGAAAATATGCTTTCAAGATATTTAAAAAAATAAATATACCTAGTATTGCCATCTGAAGGAATCAACTCAATGCAAAAGATAGCCATCAGAGGTGAAACATAGAACTAACAATAAACCAAGTACCTACGGTGGCCAGCACATCCAGTATAGGAAACGTTTTCTACGGTTTGGTTGGTTAATTTTTGTCTATAAATACAGACATTAGATAAAAATTTGTCCTTATGGATTCCGCAAGAATCTGTCAATATCAATCAAAGTTAAGTTGAGATTTTCCTCGATACGGAACCCTCAAGAAACGATTATAAATATGGGCATTAAGCACTTTACCTGTTTTTTTAACTACGAGCCGTCACTGTGATTAATGCTTTTAGAATAGATATAGAAGCAGACAGAAAAATAACATATTGATTGTCATATTAGAGTGCAAAATTAAGTGCTTTACAAATAGCCAGGGTCTATGCACTGTTTAGTAAAAATAATTTTTTTAACTTTAAACCTAAATTAATCATGGGGTAGGTATATACATATTGCACCGTTGCCCTCTTCCATTTTAGACCCATTAGTAGGTATATACAGCTCGTGCAATATAGCTTGAGCTCTGACTTTTGGGTGCGCAGTAAACAGGTGGGAGGAGCTAGCCGAGAGCTCATTATTCTGATGATCTTTGAAACGCACACTTCTGCACAGTCTGTCAGAAAAGTAGGACGTTCATAGGAAAAAAAGTTATTGCTATATTTATTTGTAATAATGCCTTTTAAAAGTAAAGTCTTAAACCGAGTATTGAGCGGTCAAAGCCGTGAAATAGTTTATAATTTAAAAAAATTTATGCAACAAGAGGCAGATACAGGAAGACCAGAAATTGATATCAGGAAGGTTCACGAACGTGTTTCAGCCGCTACAAAGATTAGTCTAAGCGCAATTAAACGAATTAAGCAAGAAGCCAAAAATATCGAATCCGGAGCAGTTAAATCTTTTTCCACGCTAAACAAAAAGCGTGAAAACAGGAAAAGCAAAATAGTCTTGGACGTTGCTTTTCAAGGTGTTTTACGCAGAACAATTCACAATTTTCATAAAACAGAAAAGCAAGTGCCAACTCTAGCGAGAACACTGACAGCAGTTCAAGCGAAGACTCTGTTGGTTATGTAAGCGAGGGTTCTCTGTCCGGAATAGAAGAATTAGACAGATGAAACTGATAAATATATAATAGTCATACATGTACTTTTAAAACTTAGACTCTTAATATGTTATGTACATACATCTTTAATAATTATATAAACCCGAAATTGTGTCGGCCATAATAAAATTATAAAAAAAAACAGGGATGCGAAGTAATAAATGCTCATTAAATATGGAAAACCCATTACTAAGGATTACCAACAATTTAAACACATATGAATAGATGCAAATATGTATATTGTTTCGAGAAAGGGCAGCCATAAAAGCATAATAAACACATAATTAGGCCATATTATGCAAAAAGCAACTAACCCTCAATGTATCTAAGTTTGCATGGTCAAAATATATAAAATAATTTTACTGTTAGAATAATAGAATTACAATATAATTTACATATTGAATAGTTAAGTTTAGTGTTGAAAAAATTTCCGATAATTTAAATTATTATAAAAATAATTAAAAGGAATTAACTATTTTATTGGTTGGTTGATTTTTGCATAACAGGGCCCAATTAGCAAACACGATTAGCAGTCACTACGGCTTTATCAATCAAATCCCACTTTCATTTTCTACGCGGACTGTACTTTACTAAAATTCGGTATTAGGTATCTCTGTCGTACACTGACTCTCCTTTCCTTTCATCTGCGCATCTCAGGGCTCATGCTACATTGCATGACCTGTACATTATTTATCTTTCCTAAGTTCTGCCTTTAAAATATGATTAATGATGTTTAGGTATTTTGTTTTTAATAAACGAAGGAATTCTCACCACGACTTCCTGAAAACCACCATCATAATATGGTATACACAACGGAGCAACTTGGTTTAGGGTTTTATTACAGTTTTTAAATGTATTGCATAAAGTGGGGGAAAGGTTTTATGATGCCAGTACTAATTAGTGAAACCAAAAATATTTTGTCTGGAAATGTTATATTGTAGATTAGTTTCAAAAAAATCTATGTATATATAGAAATTTGACTTGCACAAGGGAACATGTATTCCCTTTTCACACTTATTTGTGAAATAATATGTTGTTCAGGTGTTTTCAGCTTATCTTCTTATCTAAAACAGTCCTCCAATTAATCTTTGTCATGATGAAACCACTGATTTTTCAGCTGAGATTTCACACAAATTTATCTAAGACCAATTAAGTAAACTCTTATGATATCTCTATAATTGCTATAGTTATTACTTTCTGTATGAGTAGTGACAATTCTTCAATGTTCCCATGATGATATATCCAATTTATTTATCAAATTAGAATTTGCGCATGGCAAGGTTTAAACCGCTCGCCGCGAAAATTGGTTTCGTGCGACGATAATAAAGTAGCTTGCAAAAGTGTTTTCGGGGCGGAAAACCGATGGCAAATAAACAATTTCTGAAAGGGTAAGTGTTAATTTACTTCCTTGTAAAATTTCTATTGTCGAAGAAATTGACCCGCTGTTACCACAGGAGCGGATTAAATTCGGCAGAAGCGTTCTTTCCTTTCTAACGCTCCCTACCTGCATGCAAAGTTTCACGTGTTATTAAAAAAACGAAATTGCCTATTATCTTTTTTTGCGGACAAAAAGAGGCAGGCACTCATATCGTTCTAACTCCCTTACCAAATGGCATTTACGGCAATTTAACTTTCAACACGATAAACTTACAATACACATTTCAAAAATCATTGTCTTGTAGGATAAATAAATAACGTAATTAATACTCAAGATTGCAGAATGCAGCCAATATTATTGGTTTATGCATAACGTATCTATAGTACCTACTTATCTTTTAAAAATGTGAATAATGTGGATTGTCATGTAGGTATATTTAGTATATTTTCATTGACAAAATGACCATTGAACATTTTGCAAAGTAAACTTAGTTAAAGTTGCAAGTTATTTTAATTACATCAGAACTAGTGTTAAAATTAGTGAAAATCAAGTGTAAAAGTCTTCTAGCTTTAAAACTTAGTTCTTTTTCTTAGGCGATTTCGTCCTCTTCGCCGCAAAGTCTGCATTCAATGGGACCATAGTAGATTCCTATTCGACGTAGGTTTTTTTTTAAGTGGCAGTTGCCTGTTAGTAGACCAATCACTTGTTTTAGCTGAGTGCGCGTTAGAAGCAACATTCCAGTTGATAGCTTTTTGGAGGGTTTCCGAATTGTGACCCTCGCTTGGGTTTGACCATGTACCCTGTTCCATCGGGATAGGTGGTGTTGTTGCGCCCACCTGTCTGATGCTGCTTTGGTTGGCTGTTTTGATATGCCAAGGGCAGGTTCAGGGCCCCTAAGTTTTTAAGATGATCCGGTTCTAGTTAGTTTATTGGCTTTTTCGTTGCGCGCTATCCCCGAGTGACCAGGAACCCATAGGAGTTCTACCCTGTTGTTCCTTGCTGCTAGGTCTTTCAGGTTGTCTAGGCATTCTATTGTGATCCTCGATTTGAGTCGATTGGAGTTTAGGACCTTGAGGGCAGCTTGACTGTCTGACAGAATGTATATCTCCTGGTCGTGATAGCCCTTTTCGATATTTTTCTGTACACATGCTTGTATACTGTGGCGTAGTTTTCCAGGGGAATGCTGATTTCCATTCTTGGTCTTTCCTAAAATGTGTACCAAACCAGGCCCTTGTCTACACAGACTGTGAAATGTGTTTTCAATACTTAAAAAATAAATATATAATAAACACATATAGCATTGCTATATAGAAAAAATCATATCAATGCAAAGGACAAATCCACTAGAAACGCGAACTAAAAAAAAACAACACATCTAATATAGAGAACAACATTTTGCACTTCACCAAAATAGTCTGCAATTTGTAGATTTAGAAACAGATCGCATTGATTATAAAAGGAAACTTCTACTACCTATTATTTTTTTACACGGCTTTTGTTAACGGATAGCGCGCACCCTAATTTGTGCGATCTATTTCTAAATCTGCAAGTTGTAGACTGTTTTGGTGAGCGACAAATGTTGTTCCATATGTGGTATATCGTTGTGTTGCTTTTGTTTTAGTGTATTTGTATTTTCCGTTGAGTTGATTCCTTCTAGATAACGATGCCGCGTGTTCAATACTTATTTTATTTTTTTTAAGAAATATGGAAAACGCAATTTCACATTCGTGAATTTGTATCCGATTAAGGCTAGCAGATACAACACACAAACCTATTCGTTAGCCACTGATTTTCTTTCTTGAATATGGACACAAAAGTTGTAGGTACCGTTAAAAAATAATACCTTAAAAATGATTTTTTAGTAGAGGCTGTATTTTATTGAATATTTGCACACAGGAATAAAATCAGTATATAATCTTATAAGATAAACCACTCGAGCTCTAAATTTGACCGTGTGCATTTCACTTAGTATATACCATCAAACATTATTCTTAAATTTCAGCTTTTAATTAAATGTTCGTGACTAAATAATTTACATTATTAGTTCTCGTTCTTTTATCCTATCTATTTTCGGATTTTCAGATATTTTAAAAGTAAAATTTTTCAAAAATTTCTTACAATTTAACTGGCAAAATTATGAGAATTTCCCTTCTTATCAGGTGACTGTGATTCAACAAATCAAGTGTAAGTATTTTACAAATAATATTAATCCATTATAAATTTTATAATGCTGATTAAAAACCTGTGTAGCGATTAAGTCCCTATAGCTTTAAGCTTTTAAAATCAAAATTAAAAAAATTTACAATTATTGTATTTATAAAAAGTGATGTCACCAAATATCATATACCTATTTTTAAATAGACTATATTGTGCGATATACCTTACTTATATAGTATACACTCATATTCATGGCTGCATTTTGCACAATGAAGGCTATCATATTAAAAGCATCTTTATTTAAAAAAAGGCATTTTGAAAAGCTCCTAAATATTATGTAAAATATTGTTTTTATCGTATCATTGAAGATTAAGTCATTTTTATATGATATCTTTATTAATATTTATTGACATCATAAACGTACTAAAACCTACATATCACCTTAGGTACTCAGAATACATTAGTTACCATAATTTAATACGTTAGTTACAAAAGCATAATACGTTAGATACCAAATAATATTAGAACTATTTTTCATAAACATGTAAAACAATATTTTGACAGATTTCAAATTTGATGTCTTTAACGTCCACGATTTTAGGTATGCCCTCTGAAGACTGATTAATGACCGAGCAAGCACTCCTTTCGATTTCGTGCGGTTCCCCAGTGCTTAATCCACTGCCGGAAACATCGCCGATTTGAATTTTGCGAGCAATGGAAACTTTCTTGGTCATACTTTCTTCTAAATACCCTCTAGCAACCTTCGCCGATTCCCATCCACCAAGTTCTTGTAGGTCTAATATATCTCCTCCAGCATTAACAAGAAAATTTGCCGAAGATCTTCTAACGCAGTGACCAGTATACAAATTAGGTATTTTCAAGTGAGAGATACTTAGCTATTTTTTGAGGTATTTTAGAGAAGAAGTGAATCTTTAGTGAGTCAAATATCACAGCGAAAATACGTTTCTTGTGGGTTTTTGAGTCGGGAATAGTAACAAGCAGCTTGTCCTCTAAAACGTCAACATCTTCCGTGGTCATCTTCGCTAATTCATTAGTTCGACAGGCTCCTCCAATTCCAATTAAAAAAGCCACTTTCATCATTAAAAACTTCTCGTCTGAGGCAGAACACACAAATTCGTTGACTTGTTCTCTTGTAAATACTTTTGATTTTTTTGCTCTATATCCAACATTTTTCTTCTTGATGAAACGTATTAAGGCGCCGTATTTGTCGATTTCCACTCTTTCCTTCAATTCTAAAGTCGCTCGTAACATGGAATATTTCGGCCATAAGGATAAAGCAGAGTATTCCTCAGAGAGTTTTGCGAAATACGCCAGCAATACCGTACCTTGCCTGCACCTTGAACATGTACTTTGTTTCGCCACTCACAAAACTGCCGATATTCTTTTTCATAATGGATTTTAGATTTGTCCCGAAGCAAGTTCAACCTTATAATGTTGGCTGCAGCTAATATATCGTCAGGAATATCAAAATCTTGCATGATTTTAATGATGACTTTTTGAAATACCAAAATGAAATGACATAAAACCTTGTTTTTATTTTCGCATCGCCGTTGTCAATGATACAATAAAGCTTTGAATACAACTCGATTATTAGCGATTTAACACCGTCTCAAACATTGCGGGTGACTCGGCTGTTGCCTCGTCACGTAGTAATGTCCTCGACTACAACAAATCGCATAACAATCTCGTTATATTAATAGCTATAATCAAGGTCTTCTACGATTTGATCAGGGTAGGTGAGACACAATGCAGCCATGGAACCATGTGTATAAAATGTAATAAAGATTTGACGTTTACGAAACAGATGATGTAGATCGCCACCTGCTGCGACACATTTTTAAATAAACAAATCGATGCCAACGTCTTGTAACAAACAAACAAAAGTAACCTCAAAATATTCATTAAGAAACCAATCAATGTCAACGCATTGACAGATTGTGGTAATTTGACAAACTAAACTAACCTCATATTTATTTAGTTCTGGCCGCTGACGCGAAGGTCACCACTGTCTCTTAGACCAGGCTCAGATCCTCCTTCTGAGCCTCATACAAAATGGATGTTTGTTTACTTTGAGCGTTGAAAAATGTAGGACGTATGAAGACTAGAAAGATTTTTAGAGCCGGGATACGCTTTTTTTTTTGGAAGTCACTTTTTTTTTCAGTCCCCCCCCCTAGCAAAATTCTGGATCCACCACTGTCTTACACCTCCCTCAAAGATGTCCCGCGCCTGGATCCATCAATACTTAAATATGATAAGCTTATAGAAATCACCGTGTATAAATATCCTTAAGCAATAAGTAAATAATTCTTTCACAGACTTAAATCATTGTTTTACCTTGTAATAAAAGTAGTATATTATTATTTCTTCCTACTTCATGACCGGTTGTATAATTTTAAATAAAAATTTCTAGTCATGGAGTCAAAACCTACATCGATATTTAAAAGGTTAGTTATATTTTCACTCTTTTTATTATTGCATACGAGTCCAGTGCATCGTGAGTGCTTAGATACTTTTAAGAATCGATTCTCGAGTACTCCCATCTTTGCATACAATATAAATATTATTCTTACTTGTCAGAAAACTACAAGGGCGTAGAGAGTTTTTTCTAGGGGCGGATGGGTACTTGGTCATCGTTACTAGATTTTTGGAATGGGCCGTACCCCACCATATAGGTGAAAAGAATAATATAAGTAATGGATTATATTTGACAACACCCTCCCCCCCCCCCCTATACTATTTTCCAAAAATCAAAGTCCTATCAACGTTTGAAAGTTTAGCTTCACCGTGATACTAAATTCATACTTTTCTTTAAATTAATTTACTTGTGTGTTATTTTGAGACAGTCGCCTGCGTTACTAGCACAAAAGCCAATTCCACAATAATTTGAATTACCGAAATAAATGCAATAGTTTTAGTTGTTTTTGAGTAAGATTGGCTGGCGTTAGTGCAAAATACATATTTTGTTACCTTTCTATCAATCTTTCTTTATATAGCTTCTTATTTTACACATCGCATTGATAACAAAACTACAACAAATATTCTTTGGACAGTCAAAATAAACCCTATATTGCTTAGGGTATTAAACCTGTACCTATTATTATTTTTGAATATTGATTTCTTTATTATTTGATCCTTGATCGTTCTTACTGCTCTTTAACCTCAACCTTAAGAAATATTATAAATAATTATCTTTAAACAACCGTTTTATCGGGCTATTAACTTTACTTATAATTTTTATTACCTACATTTTAATTTGTTATCTTATCAATATTTTTAAAGTCTGAATTTTGTATTGCCTTAAGGACTTTGTTTTATTGTTTTCTTTAGTATTTTCAACTTATTTTGGTCCAGAACAAATGGGATAAAATTAATTGGTTAGAAATAGCTTGAAAGTTTATTTATAAAACTAGAACTTGAAAGCGGAAAAAGAAATAATACCAGTCACCTACTTTGTGCCACAAAATACAAAAACTTATTTTACAGTAGAGGTATAGTTGCTAGACAAATCAGGTAAGAACTTACCTTTTAAATTGGAACCTTAACTTTATCGTATTATTGTATAGTTAAGATCGATCGACTGTCAATTAATACAGTTTTTTTAGTTAAAGGTAAGGTAATAGTTTTTCATTAGTAATTGGTGAAGACCTATTAATTCTGGTAATTTAAAAAAATTAAGATTAACAATGTGTGTTTTTAATGAATCTTTTCTTTTTCAAATTGCTAATGTTTTTTACTATAGTCATTTCCTTTCAAGCTTGGCTGCAGCATAAAGCTTAAATAGATAAGTAAACAAAATATATCTGCCTAGTCACTGCTCATTGCCAAATATTCAAAACATTTCTTAAGAGTCTATCTTCGCTTTGAGGTACATACATAAATGACCAAAGTTATGAAATTTATTTCAATCTATATTATTACGTACTTTTGTATATTTAACTATTACGTTACTAACTTACTACAAGCTAAATATTTCATAAATAATTGCAGGCGTTCCTTTGTGACAACATATTATTTACCAGTAAAATTTAATTAAACCAGTGTGCAGTATTATGTATCAATGGATAACTTCAAACGTTGTTTAATATATACAGATGCCCGAAATTGGTGATGACAGTATTGCGATCTCGGAAACTGTAAGAGATAGAAATATGTGTGTTTAAAGGTTGGAGACAATGACGTTGAACGACAGTAGAGTTTTGGACTTGCATTGTCTTTATTTGTTTTGAATCACAACGTTTCAACTGGTAAGCATCTTTAGTTGTCTTCAGGTGAATACCAAAAAAGTATTGACACAATTCTGAAGACGACTCGAGATGTTTACCAGTTGAAACGTTGTGATTCAAAACAAATAAAGACAATGCAAGTCCAAAGCTCCACCGGCGGTCGTTCAAGATAGACGAGGACTTTGTATACCGGGTGTTGCATTGTCGAGCGGAACATAGGAAATCCCATGTAATTTTAAATGGGGTCAATTATTGGCTTCCCTATTTATTTTAGAGAAAAATTCTACTTAGGTTTATTAAAGAGCACTAAAACCCACATTCAAAAGAATAACTTTAGATATTTTTGATGAGCCCGTTTACGGGTTATCGCCGATTTCTTTTTAACTATTTCTCCTTTTTATGGCCCCGTATTTGCGGGCACCAGTCAAGGTAAAAGATGACTGTCAAATAAACTTGTCATTTTGAAATGTGTGCTTTATTGTTATAAAAACTCGTACATCGAAAATATTAGCCATGAATTACACTTCTGAAGAAAAAATATTGATGATTAAATGGTATTATCAAGGAAATAGTTATCAAAATGTGTCAGACATGTTTGCTGCTCTATATCCAAATAGACCGATACCTGCAAAATCGAAAGGACTATCAAGAAATTTGAGACAAAAGGCACTGTAATAAATAACTGCAGATGTGAAGAAAGGCAGGAACAAAGAAGAGATGCAAGAAATGATAGGGACTTGCAAAGGCAGGAACAAAGAAGATATGCAAGAAATGATAAGGACTTGCAAGTTTTATTGTGCGTGGAAGAAAATGATGGGAAGATCAGCACAAGGAAACTTGAGGATGACATAGGATTAGATCACACCACAGCGTTACGAGCTTTCAAACGACATAAATATGATTCATACAAATATGAAAAGCACCAAGAGCTAAGAGATAGGGACGAAATACGACGATAGGAGTTTTGTTTTGGTATGATTGAAAGAGCAAACATAGATAGGGAATTTTTAAAAAACATTTGTTTCACTGACGAATGCACATTTACCTTAAACAATGAACCCAATGTTCAAAATTATCGATATTGGAGCAAAGAAAACCCACACAGGTTTGTCGAAACAAGGACGCAATATCCACAAAAAGTTAATGTTTGGGCTGGAATTTTCGGAGAAAATATTATCGGGCCATTATTTACAGGAAATTTAAAGGCAGAATATTTTTTGGAGCTACTGAAAGATCATATTTTACCTACCTTACATGATGCCGCCAGGGAAAATCAGGAAGCTTGGTACCAAATGGATGACTGCCCGGCACATAGTACCCTGGCTGTCCGGGAATATTTAAACCGTGCTTTTAATGGAAATGTTGGCTTAAATCATACAGTAAATTGGCCAGCCAGGTTTCCTGATTTATCGCCAAATGATTTCTTTCTCTGGGGCCATTTGAAAAACAGGATATACAAAGATAAAAAAATACCCAAATCTAGACGAGTTAAAAAATTCTATTTCTGCCGAATGCAATAGAATTTCAGTTTACCAACTAGCGAATGCAAGAAGAGAATTTTATGATCGCCTCGGTTATTGTCTAGCTGTCAATGGAGGAATATTTAAACATCTTCTTAAATCCTGAAGTTCTAACAATTTAATAGTACAACATAAATAGTGAAACATGTAAAATGTCATAATTAACCTTGTAATTGGATACTTTATTTTAGTTTTATTCAGATTAATTTGTACTCATAAATCCACCTTTAATATTTTCGATGTACGAGTTTTTATAACAATAAAGCACACATTTCAAAATGACAACTTTATTTGACAGTCATCTTTTACCTTGACTGGTGCCCGCAAATACGGGGCCATAAAAAGTAGAAAGAGTTAAAAAGAAATCGGCGATAACCCGTAAACGGGCTCATCAAAAATATCTAAAGTTATTCTTTTGAATGTGGGTTTTAGTGCTCTTTAATAAAACTAAACAAAATTTTTCTCTAAAATAATTAGGGAAGCCAATAATTGACCCCATTTAAAATTACATGGGATTTCCTATGTCCCGCTCGACGATGCAACACCCGGTATATAGGTATATGTATAACCCCAAAATAACTAACATACTACATACTATTATGCAGTATTATCAGTGAATAATTATACTAGTGCGGCATCAAAATAGTACAAATCAAATCGAAGAACTATAGTCAAATGAAAAAAGTCTTATTTCATAAATATTGTAATGGATGTGCGATATGCGATGGGACTAATGTACCGATGTACGGATTCATAAAAGTTGTTTAAAGTTTTGAAGTGCTATAAAAAACCAATGTTATCCATAGATTTTTACAATATTTTTATCAACAAAGGATAAATAAATATGTAATTTTTTAGCATATCTTAATTTAGAGGACTTTGGCTAGCGCCGTAATCTTTTTCGCGACATACCAATAAAAGTTTTACAATCAATACATAGGTACGTATCATAAACGACTTGCCGGAAACACAAGAGAACGATAATAAAAGCTCCGATAATAACTATTTTTACGAATAAATAAATTTTCAAGGCACAAAAATGTAAAAAGTTATAAGTCAATATGACAATCAAAAAAACGATTAGACCACAGTGGCAGCACCAGAAAAATTATAGTGGGTGGGCACAAACGGGCCCGATATTTTTCAATCGTCATCAATAATAAAAAGTGACTGCAAAAAAACAACGTATCTTCTTCCGAAAACGTCATCGGATAAACGGTGACTTCTGAAAAAACTTATCTCCTTCCCCAAAAACTTCTCCCCAATCAACAGTGATTTTTTAGTTTTAGGGTAGGCCAGTACTCACCCTGTGCCCCAGGGGCACAGCCGCTGCATGGATTTAAATGAATAATAATATATGCCTTCCATGGTATTTCTCTTTGATATCTTTATCAATTTTATAGACATTGTTGATGCAATAATTTAAGTGATAGCTTTATTTATTAGAGATGAATGATTCAGATTTAAGTTAGTTTATTTATTTATAAATAGTGTTTTCATATAAATGTAAGTAGCTGAAACTTCTTAATGTATTCAAAACAGGTTGTTTGGAATTCATTGTTTAAAAATTACACAGTTGAATTAATTTACATAATTTCTTCTGTACGTACCTGTGCTGTGATCTAGGTAGATAAAAACTGGTATTTTTATTGTTAAACAAAACGGTTCCTGTTTTCTAATTTCAAATGATAAAATTATAATTTGGCATCAAATGAAACTAGAATCTACCAATTTTGTTAACAGTGTATAGTTTTAGGTTTTCCCAGACCTATAAAAAGTTCAGGTTTCTTTAAGTAACCTATTGCTGTCACGGATGTGCAGTTTCCTGCTATTAGTACTATTACCAATATAGGTGATTTTCACATAATGTATAATGAATGGTTATCATCTTATAGTCCGTTATAAGAATTGTTTTTTAAATTATACAGATATAAAGAAGTGCAAAAATAATAGTGATAAATAAATACTTTTATGGTGCATTAGAATTATTAATTAAATTGTTATAGTTTGTGACTTGTGCTCCTAATACTTTTTATACTTTTATTTATCAATCAATGAGGTGTAATGGTTTGTGTGTCAGAGTATGGAAAGTGTTGGTGTATACAAATCAATTAATCGTTCATACAATAATTAGTGTTTGAATTATACTCTATGAGTAAACGTATATTCAACTACAATTACAGGTTGTTAAATTTTCTAAAAAATATATACTAGGGCAAATACCGGTTTTGGGGTTAGGGGGCAATGTCCCTTTATATACCAATTTTAGTAAAAAAGAAATGATTTCATGCATAAACGTAGCTTGCCCCCAAGGTTCTTTTCTTCTACTCCACTGTGCGCAATTACCTACAATTTTAAGTTTAAAGAATTTTAATTGATAGATAATTTAAGGAAAAAAAATTAAATTATTGCAAATTTACATGGTCTTTCTGCCTGTACTATTAATTATGTTGTAAGATACTGTTGCAATGGCCTCTTTATCCAGCCAGCTTATTTTTAATAATAATTAATATATTTAAAAATATTTACCTATACTGGGTCCGCCAACGAAGCGGGGACGGAAATTTAAATCATTATCGAGGAACTAAACCAGCAAGAGATATGGACCTAAAAGCGGCATATTTTAAAAATATTTTACATTATGCAGGGTGGCTCAAAAAAGGGTGGCGGACTAAACTTGCATTTTTTAAATGGAACACCCTATATATTAGATAGTTTTCTAATTCCCTATACAATTCCACGTATATTTTGTATAAAATGTCATACGTCTAAATTCAATTGTTTTTGAGTAATTGACGTTTAAAATATGGCATTTTTTGACTTTGATAGGCTGTAACATTGGAACGGTTCATCTTAGAGAAAAATGGTTTTCACCTCCCCATCTTAGTTTTTCATTCTCTATCCAAAGAAACCAACCTCCGATTTACTATGTTAAACCGTTAAAACCGTTTTTTAGTTTAACATGGTAAATCGGAGGTTGGTTTCCTTGGATAGAGAATGAAAAACTAAGATAGGGAGGTGAAAACCATTTTTCTCTAAAATGCGCCGTTCCAATGCTACAGTCTCTCAAAGTCTGAAAACGTCATATTTTCAACGTCAATATCTCGAAAACAATTGAATTTCGACATATGACATTTTATACAAAATATACGTGGAATTGTATAGGGAATTAGAAAATAATATAATATATATGGTGTTCCATTTAAAAAATGCAAGTTTAGTCCGCCACACTTTTTTGAGCCACCCTGTATAATGTAAAATATTTTTAAAATATGCCGCTTTTAAGTCGATACCTTATGCTGGTTTAGTATTTTTGATAAGCTCCTCGATAATGATTTAATCATCCATCCCTGCCACGTTTGCGGACCCGGTATATAAAAGCAACGACATATTTCTTAAAAAAACAAAACAAGTCTTAATATAATAATAATATTAGACAAGCACATACATACCAGGGTCGGCGCTAAAGCAGGGTAAACGGGGTAACTGCCCCGGGAGCCAAAATGTAGGGACATAAATATCGTGAAAGAACAAAAAACTAGTACAAAATAAATATAATGCAAAGAGTAAACCCGGTTTTACAGATCAAGCGAAAGTTGGTAATTTTGGACTGTCAAAGTGGGATGAATGTAATTTTGTAAATGTCAGTATTTTAAAAACAATTGGATTTAGACATGGTCCAAAATTATTGTCAGTGCCTTATCGATTTCAATTCGAGAGCAGTGGGTTATATGAAGTCAGAGAAAAAAAATTAATGAAAATAAATATTCTGATCTATTAGAGTTTCAAAAATACACTGGAATGGTTTCCTCTAACTTCGTGCAACCCGCTGCACTCTACATAAAAGCGATAAATCACTGACAGTAAATTTCGACTTAGGGTATCTATAAAATAAGTGTAGAATTCTTAGTACAATTCAAAAATGTTATTCCATTTAAAAAAATACAAGTTTTGTTCGTCACACTTTTTTGAGCCTTTGTGTCCTTTAATTCTAGGCCTCTACTGTATTAGTATTTTTAATGGATTCTTCCGTTTCATTTGCGGGTATAACCACTCCATTGAGACAACCCGGGGGAGGGGTTAGGTTAAGTATTAGAGGGCGTAATTCTGTATGCCTGCTCTGGGCGCTAAAATACCTAGCGCCCGCCCTGAAAACACGTTGGTTGGCTTAGTTAGTTTATGTTAATTCTGAAATTCCTCCATAATAAGATTTTAGCACATCGTTATTAAAATATTGTTAAATAATCTAAAAAATACAACATTGTGTTAACATGTTAGTTTTATACCAACAAACTAAATTCAAAGTTTTCCGAATAATATTTTTTATAAATTGATTTACCGGTTTATTTAACTTTTGACCCAGATTGGTATATAATAAATTGTATAATTTCAATGGCTACATTAAATGGAACAAATCTGTAACACAGTTTATACATGTAAGTTTTTTTTTCTGGTACATTTTGGTTCGGAAGAGTTAAAATTAAACAATTACTGACTTAATTTTCTGCAGTATATTAAACATTTTGTGATGTAGTTTGTTTTATGCTGTTGTATTTTCGCGATATACAGCGTGATCAGTTAAGGGTACATAGGGGCCATATCTCGGAAACTACTGAGCATAGAAATTCAGGAAAAAAATGATAACTAAAGTGGCCATGAGAAAATCTTGGAAATAATTTTTAAGTTCCGCATTTTGCCACAAGAGGGCGTAATTAAGAAGTAAATTTTAAAATTTTACATATCTCCGAAAATCCCACATTAAGGTATATCTTTGATAACACCAGTAACATAATTATACCATATGATTTATTTTTTTACAGTAAAATCAAAAAATATGTTATCATTACAAATTGCGCCCTCTAACATTTTTTTTAGACCTATTATGGACAACTAAATACGATTGATGAAAGTGCATACATTTCTTTTCCAACCAGTCTTTAGTTTGCTAAAATCGGATAAGTCGTTTATAAGTTTCAGCAATTTAAATGATTACACTTTCAACAGCTCCCCCCCCTCTTATTAAAGTTGGTACGCCAATGAGCGTAAGACCAAAATGATGGATAATTATCCAAGCTTTTTAATGTGGGATTTTCGGAGATATGTAAAATTTTAAAATTTATTTCTCAATTACGCCCTCTTGCGGCAAAATGCGGAACTTCAAAATTATTTCCAAGATTTTCTCATGGCCACTTTAGTTATCATTTTTTTTTCCTGAATTTCTATGCCCAGTAGATTCCTAGATATGGCCGCTCCGTACCCTTAACTGATCACGCTGTATATTGGTTTTTAGGTTATTCTATTTTATGGAAAAGTGATCACTATCTTTTATAATAATATGGCCAGCAAGAACGTGTCTAAAGTGTGCTAATAATATTTCAAAAAAAGCGTTTTGAAAAATTTATCATTACTAATTTATCAGTCCAAAGTGCTATTTTTAATTGAGAGGGTTTCAAGTATCGAGTTTCAAACACCACCGGGTTCAATACTAATCTTAACTTTTTTGACGTCATATTTGTATACTTTTACTGTAAGCCTTGAGCCAAAGAGAAGACTTTTTGGATGATAGTGACAACTGTCATTACATGATATTATGTATGTATACAGGGTGTGTCAGTAAGGTGTCGGGCTTTAATAGCACCTAAACTATCAAAGATAGGGAAAAAAGTGTAATACAAAAGTTAAATGGTTTGTTAGGATGCATAACCTAAAAATATTTTAAAATCTACAGGGTGGTCCTAAAAAGTGGTACTGATTAATAAAAAAGAAAATTAAATGGGACACCCAGTATAATTTTCCAGAATATGATTCAATAGAATAAGGACTTTGCAACCATTTTAAAATTTTCGAACTAAAATGCAACGTTGCCAAATAATTAATTTTTTTCCGAAATTTTAGTAATTTTAAGGGTATCGTAAAAAAATCATAGTAACCTGTGGATTACCCCTAGGCAAATATAATTTACATTGTGGGTACTTTAAGGTACGATATATTGATCGATAACAATGTTTTTTAAATCTCTTATACAGAGCGTTCGGTATAAGTTGGACAATTCGACAGTTTTAAAAATGCTTTATTTCAATTTTTTTAAATGGGACCCCACTAATTTTTTTAGGCAAAAAGATATATCTTTCGAAAACCTTACTTTTTTGTTGAACATGTCATATATCTAAATATCATAGTTTTTGAAATATTTTAGGATTTGTCTTAACTTAGGGTAAAAAAGAAAAGTTCTAATTGAACAATTTAGTCAAGATTGCTTTGGAACAAAAAATAAATAATTTTCTTTGTCACAGCTGTCATTGCAAAATTATTTCGCCAACATTTTGTGCTTAATTACTGTTTAAATTTTAGTTTCCTGAACTAACTTTATCATAACTCATAATTTTCTATTTCGATAAAGTTAGTTCGGGACACTAAATTTTAAACAAAAATGTTAGCGAAATAATTTTGCAATGACAGCTGTGATAAACAAAATTATTTATTTTTTGTTCCAAAGCAATTATGACTAAATAGTTTAATTAGAACTTTCCTTTTTTACCCTGATTTAAGACAAATCCTAAATATTTCAAAAATTATAATATTTAGATATATGACATGTTTAACAAAAAAGTAAGGTTTTCGAAAGATAAATTCTTTTGCCTAAAAAAATTAGGGGGGTCCCATTTAAAAAAATTGAAATAAAGCATTTTTAAAACTATCGAGTTGTCCAACTTGTAATGAACGCTCTGTATAAGAGATTTAAAAAACATTATTATAAATCAATATATCGTACCTTAAAGTACTTACAACGTAAATTATATTTGCATAGGGTTAATCCACAGGTTGCTATGATTTTTTAACAATACCCTTAAAATTACTAGAATTTCGGAAAAAAATTAATTACTTGGCAACGTTGCATTTCACTTCAAACATTTCAATAGGGTTGCAAAGTCCTTATTCTATTGAATCATATTCAGGAAAATTATACTGGGTGTCCCATTTAATTTTCTTTTTTATTATTCAGTACCACTTTTTAGGACCACCCTGTAGATTTTAAAATATTTTTAGGTTATGCATCCTAACAAACCATTTAACTTTTATATTACACTTTTTTTCCTATCTTTGATAGTATAGGTGCTATCAAAGCCCGACACCTTATTGACACACCCTGTATAAGTATTTAAGTATTTAATTTAAGAGCTTTCCATACCAGCGTGAAAAACGCGGCATCGTTTGATGGATCTGACGAAATGACAGGAAGTTTTTATTTGTTTTTTTATTTATTTTAAAGTTTCAATTATAAAGGTTCAAACTATATCATTCGCCATGCAGAACATAAAATTAGAAATATTGCGACTATTATTATTATTATTATTATTATTATTATTATTATTATTATTATTTCTTATTTTCCATTAAAATTTAAAAAGTTGCCCCTTAAACATCTTAAAACTCTCCACTGACGCTGCGCCACTTAATTCTCGTAAAATTAGTTTTTATAATATTTTGTATGTATGTGTAAAAAAAAAAATTATTGCCATCGGCAGATACAGGTAGAATATGCGCGATGTGGTGTAAATACACTATTTTTTCATGATGACTCATCGACTACTGTTTGCCCTTAAACTAAAATTGACAAATTCTATAAAATATTATTTTTAGATTTAGGAAGGTTTAATTTCTGGCACACATTAAACTGCCGTGCCATTTTGGCACAATATACAATATATTTAATTAAAATATATTATTTCCAAATAAAGCTACTCTATATAAAAAGCTCTTTACTACTTAGACTTTATATAATGCACGCTGCAAATAATCTACTTGTCTGACACTACAAAGGGTACGCAACCATTAGTTTGCAAAAATAATTAGCTGTGTATATAAGGCATTAAAATAAACAACATTTTCAAATACTTTTTTTTAACTAAAAAATAAAGTACTTACATTCATTTATTACACTATGAATCAAATACGGTCCTGCCTAACTTAATAACCTTGAAGCAGGAGCCGCACATTAATAACACTCACCGTAAATTAGCACCATATCTACTAGTTCATATTGTTTTCAAATTTTACTATTTTCACTTTTCAGTTTAAAATAAACTTGCTTCAAAAAAACACATCGCAGTGAATTGCCAAATAACTGACCACCCACCCGTAAATTGAATGACTAATAAGACAAACAACATAAAGTTTAGCAAGCTACGTTTTTGATGACCAGTCCCGCACTTAGATTTTTTACTTCTGTATCTCGCCCATTTTTAAGTATTTTGAAAAAAGGTATTGGAGAACGTTGTTGATTTTAATGCCTTCTATACACAGCTAAAAAAGACGTATCAAGTTAGGAATCACCCTGTATACTTAGTGTCTATTGGCAACATAGTATTGCGATCACAACCTTTTCAGTACTACGGAGCTGTTCGACTGTGTTTCCATAAATTTTCCAAGAACGCGTATGTCAGTTTCACTCTTAGTTTCCAATTATTTTATGTAATCTCTTAATATAAATCCATAATGTCAATCGTGAACTGAGCTAAAACACGGCCGAGCGGAGTGCTTCGATCTCTATTGGGGAGTTTTCGTATAACACTCTTTGAAATATTTGCATTTTTTTGAAGGATAATCATTCTTATTTGTTTTGAAAAATACATTAATTAGGTGAGTTAAATTTGTAGCTGGGTCCTTTACCAAATGATCTTATGGACAAGTCGCGCCTTATACAGTGTCAGAGAACAGCGTTTTGGAAAAGTCACCTAATTTATTAATGCGCTGTATAATTTGGAGGTTTCAAATTTTAAATATCGACCTACTGACGTAAATTAACGGCGGTTACTATCTCTCATGTAGATAATTCATTTGATTATTTGATTCCAGTAAAGTTGAGACTAACTGGAGTGACGCCGAGGAGGAAGAGAAGACGACAATTCCATCGGAAATGGATTTTGATGACATGTTGGAAGAGCTTGGGGAGTTAGGGAGATTTCAAATATTTACTTACATATTGGTCTGCATCCCAGTTCTTTTTGGAGCTGCTAATAGTCTGAGTTATGTGTTTACGGCAGGAGTTCCTAATTACAGGTATTATAATACAGTGTAGCTTTGTGCGTCGCATCTCCTTTCTATAGCTCTTTTATTAATTATTATTAAATTAGAATGTTGACATTATGCAGATTTTACCTGTATATTAGTGCGCGTTTATTTCAAGAAAAAGCCCTCAAAAAGCGAAACATAGGGTAAGGTTGCCTATATCGTACCAGTTTTTGGTTTTAATTTTTTTTCTTATAAACTGATAAATGAAATGTATATTTTTTGGTTTAAAACAATAGATCGGTCTATTGGACACCTAACTGCAATTTTTAAAATATTATTTTTTATTTAATTTATAAAAAACAGCTGTTTTTGTAAGGAATAGCAAATGGTACGATTTAAGAAACTGGTGTCCTAAATCGTACTAGTGGGTTCCTAAATCGTACCACAAGGGGTATATTAAATAAAAATGAGTACAGTTTGTTGTAAAGACAACAAATTACACAAAATACTTTTGTTTACAAAAAAAAACCTTAAAAAAATCTATCACACCTTTGAAAATAATTTTAAATGTACCTACAAACAAAAGTCGCACACGTAGTCCTTATTAAGACGTGTCACGTTGGAACAATATTCATGTGCGTGTGTGGTACGATTTAGGAAACTTTCAATCAAAATAATAAATAATACAATTCTAACCCCAATATAGATCTAAAATTAAATTCAATTTTTGCAAAATTACAAGAACTTCCCAGGCTATGCTACTAAAAAAAAATATCTGTATAAATACTACTCACTAATGAGATAATAGCCTTGCAAAAAATCAACAAAATTAACATGAAAATAGCCGAATTCTTTTAACTTGCTTTTCCCGCTTAGCGAAAACACAACCGGTGCAAAAAGATTATACTATGCAACTGGCACTAGTTAGACACTACAACAACGTCCGATTGATGTCATATCATTTATCGTCTAATATAAAAACTTGTAGTGGTACGATTTAGGCAACGGTACGATTTTGGCGATTTTCCCCTATAAATGTTAATAAAACATTAAAAAGCTACAAGTGTTTTACTAGAAAATATACCGGACGACACGAGAAAGAGCCTTCAATTTTTTTCGTAATTTTATCAGCAAAGATTTAAAAATATAAGATGGTAATAAGTAGGTATATAAATTGCCATTTTTGAAATGAAGTAAAACTTTAAAATTTTAAATGATAACCCCTATTTTTATTCGATAATTAAATTCCATAGAAAGTTCTCATTTTAATAACATATTATTGCACTTCATCATTTGTTTTAAAAATGGCCGCCTGGATAAATTTTCCTTTCTTTTTAGGCATGTCCATAGTTTTGATAAAACAAGGTAAGTAGTAAAGAGTAGGCCATGAAAACGTTAATATGGCTCATTTTAACCTACTTACGTCCGGTTTCACAAAGAATTTTAATAATAATTATTTAACCGGCTAGTTTGACTGTGATTTAAAGGACTTTGACAGGCATTATATACTTACATTCAAAGGTGCGTAATTAGTAAATTAGAAAGTAAGGTAACCGGGCCAGTATGATTGTGAGAAAATTATTTCTGTCAATGTTACGCCTGTCACAGTCAAACTTGCCCGCTAAATCAATTATTATTAAAATTCTTTGTAAAACCCGAAATTAATATAGTATAAAACTGACTTGGTTGAGAAAAATGTATCCGTTAGGGCTATTTTATTTACAACGTGTTTTCCAAAAAAAAAAACAAAGCGGAATTTCTCCATTTTTTTTAAATGGCAACCCATCTTTGTTTTTATATAATATTATTGTTCATTTGATTTTCTTTCTAACGATGTAACACAAGTTAAATGAATTCATTAGGTAATAGTAGAAATTAACAAGAAACATCATAAATATAATTTCTAGACTCGAATAAGCTATAAGAATTTTAGTCAAGACTAGCCTAATATGCCGTGAAAAACAAAAATATTATTTTTGCATTTATTAGACCAAAATATCAAATGGTCAATTGTTTTCCACGGCACACTTGACGTAACTTCTTATGGCTTATTATTAGCAATTACATTTATTATATTGTTATTAATTACCAAAAAAATAATTATTAACTTGTGATACATCTTTAGCAAGGAAATTAAATGAAGAATTTTATTATAATAAAATAAAGATGGATTGTTGTAAAAATTCAAGAAATTCAGTTTTTTTATTAGGTTGTAAATATATAATAGCCCTAACAGACACATTTTTCTCAAGCAAGTCAATTTTATATCAAAAAGCCGATTGAAATGAAGCTTTTCAACGTTTATGACCTACTCTTTACCACTTACACAGCCCGCAGTAGAGGGGGCAATGCCACTTACCTTGTTCTATTTAAATTTGGAGTAAGGAAAATTTAGAAAAAAAAAGGAAAATTGATCTAAGCGGCAATTTTTAAAACAAATGATAAAGTGTGATATATTATTGACTATTTAACTAGAGTGTTTTACACTGGCAAAATGTCATAGCAACGGACGGTCTTCTACTGGCAAAATTACTACCTGCACCTACCTGGACAAAATTCACATGTGATTTTTGCCGCGGCAAAATTTTAATTTTTGATTGAAAGAAGTTTTGTTACCATGGTTCTGTTAATTATTTAAAATGTCATTGTATTATTTCTTGTTAACAAACGTCAAATTATTTTAGTTCAAAAATGAGTGTTTCTGAAGAAAAAAACAGATTTGGAATACAATCCATTACAGAAATTAAAAAGGCAGTGTCGGAGAATATACCTCCAAATACGCGTATCTCCAAAACTTCCATTTGGCGACAGTTTTCGCAGTTCTTATTGATAAGAGATTATAAGCTTGAAAAGCATACTCCAGCCGAAGAATTAGCAAAAATTATGGAAGATTATGCTTACAACATGAAAAAACTAAATGGAGAGGACTACAAAGAGTCAAGTATCAAAAGCATATGGAATACCACGGGGCAGATGCTACAAGAAAAGTATTATCAAGAATTTAATATAAAAATAGACCCATTTACCGACATTCTTTTTAAATCAGCCCGTTTGGCAAAGGACTTAAAACGAAAACAACTTCAAGGTAACCAAGAAAAAAGAAAAACAAGTTCGAAAGCCCTTACAACACAAGAATTATTGGAAATGATAAAAATTCATGACGAAGACACCCCAGACGGCCTACAGAAAAAAATATTTCACTTATTTTCTTTTGAACTTGCGTGGCGAGGCAACGAAGCAGTGAACTGCAAAGTACATTATTTCCACCAAGAATTAAACCTAAATGAAGAATTTACGGGACGTATCGAATACAATCCCATATTTTCAAAGACTACACAAGGAGGTGCAAAAGCCTTGGCCAGTAGCAAATGGTTGGTAAAAAACAACACTAACAAAGATCTTTGTCCTATTCGTCTATTTTTAAAATTATTTGAAAAAAGAAATACCAATCCAGAAATTACAAGTGACAGGCTCTTTTTGACAGTTCATCCAAATTGGACAAAAGGAATTTGGTACAAAAACATGCCTATTGGAATAAACAGCATGTCGAAATGGACCAAAATCTCAGCAGAAAAAATCGGCGTAAATACCAAAATATTTAAAGTAACAAACCATTCACATCGCTCTTCCACTATTTCTGCCCTTGCAAAAAATGGCGTTGGTGAGCAAGAAATTATCAAATTAACAGGACATTCCCACGCCAATTCTTTGAAGCCTTATTTGCAGTTAGACTCTGAACATCATTTAAAATTAATTGCAAACTTAAGAGAAAAAGCACCAGATCAAGTAATATCATCAAATCAAAATCAATCAAATAATGCACAAACGTTTAATTATCACAACTGTAACTTTTACATCAATAAATAAGTAATTTTTTTGTTTTATTCTTAAATAAAAGTTTTCTAATTTTATTGTTCTTTGTCTTTTTTCTAGTTAAATAGTCATGTCGAATACCACTCGAGAAAAAATTGTGTAAGCAAAATTGTTCTCAAGGATTTATTTAAGTTTGTTGCTTTTAAGCAATTTCGCTCATGACATTTTCGACAAAATCACTCGCCTGACGGCTCGTGATTTTGTCAAAAATGTCATTTGCGAAATTGCCAAGCAACAAACTTTCATACCTTTCGAAAATTTTGCCGACAAAATTTTATCTCTTGTGATATTATATATGAAAAGAGAATCTTTCATAGAATTTAAGCATTGAATAAAAATGGGGAGGGGGGGGGGGGGTTCTATTTAAAATTTAAAAGTTGACTTTTTTCCGGTTAAATCGGAAATAGATTTGAAGGTTTGAATTGGCCGAAAAATGGTAAATTACACCATTATTAAATCTTTAAATTTTTAAATCTTTACTTTATTACGGAAAACTTTTTTGTGTCACCCGGTATTTAATATAAAAAATAAACTATTTATTTTGGTACCAAGCGTTATTTTTATCGTTTTTGTATAAAGTTTATAGAACTTGTATACCATACCTTTTAGACCCAAAAATCTAAAAAAAAATTAAAGAACTTTCTTTTTAAAGTTTTCAATTTTAGATGTTACGTTCCGGAATGCGAGCATCCGCAAGACACTTCCTACAAAGTTCCCTGGATAAGCTGGGCTATCCCGCAGGATAGCGATACTGGCCAAGTTATCGGATTTAGTACGGACTCGTGCGACAGATTCGCAATAAATCAGACCGCATGGAACTTGAGCAGCGAAACTTGCACCAAAGATATATTCGATCAGAGTCGCATTGTTAAGTGCTCTGAATGGATTTTCGACGATGTTGAGAATACTATTGTCAATGAGGTAAGCTTGGCTCAAGTAATTTAACTACATGCCAACAGTGGCGGCTCGTCAGGTGAAGTAGGTGAAGGGACTTTCACCAAAAAAAAAATCGACAGTATTAAATATTAATGTAACAATACAGCTTTCATTTTAGCCCTTAAAAAATAATAATGTTCGAATTAATAACATTAATTTAATCCGAATGTAGCTATGCATAATAGGACCACAGTTCACTCCGATGGAAAATAATTATAAACACTCGTGCATTTTGGCGCACCCCAGCGACCGCGCTCTAAACAAGTGAAGACCCAACGCCCAACAAGGCTTTGATATTCACCGTTGCTATGGTTACGTGACGTCAGTCACGCAAACAGCATGTAGCAATTTGCAGATGGTAATGAAGGGCAATTTAAAAATAGATCAGTCGTATGCACCATTGTTTTAACATTGGTTGGTCTAACCTTAAGGTATTTATTTTGAGGCTTCGTGAAAACTTACGGTTATAGATATCGTTTTTACGTGATTTACTGTGTGATTAACAAGTTTTGATTTGATTTTTCAGTTAATTCAGTAGTGAACATACCTACTTGGTTGTGTGTTTTAAAAATGAACCCAATTAGTAACATAGTTTGTATTTTATTAAAACTCCATTCAGTCGTTGGACAGATAAGGATAAGAGAGACGTTTTGTTACACGGGTTTTTTGTCAATATTTGTTTAAGTACCCGCACTATACCTAGCTCTTCACCATTTTTTCAGACCGCGAGCCGTCACTGCATGCCATAAACTACTTAAGAGTGCAGTGGCAATCAGTTAAAGATTGTATGCCATATATGTGCCTATTGGATGGGGTTTGTCTCTGAATTCCAGAGACTTGTTACACGCAAAAAATGTTGAGCTAGTCAACGTAACTAAATAGTCCACAATTACTAATAAAGATTTTTTTGGTCAGATCCATCTCTGGACGCGTAGAGTAAGATCATACGAAATAAAGGAAGAACTCTAAACTGCTGAGGCAGTATTTCCACAATTAGTTATTTATATTATAGCTAGGTAGATGCTTTTGATCATACATTAAGCTTAATTTTTTTAGTGGAACCTAACTTGTACAGAAAATCAATGGAAATTATCTATGGTTGGCAGCTGTCATTTTGCTGGTATTATTGTTGGATCTGCAGTATTTGGAGTTTTAGCAGATAGGTAAATACGTTATTATATATTGCTCCTTCGGCCCGGTATACAGGGTGTTTCATGGTGGATGGAACGTTAGACGTTTATGGAAAACGGGTGATACTTTCCACTTTGTTTACCACCATACCCTGATAGCTAATCTATGATAATCATTTAGAGTTTTGACTATGTTTTGTCTAAACTTTTATGTAAAATATATAAACTGTTTTAGGTTTGGAAGAAAATCTAATTTTATAATTTGTATTTTACTGATGACAGTCTCTGGTGTGCTTCAAGTCTTTTCTCCTGAATATATTACCTTTGCAGTATTAGTATTTATTAATGCCTGCGGTACTGCTGGAGTGTACCCTTTAGCTTTTATATTAGGTAAGTAAAGATACCTAATTTTACACCTACCTATACCCAGGGCCGGCGCAAGGTTTTAAGGGACCCGGCATGGCCTCGCGGGGCTCTGTGCCTGTGCAGCATGCCTGGCGGATTAGGTTGAACTGCGAAATACAAAATAATCATCATCTCCCAATCCACATCATTCACACCGGTAACCAGGCCGGATGAGATCGAATATCTCGTTGGGTGCGGAAGAAGGTACACACTCCCCAATCGGTTTAAACTTGTTTGTGTTTTCTTTCAGTTTTTTCTAAAATGAATTAGTTTCTTATCGTATAATGCGCATTTTTATTAAATTTTTCGTCAAAAAACAGACAGCTCCATATTGAAAAAATGCCGTTTAACAAAAAATATGCATATTTTCAAGTATTGTTATTTAAATAATGGTATCCGGTAACGTTTCCCATAATAAAAAAAGGTCAAACTTAAACATTTTTTTTTGCAAAAAAAAGTTTTTTGTTAATACTGTGAAATTTAAAAAAATGGAAATAACCGGTTTTTGCACCAAGCCCTTCAATTGTTTGTCTGGATTCCGAGAAAATCACGTTTGAAATATCGTTTAGCGGGATTTTGTTGGTTGTCACAATGTCACTATTAAATAGCGAAAATACTTTAACTCTTCATAGAAGTTTAGTCTGTTAATATCCACGTTTTCACCGCCTTCGTAAACCTTACGCCAAGGAGCGCGGGCCCCTAATAAAAGCGGGGCATCTTTCATACGTGCCTAGCGCCGGCTCTGCCTATACCTACTATTAGACTGTAGATTTTTTCTAGGTGGGTTGGTTCTACCTAGATCCACTTTTTAAATTTTTTTTTGAAAAGTTTTTCGAGAAGAACTACCTTTTAATAGTTCACAATTGTGGTGGATTGGAGAAATTAAAAATAAAGTCTTGGGAAGTGCTACAAAAAAAAGAAATAAAAATATAAAATTGTTACTGTGGTAGTGTTAACGTTTAACCAAGTTATTTCTAGATTTTCTAGATGGGTTTTGTTTGGGTAACCCACATACATACACTATATTGCCAATACAAGCAGCCGTACGAAGCAAGAATACACCCATCGTGCGATTTAAAATAACCTGAGTTGGGGGCCGTGGCGCTTGTGCAGTAGGGAAAAAAATTGAATTCTTATTAGTCGCCATCTTTTGTTTCGTTCATTTGTGTGTTGTTATAATTTCCAAGTTTTGGGTGTTAATATTTATGAAACTTTACTTTAGACATTTTTTTTTGTTAGTTTGTAAGTTATAGTCGTTTCCATCTTTTTTACGTTGTATTCGTTCGGATGTTCCGTGTGTGATTGTGGATATTATTTTTAAGTTTTGGATGCGAATTTAGGTATAAAACTTTACCAGAAACTTTGTTATTGTTAGCGACTTGTGTCTCAAGATGGGTAGAAAAAAGTGCATGATCCTTTCTTGCACGAATCGCGGTTCAATACCAAGAATAAGGTATTTCAGGTATGTAAAATATTGGTTACTTAGTTTTATATGACTATAAATTGTACACTGTACACACCCAAACTAAACGGGTGAATTTAAATAAAAGCTTGTAAATATATTTTGAAAGTCGGCTCTGTTAAATGTTTACATCAATAAGCAAATTTCCGAGCTGCGCAAACTCAACGGCCCCTGATTATCTGCTTACAGTGGTGGCATCATTGAGTTATGGTATTAGTAATATAGTGCATGTATATATGTGGGGTAACCCAAGTTGATAAGTAAACTCATGTTTGTATAGTCCGCCCAGCGGTAATTGGACTCTGAAGCAAAAATATTTTGTTTGTTTTTTAGAATGTCCAATTAAATTTTATTTTGGTTTTTAGTTTAATTTGTTGCTAGAGTCGAGTTCTTCGCAGACATATATCAGTTATTTTGTTAATGTGATATAACGCCAAGTTATTTGCATTTAAATCTGCCATCGATGTGTCAATTACCGCTGGGCGGACTATATCTAGTGATTTATAGTATAATAATAAAATTATAAAAACTTTCATTCACACAACTAATTTAACTTACCTAAAAATTAAAAAGGTTTAAAAGTTATATTTCACGTTAAGGTAACTACAATAACATGACTCTAATAGTCTTTTGCTCAGCTAGTGGCAGCACATAGTACTAAATACAAATAATAATAAAAATATATTTTTTCTAATAAATCTGACTTGAAAAACTGATTGCTTATTTTAATTGTAGGTGTGGAAATGGTAGGAAAAAGTAAACGAGAAATTACTGGCATAGTTCTAAATTACTTTTATGCAGTTGGTGAAGCCTTGGTGGCTTTGTTCGCTTGGTTAGCTAAAGATTGGAAGATTTTGCAAGTAATAGTATCTGCTCCATCTATTGTTTTTATAGCATATTACTGGTAAGTGCAACTATATTTAAAATTTCACGTTTTTAAAGGAACGCGGTGTATGCCATTTAAAAAAATACAAAGAATAAATACATGAAAAAACTACTCAGAACATATCTTTGTCAATTAAAAAAAAACACATAAGTATAGGTACCCAATAGTTTTCAAATCACATATATAATCTAGAGATTTTGTGTCCATGGAGTTAAGACTTATGTGGATGCGAAATGCAAGCAGAGCTGGGCAAATTACTTTAAAAAAGAAATTATTATACTACTTTTTAAACTTTTCAGAAAAAGTAATTTAATTATTTTACATTGTCTTTAAATATAACGTAGTTTCAGTAATCTGAAACTAATGTTAACTTAACTGTAGGATAAAACAGTTTAGTTTTTATAATATTAATGATCTAAGTAGGTATTACAGTGTGTCCAAAAAAGTATGCAAATATATGTAAAAGTTTTTTATTATATTTTATTATTTTATTTATTCAGAAAATTTTATTCTTGATAAAAGTTGGTGCATGCCTTGAAACTATAAATGCATATTTCACATTTCACCTGCGGCTAATAGTAAGGGAGCCACGGTATGGCAGCTCAGTGGTAGAGCTGTCGCATTCGGCCGCAGGTGACCCGGGTTCGATCCCCGGGACGGGTGTACGCTTAATAAAAAAAGTATACCCAAGATTTTAGAGGTAAGAATGCAGTATGACACTGGTTGACTCCCGAATACGACCCATTGAGGGCGGATAATCCTGCCTTTAGGGGACTGACGGATAAACCAGTGCATACGCGTGGTTCGGATCCCACGTAAAAAACTGTAGGTCCCGTCTGGCTGACATTACCCCGACGTTAAGCAAAAGGGATACAATAAGCCATTTTGCTGCAGTATACTGACAACAGGTCAACCCTCCTTGAACCAAGGGAGCAAATGCCATTTTTTCGAAATTGCATTAAGAGTACCTTAGTTATTAGAAATACAGCAAAATTTTATATGGAAATGTTATTGTAAATAAAAAACATAGCCCAAATACGAAATTTGAGTTAGCAATTAATATATTTATCAAATAACTTAAACGTGGGTTTATAAGAAAAATGCATTAAGTAGTTGCAAACTTTTAAAAACTTTTCAATGAACCGGATCGGTTTCGATATAAGCGTGTTGCACGCCTACTTAAACACATTTTTGCCAACTTCTGTTCGAAACTAAATTATAATAAAATTCAATCCTATTCATAGTACTGGAAATAACTACTAATTTATTTGTCATTATAAATAAATAAATAATTACGAAATTTGAGTATTTGTCTCAATTTTTAATAAGAAAATAATCATATTATTTTCAGAATGATGTTGAAGAATGTATCAGTCATTAACTGCTAACTAATGCTCTGTATGTTCGCCATTTTTCTCAACACATTTTGTTGTTTGTTTACTGAAATGATCAATAACTCTTCTTAACGTTTCGGGAGAAATTGAAGAAACACGAACACGAATCTCATTTTCTAAATGATCTAAATCACGAAAAGGTATTTTTTTTGTAAACAGTTTCTTTTAGATATCCCCAAAGAAAAAAATCCAGAGGTGACAAATCTGGAGATCTTGGTGGCCACTGATATTCGGAATACCTTCCAATCCATTTACCATTAAATTCTCTATCCAAGTAATCTGTAACCATCCGAGCACTATGAGCTGGTGCTCCATCCGGTTGGAACCACATATTGCATCTAACATTTAAAGGCAACTCGTCTAGTTCATTAGAGAGTTCGTTTTGTAGAAATTGGATGTAACGTTCAGAATTAAGATTTTCCCGAAAGAAGAAAGGGCCCACTATCTTATTATTTAAAATGCCACACCATACATTAGTTTTTGCTGAATATTGGCTTTTACACTCTATTACGAAATGTGGATTAGCATCTGCCCACCATCGACAGTTCTGCATTGAAACTACACCATTTGTGTTGAAAATAGCTTCGTCAGAAAACAATATATTTCGGTGAAATTGACGATTGCTCTCTATTTCTCCTTGTACCCAAAATGAAAAATAAAGTCTACTGTCATAATCGCGTTTTAGAATTTGATTAACAAATACGGGTTTGTATGCATGATACTTATATTCTTTAAGTATGCTATTTACTGTGGACTTTTTACATTCTGTGTCTACATCGACTGACCCTAAAGATTTCCTATAAAAGTTTGTAAAACTTGAAGTTCATTCTCCTCACTTCTAACCCATTTGGTATGCTTTTTCTTGTAATTAAATTCAAATGAGCCCGTTTCTTTGAAGACGTTATAAATTCGAGAAACTGTAGTATAATGTATGTTCTTTTCAGAGTGTCTTTCAATGAAGATAGATGCTGCTTTTCTAAACGATTTATATTTATCCCCAACAATAAGAACTAATTCTGCCCTTTCTTGTAAAGTTAGTTTTTCCGCCATAATTTTTAACAATAATTAAAAAAGCAAGTTGACAAAATAAGCCGTATATGTGACAAGTATGTTGCTATTTATTTTTAATTCAATTGTCTTCACCGCCTACTCTTTAAAAGGGCAAAATACCTATTTTATATGCATTTTTTTAAAGTAGGGTTTTGAACTTTAGCGTACTGGGTGAAAATGACAAATAAATTAGTAGTTATTTCCAGTACTATGAATAGGGTTGAAGTTTATTATAATTTAGTTTCGAACAGAAGTTGGCTAAAAAGTGTTTAAGTAGGCGTGCAACACGCTTATATCTAAACCGACCCGGTTCATTGAAAAGTTTTTAAAAGTTTGCAACTACTTAATGCATTTTTATTATAAACCCACGTTTAAGTTATTTGATAAATATATTACAATTGCTTAAACGAAAAATCGACCAGAGGCGTACCGTTTAGGGGAAATTAGAGATTAGAAAAAAAAATTGAGACACGTAACTCTTATTTCGTATTTGGGCTATGTTTTTAATTTGCAATACCATTTCCATATAAAATGTTGTTGTATTTCTAATAACTAAGGTACTTTACTCTTAATGCAATTTCGAAAAAATGGCATTTGCTCCCTTACTATTAGTCGCAGGTAAAATGTGAAATATGCATTTATAGTTTCAAGGTATGCGCCAACTTTTATCAGGAATAAAATTTTCTGAGAAATCGGTAATAAAAAACGTTTCCATATGTTGCATACTTTTTTGGACACACTGATATAACAACATTTACAACAAAGCTTATTTAATCAAAGTCAGTATCTAATTCGATTTTTATATCTTCTTGATGAAATTTTCTCTAAATAAATATTTTTCATCTTTAAACAAAGTTGGTCTTTTTTATTTATTTATAAGTTAAACAACATTTTTTTAAATTTTGTTTGATATCTAATTTAAATCTAAAAAAAGCCGCTACAAATATACTCTTTCTTGTAAATCACAACTGCATTTGATTAGAGTCAAAAAGTCTCTATTTTTGCGAGTTATCGCTACTGCCAGTCTTAATAACGGATCTCACGCAAAATTGTCAACAGCTTATTCTACAACTTCATTCCTTATAGTGTTGAAATGGCTGTAATTAATTCCTTTATATGACAGATGACAGAAATCACATATTACATTACATTTTTAATGAATTATAATTCGATTTTTTGAAGAAATTGAACCAGAAATGCATTACATTTTGTAACAATTACTATCCAGCTCTGACTGCAATGTGCTAAAATTTTAAAAAACTTAACCAAAGATGAAGAAACGTTTTAAAAATGGCATCTTCTATTAAATGGGGTAATTTTACCCAAACAGGCATTTTTTTAAAGAAAACTTTTGTAGATTTAGTTTTTGTTCAATAACATTGCAATAGCATTTTAAAAGTATAGTTGAGGGTTTAGTAGGATGTTTAATTAAACAAATATTTTTGTTGTATTGTTGTAAATAAGGATAAATTAACTTGTAATTTTTTAGGCTAATACCAGAATCTGTAAGGTGGTTAATGGCAAACTCAAAGAAACAAAAGGCGAAATCAGTGGTTTTAAAAGTAGCAAAGGTTAATAAAGTAAAACTATCAGACGCGCTGTTAAATTCGTTTGTGGAAAATACTCCTTTAAAAGTAGGTTTAATAATTGATACACCTAATCATCCTAATAGGGCAAAAAATATCAAGGATAAAATTATTATAACTAGAAAATTAAGGCTAATTATTATTAATAATAAACAACTCGGAAATACTAGTTTATGTTTGGTCGAAAACGTATTTAAAATTGGGCAAGCTACGCAAATAGTAACTTTTAAAAAAAATTTATTGCATGCATATACAGGATGTTACAAATTTGACGCTCACCATTAAGATCACGTAAACTGTAAGAGATAAGGCGAAATTTAAATTGGGTTGAATAATATAGAGGTGATTAACAAGCAACAAATTTGAAAAATTCCGAATAGGTACTCTCGAAGGTATTCGGAAAAAACATTATCGTTTTTTGTAGGTTTAAACTTCTATTTTTTTAAATGTTATATTGTGGGGAAGGGGACTTTAATAAAACACTTTCTACTGTTTACTAATTTCCAACGTTTCGGTTTTTATTAAAACCTTTATCAAGGGCTAAAAAAGAACGACACTATTTTAGTACAAAACAAACAAAAAACAAAAATGCAGTTAGCAAAACCAGCAGTCATAGACTTCTTAAAAATACCTTACTACTAAGTAGGTACTCACTCTAGGCTAAATGTTTTTGTTTTTAATAAATATAGATGTAGGTATTCTATAACATACCTAATACTTTAGACACCATTTACCAATTCACAATGCAATTTCTATTAAACCTTCACGTTCTTAAAAAAAAATTCTCAACCTTTCAACACTAATTTTCATATTTTATGTGTATCCTCTGAGAACAATCCATGTAACTTCTAGGAACCATACCCTAAGAAGTCTCGGAATATTATAGATCATGTCATATGTATACATGGTTTTTCACATACCTACCTACTACGTTAACAGATGTCGTTATACACATACACATAATATAGCACGACAACTGATAGTAGGGTAAGGTTGTCTAAATCGTGCCACTTTTTGGTTTTAATTTTTTTTTTTTAATAAACTGATATATGAAATATATATTTTTTGGTTTAAAACAATAGATCGGTCTATTGGACACCTAACTGCAATTTTTAAAATATTATTTTTTATTTAATTTTTTAAAAACAGCTGTTTTTGTAAGAAATGGCAAATGGTACGATTTAAGAAACTGGTTACCTAAATCGTACTTTTTTATTTTTTTACGAGGATTAGGAATCTTCAAAAGACCTAAAGGCGAGATGGATCTTATGTGCCTGCAGAGTGTCGGATTCATGCCCTTATGCAAGGCATGCCTACCGACTAAACCCTTCCCTCTATGGACCAGGTAGGTATCCTTCTTGGAACTGCTGTTGGCATTACTTCAAGGAGGTGGTAAGTTATGTTGGTGTTCGTCTATCTATGTCTGTTCTTTTTCATCTGCGATCTTCTCAGTTAATATGTCTCTAGCGGTTCTTACAACTTCTTCCCACGTATTCTTGTTTGCTAGCATTTCTCTGACTAAGTTATCTGGTGTTAAGCGAATCCCTGTAACATTTTTAAGTCTTGTTTGTTGTTCTACCCATCTAATGCACTCGAAGAAGGTGTGTTCGGCAGTATCAATGGACCCGCAGTATCGGCATTCATCAGTCTCTTTTAATCCCAGCCTGTGAAGATATGCATTGAATTTGCCATGTCCGGTAAGTATTTGCGTCAAGTGATAGCTGACTTCTCCGTGCTCTCTCTGTGTCCATGGTCTAATGTTCGTGATTAGTCTTTTGGTCCAGTGTGCTGTTCCGTCTTCTGAATTCCACACTTGTTGCCATTGGTCCAACATACGCTCATGGGCAATATTCTTTACTTCTTTTCCCTCAGCTTCAACCCATACTCTTTCTTGAACGAGAAGGTCGATTGGTGGTGTCCTAGCGATTAGCAGAAGTGCCTTTGTTGATACTGTTCGGTAGGCTCGGGTGATCCTGATGGCTATTCTCCGTTGTACCCCTAAGTATTTATTTCTATACACTTTTTTCCTCATAGCCCTTTGCCATATTGATGCCCCATAGAGCAACATCGATTGGACTACTGAACAGAGGATTCTTCTATTTCCCTCGGTGGGCCCCCCTAAGTTTGGCATAATACGTCCTAGAAGTCCAATGGTATTGTTGGCTTTTTCTGTGGTATTCTGTATATGTGGACCCATTGTTAAGTTTCGGTCTAGAGTAATTCCAAGGTACTTTGCAAATTCTTTACTTTCTATGGTTACTTCGTCAACTTCGATTTGTATTGATTTTATTGTTCTTCCTGCAACTAGGACCACGGCTTCTGTCTTTTGTGGAGCTAGTTTTAATTGTTTTTCCTCTAGCCATTCTGTAACTGTATGCAGAGTATGGTTTGCCTTGACCTCAATCATTTCTGCGTCGTCTGCGGTAATGACTATGCCTATATCGTCCGCATAGCCAACTAGTGTGACCCCCTCTGGTACAGGGATTCTCAGTATACTGTCGTAGAAGATATTCCATAGTGTGGGGCCCAGAACTGATCCTTGAGGAACTCCACATGTGGTCTGCATTTGCTCATTTTCTCCTACCAGCAGAGTTCTGTCTTCAAAGTAGCTTACAATGATGTTATATATATACGGGGCGATTTTTCTTCTTTGTACTTCTTTAATTATTTCCTTCCACGGGACTGAATTAAAAGCGTTTTTGACATCTACCATTACTAGAGCGCATTTTTTCCCCCTACTATATCCAGTTCTTGCATGATCCGCGATATGTATTACTTCCCTGGCGGCGCTGATTGTGGACTTGCCCTCTCGAATACCATTTTGTCTCTTGGATAAACCACCATTTTTATCTATCTCCCTCTTGAGCCTCCCCAGGATTACCTGTTCGAGTAGTTTACCCAGTATATTCAGTACACATATAGGTCGGTATTGCTTTGTCTCTTGTCCTGGTTTTGATACTTTTTCTATAAGTACCAGTCTGGCGGTTTTCCAGGCTTTTGGAAACTCACCTGTAATCAGTAGCTTGTACATGATCTCTTTCCATTTTTCGATGTTGCTTAATACCACCGCTTTTACAACTTCGGGGGGTATGCCATCTGGACCAGGGGCTTTTTTGGGCTTAATTCTATTTGCAGCCTCTGTGAGTTCCTCGGTTGTAATCGGGGGACAGTCATTCGCATCTACTTCCGCTTTTCTTGCTTTGTAGACTGGGTGTTTCGGGAATAGTGTTTTTGCAATTTCCATCTGCTTCTCGTCCGATAATATAATTTGCGGCTTAAGGTGCAGCTTCTTAGTGACTATTTGGTAGCCGAGGCCCCATATATTGGAATCTATTTCGTCGGTTAGTTCCTTCCAGGTCTTTTCCTTTGCCATTTTGATGGTTTTTTTAAGTTGCATTCTATCCTGAGTATATGTATCATGGCATAACCTTTTTCTTAGTTCGTCTGACCCCTTATTTGCCCTCATCATAGCCCTTCTGCTTCTCATACATTTTGCTCTAGTATCTGCTATCTCTTCTGACCACCAGTAGACCGGTTTTCTTTTTACATTATTATTTCTGGTTTTTCTTCGGAGAGTCTTATTACAAGCATTTGTTATGATGTTTGTAATGTCATTTGCATTTAGCGCTTGTGGGTGTTTTAGCAGTTGGTCATTTACTAGAGCTGTCATCTTGGGTATTGCTGGGGTTTTTACTATCCAGCCTCGATTAATGTGTCCATGGTTGTTTTTCTGCTGGTATACTTGTTGTTTGTCCTCATTTATTTCGAACACTATGTGTTGATGATAGCTGAGGTTTTCTTCTTCTAGCACACGCCAGTTTACCAGGTGTTTGGATACTTTCCTAGAGGTAAGCGTAAGGTCGATAAAAGATTGGCTGTTTCCTCTAACAAATGTTGGCACCTCTCCTCTGTTTTGTATGACTAGGTCTTTTTCAGCCACCCATTCTGCAAGGATTTTTCCCCTCTTGTCCTCTTTCTTCGAACACCATAAAGAAGATTTCGCATTAAAGTCCCCTGCAACAATAATTTCCTTTTCGCGGCTTTCTATATGTTGTCCTAGCTCCATGAGGTATGCAGTAAACTGAGTTAAGTCGATATTTGGAGATATATAACATCCATAGATTATCATTCTGTCTAGTTCTATCCAAACGAAGCCATCTCCCGTTCCTGCATTTTGGACGTTAATATTTTTGTTTGGCACGCTTATGGCCACGTTTACTTTTTCATCAGTAAACCAGTTTCCATTTATTGCTGACTTTATATGTGGTTCGGCCATAATTATTATATCGGCACTGTTCTCTTCCGCAAATTTATGGACAAGATCCATTGCTGAATGACCTCGGTCAGTATTTTGACTCCCTGGTTTTGCTTATTATTTCTGTCCATTTGAGTATTCCTTCCCTCCATTTCTAGTTATTTTTGATCTTGGCTTCCCTTAATAGTTTTTAGTAAACTGGGCATTTAGCGGTTCCAGACTTGTGCTCTTTTTTGTTACAGTCGAAACAGTATGGTGCTTTGTTGCACTGGTTTGCCTGATGGCCTTCCTCTGCACAATTATAGCATAGTTTTGCACGGCAGTCTCTTTTGCAGGTTCCACTCGAATGTCCATATTGTAGGCAGTTTGTACATCTTCCCACCGATACCCGTTCCTTTACTCTGCAAGAGGACCATCCAATCTTGATGAATCTAAGCTTTTTTAATTTCTCCCCTAATTCCTGATCTACTGCAACCGTGGCTGCTTGATTTTCTGTTCCGCAGGGTCTCATAGATCTCACCTCGATCTTACTATTTGGCGCCTCTAGCACTGCTTCTACCTCGATTCTAACCTCATCCTTTGTAGTAACTGGGTCTATGTCGTATATATGAAAAATTCTAGGTCTCTGTTCTGTAGTGCGGGTCGAGATGTTCGGGAGCTTGTTTTCAATGGACATTTTAAGTGGTTCTAGTTTGTCTCGCCCTCCTTCTATCGTCAAGATCATATTTCCGTTTCTAGTTCTCCGGACATTTTGTATTTCTACTCCTATTTCATTTGGTTTTATGTTTGTTTTGACTTCCCTAAGCAGTTCTGCGTATGTTTTTCCTTCGGATGAGATAATTATTGCACCTGTTGTCCTTGACCTGGTATCTTTCTTGTGCTTCCCTTGGGTAATTTGTCCATCTGGCATTTCGTGCTGTTTATTTACAGTTTCTTGTTTCATACGCTTTGGTATGTGTAAAGCTACTGTAATGCTTGTATCCTCGAATATATATTCCAGGCACTTTCTCATGTAATCCGGGGTATAGCTGTCGGGTATGGGTATATGTATTCGTGTCCTATTATTCTCTATAGCAGCTTTTTTAAGCTTGTATAAAGCCCTGATCATAATTTCTGTTCTATTTCCTTCTTCTGTAGTGTCTTCCGGTAGTACTTTGAATATATATCTGGAATTATTTTCCCTATCTAGTGTAGGCATCTTGACTGTAGTGACTATGTAGGATACCCCAGGGTTCTTTAAGTCGGCCAATTCAGGGTATCTTTCTCTAAATGTCCTACCGATTTCTTTTTCCATTTTGGTATCCTCCACATACACAGCCAGGTCATCTTCTGTGCGTTGTGCGAGTGGGTTACCTTCTTCCATAGATACCTTTTCGAATACACATTCGGGCCATTTAGTTTCCGCTAGTTCGTGAAACTCTGCTAGTGAGCGTATGGTAGAGAGTTTTTTTTAATTTTATTTCTTTCTGCCATTTCTGCAGACCCTGCCGTTTCTATTGTCTGCGAACCCTTCTCGGCAGTAACCTTTGGGCATTCCCTTTGCATAAGACCTTCGGCTTTTCCTTTTGGGTCCTCAGCAGATTCTAGGTTGTCCCCTGCCTCTAGCCATTGTCTAATACTGGTGCCTTTTAGTTGAGCTACTATACTATACATTCTGGTTATTGCGTCCTTAATCTCTTTTTTTGTGTTTGGTATAGCTTGTATCACTGTGGTCATCTTACCGATTTCGATATGGGCCTGGTCAATGAGTTTTTGTATTTTTTGTCCTATAGAGGGGTCCCTTGTGCTCTCCGATTTGTCATTTTTTTCTTTTGGGGGAGTGTCCTCCCGGGGTCTCTTAAAATGTCTTTCGTCGGATATTATGTCCGCCACAGAGTGGCTTCTAGGTCTCACTGGTGATCTTGACAGTTTTCCACTACGCTTAAATGGGGCCTCAAACAGTTGTTCGTCTTCTTTTCCAAGTTGTTTTCCTTTATTTTCTCCTTGCTTCTGTTTCTCTGTATCTTTTTTTTTAGGTTCATCCATACTAATTCCCACGAGTTGGGACGACTTATATCGGTCCAGCATGGCAGTGCGCCCTTACCATACCAAGGCTAAATATCCCCTTCGGTTAGCCACTTCCTCCAGGCATCGCTTGCGACACACCTTATCCCCTGTGTCACGCAGCTCCTCGGCACGATGGTGTTACACCTTAAGCTTGGGGTCCGTTCTTCGGTATCTCTCTTAGTCTGGCTCCTCACCCTCGACCTGTTCGGCATGGGAGGCCCTACCAGTAGCTACGCTACCGCCGACATAGCTCTTGGGATCACTGAAGCACGCTAGCCCCCCCGGTACGACAAACCGGAGATACTATCGGGATACCAGTGGGTTCCTAAATCGTACCACAGTACACTTTGTTGTAAATAAAACAAATTACACAAAATTATTGTTTATATTAAGTATTTTACAAAAAAAAAACATTAAAAAAATCTACACACGTTTGAAAATAATTTTAAATGTACCTACAAACAAAAGTCGCACACGTAGTCCTTATTAAAACGTGTCACGTTGGAACACTTTTCATGTGCGTGTGTGGTACGATTTAGGAAACTACTGTCAATCAAAATAATAAATAATACAATTCTAACCCCAATTTAGATCTAAAATTAAATTAAATTTTTGCAAAATTACAAGAACCTCCCAGGCTATGCTACTAAAAAGAATATTTGTATAAATACTACTTACCAATGAGATATAGCCTTGCAAAGAATAAACAAAATTAACATGAAAATAGCCAAATTCTTTTAACTTGCTTTTCCCGCTTAGAGAAACACAACCGGTGCAAAACGATTATACTATGCAACTGGCACTAGTTAGACACTACAACAACGTCCAATAGATGTCGTATAATTTATCGTCTAATTTGAAAACTTCTAGTAGTACGATTTAGGCAACGGTACGATTTTGGCGACTTTACCCTACATCTGTGCTACCAGAACATATCATTTTCATTTTACACCATTTAGCAAAATTTTTTTCAATAATATACTTCACCACTGAAGTTGCTTTCAGTTTCAATATTATTCTCACCTAGTGTTTCTCACTTTGTCACTTCTTCTTCAAAACATAAGCTATACTTCTTCTGAAGATGAACGTGTATTATACGTTCGAAGCATGTAAAGTACAATCAAATATATTTTAGTAGGTAAAGGTTGAGTTATAGAGTATTATTTCTCCCCATTTAACCTGCCACTGAACTTCAAGTAACGACTACCCTTCAAATTAAATATAGATACTTTTAAAAATTGTTTCTTTTACAAATGGCGCCAAAACTTCGGGGTAAATTGTTGAGTTATTTAAAAATATGTTTGTGATGTTCCACATATATTTCAAATCGCATTGACTTGTTTTAGGAATTCAATATTCAATCAGAGAAACAAAGCGATGACAAAATATTACTAATAATAAAACAAATGTTTAGGTCCAGAAAGCTTATTGTAAGATTTAGCATTATATATTTTATTTGGTAAGTATATATATTATAAAGTTTATAATATTTATATTCATAAAATGGACTAATTTTATAAATCAAAGGAACAATAAGAGACCAATATAGTATAAAAGAAATTTTACATGCAATAGTACCACAAGAAAAAATATTTCACTCTAAGAAAAGCACCAGAATACTCACAATTCTACCTAAAATTAAAATATTAAAAACAATATTTTCCATTGTTTAAGAGACTTTTCTCTGTAGTCGCTTATCTTCGTACAGATATCTAATGTTGATACTTAATAATTACAGTACGTAAATTAAAGAATCGTTGTACACCAACGTTATAATAATATTAAACCTGGGTCAACATATGATTTAAAAAAAAATACACGAATATATGGATTCGTTAATTTGTAGCGTCATTGTCTCTTAACCCGTAACCCGTATCATGGGGTCTGGGAGACACTTGTCAACAAATACCGCTCAGCTGCTCCTCAACTTTTTCTTATATCATTCTGTCCTTCCATCTACTTTTAAGTAGTGCAGACAGCAATGTGCTTGAAGATTTTGAGCGATATAGGTAAACATACGCGTAAGTTATTTCGGGTTAAAGTACGGAAGTGTCTGTGAGACCCTTTTGTACGAATTAAGTAACTTTAAAAAAAAACGTTTATAATGGATTCTGCTTCGGGGCCGTCCAAACGTGTTCGGTATGGTGACAAATAGTTTGAAGAGACTGTGTCCCAAAATACTTAACGTAAAACCCAGTACTTATGTGTTATGTGTAAAAACCCAATATGTTTAGAGTGCACCTTTCCTATGTAAAGAGTGTAAAAATGACCTCTAAAATAAAGCTTGTTATTTTTGTAATTCTTGATAAAAATGTATGAATATTTTTTCATTTTACTGTTGTTCATTTAGTTTCTTTACAGATAAAAATCGTTTGAAATGTTTATTTTGCATTTTGAAAAAAAACATGTAAATATTAAACATATACTACTTTTTACTTTTCAAAAATTAAATAAATATTTTCCTGCAAATATAAATTTATTTCATAAATTTTTTACATAAGCTAACTCCCAGTATATATATATATATATTTATAACCTGACCATTTTTACACGTTTACAAAAATATATAGATATGGCTAGGTGTCTCACAGACCCCACTGTACGACTTATGTCCTAAAAGTGACTCTGTACGGGTTAAAATAACGTCTGGCTATTCTTTTAGGGCTGTTATGGCATTTATCTTTTATGGTTTATCAATAAATTCTACCTCGTTAAGTGGTGACAAATACATTAATTTTGCACTGGTTAGCCTGATTGAGATTCCTGGATACACTATGGCCTGGATATGTATACAGAAGCTGGGAAGAAAACCATCTCTAGTGCTATCATTATTACTATGTGGAATTACCTGCACATTAACAATTTTTGTTTCAAAATGTAAGTGTATTTACTGAGCCATTCATACTTGTATTAATATTATATTGAAATACAGAAAGAAACGTAGCGGCAAGCGGACAGAGTAGTGTGTCTATCTTTTACATTAAGATACACAGGGATGCCAAAATCAATGTTTTACATTAAAGTACACAGGGACGCCAAAGGCAATGGGTTCCCTGGGGCACAGGTAGACAATGACAGGCTGTTTCGTCTTTATTAGGACTCATCAGGAAGCCATAACCTGTAAGCAATTCCCACTACAGCGAAAATATATTAATTAACAATATAGTATTTATTTATTATAGTGTTAAGTTCCATTTTTCTTATATTTATTATTGCCTACCAGATAACAAATGGTATAAAACAATTTGATTTTTGATTATGATAGAATTTTAGCATCATAGTTGCGGATGCAACACACCGACGCCGTGTCCGCCGTATACCTTTAAACCCGATTTCTTCCCACGGATTACGGATTTATTAATCGAATAAAAAATAAATGTTGTATAGAAAAGTTTTTAGAAATTAAATAAAGAATATTGTAAAGTTTTTTTGGCTTGTTATATATGTATTACATATATTTTAATCATTTATTTTTTTTATTTTGCAACACTATATTGACTTTCCAATATTCTGTGATTAATTCCACACAACTTTTATTTTTTGAAAACAAACTAAAAAACGGAAAGTTTAATTTGTACTCTATTTCTAAGCTTAATTATAATCCATCTCGGCCACCCACTGATGCTCTCTCTTTCTAACATCAGTGGCGAATCCTACTCTCAGAGACGCGATGCGCGTCGGCTAACCGCTGGCTTCAGTGGACCAAACATCAAGAAGATTGAAAATGCGGGTAGCTACGGAAGGTTCTTAAGGACATCGGCTAGTTTCTACCATGTATTAGTTTAATGCCTATTGTGCTGTTATGAATAAACAGGTTAAAGTATATTTATTTGGACACAAAATAGGTTTCAAACCACACCATATCGTTTGTATATCATTTAAAAATGCAAGCGTACAAAACATAGTAAAGTCCGTACAATTACTGGCTGGATGCACGTCACAGCTTCTGACGTAATTATTGATTCGAGTAATGTCAATGATTAAATCGTATATTTCTTAATCCTGTCAGAATTTAATTAATTTTCAAAATGGAGCATACTTTTTTTGCTGAATATTCGACATATTTTTAGAATATCAAAAAATTATTTTTTGCTTTCAAATTACTTTTAACACGTAAAATTGAAGTTCTCGTAAGTAACAAGGGCTGTCAAAACGAATTTTACGCCAATGGACAGGAACCTTTAATTAATAACAGACCTACCCTATTTTTTGTTCCTAAGTATTATGATTATGTATTTCTTAGCCAGTAATTGGATGAACTTTATAAGAATAATGGCCGGCATTACCTTTTTTTTTACTAAATTTGTCCCGTCACATCCTCAAATCCACTCATACCATCGTATCCACATATAGACTTATCAAAATTTCGATGTAATTCCTTATTTTTGTGCTTACTATTTATTTTATTTAAATTGGGTTGTAGACGACCATTTTTAGTAAACTAATACTATTCTGAAAAATGATCTATTTAAAGTTTTTTTATTGCAATTATCAGAATTATTCCTGACCTATTTTTGTACTTCCTAGGAAAATCGGCACTTTTCTATACGTATATAATTTTTTTAGTTGCTGGAGACTGGGCGGTTATATTATTATTTTTACTCGGAAAAATGGGTGTAACTTCAGCCTTTGGAGTGGCTTACGTACACACGGCAGAAATGTTACCCACTGTAGTAAGAAGTGGGGGGGTTGGGGTAGCCTCCACCGTCGCCAGAATTGGTGCAATTTTGGCACCCTTTGTGCCTTTATTGGTAAGTAAAAAAAAATATTTTCATTCATTTTGAGTTTGATTTCCAAAACATTTGGCAATGCCCGTAAATAAATAAATTAATAAACATTGCTCAATTTAACCATATTTTTCGAATCGAGGCGAGGGTCAAAACGCAGGATCTTTTGTATCTAACAAATTGGAAGAATGGAAGCAAAAACTGTTTGAATTAAGTACATTGGAATCAAAAAATTTGTTACTGTTTAAAGTACTGTTAAAAAGTGTATCCAAATTAAACTAAATAAAGAAGAGTCACAATTTTTTTTTAAGAGAATATAATAAAATACGATATACTGCAATTACTTTAACTGGAATTACGAATAACTGCATTATAAAAACCTTTTTTTATCAAAAATATACCAAAAATTCTAAAGATTTACCAAAACAAAGGCAGATAAAAAATAAAATAAAAAACAACCGGAAAATACGTGGTCCTGCTTATTAAATAGCCGCTTCATCAAATACGAGGTAATGTTTTCCATAATTTTCCTCCTAAATGTAAAATATTTGTATTTTTAATAACACCTATTGCAAGTGCATTTCGTCAAAAATGTCACTTAGAAGATCCTGCGTTATGATTGTCGATATTTATTTTTGACAACATATTACGGAAATTTAGAGATTACCTAGTTAATGTCGAACGTTTTGAACAACTAATGAAGGAGCTTTTGTTCAGTTTTTAGGGTTTCCTATTAACATTTTTCATTTTAACAGATAACTCCATATCATTAAATTTTTCTGTGAAAGTATTACTTGATTTTTCAAAAATATAGGGACGGTCTATTTAGGACCAGGACCTGTCAAAATAGGCAATGTATACTGAAACTGAAATATACGAGGAAAAAAAGATTTTTTTTATTTTAAATTAAAATTTTTAAATATGTTTTTTAGGGTGTGTATTATAAACCGCTGCCGATGCTTATGTTTGGAGGACTAGCTATGTTGGCGGGCGGTCTAGCCCTCAAGTTACCAGAGACATTTGGTGTGAAGCTACCAGAAACAGTATTGGAATCAGAAAAATTATAATTTTATTTTGACAATCAGTATTAATACAAGTGACTTTAGGGTATTTATTATATATTAAGTGCCTTTTGTATGATTTTATTAAAAATATACTCGAATATGTATATATATTTTGCATTTTCAGAGCTTTACTAGTATAATATACCAATAATACAATAAGTGTAAATATTGTTGAAATTATTAAACCATGAGGATCACATCACAGAAATTTACTTCTTTTATTAATCACATCAGATGAAGCTGCTGTGACAGCAAAACACTTGTCATGTGGACAATATATAAGTGAAAATTATAAACCATTAGTGTTTTATTTTATAATATTATTATGGATTTTTATCAAGTAAAGGCTGAGACAATCCGATATACGATCCATCCTCTCTCAAATAAGTTAATTATGAATAAAAATCGGTCGATAAATAGAAAAGTCTTTATATAAAAACAAATTTCCGTTTTTTTAACAACCCTATATAGGTAGTTTGTGTGTCTTGATCTTTTACTTCCTTATACTATTATTCCGGTCAAATTAGACCAAAAAATGAGAGTGAAGGTACATAAATTTACAACAAGCTGAAAATCAGTAAAAATGTTCAAAATATAATTATAAATAAAATTTGTAAATTCCCCATCATTCCCGTATAGGAAAAAAATTTGACTCGAGGTCAAAGGTCAAAAAAATTAGTTTTATCATAAAATTACTTCAGACAAAAATTGTATACCATAAAATTATCTATAAAATAATGTATTAATCCTTTCTTTCCTACAAGCCACCGTTTCTGAGATATAACGATTCAAAAAGTTGTAATTGTCATAATATGCATGAGTACGCCACGTATCTCTAGAGTTGTAATATATATTAAAATATTTTTCTATCGGTCATTGTAACTTATACTTAAAATATAAAATATACATTAGCTATTACTATAAGAATATCGGGCAAAAAGAAACCCAGTCAGATACTATTTTCTTCTTAAAACCAGGAAAAGCTCAACATCAATCGGAAATATATTCATCAAAAAGTTTATCTACTTTTGCAAAGTGTCAAAATCATGTACTATTTTTACACGCAATAACTGGCTGTGATACGACATCTGCATTTTACAGGAGGGGTAAAACGACAAAATTTCAAAATGTTTAAAAAACAAGATTTAGTTTAATATGCTAAAGTGTTTAAAAACAGTAACAAGAAGTTATCACTAATGGCATTCGCTTTCTCCCTTCAATTTACGGAGCTCCTAAAAAAATTACCTGCTTAGATAAGCATCGATATGCATGTTTCGTTAAAAATACTAAAAATAAAAAACAGGTACAATTAGCTTGTCTTCCTCCAACCTCAGCTGCTGCTCATCAACATCTTCTTCGGGTATATTACCAAGTTCAAGTGTGAATTGGTTATCAGCAAGACCCTATACAGACTGGGGTTGGAAGTTGGTTAACAATACATTAAAACCAGTTCAAACTTTACTCCCACCTGCGCCGGAAAAATTGTTAAACACAATTTTTTGCAACTGCAAAAAGGGATGCAGTGCTAAATGTGGTTGCAAAAAAGTGGGACTCTTTTGTTCTTTGGCATGTACAAATTGTCAAGGCCGGTCGTGCTCTAATGTTGAATCACCAACAATTGAGGATTCGTTTGATTCCAACGAGGTAACTTGTGATACATCGCTATTGACGCAATTAACTTGCATCCAGAATGAAGATGAAGAAGAAGAACAATAAGAAGAACAAGGAGGAAATCAAGAAGAAGAACAAGAAGAAGCATTTGAAAGTCAGACGAATAAACTTTACTACTTTTTTTTTAATCAACATGGGTTGGGTGATGATACCTTTTACACTCTTCCCTGCATTCTTAAATCCACTAAATTTCGGACATACTTTTTTTTATTGTGTGTATGCCCACTCCGGGAATCGAACCCGGGCCGCCACGGTCGAATGCCAGTAACTCACCACTGTCGCGGTAAATGGGGCATTTCATTTATAAATAATATTTGTTCATATTTTATTTATATAAATTATTAATACCAGTTAAAAAGTGTTTATTAAATTTATAATAATTTTTAAAATGTTTATACAGGAATACGCCACTGATTGGCCGGAAACACCGAAACAAGTCGGCGAGGAGGTGGCATATAATAAAAAAAATTAAAACTATTAATCGATTCTCTACAAGTAGTTAAGTCCTGAAATCACACCTACAATTAAGCGGATTGGCAAACAGTCTTTAATAAATAAAAATGACTAATTTTTTATTTTAAATCAAAACATAATTTTAATTTGTCATTTTTAGGTATTCTTGATCAATGTCACAAAACAGAATGTTTTTCCATGCATACAAATTGTTAAATTTCCTTGAAAAATACCTTAATTGGTAATTAATATGTAAGCTGGCACTTTTTATTTTCACGTATTTACCGTATAATTATTATAATATCAACCTTTGTACATAACTCTAACTAAAAAAGTAAACTAAAAAAAAACTTAATTTAATATAATTTTCGAAAAAATTAACAGACCAGGGGTAAAATAGAAAAATTTATCCAGATTCTATTAATACATAGAAATTAATGTTCCATTTAAAAATAGTTCCTTCTTTTCTGTTTATAAGGTTTAAAACTACCTTCCAAATCCAAAAATATGCTTTTTAGAATTTAAAAAAAAAATATAACTCGAGACTCGTCGATTTGTTCGATTAAACGACAATACAATCCAACAAGGTTGCAGACAAGTTAGCTAACACAAGCCCTGGACTCCTGGTACTAAAGATATTATAATAATTATTATTCTTAACCAATGAAACAATGAAAATAGCCATCTGGTCTTGGTTATAGATGGTAATTTTTGTATCATGACAAATTAAGATGGGAACTTCCAGACCGCTTCACTCTATCTATAACTGAAAGAGATTTGTAGTGGCTGTGTGTACTTGTTAAAGTAGAAGGAAAGACAATCTTGTAATGGGTGCATTCATTTAATGCACTTAATACAAGTTTTCCTTCTCCATCTAGAACTGTTCACACAGTTTTCTCAATGTTAAAAAAATTGACAATATGTCATTCTCCGAGGTAAAAGCCTATAACCTAAATCTTGTACTAAATCAGTGGCGGCTTGCGGTGTTAAAAAATGGCGAAGAGCTAGGTATAATGCGGGTACTTAAACAAACATTGACTAAAAATCCGTGTAACAAAACGTCTCTCTTATCCTCATCTGTCCAAGGAGTCTCCAACAAATTATAAACTATGTCATTAATTGGGTTCATTTTTACTAACTAACTAAGTAGGTACGTACACTACTGAATTAACTGAAAAATAAAAACAAAATTTTTGAATCACACAGTAAATCACGTAAAAACGATATCTAAAACCGTAAGTTTCGCGAAGCCTCAAAATAAATACCTTAAGGTTAGGCGAACCAATGCTAAAACAATGATGCATACGACTGATCTATTTTTAAATTGCCTTTCATCATAATGCAAATAAATTGTTACATGCTGTTTGCATGACTGACGTCATGTAACCATAGCAACGTGAATATCAAAGCTATGTTAGGCGTTGGGTCTTCACTTGCTTTGAGCTAACGGACACGATAGGCTGGGGCGAGCCAAAATGCACAAGTGTTTATAATAATTATTGTCCATCGGAGTTAACAGTGGCCCTATTATGCATAGCTACATTCGGATCAAATTAATATTATTAATTTGAACATAATTATTTTTTAAGGGCTAAGAGCTGTATTCCTGTATTAGTACATTAATATTTAATATTGTCGAAAAACTTTCCTCCTGGTTTATTTTATTTTTTTGGTGAAGAGTCCCTTCACCTACTTCACCTGACGAGCCGCAATTGTACTAAATATCTTGGCAGTGGCTCAGAGGTGAGTTACTGGCATTCGACTGTAGCGGTCCGAGTTCGATACTCGCAAAGGGCATACGCACAATAAAAAAGTATGTCCGAAATTTAGTAGGTTTAGGAATGCAGGGAAAAGTGTAAAATGTATCATCTTCTAACCCACCCCATTCACGCCGGTAAACAAGCCGGATGAGATCGGACATCTTGTGGAGTGCGGAAGAAGATACACACTCCCCAATCGGTAGGTTATGCAATGGCAATAAACCAAGGGTTGATAGCCCTTGGGATGTGCCGCATGACTAAGGATCGTGGTTCGAACCCACGTCAAGCCCTAGGTCCCCTCCGGAATGGCCCTGGCAGCGAACGAAGAGGAACAAATTACACAACATAACAAAAGTATTAAGTAATTTTCGTTATACCTACATATTCTTACACAAGATAAAAACATAATTTTGACAATAGTTCATGGATCATTTTTTAAGAAAACTTGTTTTTTAAATAATCTTAAATTCAATAACGCATGAAATACGAAAATGTATTTTATTTTATTAAACAAAGCACATTATGTTATTGGGAATTTAAATAAATTTCATCCAAGGGACATTTGGGCCAATTTCTGTCTAAAAGTGTCATGGAAAGAGCAGCTTAATATCATTCACTGTGGCTGTTTCAATGCCAGTACTTAGTTAATTCAGGATTTCTGCTTATTTGGAACGGTGTATAAAAGTTATGGCAGGTTTTAGAGCGCAGCAATGTACGTAACATTACTTTAATATTTTATTTGGACCTATTTCTGGATATGAAATTATAATTTTTTATTTTTGCAAAACAAAAGTCTATTGAACCCATCAGTTCTCCAATTTTTTATAACATTTCGATTAATTGCGGCATTCTATTATGGCCTCTAAACATGGTTTGGCAGTTCCAACCATGGCTTTCATCTTTCGTCTTCCGGCTGGAAAAATATGCCAAATATTAACATTGTTCATTAAGGCGAAGAAAGTAACCAAATCACATGCTACAAGAAAATAAGTGTAAGCAGAATTAAAACATTCGTAAACTGCATGCATTCACTGGTTGATCATGATCTAACCGTACAAAACATAAATAATTTCGTCCAGTACCAGCAGGCCCGGACTGGCCAGGTAAGCAGGTCCGCGATCGCGGAGGGCCCCGGGCCCGAGGGGCCCCCCACATAACTTACAAAAAATCAAAAAAAAAAGTTTGTGTCTTGTAAGAAGTTATTTTGTGTTATTGGTAATGTTTTATTTACATTTTCCAAAAGTAGAACACGTCCAGCAACTGTTTATATCTCGCCTTATAACTAAAGCTTTATATACTATAAGAAATATTTTTCGCAAACAAAGACATTTTAAAGGATAATAATAACATAAGTCGAGAATCATTACATTCGTATAAAAACCTAGCTGAATTTATTCTTCTTTATAAGTGCCAAAATAGCGTAAAAACGCGTTTTCATTATTTTCAAGCAACTAATTTTCAACACCCAGACCCCCCGGTAGAGGGCCCCTTTACAGGTTTTAGCTGAGGGCCCCAAATGGTCCCAGTCCGGGCCTGAGTACCAGTGTCCACATATTCAAATGAAACTTTCTGTATTATTTGTAAAGTATAAGTATTGTGACTTTTCAGTTTGTCCCGTTGGGGGGGGGGGGGGGGGGGTTCTCCGCAGAAATCAAACAATAGGTTGAAGTTGTAACAAAGGTGTTTTATGTCGATGCACCTGGTTGACGAATATACAGAGCTAAAAAGGATAAGATCGGCGTTAGCATGATGAGCAACAATTTTTAACAACTATAACCAGTGCATTAAATTACGAACTAAATAATATATCTAATATAATATGTAAAAAAATAATAGGAAATTCACTACTCACCTAATACCAGGCAACGTCTTTTCTAATCATAAAATAATTATAATTCGACGACACTCAAACCCCATGGCTATTCATAGGTAAAATTCGTTTTGGATGCTCGACAAAGCAGGAAAGAACGGAATTTCATTAGCCTGATAAGATGAAGCCTAAGGCTGTTTTTTGTGGGTACCCCACTCCTTGCCTGCATCGCGCACCCCAGTGAACATGAACCACATCGATGGGAAAATATAAAATAAAATTCCTTTACCCGGATTAATTTATTTGCATTAGTAAAGAAGATTTTCCCTTTCGTTTCGCCAAATCCATCTCTAGACGCGTTTCGTCATATCATGATTCATCAGTAGAGCTAGGATCCGACGAAAAGAAAAGGGAACTCAAAGCTACTTAGGCATCACTTGGTGGGACACACCAGTAATATGTGGCACGAAGCGCCATCTGTGTCGTTGTTAGACACTCTTGAGCATACCAGCACATCTAACAAACTTATAAATTATTATTTGCATTAGTCTAAAAATCAAGATTTTGCCCGTCACAACTTTAAATGTTTTCTCAAAAAAAGACCCCATAGGCCCTTTGTTAGGAGAACGCCTCAATTTTAAAATATCTATCAATGATCTATTTAAAAATAAGCATTTTATCGTTTAATTCTTATATATCAGTTTATTCTCAACATAATGGATTCAAACTAGCAATATAATACAACATTTGTTTAAAAAATGTTTGATTTCGTCTATCTAAAATCAATATATTATTATCTAAAATAAACCTTTACATTTTTAGATATAGATATTTCGCTATGCCTAATATCTGTGATAATAGAAGCAGTGGCGGCGCTAGGTGATGATTTTAGGGAGGGCTCTACCCAAATCAAAAATTACTTCTAAATAAAAGGTCGCCGCCTCCCCCGCGCTCTATAACGCCATAAGCGGGGTAAATAAAACTCCTCTCTTGTCCAAACTGTCGTCTAAAAACAAAAAAAGGTCATTATCACTCTTTATCTAATATTACGGTATATACGGTATGCCTAATGGATTTTGTTTATGGTTAACCAGCTTCCTTAAGAACCGTTCTCTGCAAGTGGCGATTGACGGGTTTCTCTCAGACACCTTCACCATCAATGCCGGTGTTCCTCAAGGGTCCATATTGTCGCCTACCCTCTTTTTATTGTATATTAACGACCTTCTAGTGAAAACCCAAAATCCAATTAATAGCTTTGCTGATGACAGCACACTTGTCTCATCTTTTACCTTGACTCCCCAAACATCCGCTGCCGACGCACATCTTCGCAGGCAGCATGAAGTATTGCGCCTCAACAATGACGTGGAAGAAATTTTGGCTTGGGGTGACAGTAACCAAGTCGAATTTAATGCTGAGAAAACCCAGGCAGCAGTCTTCTCCAAAAAGGTTAACATTGCAGAACCGGATATAGTGATGGCAGGACACGCAATTCCCCTGGCACCGTCTATTAATTTGCTGGGGGTCAATCTGGGAGGTAATATGTCTTGGCATGATCACGTTGCCGCAATTGCCAAGGCAGCTGCACAGAAACTTGGTGTACTTTTCCGCACCAAAAGGTTGTACACACCTCATCAACTTTTGACACTCTACAAAGCCCAGATTCGACCATCATTAGAATATTGCTCTCATGTCTGGAGCTCTGCACCCAAGCACACCCTTCGGCTACTGGATTCCATTCAAAGGAGACCCGTTCGTCTGATCGGCGACCCCGAGCTGACCAAGACCCTCGATAGCCTGGAGCATCGAAGACAGGTTGGTGATTTGGCTCTCTTTTACAGATATTTCCATGGCAGGTGTTCGACTGACATTGCCCACTTGATTCCACCTAGAGCAATGCAAAACAGAAATACACGGCGCCTTAAAGGATTTTTCCTACAGTGCAGGTGTTTTATCATAAAAAAGAAAAAAAAAATTACATTCTTCTATAATACCATTCCTTTCTCATCAAAAATTTCATAGTCAAATCCTCCTTCCCTCGCGGAAATTTCATTACAACACCGAATCCCCCAATTTTGGGTGGGTACTAGAGTGGGCATCACCCATGATTTTAGGGTGGGCCGGTGCCCACTCTGGCCCCCCATGGCGCCGCCGCTGAAAAGAAGGAAGTTCTAGATGGAGCAGTGTATATTAAACATGTAATTTATGTGTTTAATCACATCAGAGGAATACCATTAAACTTTGATTAGAGAGAAAAACACAACATTATTATCTTGTTTGCGAATAATTTTCAATTTTATTGCAGTGTGGTGTTGTCATTCTCATCATATCGAATTTTTTACAACAAGCGGACTAATTATTACTGAGACCGGTTTATCTACATGCTTTTTTAAACTTAAGTCAACAAGCCAGCAAACTGCAGTGGTTTTAAATGTGTATAACGGAAAGCTCAATAAACAATTTAAAATGGTAATTTTGCAGCTGATTCTATGTGCAGTAATAGTTTATGTTGTGTTTTGTCTTGTGCAAAGGTATCAATATAGACGGATTTTAAATAAAATCCCTTCTCCGCCAGGGCATTGGTTAATTGGAAATATGGATTTTCTTTTGAAAAATCCTGGTACTGGTAAGTAAACATGTTTAATTTCATTTATTAAATTTTATGACTTTATGTTATTTATTTACATTGACAGCCGTATTCAGTAAAGGGATCTAAATTTATAACCGTACTAAATTGATTGTTCTAGGTTTCAATGACAAGTATAAGAATTAGTCAACTAAGTTTTGTATTGTATATATTTTTAATGATTTTTCTTTAAATTTATAATAAAAAAAGTATTTTAGCACGTGCTGTGTTCTTTAATAGAACTAAAACTGTATTTGCAACAACCTCTTGTTCAAATTATTTACCGGTAAGATGATTTAATTACAAAAAAAATAAAATTAACACAAAAGCGTCATATGGCATATAAAATAATGAACGGTGAAAACACAACTGAGACTATAGATCTAAATATTTCGATGTTCTAATTTTAAACCCCTTTAGTGAATACGGGTATTTTAAATGTTTTAATCAAAATCAGTAGATATATCACAGAAATACCGGATGGCAACTAAATTACTACCCAGCTTACGTCTTTATAAAATACAACACTGAAATTTTGGTAGGTTATATGGTTGCATTGTGCGCATATTGACTCTCAATTCCGGTTGAACCGGAAGTGCATACAACTTTGTTATTTTACATAGAACATCCTGTATTAATGTAATTTCCGAGAAAATGACGTTTGAAATTGTCAAATTAGCCCAAGTTTTATTGCTTTTACACAAAACAAATAAATAAGTATTAATTTTAATATATTTAGTTTTTATTTATTTTTAGGTATTCCGTATGTCACCGTCACAAAAGGGGGAGTACCATTAAAATCATTGAAGAAATTTGTGTTTAAATGTTAAATTTTGCAGCACTTCCGGTTAAACCGGAAGTGAAATAGTTAGGACTCATTCATACGAAACATCTAAAAGGAAGGAAAAAAAATAGTATTACATTTTTTACTCATTTATTTGTTTTTGTAAAAACAATAAATTATTTGGCTAATTTGACAATTTTTAACGCCATTTTCCCGGAAATTGCCTTAGATAGATATAGGATATGGCACATGTTTTATGCTTCGAACTCTTCGTAGAATGCATATTTTATCTTTAAAAATACACTCTCTTTAAAACAACAAAGTGGTATGCACTTCTGGTTTAACCGGATTCGATAAAAATTTTGGCGTGCTGCATTATGTAAATGATAACATTAATTCTTCAGTGTTATATTCCATATTTTAAAAAAGTTTTGTGTTTAGGTACGACGAGATTTCTTATTTAAGAGCCTCACATTATTTATCAGTTTTTTTTGGTTTCCTAGAAAAATCCCATAAATAATTACCACAAAAATCAAACTTATTGAAACATTTAATCTTCAGTCACTGTACCTGACTTTAAAAAAGATTTAATACTTTGCAAAATATGAAAGAAAATCTACTTTTTGTTGCTTTAAGAGCAAACAGTAGTCGATGAGTCATCACGAACAAATACTGCATTTCCACCCCATCGTGCATACTGTACCTGCGTCTGGCGATGGCAATAAAATTTCTTTTTTTATATAGAAAATATTATATAAGTAAACGAATTTCATGAGAATTAAGGGGCGCGGGGTCAGTGGAGATTTTTAATATAATATCGGGGCATCGTTTGTAATTTTAATGAAAACTAAGAAAATATCATGAATGGCCGTAATATTTTTATTTTTATGTTCTGCATGGCGGATGATATAAGATGAAATTTATTGAGACTTAAAAAAAATATAATTTTTTTTGAAACTAGCCAACAAACTAGAAGTTCTTGTAAACCCCTTAGTGAAATTTTTGTATTAAATGTTCAAGTAGAGATAAGCAAGGAAACTATGCCGCGTTTTACGCTGGTATGGAAGGCTCTTAACTGGTTATTTTTAAGAACCCATGGAATCCAGTTTACTTTCTATAATCGACCTGAAATTTTTATTGAATTATTTTTTAAATCATAACTATAACTGATCTGGGTTGGTATCCAGGGCCGTAGCCAGAGGGGGCTAGCCAGGGCGAAGCCCTGGTAAAAAAATATTGAGCCCTGGTAAAAAAGATTTTGAAATAGAAAAATCAAAAATGTCTGCAAGTTATTTGATAAGTTTAATAAAATAAAATTATTTAAATAATTTCGTCATACGAGTAGAGTCCTGTCCTGCACCTGTCTGTTCCGTTTTCCCTTTTTTAGAGCTATTTTAAATCAACAAAAATATAACCCAATGCAATAAACACAAACAAAAAACACTTGGGTATTTATTTTTAAAGAAAAAAATTATAGTAAACATTTTAATTAAAACATTTTTTATTGAAGCAGTGTGATGATTTATATTAAAAAAAATAGTGCGGGAAGAAACGAGAATGCTTTATTATGAATATACAAAACGGCACCTAAGAAAGAGTATTACAAAACCTAAGAATTTGCACCAAAAACTGCTACTAGATTTACGCTCAAAAAATACATGATTTCTGAAAAATCATCAATTTTGGCTTGAGAGATATATCTAATTATTTTTAATTATGAAAAATCAAGCCCGAAAATCGCGTGTTAGAGTCATACCTACATACGTCTTATGTTAAAATTTTGGATTGACACTAATATTCATATCGTTTATAAATATAAAAAATGTTTTTTTTTAATAAAGAGCCAGCTAGGAAAATAAAAGAAAAGTAAAAAAAAACATTTACAAAAACAAATTTTAATAATTTTGATGAAATTTGTTAATAGTTAGGTGAATTTTAAACGAATTTTGGGCGTGGCCCCGAAAATGTTTCGCCTGCGGCGCTTTTCCGTCTTCTTTCCTAGGTACAAATCATATATCATGAAATACATGTAGTTCCTTTCTCCAAAAAAGAAAATGTACATACGCCCATTCAGCCCCCCCCCCCCCCCCCCGAGCATATTTTCTGGCTACGCCACTGCTTATAATAAATATAATACATGCATATGAATGAAGCATGTCGGATGTTGGTCGTTCTAAAATGTAAAAATTTCTACAGCGTCCCTTAAAAATCAAATATCATTATATTTCAAAGTGAGAATATGGGCCCTGGTAAGGAATCGAATAGCCCTATCAAAAATTTGGTTCCGGCTACGGCCCTGTTGGTATCATGACCAAGATCAAATCAAAAGGGTCACCATAATTATATTGTCAATACTAAAGAGATATATTCCGGATGTTTATTTGAAAAGTTACCATATAAAAGTTATTTATATTTTTCTAGACGCTATATTTCAACTACTTAGAAATTCCGCTAAAGACCATTGGCCAATATATCGGTTTTCAAGTCCATTTATTGTAACAATTAATTTGCTACATCCAGGAGACTTCGAGGTAAATATAAAGTATAAGAAGTATTAAAATAATACCTTTAACTAGATGTAGTTAAGTCAGTCCTAGTAGCAAAAATCGAAAACTAGTAATTATATAGGACAAGTAAAAAAAGACTTTTTTAGATATAATAATGTGAAGAAGACTTTATGTTGGTATTGTCCTGAATTTCGTGAAAAGCGGCATTTTATTGCGGTTGGAGCGAATTAAAGATATTGTATTTTTTTTATAGGTATTTTATTTCTTTTATGTTTTATTTTTTGGGGGAAAACCTGCAAACCTAAAATAAAGCCGCCACTGTTAAGATTATGAAAACACTTTCCTTCTTTTAAGAGTGAAGTCTAGTGATGCATTTGCATTTCATTTTTCGAACAGTATTTCTTATCCTTTTCCGTTTATTCAAAAAGGGGCCAAATACTCGTTCTTGAGTAGCAATTACCTACCGTTGTAAACTAAAGAGATTTTTATTAAAGAATTAATAAAAGCAAAAAACGAAAATTTGTGATATTTGTCCTTTTTTCGTTTTCTACTTTTATTTATAAATTCAAACTTTTTTTTTTTAAATTGTAGGTAATTATATTTCAAATGTCGGTATTCGGCCGAATTTTGAATAAAAGGAAAAATTAACGAAATATTGACCAAAAAAACGAAATTGCGACTCACTCACTAGATTTCGCTCTTAAAGTAGAATGAAATTTTATTTTTTTATTCTAGATTGTCCTGTCCCAAATGAAACACTTAAGCAAGAGCAAAATTTACAGCTATTTGGAAAGTTGGTTGGGCAAAGGTTTACTTACAAGCACAGGTGAAGCCTTTATAACATTCTAAGTAATAAAAATCACTAAGGCCCGATTTAAACCGAAGAATAATGCAATGTCAGAAATGGTCAATTTATAATGTGGGATTGACAGCATAGTTCAATTTAAGAGTAATCAACCTGGTCATAACTTGTTATGTTACCTTACATTATATTCAGTTACGACTAGGTAATAGTTATTTACGATACAGGTGTTGTAAAGATTCATATTACAACACGAGATGTTAAAGTTGTCAAGCGAGGCGTCAGCCGAGTGTAGTGTACAAAATTTTATCTACTTTCATCTATGAATAAAAATATTTGGCAAAAATAAAAATGCACCTGGTATTAAGTTTACTAATCAAGTTTTTTATGTTACATTTCGCATAGTTACTGTTTCGAATGGTTACTGTCGAATCTTTGTCAAACAAATTCAAAAATATAAAAAGCGTTTTTCAAAATGAGCGATTCTGATGGTTTTACACAAAGTTTACCCTTTCATATAGAAGCAGCGGCAAACGAAGCGATCTCAAGTTTAGTTCCGACAAAATCCAAGGCGCGGTATGAGTTGGAGTATCAGAAGTTAACAAAATAAAGGAGGTGTCTGAGAAAATCCTTAAGGGGTATTTTTCCGTAAAGTAACGCACCCAGAAACCATCTACACTATGGACTCACTACTCAATGTTGAGAACTATGATTTCAGTCAAGAATAATAAACCTTAAGTGTTATATTTTAATTAATAATTGGTAATTAATTTTATAATTGTTAATAATAAATCATTCTTCTAAAAAGTGTGGTTTTATTTAACAGCAAAATTTTAATAAAACCGGTTTTTTTTCATTACAGCACTAGTGCTGTAATCGATGCCCTTACAAAACGATTTACAGAACTGTAAAATTCATATTACTAAATGAAAGTAGATAAATCACTTTTAAGTCAAACTTTGCTTTCAATCCCACATTATAAAATTACTATTTTTGACATTTCTTCGAACTGGACCTCGGTTGTTCTTTTCAGTTCAAATCGAAGAAATGTCAATAATGGTAATTTTATGATGTGGGATTGACAGCAAAGTTCGAGTTAAGACTGATTTACATGGTCATAACTAAAAATATAATGTAACACAACATAACAAGTTATGACTAGGCTGATTACTCTTAAATTCAACTTTGCTGTCAATTTGACATTATAAATCGAAATATTTCGTTATCTTCATAATTTATTCTTTAGGATCAAAGTGGCAAACCAGAAGAAAAATTTTAACGCAAGCCTTTCACTTTAATATTTTACAACAGTTTTTAAAAGTATTTAATGAAGAAACTACAAATCTGGTTAATCAACTTGAAACAATTAATACCAAAACTGAGAAATTAGAATATATAAATATACTTCCATTGTTAACGAACATGACTCTAGAATCCATCAGTGGTAAGAGATTATCTATTTACAGCTATAAATATACAAAAATCTTACAACTAATTTAGGTATTGGTAAAACCTTAGACAATTCAACCTATCTAGAAATATCACTATTGCACCATTAATAGTTATTTACGATATAAGTGTTGTAAAGATTCATATTACAACACGAGATATTAAAGTTGTCAAACGAGGCGTCAGCCGAGTTTAATAAAACATCGAGTATAGTAATATGAATTTACAACAAGAATATTGTACAAAATTTTATCTACTTTCATCTATGAATTAAAATATTTGGCAAAAGGCATTTTTAAAAATAAAAATGCACCTGCTATTAAGTTTACTAATCAAGTTTTTTATGTTACCTTTCGCATAGTTACTGTTTCGCATGGTTACTGTCGAAACTTTGTCAAACGAATTCAAAAATATAAAAAGCGTTTTTCAAAATGAGCGATTCTGATGGAAGTTTACCCTCTGATATAGAAGCAGCGGCAAACGAAGCGATTTCAAGTTTAGTTCCGACAAAATCCAAGGCGCGGTATGAGTTGGAGTATCAGAAGTTTGAAAATTGGTGTAAAGCTAACAAAATAAAGAAGGTGTCTGTCCTTTTGGGTTATTTTTCCGTAAAGCAACGCTCCCAAAAACCATCTACACTATGGACTCACTACTCAATGTTGAGAACTATGATTTCAGTCAAGAAAAATCAAGATATAAGCAGATTCTCTCAACTAATCGCATTTTTGAAAAGAAGTTCAGAGGGTTACAAGGCCAAAATGTCCAAAGTTTTCACAAAGGAAGACGTATGTAAGTTTCTTAGTACTGCAGATGATGAAACATATTTACTTATGAAGGTTGTTATGATAATCGGCATATTTGGGGCTTGTCGGCGCGAAGAACTAGCTAAGTTAATATTGGATCATATTGAACACAATGATTTGTGTATAAAAATTGTGATTCCATTCTCGAAAACCAAAATTATGCGAGAATTTGTTATAACAGAAGAAAATGCGACATGTGTCAACTGTTTAAGTATTTTTCGAAAGTATGCTAAACTTTGTCCTCTTAATGCAACTCACAGGCGGTTTTTTGTATTCTATGAAAAAGGAAAATGCACCTCCCAGCCTGTCGGAATTAATAGTTTTGGAAATATACCAAAAAAGATTGCAACAAAACTTGGATTGAATAATCCCGAAGGATACAGTGGACATTCTTTTAGGAGGTCCTCAGCCACCATTCTAGTTGATGGTGGTGCAGATATGCAGATGTTAAAGCGCCATGGGGGCTGGAAATCCTCTTCTACGGCAGAAGGCTACGTTGAGAATTCTTTAGAAAATAAGAAACAAATAGCAAAGAAGATCATGGGGTTAGACACGGATTTAATGATTGGAAATTCGAACGTAAAGGGCTCCATCACATCCACTTCTGGTATACAAATTTCTAACTGTAAAAAGTGTATTATTAATGTTTATAATAAACCTTAAGTGTTATATTTTAATTAATAATTGGTAAGTAATTTTATAATTGTTAATAATAAATCATTCTTCTAAAAAGTGTGGTTTTATTTAATTAAAGCAAAATTTAAATAAAACCGTTTTTTCCATTACAGCACTAGTGCTGTAAAGGCATCTATTATAGCACTAGTGCTGTTGTAGTAGCATTAATTGTTTTTGTTACTGAGACAACACAAACAAACTTTCAGACGTTGTCAAGCTTTATATTGATGAGTAACATAAATTAGATTTTGTATAATAAACACTCAAAACACTTAATGTATATTATTAAAGAACACTATGTTTGTATACAAAAATATCATACATAATCACAATTGTTTATTGCTAATTCTATAGGTTCAATTTTCTTTGGGTAAAACAATCAAATTAAATTGTCTGATTTCCAATTTTTGTCGATTTACTCAATTTTAGAAACAGCAATGGGGATAAGCAACATAGACGAAAATACTCAACAAATATATAGAAATTCTATTCACAAAATGGGAAAGTTTCTTTTGACTCGAGTAACCACGCCATGGATTAGAAATCAACTGATTTATTCCCTGACAAAACAATGCAGGGAAGAAAAAATTACCATTAAAAACCTGCACGACTTTACCTATAGAGTGATCAAAGAGCGGGAAAAACAAATAATAGATGAGAAACAGGAAACTTTAGTATCCACGTCTTATTCTGGAAGAAAAATTATGAGAATGTTGGACTTGCTCTTGTTGGCAAAAATTAATGATGGCAGTATAGACTTTGAAGGTATTAGAGAAGAAGTTGACACTTTTATGTTTGAGGTAATTAATGTTTTTGTATAGGATTCATGCGATGAGCGCGTTCCTATTTCATTCTTGACTTTCCTGCAGCATTCATTAGACATATAAAATTTATATTAGTACAGTTTGTTTTTATTTTCTCTTTTAGGGGCATGATACTACTTCAGCAGCGATAGGATTTCTTTTATATTCTCTTGCAAAACATCCAGATATTCAGGTAATATTTAATGCTAACAATTGAGTTTTTCTGTTGTGTAACTGATTTTAGAGGTCCAATTTTATAGTCTTTTTAAATCTACGGTTAAACCTAGACTTAAACTGAAAAATAATTCCAAAATCGTAGAAATGGTCGATTTATATAATGTGACATTGACAGCAAAGTTCAATTTAAAAGTAATCGACCTGGTCATAACATGTTATGAATGATAGCAGAGTTTTGGACTTGCATTGTCTGTATTTGTTTTAAATAACGTTTCAGTAAGTCCCTGAAGTCGTCATTAGGTAAACGTTGTGAAATAAAAACAATGCAAGTCAAAACCTCTTCTATCATTCAAGAAACATCATTGTCTCCAACACATCAGTCATGAATTGTTATACCTATTACATTACATTATTAAGTTACGACCAGGTAAATCACTTTTATTTACAACCATATATGTAATGTTGACATTACAACCTTATTAAAAGTTTGAAAGTGTCACATTACCTACGTCTACTTCTCTCACCCACTTCCATCATCCATTTCCCTCATTCTTGTTTTTCTCTTATTTCTCCCACTCATTCAACAAAGCAAAATATTTATGTAATATCTTTATTTAAAAATTCTTATACAAGGAACGTATATTAACAAGACAATTAACAACAATAATTAAACATTATCACATTATACCTTGAATGCCTTTTCACATCGACCCCTACTTTTCTCCGGAAGTAAACTTGCTTCTCCTCTTTCTGCAGCCTACTTGAGTTTTGTTGGGATGGGATAGTCTTCATTTTCACTATCCGACAACATTTCGGGTTTTTTCTAACACAAATTCAAAATTGTTTAAAGGTATACTCTATTACTATGGCAATGCAACCGGCATATTTTTGTTTGGCGTCAAAACAATAATTTTTACTACTTTTAAAAAATAAATAAATAAAATAGTAGGTATACAAACCTCAGAGAAAAGTTTTCATTACTGTCACGAGATTAAAGTTAACCTCGACGCTTCGCGTCTCGGGTAACTAACTAATCTCTCGACAGTAATGAAGTGATTTACCTGGTCATAACCTAATATAATGTAACATAACTTAATATAATATTATACAATTTAGAACTATTCTTCGGTTTAAACTTGCTTTTTGAATGAATGTAAAAGTGATCAACATAAAAAGCAGTATTTTTTTTGTCCTTTTGTTGTGGTGCCGAATGGAAATTCAGCTGATAATATACCGATGAAATGAAATCGTTTACAAGGCGTCATTTAATTATATTTTAAGTCAGAAATTTCTAATTTAATTTAGCATAAACTTAGTCGTCAAATACATTAGTTACACTATTGTTAAAATAACGAAATAAAAACACACATTGTGCTTGTTCATTATTAAATTATCCAATAAACCTCGCATTTTTATGTCTTTTATTTTCAAACATATTTTTGGAGGCAAAATTGAATTTCCTAAATATTGACGCAAAATTCAATTTCCTACAAAATGTCTAAGTAGTTATTGGTATCATTAACCCCGAACTAAAGCACCCGATGTTATATAAATAATCGTAAGTGTATATAGACCGGTGTTTCTTAATATTTTTAAAACATTTTAGGAAAAGGATAAGACGCTTTTTCTATTGGTATACAGGGTGTTATGTAATTGACGAGATATATTTAAACCAGTAAATCCCCATAGGACAAGTTTCACAGATTTTAAAAAAATGTCTTATTGCTATAATAAACAAGAAAATTCACCATTTGTTTCATCTTTGTGGTTTAATCTTTATCTATTAGTGGAGGGTCTATTATCTCGGTGGTGGGGCGACATGGAGGTGTTCTAAAGAGAGTGACAATGAAGGAACCTTCAGCTTGTTTTTATTTAAAATGTCAAGTAACAAAGATGAGAGAACCGTGATTTATAGATATGTTACCTTTATCATGTTGGAAGTTAAACCTACCTAAAAAATTTTACACACAATGTACTATGAATGATAGAAGAGTTTTGGACTTACACTGTCTTTATTTGTTTTACATCACAACGTTTCAACTGGTAAGTATCTCCAGTCGTCTTCAGGTGAATACTAAATAAGTAAAGTAACTACAGCTCTATTTATACTAGCTAGATGCACTGGAGCATGACTGAGATGGGTGCAGTCATGCGCTTAATTCGTATGCGGTATTTTAAGTCTACATCTACTTAACAAGGGTTTCCAGGTATTTCTTATATCTAGTGAGGGCTTACTAAAACAGTTTGGGTTCTGGTATATTGTAGCAGCTTCCTTGAACTTCCTCTTCCTCCAATGTGGTTCTTTATGCAGGATTCCAGCTTCGGTCCACTTGATGTGATGACCGTGTGTCCAGGCATGGTCAGCTGTACCTGATTTTTCGGTTTCTCCTTTAAGCGTGTTGTTTCTGTGTTCCTTGACCCTAGTTTCAAGTGGCCTTAGAGTCTCACCGATGTAGGATCGGCCACATTCGCAGGGGATCTGGTAGACACAGTTTTTCCTGTCTTTCTGACTTGTTGGTTTCGTCTTCGTCAGGTGGCTTCTTAAAGTGTCTTTCGAGCTGAATACCGTATGAATATTATATCGTTGTCCTAGTCTTCTAATTCTCTCAGATACTCCTTTGACATACGGAATGTTGAGTGTTGATTGTGACTCTATTTGCTTCTTTTGTGTATTTGGCTGATTCTTGCGATTTTCCAATAGTTTATCAACTAGATGCCCGGGGTAGCCATTTTTGTTGAGGTCGGTCTTGATGTAGTTAGTTTCCTGTTTGAGGGCTTCATTTGAATTACAGATGGTAATAGCTCTATCCACAAGCGTTCTTACTATGCCATGTTTTGTGCTGTTTGAGTGATTTAAAGTGTAATTCAGATATTGACCTGTATGCGTAGGTTTCCTGTATACTGATGGATGGTGTTGCCATTTTTTTTAGGTTCACATCTAGGAAAGGTAATTGACTGTTTTCTTCTCTCTCCATGGTAAATTTTATTGTCAGCGTCAGGCTATTAATGTGATGTAGGAATTCCCTGAGTTCGTCATCGTTTCCATTCCAAATGATGAAGGTGTCGTCCACATATCTCAGCCACGTTTTTGGTTTCTTTTTTGCTTGTTTTATTGCTTCGGATTCAATGCAAGTCCAAAACTCTTCTATCATTCAAAAAACATCATTGTCTCCAACCTTCAAACAGACAAAATGTACTATGTACCATAAAAAAAAAATCGTTCAAAATATCTACAAATCTACTAACCAAACTTTTCCACATTTCACAACACCAGAACAAACATAAAATTGACTCAAAGACGGTGATAAAAAAACATTAGTCACAACTCAAAATTCTTCGTGGAATATTGTTTTCCGTTTCTCTCGCACTTGAGAAGGCAACGCTTTCACCGTCTCTCTCACTTGAAAATGCTTTTCCCATGGACGTGCAGAAAATCCGGTCTTTATTAGGGGTACGTCCTTACCCTAGGTTTTAAACGGAAGTATGGAGTGCTTCTCTAGGGCACCCAAGGAGTCACCTATTTAAATTCAATGCGCCATAGCGCCCTGTATTAGCCTTAAAAAAGAAGCAATTAAGATAAAAAATTTTTATTATACTAAATATTTTTATCATGTAAATTTGTACAGAACTTAAAAGGATCCATTTTAATGACAGTGTCATTTTAATTTGTAGGAAGAAGTACGAAAAGAAATACAAGAATTCCTAGGTTCAAAAACTGATCCAACCTATAACGATCTTCAAAATCTTCCCTACACCGAAATGGTTATTAAAGAAACATTACGACTTTATCCAAGTGTACCTTTCATATCCAGGCTCGCCAGTGAGGATTTTGTTTCTCATACGGGATACCATATACCAAAAGGGGCTATTCTTCATATGCATATTTTTGATTTGCATAGAGATCCTAGGATTTATCCTGACCCGTTGAAGTTTGACCCGAATAGATTTACACCTGAAAATTCTGCTAACAGGCATCCATTTGCCTATTTGCCATTTAGTGCTGGGCCTAGGAATTGTATAGGTATATGGATCAATTTTTTGACATCTGTGATGACCTTTAACCTCCTGTAATTTTATTGGCTTTGAATGGATCTCATTGTAGACAAAAAGTTAATTTTTCATAAAAAGTTTAGCTTATCCTGAAAAGTCTACAACTATATTCAAAATTTTGAAGAAGTAGTCCATTCTTAAAGTGGAGTTAATTTATAGGAATAAATAAAAACATAAAGTCTTTCTCCACTGGTTTATTAAATAGCTAAATTAAAAGGTGGTAGATATTCTACATGTTTCGGGTGTAGTACCACCCATCATCAGGAATAAAATATGAAGAGAAAGTATTTATAAGTGAGAGGAACAGACCATGGTCAGTGTTAAGACTTAAGTATACCAATTTTTTTTATCATTATCCCATTTCTATATTTTTGATCTTCCATGGCTCGATAAGAGCTCCATCGAGGTTCACTACCATTCGCCATTTAGGTCTGTTCCTCTCACTTATAAATACTTTCTCTTCATATTTTATTCCTGATGATGGGTGTTACTACACCCGAAACATGTAGAATATCTAGCATCTTTTAATTTTGCTATTTAATAAACCAGTGGAGAAAGACTTTATGTTTTTATTTATTCCTATATTCAAAATGTTGAGTTCATCCAATTACCGACTGGATGCACGTCACAACTCGCAAATACATTATCATCATAACAGAAACAAAGTAGGTCTATTATTAAGTAAAAGATCTTGTCAATTCAAGTAAAATTGGTTTTGACAACCTTTGGCATTTCGAAGAACATTGAAATTCCGAACCTTTTATCTAATTCCTTTGAAGCAAAACTTTTTTTTTTGGGAGTTGTGTGATTGTAGTTTTTAAAATTATGGAACATTATTCAAGAAAAGAAAAATTGCACACGATTTGTTGTCGACGTTCAGAGTCAAATTATTTCTAGTTAGATCTGAAAATAAAAGAAAAGTTGATAAATACAGGATGAATTTGCACTTATTCTTATTGACGCCGGATTTTTAGGTCCGAAACGTATTATTACTAGCGATACCTCGTTGAATTATAAAGGAGGAGGGGGAATTCAAAAATATTAAAATAAGATTTCCCGACTATTTAAAAAAGCAAAGTTGAAGATGGTTTTTACACCTACTTTTAAAGGAGAAAAAGTGGCCATGAGAATGTAAACTTTATTTTTACTTATCTCTTCAAATAGAGTCAAATGAAAATAAAAACGAAATCGTGAAAATTAGGAGTTTTTTAAATTTGAAAACAGAATGTTGCAGAATTTATAAGGGCGTCACTTTTTTTTAATTTAATCATCTCTGTATCTTCTATGGTTTACGAGATCCCTGTCGAGTGCATCCTTAGCTGGGAAACCCTGTATAAATGTGTCAATTATCCAAAAATTATATTCAGTAGTTTTGAAAATAATTGCAATATTCCATACTTTTCGACAGCCTGTAAACAAAAACAAAGATTCTAAAATCTTTAAAATGATCCCACTTCTGAAATTTTCCAAATCATATTTTTAAAACATGCACGTTATTTGTTTAAAAAAGGATAATATAAAACTGTACGTAAAAAGGTAATTCATTTTAAATTGTCCGCAATAATGAGAATTATTTTTTAGGTCAAAAATTTGCGATGCTAGAAATTAAGTCAGCAATCTGTGGCATTCTAAGAAAATTTAAACTGGAAGATGGAACTGAAAATATTAAATTTATGCCAGATCTAATTTTAAGGGTAGAAGATGAGATTAAACTTAAGTTTGTTCCAATATAATAAATTATTATTATAGTTTTTTTTTTGTTCCGTAATGTGATTTAAATAAGAAAATGCTTATGCCACTAATGGATCGATTTTGCAGTATATTGAGCCATCAATAGAAGTTGCCATTCGACGTCATGTTAATCATTGGACTATAAAGATTGAATTTTGACTTAGTTGCGCCATGGCAGTGAAATCTGTTGGGTGATCGAAAAAAAGGATAGTTCACTGTTTTTTAACTGTAGTTTTGGTCAAATACGAGGAAGGTTAATAAAGAGGCATTAATTCTCTATTTGTGTAACAATACTTAGGCATACTATTTAATAAATGCTTTCCCTCTAGTTGTTTGTTAATCGCCGTTGATTTTAGATAGATACATTTATTATGTTATTTTTGATAATTGTTACAGAGTTCTTAGCATCGCACCAGTCAGTGCTTTGAAGTAAAAAATGCGACTAAACATAGTTAAAATCTTACCTGCAAATATGTCCTACTTTATGGTCAAAAACATTTATCACGAAACTTGGAAATCTTAACGATTTTGACTAAAAACGTTTTAACTGACTAATTTACCTACTATCTACTAAAGGCTAAAATACACGGATCAATTAGGTGGATTCAACCAAACTGAACCGCGTATTTTACGATTCAATGAAATTATTGATCGTTGAAAGTAATTTTGATTGAATCGTCAATCAACCAAAATATATGATTCACTTCTGCTGGTTCAACCAAATGAAACTGTGTATTTTTAACGAGTGTGCAATCAAATTGACTGTTGAAAGAAGTTGGGATCTTTTAATTGCATCGTTTATTTGGTTGAATCAACCGAATTGTTCAACCAAATTGAACAGTGTATTTTCGCCTTTACTACCTCTATATATCTGTGGCTTGGTACAAGAAGTGCATATTATGTCACTATTTTTCGTTTTTGAGATAAATGTGCCAAAGTACTAATAAAAAATGTAAATTTTATGATGGCAAAGTGTTGAAGCCCCTAGTATTATCTAAACCCCTTTTTACAAAATCATGAATGTTTATTTCATTTATTAACTATTTAAAATTCTGAACTTTTAAACCTTAAAAGCAAATATTATAAATTTCACAAAAACTGACATATGCACTTCTTGTACCAAGCCACAAATATTAAATGGTCGAAAATTACATTTTCGTTCTCACGCTTTAATGCACTGGGCTTCCGCTGAGGAGGGGGGGAGTGCTCTGACCGGGCAGCCAAAAATTATTATCGTCTCTTACAAAAAAAATATCGTGGATTCGATTTTATTTCCATTTCACTTGGTTTTATTAATTTTTTTTTTAGAGGCGCCAGTACATGATTTAAAAATTTGGTATAAGTATTACACAATAAAACGTTAAAATATAATAGTTTTCACTCTTTATAATAACATTTTTGCGTTACTGAATTTTAGTAAATATATTTAACCACTTAACTTTTAATTTTAAACCAGCTAATTTTTGCAGTTTTTTAGTTAAATTCAGAGCCGCACCATCAAAGTGTTGCTGGTATCACAGAAAATATTTTGGCTAAAGAAAAAATCTGAATTTTTTATAGCTAGAAACATTTTAGACTACATATGTAAATGAAATATTTTACATGTTTCTAGTTTTAAAACAATTTGTCCCTACTTCGCGTTGACCCCCTACCCCTACTTCACCTCCAAGCAATCGATTTTCTGATGAAAAAATATCCCCCCCCCCCTGGAAAAGCTTTTTCGGACGTCCATGTTCCCAGCTATTATCACAAAATAAATTACATGTATAAATCAAAAGCTGTTGTACTCGACACAAATTTATTAAATATTTAAAGCTTTTGAACATTGCATTCCACATCTTTTTGTGCTTGCCAACAAGTTCCAAAGGAACATTACGAAAAACAAATTTAGGTACATTACAGATTAGCTTAAAAATAATTTCGGCCAAATGTTTAAAATTAGCTACCTACCAATATTTTTTGTTTTTAGTTCTAAAAGTTAGTGCTTGTAGCAAACAAATAACAAAATCTACAAAACCTTACTAAGTTAAAGCTAGCTATTATAACATTATCAAATTAAGAAGGTTTTTATCACTAACATGTCCCCGAGGCATACATTTTTTTTTGAAAAAATGTTTGTTCGAAAATAGTCTTAATAATGTCAGGATAAAGGAGAATCATCCATCGGAAAATTAAAAAAATTACCTTAATCCTATTGCAATTTTTAAACGACAACGTCGCGTCTACTAAGAAGAGATCCCGTTTCTATCTGCTTAGAAATAGCCAAACTCCCGTTATCAGTTCTGGATTTTGAAGCCCAAGACGGTTCTTGACTGCTTCTGCCTCAACTGTTTCTAGAATCCAGGCGAGTACCTTAGGTTTTTTTGGGAGGTCCTTTGACTTTACCGCTGTAAGATCAGCCGATCAGCCCATTCCCATAGTTTATCCACCTTCTCAAAGGTTTGTTCCAGCCAGGTCTTGGTATCTGCATTGGCACACGTGATCCAGAGAATACATCCCATGAACCTGCTTCCTTCAAACTAAGGTGGATTTCTACTACGAGTTTTATCCAGCACAGTTACTATCTTATTTTGAATCAAGTCTGCCTGTTTTTGGTTCAGTGATATATATGTAAGTTCTCTTGCTGCCAAACTGTACGAAGTTTCAGTCTGTCTAACTTGACTCCTGGCAGGTTGTTCGTTTGAAGGAGTATGGTTTTTGTTCTGTCTAGGTACCTGCTGCCATTTTTTAGCTTTCTTGAGCTTCTTTTTTATGGCTCCTGAAAGTTTGTTTTGCTGCAGCCCTATTTTCACAATATTTGCTCCAGTTTTTTTAACTTCGGCTGACCTTTCAAAGGGACTTTCATCCGATCTACTCGTGTCTCTGCCTTGGTTGTGGCGACAAAAGTGTCTTCTTTCGAGGAAAGATCCACATCTGTTAGGGTTATGGTGAAAGAGTCGCTCATTTCTGAGTCCTCTTCAAGGAGTTTCCTTTTTTTAACCGAGTCCATTTTGGTTTCCACAAGCATAGGAGGACGGGTTTGTCGACGTCGCGTTGGCAGCGCTCCCATTACTGACGCTGGATTAGCGTTAAACGGGGTGCTAATAAAGTTTGGAATAATGGACTCTCAAGGAAAACGAACTATTTCAGCAGAAAAGGCATGGACAAGTAGATTCTTTTTGACTCCTCATAAGACTCTAGATCTATATCATAATACAGGTGATATATGTCCCAAGTCAACCGCTTTTAAAATGAAAGGCTTTCTTTACCCAAGTATTCTTTAGGCAGAAAATTGAATTGTTTTGGATTTTAGCATGGACCTATACTAAAATTGTTAATGACTTTTATTTTAAAAACTGTGTTTTACATATGAAATGTCTATAATTTTATGATCAACATAAAAGTATGAGGAAAAATGGGGTATACCATTGCTAAAGTGGTTCGTTTACCTGGAAAATTCGTAACTCCAAACTCTATCAGCAATAGGGAACTAACTAATACCATACAAAATAATGGTAGTCGATTTAAAAATGTTCTCTATATCTGGTAAAAATATTCTATGCCATAGGAACATGCAAACGATAGATAAGCCTGAATTGGTCCTAGAAATGAACAATAAATATTATAACAAATAGGTATGTGACTGCAATAAAAAAAGTCTGACGAAAAACATATCTAACGATTATTATTTACAAAATTCTTCTTTAAAATAAGTAAATTGGTACATCAGTATTTTTATAAAAGATGGTTGTGATGCAACAATAATTATAATTATTTAAAACCAATATAAATAAATCGTGTACATACGGATCAAAAGTTTATTATACGAGATGCATAAGCTTTTTCAGCCAAATTAGTTTGAGGTGATTAGAAGCAACAGAATACAAGTAGAAAACTAACACTTCCGAGATATGTTAATTTAGAAATTTCATGTGTTTAATAGAGTCTACTATTATACGTGCATACGTCAAAAGCTAAGGTTATGGGCTAGTATACAGGGTGTTCGGAAAATGTGTTTTTTTTTTCGGAGGCCCGCACGGGGCTGCACTTGGTGGGGGGGAAATGTGTTTAGAAACTTGGATAGGTATACATGGCAAAATAAGGGTAGAAAGATTCAAAATTGCAAGTCATGTAACAAAAAATTTAAATCTCAATATTTTCCGAGTTAAGACCTGAAAATTAAACGTTGATTGGCTGTAACTCGGAAAATATTGAGATTTAAACTTTTGGTTACATGATTTACTATTATTTTACCACCTATAGAAAACCCTATCCAAGTTTCCAAACCCATTTTCCGAACATCTTGATAGCTGACGATAGTTAAAATTTAATAGAATGGCATATCGCGGAAAGCCAGGAGAAAAAGATACAATAAGAGAATCAAATTTCAAGAGATAACAGATGTTCCAGAAAAATGTTTTGACCTGTTGAAATTAATACTATGATAAGCAACTAAAACGAATTATTCTATGTTTAAAACACAATTGTTGGGCTGCACAAAATTTTTTAACCAGCAACATTATTTCTGCCAATGTCATGTATGTCACAGTCAAACTTGCTGGTTAGTTAATTATTACTAAAATTCTTTGTGCAACTCCATAATAGAGTTGTTGCAAAACAGTTTTCTTTTCCATCGCCACTTGGTAACTGGCTATGTTGAGTCAAAATGGCATATTTTGATTTAGAATTATTCTCGCTCGTTTAGTTGCCCTCTCTTTAATTCATTTCAGTAAGGCTATTATAAGTAGTGTGGATGTTAAAAGCATGTACCAATTTCCATGTCATTATCTTAAACGGTTGCTATTACCGCTATTACGAAAAAAAAACTCTCCCCCCGAACAGACCCTCTTTGAGGGGCTCTACCCCGTAAAGCATTTTTGGGGTATGTTTATGGAACATTTTTGTTATATTATTGGATGTACTTCACGCCCTAGAAATATTGCACGCTAATTTTGAGACACCCTGTATTTATAATTTAACACAATCTAATTTAAAAAAATGCCACTTGAATCCTTTTGCTTCTGACATCCTTATTTAGTCGTTTGTGATTCATCGCTTCTATACATATAGAGTGAAACGGGTTGTACGAAGTTAGAGGAAACAATTCCAGTGTATTTTTAAAATTCTAATATGGCAGAATGCTTATTTATTTTCATGAATTTTTTTTTCTCTGACTTTGTACAACCCACTGCTCTCAAATTGAAACCGATAAGCCACTGACAATAAATACCATTGGACCATGTCTAAATTCAATTGTTTTTAAAATATTGGCATTTACAAAATTACATTCATCCCACTTTGACAGGCTGCAGCGTCCAAATGGTCCATCTTAAAAAAAAATGTGTTTTACATTGCTGTCTGAGTTTTTTATTTTCTATCCAAAAATATCATGGATTTTTTTTCCTAACTTCGTACCCGTTCCTCTCGATATGAAAACGATGAGTCACTGATGGTAATTTTGGGCCTGTAGTATAGGTTATGAATATTTCAACCATAAAAATAAATGCCATCACCATTACGAGGTTTTTTTCCAATGCATTCTATAGTCTATTTCAGAAAGGTGTGGAGTAAAAAATAGGAAATTTCGACCAGTTCGGCTCAATTTCGGTGTCGGTCATAGGCGCAGGTAAATTTTGTGCATTAAATTATTTATGATAACTAATCAAAGAGAGAAAAAAGAAGATTATCTGATAAAGAAGGAACTATTAGCTATAGCAAATTTACACAAACATCGTTTTAAGAAATATACCGTGGAAGATATAGCTGAAAGCATAGTGTAACTGTGCTGCGCACACCGCCACGTCGTTGCGAACTAAATCCCAAAGAACTAATATGGGCGCAAATTAAAGGTTTTGTAGCAAGATACAACACGACATTCAAAATGAAATACGTTAAGCTACTGTTTGATCAAACCATTAAGGAAGTGACACCAGAGAACTGGCGAAAAGCAGGCAAAGATCTTGACCACCTGATCGGACCGTCGACCCGTTAATTATAACGTCAAGAGGAGATGACAGTTCCTCAGATGACGAAGAATATCATGATTTTTTATAATTTAATTTCTGTATAATGTATTTTTTTGTATTTTGTAGTTTTTTTATAATGGTTAATAAAAAATAGGTGTACTATATACATAATGCACGCCTTTGTCACACCATTTTCAGAGTTTGTGAATGAATAGCAACAGGAAAAACCCATAAATTGACCCAAACCCGGGCGGTACTACCTGCACTTGATGAAAATAAAGAATTTTGCAATGAAATTATGAAAGTGGCTTAAATATTCGTTGGATTACTCTGTAGTCGCTTTGCATATCTAATGAGTTTTTTTTTCTCTACACTTTTCCTAAATAGACTATAGACTTGCTCACATGTTAAAAAAGGTTTGAGCTAATATAGACACACTATATATTTTGGGAATCAAGGAAGAAATGCCTTTCATAAAAAAAAATATGCAGCGTTTCCCATTAAAAAAAACTACGCCAAACTTCTAGTATTTTAAGCTAAGCCCTTTTTTAAATGACAATAGAGTCAAAGGTAATAAAATATAAAAAAGATGGCTATAGGTATTTATTTTAATAAAAATACAAGGAAACTCAAAAAATAGATTCCTGTTCAGTCCGGGTTGGGTAAACCTGTTCATGTCAAATAATATAATTTTTTGATTCTTAATAGAAATGTGCAAATTAAGCAAGCTCATGCCGAACCTAGTGCAAAAGATAAATACCTCTCTATTCTTCTACATTATTTTATTCCTATCATATACAGTGTCGAACAGGGTCACCGATGTACAGGTCAAAAGAAAGCTGTGCCCAACATACCAGGGGGTCTCACACTTACTATATACTCTTAAAAAATTTGCTACTCAACCATTATTATAATAAATATACAGGATATTTCATTTAAAACTTGCAATCCTTATATTTTTAATACTAGTTAGAATAATTCATTTCTGAAAAAAAAATTGGTTTGAAAGTATTGTATTCAAAAATTCATTAAACTATTCCGGATCGTTTAAAATAAATTTACAAAACAGCTATTGTTGCCGTCTAACTTAGAATATGATTTTAGATCTGGCCGAATAACGATTTTGTTGCAAGAAAACTCTTTTTCTTTGTCTACTTTTGAAGTATTTCTATTAATATATATCATATTTCTTTAATTTAATCATGAATTATAAAAAATTAAAAATGTTTTTTCTGTCCAACCCTGTATAGTTATCGCAAATCTGATGATGATGTTTTTTCATAAACATAGTAGAGACACGTACGTATTCACCTGAAGACGACTGGAGATGCTTACCAGTTGAAACGTAGTGATTCTAAGCAAATAAAGACAATGCAAGTCCAAAACTCTACTGCCGTTCATAGTAGAGACAACTTTTGTTTAGCTTGTAATAATACTGCATAAAAATGTATCAGAGTTTAAAAAAATCAGTGGTGGATGAAATATTTTCACAAAAAAATTATTGATGGTATCTTAACGTACGCCACTGCAAGAAGTAAACAAACGAAAAAATCAACGTCAAAATCAGTTGACACCAATTTTCCATAACGCACGTATCTTTAAGGATTTACTAAATTTAAAAAAAAAAACATTTTTTTTATTTTAATACCCTGTATCTTCTACCACCCACCATTTTAGGGCACATGTCCATATCAACTTTTCGTCTCAAAATGAGGTCACCAATCATATGCTACATTTTCTTCCTGTACTTAAGGATCACCCTGTATACTGCGCCAATGGAAATTGTAGTTTCAGAACAAGCAAAATTGATTTAATAAATCAAGGAATTAAAAATTAGAATTAAAAAAAAAAACAAAAAACTAAATTTGTTGTTTCTGACGAACCCTGGATAGTAATCGTAAATCTGATATTCGAAATTGTAGTTTCAGTACAAGCAGACGTTTTTATAAAGAATGACTTTTTCTTCTATACCTACTAATAAAAAAGTTTTTCCTCTTCCAAACTCTATTCGTGGACACACTGTATATTTAGGCAGGGAATATCATCTTGAATTTTTTTGCAATATTAATGAAACACCCTGTATATTACAAATGATCCTCCTTTTTATGGTTACTTTCTATGACCAGAATAATCAGTAAGCCAATGCAGAGACTGCAAGAGACTGGTGGACCCTTAATTTATCAGTCCGACGCTGTTCCTATACCAGACCTTAACCTTAAATATATAAGCTGTCATTCCATGCACACATTCTAATAGCATCTTCTATTCACTTGCCCTTAACAGTATTCGCACGACGAACTATTTGATCAATTGTTAAAAAAATAATAAGTTTAGGGTGTTGACGTTTCAGTTTATTTTGTTCCAAACCATCATCAGAACTATGTTCGGTTCATTCTGATGATGGTTTTAACAAACAGAACATAATAAATCGAAACGTCAACAATCTATACGTGTTATTTTTTAGCAATTGACCCAAAACCCAGCAACACATCTCTATGAAATAATTCTGCGTAAAACTGTGTCTGTATTTTAGAGATTTTGAAAAATTAATTTTGTTCATCTTGTCTATCCGCGAATGTTCCATTGCTTGCAGTTAGAAAATAATAGCGACCAAAGTAACAAATGAATGTGTTTTGATATTGGTCAGAGAGCAAGTAATAAAATGAACCTTCACTATCGTGCAGAACTAAATATTTGCATCAGTGCATATTCGTTTTTATAGCTATACATGGTGCTACAAACTCGTGTGAGTACAAGGGGTTTTCGAAAACGGTAAGAGATACGAAGATGGTTAAATTGAGGCAAATTTGCGTATTTTGGGGCTTAATTTGGTGAAAGAAAAATGTAAATATTCCGAATACCTACCTTCGGAGATATCCGAATAAAACAGAAATTTTTAATTTTGGGTTTAAATTTTTTGCACCTTTATTTTTGACTTAGGAAAAAAACAAAAAACACTTTCTCATAGCCGTTCTTCATGTTCTACCATATGGCGTTATTAGTTTTCAAATCTGACGTTTCGTTCTTTAGATACCAACCTTAGTTCATTATTTTTTAAATACGGACCTGGAATTTTTAAAACAATTTTAAGGGCTTCTAAGCTTTGGAAATTTAATACAATTTAAAGGTTTTTAAAATTTTAACGTTTTGTCGTCAAATAACACATCACTAGTATTTCAAATTATCCTTTCTTTACTATTACGACCCTGGCAATTATTTTTTGGATTACTTAAATATTAAAATTACATTATAGGAAGTTATGGTGTTTAGGCAGTTTATTTTTTCAAAAAGATTTACCGTCACAATACTCTATCTAGAAAGTAAGCAAGTTTTTAAGGCATGAGAAGTAATTTTATTTTTTATTAGTATTTTATTTATTTTATTAATATAACGTATATCTTAAGTCCTATAGTTTTTGCCTTAGACCTAGACAGAAATACTGTAAAACAGAAAAAAAATAATGCTCCCGAGTGAAGAAAAGGTACCTAACTGGAGTGCTACTCGAGTTATGTTACTGTGATGCGCTTATGATTGTTTCAAAAACAATTTCAAATTTTTTTTTACTGTTTATAAGATCTGATTTAAGCGAAGCATGAAACAAAAACAAAGAGACAGAAAAATATTTGAGGCCGAGACTTTGGGTCTCTTTTTTACAAAATATCAAATATCAGGCTTCTTGTTTTTATTTAGTTTGGCTTAAAATGTTCAGAAACGTAATGAAATGAAAAAGATAATTTGAAAAATGTGTTATAAGATGACAAAACGTTAAAATTTTAATAACCTGTATATTCTAATAAATTTCTAAAGCTTAGAAATCCCTAAAACTGTATTTAAACTTCCAAGTTCGTATTTAAAAAAATTAACTTGAAGTTGGTAACTCAAGAATGAAACTTCGATTTTGAAAACTAATAACGCCATCTTGTAGAACATAAAAAACAGCTATGAAAGAGTGTTTTTTAATTTTTTTTCAAAGTCAAAAATGAAAGTGCAAAAAATTAGAAAACAAAAATGAAAATGTCGGTTTTTTTCGGATATCTTCGAAAGCATTCGGAATAATTAGTTTTTTTTTAACCATCTTCGTATCTCTTATCGTTTTCGAGATCACCTTGTACGCACACGAATTTGTAGCACCCTGTGTAGAGAAATGACCACTCTATGTGATAATTTAAAAATAAAATCCATATCATCATATCTTTTAAGTTCTAAAATATATTATAAAATATTAAGTCTTTTGGATGTACCTATTAAGTAATAAAATAAATAGTCAAAAATCACAATAACTAAAATATGATCCTAAAAAAAATAATATCATTTAAGTATAATATTTTTGGTTTGATTTTAAAAAGCTTACATCACGAAACCTTTGATTTTCATTAAAGCCAAATGCACAATGTCTTTTCAATTGGCAATGTCGTAGATTAATAAGTAAAAACTCTCACGTGACTTGTAGATAAGCGCACGAAAAGCGGGCTCTAAGCACTTCCAAAATAACTGCGCAACTTTTATCTTAGCTTCGTTTTCAGCTTTTTACATATAAAAATTTTAAAAACTATTTTATAGATTTTTTCTTAATAATTGTAATAATTCGTAGCTTTAAAAAAAACATTGCTACGACGTTTCATGATCAATTTTACGAGATTTGTAGTCTTCTTGCTCATATCGGTCGCATGCTGAATTGGGTTCATCGATATTTTCATGGTCCTAGAAGAAAATATTTCAATATATTTTTTATGGCATGATTTAAAAATTTCAGGGGTTAAACCAAAATAAATTTTAATTTTATGATAAAATTTCAATTTTCTAAGGAAGGTATATTACTGTAAAAGAAAATCGACATTTATATGGGGAATTAAACTGTTCGATGCCGGGCCTGGGGCCTTAGACTAGACCTCCATACTAAAGTTTATTATTTTAAAAGGTAAATAATTTACCTGAAACTCAACTTTTTCTGATACAGTCCTTATAACGCCATCTACCAGAGTCCCTGCAAACTGTCTTAATTCGTTGTTAGCAGGACCCGTTGGGGGATTCTCCTTTTTTCGTTGATTTACTGGTAAAGGCAACGAAGACGGACGGGATTGTTGAATATTTTGATGTTTTTGGAATGGAAATACTTTTGCTGCATCGCCCTATACACGTTGTGGCAGGAAATTAATATATATTAAAAAATGTATTTTTGCCTTGCATTTATACCAGGGTTTCAATAAATCACGATGTTTTTGAAAAAATCAATTAATCTAATTTTTTTGATTAAAACGTGATTTTTTGATTTTTATCAATTTATACTGATAAACTCAAATTATTTTAAGTAAACGCCAAGTCAGTTGTCATTTATGGCACCCTGTTGACGTCTGGTCTATTTTACGTTTAGAGGTTGGCTAAAAAGACAGGACCGGACTATTTTTATGTTCCATTAACAAACTAAAAAAATATTTAAATATTAGGTTCCTTATCTCCCATTTTAATTTATCAAAGAAGACTTTACAATATTTTCTATTTAAATCATCGTTCTTAACTAAAGTTGTCAAGAAACTTTTGGAGATGTTATCCAAATTGGAACAAAAGTCAAGAACCTATTAGGTATCCACTGAATACTACCTAGATATTATGATAGGAATTACTTACAATAAAGTAATGTACTAGTAACATAAATATTATCGACAAAGCTTTTAAAAAATTATCGACACACTACTCTCCTTTGCTCGTGAATATTAAAGAATGTAATAAATGCCGGTAATACTGCACCAGCTAGGTAGAATACGTAAAACATGGTATATATGGTTAAAATATTGGTATACAAAACAATCACTATGCTTCCTTTTAGTTATGACTCTAACTTTCAACCAGAAAACTCTATATACACTATATAAAAAACAGCCACAAAAATACTAAAAAACACCAAAAAACAACGAAAATAATAGGACGCGAACTGACATGTGAACTTGTTACGGTCCACACTAAATCTAGTAACTTTTCGGCGGAACTAGAATCAGCTGTGAATGTCATCTGTGGCTTTCAACTGTCGAAACGCCGTTTTCTATCGCGATATGATCTCTATATGGCAATAATGAACTTATTCTTATTATGCTTTCTCTATTCGCCCAAAAATATTTGTTGTCTAGATTTACAGTTAGAAAATCTCCTCGGCGATATACAAAATAACTTTTATTGACATGAAAATTTTCGGTAGCGTGCAGCGAAATTTATGAATATTTTTTACGCTGGACTGATGACGATTAGTTATGTTCTGGTTTACACTTACATAATGTATCTAAACACTTTTTAAATGAACTATCTTACACTTTTTTTTTTAATTTCCTGATGGGTTATTTGCTTCGGCGACTTGTTTTTACAGCAACTTATAATTTGATTTAAATCACGATTAAAATTGAAAAAATCAGTTGATTTAAATCATTTGATTTAAATCGTCGTAACTCTGATTTATACAGTCTAGCCAAAAACAACTAAATATATGGAATTTATTTAAGATATACTTGTTTATTGAGAGACTGAATTGGATTTTTTTACTAAATTGTGATTGTAGTGCATAAAGAAACAAAAATTTAAATTTTCTGTGTTCTTACCTATTATTTTTCGATATTTTTTTGAGAAAATAAATAAATAAACTATTTGCATTAAAACGCGGCTTCTCAGACTTACGTCAACGCATCGCAAGCGTGCTGACACAAATTAAAGAAAACTGTAGCTTGACAATGTTGCCAATATCTCAATAGTTTATCTAACGATACTAATGACCGGGGTTGTATAATTTTTTTTAACCACAATTAACTAACCAGCAAGTTTGGCTGTGACATACATGACATTGGGAGAAATAAATTTCTCAATCATACTGGCCCGGTTACTTGCCAATGTCATTTATGTCAATCTTGCTGGTTAGTTAATTGTGGTTAAAAATCTTTATGCAACCTAACATAACAATAATATAGTCCTGAATTAATAGTTATCCAATAGAAATTGTTAAAAATACGTCAGAAAAATAAATCATCATATATGATTTATCTAGCGTTATCTTAATATTGCCTTAAAATCAGTAAATTTAGTTCTAAGAACAAAAATACATTATTTAACCTATAAAATTTTGGACATATGTCGCAACACCAAAATTTGCCCAAGACCGATGACAGTTGAAAAAATCTTAACCAACATAATAAACAAGTTTGGTTTTTACCTACAAATTTTGTAAAGTTGTAAGTAAACAACTTTAAAAACAAAAAAAATTGGTCAGATTTATATCATATTATTTGTAAAGTGCAACAAAAAATAATCTTCTATCTCTCTCTAATCTAGTTTGAGGTATAACCACAGAATATATAGCTACGTGTAGCTGGATATTGTGCTCCTACTAAATAAATATTCGGTATTGAATTTAAAATTTACCTGAGGAGTATGAACAGCAACTATTTCTGTTTGAGTTGCAATTCCATTTTCTTTAAGATGCTGACTAAGGCCTGTGTTTTGACTAAAAACAGCCATCACCTTTACAATGTCATGCATGGAGCTCTGCAACTGCTGAATCTAAAATTAAAATATTCAAAAGTACACCAATAAATAATTGCAGTTACTTTAGATTAAATTGGAAGTAACATAAAGTTGTTTCTTATGTCAAGCAAAGCAGATTTATATCTTAAAAATAATTCTCCAATTTAATTTTTTTTCTGCTAGAGCTAAAAAAGTTACAGGGTGATCCATTATGGAAAATAGGCTCTTGGTCAATGCAGAAAGGACACAAAATTAATATGGACAAAAACCTACTCACAAATCAAAACAAGTTAAGACAATTTGTGAATATACAAAGATAAAACTTAAAATAGAAACAATCAGGCAATGGCATTCATCACACTGCATTGTCCATAAGGTATTCCTCCACCGTATAATATGCCCTTGTAACCAATAGGGTTTTTACCCTACCCTAGCCTAATTATCCTGTAATTATTTTAAGTGCTATAAGCAGACTGTTGCAGAACGGCTGCAACCTGTTCTCATTATTTATTAAAAGTAAAATAATAATCAAATCGGCCACGCGGGATTTTACGGGTGGCGCGATTGTCATTACAATTTTACATAGACAGCAGATCTGTCATCGCGAAAAAATGCTAATTTAGTATCAATTTTTAAATTGGAATAAAACCGTTGTTTACGGTGCCAATATACTGTGTGTTGTTAAGAAAAGGCATTGTGTCGACGCTCTTCTGATTATTGTGAAAATTCACTGATGTAATATTGGTTTCATCCCTAATCCTAATTTGGGGACCACAGGTATAATTTACCCTTTTATTTGTTACGGATACTTTGCTGGACACCAGTTAAGCACTATGTTTTTTTAATGCATACATTTCACTTATAGTAGTGGTGTGTGACTATTAACAGCTAATTGGCTTATTCGTTTTTTAATTATAAATATAGTCATTTTCTACTGACGTAGAATCTAAATTGTTCCATGTGTCTGGACTCATTTTAGTTGTAAAAAACATTGTTAATGTTCGGTAATGTACTAAATTTCCTCTCAGGTACTAGGTACAAACGGGATTTATTCAGATCACATTATTAGATAGCCTGTGACAGATTAGAGTTAGCGAACCTACGTTGAGTCAATGCAACAGATCCAGGCTATCTTGTAATTATCGGATGAATCGCGTGTAGCTAGTCTCCTGAATTATCTTGTGTGGTAAATCTAAATTTAAGTAACTATTTTATTGATTAACATTTATGTCAAACACCTGTGTTGTGTCAATATCTGTACCTGTTAAGTATTAATTAAATAAAAACATTCCATTTTTTTGTAGTAACTCAAACTTGCGTATTTTTTATTAACCCCATGAACCATCACCTAGGGAAATACAGTAACGTAACTTTTGCTAGCCTTCGATAAAACACGAAGGCTACCCTATAGATGTGTGTCAAGGACTAAATAGTCTCTGAACACAGACTATTAAATAGTTTTTTACTATTATAAAAACTAGAGTTCTTAGTCAATGTAGATGAAGGAATTGGAAGCCTAATGGTACAAGAGCTTCTTGTAGGAACTATTGATTCTCTCAGACACCTTCACCATCAATGCCGGTGTTCCTCAGGGGTCCATATTGTCGCCTACCCTCTTTTTACTGTATATTAACGACCTTCTAGTGAAAACCCAAAATCCAATATATAGCTTTGCTGATGACAGCACACTTGTCTCATCTTTTACCTTGACTCCCCAAACATCCGCTGCCGACGCACATCTTCGCAGGCAGCATGAAGTATTGCGCCTCAACAATGACCTGGAAGAAATTTTGGCTTGGGGTGACAGTAACCAAGTCGAATTTAATGCTAAGAAAACCCAGGCAGCAGTCTTCTCCAAAAAGGTTAACATTGCAGAACCGGATATAGTCATGGCAGGACACGCAATTCCCCTGGCACTGTCTATTAATTTGCTGGGGGTCAATCTAGGCGGTAATATGTCTTGGCATGATTACGTTGCCGCAATTGCCAAGGCAGCTGCACAGAAACTTGGTGTACTTTTTTGCACCAAAAGGTTGTACACACCTAATCAACTTTTGACACTCTACAAAGCCCAGATTCGACCATCATTAGAATATTGCTCTCATGCCTGGAGCTCTGCACCCAAGCACACCCTTCGGCTACTGGATTCCATTCAAAGGAGAGCCGTTTGTCTGATCGGCGACCCCGAGCTGACCAAGACCCTCGATAGCCTGGAGCATCGAAGACAGGTTGGTGATTTGGCTCTCTTTTACAGATATTTCCATGGCAGGTGTTCAACTGACATTGCCCACTTGATTCGACCTAGAGCAATGCAAAACAGAAATACACGGCGAACCACTGCCGCTCATCCATATGTTGTTCAGCTTAGTACTCCTCGAACTTCATTGTTTAAGAATTCTTTCATCTGGAGAACGTCATCTTTGTGGAATGATCTACCTGCGGTCGTGTTTCCCAATGAATACAATCTTCAACGTTTCAAGACCAACGTTAATCGCTTTTTTCGCACTCGCACCGCTCCCAGAGCGCCTTAAAGGATTTTTCCTACAGTGCAGGTGTTTTATCATAAAAAAAAAAAAAATAAAGAAACGAATATCCAATGTGTATTTTCTGTGCATAAGACATACAGTCTCCAATATAAAAATACATGGTAAAGTCAAAACTCTCCGAGGCACGAACAAAGGTCGGCAAGTTTCTCGTGGCTTAGCACGAGGTGGCGTGGTTAATTTTGTGCCCAGTAATGTCGTAAAAAAATTAGTTTCTTTACTTTTCAAAAAGTTTTGGTTTTTTAAATTTATTTGTCTTATTTTCACCGCTACAGAAAAACAAATACGACTTAGTGAAAGCAACTTTTTTAGCTTTATACTACCGCGTTTTTACAATTTCGGTACATTTCGTTTTTATGGAACTGCTATCAACTTTATTTTTTTAGATAATAGATTTTTTATTTTATTTTTTGAAATATTTTTGAGTTCTATAAAAATTCAACCATGTATCACACTTAATAATTTCTAGACGTTTTGATGGTATCTTTACATCATCAGGAATTTGATAATTATTAAATAAATACGGCACTGGCATTTAAGGTAAATCGAATACAGTAGGATATGAGTAATATATTATGTAGGAAAGAAATTGAATGAGAAAAGATCAGCAACAAAAACAAAAAGTAAAAAACTTCTTTGTATTAGGTGTTCAAACAACTGTCCTTACTCTCGAATGGATTTTTGAGTAAGCAATGTTATAATATCACTTTTACTGAAATTTTAGTAAGCCTCCGTAATTTATATATCACCTGAAGACGACTGGAGATACTAACCAGTTGAAACGTTGTGACTTAAAACAAATAAAGACAATGGAAGTCCATAACTCTTCTGTCATTCTACAATTCGAGTTAAACAATGAATAATAATTTGTAAATGACTAATCAAATGTAGGTATGTGCAATAGAATATTAAAGAACATATATTTTAATAATTTTTATTATTATTATTTCGTAATATTTTCGGCAGCATTACCTGATTTTGCAATATCGAACAGGTCTGGGCCAGCTCCCGAACAACATCAGGATTAGTTTGAGATAAGTTCGTCATATTTATCACACTGGAGGGACTACCATCATTATTTACTCCTTGCAGTGATGATATTTTCTTCCACAGGGCACTAATTGCTTCAGTCTGCAACATTTGAATTTTCCTTTCACTTTCTAATGCTGCTTTTGTTGTTTCCATATCTGACGATAGTTTTCTAAAATGTAATAGTTATTACTAATTAGAAAAATGTGTCTCTTCTTATTTTAATTCGTTTAAAATTACCAGTGGTACTAGAGAAGTTTCTCCTTAATAATGAAATAAAAAGGAATTTCCCTCTACTTCAATGCCACCTGTGCTGCAAAGACTTTTTTATTCCATCACAAAAAATGTATTCCTATTGGCTTTCTCTTTTAATTGGTTATCATCAGCAAAATAATGTCCCTTAAGATGATATTGTCAGAAAGAAAACTATTCTAGTGAACCTCTTATAAAGGGTGTTATGGAATTGACGCAATATTTAAACCCGTAAATCCCTGATATTAAAACAAGTTTCAGAAAAATATATATAATATAATGATATATAGGAAATTAACATGAATAGCCGAAATATTTCTATTTTCATGTTCTGCAAACCTCTCATAACATACACCTCTGATAAGCGGACATCTTTATTAAGCGGACATTTTTTCATAGTCCGGAACTAGGTAGGTATATGAAATTCCATGAAAATCAACCTCTCTTGGGCGAACTCTCCTTTGAGTGGACGAGGACAGGCTATTTTCATACAAAGAGTGCGAGAACTCTCCTTTAAACGGACATTTTTTAAAAAGTATGTGGGAGATGAATAAGTACGGTGCAAAAACTCTTTGAAGACAGACCGGCAACCAATCGCGTATGCGTGACAGCGCGAAAGGACTTCGCCGAATTAAAGAAGTGTGATTCCCCCAAAGCCGTCCGCCGTTTATTTGTGAGTTGTAAGGTTAAAATCGTAAACAATGGCAGAAAAATGTTTTTTAGTACTACATCCTAACTAAAACTAGTGTATTTTTGTTATGTTTAATATATGTTTATTTGTACATACATATATATGTAGTAATAATTTTGCATTTATATATTACCTAATAACAAATTTCCTATGGACGGACTCTATTAGGCGGCCACATTTAAACAGTTAGAGCGTTTTCACACGGCACCATATATCGCGCGCGACAAATGGTCGCAATATTGCTTTTACACCAAATTGTGTGTTTTCTAATGAGCCATTTTCACACACAAGCGATATTAGAGAACACATAATTTGGTGTAAAGTAATATTGCGACCATTTATCGCGCGCGATATATGGTGCCGTGTGAAAACGCTCTTAGGTGTCCGCCTAAGAGAGGTTTCACTGTAATTTGAACCTATATAATTGACACTTTAAAATAAATTAAAAAAAAATTTCATTGGCTAAGTGGTGAGTTACTGGCACTCGACCGTGGCGATCCGAGTTCGATTCTCGGAGTGGGCAATCGCACAATTAAAAAGTATGGCCAAATTTTAGCCGGTTTAAAAATGCAGGGAAGAGTGTATAATCTCCCAATTCAAGCCGGAAACCAGGCCGGATGAGATCGGACATTCTGAATACCAAATAAAAATTACAAATAACTTACTGTATATATTGGTTTGCCCTTTGATTTTGTAAAATTCTAAACATTTCTTGCACTTCTTTATCTTTATTCCTAGTATAATATCCCCTCCACATTTTCTGTATGCAAACCGCTGCCATTTCAACTTTTTCTTTCATATTATCTTCAGTGTCTTTTTGCATTCTACAAAGCAACCAAAAAATAATTCCTTGTTCCCTCAATAATTGTCTGCTAAAGCTTATATCAACCCATGTTTAGCATAACACAAAATTTTAATTTGACATGAATCAATTAAAATTTTTAAATCCCTTTAACAATATACCGCATAGGAAATCCCATGCAAGTTTAAAACTGTCCAAATATTTGCTTGCTCCCCTGTTGACTTTAGAGCGGCGTTGTAGGGCGACTTTTTTAGGGTCTCTGTGTGGTGAGTGCACATGCGGAGTTTGAACAATTTTGAACAACCCGATCTTAACATATTTAAATAGGATTGCGGTTGGATTTTCATTGAAATTCAACAGGTATTGCTGCGGACACCAGCATTAATTGGACTTGTCAACCTGTGATTTGTCATTGTCAAATGTAATTTGCAAACGGTAGGCTTTTTAAAAATCTTTAACATATTTCTTTTACACTGGATTTGACTAATATTTTCAAATAAAACGAACATTATTTTTAAAACGGATCTTTTAATAGAAAATGAATTATTTTACTTACAATAAAACCTATTAAATAGTATTAAAATTTTCTTAAACGTAAAGTAAAATATTAAGATCTTTGTCATTGTTTTCTTCAGCTCTCTTAGGAGTTTACGCTGTGCAATTGCAGTTGTTTATTACAGTACCTTTCGCCTAAAACTTAGTAATAACTTTTTGTATTGCCGACTTGGTAGGAAAGGGTCTATCAGGGAAATCAACCAAAAACATATCAGATACACTACTTAAGCTTTTACCCGCATAGTACCATTTGATCATGGTGACCTTTTCTTCTATTGTGTAAAGTTATTACTAGTAAAAAATCTAATACTTCCAAATTCCATATCACAGGTTGACAAGTCCAATCAATGCTGGTATCCGCAGCATCATCTGTTCAATTCCAATGAAAACCCAACCGCAATCTTATTCAAATAAGTTAAGATCGGGTTGTCTAAAATTGTTCAAACTCCGCTTGTGCCCGAAGAGACCCTAAAAAAGGGGAGCAAATATTTGGACAGTCTAAAACTTGTATGGGATTTCCTGTTTCCAACCACGATGCAGCACCCAGTATTATTCGTATATGAAACAAAACTTAGTTTAGCTTGAAAGCTTAGTTATTTTTCCTCCAAAAAAAATCCCAAAAATCATACCTTACAATGTTAGGTATGTTGGTGTCTGTAAATAATTTTTAAAATGAAGTGTTTACCGGCGTGCAGATTAAATTTGAAAGAGTTTTATGCCTCCGCTGGGAATCGAACCCACAACCTCTCGATCAGACCTCAAGCGCGCTGCCAATTGCGCTACGGGGGACCTGATATTCTCTCACCAACTTAGGTCACATGACTTATTCAATTTTATGTTAGTAGTAACAGTCTGGAATCTCCTGCGATTCACAGACCGGGGAGGGTGTTATAAGGGGAAAGACGACGTAATTGGCAGCGCGCTTAAGGTTTATTCGAGAGGTTCGGGGTTCGATTCCCAAAGGAGGCATAAAACTCTTTCAATTTTAATCTTGTCTGCACGCCGGCAAACACTTTTCATTTAAAAAATCATACCTTACTTAAATAATGCGGTTTATGACCGTGCTTCTGTTCTAAAATAAAAATATAGGGTAAGTCATTACACACCTTTTTTTCTCCACTTTCATATTTATCATTTGTAGTTTGGAATCGCACATTTCTGACTCGTCTTCACTACACGGTGACTTCGTACGTAATATTGAAGGCTTTTTGTTACCATCTTGCTTACTACAAAAATATTAAAAAACATGCGCTCCTTAAAATAATTAAATATGGTGTTCCTCAAGGAACAATTTTAGGACCATTATTTTTTAATATCTATATTAATGATTTATTTAATGTGAATGTGATGGAGAAATTCATAGTTTCGCAGATGATACTGCAATTTTTTATACAGATACAAATTGGGACAACTTAAATAACAAAATTAAATTAAAAAAGATTAAAATAATAAAAAATTGGTTTAAAAAAAATTTATAAACAATTAATTTTGATAAAACTAATTATCTTCCTTTCACTTTAAATCCAAATAACATACCACAAAATATGAATAGTATTAAAATAACTGATGACATTGAAATTTTAAAAGTAAAATATTTAGGAATAATCTTTGACAGTAAATTAAATTGGAATTTTCACATAGAATATTTGATTAAAAAATTAAGAAGTTTACTACCAATTTTTAGAAACATTAAAAAAAATTTTGAACGTAAAATAACTGGAAATATTATATTCAGCATTAGTTAAAACCCATTTAAATTACGGAATTTTAGGTTGGGGAGGAATAAATAGAACTAGTTAAAAAATTAGAAATATCACAGCAAAGAGATTTCTAAAAATTATATTTAATAAAGATTATCTTTATCCTTCAATAAAATTATATTCTGAAACAAAAAAAAATGAACATTAGACAACTTTACATTTATAATAATATCTTAATATACATATTTAAAAATAAAAATCTTATACAATTTAAAAATCATAATCATAATACTCGTCATAAAAATGAAATAACAATAAAACCTAAAATAAATAGGTCCATAGGACAAAAAAATTTCAAATATTTATATTTTTAGTTATACGATTATTTACCAACAAAAATTAAAAAATATGTTTCATTAAAAAAATATAAAGTCAAAATAAAACCATGGATATTGGAAACGGATAAATTAAAAATATGTTTGGAAATGTTTTAATTGATATTGTTATGAATAATATTATATTTTTCAAAATATTATTATACCTATTTATATTATCAAAAAACTGCGTTTATATTAATATACATATACTTAAACGTTTTTTATTTGCAATTTAACTTTTATATAATATTAACAAATATTTAAACAAAATATTTTAATATTCTCATATATTTATAATTTAAAATATTAAGATTTGCCCCTAACAAGCACGTCTTAGGGGGATCAAAGAAGAAGTTTATTAAGGAAGATAAATAAACAAATTTATTATATTATAAATATTGAAAATAAACTTATTATTTTTATTACTTGTTTTATGAAACGCTAATGAATTATCAAACTATAAAAAATATATTTATACATTACAAAAGTACAACTGAAAATGTAATTACCTTGTATTCATAGTAGCGGCTCTTCGCTGTCGATTAGGTGACGGTGTTCCCCCGCCTTTTCTAGAAGGTTCAGAGTTAATTTGATTTTTTAACAACGCCGGAGCTACTCTAGTAGATTTTGGAGACCTCACTACTTCCGGCTGTTTACTTCTTGTAGGCGAACCACTAATAACTGGAGTAATTTGAGTTTTTTCTAACCTCTCTATTAGAGGCGAGGGACGATAGTCCGGACTCATTAAGTTTTCTGGCACTGGTACCATCTTGGTTACAGCTTGTAATGGACTATTTATTGGTTCAACATCTAAAAGCAGTTTATTTTAAAATATGTTTATTCCAAACAAAAGTATTATAGGAATAAATAATTAATTATATTTATTCCTATAAATTAACTCCACTTAAAGAATGGACTACTTCTTCAAAATTAAAAGTATTATAGTTCATTATAATATTAGTATATTACATATTAAGTGGGGTAAAAAGCATATTACGCACGAATGGAAAAATTGCGAACGAGCCGCGTAGCGGCGAGTGCGGTAATTACATGAGTGCGTAATTGCTTTACAACACGCAATACGTACTATACTTTTACTAATAAATTATGTAATGTAAGAATGGATTTACTTTTATAGTGAACTGTACGTAAATAGTATATTACATAACAAGTGATAAAAGTGATACTTTTCAAACGAGGAAATATTTAGCACGAGGCGTCAGCCGAGTTCGGAATTTCTCCGAGTTTTAGAATAATCACTTTCACACAAGTAATGTACACTATTTTTCCTACGAACACAAAGAATTATGAAAAAAGCCTTTGATTTGTGAAAAAAAAATATTTCAACACTAGTGTTGAAATTAGCATACTTAGGATTATGTTCCACTTACTATCTGGTTTCATAGTTTGTCCTTTATTTGTAGTTTAACTCTTTAATATTTTATATCATAGGAAAAACTAATCCTGAATTGACTTTTAGATTAACCATAATGAAAAATTTTAAATTTAATTAAGGTAAGATGCATTAACATAAATTTTAAAAAATCCACCCAACAAGGAAGATTTCAATTCAAAATAATTCTGTAAATTATTTAATGTTTTTATAAAAAAAAGTCAAATACTCCTGATGGGATTTGAACCTGTGACCTTGCCATCTGTAGGCTAGAGCTCTATTCTCTACGCTATCGCTACCGAGAAAAATTTGTTGTTTAATACATGACACTCTCTTCAGCGCGATTTCTTTTTTCTGGTAATAGATTTTCCAGTATATTATTGACATTTTTTATAATTTCAGATGGCGTATTTCACACTAATTCTGAATCACTCGACAAATACATGATAAATAAGTTAAACACTTTACAATTACTGCTTTCTAAAATTTGTTTTATTTAATAAATAGGGGTTATCTGTCAAATTGGCACCATATGTTTAAATTAAATAGTGTGCCTTGATATTTTAACACTAGTGTTGAAATTTTCTTTTTCAACACGCGTGTGATATACGGTGCCTTCTAGCCAAATTAACCGTGCTTTTTTCTCATTTTCATAGGGGGTCGTAGGAAAACAATGTTTACTAACATAGGAGTAGAAAAATAAAATATCAATAAAAAGTTTTTTTAAGAGCCTTCCATACCAGCGTGAAGCGCGGCATCATTGCTTGTCTAATTGAAAATTGAATACAAAAATTTAAATAAGGGGTTCAAAAAAATTTCTAGTTTGATGGAAAAAAATTGAAAATTAATTTTAAAGTTTCTATTAGGTATATAGGTTCAAATTATATCATCCGCCATGCAGAACATAAAAATGGAAATATTGCGGCTATTCATGTTAATTTTTTATTTTCCATTAAAATTACAAACGATGCCCCGATATTTCCTTAGAAATCTCCACTGACGCCGAGCCCTTAATTCTCGTAAAATTCGTTTTTAATTTATATATAAAAAAACATTTTATTGCCATTGCCAAACACAGGTACAATATGCGCCATGTGGTGGAAATGCACTATATTATGTTCGTAATGACCCATCGACTACTGTTGGCACTTAATAATTTAATCCAATTTAACTAATAAATAAATTCAAGAAGTAGTCCATACTCACAGTGGTTAATAATTATATGGTAGGGAATAAAGTCGGTCTAAACCACAATATCTTTAATGAAAATTTCTTTCAGGGGTAAATTACATAGTTGGTCGAGAACATGTTTCGACCTTGGTAAAGGTCATCATCAGCTCTAATCTATAAGTTACGTAGGAAGGCTTTACATTGGCACAACAATGTTGGTATAAATATTAATGTAAGAAATCAAACGGTGGTAGAGGTTTTTACGACATAATGTCTTCAGACAGTCCGGAAAATTTTTTATTAAAAAATATAAATATTTTTAGGGGGGGGGCTGGACAGAATGAGTGATTGTAGCCCCTTTGTTCGCCTTCGGCCGAGTAAAAAGGCGGAAGATGGTTCAAAAAGAAATTTAAAAAAAAAAATCAAAAGTCAGGATCTAGAAATTCCAAAAATTATGACTTCTTAAGAAATGTGGTATTTTAAAAATGTGGTATTTTTAAAAAGGTTCTTGATATGAAATATTTAATTTGAGAGAAAAGGTAAAAAAGTTAAATATTTCATATCAAAAACCTTTATAAAAATACATTTTTAAAATACCACATTTCTTAAAAAGTCATAAGTTACTATTTTGGGAATTTTTAGATCCCGACTTGAAATTATTCTTTAAAATTTCTTTTTGAACCATCTTCCGCCTTTTTACTCGGCCGAAGGCGAACAAAGGGGCTACAATCACTCATTCTGTCCAACCCCCCCCCCCCCCCCCCCCCCCCCCCCCCACCTTAAAAGTATTTATATTTTTTAATAAAAAATTTTCCGGACTATGTCTACTAGACATTATATCGTAAAAACCTCTACCACCGTTTGATTTCTTACATTAATATTTATACCAACATTGTTGTGCCAACTACGTAACTTATATATTAGAGCTGATGATGACCTTAACCAAGGTCGAAACATGTTCTCGCCCAACTATGTAATTTACCCCTGAAAGAAATTTTCATTAAAGATATTGTGGTTTAGACCGATTTTTATTCCCTACCATATAATAAATAAATATTTATAAAAAAATATAAATAATTTCATTTGGTAAATAATTCTTTAATTTTTTTTGCAAGGTTGTTATATTTTATTAGGTGATATTTTTTCTGTAAAGAACTTACCGTAAAATTTATCTGGCGTAGAAAAATGATTAATTGATTCATTGGTGCTTTTCGATATACTTATCGGGGTGATACTTTGTCTAAGCATCGAAGCGTCCAGACTTTGTGACATAATTGAATTATTATCGTGATCTCCACCTCCTCCACTTAGAGCATTATAGCAACTTATCGCCATTCGATCGGGTGAATTAATTTTGTTGCCAGTCCGCAAGGCTAGAAGCAAGAATTCAGTAATTTTAGGCTTTATTCCAGTGGCCTAGAAATATTAGGGTTGAAACCATAATAATTATTAATAATGATAATACATAGGGAGTTACTTGCCAAAATAGCACAATGTGAAAAAACAACTGATTTTTTTTATCAAAATCTAAACGGAGTGTGCAATTATCCTGCAACCTAATGATGCTTTATGAACTGAAATAAAACAGTGCTTTTGTATACGTCAACATGCATCCGCATAATGTAACTGATTGGTTTGCAATTTGGAAGCAACTCTGCAAGACCTAAATCGCTGGTATTTTTTCAATTTTCATAATTAACCATTCGGTGTCAGTTTCTGTATTTTTTTAACACAAACTGCTTACTGTGAAATCCAGGTCCAAAATGATCCGAAGTCATGTGCGCCACTTTAGAAGACTCCTTGCATTTTATTGGTTGTGTTACTGTTAAGTGCGTGTTTGCCCGTAAAGCATAAACTAAGTAAACCTAGACGTGCCACCTCAATGGGTTAAAACGAGGCTCAAGGCCGCGACCTACATGCCAAGAAACGAAATGACATTAGACGAATATATACAATGGCTGGCGGGTGGTCTTAAATGAATTGCCTCGAGTATGCTGTATAAGTAAAATTTTATTGAGGTAGGAAGAAATTCAAGAAATAATAATTTGTGTTTTTTATTTTTTGAGGGTTGTTCCAACCTAAGTAAGTAAACTCAGCTACTGATTTATTATAAATGTAGATCTTTATTAAACCCAATTATTTTAATTGTAGACTAATGTATTAACTGTAAAGAACATCATTTTAAAGTTGAAATAAAATAAATCCTTAGTTATGCTATTATCTATGTAAGAGTGACATAGCGCATAACTATAAAGGTACTCTTTTGATATACCTACCTAATTTAAAAGTGTAAAAAAATTATTGCTAATATTAATTTAAAAACATAACTTTAGTTGGTTAATTTGTTTAGCTATTATTGCAACTGCTAAATAATTGATATTATAAATATTGTTGTTAAATTCTAGTACCTTTTGGATAAACAGATATTACCATTACGAAGAATAAAAGAAATACCTAATAGAATTTATGCAAAACTTACAATTTAATCTCGGAGAATTTTTACTTTGTTGCATTCTCTTTCTTGTCACTGGCGATGGTTGAGGAGAAGCTAAAATAATGTCGGATATGGATTAGTACCCTTAAAGATGGATTACTCATCTAATACTTCGCTGTGTAGTTAAGACTCTTAATGGGTGATAAATAGGTGTAGTGGAAAGATAGTGCATAGAAAAGGACAAGACCATTTCTAGTTTAGTAGGAGTCAGTAGACAAATGTTTATAAAAATAACCGTGTGTAATTGGTTGAAGAAAGGGCTCCAGTTTGAATAGTACATTTAGGAAACGTTTCTCCTAATGTTAATAATTCCTGACACAGCAAAAAGGAACCCCTTCTCTATTTTGGTAGGGGTTACAAAACATTATAAAACTCAAAGAAACACTTACTCAGTGAAGTTGTTTAAGGCGGAACTTTGTGCAGCAAGAAATTTATTTGCAAGAGAGTCTCACCCGAAGTGGGCATACTAGCGAGCTTATGACGTGGTGAAAAATATTCCGTAAACATCGATACACACTGAAAGCACGATGCAAGGCGGTAGGTTCTTTATTATGCTAATGAGTTTCGGTTGATTTTATTTCGGAGACGAGAAATTTGTTTTGTGGAAAATAAGAACTTGTTATTGTATTCTTAGTTAAAATAATGTACCTAATCGTTATACGGATATATCTTTTAAATTTTGTCTTATTTTATTATTAAAGCTATAGAATATTTACAAAAAATAAAATCAGGTAGAGCAGAAAGTTTGAAGTGTTAATTAATAATAGGTATAAAAGCACCTGCAAACAGGGTGTTCGTGTTCCACCGGGAACCGCTTCGAACTATATATGGAAAACTATACATAGGAAAATTTTCAAAATTTGCCATCATGGTAATGCTGATGGGGACGACCGGACTAAGAAAATTTCATAATGGTGGTACTTCCGGTTACACCGGAAATTAGTGTCAGCTAGGGTAGCCAGATTTTAAAAATTGAAAAGCGGGAAGTGGATAGTGCCTGGAGAACAAGTTTTTTTTGAGGTACTTAAAATAATTATATTGATGATTTCTAAAAAAAAAAAGTCGATACCCCGTTGACCTTACGCTGTGGCGTGCCTTTTATATTTCTTCCTCCTATCATCAAACGTGCTTTCTAAACGCCTACAAAATTTAGTATGTATGGTTTTGAAGCCTGCGGAATTGAATTATAATGTCGGCGCAGTTGCCAGATTTCTCAGTTTTGCGATACACGTAGTAATTTTAATATTTTAAATGGAATGCCCTATTTATTTTTATTGCAGTGCATTGGGCGTGTCCAATTTAATAAGATGCCAAATTAACAAAATTCTATCTTTACTAATTGCTGAGCTATGGCAATACTGTAATTCCATTAAAAAGTACCATGAGAATTTATATTTTTAAAGTTTAAGTTAAATAGGCCATTTTGAAAAGACAAGAACTTTTCTTGAATCTTGTCAATAACTTAGTAACTATGGAGGTAGACAAGCGTCCCGGTACTCTTTTAGGGAACTTGTGTTGCCATAGCTCAGAAACTAGTGAAGATAGAATTTTGTAAATTTGAGATCTTACTAAATTTGACACTACCAATTCACTGCAATAAAAATAAATAGGGCATTCTATTTAAAATAACAAAATTACTACGTGTAGCGCAAAGCTGAGAAATCTGGCAACTGCGCCGACATCATAATCCAATTCCGCATGCTCTAAAACCCCACACATACCAAATTTTGTAGGCGCAACTTCAGCAGGTTTAATAATATCGAATTTATTCCAGTTAAAGTCCCTACCCTGTATGCCTATACCTATAAATATCTAAGCGTTTTTGACATATTTGAATTTTTCTGTTAAGAATGACGTTTGCAAGCCTTAAAATAATTATCAATTTTTTCTATAAAGAAGTCTTATATTTATTTAATTTAAGTGGGATTCCTTGTTATAAAGGACCTGCTTTATTAGATTTTTTATAATATTTTGATAACTATTAATTCAGGGTGTTTAAACAATAGAAAACCGCAAAAAGTCTAAATTTTCAAAGGGAAACACCCAAATTTTATAATTACTTTTAGTTTAGCATTAAAAAAGGGTAAGTTTGTATATCCCAAAAATGTTGAACATTATTAATAAGCACATTGTGATGGCTTCTGTTTTGCGGATATCGATTGGCAAATGTGTTCCATGTTCTTGATATAACTTTAACACATTCTCCATAAATAATAAATAAATTTAAATAATCTTCGTTTGTATGTACAATTTAAGCGCACAGGCATGATAATTAATGATGTTTAAATGGTAAGTGACAGCTTCATAAATTTTTCTCGCATTTGATTGTTTTTCAACGCCGTTATAGCCAACTAAAAGTAACTAAACTTAAAATCTGCAGCAAAATCGCCATATAAAAATATTAAGTTGGCAATGTTTCTAAAACTAAAATTTTTTGGAATATACACACTTACCCTTATTTTTAATGCTAAATAAGAAATAATTATAAAATTTGTGTATTTCCATTTGAAAATCTAGTGTTTTTGCAGTTTCTCAATTTAATTTTTAATCGTATTGTTTAAACACCCTGTATTAATAGTTATCAAAATATTATAAAAAATCTATTAAAAATATCTAAAACGCTTAGACATAGGTATAGGACATGGTATACAAGATATGCCTAAATTCTTGCGTAGAATGCAAAAATGTAGTAATATATAGAGTATTCTATCTAAAATAAGCAAGTTGACACTTACTTCCGGTATAACGGGAAGTGCCACCATTATAAATATATTTTAGCCCGATCGCCCCCATCAGCACTAGCATATACTGTCTAATTTTCAAAATTGGGAGGCACAGGCCTACCCTGAAACTAAAGGTTTTCAGCATTGGTTATCAAATACTTCGTAAGGTCAATAGTTTTTCAATCAAAATTTTCTTATATTACAAATTTTTCACCATGTTTATTTATAAAACAAAAGATAAGTCCCGCTGGTTCCAGGATTTGTTGACTGTGGTTACTAACTCGCGCAGTATTTTGTCCGTCGCGTTCCGTGCCATTATAATTATTTTTTTTAAAAAGTGGTATGTTTTTGACGATTAGTGGCGCTGCACCTTCAAAAGAAAAAAAAGTAAGTACCTAGATTTTTTTTTAGTAACACAGAAACAACAGGAGGTAGTACCGTATCGTCGCGCTAATCCGATACAAAATCACGGTATTAATGTTTCTTATAAACATAAAGTGATAGGGGGGTAGCCAAAAAAACGTGTAAGTTCTCAAAAGTTAATTCTATAAAATAAAATACTTCGCAGCCTTTTCTACACTTTCTCCACCGTTCAAAAGTGATTCCTACAAAAAAAAATGTCGCAGTCGTTTCATAAACTCCCCCTAACAAAAGTTAGTAAAAAGTATATTTACCCCCCCCCCCTTTCCCGCTTGGTCAAGAGACAGGGGCAACTGCCCTCTTTATGGACGCCCATGCCTAACAAAAAATTGTATTTTATTACTCTGCGTGGCATACTGTCCAATTTTTATTTATTACCTACCTAGCTTCTTAGAAGCATTGTCACTATACATACAGTAGTCTCGCTGCACCAAATTGTAGCTGCGAGCCAATAACATGAACAGATAAATGTCATGTGACCAACGCCAAATTCGTGCCTGACAACTACTTTTAAATCGTTAAACCATGGATAAAATAATAAACACATTTCACCTTTAAAATGAATTTATATTTTAACAGGTTTAGACAGAAGCTCACTTTATAAACAATATATAGAGCCTGAATAATAAGCATAAAATATAAAAACACTCGAATAGAAATAGATTCATTATGCAACAGTTGGTTTCTTTACTCACTAAGAACCTTCATAAATGGCTTTGTTTTATTGCACCTATCACCCTTTACCAAGACAAATTAAACTTTAATTTTAGATCTAAGAGTTAATATACCAGGGTACCATACATCCTGGGATTTGTCGTAAGTTCCCGGTGACCCAGTTTGGGCCTCTAATACCGATAAGCTATTTACCTTACTATATTTTGTTCACTATCAAGAAAATAACCCATTTCGATAAAAAACGAAACAAAAAATTCAATATAGCCCATTTTTGACTGCAACATATCGACTGGATTTCGTTCAATTCTTATCCTTACCTAACATGAATAAGAAATTTTGAAAGCCCAAACACCAGTTTTGACAAAATGGTGAACGCGCCTTGAACATTTTGCCCTGCGGCGCATTATAAACTATCCCGGTCTAAGCCAAAAAATGTATGGTAACCCGGATTTAATAGCACAACTACTAGTTACGTCTTTTTAATATTAACTCTTAGATATTCTGTTATTGGCACAGACAATCCAAAAAGGATAACATAAAATTTAGCCCAAAATTACCCCCGAAATTACTTCTTGTTCGACCACCTATAATTTTTTTCAGTGTATCATTATTCTCTCTGGATGTAAATTGTTTCACGTCAGCCGAGAATAAATTCAGCTGTATATAGGCAACTTCTATAACATGACAACAAAATTTACCTAAAACATGAGTTGCGCGCTGCAAGATAACGGAGTTATTACGACATTGTTTTGTCTCAATTTTTGAAGTCTTAAAGATAAGACATGGAAGTTCTAAGGTACATGGCTATTTTTTGAAAAAAAAATTCTTAGCTACGATATTAACCTTGGAAAAGTGCCTAAAAATACGCACCTTTAGTGGGAATTTTCTTATACATATTCTTATTTTTTTCAAAAAAGGGCTTTGTACCTTAGAAATACAAACATTCCTTTATTAAATTTTAAATTGTCCCGACAAATATTTCAAATAGCCTTTGCAGAATCCTGCAGTAGCGAAACGGTGTTTTTCACCCTCTAAATTTGCGCGTGGTAGAGCCTTAACGTATTCAATTGTAAGGGTAACCTTTGCCCGTTTGGTCACTCAAGTATTTCTAAATGATGTAAAAACTAAATCTCAGAATCAGAGCAGTTTCCAGCCAGTGAGTAAATGATCTTTGTAATGTCTAATTAATTTTTATTGTTTATTTCTCTATTGTCTTGAGTGGACTGTAAAGCGGAAATTGTTTCTCTTCAACTTACTTGAAATAGCGTCGTATGTGAGTTCTAAGGGAACAACTTTACTTTCGAGAAAACTCTTTAAATTCACGGATTTAATAACTTTATTTTTATTTCTTAAGACTTATATGTTATTCACCATAATGTAATCGTAAATTGTTTTGCTTTGCTTTACTTTAATAAACCTATTAAAAGTATTTGGTGTTTCAGTAAATAATGGCTACGACAGGTAGGCAGATCGACACCAGTAATTCGACAAATGTTGCGTATTATCAAATACTGGTAAGGTAGAATAGGATAGGTTAGGTAAGAGTGGCAGACCTTTGGTTCAGACCAGTCTCACGTAGTCCTATTAGGTCCGTTGTGATACCACACTTGTTCCGTAGAACCCACCTTCATCAGATCTCTGATGCTTAGGGCGGCGTACACCAAGGTAGAATAAAAAAATACTTACAATTAGACGATTGTTCTCGTAATTGCTGTTGGTGATGTTGTGCTTTACTTAAGATTAATCTTAATTTCCGGTCTTCTTCGGTTTCCAATGTTTCGCCGGTGAGGGGACAGACTGTCGCTAAATACTGCGTCAATTCTTTTTGATCTCCAAGTCTAAAATGTCTCCCTCTGCCCTGAGAATATAACCATTCGGCTCTTAAACTACAATTACAAATAAGGTATTGAAAATATTTAAACATACTTTGTTCGGGGTCTGGGTTTAGTAGAACTTCCTAGTTACTCAACTTTCTTATACCGGGTGGTACCTATTTAATTGACCGCTATTGGTATCTTCTAAATGGTCATTTCTATGAAGTGGATTAGATTAAAGTTAAAGATGTTCAAAATTAATATCTTTAATAACTCAAAAGATGTTAATGTAAGGGAAAAAAACTTCGTGGTTTTTTCTCTCTAAAATGGTATTTACTATCAGGGTTTTCATTATAACTGAGTTAACATGGTAAACTTTTTGTTTAAATACGGACTTGGATTTTTTATTTTATTTTTAAGATTAGGTACGTTTAAACCCAAATTCAATGATCAACCCAGTGGCGGCTCGTCAGGGGAAGTAGGTGGGGATCCAGCTACCATTTTAGCCCTTAAAAAATAATTATGTTCGAATTAATAAAATTAATTTAATCCGAATGTAGGTATGCATAATAAGGCCACGGTTAACTCCGATGGAGAATAATCATAAACACTCGTGCATTTTGGCGCGCTTCATGGACCGTGTCCGTTAGCTCAAAGCAAGTGAAGACCCAACGCCCAACATGACTCTGATATTCACCGTTGCTATGGTTGCGTGATGTCAGTCACGCAAACAGCGTGTAACAATTTGCATTATGATTAAGGGCAATTTAAAAATAGATCAGTCGTATGCACCATTGTTTTAGCATTGGTTCGCCTAATCTTAAGGTATTTATTTTGAGGCTTCGCGAAACTTACGGTTATAGATATCGTTTTTAAGTGATTTAATGTGTGATTAAAAAGTTTTATTTTTCAGTTAATTCAGTAGTATATGTACCTACTTAGTTGTGTGTTTTAAAAATGAACCCAATTAATGACATAGTTTGTAATTTGTTGGAAACTCCATTCAGTCGTTGGACAGATGAGGATAAGAGAGACGTTTTGTTACACGGGTTTTTAGTCAATGTTTGTTTAAGTACCCGCACTATACCTAGCTCTCCACCCGCGAGCCGCCACTGCATCAACCTTATTTACTTACGTTTCGGAAAAAAGTATTACATCGCTAGGAAAATTACGTACAAAATTCAAACGAAACAAAGATTTATTTGGTGATTTTTTTTCCAAGATTAATAAAGAAATAAATTTTCGATGTTTTTAATACATCACCCTGTATCTCGTGAATCAGAAACAATTCGACAACGCATCAGTTACTAGATCTTAAAAAAAGCTTTAAAAATTTCCCATTTTCTCTAGGTTAATGAAGTTCGTAGAAATTACCATTTAAAAGATAGTGGTCAAATAAATAGTTACCACCCTATATAAAATATACTGCTGTCAAGTTATATCCTTGCAGCAACCTATATTTAATTTAACACCAAGGAAATGAGAAATCTTAGCAGTCCAGATAAAGTTCTACTGAAACAAACTAAACTTTTGGCGAGTGAATATTTTTTATTGTAGTCCATACAATTACTGGCTAAATGTATACGTCACAGCTTCTGACGTAATTTTTCTCAAGTAATGTCATTGATTAAATCGTATATTTTTTAAATTCTGTCAGGATTTAATTAAACTTCAAAATAAGTATTCCTTCTTTTGCTGAATAATAAAACATATTTTCAGAATATGTTCCAATTAATTATTTTTCGCTTTCAAATTACTTTTACCACGTAAAATTAAAGTTCTTCTAAATGACAAAGGTTGTCAAAACAAGTTTTATGTAAATTAACAGGACCCTTTAATTAATAACAGACATACCCTACTTGTTATTTCTGTTATGATCATGTATTTGCGAGTTGTGACGTGAATCCAGCCAGTAATTGGATGAATTTTATAAAATTAATGACCGGCATTACCTTTCTATTGCATCAACCACATAGTCATCTATAACATTAACGTTTAAGCACCAGTTAATTACAAATGGACGGTAATCAAAACCACTGTATATTAGTTAAGGATAAATCATTTAAGTTTAATCTAATAAAAAATGCAAGTAATTTTTCTCTAAGTTGTACCATAAAGATGGTGTGATATACAAAAATGTAAGATAAGTCACTGTTCGAATATTATGGTTGACCTATTACTAAAAAAATATTTAGAATATATTTTTGACTAATTTGCGCCTCCACAGGCATTTGTTGATAAACACTATCAAAACAGCACCTTATCGCTATTTTTATTTACTTAGGAAACACACAAGCACCGTGTTAAGGTCGATTACACGGAGCGAGTATACACAGCTAGCGCGTTTTTTGACTATCTGGCTTCTCAGCTAGTAGCTATAGTCCACATATCGATGAGTAAAATATCTGGATAGTTTACACGCTGCCTCCGCCTAATCTTGCTCCGTATAATCGATCGTTTATTGGACATTATCCCAAGTAGCATTTTTAAACACAAATTGGATACAAATTATTTGCTGCGAAACGTTTCGAAACATTTTCGATTGTGCATCGCAACAGCGAAAGTCACCTAGTACCACCCACTTGAAAACACGTGCAAATGCGCCATTTAAAATGTATACGTTTCGAAAATATTTCCATAATTGTTGCCAGAAGTTTCCAATTTGCATCGGAAACAGAAACGATAGTGAAGATACATTTACCTACCATAATGTGTCTAAAAATTCTACTTGGGTAGCGTGCCATCTAGCTTGCTAATAAAGCTTTGTTAAGATGTATCATCCTGGAAATATTTAATCTTAAGTAGCCCATTTATGTTCAGTCGGCCAGACGGAATTTGCCGGAGAGATAATGGCCGCCCTGTCGATTCCGCTACACACTACAGTTAAATAACGGGCCAGGGACGGCCAGCGGCTGTCGATTGTTAAAACTAAACGTGTGTAGTGGTTTGCCGGCCGGCATTGGACTGCAGGCCTACTTTTACTTCAGACAAAAATTGTGTGATTGAAAATGGATGAGAGAACTTAAAAAGGTTAAAATATCAAATATTTTATTGATTTATAAGTATCGCAAACGTAATGTTTGTGGAAAATAAAAAACTTCATATGCAGGGTTGGCATGATATATATCACGGTATATATAAATGATAATTATAGCTCGATATATATCATATTTATTATTGCAAAATAAATTTTAATTTACTGTCAAATTTTGTATGGTTTGGGTTGGTATTACAGTTGGTAACACTATTTAGTAATTTAACTGGCTTGGTACATATTTAATTCTCCGAATTTGTTTCGGGTTCGCTTCTAGGAATCCCCTATTTAAAGGAGACACTTGGAAAAAAACTTATTTTACCCCAAGAAGTTCGTTGGAACACGATGACCGATGCCATCAAGTCGTTCTTAGAAAATCGAGGTAAGCTGGTGCAGTTATGTCAAGATCACAAAAATGACATAGATCCTGACATAACTAAAATCATAAATGACAAACATTGTAACGAATGCTGAACATATGCTAAGTCACCTAAAGCCAATAGCAGTCGCTTTAGACAGAGCTCAAAGGGATAAAGCGACTATTGCCGTTACGTAACGTAACGTTTGAGTAACTATCAAAGAGAACAAGCATTATGCTTATTTAAGTAAAATTAATGCAGACTTGGTTCCATTTGTAATGGCCCTATTAGTTGAATCAACACCATTCTCCAAATATGTATTTGGATCTCAGTTTAAAAATACACTTCCTATGGTGTGGTGGAAAGGAATTGTTATTGAGGATGAGGATTGGCCAAATAAAAAAGACTTCCTGGCTTTATGTGGACAATTGCTTACTGCAGTTGCGTCTACCGCGTCCATTGAGAGAACCTTTTCATCATTTGGACTCGTGCAATCGAAACTACGCAATAGGCTTGGAAATGAAAAATCTGGAAAAATAACGTTTTTATTTAAATACTCTAATCAAATAGAAATAAAAAAGAAAATATTGATTGGATTTGGGCAGGAACTGTACCAGAAGAATTACCGGGACGTTCCATCGATTCTGACGAATCTGACGATGACTTACCATTGATAAGGCTGATTTAAGATGGTTATTTATATTATTTGTCTTTCGGATTTTTTTTGTTGTACGCATTGACCCTAGGTAAATATCTGTTATTATTATTTTGTTAGCTTTTATGCTTGTTCTGAGGCTTGTTTTGTTTAGAAATAATATTTATGTTTTAATAAAAATATTTACTCAAATATCTACTTCCTTGATTTTACTTGGGTCTACTACAAGTATGATTTTATCTGTTTTGGCTGAACAAAATTATTTGATATATATATCGGATATATATCCGATATTTAATATTTATATAAATATCATGATATTTGCCAACTTTGTTCATATGTCAACAGAGCTTTTGCCAACAAAAGGCTTATGAAGAATTACTTTTACTGTATAAAACAGTAGGTGATGAAGATACCACGTCTGTGCGTATATAAGAAACATAATATGAGAACATTTAGAAAGGAACTTATAAATGAATAGAAAAGAAGCAGTATTTAATAAATGCTCGAAACAATTATCATTCCTTAACAAAGTTTTTAAAATTACTTGCACTCGATTGTCTCAGTTCTCATATAATATCCATGTAGGAGAAAGTGCAACGTCTTTCAAATTGTTTTTCCTTTCCGTTTTCTCTGCTCGTGTGCTATATAATTACCGCTGCGAACACTCTTCTTGTGACATGTTTGAACTGAGGTTAAAAAAATGTGCGTGTATAGTGAAATGGAGGCCGCAATCGAACCCGGCCGAGAACTGCCGGCCGTTATCGGTAAAAAAACTGAAGGTGTAGTGTGATTATCAATAACGGCGGGCCGGCGGACGGAACGGACAGTCCACGGACTGACGTCCGACCGACTGAACGTGAGCAGACTCATTAAGATCACAACTGTAGTGCCATGTCAAACTGATGAAAATAATGGCCAATTAATTTATTTTATATTTTGTTTATAAACAAAGTTTATAAATAAAAGTTGGCACCATAATATTTACAGCAATCAAGCGCGACTCAAATTAAAAATGTACCTAACCGTTAAAAAATGACACCAATACCCGTCATATTTACCATTATCTTATTCATTCATGCTGTTTCACAGTGTTTCGCGTAATACGGTCTCAAATATAAATAAGAATTAGTTATTTATAAGATAAATGACTTAAATGGTTTATAATTTAAATAAAATGAATACTGAAAAATATTTTTTTCTGCTCCTATATTAGTAAACATTGTTTTGTATTCAGTTCACTCTATAAGTAAATCCATTCTTATGCACAACTGTGCGTTATGATGCGTAAAAACACACAACTGTGCGTTATGCTGCATAATAACAATCAAGTAAGCCTTGAACCACCCATATCGTGACATCTTGCGTTTTGAATATTTGACAGTGACAGTGTCATTATTTGAGACTTGAGGTTCAAATCAATACCTTATAAGTTATAATCTGATCTTTAATTTATTAGTAAGAGTCGTAGAAAAAGTATAGTAGGTACATATTGCGTGTTGTAAAGCAATTACGCACTCATGTAATAACCGCACTCGCCGCAACGCGGCGCGTTCGCATTTTTTAATATGCTATTTACCACACTTAATACGTAATATTATTGTTCACTTATACTGTAATACGCGAAATACTGTGTGTTTGTAGTATTAATGGAAAAATGACTAGCTTGCCAAAAAGCAAAACTACTAAAGGATACATATTGTTACCAGTCATGTTAACACACGGATTGTTAGCTATGGAGATCTTGGTTAAGTTGACAAGATGTGCAAGCCAAGAGATTTCATTCAAATCTCCTATGTTATTGTTAGCTAGTGTTAATGTAGTAAGACTAACTGGCAAGAAGCGATCACATTGTCCCAAATAATTTATTTTATTTTTATGTAAGAATAGTTCCTAAAAAATGTATAATTACGATAGGAGAGAAAAATAGCACCAAAGACTGATCAAAATAAAAATTAATTATCTAAAATTTAAAATATTTATTAAAGTAATTTATGTCATGTGTCAAATGTCCAATTGGTTCAAAAATTATGAATCAATGCTGGCTGGTTCTAGGTTATTTCTTTCAATTTGTAGTTATATTCTTTAAAGGTTGATAACACAAACTAGCAAACTTTCTAAAAAAAATTCTTATAAAATCCACCTTTTAAAATAAAAAACCCATTTCTAATAATAATAAAATTATCTAGTATAAAATGTTAAAATACATAACTAAAAAAAATTATTTGGACAGTATATGACACATATCACACAATACTAGAAAGTTGTTTATTTGATCAGTCCAGGGTACCTAAGTGTAATAGGTAATATTAGTCACCATAGTAAAAAAAAGTGGCAAGAATATGTTTAAAAACCAATCATAACCATATAATTTTTTTGTGTGTGAAGGCATGGACGTCCGAGTTCGAGGGGGGGGAGGGGGTGGCCAAGAAATGATCATGTATTACGAAAATATCATTTTAGTATCAACATTTCCTACAAAAAAATTGATTTCCTGACGAAAATTTCTCACCCCCTTTTGTAAATAAATCAGATTTCATATATTATTGAATCATTACCATGGCAACAAATAAAATTTCCGAATATATTCATGCTCTTTTAACTTTCGGCGATCAAATTACTCTGGAAATTTTTCTGTCATTTTAAATGTCAATTTTAAACTCAATTGGACAAAAATATACTATAATTAAACGCCACACCTAACACAATGCCACTTTCGACTTTTTATAGAGTTATAGTCAGTTTTTAGGAAATAAATTATTAAGCACCCAAGCACCACCCTTTACCTTAAGGGATTTTAAAAATGATATATCACTTATATGAGTTATGCTATTTTCTGAGAGATCCAAATGTTCCAAATTAACGTTAGTATTCAGGTGTTCAATTGTCTACAAGAAAAATATTTCTGTTAGCACAAAGGCATAAAAGGATCTGCAGCATAAAACATTATTTCTATAAACATTTAAATTCTATAAAGAAAAAATACTTTTTGAATACTAAAGAAAAGTTTATTTAGAAAAATTAACAACGGATGAACAAAATGAAAAATTGTATGCCTGCAGATCATCTTATGAATTAACTATCTATATTTATATGAAAGTGAAATATATACCACCTTAATATTATTTCCAGCAAGACCTAACCATTTTAAGCCAGTCAGCTCCTTTAAACCTTCGATAGTAAGAATACCATTGTGACTTAGCTGTAAGATGTGGAGATTATGAAGCCTACAGACTCCATACATACGAAGCAACTGGTTGCGACATGCTGACAACTAAACATTAAAATATTAGTTTAGTAACCATGTTACCAAAGCTTGCCCAAGTTTTGTTTTATTTATTGCAAGTGAAAGTTTTGACTTAGATGATAGTACACATACAAATCGGGTAGTAGACAAATCAATAAATATAAAAGGATCTATTTGTCATATTTAGGTTGTATACCAATGTAACAAGCAATAGTTACAGGTAGGCTTTCAAAAATTGAATCTCTGGAATTAGTCCTTAAGCCTAGATTCTACCTACTGATATGCTGTCAAAAAATTGACAGCCATATTCACTAAAGGGTTCTAAATTTCAAACCATCCTAAATTGATAGTTCTGTGTTTACAATGATAAGTGTCAAATCAATCAACTAAGTTTGAGTTTTCTTTAACTTTATAAAGAAAAATGTATTTTAGTAGACTTACGTTGAGTTTAACAAAGATTTTGAATAATAATTAACCAACAAGCAAGTTTGACTGTGACATAAATGATATTGATAGCTGTCATGTACTCATAATCGAAGATACCTGGTTAGTAAATTAAAAATTAGGTAACTGTATTTTATGTATAATATTATTTATCCGTAAAAGTATTTAATAACAAGAAAATCAAATGATTATGAAAGTGTCATATGGCATATTCCAATAATGGGAAACTATAAGCTTTAAATATCACCAAACCCTTTAGTGAATAAGGGTGTGAATGTTTTTGAAGAAAATGAAAACAAACTCTATTGTATTTTGTCAGATTTTTTTTCATTTAAGGATAGAATATAAACCCAGCATGGTAGGTAAATATATTCTAACACTTTGGTTTCTTCTTATTATCTAATGGAATGCATTGTTAAGCCCAGAGTTTAACCTTTATGAATATGGCCTATGTGGGGTGTACTAGAATGTACTTTGTATGTAAACCATAAGATATACAAATGTAATATCATACAAACAAGTTGTTTCCATTAATAACACTAGAGCTTAAATTTACGAGTTTAGAGACTGCTTTGCAGGGTTTAAGAGTTCTGCCAGGCTAGGAATTCTATTTCTCATTTACCTTTTGCAATTTGACAAAGGAGTCGATATTATCCAATCTTTGTAATTCGTTGTCATCTAATATTAAATCCGTAACTTGGCTATCTTTAGGTGTAGATTTGTTAAGTTTTTTAAGCTTACTATTGGACAAATCTAACACATCATGACTCTTTTCTAAAAATTATAATACAGAACATAAATATCTTGTTAGGAATACACATATAATTTAAATTACCCATAATTAAAAAATCGTATATTTTAAAATGCTAATTTTCTTTTGCACGGAAATGAAAATTGGAAAACCAAAAAAACCACATAGAGCCAAAACACAAGACAAAGACAGTGTGACAGTCAGACAGTGACATATGACATATTATTATGTTAAAATGTTTGACATCCAGCTGTCAAACAATTATCAGAATTACAACTTAAGCGTAAAAGTCCCTACATTTTTATTATATGATTTTTAAAAATTATTTAGATGATAAATAAATATAGAATTTAAATATTCTTAAGAAAACAAGTAGATATCTTTTATCTAATTATAACTCTTCTTATTTACAAAAAATGCTTTATAGTTTATATAAATTTACTAACTAGATTTCAGTTTTACGGTTGGTGTGCCTGTCTGAAAAAGTGAAAAGTGATGGAGTGATAAGAGAAAATTGGTCGTTAATTTTTAATTATTTACGTAAATAAATCAAGAAAAATTGTAGTGTCTTGCTTTAAAATTGTATATAGGTCTGTCAGATTAACGTAAGAAGTATCTACTACAACTTTGCACAATGTTCTCGCTAGAAGTTGAAATATTTTACCAAGCTCAGCCATTCTAATCAGCTGAGTTTCCAATATCAATTTTACGCTTTTTAAAGGGTTTCCCAATAGAAGAGTTAATATTTTTTTTCGCAAGTTTTTATTAAACCATCAAACTGGATCGTCTACCAGATTACCTCCGCGATACCGTGGACTGGTTCATTGGGTAAGTCAATTTAACAAATTATTATTATTACCTAATTAAATACCTAATATCATTATTCAGAAAGAGCAGTAGTATTCATAGGCATGCCCAATTATATCCTTATTAATATATGTTTTTAATACACTATACTACATTACTAAGTTTATCACATTTAGATAACTTCCTGCTACACAAGGTCTTTACAAGGCCACAAAATAAATTCTTACTAGTTTATAAAATATGAGTTTTCTCACCACTGAACTAATTTTTATTCTGATATGATGTGTATACATACATAATACATATCCTGTTAAATATTGTAGGTACCCTTGATTGTAACTAAAAATAATAATAAAGGGATCTTGCTAATTTCCAATAAGTATCATGAAACACAAAAGACAATTTAAAGAACTGTTGGGACCTACACATGGATAAATACAATTTTTGTTTTTAACAAATTCACTAATTTAGGTGTAGTACCTTAAAAAATTGACCGTCAGTCACAAGGTTGAGATGATTTAAATCATGTTTTTAATCAAAACAATTTTTTTAAATAAAATCATGATTCAAATTTAAAAAATAAAAATAGGAAACACATTACTTAAAAGTATATTTATTCATAGAAATAAAACATGAAATCTTAAAATTGTTTTTGTTACAATGGTACAAAAACAATTTTTCAAAAATCCAATAATAAACCAACAAACATTAGCCAGGATTCGGGCAAGAGAACCCAATGTTTAGATATAATTTCGCATGGAGCTGGACATGTAGTTTAGACATTTCCTCAAAAATTAGTAAAAATATCCGCAGGCACTCATACTCAATATTCACGGGCCGCCACTGGATGTAGGGTTCCTCAATGTTATGACATTGTCACATGTGGGAAAATGAAAGGCGACAGGTCTCCATAAAACCCACGAGGGCTACACTTTATTTTACACATTTCTGAAAAAAGTTTTTAGATATAATAAATTACAATTACTTACACAATCATGTTTTAACTAAGGGCAGGCTCTCAATGGCTACTTTGATGGAATAATCCCGTATTTGGTGCCGCTGCTGACCGAATAGTATCGACCAAATGGTCTGGAAGTCTGGACCAAATGGTGTCTTCTGCACAGTACCGGCGTGCTATTTATATTACTTTAACTGGGCTAGTTTATTAATTTGTAACAAAATACAAGCTCCGTATTATTCTAAGATAGCATCCTTTGTAGTTTGTGTTTTGATAATAAATAATTGGGTCAGTAGGTATATTTAATATTAATACTTTAAATATTAAAAATGACAATATATCCGAGGATATATCAGTCACTGTACACTCCAATATTAGTATTTAAAAATACGATTAATACCTATATTGCAATGCAGAATCATTGTTCTTTAAGCATAACCTTCCAAATTTGGTCTAATTTTTTAAAATCACCCTTTATGTATAATTAAAGATATTTTAAAATGAAATTATTAAACAAGCTAATTTTTGAAACCTTGTATTAGGCAGATCTGCTGTTGTAAACAAATGATAATTAAAGTTTAATTATTAAAATTGGGAAATTGGTTGACCTAATGCCTCCATTAAAATGTATGAAATTATTACCAAAATTGTTAAATAGGTACTTACCTCACCATGTCTCCATATAAATAAGTTTATTCTCATTAAGGTATCCTAAATTAAAAGGTCGAAAAAACAAACACCTTTGAATACTTTGAAATATAAAACATAAATAAGTATAATCACTTTTAATTTATAGTTGTGATATATCCATATAAGATCAAGCAATGGACATATCCCCCTACATTAATTTCACTCACACTTAAACTCTTTCCCTCACTGCATGCAAAATAATCTCATTTTTTGCCCTTCGCTATCACTATCACTGAATTTCTCCAAATTGGAAAGTACAATTTTCTTAAGTACCTATTTCTCTTACTACCTATATGGAATTTTCAAATTTAACTTTTATTTTTGAAATATAAGTAGGTACTTAGGTAGTTTGGCCAAAAAGTATGCAACATTGTGTTTATTACCAACTTCTTACAAAATTGTATTGTTGATAAAAGTTGGTGCATGCCTTAAATTTATTTAATATTATTATGTTTATTATTGATTTTCCAAATGGCTATCGACCGAAGTCCTTCAGCCACAGTACATTAATTAATTTTTAATATTAACAGTACTTATATAGTATTTGCAAATATAAAATGATTAAATGTAATTTACAAATAAGAACAACAAAAAAAAGACAAGTCAGATTAATTTGAATAATAGTTTTGCTATCTAGCTGCATGGTTCCTTAAGATCTCCAATATTGTTTGTTCTGGGTGTCGATATCTAGATTCTTGGTTATTTCTCGTTAGACCCAGTTCTTCAATGAGATTCAGGTTTTAGGGTTTGGTTGAATTATTTTAAATATTTTTAACTTTACAATGAACCGCGGCAGTGGCTCAGAGGTAGAGCTACTGGCATTAATGCAGGGAAGGTATCATCTCCCAACCCACCCCATTCACGCCGGTAACCAGGCCGGATGAGATCGGACATCTCGTGGGGTGCGGAAGAAGGTACACACTCCCCAATCGGTAGGTCATGCAATGGCAATAAACCATGGGTTGATAGCCCTTGGGGGGTGTCGCATGACTGAGGATCGTGATTCGGAACCCAGGTTAAACTGTAGGTCCCCTCGAGAATGGCCCTGGCAGCGAAAAAGAGGAAAAAAGCCTAATTTGAAAGAAGGGCAGAACGGCAACTTTAAAATGTAATTAAAAAATAATTTTAATGGTTTTTACTGACTTACTTACTAATATTTTTTTTCTAGATTTTTTTACATGAAAATAACTTTCTCACATCCACAGAGATAACACGTTTTTATTGGTAATTCAATATCTTACTTAGTTTTTTTATAATTTGGGTAAAAAAAGCCACTATTTTACAACCAACCGAGCGCATTATATGATGGCGCCTGGATTAATAGGTAATGAAGGTGGTAAGAGAGTTGCAGGCAGTGTTGCCAATCCTTTTGAATTAGATTAGATCTACCAAATTTATTTATTTTGTCCCGATAAATTAAGCAATAATCATGATGAAATAAAATAATTGTATTTTTGGTTCGCGGCGGTGGGGGGGGGGGGCTTAAGGGGGAGTCGCCACTGAAGGGTTCCTTGTAAGTTTTTCATATTCTTTCCTGGTCATATAATTAATGTATCTCACTCACTGGCATCTCATTATTATAAAGGAAAGAGAAAAGCTCAATTTTACTTTAAAAAAAGTTGGGCAGAATGTTGCCTTCCTGGACATGACCCTTAAAGTTATGTTGATTTAGTTTGTTAATTAACACCTAGTTTTATACTAATTAACGATACAGTTTCCTTACTCCATACCAGTAAATTAAACCATTTTATTAAAAAATCAGGGCTAAAACTAAACATCCCACACTGCAGAAAATCCAATAACTACAATCATTAATTTTATGAGGCTTCTCCTTTGGCCTTTAATTAACTTCAATTTCTGTTTAGCCAGTTTAACCTTTATAGTGGATTTGCAAGGCGAATGTCAGTTCAAAATTAGACTAGAAAAATGTGGCTTACTAGAGCAATATCGCACAAGCCAAAAATTGATAATTCCAAAGTTTTAGTTTTTAATGAGCAATCGTTAACTACTTGTTTTTGCAGGTGATTTTTTCTTAGTTCATAAAATGTTATTGTTTAGTGTGATTAATGGTGTTTATGTTTACAGTGATGAGTAAAAGATTATTGTTGTACTTTTTATTTTATTGCATTGTTTGCGTAAGTTAGTTCAGTTCTTATGAATTGTTCAGAGGAGTTTTCTAAGTATTTTGTCAAGTTTAAATGGTCTAAAAGTTTATGCAGAAGCAGCCAACTTCGTAAAAAATTCAATCATAAGAGCATACCAGCTCTATGTAAAATTATATCTATATACAGGGTGTTTCACTGTGGATGGAACGTTAGACGTTTATGGAAAACGGGTGATACGTTTTCTTCAAAAACTTGGTTATTGAGATAAACAATCATGGTCTATCGTTTTAAAGTATTTATAGCAATGCGACGTTGCCGCTTCTGCCCGAAACAGGTGGCAACATCGTTATTTTAAATGGAACACCTTATACAGGGTGTTTTTTAATTGAGTGCCGATACTTAAGGTTGTGAAATTTTAAGAAGAAAAGTTAATATTAACGTATGTCCTGAAGCTCTTCATTTTTGAGCTACAGGGTGTTAACATTTTTTTAAAAAATATAACTTTTTATCATAATTATTATATCACTCTTAGATATTCTTATGAAATTTTGTACACACCTCTTAATCATTAAGGAGCATTTTTTGACTTCAAAGATTTATTTTAATTTTTACCAGTGACGTCCGTACGGGGTTTGAACTGAATATTTTTAAAGGAAAGTACGCCACTGATTTTTCTAAAAATCAAACCTATGTTTAAAATCCTTATTTATTTTTGAGCAAATTTGGTTCATAGACTTACTTTCGTATGATGCATCAATTTTGCATAAAAAAATAAAAACCAAAAAAACAATTTTTTTCCTTGGTTCATTGAGACCGCTTTCGATATTTTGTTGAAAAAAACATGAAGAACTTTAGGACATATGTTAATAATAACTTTTCTTCTTAAAATCACCCAAGGATTCACAACCTTAAGTATCGGCACTCAATTAAAAAACACCATGTATATTATATTATTTTCTAATTCCCTATACAATTTCACGTGTAGTTTTTTATACAATGTTATATGTCTAAATTCAACTGTTTTTGAGATATTGACGTTTAAAATATTCCATTTTCAGTCTTTGACAGGTTGTAGCGCCGGAACGGCGCATCTTAGAGAAAATGGTTTTCGCCTCCCTATCTCAGTTTTTTATTCTTTATCTAAAATTTACAAAACCATTTTTTTGGTTTAACATGTTAAACCGGAAGTTAGTATTTTTGAATAGAGAATCCTGTACTAAGATAGGGAGGTGGAAACTATTTTTCTCTTAGATGCGCCGTTCCAATGCTACAGCCTGTCAAAGTATGAAAACTTATTATTTCGAACATTCTTCAGCTTGCTTTGAACCTACAGCTTAACGTGGGTTCCGAACCACGATCCTCAGTCATGCGACACCCCCCAAGGGCTATCAACGTATCAACCCTCGGTTTATTGCCATTGCATGACCTACCGATTGGGAAGTGTGTTCCTTCTTTCGTACCCCACGAGATATCCGATCTCAACCGACCTGGTTATCGGCGTGAATGGGGTGCGTTGGAAGATGATATATTTTAATTCTTAAACCTGCTAAATGTCGGAGATACTTTTTTGATTGTTGTATGCTCACTCCGAGGATCGAATTCAGACCGCCACGGTCTCACGGTAACTCACCTCTGAGTCACTGCCGTGATCTTATCTTATTTTGATATAGTATACAGGGTGTTACAAATTCGACATACCAGCATTGGAATCTCGGAAACCATACGAGTTAGAGAAACGGTTAAATGGGGGCAAAGTTATGCAATTCGGTGCTGATTATAATGCCGCTTTAAAAGTTTTCAAATTCCAAATACTTCCGATTTTATTCGAAAAAAATCGAAATTCTGCAAAATCATCTTTATTTTTTCCTGAGCTCATTTGACTAGCTATTTAAAAATAAATGACACTTTGTCATTGCCACTTTTTCTCCTATACAAAATGACGTTACTAAACTAAAGATCCGCCGTTTCGTCTCCGAGCGGCCATCGCTTACTTTACTGTTTTAAATACGGACCTGGATTTTTTTAAACCGATTTTTAAAACCTCCTACCCTCAAAATGTAATGGCGATATTACTCTCTCATAATGATGAATTGTTCTTGCTTATTTTTTTAAATTCATATTTTTTACACTTCTTGTCAGTCCGGTCCTGGCAAGATATTTCACCGCTGGATTTCTTTTTATGGGGGGCTTTAAAAAATGTTATTTATAAAAATGACGTAGATACCTACCATGGAAGAACTCGAAGAACGCATAGAGGTTGCATTTGGTAGGATAAGATAAGATCGGTTGAAAGGGCTGTCGCCAAAATTGGAAGAAAAATCGATCGTTGTACGGAGCAAATCGGCAATCTCTTTGAACATTTAGAAAATTAGGATTTATAATTAGTAAATTTAGCATTAAGTATTAGAAAATTCTTATAAAATAAATTATATTACTTATGTATGAATGTTTTAAATAAAATAAAGTTTTTATTTAATATTGTGATTCGTTGCCAGGACCGGACTGACAAGAAGTGTAAAAAATATGAATTTAAAAAAATAGGCAAGAATAATTAATCATTATGAGAAAGTAATATCGCCATTACATTTTAAAGGTAGGAGGGTTTAAAAATCGGTTAAAAAAAATCCAGGTCCGCATTTCAAAAAGTAAAGTTGGTGATGGCCGCTCGGAGGCGAAACGGCGGATCTTTGGTTTAGTAACGTCATTTTGCAGAGGAGAAAAAGTGGCAATGACAAAGTGTCATTAATTTTTAAATAGCTTGTCAAATGAGCTCAGGAAAAAATAAAAACGATTTTGCAAAATTTCGGTTTTTTTCGAATAAAATCGGAAGTATGCGGAATTGGAAAACTTTTAAAGCGGCATTATAATCAGCACCGAATTACACAACTTTGCCCTCATTTAACCGTTTTACTAACTCCTATGGTTTCCGAGATTCCAATGCTGGTATGTCGAATTTGTAACACCCTGTATGTATACATTACCGGCATAATATGAACTGAAATAGTCAAGAACTCATAAAAATTACAATATTTTAATATTTATCTTCTTTAGTTTACTCATGATGACTCAAACAAATATAATATAATAACGTTATACTAACGATACGATATCAGTAGTTACTCTTACTTACACAAATAAAGGAAGTTTGTTGGTATTTGCGGCTTTCAATCATCAAAATATTATCAATTTATTACTACATTTAATATACATTAAATTTATTAGGTGTTTATCACACATGCAAGATGAACATATTTTTTGCCCTCCACTGTACCTAAATTTACTTCAATTTTTTCTGCAGCCGCCTCGAAATCTATAAAACTAAGATGAATTTGCACTTATTCTTATTGATGATGGGGTTTTAAGTCCGAAACGCGTTATTAATACTAGGTGTGATACGCCATTGAATTGTAAAGGATATATATAAAGTAATAAAATGTGCAGACTATTTAAAGACGCAACGCTGATGATGGTTTTGAAAAAAAAAACTAATTAAAAATCTAATTACATTAGGGAAGAAAAAATAATAAGAGTGTAAACTTTATTTTAACATTTAAATAGAGTCAGAATAGAATAAATACGAAATGGCAAAAATTTTGTTTTGCTCAAAAATCTTCCGAAGGATTCGGAGTTTTTTAAATCTAATTAAGATGCTGACGTAACATTAACAAAATCGACTATCTTGATTTTTTTGTCAAATGTAAATAATTACATTAAAACCGCTATTATTAGTTTAGATCTTGAAATTTTTGTTTCAAATTTTGAATTCGTGCATTATTATGGATTATAAACAACTTTCTTTTATAAAAAATTTGTCTAAAATAATGCTACTGGCCTCTTGCAGAACAAATTTATAAGTAAGTAGCGCTCCCCTACCAATCAAATATTTTTATAATTTGGATTGTTATTTCTTTAAAATTGATTAAATTTACAATAAGAGAGAAAGAAGAAATTACAATAATTTTTTTTTTACAGAAAAGCAAGGCGTAAGGAAAAAGAAGGTGCAGACTCTTCATCGACCGATTCAAAGTTATATCTTGAGGCTACAGTACTTGAACGAAAATTGCCAGAAATGGACATGAAGCTTTTAGTAGATCTTCCTGCTGGTCTGGATTATAATGAATGGTTAGCCTCTCACAGTAAGTGCAGTCTTAGTTCGGACTTGACCATATTCCAGTATATAATTTGCAGTTAACTAAAGCCTTCTTCCCAGTCAACCATTAAAATTATTTGCATTCGATATTATTTTGTTTTTTTTTGTCACCGGTAAAGTCGGCATCATATGCCATGGATTTTTTTTTGAAAACGTTATTAATGTAATAAATTAAGTCAAACCCAATAACTTAAGTTTTTCCAACTTTTTGAAAATATATCAAATTTGTCAGATGAAGCCGTTTTTTAAGAACTCTTATTCCTGGTATTTTACATTACATAAACCGGAAACTGTCCTCAAATACCAAATTTTCTTAAATTCAATAATAAAATAAGATACTGACTTTACCGGTGAGACTGTTTATTAAATAAATATGCGTTTTATTTAAAAAAAAAACATACAAAACAATGTTTTAGCAATGGCCCTATTTGAACATGTCAATCTAGTCTATGGAACAGTTAGTGAATTTTGTACAGCAAACAGTTGTCCTGATATGACAGGACCAGGACAGAGGTATGTAATATTTTTGTAAATGTTTTTTTCCCTTTCTATTACATCACGTACTTTTTTAAACGTTCGTTTATAATTATTTGTTTTCATTTTAGGACATATTTGTGGTTTGACGAGAAGGGGAAGAAAACTAAGGTCGCCGCCCCACAGTATATAGATTATGTGATGACATTTATACAGAAGACTATAAGTGATGAGACTATTTTTCCTACAAAATATGGTAAGAAAAAAAAATACATTAAAAAAAACCTGGTAGAATCTGTCAATTTACGAAGTTATAATGCACTAAACCGTCTGTACTCGCTCCAGAGTGGTGTCATTGTCAAATATACAGACCTTATGGGACGTTAATTACACTAAAGAACAGCAAAAATGTTTCAGAGACCAAAATAGCAAAATCTTATTTATTTTATTATACTAATTAATAATCTGTCTCGCAAAAGTCTCAGTTGGCTCCGGGCGAGGGGTAAACCACTGGGGTATTTTATTGTACAAGCTGGGGGTATTTTTGGGTATTTATGGGTATTTTTGGGTATTTTTGAGTATTTTTGGGTATTTTTGGGGTATTTTTGGGTATTTTTTAAGTATTTTTGGGTATTTTTTAAGTATTTTTGGGTATTTTTTAGGTATTTTTAGACATTATTTGGTACTTTCAAGTGTATTTCCTAATAAAAAGTAACGGATCCAGCAATTTTTCAAATTTAATGGCGATTGCGCGCATACTCGGCATAACACCGCGAAATGGCCTTGGCGTAACACCTGGAGACAGTAAGCCATACAGGGAGCTTTCAATCGCCGTATCACAATTATGGAACCGCGGCAACCCCACTCACGCATGCGCACAAAGGCAGATTTGTGGAGAGCGACAAAGAGAGATATATCAGTCCACACCGTAATGTTTGCGGAACAATAATTCCGGCCCAACTAGCAATAGAAGTATTACATACATTACATTAAGTTAAATACTCGTTAAAATATTTGTGTTTTTAGAGTTAATCATAATTTAAATCATCAAAATTTATATAGTATTTTTAGTAAGTATGTACCGAGGTAGGTACCTACTTACGTTTTATACTTATTTGATTCAGCCAAGTCCAAAACCAAATACCCACAAAAGTGGCTTAGTTTAAGAATTTGTTCCTACTATGCCAAAGTTTAGACTGTTAAGTTTTGTTGTTTTATTTAGCAAATTTCTTAAGTAAATATTTGTGTTCTGTTACTGTGTCTAATCATTTATATTTAGTATGTTTAATTAGTACGTACCGAGGTACCTAATGTTTTATACCTATTTTATTTAGCCAATACGAAATACCCACAAAACTGTCCTATTTTTAGTATGTATTCCTGTCATGCTAAAGTTAGGCAGTTAAGCTTATTTTTTATTTTTAGCAAATTTCTGAAGCTAAATGTTTGTTTTTAAAAAATAAATGCTGGTCTTTAAAATACATAGTGTATCATCAAATAAATAATACGCAAGGTCATTAGCGAAAGTTATTTTTTTACTGAGGTATTTTTAGGTATTCTTAAGTATTTTTGGGTATTTTTTGGGTATTTTTGGGTATTTTTGAGGTATTTTTCAGAAAACAAGGTATTTTTTGGGTATTTTTGAGGTATTTTTCAGAAAACAAGGTATTTTTTGTTAAAAATGGTATTTTATTGTACAAATTTAAGGCAGTGGTTTACCCCTCGGCTCCGGGTTTATAGATCCATACTAATTAATTAATTACCTACATGACGTTAATGTATCAGAAAATTCGACCATTAAATGAGAAATACCTGGATTTACTATACTAGGTTTAAATACATAAATCCTAAATTGTTAGTTGATCGAGAGTTGTTCGTATTTGAGAAATTAGAGAATTGTGAGCAACATGTCGCGAGTTTGTGTAAATAAGCTGGATCGTTTTTGTTATACAGGGTGATTCCTAAGTTGGTACTTCTTTTTTAGCTGTGTATAGATGCATTAAAATAATCAACATTTTCAAAAAACCCAAAAATAGGCGAGATACAGAAGTAAAAAATCTAAGTGCGGGCCTGGTCATCAAAACGTAGCCTGCTATACTTTATGTTGTTTGTCTTATCTCTTATTAGTCATGCAATTTACGGGTAGGTGGTAAGTTATTTGGCAATACGCTGCGGTGTGTTTTTCTGAAGCAAGTTAATTCTAAATTGGTGACAAGTGAAAATGGTAAAATTTGAAAACAATGAACTAGTAGATATGGTGCTAATTTACGGTGAGTGTCGTCAAAGTGCGGCTGCTGCTTCGAGATTATACGCAGAACGCTTTCCCTTGCGGGCTCATCCTGCACCCAGAAGTTTTTTTAATGTTATTCAACAGGCAAGTTAGGCAGAACCGTATTTTATCCATAGTGTAATAAATGAATATAAGTACCTCCTTTTGGAGTTTTTTGAAAAAAGGTATTTGAAAATGTTGTTTATTTTAATGCCATCTATACACAGCTAAACAAGAAGTATCAACTTAGGAATCACCCTGTATATTAGGTAAAGTAAATTTGTGAAACAAAAACATACTCTTAGACCTTTAATAAACAAGGCTTACCTTTATTCTGGCTGCAAAGTTGGAGACCAGAATAAAAATTGGGTTCCTCATATCTTCAGCTACAATTATTGTGCTTCCAACATTCGAGGCTGATCTGGCGAAAATCTAAAGACCACGCTACCGACAGCTACTTTTGTTTGACACCTTTTATTAAAAAAGGCATTTCGGAGAAAAAAAGAACTGATATACAGTATCCTAATTTAAAATCCGCCATACGCCCGGTGCCTCATATTGACGAAATAAATACTATAGTTATCATGGCTTAGTATTTAAATAAAATATTAAATACTATATTTCTAAACCAAAAAAAAATGGAATTGTGAGATGTTAGCCTGAACTATTACGAGAGATGCACTAGTGGCTAAGAGGCGCAAAATAAATGTGTAGATTTTAGATTCAATGATAAAAATGTGCTATTAAATTGCTTTTGTTGAATCAACCATATAATTGTGGTTATCTGTATTTTGTATGTTCATTGTATATGTCTATAAATTAAAATTTTGTCCAACTAAAATCTTTAATAGGTATTTTTAGGTACTTATTGAGTGTAGTTGAATAAAAAAAATGGGTTTTATTCAGGAAATGTATTCCCTAGTGTTATCTATGCTCACAACATCTCTGAATACTTGGCATACACTAAAACAATCATTATTTTCAGCTAATGAATTTCCTTCGTCCTTTGAATCTATAGTAAGAAAGATAGTACGACTTCTCTTTCACGTAGTGGCGCACCTTTACGCAGCACATTTTAAAGAAGTAGTAATGCTGGGACTACATTCCCATCTAAACCAAACCTTTGTCCACTTAACGGCATTGCACCATAGATTTTCCCTTATTGATCCCAAAGAAACAGAAATTTTAAAAGATTTAGAGGTGAGTTTAATAATAACGACTCTGTGACTATGTATTAGTATATTACTTAACAAGTGATGAAAGTGATACTTTTCAAACGAGGAGATATTTAGCACGAGGCGTCAGTCGAGTGCGGAAATTCTTCGAGTTTTAGAATAATCACTTTCACACGAGTAATTTACACTATTTTTCCTACGACCACAAAGAATTGTTGAAAAAGCCTTTGATTTGTGAAAAAAATATTTCTGAAAAAAAATATCAACACTAGTGTTGAAATTAGCTTAGGATTATGTTCCACTTAATATCTGGTTTCATAGTTTGTCAATATAGGATTTTCCTTTATCTGTAGTTAACTTTTTCATATTTTAACGAGAACTAATCCTGGATTGACTTCTAGATTAACCACAATGAAAAATTTTAAATTAAATCAAGGAAAGATGCATTAAACATAAATTTAAAAAATCCACCCAACAAAGATTTCAATTTAAAATAATTTTATAAATTATTTAATGTTTTTATAAAAAAAAAGTCAAATACTCCTGATAGGATTTGAACCTGTGACCTTATGATCTGTAGGCCAGCTCTATTCTCTGCGCTATCGCTACCGATAAAGATTTGTTGTTTAATACATGACACTCTCTTCAGCGCAATTTGTTTTTTCTGGTAATAGATTTTCCAGTATATTATTAACATTTTTTATAATTTCAGATGGCGTATTTTTACACTCTAATTCTGAATCACTAGATAAATACATAAAAAATAAGTTAAACACTTTACAATTACTGCTTTCTAAAATTTGTTCTATTTAATAAATAGGGGTAGTCTGTCAAATTGGCACCATATGTTTAAATTAAATAGTGTGCATTGTATTTCAACGATAGTGTTGAAATATTTTTTTTCAACTCGCGTGTGACGGTGTGATATACGGCGCTTTCTAGCCAAATTAACCGTGCTTTTTTTCCCACGTTTATAGGTGGTCGTAGGAAATATATTTTTGTACACTAAGATCCGGTTGTACAATTACGGCTTAAGTAGGTCAGCGTTAAACCAAGTTCTAACTTCATTTTGACAACTTCAATAGGAATTTCAAGCGGTTGTACGATTATAATACTTAACTCAAATAGAAAATAACATTTTAAACACTGAACTCGACCGATGCCGATGGGTGGGTATGACTGTTTGCGTGTTTTTAGTAGAGAGCCTATTTTGTTTCACTATTTTCTCACTTAAATAAATCAAGATTTAAAAAAAGTGAATCCACAGAATATTTTTTTTCTTCCTTGATATCATAAATTTAGTAAAAAAGCATTTTACCGGCTATATGTCACTTCAATCTTCCAAGATGATTTTAAATTTGCTGAAGAAAATGATGGAACCAAAAATATAATTTTTCAGGTTGCTTTAGGTTTGAATGAAGATAGTCAAGAAGCAGCAAATAATAACGAAAAGAAGGAAGAATCGGAAGATAGTAAAACACAGTCCACCGAAGATACTTGTAAGTAAATATAAAGGTATTATACTATGCAATGACATATTCATTGTTAAGAATGGTAATTTAATAAATTTAGACGATTGATTTAATGATAAATAATCTGTGTATGGTAAAGTATGTATGAATTAGTTGACTATGGCTACAAAAAAACTAAATTTACTACAATTTAATACAAAAGAGAGGAAGAGGTCATTGAAAACATCTGAACTGAACTGAATACAAAGCAAATAATTACTTCTTTCTACTTCTTGCGGTCATCTTAATTATGTTTGTTGGAACCAGTGGCGACTCGTGTTAAGGGGCCCCGGTGCTATATCACTACCACAATGAATCAGTTTCTTAATCTCTCAAGAAATTGTATTGTTTATTTTTTTTGGAAAAACAATTCCTAAATTTTCCATTGATGTCACGTATAATAATGTAATTTATCTAATTCACCTAGTCAAGTAAATAAGTAAACGAAATAGAGTTTTTCGATCATCGGATCCCAGACTATAATTCGAGCACAGTGCGTGTGGTCCCGTCTCAGATCATGAAATAGCTCGCGACAACGTTGATTTTAGATAGAATTTTGGGCCACCTGATCGATTGGCTCGTCGGTTATTTAGTTGTTTATTTGCAGCGCTTTTGAAAGATTCGAGTTGCGACTTATGTAGGTAGGTAGATGATTGTTTTATTAACAATAAATAAAATAATCAATTTATTAGTAAAACATGTTTTTACACGTTCTCTCCAGGAACAAAATTTATATGAAGAAACTGGGAAGGCATCTTCTAGATTTGGAGGCAAAAAACAAACAGAATACTACTGGAATTAGAGTTTCAAAGGTCGTGCAAGAAACGGAATAGGAATATGTACTTTAAAAATAAATCGATTTGTGGATATGACAAAAAAATTTTGCTTTCCCTTTCTGGCCCCGTCTTTTCGTAAAGCCACGAGTGGCCTCTGGTTTGAACAAGGGTGGTCATATGTGGGGAGGATTAGAGGACTAATTACCCGCCCCAAATGATCATTAAAAAAAATAGTATAGATACCTACATATCTAGTGTCCCAAAATTCCGTTCGTATATTTCAAGGGGAGATTTTACATAATATATGGAAAAAAGTTCATATGAATGTAGGTCCTTAAATGATTTATAAAAAATAAAAATTTAGATACTTAGGGAGGTGAAAACCATTTTTCTCTAAGATGCGCCGTTCCAGTGCTACAACCTGTCAAAGTCTGAAAATAGCATATTTTAAACGTCAATATCTCAAAAACAATTGCATTGAGACATCTCCGAAAGTATTCGGAATATTTACAATTTTCTTTCACCAAATTATTAAGCCTCAAAATACGCAACTTTGCTTCAATTTAACCATCTTCGCAACTCTTACCGTTTTCGAGATCCTCTTGTACACGCATGCATTTGTAGCACCCTGTATAATTGAAACTAAAACACATTTTTAATTTTTTTTTAATAAGGTGTCCGTCAATCTAGAAGTTCTTGTGAACCCCATAGTAAAATTTTTGTATTAAATTTTCAATCAGACAAGCCAGGAAACGATGCCGGGTTTCACGCTAGTATGACAGGCTCTTAAATCATTACATAAACTATTATCGAATTGTGATATTAATTTGAATGGGCGGCCATAGTTTCCTTTTAGACATCTAAGGACCTACATTCATACGAACATCGTCCCTTGAAATGTACAAAGGAACTTCCAATATAAATGTTATGTTTATAATTCTTATTACATTCTGTATTTTAGAAGATTTTGTGTGTGATGCAATATTTTCTACCTAAAATAAAATAGATGGCCCACTTTTTGATGTAGCCGAAAACTTTTTGACGTCTGTAACTATCATTCTGGAAAATAGAAAATACTATCGGGGTCATTATTGACATTGGTATTATTAATTTACCAAGTGAAGCTGAGTGTTTACCACATTTCTCAACTCATGCTAAATACTTAAAATACCAACGAACTGTTCGACTTTAAAAGTAAATGAATTTCTTTGTTTTAGGTGGTGACAATAAATCTTAGCTAAAAATATAATTTTTAAGGAAAAAGGAATTAACAATTGTAACGTTATTTTTATGTGATTTAAGTGAGAAACCCTCTAACTACAGTTTATTTATATTGTAGATAGCGAATGTGATGTTAAAAGACACGATAGTGACTGAATTATTTTTCTAGTGCAACATGTTAATTTATTTTATGTTATTTTTTTTTACCGCAAAGCAATATCTTTTTAATTTGCAAGTTTTTGTTTGTGAGCTCTGTTGTAAGAAAAGGGTATTAACGAAACCCCTTTTATTTTTCCCTTTTTGACACGATTTTTTTTATGGGTGTGATGGAAAAAAAAATTTACATATATTTGTGAATTTGTGTTAATATTAGGATTTTATTGTGTCTTCAAGAAGTTATGGTAATTTTAAAGGTCATTTTCCTTATTATGTATGTTTTGCAAAATACTGTAGCTTCCAAAACAAAATTTTAAGGCGAAAACAGTTTGGCTTAAAATCGTAGGTTGTACTTAAATGTGTTTTTGCAGTTAATACTTTTCTAATATGTACCTACGGCAGGAGCAAGAGTACATCCAGGCCACGGTTCCGTTATGGAACTTAAATCGGCCAATGAAAGGTGCTTTACGTCAGGCGCGTGGGCGTGGTCCTGAAATCGTAGGCAGAGTTGCTTTTCTAACCCCATTCTAAAATTGTTGTGGTTTTTGATAATGGATAATATTGTATCACTACCGGTTCCGTCGCCGTTGAATAAAGAATTCGAAGTATACTTAGTTATAATACATTTATTATTTCAACAAGAAAAGAAAGGTAAATTACATAAGGTTTTTGATAAACAATTTTTTCCATCGTTAGGCATGTTTATTACCTGGTTGGGAAACAAGCATTACCACTAAAAATATAGTAGAGGGTGAGGATACATTTCCCATTGTACCTTTTTCTTAGCCTTGAGTTTTGCTGTCGCCGCTAGATGGCGTTAACTGAAATATAAGCAAATATTAAGCTTTTTCTCGAAAAAGTTAAATGCAATGATAAGTTTGTTTTATCGTGGTATAATAGAGAAATTAATCCTTAATATTTCGGTAAAAAACACAAGTTTGTAACTTTTTTACAACCCGAGTTATTAAGAGAATTAATTACATTATACGATTTTTATATAGGCGTTTCAATTTTATCTATAAAATAATTTTACCACACAATAATAAATAAATAAAAAGTTATAAAAATCGATAACAGTCTTTAAATTGCAAATTTTTAAAACAAAAAAGCTTAATATTTGCTTATATTTCAGTTAACGCCATCTAGCGGCGACGTAAATACTGAAGGATAAAAAACAAAAGCTCAGTTTATAGAGTTAATAAAGCTCTCTCAAAGCAGACTAAGTTTGTTCAAATCGATTATGTCAAACCGGAGTAACCGTGGCGTATGTTTAGAAAAAAATGATCCACCCACCACATTATTTTACTAGATCGGAAAATTTCTGTAGGAAAAAAATTTTTTTGGAAATTTGTAAGGATTAAAGTACAAATACTTTTTATACCTCTCAATTAGTCAAAACACGAAGAAAATCCTAATTTTAACCTTGGTCATGGCTAGTACGCCCCCTTGCGGGTGTTTTACAAACTCGAAAATAGTGTTTAGCATTTTCTCTTGAGCACTCTTATCATATAAAAATGTACCCGGATGCTGTACGATTACTAGTTTCTGAGATATGGCCACCGGCCATTCTTAGTTAACCCCGGTACAATTAAAGTTTTTTAATAAATGTGCCAACAAAGAAGAGTTTGGTAGATGGTTAATAGAGTTTAAAAATTTAAAAAATGCATCGTATACCATTAATTGTACTGACATTGAGGATGGCGTGCGAGTCAAATTCAAACAACGACTTAGAAAATATGATTACTTTTCTATTTATCATTTTTCACTACCCATCTTTCTTTAAGAAATAATCTAACATTTCTGCCACCTGAGTAAAGAACGCCACATCCGCAAAATAAATGTAAATAACGCGCCAAATAAACTCCTCCCTCAGGCTTGACGTAAAGCACTTTTAATTGGCCGGTTTAAGTTCCATAACGTAATCGCGGCCTGGATGTACTCTTGCACGGCAGGAGTCTTTTTAATTTAGGTTTTACATGGTCAGTGAATTTGATACCAAACATATCCCTTTTATCACTAATAACCGAAATTCATATACAATTTTTTTAATGAAATTTTTAATAAATTTTAATAGACCAAGCGTCGGCCGTTCAAGAACTAGGCCCATTTCTAAAAGAGTGGAACTTATACAACACAGTGCACTTATCGTGACAAATTGCCAGCACCATAATCCTGCACCTAAAGTTTGACAACTCTGAACAAATTACAAGATATTCTGATATTTATTTTGACATTTCAATAACAATGACAATTCCAACTAAAAAATAACTAATTTTTAGTTAAATTTGGGATACTCCGTAATTTTGAATCGAGTACATTTTATTCCAATACAATAATGTATAACTTAACCCTATTTGCTTACGTTTTGGAAATAATTATTACATCAAGAAAATAAGTTACAAAATTAAAACATTCAATCTCAAAATCGTAGTAATTACTAAATCACTAATGTCCGGTGGTATAAAGTTTTTTAACCAAGACTAACCAACCCGCAAGTTTGACTGTGACATACATAACATTGGCAGAAATAATTTTCTCACCATCATACAGCTTAGCGTGGGATCCGAACCCGAGACGTGTATACACTAGTTTATCCTTTTTACGCCCCCAGGGGTTCATCGCACCCCTCTCTGTCCTTGCAATATTTTATCCATTAAAGTTCCGAACATACTTTTTTTTTATTAAGCGTATGCCTTCTCCGAGGATCTAACTTACTTTTTTTAAAGAGTTATTATAGAAATTAATTTTGGACGTTTTTCACAAATCACCCTGTATCTTACGAATCAAATACAATTTTGCGACGCTGTTACTGGAGCTTTAAAAATGATACATTTCCTTTAATCTAATTAACTTCTTAGAAATGACCGTTTGGAAGATACTAGGTCTGTTCCCATAACCAATCACGGACAACTTACTGACCGTTTGACAGTTCTCTCACCAATCCAAACACCCAGAAATCCGCGTCCGAGTCTATTGCATAAAATCCTGACTGTTCAATGAAATAAATCTTCTAAATTTTGCCCCCGCAGTCAGCGTAGGGGGTGTCGTATAAGTTTTATTCTTTCAGAAACGAGTGTAGTAAAGAAAAATTTACCAAAACATTACAACAAGGCAAAGTATACGAATTTTTAATACTTTTTTGTATTGGTTTTGACAAAAGAAGGAGCCTGGAAAGCGAAAAAAAATTTAGTTGACAGGCAGTGGGATTATTATCCAAAACTTATTAAATTCCTTTTAGGCTTATATACTGACGATATTTTTTACAATTAAAGCGTTACCAGATGCCTAATTCTCGAAATCTAGGAACAGCCTTCTCATGATATAAATGGGCGGAGTTAGTTTGAAACCTTCAAAATCGTATGTGACACTGACGTGGAAGCGAATGATCATGAGAACGCTGTTCCTTGATTTCGAGAATTGAGGCTCTGGAAATTTGGAACGGTTCATTTTAACTAGCAAACTCTTATATTGGCTACAAGCAAAAAGTTACTTGAGTTTTACGTTTAAAATCTACTTTTTGGTTGTGTTTTAAAGTATATTGTTTAAAACTTATTAGTGGTAAAATTAAGGATTTTTAATTCTTTATGAGATAAAACTATTTCTGTTTTTTACTAAGAGATTTTGTAAAAAATGTATTATAGTTTAAACAAAATTTGAAATATTTATACACAATAGAGAGTGTGCCGTGGAAATTATTTGGTATATTTTAAACCCGTAAATTCTGATATAAACAGATTTCAGATTTTTTTTAATGTCGCTTTGCTGTTATAAACAAGAAATTTTGTCTTTGGCAATTTATTACCCGCCGCTACTGTTTTAATAGTTTTTGTCGGCGACCTAGTGGCCGGCCGGCGTATGTAGACTGATGTTAAGCTCAGACCTATTACCATGGACGAAGTATTTTAATTATAAAGAAACTATTTTTGTGTGTACATAGTTAAAGGCACATATGCGGAAGAGGTAAGTCTCCCAGCCTTAAAAGAGAAGATCAATTAGGATGCGCGGGGAAATGGAGGGGATCCTACTTGTACAGCGCTTCTGCCACAGTTTGTAACGTCACGAACATAGTCGATTTTGTTATCACCTCTGAAATGTTATTTCCGGGCTTAAATGGATTAATTTCTTGCACACTTCCAACTAACGTGCCATTTTATCACAATATTTGTTTGTCATAAGGATAACAGTATTACTTTCAAAATATTACCATATAGTTTGTTAAAAATCACAATCTTATAATTGAAGGGGTAAGTAGATAAATGTGTTATAGTCTATTTCAGAAAGGCGTAGAGTAATAAAAGCTCATTAGGTATGCATAGGAACTACATAGTGACCCAACGAATATTTAAGCCACTTTTTATTAAACATAAAAAACTACAAAATACAAAAACTACATTATACAGAAATTAAATTATGAAAAATCATAATAGTCTTCGTCATCTCCTCTTGATGTTATAATTAACGGGTCGACGGTCCGATCGATCAGGTGTTCAAGATCCCCCATTTTCTCCTCTTTAGACATAATCGTCGTCTGCAGTTCTCTGGCGTTACTTCTTTAATGGCTTGATCAATAGCTTAACGTCTTTCATTTTGAATGTTGTGGCGTGTCTTGCGACAAATCCTTTCACTTGCGCCCATATAAGTTCTATAGGATTTAGTTCGTAATGCTATGGCGGTGTGCGCAGCACAGTTACACTGGTTTTCAGCTATATCTTCCACGGCATATTTCATAGAGTAATGTTTGTAAATTTGCTATTGCTAATAGTTCCTTCTTTATCAAATTATCTTCTTTTTTTTCTTTGGTTAGTTATCATAAATAATTTAATGCACAAAATTTATCTGCGCCTATGGCCAATACCGAAATTGAGCCGAACTGGACGGAATTTCCCATTTTATTACTCTACACCTTTCTGAAATAAACTATAATTCAAACATATTCTGAAAATATGTCTCGATCATTATTTAGCAAAAGAATCGTGAATCATTTTGAAGTTTAATTAAATCCTGACAGAATTGAAAAAATAGACGATTTAATGTGTATGTGTATCCAGCCAGTACGGACTTTAGAACTGATTTCCAACTTCTGGCCTTTATTCACTACGATTCTTTAAATTATAAATATTATTATTCACAGAATTAATTCACAACAAAGGTCAGTTTGAAACCAGTTCTAGCACTTTTATCCCAAAAATATATGAATTAAGAATTAGCCAATTAGCACCTTTATCAACTTCAATTATTACTGCTGTGCCTAAATTTTCATTCTGTGAACCTTTCACGTCCCTAAGGGAAAACGTAAATAGTTTTGTCTATGGTTATTGGTCTGAGATTTTAAGGGTCCTTACCTACCTTTTTAGACTATCAATTAAAAAAACATATATGGAATGTTTCACTTGAGCATCCAAGGAGTTAGCCATTTAAATATTATAAGTAATTTCATTAACACCCTGTACAGATAAATTCTAAATTATCTCTGTAACGTTACAACAACCGTAATAAAATTAAAAACACACTGGTCAACAGGCCGATAAGGTTTTGGTATTTTATTGTTTTTATGTATAATTTCAACCCTTCCTTACCTAAGTGGCCTTATAAAATTTATTAGAATATGTTTAAGATATATTACATTTCTTAACAAAATCTCTAACATTGTTTTTACATTGAATTCACTTCACAGTGTTTGTCTTGTGTTCTGCGCTTATGTTTTGCCCATAGAACAATTAAAGTAGATGTTTTTATCCGGATATTTTTTATCTGTCAATTTTTGTTTTGCATTTGATAGATTGACGGACATCGGCCATATCTAGGAAGCCTTTTGTTGAAACAACCCTTCAGGATTTTTTTATGATAATCTTTATCAGTTACAGAGAGAAATTCACTGAATAGTAAATTAAAGTACAAGTTTTATAATGCACGCGTCCACGTTGATAAACGTTGCGACGAGTTTTTTAATGTAATTGGTGCGCTAATAATAATAAAAAAATTAATTAAACATACACTTTATAGTATTTTTTCTATTTTGGATTTTTCAAAAAAAATACATACAGAGTGTCCCACCGGGAAGCGCCTCGATCTATATATGGAAAACTATGCATAGGAAAATTTTGAAAACCTGACAGCTAATGTTGATGGGGGCAACCCTGCTAAAATATCTTCAGGGTGGTGGCATTTCCGGTTGTACCGGCAGTAGGAGTCAACTTGCTTAGTTTAAATGGAACACCCTATATATTATTACATGTTTATATTTGACGTAAGATTTTGGGCAGATTTCGTTTATCATGTTCTATATCTAAGTCTTAAAAGCGATTTGACATTTAAGTTTTTACATAAAAAATTACGTTTGCAAGCTTTAAAATAATTATCAATTTTTCTTATTAACTAATTTAAGTGGGATTCTTTGTTGGAAGTTACCTGCTTTTATACTTTTTATATTATTTTGATATCTATTAATACAGAGTATTTTTTAAACAATAAGATTAAAAATGTAATAGAAAAAACTGCAAAAAGTCTGGATTTTCAAATGGAAACTCCGAAATTTTATATTTATTTCTTATTTAGCATTCAAAATAAGGGTAAGTTTGTGTAAGGTTGTCTTATCCAAAAATGTTTGGTTTTCGAAATAGGGTCAATTTAATATTTTGATATGATAATTTTTCTGCGGATTTTAAGTTCAGTTATTTATAATTGTTAAATTGCAAGTGACAACTTTATAGATTTATTTAGCTCTTGACTGTTTTCAACGCCGTCATAGCCAACTAGGAGTAACTGAACTTAAAATGCGCAGTAAAATAGCCATATAAAAATATTAAATTGGCAATATCTCAAAAATAAGAAATTTACATAATAGACAACCTTACACAAACTTACCCTTATTTTTAATGCTAAATGCCAAATATTTATAATAATTTGGGGATTTCCATTTCAAGCAGGTCCTTTTTTAACCCAACCCAAATTAAAAAAAAGGCTTCCTTATAGGAAAAATTATTTTAAGGCTTGCAAACGTCATTTTTGACGTAAAAACTTAAATATGTCAAAAACGCTTAGACTTATGGTATGGGACATGATACACGACTGCCTAAAGTCTTACGTAGAATCTAAAAATTCAATAATATTTAATATGTTCCGTTTAAAATAAACAAGTTGACACAATTCCAGTATAACCGGAATTGCTATCATATTGAAATATTTTCACTGGGTTGTCCTCACCAACATTAGAATACTGTCAAATTTTCCTCTGTATAATTTTCCATATATAGATCGTGGCCGTTCCCGGTGGGACACCCTGTATTTAAAAAGAAGATATGCCAAATAAATTTTCTTAATTTATTCTATATACATATAATAATATACTGGTAATGTCAATAAATTATTAGTTATTTTGATAAATTAATAAATAATTTTACGTGGGTACAGAGGAATGATGGATCGACAAACTCACAACAAAGTATATAATAGTAAAGGGCCGATAACTGGACCTTGAGGTACTCCACAATTAATTTTATTATTTTTTGTATTTCTTCTACTTGAGATCTTTCCGACAAATATGACTTAAACCATATCAATAATATGCCTGAAGAGTTTATTAAAGGTCGCATGCCATGCCATTATGCCTGGATGAAAGGTTTAATTATTGTCATTACTAGTTTTTAAAAAACCTGTTTTATAATAAGCTTATCATGATTTGAATAGATAGCTTTGATATAAACCCAAAATATAAAAAATATTTTTAAGTTGTTAACGTGTCCTAGATATAGCCGTAGACCATATTTAAAGTAAAAAACTATTGACTAATTTTATTTATTTTATATAATTATACACTATATTAAAATGCTTTACCCAGAAAAACAATACTAAGAACGTTCTTGTAATGTTATTTATTTTTAGGGATGAAAAACTTATTTATTGAAATATTTAGATGGTAGACGTTCCAGGAAAAATAGATAATAAATCCTATTATAGTTCGGTTTTTACTGTAATTTTCAGTTCCATGGTAACCTATCGTTACAATGTGCTGATCCTTAACTAGAAATTATAGAAGAGAAACCTTAATCTTTAAATGCTAGAACACCGAATCACTGAAAATCTTAAAAAGTAAGATCGTACACTATGCACCAAATATTTTAGGTAAAATTAATACATTTTTTTATTATTAACCGTAATTGCAACAAATATTTATTTTTATGGGATGGATTTACCATCGCTTTTAGGCATTTTCTCTCGCACATTATCATGGTTTACTTAAAAAGGACTTATATTGTGTTGCATAAAGATTTTTAACCACAATTAACTAACCAGCAAGTGGAACTGTGACATAAATGACATGGCAGACATTATTTACTGAGAGGTAGATATTGTTGGGTAATGTTCAGTAAAATAGCTTAGAAGTTCAAATTGTGTAATTAGCCGTGTGAAGTGCATAATGTATCGTTCTGAGGATGACCTCATAAAGATCGAAACGTAGGCTTAATACAAAATTTGAACTTCTAAGCTATTTTAATGGCCATTACCCAACAATTTCTACCCATTGGTCAGTGTGGTCACTTATTATTCCAAGAAAAATGTAGACATTATTATTTACTCACAATCAAAGGTGCCTGATTAAAAATTAAGGTAACAAGGTCAGTATGTTTGTGAGAAAATTATCACTGCCAATGTCATGTCCCCGTCAAACTTGCTGGTTAGTTAATTGTGGTTAAAAATCTTTATACCACCCGACATAAATTTATCTAAAGATATACAGGGTGTCCAAAAACTTCATTCGTATATTTTAAGAGAAGATTCTACATAATGTATGAAAGCATAAAAATAAAGTGACAATAAAAAAGTGAAAAAAAATTTTGCCGATCTCTTATAATAACGCTAGAAAAAAAAGAAAACGAAAATTTTCGTTTTTTTCAAATATCTTTGGAAGTAAATATTCGGAACTTTTCAAATTTGTCAACGACTTCTTATAATCTATTTTTTAAATCGGGAGAAAATATCTTAGTGAAGGTTGACTTAAAGTATTATTTCTCCCCATTTAACTTACCACTTCACTTCGAGCTATTTTTTAAATGTTTCCAAAAATACCGCAAACCATCGATGTTACAAAATTTCAATATTTTATTTTTTAAATATCGTTAGTCGATACAATATCGAATTTTGCTCACCCATACTCTACACTATCAGTATTACCATAAACTAAGTAAACCTGGACATCCCACATAACTGGGCTGAAGCGTGAACCAAGACCTTGACGGGTATTCGCCCTCGCCTAATGTTTACCATTTTGGACGTCGCGTCGTTCACAATTTATGAGGATTAACATTTTTACATTGGACCGTTCCTCTTGGTTTCGTTTCTCTATGGTAATACTGATTTTAAATCCGACAGGTAATTGACACATTTAGTCGCCAAATTTTACATTTTTATTTCACTAATATCTTAAAATTAGATAATAATTATTTCAAAGTCTTATATTCCATTTTTTTTAATATTTGTTGTAAATATGGTATCTAGCGGGGTATAGGCCTATAAAAGTTGCACAATCATCCAAGGGTTATTTTATTAGTCTCCAAACACTTACCATAAACAGTAAAACAGTAGGTGCATGGTTAAATCAAACTTATATAGTAAATTTCACGTAAGTTTTTAATGCTTTGACGTTTAGGTAGTGCATTATGGAAACTATTTTACAATTTAAATGGATATGGAATTATATTTACCCTGATTTTTTACTTTTAATGTGTTATATTATTTTCATTTTATCATGTAAAGATGTTGTAAAAGTTTACTTGTAATGAGTAAAAAGACAATTACGAAAATCGTTTGGCCCTTCATTTTGAGTGTGAGGTACGGTCTCGGAGGCCTACCCTGAGAAGCCGCCACTGATATACACAACAAAGATACACACTGAACACTCCAATCTGTTGCCCTCAATGAGCTAAAACCCGTCAACAGATTGTTGTTACAGAACACACATCGATGCCGTTAGTATGTGTTACGCTTTTGCCGTCGCATATCTCCGTAATTCATCAATCCGCGTGTCTTCTCTGCGTTCTTTTAATATCACACAGCGGGCATTTATTCGTTCACGTATTGAATATTAAGTGCAGTATTGTTATTGTATTTAGTATTTTTAGATATCATTTTGCTATTAAATTGTCCATAGACTTTCTGGTTATTAACTGTTGGACTGTGTGTATCTGTAAAGTGTTCTTTTTATGAAAAAGCAAGTAAATGTATTGTTTATTTGGTAATTAACTAGTACAGGAACATTAGTCCGGCCCTAACCAAACATTAAGTTCTGTAAAATAAATGTTACTAGAAATGACGTGTGCCATCAATGACCATTAAAAGCTTACGTGAAATACACTATATTAAATAATTTACATTTATAATAATGATCCCAACAAACCTCCATATAACAAAAAAGGTAATATTGTTACATAGATTAGGTTTAACCAAATTAACCCATTAGGCTACAATTTTTGGAGATAGCTTAAAGGATATGTGCAATATTTTATACTACTTACCCTATCTACTTTAAATGTTGGTGCACGTATCTACTTTCTACAAGCACTTTTTGTCAAATCGTAAAAATAATTTTAAATTTTTGCTTCAAACTGTTACGAAGTAGTATATATTTCAATAACTCTTATATGATTGCATGAAACATTTTATCGCGTACTTTATAAAATAATCTGTACTCTAGGACTGAACCAAAGTACATTTTTGAAAGAAATTGTTGGAAAATAGTAGGTGACTGTATTAATATTTGAAAGTACTTTAATCGCAAATGGTAACACGACTACTTTAATTTCGACAGATAAGGAGCAGATTTTCAAAAAAACGTTAGTGGCCATTTGTTCTATATAACCCTTCACGCCTTTTAAAAGTCTGCTCCTCAAATACGACTTACTTCCAATAATATGATAACATTCCCAATTACACAAGTGGCTTCGAAAAATTAAATCCAAATTAGTTCGATTTTTGCACGCGCTTAACATTGGAATGGATAAAACGACCCGAACAATACATGTTGCTTCATTATTTAAGGTCCTGTTGCTACTGAACAACCCACCAATTAGAAAATAATCTAATTTTCGTTGCCTTTGACCTTGAATAACCTTCGACATAATATTGGTTTTTTCACTATATTTATAGTACTACAATAAAGATGTGTGCAAAAATCCACTTCGGTTTTAATATTTTCGATTACACACTCCTTTACTTTGACGTTGACTAATGTTTAATATCGAGCAGATGTCTTTGCTTGTCATCCGCTAGACAGGAAACGTCCGTGAAACAAAAATTAATGACTACGTCAATGTAAAGTCACCTAAAATGACTCGCTGTCAATTAAATCTCTGCATGAAGGAATGTTTCATGTAAATACAAATTAGGATAATGAATTGACATTTGGCAGATTAACTACCGTGGTCATATTCTCGTTAAACTGAACTAAATAATATTCTTTATATTAAAATTCCTAAAGTTATATTCTATTATTAAAATTCTAGGTCTTTCGAAATATCCTCTTACGCCTTTCTTCGCCCATTAAAAAAATTATAATATTCGAATACAACTAACGCACGTACCAACTAGAGACGTTTTTGGTACCAAAGCAACTTAGCAATTACTTTTCTTATTGTCTTGAGCTGTCCTTACGCTTGTGAAGTTCTTCTCATACACATAATAACTTCCTTGATTATTAAACAGATAAAGTTAAATATGAGGTTAAATAAACCAATAACAGCTCTCAATGCAAGATTAGAAAAACAAGAATGTATTCTTTTTACTGAACTTTTATAAATTAGTCAGACTTTTCAAATACTGCCTTAGAGTAAAATTACCAAAATATCACAATAACCGGTGACATGGAAATGTGCCGAGGTATAATAAGGTTAAATAAAGGGTTCTTTTAGGACAAAACCTCTAGGAATTTTATAAAAAGTTTGAATGTTCGTACGTCCCATTTGACAGAAAAATAGAACTTGTTCATGAAGAAACTTATTAATTTATAGAACAATTCAGTTCACACTGCATTATCAAATTTTGAAGTAACTTATGCATAAATTTTACGCAGAACTTCACGAATGTAAGGACAACTTTAAATATTTTTTCTTCAAAGCGAATGTTTTAAGGAAAGAGAATCAAATGTCTTTAAAGTGTGAAAACTTTAACCTAACCTAGCAAAAAAATATTGCCTACATACAAAGTACAAAAAGTGTTTTAAACTATATGCAAGACTTTATAGAGGAATAGTTTTCTATTTATATAGTTTTATAATTTTATTACCAAAAAGGTTTTTTTGTCTAATTGACACAAGCTTAGAATAATTTCTAGATCTCCCAAATGAAATGGTATCAAACTGGCTTGACGTTGATCGAATTGATAGTACATAAATACCTTGCCGAACTTAGGACGAATTCTCAACGCATTTCTAACTTAGCCTAGGTTTTTCAATATTTAGGTAAATTACCAATACGATAATGATGTGACGGGAGTTACCAGGTTACCACAATCAAATTATGTACCTATCAATTCTCCGATTTTTTTAACATGAGAGATACCAGTGTTTCTATAAAGTTCATCTGATTTTCGATCACGATATTTTAGCCAGAGCATTTGTATTTTAATTTTGTCAGCTCTTGATAACCCAAAAGCTATTAGTCACATCTACATATAAGTAGCATCAGTTTAATTTTAATTAAAAAATAATTAACGAGAATATGGTCCAATATCTAATGACTAGAACGCTTTCTTCTTGTGATCCCGACGAGGCATTTCAGATTTATTTACTGTACAGTGTTGTTCCTCATAAATAGAAACTACTGAAGCTGAATGTATATATTGTAAAATTATTTTAGTTTGTTATTTTTTAGATGATATGTAAACGCTATTAGATTTATAGCATTTGTTGAAGAAAATGAAGTGAATAAATCATCAAATGTTAGTTTCTCATTTTTATATTTTGAAATCCTTTGTATTGTATTAGTACACCTATCTATAATATAGAATAGGAGAGCGGGCATGAAAGAACCATAATATACTATAAGATTTTATTGTGAGAACGTACAAAAGGAATTGTAGTTCCTGGTTAACACGCTTGAAAACTTTTAAAAAACACGTTGTGAAGAATCGTAATAAGCAACGACAAAAATCTCAAAACAGCTTATATTTCTCTTTCTTTCCTATTCAGATTTAATTTAATTCAAAATAAAGGTACTTACATTCATTTATTATACTATGAATCAAATACGGTCCTGCCTAACTTAAACAATGTTTTCAAATTTAAAATTAACTTGCTTCAGAAAAACACATCGCAGCGGATTGCCATATAACTAACCACCGACCCGTAAATTGCATGACTAATAGGACAAACAACATAAAGTATCGCAGACGACGTTTTGATGACCAGGCCCGCACTTACTTCTCTGTATCTTACCTTTTTTAAAGTTTTTTGAAAAAAGGTATTTGAAAATGTTTATTATTCTATATACAGGTAAAAAAAAGTAACATCTTAGGAATCACCCTGTATAATAACTTTTATTTATGGAATGATTTTATTGATTTTTATCTCGTTTGAAAGAGGATGAATCAAGAGAGACCGCTAATCTCTTTTTTAAAAATCAAAGTAAACCCTCTGGCCAAAAATTTAGATGAGAGGTAAAAGAAACTAAAGCCGTAACATTCGTATAGTTTCAATAGCTGTAGTAAAAATTGTGCAATTTTAATAGTGCGCCAAAGCCACCTTTATTCTAATTTGATATGGATCAGGTTCACCAGACCAGTGAAAATGTTTATTCTTCCCACTGTTACTTTACTTCTTTACACTATGTTAGTCTATGTATTTCTGGTAAGATTGCCCTCAAGTTGGGAGAACCATGGCCTTCTCGATGTTTAGAGTAGTAGAAAATGACAAAAATTGTTTTCCGTCTTCTAGTTCATCGAGAAGGTCATGGCGCAAACCAGCTACTTTAGTCTGGTCGCCCTATCATTCCTCTGTGTAAACTCATAACCTAAAAATTTGAAAATTTATTTTAAAAAAAAACGCTTTTGTATTTAAACTGTAAAAATGATTTCATCAAAGGTAAGAAAAGAATAATTTTTTCCCTAAATTGCGAAACTTAACCAATTTTTAAAATTTTAGGTTTTATCATCAGGCATTTTTGTTGCTAGATCAAGTTCCAAATTATTGCACAATCCAAATATTACTAGGGCTCTAGCGACTACAACTACACAAGAACCTCCTAGGTTGGAAAAGAGTGAGCATTGTTTTTTATAATTACACCGAGTGACACAAAGATGTGTTTTCCCTCCCATTTTTTCCGGAACTCTGTTAAATATTTAATTTTTTCGGAATTAATAAAGTGTAAATTAGCATTTTTCAACCAAATCAGTCCTTTAGAATTATTTGCGGTTTTACCAGAAGTGACGTCAACTTTTACCTCGGCATTAGTCGCTAGGTATAAAATCTCATCATTACAACCTGCTTTTTAAATAAATAATTCAGAATTCCCGGTTAACCAGTAAAATGTGTGATTTTGTATTTTGTACAGTGGCAAGTTACACACTTATTAACTCTTTAACTTTTAAATCTCTGCTGAAAGAATTGGGGGGCACATTTCCATGTCACCGGTTATTGTGATATTTTGGTAATTTTACTCTAAGGCAGTATTTGAAAAGTCTGACTAATTTATAAAAGTTCAGTAAAAAGAATACATTCTTGTTTTTCTAATCTTGCATTGAGAGCTGTTATTGGTTTATTTATGCCATTATCATTTTCAGCTATCAACACTGTAAATTTATTAGGCAGAGTTGGAGCAGATCCCCAAAGAAAAGGATCAGATGAGCATCCAATAGCAGTATTTTCATTAGCTACCCATACAAACTATCGATATGAATCTGGAGAGTTTTTACAAAGAACAGAGTGGCATAGAGTTATTTGCTTTAAGCCAGGATTAAGGGAATCAATATTAAACTATCTTAAAAAAGGCCAAAGAGTTCACGTAACTGGAAGGATAACTTATGGAGAAATGAAAGGTGAAGATGGAACTGCAAAGAGCACAACAGCCATAGCAGCGGAGGACATAATATTTTTCCAAACTAATCCTACTCAATAGGTCTCAATCTCCACATTTTTATATGAATAAGAAAAAAGTGTGACTGACCAAGTTGTAAACTTTATGTACATTTATACCAGTTTTAGTAAATAAGATTATAAAATATAAAAATTACGCTATAAGTAATTAAATAAAGACAAATTTTCCTTCAAGTCTGAACTTGAACTTTTGTATTACCTTAAAGACTTTACCAATCTAGGAAGTAGAAAGAGGACATGGTTTTATATGAGGCCAGGCCATGATACAAACTACAAGAAGATATGATACCGCGCAGGTTTTGGTGACGTCACCTTGTGTAGAAAAACCGCCTAATAGCGATATTCTCCGTTGTTTACTATTTCTATGTAAAATTTTGGTCGAAACGAATTCCTAAATACTTTAATTTTCCTTCCAACATAATCACATCTACAAGTTTGAGTTAAAGGAAGGTATTAAGTTTTAAATCTTGATCACGGTAATCAATCTAAAATGTATATTTCAGTCACAGTACAAATTCTAATGCTAATAGGATTTATCATAAATTTATATAAAAAATTATATAAAATTCCCTTTTAATAGCGTAAAAGCGGTTCAATTCAAATATTCCTCAAAATGTGATGTCAAAAATCCACTGCGCACCCTGTTGATATCATACCTTGAATAATTGTATTATGGGGCCAGGTGACTACTGGGGCCTTGAGATCCCGACTGCCACTTAGGCGACCTTGGTCACTTATGCGAGTACGGCTTTTAGTTTAGCTAAGAGCTCATTGGGATCTGAGCATAAAAATTCTGTTTTTTATTTTATTATATTTTCTTCTAAAGTTAAAATTTTGCCACCATCACTTTATCTCTGAGGCTTCTAGTTATCTATCCTTGAATGCAAGAAAAACTTTTTTTTTATTCCATAAATCCATAGAAATATTTTTAAATTCCCATAAATTTTCTAGGGGGTTTGGAATAAAAATAATTTTCTTGACTCCAAAGATAGGTAACTAGGTACAGGGTGTTACAAATTCGACATACCAGCATTGGAATCTCTGAAACCATAGGAGTTAGAGGAGCGGTTAAAGGGGGGCAAAGTTGTGCAATTCGGTGCTGATTATAATGCCGCTTTAAAAGTTTTCAAATTCCGAATAGTTCCGATTTTATTCGAAAAAAACAAAAATTTTGCAATATCGTTTTTATTTTTTCCTGAGCTCATTTGACTAGCTATTTAAACATAGATAACACTTTGTCATGGCCACTTTTCTCCTCTACAAAATGACGTTCCTTAACTAAAGATCCGTCGTTTCGTCTCCAAGCGGCCATCACCAACTTTATTTTTTTAAATACGGACCTGGATTTTTTTAAACCGATTTTTAAAGTCTCCTACCCTCAAAATGTAATGACGATATTACTTTCCCATAATGATGAATTTTCCTTGCTTATTTTCTTAAATTCATATTTTTTACACTTCTTGTCAGTCCGGTCCTGGCAACGAATCACAATATTAATTAAAAATATTATTTTATTTAAACCTTTCATGCATAAGTAATATAATTTATTTTATAAGGATTTTCTGATAATTCTAAATTTACTAATTATAAATCCTAATGTTCAAATACAACGATCGACGACCTCGCTGGCCATTCTATTGCCCCACCATTTCCGATCCACCTATTAGGGAACTCTTTATTTAAGAACAATTTTACTGTCCTGGTATTGTGAGGCGGCGCCCCATCTTAACATGAATTTTTGACAAAATTTTTCATCAAACTTATTTGTAAAGGTTTTAAATAAAATAAAGTTTTTAATTATTAATATTGTGATTCGTTGCCAGGACCGGACTGACAAGAAGTGTAAAATATATCAATTTAAAAAAATAAGCAAGGAAAATTCATCATTATGAGAAAGTAATATAGTCATTACATTTTGAGGGTAGGAGGGTTTAAAAAAATCCAGGTCCATATTTAAAAAAATAAAGTTGGTGATGGCCGTTTGGAGACGAAACGGCGGATCTTTAGTTAAGTAACGTCATTTTGTAGAGGAGAAAAAGTGGCAATGACAAAGTGTCATTTATTTTTAAATAGCTAGTCAAATGAGCTCAGGAAAAAATAAAAACAAATTTGCAAAATTTCGGTTTTTTTCGAATAAAATCGGAACTATTCGGAATTTGAAAACTTTTAAAGCTGCATTATAATCAGCACCGAATTGCACAACTTTGCCCCCATTTAACCGTTTCTCTAACTCCTACGGTTTTCGAGATTCCAATGCTGGTATGTCGAATTTCTAACACCCTGTATAGTAGGGACAGAGATTGATTGCCAAATTTTTATTATAGAGTGATGCTACCACGCGCTAACAAAGATTTAGAAAAAAAAAACGGAAAAATTTATGGAATTTTATAGGGATCAAGTTTAATAATATGAACATTACATAGTTTTGTTAAATCTATAGGCCACTCTAAAAATGCAAAGTTCCTTGTCAACTTTACCAACAAAATAAATATGCTGCTAGAATTTTTTAAATACAGTCACGGTAAATGTCGCGGGAAAAAGTAATAAGTCACAATTTATTTAAAGCTTACTTTATTTTTACAGCTGTATTAATGCACAAAATTCATTTACTACCCAAATAGACTACCTACTGAAAAGGAAAACCACTCTAGGGTAGGTACTCTAAGTATTATAATTATAAATATTGAAAAATGTATTACATGCAATTGAAATAATTGCAAATTTAAAATAAGAGAAAAGTGGTGGTTATATGGTAAACCCATATTCTGATTATTATGTTTTGAAACTAAATATTTACAAAATAAGCTCCTATATAATATATATTATTCGGTTTAACGTTCATAGACACAGGGCGACCAGTGAATACGTGTTATTTAATGAACATGATGTTGGTGGAAAGAAATGCAATATTTCCCATGCCACATCGCGAGGACAGGTATGGACATAATTTTCTGATTAATGATAAGATATAATTAGGTAAATTATTTTCAGATGGTATAAAAGTAAACACAAATATGTGAAAGTGAGGTCCTGACTATCTTGCCAACTCAATGTTAATAGACGAATAGTTCTCCCTATACCGGGTTACACAAGAAAGTGCCCCCCCCCCCCCCCCCCTTAATGTTTTCCGTAATTTTAGCGGTTAATATTTAAAAATGTAAGACATTATTAAGTGTGTAAATTGCCATTTTTCGGCCAATTCAAACCTTCGAAACCACTTCCGGTTTACCCGGAAGTGAAGTTAACTATTAAATTTGAAATGGAAATCCCTTATTTTTATTCGAAGTGTTAATTCTATAAAAATTCTCTTTTCATCATATTATATCACACTTTTGTCAGGTTGCACAAAGAATTTTAATAATTATTTAACCGGCAAGTTTGACTGTGACATAAATGACTGACATGCATTATATACTCACATTCAAAGGTGCGTGATTAGTAAATTAAAAATTAAGGTTACCGAGCCAGTATGATTGTGAGAAAATTATTTCTGTCAATGTTATGTCTGTCAGTCAAACTTGTCGGTTAAATAATTATTTAAATTCTTTGTGCAACCCGACATTTATCATTTATTTTAAAGATGGCTGCCTAGATCAAAGTTCCCTTGTTTTATAAAATGTCCATAACTTTGATAAAACTTCTGCGGTGTACGCCGCACTAACCATCAGAGATTTGATGAAGGTGGGTTCTACGGAACACGTGTGGTATCACAACGGACCTAATTAGGACTACGTGAGACTGTTTGGTCAGAACCAAAGGTCTGCCACTCTTACCTAACCTTGATAAAACAGGGTAAGTGGTAAAGAGTATTAATAATTATTTATTAGGTAATAGCATAAATTAACAAGAAATATCATAAATGTAATTTCTAGACTAAGTTTTGTCACGACCAGTCTAGTATGCCCTCGAAGACCAAAATGGCAAATGGTATTAAATAAAATTACGAAGATTGAAATAAATGAATTGTTTTGCACAGCATACTTGACATAACTTCTTATACCTTATACAGGTCTAGAAAATACATTTATCATATTTCTTGTAAATTTCTACTATTACCTAATAAATAACTATTAACTTGTGATACACCGTTAGAGAGAAAATTAAATAAAGAATTTTACTATAATAAAACAAAGATGGGTTGCCAATTAAAAAAATTGAGAAATTCCGCGTCGTGTTTTTAAAAAACAGGTTGTAAATAAAATAGCTCTAACGGACACATATTTTTCAAAGAAGTCAATTTAGGTCAAGTAGGTTAAAATCAACCATTTTAACGTTTTCATGGCCTACTCATAACTACTTACCTTGTTTTATAAAAGTTATGTACATTTTAGAACACAAATGAAAATTGATCTAGGCGGTCATTTTTAAAACAAATGATAAAGTGTGACAGAATTTAATTATCGAATAAAAATGATGGGTGTCAATCAACTATAAAATCTTTAAACTGAATGCGGTGCTGAATTCTTAAAACACAATTTCTATCTAATATTGAAAATGAAAAGAAAAATCGTTGAAAACTTTCTCACCCTGTGTCTCGAAAACTAGTTTAAGACATTCATTTGTTTATATGGAAGCTAAAGAACCACCCACATTTGGTGAAAAACTATTTCTATATAAAACTTATCTATCACATTTTCTTTAAAAGAATGACACGTATATTTTCTTAACACGAAATTATTTCAGAGATATTTGATTTAAATACCTACCCTTATTTATAAAAATATATCCCAAGAGAAGAAAAAAATCCGTTCCCAGTAAAAATTTAATTTTAAAAATACTACCAATTTTCCTTTCCTATGATTGATTCGATCGATTATTCTATAAGATTTACAATTTATTTTTATTAAAACCACTTTAAGTGGGCAGCGGCGTTTCATTTATTCCCTAGTAACAATAATAGCTTTTTAGTAACAATAATAATTTGAACAAATTATAAAAACTGCCTTAATATTTAACAGTAATATCATTCAACATAAAATAGAATTTAACAATTTATTATATTTAAAAAAAATACAACCTGTATCTTATAAGACTTTATTGCAACAGTTGGTCTAATGAAAAAAAAAATATCAGCAAGTACCTTAGAAATAACTATTTAAATTATTTAGTACAAACGGGCAGTCTACGTAATGATATACGGAGTGTTTCATTAAGGTTGGTCACCGGTCATACCTCGAAAACTACTGGGCATAGAAACTCAGTCAAAATTCTTGATATAATTCTTAAGTTCCGCAATACGCCGCAAGAGGGCACAATTGAAAATTAAATATTAAAATTCTAAATTTTTTCAAAATGTCCACATTAAAGTATACCTTATCATTAGTAAGCTTAGACAATTCTGCATTATTTCGGTCTAAGCTCATTGGCGTATTGATCTTGATAAGAGTTAAGTAAAGTTATTCTTTTGGCAATAACTCTGAAACGAAAAAAGATATTCTGCGCGATAACTGCGGTCTTCAGATTTTTCTTGCAAATTAAATTCACATTCCGATTTATGAAGTGATAATAAAGAATGAAGTTTTTTTAAACTGTTATTATTACAAATTGCGCCCTCTAACAATTTTGTCAGGAATTATCGTGTACTAGTGAATACGACAGGTGAAAGTACTTACCTTTCCCTTCCAAACAAGCTTAAGTTTACTGAAATCGGATAAGTCGTTTCGAAGTTACAGCTATTTAAATAATTATACTTTTAATAGCTTTTTCCCCACTCTTATCAAGGGCGCCATGCCAATGAGCCTTAGGATAAAATGATGGAGAATGATCTAAGTTTTCCAATGTTACGGAACATATACTATATAATGTGGAAATGTTCGGAAATTGAGAATTTTAATTTTCAATTGTGCTCCCCTGGCGGCGATATGCGGAACTATAAAATTATTTCCGCGATTTTCTTATGGCGCACACCCCCTTTAATAATGATTTTTTTTCCGAGTCTCTATACCCAGTAGTTTTCAAGATATGGCCGGTGACCAACCTTATAATGAAACACCCCATATGATAACAAAATAAATTAAAGTATTGACCATTGAAAAATAAACTTTTTTAGATATACAGTGTGTTTACTTAAGTTGGCGCCATATAGGAAACTTTTTTATTATTCATTTTACGAAAAAAAGTTATTCTTTATAAATTTCCTTATGTTTATATCTATGGTAGTGACGCACGGGTAAAATCCACCGCAACTACTGTATGTTTGGTTTCATAAAGCTTTTAAACAATAATTTACTAACCAGACAATTTTAACGATGGCATTGGCAAGTAATTATAAAACTAACACTGTTTTTGAAAAAATAAAAATATTTTTTTTTCAATTAAATTTTTTAAAAAAAGTACGCAAAAGTGACGATCAAGCGAGTTATGGAATGAAATTATAATAGTCAACGCGTTTAGGGCTTAATTAGGACGTCAGGTATGTCAATGGCACGCCAACCTTTCTCTATTTGTCCGGTAAGATTAACACGTATGACAAGCCTATTCCATATTAGGTAAAAAAATGTACCTTGTACAGAAAGAAAATTAAAGACTGGTTACGCATGATACAAAGATTATAAAACTTAATATTCAGAGAGACTATAATCCCATCTTGTGAGTAAGTGACCCTAAAAACAGATGGTCATTTTCATTGTGTTTCCATGGTTACGATTAGAAATTTGACTAACAAGATGACGTCACAGCCCTTAAATATCATAGTTCTTAGCATCTTGAGTAACATGTGCAAACTGTGCAACAATATTACCAATACTAAATTTATAAGGGCGACTTATGCCGTAAAAGGTTTTTTATACATACACAGCACATTTATCAGAGAACTTGCATGAAAATTTGAAAACAATATTCTTAAGAATAAGCGTAATAGACCCACAGTTCACAAAGAAAAATATTTTAATGTAAGCAATTAATTGCGGTTGCGACATCAAACCATACTATGATACATGGCGCGAGAGCGGGCTATTCATACTACGTGATGTCACACACAAACTTTAATTATTTATAATTAATAATTAAATATAAGTTGTAGAAGTTTTGTGTCCGCAACAATAACGAAGAAAAAAGAAAAATATTTTGCATTAAATTATACAGGGACGCCAAAACAATAGGTCCCTGGGGTCAGGTAGACAATGACGGGTAGTGAGCACGCGCATCACTATCTAGTAGAAATTAACAATGCAAAAGGCAAATCCAGTAGCTCTACTACTTATATTTACACGGCTTTTTCAACGAATCTCACGCACCCTAGTGGGTACTTCCGGTGTAAACTGCAAAATGCAGGCTATTTTGGTAAGGCGCTATAAGTCTAGATGAGTTTTGAGTTGATTCCTACTAGATGGCGCTGCCGCCTATTAATTACTTATTTATTTTTAAATAAATATTGAGAATGTGATTTCGCAGTCTGTGGAATTGCATTAGGTTATGGCTTTCCGATGAGTCCTAATAAGGACGAAACTGCCGTCATGGTCTACCTAGTCCCAAGTAACCCATTGTTTTGGCGTTCCAGTGTACTTTAGGGTAAAAAACAAATATTACTAACTTTCTTTCCTCGTTTAATTATTTATAATAAATTAAGGAGTGATATTAAAGACGTATTTTGCATATATATTTTTTCATGTGACGAAACATTTTTATGTAATAAAAATATGTGAAAGTTCCCTTTTCCAGAAATTATTTTCAGCCCACATTTTAAATGGTCTTTTTAAAATACTTTTAAAAAAATCATAGTAGTAACTACACAAGTTGATGGTACCTCATACTTTTTAAACATTTAATAAAACCTATACTCAAGCAAATAAAATGTAAAATTGCTATTTTTTATAGCTGGTTTGAAAAGTCGACGACAATATTTCTTAACTTAATAAAAATTCATAATTATCACATATACACTTTAATGAATACATGCAGATACTGTAAGTTTTCCTTTTTCTATTCAGAGCCGTATAAATACAATGAAAATCGTGCGTTCGTGTGTTTAATCACTCATACGCTCTTAGAGCATAAAATTAGGTTTTTTGAAGATATCATTATAAAGTAAAAAAATGTAATTTGGCCACCATAAAACCTGGAGCTACCAGTTATAGGTTGAAATTTTACAACCATATTAAAGCGTTTTAAATTTAAAATAATACTAAATTGACAGTTCTGGATTTCAAATGACAAGTGTCTTAGTGTTGTATTGTAACCATTTTTTTTCATAAAAAAAAACAAATTATTGCACGGCTTTGAAAGTAGAAAAAGTAAAGATTACAATGCCCACAGCAGAAGTTTAGCCGCATTCTACCAGAAAATGGTTTGAATTATTTTATATCACTGCTGCCGGCTAGACCTCAACTAAGATTTAAAATTACAAGTCTTAGGTCAGGAGTTAGAGGCATCCAACCAGTACCGGGAAGCTAGTAGCATGAGGTCTTTTTGATTGCCTTGTATTTGTATTAACATGGAATGATATGACTGTCAGCCTGTTTTTGCCTGCAATGTTGATAAAAACAGATATTCTTTAAACAAATTTTTCTTTGGGCTAGCCAGCAGTTAAATTTGCATGCAGTAAGGAACTGTAAAATGACAAGAAAACGCTTCTGCCGATCTTAAGCTACCTGAAAGTAGTGGTAAAAGTAGAAAGTAGAGCGAGTTAAGGGCCGTTGTGATGCTAACTCTCTCACTTTTAACGTTTCAAAGATGAATATAATAAATTTTAACTGTGCTGTTGGGGACGTCTACCTAAATAATTCCTTAGTGTCTAACTGCTCCAATGTCAAGTTCCTCGGTGTAAATATAGATAGTAACCTGACGTTTAAGCCTCATATTACAAACGTGTGTAGTAAAATATCTTCAGGGTGTTTTGCATTGACGGTGATATCGAGGGAATTACATGTAACGCCATGATAGTTTAAGGATACATCCCTACGGCACGAGACAAGTGGACGTTTTGCAGTTGCCTATACCCCATACTTTTCTGGTAAAAAATGCCATCCTTTATACAAAAAAGTATTTAACCACTTGCCAACTCACATTAGATCTTTGAGAGCCCCTAAGATTCAAATCGGCTGTGAAAGGGTTTTTGCTAGAGAAAGCATACTATACCGTTTCAGAGTTAATAATCATTTTTAGTTGTTTTGTATCCCTTGGCCATGAACTATAAGTTCTAACTTAGCTTTATCTTTTTTAACCTTCGACTGTTGTACTGGTTTTTGTGTTGTTCATTTTGTATAACTGTTGTATGTTTCTTCTTATTTATATATTTCGGTCAGATCGTACAGCATTGGCCATTAGCATTAAGAGTACCTATGTTTTGTGATGATATTATTATGTAAGTAAGTAAATATTATAGTGTATCTAGGCTTAATTACTTCTTTAGCAAGAACGTATTTCTTGGACAATAAAGACTTTTAAAGTAAAGTAAAGTAAAGTAAAGTATATTAATTTGACGGTATTGAATTAATAGCTATTTGTAAGATAAAGTTGTCACGCTAACAACTTTATACGGATTTCAAAATGTAAGTAATATGTGGAAATAACAATCAAATGGATATCTTAGTGCTTACGTCAAACTGTCAGTTTATAGACTACATAACTTTAATAGATCGTGGGCTTAGAGCGAAAACTCACTAAGTCAACGATATATGCAGCAGTAGCTTCGTTAAAATTCACTAGGGTACCTAATGACTTTTTCCGTAAAATTCAAGTTGGATGTTTGACTTAGCAGCGCGCGGTGACAAAATAAAGTGGATGGCAGAAGTGCCTTCACTGCGGAAAACTGTTGGCAGACAAATTTTTTTTTTCTCTTCGTCAATTTTTACTTGCACCCAAAATTTCGCAAGTGACTATTTTTATCAACATTCTGGGTAAAACAACCCTGCAGAAATGTCTCTCCGTGAAAAAAGGTCCTATACTAGCTTCTCGGTACAGGTTGGACGTCTCTAACCCCCCTACAATTTATGCTCTAGAAATAATCAGTTCTTGTAATACAACTTTTAAATTCGCCTTCATAACTTATCCTATTTCTAGTTACTTTTCGAAAAAATAATGTGAGAACAAAAACATGAAAAAAAAAATCGAGAACCAATAATAACTTAATTAAAGATACTCTATTGTAGGCATAACATCAAGATGTCTTCATTTCATGTAAAACTCAATATTCAAATGTTAAAGACGGCTAATCCTGTATAACCTATAATATATAAAGAAGTATTTCAAAAACATTAATATTGCATTATTTTGATTTATGATACATAAAATCATCAGCATCAGTGCAGTGGGACAAAGGAAGATACATTATTTACGCCAGGTTGCATAAAGTTTTTAAATAATAATTAATCAACCAGGCAATTTTGACGGTGGCCTATATGACATTGGCAGAACTGATTTTATCACAATCAAAGGGGCTCAGTTAGTCAAATTATTGGCAACTTTGATTGTAAGTAAATAAACTCGCATCTATATCCCAACCTATTGCCGGCACACTGCGCATGTCAGGCGGATAGCGTGATGGCGGCAAATTTAAAATATAGGTAGAAATGGATTTAATTATTTTTTACGTCACGGTGCTGAGTCATTGTTGAGGTGTTAAGTTTTCTTACAAGAACAGTTTGCCAGTTTGTTAATTTGTGGCCTTGTGGGGCATAATTAAAAAGAAGAGGCAGGTTATTAATCTAGTTTTGTTATGGCTGCGGCTGTTACAAAACATAAAATATGTTGTGGCGACTGTCAAGCACCTGTAAAGTAAAAACCGAACCGTTATTTTTTAAATTGTAGAAGAGTTTATGTGTGCACAGACTGTGGGATGAAATGTAGTACAAAAACAAATATTAATGTTCACATGAAAAGAAAACACAAAGTCGCATCAAAAAAGTCACATCCATCATTTCTGGTATTAATGCACTAAAAACAACAAGAAGACCTATGATTTCTTCTAACTATGACCCCCATAACAAAAAGTCGGGATTACAAAATCGTAGAGTCAACACCGGTAACCACATCTTTGAATTTCTTAAAACGTAGACGAAAAAACGAGAATAAAGTGTTTGATTTAAAAATATAAATAGAATACCGTAATATTAAAAATTTAATTAATTAATCGCTATATCAATCATGTTTTACATGTAATAATTGAAGTCATTTCTACCTATGTGAATTTCAAATATCTCACCATCACGCTATCCGCCTGACATGCGCAGTGTGCCGGCAATAGGTTGGGATATAGACGCGAGTGTAAATAATGTCTGCCAAGGTAATTTCTGTCATAGTCGAAGTTGTCTGACTAGCTATTTATTGTTTAAAATCTTTGTGCAACTCAACATTAGTGTACCATATGATCCCTATAATAAATAATTAACTTACCAGTTAACTTTGATGGTGACATAAATGACATTGGCAGAAATGGTTCAGCCGCAATCAAAGTGTCCCGGATAGCTTGATTCTTGATTTATCAATACATGGATTACGGCTAATTAATTTCTGTCAATGTAATTTATGTCGCAATCAAAGTGGTTAGTAAATTATTGTCTACATTTTTGGTACGTTTTTAATAAAAATAAATTTTGTATAATTCAACCAATTTCAAATACTTACCAACCTAAAATAATCGGGGAGAATGTAAACCACAAGTCTGATGATCTAGCTCCGGATCATGACATGTTCCCTCAGGACCCCAGTCATGCAACGTATGCTGATTCGCTAGCCTATGCGTTAGCCTATGTGCAATTGAAAATCCTCCACTACCTTCTAGCTGGGTTAAGACAATAATAACCTAAAAGAAGGTTTATTTTTATAGTAAAATACAATTTTATAATATATATAGTGTGTCCACCGATGGACTATACTAGTAAAATTTGTTATTTTGAGTTTTTCGAAAATAAGTATTTCTTCATAATTTCTTTTGCTTGTTATATAACTACGATGCACATTTAAAAGCTTTGCTTTTGTTGAACGGTTTTTTTTCCGAGGGCCCGTCCGTGCGCCGGATGCACTTAGGCCAGGCTTAGCCCATTGTGCTCACCCTGTTCGGATCTTATACTCACTCCATGACCCCAGTTCCTTGCACTAGTTTGTGTAGGTCAACATAGGAGAGAGTAAGGATGCCCTCTGGTTACAGTTTTGGTTGCCAGAGTGTTGCCTCTTCCGATCTAGTGATTCGCAATGGCAAACTATGTGCTGTACAGTTTCCCTGTCTTGTCCGCATAATCTGCAGTCAAGGTCTCCATTGTACAGTTGCATTCTGTGCAGATGGTTCTTGAGAGCCTTGTATCCTGCCAGAATTCCTGTAATGGTTCTCAGCTAGTTCCTGTTAATTTGAAGCAACTGTTTCGTAAGTCTTGGGTCTGGATCCCCAATGAAGCCTTTACTGTGGTATAATCCCTGTCTGTTGCTCCAGTGGATTTTATATTCCCTCCTGATTCATCGCTTTATGGCATCTCGTACTGTGCACCTTGGTACTCCGAGTGCCGGTTCTGAACCAATAAATGTATTTTCTGAGCCTTTCCTAGCAAGTTTATCGGCGTTTTCATTTCCTGTAATACCTTCGTGTCCTGGTAACCACTGCACTATTACTTTGTTTACTTTTGCCAGGACCTCCAGTTCCTCTTGACTTTCCCATACCAGTCTTGAGAGGACCTTGTTGCATATTAACAATCTAAGGGCTGCTTGACTATATATGGATCCGCTTATTGAGGTTGATATTAAAATAAGATCTAAAACCACGTATACCGCGAATTTCGGAAAAGAATGGAAAATCTTCTTTGAATTTAAAAAGTTAAATAAATATTGACTTTTTTCTAGCAACAATTATTTTTAAAAAAAATCAATTTTTCAAGTTTATTTTTAATGTTAAATACCTTGGAAACCATAACTTTTGTGCAAAACTTTATTTGGCTTTTTAATTTATTCTTCTAAGTTCTTTCATTATGATGATTCTTCAAAAAAGTTTGATTTTGAAAAATTCTTAATTTTTGCAAATGCAATTTTGTATGGTTTTTGCGCAACCTGCTAAACAAAATCAAAGTTGTTTTTAGTGTGAATCGTAGTTAGGGAATCCAATCCCGAAAATGCTGGATCCCGCAGTCATTTCGCGGGATTGACATTGTGGGATTATTTTTTATTTTGATTTTTCTTTTGCCTTTTTATTGATTTTGATTTTTTATGTTTATATTATTAAACGTGCGGGATTCGCGGAACTCGATATGGGTACTGTATGTTAATAAACAGTTGTTTTATGCAATTAAAAACAGAGTAGAGTAGCAGGAAAATATTTATTGCATATAGGTACTTCAGTTTTTTTTCAAGACCGATTACACATGATTCTGCAGGAAAGCTACCGAAGATTCTCACTAGTCCTAAGTTCCAATAACTAACGGCTCCAGCGTTAAAAACGTGAAGATTTAAATTAAAATAGCGTCGATTTCTTAAGGATGACCACTCATCAAATGTTACTGTGAATCGCTGTTTGGAGTTTTTTAAGGTTCCAAGTTCTTTGATTGTTTTCTTTTTAATTGATTCTCCGTAGGCCATCATACCTTGAATTGTACTATCAGAAGAAGGCAATTTGTGGCTCTCTGATTCGAATAGTTGGCGCATATCGATCGATGTGATAAACTTTCCAAAGGGTATACCATCTTTAGCTACCATTCGAGATACTCTTTCCTCCATCGAAACTTTTTCCTTAGATGAAAGGAAAATCTGTAATTTTCATTTTCTTAGGTAGCACAGAAGAACCACTATTATCTGAGCGTTTAACAATTGCTATCTCGCAAATCCCGCGGATCTGCGGGATCGATGGGCTCAATCCCGCAGGTTTGTGGGATTAAAGTTTGGGTGCGGGATTGGATTCCCTAATCGTAGTTATATAACAAGCAAAATAAAGTATTAAGAAATACTTTGTTTCGAAAAACTTAAAATAACAAATATCTATTATATTAAATTTCTAGAATCGCAGCAGACATGTACATGTACATATAGGGTTAAACAGACACTACATACTAGGGTGTCCAATAACTTATGGGCCGTAGAGTAACTGGAGATACTAGACATCAAACTAAGCCGATTATGTCATATAAGTTGTTTTTTTTTTGATAATTAAAATATTAATTTAATTATGTCTCAAACTATGTACTATGTTTTTTTATGTTTTGGGATGTTTAAAGGGAAATATCTCGAAAACCGTTAAAGATTATAAGATTATTCAAGTACACCTTTTTGACTCAGAAAATGCCCTTCTTTAAGAAACTATAATTGAAAAACACCTAATATCACAGGTAAGGAAAAAAACCAGAGATTTATAAAGCAACGTGTATGCAACTAGCGCCCTCTAGTGTGAAACTTAAAAATTTCTTCAAATTCTTATTTCTTGCTCATAAAAACATATTATTGCCAACTTTAAATTCGATTCATTAAACCGTTTTAAAATTATGGCTTATTTTCGAGAATAAACTTTTACTTTCAACACCCTGTATCTCTAGAACGAGTAACAATCCGAAAAAACTTATATTACATAATCGGCTTGGTTTGATGTCTAGTATCTCCAGTTACTTTAAGGCCCATAAGTTATGGGACACACTGTATATGGGGGGAAATACAGTCGAAGAAAAAATAAATGTAGGAATGTACTTTTAAGCGCCACGTGTTGATGAATATACCACTTAAAACAACCGTACAGTTTATCTATTAAAATGTTCAAATTAGATATTTTAAGATTTTTTCGTTCCTTGTTCAACTATTTTTTTTTTACAAATAACCAGATCCTACACTTACTTGTCTAGTAAGCGGCGGTACAGAATCCACTGTTTTCAAAGTTCCTCTAGTAGAAACGACATTATAGCTCTCTTGGCAGTCACATTTAACATGGATCCATTTGTTTTCATGCCTATTTTCCACCATAACGACCAATCCAGCCCATCCTTTGGTTAAATAATAGGCGGTCATTCCTTCCCTACCTTCATGACGTTGACCCCGAGCTAACGTTAAAGATATTATAGAATCGGCTAGAATATAATTGGGAGGTTTTATGTGTTCAGCTAACAATTTCTTAGAACTGTGGATCCCCAAAACATATCTAAAAATAAAAAGAAAGTTATGAACTCGTGTCAAATTACTGTCATGACTTATTTATTTGCTTCTCATATGTGTACCTGCCCTATACAGGGTGTTTTACGGTGGATTAAACGTTTATGGAAAACAGGTGATACGTTTTTTTCAAAAATTTGGTTGCTTAGATAAACAACCATGGTCAATCGTTGCGGCGTTGCCAAACAGGTGACAACATCGTTATTTTAAATGGAACACCCTATACCTATATTATATTATTTTTTAATTCCTTATACAATTCCAAGTATATTTTGTATAAAATGTCATATGCCTAAATTCAATTGTTTTTGAGATATTGACTTTTAAAATATGCCATTTTCAGACTTTGACAGGCTGTAGCATTAGAACGACGCATCTAGAAAAATGGGTTCACCTCCCTATATCAGTTTTTTATTCTCTATCCAAAAATACTAGCTTCCGGTTTAACATCAATATCTCGTTTTAAACGTCAATATCCCGAAAACACTTGAATTTAGACATATAGTGGAATTGTATAGAATATTTCACTCATGTATAAATTTTCCCATAAGAAACGTTAAAAATAAAAAAATATCAGCGGATATACAACGTTGCCTAGACAACGTTGTATATCCAACACACAACAATCGAACCTATTTGACGAGACAGTTTTTTTTTTACCTTTTTACTGCGAACGTGATCGTTATTGTTATGAGTTACCTTCGGGAAATTCATTGCTTTTGAAAAACAAACCCTCTCAACAGATAATTGTTTTTGGATTTCAGTTACACTTTTAATTATGTTATATGAAATTGAAAATTGTATGACAAAAAATTTTTTTTATATATATTTCATTCTAGAAATATTCTCCCTAAATACCGCTCGTGCATAAAAATTAACCAGATAATTTTTAAGCACTCGTGGTATTACTCCCGAAAATTAGAAAAAAAAATAATATATGTGGTGTTTTATTTAAAATAAGTATGTTGCTACCTGTTTCGGGCAGAAGCGGTAACGCCACAATTTTTTCACACAAATCTTCGGGAAATATTTTTTTTTAAATTTTATTAAACATTGAAAAACGCACTTTTTGAGCTCGGGTAGATCGGCCGTAAAAAATTAACGAGGTAGCCGGGTTTAGTTTGCGCAGAAAGATTGCTTAAAGATCAGTATATAACATATCCCAATTTCAAATCGACAGCTTTAATGCCAATTGTCGACGATATTTTTCAAAATTTTGGAAAAAAAACTTTGTTCAAAAAAGTTTAATAAAGTTTAGTAACGTTTAGTAAAGTTAAAGTTTAGGCAAGCCCGACAGGCCCGAAAAAAATATTAAAGCTTAAAAATAATTTTAAAAATATTTCTTTAAATAAAATCAAAAAAAATGCATTTTTGTTTCTAAAATTCAAATCTACGTAAAAACTACGTGTGTTCCAAAAAAAACTTACACTTACACTCTTGTGTACGGAATTGTGGTTAAGCAAAATTTGATTGAATTTAAAAATAAATAAATTTTACCAATAAGTCGAGTTAACTTATTTTGGAATTAACAAGCGTTTTAATGGAAATGCGTAATGTTTACTTAAGTCAGTTGAGAATTTATAACATTATTATAAAATAATAATAATAAATATAAACATTATTATAAAATATTACCAAGTCTGTAAAGTAACTGAATTATATATAGTCTATTTCAGAAAGGTAGAGTAATAAAAGCTCATTAGGTATGCAAAGGGGCTACAAAGTGACACGAATATTTAAGCCACTTTCATAATTGATTTAATTGCAAAATTCTTTAGTTTCATCAAGTGCAGGTAGTATCACCCGGGTTTGGGTCAATTTATGGATTTTGCCTGTTGTTATCCATTCACAAAAACAGAAAATGGCGTGCATTATGTACAAAGTATTAGGTACACTTATTTTTTATTAAACATTATAAAAAAATATAAAATACATTATACAGAAATTAAATTATAAAAAACCATAATATTCTTCGTCATCTGAGGAACTGTCATCTCCTCTTGACATTATAATTAACAAGTCGACGGTCCGATCGGTCAGGTGGTCAACATCTCACATTTACTCCTCTTCTTTAATGGCATGATGGACTGCTTTTCGCCCGTTCTCTGGTGTCACTTCCTTAATGGCTTGATCAAACAGTAGCTTAACGTCTTTCATTTTGAATGTTATGTTGTGTCTCGCTACAAATCCTTTCACTTGCGCCCATATAAGTTTTATATGATTTAGTTCGCAATGATATGGCGGTGTGCGCACCACATTTACACTATGTTTTTCAGCTATATCTTCCACGGCATATTTCATAAAACGATGTTTGTGTAAATTTGCTATAGCTTTGCTATATCAAATTATCTTCTTTTTTTTCTTTGACTAGTTATCATAAATAATTTAATGCACAAAATGTACCTGCGCCTATGGCCGACATCGAAATTGTGCCGAACTGGACGAAATTTTCTATTTTATTACTCTACACCTTTTTGAAATAGACTATAGTGACAGGATTTTCATTTTACAAATAAGTGTTCATAGACATATCATACGATAGAACGTTGTCTATAAATAGCAATCTAAAATAACAGAAAACTGATATTACTAACCTTGGATAGGCAGTAACATCATCCAACCCTGTATGCCAGTGATTAAAAGCAAGAGGAACTACTATGTATTCCCCGGGCTCTAACATCTTACAACAACCGACGAAACCTCTAACTTGACGTTTGCTATGCTCTACTAGGCTTCCTATTGTGGTCCCCTGCCTAGCTTTAAAAAGAACTACGCATAAATCGAGTTGAGATCGTTGAGATTTTTCAGATTTTCGTTGGCCCTTCTGTAAAAGTATAAAATAAAAACTGTCAGATTAAGTTTTCATTTATGATGCCAGTCAGAAGGTCATACTTCTGTTAGGCGTACTCAGACGTGCAGTTATTATTAATAGGTTTATTTTTAATATTCATAATATAATAAATATATTTTTTTATTATATTAGACCCCCCCCCCACCGAAGATGTGCTTGTTAGGGACAAATCTTAATATTTTAAATTATAAGAATATTAAAATATATTTTTTAAAATATTTGTTATTATTATTTAAAAGTTAAATTGCAAATAAAAAACGTTTAAGTATTTATGTATATACATATAAGCGCAGTTTTTTGAAGATATATTAAAAATTTTAAAAATATATTGTTCATAACAATATTAATTAAAAAATTTCCAAAAATATATTTAAATTATCTGTTTCCAATATCCATGCTTTTATTTCGACTTTATATTTTTTTAATGAAATATATTTTTAAATTTTTGTTGGTAAATAATCGTTTAAATAAAAACATAAATATTTGAATTTTTTATGTCCTATGGACTTATTTATTTTAGATTTTACGGTTCTTTCATTTTTATGACGTGTATCATGATTATGGTTTTTAAATTGAATAAGATTTTTATTTTTAAATATATATATTAAGATGTTATAAATGTAAAGTTGTATAATGTTAATTTTTTTGTTGTAGAATATAATTTTATTGAAGGATAAAGATAATCTTTATTAAATATAATTTTTAGAAACCTTTCTGTAATATTTCTAATTTTCTACCTAAAGTTCTATTTATATTTCTCCCCAACCTAAAATTCCGTAATTCAAATGAGTTTTAACCAATGCATAATATATTTCCATATATTTTACGTTAAAAATTTTTTTTAATGTTTCTAAAAATTGGTAGTAAACTTCTTAATTTTTTAATCAAAAATATTCTATGTGAAAATTCCAAATTAATTTACTGTCAAAGATTATTCCTAAATATTTTACTTGATTAACTTGCAAAATTGGAATGTCATCAGTTATTTTAATACTATTCATATTTTGTGGTATGTTATTTGGATTTAAAGAAAGATAACTAGTTTTATCAAAATTAATTGTTAATAAATTTTTCTCCAACCAATTTTTTACTATTTTAAAATTAAAAAAAAATCATTTTTGAGTTAATACCTAGAATTTGAAGTGCTACATTCATTTTAAAATGTATTAAAATACCCATTAAGATTGATAGAGACCGTATTGTACTTAGTTATTTCTATACAAAAACTGAGCTTAACAAACAAAAATCACGTCATCACAAATTAAAAGCAGGCCTCTGTAATTGTTGGTGTAACTATGCCGAGTGTTTAAGTAATTGTGGTTAAATAAATGGAAGGTTTCGTCCACTTCCATCGATAAGTACACTATTAGATGAACCCAATGCTCTTTTACCTCGCACAAGTCAAAAATGTGTGGACAACATTGCCTGTAGGAAAGACGTGGCGAAGAGATTGGTGGGGTCGGAAGAGGAAATTACACCGCATTCTCCTGTCAATGTGACTATGCTACTATAAGAAATTTGCAAGCAGAAAAATGCATGTTTTGTACCTGAAATAACGTGAAATCGACTTCGGTAGGCTCCAAAATGGTCAGCAAAATGCAAGATAGATGTTGTTGACTAGCAAGTGGTGGCAAAATTCCATTTAATCTTACTTCATTCCAACCACTTCGCACTTTACATATGTCAATACAATCGAAATACTTCAAGACATCATTAAAAGATATCCAGAATGTACCATCCTGGGGTCCATCCGGCATCAGTTCGTTTCTTAAATAAGATCTCCATTGAGGTGAATTATCTGACCAATCACCTTTCCAAACAAAATGACCTAAAATATAACAAACCGCGTTCAAATATCTTTAACATTTTCTGGGGTATTTAATTTCAAATATAAACAAACATCTGTTTCACAGTGCCAGCAGTATAGATGCACCTACCCCAGGGATTGCGTAGTTTTAAAAGTCTGTAACCCTCCAAGTCTCTAACATCCAAGAGTGAGTATGCATGCCTTGGCCTCAAACCTTTAGCATTGTATTCTATTTCATCCACTTTCATATTGCCACCGCCACAAGAAGCGCCCATAAGAAACATAGCTTGTCGTGACGATAGCAACCTAAAACAATTTTACATTGTACCGGGTGTCTTAAATTGAAGCAGCATAATTGAGATCTTGGAAACTATAATTAATTTGTAATAACGTTGTTTAATTTAGTGGGTTGTATATCGTAAAAAAAACTTTGACAATCCTTTACCTTCCAAGTAATATTATATTTCATTATGTTAAGATATCATTACCGCACAGTCTCTGCTAACAATATTTTCAGGGACTGTACCTTAGAAAATTAAACCTTTAAAATTGGCAATAAACAACTTAAATTAAAAATAAAATTTGTTGTAATAAGGGGGGAAGTATCTTCAATCGACCAGAGATCACGCGCAACGTTTTTTTTAAAGCGAAAAATCACCCTCAGACATGAAATTCGACACCCACTCCGTAGGTCAACCAATATTCTTGTGCTGTTGCCATATCTTCTCTATCTATTAGTTTTACTCCAACATTTGATGTCTCGCGTATTTTTATGTACCAATTTAAGAATCACGTATCAAGCCCATGTAAGAAATTGGAAGATTTGCAATAAAAAAAGTAGGTATATACATCCCAAATCCACACACACGATTCTTGTATAGCCGCACTTTAAACGATTTTACTTACTGTGCCCAAATAAGATCAATATCTAGCTCTTCTTCGTTAGATGGAAAAGAAGACACTTGCAGTGGTATAGATTCACATGGAGCTCCAGTAAGAGTGGCTAAGCCTTCTAAAGATCTACCTGACACCAGTGCTTCGTAACAACCGTGAATTTTAGCTACAGCCTTTTCTATCAGAGGGACCCAAAGTTGCTTTCTCTTAGCCTAAAAAAAATTCGAGGGATATTTTATAATGAATTCACGTGTGCCAAAACACCAGAGCAAAAAGGAATAATTACATTACGCATTTCTTTTTTATAAAATATAATTAAATGAGAATAATGTATTTGATTGTGACTAATTATATTAGAAAATATTTCGCCACAAATAAGAAAATACTACATTGTATACAGGGTGATTCACGTTGAGTGGCCTATTGGAAGATCTCGGAAACGAGTAAACTAATCTTTCTAAAAATTTGAAAGCAGGCATAGTTGGCTTTGAGCTTTTCAGACATTATATTTTGACGTTATTATTACTTCCGGTTATACCGGAAGGTAATGCCAACTTTGCTATTTCATACAATTATTTGAAAATTCCGGAAGGTAATGCCAACTTTGCTATTTCAAATGGAACACCTTATATTTTAGCATTTTTGATTACCTTATTAAAATCTAAATAGCTTTTGTTAATATTAATCTATTCCTATCTCTAACCGTTTTTGAGATATAAATTATAAAATGATTTTTTTATATATAAATAATAAAGGTAAACATTTAAAATTAAGCTTTCACGTAATATGTAAATTAAATGTAAATCTTTAGTTTAAATTACTTAGGTTTCACGTTTTTTATACAGGGAGTTCTTAAAATTGTGCCAATGTTTCCATTTAAATAAATGTGGATAAGTCAATTTTTGCAAATAGAACACCCTATTTTTTAGCTTACTAACGTGTAGAAAATTAAATTTCCTATTCAAATGCATTATATGTTACAATCCACATTTTTAGTCGTTTTGGAATTATGAGCAATTTAAATAAAAAATCTGAAAATTTCTGTTTGTGCGACATTATTTTTGAAAAGAATGCTTCGACTGGGACTTTAGTTTGACTTTGAGCTTTGTTATCATTTGTGCCTATGTTCGTTGCCTAGCTATTTCTAATTGTCAAAGTCAAACGAAAATTCCAGTTGAAGTCTTCTTTTCAAAAATAATGTCGCATTAACACAAACAGAAATTTTAAGATTTTTTATTTAAATTTTTAAAAAATGTTAATAAAAGAAAAAACAAGTCGCGCTGAAGAAAATGTCATATATTTAAACAACAAATGTATCACTTTCATCACTTGTTATGTAATATACTATTTGACAGAACAGGTATTTATTTCTTTATAAAAAAATTGCGCTAAAAAGCCGTTTCAAATAATACTCGTCCTTACAAATCACTGTTACGAGTCTATTTTAAAGTCTGTTCCCACAAGCAATCACGGACACGTTACCGATAGTTTGACAGTTCTCTAACTAATCCAAACACCCAAAAATCCGCGTCAGAGTCTACTTCGCAGAATCCTGATTGTCACGGACTGTCCGTGTCTGCTGTGGGAACAAACCTTATAGATTTATCGCTACTAATGACAACATTGCTAACATTGACAACGGATTTAATTCCTTCATTACAAAGAAATTTATTAAAAGTAATGAAAAGATGTAATTTATTTCTTCATAAAAGGAATATTTCATTACTTTCCTACAGATAACAGAAATTACAGATAACAATATTTTTAACCAAAGTAATGCAATTACAATTCCTTTAAAAAAATTGTAATGCTTTACATTTTGTAATGATTACCTCCCAGCTCTGAAAAAAAACTAAATTAATTTAAAAAAAAAATAAACGTTTACTAACCTGGGAATACATTAGATGGCTCCTTTTATCACAAGGAAAATAATCGTCGACTAGAACGGTCATCCAAACTCCATCTTTGCACAGCCTAACTTGGTATGCGCCTTGAGGGCAGTGATTTCGAGTTATCAGTATAGCTCTTAAAAGTTCTTCTCTCTCAGATAACACGGCTAAGGCACTCAGTAACCAACAATTTCCTAAAACCCCTATAAAAAAATAAATTTAAAGTTAGGATCGATTATGCCTAAAACGACGTTTAATATCGAGGTTACGTTAGTGCTGCAGGCTTAGGTTGAGCTGACTGGTGCAAAAAATTGTAATTATTATATTTTATCCTGTATAAAACGTATGTATTTTGTACTGTATAAAATACCGGACGACAAAGAAAAGTTTTGCTTCCAAATTTTCGTAATTCTTGAAGTAAAGATTTAATAGTATATTACATAACAAGTGATAAAAGTGATACTTTTCAAACGAGGAGAGATTTAGCACGAGGCGTCAGCTGAGTGTGGATATTCTCCGAGTTTTAGAATAATCAGTTTCACACGAGTAATGTACACTATTTTTCCTACGACCACAAAGAATTATTAAAAAAGACCTTTGATTTATGGAAAAAATATTTCAACACTAGTGTTGAAAAAATATATATATCAACACTAGTGTTGAAATTAGCATACTTAGGATTATGCTACACTTAATATCTGGTTTCATAGTTTGTCAATAGGCTTTTCCTTTATTTGTAGTTTAATTTTTTCATATTTTATATATCATAGTAAGAACTAATCCTGGAGTGACTTCTAGATTAATCAGAGTGAAAAATTTTAAATTTATTCAAGAAAAGATGCATTAAATATAAATTTAAAAAATCCACCCAACAAGGAAGATTTTCATTCAAAATAACTCTATAAATTATTTAATGTTTTTATAAAAAAAGGCAAATACTCCTGATGGGATTTAAACCTGTGACCTTGCGATCTGTAGGCTAGAGCTATATTCTCTTCGTTATCGCTACCGATAAAGATTTGTTGTTTAATACATAACACTCTTCAGCGCGATTTGTTTTCTGGCAATTGATTTTCTAATATATTATTAACACTATAATTCTGAATCACTCGATAAATACATGATTAATAAGTTAAACACTTTATAATTACTGATTTCTAAAATTCGTTATTTTTAATAAATATGGGTTGTCTGTCAAATTGGCACCATATGTTTAAATTAAATAGTGTGTCTTGTATTTCAACACTAGTGTTGAAATATTTTTTTTCAACACGCGTGTGATATACGGAGCTTTCTAGCCAAATTAACCGTGCTTTTTTTCTCATTTTCATAGGTGGTCGTAGGAAAACATTTTAAGGGTTAAAAAGTGTAAATTGATATTTTTCGGCTAAATCAAATGTTCAAAATCACTTCTGGTTTAATATAATTACTTGAAGAATTGTGGGGTAACACACTTTTGTGTCACCGGGTATAAGTTTATTTCTTCTGAACCCTTCTTGCAATACTTACCTTGTGATATATCCGATGGTTGAGGTGTTCTAAACACAGCCCAAGGGAGATCGTTCTCTTTTTCTTCTACTATGACGTCTTTCAGTCTCTTCCATTTTATCGTATAAGCATCTTTATTTTCGGGTGGATTATAATATAAACTTGTTGGAATCGGTGGAAAATCATCATCAACGAAGCTTTGCTTTTTTAATTTGCAATACCTAAAAGATACTGATTGATGGGTCGTTTAAAACCAATGACTATGGAGTAATACAGACCAAATTCTCTTTTATCACAACAAGACTACACAGTGGCATGCATACGATATAGGAAAAAAAGCATTGCCTACCCTGGGAACAAAAAAAAACAGAAACAATTTTTTTTATACATAGTATATTGGTTTTTATTCGTGTAATCCAAATTTGGTAATTGATATCTACATTAATATAATAAATAATAATTAATCCTATATCATTTCCACAAACGCATTCTTTGCTTATTTATATCGTAACTTAGATCCCTCTATAACCATTCTGTAAGACCGTCCAAAAGCAAAGATCTCGCTGCACATTAGCGTCTTATGCAAAAGCACTGCTTTTGTAAGAGTGGAAGCAAGCGAGACAGCCGGTAGGCAGTAGGGTAGAAAGGGATGTAACAAATAAACCCGTCGCAACCTTCGACTTTCCTTTATCTATAGGCCCGCGCCAAAAAAGCACGCGTTTGGTAAGTGCATTGGGGCCAATCTTCAAGTTTTTCCGTAGTTTGGAGAATACTTCGCTTTCCCAATATAAAATATGAAACACGCCTATATATTTAATAATAATAATAATAATAATAATAATAATAATAAACAATTTATTACTAACCAGAAGTGTACACTGTAAATGCAAATACTTCGTAACATAAAATATGGTTAATAAAAGGCCTTTATTTGCAGACATCTGGTATTATAAAATAATACCAGATACTGGTTAAGCCTTAAGTTAAATATATAATTTAAATTTATTTATTTATTTATTAAATAATAACTTAATATAACTTAAATACTTTAAATTAAAAGATTAGGTTCATAGCAATTTAAAAAATACATAACATATGTACAATTAATATAATGAAAAATTGGCAGAATTAGAAAATATTAGTTAATTAAAGAAAAACCCCTTCAGTGCAAAATCTTACTGACTCAATAGCAAACGGTTCTTATATTTATTTTTAAATACGTTAGCCGAACTGTCAACATCACTGGCATCCAAAGAATTGACGCAAGAAGCAAAATTATACACAAAGGATCTCTTAAACGCCTCCTTTCTGTGCCAAGGAATAATAACGATATTGTTCCTTCGTAGATTTAAATTGTGAATATCATTTCTAAAAATAATTTTGCGGAATAGATACGAAGGAGATTTAGTTTTCAATATTTTGAGGCAAAAAGAAGCAAAGTGTAGCCTTCGCCGGTTGTGCATGATTTATTATTAACTAGTTTAGTTAAGATATTTTTAAAGGGATAACGGATAAGGTATCGTAAAATAAGAAGCACTTTTGTGAAAATTAAAATTTTTTTGCTGATAGGTCCATAATATTTAATAATCAGTAAGCTTATCATCATATTTCACATCTTAATTGACCTCGTTTTTGGCAACATTGGTTCAATCAGGTGGATGATAGATTTTTAATTTATAATTAGTGTTTTCGGCATTTTGCTAGACTTCGCGACGTCGGGTTTCGGGAAAAAAAAATAAATATGGAGGCGTTAATTGTTACTATTCCGGCTAGCAGCGCGTCTGGAGAACGATACTTTTCGTTCGCGTAAATTCATACCTATTTACAAAACACAAAGGGAGAGACACGCTTATTAACAATAATCTCTCTGGAGAGCGACCTTTTGCAGGATTTAAAACGCAAAACCAATTTTTATGACGATGAAATAAAATACTTTTTATGTAAAGACCGCCGCGCCGTGTAGAACTCATTTACAAATATGTCATTTTATTCTTCTTCTGTCAGTGTTCTTTCCACAAACTCAAAAACAAGACATTTTGTGACAAAATTTGAAATTTAGATTCTTGAATGCTACGAAAGGTAAACTTTTGCACGCCACTGAGACTACAAGATATAATATTATGCAAAGGTCCACTAGGTTTCCCACGAGTTCATGAATGAAATCACTTACCTTACAATATAATTCCAATGTTTATTGCTAAGTTCCTCCTGAGTCAACCGTGGCGGATCTTCAGGCGGTGCAGAATTGAGATCAACTCGTAATTTCTGACACATATCACAGATAAATTGAGATTTGGTATTTTCGAAAGTACAGATCATGCAGGTCCACGCTTGACATTGTTTCGATGTATTTGGAACAGGTGCTAAGTCAGAAATAAGTATTAAAGATGGATAACATAAACTTAATTAAAAGCCCAACTAGCATTTTCAGGACTTATGACTAAATATGAACTAAATCTGACGTCAGGGTTGGTGCAACTTTGGGTAATACAGATACTTAAGATGTCAAGTTAGTATTTATCGGCTAAACTACGTCGTGTGGACGTCACCTAGTTTCTTTCGGATGGAGGTCGCAAATAGTCATTGACTCTTACGTCGTTTAAACGTAATAATCTGACCTTATTAGCCGAGGTAGTATCTGTGATGCTAAAAGTAGTCACACAGACGTCGCACTATGACTAATTTCTGAAGGTCCTTGAGGGACTACATTTAACGTCGGCCGGACGTAAAAATATTACTAAGATTATACAGAAAGTAATTTTCTTGACTTGAAGTAATGAGTTAAAAGTTTTGCACTTTCATTACCTATGCACCTCGCTATACACGTTTTAAGTATACCTATTTTAACTAAATTCATAAGATAATTTCGGAAAACATAAAACCCATTACTAGAAACTGCCTCCATTTGATCTATAATAATCTACTTTACGTATTCTGAGTGTTTAGATGCTAATTTAATTTATGTAAGTTTTCTCCTTTATCCAAGATATTTTTTATATTTCTATTATTATTTCTTTTTTTTATCAATTGAGGGGCGCTTAGTTTTTAAGGCTCTATATTGCCAAATTTTAACAATAAAGTGACTTGCGTTTCAATTTTAAGCGACCGAAACATTCTAACATAAGTTTATTCTAGTAAGAGTAAGCTCTTATAGCAGCCATTAGATACCTACTTATATTTTATGAAAAAAACCCGCAAAATATCAGTTGGTCATATTTGTTAGTAATCTAGTATGTTCACCTGTGCAGAAGTCAAATAAAGATATTTTTAAAACTTCCCGACATTTTAGGTGCAGGATAAGTTACTTATAATGTACAGAAGTCATATACTAACGTCCTTACAACCCTTATTTTGTTCACCAAAAATGCTAGTTGGGAGGCGAAAACTTTAAGCAGCTAAAAAGATAATATTTAGATTCCGTATTTACTTCGTTTAGTATCAATATGAAAAGATATGATTATGAAGAAAACCATTTTATAAAAAGTTAAATTGCAAAGAAAAAAGTTATTATTTAATGAAAATTCCTTAATTTATAATTATATTGATTTAACTTCAGAGAAAATAAATGTGTGCATCTCGTAGTAAAAACACATTCTCGGACTTACGTTCGTCTTTACCCGTGTCGATTCTAACTGGATCCGAGGATGTGCGTGTTTTACCGAAAATGGCCTTATACACAATTAAGACTATGAAGAATTTAGGCTTTAAAACCTCTACTATTGACTCTTGAAAAATTAATAAAACGAAACGTTGGGAAAAATAAAATTGAGTTGTTTGTTGCCTGCCCTCATTCCCACTATACTCATCCTATATCATCATTAAGCACGCTACACTTACAAAAATTATGACAAGCTCGATTTAACCTTTTAATTATACTTACTTAAATCTACATCACTTCGTAAATTGATCTTCGTTTGTATAGGAGGAACGGCTACAACGGTTTTTATTTCAGTCGGAACGGTCCTCCCGTTCTTATTGGATTTTCTTGAATTGTGCAAGGGCGATGGACTTCTAGATTGCATCCTAACATCTAAACTTAATTTTTCAGTCTTACACACTTTGCATTTGGTTGACATTAGAGAATTTTTTAATGTACACTTACTACAAGTCCAAAATTCACCTTTTTTTAATGTCATATCGTGATTTATTGTTATCGATTTTAACTTCGATCCGCAACAAGCTTCGCAAATTAAAGCACAACCGCGATTGACTAAAGTACATTTTTTGCATGTCCATTTTTGGTCTTCTAAAGAATCAATACCTGTAAAGTTAAGAAATATAATGGAACAATCTTAAAAATAAAGAAAAAAACAGGAATAAACTTCAAATCATCGAACATACTTTTAGTAATACAGTTTCGTATTTTGAATAAAGAAATAATAAAATTCATTATTTTAAATGAAAATAGGGTTGCACAAATACTGTCAAGTTAGTAAAAGTAATGTTGCAGTTAGATGGTAGTTTAACACAGCGGTATAAGAGCTTTGATTTACATCACAACGTTTCAACTGGTAAGTATATCCAGTCGTCTTCAGGTAAATACTAAATAAGTACAGTAACTACAGCTCTATTTATACTAAACTGCTGGACAATTGCTGTCGAGCAAGAAAAATTTCGCCTAAATTTAACAGTTAATATTTTCTGAACCAGATATGATATCGACCTACGATTTTGAATGGTTGATAGATTCATCCCTTGGGAAACAATTGTCAATGTTGGATTTTCTTTAACTGTCAGAAAATTTTATATACAGGGTGTTAAAGAAGACGATGATTTTTACTCCAATTTTAATGGCGTGTAACTTTCACAATAATATTTTTAAATTTTATCACTCTACGTCAATTGAATCACTGGTTCATAGCAAAGAAAGTAATTTGTCAAATTTTTGATATCTGCTATATTTTAAGAAATACCAATTTTTGTGGAAAACCTTGCTTTATTTTAACTTATTGGTAGCTAGATCTCACAGTGCGTTGTATCATGCAAACTTTGCGAATGATTATTATACCTTATGAAAAGCTTGATTATGTTTAGTAACAATAGCTGTACCTACCTAAATGTTATGATGTACAGTGGCGTACTTATAAACACGTATATGTCTATGGTTTATAAGTATCTCACAATTTTTCACGATTGTTTTATATTGGAAAGTACTCGCCCCTAGATTAGGTCAATTTTTTCTTATTTTTTAGTTTTTCATATCGCACTACAGGTATATTATACAGTGCGTTTACAAAATTTTAACAAAGATAAACTTTTTAATTTAATTTTTGGAAAAAATTTATTTATTGATTTCTAACTTTCTAACACTATACTTCCACCATAGACATATAGGTGTTTATAAGTACGCCACTGTACATCATAATATTTAGGTAGGTACAGCTATTGTTACCGAAAATAATCAAGCTTTTCATAAGGTATAATAATCATTCGCAAAGTTTGCATGATACAACGCACTGTGAGATCTAGCTACCAATAAGTTAAAATAAAGCAAGGTTTTCCACAAAAATTGGTATTTCTTAAAATATAGCAGATATCAAAAATTTGACAAATTACTTTCTTTGCTATGAACCAGTAATTCAATTGAAGTGGAGTGATAAAATTTAAAAATAATATTGGGAAAGTTACACGCCATTAAAATTGTAGCAAAAATCATCGTCTTCTTTAACACCCTGTATATAAAATTTTCTGACAGTTAAAGAAAATCCAACATTGACCATTGTTTCTTAAGGAATGAATCTATCAACCATTTAAAACCGTAGGTCGATATCATATCTGGTTCAGAAAATATTAACTGTTAAATTTAGGCAGTTTAGGTAGATGCACTGGAGTAAAACTGAGATGGGTGCAGTCATTTGTTCAGTTCGTGCGCGGTATTTTAAGTTTACATCTACTTAACGAAGTTTTCCAGATATTTCTTATATTTAATGAGGGCTTACTAAAACAATCTGGGTTCTGATGTATAGGTAGCAACTTCCAGAACTAGAGTAATAAATCATTAATTTGATAAAATAATTAATACCACCACTTGAGAAATACAATCCTGTCTGATATAACAAACGCTCATGATTTTCAGAAAAGATAATAAATGCCGTTTATATGAAGGGTTATAATAATCCTTATGTTTTCTGAAATTTTGGCTTCTTTGATTTACGCTGTTCCTTGAAAAATCCTTTATTCGATATGTACAGGGCGAGTTAACGATAGAGTAAAATTCATTCTCTCCTTATCTTAAAAGTGAAGTCTAGTGATGCATTCGCCATTTAATTTTTTGATCAATATTTTTTTATCCCTTTCGCTTTGTTCCATGTTAACTTTTGAACTAAAGAAATAATAATAATAATAATAAAATGAAAAGGTCATCTTGAAGAGAAATGTGGAAGATGTGTGCAGAAAATGCAATTGTCCCGGAGAAACGATAGAACATATCACGGCGGGTTGTGGTGCTATGGCCCCCAACGCTTACCTGGGGAGACATAATCAGGTGGCTAAGATCATCCACAAGGAACTGGCCCATAAACTAGGGCTAAGGGAAAACCTCCCACCATACTACCAATACTCACCCGAGCCAGTCCTTGAATCCCCTGAATATCTCTTATACTGGGACAGGCCAATAATAACGGATAGAACAGTAGACCACAACCGTCCGGATATTCTTCTCATCGAAAAAACCACCAAGAAAGCTTTCATCATCGATATAGGTTGCCCACTAACACACAACCTCTCTAAAACCGAATCGGCGAAGAAGACCAAGTACTTGAATTTGGCTATAGAGATTAAAAATATATGGAAGCTAGATAAAATAGACATAATTCCGATCATAATATCGGTGGAGGGAGCTATGACGAAAAATTTCAAGCCCAACTTGGAAAAACTGGGCCTATCAGGTTATTTATTCCAACTAATTCAGAAAAGCGTCATCCTCCAAACATGCCATATAGTACGGAAGTTTCTAAACAGTACAGGTTAAGATGAATTTCTTCTCTGTACTGTAAATAATACCAGCAATACCAACAAAAAGCTGTGAAAACTAACATTAAGAACATAATAATAATAATAATAATAATAATAATAATAATAATAATAATAATAATAATAATAATAATAATAATAATAATAATAAAAGAGTTTATTTCCAATATTTATAATATAATAAATTTGTTTATTTATCTTCCTTAATAAACTCCTTTTTTGATTCCCCGAAGACGTATTTGTTAGGGGCAAATCTTAATATTTTCAATTATAAATATATGAGAATATTAAAATATTTTGTTTAAATATTTGTTAATATTATATAAAAGTTAAATTGCAAATAAAAAACGTTTAACTATATGTATACAAATATAATTTTTTGCAGTTTTTTGATAATATGGGTATAATAAAATTTTGAAAAATAGATTATTCATAACAATATCAATTAAAACATTTCCAAAAATATTTTTAAATTATTCGTTTCCAATATCCAAGCTTTTATGTCGACTTTATATTTTTTTAATGAAATATGTTTTTTAATTTTTGTTGGTAAATAATCGTTTAAATAAAAACATAAATATTTGAAATTTTTTTGTCCTATGAGTACCTAGTAGTATTATGATTATGGTTTTTAAATTGTATAAGATTTTTATTTTTAAATATGTATATTAAGATATTATAAATGTAAAGTTGTCTAATGTTCATTTTCTTTGATTCGGAATATAATTCTATTGAAGGATAAAGATAATCTTTATTAAATATAATTTTTTGAAATCTTTTCTGTAATATTTCTAATTTTTTAACTAAAGTTCTATTTATTCCTCCCCAACCTAAAATTCCGTAATTTAAATGAGTTTTAACTAATGCATAATATAATATTTCCAGTTGTTTTACTTCTTAATTTTTTAATCAAATATTCTATGTGAAAATTCCAATTTAATTTACTGTCAAAGATTATTCCTAAATATTTTACTTGATTAACTTTTAAAATTTCAATGCCATCAGTTATTTTAATACTATTCATATTTTGTGGTATGTTATTTGGATTTAAAGTGAAAGGAAGATAATTAGTTTGATTCATCTTACTAAATTTTGCACCTTAAAAAGAAAAGGAAAAAAGAACTTCTCATTATCTGAAAAACTGTCACTAAACCAGAAACAATAACTTCTATAAACGATTTAATTCGAAAATCACAATAACTCATTTGGGGTTATTTTAATAAAAAAATAATAAAATACCTGGTAAAATTTGAAAATCGTCCTCTAGTCCTTGGTCTAGGGTTGCTATGGGAACTTGAATTTCGGTAGTTTCCGTCCAACCAGATGGCCTGTAAAAAACTCTGCGATAAATATATCGTGTGTCTCAACGATGTGTACTGTAGCTTGAAAACGATAGCAAATAGAAAAAAGTGTTGTATATAAAACTTGGAGAGCCAACTTAGTTCTACAATTAATTTTTTTTCGTGAATACAAGGTGGCTCAAAAAAGTGTGGCCATACAAAGTTTTTTTTTTATTTTAAAAATCTACAGAGCCTTTTTACTAAAAAGTTACACATTCAAATTTAATTAAAAAATAGAACACTGTATGTTTTTTTTAACATTCAAGTATATGCCGTTTATTTTGATATAACTTTATACAGAGTTTTGGCAAGCGGTTTGTTAGTTTTTGCCTTTTAAAAGGATATCTTTTATTAAAAAAAAAAAAAAACACAAAACAAAAACCTAGTAAATTCAACTATTAATGAAGAAACGTAATTTAATTAGATGTAATAAAGTAATTAATTTATTTAATATTTCATAGTTTTCAAATTGTAGTAGAATGTTTTGACAAACCCCAAAATATTAAATATATTCATAATTGTATCTATCATATCCAAGTATGTCTTATAAAAAAAATCTCATTATAGATTTTACAAACCTTTTTCAACTATGATAGTTGTTGAATTAAACTAATCATTATTTTGTTAAAAATTATATTCTATTAAAAAATTTACAATGTTTAATTTTACCATAAATTACCTATACTAGAGCTTCTAAATAAAAAGATAATCATGGTAGTCTTTTCCCGAAAAAATGATAACTTTTTGATAACGCCCTGTACAATCGAGTGCCATTTTTTTAGTAAACATGCTCCATAAATGTTAAATATGCAAATATATATCTACAGGCTTTTCTATTTAAAAAAAAATATAACTTTGTATTGCCACACTTTTTTGAGGGTGTCCCGTAACTTATAGGCCGTAGAGTAACTGGAGATACTAATACTATGAGAAACTAAGCCGATTATGTCATATAAGTTTTTTCGGATTATTACTCGTTCTAGAGATACAGGGTTTTGAAAGTAAAAGTTTTTCTCGAAAATAAGCCATAATTTTAAAACGGTTTAATGAATCGAATTGAAAGTTGGCAATATTATGTTTTTATGAGCAAGAAATAATAATTTGTAGACATTTTTAAGTTTCAAACTAGAGGGCGCTAGTTGCATACACTGGGCTTCATAAATTTATGATTTTTTTCTTACCTGTGATATTAGATGTTTTTCAATTATAGTTTCTTAAAAAGGGCATTTTCTGAGTCAAAAATGTGTACTTGATTGATCTTAATATTTTTAACGGTTTTCGAGATATTTCCCTTTAAACATCTCAAAGCATAAAAAACATAGTAAATAAATTAAAAAAAAAAAAAAAAAGTGACAATCCGAAAAAACTTATATGCCATAATCGGCTTAGTTTGATGTCTAGTATCTCCAGTTACTCTACGGCCCATAAGTTACGGGACACCCTGTATAACACATTATTGTTCTATTTTTATCGTTGGGACACCCGGTATATGTGTGTTCATTTCCCCCAAACTAATAGCTTTTTGTCCGTTTTTAACCGACTACAAAACAGGAGTTCTTATTTAATATCGATAACATTTGGATATCACATAGGTATCTGAAGCCAAAGAAAGATTCCAATATTATTATACTGCTTTTGAAATGTTTTTTTAAAAATTAAATCACAAAAACGGTTTATGATTAAATCAGGAATAAAAATAACCATAAAAATATTGTTTCTGAACGAAGAATGTTTATAAAGCAATAACTTACACATAAAATGTCATTTTTAACTTAACTGAACAGACTAAACGAGACACAAAAAATATAAATACTAAACACATTCCAATAAACCAATTTTGATAAATGCTGCTATGTAGATAAAACTAATTTGATGTAATATCTAATCTCATTTTAACAAAATCATAGATATGAAAGCAATAAGAGTTAATTATTTTGTTCTAATACTAATAATAATAATAATATTGAGCCGGGACCGCCAAATAACTCTATCTTAGTAGATTATTGCGATATAGTCATCTTCAACTTTAACGTCGGGTTGCATAAAATTTTTTAATAATATTTAACTAACCAGCAAATTTGACTGTGACATAAATTACATTATTTACTCACAATTAAGGTTGCCTAATTATTAAATTAAAAATTAAGGTAACTGGGACACTTTGATTGTGAGAAGTGTTTCTGCCAATGTCATGTATGTCACCGTCAAAGTGCCACGGTATGGCAGCTCAGTGGTAGAGCGGTCGCATTCGGCGTGACCCGGGTTCGATTCCCGGGACGGGTGTACGCTTAATAAAAAAAGTATACCCAACATTTTAGAGGTAAGAATGCAGTATGACATTGGTTGACCTCTGAATACGACCCATTGAGGGCGGATAATCCTGCCTTTAGGGGACTGACGGATAAACCAGTGCATACGCGTGGTTCGGATCCCACGTAAAAAACTGTAGGTCCCGTCTGGCTGACATTACCCCGACGTTAAGCAAAAGGGGTACAATAAGCCATTTGGCTGCAGTATACTGGACAACCTTCCTTAAACCAACCAGTGGCGTAACCTGGGGGGGGGGGGGGGGGGCAGAAATAAAAAAAAAAGAAGATATAAAATTTAATAGGGCAACATAAAAAATCTTTGACGGCAACGCTATCAAAAATGCGCCAAATAAAATAACAAATCATCCTCCCAGTAACGACAGCTTCAGTAGAAAGAAGTTTTTCTACTTTAAAAAGATTTAAAACATATCTGAGAAACCATTCAGGCGAAGAGCGTACATGTTTAGTTTTAATAAGTATTCATCAAAAAATCCACGTTGATATATAAAATAATCAATATATTTTGTCAAAACAGGCGACGAATTACGGTTTAGTTTTTGGCAAAAAAAATATGTTGTGCTTTTAGTTTATGAGTAGGGGAATAATACACGCAGTCTGCTCCACTAGTTTATTATATGGATTTCAATAAAATCCCAATGTACATGTTTCGAAGGCATGTACCTTCATCAGGCATGAACCTGAGACAGCCGAACGATGTGCGCATGTTGAATATTATGTTCTGAAGAGTAATCTGACCGATGCGTACAAACACATTTTTTCGTTCATAAAATATAAATTTTTAGTGCTTATCCAAGTATATAGATCGGTGAAATAAACCGATTTATTCAAATTCACGATGGGTTCATTTTGATTATCGGGATTGCCAATATACCTACGAGAAAATTTGTTAAAAACTTCTTTTACTTACAAGGTCGTTGTTGTCGTGCTCGTCCTGTCCTCGGTTACGGTTATTGTCGACGGCTGGTTTAACGATGGCGGTTTCCGTAGACTTTTGCATATATCACATTTGTCTGCATTAATATCGTTATACGCAAATGAACACTGTCTACAGGTCCACCTTCTCTCATTGGCAGTCCAAGAGGTTGTTAGTGGGTTGCCTTTTTGTAACATGGTCATGCTAAAATAAAAACGGGTCATTTATTTATAAAGAAATATAAATCAAATGTTAACGATGCTACACCGAGCAATAAAAACAACTATATATTATCCATTAATTTTGTATTGCAGACCCCACACTAACGGACTAACATTATTAATGACAGTCCTGAATAATATCAATTCCATACATTTTCATACTTTTTTAAAATTTGCTCTAACACGATCAGTATGACTGTCATTGCCTTATCAAGATTGTTAGTCCTAATGATCATGTAGGGTCTCCATTACAAAAAATTTATATTATTATTGGGATTGATCTAGTAAAAAAATGATTTTACTTTAGCATTTTATGATTGGTATCATTCAGAACTATCAGTAATACTGATCGTATAGGGTCGCCTTATAAGACTCGCGTCTATTTCCCAACACTATTGCAGACGCACTGCGCATGCCAGGCAGATAGCTTGATGGCGGGTTATTTAAAATATAGCTAGAAATGGGTTTAATTATTAGTTAGCCAGTTAATTTATGGGCCATAATTATAAAATAGAGGGGCAGGGCCGGCTTAATCAGTAAGGTTTGTCGTCAAGACTGTAAAGCACCTGTAAATGAAAACCTTATAGAACAATTTATTTGTACACAGACTGTGGAATGAATTGTATGTAGTACAAACATATATTTATTCCATTGAAGAAAGCAATATAGAGGTTATTATGCTGGTCCATATTTCTACATTATTTTCTTCAATGGAACAAATATATTTTTGTACTATATACAATTCATATCACAGTCTGTGCATAAATAAATTGTTTTACAGTTAAAAAATTGGAGGTTAGGTTTTTACTTTACATGTGCTTTACGGCCTCAACAATAACAGAATTTGTTAAATAGCCTGCCCCTCCATTTTAATTATGGCCCATAAATTAACAAAATGGCAAGCTATGAATAACAATGTTCAAAAAAATGTATAGAACCTAAACTATGACTCACACAGTGACGTAATAAAACGTAAAAAACTAATTAAATCCATTTCTACATATATTTTAAATATCCCGCCATCAGGTTATTCGCCTGACATGCGCAGTGTATCTGCAATAGTGTTGGGAAATAGACGCGAGTCTTATAAGAAACCGGCATAAAGAAATGATCACTGACAGATTTAGACAGGACAGTAAAAGTATGTGGTGCCATTTTTTTGAACTTGCCAGCCATCTACCTGTTTTTTTATACCTATCGCTAAGTATAACTTCGCTTAACATTAAATGTAATACTTGACACGTCATTAAAAAATATTTTGTTCGATTTTTTTATTGTATACAGCAAATTTTCTATTGTTGATAGCTTCGCGGAAATGAGCTATTTATAATTATTTTTGAGGGAACTGGTCCAACACAACATGTAATATTTATAAAAATTAAATATTAAATAATAACCTTGGCATTTTAGCATAGCTTCCACGTTTGTGAAATCTAACTATGTAAGACCTTCATTTTTCCTTTTGGTTGATTATAGATTTATGTTATTTATCCATATTTACATGTACTAAATTTATCGCGTAGGTTGGAATTTGATGGTTTTGTATATAAAATGCCTATTTGTGTGTCCACGGATGGACAAGCAAAACTATTATGGATTTTACGAAGAAAAGTATTTCTTTTTAGAAACTTCTGCTTGTCGAAAAGATAACTTTACCATAGAAAAATATTAAATTAGATATACAGGGTTTTAATAACTTAGGAAAACATTAAATGCTGCAATGACCATTTGCATCACTTAGATTAGATGCTACTAATCTAAGGTACACCTTGTCTTAGGAAATTGGTTTGTACACGTTGGCTTTTTTCTTAAAGCTCGGCTTACAATCGAACTTAGATCTTAGATAAGCCCCAGAAGTATTTAGCTTATCTTTGATATCTAACCTTATCACATGTTTATGTGTCAGTCTGTGATGTCAGGTGTCAGTTAAATCTTAAATATCGCAAAGAAAGTTCTGCCTTTAAAGAAAAATGGATTCAATAGCCTGGAGGAAGTAAGCAACTTACAACTTGGTTGCCTAACCAGGTTTATGAACAGTAGTGGCTGGTTTGAATGAGTTGTCAAGATCCTTCTGTGTATAACACGGTAACCATCAAAGATCTGATGAAGGTGGGCAGGTGGGTTATACGGAACATTGTGTGGTATCACAACGGACCTAATAGGACTACGTGAGAGTGCTTGGACAGTACCAAAGGTCTGCCACTCTAACATAATCCAAGCTAAGTAAAACTAAACATGGTGCGAGCTGCATCTAATCATTGCCCTAATTTTAGACTATTCTTCTAATAAAGATTACACACAAAATCAGAATACTGAGAGGGTAAATTTAATTCTCACGTAACAATGATGTTGATTTTTCTGAGAAATGTAAAAAAAACACTATTAATAGTATAAAGTAACATTTCTATAGAAAACATTGCTATAAGTATGATGTTGAAAATTAAGACAAATATAGAATGGTTCAAAAAAAGTTTTTAAAAATATTCATCATGTAGAAAAATTGCACCAATTCCTTTAAAACGCGAATTTTAGGAAACTAAATAAGGGAAAATGCAAAACAATTATACTTAATAAGACAACAATTACAAAAAAAACTTACATTTTATCATGCTGGTTCATATCAAAATCCCCAGGTCTTCGATGGATATTGATAATACTTTGGTTTTCATAGAAATGTGCTTTCTCTCTCTCTGGTTCCGTCATTCCTATATAAGTGTACAATGTATTATTAATACTTTCTCCATGAATATCACTTGTGCTTCGATTGAGATTTCTTCCTAAAATATACTTATTTTGAGTAAAATTTAAAAAAAAATGGTTGTAAACTTTGATTTAATACCACAAAATTAACTTTTTATACAAATGACAATAATTGTATAAATTGATAACTATTTTTATTGCTGGGAAGATAAACGCTTCAATTTCAAATAAGTTACACTTTCTGGGTACCAGTTAATTTTTTATTTATATTTCACTCAAACTTGTTCGTATATAAGATTCGTGGAAGGAAACTTATATATTTTGTAATAAGGATGTGTATATTGATAATTTTCGGCAGTTTTAAATCGTGGAACAGAAAATAGGTTATAAAAAATGTAAATAAGAATGCAACGACATACACCACACTTTAAAACTTACAAACTCTACTTGTTTTTTGAACTATACCAGTGTGGTGTCTTGATTGTTTAGTGCCTAAGTTTTTGACCTGCTGGCCCCGATGATGATTTGTTAACCGAAACGCGTAGGCAGTAATTGTTGTTTTTATATTAAAGAAGGCGAAGGACAAATTTGCATTCTTATTTAGTTTTTGCATAAATAATAGTTAATAAAAATAAAAGTTCTTTTAGTGCTCTCTATGCTAATATAAGTATAGAAGTGTTGCCAAATTGTGATGAAATAATGTATATTTTACTTAAATTAATAATACAATTTTGAAACAATTTCTATGGGTGAGGTATATTATTTTAGAGGTAATTTAGCGAGGAATAATAAATATTATTTAAAAATTCAAGGTGAATGCCATAAGGAATAAATAAATAAGGCTAATACATTATTCACAAACGTGTCTTAACTGACAAGTTTGACAGATCAAGTCAAGTGCACAGTTTAATAGTCGGGGAGCTGCGGGATCAAAAAAAAATATATAAACTATTTGTATACTAAATTTTAGAATTCTATAAAACACTTTCACCAACTACATATTTTGATGATGAGTTTTGTGCGCTGCTGACGCGTGCCGTTGCAAAATCTTGCAGGTTAATCATGTCCACATGTTAGTTATCTTACTCTACACAGATCAAATTTCAGATTTTCTAACACAGATGTAAAAAATTTTTTTTTACTCCTTTGAAGCCGCTCCCGCGCCAGCTGTTAGCAATACTGGCTGACTGACAGTATTGCTATAGAATTTTTTTTAGTTGTAACAGATTTGCTTAAAAAACGTAACAGGGTTACCAAAATGGTAACAGCATTCTAGAAATTAAAAAAGTTAGACTTACTAAAATAGCATTCTAGTCAAATATTTTTACCGAATCCAAAGTGACTTCTAAAAAAAACCTATCCTCTATGTATAAGCTTATGTTCCCCTTCACACACTAAAATCACACACAGATCCTTTAAAAACGTTACAGATCGGCAACACTGCTGACTGACGATACGCTATTGATATACACTCTAAATATTACTTAATATTAAAATATCTGCCTTTCTAAAACTGTTACATACTTTGCCCTTAGCTCCCGGAGTATAGAAGCTATTAACAAAATCGGTAATTTCTGTTTATCGCAATTCCCTAAAGGGTTTTAAAATTAGTTAACAATAATTGTAAATTTTAAATGTAGAGTATAAGAATAAATTAACTAATGTAAGAATTTTTTTGGTTTTCTGTAAATTTATAAAGAAAATGGTATTTTAGTTGGTAATGTTTCCTTTAATAAAACTACAAACTATTTTTACATCAAAAGATTATTTATCGGTATAACATTTATTACAAAGAAAAATTAAAATACAAGCGCCCTATCAAACAATGACACAGTGAAAACACTAGTTGGAGCCTATTGTTGGGTGGCACAAAGATTTTAAACAATAATGAAATAACCAGGCAACTTTTTAGATGACATTGGCAGACATTATTTACATTAAATTTATGTACCCTGATTAGTTACTTATTTTTAAAAATCCAATTAAAATATTTTGATGGCGTACATTTAAACCTCTTTAGTAAATAATGGGGTTAATGTATTTGGAAACATTTTTGTAAAGATTCTTATAAACAAATCCTACCTATAGCTCAAATAACAACCTAGATCCCAATGGTGAGTGTAAGGATCAAAATTGGAACAGACTGTATATTTTAAATTTTATTGGAAGGCCCATTTTACAATAGTATAATCACAGAGGATTCACCGATAGGTCAGTGCATATCGTTGGACTTGTAGAATGTTTAAGGTTAGAAAGACAGAAATTCGATATTTTGACGGATTATCGATCGGTAAAGTGGAGAGGCTGAGCCTTATCAAACTGACAACAGTTTGTTTACTTTTAAAAGATGCTTATCAGTTGAATATTTACCTTAAAATGAAATTGTTGACACTAAATCAGAATTCTGCTTTTACTAAAACTACGGAGTTTCAGAAACTTTTTATAATTTTTTATTATTAAACAAATCGATATACAGTGACCGGCAAAAAGTTGGACCCATATAGGAAACTTTTTTATTATTAAAATTGTAAAAAATCTTTTTATGCTGATAGCCTCCGCATGATTGTTAACCTAAAAATTTGTTTTGACATTAGTCACGTGACTACTCGTTTGTCTGTAAAATTGAAAAGTGTTTATATTTTGTCGTGAAAATCTGGTATTAGAGTACAAGATATTGAAAAAAGTGTTTATATTTTAATTCTATGCTGGTATGCAAAGTTTAAAACAAAAATTTAAAAACAATAATTTTTTTTTAAATTAAAAAAAATATCAAATGTTACTTTCATATTTCCAGCAATTTAATGAAAATGTGTTAAATGAATAAAAACCAATATTTAAACATTTTTATTATCTTGAAAAATTTTTATTTGCTAAATTCAAAATTTAGCTTTTTATCATGTAACTGGGTGCGTCCAGGCCCTGTATCTAGTAACCACATTTACCAATTAAAGGTATTTCTGGAACAATATGCTTACGAAAGGCAGTTCTTTCTAATTTTGAACAAGTTTTAACATTTCTCCTGCCAAATTGAAAATTAGAAAAAAGAATTCTTGGAATCAATTTATTTATTTTTAGAAATTGATTCCAAGAATTATTTTTTCTAATTTTTAATTTGGTAGGAGCAATTTTAGGAGACACGTTTAAACTTGTTCGAAGTTAGAAAGAACTGCCTTTTGTAAGCATATTGTTCCAGAAATACCTATAATTGGTAAATATGGTTACTAGATACAGGGCCTGGACGCACCCAGTTACATGATGAAAAGCTAAATTTTGAATTTTAGGAAATAACATTTTTTCAATATAATAAAAATGTTTAAATATTGGTTTTTAATCATTTAACACGTTTTCATTAAATTGCTGAAAATATGAAAGTAACATTTGATATTTTTTTTTAATTTAAAAAAAAATTTTTTTTTGAATTTTTGTTTTAAACTTTGCACACCAGCATAAAATAAAAATCAAAACACTTTTTTCAATATCTTGTACTCTAATACCAGATTTTCACGACAAAATATAGACTTTTTAATTTTCCAGACAAACGAGTAGTCACATGACTAATGTCAAAACAAATTTTTAAGTTACCAATCATGCAGAGGCTATCAGCATAACGTTGCTCATCCCAGTCACCCCCCCCCCCCCCCCCAAATCATTCCGCTAATACCCGTTGTAATGGCCTGAGAATTCTTTGTCTTCGTGTACATCGTAGATGGTCATGGATTTAATTGATTTAAGGTTTACAAAATCTAGTGGTCGAAAAAGAAACCTTTTTATGTTCCTACAAATAAAAAATCATACAACCCTTACTTACCTCTAGATGCCATAGTTAAATCTCTAGTCAAACCACCAAACAAATGGGCATGCTGTTGCTGAGTCGATTGTATGTCCGTCATAGAGTTACTCGATTTCGGAAAATTCAGTTGTAGCGCATCGCTGTCTAAACTTCGTCGATTAAGATTCGGTAACAGATTCGGCGAGGGTGGTAATTCTGAGAATGATCGTCGGTAAGATGGTTTCTGACTGGGATTTCTGAGTGCTTCGTTATCTGCCCAATTGTCCACCTAAACAATAGAAAATACAAGGTGAAACTATGAGGGATAATTGAAAAGTTTTCTCACTGAACTGACAATGAAACAACATATATACTTTCTTTTGCAAGAAATTTAATTTTGTCACTGGATCTCGGTCATATACCTAAGCTCCTTAGGGAATGTTATTATTATTATAACGAATTAAAAGATAATATAATATGAATGCCAGTATTTACTAACTGAACCAATTAATATAAATGATAACTTTTCTAAGGACCACCACCATGTAAGTTACAATAGGAAAAGAAACTATATAGAGGATCAGTTTTCTTTGGTATTTTTGTAGCAATAAAGTTAAAAAGGTTATCAAAAATGTTTACAGCCTAAAAGTGGGTGTATTCAAAAGAATAGCCAGGAAAGCTAAACAATGCCAAAGAATGTCAAACTGCGACCGTCGAGATCCCGCTTGACATGCAGGTGACCACTAAACACCATGTCCTGTATTGATGGCCGTGACCTGGCCTTGCGACCTTGGTTGCTAGTGGCCAGAGGATCTTAAACCACGTCCTGTTTTAGCCGCGATCTGACCGCATGGTCTTGGTAACTAGCATGCGAGCTGTAGAGTGATTTTTCTTTTCGAACATCTATATGTCCATACGGATGATAATTTTGAGAAAAAATAGTTTTGTGTCTTAATATTTATTACCTAGAATAACATTTTTTGCTATATTAGTACTTGTATTCCGTACTTAGTACTCGCATGTATTCGAGTACATTTTTTTATACTTGTACTCACTCCACAATTATTTCTGTATAAAGTACTTGTACTCGGTACCTATAAGTGCTTTTGCTTGTACTCGCAACAGCTCTGTCAAAGGAGCCGGTTAGATTCTTGATTTTCTAATCAGATACTTGGAATGTAAGTAAAAATCTTTTTGCAACCCGACATTTATACGGTAAAATACTGTGAAAATCCTTATGTTTAGTTTCCCATTTCCTAGCTCTGAAAAAAGACGACAAATTTCATCAGGCGAATTTTCGAACCGTGTCAGTTGAAAGATTCACGCCCATTAAGGAAAATTACGTTTCCATCAGTCCAATTGTGCTGGGCCCTTATAATTCAAAGGAACGCTTGTTCTTTTACACTGCTATGTCTGTATATTATACAAATTGAATTAGAAACTTCTAGAATGATTAAGTTAAATTAATTATCTGTTAAAATATAATTACTTAGACTTGGGGCAGCACTAATTAAAAACCTCGTGAGAGATTACATTATGCAGTCGAAAAAATTTAATTACTAATAGACTTTTTTTCAGAAAAACATAAGACTGCTTGTGTCAAAACCGAGGTGAAAACTTGCAAAAAGGGTATATACGTACATATTTCTGATCTTGTGTCCAAAATTACTGTCAGTGATATAATCGCTTTCATATATAGAGTGCAACGGGTTGTACGATGAGAAGGAAAAACTCCAATGTATTTTTTAAATTTTAATAGAACTGAATAATTATTTTCACGGATTTTTATTCGACAACCGGCAACTCTCGATATGAAAGCAAGGAGTCACTGACAGTAATTTTGGAACAAAGTTTCTAAATTTGTCTTTAAAGTTACAAGCTCCATGTAAGAATATATCTATATAAAGGGTGTTAATTAATGATATGTACTTATTTTGATGGGTGATTCCTGGACCAATTTTAATCGAAAAGTTCATATCAGCATATGTGCTAAAATGCTGTTTGTTTTTTCTGGATTTTTATCAAAAATCTCGAAAACCGCTTAATATATTAGAATATATTTTAGTATATACTATTACGATATAAAAACACATATTTCTAACCCAAAAAGTTTTTCTTTTTCTTCTCAAAGCAGTGGTGTGTGGGTATACAGCTGCGCCTCAATACAATTTTAACCAAAAAATATGTTGCACCAATGATATGTTCGAAACAAATGCTTTATTATTACTTATTACTTAATTTTAAACAAAAAAGTTCTCTTTCATCTTTCTCTTAAAACTTACCGTTTGGAAGAAAATAATTAAAATAATAATTATTACAGAGTCGACAACACTGCTATAGAAATATTCACGAGAGAACTCGTTTTTCGACATTTGACATCCGGATATATGACCTCGGCCGGCTGATTAGGACTCTCAAAATTTTCCCAGATTTTGACAGCCTATGTCCGTTTGTGGTGGGTTTTAAATTGTGTTTAGATCGTTTTTAGTGCAAATCTTGTAATATTGGACATTAATTGAACGTTTTATTTAATATATATTTGATTGTGGGAGTTATTATTAAATTGGCGGTAAGTAAAATTAATTTGTCCCCAAATTTTCATTCGTAAACGTATGATATTCTGTTTTAAACTATAACTAACTAGAGAATAAGGTAATTTTAAACAGTTTTAATTTATTTTTATAATAATTTCTTGCATTTTTAGTCATGTAACGCATTTTTACTTGTTTTGAAGGAAGGGGTCTGGCGTAGGGGTAGGCTTCCCACTTTGGAACTTATTTTTTTTAATCGATTTCAACTAAAAAAATATGCAAGACAATTATTAAGCTTAAATTTTTAAAATAAAAAAATATTTCGCAATTATTATGAATGTCCCACTTATAATGGAAACAAGCTTATATTTTCGGTATTTCTGAATTGATTGTTTTGAATTTTAGTGTGGTTTCGTGTGATCTAAGGAAGCATTTTTTTATTGCTACAAATTTTAGTTAACTCATTGGCGTACGGATTTATAGGGGTTGTAAAATAATAATTCACTTTTAGCGATTATTAGTTTTCATTTTCGTACAACTAAAAGTTACGTTATTCAACAAATTCTAAAGTTCCTATCCTATTATTGTGGTCTGTTAAACTTTTTTTTTTAATTACCATTTAAACCTTTTTCTTCTCAATAGATTGTGTTTTTTTGAGGGTGCTAGATTGAGGGGCTCAGCACCACAAAGTATCCCCCGAACTACGCCTCTGTCAATACTAGATATATTATATAACAACACATTAGTTAATAATTTTTATATAAATAAAGCAAATAAACATTTCTATTATATGTTTTACTCAAATAGCTCACACGACTTTTTCTATTCACCACTGTGTCGACCGGTAAGCATATCTACTATCTCTGTTATAATTACCTATTTCCAAAAGAGGAAAGAACACAAGAGATATAGGCGAATAAAAGAAGCTGTCATTTCCTAATCTGTTTTGCAATATTTTATTGTAATCTTGTTTAGCATGACAACAATAACTATTAGTGGCTTAAAGAATATTATTCGTTTAAACATACATTTACATATTAAAAATTTGTAATATCTAAGTTCGATCCTGTAATGTACGTCAAGTCATACCAACATAACACACTAAAATTAACCAGAATGTCATTCATATCACGTGATTGGGCCAGGATTTCGCGAGTTCTATCAAGATTATTACTATAACTTGAATTTAGTTAAACGATTTTTGCTTAAGAGGGAAGTCTAGTGATGCATAAACCATTTTTTTCTTAATCCATATTTCTTAGTCTTTTCGCTTTATTCAAAAGGCAGCGAAATAGTGGTCCCTGAGTAGCAATTACCTGCAGTTTTGAACTAAAATTTTTTTGATTAATGAATTAATAAAAGCAAAACACGAAAATTTGCGAAGTTTGTCCATTTTTCTCTTTCTGCGTTTATTACTTTATAAATTCAAACTTGTTTAACTTTAAATTGTAGATAATTATGCTTCAAATGTTGGTATTTGGCCGATTTTTGGATAAAAGGAAAAATCAACGAAATATTAATCAAAAAACGACATGGCGAATGCGTCACTAGACGTCACACTTAATAAAAATTTTCATAAACTATTATGTCAATAAGGGATGCTTAATTATTTTCTTTCAAACTGTAAGTTTTAAGAGAAAGATGTAAGACACCTTTTTTTGTTTAAAATGGAATGATAAGTAATAACCAAGCAATATTTTATTAATACATAAATAAACCAGGCCACTTCTTACAAAAAATGACAGGGACTAACAATTGATTTAATGAAATATGTACCTATATTCGACAACCTATTTTAATATATTAACAACCCACAAGTATTATAATAATTTAACAAAAGGAAAAACGGTCGTAAATATAATAATGTTTTTTTTTTACGTAAAAATGCCAGACCCTATAAATATATACTTCTTAAATATAAAATCGATAACAAAACTTTCTAATTTGCTATTCTCAACAGTTGCCAAAAACTCTCACGATTTACTTAAAAGTGTGAAAAATTAATAGGTCGTCTTCAAGAATGAGCCCACCAGGCCTATTTAGGAAATCCAGTTCGGTATAGAACCAAGTAAAATCAGGAATCATAGGAAGAAATAGGTCACTGAAAACTGACACAATACTCTAAGCAAGAGAAAATCAAGATGCCTGATTAAGAAAACAACGCAGACATATATCAGATATCTTTTGAAAATCAGTAAGGATCTGACAATGTATGTATATCACCTGTATTGGGGTCAACAACGACTGAAGATGAAAACTCTAGTCATCTAAAAATTCCTTATCCTGCAATTGAGAGGGCAAAGGAGTTATACTTTGCGATTAGTGTTTTTTTTTTGTTTTTTTTCTTTGAGTTCCCGTCCATACGCCGGATTTGGCCCATTCTGCTTACCCTGTTTGATTCTTAACACCCACTCGGTGATCCTAGTCTCTTGCACCAATTTGTGTAGGTCAACTGGGGAGAGGGCCAGGATGTCCTCTGATTCCAGTTTTGGTTGCCCGAGTATTCGTTGCCTCTTCGGATCTAGTGAGTCGCAATGGCACACTATGTGCTGTACTGTTTCCCTAGCTTGTCCGCACAATCTGCAGTTAAGGTCTCCATTGTACAGTTGCATTCTGTGCAGATTATTCTTGACAGCCATGTGTCTTGTCAGAATTCTTGTAATAGTTCTCAGCTGATTTCTGTTCATTTGAAGCAGCTGTTTCGTTAGTCTCGGGTCTGGATCCCCAATGAAGCATTTACTATGGTGTAATCCCTGCCTGTTGTTCCAGTGGATTATGTGTTCACTTTTGATCCATCGCTTTATGGCATCTCGTACCGTGCACCTTGGTACCGCGCGTGCCGGTTCTGGAACAATGAATGTATTTTCTGAGTCTTGTTCGCAAGTTCATCGGCCTTTTCGTTCCCCGTAATACCTTCGTGTCGTGGTACCCACAGCAGTATTACTTTGGCCAGTGCCTCCAATTCGCCTCGACATTCCCATACCAGTCTTGAGGTTACCTTGTTACATATTAGTGATCTAAGGGCTGCTTGACTGTCAAGAGTATATATGGATCCGCTTATTGAGGTAAGCTTTAATATTGTTTTCATACGCACATTGTAATATGGCGTAGATTTCTGCTTGGAACACTGTGGGAGACTGTGTTTCTGTTTACATCTAAATTATTGTGAAATTTCGATTTATTTATTAATAAAATAACTATTCTTTTTATTTATTTGATAATAAATGGAGGTTTGAAAAAGACAGACTGGTCAGTAGTCAGTCCTAAAACTTTCAATAACTGTTTTTCTTTGACAAGCCGTGACTCTCCTCTTGGAAATTTTACAAATACTTTGTTTGAAACACTGAAACTGGCCTTTTGAACAGCATTTTGCAACATAATGCTTAGTTTTATCGATAGACATACTTTTATACGGGGTGTTATTTATTTATTTATCTTTAAATACTCTGCATGAAATTAATTTTCTATGCACATTCAGCAGATTGCATTATTGATAAATCTATTATAAATGCGTCTAGAATTTTATTATATTGAACAAATTAATAACAAATTGTACCATATGCATTTAAATTATATAATTTAGCGTCTTGAAAAAGAAAGCGGAGCCTCAGTAAAAATAATATACTGTAATTAGTCAGTACTTTTAAGAACAACAATGGCTTCTCTGTAATTGACTACTGTGATTGGTTAGTTTCATTACCTATCTAGGATTGTTATAAAATTTTGCCGCACAGTTAACTGCAATAGCCTACTTTACTCGCCACTTAAGTGTAAAGGAAACAGCAAATTTCCATGTGGGAGTAGAAAAAAATGTATTATCTCCCAACCCACCCCATTCGCGCCGGTAACTAGGCCGGATAAGTTCAGACATTTCGTGGGGTGCGGAAGAAGGTACACACTCCCCAATCGGTAGGTCATGCAATGGCAAGAAACCAAGGGCTGATAGCCCTTGGGAGGTATCACATGACTAAGGATCGTGGTTCGGAACCCACGTTAAGCTATAGGTCGGGAATGATCCTGGCAGCGAACAAAAAGGAAAAAATTACACAAAAAAAAATGTCTATTGGATTACTTTTCAAACTTGTGTCCTTTTTTGGTATAACAAAAACTTTTTCTATGATGACTTAAAAATATCAAAAAATTAAGAAAATCACGTATATAATAAAGCAAATACCCATTTATATTGTGTTCGTGAAAAGTTTTATTAAAATCAATAAACTTGTTCGATATTAATATCAAGGACAGAGGTTAATAGTTCAGAAATTGGTAGGTGATTTTATATAAATTAGTGTGTGTACCTCTATTATCAATGTTTCATGCCTGGGCGTTACAAATCAATAGTTCAAAAAAAACTCATTAGGTAATAAAATTGGGAAACCAGCGACATTAATTTTAACAGGAAGGTAGATAGGTATCAATTAAATTTACCTTTTAAAAATATACAAACATGATATAGTGGTGACAATTAGTATTAATTATAATAATGCTAGGTCTAGACTCTAGTTGGCTCCGTAATTTCATTTATTAATAGAGAAAACATTTAAAATTTGTAGTGTAATTACTTTACATACCTATATTTTTATTTTTTTATTAACACCTCCATCAATGAATTAAAAAAATATATTATTAGCATTAACAACAGTTAAATTGTAGGTAGTAACATTTATATTAGATATAGTTTATTTCAGAAAAGTGTAGAGTAATAAAATTGGAAATTCCGTCCTGTTCGGCTCAATTTTGGTGTCGGCCATAGCGCGGGTAAATTTTGTGCATTAAATTATTTTTGATAACTAACCAAAAATTTTAGAGAATTAGGTTAACGGGTATTAAGATAGACATGAATTCGGATGTTTTTGAGGACTGTTTTAGTGAAATGATAAAATATTTTCCAGCTGATGCAGTAGTAGTTATGAATAATGCAAGCTATTATTCACGACGCACAAAGAAGACTCCAACTTCATCTTGGAGAAACCAAGAAATTAAAGACTGGTTAACCACCAAAAGTATTGAATCTGAAGATAATTTGATAAAGAAGGAACTATTAGCTCTAGCAAATTTACACAAACATCGTTTTATGAAATATAACGTGGAAGACATAGCTGAAAAACGTAGTGTGACTATGCTGCGCACACAGCCATGTCATTGCGAACTAAATCCTATAGAACTTATATGGGCGCAAGTGAAAGGATTTGTAGCACGACACAACACGACATTTAAAATAAAAGAAGTTAAGCTACTGCTTGATCAAGCCATTAAGGAAGTGACACCAAAGAACTGACCATAACCAGTCCATCATGTCATTAAAGACGAGGAGAAAATGTGGGATCTTGACCACCTGATTGATCGAACCGTCGATCCGTTAATTAAAACATCAAGAGAAGATGACAGTTCCTCAGATGACGAAGAATATTATGATTTTTTATAATTTAATTTCTGTTTAAGTAATGTATTTTTTGTATTTTTTTATAATGGTTAATAAAATATAAATGTACCTAATACTATGTACATAATGCACGCCTTTGTCACACCATTTTCAGTGTTTGTGAATGGATAACAATAGGTAAAACCCATAAATTGACCCAAACCCGGGTGGTACTCACCTGCACTTGATGGAAAAAAATAATTTTGCAATTAAATCAATGCCAAATTATGAAGTGGCTTAAATATTCGTTGGGTTACTCTGTAGTCCCTTTGCTTACCTAATGAGCTTTTACTATTCTACACCTTTCTGAAATACCGGGTCCGCCAACGTGGCGGGGATGGAAGATTAAATCATTATCGAGGAGCTTATCAAAAATACTAAACCAGCATAAGGTATCGACTTAAAAGCGGCATATTTTAAAAATATTTTACATTATACAGGGTGTTGTACGGTTTTAACGGTTTAACATAGTAAATCGGAGGTTGGTTTCCTTGAATAGAGAATGAAAAACTAAGATAGGGAGGTGAAAACCATTTTTCTCTAAGATGAACCGGTCCAATGTTACAGCCTGTCAAAGTCAAAAAATGCCATATTTTAAACGTCAATTACTCAAAAATAATTGAATTTAGACATATGACATTTTATACAAAATATACGTGGAATTGTATAGGGAATTAGAAAATAATATAATATATAGGGTGTTCCATTTAAAAAAATGCAAGTTTAGTCCGGCACACTTTTTTGAGCCACCCTGTATAATGTAAAATATTTTTAAAATATGCCGCTTTTAAGTCGATACCTTATGCTGGTTTAGTATTTTTGATAAGCTCCTCGATAATGATTTAATCTTCCATCCCCGCCACGTTGGCGGACCCGGTATATAGGCTCTTAAAGCATTTTCATGTTTTTCTCATTTATTACCACCCTGTATAATCCGATATAAAATTTTTATATAGTAAGGTTTTTTTTCAATAAGCAGAAAATGTTATAAAGAATGACTATTTTTAGTAAAACTAACAATAAAGCTTTTGCCTCATGTCAACTCCATCCATGCACACAATGTATATAAAAAAAACTTTAATTTTAAATGAATTTGTTCCAACCACTGTACCTATATGATACATTTTCACTCAGACCCAATTTATTTCTACCGGAGTATTTGTTTTTACAGATACCTAAAATATCCTTAAAAAATATGACAATCATGTACTTATTAATAATTCAAATATTGATTTTTTTATGGAGTTTAGTTTAGGTATAAAACATGAAATATTTTTAGGAGCTTAGGTCTTTCTTACAGCTATTTCCATTTATTACAAATTAAACTTTGACTAGAAATTTTCTGTTAATGAAAGAGCAAATAGGTATCATAGTAATTTTGACGGTAATTATCTGTTATAGCTACACCACGCCAAAATTGATGAATTTTTCAGGAAAGATGGATTTTGACGAGTAGATTTTTGGAGGAAACGCTTAGTTTTTAAAATATTTCTTCTTACTGTGTGCCGTTTTGTAGACGTTAGGTTTAGGACTCATAACTTGTGATTTAATTGATTTGGATGCATATTTAAAGGAAAAATAAGTAAAATCATTAGAATATTGCTCTCATGTCTGGAGCTCTGCACCCAAGCACACCCTTCGGCTACTGGATTCCATTCAAAGGAGAGCCGTTCGTCTGATCGGCGACCCCGAGCTGACCAAGACCCTCGATAGCCTGGAGCATCGAAGACAGGTTGGTGATTTGGCTCTCTTTTACAGATATTTCCATGGCAGGTGTTCGACTGACATTGCCCACTTGATTCCACCTAGAGCAATGCAAAACAGAAATACACGGCGAACCACTGCCGCTCATCCATATGTTGTTCAGCTTAGTACTCCTCGAACTTCATTGTTCAAGAATTCTTTCATCTGGAGAACGTCATCTTTGTGGAATGATCTTCCTGAGGTCTTGTTTCCCAATGAATACAATCTTCAACGTTTCAAGACCAACGTTAATCGCTTTTTTCGCACTCGCACCGCTCCCAGAGCGCCTTAAAGGATTCTTCCTATAGTGCAGGTGTTTTATCATAAAAAAAAAAAAAAAAAAAAAAAGTAAAAAGATCAACATTTTATGTGGCCCGGTCATATCCATCCCATTTTTCCTAATTTTGAAGAAACATTTTTAAGTTAAAAACTTGAATTAAAAAACACAAAAAATGAGGTGTTTTCTGCTTTTTTAATGAAGAAGAAAAATCTGATTATGTACAACAAGAAAATAGTGATAGAGAAGAACTAATATATACTTCATTATAAAACCGAAACCTAACTTCTACAAAACGGTACTTTAGCAAGGAATATTTCAAAAAGTCGACGTTTTCGCCAAAAACCTACGCCCCAAAATAGGTATATCTTTCCTGATAAATTTTGGTGTTGTGTAGTTATAACAGATAATTACCAAAATATTTATTAATCAACAATTAAAACAGGCTGTTAAATAATGACAAATTTCTTATTGATGAGTCAAAAACACAGATAACAGAACTATTTGACCCTATTGACCAAAAGAACCTTACCAATACCTTACTTTAATAAATAAAAACTGGGCATATTCAAAAAACTTAAGAACTTAGAAAATAGTTAGGAATTTACCTGAAAAAATAATTACTTACCTACTAAAACAAAGAAAATGTATCTTCTAAAATTAAAATTCACAAAAAAACCAAAATACTTACCTTAATGATTACACTTGGACTAATGTTACTGTTATAATCAGGAGTGTATGGTGCTTCACATGCTTCACAGAGCGAAATATTCTCACTATTTAAAAGGGTACATCTTTTACATGTCCATGTTGTAGATGGCATTCGAGATGACATTGCATTTTTTACTGACCATAAATAATTACTAGATGATGGGTCTCCATTTATACCACTGGCTGTAGTCCTTACATTGTTAAATTGTATACCCTCCATGGCTTTGCCACAATTAGTATTTTGATCTATAGAACAACTTACACTCTTGATACTTGAAAGACAAAGCAAACTACTTGGTTTCTGACACTTGCACCTCTCGTAGTTCAGAATTTCATAGTTCCTATAATTAGGCTGACGAAGTGAACAGATTTTGCAGGGTGATTCTGTAACACTCATTCTTTCCAGCTTGTCATCACAGAGAATACATGCTGATACTGTTGACTGATTAAACGAAACTTGACAATTCTGGCAAAATGATCCTTGACACAGATTAATATTGGGAAAACTGAAAGATTTTTGTAGGGTCAAATGACCATTGTAAACAACTTTCTGATTGTTTCTTTTCTTTATTAATAATAAAGTATTGATGAGAGTGTTTTTTACTAAAGCTGAACAATCCTTCTTGTCAGGGTTACTAAAAAAATTAGAACACAGGTAAGACAAAATTATTGATTTTTCAACAATGGATAAAAAAACAGTTCATTAGCTTACCTGTCAATTTCCAATGTAGGACGATTTATGGCTTTATATCGTCTTATAACAGTGCAATTCTTGCTTTGACTTGACTCAAAAAAATCGGATTTATTCAAAATGTCTTTGTCTGTGAAACTTTGGCGCAAGGTTCCACATCTAATACATTTTATTTTCTCTGTAGGATTAATTAAACTACAAGAACTACAGTGCCACTGTAGAACTGATGCAATCGCACCCATTGTAACTTGCACATGGCTAAAAACCCCATTTAAAAATAAAATTATGTCAAAAAACACTCACAAACAGCTGATAATCTAACACTATTTTGGAAAACATTCGGCCATAAGTTTGTTATGGATTTATCTGTGATCTTGATCTATGAACACTTGCGCACTTGCGTTTTCCATTGTTTGAAATGAAATTCTTATGCAACCACTAATAACGAAATCTAGACACAGAGAAAAAATACAACGACTTGTGGATTAACCAATATAAGGACTCTTTTGCTGCTGACCAATCAAAAATATTAAAAACGGGTTAGGATACGGCAATTAGGCAATCCAACGATGTGTCCAAATGGCGGCTGGCTGGCAAATACTGCTTTGTAATTGGTGCACGTGACCATAAAAATAATGTTGCTGGTGGCATTTAACTGGTGACTCAATGCTTTTTACCAGCCAACCGCCATATTGGATCACGTGGTTTGGATTCCCTAAGGCCCGTATTATTAATCTCCTGGTAACTTTACCAGCCAGATAATTTCTATGGAGACAATTGTCTTAACAATGGTTTCTTTGGAAATTATCTTGCTGATAAAGTTACCAGGAGATGAATAATACGGGCCTAATGGGAAAACACATCTAGGTTAATTTTATTAAATATACCGGTATCCAAGACAACTTTAACTTTTATAGAACTAAAGTAAAAATATTTGGTATATTAATTCATACTACATCGGCCCCCCTAGCGCTTTACTAGATAAGGTATATTCTTATTTTCATCGGTAGCACCGGTTGAGCCGAATCATGTTCCTAAATTGCCTATTGTGTTACCTGTTGAACATAAATCATGTTATTTTATTATTGGTGGATTTCTGTTCATTTTTATCAACATCAACGAGAGAGATAGTGATTCTAAAATAATTAACTAACCGGTTGATGACGTCATTCCACCAGTTGTCCAATCATAGGTTCATCAGTTCCATCTTTCACCCATGGCCTTCTCGATGTTTAAAGAGTAGAAAAAGGACAGAGGTGATTTCTTTGTATTCATCCTTATCGAGATGGCCATGATTTAATTAATTTCATTTCAAGATTAAACTAGGTAGGTACCAAGGTCCTTAGATAGATAGGTTGCCTGGTAACTTTGGACCAATCAGATGTTCGCATTTAATGCGCGGGAATGCGTCATTTAGAGGAACTTTTTAAAATCTCTTGATATACGAATGCAAGCTAAGGAGTTTGGAAATGTAATTTAAAACGTGTTTTTTTAAATATCATTTGTCGACAAATTGTGTGTAGGTGTGCCATAAATCTCTCAGCCAATATTGAGATATTGTGACTCTTTTACATAGCTTAAATTTAAAAAATATAACTTCTGGCACATGATCACGAATCACGTAGTACCGTACCGCAACTTTAAAGAGGCAAGTGTAAATCATACATGATCATATCGCGATAGAAAACGGCGTTTCGACAGTTGAAAGCCACAGCTGACATTCACAGCTGATTCTAGTTCCGCCGAAAAGTTACTAGATTTAGTGTGGACCATAACAAGTTCACATGTCAGTTCGCGTCCTATTATTTTCGTTGTTTTTTAGTATTTTTGTGGCTGTTTTTTATATAGTGTGTGTTTAAAAACATTTGAGATTTTACGTATTCTACCTAGCTGGTGCAGTATTACCGGCATTTATTACATTCTTTAATATTCACGAGCAAAGGAGAGTAGTGTGTCGACAAGTTAAATTTTTTAAAAGCTTTGTCGATAATATTTATGTTACTAGTACATTACTTTATTGTAAGTAATTCCTATCACAATATCTAGGTAGTATTCAGTGGAGACCTAATTGGTTCTTGACTTTTGTTCCAATTTGGATAACATCTCCAAAAGTTTCTTGACAACTTTAGTTAAGAACGATGATTTAAATAGAAAAATTTGTAAAGTCTTCTTTAATAAATTAAAATGGGAGATAAGGAACTTAATATTTAAATATTTTTTAGTTTGTTAATGGAACATAAAAATAGTCCAGTCCTGTCTTTTTAGACAACCTCTAAACGTAAAATAGACCAGACGTCAACAGGGTGTCATAAATGACAAGTGACTTGGCGTTTTCTTAAAAAAATTTGACTTTATATAGAAATGAAGAAATATAGTCCCGATGGACGAACCCTATTTAAGAGGGGAAATAAACTGAATCTAGCCCTTAAAACGCTTTTTACAAATCATTACTATTATCGTAACAAAATATTTTTCTGTTTGATTTTCTTTTATTGAAGAATTTATGATTGCGGTAATATTGTAGTGACCACGACATTTGCTTACTTTAAAAGTAAAAATTTAAACCAGTAGATGCAAATACTAAGTATTATTCAAGAAATTAGACATCAAGAATTTTTAGAAAAATAATAAAAAAAACATTTATTCAATTTAATTCTCAAACAAAAAATAAATCAACCAAAAGAAATTATTTATCTCAGTGTAGAAACTAAGTATTTCTAAAAAAAATCTAAACGAAATCTCCGAGGCACGCATCCTTCCAAAAGAAATTGCCACCACCTTAAGTTTTGCATACGTGTAACACCCCAGAAACAAAAGACTCGGAAATAGGTCATATTAGGGTGCTCCCCCTATTATTTCTTAGCGTCGCGTAACAAGAAATGACCACACGTCATCTTAAGAATGGGGTTAACACCTGCAAACTCCTGCTAGGGTAAAAATTTTCCCCCTGCATGATTAACGAGATTGATGGGTCCCCCTATCGTAAATTATTGCAACTTGACATTTTTATATCTGTTTGTAACCTCAATACGTCGGAGCAAGGGATTATGACCCTTAATTAGCTATAAATAACCTTTTTTTCATGTATCGTTTCTCGGAAAATCAAGACAGTTAAATGTCACGTTCGCTGAATAGGGTTGAATTGAAGGGGAAATAAAAGGTCACCGCGTTATTTGGGCTAGATTAAGAGGGGTGATTTTGAATATAAAGGCTGAACAACGCCTTGGGTCAGGCAGTCTATAAGAAGTCTATAAAAAGTGAAGTACGTGAAAAAGTGAAATTACGTCAGTTCGGAGTCCAAGTTAAAAAGTTAGTTCTGTTAGTGAAATCTGAGGGTGGGACCTCGGCCCACCTTCCAGCCGAAAGTTTTATAAGTTATATTATATCGGGTTTTTAGTCGGAAAACGGAAGTTTTGGAGACGACCGAAAAGCGTATTTTGTAATTTAAATGCGAACAAAAATATGAATTTTATTAATAAATAAAATTGAGTGTTTATTATGGACAAAAGTAACAGAAAAACTTAGAAAACAATTATCAGTTCTCAGTGACAATGGATAGTTACCGTACATACGTGCCAGCTCGCAGTTAAGGTTAACAGTATACCCTTCGGGCGTGAAAGACACTTCGGTCTGTAATCGCGGGTTTCAGCCGCTCGAAACTCTCGAATACGAGGTGCGCGCGGAAAGTATTATCGCTTTCCTATAAAGACATGAATTATGTAGTAGCAAAAATATGTGTTGTGAGCCAAAAGTAATATTTATTGGAAAATTATACAGGATTGTGAAAAAGTGTCAATTTTGCTCCCTTTTCGAAATTTTCAAATTTTACAACTTTACTGAATAAACTCATGGAAAATAAGTTATCCTGTGTTTATTTTGCTACTTATGGCTCTTATAAATGCATATTGACTGTGACGCACCGTATTCTTCCCGAACCCCCACTGGAGTAGAACTTGTAGCCTCCACCTCGTAGCTAGGCCAACCGATTAAGAGAATAATGAAAGAGGAAACGGGGTGGGCGCTATAATATATAAAAAAATCTTTTAATAAATACCTTATTATATTAATATTGTGATTAAATAGGTCTATCAGAAAATAGCCCCAGAAACATTATAGGTCCAAGTGCTAAAATTATTAAAAGAATTGGACTTGATAGTGTCAAAAAATGTATATTTAAAAAAACACGTTTTATCATAAATAGGAATTGTGGAAATTGCGAGAAATAAAACTACACTTATACCATATAAATTTAAAAATACTTTTAGTGATGTACTCCATGTAAAGGGTGTAAAGGGGATATAGTAATGATACACCAGAGTGATCTTTAAGAATTGAATTTATTCTCTTTTAAATTGTTTGTGAAGGCATGGATTTGCAAGTCTCTAAAAACATTGTTTATTTTATCTTAATACCTGTTTGTTGGGTATTTCTAGTTCAGGTTAACTTAGAGATAACTATACTAAGTTAACCAACCACACCCCACCACACTTTCATTTTAAATCACTATCATAATGTATTGGTGGTATAAAAATATTTCTGAAAATATGGTTTAATAGATTGTTTGATATTTGACAAAAATATTTTTTTAAATGCATTGGTTGCAAATTCATTATCCTAGCTTGAACTTCGTCATCGTAATCGGTTGAAAGAAAATGCTTACTGCATAATCGTTTGTGTTGAGGCGTCCAATTGTCTTTTCGGCAACATTTTCTAATCCAATCTTTCTAAATATTGGGGTTATTTGGAAATGTAAAAAAAATTATCTTTTTTCCATCTGGATCTGGCCTCTTGGAGTTATTTTTGCATGTAGCTATGCTACAAACATTGCCACCACCCATTATCTAAATAAATAATCACAGAATTCGTTTGAAACTAACGATTTAGCGTGAGAATCTAGTTTAATAAACTAACCTTAAAATACACAAAATTAAAACTTTGACCACTAAGGCCACCCAAACGAAATAGAAAAAGAAGAAGAAGAAAACTTTGATGAAAATTCAGTATTTTTAATAGTTTTTCCACTAAATGTTATTATCAGTTCAAAAACAAATATATTCACACTTTAGAATTTAACGTTAAACACACAAATAACACTGAAAACCGCTTTTTTGCGTTGTATCTAGCTTAAAACACATACAAATCAGATGTAAACAAATGTATTAGTTCCTCGTGATGACGCGGACACCCCGCTCATCGTCGCTTCCGCCACCATGTTACCAGACAACCTATCTATCTAAGGACCTTGGGTAGGTACTACATTTTTTGGAAGTAAACACAAACTGTCAATTTGACTTTGATTAACGCACTTCGGACCTCGCTCATCCCCCTAACCCCTAAGTTTTGGAAATCCGTTAAAACGCCCTTTTGTCGTGACCAGAGAAGTGCTTTCTTTGTCTTCACGTTTATCGAGAAGGACATATATGGTATTTCAAATTTTTATCTAATTCTTAAGATAAAGGAGACAATGAACTGTATATACTCTCTATCGTTAATTCACCGTTTACAGGCCAATTCATAAAACAGACCGCTTGCTGCAAGATAATCTAACCAATGTCGACATCTTGTGAGGATCTTGTGAATTAACTAACCTCAAATCATTTAGTTTTGGCCGCTGACATGGAGGTCACCACTGTCCGTTAGACCCCCTTCAAAAACGCCACCCACAACCCAGATCCTTCGAAGTGTTTAAAGGAAAGAACAAAAGAGTTAGTTCCTCTTTGATGCAAAGCAGCGTTGCCAGAACTGGTACAATTGTACGAATCTGGTACATTTCGAACGCATCTGTACAAAAGTACATTTACACCATTTTCTGGTACATTATCATCCTCGTGCCGCCCCCTATCATTTAATAGCTAAACCTCACAGAGAGGCAGTTGTGCAGTAAAGTTTTTAACATTTTATCCCCCTATCGCCATCTATATATTGAAGGCAAATCTCAAAAATTTAGCAGATCACGGCGGTATCTGACGGAACTGTAACTTGGAAATCTTCTTTGACAAAATATGGCGCAAATCCGAATCATATAGTTCGGGGAACTGTCAAAATTCTTCAAGTTTTTATTTGAGTAAAGTCCCTTAATTAATGCGTCAAGTTATTAGGGAATTATTGGAAGCGCTATAAGGTAAAGGCCTTATTATAGTCGTTCTTAAAATGACAGCTAAGCATGCGCACTAAAAAAAATTTAATATGGGAACCATAATAAAATACTGCCGTCCCCTATTTACGACTAGTTACCGTAAGTAAAATAACGTTTCCTTATTTCCCTTATGCGGCAAACCAAACCTCAAAAAACAGATGATTGCATTATAACCCGAAAATTGGTGAACTTTATGTTTTGTGTCGGTTAATTTTTTAAATACAATCACTTAACAAAGGTACCAAACAGAATTTACAACACAAAAATAAAAATAGACTTTTTAGGTTAAAAATAACGTTGTCGTAAAAAGGAAAACGTTCCAATAAATCTTTATTTTTTAGAGAAATAAGGTTAAGCCCTTATTAAAATAGGGTATTCCCTTATTAGCTGACGTAAAAATTATCTTTCCAATAATTCCCTATTAAGTTTGTATTTTAATTGATAGTGCTACAATGCATTAATACTATTATACACATACTATTACATTTTTTGCGTGACCGATCGTAATATTGACTCAAAATTACTAAATAAATAAATAAATTTTATTGATTCTCTAGAGAATTGTTGTGTTGTTAACTCCATTTACACCGATTTCTCAAAAGCCTTTGACAAAATAAATCATAAGATCCTTATTAACAAATTATCCAGATATGGCCTACAGGGTTCTCTTCTAAAGTGGCTAGAATCGTATCTCTCAAATAGAAAACAGCTGATAAAAATAAGTAATTATCTCTCAAAAACCATAATTGTTCCTTCAGGTGTACCACAGGGTGCTCATCTCGCCCCATTATTATTCAATATTTATATCAATGACATTGGTACTTGCTTTTTATACTCGAACCATGTAATATATGCAGATGATTTGAACATATATCGAAAGATTCAAGACATTAATGACGTATATAAGCTACAGGATGATGTTGATAGGTTTAGTAAGTGGTGTATAGAAAATAAACTAGTTTTAAATGTCAATAAATGTAAATGTATACAGTTTTCCAAGTCCCTTAATAACATTGCTGAACATATATATATTATTAATGATCAAAATATTGAGAATGTTAGGCTTATTCGTGATTTGGGAGTGTTATTTGATTCTAAACTATCATTCTCACATCATATTGAAAGTTGCCGTAATAAGGCACTTAAAATGCTTGGATTTGTAAAGAGACATACAAAAGACTTTAATAATTTGAATACAATAAAAATTCTCTACACCTCACTGATACGACCACACTTGGAAAACTGTACTAGTGTCTGGAGTCCATATTATCAAATTTATATTGACAAGCTCGAATCCGTTCAAAGAAATTTTTTTAGGTATATAGCATTTAAGAAACATATACTATTAGAAAACATAAATTATGTCAATTTAGCACAAGAGTTAGGACTAATTAGCATAAAAAAACGTCATGAACATAACGACATTATTTTGGCACACAAAATTATAAATGGTTCAATAAGTAGCCCAGAACTCTTGTCCTTGCTCCAATTATATGTACCTCCTAGGCAATTAAGAGAATCTAAAATGTTTGAATTAAGGCAGCACCGTACTGTGTATGGTAAAAATTCTCCAATTAATCGAATTATGAAAAATGGGAACAGGTTTAGGGGTGATTTATTTAATATAAATTTGGAACCATTAAAAAGGTTATTAAAAAATATTTACTACTAATTTAATAATAGATGTATTAGCTATTTAATAATGTTTAACTTTTGTATTTGTGTGAGTGCATAGGTTATTTTAGTTTAGACTAAGAACTTATTGTACGAATGGGCATGTCCCGTATATTGACAAATAAATAAATAAATAAATAAAAATATTAATATTACTGTTTTTGGTACGAGGTTAAAAAATAAGTAATTCTTGATGGCTGTACAAAATTTCAGTCCACCAGCACTTACAATCTTCCAAGCCTCATGTGCTTGCACTGACCGAGACAAAAGTCAGAGCGTCAACGAACACCGTCAGCTATTTATATCCTGGATATGATTTTCACTTCCGTTTTAGACGCAACTTTGGGGTCTGTCTGTTCATTCGAGATGATCTTTGCTGCCAACGGGAGGAGATACTGGAACCGAAAGACTTTGATGTAATGTGGTTTAAAATATCTCCACAAAAAATCACTAAGTTTATATGCTGCCTTTACCGTCCTCCAAGTGACATGCATTACAGGGCCCTCTTCTCATCACTAGCCAACACAATCGACTTCTTGCAAACCAATCATCCGAATGCCGAAGTTGCTATCTTTGGCGACTTTAACGTCCACAATGTCAACTGGCTTAAATACTCAAACACCAACGATGAGCAAGGCCGCGAGGCCGAATCTTTTGCGATCAGTTCTGGTCTAACTCAACTCGTAGAAGAACCAACGCGGGTTCCAGACCGAGCTGGGGATTTTGCTAGTCTTTTAGATCTCTTTTTAACTTCAAATCCAGACCTATATACGGTCACCGTACAACCACCATTGGGCTCTTCCGATCACAAACTTATTTCAACCCTAAGCGAGCTGCCAATTAGTTCTGAACAACCTCCTAAACCCCGTAAGATTTGGCACTATACATCAGCTAAGTGGGAAGACTTAAAGGACCATTTTCGCAACTTTCCCTGGCTAAGCGTATGCTTTTCTTCGGATGATCCATCTGTCTGTGCAAAGGAGATCTCCGACGTCATTCTAACTAGCATGGAGGCCTTTATTCCTTTCTCTAAAAAGCGTCCTTCCAACGGCAAGCCCTGGTTTAGCAAGAACTGCGAGCGTGCTGTCAGATCTAAAAACCTGGCTTACCGACAGTGGCGTAAAAACCCTACTCCTGAAAATCGCGCCATCTTTGTTACCACCCGAAACCAATGTAAGCAAATGATAGATCAAAGCAAAGAAGCTCATAACGAGAGAATCAAAAACAAACTTCTTGCCAGTCCTAACGGATCAAGGTCCTTTTGGTCAGTCGCTAAGGCCGTCAGCCAAAACTTTACAAAGTCAACTATTCCACCTCTAACACGTTCAGACGGCACAATAGCAACCACAGCCGGGGATAAAGCAAACCTACTTGCTGAATTGTTTTCCTCGCATTCCACTGTAGACTTCCAGGGAAAATCACCACCCAACATTCCCTCAGTTCAATCGCAAATGTCTGAAATCGTGTTCCGTCAGCGTCTTGTCAAACGGATTCTTAAAGGACTCGACGTCAATAAAGCTTCTGGTCCAGACGAAATTCCTATCATTGTTCTCAAGACATGCGCCGATGAACTTACACCAGTATTTTGTAGACTTTTCAACTTATCCTACAAAAAAGGAATATTTCCATCCTGCTGGAAGTCGGCGCGTGTCCAGCCCATTCCAAAGAAAGGTAAAAAGACCCTGCCAAGCAACTACCGACCCGTCGCATTGCTTTCAGTAATTTCCAAAGTAATGGAGAAAGCTATTAACCAACAACTCCTAAAGTATCTGGAAGGGCTTAACATTATCAGCGACCATCAATACGGTTTTCGAAAGTCCAGATCAACAGGTGACCTTCTGGCATGTCACCCATCTTTGGAGCAACACCATCGAACATCATGGAGAATCCCGGGCTGTTGCACTGGACATCTCTAGGGCTTTTGATCGTGTTTGGCACGATGGGCTTCTAAGTAAATTGCGATCCTACGGTATGCCTAATGGATTTTGTTTATGGTTAACCAGCTTCCTTAAGAACCGTTCTCTGCAAGTGGCGATTGACGGGTTTCTCTCAGACACCTTCACCATCAATGCCGGTGTTCCTCAAGGGTCCATATTGTCGCCTACCCTCTTTTTACTGTATATTAACGACCTTCTAGTGAAAACCCAAAATCCAATTTATAGCTTTGCTGATGACAGCACACTTGTCTCATCTTTTACCTTGACTCCCCAAACATCCGCTGCCGACGCACATCTTCGCAGGCAGCATGAAGTATTACGCCTCAACAATGACCTGGAAGAAATTTTGGCTTGGGGTGACAGTAACCAAGTCGAATTTAATGCTAAGAAAACACAGGCAGCAGTCTTCTCCAAAAAGGTTAACATTGCAGAACCGGATATAGTCATGGCAGGACACGCAATTCCCCTGGCACCGTCTATTAATTTGCTGGGGGTCAATCTGGGAGGTAATATGTCTTGGCATGATCACGTTGCCGCAATTGCCAGGGCAGCTGCACAGAAACTTGGTGTACTTTTCCGCACCAAAAGGTTGTACACACCTCATCAACTTTTGACACTCTACAAAGCCCAGATTCGACCATCATTAGAATATTGCTCTCATGTCTGGAGCTCTGCACCCAAGCACACCCTTCGGCTACTGGATTCCATTCAAAGGAGAGCCGTTCGTCTGATCGGCGACCCCGAGCTGACCAAGACCCTCGATAGCCTGGAGCATCGAAGACAGGTTGGTGATTTGGCTCTCTTTTACAGATATTTCCATGGCAGGTGTTCGACTGACATTGCCGACTTGATTCCACCTAGAGCAATGCAAAACAGAAATACACGGCGAACCGCTGCCGCTCATCCATATGTTGTTCAGCTTAGTACTCCTCGAACTTCATTGTTCAAGAATTCTTTCATCTGGAGAACGTCATCATTGTGGAATGAACTTCCTGAGGTCGTGTTTCCCAATGAATACAATCTTCAACGTTTCAAGACCAACGTTAATCGCTTTTTTCGCACTCGCACCGCTCCCAGAGCGCCTTAAAGGATTTTTCCTACAGTGCAGGTGTTTTATCATAAAAAAAAAAAAAAAAAAGTTCAAAATCTGGTACATTTTATGTTTGTGATTAAATTTGTACTATTTCTTGATACCCTCTGGCAACACTGATGCAAAGCAAAAGGATGTAAGCGGGTGATTCTACAGAAACAGGCAAAAGGAAGATTATAATACTGCCCTCCTAAGAATAAACGCCGTATGTTCAACAATTTTGAATATCGAGTTATTGATGCCAAAAATTTTATTTTGCTTTAACTTAGTTGTCTGCCACACATGAACGCTAGAACTATTCAAAACTGTCTAATTCGTGCCAAATATGAATGCGGTATCTAAGCTCTACCAGTAATAAACGCGGAAGAAATACTATCTGCTTGCGACCTTACCTCGTTTAGTCGTTTATCTTAAGTACGTGTATTATGCCGCTTTACTCTATGGCTATCGGCGAAGCGCGACGTCACTTTCTTGCTGGATTAGACTCACTTTTTATTTTTCGTCAAATTAGATGCAATTGAAACTTGGTTGGCTCAATATATTATAATATTGTAGTTCAGTTGTCTTTTTTAGTGTTCGTTGTCTATATTATTTGTTAAAATTAGGCAACGAGGCATGTGAAATGTGCGAGGAACGAGCAAGCTAAACTACATGAGCAAACAAATGATAATTTTCAAGAAGATTGTGAAATATGTGTCAAATGAAAAAGGCATATCGAACATGCGGAAAATTTCAGAAAACTGCATTGACAACAAGCTCAATCCAGGTTTAGTGCAGGTAGTGTCTGTGTTTCTGTAGATCTGCAAAAAATTAGAATGCTTCCTAGAATCGACTCATTCAAAAGAATTATATTTGTGCAAAGATTAACCACATATCACGAAAGCTTCGTTACACTAGGAAAAACTCGAAGTTACCACTGTTCGCAGTCATTTGAAACGAATCTATCAGTGGGTGCAATAAGGAAGACATAATAATCAATGTTATGCCTTCTTATTAAGTCAAAGGGATGCAAATCTTATTAACTTTTGGCTGGATACTTGTGCCAGCCAAAATAAAAACTAGTGCTTTTTGACATTTTTAGTAAGAATGGTCAATTAATATCCACAAGCCGCTACTGCCCTATAGGAGGTAAATTAGCCAGCTTATTATTTGCATAAGCAAAGGTTTAAAACAGTAAAATAAAAAACACACACATAGAGAAGATGTGACAGATGCTCTTATTGGTTTATTTCACAACAGAATCTTCTTAATACCTAACCTTATAATTATTTTCTTAGATATTTTTATATAATATATTATGTATTAATACATTATTTAGTTGAAGGACAAGGTATGTAGGTATAATTACAAATGTTTGACATATTTGTTTTCCTTAAATTTATATTTTAGGTTTCTTAATTTAAATGGTAAATATATTAAAACTTCTTAATTTTAATAAAAAAATGGAGAAAAAAAAAATAGAAACTTTAAACCTTATATAATTAATGAAACCCGAAAATAACATTAAAGTATGCAACAAACAATAATTTGAGACTCTTGGTTGCGTGTTATTAAAATATATTGTTTCATATAGAATGATTATGAAAGAAAAATACTGTGTTTTTCTTCATAATAATTATATTATGGATTTTCATGAAGTTACGGTCGCAACCATTAAACTATACAGGGTTCTACAAATTCGTTAAATTGCGGCAAAGTTGCGTATTTTGAAGCTTGATAATTTAGTGTAAGATATAAATATTCCAAATACTTTCGGAGATATCCGGAAAAAAAAAAATTTTCAGTTTTGGTTTTTAATTTTTCGCAATTATTTTGAACTTGGGAATAAAACAAAAAACGCTCTTTCATAGTCGTTTTTTATATTTTACAAGATGGTGTTATTACTTGTCAAATTCGACGTTTCCTTCTTTAGATACCACCTTCAAGCCAATTTTTTCAAATACGGACATGGAATTTTAAATACAGTGTTAGGGACTTTTAAGCTTTATAAATATAATACAATTTAAATGTTTTTAAAATGTTAACGTTTTGTCCTCTAATTACACATTTTTCAAATATTCTTTTTATATCATTACGGCCCTGAAAATATATCGCTAAACTAAAAAAAATATTTCTGATTTGAAGAACCCGTCCATTTTTACTCCTGACATTTTATATTTTTTAGGAAAAAAGACCCAAAGTCTTGGCTTTAAATATTTTTGTTACATGTTTCGCCTAAAATTAGCATCATCAGACCTTATAAACAGTAAAAAAAATTGATATTGTTTTTGAAACGAACATAAGCGCATCACAGTAACATAACTATAGACTAACGGTCCATCAGTAACCTTTTTTTTCACCCGGGAGCATAATATTGTTTTCTGTTTTACAGTATTTCGGTCTAGGTCTATTGAAAAAACTATAGGACTTAAGATAAAATACTAATAAAATATAGAATTACGTCTCATGCCTTAAAAACCTACTTACTCCCTTACGATAATTCTTTTTGAAATAATAAACGGCCTAAACAGAGTAACTTTCTGTAATATAATTTTATTTAAGTAATATTAGAAATAATTGCGAGGGCCGTAATAGTAAAGAAAGGATAATTTTAAATATTAATAACGTGTTATTTGATGACAAAACGGTAAAATTTTAAAAATTTTAATAAATTTCTAAAGCTTAGAAATCCCTAAAACTGTTTTTAAAATTCCACGTTCGTATTAAAAAAAATTGATGTGAAGTTGGTATCTGAAAAACGAAACGTCGAATTTTAAAACTAATAACACAAACAAACTAATAAGATCATAAAAAAAAGGCTACAAGAAAGTGTTTTTTGTTTTTTTTTCCAAGTCGAAAATGAAGACACAAAAATTTTTTAACCAAAACTAAAATTTTGGTTTTTTTCGGATATCTTCGAAAGTATTCGCAAAATTTTCAATTTTCTTTTACGAAATTATTAAGTTCTAAAATTGCCTCAATTTAACCATCTTCATGCCCTTGCACGCACAAGAATTTGTAGAACTTTGTATGCGTCAAAGTAAAATAACTCCTTTGAAGTTGGCGGTGCGGCGACAATATTTTAAAAAATCTACTTCTGACTTTTATGAATTATCAACTAAAAAGCAGTTATATTTTATTTTTTCGATCTTATCTACAACTGAAATATTTTCAATTAGACAATTCGTAAATAAAAAGTTAGTTCAAGATAAACTAAAACTGGATAGTAAGAATAACATAAAGCGAAATCACAATCGAGTAATTTTTAGACATAAAACATACCGGGTGAACTTATATCAATAGGGACAGAAAAAGACGTGAGAATTCTAAAACTGCATTTATTTGCTTTATAAGTAAGTACCGATTTAAACTCCACACGGTTATTGACACATTTCTTCTAGACCTAAAATACACCACATATAATGAGATCAAATAATAAAATACACTCACAGAGTCACGGTCTCATAAAAAATTAATGAGACCGTGACATAGACACAAAAAGTCACGGTCTCTTAAGACTTTTATAAGAATGTGACTTTGTGTGTACGGTCTCATACATTTTTTATTGAAACCGTTACTTTGTGTATGTATTTTATTACTTATTGTACTTACTTAAATCAGAGGTCTTTTAAAGAAAATGAACAGCTTTGAAAGTATAAAGGTCTTAAAAAAATTATTATAACTTTTACAAAAATTATAAGAAAAGTTTGGTTAGGGCAATATCAAAATGTTAGGTTTAAAGATAGCAATATATACTAGGTAATAAAGCTTTTATACAGGGTCGCTGATATGTATGAAAACAGTCGATAATTTCACAAAGTAAGTGAAGCTATGGCAAAAAATGTTACCGAAAGAAAAAACTAAGGCTTTTAAAAAGACAACGACAACAACACAGCTAGATGTCGCTCCGTGCAAAATCTTACCGGTATGTCCCACCAAATACTGCTTAAGCAGTTTTGAGTTGCTCCTTTCTTTCGTCGGATCCTAGCTCTACTGATGAGCCATGATATGGCGAAACGCGTCTAGGGATGGATGTGACAAAATGAAGGGAAAATCTTTATTTGTTTGAGAATTTTAGAAAAAGGTAAGTATGATTAATATACTTAGAATGTTTTACTTATTTAAAATGAAGCAACTTGATTTGCCTTGATTTCTTCAGCCATCCTCTGCCTGATAAATGTCGTTTCTTCTTCGTAATAGATTTTTAAAAGCCCTTAAACTTTTGTGTGTAACATTCTTACTTTAAAAAGTTCACAGCTTCCATACTTATATATCAGCCACGCACCCTCTGTACTATATCACTAAAAGGGTAACTTATTTGTATTATTTTTAACGGTATCCTTAATAATTTCTTTTTAACGACCTGTGTTTATGTGTGTTTGTCTGTAACACAAAATACTTCTAATAGATCTTTTATTTTGGTTAATTTAAAAATGCCATTTAAGCTTGTCGATCAGACTGCCACTTTAATAAGGATAATTTGAAATTGCTAGCACAACATCCAACTGCCCAGCTACCACCTCCCACACGTTCGCCACTGTTCTATTTGATTGGTATTTTCATTAAAGGCAAAATAATTAAATTTGTCTTAACTTTATTTTACGTTAAGTTTTAAATTAAAAAGGGAAATGGCAGGAATTTTTCCTCCCTATACTGAGGTTATATGGAAATTACGTATTATATTTAAACCCGTAAATCTTTATATAAAAACACGTTGCAGAAAAATATATTTAAATGTCTCTTTATTATAATTAGTGAGAAAATTCACTATTTGTGTTTTAAAATTTATGGGCCGCCGCTACTGTCCTAAAAATATTTTGTCGGCGGCTGGATTTGTAAGTATTCTTTCCAGTGCAGGTTTCCAACTTTACAGTGTTTCTCTAAGACAACTAAGAGTCACTCCTTTAAATAAAATAAGTTTTTTTCTATGAAACTAGGTATATCATAAAAATATAAAGCAAATAAATACAATTTTCAAAATCTTGCCACTAAATTATAATGTTTACCCGGTATAGGTTGGGGAACGATATACAGATGTATTTTATTTAGGTACGTACAATAATTTTTACAATAATCGTACAGTTAGTTGTTTATTTAAATTATCAGGTATGTTTATTCCACAGTTATATTCAGTTGAAAACAAACAAGAGAGGAAGAGATAAGAGTAAAGTTTATTTTATTCAGCTGCAATGCTTCGTTTGCCCCAGAGGCCTTTTAGATTATTCCATGCTGGCTCACGTTTACCCCATGATCCTGCAAAAAAAAAGATAAATTAGTAGATATCATAAAAAAACAATTTAAAAAATCTGGATAAGATGTAACAATGGGTATCTCGGAATGGAATGAGTATTAATGCAACTAAAAGTCAATAAATTACATTCGGAAGGTATCTCATGACTATGTGTCTTAAAGCCTTCCGGGGTTGTTAAGTATCTGGGAGTTTTTCTTCCTTCCAATTTGAGTTGGGAGTACCATGTGAATATGACGGTCGCTCATGCGTACCACTCTCTTAATTTCGTAATGAGAAACTTAAAGAATGCAAGGCCAAAGGCAATAATAAAAGCATACTTGACTCTGATAAGACCCCTCCTGGAATACTGTTGTATTGTTAGGCACTCATGGCAAGTTAGCTTTGTTGCCGAGGTTGAACGAGTGCAAAGGAGGGCTGCTAGGTGGGTCCTTTTTAAATTTTGGTAGGGACTTAAGTCCGATTCAGGCAACAGCGGCCTTGGGCTGGAACTCTCTTTTAAAACGCAGAGAATACTTTATAGAGATCGCCATGTATAAATTTTATAAAGGAAATTCAGCGTATGTTGAGATCAAAAACTCCCTTCAACCACCATCATATACAAGCAAAAATGATCCTCACTTTAAAATGAGGATGCCTAAATGTAGGACAAATATTGGTCTTAAAGCGCTTGTTGGGGTCGGTGTCAGAATTTGGAATGCCTTCCCTTCAGGGCATGCCCTTCTTAGTCCGTTTTAAAAAAATGATAGAAGTGTGATATAATTATTATATTATTAGTATTATTGTTACTATTTACCAAGATATATCAGCGCATTGTATATTTTAAAATACTTATTGTATTGTATATTCTGAAGTATTTTATTAAGTTTGTAAACCACAAGTCTTGTGACTGCTGCTGTGATTTATTATATAAATAAATAAAGTATAGACACTTGCAGGCTTCGTTTAAATAATATATTTATTGTCAGATTTAATGCGATATTTAATACCTACATAAAATGATTTACGGATAAAAGTTCTATATGAAGAACTATCCTAAAAACAAACAGATGGAAGTAGGTATAGTCGCCTATACCATACTATATAATAGAGTGGGCCGAATATCCTTTTTAGGGTAGTGAAAAAAAGCTGTTTTAGCGTTGTAAAAACTCATACTGGGCGCTGTAAAAAAAATAGAGCCGCCCCCCTCTCTCTTTATAGGGATGAATTTTTAAAAATAACAAAACATACTATGGACGGGTAGCTACCTAATTGAGCTAAGTACTCTCTATAATACAGTTTAAAAAACTGGACATCATACTTTAAATTTTAGCTGCGCCCCTTTAGCATTAGCGCTGCTTGGAGTGTACCTTTGTCAAAGCAATGCAACAGAAAATAGAGATGCGATAGTGCAACTTGTTTACTTGTTCACTCTTAACGTCTCCTTTGCCTTTACAGTCTTTAATCTTAGCAAGTTGCCATAGGCGTAGTTAGACGGTCAACACTGGGGGTGCTGAAGTCCTAAAAAAAAAAAACAGAACAGAACCTACCCACAAATCCACATTGCATTAAACAAAATCAGTATTTGTTAATTGAAATACCTAAAATTAGCCTATGGTCTATTTATTGTAAATGTACATTTTTTCGGGGGTGCTAATTTAGATTTCGGGGGTGCTTAGCACCCCCAAGTACCCCCCTAACTATGCCCATGCAAGTTGCAGCTGCAAATGCTCCAGTTTTCAAAATTGTAAGTACCCAAAAAAATAAAAGGTGCCTGAAATTTAACGACCATTTCTTATCGATCAAAGAAACGACTGAAAAATGATGAATAAACCGATTGATCTATTATTAAATCTAAACAAAAAATTCAAGTAAAGTTTCTGTTTCTGACTTACGAGATCGGCATTTCTTCTGACAGCGACGTAGACTTTGAACTCCCTCATTCTTTACAACCAATTACGACCTAAATTTGAGACAGTTTCATTACACCGGGTTTTAATCACACAGTAAATCATGTAAAAACCATATCCATAATCGGAAGTTTAGCGAAGCCTCAAAATAAATACCTTAAGGTTAGGCGAACCAATGCTAAAACAATGGTGCATACGACTGATCTATTTTTAAATTGCCCGTCATAAACATATGTAAATTGTTACATGCTCTCTCGTGACTGCCGTCACGTAACCATAGCAACGGTGAAAAGTCACTTGGACTATAGGTCTTCATCTTCACTTGCTGCTCTGAACTCACGGACCGAGGGTACTGCACGGACATGGTCGGCTGGAGCGCGCCAAAATGCACGAGTGTTTATAATTATTGTCCATCGAAGTTAACCGTAGCCCTATTATGCATAGCTACGTTCGGATTAAATTAATATTATTAATTCGAACATAATAATTTTTTAAAGGCTAAAATTGTAGCTGTATTGGTACATTAATATTTTTAATATTATCGAAAAAATTTCCTCCTTGTTTTATTTTCTTTTACTTCACCCAACGAGCTGCCACTGACCTATAAATTACATGTGACAATGACAACAATCAATGCCGATGTCCGCAGCATCACCTGTTGAATTCTAATGAAAAACCAACCGCAATCCTTCAAATAAGTTAAGATCGAGTTGTCCAAAATTGTTCAAACTCCGTATGTGCACTCACCATACAGAGACCATAAAAAAGTCTCCCTACAACCCCGCTCTAAAGTCGACATATTTGAACACTATAAAACTTGCCTGGGATTTTTTGTTTCCAACCACGATGCACCACCTGGTATGTTATTTTTTCGAACATTTTTGAGCAATAAAAAAAATTAGGAAATGGTCTCTATATTATGCCACTACATGTAAAAGTTATTTGAAGTTTATTAATTACTGCTTAAAATATCTTTACAAACCCAACATAATTAAGTTTTCCTCCTTATTTTAAAAATGTTACTCGATAAAAGTAATACCACTCCCGTCTCATTTCTATACCATTTTTCATTAATTCTCTAATTTATTCGAATTGTAATGCTCGAGGCGATCATGGTATAGAAAGGGATAGAAAACGAATAAAAAATCCACTCTCAAGTTTCCCCAGGTAAATTAACAAAAAAAAAAACTAAAATTAGTGTTTAAAAAGTAAAATTGATTTCGGTACGAATGACAGGCGAAGGGGAGACAGCTCAAAACGAAAGATTCATGAATGAGTTAAAATGTGTGCGGAAAATTGGAAAGTAATAAAACGTTTGCCGTTAAGTTAAGCAGCAATAATTTTCGATAACGAAAATCTGTGGAAAATCGGGAATAAATTAAAGGGATTTTGATTAGACATGGATTTTAATTAAATTTACCTGTTTCTTTGCTGCTCTTACAAATTCCTCCTCTCCTTGAAATTTAACGTTGTTTTCAACCACAGCCATAAAACAAAGATACACAAAAGTTTTAAATACCTAGCTATCTGTGCTACAATCCTACAAATCGACTGTCTACTTGCACAAAGAATTTTAATAATAATAAATTAACTAACCAGCAAGTTTGACTGTGACCTACATGACATTGGCAGAAATAATAATAACATTTTCCGAAAATCCGGAAATATTGATAACATTTCTGAAAGAAAAAGTCAATATTTTCTTACACTTAGTCATTGCTAGGCAACGGAAAATAACTGATAGGAAATATTTACTATTGTACTGTAAGGAAATATTATTTCTGTAAGGCTACTTGTAAAATAAAATGTGTTAAGCTTGACAATTAAATATTACTGTACATAGTTAACACCTAATATTTATTTTAAAATTTTAACAAGTTGATTGTAATAAGATAATGTTCTTTTAATAATTTTCGATTAACGGAAAAATAGTATGTATATCTCGTAGAAAAAGCCACATTCCCGGACTCTGTATTGTCAGTCTCGGCTTGCGCCTCGACATACAATCTTTACGGTCGTCCGGGAATGTTCAGCTTTTCCTACTAGGTATACAATGTACTATTGTTGGTTTTAAATACAATTTTAAGACTTTTTAACTGTTTATAAGGTTTAGTTTTAATTTAATCTTCCGTGCAATTTGTAAATTGTCTTCACTTGTTTAGGTCTGACAAAAATAAACAGGCCGTAAAAATTTTGAGGCCGAGACTTTGTGTCTTTTTCTGACAAAATATCAGGTATCTTTGAGTAAAAATGGACGAATTCTTCGAACTATAGAAATAATGCAACTTTGATCTGGCATGCATAAAAATCTATGCTCATATGATATTAACCGTTTATCTTTAAATAAAAAGACTAAAAGGAGCAATCTTTAAATTAAACAATGTTCAGAGGTGTTCAATTTTTACAGATTAAATCTAGTCGTTTATGACATAAACACAAAAAAGCACATTTACCGTATAAAGATGCCAAAATAAATGTCAACTTACTTAACTTGTCAACAAACACCCTAAAGTCCGTATTATTTTGTTAAGACAATTATTGTTTCCATAGAAATTATCTTGCTGGTAAAGTTACCAGGACATTTATAATATGGGCCTAAAAGAGATATCTCAAATTCACTACTCGGACGTCAGTTCCATGGTAACCATAGAAATAGTATTTGAGATCCATATATACCTTAGCTGTCGTGCGGTCAATATACTTAGGGAAATAGTACAGCACATAATTTGCCATTGGTACTGGATCGAAAATGGCAACAAATACTCGGGTAACCAAAACTATAATCAGAGGATTTGCTGACCCTTTTTCCAGTTGACCTACACAAGCTAGTGGAAGAAACTGGCCAATTACTAAGTGAGTACAATAAACACAAGAACGGTAAAATTGGCCTGGGAAGGAGCACCAATAGGTCGAAGAACCTTGGGGCGCCTACGAATGAGGTGGCGCGATAACATCAAAGCGGACCTAAGGACCATTGGAATAGATTAATACCCAATAGCGATGGAAGATCGGAAACAGTGGAGGCGAATAGTACAGTCGGCCAAGACCCACCCCGAGTTGTAGAGACATGGCGTAAGTAGGAAGTAAGTACAATAATCCAACTAGAGTGATCATAGTGGGCCAAAAATGGCTGAAGAGCATCCGATACATGGAACTCCTTCCTTTCAATGTTCATATTCAAAGCTCTTAAAACAATTTTGCAAGAATAAAAAATAATTTCCAAACAAACCTCTAAATTTTTCCCATTTATTGCTCCTCTTGCCCCATCCATCGGTAAATTTGTTCCAGTTTCTTTTATCTACATCGTGTGTGTTATATTCTCTTTCTGGATAATAATCTATGTTATTGTCATTATCATTTTCTTCCAGAGCTGCCACTAATTGACGAATGACCATGTCTTCTTCGGAGGGAATAAACCTTTTGCCCCAACCACCCTAAAATTTGAAAAAGCAAAGTTAGAGGCAATTTTTTTTAATAGAAGTTTATCGGTGTTGGAAACATTATTCTCCCCTTTCTTTCTCTACGCCTTTAAACTTACTTGATTTAATTTTTTTTTGACATATCTAAATTATAATTACAAAATTTATTTACCAAAAGTCTTGGTTAACTAGCGAGCCAGGTATTTTTAGTCACCCAACCGACACGCTGTGCGATGAATACAAATGTTAATCGATAGCATGTACCTTGAAGGTGTATTACACTTTAAAAATTCTCTAAATTCTAAAACATTGCAATAGTGAACGGCAATATCACCGGACTTGATTATTGACATATTTGAGAGATGTTCTATATTAGTAAGACCTCATAGACGACACGGCAGATCTAGTCAACAAAATGTTGTCAGTTTGCGTTCAAATTTATGCACCTTGTACTTTTCCAGGAGAATCCTTTTACCCTCTACAACCAGAAATTGTTGAGAAAAATCGACGCGTGCATGAGGCAGTTTAAACAATTTGTAGAATTTATTATTGTGTGATCATTTCAGTATCCGATTTAACTTAACTTTATCATTAAATATATTAAAACTTACTTGTAATCGTTGCCATGCTCTTTTATCAAACATAGGAGGAACGGAATTAGATTCTTCGTCTGGGTCTGACTCCCGCTTGCCCCATCCTGGATGCAAATTGCTCCACGCCCTCTTACCCCACATGGGTAGGTCAGTCTTCCATCCTCGTTTGTAGTATTCGTTATCTAACTGAAAATTTCAAAAATATGTTAGATACATTTGTATAAATCTTCTTACACGCTCACCATGCCAAAACTGATGATTTTTTTTAGGATAAATGTAAGTTTTGGGCGTAGAATACGAAAGTTTTCAGATATTTCTTCTTAAAGTACCATCTTGATACGGCATGGCAGCTCAATAGTAGAGCTGTTGCATTGAGCCCCAGGTAACCCGGGTTCGATCCCCTGACAGTTGTATCTACGCTTATCTAATAAAAAAAATTAACCCAAGATTTCAGAGGTAAAAATGCAGTATGACATTGGTTGACTCTTGAATACGACCTATTGTGGACGAATAGTCCTACATTTAAGGGACTGACGGATAAATCAGTGCATACGCGTGGTTCGGATCCCACGTAAAAAATCTGTAGGTCTCGTCTGGCTGACATTACCCAGACGTTAAATAAAAAGGATACAATAAGCCATTTGGCTGCAAAACCAAGCCCAACTAAGCCGTCTTGTAGAGGCTAGGTTTCGGATGCATATATTCCTATGTTTTCTTTTGTAATGCAATTTGAAAAAAACAACGAATAAAGAGAGCAGTACTCTACATTGCTTGGTCTGTTCTGTCCCATTTTTCCTTTTTAGAGCTATTTTAAATCAAAATATAACCAAATGCAAAGCTGAATACTAAAGGCGGCTTGAGTATGGGAGGGCGCAAATTTAGGTATGCAAACTTGAGTGCCTGCTGATATTTTTCTAATTTTTGAGAAAATGTCTAAAATACAGGACATAAAAATTTATATCAACAACATTAGCTAAGAAAATTGATCACGATATAATTCATGTTTCTTACCAGCACCATTATTAAATTATATTATAAACATTGAGTTCTCTTGACCCGACTTTTGGCTAATGTTTAGTAATTTTTGAAAACTTTTTACATTTCGACTCACAGATACATAGATATTGAGGAGTGTGAGAAAGTTTTGTTCATTACAAAAAAAATAATTTTAAGTTTTTTTAACAAATATATCTGGTGTAGTTCCAATATGTACATTTTAATTAGTATTTTAAACTGGAAAATCTAGCTATATCATCCTGAAGACCTAATATAAGTTGAAACTTAGATAATTAAATTATTTGATATTCTAAGTAATTTATTGACCATTATCCAACCAATCTAAAGTTAAATGTGGTCACTTCCTCTGCAGGGTGTGAATCAGCCATGCACCAAATAAAAAAAGTAATTTAAAATCTGGTGATTTCGGAAAAATTATATTATCTCTGTTGTATGAAAAAATACATAAAAGTGATTAATATTGGCCAAATTTAAAACCCATGTTTTTTTTAAGTTCGCTTTAAAGTTTTATTGAACATTGTCCTCGACAAGCAGAATAAATACTACATTTTTTTATTCGTGTATATTAAAGAATGTCTATTTTTTTGTAAATATTATACTATTTCAATACGTATGTTATTATAAATTACATAAGTGGACAATCCCGATCGTTAGTTCTTTAGCAAATACCCTTTAACAAACTGTGATATATATTGACAATATTAGGATAAACTAGGAATCAAATGGTTGTTTAATGACTACAGTAGAATAGTTAGGTTATTTGAATGGTATAAATAATCTATTTCAAAATAACATTTATTATCATAATATTTATAGATATGATCTATCATTGTTAACTGTTGCACCATTGGATGGTGTTTAGTCTTCCATCTTCTGAATGTTTTTGCTATAAATTTGTAATAAATCTATGTGTAGGTTTATATAGGTTAAAACGATACAATTAATTTTTGACATATTTGTTCTACGGCCTACATAAATTTGTAATTTAGTTCCTTCTTAATATTTACAAATATGATTTATTACAGTTAATTTTCTGCACCATTTTGTGGTACATGACCAGCCGTTCGTTAAATGAAAATGTTGCACTGTTGCTGAATCCGTGAAAATTTTATTATTTTGTGTAATTTTCTGTTTTTTAAAATCTGCTCTTTCGATAAAAGACTACATGCGACATGAAATAAAATACTAAATTATTTAGAGCGATTTAAAGTTGATACTTCGTTTTTAACTGTGTATAAAAGTCATTAAAATAAATACAATTTTTAATAACTTTTTCAAAACACTTAAAAATAAGATACATTATGTTGCTAATACGGACAATATAAAGAACTTACATAAAAATTGAATTTTAAAAATAATATCCTTAAACGTAAGCTTATATCAACAAAAGACCCACAATTCACAATTTTTTTAAAAATCTTTTGGATTAAATATAAGCGATTGAAGTTTGTTTGACGTCAAACTGTGCTACGATACAGTATTTACAATGGTTCTTTACTCATGCGTCATTCTTCTACGATTAAGCGACAACATGTTTTACAGCTTCCCATCTTTATTTATAACAATAATAAATGTGAATAAAAACATAACCAGCACTATACTATGACGCAATACATCGTTGCCAAAAAAATCGTAAGAAAGAGTTGCGCAAATTGATTTGATTATTTAATTTGATTGTTTTTTGAAGTTTATCCATTGACTTCCAACGTCGTAATTTTTTTGATTGTCATTTTGTGCCTGGAAAATTTATTTATTCGTAAAAACAGTTATTTATTGAGCTTTTATTATCGTCCTTTTGTATTTCCGGTAAGTAGTTTATAATACGTACTTATTTATTGTAGAAAGTTCTAACTTTCATATATACTTTGTTGATACAAATACTGTGCAAAGTGCTTTTGATTGATCTATTAAATGTACATATGGATAACATTGGTTTTGTACTAGACTTAAATTCTTTCTTTGATTCAAAACTTGTAGAAACCCAGGACATTAGGCACACCTAATATAATATTTATGAAAGTTTGACCATATTTCTTCGATTTGGTTTGTTCTACGCATGGGTAATTATTCATATATTATATCACAAGACCTATAAATTTAATCGATTAAACTATGCAACATATTTTGATCATGATTTTACTTGGAAAATAGTTGAATGCTCAATAATTTAATAAAAACAAACTAAACTTAAACAAAATTTATTTAAAAACTGATGGTGTCTGTCTGATTGGTCTATTTGATAATGAGGGAAATAATCACTATAAATATTATATTGTACATGGTCTGAGAGCGGGCAATTCGTACTACATGACATCACATGGCGAACTTTAATTATTTTTAAAGAATTAAGTGGTGATGTTCAAGACGTAATATTTTTTAAGTAATTGGATATTTTTAAGTAATGAAAAATTCCATCTAGTAAATATCTCACACATTTCCTCTTAACACATTTTTAAAAGTTTTGTTCTATTTTTACAGTAACTTGATATAAAAACTTGTTTACATGTTACCTTAAACAACTCTTACAGATATACCTTTACTCTATACATTTCCTAAGGATTTGTCGTATTACTGTTTGCGAAAAAGATTTCAGCGTAGCTTACCTCTGGATTGTCGTCTAAGGATTTTGTCGACGGCACATCGTTAGCGGCCTCCGCCAAAACCAAAGCTTGGAGACAAAAAGCAAAGACTACTGCACATAAAAATAATTCTGTTGTTTTTCCTTTTGCCACTGTTTGCCATTGGCCGAGCATTTTTCTTATCTGTAACAAAAGATTTTTGATAATAGTAGAGTGTCTCTTCTCTTGTTATGCATGTATATTACTTTTAACTTTATGTGAATTGTAGCAAAAAACGTAAAGAAATAAATATTAATATAAATGTTATAAACAAAAAAGTATTTGGTGAAGCTAACTTTACAGAGGTTGTGAAAACCTTATAAACCTTATTCAAAGTTACACCAGGCTAAATGAAAATCAAAGTATCCGTGACTCGAGATTAAATGAGATTTAAGAATGTAGTACTCTCAATATGCAACGAGAAATTCAAAAACATTTAAACTCCAAAACATCAAAAAGGAAAGTCCCACACTTATTATATCAGATTGAATATTATTATGTATTATTAATAAACTATTATATTTAAGGCTCTACCACGCGCAAATTTAGAGGATGAAAAACACCGTTTCGCTACTGCAGGATTCTGCAAAGGCTATTTGAAATATTTGTCGGGACAATTTAAAATTTAATAAAGGAATGTTTGTATTTCTAAGGTACAAAGCCCTTTTTTGAAAAAAATAAGAATATGTATAAGAAAATGCCCACTAAAAGTGCGTATTTTTAGGCACTTTGCCAAGGTTAATATCGTAGCTGAGAATTTTTTTTTCAAAAAAATAGCCATGTACCTTAGAACTTCCATGTCTTATCTTTAAGACTTCAAAAATTGAGACAAAACAATGTCGTAATAAGTCCGTTATCTTGCAGCGCGCAACTCATGTTTTGGGTAAATTTTGTTGTCATGTTATAGAAGTTGCCTATATACAGCTGAATTTATTCTCGGCTGACGTGAAACAATTTACATCCAGAGAGAATAATGATACACTGAAAAAAGTTATAGGTGGTCGAACAAGAAGTGTTTTCGGGGGTAATTTTGAGCTAAATTTTATGTTTTCCTTTTTGGATTGTCTGTGCCAATAACAGAATATCTAAGCGTTAATATTAAAAAGACGTAACTAGTAGTTGTGCTATTAACTCCGGGTTACCATACATTTTTCGGCTTAGACCGGGATGGTTTATAATGCGCCGCAGGGCAAAATGTTCAAGGCGCGTTCACCATTTTGTCAAAACTGGTGTTTAAGCTTTCAAAATTTCTTATTCATGTTAGGTAAGGATAAGAATTGAACGAAATCCAGTCGATTTGTTGCAATCAAAAATGGGCTATATTGAATTTTTTGTTTCGTTTTTTATCGAAATGGGTTATTCTCTTGATAGTGAACAAAATATACTAAGGTAAATAGCTATTAGGTAATAGGTATTAGAGGCCCAAACTGGGTCACCGGGAACTTACGACAAATCTAAGGATGTATGGTAACCCTGGTATATTAACTCTTAAATCTAAAATTAAAGTTTAATTTGTCTTGGTAAAGGGTGATAGGTGCAATAAAATAAAGCCATTTATGAAGGTTCTTAGTGAGTAAAGAAACCAACTGTTGTATAATGAATCTATTTCTATTCGATTATTTTTATATTTTATGCTTATTATACAGGCTCTATATATTGTTTATATAGTGAGCTTCTGTCTAAACCTGTTAAAATATAAATTAATTTTAAAGGTGAAATGTGTTTATTATTTTATCCATGGTTTAATGATTTAAAAGTAGTTGTCAGGCACGAATTTGGCGTTGGTCACATGACATTTATCTGTTCATGTTATTGGCTCGCAGCTACAATTTGGTGCAGCGAGACTACTGTATAGTGACAATGCTTCTAAGAAGCTAGGTAGGTAATAAATAAAAATTGGACAGTATGCCACGCAGAGTAATAAAATACAATTTTTTGTTAGGCATGGGCGTCCATAAAGAGGGCAGTTGCCCCTGTCTCTTGACCAAGGGGGAGAGGGGGGGGGGGTAAATATACTTTTTCCTAACTTTTGTTAGGGGGAGTTTATGAAACGACTGCGACATTTTTTTTTGTAGGAATCACTTTTGATAGAAGTTCTTGAAAACGCAAAGTTTTGTTTCTTTTGTAGCCACTTTTGAACGGTGGAGAAAGTGTAGAAAAGGCTGCGAAGTATTTTATTTTATAGAATTAACTTTTGAGAACTTACACGTTTTTTTGGCTACCCCCCTATCACTTTATGTTTATAAGAAACATTAATACCGTGATTTTGTATCGGATTGGCGCGACGATACGGTACTACCTCCTGTTGTTTCTGTGTTACTAAAAAAAAATCTAGGTACTTACTTTTTTTTCTTTTGAAGGTGCAGCGCAACTAATCGTCAAAAACGTACCACTTTTAAAAAAAATTAATTATAATGGCACGGAACGCGACGGACAAAATACTGCGCGAGTTAGTAACCACAGTCAACAAATCCTGGAACCAGCGGGACTTATCTTTTGTTTTATAAATAAACATGGTAAAAAATTTGTAATATAAGAAAATTTTGATTGAAAAACTATTGACCTTACGAAGTATTTGATAACCAATACTGAAAACCTTCAGTTTCAGGGTAGGCCTGTGCCTATAGAATACTCTATATATTACTACATTTTTGCATTCTACGCAAGAATATAGGCATATCTTGTATACCATGTCCTATACCTATGTCTAAGCGTTTTAGATATTTTTAATAGATTTTTTATAATATTTTGATGACTATTAATACAGGTTGTTTAAACAATACGATTAAAAATTAAATTGAAAAACTGCAAAAAGACTAGATTTTCAAAAGGAAATACACAAATTTTATAATTATTTCTTATTTAGCATTAATAATAAGGGTAAGTTTGTATATTCCTAAAATTTTAGTTTTAGAAACATTGCCAACTTAATATTTTTATATGGCGATTTTGCTGCAGATTTTAAGATTAGTTACTTTTAGTTGGCTATAACGGCGTTGAAAAACAATCAAATGCGAGAAAAATTTATGAAGCTGTCACTTACTATTTAAACATCATTAATTATCATGCCTGTGCGCTTAAATTGTACATACAAACGAAGATTATTTAAATGTATTTATTATTTATGGAGAATGTGTTAAAGTTATATCAAGAACATGGGACACATTTGCCAATCGATATCTGCAAAACAGAAGCCATCACAATGTGCTTATTAATAATGTTCAACATTTTTGGGATATACAAACTTACCCTTTTTTAATGCTAAACTAAAAGTAATTATAAAATTTGGGTGTTTCCCTTTGAAAATTTAGACTTCTTGCAGTTTTTTCAATCTTATTGTTTAAAAACCCTAAATTAATAGTTATCAAAATATTATAAAAAATCTAATAAAGCAGGTCCTTTATAACAAGGAATCCCGCTTAAATTAAATAAATATAAGGCTTCTTTATAGAAAAAATTGATAATTATTTTAAGGCTTGCAAACGTCATTCTTAACAGAAAAATTCAAATATGTCAAAAACGCTTAGATATTTATAGGTATAGGCATACAGGGTAGGGACTTTAACTGGAATAAATTCGATATTATTAAACCTGCTGAAGTTGCGCCTACAAAATTTGGTATGTGGGGGTTTTAGAGCATGCGGAATTGGATTATGATGTCGGCGCAGTTGCCAGATTTCTCAGCTTTGCGCTACACGTAGTAATTTTGTTATTTTAAATAGAATGCCCTATTTATTTTTATTGCAGTGAATTGGTAGTGTCCAATTTAGTAAGATCTCAAAATTTACAAAATTCTATCTTCACTAGTTTCTGAGCTATGGCAACACTGAAGTTCCCTTTAAAAGTACCGGGACGCTTGTCTACCTCCATAGTTACTAAGTTATTGACAAGATTCAAGAAAAGTTCTTGTCTTTTCAATATGGCCTATTTAACTTAAACTTTAAAATAAAAATTCTCATGGTACTTTTTAATGGAATTACAGTATTGCCATAGCTCAGCAATTAGTGAAGATAGAATTTTGTTAATTTGGCATCTTATTAAATTGGGCACGCCCAATGCACTGCAATAAAAATAAATAGGGCATTCCATTTAAAATATTAAAATTACTACGTGTAGCGCAAAGCTGAGAAATCTGGCAACTGCGCCGACATTATAATTCAATTCCGCATGCTTCAAAACCATACATACTAAATTTTGTAGGCGTAACCTCAGCAGTTTTAATAATATCGAATTTATTCCAATTAAAGTCCCCACCCCGTACAAAATCTGCCTAGAATCTTACGTAGAATGCAAAAATGTTATAATATATAGGATGTTCTATTTAAAATAAACACGCTGACACTAGGGTTGCCAACCCTCCCGATTTAATCGGGATGCTCCCGCTTTTTTACTTAACCTCCCGCCTCCCACGCACTTAAACAAAACTCCCGCTTTTTTCCAATAACACGACGGACACCTAATAACTGTACAGCTGCCTTAGAGAGGGGCGACCTTTTTTTTCAGAAAGCACGTTTGATGATAGGAGGAAGAAATATAAAAGGCACGCCACAGCGTAAGGTCAACGGGGTATCGACCTTTTTTTTTTTAGAAATCATCAATATAATTATTTTAAGCACCTCAAAAAAAACTTGTCCTCCAGGCACTATCCACTTCCCGCTTTTCAATTTTTAAAATCTGGCTACCCTAGCTGACACTAACTTCCGGTGTAACCGGAAATACCACCATTATGAAATTTTTTTAGTCCGGTCGTCCCCATCAGCATTACCACGATGGCAAATTTTGAAAATTTTCCTATGATAGTTTTCCATATATAGTTCGACGCAGTTCCCGGTGGAACACGAACACCCTGTTTGCAGGTGCTTTTATACCTATTATTAATTAACACTTCAAACTTTCTGCTCTACCTAATTTTATTTTTTGTAAATATTCTATAGCTTTAATAATAAAATAAGACAAAATTTAAAAGATATATCCGTATAACGATTAGGTACATTATTTTAACTAAGAATACAATAACAAGTACTTATTTTCCACAAAACAAATTTCTCGTCTCCGAAATAAAATCAACCAAAACTCATTAGCATAATAAAGAACATACCGCCTTGCATCGTGCTTTCAGTGTGTGTCGATGTTTACGGAATATTTTTCACCACGTCATAAGCTCGCTAGTATGCCCACTTCGGGTGAGACTCTCTTGCAAATATATTTCTTGCTGCACAAAGTTCCGCCTTAAGAGAAGTTTTATATTTTTCTGTACGATGTATTGGTATTTCTAAATTATTTTTATTTCTAGTATTTATGTTGCGATTAATTCTATGTTGAGTTTTTCCATATAGATAATCAGATTTTTTCGACATTGTGTTATGAATAAAAGAATTAAGATGAATTTCGCGTCTTAATTCAAGTTTTATAGTATTTTGTTGTGTATAGGTTTAAGTAACATGTACATATTTTTTAAGGCTTGTTGATAATCTTATGCAATTATTTTGTAATATTTGTTACTTTTGTTTGTCTTTAGGAGCAAACAGTAGTCGATGAGTGATCACAAATAAATAGTGCAATTTCATCACATCGTGAATATTGTACCTATGTCTGGCGATGGCAACCAAATGTCTTTTTTATATACAAAATATTATTAAAACGAATTTCAAGAGAATTAAGTGGCGCGGGTCAGTGGGATTTTTAAGATAATATCGAAGCATCCTTTGTAATTTTAATGGAAAATAAGAAATAAACATACATAGCTACAATGTCTCTATTTTTATGTTCTGCATGGCGGATGATATAATTTGAACCAATATAATTAAAACTTTAAAATACATTTTCAATTTTTGTTTAAAATATCCGCCAAACTAGAAATTCCTGTGAACCCCTTAGTAAAATTCTTGTATTAGATTTTCAATTAGATAAGCCAGGAAACGATGCCGCGTTTTACACTGGTATGGAAGGCTCTTAAGCTTTATATTTTTATGATAGATAACATCACAATAGTCTAAACCCCTTAAAATAATAGAAATAATAAGCATTTTTATAATTCAACAATGAATGAACCGATATCAAGAAATAGCTAATAATTGTAGCACCAGCTTCTATCTATAATTTTATTAATTAAAGAAACAAAAAAAAATGTGTTATTGTTACTGACGACTCAATAACAATTAAGAGTAATGTGTAAAGTGGAAGTGTGGAAGTTAAAGAACTGTTCTCCAAAATCTAGTTAAATCTTTAAAATTTTCAACCCCTTTAGCAAAAAATGTCTAAAGAATAAAAAGTTAAAAAAAGGTGAAAGATTAAAGAACAAAGAAACTTTTTAGCTATGTCTTTTTACTATTGCAAGTTTGAGTTATATGCTCTTTAAATTAAATTACTTAATAATTTAAACACGGATATCCAAGCTACAAAAGAGAAAATTAATTATTTATTGTGAGGTGTGGAAAGTAAGGATAATTAAATTAATTTTGTCTTGGAAAACAGAAACTAAGCAGTCTGTCACGACATATCACAGGAGCGTTGATACATTATGTAGAAGACGGTCTTTAACTTCTTTGGGAAAATGACCTTTTTCTTTTAAAAAGAGCAATATTAGAAGACGAAGGAATTGGCTTAAAATTAATAGTTATTTACGATATAAGTGTTGTAAAGATTCATATTACCAAACGAGTTGTTAAAGTTATCAAACGAGGCGTCAGCCAAGTATATTAAAACATCGAGTGTAGTAATATGAATTTACAACAAGAATATTGTACAAAATTTTATGTACTTTCGTCTATGAATAAAAATATTTATAATAAGGCATTTTAAAAAATAAAAATGCACCTGCTATTAAGTTTACTAATCAAGATTTTTATGTTACTTTTCGCATAGTTACTGTTTCGCATGGTTACTGTTGAAACTTTGTCAAACAAATTCAAAAATATAAAAAGCGTTTTTCAAAATGAGCGATTCTGATGAAAGTTTACCCTCTGATATAGAAGCAGCGGCAAACGAAGCGATCTCAGTCAAGAAAAATCAAGATATATTTTTATTAATAATTGGTAATTAATTTTATAATTGTTAATAATAAATCATTCTTTTAAAAAGTGTGGTTTTATTTAACAGCAAAATTTTAATAAAACAGTTTTTTTCCATTACAGCACTAGTGCTGTAATAGATGCCCTTACAAAACGATTTAAAGAACTGTACAATTCATATTACTAAATGAAAGTAGATAAAGAATATTATTAATTGATTTTTACTGATGTAAAGGTCCTTAGTTTATTACGTCATTTACAACACCTTTTTACTACATCGGATAGTATTTTTCTTCATAAAAACCTTATGTGATTTTTAATCAATATTTGTAGACAATAAAGTTTAATAAAGCTTCTCCTGTAAAAATTATCTAAAAAATTATTAAAAAATTCAATAAAAAATATTTGGTTTCAAAAGGTAATAAATTAAAATCTAAGAATTTACGCTCAAATATTTACGCATTGTTCCACTTACATAAAAAAGGTTAAAATTAGTAATACGTTTTTGTTTCATCCAACGAACGTTCAAGAAGTAAAATCAATCATTATTTCATTAATAAAAAAACAAAAACAATTAAATATAACTACCTTAAATTCCTATAATTTTTTTAAATTTTTTCTTGTCTAGTATTTTTAAGCAAGATTTTAAACCATCTTCAATTGTTGATAGTGCCTCTTGTAGTTCGTCTGTGGCTTTCCAAGTAAAATTCTTGTAAGCTATAACGTCTACAAATTGTAGCAAGTAACAGTTTTTATTTGTGTCTACCTCCGCGCACATGTCGTATAGTGGGGAACACTGAGGCACTCCTTGTTCAGGGGTAAATCTTCAGACATGGTGCCATTAATTTTTACCCTTCATGTGCACAACTTTAGGAATTTTCTTATGACACAGATTAAGTATTTAGGAATCTCTAACTGGTGTAGTTTGTACATAAGTCCCTCGTGCCAGACACTGCCAAATGCTTTTTTGATTTCCAAGAGAAGGACAGTGGTTTTAAGGTTTTGGTGTTTGGTAGTGTGTACGTTTGAGCATAGGATTGTTAGCGGGAGGAGTGTGGAGCAGCGCCCTCTAAATCCAAACTGTCTTTTCGGAATCTTGTTTATATACATTCCAGTCTATTTCTAATATTTTTTTCGTATAGTTTTTTCAGTACCGGAAGTAAAGTAATTAGATAGATAGATAGAAACGTCCTTATTTTTGACTCGGCGAAGGTCAGCTTGCTGCTTGCCAGTAGTTCTCTAGTAGTTTGTGGTTGCTATGAGGTTTGGAAAAGTTAATTATTGTTCCCTGTTTCAAATATTCAAATATTTTGATAATATGTATCTAATCTATGTAGATTGTTGTTTTAAGACCATGGAATGTTGTCAGAGCCTGGTGCACTGTTTTTATTTAGCGCCTAGAGAGTTTGGTGACTCTGCAGGAGTTTCAAAGTAGGTTTAATTCCAGTGGTGAATATTCTCTTTATGCTGTGCATTGAAATATGGGAGGATTGATTCTCTAAAGGGTTCTTTCACTAAGATTTGTTGACGAAATGTTAAGAGTTTAATGGTCGATTGCATTGCACCGTGTGTTAAGTCATACTAAAGTTTTTTTTTCTCTCGTATAGGATAACTTAAGCCTAACTTAAAGCGATCTTAACGAATGCTGTAATCTACCCTAAGTGTTTTTTTTTGATATCGAATAAAAACTCTGAATGTTTATAAAACAATTAAATTTCTTCTTTTTTGTACATTTTTTAGTGTAAATTTACAGGTTCTTTCTTAAATTAATGAGAAGGAGTGGGCCTACGCACAATAAAAAAAAAGTATGTTCGATATTTAGTAGGTTTAGGAATGCAGGGAAGAGTATAACCCACCCCATTCACGCTGGCAACCAGGCCGGATGAGATCGGATATCTCGTGGGGTGCGGAAGAAGGTACACACTCCCCAATCGTTAGGTCATGCAATGGCGCAAGAAACCGAGGGTGGGAGTGTCGCATGACTGAGAATCGCGATTCGGAACCCACTTTAGGTCCCCTCGGGAATGGCCCTGGAAGCGAACGAAGAGGTAAAAAGCCTAATTCGAGAGAAGGGCAAAAAATAACAAAGGTATTCTTTAAAATATGTCCCATTCTAAACCCCTTTAGCAGACATGCCTTAAAAACTTTTTTAAAATATTTTTCATAAATTTAGTAGTTCGATAAAACTACTTTATATTATTTGTTACACCACGAATATACCAGTAGAAACATAAAAAGAGTAATTTAAATATGTTACCAATTTAACCACTGGACTCCAAATAACTTGCATCTGTTGGACAGCGTTATGCCATTATCGGAAAAAATAATCAGATATTTATTCTCACTATTACGCGCTGGGGTGGCCAGACGTAGCGCGTTGCGAGTAATGCACACTTACTGTTTTAGTTGGTGATTAAATTTCTAAACTATACATAGACATCTTTAAAATATAATTATTATAAAATTGTTGATGACTAAAGAAATAAAAACATTTTTTTCTTGGTTCTAAATCTACGAAAAACCCCAAGTATTGGCCAGAAAAATAGACATTTATTCTTCAAGCTACTTTTCAAAGAAAAACTAGTAGGTACTCCGAGTATTTTAACTTGTTAAATAGTAAAATAATAGCAGTTTGTACAACAAGAGTGGATATGCTGTCTATATCTCACGAGAAAGTAAATTGAGCATGACGGCGTAGCTCAAACTTTCGAGTGCGATATACACAATCCACTCGAATTGAACAGTATATTTTTTCTACGACCAAACCTTGTACTAAAAAATAATTTGCAGGCTGCCGGGATCGAACTCACGACCATTGGATCCAAAGTTCAACGCCCTACCGTCTCGACTACAGAATACTTTAAGAAATTATGATAAAACTAACTCAATAATAATGCTACATGAAAATAATTTTCTATGCACATTCAGCAGGTTGCATTATTAATAAATCTATTATAGATGCCTATATGTTTCGTTATATTGAACAAATTAATAACATATTGTACCATATACATATAAATAATAAACTGTGATTGGTCAGTACTTTTAAGAATGTCAAAGAGAAATATAATTTTCAACAGTAATATACCGATTATCGGTAATATCGCTGTTTTTTACAAGAAATCGATTTTCTGATAATTTTCACGAAATGTAATTTTTACTTATAATCTGATATGATCCCGAGAGCTTTAGCTCGAGGGTCTTATCTTTGGTTATAAGTAATAATTATATTGAGTGAAAATTTTCTTAGAAAATCTAGTTTCGAGTGAAAAACAACGGTATGAAGATAAGACGCCGCTTCTAGAGGTGTATTTTAGTGGATAATTTACTGAAACCGAAATAAAAGCCGTTTGTGATAAAAGAAAATATACAAACACATCATTATGATTTTCTTTTAAGTTTATAAACACGCCACAACTAACAATTAATTAAAAATCCCAGACTAAAATCTAAATCAGACGCGTGAAAAGTCAAAAATCAAATTCGCTTGTTGTCATCACGGTTGCCTTGAAAACGTCAAGATTTCTTAAGCTCACGTCAAAGCAAAGCACACCGAGTTTAATCTTGCATACCTTTTGTCATAAAACATTTCTTTAAAAATGCCAAAATTAAGTTAAGTTTATGCCCTAAAATCACCTCAAATACTTTTGTGTGTCACTTTTATTTTGTAGGGGTTATAATATTTATTTATTAAACTTGATTTCTTGAAATAAATTACTGTTTGTTTGATAAAAAGCTACTGTGGTCTTACCGAGTTAGCGGTAGGTCTTATCGGGTAAGATCACGTTACCAAGGTGGTTGCTATGAAAATTTGTGTTCAGATTGGTTCTATAATTATATGTGAGGTAAATTATCCGATAAGACCTACCGCTAGCTTGGTAAGACCCTTACAAAATAAAAGTGACACACAACACTATTTGAGGTGAGTTTAGGGCATAAACTTAACTTAATTTTGACATTTTTAAGGAAATTTTTTATCACAAAATGTATGCAAGATTAAACCCAGTGTGCTTTGCTTTGACGTGAGCTTAAGAAATCTTGGCGTTTTTATGGCAACCGTGATGAAAATTAGCGAATTTGATTTTTGACGTTCCACGCGTCTTTTTTAGTCTTGGATTTTTAATTAATTGTTAGTTGTGGCACGTTTATAAACTTAAAAGTAAATCATAATGATGTGTTTGCATATTTTCCTTTATCACAAAAGGCTTGTAATTCGGGTTCAGTAAATTATCCAATAAAATACACCTCTAGAAGCGGCGTCTTATCTTCATACCGTTGTTTATCACTCGAAACTAGATTTTCTAAGAAAATTTTCACGAAATATAATTTTTACTTATAATCAAAGATAAGACCCTCAAGCTAAAGCTCTCGGGATCTTATCAGATTATAAGTAAAAATTATATTTCGTGAAAATTATCACAAAATCTATTTCTTGTTAAAAACCGCGGTATTACCGATAAGACGCCTCCTCTATCGGTATATTACTGTTGATAAGACCACGTTACTAAGGTGGTTGCTATGAAAATTATTAATATTATTAAAAATATGTGAGGTAAATTATCATAACAATATTGTCAACTAATGGAAGATTTCCGGATTCGTAAGAACAAAGCAGAGAGAAATTATAGGTCGGCGCTGCCTCCAAAGGGAAAAGGGAAATTTTTACGCGTAGTGTTATATTCATAGGATATTCTTCAGGATCACTTTTGGTTGTGATCTGCTAAAAAAATACTTCTTCCGTATTGTGTGCATTCGTTGAATTTTTCTATAAAAATGGGAAATGTTATTTTTAAAGGTTGCAACACTGTACAGCACTGTTATGAAATTTTTCCATACTGTTAACTGGAATAGCCTACTTTTCTCTCCACTAAATTAAGTGTAAAGAAAACAGCAAATTGCCATGTGGGAGTAGAAAAATACATTAATAGTAGTTTGTACATAGGCGAAGCGCTTTGCGTGGTTTAATAAACAGCACTACATGATATTTTAAACGGCGGTTTTGTAAAATGCCGTCTAATATGAATATATTCTTTTTTTTTAAACAAAATATATTGATTTTCTATTGACAGTGCTGCTTATTATAATTTTTAATAAAATGCACATTTTCTTACGTCGTAATTTAATATTATAAGAAATTATTGTAAAGAGTATTATCTTTCTATTAAATTGTATTTAATATAATTTTATATTATGATTCTATTTAATTATAATTATTATACAGAATACTAAAAAATGTTAATAATCAGTTATAATAAAGTCAGTTTGTTCTGTGTGGCCTTTCCTCTTAAAATATGTTTTGATATGTCCTCTGTTTACGTCATTTTAGAATTATTCCAATAAAACTCTCACCCGCGTTTCAAAATAATTCTATTTATAAGTAAAAACATACCCTAATTGCGACAAACTTTACTGTCTTCCTTAAATATTTAGAATTCTGGAAAGTTTATGAGAAAGTACGTCAGTTTAAACAGGTGCAGCATGGAAAAAGTGTACCCAGTATCGAGAGTATAAGTATAGAGCATAATTTCTATTCAAAGTTTAGAATTTTAAATTACCTTAAAATACTTCGTTAAATCGCTTTAGGGGCGTTTTTTTTTAAATTACATATTTATTAATAATAATGAACTTGATATTATTGGTTAATGTTATTAGTAGATTCGATTTATTCGAAAATAATAATAGATAAATTAATAATTAAAGAACGTATTGAGTTGCGTTTACTAATGTCGGGTTGCACAAAGATTTTTAATAATAGTAAACTATAACCAGCAAATTTGACTGTGACATATATGACGTTGGCAGAAATAATTTTCTCATAATCATAAGGTTGTCTAAATCGTGCCACTTTTTGGTTTTAATTTTTTTTCTTATAAGCTGGTAAATAAAATATATATTTTTTGGTTTAAAACAATAGATCGGTTTATTGGACACCTAATTGCAATTTTTAAAATAATATTTTTTATTTAATTTTTAATAAACAGCTGTTTTTGTAAGGAATAGCAAATGGTACGATTAAAGAAACTGGTTGCTTATATCGTACTAGTGGGTTCCTAAATCGTACCACAGTGTTATTTTGCGGTATATTAAATAAAAATGAGTAGGTACCCTTTATTGTAAATAAAACAAATTACACAAATTATCGTTAATATTAAGTATTTTATAAAAAAAAAAACATTAAAAAAATCTACCACGCGTTTGAAAATAATTTTAAATGTACCTACAAACAAAAGTCGCACACGTAGTCCTTATGAACCTCAGTCGATGTATCTAAAACCTACAAATAGAAAGGAATTGTTAGAAATATCCAATAAATTAAAAAATAAATATAACAGTGGTGAGGATGAGATACCAACAAGCATTGTAAAATTATCGATTAAGGATGTCTCTGAAGTCCTGGTATATATTATTAACAATTCTATAAAATCTGGAATTTTTCCAAATCAGTTTAAGTTCTCTAAAATAAAACCTTTATATAAAAAAGGAAGCCCAGCAGACTTGAACAATTACCGACCCATTAGTTTACTATCAAGTTTTTCAAAAGTTTTTGAAATGGTGGTGTGCTCGAGACTGTTGGACTTCATGCAATTGGGGCAACTCTTTTCCAAGAGTCAGCATGGATATCTGAAGGGTAGATCGACCATGTCGGCTATTTTTCAATTTACAAAAGCAATTGTAGACCACCTTGAAAATAAAAACTTGGCTTTGGGTATGTTTAGAACTGCTACTCTTTAAACTAAGTAAATATGGAGTTAGGGGAAATGCTCATGCATGGATGCGATCTTACCTTTCGGATAGACAGCAGCGAGTCGTAATTCAAGACGAAAGTGGAACAATTAAATCTGATCTTAAAACAAATACTGTAGGTATAGCGCAAGGGAGTATTATAGGGCCTATTCTATTTATAGTTTATATAAACGATCTTGATGTTATGGGAGATAATCTTTCAATAACTAACTATGTGGATGACACAAATTTATTGGTGGCTGCAACCGATTTTCCGGAACTAAATCATAGAGCTGAAGAGGCATTTGTAGAAATAAACAATTGGTTTAGTGGAAATAGACTAATCCTGAATAGGAATAAAACAAATATTGTAATTTTTAGAACAAAACAAAATAAAATTAATCTACCAGATTTTTTGAACATAAATAGCATTGAGCTAAATAGAGAATCAGAAACCAAGTTTTTGGGTCTCACCATCAATGAATTTTTGTCATGGGAGCCTCATATAAACTCCTTATGTTTGAAACTCGGAAGTATTGGATATGGTATAAAGGTTGTGTCATCATACATGGATCACGAAACAAAGTTCTGTATCATGCCAATTTCGAATCGATTTTAAGATACGGCATTATTTTCTGGGGTAGTAATTTTGAAACCCAACAAGTATTTGTAGTGCAGAAAAGAGTAGTGCGACTGATACGAAAATTAAAATATTTGGAATCCTGTAGGGGAGTTTTTAAGGAACTAGGTATTATGACAATTTATGCTTTATATATCTATGAATGCCTAATGTTTGTTTTTAAAAATAGGGAAACATTTCAGAACTTAAATGACCATAGTTACAACACCAGAACTATTAATCTTTTGTATCCATCGCATCGTCTGACCCTTACAGAAAAGAGTCCGTATTACATGTGTATAAAATTATATAATAAGCTGCCGATAACCATTAAAAATATTAGTAGTATAAGAGTATGGAAAAAAACTGTAAGAAGCTTGTTAATTGAAATTGAACCATATACTATACAGGAGTTTCTTAGTCGGAATATGTAAAGCCTAGCTAAATTTTTTTTATGACGTCATTTCATTTTATAAATGTTGCCTTCCCTTTTGTGACTGTAGTTTTGTAATTTGAAATAAAGAAACATTATTATTATTATTATTATTATTATTATTATTATTATTATTATTATTATTATTATTATTATTATTATTATTATTATTATTATTATTATTATTATTATTATTATTATTATTATTATTAACATGTGTCACGTTGGAACACTTTTCATATGCGTGTGTGGTACGATTTAGAAAACTGTCAATCAAAATAATAAATAATTAGGGAATCCAAACCACGTGATACAATATGGCGGTTGGATGGCAAAAAGCATTGAGTCACCCGTTAAATGCCACCAGCAATATTATTTTTATGGTCACGTGTACCAATTACAAAGCAGTATTTGCCATCCAGCCGCTATTTTGACACATCGTTGGATTGCCTAATACAATTATTGTAACCCCAATTTAGATCTGAAATTAAATTCAATTTTTGCAAAATTACAAGAACTTCCCAGGCGATCCTACTAAAAAAAAATCTGTATAAATACTACTTACCAATGAGATATAGCCTTGCAACAAATCAACAAAATTAGCATGAAAATAGCCGAATTCTTTTAACTTGTTTTTCCCGCTTAGCGAAACACAACCGGTGCAAAACGATTATACTATGCAACTGACACTAGTTAGACACTACAATACCATCCGATAGATATCGTATAATTCATCGTCTAATTTGAAAACTTGTAGTAGTACGATTTAGGCAACGGTACGATTTTGGCGACTTTATCCTACTGGCCCGATTACTGTAATTTTTAATTTACTAATCAGGGGCCTTTAATTGTGAGTTCATAATGCCTGTCAGTGTTAGTTAATATGTCACAATCAAACTTGCTGGTTGGTTAATTCTGGTTAAATGTCTTTGTGCAACCAAACATAAGAGTATATTTGTGCCGACTCTTTTACAATTTCATTAGTTCATTGCTTTAGTTTAGTACTCCTTTTCTTTACAATCAGGCTTTATATTATTTTTTGTAATGATGATATACATCATTTAAAATGCAATATATAAAATAAATTATATACAACTGCAAATTTGGATGGTTAATTGTGTTACCTACGCCGACGTATGTAAACAATGTTAATTGGGAACCAATCTTTTATTTCATCTCGAGCCTCTACGCGGCCTGGCCCGACTCTCAGGTTTGGATCAGGTCGGGCCAATTAAGGTTCGGCTGTTAATTTTTTCCGGTTCAGCATGGCTTTTTGGGCCGTTCGGGCTTTTCGGTCCGGTCGGGCCTTCCAGACCGGTTGAGCTTTTCGGGCCTACCGATCTGTTCGGGTCTGCCGAGCATTACTTATAAAGGCAATAAGGGGCCCCACGAAATCATCAAAGTCACTTTTTGATTACTACCTTGTGGACCTTTTTGAAAATAATTTTTTTTTCTAAATTCGGGCCTTCCAGACATATCAGCGTTTTCAGGCAGATCGGATCGGCAGGTCTTTGCAGGCCCAAAATTGCAGATCGGGCCGGGCTTCGGATTCTGAAGTTCTGGCCAGTGCAGGGCTGTAGTATAACTTATAACCTTTATTAAATCGAAAAAGGCAACAACATTTATTCGAGCAATCAAAACTATAGATACAAACTAATGAAAGGAACTTGAACCACCGAGTGGAGGTAAAAATTAACAAGGGTAAGCTCAATGCCCAAAACCTGGCATAAGAGCAAACGGTTTGGCTGAAAAAAAAACGAATAAAATCAAATAAATTATTCAGCAAAGATTATCTTGGGCATACTCTAAGTAATTTCGATCAACAGTTCATAATTAACTTAGTTAGTTACAAATTAGTCGTCACTACAAGTCAAACATGTTTAAAGCTAATAAAAAATAGCTCTTGCAGTGTAGGATTAAGCAATTCGTTCAAAGGCTCTAAAATTTGACTTATAGGAAATTTGCTTTATATTCTTAAGGATGAAGCATAAGCACGTGTTATATGACATCGCATGCAAAAAGTGGTAAAATATTGACTGCCCTATTTTTTTTAGTATTAGTGGTGCATGGAGGGAAACCTATCGCCATACAAAAACGTTAGTGTGGCCTTCTTTTTTTCGTAAATTGTGGTAAAGTTATTTATCCTCCTTTCACTTCATAACAGACAAAATATTGATTAAATAAAATCAGTATCAATAAGAAAATTTATATACGATAACTAATACTCATGTTAAATAAATTTTTTCAAAAATTTATTATAATTGTTTCATGTCATATCAGTCGTAATGAGGTTACCTGATAAAAGTACAGCTACATTACAAGAATGAAAGAAAAGCACATCTCAAAGTTGGACTAAAATATGAGATCTCCCTTTTGGCTAAAATCTTACCCGAGTCATTAATCCTTTTACAAAACCATGTCTTTATGATTTAGTATAACCCCAAATAGACCCATCGATTTATCTGGTCCGTCTCTTTTTGGACGTATAATTGAATGTTTGTAAGTTCAACCAGGGTCTGACTGACCTAGCCTAGTATTAGATAATACTGAGAAATGTTTACAGGTGTGTAGACAAAGTTTTTAAAATGTAAAATTTGTATACCTCCGCTGGGATTTGAATCCAGAATCTTTCGATTACTAGTTAATCGCTCTACTAATTACGCTACTGAGATTCTCTTACCTCGGGTAGTGCATGTAGCATAAAGAAAAAAGGATCTCACTCGTGACAACCGAACAATCCCAAGCTAACTATATACAACTAAAATATAAATTGAATAAGTTATATGACAAAAGTTGGTTGAAAAAATCTTAGAGTCTTCTTAGCGCAATTAGTAGAGCAATAGACTAGTTATCGAGTGATTCTAGGCGTCAATCCCATCAGAGGTATAAAACTTTTTCAATTTTAATAAACCTGTGGGACCAGTTTTACAGGGTTATTAGGACGATAATAATTTTGGGTCGAAAATAAAAAATAACACCCGAGGTTTTTCGATTTTAACATTTTTAGAGTAGAAATCAATCATAAAAGTACAATAACGTAGGTATCTACATAGATATTGTTACAATTATTGATGTCGTCACCCTCGAAACCTGCTTGACGTCATCAAAAACCAGTAAAGGAATATTATTTAGACGTTATTTACACATAAAATAATAATTATTTAAAGTTATGAAGCACCTTTATTTGAACAGTTTCTCTCCACTGTCGCCTACGTCGTTGTATTTTACAAGATTTATTTTTACTATAGTACATTTAATACAAAAAATTAGATAATACTATTTATAATTAACAATAAAGACAAAACCATTAGGTTTATTTTAAGGTAAAAGCTAGCTTGCTGCAGTCCACAGTTCCACAGAACAAATAGTTTTCGGCTACTTTAATATAATAAATACTCATCATATGATAGGGCCAGTTTAAATTCTTTATAAAATACACTTATTATCCGTTACCTATTTGCGAGAAAAATATTTTAAAAAATGAACGACTAAGCTTAGATCACGATTGAACTTTATAGAAGATATCCCAAGTTTTTATAAATTAATTACTGACAACGTTACAGATTATTGCCATATTACTAGCAAATATCGAGGACTAGCTTTCTCTGTTTGTAATTGAAATTATAAATAACTTATTTTAGGACAACTATACTAAAAACATAATGTTTATCTTTAGGTTGTCTTCTTTATGGAAAAATATAATTAAGTGCGAATGTTTGACAAAAACTGTGTCAGCTTAATTATTAAAAGTTAAGAGAATTGGTTATCATCACCCTTGTAATTTTTTTTAGCCAAATGACGGGTCTGGATCTAAAGCCTTCCTTTTCTCTCTATAATCCAAGGCTGCTGCTAGGCCAGTACAGGCCTGGGGCAGATCCGTTAAGCTGTAAATCCTCTTGCTTTATAGATTACGACATGAACTTCTCATTTATGCATCCAAAATGCTTGTTTTATTAAAACGAACACAATTCAATTAAACCCGACCATATTAAACAGCGAAAATAACCCCAATTTACATATGGAGTAGTAGTAATTATGTCAAGTACATACTGTGAAAACTGAGCTAAAAACAATTATTCTGGAGTATTTTTAACAAGAGAAGGCAGTTTTCGAATGCTGTAAAGTGGTGTCGCTAAATAAAGCTGTTTAATTACTTTAATAGCCATTAATTGAAACCAATGGTTGATGTGAACATTTAAAGTGTCTCAATGTATTTCTAGTGAATAAGAAAACATTTTTTTTTCATTTACTATACAGAGTGTTTCTTAATGACGTGCTAATATTTTAGGGTATGATTCCTTAGTCATTTTATAAAGAAAAGTTTATATAAACATATGTCCTAAACGGCTTAAATTTTTTGCTACAGGGTAATGAATTATTTTTTTTAATGCGTTTTTTGTAATATCTCCGAAAGTACTTTAGATAATATTTTCAATTTTGGCATGTGCTACTAGGACATAAAACCACATGTTTTATTTATAAAAGTTGTTTTTTTGTCCCACCAGTGACGTCCCTGCAAACATTTCCTCCGATATTTTTTAGAAAAAAAGTGGTAAACGCCACTGACATTTTTCCATATGGATATTATTTCTGATTAGCCTGGTGAATTCTGCATAAAAATAATAATTTTAATAACGAGGCATTTTTTAAATTTTTTTATTAATTTTGAAAACCAATGGTGTAAAACTGATTTTTCTTAATGTTTATTTGTTTTCGCCTATACTACTGAACCGATTTTATTAAAATTTTGAGGGTATATATAATCTAAACAAATAGATCCTTATGTCGTCACACGTTTTTGGAACACCCTGTATAAACAAAAATATGTTCCTGAAATGCGCCCTAGGATACAGGTACAGTCTGCAAAATATTAAAATCCTAACCTAATTAATAAGTGAGCTATAGAAGGCGGGAGGTGAGGTCCAGGACCCTGTATAAAATAACGACTACCCTTCTATCTTAAAAGTGTTCCGCTATTTCTCTACGTATTTCATTACCGAGATTTATTCGAGGTCTTAATAAATTCCGCCTCTAGAATTTAATCTTATCGCGAAATATAAAATGAATTGTATTGCTAAAGGAACAAATACACATATACTTATTACCTGTATTCCCAGAAAAATTATTAAACGAAATAAAATTGTTTAGGGCTCGAATCGCGAAATAGGTTCGAATTCGATTTGGGATCTGGAAATAACGGTATCGTAATTTTTTTATTTTCAAGTCTAAACTATATTCTTTCGGAAAATTTCTTCTTTTATTAAAATAACTTAATATTTCATGATATCATCTAATAAATTGATAAGTATAGGTAGATACATATTATTCGTCAATTTATACACATATATCAATAATATTAAATTTTTTAAAGATCTTTGGTAATGTTACTACAGAATACATTTTTTATACAGGGTGATTCCTAATATTTCTTTTTAGCTGTAAGTTGATACTCCTTTCTAGCTGTTTTAAAATAAACAACATTTTCAAAAAAACCTTAAAATAGGCGAGATACAGAAGTAAAAAATCTAAGTGCGGGCCCGGTCATCAAAACGTAGCCTGCTATACTTTATGTTGTTTGTCTTATCTCTTATTAGTCATGCCATTTACGGGTCGGTGGTGAGTTATTTGGCATTCCGGTGCGGTGTGTTTTTCTGAGATAAGTTAATTTTAAATTGATGACAAAAGAAAATGGTAAAATTTGAAAAAAATTAAATAATAGATATGGTGCTAATTTATGGTGAGTGTCGTCAAAGTGCGGCTGCTGCTTTGAGATTATACGCAGAACGCTTTCCCTTGCGGGCTCATCCTACACACAGAAGTTTTCTTAATGTTATTTAACGGGCATGTTAGGCAGAACTGAATTTGATACATAGTGTAATAAATGAATGTAAGTACCTACCTTATTTTTATGCTTTTTGAAAAAGGTATTTGAAAGTGTTGGTTATTTTAATGCCTTCTAAACACAACTAATAAAGATGTATCAACTTAGGAATCACCCTGTATATCATATTTTTAAAATTAATAAGCAAGAGTTACTTTAATATGAAAATATCAGACTTTGTATGATATGGTATTCCAATAATCGACTATTAGGTATATGATATTCGATCGATAGATTATACTTGAAATGTTCTGTTTATTGAATTCCTAAATTTAATTACGTAAAATATTTCGTGTAATAATATTTTTTTTCTACATCACTTAAAAATCAACAAGAAAAACTATAAAAGAAAGTCAACAAACGCTAAAAATTTTAGATGTTACCGAGGACAAGAATTTTATAATTTCAGTTATTTAAGAAAAAATTAAAAATACATAAATTTTTAAGACAGAATAATGGAAACCATGGGAATAATGTCGTACTTGTTCTCCAACAACTTAAGTTAGCACTCAGATAATTTAGACATAGTTCGAAGGCGTGAGAATACGATAATTTCTGAACAGAGTTGTAAAATAAAGTGATGCTTTGTGGCGGCCCCTAAGAAAAGCGAAACGATCTGTAATTTAGTAATTATTACTAGCGCCTGGTTCTTGTCAGTCACACATTAGTGTGTTGCCAACTTGTATCAATTTGCAGTAATTTTGTTATTATTAAGTATAAAAAAATATATTGTCTAACAAATCTCATCGGCTTTGATCTACCGGCTTGATTTTTTAAACATAATGTATTAAAATATATAAGACTCATACTGTAATGAGCTTATTACGTAACCCATTTGAGCCTGTTTGAGTTACATAATAAGTTGTATTTTCGTCCTAGTCATCACTAATACATTATATAACTAGTGATGTAATAGACTCTTTGCCTAATTAATTTTTATTAAAAAAACAGTAATTTTTTACAAGTTATTTATTCAAAAAAATACTTATTTATTATAAATATCAAAAGTAAAATTATTACCTAATGCTAATGACAGTACTTGGTCGGTGTTTTGAAAGTTGTGGAAAACTAAAAATCTGGGTCTTGATGGATAAAATGTTGTATATCACACTAACGGTAAGGTTTATTACAGCACACTCGTGTGGTTACCATGACTCGGTCTACGACCTCGTCGTGCAATATTTCCCACTCGTTACTGTAATGAAGCTCATACACAGCGGCGGCGCCAGGATTTTTGGGCACAAGCGGGCCCAATGAATTTAGAGTGGGCACTGTTCTATAAAAAAAAAGGTCGCCGCCTCCCCACGCTCTATAAGGCAATAAGCAGAGACAAACAAAACTTTTCTTTCTCCAAAGCCACGTCTAAAAAAAAAGGTCCTCGTTCTCTTAAACAAAGCCGAACCCCTCAAATTTTGAAGGGCACCAGGGTGGGCACTCATGTTTCAAGGGTGAGCCGGTGCCCCCCTGCCCCCCCCCCCCTCTGGCGCCGCCGTTGCTCATACCGTATTAGTAATATAAATAACTACCTACTTATATTAAATTAAGCATCTAAGTTTTTCTTTTGTTACATTGGATGATATCTAAACATAATAAAATAAATAAAAACATGTGGTTATGTGGTCTTCCCGATCAATTTTAGTACATTGTATATACATCACAATAAGAACGAAAACTTTTTATTTATTTATTTATAAACAAAAACATTTTACATAAAACATAGTATCTTCATTCTAAAATTAACACAAATGGAAAATAATATATCAAAATAATGTATAACACCTAGGTGTGGAACACCTGTATGTGCGTAAAACTTATATATTAATATTAAAATAGTTATAATTACAATAAACTTCGATGATGTTAGATTTCAGGTCTGTTATAGAAAATGCTGCTATACCATAACCAATAGGGGGATCAGCTAAGAATCACTCCAAGTATTCTAACAGGACATACCTACGACTGCTAAGAAGCGTCTGCACTGAACACATCTGTACAACGGGGTTATTATAGAAAATCTGCAACTTATCTTGAAACAGTTGTTTAGAATGTCGCCCTTTGTTCTCAAATGACTACAAATGACACGATAGGGAGACGGTACATCATGGAGTTGATACAAAATGCTCGTCACAGGTACCTAGTAATAGGTATAAGTGCATAACAGTTTGTCACAGGTATTGATTAAAAATTACAAGGTCCAGCTAGCGTATTTCTGTATGAACGATAAATCTTCAGAAAAGGCGATGTTTTGGTCTTGTTGATTGATGCTAAATGCACGCGCACTAGCGTTAACTAGCCAATGCCGACTGATGCCGCGTCTTGTCGGACTGGGGCTACTCGGCGTACTCTACTACCTTTGACGGTCTTTTAGCTAACAGGTTACTAAAATACTGAAAATACTCATCAGAGTAATTTATCCATGTAAGATATGAAATAAGCGGTGACAGCGGCGAGTGACGGTCTCGGCTCTCTACCTTTCGAGCTAGTATTTGATATTCATAGGTAAATAATTTTATTGAGAATGAATTATTTAATAGGAATAGAATACGTATTTAGTTAATATGGTATTAACGTACTTCTCTGTTATACTGTCCCATACACAAGCGATCGAGTACAGACTACAGATAAAGATTAAGGTTTTTGTCGTTTATATTAAATTATAGCTGAAAAAAAGTATTAATAAAAGTTAATATTTAATTAATCTAGAACAATAAATATTTTAGGAGTATTGTTACCTAATATAAACTTAATATTAATGTTAGGTATCAAGTATAGGGATATGTTTTTTTATAAATATATGAAAAAAATCTACAGGATTGCCAACAACTGACCTTTATTTCAAAGAATAGCTCTTTATTTAAAAAGAAAGTTCTTTTCCTTTTAGTAAATGTACTTTAAAAGCAACAGTGTATGGGTTTGTATGATGACAGGGACGATCTTATTTTTTAGAAGTCACTTTTAATAAGTTTTTCTAAAAATGTATCCCTAAAATTTATATTTAAAATTTGGCAACCCTGAACACTATACAGGGTGTCCCATAACTTATGGGCCGTAGAGTAACTGGAGATACTAGATATCACACTAAGCTGATTATGTCATATTATAAGTTTTTTTTGGTAATTAAAATATTAATTTAATTAAATACTATGTTTTTTAAAGCATTGGGATGTTTAAAGGGAAATATCTCGAAACCCGTTAAAGATATTAAGATCAATCAAGTACACCTTTTTGACTCAAAAAATGCCCTTCTTTAAGAAACTATAATTAAAAAACACCTAATATCACAGATAAAAAAAAATCATAGATTTATGAAGCCCAGTGTATGCAACTAGCGCCCTCTAGTTTGAAACTTAAAAAATTCTACAAATTCTTATTTCTTGCTCATAAAAACATAATATTGATAACTTTCAATTGGATTCATTAAACAATTTTAAAATTATGGCTTATTTTCGAGAATAAACTTTTACTTTTAACACTCTGTATCTCTAGAACGAGTAGAAATCCGAAAAAACTTATAAGACTTTATCGGCTTAGTTTGAAGTCTAGTATTTCCAGTTACTCTACGGCCCATAAGTTATGGGACATCCTGTATACAAAATAACAGGCAGGGCCCGCTCTAGGGGGCGGCAACTGGGGCCCCTGCCCAGGGCGGCAAGTTGGAAGAGCGGCATGAAAAATCCAAAAAAACACCATAAATCCCCGTTTTGCCTACCTACGTTCCTAGGTATATATGAAGTTTGAACCATTCCAATTCCCAGTTAACAAATTTAATTTCCTTTGTTTTGCCGTGCCGTCTTATTTTTAAAACAGTGACAATTTCGACGGATCCCTTTTCTTTTTAATATTATAATAATATCAAGCAATTCCGCGACAAAGCAAGCCGAACAACGCCGGCACCGGCACCGGTACTTTTTTTGGTCATGGCGGCGTCGCAGCAAAGGACAAGCCGGCGAGCGGCGAGGAATAGACAGACCATTTGCTCTTGTGGTAGGTATAAAACGAAGAAGGGATGAAATAGGCGGCAATTTCTTGTTTTGCCCAGGGCGGCGTTATTGCTAGAGCGGGCCCTGATAACAGGTATTTGTAATAGGCGGCACTGAAACGTAACGTCTCTGTTACAGAAAAATACTGATTTCTATCAACTCTAGTAGAGCCATAATCGGTCACTGAAAGTTATTGGATCATAAAAGGCCGAAATGAAATCCCGACCATCAAGCCTTGTGGGCATAATAATTAAACTACTCCAATAGGCCAAACTAGGCCGAAGTGCATTCTGCACATAGACGAACCTTCGAAAAAAATATCCGCAAAGTTTTGAAACTGACGAACTGTAACTTTAAAATGTTTACTCAGTTTCCCAATTTCACCCTAGTATAATAGTGGAGAAACTGGCAACATAGCATTGCTTATCGAATCAGTAAAATGTGTGACTGTCATGATCCAGCCAATAATGTGATTGCCTACTTGACCCTAGTTTTGTCTGCTATTTCCAAGTTAACCGTACTTTAATGCAAATAAGACTCCTACTATACTGATTATCTTTGTCCGTTTCGCCGGTCTTTCTTTCGGGTAAACAGAAGATTAAGAAAAATAGGGTAATCAAATTAGGACCCACAAAGTTTTTTCAAGTTAACCAAAGCCCTGTTTATGCGAATAAATAGGCCTGCGGCGGTTTCGATTTAAGAATTTTGTTAATTGATAAGAAAAAGAGAGTTTAGCAGTAAACATTCATAGAAGAGGTTGCATAACATTGTTTAGTTATTTAGATATATCTATGAGACTTGAAATTGTGACACAAAGTTAAAATCAGTCTTTTTAATTACGCTGTGCAAAAATATTTTACATTTGTAGATATGTGTGTGTAGGTATATACCGTTGTTTTATTACTACATTGTTAATTTAATTACAAGTTTGATTGCCTCTTTTAAATTACTCTTCTGGCACGAAACTGCTCATCGGAGCAAATTTTTTTGTATAAGAAATAAAAGCAACAAGTGTAGACAATGTAAAGTAATATAGATGACATATTAAATTCAGGTAAGCGGGTTTATCACATAATACAGGGTGGCGCACCGAAAACTTTCCACCCAGGTTTATTTTCTTGTTAATAAATAAATCAAACTCCCGCAATGCTCCATAATGTTCGCAAACATTTTGAACAGTGCCTTTACAATTGCATGGAGGTTGGAGGTGGACATTTTCAACATTTACTTGATTGATACAAGCGCTAATACATTTTATTACTTTTAATTTTATTTTTATTTTTAGCCCTATGTCTCAGTAACTATTCACTCGATTTAAACGAGCAAGGTCGCGTTTGAAAGACAATTCAATTCCCTTTAAAATAAGGTATCACTCGACCCCCCTTTCCATTTAAGATTTTAAGGGTGGAAGCCACCCCGTCGTGGGGGTTCCAGCAGGGGGGGGGGGATGAAAATAGCAAAAAAATATGTCCCCCTGAGAACTAAGGTTCCCGTGTTCGAGCGAATTTTGATTTATTTATTAACAAGAAAATAAACCTGGGTGGAAAGTTTTCGGTGCGCCACCCTGTATATAAAGTAATATACCAAATTCTAATTAAACAGTATTTTTCAAAAAGATGTAATAACCTTTAATTATTATTATTATTTTGAGGAGAATGTAAATAAAACTTAACGAAAATATAGGGATTATATGTAATGAAGCAAATTCAAATAAAATTTAGCCCTTTTTATTTGATTTGGTTTTAACTTCCTTCGCTTTCATAAAACATAAAATCTTATTTACTTAACTACATCACAGAAATCATTTTTAGCGTTATCACTATACAGGGTGATTCCTAAGTTGATACTTCTCTTTTAGCGGTGTATAGAAGCCATTAAAACAAACAACACTTTCAAATACCATTTTTAAAATTTCAAAAGTAAGGTACTTACATTCATTTAGTACACTATGGATCAAATATGGTTTCGCCTAACTTGCCCGTTGAATAACATTAAGAAAACTTCTCGGTGTAGGATGAGCCCGCAAGGAAAAGCGTTCTGCGAATAATATCGAAACAGCAGCCGCACTTTGACGACACTCACCGTTAATTAGCACCATATCTACTAGTTCATTGTTTTCAAATTTTACCACTTTCATATGTCACCAATTTAAAATTAACTTGCTTCAGAAAAACACACCGCAGCGTATTGCCAAATAACTCACCACCGACTCGTAAAATGAATAACTAATAAGAGATAAGACAAACAACATAAAGTATAGCAGGCTACGTTTTGATGACCAGGCCCGCACTTAAATTTTTTATTTCTGTATCTCGCCCATTTATAAGTTTCTTTGAAAAAATGTATTTGAAGATGTTGTTTATATAATGCCTTCTATACACAGCTAAAAAAAAAAGTATCAACTTAGGAATCACCCTGTATATGGCTTTAAAAATAATGGAAAATATCTTATTATGTAGGTACTGATTTTTATCTTCAATATAATAATTTCAAATAATATTTATTTAGTAGATATTGTATGATGTTCATTGATGTTGGAACATCATTTAATTAAAGAAGTACAAATTGTTTTTGGGTTAAGGATGGTTTCGTTTATGGAACTGGTTCATTGACAATTCGTCACTTAGACTTTTCCTAATTAAATATTATTTGCTAATATAAAATAAAAGAGACGGTTAGATACAGGGCCGTTCCGAGGGTATCTGCCGCCCGGGTGCGAGAATAATTTTACCGCTCCCAACAGTGGCGTAGCTATAAATTCATTTTGGGGGGGGTCAAAAGGATCTGAAAGTTGCACCGAACATTTTTTCGGGTGCTACGCCCAAAAAACCCTTTTTTGGACCATAAACAAATATTCAAATTATGAAAATATATAATATTTATATAGAAACTTGTAGGGAGTTCTAATACACTAATATAAATAATTTTAAACTTTATGAAATAAGCATAATTGAGCAAAAAAAATATTAAAAATAAGGTTTATTTTTATATTATTAGAAGCTCATTTATACATGCAAATACCAATAAAACTTTTTAAAATAATAAATAAAATCCGAGGAAAGTTTTAAGATTTGCATGGATATCAGTTTGTCTTGCAAGCATTTTGTTTAAATATGTAATTTCATTTCCCAAATATATTTTAATCTTCTGGTTTTTTGGATTCCAAGGATTCCCCCCTTTCCCAACCCAACCCTCCTCCTCCCAAAGTTGATAATAAAAAAGTTGAAATAATTTTAAATTTAAAAAAAAACAAAATTGTAAAAACATGCACAGTTGATTTAATATAATATAATTTTACAACTTATTTGTAATGTAATGTAATAAGTGATAATGAAATAAATACATACATACACGACAGGATGCTAACTATCTACTAATAAGTTATACAGTAAAGTTTGCTTTTCTAGCCTTTTTTAATGCAAATGTCTTAACAATGTTAGACACATCTATATTTTCTGAAAGAATAATATTTATGTATTATTAATATAGTGGAATTTAGTGTCCGTTAAAATATATAAAGAAAATTTTTTATTTATGTATTATGTTAATTTAATAATAATAATAATAATAATAATAATAATAATAATAATAATAATAATAATAATAATAATAATAATAATTTATTAATAAATAAATTTTTCCCTTTTTATAGGGCGGCTCGCACCGCCCCCTCGGCTTGCCGTCCGGGTGCCTCGCACCCCCTGCACCCCGGGTCCGAACGGCCCTGGTTAGATAGAGTAGCTGTGCTAGATCTCGCTGTCTATTTGATATTATGTTTCTATTTTTTCCGATAACAATAAATAAAAAACTGAGTAATATCGGTAGCCACTGATTAATCAGTTAACAAAATTATGTACGACTATTAATTGACAAAAACTGACACAAAAATCTTTCTTACGACAATGCACGATATCACGTTGTTAGGGAGAAAAGCTATAGTTTGAGGCTAGAGCTTAAAATATAGGGGTAACTACCGAAACAAGAAGGTAAGGATCGTCTTAACTATCTTTAAGACTCCTCAGTTGCATATAACTTTAATTGAGTAAGTTTTAGATTGTCTCTAGATCGTCAAGTGAAAGTAGTGTGACTTAAATAGGTGTTCAGTTTAACAGGGCGAGACAGGATTAGTTAGGCTCAGATGTTTAACTTGTAGTGTTTTTTCTTTTAAGAAACACATCATAGGGTTGTATTATAATAAAAAGTTTAAGTTAACTAAATAGTTAGTAAAATATAACAAAAAGGGAACACAATAGAATGATAATAAAAAATATATTTATGAATAAATAAATTTTCAAGACACAAAAATGTATGCCGTTCTGCCCTTCTTTTAAATTAGGCTTTTTTCCTCTTCGTTCGCTGCCAGGGCCATTCCCGAGGGGACCTACAGTTTAACGTGGGTTCCGAACCACGATCCTCAGTCATGCGACACCCCCAAGGGCTATCAACCCTTAGTTTATTGCCATTGCATGACCTACCGATTGGGGAGTGTGTACCTTCTTCCGCACCCCACGAGATGTCCGATCTCATCCGGCCTGGTTACCGGTGTCAATGGGGTGGGTTGGGAGATGATGAGCTGTGAGGTAGTATAGTTTGACGTCATAACCACAAACTTTAATCGTATGTATTAAAATTTTGCACTGTCAAAAAAATTATCAAATTTACTGATTGAATCTAAGCTCTGATGTTAAAGAACTATAGCGATAAAATCATTAACTTTAGGAACAACAACATGAATGTACAAATTATAAACTTCTAATGCTAATAAACAATTTACATTCCTATTTACATATTAATGGAAATACTGTAATGGATGAACGAATTCAGATTATTATTTTCAAATAACTCTAAACGGATTCAAATAGACAACAGGGATTTGTCAGATGCCGTTCGTATACCCTGTTGATATATATAAAGCACAAAATGAAAATACATGTTGTTATTATTGGACAATTGCCTTTTATTTGATGATTTAGTGAAAAATCGACCTATCAGGGAAATCAAACACGAGTTGAAATAAAGATGTTCTTTCTTATATTAAAGCATATTTTGACATTGACTAATTCGTAATGAATAATATATAAAATATATAAAATAACCTTGTTACAAAAGACACACAAAAAAGTTAAATAAAAAAAAATAGAGAATCGCCCGATTTATATTTTATACTGATTAAAAAAAAACACAGCATGTCCATGCGCAAGACAGAGACGAAATTATATTTTTTTAAATAGAGCTGTCTATATTTAGGGTATTTTTAAGGTTTATAAAGAAGCTAAACTAAGTGAAGTTGTTCTTTAGAAAATTTAATAAATTACACCATAAATACGATTTTAAGAAATGCTGTATACAAATTTTAATGTCTGTTTATACAGGGTGATTCCTAAGTTGATACATCTTTTTTCAGCTGTGCATAGGAGGCATTAAAATAAACATTTTCAAATACCTTTTTTCAAAAAACTTAAAAATAGGTGAGATACAGAAGTAAAATATCTAAGTGCGAGCCTGGTCATCAAAACGTACCCTGCCATACTTTATGTTATTTATTTTATCTCTTATTTGTCATGCAAGTTACGGGTTGGTGGTAAGTTATTTGGCAATACGCTGCGGTGTGTTTTTTTGAAGCAAGTTAATTTTAAATTAGTGACACATGAAAATGGAAAAATTTGAACACAATATATGGTGCTAATTTACGGTGAGTATTGTCAAAGTGCAGCTGCTGCTTCGAGATTATACGCAGAACGCTTTCCCTTGCGGGCTTATCCTACACCCAGAAGTTTTCTTAATGTTGTTCAACGGGCAAGTTAGGCAGCACCGTATTTGATCCGTAGTGTAATAAATAAATGTATCTAAGTACTTCATTTTTGAGTTTTTGGAAAAAGGTATTTAAAAATCTTTATTTATACACAGCTAAAACAGAAGAATCAACTTAGGAATCACCCTGTATATAGCAGACAAGGGAGCTTGGTTTTGAGACATTGCCAAAATAATATTTTCAAATTTTGATATAAGCTACAAGAAAAAAGAACAATAATAAAAATTGATACTTTTGTTTGATTGTCAAGGGAAAAATGTTTGAAAGCCAGTAATTTTATTAAAATATTCTCATCTTTTCCATGTTTCCAAAGAAAAATTATTAGAAAAAAATGCACACTGTCTAACAATTGGCCAGCACAGGTCAACTTCGTGAGATTTGTTTAAACATTGTTGCTTTGTGGACAAAGCAATTCATTTAACTATAATATGGTCGAATCTTGTCACAAACACAGACGAAGTTAAATAGATAGTATAATCGATTTTAATGTGTCGTTCAAAAAGGTGTTTATATATCAACATTAGGCTTTATCTAAATTACTTGGATTGTAGATAAACAAAGTTGTTAAGAAAATCCTGGACTATCGTATTTCCAACTAGAATTCCACATTACATTAGTTTTAAATCGTACAAATTATGCAACTTGCCCTTTAGAACTGCAACTTCTAAATGCGAAAATCTGTTTTGCTTGATCAAGCCAACTAAATATTATTATTCGAATGTCGCTTTAGGCTGTTTAACACTAAGCCATTTTCCCTCATTCATTGAATCCTAGACCTACTGGTGAGCCATGATATGGCGAAACGGATCTAGGCATGGATCTGACGAAGAAAAGGTGAAAACCGTTTTTAAAATCTCATTTCTTTAGCGGTGCCTAGCGGAGAAGCTTGTAATTAATTGTGACTAATGTCTTTACAATTTATCTTAGAGTTTACTTATTTCTATGTTCTGTAAAAGGTACTTACATGTATGCTTATAAAATGTTTAACAATGATACAAGATGTCACTACTCGCAATATCTTACAGTCGGGTTATGTTTTTGACTGTTTAACAGTAGACCCTTTCCCTAAATTTGTTATAGAGATGTGTCAGTCATTCATTTAGACGGATTCTGTCAATTGACGACTGAAACTAAAAAAGATCGAATCTTTTCAATCGGTCAATTGAAATTGAAAGTCAACCATAATCTTATGTGAGCGGGTCTGTGTGGTCTACAATCATGGGCTCTTTCTCGGTTATTCGTTCAAACCAACCAATGAATGAATGATGACCAGTTTATTTATTTATTTATTTATTTAATCAGTCAAGTATCAACAGCAGTTAAGCCATTAACAGATACAATCAAATTCTGTACAATTATACTATTCTAGGTAAGTATACACTATTCACCAATTAAGACATTACATGATATACTATCTAACAGTTAATCTCCTGTCCAATAATTTCTTGAATTTATCTAAACTAATAATATCTATGTCAATGTCAGATGCATACCCATTAAACAGGTTACACATCTGATAAATTGGAGAACTCTTGAACATATTTGTCCTGGGAAAATCTAAATAAAATACTTTATTGGATCTAGTGTTCACACGATTTATAGAAAAAGGAAGCTGACTTAAAGACTCAGTATCATCAATGTTTTCCTTTAAAAGCTTGAAGAGTGTAATTAAACATATTTTTTTCCGTCTTATCTCCAAGGACACCCTATCAAAGATACTTAACAAATATACATGATCACAGCCTCTAGTGGGGTAAAAACCATATTTCTTTAGATACATATATTTTAAAAATTTTCTCTGTACACTCTTGATAAAATAAACCCAGACATTGTAGTAAGGGGACCATATTATACTTCCATACTCTAACTTAGGCAATACCAATGTGTCAAACAATCAAATTTTTTTGTATTTCTAATTATAAAACACATTATTCCTTGAGTCTCGTGTAGTTTAGCCGTTATATGCTCAGTAAATGACATTTTGGTGTCAAACATCACACCCAAATTCCGCTGATTATCCACCCTAGACAAACTTTGATCACCCACAGCATAATCACCATTATTCATATTATGATTCAAAGAGAAAGACATACAGGAACATTTATTTACATTAAGAGTAAAGCCATTCACATTACACCAATCGACCACACGACACAGGTCATCCTGTAACTTGCCACAATCATCCCCGGTATCAATTTCAAGAAACAACTTAAAATCGTCTGCAAATAATAAACCCTTAAAGTGACTTGTAACGCCAACAATGCTATTTATGGCTATTAAAAATAATAATGGACCCAAATTAGAGCCATGTGGCACTCCAGAGGTGCTTTTATACTTTGCCGATTTAGATCCCTTTAGTTCTACATACTGTTTTTGTCCGGACAAATAAGACTACCAGTTGCCGGTACAGATTTAATTTTGAATGTTAAAATAGGTTGATTATAGCGCGATTTGACACAAGCGACAATTAATTGAATATCCAATCCTATGTATCTATTTAACTCTTTTTTCGTATAATGAACGGTCAAATGGAAACAAAAAACTATATTAAATATCAATTCTTTTTGGTCTCTCTCTGCCTTGGTGAAGTGTACGTATCAGTCGGTACGTGACGATTGATAGATTTCTGCCGAGCAAGATTCGATCTCTAATTCGTTGTATCCTAGCGCTACTGATGAGCCATGATATGATGAAACAGTCTAGGGATGGATCTAACAAAGGAAGGGAGAACACTCTTAATTTAGACCTATGATCATAATTTAAAATATATATTTATAATTTTGATTACAAATGGTAGCTATACCTAGATATTCCAATTGGAACTTTGGCATCGTTCTATAGTTAAATTTACCGGCCAACTGGACCAAAATAAAACTTTGAAGTAAAAGCCAGCTGCATTGATTAAAGTTCAGTGTTCGCTGATGATAAAGCTTTGATATAAAGCTGCTATATATTGGCTAGGCTTAATTAAATACCTATCTGTTATTACTGATGAAAATTACAATAAAACACCAGGTAATACAGAAAAATGTAATTATGGCGTCCGATTATTATATACCGGACGTATTCTGCAGTATACCTGCAACCAAAAACCATAAGCGTAGCATTTTGTGGGGAATCAGAAAATAATACAATATATAGGGGGTAACATAAAAAAAATTTAAATTCGGCACGTTTTTTTGGGCCACCCCGTATACTCCAGCATAATTTTAAAATGTCCACCCCAATGGTTTCTACAACTTTTGTATTTTGAATTTTTATCTAATTCTTAGGATAAAAGAGAAAACGAACTTTACTCTTTCGTTGACTCACCCTGTACAGTTGTAAGTATACACCACAGGGTGACACGATTTTTCGAAAAAAAAAACTTAATATTTTATTATTACACTCGGTATAAAATAAAAAAGTACTTTTTAACACAAATAGCGAAGACTATGACATTGTCAAGGAACCAGAAAAAAATAATTTAAATTAGATCATAGTAAGTTTATAATAAATGTGTGGCAAATTTGAATGGTGCATTAATTTTGTCTAGTAGTTTAGATAAGGACGTTAAATAATTTAGACATTTATATTGTCACCCAATTTATTTATTTGGGATAAACATGGTAAACCAAATTACGCGCTAAACCTGTTTAAATTTAATTTTCAAGTTTAAATGATGTATGAGGCGGGTCCTTAAGCCAGGCCTTAAGTGCTCTTTTAAAAGCAGATTTATACAGTAAAATCTTAAACGAATTAAAAAAAACAAATGGAAATCGGTGTGCCTAAATACAGGAGTTTCTTTTCGAATTAATTTTACTTAGGGCAACGTAGGGAGAAACTATGTAAGTAGGTGACTTAGGTAATAATTTACAACGACCCAAATGATTGTTTCAAGATTTAATTTCTTTACGCTCATTTCATTATTACTATGGTCAGTTGATTGGGTGTGTGGTCCAAACTCCAAACTTCTTGACCTGCATGAGCCCCTTATTATGAGCCCCTATCTTATTCTAAAAATATGTACTCCTTTAATAAAGTCTAATAAATTTCTACCAAGTTGGAGGTTGTCGCCTCATTGCATGTCTCCAGACTTTGAATATCTTTCGGTTTAGTAGTTCTTTGAGGTTATATACATTTGTGGGACGTTTAGGTTCTCATCGCCGCAAAATATGTTTTTAATGAATCCATTGTAGATTCATATTCACTGTAGGTATTTTCTTAAGTGATAAGGCCAGTTAATAGGCCAGTCACTGTTATTATGGATCTTGATACGCGTTAACATATGTTTGTCCAGGTATTCTATATTCTCTCTCTTGACTACTTTAAAATTCCAAAGACGAGTCTATGACCCCTAAATTTTAAAGCAGATCCGGCTTCTGCCAGTTCATCTAATACTTCATTGATCGCTATCCCCAAGTAACCCGAAACCCTTAAGCGTTCAACTTTGTTGTTTGTGGCTGCTAGATCTTCCTAGTAAACAAGCGTGAACAGAGTGAGAGGACGTTGGACCAATGTTACGACTTATACTATTAAAATCCATCGGGTTCGAACCAGTTTATTGGCCCCAGTATAAGTTCTTGCTCATGTGTTCTCAGTTTACAGCGATTGCCGCGTTAATCACAGAGCCCCCGAAGCGGATTCTTACTAAAATAAGCTAAGAATAAAGAACTAGTTATTCTTAAATCCTATAGTTCTTTTAGACTTAATTATTAGTAACATGTATGTATTTATTCAACCAATTATTTTGTTTTATTCCTTTTTTTTTATCTCTTAAGATTTTAAATTTTCCCTAGCTTCCCCTAAGGTTCTCAAAACAAATTATTTTCATAAAGAATTATATAAGCAATGAGGTTATATTTCATGACACGTTTATTTTGATAAAAATATTTAAAGCTCTTAATCTAAGCGACGCTTTTAAAAATGATTTTTAAAAATACAATATGTTTACATCTTTTAGATGCAGAGGCGTGCCATCCATGAAATATGAAAAGCAAGTATGGCTTAATCTTATAATTAGGATCAGCAACAATAATTATATTAAATTAGGGTTAGGAACAAAAAGCCCTATCTTCCTTCTTACAAAATTATATTAAAATTACCACCTACGCGTTTCGGCCTACAAGGCCATCATCAGGGCGTAAGGTAATAAGGTCACCACATAAAGACTACAAGTAGGACGCACCCTAGTCAACAAGTCAATAAAAAACATCAATTCACATTAAAAAAACATTTACACTTTTTAAAAAAAGGTGGAAAAACCACGACAATCGAAAAAATTTTTAAAATTAAAATTAAAAATTTCGCTGCATTCTAGCAGTTCATAAATCTGACTCTGCTAGAATGCAGCGAAATTTTTAATTTTAATTTTAAAAATTTTTTCGATTGTCGTGGTTTTTCCACCTTTTTTTAAAAAGTGTAAATGTTTTTTTAATGTGAATTGATGTTTTTTATTGACTTGTTGACTAGGGTGCGTCCTACTTGTAGTCTTTATGTGGTGACCTTATTACCTTACGCCCTGATGATGGCCTTGTAGGCCGAAACGCGTAGGTGGTAATTTTAATATATTTTTGTAAGAAGGAAGATAGGGCTTTTTGTTCCTAACCCTAATTTATCATGTCCCTTCTGGAGAGTAGATTCGACTTCGTTAATAATTATATTAATGTATATTTTCAAATACCAGAATAATTGTAATTGGTTGGTTTACATTAAATTCTCAGCTTGAATATTAATCTCGAATTTTGTAAATTCAGTTTAAAAATAAAGCCCTTATCCAGCTTGTTTTTATTTTTATTCGCTTTATTGCAATACGTGCTGAATAGAGAATATGGAGACGCAAAGGACTGTGTTCCTAAAATAACCGTTTCCGAAAACAAATAATTCAAAATCCTGAAAAATGCGTTGCTCTTATTTGAAATTCAATGAGCAACCGAAACAGAATTTTCTTCATAGCATATGGAAAGATAAATAAGACCACAGAATTTCATAAAAGGACAAAAATAGACAGTTTTGAAACCAATATTTGTATTGTAGTCGGGGTGACTATCAGTTTATTTATTTAAAATATGCATGGGGGAAGACTGCGTGTAACGCTGATTTGGGCTTCTGGTGGTTTGAATTTATTCAACTTTGAGAAAACCTTTATGCTCACAAACTTATTCTAAGTAATATTTAAAAGCCTATTTTCTATAAGCCTGTAGAAAGAAAGTCTCGACTATCTTGGAAACTATTTAAAAGGCTAGTGTTTTAAGGAAACTGTGGCACTAGATGATCGTAGCTATGAACTTTTTAAAAATGAATTGAAGAAAGACTTCAAGTTTCTTATTTACCCTTTTATCTTTTAGATATGTGTTTTTATCATTACAAGGAAGTCATATTGTCGAATATGGATTGGTATCCTTAAGGATGGATTGCTCATCTAATAATTCGCTGTGAAGTTAAGACTCTTAATGTATGATAAGTTTGATAAAAATAGATGTAGTGTTAAGATAGTGCATAGAACAAGTACAAGAACATTTCTAGTTTTGTAGGAGGAGTCAGTAGATAAATATTTATTAACAAAAATGTAATTCAAGAAGTAGTCCATACTCACGTGGTTAATAATTATATGGTAGAAATAAAAGTAGGTCTAAACCACAATATCTTTAATGAAACAATTTCTTTTTGGGGAAATTTACATCCTGAACCGACTTTGATACCTCTTTGTATTTTAATAATCGAACACATATCAAAAGTCTTCAATGAAAAATATTTTCTTGTACCACCCAAAGGGTGCGAAAAAGAAAAATAAAAATGAATCTATTTGTTTGCTACCGAATAAGAGAAGAATAATAAATAACGCCAAGATGATTGCTTCTCCTCCACCCCTTTTTACTTTTTCATTCAAACCAAGTATTTTATACCAAATTTATTTTTAAAATACCACATATCTACAAGTCATAAGTTATGACCTTTAAAAATTTAAGATTTTGACTTTTGAATTATTATTAAAAAAAAAATGCTTTTTGAACCCTCTTCTACTTTCTCCCCCAACCAAAGGTAAACAAAAGGGCTTTCATCATTCATTCTGTCCCCATATACTCCTAAATTTTTAGACTATGTCTGATGACATTATGTTGTAGAAACCTCTACCCCTGTTTGATTTATGTACCATAATTTCTATACCATCATTTTTGTACCAATGTATTAGCTTTCCTACGTAACTTCTCTATTTAGAGCTAATGATGACCTTCACTAAGGTCGAAACATGTTCTCTTTTACCTATGTAAATTACCCCTGAAAGAAATTTTTTTATTAAAGATATTATGGTTTATACCGACTTTTATTCCTACCATAAATATAATTGATTTTAATCAATTATATTTCTTTAGAAAGGGTTTCATTTTGATTAGTACATTTGGGGGGCTTTTCTCCTACTGTTAATAATCTCTGACACAGCAAGGAGGAACCCCTTCCCTATTTTGGTAGGGGTTACAAAACATTATAAAAACTCAAAGAAACACTTACTGAGTGGAGTTGTTTAACGTATTTACGTGTAAAGGTAACATCTGCCCGTTTGGTCATTCAAGTCTCTCTAAATAATGTTAAACTACACAATCCAAGAACCACAGCAGTTTCCAGCCAGCGAATAAGTGATCTTTGTAAAGATTATTTAGGTTTTAAAAATTGTTTATTTCTCTTTTGGACTGAGTTCACTGTAAAGCAGAAATATTGTTGCAGGAGTTTATTAGGAATTAATATTGTCCAATATTGAGTTTGATTTAATAAAAAAAGTACCTATATTCGGAAGTTTAGTAGATAAAAGAATGCGGTATGCTACTAGTTATTCCTAATACAGACCATACACTATCATTCGAAATGACAGTCTTAGTAAATGAATAACAGTAATACTGATGGTGTAAGGGTAAATTTCAAGGAATGATGGTCGGATTCTAATAAGAAAAAAATATTGATGCGAGAATGACAAAAGGATTGATATCATTAAGGACTGTCAGTCCGACTTTATATCTAGACCGAGAGAGGCATCGTGGACCTTTGGGAAAGTATAAAGGATAAACGAGTGCATATACGTGGTTCGGAGCCCACGTTAAGCTGTAGGTACCATCTGGCTGACATAACCCAGACTATAGGAGATACAATGGGCCTCTTAGGCCTAAGTATATTGGCTCTTCCGCCATTTCTTGTTACAACGAAAAAAAATGTCCAGGACGATAGCACCCAAAATGTTAATTATAATAAACAAAATTTAAAAAAAATAAACATGATCATTTAATTCTAAACACCATTGAATTTTATAGTAACACAGTACTTACACAGTTTATTCAAAAAGCCTTAATTTGGCAAAAAAAGGAAAATTAAAAAAGATAATATCAAATAAAACTTTTATCAAATTAACTCGTGGAGAAATTAACATATATTCTACCCCTTTCGCCAAAGAATGACACTTTCTGCTCTAGAAAGGGCTTTTATTAAGATGGTGTCCATTTAAGCAGTTTGTTTGTTCCAGTGGTGGCTCTTCCAAATATTTCAAAAACTACTGAATACAGGGTGCTATAAATTCATGTGCAAGGGGATCTGAAAACCAGGAAAAGTTACGAAGATAGTTAAAAATTGAGGCTAAGTTGCGTATTTTTGGGCTTAATAAGTTGGTGAAAGAAAATTGTTAATATTCTGAATACTTTCGGAGATATCCGAAAAAAAACGAAATTTTTAGTTTTGGTTTTTAATTTTTTGCGCCTTTATGTTTGACTTGGAATTTCGTTTCGTTCTTGAGATACTTCCTCAAGTTAATCTTTTAAAATACGGACCTGGAATATTAAATACAGTTTTAGGGACTTTTAAGGCGTTCGCACTAAAAAGAAACAAATTTAAATCACCAACCAGTTACTTCGTAGTTGTCGCCTATGTATTTTAATAAATATCCACACACAACACAGGTAGTTGGTAACGGTATTTACTTATAAGTCCCAAAAACTGTATTTAAAATTCCAGGTCCGTATTTAACAAAAATTTACTTGAGGTTGATCTAAACAATGAAACGTCGATTTGAAAACTAATAAGGCTATCATGTAAAACATAAAAAACGACTATAAAAAAATGTTTTTTGTTTGTCAAAAATGAAGGTTCAAAAAATTATTAATTAAAACTCAAAATTTCGTTTTTTTTTGATATCTCCGAAGGTATTCGGTATATTTGCTATTTTCTTTCACCAAACTATTAAGACCCAAAATACGCAAATTTGCCTAAATTTAACCATCTTCGGATCTCGTACCGTTCTCGAGATCCCCTTGTACGCACACGAATTTGTAGAACCCTGTATAATTTTCTAAAAAATTGGCACATCCATTAAGGTAAAACAATAAACCTTGAAAGGATACAGAGTAAGTCAGAAACATTAGTATTTTTTTTTTACATTGAATGTTCTGTATATTTTTAAAGAATTAAATAATCCCTTAAAAGACAAGTTTAGCGACATAAGGTTTAATGGATTTATTCTTCAAACTGACCCAATGAAAAAATAAATAATTAAAAAAACATTTAATCAAATTCGTGTTTCAAATCCTGGCAGTACGATTTATTAAAAAAATCCCAAAATTGCGAAAATAAGCAAAGTTAAATAAGCTGACTACAAAAACACTTTTATCAATTTAGCTTTCACAGTAAATTACATTCGTTTTATCTCTCTTGGTAATGATACAATCATTTTAGCCTTTTCCGGCGCTTAAAATTTCAATTACCATTGTCCTAATAAGCCATCCGTTTTTCCAGTTTTATTGGCCTGTAACTAGCATGCGTATTTTAAAACTCTTAACTTTAAATATCAAAGAAAAGTAGTTACATTTTTAATATATCGGGTGATAAAAAAATTTTTATACAAAGCGCCATTTAATTGTATTTTAATTAATTTTTAATAAAATGCTGTATATATTTTTATACAGTTGGATAGAACCTGAAATTTCCTTGTTAATGACATATCACAAGATGAAGATGGCTGCGTAGGAGATATTTCTCTTAAATTCAATATGGCCATAATCAGACATAGCTAATTACAAGGATATCAAACAACCATTTCAAATTAAAATTAAAATAAGTTTTTTCAAAACTCAAAACTCAAACTCAAAATTAGCTTTATTGTCATAAAAAAAAAATTTCATTGACAAAGCATATTACCAAAAAATAAAACTAAGACAATATAAAAAAAAAACAGTATCAAACAACAAATTGTAAGCACGCATATTTTGATTACACTATATAAAATTAAAATATTATGGTAACAACCTTAGACACTAACATAAAAAAAGACAAAATTAAAGGTTGTCATCATAGAACTCGTCTACAGAATAATATGCTTTAGCAACCAGGAACCCTCGGACCTCCCTCTTAAATCTGCCATCAAATTCAATCTGCCTAATGTTCAGCGTTGTAGAAAATAGAATTTTTTTATTAAGGTTGAATCAGTAATTGGTAAGGCCAGAATATGAGTCTTACGAAACGGGTACACCATAGCCCTAACAACTTCTGCTTTCCTCTTCACTAGGCAAACCGTTTCAAGGATAAATAGACAAGCGGCAGTTAAGATTTTATGTTTTATAAAGAGTGGTTTACACGAGTCTCGAGTTTTAGCCTGACAAAGGAACCTAATAGCTCTTTTTTGTAATAAAAAAACCTTTTTAAAACAGTAGTTAGGGCATGCGCCCCAAAAACCGATGCCGTATCTTAAGTGAGACTCAATTAAAGCAAAATAGACATCTCGAGCTATAGAATAACTTAACTCCCGAGATATAATTCTTAATGCATAACATCCGCGAGCTATCTTGTTATTTAAGTTTACAATGTGACTTTCAAATTTTAATTTTGAGTCTATGAAAAGTCCTAAAAACTTAGTCTCACTCAGACCATCAACAAGCTGATCATGTATGTGAATCTCATTTATCTGACATTTAAAACTCACAATGTTTGTTTTTGAGACATTAAGGGATAATTTATTTGCATCACACCAGTCTTTAATAGTAACAAGATCGTTTTTGATGGACTCTTCCAATAAATTATTAGGTACGTGATGCCAGAGAATCGTTGTATCGTCTGCGAATATAGTAAATTTTCCAGTAATATTTAACATTGGTAAGTCGTTAACATATATTAAAAACAGTAGAGGTCTTAACACAGAACCTTGCGGTACCCCTGAAGTTATTTCCTGTGGGGAAGACAATCTGTCATTCGTAGACACTGTCTGGTAACGTCCAGTCAAGTATGATTTAAACCAATCCAATGATTTACCTCTGAAGCCGTAGACTTCGAGTTTGCGCAGCAGTATGCTATGATCCACACAGTCAAAAGCCTTAGACAGATCACAAAACACCGCCGCGGCTCGCTCTCCATCATTCAGTCTCAAATACAAATCCTCAAGAAAGGCAAAGATCGCGTCATTAGTGCTTTTTGATGAGAGAAAACCATACTGCTCCACGCTGAGTAAACTGTGTTTCTCCAAGTTTTCTTTACGGTTTTGTGATTGTCAAAAGTTTTAATTTGTCACCAAACAGAGTGACATACATTTTTTTTAGTAATAGTTAATCAGTAAGTTAACTGAAAGGATATAATTCTCATATCCATCCCAGTTAAGATATGAAACTGTCCAATCATAGTGGTAAATTACATAGAAACCAAATGTACACGTAAATATTTCCAGTACTGAACAGTAACTTAACAAAAGTGAGGTTAGGAATATACTTCAAAACGATGCAAATATGCCAAATCAAATTTGTTATTTTTTTATTTCAATCAAATCATTTATTCCAAGGCAAATAGGTATATACATTAATTTTTCCCAAACAGTGGACGACATGATTCAATAATTGAAGATAAAAAACCAAAATATATTTTTACCTTCTAATTAATCAATATGGCTAAGGAAAATAAATTGTCCATTTTTATTAAAAAAAAATATGTGGCTTTTTGTGTGTTATTTTGCAAAAAGCCTAATATAAAAAAGATACATTCAAAGGAATTTAGTGTAAATATAAGAAATTACCCAAATCGACCAATATGTCTCAGTTTAATTTGGTCTATGGATTTGCCAACGAATTGAATTTTTCTTCAATTGTGTCTACGACGTTGTGATCAGTTTACTGCCTCATGCGATATGAACGTCATATCCACTCTTATAGTATAAACTACTATTAAACTATTTTCCAACTAAATTGCTGACACTTTGAAACTTGAAAATTTTTTAGTCTATATTTGAAATTAAATATGCCAGAAAATGTTAAAGATATTTATATGCGGTTTAAAGCATATTAGGGTTAAATGTTTGGTCTAGGGTAGATTGATTATTGATTCGTGTTGTTTTGTATTACATTTATTCCACAAGACATGGTGGTAATTGAAACAAGGCGACGAAATTTCTTTCCAAAAACAATTTTTCCTTTTTTCTGGGTTTTACATAAATCACTCGTTCAATTGTAAAAAACAACTTTCGGGGTTTTTGAATAAATGTCGCAGTTTGACAGTAATTATAGTTTAGTCGAATAAACACTTTCGTATTTTATTACTCCGTATCTACCTTGCAATTCCTCAAAAAAGTATTTCTTCCAGTATCGACTCGTCAGGCGAAGTAGGTGAAACGGCATTTCACCAAAAAAATAAAGAAAACCAGGAGGAAAGTTTTTCGACAATATTAAATATTAATGTACCAATACAGCAACCATTTTAGCCCTTAAAAAATAATTATGTTCAAATTAATGATATTATTTTAATCCGAATGTAGCTATGCATAATAGGGCCACGGTTAACTCCGATGGACAATAATTATAAATACTTTTGGCCCGCCTCAGCAGGCTGTGTCCGTTAGCTTAAAGAAAAGTGAAGACCCAACGCCAAACATGGTTTTCATATTCACCGTTGCTATGGTTACATGACGTCAGTCATGCAAACACCATGTAACAATTTGCATTATGATGAAGGGCAATTTAAAAATAGATCAGTCGTATGCACCATTGTTTTAGCATTGGTTCGCCTAACCGTAAGGTATTTATTTTGAGGCTTCGCAAAACTTACGGTTATAGATATAATTTTTACGTGAATTACTGTATGATTAAGAAGTTTTGTTTTTATTTTTCAGTTAATTCAGTAGTGTGTGTACCTACTTAGTTGTGTGTTTTAAAAATGAACCCAATTAATGACATAGCTTGTAATTTGTTGGAAGCTCCATTCAGTCATTGGACAGATGAGGATAGGAGAGACGTTTTGTTTACAAGTTTTAGTCAATGTTTATTTATTAGTACTAGTACCCGCACTATACCTAGCTCTTCACCATTTTTTAAGACCGCGAGCCGCCACTGGTTTCTTCCTTCGTCAAGTCTCATGAAGAAATCTATAGTTTATGATACTAACATGTTTTAAAAAAACTGTAAGAATGTATTATTAAAAAAATGTATTGTACCGTAAAGGAATATTTTGATGATAATAATCTGACATAATTATTTTTTTGCAGTTTTAATCTAATATTTGAATTTTTATTATATTATATTTCATAATCAGATAATTTCTACATACTGTGTGTCTTTCTAACATTTAAAAATATTTTATGTTTGACTGATAATTTACCTCACATATATAGAACCAATCAGAACGCAAATTTTCATAGCAACCACCTTGGTAACGTGGTCTTACCCGATAAGACCTACCGCTAGCTCGGTAAGACCACTGTAGCTTTTTGTCAAACAAACAGTAATTTATTTCAAGAAATCAAGGTTAATAAATAAATATTATAACCCCTACAAAATAAAAGTGACACACAACAGTATTTGAGGTAATTTTAGGGCATAAACTTAACTTAATTTTGACATTAAAAAAAAAAATGTATGCCAAAATGTATGCAAGATAAAATCCAGTGTGCTTTGGTTTGACGTGAGTTTAGGAAATCTTGGCGTTTTCATGGCAAGCGTGATGACAATTGATGAACGAATTTGATTTTTGACGTTCCACGCGTCTGATTTAGTCTTGGATTTTTAATTAATTGTTAGTTGTGGCACGTTTATAAACTTAAAAGTAAATCATAATAATGTAGTTGCATATTTTCCTTTATCACAAACGGCTTTTATTTCGGGTTCAGTAAATTATCCAATAAAATACACCTCTAGAAGCGGCGTCTTATTTTCATACCGTTGTTTTTCACTCGAAACTAGATTTTCTAAGAAAACTTTTATTGAATATAATTTTTACTTATAATCAAAGATAAGACTCTCGAGCTAAAGCTCTCGGGAACTTATCAGATTATAAGTAAAAATTACATTTCGTGAAAATGATCAGAAAATCGATTACTTGTAAAAAACAGCGGTATTACCGATAAGACGCCTCCTCTCTGGGTATATTACTGTTGAAAAGACCGACCTAAAATTTTTGCCGAATCCATAAGTCTTGGATAATTGTTTTATTATTCCAGAACTTCCAGCTGTCTTTAGTTTGGTTAACAATTCCAGTGGATTCATTAAGATGACATAGAAAACCCCCTAGGTATACCCGTGAATTTACTTAGATCTACCCATATTTTGCCAAAATTTAATTAAATATGCCTACATTTACAAAAATAAAAATTTGAAATAAAACAAAACAGAAAAGTTAAAAATATGTTTATTAAATTAGCCTGTACGATAAATTACATTTATTTTACCCTTTTAGACAACGATATACTCATGGCCCCTTTTTTAACGCTGAAAATTCTAATTAACATTGTGCCAATTTGTCCTTCCCAGATGCTTCAATAAAAAAGTCGATTTAGTTGGCTTGCAGCTAGCACGCCTCTAACTCTTAATTTAACAATTTAAAGGAATATCGCAGCAAATGACTTTAAAGCAAACTGGGATCTAACTCGGAATTTCACCGACATTTACATTTTGTGTTCGTAATTCTCTTAACTGTTTATGAAAGTCTGACTGCGATATTTTGAGTAAAATATTTTCGTTTCTTTATTTAGATTAAAAGTAATGATGCAAATAAAGCTATTAAGCTTAAGTGGGGTAATAAATATTCTGCGCCATTATTTAGTTAGTTGTAATTTAATTTTTAGTTTGAAAGTGTTAATTATTCTTTTAAACTTATTCTATTTTAGTGCTTGGTAAAAATAATTTAAAAAAAATTAACATAAAGAATACCGTAATCTGGGGCTACTAGCATAACCCGGGGCCACTTGGAGACTTTTTGACATTTTTTTATTAGGTATCAATTTCATTTTTTGTTACAAATAATGGTGCTAAACTACGACACTACTCCAGGGTTTATTATTTCACTTTTACTAAAGAAACACTTCAAAAAACTATAAAGATACCGAAGAAGGCCTGGCAACTTGGATACCTCGAAAATATATACACCAAAAAATAACAAATCGGGTGGTGCATCGTGGTTGCAAACAAAGGAAATCCCATTCAAGTTTTAGACTGTCAAAATATTTGCTCGCCTGTTGAGTTTAGAGCGGGGCTTCAGGAAGATTTTTTTAGAGTCTCTGTGTGGTTAGTGCAGATGCGCAGTTTGAACAATTTGGGACATCCCGATCTTAACTTATTTGAATAGAATTGCGGTTGATTTTTTATTGGAAGTCAACAGGTGATTCTGCCGACACCAGCATTGATTGGACTCATCATCCTGTAATTTGTCATTGTCAAATGTAATTTGCCAACGGTTGGTATTTTAAAAATTTTTAACAGACACATTTTACGCTGTATTTAACAAATATTTTCAAATAAAACGAACCTTATTTTCAAAACGGATCTTTTAATATATAACGAAATATTTTACTTACAAAAAAAACTATTAAATAGTATTAAAATCATTAAGAATTGCTAAAAGGGGTAGAGAATAAGAGAGCGTTTAAAAATAAACTAATAATTTTATTTTAAGAAAACTGTACAATTGTTTGGAATATTGTTAATTTTTAATTATATGTTCAAAGAAGCCGCCATTTGCTGCTAAACAATATCCTAAACGACCGTAAATTTCTCTACGAATATTAGGGAGTATTAATTAAACTTATCTCTTTCGTCAATTTACTATATTCAAAAGGAATCATTAGATATCTTTGAATAACCGATTACTTTTAAACATATTAATTTAAAGAAAATATTATAGCAAATCGCCTTAAATGTAAATAATATTTTGCTCAAAATTCCCCAACATTTGCATGTTGTGCTGATAACGTTCCCTAACTATTTATGAATGCCCAAGTTATTTTAAGTGAAATATTTTCCTTTTGCTAAAGAATTTACTGTTAGAGAGAGTACATTTAATGTAATCTGTTTATTAAGATTTAAAAACATTTACACTAATTTAAAGTGTAGTGTTCTCACAATGTACAGATTGTTATAAAGTTAATTATTTAAAAATTAATTGGAAAATAACTATTTATATAACAAGTTGTGTAGTAAAATGAGGGTGTAGATATGAGGATTAAATTACGAGCATTGCGAGTGGTTCAACACATCGTAATCAGATTTAGATTAAAATAATAGAAAATATATTGTATTTTCCTTTTTCCTCTTTAAAGATTATAGTGCAAGAATCGGATGTAAGCGTTGCGTGGATAATTTTACTGTCAACAAATATTCGCGAAAATATCCATTTTAATTTCATATTTTCATTTTAGAAAATGAGCGAAACTAAAGGTTCTTTACCTTCTGACATTAAAGCAGCTAGAAACGCTATAGTATCAAATTTGAGGCCTAGTAAGTCGAACATGAATATGCATTCAAAAATGTCAAAGACTGGTGCGAACTAAAGAAAATTAAAATGCACAAAATGGTATCAGAAAAGGTTCGTCTTGTTTACTTGTCATACAAAGTGAAAGTATTCAAGCTCTATAGTATGTGGAACCACTATCCAATATTACGAACAACAATCTCTGGTAATATAAATGTCAGTACACCAATCTGATTTCTACAGAAGGCTACCACCCAAAAAATTCTAAAACCCTTTCCTAAAGAAGAATTTAGTAGTTTTTAAAGAAAGTTAATCAAATTTATAATATATTTATTTATATTGTATGTATAATTAAATATAGATCTATTTTAACACTATCGATGAACCACATTTGACAATGAGAATCGACGTCAAAGTAATAACTTTTAGTATCTAATTGATAAAAAGAAAGAAAAAATTGTTAGAGAAGTAGATAAACACTAGGTATAAAAATTTAACAGTTAGAATTAATTTTGTATGTTTATAGTAAGAATGATTAGTGGTAGCTCTTGAGCAAAAAAATAGAGAATAAAGATAAATATTTAAAAAAAAAAAAACTAAGAATTAAGTGATTAGTTGGCCCATTCATAATCTATTTGAACTTTGAAAAGGCACACGTGGGAAGAACTAAACCGTTTTTTACTTATACAGGGTTAGTCTGTGAACTTTTATTAAGTTTTATGGAAATTTAGAGACAGGGTTGGATATTGCCTAGCTCATAATGGTATTCAACATTTTGAACATCTTATAGATAGCTTTTATTCAAGTTTTATGTATTTCCCATTTAAATTGTGCTCTAGTTAATTTTTTTTCAATATGATTTAAAAAAAGAAATCTATCATATCATTCATCATTGGATTTGTCTTTTAAGAGACTATTTCATTCTTTAAAATTATAGAAGATCTTCTCTGTTATATTAAAAAAGTTGGATTTTTCTGACTTACCTTATACAGGGACATTATTTTTCCTACCGACCACAATAAAAAACAATTACGTATTCTTTAATAGTGTTTCATGAAGAACGCCAATTTGATGTTAAACAAAATATATGTTTACAAGTTTGACAGATCAGACGCCATATTGGACCTTTTAAATAATAACCCTACTTTATAGTTAGCCTGCTGCATTAGATTTTTTGCTCTAAAAATAAAAATGTCAGCATAATATATAGTTGTCAACATTTATTTTCAGTTGTTCCGGAGATACGAGGCATCGAATTTGGTGATTTTGCTTCCATCCAATTAACAAAAGCTTTGATATTAATAACTCAATAATATTTAGGATACGTAATTTTTTATAACGGATGCAACAATGCTATTGTAAAATATGTCAGATGTCAAAAAATTACAGATACGACGCCATTTTGAACTTTTTTTAATATATTATTTCACTGTATATTCCCTATATATATCTGGTGCAGTATATGAAGCTGCCTTTGTCAAGTTCAACAAACACGAAAAAAAAATGTATGGTACTATAATGTATTTATATGTCTAGGAGTATAAGTACTTATACTCCTATTCATATAAATGTCATTTAATGTCATTGAGAAATGACACATAAGTTATCACTTATATGACGTTTGAAGAAAAAAATATAAGTATAGTTATATATGATATTTATTTTCAGCGTTCTTATCCAATTAAAAGAAGCTTTGAGATTAAAAACTCAATTTATATTTAAGATACATAATTTTTTTATAGCGGAGCCAACTATGCTATTGTCAAATATGTCAAAAAATGATAGATACGATGCCATTTTGAATTTTTTTTAAATGATACCCCACATTTATACCTACGACAATCTATTGCATTTCGCGGTCAAATTTTAAAAATATATAGGTAGTTGTCCATAATTCGTTACGGAAATATGGCCGCATCAAAAACTGTATCGTTAGATTATGTCTTCTAAGGGTCTCGCCCCATTAACAAATAGAAGCTTTGAGATTAAAAACCTAATTTTTATTGGAGATACGTAATTTTTTATAGTGGAGCCAACTATGCTATTTTCCAATATATCAGACGTCAAAAAATTCGGAAAGTCGCCATTCGGGTGAGACATTTAAAATAATGCCCCTATACAATTACACCTAATATTAACAGTTAGTTACAGGTAGGTACAGGTAGGTACACTGAAAAAAATGCTCGTTTTATGCCAAATAAGTGATTTGTTTGACTTATTTTTATTGGGACCAAATAATTTTTATTTGCCTGACACAAATATTGTTTGTATTAAATAAATAGGATTATTTGAGTTTGCAATGATATTTGTTTGGTTAGTAATTATTTACGTCAAATAAAATTTATTTGCTATTTTAAAACTTAACAGTGGTTTGAAAACCTAAATAAATATTTATTTGTAGTAAATAATTATTTATTTGGCTACCGGTTCTTTTGGATTCAGCAAAATTAAGACGACGGGAAGAGTGCCAAACGCGTCAAGACGAGCGCGAGATGACCAGTCGCTAGTAGCCCGCCACCCTAACAAGTTCGAGGTGTATTTTGTATTAGTGCTGGAATAAGTGCAATGGAAGTTGAAAATTGGCTTTTAAACCACAACATTGGCCACCTGTGGCCATCATTTCAAGGTAAGTTAATTTTTTCATATATATATATTGTTGTATTGTTAAAATAATAAATAAAAACATAACAGGTGCATTTTAAGTTAAATTGCGCGACAACGATATTTATAGAAAAAACGGTGATAAGTAATAATAAAATTGTATCTTCTTGATATGTTAAAAGTACATAAACATACCTATTTTCTTATGTTTTCACTATTTTTGCACGTTGTAGATCAAACAAAATGGCCCCAAATATTTATACTCTATATTCATACTACCTAGTTATTAGTACGACCTATATTGTTAAGAAAATCAAATAAATTAAGATTCTTATTTTAGTATGAAGACGAAGCTCCCCCTAGTAAAAAAATGTTTCAAGATAATGATATTGTGACAAACATCAGTGATATACTTATTTTAAATGGCGATCAACCACAAAGTTTCAGCAATCAGCCCATAGCTGTTACAGCTTTGGAAACTCCATTAGCCACTACAATTCAACCCGGTACCATTGTGTCATCAGTTGTTTCAACCGAATTTTGGTATCTATATATAAGTATATCCTATAAAATTAAAAGTAAACACTGAAGACGCCATTGCTGAGAAGAGTAAGGTCCCCTGTATATAAATAAACCATTTTTTGACTTGAATAAATATATATTTCAATCAAAATATTATTTATTATTTATTTCAATCCAACCTATTTAATCCAAATAAATATTTATTTGGGCCAAACAGTGTTATTTGTGATAAACAATATTGTATTTCAGTTAAATAACAGGAACTAGGTACAATTTAAAAAATTATTTAAAAGAAATAATTATTTTGTTAGGCCAAATAAATATTTATTTAATAGTAATATATATGATTTATAAGAAACAACACATTGTTTGGATTAAATATCGCAGGCTTGCTGACAAATAAATATTTTGTTGATAGAAATAAGTTATTATTTGCTATAAATACTTGTTTTCTCTATCAAACAAACATTTATTTTAATTAAATACCACATATTCGAAGCGCAATAAATGACTTATTTAAATCAAATAATATTTGTTTAAATACGTATAATAAATTTTACTATCAGCAGTCAAATAATTTTGGACATATTTTCAAATAAATATTTGTTTGGACAATAGGAAATAAATATTTGTTTGGGCGAACTCCATTTTTATTTAGTTTAAATAAATTATTTTTTCAGTGTAGGTACTTACATTCATTTATTACACAGTTCTGCCTAACTTGACCCTTGAATAACATTAAGAAAACTTCTGAGGATGAGCCCGCAAGGGACAGCGTTCTGTGTATAATCTCGAAGCAGCAGCCGCACTTTGATGACACTTACCGTATATTAGCACCATATCTACTAGTTCATTGTTTTCAAATTTTGCCATTTTCACGTGTCACCAATTCAAAATTAACTTGCTTCAGAAAAACACACCGCAGCGTATTGCCAAATAACTGATCACCGACTCGCGATGAATGTAAGTACCTAGTACAATATTACAGACTTTCTTAAAACCCTAACACACATAAAATCTGACTCTAATTCTCAATGTCTTTCAATCTCACTAGTAAGTTTTCCAGTAATTACCTAATTAATATTAAAGAAAAAATATAAGAAAGGATATGCCTTAAACTAGCTTGTGCCATAAATTACATTCATCTTCCCATGTGGCCTAGCAACAAATTTATTTAGGCCTTTTCCGGCCTCAAGGGTTCAATTGTTAACAAATAGCTAATTTTGGCAATACTTCTTTTAGATGCCTAAAACTGTTTATAAATAATTACTATTACCAGCAGACTAAATTCGATGACTGATATAATTCACTTTAAACCCATTTTTTAAACGAATTAGGATAATTAATTTCTGTAAAAAGAAGTTGGTAGGTATAATCGGTCTCTATAGATTAGTGTAAAAATTAGACCGACACTTCAATTTGGTATCTCCACTCGTTTTAAAGATTCAATTGGTAAAATAAATTATTGATATTTTGTCTAGCCTCAAAATTTTGAGACCGAGACGTTGTGTCTTTTTTCTTACAAAATATTAAATATTCTCGTTGAGTAAAATTGAGCGAATTCTTTGAGAGAAATTATTATCATGTCAATTTTTTAAATTTTTTTATTATATTATTACTTTAAACACAATGTCTTACATCAGATACTGATAAAGGAAACAGTTTAAGTGGCCGGCAAGATCACAAACTTGACTCAACTGGATTATTTCCTTTAGGCATATTTAAAAGATATTGAATACAAAGATTTCAATGAAGCCATGGCAGATATTGTAAACATAATTTACGCATCTTGTCCTCTTCCAGAAATATCAGGAAGTTTGCTAAGAAATATTGACACCTGTATGAAAGCCGTTTGTATAATATAATAGTTCGGATTATATAATTTAATATTAGGTATTACTGCGTGATTATTAGTTAAAAATATTCAATGCAATGATTAAAGTAATAATTTTACAAATCACTTAATAACATGCTCCTGATGATAATGTTTTACAGACTGAACTCCTAATTGAGGTTTCAAAAGTAAAATATAATAAGGCATTTTAAATTTCTCAAATAAAATTTCCTTTATTTTTAATATTTTCTTAAATATGACTATTGCTATTCGACCTATTGCATATAAAAATAAATGTAGATAGAGTTTAGGCATAAAATAATAGAATCTCTTACAATTTAACAAACTTTTAAAATATAATACTTTTAAGGTAATCAGGGCGTCTCGTCGGTCTGTTTTTTACTAGAATTTATAGAAATCGACGACACCTTCCAAAACATATTTGCATTAAATAGGAAGAAATAATATTTTCCACTAAGATACATTAGATAAAAATTATATGGATCGAACGTATAAACGTTTATTTTCAGAAGAAATACTTGCTGGAATAACTATAGAGTAGGAAATTGTAGATAATAGAGCTTTTTACAAATTACTAAACATCAAAAGTCAAAATGTCGACTTCGTTATAAAAGTCAAAATGGTTTGAAACTGAAAGATTCAGCGATGAAGAAGTACAAATATTAGCTAAGTGGTGCAAAATTGAAGAAAACACTTAGTGGTGGAAGACGAATTTTATCTAATATAGTGATGAGATAAAAATTATTCTAACAAAAATCCTCATGTTTAGTTAATCTTAAATGAAATTTTCAATATAACCTTTTTTTTCACTCTTAACTGAATAGTCAATTATTAGCCTGTAATATATCAAGTTTAAATATGATTACTACTCCATAAAGAGCATTTATATAATTCTTATATATTTCATCACCACATGACGTTTCTTTAATACAAAAAATATTCTCACACTACTCTATATTTGATATTTGATAGTACATTTATTCCACCAATAAGTGTTTTCTTCAATCTTGCACCACTTATTTACCATTTGCTATCTTATCTCTTAAATTTCAAACCATGTTTCTAACATTTTTTTTCCTCGTCACTACAAGGTACTTGACATAGTGTTCCACACCAATTTACCTTTAATATTTGCTAGTATTTCTTTCCTTACATTTATAAAACGTTTTCCTTTAACATAATTCTCAAAAGGCTCCATTAGGGTGTCAGACAATTTTCTATTTTATGGTTACTCTATATAAGTTATATTTCCGCAGATGAAAATGTAGAGAACTCGTACGTCAGTAATTTTCATTTAATAAATTTTAATGAGGATGGCTTAGAGTATTTTTTCTTTCTATTGAACTTACGTACGATTATACTATATATTTTTTTACTACATGCGTTGCAGTAGGTAAATATATCCAAGTCATAAATGCCTCTAACTACTAAATTTAGGAAAGATTACAGCAAGTGACTTTAAGCTAATAAACATCAAGCTCGGAATTTCCTCAATAGTATTTGCACTTAGTTTAAATTCTGTAACTTAATTGATAATTAATGCTAAAAATGCTATTTTATGCATGCTCAGTATCAGAAAGTTTCTTCGTAGAAATTCTACGATGTGATCTTAGAAATATAAAACAATGTATAGCTTTATATGCTTACTTAACTTATAACAGTTATACTAGCACGTACTGCAGCTGCTAGCTGTCTTAGATAGTGTTAATAAATTTTATAAAGTTTATAAGAATAATTTTAATACATTTTGCACAACTGTTTATAATGTAAATCGTTCTTATAATGAACTGAAAATAACAAAGATTTTAAAATTGCAATAATGTTATCCCATCGCTGGGAATTGAACCCAGAACCTTTCGATTACATGTCTCATCATCCTAATAATTTAATTGATTATAAAACAGTTAAATGGTTTCATTTTCGATTTTTTATATCAAAACCAAAAACAAATTTAAAAAACTCTATTTAATTTTCATAATCTCTTGACGCAACTAATTAAGAAATTACTGATAAAAGAGTTTTGGACTTGCATTGTCTTTATTTGTTTTAAACTACACCATTTCAACTGGTATCTTTAGTCGTCATCAAGTGAATACTGAGTACTTATTGATTCAGTATTCTTAATAAACTACGGAGTATTAACCTTAAGACGACTGGACGTACTTACAAGTTGAAACGTTGTGAGTAAAACCAATAAAGATAATGCAAATCCAACACTCCATTATCATTCAAGAAACATCGTTGTCTCCAACTTTCTAATTAGGAAATGTTAGATATTGGTATACATTCGAATTAAAGTAAAACTTAATAAAAAAATTGGACTTGTTTTCAAGTTGTGATAAATTTTACTAAGAAATTCATGAATTTACTTGTTATCAAAGTTTGGGTTTTACATTATTAAATTTAGCCTTAAAATTCCTTTATTAATAAATTTAAGAGTGTGTAAAGTATAAACAGATTGAAAATCGCTTACCTAATTTGATGTTTCAATATACATTATTTTGTGGGAAGGCTTATTAATGATAATTAATACTTACTACATTTAGCTGTCGCAGTGCTTACCTGAAATAAAATATTAATATTAATAACCAGTTTCTACAGAGGTGGAAAAGTTTGGACATGTCTTAAAGTCTCACAAAAGTCTAATTGAGATTTTGGTATATAAGTATATTAGTAATACGTCGGTGATGCTGATGTTGATGGGATTTAAAATTCGCTTTAAACTTTAAAGGGTACTGGACGGATCAGATTATTTTTTTAACATACACATAAAGAACGCTCATTGAAACTTTTTTGTGATTTTCAATTATTTAACCCATTAACGCCCAGAATTATTTTTTGTTAGTTATTTTACATATTTTTACTTTTCTGAGTTAATATGAGTAGGAATGCACAAAAAAAATATATTTTACAAAATGTCTTACGTCAGTTTTTAAGAAAATGACTGCTACCATATGGTATCACTGGGCGCATATGATACTGTAAAATACAAATACTTACAATTTTAAAATACATATTTATTTATGGAATTATTAAAAGTAAATTTTTACATTGTGTGATAATTGGCAAAACAGACTACACAAAGACCTACATCACACTTAGAATAAAACTCTTGCATTCATTTCCAGCGCAACGGCATCTATTACATAAAGCAACGTAGTGATGCATACCGTCATATCGAATACCTGGCAGAAATGTGCGTGAAACAGACGTTTTTGCAGTACCTGCCGATTTTGCCGGTACACCATAACGTGCTAAGTATATTTGGACCAACTCCCATCTAAACTCTATGTTGGAGGTTTTGTTGTGATTCTTCCTATACAGAAACCATGTATTGTTTATTGCTGCATGATATCGTTGACAAAAAAAAAGTTCAAAAATGTCTGTACAAGACATTTGTTCGAACCGCTTGTCATCTTTTACTGGAAATGCGTGGGCTCCAGGTTCAATGTCGCCTTTAATCCAGACAGTATCTGGTTTGTAAGCTAGACGGTTTCGAATCCAGTCGTTGTTCTCTGATTCTGGACAATACGTATCTTTTGAGGTCGATGCAGAAGATGATTCGGTTACGGATTGATTAGCCGGCGCTGAAGATGATCGGTTAGGACTTTCTGCAGAAAAGTCGTCATAATTATTGCCTAAACGTGTATTATTCGTCAATTTTATTTCCACAGGTGCACGTAATTGTCGAACTATTAAGTTATTTAGCATGCCTCCGTCATCTTCGTCAGCGGAATCTTCATTGGTGTCGACATTGGGATCAGGGGGCTCGATAAATATTTCGTCTATTTGATTTTCCGCATCGTTATTAGCGTATGCTATGTCTAAAGCTTCCGACAATGAAAATCCATGCCTGTCAAAAAAAAAAAAATATATATATATATAGCGTAACCGCCCAGTGATACCATATTATGGTATGTTTTGCGCCCATTTTGTAAAGTCAGATGAATTTAAAAAAATAAGATATACGTTATAGAGGGCTTTAAATATATATCTTAGTCAATATCAATACTTGTATTCAAGAAAAACTATACTTACTCAAAGCGAATGTCCATATTTTTCTATTGACGTAAAATGGACGATAAAATAACACGTGTTTTTTTTCTTACAAATATTGGCAACTATACTCAAAGACTTAAAGCACAACTGAAGATGCTTCCCGCAACTAACGCACTCGTCAGAATTATTATCCCACTACCAGCGATACCAAAGGGTATCACTGGGCGGTAATGGGTTAAGATCTAAAACCGACATTAAAAAGTCATATGACCTTTCCGAGATTTTTTTGAACATTAGTCCAATAATCTATATCAATTTTGGAAGAATTTGATTTTTTACACTTTCTCTCACCTGTAATTTTTAGCCAAAAAAATGCAAGAGATAAAGTTTATCGACAAATGCTCATATTTCGCACGTCGTTAGAAACAAAAGGCAACTTTTTAATTTGACATTTTTCAACATTTTGAGAAATCACTTCAAAAACAAGTTCAATTTGACAGATAAAGCCAATTTTTTCTAAATTTCTGTCTATGGCATTTTAAAAATAGGCCGGGTTGATCTAACTACATAAACTTAAGAGCAAATAGTAGTCGATGAATCATCATCGAGCATATTGTACCTGCGCCTGGCGATGGCAATAAAATGTATTTTTTTATATACAAAATATTATAAAAACGAATTTCAAGAGAATTAAGTGGCGCGGCGGCAGTGGAGATTTTAAAGATAATATCGGGGCATCGTTTGTAACTTTAATGGAAAATAAAAAACTAACATGAATAGCTGCAATATTTTTGTTTTAAAGTTCTGCATGGCGGATGATATAAGTTGAACCTATATAATTGAAACCTAAACAAAATTGAATTTTTTAGTATCATCCCCCAAACTAGAAGTTCTTGTGAATCTCTTAGTAAAATTTTTGGTTTGAATTTTTAATTAGCTAAGCTAGGAAACGATGCCGCATTTCACGCTGGTATGGGAGGCTCTTAATACTTAAACATAATCTTAATTTATAAACATTACCATAGTCATAATTCATAAAGGGTGTTTATCTAACCCTAAACTTAATTTTTACTTTATGTAATTAAATAGACAAGTGACAAATGTCTGTGGGCTCAAATGGGTCAAATGGCCTGTATTGGTGAATTTCTAAGAATTAGTAAAACTTTCTTTCGCGGTACAAAGTATCTTTATTAATAGTCATCATAGTTCAGATAAAGTAAAAATACAAACAACAATTTATACTGACAAGTGTAAAAATGTGCATGTATCATCATCTTTTTCCATCAAGTTCCATGTTGCCGATTTCTTTAACTTTCCACTATATTATTCACATAAGCATTAGTAAAGATTACTTACAAAACTTTTATCCACAATATGGGCTTTGATTTATTTTTGTAATTTAATTTTATGTTGATGACAGTTCGCAATATTTTGGGAACCATTTTCTGTATCCACTTAGTGTTATGATGCAGATAAAACCTTTTAGGCTCTAGTGGGGTAATAATAATTTAGAGTAACGATAAAAATGATTTTAGGGTACTTTCGTTTTCTTTTGGGCAGCAAAGTGCTATTCCTTTTAAGAAACTAATATTTTGTATATTTTTTAAGTAGTGATTGCAACTTTACTCTAACAAAAACCCATACAGAAAGATTGTATTAAAGATAATGAATTGAACAATTAATGCAGGAATCTATACTACATATAATTATATTAGGAACGAATGAATGTGTTTGTAAATATTTGACTTGTGATACATATACGAAAAAAACTCGATAGTTTCAAATATTTAATCAGTTTTAGTAGTTGATAACTTCAGTTATCTTTGGATCGATTTGATGAGATTTTTGCACTCTATCTGTATTATCTATTATCTATCAGTGGCGTGCAAAGCCGCTTGAACAGGGTAGGCAAACATTTAATTTCCAAACAATTGACTTTAAAAAATTTCAACACAGTTGACATCGTCATTACCTCAATTACATGCACGTGGATATGTCCACTTCTCCATTTTGTTTTCGACCACTGACGGCGACGCGTGACGTTAATAGCAAAAGTAAACACTGGACGAAAACACTAATATGTATTATTATTATTATTATTATTATTATTATTATTATTATGTTTTCAGTGTTCTGTTTCTCAGCTTTTTGTTGGTAAGGCTGGTGTTATTTACAGTACAGAGAAGAAATTCATCTTAACCTGTACTGTTTAGAAACTTCCGTACTATATGGCAAGTTTGGAGGATGACGCTTTTCTGAATAAGTTGGTATAAATAACCTGAAAGGCCCAGTTTTTCCAAGTTGGGCTTGAAATTTTTCGTCATAGCTCCCTCCACCGATATTATAATCGGAATTATGTCGATTTTATCTAGCTTCCATATATTTTTTATCTCTATAGCCAAATTCGAGTACTTGGTCTTCTTCTCCGATTCGGTTTTAGAGAGGTTGTGTGTTAGTGGGCAACCTATATCGATTATGAAAGCTTTCTTGGTGGTTTTTTCGATGAGAAGAATATCCGGACGGTTGTGGTCTACTGTTCTATCCGTTGTTATTGGCCTGTCCCAGTATAAGAGATATTCAGGGGATTCAAGGACTGGCTCGGGTGAGTATTGGTAGTATGGTGGGAGGTTTTCCCTTAGCCCTAGTTTATGGGCCAGTTCCTTGTGGATGATCTTTGCCACCTGATTATGTCTCCCCAGGTAAGCGTTGGGGGCCATAGCACCACATCCCGCCGTGATATGTTCTATCGTTTCTCCGGGACAATTGCATTTTCTGCACACATCTTCCACATTTCTCTTCAAGATGACCTTTTCATAGTTTCGAGTTCGAATGACACGGTCTTGGATAGAGATTATAAAACCTTCTGTTTCAGCGTGGAGCTGTCTTTTCTCTAACCAATTCAGTGACATTTCTCTATCTATGAGTGGATTTTGGAGTGCAGTAGGGTATTTGCCGTGTAGAGCTTTCTCTTGCCAAGTTACAAGCTGTTGACTTGGCGGCGCGCGGATGATGTTAGGTAATCCGTTTTGCTTTAAGTTAAGGGCTGTATATCCAGCATCTGCTGCTACCACTTTCTTAAGAATTCCCCCATTCGATTCTTGGAAGTATTTTCTCATAGAGGTCTCTTGCGACTTGCACAAGTTATATATATTAATGAGACCTCTTCCTCCCTCCTTTCGTTTTAGGTAGATTCTTTCAAGTGCAGAGCGTGGGTGGTGGAATCTGAATTTTGTTAGCAGCCTGCGCGTAAGCCTATCTAGTTCGTGCAAATCCGTGTCTGAATACTTAAGGATCCCGAGTGAGTAGGTAAGTATTGGTATTGCCCAGGTGTTGATGGCAGTAGTAAAGTTACCAGCATTCAGGTGAGTATTAAAAAGCTTTGTTAGTCTGCTTTTGTATTTGTTTTTAAACTCCCTTTTTAGGCTTGTGTGGTTTATTTGTTGGTTTTGGGAGATGCCTAAGTATTTATATGTTTTGTCCTCATCTAGTATATCTATGCCTTCAAGCAGTCCACGATTTTGTTCAGTCTTTCCGTGTACGACATTCAAGATTGCGCACTTGTCTAATCCAAACGACATTTTGATGTCATCGCTAAATGTCTTGGTTATTTGAATTAGGGACTGTAGGTGGGTTTTGCTTTCAGCGTAGAGTTTGATATCATCCATAAATAGAAGGTGGTTTATTCTAAAATTCTCAGTTAAGTTGGGACGATATCCGTAGGATGTTGATTTTAGTAGTGAGGACAGTGGGTTCATGGCCAAAATGAACCAGAGGGGGCTTAAAGAGTCGCCTTGAAATATACCTTTTGATATATTTATATTGCCAAGCTTCTCTTGTCCAATATGGAGATTGGTATTCCATTGCTCCATTAGGGTACCTAACATGTTACGTATTAGGGGGTGTACTTTGTATATTTGCAATATCTTCTTTAGCCAGTCGTGAGGAACAGAATCGAATGCTTTACTATAATCAATGTAGCACATATTTAGATTTCGCCTTTTAACTTCAGCCTGTTTTATAATAACGGCATCGATTGTAAGCTGTTCCTTGCAACCCAAAGCTTTCCTAATACAGCCCTTTTGCTCATCAGCTACCAGGTTGTTATTTATGCAGTGTGTGTATATTTTTGAGTACATGACTGATGTTAAAAGTTTATACACCACTGACAGACAGGTGATCGGTCGGTAATTTTTTGGGTCGTTTACCTGCCCTTTTTTAAATAAAAGGAAGGTATTGCCACTGGCAAGATGAGCTGGGAAGTGTTCAGGGCTTAGGAGAGCCTTGCTAAAGCAGTTTGCGATTACAGGGTGTAGGCTGGTGAAAGTTTTGAGCCAAAAATTATGAATTTGGTCAGGTCCCGGTGATTTCCAGTTAGCCAAGTTCTTAGTGGCATCCCTTATGTCGATGGATGTTACTTGCGGCTCAGGCATTTCTTGCAAAGTTTCAGCCTCGGCTTCAACTTTTTCGAGCCAGCTTGCTTCTTCATTGAAATGGGACGCGTCTGACCAAATATTACTCCAAAATGCATTAAATTGGTCTTTATTCATGTCATTAGTTGGAGTAAGGTCATTTTCTTCTTGGTTCAGAGTCCTATAGAAGGTTTTTTGGTTTGTGGTGAACTGTTGGTTTTGTACCTTCCTCTTTGTGGCTTTATTGTATCGCCTTAGACGGGCACCTTTAGCCTTACATTTTTGTCTAATAGTGTCTCTTACAACAGTTAGCAACCGTTTTACATCGGGACTATCTAAAGGAATATTATTATTATTATTATTATTATTATTATTATTATTATTATTATTATTATTATTATTATTATTATTATTATTATTATTATTATTATTATTATTATTATGAATACATTTCATCCATATTCGTTTTATAATCAGATTTTAAATCTATCATCCACTTGATTGAACCCCAAATAAATTATTATGTAAATTCTAATTTAACATACTACTTATTAGCAAAAAATATCTTAAATCATCATAAAAGTACTTCTTATTTTACGTTACAAATAAAGATCCTAACTAACCTGACATCTTTTATATCGAGAACGCGTAGTATTTTTTGAAACTACGACAAAATTGGCAAGATTGGCATCAATGCATTTTACCAACGCGGGCCGACGGAGGCTCAGCTAGAGAGTCAAGTGTATTTGTTCTCTTTCTAGCTTACTGCCTACCGGCTCTCGCTCGCTTCCACTCGTATAAAACCAGTGCTTTTGCTTTTCCATAAGCGGTTAATGTAATGTAAAATCATTGCTTTCGAAATTCTTATATGGGTTGCTTATACAGCGATCGAGTTTACGATTAATTGGCAACGAATACGTTCGTAGAAATGATCTTCAATGTTATACGAATAACTTTTCGGTCCTGGTCCTCTACATACACAGAAATATTGCCGGATATTACACAGATAAAAATTTAAATATAAAGAAATAATTTTGGTTGGAGTTTGTTTTATTGTTCCCGGGGTAAGCAATGCTTTCTTGCCTATATTGTATGCTATGTATGTTATCTATAATACATAACACAATAATCTTGTCCACAGAATTCTTTATTTAAAATTTTTTAGGTATATTTTTTTATTTTTTCGTATCTTTCTTCCAAAACAAAAAAGAAAGGTGTCTTCATCCCCACAATACTTTAAAAAAACGCTCCTATCACCAAAATTTCTGATTTAATATCGGTAGATCAGTGGTGCACGGCGATTTTTTTGGCCGGGTTTGGGAGGGAGGACTGCAGCCCACTTCCTCTGTGGGCACCACTGCACTTACTCCTCTGGAGATCATAATGAAAAACTTAATAACTTTTGTATGACAATGAAGATGCCTAAACATAAGCATGCTTCTTCTGAAGAAAAATATCAAAAGCTTAAAATCAAATACGACGAACTCCACAACGTACTAAATGAGGAGAGAAAAAGCACAGCAGAGCATAAAAAAATGATCCAAGACCTCCAAAATCAAATCGAGATGTCCAAAAAACAAACCGAGATGTTTAACGACGTCCTTAGCCGATCAAACGACGTCCTTAGCCGAGCAAAAGAATACCAAGAACAGCAAAAATGTAGTGAATCCGCCATGGATATACACGAAAACATCGACGAACAAGCAGCCATAAAACCAAAACCAGCTGCCCAGCAACAGCAAGCAGCCACAAAACCAAAACCAGTTGCCCAGCAGCAGCCAGAAACAACAAAGCCGACGGCAAATCAAAAACAAGACAAGGACACCGTCCCGATAGTCGTCCACACAACAACGAAATGGGCTTCTATCATGAAACTCCTAGAACATCACCAGCTAGAAATCAACAACATCAAGACAGTACACAACGGCATCTCTTTTACACCTAGAGACGCCAACACCCACAAAAAAGCAACAGAACTACTACAAGAAAACCAAGTGGAATACCACACATACCTCCGTCCTGAACAAAGAATGCTAAATATAATCATCAGGGGACTAGATATCAACATCCCAATTGAAGAAATCAATGACGAAATACGGGCCATGGGCTTCCACCCACAAGAGATCTACCGCTTAAAACTAGGCAAATTCCGAAGACCATGTCCGCTAGTCAAAATCCTACTGCCAAGGGAGGAAAAACATTTCTTCAACATCGAAAGCATCCTCCAATTAAGAATCCAAGTCGAAAGCCAAAACAGCAAAAGAAATCACATCGCACAATGCCACAGATGCCAGCAGTTCGGCCACGCCCAATCATGTTGCCAGGTCGCCCGCGATGCCATAAATGCGCGGGCGACCACCACGACCACCACTACCAAAGCTGCACAAAAACCAAAGATACACCGCCGAAATGTATCAACTGTTCAGGGGATCATCCTGCCAACTTCAAAGGATGTCCCAAAACCCCAAACCTAAGAAAAATCGCAACAACAACACGCACAGCTCCAATCCAAGAAGCCAACGCAATCCACAACAATCAACAAGAAATGGCCTCGATCACAAACAACAATCTATTCAATACATTACTCAGCATGGATACAGACGAAATCACCAAAGAACTCAATAGCATCGCAGAAATAGTCAGTCAAAATCCAATCCTGGTAAAACTCCTCAACTTCCAAGCATAAAACAAGAAAAGAGCCGACCAATAAAAAGCCGACCACCGAAAAAGCCTTCCTCCGACGTTTCTACAAAATCTATACTCATCCTCAAAAACAAGAAGAACCTCATCGCCAAGCTCACTATCTTGGCCGAGCCAACTCAAAACCGCGTAAGAGTGCCACCCGCACTAGCGCACATAGACAAACAATACAGGAGGAGGGTTTCGTAAGTACCGTAACCCTGAAGCCGCTATGAACCTTGAAATAGTAGTAAGACATTTTTAAAATATGTTTGAAGAATTTTTGTTATAGTTCATCCCATTACTGGCTGGATAAACGTCACAACTCACAAATACATAATCATAACAGAAACAAAAAATAAGTTAGGTCTTAATAATTCAAGGGTCCTGTCAATTAACGTAAAATTCGTATTGACTACCTTTGTCATTTCGAAAAACTTTAATTTTACGTGTTAAAGGTAATTTGAAAGCGAAAAATAATTAATTGGAACATATTCTGAAAATATGTCTTAATTTTTAGCAAAAGAAGAAATGCTTATTCTGAAGTTTAATTAAATCCTGACAAAATTGAAAAAATATACAGGGTGAATCCTAAGTTGATACATCTGTTTTAGCTGTGTATAGAAGGCATTAAAATAAACAACATTTTCAAATACCTTTTTTCAAAAAACTCAAAAATAAGGTACTTACATTCATTTATTACACTATGAATCAAATACGGTTCTGCCTAACTTGCCCGTTGAATAACATTAAGAAAACTTTTATGCGTAGGATGAACCCGCAAGGAAAAGCGTTCTGCGTATAATCTCCAAGCAGCAGCCGCACTTTGACGACACTCACCGTAAATTAGCACTATATCTACTAGCTCATTCTTTTCAAATATTACCATTTTCATGTGTCACCAATTTTAAATTAAGTTGCATCAGAAAAACATAGCAGGCTACGTTTTGATGACCAGGCCCGCACTGAGATTTTTTACTTTTGTATCTCGCCTTATTTTAAGTTTTTTAAAAATGCTGTTTATTTTAATGCCTTCTATAAAATAAGAAGTATCAACTTAGGAATCACCCTGTATAATTTATTCAACGACATGACTCGAAACAAAAATTACGTCAGAAACTGTGACGTGCATCCTGCCAGTCATTATACGGATTGTACAGCAGAAACAACATTTACTTATGACAAATAGATGCACTAGTTATGACATCAATTTATTTTGTTATAGTAACTAAATTTTTGTAACGGTTACACAATTGTCTAATAACAGTAACAAAATTGTTAAGTAACAGCAACAAGATTGTTTAGTAACGACAACATACTCAATACAAGTCAGATAGTCCAGCACTTTTATTTTAGTAACAGAGTAAAGCTGTTTAGCTGTCTCCTATTTTATTTCTAGCTGTGTCAAGTCGATTTTTAGCAGCGGTTACTAGAAGTTTTCCTTAGTGTGTTAAAGTATTGTTTGTAAATGAAACATTTTTGTGCATGATAAAATTAGCGTAATTTGAAAAACCCTTTTATCCCTAACCAAAAAACTTTTAAAATAAATTACCAGCTTATTTACGTCCTCTGTAAATTACATATATTTTTTTTAACTGTCAACATGTTACACATATAATTTACTTGTGACCCAAATAACCTATAAAAAGAACAAAATTCTGTCGCTTTTCTCCATGTTATTTTCTTATTTATCGTTAAGTAAAAACACCAAATAAATATAAAAAGGTAAATTTTCTTTCAAAAGGTTTGACCCTGACAGTAACCCTACGAAAAGTTGGATATTTGCATAAATTAAATTAGAAGATTTCTCACACTGTTTCTTTATATATCCAATTGGAATTTGAATAATATGAATATATATATTCTGACCAATAGTTCACACAATTCTAAATGTATACTCAAGAGCGATTCGTTTCACAATTGATCTTCTCTGCAATATGATGTGGTTAAATAATGCATTACCTTAGATAATATTGCTCCTTTATTTTAAAAATACAGTTGAAATGCTGAAAAAAAAGCTGCCTCAAAATGAAACAATACAGAAATTTAAAAAAATCTCTATAGTTGTATATTAGGGGTAGGTAAAAATATCCCCGAAGATTTGCTGTCCTAAAGACTGCTTGAGTGAATGTATAGGTTATACAGGGTACTACAAATTTGTGTGTGTACAAGTGGATTTCGAAAACGGTAAGAGATACAAAGATGGTTAAATTTAAGCAAAGTTGCCTATTTTGGGGCTTAATACTTTGGCGAAAGAAAATTTTAAATATTCCAAATTGCTTCGGAGATATTAACAAAATACATGTTCTTATAACCGTTCTTAATGCTCTACAATATGGCGTTATTAGTTTTCAAATTCGACGTTTCATTCTTTTGATACCAACCTGAAGTAAATTTTTTTAAATACGGATCTGGAATCTGGAAGAAATTTTAACGTTTTGTCGTCAAATATCACATCATTAGTATTTTAAATTATTTTTTCTTTACTATTACGGCCCTGGCAATTATGTTTGGGATAACTTAAATATTAAAATCACATTACATTACAGAAAGTTACGGTGTTTATGTCGTTTATTATTTTAATAAGATTTAAGGTAACAATAGAAGTAAGCAAGTTTTTAAGGCATGAGAAATAATTTTATTTTGTATTAGTATTTCATTTATATTAATAATATGAAATATATCTTAAGTTAAAAATTATTGCTCCCAAGCTAAAAAAAAGGTTATTGGCGTGTTAGTCCAGTTATGTAACTGTGATACGCTTTTGTTTGTTTCAAAAACAATTACAATTTTTTTCACTGTTTATACGATCTGATGATGCCAGTTTCAAGTGAAACATGTAACAAAAATAAACACACAGAAAAACATTTGAGAACGGCCTTTTTTTTACAATATATCAAATATCACTCTTTAAGTTAAAATGGACGTATTTTTAAAATCAAAATTTTTTTTTGTTTTGCTCTAAATGTTCAGGACCGTAATGATATTAAAAGATAACTTTAAAAAATGTGTTTTTAGATGACTAAACGTTAAAATTTCAAAATCGTATTAAATATCTAAAGCTTAGAAGTCACTAAAACTGTATTTAAAATTTTAGGTCCGTATTTAAAAAAATTGATTTAAGGTTGGTATTTAAAGAACAAAACGTCGAATTTGAAAACTAATAATGCCATCCTGTAGAACAGAAGAGACGGCTTTAGAAGGTGTTTTTGTTTTCCCAAGTCAAAAAATAAAAACGCAAAAAATTAAAAACCAAAAATAGAACTTTTGGGTTTTTTCGGATATCTTCGAAAGCATTTGGAATATTTGCAATTTTCTTTTACCAAATTGTTAAGCTTCAAAATACGCAACTGTATCTCAATTTAACCATCTTCGTATCTCTTACCGTTTTCAAGATCCCATTGTACTCACACGAATTTGCATACACTTAAGAATAATTTTCTAAATATTTTACCTTTCCGAAATATAATTTTTCTGTCTTTAATAATCAAAAACCTATTACGCATTAGCAAAATCTGACATAGAAACTAAATAAAATACCGATAGTTTTAGCGAGCGAGTTTCAATTTTTAAATGGTGTTTTTTTACCAAAACGATTTGAAAATAGAATTAATTTGGTGATATATCCATCTAAGGACTATCATGGTAGGCTGTTGTTATTGTTGCATAGGATTGGTAAACTGAGATGGCCAAGATGGGTAACAGTTACATTATAAAAAAAGTTTTATTGCCAAATTTTTTAATTTCCCTGTATTCTAGTAAAATATAGTTTAAATAATTAAATAAAATAGATAATATTCTACCCATATCACACAATTTTATAGTACTAAACTAGAGAAAAGAGCCGAAATATAACTCGTGAAATATTTATAATAAAATGAATTAAATAAATAAAATTAACAGGTAAAATTTTCAACATGATATCATTCAACTTTCTCTGGGGAAAATTAATTATTTGGTAAACAAAAGAACGATTTATTAACCTTTTTTTAAGAATTATTTACCTTTATTTTCACTGATCATGTTAAATACAACTTTGCTAAACCCCCTGTAAAAATACAGCTTCTATATTTGTTCTTGTACATAAAGCCGTTGTGATTTAATACATTTTGAAAATGATATTTTACAAGTTTTTATATTGTCAGGTAATAAATAATATTGGTAAGTCTTCTGTCTTTATAAATTGTTTATTTAATTATAAAATTTATTATACCTACTGAATAGCATTCTGTCGAATCTGGAAAATATGTCCTTAGCCAGTGACGCAGCCAGGAAGGGGGGGGGGGGGGGGCTACCGGGCTGCAACCCCTCCCGAGCCTAGGAGCTTGAGTTTAAAATTCTACTTGTAACCTAATTTTCGCCCCATCCCTGGACTCTTAATCTAAATCTTTATATATTTAGGTATTTAAAAAATGTAAAACCACCGCAGCCCAAAATCAATATATTATCCTGTTTTGTGTAGAGATTAAGGTTTCAGACGCTTATCGTCTTAGTTATTTGTTTGCTTGTTGTTATAATTTTGTAGAAAAACGAGTAAAAAGAATAATATTTTTCTATCAACAAATATATAACTAAATGCACTAAAATATTTTTACAACAAATATTATTTTGAAAGACAAAAATTGAGGTAAAAATTTTAATTAAAAAACCAGAAATATTTTTATACTTTTTTATTGAATAATGCTGCATTATGAATAGGTATACAAAACGGCATTTTAAAAAGGAACATTTCAAAACCTCAGCACTTGCATTAAAAACTGCTCTCAGATCTACTCTTCAAATATACATGATTTCTAAAAAAATCATCAATTTTGGCGTGGTGAGCGGTGATCCTATAAAAGATATTTACTTTATTTTTAAACATAAAACATCGAGCACAAAAATCTTTGATTAGAGTCATATTTATATCCTATGTTAAATATTGAAATGAGACAAATGAGACACAACATTCATATTTTTCAAGAATGTAAAAAAGGTTTTTCTTTTTTAAAATAAAGAGCCAGCTAGGAATATGAAAAAAAACATTCACTAAAAGTTTTTTAATCCAACCATGCAGAGGGGGTAGAGGTAATAATTTAATTTTTAAAATTTGATAGTAGTTGGGTGAATCTTAAACGAACTTCAGGAGTGGCGTGCGGCGCTTTTCGGCCTTCCTCGTTAAGTACAAAATCATGAAATACATATAGTCCCTCTCTCCAAAAGGAAATGTTCTAGTTATACAGGGTGTGTCAGTAAGGTGTCTGTCTTAGATAGCACCTAAACTATCAAAGATAGGGCAAAAAGTGTAATACACAAGTTAAAGGGTTTTTTAGGATACATAATCTAAAAATATTTTCTAATCTACAGGGTGGTCCTAAAAAGTGGTACTGAATAATAAAAAAGAAAATTAAATGGGACACCCAGTATTATTTTCTAGAATATGATTCAATGGATTTAGGTCTTTGCAACCCTATTAAAATTTTTAAAGTGAAATGCAACGTTGCCAAGTAATTAATTTTTTTCCGAAATTTTAGTAATTTTAAGGGTATCGTAAAAAAATTAAAGCAATCTGTGGATTAACCCTAGGCAAATCTATTGTCTATTGTGTCTCTCTGTCTCTCTTCCTTTAAGGTACTATATATTGATCTATAATAATGTTTTTTAAATCTCTTATACAGAGCGTTCATTACAAGTTGGACAACTCAATAGTTTTAAAAATGCTTTATTTAAATTTTTTTAAATGGGACCCCCCAATTTTTTTAGACAAAAGAATTTATCTTTCGAAAACCTTACTTTTTTGTTAAACATGTCATATATCTAAATATCATAGTTTTTGAAATATTTTAGGATTTGTCTTAAATCAGGTTAAAAAATAAAAGTCTAATTAAACTATTTAGTCAAGATTGCTAATACATAATTTTCTTTGTCACAGCTGTCATTGCAAAATTATTTCGCTAACATTTTGTGCTTTATTACTGTTTAAATTTTAGTTTCCTGAACTAACTTTATCATAACTCATATTTTTCTATTTCGATAAAGTTAGTTCGGGAAACAAAACTTTAAACAGTTATGAAGCACAAAATGTTGGCGAAATCATTTTGCAATGACAGCTGTAATAAAGAAAATTATTTATTTTTTGTTCCAAAGCAATCTTGACTAAATGGTTTAATTAGAACTTTCCTTTTTTACCCTGATTTAAGACAAATCCTAAAATATTTCAAAAATTATGATATTTAGATATATGACATGTTTAACAAAAAATTAAGGTTTTTGAAAGATAAATTCTTTTGCCTAAAAAAATTAGGGGGGTCCCATTTAAAAAAATTGAAATAAAGCATTTTTAAAGTTATCGACTTGTCCAAATTGTAATGAACGGTCTGTATAAGAGATTTAAAAAACATTATTATAGATCAATATATCGTATCTTAAAGTACTTACAACGTAAATTAGATTTGCCTAGGGTCAATCCACAGATCGCTATGATTTTTTAACGATATCCTTAATATTACTAAAATTTCGGAAAAAAATTAATTACTTGGCAACGTTGCATTTCACTTTAAAAATTTTAATAGGGTTGCAAAGTCCTTATTCCATTGAATCATATTCTAGAAAATAATACTGGGTGTCCCATTTAATTTTAATTTTTATTATTCAGTACCACTTTTTAGGACCACCCTGCAGATTAGAAAATATTTTTAGATTATGTGTCCTAAAAAACCCTTTAACTTTTGAATTATACTTTTTTCCCTATCTTTGATAGTTTAGGTGCTATCTAAGACCGACACCTTACTGACACACCCTGTATATGTCCTGAGTCCCCCCTCCCGAACATATTTGGTTGCGCCACTGTCCTTAGCCAACATTAAAAAAATAAACGTAAACATAACATTGACCCACAAATTAATACCTGTACAAAGAATACCCTTAAGTCCTTTTATAGACACTTAATATACAGTGTATTAATACATAATTTATAAGTTTCCCGGTAAAAAAAAGCTATAAAATTCTATTTTTATTTATTCATTAAGTTTTCAGAAAATTATAATTTTTGTTTGATACCTTTATCTTAAAAATATTGGCTTTTAAAAAATTGGGGATTGCATCTGCCAATTTAATAGTGTAAAAGAAAAAATAATAAAGATTGCAATATCGTATCAGTTACAAAACGGTTAAAATTTATTACTTCTTGATTTTTAAAGCTTTATATAACTTTTAGCAATAATTGTGACTTTAATCCATAGCATGGATTGTGAGCGGTGCCTATTTTTGGTTAAAGGGATAAATTGAGCGACACAAATGCTTGTCGGGCCCTTTGATCAGTTCGCCTTCCTTTGTGCGATTATTTTTATTTAATAATATTTTTTTAAGATAATTTTAGATACAATTCTTTTAAAATTGAATTTTTAATCTTAAATAAATTTACATCGAAATAATTATTTAAAAAAAAAATAAATATCATATTTTCCCAGAAACTATAAAGAAGCAGCTACCGTCGACGAGGCGTGTGATTGAACGAATACCTGCAAGTGTAGATGACGCCTTCTTTATCGTTCTTGCAAAAGAATAATATGAATAAAGTAGTAGAAGTTTAGTGTCCGTAATAATAAAATAGAAAGAAAAGTTAGGGGCAAGCGAACAATGTGGTATATCTATCTTTCGCATTAAAGTATACAGGGACAACAAAATAATGGGTTCGGTGGGGCACAGGTCAACAATGACAGATATTTCGTCCTTATTATAGGACTCATCAGAAAGCCAAAACCCGAAAACAGCGAAAAAGCTCTTTTAAGACTTATTTAAGGAATAAATAAGTGATAAAAATATAGTAATGCCATCTTAACTTCAATGCAGAAGACAAAGCCAACGGACGTAATATCATAGATTCTGATAAGTCCTTATAAGGACGAAATAGCTGTCCTTATATTAGTTTTAAGATAGTAAATGTTACACTTAAACCAGATCACTTGTCCTCGTCCACAATACATAAATGCGCTGGGTCAACGGGTTACTTGAGCCTGGAAAAATTTTGGTGACCGTGGGAAAATTTTAATGACCGTGGGAACCTTTTGACAATGGACCCCCACGAAGGTGAAGAATGAAAAAGGTAGATACGCAGGGAAGAATGAAAAAGATAATATAGCAGGTTTAAAGAGACATGAGCAACGGCACGAAGAGATCATTTTTATATCAATAAAAAATATTTAGGTAAGCTAATGATGAAAAAATCTATCTTTTCTTTTCATTTTAAATGTAGTAATGTTTGCAAAAAAGTCCATTTATTTTATATTTGTTAATAAGGGAAGCTATATTGTAACTGAATGCATTTTTAAAAAATTGTTAATTATGTGAGGGAATTGTTAGAATAAGTTGTCGACGAATATTTAGAGTGAGTATATTAGTTCTGAACCTAATTTTGCTATATAGATATGAAGGCTTTTTAAATTTAAAAATTTTATAAAAAAAGCATAGTGAATGCAGAGTACGCCTTTCAAACATATTCAACCAACCCAGTTCAATCAGTTTATATGAGATTCTAGCTCTACGACGTATTCCACAGGCAAATCTCATGGAACCTCCACGAAGTTTCCGCCTTTGATAAATGACTCCTTTTGTTTATATACCGCCAGGTGTTTACTGTTGACACGTGCGGACAGGTGTGATTAATTTATTTCTTCTGGGAACTTGTGAATATGCGCTGGACCAGGTATAATTTTACAAAAAATGGTTAAGTGATCCTGATGGTTACGGTCAATAGTAGTATATATAAACGGCATCACAAAAGAGCTAATTCTAAACTGTTCTTCACAGTCAAACAATTAACGGGTTTATAGTAAATATAATTTAACCGAAACAAATTGGACACTTAATTCATAAATACAGCATTGATCCCTAAAGTAAATCTCATTAACATTTTGATATTCAGTTTGGCCCAGATTTGCAGGGGATTTTGGGTAATTTTGTTTATTGACATTATAAACAATGCCGGATATCGTTGTTGGTATAATGCTTTGTAATAGTCCGCATGATAAATATATAATCAATTACTATGAGATAAATGTTTAAATATTTATTTGAAGAGGTTCTTTAAAATTTTTATTTAATTTAAAATTCTATTACCGCCATAGATGATCTATAAAAAAGACATAGTTATCGACTTTATAAAATTGAACAAAAGAACATCTATGATACCCTCCCCGTTCTGTGAATCGCAGGAGATTCTAGACTGTTACTACTAACATAAAATTGAATACGTTATATGACCGAAGTTGGTCAGAGAATATCAAGTCCTTCGTAGCGCAATTGGCAGCGCGCTTGAGGCTTAATCGAGAGGTTCTGGTTCGATTCCCAGCCGAGGCATAAAACTTTTTCAATTTTAATCTTGTCTGCACGCCGGCAAACCATTTTCATTTCAAAAAATTATTTACAGACACCAACGTACCTACATTTATTTTTTATTATTTATTTAATTTATTTAAAAAATCTCTTTATCTGTACTAAATAGAGGCGATATCTTGGAAATATTACTGCACATTTAAAAAAAGAACAACTATCAATTGATTTTTAATATATAAATCACCCTGTATACTGACTAGGATAAGGTACTTAAATATCTTAACTGCTTTTAATGACATTATTTAATTAATTGTATACAGCATGTCCAGAGACCATCTTAACAAATAGAAAACCTGTTTATTTTTTGATTTTACGAAAAAAATTATTCTTTATTAAACGTTCTGATTTTTAAGAAAATAATATTACATTATTAACACTTTAAGTGACATGTACAGAGCAATCAGAAAATAAAAATAATAAGAATATGTTGCTTGCATTTAAAAACGATTTTCAATATTTAACTGATGATCTCGTATTAAAAAAAAATATTTCCAAATTGCCTCAGTTCTCTGCTAATAAATTTTTTTTATTATTAGTTTTACGAGAAAGGTATTATTTATAAAAAGTTCTACTTCTTGCGGAAAACTATTAAACCTTGAGGTAGATTATTTTCAGACCACTTACATAGGAGAGAATTATCCTTAAGAGTCAAAACTTGAACATAGTTTTTAATTTCAAGCAGCATTTCCTTCTTTCAATTTTCCCTAAAGTTAAGGATTCTTCTCTCTTAGACTTATTTTAATTGTTTCATTTTCTAACCTACGGGTACATGCCACCTCAAATTTAATAGTTTAATATAATTTTCTTAGACAACAAAACTTTTTATAAAGAATAACTGTTTTTCATGAAGTCAAAAATAAAAAAGTTTTCCATATGTTAAGATGTTTGCTAAACACGCTGTATATTGTATTTAAGATTAGGAAAACCTTTCAGCCCTACCTCCACTTCTGCCTAAAAGGGTCTCTTAAGAACTAATTAAATTAAATAAATGTAAAGAACATTTTCGGTTTTATCTGTTTTGGACAATAAAACGTCAAGCTGTAAATTCTATTTAGCATTTTCAAGCCCTGTTTTCTGTGTATTTTTGGAAAAGGCCAACAAAATCAGTTTTTAGTGGTTAAAAATCTAAAAACAAAACATTTCCATATGTTATGCGTGTCGATTCATTTCAAATAATGATAATTTCTTGGGACCCATCTGAATTTTCGAATAGAAAACATAGAATGAAACAAATAGGCTTAAGTTTTAGACATAAATAAATTTTTATTATTGTGGGGGAGTTGGGGGCGTCCAACCTATACTGGTAAGCTTGCAACATGAGGTCTGTTTTTATTGACTTATTGCATTTTTATCAATATAAAATTACATGTACCCCGGACGGTTTTGACTGGATTGTTAATAAAAATAACTAGATATATATACAGGGTGATTCCTAAGTTGATACTTCTTTTTTAGATGTGTATAGAAGGTATTAAAATACACAGCATTTTTAAATGCGTTTTAAAAAAACTTAAAAATAGGCGAGATACAGAAGTAAAAATCTAAGTGCGGGTCTGTCCATCAAAACGTAGCCTGCTATACTTTATGTTGTTCGTCTTATCTTATTAGTCATGCTATTTACGGGCCGGTGGTGACTTATTTGGGAATACGCTGCGGTGTGTTTTTCTGAAGCAAGTTAATTTTAAATTGGTGACACGTGAAAATGGTAAAATTTGAAAACAAAGAACTAATAGATATGGTGCTAATTTACGGTGAGTGTCGTTAAAGTGCGGCTGCTGCTTCGAGATTATGATTAGAACGCTTTCCCTTGCGGACTTATCTTATACCCAGAAGTTTTCTTAAGGTTATTCAACGAGCAAGTTATGCAGAACCGTATTTGATCCATAGTGTAACAAATGAATGAAAGCAGTTTATTTTTGAGTTTGTATTTTAAAATGTTGTTTATTTTAATGTCTTCTACACAGCTAAAAAATAAGTATTAACTTAGGAATCACCTTGTATAGTACCTGTAATCAAGCAAAGAATGTAAAATTTAATAACCTACCCACATATTGACGCTCGGCAAGCGCGGCAAACCGTAAATATAAAAAAAATAAATGACAAAAGCACCATATTGCAAGGAAAACCATTGTAATGCAACAGCTAAAAATCCCAGATATAAAGTTTTTTTTACTTTAATTTGAAATGACAGGATGAAGTCACGCTTAAAGTCAGGGTCAATGCTATTATACAATTTTAAAGAGATTGTTACCTATTGGATTCAGACCACTATCTTATAATAACCTAAACTTTTTGGCATTTCCAAAAAGCATAAAAAAATATTTCATCGCACTTAAAGTCAGATTATGAAATCTTGAATAATCATGGATAATATCAAAGTCACGATTTATGCTATTATTGGCATCAACAGCCGTTTCTATAAAAAAGCTCAAAAATAGTTGTAAATCTGCATAACCCTGTTTAGAGCAAGTTAAAAGTTTGTTAAAGAGATTAAAATATATATCAGAAACCATAACGGGCCAGTTTTAACACATAACTCTTTCGAAAACTTACCACTACCTTTTGCTTTCTGCCAGACAATTAACACCTAAAGAAATTAGGCGAGTTATCCCCAAAACAAATATACTTTAATTTGGCGGCCAAAACACCATGGTCTATTATGTCAAAGGCCTTAGAAAAGTTCAACAGTACATTAAATATAAGGATATTTTCCAATAAGAAATATCGTTTTTGTGTTTTCTTGTACCTGCTAGATTTTATTGTTGGAAATATAAAATATTTTTATAGTTAGTGTTAATTAATTTATATATATTTATGTATATCGTTTCTTAAAGTTTATTATCTTTTTTAACTCAAAGTTCGTATTTTTAAGTAGAGAATAAAAAAATAAGATAAGTGAAACAATTTTTTTTTCACCAGGTAATAAAAATGTGATTCTACGGAATATTAAAAAATATACATTAGAGAGTTATAATAAAGTCGATTTTCTCCGTGCAGTTCCGGTTATTCTTATTAAAGAAATGTTTCCTTTAAGCCAGCAATATGAAAGTCTGTATGCAGGTAGGGAGCATTGGGCGCTTCTGCCGTACGTAATCCGGCTAAAAGTAGTGGCAATAGGCGACTAACTTACTCCATTTTTAGACAATCGCTATATCTCCGTGAGCATCAAAATTCTATACAATGGAAGTTGAAAAAAATAAATTAAAAACTCCCGAACGATTTTCTATTCAATTAATGATAAAACCCAATAAACCTCATTATTACCCTAATATCTCAAAGTATCCTTACATGAATACGTTCTATCCATTATAAAGTACATAGAAGTTTGACCCCGAATTTAATCACTACCACAAACGCGCTCTTAAATCTCTCGACATGAACATTTTGTAATAAAGGGCCAGTATTAATATATCAATTTTTTTCTTTGTAGAGGCAGATAGGCAATATTTTTTAATCTATATTTTGATGACAGTTAATTAGAAGTCATTTTCAGATGATAAAAAATTAATTAATAATTTATCAATTTCGATTTTAAGATACTGCAGGTAATTGGTAGTAGCTTGATCAAAAACCTGCTCATGATATTTAAATTGATAAGCTTAAAATATATAAAATCAAGTTGGCCGAAGCCGAACATTGGAATCACCGCACTAATATTAATAATGTTTTTTTTTCCTACGACCTCCTATGAAAATGAGAAAAAAGCACGGTTAATTTGGCTAGAAAGCGCCGTATATCACACGCGTGTTGAAAAAAGTATTTCAACACTAGTGTTGAAATACAAGGCACACTATTTAATTTAAACATGAGGTGCCAAGGATCGCCCCTATTTATTAAAAGGAACAGGTTTTAGAAAGCAGTAATTGTAAAGTGTTTAACTTATTTATCATGTATTTGTCTGGTAATTCAGAATTAGAGTGTGAAATTACGCCATCTGAAATTATAAAAATTGTTAATAATGTACTGGAAAATCTATTACCAGAAAAAACAAGTTGCGCTGAAAAAAATTTCATGTATTAAACAACAAATGATTATCCGTAGCCATAGCGTAGAGACTAGAGCTCTAGCCTACAGATCGCAAGGTCACAGGTTCAAATCCCATCAGGAGTATTTGACTTTTTTTTTATAAAAACATTAAATAATTTATAGAATTATTTTGAATTAAAATCGTCTTTGTTGGGTGGATTTTTTAAATTTATGTTTAATGCATCTTTCCTTGATTATAAAGGGTGATTTTTTAAGAGTGTCTGAACTTTAAATTTAAATTAAACAACAACCATATTAGATATCTCTAAACTATTTATTTTATGTGAAATAACACTTAATGGCATTAATGTTTGAAAATAACTTCAGTCAAATGTCCGCCGCGGCTTCTTCTAACAAAGCGCATTCTGTCAATCCAATTTCCGACCACTTTTTCAAGCAATTCGGGACTTATGCCTGCAATTGTCCGCGTTATGTTATGTTCTAATGCGTCAATATTTGCCGGTTTATTGGCATAGACCAATGATTTAACGTAACCCCACAGAAAATAATCTCATGGCGTTAAATCACACGACCTTGGGGGCCAGTTGACAGGTCCATTCCTCGAAATAATTTTCTCACCGAATTCTTCCCTCAATAAATCCAGGGTTGCATTGGCTGTATGACATGTGGCTCCTGTTGAAACCACATCTCGTCCAAATCAATACCATTCAAATTTGGAATTAAATATTCATTAATCATCGCTCTGTAACGATCCCCAATAACTGTCACGCGGTTTCCAGCTTCATTTTTAAAAAAATACGGCCCAATAATGCCACCGGCGTATAATCCACACCATACCGTGCATTTCTCTGGATGCAACGGCAATTGTTGAATCATTTTGGGATTATTTGCACTCCAAATGCGGCAATTCTGTTTATTGACGTAACCGTTTAACCAAAAATGAGCTTCGTCGCTGAACAAAATTTTGCGGTAAAATTGTGGATCAAGTTGCAATTGACTAAGAGACCATTCAGCGAACGTGCGACGCAAGAATAACAAAGCCCAACTTCTTGTGAACGTCTACGAATTGACAAATTTGGGTCTTCATCAACACTGGCAGCTACAGCGTCAATATTTTCTTGGGAACGCACAGATTTTTGTCTGGTTTTTGGTTTAATATCGAGTAATGTAAATTGCCTTAGAAATTTGTCTATAACTCGGCGAATACCTCGTTCGGTTGGGCGATTATGAGCACCATAGAATTCACGAATGGCTCGATAAGTTTGGCGCACAGAACACTGGTTTTGATAATAAATTTGGACAATTTGCAAGCGTTGCTCTGGTGTCATTCTTTCCATAATGATTTACCAGACTATACTGAATAATTCTGACACTACAAGCGTGAAAAGTGACAGTTCATTTCACAGCCTTCTCGGATAAAAGTTCGGACACTCTTAAAAAATCACCCTTTATTTAAAATTTTTCATTCTGGTTAATCTAGAAGTCAATCCAGGATTAGTTCTTCCTATGATATATAATATATGAAAAAATAAAATAGTGTAACTACAAATAAAGGAAAAACATATTGACAAACTATGAAACCAGATATTAAGTGGAACATAATCCTAAGTATGCTAATTTCAACACTAGTTTTGATCTATTTTTTTCAGAAATCAAAGGCTTTTTTAATAATTCTTTGTGGGCGTAGGAAAAATAGTGTACATTACTCGTGTGAAAGTGATTATTGCAAAAATCGGAGAATTTTCGCCTTCGGCTCACGCCTCGTGCTAAATATCTCCTCGTTCGAAAAATATCAGTTTCATCACTTGTTATGTAATATACTATTACTCTTACATGGATATTTGTTTAACATCAAAGTAATTAAACAAGTGGGCTATTTAGTCCTAGTAAAAATATAGTGTACAACTCAAGCGGATTGTCCGTCTACGGCGGCGTGCTCAATTTTCTTCCTCATGCGATATATGCACTTTTGTAGTACAAACTACCATATGTATTTTTATTTTAAATATTAAATTTCTAGTGCCAATTTCATATATTATACTTTTTACATATCTATTCCCTGCATTTATTATATCTATGCATAAATGTCTGATGCCAAATTTGATATTATATTCGACTTGCTATTATTTGGTACCTACTTAATGACTTCAATTTATAGTTTTAGACCTACTAGAAAGTTTATTTTTAATTTGGAGTAGTTTGCAAAGTTAAATTTGCAGAAAATTATTTGCGTTAGATTTATTTACTTTCAACTTGCAAATAATTGACATACTTATTAGTTTTCCGCGAGCTTCAAGTCGTTCTCGGTGAAATCCAGAAATTGAGAGGATGTGACTCTGATTAAATTACTTTTGAAAACTTAGTTTAGGTTTAAAAATGTGTTGCATAAGCTGCTAATCGAAATCGAGAAGATCGAGATACAAATTAAATGGAGAAAAAGAAAGAAAAAAACCAGAACTTTTAACTTACAAGATAAAGAATATAATTTGTATGCTGCTTTTTAAATTAATTATAGTATAAAACTTAATACCTATACCTAACCTTCTTGCTTATACTTAATGATCCAGTTTTATATGCTTTTCCACTGACCCGCAACTTTTTCTGTTGTCTCATAAAAGCCCCTGTACTTTTTTTCGCTTGTTAGAACTATTTTTTGAGGGGTTTTTCATGTTTCCCGCCAAAAGAACAGACCGCGTGATCAACACCGTTAACGGTTGGCTTAGTACTAGATACTATATGAATGATTCAGACCTATCGCCTAAACAGATACGTAGTTTACGGTTGGCACTTAGCCGCTTTTAAAGGAAACTTTCGATGGCACATTTCCTGAGCTGCAGTATTTTAGTAGGGTGACATAGTTAAATAATGGGTTTGGAACATAGCCTATTTTAGGATACATCCGCGTTGGCATTTAGATTGTTTTTACGTAAAAATACTAAAAAATAAAGAAATGGCACTTAGCCGACTCATCCATTCCACTCTTCAATTACGGGTTGAGGCAAGTTTCTTGGCGCTTTTAAAGTTGAACTAAACTCAGTTAAATTTTTCTGGATTGGTAAAAATATCCTTAAGTTCATTGGCGGTAGATTTGGGTACATTTCATTAAACTTTATAAGTACAGGTTCTAGCTATAATTTTATCACACCGTACAAATAAAATAAATAAATTCATAAGTACTGTGTTGGATTAGTTTTCTTTCATAATTGTTAACGGAATTCAGTATTTCAATCGACAATAATTAACCAAATACCACAACAATAATGAAAGTGACATAATTTTAATGTCAAACATGAGTTTGTCATGGCATACTTACTAAAAATTTAAAGGAAATTAAATTTTGAGTAAATTTTACAATAATGGCCTCTAAGTCAAAAACTTGACTAGTTAGGTATAAATAAGTGATAATATACAGGGTGTTACATTTAAAAAAATATACTTATGGGCACCTATTCAAGTCCCCAAATTAACTGTATTTTTAAACCACCCTGTATATCGCAACTAAGATTTGGGTCTGTTCGGGTTAGGGTTAAAAGCCCCCTAGTAATATTAAATCTTCCACCAATTTTCAGGGCCCTAATATTTCATTGTTAAAAAAATCAATATTTTTTTAAGTTTACATTTTTCGTCAAAAAAATGCAATTTATTTATTATCTTAAAAATGGTCAGAGATAAGTATAGAATATCATTAAACAAAGTTGTTGAGAAAGTAATAGGGGATTCGAAAATAACTTAAAATACAGGGGATTCCATTTAAAAAATCAAAGTTGCTACTAATTTTTGGTAGAAGTGGCAACACTGCATTTTTAAAAATATTTTAGATAAATAGAGCATGTCCATGAGCATGGTTATGTAAACAACCAAATTTTCAAAACGATTCGTTAACTGGTTCGTCATATACTTTCAACGTACCATTCATCGTGAATCACCCTGTATATATTTATTGTTATATTTCTGATATATATTAAAAAAAAGTTTTTAGCGGCAGGCGGACAGAGTAGTCCATCTATATTTTTGCATTAAAGTACACAGATACGCCAAAGGTAATGGGTTCCCTGGGACACAGGTAGACAATGAGAGGCTATTTCGTCCTTGTTAGGACTCATCAGAAAGCCAATACCTGTAATTCCCAATACAGCGAAAAAATGCTTTTAAGATATTTTTAAAAATATGATGATATGATAATTATTATACAGAAAACTTAGAACATTTTACAATTACAATTTTTTATAAAATTAAAATTTCACTTAATAAAATTAAATAATAACTCTATTATAAATATACTATGATAGAAACAATTTGCTCAGTGTATGTGCTCTTATTGCGAACCAAACATTATTTTCAGAACTCGTTATAAAAATAATTTTTTTAACCCTGTAAAGTAAGTGAAGGAAAATTAGGTTTCTTGTGGACTTAGCCTGGATAATCTAGTAATTTAATAGATAATTGAATATTCCGACTGGGACGTTATTTCCCCATTTCGGTAAGCGTTCCTGCAGTGATTAGTCTATGTCAAATAAGAATCTCGTTTTTTTCACTGCGTCTTTTCTAAAGTAAAATTTAGCTAAAGGTGTAAGTGCCTGAATTCATATTACACGGTAAAAGTTAATAAATATATGAGGAGCAACTGTGCAAAACGCATTAAATCCATTTTTATAATTTTCAAGGTAAATATAAAAATGTAGTGCTTTTTAGTCAATCTATCATTAGAACAACCCAGTTTGATCAAGGCGCGATAAATCAATTAGAAATAGCCATATTAAAAACACTCAGCTAAGCAAAATGGAATAATTCCAATGCACTTTTAAGCAAAGTGCAATAAATCCAATTTACATTTAAGCAAAGTAAAATAAATCCAAAAATAGAATATTCATTTCTGTCTAAAGCGTTTGCCTTCTTTTATTTCAATAATCTTATATATAATTAATAATTATTTCACTGAAGTCTTAAATTTTGTTTGCCTTATAAAATATTGTAAACTTAATTACTTCAAGCAAAACGCAATAAATCCAAACAAGAAGTAAGCAAAAAGGAATAAATCCATACTAACCTAGCAAAATGGCATAAATCCACATTCTGGTTAAACAAAATGCAGTAAATCCACTAAAAAATATACCATATTGTCATGAATATTCAAAATTTAGATTAAAAAAAAAAATATTCCTTTTTAATCCTATTATATAAATCATTCTGCGCCACATAAAAATCTTAGTTTTTCTTCTAACTTACTTTGCTAGTTTTTTAAGTTTTATTCAAAACAACATATTATGGATTTAATGCGTTTTGCACAGTTGCTCTTCACATATAAAAAAAATAAAAATATTTTTTTTTTAAAGTTAAACCTTAACACCCGTATTAACTAAAGGGGTTTAAAATTTAGACCACCGAAATATTTAGATCTAATAGTCTTAAAACGAGTAAAAATTGTTTTCGATTTGCTTAACCGCGTATTAAAAAAATTTAAACACAGGCTGGCAAGGCCTACTCCGTGTATGAGCAGAATTGGTTTAGATTTTGCAAAAATTGGCAGCTTTCAGTGCCGTCAGATGGCCAGTCTTTGTAAAATAGAAGGTTATTTCACGCAAATACAAAGTTGGCTTCCTAAGCCTCTGATTAAATTTTGTCTTTTTAATACGCGCTTAAGATAATTGAGAATTAAATTTCTTTGTGAAGCCCGCTCCTACAGTTGTATTTTTATCGTAGCATTATACATACCGCGGTAGTGGCTCAGAGGTGAGTTACTGGCATTCGACCGTGGCGACCCGGGTTCGATTCCCGGAGTGGGCATACGTACAATAAAAACAAGTATGTCCAAAATTCAGTGGATTTAAGAATGCTTACTAGTGATTCCTAATATCGGAACCAAGAAGGGCGTCATTGACGTCTGGGGTGGTAAAAAGGATAACTAGTGCACACAGGTGGTTCAGAATCCACGTTAAGCTATAGGTCCTGTCTGGCTGACATTACCTAGACTAGACGATAGGGGATACAATGGGCCTTATATAGGCCTAAGTATACTGGCTCTCCCGCCAACCCCGGGGAAAAAAATCGTATCATTATTTTATATGCCATATTATGACGCTTTTGTGTTAATTTAATTTTTTTGTAATTAAATCGTCTTTTCGATTAATAATTTTGACCGGGATGTTGTTGCAAATATAATTTTAATTCAATTAAAAAACACAGTATGATCAGGGAAATTACTTATAACTCGAAGTTTGCATTCAATCCCAAGTTATAAAATTTCCATTTGTGACTTTTCTTCGATTTAAACTGGACCTCGGTTTAAATAGACTTTAAAAATTTGGGCAAAAGAACATCTATGATTTACCTGGTTATAACTTAATAATATATTGTAACATAAATAAGTTATGACCAGATTGATTACTCTTAGATTGAACTTTGCTGTGAATCCCACATTATAATTCGACCATTTCTGACATTTCTACGATTTCAGAATTTTATCTTTGCTTTAATCCTACGTTTAAACTTATGTTTAAGAGGACTCCTATAAAATTGGACCTTAGAGCTTTAAATTATACCGGGTAAAGTTTCCGTAGGGAAAAATATGAATATGAAAGGCGAATATTGCACTCACTTGTTTTATTTAATAAAATTCTACTTAACCAGCGCCCACAATACTTATATAACAAAATTAAATTTCGGAATGAGGCGCATAGTCTGGATATTCGATATAAATATACTATTACTACGCCCATACATTCTACAGCCCATTACGAACGTTCCTTCAGTTTTAGTCTTGCGAAATATTATAATAAGGTTCCTGACAGCATAAAATTTTTAACAGGTACAAGGTTTAAAGGGGCAATTAAGAAAATTATCGGCAACTTTTTATAGTTCTGTCCAAAGACCATAATACATACTGTGTATCTATATATGCATATATCGAGCTGATTATTATTGTGTTTGACATGTGTTTGTTTTATTCTGAAATATGTTTAATTATGTTCTTAATCCCTTGTAGAGGGTATAATTTGAAAATTTAATAAAAATTTTGTTCATATACTTAGTGGTTAAGTGAGGAAGCTTGCTTCAACTTCGCCTATTGTAAATTATTTACAATAAAGTCATTTATTATTATTATTATTATTATTATATATGAATATAATTAAGATGCAGTAATTTTTGAGAATTTTAGGTGTTTGTTATTGTCCATGTCTATAATTTAAATACATAAAAATTTAAAAAATTTAGAATATCATATAATAATATACAACCTTATTGGTCCAGCTTGATAAATTAAGATTAAAGAAAATACAAAACTTATGCTGACATATTGCTCTTGACAGAGTTTAATAGGTCAATTAAATAATAAGATTTATAGAGTATTCACTGGGTATGATGTTTTTAATCTAAGTTGACAAATGACTTAAAGAATTTCTTTCTCATAAATCACAGGTTTCTTGGAAAAAGTTGCAGATGAAAATGACAGCTGCATAGTAGGTATAAAGCAAGAAAATGGGTTTAAATTATAAATTTAATTAAATATATGTCGGTTATTCGTTGTCTAATTTTATCTATACAGGATGATGATAATGATGATAAGTTGATACTTCTTTCTTAGCTGTGTATAGAAGGCATTTAAATAATCAACTTTTCCATACCTTTTTTCAAAAAACTTAAAAAAGCCGAGTTACAGAAGTAAAAACGGGCCTGGTAATTAAAACGTAGCCCTTTACTTTATATTGTCCTTCTTCGTTTTTTGTATGTAAGTCATGCATTTTACGGATCGGTCGTCAGTTATTTACTTTGGCAATTCGCGGCGCGATGTGGTTTTCTGAAATTAATTTTAATAAATTGGTGAAAATGGTAAAATTTGAAAACAATAAACTAATTATGGTGCTAATTTATTCTTTACACCCAGAAGTTTTCCTAATGTTATTCAACGGGCAAGTTAGGCAGAACCGTATATGATTTGTAGTGTAATAAATGAATGTAAGTACTTTATTTTTGGGTTTTTTGAAAAAAGGTATTTGAAAATGTTGTTTGTTTTAATGCCTTCTATACGCAGCTAATAAAGAAGTATCAACTTAGGAATCACCCTGTATATTTAAAAATATATTGAAGTAATTTATACTTAGTAACGAAAAATATTACTTCCTAAAGTTCCCATTTAAATAAAAAAATGCCTTTGTATTACTACTCTATTAGGTATGCGTAAACTAATTGTAATAAATTATCAGTGATATTATATGGTTTCGTTAAGAACAATTATTTCCAATGTCCTTGTTCTCTCATGTTTTTCTAATACATACTTATGCAATAAAAAACAAAAATATTAGATTATAAGTTATTTTAATCAAGGTTTTGGGTGTTTCAATTGCTTATAGAACTGAATTGTTTCTATTTAAATTTTCTTATGTGCAACTGCAATTATTAAAAAACAAGAAAATATATTTAAAATATAACAGCTATTTAAAATTTATTGTACTTGATTAGATTAGAAAGCCATCAATATGACGTTCTTTTATAAAAATGGAACATAGAACAAAAACAAAACAAAAAAATACAATATCTTTAAATTATTATTATTTTTTAGGTCACCTTGCAATGCTTTATAAAAAGCCTCTTTAAACTTTCTAATGTGCAACTGCAATGATCAAAAACAAAAGTGTTACATACTTATTATTTAGCTTCCTTCTGACAATTCGAACGTATACAAAAAAAAACAATAAACACAATTATATTACAATAAAATATTGCGGCAGCCAAGCATGCGTGTAATAACCAGGCAATTAAAATGAGAATGGCCGATTCTTGCCTTGAAAACACGAAGAAATGGATACATCCTTTCGTATTACGACACCTGTCCTCAATGATCGTGAACAATCTCTATTCGGAATATAGTAAAGTGGCCAATACAGCGATGCCATTAGTTATACATATGAAGAATAATATCACTTGAAAAGAAAAGTTAGTTCTGGTAACTTGTAATGTATTTTATTTAAAATTAACAAAATGATAGAAACTACAAATTCATAATGTGTCATTATAAAAAGCTTGATTGATAAATACAAGTTTTTAGGAATCTTGATGTAACCTTTAAATAGGATATATACAGAGTCAAATTCAGCTAAACAAAATATTTTATTTCTGGAAACTAGTATGATAACAAGACATTTTCTTTATTCTAATGGCAATATTTTTTGGTAAATATAACCAAGAAAAAATCTTTTTTCTCTTCCTATTCAAAAATAGTTATTTTTGGTAACCTAAATACGACAACAAATAAAAATTAGTACAAAATATCAGGTCATTTTTAAGAGTGTGGGCTTCGTCTAAGAGCTCCCTATCAGTAAATCCATGGTAACAAAAATATATATTTATGAAGCGGAAAACTACCCTTTAAAATTAAATATGTTTTTTACTTTGTGCTGAATCCTACTTTAATTTTTTTAGTTTTCTTTTATAGCGAATAGGCGCTACCAGTAAAAAGTGACATTTTATATTTTAAAATTTCTTCCCAACGCAATTCGAAAAATGTAATTATTTTCCATCAATAGACTGATAAAATGTTCTTCAAAACTTTTCAAATGTGAAAAACGTAATATAGCCCCTTGTTGTGGCACAATATCTCAATGCAATAAAAAGTTTGGTTTACTCAATAATACGTTCTAACAATGTTCCCACTTTTACCGAGTTTATAATTCAATTAGGCTCTCCATCTCTCCATCTTTTCAGTAATATTTGTTTATCCTGAAAACTCGTAGGTTTGAAAGTTTGTGCACATTCTTTAAAGATGGGTTAAAGTTTTGGATTTTGGGTAGATTAGATATAAAATCAAGTGGGACTAGATTTGGTCTCAGAATTAATCACAGATCTAAAACAAGAGGTATACAGGATACGCAGACAACTTCGGAAAAATGGCACCTTTACGGAGTAAATATAGTTTAGGATATTTTTGTTAAAACTAGTATTGTATGTTGTCAATCCTTTTTTACTTTTTTTTTCTACTTCTATATTGTCACGAAAGAGAATCATATAATAAGATCATAATATTTCCTTAATCAATATTTTCCATTTTAATAAATTGTTCTCAGGTTAAACACAGGTCATTCCACGTAAATGAAACCTGTATCATGTTTATTAAACAAATTAATAAAGTTGCAATTATGAAATGTTATACGCGCTTCCCGATCTATCAATTATTATGGTTGAGTCATCGAGTCAGTAGAAATGAGGTGTACGAACAAAGTTCGTCGTTTTCCTAAAAGTGGGAAAAATTGCTGACGTGACGGAATGGCACATTATTGGTAGAAAAAGATCTTTCGGAACTTGAGTCCGTGATCGGTAACGCACTTAAGCAGAAAATTGTAAAATAACTTGTTGGTCCCCAAGTGGTCAAAATTAACATAAGTACAATTTTATTTCCAAGTTATTGTTAGAGGTTTAATAATTAATCCACGTTATTAATTGAGTTTTTATTTTCTTTGTAAACCCTTCAGGTAAATATTATTTTGATCTTCATAATAGGCTTGTTTTCAAAATCACTTTGTTTTACTGATAGTTGCTAAGGTCCCGTAGCAACCTTTACGCCCTCATCGCACCCTAAAATTAGCGCGTGACAATATTAGTAGACATTGTTTTAGGTATAGTTCACTCTATAAGTAAATCCATTCTTACTCACAATTGTGCATAAAGAACAAAAACACACAACTGTACGGTATGATGCCTAGTATAACAATCAAGTTAAGTTGAACCACTCAAAGACACTCATTTATCTATCTTGCGTTTTAAATATTTGACAGTGATATTGATGGGAATTGCGTTTCAGATATTTTAAAAACATTAAATTTAATTTCATAAATAATTATTTCTTCTATTTCACATTTTATAGTCAACTTGTTAACATTTCTACACATTTTGAAGGTATTTTGTAAATATCAAGTATTGCTGTTGATATTCATATATATCATCGGCTAACAAAAAGTTAAAATATTATTATTCAAGAGATTAATAAAAAAAATGTTTCAACCTCCGTACTTCTACAGTCGGTTGTAAAGAAGGCTTTCATTGGTTTTATTTTATTAATACATAAATTATGTTATAAATCTCCTTTTCCACTTTACTTTTATGTAACAAAGAAAATAAATTAAAATGTGTGTAAACAAAACTCGACAGTTTCCTAATCTATGGTAAAGTATATTGAAAGTTATTTTATTAAGTTTCATAAAATTACCTGATTTGATCAAATATTTAAGTTGCTAAATTGAATGGAAAAATATGAAATAAAAATAGAAAAGATTTATAGCTTGTGCGTTAAAAGCGAATAAAATTATTATTGGAAAGGAAACGAGGATTTCAGGATTTATTTTGTATGTTTATTATTATTTTCCTAATATTTACTTTTGCTTTAACTATAAAGAACAGCTGTGTGATTTTCTAATTAGACAATGTGTTTCAAATTCGATGCTCAATACTGTGATCTCAATTGTTATTAAAGTTAGAAAGATGGTTACACTATGCAGGTAATAAAGCTTATGGGAAATAACTGTCGGCTAATTTTTCAAAATATTTAGTATTTTGTAGATCTTGATGTCCTAATTAAAAGTGGCTCTTAAAAACCATTAACTTTTTTTTTCTTTATTGGTGGAAAATTAGGCCTTAAGTTTTTGTTGACTTATACAGAAAATAAATATATACAGGATGTTGAATTTATCCTCGGAATAAATAATTGATAATGTTTAAAAACTATGAAAGTATTTTATAATTAAACAATAATATTTTGTCATTTGATAAAAAAAAACTTTTTTAATTTTCCTATTTCTACAAGTTTTCACTTGTCTAAATTATTATAACTAAATCACCTTGTATATCTAAAATTATATTGTGTAAAAGTACATAAATTATAGAATCAATTATAAGATTTTTTTACAATTTTGTAAGTGTTTAGGTGACTTAAATTTTTTTTTTGAGAAATAAAATAGCAGGCCATATCTACCGATACCCACATCTTTTCCTCTATAGCATAGTACTACAAAATAATAAAACATGAACAAAATCTTGCCGTTTGGTTTCGAAATTAAAAAATTAATTTTTAAAGGATTTTCATAATTTTTAATTATTAACAAATATTTAATCCGCTTATGAATTATTTAACATCTGGAATATATTTTATTTCTATGTAAGTCAAAGAAAACCCAAACCCTAATTTTCCACCAATAAAGCAAAATAAAAAGTTAATGATTTTTAAGAAACAAGTGAAAACTCCAGACAATGCAGAAAATCTTAAAGTAAGAAGTTGCCAACTTTAAAAGGTCATAACTTAAAAACCAGTTATAGAATTTTAATTAGGACGTTCAAATCTATAAAATACTCAAGATTCAAAAAACTAGCAAAAAGCCATAAGATTTGTAAGAGGTCCTTTATACTAAAGTCAAACGCCTTTTTTAAAAGTTGCTCAAAACATTTCGTTTATTTTTATATTCAAAAAAATTGAGAATTGTGAATTTATTTTACATTAATACACAATAACTAATAAGCCAACCAAATTGTTTATTAGATATTCTATGTTGTAGATGTAAAATTGTGTTTTTATATTTGAATAAAAGACTAAAAAGAAGGAGTATTTCTCTTATTACAACTAACTCGAGGCTGGGATGATATTTCAATATGACTTACTTATTTCCGGTAAATCAATGGCGTATCCCTGTAAAGATATTTTTAAAATTATTGTAAATGACACCAAAAAAATATTTAACTGGTGTTGTTTAATATTGAAAATTTGGAGTCAGTTGTGCTGATACTGATAGTTATTTATGTATACGGTAGTAAGTAGATATTTTAAAAAAAAATAAAAATTCTCAGCCTCAAATAAATATTTTTCTGTCTAATTCTGTTACATGTTTCATTCTAAACTGGTACCATCAGAACTTATAAAGAGTTAAAAAAAAATTAAATTGTTTTAAAACAAACATGAATACATCACAGTAACATAACTAGACCAACTTATGTTATGTTTGGTATTAAATAAACAATCTACATTGTAATCATGCAAAATAAAATCGACAACTGTTTTTTTTTTCACACGATTTTTCATCTTCGTTCGCTGCCAGGGCCTTATCCGAGGGGACCTACGTGAATTTCGAACCACGATCTTCATTAATGCCACACCCCCAAGGGCTATCAACCCTTGGTTTCTTGCCATTGCATGACCTACCGATTGGGGAGTGTGCATCTTCTTCCGCACCCCACGAGATGTTCGATCTCATCTGGCCTGGTTACCGGCGTGAATGGGGTGGGTTTAAAGATGATACATTTTACACTCTTTCCTTTTCCACTTAATTTCAGACATACTTTTTTTATTGTACGTATATCCACTCCGGGAATCGAACTCGGGTCGCCACTCGCCATGGCCGAATGCTAGTAACTGACAACTGTTAGTTGAAAAACGAATTGTTTTAAGGTGATTTCAGAAAAAACATTTGTAATCAGCTATAATGTTATAAAAGTTATCTCACTCTAACTTTAACAACAACCGATATCTCAATGGTGAGCATCGAATTTGGGCCTCAATGCATTTATGCTGTATTTAATAGGAACAAAAAACCTACCAAATCAAATACAATAAAGAATAACATGAATATTTCGATATAATCACAATATTTGTTGATTCATTATTGATAAAGGCAAATCATTTTACAGCTTTTATAACGTCAGAGGGCTTATCGTGTATTAGTAAATTATAATAATTAATTATCTAATGCTAATGGATATATGTTTGCGTAAAGATTTAGTGTAGTAAATATAGTTATATTCCTACATAATATTGCTAATTCTGTTATCGATATAATATTTATATCCTATTGATATTATATTAACTTATTAGAATAAACTTCGAAGTCTCCCAAAAATTATAGGTCTTTAAAAATTCCTAAATGTTCTTGTATAAAAATCAACATATTTTATTTTAAATTAAATTATATTATTCCTTTATTAGGCATCGAATGTAAATAGAAAAATGTATATTTTGAAATTTCTTATTTTCGGTATCTTAAAATATTTGTTTTATTTGCTTTCCCCTCTGTAGATTTAACTAAATATTCCCTTTAAACAAACTATATTTTTTTTTAAACTTTACTTCACCGCTAAAAATCGTTATTTAAATCTTATTATTAGGCACAATTTTGTAAAGTCCTCTAAGTTTAAACCTAGGTTTAAACCGAAGATTTCGAAATTCGAAGATTCTAAAATCGTAAAAATATCAGAAGTGGTCGATTTATAATGTGAGACTAACAACAACGTTCAATTTTAGGGTAATCAACCTGGTTATAACTTGTTATGTTATGTTACATTACATTATAACCAGGTAAATCCTTTTTATCTACTTTCATTTAGTAATATGAATTTTACAATTCTGTAAATCGTTTTGTAAGGGCATCTATTACAGCACTAGTGCTGTAATGAAAAAAACCGGTTTTATTAAAATTTTTCTATTAAATAAAACCACACTTTTCAGAAGAATAATTTATTATTAACAATTATAAAATTAATTACCAATTATTAATTAAAATATAACACTTTATTTTTATAAACATTAATAATACACTTTTTACAGTTAGAAATTTGTATACTAGAAGTGGATGTGATCGAGCCCTTTACGTTCGAATTTCCAATCATTAAATCCGTATCTGACCCCATGATCTTATTTGCTATTTGTTTCTTATTTTCTAAAGAATTCTCAACGTAGCCTTCTGCCGTAGAAGAGGATTTTCAGCCCCCATGACGCTTTAACATCTGCATATCTGCACCACCATCAACTAGAATAGTGGCTGGGGACCTCCTAAAACAATGTCCACTGTATCCTTTGGGATTATTCAATCCAAGTTTTGTTGCAATATTTTATAAAACTATTAATTCCGACAGGCTGGGAGGTGCATTTTCCTTTTCCGTAGAATAAAAAAAAAAACACCTGTGAGTTGCATTAAGAGGACGAAGTTTAGCATACTTTCGAAAAATACTTAAACAGCTGACACCTGTCACATTTCCTTCTGTTATAACAAATTCTCGCATAATTTTGGTTTTCGAGAATGGAATCACAATTTTTATATACAAATCATTGTGTTCAATATGATTCAACATTAACTTGGCTAGTTCTTCGCGCCGACAAGCCCCAAAAATGCCGACTATCATATGAACCTTCATAAGTAAATATGTTTCATCATCTGCAGTACTAAGAAACTTACATACGTCTTCCTTTGTGAAAACTTTGGACTTTTTGGCCTTGTAACCCTCTGAACTTTTTTTCAAAAATGCGATTAGTTGAGAAAATCTGCTTATATCTTGATTTTTCTTGACTGAAATCATAATTTTCAACATTGAGTAGTGAGTCCATAGTGTAGATGGTTTCTGGGAGCGTTGCTTTACGGAAAAATAACCCAAAAGGATTTTCTCAGACACCTCCTTTATTTTGTCAGCTTTACACCAATCTTTAAACTTCTAATACTCCAACTCATACCGCGCCCTGGATTTTGTCGGAACTAAACTTGAGATCGCTTCGTTTGCCGCTGCTTCTATATCAGAGGGTAAACTTCCATCAGAATCGCTCAATTTGAAAAACGCTTTTTATATTTTTGAATTTGTTTGACAAAGTTTCGCCAATAACCATGCGAAACAGTAACTATGCGAAAGGTAACATAAAAAACTTGATTAGTAAACTTAATAACAGTTACGTTTTTACAGGTGCATTTTTATTTTTAAAAATGCCTTTTGCCAAATATTTTTATTCATAGATGAAAGTAGATAAAATTTTGTACAATATTCTTGTTGTAAATTCATATTACTACACTCGATGTTTTATTAAACTCGGCTGACGCCTCGTTTGACAACTTTAACATCTCGTGTTGTAATATGAATCTTTACAACACTTATATCGTAAATAACTATTAAAACACGAACTTTGCTGTCAATTTCACATTATAAAACGACAATTTTGGAAATTTCTTCATTTTAAACAGGACCTCGGTTTAAATCGACTTTATGAAATTGGGCAAAAGAATAAGAATGATTCACTTTATACAGGGAATACATTTTTTTTTGCCAAAGTACCTAGCTTATTATGAAGGCGTAGAGAGGCCAAACCCGACTTTAAACTCGGAATAATACCGAATTCCCACTTTAAACTCGGAATTTAGTAGTTATATTCATAGTTTAAAGTCGGAATTTGGTAAAATTCCGAGTTTAAACTCGGAATTTAGTAATATTTCGAGTTTAAAGTCGGAATTTAAGAAAAAAAAACTACATGGCCCCTCTACACCTTCGTAGCTTATACAAGCGATATTTCCAAAAAAAATTCTGCATTGCATTTTCTTATTAGGATTTACGAGTTTAAATATAATTCATCGATTTTATAAAACCCTGTATATACTATTTGTTTCATTTTGTTGGAATTTCAAACCGGTTTTCCGTAATTGTTTAAGGTAAACTTTTGCAAAACCTTTGAATTTGGAGCACTATGACCTTGTATGTACAAGAGCGAAACAACAAAAACTATTTTGAGTGAATTTCATTATGGAACCCTTTAGTTTTCAGCCCTATAAGTATCAATCCTTGTAACAGATCCTGTCCTCACTTTATATAGCTTGAAGCTACACCAAATGTGTCAGGTTTATGAAACAGAAACAAGGTGTATTTAGGTAGCTTGAAAAGATTCTCTTTTTTACACCTTAAGGGGGTTTGATTTTAATCTGTTAAGTTACTTTAAAGGACCCAGCACAAAGTTTATGGAAAATGGCTTTCGGCTAATTTTTCTGAATATTTAGTATTCCCTAGATCTTGACGTCCTGATTAAAAGTGTCCATGGCCCTAATCCAATCCTATGACTAGTTTTTGAGTTATGGCCTTTTAAAGTAGTTCTTTCACTTATATAGAAATAAATAATGTACAGGTTATTGAATAATTTATAGGCGGATTAAATAAAAACTAATATTAAAAAATTATGAAAATCCAAAAAAAAAACATTTTATTCATTTTTTGAATTTTGAAAACAAACGGCTAGGTTTTGTTCATATTTTAATATCTTGTAGCACCAAGCTGTTGATGAAAAAAAAGGGTATAGGCTGACGTGGAACATATTGCCGGGTATTTTATTTTTCAAAAAAAGGTGAATATTTACTTGAAAAAGTAATAAACGACTTTTAATTCACTAATTTAATTATTATGCCCATCTGAAACAATTTTCTTTTGAAATAATTATTCTCTAACACATTCTTATCTTAGATATATAGAGTGAATCAGTTACAATGATTTACACAAGTGAAAACTTCTAAATATAGGAAAATAAAAAATATAAATTATGAAAAAAACTTTTTAATATGACTCTATGATTATCTTAACGTAATATAAGAGCCAAGGTATTTTACGAAAAAAATATTTCATAATTTTACAATAATATTTTGTCATTAAAATAAAACAATTTTCAGGTGAATTTTCAATTTTTTTTGAAAAATAAAATACCCGGCCATATATTCTACGTCAACCTATACCCATTTTTTTTTCATCCATAGCTTGGTATTACAAGATATTAAAATATGAACAAAATCTAGCCGTCTGTTTTCAAAGTTCAAAAAATGAATAAATTTTTTTTTGGATTTTCATAATTTTTTAATATTATTATTATTAATTATTAATATTATTTATTTAATCCGCCTATAAATTATTCAACATCCTGTACATATTTTATTTCTATATAAGTGAAAGAAAACTTAGGGCCTACTTTTCCATCAATAAAAAAATATAAAAAAGTTTATAGTTTTTAAGAAACAAGTGAAAACTCCAGATATATCAGCATCACACATTACAAAAATAAGTATAAAATATTAGGAGGAAGTTACTTTTAAAGGCATTAGTCACAATTTGTTTTACTTATTTTGTACAAAATGAGCTAACAAATACCTTTTCAGTTCAGAAGTTCCAATGCAAGCCTTAATTATTGTTTTATTTATTATAATTGTTAAAGGAAATATATATCTGACCTATAAATAAACTTAAACGTATTGGAATTTTTAATTAACCGAACTGGAAAATGCGGTATTTTACCCAGGTGATAAGCGAATAATTTTAATCAACTTTTCATCGTAAAAACAAAGATCAATGTTTTCGCTTAAGTTTGTTTCCCTAAATGAGAGGCGTTTCGCTAGCGAACCACGAAGTACCTAAATATTGTCTTTATATTTTTGCCTTTCTTTATAATTGCCAAGAATTTTGAATTATCCCCGTTTTGTTTTCTTTCTTTATTGGTTTGTTTGAAAGCAAAAAAGTCTTATAATAATTTTCAAAATTAAGACCTTAAACCATATATAATTAAATTACGTTACCAATTAAGTCATTTATTGTGAAAGGTATATTTACAACGAAGTCGTACCTACTCTCCAGCAGTGATATGGTAATGTGGGGTTAGAAACAGAAAGCCTTATCTTTCTTCTTGCAAAAACAAAAAAGGTATATTTGCATTACTTGAACGAACAATTACAGAAACAAAACATATTTGGTCTAACAACAGTTTCTATTTCCATGGTCATAATAAATTAGAGACCTTAGGAAATTACACCTATAGATTTAGCATTACTTATCCATTACGCACTTGGGCAATGTAGTCCTCCAATAAGTAGTAAATTTATTATGATGTGTGTTAAAATTGTAATTATTGTAACATTGTAGAGTTTTTCATCTCTTGGCGATATGTTAGAAGGTAGCCCCAACAACCAGTACCCTAGTTATGTTTGTTCTTTATTGACATACTTACTTACTTAATGTTCTTTATTAAACTGTACTTCATTACAAAAATACAATTCGACCAAGGTCCTTCAGCCTGCCTTATTGACATAAATTTAGTTAAATGTAGTTTTTTGTAAATATTGTAAATATAAATTTTCAAAAAAGGTATATACCTAAATAGCTAAGTTTGGGTTTTGGGAATAAATAATATTAGTATAGTAAAAATAAAGAATAAAAATCAGTTTCATAGTGTCTATTTTACCTGCATTTACTTGGTATTGTTCTAAAAGACATACATTTTATAAACGGGTTATCTTTGTTCGAGAAAATTGGGTATGTTTATTTTTATCAACAACGCTACATAGATATGCAAAAATATCACTTTATTTGGGTACTTTATTTATTTATTTTTTTTTTATATCACATAGTAACTAAGTGGTTTATTATCAATTCTATTGGTTCAATTTTCTTAATTAGAAACTAACCTCTTTAGTGGATATAGAGGTAATACTTTCACTAACTCTATGTTTATTTTTACCTTGAAGTTATTTTATAATCTTTAGAAACTAAACAAATATAGTACATTATTTTAGGCGCTTGAACCACAACGTAGTTATATCACTTTATCACCCAATTGAATTGAGAAAACAGGTCAAATAAGAAATAGGACTTTTTCCAAGTAAATATTTCCTACAGGGTCCTTGTGAACTGCTATACATACATCTTAACTAAGGATCAACCTTAATCTTGTTCTTCATATAGATACGTACACGTGTTTATGCTGATATGGATTTCCCGAAGTTGAAATCCTATAAAATAGACATAAATGTGGAATAAGGTAAGTATTTGCATAAGCCCCTCAAATAGTAATGTCGTAAAAATTTTTCAATAAACGTGGTACTAAACTGGTAAATATAAAACTCGAATTGCCCATTAGAAATATTATTTTATTTCAGCTATTTAAGATGTAGACTTCTGAAAAGTAAATTTAAATATCAACAATAAATTGAGTTTGTTATCTAAATCAAGGATCCATAAATTCTAGGACAATACCAAAGAAATGCGGATAAAATATAGAATTTTTCCGATAATATTGATTTCTATTACAGTACAATCTCGGTAACGTGAACACAATAGTATTTTACGTCACAAGGCCGGTAGGTGACTTATTGCAGTACGAGTTGGTTTACGGACGAGGCGACATAGGAGCCGAGTATGGAATATAAACGAGTGCTGTAATAACACCTAACGGACGTGTATCGTATGATATTTTATTTCATCCTGTCTTTATAATCCTTTTTAAAAAGAATAAACAAATAGGTCATATTACCTTTTAAGTGACAACTTGTCAAGGATCGAAAGTAACCAGTCATTGTTTCTAAAATCATACCATTGTTGCTAGGGGCAACCCATTACAGTATCTAATACTGTAATGTTCCATTTACCGGCCGCAAATGAGTACAGGGTAAGTAAATTTACTGGACAGGATAAAATAAAAAAAAAATTTTACGTTTCGCCGACTATGTAGACCATCTTGAACCGGTCATCGACCACAAATGTGATCTACCGACTGGTGTGAAACGGCACCTTCATCCTACGAGATATCCGATCTCATCCGGCCTGTCCGGCGTGAATAGGATGGCTAGGTGTCGATTCATTTTACACTCTTCCCTGAGGCAAGAGCACGCCGTGTTCCCAAGCGGTCACCCGCCGAAGTACTAACCGCGCTCGACACAGCTAAACTTCAGTGATCTGCGGGAACCGGTGCTTAATATGTCGATAGGCCTTTGCCTATAAAAAATTCTATGGAGTTCATATTAACGGAACTTTTATATTAGCGAAGTTTACAAAAAATACATATAAATGCATACGTAACAACTATTATTGTTTAAAGGCTGGAGACAATGACGTTTATTGAACGGCAGTAGAGTTTTGGACTTGCATTGTCTTTATTTGTTTAGAATCACTACGTTTCAACTGGTAAGCATCTCCAGTCGGCTTTAGGTGAATACTGACAGTATTTTGATTTTTCTTTTACATTGACCACTCTGTAGTATGAATAGTGTTACTAAACACTGTTCATACTACAGAGTGGTCAATGTAAAAAATATTATGTTCATATTACTGAGTCGTTCATAAGAATGCATATTTATATTATCGCGATTGTACTGAATTTATTTTTACTAGATACTACATAATAACATTATTTCTTTTCATATATATAACTTTCTTGGAACATATTTACAAAAAGTGAGATTTACATAAGGTTTAAATTGTGATAAAAATAATTAATTATATCTACGGTTGCTTGGACTACTTGTTAACCAGTCACAGAGAGATAAAAGATTGGACATAATAATAATGTAATTTTACCTACGACCACTACTGTAAATACTTAAAAACACACCGTTTCCGATCAATGTAAGATTCCCATTACGCACGGTAAAAAAATCGCACAGCTTGGTAAAAAAATCGCACAGTTTTCCTAGCGACCGCTTAGCAACGGTCAATACAAACAAACTTATTCAAAAACTGACATAATCGTAGATCAAATTTGTATGTGAGTAATATTATAAAGTGAAATTAGTTTGATTAGGTACATAAAAAATGTCGAGTGACAGTGAAATAGAAAATTTAACTCCACCCAATATTAGCGAAATTGCAGAAGCTGCTAAAAACAACTTGTTACCGGCGAAATCTGAATATCGATACAAATTTACTTACCAAAGATTTATGGAATGGAGATTAAAAAACGACGTTAAATCATTTTCCGAGAATGTAATGATGGCATATTTCCAAGAACTATCAAAAACGATGAAGCCTTCCTCACTTTGGTCATTTTACTCAATGTTAAAGGCCACAATTAATATAAATCACAATGTCGATATTGCAAACTACTCCAAATTACAAGCTCTTCTGAAGAGAAAATCGGACGGCTTTAAATCCAAAAAATCCAAGATTTTGGCAAGCAAGAATATAAACGATTTTCTAGAAAACGCACCAGATGATAAACATTTGTTTATGAAGGTAATATATTGAGCTCAATATAATGTTAAATGTGTAAATTTATTTCAAATCGTCTTTTAGGTTGCTCTTATAATTGGTATAAGCGGTGCATGCAGGAAACAAGAGTTGCGTAATATAAAACCGTCAGATATCCAAGACACAGGGAAGAATCTAATTATTAATATTCCCGATTCAAAAACTAAACGGCAACGTTCTTTTGTGGTGTCAGAATATTTTTACCCAAAGGTTAAAAAATATATAAACATTCGCTCTGCAGTAAGTACAGCTCCAAATTTACCTTTTTTTCTAAACTATATAAACGGAAAATGTACCAAACAGTCTGTTGGTATTAACAAGTTAGGAAAGGTTCCAAAAGAAATAGCCAAATATCTGGGACTACCAGAAGCAGCGAATTATACAGGACACTGTTTTCGACGCTCGTCCGCGACTATTCTTGTTGACGCGGGTGGTGACTTATTAGATTTAAAAAGACACGGCGGATGGCAGTCCTCAGCCGTAGCTGAAGGGTATGTGGATAATTCCCTAAATAATCAAACTAACAATTCGTCTAAAATATCATCTGCAATAGCAAGTACTAGTAGTAGTACTAATAGTATTAATGAAAATTTCATTGAGGCAACTAATAATGTAAATCTTACTTATGCTTCAACAAGCAAAAGAAATGATATACCTTTTGTCTTCAATAATTGTTCTGTAACTATAAATAATTATTGTAATGAGAATAAATAATATTATAAAAAATAACATTTGTAAATTTAAATAATCATACTGTAGAATTATTACAATATATACCTTCTCGTTGATGTTATCACGTTCTTAAATTAATAATATTGTTACCAGTTAAGATGAAAAACTAAAACTAAATGATGTTGTGTGAATAAGTAGGTCGTAGGTAAAGTATGGTACGTAATACGTGTTGTAATGCAATTACGCACTCATAGAATTACGCACTCGCCGCTACGCGGCGTCGTGCGTAACTTTTCTATTTGTGCGTAAATTGCTTTTTACAACACTTATTACGTAATATACTATTTTCACACAACTTTAGAAGATCACATCAAGAACACCTGAATTTTGCTTACTTCATAGACTACGTTGCCGTAGTTAGCTGAATTATCTTACTAAAATCTCTGTCATTGTCATTACAATTATTATTTAAAACACCTGATAACTAATAAGAGAACCTATTATTTTAATTATTTGATCACAAACCGTTAAAATTTTAAAATCTTTTAAATTATATTAAATTTTTAAAGCTTAGAAGTCCCTAAAATTGTTTGGTTGGAGAACGAAACGTCGAATTTAAAAATCAATTAAAACGCCATTTTGTCAAAATATAAAAAAGGCTATGAGAAAAAGTTCTTTCTTTTTTTCCAAGTCAAAAATGAAGAAGAAAAAAATTAAAAACCAAAACTAAAAATTTTTTTTTTCGGATATTTCCGAAGGTATTCGGAATACTTTCATTTTTTTTCCAAATTATTAAGTCCTAAAATACGCAACTTTACCTCAATTTAACCATCTTCGTATCTCTTACGGTTTTCGAGATCCCCTTGTACGCACACAAATTTGTGGCACCCTGTATAATAATATAGTTACTGCCCACCATACATTTCTTAAGAACAGATTATTAAAATCTACATAATTACATTAATATTTACAGCACGAAGCGGTATCTCGGGGCAATCCGCAAATCAGTACCTAACTAAATTAATTTACAATATTTCCTCGTTAATTTCTAGGCTCTAATTCACAAAAGCAGTGTATTTTTTAATCAAATCTTGGAAAGAAACCTTTATCTTAATTTAAAAATATTATTTTACGCCAAAAATGTATACAAAACATTGTTATGGATGTTAAAACATTGGTTAAATTTAATTTCGTTTGAATTTTAAACTTATCGGTCAAAAAAATATACAAATACATAATACTCTAGGTCCAAAGTTACTGTCATCTCTTTCACATAGAAAGCAGCGGGTTATACGAACTCAGAGGGAAAAAATTCATGATGATAAATAATCTGCTCCACTACAACTTATAAAATACACTGGACTTGTTTCCTCTATCGTACAACCCGCTACACTTTATATAAAAACAATATACAGTATATGTATGTATGTATACAAAAATACAGTAATTTTGTATTTAGGGTATAGCTAAGCATACTTTTTTAAATTTCCTGTTGGTTTTGTTGTTTAAAAATACCAATTATTGCTTATTTCCTAAGCAGTTTAGAACTAATATATAATTTCTGATCCTAGTTAATTTTTAATTAATAATTAAATAATAATCAATAACCATGTGTCTTTTTAATTAATACTTTAGTAGCGGTTCATGCATTGGGAAAAATTTTAAATAGGCCTGGCCGCTTACTTATAGCATACAAATAGTATAAATAGTTAATAATAATACCAATAGTGAAACAATGACGTCCAAGCACTCATTATTAATGGTTTTAGAACTAGGTATAGAATCAAAAAACCCAATTTTTCTCCAGTCACTTATTGCGAGGAAACATTAGTGGATGCGGGCCCAAAAGCCTACAGTATACCGCTTATATAAATCATACGGCTAACGAACGACCAGTGACGGCGATAATAATTCGCCCCCCCCACCCGCTTCCCTGGAAGGTTATGCTAAGTAGCAGAATACTAGCGGCGATAAGGACCGGCGGATTCTAAGGTTCTAAAGAAAAAGATCCACACTACCATCTGACATTCTTCTGCTCCTACAAAAAGTAATTTCTTAAAAAAATAAGAACTCACCACAGTCAAGCATTTTTCTACTCCTACAAGATGTGAGTTCTAAAAATGTCCTCGGAGGTAACCCGTTTTTACACTGCTACTAAAGCAATATTTAGGTTAAAAACATTATTTTTTTCTAGTGTCTGTTTGAAGGTTGGAGACAATGATGTTTCTTGAATGATAGAATAGTTTTGGACTTGCATTGTCTTTAATTTGTTTTACATCACAACGTTTCAACTGGTAAGTATCTCCAGTCGTCTTCAGGTGAATACTAAATAAGTAAAGTAACTACAGCTCTATTTATACTAGCTAGATGTACTGGAGCATGACTGAGATGGGTGCAGTTATGCGTTTAATTCTTGTGCGGTATTTTAAGTTTACATCTACTTAACAAAGGTTTCCAGATATTTCTTATATCTAGTGAGGGCTTACTAAAACAATCTGGGTTCTGGTATATGATAGCAGCTTCCTTGAACTTCCTCTTTCTCCAATGTGGTTCTTTGTGCAGGATTTGAGCTTCTGTCCACTTAATGTGATGACCGTGTGTCCAGGCATGGTCAGCTGCCCCTGATTTTTCGGTTTCTCCTTTAAGCGTGTTGTTTCTGTGTTCCTTCACCCTAGTTTCAAGTGGCCTTAGAGTCTCACCAATGTAGGATCTGCCACATTCGCAGGGAATCTGATAGACACAGTTTTTCATATCTTTTTGACTTGTTGGTTTCGTCTTCGTCAGGTGGCTTCTTACATGGAATGGTTTGAATCCGAAGCAATAAAACAAGCAAAAAAGAAACCAAAAACATGGCTGAGATATGTGGACGACACCTTCATTATTTGGAATGGAAACGATGACGAACTCAAGGAATTCCTATACCACATTAACAGCCTGGCGCCGACAATCAAATTTACCATGGAGAGAGAAAAAAACAGTCAATTACCTTTCCTGGATGTAAACGTAAAGAAAAATGGCAACACCATCCATACTTCAGTGTACAGAAAACCCACGCATACAGGTCAATACTTGAATTACACCTCAAATCACTCAAATAGCACAAAACATGGCATAGTAAGAACGCTTGTGGATAGAGCAATTACCATCTGTAATTCAAATGAAGCCCTCAAACAGGAAACTAACTACATCAAGACCGACCTCAACAAAAATGGCTACCCCGGGCATCTAGTTGATAAACTAATGGAAAATCGCAAGAATCGGTCAAATACACAAAAGAAGCCAGTAGAGTCACAATCAACACTCAACATTCCGTATGTCAAAGGAGTATCTGAGAGAATTAGAAGACTAGGACAACGATACAACATTAATACGGTATTCAGCTCAAAAGACACTTTAAGAAGCCACCTGACGAAGACGAAACCAACAAGTCAAAAAGATATGAAAAACTGTGTCTATCAGATTCCCTGCGAATGTGGCAGATCCTACATTGGTGAGACTCTAAGGCCACTTGAAACTAGGGTGAAGGAACACAGAAACAACACGCTTAAAGGAGAAACCGAAAAATCAGGGGCAGCTGACCATGCCTGGACACACGGTCATCACATTAAGTGGACAGAAGCTCGAATCCTGCACAAAGAACCACATTGGAGGAAGAGAAAGTTCAAGGAAGCTGCTATCATATACCAGAACCCAGATTGTTTTAGTAAGCCCTCACTAGATATAAGAAATATCTGGAAACCTTTGTTAAGTAGATGTAAACTTAAAATACCGCACAAGAATTAAACGCATGACTGCACCCATCTCAGTCATGCTCCAGTACATCTAGCTAGTATAAATAGAGCTGTAGTTACTTTACTTATTTAGTATTCACCTGAAGACGACTGGAGATACTTACCAGTTGAAACGTTGTGATGTAAAACAAATTAAAGACAATGCAAGTCCAAAACTATTCTATCATTCATTATTTTTTTCGTCTCTCTTGCTCGAGACGACTATGCTTTTCTTGTCTCTCTCTCTTAATAAGGCTATACGCCCATTGGCGGGTGGTAAATCGGTCTTATTTAGGGTTCCTAACTTACCCCGCTTTTTAGCCGATTGATTAAAAAAAAAGAATAATGAAGTGTTTCTAGGACACCCACAGAGTCACTTATGTAAATATACAGGGTGATTCCTAAGTTGATACTTCTTTTTTAGCTGTGTGTAGAAGGCGTTATAATAAACAACATTTTCAAACACCTTTTTTAAAAAAACTTAAAAATAGGCGAGTTACAGAAGTAAAAAATCTAAGTACGGGCCTGGTCATCAAAATGTAGCCTGCTAATCAAAATGTAGCCTGATATACTTTATGTTGTTTGTCTTATTAGTCATGCAATTTACGGGTTGGTGGTAATTTGTCAATCCGCTGCTTTATGTTTTTCTGAAGCAAGTTAATTATGGTGAGGGTCGTCAAAAAAACATTATTTAAGTTAGGCAGGGCCGTATTTGATCCATAGTGTAATAAATGAATGTAAGTTCCTTATTTTTGAGTTTTTTGAAAAAAGGTATTTGAAAATGTTGTTTATGTCTATACACAGTTAAAAAAGAAGTATCAACTTAGGAATCACCCTGTATTGTATCAATTTCATAACACCCTGATTAAGGCATATCTTTTGTATTATTGGCAAAGCACGAATTAGTGCCATTTGTTGCCAAGAGGTTTATTTGAAATTAAAATAAATACTTAAGGCACAGGGGATAGTCAATTTTAGTAAACGCATAACAATAATTCTGAAAATATATAAGGAAAACGTTTTCAGTTCAGTTCGATATCGGGCAACATCTGGAGATAATTATTTTAGGCATTTCTCTGTCTCTATATTCATAAATACATTGACAATAATAATCCAAAATCAAACATAATTAGAGAGAGAAAACTGGCGGGGTCATGGTATATGATAATAAGCAGGTGCACATAAAGAAATCATTGTACAGGGACATTATTTTAAGTGTCTCACCCGATTGGCGACTTTGCTATCAACCACAATAAAAAAAACAATTATGTATTCCCTAACAGCTATTAGTGAAGAAGCCAAATTTGATGTCAAAAAAATCTATGTTTACAAATTTGACAGATACGACGCCATATTGGATTTTCTTAAATGGCAACTCTACCTTATAGTAAGCCAGCTGCATTCGCCTATTTGTTCCAACATTAAAAATGTATAATTATCAATATTTATTTTCAGCCGCTCCGGAGATACGAGGCTTCGAAGTTGGTGATTTTGTTGTCATCGAATTAACAGAAGCTATGAGATTAGAAACTCAATTTTTTCTGGAGATACGTAATTTCTTATGATGTCAAAAAATGACAGTTACGACGCCATTTTGAATTTTTTTAAATGGCGACCCACATCTATAACTACTTCAATAAATTGCATTTCGGGGTCCGATTTCAAAAATATAATATAGTTGTCGATATATTTTAACATCTGACATATATGGCAATAGCACAGGTGGCTCCGCTATAAGAAATTATGTATCTCCAGAAAAAATTTAACTTTTAATCACAAAGCTTCTATTTTTTAATGGGGTGAGGGTGAGATACTTAAAAGACATAATGGAACGATGCAGTTTTTGATACGGTCGTATTTCGGTAAGGGTTGGAAATAAATATCGACTACTATATATTTTTGAAATCGGACCCCGAAATGCATTACATTGAAGTAGTTATAAATGTGGGTTGCCATTTTAAAAAATTCGAAATGGCGTCGTAACTGTAATTTTCTGACATCTGACATAATATGACAATAGCATGGGTGGCTCCGCCATAAGAAATTACATATCTTCAGAAAAAATTGAGTTTCTAATCTCAAAGCTTCTGTTAATTCGATGTTTACAAAATCACCAACTTCGAAGCCTCCTATCTCCGGAACGGCTAAAAATAAATATTGACAATTATACATTTTTAATGTTGGAACAAATAGGCGAATGCAGTTGGCTTACTATAAGATAGGGTTGCCATTTAAGAAAATCCAATATGGCGTCGTATCTGTCAAATTTGTAAACATAGATTTTTTTTGACATCAAATTTGGCTTCTTCACTAAAAGCTGTTAGAGAATACATAATTGTTTTTTTATTGTGGTCGATAGCAAAGTCGCCAACTGGGTGAGACACTTAAAATAATGTCCCGTACATACTAATATATTCATTGATTCAAATAATTTGGGTAAAAAAATTAACGTTTATGATTTTTTTATTCTTTATTATAAGAATATGATAATAAATGTAAAAATGAAGTATTACACTACCAAAGACGATGGTGGTAATTAAAAATATTTAACTCCCTTAAACAATTATCTTTTTCCACAACAATATAAAATTTATTATAGAGCCTAACAAATAGCGGTGGAATAAAAGGTCACTAATATTAGCGTTCTATTTGCCGTAACTGCTTGTAATCAATCCTTAAGCAAAGATTTGGCTTTCAATAAGAAATTTTGCTTACAACGTCTAAAACCTATGAGCTAACGTCTTTTTTGCAGTCGTATTTGTATCAATAAATTATATAAATTTACCTCTATTTAAATAAATATTCCTAATAAACAAACCATGAAGAACAAATTAATACCTGGCAAATTAATTTGTTGCGATTAGAACCACTTTTATAAAGTAAAAACTTTATATTGAGTTATGATCTCGAATGTTGCCTTTAACCACATTAAAAAATCACCATTTTTAATAATTCTTCGATTTAAACTGGACCTCGGTTTAAATAGACTTAATAAAAGAGTTTGTTCCACGCTTGCGACTGTATTACCATGGAAAGCTTGGTGGGTAATTTCCCTGATAAATAACAATTTTTGAAACTACAAGTTTCAGAGTTTAATTCAGAGTTTAGTGTCCGTATAAGTAAAATAGAATGAAAGTTTTTAGCGGCAATTGGACAAAGTAGTGCATCTATCTTTTGCATTAAAGTACACAGGGATGTCAGAGGTAATGGGTTCCCTGGGGCACAGTTAGACATTAATATACTTTTTTATCCTTGTTAGGACTCATCAGAAAGCCAAAACCTGTAAGCAATTCCCAATACAGCGAAAATATGCTTTCAAGATATTTTTTAAGAATAAATATATGATAAAAACCTAGTATCGCCATCTGTATAAATCAACTCATTGGAAAAAATGGCCACTAGACGTAAAAATATAGAACTAACAACAAACCAAGTACGTTAGGCCAACACATCCAGTATAGAAAACGTTTTTGTGCATCTCTACACTTTTTCTACGTGTTTATAGTTTTAATGTATTGGGAATTACTTACAGGTTTTGGTTTTATGATGAGTCCTAACAAGGACGAAATAGCCTATCATTGACTACCTGTACCCCATACCTTTGGCGTCCCTGTTTACTCCCGTAACCCGTACAGAGTCACTTTTAGGACATTAGTCGTACAGTTGGGTCTGTGAGACACCTAGCCAGATATACATATATATATATATTTTTGTAAGCGTGTGAAAATGGTCAGGCTATAAATATACATATATTAGGAGTTAGCTTATGAAAAATTTTTATGAAATAAAGTCTGTATTTTTACGAAAATATTTATTTAATTTTTGAAAAGTAAAAAGTAGTATATTTTTAAAATTTACATGTTTTTTCTTTCAAAATGTAAAATAAACATGTCAAACGATTTTTATCTGTAAAGAAACTAAATTAACAACAGTAAAACGAAAAAATATTCATAAATTTTTATCAAGAATTATAAAAATAACAAGCTTTATTTTAGAGGTCATTTTTACACTCTTTACATAGGAAAGGTGCACTCTAAACATATTGTGTTTTTACACATAACACATAAGTACTGGGTGTTACGATTAAGTATTTTGGGACACAGGCTCTTCAAGCTGTTTGTCACCATACAGAACACGTTTGGACGGTCCCGGAGCAGAATCCATTATAATCGTATTTTTTTTTAAGTTATTTAATCCGTACAAAAGGGTCTTACAGACACTTCCGTACTTTAACCCGAAATAACTTTCGCGAATGTTCACCTATATCACTCAAAATCTTCAAGCACATTGCTGTCTGCCCTACTTAAAAGTAGATGGAAGGACAGAATGATATAAGAAAAAGTTGAGGAGCAGCTGAGAGGTATTTGTTGACAAGTGTCTCCCAGACCCCATGATACGGGTTACTAGTTAATGTAAAAGATAGATGCACTTCTTTGTCCGCCTGCCGCTAAAAACGTTCATTCACGGTGTATTATATTCTACTACATAAGTAAATAAGCAACTAACCGCCCATGTTATTGATAGATATAAAAAAAATTATAGCAGATTGAATGACAGATAATAAACGATTTTTCTAAATGATTAAACGTTGGGATATATTCTGTAATTAAATTAAATTAATTTAGACTTGTAGACTTTTCTTAACAAAATTAATTTTCAAAGTTACGAGGAGAAGGGTAATACTGTCAAGATAACATTCTTTGATGGATAAATTTATACCTCAGGCCGTCGTTGAAGTATAACAAACTATCACTCTATTTTGTGATTAGAGTTAACTGCTAAAAATCATTGTTAAGTTTTACTGGAACTAATAAACATTAAACTTTGCTGAAAAAATATAAACAGAATTTTTTTTAATATATCAAGAAAGAAGTGATACTCGTTTTAGTTAATTTAAACTACACATTTAGTTTAACCTTAACAAAATTTATTCAAATTTTTGTTAAATTTTGATATAAAGGGCTTTAAAGAAATTACTTACTATATTTAAATGGGTGACTCACACTATACAGGGTGCTATAAATTTCTGCGTGTACAAGAGGATCTCGAAAACGGTAAGAGATATGAAGATGGTTAAATTAAGAGCAAAGTTGTGTATTTTGGGGCTTAATAATTTGGTAAAATAAAATTGTAAATATTCCTTTGGATATATTCGAAAAACACCGAAAATTTTAGTTTTGGTTTTCAATTTTTTGCGCCTTTATTTTTGACTTCGGATAAAACAAAAAACACTTTCTCATTGTCTTTTTTATATTCCACAAGATGGCGTTATTAGTTTTTAAATTCAACGTTTCGTTGTTTAGATATCAACCTAAGTAATTTTTTTTTAAACATGAACCTAGAATTTTTAAGGGCTTCTAAGTTTTAGAACTTTAATACCATTTAAAGATTTTTAAAATTTTAACTTTTTGTCATCAAATAACACATCATTGGTATTTTAAATTATTCTTTCTTTACTATTACGGCCCTAGCAATTATTTTTAGGATTACTTAAATATTCAAATTACATTACAGAAAGTGTTTAGGCCGTTTTATTGAAATAAGATTTACCATAGTAAGGTAAGTAAGTTTTTAAGGTATGAAAAGTAATTCTATTTTTTATTAGTATATTATTTATTTTATTAATATAACATACAGGGTGTTACAAATTCGACATACCAGCATTGGAATCTCGGAAACCATAAGAGTTAGAGAAACGGTTAAATGGGAGCAAAGTTGTGCAATTCGGTGCTGATTATAATGCCGCTTTAAAAGTTTTCAAATTCCGAATACTTCCGATTTTATTCGAAAAAAACCGAAATTTTGCAAAATCGTTTTTAATTTTTCCTGAGCTTATTCGACTAGTTATTTAAAAATACATGACACTTTGTCATTGCCACTTTTTCTCCTCTACAAAATGACGTTACTAAACTAAAGATTCGCCGTTTCGTCTCCGAGCGGCCATCACCAACTTTACTTTTTTAAATACGAACCTGGATTTTTTTAACCGATTTTTAAACTCTCCTACCCTCAAAGTGTCATGGCGATATTACTTTGTCATAATGATGAATTCTTGCTTATTTTTTTAAATTCATATTTCTTACACTTCTTGTCAGCCTAGTCCTGGCAACAAATTACAATATTAATTAAAAACTTTATTTTATTTAAAACATTCATACATAAGTAATAAAATTTATTTTATAATAATTCTAAATTTACTATTTATAAATCCTAATTTTCTAAATGTTCCGTATTGCCGTTTTGCTCAATAAAACGATCGATTTTTCATCCAATTTGGGCGACAGCCCTTTCAACCGATCTTCTCCTTATCCTACCAAATGCATCCTTGCAAATGCCATTTTAAAAAATATGAATTTAAATAAATAAGTAAGGACAATTCATCATTATGAAAAGGTAATATCGCCATTATATTTTGAGGGTAGGGGGGTTTAAAAATCGGTTAAAAAAAATCCAGCTCCATATTTAAAAAAGTAAAGTTGGTGATGGCCGGTCGGAGGCGAAACGGCAGATCTTTAGTTTAGTAAGGCCATTTTGCAGAGGAGAAAAAGTGACAATGACAAAGTGTCATTTATTTTTAAATAGCTAGTCAAATGCGTCCAGGAAAAAATAAAAACGATTTTGCAAATTTCGGTTTTTTTCGAATAAAATCGGAAGTATTCGGCATTTGAAAACTTTTAAAGCGGTATTATAATCAGCACTGAATTGCACAACTTTGCCCCCATTTAACCGTTTCTCTAACTCTTATGGTTTCCGAGATTCCAATGCTGGTATGTCGAATTTGTAACACCCTGTATATCTTAGGTTCTGTGGTTTTTGCCTTAGACCGAAATACTGTAAAACAGAAAAACATTAATGCTACTCAGTGAAAAAAAGGTAACTGTAGTGTTAGTCTAGTGATGCTACTGTGATGCGCGTATGTTTATTTTAGAAACAAATTCAATTTTTTTTCATTGCTTAAAAGGTCTAATGGTGATAGTATCAGGCGAAACATGTAACAAGGCCAAGACTTTTTGTCACTTTTTTACAAAATATCAAATATGTATGAGGTCTCTTTTAGTAAAAATGGACGGATTATTCAAATCAGAATTTTATTTTTGGTTTGGTTCTAAATATTCAGGACCGTAATGACATAAAAAGACAATTTAAAAAAATGTGTTATGAGATGACAAAACGTTAATATTTTAAAAACCTTTAAATACCTAGTATTAAATTTCTAAAGCTTAGAAGACCCTAAAACTGTAATTAAAGTTCCAGGTCCGTATTTTATAAAATTGACTTGAGGTTGGTGTCTGAACAACGAAAAGACGAAAAAAATTAAATACCAATACTAAAAATTTCGTTTTTATTTCGGATATCTCCGAAAGTATTCGGCATATTTACATTTTTCTTTCGCCAAACTGTTAAGCCCCAAAATACGCAAATTTGCCTTAATATAACCATCTATCTCTTACCGTTTTCGAGATCCCCTTGTATGCACACGAATTTGTAACACCCTGTATAAAACAACATTCGATATTTTAGTTGGTATTAACTATTATACCAGCTGTAGTAAATAAAAAATAGTTGCATTTAGTTCATATTTTAGTCAAAAAAAAAACAAAACAATAAATACTCATTAGTTTTTGTAAAGGTAAAACTTGTCTAGAATAATATAATCTATGATCACAATCAATAATCAAAATTCGAATAACTTCCCTTAAGTTTTCTTATTCTAAATGAAAGGAAATGAGATATTTTAAGTCTTCCTCCACAGGGAATATTTTAAAAAGTTTTTAAAATAGTTCTATACATGTTTCGAATGTATAAACATTCATCATTGGGAGAAACAGAGCGTAATTTAGACAAAATTAAGGAAGGAAGTTGATTATCATCTTAATAGAGCTTTGAGAAAATTGTTCATGTGAAAAGGTTAACCGAAGAAGCATTCCATAAATATGAAGAGTGTTATTTGAGAAAAGTTTTAAGTATTAAGGTTTGTATTTACATATACTAGCGCGAGTGTTAAAAGTGTTAAAAGACAAATAGTTAATTTGCTCGCTAATTATAGCAAAGCAACACTAAACAATATGTCTCTAAAATTTGTTTCTACATCAGGATTTGTGAGTGGAATCATTTTCATAACACTTTGTATAAGATACAAATAAAAAATTTCGGTTGATTAACCTTTGACTAAATTTAATATTGTTTTATTTTTCATCAAATTAAAAAAAGGTAAAAAGAATTATCAACATAAGTGTTAAGAACAAAATATAAACTACATTAAAAATAACCTGCACAATCTCATTATACGAATGTTTAAAACAAAAGTATGTCAACTAAAATCCAATCTGCTTAATTTACAAACAAAACTTTTCTATAGAAAGATTTAATAAAGCAAAATAAATTTAGTTGGTATATTTATTTAAATACTAGTCACATAATATAGATAGAAAGAGCCATTTATTTAAGTTTTGTTGATCTTAATAACAAAATTAAAGCTATTTTTATTATGATGAAACAATAATAAATATTTATATATCATTTAATATTAAAAATATTTGGCTTCAAAATTTTGAAAAATATAAGATAACTTTTAAAAGAATGTCCCTAATAAACAACTAAAGCCAGTTGATCATGAAATGGTAACAAAATGTTCAACACACATTTCATAGTTGCTTAGGTATTTTTGAGAATTTTAACCATTCAGGAATTCTAATTGATATTTATGTTTTTATGTTATTAGTACGTAATACATAACTTTATCAGACGAGTTGTTTGATAGTAAGTTATGTAACATTCATAAACAATTTCATTATGACGTAGTAGACATAAATAATAACATCTGGCTCGAATTAAGATTTATAACAATATAATTAACTAACCAGCAACTTTGATTGTGAGAAACATGACATTGACAGAAATAATTTTCTCACAATCACAGCGCCTTTATTCACTCGTCAGGCAACTTTGATTGTGAGTAAATGATGCCTGCCAATGTCATTTATGTTACAATCAAAGTTGTTGATTAGGTAATTATTGTTTAAAATCTTTGTACAACCCAGCATTATTGTATTTATTTTCATTTGCACTAAATGTTAAACCTCTTAACATAATGTCAAAGTCATATTCCTAAGAAAGCCTAAAATAAGGGGAAATCCGGTAAATCAAGCCAAATTGACCAATTAGGGTAATATATCGAAAATTAGTCACGATAGAATTTTAAGTCCATTTCAGATTTCTTCGTCAGGGGTAAAATGAAATTAAACAACAATTATCCAGATTGAATTGAGCTTAAAACCTGTTTAGATAATAGCAATTTGATTATATTTAATAAACTTTATATTAATTGGCCTATTTGTTTACAGGAAAATGTACGTAAGTCACGGCTAGCTAATACGGGTGTGATCTTTTTAGCTAAAGAAAAACTTTTAAAATTGCGGTTTATGAAAACGTCTATTCTTATTTCTTCTTTAATAATTAAAAGAGAGAGGGCGCTATATAAAAATTTTCTACGTTTGAACTAACAAACTTGACATAATACAGAATTTAAAGACCACAAAACAAGATTATATCTTTAGAATGAAACTAAAAGGGACAAAATCTGATTTAAAAGAGCAAGAAAGGCGATTGGGAAGAGTTGTAAAGTTATTCCTATTTCTATCAGGCGAGTCGCCTTTCGGTCACCGTGAATGTAGCCAAGCGATTTTTTTTGATTTTTTTAAGCACTATGTAAGATTGCTCAGCAGTGCTTTATAAGAACAGAAAGGAAAATAAACAGGAAATTTCTTTTCTATCCTTTTCATGTATACAGTGCTTAAATACTATTTTTCTACTTTTATATTAGTAAACATTGTTTTTCGTACAGTTCACTCTAAAAGTAAATCCATTTTTAAGCAAAGAATACACAACTGTGCGTAATGATAGTGCGTTATATAGTATAACAATCAAGTTAGCCTTGTACCACTCATATCGTGATATTTATCTATCTTGCGTTTTGAATATTTGACAGTGACATTGTCATTATTTGAGATTTGAAGTTTAAGAGTCGTAGAAATAGTATAGTACGTATTGAGTGTTGTAAAGCAATTACGCACTGTGTATTGTGAGGTCTCGGAGAACAAACACGAAAAAGAAGGAAATAAATTAGTAGTTTTGTCATTGATGCTGTGAAGTGAAACCCGTTTTATGTAAGATGTACCGTTAAGGCGCTCCAGCTCATCAAAGTGCTGTCATTTTTAAATGACCAAAAATTATTCGTTTAGACGTTTGACCTGTAATACAAAAAACGTTTAGAAACTCGTTAGAAATTCAAAAAAATAATAATTATATAATAAAATGTACAGTTACTTCCGGTATAACAGGAAGTGATAAAAAAGGTTTAAATTTTATGCTAAGAGGGCACATAAAAAAAAAATAAGCTCGCAATGTTTTAAGAAAACATTTTCCGTGATTCTGCCAAAAGTTCTAACGCTTCTCGTGCATCACCCTATATATCATAAAAGCGATTGCATTGCGGTATAATAATGGAAGAAAAAATTATTATCATGCTTTCAATTCGGACATATTTTGTTTATTTAAATTCATTTACATAATTTCATAATTTCCTATTTAAATAGAGGACAAGATATATGATTTTCAACTAAGTCTCCCTTATTATTTTAAGGCACTTGGGACATCTGACTTCACTCTATTAAAAAATTCCTATCAGCCTTCAAAATAGGTAATACCCATTATCAATAATTTGTGGCAGGTGGTACTGCATAATTTAATATATAAAGAAAAAACACTTCTTTTTTCAAATATTAAATAATGGTTATTGTCTGCAAAATAACATCCTCTAAAACGTAACCAAAACCGGACACAAAAAAATACTTTATTTTATATTTTTTCATGGTGCTGGTTAGCACTAACTAGACCTAAAGACCAATCTTTAATTTTTTATTAGAACACATGTTAATCATATACTCCTATATTGTGGCGAAAAGCCGGTGTATCATATGCATCAGCATTATGATAGTTCAATAACTTGTGTATCATATACGCTACGGTCTTAATGCTAGATAAAATGGGCATTGTTTACGCTGGTAAATATCTGAATTAAATTCATATCATGTTTGTTATATGGATCCGACCGTAGTAGAACATGTGCCCGCCTTAGCTTATAAATATGTGAATTGCGTCCTCCGGTGTTCTATTGGTAGATATTGTGTACGATAACCAGTAAAAAGATTTATTTTTTAAATATTTCCCCTTGAACCATTTTAAAAAACATTGTTCCATGCAATTGAAATCTAAAAACGTTATTTTTATTTTTTTAAATTAGCAAATATTTTCCAGAACACACTTGACTGATTTTAAATGAAAAATTAATTTATTAAATTCAATACTTTTATTTTCAAACATTTATTTATAAGCTGCTTTCTAAAAAAAAGAAACAAATAAGAAAAATTGTCATTTATTAGTGGAGGCTATATTTAAAGAAGTAAATTCTTTATTACTTTAAGATATGAAATTATTTTAATATATGAAATTACTACAAAAATTATAACATATTAATTTTTGTAGCCAAATTGTTGGCGAAACGCGTCTAGGCATGGATCTGACAAAATATAAGAAAAATCTGTATTTGTTTCAGCACTAGTTTTCGGAACTTAAACCGACACCTAGCGGTCAGCGCTGTCTAGCAGGACTTCTGTAATTATGACGAATTTCTTTACAAGTGATTTCTTCTTAACGTTTAGCTTATTTCCATAAGTTTATTAGAGGTGCTGGTATGCTCAAGAGTGTCTAACAACGACACAGATGTCGTTCAGTGCCACATCGTATCGGTGTGTCCCACCAAATACTGCTAAATCAGCTTTGAGTAGTTTCTTTCTTTCGTCGGATCCTAGCTCTACTGATGAGTCGTGATATGGCAAAACGCGTCTCGGAATGGATCTAAAGAAACGAACACCTTTGTTTGTTATAACATTTTTTGCTTAACCAATAAAACGAAACTAAGTAATCGCGTGTATTCGAGTACTTACCTTTTTTACTTGTACTTGGCTTACAATTACATTCAGTATGAAATACTTGTACTCACTAAATGATTACATTTTGCTTGTACTCGGAACAGTTCTGGTTTCATCTAGCATTCTTTATCAATTGCAAATTTCTGGTGACCCCTTTTTAAAAACTCAGTTTTAGCATTATTTGAAACGGTGGACAAATCAATTTGGGGAAGAATTACGCCCAAAATAATTTTATTATCTAGTGTTATTAATGATATTTTTAAGCTATGCCAGTCGTATGTATGTATACCGATTTTCATGGCAGTTTTAGAAAATAATATTTTTAGAGTATTTTAAAAATTTTGTTGGTAAATAAATTTAAAAATTATTTTTAATTTAGCTGCATTGTTACAAGATGCCACGCCTAAAGTAAACCCCGCCACAAAATTACAATAATTTTTTAGCCACAGATAATATAACTAATTTAAATTTACTAATTGGACTGCTTACCAGATTATAAAGTAAAATTTCTACTTTCCTAAAAAAAAAGGGAAACTTTGAAAAACTTTGAGTAGGTACGTTAAATGGGCCCTCGTTATTTTCATGAACACTTAAAGAATGTTTCGAGTGATAATTAAATTTTTTATGAGAATCATTGAAGGAAAATGACCCCTCCCTATTTAAAACAGTTATGGTTAATTTACTTTATGACAACGCTGTAGGGTACATTTAAGGGGATTCTTATGTTTTTCTAGTAGTCGCATTCATAGGTATAAAACAATAGGTAGATTGCTGACAAGTTCTGAAAAATGGCACCATCATGGAGCCAATACGGTTTTGCGCTTTTTTTTTTAATAGTACATTGTATACCTAGTAGAAAAGCTGAACATTCCCGTACGATCGTAAAGAGTGTATGTCGAGGCGCAAGGAGACTGACAATACGGAGTCCGGAAATGTGGCTTTTTTCTACGAGGTATACATACTATTTTTCCGTAAATCGAAAATTATTAAAAGGGCATAACTTATTACAATCAACTTCTTAAAATTTTGAAATAAATATTATTAACTTTGTTCACAAATAAAGGATGACATATAACATAGCAACGAACGACTAAGTTTGAGAAAATATTGACTTATTCTTTCAGAAATGTTATCAAAAATGTTAATCGATTTTCGGAAATAGTATTTTTATTGACTTTTGGTTGACAACCTTTCTTTCCTAGAGCTTACTTCACCCACTAAGGTTCTCGTTGAAATTCGGAACTGACATTTTTCTAATTATTGCGGGAATTATGTTAAAAGTCATAACTCTACCTATTTAAAATAAAATCAATAGGCATCTTATTTTAATGTTATAAAGACCGGAAGGAAGTTGCAAATCCATCTTTGGCAACATGATTTTTGTCATTAAATAAGAGATTAAAATTTGTTTACTATCAATCTATGTGAAGTGCACACAATACTGAAAAAGTATTTCTATGCAGATCACAACCACAAGTGATTCTAAATTGTCCTACGAACACAACACTGTGCGTAAAAATTGCCCTTTTCCCTTTGGAGACAGCGCCGGCCTATATCATCCCTCTGTGCTTTGGATCTTTATTTCTTACGAATACGGAACTTTCCCATTAGTTGACATCATTGTTATAAAAATTAGATTTGTCTGTGACGTTCTTATAAAGTTACTAAATTATATAATTTATAAGTATATGGTACGATATGGTATTAATTTGTTCAATATAACAAAATATATATACATCTATAATAGTTTTATTAATAATGCAACCTGCTGAATGTGCATGGAAAATTAATTTCATGTGGCATTATTATTGAATTGATTTTATCATACTTTTTAACATGATCATTTGGCCGAAACGGCAAAACGACGAACTTTGGATCCAATAAAATAGTAGTGAATTCAGGCCCGGCAGCCTGCAAACTTTTAAACATTTTTTAACATAGGTAAGGTGCGTAAGTTTCGTCGTAGAAAAAATAAACTGTTCAACTCGAGTGGATTGTCCATATCGCACTTGCAAATTAACTTCCTCGCTAGATATACCTGTCATATCCACTCTTATTGTACAAACTACCATTTTAAAGCTCGACTAGTTTAAAATATTTTTAACAGGCCTTTTTCTATTGATTTCCAAAAAGTTCTGTTTAAAAATCAATCTAATTTCTAGGTTATTTATACATATTATATTTTTTCAATATCATCGTCATTATCCGTTGAGAAAACAGCTGTTTCTAGTAGTACCTGATGCCTGAGTTTTGCTATAGTTTGACAGGCACTCAGGAAGTGTAGCAGTGTATCCTTTTCCCCAAAAACCCAGCTGAAATTGGGTCTTCTTCAATGTCAATTAGCTTTAGATGCTACCACTGTCATTTGGAGAGGTGTTCACTAGATTGATGCAGACTATACCTAATGCGGGTATAGAAAACGTGAAAACGATAAACATAATGACTCAAGGTAAAAGTTTGTTCCTATAACATATTATTACGGTATTTAGCGATTAATATTTTATTGGAAATCCAGACCGGAAACTAACGAAACAACTACTTTCGGTGAGCAGGAATCAGTTGAGAACCATCACAGGTATCAGGTATTCTGTCAACACTTTCACTGACCCTCGGAAAAATAGCTATTTATACAAGAAGTAACGAAATAAGTTTCTTTTAGACACGCGACGTGAATTGTCCTACGAGGCGAAGCCGAGTTGGACAACACGTCAAAGTGACTAAAAGACATTGTTTCGCAACGAGTTGTATACAATATTTTTTCTAGTGAGGTTTTATAATTAAAAACTTAATTTATTTTACTCACATTTTATTACCTATGTTTCATTTCAAAAATTGACACTTGCCAAAAAAAATTAAATTATACCTAGTCTGTGGTTACGCTTTAATTGTAAATAATTACTTGCGTTACTTTTAAGCACTTTGCTCCTGGTAACGTGCTTAAAAGTTTTTTAAGCACGCTGCGCCTAAAAGGAGGTTATTAAAAAATCATAATGACAATCAAAAAGAGGTTATTATAAAACGTCAGTAGAAAATATATATTAAGTAACATTTTTTGCGTGACTATACATACAAAACCGTTTGGATTAAAAAATACTTTTCTAAAAGAAATGTATTACTGAGTAAAAATTATTAAATGAAATTATACGTTAACACAATAATTTTATCAAAATTCTATTGATACAAAAGCCATAGTAAATTTTAAGTCTCTTTGATGATGGAACTAACTGGTATTATTGAGCGCATAGCTCCAAAATAACGTCATTTATAAGGGCGCAATTTCATTAGAGTAATAGTCAAGCTTATAAAACACAAAAAAATATTAATTAAGATCGTATCAGTACAGTGACAACAATGTTCTATTTGTATTTACGTACTATTAAAAATGATAGAAGAGTTTTGGACTTGCATTGATTTTATTTGTTTTATATGACTCAAGGAACATAGAAACAACACGCTTAAAGGAGAAACCGAAACATCAGGTGCAGCTGACCATGCCTGGACACACGGTTATCACATCAAGTGGAAAGAAGCTCAAATCCTGCATAAAGAACCACATTGGAGGAAGAGGAAGTTCAAGGAAGCTGCTACCATATACCAGAACGAAGGTTGTTTTAGTAAGCCATCATTAGATATAAGAAATATCTGGAAACCTTTGTTAGGTAGATGTAAACTTAAAATACCGCACACGAACTAAACGCATGACTGTATCCATGTCAGTCATGCTTCAGTGCATCTAGCTAGTATAAATAGAGCTGTAGTTACTTTACTTATTTAGTATTCACCTGAAGACGGCTGGATATATTTACTAGTTGAAACGTTGTGATATAAAACAAAGAAAGACAATGCAAATCCAAAACTCTTCAATCAGTCAAGAAACATCATTGTCTCCGACCTTCAAACATACATTAAAAATGACTCGATATTTGGTACTAAGTTTTATATATTCTCATGTTTACGTTACTAAAAATAAATATTTTTGGTTAGAAAAACAAAAATGAATTTTTTCTTGGTTATATTTACCAAAAAATAATGCCATTAGAACAAAAAAAAATCTTGTTTAGCTGAATTGACTGTGTATATATCCTATTTAAATGTTACATCAAGATTCCTACAAACTTGTATTTATCAATAAAGCTTATGAAATTAAAGTCACTATCATTTTATTACTTTTGATTAAGATAATTCTTAGTTACCAGAAGTAACATTTCTTTTCAAGAGATATTGTTCTTCATATTATGTATAACTAACGGCATTGCTATTTGGCCACTTTACTGTGTTCTAAACAGAGACTGTTGAAGGTGACATCATGTAGGATAGGAGTCGTAGTACGGAAGGATGCTTTTGCCGTGCCGTGTCCATTTCTTCGTGTTTTCAAAGCAAACATTTTTCTATTTTTACATATTATTCGTGAAAACTAAAAGGTATGGTTTAAAAGACGAAGTACCATATAATTATATTGGATGTAAAAATTGCTTTAGATACCCGTATATAAAATTTCGTTGTGACAACTAAAATATGTAGGTTAAGTTGATTCATGTTATTAATGTCAGCAATTCAATAACGGCAATTTTTTTGATTGTATGTATAGACTAATTTTTTGGTTGAGTCCGATTTCACGAAAATAAATGGTTGTCAGAACCAAATTTTAATAATTCATATACAATGTTATTTTTAAGAGTGCGAGTTTTCAAAATTTTCCATTGATTTTATTAAACTATCCTGTGTATTAAAAGAATTTGGGATATATCACTAATTCCAATTTTTATATTAACATTTTTTTATTTTGTTTTAACCTCTTTAATCAAATCCTTTTAATAAGCGACTGTTCTGTGTTTTTCCATTCGTTAAAAAATAATGTACCTGAAGAAACTTGCGATACAACGTTTGTTTATTTTTTTTTAAGTAAAAGATAATGTTATTAGCATAATGATTATGACGATTGTAGATTTGATTACTCAACTGATTATTATGATATATTAGTAAATTGCTTGTCTCAAACAGAAATATGTCATATTCATAGAATTCGATGTGGGCATTGAAATCGGTATGTCTTATAATTTTCAAGGATGCTTAAGGTCACTTTCGGAGAAGTGAATAATTAGTTTTCTATAAAAAGGATTTCAAGGCATTGTTTTTACATTTATTTCTCTCTTTCTACTACTTATTTACGAATAAGGGTACGCCCTTACGGCTTACGAATTAAGTTGACGAATAAAAAATACACAATAATTCTCATCTTTTCGTATAAAAACGCATCCCCAAGACCAACGCGGTGCGGCGGTAGCGGTGATGGTGGACATTGAGCGGTACCTAAGATATTACCGGCGTCCGTTCTTATTTGGCCACCCGGTACAATAGGCATAAATCTAGAATTAGGTTATATACAAGATTAAAAACGAAAATGTTTAAGTAACATCTTTGAAAAGCTTAACGTGGGTGCTTTAACTATTCAATCATTATTTCTACAGATAAAAATTATTTCCAAGAGCTAATTAGGTTTTTATGAGAATCATTAGAGTAAAAAGCCCGTCAAACAGCGCTAATAATTAACTTTACGGTAAAGTTATAAGGATGTAGGTTAAAAGACTTTTACAAATTACTCAAGTGACTGTAAATTTATTTAGGTAAAAATTCTTGTAAAACATAGGTTGTAGTGAAATTGAAGATAATCTTTTACACCTTGTAAAAACATCACCAGCGATTCTATTCTTAGGCTTCCTTGAAGCACTGAAATGAACGCGACTGTAAGAGGCGACCAATGTAATCTGTCTTATCTGTACCCCCCTTCCAAGAGCTCAGAGTTATGCGGCCACGACCTTAACGTTTTTGAATTATCATCAGTCAGTTGTTTTGTGACTTTTCTTATTTGAAGATGAATTATGAATTCCAAAACGTTGCTTTATTGCAAAATTATTAATGGAGCGAGATGATGATGCCAATCTAATTCTCCATCCTGTATATGCAACATCATCACTCAACAACGATGTCAATTTAAATCACATAAATCTATTGCTATCGTAAATATTAATTAGAACACGTTTGTCCGCCACGAATAACACCTGCTTCTGAATCCGTCGTCTCCGCATCGTCAGACCTTCTTGTAAAAATCAAAATTATCAAGAAGAACCGCTGATTATGATTATGATCCTGATGTCTGAGTCTTCTCAGAGTTACATAAGCATCCAGAAATAAATTAAATCAAATAATGCAAATTAGTTATAGCCATAAGCGACAAATATAAAATTTCATAGTAAATACTTGAGTGTAACTTCTTTAGTTTTAAAACCTGTTACTCTTGACCACCAGTAAAATTTGTTCCTTCTTTAACACCACTCAGCAATAGATGCTTTCTTAGCCTAGTGCTTCGTCAGGATATATCAGGTGATTTAGGGCAGGCCAGCTTTTGCTTGGAAGTCACTATAACTAAGTCATCTTATAAGATATTTTGGTTGTCTGCCTTCCTGAACCAGCTTCCTTTGTTCCATGGACACATACCTTTTATTTTATAATTTCTAATGTGACTTTAAATTTCCTAAATAAGGTTCCGGCCTTGCGTCTGGCAGCTATTGTTTTATAGAAAGAGAATATTTTTACTCGCATTACAATATGGATACCTCCCAAAGTACAGGTTATAATAAAGCCATTGTAAAAGTTAAAGATATATCTATACTTAATCACGAAGTCGCAGAAAAAATGCAAATTAAATGCCGATTCAGCGACGTATTTCTTTCGGGTCGCGTATTTACTATTTTTCTCTTCTTAGTCGGCCTTATATCGATCTACCGACCCTCCACAAAGGCCCATTTTATATAGTCCTCTTAACCTAATTGATTGGTTGATTACTCTTAGTTGGCCATAACTTGTTATGCTATGTTAATCATAGTAAATCATTTTTAACTTGAACTTTGTTGTTAATCCCTCATTATAAAATTACTATTTTTGACATTTCTTCGATTTAAACTGGACCTCGGTTTAAATAGATTTTATAAAAATGGGCAAAAGAACATCAATAATTTAAGCCGGTGTCCAGTTTAAATCGAAGAAATGTCAATAATGGTTTTTTATGTTATGAGAACTTTATAAAATATAGCCTTAAAGCTAAAAAAGAACCAACTCTAGTTATGATCATTATTTTACTTTTATTAAAGTTCTAAAATCTACTAAACAAAACTGTGTTCTCGGCTGTGTCTGACATTAAGCCACTGTTCTCTAAAACAACACCATTCCAGCTAACTCCACGGGACACAATTCTCTAACGCTTTACAAAGTCGCGATTAAAAAGAAAGATAAAATAGGATAATAAATTTGTTACTGCATCGGTTTAAGATGTGAAACATAAGAACTTTCCTAATTAGGTACTTTCTGAGTTCGTTAAAAAACAGTTTGCAATTTAAAACTTTTAAGTTATTTCTAAGAAACATCCATTCCGATAAGAGTGGAAGTTAGTTTCTATTATGTTGTTCTCTAAGCGATATATTTGCTTAAGCAGTTAACTTTACAATTGGAAATAATCCAGTTAAAACAATTTTTAGATAGTTAGGTTAAGGTATACTTTTTCTTGATTGTTAGTTTGTTAAACTTTTCACAAACATTTAAACCGAGGACATTTACAGTCGTATGTGAATAGCGAATAATTTTAAGCTGGCTTAATTAGATAAAAAAAGGTTTATAATAACATTTATTGAAATAAATGCAACAGAGTTCTATAATTAATTGTTACACTTAGTACACCCAATAAACACTTGCACTAAAAAATGTGAACACAACAAGAAGCCATCTTTATTTTTCATTACTGGTGAGTTATTTTTTATTACTGGTGGGTGACACATTTTTTTAGTTCTCATTGAACTTTGTTGTTTTAATATGTTGGAGTATACAGCATTTTCGGCGATGTGGTAGACAAGGTAGCAAGGGGACAAAAATGTCATTTGCTCATGAATGCTCTACCCTTCTCCCATATTATGACGTCATGTTTGAGTATCCAGGGTGCTTTCTCTAAGGATTAAAGCAGAAGATTTTATATTGAGCGCTTTTTCCAATAGCCGACAATGTATGAAGTTAGAACTGTCGCCCAAGTGTGACGAAATGCGCGGCGGTGTTTCAATTTTGGCTTGATAAGATATGTATATCGTAGAATACACTTCAAAAAAGACTTTAGTCGTTCAACCTTATGTTTTCTTGCTAGATAAATTTTAGTATACCTACCTAACAATAATTTTTAGTTCCCCAAACCAATGGTAGCCATTACTTAGTTGGTTTAAACAGAATTCTTAGTCTTGGAAACTGAATATTATTATTAACGTAGTTATGTTAGCGTCTGTAAATAATTATTAAATTGAAAAATGTTTTTGCCGGCGCGGCGTACAGACTCGACTAAAATTAAAAAAGTTTTATTCCTTCGCTGGAAATCGAACCCAGAACCTCTCGATTACATGTCAAGCGCGCTGCCAATTGCGTTACGGGGGACCTGAAATTCTCTCACCAACTTCGGTCATATAACTTATTCAATTTTATGTTAGTAGTAATAGTCTGGAATCTTCTGTGATTCACAGACCGGGGAGGGTGTTATAAGGGAAAAGGAAACTCACTCACCACCACTGAACATTAAGATCTATTTTTCTTTTATTCGTACATCGACGACATAATATAGCGTTATTAGCCGAAATCAGAAAGAGATCTTGAACAGTGACATCTAGCCGTAAATAGTTTAAAGTAGTTATGTTAGCGTCTGTAAATAATTTTTAAATTGAAAAATGTTTTTGCCGGCGTACAGACTCGATTAAAATTGAAAATTATTATAACACCCTCTCCAGTCTGTGAATCACAGGAGATTCCAGACTATTACTACTAACATAAAATTGAATAAGTTATATGACCGAAGTTGGTGAGAGAATTTCAGGTCCCCCGTAGCGCAATTGGCAGCGCGCTTGACATGTTATCGAGAGGTTCTGGATTTGATTCCCAGCGGAGGCATATAACTTTTTCAATTTTAATCAAGTCTGTACGCCGGCAAAAACATTTTTTAATTTAAAAATTATTATTAACTATATTATACTATTGGTAACTAAGTCGGCATGTTGCAACCAATAGATATTAGCTTACCTAGTTCTCACAACTAGTTTAAATTTATCTTAACCAAGCACTGCCCGAAACATTTAGTTATTGGCAACATTGCACGTGTTCTCGAATCACAGAAGTGTTCCGTCAACGCACCATTTACCTGTTATGTTTATGCCGTTCGGTTCAATTTTGCAGTCTCTGAAAGATAAACTGTGTGTAGTGCATTTGTGTGTGATTAGTTTTGGCTTGTAAAGCAGCCCGGTGAGATTTTTTATGTGATACGGAAATATGCGACGTTACGAAAACCTCCAAACTATTTACTTAAATTAGGCCTACGGCCAAAATTGTTTTTAACCATTAATTGTCATGTCAAAGGCATTGTCATTTTACTAAAGATATAAATTCAAACATCTTCTCATTATTTTAGTTTAATACATGTTATCTTTTTAATTATACAAATTATCCCATATTGATATTACAAGACTGTTCAGACAATAATACTATAATTCTTCTAATTAATAATCAAATTAGTATTGGCAACAAACATAATCTTTGAACTAACAAACAGTTGCAAATGAAAAGTGACTCAATGCCGGAATCGGTCTAGTAATAAAATATAGACATGAATGAAATACATTTTGATTATACAAGTTGACAAATTTAAATTTTTGTAAAGTAACATTGATAAAAATAGGTTTGTCTGAAGTATTTTAGAGTCCGAAATCCGAAAATGATAAGCTAATTACTGTAACACGTACAGTTTTATTGTTATAAGGGGTGGGTGGTGTAGAAAAAGATGAGACGACATATTTTTACAATCTAATATATTTATTTAATATAAACATATAAAAAATGTGGCATCTATGCAAAAACATTACTGAGGATTGTACTGTAATATATTGCACAAAATATGATACAGCGACAAAACGTTTTCCTTTTGTGTTCAGTAGCATCATGCCTTTTTAAAAACCAACAGTAGTCGCCCAACATAGATGAGTTCCAGCGTCCTTGGTATCCTATTTCCATTGTCCTGATGTCCTGGTGAAACCTCTCTCCTTGTTCGTCGCTTACTGCACCCAAATTTTCCGGGAAAAAATTTAAATAGGAGTGCAAAAAATTAATTTGTAGAGACATGCGACACCCAAGTAGTTCATAGGTTTTCAGCAGTTCATCTATGAGTCTTTTATAGTCTTCATCTTCCTTGTTGCCCAGAAATCCTTTCACTACACGTACAAAACACGTCCAAGCTGCCAATTCCTTTTCATTTAATTGTTGTTGAAAACGGAGATCATCTAGGAGCTTCCTTATCTGAGGTCCAATAAATATGCCTTCTTTTAATTTTGCATCACTTAGTTGAGGAAATATTTCTCTTAGGTACTGGGAACCACTACATTCTTTGTCCATGGCTTTGACAAAGTTTTTTTATTAGTCCAAGCTTAATATGAAGAGGCGGTAGCAGCATCTTTTTAGAGTTAACAAGTGGGCATATTTAATGTTTCAAGTACCAGGTTCAAAAGAGTTCTATGAGGACAATCTTTTTTACTGTAGTGTTCTTTTGTAGCCCCACTGTCTTACAGACACAAAAAACAGCAATACTTTGTAAAACCCCCTTGAAGTCCTAGCAATATACCTATCACTTTTAAATCTCCACAAATATCCCACTGACACTGTTTATATTTAACATGATTTAATATGGTTGCTAAGTTTTGCCATAAGTTTCTTTCATTGTCACTGAATGTGCTAAACTAATGGATGGTTTTTTTGTTTCTATTATGAAGCAGGACTGCTTTTAGGCTGTATTTGGATGAATTTATGAATAAACGCCACTTGCTAGGATCATGTTCCATATTAAGCTCATTCATTAAACCATCAAAATCACAACAGATACATATCGACCATTCCATTTTAAAAAACTTGATAATGTTACATTCCGTTTTCGGTAAAGTGAAACACTTGCTTTTTATCTAACAAGTTTCACTGTTGAAGTCTGGAACCAAGAAGTTTTTATTTTGATAATCCTAGGCCACGTACCAAGTCATTTAATTCATTCTGAGTTATTAAGTGAGGTTCACTGGTAGTTGGTAAAAATGTTGGGTCACAACAACAAAAATGATTTCAAAGATCGTATTATATAGCAGGCACTTCAAAATGAGACGTGCTAGGCCATTTCTGGGAAAAGTGTTTCAATAACTTCCTAAATGAAATGCAAAATAAGCATTCTCATCGATGTTACAAAAATTATGTCGACTTGTGTTATTAATTGTAGTTTAGTCTAGTCGCCTAGGTATAATATTAATAATAAAACTTTATTCTCAAACCATTCTTTCGAAAACGTTTAGATGTAGTATAAAGAAAAGTTTTTGTTATTGTAGGGCCACCTGCATATGGAAAAATATTTTCCTGAAATGCACCCTATGCTACAGTTAGTAGTCTGCATATGAATGAAATTTCTAACTTACAACTAACTGCAGGGCCCTGTATAATAAATTAGGATTAGGTAAAACAGATCCTTTTATGAAGAAGTTTATCAGGGATTAAGTAAAATTTTACTCGAATATTTACCTTACATAGAACTAGGTAAAACAAAAAACTTTTTAAAGCGGATTTTAGGCTACCTCGTTAAATAAATTGTCTTTTGTTTTGGTATTTTCATTAAATTAATTTAAAACAACACTTTATTATTTCTATTAAAATTATATCAAATCGTATATCATATTATGACAGTGTTATTAAATCCTATTTTTGTTATAAAAGAAAGCAGCTAAACAATTTAGTTGTGACTTGTGACGTTGTAAAATAACATTTTCAAAATAAAACGATATGACGTTTTAATATTTTATTTAAAGGTGTAATATAACATAATGTTTTATTTTTTTCAGTCGTGTTTCCTTTAACTCATGTTTTATTCCAAAAAGGGAATAAGATGTGCTTAATATATTGCACACTTTTATATCTAATATATTTTACATAAAAACTACATCATTTTGAAAGATTTGCGAACAAGAATTTGAGTTAATGAGCATCTGCATCAGAGCAATTTTTTCAAATTTATTTCAGGTATACAATTATTAACCTAGCTAAGGGGGTAATTATTGATACCGTAATACCTTTAATATTTAAGCTCTTCCACGATATATGAAAATTTACAAAAAAAAACACCAACTTTTTTTGAAGGAGTAGTTTTTCAAGCTGGTTTTCAATTAAATCATTAACTTTCTGGTGTAGCCAAATAAATATCTCTAAAATCTTAAATATCTTTTTAAAATTACCGCATAGGTATTTGACCTTTATTTTAAGTTTTAGAAAAATCAAGCAGATACCGTGAACAAGCTGTGGTGTGAAGTGTATTTGAATAAAAAGTGGCTTTGATACCTAAGCTTGTTTACAGATTTTACTTGATTTTTCGGAAACTATTAAAAATAAAGGTCAAGTATGAGGTACTTTTGTACTGGACATTAAACTGAACATTGTTTATAGTTCTTACTTAATTTTTCAGAAACTATTAAAATTAAGGTCAAGTATAAGGTGCTTTTGTACTTTAAATTGAACGACCTTTCGCTGGTTGGTTGGTGGGTTCAAGGAAGGTTGACCTGTTGTCAGTATACTGCAGCCAAATGGATTATTGTATCCATTTTGCTTAACGTCGGGATAATGTCAGCCAGACGGGACCTACAGTTTTTCACGTGGGATCCGAACCACGCGTATGCAGTAGTTTATCCGTCAGTCCCCTAAAGGCAGGACTATCCGCCCTCAATGGGTCGTATTCGGGTGTCAACCAGTTTTTACCTCTAAAATTTTGAATATAATTTTTTTATTAAGCGTACACCCGTCCCGGGGATCGAACCCGGGTTACCTGCGGCCGAATCCTACAACTCTACCACTGAGCTGCATACCGTGGCTTTCGCTGGTTTATAGTTCTTATTTGATTTTTCAGAAACTAGTGAAATAAAGGTCAAGTATAATGTACTTTTGTACAAGAAACTGAACAACCTTTTCCTTGTTTACGGCTATTTTTTGGAAACTATTCCAAACAAAGGTCAAGTATGAGGTACTTTTGTACAGGAATACACTTAAACCCCTTCCCATTTTAAATTTTAGAAGTTGTTTCTAGCCCTCTTAGGTCTTCTAAATCCATCTCTTGGTAACTTTACCGACAAGATATTCTCCAAAGAAACCATTGTTAAGACAATTGTTTGAATAGGATCTTGGGGTTGACATAATTTAATTAAAATCCAGTTTAAAAAAATGTTGCCCTAGAAAATAAAGTTTAAAGTGTTCTTGCAGATTTCTATATTTTGTAAAAGGCTCACATATTAAGGATGGTATATTATCTTTTATTATAAGTTTAATATTAGGTTTAGTTTACCTTTATTTCAGGGATTTTCCTAAAAACAATATTATTTATCTATAAATAGTAAAAGCACTTCGTCTCCATTTTTCGGCAGTTTTGTGGTGAGAAACAATGTTTAACCAATTGCCTACATCCAGTATACCAAAATATTTTTATAACATCACAACAAACATAACTCTGCTATGATAAATGAATATAAAAAATGTTAAGCTTGGGTCCCCAAGTTTTTATAATAAATTTATCTTGCATTTAGCTAAAATCAATAAAATTTAGCTTTCAGCCCTTAACAATAATACTCATCACTATCAATTTAAACATTCCAAAAAAATACAAAAATTACGGACGTTTAATTGCCATGTTTAATTTAATTTAATTATAACTGTGGTTTAAACCAATTCCGAGGTTAGCTTGATTGTTGATGGCAAAAATATTTCAAACAAATTAACATTGTGTATGTGCGGATGATTTTTTAGCGTCAATATTTTAAATCCTTTTAGTACAATTTAATATTAATATTCCGCAATAAAAATTTTAAAATAGAATATCCCAAAACAGCTTTTAAAAAACAAATTTTTTTAATTAACTATTCTACGCTGCATTGATCAAATATTTTTATATAGAATAGTTTTATTGACCCATTGTATGATACCCAAGCATGTTTTTGTTTAATTTATTAGCAAGTATTAAATATTTTAATGCTAAATGGAAAGAAATAAGAGGCTCTGATAATCTATTTAAGAAAATTAGTTGGGTGTAAGATTATCTACATGTTTCGACAGTATAAACATTCATCATATCAATAAAAGAAAATGGTGAATATAGTCTTAACGGAGCTTTAGTCATGGTTAAAAAAGGTTGCATAAGACGATTGAATGAAAGAAGCATCGGAATATACATACTATCAAAAAATTATAGAGAAAATGTAGAAAGTAAACGTTTGTAGAGTTTATAGTATTTAAAATTCGGTCTGGAAATTAAAAGTTGATTAGTATATACAGATGTAAGTTAAAGAAAATTAATCAAAAAAAAAAAAGAAAGGAATGGAGTAATGTAAAAGTATTTAAATAATTTACAGGCTTGCATATTAAAAATGTTTTAGTTAAAAGCTAACATTCGTTGAATGAATTAATATTAGCTAAGTTAAATGATTTTTTGAATAAGAATTTAACTTTATACAACTTAACAATTTAATTTTATAATAAAACCTTTAATACAGTTAATAAAAGTATCAATGGAAAAAGGCAAAGTACTTGAAGAATGGAAGAAATCGGTCATTATCACAAAAGGTGATAAATTTGATCCCAAAAAGTGCCAACAGGTAAGCATAACTTCTGTACTCTATAAACTCATGGAGAAACTAATTGCTGAGGACCTTACAAACTTATTTACACAAAATTCTACCATTCCACAATGCCAACATGGTTTTCTTCCTGAACGCTCTACATCCACTAACCTTCTTCAATGTTTAAACGCATGGAGCAAGTCGTTAGACAAAAAAGAATCTATTTATCAATAGATTCTTGAAACCCAGGTACCTGTGGGTTTCAAGAGCGCTCTTCACCATGTACCTCATGACAAATTGATTTTAAAACTAGAACAATATGGCATTGGTGAAATTTTTTTTAAGCTAGAATATGAATTTTTTTAACCAATACATAGTGTTGGTAGAGTTGAGGGCGTAACATCACACATATTTAAGACTACCACAGGAGTACCGCAATGTTCAGTCCTAGCTTTAATATTATTTAATTTATATACCAGCGACTTACCATCAATCGACATAAATTCTCCAATGTCAATGTTTGCGGACGACACGAACTTATACAACAACCCTTGTTTACACTATAAAACGCATAACAACAACCTGGTTAAAATAGAACAACCCCGAAAAACCATATACTCTTAGGAGAAAAACAATAAAATCTGTGAAAAGCCAAAACGATCTAGGAGTACCTAGCAATAACCCAAAACCTCAAGTGGTCAGTCCACGTGGTAAATATGATTAAGAAAACAAAATTTATCTCATTTATGGTGTACCTACTTGAAAATATATACAAATCTACATAAGACCTATCTTGGACTATGTAGCTCCAGTGCGAAATCTATATTTTGCCAAAGACATATGCACGCGAGCCAACACAGAGACGATTTACTATAGCCTCCTCTTATGTCTTATGCTTAAATAAAAAAGACTCAAAGGCGATGAACTAGAAGCTTTTAAGATCCTTCATGAACTCTATTCAGTAGAAATATACTTCCTTACAATAATTAAATAACTATTTCAAAATTTTAAGGCCGTATAGAGCCCAAACAAAGCAACTTTGTACGTAGGTTAGTTTACTTAAAAATGCTTATTTTAATCTTAAGATATGGGGTAGATTTTTATAAAGACACAAACACCCTGCGTATAACTAAAAATAGTTGTCCAGTGCTTATGTTTTAAAAAACATCTTTCCATATTTTTAATTTTAAACTTTTTACTAAACACAAAAAACAAAACGAATGTGTAAATGTGTTATTAATTTACCAATCAAATAAGATATGCCAAGATCCATCACATGGGGAGACTAAGCCTAAGGTATATTAGATCTAAATTTACCAACTAAAATTCGAGTAGGAAATCTTATCAGACCTGCGGGTGTCAACTTATAATGATATGCGATTAACACAGCAGGGAAAAATTCTAAAGTCCTGTAAATAAGGAGAAATTAGGCTTTATCTTTAAAAAGTAAATTGAGAAAATTAAAATTTATCTTTTGAAATATAATGAACATTTTGATTGAGTAAATGAGTTTGGTTGAGATTATTCGTCATTTGATTGAGATAATGACTAAATTGTTTAAAGAATGTTTATTAAACAATTATGATTAATATACTAACGAATGTGTAATTTTATCCTAATAATTGCAGTAGTGGACTCGAGATTTGTGAGAGAAATATTTCGCAACAATAAGAAATAAATAAAATTGACACGGATGTGTCAGTTAAATATATTTTTTATTATTTATATATAAAATAGTGGCATAATACTACTTGTTACTTATAGTATGAGAATATCAGGAATTATCTGAAGCCAAATAAAAAAAATTAATCAAGACACATAGTGTATGACAATAGAATTCCATACCATTTGAAGAGCTCTTTCATTCAAAATATATATTTTACTTCTAAAGGGTGGTTTATGTTTTAATCATATTTATTTTTAAAAACACATGGACTAACCTTAAATATTTACAGTTTTTTGTAACTAATACTTTTTTAGATAGAGCGCTCTCCTTTTACAAAAGCCGCGTGAAATAATAACCATACGCATTATACTAGTAGGTACTTCTATGCTATCTATTTCTGTATCTGCAAATTGCAGACTGTTGTGGTGAATCGCAAAGTTTCACTTCTTAGGTGTGGCGTGCCGTCGTCTTGTTTTTTTTTTGCTTCACGTTTCTAGTGCATTAGTAGGTTGCATTGCATTGATTCCTACTAGATGGCGATGCCGCATGTTCAATATACACGCGATTTCGCAGCCTCTCGAATTTCATCAGGTTATGGTTTTCCTCTAAGTCCTAATAAGGAGGAAATGGCCGTCATTGTCTACCTAGCCCTAAGGAAAATATTGTCATGGCATCACTGTGCACTTTAATGCAAAATATACGACAATCCACCAGCGGCTAATTTTCCTTCATAGAAAGTAATAATATTTATATTGATTTAAATTACAACACAAAACCCTCTTTAAGAAAATGTAGAAGTCAAACCACTTAAGTTACTCTCTGTCTTTTGAAAATAAATAAATAAATGTATGTATAGGAATAATCACATTTTAATTAAAAACCAAAATAAAGTGATGGTTAATCTTTATTCTTCCAGTTGACAAAGTACACAATGGTGTTTGTTCAAATTGCATGAATATTGATATCAAAATCTGATTTAACTGCCACTCATCTAATAAAGACTTTAAAATTAAAAGACGTTTATGTTTGTAATTTTCAAAGAAATATTTAATTGCAGCCAGTAAATATTATATTTTGCTTATTTCAAAAAACCTTATTGCTGTATTTGTTTTAAACAATTATTAACAATGTCGATAAGTATTTGTCCAGCAGAAGATTTTAAATAACTAAGTTTACTGTACGTGCTATATTTAATGATAGTGTACTTTAAATTGAACAACATTCATTATTTTCCAAGCACAAGTATTTTGTACTTACGAACGCGTCACTTTAAACTTGGCTTGAACATTTTCATGAAAACAAATTTAAATAATTTTATATTTATTTATTAAGTTTGTATTCATTTCAACTATTTTCATAATATCTATTTGTAATTAAATACAAATGTTTTTATAAACAGAGAAAGAGTTGAAAATACACTGCAAGTGCAAGTGCACGAATACAATTATACTAAAGCTAAATTATAAACCCATAATAGTACTATTGCGTTCTTAGTAAGGGAAAATGTAGCTGTGTCTTTCCCCTTTCTTACCAGAACAAATATAATACATACCATAGTATGCATAATATTATAATATAAATAGAGCATTTTTATTTTTTAATCGTTTTGGTTGTTGTAAATGTTTATATGCGGCGTTTTTTTTAATGGTAACTTCATTTTGTTAGTATTATAATAAAATTGGTATCCATGTTCTTGTTGAAGAAACAATGTTCAACCTTATATATATCTATTTATTGTTACGTTGTTACCTTTTGGTTGTAACTTGTATTATTTTAAACTAGTCAAATAAAAATAATTTCAACGTCAAAGTCTTTACTCTTTATGTATGAATTTATTGAATAATTGAACAGGTTATGGGCCCAGACTAACGCGGTCTTGAAAATAAAATTATCTTATTCCAGAGAGAGTACAAGTATAGATAAAAAAGTAATAAAGCTGAAATTAAATTTATTTGAGAGGTGTCAAAATGGAAAAATTTCCAAAATTTGAGAAATTACATGGAAAATCAAATTTTCATTCTTGGAAAATGATGGCTTTCGCATATCTGGATCTCAACAATATGTATAAAATCGTTACAGGAATAGAAAAAGATCCAAGTCTTAAACCAAGCGCTGAAGGAAAAGAAAAAGATCATGCCATCGCAGTTGAAGACTATAGGTACCGGCATTCCTTGTCTCGAGCGTTTATTCTATTTAATGTAGATTCTGATATTGTACCCCAAATAACTTGCTACACAGAAGCTAGTAAAATGTGGAAAGCATTAAATGATATATATGATAAGAAAAATGAGTATACTTTACACGCTTTAGTAAAATCACTGGTTGGAATTAAATGCGAGTCAAGATATACAATAACTGAACATATTGCAAAATACAATGAACTCTGGAGCAGATTAGTTGAAAGAACAGCAACCTCAGATCCAGATAAAGAAAATGATGATTCGTTAGAAGCAGCATTTCGGCCTTTAGCAAAGTCATTGAAGGCAAAAGGATCACTATTTTTAACAACTTTACCTGACGAATTAGACAACATTGTTGACAATTTGAAAACAAAACCTCAATTAACATATGATGACATTTGTTCGAGATTATTGGAACTGTCGTTAACAAAACCTATTTCAGAAGATAACGAAGCCTTAGTTGGAATCAGACAGAAAAGGAATTTTTTACCAAAAAATATGGAATGTACTTACTGTAAACAAAATAATAAATGGTATAGAGGTCATACTGTGAAAAACTGTAGAAATATAAGAAAAAATATTGAAAATGCAAATATTGTAAATGAAACTGATATTAAAAGCGATTGTGCTTTTACCGCATCTGTTTTGAATACAAAATCACAAAAATGGATTTTTGATACTGGAGCAACTTCACATATGAGTGGAAATAAAAACTATTTTTCTAATTTAAAAGAATTTGATGGTTTTATCAAACTAGGAAATGACAATAAAATTAAAGTTACCCACATAGGAAATGTTAAACTACATGCTTTATTATCAAATGGTGAAACTATGAACATAACAATGTATGATGTTCTTTATTCTCCTGAATTAAAATGTAATCTAATGTCCTGGGAAAAGATGAAATTGAAAGGAATTACCATGAGTGGAAACAGAAATGAAATTTTACTTTTTAACAAAGGTAAACAAGTTGGATGGATAATATCTGACCACAAAGAACAAGTTTTTCAAGAAGTTTCTATCGAAATAAGTAATGTTAGTGTTTTAACTTGGCATCAACGTTTGGGTCATGTACCAATATCAAGTTTTAACTATACAAGACAAACTGTGGCTGATGGTCATATTTTACCAATAAATCCAAAGCCAATTGAATGTGGTGCTTGTGAAAAATCAAAAATGACCAGAAATATTGTAAAAGAGGAAGGTAATCACTGCAATGAAGTATTAGAGAAAATTCATTCTGATGTAGCAGGCCCATTTTCTACAAAATCATTGGGTGGAAAGTATTATTATGTATCATTCACAGATGAATATTCAAGATACTCCGAAGTAAAATTTATTACTCATAAAAGTGAGGTAGAACAAGCAATTAAGGAATATGTTCTAAGAATAGAACGTCAAACTGGCAAGAAAATTAAAGTTTTTAAAAGTGATAATGGTGGAGAATTTAAATCAAACTCACTACTACGTTTCTTTTCTGAAATAGGAATTAAACCGGAATACTCTATAGCAAGAATTCATGAAACTAATAATGGTTTAGCTGAGAGATTAAACCGGACAGTAACTACAATGGCCAGAACGATTATTACCGATGCTGACTTACCTTTATCTTTGTGGGCAGAATCAATTGCCTTCTCAGTTTATACAAAAAATCGTTTGCCCCATTCGTTTCATGGAAAAACTCCATATGAAATGTTTTTTGGAAAAAAACCTACTATTGGACATTTTCGAAGATTTGGCGATAAAGCATTTGTACATATTAATGAAGAAGAAAGACCTCCTGGAAGTAAGTTAATTCCAAGAGCTAGAGACGCTAGGATGGTTGGATATACAGATAAAGTCGGATGGTATCGTTTTTGGACGGGAAAGAAAGTTGTAATTTCAAGAGATTTTAAATTTGTTAATAATGAAGATCCAAATTTATTTGAAACACTAGAAAATATTCCGGATAGTCCGAGTGAAGATAGTACAAGTACAAATATGTTTGAGATACAACAACATCCTCCAGATAATCCAAGCGAAGATAGCACCCGTGAAACAATATCCACATTTGAAAAAAGTCAAGAAAATACCAGTATAAATAACGAAAACCTTGTTTTATCAACTGACTCGCCTGTCAGGAATATGATGTTAAAGGACAATGTCACTTTGAAAGAAAATAATCAATCAAATAAAGACAAAAGTATTGAAGAAATCACCCATGATAATCAATCAAATAAAGACAAAAGTATTGAAGAAATCACCCATGATGAAATAATGCCTAGCTCAGTAAGCAATAATAACAGAAGTGAAATTGTAAATTGTAATTTACGTAGAAGTAATCGTCTCAAAAATCGTCCAAAGTTTTACGATGATTATCGCAGCAATTATTCTTTGGAAGAACCTTCAAATTTTTTAGAAGCCATCAGTTGTTCCGAAGCAGAAAAGTGGAAGGAAGCTATACAGAGCGAACTAGAAAGTATGAAAAAAAATCATGTTTGGGATTTAGTTGAACAACCAGATTCAAATCACCGGTTGATAGGCTGTAAATGGATTTTTAAAAAGAAATTATCTGAAAAAGGTGAAGTTGTAAAATTTAAAGCTAGATTAGTAGCACAAGGATTTAGCCAAGTACAGGGAATTGATTATGGAGAGACTTTTTCGCCCGTTGTGAGATATGATACAATAAGGATGTTATTAGCTCACTGTGTACATAAAAAAATGGTAGCCAAACAAATGGATATAAAGACGGCATTTTTAAATGGAGATATAGACTGTACAATTTACATGAAAATTCCAGAGGGTTTGAATACAGAATCAGGGAGAGTATGTCTATTGAGAAGAAGTATTTATGGACTCAAACAATCTCCTAGACAGTGGAATAAAAAATTAGTGGGTGTCCTTAAAAAGGTTAACTTGGAGCAATCATCGTCAGATCCATGCTTATTTGTATCAAAAGATGGTGAACAAATAATTGCTTTTTACGTAGATGACTTATTACTTCTTGCTGTGAATAAAGAAAAAATGAGTATTCTTGAAGAAACGATTTTTCAACAGTTTGAGGCGACATCTTTGGGCACACCATCTTTTTTGCTTTCATTTCAAATAAAATGGCATGAAGATTTTATAACCATCTCACAAGAGCAGTATATTTTAAACATTTTGGAAAAATATAATTTATTACAATGCAGAGCGGCATCTACACCTATAGACTTGGGAGCTAAACCACAGAAACGTACAGTATCCGAAAAAGAGGCAGATCCCTTATTATACCAATCGAAAATAGGTAGTCTTCTATATTTGTCAATGGGGACTAGACCTGATATTGCTTTTGCGGTAAATTTATTGTCACAGTTTTGTACCGATCCTTCAGAAGCCCACTTGAATATGGTACAACATATATTTCGCTATTTAAAAGGCACAATCCATAGAAGGTTAATATATAGACACGAAACTGAAGCTCAGTTGATAATATACAGCGATGCCTCTTATGCAAATGACTTAGATAGTAGAAGATCAATTGGAGGTTACCTTGGTTTATACGGTACAGCAGTAGTATCATGGTCTACAAAGACACAGCAAAGTGTCGCAGTATCAACAACAGAAGCTGAATATATGGCCCTTTCTCTTTCTTGTCGCCAAGCTATTTGGATGTCCTATATCCTGCGTGATCTAAAGGAAATTAAAAAACCTCTACTGTTGTGTGATAATCAAGCAACTATACATATATCAGCCAATCACATACTTCACCAAAGAAGCAAACATATTGATGTTCATTACCACTTTATACAAGAAAAAATGGCAGAAGGAGATGTAGAATTAAATTATGTCACATCAAAAGAAAATTTAGCTGATGTATTTACCAAACCCCTTTCCAAGGAATGTTTTGAGCATTTAATTTTCAAATTTTTTGATGTTTCCGTTGAAGCAGTGTGTTGAAAAGGCAATGTTCAACTTACAAGTTTATTACGGTATCCATTGAGGGAGAGTGTTGAAGAAACAATGTTCAACCTTATATATATCTATTTATTGTTACGTTGTTACCTTTTGGTTGTAACTTGTATTATTTTAAACTAGTCAAATAAAAATAATTTCAACGTCAAAGTCTTTACTCTTTATGTATGAATTTATTGAATAATTGAACAGTTCTATGCATCAGAGAGATCAGGGTAAGGAAGTTTTCTTTTTAATATTTTTTTTAGAAAACAAGCATTTTCTTATTAGCTTGTTTTGTTAAAAGGAAAGTTTTATGAAGTTCCCAGATAATTTCATACAGTATGTCGGCGGATTTTAGAAGAGGACAAATAAATCAAGAAGTGGAAGATACGAAAAATCATTCTTTATAAAAGTTTTTGCTTTGTAAAATAAATTAGATTCACGTTTATGAAAAATTTAATTTTTTATACAGAGAAACACGAAAATGTTATTTTGCGTAAGACTCTCTCATAGTGTTCCAAGCACGGCATATGGCGTACGAAAACAATAAGAGGGCTTACCTCAATAAGCGGATCCATATATATTCTGACAGTCAAGCAGCCCTTAGATCGCTAATATGCAACAAGGTAACGTCAAGACTAGTATGGAAATGTCAAGGAAAATTTTAGGCCCTGCCAAAATTAACAAAGTAATACTGCAGTGGGTACCAGGATAAGAAGGTATTACAGGAAATGAAAAAGCCGATGAACTTGCGAGGAAAGTCTCAGAAAACACATTCATTGGTCCAGAACCGGCACTCGGAGTATCAAGGTGCACAGCACGAGATGCCATAAAGCGATGGATCAGGAGTGAACACAAAATCCACTGGAGCAACAGACAGGGATTACACCACAGCAAAAGCTTCTTTGGGGATTCCGACCCAAGACTTACGAAACAGCTGCTTCAAATAAACAGGAACCAGCTGAGACAGACACATGACTGTTAAAAACCATCTGCTCAGAATGCGACTGTACAATGGAGACCTTGATTGCAGATTATACGGAAAAATCAGGGAAACTGTACAGCACATAGTTTGCTATTGAAAGTCACTAGATCGGAAGAGGCAATAAATACTCGGGCAACCAAAACTGAAACCAGAGGACATCCTTATCCTCTCCCCAGTTGACCTACACAAACTAGTGCAAGGAGCTGGGATCAAGGAGTGGGTGTAACAACCAAACAGGGCGAGCACAGTGGGCCACACCTGGCCTAAGTGCATCCGGCACACGGGCGGGACATCGGGAAAAAAAGAGTGAACATACCTTGTATATCATTTTCTACCAAAAGACCAAATATTAAATATGTTTTAAATACACCATAAATCAAAGCACAAGATTTCATTAAAAAATGTAAATATTAAAAGTAACGAGTTTTATCGCATTACTTTTAGAAACTCGCAACTATTTTCTCTTACCTTCATATTCAGAGTACTAGTTCCTACATACCAATAATAATTACCTAGAGATACGTTTCTCAATATCTTAAAAGAATAGGTAAGAGTTTTTAAAAGTAATGCTATAAAACTTAATACTTTTAATATTTAAATTCCAATCCAGTTTCGCCATTATCCAAGGTTTAGGGGCATCATTGCCGAAAACTTTCAAAAATATCATTTTACTGAGAGCTCCGGAACTAATAATTGAACATTTAATGTTTTTATCAACGAACGCTAAAATACATATTTCAAAACTAGTTGCATGGCTGTCACAGAATATTACCGGTCATCTATATTTATTATACAAAGGTAGCTTCATAATTCAAAAAAAAGAGTCAAAGCACCAATTTAAAAAAAAAAATCTTTGTCTAAAATAGCCATGAAGTAAATAAAATTGAATTAATATTTATGTCATATATATTGTTCTTAACTTTTTGGCGAATTACTTAATTATTAGTGGAACTCGGTAAGCTTTGCGACAAGCGGTTATAAAGGATGTTATCAAATATTAGAGAAGCGGGATTTCTGTCGAATATCGATGAATTTAAAAACATATTTTATTAAATAAGAAGGTACATATTATTTATTATCAATGAGAGCCGATTTGGCAGTAATAGATTCAATATAGACTTTTTTTAAAAGAGAACAATAATTCATAAAATTGCAGTATATCCAAAATTAATTGACAGCGAAAGGGTATAAATATTTTTTAGTATGTAGCGATCAGTGGCGCACCCAGGAGTTTTGTTTTGTTAAGAAGGGGGGGGGGGGGGGGGGGGAAGGCTGATATATTTCTAATCAAAATTCACTTTAAAAAAAAATGTCTTCGTTCCTAAATTTCTCCGATCAAATGTGATTTCTAAAAAAAAGAAGTGTCCATATATACGTCAAAAATAGGGTCCCTGCTACCGAAACTATTTGGCAGAGTCCGGGAGGGAGGAGACTGTAGTTCCCCCCCCCCCTTGGTTTAATAGTTATTTTTTCTCAAATCTAATCAGAATATTTTATATTCCAACATTTTTTCATAATAATTACATAAGTGCCTTAGGGTAATAATTTCCAGTGAAAATTAAACGGCTCCCATTTGACATACAATAATATCGGAATAATAAAATACAGTTTAGTCGAATCCCAGATATATCGCCATTGGGGTAAAATCATATTACTGGAAAATCAGATTAGCATTAGCATGTTAATATCTGCTTTAAGGCAAAGGACAATTTTGTCATGCAGATACAACATTAAATTTGTTGTTTTATCCCATTTACTGATTTCTTTCATATTATTGGAAGTATTGGGGCGAACAAATAGAATTATAAGGATGCGCATTTGTTCACTCTGTCGAAGAACCGATTTAGTACCTTCCAAAAAAAAACGTATCTCCTTCATAAAAAAAACCGTGTTTGCCACCAACTTTTCTTTTTCAATATAATATAATAATAAAGTTTTAGTTTAGTGACACCTTAACCCATTTGGTCCCAATGGTGCGTATACACACCACTATATAAATATATTTTTTTAACCCATTACAAACGTTTTTTTAAAAAAAAACATTATTATGTATTTAGCAAGAATGCTTACATCAATAAATCCTATTTGTTTCATCATTAAATAATAAGGACAATTTTTTTAAAGACCTCAAATTATTGCAAAAAATTTGAATAATTTTCTTAAAGTTTTGTTTTAAAAAGGGTAGGTATTTAACATAAAAAAATTGTATTATTTTTATATTGATGTAAGATCTAAGGGTCCCACCTTACAAAATACTTATAACCTTTTTTTATTACAAAGATAAACAAAGATATCGATTGAAAAAATTTATTGGTGCATAAGCGCACCACTGGTATAAGAGATGTACCTGTAAAAAGCGTAAAACGATATGACCGAAAAAAAAAGAGATTCAGATAGGTACCCCAACCCAATGCTATTACCCAGTACAATAACTTCATGGGTGGCGTTGATCTGCACGACAATGGAATTGTCCAATTATTGGTCAAGAGTTTTGGGAAAAAAATGGTGGTGACCTTTATTTCGAAATTCTTTGGACAGCATTGTAGTAAGTAAGTTGGAAACTTTATAATATTGCTAACAATACAAAAATGGCGCAACTTAATTTTAAGTCATATATTGCACTACGTCGCATAACATAAAGAGTACCATAGTACATGTGCAGAGACATATTCCTCAACTTTTAGTAGAGGTACGGTATGATAATTATGGCCACAGCATTATTACTCATGAAACAAGAGCTAGAAGAAGGTGCAGAGTTTGTCATAGTCACACAATATATATTTGCGACAGATGTGCGGTACATTTATATGTATCTTGTTTCGCAGAATATCATCTAAGATAAATTTTCAGTTGTAACATTCTACCAGTGGTGCGTTCACGCACCAATAAAAAACTTGCTATTTTATGATTGTTTCTATGCAAGTCGTTAAATGCGATTATTTTTTATACCTTTAAATACAGTTTGTTTTTCTGCTGAGTTATTTCAGGAGAATTATCTTAGTTTTTGCAAGTAATAGTTTCTTGTATTTACCAGTGGTGCGTATACGAACCACCTATTTTTTGTAAAGGTAAAGATAAAGTAATTTATAAAACCATAAAATGTATTCGTAGAACCAAAATAAAACATGTTTTATAAAAAAAAATATGTTTATTGTTTTTCTCGATGGTTGGTACCAAATGAGTTAAGTTAAGCCCCACCTAAAATGTATTAAGTGGAACCCGTGCAAACGGCCCTTATGTAACTGCATAAACATTAGTTTAACTGTCACTTGAGGAGCGATCAGACAAAATCAGATAAATCCATTTTACATAGTTTTGAGCTATTGATAAAAAACTGCTAATCCAGAGGCCCTTTGATCTATTGTAAAAATGAGAAATGCATTCAATAAAGCTTAAGTTAAGGACCTGAAATTAAGAAAATATAAAAAATAATAGGTATTCTGTAAGAGTTATCGCGATTTAAAAAATGGATTTATCTTGTTTTGCTTGAATGAAATGGATTTAACTTATTTTGCTTGAATCGAAATAAAACATTTTATTAAAAAAACTTAGTTATACACTATTACTTTATGATTGTTTGTTTTATAAAAATATTACACCTTAATAATATTTAGGATCATGAACATGTATGCAAAAAACGTGCCTGAAACGTGATTTGAAAACAGTATTTTTTGGATTTATCTGCATTTGCTTGATTTGGCTGCTTTAAACGCTATTTTTAATACGAAATATCTGGTTTAGCTGGAATCTGATATCGCCAATGGATTTATCTGACCCCATAAATTGAGAATCCGGTATAAAATTAATTTTCGTTAAAAATGGATTTATCTGCTTTTGTCTGATCGCTCCTTACTTATAGTTTAACATAAACCTATACAAGTGGCCCTTGGATATCTAGACGTGGAAGAACATTTCTAGACAAACATTAACATTTAAGTATATTATAGATTTGGAAAATAATTAACAATATATCAAACAATATAAAAAATAAGCAACCAATTTTTTTTTATTAATTAGAAAGGTGTAAAAATTATTACATTTAAAAAAGGGTCAAGCCATTATACACCACATAAAATAAACGTGGTTGGCCAGGACAATGTAAAATCTAAATTTTCCGTTGGAAAATATATAAAGTAGGGTTCATTATTGGAAATTAGGTATTTTGTCATTGGTTTTGTGGTGATATAAACGTTGTCAGCAAATGCTTCGAAGAATTTTGCACTAGATTTCCTGGTAAAGTTATTTAGAACAATTTATGGGTCGATTTACTTGCTCAACGTGCCGTGCGATATTTTGGTAAACAGTGCATGTCCATAGGCGTCCTAAAGGAAAAGGGGGGGGGGGGGCAGCGCTTGTAAGATTTATCAACTTTGACAAAAATTTCATTGGGCTTATAGCATTTTTTATAATAGCTTGAATGTTATTTCTAATAGTTTATTAAAATTCTACCTAAAATTTAAACCGCGGCCGCGTTTTTACCAAATACTTAATTTTCATTTTTGACCAAGGCACAATTTATAACGTGTTCAATTTTTCATATTAATAACAAATTTAACATTTTTTTATTGCTATAGCAACTAGGTAAGACCTTCAACAAGTTTAAATACATTTTAAGTTAAGACTTAAAATTATTCTTAATAATTAATTTATTTACCTAGACATAATTAAACTTAAGATTTACCGACAATAATAAAAATTCATGATGCCGGCAGCCACGCTTTAAATTTACCAACAGTGTTTTTTTTTTTTTTTTATGATAAAACACCTGCACTGTAGGAAAAATCCTTTAAGGCGCTCTGGGAGCGGTGCGTGTGCGAAGAAAGCGATTAACGTTGGTCTTGAAACGTTGAAGATTGTATCCATTGGGAAACACGACCTCAGGAAGATCATTCCACAAAGATGACGTTCTCCAGATGAAAGAATTCTTGAACAATGAAGTTCGAGGAGTACTAAGCTGAACAACATATGGATGAGCGGCAGTGGTTCGCCGTGTATTTCTGTTTTGCATTGCTCTAGGTGGAATCAAGTGGGCAATGTCAGTCGAACACCTGCCATGGAAATATCTGTAAAAGAGAGCCAAATCACCAACCTGTCTTCGATGCTCCAGGCTATCGAGGGTCTTGGTCAGCTCGGGGTCGCCGATCAGACGAACGGCTCTCCTTTGAATGGAATCCAGTAGCCAAAGGGTGTGCTTGGGTGCAGAGCTCCAGACATGAGAGCAATATTCTAATGATGGTCCAATCTGGGCTTTGTAGAGTGTCAAAAGTTGATGAGGTGTGTACAACCTTTTGGTGCGGCAAAATACACCAAGTTTCTGTGCAGCTGCCTTGGCAATTGCGGCAACGTGATCATGCCAAGACATATTACCTCCCAGATTGACCCACAGCAAATTAATAGACGGTGCCAGGGGAATTGCGTGTCCTGCCATGACTATATCCGGTTCTGCAATGTTAACCTTTTTGGAGAAGACTGTTGCCCGGGTTTTCTTAGCATTAAATTCGACTTGGTTACTGTCACCCCAAGCCAAAATTTCTTCCAGGTCATTGTTGAGGCGCAATACTTCATGCTGCCTGCGATGATGTGCGTCGGCAGCGGATGTTTGGGAAGTCAAGGTAAAAGATGAGATAAGTGTGCTGTCATCAGCAAAGCTATAAATTGGATTTTGGGTTTTCACTAGAAGGTCGTTAATATACAGTAAAAAGAGGGTAGGCGACAATATGGACCCTTGAGGAACACCGGCATTGATGGTGAAGGTGTCTGAGAGAAACCCGTCAATCGCCACTTGCAGAGAACGGTTCTTAAGGAAGCTGGTTAACCATAAACAAAATCCATTAGGCATACCGTAGGATCGCAATTTACTTAGAAGCCCATCGTGCCAAACACGATCAAAAGCCCTAGAGATATCCAGTGTAACAGCCTGGGGTTGTTCTAAAATCCTTATAATATGTCAACTCGTCCATGACTCGATGAACTACAGAGATAATCAACTTTATGGCTGTATAGTTGTTGATTTACTAGGTAAATTAGTTCATAGCGAACAAAATGTTGAAAAAAAGAGTTTGTTCCCCAAATTTTAAATTTGAAGCAGTATTATCACATATCGCCCCTTTCGAGCGATATGTATATCTCCCCTTTATTTTAAAAATGTGTGAGGGTTGTCGTCGTCGTCGTCGTCGTCGTCGTCGTACCCGATTTTTGAAATCGCGATTTTTCACATTTTCGATTTTTTTTCTCTAAAGTGATACATTTCACATTGATTTTGATTATTCGGTTTTATAGAAGAATAACGGGGGCACGTTTTGTAAAAAATTTCAAATATACAGGGTGTACCGGAAAAAAGTTATTAAACGTCAAAGTCGGGAAATATGCGAAATCCGCTATAACGCATTTCAGGTCGCAAAAATTATTTTTTTCGATTTTTACTTTTGGAGGTTGGAGAGGACCGGCAGCCGCCCAACCCTATTGTTTTTGAGAAAAATTAGAAAATGGAAAGTAATTTTTTTTATTTTTTAAAAGTCAAAAAATGGCCATCGCAGGGTCGTCTTGGGTACCGAATAACTCGAATTGGGTACGTCGGACATATTTCCGGTTTAAACGATCAGATGGGCCGTCTCAAATACTATCTTTTCACAATACATCTTTCTATACCTAAAAACATTAGAAATTGTGAAAAATTGTGAAAATTTAAAAATTACGATTTTAGACCCAAAATTTTCACGGTTTTTAATTTTTTTCCCGAAAAATAATTTTTTTATTAAAATGTCGTATATCCTATCGGAAAGAGCTCGTCGACTTACGTTTAAAATATATTTTTTCGAATTTTAATCATTTTAATTTACAGAGGACGAAACGAATGAATTTTGATTTTTTTTTGATTTTTTACAATTTTTTTTTTAGGTACTGGTCCGCTTAAACCCGTCTGTAAGCTATTGTAATTAACTTTTTCAACTTTTTTTTGGACTGTTGTTTAGAGGGATAAATAGACTTTAAAATTCATACCGTGCGCGCTCTTCGTTATGACTTTTAGTGGTTCAAAAAAAATATTATTTAATTTTTTTACGTTTCTTTTACCAAAACTTTTTTATATTTGATTATAGCTTCTACTATAATATCCTTAGAGAGTTCATTTTAGGCTTATTTTATTCCTCAAACTTTTCTCAACACGCATGTGTACTTGGATATACCAATTAATCTTTTTTACTTTTAATAAAATTGATATTTTTAGAGCGCGAACAGAAAAATTCGTCAAATATCGAAATGAAACGTTTTTTAAATAGCTTGCCATGAAATCTCAAACAGGCTTCCATATTGAAATAATTACAGCTGTCAAAATTGGCCTAAAATGGGTGTTTTTGACTTCAGAATGTGACCTTGTTTCAACGTTTTGACGTTAAAAATTGAATGTTATAGATTATTTGGGACTTTTACAATTTAATGAGACCAAAATTAAAGCTTCATATGTCCGATTAGTTATCGAATTTTCAATTTTAAAAAGACTCTGCAATTTCCGTAAAAGTTTCATTTTAACAGAATTATGACTTTTCGAAGAGATTGCTTTGGATGCATAAAACGTCATCGTGGATATTAAAAATATGAAGTGTCAAAAAAGGCCAAAAATAGCCGAAAATGGCATATTTCATCGCAAGTTTTTAAAGTTATTCTAGCAGGTCGCGCTTTAAAATTTGGGATAAGAGATAGCTCGAAACTTCTACATTACAGTGCTATAAAACAGATAGCTCCAAATATAGTATTTATAGATGCATTTTTCATTTTAATGTCGGTCTGCAATCCCTATATTTTCAATATCGGGTATATTTGGAACAGCTGAAAATTGCCGTCAAGATTTCTTTTCATTGTGACTTTATTTGAAAAGATAAAGAAAAGATAATTTAACTTCTGCATTGCCGTACTTTCTTTCCTATCATACGATGTCGTCAGATTTCTAGTAAAACGTTTCGTCATCGAGATACCATCATCAAGTTTTCATTTTAAAATATAAACTGGTAATTTTTATTGCAGTTTCGTAAATCTTGCTTCTTCTAACGTATTTGTGCAATATTGCTTTAACCAAATATCGAAGTTTCGACCCTATAAAACATCTTCAATCTTTATATTCTTATATTTTGATTTGTGACTTTATTTGAAGAGATAAAGAAAAAATAATTTAACTTTAACATTGCCGTACTTTCTTTCCTATCATACGATGTCGTCAGATTTCGAGTAAAACGTATCGTCATCTAGATACCATCATCAGGTTTTTATTTTTAAATATAAACTTGTAATTTTTATTGCAGTTTCGTATATCTTGCTTCTTCTAACGTATTTGTGCAATATTGTTTTAAAAAAATATTAAAGTTTCGACCCTATAAACATCTTCAATCTTTATATTCTTATATTTGGATTTGTGACTTTATTTGACAAGATAAAGAAAAAATAATTTAACTTTTGCATTGTCGTATTTTGTTTCCTATCGTACGATGTCATCAGATTTCGGGTAAAACGTTTCGTCATCTAGATACCAACATCAGGTTTTTATTTTTAAATATAAACTTGTAATTTTTATTGCAGTTTCGTAAATCTTGCTTCTTCTAACGTATTTGTGCAATATTGCTTTAACCAAATATTGAAGTTTCGACCGTATTAAACATCTTTAATCGTTATATTCTTATATTTGGATTTGTGACTTTATTTGAAAAGATAAAGAAAAAATAATTTAACTTTTGCATTGCCGTACTTTCTTTCCTATCATACGATGTCATCAGATTTCGAGTAAAACATTTCGTCATCTAGATACCATCATCAGGTTTTTATTTTTAAATATAAACTTGTAATTTTTATTGCAGTTTCGTAAATCTTGCTTCTTCTAACGTATTTGTGCAATATTGCTTTAACCAAATATAAACGTTTCGACACTATAAAACATCTTCAATATTTATATTCTTATATTTGGGTTTGCGACTTTATTTGAAAAGATAAAGAAAAAATAATGTAACTTAGGCATTGCCGTATTTTGTTTCTAATCATATGATGGCGTCAGATTTCGAGTAGAACGTTTCGTCATCTAGATATCATCATCAGGTTTTCATTTTTAAATATAAACCTGTCATTTTTATTGCAGTGTCGTAAATCTTGCTTCTTCTTACGTCTTTGTGCACTATTGCTTTAACTAAATATCAACGTTTCGACCCTATAAAACATCTTCAATCTTTATATTCGGAAAAATATGATAGTTATGAAATTTAAAATGGACTGCTATTATTGTCTTGGAAAAACGAATGTATCCGAAGAAGTAAAAGCATGAATTGAAAACTACTTATCTGGCATACGAATGAAAAATGAGTTATTGTGTGGAACAAAGATTTTGTATGTTGAAAAAGAGGTTGTTTCCTGCTAGCTGTCATTTTGACAATTTCAAAGTTCAACTATTTCAAATAAACTATTTAATATTAAGTGTTAATTTTGTGAAACATAAAAAAAAAGGATAAAAATAAAATACACGCGTTACAGTATTATTAGTTATATATTGACAGCTGTCATTTTAACATTTTTTATGTGTAATAATCGCGTTTAATAAAAAATATTTTGTTGTTTTAGTGTAGTTCTCATATTAAGATTGAAATACTTAAATATCAAATGAAATATTTGTAAATATTTTTTGACAGGTGTTATATCGACAAATTAGGCGATATGTTTTCACATCACAGTCCGAAGGAGTGTGATACAAAAGTAAATAATATAATAACACAGAATATTTTAAAAAAATTTAAAAAATTAAAAAAAAATTAAAAAACTCAAATTTTTTTTTTATTCTTTTATGTAATGACTTTTACCTTTAGAGTCACGACAGTGACGATCAGGCGATATGCAGCTTTTTATAAGTGCTGTCTTGTACCAAGGTACACAGTACGAGATGCCATAAAGCGATAGATCAGGAGTGAACACAAAATCCACTGAAGCAACAGACAGGAATTACACCACAGCAAAAGATTCATTGGGGATCCAGACCCAAGACTTACGTAACAGTTGCTTCAAATAAACAGGAACCAGCTGAGAACCATTACAAAAATTCTGACAGAACACATGGCTGTCAAGAACCATCTGCACAGAATGCAACTGTACAATGGAGACCTTGACTGCAGATTATGCGGACAAGACAGGAAAAGTGTAGAACATATAGTTTTTTGAGCATACCAGCACCTCTAACAAACTTATAGATGAGAGAGATGAGTCATGATATGACGAAACGCGTCTAGGGATGGATCTGACGAAATAAAGAGAAATTCTTCTTCTGTATTCTTGTTTTCGGTTAATAAACCGATGCGAGTTAGCGCTGCCTAGCGGGACTCCTGTAATTGTGACGAATGTCTTTACAGGAGATTTCCTCTTAATATTTTTACTTATTTCTATAAGTTTGTTAGAGGTGCTGGTATGCTCAAAAGTGTCTAATAACGATACAGATGGCGCTCCGTGCCACATCTTACTGGTGTGTCCCACCACTGTTCTGCCATAAGCAGCTTTGAGTTCTCTTTGTTTTGTCGGATTCTAGCTCTACTGATGAGTCATGATATGACGAAACGCGTCTAGGGATGGATCTGACGAAATAAAGAGAAATTCTTCTTCTATATAGTTTTTTATTGCGAGTCACTAGATTGGAATAGGGAAACAAATAGTCGGGCAACCAAAAATGGAACCATAGGGCATCCTTACCCTCTCTCCAGTTGACATACATAAACTACTGCAAGGAACTGGAATCGCGGAGTAGGTATAACAATCAAACAGGGTGAGCACAATGAGCCTAACCTGGCCTAAGTGCATCCGACGTACGGACGGGCCCTCGGAAAAAAAGTACTATTTTGGTAATGGATAATATAGACACATAAAATAAATAAAATAAGTCATATTAGTCAGAAATGAACATATACATTTTTTCAGGCCATACATAGCTTATTTCGCTAACTATATCTGCTCCCCCTTGCATGTGTCGTGGTTACAAAAAAGGAAGAATGGATCTCCATTATAATTTGTATATTTTAAGTAAGTAAATTATTTTATTATCCCAGTGGGCTGTTTAGAGAATGTACATCTAAAGACTGTAACTGAGATGACGCGCCCTATATATTATTAATTATTTCTTATATTCATACTCGAAAATAAAACTGATAATGTAAAAATACACAAATTTATTATTAATAATTCATATACGAAACTTGTGATCAATACTTAAGCTGGATTTATAAACTCTCGCTGGCATTGGCGTTGTCGTTGACGCCAGCGTTAATCTACGATGTTGGTAGACGGCATTTATAAACTTAAAATTGGCGTCGGCGTCGTTCCTGTTCGAACTGCGGTCGACACTGTCAAAATAATCCAACTTATTTGTTGTTTTTTTAGAGATTTGGCTAATAGATGGCTCAAGTCATCCACAGCTCGAGAATTAAATAATATATCTTCTCTTTATGGGGAAAATTAATAATGCACTATTTTATACAAAGGTACTAGAGGTATTACACCTAATTTAACTAAAGCACAAAGTTAAATATGCATGTTAAAAAAAGCATTTGAACGTTAAACTAGAGCAAACGGGAAAGAAAACACTTGAGCGTATATGCTTTTGATTCTAGATTTTTAGCCTCTCTTGGGTTAATGAGAAACATGTTTTCTGTATAAACGTGATTTTTAGGAGTAAACCGAAATAAGACTAAAACTAGAAATCACGTTCTATTACAGAAGGTATTAACACTGTCAGAGGACTATCAGGCTATTCCCCAAGAAAAATAACTAAACTAATTTATTTGATGCCCGATGAGGACTAAGAACTTTCATTGCTGGGGTAGGTTGAAAAACACGCTATTGAATTTTTGTGTTTATTATTAATTAATTCTATGAGTTTTTGTCAATAATTTGTTCAATTATTTTATGAGTTATTTTTAATTGTGCAGCTCTTACAAGAAATGAGAAATGATTCAAAGAACAAAATGTTAAAAATACATCTAAGATTGTAAAAAGGAGTTTTTAAATTTAATTTTCAAATTCACTTTTTCTACAGGGTCCTTTGAAATTATGACAAAAAAACAATATTTTGACCCCTATAGAATATCATAAGTTACTTACTAACCAACATTTTGAGATGTCAAAATTTTGTGCCGGATGGCGTGGGTAAAATTATTGGATCCGTTTATTTTCATATTTTTGATTTTATTATAAATTAACCAATCCTTTTTAATGTAATCTCTATGTTTAGAAAAACTATTAACTTTTAAAATACCATTGCTTTTGGATATTTTCCTATCGGGCATCGCATTTCTATATTTTATTCAAAAACTATTAAACTGGTCACATGTCTTTAAAAATTTTTATTAAAAATAATAATAATACATTTTAAAAATTAGTTACAGAAGTTCGGCTCACCAAACATCACAAGTAATATTTAATTATACAAGTAAAATTTGGATATCACTGAGTAACTAAAAGTTTAAACGTTCTGTAATATATTTTTAATTTAGAAGTGTGTTTAAAAGAAAATAATTCCCAAAAATAAAACATATATAGCCAGACTTTTAGAAAAAAGTTTATTGTTGAAAATATTGCAGAAATTATAACCTAATTTTTTATAAATGCATTTAAGGAAATAAGTGTGTGTAGTATTTAGTTTTAGGTTTATTTTTATAATTGGATATTGTTTTTTTTTTAATTTCAATTTTAAATTTTCTGCAATTTTCCCGCCAATGCATTAATATTTTAAATTATTTTTAGTTTGATATAAAACATACTTAAAAAAAATTAATTTACTAGAATAGCTAGTTGTCTAGAATATTAATATGTCAATTTACACCAACAGGCAAATTTGATTTAAATGGAAAAATTGCATCAATTTAATTAAGCCGGCATATAATATTACTCTTTTTATACAATAACTGTAGTTAAGTAAAAAAAAAGTTGAGTATTACATAATTATAATAAGTTCTAATGAGTCTAGGTATGTCTTTTAAAAAACAATTTTTTTATACAGTAAATGTTGTCAGATATAGAGTTTATTTTCATTTTTGATTTAATCCGAAAAAGATTTCATCGAAAATGAAAATAACCGAATGCAGTTACAATGTTACAACATGCTTAAATGCAGAATTATGTGGTTAATTCTGATGTACGAGTGGTATTCGGTGAAATATTTCCCGAAAACTAGTATTTCCTAATATAAAACATGTACGATAGTTAATTTCAAATCAATTAATTTAATAAATAGCATAAAAGTGGAAGTTTTTGCGGTAACCGTGGATATATTTTAATACCCATTTACCAAGATATGCAAACAGAAACCTCTAATTTCGGTAGAGAAAATATCATAATGTGTTTTTTAAATATATTTAGGAATAATGGTATTAAGTTAAAAGAAACGATAGAGTACAGTTCATTTTCGCCTTTATCTTAAGAGTTAGATCAAAATTCGAAATACAAAAGTTGTAGAGACCATTGAGATACACATTTTAAAATTATGCTGGAGTATACGGGGTGGCCCAAAAAAACGTGGCGAATATAAATTGGGTTATTTTTATAAAACACCCTATAAATTGTATTATTTTCTGATTCCCCATAATATTCTACGCGTATTTTGTAAATGTCATATATCTAAATGTAATTGTTTCTGAGATATTGACGTTTAAAATATGGCATTTTCAGACTTAGACGGGCTGTAACAATGAAACGATTCATCTTAGAGAAAAATAGTTTTTACCTTCCTCTGTTAGTTTTTATTCTCTCTCCAAAGAAACCAACTTCCGATTTACCATGTTAAACTAAAAAAACCGCTTTTCGCTTTAAGATATATTAAACCAGAAGTTGTAACTTTAAGGTAGAGAATAAAAAATTAAGACTGGGAGGTAAAAACAATTTTCTCTAAGATGAATCGTTTCAATGTTACAGCCAGTTAAAGTCTGAAAATGCCATATTTTAACCGTCAATATCTTAGAAACTATTAGGTTTTAATTTTTAGAAATGGGAAAACTCAAAGTCAAAGTCTCAATCATGACTTTGAGTTTCCCCATTTTTAAAAATTAAAAAAAGTCTCTTTGAGAAATCGACTACTTCTTTGAATTAGGTATTAAGTAACTAAATAGTGGGGAAATTGAAAATATTACAGGATAAAGAGTGTTCTATTTAAAAAAAAATTATATTCGCCACATTTTTTAGGCCACCCCGTATACTCCAATATACGTTTAAAATATTCACCTCAATGATCTCTACAACTTTTGCAATTCGAATTTTTATCTTATTCTTAAGATAAAGGAGAAAATTAACTTTAGTCTATCATTGACTTACCCTGTACATAATAAACAATATATAAATTGTCAAATATGATGGATTTATATGATTGTTAGTACACAGTAGTAGTACAAACTTGATTATGATTGATACACCTAATTGGGAATTATCGCTGCAATTCTTGCGAAAGACCACACTGCTTATGGGATGAAAGAAATATTCATAATAATTTTTTAAATTTTCTAAAATTTTTTTCTTAGAACTCTTTCTGCAACCTCTTTCAAATAATTTGTTTAAAATTTATTTCAACAACTTTTAAATTAGAAAAAATTCCACATACCTTTAAAATAAAAACCACGCGCCAAACTGTTGAATCTCGCTCCACCAAAGTCGCAAGGAAGAGATGCAGCAATCCAGACGCAAAAGAAAGATTGTTAACTGCGCTCCGTAACACGCGACTAGAAACTTTATTTCCAGAAGCCTCAGTCCCACGATACCGAAACGATCCGAGGACCTGTGGATTGAACAGCACCCTTAACAGAACGCAAAGTGAATATCGCGCGCCACTCGCCTGGATTTTATAGCGTTTTCCCCACTGGAGCCCCCGTGTTATCTTATGCTGGAATTGGTCGCATTGGAACACCCACGTTTTATCTGCCACCACTAAGAGGGGTATTTCCTTTTTGGTGGTATTTTACGTAAAAAGTAAATTTATTTTAAAAAATTGTTACGTATTGTGGATAAATATTAAATAATTAACAAAGGGTACTTAGTTAACGCCTGGTAAATCTTAAAATCACGTTTAGGGATTAATGCATAAAATCCTCCTAATTAAGAAGTAACATCAAGCGACATGTGACGTCACATTTCATATTCGGTGGACCTTGACCAAATTTTGCAAAGCTAAGACTTTATCAATGAATACCCATAACAACCTCCGCTACAGGACTTAATTTAATTAATTACTTAATTTAATACTAGGCTAATAAGTCAAATAAACTGCTGGACAATTGCTTTCGAGCAAGAAAAATTTCGCCTAAATTTAACAGTTAATATTTTCTGAACCAGATATGATTTCGACCTACGGTTTTGAATGGTTGATATATTTATCCCTTAGGAAAGAATTGTGAATGTTGGATTTTCTTTAACTGTCAGAAAATTTTATATACAGGGTGTTAAAGAAGACGATAATTTTTGCTCCAATTTTAATAGCGTGTAAATTTCACAATCTTATTTTTAAATTTTATCACTCTACGTTAATTGAATCACTGTTCATAGCAAAGAAAGTAATTTGTCAAATTTTTGATATCTGCTATATTTTAAGAAATACCGATACACTATGTGTACAAAATTTTAACAAAGATAATTTTTTTAATTTAATTTTTGGAAAAAATATATTTATTAATTTCTAACTTTCTAATCATAGACATATAGGTGTTTATAAGTACGCCACTCTACATTATAACATTTAGGTACAACTATTGTTACTGAACATAATCAAGCTTTTCATTAGGTATAATAATCACTCGCGAAGTTTGCACGATACAACGCACAGTGAGATCTAGCTACCAATAGGTTTTCCAAAAAATTGGTATTTCTTAAAATATAGCAGATATCAAAAATTTGACAAATTCAATTGACGTAGAGTGATCAAATTTAAAAATATTATTCTGAAGTTACACGCCATTAAAATTGGACCAAAAATCATCGTCTTCTTTAACACCCTGTATATAAAACGTTCTGACAGTTAAAGAAAATCCAACATTGACAATTGTTTTCCAAGGGATGAATCTATCAACCATTTAAAACCGTAGGTCGATATCATATCTGGTTCAGAAAATATTAACTGTTAAATTTAGGCGAAATTTTTCTTGCTCGAAAGCAATTGTCCAGCAGTTTAGTTTATTTTTTTTATATCAGATTGTATATTATTTTATATTATTTAACTATTATATTTAAAAGAAGTTTTATATAAACAGGATATCCTTGCAATCTATATGGATCTCATTAACTATAGAAGATACCGAGATGGTTAAATTAGAAAAAAGTTGCGCATTATTCTGCAAAGTTAAGTGTTTAAATTTAAAAAACTCCGAATCTTTCCGACGATTTTTAGGCAAAACCGAATCTTCGCGATTTCGTTTATATTTTTTCTGGCGCTATTTGAAGAGATATGTTAAAATAAAGTTTACATTCTTAATACCATTATTCTCTTCTATAAGTTAGTGTAGTTAGATTTTTAATTCGATGTCTCATTTTTTTATCAACTTTGCTTTTTTAAAATGTGGTGAAACTTTATTTTATTATTTATATTCTTCTTTCCCTTTATAAGTCAATGACGTATCACATCTTTAATTAATAACACATTTCGACCTTAAAAACGCATCATCAATAAATACGTGCAAATTCATCCAATTTAAAACCATGTATTTTATTTTGCAATCTCCGTAAACTAATCTAATTTTCATCTGTCTCAACTATACTATAGTAGGCTATGACAGGCACTTGTTTAAATAAACCAAATGACAGATAAGGTTAATCAAATCTTTTAGTGCAAATTAACTTTTAACTAATTTCTTTGAAGCAAAAACTTATGCTTTTGAGGAGTTGCGTGATTATAGTTTGTTTTTATCAAAATAATCGAACATTATTTAAGAAAAGAAAAATTGGATATGATTTATTGTCGATGTCCAGACTCAAATTATTTCTAGTTGGCTTTGAAAACAAACAAAAGTCTAAAAATACAAGATGAATTTACACCTATTCTTATTGATAATGGATTTTTAAGTCCAAAACGTGTTATTAATACTAGGTCTGATACGTCATTAAATTATAAATGGGAAGGGGAATTTAAAAATTATAAAATAAAATTTCCCGACTATTAAAAAAAGCAAAGTTGATTCGAAAAAATTGTGCATTTTCTTAAAGAGATCAGAGTAACAATATAAATAAGAAGACAAAAATCACATGATTCATCATGATTGAGACCATGACTTTGTGATTTTTGTCTTCTTATTTATATTAGCAAAGTTGATGATGGCTTTGAAAAACCAAACGTCGGATTAAGAATATAATTAGCCCAACTTGTAGAGGAGAAAAGAATGTAATGAGAATGTAAACTTTATTTTAACATATCTCTTCAAATAGTCAGAAAAAAATAAGAACGAAATTGCGAAAATTCGGTTTTGGGGAAATATTTTAGGAAGGATTCAGATTTTTTAAACTTTGAAAACACAACGTTGCAGAATTTAGTAGAGCGCATTTTTTTTCTAATTTAACCATCTCTGTATCTTATATGGTTTATTCGATACCTGTATAGTGCATCCTTATCTGGAACACCACGTATAAAGGTAGAAAACTAAAACTATTAGAAATAATAGCCATTAAAAAGCCATAAATATAATATAGTTGGTAATCAATTCGGAAAATTTTGTAATTACTTTAATCGTCTTATTTAAAAAATATACTTAGGTATTTGTATCTAATGAATATTTTAATATTTTTAACCAAATCTTTTACATGAATAAGTAAATACGACAAAATAACATTAAGCCTACTCACTTAATTCTTTTTTCCTTCCAAGGGAATATTGTAGCCGTGAAAAAATATTAAGGTATTATTCATCTTCGTTTGACAGCCTCCAGATAACGAAATTTTCTTATTTTCATTTCTATCGGTCTGTCTGTCAGTCTATTAGCATGAAAGCTTTTAAAAGCTACTTGATCGGAAATGATGAAATTTGGTATGCGGATTAGGAATTAATCCTGCCTCCTGCTCAAAACTACTAACTCAAAGGTATAGTTTGACCATATCGAGGGTGTGGAGCCAGAACCCAATAAGTCGATAAAAATCAAAAAAACACTTTTCAAATATGCAATTTATAACTTTTTATGCTCTTTTAAATGGTAAATCCATTTACTCGGTTATCTTATTAATTTTATAGCATTTAACAACTTTAAAACCAGATAAACTAATATTTTCATTATTTATTTTTTTTATGAACCAGGTATCTGCATAAAAGTCTAAGTTTTTAGTCATATGTAAATACCATAATCCCCTAAAATGGTTTATTGGGTTTTGTTTTTAAGCTTTAATATATTTGGTTACATTATTGAGAAGCAAAAGCAGATAAATGTTTTTAACCGGTTTTGATATCAATAATTACTTTAATATTATTAACTATAATATATTAAATAAACGTTTACAAGTGTTAATGGGTTTTCACAAAAAAACATATTTACTTTGCCGAAAATTTGTTTCAAGCGAGAACCCGGTAAACTAGACAACTGGGTTCTGATCTAAGATACTATTCGAACATAGACGTATAAGATTTATAAGTATTTATATTTAAGTAGTGGCCACATCGTGCAGAATTCGAACGTTACATTCAGTGAGAGTTAAGTGTTTGTTTAACATTTAGTAGTTTTGGGAATCACTCTTAAACTTGCAATGGCTGAAAGAGCGAAAAAAATATTGTGTTTAGCCCTAGCAAAGGCAAATAATACAGGTAAATGTGTTTTCTGTCGATCATAACCTCAAATTGGTTTTATACAGTACCGTTAAAATGGCTAATTATTACTATTGTCTTAGATTTACCACAACTAAAAGGCAACGAAAATATTATGGCTTCCACTAAAACTGAAGCAAATTTAGGTAAGAATAATTACTGTATTCTACCTAAAATATTATGTCGAAATAAATTGTAAAATGCCTAGAGATGCATGGGTTATATTTAAACTTATCGGGTTTTGGCTGCCTATTTTTCTTCAATATACACTTTTATGAATTTTCATTACAAATTTCTTTATTCACGTTTTATTGGGCTCAAGAAAATTGAATTTGGCCATAATAATAATAATAATAATAATAATAATAATAATAATAATAATAATAATAATAATAATAATAATAATAATAATAATAATAATAATAATAATAATAATAATAATTTATTATTATTATTATTATGTAAGTATGTATTATTATTATTATTATTATGTAAGAGTTTGACAGGGCAAGGGCCTATCGACATATTAAGCACCGGTTCCCGCAGATCACCGAAGTTAAGTTGTGTCGAGCGCGGTTGGTACTTGGGTGGGTGACCGCTTGGAAACACTGCGTGCTCTTGCCTTAGGGAAGAGTGTAAAATGAATCAACACCTAACCATCCTAGTTACGCCGGACGAGATCGGATATCTCGTAGGATGAAGGTGCCGTTTCACCCTCCCCAGTCGGTAGACCGCAAGAAAGTGTGGTCGATGACCGGTTCTAGATGGCTTCAGATAGTCGGCAAATCGTAAAAAGTAAAAAAAAAAGAGTTTGAGAGACACGAATTACATTAAAATTTTATATTTTTCAACTAGAACAAAAAATTATGGAACAAGATAATGATTCCAATGCCTCATCAGAACTGAATGAAGCTCAAATCAAAATTGCTAATGAGATGGAGAATGTTATTGATCTGGAAGATTCCGATTTTCACGACAGTAAGTGAAACTTTGACGTTCTCTGAAGCATCAAATATTATATTATTTGCTCTTATTGTAACTTCATTATTTTTTTTTAGGAACTAATATTATGTTAAATGATACCAATGAATCAGAAAGTGACTTGGAGGAACTTGGTGATTTATTCGGAGGTGATTACTCGGATGAAGATCCCACTTACACACCCCCGAAAATCAAACAATGTGGTGATTCATTGGGAAGTGATAACTCGGATGAAGATCCTGATGTTGATTATGTAGTTACTAATAACGTTTTAGACATTCATGGCATGCACCCTCGCCCTGTCAATGCCCATTCTGATAATGCGGTAGAAACTGTGACAATATTGCTTGACGATGTATTAGATGCAGTATGGAAGAAAGTACGAAAGAAGAATAGATGGAGTGAGTCAAATCCTTCTGAATGGAAGAAAAATATTGTTAAAAAACGGCGGTCTACAGGTTTACCTTACGTGACAAACAAAAAACTACGGAGTGAAAAAGCTCCCCAAATTGTTAACTGCGGAAACTGCAAATTTAAATGCACTGAGAAATTTTCAATAGATGAACGTAACAATTTTTGCAAACTATATTGGGGTATGGATTTCAAAAGTAAAAAAAACTTTATTTTGTCTAATATAACGATAGAACCAGTAAAAACACGACGTGTAATAAAATCTTCCCAGAAAAAAGACAGATCTTTTACTAAGAAATGTTTCTTTAAGAAAAATAATGAACGAATTCAAGTGTGCCAGAAGTTTTTTACAAAAACCCTTTGTATTAGCCCGGATGTCGTTGCGGATGCCATAGCCAAAGTTGATTCCATTGGATATTATGCATCTGAAGATCTGCGGGGGAGACATGAACCAGCGAACAAAATCAAACAAGAAGTTTTACGTCATGTGAAAGAGCATATTGAATCATTCCCAGTGATGGAATCACATTATACTCGTAAGGATACTTCTAGGAAATACCTTGATGCTAAGTTAAATATTAGAAAAATGTATCAATTGTACTGTGACGAATGCAAAGACAATGTCTTGATTCCAGTTTCTGAAATGAAATACCGCTCTGTATTTTGCCAAGAATACAACTTCAGCTTTTTTAAGCCAAAAAAAGACCAGTGTCTGATTTGCACCAACTACGCTAAAGCCGACTCTAAAAAGAAACTGGAAATGGAAAGCGAATATCAAGACCATATTAAGCGAAACAAAATAAGTCAGAGATCAAAACAGGAAGACAAGGAAAAGGCAAACAAGGATCCTACTTTTTGTTCAATTTCATTTGATCTTCAGGCTGTCCTACAAATTCCTAGCGGCCAAGTAAGCCAACTATACTACACTAGGAAATTAATCGTTTACAATCTTACGATCTATGAGTCAGCATTACCAAATAAAGCATTTTGTATGTGCTGGAATGAAATAAATGGAAAAAAAGGCAGCTGTGAAATAGGTACCTGTCTTTATATTTATTTGAAGGAGTTTGTACCCTCTCACGTAACCCATATTACATTGTTCTCAGACACTTGCGGCGGCCAAAACAGGAACCAGTTCATAACATCGTTGTTGCTCTGGGCTGTCCAAAATATAGATAATCTAAACGTGATCGAACAAAAATTCCTGGAGAGTGGTCACTCGTACATGGAGGCAGACTCCATGCACTCAAGCATAGAAAATGCCAGTAAAAACATGTCCATAACTTCAATGAATGATTGGAAAAATGTGTTCAAGATCGCTAGACGAAAAAGAGTATTGAAGGAAAAAGTCACGGGAAACAAGTACAACATAGAACCATACACAGTGCAGGAATTAAAATATGGTGACATGTTAAACTTGAAGACCCTTGCCACACAAGTTATCTTAAATAGGACCAAAGACAATAACAATGAAATAGTGAAGTGGATGAAAATTAAGAGAATCAAGTACATAAAAGGTGAAACGGATAAAAATTTTTTCAATTATGACCAATCAGAAGAATTTAAGATAATGAAGACTTTCGATATTTTACAAAATAGAAATGCACCTGTAGGTCCTAAAACTCCGGTTACAAGGTTAAAGAAGAAAATGATGACAAGTGCTGATAAAATAGCTGAAATTGAATCTCCAGCGGTTGGTCAAATACCAAAGAATCTACAAAAACTGTACAAGGGTCCGCTACCAATCAGCGCACTGAAAAAGAACGATTTGCAAAAATTATGTAAAAAAAACATAATACCAGAAGAACTTCATAATTGGGTCAACAATCTATCCACAGGTTTAAATGTAATTGATCGCATACCCGACGTCGCGATAGATGATGATTCCGAAGAGGAAGTTTAATAGATCCATCTTCTTATTGCATTTATTTTTGATTTGTAGACATTTTTATGTTTTATAAAAACTGTAATTTACGCCTGCTGACTGTTCATATTATTATATTTTATTCATGCTTCATTAGCAACTTTTGAGAACTTTTAGTTACGTCTGCAAAATTTATAATGTAAAAAAGTAATAATAATGATTATAATAATATTATAAGTTATCAAAGTGATGTGATTTTAATATGCCAAAACCCAATAAGTGAGTACCTACTTAACTAAATCATATTTTAAAGAAAACTGTTCTCACTTTCAAATAATATACATACGGTATATAAATCTAAATAAGTTCACTACAAAATGCTGCTGTTTTATTGGAAATGCATAAAAAAATGCAGATAAATTTAGCACTTTAGATTTCCACAACCCTTAAACATGAATATCTCGGAAATGTGATTTGGATACTTATTGGGTTTTGGCTCTACACCCTCGATATTATGGAGGTGGCCTAATTTTGTTATACCTAAAATATATCCATATTACTGACTTTTGATTTAATTGCGCTTAATGTAACAACGTTGAGGTTAAGAACATTCGCTGGCATATTTCTTAGTTTTTATTCTGTTTTCCAAAACACCAATATCTTATATCGAATACAACAGGCTTAACCCTAAAAAATAATCTATTTATTGAAAATAAAGTAGTAGAGTTTAGTGTCCGTATAAGTAAATAAAATTATTTTTAAAAAACACGGCATTGTATACGGATTGGTAGAAAAAGTGTAGGGATGCACAAAAACGTTTCCTATACTGGTGTTTGTTGGCCACCGTACTTGGTTTATTTAGTTCTATGTTTTCACGTCTGACGGCCATCTTTTGCACTGAGTTGATTTCTACAGATGGTGATAATAGGTTTTCATCACATTTTTATTTTTAAAAATGTCTTGAAAGCATGTTTTCGCTGTACTGGGATTTGCTTACGGGTTTTGGCTTTCTGATCTGAGTCCTAAAGACGAACCAGCCTGTCATTGTCTACCTGGACCCCAGGGAACCCATTTTCTTTGGCGTCCCTATGTACTTTAATGCAATAGATAGATGTACTAATTTGTTCGTCTGCCGCTAAAAAATTTCTTTCTATTTTCTATACAATCTATTTATTGTTCTGAAATGTTTAATTTTAATTATTCTAATAACTTAAATAAATCTGGCTCGATACTTGAAGTCCTAATTAAAATTTGCCGTTTTTGACGTCACATTATTTTACATATTTACTATCTTGATTAAAAAGACGACATTTTGCGAGGCTATAGAAGAGTATACCGGGTGTCCCATTATGGATGGCCATCGGTCGTATCTCGGAAACTGCTGGGCATAGAAACTCGGGGAAAAAAATGATAACTAAAGTGGCCATGAGAAAATCCTGGAAAAAATTTTTTGCCTCCGCATTTTGCCGCGAGAGGGCGTAATTGAAAAGTTAATTTTAAGTAAAGGTATATCTTTGGTAACACCATTAAAAAGCTTGGATAATTATGAATCATTTTGGTCTTCTCCTCAGGCACACCGTTCTTAACTCAAATAATTAAATTAAATTAGACGGGCGGAAGCTTGCCTATTAAGTAAAGGTGGTCCATTTCCAACAATTTATGGTATCATAATTATACCGTATGATTTATTTTTTCGGAGTAAAATCAAAAAATGTGCTATTATTACAAATTGCGCCCTCTAGCATTTTTTTTAGAACTATTATGGACAACTAAATACGATCGGTGAAAGTGCATACATTTCTCTTTCAAACAGTCTTTAGTTTGCTAAAATCGGATAAGTCGTTTATAAGTTAAAGCGATTTAAATGATTATACTTTCAACAGCTTCCCCCCCCTCTTATTAAAGTCGGTACGCCAATGAGCATAAGACCAAAATGATGCATAATTGTCCAAGCTTTTTAATGGTGTTACCAAAGATATACCTTAATGTGGAATTTTCGGAGATATGTAAAATTTTAAAATTTACTTGTCAATTACGCCCTCTTGCGGCAAAATGCGAAACTTACAAATTATTTCCAGGATTTTTTCATCTCTACTTTAGTTATCATTTTTTTTCCCGAGTTTCTATGCCCAGTAGTTTCCGAGGTACGGCCGGTGGCCATCCATAATGGGACACCCGATATATTGAAAAGTGTCAAAAATTTATTAAAAAAAAAAAATTTCAATAGAAAGAAAAGTTTGCGGCAAGCTGAAAAAGTGGTACTGTATCTTTACCATTAAAGTACACCGGGACGCCAAAGTAATGGGTTCCCTGGGGCATAGGTACACGACATTTTGCCGTCACTACACCTTTAATGCAAAAGATACAGTACCTTTTTGTCGACTTGCCGCTAACTATTCCTTATCCAATACAATGAACTTTAGTAATTAATAAACAAAAGAAGCTTAGCGGCAAGCGGACAGAGTAGTGCGTCTATCTTTTGCATTAACGGACACTAAATTCTACTATTTTATTTATACTTATACACGGCATTTACGGAATAGTGCTGCAAAACCAGTGTGTGACTGCAGCGCGATCTAGATCTGAATCCACAAAGCTTGGAGATGTATTATGGAAAAGCGAAAAATGTTTCCTATACTGGTGAAATGGCCGTTCCGTGCTTGATTTATTTAGATTTATTTATATTTCTACGTTTTCACGTTAGATGGCTATATCTTTTGCATTGAGTTGATTCCTTATGATGGCGTTACTGGGTTTTCATCGCGTTTTTATTTCTTAAAAACGCCTTGAAAGAACAGGCTCGCTGTTCTGGGGGTCGCTTACGGGTTATGACTTTCTGATGAGTTCTAACAAGAACGAAACAGCCTGTCATTGTCTACCTGTGCCCCAGGGATTCCATTACTTTTGGAGTCCCTGTGTACTTTAATGCAAAAGATAGACGCACTACTCTGTCCGCTTGCCGCTAAGCTTCTTTTGTTTATATATTTTAACGGACACTAAATTCTACTATTTTATTTAGTAATTAATTTTGGGATTTATATTTTTTTCTTTGATTTTTTTTCTACACAAAAACCTCTCCCATACCCACATAGAAAACACTATTCCATTGGTAAAAACAACTTAATAAATAGCTTGTTTTTTTTTGTAATTCGGAACAAAAAGAACTGCAATTTAACACGGCAATTTTAGTGCAGTCAGAGGCACTTAAAATAAGATAGGGGAGAGTGGTCGAATATCGATCAGCGGCTAATATCGACCATCGTAATTTTACGGAACCCTACAAACCTATAAAATGATAGAATATGCGTTGCCATCTCTCAAGGTAAATACAAACCACCAATAGCAACAACGGACAGTTTCATTGCAACGCCGAGTGTGTACAGCCACAAACAATTTTTGTAAAGTTCTTTTGTTACTATTTCGGTTCATTGGATAAGGTATGTAGGGGAGACCAGGGCTAGTCGACTGACAAGGTTAGTTGACAAATTCGCAATAGTTGCTGTCTAACATACTAGAGATCGCTACGATCGTAAGTTACATACGTGTCGCCAGTGTCGCCACTGGAACCGCCATTAAACGTATTGTTGTGATGACCGCTCGTGGTATGTGCCAGTGAAAATACCAAATCCGCAATCAGCTTGGGTAAGTAATAATTTTTGTTTTAATAAATTATGAATTAAATTTCGTTAGATATCGTTTTATAATGTTTTATGAATATTTCTTGAAAATGATGTCATTTAGCTATCATTTAAGTCATTTTATTTGCACAGATTTCTAATAGTTTCGTACATGCAGCCTTAGATAATACTGTCTTCGTTGAATAAAAAAAAACAACAGTATGTTATAGAAGCATTACTTTTGTCTTACGTTATCTCTTAAGTGATCGATATTCGACCCCTTTCCCCTAAGTTTTTATTTGTAACTGGTACACTTAATATTTAGTTATTACCTACCAGATAATGTATTAAATTGACTACTAACTGTTCATTTATAGGTACAAAGTAAGCTTGTAAAACGTCTAAACCTGCTTTTATATAAAATATTTAATAAAATATTCCGTAAATAACTTACCTTTTCACTGTCTAAGAAAAAATGAAATTTCTGGACTTCAAAAGTTATAATTTACTTGTTTCTCTTTCTAATTAAAAAAAATACCCACTTTAAAAAATTTTGTGGAGGAGTGATTTACTGGTAAATTTTTTTCTTGGCCACAAAAGGCATATTATGCAAAAATAGAAAACGACTTTTATTTTGGCGCAATAACGGTAAATGGGATTTTGCATTGGGGGCTTTTATAATTTTGTCGTAGAAAAGCTTAAAGCTAAGTAAATATTATGTATTTTATTTAACAAAGGATATTATAAAAATGGTAATAAAGTCGCTTATGGCTATTTATGTTTTTTGAAACATGCATGGCCCAAAGCAAATTGGTAATTTCAAACATAGTATTGTGGTGAATAAAAATATGTTAAAACTGTTTTGGACGCCCATCTTAATAGATGCATATTATGCAAACAGTTAAGTAGTTTTATTTTGTAAAATTGCTCGCATAATGGGAAATACAGGGTGATTTCTAAGTCTTTTTTCGCTGTGTATACAGGGTGTGTCAGTAAGGTGTCTGTCTGCACCTAAACTATCAAAGATAGGGGAAAAAGTGTAATACAAAAGTTAAAGGTTTTTTTTGGATGCATAATCTAAAAATATTTTATAATCTACAGGGTGGTCCTAAAAAGTGGTACTGAATAATAAAAAAAGAAAATTAAATGGGACACCCAGTATAATTTTCTAGAATATGATTCAATGACATAAGAACTTTGCAACCATATTAAAATTTTTGAAGTGAAATGCAATGTTGCCAAGTAATTAATTTTTTTCCGGAATTTTAATAATTACAAGGGTATCGTTAAAAAATCATGGTAACCTGTGGATTAACCCTAGGCACATATAATTTACATTGTGGGTACTTTAAGGTACGATATATCGATCTATAATAATGTTTTTTAAATCTCTTTTACAGAGCGTTCATTATAAGTTGGACAACTCGATAGTTTTAAAAATGCTTTATTTCAATTTTTTTAAATGGGACCTATTTTTTTTACACAAAAGGATGTATCTTTCGAAAATCCTAATTTTTTGTTAAACATGTCATATATCTAAATATCATAGTTTTTGAAATATTTTAAGATTTGTCTTTACTCAGGGTAAAAAAGGAAAGTTCTAATTAAACAATTTAGTCAAAATTGCTTTGGAACAAAAACTAGATAATTTTCTTTGTGACAGCTGTCATTGCAAAATTATTTTGCTAACATTTTGTGCTTTATTACTGTTTAAGTTTTAGTTTCCTGAACAAACTTTATTCATAACTTATATTTTTCTATTTCGATAAAGTTAGTTCAGGAAACTAAAATTTAAACAGTAATAGAGCACAAAATGTTAGCGAAATAATTTTGCAATGACAGCTGTGACAAAGAAAATTATTTATTTTTTATTCAAAAGCAATCTTGACTAAATTATTTAATTAGAACTTTCCTTTTTTACCCTGAGTTATGACAAATCCTAAAATATTCCAAAAACTATGACATTTAGATATATGACATGTTTAACAAAAAATTAAGGTTTTTGAAAGATAAATCCTTTTGCCTAAAAAAAATAGGGCGGTTCCATTTAAAAAAATTGAAATAAAGCATTTTTAAAACTATCAAATTGTCCAACTTATAATGTATAACTGTATAAGAGATTTAAAAAACATTATTGTAGATCAATATATCGTACCTTAAAGTACCCACAACGTAAATTATATTTGCCTAGGATTAATCCACAGGTTACTATGCTTTTTTAACGATATCCTTAAAATTATTAAAAATTCGGAAAAAAATTAATTACTTGACAACGTTGAATTTCACTTCAAAAATTTTAATATGGTTCTTATTCCATTTAATCATATTCTAAAAAATTATACTGGGTGTCCCATTTAATTTTCTTTTTTATTATTCAGTACCACTTTTTAGGACCACCCGGTAGATTATAAAATATTTTTAGATTATGCATCCTAAAAAACCCTTTAACTTTTGTATTACACTTTTTTCCCTATCTTTGATAGTTTAGGTGCTATCTAAGACAGACACCTTACTGACACACCCTGTAGAAGGCATTAAAATAAACAACATTTTCAAATACCTTTTTTCCAAAAACTCAAAAATTTATTTCACTATGGACCAAATGCGGTTCTGCCTAACTTGCCCGTTGAATAACATTAAGAAAACTTCTGGGTGTAGGATGAGCCCGCAAGGCAAAGCGTTCTGCGTATAATCTCGAAGAAACAGTCGCACTTATTAGTTCATTGTTTTCAAATTTTACCATTTTTACATCATCACCAATTTAAAATTAACTTGCTTCAGAAAAACACACCGCGCGGTTTGCGATATAACTGACGACCGACCCATAAAGTGCAGGCCTAATAAGAGATAAGACAAAACAAAAAAACATAAAGTAAAGCAGGTAACGTTTTGTTGACAAGGCCAGCACTTAGATTTTTTACTTCTCTATCTCGCCTATTTTTGAGTTTTTTGAAAAAAGGTAGTTGAAAAAGTTGTTTATTTTAATGCGTTCTATATATAGGGAGGATATAAAAGGAGTATCAACTTAGGAATTACCCTGTATAAAATTGTATATAAACATTTCTAGTAAATGTGAAATATAAACAAATCGTTATCGCTTAGGTACTTAACCATGTATAGAAAGGCCAAGTTTAATAAGAAACGTCAACTTTGTGTTTGCCCAAAATCGCTTTGCAAAAGTATGGAATTATCAGAGCTGTCAGATCAAATCTTGAAGAAATATATTGTAAATGATAATTAACAAATCCAGTTTTGTTGTAGTAAGTATTGACGAGTCATAAGATATTTTACAAAGTTGCCGCAGTAGTTTTTGACTGACTACCACAAGGAAATTACCACTAAGGTGGGCCTGACACAACAGGTATCTATAAAATAAAATGGTCCCTTATATGTTACAGTGCTTTCTTCTATTTTCTTGAAAATGCCGGTTTTATATAGAATTAAACAGGAAAAAGGGACGCCACTGCTGAAACAATAGTACAACTTAAAATATATAGGTTTATATCCTGTTAACTTATACCATATTTAATGGTAATATCTTAAGCACTGTAGGAGATATTACAAAATAACTCTTTGAAAAAAATAACTCGACGCACTGTAACAAAAATTTTAAGCCCTCGCAGGCCTATATTCATATAAACATTTATTTAGAAAATTACCGGGAATCACACATTGAAAGCAAGTCATTATGGAATATCGTGAATATAATTTATTACTGTTGTGAAATTTGGTCCATGATAAGTGTAATTCCTTCAATCCCCAAAGATTCCAAAACATTTATTTCCCGACGGATTTAGGTTAAGACAAAGTTTCTGTTACAGTGTTCTGTTATAGCCTCAACTTATGTATAGATCAAATATATAATCTTAATACAAATAACTTTAGTTTGTAGGTCTGCATGATGTAGTTTTAATTAACAAATGCTTAAAAATAAATAATATAAGCTGTTATAGAATTTTCTACTATATTTTTCAAAATACCATGACAATTATTTTAACACTGTGTCTCCTTCAGAAAGTTAGTTAAGACCATCTGAATATGTCGAAACAATTATCATGTTATTTTGAAAAATATATCAGAAATTTCTATAACAGCTTTTGGTATTTATTTATTTTTATAATAAATTTTCCTCAAGTAATGATTAGGGACCTCAATAGAAAAAGAAATAGTTATTACAGGGAGTTTCAAGGTGGATGGAACTTTACACGTTTATGGAAAACGGATGACGTTCATCAAAATTTGGTTGCTCAGGTAAATAACCATGGTCTATCGTTTTAAAATATTTTCAGCAATGCGGCGGTGCCGTTTTTGCCCAAAACAGGTGAAAATATCGTTATTTTAAATGTAACGCCCTATATATTATATTATTTTCTAATTCTATACAATTCTACCTATATTTTGTAATAAAAAAAATGGTTTACGATTTAATTTGTTAAACCGTAAGTTGTAACGTTTAGATAGAGAATAAAAACTGATATAGGAAGGTGAAAACCATTTTTCTCTAAGATGCGTTGTTCCAGTTCTACAGCCTGTCAAAGTCTGAAATGACATATTTTAAACGTCAATATCTCAAAAACAATTTAATTTAGATATATGACATTTTATACAAAATATACGTGGAATTGTATAGGGAATTAGAAAATATTATAATATATAGGGTGTTCCATTTTAAATAACGATGTTGCCATCTGATTCGGTCAGAAGCGGTAACCGCACATTGATGAAAATAGTTTAAAACGATAGACGATGAATGTTTATCGCAGCAACCAAAATTTTAAAGAAAACTTATCACCCGGTTTCTATAAACCTCTAACATTCTATCCACCGTAAAACACCCTATATACAGGGTGATTCACGTTGAGTGGCCTATTAAAAGATCTTGGAAACGAGTAAACTTATCTTTCTAAAAATTTGATAGCAGGAATAATTGGCTTTGAGCTTTTAAAACATTATCTTTTGAGGTTTTTGTTACTTCCGGTTATACCGGAAGTTAATGCCAACTTTGCCATTTCAAATGGAACACCCTGTATATTTTAGTATTTTTAATTATCTTAATAAAATCTAAATAACTTTTGTTAATATTAATCTATTCCTATCTCTAACCGTTTTTGAGATATGAATTATAAAAGGATTTTTTCGTGTAAAAACGCTCCGAGAAGAAAGTTTAGTAACTCTGAAACTAATAAAGGTAAACATTTAAAATTTTGTAAGCTTTTAAGTAATAAGTACATAGATCTTTAGTTTAAATTACTCAGGTTTCACGTTTTTTATACAGGGAGTTCTTAAAATTGTGTCAATGTTTCCATTTAAATAAATGTGCATAAGTCAATTTTTGCAAATGGAACATCCTATTTTTTAACTTACTAACGTGTAGAGAATTAAATTTCCTTTCTAAATGCCTTATATGTTACAATCCACATTTTTAGTCGTTTTGGAATTATGAGCGATTTAAATAAAAAATCTTAAAATTTCTGTTTGTGTTAATGCGACATTATTTTTGAAAAGAAGGCTTCGACTGGGATTTTCGTTTGACTTTGAGCTTTGTTACCATTTGCTATTAAGCGCCTATGTTCGTTGCTTAGCTATTTCTAATTTTCAAAGTCAAATGAAAATCCCAGTCTTCTTTTCAAAAACAGTGTCGCATTAACACAAACAGAAATTTTAGGATTCTTTATTTAAATTGCTCATAATTCCAAAACGACTAAAAATGTGTAGTTTAACATATAAGGCATTTAGATAGGAAATTTAATTCTCTACACGTTAGTAAGCTAAAAAATAGAGTGTTCCATTTGCAAAAATTGACTAATGCACATTTATTTAAATGAAAACATTGGCACAATTTTAAGAACTCCCTGTATAATAAACGTGAAACCTAAGTAATTTAAACTAAAGATCTATGTATTACTTGAAAGCTTACAAAATTTTAAATGTTTACCTTTATTAGTTTCAGAGTTACTAAATTTTTTTCTCGGAGCGTTTTTACACAAAAAACTCCTTTTATAATTCATATCTCAAAAACGGTTAGAGATATCAGTAGATTATTATTTACAAAAGTTATTTAGATTTTAAGAAGGTAATCAAAAATGCTAAAATATATAGGGTATTCTATTTGAAATAGCAAAGTTGGCATTAACTTCCAGTATAACTGGAAGTAATAAAAACGTCAAAATATAATGCTTTAAAAGCCCAAAACCAATTATGCCTGCTGTCAAATTTTTAAAAAGATAGGGTTACTCGTTTCCGAGATCTTCTAATAGGCCACTCAACGTAAATCACCCTGTATAATACATAACCCTCAGCTGGAGAGTTCATGCACAACTGTTTTTTATAGTACAAACTATATGCTGTATAGAACAAAACATTTTCTTAAATTACACAAAATTTAAGTTAATGTTTTAGAAATCTATTTACACTACGGGCTAAAATGGCCATGTTCATGCAATCCACTATTTAGGAAACTATGAAAATTTATTATTTCATGAAACTAGTAACATTAATACGCAATTTTTTCACACACAAAATGTTTAACAAGTTAAATTTGCATTATATTCTGTAGTCGACTACATGATCCACCTACAATGGTGTAGTGATGTAAAATAATTAAAGACTCGTTACAAAGTAAGCGTTACTATTTACTATGTGTTTACTAAAAGTAACGAGTCCTAATTTTATAAAAGATTCGTTACTTTTAGCTTTTCGTTACTTACACTGAATTTAAATATAAAGAACTATTCTACCCAGAATTTTCAATGGACGGCTTCGTTTATGAACTTGATGGCGAATGACGCACAAAACGTATCATAATTATTTTTCGTGCTAATTTTGTTGTCGATCGACCGACGGCGCGTTGTTCTATTTTGTGTTATATTGTGTTTTTACGTGTTTTTAATATATTTATACTGCAAAACACAAGTATATATTTGGCAATTAACTAAAGCTATAACAACAATAACACAAATAAAATAAAAGTAACGATATATAAAGTAACGAGTTCTGAGTAACGAGTCCTAATACCCAAAGTAGTGGCAAACAAAATGGCAATTTACAAACTTATTAACTCCTTAAGTTTTTAAACCTTTACTTTTAAAATTACGGAGAAAATTCTGGCACCCGGTATATTCATAGCATTTATACTACTTTATACGACTCCCCAACTATAGTAGCAGAAGTGCTGGCAGTAGAGAGGTCGGTTAATATCCTGCAAGAACACCTTGGCCTGGGAGTAGCCTCGTCAATCATCATCTTCAGTGATAGTCATTCGGTGATTAAGGCAATCTGTTCCAGCAGCGTCAAATCAAAGCTCGTAAAGCGATGCCGCAACAATCTATGCATACTTAGCAACCAACATCGGGTCACTCTGTGCTGGGTTCCTGGACACTCCAAAATAGATGGCAACGAGGCTGCTGATGCGCTCGCGAGAGAGGGCGCAGGCATACCAGCTGATCTAGCAGACAATACGGTGAACAGACTATTGGGATTGGTCAAAGAGGAGATTGATTACACGGCCAAGCAGCTTGCACAGAACAAATGGACATAGTTAATAACCTGTAGTACATCCAGGCAACTGTGGCCCACACTTGATAAAAAGAGAACCGCAGAGCTATTGAGACACAATCGAAAGGACATGAGAAATATTACTGCGGTTGTTACCGGACATTGCCTCTTCGGCAGACATGCCGAACATATGCAAATACCCACTAACGACTTTTTTAGAAGTTGCAGAGATGAGGAAGAGGAAGAAAGTATTTAACATTTTCTGTGTGAATGCCCTGGCCTCGCAAGAAGAAGTTTCACTGCTTTGGGTGAACCATTTTTCGATAGCCTGGAGGAACTAAGCATCTTACAACTTGGACGACTGAGCAGGTTTCTGAATAGTAGTGGCTGATTTGAATAAGTTGTAAAAATCCTTCTGCGGTGTATGTCGCACTAACCATCAGAGATCTGATGAAGGTGGGTTCTACGGAACACGTGTGGTATCACAACGGACCTAATAGGACTACGTGAGATTGTTTGGTCAGAACCAGAGGTCTGCCACTCTTTTCTTTCTTTTAAAATATCTTTATTTATTTGTCTTTGGTACATACATGTCAGGTCAATAATACAATACGGTTAACAATGATACTAATTACATAGATACACACTGAAACACTAAATATGGTCATATGTCCACGTGACATAGATACAACGACGAGGCAACGCCCCCCCGGAGCTGGTGTTTGCTCTGTATTACGATGTACTGACTTGGTCTTTCTGTCGACGGCAAGTAATCTTTTACTGCCATGAGAAGATATGTTTGCCTTTTTATTCAGCTTGAAGGTTTTTAAATGATTTATTCCTAGCTTAATGGATTTTGACTAAGCTTGCTGGGAAAACAGGTGAAAAACCCAACTTAATTTTTGGCAGGTACTCAGTAGCATTTTCTAGTTTGCTTGCGCTTGAAATGATCAGGTGGGCGGGAACATTTGGATGGGATGGGCTAGGTCCACGTGGTATGAGAAGTGATTTTAATATTTTATTTAATTGTTTATTTTATTTTAATTTATTCTTAATTGTTGATATATTGGTAATTTATTATAAATCGGGGGATGGACGTAATTGTCTTGCTGTCTCGTATGCGTCATGTTTTCCGTCAGTCTCGTTTTGCTTGGTTTTGTATTGTAAAAATCTATCGCTTGTTCGTGTACGTATTGTTGTATGTACGGTGTGTTTGTCGTTTGGTGAAGTATTCTTAGCGCTGTATTTCTAGGTGCCGATAGTATTTGTCTAAGTGTTATGTTCTGTAATAGTTGGAGCCTGTTAAATTGTTTAGTGGACATACTACACCATACCGGTGCCCCGTATGTTAGTATTGGTCTGATCATTTGGTTGTAAATTGTCTGTTTGTTTTGTGGCGATAAAAATGATCCTCGTCTAAGTATGTTTTTTAATGTGTTTGTTGCAAAGTAGTATTTCTGTATTGTCTTTGTCGTGTTTTGTATGAATGTTAGTCTTCTGTCTAATGTTATTCCGAGGTATTTCAGGGTTGTTTTTGGCTCTATTTCTTTATTATTTATTTTTAAATGTTGGTTTATATGCGTGTCGTTGAATTTCCTAGTTAGTACCATGCATTCGCACTTCTCTTCATTTATTTCCAGTTTCCACTTCTCATACCACGGGAGTAGGACTGATAGGTGATTGGATAGGTGTTGCCTAGCCACATTTGCATGAAATGAACTGGCGTATGTCAGCACATCGTCCGCAAATATGGCTAGGTTTGAATTTGGGAAATGTGGGATATCGGCTGTGTAGAGGTTGAATAGCGGTGCCGCTAATGCCGTCCCTTGTTGCAACCCTGCATGCAAGACAATGGGGGTGGATAGACTTCCTCCCACCCTGACTCTCAGTGTTCTCCCTGTTATGTATGATTGTATTAATGTAATTAAGTGTAGTGGGAAGTTGTGTGGTGTTGTAAGTTTGAAAATCAGTCCATTATACCAAACGCTGTCGAATGCCCGCCGTACATCCAGAGCCAGAAGCACAGTGCATTGCCCTCTTTCTATTTTTTCCATCGCACTTTGGGCTACGTGTGCCACTAGTAGCACTGCACCTCTGTCTTCTCTGAATCCGAATTGTTCTTCCGGCACATTCTGGAATAATTTTCCTATTTTCAGTTTGTGATGTATAATTTTCTCTGCAACCTTCCCCACGCAGCTGAGGAGGGCGATTGGTCTGTACGAGTCCGGTCTGTCTGCCGGTTTTCCATGTTTTAGTATAGGTACTATAATCGCTCTCTTCCACCTGCTCGGGAAATGTTGCAATAAGAAAATTGCGTTGATTATGTAGTGCAGTTGTATTATTGTTTTGAGTGGCATGTTTTTGAGCAGGATGTTTGGTATTTCATCCTCCCCCGGTGCCTTGTTTATTTTGAGACTCTTCAACACTCTACATAGTTCCTGAGGGTTGGTATAGAGGGTGGATAATACTGGTGGTGGGATGGGGTATTTTTGTTTTGTAAATTTGTTAGCGATTTCGGTTATTTCATTTTGCTCCTGTGTTAGATTGGGTTTTCCCGCGCACGCCTGGGCAAACTGTTCTGCGAGTGTTTATGCCTTTTGTTCGTTTGTCTGTGGGTCCGTTGTAAATGTTGGTATTGTGTTGTCTGTTGTTTTTGTCCGTTTTACAAATTTCCAGAGTGAGTTGTCTCTGTTGTTTAGGTTTGTTAGTATGTTTGTCCATGTTTGGTTTTTGTGCTCTTTTATTCTTTGTCTTACTTGTTCCTGTAGTTGGTTAGTCATTATTCTGTCCTGTATTTGTCTGAGTCTTTGCCACCTTTTTCTTGTCTGGTTTTTGAGTCTTATTAGTTCTTGTATGTCTTGTGGTAGTTTAGTCTCATTTCGTTCCATGTTAATTTTTGTGGCTGTCCTGTTCCTGGCATTTTGAATGTTTTTTGTCAGTTTGTCAACTTGTTCTTCTAATTGTTCAATGGTTGTTATATTGTTTGTTATTTCAGTAGTTTCGTTTAGTATTCTCCTGTATTTTGCCCAGTCTGCGTTTTTGTAGATCCACGTTGTTCTTCCTTTTTCCCTCTCCACGTCAGTGCTCAGTTTCAGCATGACGGGGAGGTGGTCCGAGGAAAGTTCGTGTATTGTTTTTAGTTCTTGTATGTTTGGTATGTTTTTTGTAAGTGCTATGTCTATGTATGTCGGTTGTGTCGGGCTGTTGTAACATGTTGGTTCTGTCGGTAGTATTAGTTGTACGCCGCTTTCGTCCAAAAATTGTCGCAGCACTCGTCCTCGTGTGTTTGTTGGATAGTTGCCTCCATGCCATGTTATGTGCTTTGCGTTGAGATCCCCCAATGCTAACACCTTTGCACCCTGTTCAAAAATGTGTTCGAAATCGCTAACTTGAATTCCTGCTTGTGGGGGGGAGTAGCAGCTTGTGATTATTACATTATTAATTAATTTTATTGATATATGTTCCACTGCCGAATTAATTTGTGGTAATTTGATGTGCGGAATATTATTTTTGATTAATAGGGCTACGCCCCCCCCCACGTACATTTCTATCGCTCCTATACACCTGATAATTTTTAAGTTTTAATTTTAAATTTGGACCTAATTTGGTTTCAGAAAGTGCTAGAATATCTACTTTATACCTTGCCAAAAAATGATTTAGTTCACCCGCTTTCCGGAACACGCCGTTCGCGTTCCATGCTGCAATATTGAGTAAGCTATGGAAGACTGATGTTATAGTTATTGAGATTATCCCCCATCAGGGACATCATTACTGATACTAGTTCTTCCTGGGATCTAGTCTTCCTTAGCTCCCTCGTGCAATCATTTAAAAACCTTATAAATTCATTGATATTAATTAAATTATTAAAATCTCTCATAGCAGTGAAAAGATTACCTGCTTGTGATACACCGAAGCTTTCTGGGGGGGGGGGTTGCCTTGTCGTTGTGGGCGGTTCCTTGCGGTTTGGAAGAACTCCCTGTCTGTCTCGTATTCTGCGTCCGTTTCGTCCTGTAAGGGTTGGTTTCTGGGGATGTAGGGTGCCCGTTCTGGAATTCGGCCAATATTTGCCCTGTTGGCTCTAGCTGCGGCACTTGCCCTGCCGTCCCATACATTTATTGCGGGGATTGGAGCATCTTTATACTGGGGTTGATTGGGTTTCTGCCTTGCCCGGTTGCTTTTCTCTATTTGTTCTAGTTTGAAAAGGTAAATCGGGCATTGCTGGGATGTCGTCTTATGTTCTTTGTTGCAGTTTATGCATTTATGGGAGTTAGGAGTTAGTGCATTCTGCAGTGGGATGAGGCAGCGCGCAGTTTAGGCAGAGTGTTCTTCTGTAACAATTCGAAGTTGCGTGTCCCCATTGCCCACACTTCTTGCATTGGATTACGCCTGTTGCTTGTCTTCTCCTCTCCCATGTTACACGGACGTAGTTTAAATATTTTATTTTGTCTAATGTTGTTAGTTTTGTTGCTGTATCGGTGATTATTAGGTATAGCGGTCTGTATTTAGTTTTCATTATGTAGATGTTCTTTGTGTTTATCCCATGTTCGTCCTTTAGCTCGTTCTTTATGTCTTGTACTTCTGGTAAGTGGTCCAATCCCTTGACAATAAATGCGTGTGTCTTCTCCTGTTGAGTGGTATAAGTATGCCACTCCACTGCTTCCTCCTGTTTCAGCGCGTTCTTGTAGTTTTGGTAGTCTGTCATGTCGTCAATGTATATTATTGTGTTATTCTTTGTGAATTTGATATTATATTTATTTTTGATGTTTCTTTTTAGCTCCCTGGTTAATTCCTCGTATGCTTGTTTATTTTGTGCAACCCCTTTCAGGATAATTGGGGGTGGTTTCTCGATTTTTGTTGTTTTTGGTGTTCTTGTTTCTGTTTGTTTTTCCTTTTGTTCATTGTTTTGTGGTTTTTGTGTGTTGTGTTTTCTTTTAACTTGTTTCCTGAATGATTGTTTTGTTTTTTCCGATATTTCTGATCTAGCTGTCGATTCTTCGTCCGTCTCTGCAACTTCCATGTCAGTTTCTAAGTCAGATAGTGGTTCGTATCTGTTGTGTGTTTGTATTGGTCTTGGTTGTAGAATCCTTTTGTATTTAGAGGGTTGCTCATCCCCTGCTGTTTGTATTTTTAAAGCCGGTACCGGGTTTTTAGGCTTTATAAATTCTCCATTTATTATTTGTTGTCTTGTTCTCTCCTCTTCCTCCTTGTTTTTGTTTGTGTTCTTGTCGTTTTCGTCTGTGATGCCTATGAATGCTGCCAGTTTTCTGGGGGTTTTTGTAACTGGTGGAGTTAGGGGTATTTTTGCTTTAATTCGATGTTCAACCTTTAAATGTTCGATTACTTCCGCCCTTAGCTTATCTCTCACCTTCTTCTCTTTGCATTTTTTGTAGTAGTCTTGGCATGGGTGGCAATAACCTCGATGTGTCATTATGTAGCATAATAAAGTCTTTGCCGTTTTGTTTAGTCGTGCCGGGTTGCAGGGGTTGCTTGCCATGCTGCTAGCGATGCTAATTTCGTCGTCATCCCTTGTTCTTGAGGCTGTAAAGTTGTTTGTGTTTTGGTTTTCGCTTGCTATCGTGTCCATTAGTATGTAGGTTTGTTGTTGCGTTATTTGGGTGCCTACGGCACCCGCTTGCTCATTCATTGAAGTAGGCGGGGCTTGCTTGGGTTTGTTCGTGACCTACCTTTGGTTGTAGGAATGTCGAGAATTCGAGGAATGTTAGTTATTGTGTTGCAGAGGCAGTGTTTTTGTGGGTGTTTTTTCACTAACACCACACCACACTGCACTCACTGCACCACAAACTACACTTTAATATATAAATTTGCAAAAATTATGTAGATTAAATTATCAATAATCAGTTCGCCTACCGAATATCCTGTTTATTTTAAAAACCACTGATCGAGCAACAGACCCCTAACAGACCATCTAAAAGTTACAACTTCCGGTTGACCGCGTTAACACAAAAAAAGGTTTCACGGTTTACCATGTTAAACCAAAAGTTGGTCTTTTTGAACAGAAAAAAAACTAAGATATAGGTGGATAAAATTCATTTTTCTCTAAGATCGACCATTCCTTTGAATTTCAACATTTAAAGAGAGCCGAATAGATAGGCGCACTATGATTCATTCGCTACGTAAGAACCGACGTGACTTCGGAGCGCGCCGTCTTTTCTTTTTGCTTAAAATAATACAATATCTTGTGTCTGAAATCGATCGAAAATGGAGACAAACATTAGTTCGTCTCCAAAAACGATTGTCACATTTTTGCACTGATCCGTCGGTCTTTAAATCAAATTCTGAAAATGCCATATTTTAAATTTTAAAAACAATTGAATTTAGTTAGACAAATTAGAAAATAATTTAATATACAGGGTCTATTGGGAAAATAGGCCCTTCATCCTGGTAAAAAGTTTATTGGCTCACAGTGTATATTATTTATTATACTCGTAATAAGGCCTTTGTTCTTGGAAACCACTGCGCACAAGTCGGATATTTTTCTTGAATTTAGAGTGAAATATAATGTATATTAAAAAAATATATTTAATATTTCAAAAACATAATATCACCAGAAACAGAATTCAATCTGTATTATTTAAGACTACATCAGGAGCTCAAAGTAAAAATTTAAAATAATAAACTAAAATTATTCGCAATTTACCCTTAATACTTGTGACCTTTTATTTTGATTTAAAATGTCTTTTTGGCCTGTAATAAATAGGGCATTATTAATATTATTTAAAATTAAAAAAAAAACTTTATACTTTTGTAATAAGTTTTACAAACCAGCGGGATATAATAAAGGGGATTTTTAGTTCGTTTTATGTCGGGCATATATTAAAAATAATTTATCAGGTAAATGTGAATATTCTTAATTATGAAAAGTTTCTTCTTGTAATACACTAACCTGAACATCATTATTAGATTCGTCTCATAGACTATTAAGCAAAGATATCATTCCTGAAGTCAAAGATATTAAATTATTGAAAAATATTTGAAACTAAAAAAAAATATTTACCTATATGAGTTAGATCCAATTGTACAATAAGAGCTTAAGTACGAGTTTTGTAAAGCTCGACCTAAAGTTGAACTCGGTTCTGCTGAGCTTCCATTCTTCAGATAAGTTGTCAATTTTCTAGGCTTAAACCAAATCATTAATGTCTGATGAAATATAACCCAATAAAACAAACCTTATAAATTCTTTTTGACATAAAATCTGTGGTAATAATATTTTTAAGTTATAAATGTGAATGATGGAGTTGAACACTTTCTGGATTTAATGGACGAATCGGATGATGAAGATTTTATGGATGTACTAGGAGCTATCGAAAACGTTCGAATTCAAATTATCGTAATTAAATTTAGTTTAATTTTTTTTTCTAACATTTTATTTTTTCTTTATTAGTAATATTTTCTGTTTTTTATCTTTAAAAATACATTTAAACTCCTTAACAAAAGCTAATAGCAGATATTCTTCTTTGAAAGTAAAATTTGCATATAGTTTTGTGTTAGAATACATGGAAAAAGTAGCTGCAAATGTAAATACCTTTGAGAACAAATAAAGTTTTATGTTTTTTTGACAGCGTAACCAATGCCAGCATGGTAATTTAATTATTGATCTCACCTATGCAGACATGTGGTAAGAAATTGATTATGCAACAGAAGTATCTTTTTAAACCAAGTTCAACTTTAAGTCGAGCTTTGAGAAACTCGTACTTAAGTTCTAATTGTACAACCGGGTCTAAGTGAACATCACTAATGGACCCAGCAGGTTTCGCTGATAGATATAAAACAATAGATAGCTTTAGAAAAATGGCACCTTTACGCAGTGGCGGATCCAGAATTTTGATGAAAAGTGTCTGAAACCCTTACTACTGTCAAAAGTGAGTTCTAAAAAATACTAACCCTTCATAATCCCTTCAATTTTAATGCCCAAAGTAAACAAAACACCCATTTGGTATATATGGTTTAAGTAATTTTGTTCAAACTAGTATTTTATGTTGTCAACCCATTTCTATAGCTTACTTCACATTAAATTAATAATGTTAATATCCTGGCGGGAAAATTGAAATCTTAAAATTATAACGAACCAATTTAAGGAACCCACAGACCAAGCGGTGCGGCGGTGGCGATTACGGTATCGGTGGATATCGAGCGGTACACCATGTGCCTTTTTTGGCTATTGGCTATATATATTCATACCGGCGCGGTGCGATTTCTATGGTTCTGTGAATATAACCTGCGAAGATGTGTCAAAACAACAGTCAAAGTCAGCACAATAATCAAACAGGTCACACAAAAACCGCGATGAAACGCTACCGTCACCGCAGCACCACGTTGATCTGGGGGGATCCTTAACACTAAAAATAATTTAAAAACAATTTAAAACTAAGTACGTTAAAAAAGCACCTCATCAGCTGAATATATATCTCTAAAATTTGGGGAAATTTTGAACGTTCCATATCTGCTGTCATGTATCTGGATGTCAATTGTCGAAAATCGAGCTCTCTCGTTAATATTTTTTTCTACTCCCACATGGAAATTTGCTGTTTCCTTTACACTTAGGTGGCGGGTAAAGTAGGCCATTCCAGTTAACTGTGCGGCAAAATTTTATAACAATCCTAGATAGATAATGAAAATGACCAATCACAGTGGTCAATTACAGAGAATCCATTGTTGTTCTTAAAAGTACTGACCAATCACAGTATATTATTTTTACTGAGGCTTCGCCTTCTTTTTCAAGACACTAAATTGTATAATTTAAATGTATATTTAGGCAAGGGCCTGTCGACATATTAAGCACCGGTTCCCGCAGATCACCGAAGTTAAGCTGTGTCGAGCGCGGTTAATACTTGGGCGGGTGACCGCTTGGGAACACGGCGTGCTCTTGCCTCAGGGAAGAGTGTAAAATGAATCGACACCTAGCCATCCTATTCACGCCGGACAGGCCGGATGAGATCGGATATCTCGTAGAATGAAGGTACCGTTTCACACGCCCCAGTCGGTAGATCACATTTGTGGTCGATAACCGGTTCAAGATGGCCTACGTAGTCGGCGAACCGTAAAAAAAAATGTATATGGTACAATATGTTATTAATTTGTTCAATATAACAAAATCTATACGCATTTATAATAGATTTATCAATAATGCAACCTGCTGAATGTGCATAGAAAATTAATTTCTTGTAGCATCATTATTCAGTTAGTTTTGCGATAATTAACTAAACGCTTCAATAGTCAAGACCTTAGAGTGTTTTACTATGGATCCAATGGTCGTGAGTTCGAGTCCGGCAACCTACAAACTTTTTTTTTACATTTTTTAGCATAAGGTTTGTAAGTTTGGTCATAGAAAAAATATACTGTTCAACTCAAGTGGATTGTCTATATCGTACTCGAAAGTTTGAGCACTCCGCCTACGGCGTCGTGCTCAATTTACTTTCTCGTGTGATAAAGTCATCATATCCACTCTTGTTGTACAAACTACTATTAGTTGACGAAACAAACCAGGTTTTACCTGTAGTTACTTTTTTCTAACTTTCTAACTATCTTTAACTTAATAATAAATTATCCGGGGAACGGTACCTATACCCAGGCCCCTTAATATTAGGTAATTCAAATACGTAGGTAAAGGATTTATTTCCTCTTTATGTTTTTTACAACTAGCACGAAATATTAGATCAAAATTTTCTCTCATCGTCCGGCACAAATTTAATTAAAAAACTTTTTCCAAGAAATATTTAAGAACTAGATATTTTTTCTTCATTTAAATTAAACTGTCGCATTACATCATGCTTAGCCAGTTGAGTTAAGATATTTTTAGAGATATATGTTCATATCTTTTTGAATTAAGTATAATACTACAGCAATTGTTCTGCTTTTTGCAGAATTTGTTGTCCTTTCCTCTCCTGAGTTAAACGTGAATAATACGGTAAGATAATTTTTTCATACTTCAAAGTTAAGAAAATGTTTCTTTGTAGATAATATTACCGCATATGGATTGGCATCCTTAAGGACTTCAACTAAAATTTCGCTATTGTATTAGGACTCTTCACAGTTGAGGGGTAGTTTATAAGAATAGTTGTACTTGTTTATGACATTTACGAAACGCATGTTTTAGCAAGGGTTGTTAATAATTCCTAACACAGCAAAAAGGAATAAAAATCAATGAAACACTTACTCAGTGGAGCTGTTAAAGTATTCAAGTGTAAGGGAAACCTCTGCCCGTTTGGTAACTCAAGTCTCTTTAAATAATGTAAAGCATAATCTCACAACCAGAGTATTTTATAGCCAATGTGTATAATGTAATCGTGAATTGATTTGCTTCTCTTTAATAAAAATATTTGTTGTTAAGCTACACGTACCAGTCGCCTACCTTTTTGGTACCCGACAATATCTTTAACACCATGAATGTTTTTTGGCTTCAAGTTTATATGACCTGTGATCTGTACCTGTGCAAACTGTCTACGAGCTACCACTGCTATACAAGTTTATTTATGACAGAAGAAACTTTTCTCTACCTGGTAATTTCGAAATTTGTTGCGTATAGGACTGATAAGATGTCTAAAAGCAAGAACATCATAGAATCAATAATTTGCACTTAATATAAATTGGCATATAAAAATAAAATTATAGAGTTCATTTATTCAAAGATTATTATCCAAGATGCGATTTCTCAAAGGTTTTGGGAATATGCCAATATATTTCCTTGAATGAACGTAGGTAAAGGTTAGAACGGATAATTTTATCCCAATAAATTTAATTTGCTTTCTTAGCCAGGATACGCTATGGAAATTTCCAATAAATTAATTATAGTGATGCTTGTGTTTCACGTTTTAAGGTTCCATAGGTACAGAGACTATAAGATTATTACGGAAATTACGTATTACACCTATTTAAACCCGCAAATCCTATTATGAAAAAAAAATTACAGAAAATATGTTTAAATGTCGCTTTGCAAAATTTTAAATGATAAATGGTGAATTTCAAATCATTTTCTCAGAGATAACCTTGTCAAAAACTTTACTTACGTATGAAAGAAGAGAGTATATAATTTTTTTCCTATCTATTTCTTATGAATAGTCTTTATAGAGACTGTGTTATGCCGGTGTCGAGGGGTATTAGAAATAATATTACAATATGAGAGAAAGAACCAAAAACTTTTTCCAGTCACTTTTTTAATTCAGATACGGGCACTCCTTCTTTATCTATAGATTTTCTATTTTTAAGACTGCCTTCTTGAAATCGCCTGTGCCAAAAGTTATAAAACTTTTCCCAATTTTGCTCAAATCTTTGTCACACAATTTTCGACCTATATAACAACAATAAATACGTATTTTATTGTGACCATACTTGAATTGTCTCGATATTGATATCTAATATAATAAAACTTATTTGACAGGTGACGAGGGATATCTATATGTTACCATCACATTTTTTAATTTAATTTTTTATTATATATTTATATAACTTTTCTTTGCAAGTTATTTATGCTGGTTTTTTCAGCAAACACAAATTGAAAAATTATCATAAACAAGCAATCGTAATACAGTAAATTGTAAAGTCGAGACTAACAACAATATTCTTTCATGACAGGGAATGGGTTACTGGAACTGTCCGATATGACTTAAACAAAAAGTCATTCAAATTTACCAAGGGTCAACGGTGGGTGTAAAAACCCACCGTTGACCATCAAATTTTGTAACCCTTATTTTAATTTTATTACATGTTTAGAATCACCATAATCTAAGATATAAATACCATTGTTAAAGCACGTAGAATTTAGTATCTTCTTGTACTCCTTCGATAATGACCTGAGAAGGTCGAAACACGTGTCAGGAAACTGATTAAATTGTTAAAACATAACAAGTAGTGATTTTTATTTTCCACACAATGGAAATTCCGTTTCACCAAGAATGTAGCCCAACTCAAATAAGTTATAAAGATACTTTAAAATAAAATTAAATTTGCAAGTTATAACAATAATTGAAATCTTCGGTTAAAAAGGTACTCCAATTTGCTTTATAAACTGAGCAAGACTTATAAAATAAATAACATTTGTTAATTTATTTTCTTAATATCCTTAAATCCAATAATATTTTAGGTCATTGAGTCATTGTTATAATCAAAAGCGCTACTAGCACTAGTTTTTTTTTAAGGGGCTTAAACGCAAATAGAAGTATGCTACGCTAAGTTATTAAAACCTCGTTAAAGGAGAAAGAGGAGTAGGAGGAGGAGGATGAAAGATCAGGGAGGAAGGAGGAGGAGAAAGAGCAGGAAAAGGTGTAGAAGAAGCTTATCCACAGAGTGTGATGGAAATGATTTTAGGTCAGCACCAACTGTCAATAACAAAAAAAAATACCTAGTGGGTTTTTACCAAATCGATAGTATTTGTTGGGTGGTATTGGCTAAAACTTGAATAATATATGGCAGACTCTTAATAATGTCAGCCAGCTTTAACTGTTGGCTCTTCACCACAACGGAATGATAGGCCAAAAGTGTTCGTTCGACGTATCATTTCTCTGTAAATACAGTAACCATGCTGTGATCTATTTTTTCTCTGTGCTTACAAAATATTATTAGTTTACGGATGCGAGAAGTAGAGACTTAACTGACCTCAGCCTGTTTTAACTTATCTATTTAATAAACTATTTGCTTTGTTACTAAGTAAAACCGTTTTAATAACCTACGTTAAAATGTAGGATAATAAATTTTTATATTAAATCGTGATTTATAACGATTTTTTTATTTATTAAAGTGTATATTTTGTGCCAGTTTAAGATTTTTGGGGAAGCATTACTTTTTAATTTATATAAAAATTTGATTTACTTGACTGTTACATGCTTAAGTACTTTCATTACAGTAATTTTTGTCACTGAGAGCATAATAGGTAGTTTTAGATATTTTTTTGTAAAGTAAGCAAATGCGTAAGTAACTGTTGATATTAAATCTATCGGAAAACCGCTTAACTTCTAACATGGTAGGGACATTATAGGCTGAAGGAGCGATAACAAATATTTTCTATCTGTTTTCATACTTGGTCGAGCGTAAACCTTTTTGTTTTTATTTTATGATAATTTTGTTGGTAGCTTGTTTTTACTTTTAAACAGACTATAAGGATAAAAATCATTCTACTTTAAAATACTAGTTTTAACTAACAAAGTAAACCTGCTATTTTCTATTAAACCATATAAAATATTTTTCGTAAAAACCCGTAACATATGAACTTTAAAGAAAAAAATGTAACGAAATATAAGCATTCTTCCTCTTTTATTTAGTTTTGCCGACACAAGCTCTTTTTTGGTATTTTTGACAACTTGATAAGATAAACGAAAAACCTTCGTTCCTCTTTTACACATAACTGAATTTTTTGAAACAGTGAATAAGTTTCATTTATGAAATATTAAACATGATGAGAAATATTTATTTTGACGATAGTCCTGAAGATAATAAAGGTCTCTTGACAGTGGCGGTTCCTGATAAAGTTTTAAGGTGATCTTACTGTGTGCAAATTTTGTAATGGCACTGTCATTAAAATTGTATATTTTGGAGATTTACTTTTATTAAGAATTAAGAAGATGCGTTTTAGTTTTCGTGTCTTTTTTTCTTCAATCTCAAGTGCTCTAGATCGGTGACCACAATTTCCGTCTAAGCTTTAGCATCACCAAAAAGTAAGCAAGAAACAGTACAGTATAAACCATTTTTTTTGTTACATCCACAAGACCATTCATTTTTTAAATACATCTCTCTATTAAATTTACATGTGTATTTTTTCCCATTACTTACACCACATTTTTTAATAATAGTATCTGGTAATAGTTTACCTTTTCCTTTTAATTTAATCTTTTCTTCTCAGCGATACACAAGAACAGAATCACATACACGCACTATATTATTATTATTATTATTTTAATCAGAAAGTCGCGTAAAAATGTAGCCGATAATACCTAATACCGCTGCTGAAACCTAATTCAGAAGTCCAAGACTGGTACAAAATATACAGCCATAATAAAAATTAATAAATGGTTAGATTCAATAACGATTAATATTTTCCCGCATTTCACAACCACAAATGTTCATAGCATTACTCTGCCAAAAAATCTTTGTAACATATTATTAAGCAATCCAATATTGAAAATTATTAGTTTAACTATATACATTTAAATAAATAAGCTAAAACAGACCGACCTCGGTAGACGCCATTATTAAAGTCATAAGGTTCTTCGTCGTTTATTCTCGTTTGAATTCGGTTCCGGTGACGCGGCTGACAGCGGCGTAATCCAAAAAAACTATTGGGCAGATTCTTTTACATTAAAAAAAAGACGTGGGCGTCTACCTAATTCGGTTTGGTTTAAGGGGTTCTTACGCAACGTTTTAGATGGCCGATTAAAAAAAATGTGACACTCAAGAACACCAATTTAAATATAATTCATCAATAATAACGCTCTGTATACATACGAATAATATTTTCAATCAATTTTTTTACTCATCAAGCAGCATATTAATTGGGATAATAATTTTACATCAATTAATTAATTTGTTTAGTTTTATTATTAAAACTAAAAATCAGTAAATTATTGTTTTTCTTTCATATTTGCAATATTTAATAATTCTTAGAACCCTCTGAATCTAAATTTTGATTAAATAGTATACCGGGTGATTCCTAAGTTCATAATTATGTTTTAGCTGTGTATAGAAGGCATTAAAATAAACAACATTTTCAAATACTTGTTTTCAAAAAACTTAAAAATAGGCGTGATAAAGAAGTTAAAAATCTAAGTGCGAGCCTGGTCATCAAAACGGAGCCTGCTATACTTTATGTTGTTTTTGTCTTATTAGTCATGCAATTTACGGGTCGGTGATCAGTTATTTATTTGGCAGTCCGCTGCGGTATGTTTTTCTAAAGCAATTTAATTTTGACTTGGTAACACGTGAAAATGATACAATTTGAAAACAATGAACTAGTAGATATGGTGCAAGCTTACGGTGAGTATCGTCAAAGTGCGGCTGCTCCTTCGAGATTATACGCAGAACGATTTCCCTTGCGGGCTCATCCTACACCCAGAAGATTTCTTAATGTTATTCAACGGGCAAGTTAGGCAGGACCATATTTGATCCATAGTGTAATAAATGAATGTAAGTACCTAATTTGGAGTTTTCTGAAAAAAGGTATTTGAAAATATTGCTTATTTTAATACCTTCTATAGACAGCTAAAACAGACGTATCAACTTAGGAATCACCCTGTATAGTATCTACTCTCCTCGCTGCTATTATGACTTAAGCTCGCTTATGGCTTATTTTATATATACTTGTAAAATTTTAGTATATTGTAGATATTATTTAAAGAGGAATAATCAATTAAAAATACACCCACGCTTTAGAAATATTAAAAAACTTAATAAATATTTATTAATGAATATAAATATTTAGTCCTTTATCCGAGCAATGTTTTAATTAAAAAGTATTAATCAAGAAATTTTTGTTAGAATTTGTATCCAGGATAAAATAAAAGTATACGATTAGCCGTCCGAAAAATGTTTTTCGGATAAACCTCCTGAATTTAAAAAGCTTATTAACCCATAAAGAACTGTTGTTAAAATAATACTTTATATATAAATAAGTAAGACTAGAAATAAAAATGTTTAAACTTTACGAACTACATATTATACAGGGTTCAATGATTGAAGCTGGTATCGTCTTGTTGTTTTACTTTTAATATTAATAACGGTATATTTCAGTGGCGGCTCCTGGTAAAAAGTTGAACGTGTTTTTTAAGCAATTTTTACAAAAAAAAAACTAACCAATTTTTCATAAATTAAGTCTATACCCTACGTTCTTTTCCGTTCGCAAATTTTCCAGTCACTTTGTCCTTAAAATTGTTTATTTCGGAGATTAACTTTTCTTCAATTGATGGAAGGAGCTGTTACCCAGTGGCGGCTCGTCAGGTGGAGTAGGTGAAGGGGCTCTTCACCAAAAGAAAAATAAAACCAGGGGGAAAGTTTTCGACAATATTAAATATTAATGTACCAATACAGCTACCATTTTAGCCCTTAAAAAATAATTATGTTCGAATTATTAATAATAACTTAATCCGAATGTAGCTATGCATTATAGGGTCACGGTTAACTCAGGAGGCCAATAATTATAAACACTCGTACATTTTGCCGCGCCCCAGCCGGCCGTGTCCGCTAGCTCAAAGCAAATGAAGACCCAACGCCCAACATGGCTTTGATATTGACCGTTGTTATGGTTACGTGACATCAGTCACGCAAACAGCATGAAACAATTTGCATTATGATAAAGGGCAATTTTAAAATAGATCAGTCGTATGCATCCTCATTGTTTTAGCATTGGTTCGCCTAACCTTAAGGTATTTATTTTGAGGCTTTACGAAGCTTACGGTATACATATCGTTTTTACGTGATTTACTGTTAATTCAGTAGTGTACGTACCTACTTAGTTGTGTTTTAAAAATGAACCTAATTAATGATATAGTTTGTAATTTGTTGCAAACTCCATTCAGTCGTTGAACAGATGAGGATAAAAGAGACGTTTTGTTACAAGGGTTTTTAGTCAATGTTTGTTTAAGTACCCGCACTATACTTAACCCTTCAGCATTTTTTAAGCCCGCGAGCCGCCACTACTGTTACCATGATTTCTAATATTTTCCTAGTCTTCTTCAACGTTGCTTTCTATTAAAACTTTAAGAAAAAGTATTGCGCCATTTAATGTGTGTGTATAGTAAAGTTTTCTACCTTAACTTAACTTAAATCAATATCATTACCTTTGAATGTCATTGCTGTTATACCCATTAATAATTTCTATTGTATTATATTAACGAAAGTGTATGTTGTGTAGTGTTGAAATAGAAGGCACACTATTTAATTTAAACATATGGTGCCAATTTTACGGACCACCCCTATTTATTAAAAATAACATATTTTAGAAAGCAGTGATTGTCAAGCGTTTAACTTATTTATCATGTATGTGTCTAGTGATTCAGAATTAGGGTGTGAAAATAAGCCATCTGAAATTATTATATAACATGTTAATAATAGACTGTAAAATCTATTACCAGAAAAACAAATCGCGATGAAGAGAGTGTCATGTATTGAACAACAAATGTTTATCGGTAGCGATAGCGTAAAGAATGGAGCTCTAGCCTACAGATCGTAAGGTCACAGGTTCAAATCCCATCAGGAATATCTGATTTTTTTTTTATAGAAACATTAAATACTTTATAGAATTATTTTTAATTAAAATTTTCCTTGTTGGGTGGATTTTTTAAATTTATGTTTAATGCATTTTTCCTTGATTAAATTTAAAAATTTTTATTTTGAGTAATCTAGAACTCAATCCGGCATTAGTTCTTCCTATGATAAATAAAATATGAAAAAATGAAAAAGATATACTACAAATAAAGAAAAAACCTATTGACAAACTATGAAACCAGATATTAAGAGGAACATAATCCTAAGTATGCTAATTTCAACACTAGTGTTGAAATATTTTTTTTAAAAATCAAAGGCTTTTTTAATAATTCTTTGTGGTCGTAGGGAAAATAGTGTACATTACTCGTGTGAAAGTGATTATTCTACAACTTGGAGAATTTCCGCACTCGGCTGACACCTCGTACTAAATATCTCCTTGTTTGCAAAGTATTACTTTCACCACTTGTTATGTAAATTACTAATATCATTACTCGGGTTTAAAAAAATCAGTAACTAAATTGAGAGAACAAAATCATTCCTAAGATATATATCATCTATTATTAACTATATTCAAAAAAAACTAATGTAGATACTGTTTACCTCCCTGAATTTAAATCGGATTTATTCCATACATTGGCTGCTCACTGTATACTTTCAACGATTTAGCGAGAGCAATGTTTTAATTAAAAATAATTAATCACGAAATGTTTCCAGTAATTTGTATTCTTAGCACATGAAAGTGTACGATTACCCTTCGGAGTAACATTCTCTAGATGAGAGAAAATTTGAAAAGTATTTTTAATAGGCCGTTGCAGAAACACAAAAGGAAATAATTCTTAAATTAGAATTTTCGTTCAGACGAAACAAAAGCAAAACGAGAGTTAATTTAAATCTACGCTACCACAATAAAAAAAATAGCAGTGTTTAGAATAGTGAATATCAGTGTTAAAGGTTCCATCAAAAGAAAAACTTTGTCTTTAACGTCCTACTAAAAATGTATTTGAATAATGTAATATTATTGTTATTAGTAGTTATTCAAACGTTTTTATAGTAGTCCAAGACGTAGAAAATCAGATTTAAATTTCAGATAATTTTTGATTTGAATGGGGTACGATAATATTAATAATAATAATAATAATAATAATAATAATAATAATAATAATAATAATAATAATAATTGTCCAATTTCTATAAAAAGTGATAGAAGCCCTTAACTAACAGCAAAATAAATTACCCCACATAATACGTGGCGCCAAGTCAACAGCTTGGAACTTCGCAAGAAAAAGCTCTACATGGCAAATACCCTACTGCACTCCAAAATCCACTCATAGATAGAGAAATGTCACTGAATTGGTTAGAGAAAAGGCAGCTCCACGCTGAAACAGAAGGTTTTATAATATCTATCCAAGACCGTGTCATTAGAACTCGAAACTATGAAAAGGTCATCTTGAAGAGAAATGTGGAAGATGTGTGCAGAAAATGTAATTGTCCCGGAGAAACCATAGAACATATCACGGCGGGCTTTTATAGCAGATAGAGAAATGCCATTGAATTGGTCAGAAACAAGGCACGCTGAAACAGAAAGTTTTATATTTTTTATCAAAGATATTGTCATAAACTATGAAAATATAATCTTAAAAGAAAATGTGGAAGATGTGTGCAGAAAATGCAACTGCCCCGGAGAAACGACACAACATATTGCGGCGGTTTGTGGTGCTATGGCACCCAATGCTTACCTGGGAAAACATAATCAGATGGTAAACATTATCCACAAAGAACTGACTCATAAATTAGGTCTAAAAGAAAACCTCCCACCATACTATCAATACTCACCTGAGTCAGTTCTTGAATCTCGTAAATATCTATTAAACTGAAACAGGCCAATAATATCGGATAGAACGGTAAACCACAACCGTCCGGATATTTTTCTTATCGAAAAGGCTACCAAGAAAGCTTTTATAATCGATATAAGTTGTCCACTAACACACAACTTTTCTAAAACCGATTCGGAGAAGAAAACCAAGTACTCAAATTTGAAGATAAAGGTCAAAAATATATGGAAGCTACAAAAAATAGACATCATGCCGATCATATTTATGCAGTACGGAAATTTCGAAACAGTACAGGTTAAGATGAATTTCTTCTCTGTACTGTAATGCCAGTAATGCCGACAAATAGCTGTGAAAAAGAACACTGAAAATATAATAATAATATTTTTTTTGCTGGGGTTGGCGGAAAAGCCAGTATACTTAGGACAAGATAAGATCCATTGTATCCCCTATCGTCTGGGTAATGTCAGCCAGACGGGACCTACAGCTTAACGTGGAATCCGAACCACGTGTATGCACTAGTTATCCTTTTTACCCCCCAGAAGTCCATGACGCCCTTCTCGGTTCCGTTATTAAGAATCACTAGTAGCATATTGCATTCTTAATTCCACTGAATTTCGGACATACTTTTTTTATTGTACGTATGCCCATTTCGGGAATCGAACCCGAGTCGCCACGGTCGAATGCCAGTAACTCACCTCTGAGCCACTACCGCGGGTATAATATTAATAATAATAATAATAATAATAATAATAATAATAATATTATTAACAATCAAATTTACTGCTACACAATATCATGTGGAATTTTTACAACAATATCTTTAAAAAAATGCCACTGGTATAGAAAAATTTTAATTTTAATGTGGTTTAAGACAAACCGATGTTTATAAAACGTCGATACAAGCCGCTATTATAGAATTTTTTGTTAAGTTTCATAACTGATAAACAAAAAGTCAAATATTGAGAATTTGTGAATATAAAAATTTAAAAAAACGTCTAAGATATATTGAACAATTTGTAAAATTATGCTTGCTTTTTTGATACGAAATATAGGATTGCACAACTTTGTGTTTTATGATCTTAATTTTTTATATTTTAAGTTTATTCAAACTTGGAATTATTATAAAAAGTCAATTTAATAATGTCTAGTATCTGTTGGGTAGCACTTATCAAAATATAACGTAGCAAAGAATTACTACCCAATATTAATTATTCATTGACAACCTAGAAATAATTTTAAAAAGTTTTGTTTAGTTTGTTAGGAGGAAAATCGAGAATTTATAAATACAAATTTTGTCATTTTTTCTAGTCACAGGTTTTATTCTTTAATAAAAAAAACGTTAAAAAACTTTACTGTTATTTTAAAGACGATATTATGTTACTAAAACATAATTTAAAGTTTTAAGTGTGATTAAAAGTTCTTTTCCATACTTGCTTTACCAACTAACAGTTATTAAGTTACCCTCTGCATTATAACGATGAGCAGAGACTACGGGATAATAACCATTAGTTTCGTTTTTATCTAGTATTCAAGCGATATTTGTTCTTAGGATGAAATGAAATGATACTGAATAAAGTTTTATTTTGAACTATAAAGATACAAACCAGTCAGCGATTGTACCGGGTGATTCATTAACGGTGACGAGCGGCCATATCTCGTAAACTACTGGGCATAGAAATTCAGGAAATAAATTATAACCAAAGTGGCTATGAGAAAATCCTGGAAATAATTTTTAAGTTCAGCATTTTGAAAAGTAAATTTTAAAATTTTACATATCTCCGAAAACTCCACATTAAGGTATATCTTTGATAACACCATTAAGAAGCTTGGACAATTTTGCATCATTTTGGTCTTATGCTCATTGGCGTACCGATTTTAATAAGAGGGGGGGGGGAAAGCTGTTGAAAGTGTAATCAGTTAAATTGCTGTAACTTATAAATGACTTATCCGATTTTAGCAAACTAAAAACTGTTTGGATAAGAATATGGGAAGCTATTGAAGGTGTAATCATTTAAATTGCTTTAACTTGTAAACGACTTATCCGATTTTAGTAAACTTAAGCTTGTTTATTTGTGACAATTTGTAAAACGGTCTTTTTGACTTTATAATGATGACTTAAATCATACGGTATAATTAGGACATTGTTTTGGTAATGCAACAATATCTAGCACTTTAAACAAGTAGTTTAAAAAAAACTCCAGCAAAGATAAATATTTTTTTAAATTATTAAATAACAGGGCGAGCTGATGAATTATATAATTAAAAAATATTAAAAATTGATTTACATATTCATTTTTAAACATAATTTGCATAAAAATAAGCGCGCAATCAAATAATTAAACTTTTCTGTATATTTTATTAAACTTTTGATAAGTTGAGTTGTATTAAAAGAGAAAGTTTGTGGTAAAACATTTAATACTTTAATTTATTTATTTCTATTTAATACTTTGTTTCGTTAAAAAAAAAGATGAAATCTTATAGCCAAATAATAATTAATAGATTTGATTATCACAAATATATACGATTCTAATCATATGCATACATACCCTAGCGTAGCTAGGGGGGCATAAACTTTATATAAAATTTTACATTTTACTGTACTGCATTTTGTTTCCGCGCTAAAAAAATAACATAAACAAATTAAATTAAAACGACTATCGGTAGTTTCTTTTCCAAACTTATGAATATTTACCAAAAACGTAGAAAATGGAATTTATCCATTTATTAAAAACATTGTGAATGAGCTTTTATAAATTTTAATATTAAATAGGTATTAGTACCTACATATTTTAATTAATTAATAAATTATTGGAAATTGGTAAAAGCTCAAAACATTTTTGATAAGCGAAACAAGGCATTTGTGGGCGTGGCCCCAAAATTTTTTTCGCGCTTTTTGTTTGGTTTCGCATTCGTGTCGCGAATTTAACATTGTTTGCCCCCCCCCCCCCCCTCTAAAGCTAAATTCTTGCTACACAAGTGCATACATATACACTATTCTAAGGTTATTTTAAAATATCTAACGTCTTATTTCCTTAAAAAGTTTAAATTAAAAAAAAAATTTTGCCCTCCGCTTTTAATGAATTTTTCCAAACTGGGACATACAATTGACTTTATTTATTTACAATGTATTAAAAGAAGATGCATCTTTAGAAACCATTATTTCAAACAAAAGCTTTAAAATCCTTTTACATTACAATGTTTCAGTTAGTTTTAATATCTTTTTATTCATAAAAATGGTTCCTTTTAATATTTTACCCACTTAAGATATTACATAACACTACATAATAAATATAGTTCCTAGTAGGTACAGGTACCCAAGTCGCCCACATGGCAGCGCTGTGGTGGCTGTTGTTAGCCAAAACAGTATGTAAAAATTGTTTTGTCATTTGGAAATTTGGCTCAGGCAGTTCCGTAATCTTTACTGCTATCAGAGAATTTATTTTACTTGTAAGTTTGAAATTATTTGAATTATTTATTTCTTGCTTTATGAATTTTATGCTCGGAGTTTACTGGAAAAGCGAACGAAAAAAATAGCTTAAGTTAGTCAAGTACAGGGTAGCGAAATGTTTGCGGAAGGCTTGAGAGACAATTTGGGCGGGCTTTAAATGTTGTCGTTGCCTATTAACACGTGTTAGTTATGGAAATTGGAAATTTTTGGTTAACTAATTTCAATTATGAAAATAAATGGGGAGTCTATAATGTAATGGTATGACTCTTGGATTGTCTATGAGTCTGGTTTGTGTGAAGTTTCGTGTTATTTGTGAGTTTTGTGGCTGTGTATTGTAAAAGTTTGTTGTTAGGTCATGTACGTATAATAATGTATGGTGTGTTTGTTGTTTGGTGCAGTTCTCTTAATGGAGTCCATCTAGTAGCTGACAGAACAAATCTAAGCATTTTATTTTGCAGCTTTTGTATCCTATTAAACTGTCTGTCTGTGATTACTCCTAGATATTTTAGTTGTGTTTTTGGAATGATGAGCGTCTTTCCTAATAGACAACCTTACACAAACTTATCCTTAAAATGTAGATTTTTTTTTAAATTTCATTGTTAATCTTATTATTTGAACACCCCCCTGTATTAAAAATTATTAAAATATTATAAAAATCTATTAAAGCAGGTCAATTTCTACGAGAAATCCAACCCAAATGAAACAATAAAGGCCTCATTATAATAAGAATTGATAATTATTTTAAGGCTTGCAAACGTCATTTTTGACATAAAAACTTAAATATGTCAAAAACGCTTAAATAGGTACTATAGAACATGATATAAGAAATCTGCCTTAAATCTCACGTAGAACCTAAAAATGTAATAATATATTGGATGTTCTATTTAAAATGCCTAAGTTGAAACCCACTTCCGGTATAACGGGAAGTTCACCATATTGAAATTTTTAGCCTGGTTGCTCTTATCAACATTACCGTACTGTCAAATTTTCAAAATTTTCCTATGTATAGTTTTCTATATATAGATCGACGCAATTCCGGTGGGACACCCTGTACATGTGTGAGATGTAGGCCTATGCTGTATTATGTATATTTAATAAAAAAATTTATGGACTAGGTGAGGGGGTGATGAGCAAAGTAACTTTTTTCTCTATTTGTATTTCCTTATCATTTCATGATTATTGGCAATAATCCTAAATCTACATGGTTAATTTTAGCTTTTCGCTAAATTATTTCTGCGACCTACACCCAATAAAATTTTATTATGAACCATATGGGATGACGAGTGACGAAGTCGGTTACAATAATTGGTTTCCCATACCCTTGCTATTAATTTACCAAACTTAACATCAATATATCAAATTTACCTCAATAATTTCGCAATTCCCTAGGCTGTCGATAATAGGTATGCTGAAAACCTGTTATCCTTCATAATTATTATAGATTCTCGTCTCTAATTTGTCCCAAACTAACGGATAAACTTAAAGGACGCCCCAAACCTTATCTTATTTATCAAATTAGCTCAATAATTTTGATAAACTGCTACACACATTGGTATGTTGTCTCTATGCTAACAAAGGGGCAAAACTGAAAATAGGTATTTACGATATAAGTGTTGTAAAGATTCATATTACAACACGAGATGTTAAAGTTGTCAAACGAGGCGTCAGCCGAGTTTAATAAAACATCGAGTGTAGTAATATGAATTTACAACAAGAATATTGTACAAAACTTTATCTACTTTCATCTATGAATAAAAATGTTTGGCAAAAGGCATTTTTAAAAATAAAAATGCACCTGCTATTAAGTTTACTAATCAAGTTTTTTATGTTACCTTTCACATAGTTATTGTTTCGCATGGAAACTTTGTCAAACAAATTCAAAAATATAAAAAGCGTTTTTCAAAATAAGGGATCCTGATGGAAGTTTACCATCTGATATAGAAGCAGAGGCAACCGAAGCGATCTCAAGTTTAGTTCCGACAAAATCCAAGGCGCGGTATGAGTTGGAGTATCAGAAGTTTGAAGATTGGTGCAAAGCTAACAAAATAAAGGAGGTGTCTGAGAAAATCCTTTTGGGTTATTTTTCCGTAAAGCAACGCTCCCAGAAACCATCTACACTATGGACTCACTACTCAATGTTGACTAGTGCTGTAAAGGCATCTATTACAGCACTAGTGCTGTAATAGATGCCCTTACAAAACGATTTAAAGAACTGTAAACTTCATATTACTAAATGAAAGTAGATAAATATAATTTAATAAATGTTTTGAGGATTGAGGATTTTTGGTTTTGTAATGGAATTTCCTTGGGGGAAGGGGGTTGGACCATGATTAGAAAGGAGTAGTATTATAGAAGGATGAAGTAATGTAATAAGAGATAAAGAGAACGATAATGACCTTTTTTTGTCAGTTTGGACAAGAGGGAAGTTATGGCGTTATAGAGCGTGGGGGAGGCGGCGACCTTTTTTTTTGTATAAGGTCATTTTTGATTTGGATAGTCCCCATCCAAAAATCATCGAGCCCACTTGTGCCCACCCATTCCAAAAATCCTGGGGCTTGGAGAATTCGTTAATTTCATAACATTTTTCGATAATTTGAGTATATCACAAAACTTATTTGATGTGTTTATTAAAATTAATAATGAAAATATACAGGGTTCTGAAATAGTGCATCAGGCTCCTATAGCTCCAATACGAATTAAATTAGTAATTTCATTTATATGCAGACTTATACTGTATCATGGGGTCTATTTTAGGATACCATAAATACCCAAAAAAGTGTGATAACAAAATGTTAAATTTTTTTTAAATAGAACACCCATTATTTTATTGCATATTTAGGTTAGTATTAGAGTCCTTAGTAATTGTCAAAATTTTTATTTATTTTGCTTTGGTAATTTAAGAGTAATAAATTAAAAACTAAAATAATAAAGTTTACGGTCAAAAAGAAAAATCAAAAACACCATCTGAATTAATATTTTAAACCATGGGATTGGATGAGATTTATGACAAGGAGTCTAGAAATATTATGACTTTAATAGTAATTATCTATTTTATAAAAGGTGTTCATAAAAAGATTTTAAAAACAATACACTTTAAATTAATTTTTCTCAAGTTTCTCAAATAATATAACACCCTGTATATTATTTGATTTTTTAATATAAAATTCTTAAACAAGTTTTTTTTTGTATCACAAGCATATAAGTTATTTCCAACCGTTTTAGAAATAATTGCAAAATTAATTAAAATTGAAGTTTTATAATTAAAATTAAATATAAACGACTAGACTAAACTAGTAAATGTTAAAAATGTCTCTTATTTTTTCAGTCAACACGTTCTTAAAAAGATTTGTTTACATCCCTTAATATTACTGGTGAAAATCTAGCAAATTTGGTAATGGTTATGCCTAAGAACCATGGTAGGCTTTGAAATAAAATACGAATTTATTTGTTTGTTATACTTTAAGTTAAGTTAAGTTATTTAATTAATTTGATAATTTTTTTTACAAAAGAGTAAAATATTATACAGGGTTCATTTGAAAACGTAAGAAAAATGAATTTAAAAATGGGTTGTTTTTGAAACCTCTTTATGAACACCCTGTATAAAATAGATAAACACCATTAAATTTATAACATCTCTAGATCCCTTGCCATATATCTCACCTAATCCCATAATTTAAATAATAAATTTAGATTTTTTTTTTTGATTTTTCTTTCAGGACCGTAAAGCCAATTTTTTTAAAAGTTTTTTACTTATTACTCCTAAACTATTGAAGTAAAAGAAATTAAGTTTTGCACAAATATAAAGGACTTCAACGCGAACCTAAATATGCAATTAAATACTGGATGTTCAATTACAAGAAATATAACTTCTTGTTATCACACTTTTTGGGTCACCCTGTATGTGAAAAAATATTTTCCTGAAATAGACCCTATGATACAGTATATGTCTGCATATGAATGAAATTACTATCTTACTTCGTATTGAAGCTATAGAAGACTGACGCACTATTGCAGGACACTGTAGAAACTTCAATTAGTGCCAAATCTTTGTATTGTTTTTAAAATAAATATAAAATCGCTACAATACATTTAAAATAATTGGATTATTTTTTCCATTTTTACCAGGTACCTACTAGAAATCGATAGGTCAACATTTCTTTATTTTTTTTTTAATCTTAGGCCTAAGAAAATGAAAAAGAAAGGCATGGTTCACTTAGAAAGAAACTGCCTACATCCAATTTTTGTTTTATATGCTTATAATTCCATTTAATAACCTTTTTATGTAAAAATCCATTTTATTTTTATGTTTTACAAACAACGAAATCAACCCGTCCAATTGACGTCATGGAACGTGCCATAAAAATACGTGTTCAACTAATTCCATAAAAGTAGCTCAAACAACTTACCCCTAATATGCTTCGTTTTGATTAAATTGTCTGTTATAAACGTGCAATCGTGTCAGAATTCGCGATATGTATGGTTTTGAACAATTAATGGGATTTAGTTATATCTAAGACAAATATTTTAGTATAGAAGCATCGGGCCAGGGTGAGTGATTTTATAGTGAAGTATCAATATTATCGGTTTAATAAAGGGTATTAAGTAATTAAGAAGTATTATTTTTTAAAGTTACGAGTAATAATAAGTACGTAATAAACTGCAAGCTGCCTATTGGGAAACGTCGATTGGGTCGGTTTAGTAGTTTGTACAACAAGAGTGGATATGATGTCTATATCACACGAGGAAATAAATTGAGCACGACGCCGTAGGCGGAGTGCTCAAACTTCCGAGGGCAATATACAGTCCACTCGAGTTGAACAGTATATTTTTTCTACGACCTTATGCTAAAAAATGTAAAAAAAAAGTTTGTAGGTTGCCGGGCTGGAACTCACTACCATTGGTTCCATAGTCCAGCGTTCTAACGTCTGGACTATCGAAGCGTTTAGTTAATTATCGTAAAACCAACTGAATAATGATGCTACATTAAATTAATTTTCTATGCACATTCAGCAGGTTGCATTATTGATAAATCTATTATAAATGCGTTTAGATTTTATTATATTGAACAAATTAATTACAAAATGTACCATATGCATTTAAATTATATAATTTAGTGTCTTGAAAAAGAAGGCGGAGCCTCAGTAAAAATAATATACTGTGATTGGTCAGTACTTTTAAAAACAACATGTCAATTTGGCTTCTTGACTACTGTGATTGGTCAGTTTCATTACCTATCTAGGATTGATATGATATATTCCCGCACAGTTAACTGGAATAGCCTACTTTACTCGCCACTAAAGTGTAAAGGAAACATCAAATTTCCATGTGGGAGTAGAAAAAAATTAATGTAGGGACGTAGTAACCGGGTCAGGAGAGGTAGGATAGAGGTAAATAATTAAGTCTTCAATAATTTAGTTATACCGGGTGAAACAAGAATGTGCCCCCCCCCCATTTTTTTCGTAATTTTAATAGTAAATATTTAAAAATATGAAACGTTAATAAGTATGTAAATTGCCATTTTTCGACCAATTTAAACCTTCGAAACCACTCCCAGTTTAACCGGAAGTAAAATCAACTTTTAATTGAAAACCCCTTATTTTTATTTTATATTTAAATTCTATAAAAGATTCTCTTTTCAATGACATTTGTTTAAAAAATGGCCGCCTAGATCAATTTTCCTTTGTTTTTAACATGTCCACAGTTTTGGTAAAACAAGGTAAGTAGTAAAGAGTAGGCCATGGATACGTTAAAATGGCTCATTCTAACCTACCTAATGGTACAAAACTGACTTGTTTGAGAAAAATGTATCCGTTAGGAATTTTAGTTACAACGTGTTTTCTAAAAAAAAAACATTCCATTTTTAAAATGACGACCCATTTTTGTTCTAATATAATAATATTGTTTATTATTTAACGATGTAACAAAAGTTAAAATTATTCATTACGTAATAGTAGAAATTAACAAACATAAATGTAATTCTTCTAGACTCGAATAAGCCATAAGAATTTTAGTCAAGACCAGTCTAGTATGCGGTGGAAAACAAAAATATTATTTCTGCATTCATTAGACCAAAATGTCAAATGGTGTTAAGTAATTATTAGGTACGAAGACTGAAATGAATGAATTGTTTTCCATGGCATACTTGATATAACTTGGCTTATACGGGTCTAGAAATTACATTTATGATATTTTTTATTAATTTCCACTATTACCTAAAAATAACTATTAACTTATGATACACCATTAGAAAGGAAACTGAATGAACAATTTTATTATAATAAATCGAAGATGGGCTGCTATTTGAGAAATTACGTTTTTTTTTTTTTCAATCAGGTTGTAAATATAATAGTCCTAACGGACACATTTTTCTCAAGCAAGGTAATTTTATATCATAAAACCGATTGAAATAAACAATTTTAACGTTTTTATGGCCTACTCTTTACCACTTACCTTATTTTATTAAAGTTATGGACATTTTAGAAAACAAAGGAAAATTGATCTAAGCGGGTATTTTTAAAACAAATGATAAAGTGTGATATGGATGGAGAAAGCTATTAACCAACAATTCCTAAAGTATCTGGAAGGGCTTAACATTATCAGCGACCATCAATACGGTTTTCGTAAGTCCAGATCAACAGGTGACCTTCTGGCATATGTCACCCATCTTTGGAGCAACACCATCGAACCTCATGGAGAATCCCGGGCTGTTGCACTGGACATATCTAGGGCTTTTGATCGTGTTTGGCACGATGGGCTTCTAAGTAAATTGCGATCCTAGGGTATGCCTAATGGATTTTGTTTATGGTTAACCAGCTTCCTTAAGAACCGTTCTCTGCAAGTGGCGATTGACGGGTTTCTCTCAGACACCTTCACCATCAATGCCGGTGTTCCTCAAGGGTCCATATTATCGCCTACCCTCTTTTTACTGTATATTAACGACCTTCTAGTGAAAACCCAAAATACAATTTATAGCTTTGCTGATGACAGCACACTTGTCTCATCTTTTACCTTTACTCCCCAAACATCCGCTGCCGATGCACATCTTCGCAGGCAGCATGAAGTATTGCGCCTCAACAATGACCTGAAAGAAATTTTGGCTTTGGGTGACAGTAACCAAGTCGAATTTAACGCTAAGAAAACCCAGGCAGCAGTCTTCTCCAAAAAGGTTAACATTGCAGAATCGGATATAGTCATGGCAGGACACGCAATTCCCCTGGCACCAGCTATTAATTTGCTGGGGGTCAATCTGGGAGGTAATATGTCTTGGCATGATCACGTTGCCGCAATTGCCAAGGCAGCTGCACAGAAACTTGGTGTACTTTTCCGCACCAAAAGGTTGTACACACCTCATCAACTTTTGACACTCTACAAAGCCCAGATTTGACCATCATTAGAATAATGCTCTCATGTCTGGAGCTCTGCACCCAAGCACACCCTTCGGCTACTGGATTCCATTCAAAGGAGAGCCGTTCGTCTGATCGGCGACCCCGAGATGACCAAAATCCTCGATATCCTGGAGCATCGAAGACAGGTTGGTGATTTGGCTCTCTTTTACAGATATTTCCATGGCAGGTGTTGGACTGACATTGCCCACTTGATTCCACCTAGAGCAATGCAAAACAGAAATACACGGCGAACCACTGCCGCTCATCCATATGTTGTTCAGCTTAGTACTCCTCGAACTTCATTGTTCAAGAATTCTTTCATCTGGAGAACGTCATCTTTGTGGAATGATCTTCCTGAGGTCGTGTTTCCCAATGAATACAATCTTCAACGTTTCAAGACCAACGTTAATCGCTTTTTTCGCACTCGCACCGCTCCCAGAGCGCCTTAAAGGATTTATCCTACAGTGCAGGTGTTTTATCATAAAAAAAAATGGCATTGAGAAGATCATCTTTCATAGATTTCAAGCATTGAATAAAAATGGGGGATTTCCATTTAAAAGCTGACTTAACTTGCGGTTAAACCGGAAGTGGATTTGAAGGTTGAATTGGCCTAAAAATGGTAAATTACACATTATTAACTCCTCAAATTTTAAATCTTTTCTTTTAAAATTACGGAAATTTTTTTTCTTGTATCAGGTATAGTAGTGGCTTTTAAGGACGGAGTTAACTTTTTGTTACGGGGTGGATGGAATAACACACAACACATCACTATAGTGGTAAATAAATGACGTAATAAGCTTGTTTCCTTTAGGTCGTACATACATTTTATTTATTTTTTAATAATTTTAATCTATAATTATTGATAAATCAGTATTTTTAAAAGAACTTATTGACTTTAACAAATTATACAGATCAACCAAAACTAAAAAACTTAATTATATTAATTAAAATTGAGTTAAGAATATAAAAAAGTATTAATTAACAAACAGAAACAATATTTTAAAAGGTTATTTAAATGCTTAATAAAAAATAAAAATAAATAAATAATTATTAAAATATATTATGTAGTTATGTGCTAAATTAATTGTGTAACTACTACATACACAGATGTGCGAATACCTTTTGTCATACACCGTGTATGACTTAACCAGTTTTTGCTTCTACAACCCAAGCGCCCAGAAAATATTTGGAATGCCTAAGCATTCCTAATATTTTAAATTTTAAAATTTAATAAACACGTATTTAATAGGCTGTTGGCAGCGCATGGGGAGTAAATGTTTACATATTACCAAGTGGTATAAATAGAAAATTTTATATGCCATATGTTTTATTTATTTATGGTTTATTTATTTAGTTGACAGTAAAATTGAGCAACGGAAAAATATATTTCAACACGAAATATATCTAATAATAATAAACATAAACTATATTTGTTTTGTTGATTCATACCAATTTTAGGGATTTTGCTTTTTACATTATAAAGCAACATATTTTTTTACGGCATCGAGTCAATAAAGTCAATGTCTCTCAGTTTTTTAAATGCGAATACTTTTAGATCTTCACATAACCATTGACAAATTATAAGCACTTTTATTTTTTAAAGGTGACAGATCTGTTATTATAATCTACAATTTATAACTTAAAAGTGTGACCCAAAATTTGTCATTTTTAATGTAGCATTAAAATCTTTGAAGTTATGATTCACACTTCTAAATAGTAACTTGAGAATTACCTTTAAAACTCAATTGAATGCCAATTTTATACCTAGAGACAAATCGCTGCCTCAATAATGATGCAATAGATATCAAACCGCTACTTAAGGTTTAAAATGAAATTCAATAACAATAAGAGATAAATCATTGATTCTCGGGAAAATCTTTGTACATACCTCACCTCACATTTCATATTCAACAAACGTAAACTCTCCAAAGCCTGAAGGACGGGCAGAAGAATTATGGGCACTTACTTCTTTATATTTTCTCTGTTGCATGCCGAAATTAATGATTCTGAGGAATCATATCGGCAACAACAATCTCATCCTCATTTGTCATTTGTGTCATAAATATAATTGAAAATAAAAAAAGTTTTGCTTCATCGAACTTCATCCCTAGACGCGATTCGTCATATCATGACTCATCAGTAGGGCTAGAAGTCGACGTGTGAAGGGAAACGGTCTACTGTATACAGTCTCCAAAGTATCAAAGAAGTCAAGTTTTACGAGTAGCCCATCTAGTCAATGTTCGACAAAGTACCTGCACCTCTAAAAAAGCCTATAGTAATAAGCACAAATTGCCAGAGAAGATCACTTGCAAAGACATTCGTCACAATTCCAAGTGTTACCGCTAGGTACGCGATACCGTAGTCGTCGGTACAAAGCTCCGAAGCAATTTTAAAATGAAAAAGTTTTGTTTCCCTTCCTTCATCGAACTTCATCCCTAAACGCGTTTCGTCATATCATGACTCATCAGTAGGGCTAGAAGTCGACGAGTGAAGGGACTGTATACAGTCTTCAAAGTATCAAAGAAGTGAAGTTTTACGAGTAGCGATATCTAGTCAATGTTCGACAAAGTACCTGCACATTGACTAGATGTCGCTACTCGTAAAACTTCACTTCTTTGATAATTAAAAATGTTTAATTGTACCTTCAAAATCTTTTAGCAGGCAGAAAATAATTGTCGTAATAAGTTTTAGTAAACTACTGCTTAAACAAAATCATGAAAGTTTCTTCTAGCCAGTGGCGCAGCCAAGGGGAGAGCTGCAGAGTATTTTTGCAATAAAAACAAATGACAACCATCATTTTACTTTAATTATTTTAAAAGACAAAAATTAGAGTACAAATTTTAATTGATAAAACAGAAAAATTGCTTGTTTATTGAAGCTGTGTGATAATAATTTACAATAAAAAAATCGTCTCAAATCCAAAACCTAACATTTTTATTATAAACCGGGCACTTTAAGAAGCAATATGTCCAAACCTGAGCAGATGGAACAACTTTTCTCAGATTCGTATTCTACGCTCCAAAAATACACAAATTCTGGGACGATCATGTAGACTTTTTACAGAAAAAAAATTCCAAGCAAATCTTTCTATTAAGAAATCTTTACCGCGTAGCCTTAGAAAGTACATTCATAACATCATATTATGGACTATTTAATTCAACAATGGCTTATGTACTTTTCGTTTGAGGCCACTTCTCTTAGAGGGCCGTAAATTTTGCTCCACAGCGCATAGCTATTAGAGTTATTTCCTAGTCTTCACTGCTCTGGGTGAACCATTTTTCGATAGCCTGGAGGAACTAAGCGACTTACAACTTGGACGACTGAGCAGGTTTCTGAATAGTAGTGGCTGGTTTAAATGAGTTCACAATGGACCTAATAGGACTACGTAAGACTGTTTGGAGAACCAAATGTCTACCACTCTAACCTAACCTAAGCTACCTCATAGTCTAGTCGTCGACTGGTCGTCTTATTTTAAAAAAATATGCTATTTTAACAACAGCCGGTTTTTGCCAACTACTAAATTCTCGCTATTCGAATTTTCTAACGCTAATATTTCGGCAATCACTAACTCCTAAAACCTAAATTTCGGTTCACTAGAAAGAATGATGTTTGCCGCTGCATATGAAATACGATTTTGATAAAATGTTTGTTTAGTTTCAAGAAAATTTGGGTTTGAAATATAGTTTAGCGGGATTTTAGTGGCTAGTAAAACAAGCTACTATATTTCTTTAAATTACTGGCTGGATTCACGTCACAACTCGCAAGTACCATTGCGCCCAAAAAAAACTGGGACAGCAAAATTGTTGTTGTAGAGTAGCTCCTTGACTATAAGGAATATGTAAAATCTATAAAGGGGAGGTTATCATTGTTGTTATAATAGTTGTCATGGAAGTGAGAAGGTTTAACAACAATACTACATTTTTAGAAATACGAGGAAAAATGAAAATACGCTTAGTGTTTTAAAATGTAACAAAAATAAAACAAGATTTTTTAATACTATTATGTTCCTATAAATTTTAATTTCAATCATATTTAAACCTTGATATGATAACATGTTTTTTAATATTTGGTAGTTGCACCGTTATTATCGATTAAGACTTGTAAACGTCGTGGCATACTTAACACTAGGTTTCTCGTATACTCTTGCGTTATTGCATCCTATGCTTGCATTATCCTTTGGCTTAATTCATCCCGAGTTTTAGGCAGGAAGTTGTGTTTATACATAAAGTTGTCATCTCACCCAAAACGCTTTCAATTAGGTTGATATCCGGACTTTTCGAGGGCCACGGCAGAACACGAATTTGATTTTCTTCTAAATGATTTTGAACTATGCGGGCTATATGTATAGGAGCATTATCTTGTTGAAATATAAAATCTTCGCCATATACTGCATCGACAGATGGTATCATAACTTGGTTTAATATGTTGCAATATAATGGTGAATTGAGCCTCCCCTGCACTATTTGGAAAACTCCTGGGCCCCTTGCACTAATCCAGCCCTAAACGTTTATAGAAAAGCGTCCACTTTGATTAGTCTTATTTGTATATCTTTCATCGTATCTAGTACCAGAAGGCCCACATATAAATGCGGATTTTTCCATTATTGCATGATTGAAAGGTTTTTCATCGGAAAATATTACGGTTTCCCATATATTACCTTGGTTTATATATTCATAAGCAAATTCTACTCTTCTCTCTTTGTTTGCTTCGGTCAAAATATTTTATTGGCAACACAACAACTTTTTATATCTAAACTACGAACACGCTATATTAGCCGAACCAAGAAAATGTGTTTCTTCTTTAGCTTTTATTGCTGTTTCGAAGGGATGATCTTTTAGAAAATTAATTAATTATATCTTGTCCGTCATTCTAAATTTGGGGGCGACCAGAACCTGCTTTTCTTACAATACTTCCTATTCTGCAATTTTATGCTTAGCCAACAACACGGTATTTTTGCTAATCCCTGATTCATCTGCGATGTTTCTTATTTGATACCCATCTCTTAAGGTGGGTTCTACGGAACACGTGTGGTATCACAACGGACCTAATAGGACTACGTGAGACTGTTTGGTCTGAACCAAAGGTCTGCCACTCTTACCTTACCTAACCTAATAAACATACCTTGAAATAAAAAGATTTTCTTGTTAAAAATTTATTTAATTAAATGCAGATATACAATAAGGACACAGGCTTTAGATTTATTATGAATTTTCTTTCCCTAACTGCAATGTCCCAAATTTCTACAGCCCGTCAAGCAACAGATTTGTATTTCTTGCTCAAAATTCCTCTGACGTAAAAAGCAATGTATAAAATCTGACGTAATTGCAACAGGTGTGCTGTATATATCCGTTGAAATTAATACCACTTGGAACAATCCCTTTCGTAGAGAGAGAAATTTGTTGCCCACTCAGAGAAAATTACTGAGCTATTCTTTTTAGCATTTTATAACTGCTGCAGAAATAAACGGAACATTTTAAACAAAAGAGCTCCTAAATATTTTTATAACGCAAACTAGTTGCAGTTTTTTTAATAACTTGTTCCTAAATACGCTTGCAAATATAGCGGAACGAAGATAATGAATTAAACTCTAGTGATGGGTTTCCAACAAATTTTAAACAATAATAAACTAACAAGGCAACTTTGACTATGCCTTAATAACTGACATTGTTAGTTGCCTTATAAGTACCTACCTAAAACAAGAATGATAGTGAGAAAATCATTTCTGTCGATGTTATTTATATCAGTCAAAATAGTCGGTTACTTATTATTGTTTAAAATCTTTGTACAACTGGTCATACATTTTTTAAATCCAATAGCTAACTATTATTAATATAACACAAAAAATAGCTTCTAGGCAACAAAAGGGGTGCAAAATTCGATTTGTTTTAAATAATCAATGAACCAGAAAAATAAGTTGATTTTTTTTTAACTATTCATGCCCACCCCTTCTAAGACGGGTATTTATTAGACGATATCGTCCTCAATAAGAACTATTCATAATTTATTTTGTATGTTTGGCCAGAGGGAATTTATGACTAAAGTTGTTGGCTTAACATGATGTGCTATATTTATATACACGGATATTTATCAAAAATTGTGTAAATCCTATTCAACTGGTAAATATCGCCAGTCGTCTTCAGGTGAATACTAAATAAGTACAGTACCTACAGCTCTATTTATACTAGCTAGGTGCACTGGAGCATAACTGAGTTGGTTGCAGTCATGCTTTCAGTTAGTGAGCGGTATTATTACCACAGATTACATCTGTTTAATAAGAGTGTCCAGATATTTCTTATATCAAATGAGGGCTTACTAAAACAATTTGGGTTCTGATGTATGGCAGCAGTTTACATCTATGTCTCCAACCTTCAAACAGACAATGTAAAACTTTTATAGGTGCGTAGATATTTTGTTACATTGGACAAAGTCACATTGATCATCAAAAAAAAATCACTGTGATTCACAGACCGGGGAGGGTGTTATAAGGGGAAAAGGAACTCATTCACTACCACTGAACATTAAGATCTATTTTTCTTTTATCCGTACATCGACAACATATAGCGCTATCTGCCGGAATCAGAAAGAGATCTCTGAACAGTGACATCTAGCCGTAAATAGTTTAAAATGTTGGCGTCTGTAAATAATTTTTAAATTGAAAAATGTTTTGCCGGCTGGAGATTCCAGACTATTACTACTAACATAAATTGAATAAGTTATATGACTGAAGTTGGTGAGAGTATATCAGGTCCCTCGTAGCGCAATTGGCAGAGCGCTTGAGGTCTAATCGAGATATTCTTGGTTCGATTCCCAGCGGAGGCATAAAACTTTTTCAATTTTAATAGTGTCTGTACGCTGGCAAAAACATTTTTCAATTTAAAAATTATTTACAGACGCCAACATAATTACAAGATAAAAATTAAATTAAAAATTTTAACTTCGTAAAAATTCACCCAAGTTAGTTTTGCCTAGACAGAATAATATACAGGACCTTGGCGTTGCGCTTGATTCTAGTTTTTCTTTTGATCGTCATATTTTAGGTGTTTCAGTAAGGGCCATGAAGATCCTGGGATTTGTACAGCTTCTAAGTGTTGGACTCTCCATTGACACTTTTAAGAATCTTTATTGCTCCCTTGTTAGACCGATACTGGAGTATTGCTCGGTTATCTGGTCTCCTAATTACAGAATCTATATAAAGACTATTGAGAGAGTTCAACGCAAATTCCTGAGATCTGCGGCCTTCAGATTGGGTCTCTTTCGTGATGAATATACCTATGATGATATTTTAACTGTGTTGAGACTAGGAACTTTGGAGTCTAGGCGTATTGTTATTGATCTTTGTTTTTTACATAATATTATCAGTGGTCGTATTGACTGTCTTGTGATTCTGGGTCTTATAAACTTCAACATCGTGGAAAGGCGTAGTCGCCATACTCATACTTTTAGAATACCCTTCCACTCCACTAATTATGGGAAGAATGAATCAATGACCAGAATTGTCAGGCAGGCAAACGAACTATTGGAAGAGCATAATATATGCATTTTTGGCTGGTTTTAGGGGGATGATAAGGTCTAGAGTCTAGGGACCTGCACTGGGCTGTTATGTATTGTAAATATTTGTACAATTACTCTATCTACTATTTTAAGCATTTATGGTATACATTATTTTTATATATATATATTATGCATTTTTTTTATGTAAAATGTATATTATATCTTGTAAAGTGGATTTACCGTAAATAAATAAATAATAATAACTTTGGGGTGGCGCCGAAAATTTCAAATTCAAGTACAAATTCATGAAATATATGTAGTTCTGACTGCCCCTCCCCCTAGAAAATATCCTAGTTGCGCCCATAGAGCCCCCTTCCCCACCCGAACATATTTTCTGGTTAATAATTCAATGAGAAACATAATTTTTATAACCATGTTGTCAACTAGTGGGAAATCTCTAAAGAGAAAAGGGCAATTTTTACGCAAAGTGGTATATTCCTGGGATATTCTTTAATAACTTGTGGCTTATATCCGTTTAGGCCGTTTCGTTAACTGATATTTCTCAATTATCCAGTCACTTGAGTGTAAAGAAAACAACCAAATATCCATATAGAAGTGGGAAATTTTTCCTTTGCAATTTTTTTATGTTTTTTCAAATGAATCAAATCGTTTATGACAAACAAAATGTATTTATTAATTCCAGGCAACTGAACAGAACAACAAAAATATTTTATTTCTAATTATAGATATATTTAATAGAAATCTAACGCCTCTTTAATTTTATTTGATAGATTGGCAGGATTTAAATGTTTTGTCCACGACTATTGTATAATATGTTCATTATATATGTGTTTGATCAATAATAATACCCATTATTCACTAGTGAATGATGATGTATGATGAAAAATTCAAACATGCCATGAAATGTCAAGTCGAAGCGCTTTGTAATTTTAACTTGAAACGTCAAAATATAGTTCAACTTATCACATGTAAAGGTAAAAATTGTATTAAAAGAACTTATAAAATGATTAGAGATAGTGAAGATGAGATGTGCTATACCCCACATTAAGTTTATTACCAGTAAAATCGAAAACACTATGTGTCTGCTTATGATTCGTTTGTACAATGGAGGATTGATAAGAAAAGTTTTCACAGATCTTCAGCCATTATACTTGTAGACCCAGGCGGGGATATAACTGCATTGAAACAACACGGTGGATGGAAATCTATGGCGGTAGCAGAAGGATATATTGATGACTCAATGAAAAATAAAATGAAAATAGCTAAAAAAATATCAGACGCGATCCAGAAAAATCCTTTTGGTCAGTCGTATATACTCAATGAGGCAGTATCTACATCTACATCTACTACAACGAATAACCAAGATCTTAATGTAGAATTAAATTCAATTCCTACAATTAACTTGGCACATTGTGTGAATACAAATATTATTATCTTTTGCATTGAGTACACAGGGACGCCAAAGGTAATGGGTTCCCTGGGGCACAGGTAGACAATAAATGCCTTGAAAGCATAGTCTCGCTGTACTGGGGGTCGCTTACATGTTATGGCTTTCTGATGAGTTCTAATAAGAAAAAAAACAGCCTGTCATTGTCTACCTGTGCCCAGGGAACCCATTACCTTTGGCATCCCTGTGTACTCAATGCAAAAGATAGATGCACTACATTGTCCGCCTGCCGCTAAAAAACCTTCTTTTCTATTTAATTATTCGGACACTAAACTCTACTACTTTATTTTAAAAACACGGCATTGTATTACGGGTTGGCAGCGCACAGTGGGTATATACTGCAGCGCGAACTTATTTAAATCTACAAATCCGTAGAAAAATTGGGGGATGCGATAAATGTTGCCTATACTGGTGTGTTGGCCTAACGTATTTGGTTTATTGTTGCTTCGTCACGACTATCTTTTGGATTGAGTTGATTCCTATAGATGGCGTTACTGTGTTTTCATCGCGTTTTTATTTCTTAAATATGCCTTGAAAGCATAGTCTCGCTGTACTGGGGGTCGCTTACAGGTTATGGCTTTCTGATGAGTTCTAATAAGAACGAAACAGCCTGTCATTGTCTACCTGTGCCCCAGGGAACCCATTACCTTTGGCGTCCCTGTGTACTCAATGCAAAAAATGGATGCACTACTTTGTCCGCCTGCCGCTATAAAACCTTCTTTTCTACAAATATTATTATTAATATTCCTAAATAAATAAAAATGTTTAGTAATTCTGGCTACAATTATTATTGGATAGTCGGGGACATAGTATAGTATTCTACTCGCATTTAATGGCTTTTATTCACTTGGATTAAAATATATATAAAAAACTTTATCCACGTGAATAATAGCCACCATTATATGCTTGTTGTATAATATACTATTAATAATCGTTGGGTTTTTAAAACTTTTTAAATTTGGACTCTACAGATATTGGAGAATGTAAGAAAGTTGTTTTTATTAAAAAAAATTCTCGATATTTACACAGTAGGTATCTACAATGAATTTTAGTAATTTTTTTAGGGTTTTTATTGGCTTATATCTTTTTTCTGCATGAAAATTACTTCCTCACGTCCACATAGATACCACCTTTTCATTGGTGAAAAAAACTTCAATGGTTTGTTGAGTTTTTTGTAATTTACCCGTAACCCGTAATTTAACATGGGAAGTTTTAAGACGTTTGGATCCACTTACTACTACGTTTACAGTAATCGCTTTTGGGTATCTTTCTCCCACACCTTGCATTTATGTCATTTATTCAACAACGACCAAAGCCATCGAATTAATTTTAAAATATATTTATATTTTATGAGATAGCGATTTAATTTTTTTGTACATTTGAGTTTTGTGCTACCGTAATTTGGGGTTACATTGAACTATGGCATAATATTTAGCACTTTTACCACTACAATATTTTACAACTTTTTCCTCTAGTATTTTTTAAAGTCATATAAATTTTGTATATTGTGTAGACTTCTTTATCTACGCGCTTAAAATTTAAACGGTTTTACTGGAATTTAAAAAAATATACTCTTTTTTGTTTGTATAAAGTATTTCTTATTAGTAAGTATTTATAGTATGATTTCACGACTCCATATAAAATTAAGGAAAAACACGGTTCACTTGACTAGAAAGTGCTTTATTCCACGCGTGTGTTAAAAGCATGTCGGTGGGGCCCAGTTGAAAATACCAAAAAATAAAAAATAGTATAAAAATCGTGGTAAAAAATTATTTACAATGGTAAAAACCAACAAAGGCAATTTATCCAGTCACTAGATCATATAGGAAACAGACAATATCCATGTATGAGTAGAAAAAATAGAATATACATAGCTCGATGGACAACCTAACGTGTCGTCACAATGTGGGAGAGAGAACTATAGAAAGTAAGTGTTGGTGTATGATTTTGTGATGAAACAACAAAATTCATCGTTATATTTATCGATTTTGGAAACCAGACCTTTTCGTATTTCTAATAATTGTATTTCTTTAGTATGCGAAATATTACAAAAATAATTTTCATTGTTTTTGTTTTGAAGAAAAAGGCAATGTTATTTCCACAAGTAAAAATACAATTCAGAAACAAATGTTGAATCGGTGTGTGTGTGTGTGTGTGTGAATGTGCACCACTTTTAAATTGAAGGGAAATAAAAATGTGTTATTTGATGCATCACTTCTGCTAAATTATATTGTTGTCCTTGTTTGCTCCTTGTTAATATTAGTAAGAGTTTAAAGACTGCCCGCACCGGAACCATAAAAATGATAAAAAGAAATTTCCTGTTTATTTTCCTTTCTGCTCTTATTTAGAACTATGTAAAATGTAAGATAACTCGGCAATATTTGCGATGGCCGAAACACGACTCACTCCGATAGAAGTAGGAAGAACTTTATGGCAAGCACCTTTCTGGCTCTTTTAAAGCAGATTTTGCGTATTTATGTTTTACTTTAACAATTTAAGGTTTCGGTGGTTTACGTCAAGTTTTTTGCTTTGGATAATAATATGTCAAATATTTTTATCTACTTTCATTTAGTAATATGAATTTTACAGTTCTGTAAATCGTTTTGTAAGGGCAATAGATGCATTTACAGCACTTGTGCTGTAATGGAAAAAAAACGGTTTTATTAAAATTTTGATGTTAAATAAAACCACACTTTTTAGAAGAATGATTTATTTTCTTGACTGAAATCATAGTTCTCAACATTGAGTAGTGAGTCCATAGTGTAGATGGTTTCTGGGAGCGTTGCTTTACGGAAAAATAACCCAAAAGGATTTTCTCAGACACCTCCTTTATTTTGTTAGCTTTGCACCAATCTTCAAACTGCTGATACTCCAACTAATACCGCGCCTTGGATTTTGTCGGAACTAAACTTGAGATCGTTTCGTTTGCCCCTGCTTCTATATCAGAGGGTAAACTTCCATCAGAATCGCTCATTTTGAAAAACGCTTTTTATATTTTTGAATTTGTTTGACAAAGTTTCGACAGTAACCATGCGAAACAGTAACTATGCGAAAGGTAACATAAAAAATTTGATTAGTAAACTTAATAGCAGGTGTATTTTTACAGGTGCATTTTTATTTTTAAAAATGCCTTTTGCCAAATATTTTTATTCATAGATGAAAGTAGATAAAATTTTGTACAATATTCTTGTTGTAAATTCATATTACTACACTCGATGTTTTATTAAACTCGGCTGACGCCTCGTTTGACAACTTTAACATATCGTGTTGTAATATGAATCTTTACAACAATTATATCGTAAATAACTATTAATTCATAACTTAATCCAAAAATATAAATTATAAAAATATAACCATACATTTTTTTCTTCTACAATTTTTCTGCTGGTTTTAACCGCAAGACGATATGTTTTTAGTTCCTATACTATAACTTTTTCCGGATCCTCAAATGTCAAATGACACTTTGACAGAAAAGAATATTTAACAAAGTTATTAAAAGAAAATAAATTGGGAACCACGCGCATTGAACATAGTTTGGACATTCAATTAAAACTTAATTATAGACCACGTAAAGTGTTAGTTGCCAAATATAAGAACATTTTAAAGTATTTTAACAAAGAGATAAAAGCGGTTAGTCAATTTGAAAATGGTTCATGCAATGAACAACCTAATTACTACTATAAACAAATAAAATAATTATTGTATTAAATTTAAATGCAAAGTGTGCCATCACAAAAATAATTAAATGTAGGTTTCCAAATGTACAGAAATATGTGGTCATATACAAAATTATCCAATCCGCAAAATAATTAAAATATATTTTAAAATAACATTTTGATTAATTGATAGTATTTTATAATAAACCTCAACCCAGCAATTATAACATGCAAAATTTTGTATAAGGTTTATTAACAATTTACACACACACACACAATTTTGTTAATTCGATGTAGTAAAAATACATACGTCATGTACGAATTTAATTTATTTTTCACATTCGGAATCTCTTGAAAACTACTTAAAAATTAGTGATTTCGTTTTTTTAAAATACTAGGAAATAGCTAATTAGCCGATTGGGTCCGACAGCAATAAATCTAGGTATATTAAAACAAAAGTAGATTTTAGAAGAAGAATTTCCATTCATTTCGTCAGATCCATCCCCAGAAGCGTTTCGCCATATCATGAGGGAAAAATAAAATAAAATAAAAATATTTATCGCGGTACATAACGCGTAATTCTAAAGATAAATTTGTTTTGGAAGCGCTGATTTCGCCCAGTATTATTTTGCCGAACACAGTGAACCATTGGGATGTTCGGTACGATCAAGTACGGCAAAGCTATTCTAACTTAATTGACTTACTTTTGGGGATTTAAACCGATATTGGACTTCATACAACGAACCAACTTGTTATTTTTCTCAGCATGACTTAGGTATTAAACGAATAATTTGTATTATTATTATTATTATTATTCTTCTTCTTCTTCTTCTCAGCCTGTATTTATCCACTCCTGGATGTAGGCCTCTTCCATAACCTTCCATGCTCTTCTGTCCCCTGCAGTCTGGATCCAGTTTCTCCCCGGGTCTACCGATGCTCCGTTTTGTCTCCCTCGGGCGCCAAGTCAAGACCTGTGGTCATCCTGCCTTGCTATATGGCCAGCCCATCTCCATTTCAGCTGTGCCACAAGTCTTAGTACATCTGTCACTTTAGTTCTTCTGCGAATTTCCTCGTTGCGGATTTTGTCCCTTAAAGTGATTCCGAGCATAGCCCTTTCCATTGCTCGCTGGGTGGTCTGCAGTTTATTGGCAGATTTGCGAGTGATTGACATTGTCTCTAGTCCGTATGTGAGCACCGGTATCACGCATGACTCAAACACTTTTCTTTTTAAATTTATAGGTAATTCGCAGGATTTAAGGATATATCCTAGTTTTTCAAAAGCCGCCCAGGAGAGACCTATTCTTCTTGAGATTTCGGAATATTGGTTTTCTTTCCCAAGTTGAATTTTGTGGCCTAAGTAAATATATTCAGAGACCGTTTCTAGAGGTTGGTCGTTAACAGTTACCTGGATGTCTTCTGTACTCATGAGCTTCGTTTTTGTTAGGTTCATTTCAAGTCCAATTTCCATTGATGCTAGATGAAGTTCCTCAAGCATGCTCTTAAGCTCTTCACCTGTGTTGGCAATAATCACAACATCGTCTGCAAAACGCAAGTGGTTTAAACGTATTCCATCGATATTAATCCCGTTTTCATGCCAGTTTAGTTTTTTGAAGACATCCTCTAAGGCAAGAGTAAACAGTTTTGGCGATATGGTGTCCCCTTGTCTTACTCCTCTCTTGATCGGAATCGTGCCGGTTTTTAAATCATCGTCTATTTTTATATGAAGGGAGGCGTTATTATATATGTTTTTAATAAGGCATGAGTATCTGGAGTCGATCCTTGCGTTGTCTAGGGATTCCAGGATTGCCCAAGTTTCAACGGAGTCGAAAGCCTTCCGGTAGTCTACGAAGGCCAAATGGAGTGGTATATTATACTCTGTAGCTTTTTTAATGAGAGTGCGAAGTGTCTGTAGGTGGTCGATCGTGCTAAACCCCTTTCGAAATCCCGCTTGTTCGACTGGTTGGTATGAGTCCATCTTGTTGGTCAATCGGTTCGTTATTATTTTGGTGAACAATTTGTATAAGTGTGATAGCAAGCTGATAGGCCGATAATTATCTATGTTGTTCCTGTCTCCCTTCTTGTACAAAAGGATAACTTCTGCATTTTGCCACGTGGTTGGAATTTTCCCTTCTGTTAAACATTTATTTAGTAATATTCTTACATTTTCTAACAGCTTCTCACCCCCCATTTTAATCATTTTGCTCGTGATTTGATCCTCACCTGGGCTCTTTCTGTTTTTCATTTGATGTAGTGCTGTCTCTAGTTCCGCGGTATTTATTTCAGGGATTTCTTCGGAACCTACGTTTTGAATTATTTTTCTCCGATACTGTCGATCCTGTGCTTTAGAACTGTACAGATTTTCATAGTAGTCTTGAATAGTCGTTGCTATTTCATTACGATTGCTAACTATAATACCCTCTTTGTTTTTTATTTGTGTCATTTTTGTCTTTCCGTTTGATAGTTTAGATCTCAGGACTTTCATACTTTTATTATCTTCGATTGTATCCTTAACAAGCTTTGTATTATGGTCTCTTAAGTCTTTACGGATGTTCCCATTTATTTCTCTGTTTAGTGTCTTGTAGCCTTCGTTTTCTCGGTCCATTCCTCTTCTTGATTTTATTAGGTTCTTTGTGTGTAGGTTGATTCTGCTCCGGTTTTCCGTTTGTTTAAAGCATATGCTTCTCGTTGCGATTTGAATACTGTTGGAGATCTTGTTGCAGTGTTCGTCTATTCCTAGTGTGGGTATTGATGGTTCATCCAGTTTAGAATGTAAAATACGTTGAAAAGTAGCTTTGTTATGACTTAAAGCCTCGACGGTTGGGTGTTTCCGTTGTTGTATTAATTTCTTCCTCTCGGATCTTGTATTTATCTTTATTGTTGCTCGAACTATACGGTGGTCACTGCCAGTGTCGAATAATAATAATAATAATAATAATAAACAATTTATTACTAACCAGAAGTGTACACTGTAAATGCAAATACTTCGTAACAAGAAATATGGTTAATAAAAGGCCTTTATTTGCAGACATCTGGTATTATAAAATAATACCAGATACTGGTTAAGCCTTAACTTAAATATCACCTAATATAACTTAAATACTTTAAATTAAAATATTAGATTCATAGCAATTTAAATAATACATAACATATATACAATTAATATAATGAAAAATTGGCAAAATAACAAAATATTAGTTAATTAAAGAAAAACCCCTTCAGTGCAAAATCTTACTGACTCAATAGCAAACGGTTCTTATATTTATTTTTAAATACATTAGCCGAACTGTCAACATCACTGGCATCCAAAGAATTGACGCAAGAAGCAAAATTATACACAAAGGATCTCTTAAACGCCTCCTTTCTGTGCCGAGGAATAATAACGATATTATTCCTTCGTAGATTTAAATTGTGAATATCATTTCTAAAAATAATCTTGCGGAATAGATACGAAGGAGATTTAGTTTTCAATATTTTGAGGCAAAAAGAAGCAAAGTGTAGCCTTCGCCGGTTGTGCATGTTAAGCCATCCCGCGTCACGCAGAAAACGAGAGACTCTTTGTCTCCGATTTACACCATAGACAAGCCGCAAACACGAATTCTGCACCCTCTGGATTCTGCGCGAATCGGCACTATCAATACAGTGCCCATAGACCACATCACAATGATTGAAGTGAGACAAGACAAGACTATCACAAAGAAGTTTTTTAATTTCCGTGGTAAGATAGTGTCGATGGTTATAAATAAGTTTAAGGGTACAAAATGCCCCCTTGACTTTAGACTTTACATGCTGCCTAAAACGAAGGTCAGAATCCACCATCAATCCCAAGCTTTTGGATACATTTTTGAAAGGTATAGTTACATTATCGATGGTGATATTCAGGAGCTCCTGTGCGTGATTTCTCATTATTTCGTTGCCAAATAAAGTGATACTTGATTTAGATGGATTAATTTTAAGCTGATGATCCTTAGACATTTTAATTATACTTTGTAGATCAGAGTTGATATTGGTGTTAACAGCGTCAAGGTCCGAATTATCAAATGAGCAGTATAATTGCGTATCATCAGCGTATAGATGATGGCTACAGTAATTAAGGGCGTCCGGAAATTTTAATGTGTAGATAGTGTAAAGTAACGGCCCCAAAATACTGCCCTGTGGAACGCCGGTGCGCACATAAAGTGATTTCGAAAGAGCTCCCTCTACAACTACTCTTTGAGTTCTATCAGTTAGAAATGATCTAATTAGGTTAATAGCCGATTTTCCAAAACCAATGTAGTGCAAAATGGAAAGTAAAATTGAATGATTAAGCATATCAAATGCCTTTGTAAAGTCCAAAAGTATAAGAGCACTCACTCTACCACTATCATGCGCCTGAAGAATATCATCGACAACATCCGACATAGCAGTATCACAGCCATAGCCCGGACGAAACCCAGACTGTTTAGGGGGTAGGATATTAAATCTGTCAAGAAAAGGACGCACTTGTAAGTCCAATACCTTTTCCAATATTTTAGAAAAGGTAGGCAAAATACTGATTGATCTTAAATGTGAAAATTCAGTTGGTTGATTAACCTTGGGAAGAGGCAAGACATGGGCATTCTTCCAACAAACTGGAAAATAAGATGTCTCTATACATTTATTAATTACATGGGTTATGTAGGGGATAATATGTAGACAGCACAGCTGTATTAGTGTTACATTCAAATTGTCACTTCCAAATGCTTTTGTTTTAATATTTAACAGTATTTTCACGATATCATTATCAGTAACCTCAGAAAACTGCAACCGATCAAGAACACCAGGCTTAACATTATTCTGATAAAAGTTTAACAAATCTGGGCTAGGCGAAGTGTCATTCGGTACAGAATTAACAAAAAAATCATTTATGTTATTAGAATCAGAGAGGTGTACAGGAATGCTATTACTATTGTGTTTAGCGATACTCAACTTTTTTAATTCAGACCATCTTTGCTTGATTGAGGAGTTCAGGAAAGTTTGCCTTAAGTATGCTTTCTTCTCAGCTCTGACTGCTGCCGTTGTATAATTTCTAAGCTGTTTGTAATAGGAGTAATGTTCAGGCTGCCTAGTATTTTTAAACCTCTTTAAAGCACGGTTCCTTAGAGTTTGTAAAAGTTTTACATTATCGGTCATCCAAGGTGAATACTTATAATTTCTTTTCCTGCAAGTTTTAATCGGAGCATGTCTGTCAAATAGGTTAACAATCGATGAACTTAAAAAATTTACTTTTTCTTCAATGGTCGGTATATAAAAAACATTTTGCCAAGGCCATGATTGAAGATTAGCCTCAAATAATTCATAATTTATATTTTGTAAAGCCCTATATTTAAAAGAGGTCGTTGGTGGTTGAATGATGGTAAAAGCAATTTTTACAAATATCGGAAAATAATCGGACAGCTGATTACTGGCCACTCCAGAACTCAAAACATCATCATGCATATTGCAAAACAAAAGGTCTATCAAGGAATACGACCCGTTACACATCCGCGTAGGCTCTTGTATATATTGCTTTAAGCCAAAGATATCAGCTACATCTTCAAGTTTATTGGCATTTTTATTAGCAGTTAAAAAATTAATGTTGAAATCTTCATAACATATAATGTCATCATAGTCAGTATAAAAATTCGACAATGTATCCTCAAAATATTGAAAAAAATCCTCCATGTTCGCCCCAGGAGGCCTATAAATGACACCCACCAAAATATTCCTTGTATTTATTGTAATTTTTATCCACATAAACTCAACATAATCAAAACAATCCGAACTAACCAGATGGTATTTAACAGATTTTTTAATGTAACATCCTACACCTCCCCCCCTTCGGCCTACCCGGTCCTGACGAATAAAGCTATACCCATTCACAGACACAGCATCTCCATCAAAGCCAGGATGCAGCCATGTCTCAGTAACCGCAGCCACGTCATGATTAAGTTCAATAATATATTCTCTGAAGTCAGTAAAATTTGCCAATAAAGATCTCACATTTACATGACATAATGAAAAAGACATATTTTTATAAATGAAGGAAAACTACCTATGTAAACCAAATTTTATGAAAAATAAAAAATCTACAAATACAAAGATAAAAATAATATATTATTTATTTTAATACTTAGAGCAGCCCATTAACTTTTTAAAAAAAAATATATAATAATATAGTAAGGGCACACAACCAAAATAAACCAATTCACCCGAAACAACAAAACAATAACAAAATTTTCTATTATTAATATTAAACACAATACCAAAAAAATGTTTAGGTCATATTATTTTTTATTAATTCGAGCAGATGACCTTAGAAGTCCTGAGTTTATGGTTGAGGGCGACGCGTTCGATGTGGCGCTGCCTAGGCGTCCCCTCCTTCCATCTTGGATTGGAGTCGGGGGTACCACTATTTTATCAGATGTAGGCCTCGTAGTCGTAGGAACAGCACGGTTGTCAGTATTTCTATGCTGTATTGGTGAATTAGTCGCGATGATAGGATGCGCAAAATCGATGGCAGCTGTTGCACCATCAGTCAAGGCCTTCTCAGAATCAAAACTGTCTGCAATTGAAGGTGTATTCGGAGCGCTGGTTGACTTACTATTTTCAATTGACGTAGCGTGAGTTAATATATTATGGGGTTTATCTACGTGTTGATCAACTTTATTCATTAATTGCTTATAATCAAAGACTTCATCTCCCACATACAACTTAAAGTTCTTAATATAGGCAACCAACTTTTTCTGTTTAGCCTGTCGGAGGTTGGATACTAAAACCTTATTTATTTCTTGATCTCTTCGGGTTAAATCGTGGGAAATCGATATATTTTTATTTTTGAGTTTATATGCGTTACTTAAAACAACCTGCTTGGAGAAATGATTCGTAAATTCTATAATTAAAGGCCTATTCGAGCCTTGCGGGTTTCCTTTAAAATATATATCAGCGATCACATCATTTTTAATATCAATTCCCAGCAAGGATTTCAACTGTAATGTTGCCCAATCGGCTAAAGCTTCAGCCTTAAGAGTGCAGTCTGGTAGTCCAAAAATAACCACATTATTCTTTTTAATCTTTCTTTCGAGAAAATTAACCCTCTCGGATAGTTGACAATTTTCCGTCTCAAGTCTTTCTACAGTAGTAGTTAAATTTGTAAGTTGAGATAAAAAATCAGACTTTAGATCTTCGAGCTCACCCTTAAGATATCTGGTATTTTCCGCAAAGAGCTTTTTTATTTCCTCAAGCTGTGCATTGTTGGATAAATCTAAATCCATCATGGCATGGTAGATAAGATTGAGAAAAGGAAAAGAAAATAGAGACTCTTGTCTACTCAGTTCAACAAGAATTTTTATCAAAAAATACCAGGATTTTCTCGCCACTCAACGTGGCAACACAGCCTGTCAATCCTGCCGCCAAATGTGTTTATGATGACCAAAATCCGAATTTAGTAAGTAAATTTGATGGCAAAAACTTGTGCATTTACTTACAGTTGGACCTGGACTTGCACATCTTCGACTAAGAAAGAATTTTCTAATTTATATCCAATATCTGGCACATAAAATATTCAAATGGTAGCACAATCAAAACAAACCAACTGTCAGTGTTGCCATATCAACTCACGACCGATGATGAATCGGTTTAGAACTGTGACATTTTGGCATATATCCTTCCTGTTCGTCAAGATATAGTCAATTTCGTTTTTAGTTGTACCGCTTGGACTTCCCCACGTCCATCTTCTTTGTAAAGGTTTTTGAAAAAAGGAATTCATGCAATATAGATTTTCGTTTCTACAGTAGTTTGTTAGTCTTTCTCCTCGGTCGTTCTTCAACATCGGAGGTACTGGTTGGGGCGTATACCTGGATATTATATATTATTATTATTATTATTATTATTATTATTTTTTTTTTTTTTCTCAATGTTAGTTTCCACAGCTTTTTGTTGGTGTTGCTGGTATTATTTACAGGACAGAGAAGAAATTCATCTTAACCTGTACTGTTTAGAAACTTCCGTACTATATGGCATGTTTGGAGGGTGACGCTTTTCTGAATTAGTTGGTATAAATAACCTGATAGACCCAGTTTTTCCAAGTTGGGCTTGAAATTTTTCGTCATAGCTCCCTCCACCGATATTATGATCGGAATTATGTCTATTTTATCTAGCTTCCATATATTTTTTATCTCTATAGCAAAATTCGAGTACTTGGTCTTCTTCTCCGATTCGGTTTTAGAGAGGTTGTGTGTAAGTGGGCAACCTATATCGATTATGAAAGCTTTCTTGGTGGTTTTTTCGATGAGAAGAATATCCGGACGGTGGTGGTCTACTGTTCTATCCGTTATTATTGGCCTGTCCCAGTATAAGAGATATTCAGGGGATTCAAGGACTGGCTCGGGTGAGTATTGGTAGTATGGTGGGAGGTTTTTCCTTAGCCCTAGTTTATGGGCCAGTTCCTTGTGGATGATCTTTGCCACCTGTTTATGTCTCCCCAGTTAAGCATTGGGGGCCATAGCACTACAACCCGCCGTGATATGTTCTATCGTTTCTCCGGGGCAATTGCATTTTCTGCACACATCTTCCACATTTCTTTTCAAGATGACCTTTTCATAGTTTCGAGTTCGAATGACACGGACTTGGATAGAGATTATAAAACCTTCTGTTCCAGCGTGGAGCTGCCTTTTCTCTAACCAATTGACATTTCTCTATCTATTAGTGGATTTTGGAGTGCAGTAGGGTATTTGCCGTGTAGAGCTTTCTCTTGCTAAGTTACAAGCTGTTGACTTGGCGGCGCGCGGATGATGTTAGGTAATCCGTTTTGCTTTAAGTTAAGGGCTGTATATCCAGCATCGGCTGCTACCACTTTTTTAAGAATTTCCCCATTCGATTCTTGGAAGTATTTTCTCATAGAGGTCTCTTGCTACTTGCACAAATTATATATATTAATGAGACCTCTTCCTCCCTCCTTTCGTTTTAGGTAGATTCTTTCAAGTGCAGAGCATGGGTGGGTATCTGAATTTTGTTAGCAGCCTTATTATTATTATTATTATTATTATTATTATTATTATTATTATTATTATTATTATTATTATTATTAATATTATTATTATTATATATTATATCCTAACCTGTACTGTTTAGAGACTTCCGTACTATATGGCAAGTTTGGAGGATGACGCTTTTCTGTATTTGTTTGTATAAATAACCTGAAAGGTCAGTTTTCCCAAGTTGGGCATGACATTTTTCATTATAGCTCCCTCCACTGATATTAGGATCGAAATGATGTTGATGTCTATTTTTTCGAGCTTCCATATTTTTTTAATCTCTATCGCCAAATTGGAGTAATTGTTTTTCTTTTTCGATTTGGTTTTATTTATTTATTTATTTATTGGTGCCCAATAGGGATACAAACAGGTAAATATACACACTGGAGTATCCACATAATAAATTTAACATGATAAATCGATTTAAGTTTCTACATAAATGTAACAAAACAATACTAAAATAAGAGTAGAACTAAATAATTTACATTAACTAGTATTCCGCACTAGATCATTAATAACAAAATTACTCATATAAAATTAACCCTCCGTCATTAAAGAATTTTTGGAAAAAATAAAAATTAATCCCCAATCACCTTTAATAAATAAATCTTTTAAAATGTTCTTCATTTGTCGCAGGGACATTGAGAAAAAGTCAACATTAACCGATACATTGCTATTTCTCACAATCCTACATAATGGCGAGTGTTAAGTCGAATAAGTGTATCTAAATGGTATGAAAAATAGTTCAGTTATCCTTAGAGACCTCTGGGGGACATTAATATGGACTTGTTCAAGAATATCTGAACTACTTTGTACTATAAATTATTAAAAAGTTTATATAAACTTTCATCATCATTCCATATTAATGTCCCCCAGAGGTCTCTAAGGACAACTGAACTATTTTTCATACCATTTAGATACACTTGTTCGGCTCAACACTCGCCATTATGTAGTTTTAGAGAGGTTGTGTGTGAGTGGACAACCTATATCGATTGTAAAACCTTTTTTGGTATTCTTTTTGATAAGAAATATATCTGGTCGGTTGTGGTCTACTGCTCTATCCCGTTATTATTGGCTTGTCCCAGTATAAAAGATTGTCCCAATATAAGAGATTAAAAGATATTAAAAACTGGCTTGGGTGAGTAGATATTGATAGTATGGTGAGAGGTTTTCTTTAGGCCTAGTTTATGGGCTAATTCGTTGTGGATAATCTTGGCTACCTGATTATGCCCTTCCAGGTCAGCGTTGGGTGCCATAGCACCACAACCCGCCGTAATATGTTCTATTGTTTCTCCGGGGCAATTGCATTTTCTGAACTGATTTTCCACATTTATTTTCAAGATGACCTTTGCATAGCTACGAGGTCGAATAAGACGGTATTGAATAAAAATTATTATTATTGTTTTTGTTTATAATATTATAAATACTTAAATAGTTTCATTCAATTTGTTTATCATACCACAACAATGAAATTTTACTGAATGGAAAATTGGAATAAAAAATTCATATCTTTCCCATCATCATCGATAAATTTAAACATCACTATCTATAAACACACACTTTCAAACAAACCTCACTCTTCAATTCATACTATTTTTACTTTGTTTCTCATGGAACTTGTAACGAATTTTTGGATTTAACTTTATTTTTGGAAATACATATATAGTAATTCATAATAATATTAAAATTTGACTTTCTTTGGGAATAATTTTCTCTCAAAAAACTATTAAATGTATAACCAGACAAATAACGTTTAAACCTATAGCAATCCAATGATACCAAGTTTATATGACAATTAAACGTCTACAACTATTTTGGAAATATTTATCTTGCCGTTCGTTAATAGTACAGAGGTCAAATACAAAAATTATTTCAGTATTTCTTAATAAACAAACATAAATATCTTATAATAAATTCGATATTATCTATTAAAGGCTTTGAGTAAGTGATAAATGTAAATTGCAAATGGAAACTCCCCAAAAGCCATGAAAGACTATTGAAAATAATTTTTAAATTCTAGATACTTACTACGGATTTGAAGGTTTTCTACGAAAGTGCTCAAAGTGAAACTTTTCAAAAATCTCTTAGGTTAACAAGGTTTATATGTATTTTAGTAACTAAAGACTATATTATTATGCAATATAACAAGTCGTTGCAAATCTTAGTTTATTTTCTTTTACCCACATTTTTTTGTAGTTCCCGATATTTTAGCTAAAAGAAAAAAAAATATTTTATAAGTACTTAAGTTCAATATTTGATAAAATGTCAACTAACAATAGGTGCAGGTTTCCAACAAACAAAAAACTACAAACACTGTAAAATGTCGTATCGTTTTTTGACCAACCCGTAAAAAGATGTAAAAACACTTTTAAAATGAGCATCCCTGATTCTATCCTATTGTCAGCAAGTACTGCAAATTTGAGTTTATTAAAAACGAAATCTAGTCATGCAAAAATATGAGAAACAATATACGCAACGGCGGCGCTAACAAGGACCAGGGTGGGCCCCGCGGCCCACCCTGAATCTAGTTGTGCCCACCCAATTGTGTTTAGGGAACTAATTTACGTATTATATACTTACGTACCTTTTTTTTAGATCGGAGAGAAGTTTTTGGGAAAGGCTATATATTTTTTTTAGAAGTCACCTTTGATTGGGAGAAAAATTTTGGGAAGGAAATACGTTTTTTTAAAGTCACTTTTGATCGGGGGAAGTATGGCTGATTCATGCCCATTCTAAAAATATCGGACCCGCTTGTGCTCAGTCATTATAATTTTTCTGGCGCCGCTACTGAATATAAGCATTTTAAAAAGTGGTGCCATGACAAAAAAGGAACAATAGGCTTAAGTGGATCCCAACAATATTTCTAAATTATTCTTCAAAGGTACCTACTCCATGCGAAATTATATTATCTATGTATGTATAGATTAAAACATTGCGTTCTCTTGAACCGAATCATGTCCATGTTTAGTTACAGATTTTCAAAAACATTTTAAATTAGGACCCTACAGATATTAAAGGATGTGAGAAAATTATTTTTATTTAAAAAATAATTAAGTAAGTTTTGTGTGATTCATTTTTAAAAAACCGCAGTTTAACATGGGGAATTTTTGCGCGTTCGGATCTATTTAAGGAAAATGCGTTTCAGGCGTATTTGATACACCATGTTAAACAGAATGCTTAAAGTGAAGAGAAACTTAATTTATAATTTAAGCATAACTTATAATAATAATAATAATAATAATAAGGTTTTTTATTTAGCACCTGGCTAGTAAATACAACTAAGTATATACAAATATATAATACTACTATTAGTTACAATCTTATTTAGTCTGTAAATATTTCGAAACATTTTTACTAAAGGTGACCAGACTATTTTCACTCTTTAATGCACCCGGTAGGGCATTATAGAGACAAACACCCTCATAGAACAACGATTTTTGTAAACTTGCTGACTTTGCATACTGAATATTGTAGTTATGTCTTGATCGAATGTTATATTCAAAAAAGTTGGATCTTTTTTCAAGAAAATCCTTCAAATAGGCAGGAAGTTGACCATGTTCAATTTTATATATTAAAATAATGTTTGCCTTTTTAATGCCCTGTTCAACAGACAACCAATTTAAGGTGCTCAGCATTGCTTTAATTGGGGTATATTTATTACAATTAAGAATTAAACGCATTACTTTATTTTGTTGTACTTGTAACCTGTATATATTTTCTTGAGTACATGATATTAATAGTGAAGAACAGTAATTAAAGTGTGGTTGAATAATTGTATTATAAACTAGTGTTTTGGCCCATTGAGACAGACAGTTTGAGACGCGACAAAAAAATCCAATTTTCTTACCTAGTTTTTTACAAAGATAGTCTATGTGATTTGAAAACGTTAGCTGAGGATCTAAAAAAATACCTAGATATTTTATTTCTGACACAAAGTTAATTACACTCTTATTAATTTTAACTGTTAATTCTAAGTCTAAATATTTTTTACAATTCGCTTTTGAACCTATTACCATGCATTTTGTTTTTAAAGCATTTAATTTCAATTTATTTTGACAAAGCCAATCATATAATATTTCAAGTTCCGCATTTAAAATATTAGTTATTTCTTCAAAATTGGTACCTGCTACACATATAAGGGTGTCATCTGCAAACAAATTAACAAATGACTTTTTTAAAACTTTGGCAATATCATTCACATAAATTACAAACAAGAGAGGACCCAAAACACTTCCTTGGGGTACACCCCACCTACTTTCCCTATCATGTGAAAATTTGTAATCCACTTTTGTTTTTTGGTACCTATTAGCTAAGTAATCATTGATCCAGTCCAACGCATTACCATTTATACGATATAAGGATAATTTTTTTATGAGAATCGCACGATCAATAGTTTCGAATGCCCGTTGTAAGTCTACAAAAACACTAAGTACGACCTTATCATTATTTATGAACTTTCTCCATTTTGCACATACATATTGTAATGCCGATTCACAGGAATGTTGACTTCTAAATCCGGATTGTCCAACAAATAATAACTGGTTAATCTCAAAATAATGTCTTAATTGTTGGCAAACTATTGTCTCGATGATTTTGTCTACAACTGGCAGTAGGTTAATCGGTCTGAATTCAGCGAGAACCTTTGGTTTATACACTTTTGGTATGGGAATAATAACACTTGTTTTTAGGTCACTAGGTATTTTTCCAGTACGTAACGATGTATTTATTAAATATAAAAGAGGATAGCCTATTACACAAAACAAGTCCTTTAATAATTTAATGCTCAAAAGTTCGTCACTGGTGCTTTTGTTTTTAAATTTGAACACAACTTTTTTTAACTCTCCAAGATTTACCGTTTTAAATGTAAATAAGTTATTTTTATTCCTGTTAATATCAGAAGCCCACTGTCGCTTTTCTATGGTAGCGGAAATATCATCCAAACTATCGGAATAAAAGTTATTAAAATTGTCCTCAACTGTGCCATCGTATTTTTCAAAGTCAATCTGTGTAAAATCTGTAGATTGATTATTGTTTCCTACTAAAATTTTTAGAGTTTTCCACATCCTCTTTCCATCGCCTTTGCACCTGTCTATGTTTTGATCGTAATATTTAATTTTTTCGCTGCGAATTAACGAGGTCACTCTATTTCTCTTATTTTGGTAATCTCTCCAATCATCCTCACTTCTACTGAGAATAAATTTTTTATATGCGTTATTTCTAGTATTTTGTGCTTGTTTCACTATTCCAGATATCCATGGATGTTTTGTTGTTTTCGCTGCCTTTTTTGGAGCCACTTTATCCACTGCTGTTTGAATAATTTTTATGAAATCTGAATATACCTTATTGACGTCAACAGATGTATAATTCCAGCTTGCCCCTATTAATTCTTCTACTACTTTTGTTACCGTTTCTTTACCCAAATTACGTATAGTCGTAAGATTTGATTTTTCCATGGCAGATTCAAATTCAAACTCAGTTCCAATGATTTCGTGATCACTCAGTATAGGAAAATTTCTTTGAATCTCTTGAGCATTGAAATCGTTTGTGATTATGTGATCAATAAGAGTAGATGATGCGTTGGTAACTCGTGTTTCCTGCTCAACGATCTGCTTAAACCCTGCTCCTTGTATAGTTCTTATTAAGTTTCTTACATTTCTGTCCTTTTTTAATAGATCTATATTTAGATCCCCCATTATCACGGTTCTTTGCTGGTGGAGAATAGTATCACTAAGCATTTCTTCAAGGTAGTCCAAAAATGTGTTGCAAGTAGAATTTGGAGATCTATAAAGAGCCCCCACCATAACAGATTCCCTTCCAATTTGAACCCTTACCAAAAGTACCCAGTGACTGTAATTGACTTCTTCGTTACGAATTACTGTAAAATTTAAATGTTCTTTTAAATAAATCATGACTCCGCCAGTGTGTCTGCTGCTAGAGTAGCAGATTATCGTAACATATCCAGGTATAGATATCTCACGATCATCAATTTCAGGAGTTATGTGAGTCTCACTTACGCAGACAATTAGTGGGTTTCGATTTTGTAACAACTGATTTAGTTCTGCCATATGTGATGTAAGGCCTTGAGCATTTATATGCAAGAATACCCCCTTATAGAAAGGTGGAGAAACGGTTTTTGGACCCTTTAGTTGCTATATATATCTTGTTCTGGATTTAGCTTTTTCTTGTGCCCTCTGAAAACATATACATTGTTTATCAAACACTGTGTGCCAGATTGGAATATACCGACAAAGAAGAGCCAACATTTTCGACAAAGAATAAGTTTAAAAATTCATAAAAAAAGCACCTGGTCAAATTTATCTCCTAATAAAAGTTACCACCATTTTTGGATTGACCGGTGATTGTTGTAGGTAAGCAGAGTTTTCAAATGATCATATATAGATAATAAAGAAAATTTCTATTCAAAATTCCTGAGATTAAAATTAACTATGATGCTTTTCCCACACTTGAGTGCTTGACTACGGTCGCGTACGGAAGAATATCACTTAAAACCCTTGTTAGGACAAATACCTTTTAAAAAAAATGATTTACCTAATATTGCTAAATTACTTAGAATAGAGTACTTACAAAATACAATAGTAATAAAGCAGATAAATGATTGTCATTTACTACGTAATTGTCACATGCGTTGAGTTTTTAAGTTTGGATATCTCACTTTTTTTATCGTGTGTTTCAAGTGGTTATAATAATTATTTAGGTACCTAAGTGTCTAAATACTTCCTATGCGTAGACGGCGACGCGACGGCGCGATGCACAATGACCACACTTTTTGAATACGGAAATTACTAATTTCCACCCTTGTAAGGTACAGTTATTTTTTCCCGCAACTTAAATGACATAGTTGTGTTGCTACTCTAGCTTTCAACTACAATATTTGGCTTTGCAAGCACTTAAATGAACGTTATAGTGTGACAAATTTTGTTTGCCGGTGACCTGGAGTTTGCACGATATTAAAAAAGCAAATGTCTGATATAGTTTGAGATTTTTTCTACTCTCACAATGATATTGACTATTTTCTTTATAACCAAGTAATTGGATAAATGGACTATACCAGTAAACTGAACGGATATAATTTCATATTTCATCCTTTACAGTGATTAGATCATTATAAATTGAGAATGAAGGCGAAGAAACCAAATTTATACGTAAATTTTAACAGTCGCTTTAACATTTAAGCATTAGTGAGGGTAAGAATATATATCAAGAAGATGTAGATCTGTTAGATTTATTATTTGAATCAAAATATTTATGTATATATTATTTTAATTTTTAGTATGAAGTTGAGTCGTAGAAAAAATATACTGTACATCATACTATGCACTCTTGTTTTGAAAACTACTATTATTTACAACCGTATCATGTAATGTTAATATTTTCTTCTCGTCCCGATTTCTCCTCCTGCTCCCATCCTGAAATATGCCATATTGTCATAATGTGACTAAGCCAACTTTTTTTTATATCAAATTGTAAAACAATGACAAATATCAAAAAACCAAACGATACGGCTTGTTAAAACTCCAAACAATATATTAAATCAAATAAATATTTTCTTTCCATTTCGTCAGATCCATCCCTAGACGCGTTTCGCCATATTATGGCTTCTCAGTAAAGCTAGGATCCGACAAAAAAAAGAGTAACTCAAAACTGCTTATAGTGTATTTGGTGGGGCACACTAGCAAGATGTTGCACGGAGCGACATCTGTGTCGTTGTTAGACACTTTTGAGCATACCAGGACCTCTTACAAACTTATAGAAATAAGCAGATGTTAAGAGGAAATCGCCTGTAAAGACATTTGTCACAATTAGTATGTAATTGTGTAATTCCTCACAATGTGCTGGTATGCTCAAGAGTGTCTAACAACGACACAGATGTCTTTACAGGCGATTTCCTCTTAACATTTGCTTATTTCTATAAGTTTGTTGGAGGTGCTGGTATGCTCAAGAGTGTCTAACAACGACACAGATGTCGCTCCGTGCAATAATAAGTATATTAGTTTTAAAATCGTTTATTTCAGATCAGTATCTAATAAATAGTAAGAGTGAATAAGAAACGAAAATTTAGAAGTCATTTTTATCTAATTTTATTGTATTGCACCCCTCGTGTAAAATTGTATATAATATCATTTTGAAATGATAATATCTTAAAAACTAAACATTAATTAGGTATATACGACGTAACGTTTATATTTTACAACCCTATCATTCAAAAAATGTATGTCTTTTATGGTTCTCTACAATTTTCTGTATTCAGTTTTTTTGTATTTTACTTTCGCGCATTATTAAGACGTCCGGTATCTTGTTTTTTCTTGTTAAGAGTGACGTCTAGTGATGCAAATGCCCGTCCTTAAGTGGCAATTACCTACAGTTTTGAAAAAACAAAAATTTGTGAAATTTGTCAATTTTTCTTTTTCTGTTTCTATTACTTCAAACTTGCTTAACTTGAAATTGTAGGTAATTATGTATTTAGCCGATTTTTGGATAAAAGAAAAAAGTAACGAAGTATTGATCAAAAAAATAAATAGCGAATGCATCACTAGACCTCACTCTTAGCAGCACCAACAGTCTTAAATAAAGAATTGGTGTCTAAAGCCACTAGTTTATATTGTCTTTATCTTATATATTTATAGCGCGTCGCTCGCCGTTTCTAAACAGAAATTAATTATTATCAGTCACGTACTACCTAGTTTGACCTTAACCACTTAAATTACCCTTGTGATAAAATAATAAACATATTTGGAATGCGGAGTGTCCCAGACGAAAAGAAATTATAGAAAGAAAGTTTTAGCGGCAGTCGGACAAAGTAGTGCATCTATCTTTTTGCATTAAAAAGTACACAGATACGCCAAAGGTAATGGGTTCCCTGGGGCACAGGTAAACAATGACAGACTGTTGTGTCTTTGTTAGGTTACATCAGAAAGCCATAACCTGTAAGCAATTCCCAATAGAGTGAAAATATGATTATAGATATTTTTAAGAATAAATATATGATGAAAATCTAGTATCACCATCTGTAGGAATCAACTCAATGCAAAAGATAGCCATCAGATGTGAAAACATACGACTAATAATAAACTAAGTACGGTAGACCAACACATCCAGTATAGGAAACGTTTTTGCGCATCCCTACACTTTTTTACGGGATTAACGATTCAAATATAGATCGCGCTGCAGTAGCCCACTGGGATGCCGCATCAATCCGTAATACAAAGCCGTGTAAAAAAATAAATTAGTAGAGTGTGAGTATAAGTAAAATAGAAAGAAAGTTTTAGCGGCAGGCGGACAGAGTTGTGCATCTATCTTTTGCATTAAAGTACACAGGGACGCCAAAGGTAATGGGTTCCCTGGGGCACAGATGGACAATGACAGGCTGTTTCGTCCTTGTTAGGATACATCAGAAAGCCATAACCTGTAAGCCATTCCCAATATAGCGAAAATATGCTTTCAATATATTTTTAAGAATAATTATATGATGAAAACCTAGTATCGCCATCTGTAGGAATCAACTCAATTCAAAAGATAGCCATCAGATGTGAAAACATATAACTAACAATAAACTTAGTACGGTAGGCCAACACATCCAGTATAGGAAACGTTTTTGCGCATCCCTACACTTTTTTTACGGGTTTAAGCCCACTGGGGTGCCGCACTAATCCGTAATACAGAGCCATGTAAAAATTAAAGTAGTAGAGTGTCAGTATAAGTAAAATGGAAAGAAAGTTTTAGCGGCTGGCGGACAAAAATTTTATAGTTTAAACTCAGAATATCGATTTCGAACTCTGAAACTATGGTTCTTCTTGGCCCGAATTACAACAATACTAAGCAGGTTATTAATTTTTTTACCAGTAGACAGTTGGTATCTACATGGGTTTGAGTAAGTCATTTTCATGCAGAAAAAAATTGGAAGAAATAAATATAAATCAATAAAAATCTTAAAAATAATTACTAAAGTCCCTCCTATTGTAAAAAATATTGAAAATTATTTTTTTTTAAATAAAAATAACTTTCACAATAACTGTAGAGTCGAAATTTAAAAAATCCATTAATAAACATGCCCCGGAAAGTAGATAAAGTAGAAAATGTGATTGATATGTTGTGTTATATTTTTTAGATTTAAATCAGAACCTATCGAACAAAATTTTTAAAAAACCTTTTTAATTCATTATATTAATGACAATCCTAAAAAAAAATATTTAATTTGATGACAAATTTCAGCAGAAAGATATAATAATGGATTTAGATAACGGCTCTGATGATTATAGTAGTTTGTACTACAAGAGTGAATATGATGCATATCACACGAGGAAGTGGAGTGCGGAATGCTCAAACTTCCTAGCGCAATATGAACAATCCACTCGAGTTGTATACAGTATATTTCAGAACTCAACTTCCGAACTTTATACTAAAAATTCAAAAAAATTATTTAAATCAGGCAATATAACTAGTATTTTTCATTGGCTCTGAACTTGTGCGAAAGCTAATAAAAAACAACTCAAACCAAAAACATGGCTGAGATATGTGGACGACACCTTCATTATTTGGAATGGAAACGATGACGAACTCAAGGAATTCTTACACCACATTAACAGCCTGGCACCGACAATCAAATTTACCATGGAGAGAGAAGAAAACAGTCAGTTACCTTTCCTGGATGTAAACGTAAAGAAAAATGGCAACACCATCCATACTTCAGTGTACAGAAAACCCACGCATACAGGTCAATATTTGAATTACACCTCAAATCACTCAAATAGCACAAAACATGGCATAGTAAGAACGCTTGTGGATAGAGCAATTACCATCTGTAATTCAAATGAAGCCCTCAAACAGGAAACTAACTACATCAAGACCGACCTCAACAAAAATGGCTACCCCGGGCATCTAGTTGATAAACTAATGGAAAATCGCAAGAATCGGTCAAATACACAAAAGAAGCCAGTAGAGTCACAATCAACACTCAACATTCCGTATGTTAAAGGAGTATCTGAGAGAATTAGAAGACTAGGACAACGATACAACATTAATATGGTATTCAGCTCAAAAGACACTTTAAGAAGCCACCTGACGAAGACAAAACCAACAAGTCAAAAAGATAGGAAAAACTGTGTCTATCAGATTCCCTGCGAATGTGGCAGATCCTACATTGGTGAGACTCTAAGGCCACTTGAAACTAGGGTCAAGGAACACAGAAACAACACGCTTAAAGGAGAAACCGAAAAATCAGGGGCAGCTGACCATGCCTGGACACACGGTCATCACATTAAGTGGACAGAAGCTCGAATCCTGCACAAAGAACCACATTGGAGCAAGAGGAAGTTCAAGGAAGCTGCTATCATATACCAGAACCCAGATTGTTTTAGTAAGCCCTCACTAGATATAAGAAATATCTGGAAACCGTTGTTAAGTAGATGTAAACGTAAAATACCGCACAAGAATTAAACGCATGACTCCACCGATCTCAGTCATGCTCCAGTACATCTAGCTAGTATAAATAGAGCTGTAGTTACTTTACTTATTTAGTATTCACCTGAAGACGACTGGAGATACTTACCAGTTGAAACGTTGTGATGTAAAACAAATTAAAGACAATGCAAGTCCAAAACTATTCTATCATTCAAAAATCAATTCGTTGGAAAATCCATGGACCAAATTACACTGTAACATATTTGTCAATTTGATCACTTTGAATATATCTTTCTTGGTCACATTTGGCCTGTTGAACAATAACAGACAAAATGCGATATATTTATTAATAAATATGAACAATTTATTTTTACCTTGCCGTTCTGCCCTTTTTTCGAATTAGGCTTTTTTCCTCTTCGTTCGCTGCCAGGGTCATTCCCGAGGGGACCTACAGTTTAATCTGGGTTCCGAACCACGATGCTCAGTCATGCGACACCCTCCAAGGGCTATCAACCCTTGGTTTATTGCCATTGCATGACCTACTGATTGTGTGTACCTTCTTCCGCACCCCACGAGATGTCTGATCTCATCCGGCCTGGTTACCGGCGTGAATGGGGTGGGTTGGGAGATGATACCTTTTACACTCTTTCCTGCATTCTTAAATCCACTAAATTTCGGACATATTTTTTTTATTGTACGTATGCCCACTTTGGGAATCGAACCCGGGTCGCCGCGGTCGAATGCCAGTAGCTCTACGTCTGAGCCACTGCCGCGGTTTTATTTTTACCTATATAAATCATAGCCAATTTGATTTTTTTTTTTTAATGATAAAACACCTGCACTGTAGGAAAAATCCTTTAAGGCGCTCTGGGAGCGGTGCGAGTGCGAAAAAAGCGATTAACGTTGGTCTTGAAACGTTGAAGATTGTATTCATTGGGAAACACGACCTCAGGAAGATCATTCCACAAAGATGACGTTCTCCAGATGAAAGAATTCTTGAACAATGAAGTTCGAGGAGTACTGGGCTGAACAACATATGGATGAGCGGCAGTGGTTCGCCGTGTATTTCTGTTTTGCATTGCTCTAGGTGGAATCAAGTGGGCAATGTCAGTCGAATACCTGCCATGGAAATATCTGTAAAAGAGAGCCAAATCACCAACCTGTATTCGATGCTCCAGGCAGGTTTAAATAGTTGCAAACGACTTTTGTGCATTAATATTAACTTGCAAACTTGTAAAGTTCTCCAAAATAAAACTACATACAAGCAACACTGTAAATGCGGAAACAGGAATGGCAAAACCGATTAATACCCTACAAACCCCTTTTTCTGTGCAGAACAAGACTTTAAAACCTTAAAAAATGGGATTAATATTTTTCTAGAAATCTTATAATTTCGTTTCTTTGATCTGGTTTTATGTACCTACTTTTTTTCGTTATAGGAATTTAGGGAAGATTTACCATCAGTTATTTTTCTATATCTGTTGCGTAAAATAAAAGTTTTAAGATCGATTGGTGTTGGAGCCCTGTTATCACAAAAAAACTAACAAAAGGTAAGTAAAAACGTTCATTTTGTGTATTACTATGCATTTTATGCATTAAACCTTGTAGTTATTGTCTAGAAACGAGCGGGAAACTGAAAACTTTTAAAACAGAAAAGTGCATTTGTATATTAATATTTAGTTCGCGGTCAGAAAATAACAATAGTTCGCGTTAAAAATCTATTTTGGTTTTATATCTTTAATTTTCGCACCATTCCTGTACTCCTTAGGAAAAATTGATGTGCATAGACTCTGGGATAAACAAATTCATTACAAAATTCAAACAAAAAAATTACAAAATTCTTTTTAACCTCACTTTTGTAAAGTGCCATAAAACTGTAAAATTTTCAATGTGTAAATTTGGTTTCTTTGTAATGGACCACTATGATTAGTCGATTTCATATCCTAACTAGGATGGATATGAAATTATATTCGTTTTGTTAACCGGAATGGCTCACTTATCCAATAACTTTAGTATAAAGGAAACAGTAAATATTCATGTAGTCAGTCTTCTTTTTACAGATCATTAATATTGTGTCACTCGTCGAATATACTTCTTAAGCGTATCTTCCGAATCAGGCTTGAATTTGTATATTACATTTTTTAATAAGCAGATCAATTTAATATATTTTGACAGTCAAGCAGCATTTAGATCTCTAATGTGCCACAAGGTAACCTCAAGACTGGTATGGGAATGTCAAGAGGATCTGGATGCCCTGGCAAAAGTAAACAAAGTAATACCAGGACACGAAGGTATTATAGGAAATGAAAAAGCCGTTAAACTTGCAGGAAAAACTGAATAAAAAATATTTTTAGAAATTGTTATTTTAAAATGTTTCTATTTTAGTGGCGCAGATTACCATAACACTATCTTGACCTGACTTCAAAAATAGCACACGTTCAATTCTGGTATTTTTCGTTACCCACGGGGTTGAGCAAAAGTAAACAAAGTAATACTGCAGTGGGTACCAGGACACGAAGGTATTACAGAAAATAAAAACGGCGATAAACTTACAAGGAAAGGCTTAGAAACTACATTCATTGATTTAAAACCGGCACTCGGAGTACCAAAGTGCACAGTACGAGATGCCATAAACCAATGGATGAGGAGTAGACACAAAATCCACTGGATCAACAGACAGAGGGATTACACCACAGCAAAAGCTTCATTGGTGATCCAGACCCAAGACATACGAAACAGTTGCTTCAAATGAACAGGAACCAGCTGAGAACCATTACAGGAATTCTAACAGGATACATGTCTAGAACCATCTGCACAGAATGCAACTGTACAAAGGATACCTTGACTGCAGATTATGCGGACACCACAGGGAAACTATATAGCACATAGTTTGCCATTGAGAGTCACTAGATCGAAAGAGGTAACGAATACTCAAGCAAACAAAACTAGAACCAGAGGACATCCTTATCCTCTCCCCAGTTGACCTACACAAACTAGTGCAAGGAACTGGGATCACGGAGTGAGTGTTACAACCCAAACAGGGTGAGCATAATGGCCTAAGTGCATCCGGCGCACGGGCGGGCGCTCGGAAAAACAATTATATTTTGAACGTAGAACCACAAAAAAATCCAACAGGCTGAGTCCGAGCGATCTAGGTTGTCGCTCTCGCATAAACAGCATAATATTTTATGTAAATATACCCCGTATAAAAAAGTAAGAAAAAATTGACGTGTTAAAGCGATTCTAGATTAAGTAAGCGCGGTACTTAGGTACTATGTATAAAAGGTGTCTGCGTTTCTTTAACATAACCCTGTATATAAAAATGCCCCTTAAAATGAACTAAAACCCGTTTAATATATTGCAACTATGTAAAATTACATTATCTATGTAAAGTTCTACTACAAATCACGGGTTGCTTATGTACTTTTTTTCCCATTTAAGGAAATACGTAGGAACCTTATCGACTTTTGATCAGTTACGTATGTCACCACTCATTTATTTTGCTAATTTATTAATGATCAGGATTAAGGATATTACTTGCAAAAAGATGGTTTGTTATCAATAGATTGTGCTTAAGTCTTATACTCATCGATAATCATTTTTAAATAAAATAAGTACGTGACCAACTTAACAATTATGATAATAAAAGGCTATTTATTACAGAGCGGTATTAAAGAATAATTTTCGATAAAAATTTAAATTATGGTAAGTAACATAATTATGCTGCCATGTAAACTGCAGATGAATTTCAAAGAGTAACCACCAGAATATTTGGTATTTAATATGTATTTTTGAACGTAATATATTTGGTAGTAGTACCAAATTGCGTTATGTAGATATTAATGACAATTATTTATTTAAATATGTGTAAGTGTATCATTTTCAATGGCTAGGTTTGCCCTGAGCATGACTCAGAACAGTGTTAAAACGTAAAACTTTGCTGAGGTCGCTCTAATACAGCGGTTCTCAAACTTTTTTGGTGACGGAACCCTTTTAAAAAACTAAATGTTCAACGGCACCCAAAACCTAAACTAAAAGCAAAACCCATTATACGTGTATTGTTTATTAATAATCATACAAAAAAAGATAAATGCAGTAAGTAGTAGGTTAGTAAGCAAATGTTAAAACTAAGTTCATTTAATGGGAGGCATGAAATTGATTTTATTCCTCATCAATTGGGTAATGTTAGGCTTGATAGAAGAAAGTTGAATTCTCATGTCTGGTTCGGCATCCGGCATCCGTTTCACACAAATACGTTGTTGGGAACGGCAGAAGAACATTCAAAGCCTCTGTGGCAAGTTATGGATATTCATCCCGAACCATGCACAAAAAATCATTCAGTGAAATTGTTTTGAAAAAAATTCATGCTGTATCCGATCTCATTTCTAAAAATGATTCATAGATCTGATTTGACATATTTTTAGGCATTTGCAATTTGGATGAAAAAGGGTTTTGAATTGATGAGTTTATTTTCAGTTCCGTATTTTATTCTTCAGGAAAGTAAGATTCAAAAGTCGCTCGCAGATCATTGAAATATTGCACCAATTCAACAAATGTTTCATTTTGAAATATTCATATCCTGATATGACAATATTTAAATGTCGCATTACTATTATTAACGAGAAAATTGACAAATTGTTTTTTTGGTATTATTGCTTGACAAGACAAGAGTATATTTGTTTTTATTTCAATTGTCAATTAATAGAAGTCAGTGACCCGTGATTACCTGTTCTAAGTTAAGAAATAAAAATTAAATTTACCTCCTCAAAAATCCAAGACTGGCATAACCATAATAAAAACAATAGCTATAGATAAATCAAATCTATAATTAAAACTTTTACCACATTTCACTACATTACAACAATTAAACACAAAATACAACTGTGCCAAAATACATTGAAAATTATTTGTTTAAGTCACAAAGTCATGGGCGTCAAATCCAAACCATGCAATGGCGTCTTTTGTTCTCGTTTAAATCCGGCTTCGGCATAAAGTACAGTATACAAGCACAAGGAAATTTTATTCTTTGGCGTGCGGCCAATCGGTCTTGATTTTAGGGGTACTTACCTAACTTTTTAAACGGTCCTTTAAAATCAATAATGGCAGTTTCTAATTAAAAATCTATTCCATGACAAATTCCGGTTGAATATTTAGCTATCTAGAGTTTTACTTTTGCTATTTTGTCACAGCCAAACGCCTGCAAAAAATGGGTTTAATAGTGTGATTAAGCAAAATTAAAACAATATTTGAACGGCAGTAGAGTTTTGGACGTGCATTGTGAGTTTTTACAATTCTTGTTAAGCCCTCGATGGGTGTACTCAGACAGATTGCATATGACTACCGCTCACGTCTATATTCAATCCACTTGGACTGTGACATAAATAACATTGACAGGCAAGATTTATTCACAATCGAACTTGCCTGATTAGTAAATTAAAAATTAAGATAAACGGGTCATTGTGGTGAGAAAAGTATTTCTGCCGATGTCATGTATGTCACAGTCAAAGTGTGAAAGTGGCTGGTTAGTTAATTATTATTAAACATCTTTGTGCCACTTTGTGCCGTTTTGAATCAAAACGTTTCAACTGGTAAGTATCTCCGGTGGTCCAGTCACCTGAAGAAGACTAGAGATACTTACCAGTTGAAACAGTGTGATTCAAAACAAATAAAAAAAATGCGAGTCCAAAACTCTACTGCCGTTCAAGAAACGTCATTGTCTCTAACCTTCAAACAGACACTAAAATAATATTTATTAAGAAAAATATCTACAAGTTGTTATTACCCAGTGTAACATAAAATTTACAGTTTAAAAAAAAACAAATTTAATCTAGGTTCATAAACCTCAACTTTATGAGAATTTCTGTTCTGTAAAATCATATTTACTAAAGATGCATACACTTTGTTTTAAAAAATATGGGGGTCAAAACATAAAGGCATATGAACCACCAAAAATAATAAATAAAAACTGGTTGATTTTCTATATTAAAAATATATTTTATAAAAAGTCGTCCAGTCTTGCCAGTAGGAAAAAATAGATTAATTTAAAGAAATAATCCACACTTGAATTGAAGTGGTAAGTTAGGTAGGAAGAAAAATATACTCTCAGTCATCCTTCACTAGTATAGGGGAGAGTCGGGTAATCGTGCGCGGCGGCTAATCGTGCGCATGTCTTTATTTCCATAACCGGCGGTATATAATTCGAAATCTGTATTCAGGCGCCATCCCTTGCCAAGCCTGTGTGTGTGGAGATATCAGTTGAATCGCTTTACTTTACTTATCCAAAATGGTCACTTTGTTGTTTACGTATGTCGTGTACTAGTAGATGCTTCGAAAAAAATAAGCCGTAAGTATTTCCATTTTTACATTTTTTGATAATTGTGTTCGTTAATACATTGCTTAATAAGTCCTTTTGACACTGATATATATAATTTAGGCAAAAAAATGTTTTATATTGTTTTAAAGAATTTAAAACCGAATCTGCCACTTTCGGTTAATCGGGCGCAGTGCGCACGATTAGCCGCCATGTATTTACCATGTTAAGAATGCGTTGTAAATAACACAGCCACACAAAAAATTGGTGAGACCACGTTTACTATAATATGTTTTTGGGGGCGCTTAATCCAAATCCGAGGTCCAAAAAGTCAGCACGTCAGAGTTTCGGCATAACCTCAAAAGAACCCATAATTACAGTCTTAAATATCTTAGATTATAATATTTTGCATTTTTGCAGATGCCGAAATACCAACGTAAAATAACAAAGGCGGAATGGAATCCAGAAATCATGATTCAGGCTATAAGAATAAATAAGTACCTATAATATTAGCTTCAATAAATTTTTTTTTTGTTTCCCTTTTCAATGCGCACGATTATCCTATCCATGCGCACCATTAGCCGCATACGTCGGGTAATTGTGCGCAGTGTCATTTTTTGAAATTTCGAATTTTAAAGTCACAGTGTGCATTTTTATTTAAAATTAATTACAGAATATTAAAGCTAAATCGTTAAAGAATCTTGATAGCGAACCTAGAAGTCCAATCTATTGTCATTTTGGAAATATTACAATTTTGGCTTAGGTGCACACCAATACCCGACTCCCCCCTATTGAATCAAAAGGGATATCTGTCTAATGTATAGACGTTCATCGTCAGGAGAAAGAACTTGTTGAAATAACCGTAGAAAGTTTCTTAAGGAAAGCTGTGATTAATTTTTAGCAAATTATTTTGAATAATACATAATATATACCGCTTTACCAGAACTCTCAATACAAAAAAATTCGGCTAAATTCATTTCTAAAACTAAAACATTTGAGTTTTCGAAATTATCCTTTTTGGTAAATTATACTTGAGCAAAGACCTTAGAACTTATTTACAATATACAGGGTCGTTAAAAACAAAGCAGTTATTTTTAATTAAATGAATAGTACAAAACAATCACAATTGTAAATAACGTTAACACTACACTTTTATTATTGGTTGTATGAATAAAACTTTATCCGCACGTAAGTAGAATATATATTTCTTTCTCGGCATGTTTTTCTTTGTCCGATGAGGTAGACAATATACGCATGTAAAAATAACCAATTTTTTTAGCATATTTTTCATGCAATTTGAATAATTAATATGCTGACATGTTTTTGACAGCCAGCAATTAACTTAAGGGGCTGTTATTATTGATTATACATTAATAATTATTATTATCTAAAAAAAAGGGTTATTATAAATATCGTATATAACAGGCTAAAAATACCATAATTAAAATGCTGTAAATATCTACCTAAATTACCAGATTATATATTTTTTATTATGTGAAGAAAGAATGGCTTAATGGTTATATAATAATTTTCTCTACTCCCGCATGGATATTTTCTGTTTTCCTTGCACTAAAGTGATTGGATAAGTGGGCTATTTCGGTTAACTAAATGGATAGAATTTCATATCCATCCTAGTTAGAATATGAAACTCACCAATCAGAGTGATCAATTATGAAGAAAGCAAACCTTCACGTTGCAAATTTTGCGCGTCGTTTAATGAATTATGAATTTACTTCAAAAAGATGCAAATCTCTGTCATTTTTTATATTTGTATCAACATTTTTATCCCAGAGAATATATGCATACTTTACTACAAGATTTAATGCATAAAATGTACTTGTTGGTACTTACCTTTGTTGGCTTTTTGCCCCAATCCACAACCCCAATAATCGACCTTAAAACTTTAATAACAGGCAACAAATATAGAAAAATAATTGATAAATAATAGAAAAAAGACGAAATGATAAGAACTTTAGAAAAAAAAATAATTTCCTTTTTTAAGGTTATTGTCTTGTTCTGTTTTAGGGTTATGGTATTTTGTTTTGTTTTGCACAGAAAAAAATGCTTGTTCGGGTTTGTTACGAAAGCATGCAAACAATTAATCAAAATGGCTATGGTCTCGTAATAGTTCACCTTTTAAAACATTTTAGTTTTATTGGCAATTAAGTCCAATTTCTTTAGATTTGATACACCCGGCATATTTTATTTTAAATAATTTATTAAAAATTCCGGCCTAAAAGAAAAAATGTTATGGTTAAAATTACTAAATCACAATATTAAAAACAGTTGCTCGTCAAACAAATTAGAATAATTTCTGTCCTAGGACGTTAAATAAAAAACTGCCATAATTACCTTGAAAGGTCGACTAATAAATACAGGTCAATGTTTTTACGAAAATGTGTCATTTAGGTATAGCTAAAATATTTTGTTTAAAGTTTTTCAATTTGAATAATCATCAATCTTGATAATTTCGGAAACCCGGTATATATATCTAGGAACCGTTTATTTTTAAAACATAAACCAAAAGTGCATTGGATAAACACACTGCATAAACATCAAATTATAATTTAAAAATCATATTAATACATTTTTAATTTTTTTTACGACTTATTTTCCACCCTGTATAACATTAAAGCGCGTGCATTACGCTATAAGCTTATCACACTATTAATCTGCAAAAAACAATCTTTTACACTCTATGTGAGTGTGAAAGAGTATCGTTAAAAACAATTTATCGAACTTTTAGCTGAGCAGTTTATGATCAAAAAAATTATATTCAGTAGTTCTTAAAATATTTGCAATATTTCAGATTTTTTTCTTGGTGTCTTTAGAGCCACAGGGTGAGGTACCTAATTAAATATAATTTTTATAATTGTATAATATTTTTCCGCAGAGTGTATGTGTATCCTTACCTTAGTCCATCACTGTACGGTGTACGATCTCAGCCGGGATACCCAATATAAAATAACTGTTACGGGCGATAACTTATTTTAGACATTTAAGAGTAATCGTTAAGTGTAACTTCATAATCCAACCACAATAATAAATATTCTTTATTACTTTTGGCTATAAACACTTTGTTTTAAAATGTCGGGAGAAGCAGAAGTTAAATTTTACAGTTTGGATGAAGTTAAAAAACACGATGGAAAAGAAAATAGTCGGGTTTGGATTATTTATAAGGATAGTGTTTATGATGTAACTGACTATTTAGACGATGTAAGTAAATATTAAATATGTATGTAACTTATACAGGGTTATTTATTAAGGTCGACGAGTGGCCATATCTCGGAAACTACTGGGCATAGAAATTCAGGAAAAACAAATAATAACTAAAGTGGCCATAAGAAAATCCTGGAAATAATTTTTAAGGTCCGCATTTTGCCGCAAGAGGACGTAATTGAAAAGTAAATTTTAAAACTTTACATATCTCCGAAAATTCCACATTAAGGTATATCTTTGATTGCAATTATATATTTTTTAGAGAAAAAGTAGGACGCCACTGATATTTTTCCATGTGGATATTATTTCGGATTAGCCTAGCCAATTCTACATAAAAATGGTCTCTTGCGTCTTTCTCCTCAGGCACACCGTTCTTAATTAAAATAATTAAATTAACTTAGACGGGCTTTCATTCACTTAATAGCATGCCTATTAAGTGAAGGTGGTCATTTCCAACAATTTTTATTAAACAAAATTTTTCATTATCAATGTTAATAATAATAACTAGTAGAGCTAATTTAATTTCATTATTTTAATTAAGAACGGCATGCCTGAGGAGAAAAATGCAAGATATCATTTTTATGCAGAATTGACCAGGCTAATCAGAAATAATGGAAAAATATGAGTGGCGTCCCACTTTTTTTATAAAAAATATATAATCGCTTCTTCATTTAAGGTTTTAAGAATTATTCTATTGGCGATAACGCTGAAACGAACGGTTATATCGAGCTGCGGTTTCATATTTTTTCTAGCTGCTATTCGATTATGGTATCATAATTATACCGTATGAATTATTTTTTCGGAGTAAAATCAAAAAATGAGTTATAATTACAAATTGCGCCCTCTAGCATTTTTTCTGAAAACTATTATTGACAACTAAATGCGATTGGTGAAAGTGCATACACTCCTCTTCCAAACAGTCTTTAGTTTGCTAAAATCGGATAAGTCGTTTATAAGTTACAGCGATTTAAATGATTACACTAGTTACAGCTCTCCCCCCCCCCTCTTTTTAAAGTCGGTACGACATTGAGCATAAGACCAAAATGATGCATAATTGTCCAAGCTTTTTAATGGTGTTATCAAAGATATACCTTAATGTGGAATTTTCGGAGATATGTAAAATTTTAAAATTTACTTTTCAATTACACCCTCTTGCGGCAAAACGCGGAACTTAAAAATTATTTTCAGGATTTTCTCATGGCCACTTTAGTTATTATTTTTTTTCCTGAATTTCTATGCCCAGTAGTTTTCGAGATATGGCTGCTCGTCGACCTTATAATAAATCACCCTGTACATAGGTAACATTATTGAACGAGTTCTTGTTTAGCGAGTGTAGAGAAAGAGGGCTTTTGCCGTGGGCGAGTTCAATAGAGTGCGATTACAAATAACATACATCGTTTTATGTTTTATTGTATATATTTTACTAAAATTTGAGGCGACTACGATTTTTTTTTAAAGTTATAATGTTCCTATAAAATTGTTCGAAAACCCAAAAACGGATTTTTTTAAAGAATAATAATAATAATAATAATAATAGATAATAATAATAATAATAATAATAATAATAATAATAATAATAATAATAATAATAATAATAATAATAATAATAATAATAATAATAATAATAATAATAATAATAATAATAATAATAATAATAATAATAATAATAATAATAATAATAATAATAATAATAATAATCCACTCATAGATAGAGAAATGTCACTGAATTGGTTAGAGAAAAGGCAGCTTCACGCTGAAACAGAAGGTTTTATAATCTCTATCCAAGACCGTGTCATTCAAACTCGAAACTATGAAAAAGTCATCTTGAAAAGAAATGTGGAAGATGTGTGCAGAAAATGCAATTGCCCCTGAGAAACGATAGAACATATCACGGCGGGGTGTGGTGCTATGGCCCCCAACGCTTACTTGGGGTGACATAATCAGGTGGCTAAAATCATCCACAAGGAACTGGCCCATAAACTAGGACTAAGGGAAAACCTCCCACCATACTACCAATACTCACCCGAGCCAGTCCTTGAATCCCCTGAATATCTCTTATACTGAGACAGGCCAATAATAACGGATAGAACAGTAGACCACAACCGTCCGGATATTCTTTTTATCGAAAAAAACACCAAGAAAGCTCTCATAATCGGTAGGTATAGGTTGCCCACTAACACACAACCTCTCTAAAACCGAATCGGAGAAGAAGACCAAGTACTCAAATTTGGCTATAGAGATAAAAAATATATGGAAGCTAGATAAAATCGACATAATTCCGATCATAATATCGGTGACGTATGACGAAAAATTCTAAGCCCAACTTGGAAAAACTGGGCCTTTCAGGTTATTTATACCAACTTATTCAGAAAAGCGTCATCCTCCAAACTTGCCATATAGTACGGAAGTTTCTAAACAGTACAGGTTAAGAAAAATTTCTTCTTTGTACTGTAAATAATACCAGCAATACCAACAAAAAGCTGTGAAAACTAACATTGAGAAAAATAATAATATTAATAGTAAAAGTGAGACAGGCCAACAATAACGGATAGAACAGTAGACCACCATTTCCGTCTCTAAATCAATCTCCATATACCAAATTATTTTTTTAAATAAATAATAACCGATTATTATTAATGATTATATCTAAACTATTTCGTCATGATGAAGTGGAATTCCCAGTCTCAGACAAGTATTTCTGCTTATTGAATCGTTAACCTATAATATGTATATTGTGCTCATACAGTATTGTGAAATTGCAAATGAATATGGGGAAATACATTTTAGGAGATACAATCATTTCTAGGTATATTTTATGTTTAACCACAGACGTAGTCATAAACATAAAACCACAAAGGATAGGCGTGGACACAAACTTAATTAGTTAAAACAATACGCACTTTTGAAGTCCATCTGCACAAATATATTTTTTAATATCAATTTAATAATTATTATAAACCAGAAATAAAAACTACATACCAACATAAATATAAAATCCACTTCCCCGTGGATATTTTCTGTTTTCTTTACTTACAAATGATTGGATAATTAAATTATATCATTTAACTGAATGGCCTAAACGAATCCAATTGGGGACAACAGGGAAAAATCGTGCAATGTCCATTTTAACTAGTTTTGAGAAATCGCGATTTTAAACTTTGAAACCAAACGGATTAAAATCGGGTAAAGATATATTAATTTTTTTACAAAACATGAGACCAGAAGACTGTTGTCCTGCATTTTTGGTTTAAATAAGTTAAAAACTTTTTACTTTGTACCATATTTATTGAAAAAAGAACAAAAATACATAAAGTACAGGGAAAAACGTTACAACTCAGAATGTTTCTTGTAATATTGAAGCACAAATGGTAGTTAGCTATCTTTTAGTTTGGGTTTTTCATTATTTTTTAGTTTTGGTGAAAGTTTTGGTCGGGGTCTTGGTCGATAGGCTTTAATCAAAGTTTTGGTCGAAGTCTTCATAGAGACCTTGGGCAATGTTTGGGTCGGAGTCTTGATCGAAGTCTTGGTTGAAGCCTTTGCCAATGTTTTGGCCGAAGTCTTGGTCAAGGTCATTGCAGAAAACTTAGCAGCTGCCTTGAACGAAGTCTTAACTGATTCTCTTTTAGGCAAATATTCATAATATTGATAAACAGAGTAGTCGCAAAATTCCATCAGCTCCTGAAGATTTTTGTATTTTTCCAGTGTAATCGGCAACCGCTCTGTAGTAATAATAAAAATACTTTTGTGATTATGCAACACTTACTATGATAAGCTCGGGGCGGATATAAAAATTTGACGACGGGTTGGAAGAGTCATAATGAAACTTGTCCAATTTCCATTATATGAGTCGCGATGAAATATCATACGAGGATGATTGGCAGAAACCTTTAATTCTCGGATCGGTCTGGACAGAAATGGGCACTTTTTGGTGTATTTGAAAGAGAGAAAACTATTTTAGTCCCGAACCATGCTTTCATCAACCTCTTCAATTTTAAAAGGAGCTGGTTTGCATCTGGCTACCCTAAAAACTTCTATCCAGCTCCTGACTTAGCATGTTCCTTCCGTGTCACATGCTGACTACACACGTTTTTCCCTGTACAGAGAAATTTTCAGTGCAAATATCTTCTGACACCGAGCGTTTTTAACTGGGCAATTTATGGCACGCCAAACTACGGGTATTTATTTACTATTTACCATTGTTAGTCAAAAATAGCAAAAAATTGACTTTGCACGTTCTTTCCCTGTTGTCTTCAATTCATATCGAAAAGGTTTTATTTTTAGCAGATCACAATCCCAAGCGGTAGTAAAGATGTAAAGAATATGTCACGAATTGTGCAAAAATTGTCCTTTTCTTTTTGGAGGCAGCTCTGACTTGATCTTTTGTGATTTTTATCTTAACAATTACGGAAATTTTAAATAAGTCGTTATAAAAATTACGTTACTCATTGAATTTCTGACAATCAAAATTTGTATTTTCTGAGGTCCGCCTTCTTTTTCATGACATTTAAATTGACTTTATTTACTTTATAATTCGTTCAATGTAACTAAATATATACGCACCGCTAATGGTTTTATCAATGACCCTATCGATGAACGTGAAGACAAGGAAAACCGATTTTCATCTCTTTCTACTTTTTAAACATCGAGAAGGCCATGGTTTTATCAACAATGCATCTAGATTATTGGCTGAATGTGCAAAGGGAGATAATTCCATGTAGCACTATTAGGTATTAAATTAATTTTAGTCTACTTTTACTAGAGCTTTGAGCAAAGCAGCAGTGGCGGCGGCAAGATTTTTGGGATGGGTGGGCCCGATGATTTTTGAGTGAGCACTACCCAGTGACTTCTAAAAAAAACCTCGCCGCGTCTCCCACGCTCTATGACGCCATAAGCAGAGGCCAACAAAACTTCTCTTTTGTCCAAAGTGACTTCTAAAAAAAAAGGTCATCGTTCACTTCTAAATAACAAACAACATCACCCTTTTTTTATCAAAGCTTTCTTAGCCAAGTCCCCCTTCCCCCTGGAAATTCCATTACAAAACCGAATCTATCAATTTGGGGGGGGGGGCACCAGGGTGGTCACTCATGTTTCTAGGGTGGGCCGGAACCCACTCCTGTCCTCCCCCCCTGGCGCCGCCGCTGCCAAGCAGGCATTGGGCGCGATTTTGGATCCGATGGTAGTAGGTTCAAGCCCCGAAACCTGATTTATAATATAAGTACATGAAAAATAAAGGATTTTACGGTCCCGTTTTAGTTTTTTATTTTCCACCCAATAATTATTATAAGTAATACAAATTAAGTAAAATAATTTATTTCTAGTACTCATCAGCATGAAAAATTAAGTGCTTGCCCAGGTCTGCTCTCACTATTTTATTATATTACTAAATGGAACAATAATTCATTTCTTGTATAATGCCTAAAAATTATTTTGTACCTATACTTGTTAATTTTTAGCATCCTGGAGGAGGAGATCTTATAACAGAGTTTGCTGGAAAGGATTCTACTAAAGGATTTGATGATTTTGGTCATTCATCCGATGCAAAGAAAATGCTAAAAAAGTATAAGATAGGAGAAGTAAATGAGGTAAATATTGTAGCCTTTCTATAGAATATAATATATAGGAATTACCTTACAGCACTTCTAATATTCATTCTCTATGGAAAATATTAATTTAAGTTGTTTTCTGACACAATTATTTTGTTCACATAGATATCTTTTTACGTTGTCTTAAATGTAACAGAGAACCATAGTAGCTAGTAAACAAATCATTAAAATAATAATAATACCTATTTTCTATCTAAATTTGCAGGATGAACGAAGAAGCAAAAAGAAAAAAGAAGCCAAGAAAGGAGTAACAGTGAAAACTGCACCTGCAGGAAAACCTCAGACAAGGTATGTTTCTTTGTTAGATTGTTACAATTTTTTATATTGTTCAGATCATAAGCAATTACTTTTTTCGTTAACATGGAACAAAAAATATCTTGGGGGGGGGGGGGGGGGGATATTGATAGCCGGCTCTTTAATTTTAAAAAACATTTTTTACATTTGTGAAAAATATGTTCTGTTTCAATCCAAAATTTTCAGCCAAGACGGATATGTACGACTCCAGAATTTCTCTAGCTCGATTTTTCATGTTTAAAAATAAAGCAAATATCTTTTATACGCTCACCACGCCAAAATTGATGAGTTTTTCAGAAACTATTTATTTCGGAGCATAGATTACGAATCTGAGAGCCGTTTTTGTTGCAAATGTTTAGGTTTTGAATTATTTCTTCTTAAGGTGCCGTTTTGCATAATGGTTATAGGTTTTGTATAAAAGTGGTTTTGGTTGGTTGGTTGGTTGGTTCAAGGAGGGTTGACCTGTTGTCAATATACTGCAGCCAAATGACCTATTGTATCCCCTTTGCTTAACGTCGGGGTAATGTCAGCCAGACGGTACCTACAGTTTTTCACTTGGTATTCGAACCAAAGTACCTATGCACCGGTTTATCCGTCAGTCAGTAAGGTTAGATTTTGGATCCATAATGAAGTATTCTCGTTTCTTTCCGCACTATTTTTTTTTTGTAAATTATCACACTTCTTCAATAAAAAAAGTAGAAACATTTTTCTTCGCCGCGTCTTTTTAATTATTTCAAGAAAAGTTTTGTAGAACTATAGGAAGAATTTTATATTTATTTATATTATTATTTTATTAGCTTTTAATATAGAATGTTAGTATTAAAAATGATAAATTCGGTTATAGGTAAAGGAAAGAATTCATTGTTATGAAAATAACTTTTAATTTTTTACTATACATCGTACAACATAAATTACTGTTTTTTATGGATTTAATAACTCTTAAGATTCGTACGGTCTATGGTTTAAAGTACAAGAATTTTATTCGTATAATCAGTGATTTTTAAAATTGTGTGATTATGTACTATAATACCTACTTCATTTATAATTCAACATTGATTAATTACTACGATATTCCAATGAGTATAATTTCAAGCTTAAGATAGCTAATTCTTTAAATGCGTAAAGCATAATTTATAACTTTTTTTTAACAAGGTTCGGCATGATGGCTTTATAATAAAACAGATTATTTACCTACTTCATTTTAAGAAAACCTTTTTTAATTATTTTACCAATCTATGCTTAACGATTAAATTTTTTTCTTAATAAAAGTTGTTCACAATTTATTATACTTGCTTATATAATTAATACCATCTAGATTACTGACATGTTCGCCATCTTATTATTTTATTCTAACTTATAGGTAATCTTCCTCGAGCATGAATTTTTTTCGAAAAATTTTTGAGTTCGCGAATTATTTGAAAATTTTCTTTAACATCCGCGACTGAGAAAGGATTTTTAGTTCAAGCTCGAGGGAGATTCGGTAAGAAAATTTCGCACCATATTACGCCAAAATTTAATATTTTTTTATGAATGAAAAACATTTAAAACAACATAGTGTTCCATAAATAAGAATAAAATTACGTAAGTTGTTTCCTTATCAACTGAAAAATATGCCTTTTTTACCTTGACAATTTATTGAATAGATATTCTCATTCTGTGTCATTATTTTGACATTTAAAGTGAATGAAATTTCCAGTAGAAATATAACTAGTGCATGAAATATTTCCGGAAATTTTTGAAAATTTTGTATGAGCCAATTTTTTAACAAAAGCATGAGTGCATTGCACCTCACCCTGCGGGTTCGGGATTTTTTCTTTAGTGCAATGCACGAATGCTTTTTTTTTTTAATTGGCTAAAGACCAAATTTTCAAAAATTTTCATTAGGAAATATTTTATGCCCGTGTTATGTTTTGATCGGAAATTTCCCGAGTTGATAAAAGTTTATTTAGGTAGTTGCTAAAAAGTTGATTTTAATATATTTATTTATTTAAATAACACCATACTTTAATAACAATTGATATTTTTTCTAATGCTAATAGTAAAATAAAACTTAAACTTAGTCCTGCTTTTGAAAACTACAATTGGTATAAAATGTACAATTTTGATATGTAACAGGAGTATTGTGTTTCTGTTTTATGACAGGTCGACTGTTTTGATGTTTTGAAACTATAAATGCCAAAAATGACAATTATCCCCGGGATATTTCCAGATGCAATTTTCACAACGGATGCAATTTCCACTTATCAATTTTTGAACATTTTCGTGTAAAATTTTCAGTTAAATTGACACTAGGGAAATTTCCTGTGTAATTTGGCCCCCGGAAGTTCAAAGAGCATAATTATTTCAGGATTTTTTTTTATTGCCGTGGTAAAGATTCAAAATAAAATCTTCTGATTGGTTAGAAGAAGCGGGTGTGAAATTTTCAGGTTAATTTTGTTTACCTAAAGGCGGATTCTCACCGTTCAGTTTTGCTAAATCAATTTTACTGATTCAGTGATACAGAAGAAATAAAGTATTTATGCCATACAACAAGCTGTCGTTTGAACAGCTTATTGCAAAATTAAGGTAAGATTACAGAAAGCCTGCAAATTATCTTGCAGCTGTAAGTTGTTTAATATGTTGCATTATCTTTGCTGTTTAAATTACTATGGAAATAGTCTATTTTTTTATAACTACAGATCTGCAGACTCTCTGTAATTTTACCGTAAGAAAAAAGATATTTAGATACCTAATACAAATTGACCAGAACTTCCAATTTCATACATAATAATTTTTTTGTATTAATATGTTGTTTTCTTTTTTAGGAGTTGCTTTTCAGTTATTACTTGTGGACTATGCGGATGAATACCTCGAAGTTCCTAATGCGTCAATTCTATCTGTGATTTATTTATTATAATAATTTTATAAGTTTATTTTTTACAGTAACTCAATTGTGGAAACCACACTGGCCATAAATGTGGCTAATGTAAAGTAATCATTAGTTTATTAGAAATATTACTGTTTATTCCAATTAGATTTTATAACGAAAACCATTATTTTATTTATAGTGGTATAATTTATATTTTTATTATAAGACGTAGTATACTTTAGGATAGCACTCTTGTAAATTAAAATGTGTAATATTTGTCTTTCGATTTAGTTTTTGTAAATATATATATAATATAATATAATATGTTATTAACCAGCACTGTAAAGCTGCGAGGTTCATAAAATAAGACTAAAATACAAAATAAAATATTACCTTGTTTTTTTACAGAATAACACAAATAAAACTCTTAAATAATCTCAATATTACTTTATTTATTTAAATATTTATAGTACTGAAAAATCGATACAGTAAATCAGGAATAAAATTAAAATATTAATAAAGGAAAATCAAATTTTAAAACATTTTAACAACTAAAAGTCAAACAACTTATTCTTAAAAAGAGCTTATATAGTAAATAAATATTTAGATGACAATCTACAGTGGAGGCGCAGAAAATTTATAATGGGTGAGCGCAAGCGATATTTTTAGGATGGGCCTGGATCAACTATGCTGCATTCCCCGATTAAAAGTGATTTCTAAAAAAAAAAAATTTCTCTCTTGATCAAAGTAGCTTCTTAAAAAATACGTATCTCCTCTTCCCAAAACTTCTCGATCATTCTAAAAATACCTATATTCTTCCCATAAAACCTATACATCACGATCAAAAGTTACTTTGAAAAAAAGGTTCTCAAGCACTGAACATGACAACTTTTTGTTTTGCATTTTTAATTTAGATTTGTAAAAATTGGTTCGAATACAAACGTTTCAGCTTTAGTAATTACCAGTTGAACCGTTGTGATTTAAAACAAATAAAGACAATGCATAAGTCTAAACCCTGCCAAAAATACCATATAGAAACATATAAAAAAAACATATAGTATTCTATAGTTTTTAACAGTATTTTTAATCTGGAAATACATGTATCTGTAGGAATAAACTCATCTTATGGAACTGTACTTTCCTATAGGCTATAAGGATAAACGTGCCTTATTAAGTTGTTTTGAATAGGAAGTTATAGGAATGAACTTTAACGGCGTAATAGGTTTCAATATTAACCTATGTGCCTTAATAAGCAACATTTAACGATATTCTATAGTTGGTGACAAGACTCAGTAAGAAAATACCTGTCTATTTATATAGTAATTTCCTACCAACCTATGGGTCTTAATAAGCATAATTTAACGATATCCTATAGTTGTTGATGAGACTCAATACGAAAATACCCTTCTATTTATAGTAATTTCCTACCAACCTATGGGTCCTAATAAGCATAATTTAACGATATCCTATAGTTAAATAAATATGTAGTTTCCTATTAAGTTATGGGTTCTTACAGGTGTCTATAGTTCCGGTGGGGTTTTAATAGGAAAATACTATTCTATTTGAATAGTAATTTCCTATGCTGGTAAGGTCTTAATAGGAAAATACTTTTTAAATGAATATGTAGTTTCCTATTAAGCTATGGGTTCTTACAGGTCTCTATAGTTCCAGGTGGGGGTTTAATAGGAAAATACTATTCTATTTGAATAGTAATTTCCTATGCTGGTAAGGTCTTAATACGAAAATACTTTTTAATTGAATATGTAGTTTCCTATTAAGTTATGGGTTCTTACATATGGCATATTCACTCCTATCCAAAATAATAAAATATTTAGTATGAAAGTTCCTTTAATACCTTTAGAATTTCTGTGTGTATTTTCATATAAGAACGTATAAAAACCAGATCATATTCATAACCATTGCCTCACATGAAATGTTAGTTGGTTATGGCATATTCACTCCTATCCAAAATAATAAAATATTTAGTATGAAAGTTCCTTTAAATACCTGTAAAATTTCTGTGTGCATTTTCATATAAGAACGTATAAAAACCAGATCATATTAATAACCATTGCCTCACATGAAATGTTAGTTGGTTATGGCATATTCACTCCTATCCAAAATAATAAAATATTTAGTATGAAAGTTCCTTTAAATACCTATAAAATTTCTGTGTGCATTTTCATATAAGAACGTATAAAAACCAGATCATATTCATAACCATTGCCTCACATGAAATGTTAGTTGGTTATGGCATATTCACTCCTATCCAAAATAATAAAATATTTAGTATGAAAGTTCCTTTAAATATACCTATAAAATTTCTGTGTGCATTTTCATATAAGAACGTATAAAAACCAGATCATATTCATAACCATTGCCTCACATGAAATGTTAGCTGGTTATGGCATATATTCACTCCTATCCAAAATAATAAAATATTTAGTATGAAAGTTCCTTTAAATACCTATAAAATACCTGTGTAATATTTATACGTATATTCATTAAAATAACTATAAAAACAAGGTCCTATTCATTCTTGTCAAGGTATATAAAGAATTTTTAAGGTTTATTTGCCTATTAAATCTTATAGAAACTAAAACTAGCATTGAGTTGGAAAGTACATATTTACTACTATAGAATTTGAACTAGTAAATCCATTTTTAAAACTATTCAGATTACGATCGCATTAAAACTTATAAAGGCTTATAAAAATTATTCAGAATTTACATATTAAATGCTATCAATAAATGTCTACCATTAAGCACATATAGAATCCTATTTAAGATCTATGTGTGTAAAATGACCTACCTATACAGAACCATGATTACATTTACGTTCCGATTAAAACCTATTAAACCTGAATAGTTTTTTAAAAGATTGAATCAGCCATTTTTGGCAGGGAAACTTCTGTTTCATTCAAGAAATATCCCGATCAGCTTTAGATGTTTCAGTCTAACATATCTTTACTAACCGAGTAACAGAAAGCTTCAGCCTCATGGTAAATATCAAATTCGCACTTGCTTTTTTTTGTATCTTTTTTACTCTTCCTCAAATCGCAGATGGCCTTGTGAATACCTATATGTCTTATCATCGTTTAGGGTGTATTATCTCTACATGTATGGATAGATAATTTAGATAAATACATACACCGACAATTACTAATCCGATCAAATGTACCTACCTACTCATATAAAAAATAATTTTGACGACATTATTTTGTCACCAATTTACTAGATATGTAAATATTTTTAATCGCACCATTGTCAAGTAATAAATAACGATTATATTTTCTATACGATTATGAGCATTTTAATAAATTAGTTTACTAATGCCTATAAGAATCTTTATCTAGCCAGCAGAATACCTGATCAAATTCTGTGTGAAGGTATTACCTACTTAATTATGGATTTACAATAAAGTAATTTTTACTTTTCTCTGATTACGCACCTTGAAAGTTGTTGTTATAAAATTCAGTCAATTCGATTGATAAATATGTAAGTAGGTATTATAAAGGTTTTTAACAATAATTAACTAACTAGCATATTTGACTGTGGCATTAATGACATTGGCAGGTAGGTACTATTTTCTCAAAGTCAAAGTTGTCAGATTAGTAAATCAAGAATTAAGCTTTATTGTAAGAAAACTATTTCTGTATTTCTGGTATTATTAGCCCTCTCCTCGAACATATTTTTTGGCTACGCCACTGTGGTCTAATGTGAAGTATTAAAACGCTATAAAATACTGCGACGATGTAAAAAATATATCTGATATCCTGGATAATAGATATTATTATACCTACCTATATAAACAGGATTTAGCGAAGACATGGTAATCCCGAATGACTATAAAAACTATAGTTTTTCCGAGTTTCAAGTTTTAAATCTTCAACGTAAACACGAGTTCTTGTATATTTCTGTCAATGTTGCCTGTGTAAACAACAAAAGCTATTAGGGTTGGAATTGAAGTGGGATTTTGTTACGGAAAAAACACAAATTGTTTTCAATGATATCGTAGAAACGGGCCTGATAGGGGTAACTATAGGTTATGCTTGTGCTAATGGATATAAGTACAGATATATCGAGATTCAACAAAGTAATACTTATTCAATTTTTATTAGCTATAACTATAAGCTTTTTTAATACATTTTCATTTTCCGGAGCGCATTATCCATTTTACTTACTTTTATTCTTTTATGGTACCTGGTATATTAAAATCTAAAAAGACTATATCTTATTAAACTCAAATTTGGTTTTTTAATTTTTCCTTAATTTAATATAATATTTTATAATACCTGCATCTAAAAAAATATTGATTTTTGAGTAGAATTTAAATTAGTATGATCCAAAATAAAGTTGTTTTTCCTCTTGTATTCTAAATATGATCTTTCATAAAATTTTCTTAAAATTTTTTTATAATATGATGGAGGTTGGAGACAATGACGGTCCTTGAACGGCAGTAGAGTTTTGGACTTGCATTGTGCATTTGTTTTAAATCACTACGTTTTAATTGGCAAGCCTCCCCAGTCGTCTTCAGGTGAATGTCATTCATGGTCCCCCCCCCCCCCTCAGATTTCACAAATTTTGAGACTGTATGCAGTGGCGTAACTAGCCCTCTGATCAGGGGGTGGCCTGGGGTGGGCCTGTTATTGTGACTTGCAGTGGCGGCTCGTGTAGATGCGGGTCGGCGCAGAGCCCGTCGCAGGCGAAGTGCGCCGGAGACGAATTTTTTGTTGGACCACGCCCAAATTTGGTCAATAATCAGCAGTATAATATCACAAGACCTCGTTTTTTTATCATAGATTTATTATAATTTTATTATTGTATGTTTGGTTGCCAGCCTTGCAACAAAATATGTTAAAGCAAAAGCAATACGTCAAAATTTTAGATTACTTATATATTAATGACATTGTTATGTAAAAATTGATGGTATATTTGCGAGGGGGGGGGGGGCTAGGCCCCCCTTGTAGTTAGGTACGCGCCTGACTGTATGGGCCACAACTGGTGTCTTGATCAGTGCCGGGAGAACCAGAACATTGTATATACTATAATATATATATTTAATATCTAAACGTTTCAAGAAATAAAAACAAGTATAGGTATTCTAAGAATATTGATAAGGAACATCTGACTCAGGAGAGGACTATAGAGCTCTGCATGGGCCGGGATTCCACGACCTATACGCAGGGCCGAAATTTTAAATTGTCGGTTAAAGTTAAGAAGTTCATTATAAACCCGAGATGGAATCCCGGCTCGGGCAGGACGTCCTTTATTTATTATATAGCGATGCTTTTCATTTAGGTAATCCAATTTTAACTGTTGTTTATTTCTAAGACTATCATTCATTATGGGACCCTTAACATTCTAAAGACTTTCCCATGATCCATGATACAACTATACTGTACACTACTGTGTAGTTGTATCATGAGACTTTCCAAAGTACTCCTTGATTGAACTATATAAACTGAAAGCTTGACCAAAGGATCTAGTCGATTTATTTTTTTATTTTTAAAATAAATTTTTGATTAACAAGAGAATTTAGAAACTCGACCTACTGATGAAGGCGACTTGCCATTAACCCGGACAGTCGAGCTCTTAACCATCACCAAGTTTCAACACAAATGAATGTTGGAGATGATCATGAACGCATAACCGTTTACGATTTAAGTGACGAAAGACATAGTTCTCTAAATTTTCCATTCTAAAGGGTCATGGTTGAGTTTAGAGTAGGCCGTCGTTGAACGTACAAGAGGGATATCGACGACCTATCATTCCTCTGTGTTTCAGATACAGCGAAAGAGGCAACCTATCATTCCTCTGTGGTTGAAGCTCTGGAAACATCGACAATCTATCATTCCTCTGTGGCTCTGGCAAATAGAAATGATAGTTGATTAAATACTGAAATAACGTCATAAATAGAATTGGAGATAACACGTACATTCTGCTTATCTTCAGAACATTATATATTGAATGGACCTTAGTTAGTCATCCAAACCAGGGAAATTAACCGCTGATCGGGTGAACTGGACACCGATTAAAAATGTGGCCATAGGCTATCGCATTTGTCCAACAACAATCCTCTGTGGATGGTGGCACAAAGAACGTAGGGATGCATGATAGTTTTCAATACGAAGAAAAAATCGATACGTCAAAAAACACCGATGGAATTTGAGGCTATGGTTTATGACATCGATGGAGTACTACTTACAAGTTGCTAAATCAAAGTATCGATAGTTATCATAATACATTGTTATACGAATGTCCGGGGCCAAAGTTCTTAGATAGATCTAAGAACCTTGGTTCGGGGCGGCGTTTTTGTAAAATGTGATATTAAAAATGGAACCACAAATGTAATTTCTTGTTGACAAAAACAGAACATCGATGTTTCAAAAATATCGCCCATCACTAATTTCAAGAACCGAATATTTTGACATCTGTGCTTGACATTGACAAAATAAATAAATTCCATTTTTTGGTTTTTACTCTTTTAGAAATTTTGTTGAGTTTGTAGACAAATTGTATTAACATTTACTTAATTTAAATTAAATGAAATATGTCGTCCGAAGCAATTCAAGTCAGCTCCTTGCCTCTTCCTCCAATGCAGTATGTAAATCAGTATACAGATGAGCTTATACGTAGGGGGAGAGCACCAAAACCGCCGCCTCCAATTCAAGACACTTACCATATGTTTGGAAATACTTTTAATACTGAAGAAAGTATAATAAGGCCCCTAGAAAGTCAGGTACGTAAGTTAGAACACCCTGGGGACGTTATACTGGACTGACTCTTACAAAAATCTATCTTCCTATGCAGATATAATTTTACTAGAGTCTAGACTAACAGGAAAGTTAACCCGATTAATTACGCACAATTCTTATTTTTTAATAAAAATAATTCCTCACTAAAAGTTGAAGACTAAAAAATACATATAAATTCTTTAGGCAACCATACTTTTCGTATTAGTACTTACAGGCAAGAAACGAGCGCCTATTGAAGATTAAATGTAAGTAAAATTTAAAAATAGCTCAATTCTTTTATAACATCGAATATTTGATTTAAAAGGCATGGCGGAGTAAAAAACTGTTACCATAAAAGATAATTTCTCCACCTAATTTAACTAGAGTCTACACTAACAGGAAAGTTAACCCGATTGATTATGGTGCACTATTATCTAACACTTTTTGCAGTCACCCATTGATTTACTAGGAATTTATTTTTCTGTAAAGTAGACGTCCTTAAGTAGCATAAATATACCGGACAGACCCGAAATATACTTAATAAAATTTATTTTGAAAATTTTCATAGAATAATCAAGGTGACTTACTGTTAGTTAAAATAGATTATCATTTACTTATTTCTTACAGTAGAGAAAACAACTTTCACAACTTTTTTTTAACAGGGAATCAAAAGACTTTATCCTCAACACTTTGACAGAAGAAGAGAACTTAAAAAATTAAACCAATCTTTATTAGCCAACTTTCTAGATCTATTGGATCTATTAGTAAATTGTCCAGATTCTCCTAAGAGAGCTGAAAAGGTGGAAGATTTAAGCTTACTGTTTATTCATATACATCATTTACTGAATGAATTTCGCCCACATCAAGCAAGAGAAACGTTACGTGTAATGATGGAGTTACAAAAAAGGCAAAGAATAGAAACAGCTAACAGGTAAGTAAAGCACAGAGCTGGGCAGCAATTGACTTGAAAGTGTTTCAAGCACCATAGTGCTTGCAAGCACTTTTAAAACACAGCGGTCAGTAGTTAAAGCCTTTTATAAAGTGCTTGGTAATTGAATTTTTCAAGCCATTTAAAGTGCTTGCAAGCACTCAAAATTACTTTCCTTGGTAATTGCAAGCGGTTTTGTTCTGATGAAAAGGCAGTTTGGCCAGGGCCGGACGTGGGGGGGGGGGGGAAGCCCCCCCTAAAGTTATGTCAGTTGGTTTCAGAAACATAGCAACAAAAACAAAAGAATTCTATACAGGTATGTAATTCTTTTGTCTATGTTCAGAAAGCAAGTGGTAAAAGTATATTACATAACAAGTGATGAAAGTGATACTTTTCAAACGAGGAGATATTTAGCACGAGGCGTCAGCCGAGTGCGGAAATTCTCTGAGTTATAGAATAATCACTTTCACACGAGTAATGTATTTTTCCTATGACCACAAAGAATTATTAAAAAAAACCTTAGATTTGTAAAAAAAATATTTCAACTCTAGAGTTGAAAAAAAATATTTCAACTCTAGAGTGGAAATACAAGGCACACTATTTAATTTAAATAAATTATAAAATTATTTTGAATTAACATCTTCCTTGTTGAATGAATTTTTTTATTTAATCTAGGTAAGATGCAATAAACATAAATTTAAAAAAATCACCCAACAAGAAAGTTTTCAATTCAAAATAATTCTATAAATTATTTAATGTTTTTATAAAAAAAAGTCAAATGCTCTTGTTGCGATTTGAACCCGGGATCATTCGATTTGTAGGTCGTAGCTCTAGGTTCTACGCTATGGCGGCCCATAAACATTTTTTGTTTAAGTTTAATATGACATTTTCTTCAGCGGGGCTTGTTTTGACTGGTAATAGATTTTCCAGTATATTCTTAACTTTTTTATAATTTCAGATGGTGTATTTTCACACTCTAATTCGAAATCACTCGACAAATACGTGATAAATAAACTAAACTGCTTTCTAAAATTTTTTCGTTTTAATAAATAGGTGTGGTCTGTCAAATTGGCATCATATGTTTAAATTAAATAGTGTGCCTTGTATTTCCACTCTAGAGTTGAAATATTTTCTTTCAACACGCGTGTGATATTTGGCGCTTTCGAGCCAAGTTAACCGTGTTTTTTTTCTCATTTTCATAGGTGGTCGTAGGAAAAATATATTTCATATGCAAATTATTAATCACTATATATTTATATATATAAAAACGGTTTTTTATTCTATGGGCGGGGCGACACGCACAAAGTCGATCTAGCGTCGGCTTTAGCTCTAGTTGTTTTTTGTTTTTAACAACCCCTTTGATGAACCGCGACTGCAAGCCGCAATAATGGTCGGCGTCTTTAGATAAGGAGGCAAATAGACCGCGGGGTCCCCAGTTAAATAAATGTAAGTATTATTATTCTTTCAACTGTGCCGCTTTTCGGAACTAGGAGTATTTTCCTATATGTATTTTTATGTACCTAGATTAGTTTATTTCAGAATGCAGATATCAGTTCTCTCTAGACTTTGCAACGGTATTCACTTGAGTTTAAAATTGATTTTTAAATTATTTTGTCAAGGGAATTATTGTTGTTTTAAATATGAATAAAAAACCTAGATCAGCAGGAGTTCTAGTTAAATGCTTATCGTGCGGTTCTGAATTTAACAAGGAGTATAAACAAACTCACGAAACAAAAATTCACGCAGGAAATTCAGTAAAAATCCAACGTGTTGGTATTCCGGAAAATACTTTCAGTATTTTTGACACAAAAATGTAATTTTTTATCAGCTTTATTTAGAAAAATAATTAATCATTCACAAGAAAGTTATTTTGTTGTACATTTAGGCATTTGAAAGCATAGATATTTATTATAACATTTTATTAATAAATTAACCCCCAAGTAGTAGGCTTCGATCCGGCCCTGCGTCTGGCAACAAACTACCCACTAACCTATACCCAATCTGGGAGGCAGGATTTTGTAAAATATTTTTATTGCTTAATTTTGGAGAAATATTCTCACGGTTTTTATTATAACAAACAGGTTTAAATACATAATTTTTTTTATAGATTTCAAAAACATTTAGACAGAGTAATGGAAATTTTACAGCAAGCAATACAAAATCTTCCAGAACCAATGGATCTTGATTCAAAAATCATGATAGAAGCTGATCTAATAGTTAAGCAAGAAAAGAATGACAAAAATGACACTAATAGTGATCCATGTGATATTAAAGATAGAATAATGTGTAGCATAGTAGATACTATGCAGTGAGTTTATAGTACAATATTCTAGATAACATGTTTACAACTGCTAAGTTTTCTATATTCTTGTTTTTTAATGAAATTGTGTACCTACTTGAATATTTTTTATTTAATATTAGTATAAGCTAGAATAACATAAACAGTAAAACAATTACAAATATCGATTTATTTTGCAGTTCTTGAAGGAGTTAATAACTTAAATACTTATACTTACCTAATATAAGTAACTGTTGTGTATTGAAAGTTTTATAAATTAGAATGATCCTATTTCCTATCCTAGTGTAGAAAACAAAATAAAGGTTACTATTTATTATCTTTGCCAGTAATTTACTATCATCATTTTTTAAATCATAATGTGAAAGGCGAACAAAAAAATAACAGAAATAAGGGTGGATATTAGCTTTGTTCGCGATAAGGATTTTGAACCGATTCGGAACTATTCGCATGAGCAGTTGAAGAATTTTGTGATCCGCGCATACCATTATTTAAACTGCGCGAATAGCCCCGAATCGGTTCACAATCTTTATAGCGAATAAAGCTATTGCATGAAGATTAAAGAAAGAAAAACATTGTTTCATTTACAGCCTTCCAGCTTTTTTAGTAGCATTCTGTTGACTGATGAGGAGGTCATCTACTAATTATATCACATATTTCCCCAATTTTTAGCCATCGAAATAAAATGACAGCAAACTATAATATGGAATTGTTTATTTAGTGAATTGAGCTTCTAATGATGTCCCATCCCCACCATAGTTCAATGAACAAAATTAACTCTTGCTACATACTATATTTATTAATATGTTAATTTAATAATAGTACTATTTAATACAAAGAAAAGAAGCTTAGCAGCAAGCGCGGACAGAATAGTAATATTTAATGTGTGAGTTTGCTTTATGGCTCTGGTTGAAACCAAATGGCCAGCTTCTCTCTTTGTTTTCCAAAATATATATATTTGTGTATAAAAAGTTTGTAGTTTAATTATTTATATTGATAGGATTTGTGGTAATACAAGTAGAACGTAAATTAAAAATATACCTAACATTGATATTTTGTAAGAAAAAGACACAAAGTCTCGGCCTTAGAATTTTACGGTTTGTTTAATTTTGTTGTAACATGTTTCGCCTCAAATTGTCATCATCAGACCTAAATAAGTGCTGTAATGTACTTATGTTTGTTTTAACGGCAATTTTAAGATTTTTTAACTGTTTATAAGGTAATAAGTTTTTATTTTATCTTTCCGTGCAATTTGTAATTGTCTTCACTTGTTTAGGTCTGATGATGCCAGTTTGAGGCGAAACATGTTACAACAAAAATAAACATACCGTAAAATTCTGAGGCCGAGACTTTTTTTTACAAAATATCAGGTCTCTTTGAGTTAAAATGGACGAATTCTTCGAATACCTAACATTCATTAAATTAGATTTAAAATGACCCTATACAGGGTGTCATATAAGCTATGGGCCGTAGAGTAACTGCAGATACTTACTAGACATCAAACTAAGCCGATTAAGTCATATAAGTTTTTTTTTGATAATTAAAATATTAATTTAATTATGTACTATGTTTTTTTATGCTTTGGGATGTTTAAAGGGAAATATCTAGAAAACCGTTAAAGATATTAAGATCAATCAAGTACACCTTTTTGACTCAGAAAATGCCCTTCTTTAAGAAACTATAATTGAAAAACACCTAATATCACAGGTAAGGAAAAATCATAGATTTATGAAGCCCAGTGTATGCAACTAGCGCCCTCTAGTTTGAAACTTAAAAATTTCTATAAATTCTTATTTCTTGCTCATAAAAACATAATATTGCCAACTTTCAATTCGATTCATTAAACCGTTTTAAAATTATTGCTTATTTTCAAGAATAAACTTTTACTTTCAACACCCTGTATCTCTAGAACGAGTAACGATCCGAAAAAACTTATATAACTTAATCAGCTTAGTTTGAAGTCTATAGTATCTCCAGTTACTCTACGGCCCATAAGTTATAGGACACCCTGTATATACATAAATAACAAATCTCTAATTATTGTAAGAATTTATCACATTATACCCATTTTCATGCTGACAAAACAGGTCTTAACAGTTTTGGGCCTAAAGTTTGCTTTTTTGTAGATTTAAAAATCTTTCGACGTGTGGCGCCACTTTTTCAGGATCATTAGAGTGGACGTCATGATGACCAGGCACATAAATAGTGGTCACATTTTTATGTTTCTTTAATGTATTTAGAATGGTTCTTAATATTTTTCTTTGAATGCCGTGGTCAATTCCATACACCAATAAAATCGGACAATTCACTGGATTTTCCTGAATGGTTTCTAGGACGTATCGCGTATCATGCAATGGATTCATATAATTTTTCAAACGTTGGTCTGTGGAAAATTCAAATTTATTATTTTCTTTTGGAATTAGCGTCCTTTTTAATAAAGTTTTTGCTGATTTTTCAGTTAGTGGGGACGGCCTAATCTGAAAAAAAGCTTTTATTTAGAAGAAATACACCCGTATTCACCAACAAGTATTTTTCTTTATCAGTCTGTTAAGATTCTTGTCAGTCTGTTAAATTCTATTCTCGTATTCACCATTGGATTTTAAGCCAGAGAGTTAAAATTAATAGTGAAATTTTGAGCTGATAAGAAATAACAAGCTGTTAAGTTTTAAAATTGTTGTTAGATTTTGTTAGAATACATTTTCCACGTTTACTATAGACTCTTCAGACTCCGATGATGAGGAAATCGTACGAGAAAGGAACGTAAAAGTGCGTAACAATGTATTTGAAGAAATAGACGATATTGAATTCAAAAACGGTTTAGAAGAAATAAAAACACATTTGAGCAATTGGCGAATCGGTTAGATGGAGTAGTTGAACCAGTAAATTATAGAAATCAACCTATTTCAAGAATATATTAAATACTAATTTGTTTAAGATATTATTATGTTAGAGGATCGTTTCAAATAAATATCGGGGATTTCCGGTTTTAATGTACTTTTGTTCCAATGAAATTAGAGTTCTTCTCCAGCATAGTATAATTACTGGATGTCTTCCTATATCTTGTTTTGTCCATCATTAAATTTTACTACTGGATCCGTAAAATTGTATTTATTAGCGTAAAGTGACGTAAAGAACGGATTTGATTGATAAAACGATACTAGGCAATTCAACGATGTGTCCAAATGGCGGCTGGCTGGCAAATACTGCTTTGTAATTGGTGCACGTGACCATTAAAATAATGTTGCTGGTGGCATTTAACTGGAGACTCAATGCTTTTTGCCATCCAACCGCCATATTGAATCACGTGGTTTGGATTCCCTAATTTCAGAAGATATTCAAGATATGAGGTTGGAATATTTTACTCTGAAGTTAGTTATAAACTAGAATTGTCAGCTCAGACGTACGTACCTACATCAACCTAACTCTCTGTTTGTTAATAGAGCGTCCCTGATTTATGGTGAATACGATATTTCATTAACAGACTGTTAATCCTTATAATGTTTACTGTTCAATTTGCAAAAATTGACTTATGCACATTTATTTAAATGGAAACATTGCCACAATTTTAGGAACTCCCTGTATAAAAAACGTGAAACCTGAGTAATTTAAACTAAAGATATATGTATAACTTGAAAGCTTACAAAATTTTAAATTTTTACCTTTATTAGTTTTAGAGTTCCTAAACTTTCTTTTCGGAGCGTTTTTACACAAAAAAATCCTTTTATAATTCATATCTCAAAAACGGTTAGAGATAGGAATAGATTATTATTAACAAAAGTTATTTAGATTTTACTAAGGTAATCAAAAATGCTAAAATATACAGGGTGTTCCATTTGAAATAACTTCCGGTATAACCTCAAAATATGTTTTAAAAGTTCAAAGCCAATTATGCCTGCAATCAAATTTTTAGATAAATAAGTTTACTCGTTTCCGAGATCTTCTAATAGGCCACTCAGCGTAAATCACCCTGTATTGGAAGTATCTTTTTGAATTGCATTGTTTTTACTGCAATACAAAAATGGCTAAAATTATAACTAATAATATCACATTTTATTTTTATTTTTTATTATGTAATTTTTTTTAAAACGATATCCTCAACCTAATAAATTATTTATCACATTACGCTTATATATATATTTTTATCTAAAGCTTGCTTTTTTGTAAATTCAAAAATTTCTCTACATGTGGTGCAACCCTTTCAGGATCATTAGAATGGACGTCGTGATGTCCAGGTACATAAATAACAGTCACATTCCTCCGTTGTTTTAATTTATTTAGTACGGGTCTCATGAACCTCCTTTGAAGGACGCTATCAATTCCAAACACTAACAACATCGGACATTTTACGGGATTTTCTGCCATAGTATCCATAGTATACCGCATATCATGCAATGGATTTATAAAGTACTTCAACCGTTGATCTATTGAGAATTCGTATTTGCCGTTTCCTTTTGGAATTTTCATCCTTTCCAATAACGCCTTTGCTGATTTTTCGGTTAATGGAAACTGCCTAACCTAAAAAATAATCTATTTTCTACTCCCACATGTATATTTTCCTATTTTTACAATCTACTGATTTTAAATGGGCTATACCAGTTAACTAAACGGATATACAGTGAAACCTCTCATAACGGACACCTCTGATAAGGGAACATCTCTATTAAGCGGACATTTTTTCATAGTCCAGAACTAGGTATATGAAATTCCTCTGATAAGCGGACATTTTTTCATAGTCCAGAACTAGGTATATGAAATTCCATGAAAATCAACCTCTCTTGGGCGGACGCGAAGAGGCTGTTTTCATACAAAGAGCGCTTAAACTCTTCTTAAACGGACACAATTTTTAAAAAAGTATTTGGGAGATGAATAAGTATGGTGCAAAAACTCTCTGAAGACAGACCGGCAACCAATCGCGTATGCGTGGCGGCGCGAAAGGACTTCGCTGAATGAAAGTAGTGTTGATTCCCCGAAAGCAGTCCGCCGTTTATTTGTGAGTTGTAATATTAAAATCGTAAACAATGGCAGAAAAACGTCGCGTTTTTTTAGTACTACATCCTAACTAAAACTGGTGTATTTTTGTTATGTTGTATTTTTGTTATGTTTAATAAACGTTTAGTTGTAGGGTAGGGTGGTCGACAGTGATACACACTGGATCACTCAAATCTTAGGCGAACGATTGCATGTATTTAGACATGGTCTTGACAGGTAAGAGCGGTGCCATTTTCATGTCTACCAAACCAGTCTGTAAGCAATTATTGTGATGAGTTTTTTTGATAGTTTTGTGTTTTAGTGGTCGTATTTTAAATTTAACGTAAGTTAAACTTATTTTATAATTTCATAAAAAACATTCTGATAACATTTAGGATAAGTTAACCCCTTTAGTTGGTTCTCTAAATATATGCCTAGATATATTTAAACAATATTATTGTAGTTAATTTTGTCATAACAATACTTTCAAATTGTAACGACATGGTGGTACACAATGGATTACTGCTACAAGGTGCACAGTGGATCATTATCCACTGTATACCATGTGCTTGTGTTTTTAAAAGTTTGTTTTAATTGCATTTGTTTGCTTCTTGTTTATAGAATGCCTCATAAGGGAGGCCAGGAAAGAAAAATTGGCAAGCATTTACAGACTCAGATAGAATCAGCACTACAATTAATTCAAGGCGGTTTAAGCATTCGAAAAGCTGAAAAGCAAAATGAAGTTCTCTATCTTTATTATTGGTTATAAAAATGTTTGCTTATAAACGTTACATTTACCCTTTTAACCTGCTCTGGGCTTTTATTTAAAATAATTTTATATATGATCCACTATTAAATACAAAGCAATCCACTGTGTACCACAATGGTGAACAGTGGATCAATCTGTACATAAATCAAAAACATTTTTTAATTTTTTTCCCTCTTAACCAATCAACTTCGAATTATCACGCTCTTAAACAATGGTAATGACCTTAATAAAATGCAAATTTATAAAAAAAGTACTTATTTTTTTCCGAAATAAATGTCTTTAAAAAATTTGTGATCCACTGTCGACCACCCTACCCTACATACATATATGTAGTAATAATTTTGATTTATATATTACCTAATAACAAATTGCCCATAAGCGGACACCTATATTAGGCGGCCACATTTGGACAGTCCCGTAAGTGTCCGTCTAAAAGAGGTTTCACTGTAATTCCATATCAACCTTTGTTAGCATATGGAACTGACCAATCACTTCATTGATGTTATTGAATTACTTTAACATACTTTAGCAAGAACGTTTGGTTGGGTTGTAAAATGAGACAGCTTGAACAGTTGGTTCAAACCTTGACTTTTGCTGTCCTTAAATTTTGTTGGAAAATTAATGTATACCGGGATTACCGGGTAACACAAGAAAGTGCTACCCGCTCAATTTTTTCCGTAATTTTAAAAGTAAAGATTTAAAAATTAAGTTTATAAGTGTGTAATAAAAATGAAATAATTTTAAAACATATTTTTGATATTTATAAAAAAAACAGATTTTTACCTTATTTCCTAACCAATCATAATAACGAAATCGCGATAGACAATATTTTTGACTTTTTCCTTCAGCGGCACTTATCTTAAATGTTTTGCCAAGTTATTTTTCGGTAGTTATAAACGTTAAGACCGGTATAATCACGCCATAGGACACCCCGATAGACCCCCTTTTGCCTTCCTATTCTATCTCGCACACTCCTCCCTATTACTATTTTAAGACGAGTACTAATAATAAAATTCTGTATAAGAGCAGTAATAATGTATTTTTAAAAAATCCTATATATTGAATGCTTTTTTGGACACACGTAGAGTGTAGATACTATAAAATAAAGCATTTGTCAAAATAATTCACCTTAAATCATGTTTTTTCTAGAATATTTCAACAATGGCGGTATCTACTTCCAGGAAAAAGCACAAATATTCATTCATATTAAATTTGGGATGAAAATAAAGCACTGTAAGGTTAAACTATAGAGCAAAAAGCTACACAGACAAAAAATCAGCAAAGACGTTATTTACCCATATAAATTACATACAACCATAATATCCTAGTTTTTGAGAATTACGGACGAAATAAAAAAAAAATTGCCAAAAACTTCATTCGCAGCTTAATTTTTAGAATTTACAAAGGCTACGATTTATTTTCATTTCTCTGAACAGGGTGTCCCATAACTTATGGGCCGTAGAGTAACTGGAGATACTAGATATCAAACTAAGCCGATTAAGTCATAAGTTTTTTCGGATTGTTACTCGTTCTAGAGATACAGGGTGTTGAAAGTAAAAGTTTATTCTCGAAAATAAGCCATAAATTTAAAACGGTTTAATTTAATGAATCGAATTGAAAGTTGGCAATGTTATGTTTTCATGAGCAAGAAATAAGAATTTGTAGAAATTTTTAAAGCCTTGCATACACTGGGCTTCATAAATCTTTGATTTTTTTCTTACCTGTGATATTAGGTGTTTTTGAATTACAGTTTCTTAAAGAAGGGCATTTTCTGAGTCAAAAAGGTGTACTTGATTGATCTTAATATCTTTAACGGTTTTCGAGATATTTCCCTTTAAATATCCCAAAACATAAAAAAACATAGTAATTAAGTTAATATTTTAATTATCAAAAAAAAAACTTATTATAATCGGCTTAGTTTGATGTCTAGTAGCTCCAGTTACTCTACGGCCCATAAGTTATGGGACACCCTGTCACAATAACGGTCGTTATAGGCGCCGATTGCATGATGGGTGTTCTCTGTTCTGGGTGCGTCCCATACTTAATTTGTAATTACTCAGTTCTTGATATTTTAATCAAAATTACAATATAAATGTAGTTAGGTACCGAGATTTTGTATTTGTTATGAATTTGCAATAAAGCCCTATCGAGTTGCATTATGTATCTTAATGCCTGTCCATTATCGCGTGACGCGTCAGCGGAATTGAATTCGCTATAAAGATAATAAATGACACTTTAACATAGGGAGCCCCGAGCCATTGGGTTGCACACTCAGTGTATTCAAAGTTTGTTTATTGCCACGGTCCGATACTACCCACTTTTCTACTTTTTATTCTGGTCCAAGATTACTAGGAAGGTGGTGTCAAATCACGTGTTAGTTAATTTTAATTAAATATAGGTTCCTACCTAGTTATTTTAAATACATTTTTTGTTAATAATTGCTTACGATTTTGCTATGGTAAGTTTTGTTTTCATTGTTGAAGTTTCTATTAGACTAATTCTTTATGTACGATATTTAGATATTAATATTAATAAATGGATTTATTGATCTGCAAAATCTTTTATCAGTTTCTTTTTCGCCAATATTTGGCAGCATGAATTATGCAGTTTCCTTCTAACCACCTCACAGTATTACTAAGTAATTATTGTTATGTAATCCAAGCCTTTGGCTAGACCACCCATGCAAAAATTATGCCCTTCATAGGCCGGCGCCTATAAAGGGCATAATTTTTGTTACCGCACAACTTAATGCATGACTAGAAAATATAACACCATCAGAACCTTTCTTTATATGTATAACTTTCAGTATAGCCCCCCTTTGTGCAACAATTTTCTAAAAACCGTTCAATGATCTTTAAATATAAATTCACTATCCTTACATACTAATGCATACCACAACAAAAACATTCAAAAAAAGTGCTTCAAGTACCAAGCCCCTTGGAAAAGTAATTGCCAGCATAAAGCACTTTGGAAATTCTAAGTGCTTGCAATTACCAATTACCGAGGAAAGTAATTTTAAGTGATTTTAAGTGCTTGCAAGCACTTTAAATGGCTAGAAATGCGAAATTTAATTACCTAAACACATTTTATGAAGGGCTTCAATTAACAATTATTGAGCACTGTATTTTAAAAATGCTTGCAAGCTGTGCTCGAAGCACCATAGTGCTTAAAGCACTTTGCCAAGCTCTGCCACAAAATGATCAATTTAATGAAGATAATTTCCATGACACTTGAAAGTTTAAAAATGTTTTCTAACTGCTATGCTACCAGAAAAATACCAACAACAACCAATAAGGACGAGGCTTTTCAATAGTTATTGTAAAAAAGAATGGTTCTGTAGGTGTAAAAATTTAAAAGATAATGACATAATTTAACAAGCTATCTGGAGTCTGGACCTTTAAAAATTGTGATTGTCATCCATAAAGCAGTTAACAAAAATGAAACATTGCATTCCCAGTCTCCTTTCAAGTCTCAACCCACGACCTAACCTCACAAAAATAATTTATTATAGATGTAGGTTGGTAAATATCATATAGTGACCCAAATGACCATGCACGTTAGTGTGAGATATATTTTCTCAGTGCATGCAATTTTTTTTAAACCATGTTACGGGATTAAGTAACACACCGTAAACAAAAATATTTTAAAAATTATATTAATATTTAGATATTTGTTAGCGGTGACATTTTGCCAAGCAACAAAATCCCGCTAATGGTTTTTTCAGGCGCTAAGATCTGGACCGTGGCTGATGCCTGAAACAGGATTTTCACTGGACAGAATTATACTTGCCACTGAATATGAAACAGGTTTTAACAAAAAATTTAGCCTGAAAGAAGCAGATTAATTCAGAAAAACGTTGCAATAAAAAAACAAAAAAATAGTTTTTTTTTTGTTAAATAGGTACTCAAGAACTTCCTCTTAATAATAAATACTTGTGGCCTTTTTGCATAGGTAAGTTGAAAATTTTTTTTTTATTAATTATTTTATAAGTATTTATATTCTAAATGGGGAAAAGTCTGTAGAAGAAACAGTCGACATTCTAAAAGATTGGGCATTTGATATAAGATGAAAGAATGGGGAGGAGTATAAAAAACAAACAGAATAAGCATTGTAAGGATGCATGTTTTATAAGTTTATTCGGGAAATATTCTACTGAATACCACACATGCACCAAAATACTCAGATAATTATTCTGAATTAAATGTGTGGTGTCCCATAAAACTGCATTTCGTCGCCCAGATGTCAAAACCTAGTATCTCAAATTTGATTGATTTTGAGTTATGAGTTTTATTGTGATTAGAAATCCATTTTTTATCGATTTAAAAACCTTTTATCTCAGTAGTGTGCAAGTAGTATGATACAAGGTTTTTAAATTAATAAAAAATGGATTTCTAGTCAAAATAAAACTCATAACTCAAAATAAATCAAATTTGAGATACGAGGTTTTGACATCTGGGCGACGAATTGGTGATTTCAATTTTTTTCTTGAAAGCAAAAAATCTCATGCAGTTTTGATACAACACCAACTATTAAAATGTGTAAGGAATGCTCGAAATAAAATATACTTACTAGTACTTAAATAAAATCTAGCAAATGTTAAAAATTATCACATGTATTGTCTGACACACGGTTCTAGAGCTACAATGCCTGATAAGGCAGGGAGATAACGACCTAACTCGAATCAAAAATTACGTCAGAAGCTGTGATGTGCATCCAGACAGTAATTGTATGGACTTTACCTTATTTTAAGGGGAATTGCCTTTTTAATGCGGCCGTTATCTCCCTGCCTTATTAGGCATTGCAGCTCTAGAACCGTGCGTCAGACTATACCAGAGCTGTGAAAGTTACTTTAGAAAAGTAACTAGTTACTTTTTCGATACTTTTGCACAAATGTATCTAGATACTTTTAAGGAATAGTTACTTTTACCTAAAAGTAACTTAGTTCTTAGTTACTTAGTTAAAGTAACTAGTTATAGTAACTAAGATACTTTTACAGTAACTAGTTACATTGATTGTAACTAGTCGCTAAAAGTAACTGAGATACTTTTGAGTAACTAATTATTTTAATTGTAACTACGAAACTCTAAAAGTAACTAAGATGCTTTAGAACTAGATACCATAAATTTACCAGGTAGTGATAACTCATTTTCCTATACACACTAACACTATTACCATCAGAAAACTAAACTAAGAAGTGTTAATTCGAATAACTAACAAGTAGAATAAAATGCTTTCCAAGAAATTTCGCGTTCCAACCAGTTTGCTGTTTGACGCTAGCGACTCGCCGCGCGTCCCTTCGTGAAAATCTGATTAACGGCCGCCGACCGTCCCTTGGTCATCATCTGATGGACGGCACGTGTGCATAATTGGTATCCTAGACGAACCTTAAAAGTACCTAACTTAGTTACTTTAAAAGGAACTTAGTTACTTTAAAAGTATCTAGTTACTAGTTACTCCTAAAAAGTAACTAGATACAAGTTACTTTTCAAAAGTAACCAAGTTACAGTTACTTTTGGCATGATTCAAAAAAGAACTAAGTTACTAAGTTACTTAAAGTAACGAGATACTAAAAAGTATCTAGTTACTTGTTAGTAGTAGTTTAATATATAAAAGTATCTAGTTACTTAAGTTACTCACAGCTCTGACATGTACCTAAGTAGGTATAATTAGTATCTAAGAAAATAAAAAAAAATTACCATCATCATCTTATCGAAAGCTTCTTCATATGTATATTGGGGTGCACTTCTCGTTTCTTTTTTTCTTTCCATATTTATATGACTATTAAACTTATCTTTAAGGTACTGCTGAAAATACTTGGACGGCACTGGAAACATGTGGATTGTGTCAAACATGATAAGTTTTTCGACCCTTTCTGGGTACAATTGAGAAAATAAATATCCTATTTGACCACCATAGCTATGACCCATAATAATATATTTTTCTCTTTTAAAATAGTCAACTACCAATATATATGCTAATATATAATCGGTGGTATGTATTGGTAAATGTGGTGGAAAATGACTAGACCTTCCATGCCCTGGAAGATCAATACAGATGTAGAAGTAGTGTTGAGGTAGAAGAGGTATGATACCATCAAAGCTTCCTGCATTATCCATAACACCATGAATTGTTAAAATGGCTGGATCATCTTCATTTCCCCATAATTTTACTACAAATTTAAAACTTGTTTTAAAATATTGAAATGAATAAGTAATATATCTATTCCATAGATACTATGTACATGTATAGTAGGCATAAACCATTAAAATACTAAAATTAGATAACTTAATAATTAGTCAATTTCAATGACAAAATAATTTTAACCAAAAGCCTCAAAATATATTGTAAAAATTAAGCAAATGAAAATGACAAATAATATACTATTTAAGATCTCTTTATCATCCAATAAAGAGTTTCACAATCCCTTGAGCAACGACAAAATGTAGAAAAGCAAGTATTTTTAAGGGCGATTAAATCTTCATTTGATCTTTTAGTACCAGCAACCATAAATGGATTCGAAGATGAGTTTAAAAACTGTAAGTTATAGTAAAAATTTTGTAATAATTGACACTTTTTGTGATGTGGGAATATTTACAACAAAACAATATTGTAAGGCAGGATATTCATTTTATAAGTGTCATGTCATATATGTATATGATAGAATCTTCTTAATAGTGAGTTGTCAGCAGGGTGAAAAAGTATGTTGATGAATAAAGTGCTTGGTCTGGGTCTACTACATCATAAAATAAATGTAAAAAGGTTTTGCTTAAGGTTTTGTATAGAATACCTATAGCATACAAATAGTAAAGTTCGTACTTATGTTGTTTGCACAATCTTAATAAACTCTAGAAAATAAAAATTTTTAAGAGGTTAAGTGGTAGAGCGCTCTTAGTAGTGAACTTCACCTCATTTGGTAGAAATTTATTGTAAAAATATATTTACCTTTGTAATTTTTTTAGTAAAGAATGAATGACTATAAACTAAAAGGAAGGAAACAATTAAGTAAGTATTAAATTGTATTATATTTATAACTTACGACTAATTTGTCCCCAGGGTGCTGGAATTTCTATTTCCTTGACATTCATTTTGTAGAAAAAATCGCTTTCCAGTACCTAATGGAAAAGTCCAAACTAAAGAACACCTTATTTATTAATGGATTAACTTTCGTCTTATGCTATCTTGTTAGTAGTAGTTTAATATATAAGAGCTACACTAAATTACCTACAGAATATTCCGGAAATAATAATTATCAAGCTACTTATAATTTTTAGTTAATCTTGCAATAAAAAAACGGATGATAGGGTAAAGGTCACAAATACCTGGTTCCGAGTGATTCCACACACAACTTTAAACAGATTTATTTGTTCACTTTATAGTACAAATCTGTGTATCATTATATCAAAGTTATCACAAAAGAAATAAGAAGTTAAAAGTTTCCAAAACTGAAAAATTTCAAAGGTAATGTTTCATGTTTCAAATGACAGATAAGAAGTTTCAAATTGGGTTGCTGTTTGCTGTGCTGTCTACATAACGGACAAACGAAGTTTTAAGCAACGACATTCTAGCTGGTCCGAGCTCGTTCCACAAGTTTTTAAGCACAGAAAAATGATGAAGTCAATGTTGCTGGACAGAATAAAAGAACCATGATGGCTTTCTAGAATGTTTAGGAGTAGAAAAAATCAGATATATTCGCTATACAGGGTGTTACAAATTCGACATACGAGCATGGGGATCTCGGAAACAGATAGAGAGATGGTTAAATTAGAGCAAAGTTGAATAATTTGACATTTAATAAAACACTGTTGAAAATTTAAAATATTCCGTTTGGTTCCAGAGATATCCACAAAAAACCGAAAGAAACCAAATTTTTAAAAATATTTGTTTTTAATTTAAAGTTCTACAAAATCATACATACAGTTTTTCAGTCCAAATAAGTTTCGGTTTTTATCGGCCATCTTCAAATTTGTTTTTAAATACGGACCTGGATATTTCTGACTTTTTTTTAATGCTTCCAGTTCCAGTAGTGTATTGCCAATATTGGTTTTCCATAATAGTATCGTGTATTACCTTTTTTTTCTGTTAAATCCTTTATTTAGATCAAATGAACAATTTACATTTACAAAACAAGAATAACTATCTAAATTTAGGTAACCCTCAAAACAATGCAAGTAGCATTGGTACCGAGGGTACTGCTAATGAATAAATAGCATAGATTGCAACTATCACCATTTACATTATAGAAAATTTAAAAAATCAAAAACAATTAAGTAACTTATTTAACATACATATATCTTTTTAATTTGTTTACAAATACACCCTGTCGTCTTTCATTCTTAATTTCTAGAGGTAAATTATTAAACGCATTGCAGGCCGCACTTATAGGACTGCATAATGCTTTATTTGTTCTTGCACTATCCAAACGAATATCATCATCACTGTTTCTTAAATTATGATCATGAATTTGATTAATAAATTGAATACGACTATTGCACTTGAATTTGTTATTTAAGACCTTGAATATTAATTTTGATTGCTCAAGCATTAGAATATCATGAGCAGGTAGAAGTCCAAGCAAATGATATGAAGTTTCAGTATGAGTGTAATAATCCAAGTTAAATAAAATTTTCAAAAATTTATTCTGAAGGATTTTAATTTTATTAAAGTTAGTTTGATTACAGGTTCCCCAAACAGGTATCAGGTACCTTATAATTGAAATAAAATATGCATTATATATTTTATATTTTTGGCATTTATGGTTAAAAAATTTCTACATCTATACAATGCTCCAATTAAGGCAATTATCTTTTCTTTTATGTGATCAATGTGTGCACCCCAACTAAGCTGGTCATCTAGTACCAAACCTAAATATTTTATGCTATTAGTTTTTTCAACAGTGATATTATTTATCCGAATGTGAATATTATCAATTACTTTATTTTTTTGCTTAAATATAATGTACCTTGTTTTGTCTATATTTATTTTTAATTTGTTTTGTAAAAGCCAAATATAGTATTGGTTCAAATCTCTATTAACTATATTTTCAATATTATTGGTTCAAATCTCTATTAACTATATTTTCAATATCTGTAGAATTTTTAGATTTATAGATAAGCACCATATCATCAGCAAAAATATAATATTCAGCTTGTAGGCCCGACAGGCGTAAGCTTAGGACAAACAAGGTGTACAACAGAGGTCCCAATACAGAACCCTGAGGCACTCCGCAATTAGTTACTCTGATTTCACTAGTATAATCACCCAAGGCTATGTATTGTTTCCTGCCACTCAAATACGATTCAATCAAATCAAGCGCCACACCCCTAAATCCCATGTTTTTAAGTTTACTCAAGAGTAGCGAATGGTCAACAACATCAAAGGCCTTTCTCAGGTCAATGAAAACTGCCAAGGCAATATTACCCTTGTCCAGGTCACTCGATATTGAACTAATTAAATCAGTTGTGGCACCCAATGTGCTGCTGTTATTTGTAAATCCGTACTGATATGGATCTGGCTTGATATGTTCATTCAAAAAAGACACAAACCTTTTTTTAATGATAACCTCAATAATTTTAGAAAAAACACTAATGAGAGATATTGGTCTATAGTTATTTTTCGATGTTCTTAAACCAGATTTAAAGATAGGGCAGATCTTTACAATTTTTAGCTCCTCGGGGAATAAACCCGTAGTGAGTATACCCAGCAAACATTGAGCGTCGATTAAACGTCGGCCGATTGGTTTCGGATTATCGGGCCAATGCCGGACGCCAACGTCGATCCGGACCGTATATGACCGCCTGGCCGATAGCAGAGCCAGCAATCGGCCAATTGGGGGTCCCGATATCTTGCCGATATTCCTTTACAACTCGATCCTCATTTAGATGCATATTCTTTACACAAAATTTGTTGGTACAATATCTAAATATTGCGTTTTATTTTATGTTACGTCATATATTCCTTTTCATTTAAATGAGGTATATTCAAAGTATGGATACATTTTATTTATCGGTTATCAGTTTTTCAAAAATTTTAAAAAAAATTTAGATTTTATATTTTTTACTTTTAAAAATCCCTACACTCGCAAATTACAGCTTGGCATAGGGATTTTTTTGAATGTAAAAAATATAAAATCCAAAAAATTTTTAAAAATTTTTTAAAAACTGATAATTGAAACTTATTGTTATTACTTGGTCCCTTTTATAAGTAACTAAAATAAAAAAAAAATTAAAGATATAGATAAAATAGGATGATGACTATATAATTTTAGAGTGATCATACATTAGATACATTCATTTTTAGTCTTTTCACTTTTGGTACAGATAATAGGGATTAATATAACATAACTCAAAGCCCTCTCAAATAGAATAATTAAAACAGTTGATATTTAAATATGAAACGTTTTTTTATTACACATCTTTCCCAGAACATAAAAATATTGGAAAACCTCTAACAGACAAAATATTTACAGTATAATATAACGTTATATGTTTAAGTTAAATAGGAACATAAATTATCATTGGTAACAAGTGTGTCTGTTATTACTTAAAGGATACACTAAAAAACTTAGCTTATAACATTAACAAAATTTTTTAAATGTTATGTTTTAAAACATATTAGATCCATTTTAAACAAAACAACAACAGTTTAAACAGATTATATAGTTATTAATTAGGTACAAAAATTTTAAACAGGAAAAATTATTAATAACCTTTTCCAAACAGGTTTTTAATTAGCAAAAAAAAACTTCACATACATATATACAGGGTGTCCCAGGATAGGTGTTACAATAGGATAAATGTGTCAAAAATGTTTGAATTTGAAAATGACATTTTGGTACAAAAGTTATAAATACAAAATTTCACTTGGATTGGTATTATACAGGGCGAGATGGCCACGAGTAAAGTACCCTTATTTTTGGAATGGGACAAAAGTTTAGTAGAAAGAGATGTTGAGAAATGAAACTTAATATTATAATTTGAAATTAGATCTAGTCAATATTTTTAAAAAAATTTTAATGTAATACACAGTATATATAATACCAATCCAAGGGAATTTCTGTATTTCTCACTTTTGGATCAAGCAGGGCATGTTCCCCAAATGCCATATTCAAATTCAAAAATTGTTGACCCATTTAACCTATCGTATCACTTATCCTGGGACACCCTGTCGTACTTGTATAGTGAAATATGTATTTTCCTGAAACAAATAAACATTTCATGAAACACCCACCACTTGCTTTTGCTAATAATTTTTTAATTAATTGAAAACTAACTACCCTAACACATTGGGTGGGACGGGTGATGGGTTAGTTTGATTTTTTTTTTTCAATTAATTACTAAATTATTAATAAAATCAAAATATCCTGAACTATTTCATTACATTAAAATATGAAATTTTAAACTTAAATACTAAGAAACAGAAATCTAATCTTATCTTAAACAAGAAACTACAATACAAGAAATGGAAAAATTTCAGTCTTCAGTACTCGGCATAGTTTCTTTTTTGCGACTTATTCGTCCACCTGCTCTGTCTCCTGCATTACGCAGCCAGGATTTAATAGCTGATTCGATGTCGTCGATTGTGGCATTTCTTCCGTTGACATTTCGACGTACAGACGCTAAAAAGTTACCCAAAAATTAATTCAAAGGAATTCAAATACATATTACATTTTTATATTACTATTATCAATTTTTATGTTATTTTATTAATTTTACAATATGTAAGTTAAATTTTATAATGCAATTTTAATAATAACAATGTATGTATACTTACAAATTATTAGTTGAACCAACATTTCTTGATCCTTTATTCCTTTCTTATGGTTGCGACCCGTCCAGTTGAGGGTTTGTGACACCGGATGGCTGATAATTTGGCCTAAAACTTTTCTTGTTATGGAACCTACATCTTTGCCACCAATTAGACTGAGTTTAATGGTCTGAAAAAAACATATATTTTAACTTGTGCCACCAATAATCTAAAAATTAACAAAAAAAGGTCAACAAAACTAAAAACACAACATAAAATAAAAATTAACTAATAAACATTAAGGGTTATTTACCACTTACATGAACTCGGGCTATAAAAATCCAGTTTTTTTACGATATCTTTTTACTGAGGTAAAAATTTTAAATTTGGCCGGCATCCAATTTTACGGCTTCTAGTTCTTGAATTTAAGAAATAAGTCTAAATTTTTTTCTTCGAAAATTGTAGAAAGAGATGCGAATTTTAGAAAAAGTTAGTAATTCTCTATCTTCGTTTACATCTTTTAAGAAAAAATGCAAAATTTGATGGCGGCCAAATTTAAAATTTTTACCTCAGTAAAAAGATATCGTAAAAAAACTGAATTTTTATGCCCTGAGGGCATGTAAGTGGTAAATAACCCTTAAATTTTAAATAAGCAAAGTTATTGCAATTTAGTTCTTTTTAGTTTATAATGTTACATTTTTGGTAAATTTTATCCGAATATTAACAGACCAAGTTTATAGAAAATTACTGAAATTATTAATTTAAAAAAAAAAATTTTTGAGAAAAAATATAGATGTGAACTTGAAGAAAAATTTGAAGTAATTTATACTTACTGTTTTTCGAAAAAAGTCTTCATTTTTTAAACTACTGTTGAATTCTTCAATGTCTTCAAATGAGTTTAGGCAAGTAATGTCAGTATCAGCCAGCAGCTCTAAATCTTTATTTTGATTCAATTGCAATAGATACTTAGTATCTGACTTAAGGCCTTCTAAACTGTTTAAAATCTCTTTAAGAATACCTAAAATATAATAGAGAACTATAAAGGTTTGTATTACAGTGAACTTATGTGAATAACTGTAGACATTAGGGTTACAGATTCTTCATAAAAAAAGTTAGGTGACTGTTTAGGTAAATTTAAATTATACCAGGTATTCATTTGGTGAGGAATTCTTTAAGAATCCCTCACTAAATGGACAACCTAATATAAATAGTCTTTTAAATAATATAGAAGTTTTGACTCACCTTCTAAACTTTGACACTGGCAGTTACAGTTCAGATTTTTATCTGAATTTCTCATCAAAGTTGTTGATGAATTTTTAGACAACTCAATTATATTTTGTTGAGTTGAAGTCAATTTGTCTAAAATTCTTTTTGGTGTAAGGGAAAACTCAGCTATTGTCTTTCTCTGATTATTATTTTTATTTAAATGTTGATCTTTCGATCTTTCTTTCAGCGGCAGTGGGGCTGGGGGAATTTCCTCTTCATCACTCAAGGCATGAGAATATTCATACATGGAAGAATTGTGTGGATTTTTTGTTTTACGCTTCTGAGGTTCGCTTTCTGTCTGAGAGTCTTCTTCTTCCTCTTCTAGCTTTTTTAACTTTCTGTTTAACTTCCGATAATCAGCTGGAAAAAAAATTATATTAAAACTAGAAATGCTACAGAGCTTTACAATAAAACTAAATACCTACATGAAATAAGCATCTCGGCAGCTTAAAATTATTTTGTTTGGTTTTTATTGAAAAAACTTAAAAAATAACTTTACTTACTTGAGGTGGTTTTGACGCGAATCAGGCATTCTGTGCACTTTTCAGTCTCAAGCTGAGCATGGGCAATCACAGCTTTTTCACGTTTTGTAGTTGATTTCAAATAGGTTGGCCAATGACAATAGGTGTTTCTGTCTTTTTCAAAAACCCACAGACTTGAGATGATAGCCATAGGCATGCTGCCATCAGACTCCTCTTCAGGGAACTCCACAATTAAATACTCTCTTGAAAATTGTATAGCTATGTTAAGTATATAATGAGGCCATAAAAAACAGATAAGTAAACTACTGACCATGTGATCTTAACTTTCATATAAAATAAATTATTTATTAGCATAGAATAACATTACAATGAAATATTCATACCACTAAAAACATTGGATAGGACCCCTTAAAATGCTTCCCTTCAATATAAAACTCAAATCCACTATCTGTGATTTAACTATTAAACATAAAATCCAATTGCAAATTGTTCTTAAGTATGTATTTATCTGGTCTCAAATCCACAAAATAAACTATAAAATAAAATTGGTTTGTCATTTCTGTACTACATTTTCTTAGAATTAAAATTATACTAAAATATGTAATAAAAAAATGTACATAGTATACCTATAGCTTTTAGTAATTTTGTATTTATTTTGCTCAGTAAGTCCAAATTAATATGCAAAAAGTTTAAAATAATAAAATATCAAAATCAAAAATACTGACAAGAACCTCAAATGACCTCTGGACCCCTCTTAAATAGGGAATGAAATAAAACCCTTGCATATGAAAGTACAAATAAATTTAAGTAGATAATTAATTATTGTTTATTAAAGGCAACTGACGAATGGACTACAAACAAATCTGTCAACAGTCCAAGGTAAAAGAATAGCTTTTTTATCCAAATCAGTAACAGAAACTGTGACAGATTCTGTTCCCATAGACACCTCAAATAAACTGACTATTGAACTATCTGTGGGATATGACAAAAAAGGTTTTCGATCTTGGAGTATTACTCCCGTCAGAAAAATGTTATCTAAATCTGTGTAAATTGACTGAACAAGCATAATTTCTTGGTTCATTAAAAAGATGCAGTTATCACCAGATTTTAAGGAAATTAGGTACCCCTGAAAATTAATTTTTTTATAAAAAATTTTTTTATCATCTTGCCTTATTGGTTTACCAATAACTGAAATTTCATTACACAACATTTCAGCAGTTTGCATTTTTCGTCCTTCAATTACTCGGTGCACAATTTGCTGCAAATTTTGGTTCGATTTTCTTAAGGATCGTTTTAAAAAGCCAAGGTAATTCTCAAAAATAAAACAATTAATTCCATTTAAACTACCATAACATTTTGCATCTGAAGAAAGATGGATTAATGAGTGTACATTATAGACACAAAATTCCTTTCCATAAATTTGAATTACATTTTTTACAAATAGTTTTAACAAATCATTAGCATAGTTATTATAAGTACTATTGAGGTTCTCATTTAAAAGTATAGTTATTGCAAAGCGCAAAAGCATAAAATTACAAAAAATATTTTTGCGTAAAATATCTTTTAATAATGGACTAATATATAATAGGAAATTTTGAAACTCAATAGCCTTCCAATGATCTAATTGGGATATGGACCTTGGTTTTCGAGTTATTTCAGTTGGCCAATAATGTCCATCAGAAATATTTTGTATTCTAGTTTCTAATATAGCAAGCTTTGCTGGCTCAAATCGATGCAGAAATCTGTTTCCAGTACGCCATTCATTTAATAACTTTCTTACTACTCCCAAACAAACACTGTGCATATAATCCACAGGAAATAAAGATACTAGTCCTATACCTAATTCAGTTAGAGGCGATGTTGTTTTTTGATACCCACCGTACTCTTTTGCATGAAAATCTACATCATTTCTTAAAGGAGCTTTAATATCTGGAAAAACTATACGGTGTTTAACATACTCCCCTCTAACACAGCACTTATCGCAACCCGTGTAAGAGTTATGACCTTGTGTTCCTTTTACGTATGAACGTGCTGGAGTGTCACAACAAAAAGACCTGCAAGAAACCATAATTTGCTTTCCAAACAAAGATATGCCACCATCTAAATATAGTTTTAGTTCCAGAACAAAGTCTTTAAAGAATTCTTCTAAAGGTGGTTTACCAGAACCACAATAAATTGCTATTGGAAATGGAGATGGCAATGTTTTTAAATTTCGAACAAAACAAAGTATAGGCCAAAATGAAGTTTGTGTGCTTTTGTGTAAAGGGATACCATCTATATTAAAATCTAAAAATAGTGTGTCTATATTTTCAAGTTCAGGCTTTGATATTCTTGCAAGTAAGCTGTTCAAAATCCCAAAATAATAAAATTCTCCCTTTCCCATTTTTTCAATATTAATTTGTTTGGGAGTGTTTAGCAATGTGCGGGCATCTTTTGGAAGATCTGTGACAGTGGGGTTGGTTTGAAACCAGGAAAGAAGTTCGCTTAAAGCTGAATGAGTCAAATTATGTTTTAAGGCCCAACTTCTTAAAAAGTCTTGTGTAACTAACTGTTCAGAATAAGTTGCGGAATTTTGTTTAAAGGTGTCTGAGGAATATGAACTGAAATCAGAGAAATGTTCAAACATATTGCAAGGACTATTAGAACTTTCTGATTCCGTTTCCATATCAGATGGTGTATGCACATTTTCTTGTGGTTCAATGTCTACGTCAAAAGAATGGGCCTCATTATGGTCTATTGTATTGGATGGTTGATTTACCTGTACATTGCTTGAACTAGGTGTAGCTAGATATTTCATAATATTTTCTACATTTTTTTTTCTTATTCGCCTTTGTTGTCGCTTACTTACAGAATGCATAGTTAAATATAGGTTAAGGTCTGTGAAGGAGGTAGGTACACCTGTTTAGTTGTACAAAGATCTCAAGTACAATTGAGTACTTAATACCTATATACAGTTTTGCAGAAGTAATTGATAAATATGAAAGTACTTATTAGGTAGGTACCTACATCGAAAGGTAATAATTACTTACTCCTGGCTAATATCGGGATCTATATAGAAAGCCTCTTGAGACATTATTTTAATTTTAGAAGGCACAATGATCACAATCGTACAACCTACAAACAAAAAATATATGTCAGTGAATTGCCAGTAAAATAAATGAAATTTAAAAACCGTAAACCACGAATTACCTAACAATAATTTACTGAACTTATACTTGGCAATAAAAATACCTAAATGAAAAGACAAAAAACTTACCTGAAATATGAAAATGTAACGAAACAGCAAATCACTCTAATCGTATGCAACGCCGAAAAACACAAAAACACACCGACCGAAGCCAAAGAACTAAAGAACGCCATTTGCATTTGACGTCATCGTCACATGCAGTGGTCGGTAATGCAGGATACGATACTACCGTGAAATGGCGCTAAAATTTGAATTCCCAACTAATTTTTATTGCATTACCTATTCCGTTGGCTCTCGCCGTCTAAAATTAACATTTTCGATGACGAAAGAAAGAGCGTCGGTTAATATAAAATAATCGACATATAATAGATCGTGTTCAACCGACAATCGAAATATCAATGTTTTTTCGATTCAGATCCGATTACTATTCCCGATTGTCGGGAACGGGGCGTAAATTAAATGGTTTACCGTTCCAAGTAAACCGATCCCGATCAAAAATAGATCTGCGCACAGTCGGCCGACTTAAAACCAATCATAAATGTTTGCTGGGTACTGTTTATCAATGCTGTTAGTATTGTTACAATATTATCGTTTAGATTAATTAGATTATGAACCGTTATACCATCTCGACCAGGAGCAGCTCCCCGCCTAAGATTTCTTATAATATCACATATTTCTAATTCATTAGTTGGTCTTAGATAAATACTGCTAGCACACGTTATCTCATTCAATATCACATCAGAAACAAAACCACTCTTTTCAATTTCAATTTCCTTAACTATTTCCGAGCCTATTTGTGAAAAATGCATATTCAAGGTATTTGCAATTATCTGTACCTGTACCTAGCTGACTCGAATCTGTTTATTCATTTATTTATATATTAAAAGCTTTATTTCCAAATTAAATAACAAACTTAATAAATTCGATAAACTATAATAATTAGTAATTTCCAAAATGTTCAAAAATATTTCCGTTCTCTCTAACACAAGCAGTGGTGGTGCCAGGATTTTTGAGATGAGTGGGCATAAACAATTTTTGAGTGGGCACTACCCGATTCATTCATTCAAATGACTTCTAAAAAAAAAAGTCGTTGCCTTCCCCACGTTCTACAAGCGGGGGCAGGGTAGTCAAAACTTCCCCTTTTTTGTCCAAAGTGACATCTAAAAAAAAAGTATTCATCGTTCTCTTTCAAATAATATAGAATACCACTCCTTTTCCCATCAAAACTTTCATAGCTAAATAATCCATCAATTTTGGATGGGCACTCACGATTCTAGAATAGGCCGGTGCCCACCCTGCCCCCCCACCCCCCACCCCCCACCTGGTGCCGCCGCTGAACACAAGTCGTTTTTTTTTTTCAATTTTAGTTATAAGCGCAATGTTGCCAGGTCTGGTGATTTTTCACCAGATTTGGTGATTTTGAACCCCATCTGGTGATCTGGTGAAAACTTTTTAAAAAAGTCTAATTTCTGGTGATTTTTCGACACTGATGATAAGCTTATATCTTAAAAAAAAAACGAGAGAAAAATGGCTTGATTGTGTTTTATTCTTCTTTGTTAAAAATGGTGACATCGATGCAAAAACTTATTGGTTTCAAAAGCGAAAAGCGTTTGTCTTTGTCTGGAAACTCTCTACTTCTCTGCGCCGAATATTTCTTAGTAGCGAGGGATTTACAGAATTTGTTGTATCTGTTACTGTTTTATATATACTGTTTTTTATATAGTGATTTCTAAAAAAAAAAAAAATAGGTCGTACCTCGGCAATAACATACATCTGATTTAAGGTCTTGGCACCGGGGTGCGCACTCATGTCATGAGTGCCCACCCTGGCGTCAAAAGCTTAAATGAGAGGTATGTTATTTTCGAGGTATGACCTTTTTTTTTTTTTTAGAAATCACAGCATTATTAGCATTATTCCTTTTACATTAATTATATGGTGTTGTATGTGATAATGCGAGAAATTAAGAATCTGGTGATTTCTGGCAACTTTTAAAGCAAGGGTCTGGTGATTTTTAATTTTTTGACCTGGCAACATTGTATAAGCGGCCCTTCGAACTTCTTCTGACACTATCAAATGCATTTTGCATGCTGCAACTGTGCCGTTCAGGATATATTGTTCCAAGTACATTTCGGACGCTCTATTTTTATTTAATTGACTTACCTAAATAAAAAAAAGTATGGCTATATCACGTTTTTCTTCATAAAAAAAATACCATTTTAAGTCAAATATTAGATAATGCATTTTTAAGATGATATTGGGGGTTTGAAATTTGCAGTTTCACTCGGCTATTATAGGTACCTACCAATCAATTTTAAAATAAAACTAATTTATAGAAATGAGACGATATAGTGCTACCGAGTTGAAGCAGCGCATATAAAATGCATTTCATAAAGAAAGGTCCCTTGAAAGGGCTATAACTAAAATTGGAAGAAAAATCAACTTGTGTGTTATTGAGAACGGAAATATTTTTTAACATTTAGGGAATTATCGATTATTAGTTTATTGAATTTATTAAGTTGTTGTTTAATTTGTAAATAAAGCTTTAAAAATAAATAAATGATTAATATTTATAATAACTAAAAGGGCCAGGTCGGGATTAGAATTAGAAATTATTTTAAAATTCGTTTTAGATATAATATTATGATAATAATAATAATCACTATTATGGGAAACAAATATCGGCAATACATTACTGAGACTGAAGCATTAAAAAAAGTCAACAAATATCCAGGTCCGTATTTAAAAAAAAATACACAAAAATGAAACGGTGGACTCAAGTTATAAAATAATAATTTATTATACTTTAATGATATCATTAAGAAAATAAATTATTTACTACCAAAACAATAATCTTTTAAATAAATAAAAATATCGCATTCAAAGAAGCCGCCTTAGATACATCAAAGAACAAATCGAGATTTTCTCCAGTCGCCTGCTTGACTCACTCGTAAATGGCACAATGCTTGTCGGGCCCTTTTATCCGTTCACCTTTCTTTGTGCGGTTATTTTTGTTTAATCATATTTCTAAATTAATAAGATAATTTTGGATACATTTCTTTTAAAGTTGAATTTTTATTCTTCAATAAATTTAAATCCAAATAAAAACTCTCCCTACAATAATTATTTTTAAAATTATAAATATCATTTGTCGAGGCGTGTGATTGAATGAGTACCAGTATTTTTTTATAATAAAGAGGTTTAGCAGCATCTCAGTTTGGCAATGACGTATTTTGTCTTAAACTATATGAAGAAGTATAATATAGTGTCACTCAGATTGAGCGCGGGGTACCTCTAAAAGCGGGACCCAAGGCCCAGGTCCGCTTGTACTATTGGAAAAATAGGGGCTGCACCCGGTAAAGCGTAGTTTTAATTAACGAAATTGTAAAAACTTTGAATATTATATTTTCATAAAAAACGAAAATTAATACGAAGGTTATAAAATGCATAATTAAAATATTGTTTTAAATAAACTGCAGCATGCGGATTGCGGACACGCCCTAAAATCATAATAATACATATCATGTTATACATTCTTATTTAGTTTAAGGTGATATTTTCAAGAAAGTAGACAAGTTCCATACAACACTTGAACAAAATGAAATTTTTGGTAAGAAATTTAAAGGTATTTTCTATTTAAACAATGAAATTATTTTGTTTCCCATTAATTAAAAATAATTTTTTTAAATAATATCGTATACAGGGTTATCCACATTAAGTTTCCACCATAGGTAACTTTGTAATTATTAATAATACAACATTGTATAAATCAGAAAACCAATAGTAGATATTTTTACTCACCGTTAAGATATATGTACAAGAAAGAAAAAAAGTGTATCTTTCACTATTCTCATTTTTGATAGTTAAAGAAATTTAATCGGTGCTATATTAGGAGTTCATCATCAATAAAACTATTGCTAGGTCATGCCATGAATTTTTTGCAGCTGATTGAAAACATGCACATGTTCTACAAATTTTAAAAACGCAAAACTGGCGCGATTACTCCATGACGTCGATCCGATAAAAATTTACAGTGAGCACCGTTACCGATCTCTTATTTGTTATGTCGGTGTTTTTATTTACATCTAACTTACATTCGAATTATTGTGGAATTTTGATGTACTTAGGGTTTGTTTTAAGTAACTGCTCTTTTTATTTATTTGCTCGTAAAGCAGAACGAGCGACAAATAACTTAGGTTTCACTTTTTTCAACTGTCATTTTCATTAGCTGGGTCTTCTTCGGGTAGGCCACTGGATAGAACCATTTATTTGTCCCTATCCAATGATTATTTAAAATAGTACCTACTTAAAAGTTGATAAGTATAGGTATCTCTGTAGTTATGGGCACGTGTGCAATCTTGTTGAAAATAAAGATTCTGTATACTTATAAGATCCAGTTCGTCTAAGAAATAATTTATAATTTCAGTCATAAATTTCACGTATCTTTTACCAGTTAGGGTTCCCTCTTAAAAAAACGGACCGACAATAATTCTTGAACCAATTAAACCGCGCCAAATGTTAAAACTAAAACGGACAGAAAGATTATCTCTTGACCAGTAATGATGGCTTTTTCTATTGAACATTCCAGAATTTGAGAAACTGGATTCATCTGTCAATAAAATATATGGAAAATTATTTACATTTTGGCGATAGAAGTTATATCATTGGCAAAAAATTAGTATTCCCCGTGAATCCTCTGCTAAAAGAGCTTAAACAGGACGGTACTTATAAATAGATTTGTATTTTATTATAATCCTATGAACAGTACCAAAGGATAAATTATAGTTTGACAATATCTGGTATGGAATTCTCACGGTAGGCTTTAAAATATGCAATAACTTCAATTTCTGTGGCCTGGCCAATTAAAAATTCTTTTTCGTCCTTGTTTTATTTTATAAACTTTCAGTAGTCTCAGAAAATATTGCGTATACCTATTCGGTTTAATGCGAAGAGAATGTAATAGCCAGTTTTTGCCAACCAACAAAATCTCGCTAAACGATATTTCAAAGGCAAATTTCTCTGAAACTACAAAAACAGCTTGGTAAAAAGCATGTTTCATATTCAGCGGCAAATATCATTCTTTCTAACGAAGCAAAATTAGGGTTTCAAGACTTAGCTTTTAGCATCTGAAAAATCGAATAGCGGGATTTTGTTGGTTAGCAAAAACTGGCTAATAATAAGTAGATCAGAAGAACACTAAACAAGTTTATATAATTAATAATAACTGACACAACAAAACTAAAGGAAAAATGAATAAAAATCGTACTAAAACAAAATATTTCATATTAAGTTATCGTTTTGTTTTCCGAAGCCAACCAGATATAGTAGTGTAGGATCGCCTAAGAGTACGCATTTCCTAAGAGTACGCATTAGTGATTTTTTCTACTTAGCATCAACTCAATTAAAAAATTTCACCTCAGCTGTTTATTTACAAGCAGTACAAGAATGTGTGGAGGTTAAAGCAGGGCAGTGTGGATTTTGTTAGAATTACGGTAAGAAATTTAATTTACTGTATTTTTTTTATAATATTTATGCACTCTAGAGTAAGGCGTAGACTCTCAAATATCGAATTTTGCTAAATATTTTATTGAACATGTTAATACGTATGGTTCTGGCAAAACAAATTCCTGTGTTTACATTTTGGTTAAGTTTGTTGGTTAGGTTTTTAAAACCAGTTTTTTATATTTGTTGCTAGGTACATAAGAGTACGCATGCGTACTCTTACCCCACCATGCATACTCTTAGCTTTTATATTTAAATGATTACGCAAGGCAATTTTTTACACATTCAAATCAAGGTAAATCCGAATTGTTTTTGTTGTTACAAGGTACAGTGTCTACAAGCCTTGGTAGATTTTAGCCCATATTCACGGAAGATCAATATTCGGGATTTGGAAATTAATATTTTTCTAGTTTTTAATACGTACTCTTAGGCACATAGGTCGCATACTCTTAGAACACCAGTCATCAAAGAGTATACGCATTTTCGATTTCTTTATATTTTAATACATAACTTTGAGAAATATTTTTAGTTTGCCAATATATGATATTTTTCTATGATATTAAACTATAACACACCAGTTTTGGGTATTGATAAATAATTTGAAGCAAAAGTTTGTGTTTTATATACTCTAATATAATTAGGTGCGTACTCTTGGGCGATCCTACCCGATATTATATTTACAAGGAAATGTTGGTGGTCCACAGCTGCTCTTTAAATGTCCAACATTACATTTATTCACGTTTGTTGGGTAGTGTGAATCAAACTTTAAAAATATATTTTTCATTGCTATTAGTTATAAAATTAGAGTTAGAGTAGAGTAATAAATTAAAGCAGGTAGATGTTTGTGGGTATAGGACGAATACAACAATTCCTTTTTAATTAAAAAATGATCGTCTGACTGTCGGCCCAATAAAGGTCGCTATCAGATTATAGATTGCCACTGTTAATTAATTGACTTCAAAATGCTGTCGATCTGCTCTCAAGAGTGGGTATATCTCTTAAATAGACGCCCACCTTTAGTTTAACCAATAAATAACAAACTGCCACATAAAGATCGACTGGGGCCAAAAAAAATCTTATTTTATTCCAAAAGTTGATTTTTTTATTCCCGAGGGCTTGTAAAAAATTAACATTGATACCTGTGTTAAAAACTCTATTACCTATTTTGCATAATTTTTTGAGTTATTTTACTCTTTAGATTCTAATTTTACTATGCGTCACTTTAAACATAACGGTGATATCAGCCGGACTTCTAGATTCAGGAGCCACACTTGTAGGACCTCGCGAGAAAGCCATTTTAGTAAAAGGGCCATCTTCCAAGGCTACAGTCAAAGGCCCCTCAGGGCCCCTAATTGTTATGGAGGGTGATACGGGAGCCATATCTTCGGGAGCAAAGTCTGGTGGGATAGTTAGCGCTTCTGGGCAATCACCAGGTACTTGTATAGATTTTGTTTGATAGTTATCCACTGTAATTTTAAATTTATAACTGTATTCACCGGTTATTTATTTCTAAAAAATGTTTTTGGTAATTTATCCAGCCTAATAGGTTTACCTATTTAAACCGGGTGGATGCATTGTTGTTGGAAATATAGGAAATCCCATTCAAGTTTAAGACTGTCCAAATATTTGCTCCCTGTTGACTTTAGAGCGGGATTGTAGGGAGACAATTTTGGACAACCCTTAACTTATTTGATATGATCAGTCTAACACACACCGCAAATTTTTTTTAATATTCTATGTTTTCTTCTTCTTTTAGGTATTATTGCCTCAACCATACCCCTAGAACCTGCCTTAGTACCGATTGCTCCAGTACCACAAGTAAAACATATTCTACCAATCGCACCTCCTGAATATCCACAAGTCTATGAGCCAGAAAATGACTACGCCCTTTATAAAGAACTGTTATATTAATAAAATAATTATTATTGGTGTAATTCGGGTGTTTATTTAAAATTGATAATTTTCTCGTAATTTTAATGGTTATAGGTAGGTATGTAGTATTTATTATAAATAGTCGAGCTTCACAGTCTATTCGCTGTTTGATCCCGTTACAGCAATAAAATACAAAAGTAACTGACAATATCTTAAACAGAATTTTTTTTCCATTTTGTTAAATTAAAGATTTAAAGGCATCTGCGCCGAAACACAAACCTATTTTCCTAAAATGGAAATAAGTCGTTAATTTTTAAATAAACACATCAAATAGGATTAATGTGTGAACTGCAACTGTGACAGAGTTGCACAAAAAATATAATTTTCATTTGTGCTTTAAATCTATAATATCTAATATTAGAATCAATTATTATTAAGTTATTTATTTGTTTCATTTCCTTAATTCAATGGTGTGGGAGATTGCTGGTTTTAGGACATATCACTTAATATGTCATAGATAGGTATATACCAACAGTAAACAGAGAGATATATTTTTCTTAAAAACCAAAAATAATTGAAAATTTTACTTTGACGGAATTTTGCAGTGCAAAACTTTTAAATACCTATCATTTGCGATTCTAGGTAGCATACACTTGCATGCAGAAATAAAAGCTTAATATCTATAGAGATCATCTACAAGGGTGTCCATAGAACATATTCTACAGGAACCTCCTTCTTTCCAAAGTGGCTTCTCAAAAAGAGAAGCCTGGCTTACTCAACCTTCTCCTTCTTCCCAAATGGCTTCTAAAAAAAGTCATCTTTCCTACCCCCCTCCCAAAGGTCCACAACGTATCCGATCGTAACTACGGGTTTTTCGGGGAAGGGGGGGGGGGGGGGGCAAACACACCAATGACGAATGAGTCATATGCGTATTTATCCAAAAAAATAATATGGGATGAATGCCCCATTAGTCTCCCCCAATGGACGTCCATATCTACAAATATCGTTCACTTGGTAGAAAAGGTGTTTATGGATCTTCCTATTTTAATTGCTTCTTCCTACTTAGTCAATTTTACCACTCTATAGTAAAAAAACAACATTTGTTTATTACAAAGACAAGGTTTATTTTAACATTTCTCATTTACCTGACATTTAAAAAATGGCATATTATATAAACAATAAAAAATACTAACTTAAATAGGAATATCTTTAAACTTAACCTAAATTTCTTAACCTAGTGTTTGGTTTAAATTAAAAAAAATAACCTACATATTCTAGTAATTATTTGGTCAGTCTGATACTAAGGGTTAAAGTATATCACAGATAACCGGTAAAATAACATAGCACACATAAATACAGTGTGTCTACTAAGTTGGCACCTAATGGAAAACTTTTTTATTATTAACTTTACGAAAAAACGTTATTCTTTATAAAAAGTTCTGCATGGTCCAAGACCTAAAATGTAGTCATCAGATGTTACATTTTTTTAGTCGTATACAAGGTTTGTCAAAAAACATGAATTTTTCCCAAGAGTAAAGTACCTTTATTTTTGACTATATCGAAAACTGTAATTATGAAATTTTGTTCGGCATTAAAAACTATGTTATAACATGCAATTACACTAAAAAATGTTTTTCTATTTTTACAAATTTTGTCTCAAATAAATTTGTAAAAATAAAAAAAATATTTTTTAGTGTAGTTGCATATTAGAACATAGTTTTTGAATGCAGAACAACATTTACAGTTTTCGATATGGTCAAAACTAAAGGTACTTTACTCTTGGGCATAATTCATATTTTTTGACAAACCTCATATACGACTGAAAAAATTTAACATCTGATGATTGCATTTTAGGTTTTGGACCATGCAGAACTTTTTATAAAGAATACATGTTTTTCGTAAAGTAAATAATAAAAAAGTTTCCCATTAGTTGCCAATTTAAGTAGACACACTGTATAACGCAGATTTAGGTTTCAGGCGATAACGACAGAATAGACCCAAGAAGACCTCCTGCTACAGAATTATTTGCACTGATGTCACTTGAGATAGCTTTAGTGCCTTAATAAAATATTGTCTACAACACACTTTCAATTTTATAACATATTATATTAAAAAATGCAGTCATTTATGCCTAAATTAGTCGTTAAATGTATACCATGTTTTTTAAATAAAGTCATAAAGTTGACTAGGGTTCTTTCGGCTTTGTGTATAGATTAACCTAGCTACTAAAATGCTTTAAAATGTTTTCAACATGTATAAAAAAAGCTAGCAATTAATAAAATATCGCTAAATTTCGGCAGTAAAGTTATATGATTGGCCCAGTCATGAGCAGTTATATATTCGTAAATGGACTGTTATAGCTATATAAAGTACTTTTCACAATTTGTCATGGACCTTTTTAGTGCAATAAGCTGCCTGTTAAATCACTGTGTACCTATGTATAAACCCTTCCAAAAAAAGCAATGATGGTCACAGGTATAAGTGGTGCATAAGCGTTGCAATGCTGCAGAGCTCTCAAAAACAGAGCTCCAAAAAATAAAAATAATCTAACTAATAGTACATTATGATGTTGGGAGAATAAGAGATACTTTATGTGCTGAGCCGGCCAAGTTTGTCTGACGAACGTAGTGAGTCAGACAATCCATCCGAATATCATATACTATTTTTTCTTCAAACGTGCATCATATTATTCGAAATAAAACAACAAAAAAACGATTTTTTTAATGAAGATAAAATTGAATTTTTAACTTATGTCACTGTATATTCCTTTTTTGGTATCGTTATCATGGGTACGTACTTGCTGACATCTATCAAAACAAATATTTCAAATTCGCCTAGTAGTATAAGTACTTATACTATATTATAAGTATACTATAATATAAGTACTTATACTCCTAGTCATATAAATTACATTTAAAGTCATCGAGAAACGTCACCTAAGTTACCACTTATATGACGTAAGAAGAAAAAATATTTTTTATTACCATAAAGCAAATAATACTTGGCATTCGCATTTTAAATGAAAAAAACTACAAGTGAAGTCCGAACCACGCAAGTAAAGTCGACCAGTGAAATAACCTACCGGCTAACGCTATCGCCGAGTTATTATTGAGCTATATTGGGCAAGGTTGTATAAAATCTTTACGTGACATTCTGGTTTTACGGTAAATAATATAGTGCGTGCGCTTGATTCTGTTTTTGTGTATCGCTGATAATAATTATAAATTTTGTACAATGAAAGTAGCACTTATTGTAATTAATGTGAATAGATTTTTTAAATATTCATACAAAGAAGAGATCTAATTAAAAGGAAAAGTTAGACCATTACTAGATATTATTGAAAAATCTGGTATATTTAAGAAGAGAGAAAAGTTACACACGCAAATTTATTAGAGACATTTATTTTTAAAATGAATGTATTTGTGAATACAACAAAAAAAAAAGCTTTATACCTATACTGTTTTTCCTGGTTGCATTAAAATTTTGAATAGCAAACAATCAGGGAGAAATATTGAAGGAGACTAGAAAAATATTAGATATCGTGGTAACAGCTCTTTCCATGCTATCTCTATTGAAAAAAATGTTAATCTCCGAAATTTTAATGACAAAAAGTGATTAGAACTTTTGCGAACAGAAAAGAACGTAGAATAGACTTAATTTATAAAAAATAGAAACGTTTTTATTTGTACAAATTACAGAACACATTATTTTCACCATTAGCCGTCACTGGACAGAACAGCTACAATTTTAAAAAATTTTAATTTTTTCTTTCAGTTTAAAGAAGTTTCTTAGTAGGTGACTAATAGAACATAACTAAAATAAAAATGACACGCTAAAAAATATAACCTAATAATAACAGAGCTGCTGCCTTAAGAAGGACCACAACTTTGGAACATATAATATAGTATAAAATATGTGAAAAATAGGAACCTACTGATACCTATTATTTGGAATTAAAAATTCAAATCTTCCATAGTTTTAGGTCAAAAAAACCCTTACCCTTAAATAACCGTTCCTCGTAAATAATAAATATCTTGAATTCATCAGAAATAAAAAACGATACTTACTTATAGGAGGTACCCAATATTTAATCTGAGGATGGTACTTACTCAGCTAAATTTAATTAAACATCTGTCTGAGAGTCAGAACCCTGGGTTGTTATTGCAAGATTCATTAATAAAATTATATTGCATTAAAAAGATCAATATATTTTGAATTGTACTTTATATTAATTAACTTTATATTATTTAGAATACAGGATCAGTTTTTTACGGTGATGGAGAGGACTTAATATTTACCCTCTTTTTATATTTTGGGGTCTGTGGAATTTTAAATGTGATAATGTTTACCTACTAAACTCAAAAATACAGAACTCAAAACCTAATAATTCTATTTTGATCTAATAACCTTATTTTGATTTTGGCAAGGATTCAGAGCTTGGTACCGTACCTATAATCTTCCAAATTTTTAGTCATCTTAAACATCTACTTACCTATAAACTCTATTCTCTCAGATAGATAAATCTTGGGTAGATATAGGTTACTTCAATACAACAATAACTAGAAAAATTAACTAACAAAAAAAACCTGAAAAAGTATGATATAGAAGTACGAAACGACGTTACCAAACCAATAAATTTTTTATTGCAGTAATCTACTTATATAGGGTAAAGTCGCCAAAATCGTACCGTTGCCTAAATCGTACTATTACAAGTTTTCAAATTAGACGATAAATTATACGACATCTATCGGACGTTATTGTAGTGTCTAACTAGTGCCAGTTGCATAGTATAATCGTTTTGCACCGGTTGTGTCTCGCTAAGCGGGAAAATCAAGTTAAAAGAATTCGGCTATTTTCATGTTAATTTTGTTGATTTTTTGCAAGGCTCTATCTCATTGGTAAGTAGTATTTATACAGATATTTTTTTTAGTAGTATAGCCTGAGAATATCTTGTAATTTTTCAAAAATTGAATTGAATTTTAGATCTAAATTGGGGTAGAATTGTATTATTTATTATTTTGATTGACAGTTTCTTAAATCGTACCACACACGCACATGAAAAGTGTTCCAACGTGACACGTCTTAATAAGGACTACGTGTGCGACTTTTGCTTGTAGGTACATTTAAAATTATTCTCAAACGTGTGGTAGATTTTTTTTTTAATGTTTTTTTTTTGTAAAATACTTAATATAAACGATAGTTTTGTGTAATTTGTTTGCTTACAACAAACTGTACTCATTTTTATTTAATATAACCCAAAAGAACACTGTGGTACGATTTAGGAACCCACTAGTACGATTTAGGTAGCCAGTTTCTTAAATCGTACCATTTGCTATTCCTTACAAAAACAGCTGTTTTTTAAAAATGAAATAAAAAATAATATTTTTAAAACTGCAGTTAGGTATCCAATAGACCGTGTTTTAAACCAAAAAATATATATTTCATTTATGAGTTTATAAGAACAAAAATTAAAACCAAAAAGTGGCACGAATTAGGCAACCTTACCCTAAGTACTCAAGAATTATCTGTAAGAATAAATAAGTTAATCAATCCTATACGGTTTCCGATGTTCCGGTAGGGGGACGGCTGTAATAGAGAGCCTTTGTACAACATGGAAACTATTTTTTAATTAACCACTTCTAAATGGTAATTTCTATCTAAGTTGATTAGATTGGAAAAATGTGTAATTTTTAAAGCTTGTTTAAGATCCAATAACTGCCTTGCTGATTTATTTTATGAGATACATCAGGGTGATTCGTTGAAAATGTCCAAAAATAGCATATCAGTAAAAGTACTACGAATTTTATTATTTTGTGTTCGTTAAGCTCGTAGTTATAAAACAAATATGACAAGTTCAGAAAAATGGCACCATCATAGAGCGAATACGGTTTATGCGAGTTTATTTTTTTAAATAGTATTTTTATTGACTTTTGATCGACAACCCTTCCTGACTACAGCTCTCACACCCTAAAATCCTCGTTGAATTTCGGAATTTTTCAAATTTTTGCGGGAATTATGTTAAAAATCATAAACCCCTATTAAAAATAAAATCAATATGCATCTTGTGTTAATGGTAAAAAGACCGAAAGGAAGATAATATACTTTTCAATGTTATAGAAATGTGTTCATATTCCCTAATAATACGAGATTAATATTTATCTATTTTTTAAACAATTGTTTAAATTTTATTAACTAGGGAAATCACATTTAAGAACAAGTCGTTTTTATAATGAAATTTACACGCTATAAGTTTTAAAAAGACAACAGTGACAATAATATATTGCTACTTTTAGATTGATTTTAATATAGTAAGCCATAACCATATCGATTATAGATTTACACCTTGGATAACTTAAGTATCTATCTATTGTGAGCAGAAAAATAACTAAAATGTTCTTTATCACCCATGCGTACTCTCAGGATATGTAAATCCATCTTTGGCAACATAAATTTTGTTATTAAATAACAAAATTTGTCTACTATCAATCTATGTGAAGGCGCTTAGTTGTCCAGCTTTAGAAATCAGGAAAACTCATTTCCAAAAGCTTCCTGAAAAATTATTGAAATTTTTTAACCTTTTCAATTACCCATAAGTTTTTAGATTTAGAAGAAAAAGACTATTCTTATCTTTAAAGCTATAGAGACAGCTAGTAGAACCGAAATATGGCCACAAATCGTATGCCCTGGAAAGCATGTAGGTAATTGAACGCCCTTAGGCAGAAAATAATAAATTACACAACGCTTAACAGAATAAAGGTTTTTTAGCGGCAGGCGGACAAAGTAGTGCATCTATCTTTTGCATTGAGTACACAGGGATGCCAAATGCAATGGGTTCCCTGGGGCAGGGGCACAGGTAGACAATGACAGGCTGTTTCGTTCTTGTTAGAACTTATCAGAAAGCCATAACCTGTAAGCGACCTCGAATACAGCGAGACTCTGTTTTCAAGATATTTTTAAGAAATAAAAATGCGATGAAAACCCAGTAACGCCATCTATAGGAATCAACTCAATGCAAAAGATAGTCGACGACGAAAGCAACGTAAACCAAATACGTTAGGCCAACACACCATAGGCAACATTTATCGCATCCCCACAATTTTTCTACGGATTTGTAGATTCAAATAAGTTCGCGCTGCAGTATACCCACTGGGCGCTGCCAACCCGTAATACAATGCCGTGTTTTTAAAATAAAGTAGTAAAGTTTAGTGTCCGTATAAGTAAATAGAAAAGAAGGTTTTTTAGCCTAAAAAATCAAAAAAACAAATCCGTAGAAAAATTGTAAGGATGCGATAAATGTTGCCTATACTGGTGTGTTGGCCTAACGTATTTGGTTTACGTTGCTTTCGTCGTCGACTATCTTTTCCATTGAGTTGATTCCTATAGATGGCGTTACTGGGTTTTCATCGCATTTTTATTTCTTAAAAATATCTTGAAAACAGAGTCTCGATGTATTCGGGGTTGCTTACAGGTTATGGCTTTCTGATGAGTTCTAACAAGAACGAAACAGCCTGTCATTGCCTACCTGTGCCCCAGGGATTCCATTAACTTTAACGTCCCTGTGTACTCAATGCAAAAGATAGATGCATTACTTTGTCCGCCTGCCGCTAAAAAACCTTCTTTTATATTTACTTATACGGACACTAAACTCTACTACAACGCTTAACTTTTATTTATATAAAATAAAACTAGTTTATAACAAAGTTAACATTTAAGTTTTGTCACTACATGTAATTACAGTATTGTAATTATAATATACAAGTAATTGCTAACAAGAAAAATGTTTTTAATATATACCTAATATATAATTTTTTGAAAAAGGCAGAAAGTTTTGAAAACTCGTTAGGTTACTTGCAAAGGTATAGACAAATTGGTACAATTAGGCCAGGAGTCCGCCAAAAACCCGCCGCAGTGCACCACTTTAACTCAAGCAGAAATAAATAATCACACCTCGAATTAAAAAAAAAAACTTTTCCGAAAATCGATCAGAAATATTGACACTCTTGATAACATTTTTGAAAGAAAAAGTCAATATTTCCTTACACTTAATCGCTGCTAGGCAACGGAAAATAACTGTTAGAAAATATTTATTATCGTACTGTAAGGAAATATTATTTCTGTAAAGCTACTTGTAAACTAATATGTGTTAAGCTTGACAATTCAATATTACTGTGTTTCCATAGTTACAACACAAATATTTAATGCCATCCTTTATTTGTTAATATTATTTATTTTAAAATTTTAACAAGTTAATTGTAGTAAGTTATGTCCTTTTAATAATTTTCGATTTACGGAAAAATAGTATGTATACCACCTCGTAGAAAAAGCTACATTCCCGGACTCCATATTGTTAGACTCGGCTTGCGCCTCGGCATACAATCTTTACGGTCGTCCGGAAATATTCAGCTTTTCCTACTAGGTATACAATGTACCTACTATATTGGCAGCGAAACCGAAAAATCCTTATCATTTACCTTAATTTATTATTACTGGTGGCAAAATAATATGTGTAATACGTATAATATGGACACCAGTTGAATTCGCCCTAAATAATGAAAATATATTTTCGAACCTGTAATATGTTTTTATCCAATGAGAGTATTCTTCTTTAGTATGGTTTAGTGATTTACAACCCTACCAACTGTACCAACTGTTTCATCAGAATAGCGTTAAACCGTATTCGCTTCAGGATAGTGCCATTTTTAAATGCAAATTTAAAAATGTAAAGATGTCAGAAAAAAAGCGTTGGTCACTTTGCGATTTTAAAAACCTCAACATCTTAAAAAATCAAAAACAAATCGGCAACGCAGTAACTGGATCTTAACAACTTCTATAAAATTGCACATCTTCATCAAAACTAATCAACTTCGCAGACATTACCGTTTAGTACCAATAGTGGTCTATTAAATAGTTACTAACCATTATCGTATCTGTGATAGTACAAAATAAAACTTTTTATTTAAATTTAACTACTCATGTTTACTATAACGCAATGGTTCAAAGAAACTTGTTTTTATTTTAACGTATTTACATTAATATATGTTTATACTTGACCCTTAGTAAAAATGTAACTATACTATATATACAGAGTGTTTCACGATGGCTGGAACGTCAGACGTTTATGGAAAACGGGTGTTACGTTTTCCTCAAACATTTGGTTGTTCAAATAAACAACCATGGACTATCGTCTTAAAATATTTTTAGCAATGAGGCTTCTGTCCAAAACAGGTGGCAACATCGTTATTTTAAATGAAGCACCTATACATTATATTATTTTCTAATTCGGCAATGCCACATTGCTAAAAATATTTTAAAATTATAGATCATGATTGTTTATCAGAGCAACCAAATTTTTGAGGAGAGCGTGTAACCCGTTTTTCATAAACGTCTAACTTTGATCGTTGTGAAACACCCTGTATATTATTCAAAAATCTTTGTGACAGCAATTTTTCGAACTTCACAATAATAATCTCGTTCAATTTTTTTTATTACTTCATTATCAGCATTGAATTTCAAACGCTACAGAAAGTCAGTACATTCTTAAGAACTGACAACCTATTATTTGACCAAATGCACAACGGGTTTGCTCGAAGTTTGATCTATCTCAGACGTTCTGTGTTGGAGACCGGCGTCAAACGAAACTTCCGTTGAAGTTACGTCGGTTCTTAGTTCAAGGCGTTATTGTAAATAGTTTAGATTATCTGTTTTTCTATAGAGATTGAAAACCAAAATCACATTATCAGTTATTAAAGAGATTTTGAAACCACTGCATTTATTAATAACATAAAAACGGGCGCAATTAAATTAAATTTTTTAAATTTGGTGGTAAAAGTGGAGAAGTTAAAGTTAAAAATACATTATCGAATACCCTAATATACAGTGTGTCGGCTTAAGTTCGCACCATATGGAAATTTTTTTTTATTATTAATTTTACGGAAAAAATATTCTTCATAGAAAGTTCTGCATGGTTTAAAACCTTAAATGCAACCATTAGATGTTTAATTTTTTCAGTCGTATATAAATAACCCTAAGAAAACCTTAAGACGCGGGGCAACGTCGTAACAACCAGGATTTTATTCCCCAAACTTGTGTAAATAAAGGTCTCTAGGACGACGTTCTAACGTTGTATAGCCACGTTTAGTCAACGGTACCAACGTTGACTCAACGTTAAAATGCTACGTGGGCAGACCAAGTGGTATTAGTTTTAGGACTGATATGTAAATATTATTTAGAACAATAAAGATATTTTAAACATAACAACAGAAAGACGGTGGTTCTCAATTTGGAAATAGGTCCAGGGATTCAGATAAATTAAGGATGTTAGTGGCTATTTGTTTTAATTCCTTATCTAGCCGGGATTTTGAAAATCCCTGTTGTAGTCACCTGCTTTAGTTTATATTTGAGCTGGGATTGCGTTTATAATAGTCGCACTTAATACAATATAATATTAGTTATAAAATAACGTTTCATTATGTCATTATTTTAGGCGTTTCAAAATCTCTTTATTATCCACTTTACACAGTTTACGTAAATACATCTAATATAACAATTATTTTACAAATTTTTTATTATAATAAAATCTTATTAATTAATAATAAAATAACAAATGTTAAAATTTCATGATAGGACAACTGAGGTATATTAATTCGGTAATTCGGTAGATAAATATGGTATTGTTTTAATTTGTACTTATAATAGTACCACCTTCTACCAATAAGCTTTTGGGTACGTCGGCTTTTAAATAAGTATACCAAAATCGATACTGTCGAAAAAATCGCCATTACTGTATAAAACCAAAAATATTAATCTTGGCTCAAAGAGTTACTGCATTGAAAAAGTTTTAGCACATAGTAGCACATTAAATAAAGAAACAAAGGGCTTCGTTTTCTAAGAAAGACCTTTGGTGACGTTAAAACTCCTTAGATTAGTAAACGTCGTTCACTTCAAAGTTATCAAACGTCGCCTGTTGCGACGGAGATATATCCAACTTCATTTTTCTGAAGGCGATTTTTAAATTTTGGAAGTATCATATTAATATTTAACCATAAAGTGGCCATTGTGACTCTTTTTAGTATATCCATTTGGCCATTTACTTGATTTAAGTAAAGGCTGTAAGTGCAGATCATGATAAATAAAATAAGAATAATTTTTAATCTTCTTAATTCAAACGCTCATTTGCTGGACTAATTCCGATGTGTGATTTAATTAAATATACCTAAAGTTAAAAAACTTATTTTAAATTAACGATAACAATGGTTAACAAAATAACCCTAAAAAAACATTAAAAGGCTCGGGGAACGTCTTAACAACTCTGATTTTATTCCCCGTAAGTTGGATATTTCATTTTCTGGAGAGAGAGGGAGAGAGAGAGAGTTAGGACTACATGTATTTTATGTTTTTGTTGATTTAAAATAGCTGTAAAAAAGGGAAAACGGAACAGACAAGCATATAATAAAAAAATACTATAAAATATTATTCTTTTTACTCGTTTTCCTTTAAAATTGCATCCTAAATCAATAACTATAACGATATGCGTCTGAAACCTTAACCTCTATATAAACAGGACTTTTAGAAGGAAAAGTTCAAAAATTAAACGTTTCCTACAAGACCTTTGTAATCTATTTAAATTAAGATTCCAAGCGTGAGACGAAAAATAAGGTTGCAATTAGACTTGAGCTCCTAGGCTCGGGCCCCCTCTAAATACGCCTCTGGTCTGAACAAAAACGAAATGCTTCCCATAGGTATACTGAATACGAAAAATGGTGACAGATCTCAATGCACTTCCATTTCATTATTAAAAATAATTAAACAACATTTTTTTATTATATTATAATCACTAGATGATAATATGTCGTTAATGTTTCGCCAATCGTCAATCTTTACGGAACATTGTGTACCAATACAATATTTTTTAAAATGTACAGCAGATGCAAAAGCACACCTTTGACATTTAGAAAGATTTCTTTCCTAGAAGTGGCCCGGAATATGATTTACTGATTCTTACAAGCATAAACTGACATGTACGGATTTAAATAAAATCCATTATACCTAAATGAAATAAGTCTTTCAATATCTATAAACCTAAGTAAATCGTATCGTCCCAGAGAGAGAAATTCAGTGACAGCGGGGGGAAATTTCGCATCCCAAAATCAACTTGACAATGGACAATAAATTATTTAACCAATCCATTGCATATATTTATTGGAAACTATTTTTAATTACTTATTTGCTCGTGTTAAAATAAATACATGACCAGCATCAAATTACATAATAAAACCTGTTAACAAATTGATTAATACATTTAATATGAATATATACTAGACGACTAACCAACAACAAAATTAATTTAATAGTAGATATTATTCATTTAAATATATCGTTTATAAATTAATAAATTAAAATAATAAAACAACAAATAACATTTCATTTACTCGAAATGTTTGTTGTACAAGTTTAATGTATAGTAGAAACCATTTCATTTTCACTAATTATCATTTATTACTATCGCCACATAATAATAATAAAAAAAGGAAAAATATTTTGGGCGAAATATACACATCTACTCGATTTGAAAGTTTGGTACAGAAAATAAGGCAACACTTAATAAAAAATTTACTTGTAAAACAATAATATAAAATAGACTCGGTGTCAACTGGCAAACAAATATTTATTATTTTACTATTAGGTAAAAAAATATACTTACTTATTATTTCATAATTTAATTTTTTTTTTATTCCAGGATGTCCACGTGGTTGAAGTTAAACTCGTATAAGATGTCTCTTGTTCGTGTTATTAAGGCAGTGTGTATTTGATTGATGTAACTGTTATGTTTCGTTAATCTGCTTTTAAAAGTACTTAAGTCATTATTGATCGATTTCGTAAAAAAAAACTGTTTATTTCTTAAAAATGCCGAGATCGAATCTATATACCTATTTGAACAAAAATTATATTGAAACTAAAAAATTAATTTTTGTATCAAATATCCCCTTTTAGAAGTTGTCCGACCCGCTAAATAGCGGTTAAGCTGTTTGATGTAGCCATCCCTTATAAATGAATTACTTATAGTCTTTACTATATATAACTATGAAAATGCTTTATTGTTCTAAAAAATATTAGCAATATTTTACGTTTATTATAGTCCATAGACCTTTGAGGTAGGTTATTTTTTTTATAAATTTTTTTAATAATGATATTACTGTTTATCTTAAGGATAATCCATAATTTTTGTATATTTTACCCCCTTATTCATTTTTGTTTACTCCATTAACTTCTGACCTTTACGTCATCATTGATTTTTAGGGCATCAAAATAATATACAATATTTTAATATTAAAAAAAATATCTTCGATAAAAATGTATTTTTAGATATTCCTCTCTAAAAAACAAGTAAACATATATGTATTATTCAAGCTTATTATAATAAACCATTATTTATTTTGTTAAAAAAAAGTTAATTTCCTTTCAAAGTTGAATATCTTTTCGAAAACCCACTAACTTAAAAAGCGATGTTTGATAATATCAACAGCTTTAAAGAAATAAACGCCTCATAAATATAATGAAGTTAAGTATGATAAAATTTCTTTCGATTTTTGCATTTGTTAAAAAATACTTTTAGAATTTTAATAATTTGTTTTTCTCATTTTCAAAGGAACTGACTGATACATTTATAACGTGGTTTTATACAAAATAATATCATATCGTCATATACGTAAAATTCCAAAATAATTATTTATAAGAGAGGAAAGTTTTTTCTTTATTAAGTAACGCAATAATAATTTATTATGCTTCAATGATATCTCGAAGAAAATAAATTACTTACTACAAAAACAATAATATAGTTAGTATTAATAAAGTCTGAAGAACAAGCTTAAAATAAGTATATAAAGAAAAACCAAAAAATAATTTAAAAAAAATTCTCAAATAAACATGGCATACAAAGAAGCCAACATAGATCAAAAAACAAATCGAGCCTGCTAGGGCACAATGTTTGTCGGGCTATAATTTGATCAGTCAATCATTTGGATACATTTATTTGAAAGATGAATTTTGATTCTTGAACTAATTTAAATCGGAAAAAAAAACTCTCCCTAAAATAAGTACTTTTATAAGTATAAATATCATATTTTCCCAGAAACTATAAAAAAGTCGTCTTCAAGTATCTAATATAAAGCTGTAACCAACACACTAATTAAATTCCATTTCCATTGCTGTGTATTTTAGAAACATCAATTTTAAAGTCACCAGAATGTACACAGCTTAATATAGCCATCAACCTGTATAAAAAAGACATAAACTAAGGTCAAACACATTGTACTATGTAGTCCAAGAGATAGATTACCTCAAGTAAAAATTGATTGAATTCATTGCATTTTAATGAAAATATGGGCACTTGAAATTCAAATACATTTTTACCTACTCCATAAATCATGTAGGGGAGAGACGCGCAAGTTGACAGAGGTGGGCCAGACGACACAGTACTTTCTACTTTCACGTATACTAAAGCACCATTGGAGTATTCTATATGCTAGAAGTAGTGCAAACCATGGCAGTGTTGATAACATGTTCACTCAGAGGTGTTAGTAGACGGAAGTTTCTCGCGGTGTTGCAAATATTTACGATTTTAAGTAATCCTTTGATCCTGTTTTAATGTAAGTTTATTATTCTAGGAATAAATAAGTTTATCGTTTTCCTTGCATTCTTTAATTTCGTATAATAAATTTGGTTTTTAACTATCCATATTTTTTAGCTTGCAATCTGGACATATTTTTTTAAAATTATTTTCTTTGTCGGGCAGGATGACATACCGAGTATGTCATCAATAAAAAAAAATACATTTATTATATATATATAATGGAGCTATTGTACTTTGCCAAACCAAACGTCCACCCTGTATATAGCAATATTCAGGCAAGGCGCACAGCAAAAGTATTACTGGAAATGTCGCGTTTGCCACATATAAAAATACAAGACGTACGACTTGAAAAAAGAATTGTTACCAGAATATAATAACAGCAATTCCATTTCTGGAAATTCGTTGTGAAAAAGTCATTCAAAAACTGTAAAAAAAAGGGTGTGATGACTCAGAAACCGATAAACTTTTGAAAATCGATTATAACGATTAGAGTAACTGTCTGTATCTTTATTGTTATGAGCTCTATGGTTCTTCAAAAGCCAATGAAGTTTTGCCACAAGTGTCATAAACGGGCCCACGCTGAGTTTGCCGGCCTTTTAAAAAATCCAAACAACTTATTTGCGACTTGGGTACCTATTAATTCAATTTTCTCATATATCAACTTGCCCTATAGCTAGTAGGACAAGATGATTTTGTTGTCATTTTTTTTTAATAAGGTGTTTTCTATGTACGATGACATAATATTTTAGGGAATAAAAGTCGGTCTAAACCACAATATCTTTAATAAAAATGTCTTTCAGGGGTAAATTACATAGTTGGGCGAGAACATGTTTCGACCTTGGTAAAGGTCATCATCAGCTCCAATATATAAGTTACGTAGGAAGGCTTTACATTGGCACAACAATGTTGGTATACATTTTAATGTAAGAAATCACACGGTGGTAGGTGTTTTTAAGACATAATGTCTTCAGACATAGTCCGGAAAATTTTTTTAATAAATATTTTTAATGGGGGGTTGGACAGAATGAGTGATTGTAGCCCCTTTGTTCGCCTTCGGCCGAGTAAAAAGGCGGAGGATGGTTCAAAAAGAAATTTCAAAGAATAATTTCAAAAGTCAGGATCTAAAAATTCCAGAAATAATAACTTATGACTTCTTAAGAAATGTGGTATTTTAAAAATGTGGTATTTTTAAAAAGGTTTTTGATATAAAATATTTAATTTGAGAGAAAAGGTAAAAAAGTGAGTGGAGAAGACGCACTCACTTCTTTACCTTTTCTCTCAAATTAAATATTTTATATCAAAAACCTTTTTAAAAATACCACATTTGTAAAATATTTATATTTTTTTTATTAAAAAAATTTTCCGGACTATGTCTGAAGACATTATGGCGTAAAAACCTCTACCACCGTTTGATTTCTTACATTAATATTTATACAAACATTGTTGTACCAATATAAAGCCTTCCTACGTAACTTATATATTAGAGCTGATGATGACCTTTACCAAGGTCGAAACATGTTCTCGCCCAACTATGTAATTTATCCCTGAAAGACATTTTCATTAAATATATTGTGGTTTAGACCGACTTTTATTCCCTACGATATAATTATTAACCACTGTGAGTAGGGACTACTTCTTGAACATAATATTTTATTTCATTCTAAATGTTCGACACACAAAAACACATAATCTGTCCATTATTTTGCTTAAAATTTTAAAATATATTTCTTTCTTAGGTATTTCTATTAAACCTCTACGTATGTCAATTTGCCCACCTCTCCACTACGCATTGAATTTAATTTGTTTTTAATATAAATGTAAAGTTGTCTAATATCCATTTTTTTTTGTTTAACAGCTTTAGTGGTTTCTGAGTAAACCGTGTAAGAAATACCTAAAAGCGATGGTAGACCATAAAAAATATATATTTTTAGAGAAGAAATTATTCCTTTAGCCAGCCTGATACTAAATAATATTCAAATATCATCACGTGCAGCTCTGTACCCGGGAATAATAAAAAACAGTCTTGTTATTTTTTTTTTCGGGATGGTTTATTATGAATTATTTTTTTAACGATTCACTTAAATTGTTAAACGCTGAAGCATGTTAAAAGGAAATTATGGAAATGAACTATTAATGGAAGTAATAAAAATATCCTTGAAAATTCCCACGCTCATAAAATATTATTTTGTAACTATTTTTGGAAAAGTTGACGACGAAAACGTTTTAAATAGTCGTACGAAACATTAATTTAATATTGAAGAAGTAGTCCATTCTTAAAGTGGAGTTAATTTATAGAAATAAAATAAAAAACATAAAGTCTTTCTCCACTGGTTTATTAAAAATAAAGTTAGAAGGTGGTAGATATTCTACATGTTTCGGGTGTAGCAACACCCATCATCAGGAACAAAATATAAAGAGAAAAATTCATAGAAAGGAACAGACGTAAATGGTGAGTGATAATGAACCTCGATGGAGCTCTCATCGAGCCATGGAAGATTAAAAGTTGAGAAATGGGATAGTGATTACAAAAAAATTGTGATTTATAAAAGTTTAAAAGTACTCCGACTCTCTAGTCTTTTTTAGTTCTTTTTTAAAGTCTAATTTTGGTTGTTATGTTAAAATTAACGCCCACTGGGGTTCCAGCCCTTTCGGGCTTGTTCCCCTAAATAAATTTTTTTAAAAATTTTTTAATTTTTCGGCTATGAACTAAGATTGTACATCAGTTCTATGCCTTTTACTTTTCTTAACTAAAATATTTTCTTTTTTTTTCCCTTAAAAAGAGGGCTAAATTAACAAATTTTCTTTCTCTCCACGGTTCCCAGGATGAAGGTTCTTGACCTGTGAATCTCCATTTTTTACATTTCTTAATTTTTTTTTCTCTTTACCCAAACGGGCCCCTTCTTACCACTGTTACCTGTTGCCCATGGTCAGTGTTAAAACTTTAATATGTCAATTTTCTTCTAATCACTATCCCATTTCTCAACTTTTAATCTTCCATGGCTCGATGAGAGCTCCATCGAGGTTCATTATCACTCACCATTTACGTCTGTTCCTTTCTATAAATTTTTTTCTTTATATTTTGTTCCTGATGATGGGTTTTGCTACACCCGAAACATGTAGAATATCTACCACCTTCTAACTTTATTTTTAATAAACCAGTGGAGAAAGACTTTATGTTTTTTATTTTATTTCTATAAATTTAATAGCTCATTGGCGGCTGGTGGATATTAGGTATAACAGGGCGCAGATCTAGGTATGCAAAATTGAGTGCTTGCAGATATTTTCAAATTTTTGAGAAAATGTCTAAAATTCAAGATTTCCAAATTAATATCGAAAACATTGGCTAAGAAAATTTGCCACGATATGATTCACATTTATTTATTTTTAAGAGCATCCGAACAATATTTCTAAATTCTTTAACAAAGTTACCGGCTTCAAGCGAAATTATATTTATTAAAAACATTTGGTTCTCTTGACCCGAATCTTTGCTAATGTTTAATAATGGATAATGGGAAATCGATAGATAAAAGTTCAGAATTTGCAAAATGTTATTATTCGTTTGAGTAAATAAAAAGTAGAGTTGGGATAATGAGCATCTAAAACATTTCAAATATACTTTACTTTAAGTACTTAGGAAAAAATATGTTTTTAGTATACCTACTTAATTTTTGATAAATAGTAGGTACTTAAATAAATAAAAATTAATTCTAAGTACAAGAGTACTTAAATATTAAAAACGCATATCTACTTAATGTCAATATAAGTAGGTACTAAATATTTAAATTGTAAATACTTAAATATTTAATTCAGATTATACTTTATACACTTGTAGTTAATTTGGTGACAAGTGTTACTTGCATTTATGACTTCACTATCAGGGTCTAATTCAACATTTTACCGCACATAGGCTAAATTTACATTGCGCCCTTAAAAAAACACAAAAAAAGCAAAAAACATTTTTATGTTAAATACTATACATTTTTAGAAAATTCAAAATTTTTGCAGAAAATACCGTAAACTGAGGTTACTTCGATATTGCGGTTAACTTCGATATTGCGGTTAACTTTGACAAGTTTTAAATGGTCTGTGGTAATTGTAGTTTTTGCATTTAAATTTTATTATAGATGACTTAAAATTTAGTAATTTAAAATAGTTTGAAATTTTACCGCCCCCCGAATTTTTGTCCTCCTAAGCTGAAGCCTACTCAGCCTATTGGTAGATACGGCCCTGTTAACTACTCATTTGAACGGCAGTTGTGTTTTAGACTTGCATTGTCTCTATTTGTTTCGACTCACAACGTTTCAACTGGAGATACTCATTGTCTCCAATCTTTCAACTTAAACAGACAACTAGTTATTTGTTTTACTATGGACTTTTTTTCTTTATAATTAAACCTAAGAAGCCCATTGCATCCCCTAACGTCTGAGTAATATCAGCCAGATGAGACCTACAACTTAAAATGGGATACGAACCACTTAGGTGCACTGGTTTATAGCAGAATGCATTCTTTTACCCACTAAAGTTCCGAACATACTTTTTTTATTAAGCGGATGACCTCTCTGAGGATCGAACTCGGACCGTCCCGGTTAGTAACTCAAGCACTGAGCTACCATTGTGGTTTTAAGTGCGTACTTAGTATTAATTTTTAACATTTATTTTTAAATTCCCTTTATTCTGTATATTTTGTTTAACCTTAGTTAAAATGTTTCGTCTTCGTGAAATATTTTTTTCGGGAAACCACTCCTACACCTTCAGTATGCCAAAAACTTTATCCGTTATTAATGCAGTGGTGGCGCCAGGATTTTTGGAATGGGTGGGCCCGATGATTTTTGAGTGGGCCACTACCCAAATAAAAAAAAGGGCGCTCTATAACGCCACAAGCAGAGGCAAATAAAACTTCCCTCTTGTCCAATGTGACGTCAAAAAAAATTCATCGTTCTCTTCAAAATAACATACAAACCACTCTTTTCTCATCAAAGCTTTCATAGCCAAGTCCCTCTTCTTCCCACCGGAAATTCCATTACAAAACCGAATCCATCAATTTTGGGGGGGGCACCAGGGTGGGCACTTATGTTTCTAGGGTGGGCCAGTGCCCACCCTGGACCCTTCCTGGCGCCGCCGCTGTATTGATGCCAGTCTGTAATATTACGAAGTAGAGCCGTTTATCATATAGCAAATTCAAATTAATATTTCATGAAACAATTATTATATCCCATTAAAAATCATGTTAATTAATAATATTTAAATAATACGATGTTCTTGTAATCCTATAATCGTGTACGATTAACATGAGTATTACATACAAGCAAAATTGGAGTTAATGCAATAAAAATAAAATAGGATTATTGGTGTTATTCTTGAACGAGGTTCAGATTTTTTTTTTGTTTTTGATTTAGAAATAATTCTTAGTTTAGAGTTAATTTTTTTTTGGAAACGCGTAGATCGCACTTTAACCTATGATAAAAGCTGTAAATATCTGTTTTTATTAGATTTAGATATATTTAAAAAGATTTTTTTACAAAGCAAAAATTTTTTTAATTATCGATATTTAACTCGACTGGAAGGTTTTTTTATTTAAATAAAAAGGTTAGAGATTTCTAGTCTAACGATTTACTATTTACAATTTAATCTGCGTACTGTAATAGTTTCATAAAGTTATATTATTCAAAGTTGTGGGTCCAGTAATTTAATCAAATTTTATGCTCCCTATAGGCTAATTTTAATTGATTGCAAATTAACGTAAATTTTATTGACTATAGACGGCATTCCTGTAAAGGGGAAATCACTTATAGTTTCTATTCAATTTATTTTAGTTTAAGAGTTCACATCGAATGTAAACTAGATCTACTTTTTGCTTTCCGCTGCCACCGAATTTCTTCAAATTTCGACCTATGATTTAACTCAATTTAAAGATAATGAAAAACTCATTATTAAAATGATGTTTCTTATGTAACGGATTTAAATAGTTTTTTCCTCTACTAACTTTAAAATCACTCATTATTGACCCATTATTAACTTTAGAAACCGTTTTTCTTTACCCCTTGCCAGAAGCCTCTATTATTGACCGTCGTTATTGACAACGGTCAATAATAGAGGCTTCTGGCAAAAACAGTATAAAACAGGCAACTTGACCTTTTTTTATTTTAAAAATATATGAAAACGTCATGTTTACACAACCAGGTTATCAAAAAGACTTTTTTATGAATCGACAAATACTGACTGAACTAAGAATGCCATCTGACAAGATAAAAAAATGCTGCAAATTTCAAAGCAAAGGTAACTTGACTGAAAAAAACAGAAGCAACCCTAAGAAGGTATGTTAACTTTAATTAATAATTTAATGTTGTAAATGTGTTAGTAGTGGAAAAAATAATATATTTACCACGGTTTAGACAACTATTATTACCCTCACGCCTTAAATCGAATTTAAAATCGACGCTCGGTCAATAATAGTATCTGTCTAAACCTTGGTTAATAATATACTATTATTTTCGGAATATACAGTAAGTTATTGAAAATCCTAACTTAAAAATATTTATTATAGGACAAACGTTTAAACATTTAATGACTATCCAGTGACACTGGATTTATTTTTGTTTAGCTTATATTATATAGCTTTAGTTGTTTTTCAGCAAAAAGTTTTTTTTTAAGTAGCGGTAATATTTTGCGTGTTAAAAGTATTCAAGCCAGGATTTAATAAAAGTTAGGACTATTGAAACATTCACCGTTAAATTTTTTGATCAATACAGGGTGACTCCTAAGTTGATACTTCTTTTTTAGCTGTGTATAGAAGGCATTAAAATAAACAACTGTTTCAAATACCATTTTCAAAAAACTCAAAAATAAGCGAGATAGAGAAGTAAAAAATCTAAGTGCGGGCCTGGTCATAAAAACATACCCCGCTATAGTTTCTGTTGTTTTTCTTATCTCTTATTAGTATTAGTCATACGGGTAGTGTTGAGCAATACGCTGCGGTGTGTTTTTCTGAAGCAAGTTAATTTTAAATTATTGAAACGTTCAAATGGTAAAATTTGAAAACAATAAACTAATAGATATGGTGCTAATTTACTGTAAGTGTCGTAAAAGTGCGGATTTTTCTTCGAGATTCTACGCGGAACGCTTTCCCTTGCGGGCTCATCCTACATCCAGAAGTTTTCTTAATGTTATTGAACGGGCAAGTTAGGCAGAACCGTATTTGATCCATAGTGTAATAAATGAATGTAAGTACTTTATTTCTGAGTTTTTTGAAAAAAAGGTATTTGAAAATGTTGTTTATTTTAATGCCTTCTATACGCAACTAAAAAAGAAGTATCAACTTAGTAATCGCCCTGTATATCCTGTCTTTTTTTATCCAACAAGCGTCCAAATACCTATCTGTGAGGCACAATTACCTACAGTTTCAGATTAAAAAGTAATATTAATTTAATGAGTAAAAATACTAAAATAAGAAAAAGAAAAATTGGAAAATTTGACAAAATTTATTTGTCTGTCCGATGATTTTATAAAACAAAACTTTCTTAACCTGAAACTGTAGGTCTTATAACATTTATTTAGATGCTTTTTGTGTATAAGAAAAAATAACGATATATTGAACTAAAAATTAAATGGATGGCGAATGTATCATTAGCTCTAACTCTTAATTTAAAAAAAAACATTTAGGAGAAATCATACTCTAGAATAATGATCATAAACAATGCCAGGACCCCGCATTTCCGTTTCCATTTCGTATTTTAAACCTTATTTGGGACCAATGAAAGTAGGCCGTGCGCGTCTTTTTGCACACCCGAAAGGCATATAAACTTGTGATCAACGACTGTAAGTTTGTCTGAACTTTCTTGAAACGTGACACCCAAAAAAAGCTGGAAGAAAACACGGATTTTTCTTACAAAATATCTAATATCAGGCCTCGCTGAGTAAAAATGGACGAATTGTTCCAAAACACACGTTGGTAATAAATTATGTTTGATGAAAACAGTTAAATATTGGGCGGAGAGGAGGGTGAAAATAAATATCCCCTGTATAAATATTTGTAGAATTATTGTCAAATCCTTCGATATTTTTTCCATCACTTTAACTATCGATAGTTAGAATATAAATTTAAAAAAATTGTTTAGCAGATTTTAAAAAACAACTGATAAAATATTTTATCACAAATCGGTGTTTTCTTTTAGATTTTTCAGTCGGGGTAACGATTGCATAAAATTCGGACAATATCTCAAAAATATACCGTAGATGAGAAAATCCTAAACTCTTGAAAAGTTAGAATTAAAGATGATAAAAATAATTATAATAAAACAGTTTTTAATTATCAAAAGTATAACAAAATACAAAAATATATAAATAGTAGGTAAACAACGGCCAAGTAAAGTCGCATCATATCCATATTTCCTCAAGAATTAGGATACTATTATGAATTATGATGTTTTATGTAGAATGCATGTTGTAGAATTACTGGATTTAAATAAAGATTTAACAAATTAAGACCACTGAAATTATGTTTTTGGTTACCCTGTATACTAGATTGGTATCAGAATCATGTATGGGCAAATATACTGCATCCATTAATTATTATGGAATAGTTACAAAATTATTTCAACATTCAATAAATCCATTTCATTTTCAGTTTATCAAGTAGTCTCTTGGACCACTAAGCACGATGTGTGTAACTTTACTTTATCTTTTTTATACAGATCTGCTGATTTTAAAATTTATGTTTCTAAAATACGAAGCTATGAAAATTGAATTTTATTATTGCGTTAGTTACAGCTTTAAGTACTTACTGGACCTATTACAGCGCAGTGCATGCCGTTCGTGTTAATTCGAAAAAAAATTAATTCCGAAACTTGTGACATTGCCAATTAAGCTCTTATGGAACCCACGCTCCCCTCCGTTTTCGAGGATAGAAAATATAAAAAGTGTTAATTACAGCTTTGTGTTCAGTACTTACTTACTTTTTCCATTACAGCGCAGTACCGAGTCAATTAAAAAAATAATATATTCAACAAATCTATACTGACAATTATATAATTGGCAATACAACGAGTTTTGGAATGTAATTATTTTTGATTGATACAAACGGCACTAAGCTCTAATGGGTAATTTACACTTTTCGTATTCTCCATTCTAAAACCAGGGAAAATTGGGTTTAAATAATACAATGAATTTTAATACTGTAGTCACACACATTGTATTAGGTAGTCCAAAAGAAAGCCTACCCAATAAACCAAAAATGGAACGAACTGATTGAATTTTTATGAAAATATAGGAGTTTCAAATACTGTTTTAACTATTCTACAATTAATGGACGCAGTATGTATCAATAAAGAAATCCTAAAACAGGTAAAAATTAACATATTTATTCTATCTGTTCTTAAAATGAACTGCCTGTCTTGTGCATCGAGAGCGTCTATCCTCTTAGCCCAAGATTACTTTATTGTTTTTTAAATAATTTTTTTTTGTAACTTTTATTAGAAAAATTATTTTATTATTTACATAAGCGAGTACCAAAAATAACGTAATTTTCTATTTATTCGATTCTTTACTAAATTATCACGAAACCTAAAAATACTAGTGGAAATGCCCTGATAACCTGCTACCCTGCTGTGGACTAGATGGTGGTAGAAATTCGGGCTCGTGGAGATGATCTCCAGTGCCATTGTGGAGAGGATCGTTTTCTGACGAAATTTCGTCATGTTGGAATCCACCGGCTCCCAAAGCTGGAGGGTTATGCCCTCTCTTGCTTCCGTGGGTAATAAGGAACTCTTGACCTTCGCGACTGTGGTAGTAAGAAATTAGTTTGAAATCTTGACCCACATGATCCTGTAATGAATAATAGAAGTTTTATACAATATTAGTAGAGATACCTACAGAAAGGAAACAGAGGGGCTTTTGCGTCATGTTGCCATAAGAATAATTACCATGGGGCCACTTTTATTTCCATTTTAAAGCATGGTCTTCAACAGGGGTGGGAAACAGTGTGATTTAAAACAAGGATGGTCGTCTGTAACAAGGCGGTTCAAAACAGGGATGGTTTTGAACAAGGCTGTTCAAACCAGAGGTGGTTTTAAACGGAGTAGCTTAGAAATAATGGTGCTTTTAAAGAGGGTGGGTTAAAACCAGATTGTACTTCCTGCTATGTCTCCTGGAATGTGACTTTGCCCTAAAATGGATATAAAATTGCCGGATTTCGGTACAATGTTTAGGGTAAAATAGCGCAAAATCCCCTCAGTTTTCTCTATTTAAAACTTTTTGTTTTAAATCACAACGTTTCAACCGCTAAGAATCTCTAGTAGTCTTCAGGTGAATGCTAAATAAGTATGGTGCACAAATCACAGTTATGCTTCATTGCACCTAACTAGTATAAATAGGTCTGTAGTTATCATACTTATTTAGTATTTACCTGAAGACGACTGGAGATTCTTACTAGTTGAAACGTTGTAATTTAAAACAAATAAAGACAACGCAAGTCCAAAGCTCTTCTATCACTCAAGACTCGACATACCATTCAGGTTATAGCGCGTCGGATAAAGAAGTGTCGCCGGCTGCTTATAGAGTGTGTTTTGTTTTATTATTTTTTAAGTAGACTACTTTAAAAAATGAAAATAAAAATAAAAAAAATACAATTTTTCATAGATATATTTTGAATTAGGTAAATAAAATTTTTCCAATTTTTGACATTTTTTTTTCTGTCGAGTTGTTATTCATTATCCGATTAAAAAATGTTTGCCTCCTCCCCCTGAAAATATCTCGTTGGACCCCATGTTAATAGCAAATAAATTTTAAATATTTTCCCACAGCGAAATATTATTAAATTAAGCATACCTGCAACTTTTCAATTATTTCAAAACAGGTGGGTCTATTGCTTGGATACCAGTCCCAACACCTGTGCATGATATCCCACAGTAAGTTTGGACACTCCGTGGGGTGTGTCAATGTTCCTTTTGATACCACATATTGTAGAACTTGCTCATTGGCTAACCCTATAAAATTATAGTATAAAATATAACTGGGTGTACAAAATCGTAAAAATTTAGTTTTTGGAATTTAGTATAGTATTATTGTTAATAGTCCTCTATAGACACCCTAACGACAAATCAAAACAATTTTTAAGGAGTAAATCCAAGGCTATTAAACTACTAAAGAAGGTTACATAGTAATCGCGAGGGGTCACAGATACGAGAGGTTGTCAATTATTAGTTATCAAAATAGGTCTCGTCAAACAGGAAATAAAGCAAAAACCAAAGGCATTTAAGCGCAGGGAATAACGAACCGAGGCGTTTAAGCGGAGAAGACGTCACACGAGACGCCTAGGGAAATGAAACCGGGGCAAAAGCAATGTCAGGTGGCATTTATAGCTATTAATATAACGAGATTATTATGCGATTTATAATAGTCGAGGACATTACTAGGTGACGAGGCAACAGCCGAGTCACCCACAATGTCCGAGACGGTGTTAAATCGCTAATAATCGAGTTGTATTCAAAGCTTTATCGTATCATTGACAACGGCGATGCGAAAATAAAAACAAGGTTTTATGTCATTTCAAAATTCAAAAATTCCTGACGATATATTAGCTGCAGCCAACATTATATGGTTGAACTTGCCTCCGGACAAATCTAAAATCCATTATGAAAAAGAATATCGGCAGTTTTGTGAGTGGCGAAACAAAGTACATGTTCAAGGTGCAGAAGAAACGGTATTGCTGGCGTATTTCGCAAAACTTTCTGAGGAATACTCTGCTTCATCCTTATGGCCGAAATATTCCATGTTACGAGCGACTTTAGAATTGAAGGAAAGAGTGGAAATCGACAAATACGGCGCCTTAATACGTTTCATCAAGAAGAAAAATGTTGGATATAGAGCAAAAAAATCAAAAGTATTTATAGGAGAACAAGTCAACGAATTTGTGTGTTCTGCCTCAGTGGAGAAGTTTTTAATGATGAAATTGGCTTTTTTAATTGGAATTGGAGGAGCCTGTCGAACTAATGAATTAGCGAAGATGACCACGGAAGATGTTGACGTTTTAGAGGACAAGCTGATTGTTACTATACGGCGAAGTCAATCCTGTACTTTTATTTAAAAAGTACGCAATGTTATGGCCAGACCATGTCACTCACCAAAGATTGTTTGTATCATATAGAAAAGGGAAATGTACGGTACAGCCCTGCGGCATTCACTTATTCTCTAAAATACCTCAAAAAATAGCTAAGTATCTCTCACTTAAAAATCCTAATTTGTATACTGGTCACTGCGTTAGAAGATCTTCGATACATTTTCTTGTTAATGCTGGAGGAGATATATTAGACCTACAAGAACTTGGTGGATGGGAATCGGCAAAGGTTGCTAGAGGGTATTTAGAAGAAAGTGTGACCAAGAAAGTTTCCATTGCTCGCAATGGAAACTTTCTTGGTCACACTGAACTTAAAATCCGCTACAAGATCGCCATATAAAAATACTAAATTGGCAATATTTCGAAAACTAAAAATTTTGAGATATACAACCTTACACAAACTTACCCTTATTTTTAATGCTAAATAAGAAATAATTATAAAATTTGGGTGTTTCCATTTGAAAATCTAGACTTTTTGCACTTTTTTCAATTTCATTTTTAATCTTATTTTTTAAACACCCTGTATTAATAGTTATCAAAATATTATAAAAAATCTATTAAAGCAGGTCCTTTATAACAAGGAATCCCACTTAAATTAAATAAATAAGGCTTCTTTATAGAAAAAATTGATAATTATTTTAAGGCTTGCAAACGTCATTTTTGACATAAAAATTCAAATAGGTCAAAAAAATTTAGACATAGATATAGTACATGATATATAAAATCTGCCTAGAATCTTGCGTAGAATGCAAAAATGTAATAATATATAGGGTGTGTTCGGGTTTGGGACACTTTTTCCCTACCTTTGATAGTTTAGGTGCTATCTAAGACAGACACCTTACTGACACACCATGTATATTCATAAAAACATTTATTCCGTTTTAAGAATACATACTCTGTATAAAATCTTACCCTGATAGGGCTGTTCCGCAAGAGTAGCAATCTCCCACAGAACAATCCCGTAACTCCAAATATCGGAGTCAGAGGTAAATACTCCATCAGCTATGCTCTCAGGAGGCATCCATCGTACAGGAAGCATTCCCTTAGTTCCTTTCTTATAATAATCAGTCTCATAAACATCTCTGGTCATACCTATAAATAAATATACGAGTCAATTTCATTATATTCTTGTCTGTTATAGATTATATATTTATTTTTATGATGCTAATTTCTAAAAGTTATGTTTACTTTAAAGTGTAGATATCTCCAGGAAATATAAAAGTTTGTTACTTTAAAAAATAAGATAGAGATTATATCTTTTATTTTGCGTAATAATGTTTCGTTTTTCCGAGAATATGATCCTATATATCAGACAATGCGATGATGTGATAACAAAAAAAAAATTTTGCTGCCGATGAATTGTAAAATTCTAAAGCTGGTAGAAAAAAACAATAAAAAGAAAAACATAATGAGAATTAAGGCTAGAAATTTAGGGTTAAAAATATTAGATGACCAAACACGTTTATAGAATAGACAAAATGGAAACATTAATATAACATAGGGTAGGTGTTTGTAGATATAGGACTAATTAAAATAATTTCCTTTTAATTAAAATTGTTCTTAGTCCTCTATCTATAATACCAAACTGCCTCAATTGAATTAGGTTGCTAAACCAACAATTAAAGTAAAGGCAAATATAAATTCCCTGTAGATATACCAGTTAATTCTGTTGTTCAAAGGTAACAACAGGCTATCATGATGTTTATCGCGATACCAATTAATAAATAAAAAAATACAGAAGTAGAGACGAATTTCACGAAATATGATCCGACCAGACGGAATGATCAATTTACAGAGTCCATCAGCTTGATAATAGGTAAACTTAAAAAAAGATATATAATACAAGCTTTTTAGAGATATTACGACCCTCAATAATAAGGATAAAACTGGAGAGTGTGCTTGGTAAATGTTTTAGGTAAATTTATAGGCTTATCTATTTCAATCTGTACATTAAAGGAAGCCGTGTATTTAACTTCCAGCAGAGGCAATGCCTCATAACACGACGTTACCCTGGGAAGCTACGCCACAGTATACCAAGCGGAAATACGTGCTATACAAGCATGTGTACAGAAAAATATCGAAAAGGCCTACCACGACCAGGAGATATTTATTCAGACAGCCAAGCTGCCCTCAAGGTCTTAAACTCCAATCGATTCAAATCGAGGATCACACTGGAGTGCCTAAACAACCTAAGAGACCTAGCCGCAAGGAACAACAGGATAGAACTCCTATGGGTTCCTGGTCACTCGGGGATAGCGGGCAACGAAAGGGCCGATGAACTGGCTAGAGCCGGATCATCTCAAAAACTCAGGGGCTCTGAACCCGTTCTTGGCATATCAAAACAGGTAACCAAAGCAACATCAGACAGATGGGCGCAACAACAACACATATTCCGATGGAACAGGATACCTGGACATACCCAAGCGAGGATCACAATTGGGAAAGCCTCTAGAAGGCTATCAACTGGAACGTTGCCTTTAACGCGCACCCAGCTAAAACAAGTGGTGGGCCTACTAACAGGCCACTGCCAATTAGGAAAGCACCTACGTCGCTTCAGGAATTTACAATGATCTCATTGAATGCAGGCTTTGCGGCAAAGAGGACGAAAACGACAAATTATATATAACTGCGAAGCACTGACCCGAAGAAGACTTAAAATCTTCGGAGAAATCCAATGTGGAGATAACCTCCCGCATGACAGACTTGGTAGGAATTTACTGGACCTTATAAAAGAAACAAGTCTTTTCTAGCAAGATAGGGGAGCACAATAAGCCACTAGGCTGCAGTGCAGGAAGCTTGGGCCGATCGCCCGACCCCCGCCTTAAACCAACCAATCAACCAACATTAAGAAAGCCGTGCATTTAACTTCCAGCAGAGGCAATGCCTCATAACACGACGTTACCTCAAAAAAAGGGAAAGGGGTTGTCTAGTATTTTGCTCATCGAGTAAAAATACATATTATTGTTAGATGTGTTAGCTAATTATTAATAAGAGACCAAAGCAGCTAGTCGACATAAACTTTTTCAGACAGGTCCGTTATACTCAGATGCATCTCATTGGTGTATGTATTAATCGGTTCAAATCGGAATACAAAATCATTAGATCTATCATAAATAATAAATTGCAATCAAAAGTTTTTAAGTTTTATATAAATTTTAAAAATGATCAGTTTTGACTGAAAATCTTAGTTAAGTATTTTTTCCTTTTAAGTTAACAAATACCAGGTCCCTTTAAGAAAGAATAAACGACTTTTACCAACTATTATAAGGTTGTTTGAGTCTGCAAATGGACTAATTTTAGTATTGTAAACCACTTACCTCGTTACGACTTAAAATTAAAACGAATATTTTTCCCTCACTGTTAATTAAATATTCTTTGTTTCCGGGAAAATTTTGTTATCAAAATCTGCCTGTATAGATAACAGGTTTAAGTACTTTTAAATTAATTAAAACTTCCATTTCTTTACCATTTCGTTTAATTTAATAATGAGGGAGATAAATGTTTTTTATTATCAAACATCGAAGAATTAGAATGAAATGGTAAATTATAAATAATATTTAATTATGAACTTACCAAAGTCTCCTATTTTAACGGTTCTGTCCGTAGCGACCATGCAATTTCTCGCTGCCAAATCTCTATGAACATATTTTCTGGACGTAAGGTACGCCAACCCATCGGCAATTTCTATTGCCATTCTATAAATTTCATTAGAAGTAAAGTTTTGAGACGAATCCCGTAAACTTCTCAGGTACTGTTTTAAATCACCACGTTCCATTAACTCCATGATCACTAACGGAGGTTGCCCTCTAGAAACTACGCCAAATAGTTTAACGACATGATGACCATGACTAAACTGCTTCATTACCGAAGCTTCTTTCAGGAAATTAAATCTTTCCTGGATTGTTGCATTTTCGTTTACAGTTTTTACCGCACAAATTATATTCTTCTTTTTTAACGTAGCCAAATACACTACACCAAAAGTTCCTTGACCTGCCACTTTTTGCAATTGTATGTCATTCCTGTCCATTTCCCATTCATCTTCCATGTAGGTGATTCCGCTATAATCAGGGTTAACGTTGGCAATAAGTTGTATACGTTCATGGGCGCGTTTACGTTTTATGCGGAAAAAAACTACCACACCAACCAAACCCACTACCAAGAACAAAACTGCAAAAAATATAAGCCAAAATGGGTTCGTAGCTGGACTTGCAATTTCAAATTTTTTTCTCTGGGTAAAGTTTCCTGGACCAGCTAGAGATACTGCCTGCACCATTAGGTAATAACTTCCTGGTAACATATTTTTTAGAGTATGACTTTTCTCTCTCCTATATACTTCTTGTGGTATACAAACAGTCGTGTTTTGGGAATGTTCCGAATCTCTTCGGTAGATAATATTGTAAGAAACAATAAACGAATTTGGTTTTCTTGGGGGGGACCAAGTAATTTTAACATCGTATTGGCTGATTGTGATAACATGAACCTCATTCGTTATATCATCTGCCATAGGTTTTTTTAAAGTTCTTGTCGATGTCTGCAGAATCGGGCTACATAGCTTTCGGTGATCTACTTCCTGGTTGCAAGCCATTAAATAAAATACGTAAACACTAAACTGTTCCAATCTTTTAATTGTGGTGTTAGTTGCACTAGGATCAGCTATGAGGGTGAAAATCTTTTCTCTTTTAAAATCTAGGCTAGACTTTTTTCGTGACGAAGTTTTCTCTCCAGACCTTTTATGAATCTCAATATCACTAAAATTAGTAAATCGATCATAATAGTAATTTTTGCAGTTATCTAAACCAAATCTGCTCTGAGAGTTTTTATCGCAAAGAAACAACCAGACATTATCCCAGAGTCTTATGTTAATTTCATTAACCATAGGGTTACATGATGGATCAGGGTAAGTTGTCTGTTTAACGTCTAGATCATACATGTCAATATTGGAATCTGATGGTTTATCGATTTCAGCACCTTTTGCACTAAAAAAATAAAACAAAACTTTGTTAATATTTGATACTTTTTCATATACGGTTTAATTAAATTTTGTGTTTAACTAATTTAAGAAAACATCAATTCGTTTTGAATCGTCAACGCTGTAAATGTGTGAAGTTTGTCAAATGGTTATCTTACCAAAAATACAACATTTTTTCCCAACATAACGAAATGATTTTTATAGTAAGTTATGACTAACACTCCTTTTATATTACATATTTTTTCTACTACCCTACTAGAAAACGTCATTTCGGCACCAAAACAAGGTAGGAACATTTCCTACTCCCTCTAAGTTTCTTAAGACTTCTAATAAGCAAGAGTTTTTCTACTGTTGTTCTTATAGGTATGCATGTATTATACGTTTTAAGGCAAAATAAAAAATTACAGAGTGTCCTACCTCGATGAGCCACTATTAATATAATTATGAAGTACTCTATACCGTGTGTAACAGGATCACAACCCCGTATCTCCGTTAGTTTTAAAGGTAATTGAAACTTGGGATATCCCATATACATAATAAGCGGCATTTTTTGACCTACAAATGTTTTTTTTTTCACTTCTGGTTTCGCCAGAAGTGACACCAACTTTCGATTTTTAAATAGAACACCCTGTATATTATTACATTTTTGATTCTGCATAATTTTCTGAATTCCATGATACTACAAAAGTGACATTTCAAGCGTAAAAAATATTTATTATTTTATTTATAATTTTCCATTTAAGCCATGACGGTTCCGATTTATTCCAATTGATCTGTCTAATGCTAGAAAAATCGAAGTCCCGTCAAAAATACTAAATTTTAAATTAAATTAAATTAAAAAATTATAAGCAAATAAAATTCATGGTAATCGTTTTTGGGGTAAAACTCAATTTTTCCAAATGGAACCATATTGGTACCGTGGTACCCTTTCTTAGTACTATTAATTAGGAATTTATTCATACCTGGTAATAACATGTGCAATAAATACAATCAAAATTACAGCTAAAAGAAAATACAATTATTTTGTTCTAATTTAATGCTAAGAGATTACTGAAGTGACTTTGGAATACAAAAAATGAACACAAACTATTACATAAATAATTAACATGTCCACTTTTTCATCTTTTGTATAAATGTGCGGGATTTTGAACCAAAATAACAACAAATGTAAAGACTTTTCCAATACACAATAAAAACACCGATAAATCACCGAATACTTATTTGACAATCTGAATAATTTCATTGTTTTCAAAGCCTCCTTAGTAATCTCTTAGCATTAAATTAGAACAAAATAATTGTATTTTCTTTTAGCTGTAATTTTGATTGTATTTATTGCACATGTTATTACCATGTATGAATAAATTCCTTATTAATAATACTAAGAAATGGTACCACGGTACCAATATGGTTCCATTTGGAAAAATTGAGTTTTACCCCAAAAACGATTACGATGAATTTTATTTGCTTATAAAATCGCAATTTAGTATTTTTGACGGGACTTAGATTTTTCTAGCATTAGACAGATCAATTGGAATAAATCTGAACCGTCATGGCACACTTAAATGGAAAATTAAAAATTAAATAATAAATATTTTTTACGCTTGAAATGTCACTTTTGTAGTATCATTGGATTCAGAAAATTATGCAGAATTCAAAAATATAATAATATACAGGGTGTTCCATTTAAAAATCGAAAGTTGGTGTCACTTCCGGCGAAACCAGAAGTGAAAAAAAAAATCATTTGTGGGTCAAAAAATTATTATGTATATCAATCAATTACCTTTAAAACTAACGGAGATACGGGGGTGTACCATGATCCTGTTACACAAGGTATACGAATTTCCTGCGCTGAATTACTAAAACGTATGGGTATATTCCACATAAATGTTTTTACGAAGGTGGACTGCGTATCGGAAATAGATAGTAGCATTTTTAATTTTAAATAGAACAGCATTTTTATTTATTTGGTTTTTCTTCGAAACTCCAATTATTTTTCGTATAGAGCACGATATGACCAAATTGAATCGTTTTATATATATTAATAATAATAATAATAATAATAATAATAATATTTATTGGTGACAGATATACAAAATAGTATTTTCACAGGTCAATTAAGTTAGGTTAGAATTTAAAACAATTTTAAAAACAACGTGAGTCAAACCGTGCACAAAACTAATTAAGCTAGGATACACATTGTTTAATGCGGAAACACAATACAACAGCAAAAGGCAAAAAATTGAATATCGACATTTTTTTAACTTTGGTGCCCTGTAAAATCAAGATGGTTAAACTAGTAGCAGTAGGAAAAACTAGATACATACCTCAAGAGAAAAATACGTTTCTTTCCTTGGATATTTATGCTCTCCGATATTAAACTGTCCGCGGGAGGAAAACCACTATTTTCCCCTCTTGGTATGTAAATAACTATTTTTTATTGTTTCACACAGAAAATGTATTTAACAATTACATTTTATTTTTTTGTGAGGAAAAATATTACATTTTATTATGTACATGACAAATACTAATTAATTCCAATAAAGAAGGACGGAAAGTAAAATATGCGGTGGTGACACACAATTTAAAAAAATGCAATTTACCAAAAAAATGTGCTTTCCAACAAAAATGATCTGTATGTATACGTAAATATTTTAACTTGTTCAAACGAATCACAATTTTCCTAACGAGTTAATTGTGTTGTTTAGTTATGGATTTCATTTTTTGAATACTTTTGTAAATATTTCGGAACATAATTTTTAGCTAAGCATACATTTCAATTTTTTTTTCAAATTTACGTTACAGTTCGTAACTTCTTGTATCCACTTGTCTCTGCAGCCTAATTTATATATGTGAACTGTAACCGTTAGCTTCATTTGCTTGCACAGCTTAGTCACAACATTTCGGTACAAATATATACAGATATTTATTTTCAGAAAACATGCATATCGTCATACACCCTTTTCATAGATTCTATTAAATTTCCAGCATTACAGTCCCCTTGTATAAATAGGAATTATTTAAATTAGTAATTTATCAGATAAAATATTTAAATGGCTAATAAATGAAAACAATATTAAACATAATGCAATCAAAATGTACTGCAAAAGAATTGTATCCACTTAGACTGTATTACGCCATACACTGTGCATTCTAATAAAAATTACACTTTTCGCACAATCGCATGAACTTTACTAACTTGGTAGGCCCTAGCCAAAAAGAGTTTTGCAAAAAAAAAAATGTAAGCGAAAATTGACAAAATCGAGGGTCAAAAAGTAATATTTCACAAAATTTAATCATCGGTTAGACAGATCCAGTTATTTATGCCTTTTAATAAAGCGATATAAATATACGGAAACTAAGGAATATTGCATAAATGCGAATATAATATCAGGTATTAGAAAAATCGTGCTACTATACAGACATATTTTAAAAATACAATGACAATCAAATTTATTATTATAAATTATAGCACGATTTTAATATATTTAATATTTTGGCAAAATATGTTATCTGAAAACACACAGATTATGTGATATTACATTTAAAACAGCCTAAGCCAATTTAATTTCATTATCGTGTCTATACTGTTCATATCATGTATTAGTTTACCAAATCCAATTGAAAACTCATGTGCAAATAAATATGGCACTACTTTTTGTACAAATGTAAAAAATTGTAGTTAAAAATGGTAAAATCATGTTCAGTATTTATTTTGATTAAGTTTAAATTCAATAAATCGTTTTGATGAGGAAACTACTATTTAAGTATGCCGTAAGATGTAATATTAATAAATAAATAACTTAAGAATCATCTTAAATATACTATAAGTTAATCAATATTAATGACAAAAGACTCTTTTAGATTTTGTTTGTAGGTCTAAGTTTATTTTAATTTAACGACCTATAAGTCTTCGATGCCAGGACCTTCTTTGTACACGAAGATCGGGCCATGCATGAGAAGAAAATTCACTTTCTCTTTTGTGTAAAAATGTTTGCTCGTTGTTTAACTAGGGGGTTTATTTATTTATTATTATTTATTATTAAAATATGAATGAAACATGTATCATATGTTTATAAATTGGCGGAACCTAAAAAAGTGTCTGTCGTATGCTTAAGTATTGTTCTGCGTTTATCAAAATGTATATCATATGTTGGTATATTATTGATCTTAGTGTAACACAGGTATATCATATGTTTACATATTAAACAATGTCAAGTGTTTTTTTATTTCGAATTTAATTTTTTAATATCATAAAACGTGAATGAAAATATTTTATTTATGTCGATTTGTTTGATTGCTTTGTAGGATATTATATCAAGGTTAAAGTAGTACTATTTTCATTATTAAAAAGAAGTTTTACTATTAAATTTTTTTAAGTATCTACCTAGTGTTAGTTTTTTCTACTTATAGATAGTTTTGTCTAACTTCAATAATTATTGCAGAACACTTTGCCAGGATTCGATAATTATAATAAATGCATTTATATCAACTTCAGCGATTTTTCAAAATACTCCTTGTTAAGACGCGCTTGATTTTTATAAGTTATATGTAGCAAAGCAATGGTACTTACATAAGCCTATTATCTTTGTGTTAAGACAAGGAAGAATGTTGATAACCTCTCATAAGGTGACTTTGTAAATCGTTATTTGTCCTAAGGTAACTCCAATATACTTATCATAAACCCAGAATTTTAGAATGTTTACAGGTTAAAAAGAAACTACTTGTATTACTTTTATGAGAATATTTTTTATCATTATTATTACGTAGCTAATTAAAATATACTTTCCAATAGAATAGCCTCTTTTATCAATTAATTAACAGGATTGATCCGAAAGTAGTCCTTAAAATTTAATTTTTGAAATTAATTAGCATCATTTTTGTTCTTGTGACGTATTTTGTAAATTAAATAAGAGGAAAATTACTTCAACGGAATAGAGCATCTAATGATATCCCCTCGGTCTCAAAGGAGTACAGACCCGATAGCATTATCAATATATTCTATGTAATAGAATGTTTATAAATATTTTGGAGTCACAAAATTTATTTCTGAAAAGGGTCCAGCATGCAATAATAAATTAGTATGGGTGATTGATTATCATTATAATAAAAATCCCACATACCCTTCATAAAAGGATATCATTTTTATGCCGGTTCATAATTTTTTAAAGTAAATTGGATATTCTGGTAAAAAATATCACAATATTAAAAAATGTGTCTGTTTAATTTGGCCTATAGCGTTCATATCTTTTGAAAACCGGATTATTTATACAGAATCAATATCCAATGAACATTATTTTATTTTGTAATATTTAACTTAAAAGAATCCAATAGAAATTAATTTGAAGAAATAGTCAATTCTTGAAGTGGAGTGGCAATTTAAATGACTATTTAACTAGAGTGTTTTATACTGGCAAAATGTCATAGCAACGGCCGGTTTTCTACTGGCAAAATTACTACCTGCACCTACCTGGACAAAATTCACATGTGATTTTTGCCGCGGCAAAATTTTAATAAAACTTAAGAGAAAAAGCACCAGATCAAGTAATATCATCAAATCAAAATCAATCAAATAATGCACAAACGTTTAATTATTACAACTGTAACTTTTACATCAATAAATAAGTATTTTTTTTTGTTTTATTCTTAAATAAAAGTTTTCTAATTTTATTGTTCTTTGTCTTTTTTCTAGTTAAATAGTCATGTCGAATACCACTCGAGAAAAAATTGTGTAAGCAAAATTGTTCTCAAGGATTTATTTAAGTTTGTTGCTTTTAAGTAATTTCGCTCATGACATTTTCGACAAAATTTTGTCAAAAATGTCATCCGCGAAATTGCCAAGCAACAAACTTTCATACCTTTCGAAAATTTTGCCGACAAAATTTTATCTCTTGTGATATTATATATGAAAAAAAAATAAGAAACTTCAAGTCATCCTTCACTGATATATTTAGAAAAATATTTTAAAGGGTAGAATCTCTACATATTTCGAATGTAGAAACACTCATCTTCAGGACAACAAGTTTAAGGAAGGAAACAAAAAGTGATTAATGTCTTAACGGAGCTTTATATTCATGGTTATTTTTATTGTATTTGGAAATTTAATAAGAAGAAACATATTACCAAAATAATTATTGTAAAAAGGGATCAGTGATGACATTCTGGATACCACACACACACGTGTATGATTCATTCATTAAATGAAGGCGTTAGAGCAAATTAGAAGTAATAAATGATGTATGGGTTCGGCATTTAAATAATAAAAGTAGTTGGGTACTCCAAGTATAAGGTGTCAGTTGATTAAATTGGATTTAAAATTATTAATGAGCCATTTTAGTTTATTTTTTAGGGGTAAAATGGTTGACCACTAGTAGAAGGGTTTTCTTTTCAATTCAATGCGCATGCACAATGAGCTGAGAATAGCACCAAATGCCAAAACTATTAAATTTGGTAATAATATAAACAAAAGAAGCTTAGCGGCAAGCGGACAGAGTAGTGCGTCTATCTTTTGCATTAAAGTACACAGGGACTCCAAAGGTAATGGAATCCCTAGGGCACAGGTAGACAATGACAGGCTGTTTCGTTCTTGTTAGAACTCATCAGAAAGTCATAACCCGTAAGCGACCCTTAGTACAGCGAGCCTGTTCTTTCAAGGCGTTTTTAAGAAATAAAAACGCGATGAAAACCCAGTAACGCCATCATAAGGAATCAACTCAATGCAAAAGATATTGCCATCTAACGTGAAAACGTAGAAATATAAATAAATCTAAATAAATCAAGCACGGAACGGCCACTTTACCAGTATAGGAAACATTTTTCGCTTCTCCATACATCTCCAAGCTTTGTGGATTCAGATCTAGATCGCGCTGCAGTCACCCACTGGTTTGCAGCACTATTCCGTAAATGCCGTGTGTAAGTATAAATAAAATAGTAGAATTTAGTGTCCGTTAAAATATATAAACAAAAGAAGCTTAGCGGCAAGCGGACAGAGTAGTGCGTCTATCTTTTGCATTAAAGTACACAGGGACTCCAAAGGTAATGAAATCCCTGGGGCACAGGTAGACACAATGACAGGCTGTTTCGTTTTTGTTAGAACTCATCAGAAAGTCATAACCCGTAAGCGACCCCCAGTACAGTCCGCTTGCCGCTAAGCTTCTTTTGTTTATATATTTTAACGGACACTAAATTCTACTATTTTATTTATACTTACACACGGCATTTACGGAATAGTGCTGCAAACCAGTGGGTGACTGCAGCGCGATCTAGATCTGAATCCACAAAACTTGGAGATGTATGGAGAAGCGAAAAATGTTTCCTATACTGGTAAAGTGGCCGTTCCGTGCTTGATTTATTTAGATTTATTTATATTTCTACGTTTTCATGTTAGATGGCTATATCTTTTGCATTGAGTTGATTCCTTATGATGGCGTTACTGGGTTTTCATCGCGTTTTTATTTCTTAAAAACGCCTTGAAAGAACAGGCTCGCTGTACTGGGGGTCGCTTACGAGTTATGACTTTCTGATGAGTTCTAACAAGAACGTAACAGCCTGTCATTGTCTACCTATGCCCCAGGGATTCCATTACCTTTGGAGTCCCTGTGTACTTTAATGCAAAAGATAGACGCACTACTCTGTCCGCTAGCCGCTAAGCTTCTTTTGTTTATATATTTTAACGGACACTAAATTCTACTATTTTATTTGGTAATAATGTCAAAGTCTTGATTAGGCATTAGGCATACATTACAAAAAAGCTATTACTTTAAATATGTACCTGTGAGGATGCTGGCAGTAATTTCTTTTATAAGCCACATCAGAGTTGTCCTCTTCTAAATATCCAGTAATGGAATAATTACTTAAAATGCCATTAATGTTTAAGGGTTTGATCCAGACAAGTCTTATGCTTTCATGGTCTATTGGATATGCTATAAAAACAGTAAATTAATTTCATGTGTAAAATGTCTTTACAGAAATACTGATTTATCGAAAGCAAGTGAGCCATATTGAAATACCATTCCGATCTCTAGATGGCTATTAAAATTCTCCTCTGTTTCAGTCTGTTTATTTGAAGGTTTTTACATTAATAATGTTTTATAATTTCATGCAGTCACCCAGGCAGCAGACCGACTTTAATATGACGTAAGTTTTTTGTCATTTCGAATGTCAACTGTACTTTGGAAATGACGGTAAGATGATGCCATTATATCACATACGATGACGTCACTAGAGCGTAATTTATGTGCTAACAGTGAGATAATGATGTGATAATGCCGTCATAGTGACCTAATTAGTACCGACATATCACGTTATAACGTTAACATGATTAGTTATTTATTTATTATTTTATTATGAAGGTTTAAACTGTATCGTTAATAAAAGTTAGCAATCAAGATGGTTGGAGAAGAGTTTCATTTCGTCATATCAATCCCCAGATGCATTTGATCACATTATAGTTCTTCAGTGAGAGTATATAAGATCTGATGAAAAAAGTGATATAATAAAAACTGTATACAATAATATCACCGGCGTAAGACAATATGAAGTCACCTAGAACGATATCTGTGTGTCAAAGTTTGACTATAATAATGGTCTTGTAGAGTAAAAATAAGGATATTATGATAGAATTACCAAATCCATTATTTTACCTTTTATTATAAAATAACAAATTGTTTAATATTATTGTTATAGTTCCTGCTTAATATCGAACACCATAACAAGGTTAAGACAGGGGTTATACTCATTGCCAGACGTGATGCTGTAATATTTCTTAAATACTTATAATAATAATATTCCTTCTAACCAAAGGTTATTATGATAGTTAGTACGTAGTATAAATTGTAATATAGTAGATTAGGTTCCATTATAGTTCAGATAAGATCAAATTTAGATTCTTATCATGTAACTAGTAACAAATATACCCTTTTGATACCTAACCAGTAAAACAAGTCATTTAATTCATCGAATCAAGTAGGTACCTTACAGTCAATTACTTTAAAATTGACTTTATATTGGCCTAAAACTCTTGTCGTCTAAATGACGTAAACTAATGATGTGTAAATCACGTCATATTTTGGTAACATGACGTTGAAGACTTAAAGATTTAGACGTCAGTCTGCTACGTGGACAGGCAATTATTCTAAAATTACTAAAAACCTCTATCAATTTAAAGAAAATAATTTTTTAATTTCACTCTAGCAGTATCGTGAATAGGTGAGGCAGGGGCGGCTCGTCAACAAGTGCGCTCGTGCGCGCGCACTGCCTAAGAAAGTCAAGCACCAGCAAAAATAAAATTTATACTTATTTAAAAAAATATTTAGGTAACTGAAATAAAGAACTTGTATAATATAACAATGAAGAAGGCGTAAGACTTCAAGCGCGACCGAGCGCGTGGGCAGACTCACCGGTTGTGTGCTGCTGTGGTGTGTATTCGTTCGGCATTCTTATGGATGGATTTTCGTGCGATTTTCCTTATGCGGATTGATCGGGAATATTCGGTTAATCGCCCGATGAGAGGGCGTCGCCGGGCGCTTTCTGAATACACACTTCAATTTAATATGATTGTTTTATGAGTTTTTGACGCGATTAGATAAGTTTGGAGTTTATTGACGGTGTTGTGGATGTTTTTGTGTTGTTTTTAAATTAATAATGGCTAGTAGTTTGGATTGTGTCACACGAAGTAATGGACCAAAATTCTGTAGAGGACATTATAAATAATTTTTTTTTTTTGGATAAAAAGTACAAAGAAAATCGATACAAAGGTGAAAAGGGGCGTGGCACCTCGAAATATCACGAGCCGCCACTGAGGTGAGGGAAAATTAATAAAGAAAACAGATAAACTTAAGTTACATCACTGGTCAGTATATACCTATAAAACTAGTTGGTGAATCTGGATCATCCGACAGTGTTTTAAATTCTCTAACTGCAGTTCTGATACTCTGAGCATTGATAAGATAAATCCTAATGTAAAAGTAGTATTTGGTAAAAACTTTTAATTTTACTAGTTGAGCTGAATTGTTAGCCGTACTCATGGTGTTCCAGCCACTGGAACTACAGAAGTCTTGTCTCTCACTATTTTCAGTATTGTTTTCAGAATCTAAAAACATACATTTTTAAAAATAGCATTTAAAATACAAAGAACAGTGATACCTAGTTCTAATTAAAATGAACTATGCCTTATGGTGACCAAAATTAATTTGATTATTAAAATACTACTTTAAACTATACATACACGATACGTAAGATGATCGGTAACGGTCTGATCTGGGTCTAAAATTGAAAGAACGTATCCAAGATTATAAATGGCATAGAAATAATGGTATAAATGGCATTCGATTTGTATTTCCTTTGTATTGTATCTAATTATAATGCAATAAATAAAAATTAAATTAATAATTGAGGTCATCTTATCTCAGTGACAAAAGAAATATTGAATAATAAATCTAGATATTTAAACCAAATAGACAGTAAGATTATTTAAAGTTCTAAGCTAATTTTAATCTAATTGTTAAAATTTTCTGAAAGAATTACTGCATTTAAACGAAAACTGAGAAACACCAAACTTATTAAACACACAATAATATTTAAAGTATTCAATGAAAAAAATTGTTATTTCAAGAGTAAGTACCTCACTGGTTACCTAACTACATTAACAGCGGGTTGCATAAAGAATTATAGTCTTGATTAGCTTAACCGCGTATTAAAAAGACAAAATTTAATCAAAGACTGGCAAAGCCAACTTCGTATTTGTGCGAAATAACCTTATATTTTACCAAGGTCTCTAAATTTAGAAAGGTTGCCTGGTAAGTTTCGACCAACCAGAGAACAGCGCGGGAATACGTCACATGATTTATGCCCAATTTAAATTTACCGTATTAACAAGGCATTGAAATCAGATCGCGTGTATAATTATTAGACTTATAAAAAGTGATTGTGATTAATAAATTGAAATGTAGGTTCTTTTATACAGTAGGAATTGAAAGTATTGCAATTTTAGGATATTTGTTTTTAAATTTAATTTATTTGATTGATTTTAAAATGGATAGGAAAATTAATTTTTTAAGAAATTATATATTATAATTCCTTAAATTGGACGTATTTTTTTCTTGCAAATCACAATTTACTTTTTCTTATAGGGTAAATAAAACTCACAGTCACACTCTTTTGGTTTTTTATTGCAGTGGCGTTATTTTATTTAATAGCCTAAATTAAAAATAATCAGTCACATCTGATAAGTAATTTGTTTCAGTCTATATTTAAGTAGATAATTTTCTTTATTTGTATATGTTACCGGCCAAACCCGATTTCAGGATAAACTAGTTTGGCCTAACCCGATTTCATAACTACACTAAACCTCTACTTTAAAATAATTTTTGTTAAATGACTTCGAATAGGTTTACATACAAAACTGGCTACAAACCTATAAATTAACGTTAAATTTGACAAAAACTAATTATATAACCTTTTCTTTGAGCCGCTAGTAGACCGGATTATTCAAATATTTTAATTGATGATTATGAAGTAAATGAAGTTCCGTATATAAAATATTTTGGGATTGTATTGGATAAACATCTTAAATGGGGACCACATATTGATTACTTATCTAATAAAATACGAAGACTACATACATAAATTCTATCTTTTAAGAAAATTTCTCAGCCGAACAATTATGGAGACTATTTAAAAGTCGTTGGTTGAGCAGCTAACACTAACACTACCTTATTTTTGAGTTTTTTGAAAATGTTGTTTATTTATTAACTTAAAAATTACCCTATATATAGTGACAAATAATAATTCCTAATCATATAGTGTAAAAAAATGCAGTAAAAATTATTAAATTTTACTATATGGTATCTTTTTCTGGGGTGGGCTGTATAATAATTGTCTCTACAAACTAAATATAATTCAGAAGTTTATACTTCAAATTATTTACAAAAAACATAGGTTATATCCATCCCACTTACAAAAATATGTAACATTAGAACTATATACATGTCCCCTATCTGTTCTGCATCCTTATTTTGCTTTGGTATACCGACAACCAGGAGATTGTTTTCTTTTTCGTTTGCTCCCTTACATTTAGTTTTTCCTCCAGAGCTTTAACTTTTGATTTCAGACTATTGTTTTCGTCCCTGACTTTCTTCATTTCTCTTAGTAAGTCCTCTATGGCTTTTTTTGTTCATCGAAATTATCGTAATTAGACTTTTTACAATAACTTTATTTCATTTACGAATCATTCTCTTCGACCTTTTCACTCTCAGGTTTTTCTTTCCCTACCAGCAGGTATAATGACGGAACAGCTAAAAATATAAATTTATTATGTATGCAGTTATCCTATTAGTATTAGGCCTCACTTAAGTACACACTACACACTATGTACCTGTTGTACCCTATGGATAAAGTATAAGTACTATCAAACAAAAACAATCAACTAAAACTCTGTACCAGATTTTTTTAGACGGTTCCGTTGAGTATTCATTATTCTAGCCTGCAACTCATCTTCAAAATCCTCGGGCTTAAAATGTTTACTGCAAATTCTCTTATTTGCAATATTCCAAACATCTTTACGATAACATTTCCTTACCCATTCTTTCTGGATTTTGGGATCTTTTGGAAAAGAAAAAAAAGGAAAGTTTCTCTCCACTTTCCAATGCTTTCTTGGAATTATTTTTGCAAATTGGCACACTACAAACAATCCCTCTAGGCATCTAAAAAATATTAAGTTAAGGTTATCCATGATTTCATGTTGTCACCTTTATATACAATATACCTAACTATTTTATTTCAATAATTTCAAACACATATTTACCTTTATGGATCATTCAATGATTTAATTCACAAAATATTCTAATTTAATTGTTGGATTTAGTTAAATATAGACAACGAAAACAAAGCAATTAAAAACGACGTCAATCGATCAGATAACAGCCGCCATCACCATCTGATTCTCGGGCAATCATGTGACGTAGCGCGCTCCTCTCGCGTCTCTCCCCTCTCAGAGTTACCAGGCAACCTTCCTAAATTTAGAGACCTTGATATTTTACAACAACTGGCATTTGACAGCACTGACAGCGGCCATCTTTTACAAAATCTAAGGATATTTTGTGTAAACACGGAGTAGGCTTTGCCAGCCCCTTATTTATATTATTTTTGATGTTAAAAATTAAAGATCTTTAAATAAATTATTATTAATATCCAGAAATACAGAAAAGTTTTTCATTGAATTAACATATATGCGTTGAATACCCATTTAATTTGTCTCCCTTTGTAGCTGTCAGTTTTGTATATTAAAGTAGTTAAACTTGCCTGTGTAATAAATCGTATAATACAGCTCATCAGCAGGATTTTTTCGTTCCCAAGTGAGAGTAACGTTTGTCGTATTAACTTGTGTAACTTCAATTACTAGATCTTCGGCGGTTAGGGTCACACAGTACACTCCATTAGAGTATTTGGAAACATCGGTGTCCGTATATTTAATTCCAGTTTTATTAGCAAACTTCTGGATCTCTGTTAGGCACAGCTGTTCGTTGTCATGAAATCCAATGGTACCTGAAAAGAAACACATTTGGTACAAGATTAAATTATTCCCATATTCTAGGAACGATAATAAAATAATTATTGTGAACAAATAGAAAGAAAGTTTTAACGGCAGGCGGACAAAGTAGTGCGTCTATCCTTGGCATTAAAGTACACAGGGACGCCAAAGGTAATGGGTTCCCTGGGGCATAGGTAGACAATGATAGGCTGTTTCGTCCTTGTTAGGACTCATCAGAAAGCCATAACCTGTAAGCAAGTACAGAAGAAGAATTTCCTTTGGTTTCGTCAGATCCATCTCTAGACGCGTTTCGTCATATCATGACTCATCAGTAGAGCTAGGATCCGACGAAAAGGAAGGAGAACTCAAAGCTACTTATGCAAGCAATTGCCAATACAGCGAAAATATGCTTTCAAGATATTTTTAAGGATAAATATATGATGAAAACCTAGTATCTGTAGGAATAAACTCAATGCACAAGATAACCATCAGACGTGAAAACATAGACCTAATAATAAACCAAGTACGGTAGGCCAACACATCCAGTATAGGAAACATTTTTGCGCATCTCTACACTTTTTCTACGGGTTTGTAGATTCAAATATAGATCGCCCTGCAGTAGCCCACTGGGGTGCCGTACTAATCCGTAATTATAATGCCGTGAAAAAAAAAATGAAGTAGTAGAGTTTCGTGCCTGTATAAGTAAAATAGAAAGAACGTTTTAGCAGCAGGGGACAAAGTACTGCATCTATATTTTGTATTAAAGTACACAGGACGCCAGAGGTAATGGGGCACAGGTTGTTTCGTTTTTGTTAGAACTCATCAGAAAGCCATAACCTGTAAGCAATTCCCCATACAGCGAAAATATGCTTTCAAGATATTTTTAAGAATAAATATATGATGAAATCTTAGTATCACCGTCTGTAGGAATCAACTCAATGCACAAGATAGCCATCAGACGTGAAAACATAGACCTAATAATAAACCAAGTACGGTAGGCCAACACATCCTGTATAGGAAACATTTTTGCGCATCTCTACACTTTTTCTACGGGTTTGTAGATTCAAATATAGATCGCCCTGCAGTAGCCCACTGGGGTGCCGTACTAATCCGTAATTATAATGCCGTGAAAAAAAAATGAAGTAGTAGAGTTTCGTGCCTGTATAAGTAAAATAGAAAGAACGTTTTAGCAGCAGGGGACAAAGTACTGCATCTATATTTTGTATTAAAGTACACAGGACGCCAGAGGTAATGGGGCACAGGTTGTTTCGTTTTTGTTAGAACTCATCAGAAAGCCATAACCTGTAAGCAATTCCCCATACAGCGAAAATATGCTTTCAAGATATTTTTAAGAATAAATATATGATGAAATCTTAGTATCACCGTCTGTAGGAATCAACTCAATGCACAAGATAGCCATCAGACGTGAAAACATAGAACTAATAATAAACCAAGTACGGTAGGCCAACACATCCAGTATAGGAAACATTTTTGCGCATCCCTACACTTTATCTACGAGATTGTATATTCAAATTATAGATTGTGTACTTTAATGCAAAAAATAGATGCACTACTTTGTCCGCCTGCCGCTAAAACTTTTTTCTACTTGATTTATACGGACACTAAACTGTACTACTTTATTGTGAACAAAGTTCAAGAAGCCCCACTCACTAATTTAGTAGCAGATAGGTATATATGTATATATATTTTAAGGGATGTAAAATAAAGGAATATGATATCAAAAGTATAGTAGAAACTTCAAGATAAAATTAAATACACGGTGTCCCACCGGGAACCGAATCGATCTATATATAGGAAACTATACATTGAAAAATTTTGAAAATTTGACAGTATGCTGATGGGGGCGACCGGGCTAAAATATTTTCATAAAGGTGGCACTTCCGGTTATACCGGAAGTAAGTGTCAACTTGCTTATTTTAAATGGGACACCCTATATATTATTAGGTACATTTTTGCATTCTACGCAAGATTATAGGCAGATTTTGTATACCATGTCCTATACCTATATCTAAACGTTTTTGACATATTTGAATTTTTATGTCAAAAATGACGTTTGCAAGCCTTACAATAATTATCAATTTTTTCTATAAAGAAGCCCTATTTATTTAATTTAAGTGGGATTCCTTGTTATAAAGGACCTGCTTTAATAGATTTTTTTATAATATTTTGATAACTATTAATACAGGGTGTTTAAAAAATAAGATTAAAAATGAAATTGAAAAAACTGCAAAAAGTCTAGATTTTTAAAAACACCTAAATTTTATAATTATTTCTTATTTAGCATTAAAAATAAGGGTTAAGTTTGTGTAAGGTTGCATATCCCAAACATTTTTAGTTTTCGAAATATTGCCAATTTAGTAGTTTTATAAGGCAGATTGCAGATTTTAAGTTCAGTAACTCCTAGTTGGCTATGACGGCGTTGAAAAACAATCAAATGCTAAGAAAATCTATGAAGCTGTCACTTACCATTTGAACATTATTAATAATCATGCCTGGGCGTTTAAATTATACAAACGAAGATTATTTAAACTTATTTATTATTTATGGAGAATGCGATAAAGTTATATCAAGAACATGTGACACATTTGCCATTCGATATCCGCAAAAACAGAAGTCATCACAATGTGCTGTTAATAAAATTATAGAAAATTTCAAGAACTTTGGATCCGTCAAGGTAATAGTGCAAAGAAATAAGTCTCTTGTTAATGATGACAATATTGAAATTGCTATTTTGGGATATTTTGCATCATATCCAACAATGTCAGTAAGATAAGCTGCGTTAGAGTCAGGATTATCCAAGTCGACAATTAATAGAATATTATGCAAGCATAAATGGCATTCATACAAATTTACCAAAGTCCATCATTTAAAAGAAGCTGATTTTCCAAGACGAGTGGCATTCTGTGAATTCATCTTAACTTGGACGCAAGGAAACATTGGTTTTTTGGACAATATCATTTGGACAGACAAAGCTAAATTTACAAAAAATGGTTCCTTTAATCGAAACAATTCCCATTTTTGGAGTGATTCAAATTTAAATGTGTTAAGAGAGCTAAATTTTCAAGATTTCTGGCAGTTTAGTGTTTATTGTGCGGTACGAAATGACGGCGTCATAACACTACATTTTTATCAAGAAAATTTAAATGGTAAGTTAGACGTTTTTTAATTTTCTAGATATAAAATGTACTTATTTACTTGTTGGTAAAGGCTATTTGAACATTTTACATAATTTTGAAACTGACTATTTAGACAATTTGCCGCTCGCTGTACATAGAAACCTCTTTTATCAGCATGATGGCGCACCTGCACATGGTACCTACCTCATCGACAATTTTTTAAGAAATGTTTTTGATGATCGATGGATTGCCAACAATGGTCCTTTCCTTTGGCCAGCCCGCTCCCCAGATCTTACATTGCTCGATTTTTTTTTATTTGGGGTACAATTAAAGATCGAGTTTATAATACTCCGATAACAACTATGGAAGATTGCATACAGGGAGTGAGGAATGAATTTGCAAATTTAAGTCCCGCGTCAATAAGAAAAGCGACCCATGAACAAATGCTGCTCAGATGCGAAAAATGTCTGGAAGTTGAAGGACGTCAGTTTGAACATTTACTGTAAAATTTGGGAGTTTCCGTTTGAAAATGAAGATTTTTTACAGTTTTTTCAATTTCATTATTAAACCTATTGTTTAAGAACCCTGTATTAATAGTTCCAAAGTTCTTGAAATTTTCTAAATATTATAAAAAAATCTATTAAAGCAGGTCCTTTATAACAAGAAATCCCACTTAAATTAAATAAATAAGGCTTCTTTATAGAAAAAATTGATAATCATTGTAAGGCTTGCATACGCCATTTTTGACATAAAAATTCAAATATGTCAAAAACGTTTAGACATAGGTATAGGACATGGTATACAAAATCTGCCTAGAATCTTGCGTAGAATGCAAAAATGTAATAATATATAGGGTGTCCCATTTAAAATAAGCAAGTTGACACTTACTTCCGGTATAACCGGAAGTGCCACCATTATGAAAATATTTTAGCCCGGTCGCCCCCATCAGCATACTATCAAATTTTCAAAATTTTCCTATGTATAGTTTTCTATATATAGATCGAATCGGTTCCCGGTGGGACACCCTGTATACCTACATAAGATATATTTTCTTTTTAATTATAATTAATAAACCCGAACAAATTCAGCGTCACTTCATTAATTAAAGAAGATTGTATTAATGCCCTGGAAAGGCTTTCACATATCTGGGGTCCAAAATAGCAAGGGGTGCACGGCGTTGGTAATCACGAGACAGAAAGTGGGCCCGCTAGGCTTGGAGCTAACATCCCTTTATAAAGGCCACTTATCTCAGTAAACATAAAACCGAGCCGGGCGTATGGCGGATTGTAAATTTGGATACTGTATCGCAGACCTTTTTTTCTTCGAAAAGCCTTTTTTGATGGAAGGTGTCAAACAAAAGTAACAGTAAGTAACGTGGTCCTTCGGTTCCCGCCAGATCATAGGAACAGCGAAGAGCATGGTACAATTTTTTTCACTCAGCGAGCCGCGAATGTTGGATACATATTTGTAGCAGCAGATACGAGTAGCCCAATTTTCATCCTGGTCTCCAACTTGGCAGCCAAAATACAAGTGGTACGCCTCTTGTATTAAAGGGCAAGAGTACGTTTTTGTTTCACAGAAGTAATTCATCACATTTCTAACAAAAATGATCAGTAAATTGCGATCCTACGGTATGCCCAATGGATTTTGTTTATGGTTAACCAGCTTCCTTACGAACCGTTCTCTGCAAGTGGCGATTGACGGGTTTCTCTCAGACACCTTCACCATCAATGCCGGTGTTCCTCAAGGGTCCATATTGTCGCCTACCCTCTTTTTACTGTATATTAACGACCTTCTAGTGAAAACCCAAAATCCAATTTATAGCTTTGCTGATGACAGCACACTTGTCTCATCTTCGCAGGCAGCATGAAGTATTGCGCCTCAACAATGACCTGGAAGAAATTTTGGCTTAGGGTGACAGTAACCAAGTCGAATTTAACGCTAAGAAAACCCAGGCAGCAGTCTTCTCTAAAAAGGTTAACATTGCAGAACCGGATATAGTCATGGCAGGACACGCAATTCCCCTGGCACCGTCTATTAATTTGCTGGGGGTCAATCTGGGAGGTAATATGTCTTGGCATGATCACGTTGCCGCAATTGCCAAGGCAGCTGCACAGAAACTTGGTGTACATCAACTTTTGACTAAGCCCAAATTCGACCATCATTAGAATATTGCTCGCATGTCTGGAGCTCTGCACCCAAGCACACCCTTCGGTTACTGGATTCCATTCAAAGGAGAGCCGTTTGTCTGATCGGCGACCCCGAGCTGACCAAGACCCTCGATAGCCTGGAGCATCGAAGACAGGTTGGTAATTTGACTCTCTTTTACAGATATTTCCATGGCAGGTGTTCGACTGACATTGCTCACTTGATTCCACCTAGAGCAATGCAAAACAGAAATACACGGCGAACCACTACCGCTCATCCATATGTTGTTCAGCTTAGTACTCCTCGAACTTCATTGTTCAAGAATTCTTTCATCTTTATGGAATGATCTTCCTGAGGTCGTGTTTCTTCAACGTTTCAAGACCAACGTTAATCGCTTTTTTCGCACTCGCACCGCTCCCAGAGCGCCTTAAAGGATTTTTCCTACAGTGCAGGTGTTTTATCATAAAAAAAAAGTCTTATTTACACAAACTCTCTAATTTCTCAAATACGAATAGCAACTGGTGGTTGCAATAGAACCAAGTAACAATTTGGGATTTTTATGTGCATTTAACCACTTGTGAAGTATATTAAATCCAGGTATTTCTCATTTAATGGTCGAATTTTCTCATACATTAAGTGCAGATATCTAATTATCATAATTAGCATGGATCTATAAAAGCAGAGCCAACTAAGAAATTTGCCAGACAGAGAGGGATAATCTGACGGATATAGAGGCATAACATTTTCAATGAAATAAAAGGACATGCTCCTAAAAATACAATTGCTGTTTTGGGGTTCTTAAAAATCCCCCTTCATATACCATAAAATACATGTATATTTACATGAATCTCAAGCTATAACTACATAATTGTAAATTAAATATTACATTTAAAAACAGGTACTTTTATATATAAATTTACCATGCTTTCACCGGTAATTTCATTTAAAACCTCAACGCGAAATATTACCTATTTCGAACCAAGTAATTTTACACGAAAAAATCTAACCCCATAATTTCCGTTTAAAGAAAAGTGTTTGCAAAATAAATTAATTATCTCCAGGCAGCTCGGAAGCGACTCTACTATAAGCTAAAAAGTCTTGTTGGAAGATATGAAGAATAGTTTATATTTTAAATTTTTTGTTCTTATATCAAATAAGTTTAAAAATAAAAAAACAAATTATAAGAAATTTGGTAATTGGAAAATAGTTAAAGGTTTAGATAATAAAAAAATTATTATAATATTATTAATATAAAAATAATAAAGCAACTTATGTGGCGCCAGAATAACTGGATGTGACATCACAATATGCTAAATAATCTAATCCATTTTGTTCAAGCATGGACGTGCTTATACTTGTTAAAATAAAAAGCCCAGTGTATTTACTCGAGAAACTTTTATCAATTCTTACAACGACCAAAATAAATAAATCTCAAATGGATAAAATCGAATTGTTAGATATAAATGAAGCTTATCGTGAAGGAAAAGCGCGAAAAATATTTGAGCACTTTAAAGAACCAGTTCATTGTTACTAAATAGGTTTTTTTTGGGTGTTTATTCCTTCGGCGGTTAAAAAAAAGTTTAAGAGTAAATTGTAAAGCTTCTTTTACGTATAATGGTTAGATATTCATGGATTCATTACCTTTTTTGACCGAAAACGAGTGAATTGTAAGCCCTAAATAATACTTAACACATTTTTTCGTGTAAAATGTGTTATATCACACCATGTCAAATAATCGTTGAAACGTCTATTGTGATAATGAAATGTGCTAAGATGTGGCCGCATTTGCATCTATTAAGATGTTAGTTAAAAGTTAACAAATAAAAGCCTCGTATATAAAACCTTTGATAAAAGATTAAAAGAATAAAGGATAAAACGAACAAAATAAATATAAATAATGATCGAAATAAATTTGACATAGACATACAACAGGTTTGTTTTGAAGAAGAAATATTGTTAAAAGTCACGAAACAGTTTTATAGGTTTTTTGTTTCCTAATCCTTTCAATGAAGGAAGGGAAAAAAATAAAAACATTTAGAGTTAAATTTTCAGTAAAAACACTATTATCAGTTTAGTAGATGCTCGATTTCTTTCAGGAAACCCATATAAAACGATTAAACAAATTGAAATCCTGCTCATTTCAGTGATGGGTAAACTAGGACCTTTTTTAAGATTCGGAACTCTTTCTAGATCTGAATCAGGACAAAGTGTCAACTCACTCAACAAGATCGCGGAGAAGTGAAAGGCGCAGATGAACCCCAGAATATCAGTCCGTGCTGCAAGAGTGACTGAACTAGTCCATAGATTAATTAATCGCTAATCCACGTTTTCCTGTAACTGTCTACCTAAAAAATACATAAAGCCATACTACACAGTGGCTCAATATGTATCTCCCAAATAAGTTTCTGATCTACTTAGAGATCAGATCATTGTATTATACAATTTTAATAACCTTTTCGACGGTGACTTATTGAACTAAACGTTGTTTCTATTAATTTCCTGGCTTGCCTTCATGTTATTCCACGGCATATTGGAGGGTATTTTTTCTTTAAATATTACGTTATTTAAAAAAACTAGCGTGCATTGCAAATAATATGGATTGTTTAGAGTTTTATATAGAACCTAACACTTTTGTTTATCTACTTACCATTCTTTATTTTTAATGAAAAATTATCATCTATATCCCAAAGCTTTTTAAGATTCCTATTTTCATATACAAACAAAGCTTTTTCAGAAGTTAATGCGCGACCCTCAATGGTAGTTAGATTCGGCAAAAATTCCAAATCTTGAATTATTTCATTTCTCAGTATTAACAAGTATCCTTCTATAAATCTTATGGATTTTAAATTTTCATATAAACTGTCAAGATCTTCAATTGTTTTCAGTCCATTTATGATTATCGAACCATTAATGTGCGTACAACCATAGAGATTTTGAATCGCATTTTGATTGTTTAATTCACTCGCGGGGCAATATTTAACACAACGATTTTCACATGATATGCAAGTTTTTTTTTTCGAGTTGTATTCTGTGCCTATTGGACAATCACTACGGCATTCCATATCATAAATCCACCACCTTTTGTCGGCGTCTTTTTTGGTTTTATTTATATTACGCTGATTGCATTCTGCTTCTGTTACACACTGGTTCAGTGTTCGAAGAACGTATCTGGAAAGAAGAAAATGAGATTAGATTAATCTAGATCGACTTCTATAGGTGTTTATGGGATTTGATTTAATTTATAACAAAACTGTAGTAAACACTTGGGCTAAATATTTTGAAAATACTTTAATTTGAAAATGGTGAAAAATGGGTGGCGATAAAGGTAGAGCATTATTGCTTTATCAACTTTAATTTTTAATTGTCTTCTTAACTATATAGAATATCAGGTCGGTAATAAGTTTATCTTGCCACATTAACTGCAGCGGAGAATTTTTTTGGGCTAGAGCCCTTATAACGGCCCAGGGCGGCAAATATTAGGGGGGCGGCATTTAAATAAAACAAAACAACTGTTAGTCGCAAAGAAAGTCGGGACTTTTTTATGCTTCTAAATAACCTTTATGATTTTTTCTCGGCCTCAACAAAAAGGTGAGAAGTGTTAACTAGTGGCCTCGACAAAAAAAAAACAACTTACACCTAAAAAGTTTATTAACAACATGTTGGTCAGCGAGAGATGACGCTTGCAAGGCATTGAATGAAGACTGGAGTAAAATAATAAAAGCACTTACAATTATTTCAAATGACGAGACAGAAAAGGCAGCAACACAATGTGAAGCATCTAGTAACCTGCTCAAGCTTTAAAGAATAGAAACAGCTATTTTGTCGATTTTGTGGGGAGATTTACTTAATAGATTTATTATATCAAGTAAAAAACTGCAATTATCTAAAACCAACTTGTCAACAGTATCACCAGTATATGGATTTCTTTCACAGTATATACGTGGTATAAAAGGAGATTTTGAAGTTTACGAAAATGGAGCTCTAGCAAAATCGGAAGTGTCTAATTATAAAGACGAAACAAAAAGAAAGAAGATAAGAAAACTCTGTTCTGATGAAACTAGGCAGAGAGAAATACAACTGCTGGGACGAGAGAATTTTAGAATTAACATATAATATGTAATACTAGACACATTAACCAACGAAACGATTCCTGCATCAAACTGGTTGGAAAAAATTAAAAAGCTGCATAAGATGAACTATGTCTTAAACACGTTTGAAAGATGTGGATGTTTTGAACATAGAGTCTGAGACGACAAGAAAATTAAACCTTGACGATATAATAAATTAATTCTCCGAGTCCAGTTCTAGAAGAAAGATATTTTAATTGCCATAATATCATAATCAACAAGTTGTAAGTTCGTTAATATATTATAATTATGATTTTGTAAAATGAATAAAAGTGTTTTATTTATTTAAATGTAAGTGAATTACGTTTTGGTTACAAAATTATTAGTACTTTAATCTCTTTAATTAAAATAAAACAAAATAATAGTAGCTCTAAAAATTAATATTTCTCTTAATAATAATAATAATAATAATAATAATAATAATAATAATAATAATAATAATAATAATAATAATAATAATAATAATAATAATAATAATAATAATAATAATAAATGACTTTATTGTAAATAATTTACAAAAGGCGAAGTTGAAGCAAGCTTCCTCACTTAACCACTAAGTATATAAACAAAATTTTATTAAATTTTCAGAATATACCCTCTACAAGGGATTAAAAACATAATTAAACATATTTCAGAATAAAACAAATACATGTCAAACACAATAATAATCAGCTCGATAAATGCATATAGATACACAGTATGTATTATGGTCTTTGGACAGAACTATAAAAAGTTGCCGATAATTTTCTTAATTGCCCCTTTAAACCTTGTACCTGTTAAAAATTTTATGCTGTCAGGAACCTTATTATAATATTTCGCAAGACTAAAACTGAAGGAACGTTCGTAATGGGCTGTAGAATGTATGGGCGTAGTAATAGTATATTTATATCGAATATCCAGACTATGCGCCTCATTCCGAAATTTAATTTTGTTATATAAGTATTGTGGGCATTGGTTAAGTAGAATTTTATTAAATAAAACAAGTGAGTGCAATATTCGCCTTTCATCCATTCTAAGCCATCCAATCTCACGAAGTTTAGCAGACACACCTCTCTCTCTTCCCCTTATGCCTCCAATCAGACGTACACAACAATTTTGGATGACCTGAATTCGATATGAATCGGCAGCCGTTAGACAAGGCCCATAGACTGAATCAGCAAAATTAAAATGTGACAGCACAATAGAATCGCAAAGTTTTTTTCTAAGACTCTCGTTTAATATACTTTTTTGCCCGTAAATTAATTTAAGGTTAGCAAATGCTTTTTTAATGCAGATGTTGACATGTTCGGTGAATCTCAGTTCTGTGTCAATCACAAGTCCCAAATTCTTTGCTTTATTAACAAGTTCTAGTGTTACATCATTAATCTTGACAGAAATATTACCGGAATAAAGGTTTCGTGTTTGAGGTTTTCCAAACAGAAGAACCTGAGACTTGCTGGGGTTGATACTGAGACAGTGAGCCTCCGAGGCTTTTAGAACAGCATTTAAATCGGCATTAATCTTATCATTACTAGTCTTAATTTCATTGAATTTAAACGAAAGATAAATTTGAGTATCGTCGGCATAATAATGGGCATTACAGTGTTTTATATAGGTTATCAACTGCGACGTGTACAGAGAAAAGAGTAGCGGTCCCAGGATTGAACCTTGAGGGACACCATAATGCACTTCCCTTGACTTTGACAATTTGTCATTTATTTTCACACTCTGACTTCTATTACTCAGATATTCCTTAAGAAGCGTGCACGAATTTTCTCGAAAACCAAGATATCCCAGAATAGACAATAAAAGCGTATGATTTAGTTTATCGAAAGCCTTTGAGTAATCTAAAAGGACTAGTATGGTTAGCTCCCCGCGTTCCGTGGCCTCGAAAATATCGTCTGTAACTTTTAATAAAGCTGTAGCACAACTAAAATTCTTCCGAAAGCCAGATTGCACCGTCGGCAAAATATTGCACTGGTTTACGTAATTTTTAATTTGTCCATTTAGTATCTTTTCAATTACCTTAGACAACGCTGGTAAAATGCTAACTGGCCGCAAATCCTTCAACTCACTAGGTGCATTAACTTTTGGATAAGGAATTACATAAGACTCTCTCCAGGCATCTGGAAAGGTAGATGTCTCTATACAATAATAGGTTATCTTATTCTTACGATAAGAGACAGGTAGTCAGTAGGGGTAAGAATTGCCGAACGGGGGCGGCAGATTCTTGTAAGCCCCTGGGCTGCAAAAGCCTAAATACGCCGCTGACTGACTGAGGAAGGTATTTAAACTGCACTGTATAGAAAGTGGGCTCAGTATGCGTCAGTAGGACCTTTTTATTTCTGGAGAGAGGGACAGTTGGGACTATATGTATTTCATGTTATTGCACCCAAGAAAGAAGGTGGAAAAGCGCCGCAGGCGAAAAATTGTCGGGGCCACGCTCAAAGTTCGATTAAAATTCACCTAAATACTATCAAATTTCGAAAATTAAATTATTACCTCTCCCCTTCTGCATGGTTGGATCAATTTTGTTTTTACTTTATTTTTGATATTCCTAGCTGGCACTTTATTTAAAAAAAAACAGTTTTTATATTTGTGAAAAATATGAATTTTAATATAAGTATAATAATATGTATGACTCTAACCAGCGTTTTTTGGGCTCGGTTTTTTATGATTAAAAATAAAGTAAATATCGCTCACCACGCCAAAATTGATGATTTTTTAGAAATCATGTATTTTAGGAGCGTAGATCTAAGAACAGAATTTGGTGCAAATGCTTAGAATTTTAAATACTCCTTCTTACATGCCGTTTTGTATATTCATAATAAAGCATTCTCGTTTCTTTCCGCACTATTTTTTTATTATAAATTATCACACTTCTGCCATAAAAAATGTTTCAATTAAAATTTTTACTTTAATTTTTCTCCTTAAAAATAAATACCTAATTGTGTTTTCTTTTTGTTGTAAGAATATTTTATTGCATCGTGTTACATTTTTGTTGATTTAAAATAGTTTTAAACGGAAAACGGAACAGACAAGTATATAATAGAAAAATACTATAAAATATTATTCTTTTATGTTTTTTTTTTAGTTAAGTGATATGAAGAAATTTTTTTTTATATGAGAATTATTGTAGAAAAAATTTCTTAGGTTTTTAGATCCTTATAGAATAGATACCAACCTACGTTGATCAAAGCAAAAAAAAATGTTAACTCTTTTTTCTTGCACGTGATGGCGTCACTGTAACTTCCCGCGCCGGTTCAAGGGGTCCCATCCATCCGCCCCTGATTACCAGTAAAGGGAAGTACTTTGAAAGAAGCCAAACTATACTTTAAACAATAGACCAGACGAACGCGGTGCGACGGTAGTGGTGCCGGTGGCCACAGAGCGGTACATCGCGTTCTTTCTTTATTGGCTATTCACACCGACGCGACGACGCGGTGCGATTTCTATTGTTCTGTGAATAAACCTACAAGAATGTGTCAAAATAACAGTCGAGGTCAGCAAAACAATCGAACAGGTAACACAAAACACGTAGCTGATGTGCCGTTGAGCGGCGAGAATAGCGCAGCGGGAAACGCGAGTTCGGCACCGCAACGATGTGGGTCGCGCCATTTACAGCTGTATTCTGTGGTACGACGGCGAAACCGTTACCGCTACCGTCACCGCAGCACCGAGGTGGTCTAGGGGATCTTTTAATTGGCTATAATCACTCTTCACCTAAGGTCTCCTCAATTTCATTATCATTTCCACATAAAGTCTTACCTCGTCACTTTGGATTTTTGAAAGATAACAACGGTTATCCCAACTTTATCTGTATAACTTGGTAGTATGTTTGCTCTCCTACTTCTATGGAAGTTTTTCAACTTTTCTTTATTTAAATAATCTCCTTAAGAGCTCCATTAGGATGTCACTGACAATTTCCCTTAGTGTAACTTTCAATATTAATTATTCTCCTGAAGATGAACGTTTATACGTTCGAAACATGTAGAGAGTATAGATAAACATTTTCTTTGAAATATATCCTAGTGAAGGTTGACTTAGAGTGTTATTTCTTCCCGCTGCAGATGTATTGCGTTTTGTTCAATCGCTCCTCAATTTATATGTTGCTTTTCATAAAACAATGAAGGGCCCTGCCAGCCCAAAAATATTCCACGTCACTAAGTCTACATAAAAACGGATTTCAAAATACGAGAAACGTGTTCAATTTGGTTAAGGCGCTTTCGATCCATAGGCTTGTAAATTAATTATTTATGCCTTCTAGCAAACTTTTTGACAGACAGCCTAGCTTTGTAGCAATATTTCGGTAACTATTAATTAGAGATGGGTCGTTAATTACGTAACGTTATTTTGGAGCAATAATTTTGTATAATCAAGTAACTGTTTACCGATATTTTTGTACGGTATTAGCGTTGACCAATTATCCCAGGTCGCCGCGACCTAGCGGTTAGATCACAATCATGTGGTTATTTGTCGCTTTATTGCATCTCTCAAAACCAAGTATCAGTAACCATTAACTCGGCAAACGCTGACCGTTATCGGATTACCCAAGCACCAATATAACAACTGCCCGACGTTGGCCTATGCGATCTGACGTCGGCACCCAACACAGTAAAAACCTTGTTACGACTGGTCGTCGTATTTGAAGCACCAGCGGCTACCATTATTTTCAAGTAAATCGATGCAAACATTGTTGTAAATCATTATTCCTAAAACTAGAGGTAAATGTTTTAATTGGTGCAACCCCTTTTCCTGTCAAATCATTTTCAACTTTTAGTTGGCCAGCACGATGGTATGTTGAGTAACACACGACTCCAGAGGATTTTGATAGTTAAACATTTTACTGTCAAATATTTTAACGTCTTTGCATTAGGTGTTTGTAGCTTGCTATTCTTAACCATCTGTTATGGACTAAATAAAAAGCTAAAACGTATGTAGGGAGAGATGTCCAACTGTTCCATTGCTAACAGTATGAAAATAACTTAATTAATTAAAGTAGGAAGGGGCTACATTCTGCTGGAAAAATGTCCTTTGATCTACATTTTCATAATTAGGGAATATACTTGGAAGGTATGGCATTAAAAACTTTAAAGTGTAAGAGAATAATAGAAGAGTTGTATTGCCTTTATTTATATATAGTCGTCTTCAGGTAAATGTAAGAAAATTCTTAAATATTCGGAACAAATACATGGACAGGACTGAGAGGATTTATAGAGTTGCCGCCCAAATCTCCGGATATTACACCCTTAGATTTAAAAAAGAAGGCTATATGTTACCAGACTTAGAAATCTGGAATAGTTAAAGGAAAGGATTCGGGAAGAGATACGTTTAATAACGCCAGAAATTTTGGAAAGAGTAAAGAAATAGTTCTTCCATCGGTTTGGTCTTTGCTAACAGATTCATGGGCACATTTTCAACAATTGCTATGCTAAAAACGTGACAATACAGTTTTAAAATTATTGTTAATGTAATTGTTCCTTAGTTTTTATTAAATTTTTACACATGGCTTGATAGATGTAAAAACATATATGAAAAAACTCCATTTTCGAAAAGCTTTCCAAAAAGAAACCACAAGTGGTATCCTCTAATTTGAAAAAAAAGTTGGTTAGGGCTGCGTCCCCTCCTTGGAGAGATTTTTGGAAATTTTATTCCTAGAGCCGCTATAAGCAGAGTTTCATTTAAAATCCCCACCCTGTATAAGTACAGATATAATTTTGCAAACGCGGAGCATTACGTTCACACTGGTTGGCGATGTCGGTTAGAAAATATCGCCAAGTTTATTGTGTTCACATATTTCATCACCAGAAAGAGATAAATGGCTGCTTCTGCAGTCGCTTCTTTGCTGCTGTGATGTAGGTGTCGCTTGTATGTGTACGATAGAGATGAAAATAAACCGATATATATCTTTCCTTTATTAATAATACCGATCGGATCAATTTTTTGGAGTCATATTTTTTGAACTTGATTTGGAATTCTTGGGAAATAATAGCTTTTTATTATATATGTAAAGCTGTAAAAACATATTTGCTAAAAACAGAAAGGTAAGTAGTAAGTAAGTTCCATATCCCAAAGAGTTTAAATTGTTTGTTAAAATTTGCCATAAATTGTTATTTGCTTCTCGAGAATTTAGACCAACAAATCTATCTGTAATAATTTCTGGGTGAGCCTCTGCCACATTTAATATCACCTCATGATGCTCAGCATTTAGTCTCATCGCGAAATATTATGGAACATAAGCCAAAGATAAATAATCGTGGTAACAATGTCTATGTCAACATTCATTAAAAGTCAAAATAACCGAAATCCCCTACATTTTGACAGAATTGTGGCATTTTTCCGAATTTGGCCGATTTATTTTGCGATCATCAAATGTCGCTGAACGTAATCGCAAACTCATAAATCGTCGCTTTCATAGTCACTATAAAACGATCGCTTTTAGGCATGAACGTAATGTCACTACTTTGGGAAAATTGAAATCGTCGCGACGTAGCGATGTAGCGAAAATTTTGACAATTAAACTTGTCATTAAAAAAGCTGTTTTTTATTAAGTGCAGTAAAATATTTTAAACTATCATTAATAAAAATTAAATTTATAGTTAACTATTAATGAGTAGGTTGTTCATTGTTTTCTAGGCTATAAAATAAAACGAACAAATAACATACTATCAACCTTCATATTATAAAAACAATAATTTTGCAGTAGGGTAAGTACTTCGTGGCTTTAATGTCAATTTTTACGACTGGTCGTAAACTGAGTTGTAAAACTGAGCTTATAGAGTTTAAATCAAGCGAAAATACTATTTTCAAGTCAAGGATAACGTATCCCGTTCGTGCTATCATGTACCGGGTGGTGCATCGTGGTTGGAAATATAGGAAATATCATGCAAGTTTTAGACTGTCCAAATATTTGCCCCCCTGCTGACTTTAGAGCGGGGTTGTTGGGAGACTTTTTTAGGGTTTGTATGTCGTAAGTGCACATACGGGGTTTGAACAATTTTGGACAACCCAGTCTTAACTTATTTAAATAGGATTGCGGTTTAATTTTCATTGGAATTCAACAGGTTAAGGAGTTAACAAAAATTTTAAGCAATAGAAAAGTGCGCTCTAGAATCATACTTAGTCAAAATTCAAAACAAACAATTCAGAAATATAAGCTTGTTTCCATTGAAAGTGGGACAAAATGTATGTAAGAAAACTCATATTTCTAATATAAAAAAACATTTTTTTGATAAAAAAACTCATTATACCAATGTACTGTAATAGTAGTTTGTACAACAAGAGTGGATATGATGTCCATATCGCACGAGGAAGTAAATTGAGCACGACGCCATAGGCGGAGTGCTCAAACTTCCGAGTGCAATATGGACAATCCACTCGAGTTGTAGAGTATATTTTTTCTACGACTTAACTTTCGAACTTCATGCTAAGAATTAAAAAAAATTATTATTATTTAAATTAGGCATCATAACTTGTCTTTTAAGTTGGCCATGAACTTGTGAGAATGGTAATAAAAAACAATTGAACAAAAATTCATTTTGATGGCAAACCCATGGACCAAATTACACTGTAACATATTTATCGATTTGGGTAATTTCTTATATTTAAACAAACTCATTTTTGAATATATCACATTCGTCTTTTTGCTGAATAACAGACAAAAAGCGATATATTATGTATTAATAAAAACGAACATGTTATTTTCTCAACAAGGTATTTTGATTAATAATTGTTTTACTAAAATGCACAGAAGAAAAATAGGTTTGTCGGGTTTATTTCTGCTTGCGTAAGAATTATAACTCCAAAAGTACAACAAAACAGCTGTAGAATTCGTTTTAAACAGTTAAAATGGATTTTGTGCATTAATATGAATTTCTAACGTTCGCTATGGTCAAAGTTTTCAAAATAATCGTTAATTTACAAACTAGCAACACTGTTAATATGGAAAGAGAAGACGAGAAGTGGCAATAGTGTAAGTAGAAATAACATAACCTTAAAAATGTTAGTAAAAAATGTTTTTTTAGAAATCTTATAATTTCGTCTGTTTTATCGGGTTATCTTTATGTTCCACCATTTAAGGAAAAATTACCAGTTAATTTTCTATGTTTGTTGTGTATAAATAAAAGTTTTAAGATCAATTGGAGTTCGATCCCCGTTCAAAATATATCGGAAAATATCCCCGTGCAATAATATATATTATTTATATGGAAAAAAATTACCAAGGTTAGTAAGAAAACGTTCATTTGGTAGGTATATAGTGCATTTTATGTAAAGCTTGTAGTAATTGTCTAGAAATGAGTGGAAATAAAGATATTTTTGAAATAAGAAAGTGGGTCTGTGTGAAAATTTTTAGTTCGGCAGAAAATATCAATAATTTGGTAGAAATATATTTTGGTATTAATTTTGTTATTATACCTTCAATTTTTGCACCATTTCGTATACTCTTTAGGAAAATATTGTGTATACACATAGACTCTGGGATAAATGTTTTGATTTAAATTTAAAAAAAACAAATTTCATCTGACAGATTTGCATATTTTTGAAGCATATTGTTAACCTAACTTCTCTCAACTGTCAGAAAACGAATTTACAGCATGTAAATTTGGCTTCTCTGTAATTGACTACTGTGGTTGGTCAGTTTCATAACCTAACTAGGATGGATATGAAATTTTGCCGCACAGTTAACTGGAATAGCCTACTTTACTCGCCACTTAAGCATACAGGAAACAGCAAATTTCCATGTGGGAGTAGAATATAGTAGCTTGACTGGCTAAGATGTTCCTAACCCACGATGAAATAAATTGAGCACGACTTAGCGTAGGCTTTTATTTATACTAGCACAAATGATTGTATACGTTTTTAAAAATGAATATAAAATTCAAAAATCTGTTGAGATGAGATCTATTAGAAACGCAGTTTAAGTTCACTATCTTTAAATTAAAACAAATCCTTATGGTCCAATATGGGGAAATTTAGTGACAGTAAAAGGCAATAGGTAGGCCTACACCAGAAATTTTTTAAAGACAAAAGTTCCGTGGTTATTTCATATAAAGAATATTTTATAATCTTCAATAATATAATTAGGCCGACTGTAGTTGGCAAACAAAAATAGTCATAATTCAAATATTCGCATAATAACAAAGAAAATGCAATGGTTTGAAAATCAGCATAAATTATGTTTTGAAAATTTCAAGCGTACATATTTTAAACATGACCTACATGTACGTGTGGAAAATCGTAAAGTTGTAACATAAAAAAGTTATAAAACAAACGAGCGGAGCGCGACAATACATAAAATTTAAAAATGAGAGTTGTAAGGATATTTTGCGCATAATCAAGCTTTAATAAAAGCAACATACAGGGTCGGACTATGAAAATAGTTATGAAACCTAAGGCCTTAAAGTAATAAGAAAGATTTAAATTTAAAGTTTCGCAGTCGAGACTTATTTGAAATATTAAAATTATTATTTATTGAGTCCCCTACATATTCTTTGGCCATGGCTGAACATTTCCATCCTCCATGGAGCTTTAAAGAAATTATGTCACGCACTGCGTTAGCAAGAAGTGTTGCAGACGTCGTCCGAACGCAGTGATCGGTTTATGATTCAGGATTTGCTATTCTGAAATATTTTGCTATTAGGGATGGCCTTTGTTCAATGAAATTAATTTCAATAACCTGGTTAACGCATCTATTGTTTAGATATTTCAGAAAAAAAATCCGTAACGAAGCATAGCTTGGACGAAAAGCTGTAATTTTCTGTGAATTTAGATTTATTCTAGTTTTGAAACTGCGAACACGCGCTGTAAGTTTGTTTTTGTATAGGGGACTTTTACTATTAAAATAGAATCCTTATCCTTGATATCATTAAGACTCATTTTTGCTAACTCCTCCCGGAGACAAGCACCCAAGATACCCATAATCAAAACAACGACGATTTAACTATTTTCGATCTTCCCGTAAGATATACCAGTAAAATATTTTCGTATGCTTTTTTCTCAAACACCACGGTTTCAATTGTTCATACTACCCTTTATACTGCCGTCTGGATTTTTCCGCTAGAAGATTCAGTATAACAAGCTTGGCTGTATCTGCTATTTCTGGTGGGGTACAGGATAAATCATGTTCGCTTTCGAGACTCTCCATTAATGCATTATTTTACTTTAAAAACCTCGTAATATTCAACACACAATATCAAAAATGTCAGTGAAAAAAGTTTGTTGTGATGTCAAGCATATTGGTTTGCCGGGTGTGCCATAGTTATATCTGGTACAGATTCGACTACTATTATAAAACAAAATATCACTTTAGTTTAATCAAATTAAAGTCGTTAATTAAAAATATTGTTGGCAACTCGTGTGCGAAATTCTTTGGTCATTTCAAACCACTTTTGTTCTCAATAACCAAAGTAGTATTTCGCACCTTAGATACAAACATTACTATTATTTGTTTCAGTAACATATACCTATATACATATCATTGCCAAACACAACAAAACTGTACAATGTACAATCGTACGGCAGTAAAGCGTTAACGACTGATTTTACTGTGAAGGTCGTTTTAAATAAATGTCTAAGTACAGTGTCCTAAATAAATACAGTGTGTCTCAACATGACGACAAACTTATAAAAAAAAATTACCAGCAGGACGGGTGGACAATAAAGAACGCTTAACCCAAGCGACGGGTGGTCCATCTTTAAAGTTGAAACTCGTTGGTAAAATTTACGTTTTGATCGGGTTTATTTGATCATCGTGATTGGTCAGCTTCATTTCCTAACAAGGATGGATATGAAATTATATCCATCCATTTAGTTAGCCTACTCATTCGGTCACTTTATTGTAAAGGAAACCGGGAAATAATAAAATGACCCGGCAATGGGTGTGACGGAATGATGAGCGATGGGCAAAGTTTGGCATGCTATCGGCATACCGTTGTAGATGTATCGTGGCAATGGTGATCTAATAATTGTATTTTAGAAAAGATGGCAGCATTTTATTAGTTTCAAATCGCTTAGTTCTAAGTGCTCGTACAGTTAAGTGTTTAACATACATTCGATGTGTTTAATTTTCGATAATATTTAATAAATCATTTCGGAAGTAAACTTTTAATGAAATAAAAAAAATCAACAGTTGAGAACTCTTGCAATTTTACGTTACTGCATCTATTAAGACACCTATTATAGGTTTTGCCTTTCCGAACAAATTTTTTAACTATATTGATTTTCCGAGGTAAATCAGTCGGCGATGAAGCTGTATATAAAAATATAAAAAATGAACATTTGTTCTCGTCATATACAAACCACCCCACTACAATATTTATTAAGTCGTTTTATATTTCAAATAATATTGAGTTTTTTCTAATTCGACCTTTTATAGCGACGCGAAAATAATAAAGTCAAAAATCACATTAATCATAGTTACGTTCCCGTGCTCATCCATATACCTAAATAATATCCTTTAAAAGCAAAATCATGACGTCAAGTATTAGAAAACATAATCCTGAAAAATGGTCCAATTGAACTTTACAAAATATAGCGATAAAAGTTGAAAGGTAATATGTGTCAGACAATGTTTTTATATTATACAGGGGGTTATGGAACGATGGTTATGGAAAACGTCCCTGTTTGCCAAATACTTTCAGCTCCAATTAGACGTGATTTCTAAAAAACTTCTAGTACTTCTATTAACGATCATCCCATCAAAATCCTCGTATTATCCTCAGGTTCACAAGAGGGGGCCTTTCGTCAATTTTTCGGGCTCAAGGGGGAAGGGGGACCTACCGCTTGGAGAGTGTGTACCTTCTTCCGCACCCCACGAGATATCCGATCTCGTCCGGCTTGGGTACCGGCGTGAATGGGGTGGGTTGGGAGATGATACATTTTACACTTATAATATTTTACACTTATAGTATTCTTAAACCTACTAAAATTTGGACAAACTTTTTTTTATTGTGCATATGCCCACTCCGAGGATCGACCTCGGAACGCCACGGTCGAATGCTAAGTAACCGCCGCAGTCAGTAATTTTCTAAATCTTTTTAGTAGAAACACTTTGCTTCTAACAAATTAATCATAATTGTTTTAGTTTATGTTTATAGTTCCAGTTATTCGGAAAACGTTTTAATTCTTGGAAGAGGTATTTGAAAATTATTTTAGAAATAATTTTAAGTAATGGATACTATTTTAATTCCACTGAAACAAAAGCAATTTCGATTGGTTAGTATTATCATCATTATTATTATCTTTATTATTTTTTTTTTATGTTCTTTTTCACAGCTCTTTAATGGTATTGCTTGTATAAATATAATATAAGAAGAAATTCATCTTAACCTGTACTGCTTGGAAACTTCCGTACTATGTGGTAAGTTTGAAGGATTACGCGTTTTCTGTATTTATTGATATAAATAACCTAAAAGGCCAAGTTTTTCCAAATTGAGTTTGAAATGTTTGGTCATAGCTCCCTCCACCGATATTATGATCGAAATGATGTCTATTTTTTCAAACTTCCTAATATTTTTGATCTCTATCGCGAAATTTGAATACTTGGTTTCTTCTTAGATTTAGTGTTAGAGAGGTTATGTGTTAGTGTACAACCTTTATTTATTATGAAAGCTTTCTTGGTATTCTTTTCGATAAAAAGAATATCCGGACGGATGTGGTCTACTGTTCTGTCCGTTATTATTAGCCTATCCCAGTATAAGAGATTATATATTAATATATTATTATTGTGGTACCATTGATATTTATCTAAGTGGATCCCTACACAATAATGACAAAAGTGGCAAATATACGAATTTGCACACGCGCAAAGTAATATATTAATTTTTTGAATTAAAAATGTGGACATGACTAAATACTTTCAAAAGTCCGGACCATTGAGCATTGCACCCTTATTTGAACAAAATGCAACCATATAATATTTGTTAACCGCATTCAAATGGACTAATCAACGTCGCAAAAACTTTACAAATAACACATTTAATCAACAAACGTACAAATACTAAATTTAATAGTCAACGAATAATAAACTCCAAATATTAAACACACATAATAAAATTATCAATGCCAATATACCACAATGGAAAACCTCAACAAAGAAATTAAAATAATGGGGCAAATTCCTGTTCTAAACGCTGATAGATTAAGCTTTCTAAAGAACTTGTGTGCATATCCATTTCCGTGGGATTCTTCGTATAAGCTGTATGGATCTAAGGGTACTTTGTCTATGAGTGGGACACAACAACCTCTTTTTCGTGATAAACAAAATTTTTTGCACGTGTTAGTTAATTCTGCAGGACGTTTCCTTCAAAATATTTGCTTTGTAAAAATGTAGAAAGTAGCAGCGTTGCAAACCTTTTTGAAAAAAAAAACATTAGTAACCGACAAGTGTCCAACATAGAAACACTATAAGGATGATTCGTCAGAAAAAAGTCGCAACCAAAACACAAATATTAAGTAAATTTCATAAAAATTATGGTTAAATAAACTTTTTTTTTTACTCAACCATACTGATTTTCATTTAATTCTTGTCTGTAAAAATAGTATGGTGTTTGCTTAAATTAATCTGTTGCCGGAAATATCCAAAAATACATTCTCTGTTATTATATAAAAGTATTTAATATATTTATGTTTTATGCAACAAAGTTGGCATGGAAGATGATGGTATTTTTGGGTTAGTTTGTTGACTGTTTTAGTTGAAGGACTTGGAGGTAACAATAATCAAAAGCAGTGGCGAATCGTGATAAAAATTCTGGGTGATCACAAAGAGTTTATTAATTACCATCCATTTCTGGATATTTCTTGACCGAATACAGGGTATCCGGTAACTGAACACTGGACCGTAGAGTAACTGGAGATACTAGACATCAAACTAAGCCGATTATGTCATATAAGTTTTTTCGGATTGTTACTCGTTCTAGAGATACAGGGTGTTGAAAGTAAAAGTTTATTCTCGAAAATAAGCCATAATTTTAAAACGGTTTAATGATCGAATTGAAAGTTGGCAATGTTATGTTTTTATGAGCAATAAATAAGAATTTGTAGAAATTTTTAAGTTTGAAACTAGAGGGCGCTAGTTGTATACACTGGGCTTCATAAATCTATGATTTTTTTTCTTACCTGTGATATTAGGTGTTTTTTAATTATAGTTTCTTAAAGAAGGGCATTTTCTGAGTCAAAAAGTGTACTTGATTGATCTTAATATCTTTAACGGTTTTTTAGATATTTCCCTTTAAACATCCCAAAGCATAAAAAAACATAGTACATAATTAAATTATTATTTTAATTATCAAAAAAAAAAATTATGCTAGATACTAGACATCAACTAAGCCGATTAAGTCATATAAGTTTTTTCGGATTGTTACTTGTTCTAGAGATACAGGGTGTATATAATTTATGTAATATTAATTTAATTATGTACTATGTTCTTTTGTGCTTTGGGATGTTTAAAGGGAAATATCTCGAAAACCGTTAAAGATATTAAGATCAATTAAGTACACTTTTCACACTTTCAGAAACTATAATTGACAAATACCTAATATCATAGGTAAGAAAAAAAATCATAGATTTATGAAGCCCAGTGTATGCAACTAGCGCCCTCTAGTTTCAAACCTAAAAATTTCTACAAATTCTTATTTCTTGCTCATAAAAACATAACATTGCCAACTTTTAATTCGATTCATTAAACCGTTTTAAAATTATGGCTTATTTTCGAGAATAAACTTTTACTTTCAACACCCTGTATCTCTAGAACGAGTAACAATCCGAAAAAACCTCGGAAAAAACTTATATGACTTAATCGGCTTAGTTTGATGTCTAGTATCTCCAGTTACTCTACGGCCCATAAGTTACCGGATACCCTGTATAAGAGGTTGGAAACACGAACATAAATTATACAAAATGTTTAAATAAACAGTTTTCTTGTTCTTCTTTGATTTCTGCGAATTTATTTATAACTTATGTTGCGTTGCACAAAGAATTGTAAGTAGAAGTAACTTACCAGCAAGTTTAACTGTGACATTGACAGGCATTATGAACTCACAATCAAAGGTGCCTTATTAGTAAATTAAAAATAAAGGTAACCGGGCCAGTATGATTGTGAGAAAATCATTTCTGCTAATGTCATGTCTCATGTATGTCACAGTTAAACTTGCTGGTTAGTTATTTATTATTAACCCTGCGTTGCCCGCGGGTTTTAAAATCACATTGTTACTCGCAGGTGAGCGTTGTGCTCACTTGTCGTATTGAGCGTTGTGCTCACTTGTCGTATTCGTGTGAAATAAATATCTTTCGGCGGAAAAAAAGTATGTTTGTTTGCTAATACAATATTTTATTTTGAAAATTAAAAGATTTGACATAAAATGGAACTAAAAATTATTAACATAAATTCTAAACGGGCGTGCATAAATTTAAAAAAAAATTTGAAAATCACTTAGGTATACTTGTACCCAATACAACTGCCGAGGATTAGATGGACGGGTTGATTAGTGCAGAACTCTAACTGCAGTGATGAAAAAAATAAAGAGGTGAGCGCCGCGCTCACCCCGCATGTAACGCAGGGTTAAAATTCTTTGTGCAATTCGACATAAGTTATTAAAATATTTTTTTATTCCCTTTTGTTACTGGAGTCAAGTTTATTACCAGTTTGGGCTCCCCGATATTTTAACCCTTTTCAATCGGCCATTCGGCTTCGACACAAGGAATGTGTGTTAAGAGCAATAGAAAAAGAACGAATTTTAGATCCACTTAGTTAAAAACAAGAGACTAAGTTAAGCGTATGTATATCGATGGCACATCGGCGGCGCTCGTTGATAAAGTGCGATGGTAGATTTTTTAGGAACATTAAAAAGAAATTAAATATTAAAATTAAATTAATTTAAAGATTAAAAAAATGTTTGTAAATTTTATAATTACATAAAATATTAAATATATGTTAAGTTACTTATTAGATGAATTGCGAAGTGCGATAAAGGAGGAAAGGGGTAAAATATTTAATTTTTTTTTTGTAAAAAGTAACCAATTATATTAAAGAAATAATAGTATGTTACTTACTTATTTGGTGGACACTGGGCGACACAAATTTCTTTATCCTCATAATTCTTGCAAACTTCACAATGTGCGTTTGAATGCCTCTTTGAACATCCCAGACATTCTACATCACAATTATCACTAAATATTTGGCATTTTTTTTGGTTCCAACAGTATCCTAAAATTGTTTTTTCAATTTATGTATACAGGGTGATTCCTAAGTTGATACTTCTGTTCTAGCTGTGTATAGAAGGCATTAAAATAAACAACATTTTCAAATCCCTTTTTTCAAAAAACTCAAAAATACTTTACTTTACTTTACTTTAAAATCCTTTATTGTCCAAAGAAATAATCTTGCTGACAAAGTAATTAATATACATACAATAATATTCACTTACACAAAAACCGGCCCAACAGTTAAAGGTTTAAAAAATAAAAATAAAATGAAACTCGGTCAGAACTAACAGTTACATAGTCAAGGGACACAAAACAATTAAAAACGATCATCGAAAAACTCTAAAACGGTATAGTAGGCTTTCTCTAGCAAAAACCCTTTCACAGCCGATTTAAATTCTTTAGGGGTTCTCAGAGATCTAATGTGAGCTGGTAAGTGGTTAAATACTTTTTTGCCAGTATAAAAGATTGAATTTTTTACCAGAGAAGTATGGGGTATAGGCAACTGCAAAACTTCCACTTGTCTCGTGCCGTATTGATGTACCCTTAAATTATCTTGGCTTCTAAGTTTTTTATACATTAAGCAGGCCGTCTCCAAAATGTAAATACAAGTAAGGGTTAATAATTTATATTGTCTAAATAACGGCCTACACGGTTCTCTTGCTCGTGCCCTGCACACATACCTCACAGCTCTCTTCTGAAGTACAAATACTGAATTTAAGAGATACTGACTGGAGTTCCCCCAGAAACAGACACCATCTCAAATGAGACTCGATAAGAGCTGAATATACCGATCGGATTATATTTACATGTAATTCCCTCGATATTACCCTCAATGCAAAACACCCTGAGGATATTTTACTACACACGCTTGTAATATGTGACTTAAACGTCAGGTTACTATCTATATTTACACCGAGGAACTTTACATTGGAACAGTTAGATACTAAGGAATCATTCAAGTAGACGTCACCAACAGCACAATTAAAATTTATTATATTGGTCTTTGAAACGTTAAAAGTGAGAGAGTTAGCATCACACCAGCCCTTAACTCGCTCAACATCGTCAGATATCATGGTAGTTAGTTCTTCCGAGTTCCTGGCATGCCACAATATAGTGGTATCGTCGACAAATACTGTGAATTTACCTCTAATCCTTAAGGACACCATGTCATTAATATATATTAAAAACAAGATAGGACCCAGTACTGAACCCTGTGGCACACCCGCCCCTATTTTACATTTATCCGATTTTATCCCCCCCACACTAACAATTTGGTTCCTTCCGGAAAGATATGACTGGAACCAACTTAGAGAGTTACCCCTGAATCCATACTTCTCAAGCTTCCGCAGCAGCACTCCGTGATCCACGCAGTCGAAGGCTTTTGAAAGATCACAGAGCACAGCCGCGGCCGCTTCGCCCTCGTTAAGGTGGAGGTACAAAATTATCCAAAAGTGCAAAAACCGCATCGCCAGTACTCTTGTCGGCTTGAAACCCAAACTGATTAAAGCTCAATAAATCATATTTCCGTAGAAAAGCCACAACCCTGTTCTTAACTAGTTTTTCAACTATTTTGGCGATTGTAGAAATTATTGAGATGGGTCTAAAGTTTGAAGGAGAAGTTGTATCTCCACCCTTGTAAATCGGGATCACAATTGCTTCCTTAAGTGAATCGGGAAATGTTCCCACAGAAAAAGAATAATTTATAGCGTCAAGTAACGAGTTGAGTGCAGGATCCGGTAGTTTCTGCAAAACTCTAATAGATATTCCGTCCAATCCTGAAGCGCTCTTTTTTTTTATATCATGGAAGGTTTGTTTAAGTTCATCCAAGTTTACTGGGGTAAGAAAAAAGGATTGTGATACAGACACATGATCTAAATATTCCAATGGGTCGCACCCCGTAGCAATATCTTTAGCCAGGTTCTGAGCAATAGAGCAGTAAAACGCGTTAAATTCATTAGGCTGGATGTCAGTTTGAATGGTCACGTTCTTTCCCTTCCCCCTAATATGATTAACAATCTTCCAACTCTCCTTTTGCTTATTAGAAGAAATTTCTATTTGCCTTTCAAAGTGAAGCGTCTTTGCTAATCGAAGTGTCATCCTGTAAATTGATCTGTATTTATTAAAATAAGAGAGAAAAAACGCACAGTCAAGAAAGTACTTACGAATATAGTGGAGAGAACGAAGATTTTTGCTGGAAATCTTAATTCCCTTAGTGATCCATGGTTTTTTATTTTTTTTATTTTTCAACTTGGAAACGAACGATCAAAAACTCCCGTTATTAATTCATGGAATGTTTTCAGGGGATCCCCAGACTCAGTGCCTGGCCAAGTAACAGTTAAACAATTCCCATAAAACACATCAAAATTTCTTCGCGAAATAAGGTACTAACATTCATTTATTACACTATGGATAAAATAAGGTCCTGCCTAACTTGCCCGTTAAATAACATTAAGAAAACGTCTGGGTGTAGGATGAACCTGCAAGGGAAAGTGTTCTGCGTATAATCTCGAAACAGTAGCTGCATTTTGACGACACTCACCGTAAATTAGCACCATATCTATTAGTTCATTGTTTTTAAATATTACCATTTTCTAGTGTCACCAATTTAAAAATAACTTGCTTCAGAAAAACACACGCAGCGGATTGCCAGATAAATAACTGACCACCGACTCGTTAATTACATGACTAATAAAACAAAAACAACATAAAGTATAGCAGGTTACATTTTGATGACCAGGCCCGCACTTAGATTTTTTACTTCTGTATCTCGCCTATTTTTAAGTTTTTTAAAAATGGATATTTGAAAATTTTGTTTATTTTAATGCCTTCTATACACACCTAAAGGCCTTTTTACATTGGGTGCAATTGCAAGAAAAATGGCCTGGAAGCATGCGCTTCTACGACGTTTTAATCAGCTGATGCACGTTTTCCCATTTGAAACCTGCATCAGCTGTTTAAAACGTCGACAAAGCGAATGCTTTCAGGCAATTTTTTCTTGCAATTGCACCCAATGTAAAAAGGCCTTAAAACAGAACATTCAACTAAGGAATCACCCTGTATTTTTAGTTCTGAATATTTATGTGCATTGAATTAAAATCGCCATATTTTTTAAAATTTTCCTAATGTTTTCCCATTTTCGATAGATTTCAGACTTGACGTCCTTACTCTACTCCTAAACCTAAAAAGCAAACTTTTAAAACTACAAGTACTTACCATTACATTTTTCTGGACATGGCGGACAGTCATCTTTAAGTTGTTGGAGGTGCAAATAAGTGTTATTGCCAATCCGATTCCAGTTGATGGTGTTTGCATAACAAAGTTTAGGTGCCCTTGAGACTCTCACATAACCTCGAGCGATGTAAAATAGTTTGTCTGTGCCAATCTGAAAGAAAACGTAAAAAGTGAGTATCTATACTTGAAAAATATTCTTTGTGTGTGACAATTTCACTTAAATCAGACAGCGGCTCTATAAACAAAAATACAGAGGTAAAATACAATACTTTAAAATTCAGAGTCGCATTGTCAACATCTTGGTAGTGTGCTTGATAGGTTATTAAAAATATTTTTGTATTAATTATACAGGGTGTTTCACTGTGGATGGAAAGTTAGACGTTTATAAAAAACGGGTGATACGTTTTCTTCAAAAATTTGGTTGCTAAAATAAAAGATCATGGTCTATCATTTAAAAATATTTTCAGTAATGCGGCGTTGCCGCTTCTGGTCGAAACAGGTGGCAACATTGTTATTTTAAATTAAAAACCCCAAACTTTTGAAAAAAAAACGTATCACCCGTTTTTCGTAAACGTCTATAACGTTCCATCCACCGTAAAATACCCTTGAAGTAAATTGGAATATAATAAGATATTTGCTGCTTTTATGATAGCATTAACAATGGATTTAATCAAATAAGGCTTATCTCTCTGTGAAGTAAACGTCCATGTTTCTCAAAAAGATCTGATATAAGGCGGAAAAAGATATAGGTCTTGGTCTGAATTAACCTCAATTGTGGTTTGAGCTCAAATTGCGTTATCATTGTATAACAATGTAGGCTAGATCGGATAACATAAAATTAGGTGTACAATTTCAAGTTCTAGCATTCGTGGCATGGCCTTTTTGATGAACGCAAAGACAAAAAAACACTTATGTGTCCTTTTCTCCTATTTAAACATTGAGAAGGCCATGATTCGTGGTATAAGATTTTGACAGTTCGCAATCGAGTGCGGTAAACGGAAAAAAGAAGGGAGAGTAAGTAAGTCAAAAACATTATGAGCCAGATCGTCGCTATCGATCTCTTTTATATACAGTAAATGTAGCATCTACATAATCGACGCGACACGGACTGTGGATAATCGGAATTTGTTGCTCGACACAAACTAATTATTTAAATCTCACTCACAATCTATAATATTATTAAGATGTTATAAATTATGTTCGGCGAAATGCGCCTAGCAGGGGCGGCGCCAGGCGTGGGCAGGGTGGGCACTGGCCCACGCTAAAATTATGGGTGCCCACCCTAGTGCCCACCCAAAATTAAGGGATTTGGTTTTGTAATGGAATTTCCGCGGGGGAAGGGGGATTTGACTGGGACATTTTTGATAAGAAAGGAGTGGTATTATAGATGGATGTAATAATGCAATAAGATACCAATAACCTTTTACTTTTACCCCACTTATGTCGTTATAGAGCGTGGGAGAGGCGGCGAATTTTTTTGTCTTTAAAAAAAAGTAATGGAATCGCACAACAGATTGGATCCTTTGTTCTAAAGCTAATGCAGGGTACATCATAAAAAATCATAACATTAAGGAACCAATTCCTAGACATTTTTAGAAACTTGATGTTACAAAGTATAAATACAATTTTATAGACCCTGACCATTGTAAATTTTTATTTCTAGGGCACAGTGAGTCGTAATTCTCGTCAATGGAGAAACTTAGACGAGACTTTATTACGAGTATGTAAACAGTTTAAGTGCCTGGATCGGGAATGAGGAACACACGAATATCGGCCAAGGATAAAGCACCTCGAATTTGTATACGTGCTAAGCATTTTAGTTTTCTATAGCTTGCTATAAATTGGTGTGCGAACTTGGTTAAATAATTAAGTACTTTAGGTCTTTTGGGGCTACAGATAATAATAATAATAATAATTATAATAATAAATAATTATAATACAGTTAACGAAGTGCAGTAGAAAGAAAGTTTTTAGCGGCAGGCAGACAAAGTAGTGCATCTATATTTTGCATTAAAGTATACAGAGACGCCAAAGGTAATGGGTTCCCTGGGGCACAGGTAGATAATGACAGGCTGTTTAAATTGGTTTAGAGAATGACAGAGCTTCCGTGCGTAATTGGCAGCGCGCTTAACATTTAATCGTCAGGCTCTAGGTTTAAATCCTAGCGTAAGCATAAAACTATTTTTTTGGAAACTGCAACGACGCTAAACATTTTCAGTTAATTTAATTACAGACACACAATACACCTACATTATGGGTAATTATATTTCCAATATTATCGGTTATGTCTAAATTAAAAAAATTGAGTTTTTAATTTTTACGATTAATTTTTAAAAAATGCTGCGTCATAACATACTCCGCCAGCCTTGAACTAGGTAAATAACGATATCGGTGGTGTGAAAGTGACCTATGTCTGTTATATAGAGACATACAGGGTGGCCCATTTGTCTGACAAAGTAATATACCGTCTCTACTATTAAAGATATCAAAAAAAAGTTTCTATAAAAGTTGTGAGGTATAAAAAAATTTATGTTCTAAAATTATTTTTAAACATACAGGATGGTCCAGAAAAGTAGGACAATAAAAATATACATTTTTTTAAATGGAACACCCTATATATTTTAGCATTTTTTGTTTCCTTACAAAACTATCCATATGACGCCATATTTAGTTTTTTAATTTTTTGCAACGTTGCCAAACAAAATGCAAAATTCTTAAAATTTTGGAAAAAACATGATAGTAAAAAATTACCTGTATTTCTTAATAAGAGTATCGAAAATAGAAAATTTCTTGTAAGCTCTTAAGTTTAGGGATAGAAAAACTGTCTTAAATCTTTAAGTACCGAAAATTTTGTACAGGGTGTTTTCTGTTGACATCCAAATATATAAAATTTTAAAATACAATAACTCTATTTTTTCAAATGAAACACCCTATATTTATTAGGCTCGTCTGATAGATATTATAAGTATCTTTTATTATTGTTAAGTCATACCTATGCCTAAAATTACTAGTTTTGGCAATATTTCGATTTTTATTTAAATTTTCGTAAAAAAAACTATTGTTTTTATTTTTCTAGTAAGCCATGACCAGCAAAGTCAAAACAAATGTAATTGAATATAATGTCATATTTATAATTATTATATTTATATTTATAATGTTTGTAAACTTATTTTCAATATCCAGTTGCGTAATAAAAACAAAATTTTATTAAATTAAATAAATACGTAACTAACTATGGTTATCAATTTATTTTAATATGGGATAATATTTAATTACATTTGTTTTTAGTTTGCTGGTCATGGCTTACTAGAAAAATAAAAATTATAGTTTTTTTCACCAAAATTTAAATAAAAATCGAAATATTGCCAAAATTAGTAAATTTAGGTATAGGTATGACTTAACAATAATAAAAGATACTTACAATATCTATCAGACGAGCCTAATAAATATAGGGTGTTTCATTTGAAAAAACAGAGTTATTGTATTTTAAAATTTTGTATATTTGGATGTCAACAGAAAACACCCTGTACAAAATTTTCGGTACTTAAAGATTTAAGACAGTTTATCTATCCCTAAACTTAAGAGCTTACAAGAAATTTTCGATTTTCGATACTCTTATTGAGAAATACAGGTAATTTTTTACTATTATGTTTTTTCCAAAATTTTAAGAATTTTGCATTTTGTTTGGCAACGTTGCAAAAAATTAAAAAACTAAATATGGCGTCATATGGACAATTTTGTAAGGAAACAAAAAATGCTAAAATATATAGGGTGTTCCATTTAAAAAAATGTATATTTTTATTGTCCCACTTTTTTGGACCACCCTGTATGCTTAAAAATAATTTTAGAACATATATTTTTTTATACCTCACAACTTTTATAAAAACTTTTTTTTGATATCTTTAATAGTAGAGACGGTATATTACTTTGTCAGACAAATGGGCCACCCTGTATGTTTGATACGGAACCAGATGAATGACAGATGCTTAGAAGGTTTCGGTGGTGGAGATATAAATCCAATGGAGTGAACGACTATGACGCAAGACGCAACGTTATTAAAAATGGCACAATGGAAACGTACGTATCTACGTAGTCTGTCATGGACAAGAAATACAACCACAAAAAACTGTGCCGATATTAACACCAGCTGGTAAACAATTGTGATTCGCAATCCAAGTAACCGTATAAAAAAGTCTAGTTCCTGGACTGTCCGTTCGCCGGCCAGCAATTATCGATAGTCACCCTACACCTTCAGTTTTGTTCGACGATAATGGTTAGAAGTTCTGGGCCGGATTCGCTTGTGTCCTCCTACTACACAGAGAGCGTAGCGGCAGTTGTTATTATATTACACAAGCAGAGAAATACGAAAGGAAAAACAATTATTGATGAATGAGTGGTTAAAAAGACGTTGCATTTTCTCCTACATGGACCTTATACGGGAATTAGTATTTATTAAACTCTGCTTCTTTTAGATACTTTAACCTTTTTAAGTTTCTTTCTGAATGCACTTCGCAAATTATATATCTTATATTCCATAGGTTCTACATATCTACTGTTAAAGTAATTCTTCATCAGCCTTCGTTCGCAAAGCTCTGCTGGAATATACAGTCTTTTATTTTTCACTATCATTTATGTATGCGTTACAAATCAATAAAATATTTGACATTTTAACCTTTTTAAGTCCTTTCAGCCATTTTCAATAACAAAATTTTCGTCTTTTTAACAACCGACCTTGCCGAATCGGTCGGCCGGCCATTATCTCTTTGGTGAATTCCGGACGGCCGACTGAAAGTGGGAAGGTACATAAGTCTCATCTAAATGACATGACGCATGATTTATTTGATTGGGACTAAGCCTGCCAATAAACAATTTTGATTATTTTTGGTAACATCTAAATTAATATTAGTGATTTAAAATAAGTAAAAACTCGTTACAAAGTAAGAGTTACTGTGTAATTACTAAAAGTAACGAGTCCTAATTTTATAAAAGACTCGTTACTTTTGGCTTTTCATCACTAACACTGAATTTAAATCTAACTAACTATTCTACCCGGAATCCCCGACGGACGCCTTCGTTAGTAGACTTAATAGTGAGACGGACGAAACGTATTATAATTATTTTTTGTGCTGATTTTGTTTTCACAATGTCGGTCGACCGACGCCGCCGACGCGACGGCGCGGTGCTTTGTTCTATATTTTGTGTTTTTTTGTATGTTTTAAGTGTTTTTTAATAAATCATATATGTATTTGATAATTGACATACCTAGATTTAGTATCTTTAAACTGCAAACACACAAGTTTTTGGCAATTGATCAAAGCTATAATATAACACAATTAAACTAAAATAAACGATTTACATAAAGTAACGAGTCCTAATGCCCAAAGTAACGAATCGGTTCAAGTCCTTAAAAGTAACGACAGTTCATACATCAGTAGTATATATGAATAATGCTTTTAGCATATTAGAGCTTTATAATATCACCACAATTGGGGTTTAGAAGAGGATAAATGGAAAAATCAGGAAGATATACGATAAAAGTAATTTGTTATTTAAAAATAAATAAGATTTACGTTAGAAAAAATTAAATTTAGTATACAAATATGAAAAAGTTATTTTACGTTATAACATTGTTTTTTACCAAAATAATAAATATTTAATAGGTTTTCCTACGACCACCTACGAAAATGAGAAAAAAAGCACGCTTAATATTTCTCTAGAGTTGAAATACAAGGCACACTATTTAATTTTAACATATAGTACCAATTTGACAGACCATCCCTATTTATTAAAAATAACAAATTTTAGAAAGCAGTAATTTGTAAAGTGTTTAACTTATTTTTCATGTATTGTCGAGTAATTCAGAATTAGAGTGTGAAAATACGCCATCTGAAATTATAAAAAATGTTAATAATACACTGGAAAATCTATTACCAGAAAAAATAAATCGCGCTGAAGAATAACATGTATTAAACAACAAATGTTTATCGGTAGCCATAGCGTAGAGAATAGAGCTCTAGCCTACAGATCTAGATCAGGTCATCAAGGTCAAAAGTTCAAATCCCATCAGGAGTATTTGACATTTTTTATAAAAACATTAAATAATTTAAAGAATTATTTTAAATTTAAATATTCCTTGTTGGGTAGATTCTTTAAATTTATGTTTAATGCATCGTTCCTTGATTAAATTTTGAAATTTTTTATTCTGCTTAATCGAGAAGTCAATCCAGGATTAGTTCTGTGATATATGAAATATGAAAAAATGAAAAACTTAAACTACAAATAAAGGAAAAGTCTATTGACAAACTATGAAACCAGATATTAAGTGGAACATAATCCTAAGTATGCTAATTTCAACACTAGTGTTAATATTTTTTTTTCGACACTAGTGTTGAATTTGTTTTTCACAAATCAAATGCTTTTTCAATAATTCCTTGTGGTCGTAGGAAAAATAGTGTACCTACATTACTTGCGTGAAAGTGATTATTCTAAAACTCGGAGAATTTCCGCACTGGGCTAACGCCTCGTGCTAATTATCTCCTCGTTTGAAAAGTATCACTTTCATCACTTGTTATGTAATATACTATTTAAACTTGAAGTCAAAGCAGAACATTTCTTTAAAAAATTTAAATGGATCTGATCGTGATAAAATTTGACATTTAAAATTGCAGTTTTTCGACCTAAATTACAAGAAATAAGCAAAATATTGCGTTTTCTATACCAATGGAAAGACATCATGCAAACAAAAATCATAAAAAGGTATAAACCAATAAAAACCCTAGAAACAATTACTAAAGTTCATTGTCAACACCGTCACAGTCAAAATATTAAATTTTTTTAAATAAGAATATCTTTGTAGACTAGACTATTGCAGAGTCAAAATTTAAATATTAAAAAAAAATCAACTAATTAACATAGCCAGGCTTCGGGACAATACAGGGTGTTACAAATTCGACATACTACCATTGGAATCTTAGAAACCATAGGAGTTAGAGAAACGGTTAAATGGGGGCAAAGTTGTGTAATTCGGTGCTGATTATAATGCCGCTTTAAAAGTTTTCAAATTTCGAACACTTCCGATTTTATTCGAAAAAACCCGAAATTTTGCAAAATCGTTTTTATTTTTTCCTGAACTCATTCGATTAGCTATTTCAAAATAAATGACACTTTCTCATTGCCACTTTTTCTCCTCTACAAAATGACGTTACTAAACTAAAGATCCGCTGTTTCGTCTCCGAGCAGCCATCACCAACGTTATTTTTTTAAATACGGACCTGGATTTTTTTAACCGATTTTTAAACCCTCCTACCCTGAAAATGTAATGGAAAAATTATTTTGTCATGATAAAGAATTGTCCTTGCTTATTTTTTTAAATTCATATTTTTTACACTTCTTGTCAGTCTGGTCCTGGCAACGAATTACAATATTAATTAAAAACTTTATTTTATTTAAAACATTCATACATAAGTAATAAAATTTATTTTATAAGAATTTTCTAATAATCCTAAATTTACTAATTATAAATTCTAATAATTGTTCAAAGAGATTGCCGTTTTGCTCAATAAAACGATCGATTTTTCTTCCAATTTTGGCGACAGCCCTTTCAACCGATCTTCTCCTTATCCTACCTAATGCAACCTTGCAAATGCCATTTTAAACAATACGAATTTAAAAAAATAAGCAAGGACAATTCATCATTATGAGAAATATCGTTATTACATTTTGAGGGTAGCAGGGTTTAAAAATCGGTTAAAAAAAATCCCGCTCCATATTTAAAAAAGTAAAGTTGTAGAGGAGAAAAAGTGGCAATGACAAAGTGTCATTTATTTTGAAATAGCTAGTCGAATGAGTTCAGGAAAAAATAAAAACGATTTTGCAAAATTTCGGGTTTTTTTCGAATAAAATCGGAAGTATTCGGAATTTGAAAACTATTAAAGCAGCATTATAATCAGCACCGAATTGCACAACCTTGCCCTTATTTGACCGCTTCTCTAACTCCTATGGTTTCCGAGATTCCAATGCTGGTATGTCGATTTTGTAACACTGTATTACAAATTGTTTTTAGTTTAATTTAATACATTAGATATAATTTCGTATCGAGCTAGTAACATGGAAATTTAGAAATATTAAAAACACATCATGTTTAACTGTATATAGTTCCCTGTTATGTTGTTCTATTTGGACCCTTTGACTTAATTATGGTAATTCATACCTAGACCCGCGCTGCACGATCACAATAATCTTTTCTATATAGTCTAGTCATCAGAGCTCTTTGACTTTCAACTAAATGCTTGGCCAATGACAATAATTATAGTTAACGAACTAAATTAAATTAATTAGAGTTGTAGCACGACTGAAGCAATTTGTAAAATAGAAGAAAATCAATTTGTCTTCCATACCCTGGGGATTATTTTAAGAACAGATAATCTACACAACCAATTTTATCGTTTTCCGACAGACGACAACAGTTATTTGTCATCGATCAGTTGTTATCGGGACCACATAATTGCCCCAGATTTTTGGTGAGCCGCAATTAGCCAACATAACCACGGCAGCGGCTCAGAGGTGAGTGAGTGGCATACGACCGTAGCGGTCCGAGTTCAATCCTCGCAGTGGGCATACGCACATAAAAAAAAACATGTCTGAAGTTTAGCAGGTTTAAGAATGCAGGTAAAAGTGTAAAATGTATCATCTTTCAACGCACCGCATTCACGCCGGTAACCAGGCCGGATGAGATCGGATATCTCGTGGGGTGCGGAAGAAGGTATACACTTCCTAATCGGTAGGGCATACCATGGCAATAAACCGAGTTGGTAGGGCTGGAAATTCGGTGTTATTAGTTTCTTCTTTCTTTATTGTCTGTATGCATATTGAATATTGAAGTCTTATTCTTCGGACTGAGGGTGATTGAAATGCTTATTGATTTGTTAGGTCTGGGCTTCGATTTGTTTGCTTATTGCTGAGTTTTGCGCCTTGATGTCTTCTATTAATGATAATGATTGTAACGTGCTGTTTAGTTTTTCTGAGGCAGCTAGTTGTTTTTGAGGGTTTTTATTCTTGATTTTGATATCCAAGTATTCTTCTTACTCTCCGCTGTAAGCGGATTTCTGTTTTTTCTTCCTTGACCGCGAAAACGCAATTTCAATATCTGACGTAAGGCATGGTGGGTATTGAACAAGCGGTACCGCCATCTCCAGGAATCAACCTTAATGGAGAAAATAGGTCAAGTGAAGTGTGACGTCAAAAGATAGAGGGTCCCTACTAATAAAACCACGGTGCAACACACTTCTAGTATAGGAATCGACATTTTGCAATTTTCAGTTTACATATCTGCGGGTTTTAAAAAATAGATCGCATTGAACCTACTAGGGTGTGCGCTATTCCGTTTTTAAAGCCATTTTAAAGAACTTTTTAATGAGAAAGAAAGTTTATTGTCCGTACTATTATAAAGAAAGAAGTGAATTTTTTTGCTATGCGGACAGTGTGGATACTGCTTTATATATACAGGGTGATTCCTAAGTTGATACTTCTTTTTTAGCTACGTATAGAAGGCATTAAAATAAATACCATTTTCAAATACCTTTTTTCAAAGAACCCAAAATTAAAGTACTTTCATTCATTTATTACACTACAAATCAAATACGGTTCGGCCTAACTTGCCCCTTGAATAACATTAAGAAAACTTCTGGGAGTAGAGAAGAAACGTCCGCACTTTTACGACACTCACAATAAATTAGCACCATAATTAGTTTATTGTTATCAAATTTTACTATTTTCACCAATTAACTTGCTTCAGAAAACCACACCGCGCAGCGAATTGCCAAAATAAATAACTGACGACCGATCTGTAAAATGCATGACTAAACAATACAAAAACGGAGAAAAACAATATAAAGTAAAGGGCTACGTTTTGATTACCAGGCCCAGATTTTTTACTTCTGTAACTCGGCTATTTTTAAGTTTTTTGAAAAAAGGTATTTGAAATGTTGTTTATTTTAATGCCTTTTATACACAGCTAAAATAGAAGTATCAACTTAGGAATCACCCTATATATAATGTTTTTTTTTTACCTTCTATTTCTTTACTTTGTGTCTGGCTTATTAGCCAAATGCCAATAAAAAAAATACTATGGAATTAAAAAGGTATATTATTCTCTGCTTCAGAAGACGAGAAAAATGTATATATGTAAAATTATTTTCATTCCCAAGTGTGTTTTTTTCTCTTTACACTCTTCAAGCATATTTCTTATTGGATTTTGATTAAATAAAATCAGTCTATTTGTCTCGGCAAGGGATCACAGAAAATTTATTAAAAAATCTTTGACTCAGCCTATACTTTTTTCTTCGAACTTGGGAAATAACTTTCATATTTAACTCTTGTTGTTGGTAACTTTTCTTTCCTTTTCACCCTCAGCTGCTGAAATAAATTAGCTTCTTACTAGCGAATTTTTCATTTTTTCAGTATTAAAGTGGCGAGATGCGATGATTTTGCTTAAATAATAAGGTTTTATCAGACCTTAGTAAAATATCATGTATTTACTGACGATATGGCCCTAACCACCGTTAGAAACGTCATGAAGTATTTTTGTTATCTGTTCTTTAGATTTAAGGTTTTTGTTTTACATTATTATTGTTTTACTCAATGAATAAAATTTAAAAAAAAAACTCCTAAAACTTACTTCCTACTACTGCCTGGGAAATTGTAAAAAACAATTTTTTTGATTTCACAAACAGCCAAGTACTAGGAAATAGCTATTTTCCTAACAAGTGCAGAAAATCGATTTTTCCGCACGCAAATGCCGTTGACAGCACGACGCGTAGCGGAGTGGTGTCAAGCATTTAAGTGCGGAAAAATAGGTTTCTGCACGTGTTAGGAACAATAGTTTTTCTACTAGCGTGAGGAAACAAATTGAAAATAATTTAAAAAACGGAGTTTTTTTTAAAATTTTTATTACAATGAACAAAATTTTACAATATTAATTTACTTATTTATATTGTAATTAATTGTAAACGTACAATTACTAGCACTACTTAAATTAATAGCAGAAGCCAGTTGGTTGCGGTTCTCCAGTAAAGATTGGGGTGCAGGAATAATTGATATTTCAGTAGGTTGCAGCTCGTTTTCTGAGTCCTGAAGCCCATCAGTTTGTTCATGTTGTGTACTTGTTGCTGGATGGGAGTAAGAAATAATAAATATAACAGTGCGGAAAAATCTTTGCCGCACGGTGCGGAAAAGTGGATTTTCCGCACTAAAACATGTGCCGAAAATGCTTTTTCCGCACGCTAGTAGAAAAAATTCTTTATTTAAAAAAAAATAATAAAATATTAACTCTTCTATTAAACTAAAAAAATTCTTAATTAAAAAATAAACAAGTTTTTTCTCTTATAAAAATAAGTTAAACAGGTGGGTAGGTAAGTTCTATTCTTTGGCACTTAATATACAGGTAAGTAACTACTCAAATCACATCGGAAGCGATAAATCCCTCTTCTTACTTTCAAAGGAGTTTCCAAATGCTTCATGATGTCCTGTTCCTTTACGAGGGAAATATAATCGACCTAGGAAAAAAATCCATTTTTGAAACATTTTCGTATAAAATGTTTAGGACTTCACCAACAAAGTGTTTGCACGTTTTTTCGTGACAAACTGTAGAATCACAAAACTACCAACGATAATTTTGCGTTGGTTTTCAAGACACTAAATTATATAATTTAAAAATGATTATGCTACACTTTGTTATTAATTTGTTCAATATAATAAAATCTAGACGCATTTATAATAGATTTATCAATAATGCAACCTGCTGAATGTGCATCGAAAATTAATTCCATGTAGCATCATTTATCAGTTGGTTTTCCGATAATTAGTGTAACGTTTCAATAGTCGAGAGGTAGAGCGTTGGACTATGAAACCAATGGTCGTGAGTTCGAGCCCGGCAACCTACAAACTTTTTTTACATTTTTTAGCATAGGGTCGTAGAAAAAATATACTGTTCAACTCGAGTGGATTGTCCATATTGCCCTCGGAAGTTTGAGCACTCCGCCTATGGCGTCGTGCTCAATTTACTTCCTCGTGCGATATGGACATCATATCCACTCTTGTTGTACAAACTACTATTTTTTTAACAATATGTAACGGAAAGATATTTATATATCTAACTCTATTAATGACATTCTTTTCCAAGGTAAAGTGTTGTGAGCCGAGTTGTATTAAGGAAAGTCCATGAAAGTAGGAATTTAACGCTGAAAGTTTATGAAAACTGTCTGAAACCTTAAACTTAATATTGTCTGTCAACTGTAGTTTTAACTCAAAAGTTTCTTTTACACTAAAGTGATTGGAAAAGTAGGCTATTCCGGTTAACTGCATGGATATGATTTCATATCCATCCTGTTAGGATGTGAAACTGACCAATCACAGTAGTCCATTACAATTATCGCTCGTCGTTTTCTGACGCTTGACAGCAATGAGGTTAAGAATATACTTCAAATATATGCAAATCTGGCAGACCAAATTTGTTCTTTTTTAATTTAAATTAAAACATTTATCCCAGAGTCTATGCATACACAATTTTTTTCTAAAGTGTACGAAATCGTGTGAAAATTGAGATCAAAATATATTTCTACCGATTTGCACTTTCGCATTTGCAACATCTCCAGTTTTCCACTCATTTCTGGACAATAACTACAAGATTTAATACATATTGTACCTACAAAATAACCGTTTTTTACTAACCTTGAATTGAATTTTTGCCATGCAAATATTTGTCCACCGCGATATTTTATGATATATTTTGAACGGGGATCTAACCCCAATCGACCTTTAAATTTTTATTTTAATATCAGCTTCCAAAGTCTACATGTTATTCAGCTATAGAGTATTCAACAACCACAAAGATAATCGAATTCATTTAATTTTCTAATCAATTTCAGCCAAACATAAATTAATCCAAGTATTTTAAGTGGTTTTAACCCTAATGAATCGAATGATCATTAAATGAAAACCATATTAGCAACCTACAAGTAGACAAGCATTGTGGAAATAATTTTAAATTAGGAGTGATTTACACACTGCCTTCAGGGTATAAACATTCAGTTAATTAAAATGTATTTAAAATTCAAAATGATAGCTGGCAAAAAACAATTTTTTGAATCACACTAATAGGTAGTTCTTTACACACAATAATCAGGTAACTTTGATTGTGATTAAATAACGCCTGCCAATGTTATTTATCTCACAGGCGGATAAAGTCACGGATACTGACATCTCTAAAATATTTTTCCTAAAATTATATACGCCTTTTACATACGAATAACAAATTTTGTTTTCGAGGTAAATGCGTTCACCAAATTTTGGGTGGGTCGAATAAATAGTTTTTGAAGTAAGTTAATTTTACGCGTTATTCCTTGATTTATATCTTACTTTTTCAGAATATAGAGATTGACGATGTTTTTCTAAGGTCAAAACATTGAACTCGATATCTTATGACATCGTATTACATATAGAAAACGAAAGTAAAAATTATTTTTTCTTCATTTTTGTAAATAAAACTTTCTTAAACATTATTTATAGAGAAAAAAATCGTTTCTGTTAAAGTTTGAGCCACGGCACATTATGAAACTTTAAGAAAAACTATACCGCGGCGGTAACTCAGAGGAGTTACTGGCATTCGACCGGGGTTTGAATCCCAGAGTGGGCATACGTACAATAAAAAAAGTATGTCCGAAATTCAGCGGATTTAAGAATGCAGGGAAGGTATCATCTCCCAACCCACCCCATTCACGCCGGTAACCAGGCCGGATGAGATCGGACATTTCGTGGGGTTCGGAAGAAGATACACACTCCCCAATCGGTAGGTCATGCAGGCAAGAAACCAAGGGGTAATAGCCCTTAGGGAGTGTCGCATGACCGAGGATCGTGGTTTGGAACCCTCAGGTCCTCTCGGGAATGGCCCTGGCAACGAACGATAGATTTACACGTCACTGCCAAAGGTTTAGTGTTCCAAAGCACAGAACCGCACAGTTCCAGCGTTCTTTTACTTATAATGCCGTAAAAATTTATAATTCTCTGCCACCAGGTGTAAAGTCGCTTACCGCGGTGGCGAGCTTCAAGAAGGCCGTCAAAAGGTCCTTATAATATTCTCTCTGCTCCTATTACTATAATTGTATCCTTATAACTTGTATAACTTCCTTTCTTTAAAATACATAGGATTGTTATTTTTTTTAATCTATTTCCTTTATTTGTTTGTCTTAGTAAGAAGTTAATGACTTTTAATTTTCATTTTTTTTATGATTGTTATTTTATTTTTATATTTGCTTAAATATTTATTTGAAGATGGTTAGATGAATAGCAGTGCTAGATCTCGCCGTCATTTAACATTTTTTTATAATTGTCTGTTGAATTTAATAAAGGCTTTATTTATTTATTTATTTAAGAGGTAAAAATATTAACTCAAAGGAATGGCAAGAAATTACAAGAAAACTATGGGAATTTTAAAATATTTCTATGATGGATCTAAAATAAAGGGTTAAAAAAAAATAAGTTTTTTCGTCTCCAACAATGACTAACTAGTAGCCCCAAAAATTCATGGTCGCCAAATCTTCAATTTTAATAATTTTAGAACAAAAATATTTTTAAAAAACTGAATTTTTATGCCCCGAGGGCATGTAGGTGATAAATTACCCTTAACGGGTATAATTTTAGCTCGTTAGGGTAAAAAAACCGAGTAATATGCATCGAATGCATTACAAGCAAGACTCCGTGTTTATATAAAGCATTTCACGGATACCTCAGCTCAAATATAACCAACCCTGCAACAAGCCACGTCTGCCAATTTTGCCCTAATTACGTTTGAGGAATTCTCCCTTAAATTTTACTGCTTAACAACGACTTCACAAGAATATCGATCTAAGACTGAGCGTTTAGAGCACACAAGGAGAAGGTTTTATTACTTCCGGACGCAATGTATTATTTCGGAAAAAAAAACATGGTCCGGGTTAATCGAAGATCGATGTTGTAAATATAAGGGTATTTATAAAAACTAAAATAATCAATATCTATTAAAATGTTAATGTGAACTATTATTTTATGGCCAAGGTCGCATTGTAAAAAGATTTAAACAATTAACTTTAATCTCAGAAATGATTTTCTCAGCCTAATACTTGATTTACTAATTAGGGAACTTTGATTGTCAGTAAATTAAATTTGCCAATGTCATGTATTTCACAGCCAAAGTTGCCTGGTAAGTTAAATATTGTTTACAATTATGCAACTCAATATACATTTGCCGGAACCAGAACGCCACCTTGCTAGAGAACCAGGTACCGAGCTATACTGAAAATATACTAGTTTGCCTTGTTTATCCGGCAAACCCAAAAATTACATTTTAAAATAGAATGGGCTGTTTCATTTAATATTCATTTTGGTTATATTGCCTTTTAAAGGAAAATTAAATAAAATTGCCCATGTTTTTACTTTTTGATGTTTTTTAGCCATCAATGAGAAAATAAAAAAACTTCTGTAACAAAACCACCAACTTTATTAAATCTACGTCATAAAAACCAAAAATTGACAATTTGCCAATGTTTTCTAATATTTTAAAATTATATTACCAAGAAATAACGCGAGTCTGAAAAGTAATTCTATAGAAACTGTTTAAAATGGACTTATGTCAAAAAAAATCGCCAATATTACTTTCCAAGTGGTATCTATAATTTGTTCTAAAAAAAAAGTAATTAAGGTACTGAGAACAAAACTCATTCAACTCATAAAACGTTCATGCGGAATTAATCGCAGAATTTTGATGAGAGTAGTTTAAAAATCCTGATATATTGTATTTGTCAAAGTTTTGTGGTTTCCTGCTATTCTTAAAAATTAATTTACTTATTACATACAAGTGTCTACGAAGAAAACTAAGCATTGTGTCAGTATTCCAAATAATATATTCATATTATTTTTAAGACGAGAGTTGTAGCATGTCAAAGGAAAAAAGTGCTTGGAAGTTTTTTGGACTGACCAGTCCATTGTAAACCTGGCTCCATAATCAAATAAATAAAAATATAGTTATTTTAATCAAAATTCCGCACTAATTCATATGTAAACAAAAACACTGACAAGATAAGAATAAATGAAAAAAATTTGCTTGGAAGTTTAGGCAGAATTCGAAAATAATATAATATAAAATTAAAATACAAGAAAAATCACAGGTTGACAACCCTAATCAATGCTGGTGTCCGCAGCATCACCTGTTGAATTCCAATGAAAAACCAACCGCAATCCTATTCAAATATGTTAAAATCGGGTTGTCCAAAATGAAACTCTAATGTGCACTCAACACACAGAGACTCTAAGAAAGCCTCCCTACAACCCCGCTTTAAAGCCAACGGGGGAGCAAATATTTGTACAGTCTAAAACTTGCATGGAAGTTCCTATGTTTCCAACGACGATGCACCACCCGGTAGTTGTTTTAGATGCAAATTTTCGATTCAACCGGAAACACACCCAACATTATTATTTTTATTGTATCATTGAAGATTAAGTCATTTTTATATGATATCTTTATTAATAATTATTAACATCATAAACGTACTAAAACCTACATAACACCTTAGTTACTCATAATACATTAGTTACCATAATTTAATACGTTAGTTACGAAAGAATAATACGTTAGATACAAAATAATATTAGAACTATTTTTCATGAACATGTAAAACAATATCTTGACAGTTTTCAAATTTGATGGATCCACCTTTGTCTTTAACGTCCACGATCATAGGTATGCCCTCTGAAGACTGATTAATGACCGAGCAAGCACTCCTTTCGATTTCGTGCGGTTCCCCAGTGCTTAATCCACTGCCGGAAACATCGCCGATTTGAATATTGCGAGTAATGGAGACTTCCTTGGTCACACTTTCTTCTAAATACCCTCTAGCAACCTTCGCCGATTTCCATCCACCAAGTTATTGTAGGTCTAATAATATATCTCCTCCAGCATTAACAAGAAAATTTGCCGAAGGTCTTCTAACGCAGTGACCAGTATACAAATTAGGATTTTCAAGTGAGAGATACTTAGCTATTTTTTGAGATATTTTAGAGAAGAAGTGAATGCCGCAGGGCTGTACCGTACTTTTCCCTTTTCTATATGATACAAACAATCTTTGGTGAGTGACATAGTCTGGCCTTAACATTGCGTACTTTGTAATAAAAGCACAGGATTAAGTTCGCCGTCAAATATCACAGCGAAAATACGTTTCTTGTGGGTTTTCGAGTCGGAAATAGTAACAATCAGCTTGTCCTCTAAAACGTCAATATCTTCCGTGGTCATCTTCGCTAATTCATTAGTTCGACAGGCTCCTCCAATTCCAATTAAAAAAGCCACTTTTATCATTAAAAACTTCTTGTCTGAGGCAGAACACACAAATTCGTTGACTTGTTCTCTTGTAAATACTTTTGATTTTTTTGCTCTATATCCAACATTTTTCTTCTTGATGAAACGTATTAAGGCGCCGTATTTGTCGATTTCCACTCTTTCCTTCAGTTCTAAAGTCGCTCGTAACATGGAATATTTCGGCCATAAGGATGAAGCAGAGTATTCCTCAGAGAGTTTTGCGAAATACGCCAGCAATACCGTTTCTTTTGCACCTTGAACATGTACTTTGTTTCGCCACTCACAAAACTGCCGATATTCTTTTTCATAATGGATTTTGGATTTTTCCGGAAGCAAGTTCAACCTTATAATGTTGGCGGCAGCTAATATATCGTCAGGAATATCAAAATCTTGCATGATTTTAATGATGACTTTTTGAAATGCCAAAATGAAATGACAAAACCTTGTTTTTATTTTCGCATCGCCGTTGTCAATGATACGATAAAGCTTTGAATACAACTCGATTATTAGCGATTTAACACCGTCTCGAACATTGCGGGTGACTCGGCTGTTGCCTCGTCATCTAGTAATGTCCTCGACTATTATAAATCGCATAATAATCTCGTTATATTAATAGCTATAAACGAAACAGTTTTTAAAAAAATGTCGAAATTAAACTGACGTCGGTACATACAGATTATTATAAGTACAACAAAAAACATGCACTTTTTACTTGTGCGATTATGGCGTTCGTCTTCGGCTCATGCAAAACTTTTCTAATCATGATGAATGAAGAAAGCAATTTTTTTTAGTGTTGTAGATCTAATAATAAGCAAGTTAAAAATTGTTTAGACTAAGGCCTGGTTGTACAATTAGAGCTTAAGTACGAGTTTCTCAAAGCTCAACTAAAAGTTGAACTTCGTTCAAAAAGGTAATTATGTTGTATAATCAATTCCTAACCACAGGGCTGCACAGGTAAGATCAATAATTAAATTACCATGCTGGCAATGGTTACCCTGTCAAAAAACCATCAAACTTCATTTGTTGTCAAAGTTTGGGGTATTTATAATTTTAAGCTACTTTTTCCGTGTATTCTACAAAACTGTATGCAAATTTTACTTTTATAGAAAAATGTCTGCTATTAGCTTTTGTTATGGAGTTTAAGGGTATTTTGGAAAATAAAAAACAGATAATATTATTAATAAAGAAAAAATAGAATGCTAGAAAAATATTACCACTAAATTTAATTACGAAAATTTGAATATGATCAGATCTCGGTCTAGTCTAGTATATCCATAAAATCATCATCCCATTCGTCTGATAAATCCAGAAAGTGTTCAATCTAATCATTCGCATTCATAACTTTACAATATTATTTCATCGGTCATTTATAACTTAGTTTAAGCCTAGAAAATTGACGACTTACCTGAAGAATGAAAGCTCAGCAGAACCGAGTTTAACTTTAGGTCAAACTTTACAAAACTCTTACTTAAGCTCTTATTGTATCTTAGTCTGAGGCTCTCCTGTAGGATAACATAAAAAATAATTATTGCAGTTAATATTATTAAAAAATAACACCTCTGCGTAAATTTTTATTATCAACGAACTAAACATTAAACTAAAAGTGGGTTATAGTTAAAAACTGCTTACTACGAATAATAAAATTGCATGAGCGTAAACTGTTTTTATGAGTGAAATAAAAGTGGATGCGACGCGACGTTATTTATTCGAGTTTAATGCATCATAATGTCGTTTTATTATTTTTATATGCATTAAAAATGAAAACAATAAATATTTAGCAGAAACAAACTATTTTAGAATGTGAACAACTTCGTTAAAACTACGATAAAGTAATAGTTTGTACACGGAACAAACTGGCTTTATTATAAATTTTTTTTAGTATTCTGCACAAAATACAGAATAACATTTTATTTCCTGGGTAGTATAAAGTTATATTAAATAAAATTTAATAGAAAAGTAATACTCTGTACAATAATTTTTTGGAAACCCATTGTTTTGGCTTCCCTGTATACTGTTGCACCGCTTGCTGCTAACTTTTCTTTCTATTTTATTATTATGGACACTATGCCGACTTACTCTGCACAGAGGACAGTATTGTGGTATTAAAGAGAAACTTATTAAATCAATGGTAGACTGTATTTGCTATTTCTGAATAACTGTTCTACTTGTTTTAATGTTTAACCTATTGTTGTTTCATAATAACGATCATTAATTATTCAACTATAAGATATCATTGGTTTATATGAAAATGTCATTGGTTTTCAATGAAAGAATATATTATTTGGCATAAAAGCATATACATACATATATTTAAATATCATTGGCTTTCAATAAAAAGCAATGATTGTAACAAAACCAGCTACAATGCGTTCAAATATATATTACATTTTATGATTACTTTTATAGTTTTAAATGAATTATATTTTATACTGCTATTAAATTAGTATCTGTTAAACCCAAGTAACAGTAATGAAAATAATTAATTCTTGAAATCTCCAACAGACTCCATAACACAGTGCACTAAACTAAAACCCGCTTAGATAAATACTATAGGAGGCAAGGCAACGACGCGACGCAACGGCATCGGCAGCCCAAAGATAAATATGTCCTTCATTCCCGCTATGCCGGTGAAGAATTGTTGTCTACCTTTTCTATGATTGAATAAAACATAAGTACCATAAAAATAAAATAAATTAAATTTATTTTGACATTTCCTAGGTAATGATTAGACAATATATATATTCATTTACTTAAAACAATATGTAATTTAATTAAATTACAGTACTTTTATATAAATAAGTTATGCTTTTGATACAATTGTTTTTTGGTTTTACAGGCAATCTTAAAGTTTATTGTTTTTAAGATATATGTGATTGGAAAAATACAATTCGTAATTGAATAAATATTATTTTCTTAAACTGGCCAATTTTAAATATATAATTGAACAACATATTATTTTAATTTTATTGATCTAAATGTAATTTATTGTTTTTATCGTATCATTGAAGATTAAGTAATTTTTATATGATATCATTATTAATAATTATTAACATCATAAAAGTACTAAAACCTACATAACACCTTAGTTACTCATAATACATTAGTTACCATAATTTAATACGTTAGTTGCGAAAGCATAATACGTTAGATACCAAATAATATTAGAACTATTTTTCATGAACATGTAAAAACAATATTTTGACAGTTTTCAAATTTGATGGATACACCTTTGTCTTTAACGTCCACGATCTTAGGTATGCCCTCTGAAGACTGATTAATGACCGAGCAAGCACTCCTTTCGATTTCGTGCGGTTCCCCAGTGCTTAATCCACTGCCGGAAACATCGCCGATTTGAATTTTGCGAGCAATGGAAACTTTCTTGGTCACACTTTCTTCTAAATACCCTCTAGCAACCTTCGCCGATTCCCATCCACCAAGTTCTTGTAGGTCTAATATATCTCCTCCAGCATTAACAAGCAAATTTGCCGAAGATCTTCTAACGCAGTGACCAGTATACAAATTAGGATTTTCAAGTGAGAGATACTTAGCTATTTTTTAAGGTATTTTAGAGAAGAAGTGAATGCCGCAGGGCTGTACCATACATTTCCCTTTTCTATATGATAAAAACAATCTTTGGTGAGTGACATGGTCTGGCCTTAACATGGCGTACTTTTTAAATAAAAGCACAGGATTGACTTCGCCGTCAAATATCACAGCGAAAATACGTTTCTTGTGGGTTTTCGAGTCGGGAATAGTAACAATCAGCTTGTCCTCTAAAACGTCAACATCTTCCGTGGTCATCTTCGCTAATTCATTAGTTCGACAGGCTCCTCCAATTCCAATTAAAAAGCCACTTTCATCATTAAAAACTTCTCGTCTGAGGCAGAACACACAAATTCGTTGACTTGTTCTCTTGTAAATACTTTTGATTTTTTGCAATAACAATTATTGTTAAACAAACACCAAATTAAAACGAAAGCGTCAACACAACTGATTGGATACTATAAGATTTAACTCTTTTGATGGACTAAATTTAATGAACAACCGGCGAAACGTTTAATAAAATTAAAATAACATTAGCAGAGGATGTAATATTTCAATTTAATATATACTAAATTTAATTTAAAATTTTTCAGGTCATTAAAAAAAGACATTATTACATTAAAGTACATACAATACTACTATTAAAGTTAGTGTTATCATTACCATTTTAAATGGCAGAAGCAATAGCGCATTTTTAACAATGTTTATCAACAAGTTAATATTGAATGACAAATACATTGATTGATAAAACAAATAAACAAGGTTCAAATTTGTTTCATAATTTTTGAAATTGCGAAAATATCCATTACATCTATGTACATAATTTACACTGCAACAATGTATACGGTTTGTTTGTTTTTATAAAACGAGAGTTTTTGAACATACGTATTTTTAGTTCATCTTTAACTAAAGCGTAAAGAAAATAAATTAGAAATTCATGCAAATGTTTGGCTATAGGTTATCTGCAGTTAAAAGTATTTTTAATCGAATTTCATGTAGTTCGGTTCTAATATAAACAGTGGCGGCTCGTGGATATTGAGAACGCGCGGATATAGAGAGCCTGCGGATGTTTTTCTAATTTTTGAGGAAATGTCTAAAATGCATGACTTACAAATTCATAAATATAGAAGTATTTTGGACTTGCATTGTCTTTATTTGTTTTGAATTACAACGTTTCAACTGGTAAGTATCGCCAGTCATCTTCAGGTGAATACTAAATAAGTATATGTAATCAGTAAATAAGATGAGTCATGCGCATACCCGATGAGTCATGACGTGTTAAACTCTTGGTGGTCTTGTTAATTTCACCTTAGATTTCTCGTAGCTACTAAACTTATCACTTAAACCGGATCCATACCGGGCTTCTAGTGTCTGATTCAAGATTGGAGACAAAGATGTTTCTTGATCTTGGACTTGCATTGTGTCGTTTGCATCACAACGTTTCAACTGGTAAGTATCTCCAGTCGTGTGCAGGTGAATACTAAATATACTTATATGTTAACTACAGCTCTATTCCATTTCTAATTTTTGAATGTTTGTAAATAAACTTATTTTAAATTGTCTATTTTTCACCCTACAACGCGTACCCACAGGTGATTTAGTAGGTACCTTTTTAATTTTCAAAGACTTTTTAGACGCATAAATCTATTATTATTTGGACAAATAAAGGAAAAAAAACAATAATATAAAAGATGTAAGTGAGACAGTATAATATAATAAAGTATAAGTAAGAAATATAAAAGTGAAGATAATTAAAATTATAGACAAACATAGAAAGTAAAAATTCACCTTAATGTACACATTTCTGACTAATCAAAGCTGACGAATTTTAAACTTGAAGTAAAATATTTTTTTTATGATTCGCCGACTACGGAGGCCATCTTGAACCGGTCTACGGACTGGGGAGTGTGAAACGGCACCTTCATCCTACGAGATATCCGACCTCATTCGGCATGTCCGGCGTGAATAGGATGGCTAGGTGTCGATTCATTCTTATACTCTTCCCTAAGGCAAGAGAACGCAGTGTTGCCAAGCGGTCACCCCGTACTAACCGCGCTCGACACAACTTGTGTGTCGATACGCCCTTGCCTTTGAAGTAAACGAGGATTTATTATATTATATATATTAGGTATGACATTTGAAATTGTTATCTAATATCTTTGAAAATTAAAATTATATTGTATGATTGAATGTTTTATCATTATCAATGTTATAAAAAAATAATCCCTATTTTATTGTCGTTAAGGACGTAAAGTGATAAAAGATGCATACATATTTATGTCAGTGTTACGGTTCTAGTAATAATAATTAAAAAAACCATTACGTCTAACACATTTTTTCTACAAATCACTTTGATTAATATTTATTGGATTAAATCTATGATTACTCTCTGATATCTGAAACCGGATTCTCGATTCGCTGGAAATAATTATATTTGCCGCTGAATATGAAACAGGTGTTTAAAAAATTGTTGGTGTGGATTCCGAGAAAATAACGTTTGAAATAGCGTTTAGAGGGATTTTGTTTGTTTGCAAAATGTCACCAATAATGCAACCTAACATACCTTATGTTTGTTTTTATTAAAAGTAAATCCTTAATTTAAATAATAAATAAAACTCTGTACCTACACGCTTGCCTAAAAAGAGCGAATAAGTCAAAAATGATGAAAAATAGTTATTTTGAAAATGCCACCAAAATTGGTGATAATACTTATTGTTGTACACACCGTTCTAAAACCACCTAAAAAATGCGGATAAAGTTAGCAAAGTACAGAATATTGAGTGAATGATAAAAAATATAGTGGACTAAACGAATTTGTACCGCTGCACAGTCGAGGCACAGGAGGCTGGCAGATTATTAGAGTTGCTGAACTTGAAAATCTATGCAGGCCAGTAGTGGATATATCGGAGTGTTCCGTATACCTAGTTTTTTGTGTTTCCTCACCATGTCGTCTCGGTTAAGTTACCGTGTGTGTAACAATACAGTTGATATTAAGCAGTCCCACCAATAAATGTCTTTGTCTCCATGAATAAAAAGGGAAAATTCCAAAAAATTCCAATTGTCTGGATATATCACAAAAAAGATGTAAATTTACATGAATGCAAAGCTACAACTAAGTATTTGTAAATTAAATAATACATTAAAAAGATGTACTTCTATACATAAAATTACCGTGCTTTTACCATTATTTTAACAGCATAGTAAGTACGTTTCACTTGAAACCTCAAGGCGAAATATTACCTTGTAAAGAAAGTAATTTTACAGTGTAGGAAATGTAGGAAATTTACTACTTGTACACGCAAATTTATTTAGAAAACCTTGCAAATTCCATGAACCAATTTTATGATTTTGTAATGCTCATTTTTAAATTAAAATGATTGCAATAAACACATTTTTTATGTCATTATTATTTCTGATTTAACATAAAACCAATAACATTAAAGCCACAGCTTGGCTATAACGAAGCGTCAAATTTCTGAACAGTTTTTAGGGGAGAGGGGGGCAAGGGTAAACAGGTGGGCAAGAGTAGACAATACAATAACATTTCTAATTAATCATTTTTTCGTTGCCAATGGTCACAGTAGTGTAAACCATGTGCTTTTAGTTCTCTGTGCAACTTTGGTTTGAATTTCCTAAAAAACTAAGCCGAAAATAAGGTAAATTTATTTATAATAATATACGATGTAACAATAAAGAGATAATTTAGATCGTTTAATCGCTTGTAGTAGTTCATTTTTACTTCTTACCATTTTTTTACAAAATCTATAAAATCTAACCTATCAATTCCTGTTGGTATATAACGTCGCCAGTGGCGCGTTGTTAAAAAAGCTGGCTTATTAAAATTTTTTGTTTTTTGGGGCAAGAGTGAACACATGTGTTTACTCTTGCTTGCCCCTTGAAAAATATGTGATGAAGAAGGGGGTGGGTCGGGTTTAAAAACAAAAAATAAAATGGTTAACAAACAAATAATAAAGTGGGACAAAGGATGAAATAAATGTATGTAATGGAGAAGCAGCTGGTGTATCTGGTATAAAAAAAGAAAGTAGTGAAGAAAATAAAAATAACTGATAATGAGAATTATTGCGAATGTATTTATTGTAGCGTTAAATATAGTCAGTCAAATGAGAAATGGATTCGATGTGTCACCTGTGGTTTATGGTCACATGAAGACTGTACCTACAGACCTTGAACCTTTTGATGACGTTTTTATTTGTGATTTGTGTCGTCCTACCTAGGATCTTTCTTGTTGTTTGCTCTTGCCTCATACCAGAGGGGCAAGAGTAAACTTTTGGAGTTTTCAAAATATTTTTGTATTAATATTATTTTATAGTTTAAACAATTTATACATATATTTTTGTGTTACTGGTTTACCAAAGATTGTTCTATGCTAAGCAAGTTTATTATAAGTTCTGCCCAATAATAAAAAAAAACTATCAAATCTTAAGTGTTCACTCTTGCCTCCCTCTCCCCTATAGCTCTGGTGTCATCTTCTCAATAGAATCTTTGGATTCTCCAGCAACTAGGATAAAGGAAAATTTTTCATATTTCCATATCGTTTTCTTTAGAAACTCGTGAGACACCTACTGGAATTTATTATTTTCTACTCCCACGTGGAAATTTGCTGTTTCTGTTACACTTAAGTGACGGGAAAGTTAGCTATTCTAGTTAAATGTACGGCAAAATATCATATTCTCACTGTAAGAGCTGCACAATGTTGGGATCTTTAAAAATAAAATTGCCCATTTTTAAAGAAAAATTCTACAAATGTAAAGTACACAATTTTTAGCAGATCACAACCACAAGCAGTGGCATATATAAGGGCCCCCCCCCCCCCCCCCGAAAAATAAAGGTTTAAGCATATATTCAAAAATACTCAAACCGAATTTTGTTATCGGCCGCCTTAACCCATTAACGCCCAACTTATTTTTTTTTTATTTTTTTTTGTAAAAACTGAATATTTTGTTATTTGGGGACTATAAAAGGTAATGCCATCGACGAAATCTGAAAAGAACAAGTGGTTTTTTCGAAAAGTGATGTCCTATAAATAGGACGCTGGGCGAATGTGAGGATAAAAAATACTCTGGTAAAATGTATTTGAAAGCAATATATTTTGCTAATTGATGTTAACCAAAACTAATTACAGTTAGTATAAAAAAATTAAACGTTTTACTATGCATATAAATATAAAATATGAAATTAATTTTTGATATGAAATTTTGTAAAACATGGTGTACATAATGTAACATTACATTTTCTGCAGAAAGTTAGCGGTTTGCTTTTGCAAGCTGGGAATTGACAACGACGTTGTTTATCTCGTTTATCAAGAAGGTGTCCCCTTTCATCAAATCTGACATCATCTGACACCCTTAACATTGAAGTAGAAGCCCAGCTGTAAGGTCTGCTTTTTAGGATGGGCCGGCCATGTCCAATTTTCAAATAATGAGTAGCAATTGCTCTTCGAAAGTCTTTTATAGAAATGAAGTTTTTCCCATGAATGTGTTTGTATAATATATATGCTTTTACGATAGCCATATCAATGACACGTGTGAATAAACACCAGTACCATTTCGTTCCCCTTACTGCAATACCATGTTTTTCTAAGAGCCAGTCGTGTTGATCTACTCCTCCCATGTAGCGATTATAATTGTTTATCATTCTTGGCTGAGGGATAGGTGCACGGCCAACCTTTGCCTTATTCCATCTTTGCACCGACGCTAGTGGCTCCACAGTATCAAAATTGCTTGCTAGTAATACACATTAGTCAAAACATTTTTTTTTAGCCCCCCCCCCCCCCCCCCGCCGAAACAAATTTCTATATACGCCACTGACCACAAGTGATCCTAAAGAATATCCTGTGAATATAACGCAGTGCGAAAAAATTACTGATTGAATCCTGAAATTTTCCATTAGTTGACAACATTGTTAAAAAATTATATTTCTCTGGCGATCTTATAAAGTACTGACGAATCACAGTTTTTTGTATTTACTGAGGCTGCGCTTTCTTTTTCAACACACTAAATTATATAATTTATATGTATAATGGTACAATTAGTTTGTTCAATATAACCGAGAATATAACAAAATATATACGCATCTATAATAGTTTTATCAATAATGTAACTTGCTGAGTGTTCATAGAAGATTAATTTCATTTAGCATTATTAAGTTAGTTTTACCATAATTTTTAATATGAGGATCTGGCGAAGCGACATAACATCTAGCTTTGGATTTAATGGTCGTGAGTTCAAGTCTGGCAGCCTGCAAACTTTTTTTATATTTATAACGTAACGTATCTTACTCATAAATCTTTTATTTTTAAAGAAGTAGTCCATTCTTAAAGTGGAGTCAATTTATAGGACTAAAATAAAAATATAAAGTCTTTCTCCACTGTTTATTAAATAGTAAAATTAAAAGGTGGTAGATATTCTACATGTTTCGGGTGTAGTAACACCCATCATCAGGAATAAAATATGAAGAGAAAGTATTTATAAGTGAGAGGAACAGATCTAAATGGTGAATGGTAGTGAACCTCGATGGAGCTCTCATCGAGCCATGGAAGATCAAAAATAGAGAAATGGGATAATGATAAAAAAAAAATTGGTATACTTAAGTCTTAACATTAACCATGGGCAACAGGTAACAGTGGTAAGAGGAGGCCTGCTTGGGCAAAGAGAAGAAAAAATATTTAAGAAATGTAAGTAAAATGGAGACTCACAGGTCAAGAACTTTCATCCCGGAAACTATGGGGAGAAAGAAAGGTTGTTTATTTAACCCTCTTTTTATATAAAAAAATTAGTTTAGAGGTAGAAAAGTTAAATCAATGCCTTTAACTGATGTGTGAATCTCAGTTCATAGCAAAAAAGAAAAGAAGATTAGGGGAACAAGCCCCAATAAACGGACTGGAACCCCAGTGGGTGTTAATTTTAGCATAGCTGGAAACTATCTTATAGAAAATTTTTAAAAAACTTAAAAAGCTTTTTAGTAAAAATTTAAAAAACCGGAGTTCTTTTTGTTAGACCTTCAATCGACACGAGGTCAAAAAGAAAAAGCTATTCTTACATTTCTTAAATATTTTTTCTTCACTTTGCCCAAGCAGGCCTCCTCTTACCACTGTTACCTGTTGTCCATGGTCAATGTTAAGTATACCATTTTTTTTTATCATTATCCCATTTCTCTATTTTTGATCTTCCATGGCTCGATGAGAGCTCCATCGAGGTTCACTACCATTCACCATTTAGGTATGTTCCTCTCACTTATAATTACTTTCTCTTCATATTTTATTTTTGATGATGGGTGTTACTACACCCGAAACATGTAGAATATCTATTACCTTTTAATTTTACTATTTAATAAACCAGTGGACAAAGACTTTATGTTTTTATTTATTCCTTTTATTTTTATTTTAAAAGTCAAATTTAAAACGTTTCTTGCAAAATATTACTAGTTTAGGTAAAAGAACAAAAATAAGCAGACAAAAAATAACTGCGGCTTTGGCTCAGCGGCGAGCTACTGGCATTCAACCGTGGCGTTCCGAGTTCGATCCTCGGAGTGGGCATACGCACAATAAAAAATTATCCGAATTTTGGTAGGTTTAGACTGCACGGAAGAGTGTAAAATGAATCATGTCCCAACCCACCTCATACACGCAGGTAACCAGGGCGGATGAGATGGGATATCTCGTAGGATGCAGAAGAAGGTACATACTCCCCAATCGGCAGGTCATGCAATGATGCAAGAAACCGAGGGTTGATAGCCCTTGGGAGGGGCGGGGGGGAGTTTTTCATGACCGAGGATCGTGGTTCGGAACCCACGTTAAGCTGTAGGTCCCCTCGAGAATGGCCCTGTTAGCGACCGAAGAGGTAAAAAACCTAATTCGAAAGAAGGGCAATAAATAACAAAATGACAAACAAGAAATATTTATTTGAGGCCGAGTAAAACTATACTTCGAGCAAGTATAAGTTTACCATCCACCTTATAGGTTACTAATATTTATAGTATATCTTTATTTATAAAAACAACGGCATCTGCTGAATCTAAACATTTAAATTCCATTCATGTTAACTTCAAGATAAAAATAAATAAAACGTGGGCAATGTTATTTAAAATAATTATTTTATTTGTGTGTTTTTAAATGACAAAATTAATGGATGGATAATAGGCGAACAAATACCAAAGATTTGTTCAACCAAACTTCAATAATTGGCGAATATTTAGTTGTTTTAATGTACAAATAAATAAAAGTCAAAATATGCTGTAATGTATAAAAAAAATTGACAAAGCCTTTAAAAACTTATAACAAAATACAATATAAAAAAAATGTATTTTTATTTACGCGCGCCTACGGCGTAGTGCTCAATTTACTTCCTCGTGCGATATTGACATCATATCCACTCTTGTTGTACAAATTACAATTTGTATTAGCGAGCAGGAAACAGTAATCGAGGGTAATTTTTGTTCGCTGCGGGTAAAAGAATCTGTAGTAAAAAAGTGCAATAATCACTTATTACATTTATTAAAGAGTCTAAAAATCAAAGTCTTTAAGGCTAATCCGATATTATGATTGTTAAAATACCTTTATATTATGCCAATTTAAAATAATATAAATATTTATTTTTATTTTCTATTTAGTTAACGTTTAAAATTCTACAGCATTTAAAATAGCCTTTAACATTTTTCTAACTTATTTTACAATGATATTGAAACACAGAAACGTGATTTCATTGAAAATACAGGGATTCTTAAAGGCTTATTTAAAATGAAAAGTTGTTGACTTAATATTGTACAAATTTATTTCTCAATATTAAAATTACCTTGTTAACTTTAGAAAAATGAGAAATAAATTACAATATTACAGGGCGCTTAAAACTGTATCGTACTTTTTTTTTTACTCCCACAATTTGCTCTTTCATTTACACTACAGCGATTGGAAAAGTGGGCTATTCCGGTTAACTGAACGAATATGATTTTATATCCATCCTAGTTAGGATATAAAACTGACCAATAACAGTGGTCAAAGGGACCAAATTTACACGTTGTAAATTATACGAGTCGTTTTCTGACACTTGGCAGAAGTGAGGTTAAGAATATCCTTAAAAAATATGCAAATCTGGCAGATGAGATTTGTTCCTTTTAATTTAAATCAAAACACTATTTATCGCAGAGGCATGCACAATGTTTTCCGAAAGAGTGCACGAAGTGGTGCGAAAATTGATGGTATAATAACCAAATATATTTCAACCGAACTATTGTTATTTTCTGACCGAACTAAAGATTTATGCACAGATGTAAATAAAGTCTTGAAATTTTACATATTGGCTTAGGATTTAATTCTAAACAACTTTTTTAAATACATTTTTTTGGATCTCATCAACTAAGGTGTAAATTCTGATTTTTTTTTTAATTGGTCGCTTTACCAGTAATCGTGAAATGTTACTTACAATCAATTTTTAGGTTATGGGACACGCAAAAATCGATCCCCCGGAAAAGTTTTTTGGTCCTACTCTGCTAATAATAGTACATTGTATACATACTATTTTTCCGTAAATCGAAAATAATTAAATCGACATAACTTATTACAATCAACAAAATTTTGAAATAAATATTATTAACTTTGTTTAGAAATAAGGGATGCCATTAAATATTTGTGTTGTAACTATGGAAATACAGTAATATTAAATTGTCAAGCTTAACATATTTTGGTTTACAAGTAGCCGTACAGAATAGTAGTTTGTACAACAAGAGTGGATAGGATGTCCATATCGCACGAGGAAGTAATTTGAGCACGACGCCGTAGGCGAAATGCTCAAACTTCCGAGGGCAATATGGACAATCCACTCGAGTTGAACAGTATATTTTTTCTACGACTTTATGCTAAAGAATGTAAAAAAAAAGTTTGTAGGTTGCCGGGCTAGAACTCACGACTATTGGTTCCATAGTCCAACGCTCTAACGTCTGGACTATGGAAGCGTTTAGTTAATTATCGGAAAACCAACTGATTAATATTGCTACATGAAATTAATTTTCTATGGACATTCAGCAGGTTGCATTATTGATAAATTTATTATAAATGCGTCTAGATTTTATTATATTGAACAAATTAATAACAAATTGTACCATATGCATTTAAATTATATAATTTAATGTCTTGAAAAAGAAGGCGGAGCCTCAGTAAAAATAATATACTGTGATTGGTCAGTACTTTTATTAACAACAATAGCTTCTCTGTAATTGACTACTGTGATTGGTCAGTTTCATTACCTATCTAAAATGGATATGACATTTTCCCCCACAGTTAACGGGAATAGCCTACTTTACTCGCCAATTAAGTGTAAAGGAAACAGCAAATTTCCATGAGGGAGTAGAAAAATAATATTTCCTTGCAGTACAATAATAAATATTTCTTAACAGTTATTTTTCGTTGCCTAGCAATGACTAAGTGTAAGAAAGTATTGACTTTTTCTTTCAGAAATGTCAATATTTCCGATCGATTTTCGAAAAAATTATTTTTTTATATTCAGCATACTTTTCCGGTCACTGTATAATATACAATAGAATTGTTTAGGCTATAACAGAGTAAACAAATAAGTATTGGTGAAAATATTTTTTTTACCTAATTTAACAATACCTATATCATTTTAATACTATTAAGCAACAGGTGGTTATGTTTAACATAACAAAACATCCCGTGGTGATATTTTAATGGGAGCTACTAATATTTTTTAATCCTAAGTTTTATTTAGATTAGATGTATCACGATGTCATGTTTATCTTCATTACTCGGTCTCATAACTGATATTCAATGATTAATAAATAATTGATGGATTGATACATTGTATAGGGTCATCATACCTACCAGGACTAAACAGAGGCTAATTTTTTGAGTTTCCCTGTATTTTTATTAAAACCAATACAGCCATCTTGTTTATGTTTGACCGTAGAATATAAAATAGTCTTTTAAAAAGCGATTTGGCTTAAAACAAAGGAATTGTGGGATAAAGTAATTGTTTTTTCAATGAAATACCCTGTATGTGGTTTATTTTTATGAATGGTATTTTTTTCCTAAGTCCAAAAATATATAATTTGTCTATATTAACTCAAACCGTTTTTAAGATATGAGCGATCAAATTTTTAAAAAGCTCTATTAATTCTAGTTGAATTGCATGGTTTTATTTCCAAATGAATTCTAGACATACATATAAGCTTTATATTCCAACACCTCCTATTATAGGGGAAAGGGGGATAAGATGGCGAATCGGGTAAGATGACGAATTGGAAAATTCCAATTATTGTAATTAGATAGCGCCACTTGGTTGATTGCCGAGTGTAGTAGGTGTGCTTCGTAAGTTGCCTATGTATTAACATCAAAATCTAACTACTTTGTTGACGATATTTCGCCATTTGTGTTTAATGGTTATGTCATTATAATATTAGTGTAAGACGAAATATGCTTTATAGCGTTTGTGTTGAATCTTATTTTCAATCGGTAAGTATTTTCTTCAATGTTATGCTATTGTTTATCCATAGCCCATTAAGTTTTCGTGAATAATATCTCTTTGTTCGTTAATACAAAACTCGATTCAAAATTTCCTGGCCGGCTAAGATGACGAATTCGCTAAGTGGGCAAGATGGCGAATTCGTCATCTTACCCGACCGAAGGATGTGGCGGCATTATTTAATGTGGCTTACGATAAGGTAGCCACAATAAAAAATGCCGTACAATCTTTCAGAGCAACTGGATTAGTCCCACTTAATTCTCAAATGTTTAATGATTCTGACTTCGAACCCTCAATGACCACAGACAAGCCATATAAGCCTTCCAAGAATGTCGACGAAAACTTAGACCATGATATACCGGAACTACCAGATGTCACTAATGCTCTTTCAGCAAATACTCACTGCAGTAGGAGGAACATCTCAAAATACTTCCTCTAATATCTTAGATATTTCACTACCAGGACCGTCTAATGCAGAATCATTGAATTGTCTACCTCACTTGCCCATTGCTGCTTATAAATAAAAGAGACAGAGGAAGAAGCTACCTACTCTGCATATAACGAGTACCCCTGTTAAAAGTGCATTAGAAGAAAAAGAGAATGAAAGAAAAACTAACGAGGAGAAAAAAGAAATTAATCGAAGGCGAGAAGAGAATAAAAGAAAGAAAGTTGAAATAAAAAAAAGCAGATCAAAAAAGGCAAACATGTCAGAAAAGTTAGGTTTGACGATTATGATGAAGGGGAATCCGCTGACTCCTCCATATCAGTAAATTACATTGAAGAAGATGACGATAATGTGGAGGAACAAGAAGAAATTTGTTCAATTTGTAACGATTCTGGAAAAAATAAAATTTGGTACGCCTGTTCCCTCTGTCGTTAATGGGTTTATGCAGCATGCTCAGGACTAACATCCGCAGAAGCGAAACGCAAAGCATATATTTGCGACTTTTGTGACAATAACTAATATACATATCTTTCTACCTACTGTTTTTCTTTTATTCAATAATCCTCGGCATCTTGCCCGCATGCTTTCGTCATCTTACCCATAAATGAGGGCAAGATGACGAATTTGTTATAAAATTTTGAACTTACGAAAAAAAAAATTACAGTGAAGATAGCATGATAAGAAGCAAAGTCTTGGGAACTAAAATTATCCTGAATGCTCTAAAATATGAAACAAAGTTTTAGGGCGAAATATGACGAAGAATATAAAAAAATATGCTTACTGTCGTCATCTTGCCCTCCTTTCCCCTAGATGTTATTTTAATGCATCGCCATTACGGATGTTTTACTCGCCCTACCTATATTGGCATTCTAGATGTATTAAACTAGAATTGATACAGCTTATTAAAAATTTGATCGCTCATATCTTAAAACCGGTAACTGCTAATATAACCCGACTGTATATTTTTGGGACCAGGAAAAAAATTACCTTTCATAAAAATCTATAATATATAAATCTATACAAAACCAGCTAAAACAATAATTCACAATAATTCGTCGTTTAAGCGAGTGAGTAAAAACGTCGTTTTCAACAAACAAACTGTGCAACTCGAGTACGGTACATAGCCGGCTTGGAAGACAGCTCGAGCTTAGTTGTTAGTGCCACTATGACGATCGAGAAATACTGTTGCCGGACGTAGCAAAATTACTATTGATAATAGTGAATTTAGAAAATTTGTTAAAATATAGGTAGAGAAATGCCGAATATAAAACATTAGTAAAAGGTGTAAGACGAAAGATTAGTTTGTAATTGGACTATTAGACTCCGAGCTTTTAAGTTCGGGGGGATACAGCCCGAAAGCCCGCTTCCCCTAAATACGCAGCTATTCGAATTTGCAAATGCTTGTATATCGGCATTTACTTACTCCTGAAATCTGAAGAATAATATTTCATGCTGAATATGAAAAATGTTTACCAAATTGTTTGTGTAGAAATTTGCGTTTGAAATATTATTCAGTGGAAATTTGGGCTCGCAAAAACTGGCTATTATATAACTTGTTACTCTATTTATAATTGGATGGTTTTTAAACCTATAAAATTATTTTAAATTGTTCAAATAATTAATGGACTGTATCAGCAAGAGTAACCGGAAGTTAAAAATATAATTTATTTAATTTTAAATCGTCAAGGAAGATAAAGTCAAAATAGAACTTCCGCTTTCATAAATCAGCACCTTTTTAGTATATTTACCACTAATCTTAATTGCAAAAAATTGTTTAATAATAAAATTATGTACACTACAAGGGACTAAGGGAGGTAGGTAGTTCTTACCTGTCGAAGACGTGGCTTGGGCCCAAGCAATAGTAAGAGACTGGTCAAAAGCACTACCTCCCGAGTTACGTTTTATACAGGGTGATTCCTAAGTTGATAGTTCTTTTTTAGCTGTGTATTATAGAAGGCATTAAAATAATGAACTTTTTCAAAAACTCGAAAATAGGCTAGATAGAGAAGTAAAAAATCTAAGTGCGGGCCTGGTCATAAAAACATAGCCCGATCCTGTTGTTTTTCTTATCTCTTATTAGTATTAGTCATACGGGTAGTGTTGAGCAATACGCTGCGGTGTGTTTTTCTGAAGCAAGTTAATTTTAAATTGTGTGATACGTCAAAATGGTAAAATTTGAAAACAATAAACTAATAGATATGGTGCTAATTTACTGTGAGTGTCGTAAAAGTGCGGATGTTTTTTCGAGATTATACGCAGAAAGCTTTCCCTTGCGGGCTCATCCTACACCCAGAAGTTTTCTTAATGTTAGTCAACGGGTAAGTTAGGCAGGACCGTATTTAATTCGTAGTGTAATAAATGAATGTAAGTACTTTATTTTTGAGTTTTTGAAAAAAGGTATTTGAAAATGTTGTTTATTTTAATGCCTTCTATACGCAACTAAAAAAGAAGTATCAACTTAGGAATCTCCCTATATATTTTCTACTCCGATAGTCCTTTATTCAAAAAATTGTTTTCTTTTTAAGGTACAATTCAAGTAATCCAAGTTAGATACCTTGTACATATATTATAATAGATTTAAAAATCAAATTTTTATTAAAAAGACTGGTTTCTATGGAATGAATTAATTTATTTATACCAGTGTCGGTAGAGTTTTGTCAGAAAAATGGTAAAATGGCTTTATTGCCCAAACAGTTCCATAGAAAGATACAAAAATTACGTAGCAACTGATTTACTCGTTTTAACATTATTTACTTCTTTATTTCAATAAATTCATTTTTACTCTGGGTGTTGATATATTTATTTATTCCTTTAAGTAAATATCCAACAGAAGTAAAACGCGCCTTCATCAAATCAGTTTCAGTACCTAAGGAGTCCTTACCAAGCAGAGAGTGGACAATAGTAGTTTGCGCAACAAGAGTGGATATGGTGTCTAAATCGCACAAGAAAGTAAATTGAGCACGACTCTGTAGGCGGAGTGATCAAACTTCTGAGACTGGAAGGACAATATGACGTTAATTTTAGGCAATATTTAATATCACATAAAAATAAATACATCTAAAACAAAAATATGAACATGAAATATTTATTAGTAATAATTAATTGTTAGTATTAATAAATTGTCGTTAAGAGTCATTGGAATACTAGAGTTGGCAGTAGTGGCGAATCCAGGATTTGGTTGAGGGCGAGAAGCAATAAAAAAAGTGACTACTAATAAAATTCTAAAATAATACTGACTCTTTATACGTTCTTCAATTTTCAAAGCTCACGGTAAACCCATTTTGTAAAGCTCTGGAAAGGGGCGAAACTGCCTCCCCCCTGGAGCTGCCCCTGGTTGGCAGCATATTAGTCCTGTTAGTGTAGAATTTTAATAACAAAGCAAAAGTATTTTTTCCTGTAAAAGAAAATACCCAGAATTCGCGTTAAAAATACTAATTATCATGAAATGATAGTTTTGTAGACGTTACTCAGCAAAATACTTAACCAATGAATATCAAATGTCATTTGCACGGCACACTTTATATGTATCATGTCGATGTACGATGTACTTAAGGTTTTAAAAATAAACTAAAACTGCATTCTAAACAAGTGGATACCTTACGCTGTCGTAATAATATAAACACAATCCATTGACCTGATACAGGATGTCGTACCATTTTGTAGTAGAGGTGCATACGGTTTTTCGTGGAAAATAAAGTAGGAAACCTATTTTTCAGGATAGACAATAAGTACCTACAGTGTGTCCACGGATAGAGTTTGGAAGAGGAAAAACTTTTTTATTAGTAGGTATAGAAGAAAAAGTCATTCTTTAAAAAAACGTCTGTGTGTGCTGAAAGTACAATTTCGAATATCAGATTTGCGATTACTATACAGGGTTCGTGAGAAATAACAGTTTTAGTTTTTTGTATTTTGTTTAAAATAAATTTACGTAAAAACAGCTATTGTTGCCTTCTTACTTAGAATATGATTTTATATCTGGCCGAATAATGATTTTGTTGTAAGAAAACTATTTTTCTTTGTCTACTTTTAAAGTATTTTTATTATTATCTACATATCATATTTCTTTAATTTATTCAATCATAGGAAGAAATTAAAAATGTTTTTTCTGCCCAACCCTGTATAGTTATCGCAAATCTGATAATCGAAATTGTAGTTTCAGAACAAGCAAAATTGATTTATAAGGAATTGAAAAAAAATCCAAAAAACTAAAAATGTTGTTTCTGACGAACCCTGTAGAGTAATTGCAAATCTGATAATCAAAATTGTAGTTTCAGAACAAGCCGACGTTTTTATAAAGAATGACTTTTTCTTCTATACTTACTAATAAAAAAGTTTTTCCTCGTCCAAACTCTATTCGTAGACACACTGTATATACAAAAATCCATGTTGGATTTAATTCCCCCCCCCCCCCCCCCGTGTGTGTGTGAGATGGTGTGTGTGTGATGGTGTGTGTGTGTGTGTGTGTGACGTTACACGGCGAACTTTATTTATTTATTTTAAAATTAGGGAGCGATATTTAAGTTTAGTAATATTTTGTATATCTTATTTTTGCATATAAAAAAATATGGAAAATTTCCCTATTATGGTTATAATATACAGGGTGGGGATTTTAAATGGAACGCTCTTTATAGCGGCTCTGGGAATAAGATTTCTCTAAAATCCAAGGAGGGGGCGCAGACCTAACCAACTTTATTTCAAATTAGAGGACCATTTGTGGTAGCTTATCGAAAAAGGAATTTGTCTATATATTTTTTTTGTATCTGTCGAACCATGTGTCAGCAATTTCTTAAAAACTAATTTAAGGAATAATTACAATAATTAACAATAACTTTAAAACTGTAATGTCACTTTTTTTACATAGCAATTGTTGAAAATGTGCCCCATGAATCTGTTGGCACAGACCAAACCGATGGTAGAACTCTTCCCCACCCCCGTATGTACGGGCCTGTTTGTTACTATTAAACATTACTTGACAATACTTAGTTAGTTATTTCATTATGACTACGCAGATATTTTTTCTAATGTCCTTTGTACCTTTGACGATCTTTGACCAGAAATATTATTGATAAAGTTTGCAAAACTTTGTCTACAAACGCTTTTACATAGTAAGTACTTCTGTTATTTGTTTAATTTTTAAAAATACCTAGAACATCACTAATAATAGAGATCAATAAACATTGTATTGTTAGTCAATTAATCTACTAAACAATTCTTTTCACTACAAATAATAACGTGCGTGGTTGGTTAACCCAAAAAGTAAGATGATGATTATTGTAGGAGGTTCGTGTCGCGTTACCTTGAACTTGACTAACCTGCACTTTTACTTACTTACTCGTAGTCGTTATTTTGATGTTAATAAAATGTAGTGAAAAGTATTAGAATTTAGCAAGAACTATATAAAACAAATTTAATTCCAAAGTTGGACCACAATAAGACAGAGAAATTGATTTAGTTTAGAAATACCGTCAAAAACGTGCATTTTTATATTATGTAGTATTATATGCACGATCTAGTTGGTTGTGGTTATTTTTTTATATAAATGTAGAAACAATTTTGAAATTTTTTGAGAAGCATTGAGTTAATTTAAACCAGTCAATTTTCAGAAGTTAGTGAATATCGAGGTATTGATCATAATGAATAAAAATGTAGCAATTGCCTGAAGCAATTACATTTTAGTAAAAGCAATTGCTTGACTAGCAAATGCTAGAAGTAAAAGCAATTGCTAGATATGGATATGATTAAAGTTTTAAAGGAATTGCTGCTTTTCTAACACCTCAGTAGCAAATGCTTATTCAACACAAGTTCAGACGTGTCTTATCCACTCCTTCAGATTATAAAAATTTCATGTTCAGTTTGGTGCCTAATTTGCAAAAGAGTTGACGTAAATATAACAACGTTGGCCTATTTATTTAGTACAAATAGTAATCTGTTACGTTTTTGTGGATAATAGGAGACTTATATTTGTGATATGGCAGATCGATCTAACTTTTTGAAATCATCATATCTGTAACATTTAGGTACACCGTAGATTTTCCTTTTACGGACGTTCGTATATTCAGCCACAATTGAAGACACAGATTAAGAGCAACGCACGTGTATGCCGCGGAGAACTAAAGTTAAGTGCTACCAAAATATGCGTCTCAATGGATCATATAGCTTTTATGTGTAATATTTGTCACTATTTCTGTTGACAACTGATTTATTGGACTTCCTCGCACTAATGGGCCACCCTGTATGTCGGGTTGCTTAAAGAATTTTAATAATAATTATTTAACCGGCAAGTTTGACTGTGACAGAAATAATTTTCTCACAATCATACTGGCCCGATTACCTTAACTTTTAATTTGATAATCACCTACCTTTGAATGTGAGTATATAATGCTTGTCGAAGTCATTTATGTCATAGTCAAACTTGCCGGTTAAATAATTATTAAAATTCTTTGTGCAACCCGACAATATTTCAAAAAACTTAAGTTATATGCGCCACGTTTTTTTGGGCCACCTCGTATACTCCAGCATAATTTTAGAATGTGCACCTCAATGGTCTCTACAACTTTTGTATTTTTATCTTATTCTTAAAATAAAGACGAACATGAACTTTATCTCTTTGGTTTACTCGATCCGTAATAGTTATTTACGATATAAGTGTTGTAAAGATTCATATTGCAACACGAGATGTTAAAGTTGTCAAACGAGGCGTCAGCCGAGTTTAATAAAATATCGAGTGTAGTAATATGAATTTACAACAAGAATATTGTATAAAATTTTATCTTCTTTCATCTATGAATAAAAATATTTGGCAAAAAGCATTTTTAAAAATAAAAATGCACCTGTAAAAATGCACCTGCTATTAAGTTTACTAATCAAGTTTTTTATGTTACCTTTCGCATAGTTACTGTTTCGTATGGTTACTGTTGAAACTTTGTCAAACAAATTCAAAAATATAAAAAGCGTTTTTCAAAATGAGCGATTCTGATGGAAGTTTACCCTCTGATATAGAAGCAGCGGCAAACGAAGCGCTCTCACGTTTAGTTCTGACAAAATCCAAGGCGCGGTAGAGTTGGAGTATCAGAAGTTTGAAGATTGGTGCGAAGCTAACAAAATAAAGGAGGTGTCTGAGAAAATCCTTTTGGGTTATTTTTCCGTAAAGCAACGATCCCAGAAACCATCTACACTATGGACTCACTACTCAATGTTGAGAACTATGATTTTAGTCGAAATATATTTTAATTAATAATGGGTAATTAATTTTATAATTGTTAATAATAAATCATTCTTCTAAAAAGTGTGGTTTTATTTAACAGCAAAATTTTAATAAAACTGATTTTTTTCCATTACAGCACTAGTGCTGTAAGGGCATCTATTACAGCACTAGTGCTATAGATGCCTCTTTCTCTCGAGAAGGCTATGCTTTTCCCATGGGTGCGCGGTAAATTATATTTTATTTAGAGATCATTACATTACCCAACTTTTTCGATTGTAGTAGCATTTACTGAAAACGAATTGAAAAGAAAAATTCAGCTTAGTTAAGTTCACTTATTTAAAACAGTAATTTAAATTAAAACAGGTTTTGCTGACCCAAATTTTATAGACCTAATGAAAATAAAATTATTTAAAAGGTTAAACGATTCTAATAAAACCATTATTAAATTAATTAAGCAATAAAATAGCACACCTATAAGATTATATTGAATTTTAATCACATGAAGCATTAATTAGACAACTGAAAAATAATACGCAATTGTCAATTCATTGCGTATTATTCTTGAACTTTATATTAGAGTAATAAATTATATTTATTTATATGAAAATGAAAGAACAGATATAACTTATTAATATTAAAAATATTATACCACTGTACCAGGTAATTCATTAAGGGTGACGAGTCGCCATATCTCGGAAACTACTGGGCATAGAAATTCGGGAAAAAAAAATTATAACTAAAATGGCCATTAGAAAATCCTGGAAATAAGTTCCGCATTTTGCCGCAATAGGGAGTAATTGAAAAGTAAATTATAAAAGTTTACATATCTCCGAAAATTCCACATTAAGGTATATCTTTGATAACACCATTAAAAAGCTTGGACAATTATGCATCATTTTGGTCTTTTGCTCATTGGCGTACCGACTTTAATAAGAGGGGGAAAAGCTGTTGAAAGTGTAATCAGTTAAATCGCTGTAACTTATAAACGACTTATCCGATTTTAGCAAACTAAATACTAAATTGCTTAATATAAGAAGGAATTGTTAGAATAAATTGTCGACGAATGTTTAAGTTATGTATATTAGTTCTACTCTGCGTTTATTTATTTTTAATAATTAAATAATGTTATACAGGGTGTTCGGTATTTTATGGGTCGTAGAGTAACTGGAGATACTAGACATCAAACTAAGCCGATTATGTCATATAAGTTTTTTCGAATTTCAATTTGTTTTTTTTTTTTGGTAATTTAATTATGTATGTTTTTTTATGCTTTGGGATGTTTGAAGGGAAATATTTCGAAAATCGTTAAAGATATTAAGATCAATCAAGTACACCTTTCTGACTCAGAAAATGCCCTTTTTAAGAAACTATAATTGAAAAACACCTAATATCACAGGTAAGAAAAAAAATCATAGATTTATGAAGCCCAGTGTAAGCAACTAGAGCCTTCTAGTTTGAAACTTAAAAATTTCTACAAATTCTTATTTCTTGCTCATAAAAACATAATATTGCCAACTTTCAATTCGATTTAGTAAACCGTTTTAAAATTATGGCTTATTTTCGAGAATAAACTTTTACTTTCAACACCCTGTATCTCTAGAACGAGTAACAATCCGAAAAAACTTATATGACATAATCGGCTTAGTTTGATGTCTAGTATCTCCAGTTACTCTACGGCTCATAAGTTACCGGACACCCCGTATAATAAAATAGTGAATAAGCCTTTCAAGCATATTCAACTAGCGCAGTTCGATCAGTTTATAGGAGATTCTCTCTCTACGACGCGACGTATCCCACAAAAAATCTGATACAGGAGCTTTGTGTTATTTGTAATCGTTTGTTATCAACAGCGTCTAGAAAGGGCCCATAAATGTGATCGCAAAAATTAAAGTTAGACCGAATAAGTGAGTCATTTAATAGCGCCTTAGTTTTTTGAAATAAATATTGCCTATGAGAATACAAACTTTTTAAAACTGAAAATGCTCTTTTAGTGTAATATGTTCTTTGAATTTAACTTACGTATCTAAAACAATGCATAAGTTTTTAGCAGAGTTTTTAAAACAAATTGAGACTTGCACCAAGGTTAGTTTACCTACTTAATAAATAATTTCTTACATTTTCGTTGCAAAATAGCAAGGCCACAGATTGAAAGGGATTAATCCTAAGCAGGTGATCATTGGAAACCTTGTAGCTATACGGCCAAGCAGCTTGCACAGAACAGATGGACAGAGTTGATAACATCTCATAGTACATCCAGGCAACTGTGGCCCACATTCGATCAAAAGAGAACCACAAAGCTATTGAGACACAGTCGGAAGGACGTGAGAAATATTACTGCGGTTGTTACCGGACATTGCCTCTTTGGCAGATATGCCGAACGTATGCAAATACCCACTAACGACTTCTACAGAAGTTGCAGAGATGAGTAAGAGGAAGAAAGTATGCAACATCTTCTGTGTGAATGCCCTGGCCTCGCAATAAGAAGGTTCACTGCTCTGGGTGAACCATTTTTCTATAGCCTGGAGGAACTAAGCACCTTAAAACTTGAACGACCGAGCAGGTTTCTGAATAGTAGTGGCTGGTTTGAATACGTTGTTAAAATTCTTCTGCGGTGTACGCCTCATTAACCATCAGAGATCTGATGAAGGTGAGTTCTACGGAACACGTGTGGTATCATAACGGACCTAATAGTGAGACTGTTTGGTCAGAACCAAAGGTCTGAAACTCTTATCTAACCTAAAATAACCTTGTAGCTATATAAAATCCTCAATACTGTATGCGTTAGTAAGGGCGGCGTAGGTATAGTTAAAAAATAAGTAGATTTGCGTATCATCTGCTATCTATATTATGTAAGCAATATTTAAGAAATTTTATAAAGTTTGATGTAAATAAGCTATATAAAAGAGGACAAATAAAATGCAAAATGTTTCCATTCCATAGTAATTCGCTGTGGATTATTTCGTATAGATTTAATGTCACATGCATCTACAAAGTATTGATACAGTAAAAAATCAGAAATATCGATTATATTTAAAGTTTGATTAAACACGTATGGCATAATAACCGATACTGAAAAGTAAAAATACATTATCGAAGTAGATTAAAGACAGTTTTTTTAAACCAATTAAAAATAATATTCATTGCATTGGAAATTGGACTAATAATAACTCTTTTTCATAATTTAAAAAATGTTTTAAAAAATAACTTTTTCCAGAAATGTAATAAATTAGTAAAGGAAACAACCCCAAAGTTTTTCATCGAACTATGATGAAATTAAATGAAAACGTTAGAAATCCTATAAAAACACCGAGAGTCAAGCTGCCAACAAATAACGCGTGGATAACAAAGAAAACCTATTTTGAATAGCTTTTATGAGTAGAACTCAGACAATCGCGTATTCCTACAGGGTCGGCTTTAACTTTATATTTATTTCCTCGCAAAATTTTCAAGACTTATTTTTAGTGCAGACAAAATAATTAATAATTTTATCTGCATTCTAAATATTTGCTTCAAAAACAAAAAGTAAAATATTATTTATAGCCAGTAAAATAATATAACTAGACAATTTAATTAGAGCGCCAAATAAACATCATGTAGTTTATAAATGTATTTGCTAATCTTTACAACCAGTGGTGTATGTAGCCCGAAAGCCCCTCGCTCGGGGTCTAAAAGTCTAATTGTAACCTAATTTTTCGTCTTATGTTTGGGCTCTTAATATAAATTTTTAAATAATGTATTCTTGGCTTAGATTACAAAGGTCTTGTAGGAAACGTTTACTTTTTAACCTTTTCCTTCTAAAAGTCCTGTTTTATATAAAGATTAAGGCTTCGAACGCATATCGTTTTAGTTATTGATTTATGATGCGTAAAGGAAAATGAGTAAAAAGAATAATATTTTCTAGTATTTTTCTATTATATCCGGTGTTTCAGAATAAGATGCTGATCCTTAACGGTGTGAATCCTAACTAACAACTTTCTAGATATTTTATGAATTTTTCACCCTTGCCCTCTAGCATCAATAGCCATTTTTTGGTGTAGAAAATTTTTAAATCTTTTTAACCAGTGGCGTCCTAAAAGGGGTTGGACTAGACATTTTGGGAAAATATTATGTACGCCACTGCTTTTTCTCAAGATAACTAATAACTAAGTAAAAATTTTAATTCAAACATTTTTTATGGAAGAAGTGTGACAATTTAAAATTAAAAAAAATAATAAGGGAGGAAATGAGAATGCTTTCATATGAATATACAAAACGGCACTTGTATTTCAAAACCTAAGCATTTGCATCAAAAGCTGCTCTGATCTACGCTCCTAAAATACATGATTTCTGAAATAATCATCAATTTTGGCGTGGTAAGCGATATTTACTTTATTTTTAATTATAAAAAACCGAACCCGAAAAACGCTGGTTAGAGTCATACATAAGTCTTATGTTTAAATTTTGGATTTACACCAATATTGATATTTTTACCCCCCCCCCCCCCCCCCCCCCCCGAGCATACTACGCCACTTTTTCCAACTGTTTTATATTTAATATTAAGGCAAGCATTGCGTCACACGTCACTTTCTCCAGAACCGTTATAACAAAATAAACTAAGTTATCGATCAGTTAAAGAGAAGCACAGCACAATCAATTGCTAGAATTAAACAAGCTTATAAAGATCAAGTATAAAAAATGGATTTTTCAAGGTTTTCTCTTGCTATCAAGCGAGTTCCACCAGACACCTTTCTTTCGATGGTTTCTATTTATAGCATGATGATATATTCTGCTTAGAGAAAATATAAGAACTTTTGTAACCATTTTTTTTTTCGCTATTTCTTACACGTAAAAATAACAATGCATGAAAACCCAGTACGCTATAAATATAGTACAGACGGGGAATCTGCTAAAGGCAAAAGTTCATTATTTTTCCCGTATATTAATGTTACGTTTTTGTTAAATTCAATGAATTAAGGTCGACACATTTGTTTTATATTCTGACTATGAATTATTTTGAAAAAAAAGTAATTTTGTGTATTTTTCAATAATGCACCCTTAACAAGAAAAAACAGTTGAATTTCACTAAAATATCCAGTTTCATACCTACATATAAATAGTGAATTGGCGTTTACAAATATTCATTTCTTGTATTAGCGAATAGGAATACAAATAAAATTTTCTGCGCAAACTAAATTTGATTTTTCTTTACTCAGTTATACCTATACTAGTCTATAAAAGGAAAAAGCTGAACACAAAATATTTTTAGCCATTGTTATTTTAAAATGTTTCTATTTTATTGGCACAGATTACCATAACACTATCTTGACCTGACTTCAAAAATAGCACACTTTCTATTCTGATATTTAGCGTTACCTACGGGGTTGGGCAAAAGTAAACAAAGTAATACTGCAGAGGGTACCAAGACACGAAGGTATTACAGGAAATGAAAAGGCGATAAACTTGCAAGGAAAAGCTCAGAGAACACATTCATTGGAACTGGCACTCGGAGTACCAAGGTGCACAGTACGAGATGAGGAGTGAATACAAAATCCACTGGAGCAACAGACAGGGATTATACCACAGCAAAAGTTTCATTGGGGCCAGACCCAAAACTTACGAAGTAGTTGCTTCGAAAGAACAGGAACTAGCTGAGGACCATGGCATAACAGGAATTATGACAGGACACATGGCTGTCAAGAACCATCTGCATAGAATGAAACTGTACAATGGAGACCTTGAAGGCAGATTACGCGGACAAGACAAGGACACTGTAGAGCACATAGTTTGTCGTTGCGAGTCACTAGATCGGAAGAGGCAACAAATACTCGGGCAACCAAAACTGGAACCCCTTTCCTCACCCAGTTGACCTACACAAACTAGTGCAAAGTACTCGGATCACGGAGTGGGTACAACAACCAAACAGGGTGAGCATAATGGGCCAAACCTGGCCTACCGATGCACGGACGGGCCCTCGAAAAAAAAATACACAATTTATTACAAAGGGGAAAACATCGCACCTCATTGACCGGTGTAATTTATCAAGAAAATAAATAATCCCATTAGAAAATGGTTTTATGGAAAGTTTGCGAAGTTACTCTGGAAAGATAAAAGCTTTATTAATTTATTATTTTCCATATATCTTTAGTTGATGGTATAAAATATAAATCCATCATGCACGTGCAAAACGTCAGCCTTAGAAAATAACACAGCAATGACATATTGATATATAATGCAACACACTTTTTTTTGTTAGCTCAGCTTAACCTTCCAACCCACACAGGGGTGTATGACTCGCCCTTACAATTTTTTTTACTTTAAAATTCTGAATGTATATCTTTGGTGTAAATTTAGTACATGTCTTCCACGACTAGTGTGTGAATATTGTCGCTTTCTGTACGCAAGCGGTGGTCTATTAACATTTCATTTAAACTAGAGTTTGTTTGTGATTGATGAAATAATTGTGATAGCTGCTTATGAAATCTTCAGACGAAGAAAATAATAATTACTTATTTGTTACTTTCTTACCTATAATAAGATTATATTATTATTATTCGAGTCTAAATGACGATTTATTTTTCTTAAAAATAAAATTCTGCTCAACTTAAAATTCAGCTTAACTTTATTTATTTATCAACCTTATTTATTAAGTAACTTTGTATAATTTTAATAACGAGGCATTATTTTTATTTTTTATTAATTTTTAAAACCAGTGGTGCAAAACTGATTTTTTTTAGTTTTTTTTTTCGCCTATAATACTGAACCGATTTCATTAAAATTTTAGGGGTATGTGGGCGGGCAACTACAAGATGCATCCTAATCAGTAAGAAAATATATGGCATGTAATCTAAAAAAACATATCCTTATGACGTCACGCTTTTTGGAACACCCTGTATAAACAAAAATATTTTCCTGAAATCCTAACTTAATTAATAAGTTAGAAGTATATGACGAACCAGTTAACGAATCGTTTTGAAAATTTGGTTGTTTATATAAACGGACATGCTCTATTTACCTAAAATATTTTACAAATAATGGCTTATAAGTCAGAAACTTGACTAGTTAGGTATAGATATGTTATACAAAAATAATGAGCCAATTTAAGTAGCTTTCTAAATGAGTGATAATATACAGGAGTAGAGGGGGATGATATGTTCACCATCAATTTACGCACACCCTTCTGCGCATGCCCAGGCAGTGCGCAGGCGCGTGTCATATGTCATACGTCATCTGTCATGCCACACTCTTGGGCGTGAGCTATTTAGGCATTAGCTACTTGAGCGTTAGCTACTTTGGCCTTAGCTACTTGGGCGTTAGCTACTTGGGCAATAGTATTCATTATAGGCTCCGTGTTAAGGAGGACGTCATAGTATGTTTAGGAAAAGATGGCGGCTGTCACCTGTCAATTAAGATATGTCAAGGTCACCTGTGACTTGTCAAATGTTAAAATTAAAATCTAACACGTGGGTTGGGTTCAGGGTGACGTAATAAGTCGTTTAGAGAAAACCCGAACACGATCGGTTGTCTGGTTCGGAAGATATAGTTTTTTGCGATTAGGGCCCTTATGCCTATCAGTGGAGTGCTGAAATTCTGGTTGCAGGCGGAGGAATATAGAACCTACCTAACAGTGAAGGAATTTTTCAAATATCTCAACTAATAACAGAGCTAGATGTATTAAACCATTAGGGCCTTAACACGATAAAGTCGTGCAAAGCATTGGTAATGTTTATTTCTTAGTAGGAATATACCTCATATATTAATATATTTACATACCTCGTATAATACGGTATTGGTAATGCGCTCTTAAGATTGCGTCATCTTTATTTCCTAGTAGCATAATATTCATCTTATACCAGGAATCAATTAACTATTATTTAGCGAAATAAAACACTCAAGTAATAAAATAATTATTTATTTAGCCATATTACATACAGAGTTTTAGTAATTCTATATAAATTAATTGCTAGCAATAAGAAGCAGGTTACAGCTATAAATACAATTAAACTATAATTGCTGGTTGAGTCATCTAAATCCTCGGTTGATGTAGAGTTGTCACATTGGGGGAAAGTGGTGTTCTTGTATACGCTGATTAAAGTCTTCCAATCTGTCTCGCCAATAGTGTGATCTCGGAACAAGAGCTTAACCTTATAGCGAAGCAGTTTGTTAGCTGCGGATGGGACTGTTATGTAAGAGGCAGGAGTAATTTTCTTATCAATCATCTCAAAAGGCATCTTTAACCATGTATTATTAGATGGAAAGTCATTGGTTTCAATCATTACTGACACGTTCCGAACGTTAAAAGGAGTGTATACGTAAAACACATTTTGCACCAGCGCCACCAGGAGTACATATGACGAACTTAACGCAGCCATGGTTGGAATATAAATGAGTTAAATTTTCTTCTTAAAGATACTTATAGCTTCATAACTATTAAACAGACCCGTTATAAATATTATCAGTAAAACTATTAAGTAAAAACCACTTCGTTTATAGCAGGATGGTTCTAGTTTTTGCATCTTTTTCTCTTTAACAGGCCTGGACGGTTTATTTGCTTTAAGTTGTCTGCACTTCCATAACATCTTTGCCAATTTACAGTGTTTAGCGTACTTGTAATGATCTGCTAGAGGATCGTCTCCTTCTTTCCAATTATCAAATTCGCAGTGGCAAAAAGCACATTTAACCACATCAGAATGTTGTGTAAAATAAAAACCTGCATATGCTAGGGCTTCTGGATTAACTTTATTGCGCCACCCAGTAAATGTGATTAATCTGTCTTCAAAATTTCGAATCAGCCCAAGGCCATCATCACCGCAATCTAGAAGATCTACACTATCCATTAGGTACATGTTTCTATCTAGAGAGTTGTAACTATACTAAGAAATAAAACATGAAATTGTTTATTTATTCATTTATTAAACATCAGTACACATATATATTTTATCAAAATCATCCATCACCTTCTGCGGATTATAATGCAATAACTCTAAAATATAATAATTCTGTTCAGACATGTTTAAATTACAAATACTTTTAACAACATCAATAATGGTGTTATCTATATTAACATAATAACAAGCATATCTCAATAAATCATCATAAGCGGTTCTAAAGTCTAAGTTTTTTACTAATTCTAACCTATAATTAACTAAATGTTTAATACATAAAATATCATGCATGTCTTTACAGCAAAAACATAATGTAACATTATCACATTTAATATTAATTATTTTTTCTCCCAACAGAACTGCTGTGGACATGGTAAAATTTTCAGTTTCAGATACGGAGGTTGCTACGGTTTCGCCGGATCCATTATCTTCAAGCATCTTGGAAGCCATTTTGAGAAATTCATACCAGTCAAAGTTAGCCAGAGAGATTGAAACTTGTTCTTCAGGTAGATTTAAAAGTGTATTTGTTAACTTTACACTTGGCAGCATTCCTCTGGCGACACTGAGGCCTACCACTACCTTGAAATGGCCAGCAGGATAACACACTTCATTTAAAAACTTCTTTTCACTTCTAATTTCTTCCTTGCTTCTTAAAATCATACTATCGAGATACTTCCAATACGGCGTCGAACTTCGAGAGGTATCATCATCATCTTCAACCATTTCACTAAAGTCTGCAGAGTAGTCAGAAAGACAACTATCGTCAAACATGATTGGAATTAAACTGGGTTTGACAAACATAAAGCTGTTTATATTATACCCCCCACTGCTCGATTGAATTTATTTATGTTGAGTTCTAGAAACAGTAGCTTAGACAAGGCCCAACCGCTACCCACCTCCCTAAATTCTGAAGCTTTGGTTAATAAAATATTTTGATAAAGAGTATAAAAATCTTCCAAATTAGTGTGTTGATCAATAACACTATACTTGGAGTTAAAAGATTTGGTTTCCTGTTCTTTTGTTGAACTCAACAGATAACGGCCATATAGCTCCATATTGACTTTTATTTTTTGATTTGAATTCAAGACCTGTTTTAACAATGAAATAATTTTATCTTTCAATGATTCTAAATAAAGCTTGACATCGGTCGAGTGTGAATCACCGGATACATGATAAGTAACAAGCCGGTTCTTAAAAGCTGTTTGAACAAGTTTTACATCAGAGTCAAAGTCCACACAACAATTCTGTTTGTGTTTTGTCGTACGATTATGGCTGCTAAGCGATACGACTTCGCTGCTGCAGACGTAACAAAACGGCATAATGTTCTCAAATGATGAGATTGCACAAGAGACGTTGTTTTTATTCAAATGTTTGATTAAGCAATTCTGGAGTACCGTAATTAGGTGATGAATTTGTATTTTTAACATCAAGCACAATACTCCATTCTCCATCGATGCTTTCAAATAGTTTAATACATCCATGTAAATGTGGAATCATGCCCTCGACTTCTATAATTTTCTGTGTTGTAATTTCTACAGTTTGAAATTGGGTTGGGAGGATATTAGACTGTAATAATTGTGTTTGTAACCATGTACCCAGCGGTTTTAGCATACTAAGCATATCCCAGTATCCACGAAATGTCAGATTATAAAAACATTTTTCTCGGAAATGAACGTCCTCGTAATCACTATATTTGATACGCTTATCAACAAATAACGACTTGTGCAATAGACAGATGCTACAGTTGGAGGATGGTGCATCACACAGATCTCGTCTTTCTTTTGCATAAGCTTGACTTGCTAATAGAGAAGCATTGTTAGCCCATAAGGGTAAATATTTGTGCTCAAGTAAATAGTACAAGTGGAGCCCTTCCAACTTTGCCGTATTATCTCCAGGTATTTCCGTTATACAAATGGATAAAATTCCTCCAATATATGATTCTTCAAACTTCCAAGTACAGACAACATCAGAAATATAAACTTTTACATAGGTATTTTGCAAATAATTTAAGATTTTTTTAAATTTAGGATGTACTGCTAGATACAACACTTTTTTTCGTCTTGATGCATCTTTTATTCGAAGTGATAGGTAAGCAGCAAAAATTATTTCAATGTACAGAGTATCGTGTAATAACTCATCTCGTTTATAACGACGACCATACATGAAGAGATAAGTGGGTATAGATGTGGTTTGACTATCATCATTATTCTCTTCTAATGAAAATTGAAGTGGTCCTTGAAAACACTTGAGTAATTGATCTTTTTTTGTATGATGTTTAAGCTTTCTGTTCAACCATGGTTTCACCAATTTCACCTTGCTGATAAAGTGTAGAAACGCAGGAAGAAACGTTGATGCTTCATTTAACCTCTCACAATTTATAACTTGGACCCAATCTATGTAGTTATCAAACTTTTTCAACAGCACAACAGATACATCTGTTGCAAGAGCTTCTGCGGTGATGGTACTCATTACCGCCTCCGATGAGAGAACAAACCCACGCTTTTTAGTCACTTTAGACGACATACTATGCTTGTTGATTTGTAACTGAAGAAACAACCGAGGGAAAAACGGTATTTATAGATATATTTAACCAATCAGTAACGAGAACAAACCAACCTGTTGAAACCTGTTTATTCTAAAAACACGTGACATGAATAAATTTAAACCACATCCTTGGACATATCAACCCAACTGTTGTGAGATTTATCAAAACCAAGCCATTTGACATACATTTTCTTGCCTTTTTTGCGTAAAATTTGTTCTATAAGAAACACATCAGGTTGTTTCGTCTTTTGCAATTCGTATTCGTAGAAACCACCACTTATAGGGTGCCCTTGCATATCTTCTATTAAATACGTCGTTGGATTGGTAATCTGTACTTTGATAATTTTAAACAGCTCAGTAGTCCAGTTAGGTACATATCCTTTTTCAAAAACATGCTTAGCTTTACTTATACGAACAACATCACCGACTTTAAATTTCTGTTTCCCTACAACCTTGAGATTATTATAAACAGAATTTAATAATTCTGACTCATTGTTTTTAACCACATCTTTAGGCTTCATACCAATAGTGCGATGCTTTGTATTATTATAAGTATCTGTAACTTGTTCCAACAAGTCGATCCATTTATGATTGCCATTCAAGGTAAACAACTTAAACAACTTTTCCTTTATTGTTCGAATTACACGTTCGGCAATGGAAGCCTTTAAAATGCTAAAGGTGCTATAATGATGTATATTATGTTTGTTCAAAAGATTCTGAAAATTAGAGTTGTAATATTCTTTCCCATTATCGGTGACTAATTTTTTCGGTATTCTCTTTGAATGTTTAAGTATATGTTCCATAGCAGTAGTTACCTCCTGAGCAGTTTTGGACTTGAGAGGGCGTGTCCACAAAAATTTCGAAAAACAGTCAATTACAACCAATATGTACTTAAATCCGCGGTTCTCTCGAGCATACTGATCGAGTTGCGCAAGATCGGATGCAAAAGTATCATCTAATCCATACTGTAGAAATCTACGACGTTTAAATTTAGTTCTAGCTGGCCTATGTAACTCATTAACAACCTGCTCCCTCGCTTTGGTAATGCTCTTTGCCATTTTTTCAAACATAATAAATAATTTTTACAGAACAGGTGTATTTATAGGATTACTTTAACAAATCAATGCGCTTGCCCAAATTCAATACATTATTTTTTAATAGTTTTCACATCTTTGTCAATGAGATTAATAGCATTATTAACGGCAGTATCTACATAGTTCTTAAAACCAATGTCAAGTTTATCAAGCCAGTAAGCCATACCCTCGCCCACTTGCTTCCTTATATTAACATCAAACTCGTCAAGCTTCTGCGTGATATAATCATTAGCAGCTAGCTGTATTTTCGCTGAGAGGGAAGCCACCAAATCATCTACAAATTTTTTATTTACAGCATCAGAGGCATCTGTTGGCGATTTAACGTTACAAAGTCGATGATCTGAAAAATTATAATCGCCATCCCCAGTAACAGCAATTAGGTTTGGTGCTTGTAGCACTCGAATCATTTTTTGCTGAGATGAGGAGGGTAACGAACGTCCGAACTTATTCATGGCTAGTACTATAATGACGTTGAATAAATAAACCGCTGTATTAATAAAATTCAATTACTCCAAGTCGTTCCAATTCGTGTAATATACTAAAGATTTCGTTTCTGTTATTATTATTGCCAACTACCTCAGAAGCTTCCAACTTTTTCAATCTTTCAACCAACTCGTTCACGTCGTCGTAGTATACAAACTCCTTAGGTTTTTCATTATATTGCATTAGGGAGGATCCTGATTTATTTCCTCTCTCCGATTTGGATCTTGTGTGTATTTGCCTGGTTGTAATATTGGGCGAAGGCAACTTAGATGTTGATGACAAGAGCGGTCTAACAATAGATGTATATTTATTAGATCTATTACCCTTTAGCTGGCCAGTTTGTTTCATGTATAGACCGGTGCGTTTAAGAATATCTCCATATTCTTGTTCATCAGCTTTAGTGTGAAATTTAGGATCTTTTAAAAACAACAAGTCATATAAACCCAGAGTTCCTTTATACTTGATGCTACCTACTTGAATGCTTCCATCTGCTAAAAAGTTTACAGGCTCTGATCCTATTTGCCAAGAATCATTCTCAACATTGTATTTTATTCCCTTTGCATCTATTTCAGGAGAGTCATACCAATATTTTTTTACATATTCTTGAGTGATCTCAGGGTATTGCTCGATAAACTTATGAAACACTTCCGAATTTCGAAGAGAAGTTTCAAAAGCATCTTTCATAGTTTGCAACGATGTTTCTGCAGGGTCTTGAAAGGCTTCTTCAAACACATCATCAGAATGATCAACATCACCATACTGTACTTCATCAGTTAGAAATTGCACTTGTGGTTTTAGTTCGATTTTTTTCAAGGGGGGAGGTTTGACATCATCAGAAGTTTCGATTTTTATTTTACGTTTTGTAGAGTTTTTCTTATCAATCGATGCTTCAACCAGTTTATTTAATGGGTTTGTAATGGGCGTTAAGAATCTATTAAGCGAATCATCCTCCTCACCACGTTCCAACTTTAGCGCTAAATATTTCTTTCGTATGGTATTACCCGCCTGAATAATTCTTCGCTTAACATCCTTATCGAGATTTTTCAAATAAGAAGCCATAATTGCTAAACAGCTAAAAACGCCGATAAAAACAGCTAAAACAGCCCTGTTTAAAAACAGCCCTGTTTAAAAACAGCTAAAACAGCCCTGTTAAAAAACAGCTAAAACAGCCCTGTTTAAAAAACAGCTAAAACAGCCCTGTTTAAAAACAGCTAAAACAACCCTGTTTAAAAACAGCTAAACAGCTATGTTGTGTTATTGATTCGATTTGTTAAGACACGTCTATACTCAATGACGTCATGTATTGGACTGATGTGTTATGACTTAGGGTAATAAATAAGTATCAAACTTGCTACGATACCGTCCCTTATTAATATCATTATCTTTAACAATAACTAAAAATCCATACCTATCTTTCCAACATTCCGAACATACACGCTTAAAAGTATCAAAGGACATGTCTGTATTTACATGATCATCGTAGATATGTTTCAGGTTTAAATCATCCTGCTTGAATAATATCAGTACATTAGCATTGTCACGAACCAGCTGTTTCGGAATCTTGGAGTATGTTTGAGAGAGGTAGAATGAATCGATATCATTATGACGCCCCATACAGAAATAATTACGTATTTTATCTTGCTTCTCGCAGGCTACATCGTCAAATATAAACACAGAATGAGGCAGGGCACTGGAAGGATCTAGAACATCATCATTATCGCTATAGCCGAAATATCTAAGACGTGAATGCTGTAAGGCCTTTCGCAGAAATTCGTACTTGTCTTGTTGCAGTGATTTGGAATACACATATACATGCTCAAATCTTAAGCCGTTTTCATCAATTAATAAACTTATCATTACAGCGGTCTTGCCACAATTACTTGGGCCACATATTAAAGCTCTTATGGTGGACGGTAGAAGCCGGCCATGTTTCCTATTTTCCGATTTTTTCTGCATTTCAAAATTATGTACTTTAATACAAATGTTCTGTTTCTCTTTCCTCATCTCTATAAGTATAAGTCTGCACTCTTCAATGACATCATTACTAATGCAAACGTCACAGGGTGCAGGTGTGTTAAATAGCGTTATAAGCACATTACCAGTAGAACTCCACCTGCCTGGCTATTCATATTGTGGTCCTGGTACAAAGCTTCAAAAACGATTAGCTCGAGGAGATCGACCAAAGAATAAATTGGATAGTTATTGCCGCGATCACGACATTGAATACTCAAAGTCCACCGACTTGGAACACAGGCATAAAGCAGATAAAGTACTAGAAAACAAAGCTTGGGAACGTGTCAAGGCCAAGGATTCTAGTTTAGGTGAAAAGACATCAGCTTGGCTAGTAACAAACGCTATGAAGGTCAAACGCAAGTTAGGTGCTGGCAGCAAGAAGACAAAGAGATCTGTATGCTTGTCTTCGGTTGTAAGACAGATTAAGAAACAACTTAAACATTCAGGTTCGGGGAATGTTGGTAGAAAGAAGACTTTAAGTAACTTACTAAAGGCAGCACGAGTAACAGTGAAGAAAATTGGCGGCTCCAAAAGAATCAAGGTTCCTCGAGTAATTCCACTACCAAAACAAGGTGGTATTCTACCACTTATTCCGATATTTGCTGGACTTAGCGCGCTCGGGGCATTAAGTGGTGGAGCTGCTGGTATTGCCAAGGCAGTTAATGATGCTCAGAGTGCCAAAGACAAACTAAAAGAATCACAACGACACAACGAGACAATGGAGGCTATTGCATTGGGGAAGAAGGGCAGTGGCTTGTATTTGAAAAAACACAAGACAGGCTATGGTTTGTTTTTACGTAAAATGCCAAAAAACTACCAATAAAGCTACCTGAACGTCCTTTGACCGATCAAGATATTAGATTATATGCGACTCGCTTAAAGATACCTAATTTTCGAGGTGTATTTATGCGAGATACATTACCGAATACACCCCGAAAAACAGAGTGCGGTGTTGTTAATTTGGATCGAAATACAGGAGACGGCACACATTGGGTAGCTTATAAGAAGAATGGTGATAAAGTTGTTTATTTCGATAGTTTTGGCAACTTGAAACCACCAAAAGAATTTGTCAAGTATATGAAAAAAACGAAAATTTATTTCAACTATGACCAATATCAGGATTATAAAACATCAAATTGCGGTCACTTGGCATTATCATTTCTTTATAATAATAAAACTTTATAAAATATAGGAATGTTATTGTCTCGCATCAGTCATGTCTCAAACGTTCACGTTAAAGGGTCGTACTAGTCGGCTTGAATCTTATTTTGTACCTCCAATAGAACTAGATTCGAGATACGATTACTCTTTAGCATTGATTTCGCTAAATACTTGGAATACAATCCCAAATATTGAAGAAGGTCGTAACAAGTTTTATTACAAAGTTAATAAAGAAGAAGAACGAGTAGTGGAAATACCAACTGGATCCTACGAGTTGGAAGATATTGAACAATTTTTGCAGCAACATCTCGCTGATTCTAAGGCAACTGCTCCAGAGCGGAACCTTATTATATCACTCAAACCCAACAACAATACGTTACGGTGTGAGTTGAAGAGCGTATACCACATAAACTTTGAACCAAAGGATAGCATTGCAAAGTTATTGGGATTCTCACCACAAGTTCTAACAGCTGGTCAGCTGTATGAATCAGATCTACCAGTTGAAATTATACAAGTTGCTACCATCAGAGTAGAGTGTAACATTATTTCCGGTTCGTACTATACAAATAATCCATCGCACACTCTCTACGAATTTTCACCAACAGTGGATCCTGGTTATAGCATAAATATAGAACCAAGAAACTTAATTTATTTACCAGTGAACCAGAGGAGAATATATAACATTACGTTATCTTTACTGGACCAAGAATCAAACCCAGTTAATTTTAGAGGTGAAGAAGTTGTAATCAGATTAGAACTTAGACGAGATGGGGTTAGTGTTTAATAGTAAAAGTTATTTAAACACTCACGCATCAGCTGGTCAATCAGTCTGCAGTCAGAAGTCAAAGGGATCACTCACGTTTTCAAATATAGCTTATTTACAGTCTATAGGCCCACACTATCGCTATCATGTCAGAAAAACTTCAAATATTTAATCAAGTTAAGAGTGATGAGTCGGTCATTCGTGAAGAATGGCATACTTATCACCCATTCACCACCTCATTTAATAATAATGACGAAATTGAGATTGTTATTAATCAGCAAGATGTGTTTTTGGATATGAGCGAAGCTCAACTCTACATAGAGGGAACATTTAAGGAGGAAACAACAGCTGGTAAGACTGGCGATTGTAACCTAACCAACAATGCTGGAGCATTTTTGTTTGACAACATATCATATGAAGTGAATGGTAAAGAAATTGAAAAGATTCGAGATCCTGGAATAGTTTGTACGGTTAAGAATTTGCTGTGTCTAAACGATCAAGAGAGCCGCGCATTAGATATTGCTGGTTGGAACTGGCCTAGTGTAGCAATCAAGACCTTGGACGAAACCTCTAAGGAGTTTAATTTCCGCATTCCCCTTTCTATGCTGTTTGGAGTGTTTGCCGATTATAAGAATGTTTTAATGGGTAAACAAAAAATTAAACTGGTTCGAGCCAGACATGATGACAACTGTTACAAGTCCAGTGGAGATAAGAAGGCGGAAATTAAATTAAAAACTGTCGAGTTAAAAGTTAAACACATCTATCCTAGTGATGCAGTAAAATTACGTCTTTTGGATGAAATTGCCAAGAACAAATCAATATTTATTCCGTTTAGAAACTGGGAGATACATGAGCTTCCTGCTCTACGAACAACAAAGAGAGATATTTGGACTGTTAAGACCATGTCTGAGAGAGCAAGATATGTTATTGTATTTTTTATGAAGAAACGTAAAGACAGCTATAAAGCCGATTGTACTTATTTTGACAATTTAAAGGTGACTGATGTCAAATTGCATCTTAATTCAGAGGTTTATCCCTACGAAGCGTTAAACTTAAATTTTGAAAACCGCCAATTTACCGAGGCTTATCAGATGTATACGGATTTTCAAAAAACATATTTAGGAAAACAGCAGAGTGAACCACTTTTAGACTTTACTACTTTTGCAAGCAGAGCCCTCTTTGTTATTGATTGCACAAAGCAAAATGAGTCCATCAAGAGCAACACCATTGATGTCAAGTTGGAATTTCAAAGTTCTGAAAACTTTTCTGCGGATTCACGAGCCTTTTGTATTATTGTGCATGATCGTGTTCTTGAGTATCAGGCTTTAACTGGCCAAGTACGAGACATGTTGTAGTCAGTTGTTCTTTAGTCCCAGCAAGATGAAGGTGGTTATAGTAGATGTTCAAGGATTTTGCATCCCAGACTTTTGCGCCAAGGAGCTGGCTATTTATGATGGGAAGCAAATGAAGAGTTATCTGTTTAAACCAGCTAAGCCGTTTTGCATGTTGCCAGAGGATTGTCAAAAACAAGCATTATTTTTATATGGGAATCATCATGGTCTCTACTACAATTATGGAGAAACCGACTACAGCCAACTTTATACAATTATTCGCAACGACCTGGGAGATGCGGACATTATTTATCTCAAGGGACATGTTAAAGAGGCATTTTTAACAAAGACATTTTTAGATATAGAACATAATTTACCATATATTATTAATTTAGAATTTATTAAAGATAGTGTTAACGTACCCAAATTATCTAGAGGTATTACTGATTGTCCTTATCATAGTTTAGATGTATGTAGCTGTAGTATTAAGAATGCTTATATTTTGTATGACTATATTTATAATTTTTTACCTAAATAAAGATTTAAAATGTATGCATTGTTTTTTATTTATATTAATAAGAGTTCTATGAGAATTTAGTCATTTAATGCCCAGCTCATGGCCAAGACAGTCGATCTTAGAGTTAAACTCCAAGAACATCTGCGAAAAATACGTAGGCTGAAAAAAGATATCAAGTGTTACGAAGATCATAAATATTTGGTTAGACAGTTGTTAAAACTTAACCTCTAATACTTATCAATGGCGGCCTCCTCTTCATCATCCGCTTGGGATGAGGTGTTTGAATCTCCTTCTCGATGTCAGCAGGATAATGATGATATTGTACGCAAGATCAAGCCAAGCAGAGTTTATGAAATTGATGATTACATAACAATTATATTTAACACTACAGAAAAAGAGCGTAAACAAGTAATCATAGACACTATTGGATATGGCAAGATTTATTTTTCTAGTGATGAATTTGAAGAATTCATAAGTACGTTTGATTGTTTCAACACTCACTGGGTTGACATCTTTATGATTATTGGACAGTACACTTTGGTGTTTCATCGTAATGACGAGAAGCGAAGCCTCAAGTTTGAAGATGCCATGACAGACAAATATTTGTTTCGATGGACTGACAAGCTAATTCGTTTATTTGCAAGACATATACCTACATTGTTTAAACTAAACATTGAATATTATACTGTTGTGAAATAAATGTTAAAAATTTACATCTGTTTTTTTTCCTTAGTAGGGAAGAGGGAGAGGGGGTAAAATAAGACAAAAAATTTGAATACAAAGAAATCCTGTGTTTATTTGTATATATGATACACATTTTTAATACAAAAAATTAACATTTCATCTATGTATATAATAAATAATAATACAATAAATATTAATACAATAAATAATAATAAATAATAATAATACAATAAATAAACAAATTAAATAATAATAATATAATAAATACCTAGCCTAATATCACAACCCTCTAAAACCATCAGCTATCCAAGAAGATTGAAACAAAGATAGCTATGGTCAGTCTTAGCTTATGGAATTTCCGATGATTCCTTATACAATACTATATCTCTATGACCCCAAGCAAGCGTGTGCTCGAACCCGGGTATAATGAAGCGCTTGTCGTCCGCGTATGACAGCGCTACCTTATTTTTAAGTTCGACATACATATCGTGTTCATGCGAACGGAAAGTGTTCATTCTACGATGAATCTGAGTTCCTTCTACGTCAGCCGCTTCTCTATAATCGTCAAGAGTCAGTTCTTTTTGGGTGACGTAGTCAGGAACCCCTTTAGCTTTTTTAGTCAACTTTCCCTCCACATTAACGCAATATGCTTTCGCCCCGGTTCCATAGAAATCCCAAATAATCTTTCCTGCATACTCATCTTTCATTTTACCAAGTATAGATTGGTTTACAGGAACATTATGTGGGTTATCTTGTGAGTAGTTGGAAGTATCGAATCTACTTAAATTTATCGTCATATCATCATAAAAATTATCTGTTGTTACTTTTAGAATTAGGGAGTCGGTGTCAGTGTATAACAATTCCGCGCTGTTGCCATATTTCGGCTTAATGTACCCGTACAAAAAGTCATACATAATGGTTTTGGATATCTCCAAGATTGAAAAACCCACGTAAATGGGTTTATTATACACCACTTTTTGTTTTTTCATCTGGATTGCTACCAGGTTTTCGCTATAAATGGTTCGATCTTTAAAATGAGGTTTCGCGATTAACGCTCCGGCCCCCAACCTCCTACCAATATTTTCCCAATGGGTAACGAGCTTTACATCTACCCGTTTCTCCACGTTTTCCATTGTCTTACCAAACACAGCATTGTTCATAAGTTTAAAAAAGTCTTTTTCAAATTTATTTTTGGCCTGATTTCTCAACGCTGTGTTTAGATCGATATACTTCTTAAGCCAGGGTGATTGGTCAAAGGATATTACACGATGAATTTTTGTAAGCTGAAGGCCATAATTTAAAGCTTGTTGTAAATTTTGAATGTGAATAATATATTTCTCTTTTTTCATGAAATTTGGAATTAATTTTGTTATTTTCGGGAATTTAGACCCTGGCGGCGCAATGGATTCTGGGCAAAAGGGTAGCTCATTGTGCAAAGAATGTAAATCTTCCGGATAATCTAAATCAACTTCTAATATGTAACCTGTTGGTGAATCTTTCACGATATTTAGGTAATCTAAATTTTGAATTTCGGTTTCGTTTAACCACTTAAAGCTTCCCGTTGGTAAAAATTGAGACATGGCTGCTCCGTATAGATTGGTAGCGTCCAGGTACATGATGTAAGAGGTGGGTTTGGTAGCGTCATAATTAGACATAAATTTATTGTTCGCAAAAGCTTTCCTTATACTACACTGACTGACTCCTCCGCGAATACCGTGTTTAAAGAAGTGCACCATGTCTAGATCGGTCAGAAGCTCAAGATTGATGGATGTCGCTTTAAGGGCGGCCTCCATGGAAAGACCCGGCGCAGTAAAGTACTGCGCAGGATCAAGGCCATAAGTAGCCAGGCACACGTCTCTAAAACTTTCAAAGACATCTGTCAAAATTAATACGTCGGATTTTAAATAAATGTCGGAATATTCGCCTAAAGTTTTACACTCAAATAAATTCCATACCTTCCAAGCACGCTTATAATCATCTACGGTTATATCCTCATTTTTTAGTTTATTAAAAAAGCCTTTTTGTGATGGAAGCTTGTTTTCGTCTAATTTTGAAAAAGAGTCTACGTAATTATACGGGAAGACACCCTTCTGTCGAATAAGTTCAAATTTATTATCATCCTCGAAATATTTTCGCACGGTTTTACATTGCTCAGATTTTAAATTTTGACTTAATTTATCTAGCCCACTAGCCATGAATCTAAAACTATCCAAAAAACGCAATTTTAAAAATACCTGTCGTTGTTTTCCCTCCTTGTTTTCGACGTTATCCACCAAGATATGTTTAGTAAAGGAAATATACTTTTCCTTATTTTGGGGGATAACGTCCAACTTTTCTTCATCGCAAGCCAATTCCTTGACAAACAGATGGGAATCAAAATTGGACATATTATGGAAAAAGATGGGAATAAAATTGGGAATTTTATAATTTAGATTACATACAGAGTGACTTGGCCCGCGATACAGCCCCGTTAAATGATCGTGATCATGAACTCTATCGTTTGCTTCTACGTCAAATGGTTTTTCGCAAATATGACAGGTTGTTGCTTGTCGATGCTCATTCTCTTGTTCCGCCGTCATAGGTAACATTGGCACCACTTCCTTCATAAAATGGTTGTATATTGATTTACAATCAACATCTAGCCGTTTTACAAATTCTTTGTGTGCGTCCTGCCCTCTATAACTTTGGTACTTTGAATAGGCATCATCAAAATCACATTTAATGTAGTATGCAAATGAATAGGGTACATGTTTATGAGTCCTCATGGTATAGGATGTATCAGGGTCCAACTCATTTTCCTCTGTAGGTATAGGTTCAAGGATTGTCTCGAAATCGGCATAAACAACAAAAGGTACCTTTAATTTCTTTTCAAAATTTGTAAATTTCAAAATATTCTCGGGGACCTCTTCTCCGTATTTATTCTTTTTTAAATCTGTTGTCGGTACTTTAGCCAAAACGTGTCCGCAATCATGTTCTTGATGAGCTTTTAATTTTTGCTCTGAATAAAAGTAAGTTAGACAACCATCACATAAATACTTTGTACCGCATCGTGTAGATAATTGACTTGAGATCAGTCGAGACATGTTTCTTATTAAACAGTAATGGCTATTTTCATAATCATCACTGATTAATAACAAATTTACATGTCTCTCCTTGCGAGATGTAGTAAAGTATAAGGGGCCTACAACCTCAATACTATTTTTACCATTATCATAAACTTTTTCAAGCCCATAGACATTGATAGAAATATTATTAAGGCGTTCAAATTTAGATATATCACTAAGTTTAATCGGAAATTCCATACCTGTAAAGTCCAGCTCGTTCTCAAAAGGCAGATAGTTTGCGACTCTATTTGCATTTTGAGTCCAATGAACCGGATGCAAGGCTGCCAAGACACTCCACATAAAACACTTTAGGTCCGTGTTTTGAATGTTTAAAACAGCTCTCTTTGCTTCAATCTCCTTTGGTAGCGGGATGTATGATGATGCCTTTAGAGGGTTGATTTTATTAATTCCTAATTCTAAGTGCAGGAGCTGCTGAAGAGTCCACCCTGTAACAATAGAAACATTGTTAAGTAAAATGATGTAAAAATGCGTTAGTTAATATTTTTTAAACGCTTGTAATATTACTTACCACTGTCCTTTTCCGCAAATTCAGAGTATTTACGGTCCAGGATGGTAGTAAACTGTCCAAACAGCTCCTCCAAGTCTGTCGCTCCATTCACCATCACGTATCGTGTGTTGAAAGACTTCACCTCAGTCGACTCGTTCGTCTGCAGGAGGAAGCGGCCGAAAAGCTCTACCCCGACTTTCAGTTGTTCGTACTTTTGTAGTACGGCCCCCACCAACCTAGTAAATTTATCCTGTAGGTGTTCAAGGAACTCGGGGACGTTGGTGGGATCTTGTCTTGAAGAAAGTCGGTAGGTAGCAATTCGGCTTCGGAATGATGTTTTAATTAGTTCTACACCCTCCTCCTGCACTGCACAGCAGTTCTCCCGATGGCTTAAGGTCCTTATATGGTTGGACCAACGGGAGACAGCTACATCTAGCTTGCAATCGCTGCAATGCTGCTGCGCTGATGTTGATGGTTCTGAAATAAATTAAAATTCACTTATAATACTTTTTATACAATTATTACCGCACTGTAATGGCAACATCGTTTTAATTTTTTCCTGTTGACTGATGCTGTTCATATATGGCCAAACATAGGTTATAGCAAATAATTTATACAAGCTGTCAATGCCTTATTATCGTTTTTTAAATTATGCTGCAATATATTCTAATCTTAAACAGTATGATGCAATACCTAATCTTACACAATATGATGCAATAACTTACCATCGGTCGAAACGAGTCTAGCCTTCTTAGCCATGGCTACTTGCTGAGACGTAGCTTGCCTTTTGGGAGCTCTATGTTTCTCCTGTTGGTGTTGTTGGAGAGCTCTTCTTGACGCAAAGCTGTCTTTGCAAGTTTGACAGACTTGAACAGTAAGTCTGCAATCCCCATGACGTTTGAGATCAGTCTTTCTGGCGAAGGAGCGGGAACAAAATTTGCATACGAACATTTTCTGTAAAAGATAATTTTTGCAATATTTAAATAACTTTAATGATTTACATTAGCATCCCACTGTACATCTAAATAACTCATATAACCTCTAATATTCACTTTAAAACTATTTTTCTTTAAATTATCAACGGTCAAACATATAGTTTAGCATAGTTAATAAAAATAATTTTTTAAATAGACATCTTAACCTCCCTGATTTACTCTGATTTAATTAGCACTTTATTTTTTTTGTTTCAAATTAAATAAAAATTAACTCAAATAATGTTTTATACTGTATAATGGTCACTTTAAAAATAGTATAAATATCAGTTAAAGCCTTTTTTAATCAATTATTACCATACAAATATGTATTCAAGCATAGTTAATAAAAAAATAATTTATAAAAAATATAAGCAATTATACCTAACAAATTTTACATTTATCTCTGATTTATTTAACGCTTGATTTTTTTGTTTCAAATTAAATAAAAATTAAAACACACAATTATAGAGAATATGGGTACTTACGATTTTATCACTTTAGGTGGACTGTTTTCAACGGCTGTCAAATAATAACTGAATAAACTTCTATTCTGCCACTGTTTTTATATCTTTTTCCGAAACTGCGATAGTTGCTTTCGCTTCTAGAAATATCATTAGATATTTTTTCCTTGACCTAAATTGTAGTCGTTAGATGCGGCTATAATTAATGTTTCAAGCGAGAGTTGTTTGTCATGCACTTATCTGTTGTACGGCTATAATTAATGTTCCAAGCGAGAGTTGTTTGCCATGCACTTATCTATTGTATGCAGTCGCTTTCAGTTTTCTTGCGATGTATAATTAAATAGGAGAATAGGAAATAATTTGCAGTATACAGAGTAGATAAAAAGTATTACTCGAACATCGCGTTTTAGGGGTATTTTTCTATAGCTAATCGTTCTAAGGATCTTGGGTTTTTCTAACGAGTTAAAGACACATCTGATGATATATCTAATGAGCTGTAGGCGAGTGATTTTTTTCTAGCTTTGACATATTTAGCCGATTATGTAATAATCTGAGATAATAATTATTCTATTAACTTGTTAATATAGATGAGCGGTGTCTATGAATAATGATAAGGACTTGATGGTTTTATACATCTAGTTTCGTTATTACTTGGGATTTTTGAAATATTTCTTCACTAGTCGATAGGTATACTTATCTTATACCTGCTTATCAAATTTCTCCTTTCCACCTTTATGCATTAGAGCCCTAATCGCAAAATACTATATCTTCCGAACCAGTTGACCGATCGTGTTCGGGTTTTCTCTAAACGACTTATTACGTCACCCTGAATACATTCCACGTGTTAGATTTTAATTTTAGCATTTGACAAGTGACAGGTGTCATTGACATATCTTAATTGACAGGTGACAGCCGCCATCTTTTCCTAAACATAATATGACGTCATCCTTAACACGGAGCCTATAATGAATACTATTGCCCAAGTAGCTAACGCCCCAAATACTTTTGCCCAAGTAGCTAACGCCCAAGTAGCTAAGGCCAAAGTAGCTAACGCTCAAGTAGCTAATGCCTAAATAGCTCACGCCCAAGAGTGTGGCATGACAGATGACGTATGACATATGACACGCGCCTGCGCACTGCCTGGGCATGCGCAGAAGGGTGTGCGTAAATTGATGGTGAACATATCATCCCCCTCTACTTACAGGGTGTTACATTTAAAAAAATATACTTATGGTCACCTATTGAAGTCCCCAAATTAACTGTATTTTCAAACCACCCTGTATATCGCAACTAAGATTTCGGCATAGGGTTAAAAGCCCCCTGGTAATATTTACCCAGTCACCAATTTTCGGGGCTCTAATATTTCAGAGTTCAAAAATATCAACATTTTTTTAAGTTAACGTTTTTCGTCAAAAAAATGCAATTTAATTATTATCTTAGAAACGGTAAGAGATAAGTATAGAACAACATTAAATAAAGTTGTTAAGAAAGTAATAGAGGGTTCAAAAATTTAATAAAATACAGGGTGTTCCATTTAAAATAACGAAGTTGCTACTAATTTTAGGTAGACGTGGCAACACTGCATCATTAAAAATATTTTAGGTAAATAGAGCATGTCCGTTTATATAAACAACCAAATTTTCAAAACGATTCGTTAACTGGTTCGTCATATACTTCTAACGTACCATCCACCGTGAATCACCCTGTATAAATAACACAAAATTTTAATTAAAATATTTTTTTCCGTCATGTTTTTATTTTGTTTCTTTATTGAACACAACAAGTCTTTTTTAATACCTTAAAAATATGATAGTTGTGCCTCTAAGCTTCAATATGGATCGGAGAACGATATCTGACCTTAAATTTTTTACACAAGATCCTTCATAACAAAGTTGATTGCCCCGAAATTCTAAATCAGATTTCGTACTCACGTAAAATGCGGACACATTTTTTTGGGTTTATCTTGTATGTGTCCCAAAGAGATCAATAAATAAAGTATCAACTTGGGATATCATACAATCCACTGTGGGTTTACCGGGGCGCACCTAATAAGGCTGCAACCCCCCCCCTCCTCCCCATTCTGGCCAAACAAATTACCGCACACGATATTGAAATAGAAGTTTTGATGGGAAAAGAGTGACATTTGTCTTGTCACTTTTTCTTTAGAACGCCTCCAGTGGTGGCGTGGTCAAGCCACATATTAAAAAACCGAATTCCCTCGTTTATTATAGTGATGCGACATTGAAACATCTTTTTCCCTCGAATATTGTCATATCAGGATTTACAGGTTTACATATAATGCGTCAATTCCAGAATATAAGAGAGTGACGACGAGTTGTAATCAGTACCGGTGAGTATATTCCTGTAACGGCACGGAGTTGGTTAAGTGCAGATAACTTTAGTTATAGGTTCCAGAGTTAAATAATCCTAGATCACTCAGTAAAAGTAAATAGAAGTATGACTTTACAAACCCTGTGCGTTGTCGTTTTTGACACCATAATGGCATTATGTAGGGTAAAATAAAACATGCAAATAACCTGCTTTTCGCTTTAAAATTTGTGGTTCTGATCTTAGAATATTGGATGGAGAGGAAAATAGAATTAATAACATGAAAAACACTGTTTTTGAGACACTTTTCGATACTTAATCTGTGCAATCATAACACCGGCATTATAAAAACAGACTGACACATTTCCTATAAGTTCCTTATATTTTATTGATGTTTTCGCTATTAACTTTTTTCCTACGATATTGGCACAGAACTTTATATTTACTAAAAAGCTTCTCAGTTATATTGACCTTTTTTGCCTTGGCCCATTCGAGGTTGAATTCCTGAAGCCTAAAAGACGCGCGTGTAATAATTTATTTGCTTTTTCATCCCATCTAAATGTGTGCTTATAAACAATAAAGTAGAAAGCCTTGTTATTAGTTCAACCTAATTTAAAGTGGGAAGAAATCAACTTATAGAGGAGAATAAATGGTAATGAGAATGTAGACGAAATCGCGAAAATTCGGTATTCTCCAAATATCTTCGAAAGGATTCGGAGTTTTTTAAACTTGGAAACACGATGTTGCAGAATTTAGTAGGGCGCAACTTTTTAACAATTTCTTTATCGTATATGGTTAACGAGATCCCTGTAAAGGGCATATCTGGGACACCTTGTACAGGGTGGCCCATTTGTCTGACAAAGTAATATACTGTCTCTACTATTAAAGATATCAAAAAATAGTTTTTATAAAAATAGTTTTTATAAAAGTTGTGAGGTATAAAAAAATATATGTTCTAAAATTATTTTTAAACATACAGGATGGTCCAAAAAAGTAGGACAATAAAAAGATACATTTTTTCAAATGGAACACCCTATATATTTTAGCATTTTTTGTTTCCTTACAAAATTATCCATATGACGCCATATTTAGTTTTTTAATTTTTTGTAACGTTGCCAAACAGAATGCAAAATTCTTAAAATTTTGGAAAAAACATGATAGTAAAAAATTACCTGTATTTCCCAATAAGAGTGTCAAAAATCAAAAATTTCTTGTAAGCTTTTAAGTTTAGGGATAGAAAAACTGTCTTAAATCTTTAAGTACCGAAAATTTTGTACAGGGTGTTTTCTGTTGACCTTTAAATGTACATAATTTTAAAATACAATAACTCTGTTTTTTCAAATGAAACACCCTATATTTATTAGGCTCATCTGATAGATATTGTAAGTATCTTTTATTATTATTAAGTCATACCTATACCTAAATTTACTAGTTTTGGCAATATTTCGATTTTTATTTAAATTTTGGTGAAAAAAAATATAGTTTTTATTTTTCTAGTAAGCCATGACAAGCAAAGTAAAAACAGATGTAATTGAATATAATGTCATATTTATAATTATTATATTTATATTTATAGTGTTTGTGAACTTATTTTCAATATAAAGTTGCGTAATAAAAATGAAATTTTATTAATTTAAATAAATACGTAACTAACTATGGTTGTCAATTTATTTTAATATGACATTATATTCAATTACATTTGATTTCATTTTGCTGGTTATGGCTTACTAGAAAAATAAAAACTATAGTTTTTTTCACCAAAATTTAAATAAACATCCAAATATTGCCAAAACTAGTAAATTTAGGTAGAGGTATGACTTAACAATAATAAAAGATACTTACAATATCTATCAGACGAGCCTAATAAATATAGGGTGTTTCATTTAAAAAAACAGAGTTATTGTATTTTAAAATTTTGTATATTTGGATGTCAACAGAAAACACCCCGTACAAAATTTTCGGTACTTAAAGATTTAAGATAGTTTTTCTATCCCTAAACTGAAAAGCTTACAAGAAAATTTTGATTTTCGACACTTTTATTGAGAAATACAGGTAATTTTTTACTATCATGTTTTTTCCAAAATTTTAAGAATTTTACATTTTGTTTGGCAACGCTGCAAAAAATTAAAAAACTAAATATGGCGTCATATGGATAATTTTGTAAGGAAACAAAAAATGCTAAACTATATAGAGTGTTCCATTTAAATAAATGTATATTTTTATTGTCCTACTTTTTTGGACCATCCTGTATGTTTATAAATAATTTTAGAACATACATTTTTTTATACCTCACAACTTTTGCAAAAACTTTTTTTTGATATCTTTAATAGCAGAGACGGTATATTACTTTGTCAGACAAATGGGCCACCTTGTATAATAATATTTATAACCCAGAAAAAATCGCCAGCTGAGAATAACATTTTAGTCTATGCATATTACTAAATTAGTTATGATTTTTTGACTATTGTATTGTTCTAGTTGTAAGCTGATTTAAAATACATTTAAATTATAAATTTTTACAAATAAATGACAAACTTGTTTTATTATTAATTTAAACGATTTAGAAAACCTATTCCCTTGACAAATACTGGCGAATCTTGGACATGTTGCACATTAAAAAAAGTCAGGTTAGCATATGAATTTACGTCGATACATTTTTGTTCGATATTATATTTTTATAAAATAAAAGCTACCGAAGAAGTCATGATAAATAAAGCACTTTACCTATTTGACATGACGAATTCAATAACAAATGAAAGTCAAACATCGGCCTACGATATCATATAGCAAAATGAGAAACAAAGAGAAGTTTAATAAAGAATAACGATAACTTCAAGAAAAATTGATGAGCTGAAAAATCTGTGTGATCCTATAGATAGAATATAATACTATGCGTAAAAATTTCCCTTTTAAGAAAACGCAGCAACATTTCACTGTACTTTGGACTTTGATTTCTAACGAATTCGAGAATTTCTCAATAGTTAACATAATTTTTCTAAAAATTAGATTGCTCTGGGGAGTCCTTATAAAGTACTGACCAATCACAGTTTATTATATCTACTGAGGCTCCGCCTTAATTGCCCACCCTAGTGCCCACCCAAAATTGAGAAAATCGGTTGTGTAATTGAATTTCCGCGGGGGAAGGGATATTTGACTATAAAATTAAAATGCAAGGAGTGGTATTATAGAATGTAATATGAGATGCGTCAGCTTGGAGAAGCGGGGAGTTTTTTTACTCCGCTTATGGCGTTATAAAGCGTAGGGGAGGCGGCGACCTATTTTTTTTAGAAGTGATTTTTGATTTGGGAATATAAATCCATAAGGTCAACCGTGAACTAAACTAAAAAACGGCCAAGTGGAATGTGCTTCGATCTGTATTGGGGAGTTTTCGCATGACGCACTTTGGAATATTTGCCTTTTTTGAAGGATAATAATTTTTCAATGGAGGAAGTTTGTTGGGAGGGGTCAAATAAAACAAAGAAACCAATTAGTTTCAACGTCGACGTTTCGACGTTTATAACGTCATCCTCAGGGCACGAAAAAGACAGGCCCTGGTCAATGTTTTATTAAGGAAAATACAGATGAGCATTTTTTACTTTTTAAAGGGGGTCTCTTGATACTGTTGTTAAATTGTCCAGTTGACGACTAAAAATGCGATTTACTAGAGATACCCGCATACCTTGTCTGATAATTTTTATTTGTTTTGAAAAATAAATTAATTAGGTGGGTCAAATTTATAGGTATGGGTCATTGACTAAATTACCGTTTAGACAAGCAGCGCCTGCTTCCAATTTTGTTTTTAATTGTTTCTAAAAAAGGTTTTTAATACTCTAGGAACATTTTTATTATCGGGATAAGATTTCAATAGGCTCTATACCGTATAAAAGAAACCTCCTAGGGATAACTAGAGACCGGATCTTAATATTACATTACACACTGCAAAAAATTAGTGTAAAATTACATTTTTTTCCAGTAACATATTTGTTAAATTTCCCAAATAAACCGTGTGTTTTTATTTTTAAATAATATATTTGGGATTTTTCAGATGTAACTAAAAATTCATAATATATCACTAAAATTTATCAAGTAAAACAAAATTATACTTTAAAATTCGCGTAAAAATACCAAAATAAATAATGTACCTAAGAATTAAAAAATTTTAAAGTATATATTCTGTAAATGCGTCGAAGCCGGTTGATGTCAAAATATGGTTGACAAAGTTGCATAAAATTTTACTGAAAATAAGACAATTACAATTTAAAAATCATTTTATTATAACTGAATAAAATTTTACGGTATATATACCATATAATATTCGGTAAATCTATTGTAAAGCCCTAACACGTTTGACAAAATCGCATTATATATTACTGAAAAGGTTCTATTCCCTCCCACCAACTGCCGATGCGACGCTACGATCTTCGGCATCGGCATTTATGTTTCTACGTTATCCAGGATAAGACAGGCTTTTATCTCCGTTTATCTCCGCTGCCAAATTTTCAAAATGAACTATTATTTAGTTCTGCATAAACGTCTAACGTTCCATCCATCCTGAATTACCCTGTATAAAGTAAGTATATAGATAATAATAATAATATGCAGACTTAATAAAATTTACAATAAATTGCATATCAAAAAATCTTTGTGGTTAGATAGTTATTAAGTCTGCATAAGAGTCCGGAGGACTTATTAACTAATATTATGAAAATTATACAGGGTCCTGCAATAGTGCGTCAGGCTTCCATAGCTGCTATACGAATTAAGTTAGGAATTTTATTCATATGCAGACACTGTATTATAGGGTGTATTCCAGGAAAATATTTTTCCATATACAGGGTGTCCCAAAAAAGTGTGACAACAAAATTTTTTATTTTTTTAAATGGAACACCCAGTATTTTTATGCATATTTAGGTTCATATTACTGTCCTTTATAATATTCCAAAATTTTATTTAATTTGCTCTGGTAGTTTAAGAGTAATAAATTAAAAACTGAAAAAAAAAAGTTTTGCAGTCCTAGAAAAAAAATCAATAAAACAATCTAATAACGTTTTTTAAACCATAGCATTAAGTGAGATTTATGACCAGGGGTCTAGAAATACTATAAATCTAGTAGTGTTTATTTATGTTATACAGGGTGTTCATAATAAGATTTCAAAAACGACACATTTTAAAATATTTTTTCTCGAGTTTTTTAAATGGAACACCCTGTATATTATTTGGCTATTTGATGTAGAATTCTAAAGCCATTTTTTTTTGTAATACAAGCATGTAAGTTATTTCCAGCCGTTTCCGAAATAATTGCAAATTTCATAAATTATGTTGTTTAAATGGATTATTTATTATTAAAATTAAGCATAGGCGACTAGGATAATCATTGTAAACTACAGTAAATGTTCAAAATGCTTTCCATTTTGATCTGTACACACATCAATACGTTCTTGAAAAGATCTGTTCACATTCCGTAACATCTCAGGTGAAATACTAGCAAACGCGTCGCTTATTCTTTGCTGCATATTAATTGCAGTTGTTGGAGCATCTTCATAAACAATTTGCTTTACGTGTCCCCATAAAAAAAAGTCAAGTTTTGTTAGATCCGGCGATCTAGCTGGCCAGACGGTAGGTCCGTTTCTACCAATCCACTGGTTGCGAAAAGTATCATCTAAATGAATTCTTACATCAAGTGCAAAATGTGCCGGAGCACCATCCTGCTGAAACCACATCCTATTCCTAGTATATTGAGGAACGTCTGCCAATAAACCTGGTAAATCATTTTGTAGGAAGTTTAAATACATGGGCCCATTAAGATGACCTTCAAAGAAATGCGGACCTATCAAAATATCACCAATGATTCCACCCCACACATTTAATGACCACCGGTGCTGTCGATCAACTTGTCTCATAAATTGCGGATTTTCTGTGGCGTAATAATGAAAGTTATGCCTATTTACACAACCGGTGTTATGAAAGGTTGCTTCGTCGGTAAATAAAACATAGTTAAAAAACATAGGATCCTCTTGTATTTTAATTTTTGCCCAGGCACAAAATTGTGATCGATTTTGAAAATCTCTATCACTAAGCGCTTGATGTAATTGAATGTGATAGTCATGGAATCGATGCTTTTTTAAAATCCGTTGTACAGATCGTTCACTTATACCTGTGGCTTTGCTGATTTTATCTTGGCTTACATGTGGATCTTCTGTTACCGTTAATAACACCGCAAATTCATTTTCCTCGTTGGTAGCAGTCTTTGTTCTTTCTTCTTTTGTGTACACAACATTTCCCGTTTCAACAAATCTTAATAATAATCTTTTGAAACTTTTTTCTTCCGGATGTCTTCTTTCTGGATAACGTGATGCATAAATTCTACTTGCTAAAAAACAATTTTTTTCGCTCTCACCAAGTACAAAGATCATATCAACTAACTCATCTTTAATAAAGTTCATTTTAATATCTTATAACTTATTCGCCCTCAAAAACAAGTTTTGAAAATTGACTTAAGAACTTGTCAAACTATAATAAATAAATGATTGTTTATTTTATTTCAAAGCCTACCGTGGTTTTTAGGCATAACCCTTACTATAGGGAACCATTTTGCTAGTATTTCACCAGAGATGTTACGGAATGTGAACAGATCTTTTCAAGAACGTATTGATGTGTGTACAGATCAAAATGGAAGGCATTTTGAACATTTACTGTAGTTTACAATGATTATCCTAGTCGCCTATGCTTAATTTTAATAATAAATAATCCATTTAAACAACATAATTTATGAAATTTGCAATTATTTCGGAAACGGCTGGAAATAACTTACATGCTTGTATTACAAAAAAAAATGGCTTTAGAATTCTACATCAAATAGCCAAATATTATACAGGGTGTTCCATTTAAAAAACTCGAGAAAAAATATTTTAAAATGTGTCGTTTTTGAAATCTTATTATGAACACCCTGTATAACATAAATAAACACTACTAGATTTATAGTATTTCTAGACCCCTGGTCATAAATCTCACTTAATGCTATGGTTTAAAAAACGTTATTAGATTGTTTTATTGATTTTTTTTCTAGGACTGCAAAACTTTTTTTTTTCAGTTTTTAATTTATTACTCTTAAACTACCAGAGCAAATTAAATAAAATTTTGGAATATTATAAAGGACAGTAATATGAACCTAAATATGCATAAAAATACTGGGTGTTCCATTTAAAAAAATAAAAAATTTTGTTGTCACACTTTTTTGGGACACCCTGTATATGGAAAAATATTTTCCTGGAATACACCCTATAATACAGTGTAAGTCTGCATATGAATAAAATTCCTAACTTAATTCGTATAGCAGCTATGGAAGCCTGACGCACTATTGCAGGACCCTGTATATTAGTGAATATCTATAGTTCTATAGTTAAGTTTAAGCACGTTTTCCTGTAATGGTTTATTCAGTTACATGTTTAACTTATGATTTATATGGTTGTTAGTAATATCCATCTTAGTGTATTACATAATGTATCTATGTATATATATTGTATAGTATTTATTTAAATAAATACCTTAAGTTTGATCAAACATCTGATATGTTCGTCATATGTGTGACCAACTTAAGATTCGTTACGAATTTTGTTTTTATAGTTACACCTTATAGGCTATAATAGACCCCCACTTTTTACAGTTAAATTGACCGTATAATTATTAATTTTGTTTGAATAATTTTTAAAGTATGCATAATTTTTAAAGTAAACTGTAAGCGTAATAAAGTAATCACAGTTTACAAAGAAAAAATACATTTAACTTGTGTTTATAGCTTTGGATAGCGGGGTTAAATTTTTTTCACAAAATTGATAAACTACTGTAAATTTACATTGTTTGTTACTTAATAGTATGGAATAATATTAAGTAATACATTCAATAAAAAATCAAGTTTATATTAAGTAATTCCCATAAGAAACCTAATTAAAATTCATGGTTATATTATTTTAATTTAAATAATTAATTATGAAGAATTCCTTAATTTTTAAGGGAAAAATAAGAATTACGGTATATATTTTGTAAAAGTTTACGCAGTTTCTCTATGAAATTTACTTCATATGTAACTCAAGAATGTCAACAATTTTATAATATTTTACGTCGGATATAACTTAAAAATATTTTATTTTTATTAAGTAATTTTACGGAATATTAAACTGAATAACGTCAACAAATTTTTTATGTGATTTTACGGAACATTACGTTGGCCTCTGTGTGACCAACGTAATGTTACTGAAAATTACATAATTATTTTTTGTAGTGCAGGGACGGAATCTGTATTCCTCCGCCTAGTTCAGGATGTTAGTGCTGAATATGATAAATTCGATTATAGTGAAAGAGCCAATTCCAAAATTTAATTTTATTCATCTTTTCAAACTTACTGAATATTTTATATTTAGCAAATAGTTATATGTATAATTTAAGCCCAAAAATCTCTGAACCCTTAAACCGAAAAATAATCGGTGAAAGTGTTTGATGCAAAAAGTTGATTTGTAGCAGGATTCCGTTATTTTTTGCAACAAAGAGAATTATAGTGTAAGTTGCCAAACCTCCCTATTTTAAGCTAATAATAAACACGTTATTTTCTACCTTTTTAATCTTTTTTTGAATAATAGCTTTGAAAAAATGCCAAACTTTGAAAATAGCAAATAGTCCGCTTTGTTTGCGTTTGATTGTTATTTTTGTAGCATTAAAAAATAATTAAAGAAGAACAAATATTATTATGATTTTTTTTTTGTGAAACCCAGGACTCAAGAGGTAGTAATTGTCTCCTTGTCCGTCCCCCTAGTGAAGCAATTGATGGTATTGCAACACATTTATTTGTTTCTAAAACTAAATTTTAGGTTATTTTCAATAATTTTCTTAATTTTTTTTACTCAAATTATTTTCTATATTTTTTACTTGGTTGGTTGACACAATTCTGGATCCTCTTTATATTAATTAATCAGAATATACTTTGGTATTTCTAAGTAAACCTAGACATTCAACCTAAATGGACTAAAGCGAGGCTCAAAGCCTCAACGTCAATGTTGAGAAGTGAAGTGACTTCAGACGAATATATGCGCTCGGTAAATAAATATTACTGGCAACGTCTGACGTTACTCATTACACACGTCGACGATGTCCAAAATTATGAGCGCTAAAACTTTTATATTGGATCGTTTCTCTTGCTTTAGTTTCTCTATGGTATTTGTAATAATTATTTTGAGGCTCTTAACAGCAAAATAATTTTAAAATAAATTATTTGAGTTGGTTCAGCTACAAATTGAGTGAAAATGATTATTGATTAATTTAAGCCGGATTACGAAAAGTAAATATTTTATATTTAGAAAACAAAGGGTTATGCAAAAAATACACAGGTTGACCTTTTAAAGAAAACAAAATTAATTAAACCTGTCTTAGCATTGTAGCTTGACTCTAGCACATTTTTTAGGGGATTTTCTGACAAAAACAGTTAAATATTACTTCTTCTATATTTTAGATTTTTCTTAAAATAAAATTATTAAGTTTTTTTTATAAACAATTGTTTATTTTTAAACACCCTTTTATTTTCTGCCGCTTTTAGAAATTCTTGATAATTTTAATGCTGTTTATTATTGTAAGTAAAATAATTCGTTTTCTATTAAAAGGTCCGTTTTGAAAATAATTATCTTTTTATTTGAAAATATTAACTAAATCCAGTGTAAAATGTATCCGTTAAAGATTTTTAAAAAGCCTACCGCTTTCAAATTACATTTGACAATAAGAAATCACAGGTTGACAAGTCCAATCAATGCTGGTGTTCGCAGCATCACCTGTTGAATTTCAATGAAAAACCAATCGCAATAAGTTAAGATCGGGTTGTCCAAAACTGTTCAAACTCCGCATGTGCACTCACCACACAGAGACCCTAAAAAGTCTCCCTAAAACCCCACTCTAAAGTCAACAGGGGAGCAAATACTTCGAGTCTGAGCATCATGGGATTTCCTCTGTTTCCAACCACAATGGTGGTAATTATGACAAGAGCTTGGCGGGAGCTATGTAACAAACCTCTGATGGTGTAAGTTTATGTTATCGACGCGTTACGCGATGATGTAATGGTGGATATTTTAAGGCAATACATAACAATTTATAAAATAATATATTATTTTCTATAACATTAAAACTGGTACGAACCAAAACAAAATCGAAAAAATTTAAATTTATAATTTTATGCTAGTTCTATTTTGTGTGGTAGAAAATGGCTTTTGCCTACAATATATGGGTATATTCCAAATATAAAACCTTTAATAAATATATAAAAGTTTTTTTTGTGTAAAAGTGCTTAATACCCTAATTTCGCCAAATGCCGCAAAAATATAATTATCTCATAAAAGTCAAATTAAAATGTCACGAATATAAAGAAACAGTTGGAATATTTATAAACAAGGTAAACACGGTGCTAATAATGCTGCAAAAAGTTATGTTTTATGAATTTATGATTTGTCTAAAGATCCTTGGCCTATGACTATATGAATGAACAAACCAGTGAAATAAACAAGTGTAAGTTCATGTTTTATTAAATTATAAAATCCCCAGCACTGTGAATGCAAAAATAATAGATTTAAAGCAAATAGATTATGGGATAATTAGATAAAGAAAAACAGATGAAAACTACATGACATAATTATTCCTCAATGTAAGTTCGCAGTATGCTTCATTACAATTTTGTACTGCGAACATATCGACGTGATTTTACGCAAAGAATAAAATGTAGCACAATTCTAAATTTACTGTTTGTGTTACTGTTCTACAGTCTTTATGGTAAATGATTATTTGTGCGTCATAAGTCATAACTTATAATACTTATATTATATATGTCGTAGGCTAATTACAAATTCAGTCGTTTTATAAAACGCCTAGTCGTTTATAAATGACTAGGCATATTGTAATATGAAAAATAAATACTGAATTTTTACAATTCGACTGAACTTTTTAGGCATTTTATAAAACGCCGAATTGCTCTCAGGCTCATTGTAAACGGTTCTTCAATCTCGTTTGTTTGAAGATATGATGATTATAACTAGTCGTTTTGTAAAAGACTGGAAAGTACTTAGGCATTTTATAAAACAACGATTTATATTGTTATTGGTATGGTATGGTATTGGTGACACGAAGGTTTAGTTTTATTATCGTTCCTATTGCTAGGGCCACAAAGTTATCGTATTTATACAGTAGTAAAAAAATATTATTACCTATAAGTATAATATTTTTGGCTTTTGAGGTTATGTCTTTTTTATTACTTACAGATGTAAAATGTTTCAAGCTCTTTATAATACAACTCTTTATCAATAAACGCATCACTTTCTGAGTCTTCTAACATTTTGAAAAGAAAGTTTCTAAAGTAAAAACATTGGAAAAATACTGTTACCTCGTCGATTGTTTACAAACTGTAAAACCACAATATAAAGAAGTTAAACTAATAATTCGCCTAACTCGATAGCAGTCTTATTATATTACGCCTAAATATGTCTGGTTTTATTCCAGGCGCATTGTAAAAATAATCTCCCACACCTTCATTTTACAATAAGCCTGAGTGCAATTCGGAGTTTTATGAAACGCCTAAAAAGTTCAGTCGAATTGTAAAAATTCAGTATTTATTTTTCATATTACAATATGCCTAGTCATTTATAAAACGACTAGGCGTTTTATAAAACGACTGAATTTGTAATTAGCCTACGACATATACACATTATTAAAATAGTAGAAATATGGTCAAAATCAAGTCTAATTTCATAAATTAATAGATGTGCCTAATGTCCCGATGTACGGATTCCTAAAAGTTGTTTAAAGTTTTGAATCAATAATTTAAGTCTAGTACAAAACCAATGTTATCCATACATTTAATAGATCATTCAAAATCACTTTGCTTAATATTTTACTTTATAAAAAGCTCATTTAAACTTTCTTAATGTACAACTGCAATGATAAAAAATAAAATGTTTACTTACTTATGATTTAACTTCCTTCTGCCAATAAGAACGTACACAAGTATACAAAAAAGACAGTAAACAAATTACACCAAATATTGTCACATCCATTGTCCACACGGCCATGGTCAATTATTGCCTTAAAAACACGAAAAAATGGACACGAAACCGCAAAAGCACCCTAACATGAAGAAAATAATAGTTGTTATAGTTTGCCACATTAAATGACTAGCTTTGTATTCATGAAAAATGACTAAAGCATTAAAATGTGCGTATAATAATTTATGGTAAACCTAAGCAATATTATTAAAATTAAACTTAAAACAAATGGAATATTACTTTTTTTTTAGAGTTGCCCTGTATATAACAAACTCAAATTATACCCAGATTTCAAATACAGTGAAACCTCTCTTCGGCGAACATCTGCGGGACTGTCTAAATGTGGCCGCCTAATATAGGTGTCCGCCCATGGGAAATTTGTTATTAGGTAATATGTAAATGCAAAATTATTACTACATGTATGTACAAATAAACATTTATTAAACATAAGAAAAATACACTAGTTTTAGTTAGGATATATATAAAAAAACGCGACTTTTTCTGCCATTGTTTACGATTTTTACCTTTAGCACTGCCAAGCATACGCGATTGGTTGCCGGCCTGTCTTCAGAGAGTTCCCAAATACTTTTAAAAATTTGTTGTCCGTTTAAAGGACAGTTTTCACACTCTTTGTATAAAAACAGCCTGTCCGCGTCCGCCTAAAAGAGAGTCCGCGCCCAAGAGAGGTAGATTTTCATGGAATTTCATATACCTAGTTCCGGACTATGAAAAAATGTCCCCTTATTTATTTATTTATTTATTGCCATTTACAAAGTAAATAGTGACATTGTCAAAGTAAGAAACGAAAAGTTATTTTAAGTTTCATGTGATAATATCATGGTATTCTCGAATATCATCAAAAATTTTGTCAAGAAGGTAGCACTTTACTTTGTTCTTGAACTTTCCGAATTGAGTAATGCTTCTAACAGTTTCCGGGAACGCATTATATAGAGAGCTGCAGACACAATATGGACTTTTTTGATAAGAGGATATTTTGTAGCCAGAAATGTAAATTTTATCCGAGTTTCTAGTATCATGATTACATTACTGCACTAAGAATCAAAATACTAGGCAGCGTAAGAATTTTATATCGCCGAAATGTTTCCTTGCAAGATTCAAGTGGGCTTAAAGAGTAAATTTTACGAATAATTCTTTTTTGCAAAATGAATAATCTTTGTAGTTCTGTTGATTGGCCCCAGTAAAGTATTAGATAACTTAGGTGACTATAGGCTAATGCATAGTAAATATTAAGTAATTATTTGCTATCCATACAATTTTTTAAGTTGACTACAGCAAAATATGCCGAGTTAAGTTTACTAGCAACAAAATCAACATGAGCTATTCACTTTAATTGTGAGTCTACATGAAGGGCAAGAAATTTGCATTGCTCAACTCTCTGAATGGGATTCTCGTTTAGTTTTAAATTTAAATCAGGAACCTGCCTCCTTTTATAAAAAACCATATAGTGTGTTTTGTTTACCTTGATAATTAAGTGATGTAATTTTTCTTGCACCATAATGAAAATCTAATCAAAATATGCTTCGCGATTGCAATCAGTTGATCCTATGTTCCAGCAGATATAATCACAGTTGCGTCATCCGCATGTAAAATTAGTTTGGCAGGCATACCTTTCGATATGAGCTATTTTCAAGATCATTTATGAAAAGTACAATGAGCAAAGGCGATATTACGCCCCCTTGGGGTACACCATAATTAACAATAAATTGATCAGAATAGGAATTTTGAACTTTGACTCTTATTCGGCGATAGGAAAGAAAATAATTTAGCCACCGAGCAACATTGCCATGTACACCCAACGCATGCAGTTTTCTAAGCAAAAAGGCAGCATCAACACAGTCGAAAGCTCGAGTTAAATCAAAGAAAAGAGCTTAATAGAGATTTCCGCTTATCAGAGGTATACGTTATGAGAGGTTCCAGTGCACTTACAAAAGGTCATCATTCCCCGTCAAGTATTTTAAGCTTTTAAACCAACAGACAGACCGACGAAAGTGGAAATAGGAGTTTATACAATAAGAGTGGATATGATCCAATACGCACGAGAAAGCAAATTGAGCACGACGTCGCAAGCAAAGTGCTCGAACTTCCGAGCGAACTATGGACAATTCACTCGAGTTGTACAGTATATTTTTTCTACGAGTCAACTTTCAAACTTCATACTAAATTTTTTTAAAAAATTATTCAATTCAGGTACACAGGTATACTTGTCATTTTAGTTGGCCGTGAATTTGTGAGAAAGAAAATGAAAAACAATTATTAAAGAAAATTAGTAAGTTCATGGACCAAATTACACTCTAACATATTTATCGATTTGAGTCATTTTTTATATGTACACAAAAGCACTTTAAATATACCTATATTTCTCACATTCGGTATTTTGCAGAAGAACAGACAAAAAGCGATATATTAATTTATTTTTCTCAACCATAGCTGGTTTGATTAAATTGTTCTGCTGAAATGCACAGAAAAAAAAGAGTTAGCCCGGGTGTTTTTTTAAAATTTATTATTGGTTTTCTGTTTGCGTAGATTATAACTCCGAAAGTACAGCAAAATAGCTGTAAAATTGGTTTTAAACAGTTAAAAACGGCTTTTGTGCATTAATAGAAACTATTAACGTTCCCTACAGTAGAGATTTTCAAAATAATCGCCAATCTAAATTTACAGTTACTAGCAACATCGTAAACGTAGAAAAAGAAGTGACAATACTGTAGAAATAACAAACCATTAGTAAAAAATGTAATTAATTTTTTTCTAGAAAACTTATAATTTCGTCTGTTCTATCTGGTTTTATGTTCTTATCTTTCATTTTTCACCGTTTGAGAAACATTTTTTACCAGTTATTTTTCTATATCTGTTGCGTATAATAAAAGATTGGAGCCCCGTCAGTGCAAATAACCAACAAATGCAAGTTCATTTTGTATATATATTTTATGCATTAAATCCACGGGATATTTTTAAAATAAGAAAGTGCATCTGTGCAGTTCGGTCAAAAAATATCGATAGTTCGGGAAAATATATTTTGGTATTAATTTTCGTATTACACCTTCAATTTTCTCACCATTTCGTGCACTCTTTAGGAAAAAATTGTGTATTCATAGACTCTGGGATAAATGTTTTGATCTAAATTAAAAACGCATGATAAATTTGCATGATTTTTTTAAACCATTCAGCTTTATTTCAGTTAACAAAGAGTTTTAAAATGGCAAATAATTGATTTGAGGTAAATATTTCTATTAAACCATAATGATACACACTTCATTATGTGGCCTTGAGTAAAATATATTATAAATTTAAATATCACGCAAGTGATAATAAGAACATATTATATACGTATCTACATTTTAGCAATGTATAATGCGTATTTTTGTTAGCGTCGGTTCTGATATTACAATTATCAGATACGTATGTACCTATAATACCACATATATTACCATTATATACACTATATTGCTAATACCATAATTCAATGATGACACCACTGTAGGCAGATGATCAGGGTCCGTTGAGTTTGCGCAGCTCGGAAGTTTGCCTCTTGATGTAAACATTTGACAGGGCCGCCTTTCAAAATATTTTTACAAGCTATTATTTAAATTCGCCCGTTTAGTTCGGGTGTGTACAGTCTACGGTCAAATAAAACTAAGTAACAAATATTTTACATACCTGAATTACCTTATTCCTGGTATTGAACCGCGATTCGTGCAAATAAGGACCATGCACTTTTTTCTACCCATCTTGAGACACAAGTCGCTAACAATAACAAAATGTCTGGTAAAGTTTTATTCCTAAATTCGCACCCAAAACTTAAAAATAATATCCACAATCACACACGGAACATCTGAACGAATACTTACAACATAAAAAAAGATGGAAACGACTAACAACTTACACACTAACAAAAAAAAATATCTAAAATAAAGTTTTATAAATATTAACGCCCAAAACTTCGAAATTATAACCACACACAAAGAAACGAAACAAAAGATGTCGACTAACAAAAATACAATCAACGGCGAGTCGGTTCTGTTTACATTCTGTTAGATAACGTGTCGGTTACCTAATTTTTTCCCTAATGCGTAAGCACCACAGGCCCAAACTCAGGTTATTTTGAATCGCACGATAGCTTGTGTCTTCTTGCTTCGTGCGGCTGCTTGTATTGGCAATATATGTGATGTATACATGAAAAAAACCAAATCCTTAACCAAGTCTAAGCTAACTAACTAAAGAATTTGATATTTAATTCAAGTGTAATTTACTGGGTGTAAAAAGTCACTATTTCGATCAAGAACTTATATTTACTTGACTTCAAGATCTATTGTTCTTGTTTTGAATCGTTCGTAGTTAAGTCAAAGCTCAAATTTAATATTAGTTCAAAATAAATTCTATACTTAGTTCCTTTTTCTTTGATTTAAACTGGACCTCGGTTTAAATCGACTTTATAAAATTGGGGTAAGTTTTAAGATTTATTCAAATGTTTTAGAGAGAGAATAATAAATACTTAAGAATAATGTATTTGTATTAGGTATTATCTTCGTCGAACAAGATTGGCTCTCTTTAATTTGATATTTGTTATTCTTGGGAAAGACGTCAAGCCAGTCACGTATCAACTCTTCTTCTCAAAGCGTCATGAATTGTGCTTTCTTATTGCATTTGACCCAATTTACAAGTGTGTGACATCTTCAGGCAATATGTGGATGAATTATTGACAGAATGGGAAAAACTATATTAACTTTTACATAAGTTTTTAATTATTTGATATTTCTCTCAAAACGTGACTTAAAAACTCCTTAATTCCGAAAATGGCATTTCCTCAAAAACATTGGATAGATTTATGAAAGATGGATATATAACTTACGTGTTTACGACAAAGATACACACTGAACACTCCAATCTGTTGCGTTTCAATTAGCTAAAAAACCCATCAAGAGATTATTGTTACAGCACCGACATCGACTACCGTTAGTATGTGATCTCTTTATTATGCTCTTGCCCTCGCACATCTCTTTCCGTACCTCATCAATACAATTGTCTTATGTACGTTCTTTTAATATCACAGAGCCTGCATTCATTCGTTCACGTGTTGAATAATACTTGCAGTATTGTTGTTGTATTTGCCATTTTTAGAGATCATTTTGCTATTATTTTATGCGTAGACTTGTGTACGCTTTTGCCTTCGCATATCGCTTTCCGTACTTCATCAATACGCGTGTCTTACAGGAGTTCTTTCAATATAACAGAACCGCGATCCGCGCACGGCACCGCATCTCTTCATTCCATTCCGGTTTGGACTGTTCACGTGTTGAATAAGTGCAGTATTATTTTTATTAGTATTTTAAAAGAACATTTTGCTAATATTCTGTGAGTAGATTTTCTAGTTATAAACTGTTGGACTGTGTGTATCTGTGAAGGTTTTTTTTTATGAAATACCTACAAGTAAATATATTGTTTATTTGGTTATTAACTATTACAGGAACACTGGTCCGGCCCTAACCAAACCTTAAGTTCTGTAAAATAAATACTACTAGAAATTAAGTGTGTTATCGACGGCCATTAAAAGCTCACGTGAAATACACTATACCAGCAATTATTTTCCCCTTTTATTTACTAAATATATTACAAATTTTTAACAGTAATATACCGATAGAGGAGGCGTCTTATCGGTAATACCGCTGTTTTGTACAAGAAATCGATTTTCTGACAAATTTTCACGAAATGTAATTTTTACTTATAATCTGATATGATCCCGAGAGCTTTAGCTCAAGGGTCTTATCTTTGATTATAAGGAAAAATTATATTGAGTGATAAGACGCCGCTTCTAGAGGTGTATTTTATTGGATAATTTACTGAACCCGAAATAAAAGCCATTTGTGATAAAGGAAAATATACAAACACATCATTACGATTTACTTTTAAGTTTATAAACGTACCACAACTAACAATTAATTAAAAATCCAAGACTAAATCAGACGCGTGGAACGTCAAAAATCAAATTCGCTGTTGTCATAACGGTTGCCATGAAAACGCCAAGATTTCTTAAGCTGACCTCAAAGCAAAGCATAATGGGTTTATTTGCATACCTTTTGTCATAAAACATTTCTTTAAAAATGTCAAAATTAAGTTAAATTTGTGCCCTAAAATTAGCTCATATACTGTTGTGTGTCACTTTATTTTGTAGAGGTTATAATATTTATTTATTAAACTTGATTTCTTGAAATAAATTACTGTTTGTTAGACAAAAAGCTACAGGGGTCTTATCGCTAGGTAGGGCTTATCGGGTAAGACCCCGTTACCAAGGTGGTTGCTATGAAAATTGGCGTTCTGATTGGTCCTGTATATGTAAGGTAAATTATCATTTTAACATTTTTATAAGTTATTTTTTCCCCTACCCCATCCCCATATCCCTTATAGTGGTTGTACATAATTACAAATATTTTTGGACATAATTTGTATTATAATAGTAACTATTGATTGCAAGTTTTTTAACGTTGCTATTTGCAGTATCCATTTGCTAACAAATAGAGGCCTTCATTTTCTCCCCCTTAAATAAGACACACCTAATAATCGCAAGGGCGTCGATAAGGGGGGGGGGGGGGGAATTACCCCCCCAAGATTGACAAAAAAAAGTTTTTTGCCTACACTTGACGAAAGAAAACAAAAGTGTATTATCACCATCAAGATGTTCGTATGTTATTGTTTGGTTGTGCAACTTATTTATATGAGCCGTTCAGAGGAAAAGTGGTATAACTGAAAAAAATTGTATTACTAAGTTATTCTAGTATTTTCGTTTCTAGGTGTATCATATATTTACCTCGATATTCACTAAATAAGTGGTATAAGTTAAATTTTAATAACAATTTTACTTGCTATTAAAATTTGACTTATACAACTTATTTATTGAATAATATTATACACCTAGGAAGGAAAATACTGATACAACTCAGTAGCGCAAAATTTATGTGCTATATCACTTTTCCTCATATATAAAAATATACATTTTATCCTCATGTAAAAATATATATTATTTTTTAGTTCAAAGCTTTCTTAACCACGGTGATGCCATAAGCAGCTTTGAGTTCTCTTTGTTTCGTCGGATCCTAGCTCTACTGATGAGTCATGATATAACGAAACGCGTCTAGGGATGGATCTGACGAAATAAAGAGAAATTCTTCTTCTGTATTCTTGTTTTCGGTTAATAAACCGATGCGAGTTAGCGCTGCCTAGCGGGACTCCTGTAATTGTGACGAATGTCTTTACAGGAGATTTCCTCTTAACATTTTTACTTATTTCTATAAGTTTGTTAGAGGTGCTGGTATGCTCAAGAGTGTCTAATAACGATACAGATGGCGCTCCGTGCCACATCTTACTGGTGTGTCCCACCACTGTGCTGCCATAAGCAGCTTTGAGTTCTCTTTGTTTCGTCGGATCCTAGCTCTACTGATGAGTCATGATATGACGAAACGCGTCTAGGGATGGATCTGACGAAATAAAGAGAAATTCTTCTTCTGTTTTTTAAAAAAGGTTACTTTAGAAAGAATACAAGAATTATGTTTATTTGTATTAAATATTATAAGTTTTGTTACCTTATAATTCTTTTCCTCAATATGCCAAGGGGCAAAGGCATACAAACAATAAAAATGTTTTGAAAATTTATCTTGTTAATTTGTTACCCCCCCCCCCCCCCCCCCCCCCAAAAGAAAAATTATCGATGCCCTTGAATAATCGTAAATATTTTACAGCATGGCTAATCATTTAAACCCATCGCTAGCAATGAAACTTGCTGGGCCGCGAGTTCCTTTTAAATAAACAAATAAAACAAGAACATCCATCATAAGTCACTATTTGATAAGATTTCGTTTATGTTTATACCAATATTGACAGTTAAAAATGCTAATTTATTGCATTCCGATGGATGGTAATAATGGTAATAAATCAGTAAGCCACGAAAATCGATATAATAAAATTAACAACTAGCTGTCATTACATCTCGCCTTAAGTAAGTAATTCATCATTTTAAATTCGAGTATTGTGTCTTTGAAGTTAATTAAATGTTATTAAAGGAGACGTTATTAATTTAAAATTTTCTTTTTATGAGATTTCACCGCCTACTATTATCTTAGGTAAGTCAATTCCAAGGCCTCCAATGGCTAACATCAATTTATTGGTGAAAAAAATAAGGTTATTTGGAAATACAGGGTGGCCCATTTGTCTGACAAAGTAATATACCGTCTCTACTATTAACGATATCAAAAAAAAGTTTTTATAAAAGTTGTGAGGTATAAAAAATATATGTTCTAAAATTATTTTTAAACATACAGGATGGTCCAAAAAAGAAGGACAATAAAAAGATACATTTTTTTAAATGGAACATCCTATATATTTTAGCATTTTTTGTTTCCTTACAAAATTGTCCATCTGACGCCATATTTAGTTTTTTAATTTTTTGCAACGTTGCCAAACAAAATGCAAAATTCTTAAAATTTTGGAAAAAACATGATAGTAAAAAATTACCTGTATTTCTCAATAAGAGTATCGAAAATCGAAAATTTCTTGTAAGCTCTTAAGTTTAGGGATAGATAAACTGTCTTAAATCTTTAAGTACCGAAAATTTTGTACAGGGTGTTTTCTGTTGACGTCCAAACATACAAAATTTTAAAATACAATAACTCCGTTTTTTCAAATAAAACACCCTATACAGGGTGTTCCAAGTTAAGTGCGCACTATTGCTAACTCATTTATTATTATAGATACAAAGTCGGTTAAATTAGCAAAGTAGTAAAATTTTTTCTGCTGTTCAAGATAGTAAAAACAAAAAAACAATTGAATGCAGCACTTCCGATTAAACGAGAAAAATGCATTTTTTTTAAACGGAACACCCTGTATATTTTTGACACAAATGTTTGCAAATCGTCTACAGAATAAAAAAGTTCATATGCAATATTGGCCTAAAACTAAGAATAATCTAATTATTGCCATATTTACTTTTTAGACAAGGTGGCTGTGCATTTTTAAAATAAAACCTAATTTTATAACTGTTTGGTTTAAGCGTTATAAAAAAAACTACATTAGATGTGCAAAGACATCGCCGTTTTGTGTAATACATTTTTCGACATTCTTTAAAACCCGTCCTGTGGCTTTTAACACTGTTCGGCCATCAATGGATGATATGATGAATCGAATGCTTTCTTGAAGTTCCTCCAGGTTCGCGTATCTCCTTTTATAGACTTCTCCTTTGACATAACCTCAAAAGTAAAAGTCTAGTGGAGTTATGTCAGGAGAGCTTGGGGGCCAACGTATCGGACCATTTGTTGCTATCCAGCTATCTTGAAAAAGCCTTTCTAATAATATTCTTACTTCGTGAATCTGATGAGTAGGGACTCCATCTTGTTGAAAGTAGATTTGGTTACGTGCCTCTAAGTTCACATTATCTAAATATGCTTCAAGTAATTCTGACAACATATTAATATATCTCCTGCCTGTTAAATTGCGTTCATAAAAAATTTGCCCAATTATTCGACTGCCTATTATACCACACCAAACATTAATACTAAATCTTATTTGTGGATTTCGGGGATGAGAAAGAAACAAATTTTCTCTAGACCAATAATGCATGTTTTTACGATTAAACATATCCCTGTTTAAAAAATTTGCTTCATCGCTCCAAAAAATGTGCCTTAAAAAGTTAGGATTTTGCCTGCACATATTAACAAACAATTGACAGAAATGTTGTCTCCTTTCAGTATCCCCAGGTAATAATGTTTGCACTGGTCTGAACTTATCAGGTACTTATAACCTTATATTTTTTTAAAACTCTCCATATTGTAACTAAGCTTAAACCACTGTCCCTTGCCAAATCTCTGGTTGAATTATTTTTGTATGCTTCAAAATATGCCAACACATTTACTTCTACTTGTTCACTTATTATAAACTGGCGTTTAGTTTTAACCTTTGCAAAGACTCCTTCGTTACTTCTAAATTTTCTCTACAGCTTTAAAAAATACCTTCTGTTTGGTTGATCACGTTCAGGATACATTTGGGAATATTCTTCCTGTGCCCGAAAACTATTTTTTCTGCATACAAAATACGCTTCTAACATATCGCATTTTTCTAAATGTGTGAACACCATTTTGTAATATTTTTACCAAAAATTCTAAAATCACAGACCAGTTCAATCACTGACAATATTATAAATGCTTACTTTTGTTGACAGCAGAATAATCTACTGACGCACCGAATAAAGCTTTTGTTTTAAAAATGCACAGCCACCTTGTCTAAAAAGTAAATATGGCAATAATTAGATTATTCTTAGTTTTAGGTCAATATTGCATATGAACTTTTTTATTCTGTAGACGATTTGCAAACATTTGTGTCAAAAATATACAGGGTGTTCCGTTTAAAAAAAATGCATTTTTCTCGTTTAATCGGAAATGCTTTATTTAATTGTTTTTTTGTTTTTACTATCTTAATCAGCAGAAAATATGTTACTACTTTGCTAATTTAACCGACTTTGTATCTATAATAATAAAAAAGTTAGCAATAGTGCGCACTTAACTTGGAACACCCTGTATTTATTAGGCTCATCTGATAGACATTGTAAGTATCTTTTATTATTGTTAAGTCATACCTATACCTAAATTTACTAGTTTTTGCAATATTTCGATTTTTATTTAAATTTTGGTGAAAAAAACGATAGTTTTTATTTTTCTAGTAAGCCATGACCAGCAAACTAAAAACAAATGTAATTAAATATTATTCCATATTAAAACAAATTGATAACCATAGTTAGTTACGTATTTATTTAATTTAATAAAATTTTGTTTTTATTACGCAACTGGATATTGAAAATAAGTTTACAAACATTATAAATATAAAAATAATAATTATAAATATGACAATATATTCAATTACATTTGTTTTTACTTTGTTGGTCATGGCTTACTAGAAAAATAAAAACTATAGTTTTTTTCACCAAAATTTAAATAAAAATCGAAATATTGCCAAAACTAGTAAATTTAGGTATAGGTATGACTTAACAATAATAAAAGATACTTACAATATCTATCAGATGAGCCCAATAAATATAGGGTGTTTCATTTGAAAAAACATAGTTATTGTATATTAAAATTTTGTATATTTGGATGTCAACAGAAAACATCCTGTACAAAATTTTCGTTACTTAAAGATTTAAGACAGTTTATCTATCTCTAAACTTAAGAGCTTACAAGAAATTTTCGATTTTCGATACTCTTATTGAAAAATACTGGTAATTTTTCACTATCATGTTTTTTCCAAAATTTTAAGAATTTTGCATTTTGTTTGGCAACGTTGCAAAATATTAAAAAACTAAATATGGCGTCATATGGACAATTTTATAAGGAAACAAAAAATGCTAAAATATATAGGGTGTTTCATTTAAAAAATTGTATCTTTTTATTGTCCTACTTTTTTGGACCATCCTGTATGTTTAAAAATAAATTAAGAACATATATTTTTTTATACCTCACAACTTTTATAAAAACTTTTTTTTGATATCTTTAATAGTAGAGACGGTATATTACTTTGTCAGACAAATGGGCCACCCTGTATGTAACTCGAAAACGAATAAAGATATCAAAACACGATTACCGGCAAAATGTAGATTCTTTTTTGCTTTTCAAATATATTATACCGAAAGTATACCATTTCGTTAATTTTTTTAAAGAAAATTAGAAAATACTGAAACTTTTATACATAGCGCCATCTGTAAAATAAAATACGAATTAGCGAACATTAACACAATAATTACTCTCTTAGTAAGCATGAATTTGTCTTTCAAACAAGCCCAAATTTATTAAAATTGCGTAAAAGATGTAATAGATACAGTACATTTAGTAAGTAGGTACTTATTTACCAGCTTTCCCCCTTTATTGGATATATATAAAAAAAATCCTCAGGATCAAACTACCGCTAGTATGGATAAGCTTTCCATCCCCAATATAAAAATAGTACCCTAATATGGCTATTTTATAAATAAATTTAATTTTGAATTTTGTCCAAATTTTGATCAATACTTTCCTAGATACAGCCGCTGCGCGACCTTAGCGGGACACCCGGTATAGGTTCAAATTATATCATTCGCCATGCAGAACATAAAAATGGAAATGTTGCGGCTATTCTAGTTAATTTCTTATTTTCCATTAAAATTACAAGCGATGCCCCGATATTATCTTAAAAATCTCCACTGACGCAATTCTCGTGTGAAATTCGTTTATATAATATTTTGTATATAAAAAGAGACATTTTATTGCCATCGCCAGATACAGGTACAGCCAGTGGCGTAGCCAGAAAATATGCTCGGGGGGGGGGGGGGGGGCTCAGTGGGCGTAAGTAGGACATTTTTTTTTCTGGGGAAAGGAACAATAGGTACCTAGTAAAGAAGGTGGAAAAGCGCCGCAGGCGAAACATTTTCAGGGTCACGCCCAAAGTTCATTTAAAATTCACCAGGGAGGAGCTGCAGCCCGGTAGTCCCCCCCCCCCCATTAAATACGCCACTGGGTACAGCGTGCATGATGTGATGGAAATGCAGTGTTTAGTCGTGATGACTCATCGACTACTGTTTGCTCTTAAGGTGACACGTAGCTAAGTCTTTAACATGCGGTGACGGACCCTAAAAAGTAATGCAATTCTAAATGGATCTTTTTTTACTATCGCAACAATCTTCACGAGAAAAATAAAAATGACATATTCCAGTAGTAGGTAATTCCAAATTAAAATTTTATATTGTTTTTTTAATGTATCCTATTCCATATTTATCTATCATTAGCGTATTTTATTTGCACAAGGCGCTACTGGTTCATTTTTATTTTTATTTGAAAGAAACAACAATTCTTTTGCAGCAAGGTTACACATTACTCTGTCTCGTATCTTAATGAGATAAAAGGTTTGAAAAATTTTAATATTTTCAATAATATAACAAAATGTAGATATTGTATTAAGTTTCAAGTTTGTTGCAAAATTCGGATAATATGTCTGTTGTAATTTATTTAGTAGAGACATGTAGGGTAAGTGCGCGCACTTTGACATTCCTAATAATACCGAACCATGGGAAAAATTGGGTCAATAAAATAAAGCCCTTATCCTAATATAAAAAGAGGTATATTTTTTCTTTCTTTAGTTTCTGTATTAAGGTATGGTAATTTTGTTTTCTAAAAGACCTTTGGTTCTGACCAAACAGTCTCACGTAGTCCCATTAGGTCCGTTGTGATACCACACGTGTTCCGTAGAACCCACTTTCATCAGATCTCTGATGGTTAGTGCGGCGTACACCGCAAAAGGATTTTAACAACTTATTCAAACCAGCCACTACTATTCACAAACCTGCTCAGTCGTCCCCAAGTTGTAAGTTGCTTAGTTTCTCCAGGCTATCGAAAAATGGTTCACCCAGAGCAGTGAACCTTCTTCTTGCGAGGCCAGGGCATTCACACAGAAAATGTTGAATACTGTCTTCCTCTTCCTTATCTCTGCAATTTCTGCAGAAGTCGTTAGTGGATATTTGCATACGTTCGGCATGTCTACCGAAGAGGCAATGTCCGGTAACAACCGCAGCAATATTTCTCACGTCTTTCCGCACGTCTTAATTTGTATGATAATGTTTAAATATGTTTTGTATTATTCAGTTCTTGGGGGGCTTAGCTGTCCCAAGCCGTCTCTAACCTTGTCTAAGGGCCAAACAAAGACGAAAAGGATTTTGCTGTGAGGCAATGATTTTTTAGTTAAGTCTTACTTATCTGAATTTTATTTTATATTAAATATTTTTTTTTTACAATTTGATCCCGATTTTCTGTAAAAATGTTTGGTGTAAACTCTGTCGCAGGCGAAAAATTTTCGGGGCCACGCCCAAAGTTCGTGTTCGTTTAAAATTCATCTTACTACTATCAAATTTCGAAAATTATTACCTCTGCAGTGGTTGGATTAAATTTGTTTTTGTAAATTCCTAGCTAAAAAAAACATTTTTTATATTTGTGAAAAATATGAATATTGGTGTCAATCCAAAATTTTAACATAAGACGTATGTATGACTCTAACCAGTATTTTTCGGGCTCGGTTTTTCATGATTGAAAATAAAGTAAATATCGCTCACCACGCCAAAATTGATGATTTTTTCAGAAATCATGTTTTTTAGGAGCGTAGATCTAAGAGCAGTTTTTGGTGAAAATACTTGCCGTGTCGTTTTGTATGTTCATAATAAAGCATTTTCGTGTTTTCCCGCACTATTTTTTATTTATAAATTATCACATTTTTAATTAAGATCTTTACTTTTTTCTCTTTAAAAATAAATACCTAATTTTGTTTTTGTTGTAAAAATATTTTCTTGCATTGGTTTATATTTTTGTTGTTTTAAAATAGCTCTCTAAAAAATGGAAAACGGAACAGACGAGTATATAATAGAAAAATACTTTAACATATTATTCATATAACTCGTTTTCCTATAAAATTGCATCATAAATCAATAATTAAAATGATATGCGTCCGAAACCTTAATATCTATATAAAACAGGACTTTTAGAAGGAAAAGTTTAAAAACTAAACGTTTTCTACAAGACCCAAGCGTGAGAGTGAGACGAAAAATTAGGTTGCAATTATACTTTTAGACCCCGAGCTCCTAGGCTCGGGGGGGAGGGGGGGTGTTCGCCACTGCTACCCCATAATTTTAGTATTATCTACAGAGATACAGGATTGTACATTGTATTATCTGCAAATCTTCCTTAGAGTACACAGTTACCTCAGATGACTCCACAATATGTACACATACATATATCTTATTGAAAAAAATAGTTTAAATAAATAAACCTGTTATCAAATTTGTAAGTTATTTCATTAATAATATTAACGGAATCTAAACAATATTAATTTATTACTTGTTTACTATTTCCTATAAAGTAGGTACTTATCAGGCAAGGGCCTGTCGACATATTAAGCACCGGTTCCCGCAGATCACCGAAGCTAAGCGGTGTCGAGCGCGGTTAGTACTTGGGCGGGTGACCGCTTGGGAACACGGCGTGCTCTTGCCTCAGGGAAGAGTGTAAAATGAATCGACACCTAGCCATCCTATTCACGCCGGACAGGCCAGATGAGATCGGATATCTCATAGGATGAAGGTGCCGTTTCACACCCCCAGTCGGTAGATCACATTTGTGGTCGATGACCGGTTCAAGATGGCCTACGTAGTCGGCGAACCGTAAAAAAAAAAAAAGTACTTATCAAAATTCACTAGGCAATTGAATAAACTGGAACAATTTGTGAAATTTTAATCTTTTCGGCATTGGGTTTGTTCCCACAGCAGTCACGGACAGTCTGTGACAATAAGGATTTTGCGCAATAGACTCGGACGCGGATTTCTGGTTGTTTGGATTGATTAGAGACAGGGCCGGCTCGAACACATTTTCCGCCCCGGTGTAAGTCAAAATTTGCCGCCCAGTTGTGATAGCTTTTTGTTACTTTCCGATTTAATTTTCCGATACTGCAAACCGGATCGACGTTTGCGTTTATCAGACATCTATAATTAAGAAATAGCGTTTTAAAATGTATGTATATATATATATTTATAATTCAGCGAAAACCATTTCAATTACGTCTTTCTTTTATCTACAATTTACATTTAAATCAAGCTATCTGTCGAAATTTAGGACGTACTTACCATTAAAAATGCAATTTTAATTCAAAAGGATGACTTTCTTGAACTAAGAATGAATTTGTTTACTAAGAAAATTGTATACGTTAAATGCATTAAAAGCAAGTTTAAACTAACTAAAATTTCTTACCTTGGAAAAGAAAATTAAATTTTTTCTTCGCCCGGCTATATTGAAATAAAAGTTGCAATCAACAAATAGAATAGTGGAGGTTGAAGACATGGTGTTTCCGACCTAAGAAAAAGTCATCAAATTTTCGTATGTGCCGCTGCCGCTGATTTTTTGCTTTATTGATTGATGCCCATTTTCGAGTTTAGCTTCATTTTGCCGCCCCTCTTGTGTTGCCTCCCGGGTGTTTTGAACCCGCTGCACCCGTGTTTAGCCGGCCCTGATTAGAAAACTGTCAAACTGTCGGTAACTTGTCCGTGATTGCTTGTGGGAACAGACCTATAATCAGTACCGTCCCTAGGGTAGCTGACGCCTTGAGACAAACGGTGGAACGTGTAAAGCGGGCCACTCACTGGGAAATATGTTGCGCAACATGGTGAGCAACATACTTCACAACTTGTTCCCAACTGAACATACACTGGCGAGCATCAGTACCATCTATAAAGCCATAGCAGAAATATTTACCATGGTGTCATTATCAAAAAAAACAGAAACTTGCTTTTAGTGTGGGATTAGAAATATCAATGGAAAAAATAAAAATAAAGGAAAAGTTGATAACGATGCATTTTCCATACTTCCGAATCTTGTAGGACCCAAGATTGAAAAACAAAATACTATAATGAGCGAAGCAGTCAGCGCAGAAGAACGGTTAGTTGCAACTTTGAGGTTTCTGGCAACAGGAACGAATTTTGAAGATCTCAAATTTACCACTGCAATTTCTCCACAGTTACTGGGACAAATAATTTTATTTTCTTACTAACACTTGTTTGCTTTAGGAAACACACTTTTACACTTTTCGTCCAGAGCGAGCTTTGCTTTATCTTTTATATGTTTGCTTAAATACTCTTTAATTTTCACATTGCATAAGCATGGATAAGCTTGATATATTTCAATAAATTCCTGCCAGAATTCTTTATTGTCACTAAAAGACATTGTTGGTCTTAAAATAAAACAAAACAGTCGAAGCATCCACCAAACTCTTTAGTCAACTGTTGGCGACAGGCAACACGCCATACACAGAGCAAAAAGTTGACGCTCGTGTCGCTGTTTCCCGCACACCGGCAACTTACGAACATGTTGACGAGCTTCGCCACACATAGGCGAACTTTAGCTGCTGAGATAAGTTGCGCAACATATTCCCTAGTGAGTGGTCCGCTTAAGTAACCACTGGATTGGCCACCAATTTTAATAGTTTTTTTAAAGGTTACCTGTCCGCCGCCTCGAGACATCGCCCTTGCTTCTCAACCCCTGTACCTACACGGCACTGGGTTGGATGGATCTCTAGAGTGTGGTGGGAAATATATTTTGTATCCCTACAAATTACAAATACATACTAAGCTATAAGTAGCTAGTTTTAAAAACAGGAATATCTCTGATAAATGTAGAAAAATTGCACCGATTCCCAACCATTATTTTTGACTATTTTGAAATTTCAAGGTGAAACTACAGCTTTCTGCCAATGAAGTTTTACTTCAAAAACTCTTCGGCCGTGAAACAAATACACGCAAGCAAATGTTATAGGTCGTATAGCAGCGTTTTAAATGCAAATTATAACATTCTTAAAACGTTTAGAAATATAAATGTTTTTAACACGTATTCATAGTCTTTAGTAAATGCATATTTAAATCATGAATAAAAATCTCTAGGTTCTTGGTTTAAATATATTTTACGTATACTTATATCATATTGTAAGAAATAGTTTTACCCTTAAGTACTATCATCGCATTTTTGTTGCAGTACTACTATAAGTGGGTCTGTAGGATCCATAATTTTTTTTTCAAAAAAAAATGTTTTTACTGTCAAAATTGTTTTTATTTTTTTTTAAGTGGTTAACATAATCATAATATAATGGTAAGAAAAAATTATTTTTAACTATTTACAATTTGAGCAAATTTGAATGAAACATTGTAGACTATTTTACATACTGAACAGATATGATTGGTTTTTCTGTCTTTTTTTGGGGACACATTCCACATCGCTTCCTTTTCTTTTGCACTTCATTTTGTAGAGGTTCTGCCTGATTAGTGACTTTAATTGCAAGAAGTTCTGCCACAAGATTTCGAATATGCCAAGGAACATTATTATTGTAGATTTTTGACTTCATATGTGGTGAATATAGCTTTCTTCCCAATTGTTTCAAAAATAAATTATCATCTCAATTTTATGATTAGTGTGTGTAACAATTTTTTCTATCATTTCAGCTGTGAAAAGGACCTCCCAAGAATCTAAGCCACTAGTAGGACGAATTAACCTTGCTGGACCTTTCAGACCAGGCAAAACCGTTACAATATTTTCCTTTGTACTTTTAGTTCTTGATGGTGGCTTCTTTAACCATTTCATTTTGTCTTTGCCGTAGTAGTAATTGGAAGAATGTTCTTCGTTTTCCGTTGAGACAATAGATTCTGCTACTATTTCCACGGCTTCTTCTTCTATTTGGTCTAATTCATTTTCGGATGGACGCCATTCGATATCACTAGTCGAATCATGATCACTGAAAATCTCATGATCACTTTCTTCATGATCACTTTTATCTGCTCTCTTAATTAGTTCAATTCCTGCTTCTGCTTCATTGCTGGCTACTGAAAAATGTTCTGTTGACTTGGGCTCTCAGTATCTTCTAAATCATTTGTCCAAAAGTCTTCAGATTGAAATAGCGCATCTATTTTCTCCTCAGATAATTTTTGTTCCACAGCTTGCCATTTTAACTGAAACGAAATTAAACTTTTACTATAAATCTACGCTTTAGTGTTAATACCAAAAGCTTGCAAAACTAATAAATTTATAAATATATACCTATTTTATATTTTACTCAAAAGACGCACTAATACTATTACTGGGTCTCTGAGACACTGATGCGTCAATTACTTACGCACGGCAAAAAACAACAGCACTATCTCACCAGCATCCAAACGTAGACTAACTGTCCTGCACATTCACAGGACCAAGCAGTTAAACAACGATTCAGTAAGAAGAGGTAGTGTTAACGGCTACGCCATAGGTCTCTCTGACCCAGCTTATAGTAGTAAAGGGTTAAATAAGAAAAACATGTTTTATCCATAAAACCATTTCTACTAAAAAACCTGATTATCTATACAAATAAATTCAATATAGAAATAATCACATGAATGCTAGAAATCCAAATAATTTAATAATACCAACACATCGTACAGAAAAATATAAAACCTCTTTGAAATAATATAATAGTTCTATAAGATATTATATTAATATATAATCTGATATAAAAAAAAAATTAAACTATTTTACTTTTAAACATGTAAAAAAACATTTTCTTAGGGTCGCCTTGGAAGACTGATTAATTACTAATCAAAATCCTACCTTTTGTGCCAACTTGTATCTTACTGTCACCAATGTTTAGTTATTTAATTATAGTATAATTTTTCATTTGATTACATATAATTTATTGTTGTTGTTTTGGCACAAATAAATATCATTAATAATATTATTAATATCAGTAAAGATTGATTATGAATAATAGATTCTAGTAATGGATTCGAAATATTTAGAGAGAGGTGCTTGATTTCCCAGGAATTTTAATAATGTGTAATTAATATAAATAAATACCAATAAAAATTTTATGTGTTAAAGTTAGTTATTAAAAAAAAATTGAGACGTAGGAGTTTATAGTTATTGTTTAGATAATCGTATATTACCACAGACAACATTATCTGTGATACTATTGTACTTAAGTAGGCACTCACTTCGTTTTAAAAAAAAGTCGTATATCTGGTCGTTACGTTGGCGCTGTACTACTTACACTTCTTGCTTCTTGCGCTTTAGAATAATTCGTTGGCAACGAATATAGGCCATACATAAGTTAAAAAATGAACCGTAACAATTCACATTTTAGTCTGTCTATCGTTAACATGTGAATATTAATATATTTTTATTATTATAGAAGGTTGCATTTTTAACTGGAATAATTCAGTATTAGAAAGCCTCTTTATTTGCGGAGAAAATACGGAAAAACGGGTGCCTTTATTTTTAGTTTGGTACACTTTTTTCGTCCCGTCAGTAAATTTATACTTCTCTTTTGGGGGTAGAAACCGCCCCTAACTTTTTTTCTCAAATGTAAAGATATGTATTGCGATAGCTCGTTGGAAAGGGCATAAAAAAAGGAATACGACACACTATTTACTTTTGCATTTTGGTAATGTGGAAAGCCAGAAAAAAATAAGAACTGACCATTTTAGCAACAATTCATAAGTACTACAATTATTTTGGTTTTGGCATCTCAGGCTGCCTAAAAAAAAAGGAAACATGTTATTGATAAGGTTGTTTATTTAGTTAATGTCGCATTCCAGTGGTAACTTTTTGTTATTGGTTTGTCAAGAAAAAAATGGGCAACATTTCCAACAACTTTTACAATAAAAAAAATTGCGTCTAGATTACCGAAATGCAAATTAAATGGTGGGTCGTATTTTTTTTTTTTTGCAGTTTCCAACGAGCTATCGCAATACATACCTTTACATTTGAGAAAAAAAAGTTGCGGGCGGTTTGTAACCCCAAAAGAGGGGTAAATTTCATGGCGGAACGAAAAAATTGTACCAAACTAAAAATAAAGACATCCGTATTTCCGTATTTACTCCGCAAATAAAGAGGCTTTCTAATACTGAATTTATTCCAGTTAAAAATTCCACCCTGTATGTCGGGAAGCGAATGCATATAACTTTAAGCCATAAAAAATTCTTCTTTTAAATTTTGTTTCATATAAATCTATTACAATACAGTTTTCAGTATCGTAATATAGTAGTCTGTACAACAAGAGTGGATATGATGTCCATATCGCACGAGAGGTAAATTGAGCACGACGCCGTAGGCGTTGAACAGTATATTTTTTCTACGACCAAATTTACAAACCTCATGCTAAAAAATGTGAAAAAAGTTTTCAGGTTGCCGGGCTCGAACTCACGGCCATTGGATCCATAGTAAAACGCTCTACCTCTCGACTATCGAAACGTTAAACTAATTATGGGAGAACCAATTGATAAATGATGCTACATGAAATTAATTTTCTATGCACATTTAGCAGGTTGCATTATTAATAAATCTATTATAAATGCGTCTAGATTTTATTATATTGAACAAATTAATAACAAATTGTACCATATGCATTTAAATTATATAATTTAGTGTCTTGAAAAAGAAGGCGGAGCCTCAGTAAAAATAATATACTGTGATTGGTCAGTACTTTTAAGAACAACAATGGCTTCTCTGTGATTGACTACTGTGATTGGTCAGTTTCATTACCTATCTAGGATTGTTATAAAATTTTGCCGCACAGTTAACTGGAATAGCCTACTTAACTCGCCACTTAAGTGTGGGAGTAGAAAAAATCTATTACAAAACCGTTTGTTTATTTTTTAAAGGTTGGTGATATAACAATATTAATCAAATATTTTGTTCTGTTGACGTCTGGCTTGATCTGCTGTAATCTTTATTTTCATGAGAAAACCAACATTTGGCACAGAGGAATAAGGGCTAAACGCTTGTCGTTGAATATTTAATAAAAAATAAAATAAACTACGCCACAGAGTATGTTAGGTCAACCATCTCACGTAAAAGCAAATTAAATTGCGGTAGTAAAAGACCGGCATGCTTTGCAACATGCGTTATTAGTCATGTATATTTGGTTGCGTTATTCTGTGACTTAGGTTTATTGTTTAATACATTATTAATTTCACTAAAAACACAATTTTTTTGTCACACTTCTATAAAAGTTTACAAATATCAATTGAAACTAATAAATACAACTACCAAGTATATTATTTTATTCATAGTTTATTAATAGTGCAGTGGTTGTAAGATTTATTGTGATGACCGTACTTTTGTCCGAAGCGGTAACCTTAAAATTGGGCATACGGGCATTGTTTGATTATTTAAAATATTTTGCTAGTGATTTATATTTATTTAAGATTTCAATAGCCCACTTTCTGTTAAGAACTGGTTGGAAAATAATTTTTATAAGTAAGTACCTGAATAAGCTAGTAAATAAATTTATTTATTATCAAGACTACTATGATAAATAATGTAATAGCAACGTAAGTAATTACCTGTACCTAACATAAAATTTAGACTAAACATTTTTAAAATTTTAAAGTCTCATTTTCTTTTTAAAAATACATTTTTTAATGAAAAAATAGTATAAAGCACATGTTTTATAAAGCAATTAAAGCACTGGTCCCGTTAAAAAAACTCGCCGCAAGCAGCTCGTTTTCGGAAGAATTCGGAGTTTTTTAAATTTGAAACACACAATGTAGTAGAATTTAGTAGGGCGCAATTTTTTCTGATTTAACTATCTCTGTATCTTATTTGGTTTACGAGATCCCTGTAGAATGCATCCTTATCTGGGACACTTTGTATATAAAAGTTACTGACAATAACTTATGAAGGATTTTTGTCCATTTTATATAATTAAACGCAGTGGCTTTTATTAATTAAAAAAAATTGATTTTTTTTTTTAATCTGTGGCAAAACAAACAATTTCAAATATGAATACCTACATTATTTAATAACTTAACGGCTTAAGGATGTTTTTTTCTATATTTTTAAAATGAAGTAAATGGAATGTCCCAATTTGCAGAAATTTATTATCAGCGAAAGGCAGAAAATGAGTTAATTTTACTTTCGTTGATAAACTAAATTAAATTTACAGAAGAAGAATTTCTCTTTATTTCGTCAGATCCATCCCTAGACGCGTTTCGTCATATCATGACTCATCAGTAGAGCTAGGATCCGACAAAACAAAGAGAACTCAAAGCTGCTTATGGCAGCACAGTGGTGGGACACACCAGTAAGATGTGGCACGGAGCGCCATCTGTATCGTTATTAGACACTCTTGAGCATACCAGCACCTCTAACAAACTTATAGAAATAAGTAAAAATGTTAAGAGGAAATCTCCTGTAAAGACATTCGTCACAATTACAGGAGTCCCGCTAGGCAGCGCTAACTCTAAACTAAATTAAATTTGTTTCCTTAAATAATTTGAATATGGAAATTTTTGCCTTTTTTAAAGGTAATTTTAGTATTCCATCCAGCCATTTAAACTATACCGCAATAAAATGTAATCGAATTCTCTATAACTTGTACTAAAGGCATTTTTTATAATAGGTCAGGTTTGTCTGGATCCACAAAACTTCCGGTCCCACGAGTCTATTTTCCCATGCCGGCGGCGGCGTCACTGGTATATTTCCGAGGTGTTTGGGTTGACGCACGATTTACGTTTAAATCGATAAAGAAAAACCGCAGGATAGAATTTCGTACGTTTTGTAAGTCCGTGCCAATTCTGGCGGTCCTTATTATTCAGGATTTCCCTTATTCTGTCGACAGCGGCTAATTGCATCCTGTACTGTACTCTTAGCCTCACCCAAGACGTTAGCGGTATATCGTATGTTTCGGCCATAGTAGTTTAGCGCTACAGCATGGGCAACAACATCTGAGCACATGTTTGGGCAATATTTCAAGTTTGACACTGATAATGAAATAAAACGCTAATTGATAGGCAACTTATCACGTTTAATTTATTTTTTTCATTAACATTGTAAAAATTAAAATAATTTTTTAAAAGATTATATCTTTTTAAAAAGAACAGTTATTGGGAGGAATCAAAAAACAAAATGTTAAGAAAACATGCGAGTTTCATATGAAATGCACTGCAATATCATCGCACTGCCTACTTTTTCCACAGGGTGTTAAGAACGTAAGGCAAAAAAAGTATCATTTGTTGCCCTCGGTATAATATCACACATGTCAACATTTTTCCTAAATCGAAAAGCGGTTAATAATCTTAATACATGCGGCTACCATCTTTCGAATATTTCATTAAAGATATTTTAAAATCAGAAAAGTTAATTAATATCAAAGTTGGTAATAATTTTCCTTGTCCGGTTTTTTTTGCTGATGAGTACCTATACTAGACATACTTATTCTTTTGATTCAAAACAACCTTAAGGAACCCGTACATCGGGACATTAGGCACATCTATTATAGTATTTATGAAATTATACTTTGTTTTGACAATGTTTCTTTAATTTGATTCGTACGATTTTAATGACGTATAAGTTATGACGTACGGGTAATTATTCAATATGAATATAATACTATAAATTTTATTCCTGTTGCTTGTTCCTTAAAGCTTAATATTATCAAGATTGATTTGTTTTGACGTATCAGAACTAATTTTTGTTGCTGATTATGATTACTTATAAACTATACTTCCTGACAACAATGCATCTTCGAATAAAAATTTACTTTTCTTTTTTTGGATGTGCCATCTGTCCAAGATACCGTGAGTATTTAGTCCAGTCTGATAAAAAAGAATTATTTAGATACTGGATAAAAAACTCTGCAAATTGAATATAAGAAATTTTGTAGTTTAAATGTAAGCCAAAACAATATTTTTGTTGATAACCCTATAGAATAATATTGTTATTTTTGGCTAGCTTCAGAAGATGATTGAAATTCTGCTGAATCCTTTACTGACGAAGCACTACAAGAAAGTACCTTTAAAAATAAATGCATGTTTACAGCCATTTGTGACGTATATTTAGCAGCTGCGGCGAAGAGTTCCTCTGAAGATTGTTGGTAAATACATACACCAGACAAAACATATCCATTTTTAATGCGACTCTTCTTGACGGGACTATCAAACAAAAAGTGATATTGCTGAAAAACAGAAAATATAAAGGAAAGCTTATTCTTTTATTTCCACCTTAGAAGGAGATTTTACCATCCTTTTGAAATATTACAATATGAGTTTATGTTTGTAAATGCCTCCCTCAAGATTAGAAGTCAAACATTTAGTAATGTATAGTGTTGTCGTTTGGATCAAACCACATAACACCAACACTGTTTTCACTGTGGAATATTTACTGATACTAATCATCACTGTCACTACGCCAAGCAGCCAAATAGGTAGTGCCATTCTGTTGAAACCAGATATTTCTTCGGTCTGCCTAAAGAACTTCCAATTATGGAATAATTATTGCAAGTAAAGTTAGCTCGTGTATGCACTTATATAATATTGTTTGTAAAATTACATGGTCATACTAAAAGCAGCAAAAGTACCTACCAAAAAATGTGTGACGAATAGGAACATACTTTTACTATTAAATTGTAAAATTATACTTTTTTTTTGTAAATACCCGTTGTACAAATCCAAAATTACAACATACATATATTACAGTATACAGTGTGTCTACGTAAGTTGGCGGCATATGGGAAACTTTTTTATTATTAGTTTTACGAAAAAAAGTGATTCCTCATAAAAAGTTCTGCATGATCCAAAACCTAAAATGCAACCATCAGATGTTAAATTTTTTCAGTCGTACACGAGGTTTGTCAAAAAATATGAATTTTGCCCAAGAGTAAAGTACCTTTATTTTTGACGATATCGAAAACTGTAATAATGAAATGTTTTTGGGCATTAAAAATTATGTTCTAAGATGCAATTACACTTAAAAATATTTTTTTAATTTTTACAAATTTATCGGTAATTTGAGACAAAATTTGTAAAAATAAAAAAATATTTTTTAGTGTAGTTGCATATTAGAACATAGTTTTTCATACCGAATAACCTTTCATAATTACAGTTTTCGATATTGTCAAAAATAAAGGTACTTTACTCTTGGGCAAAACTCATATTTTTTGACAAACATCGCATACGACTGAAAAATTTAACATCTGATGGTTGCATTTTAGGTTTTGGACCATGCAGAACTTTTTAGGAAGAATAACTTTTTTTCGTAAAGTTAATAAAAAAGGTTCCCATATGCCGACAACTTACGTAGACACACTGTATATGTATAGTTACCTACGTTGGCGTTGTGAAATCACAAACTTTATGTAAACGCTACCAATAAATATATATTTATGTTCGTCACACATTTTTTGTCACTTTATAAGAAATTTACTGCTTTTAGTGCGACCATAGTTCTTGTAATTTTACAAACTACTTTTTTAGTGTGATAGTTGTAGATTATTTTACAATTAGAAATTCTTTATCCATACCAAAAAAAAATTCTGGTTTTAACAGGATGGCACCCAGCTAATAATTCTTACAAGGCCTTTTTACATTGGGTGCAATTGCAAGAAAAATGGCCTGAAAGCATGCGCTTCGATTTAATCAGCTGATCCACGTTTTCCCATTTAAAACCTGCATCAGCTGTTTAAAACGTCGACAAAGCGCATGCTTTTAGGCAATTTTTTCTTGCAGTTGCACCCAATGTAAAAAGGCCTAAGACCTAACCCCCTTTGGACTTTTATTTACAGATCTGTAAAAAATGATGTTTACTAAAATAGACCAGCTAATATTAAATATTTACAGGCCAATTTTATAATAACAATTTGAACCGAGATCTAGTTTTAATCGCAGCTGGTCAGAAATGGTCGTTTTATAATACGGGATTGACAGAAAAGTGCAATTTAAGACTGATCAACCTGATCATTGTAACTATCCTATGTATTTAACGATTGTGCTTGATTTGTTTAATAAAATAAAAACGTCAAAAATATAGTCGGCTTTGCATGACGACAAGTAATGTTCTAGTAATGAAGACATTAGTTAGGTAGTAGTCAATTAAATAACAAACAAATGGCACGTTCCATAACGAATTATCGAAAAATAGTTTATCTTAAACTAGCCATGCATGGCTAATTTACTCAAGCTGTTTTGCACAAATAAATTGTATAGAGAATGTGACACGAATATATATAACAAGCTGTTGGTAGGTATGCCAATTAAATTTTATGCAGCATTTTTTTTTTAACAAAATACATTAAAGTATATTATTTGAATATAGTGTCGTTTTTTAATGATTAAAAATTATTATATTCAGTATACGGGTTCGTATTTAGGTATGGAAACGGTCGATTATTTCTTAAAATAAGTAGATAGAAGAGTTTTAGGGTTTCTAAAAATGTATTATACTCCAAACAAATTAAGTATACATTATCAGTTAAAAATTATAGAAAGTAAAAAGGTATTTTAAATGGAATAGCCTGTATATTATTCAATAATAATAATAACACATATATGGACTACCGGACAGATAAATTTATAGGTTCCTACTGCTTTTTGCGGCCTTCTGTGGAGTTGCTGCAGTACTCTAAAAAACTAGTTGGTGGCTCAAGGTAATTTTTTCTTGCTAGATAGACTTTAGTATACCTAAAAATAATCTTTAATTTAACTAAACATTATTTTTAACTGTATTATAGTATTGGTAACCATGTCGGCATGTTGCAAACAACAGATGATATTAGCTTACCTAGTTCAAATAACTAGTTTAAAAAATGATGGTAATCAAGGACGCACATCCGGCAACATTGTATAGATACGCGAGAGGGCGATTCACAGTGTCCCGTCAGCCACTATCAACAATCTATTATAGATGCACGTTCATTCATAAAAAATGGCTCCGCCTCCTGACTACATGTTCGATGTTTCACAGGATAAGTAGTTACTATCCCTAAACTCAGTAGCGTAGCGACATACATTTTTTTTTAGTTTATAATTATTTTCTCGTATACCTATTAGGTGTAGTGGCTGTCAAGAGGTAAACAATTAGGTATATACTAAGAGCTCCTTTTTTTGTAATATATACATTAGGGTGTCCCTTATTTAAATGCAGGATTTTCGGTTCTAGATTTCATTTAGTCTCACCCCTCTAAAAGCTTACTTTTGGTATACTTAGAGTCCACAAAAAAAATCAGCTCTCTGAGTTAATTTTTTCCCATACCGACGAAAGGGTAAAATTCATAATTTTTTTTTTAAATGCACGAAAACGAGACTAAAGCAATATAATATTCTAGCTAGTTATGTTAAAAGGTAAACATGATAAAAAACACTCACTATATTGACTAAAAATGTACACACTTAAATTTAAAAAAAAAACATTGAGGAAAATCGTTTGTATATTAATAGGGCTGGTTTAATGTATCCTTTGGGCAATCGGGATACAATCGCCTATGTTCTTGAACACAGCGTAAAAGAAATTCCTGTTGTACCTCGTCTTTTGTGATAAGCCCTCTATAATCTACTATTAATTTAACTCCTCTTTCGACAATATCATTAACTATTTTTAAAGATTTAACGACTTCTCTTCCATTTATATAATGAATATTTGTGTCCCAGGTTATTGGATCCTCTTTCAAAAACTGTGTATTGATTTTGAATCGCGTAAATAATGTTAGACTATTTTGAGATACGAATGCATCTGTGGACTTTCCTAAAATAGAAATTAGTCAAAATATAATATAAGGGAAAATCTCTAAGTACCTGTAAAACTAGTCAAAATATAGTTTAAGAGAAAATCTGCATATACCTGTAAAAGTGTGGTCAATATTTCTGGTTAAAATTAACAGACGTTTTGAAGGATTGACATTGCCTTAATTTTGCAGCGAATTTACCATAAGCTTTTTTATATTAACTGGAACCGAATCATCAAAAAAGGCCAGAGCTGTTGCTTCTTCTGACAGATAGGTACCAAAGAAGACCACAAATTTTGACAGTCTTTGAAATTATTTCATCATCATCATCATCAGTATCTTAATATAATTTTAAACTTTTTAAAAAATCTAGGCCTAGACATGGAGCTAGGTAAGGTAGTTTACAATTAAACCAAGCTTTTACATAAAATCTTATGATGAAAATACAGATATCTTGCAATGATTTTGTTTTCGGCTAAAGAAAATGTTTGTTGGTAATGAAACAAGTATATTTTCAAACAGTAAATTGCTTTGCTCATCCATCGGGCGTGATGCATTGCACCAGGAGGGTGAATTTTAAATGTGTGTTTTAAATTGTTGTTAAAAAAGATAACGACAAGTTCGAGCAGTTCACAGTAGTCATACCTAATGTGTCTTCTAACTTGGATTCTGTAAAATTAAAAATATCTTTTTTTATTAATTCCAGTGTGGCGGCGCACTCTTTGTTCTCTATTCCAGCTAGATAGTCAGTATTTTTAATTTTGTTCCAGTTATTTTTAAAATTCTTAAATAGTGAAATTTCGGGGCATGTTGTCACCTGTGGTATTTTAGATTCAAAAACAATTCGCATAATTAGTTCATAAATATAATGTCGACACGTAAGTAAAGCAGATCTTTGTTTTATTTCTGCTCAATTAGAACCATTGCTCTATTTAATCTTCCTGTATTGGAAGCTGTCGTATCACAACATAAAGCATCGATGTTGTCCAACAGTTTCCATTCGTCTAAAACTCCAAACACGGCTCTGGCTTGCTCTTCACCTGTACATTTTTCTAATTTGGGTACTCCAAGATGCTGCTCAACGATTCGACTGCTCACAAATATTGGTAAACGTTCAACAGGAGCATCTCGAACATTTAAAGGTTGTAGAAGCTTACCATTTCATTAAACAACAATTTATTCCGAAGATGCTTCTACAAGTTTAACTTTGATACTATTAGCACGTTCTTCTCATAAGATACGCCGATATTGGTGAATAGATGAACGATTGATTACCAAATCATGTTCTGGGGCCTCAGCTACTCCATGCAAGATATAAACTGCATCTTTTAAACTAACATCTGTCTAATGAGGCAACAAGCTTAGGAGTGATAAAGTTAAAAATAAAGATAAAATGCTGAGCAATTAAAACATATTTTTTTCCGTAAAATGCTATTTAATCAAAGTTACCGTCCTGTCGGCACAGGTTAATGAAATCCTAAAAATCTGAAAAAAATCAGAGCTTATTTTTGTCACCACTGCAAACATTTAAGAGGGTGAGAATGAAAAAATCCATAGTTTATAAATAAGGGACCCCCTAATATACATGTTTGAATGATAGAAGTATTCTGGTAATACTTCGATATATCATTGTTGATTAAATTATGGGGTTACGAAATTTTATGTGTACGGATTTGGGTTTTTTGCAAACAAGCTCGTGCAAACCATTTAAACGAATCTTAAATGCTTAATTATAATGGTTACTTGATACTTTTTTTTAAATGAAGACATTTTTAATAGAAAAAACTGGCCAGACATGGTCAGTGAGTCGGTCATTAAACAATTTACTTCTATTCATTGAATTAAAATATATTTAATTAAAAGTAATAGTTCTTGTTAAAACATTTTTTTTAACGATTAAATTAAAAAAATGTAAGGGTCATGCTCAGTCAAAGCAAGACATTTTTAGATTTTTTTGTTTTATGCAACGTATAATATCATTTCCAAACAGTATTTTTCTTAAATTTAAAACTAACTCTTTTATACATTGTTTACTTTAAAATACATCGTTACACAGGTAAATTAATCCAGTAAAAATTAATTATTGCTCTTTACAATAAACACCAGTAAATTTCCAAAGAAAAACATTTTACAATTAACTGCTAATAGTTATTGTAAAAAAAGTTAACCATTAGTAAGTTATACATTACAATATATCGTTTCGTGCATTGGTAACAAAGTTAGGCAAATACATTGATCAAAATTATCCTACCATCTCTGCCGTCCCTCATTCCCAATCCACCCCTACTTTGTGTACTTCTTTATTTGAAAGATAAATGTTGGGTTGCATAAAGATTTTTACCCACAGTTAACTAACCAGCAAATTTGACTGTGATATAAATAACATTGGCAGGTATTATTTACTCACAATTAAAGCTGTCTGATTAGTAAATTAAAAATTAAGGTAACCGGCCCGGTATGATTGTGAGAATAGTAGTTGGTATAACAAGAGTGGATATGATGTATACACTATTGGCAAACTCGAATCTAGGGTGCCGATATAAACGCATCAGACTGAGATTATTAGTAGCTTTTAACACGTTAAACAGAGAACACGCTATTCTTTGCCTCCCACCTTCCATTCTTTAGAACACGCGATCGAAGCATTCGATACATCGAATGCTTCGATCGCGTGTTTTAAAGAATGGAATAGCGTGTTCTCTGTTTAACGTGTTAAAAGCTACTAATAATCTGATAAACTGAATTTGTAATTAGCCTACGACATAATATATATCTCAGGGCACAGTAAATTGAGCACGACACCGTAGGCGTTGTGCTTAAACTTCCGAGCGCTATTTGGACAATTTACTCGAGTTGTATAGTATATTTTTTCTACGACTCAACTTCCGAACCGAGTTTCGTTTTAGCCCACTCACGTGGGATGTCTGGGTTTACTTAGTTTATGGTATAACATTTATCAGTTTGGCTTATAGGGTTTGGTATTATTAGTAAAAAATAACAATACGATAATTTAAAAATAGTCTGAAGGGGATAATTGAAAATATTGATATAACTAATTAAAACAAAAAAATCTAAATGCTAGTTAAAAATTTTTAAAATAAAAATAAGAAATTTTGCCGACCGCTGGCAAAAAAGTGCTCAGTAATAATAACCCCCAAACAAAATATTTTTTATTACAATTTAAATATGATTTGAAAAAAATGCTGTCTAAAAAATAATCTTCTTTTATTACAAGTAGGATTTGGCTAGTTTATCATGTTCCATAATACAAATATTAGTATGATGTAATATTCCAGCCTCTAAATAAAAACAAATGATTATTTTCTTTGTTTTTCCATGGTTATGAATATAAAAATTTCATTCATCACATGACGTCGCAGCTTCTGAATATAATATTTTTAATACTTTAATAATGATCATCAATTGTAAATATTTGATGTAACAGTCCGTATAATTACTGGCTGAATGCACGTCACAACTCGCAAATACATAATCATAACAAAAACATAAAATAAGGTAGGTCCATTATTAATAATTAAAGGGTTCTATCAATTGACATAAAATTCGTTTTTACAACTTTTGTCATTTCGAAAATCATTAATTTTGCGTGTTAAAAGTGATTTGAAAGCAAAAAATACTAAGTTTTGATATTACTTGAGTTCCTTTTATTGCTATTGATTAACATAGCAAAGCCAACGGTCGACTTGAGCGTTCTTTTTACAAAATCAACTCCCGTTTCTATTACAAGTAGCAAAGATGTTTACTGCTGAGAGAACAATGTTTTAGCCTTGAGACAGGTCATTTTAAATTTAATTTATAAGAAATACATAGATATCTTAAACGGCAGTAGAGTTTTGGACTTGCATTGTCTTTATTTATTTATAATCACTATGTTTCAACTGATAAGCATCTCCAGTCGTCTTTAGGTGAATACTAAATAACTACAGCTCTATTTATACTAGGCAGGTGCGGTGACACATGACTAGTGGGCGGAGTCATGCGTGTGACGCTTTGACTCATGCGTTTAACTCTTAGGTGGTCTTATTCTAAGATTATATTTACTTAACAAGGGTTTCCAGACGTTTCTCATGTCTAATGAAGGCTTACTAGAGCAACCTGGATTTTGGTGTATGGTATCGCAGCTTCCTTAAACTTCCTCTTCCTCCAGTGCGGTTCTTTTTGCAGGATTTCCGCTTTTGTCCACATGATTTATGATGGCCGTGTGTCCAGGCGTGGTCAGCTGCACCTGATTTTTCGGTCTCTCCTTTTTGGGTGTTGTTCCTATGTTCTTTAATCCTTACTTTGAGTGGTCTTTAAAGAGACAGAGATCTTGTCTCGCGACAAACTTTTATATCATAAAATTTTACAATGTAACAAAATATAGGTTTAATTTACTACAAAGTTTATTTTCTTCCTTTTAGCGCATTAAAATATGTGGAAGCTTTTTTTAAACATTTTGTATTAGTTTATTTATATTCAGACAAAAAAAAATTCGAAGAGAAATAAAAAAAACGACGCAATGTTCTCTGATCACAGCACTGGTTCACTGAACACCCAAAAACATTTAATGCATTTACATATACACTGTATAATAAATGGTTTTTCAGATGACATAAATATTCTAAAAAAATATAAATCTGGTATCGAATGGAAATATTTTCTGTAAAAGTTCATAGTCAAAAGATTTTGTAGAAATTAGTTAAGTATTGGATTATTTATTGATATTGAAAGATATGACATTAACCTACATAATATCAGTTAAATAACAAAGTTAGCTAAAACAAACTAATAATAATTAATAAGAAAGAGGCGGAGGTACATGAATTGTAATTTATTTTTGATATTAAATATGGTAATTTATGCTAGACTGAGTTCGTTTTAAATCAATGACACTAACAGACATGCACATTGCAGACACAATTATCACACATCTACATTCTACATCCGTATTAATACTCGCATTTCCATAATGGACGTTCCCAATAAATCAGGCTATGATATGTTTATTTTAAAAATAATTTTTAGGTATTGCGTAGAGATGGACCAAAATTCGAAATGCCGATATTTAACGAAACTCCTTGTGTTAATTAATCATTTCGTTAAATGCACAGATATTTTATAGATGGTCTAGAAAGAAAAATACTTCTAATACTATGAAACATAAACCATCTATTTAAACTTTGAATTTCAACATTTAAAGAAAGCCGAATAGATAGGCGCACTATAATTCATTCGCTACGTAAGAACCGACGTGACTTCGAAGCACGCCGCCGTAAAATAATACAATATCTTGTGTCTGAAATCGATCGAAAACGGAGACAAACATTAGTTTGTCTCCAAAAACGGTTGCCACATTTTTGCACTGATCCGTCGTTCTTTAAATATTGAAATTCAAAGATTTAAATGTCTATGCATATGAAAAGTTTTGTTTTTACAAATACATTTTTAGAAAATCTTATTTACATTCAAAATAGCTTGAAATAAGAACCAGATACTGGTGACTTTTGCCAACCAACAAAATCCCGCTAATCGATTTTTCAGGCGCTAAGATCTCGACAGTGGTTGATGCCTAAAACAGAATTTTCGATTCGCTGGAAAGAATTATTTTTACCGATGAATATGAAATAGGTTTTTTAAAAAAAGCTGTGTGGATTTTGAGAAAATCACGTTTGAAATAGCGTTTAGGGGGACTTTGTTGGTTGGTAAAATGTCATTATTGATATCAAATTAAAGAAATTTTAAAATTTCATTTAACGCAATCACCAAATACAGGGTCTCGTTTAACAAGAAATGACGAAAACTGAGAGAAAATATCTAAATTTGAATAAATTTTTTTAAAACCTTGTATTCTACGTGCAAGGATATCCTTAACCCGAATTGTGGCAACAAAGCTTTTAATAATAGTAACAAGCAGTAGCGTAGCGACGGAGGAGGGAGACCCCGACCCCTTTTGTCTATACCCGCACTTGTCCCTGAATGGGGTTACCTATACTACAAATGGATCTTGTTTTTAATTTTTTGACGAAAAGTCATTCTTTATAAAAAAAAAGTTGATTGTGAAAAAATTTGTCATTAAAAAATTTATTTTTTGTATACAGGACGTCAAAATCTTAAAAAATATTAATTTTACCCTAAGAAAAATGCCATTAGGAAATGTTGGTTAGAATTATCATTTTCATTAAAATTGAAGATTTAAAATAAATTTATTTCATATAGAAGTCGTAATTACTTTCCAGAAGGGACAAAGTAATGTAGGGTTAGATACAGAAAGCCAGAAGGGCTTTCTACTTCTAACCCTATATTATTTCACAACGATGTTTCTCCATGCCTAAGCTTTTTTTCGAATGTAAGAAATTCAAGGCATGGGAAAAAATCGAATTAAACAAAATTTTCTTTTAATTTTAAATTATGACGAAAGAGGTAATATTTCTAACCAAAGTTGGTTGGTTGGTTGGTTGGTTGGTTTAAGGCGGGGGTTGGGCGTTCGGCCCAAGCTTCTTGCACTGCAGCCTAGTGGCTTATTGTGCTCCCCTATCTTGCTAGAAAAGATTTGTTCCTTTTATAAGGTCCAGCAAATTCCTACCAAGTTTGTCATGTGGGAGGTTATCCCCACATTGAATGTCTCCGAAGATTCTGAGTCTTCCTCGGGTCAGTGCTTCGCAGTTATATATGATATGTGAGGCGGTTTCGTCCTCATCGCCGCAAAGCCTGCATTCAATGGGACCATTGTAAATTCCTACTCGGTGTAGGTGTTTTCTTAAGCAGTGGCCTGTTAGTAGGCCGACCACTTGTTTTAGCTGGGTGCGCGTTAAAGGCATCATTCGAGTTGATAACTTTTTGGAGGGTTTTCCAATTGTGGCCCTCGCTTGGGTATGACCAGGTATCCTGTTCCATCGGGACAGGTGTTGTTGTTGTGCCCACCTGTCTGATGCTGTTCTGGTTGCCTGTTTTGATATGCCAAGGGCGGGTTCAGGGCCCCTGAGTTTTTGAGATGATCCGGCTCTTGCCAGTTCATCGGCCTTTTCGTTGCCTGCTATCCCTGAGTGGCCAGGAACCCATAGGAGTTCTACCTTGTTGTTCCTTGCGGCCAGGTTTTTCAGGTCATTTAGGCACTCCAGTGTGATCCTCGATTTGAGTCGACTGGAGTTCAGGGCCTTGAGGGCAGCTTGGCTGTCGGACAGAATGTATATCTCTTGGTCGTGGTAGCCCTTTTCGATATTTTTCTGTACACATGCTTGTATAGCACGTATTTCTGCTTGGTATACTGTGGCGTAGTTTCCCAGGGGAATGCTGATTTCCATTCTGGGTCTTTCCCCAAATATACCTGCGCCTACTCCGTCGGCCGTTTTTGATCCATCAGTGTACCAAACCAGGCCCCTATCTAATGACGGTGGTGTCCCTTTTGACCACATGTCAGAGTCGCACCTGATGTTAAAGGGTCTGGTGAAGTTGTAGACCTCTTTCATGTGATCTGTTTGCATCTCCAAGAGCTCGTCGTTGATTAGATCCGCGGCTCTTGTGTGCCCTATTCTTATGGGTTGTTGTTTCCATTCCCCATTTATTTTCATCCTGGAGGCGCTACAGCTGGCCTCCTTTCTGATGTGAATATCTAGGGGTAGCAGTCCTAGTATTACTTCCATCGCTGCGGTGGGGGTGCTTTTCATTGCACCACTGATGCACAGGCAAGCCAGTCTCTGCAGGCTGTTTAGCTTGGTGACTGTCGTAGTTTGCTGTGTTTTCGTCCACCATATTACAGATCCATATGTCGCTATGGGTCTGATGACTGTGACATATAACCACAACACCATTTGCGGTCTGAGTCCCCAGGTTTTACCAAACAAGCTTCTGCATCTCATAAGACACATTTTCGCTTTGTTTAGGTTTTTGATTATTTGTTGGTTCCAGGTCAGTTTGGCATCCAGGATTAGCCCTAAGTATTTCACCTCACTGACTGTTTTAACCTGCTCACCGAAGATGTTTAGGTTGTCGTAGTTCCCTGTTTGTCTTCTTTTGGTGAAAGGCAGGATTGCGGTTTTTGCTGCGTTGACTTTGAGCTTTACTTTCTCACACCAGCGTTGCACTATTCTCAGTGCTCTTTGCATGAGCTCTGTAAGTATAGTGGCGTGCGTTCCTATGACGAGTATTACTACATCATCTGCATAGCCTTGGGCGTAGAATCCCTCTGCATTGAGACATGTCAGTAACTCATCTACCACTAAATTCCATAGGAGGGGCGACAGTACCCCTCCTTGAGGACATCCTTGCACTACTTTGGCTGTTACAGAATCACCATGTAAGCAGGTATTGACTTGCCGATATTGTAGCATGTTGTGTATCCACCTGCGAGTGGTGTCGTCGATTCCATGCCTTTCTGCAGCCGACATCATCGATAGGCAAGAGGCGTTGTCAAAAGCACCCTGTATGTCGATGAAAGCTCCTAGGGCGATTTCCTTGCGATACAGCGATGTTTCGACCCTTGTTATCAGGTTGTGCAAAGCTGTCTCGCAAGATTTCCCTGGTTGGTATGCGTGTTGGTGTACATGTAGGGGTTTCTTCGTGAGTGCCCCATCTCGAATGTACCTGTCTATTAGTTTTTCCAATGTCTTTAATAGAAAGGAGGAAAGACTTATTGGTCGATACGCCTTGGCCTCGGTGTATAAAACACGTCCGGGCTTTGGAATAAAGACGACATTTGCCGTTCTCCAGGCCTCAGGCACATAGCCCATGGCGATGGAAGCTCGGTAAATTCTGCAGAGGTGCGGCAACACATAGTCGAGTCCCTCTTGCAGGAGGATGGGATATATTCCATCCGGCCCCGGTGACTTGTAGGGTTCGAATGTACCTATAGCCCATTTGATTCTTTCATAGCTGACTGTTTTGACTGTTGTTTTCCAGTCTGCTCTCTTGGGTCTGTGCACTACGTTCACTTTTTGCTGTTGAGCTTCCGGTTGTGTTATTCTAGAACCCGGAAAGTGTACTTGGAGAAGAGTTTCTAGGGCCTCTTTTCCGTTTGTAGTGTATTCGCCTGTTGGTTTCATTATTGTGCCAACTGCATTTGACGTGTCTTTAGCGAGAATTCGGTGGATGCGTGCTGCTTGGGAAGTTGTTTCTACCTCCCCACAGAACTTTCTCCACGAATCTCGCTTGGCTTTTCTTAGAGCTTTGTTGTATTCTGTGAGAGACCGGGCGTATCTGTCCCAGTCTCCTGTGCTCTTCGCTTTGTTGAAACGCTTCCTGGTTTCTTTCCTCAGGTCTTCCAGGTGGCGATTCCACCATGGTACTTCCTGCTTTTTACTCTTTGCTATTAGAGGGCAGTTTTCTTCGTACGCTGTTGTAATTGCGTCTTGAAGTTGATCCACGGATAAATCGATATCTATGGTGCTTTGCAGATTGGTTTTGACGGAGGTCAGACTCTGTTGTAGTTGACCTCTGAAAGATTCCCATTCCGTATTGCGTGGATTACGGTAGGGCGCTGCTGCCCCACCGCAATTCTTTAGTTCAAACTCTATATACCGGTGATCAGATGCCGATGGTTCGTCAGATACTCGCCAGCCTTTAACCGCATTTAATAAACGCGTTGTGACCAAGGTTATGTCGATTACCTCTCTACGCCTACCAGTTACGAAGGTCGGTTCGTTTCCCTGATTTAATAGTGTTAAATTACTACTTACCAGAAATTCCAGCAGGGCATTTCCACGTGGGTTGTCATTTGTGCTCCCCCATGCAATGTTATGCGAGTTGGAACCAAAGTTTCTGCATTTTTCTTAAAAACGTAAAATTAAGGTAGTTCACTTTTAGGTAATACCGAGGGTAATACTTATTATTATTTTTTTAAATTTTTACCTCCCTGTATACAAAAACAAAATTTTCCAATAACAAATATTAGTATTTTTTATATGCAAAACCTTTTATGAAGAATCACTTTTTGTCGAGAAATTAAAAATAAGTTCCATTTGAGGTATAGGTAACCCCATCCAGGGACACCCTGTATAATATTAATATACTATATTTTTTATATTTTATATTAAGGTAAAGTCATTACACTAAACTTTATAATTTCAAAACAGTTGGCTTCTTCATACAATTTTAGCATAAAGTGAAATTATACTTGGCGATGCTGATGTTTGTCAAAGTGACTCAAAGTATGCGCTGCAGTTATTCTTTCTTATACAATTCAGCAATCTCCTGGCCCTCTAGTGCTAATTAAACTGTATATATTTATAGAAAATCGCCCACTTTGGTAGGTTGGCCTATACACTCGAATTTTTTACTACATAATTGAATAGATTTCTCGTCAGAAAATATAATTGTTTCTCAGAAATTATTCGTATTTAAATATTCATGTGCAAGTTCTAACTTGCTCTGTCTATCAGTTTCCGTAAAAAATATTTTATTAGCAGCACAACGACTTCGTTTATCTGAATTTCGAATACTTAAATCTCTAAAAGCCTTTGTAGAACCTGGAAAGTTCGTCTCTCTGTTGCCTTTATTGCAGTTTTGAAAAGATTATCTCTAAATTTAGAGCAGTCTTCATCTTTAGTAGAAAATTTAGGGGGACCTAAATCTGCTTTTCTAATAAGAGTGTTTTGCTATATTTTGTTTTGCTAACAACACGGTTATCTTGTTTACTCCCAGGTTGTCTGCACCTAATAAAAGCACCATCTTGCAATCGACTGTTTAAATTATACCTTCTTGCTGGATGTTTAATGTGGTAGGTATTTCTATTTTTTTTTTAAATATATGCTTGATGCATTAATGATAAAGTGGCAATCTAAGTATATTGACATGTAAAATTATCATATAACATTTTACTTATACCAGGCTTGACAGTAAATATCTCCGAATAGTCTAGGAAAATAAACGAAATTTTGCTGTCGTAGATTTTTATGGACACGATGGTACATCATAGACGAACTTGCTCTAAATTTCACAGATCAACGCGTATTGGAAGCCATGCGAATTCATTGAATTTAGTATGTATTTCAACAAAATTTTTGAATATTCAGATGTTAATAAAATTAACCACGGCTCTATTTAAAGCTAAGCTAAATCCTCGGCTAAATTCCAGCCGAGTCAGCCTCAAATACTGCTTGCGAATAGCATTGTGAAGCAGATACCGCTACAAAACATTGATGAAGCGTTGAATATTTCATTCTAACATACCCTTTATGTATATAAAAAGTCAAATCTTGGATGAAATGAAAACGGAGATAAATATAAACGAGAATATCTCGAAAAGCACTATAGTACCTAATACGGTTTACTCAAGGGTTTACTTATAAGTAGAAGCCTCGAAAATGTGTACAAGCCATGGGTTTAAAAAAAAAGTGAAGCATCGTTATTTGAAGATTCGAACTATTCCAGGTAGAAATACTAGAAATAATATGACAGTGACGAAATATGTTAATACCTAATTCCAATTTGCTGCAGCAGATGTAGGGCGTTCCTCGATCACTGTGCATTTATCAAATGTCAAAAATTCTTGTACAACAACCTTTACCTTTCAAGGATTGTAATTAGCTTAGATAAGTCAAGGAAAACTTGTAATTACTCTTGAGGAAACATTTTAAAATACTGATTAAATTTATAATCTTCTCTGCCTTTTCCAAAGAAACTTATTATAACAGCAAGAGTATTTTTTAACAATATAAATATTGCGAGCTTTAACTTTCTTTATTTGTTTTAATGTTATTTTTTTAGTATTCTTTAAACACAAAAACCATATAATATAGTATAGGAAGTCAGGGAAACAAGTAACGTAAGATTCTCGGTAAGATTAAAAAAAGTCCATAAGGTATATATTATTATCTCGATTATTATGTATATAATATAATATATTATTTTTAGGAAAGCTTAATAATATAATAATTACTGCAGACCAAAGAACTTTTATCTACGAACACCATTAAAAGAAGACTTTTAGCTCTTGTTGTCAGTGTCTAAAATCTAAAATGTCATTTTATGGCACCCGTTAAGTCGCAACGTTCAATATCCGATTTCCCTGTTCCCAAAATAATATGATCGAAAGTTACTTTAGAACTGGAAGAAGGATGGTTATTATTAGCTTGATTTAACACGGGACGGATTTAGGATTTTCAAATAGAATTTCTACAATCAGTCATGGATATATCGACCAGTTTCTCCAAGTTGTGACTATGTGACAGTATTTAGAGAAATAGAAAGTATGAATGGAAAGGAATGCAGTGGAAGACCTAAAGTTCGCACTGCACAAAAAGTAGAAGAAATAAGGCAAATTGTTAATGAATACCCACAACAAACCCCTATCCGGTGTTTAACAGAGCAAGTTAATGTGCCCTACGGAACCTGCAATAAAGCCCTGAAATAATATTATCTGCATTATGCACGTTTATCGTTTAGGTCCATTCCAATATTTTTTACGAAATGACCAGCCCCAATGAATACAATTTTCAAATTGGTTTATAAGTAATTTTTATAATACAACACATTTCTTTAGAGGGCTTTACAGTTTGCAATTTTTCTTTCATGTAAGTTGTCTTTCAAATAGCACCAGCTGATCACTAGCCTTGTTCTGCGCATACTCTCAGGTAATCTTTTCTTGTTGTGTGTTTCTGCAGAAAGTTGGCATGTATATAAAATAAAAGGTTAATTGAACCGTTATTTTATCAGACTCGGCGTGACAATATAATGAAATTTATAAAAATGTTGCGAAAGTATAAGACGAGATATTAGATGATGAGATGCGACAAGGCTACTTTCAGTAGGATAAATAAGGTACCTCTTGATAATTTAAATTTATTGAACGCAATATGCTAGTTAGGCCGTCTAACTTATTTTTATGGTCACACAATAAAAACCCGTTTTTTCAAACCCCCTTGCGAAAATTTAGAAGACCTACAAATAAATTTCAGGAGATTAACAACTCCCCCAAATGCTTAGCAATGTTTTTAACTCTTTAAAAAGAATAATGGAGTGTTTAGAAGTTGAAGGTGAATACGTCTCTTATTTGGTTTAAATTTATAAGTTTTAGGTTTTTTGTTAAGCTTACACTTAAATTTGATAAAATAAAGCTTGCTTTGAGTCATTTGGTTGTATTATGTATTATATATATGTACTTATATACTACGTGTTTATGAGATATTCAAATCGATCTGAATTTACTTGAAAACGGGTATTGAGTTTGATTTAAATCTCAAGATCGATACGAGTTTTTTTGGGATCGTCATGAAAACGTAACCGAATCGAACTTAAAATTAAACTGTCGATTAAAGCAACCTAACCTAACTTTTGACCTGAATGTATGTAAAAATAATTTTATATTAAGTTGGAAGTAATAATAAAATGGCACCTTTGTTTAATGTAATTATTATAGATCAAAAGCGAGCATAACAAAACTAAGAAATTAATTTTAAAATAAATTAATTAAAAAAAAAAAAATTCTGAACAGATACGTTAATAAAGTTATTAAAGTGATTTGAACGAGGATTTGAATATATTTGAAAACGCCTTCTAGAATCAGACTGAATTCAATTCTCGACGAAGTTATAGAAATATACTCACATTTAGGTTTCAACAAATACTTAATTTTGTCCAAAAAACAATTTTGATTGAAAAAACGAATAATTTGTTAAAAACAATAAACAATTTTGTTGCGATAATTAACATTAAGTTGATTGATTGCATTTTTATTACATAATTACCAGATACTAATTTGTTGAAATTTGTGTAAAATGTTGGTTCGATTTTCCTTTTTAAGCATAATTGAAACTTCTTGTAATTTCGTTTAAAGAAAATACTAACAGAATAAATTTCGAGCTTTTTTGGACCGATTCCGAAATCAGAATTTACCATATTTTACTTTAAAAGCTGCAGCATCATGGTAATGACACACATAGTATGCCTCACTGGGTGCATTTTTAATACTAAAAAGAAAAAATAACAAATATTCAAGATTTAATTGGCTTCTTTAATAGGTCAGCCACAATTCGCTGTTTCAAAAAATAATTAAACTAATTGTAAGAAAATTTTGACACACCCGGTAGAACCAATATCAGTCCACCATAATATTTTTAGAAATTATAAAAGAATTAAGAAAAGGCACCCCTTTTTAACGTTTGTTTGTAACGTGCTGTTTAAATTTTAAATTATTCGAAGCGTTAGAATTTCCATATTCATTTTCATTTTAAAAATTGATTGTTTTTAATTTAAAATTCAAGCGTTTCTAAGGGATTCATAATATATATACGTCGGTCGGCTTCATTACGCCACGCGCAGGCTAATTTAAAAGAAAGTGAGAAAAAGCAAAAAATCCAATAAAGGAAAATTTAAACTCCTAAAGTTGAAAAATGCTTATACTATTTTGTGAAATACTTGCACATTGATTCTTAATTCCACTTGTGCACGTTGCATTTGACGGCTGAATAGACTATTAACTAAACAGTCTAATATCTATTGTTTAAAGTGTATTTGACTTCACATATTTAATATTTTAGATTTTTTAGGTGATTATATTGCTCTCCCTGAATGCTGAATGAATGTGAATCGTATAAGGTATATTAATTATTCATCTTCTTACTTAATATTATCCTGAATGCATCCTATTGTTTCTTTCAGTTATCGTATCGGTTTAAATTAGTGTTAGGATCACTCGAATACTCGATTGTTGAAATAAGCGGCGTCACTAGAATGTTGACACAAGTTAATATGAGTGAAAAGTCGACCACTTACTTACTTGTATTAATTTTTACGCGGCTTAGGATAAATAATATTAATAAATTCACAGTTATTGATAATCACTCGAAAACATCTCTTAAAGCCATCACTCGGCATCATCACTCGCAATTATCACTTGAAATAATCACTGGGCATCATTACTCGAAATCGTCACTCGGATTAATCACGTTTTCGGTAATTCTTCGGTAATTCGGGTGAAAAATCACTCGAGTGATCACTTGATTATTGAAATCACTCGAGTACCAAGTACTCGATTATTAATTATTGGTTAATGTAAATTTTTTGTTGTTTATTGTACATGTATATATTTACTAAAAAAACATATAGGCAATAAAGACCAATAAAAACACATGATAAGGTATATAAAATCCTGGACATAAAAACTAGATATTTGTATTCCTGTCCATCAATGTTGATCGTATATAAATTAAAATATTGATAAAGATATGTTTACAACCAATGTATTTTTAAATAATACCTATTTTTAGAATTTGGTTTCATTGAGCATCACCAGGACAGTATGTTGCAACTTTATTTGATTAATTAAGATATACTTTTTAACAAAAGAAGTGTTACATAATTTAAGAGTAAATACTAATGTAATGTAAACAACTGGCCGAATATTTAGATTTATAGGGTTATATGGTACAGCCAGTTGTTATCGTTCGCTATCGTTATTTCCAGATTACTTATTCCAATTGTTTTTTTTTGTTATTAAATTTAAATCAAACTCACCTCTTGTAGACTGGGTAAATCATTAATTATGAGGGCATAATTCATCAAAAGTTGTAATCCACGAATCAACCTTAGATTAGGAAAAAGTTTTCCTATCGAATATAGATGAGTGACTTTATAAAAGAGCACATAACCAGTAACACGCGTTAGTTCCGGAAACACGTACTCGTCATAATCAGACTCACTTTGCGTGGTACCAAGAAGCACTATATGCAAATTTCCCGTGATTTCTGTACAATTTCGGAGTTTATTTAAATTCTGAATATTATTGCGAACATCAACCGATTCGCAAATTTTACATTGTACCCCCGGAAAAATAACAATTACGTAAAACACTACGGCACTACAAATAACGTGTGTCTTCTTTAACACATGCATCATGGAAGCTGTCTATTTTTTCGAGCGTCAATATTTCGTTATCTACGAAGCGGTTCATACTCGCATGAATCTCGAATGCTCACAATCGGGCGAACGCCGGCAAACTGACGGCCAGAATTCGTAGTCTTGAATCGCGACATCGCGCCATCGTAACGATAGTAAACCGTGCGTTGTGTTTTGTGTACATTTTTGAAGGGGCCCAAAAAATTCGAGACAGGTTAGTAGTCTGTTGTGTAATAATAATAATTTCCGAGGTTAACAACCAAGGCGCCGATAGAAGTTCATGGCCTCTGACGTCGAATCACATAACACTAATTTCTAATTTGAAAGTTAAACCTGACGATGAAGCAAAACGATGGTATCATTTCCAAGAAAGGATGTAAATAGATACAGAGACCAGTAATATTATTGTATACTTACTATTGTGAGGTTAGAGTTCGCAATGTTTGCATTCAAATAAGGTACTATCAAATATGTGATTCTTGATGATGATTAAAGCTGGTTGAAGTTGAAATGACACAGCGTCACAGCGGCTGAGCAAAGAAGGATGTATTGGTACGCCTATGGTTCGAATACAAATGCTTCAACTTTATTGATAATATGTTTTAATGTTATTAATTGAATAATCGTTGCAGAAGAACCAAAGTCCGCTTTTTCAAGAAATCAATTTTGTTATCATAAAAGTTTTCAGGAATAATTATGATTATGAATAGTTGGTTTAAGGCGGGGGCCGGGCGTTCGGCCCAAGCTTTCTGCACTGCAGCCTAGTGGCTTATTGTGCGCCCCTATCTTGCTAGAAAAGATTTGTTCCTTTTATAAGGTCCAGTAAGTTCCTACCAAGTTTGCCATGCGGGAGGTTATCCCCACATTGGATTCCTTCGAAGATTTGAAATATTCTCTGGGTCATTGCTTCGCAGTTATATATAATATGTTAAGCGGTTTCATCCTCTTCGCCGCAAAGTCTGCATTCAATGGGACCATTTTAAATTCCTATTCGACGTAGGTGTTTTCATTAGTGGCAGTGGCCTGTTAGTAGGCCAACCATTTGTTTTAGCTGGGTACGCGTTAGAAGCAACATTCCAGTTGATAGCTTTTTGGAGGGCTTCCCAATTGTGGCCCTTGCTTGGATTTGACCAGGTGTCCCGTTCCATCGGGATAGGTGTTGTTGCTGCGCCCACCTGTCTAGTGTTGCTTTGGTTGCCTGTTTTGATATGCCAAGGGCGGGTCCAGGGCCCCCTGAGTTTTTGTGATGATCCAGCTCTAGCCAGAAATAATTATACTAAATTAGAACTTTATTTTCACTAAAACTTAAGTCTGGTTCAAATGATGTCATCCGCCATGCAGAACATAAAAATAGAAATATTACGGCTATTCAATTCATGTTAATTTCTTATTTTCCATTAAAATTACAAACGATGCCCCGATATTATTTTCAAAATCTCTACTGACGCCGCACCCCTTAATTATCGTGAAATTCGATTATGTAATATTTCGTATACAAGAAAAGAAATGTTATTGCCATCGCCAGACGCAGGTACAGTATGCACGATATGGTAAAAATGCAGTATTTGCTCGTGATGACTCATCCACTACTGTTTGCTCTTAACTGAAGTCGGCGTCCAGATAAAGTGTCTGTTGTTGCAAGTTTAGTAAATAGCTCTCAAATGACTTTGAAATATATTGGCACACTTATAATAATAAAAAGGAGACAAATTAATACGAAACAAATTATTTTGTGCTAATTACTGAACCTTAATTAAACCTACAGCTTCAAAAGAGGAATTTTAACTTAAATTCGACGCGGCTTATAGCAAGAGAACCATTGCATGTTAGATACGATCGATCTTGTATGGTTTGTCTCGCTTACAGTACAGCTAATATTATGTGGTATCATTTTTACTAACTTTTATTGACAATGACGATATATTTAGTGTCAAGAGTGGGATAAAATTAAAATTGAAACACAAAATTGTACACAATCAGTGCTTGACTAGAAATAATTAAGTAGTGAATAGTGGACAGTAAGATGTTGTACAATAAGAGTTTAAGTACGAGTTTTGTAAAGCTCACCTGAAAGTTGAACTTGGTTTAAAAAGGTAATTAATTCTGTTGCATAATCAATTCCTAGCCACAGGTCTGCACAGGTGGGTTCAATAATTAAATTACCATACCGACAATGGTTACGCTGTCTGTCTGTCTGCTATTAGCTTTTGTTAAGAAATTTACAGGTATTTTGGAAAATAAAAAGACAGATAATATTATTAATAAAAAAAATAGAATGTTAGAGAAAGATTGAGACTAAATTTAATTACGAAAATTTTAATATGATCAGGTTTCTGGCTGTAGTTTTGGGGCCGTCTTCGAGAGTTTTCTGTAGCTCCTAGAACATCCATACAATTTTCATCATCATATTTTTATGTTAAATTCAGAAGGTGTTCAACCTCATTATTCGCATTCATAACTTTAAAATATTATTACCACAAATTTTGAAGGCAAAAATAATTTAGAAGGTTTTTATGGGGTTATATGCCATCACTTGGTTTAAGCCTAGAAAATTTACAACTCACCTGGAGAATAAAGGCTCAGTAGAACCAAGTTTAACTTTAGGTCGAGCTTTACAAAACTCGTACTTAAGCTCTTATTGTACAACTGGATCTTATACTACTTTTCTGTGATGTAGTTTCCGGCATATCTATCAATCTTTGAATAATCTGGATACTTTATATTTTATTAAGCTAGTTATTTTAATGTGTTTTTTCAAGGCTAATTTGGAATGTACGTTGTGAAGAGGAGAAATAATTCCATAAACAGTACAGTTTTACTATTGGTAATTAATATTCTGACAATTAATGAGAAATTTGAACTTATAGGCAAGGCAAGCAACTTCACAATAATTGTATTTTATTTAGTACGTGATAGTTGTCAGATACAGAATGGTGGAAAGGGTGGAATTTATATGGGATTTTGACATTCGTCCCCATCAACATTTTTCCATGTAAATATAAAGGACGGCGCGCTCTCAATGCAGGATTCCATAGCATCTAAACTACTCAACTTTTTATTATTTTTCAATAACAGTGTTATAAGGAAGCATTAGATCTACAAATTAAAATTGCTTTAAATTATACAGGGTGTCATAAATAGTCAATTTAATTACCAAAAAATCACAATAATGCCAAGGTGAAACACAACTGAAAGACTATAAAGATCTAAATATTTGGATGTTGTAAAATCAAAACAATGTGGTTGAGACAGGTCCTGATCAGGTCTTCATCTATATCAAGTGAAAATTCCTACTGTGTTATCGGTACACGTTAAGGGTTATGTTATAACTGCTACGGCAAGATACATTATAAAATTAGTTTGATGACACAGACGAATTTGTAAAGAGATCTTTATCAATACGAACCCATGGCATAAATTGGTTCAATGATCCAAGATTAGAATATCAGTTCAATGATCCAAGATTAGAAAATCTGTTCAATGATTCAAATTAGATACCGATGTAAGACTAGTTTCGTTTGATATATTGTATGATAAAAAAAAACGAACAAAACCCAAACCCATTCCTCTTATCCTACGGAGTTGAAATTTTATATGTTGGTTCACTTTCGATGACAATGTATTTTTATGATACAAAACCCTAACAAACCCGAACAAAAACTCGAACAAACTCGAACCCCTTCCTTTTATCCTACGGAGTTGAAATTTTATATGGTGATTTAGTTCCGACGTGTATTTTTATGATGACAATAAAATCGAACAATGACGCATTAATTGAAATGAACATACTAAGAAAAATATCCAACGTAAACAAAAAAATAAATAAATAAACTAACATAAAAAAAATATTTTATTTGAATGATTCAGTCTCGCGGCAAGCTTTTATATCATCAAATTTTATAATGTAACAAAAGAATGGGTTTAATTTGCTCCAAAGTTTATATATTTATTCAATTAGATGCTGGCTATTTGGTTTTAACCAGAACCCTATAACCTAATTACACATACAAGCACCATATTCAAATATGTAAAAGATTTTTTTTTAAATATTAGTTTATTTTAAATTTTAAATTAGGTGTACGTAAATAAGAAATTTGGTGGAAGAAGTAGGTTTAAAAAATATTGATAAAATTATTTGTAGCTTACTGACCTTTTAAGCCAAGTCAAATTTAGTTAAGCCGTTTATAATCTGGAAGAATACAAGAGTTTCTAATTTTTTAACAAAAATATTACACACGCTCTAGATGCAGCCCTCTCTCTTTTTCCGAGGTTTTATTAAAAAAATCTTATTTTCTGCCAAAATATGTATTATTGATTTAAAGAAGCTTGTTTAGCAAAATATGCTTCAGTAATACCTACGCTAATTTAAAAGGTTCGTGTTTATTTTTATCTGCAAAAAAAATTATATAAAACCTTGACCCCGTTTCGGTTATATAAATAAATTGAACTAAACACAGGATACGCAACATGCTGTTTTCTAAACTTATATATCATGATAACATTGATAATAAATAGATAACACGATCACCTTCATGTTAGCAGTTTCGGTATAGATCGCTTAAATAAGTATTTCTTTAACAAGTGCGGGAAGTTAACCATTTCCGTATGCAACTTCTGCGCGCCGTTATGCAAAATATGAGATGCTGGCACTTAGGTGGCCTCATAAAACCCATTAACGTCTAGTATTGAACACTTAACTTCTTATAATATCCCTAAATGTAACGAGTTCTGGTAAGAGTAGGGAATATCGGGTTAGTAAAATATATCGGAAAACCCAATTATCTTCGAAATCACTAAAGCAGCGCTTACAAAATTCGGCATTTGGAGGTTTTTGGGCATGCGAAATCGTAAAATAATATCGGCACTTTTGTCCAATTTTCAAGTTTTGCGCTACACGTAGTCGTTTTGTTATCTTAAATGGAATGCTCCTTATATTTTTACTGCAGTAAATTGGGCGTCTCTAGCTTAGTAAGTTCTCAAATTTTCGAAATTGTATTTCTACTACTTACTGAGATATGGCATTTTAAAAAAAATTAAATTACATTATTTTATTATTTTAGAATAAGCAATAATCTTATCGGAAGCGCCCGAAAACATGAAGCAGCGCCTACTGCTCATAACTTATTCATATTCATAAAAAGGTTTATAAAATTTTTTGAACCTATTATCGACTGTAATACGCTTAATACAAAAAATCAGGTTTGCCAGATAATGCGGACGAAGAGTTTTGTAATTACTGCCAAACTCTAATTGAATATAAGAGAAGTTTTTTGTGTAGCCCCTTAAATGCTTTATTTTTACCCCTTGGAAAATGTTGTTTCTCAAGCAAACCACTTTGCAGATTCTTGCATTTACGAGTAATTATTATCGTGATTTTTCAAAATATCCCCATCATCTAGCGATGACTTGTAAAAAATAGACCTTTATAGAGATAGTTCCTATTTATATTTGGGCCTCAAAGGTTTTCATATCGTATGATGAAGCGGTGATACATCAAATATTTCTGATCTCTTTCGCATTTTAAAGGGAGTCTCCCAGCTTTAGGGCCGACGACCCAGGGCGTAGTATTGAGCGCCAAAATGCGTCCTTCGTTGTTTTGTTTGGCAAGGTCAGACGCACGCACCTCACGCAGTTATATAAATAGTACATCGCTATAAGGAATTACGTAATTTAGTCCGAAGGCCGACTGCGAATTATATCAATTGAAGAGTGGAAATTTTAAAAGTTCTATGTGCCTTTTGTAATATTATTTAAAAAATAAATTCAATTTCATATACCTACCTGGTTTATTAATGTGTTCTTACACAAAGATTTTTAACCAGAATTAACTTACCAGCTACTTTTACTCTGTGACATAGCTAACATTGACAGGCATTATAAACTTAAAATCAAAGATGCCTGATTAGTAAATTAAAAATTAAGATAACTGGGCCAGCAGTGTAGTAGCCAGGTGGGGACCAGCGCTCCCCCCGGCGCTAGACGCTTGGCACCCTTGGCCGCTTGGTGCCCGTTTACATAATAAACCTTATTATTTGATCTAGTCTATTTTTGCAAGAGGAAGTTTGTGGTGGAGGTGTCGACCTATTTTTTTTAGAAGTCACTTTTATGAAGAGGGGAGCGCCCCATCATATGTTTGCCCCTCCCGCTCCCGAAGACTGGCTACGCCACTGGGGGCCAGTATGATAGTGAGAAAATTATTTCTGCCAATGTCATGTATGTCACCGTTCAACTTGCTGGTTAGTTAATTATTATTAAAACTCTTTGTGCAACCCGACATAACACATCAACTTACATATAAGTATATTTATATTAGATGAAAAAAAAATAATGCTAATCTAGGTGTATACAGGGTGATTCCTAAGTTGATACTTCTTTTTTAGCTGCGTATAGAATGCATTAAAATAAACAACTTTTTCAAATACCTTTTTTCAAAAAACTCAAAAATAGGCGAGAGTAAAAAATCTAAGTGCGGGCCTGGTCATAAAAACATAGACCGCTATAGTTTCTGTTGTTTTTCTTATCTCTTACTAGTATTAGTCATACGGGTAGTCTTGAGCAATACGCTGTGTGTGTGATACGTGAAAATGGTAAAATTTAAAAACAATAAACTAATAAATATGGTGTTAATTTACTGTGAGTGTCGTAAAAGTGCCGATGTTCTCTCGAGATTATAAGCAGAATGCTTTTCCTGGCGGACTCATCCTACACCGAGAAGTTTTCTTAATGTTATTCAACGGGCAAGTTAGGCAGAACCGTATTTGATTCGTAGTGTAATAAATTATTATAAGTACTAAATTTTTAAGTTTTTTGAAAAAAGGTATTTTAAAATGTTGTTTATTTTAATGCCTTCTATACGCAGCTAAAAAAGAACTATCAACTTAGGAATCACCCTGTATAAGTTTTCAACAAACGGGCTTACGTTAATAACGTAAGTATTTAAAATAAAAAAGTTAAAGAAACGTTCTATGTGCCTTGGGACATAGAAATATTTGAAAAACTACATTACAAGAACTAAACCTACGCCATCTTTGCACCAAACCATGTTAAACATTGAACAGATTTATAAAACAACTCAAATTTGACCCAAGTGGCATTTGCAACGTTTGGAATTTACACGCTCCAATTATTGTGGTAGGGGTCAAGGAATGCTGTAATAACAGCTGCCAAGTGAAAATCATTGTCTAGTCTACTATATACAGGGTGCTACAAATTCGTGTGCTTACAAGGGGATCTCGAAAACGGTAAGAGATACGAAGATGGTTAAATTAAGTCAAAGTTGCATATTTTAGGGCTTAGTAATTTAGTGAAAACAAATTCGAATTATTCCGAATGCTTTCGGAGATATTCAAAAAAATCGAAATTTTCATTTTTGGTTTTTAATTTTTTGCGCTTTTATTTTTGACTTGGGAAAAAATAAAAAACATTTTTTCTAGCCGTTTTTTATGTAACACAAAATGGCGTTAATAGTTTTCAAATTCGAAATTTCGTTCTTTAGTTACTAACCTTAAGTCAATTTTTTTAAATACAAACCTGGAATTTTAAATATAGTTTTAGGGATTTCTAACCTTTATAAATTTAATACAATGTACACGTTTTTAAAATTTTAACGTTTTGTCATCTAATAATGCATTTTTAAAATTTTCTTTTTTCATTACGGTCCTGAACATTTAGAGCCACACTAAAAAAAAACAAAGGATTTCTGATTTGAAAAATCCGTCCATTTTTACTCAAAGAGGCCTGATATTTGATATTTTATAAGAAAAGAAACCCAAAGTAATAGGATTTTTTTTTCAGGAGAAAGGGACAGTCGGGACTACATGTATTTTATGATATTGAACCTAGTAAAGAAGGCGAAAAAGCGCCGTAGGCGAAAAATTTTCGAGGCCACGCCCAAAGTTCGTTTAAAATTCACCTAACTACTCTCAGATTTCGAAAATTAAATTATTAAAATTTGTTTTTGTAAATGTTTTTTATTTACTTTTTTATTTGATATTTCCAACTGGCTCTTTATTAAAAAAAAAAACATTTTGTATATTTGTGTTCAGTCAATCCAAAATTTTAACATAAGACTTATGTATGACTCTAACCCACGTTTTTCGGGCTCTGTTCTTCCTGATTAAAAATAAAGTAAATATCCCTCACCACACCAAAATTGATGATTTTTTCAGAAATCATGTATTTTAGGAGAGTAGATCTAAGAGCAGTTTTTGGTGCAAATGCTTAGGTTTTGAAATACTCCTTCTTTAGTGCCATTTTGTATATTCATAATAAAGCATTCTCGTTTCTTTCCGCACTATTTTTTTCATTATAAATTATCACACTTCTTCCATAAAAAATCTTTCAATTAAAATGTTTACTTTAATTTTTCTCTTTAAAAATAAATACCTAATTGTTTTTTGTTTTTGTTGTGAAAATATTTTATTGCATTGGGTTATATTTTTGTTAATTTAAAATAGCTCTAAAATGGGGAAAACGGAACAGACAAGTAAATAATAGAAAAATACTATAAAATATTTATCATTTTAATTGTTTTCCTATAAAATTACATCAGAAATCAATAACTTAAACGATACGCGTCCGACAACCCTAATCTCTATATAAAACTGGACTTTTAGAAGGCAAAGTTTAAAAACTAAATATTTCCTACAAGACCTTTGTAATCTAAACCAAGAATACATTATTTAAAAATTTAAATTAAAGAAACCAAGCGTGAGACGAAATATTAGGTTGCAATTAGACCCCGAGCTCCTAGGGTCAGTTTTTTTTTTATGATAAAACACCTGCACTGTAGGAAAAATCCTTTAAGGCGCTCTGGGAGCGGTGCGTGTGCGAAGAAAGCGATTAACGTTGGTCTTGAAACGTTGAAGATTGTATTCATTGGGAAACACGACCTCAGGAAGATCATTCCACAAAGATGACGTTCTCCAGATGAAAGAATTCTTGAACAATGAAGTTCGAGGAGTACTAAGCTGAACAACATATGGATGAGCAGCAGTGGTTCGCCGTGTATTTCTGTTTTGCATTGCTCTAGGTGGAATCAAGTGGGCAATGTCAGTCGAACATCTGCCATGGAAATATCTGTAAAAGAGAGCCAAATCACCAACTTGTCTTCGATGCTCCAGGCTATCGAGGGTCTTGGTCAGCTCGGGGTCGCCGATCAGACGAACGGCTCTCCTTTGAATGGAATCCAGTAGCCGAAGGGTGTGCTTGGGTGCAGAGCTCCAGACATGAGAGCAATATTCTAATGATGGTCGAATCTGGGCTTTATAGAGTGTCAAAAGTTGATGAGGTGTGTACAACCTTTTGGTGCGGAAAAGTACACCCAGTTTCTGTGCAGCTGCCTTGGCAATTGCGGCAACGTGATCATGCCAAGACATATTACCTCCCAGATTGACCCCCAGTAAATTAATAGACGGTGCCAGGGGAATTGCGTGTCTTGCCATGAATATATCCGGTTCTGCACTATTTTTAGAGAAGACTGATGCCTGGGTTTTCTTAGCATTAAATTCGACTTGGTTACTGTCACCCCAAGCCAAGATTTCTTCCAGGTCATTGTTGAGGCGCAATACAGTACAATGTTAAAGTAACAAAACGTTGTTTGGTGAGCTCAGACCTATTTAAAATTTTAAATACTTTAAAATTTAAATCTTTAGGCAGATATTTTATTATTAGTGATATTTTGTCAACCAACAAAATCTCGCTAATCGATTTTTCAGACCCTAAAATCTCCGCAGGGGCTGATACCGGATTCTCGATTCGTTGAAAATAATTATATTTGCCGCTGGATATGAAACAGGTTTTTACAAAATTGTTTGTGTAGAATGCGAGAAAATCACGTTTTAAATAGCGTTTAGAGGGATTTTGTTGGTTTGCAAAATATTACCATTGTCCAATCCCAAGTTTACCATAAAAGGAACAAATGTATGCGTACAGCACGTCAACTTTCAAGATCGAACCGGTTTGGGGGTTATTTGGTCAGTGTTCTACTACTAATATAGAAGAATTGTAACAAGAATGATCGATTTTTAACAGTAGTTGATGTTGATACATAAGCGTGATATTTCTGACCAGCTAGCACAGGAACTTTCAAATTTTCTATTTGTGGAGCTGAGAGTGTTACTTGGCCAATTTCAATTCGTTTTACTTGATCAAAATATTATTTTATTGAACCTTTTACTATAATTGAATGTATCCAGCATTACTGAATTAGATCTTGAATGATAGAAGAGTTTTGGACTTGCATTGCCTTTATTTGTTTTACATCACAACGTTTCAACTGGTAAGTATCTCCAGTCGTCTTCAGTATTCACCTCATTCAAGAAACATCATTGTCTCCAACCTTCAAACAGACACTGAATTAGATCTATTAAAAATGTATCCCAATAATAATACCTATTCTCACTCTTTTCTAGAAATAATAAAAACTGCGCCTCCAACGTCTGAAGTTTGAAATAATTAAATGACAGAGATCCTATTAACCACACACATACAAACACACTCTAGGGTAAGTCTTCTTTGTTGTCTCGCTTGCTTCTACATTTGAAATCAAAATATACATGTGTACATCCTCCTATGTGTCTAATATGTGATGATATTTCCATATATGGGATTAAAATCAGAATTGCAGAACTTTGTATTACAATATAAAACCATAATAACAAGTAAATTATACTATTTTTGTACGAAACGAAGGACAATATAATTTTAACCAAACAAGTCAAATGGGTTCATTCGTCTTAAAAAAGAATACGTTTAAAATTGTTCAAAATTATTAAGTCTTATTTGGTACTTCACAGCACGTACTTATGAATTGGGTCTATCTACCCACTATGCAAGGTATTTAAAGACGATAATTACTTATGTAGGTAATTACATAAAAATCTGCATTTTTCCTGGTAATCATTATACATAACAAACAGACAAAAATAATTAAACTAAGATACTGACAATATTTAACATCATTGACAACATTTTTGGCAAAAAAAATTTATTTTATCAAAATATTCCTTTAAAAAATAAAAATAGGTTGAAGTCATTTATAATTCCTTCTGGCAAGGTATTAAAAAGATCTATGTGTAGTGGGTTCTTTACTGATTTTACAAGTCTATATTTAGGTTTCCTAATCAGGACTGTCGATCTTGTGCCATAGTTATGCAAGTTGGAATTGAGAATAAATTGTTCTTTGTTTTTATGGATTTCAAGGAGCTGATGTAAGATAAATAGGGACGGTATTGTCAATATTCCTAAATAATGTTTGCAGTGGTCTCGATGCCCCCGTGCTTACAGTTGTTCAAACAGCCATTTTAATATAATATGCGAATCCGTGCCTAATCCATATGTAATATGAGCGTGAAAAAGTGAGTAATACGCAGTCATGGCCAATTAGTTGTTTAAGCTGTTTTATTACAAAAATAGATAAGGGCAGTCTGCTCCGCAATGATTGAACATACGACCCTCAATTTAAACCACTATACAGCGTCACACCCAGCATCTTACCCCCGAACTATCCACAACATTACGACCTGTCGATAAAATATCTTCCTGGGTCTTATCCATATTGAATTTCAGATTATTTTAGGGAAACCACCCATCTGCTTTTTGTTTTAGATCATTAAATTTCTTTTCTTAATTCATTAATATTGCCACAGCTGCATATTCGAGATGAATCGTCCGCAAAACAAATGCATCTATCGTGAGATAAGTATAAGAATAGATGGTTCATGAAGATTATAAAAAGAAGCGGTCAAAAAACCGATTCCTGGGGTACCCCACTCCCCACCAGTGCATGGTGTGACACTTTATTTTGAAGAGATTTTTTGTTATCAAGAAGTCAAGTTAACAATTTCAGAGGAAGACCTCGAACTTCATATCGAGAGAGCTTTTCGATCAGAAGCTCGTAAGATACGTAGTCAAAGGCCTTGCTAAGATCACAAAGTGTAGGGCCCACATGTTCACCTCTTTCAAGGCCATCCACTATATCACATATCACTAACAAGCTTCGATACTGCTTGAATCGCCAAGCCACCATCCCTGAAACAAAACTGTGAGAGGTATAATTTTTATGCAATAAACTGACTTAAATTTTTTTTATTATGATTTAAAAAATCTTTCCAAACAGAGGGATTATGAAAATTAGTCGGTAATTATCCGCAAAATCAATGTCTCCCTTTTTAGAAATGACATTTTAAAATAGACATTGTCTATACAACATTCTACTCCCTTTAAGTGAAATATAGCGATCGTCATAAAATTTAGAAAGAGTCTTATAGAAGACATCAAAATAATTAAATGGTAATTTAATAAAGACAGAGATTATTAAATGAAGAAGAAGAAGGAATGATTGAAACTAGACCCCAGTACTTTTGAGGTTCGATTAATAATAATATGTTTAGATCGAACGAACTAACAAAAATTGTAAATGATAATGTTGTAATATAACACATTAGTCAAGTTTAGTACACAGGGATGTGTACTCTAATGCAAAAGATAGATGCACAACTTTGTCCGCCTGCCGCTAAAACTTTCTTTCTATTTTACTTAAACTGACACTAAACTCTACTACTTTATTTCTTATACGGCATTGTATTATGGATTAGTGCGGCACCCCAGTGGTCTACTGCAGCGCGATCTATATTTGAATCTATACAAACCCGTTGAAGAAGTGTAGGGATGCCCAAAAACGTATCATATACTGGATGTGTTGGCTACCGTACTTGGTTTATTGTTAGTTCTATGTTTTCACGTCTAAAGGCTATCTTTTGTATTAAGTTGATTCTTATACAGATGGCGATACTAGGTTTTCATCATATATTTATTCTTAAAAATATCTTGAAAGCATATTTTATATTGGGAATTGCTTACAGCTTTTGGCTTTCTGATGAGTCGTAACAAGGACGAAACAACCTGTCATTGTTTATTTGTGCCCCAGGAAACCCATTACCTTTGGCGTCCCTGTGTAATCTAATGCAAAAGATAGATGCACTACTTTGTCCGCCTGCCGCTAAAACTGTCTTTCTATTCTAATAGTTATAATGTTTTTTGTTCTTTTTAGTGTCTGGTTTAAATAGTGTTTGTAGATAAAATATTGTAATATGAGCGTGTTACAAGTGTTTTTATTTTGTGAGAAGGGACATTGGATAACGAGCATAGAGAGTGATTCGACCATTTTAACACTAACATCATAAACATCTATTAAACAAATATGTTTAAAACTTGTTGTAAAATCGGTTGGTCGGTTTTCTTTGCTTATGTCTCTATTTTGAGAAACTAAGTGACAGCTGAATTAGCCTGAGTTTAAAAAATAGGTTTAATTGAAATGCTATAAACATTTAACAACTTTTTCATTTGTAAGTTACTTTTTACAACATTACACTGTGGTACTGTTAAGCAAGCCTAAAACTTCACCTCGGTCGATAGCCTATAATTTTTATAGTATCGGGAAAAACAAGTAAATTGTTGACATTGAAATCTCTCATTATAAGTATGTACATAACCAGATGTAATTTAAAAAATGTTGGGATATAATATTTTCATGGTGGAATAGACTAGATACTAGGTGGAAAATAATTTAAGATAAATGCAGCAAAATAAACGTGATTACAATGTATATTTTTAAATTACCACTTTTAATTAAAACCAGTCACCGCGAATGACCCTTTATTTTCATTAACAGTTGTATTAATTGCTCGTTTCTTTTAATTTGGATAGTATATTTACTTTTAATTATGGTATCTAACAATTGGAATTTAAAAATTTATTTATCCCCAGGGAATTTAATTACTACAATCTTTACCATTTATTGTCATCGAAAAGAACTAAAGAACCGTTATAAACTGATAAATTGGATATTCGACGCTCAGGGACGTAGGAAGAATCTAGGTCACGCCAGGAGGTAGTTCCCTGTATAAATGAGGATGAACTGGAATTCCCTAGTGGATCGATTTGTTTTCAGAAGAGCTGTTAAGGTCGTGGTCTAGTTAGACTTGATTTAATTATTCCGGTTAAGTAGCGATTTAAATATGTAATACTGAATAAAATGTATGTTTGAAGGTTGGAGACAATGAAGTTTCCTGATTTATAGAAGAGTTTTGGGCTGAGGGGCGACTAAGTTTAAAAAAAAAGAGCGTATCACGGCTCTAAAAACCTTCCTACTCTCAAAAGTGACTTTCGTAAAAATTTGTCAGAAAATCGATTTCTTGTCAATCACCGGTATTACCGATAATTTACCTCACATATATAGAACCAATCAAAACGTTAATTTTCATAGCAACCACCTTAGTAACGTGGTCTTATCCGATAAGACCTACCGCTAGCTCGGTAAGACCACTGTACCTTTTTGTCAAACAAACAGTAATTTATTTTAAGAAATCAAGTTTAATAAATAAATATTATAACCCCTACAAAATAAAAGTGACACACAACAGTATTTGAGGTGATTTTAGGGCATAAACTTAACTTAATTTTGACACTTTTAAAGAAATGTTTTATGACAAAAGGTATGCAAGATTAAACCCAGTGTGCTTTGCTTTAACGTGTGCTTAATAAATCTTGGCGTTTTCATGGCAACCGTGATGACAACAAGCGAATTTGATTTTTGACGTTCTGATTTAGTTTATCGGTATATTACTGTTGATAAAACGCTTCCTCTATATCGGTATATTAGGTACTGTTGATTACAAACTTGATGTTTATAAATCTATGTTGGTATATTCAGTTGTTCCTCCTTCTGGCAAATTCTGAAGTGTATTTAGTTATTTCATACTATCCAAAGAAGAAATTTTCAGATATACAATTTTTGAAAACGTGGAAATCTCTTTTCAAATATAATGGGATATCTTTTTCATAAAATTATATTATAACAAGCTTCGCTTTGCTAGTTATCATAAATATTTTAGATACCCTGGTTAAATTAAAATATGTTCTATTAATTATAAAATTATTTAAAAGTTTTGAAAATTAATTTCTACAATAATTAAATTCAACACTTGCAAAATTATGTAAAAATGAAATTAGTCGAGAACACGAGGAATCTTCTTATTTTTTCATCGTTGGCATTGGTTAATTTTATATAAAATTATTAAGATAATTTTTATATCGGAGGCCGTGAGCACGTAGTTGAATGAATTTAAATCAGGCACAGAAATTTAATAAACATTTTTTTATGGGCCCAGTCATGTTGTTAAGTAGATCCGAACAATATGTCTAAATTCTTATCCACAGTTACAGGCTCTATGCGAAATTATATATATATATATATTAAAAAAATTGCATTCATATACAGGGTAAATCTTTTAAGTGAAATAAATTCTAAATTAAAGATCCATTCGTTTTTTTATTTTATCACGATATTTTACTTTTTAGTAAATCGTATACCCTTTATTCAGAAATGGAAACTAATGTATTGTGCTTGCGGAAAAGGGCATAAACAGTGGAATATAACCCATTTTTACCTTTTGAATTTCTGTTACCTGATCAACGAGAAAAAAATTAAGAAAACTTATTAATAAATACATTTTTTTATTAGAAAAATGTTAAGGCTTTCTAGAATTAATGGAATAGTGAGTAAGAGTCATAGAGAGCTGCTCATAAAATAAAATAATTATGTTTACTTCGCTAGTAAAGATACAAATCAACTGTATTTACCATAAAGCAATAAACTAAAATGGCAGTTGATTTTTTAAACTTTTTGCCAAGTTATGATTTTTTATATAAGTACGGTTTTTTATTCCAGAAAAACGGATAAATAAAAAAAAATCAATGTTTTTAGAAATATGTTGCTGTTGCTAATTAAATATACAGGTTGTTTTACGGTGGATGGAACGTAAGACGTTTATGGAAAACGGGTGATACGTTTTCTTCAAAAATTTGGTTGCTCAGACAACCTGGTCTATCGTTTTAAAATATTTCAGCAATGCGGCGTTGCCGCTTGTGCCCGAAACAGGGGGCACCATCGTTACTTCAAATGGAACAACCTATATTATATTATTTTCTATACAATTCCACGTATATTTTGTATAAAATATCATGTCTAAATTCAATTGTGTTTGAGATATTGACGTTTAAAATATACCATTTTCAGACATTGACAGGCTGTAAAACTGGAATGGCGCATCTAAGAGAAAAATGCTTTTCACCTTCCTATCTTAGTTTTTAGTCTTATATATGTTCTTTTGGCCAATTTCATAACGTCAAAAATGGCCATTTTATAATGTGAGAATGACAACAAAGTTTAAGTTAAAAGTGATTTATCTTGTCATAACGTAATAAAATGTAACAAGTTAGGACCAGGTTGATTACTCTTAAATAGCACTTTGCTGTCAATCTCACATTATAAATCGACCATTTCTGGCATTTCTACGATTTTCTTCGGTTTAAACTTAGGTCTAACTGAACTTTATAAAATTGGGCCTAAGAGTAGCATGCAAAAGCCATACTGATTAATTTTTTTCTTTTTTTTAGATATGCCCAACTTTGGAATTCTTACCGGTAAGTACTTTTATCATTTTTTGTTAATAAATCTTGATTTCCAAAGAACATAAACATTTTTACTACACATTTTTTTAAATAAATATGTAGATGATTGATGGTCTTCAACCTTTAAACAGACACTATGTAGATTAATTTTCTGAAGCAAAAGTTTACGAATATAAAGAATCTTAGCTCATATTTCAAATGATCAACTATAATGTAACGATCTATGTTAGACTTTACGTTTTATAAGTTTTTTTTATAACAAACCTATTTTTTTATATATTAATAAAACTTTTCCAGTGAGTACAACTTGCTCCAGATTTCCAGAAAAGGACCTAGCCGGACCAGCATTGGAAGCTGAAATAAGGAAAACTTTTTCAAACTGCCAGATTACTTTAAAGCAAATTGTCACCGACGATGAACAAAAAATTGTTGACATTTTTAATAACGTCGCCAGATTGTCCACGTGTGATATTTTAATCACGGTGGGAGGGACAGGATTTGCTCCAAGTGATGTCACTCCAGAAGCTACCAAACGTGTTATAGAAAAGGAAGCTCCAGGATTATCATTTGCACTAATTTCAAAGAGCTTAAGTAAGTTAAAATTATTTTTATTGTAAACTTGTAGGTTACTGCATTGAGATTAAAATTATTTACCCCAAGACAGTAGAAACATTTAGTGTAGTATTCACCTGAAGAGGACTGGAGATGCTTACCAGTTGAAACGTAGTGATTCCAAACAAATAAAGACAATGCAAGTCCAAAACTCTACTGTCGTTCAAGTAGAAACATTTGATAAATAATATATTATATTGATATAATTCATTTGTTGTTGCTTAGTCGCTATAATTGAAGTAGAAAAGGGACGGTTCTCCAATAAAGCAGAAAAATATACAAACCAGGGTAGGGACGCAGGGGAAATATTGTCCTGAAGAAATTTAATGGTTGAACTGAATACCTTTTATGCTTTGGGATAAGAGCTTGAGTGCCTCAAGGAAGTGTCCTTGGAACCGTTCTCTATATACTCTATACCAGTGGCTTACCAACTCTAAGCTATAATACTGCTATTCTGCGAACTGAGCAGCATCAACAAGAAACTCTAAAATGAATTCAATCATGAACTCAACCAAATAATGGAAGATTAAGCTAAATGAACTAAAATCAGTTAATGCGAACAAAAAAATTGCGAAGCCTCTTTCTCCAAACATCAGCGGAACAACTATACCTTATGAACCGAATACAAAGTACCTTGGCATGCTAGTTGATACCAAACGACGATGACACAATATTATACTTAATAAAAAAATTTTTAAACAACAAATTCCAAACTGTCAATACATAATAAAGTGCTCATTTATAAGCAGATCCTATAAACCGAATGCAGCTTTATGGTATCCAACTATTGGGATTCGCCACCGATAGCAGTGTTCGATATATGTCTATTCAAACATTTCAAATAAAATATTGAGTAACTAAGTAGACATTCCTTGGTATGAATGCAATACAGATGCAGATGCAGACATCAAGTGATTTGCTGGCAAGCATAAAGCCAGGTTTCACCTTCATGTAAACGTAGAAGCTCTCCAGCTACTGGACATTTATCACCACATTTGACGATTTAAAAAAAAACAAGCCATTTGATCTTGTGTACCATGTTGTACCTTGTACCAGCAGTGCGCAAGTGTTGATAGTAATCAAAATAAAATTATATTGTTGCGTCTTTAGTGATAATTATCTTCTTAAATATAGGGTAGTATCAGAACCATATTAATGGTTAGGTTTAATGATAGGCGCCAGCAAGGTCAGTAAAAATGCTTTGGAGTGGTTAAATTCGGTTATAATAATATGGTACTTTTGTGGTAACACACTTCATAAAATACAAAATCTTAAACAAATTGAAACTAAATTTATGCGTACGAGTCGAAAAATGTTGTGATGAATGTTACTTAGCAACGCACAGTTAGTCTGGCTAGGCTAATATTTTTTCTAGTTTTCCTCGTTATTTGCTCCGCTGTGCTCCATTGTCTTCTACCATTTTTCGATTTTCGATAGACACTGAACACTGTATAGGAGGATAAATGAAGCTATTAAAGTTAACCAGTGATTGTCATTATTTTTCACCCTGGCTTGAATTAAATCATGTACTTAACAAGAAGACGTAGTAGCAATCACAACGAATTTAAAATAATTAAAATTTATTTGGCGTAATAGATATTCTAAATTTGAATAATTATTGATGTTAACAAGCAGGTAATAAATTACGAATATTGGTAAAGTCAAAGGCCAAAGTAGACTTAAGTTTTTATTAATGCCTTATTACGTTAATTGGTAGAATATGTCTTGCAGAATGACAATTGTTAATGAAATATGTAGGATGTTCCCTTTAAATTAAACACCTATTATGGAACGGTTCAATAATCAAACCATTTTCATTACTTCTTTATGCAACAAGTGTATAAAGTAGTACTTTTTTTACTAATTGGAAATTTTACTCACGAGCCGTAGGCGTAAGACGTTGTCAGCAGTATTCCATATTCTTTTTTTAAATCACCTCACAAAAATAACAGTCTAAACGAATGGGGTCTGGAAATTTGGCGGGCCACTAAATTTCGCCTCTTCTTCCTATCTGCTGATTTAAAAACTCTTAATTTTGCTTTTTTTCTCCTGTGGTCATTATATCTAACCATTAGATGTGACATTTTTAACTATTTAAGAAAGCATGAAAAATTTTCATGCTATCTGAGAGTACTTTATACTATAGGATTGTATTTCGTCTAACACTAAAGATAATAAAATACAAATCAGATTGCACAATTTTACCAAAAAATTAAAACTTTACATTGGTAGGATGTCACTGTCACTACCTGTAGACCGGTTTCGCATTTTTTTGTTCTCGTCAGTATAGGGTCGGTGTTCACACCATACCAAATGAAACTTTTTAAACTAATACTTATAATATCAACCTTCTTGGGTCGTATATAGACGTTAGCGCCATCCCTTGGCAGTCCCTCCCATGCAATCTTTCTGAGACCTGTACTGACGAGAACAATAGAGTTCGAAACTGGTCTTCAGGTAGTGACATCCTACCAATAGTAAAGTTTTCATTTCTCGGTAGAACTATGCAATCTGATTTGTATTTTATTATCTAATGGTATTAGACGAAATACAACAGCAGGCACTTTCAGGTGGTTTAAAATTTATATTTCATGCTTTCTTAAATGTTTGCTACCACCTTATTAGTAAGAAATTTAGTGTTTTTGCCATTTTAACTATATGAAAAACATTATATTTAGTAGTTTCTAAAATATTTGTAATATTCGAGATATTCTTGACACTCCGTATACTATTTGATGTAATTAGTTATTTTATTAATTTTATTTCGTGTTTGTACAAAACTTGAAATTCTATTTTTATAAGCAACCCAAAGTTACTTGTTGTTGCTGCTATCGTGGCTATAACTAGATATTTTATAGCTTCCCTCGTATATTCCAATATTAAATGAGGTGCATGGTATATATACCATATAATAATATTTGCTTATATCTTCCAGATGTTACAGATATGGCCATGTTATCAAGACCCGCTTGCGGAATTAAAAACAAAACAATTATCATAAATTTTCCTGGCAGTGCTAAGGCTGCCGTAGAATGCTTTGGTTTCATTAAAAGTTCGCTTTCCCACGCGGTTTCCCTTCTCCATGAAAACGATACAAAAGTTAGAAGTGTTCACGAAGAAATTCAAAATCCAAAGGGCGGTAATATGTCGGCAGGTGATGGTAGCAAGGTAGGTTGTCCATTTTAATAAACACCTAATGTGGTAACGAAGCTGCAATTTATTTTTATAAATAACTTAAAACCTACAATTTTAAAATAATTACCTGGAAGAAGTAGTAGTGGAGTGGGAACTTAAAGGGGAGAAAAAAGAAACTTTAAGTCTTCCTCCACTAATATAATCAAAAAATTGTTTAAAAGTTAGGGTCACTACATGTTTCGAATGCATAAGCATTCATTTTCTTGGTACACCCTGTACAATAAGACATTCGCCTGCAGTATAAAAGCAAAATATATGCCAACCAACCAATACTAGTTTAAATAGTTATTTTTGAGAAAATATAATAATGTAATGTACAAATACATAGACTTACCTAATTTTAGGTTAAAATAAACGCAGGAGCATCTCGTCTTCGCAAGTCAGAATATCCTATGCTGGATGTTGAAGAAGCTAAACGTACAATTTTTAAAACTGTTCCTATCTTTCAAGACACCGAAGTTATACAAATAGGATCCGCTTTGGGTAGGATTCTTGCTGCAGATATTAAAGCGACCCAACCTGTGCCAGCTTTTCGGGCATCCATAAAAGACGGTTACGCGGTACGAGCTGAAGATGGTGTAGGCCCAAGGAAAGTAAGAGCTGTAACTGCTGCAGGAGATCAACCAGAAATTTTGGGTAAAAAAATGTTCCGTTCGTACCATTGACTAAAATGACTGATACATTTAAAATAATTTTAAAAATATCTTTACTTGGATGCGCCACTGATTTACCGGAAATAAGTCCACCATGTAGAAATATCATCGTGTTCCTTCCTTCATTTCAGTCTTTGGTTCATAGATAACTTGGGTATATTGGGTATTTAAAAAAAAACGTAAGGGAACGCATTAAATAGTTTTCTTTGATTACATCAAATCCATCCTTGAACGCGTGGTGTGCCACTCTGTATGAAAAATAGCGATCGTACTCATAGGCGCCGATTCCGTGGGGGCTCTGGGGGCTTGGGCCCCTAGAGCCATATTTCTTTGGGGGCGTAGCCCCCATAGCCCAACCCTCACAGTACGTTTACATAATAATGATACTAATAGCAATTCGTTTGCGAACGTGCGTTACTTGAGATTTGATAATTTAATTTTTTTCTATAAAATTTATTTACAGTTGTCGTTTCCTTTTTTAATTTAGCAGGTTATCATATTTAGGAAAAAATTATTTTGGCTTTGAAAATTAAATTATGCTAGATCTGGCAACCCTGGTCTGCCACTTTGCTTAGAGCACGTAGAGAATTTGGAAAGTCCCTGGTCTCAAAGTCTCAAGGTTGCCAGGTCTGGTGAAATTTCACCAGATTTAATGATTTCGAAACCAATCCAAAGTGATTTAGTGAAAACTTTCGTTAAATACCCCAGTTTTAGTGATTTTTCGGATTTTGTAGCAAATAAGACAAAGTCGTCTAAAATGCAATATTTTAAAAATATTTTTTTCAAAAACACGGCTATTTTTACTTATCCGCTCGATCTATATTTTCTACACGTTGGCAGCCGTGATGTCAGATCTGCGCATCATGCAGATCTGACATCACGGCCTAGTCAGCGAGGTCAAGCATCGGCGCGGTCAAGTTGAAGCCAGTGTTACCAGATCACCTGTTTTAACAGAAGATCTACTGTTTTCACTCTTAAACTACTGTTCTACTGTTTTCACCCTCAAATCTCCTGTTGAAAATTTTTTAATACCAAAGAGGTAATTAAGCTACATAATTCACATATGTACACAAAAACATTGAATCATTCGGAACTAACTGGCCAGAGCCGTCTTTCCGTACGGGCCCGGTACATTTTTTTTAGTAGTCACTTTGGATGGATGAATGGCCCCGCGCGTCTTGGGGCCAACAATTTGAATCGATGACCTTTTTTTTAGAAGTTACTGTGGAGGGGGTCACAAAATTTGGACCGATAACCTTTTTTTTTTTAGAAGTTACTGTGGAGGGAGCGTTATTATATTTAAAATTTATTAACTATTACATTATACTATGTGTATATTTAATAAAGGAATTTTTTTTTATTCGTTGAGATCCGGGCTCCAAGCCCCCAGAGCAATTCTGAAGTTCCGGCGCCTATGATCGTACTTATTTAGCACATGTTCGCTATCGCTATTTTTGTTACAGAGTGTCTGTCTAGGTCCAGTAAAGTACGAGTTGGTTTACGGACGAGGCGACGTAGGTAGGAGCCGAGTCTGGAATCTAAACGAGTGCTGTAATAACACCTAACGGACGTGTATCGTATGATATTTTATTTCATTTTGTCATTATAATCCATTTTAAAAAGATTTAATAGAAATGTTTATTACAAATTTTAAAATATAAATGCGACTGTCGTTTGATTGTCACTGTCAAATAGATAAAATTATAATATTTGAGTAAAGAATATAAATATAGTTTAAATAAAATAAAAATTACTAACTTTAGTTAAGCAAAATATTTAAAAAATTATAAAAGAGAGTCTATTCTATAGTTGCGTAATATTTTTCATTTACTAAAGTTGGTAGAAAAAAAAATGTTTACAAGTTAAAGCATCTAAACAGAGTTACTTGGTATCGATAGATATATATTGAAAACAAAATAAAAATTACTAACTTTAGTTAGGTAAACTATTTAAAAAATTGTAAAAGAAAGCCTATTCTGTAGTTGCGTAATATTTTTCATTTACTAAAGTTGGTAGTTGGTACAATATGTGTACTTGAACATTTTGTTTTCTATAATTTTAAGTGACAACTTGTCAAAAATCCAAAGTAAAAAGTCATTATTTCTAAAGACAAAAGATGGTTGCTAGGCAATACATTACAGTGCCTGACACTGTAATGTTCCACTTACCGGCCGCAAATGAGTACATGGTAAGTTGATTTACTGGACAAAATGAAATAAAGGAATATAAATCGGTTTACTATTAATACTCGAGTAAAAGGCATAGGTAATAGAATGAAGACGGAAGAGCTTCGTTAGGTTCGATTTTATTGACTAGGAGTATAGCGCTGTTATTAAACATTTAATAAAAACGTTTCAAAAAATTAATGAATCATGTTGAGCTAAACTAGTGTTTGATCTGTGTTGAGCTACAAGCAGTGTTTTTGCGACCCATAAGTTGTTTTTAAAACTTTATTTTATTTATTAATAATTCATTTTAAATACCTAGATTTTCTATGTAAATATTTATCAAAGTTCGATAACTAGAATCTAGGTACATTACTATTATAGGTAGTACTAAAAAGGTCTAATTACGATAATAAAACAATCATTAACTCGTTTAGGTAAACATTAATTAATTAACATCTTGTTACGCAAATAATAAGTCAAATCAACGTGACACTGCAACAAAATTACGCCTAATAAGAAGCTTAATAGAATGTTAGTATTATAATTTATGATAATTAAACCTGCTGATTAAATATGGATCGATTGGTATTTAGAATTAATTAATAATCTCAGTAGGTTATGAATAATTAAATCTTCAAACTTTTAAGGGTTTATCACCGAACCTGAAACTATTTTAAGTAATTAAATACATTTCGATAAACAGTAACATTTGTGTTTTACTTCTTGCTTTATTAGTCATTGGCATTATTATGACACTAGTATTAATAGTTATTTACGATATAAGTGTTGTAAAGATTCATATTACAACACGAGATGTTAAAGTTGTCAAACGAGGCGTCAGCCGAGTTTAATAAAACATCGAGTGTAGTAATATAAATTTACAACAAGAATATTGTACAAAATTTTATATACTTTCATCTATGAATATAAATATTTGGCAAAAGGCATTTTTAAAAATAAAAATGCACCTGTGAAAATGCACCTGATATTAAGTTTACTAATAAAGTTTTTTATGTTATCTTTCGCATAGTGCATAAAAGAAAAAAACAAATATTTAAAAAAACCCATATCGCCTGATCGTCACTGTCGTGACTCTAAAGGTAAAAGTTATTACATAAAAGAATTTTAAAAAATTTGAATTTTTAATTTTTTAAATTTTTTTTTCATTTTTTATAATTTTTTTTTTTAATATTCTGTTTTACTATATTATTTACTTTTGTATCACACTCCTTCGGACTGTGATGTGAAAACATATCGCCTAATTTGTCGATATAACACCTGTCAAGAAATATTTACAAATATTTCATTTGATATTTAAGTATTTCAATCTTAATATGGGAACTACACTAAAACAACAAAATATTTTTTTATAAACGCGATTATTACACATAAAAAAAATGTCAAAATGACAGCTGACAGTATATAACTCATAATACTGTAACTCGTGTATTTCATTTTTATCCCTTTTATTTATGTTTCACAAAATTAATACTTAATAATAAATGGTTTAATTGAAATAGTTGAACTTTGAAATTGTCAAAATGACAGCTAGCAAAAAACAACCTCTTTTTCAACACAAAAAATCTTTGTTCCACACAATAACTCATTTTTTATTCGTACGCCAAATTTTGTTCAGACCAGATAGGTAGTTTTTAATTCATGCTTTAATTTCTTCGGATATATTCGTTTTTCTAAACCCATAATAGCAGTCCATTTCAAATTTCACAACCATCATACTTTTCCGAATATAAAGATTGAAGATGTTTTATAGGATCGAAATGTTGATATTTGGTTTAAAGCAATATTGCACAAAAACTTTAGAAGAAGCAAGATTTACGAAACTGCAATAAAAATTGCAAGTTTATATTTAAAAATAAAAACCTGATGATGGTATCTAGATGACGAAACGTTTTACTCGAAATCTGATGACATTATATGATAGGAAACAAAATACGGCTATGCAAAAGTTTAATTAGTTTTTCTTTATCTTTACAAATAAAGTCACAAATCCGAATGTAAGAATATAAAGATTGAAGATGTTTTTTTATAGGGTCGAAACGTTGATATTTGGTTAAAGTAATATTGCACAAAGACGTTAAAAGAAGCAAGAGTTACGACACTGCAATAAAAATGACAGGTTTATATTTAAAAATGAAAACCTGATGATGGTATCTCGATGACGAAACGTTGTACTTGAAATCTGACGACACCATATGATAAGAAACAAAATACTACAATGAAAATGTTAAATTATTTTTTCTTTATCTTTTCAAATAAAGTCACAAATCCAAATATAAGAATATAAAGATTGAAGATGTTTTATAGGGTCGAAACTTTAATATTTGGTTAAAGCAATATTGCACAAATACGTTAGAAGAAGCCAGATTTACGAAACTGCAATAAAAATTACAAGTTTATATTTAAAAATAAAAACCTGATGATGGTATCGAGATGACGAAACGTTTTACTCGAAATCTGATGACATAATATGATAGGAAACAAAATACGGCAATGCAAAAGTTTAATTAGTTTTTCTTTATCTTTACAAATAAAGTCACAAAACCGAATGTAAGAATATAAAGATTGAAGATGTTTTTTTATAGGGTTGAAACGTTGATATTTGGTTAAAGTAATATTGCACAAAGACGTTAGAAGAAGCAAGATTTACGACACTGCAATAAAAATGACAGGTTTATATTTAAAAATGAAAACCTGATGATGGTATCGCGATGACGAAACGTTGTATTTGAAATCTGACGACACCATATGATAAGAAATAAAATACTACAATGAAAATGTTAAATTATTTTTTCTTTATCTTTTCAAATAAAGTCACAAATCCAAATATAAGAATATAAAGATAGAAGATGTTTATTGGGTCGAAACTTTAATATTTTTTTAAAGCAATATTGCACAAATACGTTAGAAGAAGCAAGATTTACGAAACTGCAATAAAAATTACAAGTTTATATTTAAAAATAAAAACCTGATGTTGGTATCTAGATGACGAAACGTTTTACTTGAAATCTGATGACATCATATGATAGGAAACAAAATACGGCAATGCAAAAGTTAAATAATTTTTTCTTTATCTTTTCAAATAAAGTCACAAATCCAAATATAAAAATATAAAGATTGAAGATGTTTTATAGTGTCGAAACGTTGATATTTGGTTAAAGCAATATTGCACAAAGACATTAGAAGAAGCTAGATTTACGAAACTGCAATAAAAATTACAAGTTTATATTTAAAAATAAAAACCTGATGATGGTATCTAGATGACGAAACGTTTTACTCGAAATCTGACGCCATCATATGATAGGAAACAAAATACGGCAATGTAAAAGTTAAATTATTTTTTCTTTATCTTTTCAAATAAAGTCACAAATCCAAATATAAGAATATAAAGATTGAAGATGTTTTATAGGGTCGAAACTTTAATATTTGGTTAAAGCAATATTGCACAAATACGTTAGAAGAAGCCAGATTTACGAAACTGCAATAAAAATTACAAGTTTATATTTAAAAATAAAAATCTGATGATGGTATCTAGATGACGAAACGTTTTACTTGAAATCTGATGACATTATATGATAGGAAACAAAATACGGCAATGCAAAAGTTTAATTAGTTTTTCTTTATCTTTACAAATAAAGTCACAAAACCGAATGTAAGAATATAAAGATTGAAGATGTTTTTTTATAGGGTCGAAACGTTGATATTTGGTTAAAGTAATATTGCACAAAGACGTTAGAAGAAGCAAGATTTACGACACTGCAATAAAAATGACAGGTTTATATTTAAAAATGAAAACCTGATGATGGTATCTCGATGACGAAACGTTGTACTTGAAATCTGACGACACCATATGATAAGAAACAAAATACTACAATGAAAATGTTAAATTATTTTTTCTTTATCTTTTCAAATAAAGTCACAAATCCAAATATAAGAATATAAAGATAGAAGATGTTTATTGGGTCGAAACTTTAATATTTTTTTAAAGCAATATTGCACAAATACGTTAGAAGAAGCAAGATTTACGAAACTGCAATAGAAATTACAAGTTTATATTTAAAAATAAAAACCTGATGTTGGTATCTAGATGACGAAACGTTTTACTTGAAATCTGATGACATCATAAGATAGGAAACAAAATACGGCAATGCAAAAGTTAAATTATTTTTTCTTTATCTTTTCAAATAAAGTCACAAATCCAAATATAAGAATATAAAGATTGAAGATGTTTTATAGTGTCGAAACGTTGATATTTGGTTAAAGCAATATTGCACAAAGACATTAGAAGAAGCTAGATTTACGAAACTGCAATAAAAATTACAAGTTTATATTTAAAAATAAAAACCTGATGATGGTATCTAGATGACGAAACGTTTTACTCGAAATCTGACGCCATCATATGATAGGAAACAAAATACGGCAATGTAAAAGTTAAATTATTTTTTCTTTATCTGTTCAAATACAGTCACAATGAATAAAACTTGGAAAAAATCTTATCGGCAATTTTCGGCTATTCCGAAAATCCCCGATATTGAAAAAAATTAATCAAAATTTAGGTAAGCAGACCTACATTAAAATGAAAAATGCATGTATAAATACTATATTTGGAGCTATCTGTTTTATAGCACTGTAATGTAGAAGTTTCGAGCTATCTCTTATCCCAAATTTTAAAGCGCGACCTGCTAGAATAACTTTAAAAACTTGCGATGAAATATGCCATTTTCGGCTATTTTTGGCCTTTTTTGACACTTCATATTTTTAATATCCACGATGACGTTTTATGCATCCAAAGCAATCTCTTCGAAAAGTCATTATTCTGTTAAAATAAAACTTTTACGGAAATTGCAGACTATTTTTAAAATTGAAAATTCGATAACTAATCTGACATATGAAGCTTTAATTTTGGTCTCATTAAATTGTAAAAGTCCCAAATAATCTATAACATTCAATTTTTAACGTCAAAACGTTGAAACAAGGTCACATTCTGAAGTCAAAAACACCCATTTTAGGCCAATTTTGACAGCTGTAATTATTTCAATATGGAAGCCTGTTTGAGATTTCATGGCAAGCTATTTAAAAAACGTTGAATTTTGATATTTGACAAATTTTTCTGTTCTCGCTCTAAATATATCAATTTTATTCAAATTAAAAAAAATAAATTAATATATTCAAGTATACGTGCGTGTTTAGAAAAGATTGAGGAATAAAATAAGCCTAAAATGAACTCTCTAAGTATATTATAGTAGAATCTATCGTCGATTATAAAAAACTTTTGGTAAAAAAAACGTAAAAAAATTAAATAATATTTTTTTTGAACCACTAAACGTCTTAACGAGGAGCGCAAACGGCATGAATTTTAAAGTCTATTTATTCCTCTAAACAACGGTCCAAAAAAAAGTTGAAAAAGTTAATTACAGTAGCTTACAGACGGGTTTAAGCGGACCAGTACCTAAAAAAAAATTGTAAAAAATCAAAAAAAAATCAAATTTCATTCGTTTCGTCCTCTGTAACTAAAATAGATTAAGGATCGAAAAAATATATTTTAAACGTACTTCGACGAGCTCTTTCCGATAGGATGTACGACATTTTAATAAAAAAATTATTTTTCGAGAAAAAAATTTAAAACCGTGAAAATTTTGGGTCTAAAATCGTAATTTCTAGATTTTCACAATTTTTCACGATTTCTACTGATTTTAGGTATAGAAAGATGTATTGCGAAAAGATAGTATTTGAGACGGCCCATCCGATCGTTTAAACCGGAAATATGTCCGACGTACCCAATTCGAGTTATTCGGTACCCCCTACGACCCTGCGATGGCCATTTTTCGACTTTTAAAAAATAAAAAAAATTACTTTCCATTTTCTAATCTTTCTCAAAAACAATAGGGTTCGGCGGCTGCCGGTCCTCTCGAACGTCCAGAAGTAAAAATCAAAAAAAATAATTTTTGCGACCTGAAACGATAGACAGCGGAATTCGCATATTTTCCGACTTTGACGTTTAATAACTTTTTTCCGGTACACCCTGTATATTTGAAATTTTTCACAAAACGTGCCCCCGTTATTCCTCTATAAAACCAAATAATCAAAAGCAGTGCGAAATGTACCACTTTAGAGAAAAAAAATCGAAAATGTCAAAAATCGTGATTTCAAAAATCGGGTACGACGACGACGACGACGACAGAGGTCACACATTTTTAAAATTAAGAGGAGATATACATATCGCTCGAAAGGGGCGATATGTAAAAACCCATATCGCAAAATCGTCACTTACAGTGACTCTAAAGGTAAAAGTTATTACATAAAAGAATTTAAAAAAATTTGAATTTTTAATTTTTTCATTTTTTTTTTCATTTATTATAATTTTTTTCTAAATATTCTGTTTTACTATATTATTTAATTTTGTATCACACTCCTTCGGACTGTGATGTGAAAACATATCGCCTAATTTGTCGATATAACACCTGTCAAAAAATATTTACAAATATTTCATTTGATATTTAAGTATTTCAATCTTAATATGAGAACTACACTAACACAACAAAATATTTTTTTATAAACGCGATTATTACACATAAAAAAAAATGTCAAAATGACAGCTGACAGTATATAACTCATAATACTGTAACTCGTGTATTTCATTTTTATCCCTTTTATTTATGTTTTACAAAATTAACACTTAATAATAAATGGTTTAATTGAAATAGTTGAACTTTGAAATTGTCAAAATGACAGCTAGCAAAAAACAACCTCTTTTTCAACACAAAAAATCTTTGTTCCACACAATAACTCATTTTTTATTCGTACGCCAAATTTTGTTCAGACCAGATAAGTAGTTTTTAATTCATGCTTTAATTTCTTCGGATATATTCGTTTTTCTAAACCCATAATAGCAGTCCATTTCAAATTTCACAACCGTCATACTTTTCCGAATATAAAGATTGAAGATGTTTTATAGGATCGAAATGTTGATATTTGGTTAAAGCAATATTGCAAAAAAACTTTAGAAGAAGCAAGATTTACGAAACTGCAATAAAAATTGCAAGTTTATATTTAAAAATAAAAACCTGATGATGGTATCTAGATGACGAAACGTTTTACTCGAAATCTGATGACATTATATGATAGGAAACAAAATACGGCTATTCAAAAGTTTAATTAGTTTTTCTTTATCTTTACAAATAAAGTCACAAATCCGAATGTAAGAATATAAAGATTAAAGATGTTTTTTTTTATAGGGTCGAAACGTTGATATTTGGTTAAAGTAATATTGCACAAAGACGTTAGAAGAAGCAAGATTTACGTCACTGCAATAAAAATGACAGGTTCATATTTAAAAATGAAAACCTGATGATGGTATCTCGATGACAAAACGTTGTACTTGAAATCTGACGACACCATATGATAAGAAACAAAATACTACAATGAAAATGTTAAATTATTTTTTCTTTATCTTTTCAAAGAAAGTCACAAATCCAAATATAAGAATATAAAGATTGAAGATGTTTTTTTATAGGGTCGAAACGTTAATATTTGGTTAAAGCAATATTGCACAAATACGTTAGAAGAAGCCAGATTTACGAAACTGCAATAAAAATTACAAGTTTATATTTAAAAATAAAAACCTGATGATGGTATCTAGATGACGAAACGTTTTACTCGAAATCTGATGACATTATGTGATAGGAAACAAAATACGGCAATGCAAAAGTTTAATTAGTTGTTCTTTATCTTTACCAATAAAGTCACAAATCCGAATGTAAGAATATAAAGATTGAAGATGTTTCTTTATAGGGTCGAAACGTTGATATTTGGTTAAAGTAATATTGCACAAAAACTTTAGAAGAAGCAAGATTTACGAAACTGCAATAAAAATTGCAAGTTTATATTTAAAAATAAAAACCTGATGATGGTATCTAGATGACGAAACGTTTTACTCGAAATCTGATGACATTATATGATAGGAAACAAAATACGGCTATGCAAAAGTTTAATTAGTTTTTCTTTATCTTTACAAATAAAGTCACAAATCCGAATGTAAGAATATAAAGATTGAAGATGTTTCTTTATAGGGTCGAAACGTTGATATTTGGTTAAAGTAAAATTGCACAAAGACGTTAGAAGAAGCAAGATTTACGACACTGCAATAAAAATGACAGGTTTATATTTAAAAATGAAAACCTGATGATGGTATCTCGATGACGAAACGTTGTACTTGAAATCTGACGACACCATATGATAAGAAACAAAATACTACAATGAAAATGTTAAATTATTTTTTCTTTATCTTTTCAAAGAAAGTCACAAATCCAAATATAAGAATATAAAGATTGAAGATGTTTTTTTATCGGGTCGAAACGTTAATATTTGGTTAAAGCAATATTGCACAAATACGTTAGAAGAAGCAAGATTTACGAAACTGCAATAAAAATTACAAGTTTATATTTAAAAATAAAAACCTGATGTTGGTATCTAGATGACGAAACGTTTTACTTGAAATCTGATGACATCATAAGATAGGAAACAAAATACGGCAATGCAAAAGTTAAATTATTTTTTCTTTATCTTTTCAAATAAAGTCACAAATCCAAATATAAGAATATAAAGATTGAAGATGTTTTTTATAGTGTCGAAACGTTGATATTTGGTTAAAGCAATATTGCACAAAGACATTAGAAGAAGCTAGATTTACGAAACTGCAATAAAAATTACAAGTTTATATTTAAAAATAAAAACCTGATGATGGTATCTAGATGACGAAACGTTTTACTCGAAATCTGACGCCATCATATGATAGGAAACAAAATACGGCAATGTAAAAGTTAAATTATTTTTTCTTTATCTGTTCAAATACAGTCACAAAGAATAAAACTTGGAAAAAATCTTATCGGCAATTTTCGGCTATTCCGAAAATCCCCGATATTGAAAAAAATTAATCAAAATTTAGGTAAGCAGACCTACATTAAAATGAAAAATGCATGTATAAATACTATATTTGGAGCTATCTGTTTTATAGCACTGTAATGTAGAAGTTTCGAGCTATCTCTTATCCCAAATTTTAAAGCGCGACCTGCTAGAATAACTTTAAAAACTTGCGATGAAATATGCCATTTTCGGCTATTTTTGGCCTTTTTTGACACTTCATATTTTTAATATCCACGATGACGTTTTATGCATCCAAAGCAATCTCTTCGAAAAGTCATAATTCAGTTAAAATGAAACTTTTACGGAAATTGCAGAGTCTTTTTAAAATTAAAAATTCGATAACTAATCTGACATATGAAGCATTAATTTTGGTCTCATTAAATTGTAAAAGTCCCAAATAATCTATAACATTCAATTTTTAACGTCAAAACGTTGAAACAAGGTCACATTCTGAAGTCAAAAACACCCATTTTAGGCCAATTTTGACAGCTGTAATTATTTCAATATGGAAGCCAGTTTGAGATTTCATGGCAAGCTATTTAAAAAACGTTGCATTTCGATATTTGACGAATTTTTCTGTTCTCGCTCTAAAAACATCAATTTTACTCTAATTTAAAAAAATAAATTGGTATATTCAAGTATACAGGCGTGTTGAGAAAAGATTGAGGAATAAAATAAGCCTAAAAGGAACTTTCTAAGGATATTACAGTAGAAGCTATAATCGATCATAAAAAAATTTTGGTAAAAAAAACATAAAAAAATTAAATAATATTTTTTTTGAACCACTAAAAGTCATAACGAAGAGCGCCCACGGTATGAATTTTAAAGTCTATTTATCCCTCTAAACAACAGTCCAAAAAAAAGTTGAAAAAGTTAATTACAATAGCTTACAGACGGGTTTAAGCGGACCAGTACCTAAAAAAAAAATTGTAAAAAATCCAAAAAAAATCAAAATACATTCGTTTCGTCCTCTGTAAATTAAAATGATTAAAAATCGAAAAAATATATTTTAAACGTACTTCGACGAGCTCTTTCCGATAGGATGTACGACATTTTAATAAAAAAATTATTTTTCGAGAAAAAAATTAAAAACCGTAAAAATTTTGGGTCTAAAATCGCAATTTTTAAATTTTCACAATTTTTCACAATTTCTAATCATTTTAGGTATAGAAAGATGTATTGTGAAAAGATAGTATTTGAGACGGCCCATCTGATCGTTTAAACCGGAAATATGTCCGACGTACCCAGTTCGAGTTATTCGGTACCCAAGAGGACCCTGCGCGGGCCATTTTTTGACTTTTAAAAAATAAAAAAAATTACTTTCCATTTTCTAATCTTTCTCAAAAACAATAGGGTTGGGCGGCTGCCGGTCCTCTCCAACCTCCAAAAGTAAAAATCGAAAAAAATAATTTTTGCGACCTGAAATGCGTTACAGCGGATTTCGCATATTTCCCGACTTTGACGTTTAAGAACTTTTTTCCAGTACACCCTGTATATTTGAAATTTTTCACAAAATGTGCCCCCGTTATTCCTCTATAAAACCAAATAATCAAAATCGGTGCGAAATGTACCACTTTAGAGAAAAAAAATCGAAAATGTCAAAAATCGCGATTTCAAAAATCGGGTACGACGACGACGACGACGACGACGACAACCCTCGAACATTTTTAAAATTAAGAGGAGATATACATATCGCTCGAAAGGGGCGATATGTAAAAACCCATATCGCCTGATCGTCACTGTCGTGACTCTAAAGGTAAAAGTTATTACATAAAAGAATTTTAAAAAATTTGAATTTTTAATTTTTTAAATTTTTTTTTCATTTTTTATAATTTTTTTTTTAAATATTCCGTTTTACTATATTATTTACTTTTGTATCACACTCCTTCGGACTGTGATGTGAAAACATATCGCCTAATTTGTCGATATAACACCTGTCAAGATATATTTACAAATATTTCATTTGATATTTAAGTATTTCAATCTTAATATGAGAACTACACTAAAACAACAAAATATTTTCTTATAAACGCGATTATTACACATAAAAAATGTCAAAATGACAGCTGTCAATATATAACTAATAATACTGTAACGCGTGTATTTTATTTTTATTCTTTATTTATGTTTCACAAAATTAACACTTAATATTAAATAGTTTAATTGAAATAGTTGAACTTTAAAATTGTCAAAATGACAGCTAGCAAGAAACAACCTTTTTTTAACACACAAAATTTTTGTTCCACACAATAACTCATTTTTCATTCGTATGCCAAATTTTGTTTAGACCAGATAAGTAGTTTTCAATTTATGCTTTTACTTTTTCGGATATATTCGTTTTTCTAAGACAATAATAGCAGTCCATTTTAAATTTCACAACTATCATACTTTTCCGAATATAAAGATTGAAGATGTTTTATAGGGTCGAAACATTGATATTTGGTTAAAGCAATATTGCACAAATACTTTAGAAGAAGCAATATTTACGAATCTGCAATAAAAATTACAAGTTTATATTAAAAAATAAAAACCTGATGTTGGTATCTAGATGCCGAAACGTTTTACCCGAAATCTGATGACATCGTATGATAGAAAACAAAATACGACAATGCAAAAGTTAAATTATTTTTTCTTTATCTTTTCAAATAAAGTCACAAATCAAAATATAAGAATATAAAGATAGAAGATGTTTATTGGGTCGAAACTTTAATATTTTTTTAAAGCAATATTGCACAAATACGTTAGAAGAAGCAAGATTTACGAAACTGCAATAAAAATTACAGGTTTATATTTAAAAATAAAAAACCTGATGATGGTATCTAGATAACGAAACGTTTTACTCGAAATCTGATGACATCATATGATAGGAAACAAAATACGGCAATGTAAAAATTAAATTATTTTTTCTTTATCTCTACAAATAAATTCACAAATTCAATTATAAAAATATAAAGATTGAAGATGTTTTATAATGTCGAAACGTTGATATTTGGTTAAAGCAATATTGCACAAAGACGTTAGAAGAAGCAAGATTTACGACACTGCAATAAAAATGACAGGTTTATATTTAAAAATGAAAACCTGATGTTGGTATCTCGATGACGAAACGTTTTACCCGAAATCTGATGAGATCGCATGATAGGAAACAAAATACGACAATGCAAAAGTTAAGTTATTTTTTCTTAATCTTGTCAAATAAAGTCACAAATCCAAATATAAGAATATAAAGATTGAAGATGTTTATAGGGTCGAAACGTTAATATTTGGTTAAAGCAATATTGCACAAATACGTTAGAAGAAGCAAGATTTACGAAACTGCAATAAAAATTACCAGTTTATATTTAAAAATGAAAACTTGATGATGGTATCTCGATGACGAAACGTTTTACTCGAAATCTGACGCCATCATATGATAGGAAACAAAATACGGCAATGTAAAAGTTAAATTATTTTTTCTTTATCTTTTCAAATAAAGTCACAAATCCAAATATAGGAATATAAAGATAGAAGATGTTTTATAGGGTCGAAACTTCGATATTTGGTTAAAGCAATATTGCACAAATACGTTAGAAGAAGCAAGATTCACGAAACTGCAATAAAAATTACCAGTTTATATTTTAAAATGAAAACTTGATGATGGTATCTCGATGACGAAACGTTTTACTCGAAATCTGATGACATTATATGATAGCAAACAAAATACGGCAATGCAAAAGTTAAATTATCTTTTCTTTATCTTTTCAAATAAAGTCACAATGAAAAGAAATCTTGACGGCAATTTTCAGCTGTTCCAAATATACCCGATATTGAAAATATAGGGCTTGCAGACCGACATTAAAATGAAAAATGCATCTATAAATACTATATTTGGAGCTATTTGTTTTATAGCACTGTAATGTAGAAGTTTCGAGCTATCTCTTATCCCAAATTTTAAAGCGCGACCTGCTAGAATAACTTTAAAAACTTGCGATGAAATATGCCATTTTCGGCTATTTTTGGCCTTTTTTGACACTTCATATTTTTAATATCCACGATGACGTTTTATGCATCCAAAGCAATCTCTTCGAAAAGTCATAATTCTGTTAAAATGAAACTTTTACGGAAATTGCAGAGTCTTTTTAAAATTAAAAATTCGATAACTAATCTGACATATGAAGCTTTAATTTTGGTCTCATTAAATTGTAAAAGTCCCAAATAATCTATAACATTCAATTTTTACCTTCAAAACGTTAAAACAAGCTCATATTCTGAAGTCAAAAACACGCAATTTAGGCCAATTTTGACAGTGGTAATTATTTCAATATGGAAGCCTATCTTCGATTTCATGGCATTCTATTTAAAATACGTTGCATTTCGATATTTGACGAATTTTTCTGTCCTCGCTCTAAATATATCAATTTTACTCAAAGTAAAAAAAATAAATTAATATATTCAAGTATACAGGCGTGTTGAGAAAAGATTGAGGAATAAAATAAGCCTAAAATGAACTCTCTAAGGATATTGTAGTAGAAGCTATAATCGAATATAAAAAACTTTTCATAAAAAAAACGTAAAAAAATTAAATAATATTTTTTTTGAACCACTAAACGTCATAACGAAGAGCGCGCACGGTATGAATTTTAAAGTCTATTTATGTCTCTAAACAACAGTCCAAAAAAAAGTTGAAAAAGTTAATAACAGTAGCTCACAGACGGGTTTAAGCGGACCAGTACCTAAAAAAAAAATTGTAAAAAATCAAAAAAAAATCAAATTTCATTCGTTTCGTCCTCTGTAACTAAAATAGATTAAGGATCGAAAAAATATATTTTAAACGTAAGTCGACGAGCTCTTTCCGATAGGATATATGACATTTTAATAAAAAAATTATTTTTCTAGAAAAAAATTAAAAACCGTAAAAATTTTGGGTCTAAAATCGTAATTTTTAAATTTTCACAATTTTTCACAATTTCTAATCATTTTAGGTATAGAAAGATGTATTGTGAAAAGATAGTATTTGAGACGGCCCATCTGATCGTTTAAACCAGAAATATGTCCGACCTACCCAATTCGAGTTATTCGGTACCCAAGACGACCCTGCGATGGCCATTTTTCGACTTTTAAAAAATAAAAAAAATTACTTTCCATTTTCTAATCTTTCTCAAAAACAATAGGGTTGGGCGGCTGCCGGTCCTCTCCAACCTCCAAAAGTAAAAATCGAAAAAAATAATTTTTGCGACCTGAAATGCGTTACAGCGGATTTCGCAAATTTCCCGACTTTGACGTTTAATAACTTTTTTCCGGTACACCCTGTATATTTAAAATTTTTCACAAAATGTGCCCCCGTTATTCCTCTATAAAACCCAATAATCAAAATCAGTTAGAGTTTTACCACTTGAGAGAAAAAAAATCGAAAATGTCAAAAATCGCGATTTCAAAAATCGGGTACGACGACGACAACCCTCACACATTTTTAAAATAAAGGGGAGATATACATATCGCTCGAAAGGGGCGATATGTAAAAATTATACAAATTTTTCTTGTAACAGCGCCTAGGTTTAAGAAAAACCTGTATGCGTCTATTTTTATTCCTACCTAGTTGAATAATCTATCTAAATATGTATTATATTATTTGTTTGTTTTAAACCTCTCAGCTATACCAACAAAATAGAAAAATAAAACTGTAATTATTACAATCACTTATCACAAATATTACAAAAATCACAAATATCACAATAAGAGATGAGAAGAGAGTAGCAGAATAAACAAAATTAAATATAAAAAGCGTTTTTCAAAATGAGCGATTCTGATAAAAGTTTACCCTCTGATATAGAAGCAGCGGCAAACGAAGCGATCTCAAGTTTAGTTTCGACAAAATCAAAGGCGCGGTATGAGTTGCAGTATCAGAAGTTTGAAGATTGGTGCAAAGCTAACAAAATAAAAAACGTGTCGGAGAAAATCCTTTTGGGTTATTTTTCCGTAAAGCAACGCTCCCAGAAGCCATCTACACTATGAACTCACTACTCAATATTGAGAACTATGATTTTAGTCAAGAAAAATCAAGATATAAGCAGATTTTCTCAACTAATCGCATTTTTGAAAAAAAGTTCAGAGGCCAAAAAGTCCAAAGTTTTCACAAAGGAAGACGTATGTAAGTTTCTTAGTACTGCAGATGATGAAACATATTTACTTATGAAGGTTGTTATGATAATCGGCATTTTTGGGGCTTGTCGGCGCGAAGAACTAGCTAAGTTAATGTTGGATCATATTGAACACAATGATTTGTATATAAAAATTGTGATTCCATTCTCGAAAACCAAAATTATGCGAGAATTTGTTATAACAGAAGGAAATGTGAAAGGTGTCAACTGTTTAAGTATTTTTCGAAAGTATGCTAAACTTCGTCCTCTTAATGCAACTCACAGGCGGTGTTTTGTATTCTATGGAAAAGGAAAATGCACCTCCCAGCCTGTCGGAATTAATAGTTTTGGAAGTATACCAAAAAAGATTGCAACAAAACTTGGATTGAATAATCCCGAAGGATACAGTGTACATTGTTTTAGCCACCATTCTAGTTGCAGATATGCAGATGTTAAAGCATCATGGGGGCTGGAAATCCTCTTCTACGGCAGAATGCTACGTTAAGAATTCTTTAGAAAATAAGAAACAAATAGCACAGAAGATCATGGGGTCAGACACGGATTTAATGATTGGATATTGGAACGTAAAGGGCTCCATCACATCCACTTCTGGTATACAAATATCTAACTGTAAAAAGTGTATTATTAATGTTTATAATAAACCTTAAGTGTTATATTTTAATTAATAATTGGTAATTAATTTTATAATTGTTAATAATAAATCATTCTTCTAAAAAGTGTGGTTTTATTTATACTATTATATATTATACTAGTGTTGTAAAGACATCTATTACAACACTAGTGCTGTAATAGATGCCCTTACAAAACTATTTACAGAACTCTAAAATTCATATTACTAAATGAAAGTAGATAAAAATAATTTTACATAATTAAGTACACCTTACTTTCCTAGAAAAATTAGTAAACAATCCTGGGATATAATATACGAATTCGTTTATTTACTTATAAAATACTACTAAAAGTATTCATTTTACCATATCTTGGGTTATTTTTGGCCACCAAATATCACAGGGAATTTACATTCTATTTGTAGTTTCACATATATGTTAAATAAATACAAATTAGGGTTAGGAACAAAAAGCCCTATCTTCCTTCTTACAAAAATATATTAAAATTACCACCTACGCGTTTCGGCCTACAAGGCCATCATCAGGGCGTACTGTAAGAAATAAAAAACAAGTTGTATAAAATTAAAAAATGTCAAAACTTACAGGTAATAAGGTCACCACATAAAGACTACAAGTAGGACGCACCCTAGTCAACAAGTCAATAAAAAAACATCAATTCACATTAAAAAAACATTTACACTTTTTAAAAAAAGGTGGAAAAACCACGACAATCGAAAAATTTTTTTAAAATTAAAATTAAAATTTCGCTGCATTCTAGCAGTTCATATATCTGACTAAATAAATTTAACCTTATCTTATTTATATAGAATAAAAAAACATTATTGTATCAAACAGCGAAGTAGAAAAGGAAAGAGAGGAGAGAGAAAAAAGACAGTTCCGAAGGTACTATTACAAAAAGAAAGAAGGGGTGAATATGAGTTGAAATCTTAAAATAAAAAAATTGAATTAAATAATTAATCTCTGAAAAGACGGACCGCAGCTACATAATTACGATATGAAAAATTGCCCTGTTCATTTAGATTATGTGGGGAGCGGGATTGGGACAGGGCTATTTCTATATTCTCTAAAACATCCAGTTTTTGTCCCTTGTTCAGATGATGTAAAACTCTAAAATTCTCGTCTAAATCAAAAGAATGATTGGTTGCTTTAAGATGTGTACCAAAAGGGGATTTATTGTCGTGTTGTAATCTACTAGATCTGAGATGTTCTTTTATTCTTTTGTTAAATGGACGACCTGTTTGTCCCACGTATTCCGCCGGACAGGAGTCACAGGAGAGCAAATATACCCCACATTTGTCTAGGGTTGATATTCTGTCTTTGAGTCTAGAAAAGAGATTCGATAAGGTTCCCACTGAACGGTAGCAAACAAGTGGGAACCTTATCGAATCTCTTTTCTAGACTCAAAGACAGAATATCAACCCTAGACAAATGTGGGGTATATTTGCTCTCCTGTGACTCCTGTCCGGCGGAATACGTGGGACAAACAGGTCGTCCATTTAACAAAAGAATAAAAGAACATCTCAGATCTAGTAGATTACAACACGACAATAAATCCCCTTTTGGTACACATCTTAAAGCAACCAATCATTCTTTTGATTTAGACGAGAATTTTAGAGTTTTACATCATCTGAACAAGGGACAAAAACTGGATGTTTTAGAGAATATAGAAATAGCCCTGTCCCAATCCCGCTCCCCACATAATCTAAATGAACAGGGCAATTTTTCATATCGTAATTATGTAGCTGCGGTCCGTCTTTTCAGAGATTAATTATTTAATTCAATTTTTTTATTTTAAGATTTCAACTCATATTCACCCCTTCTTTCTTTTTGTAATAGTACCTTCGGAACTGTCTTTTTTCTCTCTCCTCTCTTTCCTTTTCTACTTCGCTGTTTGATACAATAATGTTTTTTTATTCTATATAAATAAGATAAGGTTAAATTTATTTAGTCAGATATATGAACTGCTAGAATGCAGCGAAATTTTAATTTTAATTTTAAAAAAATTTTTCGATTGTCGTGGTTTTTCCACCTTTTTTTAAAAAGTGTAAATGTTTTTTTAATGTGAATTGATGTTTTTTTATTGACTTGTTGACTAGGGTGCGTCCTACTTGTAGTCTTTATGTGGTGACCTTATTACCTGTAAGTTTTGACATTTTTTAATTTTATACAACTTGTTTTTTTTTCTTACAGTACGCCCTGATGATGGCCTTGTAGGCCGAAACGCGTAGGTGGTAATTTTAATATATTTTTGTAAGAAGGAAGATAGGGCTTTTTGTTCCTAACCCTAATTTATCATGTCCCTTCTGGAGAGTAGATTCGACTTCGTTATTAAATAAATACGTTTTAATCTATCATTTGTAAATTCCTCTTAAAAATCACTGTGAAATTGATGTAAAATATTTAATAAAAAACCACAGTTTTAGTAAAAATAATGTATCTCTACATTCTTTTAGAGTAAGATAAGGTAAGTTCATTAATAAAATAATAAATTATTGTTGTAACTTTAATGCTAAATTCTGACACGGTGATGTAAATGTTTTCTAATTTCTCCATAAATATAATATAAATTTTGCAGTAGATTATTGTAAACTGCGACGCGGCGGTGGCTCAGAGGTGTGTTACTGTCATTCGACCGTGGCGAACCCGGGTTCGATTCCCGAAGTGGGCATACGTCATCGGCGTAGCTAGAGGGGGGCCAGGGGGGCCTGGCCTGCATTTAATCCACCGTACACTGGGGCCCAGGCTCCCCCTAAAAACTAAGGCTAGCTACTCCGATGTCATACGTACAATAAAAGAAGGTATGTCGGAAATTCAGTGGATTTAAGAATGCAGAGAAAAGTGTAAAATGTATCATCTCCCAACCTACCTCATTCACGCCGGTAACCAGGCCGAATGGGATCGGACCTCTCTTGGGGTGCGGAAGAAGATACACACTTCCCAATCGGTGGGTCAAGTAGTAGCGAGAAGCCCTCAAGGGGTGTTGCATGATCGAGGATCGTGGTTCGGAACCCACGTTAAGCTGTTGGTCCCCTCGGGTAACGATGTTTGTGTTTGCTATAGCTCATAGTTCCTTCTTTATTAAATTATCTTCAAATTCAATACTTTTGGTGGTTTACCAGTCGATAATTTCTTGTTTTCTCCAAGATGAAGTTGGAGTCTTCTCTGTGCGTCGTGAATGATAGCTTGCATCAACTACTACTGAATCAGCTGGAAGATATTTTATCATTTTACCATATTAGTCCTAAAAACATTCGAATTTATGTCCTCGTGGTAATCTCCCATATTGAACGACTGAAATGTTAGCAAACCTTTTTTTTTAAATCCCTTTTCCGTTCCAATATGGACGATTATTAGTCTGTCTCTCTCTTTTACCTACAAAAAATTTACTTAACAACTTAAAAATTACTGTTACCTTCATTACAAGAAGACCTAGCTCTTACTGAACATTAAGATTTGGCTACTGACTTGTCATCCATGAGTGAGCTATGGATATTTCTATCACCATTTCAATGATTCATCTTTTCCCAAGTTTCTGATAATAATGACGACATACCGTACTTCCTTTTTGAATAATTCAGAGCCAATATCAAGTTACTATGTTTTTCTATACATAAAGCCTGCCATAACCAAGATACAGGTATTTTGAAATTGACGTGACACAACTAAATAATCACTAACTTTTTTTGGTAAATATTAAATTAACGAGCCTTCATATGTAATAATAAATAATACCTTGAATGAACGTGATATTGCAACAAAATTATACCTAATAAGAAAGAAAAGAGGATGTGAGACACCGTTTATGATAATTAAAAATTTGGTTGTATTGTTTAAAATGTATCGCGAATCCTGAAACAGTTTCTATTACAAAAATATAAATAACAAAGTTCTAAAATGGAACTATTCTATTTTGAATATAGTTTGCTGTATTCTCTTTTAATTAGAATCAACAAAAGTGAACTCGTCCATTCTTGTCTAGTTTACAATTTTATTACAATTTTCGACCTAACTTGTAATTTACGAAGTACTTTTTTATTTGCTTTGTACATAGCCACAAATAGTGCTTGAATTAGCTCGATTCATAGCAAATTGTGTTAATTTCTAGTACATCGCTATGGACTCGCTATGCACCTATCCTAGCATAGATTTAGGTTTATTTTCTCTAAACGTTTGGGTAAAGCTTTGCTTCCTTAGAGTTTTATAGCGTGCACATCGAGTGTGGAATAAACGCATGCGCTCTTGTTGTGTAATGATTCAGTTTTAACCTCAAAAATCACTGCACTTGACAGAAATTACATTTTGTAAGGTATACCGGGTAAGTGGAAATTCGGGGCAAGTGGAACCCAGGCTTATTCCTGATAAAACAATGTTTTGTAAAGTGGCTTCACCGCTTCACCTATTTCATACATCCTTTATATACCCTGTTGCATAGAAAGCCGTTAGCGATTTATTTGCGCTTCGACAACACTGTTGTCAAGGTTGTCGATTTACCTCGCATAACGAGTTAACACGTGTTTTTTGTCAGTGGTAGTAACACACACGAAAGTTATAGTATTAATTCAACTTTTTGAGGTAAGTAGGTACATCATTAACAATATTTTTTGTATTATAAACCTATGGGTCACAAAAATTTGTTTACGTTGAAGAAATGAGCTAGGTTACACTTGCCCCTAAAATATCACAGAATGGGGAAAGTGTAACCTATGTTAGGTTCAGGTCAGATTGAAGAAATTGAGAAGTAAAAGATAAAGAAAATCAAAATACTAAAAAATAGGAAAAAAATATGTAAGTAAAAACGGTAGTAGCAGTGAAGATGACGAGTTATAAGAATTAGGGAGAATTGAAAGCAAAAAAATAGAGAGAAAAAGGGCTATACTAAAGAAAACCTTATGCGAGGAAGACTATCCACTGATGATAACCTTCTTGAAGATGTGCAAAGCCTCTCACGCAATTTTAGTGTCGACGAAGTTAAGTTTCCTGAACCAAATGCAGCTCGACTTAACAAAAATAAACCTTGGCGATTGGGTCGTCATTAAATTCGATTAGAAGAAGCAGGTTAAAAATGTACGTGGGCCAGCTTACAGAGAAAGAACCATGTCTGGAGGTAAAATTTTGCCGAAGAATTGGTAACACATCCACATTTTATTGGCCTGTTGTGAAAGATAGAAGTATCGTCAATGAAGATAATATTTTAGCATTGGTTTTGACACATATAATGTTGGTTAAATTGTTAATTTTTTGTTAATAAAAATAAATATTCTGCAGCATGCGAAAAAATTAATTTAAGAAAGCATGAAAAATAAATTTTCAAACCACCTGAAAGTGCCTTTAACTATAAGGTTGTATTTTGTCTAACACTGTTAGATAATAAAATATAAATCTGATTGCATGGTTCTACCAAGAAATGAAAACTTTACATTGGTAGGATGTCACCACCTGCAAAAAAAATTTATTTTTCATGCTTTCTTAAATGTTTGCTTCCACCTCCTGACTAGTAAGAAATTCTGTGTTTTTACAAATAATTAATTATTTACACTTACCCCGGTTAACGTTCTTACGTCCAAATAAGAAAACGTGCCTTGGTTTACACTTGCCTTACAAACCTGGGGCAAGTGTAACCCAAGACCAGCGAAAATTAACAAAATTCTAGAGAAAAAGGGAAATTTTTTTATCGGTTTCTATGTTGGTATGTTGTTAAAATAATGTCTAACCACTAAGCCTGCCAACTATGAACAAGATTATGAGATACATTTTCTTTTTAATTACGTTTAAACAGGAGGTATTAAAATTTACGGTTCCGCTTACCCCGGTGTACCTTATTTGCTAATTACAACCATGGATGGTTTACCCTCTGAAGACACACATCAATTGGTTCTGAAGCTTTTATTTATTCTGTTTGAAAGAATATCGAGTAAAAAAACACCTTCTGTTAGATCAAAATCAGATGTTATAGAATAGTTTTCAATTTTAAATAACCTTTCGTCGCTTTTTCTCAACCTCATGCACTCAACCACGTTTGATTTGACGCGTATTTGATGATCTCGTCATACTTGGTGTTTGATCGTCAGGCTTATCAATGATGATTTACCATATCATTTGTATAAAATCTTTATTTTTAACTGATATATAAAAATATGTGACAATTCAAATTATAAAAATTCTATGACATCTTCTACCAGCTATATTGTTGTCCCTCAAACTATCTTGAAGGTTATACCTGCATAGGTTAATTGAACATGCCGCCCGCCTTGAAAGGACTCAGTTCTTTCAAAAAACATTTACATTATGAATATAAATTAATATGACAATATAATATTACATTAAACATAGTTCAACGAAGAAATGTGGTTCTGCACTCCAAAAATTGTTTTTGAACTTTAAACAAAAAAAAATGGTATTTTAACAGTCAATTGGGAGAACACATATTTTATTAAGCGCTCTTTTTGTTTTTCCTCCACGCAACTGGACAGTTACTACTCTTGCGATTCCATCTAGACCTGTGTGTATGGATGTGATACGTCCGAGAGGCCATTGAAGTGGAGGAGCTGTATCATCTTTAATCAGGACCATTGACCCAATCTTTAGCGTCTTCTGGCAGTTAACCCTCCATTTTTGTCTCATCTGTAATTCGTTGAGGTACTCAAGCTGCCATCTGGACCATAGCTGTTGAATTAAATACTGGATTCTTTGCCATTTATCTAATCGATTCTCAGGAACATGAGAGAGATCGAATTCTGGCAGCATAGTTAAGGTGCGTCCAATTAAAAAGTGGGCTGGCGTTAAGGCTGTGTTGTCATCGGGGTCACTAGACATTGGACAGAGTGGGCGAGAATTTAATATACCTTCCACCTGAGTCAATAACGTACTAAATTCTTCAAAAGTTAAAGAACTACGACCCATCATTCTTTTTAAATGCGACTTAATACTTTTTATTCCCGCTTCCCAGAGACCACCGAAAGTAGGAGAACTGGCAGGAATGAAATGCCATTTTATTCTTTCTGTTAAGAGACCTTTAGAGATAACTTCAGAATTACTTTTTAAAAAAGTGTAAATAGCATCTATTTCGTTATTCGCACCCAAGTAATTAGAACCATTATCAGAATAAACATTACATGGCCTTCCCCTTCTACTAATAAATCTTTTGAAACTGGCTAAAAATGCATCTGTTGTAAGATTTGATACCAACTCAATGTGGACAGCTTTTGTACTCATACAAATAAAGAGGCAAATATAAGCTTTGGTTAATTTAGCGCCCCTTGTTTTCCTATCTTTAATAAGAAATGGACCACCATAGTCAGTACCTACATTTTCAAAAACCGAAAAACAATTTACTCTAACCTCTGGCAAATCACCCATTAGATAGTTCATAGGTTTGGGCTTAGTTTTGTAACAACGAAGACACTTGCTAATTATAAATTTACAACAACTTCTAGCTGAAATAGGCCAATATTTTTGCCTTATAGAAAAAATCAATTGTTGAGCTCCACAATGAAATAAACGTTCGTGTTCGTTTTGCAAAATTAGTTTTGTTAAGATATGACTGTTTGGCAGAATAATTTGATGCTTACTATTAAAAGGCACATTACTATTTCTTAAACGCCCGCCAACTCTTAACAAACTACTATGAATAAAAGGATTTAAAGAAAGTATCTTACTGCTACGTGGGACATCTTTATTATTTGAAAGATTTCTATATTCGTGCGGAAAACATTCTTTTTGAACCGACCTAATTGTTAGCGTTAGAGCTGTTTCAACTTCACTTGGTTGAAGCACACCATGTCTTCTTTCTGTTATAATATTTTTACAGTTATGTACAAAACGTAAAATATAACTTAACACTCCTAGAAACGTATTAAAAGAAGAAAAACGGTTTAACAAATCATTAATTAAACTAGTATTATTTACAATGACACAAACTACTGTTTTTGTTTCCGGTATATCTTGTAATTGCTCATCTTCTAGAACATACCAATCGCTATTATCCTTAAGAAGCCATTCTGGGCCATACCACCATAAATCATTTTTCATTAAATTGCATGACGAAACTCCTCTAGACACCAAATCTGAAGGATTTTGTTCCGAACGAACGTGATTCCATGACTTACTATTTGTAAAATTTTGTATTTCTTGTACTCTATTTGCAACAAACGGTTTCCAAGTACTGGGTTCTTTTCTAATCCAACATAAACAAATCGTAGAATCCGTCCAATAATAAGTACCATTTAATTGTACATCAAAACACGAGATCGTTTTTTTCATTAAGTTAGCAAGGAGGACTGCACCACAAAGTTCTAGACGTGGTAAACTTAAAAGCTTTATCGGTGCTACCCGTGATTTTGCGCAAAGTAAATTAGATATATAAATACCTGTTGATGTCATACATCTTACGTAAATACAACAACCGTATGCCTTTGTGGATGCGTCACTGAACCCGTGCAATTCAATATTAACATAATTGGATATATTTGCATGACGTGGTATTTTTAAATCATTTAATATATTTAAAGTATTATAAAACAACAACCAAGTTTCAGTAAATTCCTGGGGTAGTCTTTGATCCCAATCAATTCTTTGTTTCCAAAGATCTTGCATAATTAATTTTGCGGTAATTACTATTGGACTAAGTAGTCCTAATGAATCATAAATCTGACAGATTGTAGATAGAATACTGCGTTTATTCCATTGACATGGCTGAATAGTAAAATCAATATTTATATTATATTTTATATAATCATTTTTTGCATCCCAGTTAATTCCTAAAAGTTTATTTTGCTCACCTATTGGAAGTATGGCAACATCTAATTCATTGTTTATATTAAACCTTTTCACAATATTTGGATCATTACACAGCCATTTTCGTAATTCAAAACCTGAACTGGCTAGAATTTTGGAAATATCTTGCTGTATTTTAATAATCTCATCTGCCGAGTCAGAAGATGTCAATAGATCGTCAACGTAAAAATCGTGCTTGATTATTTTTGTTACAAAAGGATACTGACTTTCATTATCTTCTGCCACCTGCAATAATGCCCTGACAGCAAGATATGGTGCCGAAGCTGTACCATACGTAACAGTATTCAATTCATAACACCTCAACTGCTCATTTGGATTTTCTCGCCAAAATATTTTTTGAAATTTACGTTCGTCTTTATCTATTAAAACTTGGCGATACATTTTAGATATATCACTACTTAATACATATTTATGCAAACGAAATCTAATTAAAATTAAAAATATATCCTGTTGTAAAGATGGACCAATATACTGCACATCGTTTATGGACAAGCCTGAACTAGATTTTGCCGAACCATCAAACACTACACGGCATTTAGTAGTTAGACTTGACTCTTTTACAACAGCGTGATGTGGTAAAAAATATCCATCTTCATTTTTATCATCTACCTCAACCATATGTCCTAAATTTTTGTACTCTTGCATAAAATGAGTGTACTGTTTTTTTAATTCTTGATTTTTATTTAATCTTTTTTCTGATAAGTTAAATCGGTGTAATGCCATTGTCTTAGAATCTCCTAATTCATTTACTGAATCCTTAAAAGGAATTTTTACTATATATTTTCCTGAAATATCTTTTTTAACTGTGTCTTTAAAATAATCCTCACAATACTTTTCTTCACTAGAAAATATGTTATTTTTTGAACCTAACTCTTCTACTTCCCAAAACTTTACAATTTCTTTATTTACTGTTTCAAAGTTAGTGTTGACATTCAAAAATGTGACAGATCTGTTTTTACACGCTAAGGAATTTAAGTATAAATTTCCGGCAATTACCCAACCAAACTCAGTATTTTGAAGAACTGGCATATTTGGATCCATTCTTTTGCGCTCTGGAAGTAAAACTGTCCAAAATATTGCAGATCCCAGCAACAAATCGACGTCACTAGGTAAATTAAATTTTGGATCTGCCAAACGTAAATCTGAAGGAATTTTTAAACTATTAATATTGAAAGATTTAATTGGTAACTTTCCGGTAATACGAGGTATAACTAAGCAGTTTGTTTTTACACTAAAATCTCCTTGACAAGAATTTACCGTAATCCTAACTTCTTTATCGATTTTTTCCAGAGCTTCCCCTACGCCTTTGACAACATGATTAATTTTTTTACATTCCAATCCTAACACTTTGGATACTTTTTCTGATATAAAATTACTCTGAGAACCACTATCTAATAGTGCACGACAAAGCATCGATTTATTTCCATTAACAACACACACGATAGCCGTTGACAGTAAAACTTCTGAAACCTCACACTCGCTTGCAACGCCGCTATATCCATTTATCGCGTGAAAAGTAGTACTCTGGTGAGCACTGCTCGTTTCGTCTGCATTTGAATGAAGTACGCTGTTGTTATGAAAACTATTTTTATTCGTTTGAGAAAGAGTATTTTCAGCAACGGTAGAAACAGAATTATTAATATCGAAATTGCTCGAATTTAAATGTAATAATGAATTGTGGTGTTTATGACATTTAATGCATTTTTGTAACTTGCATTTCCAAGTAGGATGAGAATCCCTTAAACAATTCAAACAAAGTTTCAGCCTTTTTACTGATGATATTCTGTCATTTACGTTCAACTTTAAAAAAGATTCGCACCTATAAATTGGATGAGCTTTTTGACAGAAATAACATGTTACCTGTGATTTTCCTTCAAAAGATGCAAAACTACGGCTGCTAACATTACGAGCTTTCTCTTTACTAATAATATTACACGAACTTATCTCAAGTTTTTCTAACATTTCACACTTTTTCTTTAAAAATATATTCATATCTTTCATACTGGGTAAATCTTGCTCACATTTAAAACTTTCCCAATCCCTTTTTGTAACATTGTCAAATTTGGAACACATTATGAAAATAATTATACTGTCCCAAGTGTCAGTATCCAAACCTAGACTATTTAATGAACGCAAATGTTTAGTTACATTATCAAACAAATTTCTTAACTCTGAATGCGATTCATTTATAATACAAGAATGATCGAAAATTGCCTTTAAATGTTTATGGATAATCAATTTTTTATTTTCAAACCGTTCTTTAAGCATTTCCCAAGCTATTTTATAATTAGCTGAGGAAACCTCGATTGATTTAATTATTTGCTGGGCATCCATTTCGAGAGATGACCTTAAATAATAAAATCGTTGTATATCTGATAAATCGCTATTATTATGAACTAAGGCAAGAAAACAATCTTTAAATTCAAGCCATGAATCGTACTGACCATTAAATATGGGTAGTTTAATAGGGGGTAATTTAACCAAAGCTTGTACACCAATCCTGTGAGGTGATGACCCTCCACTCTGAAATGAAACATTGCTAGATGCAACTCCTGACTTATTTTTAAATTTGTCACAAAAAGATTGCATTGAACTAACAAGTTCAAAATAAGATGTCTCAAAATTAAGAGTTTCATTGTCATTACTATTTTTTAACAACTCTATTTGCCCCTGAACATCATTAAATTCATCATATAGGAGCAAAATCTTCTCCAAACGCATCTCTACTTCAGTAATCAACTTATCATCAACATTTGTTTTATCAATACTCTCAAATCTTCCCTTGAATCGAGTTAGTCTCCCTTTAATCTGCCCTCTTTTAACGTTTAAAACCCTTAATTCCTCATCAGCCATTATTGCTCAGGATAAAAAATATAATCAAAAATTAAACCACGTACCAATGATGGTAATCTCTTTTTTTTTTTAAACCGACACCGGCCGTGTTAAGTTGCCCGATACACAGCACTGAATGTCGCTAGCTCACCTTACTTTATTTCAATGGACTGTTTCTTATTTTTCTGGCACATCCGTCTCGCTGGACCAACTTCTTATGTTTGATCGTCAGGCTAATCAATGATGATTTACCATATCATTTGTATAAAATCTTTATTTTTAACTGATATATAAAAATATGTGACAATTCAAATTATAAAAATTCTATGACATCTTCTACCAGCTATATTGTTGTCCCTCAAACTATCTTGAAGGTTATACCTGCATAGGTTAATTGAACACTTGGTGCTTGCTCTACTCGCTCCTTGAAGTTTATAATCAAACATACCTTATACCTACTAGAAACTGAATTTTGTACCCTCGTATTTATGTTAAATAACTTTCATGATATGAGAATATCTATATCGATATCGATATTGATAATATAAGCATCGAATAAAGAGTCGGAAAAATCGTTCAGAATATTAAATAGAAAATTTGCTTTCATATAGGTACAAAACTATGAAAGGAAAATCATATTTAATAATATCGTGGCTATAATATAAAAATACATTATGCGATTCAGAAAAAGAAAATCCTTAGAAAACATTTTATTTTTTAGAATTGCAGCCTGGAGAAATTGTCAGAATTTCTACGGGTGCTCCTATACCACCAGGTGCTGATGCCGTGGTTCAAGTCGAAGATACAACTTTAGTTGAAGTCACTTCTAATGGAGAAGAAGAAAAAATTGTTAATATTAATATACCACCAAAGGTTGGGCAAGATATAAGGTACCTAGTTAATCCTTGCTGCAAATATCTAACTAAATTTATTTTTAATAATCTAGGCATCTAGGCTCCTATATTTAAGGAAAAGTGGAGTGATCATTTCTAATTGCTATAAAAAAGTTCCTCGTAATCTCTCATACTATGGGCGCGGTATAGTAGTTTGTACAATAAGAGTGGATATGATGTCTATATCGCACGAGGAAGTAAATTGAGCACAACACCGTAACCGAAGTGCTTAAACTCCCGAGCGTAATATGGACAATTCACTCGAGTTGTAGAGTATATTTTTTCCACGACTTCCGAACTTCATAATAATACTGTAAAACCATTATTTAAATTAGGTATCATAACTTATCTTTCTCACATTCGGCCTTTTACAGAATAACAGACAAGAAGCGATATATTTATTAATAAATAATATGAACAAATTGTTTTTCTCAACCATAACTAGTTTGATTAAATTGTCCTGCTGAAATGCACAGAAGATAAAACGGGTTGCTCGATTTTTTTCTGCTTTCGTAAGAATTATAACTCCGAAAGTACAAAAAATTAGCTGTATAATGTATTGTAAACAGTTTAAAGCGGCTTTTGTGAATTAATATGAACTTTTAACGTTCGCTATGGTAAAGTTTTTAAAATAATCGCCGATTTACAAAACCAGAAACACTCTTAACGTGGAAAGAGAAGTGGCAATACTGTAAAAATAATATAACCTTCAAATCTTAAGAAAAAAATGGATTTATTTTTTCGATTGGGGTTGGATCTATGTTCAAAATATACCAACCGAGGTTAGTAAAAAATGTTCGTTTTGTAGGTGTATCGTACATTTTATGCATTAAATCTTGTAGTAATTGTCTAGAAATGAGTGGAAAACTGGAGATTTGTGAAATACGAAAGTGCATCTGGGCACAAATATTTAGTTTGGTCAGAAAATAATAGTTTGGTAGAACTATATTTTCTCTTTAGGAAAAAATTGTGTATGCATAGACTCTGGAATACATGGTTTGATTGAAATTAAAAAAGAACAAGTTTTATAAAACATATTTGCATATTTTTGAAGTATATTCACTTCTGTCAAGTGTCAGAAAACGTGTAAATTTGGTTTCTTTGTAATTGATCACTGTGATTGGCCAGTGTCATATCCTAACTAGGATGGATATGAAATCATATCCGTTTAGCTTACCGGATTAGTTAACTTTCCCAACAGTTAATTTCCATGTGGGAGTAAAAAAAATAAATTTAGTTTTTAGACATCCTTTCCCTATGGAGATAAGAAAACCTTTATTTTTTCACACTTTATAGAACATCTATGGGTATTCCTAGACGCTTATTAAGGTGTTAATAACTGAATGACTGAAATCTAATCGATGACTGACCATACAGTCTTAATACCCATAGTTCTTCCAATAGGTTTGCAAAATTTTGTATCTCCAAAGATATACCACTGGTATTTTTATTTTTAGAATAGAAATATCATCACAAATTGACATATAATAAGGGCATAAAGAGTTACAACATACAACATTTTTAATTATTAAAAGAATGTATGAGGGCTGCTTAAGTGATTTTTTTTGCAATTGTAAGACCAAAGACTAAATAAATAAGCCTCACCACTGTACTTATTTGCCAATTCCTACGTCTAGTTAATACTACCGTTAAAAACAAACTGGTCTAATATGGAATTTTGGCCTTCATCTAGTTTATTGCTATTTATAAATAAATATGGGGTAATTTTATTATAATTAGAATCTTTATATGTCAATGAATAATTACATTTTTAAATCATAGATTATAGTCAAGGAATAAGCACATCAAGAAAAACATGGAGTGGTTTTCGTTAGAAAAACAAACATCGCGTTAGTTAACATGACCACTGGATAAACACATTATTATTATTATTATTATTATTATTATTATTATTATTATTATTATTATTATTATTATTATTATTATTATCATTATTATTATTATTATTATTATTATTATTATGTTTTCAGTTTTCTGTTTCTCAGCTTTTTGTTGGTAAGGCTGGTGTTATTTACAGTACAGAGAAGAAATTCATCTTAACCTGTACTGTTTAAAAACTTCCGTACTATATGGCAAGTTTGGAGGATGACGCTTTTCTGAATAAGTTGGTATAAATAACCTGAAAGGCCCAGTTTTTCCAAGTTGGGCTCGAAATTTTTCGTCATAGCTCCCTACACCGATACTATAATCGGAATTATGTCGATTTTATCCAGCTTCCATATATTTTTTATCTCTATAGCCAAATTCGAGTACTTGGTCTTCTTCTCCGATTCGGTTTTAGAGAGGTTGTGTGTTAGTGGGCAACCTATATCGATTATGAAAGCTTTCTTGGTGTTTTTTTCGATAAGAAGAATATCCGGACGGTTGTGGTCTACTGTTCTATCCGTTATTATTGGCCTGTCCCAGTATAAGAGATATTCAGGGGATTCAAGGACTGGCTCGGGTGAGTATTGGTAGTATGGTGGGAGGTTTTCCCTTAGCCCTAGTTTATGGGCCAGTTCCTTGTGGATGATCTTTGCCACCTGATTATGTCTCCCCAGGTAAGCGTTGGGGGCCATAGCACCACATCCCGCCGTGATATGTTCTATCGTTTCTCCGGGGCAATTGCATTTTCTGCACACATCTTCCACATTTCTTTTCAAGATGACTTTTTCATAGTTTCGAGTTCGAATGACACGGTCTTGGATAGAGATTATAAAACCTTCTGTTTCAGCGTGAAGCTGCCTTTTCTCTAACCAATTCAGTGACATTTCTCTATTTTGGAGTGCAGTAGGGTATTTGCCGTGTAGAGCTTTCTCTTGCCAAGTTACAAGCTGTTGACTTGGCGGCGCGCGGATGATGTTAGGTAATCCGTTATGCTTTAAGTTAAGGGCTGTATATCCAGCGTCTGCTGCTACCACTTTTTTAAGAATTTCCCCATTCGATTTTTGGAAGTATTTTCTCATGGAGGTCTCTTGCGACTTGCACAAGTTATATATATTAATGAGACCTCTTCCTCCCTCCTTTCGTTTTAGGTAGATTCTTTCAAGTGCAGAGCGTGGGTGGTGAAATCTGAATTTTGTTAGCAGCCTGCGCGTAAGCCTATCTAGTTCGTGCAAATCCGTGTCTGAATACTTAAGGATTCCGAATGAGTAGGTAAGTATTGGTATTGCCCAGGTGTTGATGGCAGTAGTAAGGTTACCAGCATTCAGGTGAGTATTAAAAAGCTTTGTTAGTCTGCTTTTGTATTTGTTTTTAAACTCCCTTTTTAGGCTTGTGTGGTTTATTTGTTGGTTTTGGGAGATGCCTAAGTATTTATATGTTTTGTCCTCATCTAGTATATCTATGCCTTCAAGCAGTCCACGATTTTGTTCAGTCTTTCCGCGTACGACATTCAAGATTGCGCACTTGTCTAATCCAAACGACATTTTGATGTCATCGCTAAATGTCTTGGTTATTTGAATTAGGGACTGTAGGTGGGTTTTGCTTTCAGCGTAGAGTTTGATATCGTTCATAAATAGAAGGTGGTTTATTCTAAAATTCTCAGTTAAGTTGGGACGATGGGAGGATGTTGATTTTAGTAGTGAGGACAGTGGGTTCATGGCCAAAATGAACCAGAGGGGGCTTAAAGAGTCGCCTTGAAATATACCTTTTGATATATTTATATTGCCAAGCTTCTCTTGTCCAATATGGAGATTGGTATTCCATTGCTCCATTAGGGTGCCTAACATTATTATTATTATTATTATTATTATTATTATTATTATTATTAATATTGCCTTTATTTGGTAACAAAAAAAATTACAAAGTTAAATATATTATTGATCTACCAAATGAGGTGAAGTTCACTACTAAGAGCGCTCTAACACTTAACCTCTTAATAAACACATTCGTGTCCAATAATAAACAGTAAAAGGGTGTTAAGAAAGTTATTTATTATATTTAAACTCGGAATTTCTTAAATGAAAACAAATTGCAGAAAAATATTTTTAAAAGTCGCTTGAATCAGCGAGAAATTCATCATAATTTGTCTTTTGATATTTATGGTCCACACCCTACTACTAAACATGAAAACATGTCGCATTGTATAAAATGAATCTAAAATATTTGCTTGTATAGAGGTAAATCAAAATTAAACTACCTCAAAAATCTAATACTAGCACAAAATGTGCGACCTTTAAATAAAGAAATCGGTATAGATTTAAATTACGATTCAAACTTAAATCATTAGATATTCTGACATTTAGCAAAAAACTGTCTCTGTTTATGCAAGGGACAGTTAAAAAAAATAAAAAACTGTTTTATACAGTCCGTCATTTAGAGTACATATATTTTTAAGAATATTGTTTGTCATAATAGCCTCAAAATTATTCTTCTTTTAAGCTATACTTTCCACTAAAAATACTAATAAAAACGAAAATAATTTAAAAGTGCTACTGGCGACTGATTCAAAACAATAAATTTATTATAACAGACTTTGCTTACATGTTTTGTTAGTAGCGATAGGTATAATATTTACAGTCTGTGTTTACAGCTATTTACCCTTAGTTCTTTTATCTCTTATAAAACGTTCATTAATTTCGGGCGTGTACCTTTGTCCAAACAGAAAATCTATAATTGTTTGCTTACATATACTACACGCACACACAACCTCTTTTTATATCCATATTTTTTGTTATTTATTAGGAAAAAGTTACCATTTCTCTGTTTGTATCAGATTTATACCTATTGTTGCGCTATAATAAATAATCCGAAATATTAAATTAAAAAATATATAAAAAATTATAATAAAAATAAGTTCAAAAAATTATTTAATTTATTTATTTAATTTCTTTAACTAAGGCTTCATTTTATAAAGTTGATTTAAACCGAGGTCCATTTTAATCCAAAGAAATGTCAAAAATGGTCACTTAATAGTATGGAATTAAAAGCAAAGTTCGAGTTAAAAGTGATTTATGTAGCCACTTAAGAGTGAGGTCTAGTAATGCATTCGCCATTTAGTTTTTGATTAAATATTTTCTTTAATTTTTTCTTTTACACAAAAATCGGCGAAATACCGACATTTAGAACATAATTAGGTACCTACAATTTAAAGTTAAACAAGTTTGAATTTATAAAGTAATAAAAGCAGAAAAAGAAAAATGGACAATGTTCACAAATTTTCGTTTTTTGTTTTTATTAATTCATTACTCAAATTTTCTTTAGTTCAAAACTGCAGGTAACTGCTACTAAAGTAAGGCTATTTGTAATGTAATGTAATGTAAAAATATTTTAAGTATTTTTTTTGAAAACTGGTATCACTGTAAAGTATAGAACCAACTGTAAAATATAGCAGTTGAAATAAGACTTTATTTAAATTTTTTTCTGACATTCTTTTTTTTAATTCACTTTAACTTTTAAAGAAACTCATTAGATAAAAAATAGATGATAATGATATAATTAAAAATTGAACTAAAGGGGAGGGAGATAAATAGACTAAGTAATTACTAAAATCAGTAAAATTGGTAGTTGTAACGTAGGCGTTGTGAAAGAGAAGTTACTTTTGTATAAATCTTAATAAAGATGGAGATGGGTATTTTTTGGTTAATTAGTCTATCACTATAATTATTCTCTACGTTTATCAAGTATGAGAAGGGAACAAATTCGGCCTATTAACATAACACCACATTTTGATGGTAAATTTTGCAGCCAATTATATCTTTCACAATAAACAGGATTTTGATTTAACTATTGTTAGAAATTCGCTTATTTTCAAATTACAAAGTGTTTACAAAATTAAATATTTCTAAAATAACACCTGTCAAAAGATATAAATCAAACAATTTCCATTCCAATATTTGTTTTACCTACTTTTTAAAAAATCTTAGACAAACTTATATAGTAGTTTGTACAACAAGAGTGGATATGATGTCCATATCGCACGAGGAAGTAAATTGAGCACGAGGCCGTAGGCGGAGTGCTCAAACTTCCGAGGTCAGTATTTATAGTAAGTTTGTAGGTTGCCAGGCTCGAACTTACGACCCTTGGTCTCATAGTCTAACGCTCTAACGTCCAGACGTTAGAGAGAATTATATAATTTAATGTCTTGAAAAAGAAGGCGGAGCCTCAGTAAAAATAATATACTGTGATTGGTCAGTACTTTTATAAACAACAAAGGCTTCTCTGTAATTGACTATTGTGATTGGTCAGTTTCATTATCTATCTAGGATGGATATGATATATTCCCGCACAGTTAACTGGAATAGCCTACTTTACTCGCCACTTAAGTGTAAAGGAAACAGCAAATTTCCATGTGGGAGTAGAAAAAATACTTTGTGACTTTCTGGAAACCCAAAATGTATTTCTTGCTAATTAGTATATGACTTACAGGATCTGTGTAATACTTTTGACAACGTAAATCATATAAGGAAATTATACAATTTTGGAATAACGGGAACTACACATGAATTACTTGTTTGTTTAAATTGGTGATAAAAATGTTCAAAAGGAAAATTGAACAACTTTTTTCTTATTTTATTATCTTTGTATCTTCTATGGTTTACGAGATCCCTGTAGAGTGCATCCTTATCTGGGACATATATGGATATGTATGGTTTAATTTTTATGTAGATTTTTTTCGCCCAAACGTGAAATGTCAAAGGAAAGGAAAATTTTCGATAGAATAAGACATTAATCGTATTTATTAAAAAATACCTACCTATGTGGATAAATACCCCAATTATATTTAACTACTAGCAGGGTATTAACTCAATCTACAGCACTAGATTTACCCCATGAAAATGTAATAAGTCTAGTTCAAAAATTTTGTATAAATAATTATTCCCAATCCCATATAACAAATTTAAAAAAATATCGTCTAGCGGACATGTACCTTTTGCATTACATTTTAAAGGAACAAAGCAATGGGTACCTTGAGACTTGGAGTTACTTTACCTTGCGACTTTCCTATGAGTCCTAATAAGGAGGAAACCGTTCCATTACTGTGGGAGTCATAGATGAATCCCAGTTAGCCATTTATTTATTTTTATAAACGATATTTTAAAAATTCTTAAGTCCATTTAGATATTAAATGTAAACATTTGTAGTTGGACGGTTTTCCTAACTTCATTAAATTATTTTTTTCAGGGAAATTGGAAGCGATATCCAGGAAAATACGGTAGTGTTAGAGAAGCAAAATCCAATTACTTCTGCATATATTGGAGTTTTAGCAATGCTGGGATTTAATGTTGCTAAAGTAGTTAGGTAAGTTTGAATCATGGGCGCCCAACATGGGGGGGGGGGGGGAAAAGGGGGCCACTGGCCGGATAAAAAATTATCATTATCTGGCAAAATCACCGTTGCTAATATCTTTTTTCATTACCAATTTTTCTCAAAAATTTCTCGTCGCTATTTTCGTAGTAGTTGTACTTGCCTTTTTTCATGTTAGTTAAACATTTTAAACTAATATAATTTTGCTTTACATTGTGTTGCCCCCCTCTTAACCCTTTCGCTGTGGACGACACCATATTATGGCGTCAATGCTGCCCCTTCCTACTTGCGGATCACGCCACATGGCGTCGTCGTCTATTTGCATTTCTATCAGAGAACTACAACCATAAGTTCTCTGATTTCTATTCTATTGATCACTTGATCAGTGTTTCGCCTGCATTTAAAGGGAATCGTTGTGCCTTGGTCCGCATATTTTTAGAGTTTAAATTAAAGTGTTTTCGCGGTCGTTTATGAATAAGTGAATTTTTAAGATAGTTTTGATTATTTCAAAATGTACGATTGTCAGCCTGGTCCTTCAGGTATAAAAAAAAGTAAAATAGAGCCTAAAAATCCTAATAGCTTAAATGATGATGAATAAGCTACATATTTAGACATCTCTGATAGTGATAAAAAGTATCAGCCTGACTCTGATGATAGTGAGGAGGAGGATGATGGTAAGCTAAACCGCTTATTATTTTAGAATTTATTTTTAGTTTGAAACACCGTAAATAAACTATATTCACTAATATACATTACTATAAAGGTGTCGCCCTTTAGTAAAGGGCAACAACCTTAAAATGTGTTTTTGTTACGAGTATGTGATGCTTTTTCATGTCAGTTATGCTTGTAATTGTAATTAAATTTTTTTTATAGTTGGCATAACTCCGATGGACGACGAGATTGACGAAGAGGAAAGAAATTAAATAGGAGAGTTCCTTGCGACATGGCAAGATGAAACTATTGGTATGAAGACCTTAGATTTTATGAAAATAAATCACATGTTAGTCGATCTTGCCACCAGTACCAAACCGTATGAATATTTTAAACTTCTTGTGGATGATAAAATTATCAGTAAAATTATTGCAGAAACTAATGATTTTACAGAATTCGTTGTCTTGCAAAGTGCTGGAAACCAACGGGCTAGAATTTCCGAATGGAAACCTTTTTTTGTTCATTTTGAGATGCCTCCATTTTTCTCGAAATCCTGGTCTTAGCGAGCCTAATCCAGATGATCGTCTTTATAAATTCCGGTCCCTTATTGACTATTTCAACCAAAAAATGCGCAAGATATATTATCCAGATAAAAATTTAAGCCTAGACGAATCACTTGTTCTGTGGAGGGGAAGACAATATATTGCTAATAAGCGACACAAATATGACCTGAAATTATATATGCTTACAGAACCAGGTGGCCTAGTACTTAATTTGGCAGTTTACACTGGCCAAAATGACGAAATGGGGGGCAAAGGACATGCCAAAAAAGTTGTATTACATCTCATGAAAGATAATTTAAATGAAGGGCATTCGGTATATATGAATAACTTTTACAACAGCTGTGACTTAACTCATACTTTACTGGATAATAAAACTTATTGTACAGGGACCTTACGGAGTGATAGAAAACGCAATCCTCAAGAAGTTGTACGTTCTAAATTAAAGACTGAAAACACTAAGGCCAAATATTTTAATGGAATAATGGCTGGAAAATGGAGGGACAAACGAGATGTTACCTATATCTCAACTGAATTCAAAAATGAGATGATTGAAGTAAGAAACAAATGAGGCCCAAAACCAATTCCAATAGTTAAATACAACAAATACATGAGTGGAATTGACAAAGAGGACCAGATGATGTCCTATTATCCGTCTTGTTAGGTATGGGCGAACGAGAATCCTACTAGTTGGGGCGAGAAAGTTCGGTGTGGGTACAGTTGAGCGCCCCGCTTGTGTGTATTCAGTTACTTGCAGTTTTGGTCGGGTTAGGTTCCTTTAGTTTTTGTCAGGTTTGGGTGTGTTCGGGTTTGTTAGGTATGGGCGAACGAATCCTACTAGTTGGGGCGAGAAAGTTCGGTGTGGGTACAGTTGAGCGCACAGGAGGACACTGTTTTGGTATAAAAAACTAGGCATACACATTATACAACTTCTGCTTTTTAATTCATATGTAATTTTTTGTCAATACTCTGGAAAAACAATGACTTTCTATGATTTTCGTTTGGCAGTTATCGAAAAATTACTGTCCGATGTTTTAAAGCGACCCACTAAAGAAAAATTTAATGATCACCTTCCGAGTAGAATTCTATGTCATCAAGAAGGACAACGCAAGAGAAAAAGATGTATGTGTTCCGAAATCAAACTCAGGAAAGATACATTATGGGAATGCCGAGAATGTCCCGAAAATCCTGGCCTCTGTGTAGTTTTGCATTATTTTATAAAAAAAAATAAGTAAAACATTTTTCGCTCAGTTTAATTTTCTATAGGTAATAAGTTTTTTTTCATAATATGTATTTTTTGGCATTAAGAGAGATATTAGGAGAGGATTAGAGAAATAAATAAAACTACATAAATATGGTGATTTTTTTTAATTCGTTTTTAAAAATAATAATAATATTAATATTAATTAATGTAATTGCTACCGATTTTAGGTGACTAGGGGCAGTTTTCAACATACATTTTGGCCATTACATAGCATAATAAAAATAAAAAATTCACTTATTCAATACTTCCCTTCAAATTCGAAGAAGCTGTCCATTTTCTCAAATAAGCAATAAGACCGTGACTTTGTGTGATTTATTGCTTATACGTCCCTTCAAATTGTTTTTAAAAAAAAGTCCGCTTTTCGGAGTGACCGACGCATCCTTATACGCAGCGAACGGGTTAAGAAATTTTTCCGATAAAAAATGTCCCCTGAATTTTTTTTTGTGACGCCCATCTGAAAGTTTAAAAAGAAATAATAAATAAAAATTAATTTATTGCTTTTACTTTTTTTCCTAGGGAAATGAATGACACTTTTCCTATTTCCTCTAAATAACCACCCCATCACATTATCATCAATTTAGGTATAAAATGCCTATGTCTTGTTTAATTATTCGTTCCTTTAGATTTAAAACTTATTGATTCTGATTATGGTCCATTTTGCAAAATATAATTAGGTTTTAATTACTTAATACTTAGAAAAGTTGTCCCTGGATCGATGCATGAATATGAAGTAAATAAGATTGAAATTTTTCAAATTAAAACTTTATCTTCTCGGTCGAGCTCTGTTTGGATAGAAACTAATTTGTAATAATTTTAGTTTAGAAAAATCAAGTATGCCTACCTTGGAAATTTGATTAAAACTTATTCTTTCCCCAAGTAAAATTCGTTTTTTTTAGGAGATATAAAAAATGTTATTAAGAGAAGATGTTCAGAAAGAAAACTTCAAAAATTCTATGCCTACTATGATTTTAAAATGTTGTATTGTTACGCAGTTTTTCTTTCTATAAGTCTCACTCTTAAAAATGACTTGATATTTGGTACTAATTTTTATTTTTTCTCGTGTTTACGTTACCAAAAATAACTATTTTTACTTAGGAAAATAAAAAAGATTTTTTTCTTGGTTATATTTACCAAAAAATGATGCCATCAGAACAAAGAAAATATCTTGTTTTCATATTAGTTGGCAGAAATAAAATATTTTGTTTAGCTGAATTTTACTCTGTATATATCATATTTAAATGTTACATCAAGGTTCCTGTTCCTACAAACTTGTATTTATCAATTCAGCTTGTTGAAATAACACATTATGAATTTGTAGTTCCTATCGTTTTGTTAATTTTGATTAAGATACATTCTTAGTTACCAGAACTAACTTTTCTTTTCAAGTAATATTATTCTTCATATTTATTACTAACGGCATCAACAGAGACTTGACGCCCTTGCCCGGTGGGTGACATGTGACATCATTCTAGCCAGGACTGTCAGGAGGTTAGGGTGTTAGGGTGCTTTTACGGTTCCGTGTCCATTTTTTCGTGTTTTTAAGGCAATAATTGGCCATTTGCATGGCCGTGCCCGTGTGGAAAATGGATGTGACAATATTTGGTGTAATTTATTTGTGTTTATTGTCTTTCTGTGTACGTTCTTATTGGCAGAAGAAAGTTAATTCATAAGTCAGTAAACATTTTATTTGTTATCATTGTAGTTGTACATTAGAAAGTTTAAATGAGATTTTTATAAAGCATGGCAAGGTGACCCGATAAGAAATAACTTAATAATATTTTTTTTTGTTTTGTTTTGTTCTATGTTCCATTTCTATAAAAGAACGTCTTATTGATGACTTTTTAATCTGACCAAGTACAACAAATTTCATATAGCTGTATATTTTAAATAGAAAGTCCAGGGGATATTTTTTGTTTTTTAATTATCGCAGATGCAGATAAGAAAATTTAAATAAGGACAATTCAGTTCTATAAGCAATTGAACAACCCAAAAGGTTGAGTAAAATAGGTTAAAAATCTAGTGTTTCTGTTTTGTATTGCATAAGTATGTATTATAAAGAATATGAGAGAACAAGGACATTGGAAATAATTTTCTTTTAAAGAAACCATAACATCCCTGATAATTTATTCTAATTAGTTTACGCATACCTAATCGAGTAGTAATACCAAGGCATTTTTTTTATTTAAATGGGGACCTAGGAAGGAATATTTTTCGTTATTAAGTATAAATTACATATGACATTTTTTTTAGAAATGAAACAGACTTTTTTTAAAGTTATTTCTATCAAATCAACTTGCTAATTTTGCCATGCGTTATAAGCAGTTCATTCAAACTTTCTAATGTGCAACTGCAATGACAAAAATATAAAATTTTTACTTATGTATGATTCAACTTCTTTCTTACAATTAGAAAGTACAGAAAAAAGATAATAAACACAATGTTGTGTCTACATACGTAATTGTTAGTCTATGAAAATTTCAAGTTTGGCCCAAATAAATGATTGCTTTGGCAATATTTGTAGATTGCATCATTAACAAAAACAATATTTCCTTGAAAAAAAAATTTCAATTTTCCATATTTACACATTAGTTGTGACAACTAATTTTAAAAGCGGGAGTACCATATGAATTTAGTTATCCGTATATAAAATTTCGTTGTGACAACTAAAATTTGTGTTGGGTTGGTTAATGTTATTAATTAGTTCAACAGTTCAATAACGACAATTTTTTTTGGTTGTACAAACAATTTTTTGGGTTGACTCCGATTTCATGAAAAGAAATAGTTGTCAGAACCAAATTTTAGTAATCCATACCATGTGATTTTTAAGAGTGTATTCTTAAGAACCTATCTATTATCTTCAAAATCTCCACTGACGCCGCGCCATTTAATTCTCGTAAATTTCATTTTTATAATATTTTGTATAAAAGAATAGTACATTGTATACCTAGTAGGAAAAGCTGACCATTTACGGACGACCGTAAAGAATGTATGTCGAGGCGCAAGCCGAGACTGACAATACGGAGTCCGGGAATATGGCTTTTTCTACGAGGTATACATACTATTAAATATAAAGGGCATAACTAACAATCAACTTGTTAAAATTTTGAAATAAATATTATTAACTTTGTTCACAAATAAAGGATGCCATTAAATATTTGTGTTGTAACTATGGAAAAACAGTAATATTGAATTGTCAAGCTTAACACACTTTAGTTTACAAGTAGCCATACAGAAATAACATTTTCTTACAGTACAATACTAAATATTTCCTAACAGTTATTTGCCATTGCCTAGCAACGACTAAGTGTAAGGAAATTATGACTTTTCTTTCAGAAATGTTATAAAAAATGTCAATATTTCCGATCGATTTTCGGAAAAAGATATTTTATTACCATTGTTCGTGACGACTCACTGTTACGATTTTTTCGTATCTCCTAAAGAAAACGCACTTTACTAGTAAATAAAATAAGTTTTGATTAAATTTCCAACTACGATTATGACACAAATTAGTTTCTATCCAAGCTGAAATTATTGCAACTCAAAAACAGTCATTCTTTTTTACCAATTCATGCGTCAATCCGGGGACACACTGTATATTTATTTTGTAACTATGTTTTAAATTTAAAATCCACTTTCCAGGCGACCTTCAGTTGGAATAATTTCCACCGGCAACGAGCTTATTAATCCCAGCGAACCTTTAAAAGCGGGTAAAATCTACGATAGCAATAAAATTACTTTGTTGACTCTATTAAAAAGTTACGGATATAACGCTACAGATTGCGGAATTGCCCGAGACACGTAAGTTTTTTCTATGCAATTTAATTTACTGGAAAGTTTCAACTAACCACTGACCTAAATAAACATACCTTAATCTAATAAACACATGCAAAACAAATTGTAAACTTATTTAAAATAGAAATAAGCATAAACACTTAACTTTTCTTTGTGTCTAAAACAAGAAAGTTTCATCAGATGGAGCTTTTTTTTGTTTGGAACTTACCTATTGTTAACGATTGAGGGGATAAACAATAATAGCGACATTTTGCCAAACAACAAAATCTCGCTAAACGATATTTCAAAAGTGATTTTCCCTGAATCCACATAAACAATTTTGTAATAACTTGTTTCATATTCAGCGGGAAGTATAATTCTTTCCAGCGAATCGAAAAACTTGTTTGGCATCAACCACTGTCGTGATCTTAGCGCCTGAAAAATCGATTAGCGGGAATTTGTTGGTTGGCAAAATGTCACCAATAGAAAATGTCACTTTTTGCCAACCAACCAAATTCCAAAATATGCTTTTCTCGGAATACATACAAACAGTTTTGTAAAAACCTCTTTTATATCCAGCCGCAAGTATATTTCATTCCAACGAATGGAATAGTAGATTCTGTAACGAGGTTGGAATGAAAATTTAATCCGAGTGGAAGATTCCGAACGCGAGCGTAATGAGCGTGAGGAACCACGAGTATCGAATTTTCATTCTAACCGAGTAGCAGACTACATTGTGTTAATATTTATATTTATAGTGTTGGTACAATTACTGAAATTAAAAACTGGTGCATTGGAAATATTTTCCGTAACATTTTTCAAAACGGATTGATTTGTAAAGGCAGACTTGACAGTCTTGTAGCAGGAAGAATTGGAAGTTGAGGGGATGGCTACTGATGAATTAAATCCAGTCAGTAAAGAAAATAACTGATTTGTTACATTTATTCGATTTTACAAAGAATTCTCTATGTATCCCTCTGCTACCTGACAAGACTTCCAGCCTCCATGTCTTTTCAATGTTGTAACATCCGCACCTACGTTTACCAACGTAGTCGCTGAGGTACGGCGGAAACAGTAGCCAGTATACTCTTGTGGGTTTTCTAGATTCAGAAATGTGGCAATTTGTTTAGGCATGTTTCCCAGTTTATTAATTCCAATTACTGGGTGTGTACATTTATTTTTTTTGAAATTAATAAAAAAATTATCTAAAGGAACATCACAAGGTCTCAGAGCCCAGTATTTTTTAAAAATATTATAAAAATCTCCTGTGATTGTAAACTCTCTTGGTATTTTATTTTTTGTATTAGGAATTGCAATTAGTATTGCGGATCCCAAATTTTTATTGTCGGAAATTTTAATGTTGTAGAGCTCATTCTTCCGACAAGCCCCCAAAACACCAATAATAAGGGCGACCTAAAAATAAAAACTATATTTATTCAAACTGTTATTAAATATATCTCATCCGGAGCATTTTCTAAGAACTGCTTAACATTATCTTCGCTACATAGTTTTCAGAAGAGCGTTTTAAGAAAGATTTTAATTTTTTGTATCTTGAAATATCGATGTCGTGTTTCACATTGACCGTTGCTTTTATGATTGAATATATTTTCCATAGAGCCGAAGATTTCCATTTACTCGACAAATCACCGAAAAACGCAAGTAACACGTTTTCCGAAAAGGAGTCCGTCTTCTTTTCGTATTGCCAATCCTTTAACAATGCATAATACTTTTCATACTCATGCCATGATTTTTGCGGCAACAGGTTATCGCTTATACTATTCGCATATTTGTGTAATTTCAGGTGGAGTATTATCCAGTTCCATATCTGATTCATCCCATTTTTCACTCATATTTTGACTTGCACTAAAATTTGTCTGAAAATAATTATTACAACGCGGCCATTTTTATCTGACACTGACAGTTTCGAAATTCATGGCAACCTATATCGTTTAGATCAATTACAGAATATGTATTCCGTATCTTGTTATGGAATGAAAATACACCCAAAACGCATAAGAAGCAAGTGTTTTAGAACAAATATTCCAACTCAAAAGCGAGAATTTTTACATTCTATTATCAAAAATGATTTTGGAATTATTGCATTCAGTAATGGTCGTGGAGAAAATCCTGTTCCAGGATCAGCCACTGTCGAGATCTTATCGCCTGAAAAATCGATTCTTGAGATTTTGTTGGTTGGCAAAATGTCGCTAGTATTAGAGACTCTCTGGAGACGTTATAAGGATGGGTTCATCGTTAAGCTAAGCATTTAGTTGTTGGCTTAGTGCAAGTATTAGTTTGTTCTGATTGCTAGATTACGTTGGCTGGCAGTTAACTGATAGATAGTTATGTCTGGGGAATTTTTTTCAGGTGCCTCATCCGATTAGCGATTTTTCTTACTGATTACAATAAAAAGAACAATTATGTAGTCCCTATTGTCGTGTTACATGCAAGCCAACATTAATGTCTAGAAATATATAAGTTTACAAGTTTGACAGATAATACATCACCATTCATATGGTCCGTACAATTACTGGCTGGTAGCACGTCACAACTCCCAAATACATAATCACAACAAAAACAAAAATAAGGTAGATCTGTTATTAATTAAAGGACGTCAATTGACATAAAATTCGTTTTGACAACCTTTGTCATTTCGAAGAACTTTAATTTTACGTGTTAAAAATTATTTGAAAGCGAGAAATAGTTAGTTGAAACATATTTTGAAAATAAGCTTCATTATTCAGTAAAAAAAGAAATGCTTATTTTAAAGGTTATTTAAATCCTGATAGTATTGAAAAAAATACGATTTAATCAACGACATAACTTGAATTACAAATTACATCAGAAGCTGTGACATGCATCTAGCCAGTGATTGTTCGGACTTTATATTGCATTTCGCAGTCCGATGTCAAAAATATGTAGTTGTTGATATTTAATTACAACCAGCCCGGAGATACGATACGGGACTTCCTAAATTTCATCGTTCGATTTTATTCGAAATTGATTTCCAGTTGGCAATGAATATCCATTTTTATTTATAATCTTTTTTATAAGTATAATGATTTCCATATTTATTTTATTATAATATAATGGCATGGTTATGAATATCAGACAACTCATTGCCTAAAATACCCACTAACTCTTTTAGGGTTAGAGATACAAAAAAAAGCACAAGAAATAATTCCATTGGATTTTTAAGTTTTCGGGATTAATAATTAAAGTCACGTTGGTATTATGTTTCCTTGCAGGTTTTGATATATTGATGTCTAATAAATTAAGTTGTTTACACTTTGAGAGACTGGTAATTAACCAACAATGTCAACTTCCGATTCAACTGTTAAATTGATAACATCATTTATAGTTCATTTGTACTATGGTACATTGTCGCGTATCAAAATGATAGAACGTGTAGCTTAGATAGTTTGAAATTATGTTTTAATTTATTGAATTTGTTGTGCCCTATTTAGTTACTAAAATATTAATGGTTTTTAATAGTTTTATTAAAGCAAAGCGATTGACGATTACATTAAAATAAATAACATAGAAGTCTTTAGAAATAAAAATAAAGTTATTAAATTAGTAAATTTAGAGAGTTTTCTCTAAAGAATGGTTGTTCCCTTAGAACTCACATACGACGTTATTTGTTTTAAGTTGAAGAGAAACAATCTCCGCTTTACAGTCCACTCAGGCCAATAGAAAAATAAACAATTTAACAATTAATTAAACATTACAAGATCACTTACCTGCACCACTGGCTGAAAACTGCTCTGGTCTGAGATTGTGTTTCTTCATCTTTACTTGAATGACCAAATGGGCAGGTGGGACCCTTACACTTGAAAACGTTAAACATCTCCACTGAGTAAGTGCCTGTTTGAGTTTTCATAATGTTTTGTAACCCTTACCAGATAGGAGAAGGGGTTCCTTTTTGCTATTTCCGCAATTTATTAAAAGAGGGTATTTACCTGGATGGACTATTCAAAATGGAATCCTTTATCCCAACCAATTCAAACAATTATGTGTATTAACTTTCGTCTACAAACTCCTCCTACAAAACTAGAAATGTCTTTGTCCTTTGTTATACACACTATCTTTCCACCACACCTATTCTTATCAGCAGACTCAACACCTATTAAGAGTCTTAGCACCACAGCGAAGTATGAAATGATTAATTCATCCTTAAGGGTACCAATCCATATCTGACAATATATACTTTTTTAAATAATTATATTCATTATATACTTTTATCTTATATTTCATTTTTAGACCTAATTCTGTAAAAGCAATCTTAGCACATGCTTTTGAAAACAACGACTTACTAATTTCTTCTGGTGGAGTATCTATGGGAGAATATGATCTTTTAAAACAGGTTCTAGTAGAGGATTTTGGAGCTACAATTCAGTTCGGAAGAGTAAATATGAAACCAGGGTAAGCAAATTTTTTAAATAAAGGTTTTAAAATGCAGCATTTCTTAAAATTTTCTTACCACATAAAGGAAATTTATTACGTGTATGTATTTTCCTTCTTACAGAAAACCCACCGTTTTCGCCACGTTACAATTTAAAGGGCAAACAAAGGTAATGTTTGCATTGCCAGGAAATCCCGTTTCATGCTGTGTCACTAGTCTGTTATTTGTTATTCCAACTTTGAAACACATGGAGGGTGATAATCTTTTTAAGGGATGGCCAACAGTTGATGTTAAATTGGTGAGATTTATTTCGGTGTTTGTTTTGTTTTTGTAGATTGAAGGGCGACAGCTACGATGTTTTTAATATAGGTATTAGATTTAATTTGTGGTCTTATAAATATTTTAATAATTGTATATTAGTTACTTGTATATAAATTACAACTTATTTTACATAATAGATTATTTATGGTTTATTTTAGAAAGAGAAAGGTGCAGAGTAACAAAAGCTCATTAAGTATGCAAATGGACTACAGAGTGATCCAACGAATATTTAAGCCGTTTTACTAAGTTGGCATTGATTTCATTGCAAAATTCTTTCTTTTCATTAAGTGCAGGTAGTACCAGCCGGGTTTAGGTTAATTTATGGGTTTTACATATTGTTATCCATTCACAAACACTGAAAATGGTGTGACAAAAGCGTGCATTATATTATACATAGTATTAGGTACACTTATTTTTTTCCATTATAAAAAAATACAAAAAGAAAACTGTCGTCTCCTCTTGACGTTATAATTAACGGGTCGACGGTCCGATCGATCAGGTGGTCAAGATCCCACATTTTCTTCTCTTTAATAATGACATGATGGACTGCTTTTCGCCAGTTCTGTGGTGTCACTTCCTTAATGGCTTGATCAAACAGTAGCTAAACGTCTTTAATTTTGAATGTCCTGTTGTGTCTTGCTACAAATCCCTTCACTTGCGCCCATATAAGATCTATAGAATTTAGTTCCCAATTATATACATGGCGGTGGGCCCAGCACAGTTACACTATGTTATATCTTCCACGGCATATTTCATAAAACGATTTTTGTGTAAATTTGCTATAGCTAATAGTTCCTTCGTTATCAAATTATCTTTTTTTTTTCTTTGGTTAGTTATCATAAATAATTTAATGCACAAAATTTACCTGCACCTATGGCCGACACCGAAATTGAGCCGAACTGGACAGAATTTCCCATTTTATTACTCTACACCGTTCTGAAATAGACTATAGAAAATTTATTTCAGCTTTTTCGTTAAATTTTTCAAATTATTTGTGTATAAATAATTATTACATTATGCGCAGTTTTCAACAATATAATTTATTATAAGATTTTTAACAATAAAATAATTAACTAAACACACACTAACATAACTGACTAACATAAATAACATTGGCCGATTTAATTTCCACACAATCATTTCGGTCAGTGTCATTGCTGTGACAGTAAAAGTTTTTAGGATAATAATAGTTATTTATGAAATGAATCATAAAGGTCTTAATTGTCTAGAGCAAAGTTTCTGGCCTGAGGGCCTCTATATAATTATTAATATTTACAGAATCGTAGTGAATTTATCTGGGGTCAGAAGTTGGAAACCAGTTCTCACCTTTATTCATTAAAAATATGAATGTTTAAGCATTATTCGTTTAACTTCTTAATCTACTAACAACGGGTGCATAAAGAAATATAGTTCTCGATTAGCTTAACCGCGTATTAAAAAGACAACATTAATCAGAGGCCGGCAAGGCCAACTTCGTATTTATGCGAAATAACCACAAATAGACATACACTATATTGCCAATACAAGCAGCCGCACGAAGCAAGAAGACACCCATCGCATCGTGCGATTCAAAATAACCCTAGTTTGGACCCGTGGTGTGTATTCGTTCAGATGTTCCGTATGTGATTGTGGATATTATTTTTAAGTTTTTGGTGCGAATTTAGGTATAGAACTTTACCAGACATTTTGTTATTGATAGCGACTTGCGTCTCAAGATGGGTAGAAAAAAGTGCATGATCCTTTTTGCCACGAATCGCGGTTCATTATCAGGAATAAGGTATTTCAGGTATGTAAAATATTGGTTACTTAGTTTTATTTGACCATAAACTGTACACATCCGAACTAACGGATGAATTTAAATAAAAGTTTGTAAAAATATTTTGAAAGTCGGTCCTGTCAAATGTTTACATCAAGAAGCACATTTCCGAGCTGCGCAAACTCAACGGACCCTGATCATCTACCTACAGTGGGGTCATCATTGAATTATGGTATTAGCAATATAGTGTATGGTGTATGTGTATATGTGGAAATAACCTTATAAAAGTGGCATCTGATGGCGGCCATCTTTAATAATAACTAGGGCAATTTTGCGCAAACACGCAGTAGGCCTTAACAGCCTCTGATTAAATTTGTCTTTTTACTACGCGGTTAAGCTAACCGAGAATGATTTTTCTTTAGGCAACCCACTGTTAATCCTTTAATTTTGAACTGTAAGCATACTAAAAGTGTCACCATATCCTTAAAATATGCCTGTACATTTTTCACGTCTTACAACTCTCTTTTCCAGGAAGGTAAAATTATTAATCGTGATCCGAGACCTGAATATGTACGTCTAAGTATCGTTAGAGGTAATAACAACCAGCTGTTGGGAAATTCTACTGGAAACCAGATCAGCAGTCGTTTAAACAGCATGGTGAATGCAAATGGTTTATTGCTTGTTCCTGGACAAACTACCTATGAAACAAACACAATTCATTCCGTTCACCTTTTTGGGCAGCTACCGTAATTTAGGGTTACATCAAACTCTGGCAACGGTATAAATTCCTAATTTATATCATTAATGGATTACAACTTTGGTTTAATTTTGCAATGAAAATGTAACGATAAGAAATAGACATGAATAAAATAATATTTCTACATTTTATTAAACTTGCGTTTCTATAATGGGTGTTTTGAATTTTGATACGTTTACGGCTCCCAAAAAAATTGACCTTGTACGTCACCTCAGGCTCAGAGGTAAGTTACTGGCAGTCGACCGTGGCGACCCGGGTTCGATTCCCGGAGTGCGCATACGTACAATAAAAAAAGTATGTCCGAGATTTAGTGAATTTAAAAATGCAGGGAAAAGTGTAAAATGTAGCATCTCTTAACCCACCCCATTCGCGCCGGTAACCAGGCCGGATGAGATCGGACATCTCGTAGGGTGCGGAAGAAGATACACACTTCCCAATCGATAGGGTTGATAACCCTTGGGAGGTGTCGCGTTACCGAGGATCGTGGTTCGGAACCCACGTTAAGCTGTACGTCTCTTCGCGAATGGCCCTGGCAGCAAATGAAGAGAAAACAAGCCTAGGTCGAAAGAATAACAAGGAATATATAGACAATTTGCTGGGAATAAAATTATTAATATGAATAAAACATGGAAAGTGGTGATTTTTAACTAAAATACTTTACTTTTTTAAATGGATATTTGAAAATTGATATTTTTTTAACTTTAAAGTGAGCGAATAATTACAAATAGAACGAAAAGATCTGCAAGTTGCAAATTTTGGCTTTTCATTTTATGGATTTACTCAACAATAAGTATTATTTCAAACATAAATTACAAATTTAATATTTGAAATATAAATAACAAAATTACTAACTGTTCAAAATGCATTTTATGTTTTTGAGGTAATGGTAATAATTATTCCTTGGCTAAACTATACACTAAACCTAAAGCTACAAAAAGACTTACTAGGGCTCCTTAATATTTTTTGACGGTTACGTCTCAGTACCTTCTGGGTTATATATTTACTTAACCCTTGAAAACGGCTAGAGATACACAATAGCTGAAAGGTCATGTAGAAGCCCCTGTATATATGCAAAAATGTTGCATTCTTTTAACCAAAGTAAAATATAGAAGGTAAAAAATTAAGAAACTAAACTGAAATTTTTTATTGTCAAAATTACATTAGAAAATATAATATTTACAAAACAAATATAAACTTAAAAAATATGAAATAATAATAAGCTTACAACTTACTGGCTCTACTAAGATATTATACAGTATGTTTATGAAAATATTTTTAATAATTTTGGACAATTACATTCTATAATTTATTTTTATTCGGCAAGCGCAATTTGCCAAAAACATTATTATTTCTGGAAAAACTAATTTCCTCGTTAAAAATGGGTTTCACTTTTCGGTATTTTAAAATAACCAAATATAACAAAATCATATCTACTCTCCAGAAGGGTCATTATTAACTGAATGAGAAAACAAATTTGTCCTTCACTTTCTTTAATAAAAGTTTAAATTATTATTAAAGAGGAAGTTTGCTTTCTCATTCGGATAACCAAATATATTTTGAATACAAATTTGTATGTTAAAACCATTTAGAAATATCCAACATTATACACCACCCGTCTTCTATAGCTCAGTTCCAGGAAAATATTTTTGATTATACAGGGTGTCCAAAATTTAGTGTCAAACTTTTCAATAAAGCATTTAATTTGCTTTATTTTCAATTGGATATTGGTATACTTTTATATTATTCGCTGTGCAATTAAAATATAAACATGTTTAATAGTCACGTTCCAGTTTCATTAATTCAAAAAGCTATTGGAATAGTTGATAACACGAGTTTTTAGCAAATAAGAAATTACGATACGGTTGTAATTAGAAAAAAAAAGCAGGGGCTCCATTTAAAAATAAAGAAAATTGAAAAGTTTGACAATAAATTAAAATATACCCTGTATAATTCGTATCAATATAACTTTTAACGCGACTGTTAGATGTTGTTTAATAAGTACCTTGTATAATTTTAAGGCAATACTTTTATCTTTCATTAATTTTTAAAAACCAGTGGTTCAAAGCTGATTTTTTTAGATTTAATTTTTATTTCACTGTTATTACTGAAGCGATTTCAATTAAAATTTTTATGTATATAGATAACTATGAGAGGCACCCAAAGCACCCAAATATGAGATGTAATCTAAAAATATATCATCATGAGGTTATACTTTTTGGGACATTGTGTTATGTCTGCAAAATACGAAAAACCTAGTATATTTAATAACTAAGCTATTGAAAACGGGAGGTGGAAGCACTGTAGTTTATAATGATATAATTAATTATAACATCAAATAAAATACCGTTTTTTAAAATGGGGATTACACTCACCAACCAAAACTGATTGAGAAGGTAAATTTGCCTAGATCACTTATATTGTGTATTGTGTTATAGTAAAATTAGCAGCTCTTCATTTAACTTTTACCAAATTGTTTTTTTTAAATATGTGTTTTTGATCTAGCGCATTTGCGCGGTAATCTCCACCCATTGTGGTAATATCGCGCATCAAAAAAAGTTGACTGACATGACGTAGGTACACAATTACAACAAGAACAATAATTTTTTAATGTTTATTCTCTTGACTGAACTCAAAAAAATAAATAGGTAATATGTCATAACTAAATTCTTCCAAGCTAGATTATGTAGACTCAGCGAGTCCAACAAAGTAGTCGTTTAGTATCAATTTAGAATGTGAATTAGAGTAAACTTGGGTAAGGACCCGTAAAAACAGCCCGTATGGCCTACATGTCAATGCGAATACTAATTATCATAAATCTGACAATATTGTTGGTGTCCTTTTAATACTGTAAATTATTTTCTTTAATTTGTTTTCATATAGGTAGTCATACCGTATTGGCAAATTCGAATCTAGGGCGCGAAATCTCTAATGCAACCAAGAGAAAAGACACATATGGACAAAACCTTCAGTTAAAAAGAGACACCTAACCACTTTGCTACATTTCTGAAAGGGGGGATATGTGGGTTATGTGGCCGAGTCGACGTATCAATTGCTCCGTGGCTGCTTCGACCGCGTGTTCTTAAAGAATGGAAGGTGGGAGGTAGGGGATAGCGTGTTCTCTGTTTAATGTTTTAAACGCTACTAATAATCTCTGTCTGATGCGTTTATATCGGCACCTTAGATTCGAGATTGCCAATACGGTATATTAAATACATATTCCATCAACACCTAAACTATTGACCCGTTTTTTATGAAACACCCCTTATATTTTATTTAGACCTTTGAGTATTTTTAAAACACTCTTTTATAGATAATTTAAAAATGGTGTGTATTATTTTGCGTAATAATGTAATAATTTATTCCATGGACCATTTTTTAAAGAAAGTTTATAATGTTTAACCTGAACACTACTGTTTTTCTTCAGGACATACATTTTCGAACGTATTTAATGTCCTAGATAAATAATTGAAATAATATTATTTAAATGTAAAAATAAAAAAACATATTAAAACAATTTATGTTACAACTTTTCCATTGGAAATATAATATTGCATTTAAAAAACAGAAAAAAGACGGGATAATGGTTTTTGTTCCGATTTTGCGCAAGTTTTTTTCCTATAAGTATTTGGAGTCCATAAACACGTACATTAATTTACCTTTTATACATATACAATAATTAATCTTGTCATCCTTGTGCCCTCAATTTGAAGTACGCCAAAAGTTTCTTATAAAAATTCCGTCTTAATTCGGTAAAATTTCATGAATAATATAAATCAACGCCTGACAAGGCTCAATGCGACGAAGCGCGAAGCCGCACAATTTTTGGTAATTGCGTACCGTTCATATTTACGACCTTGAACCAGGAACGTAACTTGATGTCATGATGTATATACCCTAGGTCCAAAATTACTGTCAATGATTCATCGCTTTCATATACCTGGTTGTGCTTCGTGGTTGGAAACGTAGGAAATCCCATGCAAGTTTTAGACTGTATAAATATTTGCTAACCTGTTGACTTTAGAGCGGGGTTGAAGAAAGAACTCATAATAATTACCTAGGTAAAAAAATATTACTAGTAAAAAATCTAATACTCTCAAATTTCATTTGACAATGACAAATTACAGGTTGACAGGTCCAATCAATGCTGATTTCCGCAGAATCATCTTGAATTCCAATGAAAAACCAACCGTAATACTATTGAAAAAATTTAAGATCGGGTTCAAAATTATTCAAACTCAGCATGTGTACTCACCATACAGAGACCCTAAAAAGTATCCCTACAACCCCGCTCTAAAGTCAACAGGGGAGCAAATATTTGGACAGTCTAAAACTTGCATGGGATTTTCTATGTTTCCAAACACGATGGTGCTGGTTGTACATTTTTCATATGTACCTATTATACTCTAAAATACTTTACTTGTAAATACATTTTTTAAGTATTTTCCCCCCTCCTCCTCTCTTTAAGGTTCCAAATTTAAACGTAGTCGGTTCGAGCATTTCTTCTGCTTACCATTAGGAATCGGGCTATATAAAAGACACTAGGATTCGACCAAGATCTTGGTAAATTAAAATTACAAGTATATTTTAAACAAGTTTCCACAAATTTAGTTGTCTGGACCATCTGTATTTGTACTCTAGGGTGTAATTATTTTTTGGTGTTCTAGTTGTTAAAGCAACGTCGATTATTTCCAATGCTCGCGGGGAGAGAACAACAGGCTGATACTCGGGACAGCTGTTTATTTCCACGGATACTTCTTCCAATTCAGGTTTCCTGTAACACATAATACTTTTATTGTGTTTGTGCCTAACAAAAGAGTACAATAAGAGTCTATATGGTTTGTATTATGAACACTTCATTGCGAGCGGAAGATATGAAATTAAGAAAAAACTGTTATGAATAATAATATAACGCAAATTTCTTTCAAAGGCCTTTTTACATTAGATGCGAGTTGCAAGTGCCAGGGGTCGTTTTTAATGGGAAAACTTGCATCAGCTGATTAAAAATTACATTTCAATCAGCTAATGTAAGTTTTCCATTTAAAACAACCATTGACTTACAGTTGCAATTTGCATCTAATGTAAAAAGGCCTTTAGTGATTCTACGCATTAGAGATAAAATTAAAATCGACGATTGTATCTCGGCTATTACCGTTACACTGATTTTAAAACGTTGTACCGTAATTTGGGGTAAAACTAATGTCCAGAGGCAAAATGGGACAAAATGTTTTCTAACGATAGCTAAATAATGCTCCAAACCCAGCGGGTTGACTTAAAACGCATTTAAACTAGATTGTGTTACATGGGTGCCTAAAAATACTTTTGCAGGGAGACAAACATTTTTTGAAAGTAAATGTGTGGAGTTGGTTGTACACTGTGTTCTGAAGAAAGGAAAAACGTTGTATTTCAGTGTAACTGTTTATTTTACTGACGCCAAGCGCTTTCGGCCTTATTTACTTAAGGCCATCATCAGGGCTTAACCCTAAAAGTAAGTATAAATTTAGAAATTGTAAAATAACAATAAAAGAGAGTACTTACTAGTCAAAAAGAGTTTTGAAAGCAATGCTTAAAAGATTTTTGTGGTACCATTACGCCCAAAAAAAACTGGGACAGCAAAATTATTGTTGTAGAGTAGCTCCTTGACTATAAGGAAAATGTAAAATCTATTGAGGAAAGGTTATCATTGTTGTTATAATAGTTGTTATGAAAGTGAAAAGGTTTAAAAATAATACCACATTTTTAGAAATACGAGAAAAAATAAAAATACGCATATTGTGTTTTAAAATGTAACAAAAATAAAACAAAATTTTTTAGTATTGTGTTCCAATAAATTTTAATTTCAATCATATTTAAACCTTAATATAATAACATGTTTTTAATATTTGGTAGTTGCACCATTATTATCGATTAATGCTTGTAAACGTCGTGGCATACTTAACACTAGATTTCTCGTATATTCTTGCGTTATTGCATCCCATGTTTGCATTATCCTTTGGCTTAATTCATCCCGAGTTCTAGGCTGGAAGTTGTGTTTATACATAAATTTTGTCATCTCACCCCAAACGTTTTCAATTGGGTTGATATCTGGACTTTTCGAGGGCCAAGGCAGAACACAAATTTGATTTTCTTCTACATAATTTTGAACCATGCGGGCTTTATGTATCGGAGCATTATCTTGTTGAAATATAAAACCTTGGCCATATACTGCGTCGACAGATGGTATCATAGCTTGGTTTAGTATATTGCAATACAATGGTTCATTGAGCCTCCCCTGCACCTATTTGGCAAACTCCTGGGCCCCTTGCACTAATCCAGCCCCAAACGTTTATAGAAAAAGTCCACTTTGATTAGTCTTATCTTCCATCGTATCCCGTACCAGGAGGCCTATAAACGCGGATTTTTCCATTATTGCATAATTGAAAGGTTTTTTTAACGGAAAATATTACGGTTTCCCATATATTACCTTGATTTCATTCATTCATAAGCAAATTCTACTCTTCTCTGTTTGTTTGCTTCGGTCAAAAATATTTTATTGGCAGCACAACAACTTTTTATATCTGAACTACGAATTCTTCTAGGCGTTGTATTAGCCGAACCAAGAAAACGTGTTTCTTCTTTAGCTTTTATTGCTGTTTCGAAGGGATGATCTTTTAGAAAATTAATTAATTCTATATTTTATCCGTCATTCGAAATTTTGGGGCGACTAGAACCTGCTTTTCTTACAATACTACAATCCCTAATTTTCATCTGCGATGTTTCTTATTTGATGCCCATCTCTCAATCGAGTGTAAATGATCGCTTTTTGTTCGGTGGTAAACGATTTCAAAAAATATTTCTTTTGACACGCCACTGTCAGTCACAAAATTAAATTAAATTGATAACTTCAAAAAAAAGCTAATAGTCTGGGAGTTTAAACTACATTTTGCTGTCCCAGTTTTTTTTGGACGCAATGGTACATAATTTATGTTCAGCCAGTAACTTAAACTTAGACAAATGACATTTCAAACAATAAACACATTGACGTCGTGAACTGAACTTGAACAAATAAATAATTAAAATATAAATATGACATTTTACCTTTGTTCGTATCTTTCTGTTTGTAAAATGTCATATTTATATTTTAATTATTTATTTGTTCAAGTTCAGTTCACGACGTCAATGTGTTTATTGTTTGAAATGTCATTTGTCCAAGTTTAGGTTACTGTCTGAACATAAATTATGTACCACCAAAATCTTTTAAGCATTGCTTTCAAAACTCTTTTTGACTAGTAAGTACTCTCTTTTATTGTTATTTTACAACTTCTAAATTTATACTTACTTTTAGGGTTAAGCCCTGATGATGGCCTAAGTAAATAAGGCCGAAAGCGCTTGGCGTGCATACTTTTTTGGACACACTGTATATTACAGTTTATTATTAATTGAAATTTCTAAATGTTTAAAATATGGTACATTTAACTTTGTATTTTAATTTATGCTTAGTTTCCTAAATAAAATTCAACTGCAGAAATGAACTTGAATTCCTAAATAACAAGAATCCGTTTCTAAATGCAAATTTATTTTAAAATAATTCATATCCAGATCTCATACTTACTTGGCCAGTTTCGGCTGACAGAAAAGCAATTCGGGCAAAATTCCGACTGGATTAACTGTCACAACCTTTATCCCAAATGGTGACAATTCTTGCCTTAAAGCATGGCTTGCTCCTTCTACAGCAAATCTGGAAACCAAAGTATTGGATAAATAGGTATATAGGTATGTAGGATAATATAAATTAGCCGTTTACGAACAGCACAAATTCGAACCTAATTTTAAGAAAACTACAAAGTTGTATGTAGGATTTATTACTTTACTACATTAAAATCTGACTTGTCCTATTGCCCTGCTAAAGCCGCGTTCTCAGAGCTACGGTTGTTGCAGGCGACACATCACCACTTCTTCTCGCCACACGTAAACGAAGTGAAGTTGAAATAATTCAACTACAGCGACACCGACATGGTGGTGGGGGGTTAGGGGTAACGACGTAAACAATCCTGATTGGTCCAGATGATGTCGCTGGCGACAGAACGTAGCTCTGAGAACGCGGCTTAAGGGACAGGATTTTCATCTGAGATATCTTGGCTAACCTAAGTTGAGCAAGAAATGACATGACGAAATTGAGAGTATGAACAAAGAACGGAGAACAGGTCAGAAATTAAATTTAACTTAGGTTAAAAAAAGGGGTTATTCGTAAGTGGCTATTACTGCTGATACTAAAAGCAGCTGATTTTAGATAAACTGCGTCTTGGGTTATCATTGTTCTAAATGAAGGTACATGATAAACAACGTTTGTACCTTTAGTCATCCAGTGATTCAAAATTTATACTTGTTAAGCGACTAGTTTCGAAACATTTATCTTGGCGTTCATTTATATCATAAAAGTCAAATATGCTATAAAAAAATGGCTGCAGTACATCTCAATAAACAGATTTATCTTAAAATAACTTTGATTACTTTAGTAGTTGTACAATGGTCGGCAAAAAGCTCGCAATATATAAGAAACAATTTTGTTAACAAAGTGCAGTCAAATTTTTTTTTACTCCCACATGGGTATTGTCTGTTTCCTTCCTAACTTTATTTACCTACTGGCAGCATAAGCTACCAAACCTCCACCCATATTGCTGGTGGTTCCAATTGTAATTATTCTGCCACTTGAATTTTTCAGCAAATTCTGGAATGTCCTAACAGTCCTTAAGACACCGACAATATTTGTTTTAAGAATGGTGTCCCAGTGAGAAATGTCCTGTTGAGCTAAGGGTCCCCGATACGTTAGTCCGTTTGTACAAATTACAGCCCATATTCCTAAAAAAGAAAGATTTAATATTAACATAATTTTACGAGCACAACCACTGAAATGTTGACAAGAATTTGTTCCATTCTTTAACAGGGTGTTTTATTAAGGCTGGCCACCGGCCATATCTCGGAAACTACTGGGCATAGAAACTCAAGAAAAATTCCGGCATTAAGGTATACCTTTGATAAAATCATTAGAAAGCTGAGATAATTCTATACGTCATTTTAATTGAAGGCTTACTCTTATCGAGAGAGGGGAAAGCTATTGATAATAATATATTGGTAATAATTTAAATACCTGTAATTTCGAAATGGCTTATCCGATTTAAGTAAACTTTAGCTTTGTTGGAAGAGAAAGGTAAGTACTTTTAATTCTTGCATGCATTAGTATACGATATATCGTTATAAAATTGCTAGAGGCCGCAATTGTAACTCAAATCATACGGTGTAACTATGACATCATAGTCGGAAAGAATATGAAATTTGCAAGACAAAAATTCGAAAATCAGAGTTATATATTATCTTCATTTACCTCAGAGATAATACCAAAAAAATACTTTTTAATATTTTAATTAAAGAAGTGATTGTTTTCATAGTTCCGCGGCTAAGCAGTCCACGGCAAAAAAAAATAATTTTTAACTTAAAAAAAAAATAACACGTTTCGAACTTAAAAACCCATCATCAATAAGAATAAGTGCCAATTCATCTAATGTGAGAGAGTGAAGAGTTGTAAGATTTTTTAATAAAAATTATCGAACATTCTTCAAGAGAAGACAAATTGGATATGATTCGTAGTCGATGTCCATAGTCAAATTATTTCTAGTTGGCTTTGAAAACAAAAGAAAGTTGATAGATAAGAGATGAATTTGAATTTATTCTTATTAATGATGGGTTTTTAAGTCTGAAACGTATTATTAATAATAGGTATGATACGTCATTGAATTATAAAGGAGGATTGGAATTGAAAAATAATAAAATAAAATTTTCCAACTATTTAAAAAAGCAAAGTTGATGATGGTTTTGTAGAAACGAAACTTCGATTAAAAATCTAATTACACCAACTTGTGTAAAGGAGAAAAGTGGTAACAAAATTTAAAACTTTATTTTAACTTCAAATAGAGTCAGAACATAATAAAAACGAAAACGCGAAAATCTGGTTTTGCCCAAATATTTTTGGAAGGATTTCTTAGTTTTTTAAATTTGAAATCACAAGAATGCAGAATTTTGTAGGGCCCAACTTTTTTCTAATTTAACTATCTCTGTATCTTCTATGGTTTACTAGATCCCTGTAGAGTGCGTTCCGTAATCTGTGACACCCTGTATGAAGTAGGTCTCAAAGTATATTTCGTCCTGGCTTCTGGTTATCTGTGGTAGTATAATTTTAAAATGTCATCTGTTTATCATTACATATTTTTGCTCAGAAATCCTGTCTTTATTATCAAGAGCAGGTAGGTCCATCCTGCATTCAACAAGTTATGGCGCGTGCCTCTATTATTTAGATTAGACCTTCCTATTATGGAGATTTTATTTTCAGAAGAAAAAAATTAAATAAATTTACTTTTCGTGGAAAGATAAACTCAAAATTCATTAACATTTTACTTTTAAAATACCTTTCAATGTAACAATTAAATACCCCTGGCAATTTTACTGTTGACTTCCTAATTAATAATGTATCGTAAATATTTTCTTTGGAAATTGTGTTTAACTGGTGTGTTTTTGTTAACACGTTTGCCCCACAATCTCTCTTTAGAGACCTAAGAAATATGGTCTGTTTAATACTATGAATATGTAAGTAAGAAGGAAGAGAAGGCAAACCAAAAAAAAACCGAATACATGGTTTTGAAACTAAAAAGAGACTTCTACAATAAACGCACTTATTTGTAGATAATCTGGTTCTGATTGATATAGTTTGTTAACATATTGTCTCGTATATGAGTGTAACAGGTGGCATAAAAATAACAAATTTGTTTCAGCCGCTAACTCATACAACTTTTTATCCGTAAACACGTCAAATGGATACTACAAACATTTGCTTTCAGAAAGATGTTTATATGGGAGAGAAAGTAAAAAAGTTTTTGATTTTAAACGGTGGAAGTTGACGATAAATGCTACAAACAAAAAAATTTATTTCAATTTAAAAGTTTATCCTCGTATTTAAATTAAACCCATTTTTTGTCTTATTCTGTTACTGAATTTCTCCAAATTGAAATATATGATTATTTATTTTAATTTAAACATACTGAAAGACTTATCCGTAAATAAAAAGTGATCCATTTAAAAACAGCTTAAATTGTCAAAAAAAATTTTTATTAATCATTTTAAAATTTTATCACAATTTTTAATTATTGGGATACAATTTCTATTGGGATAATTAGTTGAAATAAATATTTAAAGATGAAGATCTTAAACAATACAATTCTAAAGCTTTTGAAACATAAGAAATTTGAAGATTTTTCGAGAGAATCGCGTTTTTTAAACGAAGAACTTTTTCTTGTAACAATAAACAAATGTTTATACAAAGATATTTTCTCTTGCCAGTAATAATTATAACGTTCAAGGGTTCATTACTTTGGGCCAAGTGTCCTTATTTTTTTAGTCTACTATTGCTGAAGAAACTGCTGGACAATTCAAGCGGACCGAGCTAATTGTTAGGTGAACTTTGGAGTAAAATATTTTACGAACGAATAAAGCTATCGATGCGCGGTTTGCAAAATTTAAAAGAGAATTTAATTCTTAATATGCACATTTTTTCCGATTTTTTTTTACTTCTAACCTTTGACTGTCTAACGGGTTCAAAAAGAAGTATGTTTTTTTACCAAAATTTCTAAGTACCGGATTTCCACAAAAATAATTTTAAACTATTTTGGATGGCATTTTCTTTATCTCCTATTTATAGAAAACAAAATAAATTCTCAAATTTTTGATATCCCTCTTTGTTCATGAAATTTCGATTTTTTTCTCAACCCCTGTAAATTTCAGGTATTTTTGTCATTAGGCCTTACAATGTTTTGTAAGAACGGGTTTTAGTAAGTGATTATAACTTCTTAGGACCACCTCTTTTGCAACAAGTACATTTTAATATCTTGCGTTTCGTCGTGAGCAGTTATCCTGGCACGAAACACACGATGTGTGGAAATAGAGGCATATAAAATGAAAAAAATAAAAATAAAAATAAAACCGATCATGGGTACGCCACTGGTCACGACGAAACGCAAGAAATTAAAATGTACTCGTTGCAAAAGAGGTGGTTCTAAGAGGTTATAATCACTTACCAAAACCCGCTCTTACAAAACATTGTAAGGCCTACTGACAAAAATACCTGAAATTTACAGGGGTTCAGAAAAAAATCGAAATTTCATGAACAAAGAGGGATATCAAAAATTTGAGAATTAATTTTGTTCTCTATAAATAGGAGATAAAGAAAATGCCATCCAAAATAAATTAAAATTATTTTTGTGGAAATCCGGTACTTAGAAACTTTGGTAAAAAAAACATACTTCTCTTTGAACCCTGTAGACAGTTAAAGGTTAGAAGTAAAAAAAAATCGGAAAAAACGTGCATATTAAGAATTAAATTCTCTTTTAAATTTTGCAAACCGCGCATCGATAGCTTTATTCGTTCGTAAAATATTTTACTCCAAAGTTCACCTAACAATTAGCTCGGTCCGCTTGAATTGTCCAGCAGTTTAGGATAGTTTTGGTTAAATTATTAAAAACGCTTATTCTACAAAATATAATATGTTTTTTCCTGAGACACAGTTTTGTATGACATTTTAATGTCCAAGCTATAATTAAATTTAAAAATTATTCACATATTTGTAACCTTTCTTTTCTTGTTCAATTATAATCTACCAAACACCTAACTTAATTTATTAATCATTGTCACACCTATAAAGAAATATTTAAAATATGCTGAACCTGCTAACCTTAGAAAAAAATTAATAAGTATAGTGGGTGATGATGACATTTCCGCTGTACAATTATAAAGGTGTTGTTTTGTTTTTATAGATTATAGATTTAATATTGTTACTTGTTATGTCATTTCTTGTCATTCTTTCAAATTAGGTTTTTTACCTCGTCGTTCGCTGCCAGGGCCCTGAGGGAACCTACAGCTTAATGTGGGTTCCGAACCACGATCCTCAGTCATGCGACACGTTCCCCCAAAAGCTAACCTCCGGTTTCTTGCGCCATTGCATTGACCTTGACTCCTCAAATATCCGCTGACGACGCACATCTTCGCAGGCAGCATGAAGTATTGCGCCTCAACAATGACCTGGAAGAAATTTTGGCTTGGGGTGACAGTAACCAAGTCGAATTTAACGCTAAGAAAACCCAGGCAGCAGTCTTCTCCAAAAAGGTTAACATTGCAGAACCGGATATAGTCATGGCAGGACACGCAATTCCCCTGGCACCATCTATTAATTTGCTGGGGGTCAATCTGGGAGGTAATATGTCTTGGCATGATCACATTGCCGCAATTGCCAAGGCAGCTGCACAGAAACTTGGTGTACTTTTCCGCACCAAAAGGATGTACACACCTCATCAACTTTTGACTCTCTACAAAGCCCAGATTCGACCATCATTAGAATATTGCTCTCATGTCTGGAGCTCTGCACCCAAGCACACCCTTCGGCTACTGGATTCCATTCAAAGGAGAGCCGTTCGTCTGATCGGCGACCCCGAGCTGACCAAGACCCTCGATAGCCTGGAGCATCGAAGATAGGTTGGTGATTTGGCTCTCTTTTACAGATATTTCCATGGCAGGTGTTCGACTGACATTGCCCACTTGATTCCACCTAGAGCAATGCAAAACAGCAATACACGGCAAACCACTGCCGCTCATCCCTATGTTGTTCAGCTTAGTACTCCTCGAACTTCATTGTTCAAGAATTCTTTCATCTGGAGAACGTCATCTTTGTGGAATGATCTTCCTGAGGTCGTGTTTCCCAATGAATACAATCTTCAACGTTTTAAGACCAACGTTAATCGCTTTTTTCGCACTCGCACCGCTCCCAGAGCGCCTTAAAGGATTTTTCCTACAGTGCAGATGTTTTATCATAAATAAAAAAAATTGCATGACCTACCGATCGGGGATGGTGTACCGTCTTCCGCACCCCACAAGATATCCGATCTCGTCCAGCCTAGTTACCGGCGTGAATGGGGTGGGTTGGGAGATGATACATTTTACACTCTTCCCTGCATTCTACTAAAATTTGGATATACCTTTTTTTTATTGTGCGAATGCCCACTACGAGGATCGAACTCGGAACACCACGATCGAATGCCAGTGACTTACCACTAAGCCATCGCCGCACCCAAAGTAATTTTGAAAAAAGGTCGCCTGCGTGTTCAAACCATCTCCTCATTTCAAAGTGACTTGAAATTTTAAATAGCAACGAATAAATTTAAATTTTAATTAAATTTTAGAACGCAGTTTTTTCGCATAAACTCGTTGTATTTCCCTGATGGCATTTTTATCTTCTGAATTACAGGAGTTATAAAATTAAATACTTTAATGAGGAATTAAATTAAAGACAGAGCAGAAAAATCACTGAGAGCTACTGAAATGGATTACTGGAGAAGAGCAGCTGGTATTTCAAGAAGGGATAGAATCACAAATGAGCGAGTGAGAGAAATAATGGGAATAACAAATACAATAACTGATGATATTAGAGGTATACAACTAATATGGTTTGGACATGTGCAGCGAATGCCCGAAAACAGACTGCCAAAATAAATATTAGACTGGCAACCTAGGGGCAGGAGAGGACCAGGAAGACCAAGAAAAAGCTGGATAAAAGACATTGACAAAGAAGTAAGAGAGAGGAATCTCGATGAAGATTTGTGGAATGACCGAGACAGATGGAGATTGGAAATCGGAAGACATCTGAGAACGTTATAACCGATATAAATATATATATTAAATTTAAAAAAAAAGTAATGCCCGTGACAAACTGTGACTTCAGTGCCGACGAAGGTGTATTATGTTAGATGGATATATTTAAATAAATTACAACAAACAAAAATTGAACAAAGTATTTGTTTATTACCCTTATGATCACAATTTTTATTATTATCTTGAGTATATTAAACAAATTGTAAGAAGTGACTGATATTGATTTAAAACGGGTCTCTAAATACAATTAATAAGTACCTACCTAATATTGGTTTAAATATGTAATTTTTTCGACGTGACGCCACTTAGTTAATATTTAGTTAAAATAGTTTTCCGAAAATCGATCTGATATATTGACATTTTTTATAACATTTCTGAAAGAAAAAGTCAATAGTTCCTGACACTAAGTCGTTGCTAGGAAACGGAAAATAACTGTTAGGAAATATTTATTATTGTACTGTAAGGAAATATTATTTCTGTACGGCTACTTGTAAACTAAAATGTGTTAAGCTTGACAATTCAATATTACTGTGTTTCCATAGTTACAACACAATTATTTAATGGCATCCTTTATTTGTGACCAAAGTTAATAATATTTATTTCAAAATTTTAACAAGTTGATTGTAATAAGTTATGTTCTTTTAATAATTTTCGATTTACGGAAATATAGTATGTATACCTCGTAGAAAAAGCCACATTCCCGGACTCCGTATTGTCAGTCTCGGCTTGCGCCTCGACATATAATCTTTACGGTCGCGGTTGTCCGGGAATGTTCAGCTTTTACTACTATGTATGTACTATAATTGTATATATTTTCTTTTTTGCAATGGTTTCTGCAATTGTAACAAAATTAAGAAAGTTAATAATTTCCGAACTGGCTTCAGTTGTCGTCTTTTATTGTCTCATAGCTGCTACACTGACCATTTATTAACTTTTTTTTACTAGAATTGGCTTAGCGCCCAGATTTTCCGACATCCCTTTACTGTTCTTATTCCATGTTAGTTGGATAATGTAATGTTATTATTGGCTTATAAAAAAATTCTTAAACAGACTTTGGCTCCTGATTTGTCCTCAAAAATTTTGATTTTAACACAAACAAATGTCCAATGTTGAAGCAGACTGGGAATTTAAAAGAAAACAAACAAGAAATTGAGGAAGATTTTAAGTTTTTCATTTCTTTGGCGAATAACGACAGTACGAATTCTGGAACTTACGTTGTTTTATATTTTTTATGCATCATTAAAACATGCTGGTAAAATTTAAGCAAAATTTGTGCCAGGTGCTTTGCCTTAGGCTCAGTCTCCAGAATATCTCTTTACGTATACGTTAAGGCTACGGTTACGTTATCAACAACAAAGTTTAGTAGAAACTGTGTATTTTACTGAGAGCATTTTTAATAAATAATTAATTTTTTTTAAATTAGTTTACTTTAAGTATGTCGTCCTATTGGTAAATATATATTTTGATAGTTTTTAGTGACCGTGAATAACATCTAAGTTCGATAATTCTAATAATAAAATAATAGAAAACTTAGCAAACAAAAAGAAAAGTGTGGATTACTTAATTGAACACAAACATCAAAAATTTTGTTCGCATAGTTTTTAAATTTTTTTTTGTAGATAAACATAAAGATATATTAGGTATCATGTAAGCAGAAACCTACAAGTAAGTAAGCAGACCTTAAAATTGTTCATACTACTTTGTATTCTTTTGATACCGTAATAAATTATATTTACTTTTTCCCAAGAAAAGAGAAATTTTGCTTTGATAATTTTAAGAGTAAATGTCAATTTATTTAACAAATCATAACTTTATTTATTTTTGGCAAATGTCACATGTATATTATAAATTAATTTAAAACTATTCGTAAATACGATTTTGTTGACTTTCGACAAAATCGTAGTTAAGTAGGTACCTCAATAAATATAAATATTCCAAGATTCTTAAGAAGCCCCAGAATCGGAGTAGTTTAAATTTGTAATAATTTCGGGAATAATAAAATTTTGTTTAATGGAGTATGATTAAAACTTTGTTTAATAATTCATAATATTTGCAGATCCTACACGGTCAGCAGGGCCTATTTTTGGTTATAGGGGACCCTAGGCCCGTTATGCAATCCGGGCCAATAATCATGAGCTCCCATAAAGCTAATTTCAGACAGGAAGGAGAATGCAACGATTAAAAATAACGTAGCAACGGTATCAAGAATTCCTCCTATCAAAAGTGACTTCTGAAATCCCCAGGATCCTAGGAACCTCGCCCCTCGCGTCCCTCGCAACTTCAAAATGTTTTTTTCCTTAAGAAGTTACACAATCATGATTTATTATGCTTTTTACAAAAATAATAATTAGCATTTATTAAGTCTGAAAAATATAAAATCAAAAAACAAAAAAACGTCTTAAATAAAAACCACATACAAAGAACCCGATATCGATCAAAGAACAAATTGAGCTTTCCATCCCTAGCCTACTAGACTAGTAAGCTTGTTGTAATGCTTGTCGGACTTCTGATTAGCTCGCCTTCCTTGATGCGGCTATTTTAATATTTTTAAATTATTTAGATACATTTTTAAAGTCCAATTTTTATTTTTCTATGACTTTTAATTAAAATAAAACGCAATAAAAAAATTATTTAAAAAAATATAAATATTGTATTTTCCCAGAAAGTATAAAAAGGTCCTACCAACATCGAGGCGTGTGATTGAACGAATACCATCAGCAAGGGTACGTCGGTGACGTCTTCTTTATAGTTCTTGCAAAAGAATAAATTAATATTTCTTAAAATATATAATTTAAAACAATTTTTATTTGTATTATAATGCGATAAACGTGTGCCGGAACATGTCAGGACTATTTTACGATTGTTTCTTGTTTTGCATACAGTAATAAATAAATCTGTCGATCGGCTTAGATTTTATAAAATATTCTTCAACAATAAAATAGCTGAGTGGCATCTCAGTTTTGCAAATGAAATATCGTGTTTTAAACTATTTTAATAAGTACCTATAGTGTCGCACAGACCAAGCGCGGAACCTCTCTGGAAGCGGGGCCCTAGTCCCGACACTACGGGGCCTTTTGGGAAAATAGGCCCTGACGGTCATTCGGACTGACAATCCTGACTCCTGAATTATATAGGCTTCCGATGATAATATCATATTTCATATATTATTATGCATTTGTATAAACTGAACAAAAAACAATCAACTGAATTCTGGGCTCCTGAACTGTGGGTAAGTAAGTGTACACATCAGCACACTTTTGGTAAGGCTCACACTGTTGTCATATTAGTATTAAAAATAAAGTACTTGTATTTTAAAGATTTTTAAATATTAATCAAGTGACACATATGCCCACGCTAGCAACTTCACTGATAACTTGCTAATTACAACTGTAATATTTAGTAATACCATAAAAAAAATCTTTATTTGGCATTATTGTTCCATTAGATAAATATGTTTTCACATAATAATTAAACTTACCGTCTTCTCCAGCTGGTAAGTGAGCTCTGATGATATCAACAGATTCGTATAGCAGGTCTTCTCTGGTAACATCCAGAGGCAAGGCGACAATGGTCCCCGGACCTTGAATACTTTCTCGATGTTTCTGCCATCCTCTTATAATTTTGGCTGAAGCTGAATCGTCATTTGAGCCCGAAGAACCTCCATTTCTTAAGCCAGCAAACACTCGAAAACCGCGGTTTGCTAGGTGCAAAGCCAACTACAAAATATAAAAAATATTTTTAATTGACATTTATAATAAAACCATACTTAGTGATGTGTTTGTTACGTGATGTATTTTGAGATTTAACTTTTGAAATATACCAGTCCGTTATGTGGATGCGAAGGAGTAAGTTGTTAATAAATTATGAATAGGTATGTTGAAATAAATAAACTACGGTGTGTCGGATCAATTGACATTTTTATGGGTTGCGCGACGTCAATTTTTAATGCAACCTTACATAAACATTATACAGGGTGTTACAAATTCGACATACCAGCATTGGAATCTCGGTAACCATAGGAGTTAGAGAAACAGTTAAATGGGGGCAAAGTTGTGCAATTCGGTGCTGATTATAATGCCGTTTTAAAAGTTTACAAATTCCGAATACTTCCGATTTTATTCGAAAAAAAAACAAAATTTTTTCAAAATCGCTTTTATTTTTTTCTTGAGCTCATTTGTCATTGCCCCTTTTTCTCCTCAACAAAATGACGTTACTAAACTAAAGATCCGCCGATTCGTCTCCGAGCGGCCATCACCAACTTTACTTTTGTAATTACGGACCTAGATTTTTTTTAACCGATTTTTAAACCCTCCTACCCTCAAAATTTAATGGCTACATTACTTTCTCATAATGATGAATTGTCCTTGCTTATTTTTTAAATTCATATTTTTTACACTTCTTGTAAGTCCGGTCCTGACAACGAATTACTTAAAACTTTATTTTATTTAAAACCTTCACAAATAAGTTTAATGAAAAAGTTTGTCTTAAGCAATACATGTAATACACAAAAAGAATTTTTACTATTTAAACATTTAAAGAGTGTGCCATGATTTATAAATCTAAGCAACTCGTTGCCATGACCGGACTGACAAGAAGTGTAAAAAATATGAATTTAAAAAAAATAAGCAAGGATAATTCATCATTATGAGAAAGTAATATCGCCATTACATTTTGAGGGAAGGAGGATTTAAAAATCGGTTTAAAAAAATCCAGATCCGTATTTAAAAAAAGTAAAGTTGGTGATGGCCGTTCGGAGATGTAACGGCGGATCTTTAGTTTAGTAACGTCATTTTGTAAAGGAGAAAAAGTGGCAATGACAAAGTGTCATTAATTTTTAAATAGCTAGTCAAATGAGCTTAGGAAAAAATAAAAACGATTTTGCAAAATTTCGGTTTTTTTCGAATAAAATCGGAATTATTCGGAATTTGAAAACTTTTAAAACGGCATTATAATCAGCACCGAATCGCACAACTTTGCCCCCATTTAACCGTTTCTCTAACTCCTATGCTTTCCGAGATTCCGATGCTGGTATGTCTAATGTAACACTCTGTATAGGATTGACAGTAATTAAAACACAGCTGGCCAACTTACAACCTCCTCCTATCTTTTTATGAAAAATGGTTAAAATTTTATTCAAGATTTTAAAATTTTGACTACCATGACAAAAATAATGTTATCATTATTAAACTTGCCCGATTATTTAATTCTTGATTTACTAACCAGGGAAATTTTTTTGTGAGTATATAGAATGCTTCCTTTTTCCAAAAAACTTAAAAATAAGCGAGATACAGAAGTAAAAAATCTAAGTGCGGGCCTGGTCATCAAAACATAGCCTGATTTTATGTTTTTTTTTCTTATTATTCATGCAGTTTACGGGTCGGTGGTCACTTATTTATTTGGCGATCTGCTGCGGTGTGTTTTTTTAAAGTTAATTTTAAATTGGTGACACGTGAAAATGGTAAAATTTGATAACAATCAACTAGTAGATATGAGGTGCTAATTGATTGTGAGTATCGTCAAAGTGCGGCTGCTACTTCAAGATTATACCCAAAAGTTTTCTTAACGCGCAAGTTAGGTAGGACCGTATTTGATCCATAGTGTAATAAATGAATGTAAGTACCTTATTTTTGAGTTTTTTTGGAAAAAGGTATTTAAAAATGTTGTTTATTTTAATGCCTTCTACACACAGCTTAAACAGAAGTATCAACTTAGGAATCCGCTTGTATAATATCTACCAATGTCGCAGTCAAAGTTACCTAGCTTGTATTGGAATTGCCAGATAGTTATTGTTTCAAATTTTTTGGCATTGTGCGAACGGTAACAAAAATTTACTAAACTTGAACCATCTTTCATATTTTATTAATGGAACCCATAGATTATAATCTAATCACATATTTCATCAAATTTCCAGTTATAGAAGATGGTTTTATTCAAATTTAAACTATACTAATAATTTTCTCCAGAAGGCTATTTGCAAAAACCCATGAAACTAATAGAGTATATAAATGTCAGATTAAATATTTAATTAAGGTATTCGATACCTCGCAGTTTTAATTTATACTAAGAGATTAGCCAATTCAATTATGTCAGAAATTCAATTATTGCTTCAAGTGATGAAAATTTAATTAAGACAAGTGAATATCCGTTTAGAGTAGCATTGTATCGAGGTTTATCTCATTAGATTTGCTTAAATTAGGCTTTCGTAATAATGCATTTCAATTACAGGCGCAGAAATTTTTTTTCTAGTCCTACTTGAAAATGTTGTACGCCCGCTCGGTCGGGGAATACGAAAGAGAATTAAAAAGTAAAATAAGAATCAGTGGCGGCTCGTAGTCTTAAAAAATGGTGAAGAGCTAGGTATAGTGCGGGTACTTAAACAATCATCGACTAAAAACCCGCGTAACAAAACGTCTCTCTTATCCTCATCTGTCCAACGTCTGAATGGAGTTTCCAACAAATTACAAACTATGTCATTAGGTTAGGCAAGAGTGGCAGACCCTTGGTTCTGACCAAACAGTCTCACGTAGTCCTAATTAGGTCCGTTGTGATACCACACGTGTGCCGTAGAACCCACCTTCATCAGATCTCTGATGGTCAGTGCGACGTAACCGCAGAAGGATTTTAACAACTCATTCAAACCAGCCACTACTGTTCAGAAATCTGCTCAGCCGTCCAAGTTGTAAGTTGCTTAGTTCCTCCAGGCTATCGAAAGATGGTTCACCCAGAGTAGTGAACCTTCTTCTTGCGAGGCCAGGGCATTCACACAGAAAATGTTGAATACTTTCTTCCTCTTCCTCATCTCTGCAACTTCTGCAGAAGTCGTTAGTGGGTATTTGCATACGTTCGGCATGTCTACCGAAGAGGCAATGTCCGTAACAACCGCAGTAATATTTCTCACGTCTTTTCGACTGTGTCTCAATAGCTCTGCGGTTCTCTTTTTATCGAATGTGGGCCACAGTTGCCTGGATGTACTACAGGTTGTCAACCCTGTCCATCTGTTCTGTGCAAGCTGCTTGGCCGTGTAGTCAATCTCCTCTTTGACCAATCCCAGTGGTTTGTTCACTGTATTGTCTGCTAGATCAGCTGGCATGCCTGCTCCCTCTCTTGCGAGCGCATCGGCAGCCTCGTTGCCATCTATTTTGGAGTGTCCAGGAACCCAGCACAGAATAACCCGATGTTGGTTGCCAAGTGTGCATAGATTGTTGCGGCATCGCTTTACGAGCTTTGATTTAACGCTGCTGAAACAGATTGCCTTAATCGCCGCCTGACTATCACTGAAGATGGTGATTGACGAGGCTACTCCCAAGCCAAGGTGTTCTTGCAGGATATTGACCGCCTTCTCTACTGCCAGTACTTCTGCTTGAAAAATACTACAATAGTTGGGGAGTCTATACGATTTCTGTATTTGTAAACTTTCGGAAAAGACCCCGGCTCCCACACCAACGTCCATTTTTGAACCGTCTGTGAAGATTGCGTGATCTGTTTTCGTTATATTCTGATTGCCTTCCCACTCTTTCCTACTCGGAATGAGTATAGAATACCTTCTATCGAAGCATGTTATTGGGACAGAGTAATCAGTTGGGTCTCGTAGATTATTCCCCGGGTGGATCTTTAGTATACTGCTGTGCCCGTAGTTGGTTTCCTTTTCCTATGTCATTAATTGGGTTAATTTTTAAAACACACAACTAAATAGGTACGTACACTACTGAATTAACTAAAAAATAAAAACAAAACATTTTAATCCTACAGTAAATTACATGAAAACGATATCTATAACCGTTAGTTTCGCGAAGCATCAAAATAAATACCCGAACCAATACTAAAACAATGGTACATACGACTGATCTATTTTTAAATTGCCCTTCATCATAATTCAAATTGTTACATGCTGTTTGCGTGACTGAAGTCACGTAACCATAGCAACGATGAATATGAAAGTCATGTTGGGCGTTAGGTCTTCACTTGCTTTGAGCTAACGGACACGGTCGGCTGAGGCGCGCCAAAATGCACGAGTGTTTATAATTATTGTCAATCGGAGTTAACCGTGGTCGGAAAAAATTAATATTATTAATTCAAACATAATTTTTTTTAAGGTCTAAAATAGTAGCTGTATTTAATATTTAATATTGTCGAAAAACTTTCCTCCTGGTTTTATTTTTTTTGTGTCACTTACTTCACCTGACTAACCGCCACTGATAAGAATTAAGATGTTAAAAATAAAAAATAAAAGTCATAAAGTATTACAAATAACACTTTTGTTATATAAAGAATTCTGAAATAAATATAGTTATAATAATTAATAGTAATAATCCAATAATCGGCTGTTAATTGTAATGATTTAATCGCAAGTTTATTTAAATACATATTTGTACAATTTTTAATTAGTGTAAAGTTCGTAAGCAAAAAAAATATACTGTAGTTTACATGTACCACTCTAGGGGGTTGTCCACACCGACACTTGTCGTACAAACTACTGAACTGTGAGTTTCTTCATTAAATCCCTGGACGCATTGTTACTAAAGCATTGAAAAAATATACAAAGATATGGCCAAAAGGGTCTAGCTATTAATAGCATTAATTTATCTACATAAATATTAGTACAATACCATTTCAATACATACTTGTAATCCAATAGCATTATCGCAGCAAGTTATTAAAATTGGTTTCCCAGCCCCTGGTGAAGATTCCGATAAAACTGACTCTTGATTACCACGAATCTTGCAAATAAGGTATAGCAGTATGGCTCCTGCTATGGTAAAGAGTGCTACTAACTGCAGGGCTAGGACCAAAGCTGTCTGTTCATCCATCATTCCATTTGACAACTGAAAAAAAAATCATATTAATCATAATTTCGCAAAGTTTAAGTTGATAAATTTATTTCATTAACTCCTGCACCATTTCCACTGTATACGGAAGGATTTCACATAAATTTATTAAGTGTTATTAAGTTATATGAAGTGAGAGTGTGTTTTCCAGTTTCCATCGGAATTGATCCTCGCAGTGAACAAAAAACAAAATATTATACTTCAGTCAAATTTATTATATTTTTATATTTACAACTTTACTGTTAAATAATAATCCAACATAATTTTAACCATTAAATAATTTCTTGTCATCGTTAGTATAATATACAGCAACCTACACATGGCAGAGTTTCTGTTGTGCTGTTTGAGTGTTATTTTTGAAATGTATGTTAAAGTGAAGCTAAGGTTTAATGGTAATAAAAGTGAATAATCATGTTTGGATGAAGAAAGTTTAGAAAGTTTTACGTTTATATTATTACCACCTACGAATTAAAATGAAAATATGTTTTACCTAATTCTTGCATACTTTGTATAAATAAATGTTAAAATAATACGTTCTATTAATTTTTGACTCAATTTTTTCGTTTCATGCTGTAGCAGAGGGTGGCTTGTGGCCAGACACGGTGAATGATTTTGTGCTATATATTTTTAACGTGATATATAAATAACAACAAACCGAAACCTTAATAATAATAATAATAATAATAAATAAATAAATTATACTAAATTTTAAGTTTAGTAAGCTTTCTTTACAATATTTTTATATGAATTTCAAATGTCAAGTATTGACCAAAATGACACCAAGATTTCTAGCTGATGTTACTAAAGGAAAATTTATCAACTGCAAAAGCTAATACGTTGCCATATTTCATGTAACTTAAAGGTTAAAAAAATATCAATTTTACCATTTACATAACAGTGTTGTGCAGTGTTATACTTAATTTTTTTTGAACGTCACGTATAATAAATAAACATTTTCGAAACTACTTTTCTATTACTTTTACTAGTGAACCATGTCAGGTTATTACCCTTTCGACAATAAAAATAAATAAATAATGTTACCTATAACACAGGTATTTCATGTCAACACACCCATGATATTACCATATATGCCAAACCCAAACCCGTCACATTAGTTGTATGAAACGGCAGGCTGTTGTGACCGACTTTCATGAGTTGATTCGTCTACATACTATACATATGTAGTTACAGGAGATACTTGCTTATATTAATTAACTTGAAGTCCATACTAAACTGCTGGCACTTCGAAACGCATAAATAAATGTTTTAGTATATATGTTACCGGCAAAGCCCGTTACGCAGTCATACCTAGGTTTGTCTAGGCAAAATCCGCATTGCCGGGCCACTTTAGGAAAAGTCGGAAATTAGTTGATATTTCCGACATTGCCTGCACTGTTGTAGGACAATCTTAGGTTTACCAAATATGTAGCAGGCAAACTCCGAAATAACCTACCCCATTACTATCCTACCTACTGTCAATAGTATACCTATGTACGAGTAAGAAGCACAGTTTGCGATAGAAAAAAAAAACACAAATTAATTTGTATTAATAATTTATTGTCTGCATATCGATAAGATCGACTTGTCCTCTCGAATTCACTTCTCGGAATAGCAAAGGTTTTACTGTTATTCCTTTTTTTGGATGCTTTTTCTTCTTGTGACAGGCTTCACATAACCCTAAGTAAAGTGTAATGCATTCTCGAGTTACGTTAGCATATTTGTTGCTTAGTGCTTTGATCATAATATCTCTTCCAGCATGACCACATTCCTTGTGAGCATTATCTAGCACCTCAAACAATTCTTCATTGGGGACACAGTATTTCACTTCAGTGACTTGCGCAGACAATGGCAAAATTAACTTTTTAATGCCCCCAACCAAGTAACACATCGTAACGTTTGAGACGCCGGTATTAAAGAGTTGTTTTTTTGGCAACCTGCTTGGCTTCTTCAACTTCTTTAATTAATGCCTGGTACTTCTCTATCGATGGTATGTAAAAAGAATTTATTGGTTTCTGCATACTCTCTAATTTCTTCTAAAATCTCGCCTTCATTTCACCCGCGCCACTCATATCTACTTGAATATGTCTTGTTGGTCACAAATACAATAAAGATTAAACCCAACTGAACACAACGGCCGCTTAACCCAACTAAACACAAAAGTCAATGCAGAATGAGAATTCAGTGACGTCGCGCCCCGCCGCAATTATGTGAACACGTAGCGACAAGTTTCAACCGCCTGGAATCGGAATATCAACTTATTTCGTAGTTTGCCTGCTACACATCTAGCAAACCTTAGATTGGTCGTACCACAGTGTAGGCAATGTCCGAAATATCGAATAATTTCGGACTTTGCCTAAAGTGGCCCGGCAATGCGGACTTTGCCTAGGCAAACCTAGGTATGACTGCGTAACGGGCTTTGCCGGTAACATATACACTGTGTTCATTAATTAGGGAATTGTTAAAAAAAAATCCTTTAATTTCAAATGCTTTCAAAAAATTCAATTACGCTTTTCCATTTTTAGTTTATTGGGTAGGCTGTATCTTGGACCATTAAGTACAATGTATGTTACATCACTTTGTGTCTCTTTTAGATATTATTATTTATATATTTATATGCTTCAAACCACGTTTAACTATCTTTAATATTTCCTTAGATATTTAACTTTAAATATATACTAATAAACATGTTCCTTATGCGTGTCAACGTGCCAGCAGTTTGGAATTGGAGTGGGACTTAAAATGGAAAGAAAAATTTTATACTGATATATTTTAAAAATTGGTTAGCTTTTCAACAATGTTTCAAATTTTGAGAAATTAGTCCATTCTTAAAGTGGAGTTAATTTATAGGAATAAGTAAAAACATGAAGTCTTTCTCCACTAGTTTATTGAAATAATAAAATTATATGATCGAAGAGAATAAGGCTAATATCGCCTTAACCAGAACTCAGGATCCAGTGCAAACTGTCATCCTCCCAAGTGTCGAATAAATCACCGACATCGTTGGGCTAAGGAGTCTGGAGGACCAATTGTAATATTGGACATCGTACGCGTCACATTGCCAATATGGAAAATATGGAAAATGGCAAGAGCCCTAAAAAATGGAAAAAGACAACAAATACCAACGATTACACATAACAATAGACAAGCCTCGACAATACAAGAAAAAACCAATATGTTTGCAGACATGTTAGAAAATCAGTTCAAATTAAATATTGATCCATATCCTAACGTGCAAAGGGAAGATAAAATAAATAGAGTAATAGAAATATTCCAGCAAATACCACTAGCACCAAGCAACGTATTTTCAACAGTTGAAGAAATTAAACAAATAATAAAATCAAGGAAAAATAAAAAAGCCCCAGGCCATGATCAAATTAATAACTCAACTTTAAAAAACTTACCGAACAAGCAAATGGCAGAGTTAACCAACATAATCAACGCTATAATAAGACTTGGATACTTTCCAATAAAATGGAAACATGCAATAATAATAACAATTCACAAAAACAATACTTCAACACAAGAAGCAGCCAACTACAGACCGATAAGTCTGCTGCCGTCAATGGGCAAAATAGCTGAAATAGCTATATTAAGGTGATGAAAAGAAACAACTAAACGTACTTCAACCTGAGCAGTGTGACTTCAGAAGGCAACACTCCACAACACTTCAAGCTGCACGTCTCACAGACTACATAGTTCAAGCCCAAAACGAGCAATCGGATCTAGGAACAATCTTCCTGGATGTAGCCAAAGCCTTCGATAAAGTATGGCAACATGCACTAATAATCAAAATGATAAAGGCGGGCTACCCACCATATTTAACCAAAATCATACTAGCACTGATAACAGGAAGAACCTTTCAAGTAAAAGTGGAAGACGAACTATCAACAACAAGAAATGCTCAAGCAGGGCTCCCACAAGGGGCACCATGCTCTTTACTACTATTTAACATCTACATAAGTGACCTACCAAGAAACATAAGAACGATACTTTTCCTGTTTGCTGACGACTTAGCAATAGCGACAATGTCAAGGATACCGAGGATGATCACACTCAGGCTTCAGCAACACATAGATGAACTAATGAAATGGGTAAGAAAATGGAAGCTAGCAATAAATGCTAATAAAACCCAGGCAATAATATTCACCAAGACAAGACAAATTCCGTATCAAAACGTAAAAATAAACAATACAGACATCCAATGGGAAAACAATGTCAAATACTTGGGAGTCAAGTTTGACATAAGACTCACATGGACCCCTCAGCTGCAACTCTAAGTCAAATGGAATGATATACAAACTGTACCCGTTACTAAAAAGTCGAAAAATGTCTATGAAAAATAAACTAACAATTTATAAATCAATAATAAGACCAACGCTGACGTATGCTTGTCCAGCATGGGCACATATGAGTAAAGTTAAGAGGACAAGAATGCAGGCAGCCCAAAATAAAGTGCTCAGAATAATAACAGGAGCCCCTTGGTTCATGAGAAACACTCAAATACACAGAGACACCCAAATAAAAAAGTTATCAACACATATAAATAAACTATCGAACAGTTTCTTCCAAAACTTGCAAGATAATAATAATCAAGAAATAAAACATGCGTTTAGAGAAATTCCAAACCCCAGACAAAAGTATCAAAGGCCAAGAGATCCACCACCTCAAGAAATAGACTAAAAAAGCAGATAACAAAAACGTTTAAAATAAAAATAAAAAACCAAAATCAAAAGAAAACAAAATAGGCAAAAAGCAAAGCAAGCAGAAAAACAAAAAAGGCAAAAGGTAAAACAAGCAGAAAATAAAATAAAATAGGCAGAAAGCAAACCAACCAAAATAAAACAAAAAAGGCAAAAACAAAATAAGCAGAAACAAATCAAAAAAGGCGAAAAGCACATGAACAACACCAAAAAACAGTAGAAAAAGAGAAATTAATCCAAGAAAATGAAAAGACAAGAAAAACAGAACAGATTAAAGTAAACAAAACAGTCCAAAAACCAAGAAAAAGAAGAAAAATCAAAAAACCAAAAAAGGAAATAATCAGCCAGAAACAAAAATTCAAAAAAAACAAAAAAAAAACACGCCATCTGGTGGGAAAAACAAAATCCAAAACAGTTAATACAACGAAGTAAAAATAGTAAGAGGTCTTCGACCTAACTAAAAATGCTAAATAAAATATAAGAAGGATGATGTTAACTGACAGTTATGACTTGACACAGGCACTTTAACCAACGTCTACCTCAAGGCGTGAAAACCTTATACGAGGCAGACCACCTCATCGGCGATGGGAGGAATACATCCCACCAACGGGGTCGGGGGAGGGGGCTGTATTGTCAACATCAAGAGCGTCCGGGGTTTCCACGCTGTGGACCCCTTCGTCTATTCCTCAGTGCACCACGGCCTAACAACCGGGTCGGAGGGTTATGGGTTTATACCGTTTGCGCCGTTCTCGGGAGACTCATCTGTGGCTTTGCTTGGCAATGTGACGCGTACGATGACCAATAATAAAATTATATTTTTCATGTTTCGGGTGTAGTAACACCCATCATCAGGAATAAGATACAATGAGAGAGCATTAGTAAACAAAGGAACAAGATTAAATGGTAGTGAACATCGATGGAGCTCTTATCGAGCCATGAAAAATAAAAAAATTAAGAAAAGGATTAATGATTTAAAATTGGTATACTTAGAGACTCGAGGCTAAGTCTTGACACTGACCGTGGGCAAAAGGTAACAGTGGCAAGAGGGGGCCCGTTTGGGCAGAGAAAAATATAAGAAAAATGGAGACTCATGGGTCCAGAAATCTCATCCCGAAGAAACATGGGGAGAGTAAGAAAAGTGGTGTGGAAAGAAAGAACAATTATTAATTTAAGACTTCCATAAAGGTTACTTGGATGTACCAATTATATTGTAGATATTAATCTTAAGTTAAAATTATAGAAGTTGGGGGAACTAGTCCAAAAAAACGACTGGAACCCCGGTGGGTTTTAATTTCAGCATAGCTTAGAAAATTTTTCTCAAATTTGTAATTTTAGTAAAACTTAGAAAGAGAAAATAGGAGTTACTTTGGTAGACCTTAGTCCACACGTGGCCAAAAGGCCTCTCATTGTATCTTATTCCTGATGATGGGTGTTACTACACCCAAAACATGTAGAATATAATTTGATTATTTCAATAAACTAGTGGAGAAAGACTTCATGTTTTTACTTATTCCTAATGTTTTGAATGTTAAACAATTCAGAAGAACAATTTGATAGACAAAAAAGGTAAGTTACTTCGACACGGAGCTTTAGATTTATGATTAAATTAGATTGTGTTAAAAGTTTTAATAAAGAAAAATGTTAAAGAACATACTACAAAAAATAAATGAGAATATGTAGCCAGGCAGCTTTCGTAAAACTTAAAATAGTTTACAGTATATAGCAGGCTTGACATGCCACTATATTAAAAATATTTTTTGAAAAAAATGAAAATTGACTATTTTCATATATTTTCTATTTAAAAAAAATGGAAAAAATTATATGATTTAGTCGTTTTAGAAACAAAAATGTTGTTTACTTATACAATTTAACAATACACATATTTTGACAAGCCGATTTTTTTTTCAACAAGTTTAACAATCGAGCCAGGAAAATTATGCAGAAATTTAGACGAATATTTCACTCATGTATAAATTTTCCCATAAGAAACGTTAAAAATAAAAAAATATCAGCGGATATACAACGTTGCCTAGACAACGTTGTATATCCAACACACAACAATCGAACCTATTTGACGAGACAGTTTTTTTTTTACCTTTTTACTGCGAACGTGATCGTTATTGTTATGAGTTCCCTTCGGGAAATTCATTGCTTTTGAAAAACAAACCCTCTCAACAGATAACGACAAAGATATAATTACAGTTACAGTTTTAATTATGTTATATGAAATTGAAAATTGTATGACAAAAATTTTTTTTTATATATATTTCATTCTAGAAATATTCTCCCTAAATACCGCTCGTGCATAAAAATTAACCAGATAATTTTCATTCAAGCTTGTTATACTAATTCCACTCGTTCTTCGAACTCGTGGAATAATAAATAACAAGCTTTCATGAAAATTATCGGTAATTTTTAAGCACTCGTGGTATTACCCCCGATAATTTATTTTGATTATTATCGATTATTATTATCTGCTGATTTATTTTTTAAAACCTGCTCATATACGCAAGGAGAACATCTCCCGCCACCTGGTCTTTTTTTTGTTGTGTAATTTCTTCGCTGCCAGGGCCATTCCTGAGGGGACCTATAGCTTAACGTGTATTCCGAACCACGATCCCCAGTCATGCGACACTCCCAAGGGCTATCAACCCTTGGTTTCTTGACATTGCATGACCTATCGATTGGGGAGTGTGTACCTTCTTCCGCACACCACTATATGTCCGATCTCATCCGGCCTGGTTACCGGCGTGAAAGGAGTGGGTTGGGAGATGATACATTTTACACTCTACCCTGCATTCGTAAACCTACTAAATTTCGGACATATTTTTTTTATTATGAGTATGCCCACTCCGGGATCGAACCCGGATCGCCACAGTCGAATGCCAGTACCTCACCTCTGAGCCACTACCGCGGTTACTTCTATAGAATACTGTGTTCTATGTACTTTTGCCAGATAGCCTTTTCAAGGCAAAGACAATTTAAAATAAGTTAAAAACAAAGGGATGTTTGTGAAATTACAAGAAATCTAATGGCTACACTAAAAGTAGTAAAGTCACAAAAATGTGTGGTAATAATTCAAGCACTAGGGAGATTATAAGTAAAAAATTGTGAGTTTATATTTTTTGATATGATCCTTACTACCGGAAGTAGCTGTCAAATTTGTAATATTAAATGTGTTATAATTATTTCTATTTCTAATTTCCTCTTTCTTTTACGAGTAACAATGAAACACAATAAGTCTAAAAAGGAACATTTATGAAATAAAAATAAAAAAGTAGGTACCTATCTAACTACTCTTATCTATTTATTCACGTCATTACAAATACTAAATGTACTATTCTGAAATGTTTTCCGAAAGTTCCTTACATTGAAACCTTCAAAATCGTATGTGACACTGACAGGGAAACGAATTATCTTATAAGATCGATTTCGAGAATTAAGCCCCTTGTGCTAAGATAGATAACATCCACGACGTTGTATTCTTTAATTCAATGCTCTCCTCCAAATATCCCTCCACCACCGTAGAACCTTATTATTCCTTGAAAGTATACAAAGAAGAGTTTCGTTTGCATCCCCTAGCAAACATTTCTTTATGCCACGGTTCTCTGGTCTGTTGTGCTCTTACTTTAGTCTTTTCTCTAAAATTTGTAATTAAATTTTGTGAAAATGAGTTTATTTGTTAGTATATCGAAGAAGTTGTTTCTTTTCCATTTCTTTATGTGCTTCAAATTAATGACAAAATTAAAGTGTAGAAATTTATTATCTATGAAATAATTAAGTACTATATTTATTTGCTTAACTACACCAATGGTTTCATGATATTTTGGTTTATTTCTATTTAAATAGCAATTCAATACTGAAAATAGAATATCAATTGAGTTACATCGTACATGCTGTATTGTATTTTAAAGTAGATAATGCAACAAAAGCTGATGGCAAAAAATTTGTCGAAATCGAATCTGTATAGGTATGATGCAGACTCTAAGATAATAAAACTTGGCAAATCACTGGTATAAAGAAAAATGCCATGTAATAACAATAACTACAGTTTTTATTGGGAGCAAGTAAGAATTTAATATTATTGAACATAACATATCAAGGACCAGATATACCACACAATAACAGGAGTTAGTTGCTGTAAGTACTGTATTGGCCTATAACGAAAAGTGATTTAGTTGGCCTTTACTACGTTAAATAACGTTCTTATACGTTGGATATATCTTCGTCGCAACAGGCGACGTTTGGTAACGTTGAAGTGAACGACGTTTACTAATCTTAAGCGGACCACTCACTAGGAAATATGTTGTGCAACATGTTGAGCAACTTATTTTAGCAGCTAAAGTATATCAACATGTTCGTAAGTTGCCGGTGTGCGGGAAAATACGGGCAACAGCGACACGAGCGTCAACTTGTTGCTCTATGTGTAGCGTGTTGCCTGTTGCCAACAGTTGACTGAACAGTTTGGTGGATGATTCGACTGTTTTGTTTTATTTTAAGACCAACAATGTCTTTTAGTGACAATAAAGAATTCTGGCAGGAATTTATTGAATTATATCAAGCTTATCCATGCTTATGCAATGTGAAAATTAAAGAGTATTTAAACAAACATATAAAAGATAAAGCAAAGCTCGCTCTGGTCGAAAAGTGTAAAAGTATGTTTCCTAAAGCAAACAAGGAGTTTGTTAGTAAGAAAATAAAATCATTTGTCCAAGTAACTATGGAGAAATTGCAGTGGTAAATTTGAGATCTTGCCACTAACCATTCTTTTGCGCTGACTGCTTCGCTCATTATAGTATTTTGTTTTTCAATCTTGGGTCCTACAAGATTCGAAAGTGTGGAAAATGCATCGTTATCAACTTTTCCTTTATTTTTATTTTTTCCATTGTTATTTCTAATCCCACACTAAAAGCAAGTTTCTGTTTATTTGATAATGACACCATGGTAAATATTTCTGCTATGGCTTTTTAAATGGCACTGATTCTCGCCAGTGTATGCTCAGTTGGGAACAAGTTGTGAAGTATGTTGCTCAACATTTTGCGCAACATATTCACCGTCGCGAACAGTCTTTCTCGGGAGACATTTTAAGCGAGAACTTAAATTGCCGATATTTAACGTCGTGGTGTTAAATTAAAATATATTAACGTAAATACGACGTTTATACAATGTCGGGTAATGTAGGCCCTTTTGGGCAACAATTTTTGGTCGTAGAACAACGTTAAATTTTGTCAAAATTGGTCGCATGTCGAAGAATTACTAAAAAACGTTTCTTGGGTAAATAAGAGATATCATATTTTTTTGAGGAAATAATCCAGTGGTAGCGCCGGAGACATAAGTGCGTTAAAAAGTTGTACTTATTTGTGTATTTATTTTTTCATTTTGTCACAAAATATATTAAATATAAATTAATTTTTTAATGTGATTTCCCTTTCCCATACTGCTTTCCTATTTCCCTTTTAAAAAAAAATTCTGAACGCCAATGGTTTTAATAAAGCGAAGAAATACATTAGTTCGACGAACGCAGGAAGAACGTGTTAGGAAAAAAAACTCTTTGACACTATTTTCTGTTTTATTAAAGTTAACGGTTCTGCTTTGAGAAGCAATGCAAGGTTGATCGTATCGATTAGTTTAATTTAAACTGAATTTCATAGCACGTATTGTGTCAGCGGGCTGTTTGTATAACTGCGTGATAATTACCTTTTAAGGTCATTCCATTTAGTTTTTTTTAAATGGATAATTAAAGTAGACTAACCTGAAATTATCACTTCTTAATTACCTGTGTAGTATTTAAAACTATTTTCATGCATAAAGACCATTTGTTAAAATGTACATATAAGGGTGTCTATATTTTTTAATTTTCAACATTGTTTTTAGAATATTTAGAAAGGCAACATTTCTATGTTAGTTCTTTATTTCTATGAATTCATTGGTTTAACCGGAAATACGAATATTGAAGAATAATAAAATGCAATTAAAATAATTACATCATATTTAAAATAGCAAAAATCACAGGGTATAACCGACAGTAACAAAAAATGTCAATATTTTAGGTAAAAGATATAATAGAGAGAGATAGCAAAAAGAAAAAATATAAACCCGCAACGAACGCTAGCAGTGAATCACCCTGTATACTACAATATTATACAGGGAGACCTTCTCTTTGATGATGACCAAACAGTTATGACAAAATTGCGGTTATGAATTTGTCGCAGGTCGTCTATCCTTTTTAATTAATTTAGATTTTCAAAATAGTTTTAACAAAGAATATAGCTTGAAACAAAAAGCTCTCAGTGCCATTTATAACAACCAAAAAGAGGACTGTAAACAGTTTAAAACAGCTTTGTATCCCTTCGAACTATATTTTCACATAAACGGTATTTTTGTGTTTAGTGTTAACGTGTTCAATTTTTAATAGTAGATTAGATTTATAAAGTTCTGTAATGGCCATTAGAGATTTTTTACCGGTAATTTGCGTTTAAACTAATTTATTTCAAGATATATTTCTTTAATTATAAATACTAAAGTAATTCTTGCATACCTAGTTGACTTTGTGTTATTAACAAACGCCAAGATAAATATTTCAAAAATAATGGCATGAGTTCTTCTGTCTAAATATTACTAGTAAAATTTAATTACAAATGTATTAATTTAGTGTCACTGGATATCTGAAGGTTTAAAAGTTGTTCGTATTTTAATAGATTTTGAAAGAACTAAAAGTATATTTGCACCCGATTTCGGTAAAATTATTTATCGATAAAATTCACAAAAAAAACAAATTAACGCAAAAGCTTCATATGCATGACTTTATGAAAATAATGTCAGGGTGAAAACACAATTGGGACGGTGAAAATACAACTGAGAGACTACATAAGATGTAAATATTTCGATGGTTTAAATTAAAAACTCTTTATAGTGTTAAGGTTTTACATTCTTGCCAGGCTTGGGTTTTTGAGGTAGGTTTAATTTTTATTTATTTACTTCTACACAACCAAGTGGAAACTTGGTTGTGTTAAAATGTCCCCCAGTAGTACGCAGGCCATAATGACAACAGGTAAATGATGAATTGTATCGCTTATTTTAGCAAAGTGACATTTATAATTATTATAAGTGTTATCGACAAGGAAATGTTTTGTAAACTTACATGTTAATATTAATTTTTTAATCGTTATTGTAAATCAACGTTTTGTTTGTGGTATGTAGCATAATTTATGAAAATAAGAAAACATGTCTTACAGGTGCAAACATTATGTAAGATTAAGTTATTCTTGACCTTATATGAGAAAAGGCAAGATTGTAATTATTCCATTAAAAACAAATACCAAGCCATTTATAACTGTATCATTAATTTTGTAACGCGCTGTGGTAAATTCCAAATAATTAAATTCTTTACTGATTTTTGTTAAATTTATTTAACCAAATAAAACTTGAAGAAATAGTCCATACCTCAAGTGGAGTGGAAATTTAGAAGGTAAGAAATAAGAACACTAAGTCTTCCTCCACTGTTATATTAAAAAAATATTTTAAGTAAATATTTTAAGAGATTTCTTTACATGTTTCAAACGCAGAAGCATTCATCATCAGGAGAATATATAAAAAGAAGAAAAATCAGTAGATATCACCTTAATTGAGCGACAAAATTGTAGGTTCGGTGAAAAAATTAGTAGAACGGTGAGAAAATACGTGGCATTGTGAAAAGAAAAATATGTGGGTTTAAAGCTCGAGGCCCTATAAGAGTTTGAATGTGGAATAAAAAGTTTGACATCTGTGTGTAAAAAACTATTGAACGATATGAAACTGAAGTGAATGGGAATAGTCATTAAAGAAAAAGAAAATTGATGACTGGTCATTTGAGAAACTATGGAGAAGAAGTTAATTTAAGTGTGAGGAAGATGAACATTAAAAAGTATAGAAAAGTAGTCTTAGCTTAGATGAAAAACCTCATATTGGTTATAGGATTGAGTTAAGAGTATATGTAGTTGAAAAAATTAGAACCTTTTAGAAACGCGGTAGCGTTTCAAGCTTAAGAAAATTTTTCCTAAAAATCCTAGTTAAAATGAAATAGAAATCCAATAAGTTTGTTAACTAAATAAGCTTTATGAATTTGAATTAAACTTCTTTACTAACACCTGAATAGATACCCCTGTTTACGGTTGGAAAACTTGCCCTATAGCGCTATATTTTCATTGTGACTTTGACTTGAAAGTTTCTACTTACAGATTGGATATGATAAGTTTTGGTAAAGCCGGCCATATACAAGCGTGCACGTTCGCCAACGCGTAATCGCCAACGTGCGTTAACCAACGTCTGTATGTGGATGTAAATAATGCAAGGAAGTCAAAAAAAATAATTTACCTCGTACATTAACGCGCATATCTCTCTGTGTCTGTGGCCGGCTGAAAACAGAAGAACGTTTTTTTACAAAATCGTGCTTTATAATTTTCCTATTTTAAGATAAATTTACTTTTATCTGTATAAAAGTTAAAGGCTTTAACTCTATCCATTGCTGATGACTAATGACTGCTATTGTAGAGACCTACTAAGAATTAGTTCCCCGTATCCGACGTCGCCCCTCGACGCCCCTGGGAAATTATATGATATTATAGTACAATCTGATTACTACAAGGCATATTTTTCTTAACGCAATTGTGTAAACATTAATATTTAAAATAACAATCACCAATATACTTTTAGAATGTTTCTTATGGTATTCGTGACACCCGTTATTTGGTGAAAGCAATTTATTTATTTACCATTTATAAATCGATGGTAAAAGTTTTCCGACCACAAAATCATTAAATGTTTAATACAAAACCGCAATAAAAAGATCAATTTTAAAAATATCGAAAAAAGTTAATAAAATAATAAACAATATTAGCAAATTTATTGGTAGAGAACATATACAAACTAAACTTTGATTTTTTTTTCTCATTTACTATTTTTACATTAAAGATAATTAACTTATTACGATACGCAGCGGTACCTCAGAGGTAAGTTACTGGCATTCGTCCGTGGCGACCCGGGTTCGATTCCCGGAGTAAGCATACGTATAAACGGTTAAATGAAAAAAGTATATTAGAAATTTAGTGGATTTAAGAATGCAGGGCCCCCCCCCCCCCATTCACACCGGTAACCAGGCCGGATGAGATCGGATATCTCGTGGGGTGCGGAAGAAGGTACACACTCCCCAATCGGTAGGTCATGCAATGGCAAGAAACCAAGGGTTGATAGCCCTTGGGGGGTGGTCGCATGACCGAGAATCGTGGTTTATTGCTGTAGGTCCCCCCGGGAATGGCCCTGGCAGCGAACGATGAGGAAAAAAGCATAATTCGAAAGAATGGCAAGAAACCATACAACTTATTACGATTTATTTACGACAAGAATTCATTAAATTTTTGTGACAACCACTGAAAATACTTACCATTCATTCATTATTAAATTGTACTTAAATACATAAAATGCCACCGACCGAGGTCCTTCAGCTTTAAAGTTGTTCTCTTAAAACTTTACGCGTTTTTTATTTTTTGATGTGCCCTCTTTACCTAAAATATTGACGTTTTTCGATCACTTCAGTTTATACCAGAAGTGGTTGTCAAATTTGTTATCGTAAATATGATATGATCATTTTTTAATGTATTTTTAAATATTGTTTAAAGATTCTAACTAAACAAAAATTGTATAACAGATCATACGTTCAAACTGAATTTCTTAAAATCTACTTAGTTAAGATGTTTGACCTGTTATACAAACTCCGTTTACGTTTTTGAAGACAATTTAAATTCATACATAAGATAATATGCTTATTTCTATAAGTTTGTTAGAGGTGCTGGTAAGCTCAAGAGTGTCTAACAACGACACAGATGTCGCTCTGTGCAACATCTTGCTGGCGTGTCTTACCAAATACTGTATAAGCAGTTTTGAGTTATTTCTTTCTTTCGAAACGCGTCTAGGGATGGATCTCACGAAATGAAAGAAAGATCTTTATTTGATAGATAATTCTTCTGACCGAATTTGATAACATTCTATTTATTTATAAAACGAATTAAATGTTTCAATTTTTATATTTATTCTTCTTGGTATACGTATTTGCATTGGCAATCTAGAAGTTTTGGTTGTTGCTATTTTATTTGTTTATAAACGGACATTTGTTCTCAATCGCTTTATATTAAAAAAGTGTCTTTTACATCAATTTGGCGATCGTTTTTCCGTATTTCGATGGAGGTGTAATAAACTAAACATTTACTAATTATAGGCTGTAATTTGCCGAACTTGACTTTCAATAAACTTATATGACTTTGACTAAATAACAAGTAACATACATGTAACAGGAACATGTGTATTTATACAGTAAGAATCATAAATATTTATATCACAGAAGGATATATTGAACAAGGCTAAAAAAGCAAGACAATTTATACTTCCTTCTAAAAGTCAGGCTCTGTATCAAAAAGAGGTGGCTGGCATAGAGAAATGTTTTGCCAGGGGATGCCAACGAAACTCTTCCTTGTATACTTTCAAGGAATAATAAAGTTCTACGGTAGCGGAGGGATATTTGGAGGAGAGCATTGAATTAAAGAATACAACGTCGTGGATGTTATCTATCTTAGCATAAGGGGCTTAATTCTCCAAATCGATCTTATAAGATAATTCGTTTCCCTGTCAGTGTCACATACGATTTTGAAGGTTTCAAACAACTACCAATTATCTCATAAGGAGGCTGTTTCTCGAATTAGGCCTCAGAAGAGGCAGACACCTCAAATGTCGTACTGAATGCAAGCAGCAGCCATATAAAAGAAAAACTTGTTTCTAGTAGTGTAAGGAACTTTCGGGAAACATTTCAGAATAGTACATTTAGTATTTGTAATGACGTGAATAAATAGGTAAGAGTAGTTAGATAAGTACCTACTTTTTTATTTTTATTTCATACATGTTTCTTTTTAGACTTATTGTGTTTCATTGTTACTCGTAAAAGAAAGAGGAAATTAGAAATAGAAATAAAAATAATTATAACACATTTAATATTACAAATTTGACAGCTACTTCCGGTAGTAAGGATCATATCAAAAAATATAAACTCACAATTTTTTACTTATAATCTCCCTAGTGCTTGAATTATTACCACACATTTTTGAGACTTTACGACTTTTAGTGGAGCCATTAGATGTCTTGTAATTTCACAAACATCCCTTTGTTTTTAACTTATTTTAAATTGTCTTTGCCTTTAAAAGGCTATCTGGCAAAAGTACATAGAACACAGTATTCTATAGAAGTAACCGCGGTAGTGGCTCAGAGGTGAGGTACTGGCATTCGACCGTGGCGATCCGGGTTCGATCCCCGGAGTGGGCATACTCATAATAAAAAAAGTATGTCCGAAATTTAGTGGATAAAAAGAATGCAGTATGCTACTAGTGGTTCCTAATATTGGGACTGAGAAGGGCGTTATGGACCTCTCAGGGCATAAAAAGGATAACTAGTGCATACACGTGGTTCGGATTCAATGTTAAGCTGTAGGTCCCATCTGGCTGACATTGCCCAGACGATAAGAGATACAATGGGCTCTATAGGTCTAAGTATACTGGCTCTTCCGCCAACCCCAGCAACAACAAAAAAAAATTCTATAGTAGTGCGTTTTCATACGTAATTATTGAAAATCCATTTTTTTTCTATAGTCATGAGCACGGATCGGTGATATTATGTTGCTATACTTTTTTTAGAAGTTATGGTTATGACTTCAGATAAAAAGTAATAATAAGAGTAAAATAGGTACTTTCATTTATTATCTAACAAATTATCCTAATTAGATTCACTATCTATCCACTTTTAACTTTTTGCAGTCATACTCATAAATCAAAAATATAAAATATAGGAACCTGACAGAAGCTAAATAACTACCGTGTTCACTGATTCTTCAATTTCTTGCTTATTACGGAATTTGAAATGGCCAATTACATTTCTTATAAATATACCAGTCTTTTGTAATAATGGCAGTGTTTACGTTGAATTGTAATTATTGTGCACTTAATTTGAAAGGCGTTGAAATAGTAAAAATTGTAATTTATCCATTAGAAAGTGATGAAAAGCTATCTTATAAATAATATCAGGTGTAAGAGAATATACACCTATAATTTTATTTTCTAAAAAATTTGAAATTTTACTTGAGTGGAAACGAAAAAAATCAAATTTACGCTTAAGATTTACCTCCTCAAAAAGTATTTTTTTAACTATGGATGATTTATTGGTGCGGCCATGATTTTTAAAATTATGGTAGTTACTACTTTTCGACTCTCCCCGATGACCATTTTGAGACTAAAAATTAAAACAAAAAATGTGTATGCTATTTGTCGAGCTCTTCTATTTGACATCCTACTTGCTTCGGTAAGTCAATATTTTCTTTAAATTCATCAACCCTTTAATTTTTTTTATTTTATTGGTTTTCGACCTATCTTTACCTACAAAGTTATACCAAATTTCATCTTTCTATGAGTTCGTTCCAACCTGACCACAAACCGTACTTAGTACGGTAAGGCCCATGCATATCAAATAAAATGCATTCCAACCATTTATATGTACTTACCAATATACTGATAATAGCATATTATACAAGATTTTTGATCCGATGGAGGATTAAACGGATCCAGAACTTGAGCATACACATCATTTTGTAAATCATGTAAATAGTGAATATATATGAGCAGCCGCGGCGCCGGGGTGGGGGGGGGGCGTTATAAAAAACATGGCTGCCCACTCTAGTGCCCACTGAGGGATTCGGTTTTGTAATGGAATTTCCGTGGGGGAAGGGGGATTTGACTATAAAGTATTTTGAAGAATTATAGAAGGATGTACAAGAATGGATTAAGAGATACAGAGAACGAAGATGACTCTTTTCTTTTTTTGGACGTCAGTTTGGACAAGAGGGAAGTTTTTTTACCCCGCTTATGGTGTTATAGAGCGTGGAGGAGGAGCCGGCGAATTTTTTTTAGATATCATTTTTGAATTGGGTAATGCCCACCATCAAATCATCGGCTCACTTGTGCCCACTCATCCTAAAAATCCTGGCGCCGCCACTATATATAAGGGTTATAAATTATACGGCACGGCACTATAATATCAACCATAGTATCATAAGGACAGATCCACAATAGATTTTTTGCAATAAAAACCACACAACACTTTAAAACTCCACAAAAATACACGAAAATCAAAAAAAAAATGAACAGACAAAAGAGACCAAGGCATAGAGGAATGATAGGTCGTCGCTGTTCCCGGTCCTGCTCACATCGTAAGGGTCATGGCATCCACAGAAAAGAAAATGGTCAAAACCTCTTGTTTATACCAGAAATTGCGCATGCTCGTATTACCCGAGACGATATACATGGATGACTGAGTTGACGAAAGGCTGGCTGCATAATACTGACAATATATTGGTTTTATGTATATATGGAGAACATCATCTTTGTGGAATGATCTTCCTGAGGTCGTGTTTCCCAATGAATACAATCTTCAACGTTTCAAGACCAACGTTAATCGCTTTTTTCGCACTCGCACCGCTCCCAGAGCGCCTTAAAGGATTTTTCCTACAGTGCAGGTGTTTAATCATAAAAAAAAAATTTGGTTCCAACCTTAAATTGACGATTCTTCAATTATTTATTGTTCCAACCAAACTTGTTACTGTTCTTAAACTGATTCGCGGCTGCTTCATTACAGGAATCGATTGAGTTGACCTGTGCGTGAAAGCTTTTAAACTGCTGGGGCTGATACGAGACTTCGATACTTCATTTATTTTTTTATGATTTTGGCCGTGAATTTTTGTTCAATTTATTACTTTTGTAATGACTGTCGAAGGAGATGTTAGAGAGTGTATTTATCTGGCATTCGCATATTATTATTAATGAGCGAGAAAAGATTTAAACTAATATTAAATAAACGGAGAGTGAAAAATAAACCATATTTGTGTAAGATCATTATGCTTGTATATGTATGGTTACTTTTTATTATTACAACTTTAGTAAAAAATTATTAATATATTTCTTTTATTTTTTTTCAAGGTATTATGAATTCAATTTACCCCCTGTACAGCGATAGTCAAGCGGCGATCATGGCATTCTGTTCTAGCATCGTCAAATCAGAACTTGCACACTTGGTGTTCAGCATCAGTTTCTGATAATCATTTCAATATAGATGGCAATGAAACTACCAACGCATGCGCTCGCTCGCCAGCTGATCTAGCAGATAATACGGTGTAAGGTGGATTACAGCCAAACAACTTGAACGAAACAAATGGATAGAGTTAAAAACTTGTAAAACCTTCGTCAATTAGGGCTCCTATTAAATAGAAGGAAAACCCCAGCATCATTATTCAATGCCGTTAGAATGACCTGAGAAATACTACTGCCGTAGTTACCGGACACTGTTTTTTTGATAGACATGCCGACCGTATGCAAATACCAGCCAGCAACTTCTGTAGAAGTTGCAGAGACGAAGAAGAGTAAGAAAATATTCAACATCTCTTGTGTGAATGTTCTGGCCTCGCAAGAAGATTTAATGCCTTAGATGAACCATTCTGAAATAGCCTAGAGGAAAAAATAAGTAACTTTACAATTTAGTTGACTCATACTATGTTAATCATTAGTAGTGGCTGGTTTGAAATCCTTCTGCGATATAATATGTCGCATTAACGATTTAAATAACCAGTTAAGGGTAAGTTCGGTGAGAAAACGAATATTATAAAACTATAATAGGACTGTTTGGATAGTGTCAATGGGATGTCACTCTAACTTAACCAAACCTAACACCCTGCAAAAGTTTCAATAAACAACAAAAAAACTTAACGTTAATGCTGACAATTTAATTCAATTGACAAGTGTTTCAAACTTAGTAAACCAGTAATCAGATTTTGTTTTATATGACGACCTGGCTTGGACTAGCAGTTATCAATGTCATTATTAGAGATGTACTCACTTAGAGTAGTAGAATTGTATTTATTAACTTATAAAAAAGTGTTAATTAATCATTTTTTTTTATTCTCCTAATGTATACATATACATTATATATAAGTACTTACTTTTTCTTTCAAATCGTTTTCAAAACTGTTATAAAACACAACAATTTAAGTAATTTTTGGTATTATTTCAGAGAAAAAAACTAACACAACCTTGTAGATTTTTTTTTGGTAAGAAGAAAGTTATGAATTATTGTTTTTTTAATAGGTTTTTTTTTTTTTTTATGATAAAACACCTGCACTGTAGGAAAAATCCTTTAAGGCGCTCTGGGAGCGGTGCGAGTGCGAAAAAAGCGATTAACGTTGGTTATGAAACGTTGAAGATTGTATTCAGTGGGAAACACGACCTCAGGAAGATCATTCCACAAATATGACGTTCTCCAGATGAAAGAATTCTTGAACAATGAAGTTCGAGGAGTACTAAGCTGAACAACATATGGATGAGCGGCAGTGGTTCGCCGTGTATTTCTGTTTTGCATTGCTCTAGGTGGAATCAAATGGGCAATGTCAGTCGGACACCTGCCATGGAAATATCTGTAAAAGAGAGCCAAATCACCAACCTGTCTTTGATGCTCCAGGCTATCGAGGGTCTTCGTCAGCTCGGGGTCGCCGATCAGACGAACGGCTCTCCTTTGAATGGAATCCAGTAGCCGAAGGGTGTGCTTGGGTGCAGAGCTCCAGACATAAGAGCAATATTCTAATGATGGTCGAATCTGGGCTTTGTAGAGTGTCAAAAGTTGATGAGGTGTGTACAACCTTTTGGTGCGGAAAAGTACACCAAGTTTCTGTGCAGCTGTCTTGGCAATTGCGGCAACGTGATCATGCCAAGACATATTACCTCCCAGATTGACCCCCAGCAAATTAATAGACGGTGCTAGGGGAATTGCGTGTCCTGCCATGACTATATCCGGTTCTGCAATGTTAACCTTTTTGGAGAAGACTGCTGCCTGGGTTTTCTTAGCATTAAATTCAACTTGGTTACTGTCACCCCAAGCCAAAATTTCTTCCAAGTCATTGTTGAGGCGCAATACTTCATGCTGCCTGCGAAGATGTGCGTCGGCAGCGGATGTTTGGGGAGTCAAGGTAAAAGATGAGACAAGTGTGCTGTCATCAGCAAAGCTATAAATTGGATTTTGGGTTTTTACTAGAAGGTCGTTAATATACAGTAAAAAGAGGGTAGGCGACAATATGGACCCTTGAGGAACACCGGCATTGATGGTGAAGGTGGTGAAAGGTAGGTACTAAGTAAGAAAAATAGTTTAAATGTTTAGTTATATGATAATATCTGATCAAACATAATTAAAATTTCGGGGCCTTGACTTTACTAAAACAGATATGGGATACCCTACGCCATTTATTAATAGTTGTTGTCTGCGAAAGTGCACATCTATTTTTAACTAAGTATTATACATCTTCCAATAATAATAGATACATTAGGAATAATCAGTACAATAAAAATCAAAGAGAATTAACGGAATAACAATAAATTACATAAATTTAAATTCGATCAAATTAAAAGATAAAGAATGAGGTTTATATGTTTAAATAAATATATAGAGTGGATACCTATACTATTTAAACCAAGATTTAAATCTTTTTCATGAGGCTTAAACACAACTGAGATATATTTAAGTTTAAACCTGGTCAAGTACTGAACTTTTTGTTTTTATAATTTCAAATAGTTTGCAGGTATCATTAAAACTGCGCTATCTCCTTCATCAAGAAATACGCGTCTTGGTTTTCTTCTAGATAATGAGTTTTGATGTTGGTTTCTTGATTTTTTTAATCTTCACGCTAATCGAGCCATCATCAGTATAATTAGTTCAATCCATCTGTGCCTTCTTAAAGTGAGTAAAGGCAGACATTAAAAATATCATTAAAATAACATCTATAGGCCATATGAGAGTTTACAAATTTGCCGTAGCACATGTTCAGAAAAATCCCTATTCTTTTATGCTTTAAGTTCTCAAAAAAATAATAGAAACACAGTGATGGGCCCATTTCCGACAAAATCCTCATTATCTGCCGAAATATGTCGTCGTAAGGAGTGTTTATAGTCTATTTTTAGAGAGGTGTAGAGTAATAAAAGCTCATTAGGTATGCAAAGGGACTACAGAGTGGCCCAACGAATATTTAAGCCACTTTCATAATTAAACATTGATTTCATTACAAAAATATTTATTTTCATCAAGTGCAGGTAGTATCACTCGGGTTTTGGTCCATTTATTGGTTTTGCCTATTATTATTCATTCCCAAACACTGAAAATGGTGTGACAAAGGCGTGCAATATGTACAAAGTATTAGACACACTTATCTTTTAAATAAACATTATTAAAAAAATACAAAATACAAAAAATACATTATACAGAAATTAAATTATAAAAAATCATAATATTCTTCGTCATCTAAGGAACTGTCATCTCCTCTTGACGTTATAATTAACGGGTCGACGCGACGGTCTGATCGATCAGGTGGTCAAGATGCCACATTTTCTCCTCTTCTTTAATGACATGATGGACTGCTTTTCGCCAGTTCTCTAGTGTCACTTCCTTAACTTGATCAAACAGTTAGTAGCTTAACGTCTTTCAATTTGAATGTTGCTACAAATTCTTTTACTTGCGCCCATATAGGATTTAGTTAGCAATGATGTGGTGGTATGCGCAGTACAGTTATACTATGTTTTTCAGCTTTATCTTTTACGGCATATTTCATATAACGATGTTTGTGTAAATTTGCTATAGCTAATAGTTCCTTCTTTATCAAATTATCTTCTTTTTTTTTTGTTTAGTTATCATAAATTATTTAATGCACAAAATTTACCTCCGCCGATGGCCGACACCGAAATTGAGCCGAACTGGACGGAATTCCCCATTTTATTACTCTACACCTTTCTGAAATAGACTATAGCCGAAAAGCCAGTAAGTTTAGGTATACGAGGCCCATTATATCCCCTTAAAATGATCTCATATGATATCAGAATAAATAAAAAATCCAAAATAATTAAAAATGGCCCTTTTAGAGAGCAGGCGCGGCTCGTAATTGTTTTTACAGGTGGGCAAATTTTGATGGCAGTAACCTAATAAATAAAATGCAGTTTAGTGCATAGTTTTGTAAAGGAATATTTATTTACCTCCCAATAGACACCGCAAATATAGAAAATACTAAAATTGTATTTTTCCTGTGATTTTTTTAAAATTACGTAATAGTTATTTACGATATAAGTGTTGTAAAGATTCATATTACAACACGAGATGTTAAAGTTGTCAAACGAGGCGTCAGCCGAGTTTAATAAAACATCGAGTGTAGTAATATGAATTTACAACAAGAATATTGAATAAAATTTTATCTACTTTCATCTATGAATAAAAATATTTGGCAAAAGGCAGTTTTAAAAATAAAAATGCACCTGTAAAAATGCACCTGCTATTAAGTTTACTAATCAAGTTTTTTATGTTATCTTTCGTATAGTTACTGTTTCGCATGGTTACTGTCGAAACTTTGTCAAACAAATTCAAAAATATAAAAAGCGTTTTTCAAAATGAGCGATTCTGATGGAACTTTACCCTCTGATATAGAAGCAGCGGTAAACGAAGCGATCTCAAGTTTAGTTCCGACAAAATCCAAGGCGCGGTATGAGTTGGAGTTTTGGAAGTTTGAAGATTGGTGCAAAGCTAATAAAATAAAGGAGGTGTCTGAGAAAATCCTTTTGGGTTATTTTTCAATAAAGCAACGCTCCCAGAAACCATCTACACTATGGACTCACTACTCAATGTCGAGAACTATGATTTCAGTCAAGAAAAATCAAGATATAAGCAGATTTTTTTTTACATTACAGCACTAGTGATGTAAAGGCATCTATTACAGCACTAGTGCTATAATAAATGCCCTTACAAAACGATTTACAGAACTGTAAAATTCATATTACTAAATAAAAGTAGATAAACAGCTTTACTTTATTATCATTTTTTTATATATGTCTCTTATCTTTATGTAGTTGTGTGTTTGTATACCAACTCGATCCTTCTATGCTTTTGATTGAAAAAATGTTCTCGGTCATTAAAATTATGAAATTTCTATATATTAATAGATTTTTCAATGCTTAACACTTAAGAACTTAACCTTAACTCCCACATTGAGTCTTTATTCTTTTTAGTGTCAAAAAACACCTTCCACCGTTATCATTAAAATAGTACATAAAATTTCTAATAATTTTACACTTTCCGAAACCGTATTACCGAGGTTCATTTCTAACAATGGCCATCATAATTTAAGCTTGGAAACGTTTATCCTGTCATAATTATTTTTAACGGATTTTAAAATATCTTCACGCAAAGTTTTGATTGCGATAGCATGCATGATTCACGAGGCTGTTCGACGCTGTTTCCATAAATGCCTATTAAACGTGATCAAACACCTGATCCTGACCGACTGAAAGCAAAGTGTGGCGATGTCGACGTCCGGATTTATCTCTTTTTCGTCTGTTTTTTAACTTACGAGAGCACGTATGTTTGTTTCGCTCTTAGTTTCCATTTTATTTATGTAATAATTCAATATAAACCAATGAGGTCTGTGAGCTAAAGTAAAATACTGACTGAGTGCCCCGGTTGAGCAATACCCCCTTAAAAACAAAGCCACAGTGCTCAATTTAAAAATCGTGTGACGTCAGACATTTTAGGCTTAAGTTGATCTCCATAAGAAAAGTATTGCAAGGTTCGTCAGTCAATTAGCGCTATCGACTATCAGCCTTGTCAAAGTCATTCATTATTTGGCCAACTAATTCGAGATTTTGTTGCCAGATTTACATTTGAAAAACCAGAACCTTAAGCCATAGAGTACATTTTTTTTTAAAGTCCTAAGAAAACTTTCAACCAAGGAAAAAAGTTACTCTAATAATAAAAAAATATGAAAATTTTAAAACCAAATGAGGAAAATCATTATATTAAATCATTGTGGTCAATTTTGTCACAACCAATCGAGTATTTTCTGTTAAATCGGGGTGAGTCTGACAACACTGTTGGTCTCGAGTTCGGCTAAAGATAAGCTGTTCTGGTAAATAGATAATTAGCTCTGTCTCTTTTTTACTTTTGGAAAGCGTAATAGGGATGAATAACCATGGGTCAGTTCGCAGAAAATTAAGAGTAACCATAACACATCTGGCAAGGACAGAATAATAAAACGACAGTAAACGAACAGTATTTGTAGCTAAATATCGTTGTTTTTTGCCTATTGGTTTCTAACTTATTGTATTTTGGTGTTTTTTTAAATATATTGTGATAAATTTGAAGCTTTAAAAAATGCCTTATAAGTGCTGTGTTCCCGGTTGCCGTGGAAATTATGTAAACGGACCAAAAGTGCGCGTTTTTGGGTTTCCAAAAGATAGCGTTTTGAAGAAACAATGGCTAAGGGCAGTTCCTCGGAAAGATTTTGCGCCAAACAAAAACACTAAAGTTTGCGAATTACATTTTGCTGAAGGTAGTATAATTTGGATTAATTCAGAACAAGATCCCAAAACAGGTAAGATTATTTCAATTGATCTGAAGAAACCCCGTCTAAAAGAAAACTGCATTCCAACAATTTTTCCAAATTGTCCTCAGTATCTATCTAAGGATGTTCATAGTCGTAAAAGTAAGGACCAAAAATTAAAGGAACTTGAAGAGTTTCATTTTTTACAAGCAATGGAAGAAAGTAAAGTACAGTATGAAAGTCATAAAAAGGGCACATATTTTCAAAATTTTGAAGAGTTCTTAACTTTGTTTCAAACTTTTCTTCCGATAGACGGCTGGTTCTCTGTCAAAAGTGAAGATAAAGTAACTTTATTTAGGCTTGAATATACTCCGGGACCTTGTATAACTTGGGCAATTATTATCTATAAAAACTTAAATTTAGCAACATTTCTATATGGCGATCCTCTTAGCATTTCCGGATCAAAAAAAAATACACCCTTTACTTGTAACAGTTTAGATGAAATAAAAAACTTGATTGATATTATTGATAATTCGATTATGACAGTTCCTTTAAACAATACCGATAATGATTTTACTCGGTGTAACGAGGCTACTGATAGTAGCAATGTTTCAACACTTGACTCAAGTAATTCTAAGAACAATTCAAATAAAATAAAAAATAATTTTAAGCTTGTGTTAGATATTCTAGAAAATTTAAAAAATTTGACTGATGACCAAATTACCCAAAGCATAAATTTTATTTCTGAACAAGTTAGTTTGATTAACACCGCAAAAGAAAGATATAGATATTCACCCAATACTATGGTTTTATGTTCAATTTTATTCACTATAAGCCCCCATGCCTACAAATATTTACGAGACCATGGACCACTCATTTTGCCTCATCCTGAAACAATAAAAGGCATTTGTAATAAATTTCTCACAGATCCTCATATTGACGAAAGAAAAACTTTCCTTACTTATGCTCGTAATATTTTTCAATTCTTAACCGACAAAGAAAAATATGTAATTTTACTTTTTGATGAAATACATATTGAACCCTACTTAGACTATAAAGCAGGCAATACTGTAGGAACAGCTGTAAATGAAAATAGTTTAGCTTCATCTGCATACGGGTTTATGATAACTAGTGTATGCTCGAATCTTAAAGAAGTAATTCATATATCCCCTGTATCAAAAATTAACTCGGAAATGTTATACAATTTTCTTAAGACTCTAATAGAAAATTTGGAAGAAATAGGATACATAGTTTTTTGCACAATTAGTGATAATAATGCAATTAACGGTAAAGCAATGTCCCATTTTTCACCTACCGGAGAACTGAGCATTGTTTATCCGCATCCCATTGACCCAGTAAGGCCACTATTTTACCTTTTTGATACAGTACATTTATTAAAATGTATTTTTACCAATTGGCTTAATTCTAAACCGAATCAGACATTTTGTTATCCTGATTTTGAGACTGGTGAAGCAAAAATTGCTTGGTTCTCGGTAATTAAAAAAATTTATGAACTTGAACAGGACAAATTTTTGAAACATGGTTATTCATTAAGTTTAAAAGCTTTGTTTCCTTCGTCTTTAGAGAGACAAAATGTTAAGTTAGCTCTAAAAATTTTCAACCCTTTTGTAATAGAAGCCCTAAGAGGTTTTGGAAATAACTTACCCCATTCACAGGACACTGCAAACTTTATTGATATTATATGGACGTGGTGGAGAATTGTGAATGTAAAAACACCTCTTAAAGGTAAACATTTACGAGACATATACCAAGAACCAATAGTCAAAGTGGCTGAGTCTATGCTCGACCCTAAGCTAGAATTTTTGCAAAAAATGCTAAATTGGTTAGATACTTGGAAAGTAAGTAATCTTCCAAATAAATTTACTCGACAAACACATACTGCACTTAGTCATACCATCTATGGACTACTGGAAATCACTAAGTATTGTTTAACAGAACTGGATATGAATTATGTATTGTTAGGCAAATTTCAGACCGACCCGCTGGAAGGTCGATTTGGTAAATACAGGCAATTAGCTGGTGGTCATTACCATATATCAATCCGACAGTTATATGAATCAGAAAAAAGACTTAGAATTCAGTCTATATTGACACTTAAATCTCGGAATTTTGGAGAGTTCAGTATAGACAAATTCTATGAACCTCCTGAGTATGAACCTGAAGAAGATTTTAACCCGACTGAAACCTTATTCCCTAAAATAACTGTAGAAAACTGTGATCTTGAAGCAGTAAAGAACGAAATGGCCATTATAACCTACTTAAGTGGATACTGCTGCTACATTACTTTAAAAAAATTAAAATGTAACATTTGCAAAGAGACACTGGTTTATAATGAACCCTGTATAGTTGAAGACAATTACAATCTTATTAATAATCTAAATCGTGGGGGATTAATGTACCCTCGTGAATCAGTAGTAGCTATAGTGTCAACTAGTTACATTATTTTTAAGAAATTAATTCAAGATTTTGAAGATATCTTTTTGGATACTTTTAATAAAAAAGCCTTTCTGTGTAATTTACTTATTAAATACCTTACGGAACAAGAACTTCTAGCTCCTTTGGCAAAATGTAATGAACATTCACAAGTAAATGTTGCAAAAATTATACTTAGCAGTATTTCAAATACATTCATAAAAAATTACTGTGGTAAAAAAAATGATCGCTTAGGTAAAAATAAGAAACGAAAACTACATACCCTTACTAAATAATTACCGCTAAATCTACCAAAAAGTGACATAACCTGATAGTGACCTTTATTTAAAAAACAAATTATAGTGTTATACTTATAACTAATGTCAAGTGGTTGTATTTTCAATATTACTCCAACTTTTATAATTATATGTAACATACAAAGGAGATCAAAAAAATTTAAAAAAAACTTCAATGATGAATTGCATATATATATATTTTAATTACTATGCTATCTGAGGAGACCAGAAAAATATATTTTTCCCAACTAACGAGCCGTCACTGGTAGCAAGAGGTGGCGTTTAGATTGCATATTCTTAAACCCTCTGTATATACAAATTAAAAGAAGTATTTGGAACTTTTTACTAAATAATACTACCACCTAACTCATAATTATTCTATTATACCACATTAAATAGCCAGCCTAAATTCTATGACGTCACACGACAGCACTGAGGCTTTATATTTTAATATTTTAGGAGGTACTGGGTTGAGCGGATTGCTTTGATCAGTTCGATCTGTATTGGGGAGTTATCGCATGGCACATTTTAAAATATTTAAATTTTATGAAGGATGATACTTTTTATTTGTTTTGAAACCAAATTAACTAGGTGGTTCAAATTTATAGGTCATGGACCAAATTACCTTATGGATAAGCCGCGCCTGCTAGAGAGCAACTATACCTCTTCTTATATCCCCTTATGCCTGGATAATGTCAATCAGACCGACCTAGAGTATGACGTGAAATCTGATTCGCGTGTACCTATGTACTGATCTCTTTTAGTCCCCAAAGGTCCGCCATGCCGCGCCACTCAAATTTCGAACATAGCGTTTTTTTATTTAACGTAGGCTCTGCTGACCGAGGATCGAACTTGGTCCGCCTGGGTCCGCCACGGTCGAAGCTACCACAGCGCCAAAAAGTTGTACCCTATAATTACACCAAGTTAGTTACGGTCCATCACCTAATAATGTTGCGGAGATTTCCCGCCACTCTTCAATAAACTGAGGTAAAAGTTCTAATTTTGCCATGCGGTAGATATCAGGACAAGGGATTCCATGAACTGAAGTTCATGAATTCCCTTGACCAGAGACCTGAATGCTTATTTTCCATTAGATAATAACTTCCTTTGCCCCTTCCTAGAACCCCTTTGGATCACTAACAAATAAAAAAATTAATTCGATTAAACTAACTACATATAACTATTAGTTATAATTGTATACAGATTTAAAATAATCCAAGCGTTGCACATGGCTGGCAGTGATGTCACTTTATAATTTCAGAATTTTATAGGCTTGGGTAATTGAAGGTGTTTATTTTTATTCAGTGATTTTAATAACATCATCCGTCTTGCTTTTAACAAAGGAATTTTATTAGCTAGATAAAAAAGGGATATATAAGGAACCCGAAATGTTTCTAAACGGGTTGAATTATTAAATTATTCCCTAAGTAATGTAATGTACTTATAGTGGAACCTATATCTTAATTGATATTTACATAAAATGTAAGGAGCTTATTCAGCTAGCCACCACAGTCCAGCAGTTTATAACCAGAAAGTCTACGCACAAAATAATAGCAAAATGCTTTCTACATAATATACAAAAAAAAACCATACTGCACTTGAGCAGCAGTAGCGTTTTGGGCTTGCATTGTCTTTATATCTGTTTTGAATCACTACGTTTCAACTGGTAAGCATCTCCAGTCTTCAGGTGAATACTGTTCAGTTCAGTGTAGTGATTTAAAACAAATAAAGACAATGCAAGTCCAAACCTCCACTGTCGTTCAAGAAATGTCATTGTCTCCCAACTTTAAAAAAATACTGCACTTATTCAACACATGAACAATCAAAACCAGAATGGAATGAATAGGTGCGGTGCCGTGCACGGGATTTGGTTCTGTTGATATTGAAATAAATCGCATAAGATATTTAAAGGCAAAAGCGTAAAAAAGAGATACATCTAACAGCATCGAGGTCAGGTTCTGTAATCATAATCGCTCGAAGGGTTTTAGCTGATTGAATTGCAACATATTGGAGTATTCAGTGTGTTACTTTGTAGTGTACATGTAAATATATAGTATCTTATATATCCATCTCTCATGAATCTAGCCAGTGTTCTCGAGGAAATACCATTTTCAGAATTAAGGAATTCTTAATTAAGTAAAATTTGTAGTTAAATAAAACAATAATGTTATATTTGTGGTGGTTACTTTACCAACGTACACAATTGGGTATACGTTTTTAAATAAAATTATTTGTGACTTGGGGAAATCAATAAATTTTGTATAGTTGGCTCAGTCTACTTTCAAAACATTAGTTATCCTTCTTACTACCTAGTGTTTAATATGCAATTTTACTATTTAATAAAGTATATAATATGTAGGTATACAGGATGATTCCTAAGTTGATACTTCTTTTTTAGCTGTGTATAGAAGGCATTAAAATAAACAACATTTTCAAATACCTTTTCTCAAAAAACTCAAAAATAAGGTATTTACATTCATTTATTCCACTATGGATCAAATACGGTTCGGCCTAACTTGCCCGTTGAATAACATTAAGCAAACGCCGCACTTTAAAGACACTCACTCTAAATTACCACCATATTTTTTAGTTCATTGTTTTCAAATTTTACCATATTCACATGGCACCAATTTAAAATTAACTTGCTTCAGAAAAAACACACCGCAGGGAATTACCAAAATAAATATCTGACGACCTACCCATAAAATGCATGACTAACAATAAAAAAAAGCACAAACACAATATAAAGTAAAGGGCTACGTTTTGATTACCAGGCCCACACTTAAATTTTTTCTTCTGTAACTCGGCTATTTTTAAGTTTTTTGAAAAAATGTATTTGAAAATGTTGCTTATTTTAATGCCTTCTATACACAGCTAAAAAAGAAGTATGAACTTAGAAATCACCCTGTATATGTACATACCAATGCACAATTCGCTATACTTACATTCTTAAACTGAGAAAATTGTCGTCTTTACCGTATTTAACAGAGTATGGTAAATTACATGTTATTAAACCGTGCCTTAGTGCATGTAACACCGGGTACTTTTAGTGACTTTTCTATTTTTGTAAATATGAATAAGCCTAAATATTTGTTTGTTTATTTTTAACGTTTCTATACAGGGTGTCCCGTAACTTATGGGCCGTAGAGTAACTGGAGATACTAGACATCAAACATCAAACTAAGTCGATTATGTCATATAAGTTTTTTCGGATTGTTACTCGTTCTAGAGATACAGGGTGTTGAAAGTAAAAGTTTATTCTCGAAAATATGCCATAATTTTAAAACGGTTTAATGAATCGAATTAAAAGTTGGCAATATTATATTTTTATGAGCAAGAAATAAGAATTTGTAGAAATTTTTAAGTTTCAAACTAGAGGGCGCTAGTTGCATACACTAGGCTTCATAAATTTATGATTTTTTTTCTTACCTGTGATATTAGGTGTTTTTTAATTATAGTTTCTTAAAAAGGGCATTTTCTGAGTCAAAAATATATACTTGATTGATCTTAATATCTTTAACGGCTTTCGAGATATTTCCCTTTAAACATCCCAAAGCATAAAAAACATAGTAAATAATTAAATTAACAAAAAAAAAAGTGACAATCCGAAACTTATATGACAAAATCGGCTTAGTTTGATGTCTAGTATCTCCAGTACGGCCCATAAGTTACGGGACACCCTGTATATGAAAGGTTAAGAAAAAAATTTTCAACACAAATTTTCATGTTATATCTATGTTTATCCTCTAAGAATAATCCATGTCACTTCTAAGAACCATACCCAAAGATGTCTCGGAACATCATACATAGATCATATATAGTATATATACATGGTGTTTCACATACCTACTATCGTTAACAGACGTAATACACATATAATACGACAACTAATAGTACCAACACATATAATTCTCATTTTACACCTTTTGGCAAAATTTTATTTCACCACTGAAGTTGCTGTGCAGATTCAATAGTATTTTAACCTAAGGTTTCTCATTTCGTCACTTTAAAATACTCTTTATCAACCATTCTCCCATCTTTATCTATAGAACTTGGTAGTATGTTTTTCTCCCCTACTTCTATGGAAGTTCTTCATCACTTTTCTTCAATAAACTAACTTCCTCAAAAGCTCTATGAGGGTGTCACTCAAAATTTCCTAATATTTATTTCAACATAAGCTATACTTCTCTTGAAGATGAACGTTTATACGTTCGAAACATGTAGAGTACAATATAATAAAGGTTTCTTATTAAAAAATATATCTTAGTGAAGGTTGACTTAGAGTATTATTTCTCCCCATTTAACTTGTCACTTCACTTCAAGTATGGACTACTTCTTCAAATTAAAATAATAGATGTTATACTATTCCATTCCAAGTTTGCACTTTAAATTATAATAAAATACATTTAAATTTTCAATTAAATTTCTATATTTTTATGTCTGCAAACAAAAAAAAACTTACATTTATTCCAAATTATTAGGTATACCAATTATCCAGAGGGCAAAAAAATAATCCAATTATTTTCAACAACAAAATCAAATTAATACAACATTTACCACATCACATATTATTTAACTATAGAATAATTACAGGTTTAAAAAACACGATTTTAAATAAACGCGCTAACGCATACCGCGCAATTTTTACTCACGGAACGCCGAGCACGACTTTGCTGAGTAAGAATATACAAACTAAAAGCAACCGGCTAAGTCTAAGTTTAAAATCAACATGAATTTCTTTACAACGCGCTAACACGCTGGGTTCCAGACCACCTTTACTGGTGATGATAAACCATTGGTGGAGATTTTTTGGAGGACAAGAGTTAATGAGAGTTTTTGCTGGGAAGGATACTATTTTTGGTATAAGGGGTATTCCTGCAACTTAACAGGAAGATTAAAAATACTTAAAAAAGCATCATTGTTTATATTTTTAAGATGTGATGGATAGAAAACTACCTATCATTAAAAATGTTTAACAACAGTACATACGTATATTTAGTATAAATAGCCTGATACACGGCTCCACCACCTAAAGAAAGCAGAAAAAGATTTGAAAAATTGTCATTTGGCTCAGTAAATACAGATAAAAAAAGTTCACAAATATATATGTTATTAGAGTTTAAACTATATAAGTAGGCAATAATAAATTAGGCCAGCTTGAATTTTTTATGTTTCCTCGCCTTTTCGCCCCGGTTAAGTTACCGTATTATTAAAATAAATTTAATTTCTTTTATTTTAATGGTACTAATGTTTAATTTAGTTATAGAAAAGGTAGGCGGCACTTCTTTTCCTGCGTAGCGGGATGAACGGCATATTTCTCTAGTGGCTACCGTCGCGCCATCGCCTTTTCTCCTATAGTGTTTTTTTATGCGTTGTTGCTTTGTTTATTTTGTAAGAATAAGCAAGATCTATATTAGTGTATTCTGTTATGGAAGATTTAAAAATTATGACAGATTATCATCAATATATTGATATAAATAAAGAGCGTTTTCTAATAATACATTATTAAATTTGATATTTGGGAGAAGTGGGAGTAGGAGTTGTTGGGGAGTGTCGCATGACTGAGGATCCTGATTCGAAACCCACGTTAAGCTGTAGGTCCCCTCGGGAATGGCCCTGGCAGCGAACGAAGAGGTAAAAGCCTAATTCAAAAGAATGGCAAGAAATGTCAAGTAGGTAATGAATAAATATTAAATATTTTTTTTGAACACAGAGTTTTTAAAATTGAAGTGTGTTTTTGGCAGATTAATAAAAATTTACAAAAATTTCTAGATATCTAGAGAGTTTTCCTTTTAAATGTAAGGAAAAAGTTTGACCAAGTATACAAATATCCCGATGTACAAGTTAAAAAATCTTGATCGGTTGGGCTTACTGATTTTTTTTTAATAGGGAGACGGGGAGATATAAGCAGATGGAAGCCTTTAAAAAGTTGGTAACCCTGGATAAGAATTTCTGTTGGTAGGATGCTTTAAATTGCTATCAGGCCGCTTTACAGTTTGCAATTTTTCTTTCACGCAAGAAAATATTGCCTACGAGTATGCGCAGAACGAAGCTAGTGATCAGCTGATGCAATTTGTATTGCTTGCAAGAAATATAATTCCGACCCTTTTTTTATTGCAATTGCAAGCACAATGATGTTATGTTAAAATAAATGCACAAGAAAGCGCCGGTAAGTCTTAACCGAGTGTCTTTTTATTTTAAAAGTTGGCAAGTGGTACATCACGACCTTGGCAAGTTATTGCACGCTGTAAAACTAAGTGAAATTTTTATTGCCACAATACTAATTGCTGCATAACAACTTCCATGAAAGAAATATTGCAAACTGTAAAGCGGCCTATTTGAATGTTCTTAAAATAAATCAAATAATTATAATTTATTTTACTTCATACATAACATTAAACTTCGCTGATACGCCAATGTCTGAAGAGTCAAGACAAATCAGGCAGTGTGTGGTATGGGATGGGTAATCATCCGGCTAATTTTTATTTCTTCCTTTTATCGGTGCCTTTCAAACAAAACAGATGTTTTTACTGACCAGAGTAACGGTTTGTAGAAGTACGAGACCCAGATAGTGAAACAACAATATTTTATTTTTAAATTAATAAAAACATGCCTGCAATGATTTGCTTAGGCTGGGCTGGTATATAGAGTTAATATTCCAAGTAGAAAGAAACATTTTTCAAAAGTTTTAAAGAGGCATTAGATCTGCAATTTAAAATGATTTTAAATTATACACTTATACAGGGTGTCCCAAATAGTCAAGGCATATTAAACCGAATTACCGCCAATAGGACGCGGAAATTTGAACGTGCGACAAAAGGACGCGGACATTTGGACGCGAAACAAAAGGACGCATACAACAAATGGACGCGGGGTAAATTGTACGCAAGGCTTTAGGACGGGGCCATCAGAACGCATATAATTTTGCTGTTCTGAAAAAAAATATTGTCAATATATTGACAATTTGTTATTAATTTGTTCAATATAATAAAATCTAGACGCATTTATAATAGATTTATCAATAATGCAACCTGCTGAATGTGCATAGAAAATTAATTTCATGTAGCATCATTTATCAATTGATTTTCCGATAATTAACTAAACGCTTCGATAGTCCAGACGTTAGAGCGTTGGACTATGGAACCAATGGTCGTGAGTTGGAGCCCGGCAACCTACAAACTTTTTTTTTACATTTTTTAGCATAAGGTTTGTAAGTTTGATCGTAGAAAAAATATATGTTCAACTCGAGTGGATTGTCCATATTTCCCTCGGAAGTTTGAGCACTCCGCCTACGGCGTCGTGCTTAATTTACTTTCTCGTGCGATATGGACATCATATCTACTCTTGTTTTACAAACTACTATTACCTTCAACTTTTTTTTTGGTTATTAGACTCCCGGAATCGTTGGTTGGTAAGGAAGGTGGCAACCCTACTGCGGGCTTAGAGTGGGCCACCCTGTATATAATAAAATATAATTAATAATTGTTTACACCATTTTATCTTATAACAGAAAAATAATAAACAATGTTAATATTGCGTGGATTTTGCCAGAGCAGTGCCCCAATATATTTTAAATTTAGAACTTCGATTCAGATGTGAAATCGGGTGAATGCAAATGGATATTAATATCATATGATTTTCAGATGAATTGATATAACGATCTTAATGATTTACTATTACTTTATACTAAGTACTTATAACCGGGAATAGCAAACTATGTTAATTGTCCAAATGGTGAAGTATATTTCATTTTATGTTAAATGTAATTTTACTACTCATATAGATATTTTTAATTTAGGACAGGCAACAGTGTTTCTCTATCGTCATAGTGGCACTAACAACTAAGCTCGAGCTGTCCGCCATGCACCGTACTCGAGTTGCACAGTTAGTTTGTTGAAAACGACGTTTCTACTCACTTGCTTAAATGCTGAATTATTGTCTTAGCTGGTTTTGTATAGATTTACCGTTTACACGGTGCTAAGTAGTTTATGAATTGTGTGACGAAATAGAAGTTTGTTCAACAGAGTGGATATGATGTCCATATCGCACGAGGTAGTAAATTGAGCACGACGCCGTAGGCGGAGTTATTTTCTCAACCAGGTACCTAATTTGATTAATAATTGTTTTACTGAATTGCACAGAAGAAAAAAAGGTTTATCGGGTTTATTTCTGCTTGCGTAAGACTTATTACACCGAAAGTGCAACAAAATAGCTGTAGAATTCGTTTTAAACAGTTAAAAATGAATTTTGTGCATTAATATGAATTTTTACCATTTGCTATGGTCAAATTTTTCAAAATAATCGCCAGTTTACAGACTAGCAATACTGTTAACTTGAAAAGAAAAGTGGCAATAGTGTAAGTAGAAATAACATTAAAAAATTTTAGTAAAAAATGGATTTTTTTTCTAAAAATCTTATAATTTTGTCTGTTTTATCTTTATGTTCCACCATTTAAGGAAAAATTATCAGTTAATTTTCAGTAAGGGGGCAATGCCACTGGTATCGTACTGTCACCAATGTTTAGTTATTTCATTATAATAAACTTTTTAATAAGTTAATTTTATTACTTATTATTTATTGTTGTTTTTGGCACAAAAAAATATCTTTTTTATTATTTATATTTATTATTAAAAAAGAAAGGCAATTTTATAAAGTCAGTAAGGTCAACATTACATATAAAAAATCAAATAATACACCTAAAAAAAAAAGAAATAAATGAAGAAATTCCTCTTCCTATTTATTATTAGTTTATTTTGTCCATGATTTACTGATAAAATTTAAGAAAACTAGTCACGCTACCTATACCTAAAAAACAGCTTTCCTTTTCCTTCCTTCAGGCCACAACTAAAAATGTTCCTTGCCTTGACAATTTATTCTATCTCTTTTTAGTACCAGTTAAAGACAAGGAACGGTCTCTTGTGAAACAAATATTGTATAATTTTTATTTGTCCATACGTTCACTTCCAACTCATTAAAATTCCATCGACATCACCGAGTGGCCAGTATGGGTATGTGTGTTTGTGTTCGGAATGCGTGAAACCAATGTAGCGTTCAGCATAATTAACCCAAATTACAAATGCATTATTAATCAATTTATTCTGGTGTATTGGTGTTAATTATTGTTAAAGAACTTATTTACACCTTTAATAAAGGCTATACCAAAATGTTAAATTAGTAATGAAATAGAGTTTGCCCAATGTATTAATAAAGTTTAAGTATCTAGTATCTAAGTTGCATTGATAGATGATGTTGACAATCTGAATGTAACTGGGATGTAGTTTTTCGGTAACCTTTCCCTCCGTCTTTTTCCCTAGAATAACACCTCAATAAACATTTTTTTATAAAAGATTCAGGAAGTAGTCCATTAACCACTGTGAGGGTTAATAATTATATGGTAGGAATAAAAGTCGATCTAAACCACAATATCTTTAGTGAACAAATTTTCTTTTAGGGGTAATTTACATAGGTGAGAGGGAACATGTTTCGACCTTAGTGAAGGTCATCATCAGCTCTAAATAGAGAAGTTACGTAGGAAAGCTAATACATTGGCACAAAAATGATGGTATAGAAATTATGGTACAAAAATCAGGGTAGAGGTTTCTACAACATAATGTCATCAGACATAGTCTAAAAATAAAAATTTGGGAGTATATGGGGGTTAGACAGAATGAGTGATGGAAACCCTTTTGTTCACCTTTGGTTGGGTAAGAAAGTAGAAGATGGTTGAAAAAAGCAATTTTTCTAAAAATAATTTCAAAAGTCAAAATCTTAAACTTCCAAAGTTCATAACTGTGGTATTTTAAAAAAGTTCTTGATGTAAAATACTTACTTTGAATGAAAAGTAAAAAGGGGTGGAGAAGAAGCAATCATCTTGGAGTTATTTATTGTTCTGTAACTAAAAAGGAAAATTTGTTATAAATCAAAATTTTTAGTCCTGAAATTTTTTTATTAATGTATTTGGTTATTTGATTATATTCAAGAATTATTTTTATATGTTTAATTTTTTATTATTTAAAAAAAAAAATTTAATTACTTTTTTATATCACTTTTGAGCGCACAAAAGGCACCTTTCTATATTAAAATTAAGAGAATTTATTCTTTCTTATTTTAGTACCTAAAGACGATCTAAAGGTTTTCTTAATTTTAATATAGAAAGGTGCGTTCTGTGCGCTCAAAAGTGATATAAAAAAGTAATTAATTTTTTTTTTTGAAAATAATAAAAAATTTAACATATAAAAATAATTTTTGAATATAATAAAATAACCAAACGTTACATTCATAAAAAAAAATTTTTAGGACTAAAAATTTTGATTTATTAACAAGTTTTCCTTTTTAGTTACAGAACAATAAATAACTCCAAGATGATTGCTTCTTCTCCACCCCTTTTTACCTTTCATTCAAATCAAGTATTTTACACTAAAAACTTTTAAAAAATACCACATATCTACAAGTCATAAATTATGACCTTTGGAAGTTTAGGATTTTGACTTTTGAAATTATTTTAAGAAAAATGGCTTTTTTCAACCATCTTCTACTTTCTTACCCAACCAAAGGTAAACAAAAGGGTTTCCATCATTCATTCTGTCTAACCCCCATATACTCCCAAATTTTTATTTTTACCTATGTCTGATGACATTATGTTGTAGAAACCTCTACCCTGATTTTTGTACCATAATTTCTATACCATCATTTTTGTGCCAATGTATTAGCTTTCCTACGTAACTTGTCTATTTAGAGCTGATGATGACCTTCACTAAGTTCAAAACATGTTCTCTCTAACCTATGTAAATTACCCATAAAAGAAAATTTTTTCATTAAAGATATTGTGGTTTAGACCGACTTTTATTCCTATCATATTTTTTATAAAAGATTAAAATAATCTAAATTAGGTCCCTTTGAGAATCATGGACGATTTCATCAAGATTAAAATAAGCTCCCGCAAAGTTATACTTGTTATAAAATTATTGTTAACATATCCCTTTTATCACATTCATAGTTTGTCACACAAGAAAAAGACGGGAGGTATCAAGCAGGTAAGAGCGCGTCGAACATAATGGAGCTATGCTATGACAAAAGTCGCAGTTTTGTTTTTTCTAACAAAAGGAATATTTTCATAGACAGTAATGCACTATTTTAAAAGTTGGGTCAAAGTGTAAATTTAGCGTTTGCAGTCATTGAAGAACGATATTTTGATAAAATTATAAAAGATGGCGCTAGATGTAATAGATTACCACAGATTGGTTAAAATAAAATGTAAAGTATCTATACAACGTAACTTATCTTCGTGCCTTAAACCACGGGGGTGTCATTAATATACAAGCCAATGACAACGACGAATTAGCCGGCAGGTGAAGTCAGTGGGGTGAGAGGGACATTAACTAGGAATTTATGTTTTTACACTAAAAGTTTAGTTTTATTAATAATACTCGTTATTTATACAACTTTTTGGAAAATTAAATTTTTTGAAGTTATTAAAAATTAGAGTGTAGTTAATCTTCAAGATTTCAGTTGCAAATTTTAAAATAATTTGAATTGTGACTGATGTTGGTCACCCTGTTTCTCACCGCCATCTCAGAATTCTATGGTCGCGTCGGTCGCCATAATTTTAGTTGGCATTGTTCTAAAGTTTTTGTGAGTTTTCTCGCCGTAATTTTGGTGGATAATCCATTTTAAATTGAAAGAAGTGTGATCGTTTTTGGTCTATTGTGATTACCATTTTTAAAAATTCTATTTTGTAATTGAAAGTTATCTGTTGGAGCACAATGGTCAGTGAAGTTTTATTGGATTATTAAAAGTGACCACGCCGCGCGGCGCTGAAACGCTGAGTTTTAGTAATTTGGAATTTTCTTGGACAGGTAATGTAAGTATACCTTATATTTATTAATTTTTATGTAAAATAACTACTAACACTAATCCCTGACTTTGATATTATGCAAGAAAGAACCCCCCCAGTAGGATGAAAAAGAAACAGAAATAATTTGTCTTTAATTTTCTTCCTTAATTAATTTTGACTAGAAGGATGCTCGATGGGGCACTATGGGTAACATTATACTTATAAGAATAGTAACTTCAGTATACATCATAGTTCTCAATATTCCAATAATTTATAATCATACACCTCAGTTCATATGCAAAATAATGCAATAATTTGATAATATTTTTCATAACTTATCAGTGGACACCAGAAACTTCGGTACAACCTATAAAAACTGGTGTAAGCCATAGAAATCTTGGCAGTAACCTATTCTATGATTTTTCTGTAATATTTCAAAGAATAATGTTGGCTTTCGGCACACTGCTTTAACCCGTGGCTTTGTCCTCCTTTCTCTCCCTCGTTTATTAATTTAGGTAATTAGTTGTAAATGTTTGTTTTGTTGTACTATCCATTTCTAAAGCTTTGACCCCTAACTTTAAAATATTGTAAAGTCTGTTACAAAAAAGTAAAAAAGGCTGAGATTAAAGGGAAAAATTCCTATTTCATCGCTACCCTATTAAGTAGTCATTTTTTTATAAGTTTTCCACAAAATACCTGTTACAACTCCTTCAAGATCAGAGGTCAAAACTATAAAAAGTTTGTTTTGCCATTAGTTGCAGCAAAATGTAACAAATGTTCTAGTTTATGTGTCTGTATATAATATGCTTAATGAACACTCCAGGGTAATACAGGATCACCTTTAAACAATTACTTTGCTTAGTTCTAATACATTCTTCTTTTGCTTCACGTAAAAAGTTTTAATAAAATACATACTTTGCAAAAAGCAGTTTCATCAGACTTCTGCCTACAGCTTTGACAGTAATAATAATAATCTCAACATATTGCTTCAGAATACTTTAGATCATATGATTATAGCTTTCACCTATTATAGGGTTATTTCTAGGACGGTATAAAAAGTTACTCGAGCACACCTTAAAAGCTTCCTTACTCTATGCTTTTGTATAAGCCAAAGAAACCTTTGAGGTATCCTGGAACGACCCCGAAAATTACAACAATATGAACCTAACCTAGAGCTTACATGATTTTTTATAACAAGGCATTTTACTTTTACGAATCCTTATTTTTTACCTACTGCTTTTGTTTTTCTTTTTTTTTCAGTATACCCCTATAGCTCTATCAGCTGCTATCGAGAATCTATTTGAGTGTTGAATCGCTGCTGCAGTCAACGGAAACTATTTGGTGTTAAATATATATCAACTCATGAGTGCAGTTTAAACTTTTGAAATGGATCGTCTTATTCTTTGTATTTTAAGTTTTTTAAATTTTAATAAATGTTTTGTAGGTATATCATTGTTGTTTTGTTTAGGACGTTGATATAAATAATAAGATTGAGATCATCAAAAATATAACTCATGGTATTAATAGACTAGGTTGTATTAGTAATATAATAACTATTGCATCTTAAAAAATATATTTTTTGACATAATTGCTCAAAAATAAGAAATAGCCAGGCACATGCACATTGTAATGTTAACATAAAGCAAATGTTTCCTAGTTATTTATTATTTTGAGCAATTATGTCATAAAATATCTTTTTTAAGATGCAATAGTTATTATATTACTAATCAATCTTTTCAAATACTCCCGCCACTATCAATCGGTAAATAAGTTATCTGTATTGCCGATATTGTTACCTGCTCAGTCGGTAAAGCTACCTCCTATATTTTTTTCATACCGACCGATTTACTCTGCAGGGGGCTCATAGATGGCAAGTGATGCGTCGAAATAACATGGCCGTGACTTTTCTCAAACCCTTTCTTTTTCTGTGCCTTAAACTAATGAGTAAGGAAAATATACGAGCCTCGGTGACGCTTGGCTTACATACTAGCGATTACCTAGTTCAAATTTTTGTCGGGGTTCAGGTCGTCCCGTGAGCCACTGCCTACTTTTCGCGGAGGTTCTGGTGAAGCGATCTACCCCTTATTTTCAAAAAAAAATATGAAATGTTCGAAAAAAATCGATAATTATTAACACACACCCCTAAGCTAAGATCAGTGTTGCCAGAATTGAAGGAATTCCTACAAGATGGATGGTTTTTGGGATTGGTAAAAGATTAGGGGTTTTACTCAGAAAACGCCCTGATATGAAGGGTTGTCGCAGTTTTAGAGGAATTTTGAAGAAAAGAGATGTTATATGGGGGAACTATGGACCTTTTTTTAAAGTCAATTTTAATTTAAGGGGAGAATTGGAAGGAGTCACTTTTTATTTTAGAGGGTCACTTTTGATTTTGGGAACAAGTTTTGGCGAAGTCCATACTTTTTTAACTATTCTTTAATCACAAACAGACTGGCCTAAGGGCAAGACAACCTAAGTTAAAGTTTAGTTTAAACCAAAGGATAATTCTAAAATCGTAGAAATGTCAGAAATGGTCGATTTATAATGTGAGATGGAGAGCAAGGTTTAATCTAGGAGTAATCAACCTGGTCATAACTTGTTATGTTATGTGACATTATATTAGGTAAGTTAGGACCAGGTAAATTACTTTTACTCAAACTTTGCTGTCAATTACCCATTATAAATTCCAATTTCCGTGATTTAAACTGGACCTTGGTTTAAATCGATTTTATAAAATTGGGAAAAAAACGCCTATGATTTAAACCGAGGTTCAATTTAAATCGAAAAAATGTCAAAATTGGTCATTTTTTAATGTGGGATTGACAACAAAGTTCGAGTGAAAAGTGATTTGCCTGCTTATAAGTGATTATAATGCATAATAACATAACAAGTTATGACCAGGTTGATTACTCTTAAATTAAACTTTGATGTCAATTCCACATTATAAATCGACCTTTTCTGAGTTTCTACGATTTTAGAATTATTCTTCGGTAAAACCTGCGATTAAATTTAGATTTAGGAGCATATGTTATAAAATTGGACCTAGCTAAAGTAGTAGTCAACGAGGGAGATATTTTTCTGATTGCTACGTGTAAATTCTTATCAGAAGAGCAGCATGGAGCAGCGGTGGTGACAGAGAGGGGAGGGCAGGGTGGGCGCGGGCCCACCCTAAAAAAATGGTTGCTCATCCTAGTGCCCACCCAAAATTGAGGGGTTAGTTTTTGTAATGGAGTTTTCTGGGGAGAAGGGGGATTTGGCTGTAAAATTTTTGATGAGAAAGTGGTGTTTTAGAAATGTAATAAGAGAGCAGGAGAACGATGGTGACCCTTTTTTTCAAGAGGAGTTTTATCTTTTTAACTGCATGGACCACGTTTTTACGGCTTATGCCGTTATGGAGCGCGGGGAAGTCCTTTTTGATTTGGGTAGTGCCCATCCAAAAATCATCGGGTCCACTTATGCCTGGACCCGATTAGCATGCAGATATTTAAATCGTGACTACACTTATGAGGTAAATAAAATGTATTTGGTCATATCCCAAAGAGAAAATAAGTATATAGATTACACTTTAAATTCAATAATGGATGTCATAGATTATTAGGCAATATTGAACGCTGTGATATAAACATGATTTATAAAGTCGTATAAAAAACTCTTAACCAACAGATAAGTACTGATAATTGCATGCATAATAAGAGTTCTACAAACTAACTAACTAACTAGGTCTTACACGGAAGAAATATAATTTCTAATTTCAAATAAGTGTATGTAACTACACAATAATTCATTTGTACACGCACAAGAAATCAATTCCTGCAAATTTTACAATTGCAGCTTGCAATATTGGAAGGTCTTAACTTTCATATTTACAAGTTTTTATTTTAACGCTGAACATGTATTTTAAGTGAAAGAAAGTGTGACGCTCTGTCAACAGTAAAATGCAATTCACAGCTCAAATGAAAGTACATATTAGCAAACTGCACTATATTTAATTATTGGTCAAGATTATAATACGCCCATGGTGTATGACAATTAGATTTTGAACCATTTGACAAACTATTTCATTTTATATCCCACGACTACTTCTTGATTGAATATGATTTTAAAATATAAATTTTATTTAAGAGTGGTTGACTCCTAAGACAAGAAAAACTCTGTAAATTATTTCGTTGTAATAGTGATAATTAACACCCAATTTTTGCAAACTAACCAACTCTTATATCTTGGCATTCGCTAACTCCTGAAACATGATTTTCGGTTTACTAGAATATGATAGAGACATCCCGATCGTTTAACATACAATGTCGTAAATGATGAACGAAACGTATGGAAAAACAAAACACTAGAAACTATTTCTGTAGCAATAATCTGATACACAGACGGCTCTAAGACCAAGCAGGGTTTCGGAGTTAGAATACATGAAGTAAGACAGGAGAAAAACGCATTTTTCCCGCGAAACTGCCTTCGCCCCCCCGTCCCCCTAGATATATATATATATATATATGGATACATAAAATGAAGAACGCTCTGAACCTAGAAATATATTTTGTTTTCTTATAATATAAACAATATACAACATGCAATACCATCATACATACCAATTTGACAATATTACCTTATTGGAATTAACAAAAGAATATTCCAGCTAAAACATTTTTTTGACAAGTGATTGTTAACTTGTGGTGAATGCGAAGGAAAACTCAGATTAACCAGTTGCATAAATATAAGCTCTCAGCTTTCAACAGAAATTCTTATATCATACCGCTCGATATTATATAGTAGTTCCGTATAAAAGTTAAAGGGGACACCACGAAGCTTAAAAGCTCATTGTAACTTTTTCCTATGCTCAAAATGGTGGTCTGTCAAACTCACAGTACGTATTTTCTAGGGCGGGGAGATTCTCGTTCGTAGAGATTCTATTTCTCGCGATTAAATCCAATAAAAAATATTTTAAACATTTGCAGAAGTGTGTTTTGGTTCTCCATTTAATTAGTGTATGTTTTAAAATAGAGTGATATCGATATTGTTCACCTAATTATCACTGTGTACGAGAACAGCAGTTTCAAGGTAAACAATAGTATAATTGCATCTCTTTTTTGTATGTATTTGTTTCATCGAAAAACAGAAAGTTTTCCAGAGACGTGTCTATTTGATATTTTCATATAACAAATAGTTACTACCTACATAGTAAACTAAAAGGCATGGTAGTAGTAAATCTTTTGTAATGTTACAACTTGCCATTTCCTACAAGTAATATTTATTTGGTCCTCCGAGTATTGTTGCATTACCGTTCACCTAGGGTCGATATCAAGGCAAATCCTAATTAAGAAAGAAATAAATCACAATGGAGCAGCTAAAAGAATAACTTATATTAATATTTAGAAGTATATATTTGAGGTTATGACTAATAATTTCTGTTGTGTTGCTTATTTACTTAAACTGTTCCTTAGTAACCCTCCGTCGAAGCTAAGAATATCGTGAAGAGTAGGATTATTATTCATGCTCTATTTAGGTTGGTACTTGTAGATACAAAATTATACAAGGTAGAAATTATATTGTACCATAACGGATTGTTTTTTTTTTATTAAACTAGATAATTAGTGAAATTGAATCTATTTTACTAAAAATAGAAAACATAGCCACCAAAACCAATGTATGTTATAACATTGATCCAGTTCAATTAATTTTTTAATGTTTGTAAGGTGACATCTGTCATTACCCCTATCTTTGGAAACAATAATAATAGTAGGTACTTATATTATACAACAAGCATATAATGGTGGCTATTATTCACGCGGATAAAGTTTATGACACGAGCCGTAGGCGAGTTTCATAATTTTATCCAAGTGAATAAAAGCCATTATATGCGAGTAGAATACTATACTTTGTCCACGACTATCAAATAATAATTGTAGCCAGAATTACTAAACATCTTTATTTATGTAGAAATAATAATAGTAATATTTGTATTCACACCCTGTGCCAAGTTAATTGTAGGAATCGAATTTAATTCTTCATTAACATCTTGGTTATTCGTTGTAGTAGATGTAGATGTAGATAAGTACTGCCTCATTGCGTATATGAAGGCTGACCAAAAGGATTTTTCTGAATCGTGTCTGATATTTTTTTAGCTGTTTCCATTTTATTTTTCATTGAGTCATCAATATATCCTTCTGCTACCACCGTGGATTTCCATCCACCGTGTATTTTCAATGCAGTTATATTCCCGCCTGCGTCTACAAGTACACTAACAATACGGATTCTGAAAAAGAACTAGTTTTCTTATCAATCCTCCATTGTACAAACGAATCATAAGCAGACACATAAAGTTTTTCGATTTTTCGGGTAATAAACTTAAACTTGCTATTTTTGCTGCTTCCTGTATATCTGGTTGGGTATAACACATCTCATCTTCACTATCTCTAATCATTTTGTAAGTTATTTTAATACAATTTTTAACTTTAAAGTTAATAAGCTGAATTATATTTTGACGTTTCAAATTAAAATTACAAAGCGCTTCGACTTGACAATTCATGGCATGCTTGAATTTTTCATCATACACACAAAATCGTATTACCTATGGATGGACCTTACAGGGGAAACGACCAAAGATATTTTTTGATTTCAAATCGCATTACCTGTGGATTTCATTATCCACTAGTGAATTATGAGTTCATTATTCACTAGTGAATAATGGGTATTATTATTATTGAGCAAACACATATATAATGAACATATTATACAATAGTCGTGGACAAACAATTCTTATTCTAAGTTGTAGGTAATTCTTTAGCTCATAATGCTTTTTTCTCCAAATGACATTAAATGTAGCTTTTTAATGATACTGAATAGGCCTAAAAGGGACACCTTTACTGCCTAGGCAGTAAAAGTCGTTGCTATGCAACGTTCCAGGTAATAATTTAAATCAAACTTGTAATTAAAATTGACAATGACGTTAGGTAAACACAAAATTATTGACTTTTTAATGAAAAAATGACACAAAACTGATTTAATTACACTACAACTATAAACTACAACAGAATATTTCTACTTATTACAAATATTTATCGTGACTTGTGAACAATGATTTAATACAATTGAACTTTCTCCACTTCCCTCTTTTTTCGAAAAATTAACAATATTTTTATCCACACTAGTTGATACTACGGAAACGCCTGAAAATATTTTATTGCCGATGTTTGACTTATTGGCTAGTGAATCCTCGATATAGCCCTCCGCGACCGCGGAGGACTTCCATCCCCCATGTTGCTTTAACATTGTTATATCCCCACCAGAGTGCACCAGCAACGTGGCCGAAGTTCTGCGAAAGCAGTGCCCAGTATACTCTCTCGCATTGGCTAGTCCCAGAAAATTAGCAATTTCTTTTGGTATTTTACCAAACTTGTGAATTCCAATGAATTGTTGATGTGCTTTACCGTTCGCATACTTATAGAAGAAACGCCGATTATTCAAGTTCGAAGGTCTGGAGGCTGCATATTTTCTGTAAATATTTAAATATTCTGTTACCACAAAAGATCTTGATCTTTTCGTCTTCGTATTTGGTAGCATAATTAGCAATTTGTCTCCCATATCATTTATATCATCCGTTTTCATTTGCAAAAGCTCATCACATCTACAAGCTCCAGCGACTCCAATAATAAGTACAACCTAAAAGTAAATATGAATTGATTGATTGATAAATAATTTTCACTTTACCTTCGTGCTCAAATACATCTGGGGCCTCTGATAAAAATTTCTCAACTTCTTCTCTTTCAAAAACTCGGGATTTTCTTGCATGGAAACCATCTGACTGCCGTTTCAAAAAAGCTCGTAACTTTAGATATTTTGACAAATCAACGTTGTTTTTTTATGTTTAGGGTAGCTTTCAACATCGAATAGGTAGACCATAATGTTGAGGGCTTCATTTGCTTCGAAAGATCGGAAAAATAGGCAATCAGCACATTTTCAGAGAAAGATCCTACATTGTTCTTCTGCCTATATTCCATGAATCTGCGGTATGTGAGTTAATATACAGTTCTCGACTTCTCCGGTAGTAGATTCAATTCCACGTCTCGCGCTTGGTCTCTTATCTCAGGTGGTGTTAGTGGCAATAACTCATCTTCACTTTCAATTTGGTCCATTTCGAACAAATTTGAACTTTTAAAATGACAATGACACTGAAGTAAACAAAACAATCCACCAAACGTTATCAGCGGTAAACATAGTAACGAAAAGCCAGTTACCTTTAATGAAACGCAATAATTATTAAAATAAATATAAAAAATACGATTTTTCGTGAAATTGGAGCAAATTTGGAGAAAAAATTATATGTTTCACACGGCACAGTAAAACAAATAACTATTTTTCACCCACATCCTGACTCTGACTGAAGATATTATTTAATTCCGTTTATTTAATCAATCTAATTTTACAAATTCAACATCAATAACTTTACCAATTTTAATATCAATGTCACTAGTTTCATTAAAATTGTAAAAGTACCTTTAATTAATACTACTAAAGTCACAAATACCAGTTGTCTATTAATACTAATAGCTCCACTTAAGTCAAGTATTGTCCCTAATGCTATTGTTATTTAACCAACAAAATCCTGTTAATTGAATTCAGGCTGCGATTTTATAGTCAGCACCCTACAATCTTATACGCTGCCTAAATGGAACATACCTACCTGTTACACACTGTTTATAGTTACCTTAACATACAATTATTCTTCATTAATAATATTAGATACTAATGAGTTACCCTCGGAGTTACCATCTAATTATAATAATATTACTAATTAACGGTAAGATTAGAGAAGGCCTACCAGCTGCAGGTCATCTTGCAGATGCAAAAATAACAGACTATAAGCATAGTTCTTTAAGAAAAGAAATAAAGGCAACAATCTTAACAACTTGCAACTGTAGGATAAGTTGCAATATCCCCGTAACCATACTAGTGCTAAAAGCCACTAAGATAACCATTAACTTTAGGAAAACTGTTCCTTGACACCTATATCAAGATTACACAATGACACTTTTTCTTATTTAATTTTTTAGGCACTTACTATGACCAAATCAAATTATCAATACATTTTTTACTGTTTCCATTTGATACTAACTGAAAATCCTATATATTGACCAACCTAATTATTAGACATAATTGTAAAGTACCTATCTAATTGTTTGTCGTCATCGTTTAGGAGAATTAATACATTACTTTTTTACTTATCTCTAATTGTATTATTACGTCGCGTCATCTCTATGACATTACTTTTCTTAAATCGCCAATACCATTACTAACCAAAGAAATCCTCTATGACTTTTAATACTTCAATAGAATCAATAGACCTATTATAAAGTGTCGGTCTCAGATATCCATATACTTTTTTCTTTTTTGAAACAGTTCATAATATATAGATTCTAATTAATATCCTATTTCTACTCAACTGTCATATTATATAAAACTAGGAAATTAATACCTACAGTACTTAACAAAAGATAACAGGTTAACAGGTAGGTAGAATATATAGATAATAATTAACCAAATAAAATCTGTTTTACTAAAAATAGAAAAAGCAGCCATCAAAACCAGTGTTTGTTAGCTAAAACCTAGTTTTATTTATCTTGTATTGTCTATAAGTTAAAATGCGGCAATTACCTGTATCTTTAAATTAATAAAAACCTCGATAAAAACACATTATTCAAAGAACTTACTGCTTAACTTAATATATTTCCTTTCCTAACTGAATATCCCAAATCAACATATTATTTAATTAATAATATATTTATTACTTAAATAATGCAAATAATTTAACAGTTAATTAATCTAATTTCACAAATCGAGCTACATTAATTAAATAACTAATATTATTATTATGTTCTCAATGTTAGGTTTCACAGCTTTTTGTTGGTATTGCTGGTATTATTTACAGTACAAAGAAGAAATTCATCTTAACCTGTACTGCTTAGAAACTTCCGTACTATATGGCAAGTTTGAAGAATGACGCTTTTCTGAATTAGTTGGTATAAATAACCTGAAAGGCCCGGTTTTTCCAAGTTGGGCTTGAAATGTTTCCTCATTACTCCCTCCACCGATATTATGATCGAAATGATGTCTATTTTGTCTAGCTTCCATATATTTTTTATCTCTATCGCCAAATTCGAGTACTTGGTCTTCTTCTCCGATTCGATTTTAGAGAGGTTGTGTATTAGTGGGCAATGAAAGCTTTCTTGGTCGTCTTTTCGATAAGGAGGATATCCGGACGGTTGTGGTCTCGGTTGTGGTCTACTGTTCTTTCCGTTATTATTGGCCTGTCCCAGTATAAGATATATTCAGGGAATTCAAGGACTGGCTCGGGTGAGTATTGATAGTATGGTAGAAGGTTTTCCCTTAGACCTAGTTTAAGGGCCAGTTCTTTGTGGATGATCTTTGCCACCTGATTATTTGTCCTCAGATTAGCGTTGGGTGTCATAGTACCACAACCCGCCGTAATATGTTCTATCGTTTCTTCGGGGCAATTGCATTTTCTGCACATATCTTCCACATTTTTTTTTAAGATGACCTTTTCATAGTTTCAAGTTCGAATGACACGGTCTTGGATAGAGATTATAAAACCTTCTGTTTCAGAGTGGAGCTGCCTTTTCTCTAACCAATTCAGTGACATTTCTCCATCTATGAGTGGATTTTGGAGTGCAGTAGGGTATTTGCCGTGTAGAGCTTTCTCTTGCCAAGTTACAAACTGTTGACTTGGCAGCGCGCGGATGATTTTAGGTTATCCGTTTTACTTTAAGTTAAGGGCTGTATATTCAGCGTCTGCTGCTACCACTTTTTTAAGAATTTCCCCATTCGGTTCTTGGAAGTATTTTCTCATAGAGGTATCTTGCGACTTGCACACGTTATATATATTAATGAGAGCGCTTCTTCCCTCCTTTCGTTTTAAGTAGATTCTCGGGTAGATTCTTTTAAGGGCAGAGCGTGAGTAGCTATTATTATTAATATTATTATTATTATTTTTATTATTATTATTATTATTATTATTATTATTATTATTATTATTATTATTATTATTATTATTATTATTATTATTATTAATATTATTATTATTATTATTATTATTATTATTATTATTATTATTATTATTATTATTATTAAAGTCTATAATACCAGTTGTATAGTAACACTAATCCTTCCAATGATATCAAGTATTCTCCGTACCGCTATTATTAAACTAACTCAAACCTGTTAATTGAATGCAAGCCGAGTTCTGCCAAAATTCTATCATTTATTAGTAGTAATATTAAATGTACTAGTGCTGAAAGGCACTGAACTCATGCAACTTTAGGAAATATTTTCCTTTATATATTTACCAAGATTACACCATGGCACATTTTCTTATTTAATTATTGAGTTAATTATTATGACAAAATAATTTTTTATAATTAATTTACTATTTCAAATTATTAAATCAATTAATAATTGAAAATCCTATATATTTACCGAGTTAATTATTACCTATAATTTTATGATATCTAATTATTTGTCTTCATCGTGCAGGAGCATTTAGATTCAACTTTTACCATCTTAAATTATATCATAATTTTCTTAAATCGTCAATCGTCATTCTCAATGCCAGTATCACTACTACAAATGATTCTTAACTCTCAATAATTGAATCTATTAAAAGTCTTAAAATTTAATATGAAAACAACAAAGTGTTTGTCTCAGATGCCCATATTTTTTCATTTTTTGAAACAGTTCTTTCTGATACATATAAAACTGGGGAATTAATACAGATACAATAATTCGCATAATTTCGATATCAGCCATAAACTGTATTTTTTCTGCGTAGTTTGTCTTTGAAAAGAACACTCAGGATCTCCATCTTCATTATTATTTTCTATTACTAATTGAAGTTGTTATAATGTGTCAATAACAACATTGTATTATATATTTCAATGTTATTAGGAGTTATTATCAAACCCCAGCAAGTTATTGTATTGTTATCATTGAAAGTACCCATTCAGAAGGTCTTCACACGTAGACTTTTAACTGCGTGACAGGAATGCGCGATTGCGTTCGCTTTAGATTGCGCAGTTATCTGCATGCATAAGACTGTGTTATTAAAATTGTTCTATGTAGTATTTCACTAATACGCTCTTCCGTTCGATTAAGACCGCGGGCAAAAGTTTCTTGCTTGTAAAAAATGTCAGATTTTATAGAAAATAAAAAATACTTGCAATTATAACAGCAGGATTAACCAGTGTGCAGATAAGAAATGAATAATTTGAATGAAGAACGTGCGTGTTTATATTCGCGCGATTAATACCGTCCGTCTAATAAAAGAAAAGTTTTACGCGTCGGAATATTCGACGCGATTGATTTTGTAAAATCGCGCGTTTAAAACTCTGCCTTTATAGCACAAATAGAAACAAACGTCCTTCTCCCATTAAATTTCTAGTATTTATTCTATTTAAATGCATGGAAATGAACGAGCGCGTCTAAATTCACGCTGTGGAAACCTTCCGCGTAAACGCCGCTAATGCAAGATTTTGATGATGGGTTTCTTTCGAAAAAATGTTTTTTAATTTATATTAATTTTGAGTTTTTAAAGTACTAATCAGACACCTTTAATTGTGAGTAAATATGGCCTTTCAACGCCAATTATGTCACACTTAAACTTGCTGGTTAGTTAATTGTGGTTAAAAATCTTTATGCAACACAGTAAAAATAAAGGGAAAATACTATAAGAAACAAAGTTAACAAATTAGGATAATAATAAAACATCACTAAGAATATTTATTTTTTAAACTCCCTAGAAAAATAATGGGTTATTACAAAGGTCCCGCTGTCATTTACTGCGTTCGGTTAATGCAAATCTGTCTCGTCGGTCTACCGATTGGTGGAATTTTGCGTTCATTTAATAGATCTATGACCTCAGGTGCATCGGCGAGGCTTCTGAGTTAGCGTATCACCTTACCTAAAAATACTTTTCTAACAGAGCAAACTGACAGAATGACTGTTTTTGTTTTTGTTATCTAGAAATTCAAACGTCTCGTCAAAAAAAATTGAAAAATAATAAATAACCAAGGTCTTGTATTTAGTTGAATCCCGGAAGATGGATTTAACGTTTCTGAGTAAGAAAGTGAGGTTAATTTCAAATTAGAAATGTCAGATGTAACTCTAAATCTCGATAAACGCTAACACGGGTGACATTACATCTGCTAGCTCTGCTCGATTTTTTTAAAACCGAACGCAGTATCAGTATTTGTAGTACGTTTTGGCATTTGGTGATTAATCCTAAAGGAAGGTGCCACGAGCTTTTTATCTGCAGTTTGTATGAGGCGCTGTTTTGGAGTCGGAGAATTCTTAGGGACTCATTGCATGGTATTTATTTATTTTGTGGAATCCAGTGATCTCCCAACCTGCGGTGCAATAAGAAGTACTGCAGCAATGGAAATCATACTAGGACTAACACTCCTAGATAAACACATCAAAAGCCAGGTGTATAGTCAAGATTTAAATGGATATTAGCATCCCCTACAGTATACCAAGCATATATGTACAAACATGTCCTACAAAAGAGACCTAGAAATGCTACACCGACCAAAAGATATACATTCTGTCATAAGGCCCAACTGTCCTTAAAACTTTTAACTTCAACCGATTTACATGAAAAAGCAGAATGTGGTACTTAAATTACCCTGAAGGTCTAACAGTAAGGAACAACAAAGTTAAACTCCTGTTGGTTCCTGGTCATTCAAGAATAGGGAACTAGCAAAAAGCAGACAAACTAACGATACCTTGAGTTGCTTAAAAGCTTAAAGGCCCTAAATCTGCTCTTGGAATATCAAAACATGCAAGTAAGACATCATTAACCAGATAGGTACAATAATACCGTCTACATGCTAGGACTATAATAGGAAAACCGAAAGAAAAACCCTTAAATAGGCTGTCCACTGGAGTGATATTTACGTGCACCCAGATAAAATAAATGATTGAGTTTTGAAGTGGCTATTGTTTTTTGAGAAAACAACTACAACGAATAGGGATTTACAATGAACCCATTAAATAAAGAGTTTGCGGCTCTACATCATGTAGCTGCGAAGCACTAAATCGTAGAAGCCTAAAATTTGTGAGCGAGATTTAAGGCAGCGCCAACCCCCCGCATGAAAAACTTGATAGAAACCTATTAGGTCTTATTAAAGAAGCCAATATTTCCTAAAAAGACCAAGATGCCCCATAAGCCACAAAGCTGCAATGAAAAAATTTGAACCAGACATAGTACATACTCGACCTCCGCCTTTAACCACCCAACATAGTTTGTCACCGACCTGTCACTGTCTTAGAACTTTCATCTATTGTGTCATCTGCTTATTGCAGACGTTACTTGGTTTTAATGATGGCTAAGAAGACATTCTTTTAAAATGTATTTCAAATAAAATACATAGTAGTAGATGAAGAAGAAGTTTTGTATAACTTATCTCTAATAAGCATATTAATAGCCTGATCAAGATATCCAATAAAAAGTAAACCTTGCACATTCAATAACGAGATTTGTCAGTACGAATTAAAAGTCAATTTCCATCAACGAAAGCCGAGTTTCTTCAGAATAAAATACGGAATTAAAATTAAAGAAGTAATTTTTTTTAAATTCAGTAATTTGTTGTTAATGAACTGTTTATTCACATAATTATATACTTTATAGAATTAGATAACGTTTTATACTTTTTTATGGCAACTTTGCTCATGTAAACGTCTGTCAATAAAGACAGTAACTAGAATGAACTCTTCGGTTAACTGCCGCGGTGGCTTAGCGGTGACTCACTGGCAATCGACCGTGGCGTTCCGAGTTTTAGTAAGTTTTATAAATGCAGGGAAGAGAAAATTTATCATCTCCCAATCCACCCCATTCACGCCGGTAACCAGGCCGGATAAGATCGGATATCTCCTAGGGTGTGGAAGAAGGTACACACTCCCCAATCAGTAGGTCATGCGATGGCGCAAGAAACCGAGGGCTAGCCTTAGGGGGGAAGTGTCGCATGACAGGATTGTGGTTCGGAACCCACGTTAAGCAGTAGGTAGGTTCCCTCGGGAGTGGCCCTCGCAGCGAACAAAGAGGTAAAAAGCCTAATTCGAAAGAATGGCAAGAAATGACAATAACAACACTAGTCCAAAGCTTATTAGATATAATATTTAATCAGAAAAACTAAAATCATCAGTCTGATCGATTCCTGGTCATTGTTCGATTACCTAAATGCATTAGAATAAAAACAGTTACCTCAATTATGAAAATTCGGAGAAATATCAGTTCCTGCAGCTAATAGCAATCGTAATGAAGCTGCGATACTCACACATCGTTCTATCTTTCTTGCTCACGGTCGTATCATTTTCCCTATGCCGTCTGGTTCTAATATAATCGCAGCCTTTCGCTATGCATAAGATGTAATGTTATATAAATGTAACCGCCCTTGATGCGGTTTTATGGAGCAACAATAGAAAAAATATTATACAATTTAACGCGATTTTGCCAGTAGTGGAAGATAATTTATGAATATCTACTAGAATTGTCAGTACGTGTTTTTTAAATTAATATAGATTTTGCCGAGGATGGACAATGCCTTTTTGCTTATGTACGCCACTGTTTGTACACAATATAACTTGCCATAGCTTTACATTTATGTCAAATTCATTTTTCTAACCATTATTGTTTAGAAACCACTTAGGGGAAAGGAGGGCAAGATGACGACAGTAAGCATATGTTTTTATTTTCTTCGTCATATTTCGCCCTAAAACTTTGTTTTATATTTTAGAGCATTCAGGATAACTTTAGTTCGCAAGAGTTTGCTTCTTATCATGCTATCCACTGTACATTTTTTTTTCGTAAGTTCGAAATTTTATGACAAATTCGTCATATTGCCCTCATGTATGAGTAAGTTGAGGAAATCATGCGGGTAAGATGCCGAGGATTATTGAATATAAGAAAAACACCAGGCAATTAGAAAGTTATGTTAATTATTGTCACAAAAGTCGCAAATATATGCTTTGCGCTTCGCTTCTGCGGATGTCAGTCCTGAGCATGCTGTATGAACCCATTTACGACAGGGAACAGGCGTACCAAATTTTATTTTTTCCAGAATCGTTACACATTAAACAAATTTCTTCTTGTTCCTCCACATTATCGTCATCTTCTTCCATGTAATTTACTGATATGGAAGAGTCAGAGGATTCCCCATCATCTTGATCATCAAACCTCACTTTTCTGACATGTTTGCCTTTTTTGATCTGCTTTTTCTTCATTTCAAATTCGCCATCTTGCCCATTTAGCAAATTTGTCATCTTAGCCGACCAATAAATTTTGAATCGAGTTTTGTATTAACCAACAAAGAGATTTTATTTTACGAAAACTTAATAGACTATAGACAAACAATACCATAACATTGAAGAAAATACTTACCGATTGAAAATAAGATTCAACACAAACGCTATAAAGCTTATTTCGTCTTGCAGTAATATTATAATGACATAACCATTAAACACAAATGGCGAAATATCGTCAACAAAGTAAGTCAGATTTTGATGTTAATACATAGGCAACTTACGAAGCACACCTGCTACACTCGGAAATCAACCAAGCGCTATCTAATTACAATAATCGGATTTTTCCAATTCGTCATCTTATCCGATTCGCCATCTTATCCCCCTTTCCCCTACACGTGACCAGACTGCCCGACGACGCATGTCTAAGTGAAAACAATAGGCGTGTAGGGGATAGTGGGGCAAAAGCGAAATAAAATTTGATTTTTTTGATGTTACAATCTTATTATTTGAAAAAAAGGTAAAAAAATTTTGTCAGTCGAATGATAGTTATGCTGTCAAAAAATAAGAGTAATTTGAAATTTCTAGGATAAAGGTTTTTTCTTATACAATAAAAAAAAAATTAAATTTGTTCCACTCTGCCCCTTCTATGGGGCAAAGTGGAACACTATGCGGGGTAAAGTCGAATTAATATAAAAAACCGTTTAAAAAAGTATTTATTATTATAATGTAATTATTTGGGACTGTAGTGATGCCTGTCTCGACCACATTATAAATCTGGCTTGGCGTAAAGTAATAGCGATCATACAGTTCAATTAACAGCCCAAAAAAGGTTGAAATAGTATGCCTGTTAAATGCCGTAGCTCTAGAATAGAGGTTTTTTCAGGAATTCGAAGAAAAAGCTTTTTATTCCTTTTTAAAAAGGATAGAATCCAATCTTTTCCAGCCTTTTTCTTCTCATTATTAAACGGATGAACTATGTTATTTCTTGCAGCGAATTGATAGGCCAGATTTTTCAAATCAGAAATCCTTAAACCAAAATATCTGTTTTCCATAAAAAGGCATAATTATTGCCTCAATCAAGCTCTTTTTCTTGCTGTAATGTAAAACATTTAGAAAATCGGCCTAAACGTTTTTTTGAAACATTCTCGGCATTATAGTATTTTTTGGCCCTTCTAAATAATGTTGTGCGGGGCACATTGTAGGTAGTTGCTGCCTCCTCATAGCTTAACCGATTTATTCTGTTGCTGTTACAGCATCGACCATATCATCCTCATCCCAAGATTTTTGTTTGGATGTTCGAATATAGTTCCTAACCATTTTCGACGGACTTCTGTAAGAATGTAATTAAAAAAAAAGTTAGGTATATTTCACAAATATTGATACTTTATAATTTAGGGGGGCAAAGTGGAATAATAATTCCACTTTGCCTCATTTGTGATTTAAAAAAAATTAACGGTACTATGCATCTATATTATCTAGAATATTTGTTAATATACCCTACCTTAAAAACAGTAAACAGCATTATTTGTTTTAACAGCACAATCCACTATTTATAACAATTTTACCACGTGCAAAACTAAACAAATGTAGACCGTATTAATAAATTTTCACGTATTAACACAGTACGGACACACAGTGCTCGGCGCTCTCTGCAATGTAATAAAAGGACTATAAAGCACATGTTTTGGCTAATTGTGATGTGATGCGATGTAGCCATAACACGAATTCCATTTTGCCCCTCATTCCACTTTGCCCCACTATCCCCTACATGCGGGAAAAACATCTTAAATTAACAGGACCATAACCATAAAGTTGTCTCATTAAACGGGCAACGACATAAGTACGTTTCCAAATGGTCACCAATCCAAGTACTAATCATACCCAGTCGCTACATTTCAGTGATCGGACGAGAATTTACTTAGGCCAATCTCTTTCTTTATTATGTTTTAGTTAATTTTAAAATTACCTTTTACTCAATTTTCGGTATATATTTAGAAAATTTACAGCTGTTGTACTGGGTGGCCAAATAAGAATAGACGCCGGCGATATCTCAGAAATCGTTTGTCCCAACGTGTTAAAAAATAAAAAATCATTAGAAAATCGACCAAGAGAAATTGCTGGAAATTATTTTTAAATTTCTAAATTTACCGTTTGAGGGCGTTCAATATATGACAAATAATGAGATTATAGGATTTTTTTTATTTTTTTTAAATTTTTAAATCATATAACTGTTCCTTAACGTAACATACGCATTTTATAAAAATATCGGTTCCATACAGCCGATTTTATATTATGATATCTTGTATCTCCGGCTTAATTTTATCTCGACATGCGCGGTTTTCACCAATTTTCTTAGTTTTCAATCTACTTTTATTTAAATAAATATTTATATATAGTTTCAAATAAAATAATTGAGAAAAATTGAAAAATAGCGAAAAAACCGAGGAAAAAACACTTTTGTTCTTGAAGTTATCAATATTGTTTACAAAATGTTTATCCGCAGACAACATACTAAAGCGCCAAGTCGTTCCTCTTTTATTTTATTCATTTTAAAATTGATAGATAAACCTAAACCCGGAATATAATCCACTAACGGGCTGACCTAAACCTAACCTACAAGAATAATTTATGTTAAATAGTAAAAAAACTGTTTAGGCGAAAATTATTTTAAAATTAATATCTCGACAGGCCAAACCGTTTTAAAAATAGCTGCCACCTGGTATCTGATAGTGGTAGCAAAGCCGAAAGCATAACTATATACCCTAGTAACTTACCCGATTGGGACCATATATATACATACACTATATTGCTAATATCATAATTCAATGATAACACCACTGTAAGCAAATGATCAGGGGCCATTGAGTTTGCGCAGATCGGAAATTTGCTTCTTGATGTAAACATTTGACGGGGCCGACTTTCAAAATATTTTTACAAGCTTTTATATAAATTCACCCGTTTAGTTCGGATTCGCAATTCACGATTCGTGCAAAAAAGGATCATGCACTTTTTTTTACCTATCTTGAGACACAAGTCGCTAACAATAACAAAATGTCTGGTAAAGTTTTATACCTAAATTCGCACCCAAAACTTAAAAATAATATCCACAATCACACACGGAACATCCGAACGAATACAACGTAAAAAAGATGGAAACGGCTATAACTAACAAAAAAAATGTCCAAAGTAAAGTTTTATAAATATTAACACCCAAAACTTGGAAATTATAACAACACACGAATGAACGAAACAAAAGATGGCGACTAATGAGAAAATAACGGCGAGCCGGTTCTGTTCAAGAGACCTTGGGTTTTGTTTACGTTTTGTTAGAAATCGTGTGGGTTGTCTAATTTTTTCCCTACTGCGCAAGCGCCACGGCCCCCATCTCAGGTTATTTTGAATCGCACGATGGGTGTATTCTTGCTTCGCGCGGCTGCTTGTATTGGCAATATATTGTATGTATATATGTGATTGGGACTCCCTCTGAAATAAGAACCTTGCTGTACAGGTAGGTAGGGCCATGGCACTGTAGGGCTACTGTACGAGCCGTCACTGCTACAATTATATATTTGATTTGATTTGATTGATTTTTTAACAAAATATATTCGGGATAATAATGAATACTTTACTTTACTTTTAAAATATTCTTTATTTCGTAATAATATTATACATATCAGGTTCTTTTACTAAACTATATTATTATTACATACTATGCCTTAAAACTAAGTTCGACTGGTTAGTCGTGCTAACCAGGACACTACAACGAGGCAACGACCCGTTGGGGCTGGTCTTGACCCTGGTAAAAGGGATCCTGTTTTTACTTTTGTTTTGTTCGGCCAGTTCCAGTAATCTTTTACTGCCATGAAAGAGTTTTGTCCTGTTTTTACTTTACGAGAATTTGGTATTAAATGGTTGCTATTATAGTAAATTTGCGCTTGTTTCACTGGAAAAACGGTACGAAAAAACCAGCTTTAATTACTCAGGTACATGTGTAGCAAAAGGTTTTTGTCTTAAGACTTGACTAAAAGTTAGAAATTATCGGGATTTGGGAGTGGGCGGGACTTACTCCCATGGTATGGAAAAATGGGATTACTGTCTTGTCCGTCTGTTTGTGTCCTTTCCAATTTATTTGCTTTATTTTATTTTGTTCGGTTTTGTTATATAACTTATTTTTAAACTTTAATAAAATTAATTTGGCCTGTTTTGCAAATAAATTGGAAGTCTATGGTATATAGGTCTGTGTAATGGGCCGTCCTGGTGTCTTATTCTTGGTAAGTCTCTTGTTAGTAATGCGTTCTGTGGTTGTGTCTCGTAAAATTGTTGCGATATGTCGAATACGTAGTCTTTTATGTATTGTATGTTTGTCGCTTGATGTAAGTGTCGTAGTGGCGTTAGTCTTCTTTCTGATAATATTTGTCTAAGTACTATGTTTTGTAATTTTTGTAGTCTTCTGTATTGCCAGTCTGATATACTGCACCAAATTGGGGCGGCGTACGTCAGGGCTGGTCTTATTATTGTTGTATATATTGTAAGTTTATTTGTTGGTGATAAGAAGGATCCATGTCTCATTAGTCTGTGTAAAGTTTTTGCGGCTGCATAGTATTTCCGTGTTATGTTTGTTAGTTGTTCTATAAATAGTAGTATTCTGTCTAGTGTCACCCCTAAGTATTTTAGTGTGTTTGTCGGTATAATTTCTTTGTTATTTATTTGTATATGTTGATTAATGTGAGTGTTATTGTGTTTTCTTGTTAAAACCAAACACTCACATTTATCCTCATTTATTTCTAATTTCCATTTTCCATACCACGGAAGTAGGGTATTTAGGTGGTTGGACAAATGCTGCCTGGCCACATTTGCATAATATGAGCTGGCATATAGTAGAACGTCATCCACAAATATGGCCAGGTTAGAATTTGGGAATGACAGGATGTCAGCTGTATAGAGATTAAAAAGGGGTGCAGCCAACGTTGTTCCTTGCTGCAGACCCGCATGTAGCCTCACAGGGGCGGAAAAATCATTACTTACTCTTACCTTTAGAGATCTAAGAAATCGTCCATATTTCTCAAAGAGACCGGATATAGATTAAAGAAAAAAAGGAAAGACAACAAAGTCTCGGTCTCAACAAATATAATTAAGTGGTTACACGTGTTTCACCCTTTCGGGCATCATCAGACCTAAAACAAAAGACCTAACTAACAGATACACGAATAATTAAAGACCACTAATTACCCAGAATTTAAAACAAAAAGAAACAGTTACAACATATTAAAATTTAAAAATGTAAATAACAAAAACAAAAAATCAAATGTCAGGGAGCAGTCGGGTCAATTGGATCAATAAGTCCATTGAAACGAATGCGACGGGATCTAACTATGTTCAAATGCCTGAAAATATGAAAGAAGATGAGAGCGTAGCCAATCTGTTCTGTGCATTAAAAATTAGCGAAAGGTGACCGTCCCGATATCAACATCGGGTTATAAACAAAACAAATCATAACCAATTCATTTACTAATATTGTTAAAAATCAAATTAGGTTCAAAATTAAACACGTCGTTGACACAAGTAAGTATGGGACTTTTTTTGGCCTTAGTAATCTCCATTTTCTCCAACAGATCCAACTTCACACCCTTAGAACATTCGTGCAAAACCTTGATATTTGTAGGGGAAGAGAACTGGTGTCCAGAAGTTAACAAGTGATTAGCGAATGCAGACTTAGTCTCGGTGAAATCCGAATATTTATACTTATTGACAAGGCTGAGATGTTCCTGTACTCTAGTGGATATCCTTCTACCTGATTGGCCGACATAAACCGCTGAGCAATCATCACAATTTAAGGCATAAACACCAGACTTTGCAAAACGGTCCGTTTTGTCCTTGATCTTAACCAAGTGTTGTTTTAAAGTATTAACTGTCTTAAATGCAATTGAAATATTTAGGTTTTTAAAAAACTTAGCTAGTTGTAAGGATATGCTACCAAAAAATGTAAGACATTTAAACTTGTTTTTAACATCTGTGGGTTTTGCATGTATAATATGGTAAGAGAACTTGTATTTGTTAACGAATTTGTAATAAAGTTTATTTATAGACTTAATTGGAAAACCATTATTAAGTGCCATTTGTTTAATTATGTTTAGTTCTTTAGTAAACGCCTCTTTAGATAACGGCAAATTAAATAGTCTATAAAAGAAAGAATTGAAAGCAGCAAATTTATGTGAAAACGGTGAATTGGATGTGAACTGAATGATGTTATCGGTAGATGTTGGTTTTCTGAATACTTCAAAATTGATGTTGTTGTTATTTCTTATAAGTAAAAGATCTAAGAACGGTAGTTTCCCCTGTGTTTCCCTTTCTAGTGTGAACTCAATCTTATCATGTAAGGTATTTGCAAATTTTAAAAAATTATTTAATTCAACCTCGCTGCCGTCCCACACTAAACAAATGTCATCTACATACCTTTTATATGCTTTAAGATAGCCTGCAAAGGGACTATTCATAATTTTACTTTCCAAGTTATTCATAAACACCTCGCTCAAGAAAGGGGAGAGACATGAACCCATGGCCAAACCCGTAATCTGTCTAAAAAATTTATCATTAAATTGAAAAAAATTTTTTTTTTGGTCAAGTACTGTAGAGAGGAGCAAAATCAGATTATCGATCACCATTTTAGGAAGATTTTTGCTCTCCAACAAACCTCTTACTAGGTCGATACATTCAACCGGTGGAATGCTGGGAAACAAATTTTTGACATCTAGAGATATTAAAATGGCACCGTCTGGCACATAAATATTCTTCAGATAGGCCGCGAAATCTACAGAATTCCGAACAGAATATGTACTTAAAAAACCCGATACTTCCCTCAAAATTCTATTGAGCCAAGATGAGAGGTTATAACAAGGTGAGTTCACAAAAGAAACGACGGGTCTAATTGGAATACCTTCTTTGTGTACTTTTGGTAAACCATAGAGCAAGGGTGTCTTAGGATTCATTGGATACAGTTTATTTTTAGTTGTTTTAAAATATTCTAAGGTTATTAAAGTTTTATCCAATACTCCCTTCACTTTTTTGAAAAACCCGTTAGTAGGATCACGATTGATGACCTGAAAATCTTCGGAGCCCAGGAAACTCTCAACCTTTTCAATATAATCCGTTCTTTTCATAATTACCAAACAAGAACCTTTATCTGCTTTAGTGATGACAAGGTCATTGCTTACAATCTTATTCATTAAGGTCCTAAGGTGAATGGAGTTGTAGTTGTTAGAAAGTCTGTTATTTGGTATACCATGATTAAGAAAATTAATTATTCTAGCTCTCAAAATATTTTTGTTAGGAATATCAGTTGTATGAATAATGTGTTCCGCCTCTATTGCAAGTGATTCTTTTATATTAAAATTGACAGAATGAGAAAAGTTAAATTTGAGGTTAGCATTTAATAATCGTTCTTCCCCAGAGGAGAACGTTACGTCCGATAAGTTTAAAAGGCGTTTGTGAAAATTAAAATCAGAATACTCCACCATCCGATGGTAATCAGAAGTGTGATTAGATATTTGTGCATGTTTTAAACTGTTAAGTTTCCTATTTAATCTTCTAAAGGATTCATCACCAAATGACCCGACCTCGTCCCTGAATTTAGAGTCAAGAAATACAAATTCTACAAACGATAGTAAATAAGTTAAAGTAAAATATAAATACTTAAGTCTAGAGTTTATGGAGTTTAGATTCCTGTAATGTTGTTTTATTTCCTCCTTAATCCAAATAACTCTCGCACTCCTTAGGGCTACTTCTGATGATCTTGAGTATGTTCTACATTTAATTGAAACAAATCTTGGGATCAAACCAAAGAAAAGGCATTGTTGGAGGAACCAAATTTTCAGCAGTAGATTTTTCCGTGTAATTAGGTTCTTCCTGTAGAGATGGACGAGCTTAGCCTGACTGGCATTTTGAAAATCGAAGAAATCGTCCATATTTCTCAAAGAGACCGGATATAGATTAAAGAAAAAAAGGAAAGACACAAAGTCTCGGTCTCAACAAATATAATTAAGTGGTTACACGTGTTTCACCCTTTCGGGCATCATCAGACCTAAAACAAAAGACCTAACTAACAGATACACGAATAATTAAAGACCACTAATTACCCAGAATTTAAAACAAAAAGAAACAGTTACAACATATTAAAATTTAAAAATGTAAATAACAAAAACAAAAAATCAAATGTCAGGGAGCAGTCGGGTCAATTGGATCAATAATAATCAAAACCAACATCTACCGATAACATCATTCAGTTCACATCCAATTCACCGTTTTCACATAAATTTGCTGCTTTCAATTCTTTCTTTTATAGACTATTTAATTTGCCGTTATCTAAAGAGGCGTTTACTAAAGAACTAAACATAATTAAACAAATGGCACTTAATAATGGTTTTCCAATTAAGTCTATAAATAAACTTTATTACAAATTCGTTAACAAATACAAGTTCTCTTACCATATTATACATGCAAAACCCACAGATGTTAAAAACAAGTTTAAATGTCTTACATTTTTTGGTAGCATATCCTTACAACTAGCTAAGTTTTTTAAAAACCTAAATATTTCAATTGCATTTAAGACAGTTAATACTTTAAAACAACACTTGGTTAAGATCAAGGACAAAACGGACCGTTTTGCAAAGTCTGGTGTTTATGCCTTAAATTGTGATGATTGCTCAGCGGTTTATGTCGGCCAATCAGGTAGAAGGATATCCACTAGAGTACAGGAACATCTCAGCCTTGTCAATAAGTATAAATATTCGGATTTCACCGAGACTAAGTCTGCATTCGCTAATCACTTGTTAACTTCTGGACACCAGTTCTCTTCCCCTACAAATATCAAGGTTTTGCACGAATGTTCTAAGGGTGTGAAGTTGGATCTGTTGGAGAAAATGGAGATTACTAAGGCCAAAAAAAGTCCCATACTTACTTGTGTCAACGACGTGTTTAATTTTGAACCTAATTTGATTTTTAACAATATTAGTAAATGAATTGGTTATGATTTGTTTTGTTTATAACCCGATGTTGATATCGGGACGGTCACCTTTCGCTAATTTTTAATGCACAGAACAGATTGGCTACGCTCTCATCTTCTTTCATATTTTCAGGCATTTGAACATAGTTAGATCCCGTCGCATTCGTTTCAATGGACTTATTGATCCAATTGACCCGACTGCTCCCTGACATTTGATTTTTTGTTTTTGTTATTTACATTTTTAAATTTTAATATGTTGTAACTGTTTCTTTTTGTTTTAAATTCTGGGTAATTAGTGGTCTTTAATTATTCGTGTATCTGTTAGTTAGGTCTTTTGTTTTAGGTCTGATGATGCCCGAAAGGGTGAAACACGTGTAACCACTTAATTATATTTGTTGAGACCGAGACTTTGTTGTCTTTCCTTTTTTTCTTTAATCTATATCCGGTCTCTTTGAGAAATATGGACGATTTCTTCGATTTTCAAAATGCCAGTCAGGCTAAGCTCGTCCATCTCTACAGGAAGAACCTAATTACACGGAAAAATCTACTGCTGAAAATTTGGTTCCTCCAACAATGCCTTTTCTTTGGTTTGATCCCAAGATTTGTTTCAATTAAATGTAGAACATACTCAAGATCATCAGAAGTAGCCCTAAGGAGTGCGAGAGTTATTTGGATTAAGGAGGAAATAAAACAACATTACAGGAATCTAAACTCCATAAACTCTAGACTTAAGTATTTATATTTTACTTTAACTTATTTACTATCGTTTGTAGAATTTGTATTTCTTGACTCTAAATTCAGGGACGAGGTCGGGTCATTTGGTGATGAATCCTTTAGAAGATTAAATAGGAAACTTAACAGTTTAAAACATGCACAAATATCTAATCACACTTCTGATTACCATCGGATGGTGGAGTATTCTGATTTTAATTTTCACAAACGCCTTTTAAACTTATCGGACGTAACGTTCTCCTCTGGGGAAGAACGATTATTAAATGCTAACCTCAAATTTAACTTTTCTCATTCTGTCAATTTTAATATAAAAGAATCACTTGCAATAGAGGCGGAACACATTATTCATACAACTGATATTCCTAACAAAAATATTTTGAGAGCTAGAATAATTAATTTTCTTAATCATGGTATACCAAATAACAGACTTTCTAACAACTACAACTCCATTCACCTTAGGACCTTAATGAATAAGATTGTAAGCAATGACCTTGTCATCACTAAAGCAGATAAAGGTTCTTGTTTGGTAATTATGAAAAGAACGGATTATATTGAAAAGGTTGAGAGTTTCCTGGGCTCCGAAGATTTTCAGGTCATCAATCGTGATCCTACTAACGGGTTTTTCAAAAAAGTGAAGGGAGTATTGGATAAAACTTTAATAACCTTAGAATATTTTAAAACAACTAAAAATAAACTGTATCCAATGAATCCTAAGACACCCTTGCTCTATGGTTTACCAAAAGTACACAAAGAAGGTATTCCAATTAGACCCGTCGTTTCTTTTGTGAACTCACCTTGTTATAACCTCTCATCTTGGCTCAATAGAATTTTGAGGGAAGTATCGGGTTTTTTAAGTACATATTCTGTTCGGAATTCTGTAGATTTCGCGGCCTATCTGAAGAATATTTATGTGCCAGACGGTGCCATTTTAATATCTCTAGATGTCAAAAATTTGTTTCCCAGCATTCCACCGGTTGAATGTATCGACCTAGTAAGAGGTTTGTTGGAGAGCAAAAATCTTCCTAAAATGGTGATCGATAATCTGATTTTGCTCCTCTCTACAGTACTTGACCAAAATTTTTTTCAATTTAATGATAAATTTTTTAGACAGATTACGGGTTTGGCCATGGGTTCATGTCTCTCCCCTTTCTTGAGCGAGGTGTTTATGAATAACTTGGAAAGTAAAATTATGAATAGTCCCTTTGCAGGCTATCTTAAAGCATATAAAAGGTATGTAGATGACATTTGTTTAGTGTGGGACGGCAGCGAGGTTGAATTAAATAATTTTTTAAAATTTGCAAATACCTTACATGATAAGATTGAGTTCACACTAGAAAGGGAAACACAGGGGAAACTACCGTTCTTAGATCTTTTACTTATAAGAAATAACAACAACATCAATTTTGAAGTATTCAGAAAACCAACATCTACCGATAACATCATTCAGTTCACATCCAATTCACCGTTTTCACATAAATTTGCTGCTTTCAATTCTTTCTTTTATAGACTATTTAATTTGCCGTTATCTAAAGAGGCGTTTACTAAAGAACTAAACATAATTAAACAAATGGCACTTAATAATGGTTTTCCAATTAAGTCTATAAATAAACTTTATTACAAATTCGTTAACAAATACAAGTTCTCTTACCATATTATACATGCAAAACCCACAGATGTTAAAAACAAGTTTAAATGTCTTACATTTTTTGGTAGCATATCCTTACAACTAGCTAAGTTTTTTAAAAACCTAAATATTTCAATTGCATTTAAGACAGTTAATACTTTAAAACAACACTTGGTTAAGATCAAGGACAAAACGGACCGTTTTGCAAAGTCTGGTGTTTATGCCTTAAATTGTGATGATTGCTCAGCGGTTTATGTCGGCCAATCAGGTAGAAGGATATCCACTAGAGTACAGGAACATCTCAGCCTTGTCAATAAGTATAAATATTCGGATTTCACCGAGACTAAGTCTGCATTCGCTAATCACTTGTTAACTTCTGGACACCAGTTCTCTTCCCCTACAAATATCAAGGTTTTGCACGAATGTTCTAAGGGTGTGAAGTTGGATCTGTTGGAGAAAATGGAGATTACTAAGGCCAAAAAAAGTCCCATACTTACTTGTGTCAACGACGTGTTTAATTTTGAACCTAATTTGATTTTTAACAATATTAGTAAATGAATTGGTTATGATTTGTTTTGTTTATAACCCGATGTTGATATCGGGACGGTCACCTTTCGCTAATTTTTAATGCACAGAACAGATTGGCTACGCTCTCATCTTCTTTCATATTTTCAGGCATTTGAACATAGTTAGATCCCGTCGCATTCGTTTCAATGGACTTATTGATCCAATTGACCCGACTGCTCCCTGACATTTGATTTTTTGTTTTTGTTATTTACATTTTTAAATTTTAATATGTTGTAACTGTTTCTTTTTGTTTTAAATTCTGGGTAATTAGTGGTCTTTAATTATTCGTGTATCTGTTAGTTAGGTCTTTTGTTTTAGGTCTGATGATGCCCGAAAGGGTGAAACACGTGTAACCACTTAATTATATTTGTTGAGACCGAGACTTTGTTGTCTTTCCTTTTTTTCTTTAGAGATCTGCCATTAATGTAAGAATGTATTAGTGTGGCGATGTACAGTGGAAAGTTGTGTATAGTGAGTAGTTTGTATATCAGTCCATTGAACCAGACGCTATCAAAGGCTGGTCGGATGTCCAGGGCCAGAAGCACAGTAGTTTGCTCTTTGTCGATTTTTTCTCTTGCTTTTTGCGCGACATGCGACATGAATATCTTATGAAACGAAACTGTCATTTTTTGCAGTGTATTTTTCAGATTAAAAAATAGTGTTCTTAACTTTTTAATTCTGCTTTTGTTTTATATCATGCAATAAAAGTAAAGTAAGTACCTGGTTAAAAAAAAAGGAACACTTACTATTCATACTTAAATACGGCTTTAAAAGTCAACAGGTTCTGATAATCAAATCAATAGTATTTCCATCTCATCATAACCAACATTAAGTAAGTCATTGAATAAATTATTAGTTTTAAAGCATACAGAATATAGTGTGTTCTTGAATCTATGATTATAAGTTTGATACCATAATGGTCTCATTTCTATGCATATTATATACAGGGTCTCTAGAATATTTCAAATATTTCAAAAATCACTAAATAAATTTTTTTTAATTGGCACATCCATATAGTTTAAAACGGAACACCAAGGAAGGATAATACCATTAATGTAATTGTACAGGGGAGTCAGAAAAAAATAATATATTTTCTAGTTTAGATAAAACTTCCTACACAGGGTGATTCCTAAGTTGTTACTTCTTTTTTAGCTGCGTATAGAAGGCATTGAAATAAACAACATTTTCAAATACTTACCTTTTTTCAAAAAACCCAAAAATAAAGTACTTACATTCATTTATTACACTACAAATCAAATACGGTTCTGCCTAACCTGCCCGTTGAATAACATTAAGAAAACTTCTGGGTATAGAGAAGAAACATCCGCACTTTTACGACACTCACAATAAATTAGCACCATAATTAGTTCATTGTTTTCAAATTTTACCATTTCACCAATTTATTAAAATAAATTTGCTTCAGAAAACCACACCGCGCAGCGAATTGCCAAAATAAATAACTGACGATCGATTCGTAAAATGCATGTCTAACAGTACAAAAAACAAAGAAAAATAATATAAATTAAAGGGCTACGTTTTGACTACCAGGCCCCACTTGGATTTTTTACTTCTGTAACTCGGCTATTTTAAAGTTTTTTGAACTAAAGTATTTGAAAAAGTTGTTTATTTTAATGCCTTCTATACACAGCTTAAAAAGAAGTATCAACTTAGGAATCACCCTGTATATTTTTAAAGAATCAAAAAACAACTTTATCAATATACCGCGTGGTGCATCGTGGTTGGAAACATAGAAAATTCCATGCAAGTTTTAGACTGTCCAAATATTTGCTCCCCTATTGACTTTAGAGCGGGGTTGTAGGGATACTTTTTTAGGGTCTCTGCGTGGCGAATGCACGTGCTGAGTTTGAACAATTTTTTACAACCCGATCTTAACTTATTTGAATAGGATTGTGGTTGGTTTTTTATTTTAATTCAACAGGTGACGCTGCGGACACCAGCATTGATTGGACTTGTCAACCCGTGATTTGTCATTATCAAATGTAATTTGCAAACGGTAGGCTTTTTAAAAATCTTTAACAGAGAGAGAAAAAAAACCTAATAATTTTATTTTAATGAAACTGTACAATTATTTGGAATATTGTAAATTCTTAATTAAATGTTCAAATAAACCGCCATTTTCTGCTAAATAATATCCTAAATGATCGTTGTTCATTACGGTGCCGTTTGCCTCAAATTTAGTAATAACTTTTTCTATGACCGACTTGGTAGGAATGGGTCTATTAGGAAAATAAACTGAAAACATATCAGATACAATACTTAAGCTTTTATTCTATTGTGTAACTCATAATAATTACTTGGGTAAAACATTATTACTTAAAAAAAATCTAATACTTTCCAATTATATTTCACAATGACAAATCCCAGGTTGACAAGTCCAATCAATGCTGGTGTCAGCATCATTACCTGTTGATTTCCCATTAAAAACCAACCGCAATCCTATTGAAATAAGTGAAGATCGGGTTGTCGAAAATTGTTCAAACTCCGCATGTGCACTCACCATACAGATACCCTAAAAAGTTATTCCTACAATCCCGCTCTAAAGTCATCAGGAGAGCAGGTATAAACCGTTTAAAACATGCATGGGATATCCTATGTTTCCAACCACGATGCACCACCCGATATGGTTTGATGGATTTGCGTCAAATTTTAAACCGTTTCCGAATCCAGGGATATGGAGGAAAGATGAAATTGACTTTTCTAGGTATACCGCTATTTTAAACTATAAATATGTTTTGTTTTCAAAAAATTATTTTCAGTAGTTTTTAAAATATTCGCAATATTTCAGACACTCTGTACTTTTAATTTAACAAGTTTTGTTGAATCTCAGCTATGGTACTAAACGTATTACTAATAAATGTCATTCTTTATTTCCAGAATAAATGAAACACAATGAAGCCAATGCCACGTCCAAAAGAAAAAAAACGACCACAGATATGAAAACGGCTGTCATACCGAAAAAAGGAAAAAAGCTTAAAGGTATCATAAAACCAACACAGATATGCCTTAAAAATAAAGCAAAACAAAACGCTAATCTTGAATCGGCAGGAAGAGATACTGTAGCTGAAACAATTGCATTCGTTATTCAGGGCCATTTGACACCTATCAAACCAACTCCGGTATCCGTTAGTAAAATTCGAAAGCTAAATGTCATCCCAAGAGAGCAACGTAAAAGATGCTGTAAGGTCCCAAAAGCTAAAAAAGAAAAAACACAAACTAAAGTTCAAACAAAGACTGCCATTACTAAAGTAGCTAAAACAACTAAGAAAACTAGTTCAAGTAAATCGAGTGATGTAAATATAGGTTCCACAGTTAAAATACTAAAAACACCAAGAAAATCGGTTTCGCCAACTCGGCAAAGCAAAACATCGAATAAAAACAAAGATATTTCAAAAATAGTGGGCAAAATTATAAAAGTCCAAGCTATAGGTATCGCAAAAGTAAGTGGGAATATCAAGAAAATTGGGAGAAAAGCTGTAAAAGTTATACCCGGGAAAAAAATTATTACCGGAAAAAAGGGAAAAGTTAAAATAAAAGAAACACAATCAAAAGTTCGAAAACAACAAATATCAAAAGAAGGAAATCCCGCGGTTGTAAAGCCTAGACAAAAATATGTTCGCCGAAAATGTGAAAATAAAGAAGTCAAAAAACCACAAAAATCAGAGGATAGGACTGACATTACGACACAACAGGAAAAGGCAGACAAAATTTTACAACAAAATGAGCTTTTACAGATTAAAATCAAAGAAGAAAAATTAGACGAGTACGAATTTCCACTGTCCATTAAAACTGAAATAGACATTGAAGATAATATTGATTTAAAAAGTTTACAGGATTCTGCTAAACAAACATTGATACAGAATGCTACAGAACTTGGCAAACCAGAAGAAAAGAATAAAGCTATGATTAAATCAAAAACAAAACCAGATAAAATCAATAAACAGGTAGAAAATAAAAAGCAGAAAATAAAAAGACTCGCCCAACTTAAGAAAAAAACATTGGCCACTAAAAAAGCTAAAAAACAATTAGATGACAAACGTAGAGCAAAACTGCTACAGTTTTGGCAGGGCCCCAAGAGACATCGGGTTGCTTCACTTAACGCAATAGCCAAAGTGCATTGTCTTTATGAAAACGAATCTAAAGCAGCTTTTGACAAAATGGCAGAAAATGCTATTATTATTAAGAAAGAACCGGTAACTAAATCAGCTGAGAATGAAAAAGATAGGAAACAATCGAGGGACAGTGACAAAGAGTACATTAGTGATAGTGATTCAGATTCGGATATACCAGTTACAAGAACATTACGAGATCTTCCTGGACTCAGGGCTATAGGAAAGCATTGGGATATGCATGACTCTATAAGTTCTGATAATAACAGTGATGTTGAAATTCGCAAGCTGCCTAAGAAGGTGGTCAAAATAAAAAAAGAAACTGTACCTAAAAAGGTTGAGAAATATCAGACTGCCAAGAAGCCCATCAGGGAAAAAAAGCAAAGGCAGCGAAAGGAGAAGCCGGATGTATTTATGGATCTTAAGGATATGGTAGTGAAGAAGCGTATGGCAAGTCTTAATGCTTCAGCAATACTTGCCGCCAGTTATTCAAGTGACAAAAAAAATAGCAGATCAAGTAGATCTCCTGATTCATCCAGCTACGACTCTGATTCATCTGCCGAAGAATATTTTGCTGCTGATGATCACATAGATTTAACCAAAGATGTTAAAGAAGACGTCAAGGAAGAAGACAATCATGTTGAAGTTCATACTACGCCAAATAAGAAAGTAGCAGTTATAGTAAATCAAGATACAGATGTAACAATTACTGGGGTATATGTTAACAGTACAACTAGGTCGACACACCACGAAGGTTACTGTAGTATTGCTGGCATGCAATACAGAATTTCTGCTACGAGTCACACTCAGACTGCTGCCACAGCCGTTGCGACAGAAACATTATTACAATCCAGCAGCAGTTCAGATAATGTAAGTACAAAAATGTTCATTTACATTTTTTCCCAAACTACATAGGACCTCCACAGAATGATTGGCAAGGATCTAGACTATCTGAAATGATCAATTGCACCATTTTTAGAAGGTTCGGCTTTGTTATGATGAAAAATGCCATACATTTGAAAAAATTAACAATATTTTTTACCAATAACGGGCAACATTTTGAACACTTATTGAAATAAAAAGTAATAATTTCGTGTGTTTTTTTTTCTATCTGAACAAATTAAGATAAATAAAGATTTTTCTAATTTTCTCGAAAACGAATCGACCTATTTAAAAAAATCAAACGTCAAAATAAAGCACTTTGAAAGACCTTTTAAACAAACTATCACTTTTTTTTTAAAGGAAAAGAAAGACAACAAAATCACGGTCTCAGCAAATATAATCGGTATGGTTACACGTGTTTCACCCTTTCGGGCATCATCAGACCTAAAACAAGATACCTAACTAACAGATACATAAATAATTAAAAACCACTAATTACCTAGAATTTAAAACTGAGAAGAAACAGTCATAACATATTTAAAAAAATTTTTCTTCTAAAACTATTTCCTAATCATGGTATTTAATTCCTATCAGGCTAACTCTGATGGACAGTTGTCATGTTCTTCCAAATCATATACACCGTTGGAAGCATTGTCAACTATGCAACCACCTCCAGGTCCTGGCATCCATAATACTCCTGCTGGGCATCATGGAATACCTTGCCAAGTGAGTATAAAATGTAGCAAAATTGAATTGGTATATTGTAATTACCTAACTGAAAACATCATAACATAGTGTATTCTTTCGAAAAGTATTGAACATCAATCTACTTATACAATCGACTTTTTTTTATATAAAAGTCATTAAAATGGAATAAGGAATTTGTCCATTTTTTAATTAAGATTTAGGTCTACATATTTTATATCTTTATCCTACAATATAAGTAGAAATGAACTACATAAATCGCATGAGTTTTGTTTATGAAATATATTATTAGAGATCAATAACAATAAAAAAAATGCTTGCTTAAATATTTCCCCTGGAAATATCCAGTTTTAAAAATATCACATATCATTTCTAGAGTATGCCAGCCCATCAGCTGGGGTCACCTCAGCATCGACAACAAAAATCATCAAGTGCTTTCTCGTCACCCCATCATGGTCCACCGGGTTATCCTCCTCCACCTAGTCAGGGACACCCGCCTCCACCCAGTCACGGACACCCGTCGCAAAGCTACCCGCCACCGCCACCACCACCTCCATTAAACCAAGGAGGTCCTTCACCAGGAGAACCATCAGCTGGATACGTACACGGTAAGCAACAGACTTTTACTACTATTTCTGTAGAATTTCCGAAGAAATCAGCTAACATTAAAAGATTTAATATAAATAAAGTAAAAATATGTAAGCAAATAAACACGGCAAGGTTGAAATCAACAACTTTTGCTACGAAAGTAGAGTACTCTGCATTTGAACTGCGCTGCGTCTGCGTCTGCGTCTGCGTCTGCAATTATGGTACACCATTGACATATAAAGATATCTTTTTTATCCACTTACCATTAAAATATCAAAATAATTGGTCGAAATAACTAAGTATTAACTTTTCTATGATAGCCATTATTTATTTAAAACAATAAAAAATAACGGCCAAGACAAAAATTAAGAATTTTCAATACTTTAGTAAATGGGACGTTATAAAAAAAATTGGGAGTCGATTTAAACCGCCGGGTCCAGTTGAATCATATATTGTCAGAAATGGTAGTTGTATAATTTTGGATTGACAGCAAAGTTTAATTGTGTGAGTGATCAACCTGGTCATAACTTGTTATGTTATGTTACATTATATAAGGTTATGACCAGGTTAATCATCCTGAATTCGAACGTTGCTGTCAATCTCACATTATATAAAGACCATTTTAGGCAATCTATGATTTAAACTGAATCTCGGTTTAAATTGACTTTATACAAAATTGGCTCTAACTCATGGAAGGTATCGAAGAATAAAATTATAATAATATTATTTGATTTTTTCTACTCCTATATTAGTAAACATTGTTTTCCTACGGCCACCTATGAAAATGAAAAAAAAGCACGGTTAACTTGGCTCGAAAGCGCCGAATATCAAACGCGTGTTGAAAAAAAATATTTCAACATTAGTGTTGATTAAAAGTTAAGGCACACTATTTAATTTAAACATATGGTGCCAATTTGACAGACAACCCCTATTTATTAAAAAGAACAAATTTTAAAAAGCAGTAATTGTAAAGTGTTTAACTTATATATGTATTTGTCGAGTGATTTAGAATTAGAATGTGAAAATATGCCATCGGAAATTATAAAAAATGTTAATAGTATACTGGAAAATCTATCAAAGACAAATCGCGCTGAAGAAAGCGTCATGTATTAAGCAACAAATCTTTATTGAATGGGGAAACATAATACTTTAAGTCAACCCAAAATCTTTATTAGTATCGGTAGCGTAGAGAATAGAGCGCTAGCCTACAGATCGCAAGGTCACAGGTTCAAATCCAATCAGGAGTATTTGACTTTTTTTTTATAAAAACATTAAATAATTTATAGAATCATTTTGAATTGAAATCTTCCTTGTTGAGTGGATTTTTAAAATTTATATTTAATGCATCTTTCCTTAATTAAATTTAAAATTTTTCATTCTGGTTAATCTAAAAGTAAATCCAGGATTAGTTCTTCCTATGATATATAAAATATAAAAAAATAGAAAAGTTAAACTACAAATAAAGGAAAAGCCTATTGACAAACTTTGAAACCAGATATTAAGTGGAACATAATCCTAAGTATGCTAATTTCAACAATATTTTTTTCCCAAATCAAAGGTTTTTTTAATAATTCTTTGTGGTCGTAGGAAAAATAGTGTACATTACTCATGTGTAAGTGATTATTTTAAAACGAGGAGAATTTCCGCCTTCGGCTGACGCCTCATGCTAAATATCTCCTCACTTGAAAAGTGTCACTTTCAACTTTCATCACTTGTTATGTAATATACTATTTATATACAGTTCACTCTAGAAGTAAATACATTCTTACGCACAATAATTGTGCGTATAAAATAAAAACAACTGAGCGTTATGATACCCAGTATAACAATCAAGTTAGCCTTGAACCATTCAAATCTTAACATTTATCTATCTTGCGTTTTGAATATTTGACCGTGACTCCGTGACATTGTCATTATTTGAGATTTGAAGTTCAAATCGATACAGATTATCCGAAACGACCCATGAACCGAATTATCCGAAATGATTCTTGCTATGCCTTCGCATTATTCGAAATTTCTAAGAAATTAATCAAATCGACAAACTTTAAAATTAAAACAAGTACCAATTACCTCTTTCTTGAATTTATAAATATGAATACATACTAATATACATACATAAGTATTAGATTTTATGATGTATGTACAAGTACATCTATAAAAGTACATAGATATAGTTACTTTTCCTATACCTAGTTAATGATTTTCCTTAATCTCCGCATTATCCGAAATATCGATTATCCGAAATCGGTCCGGTCCACATTATTTCGGATAATCGGGAGTCTACTGTACGTTATAAATTATAAGCCGATATTTAATTTATTAGTAAGAGTCGTAGAAAAAGTATAGTACGTATTGCGTGTTGTAAAACAATTACGAACTCATGTAATTACCGCACTCGCCGCTACGCGGCTCGGTCGCAATTCGTGCCGTAATAAGCTTTTTACCAAACTTTATAAATATTCCATAATGCCAAAATAAACAGTATAGATTAAAAATTTTCTCCAACTTCCAATGTGCTACAGGATTTTCTTTAAAAAATGTTCCATGGATTATATAAATTAGATAAATTTTAGCGTAGGTTTTTTTTTATTAGCATTCCATTGGTTGGATAAAAACTTTTCATTCGTATTATGCGCGCGAAAAGACATACTAAACCAAAACAATATTACGGGGTGCTATAAACGCCCATACAAGCCGCCTACGCTGTTTATCCGGATTTTAAGAGCTCTTAAATTCTCACCAGAATAATTTGATCACGTTTTCTTATGTTACGGAAAATGGTAAAACTGGAATTTTCAAACTGCGGTTATTTATTATTAAACCGTTTTTATATTGTATCTATTCAGCTAGGTATATTGTCAATATACATTTTTTTCTCTGGTATCAGCGATAACAATTCAATTTAATAAAATAGTGGAATTTAATGTCCGTTAAAATATATAAAGAAAAGAAGCTTAGCGGCAAGCGGACAGAGTAGTGCGTATATCTTTTGCATTACAGTACACCGGGACGCCAAAGGTAATGGAATCCCTGGGGCACAGGTAGACAATGACAGGTTGTTTCGTTCTTGTTAGAACTCATCATCGTAAGCTGTACTGGGGGTCGCTTACTGAGTATGACCTTCTGATGAGTTCTAACAAGAACGAAACAGCCTGTCATTGTCTACCTGTGCCCCAGGGATTACATTACCTTTGGCGTCCCTGTGTACTGTAATGCAAAAGATAGACGCACTACTATGTCCGCTTGCCGCTAAGCCTCTTTTCTTTATTCAATTTAATTTTAGGATTTTCTCCTAAGATTATATTTTAAAAAAAAAGGTTATATTCGTCACGTTTTTTGGTATATACCTACTATAATATAATTTTAAAATATTAATGATCACTATAACTTTTTTTTAACGTTTTTATCTACCTAGTTTTTAAACCAAAGAGAAAAATGTACTTTACAATTGTCTTACCCTGTATATTATCAAAATAGTAAATTATAATACAACCTCTTAGTCGCAGATAATAAACTTAAAGAAACGAGAGGTATAATTCCATATAAGAAATTAATCAATAAATACTATAAGAATATTTTAAATTTCTAAAAATAAAATGTAGTACAACTAAATAAAAAAAAATTCTTTTATTAAAAAATATCCTAATTTTTTATAAAAATGTATTTAATTTTAATAGAAACTATTATGAAGATTACAAAATAATGTAATATTATAAGTAAATACCAAAAATAATATCGGTCACTAAATGAACTATAATAATATTATTCTTGGTTATACTACTACAAATTATAATAAATATTATTTTATTTCTTATACGTTATATTATAACTTTCTCTGGGTGTATAAATTAATAAAATTTTCGTAATTTATAATACTATTGATGCGATTTTAGAAGAAAATCGTATGTGAATATTTTAGCAATTATATCCTTTCAGTTAACCTGATCCACTTTAGTGTAAAGGAGAAAGCAAATATCCATGTGGAAGTAGAAAATAGTATATTGTGTATCTAGAAATAAAATCAATGCATTTCCGGACTTCAAAGCTTCTTGGCCTCGGTTATCGACTTAGCCAAGAATTGACATTGTCATCTGGAAATGCATTGCTTTTATTTCTAGATATACAATATACTATTTTCTACTTCCACATGGATATTTGCTTTCTCCTTTACACTAAAGTGGATAAGTGGGCTATTCAGGTTAACTGAAAGGATATAATTTCATGTCCATCCTAATTACGATATAGAACTGACCAATCACAGTGGTCAATATAAAATAAACCAAATTTACACGTTGTAAATTTTACATGTCGTTCTATGACACTTAACAAAGTGAGATTAATAATACATTCTACAGGGTGGCCCATTTGTCTGACAAAGTAATATACCGTCTCTACTATTGAAAATATCGAGAAAAAGTTTCTATAAAAGTTGTAAGGTATAAAAAAACATATGTTCTAAAATTATTTTTAAACATACAGGATGGTCCAAAAAAGTAGGACAATAAAAAGATACATTTTTTTAAATGGAACACCCTATATATTTTAGGATTTTTTGTTTCCTTTGAAAATTATCTATATGACGCCATATTTAGTTTTTTAATTTTTTGCAACGTTGCCAAATAAAATGCAAAATTCTTAATATTTTGGAAAAAACATGATAGTAAAAAATTACCTGTATTTCTCAATAAGAGTATCGAACATCGAAAATTTCTTGTCAGCTCTTAAGTTTAGAGATAGAAAAACTGTCTTAAATGTTTAAGTACCTAAAATTTTGTACAGGGTGTTTTCTGTTGACATCCAAATATACAAAATTTTAAAATACAATAACTCTGTTTTTTCAAATGAGAAACCCTATATTTATTAGCCTCGTCTGATAGATATTGTAAGTATCTTTTATTAATGTTAAGTCATACGTATACCTAAATTTACTAGTTTTTTGGCAATATTTCTATTTTTATTTAAATTTTGGTGAAAAAAACTATAGTTTTAATTTTTCTAGTAGGCCATGACCAGCAAAGTAAAAACAAATGTAATTGAATATAATGTCATATTATAATAAATTAATAACCATAGTTAGTTACGTATTTATTTAATTAAACAAAATTTATTTTTTATTATGCAACTTGATATTGAAAATAAGTTCACAAACATTATAAATATAAATATAATAATTATAAATATGACATTATATTTAATTACATTTGTTTCGACTTTGCTGGTCATGGGTTACTAGAAAAATAAAAACTATAGTTTTTATCACCAAAATTTAAATAAAAATCGAAATATTGCCAAAACTAGTAAATTTAGGTATAGGTATGACTTAACATTAATAAAAGATACTTACAATATCTATCAGACGAGCCTAATAAATATAGGGTGTCTTATTTAAAAAAACAGAGTTATTGTATTTTAAAATTTTGTATATTTGGATGTCAACAGAAAACACCCTGTAGAAAATTTTAGGTACTTAAAGATTTAAGACAGTTTTTCTATCCCTAAACTAAAGAGCTGACAAGAAATTTTCGATTTTCGATACTCTTATTGAGAAATATAGGTAATTTTTTACTATCATGTTTTTTCCAAAATATTAAGAATTTTGCATTTTATTTGGCAACGTTGCAAAAAATTAAAAAACTAAATATGGCGTCATATGGATAATTTTGTAAGGAAACAAAAAGTGCTAAAATATATAGGGTGTTCCATTTAAAAAAATGTATCTTTTTATTATCCTACTTTTTTGGACCACCCTGTATGTTTAAAAATAATTTTAGAATATATATTTTTTTAAACCTTACAACTTTTATAAAAACTTTTTTTTGATATCTTTAATAGTAGAAACGGTATTTTACTTTGTCAGACAAATGGGCCACCCTGTATATGTACTTAAAAAAATCAAATAATCAAAACCTTCCTAGATCTCATGCAGAAATGCATGTAATGGAGCGAAAATTAAAGATATATAAAAAAGTAAATTTTAACCCAACTATTATTGTACATACTTTACAACCGAACTCAACTAAAGATTTGTGCACAAAATTTCTCTTTCTCATTTCAAAAATCTTCAATTTCCACTTCAATCCCAATCGACCCTAAAACTTTTATTATACGCAACAGATAATAAATAGCTTCAAAATCTTCCTTAAATGGTCGAAAAGGAAGATGAGTACATGAAACGAGATAAAGCAGACGAAATTATAAGATTTCTAGAAAAAAATATAGATATAATGTGATTTGTGCAAATACATATAAGAAATGACCCAAATCGACAAATATGTTACAGTGTAATTTGGTCCATGGATTTGTCAACAAAATAAATTTTTCTCACGAGTTCACAATCAACTAAAAAGACAAGTTATAATTCCTGATTTAAATAATTTTTTAAATTGTTAGTATAAGGTTCGCAAGTTCAGTCCTAGAAAAGATATACTATACAGGGTGACAATTTGAAAACGAACAGCATTTAATATGGCCTCTACCAATGATAGTTTGAAAATTTGGCGAAACACGTCAATTGATATATCGAGGGGACGTTTTTTAAGACATTTGTTGTCGTGTTACTTTCAACCCCCTAACCCCCAGGGTACCTACCCCTAAAATTTTAAATGGCAACCCCTATTTATTTTACCATTTTTATGTTCCTTATAAAATTCTACATAAACTGTATAATTTTTTTTTTTCAAAAAATGTAATTATTTTATTTTTTCTAGTGGCGATATCGAAGACGAAATGTAGAAATACATTCCAAATTCCTTTATTTATTTACACTTCGTCTTCGATATGGCCACTAGAAAAAATAAAATAATTACATTTTTTGAAAAAAAAAAATGATGTAGTTTATGTAGAATTTTATAAGGAACACAAAAATGGCAAAATAAATAGGGGTTGCCATTTAAAATTATAGGGGTAGGTGCCCTGGGGGTTAGGGGGTTGAAAGTAACACGACAACAAATGTCTTAAAAAATGTCCCCCTCGATATATCAATTGACGTGTTTCGCCAAATTTTCATACTATCATTGGTAGAGGCAATATTAAATGCTGTTCGTTTTCAAATTGTCACCCTATATATACAACTCGAGTGTATTGTCCATATTGTTCTCAGAAGTTGAAGCACTTCGCCTACAACGTTGTGCTCAATTTACTTTCTGGTGCGATATGCATGGATTAGACACCATATCCCCTCGTGTAGTATAAACTATTATTTCCCTCTTCGAACGAGGCCCAAGGAAACTACTGTTAGGGTATACGGTGCAGATGTTTAACGAAATACATACAAAATTGTAATATTTCAGTGTTTTATGCACATTATCTCCTACTTTTAAAAACTGATTATGTCCCTTATTTTTACAAAATATGTTATTCACGGCCCCAGCACGCGGCGCCCATGTGAATGGTTATATATTCGCATGCTTTCAAATCTTTGCAATTTTGAGCTGGGTAATGAAACGTTATTTCATTTTATAACTTTTATTAAACTTATGCTTAAAAAAACATCTCAACCACTTTCCCTTTGTTTTCAATATTTTACGTAATGCGTAACAAAAAATACCCTTTTCTAACGCTTTTCTCGGTGAATCATCGTTAGGACAGACGCCATGCGCAGCCAAGAGCCTTGAAAACGGACGGGCAATGAAAGAGAGAAACTTCCCGTCTGCGTCCGACTGTATCGTGTCGTTCCGGTCTTTCCAGAGAAATTCTAGCAAATATCGTCGAGTCTGGTTTCCCGCTCCTGCGTCATTTGTTTACCGATTTACGACATACGTTGTCGGTGTGCAACAAACACGTGCAATATTCATTTTAATCGCAAAAGGTTAGACCGTACTGGCCGATTCGCGTGTGATGTTTGTGAAGCAATAAGCTAACACACCTGTAATTTGAAACGATTATCTAGACAAGCCGCTACGCACTGTTTTTGTTCGAAAAGCCGGCTAGCTGCGTAGTTGTCGGGAGCTTTTACATTTTATTCCGTATAGCCTGCATGACCTAATACTTGAAGCAAACAACTTGTCTTGTGAAGATCGATTACTTAGGTTAATGATAATCGCAAGACTTTACTATTTAGGTATAAGTATCTACATTAAAGTATGTGATTTGAAATCTAAATAAATGTGCTGTGGATAACACCCATAAATCAACCTGTCTGGTATGGTGTACAGAGGTATATCCAGAGAAGTTAAAGGCAAGTGTTTCTACATATTGAAATAAATTATTCCACTGGCTTAACAGCTTGTTACTTATACAGCTACTAGAATTGCTTGACGAATGTGACGTCACCTTCTCTGCGACAGTATGCCTATCTAATCCTATTTTTTATATAAAATTTGATACCTAATGGTATAATACATGTCTCAACACTTTAGTACTTTAGCATTAGTTTAGTTTGGTATATAACAGATTCGTGAAAGACTGATATGAAAAGCTAAGCTAGATGTAATTTAGTTTTATAGAAGGATATGAATGATGCTAAATTATAATAAAGGGAGTTTCTTAGATAATACCGAGGATGAAATTCTGGTAAAACTAATTTTTGACGATAAAACTTGTCATAATGAGTTGTGATTGGGCTCCTATTCAAAAAGTATTAACCTTAGTTTACCTTATGTCCTATTATAGCCTTGTGTCCGAAGTATTTAAAACAATATATAATAAAATTTCTTTTTAAACTTAATACAACTGTAATGTTAGGTTTGCTTAGATAGAATACAGGTTCTGTAAAGTAGGTATTTATTGGTTATCATTTAATAGAGCATTTACATTGAAAATCGCTAAAATCACGTGAACAAAGGAGAAGAACAGAGGAGAAGCAGTGGCAGCTCAAGAGAAATGGTAATAAGGGCCCGATATTTTTCTTAAAAGCGACGCTCTTTTCCAAAACTTCTCTCTTAACTCAAAAATGACTTCTCTCCTAACCCTTCTCTCTCGATCAAAAGTTACTTTTACAAAAATGCTAAACAGTTGTGGGTGGGCATCCTTACTTTTAGGGTGGGCCGAAGTCTACCCTGACCCCCGGAAACCTCCGCTGAGGAGAAGTAAACATTTAAATGACATCATTGCCTGGCTTAGATGACGCCTTTTCCAACATGCTGTCAAGTTGGAAATTTGCTGAAAAGCTACTAATGTTTCTATCAACACTTAATTCGTAACATACAAAAGCCACCAGTTAGATAGTGCTTATAATTTTCGTTTTAACTTTAAATTTTTAATGGGGGTATGATAGGTGGTTAAAATTCCCATGAGTCAAAGAGGCATATTATTTCTTCTTCTCTTCAGTCCGTATGTATATGGATTTCTTTTCTTGTATAACGTGTTATTCAATAATTTAGGAAGCACATTTTGTTAATCCTCGATACTAGGCATGAAACTAAGTGCATGCATTTATTAACATGAAACATGACATATCAGCTACCTTTGCCTTCAATAAGTTTTAAGCAGGGCCATGTGAGAATTGTCCCACTAATTATTGTCAAATATAAAGTTATTTTGTTCAGTTTAGTGAAACAATTTTGGGTTTGTTTAAGTTAGTAAATTACCGTAGGTAATTTATTTAGTTACATTTTTAATAATATTCTTAGGTTATGTTTGTATCCCCCAGTAAGTTCACGGTTTTAATTTTATCCACAATTTTTTCAATTTGGTTCCATAATTTAATTTCAGGTAATAATTCCGACCGAGTAAATTATGTCGTTCCATCTTCCATCATCCTCATTATCCCTTTCTGTTCCTACTATTCTTTATGCTCCAACCAAGATTGCCTTGTTTTCTCTCCTGCGCGGATTATGAACACTGAACGGTCTGCTAGCTCCTAAACGATTCCCTGGTTCCAAAAGTTCTTTCGGGCACGGTATGGCAAATTCATAATCTATGAGTACTCGAACCAATAAATGCTTTTGTCGTGTGATGAAAAAATAATACTCAACCGAGGAAGTCAACACTGCTCATAGATTAACCTTGATAAGGAATGAACAAATATACTTTTTAACATTAAAGTTGAATGCTCAGTGTGGAAAACTGTCAGGAAATCAGTTGTTTTGGGTTTTCATGCTTCTTGGCTGACAGAAAGGTTGTGCCTTATTGCTTTAGATAATGCTTTTAAAAAATTCCTAATTGATTTGTATAGCCTGGCGATCTTTTGGTACAAGCTTCAAAACGCATGTCAAGCTTGTGGGATTAAGCTTCTAGCTGACAAATCCTATTCTTCTCTTTATTCATAATGATATGTCCCCCTCTGTATTTAAACGATATAGTGACAAAGTTTGGAAACTTAATTTTATAAAAAGACCGCGATTTAGTTCCTGATATTTTATATGATTTCCTCTTTGGGTTTCAGTCATAAAATCTAAAGTAACTTTAGAGAAACTAAATCCAGTTGATTTTATATTTGATTATTTTCTATTTATTTTAAATCCCCTTCCTTCACTAAAATCAGAAATGGTATTTTGACTGTATTGATAAATTTTCAATTGGTACCATCGCGCCGATAAAAAACTGGGACAGGAAATTTTTCTATTTTCTCCTAGACTATTAAGAATAATTTTACATCAAGCCTGGTACCAGTAAAATGTCATGAAAATTTGCATGTCAATAAAGATTGTCACTTTATGATTGACTCGTCAAACATACAATCATATATTATTTGTAAATATGCCACAATTAACCCCCCAGCAAAAGGCAATTATTTATAGTCGGTTGCGAGATAGTGTTGCTATTAGGGATATTGCAGATGAACTGGGAGTAAGCAAGAATACCGTGCTATTGGCAAAACAAAAAATAGCAAGACATGGGACTATTATTAGGAATGCAGGTTCTGGTCCCCCTAAAATTTCTACTGATGATCATGATAGAAGACTGGTTAATTATCTAAGGGATCATCCCTTCGAAACTGCAATCAAGGCAAAAGAAGAGACGAATTTTCCAGGTTCTGCAAATACCGCTAGAGACAGGGTTCGAAATTCCGATATACGAAGCCGTTGTGCTGCCAATAAAAAATTTTTAACGGAAATAAATAAACAGGGCAGGTTAGAATTTGCACATGAATATATTAATCAAATAAATTTATGGGAAACAGTTATATTTTCTGACGAGAAAACTTTTCAGTCATGCAATAATGGGAGAATTCGGGTGTATAGGCCTTCCGGCATGCGGTATGATGAGAGATACACCCACAAAACCAACCAAAGTGGGCGTTTCTCCATAAATGTTTGGGGCTGGATTAGCGCTAGAGGACCAGGACTTTGCCAAATCGTCGAAGGAAGACTAACTGCAGCAGTATACGTTAATATACTAAACGAAGTGATGATACCATCGGTAAACGCTGTATACGGTCAAAATTACACATTTCAGCATGATAATGCTTCAATACACACAGCGCGCATTGTACAAAATTTTCTCCAAGAAAATAACATAGCAGTTCTTCCCTGGGCTTCGAAGAGTCCCGATTTGAACCCGATAGAAAACATTTGGGGTGCCATGGTCAAATCTATGTATAAACATGATTTTCAACCTAGAAACAGGGATGAATTACGTCATAGGATAAATCATCAGCTTGGGATGAAATAACTGTCGAATTATGTAGAAACTTAGTTTTAAGTATGCCACAAAGGCTCCAAAAAGTAATAAACAGAAATGGTTCTATGACCAAATATTAATTTTGTGTTGTTTTGACAAACTTTGTGTTCGCAATTTTTTTCTTTTTATTAAATGTATTTTATTACCTGTATTAGCTTTATTTATTATTTTGTGGTAATGGTAAATATAATAATTTATAAAATATTTGACTTTAAAAAAATCTAATAAATTTACTTTATCCATATTATATGATGTCTCTCAAATTTAACCACCCCGTATCGAAAAATACAAAACATTCCATTATGTAACCTAGGTTACTTTTTAAATTTTGAATGTTTTTCCTTTTTAGCTCTAGACACCTTTTATAGTCTAGGGGATATGTATTTCTTACATTGTTTTTGTAAATCTCTTGTCCCAGTTTTTTATCGGCACAATAGTACCTGTTACAGCGACAAAGTACAACTTTGTGCATTCGCGCACGTTCCTGTGTTGAGAATTTGAAAAAAATTCTTACTGAGTATAACGAATCACACAACGCGTAGATACTAGGTACTTTTGCTTATTTTTAGGCGTACCGCAAAATTGTATTTTGTCATTGTAAATTAAGGAATTAGGGGCGACCTTAGCAAATTTTTTTTCAATGGGCCGTTCGCTGATTTACAGGAAAAAATATATTGGAAAAACTACGAAGAGTGCGTCCAAAGCTAAGAAAGCAGCTGAATACATTACTGAGAATAAATAAATACCAATAAGATGAAAGTGAAATACGAACTATATCTAACTCAAGCAAACGTATGTATATATTGTAATTTTGTGGCGCTGTTTTTCTCAGGTTTGAAGTTACCTTTAACTACCAAGATTGGGTTAGTTCTGGGAACCAAATTTAATGAACATTATTTTATTTTTTATTTTCTTTTTTGGAATTAATACACAAATATTTATGTAAGATACAGTGAGAACATTAAGGTTGGAACAAATTCATGTGTTTTTTAAACGCTCGGACCAGTCAGTTTTTTTTAAGGTTGTTTCATTTATAAAGCATGTAGTCCTCAAAAACTAACCCGCCGGATTTGATCCTTCTAGATTATTTTTTGTGGGATTTTCTTAAATCTAAGGTGTATATTAACCATTCAAACAAAAGTGAAGACTTAACGCACAAGGGGAGAAGTAAGATTGTAAGAACCTTACGTCGTTAATAACGTTCTGTAAAAGTTTGAATTTTCTCTCGGGTACTGTCAGATTATTTTAAGGGTCATTTCCAACAGTTTAGCTAAAATAATTTTTATTTTCATTTGAATTTTATTGTCTATTTGCTATTAAATAATATGTTTTTTTGTTTAAAGTTAAAACACCGTTTTCTCACAAGGGCCTGAATATAAAAATATGACATAGACTTCGTGGAATAGGTTTTTCATGCAGAATTCAAAAATTAATTTAATAATAGCAGCATCTATTTAAATAAGTTTAGTGAACTTGTTTTTGGGCTAACTTTTATACATAAAATTGACGGACCCTACCGTTTTTTTCCTAAAAAAGAAACGCATGAATTTTAAAAGAATTATAATAATTATCAGTAAATAACCTTTAACATGTCAGGTACAATTATGATTTTTTAAATAATGAACTTGAATGAATCGTATATATAATGTATTTGGTTTCAATTAAAATTAATGGCGACTTCTCAATACTCATTAGCATAAATGTTTCATCATCTGCTAATCAATTTCTTAGGCCATTTTTAATATATTTTTTTCTACCCCCACATGGAAATTTTCTGTTTCCTTTACAGTTAAGTTGCGGGTAAAGTAGGCTATTCCAGTTAACTGTGCGGCAAAATTTCATATCCACCCTAGTTAGGTTATGAAACAGACCAATCACAGTAGTAAATTACAGAGAAGTTCATTTTCTGACAGTAGAGTCTATGTATACACAATATTTTCCTAAAGAGTACACGAAATGGTGCAAAAATTGAAGGTATAATACCTAACAAAATTAATACCAAAATATATTTCTACCAAATTATTGTTATTTTCTGAACGAACTAAAGATTTGCACACACAGACACAATTTCTTATTTCAAAATATCTTTAATTTTCACTCATTTCTAGACAATTACTACAAGCTTTGCATAAAATGTACTATATACCTACCAAATGAACGTTTTCTTACTAACCTTGGTTCTTTTTTCCATATAAATAATATATTATTATAAATATTTGTGCACGGGGATATTTTCCGATATATTTTGAACGGGGATCCAACCCCAACTGATCTTAAAACTATTATTATACGCAACAAGCATAGAAAATTAACTGGTAATTCTTTCTTAAATGGTGGAACATAAAGATAACCCGATAAAACAGACGAAATTATAAGATTTCTAGAAAAAAAATCCATTTTTTACTAAAAATTTTAAGGTTATGTTAGTTCTACTTACAGTATTATCACTTCTTTTTCCACGTTAATAGTGTTGCTAGTTTGCAGATTGACGATTATTTTGAAAAATTTGACCATAGCGAACGTTAAAAATTCATATTAATGCACAACATCCCTTTTTAACTGTTTAAAACAAATTCTACAGCTATTTTGTTGTACTTTCGGAGTTATAATTCTTACGCAAGCAAAAATAAACCCAACAAACCTATTTTTCTTCTGTGCATTTCAGTAAAACAATTATTAATCAAAATACCTGGTTGGAACTTTTTTTATACGGTGGAAATTTGCAATTTCAACTTTGTTGACTATATCCCATAATAATATTCCAGAATTTTTATTACTAATACGGACGCTTTGAAAGTTGTTACCTACATGTACCTAAATATTATTGTAGTTAAAAGTTCTCGGAATAAATACATGTCAACAAATACTAATCAAATTATGACCGCAGTTTTATAAACGCTGAAAACTTTAGGAGAATTTGGAGTTATATTATTTGGTGTAATAAACTTGGTGATATATAACCGGTCACATGTGACTTAAACCATGATATAAGACTGCATAGATATAAAGTAGGTAAATTAAAGAAGCTATAAGAAACTTTCAGTTTAGAAATCCCATCACAGTTTTTAATTAATTATTATCTCCCGTTGGGTGTCATTAATTAGGATAATAACGATAATGACTAAGCAAGTTATAAACGACCCTGAAAAATAATTATTTTTCAATAGTTCTTAGTTGAGTTGATTTTAATCACTTTACAAATCTTATAGAAATAAAATCCAGAAATGTTGGTTGAATAACAGATACTTTATAGAGAGTTCTACTAACGATTTTTAAGGGCAAACATTTTTAAATACCATAGACGCAAATTGAGTCATTATCATTTACTTTGTATCTATCTCACTGAATCCCCAAACCAAGCGCGGATCCAGGGAGGGGGTCATGGGGGTTATGACCCCCCCCCCCCAAAACAGAGAAACACAAACAAATTTTTATTGTTTTGCCGGGCTGCAACCCAATGAAATAAAATATTTTTGCAACAAAAACAGAAAACAATTATAATATATTTATTTAAAAAAAATTAAAGTAAAAATTTTAATTGAACCATTTTTAATGGAAGAAGTGTGATAATTTATAATAAAAAAAATAGTGCGGGAAGAAACGAGAATGCTATACAAAAAGTAAGACGTTTCATAATGTCAATCAGTTTTAAAAAGTGTCACTTTATATGTCAATATTAGAAAAAAGGGTTTTAAACGTTAACGCACCGCTTGTTGTAAACTGTAATATTTATTGAATTGTTGAAGTAATTGTTCTTTAATACAAGCCACAACACACACAAGTGCACGTCAACAAGACTCATAAACAAACTAAATAAGGGTTAAGGACATACTACGGACGATTCGGCATTCCTAATGAAACAAAATATTGATGCAAATGTTGCAAATACATTCCGCATCTTCTGTAATAATTTTGTCTTTGAGTAACTTAAAGTTTTGGTTGAACTGGCATGATTCACGAAGCTATTCAACTGTATTTCGATAAATGCCTATTGAACGTGGTTGAAATGCCGATTGAACGCGAAGTGTGCCGAAGTCGACGACAGATTTGTTTCTTTCTTTTAAATTTTTAATGGGTTAAGGACGAAATAAAAGGCGTAATTAGTTTTATACGTCTAATATCTGCTTAAAATAAAAAACATTTGACAGTCATCTTTTACCTTGACTGGTGCCCGCAAATACGGGGCCATAAAAAGGAGAAATAGTTAAAAAGAAATCGGCGATAACCCGTAAACGGGCTCATCAATAATATATAAAGTTATTCTTTTGAATGTGGGTTTTAGTGCTCTATAAACCTAAATAGAATTTTTCTCTAAAATAATTAGGGAAGCCAATAATTGACCCCATTTAAAATTACATGGGATTTCCTATGTCCCGCTCGACGATGCAACACCCGGTATACATCTACCCAGGAGACATGGTTTAGCCTGGTGAGGCTTGCGTTAATCCTTGGTCTTCCTATTTCTCTTTACAGCCAGTTTCAGAAATATTTTACGGCTATGAGGGAAGAATTGGTTTGCGCATTGAAAAAATGTTATCTGTTTTGTGGTTTATTATGTATTATTTTATTGATGTAATAAAAGGGGTACGCGACTCATTGGACCCATTTTTTGTTCCATGTTTAAATTGAAAATATCCGAAAATATTTATACCCTAAACAGGTTCAAAATGTACAAAAACAAATCTATTATTCTATCTACTATCCAGAAAAAATATTTACATGAAGTTATTTGTTGAATTCTTATTAAATCACTCGTCGTAAACATATCAAGAACATTACATATTTATATCCGGAAAGATAAGCGTCACAAATTTTATGGGAAAACAAGCCCAACAAGTGTCACACCGATGATAATATGAATGAGCCCTATTGCGGCAGTAACAGGTTTTATGCATTTTTAATAAGGGCTAAAAGTCTGGAGCCAGTCGGAGCTTTTTGTGTTCGTCTTTAGTCTTTATTTAAAAACCCAGCATACTCCCTTCCATATAGAAAAATTGTTCACAGGCTTTTACATGAAAGCTGCATATTTAAAAAAAAGCCATATTAGATATGAGAGAAATCCAAACTTTACCCTGCAAATTAAAAAAGATAAGGGATAATTATTCTGAATTGTATATATCAAAAAATATTATTATCCCTGTATTTAGTAGTTGGATGGTTGGTTGGTTCAAGGAGGGTTGACCTGTTGTCAGTATACTGCAGCCAAATGGCTTATTGTATCCCTTTTGCTTAACGTCGGGGTAATGTTAGCCAGACGGGACCTACAGTTTTTCACGTGGGATCCGAACCACGGGTATGCACTGGTTTATCCGTCAGTCCCCTTAAGGAAGGACTATCCGCCCTCAACGGGTCGTATTCGGGCGTCAACCAGTGTCATACTGCATTCTTACATATCTTTTTTATTTAAAAATAAAGATATGTAGTACTTAATTGTAGCTAAAATTATTTGGTACTCCTGGACAAAGTATAGTATTCTACTCGCGTATAAGGGCTGTTATTCCACTTCGATGACTTATGAAACTCGCCTACGGCTCGTGTCATAAACAACAACAGCCATCACTTGTTGAATAATGTTCTATTCTAAAAGCAATTGTGAAAATATTGTTTGGGTGTAGCTCAAGGTTTAGAGGTACTAAAAAATTTTAGAAATCGATTTTTTATTGAACTTGCTATATCCAAAAAAGGTAAATTTTGGGTCTGTGGTGTGCCAGTGGCGTGCATACAATATAGACAAAAAAGCATTGCCTACCCTGGGAACAATAAAACAAACTCCAAACTCAAACCAAAATTATTTCTTTATATTTATCCGGCAATATTTCTGTGTATGTAGAGGACCAGGACCGAAAAGTTAATCGTAAACTCGATCGCTGTATAAGCATCCTGTATAAGAATTTCAGAAGCAATAATTTTACATTATATTAACCGCTTATGGAAAAGCAAAAGCACTGCTTTTATACGAGTGGAAGCGAGCGAGAGCCGGTAGTCAGTAAGCTAGAAAGAGAATAAATACACGCGACTCGCAAGCTGAGCTCCCGTCGGCCCGCGTTGGTAAAATGCATTGGTGCCAATCTTCCAATTTTGTCGTAGTTTCAAAAAATACTACGCGTTCTCGATATAAAACTTGTCCTTATAGCTATTAATATAACGAGATTATTATGCGTTTTATAATAGTCGAGGACATTACTAGGTGACGAGGCAACAGCCGAGTCACCCGCAATGTCCGAGACGGTGTTAAATCGCTAATAATCGAGTTGTATTCAAAGCTTTATCGTATCATTGACAACGGCGATGCGAAAATAAAAACAAGGTTTTATGTCATTTCATTTTGGCATTGGCATTCATCATTAAAATCATGCAAGATTTTGATATTCCTGACGATATATTAGCTGCAGCCAACATTATAAGGTTGAACTTGCTTCCGGACAAATCTAAAATCCATTATCAAAAAGAATATCGGCAGTTTTGTGAGTGGCGAAACAAAGTACATGTTCAAGGTGCAGAAGAAACGATATTGCTGGCGTATTTCGCAAAACTCTCTGAGGAATACTCTGCTTTATCCTTATGGCCGAAATATTCGATGTTACGAGCGACTTTAGAACTGAAGGAAAGAGTAGTAATCGACAAATACGGCGCCTTAATACGTTTCATCAAGAAGAAAAATGTTGGATATAGAGCAAAAAAATCAATAGTATTTACAAGAAAGCAAGTCAACGAATTTGTGTGTTCTGCCTCAGACGAGAAGTTTTTAATGATGAAAGTGGTTTTTTAATTGGAATTGGAGGAGCCTGTCGAACTAATGAATTAGCGCAGATGACCACGGAAGATGTTGACGTTTTGGAGGACAAGCTGATTGTTACTATTCCCGACTCAAAAACCCACAAGAAACGTATTTTCGCTGTGATATTTGACGGCGAAGTCTTTTATTTAAAAAGTACGCAATGTTAAGGCCAGGCCCTGTCACTCACCAAAGATTGTTTGTATCATATAGAAACGGGAAATGTACGGTACAGCCCTGCGGCATTAACTTCTTCTCTAAAATACCTTAAAAAATAGCTAAGTATTTCTCACTTGAAAATCCTAATTTGTATACTGGTCACTGCGTTAGAAGATCTTCGGCAAATTTTCTTGTTAATGCTGGAGGAGATATATTAGACCTACAAGAACTTGGTGGATGGGAATCGGCGAAGGTTGCTAGAGGGTATTTAGAAGAAAGTGTGACCAAGAAAGTTTCCATTGCTCGCAAAATTCAATTCGGCGATGTTTCCGGCAGTGGATTAAGCAATGGGGAACCGCGAAAGGAGTGCTTGCTCAGTCATTAATCAGTCTTTAGAGGGCATACCTAAGATCGTGGACGTTAAAGACAAAGGTGTATCCATCAAATTTGAAAACTGTCAAAATATTGTTTTACATGTTCATGAAAAATAGTTCTAATATTATTTGGTATCTAACGTATTATGCTTTCGTAACTAACGTATTAAATTATGGTACCTAACTAATGTATTATGAGTAACTAAGGTGTTATGTAGGTTTTAGTACGTTTATGATGTTAATAATTATTAATAAAGATATCATATAAAAATGACTTAATCTTCAATTATACGATAATATAGTTTAATAATTAGGTTAGGTAAGATCTTTATTTGTAAGAAGTAATGGTATGATCATTTAAGATAATTTTTGCTAATAGTATGTTAAATTATAATTCACATAATAATTAACTTGGGGTTCAATCAAGTGGATGTTAGATTTAAAATCTGAATATAAAACAAATGTGGATGAAATTTATTCATAATAATACATATTAGTATTTTCGCCCAGTTTTTACTTTTGCTATTAACGTCGCTCGTCGCCGTCGGTTGTCGAAAAAAAAATGGAGAAGTGGACATGTAATTGAGGAAATGGCGATGTCAACAGTATTGAAAATTTTTAAAGTCAGTTCTTTGGAAATTAAATGTTTGCCTACCCTGTTTAAACGGCTTTGTACGTCACCGTAGTGTGCTTACCATTGTTTTGTAATTTTGCACATAATTGTGATATAAAGTGATATACAGAGTGTTCCATTTAAAGGACGTTGAGAACTAATCGACTGTTTCCATATACAGGGTGATTCACGGTGGATGGTACGTTAGAAGTATATGACGAACCAGTTAACGAATCGTTTTGAAAATTTGGTTGTTTATATAAACGGACATGTTCTATTTATCTAAAATATTTTTAATGATGCAGTGTTGCCACGTCTACCTAAAATTAGTAGCAACTTCGTTATTTTAAATGGAACACCCTGTATTTTATTAAATTTTTGAACCCTCTATTACTTTCTTAACAACTTTATTTAATGTTATTCTAGACTTATCTCTTACCGTTTCTAAGATAATAATTAAATTGCATTTTTTTGACGAAAAACGTTAACTTAAAAAAATTTTGATATTTTTGAACTCTGAAATATTAGAGCCCCGAAAATTGGTGGATGGGTAAATATTACCAGGGGGCTTTTAACCCTATGCCGAAATCTTAGTTGCGATATACAGGGTGGTTTAAAAATACATTTAATTTGGGGACTTCAATAGGTGACCATAAGTATATTTTTTTAAATGTAATACCCTATATATTATCACTGATTTAGAAAGCTACTTAAATTGGCTCTTTATTTTTGTATAACATATCTATAGCTAACTAGTCAAGTTTTTGACTTATAAGCCATTATTTGTAAAATTTGGTCAAAAATTTAATTTCCTTTTGATTTTTAGTAAGTGTGCCATGACAAACTCTTGTTTGACATAAAAATTATGTCACTCTCATTATTGTTGTGGTATTTTATTAAATATTGTCGACTGAGATACTGAATGATTACAAAGCATGGAAGAAATCTATTCGAACGCAGTACTTATGAAGTTATTTATTTTATTTGGACAGTGTGATCAAATTATCGCTAGAACATGTATAAAGTTTAATGAAATGTACCCAAATCTACCGCCAATAAACTTAAGGAAATTCTTACGGATCCAGAAAAATTTTACTGAGTTTGGTTCAACTTTAAAAGCCCCAAGAAACTTGCCTCGACCCGTAACTTCTGACGAAGACAACCAAATTAATTTTCATGCATTTCCTCAGTCGTCAATACGTTGTGCTGAAAATGATTTAGGTCTAACATATTCATCAGTCCAGAGGATTTTAGAACAGCATAACATGCATGAATTTAAATTTACTAAAGTTCAAGCCATGAAGCCTCAAGATCCACAACAGAGAGTTGAATTTTGTGAGATGTTATTAGTGCGCACCCAAGAAGATCCAAACTTTTTAAGTAAAATAATTTGAACCGATGAATCTAAATTTTCAAGGGAAGGGGTTTTCAATAGAAGAAATAATCATTTTTGGTCAAGAGATAACCCTCATGTCACCAAGGAAGCTGGATTTCAAGAAAAATTTAGTTTTAATGTTTTCTGCATGTTAATGGACAATCAATTAAACTATTTTATATACGACGAGTCATTAACATCGAGAAGCTACTTAAATATTTTAAAAACAGTTGTCGAAAACTTTGTTGATAATCTGCCCCTTGAAGATTATCGAAGCTGTTGGTATCAACTCGATGGAGCTCCTGCAAATTGTACAAGAGAAGTTACAGTGGAACTCGATAGACTTTTTGATGATCGTTGGATAAGACGTTTGGGGCTTTGGAATTGGCCTCCAAGATCACCCGATCTCAATCCATTGGATTTTTACTTGTGGGGCATGTTTAAGGAAAAAATTTACAAGTCACCAGTACATTCAAAAGAAGAATTGCTACGTCGAGTTACCCAAGCATTTAGAGAACAAAATCCAAATGAGATTAGATCTTCCACGACTAATGCGGTAAATACCCGCATCTTAAAGTGTTTGGATGTAAACGGACAGCGTTTTGAACAATTGTTAAAATGATCGATTTAATTTTTTTTTATTACAATCCTGAAATAGTATACATTTCCTTAAGTTCATTGGCGGTAGATTTGGGTACATTTCATTAAACTTTATACATGTTCTAGCGATAATTATATCACACTGTCCAAATAAAATAAATAAATTCATAAGTACTGCGTTTAAATAGTTTTCTTCAGTAATTTTTAACTGAATTTTTAAAGAAAGTGCCATAATTTTTTTGTCAAACAAGAGTTTGTCATGGCATACTTACTAAAAATCAAATTTTTGAGCAAATTTTATAAATAATGGCTTATAAGTCAAAAACTTGACTAGTTAGCTATAGATATGTTATACAAAAATAAAGAGCCAATTTAAGTAGCTTTCTAAATCAGTGATAATATACAGGGTGTTACATTAAAAAAAATATACTTATGGTCATCTATTGAAGTCCCCAAATTAACTGTATTTTTAAACCACCCTGTATATCGCAACTAAGATTTCGGCATAGGGTTAAAAGCCCCCTGGTAATATTTACCCATCCACCAATTTTCGGGGCTCTAATATTTCAGAGTTCAAAAATATCAAAATTTTTTTAAGTTAACGTTTTTCGTCAAAAAAATGCAATTTAATTATTATCTTAAAAACGGTAAGAGATAAGTATAGAATAACATTAAATAAAGTTGTTAAGAAAGTAATAGAGGGTTCAAAAATTTAATAAAATACAGGGTGTTCCATTTAAAATAACGAAGTTGCTACTAATTTTAGGTAGACGTGGCAACACTGCATCATTAAAAATATTTTAGATAAATAGAACATGTTCGTTTATATAAACAACCAAATTTTCAAAACGATTCGTTAACTGGTTCGTCATATACTTCTAACGTACCATCCACCGTGAATCACCCTGTATAAAAGCGACCCTGAATCCTGTATAATAAATGCGGTGGTTGTTGTTTATTAAAATTGTAAACCCAATAAATATTCACTATTTCAACAAAATTGTTCATTGCCCTAATCAACTTATTTATTGGACAAATTTTAATTTTCTGTACATATTATTAATGTATTGATATAATCCACATTATTCGTTGTGTGTATTTTCAAAAGCGCCGATAAAAGCAGGAGGAGTTTAAAAGAAACAATTTTTCAATATTTAAAAAACCATTTTTTAAAATAATGCGTCCATTAATCTAATTTAGATTTGGTCAGGCATGTATACTTATACAATGTTTATTTCAATCACAATATGCAAATTGTAGATGCCATCAATAGATTATGAAAACTTAATGGCCTTGTTATCGTTTTTCTTCTTACTAAATACCAAAATAATGTTAATTCTAAAGGACATAGGGTAAATCGGGGTACCGTCCTCGCTTTTCTGGCCTAGCGTTCAAAGCGTAAAATGTGCCAACATACAGCATGTCATATTTTGTAAGAAAGCATTTACTAGTTGTCAAATTTTCGTGAGATAATAATTTTTACCTTAATTGCTCATACTCAAATCAATCAAATCAGCCCACACTTGTCCACTGCTGGACATAGGCCTCCCGTAATTTCTTCTACATTTTTCTATTTTGTGCTGTTTGTATTCAATTTGTTTAGATACGTTTTAAGTCGTCAGACCATCTTGTTGGTGGCCGACTCCTATTTCTGTATGCCTCCTGCCTGGGCCTCCACTCCATGATGCGCTTGGTCCATCTATTGTCCTAACTAACCTTGTCCTCAGCGGATGCGTATACATAGATGGCATTCAGATTGAGGAAACTACCTCGTACAAGTATCTTGGTCATGCAATTTGTATAAATAGAGACAATCAAATACATGAACTACTTAGACGAATAGGATTGACATTACACGCTAAACAATATCCTGCTGCGTATTGAATTTCAACTAAAACTAATTATTTTAATAAATTAAAACCAAAAAATAAATAAAATATAAATGCGTGTACCTACGGAACATATACCAATATGTTTAAAAATAAACGTTTTCAATCAATGTTTTCTCCCTGTCCTAACCTATGGTACTGAAACCTCAACACTAACCCAAAAAGCTGCACAGAAAATTAGAGTGGCACAGCGCGCAATGGAAAGGTCAATGTTGTGATTAACTCGCAGAGACCATATCACAAACATCGAACTACGTAGAAGAACTGGCTCATTGACGGAATAGCGAAAAATTACAAACATGAAATGGAATTGGGCGGGACATGTTGTGAGAATAGAATATCCCTTATATTTTTACTGCAATGAATTAGGCGTCTTAAGTTTAGTAAATTCTAAAATTTGTATCTCTACTATTTGCTAAGATATGATAACACAGTATTTTCAAAAAAATTAACTTACATTACATTGTTACCTACTTTATTATTTTAGAATGAGCATTAAACTTATATACCGGAAAGGCCCAGAAATATGAAGCATCGCCTACTGTACATAAGGTATTTATATTTTCGGGCGTTTCCGACAAATTTACTGCTCATTCTAAAATAATAAAATAATTTAACTAATATTTTTTGAAAATGCTGTGTTGTCATATCTCAACAACTAGAAGAGATAAAATTTGGGAACTTACTAAGCTTGAGACACACATTCACATTCCATTTAAGATAGCAAAACGACTACGGGTAGCGCAAGACTGGAAAATTTGGCAACAGTTCCGATATTATTTTTCAATTCCACGTGCTCAGAAACCCCCAAATACCGAATTCTGTAAATGCAGCTTTAGTGAATTTGAAGATATTTAAGCGTTCCGGTACTACAAATTGTATTCTTAAAATGGTTACTGTTTTAAAAAATGTAAAAAAAATATTTTTTGAACCACCTGACAGTCCCTTATACTATAAGAATTGTCGTATTAGTTAGATATCAAAGTACATATCAGATTGCATAGTACTAATAAGTAGAAAGAACTTTACTATTGGCATGATAACATCACCTGCAGACCGAAAGTCTTAAAAAGATATAATATCAACCCTCTTGCAGTGTATATAACCTTTAGCGCCATCTCTTGGCCAACTGGGATCGGATGTTTGTTGCTAAGGGCATTGAAACATACCCTCTTTAGTTAATTTAATGAAATGCACGGTTATACAATACTAACTAAGTAGGTTTGTTAAAGTAAATTTAAAATATAGTTACTTCCATAATATTGTTATATTATAATTAACCATATTGTATTGTTAAAATATGACGACATAAATGTGCCAAGATAACAATGTTATTTTCTGAAATTTGATGGATATAACAATAAAAATTTTATGTATAACTATATTTTGCTTTACATTATTTTATTGTTAACGAATAATATTACAATTTTTTCGGTGTAAATTATAAAGATCGGATTTCGGCTGTTGGGACAACTTTTATTGATTAAATCAATAGCAACGTTCCTGTGTAGCCCATCAGGGCTAAAGTACCAAGAAACAAATTTTGTAAAACTATAAATTTGAATATAAAAAATATATTAAGAAAAATTATTAAATAATCACACCAAGGATAACTAAAGTAAGCAAGAAAAAAATAATAAATAACCCCGCTATTTTAAGTAAAGTAAAAGAAAAGCATGACGGATTAGAAGTAAAATAAAACAAGTTCTTCACTCACTACATCTAACTCTTTGCCTCGATATCCCCTACTGACTGCTGGGCCGAAAACGGCCGTTGTTATTCAGATATGTAATTTAAGAAGACTGTTATTAACCAAAGGGGAAGATCAGATGTTTTTCTTTTTTTAATAAAAGGCAGAAAGCTGGAGGCATTTTCGTAGTATATCACCTGTCCTATTGTTCGTGGGTTCGATGGGACACCTGCTCTCGAAATATAGGAATAAAAACGGAACCGGAAATGTTATTCAGTCAAATCAGTTATTTATGCAAATTATGAGAAGTAAAATAAATGGGTTACGTTACGAATGATCTATATTCCGTCCAACCACCCACGGGCCCGGTTTAAAAATAACCCTATAAATTACTGAAGAGGGCGTTTCTAATAACGTTTGCTGTTTTAAATTTAAATTAGAACTCCTTTAGTTAATACCTACGTACAAATTAAAGTGTAATGAGTAGTTTTAATAAATCTTTAGTATATTGGAAATTTCATTTAAGAAAAATTGAAAAACCCTAAGATTTCTGTTAGAATAACTGCATCGTAAATTAATTGAATAGAAATATGGTTTAGGGGAAAGGAGGGCAAGATGACGACAGTAAGCAAATATTTTTATTTTCTTCGTCATATTTCGCCCTAAAACTTTGTTTCGTATTTTAGAGCATTCAGGATAATTTTAGTTCCCAACAGTTTGCTTCTTATCATGCTATCTTCACTGTAATTTTTTTTTCGTAAGTTTAAAATTTTATGACAAATTCGTCATCTTGTCCTTATAGATGGGTAAGATGACGAAAGCATGAGGGTAAGATGACGAGGACTATTTAATAAAAGAAAACCAGTAAGTAATTAGAAAGATATTAATTGATAATTATTGTCACAAAAGTCGCAAATATATGCTTTGCGCTTTGCTTCTGTGGATGTCAGTCCTGAGCATGCTGCATGAACCCATTTACGACAGAGGGAATAGGCGTACCAAATTTCATTTTTTCCAGAATCCTTACAAATTAAACAAATTTCTTCTTGTTCCTCCACATTATCGTCATCTTCCATGTAATTTACTGATATGGAGGAGTCAGAGGATTCCCCATCATCACGATCGTCAAACCTCACTCTTTTGACATGTTTGCCTTTTTTGATCTGTTTTTTTTTTCATTTCAACTTTCTTTCTTTTATTCTCTTCTATTCTTCTTCGATTAATTTCTTTTTTCTCCTCATTAGTTTTTCTTTCATTCTCTTTTTCTTCTAATGCTCTTTTACAGAGGTACTTGTCATATGCAGAGTAGGTAGCTTCTTCCTCTGTCTCTTTTCTTTATAAGCAGCAATAGACAAGTGAGGTAGACAATTCAATGATTTTGCATTAGACGGCCCTGGTAGTGAAATATCTAAGACATTAGAGGAAGTATTTTAAGATATTCCTCCTACCGAAGTGACCATATTTGCTGAAAGAGCATTAGTGACATCTGGTAGTCCCGGTTCATTATAGTCTAAGTTTTCGTCGACATTCTTGAAAGGCTCTGTGGTCATTGAGGGTTCAAAGTCAGAATCATTAAATATTTGAGATTTAAGTGAGACTAATCCAGTTGCTCTGAAAGATTGTACGGCATTCTTTATTGTGGCTACTTTATCGTAAGCCACATTAAACAATGCCGCCACATCCTTCGATCGGGTAAGATGACGAATTCGCCATCTTGCCCCCTTAGCGAATTCGTCATCTTAGCCGACCAGGAAATTTTGAATCGAGTTTTGTATCAAAAAACAAATACATATTATTTCACGAAAACTTAAAGGCTATAGACAAACAATACCATAACATTAAAAAAAATACGTATCAATTGAAAATACGATTCAACACAAACGCTATAAAGCTTATTTCGTCTTGCACTAATATTATAATGACATAACCATTAAACACAAATGGCGAAATATCGTCAACAGAGTAAGTCAGATTTTGATGTTAATACATAGGCAACTTACGAAGCACACCTGCTACACTCGGCAATCAACCAAGTGGCGCTATCTAATTACAATAATCGGAATTTTCCAATTCGTCATCTTATCCCACTTTCCCCTATGCTTAGTCTATAGAGGAATCTTAAATTGTAACTATAAAAAGAGTAAAAACGTGTTAGTTATTAGAATATGAAATCTAAAAATGTTTCTTTATGACAAAACATTTTGGTAATTATCTTTAATAGCTACACACAAGGTTGGTTGTCATTTGTTTTTGGACTGTCTCATGTAAAAGTATTTTATTGTATTCGGCTTCGCATTTGGTTATTTTTGATTTAAAATAGCTTAAAATTAGGGGAATATAAAATATTGCCCCCTTTACTCGTTTTTTCGTTAAAATTGAATCCTAAAAAATGGAATCCGAGGTAAAAACTAAGCGTTTCCGACAAAAACGGTATCTATAGTATGAGTCGAAAATAATAGTCAGTGATTCATGGCTTTCTTATAGAGTGTAGTGGGTTGCACGAAGTTAGGGGAGACAATTCCAGTATTTTTTTGAAATTTTAATAGAGCAGAATATTTATTTTTGTGAAATTTTTTTCCTGACTTCATATAAACCGTTGCTCTCGATATGAAAGCGATGAGTCACTGACTATTATTTCCGACTCATACTATAGATTCATTCGTAATCTACGCCCTAAAATACAACGTTCCTAAAAAAAATCATCAATTTTGGCAACAGATAATTACCAACATTTTAATTACATAAAATGAAAAGAATTTATACTTTGTTATTTCGTATTAAATTATAAAAAAATCTTATTGTGGCCATTTTGTAGCATGAATTTAATACCAAAATGTATTTCAATATACCGTTTTTCTTTAAATAAGTTTAATGAGTATGAAAATCTTCTAAATCACCTCACACATACATGATAGAATTGAGTATTTTTTTATTTCAAAAATTTAATATCAATATTATTAACATTATATATAGATTTTTTTTAGTTGAAACCGATTTAAAAAATAAATAATTACTAAAAAAGAATAAAACTAAAAAAAAATATTTAAATAAAAAAAGTAAACTGACCGAAGCGGGATTCGAAACCACGACCATTAGTTCCAAAGTAAAAAACCGTACCACCCCGCCAGGTTATACTTTCAACAAATTGGTTTAACTGCCTTGTATAACTCTAAACGTTAAATGTGACAAAAAATAAAAATAAATTGAAACTGTTTATAATTACCTTATTCTTATCAGCAATGGCATCAGCGAAGTACCTACTAGGCGAACAATAATTATAATCCATCATTGTTAGTTAAAGTCTACAACAAAATATCGTACGTTTATGGAGCAAAACATTTTGGGTCAAATTCATTTTACTTGCCGCCAATTTAATAATAACTCCAACAATCAAATACTAAATAAAACGTTCAATTTAACTTTCAAAATTACAAAGTCTCACACCAAAACCGATCTAAACATCGTTTAAAATTACGTTAAATAAAACATCATAAACTGATGCCAGCCTGAATACGTCTCTGTCAAAATCTGGTTAAATTTTGTAGGTCTTGATCAGCTGGCCGATATCATTCATGTCTTTGGATGTCAATAATTGTCGAAAAACGAGTTCTCTGGTTATTTTTTCTATACCTAAGTTAGACACACGCTACTAAAAATAAATCATATAATAATGTAAAATGCGGTATGTATAGCATTTAATTTATTTAAAATATGTTTTTTGCGCATCAAGTATTTTTCCATCAGCTTGTTTAGTAGAAAACACTATATTACATTCACAAAATTTACAATAAATCCGGGTGCCTGTATATTTTAAACTGGGAAATCGGCTAAGTCATGTATTTATTAACTACTATTACAAAAATATTTATGTTACGTGACATTGTAAAATTTTATTTACTCAACGCTTGTTCGCATTTTCAATGGCATCTGTATAGTACAAACGAACGTAGGTGACCGCTTGCCATTTTTAAGGCACTGAGGTGAAACTAACGGAATCTCTGCTGACCAAAACTTCTGATAATGAACTTGCCCAAACTGAAAATGAGTTTTTTAATTTATCGACAAGACGTATTAGCGGTAATAGTGACGAAAACACTTGGCACCTCTTATTTAACCAGTTACATATTAAAATATATTATAAATTAAAGTAATTATTTTTAAGTACGAATAATAATTCGATTTTGAGTAATACAAAAATTTTACTTATGAGTTTACAAGAACTTCTATTTTTGCGACTGACACTTTATTATTTTATCAAAAAAAAATAATAAAATTGAAAATTTATTTTAAAATTTCAATTATATATCTATAGGTTCAAATTATGTCATCCGCCATGCAGAATATAAAAATAGAAATATTGCGGCTTTTCATGTTCATTTCTTATTTTCCATTAAAATTACAAACTATGCCCCAATTTTATCCTAAAAATCACCATTGACGCCGCGCCACTTAATTCTCGTGAAATTCCTTTTTATAATATTTAGTATACCGGATGTTGCATCGTCGAGCGGGACATTGGAAATCCCATGTAATTTTAAATGGGGTCAATTATTGGCGTCCCTAATTATTTTAGAAAAAAATTCTATTTAGGTTTATTAAAGAGCACTAAAACCCACATTCAAAAGAATAACTTTAGATATTTTTGATGAGTCCGTTTATGGGTTATCGCCAATTTCTTTTTAACTATTTCTCCTTTTTATGGCCCCGTATTTGGGGACACCAGTCAAGGTAAAAGAGGATTGTCAAATAAAGTTGTCATTTTGAAATGTGCGCTTTATTGTTATAAGAACTCGTACATCGAAAATATTAAAGGTGTATTTATGAGTACAAATTAATCTGAATAAAACTAAAATAAAGTATCCAATTAAGTTAATATGACATTTTACATGTTTCAATATTTTACTAATTAATAGGTAGGTACTATTAAATTGTTAGAACTTTAGGATTTAAGATGTTCAATTATTCCTCCATTGACTGCTAGACAATAACCGAGGCAATCATAAAATTCTCTTCTTACATTCGCTAGTTGATAAACTGAAATTCTATTGCATTCGGCAGAAATAGCATTTTTTAACTCGTCTAGATTTGGGTATTTTTTATCTTTGTATATCCTGTTTTTTAAATGGCCCCAGAGAAAGAAATCATTTGGCGATAAATCAGGAGACCTGGCTGGCCAATTTACTGTATGATTTAAGCCAATAACATTTCCTTTAAAAGCACGGTTTAAATATTCCCGGACAGCCAGGGTACTATGTGCCGGGCATCCATCCATTTGGTACCAAACTTCCTGATTTTCCCTGGCGGCATCATGTAAAGTAGGTAAAATATGATCTTCAAGTAGTTCCAAAAAATATTCTGCATTTAAATTTCGTGTAAGAAATAATGGCCCGATAATATTTTCTCCGAAAATCCCAGCCCAAACATTAACTTTTTGTGGATATTGCGTCCTTGTTTCGACAAACCTGTGTTGGTTTTCTTTGCTCCAATATTGATAATTTTGAACATTGGGTTCATTGTTTAAGGTAAATGTGCATTTGTCAGTGAAACAAATGTTTTTTAAAAATTCCCTATCCATGTTTGCTCTTTCAATCATACCAAAACAAAACTCCTGTCGTCGTATTTCGTCCCTATCTCTTAGCTCTTGGTGCTTTTCATATTTGTATGAATAATATTTATGTCGTTTCAAAGCTCGTAACGCTGTGGTGTGATCTAATCCTATGTCATTCTCAAGTTTCCTTGTGCTGATCTTGCCATTCTTGCATCTCTTCTTTGTTCCTGCCTTTGCAAGTCCCTATCATTTCTTGCATCTCTTCTTTGTTCCTGCCTTTCTTCACATCTGCAGTTATTTATTACAGTGCCTTTTGTCTCAAATTTCTTGATAGTCCTTTCGACTGTAGATTTTGCAGGTATCGGTCTATTCGGTTACAGAGCAGCAAACATGTCTGACACATTTTGATAACTATTTCCTTGATAATACCATTTAATCATCAATATTTTTTTTTAGAAGTGTAATTTATGGCTAATATTTTCGATGTACGAGTTTTTATAACAATAAAGCACACATTTCAAAATGACAACTTTATTTGACAGTCATCTTTTACCTTGACTGGTGCCCGCAAATACGGGGCCATAAAAAGGAGAAATAGTTAAAAAGAAATCGGCGATAACCCGTAAACGGGCTCATCAAAAATATCTAAAGTTATTCTTTTGAATGTGGGTTTTAGTGCTCTTTAATAAACCTAAATAGAATTTTTCTCTAAAATAATTAAGGAAGCCAATAATTGACCCCATTTAAAATTACATGGGATTTCCTATGTCCCGGTCAACGATGCAACACCCGGTATAATAAAACATTTTGTCATCGCCAGACACAATCTCTATAGGCAAAATTGAAGCTTCTTTGTACCTGAATAAATTCATGCTGGTTTTTTCAATCGTTTTTCCAGCAAACACACAGCAATCGTGTCACAACAAATTTTAGAAGCGAAAGCTAAAACAAACTTTTTTATGGCAGTATGAAGGGTTACCGGAACTGGTCGATTATAAAACAATAAAAGTCATTTTTATCTCTACCTTGTGGGCCAACATCAACTCCGCCAGGGCGTTTGTCTTGGTACACATCCTGGTCAGCAGGGATCAGCACAACCTTATAACAATACTGTATTTGTGTATCTGTGTGTTGTACCCTATATACTTATAATGTTATTATAACTTAATATGTATTTACTGTAGAAAAAAATGGCAATAACAAAATTATGTAATGATAAAAGATGTTTTTAAAGTGAAAGTATTTAGAATACAGCTATATACAAACCTACGGGAATTCGCTGCGGACGGGCGGAAATATTCTCGTCTTGCCAATTGTTTACATGACGACCAATCTGACACTTCCGCGCTAGTCGCGAAATTCTATTTGAAGCTTTATGAAGAAATATTAATTTAAACATAACCTAATAAATTATAAGTTTCTTTTTGTCCAGTAAGTAAAAAAAAATCAGTCGTTATCCATCTATATATTAAACTTATTTTAAAAGCTTAGGTATAGTAATAATTTTCTAATTTTTTAAATTTTGGCTGGTATGTGCGTTTTCATTAACAAAATATAGGGGCAGTCAAATGTTCCGCTTATTGTTTATATTCTTTTTTTCCTTAGTTTCTTTTTTGTTAAAAGTTGTTAAATTTTCTAACCTCAAAACACAGTTACTATATTAATCAATCAAGATATATCTTTATTCATGGTATTATAAAGTATCATATTATGTCAATTTAGCCCACGACTAGTATATTATATAATATAATTACATAAACACTTTTTTATTAAGTACGCTAGTAATTTGCTAGGACACGCGGCCGAGCAACGCTCCAACGGGGCTGGTATTGACCCTTGGGTAAGTTAAACTTGACTTTGAATTGATATGTTTGGCTAGTTCCAGTAACCCATACATTGCCATGAAAATTTTTTTATTTTAGCTAATGCTTCGAGAATTTGTTGGTTCACGATCGTCACTTTATAATATTTTGTTATTACGTGTTTGCTGGAAAAACGTTTTGAAAAAACCAGCATGAATTTTCTCAGGTACAAAGTAGCAGGAAATGTTATTTGTAGAAGATTATAGAAGTGTTTTCTATAAATTTAAAGATTTTTGTTGCCTACTTTTATGGGAGGGGTTTAGGAGTGAGCCGGCCTGGTACATGTGTTTTCAGAAATGAAAATTGAAAAAATTTGATTTTATCTATCTTGCCGGAAAACGGAAAGCCTGTAATAAATTAGATTATGTGTTATGTTATTAGTGTTTCTTGTATGTGTTAGGTTTTGTGTGGATGGTGCATTTTGTATTTGTGTGTCATAAAATGTCATATACGTACTGAACTATGTAGGGTGAGTTTGTATGTTAATATAATTGTCTTAGTGGAGTCCATCTAAGTACTCTAAGTATTTGTCTGAGTACTATGTTTTGTAATTTTTGTAGTCGGTTAAATTTTTTATTGGACATGCTGCACCACACCGGTTGTCTGTTTGTTATATGACGATAAAGAAGATCTATAGTTTAAGTTTGTATAATTGTTTAGTTGCTTTGTAGAATTTTTGTGTTAGGTAAGTTGTGTTATGTATGCATTTTAGTTTTTTGTTTAACATGACGCCTAGATATTAATTTTTCTCCAGGTTCTATGGGGGTGTTATTTATCATTAGGTATTAGTTTAAATGTGTGTTGTATGTTTTGCGTGCTATGTTAAGGCATCCACAGGTACTACAATAATCCTAAAAGAACCTTAAACCATTATTTAAAAATTGTATAACTAAATAACAAATTAGTATATTTTACCTACATTATTAAAACTAAACATCTAGGGATTATTTTATAATCATTAAATGCTTGGGCAAAGGTTAACTTTGGGCACGCTGGGTAGAAAATCGTTATTTTAATTTTCAACTCTAATTAAAAAAAAATATAAAACTATTTTTAGAATTCAATATTAGATTGCCTCCCAGACGAAATTTGTAAATATACCACAGAAGCGACCTATGCTGTACAAGATAAATTTTTTTATCTAATTAACCTGATATAACCGGCCTATTCGAGCAATCTAACAAAACGACTAATAGAGAAGCTCTTAAATAAATTATGCATGGCATCACCAACATCATCTGTTTTCTAAGTTCCTGGTTCTGCACCATACCACCTGTCCAGGCTTAATTACCGCTTTGACACCTAAAGACACAAAGTTCCTCTTTTAAATTAATAATGTTCATCCGCTAGTCAGGTAGCCCCCAAGGATGACCATAATGTGAAGGATCCACCATTCATCTTGTCAAACATAGACGGCTCGTGCCCATTTCAAAAAATATACCTGCTGTTTGACCCAAGTGAACCATCAATTAATAAGGATTTTCAGGCACTAAATAAATATTTTGATAACGAAATGCTGCGTTGTATCAAGTACTAGCTAACCGGACAACTTTGATTATAACTTCATTTATTTTATATTAGTAACTTGTTACAGTGTACAGGGTGATTTTTAAGTTGATATTTTTTTTTTAGCTGCGTATAAAATGCATTAAAATAAACAACATTTTCAAATACCTTTTTTAAAAAACTCAAAAATAAAGTAGGTACTTACATTCATTTATTACACTACGAATCAAATACGGTTCTGCCTAACTTGCCCGTTGCATAACATTAAGAAAACTTCTGGGTGTTGGATAGGCCCGCAAGGGAAAGCGTTCTGCGTAGGTATAATCTCGAAGCACTTTGCCACACTTACACTAAATTACCACCTTATCTATTAATTCATTGTTTTCAAATTTTACCATTTTCACGTATCAATAATTTAATATTCACTAACACACTGCACCGGATTGTTCAACACTACCCGTATGACTAATACAAATAAGAGATAAGAAAAACAACAGAAACTACAGCGGGGTATGTTGCTGCGCATTTAGCCATCTGCTTACTTCTTTTTTCAGCACTGGCATCATCTCCATGTTGCCTAGTTCCCATTTTCAAGTCCAATATGCACGGGTGAACAAAATGTGAGGTTATGTTCTCTAACATTAGGAAGTATTGCTTATTTGAGTTGTCTGATTGCGAGATACTTTTTATCACGTCTTTTGGGTTCCCTGTATGGTGTATCCTCATTCTAAACATTAAAAGAAAAATGGTATATGTAATATCAGCAGTAACGAAACTGTATTTTTTAATATAGTTTTGTAGACCATTTGTATAATAAAATAATAATTCAATTATATCATCAAATAGCAACGTTTCTACTCTCAATAATAACTTCGTAAAGGGTAGGATATACGTCTAAGCTAATCAGTGGCGGCTCTTCAAGTGAAGTAGGTGAAGGGGCTCTTCACCAAAAAAAAAATAAAACCAGGAGGAAAGTTTTTCGACAATATTAAATATTAATGTACAGCTACAGCTACCAGTTTAGCCCTTAAAAATAATTATGTTGGAATTAATTTAATCCGAATGTAGCTACACATAATAGGGCCACGGTCACCTTCGATGGACAATAATTATAAACACTCGTGCATTTTGGCGCGCCCCAGCGGCCGTGTCCGTTAGTTTAAAGCAAGTGAAGACCCAACGCCCAACATGGCTATGATATTTACCGTTGCTATGGTTACTTAACGTCAGTCACGCAAACAGCATGTAACAATTTGCATTATGATGAAGGGCAATTTAAAAATGGATCAGTCGTATGCACAGTTGTTTTAGCATTGGTTCGCCTAACCTTAAGAAATTAATTTTAATAAGGCTCGCGAAACTTACGGTTATAGATATCGTTTTTACGTGATTTACTGTGTGATTAAAAAAATTTGTTTTTATTTTTTAGTTAATTCAGTAGTGTACGTACCTACTTAGTTGTGTGTTTTAAAAATGAACCCAATTAATGACATAGTTTGTAATTTGTTGAAAACTCCATTCAGTCATTGGACAGATGAGGATAAGAGATACGTTTTGTTACACGGGTTTTTAGTCAATGTTTGTTTAAGTACCCTAACTATACCTAGCTCTTCACCATTTTTTAAGACCACGAGCCGCCACTCAAGCTAATAGCGGTAAGTTGTACGATTGGGAGTCGACTAACCGGTCTAACACACATAACATGTTTCTTCTTATGGCGTTATTTATGAATGTGACACGTAACAAGTTTTACATTTTCATTTCCTACAGTAAAGTTAGTGAGCTGAGATTTTGAGTCCGACGTTTCGTCCTATCATTAGGTTGGTTGTTGGTGGTTTTTTTTTCGCAATTTGGTCAACCTCGGGTTTGTTCATTTAATTTAAAGGTATCCATTTAATTAAATAATGATCTATTACTTTCTCCGATTTAGATTTTTTTACTTCTCTATCTCGCCTATTTTTGAGTTCTTGTTATTCAACGGGCAAGTTAGGCAGAACCGTATTTGATTTGTAGTGTAATAAATGAATGTAAGTACTTTATTTTTTGTTTTTTTGAAAAAAGGTATTTGAAAAAGTTGTTTATTTTAATGCCTTCTATACACAGCTAAAAAAAGAAGTATCAACTTAGGAATCACCCTGTATAGTATATTTCACGTACTTTTTTAATGCTTTGGCGTTTCTCTTGTCAAGCGCGTTGGCCAACATGTGATTTAAAAATTCTTTAATTCCGAAAACGGCTTTTCCTCACGAAGATTGGCTAGATTCATGAGAGATGGATATATAACTTACCGTATATTTACATATACACGACAAAGATACACACTAAATCTGTTGCCTTTCAATCAGTTAAAAATCAACAACTTCTATTTTAGGAATTGTTGTAAAAACCCGTCAAGAGATTATACAGCATTGAAATCAAATGCCGTTAGTATGTGATCTTACTTTATCAATACAATTGTCTTCTACGTTCTTTCAATATCATAGAGCCGGCATTTATTCGTTGACGTGTTGAATAATAAGTACACTTGTATATTGTTGTATTTAGTATTTTTGGAGATAATTTTACTATTATTTTTTGCGTAGATTCTTTTTTTTATGAAAAAGCAAGTAATTATATTGTTTATTTGGTCATTAACTATTAGAGGAAAAATAGTCCGGCCCCATTCTTTTCTTTTAGGCCTCGTTTAAGGCTCAGTTTTTTGTGGATGATCCTTTCCATCTGATTATGTCTCTCCAGATTAGCGTTAGATATCATAGTATTACAACTCGCCGTAATATGTTCCATTGTTTCTCCGGCGATTGCATTTTCTGTACACATCTTCCACATTTCTTTTCAAGATGACATTTGTATAGTTTCGAGTTCGAATGACACGGTTTTGGTTAGAAACTATAAAACCTTCTATTTTTTTCTAACCAATTCAGTGGAATTTCTCTATCTATAAGTGGATTTTGCAGTGCAGTAGGGTATTTGCATTGTAGAGCTTTCTCTTTCTAAGTTACAAGCTGTTGACTTGGCTGCGCGGCGCGCGAATTATGTATAGAATAATCCATTTTGCTAGTAGTAGGCCAATAAAATAGAAAAAGAAGTAAATTGTAAAAATTTCCTAAATTTATTGATCAAAAAAGATGATAACAAACATGTATGCTTTTTCAATATTTCAGAAACTTTTTTGCACTGACACCGGAATTCACAACTCATCATGTCATTCCATACAGCATAAATTAGCGGCTTTCTACAGTATAATTGATACACGGACTAATAAGCATTTCATCAAAAACAACAGATTTCCAAAATGAATAAAACATACCCGTAAACAATGAGTTTTCCTCTAAAATTATAAATACGTTACATCGGGTTGCCCAAAGATTTTTAATAATAAAGAACGCTCCAGCAATTTAATGACACGTCGAATTCATTTTATAAATGTTTAAAATCTCCCATACCGCTCGAGCATGTTGGACGAGCTTGTTGGTAAAAGTAGTTGGAAGCTGGCTTGCCCAACATCAACATGCTGAAAAGTGTATGACAACGACGAATGTAGTTATCGATTAGAATGTTCTGTTCGCTGTGCGACTTTCCGATCCCTACCAACATCAACCGAGCGTCGAACATGTTGACATGTTATGGTGATCGCGAGCATGTAGTTGTTAGCCAGGTGATTTGTTTACCGCAATTTCTTTCAAAAAATTAAATTTATTGCATTTTGGAAGCCATTTTTTCGACCACATACCAGTGGCGGCTCGTCAGGTGAAGTAGGTGAAGGGGCTCTTCACCAAACAAAAAAAATTAAACCAGCAGGAAAGTTTTTCGACAATATCAAAATATTAATGTACCAATACAGCTACTATTTTAGCTCTTAAAGTATGTTCGAAATAATAATATTGCACCCGTGCATTTTGGCCCGCTTCAGCGACCGTGTCCGTTAGCTCAAAGCAAGTGAAGACCCAACGCCCAAATTTGATATTCACCGTTGCTATGGTTAACGCAAACAGCATGTAACAATTTGCATTATGATGAAGGGCAATTTAAAAATAGATCAGTCGTATGCATCATTGTTATAGTATTGGTTCGCCAAACCTTAAGGTATTTATTTTCTAGGCTTCGCGAAACTTACGGTTATAGATATCGTTTACGTGATTTACTGTGTGGTTAAAAAGTTTTGTTTTTATTTTTTAGTTAATTCAGTAGTGTACGTACCTACTTAGTTTTGTGTTTTAAAAATGAACCCAATTAATGATGTACTTAGTTTGTAATTTATTGGAAACTCCATGCAGTCGTTGGGCAGATGAGGATAAGAGAGAAGTTTTGTTACATGGGTTTTTAGTCAATGTTTGTTTAAGTACCCTCACTATACCTAGCTCTTCACCATTTTTTAAGACCGCGAGCCGCCACTGCCACATACGCCTCCGTTTTTTACTTTTATTTTTAAAGAGTCGTCCAACAAACAAACACCAACCACAATCAAAAAAGCTTCGAAATTAACTGAATTTTGAATGTTCAGTGCGTAAAATATCTGAAAAATACACAGGGTGTGGAACAACTGACAACTTTTCTTAATGGTTTACCCCATTTTACCAAATATTTTAGAATTTTCCGAAGATTTTTATAAAACCAGACCCATTTCATATAATTTATCTAAAGTCGATCTTTTTTAAAATAAAGAGCCTAGACTCACACCACCTTTCACCGAAATATTATTTATATAAAAAATTGAATTGTTTTGAATTTTGGCCACTAAATGCGGGGAGTTCCAAAAAAAAAATGGATAATTGATTAAAATTTGTCCCAACATACAAATCAGGCATTTATTTTTGTAATTAGTTACGTTTGAGGCCTAAAAATAAATTATTCTTTCTTTAAACTTTATTTTTATTACGTCCTGATTTTCAATAACACGCCTTCTTACAATTTTTAAAAAATACTTAAAATTTTATAGTTATCAGGACTAAATTAGATCCTGTAGCAACATCCCTTTATAGCAACCTCAATAATGTTACCTATATATTTTCATCTTTTTACAATTAAAACCGTTGGATATCTTTTCACCGGAAACTATCCTTCTAAATTAAAGATTATCCTTCAGTCCATTGTGTATTTTTTAAGAAAGTCTATTACGCATAAGGCATTATACCATTATTCTATAGTAAGCAGCTGGTTCCAACAGCTGGCAACCAGCGAAAGAAAGAAGAACGTGCTATTGACGGACAAAGATACAAATAAAACTGCTTCTTTCTCATCCCTTGTGGCATTCTGCATCGGTAAATTGAATATAATCATCTACTTATGGGTATGACTAATAATGGCTATGTTATTGTAGAACCAAGAATTTTTAGACCCATGAAATCAAGTTAAAAGCAGAAAAATAATAATAAAAATAAAACCTGGAAAGCACCTATTATTATGTATCTATATATATTTTTACTATACGAATGATGACGAGTACTAAATTAATAGAGTACCCGCAATGTAACAATGAATTTCAAAAAAACACCTCCTTAAGGAGATGTTCGCTACATGAGGTCTTGCTTTACCGTGCATTAGTAAAAAATGATTCTCAATGTACGGAGCCGAAAGTGACAACGTGCTCAGACAAAATGTCAACTTGCTCAGACAAGATGTCAACTTTTACTATGATTTATTATAGACTACTTTGTTAAACCCAATACGTACCTATCCAGTAAAATTGTGATTTATTGAAGAAAAACATGCTCTAGTATAAAACTTTTTTATTTTTTTTTGATATTAGGTACAGATATCAGAGAAATTAAAAAAAAACATAAAGCTTCAGTAGGATTTTATCATGCATCCGTTGTTGTTGCTAATGCTCCATACGGGGTGTCCCAAATTTTACGTAAAAAAACTATTCCCATTTTTGCACCCTGTTTAGGCTTATGCCTAAAGCTAAAATATAAAGAAAAAATTCAAATCAAAGTGCAATTACAAAATAAAAAGCTACAGTTAAAAAAAAATGATCGAAATTGATTTATCTGTTCGCGAGAAAATCAACTTTGAAATTGAGCATAACTTTTTTGGGCGTTATTTTTGCGGCTAAGTGTATATTAAATTCGATTTTTTTAAAACTTTTTATCTATGGCATAAGCTGTCCAAAAACTCGGTAGATTTTACGGATGGCACTGTATCATTAACCAGCTTGAACAGTTTGTCAAATTTATCATAGAAACAACAATTTTTATGCTAGTTTTATTTACATTTAGACTTAAACTTACTGAAATAACTTGTAATAAACTTTTTTTTTATTTTGTTTTAGGTAAGCAAAATACATTGGATAAATAGTGAAAATAAGATCGGTAAGTCTGTACAGGTAACTTATAATAATATAAAATATTCTGATAATCTAACTGATAAACTGTTTAAGACATGAATCTCAAACGGTGATACCATTTTTATTGCTAAACTGCAAACAATTCTGACGAACTTAAGTTAACATATTCGTTATTTTTGAAATAACGCAGAGGCAATTTTTGCCATCGGCAAACAAAATCCTATACTTATTTACCTATTTTCCAAAAAAAAAAAAAGAAAATTATTTTATTCTTTACAAAGAACGAAATATTAAAAAACCTTCCTTGCTGTATAACTATACCGGGTGTCTCGCTAAGGTCGGCCAGCGGCTGTATGTCGGAAAGTATTGGTCATACAATTTCGTGACATTTTTTATAAGTAAACCGGTATAAAGAAAATACTAAAGTTATATTTAAAGTTTTACGATTGCCGCTAGAGGGCGTAACTGCAGTGGCGGCTCGCGGTCTAAAAAAATGGTGAAGAGCTAGGTATAGTGCGGGTACTATTTTTAAATTGCCCTTCACCATAATGCAAATTGTTTCATCCTGTTTGCGTGACTGACGTCAAGTAACCATAGCAACGGTAAATATCAAAGCCGTGTCGGACGTTGGATCTTCACTTGATTTGAGCTAACGGACACGGTCGGCTGGGGCGCGCCAAAATGCACGAGTGTTTATGATTATTGTCCGTCGGAGTTAACCGTGGCCCTATTATGCGTAGCTACATTCGGATTAAATTAATATTATTAATTCGAACATAATTATTTTTAAAGGGCTAAAATAATAGCTGTATTGGTACATTAATATTTAATATTGTCGAAAAACTTTCCTCCTGGTTTTATTTTTTTTTGGTGAAGAGCTCCTTCACTTGACGAGCCGCCACTGCGTAACTGACGGGACAAAATACAAATTTCAAGTTATTTTAAAAATTGCCATATTAAGGTAGGTACTATTTTTCTATCGGGATTGGAAAGCCTATCCATTCTTGCCGCAGTTTAATCCTAAGTAATTTGTTTGTATCTCCAATAATAAGAATAAGGGTGGAGAAAGCTGGTAAATAAGTTTTTCACATCCTTTATTTAATTTTAATAAATTTGGGCCCGTTTGAAGATAATTTTACGCTTAATTAGAAAGTTATTTTGTTCCATTCGTAACATTTTTTTATTACAATTTCGAGGAAGTTAAAAATTAACTAATTTTATAAATTCGCATTAATTGTAGATATATTAGTTAATTTTGTAACACGTTCTTGTAAACGTATTAAAATTATACTGTAATTTTTAAATAATATTCAACTTCACAGTAAATATTACAGAAAAAAAAAACAATACAAAATGTTTAATTAAAAAAACACAACGCAATTATTGTCGTAGATGTATGAATTACTTGTAAAAATAAAAAAAACTTTAGGTCCGGATAATTTACCCAGATTTATTTTAAAGGCATGCAAAGAATTATTGGCTAAACCACTGTTATATATTTTCAACCTGTCAATAAAAACTAAAGTGTTTTCCGATAAACTTAAAGTGGCGAGTATCACACCTATTTTCAAGTGTGACTGTAAGACAGATGTAAAAAATTATCGGCCCGTTGCAATTCTATCAAACATTGCCATAGTGTTTGAAAATATAATAAGTAATAGAATAAATTTTCATGTAAGAGAAAAATTGTCCAAATATCAGTATGGTTTTCGTGAGGGTCGGTCAACAGTTGGTAATCTTGTAGATGCTTTGGCGGAAGGAGCTCAAGTTGATACTGTATACATAGACTTTGCTAAGGCGTTTGATAAAGTCGACCATAATCTGTTAATAGCTAAACTAAAAAGATTTTCTTTATCGTCAAACTGGTGTTTATTTATAAATTCGTACTTGACGGATAGAACTAACTATGTATCAATTAAAGGTTACACTTCACCTAACTTTCGCTCGACATCTGGTATTCCCCAGGGATCCAATTTGGGACCCCTTTTGTTTTTGCTATTCATTAATGATGCTGTAAGGAATTCGCAGGTTCTTCTGTTTGCAGATGATATAAAACTCTTTAGAAAAGTCGAGGGTATCATTGGTTGTAGTGCATTGCAGAGAGATTTAGACGCGCTATATGACTGGTCCATAATAAATAGCTTGCCTTTTAACATAAATAAGTGCAAACATATGAAGTTTTCCTATTCTAAGAAAACTACTAACTTTGCCTACTTAATCAATGGCAATAAGATCGACTCAGTATCTGAAAAGAAAGATTTGTGAGTTTTGTTTGATGACAAATTGTCTTTTAATTTACACATTGAATCAGTAGTAAAGTTATCCTATAAAAACCTTGGCTTTGTCTTACGAAATTCTAAATCTTTTACTTCTACAAAAACTCTAAAAATTTTTTTAATAGTTTAGTAAGAACAAAACTTGAATACGCCAGTGTTATCTGGTCTCCTTTTTATGTCAAATACATTCAAATGATTGAAAAAGTCCAAAAAAAGTTTATCCGCATCTCAGACTTTTTATTAAGAAAAGTTCATGACAATAGCTATCCTACTAACCTAAAGCGCTACAACTTAATGACATTGCATAATAGAAGAACCTTCAATAGTACCGTTTATATTTATAAGATATTTAATACCTTAGCAGTAGACAATACAACATTACATAAGGTGAGCATTTGTATACCTAATAGAACTAGACAAGTAGGCTATAGAACTTTTAATTTTAAATCAATTAGAACTAATTATCAAAAAAAAATCTCCCGTTAGCTATATGATTATTAATTACAACCAAAATCAAAAATACTGTGATATATTTGGCGATTCTAAGATTACGTTTGCAAACAAACTCAAAAAAAGAATTTTAAATATAACAGATTTTGTAGATTTCTAAATTTTGTTGTAACATTAACTTTGTGTATAATAGGCGTGTAAGTTATGCTATTGTATATATTTAGTTTTAGATAAAACTGCTCTTGTTTCACTCATGAGTAGAATAATTATTCTTTTAGAAGTTGGCTATGAGTGGCCACCCCCTAATAAATACTACCTGTATAATTGGGTTAATGATATGTTCTGTATCAACCTGTATTGTGTAGTTTTTAATAAATAAATAAATTTACAGCAATCAGATAATTTTACAAAATTTTGTAAATGTACCTTCTACTGATAGTAAACTGCATTTGTACCGTTTTAACCCGAATTTATTTGAAACGCAATCTGATTTCCAAAGCCTCCCTATACACCTATAGGAACTTTGTAAATATGCACATAAACCAGTCTGATTCTAAGGCGATGAATAGTGTAAATGTACCCACTCGATTATATCACTCGGTTGGATATTTCCAGCAATATAGATCCTTTTGTAAGCTTACTTTTGGAAAAAACTTCATCGTGCTACGATGTATATGGTATTTTATGATTTAGTTTACGATAATTTAGTAATGCAGTAGGATTCATGTTTGGCACGACTCCAAGCGCGTCAATATACATATTTTATTTACGTGTCGAAAGAGGCAATATATTAAACGGATTGCTTATTATATTGCTACGCTGCATTATTGTTTTACACCAATTGCATGCCTTCCTTAAGATAATATACGATGATTGATTTTGTTCCAAGGGGAATCATTCTCTAGAAGAGAACGCGTGTCAAAGCTAGATAGGTCATTACAATAAGTTCGTGTAGTGGTATATTATTGTTAAAGTCAGTCGAAAAAATAATTAACCAAAATGATCGCTGCTTTATTGACCAGCTGTAAACAAAATATAGTCTATTTTGGAAAGAATAATAAAAGCTCATTAGGTATGCAAAGTGACTGTAGAGTGACCCAACGAATATTTAAGCCACTTTCGTAATTTGGCATTGATTTCACTGCAAAATTCTTTATTTTCATCAAGTTCAGGTAGTACCACATGAGTTTGGGTTAATTTATGGGTTTTGCCTATTGTTATCCATTCACAAACACTGAAAATAATGTGACAAAGGCGTACATTATATACATAGTATTAGGTACACTTATTTTTTATTAAACATTATAAAAAAAATACATTATACAGAAATTAAATAATAAAAAATCATAATTAACGGGTCGACGGTCTGATCGATTAGGTGGTCAAGGTCCCACATTTTCTTCTATTCTTTAGTGACATGATGGACTGTTTTTTGCCAGTTCTCTGGTGCCACTTCCTTATTGGCTTGATGATACAGTAGCTTAGCGTCTTTCATTTTGAATGTCGTGTTGTGTCTTGCTGCAAATTCTTTGACTTGCACCCATATAATGAGGTAAGATTCATGTACTTCAGTTCAGTAATAAAGGGAATTAAAAGACCTTTAAAATAAGGTATCACTCCACCCCCCTTTCCATTTAAGATTTTAGGGGTGGTGCCACCCCCGACCAGGGGGCTGCACGTGTTGCGTCTTTTCAAAAAATAACTGGGCTGCCAGTAAATGTATCTGTTTCGTTTTCGATGCATCACCCTGTATCAGTGGCGTATTTATGGGGGGGCTCCCCTCCCGAACCTAGAAGCTCGGGGTCTAAAAGTCTAATTGCAACCTAATTTTTCGTCTCACGCTTGGACTCTTAATTTACATTTTTAAATATTGTATTCTTGGCTTAGATTACAAAGGTCTTGTAGGAGATGTTTAGTGTTTAAACGTTTCCTTCTAAAATCCAGTTTTATATAGAGATTAAGGTTTCGGACGCATATCGTTTTAGTTATTGATTTATGATGCAATTTTATAGGAAAACGAGTAAAAAGAATAATATTTTATAGTATTTTTCTATTATATACTTATCTGTTCCGTTTTCCTTTTTTAGAGCTATTTTAAATCGACAAAAATATAACCCAATGCAATAAAATATTTTTACAATAAAAACAAAAAACAATTAGATATTTATTTTTAAATAAAAAATTTAAGTAAAAATTTTAATAGAACATTTTCTAATAAAGAAGTGTGATGATTTATAATAAAAACAGTGCGGAAAGAATCGAGAATGCTATATTATGATTATACAAAACGGCACTTAAGAAGAAGTATTTCAAAACCTAAAAATTTGCACCAAAAACTGCTTCTAGATCTACGCTCCTAAAATACGTGATTTCTGAAAAAATCATCAATTTTGGCGTGGAGAGCGATATTTATTTTATTTTTAATTATGAAAAACCAAGCCCGAAAAACGCTGGTTATAGAGTCCTACAGACGTCTTATGTTAAAATTTTGAATTGACACCAATATTCATATTTTTCACCAATATAAAAAATTAACTAAATAAGAATGCAAATTTGTCCTTCACCTTCTTTAATATACATTAAAAATATATATTAAGGAAGGTGAAGGACAAATTTGCATTCTTATTTAGTTAATGATGACCCTTCTGGAGAGTAGATATGATTTTGTTATTCAATATAAAAAATGTTTTTTTTTAAATAAAAAGCCAGCTAGGAAAATCAAAAAAATAAATAAAAAAAAACATTTACAAAAACAAATTTTAATAATTTAGATGAAATTTGTTAGTATTTAGGTGAATTTTAAACGAACTTTGGGCGTGGCCCCCCCCGAAAATTTTTCGATGTGGATATAGGAAGGTAAATTTATCTCTATATATATAAGAAGTGATGAATTACGTCTCATAGTATTAGATTATTAGATTTGATTTAAGAACGTGATTTTGCATAAAGATGTTTAACCACAATTAACTAACCAGCAAGTTTTACTGTGACATAAATAATATTGACAGGCATAATTTACTCACAATCAGTTACCTTATTAATAAATGAAAAATTAAGGTAATCAGGCCGCTATGATTGTGAAAAAGTATTTCCATCAAACTTGCTGGTTAGTCAATTATTTTTAAAAATGTTTGTGCAACCCGACATAAAACAATATTACTAGAATTTTTGTTTATTGAGTATTTTACTTTCAGCAAAAAATATAATTAATATTATAATATCACAAGCATTAGAAGGAAAGATTTAAGCAAAGCTTCTAAAGCGCCAACCTGACTCTGGTTTCCAGCCTTTACGGTGCATAATGTAGTACACCTAAAGCCTGAGGTGGTATTTTAATTGGTAATAATATTTGCTCTTTTGCATTGCAATTTAATTTATGGAGGCTAATTTCTCAGTAATTAATGTGTTAAATCAATATAAGTTATTACATATAATACATGTGGATAAATGTATGTGAATTAAATGTTAAATCGAAGTAATTATTATTTTATGTTTAACTTATTGCTTCTTCTTATATCAAGACCTTTTGAGTTTAACAAGGATAATGCGTAATGGTAACGTATACAGCATGTTACAAATTCGATGCTTATCATTGGAATCTCGTAAACGGTTAGGATAGGATAGGTTAAATTAAGGCAAAGTTGCGAAGATGACTAACAAGTCCTCGACAATTATGAAAAATTCCGAGTGCTTCCGAATATATTCAGAAAAATCGAGAATTGTCGTTTCTGTTTTTATTGCTTTCTAACGAAATGGCCAACAAATTAATTAATTTTCAACTTCCATCGCCTCTTTATTTTCCGTTGTTAAAGTAATTGCCACAAATATAACATTGTTGTTTACATTTTCGTCTCCCGTAACAAAATTAAGCGACAATACCACCGGTTGATATTATACAAAGATGCATTCAGTAAATTAATACAATTTATATATACAGGGTGATTTCTAAGACGATACTATACTACTATACACAAAAAAGGTATTTTTCAAGAAACTTAAAAATAGGTGAGATACAGAAGTAAAAAATTTAAGTGCTGACCTGGTCTTCAAAACGTAGCCTGCTATACTTTATGTTGTTTTTCTTATCTCTTATTAGTCATGCAATTTACGGGTCGGTGGTCAGTTATCTGGCATTCCGCTGCGATGTGTTTTTCTGAAGCAAGTTAATTTTAAATTGGTGACAAGTGAAAATGGTAAAATTTGAAAACAATGAACTAGTAGATATGGTTCTAAATTACGGTGAGTGTCGTTAAAGTGCGGCTGCTGCTTGGAGATTGTACGCAAAACGCTTTCCCTTGCGGGCTCATCATACACCCAGAAGTTTTCTTAATGTTATTTAACGGGCAAGTTAAGCAGAACCGTATTTGATTCATAGTGTAAGAAATGAATGTAAGTACTTACCTTATTTTTGAGTTTTTTGGAAAAAGGTATTTAAAAATGTTGTTTATTTTAATGCCTTCTATACACAGCTAAAAAAGAAGTATCAACTTAGGAATCAACCTGTATTTTAAATTGGTTCATATTATGTCTATGTATTACTTTAAAACACTCCTCCATTTTTTCCTCTTCTACAGAAATAAACAAATTACCACTTTTATGAAAACAATAAAACTAACCACTTAAATCGTAAAATGTTCCAGTAAGAATTTAAAAAATACATATCTTTAAATAACAAGAGTCAACGAGGACTATACAAGAAAGCTCTATTTAATTTATTCTAATAAATATTCTATTGGTCTTTAAATCCCATTTTCCGCTTCTCATTGGCTTAATCAGTTAAAAATGAATATTACCTAGCAAAACGGCACCAACCGATAGTATTTCTGACCGCTAGTAGCCGAGGCTTAGATACGGCGTTGCTCTGCTTTTATCTATAGCAGACCCTACACGATCAGATGGACCAACATTCCTAAATAATGTCCCTCCTTCATTCGTTCTCGCATCAGTCTCAAGAAATAAAAAAAGGAAAAAATAGGATTTTCTGTTGTTTTTTTCGGAAAATCTTTCGAAACACTCGGAATTTTCGAAATTTGTCGACTTTGCTACATTTAACCTTTTGCTGTTTCTCTTACCGTTTACGAGATCCCAATGGTGAGCGTCGAATTTGTAACACGCTCTAAAGTCCTATTCACGATAAATGTTAATACTTTATTTATTTTCGGGCCTGATTATAATGATTTTAAAGTAGCGTTAAATTAAAATGAAATAATTTTAAATGTTCAGAAATCTCCCTATTAATCTAAACGATAGAATGACATTCTTTCTCATGAAAAGTATTTAGTTATGTTGCAATATATTTTATCTACTTTCATTTAGTAATATTAGTTTTACAGTTCTGTAAATCGTTTTGTTTCAGTCAATTACATCTATTACAGCACTAGTGCTGTAATAGATGCCTTTACAGCACTAGTGATGTAATGGAAAAAAAGTTTTAATAACATTTTGCTGTTAAATAAAACCACACTTTTTAGAAGAATGATTTATTATAAACAATTATAAAATTAATTACCAATTATTAATTAAAATATAACACTTAAGGTTTATTATAAACATTAATAATACACTTTTTACAGTTAGAAATTTGTATACCAGAAGTGGATGTGATGGAGCCCTTTACGTTCGAATTTCCAATCATTAAATCCGTGTCTGACCCCATGATCTTCTTTGCTATTTGTTTCTTATTTTCTAAAGAATTCTCAACGCAGCCTTCTGCCGTAGAAGAGGATTTCCAGCCCCAATGACGCTTTAACATCTGCATATCTGCACCACCATCAACTAGAATGGTGGCTGAGGACCTCCTAAAACAATGTCCACTGTATCCTTCGGGATTATTCAATCCAAGTTTTATTGCAATCTTTTTTGGTACACTTCCAAAACTATTAATTCCGACAGGCTGGGAGGTGCATTTTCCTTTTCCATAGAATACAAGAAACCGCCTGTGAGTTGCATTAGGAGGACGAAGTTTAGCATACTTTTGAAAAATACTTAGTTGACACCTGTCACAATTCCTTCTGTTATAACTAATTCTCGTATAATTTTTGTTTTCGAGAATGAAATCACAATTTTTATATACAAATCATTGTGTTTAATATGAACCAACATTAACTTAGCTAGTTCTTCGCGCCGACAAGCCCCAAAAATTCCGATTATCATAACAACCTTCATAAGTAAATATGTTTCATTATCTGCAGTACTAAGAAACTTACATACGTCTTCCTTTGTAAAAACTTTGGACTTTTTGGCCTTGTAACTCTCTGAACTTCTTTTCAAAAATGCGATTAGTTGAGAAAATCTGCTTATATCTTGATTTTTCTTGACTGAAATCATAGTTCTCAACATTGAGTAGTGAGTCCATAGTGTAGATGGTTTCTGGGAGCGTTGCTTTACGGAAAAATAACCCAAAAGGATTTTCTCAGACACCTCCTTTATTTTGTTAGCTTTGCAATCTTCAAACTTCTGATACTCCAACTCATACCGCGCCTTGGATTTTGTCAGAACTAAACTTGAGATCGCTTCGTTTGCCGCTGCTTCTATATCAGAGGGTAAAATTCCATCAGAATCGCTCATTTTGAAAACGCTTTTTATATTTTTGAATTTGTTTGACAAAGTTTCAACAGTAACCATGCGAAACAGTAACTATGCGAAAGGTAACATAAAAAACTTGATTAGTAAACTTAATAGCAGGTGCATTTTTACAGGTGCATTTTTATTTTTAAAAATTCCTTTTGCCAAATATTTGTATTCATAGATGAAAGTAGATAAAATTTTGTACAATATTCTTGTTGTAAATTCATATTACTACACTCGATGTTTTATTAAACTCGGCTGATGCCTCGTTTGACAACTTTAACATCTCGTGTTGTAATATGAATCTTTACAACACTTATATCGTAAATAACTATTTTTATTTTTAGTAAGTACCATAGAGCACATAATTGCACCAATTAAAATCAATTGTTAGTTCAGAAAATACATCTTTGACTTTAAGTTATAGAGTGTTGTAGAATTAATAAAATAATGTGTTAACCGCGGTAGTGGTTCGGAGGTTGAGTTACTGGCATTCGATCATGGCGACCCGGGTTCGATTCCCGGAGTGGACATACGTATAATTAAAAAAAAGTATGCCCGAAATTCAGTGGATTTAATAATGCAGTATGTCACTAGTGATTCCTAATAACGGAGAAGAGAGTCGTGGACTGAACTTCTGGGGTGTAACAAGGATAACTAGTGTATACACGTGGTTCGGATTCCACGTTAAGCTGTAGGTCCCGTCTGGCTGACATTACCGAGACGATAGAGGATACAATGGGCCTCATATAGGCCTAAGTATACTAGCTCTTCCGCCAACCCCAGCAAAAAAAAAATGTGTTAATGCTATTCCCCCAGGTAGTTGGAATAGTAGTTTGTACAACAAGAGTGGATATGTGGAAACAGTGGGATTGTTTCTGCAATTTTTTAATAAAACAAATTGGTTTACTGCGTATATGTACGATACACTAATACCGCTATTCCAACGCGCATGTATAACGCCACATTCGAGAGTCGAGTGCTAATCAGCGCGCCTAACACAACAACCACAGAACGAATAAAAGTAATTACAGGTATATATGCTATCGAATTGCCAATAAACGTTTTATGCAATAATTTAATAGTATATTACATAACAAGTGATGAAAGTGATATTTTTCAAACGAGGAGATATTTAGCACGAGGCGCCAGCCGAGTGCGGAAATTCTCCGAGTTTTAGAATAATCACTTTCACACGAGTAATGTACACTATTTTTCCTACGACCACAAAAAATTATTTAAAAAAAACTTTGATTTGTGAAAAAAATATTTCAACTCTAGAGTTGAAAAAAAAATATTTCAACTCTAGAGTGGAAATACAAGGCACACTATTTAATTTAAACATATGATGCCAATTTAATAGATCGAAAGGTCACAGGTTCAAATCCCATCAGGAGTACTTGACTTTTTTTTATAAAAACATTAAATAAATTATAAAATTATTTTGAATTGAAATCTTCCTTCTTGAATGATTTTTTTTATTTAATCAAGGAAAGATGCATTAAACATAAATTTAAAAAATTCACCCAACAAGGAAGATTTCAATTCAAAATAATTCTATAAATTATTTAATGTTTTCATAAAAAAAAGTGAAGTGCTCCTGATGGGATTTGAACCTGTGATCTTTCGATCCGTAGGCTATGGCTCTAGTGTCTACGCTATGGCGACCCATAAACATTTCCTGCTTAAGTTTAATATGACATTTTCTTCAGCGGGGCTTGCTTTGACTGGTAATAGATTTTCCAGTATATTCTTAACTTTTTTATAATTTCAGATGGCGTATTTTCACACTGAATCACTCGACAAATACGTGATAAATAAACTAAACTGCTTTCTAAAATTTGTTCTTTTTAATAAATATGTGTGGTCTGTCAAATTGGCATCATATGCTTAAATTAAATAGTGTGCCTGGTATTTCCACTCTAGAGTTGAAATATTTTCTTTCAACACGCGTGTGATATTCGGCGCTTTCGAGCCAAGTTAACCGTGCTTTTTTTCTCATTTTCATAGGTGGTCGTAGGAAAAAAAAATAGCCATAAAAAGTTTTTGTAAAGTTAAGCACTTTATTGTTTTCATAATGAATACAACATCGGTTAGTTCATTATTAAGCACAATTCGAAGCTAAACAAAAAGTTTCAGACACAGAGATTTTAATTAATAATTCAATCGTTTCCATGGTTTTGTGTCGTGGGGAACGTTTCGACATTCATGCGTCATAAAATATTACAAAGGCAAATTTAAACCTTTTAACTAAAACTATTAAGGGCATCCGAGGAATATTTCTAAATTATTTTCCAAAGTTACCAGCTCTATGCAAAATTATATCTTTATTTGATTAAAAATATTGCGTTCTCTTGACCCTAATCCTGGCCATGTTTATGAATGGATTTTTTAAAACTTTTTAAATTTAGACTTAAGAAGCGTTAAAAAAATATTTTCATAAAAAAAAATAATTTTAAATATTTATGACATATAATAATACAGAGACTTTAAAAGTAGACAAGGAAAAATAGTTTTTACAACAAAATCGTTATTCGGCCAGATATAAAATATTACTCTAAGTAAGAAAGCAACAATAGTTGTTCGTTTTTATGTAAACCTATTTTAAACGAAGTTCAAAAAATGTAAATGTTGTTTCTGACGAACCCTGTATAGTAATCACAAATTTGGTATTCGAAATTGTAGTTGCAACACAAGCAAAATTCATTTAATAAATCAAGGAAAGGAAAATTTGATATTCGAAATTGTAGTTCCAGCATAAGCATTCATAAAGAATGACTTTTTCTTCTATACATACTAATAAGAAAGTTTTTCCTCTTCCAAACTCCATCCGTGGACACACTGCGCCACACACTCAGTCTCTTATATATACATATATTATAGAAGGTAAAAATAAGAACACAAAGTCTTCCTCCACTGATATATTATAGAAATATTTAGTCAAATTCTCTACATGTTTCGAATGCAGAAGCATTCATCTTCAGGAGAAAAAATTAAAGAAGAAAGGGCCAGCAGATATCACCCTAACTGAGCAACACAAATATAGGTTCGGTGTAAAATGAATGAAGAAAACAATACACATTGCATTGTGAATAAGAAAAGTATAAGGGTTGAGACTTAAGGTACTGTGAAAACTTTAAAGGTGGAGTGAAAAATTTAGCATCTTTGTGTGGAAGAACTGTCGAGAAATCAGAATGAAGTAACAAGCTATAAGCTAGTCATTAGAGAACATATTATTTTAGAGAAGTAAATAAAAGTGTGAGGAAGAAGACTATTAAAAATTCATAGGAAATTTACTTTAATTTAAACCATAATTATTTGAGGTAAACCTGAAAAAGAGAAAGATATCTTTTTAGGATACATCAAGTGGCCAAATATAGAAAAATCTTACCTCAAAGGTTTACGAATAAACGTAATTAAACTGGATAAATAAGCTTATAATTTTATGAAATTCTAACATTTTGCTTTATGGAAGAAAAAGTTTTTTCTTTATTCAGCTCGACCGCTACCGCGTGCTTTTCCAAAAAGACAGATGATTAGGTGAAGTTAGTGACAGTTCATTGAAAAATAAGAGGGGCGTATGGAGACCACAGAAGAAAACCTAGAATAGTTGTGGTATTAAACTGAATAAGCGGAAAGCTACAACAGAGAACAATTTGTTTTATAGGGTTGTCACAAAGTAAAAAGTGGAATTAAAAGAATTTTACTAAGCTTAAGGCTACAACAGAGAAAGGTTTTTATATTTAATTGTCACAGAGCAAAGTGTGGGATTACCGGAATTTTTAAAAAATATTAATGGCTCAGTCAAGGTTTACAAAAGACATCTGGTGGCATAACCTAAAACAAGAGGCAGAATGTAGGGGCCTAAACTTGTCTTAAGAAATGAAAAGGTACTTTAAAAAGGTGGTGATGAAATGAACCACAACAATATAATATACACAACAATGTTCAAACTTATAAGTAAAATAGGGGAAAAACCATAAAACACTGCGGGGTTAAAGTCCAGATTGGTAAAGAGAAAATATAGAACACTTGGAAAATTCTTATTAGTAAGCACTGTGCGAAAATATCAGGAAAAAACAAATTATACCAGAATATATAGTTATAAATTAGGTGAAAACACCTTTAAATAGAATTGAATCTTGTCATGTGGGGACATGAGAAGAAGTGAAAACCAGATAATTGAAGTCTTGAATTTTGGGAAACAAACTTACTTTAATAAAAGGTGTAACAAAAGGGTAACTACTCAAAATCAAGAGAGTTAAAAAAATGAGAGCAGCTATGTTGAATTTGATCATTTAAACAGTCTATATTAATGTTATTTATAATTTTGTTAATTTCCAAAATTTCAAGAAGATCTAGTCTATTGCTCTTGTTACATAAATGAAGGTATTTAGTGTTGGAGTCCGGATTGAAAGAGTGGTTCTCCATACATATGTGTCTGGAAAAGTTCGATTTAATTTTTGACGGAGAAAGATTTTGATTTCTGGCCTTCACAATTTCTTTACAATGTTCACCCACTCTGACCGAGAACTTACGGCCCGTTTGACCGACATAGGTAGCTGAACAGCCCTGCGTAGAACAAGAAACACTATAGACACCAGATTTATGAGTGATGGGAACAGAGTCCTTAGAATTGCATAATAGAGATTTTAACGAATGTTGAGTTTTGAAACTTATATCGTAGTTGAAGGAATTAAAAATATTTTTTAGTTTATAAGAAATAGATCCCCAGAAGGGCAGAGAATAATATTTAGTGATAGGTTTAGTGTTTAAGATATGAGTTTTATTAAGATGTTTATTTAAATGTCTATAGTATAACTTATTAATCAACGCAAGGGGATAACCGTTATTCGTACCAATTTGTCTAATAATACTTAACTCCAGTTTAAATTCATAGTCCTCGAGGGGAACCGAAAAGAGTCTAGAAAAATATGAATGAAAGGCTGAAAGTTTCTGGTTATGTGGATGGTTAGAGTAAAAAGGAATCGTTGAATCTGTGTTAGTGGGTTTACGGTATATAGAAAATTTAATTTTATTATTAGATTTAGTGAGTAGTAGATCTAAAAAAGGTAGAGAGTAGTTAACTTCAGTTTCGAAAGTGAAACTGATAGAAGGGTGTAATGAATTAAGAAAATTGAGAAAATTAGATAAGCACTCTAGGTTACCGTCGAAGACTACAAGAATGTCGTCCACATAACGTCTCATAAAGAGGACACTAGAAAAAAGAGGGTGAACTTCCATAGAGGATTCTAAACGTGACATAAAAACTTCAGCTAAAAAAGGTGACAAGGCTGAGCCCATGGCTAGACCAGAGTTTTGTTTATAAAATTTGGAATTAAATTGGAAAAAATTCTGTTTAAGTACTAAGTCAACTAAAGTGCAAAGATTATTAATGTGTACTAGTTCGAGATCAGAACTGTTTTCTAAAAGTTGTTTAATAAGTATTACACATTCTTGTGGGGGTATACTCGGAAATAGATTAGAGACATCAAAAGATACTAGTTGAGCTGTAATTGGAATATGTAATTCTTTAAGATCATTAGCTAACTGAGATGAATTCTTTACGGAAAAGGAGCTTTTAAAATTTGTGAGAGAAATTAAGATACTATTCAGCCAGGAGCTCAGTCTGTGACACGGTGAACCGCAATACGAGACGACAGGCCTAACAGGAATATCATGTTTGTGTATTTTGGGGAGACCATAAAGCAGAGGGGTTGAAGGATTAATCGGAGTGAGTTTAAATTTATTAGTATTGAGAAAATTTAAAGTATCATTGGTTTCTTTTAAAGTTTTCTTAAAAAATGTCATAAATTTATCGATTGGATTAGAAAGGATCAAAGAAAAATTGTCAGATGAGAGGAAATCCTCAACTTTAACTACATATTGTGGTCTCTCCATTATCACAAGACAGTTACCTTTATCCGCTTTAGACAAAATCAAATCATTATCGGAAATTTTAGTTTTCAAAGATTTCAACACCTCGAGCTCAGTATTAGGAAAGATCTTAGGGTTATTTTTATGAAAATCATTTAAACATGTGATACATTGGGATCTCAGTGTGTCCTTCTTAATTGTTTCATTGGATTTAGAGATAATGTTCTCGCAATCAACAGCAAGTACTTCAAGATTTTTTACCTCGGGGGTGAAATGAAAATTATATTTTATACCATTATTAAGAAGATCAGTTTCAGGTTGGGTAAAAATAGTATTGCTTAGATTCAAAGTTCTAGCATGAAAGTTGAAATTTGGAAAATTATTTGAGAGATTTAAGTTTTCGTTTAATTCAGAAATAAAAATAGAATTGTCAAAGCTAATATTAAGTGAAGAGGAATTATTGTTAGTTAGATTAGTGGAATTAAAGACGTTATTAGTATTATTAGGTGGAGAGAAGTTATAAGTATTATTAAGTGGAGAAGAGGTAGTGTGGTTGGGATTATGATTATTCTTATTATAGAGATTATTGAGAATTAATAATTTACTATTTAAACGTTGAAATTTTTTATCTTTCATGTCTTGAACATATGTGAGGAAAGAAGAACACAGAGAGTCCCACTGAGAGGCGTGCAGAATATAACTGAGCTCAAAGTATAGAAACTTGAGTTTTAAATTAATGAGGTTAAGTTTAAAATAATGTTTTTTTACTTCCTCCTTTAACCAAACCTTAGTGGCAGCTTGTATGGCTTTCTTCGACGAGGAAGAGGAAGAGTTTGAACGGAGTGATACGAACTTTGGTTTAAGTCCTCTCCTGATGCATTCATTGATGAACCATATATCCAACTGTACCAGCTTTCTTCTTAGTAGGTGTTGTTTGTATTCTCGGACTAAGGTGGCCTGACCGGCTGATTTCAACTTGAAGAAGTAGTCCATACTTAAAGTGGAGTGGGAATATAGAAGGTAAAAATAAGAACACAAAGTCTTCCTCCACTGATATATTATAGAAATATTTAGTCAAATTCTCTACATGTTTCGAATGCAGAAGCATTCATCTTCAGGAGAAAAAATTAAAGAAGAAAGGGCCAGCAGATATCACCCTAACTGAGCAACACAAATATAGGTTCGGTGTAAAATGAATGAAGAAAACAATACACATTGCATTGTGAATAAGAAAAGTATAAGGGTTGAGACTTAAGGTACTGTGAAAACTTTAAAGGTGGAGTGAAAAATTTAGCATCTTTGTGTGGAAGAACTGTCGAGAAATCAGAATGAAGTAACAAGCTATAAGCTAGTCATTAGAGAACATATTATTTTAGAGAAGTAAATAAAAGTGTGAGGAAGAAGACTATTAAAAATTCATAGGAAATTTACTTTAATTTAAACCATAATTATTTGAGGTAAACCTGAAAAAGAGAAAGATATCTTTTTAGGATACATCAAGTGGCCAAATATAGAAAAATCTTACCTCAAAGGTTTACGAATAAACGTAATTAAACTGGATAAATAAGCTTATAATTTTATGAAATTCTAACATTTTGCTTTATGGAAGAAAAAGTTTTTTCTTTATTCAGCTCGACCGCTACCGCGTGCTTTTCCAAAAAGACAGATGATTAGGTGAAGTTAGTGACAGTTCATTGAAAGATAAGAGGGGCGTATGGAGACCACAGAAGAAAACCTAGAATAGTTGTGGTATTAAACTGAATAAGCGGAAAGCTACAACAGAGAACAATTTGTTTTATAGGGTTGTCACAAAGTAAAAAGTGGAATTAAAAGAATTTTACTAAGCTTAAGGCTACAACAGAGAAAGGTTTTTATATTTAATTGTCACAGAGCAAAGTGTGGGATTACCGGAATTTTTAAAAAATATTAATGGCTCAGTCAAGGTTTACAAAAGACATCTGGTGGCATAACCTAAAACAAGAGGCAGAATGTAGGGGCCTAAACTTCTCTAAAATAATATGTTCTCTAATGACTAGCTTATAGCTTGTTACTTCATTCTGATTTCTCGACAGTTCTTCCACACAAAGATGCTAAATTTTTCACTCCACCTTTAAAGTTTTCACAGTACCTTAAGTCTCAACCCTTATACTTTTCTTATTCACAATGCAATGTGTATTGTTTTCTTCATTCATTTTACACCGAACCTATATTTGTGTTGCTCAGTTAGGGTGATATCTGCTGGCCCTTTCTTCTTTAATTTTTTCTCCTGAAGATGAATGCTTCTGCATTCGAAACATGTAGAGAATTTGACTAAATATTTCTATAATATATCAGTGGAGGAAGACTTTGTGTTCTTATTTTTACCTTCTATATTCCCACTCCACTTTAAGTATGGACTACTTCTTCAAGTTGAAATCAGCCGGTCAGGCCACCTTAGTCCGAGAATACAAACAACACCTACTAAGAAGAAAGCTGGTACAGTTGGATATATGGTTCATCAATGAATGCATCAGGAGAGGACTTAAACCAAAGTTCGTATCACTCCGTTCAAACTCTTCCTCTTCCTCGTCGAAGAAAGCCATACAAGCTGCCACTAAGGTTTGGTTAAAGGAGGAAGTAAAAAAACATTATTTTAAACTTAACCTCATTAATTTAAAACTCAAGTTTCTATACTTTGAGCTCAGTTATATTCTGCACGCCTCTCAGTGGGACTCTCTGTGTTCTTCTTTCCTCACATATGTTCAAGACATGAAAGATAAAAAATTTCAACGTTTAAATAGTAAATTATTAATTCTCAATAATCTCTATAATAAGAATAATCATAATCCCAACCACACTACCTCTTCTCCACTTAATAATACTTATAACTTCTCTCCACCTAATAATACTAATAACGTCTTTAATTCCACTAATCTAACTAACAATAATTCCTCTTCACTTAATATTAGCTTTGACAATTCTATTTTTATTTCTGAATTAAACGAAAACTTAAATCTCTCAAATAATTTTCCAAATTTCAACTTTCATGCTAGAACTTTGAATCTAAGCAATACTATTTTTACCCAACCTGAAACTGATCTTCTTAATAATGGTATAAAATATAATTTTCATTTCACCCCCGAGGTAAAAAATCTTGAAGTACTTGCTGTTGATTGCGAGAACATTATCTCTAAATCCAATGAAACAATTAAGAAGGACACACTGAGATCCCAATGTATCACATGTTTAAATGATTTTCATAAAAATAACCCTAAGATCTTTCCTAATACTGAGCTCGAGGTGTTGAAATCTTTGAAAACTAAAATTTCCGATAATGATTTGATTTTGTCTAAAGCGGATAAAGGTAACTGTCTTGTGATAATGGAGAGACCACAATATGTAGTTAAAGTTGAGGATTTCCTCTCATCTGACAATTTTTCTTTGATCCTTTCTAATCCAATCGATAAATTTATGACATTTTTTAAGAAAACTTTAAAAGAAACCAATGATACTTTAAATTTTCTCAATACTAATAAATTTAAACTCACTCCGATTAATCCTTCAACCCCTCTGCTTTATGGTCTCCCCAAAATACACAAACATGATATTCCTGTTAGGCCTGTCGTCTCGTATTGCGGTTCACCGTGTCACAGACTGAGCTCCTGGCTGAATAGTATCTTAATTTCTCTCACAAATTTTAAAAGCTCCTTTTCCGTAAAGAATTCATCTCAGTTAGCTAATGATCTTAAAGAATTACATATTCCAATTACAGCTCAACTAGTATCTTTTGATGTCTCTAATCTATTTCCGAGTATACCCCCACAAGAATGTGTAATACTTATTAAACAACTTTTAGAAAACAGTTCTGATCTCGAACTAGTACACATTAATAATCTTTGCACTTTAGTTGACTTAGTACTTAAACAGAATTTTTTCCAATTTAATTCCAAATTTTATAAACAAAACTCTGGTCTAGCCATGGGCTCAGCCTTGTCACCTTTTTTAGCTGAAGTTTTTATGTCACGTTTAGAATCCTCTATGGAAGTTCACCCTCTTTTTTCTAGTGTCCTCTTTATGAGACGTTATGTGGACGACATTCTTGTAGTCTTCGACGGTAACCTAGAGTGCTTATCTAATTTTCTCAATTTTCTTAATTCATTACACCCTTCTATCAGTTTCACTTTCGAAACTGAAGTTAACTACTCTCTACCTTTTTTAGATCTACTACTCACTAAATCTAATAATAAAATTAAATTTTCTATATACCGTAAACCCACTAACACAGATTCAACGATTCCTTTTTACTCTAACCATCCACATAACCAGAAACTTTCAGCCTTTCATTCATATTTTTCTAGACTCTTTTCGGTTCCCCTCGAGGACTATGAATTTAAACTGGAGTTAAGTATTATTAGACAAATTGGTACGAATAACGGTTATCCCCTTGCGTTGATTAATAAGTTATACTATAGACATTTAAATAAACATCTTAATAAAACTCATATCTTAAACACTAAACCTATCACTAAATATTATTCTCTGCCCTTCTGGGGATCTATTTCTTATAAACTAAAAAATATTTTTAATTCCTTCAACTACGATATAAGTTTCAAAACTCAACATTCGTTAAAATCTCTATTATGCAATTCTAAGGACTCTGTTCCCATCACTCATAAATCTGGTGTCTATAGTGTTTCTTGTTCTACGCAGGGCTGTTCAGCTACCTATGTCGGTCAAACGGGCCGTAAGTTCTCGGTCAGAGTGGGTGAACATTGTAAAGAAATTGTGAAGGCCAGAAATCAAAATCTTTCTCCGTCAAAAATTAAATCGAACTTTTCCAGACACATATGTATGGAGAACCACTCTTTCAATCCGGACTCCAACACTAAATACCTTCATTTATGTAACAAGAGCAATAGACTAGATCTTCTTGAAATTTTGGAAATTAACAAAATTATAAATAACATTAATATAGACTGTTTAAATGATCAAATTCAACATAGCTGCTCTCATTTTTTTAACTCTCTTGATTTTGAGTAGTTACCCTTTTGTTACACCTTTTATTAAAGTAAGTTTGTTTCCCAAAATTCAAGACTTCAATTATCTGGTTTTCACTTCTTCTCATGTCCCCACATGACAAGATTCAATTCTATTTAAAGGTGTTTTCACCTAATTTATAACTATATATTCTGGTATAATTTGTTTTTTCCTGATATTTTCGCACAGTGCTTACTAATAAGAATTTTCCAAGTGTTCTATATTTTCTCTTTACCAATCTGGACTTTAACCCCGCAGTGTTTTATGGTTTTTCCCCTATTTTACTTATAAGTTTGAACATTGTTGTGTATATTATATTGTTGTGGTTCATTTCATCACCACCTTTTTAAAGTACCTTTTCATTTCTTAAGACAAGTTTAGGCCCCTACATTCTGCCTCTTGTTTTAGGTTATGCCACCAGATGTCTTTTGTAAACCTTGACTGAGCCATTAATATTTTTTAAAAATTCCGGTAATCCCACACTTTGCTCTGTGACAATTAAATATAAAAACCTTTCTCTGTTGTAGCCTTAAGCTTAGTAAAATTCTTTTAATTCCACTTTTTACTTTGTGACAACCCTATAAAACAAATTGTTCTCTGTTGTAGCTTTCCGCTTATTCAGTTTAATACCACAACTATTCTAGGTTTTCTTCTGTGGTCTCCATACGCCCCTCTTATTTTTCAATGAACTGTCACTAACTTCACCTAATCATCTGTCTTTTTGGAAAAGCACGCGGTAGCGGTCGAGCTGAATAAAGAAAAAACTTTTTCTTCCATAAAGCAAAATGTTAGAATTTCATAAAATTATAAGCTTATTTATCCAGTTTAATTACGTTTATTCGTAAACCTTTGAGGTAAGATTTTTCTATATTTGGCCACTTGATGTATCCTAAAAAGATATCTTTCTCTTTTTCAGGTTTACCTCAAATAATTATGGTTTAAATTAAAGTAAATTTCCTATGAATTTTTAATAGTCTTCTTCCTCACACTTTTATTTACTTCTCTAAAATAATATGTTCTCTAATGACTAGCTTATAGCTTGTTACTTCATTCTGATTTCTCGACAGTTCTTCCACACAAAGATGCTAAATTTTTCACTCCACCTTTAAAGTTTTCACAGTACCTTAAGTCTCAACCCTTATACTTTTCTTATTCACAATGCAATGTGTATTGTTTTCTTCATTCATTTTACACCGAACCTATATTTGTGTTGCTCAGTTAGGGTGATATCTGCTGGCCCTTTCTTCTTTAATTTTTTCTCCTGAAGATGAATGCTTCTGCATTCGAAACATGTAGAGAATTTGACTAAATATTTCTATAATATATCAGTGGAGGAAGACTTTGTGTTCTTATTTTTACCTTCTATATTCCCACTCCACTTTAAGTATGGACTACTTCTTCAAGTTTACATATATTATGTTCTACTCCTACATGGAAATTTACTTGCTACCTATTTCATTTACGCTTAATTGTCCAGAAAAATAATCTACTCCAGTTAGCTGTGCAGCAAAATTTCATGTTTTTACTGTCAGTGTTGCGACCTTTAAAAATAAAATTTTCTATTTGTTAAGAAAAATTTCACGAATAATAATAATAATAATTCATTTATTATTCCAAAAAAAAATAAAGAAATTAAATTACAAATACAAATATACAATGGAATAAAAGGCCCACTTGCAGCATCCCTCACGATAGAAGGCGCTGTTGAAGCCCTGTTATACTTTAAAAAGAAATAAAATACTTAATCATGTACTAGCAATAGCTATCTGTGATTTTATATTTGTTAAGATGAGCTACATTGTAGGAGAAAGATTTTTTAAACATTTCTTTATTGTGACCGGGTATGGTTAAAATTTGTTTTTTACGTATGTTTAGATTATGTACGTCAGTTCGGAATTTAAGCTTATTGTAGAGATAAGGAGGGACTTTAAATTTAATTAACTTATAATAAACGCACAATGAGTGAAGAATTCGTCTATTAAACATACTCAGCCAGCCCAATTCACGTAATTAATATGATACCCTTTGCCTGCGTCTTATTCCTCACACCAGTCTTATACAAGAATTTTGAAGTTTCTGTATCCGCCTAGTATCAACTGAGTCCAGAAAGGGGCCATATACGTTGTCCGAAAAGTTGCAATGGGACAGGACTAATGAGTCGCACAGTTCCATTTTACGAAAAAATCCTAAAGAATATCTTACGAAGATAACACTGTGCGTAAAATTTTATCTTTATTGTTGGAGACAGCGTCGACCTATCATTCTTCTGTGCTTTGTTCTTACAAATCCGGAAATTTCCCATTAGTTGACAACATTTTTAGACAAATTATATTTCTCTGTGGCAAAGTACTGACCAATCACAGTTTATTGTATTTACTGAGGCTTGGCCTTTTTTTTCAACACACTAAATTATATTATTTATATGCATATAGTAAAATATGTTAATAATTTGTTCAATATAACAAGAGATTTTTCAATAATGTCACCTGCTGAATGTGCGTAGAAAATTAGTTTCATGTTGTATTATTATTGAGTTGGTTTTGCCATAATTTCGAATAATGATCCCGTGGCTAAGACGGTAAAGCGTCAAACGCTGGATGCAATGATCGTGAGGGTTCAAGCCCGGCAGCCTGCAAACTTTTTTTACAATTTTTTTAACCAAAGATTCGCAAGTTTAGTCGTAGAAAAAATATACTATTCAACTCGAGTAAGTTTGAGCACTCCACCTACAGCGTTGTGCTCAATTTACTTCCCCACACAACCCTCTTGTTGTGTTTGGAGACTCTTGACTGACTCTTCTTGTGCATGGAAGCAACAGTTCTGTTGATGATGTTGTTAGTTCTACCACAGTTAGGATTGTATAACTGTGTATTTTATTAAATTAACTAAAGGAAGAAACCATTGAATAACTAAAGGAAGTATTGTATGGCTGGTTTTATTTACCTGCATAAATATTTAGTCAGAGTATATTTATTACAATGCCAATGACGACTCTGACATAAAGAACAATTGAAATAATATAGTCACCAACTTTTCATTATAATATCAATAATTTTGGGAATACTGCATTATGGAACTAGGTACTTAATCAATGTATTTTGTGGTTTACACAAACGTGTGCCAGGCATATCTGGGTCAGCAGCAATTCGACTAATACAATAAATTTATGGAATAAGTTTAACCTTTCAGGATTAGATAACTAAATCCATATTCATATTAATTAACATGTTATTAGAAAATAGAATTTTAATAATACGGAGAATGCAACTACATATTCTATAGCTACGAAAAAGATAAAAACTTTAAATAAGGACGTTGGTTGGATGTATATTTTTATATTTTTTTTTTTTTTTTTTTTTTTTATGGTAAAACACCTGCACTGTAGGAAAAATCCTTTAAGGCGCGCCGGGAGCGGTGGTCTTGAAACGTTGAAGATTGTATTCATTGGGAAACACGACCTCAGGAAGATGGAAATCAAGTGGGCAATGTCAGTCGAACACCTGCCATGGAAATATCTGTAAAAGAGAGCCAAATCACCAACCTGTCTTCGATGCTCCAGGCTATCGAGGGTCTTGGTCAGCTCGGGGTCGCCGATCAGACGAACGGCTCTCCTTTGAATGGAATTCAGTAGCCGAAGGGTGTGCTTGGGTGCAGAGCGCCAGACATGAGAGCAATATTCTAATGATGGTCGAATCTGGGCTTTGTAGAGTGTCAAAAGTTGATGAGGTGTGTACAACCTTTTGGTGCGGAAAAGTACACCAAGTTTCTGTGCAGCTGTCATGGCAATTGCGGCAACGTGATCATGCCAAGACATGTTACCTCCCAGATTGACCCCCAGCAAATTAATAGACGGTGCCAGGGGAATTGCGTGTCCTGCCATGACCATATCCGGTTCTGCAATGTTAACCTTTTTGGAGAAGACTGCTGCCTGGGTTTTCTTAGCATTAAATTCGACTTGGTTACTGTCACCCCAAGCCAAAATTTCTTCCAGGTCACTGTTGAGGCGCAATACTTCATGCTGCCTGCGAAGATGTGCGTCGGCAGCGGATGTTTGGGGAGTCAAGGTAAAAGATGAGACAAGTGTGCTGTCATCAGCAAAGCTATAAATTGGATTTTGGGTTTTCACTAGAAGGTCGTTAATATACAGTAAAAAGAGGGTAGGCGACAATATGGACCCTTGAGGAACACCGGCATTGATGGTGAAGGTGTCTGAGAGAAACCCGTCAATCGCCACTTGCAGAGAATGGTTCTTAAGGAAGCTGGTTAACCATAAACAAAATCCATTAGGCATACCGTGTGCCAAACACGATCAAAAGCCCTAGAGATGTCCAGTGCAACAGCCCGGGATTCTCCATGATATAATAGAAAGTCAGGATTTCGAATGTTATCTTTTTTAAAAGATACATAACAAGAGCGATCCGGAGTAAGTTACCCGAATTAAGAATTTTTAATAAAGTTCTTTTGTGATCTGAGGAGGAATGAGTGAGACACAACACAGGCCTGCTAATAATAATTAACAAAAAAAAACAAATGTTTTGTTCGATCTGGGTTACTGATGGCCACTTGTCCTTTCGGACATTTAGCCAGCTTGCTCTTGGACCTATAGCCTAACGTGGGTTCCAAACGACGATCGTCAGTCATGCGACACTTCCCAACCCAACTACGTCGCACCGACGTTATAAGTAACGAATTTTATGTATATTTGTTACATATCCTGCACCTAGAGTGCCGGGAAGTTTTAAAAATATCTTTATTTGACTTCTGAACGGTACTAGACCACTAACAAATATGACCAACTGATATTCTGTGGGTTCTTTTATAAAATATAAGTAATGGCTGGTATAAAAAGAGCTTACTCTAACTAGAATAGACTTATTTAGAATGTTTCGGTCGCTTAACACGTTCGTTACCGACTACCACTATAGTGACGATCGGTGTCTAATGTGTGAAACCGACTACCACTTTAGTGGCAAAATTTATCATGTATTTAAAGCGAGTCTAAACCTGAGTCGGTTCGTTTCTATTGCATCGTTTGTATACAGCGGGTGTTAGGGAACATTATAAGTCACCTATATGCCATTATAGTGGTAGTTGGTTCCGGAAATGCACTAATTTTTGGCTTCTTCTGAATGTTTGTTTTCAGTTCATAAAAACCATTTGTCTAAAAGTTACAGCTTTGGTTCAAAACGTACAACGCAGTAAAAGCTTACGGTAACGAACGTGTTAAATTTGAAACCCCAAGTCACTTTATTGTTAAGATTGGTCAATATAGAGCATTAAAAACTAAGCGCCTAACATAATACTAGGTATATCTTGGATAAAGGAGAAAACCTAAATCGAAGAAATGGAAAAAATGGTCATTTTATAATGTGGAATTGACAGCAAAGGTCCAGCAAACAATGCCCGGTAAGATAAAAAAAATGTTAAAAACCAAACACAAACTGTTCTTGGCTGGGGGAAACCCATCGCACTCCAGAAATAAATCATGTAAAGCGGTGGTACTGACATTCTTAGTTGAGATTTTGGCCACGAAACAGCAAATATACGCTTCTGTGCGTTCTTTCATACCTTTACCAGCCATGGAAATATTTAGTGAAATGGGAAATCCCGCTAAAAAAATATTATAACACAATTTATTCATTGTTTTGTCTAATCAACACGATGCCACATGGCAGGTTAAAGTTTAAGAGTAAAAATAATTTACCAGATGGCAGGGAAACCGCAGACTCTGAGATAGAATGGTCCAAAAGTCATACTAAAAGAACACCTGCAAAATACAAATTAATTTGTTTTCTTTCCCTGTAAACATCTTCGCATGTACACGCCTTGTTTCAGTATTATTCTTTATAATTGGTTAAATATATTATGGAGAATGGCGTAGCTAGAATTTTGTCTTTTTATCTTGGGGGGAGATAAACAAAAAAAAAGTATTAAGTTCCCCGCCCAAAAGTACTTTTTTTGGGTATCAAAATTGTTTTGTATTCGAAAAAATCGTCCATTTTCTCAAAGAGACCAAAGTAACAACATAAATAGGAAGACAAAAATCACAAAGTCATGGTCTCAATCATTTAATAAAAAAAAAAAAAAAAAAAAAAAAAAAAAAAAAAAAAAAAAAACATGGTACTCGTCTTGTTTTTAATGTGTTATTTCATTTATTGGTTTTAATGAAGGTCTGATGATGCTCCGTAGAGAGCGAAACATGTCACCTTAGTTTTTTATTAAATGATTGAGACCATGACTTTGTGATTTTTGTCTTCCTATTTAAAATTGTTTTGCGCTTTAACCAGTTTCTAATAATTTATTAGATACTACTAACTTACTTATATCTAATATAAAAATTTTTTTAAAGCGCATTCACAATGTTTACATGCCATTTTGTCCCTTCACCCCTAGCTACGCCAGTGTTATGGAAAGAAACTTAAAAAACTGTACGCAGTTTTAAATACAATTAATCAGGATTAAAAATATCAAAACACTTACATACTACCTCGTCTTTTAACCAACTCGCAACGAGCAATTCCACTTTTTTAAACTTCATGGACATTAAAGCCATTGAACTATGTTAATTAGATAAAATACAATGGAACACGCTATAGCAGTTCTTTTTTCGATCAGGTTTTAGTTTTCGCGATCTTTTTTATTTCAACCTATTATTTCACTAAATCCTGTTCAATGACAATGAACTCACTAATAGCCGTTATTGTTAATTCACTTGTAATGTTTATTTTGGACATAGGATGAGTGTAGCGGGAATAAGGACAGTTAACAATTTTATTTATCTCAACGTTTCGTTTTTTAATTAAAACTTTTTCTAGGGTCAATAGTTGTAGAGTCTAAATGGTGTACAAGACCATTTTCGGAAAAACAGTGTATATACACATCGTCCAACTCCAGTTGGACTCTAAACGAATCCGTCATTTTAATTTAAAAACTAATAAATAAACATTTTGATATAAACGCTCGTTTAAAATAAAAGCTATTTAATTAAATCCTCAAAATAACCTCCAAGTCTCTCTGAGAAGGCATTTTTTTTCAAACGTGCCCACAGTATTTTCTTTATGGTTCCATAATTATCCCAGTGAACACAATTATGTCGATTTGAAATAAAATATAAACAACAATTTTACGAGTTATGTAACATTGTTATGTAAATAACTTATTCAAATCTCATGAGATAACACTGCATTATGTCCGCATCAGTAAACCTCGTTGTTATGTAGCTAGTATATAACTATGTTACCTTTCAGAAAACGCCGTCATATTTGCTACGTCAATATTATACCTCATTTATCCTAATACCAATATCTTGTGTAAATTGCATTTTTAATTTCCTGTGGTATTAACGATGTCACCACCACATCTATATTATATCAGACTGATATGTACGGAGTAGGGGATCGAATCCCGGAATCCCGAAGGATAATATTCTCGATTTATAAAAACTTAAATTTCATCATCATTTAATTTTTGCAGAGAAAATATGTAAAGTTATAGAACGATGTATACTTTGTGTTCATACATAATGATTAATGTGCAGAAATGGAGGTAGGTATATGAAATAATATATCTGTATAGATATTAGTGGTTTTTCTTTGGTTTCGGTTATTAAATAAAATATTACCGGTTTATAAGGAGAACAAAGTATTATCCTCTTTTTGCCAAACTGAGATTTTTTCTGTTTCATAGTTCTGAAGATGCTAATATGACTTGAAATCAAAATAAGTAAATATTAGGGTTCGAATTTATATCACAGCGAGGTTCACGTAACAGAAGTGTTTACTAGGATGAATAGCCACAGCCTCTGAATATCATATAATATTATGTACCTATTTAGTTCTTTACACCATTCTGTCTTTGTCTTCACTTACATCGCAGAGTGCCATGGGTAAAACAAATCCGTTTAAACATCATAATCGGAAACTGATAAGCCATAAATAAATAATTCTGTATTGACCAATAATTTAGTAATCAAATATAATTCAATGGTGATTTATTTCTATAGAAACCTGTTGACAATTCGAACTGGAATGATTGCTTTAGTCTAAAGCTTTTGTTTGTTTCGTTTTGATTTACTATTGTTTTATGAGTATTATTTGTGATATAATCAGCTGTTTTATTATTTCTGCACGTTGATAATTGTGCTTTGCCAAATCAACATCCATTAGTAATTTGTAATTATTGAATAAACATATTCAATTTAAGAATTCACAACGGCATGAAACGAACACCATTCTTGCTTTGAGCTGTCACAAAATTAATTAATTCGCTGTGAGGAAACCTGTATTTTTCAAATAATCAAACAAAATGGTAAATTATTCTTATTCTAATGAAGGAACTTTTAATTGACTTTTATACATACATGGAGAGTGTAATAAAATGATACATGTAGTCAATTCTCTATCCAAATTCTACTCCATGGATTTTAAAAAGTATCTGAATTCATTCAGTGTTGTCACATTGCACGAAAGTTCTGACTCAAGAATTGTTAATTCACTTGTTATGTATAATACAACTAAATACAAGACGAAACTACGTATATTCTATTCTTAAATTTCTTCTCATGAGACGAAGAGCAGAAGCGACGCTTGATTTTTTATTTTTTGGTTAAATAAACTAGATAAACTATCAATTTGCTCCGTAAGTTCCGTATTCCGTAGAAAAGTGCTACCCATTTGGTTTGATATCCTGGGCACTAGAGTATTTCTGTCCAGAATTATCAAATATCTAGGCGTGTGACTTGACACTAAGTTAACTTTTGCGGAGCATATCAATAAAGCCGTTCAACAAGCGGACAACACTCTAACGGCATTATTAAGTCTAATGCCAAATATCGGAGGTCCAAGAGCATCAAAACGAAGGATTCTGTCGTGCGTGGTGCACTCCCAAATCCTGTACGGAGCACCAATCTGGCACAAGCAACAAGAAATAGAAGAATACATGCCAAACTAACAAGAATCCAAAGGCTTATGTGCATTCGTATATGCAGCGCGTACAAAACTATCTCGGCGGTCGCAGCAGGGGTAATTGCCGTAGTACCCACAATAGATCTCTTGGCAAAAGAACGAAACAATCGCTACGCTGGTGAACCAAAAGCAAATGCACGGACAATGCTGACTACGAACTGGCAACACAAGTGGGAGACTGCAAAATATGGACGCTGGACTTTTCGACTTATTCCGAATATTCAAGCATGGACAAACAGACCATATGGAGACGTTGACTACTACCTCACGCAGGCGCTTTCAGGACATGGCTGTTTTAGGAATTATTTATATGAAAGACGAATGGTCGATGCGGATACATGCACGTATTGCTCTGAAACTGACAATGTCGAATACACGCTCTTTATCTGTCCTAGATGGTTGGAAACTAGAAGAGGCTGTGAAATAGAAACGGGAAGGGCATTCACAGAAGAAAATATGATGAGAAGTCTTACTAAGTCTGAAAATGGATGGTATGGTGCATATAAAGTCATCAGGGAAACAAAGGAAATAGAAAGCAGAATTTAATTTAAAAAAGATACGAATATAAAAGACACTGAAGCAATGCGAGAGCGGATACCGGTGTGGCGAGCCAGACGATAGAAGGGAACATTTTTTGTCGGTTGCCCTGTGCACTGAATCCGATACTACCCAGGCACTAGAACACCATAGGCTTGAGGGTGTCGATTTTTTTACCTCTCTGGAAACAAAAAAAAAAGTTCCGTATTTTTAGGTAAGATAATACGAGCTAACTCCGCTAACTTGATTTTTCGAATACCGAACGCCGAGCTCCGAGCAAATGCACTTTAGGTCGTAGATCTATTAAACGAACTCAAAACTGCACCAATGAGTAGATTGAGGCGATATGTGAAATTCCCTTTAGACGGACACCAACTGGACCGAATTATAGTGTCCGTTCAAGATGGGTGTCCGCCTAAAAGATATAAAAAAAAAATAGTTGTTTAATGAAAACTGTAATTAAAGAACTTGGGATATTTAAGACGTATGTATATGTATGTACATATTTTTAAAATAAACAAAAAACTTAAGGACAAAATAAAGAATGGTTATCTTTAGATAATATACATACATATGTACATTGTACATGTACATATTACATACATAATAGCTACATACATTTACATAATAGGTTATATTAACATATGAATTAAAATGTCACTTTTATGAAGCAAAAATTGATCGAGTGTTGTTTGTCTCATCTGTATTTTTTCAATGGCATTTAAAAATCGTATTTTAAATTTGAAAAGAAGGTCTAAAGATTCGTATAAAGACCCTGCATCTACGTGATCTTCGGCAAAGCTTTAAAGCTGCTTGCCTCTTCGACATCAGAATCTTCGGAAAGTTCTTATAATTCAACTGAATTTTCAATTTTTATTCTAAATCATCTTCAACATATAAATATTGTAATAAATATAAAATGTTCTTCCTTGCTCTAATGGATTCTATCGGGTGACGTCAATAAAACAAGTTTTACACAAACATTTAGGTTCAAAAAGTCATTAAGGTTTTCATTATCACTCAAACAAATTCTTATTTCGATGAAATCTGAAAGTACGTTAAGTGGTAAGTCTTCTTCTAGATCCAACGTCTCAGTCTTCAGCGATATTTACCACAGAAGGAGTTTATTATTTTGTTTTTTGTCCAGTTAGGAAAACATTTATTTGTGTCAGCGTCCATTCAAGACAATGTTCGAGTCCGTCCAAGAGAGAGTTAACACTTTGAACCTACAGCTTAACGTGGATTCTGAACCGATTGGGGCGTGTGTATACCTTTTTCCGCACCCCACGAGATGTCCGATCTCATCCGGCCTAGTTACCGGCGTGAAATGGGGTGAATTGGGAAATAATACATTTTAAAATCTTCCCTGCATTCTTAAACCTGCTAATATTCCCAAGATTTCATACTTTTTGCTTTCCCATAAAACTTCTTTTAATTCTGGAGACCTAAAATAATCACACTTTTAGTACTTATAAGTTATAACTACATTACAAAGTTTTTGCAATTAATATTTTTACTTGTCATCGTTAAAATACTAACTAGCTGGCGTTAGCCTATCGGAATGTCCTACACATGGAGTTTAAACCTGGAAAGCATCCAAATTCTCTGTCTCTAAATTTTGGCCGCCCCAGATATTGCTAACGTTAATTACAAGTCACATATCGCAATCGAATAATAGACATTTAATGGTTTATAACCTGCACAAATTGGTTTACAGTTTAGGTTAAAGTTGCTTCGAAAACGTGGTAAAAAAATACAATAATAATTAAATAAACATATAATATCTGATCATAATTTTGGAACCCCTACAGTCCAAATATATCACATTTAACTACCTAAGGTAGTTCAAATGATATCAAGAACTAGAGGGCATCCTAAAATAAAACTATTAGATGAACTTGAAAGTCCCCAAGTCCTAAAATGTCACTGTAACTGCATAGTAACGTCTTATAGTGAGAGTGAAATCGAGGACTGAAAAGCGTCCTAAAATTAAACGAACTTACCTAGAGAGTTCGATCATAATTTTGGAAGCCCCCAAATCCTATGATGTCACTGTAACTAACAGTAACTTCCTATATAGTGAGTAAAATAGAGGACTGGAAAGGGTCCTAAAGTTAAACGATTAGAGGAATTTACTTAAATAGTTCGATCATAATTTTGAAAGCCCCCAAGTCCTAAGATGTCATATAACTACATAGTAACTTCTTATATAGTGAGTAAAATCGAGGACTGGAAAGCGTCCTAAAATTAAACAATGAGAAGAACTTACCTCGAGAGTTCGATCATAATTTTGTAAACCCCCAAGTCCTAAAATGTCACTGTAACTACATAGTAACTTCTTCTATAGTTAGAGTGAAATCGAGGACAAGAAAGCGTTCTAAAATTAAACGATTAGAGGAACTTACCTAAATAGTTCGATCATAATTTTGAAAGCCCCCAAGTCCTAAGATGTCACTGTAACTACACAGTAACTTCTTATCTAGTGAGTAAAATCGAGGACTGGAAAGCGTCCTAAAATTAAACAATTAGAGGAACTTACTTAAATATTTCGTTCATAATTTTGAAAGCCCCCAAGTTCTAAGATGTCACTATAACTACACAGTAACTTCTTATATAGTGAGTAAAATCGAGGACTAGAAAGCGTCCTAAAATTAAACAACGAGAGGAACTTACCTCGAGAGTTCGATCATAATTTTGTAAGCCCCCAAGTCCTAAAATGTCACTGTAACTACATAGTAACTTCTTCTATAGTTAGAGTGAAATTGAGGACAAGAAAGCGTTCTAAAATTAAACGATTACACGAACTTACCTAGAGCGTTCGATCATAACTTTGGAAACCCTCCATCGATTTCCATAATATTGTGTCTCTTATTGTATATGTAAATACAATTTAATTAAAATTTAAGGGCGGTAGTTATGTCGATCTTCTTGTTGGAAGGAAATTTAACATAATTTTCTTTTACTGTGTTCCAACTACCTACATATTAAGAATATTTTCTAGATAAGGGAACATCAAAGGAAATTAATTCAACGCATATAAATGAACTTCTTTGTAACTTAAATAAGAGTTCTTTAAACAACCATAGAAAAAGCCAACCCCTTTGAAATGAAAGATTTTTATCAATCGCTCGTAACCCACAAAATTATAACTTGAAATTTATGTTACTTCCCGTCTACCGACCTGTACTTCCGTTTAGAAAAAGGGGGTTAGAAAAAAGACACAACATAAAGAGGTTTGAATTAGCCTGACTCGTTAAAAGAGAGTCGTTTTAAAATAGGTAAAATTTGAATAGCAGCTATTTATTTTAAAAAGTGTTTAAAACAATATGCAGAGTGTACCAGATAAGGATGCACTCTACAGGGATCTCGTAAACCATATAATAGGTGAGGGTGTGTGTGTTTTTAGGTTTTACGGCTCTGGTTAAAATTAAATGGCCAGCATCTCTCTGTTTCTTTTATTTTTAAGTTAGTTTCACTCAGTGGCGGCTTGTCAGGTAAGTTGGGTGAAGGGGCTCTTCACGAAAAAAAAATAAAACCAGGAGGAAAGTTTTTCGACAATATTAAATACTAATGTACCAATTCAACTATCATTTTAGCCCTTAAAAAATAATTATGTTTGAATTAATAATATTAATTTAATCCGAATGTAGCTATGTATAATAGAACCACGGTTACCTCCGATGAACAATAATTATAAACAATCGTGCATTTTGGCACGCCCCAGCCGACCGTGTCCGTTAGCTCATAGCAAGTGAAGACCCAACGTCCAACATAGCTTTGATATTCACCGTTGCAATGGTTACGTGACATCAGTCACGCAAACAGAATATAACGAATTGCATTATAATGAAGGGCAATTTAAAAATAGATCAGTCGTATGCATCATTGTTTTAGTATTGGTTCGCCTAACCTTAAGGTATTTATATTAAGGCTTCGCGAAACTTACGGTTATAAATACCGTTTTTACTTAATTTACGCGGTTTATGTGATTAAAAAGTTTTGTTTTTATTTTTCAGTTAATTCAGTAGTATACGTACCTAATTACTTGTGTGTTTTAAAAATGAACCCAATTAATGACACAGTTTGTAATTTGTTGGAAACTCCATTCAGTCGTTGGATAGATGTGGATAAGAGAGATGTTTTGTTACACAGGTTTTTAGTCAATGTTTATTTAAGTACCCGCACTATACCTAGCTCTTCACCATTTTTTAAGACCGCGAGCCGCCACTGCCTGAGATAATGGTTTCAAAATTTTTTTACTTATCCTGTTTTTAATTAATTCTTGATAATAAGACTAAAATAAAGTTAGAATCTTTTGCATTTTTTTCTTTTTTAGAATCTTTCGCATTTTTTCCGTTTTTTTTAAGCAATGTTTTTTTTACATTTTAAAGTTAATACGTGATATAAACTTAAATAGCGTTTTATATACGTTTACATTTCCTGTAAAAATTAAAGTGTGTACTTAGATTAAAAGGGTATTCAACTAAATTATTAAGTTCATTAATTCATTGATGAATACAATGTTATATCTATGGCATCCTAATATACTATACTCCAGATCACTGATTTCCCCACATCCACAATTTTCATTATTCTGTAGGCCTATTTTTTATATTTTGGATAAAAGGCATGATAACTTTTTGTTCGTGAAATTATTATGAAGTTTCTGTTAAACTCTGTTTGAAACCATTGATGTTTATGTATTTTTGGAAATATATTTTTATAGTTGTAGCCTAAATTTGATATATTATATTGTTTCTGCCAATTATTTCAAATTTTCTTTTTAGCTAGGCTAAAGAGGTCAGGATATGGAATATAAACATTATTTACGCACGCTGGAGCTCTTGCTGCCTCTTTGGCCTACTTATCTGCAATTTAATTTCCATTGATTCTTATGTGAGATTTAATCCAAACAAACTGATCATATTTATTAAGATTCCATATAAGATACAGAGATTGTTAAATTAAAAAAAAGTTGAGCCCTACTAAATTCGCAACATTGTGTTTTCAAATTTAAAATTTTGTTTTTATTTTTTGCTACCTAACTCTATTTGAAGAGATATGTTAAAATAAAGTTTCCATTTTTAATCCAAACGTTTTATTTTTCCAAAGCCATCATCAACTTTGATTTTTTAAAATAATCGGGGAATTTTAATTTATTACTTTTTAATATCCCTTCTCCTTTACATTTGAACGACGAATCCCATCTAGTATTAATAACACGTTTCGGACTTAAAATTCCATCACCAATACTTAAGATTAAGAAGAAGTGCAAAAATAGTTTTCCGCTATTTGTTATGCAAAATTACAACTCTTTCTTTTTAACAGTATTTAAAATGAAAATAGTTTTTGAACTAACAATTTATTGGATTTTCGGCGTGGGACTACCAAGAGATGACGCTAAGGCTATATACAACTCAAAAACGTGGATATCAAAAGCCTTAGTATAAAAACTCTCGTTTGGTATGGTATGAAAACCTACTCTGTAATGACGAGAACCCCACCCAGGTGGAAAGTGAGCACTTTCCACCCAGGTGGACAGTAAAATATTTATTTAAAAAAGAATCGATATCTCAAAGTAATATACGAATGCACTCATTACACAAATTTAATGACAATAAATTTGTTTATTTTTTAATGAATTATAATGACATGACAAACACAGAACATCAGAATTGCATAATATACTGACCAAAGCGTTGATATACCTATATTCTTTATCTCGGCATTTTCGCTAAAACAAGCTAGTAGCGCCAATTCTTTGTAGTACACCATTCTCAAACTGTTATATGCCTTGTAATATCTCGACCGGCTTTTAGTTGATGGAAGATCTTCTACCATTTTTGCTGCTTTCCTAATTTCTGGTGGAGAAGTAGCAAACTTAAACTCCTCATCAGATTTTTTTTTTGATGTTTTGCGAAATTTTTGACACTACAAATGTTTTAAAAAAATAATAATATAGTATTTAGGCACATTTAATAGTAGATTCTGTAACGAGGTTGGAATGAAAATTTGATTCGAGTGGAAGATTCCGAACGCGACCGTAGCGTGCATGAGGAACCACGAGTATCGAATTTTCATTCTAACCGAGTAGCAAACTATATTTTCTCCACGACCAAAAATACTATTCGCAATATTTGTAATTTCAGGTGGAGTATTATTCAGTTCCATATCTGATTCATCCGATTTTTCACTCATATTTTGACTTGCACTAAAATCTGTGCTGACATTGAGAGTTTCGAAATTTATGGCAACCCATCGCTACCCTAGTTCAAAAGCGAAATAACTTCGAATTTCTCATAAATTAGATATTACGGTAATATTATTTAAAAGAATTAATATTATCCGTTTCAAAAGAAAAACAACTTAAAAGTGTCATGTCTATATATAATAAACATCGATATTTGCTTAAAGAACTCGTGAATTTTTTTCTCTTTTTGGTTCAAAAGAGTAATATACTTACATATTTCTGTTTTGAATTCATTTGAGATGTTTCTGTTTTGAACTAGGGTAGCGCCATGTCGTTTAGATCAATTACAGAATGTTCATTCCGTATCTTGTTATGGAATAAAAATACACGCAAAACGCATAAGAACAAGTGTTTCAGAATAAATATTCCAACTCAAGAGCAAAAATTTTTACATTCTATTATCAAAAATAATTTTGGAATTATTGCATTCAGTAATGGTCGTGGAGAAACCATATTCTTAAAATTCTACTTGCCATCTTGATGCATTGCATTCAGTAATGGTCGTGGAGAAACCATATTCTTAAAATTCTACTTGCCATCTTGATGCGTATTATTACATCCATTATTTTACCACCTACGGCTATTTGAAATTTTAATGTCTGTCTAATTTTTAAATTGAAAAGACAAAATGACATTTCGCTTTTAATAACAATTTTAATTCAAAAAAATAAGAAGTGGATGAAGTGGTCGTAAATAAAATAATATACAAACCTCGGTGGAAAGTTTCATTAATGCCTCGAGATTTAGTTATCCTCGCCGCTTCTCTCTCTTCTCTCGACAAAAATGAAACACTTTTCACCTACGGGTACGTATTGTACTATTTCATACATTGCTGAAAAAATGAGGTCATTTTACAATCAATTACCCTATTTAAAGTATACTTTTCTAAAGAACAGAAGTCAAAAGTACAAAAATTACTTCCGTATTTGTTAATAAAATAATATAGTCAGAAATAAGGTCACTGCCTTTAGATGGTTTTCAGTAAATGGTATAAATGCACAAATGCACAAATGCACTTATAAAATCGCTCGTGAAAAATCTCCAAATGCGACGGTAGACCCTTACACTAATATCATCAAAATTGTACAGTTCATAGTTATTACTTTAACACCTAGTATATTATGGTGTAGCGCACAAATGTTGTAAGCGCTAAAAATTGATTTTTGAAATAAATGAGTTTAAAGTTTGACGTTTGTAAAAAAATATTGTAGTACTTACTTGTTTTAAATTTCAATCAGTATTATCAGATACATAATGAGTTATTTTTGAGTAAGTAATCGGTTGCTGACTGTATTTTACTAAAATGAGACATGTTTTAGATACAGTTTGTTACTTACCACATATGTGCATAAAAAATTATTGATTGGTATATTATAAAATCAATAACTATACAACAAAAAATGTTAAATTAACCAATATTTATTCAAAGAAAATATCATAAGTTACAAAAGTAGGAACATTTAAAAAATAATATATGCCGTGCTTACTTTACTCGTCATCAAGTGGCATTGGTTGGTTAACTAAGGGAATTTCATTATAATAGTGGCTATAAACACTCGGTATAATTCCAGAACGTAAACGGGATAAAAGATCTTTGATACTGGTAACCTTGTCAAGTATTTTTTTGGTAGATCTAGAAAATCCCATGTAACAGGTCTTCCTCTGGTTAATCGCTTTTGGCTAGAGACATCCAGTTCCAAGAAATTTTCATTGGACAGTTCATATTTATACTTTATTAAAAGGGGGTTTTCTTTCTCAAATCGTAACCATTTATTTTAAGCCACTGTACTCTTTCTGTTTTTGTGTTAATTGTCATATTTGGAGCCATAATATCCAAAAAATTTTAAAGATGATAAAAATCGTCATATTTTAAGCTTAAAACAGAGTATTGTTTAGGCTTTATTCTTGCAGCCGCTATTAATACACCCCATTCTCTAGTGGTTCCTTTTTTTCTTATCTGGTTCTTCAGAAACCTGTTCATCGTCTGAGTACAGTTCTGTGTTTGAGGGAATAAAAGACTCACTGGAATGGGAAAACGGTTCTAAATCACTGCTTCACTTTCTTCAGCTTAATCAATTCGCGTGCTGTGTGCCAACTTATTCTCCGTCACACAATCAGGCTGTTTAGATGTGCTTGGAGTTGAAGTGGGGCTTATGTAAGAATAAGGATTTGTTTCAAGAAGTTGCTCGTATGCGTTACCTAATTGTACCGTACCTGCTATATTAAACACAACATGTATTGGTACCATTGTACTTTCTCCTAGTATATCAAACGCTGGCAGTTTACAATATTCAGAATGATCAACAGTGCCATCAGGAGTTGTATTGGAAAACTGAAGTTCTTTAACTTCATTTATGGCAGCTAAAACAACGTACTAAATAATATAATAATCTTTATATTATAAAAGTGGACAGTGTGTATAAAGTACATTTATGTTTTCTCAATGTATTAACACCCTGTACACCTAATATACAATATTCATTCGCAAACTAATTATTTCGAAATTGAGCATATTTTATAAAGAAATTCCTCGTAAAAGAATAAAAAACATTCTTTTGGGTATAGAAACACTGTATATTATTTTTTATTTAAACACTACATGCGACTGCTAATAAAGCAAAAACTTAAGATTCGTGTTCTACGACCTCAAAATAATAGGGAACACCTATTATTTTGAGGTGCTTCCAATAACGACCCTAAATATTATCATTCTGCAATACTTACTTGTATTTCCTTTCTTCGCCAGTGACAACTCTACCATTTTTTACCTCTCGACACCATTATAATTACTACAAATCACTAAAATTTACTAAAATGTACAGCACCGTAGGTACTTCTTGTAAAAAACAATTACCCATAATATTAACCACGTGTGTGTTAACTGAACACTAGATTTAATCTGTGTTAAAAATTTGATAGCACAAATGTGGTAAGTAACTTTACAACATATGTGCATGGGGGTTTCACACAAGTGGTACTTACATCTTTCGGTAGATGGTCCTAGCCGCGTCAACTTTAAATAAATAGATACCACATTTGTGCGTAGACATTTTCCACAAGCAAAAGATTGCTTTTACGCGCTTAACTCATTTTAGTCAAACGCTCTACTTACAACATTTGTGCGCTACACCATCGAATATACAGGATCCTGCGCCTCACCTCCCGTCTTCTGTAGCTCACTTATTAATTAAGTTAGGATTATGACGTTTTGCAGGCTTTACCTGTATCCTAGGGTGCATTTCAAGAAAATATTTTTGTTTATACAGGGTGTTCCAAAAAAGTGTGACGTCATAAGGATATGTTTTTTTAGATTACATGCCATATATTTTCTTACTTATTTGGATGCATCTTGTAGTTGCCTACATACCCCTAAAATTTTAATTAAATCGGTTCAGTATTATAGGCGAAAAAAAATAAAAACTAAAAAAAATCAGTTTTGCACCATTGGTTTTAAAAATTAATAAAAAATAAAAATAATGCCTCGTTATTAAAATTCTACAAAGGTACTTAATAAATAAGGTCCTAAAGTCTGGTTAACCAAGTTTGATTAATACGAATTGTACAGGGTGTCCAAAATTTAGTGTCAAACTTTGCAAACTTTAAAGCAATTTATTTTTCTAATTTCAAATTGGAACCCCTCTATATTATTATGTCATTCGATGCAGAATTACAATTTAAACATTTGTTCTAATTACAACCCTATCGCAATTTCTAACGCATTAGGACTTATTTACAGAAAACTCGTTTTATCAACCTTTCCACCAGTCATTATTATATAATAAATATCAAAGGTGGCTTTGAAAAACAATTTATTGGTATTAAAGTTTATTAAAGTGACAAACGCCCATTTTGACTTTAGTTATTTTATAGTTTCAAATATTATTAGATTAGTATTAATTATTTCAGCTATATTATTTTTTGTGATGGAATACAACCAAGAAAAGCTCGTAGATATGATTTTCATATTAGGAGCATGCGAAAAGAATTTTTATTTGTCCTTTTAGTAAACTTTAATATCAATAAATTGTTTTTCAAAGCCACCTTTGATATTTATTATATAATAATGATAATAAGTCTAAATGCATTAGAAATTGCGATAGGGTTGTAATTAGAATAAATGTTTGAATTTTAATTCTGCATCGAATGACATAATAATATACAGGGGTTCCAATTTGAAATAAGAAAAATAAATTGCTTTAAAGTTTGCAAAGTTTGACACTAAACTTTGGACACCCTGTACAATTCGTAGTAATCAAACTTGGTTAACGAAACTGTGAGACCTTATTTATTAAGTACCTTTGTATAATTTTATTAACGAGACATTATTTTTAATTTTTAAAACCAGTGGTGCAAAACCGATTTTTTTAGTTTTTATTTTTTTTCGCCTATAATACTGAACCGATTTCATTAAAATTTTAGGGGTATGTAGGCAACTACAAGATGCATCCAAATAAGTAAGAAAATATATGGCATGTAATCTAAAAAAACATATCCTTATGACGTCACACTTTTTTGAAACACCCTGTATAAACAAAAATATTTTCCTGAAATGCACCCTAGGATACAGGTAAAGCCTGCAAAACGTCATAGTCCTAGCTTAATTAATAAGTGAGCTATAGAAGACGGGAGGTGAGGCGCAGGACCCTGTATAATTAAGTAAGTATATACTAAATGTTATAAACTCGAAAACTAGTAATTTTTTTATTTACCCACAAACAGGTGTAACAAATAATTACTAACTGACAAACAAACACATTCTAAACATATTGTTTAAATTAATTACATTAACATGCAACAACATTTTAGTTGTGTCAGTAATATAAAATCTGTAATGTGCAAATTTTCGCACTTCTAAATATCATATATTTTAGTTTTATGGATTTATAACAGATGAAAATACAACATACGTAGGGTTAGGTTGCCTATATCGTACCACTTTTTGGTTTTAATTTTTTTTCTTATAAACTGATAAATGAAATGTATATTTTTTGGTTTAAAACAATAGATCGGTCTATTGGACACCTAACTGCAATTTTTAAAATATTATTTTTTATTTAATTTATAAAAAACAGCTGTTTTTGTAAGGAATAGCAAATGGTACGATTTAAGAAACTGGTTTCCTAAATCGTACTAGTGGGTTCCTAAATCGTACCACAGTGTTCTTTTGGGGTATATTAAATAAAAATGAGTACAGTTTGTTGTAAAGACAACAAATTACACATGTCAACAACAAAAGTCGCATATGTAGTCCTTATTATGACGTGTCACATTGGAATACTATTCATGTGCGTGTGTGGTACGATTTAGGAAATTGTCAGTCAAAATAATAAATAATACAATTCTAACCCCAATATAGATCTAAAATTAAATTCAATTTTTGCAAAATTACAAGAACTTTCCAGGCTATGCTACTAAAAAAAAATATCTGTATAAATACTACTTACCAATGACATATAGCCTTGCAAAAAATCAACAAAATTAACATGAAAATAGCCGAATTCTTTTAACTTGCTTTTCCCGCTTAGCGAAACACAACCGGTGCAAACGATTATACTATGCAACTGGCACTAGTTAGACACTACAACAACGTCCGATAGATGTCGTATAATTTATCGTCTAATATGAAAACTTGTAGTGATACGATTTAGGCAACGGTACGATTTTGGCGACTTTACCCTAATAAAAAGTAGATAATTTGATATGAGCAATTAACCTACAATGATAAAACAAATTTAAACTATAATGATCATAGCCTTCTTGATTAAAGAGGAGCGAGACCTTGAATTTCTAGCCCTACCATTTCGGCACTTTGACGGGTCAAGGTGCAAGGACGTCTTTGAGGAGGAAGCTTGGGGCAAAGGGCAACCTCTCCTTTACAACTATTTGATTTGTAACTTTACTAGCCATAACCAAGTAGCAGAAGGCTGTAAGTCAGCAACTTGGCAAACGTCAAATTCTCACTTTTTTTATATTGTATCTGTCTTACTACTGCTTACTTAAATGTCAAAAGGCCTTGATATTTACCTATATTAATAAAAATCAGTGAACCACATTTTAGGTCAAGTTTGGCAAACACTAAATAATGGTGTGATAAAAACTCCCGGCTTATGCTTTGGGGTGAGAATTAGTGTAAAAACCAGGATAAAAAACATAAAACTAACTTATACTGTGCAATTATAAAACGAAATTTACAAGGCTTACTTTGACGAAGACATTTAAAAATAAATATCTGTCACTTTGAAATTCATTCTTAGATCATTGTAAGTTCTACATGCTGTTACGATGGTTACATAGTCTTTCTATTATATTACTTAGAACTAAATAAAAGCAACATTAGATTAAGGCTGCATTGATATCTACTTTGCTGATGATGGTTACAGGAGATACCATATCAACAGGTAGGACCAGATATTCGTGCATTTTTCAAACTGAATGTCTTCTTTTAAACTTTGTACAGGGTGATTCCTAAGTTGATACTTCTTTTTTAGCTGCGTATAGAAGGCATTAAAATAAACAACATTTTCAAATACCTTTTTTCAAAAAACTCAAAAATATAGTACTTACATTCTTTTATTACACTACGAATCAAATACGGTTCTGCCTAACTTGCCCGTTGAATAACATTAAGAAAACTTCTGGATGAGCCCGCAAGGGAAAGCGTTTTGCGTATAATCTCGAAGAAACATCTGCACTCTTACGACACCATATCTATTAGTTTATTGTTTTTAAATTTTACCATTTTCACGTATCTATCACCAATTTAAAATTAAATTGCTTCCGAAAAACACACCGCAGCGGTTTGCTTAACACTAGCCGTATGACTAATATTAATAAGAGATAACAAAAACAACAGAAACTTCAGCGGGGTATGTTTTTATGACCAGGCCCGCACTTAGATTTTTTGCTTCTCTATCTCGCCTATTTTTGAGTTTTTTGAAAAAAGGTATTTAAAAAATTTGTTTATTTTAATGCTTTCTATACACAGCTAAAATAGAAGTATTAACTTAGGAATCACCCTATATATGTTCAGTGAGACCATTTATAACCAATAACATCTGCAATTTCATCCGTACATTGGTCTATATCCGAATATCTTTGAAAGTTGAAGCCAACGAATTATTACACGAATTCCACCTCGCGACTACGATATCTACTATTTATCAAATTTTTAAATCGCTATACATTCGTTAGATAGGTATCGATCGGTAACTGAAAATAAATAGTCGCATCACTTGTACTGAAAAGTAGGTATCTATACTTATTGATATAATATATCTTTTTTTACACGTTTCTTAGGTTGTGCGCCTTACACAACTTTTTTAATGACCTACGTATATGTGACCATGCCCAAAGTATCGATTTATCTGCAGACATTTTTTTATATTGCATTAACAGTTCAGGCTTCTTTAGTTACTGGCGTTGATATTAGAAAAATGCAAAGCGATGCTCTTTGCATTCTTATCTTATTGCTATCCAATTGACTGTCTTCCAAGAAGCAACTTTAATGAAAACCTTAAGATATAACATTTTTTTGTAAGTTTTATTTATCCTTTTATTATTTCATATAGCCTGGAACTAACTTGGAAGTAGCCCCTACTTTAATAAGAAATTGGCACAGGTAGATCTGGCTTTTCTTCTTACGACCCGGATATTAATGCTAAATCCGAGCCAGTGACGTAGCCACAGGGGGGACGATCTCCCTTACCGCTACTCGCTTCGAGGCCCACCCTTGGTAATATACAGGGTGTCCCGTAACTAATGGGCTCTAGAGTAACTGGACATACTAGACATCAAACTAAGCCGATTATGTCATATAAGTTTTTTCGGATTGTTGCTCGTTCTAGAGATACAGGGTATTGAAAGTAAGAGTTTATTCTCGAAAATAAGCCATAATTTTAAAACGGTTTAATGAATCGAATTGAAAGTTGGCAATATTATGTTTTTATGAGTAAGAAATAAGAATTTGTAGAAATTTTTAAGTTTCAAACTAGAGGGCGCTAGTTGCATACACTGGGCTTCATAAATCTATTATTTTTTTTCTTACCTGTGATATTAGGTGTTTTTCAATTATAGTTTATTAAAAAGGGCATTTTCTGAGTCAAAATTGTGTACTTGATTGATCTTAATATCTTTAACGGTTTTCAAGATATTTCCCTTTAAACATACCAAAGCATAAAAAAATATATTAAATAATTAAATTAACAAAAAAAAAACAAAAGTGACCGAACAGACCCGAAAAAACTTATATGACATAATCGGCTTAGTTTAATGTCTAGTATCTCCAGTTACTCTACGGCCCATAAGTTACGGGACACCCTGTATAAAACTAATATAAGATATTTGTATTTTTTAAATTGTATATTAAGTTTAAGTCATTGTACGTAGTACAAGTTATAATTTCAAAGCAATTGGCGCTCTTTACACAATTTTAGCGTAAATTTATATTGCCGATTTTGTTTTCTTTAATTTTCAAAACGATGATAAAATTTGATTTCTTAAAAGAAGCTCCGTTACTTAACTAAGAAGACGCAAAATATTGATTTCCCAGATTAAGATTTTGAGGTGCCCCAAGTGACTGAAAGTATTAAACTAACTATAACAAAGAGTCTGTTCTATACAATTTATAATATGAATAAAAACCAACCTGATGTATCTACTTTTTTACCAATATTGTCACTCTTTGTCAGATATTTAAAAGATTTTTTATCATTTAAAACAAAACCGAAAAAACTAGATTTGCAATAAAAAAATCTAATTTTACAAAAATTATCGATTTTCAATAAATTCTGGGACGCCTTTAAACATTGCACATTTTCTGGAATAAAATTTATTTCGTCATTAAATTTAAATGGAATACCTGGAAATAGTTAAGGAGTCTTTTTTAATACAACTATCCAAAATATTTTGGGGCTACCGTTTAATGATGCCTTAAGAATTTTGAAAATGTTCGTTAAAATATATCTTTTTTTTTTTAATTTCTGGTACTGGGATGTAATTCCTCAGAAAAGTTTAACAACTTTTCTCAACGCAACTGCAAAAAATATATTTCGTCTAGCTCGACGTTTAGAGGTATCCCAGAATTTTTTAAAAATCGAAAATTAAAAACATGGCCCCTAAGGTCTGGCTACGTCACTGATCCGAGCCCATTAGATCTATTAATAATAATTTCCTTTGTTTACTGATGAGCGATGGGCTTGAAGCCCATGCACTAAACTTTTAAAGGTAACCTAAAGTTTCTGTTGAAAAATTGGCGCCCAACGCGGGGCTTTTACAGCTTTCTGTTTAGGTTAAATTATTCTTTTTAATGCGTTAGTACCTCCATTATATTGCTCCGAAATATCTAATGCAGGTAATATTCCAGTTAAGTTGATTACTACAGCAAGTTAGTGTGCAGCCTATTTCGCTAGCCCTTTTTTTCTTTTTACATAATTATTATTTTAATAAATAAGCAAAATGATTAAACTTCATGTTAAAAGCAGTTTTCAAAAACTTAAATTAATTTCAATGTCCTAAGCTAAAATTTTAAATGTAATGGAGGTTTGTAAACAAAATTGGCGCCCAACGTGGGACCTTTAGAGCTTTTAGTTATATTTTAATTTTTATTCAATATCAATAAAAAATTCTGAATAAATACTGTTCCGGTTATCTTAATTTATAGGTCGACTACTAACTGTTTTAACCCTTTCGCTATAGCCATTACATCATTTTTTATTAATTCTTTTCATATACATACAACATATGAAATGAACCCTAATGGTTAAATGTATTTATATATCTTAGTAGGTAAATTAAGTTAGAAGTACGAAGTCCCTAAGCTGTAGGTAAACCATTGATAAATTAGGCCTCTAAACAAACATCTTGTGGATATCTAGCTAAAGATTTTTGACAATACTAACTATTAAAGGGATTTTTAGCTTTTCAGCTTCGGTAGTGGAAATATAGTTTTCTATATTAAACTTTTACAATGATAAATAAAAGGGGATTACGATTGAATTTTGGTCTAAAAACATAAATTTATTAAATTCTAATAATTTTTTATAATATACAATAAATCAGTCAGTCGATCACAGATCGTAGGGACATCAAGGACGAACTAAATGTCTGTTATTTGGTTGAACCGACTTATATATGTTAGGTTGCATAAAGATTTTTAACAATAATTAACTATCCAGGCAGCTTTGATTGTGACATTCCCACACAAGGCATTATTTACTCACAAGCAAAGTTATCTGATGTCACAGTCAAAGTTGCCTCGTTAACCAATTTTATTGTTTAAAATCTTTATACAACCCGATATATGGGTCCAGCCACAAACAGTGCAGTTAGTTTACTATTCGATTTTAATCTAAAATATATAAAATCAAACAAATCTCACCTTTCGTTTTATAAATGACATTATGGACTTGATTGTTAACCAATCGTATAAATGCCGACAAGGCAACAAAAGTTGTTTTCTCGTAAGAACCTCGTAGATTTATCCAGACCATCGCCGGTGGCGGTGAGAAGCTTAAGTGACGTCGAGACAACCTCGGCATTTCATTGGTCACAATCGCCGAGAATGAGGTTTTGAAGTGAACTCGCCAAAAGGTTAGTTCAGTCGTATAACAACAGTGTGAGCGCGGTATCGTGTTGCTAGTCGAGGTTTTATTTTGTGTCGCGAATAACAGTTTCAGGGAATTTATTTTTGAGTACGTTTTGTGGCGTATAAATTTAATTTTGTTATAATTTATGTGACAATAAACCACTTGTAATTAAAAGCGTTTTTTAAATTTTTTTATATTCTTGTTGAATTTATATTTTGCATGAAAACAGATGTGAGAATACGCAAAAAGTTGGCAATTTCTCTTTACGAGGTGAAATGTGCGCGGCTCGGACGGACCATTCGACTTTAAAAAGTGTTTACTGGTGATAATTTGCCGCTCTCCCAAAACCAGTGGAGTTAAAGTTAAGTTGTTTTTACTTTTATTGACCACCTGCAAATACAGTTGTAATTTGCTGCTTTATATTAAATTACTTCTTTGTTTCGTGACGATATAGGATACGAAAACAAGTAAATACATACAAATGATACTCGTGGTGCCTAATTTATAGTGATCGTTTAGTGCTGTGATAACCTTCCTGAGCAAATATTGTGATCCCCAGTGATACCTCTTTTTAAAAAATAAGTGAAGGTTCTAATCGGATATATTTTTCCAAGATGAAGATTAAAATGCCTTGTAAGTTATGTGAAATATCGGCGGAAAATGAAAAGATGATTGGTTTAGGATGCACTCATTCACCACCGTACTTAATGGGACAATTCTCCCCTTTAATGCAACCTTTAGGCTTGGGATTAGCCAGTGGATCTTTTTCGCATCTTCCTCCAATAAGGGATATGATGTTAGCGGCATATTTATTAAGAGGTAGGTTTATGGTATATAACTTTTTATGGGATTAAGGTGTCAAAGAGATGAACAAGAATAGACAAATAGTTAACCTGTACTATTATTGTGCCATTTTAAGTAGGTACTCAATTTAAGCACGGTGACAAAGCTATATATATTTCACAGTTTGGATGCTATAGAAACTGTAAAACAGTGGATCATTTTCCTTTTTTCGTCGACTTCTAGCCCTACTGACGCCCTATGGAAACGCGGCTAGGGATGACATTTGACGAACGAAGGGAAAAGGTCTTTTCATTTTATTATTCGTTATGATTTTGTAAGTTAATAAGTTGCCAATGGGAGGAAATGGAATGGAAACATGAGAAGATTTGTAGACATTACACAAAGGAGATTTAAATAAATCTACTTTAGCAAAGAGGCTTATAGTTTTGGTAAAGCTTTGATCTAATAAATCAATAAAGGTAAGTACCGATATGGCTAAAAATAAATATATGAATAACTAGGTAAGCGTATATTTGAGTGTCTGCTGGTTATCTTAAGGCCTTTTTACATTGGGTGCAATAGCAAGAAAAAATTGCCGAAAAGCATGCGCTTTGTCGACGTTTTAAACAGCTGATGCAGGTTTTAAATGTTAAGAGTGGGACAAAATTAGTATAATGATATTTTTTGTTGCTAACTAAGCACACAGTAAAAAATTGAGTGTATAATTTTACACTCAATACACACTCAGAGTGGTGTATATAGGTCCTGCACTTTCAGTGTAAATTTCATCATTATCAGTGAGAGTAAATTTTGGTAATTTTAATATACACTAGCACTAGAGGGTAAAAATTACTAATTAGGGTGTAAAATTAATATACCTCTAACACACTAAAGAGAGTAAAAGTAACTTATGATCGCGTAAAAAGAATATTTCTAATACACCCAAGAGTGCAAATGTAACTTATAATCGTGTAAAAAGAATATTTCTAATACACCCAAGAGTGCAAATGTAACTTATAATCGTGTAAAAAGAATATTTCTAATACACCCAAGAGTGCAAATGTAACTTATAATCGTGTAAAAAGAATATTTCTAATACACCCAAGAGTGTAAATGTAACTTATAATCGTGTAAAAAGAATATTTCTAATACACCCAAGAGTGCAAATGTAACTTATAATCGTGTAAAAAGAATATTTCTAATACACCCAAGAGTGTAAATGTAACTTATAATCGTGTAAAAAGAATATTTCTAATACACCCAAGAGTGCAAATGTAACTTATAATCGTGTAAAAAGAATATTTCTAATACACCCAAGAGTGCAAATGTAACTTATAATCGTGTAAAAAGAATATTTCTAATACACCCAAGAGTGTAAATGTAACTTATAATCGTGTAAAAAGAATATTTCTAATACACCCAAGAGTGCAAATGTAACTTATAATCGTGTAAAAAGAATATTTCTAATACACCCAAGAGTGCAAATGTAACTTATAATCGTGTAAAAAGAATATTTCTAATACACCCAAGAGTGCAAATGTAACTTATAATCGTGTAAAAAGAATATTTCTAATACACCCAAGAGTGTAAATGTAACTTATAATCGTGTAAAAAGAATATTTCTAATACACCCAAGAGTGCAAATGTAACTTATAATCGTGTAAAAAGAATATTTCTAATACACCCAAGAGTGTAAATGTAACTTATAATCGTGTAAAAAGAATATTTCTAATACACCCAAGAGTGCAAATGTAACTTATAATCGTGTAAAAAGAATATTTCTAATACACCCAAGAGTGCAAATGTAACTTATAATCGTGTAAAAAGAATATTTCTAATACACCCAAGAGTGTAAATGTAACTTATAATCGTGTAAAAAGAATATTTCTAATACACCCAAGAGTGCAAATGTAACTTATAATCGTGTAAAAAGAATATTTCTAATACACCCAAGAGTGCAAATGTAACTTATGATCGTGTAAAAAGAATATTTCTAATACCCCCAAGAGTGTAAATGTAACTTATAATCGTGTAAAAAGAATATTTCTAATACACCCAAGAGTGCAAATGTAACTTATAATCGTGTAAAAAGAATATTTCTAATACACCCAAGAGTGTAAATGTAACTTATAATCGTGTAAAAAGAATATTTCTAATACACCCAAGAGTGTAAATGTAACTTATAATCGTGTAAAAAGAATATTTCTAATACACCCAAGAGTGCAAATGTAACTTATAATCGTGTAAAAAGAATATTTCTAATACACCCAAGAGTGTAAATGTAACTTATAATCGTGTAAAAAGAATATTTCTAATACACCCAAGAGTGTAAATGTAACTTATAATCGTGTAAAAAGAATATTTCTAATACACCCAAGAGTGCAAATGTAACTTATAATCGTGTAAAAAGAATATTTCTAATACACCCAAGAGTGTAAATGTAACTTATAATCGTGTAAAAAGAATATTTCTAATACACCCAAGAGTGTAAATGTAACTTATAATCGTGTAAAAAGAATATTTCTAATACACCCAAGAGTGCAAATGTAACTTATAATCGTGTAAAAAGAATATTTCTAATACACCCAAGAGTGTAAATGTAACTTATAATCGTGTAAAAAGAATATTTCTAATACACCCAAGAGTGCAAATGTAACTTATAATCGTGTAAAAAGAATATTTCTAATACACCCAAGAGTGCAAATGTAACTTATAATCGTGTAAAAAGAATATTTCTAATACACCCAAGAGTGCAAATGTAACTTATAATCGTGTAAAAAGAATATTTCTAATACACCCAAGAGTGTAAATGTAACTTATAATCGTGTAAAAAGAATATTTCTAATACACCCAAGAGTGCAAATGTAACTTATAATCGTGTAAAAAGAATATTTCTAATACACCCAAGAGTGTAAATGTAACTTATAATCGTGTAAAAAGAATATTTCTAATACACCCAAGAGTGCAAATGTAACTTATAATCGTGTAAAAAGAATATTTCTAATACACCCAAGAGTGCAAATGTAACTTATAATCGTGTAAAAAGAATATTTCTAATACACCCAAGAGTGTAAATGTAACTTATAATCGTGTAAAAAGAATATTTCTAATACACCCAAGAGTGCAAATGTAACTTATAATCGTGTAAAAAGAATATTTCTAATACACCCAAGAGTGCAAATGTAACTTATGATCGTGTAAAAAGAATATTTCTAATACCCCCAAGAGTGTAAATGTAACTTATAATCGTGTAAAAAGAATATTTCTAATACACCCAAGAGTGCAAATGTAACTTATAATCGTGTAAAAAGAATATTTCTAATACACCCAAGAGTGTAAATGTAACTTATAATCGTGTAAAAAGAATATTTCTAATACACCCAAGAGTGTAAATGTAACTTATAATCGTGTAAAAAGAATATTTCTAATACACCCAAGAGTGCAAATGTAACTTATAATCGTGTAAAAAGAATATTTCTAATACACCCAAGAGTGTAAATGTAACTTATAATCGTGTAAAAAGAATATTTCTAATACACCCAAGAGTGCAAATGTAACTTATAATCGTGTAAAAAGAATATTTCTAATACACCCAAGAGTGCAAATGTAACTTATGATCGTGTAAAAAGAATATTTCTAATACCCCCAAGAGTGTAAATGTAACTTATAATCGTGTAAAAAGAATATTTCTAATACACCCAAGAGTGCAAATGTAACTTATAATCGTGTAAAAAGAATATTTCTAATACACCCAAGAGTGTAAATGTAACTTATAATCGTGTAAAAAGAATATTTCTAATACACCCAAGAGTGTAAATGTAACTTATAATCGTGTAAAAAGAATATTTCTAATACACCCAAGAGTGCAAATGTAACTTATAATCGTGTAAAAAGAATATTTCTAATACACCCAAGAGTGCAAATGTAACTTATAATCGTGTAAAAAGAATATTTCTAATACACCCAAGAGTGCAAATGTAACTTATGATCGTGTAAAAAGAATATTTCTAATACCCCCAAGAGTGTAAATGTAACTTATAATCGTGTAAAAAGAATATTTCTAATACACCCAAGAGTGCAAATGTAACTTATAATCGTGTAAAAAGAATATTTCTAATACACCCAAGAGTGTAAATGTAACTTAATAGGTGTAAAACTAATCCAATGCATTGTCTCTCAATACACCCACGAGTGTTAAAATAATTTCATAGATGGTAAAACTAATCCATTAGCGTGTATATATATACACAAAATAGTGTAAAAGTAATCTAATAGGGAGTAAAAAAAATACAAATCCTATTTAAAAAAATTTTATTTATACTTTGAAAAATATATTAACAATTAGCAAAAGAAAACAAAGTAAACATATTTAAACTTTTGCAAAGTTATAAGTTATAAAAAATAAAAACAACTCAACATAATATATTATAGCTACAAAAAACTTAACCAGTTTCCCTGATTTGTCCTATTTTTACAGTTTAGTCGGATAACACTATAATTCTGGAAAACAGAAAAACTAAACAACAACTTACCTAGTTCAACAATATCTGCATAGATAGCAGAGTCTTCAAGTTTACCATATTTAGTTTTATTTTTAAATTTTAACTTAAAAATATACATTTTTATTGACAACGCTTACAGAACACCTGAACACCACTAACACACCCAGTAAAGTGGCGCGTCGAAACCCGCAAGTGGCGGTTTTTGCATAGGGAAACGAATTCGCGGAAATGCTTCTTTCATCTAGGATCGCGATTCACACTAGAACTGTATAATTTACCAGAGCAAGAGTAAATATACACTCAAAAAGGGTAAATTTCATTGCTGAAATACTATTTACACGCAGAAAGTTTCTTTTATTGTAGCACGAATATGTTTCACACTAATGGAATTGTTAAAGCACCCAACTAATAATAACTACCAGCTTAGAATTTAATGGTACTAAAAGTTTATTTGGGTGTTAAATAACGGCGAATAATATTTGCAAGGGTGTAAAAATATACACTCACATTTTTACCATGCTGAAATGCAATTTACCCGCTCTATATTTTTTACTGTGTAAAATTACAGCCGACGATTCATATATAAGTATACATAGGTATCTTGGAACTGTCCTTTTACCGGTATATTATAATAGTTACATAATTGAAGACACGAGTGGATGATCTAACATTTCAGAAAAAATTTAGTTTTTTACCTGAATAAAAGATTTATGTACATGAAATTCACTACTTTCAATGTTGTTCGAATGATAAAATGTATTATTATTTATCATCAGAACAACATTGAAAGTAGATGTAACAAATTTCATGTAAGTACATAATTTTTTAATTCATGTAAAAAACTAAATTTTTTTCGAAATGTTACTTTGACCCATTATTTCATCTTCAATTATGTGCTCCTAAAGAATGCGGGAAGAATCTTTCCAGTGTTTTGAAGTATGATAACGTCGGATTTTTCTTGGGTGATGGGATTCAATTATTACCTCGATTATTGCTGACATAAAAAGAATTTTAAAAAAATTCCAAACAAATATCGGAAATACAAAAGAAGGCGGCATAGGTCAAAACAAATCATGCCAAAGGCTTGTCGGGCCCTTTAATCCGTTCGCCTTAGTTTGGGCCGGTATTTTTGTTCAATAATATTTGATAATTAAATCCCATCAGCTAAGACACATCCGACGTTTTACCATATACAGGGTGGGGATTTTAAATGGAACGCTGCTCATAGCGGTTCTGGGAATAATATTTCTCCAAAATACGTCCTCAAAGATTTTTTATGGGTCTCGCTTTTGTTGTGTAAAAAAGATTTGGACACCAACGGGGGTCAAGAAGAAGTTACTGCGTTATTTTATGAAAGTAAAATCATCCCGATTTGCCATCTCTGTCGCGATGTGCCAAGATTAAAAAGAAATTTCGAGAATTGGGTCATGTAAGATATGTTCGTCGAAGAAGACACCCAAAAATATCAGATAAAACTAAATTGGATATCCTATTGACCCGTATTGACCTATCAGGAAAACCCAATATCAGCAGCTAGGCAATTATCTATTGACCACAATATCGATCATAAAACGGTGTTAAAGATCACAAAATCTACTGGGGTGACCATTTAAAAACCAGTCAGTACGGAGGATGACTTAGAAGAAAAGTAGAATTTGTAATGATAGCTGCATTGGACAACAGAAATTGATTCAGCTTGGATACTTGGTTCTGATGAAGCCCTTTTTACTTTAAAAGGTCAAATAAGTTTGAAAGTTAAACAAAAAATAATTTATGTTTTCAAGGGAATTAACCTTTATATCATCGCTGAGCAAAATCTTAACCTCTAAACCTTAATTAATTTCCAATTTTAGATTAATCGACAAAATTGCCGATATTATTCCAACGAAAATCATCATTGGATTGTTGAAGAGAAAGTGAATTTTTGGGCTGGAATAATAGGCGACAGAATAATTGTCCATTCTTTCTTGAAGGCAATTTAAATGGTATTTATATTTTCTTCAAACACTTTTAATACCAGAATTTCAAAGAATATTCCCTAATTATGGAAATCTAGATGAAAGGATCTATTTCCAGCAGGAGAAATGTAAAGGAATTCTTAAATATGACATCCAAATAGGTGGATATGACGGCCGAGGATTTATAGAGTGACCGCCCAGATCCCCAGATATTACACGCTTAGATTTTTATTTATGGAGAGATTTAAAAAGTAGGGTCTCTGTTACCAGACCTAGAAATCTGGAAGAGTTGAAGGCAAGGATTCGGGCAAAGATAAGTTTAATCACTCCAGAAGTTTTAAAAAGAGTAAGGGAATAGTTCTACCATCTGATGGGACTGTGCCAACCGGTTCATGGGCCACATTTTCACATTACGCTAAAGAAGTGGCATTACAGTTTTAAAGTTCTTTTTAATATGATTATTCGTTAAAAATTAGTTTTTATTAAATTTCTGACACATGGTTTGACAAATGTAAAATATGGACAAACTCCTTTTGTAAGTTTTCCAAAAAGGACCACTTTTTTTACATGACAAAAGCGATGCTCATAAAAAATCTTAGAGGACGTATTTTTGGATTTTAGAGAAATCTTATTTCCAGAGCCGCTATAAGACGCATTCCTTTCAAGGCCTTTTTACATTGGGTGCAATTGCAAGAAAAAATTGCCTGAAAGCATGCGCCTTGTCGACGTTTTAAACAGCTGATGCAGGTTTTAAATGGGAAAACGTCCATCAGCTGATTAAAACGTCGTCGAAGCGCATGCTTTTTCTTGCAATTGCATCCAATGTAAAAAGGCCTTTAGAAATCCCCATTCTGTATAGTATTTTCTCAATCGGGAAATCCTAACTCAACAATATTTAGTACCTGTAAACAAATTAACATATCTAGGTAAACTGCTATGTTATTTATCTTACATATAAAATAGTTGTGTATGATTTGTATAATATTATAAAAAGTCTTATTATTAGAGAAACTGGTCCGAATATGGACCAGGCGCTTAATATGAGCCCCCTGTCCATCTACAAACCAAGTAGCTTTATCTGCCAGGTGATCCGTAAATTTATACTTACACATTGTCAATACTTAGTTTACAGACTCTCGGCTTGATCCCACGTGTTTTTATTAAACGATTGTAATTGATGTGATTCGCTGGTTTCCATAACTGTTTAATGTAAGTTTAATTAGCGTAATTTTCATATTTTTTTAAGTTATTTTGAGCTTGCTTATGGTGATATATTGATTAGTGATAGAGGGAAAGTTTAACATTGCATTTCAGCATTTAATTTTATTCTAAAAATTACAGATTTTTTACAGACCAATAATTTTATGGTGACTTGTACTTAGTGTAGTATGGGCCCCTTGAGTGTGTTGAATATGGGCCGGGCCCATATTCAGACAAAACTATATAATATATGCACTTTTTTGCAGGAAATCCAGGACCTCACCAGGCATAGCTCGAAAATAAGTGCGCAAAATTTTATTATTAACAGTTTTCTTGAGACACTGGGAGAAGTCCAATTTTTTTTATGTCATTTATGGGCACATAAACAGTGTTCTAGTGGCGCATCCAGAGTTTCAATCCGGGGGGGCTAGTGTTTTAACACCTTTTGTTTATTTTCTTTTCTTTTGCTAAAAGAATTGTTGTTTGTTTTAATTTACGTTTTTATAACAGTTTTTTAAGGGGCCCATATTCCATACCCTCTGGGCAAATGTCAGAAATGTGCACTATTTTGAGAAAAATTAATGTTGGGGTTTAATTACTAGGTCTTTATAACGTACATAAACCATTTTACATATCATTATCAGAAAGATAAAAGAAGAAAGTTATTCCAAAAAATAAAATGGGGGCCCATATTAGGGCCAGTTTCTCTAATATTGATAAACACTCGGACAAACATTATTTTCAAATAAACTCACAAGTGATTCAGGAAATATATTAATTTTAAATCGTTTATACAAAATATTTGAATAATCTTTTATTATTATTGTCATCATTTTATAGCAAATTAGTTGAACATATTTTCTAAGGCATTCAGTCCTAGTTGCGCCCAAGTAGTATCCCAGCCCATATCTCAAACTCTCAAACCATCGCGTAATGTTGCGTAACAATTAGCCATGTTATTTTTTTTTGTTATCGTTCCAAATACCTACTTACCAAAAATATCACAATAATCTTAAACCTTAAAGTTATAAATAAAAAAGGTAATAAAATTAAAATAAAACTAACGTTACAGCTACCTCACTGAACTAGCGGGAGAGTCACTTCATACCTAAGCATGCTCTCGTTACTAAAATGATTTATTCAAGTTGAATTATTGTTCAAAATGAGGTTTAAAAAAAGTAGTTTATTAAAAAGTTGCCAAATAAGAATCAGAATACAAAATGCGATAACGTATCTACAGGCACAAAAATCACTGAACATCAAATAATATATGGTATCTTCCATTTACCGAACTTTTGCCCCTAGATTGGTTTGAGAGCATTCGGGCGACATTGACAACAAATCGCTTAAAGATTTATTGCCGCGCGAGCTCTATTGACACAATAAAGTGCTATCAGATTGCCCGCAGTTGATCTGTGTTCACGAGGTGGAGCAACCAGATGGCGGCCCAAGAAAGGCCATAAAATGACGAATTTTATTCTATCTAACGGGGGTTTTCACTAAATTTTGATTTTGGCTGTAGTGTATGAACGAGTGTTAAAAGAAACAAAAAGTCAAAGGTCTGCTGTGTTTGTATTTTTTGATATTGTAAAGTCGTTAATACTGAGGAAATAAATAAAAACACGAACTTTATCAAATCTACATCATGACATAACATAGCAGGTTGACAATGTTTTAAAAGTTTTTATGTTATAATAGCAGCAATAACGAAGTCTGAAAAGTAATCCGATAGAAATAATTGTCCTGTTGTCTCTTTGGTTCTATTCTCTTGCCAGGAAGAAAACACTCCGCACTTTCTAGAAACGGATTTATTTAAGTAAATACATAACTGATAATAAAATGGAAGAAGAGAATATTTAAAGGTGGAAAAAATATTAATACTAAAGTTTCGGACAGTTTAACTCTAAAAATACTTCACAACTTCGACTCTAGAAAACAAAAACTCCACACGTCAGTCACTTCGCATGCTCGCATCCCTTTTCTCTCTAGCATGAAACTCTTCATAATGTGGCAACACCGAAATTATTGACAGAAGACCGATCCCTTGCAATGATAGTTAAAAAAAGCCTAACGTAAGTTATATTTCGTTCAGTCAGTTACTACGTTTTCATGAGGATTCAGTTCGATTTGAATCCGAATTGAACACATGAAAACAGGTATTTTTACCGTATTGAGTTCGTTTTCAGTTCAAGGTCGATTCGCCAATTTTTGGGATCGTATCGGGATCGTACCGAAATTTTTAATCATGAAAACGGTTCGAGATCGGAACGGAATATGATTCTCATAACCTAGAAATAGTTCTTATGTTATGTTTGGTTTTGGCGGTTCTGTTATAAACGTTGTAAAAATGAACGACCAAAAAAGCAACAGAAACAAAATCTAAAAGCAAAAACATAGACAAGCACGAGAAAAGAGCGATTTTAACCACAGGTTTGACGCATGACAGCATTGACAGCTGACAAATGTCGAAAATTCAAATCCGAATTGATGTAATAGGGTAAAAAATATTCAAATCGAACTCAGTCCTCATGAAAACGTAGTAAGTATTCCAAACAAAATATTCATGTCCTTTCTATGATGTACATGAAGTCGCAGCTTATGCCAGAACAGGGGTTGAAAGTTTTAAAACTGACCAGTAGTTTCTATCTGGCTCTATGACCAAATACATGACAAGGAAAGTTATTTTAAACAAAAATACATCAAAATTACACAATAATTCGGATGTAAGCAAAAGAACTGACAAACTGACATGACCAGTGACAAGATCGGTAACGATGCTCACTATACATTTTTATCGACGCCATTGTGCCTGTTTTCCGATTTTAAAATTGGTCGAATTTGGCCATGAGCTGAACAAAATTAATAGTATGACTTGCAACAGGTTTATTGATGATAAACTCCTATTATAGCACCGACTTAACAATTAAAATGTCAAAAGTATCAAATATGAGAATAGAGAGCCCATTCTGCGTGAAGTTGTTTCGGTATTTTACAGATGTTTAGTAGTCTTTATGAATAAAGATGATTTTAATCATTCCTATATGTTCCATTGCTTTCAGTAAATGCAGAATTGCGATTCAAACGGGTAACGAAAATAACGCCGATTTGACATACCAGGATGACCTCGACTCTGACAGGGTGTTATAATATTTCATTTAACTTTTGATTATTTGCCCTTAAAACCTTCTCACAGTACTGCCGCGAAACATACTCACACACTCCGATTGCGGTTATATACAACTTCAAAAATGTAAAATCTTTATACCCAGAAGATAACAAAAATATTTTATCACAATATTGTCATTTCTGGAGCTAGATCAACTGTGAAAAAGAATTTAAAAAACTGGCATTGTATCAACAGAACACGCAACGAGCAATAGTTCATCATACATAAAACAAAAGTTGTGTAAGTGCTCTTAAAATAAATCTGAGAGAAAATGAATTACTGAATGGAAAATGCTATAAACCTATTTGATACTTTTGTAAATACGGGTGTCAACTTACAATAGTTTGAATTTTTCTTGGCTCTTCAGGCACGAATTTACCTCAGTGATTTAATTTCTTGTTACTATAGTCTATTTCAAAAAGGTATAGAGTAATAAAATGAAAAATTCCGTCCAGTTCGACTCAATTTAGGCGTTGGCCATAGGCGCAGGTAAATTTTGTGCATTAAATTATTTATGATAACGAACCAAAGAAAAAAAAGAAGATAATTTGATAAAGAAGGAACTATTAGCTATAGCAAATTTACACAAACATCGTTTTATGAAATATGTCGTGGAAGATATAACTGAAAACATAATGTAACTGTACTGCGCACACCGCCATATATCGTTGTGAACTAAATCCTATAGAACTTATATGGGCGCAAATGAAAGGATTTGTAGCAAGACACAACACGACATTCAAAATGAAAAACATTAAGCTACTATTTGATCAAGCCATTAAGGAAGTGACTAGAGAACTAGCGAAAAGCAGTCGATCATATCATTAAAGAAGAGGAGAAAATGTGAAATCTTGACCACCTGATCGATCGGACCGCCGACCCGTTAGTTATAACGTCAAGAGGAGATGACAGTTCCTCAGATGACAAAGAATATTATGATTTTTTATAATTTAACTTCTGTATAATGTATTTTTTGTATTTTGTATTTTTTGATAATGTTTAATAAAAAATAAGTGTACCTAATACTATGTACATAATGCACGTCTATGTCACACCATTTCCAGTGTTTGTGAATGGATAACAAGCAAAACCTATAAATTGACCCAAACCCGGGTGGTACTACCTGCACTTGATGCAAATAAAGAATTTTGAAATCAATGTTAACTTATGAAAGTGGCTTGAATATTCGTTGGGTTACTCTGTAGTTCCTTTGCACACCTAATAAGCTTTTATTGCTCTACACCTTTCTGAAATGTATTAGACTACCATTTACCTGCGTTTTGTCAGTTTAATAAAGTGTTTAATTTAAAATGTAGTACCTATAGGTAGGTACCTAAGCTTTTATTGGTAGCAGTAGCATATCTCTCGACTACCTATAGGCAAGCTAACCTCTCCAAAAATTCAAAAGCATCATCCCCAGGTATAGGGATCTGGGGTACTTACTCCAACTAGTATTTTTTATTTTCTTTTAGTGTCCGTGTTTATCTTCTCCCGACTCCATAGCGAGTCTTTACATTTTATTTTAATTTATTGTCAAACCATATTTATTTGCTGTCATTTATAAATTACCATTAAAGCTATATACGTTTGCGTATGCCAGACATTGATGTTTATGAATACTTCCCAGTATGTGTCTTTTTATACTTCCTACACATACATTTATCTGCTGTTTATTATATGTTTTTTTTCAAATATTTTTTAAAAATTGTTCAGCGTCTAAAACAGGTACACATTTTTTATTGTTTTGTGTTCTATAGGTATATCTGTTTACAATGTATGAAGGGAGAGCAAATTTAATTTCCAGATTTAGTTTGTATTAGTTTAATAAGTGCTTCATAACAAAAATTGTATTACAGTGAAACCTCTCTTAGGCGGACACCTACGGGATTGTCTAAATATGACCACCTAATAGAGGTGTCCGCCCATGGGAAACTTGTTATTAGGTAATTTGTAAATGCAAAATTATTACTACATATATGTATGTACAAATAAACATTTATTAAACATGACAAAAATTAATTAATTTTAGTTAGGATCTCTTACACTTACAGTTTTTCCCTATTAAAAGCTTCCACAACATTAATTTTCTCTTTCAGACTCAAAACGCGACGTTTATCTGCCATTGTTTACAACCTTACAACTCACAAATAAACGGCGGTCTGCTTTCGGGAAATCACACTACTTTCATTCGGCGAAGTCCTTTCGCGCTGCCATGCATACGCGATTGGTTGCCGGTCTGTCTTCAGAGAGCTTTTGCACCATACTTATTCGTCTCCCAAATACTTTTAAAATTTTTTGTCCGTTTAAAGAAGAGTTTTCGCACTCTTTGTATGAAAACAGTCTGTCCGCGTCCGCCCAAGAGAGGTTGATTTTTATGCAATTTTATATACCTAGTTTCGGACTATGAAATAATGTCCGCTTAATAGAGATGTTCGCTTATCAGAATTGTCCGTTATGAAAGGTTTCACTGTAATTATAATTTTAAAATCTTTCTTGGTAGGTATCTACTCATCAACAATTTTTTTTTGTATCAATCTTTTCGTAAGAATTCTTCTTACATTAAGTGGTATGTAAGTGATATATCCCTGTAAACTGACAACATACAGTAGTACACGATTCTGGCACATTTTTATCTTGCTAAATTATTTTTATGATCTCTATTATTTGCTGCTGCTTCTGTAGAATGTAGAAATTCAGTTTTTACCAGTGGTTTTAGTATTCTTTAGGCCCATTATATTATCTTTTATATCTTCCTGTATTGGTTCACTTGATTCAATAGATAGGTTTTCTGTGAATCATATTTCCTCTTAATTGTCGTGCTTCCCTGTTCTGTAACCATCTGCCTAAGCTTCAAAATTCAATAATTTTTAAAAATTGTTAACAAAAAATACATTATATCTGAAAACCGAAAATCAATGTTTAGTTTATTATACCGAATAATGTAAATTAGTGGTGAATTAAACAAAAACATTCCTTTATAGGGACAAACGCGATTACCTAAATACAATATTAAAATTTAGTATCTTTCATTTTATTGATAATACCGATGTAGAAGAAAAAGATGTTCCAGTTGAATATAAATATGAATAAATACATAAATCATGCAAGCAACCTACATAAAAGAGTCTGTTAAAAGCGTGTAAATCGGATAATAGCTAAAATTTATTAAAACGGAAGAAAGTATTTCGATATTATTAAATACAGGCAGTAAATAAAAATAGTTGTCATTGCGTTTTTCTCTGGAAAACTAATGCGCAATAAATGAGTTTTTTTACGTCGATTTTTATCCGTCATTGATAATACAATGGAGTAGCGCAATGAAAATACACCCACCATATTGATTTTACGTATTTTGGTTACAAAAACGGTTTTCTTATTATACTAATTATCCTGGTTATTTTCGATAATAAGCTAAAGATTTTATGTTGGGTTCCATAATAGTTATTTATGGTACTAGTGTGTTATGTTGAAAATAAGTCACGCGAGAAAGATTTATATGTGTATAAATTCTCAAGTGACTTAGGTAACATAACACATGAGTGGCATACAATGTTTTATGTAACAAGTGGAAGAAATCGTTTTTTATGAGATAATAATAATTAATAAGTTTCGTAAACATACTCTATAAATGTCAGAATGACTTGACAGTGACTTTTTTACATTTTGGTCAAAGTTGGTTGATTGTTTGGTTGCCACAGGCATGTTTAAAATAGCAAATGTTTAAATAAATGTTGACACTACTTGTCAGTTTTCCCTGCAGAAAAGGAAAGCTTTTTTGAAGAAAAAAACCTATAGAAAATGAAGGAAACCGATGAAAATTACGTTCCTGAGGATATCCTTACGGAAGCGGAAGAAGCAGCGATGCAGTTTTTGCCAGAAAAGTCCCAAGATGCTTACGACAAGGAGTTCAAAATGTTTGAGTTTTGGATGAATTCACGGACGATAAAAAGTATCAATGAAAATGTTCTATGATCTTTTACATTTGCAAAAAAATGAGCCCCACGTCGCTATGGTCCAAATACTCGATACTTCGCCCGACTATTCACCTTTATAAAAAAAAGATATTTCAAAATATGGCAAACTAGCGAGCTTTTTGAAAAGCAAATCACAGGGATACAAACCAAAAAAATCCAAGACATTAGAACGACCTGAAATAGGGAAGTTTTTGAATAAAGCTCCCGACGTTTCACCATACTTGAAGAAGGATTTCCAGTCAACCCGATCAATTTGTGTAAAAATTCTGCTTGTAATAGTAATAAATAAATGGAATACTACTTTAAATATGAACGTGAGTTATTTGATAGTTTACTTGTCTAAAATGATATTGATAATGGTAGTCATAACTGTCATGGTGTTGGATAAAGATTTTTAATAATAAATAACTAGTATTCTTGTTTGTGACATTATAACATTGGCAGGTATAATTTACTCACAATTAAAGCTGATTAGTAAATTTGAAATAAAAGTAATCTGGCCACTTTGATTGTGTGTGATTGAGAACAATATTTTTGCTAATGTCAATGTCATGTGTTGTATGTCACCGCCAAAGTTGCTGTAGTTAATTATTGTTAAAAATCTTTATGCACCAGGCTCATAATAAGAAACACTATGACCGTGAAGTACAATACATATTAAGTAGGGATTAATTATCTTACGCACCTACGAGAGGCATTGTTGCACTCCTAAAATAAACGTACATGTATTTTAGAAATTTTAATGATTTCGACATTTCTGTAATGTTTTAGGAATTTGAGTGCCATTTTTATTGTAAGGATATCTCCAATGTATTTTGGTTGAAATATGGAGATTTTGATGAAACCGGAAGGGATATCATAGATTTTGATATATTTTAGAAATACTATTGATTTCGGCATTTCTCTGAGGATTTCAGTCTCAAAGCGACTTTTTAGTGCAAAGAGATTGTGATTTCGGCGAATTCTTTAATACATTTTGGTGGGAATATATGGGATTTTTAACAAAATCGGTAGGGATTTCGATATGATTTTGCAATTTTGATATGATTTTGTAATTTGAGTATGATTTTGCAATGTCGGCTGCTACGATTTCGAATAAAATTTGGCGAGTAAACGTATTTCAGGGGTGAGATGCATCTCGTAACCGGAGTACAACAATACATTTTAAACTCGATTTTAAACTTGACTGTTGAAAACAGTGTTTCGTGTTCAATGTCTTAAATTCTTACTGGCCTTTAACGATGTTACTAATTTAAGGTATTACCTCTGTTATTACATAAAGAATTTGAGCCTTTAATTAAAGAAAAGGTTCATAGTTACCATAGTCATTACATCGCTACTCATAACTTTGTAATTAATTTGTTTGACTTAATCTTTCTGTTTGTCCGGCGATTGTGATATTAAGAAAAATAACACACTTATTAAAAAGCAGTCGCGTTTTGCGTTGTATTCAATTGCATTGTAGGTGATTGTTTTACAATAAAATTACGTCGATTTATTTACATATTTACAGTTTATTCACAACATCGTTTACAAAGTTATTTATAATATGATTTTTTTGTGACCGATCCGATATCCATTTAATTTATTTTAAGATGTAAATTGAAGTGCGACCTAACCTTTGCTCGCTACATTTTGAACTGTCTTCTGTACCTTTTTCTGGTACTTACCGCAAGAAGGTAATAAAATCTATACCAAGGTGCACAGTACGAGATGCCATAAAGCGATGTATCAGGAGTGAACACAAAATCCCCTGGAGCAACAGACAGGAATTACACCACAGCAAAAGCTGCATTGGGGATCTAGACCACATATATACATACACTATATTGCCAATACAAGCAGCCGCACGAAGCCCCATCGTGCGATTCAAAATAACCTGAGTTGGGGGCCGTGGCGCTTGTGCAGTAGGAAAAAAATTAGGCAACCCACACGATTTCTAACAGAACCCAAGGTCTCTTGAACAGAACCGGCTCGCCGTTATATTCTTATTAGTCGCCATCTTTCGTTTCGTTCATTCGTGTGTTGTTATAATTCCCAAGTTTTGGGTGTTAATATTTATAAAACTTAACTTTAGACATTTTTTTTTGTTAGTTTGTAAGTTATAGTCGTTTTCATCTTTTTTACGTTGTATTCGTTCGGATGTTCCGTGTGTGATTGTGGATATTATTTTTAAGTTTTGGGTGCGAATTTAGGTATAAAACTTTACCAGACATTTTGTTATTGTTAGCGACTTGTGTCTCAAGATGGGTAGAAAAAAGTGCATGATCCTTTTTGGCACGAATCGCGGTTCAATACCAGGAATAAGGTATTTCAGGTATGTAAAATATTGGTTACTTAGTTTTATTTGACCATAAACTGTACACTGTACACACCCGAACTAAACGGGTGAATTTAAATAAAAGCTTGTAAAAATATTTTGAAAGTCGGCCCTGTCAAATGTTTACATCAAGAAGCAAATTTTCGATCTGCGCAAGCTCAACGGCCCCTGATCATCTGCTTACAGTGGTGGCATCATTGAATTATGGTATTAGCAATATAGTGTATGTATTTATGTGATCTAGACGCAAGACTTAGGAAACAGTTGCTTTAAATGAACACGAACCAGCTGAGAACCGTTACAGGAATTTTGACAGGACACATGTCAAGAACCATCTGCACAGAATGCAACTGTACAATGGAGACCTTGACTGCAGATTATGCGGACAAGACAGAGAAACTGTACAGCACATAGTTTGCCAATGCGAGTCACTAGATCGGAAGACGCCACGAATACTCGGGCAACCAAAACTAGAACCAGAGAACATCCTTACCCTCTTCCCAGTTGACCTACACAAACCAGTGCAAGGAAACCGACGCACGGACGGGCCTCGTAAAAAAGTATTAAATCTTCACCCTTATTGGCGCCGCCGTTGCCAAATGTATCTTTTGTTGGGTTTGGTATGTAACAAACGGAACCTATCCTTTAAATAATGTCAAAATATGCTTTAATCTCTGAAAAAGAAATTGTTCCTTATCGACAAAGCCAGTTAACACAAAAATATAACAATTTTTTTCCATGCCTTTTAGGGAATTTGGAAAAAATCAGAATGCATAGAAATTGTAAATTTCAATTTTCAAACAGAACTTTCGTCGAAAAATTGAACTGGTAATGGGTGAAAGTTAAAAAAAAAATGGTTATACGTTTAGGGGTGACAGGCCTGGTGAAAGATACTAAACATGTTTAAAGCAACTGAATTAAAATGAAGTATCAGATTAATGGCAACTATAATTTAATCCCCTTCGAATCACCGACCAGTTTCGATTAAATAATTTATTCAGTTTAAATATCAGCTTATGCGCATTTTTAAAAGCAAAATAGATATAAGCATGAAATTTATAATTTTCAAAACAAAGATCTCAGCCTGATAAGCCGATGACGCTTGCTTTTATCAGGACAGTAAAGATGAAGATTAATAAATGATTTTAAGTAAGTAATAAAAAAACATATTGTTAGTAAAACTTCAAATCATGTAATTAGCTGCCCAAAACAGTTTAAAATATCAAGATTGGCCATGGAACGAGATAAACAGAATCGCATTGGCAACAAAAGGCAATGCAAAGCAACAAATATAGGCATTGCTTCATGTTCATGTTCAAGTGGCTATTCCTCTTCTTCTTCTTCGTATACCTATCCGGGTCGGATGCTGGCGACCATCTGAATGATCATAATGTTGTTGACTGCTTCCCTAAACAGTCCCGTGGTTGACTTTCCGAACCAGACTCTTAGGTTTTTCAACCATGAGATTCTCCTTCTTCCTGGTCCTCTACTCCCGTAAACTTTATCTTGTAGGATGCATTGGAGGAGATGGTATCGATTTTCATTGCGCATTATGTGCCCAAGATATTCTAATTTCCTGTATTTAACGATGTAAAGGACCTCACGTTCCTTCCCCATGCGGCGTAGGATTTCTTCATTGGTCACCCTCTGCGTCCACGACACTCTCAGCATCCTTCGATACAGCCACATTTCGAAGGCTTCCAGCTTCCTCTCAGTAGCAGCAGTCAGTGTCCAAGCCTCTACTCCGTAGTACAAAACAGAAAAGACGTAGCATCTTAACAACCTGATCTTTAGGTTTATGTTCAAGTCATGGCTCTTGAAGCACTTTGTCATTTTATTGAACACTGCTCTGGCCTTCTCTATCCTGCATCTGATTTCCTGTGAATGGTCCCACTCTTCATTAACACAGGTACCCAGGTATGTGTATTTTTGTACTCTTTCCACACGTGTTTCATTTATAATTAGGTGGTCATCCGGGATATTTCTTTTACTGATGATCATTAATTTGGTTTTGTCAACATTTATATCAAGACCATATTGCTGACTGATCAGTGTGATTTGTGTCATCAGGTTTTGCAGATCATTAGTATTTGTAGAATTGTGAAATCTGGATTGTAAAATAAAAGTTGTTAACTGTTTTTCTTCACTTAAGTATAAAATACGGTCGACGAAAAAACATTGTAACCAACTCTTACATTAAAATGCGATTAATGATCTCGAACATTAACTTAACTTAACATTAAATATTTCGATCATTAATCGCCATTATTAATGTACTTGTTGGTTAAATTACTATTACTTACTTATGAGTCTGTTTGTTAAAGGGATAAGTTAATAATGTTTTGTTAATTTATGTTTTATTGCTATAAATTTCCTAAATATTATTAAAATTTACTGATAATATCCTTATTTAATCAATACAATACAACCAAATTGCTTGAGACTTTTAAACTACTTAAATAACTAAAAACCGTGTTACTATATAATATGACATGCAATAACAGTAATAATCCAGATAATAATCTTATGTAGTATTTTGGCTTAAACAGGAAAATCTTACATAAATTTTCTGAGTACAAAATATTTATACGGCTTCTATTCCAAACACAAATCCATTTTAATCTATTTTTAAAACACTCTATTTTATTTTTATCTCGGGAAAAGTGTAGAAGAATAAGACCACAATATAATCCGTTACAAAGAGAAAAATTTAACTGGGATTATTTTATCACCTACGTGATAGACTATTAAGAATTAAATAGCTGGTTCTATAACTAGTTTGGAAATAACACTGTCTGCTCTGGTGTTTAAAATATTGACAAATTTTAAAGCTACACGTAAAAAGTTGTGGGAAATTTACTACATTTATCTTGATAAACATCCTAAATTATGTCTGTAATATTATAGATTTGATCGAGGATTTGATGTAAAATTTGAGGATTTTTTGCGTAAAATGTAATTTCCGTGTGATAATAGGTTTTTTTTTTCCGAGGGCCCATCCGTGCGCCGGAACACCTAGGCCAGGTTTGGCCCATTGTGCTCACCCTGTTCTGTTGTTACACCCAATCCTTGATCCCAGTTCCTTGCACTAGTTTGTGTAGGTCAACTGAGGAGAGGGGAAGGAAGTCCTCTGGTTCCAGTTTTGGGTGCCCGAGTATTTGTTGCCTCTTCCGATCTAGTGACTCGCAATGGCAAACTATGTGCTGTACAGTTTCTCTGTCTTGTCCGCATAATCTGCAGTCAAGATCTCCATTGTACAGTTGCATTCTGTGCAGATGGTTCTTGACAGCCATGTGTCCTGTCAGAATTCCTGTAATGGTTCTCAGCTGGTTCCTATTCATTTGAAGCGGCTGTTCGTAAGTCTTGGGTCTGGATCCCCAATGAAGCTTTTGCTATGGGTTAATCCCTGTCTGTTACTACAGTGTATTTTGTGTTCACTCCTGATCCATCGCTTTATAGCATCTCGTACCGTGCACCTTGGCACTCCGAGTGCCGGTTCTGGACCAATGAATGTACTTTCGGAGACTGTTCTCGCAAGTTTGTCGGCTTTTTTGTTTCCTGTAATACCTTTGTGGCCCGGCACCCACTGCAGTACTACTTTGTGTACTTTTGCCAGGGCCTCCAGTTCCTCCTGACATTCCCATACCAGTCTTGAGGTTACCTTGTTGCATATTAGCGATCTGAGGGCTGCCTGACTGTCAGAATATATATGAATTCGCTTACTGAGGTAAGCCCTCCTATTGTTTTCGTAGGCACATTGCAATATGGCGTAAATTTCTGCTTGGAACACTGTGGAATACTTTCCCAGAGAGAAAAACGAATTTTTCTCCGGTCTTACTCCGTGTATCCCCTACTTGGACTTCAGCTATTAAATACCTTCAAGAACAGGTGACGTTACTGCCGGTTATACCCTAAAACACACAATAATTTACTGTAAAAATCATGTTATATTTATGGAGAAATTAGAAAATATTTACATCACCGTGTCGGAAATTAGAATTAAAATTACAACGATAATTACTGTTTCCTTAATGAATTTACTGTAAAAAATTGTGGTGTTTTTATAATCATTTTATACTAATTTCACAGCGATTTTTAAAAGGAATTTAGACATGGTAGATTAAAACGTGTTTACTTAACATACGTGAAACTACATTAAGAATGTAAATTCGCTGTGATATTTGGTGGAAAAAAATAACTAAACATATTTATTGTACTTTTTTCGTTTACAGTGTAGAATAGGCTCTAGTGCGAATTAAAAATTCCTTTAAAACATTATTTATAAACTGATTTTCTGGGATTGTTTGTTGGCGTTTCGTTTTCATTTTCGATCTCTAAAATTAACCAAAAACTTATATTTCATTTAAACATTTTAAATTAATATGCATGACAACAAGCTTGGCTTCGATACAAGTTAAAATCAGTAAATGTAGACTAAAAAATATGAAACCGAGAATATTTTTTTATGGAACAGTTCTTGTTTAGTTAAGAAACACATCCCATCATCTCAATGTAATTAGTAATTGCTCTATGATGTGAAATTACCGATTTACCTAGTTTATTTTTGTATACGTATTGATATATTAAGGCGGCAGAGACCTCGAGATTTAACCGGTGCCGTTAAGGTATGCCAAACAGAGATGCCAATAATAACATATTCAAGTAACTGAATGAGAAAGCAAACTTGTCCTTTATCTTCTTTAATATAATATAAAAACAGTTACTGCCTACGAGTTTCGGTTAAAAACCATCATCAGGGCTAGCAGGTCTAGCAGACAATACAGTGAACAAACCACTGGGATTGGTCAAAGAGGAGATTGACTACACGACCAAGCAGCTTGCACAGAACAGATGGACTGGGTTGACAACCTGTAGTACATCCAGGCAACTGTGGCCCACATTCGATAAAAAGAGAACCGCAGAGCTATTAAGACACAGTCGAAAAGACGTGAGAAATATTACTGCGGTTGTTACCGAACATTGCCTCTTCGGTAGACATGCCGAACGTATGCAAATACCCACTAACGACTTCTGCAGAAGTTGCAGAGATGAGGAAGAAAGTATTCATTATTTTCTGTGTGAATGCCCTGGCCTCGCAAGAAGAAGTTTCACTACTCTGGGTGAACCATCTTTCGATAGCCTGGAGGAACTAAGCAACTTACAACTTGGACGAACAGTAGTGGCTGGTTTGAATGAGTTGTTAAAATCCTTCTGCGGTTACGTCACACTAACCAGAGCGATCTGATGAAGGTGGGTTCTACGGAACACGTGTGGTATCACAACGGACCTAATTAGGACTACGTGAGACTGTTTGGTCAGAACCAAAGGTCTGCCACTCTTACCTAACCTAACCTAAAAACTTAGTCACTAGACAATCAAGATACAACACTGGTACCGGTCAACAAACAAACAACACCATATTTTAAAAACGTATAAGTATACTATATAGACTAAAACTATATCCAACATGTAAAATTTAAATTTCCATCTAGTTCTAACGTTATTCAAATATAAAATGGGATTGGCAAATTATTATAGCTGCCAGGCGTAAAACATTCTTCTCTACTACTAATGATCTTAAGCTCAAGCGCACACTTGACTGAAAACCTTCACTGAAAACCATCGAATGTCTTTTTTTAATTTATCAACATAAAATTACAAGCTCACACACAAACAAAATAACCAACTCGACGGAAATCATTACCGCCGTGAACGGTAATTTGACAGCTCGGTTTGAGTCCCGTTGAACGGTGCTGATAACCATGGCCGGTAACCGAAGTGCGCATACGGTGGTATGTAATATATAAGGCCCAATGTATCCCCTATTGTCTGGGTAATGTCAACCAGACGGGACCTACGGCTTAGCATGGAATCCGAACCACGCGTATGCACTAGTTTATCCTTTTTATTCCCCCAAAGGTCCTCGGTCCTCGGCGCCCCTCTCTCTAGGTCCCGATATTAGGATTCACTAATAGCATAGGTATTGCATTTTTTTTTATTAAACGGTGTTTAGTTGGTTATATCAGTTTAGAGCATCTAGCATATTGCCTTGAGCCTTGAGCAGAGCCAGAAGCCGATAAAATAAGAGAAGAAGGAAGTTTACAATATTTCTTTCAAAAAATGAAAATTTTCAATTCCTTTCGGACGGCGGCGAAGAACTGTGATCACCGACTTTTTAGTACTAAAACTTATTTATCGTGGTGTGTGCAGACCAGTAAAAATCAATGTCGACGGTTTTCTAGAAGAATTTCCCATTAAGTATGTGCGTAAGACATCAGGATGCTGTGCGGCTAAATTTGTGATATATATTTATCTTTGTTTGCACCTCATTTCACGTAGGTCTACAAATGCAACTGCCTTCTGACGTGATAAAAGAATAAAGCCGCACCTCCAACCAACCTAAAATAAAATTTAAACAATTAATGAAATAATAGTTATTTACGATATAAGTATTGTAAAGATTCATATTACAACACGAGATGTTAAGGTTGTCAAACGAGGCGTCAGCCGAGTTTAATAAAACATCGAGTGTAGTAATATGATTTTACAACAAGAATATTGTACAATGTATTCATCTATGAATAAAAATATTTGGCAACAGACATTTTTAAAAATAAAAATGCACCTGCTATTAAGTTTACTAATCAAGTTTTTTATGTTACTTTTAGCATAGTTACTGTTTTGCATGGTTCCTGTCGAAACTTTGTCAAACAAATTCAAAAATATAAAAAGCGTTTTTCAAAATGAGCGATTCTGATGGAAGCTAACAAAATAAAGGAGGTGTGTGAAAAATCCTTTTGGGTTATTTTTCCGTAAAGCGACTCGCTACTCAATGTTGAAAACTATGATTTCAGTCAAGAAAAATCAAGATATAAGCAGATTTTCTCAACTAATCGCATTTTTGAAAAGAAATTCAGATGGTTACAAGGCCAAAAAGTCCTAAGTTTTCACAAAGGAAGACGTATGTCTTAGTACTGCAGATGATAAAACATATTTACTTATGAAGGTTGTTATGATAATCGGCATTTTTGGGGCTTGTCGGCGCGAAGAACTAGCTAAGTTAATGTTGGATCATATTGAACACAATGATTTGTATATAAAAATTGTGATTCCATTCTCGAAAACCAAAATTATGCGAGAATTTGTTATAACAGAAGGAAATGTGACAGGTGTCAACTGTTTAAGTATTTTTCGAAAGTATGCTAAACTTCGTCCTCTTAATGCAACTCACAGGCGGTTTTTTGTATTCTATGGAAAAGGAAAATGCACCTCCCAGCCTGTCGGAATTAATAGTTTTGGAAGTATACCAAAAAAGATTGCAACAAAATTTAGATTGAATAATCCCAAAGGATACAGTGGACATTGTTTTAGGAGGTCCTCAGCCACCTTTCTAGTTGATGGTGGTGCAGATATGCAGATGTTAAAGCGTTATGGGGGCTGGAAATCCTCTTCTACGGCAGAAGGCTACGTTGAGAATTCTTTAGAAAATAAGAAACAAATAGCAAAGAAGATCATGGGGTCAGACACGGATTTAATGATTGGAAATTCGAACTTAAAGGGCTCCATCACAACCACTTCTGGTATACAAATTTCTAACTGTAAAAAGTGTATTATTAATGTTTATAATAAACCTTAAGTATTATATTTTAATTAATAATTGGTAATTAATTTTATAATTTTATTGTTAATAATAAATCATTCTTCTAAAAAGTGTGGTTTTATTAAACAACAAAATTTTATTAAAACCGTTTTTTTTCCATAACAGCACTAGTGCTGTAATAGATGCCCCTACAAAACGATTTACAGAACTGTAAAATTCATATTACTAAATGAAAGTAGATAAATATCAAAACAAAACCACCGCTAAACATTTCTTATCAATCAAATTAGTGACACAAAATTTACCTTCCAAGACTATTTAGATGTCAAGTCCTCAAGATTATTTCCGCCTTCGTTTAAGACCTGTAATTCTGCTTCATGGAATTTGCAACTTAACGGAATACGCTTATGTTACACATTACTTATGTATGCAAACCGCTGTTTATCATCCATTCCCCCGAGCTCGCGAAGGTTTGAAACGTCGCATTTGGCTGACCTTGAATGCTTTATTGTTCGTTAAATATTAAAAGTGTAAAACGAATTCGAAACTAAATAAATATTAAACTTGAAATAGAATATATATTATATAAGTAATAATTCAGACGTATAGGACTACTGAGGTGAGGGTGAGACGGATAAGCTGAGAAATGTGGTTGTAGGAAAAGATAAGCTGAGGGAGATTAGATTTTAAAAAATTAAAGGATAATAGGACTCTGGGACAAACAATAAAACATATTAAGCCAACCGGATAAAATCTGAGAGGCAGTTTAATAGTTAGGTTAAAGTGGTAAAGTGAATAGGAGGAGGAATGCCGCAATAAATGCTACATTAAACGGCCAGCTGGATACTTAATTGTAGTTACTGATAATCATTTATTAGTCTTTTGATGCATAATTTAAATCCTGACAATAATATACACACAAATAGTGGCTTAAAAAAAGTTTTATTTGGGGATCATTGAGCGCAGATCTTTGATTGACTTAATACGTATTGATGCAAATTTATATTGTTCCGGTAACAAAGAAAAACGTCTAAGCTGGATGAGCGAAAAAACACAGTAAGACAAGGTTGAGCGAAAGGTCACAAACCTCTTTATTCGTACTAATTTAATTTAGTTATCATGTATAGCACAAACTGAATAAGGTCCGCTAGATCCATTTCCTGATAATTTCCAAAGATGCCATTGTTGAGACAATTGTTTCCGTAGACATTATCTGGCTGATAAAGTTACCAGGAGATTGATTTAGCTGACCTAACAATAATAATGCTACATAAAACTAGCTGACTGGGTAGTGCGCTGGCCAATCGTCCAAGTTGATATGGATTGATGAGGATAAGTCTTAAAACCAATTCGTGAAATGCGCTAAAAACATCATGAAATAAGTAAGGCTAAATACCACAAGAAATTAAAAACGAAAGTTTTAGGTCAAAATAAATGCGTAAACCTAATATACATGGCACAAATCCATGTAGATGCTTTTCCACATATATTGCGAAGGTTTAGTTCCTTAGATTAAATATATATCTGCGAATATAGGTAAAACCCACACCAACAACATGGTGATAGTGTATCTGCTATGAGCCTCATATCACCTTTTTAGCACCATTTAAGACAAGCCATGCAATTTAACTAACCAAAATAGACATATTGGCTATATCTCATAATAAACGGCTTTTCTTCAGTTGTAACCTATTTTCTTAGGCCGTGTTTCCACGGGCCACTTTTTCAAGTTGCTATCGACCACAAAAAGTGGTTTCTGTGTAGCCGTCTCGACCACTAAAAGTGGTCCGACCCAACCACATTTTGTAGTTATGCCAACTTCAAACATGTGGTTCATATTGGCGCGGAAATGTCAGTGTCCAATACCTGGAAGTTTTCGTAAAATAGACTACATATGTTCTCCCAAGATTTCGTCTTTTCAATTCTATTGCTATACACATCACATTTATAATCCCGAATTGCAGGTTCTTCCTGAATTTGGGCAATAAACGTGTCCGTGTCAAACGGTTCCATCTCGAACTGCCGACTTGACAACGACAACAAAGAACAAAGTGGTCACCTTGCACGTGGGTCGTGGACACACTCAACGGCGACAGAAGTTTAATTGTGGTCGACAAAACGCCCGTGTAAAAATCACTACACTTTTTACATTGCCCTTAATGGAACTGCAAGCTGGCGACACTTTTTGTAGTCGATGTCAACTTCAAAAAGTGGCCCGTGGAAATAGGGCCTTATAGAAATATTTAATTTCAGGTGTATTTAAAATAAAGTCATCCAAAATTTAACCTATTTTAACATAATTAAATAATACTATATTAGATGCTCAATTATAGGACCACCAAGAGATTATTATTACATAATAATTTAACCACTGGTTAATAAATATATTCTTAAAATAGTAGTTTGTACAACAAGATTGGATATGATGTCTATATCTCACGAGAAAGCAAATTGAGCACTGCTCAAACTTCCGAGTGTGGTGTGGACAATTTACTCGAATTGAACAGAATATTTTTTCTACGACCAAACTTACAAACTGTATGCTAAAAAATATTTTAAAAAAAGTCTGCAGGCTGCCGGGCTTAAACGACCATCATTAGAGATCTTTATTGTCTCGGCCAGAGGATCATATTAGAAATTAGGCTAAAACCAACTCAATAATAATGCTACATAAAATTAATTTTCTATACACATTCAGCAGGTTGCATTATTAATAAAACTATTATGATGCGTATATATTTTGGTATATTGAATGTAAATTATATAATTTAGTGTCTTGAAATATCAGTAAATACAATAAACTGTGATTGGTCAGTAATTTGTTGTTGTTTGTTCTGGGTTACTGATGGCCACTTGTCCTTTCGAACATTGAGCCAGCTTGCTCTTATACCTACAGCTTACCGTGGGTTTCGAACCACGATCCTCAGGCATGCGACATCCCCCAGGGCTCTCAACCCTCTGTTTCTTGCCATTACACCACCTACCGATTGAGGAGTGTGTACCTTCTTCCGCACCCCACTAGATGTTCGATCTTATCCGGCCTGGTTACCAGCGTGAAGGCAGCGAATTAAGAGATGATACATTTTATACTCTTCCCTGCATTCTTAAACCTATTAAATTTCAGACATACTTTTTTTATTGTGCGTATGCCCACCCTGAAGATGGAACTCGGACCGCCACGGTCGAATGCCGCTAAATCACCTCTGAGCCACTGCCGCGGTGGTTAGTACTTTATAAAAACACCACAGATAAATCTAAAGTTTATAATAATGTTGTCAATTAATGGTAAAGTTCTGGATTCGCGAGAACAAAGCACAGAGGAATGATATGTCTGAACTGTCTCAATAGGTAAAAGGGAAATTTTTACACACAGTGTTCGGGGGATATTCTTTAAGATTACTTGTGCTTATGATCTGCTAAAAAAAAAACGTATTCAGTATTGTGTGCATTCGTGGAATTTTTCTTTAAAAATGGGATACTTTATTTTTAAAGGTCGCAACAGCACTGAACAGAAAAAATATGAAAATTTACTATTCTCGTCACTGAAGTGCAGGGGCGGTTCTACGGAGGGGCCTGGGGGGGCCCAGGACCCCCCAACATTTCTGAAAAAACTATAAAATTCATGCCACTGATAAAAAAAAAATTTGGGTGCTTTATTATTTACATAATTTGATACAATTTGAGCATGATTATAACAAATTTTGGGCTGTGGCGTTATTTGCTTGCGAAGGCTACCAAAAATTGTGCCTGCGCCCAGTGGCGTATATAGGGGGGGGGGGGGGGGGCTGCCGGGCTGCATTTTCATCTCACGCATGGACTCTTAATTTAAATCTTTAAATAATGTATTCTTGGCTTAGATTACAAAGGTCTTGTAGGAAACGTTTAGCTTTTAAACTTTTCCTTCTAAAAGTCCTGTTTTATATAGAGTTTAAGGTTTCGGACGCATGTCGTTTTAGTTATTGATTTTTGATGCAATTTTAAAGAAAAACGAGTAAAAAGAATAATATTTTATAGAATTTTTCTATTATATACTTGTCTGTTCCGTTTTCCCTTTTTTAGAGCTATTTTAAATCAACAAAAATATAACCCAATGCAAAAAAATATTTTTACAACAAAAACAATTAGGTATTTATTTCTTAAGAGAAAAATTAATTAAACATTTCAATTGAAACATTTTTTATGGAAGAAGTATGATAATTTATAAAAAAAAATAGTGTGGGATGAAATGAGAATGCTTTATTAGGAATATAAATGTATGGCACTTAAGAGGGAGTATTTCCAAATCTAAGCATTTACACCAAAAACTGCTCTTAGATCTATGCTCCTAAAATACATGATTTCTGAAAAAATCATCAATTTTGGCGTGGTGAGCGGTATTTACTTTATTTTTAATCATGAAAAACCGAGCCCGGAAAACGCTGGTTAGAGTCATACATACGTCTTATGTTAAAGTTTTGGATTGACACCAATATTCATATTTTTCACAATTATAAAAAATGTTGTTTTTAAATAAAGAGCCAGCTAGGAATATCAAAAAAAAAAACATTAAAAAAAAATTTAATCCAACTATGCAAAGGGGGAGAGGTAATAATTTAATTTTCGAAATTTGATAGTAGTTAGGTGAATTTTAAGCGAACTTTGGGCGTGGCCCCGAAAATTTTTTGCCTGCGGCACCTTCTTCGCTAGGTACGATACCATGCAATACATATAGTCCCGACTATCCCTCTCTTCAGAAAAAAAATTTCCTACTTACGCCCCCCCCCCCCTCCCCCAAGCATATTAGCATATTTTCTGGCTACGCCAATGTGGTCCCCCCCCCCCAATATTTTGGGTCTAGAACCGCTCCTGCTGAAGTGTAAAGGAAACAATAAATATCCATGTGGGAGTAGAAAAAACCTTTTATAGGTTTAAGTGTAAATTAAGAATTTTCTCATAAAAAATAATATAGCTCTAAATTGAGAGACCTCAGTCTACAGCAATATAAAGGAAAATATATTTTTATTACCGTTCATAAAATTAATGATTTTTTAATGTCAAAATGTTGTAAGCTTATAGAGTTTTAACTTCAGCTTCCGTTTAAATTAAAAACCCCAATTGGTGATTAAATCTTTTCCTACCAGAATATTAGGTTGGTAAGTAAGTGTCTCTTGTGTCTTAAATTTCATAATGTTAGCGGTGTAACGAAGAGAATTTATTAAGCCAATAAATAAAGAATTATATTACACATAGAGAAACTAAAACAATAGAAACGATGCAATGTAATGTAATGTTATCGCTCATAATTTTGGACGATGTCCAAATCTGTAACGGGTGACGCCAAACGTTGCCTGTAATTAACATGCAGCAAACGCGAATATCCGTCTAAAGTCACCTCGTTTCTCGGCATTTACGTCGCGACCTTGAGCCACGCTTTTAGGATCAGGTTTACCTAATTTATGGATTACATAATGTAAAACCATTTCAAGAGTGAGGTAGGTTAAGCTGAATCATGCATCCCCTAAATTCACCACACCTGGCTAAGGGTTTTTAACGAAATTAGCACCGTACAGTGCCGTAGTCTGAAATATTTATTATGAAGGAACACCGATTTTTAATTATTTAGAACAAAACTTAGCGGCAAGCGGATAGAGTAGTGCGTCTATCTTTTGCCTTACTGTTTCGTCCTTGTTGGGACTCATCAAAACGCCATAACCTGTAAGCAATCCCCACTACAGCGAAAATATGTTTTCAAGATATTTTTACGAATAAAAATGGGATGAAAATCTAGTAACGCCATCTGCTGGAATCAACTCAATGCAAAAGATAGCCATCTAACGTGAAAACATAGAAGTCATAGACCTATAAATAAATCAAGCATGGAAAGGCCACCCATCCATTCATCTGAAAAGATCGAAACACGTGTCAAGAAACTGAATTACTGTGAAACATAATAATAAGTAACCACTGTTTTATTTTCCATATAATTAACAAAATTATTCCATCTCATTTTATATTTATCATCTCAGGTCTACTATGTTTTCGAGGACATGACGAATCTGAAGGGTCTTTTAAATAAGGGTAATTTTATAGAACTAATAGTTTTATTTTGCAAGTACCTCGGTATTTTTAGGGACATCAAAGATAATTCAGAATGAACTTTTTCTGATGTGAAAATCCAAACCTTAAATTAATTTAACGAAATTTATAAAGTATGCACTAGCACTGGCATGGACTCGAAAGTTTTTTGCCTACGGTGATTTTCCCGCTTGGTACAACCCCGCATTATTAAGGTTATTGCTTTCGATCTTAGCCTCTCCATTCAAATCAGCCACGAGCCGTCACTGATACATAGAGTCTTGGAATTGATATAAATCGTTATTTTAAATTAAAAGACAAAAAAATATTAGAAAATTAATAACCACTGAAGGTACAGTTTCATTTCAAATACTTCCAACATAGCAATAAGAATTCAAAATGTAGTATCATGCATGAAAGTAAAGTAAATCGAAAATATGAAGCGCCTATTTAGAGTGGGATAAATGTCTGAAAATTTGCAATACATAAAAGTTTATCGGGCGTTGTATATTTTAATAATTCACATTATAAATATAATACGTATTTGAATGTTGTGATGTTTTACGACAGTGAGCAGTGAAAAGAAAATATTTACATAGTCTATGCAGTAAAAATATATTAAAATACACATTTGCATAAATTTGTAATGCAAATGTTAAGCGATTGCAAAAATAATTTAACCACCTGAGAAACCATCTAATTTTAATTAATGTTTGGCCCATGCCATTATTATAACATGTTTTGTTACGTGGTTTATTATTTGTTTGATTCTAAAAATTGCCAATCGTTTTGCATTTTATATATTTTATTTAAAGGAAAAATTGGCATATCAAGCAATGGACCCAAAATAGTTTCCTGTAACACGCTCCCCAGTAAAACATGCACACAAAGAAGCAGTATAGTTTTGGTTGTTTGAGAGATTAAACAAGATTGAAATTTAACCAAGATATGTTAGGGTAGGGGAGTTTTAACCACAAATAAAAGTCTAAATTAGACATTTGGATTTCTATTGAATCAACCGTGTTTACAAATTCAGTCTTACGCTCTCTAATCTCCGACGGCTATGTCCAAACTGACCTGCGCCTTCCGATATCCTGCAGCTCACCCGTCCTGACATATAGTTGACTGAGAATGCTTGACGTTTCTATCCACGTGATACCTAATAGCTAGTAAAAAGTTGATACCGCTAACATATACACCTAGCTATGATATAAACAACTGATTGTGCATCTAGACCTAGCAAATTTTAATGCGTAACAGCCTTTTTCTACTCGCGTGTCAAATTAGGTTTCAATTCGATTGTTTTGTGTTTTATGAGGAAAGTTTCGGGACAGTGTGTTTAAAGATTGACTAATTCCTTTACAATCTTTCGATGCACAAAACAATGATTCTCCGTCTCCAAATCTTCAGCTGAAAGTTCATGAACCAAGTGGGTTATTCTTGTTGAATATTTGGCAAAGGACCCAACAATTATAGCAATTATCTGTACAGGAAGAAAATTATGTAGGTTGATCAACAATATCCTGGGTTAAAAAAATATCTTTATCCTTCACGATGTGATAATGTAAGTGCTGTAACTCAAAACTATCCGGAAATGCCGTTCCGGGACGAGTTTTCGTTTCTGCATAAGCATTCCAAGATGTGGTTTGGAACGCGAAAAGCACCGCAGTTGCCGCGATATCCAGAATTACTTCTCGGACCTTAAAAATCCGGGAGATGACCACGTGGAGGTTTCGCGCCAGTTAGCACCCAAATCTGCAGTAAGGCCCAACGTAAGGATCCTCAAGTTAATAGAATACGGGATTGCCGAGTTCAGGCCGGTTTACCTGCGTTAATGCGTTGGCAGAATAATGTAGGTAATGTATGGAAAGTAGGCAAATTGAATCCCTAACTTAGAGATAAAGTTTTTTTCCTAAGATCTAGGCATGTCGGGCTTGGCGAGAAATTAAGTGCCGAGCCTGGACAAAGTGAAGGTTTCAGCTGCATCCCAGATCGGTCCCGTGCCTTGGCCACTCGCGAAACCGGAGAGTTTCATAAGTGATGGTATGGGATATTATGTCAAAAAATAAAATTAATATATTTTGTTTTTTATAGGGAGAAAACTTCTCTAGTCTCAAATTATTTTGTTCAAACCTCGTACATGCATCGCCTTTGTTCGTACGTATTTCGGGTCCTGTAACGGTAATATACCCATCAAAAGGCAATAGATCACTAGCTAACAGCCTGCCATTTGCATGTGTTTGCAAAGCAGATTAAAACCCGAATGACTTCTAAATTAATAACTCATTTACCTAAATAATGGTATTAAATGGTTTATGCTGTACGTTATTAGGGAGGTATTTTCCGTTTGATCGTTTTGTAATTCTATTATTTATTGGTATTTATTAGTATGTAGGTTAAAAAAATGACGTATACGAACTTAGCAAAACATCGCGTAATTTTTGTAAATAAAAACGACAAAATTACTTTTTCCACAACTAATTAACTACAAAAAAGAGGCAAACTTTACGCTACTAACATTTGCAAAAAACTATTTTTTTTTAATGTTTTGCTAAATTCATATGAAGCAAAACCTCACGTAATTTTTTAGAAATAAGAACGACGAAATTAATTTTTTCACAATTAATTAACAGAAAAGTGGCAAATTTTCCGTTTACTAATATTTGCAAATAAACAATTTTTTTCTTTTATGTCCATTGGATAGAACATAATATTATTTATCGAAACATTATTATTATTATTATTATTATTATTATTATTATTATTATTATTATTATTATTATTATTATTAAAAACATTAATTAACTTATAATATAAAGTATTGTAGTAATGAGGAGAGATGCAGAAACTGAATTGGAGAGTATTGTTTATTTCTGTAATATTATATACAGAGCTGTGAGTAACTTAAGTAACTAGATACTTTTTAGTAACTAGTTACTTAAAGTAACTAGATACTTAGTAACTTAGTTCTTTTTTGAATCATGCCAAAAGTAACTGTAACTTCGTTACTTTTGAAAAGTAACTTGTATCTAGTTACTTTTTAGGAGTAACTAAGTTACTTTTAAAGTAACTAGTTACTTTTTAAGTGTATAGTTACTCCTAAAAAGTAACTAGATACAAGTTACTTTTCAAAAGTAACGAAGTTACAGTTACTTTTCGCAAAAAAGTAACTTGTAACTAGTTACTTTTTAGGAGTAACTAGTTACTTTTTAAGTGTATAGTTACTCCTAAAAAGTAATACAAGTGACTTTTCAAAAGTAACAAATAATGCACATAATCAGATGATGACCAAGGGACGATCAGCGGCCGTTTTTTTTAGAAGTCACTTGTCACAGTCTGTAGTGTGTACATTATCACTACCTGGTAAATTTATTTATTTGGGCAAAAGTATCGAAAAAGTAACTAGTTACTTTTACTAAGTAACTAAGAACTAAGTTACTTTTAGGTAAAAGTAACTATTCCTTATAAGTAACTAGATACATTTGGGCAAACGTATCGAAAAAGTAACTAGTTACTTTTCTGAAGTAACTTTCACAGCTCTGATTATATAACGGCCATACTTAGAATCCTCCTAATTAAAAAGTGTACTTTTAAAAAATATACTAATAAATTAAACGACCTTTTAGAAACGCTAGTTTTTAATCAATATTCGCACACTCTATACAAGTTCAATGTGTTTTAGTTGGCATTATGTCGGTTAAAAATTACATAGGTGTGGTACCGGCTGGATAATGTTTTTCCAAGAATTATATTTTTGGAGTAATACTTTTTATTACCTATTTTGTAAATCTAGGCTTATATTGCGTAATTAAATAGATGGAGGTTTTCAATGTCACCTAAGAAATCTGCGTTTTGAAAAACGTCATCTTTTTGGTTAAGGTCTACTAAGTTAGTGAAAGGCATGACCGTCCAGAATTTAACAAAAAGTGAGTTAGAAACTATAACTCTGTCTCACCCACTTTTCTATCATCGAAAAGGCAATGGTAAAGAGCATTTTAAGGTAACGTCAAAAAAGTGCATTGTTTAATTAGAAGTGTTTGCTGTATTCAGACCATGGTGCCTTCCAGCATTTACCGATAGACGTGTGAGTGTAGATGAGTGAAAAACTGAGGTATCTATATTACTTATGAAGTAACACTAGCAGTCTCTGTTCTGGCATCTGATGTAAGAAGATATTTTTAAACTTGCGCGTAAATGTCATTTTACAGCAAGCTTGTTTCGATTGCATCCACGATACACTAACACCGGTATGCTGATAGACATTGTGACGTTACGTACAAGGACGGTTTTAAGGCCGGTTTACATTAGGTATAGGATAGGTAAATTATCGTTTTATGTTTAATTAAGAAAATAATCCTAATATAAACGATATAGGTACTGACTGTCCTTATTAATCTTTTACTTTTTTTAGAAGATATTTATAAAAATACTTTTTACTGACCATTCTTTAAATTGATTTGGTCACCCTTTTTGCAAACAATAACCCATTGTTTTGCCAGATCCTTTTTTTTTTGTAAATCAAAAATATTTTGTATCTGTGCCTTTTGCGTTTTGGTTGAAATTGTTACAAATCGCCACAGCACAGTTTAGCATTGTCAATATAAAAAATACTACACAATTTTACAATGAGTATAAAACTGCAGAGAAAGACCACAGCGGCACTGCTACTTGCTTTTCTAGTTTTGTTCCGCCAAAATGCCAAATACTTAACCGAGCACTGCGCTCGTTGAGGATACCGAACCGAGACCATAAATATCCCTTAGTTAAAAATAATTGTTAGTATGATATTAACTACTCGAACCCGAACTGAAAATAAAAAACAACAGCGACAGAATAGAAACAAACTTTTACGCGTGGGAATGAACATGCGAGTCTAGATTCGCACAGTTAAAACCTTCCGTGTAAAACCATTAATGAAAATTTGCTCGCCTCTTACAATGACAGGCAATGTGAGGTTAGAACTGTCACTTGCGTCAAACAGTTACTAAGCAACGTTACCATATGTGATGGCATGCGCAGAGATGTTTATCGGCATACCGTTGTATAATCTACATACTAATTCCCAAAGATTCCGAAACTTTACACCAAAATTGCCCAACCATTGTTAAATACATCCTGGCTAGATTGGTAACCTAGAAGCTACCAGTCACGTATATTTCGACAACTTTTATTGTTATACTGAAGGCTCTGGTCGTACTTTATCTGGGTGCTAAATTAACACAGACCAACATACCTACCAGGTAGTTTAATTCTTGACAGTTTTAATGTAATTTTTATAGGCCATATCTTATCTGACTTGTAAAGTCCAGCATAGTGATGTTATGAGCCTGAAAAGTTTAGCTTATCAATGGGATGATATTTAAATATTACAAAATATTCCTATTGAATTAATTGCAAAGGTCAAAGAATACACATTTATAGTGAAAAGAGTTAGATCAGTAATAAATCATTGTTTTATAATCGGTCATGGTCGATATGGTTTGTAAGACGAGATTATAAGATTTTTAAGAGATTTATTATTTTACGATCGCTTCGACGAACTTGGCCTCAATCTACTTAAATTAAGAGGTCATTTCCAGCCAGTATAAGCAATAAATACCGATTTTCTAAGTTTAGACATAACCAGCAAATGGGTTAAACGTAATAAATAGTAGAAATGTAAATTAGATCTTCCCCTTAATAATGTTAAACACATTTTTAATGAATTCTAATAAAATAGCAGGGAATAAACTATGTTAAATTATATTTATGCGTGCATCACAGAAACACGTAGGCTGTCCCCAAAGCTGCAAAATCTCATCAACTCCAATAACAGCTAAAATACCCAGTAAGAACTTTTATCAGTCATTTAAGGTGGACCAAACGAGGATGAAAAAGTAAATGAACGGCAGAAGAGTTTGGGACTTGCATTATCTTTATTTGTTTTGAATCACAACGTGTTAACTGGTAAGTATCTCCAGTCGTCTTCAGTCTTCGGGTGAATACTGAATACTGAAGACGACTGGTGATACTTACCTGTTGAAACGTTGTGACTCAAAAAAATAAAGACAATGCAAGTCCAAAACGTTTCTGCCCTTTAAAAAACACCATTGTCTCCAACTTTCGAACAGACACAAAAAGTAGATGAGTTATCTAGACCAGGAGCTCTTTAAAAATTTAGAGAAGATCTTGGAATATCGAAACAATGTAGGCCGGTTGTTTTAAGGCGAGGGTCTTTTGTAGTGTAGTCCCATAGCTTATTGTGCCTCTGGTTTATTAAGAAACAGCTATTCCTTATGTTATTTTTTATTTGTTCACATAATCTACATTCTGTGGGTCTAAAATAGTTAAAAGGTCATAAGTCAGTTTTTCTGATTTTGGGCTTTTGATGGATATCTGGAGAAATAGTATCATAAAATTATATGGTTAAAACAAAATTAGTGTATATATGAGACAAATATGCCAAAAACAAAAACTAAATTTGATATTTTGTTGAAATTCTTTGTTGCGATCTGCTAAAAAGGTCATAAGTTAATAAATTCATACCAAAAAATATTTTACAATGTATGTTATTGGCGAAGTATAATAGCCATAAGCTGTTACAGGTATAAGATTACTTATACCTTTTTAGTAAGTTTTAAAATTTTTCGTTACTGTATAAAGTGTATTTTAGTCAATAATAAAATTTGTAGTAATACATTTCTTTTTGAAAAATCCTCGGATATGTTAACTTATGACTTTATTAGCAGACAAAATAAATCTTTTTATATATTAGGTATACTAACGACTTTATTATTAAAGAAATCCTAATTATATGTCTCAAATATGTCAACATATTACCTTATAAACTACGACATATATTGCGATTCAGTTGAGTAAGTATACTTATGACCTTTTAATTGTGTTTCAAGTAGAAATATGTGCACATATGTCATTATTATAAAATATATTTAGGGATGGTTTTTAATAAAAAGGGCATAAGTAATAATTTTTCCATATAAATCAGCTTTTTTCTCCCATTTTAAATTATACATATTACCCGAATTTCAACTTAATAAAACAACAATTAATTGGTTGTATTTAAAAAAAAACTGAATAAAAATGTGGAGTATTAAGAAGTGTCAAATCTTTGCCACCATTTTCCTACAAACTAAAAAAACGTACTTATAACCTTTTAACTTATAGCCACAGTAATGTCTATGTTGTGTTCCTCGCCGGCTATTTCCCCTACCATTTTGTTAACAAAATGAAACGGTGTTGGGATAAAGTAAAATACATACAAATTACTTCAAAACTATTTAAGACTTACACAAAGGCTAGCCTGATGATAACTTGAACCGAAACACGTAGATGGTAGCCTTATATAGAAATAAAGAGGGTGAAGAAGAAACTATTAAAAATAAATACGTTCCTTAAGGTAATCTTCCGTATAATTATTTTAAAACCCAATTCCATTTTAAGCCAAGTACTTAATTTTACTTTTTTTTTCAGGTAAGGAACTTTATAACTGAATCTAGTGTTGATATAACAAATTTGGGTAAGTAATAGATAGTACTTAAGAAAATATTTACATTTAACTATTTATTCACAGCCATATTATAGTAACATTTTGACTTTTTAAAATATGAAAATTTTACTTTTTTTACTTTATTTTGCATCCTACTAACTTTTCGCTTTTATTTACCTCCCTCGTTTTTTAAAATTTTATAAAAATGTATTTGTTGATAACACCACGTGCCGATGCCGGTAACCAAACCTCTCACCTACACTCTCAAATTAAAGTGTACTGAGGTTTAGGTGTACCTACACCTTAATGAAAACTTTGTGAACCTCTATCTACACTAATATAAACATTTAAAAAACTATCCATACCTCTTGAGTTTTAAACTGTTTTTTCTTAGCCTCAAAAGATTCAGTCTGATTGAATTAATGTTTTGTTGAGTAAAGTATATACAGGGTATTGGCCATCGGCCATATCTCGAAAACTACTGGGTATAGAAACTTAGAGAAAAAATAATCGTAATTAAAGTGGCAAACAGAAAATCCTGGAAATAATTTTTAAGTTTTGTATTTCGCCGCAAGAGAGCACAATTGAAATTTTAATATTAAAATTCTAAATTTCTCCGAAAATTCTCACATTAGGGCATATTTTTAGTAACATTATTAAAAAGCTTAGACAATTCTGCATCATTTTCGTTTGGGGCTCATTGGCGCACCTATCTTGATAAAAATGTAATCATTGATAGAGAATTATTTAAGCTTTCTAATAATGTTACGAAAGATATACTGTGGGAATTTCCGGACAAATTTAGAATTTTAATATTTAATTTTCAATTGTGCCCCCTTTTACAGCATTGAGGCATCTTTTCTTTTCCGCCGTGGCATGTTCACATTTTTTAATCGCTTCAATAGGGAGAGTGGAATAAAAATAATTCAAAATATCGAAGTATACATAGAATTTTAAAATTTTATATTTTCTCTCAGTTTTTCTTTCTGGACGTTTTTTTTAAATAACATTTTGTCGTATCTCCTAGAGAAAATGCACTTTACTATAGTAAAAAAAATAAGTTACAGTAAATTTCCAACTCAAGCTTGATTCCAAAACTAAAATTATGACACAAAATTAGTTTCTATCCGAGTAGAACTAAATCCCAGAAGACGAAGTTTTAACTCAAAAAATGTCAGACTTTGTCACCTATTCATGCGTCGATCTAGTGACACACTGTATACCTCTAAATTTAACTTTCATGCTTCAAGGGCTCATTAACTTTATGGCGTATTTATTTTTTTTAATAAAACGCTATCATTCCAAGGACCTTAGGCAGCCCGCAGAGGATGAGGGCGTTAATGAATGAGCAATTTTTTTCTGAAGCGTAAAAGTTACTATCTATCAGTTTGAATGATCGTGTGGCGTCTGCATGACCTTGTATATTTTTAGACTTTTTATCTATTATTCTAAATACACATATTTACAAAATCACAATATTTTGGATTTATTTGGTTTTGAATAAAAACTGATTTATGCAGTTTTACAACAAAACATTTATTTTGTCTCAAGTTTTTCTCTTTTGCTCGGAACTATGGCCTATTTCAGAAAGATGTAGAGTAGTAAAAGCTCATTAGGTATGTAAAGGGACAACAAAGTGACCCAACATGCCACTTTCATAGTTTGGCATTGATTTAATTGCAAAATCATTATTTTCATCAAGTTCAGGTAGTACCACCCGGGTTTGGCTTAATTTATGGTTTTTGCCCATTGTTATCCATTTATAAACACTAAAAATAGTGTGACAAAGGCGTGCATTATCTACATAGTATTAGGTACACTTATTTTTTAATAAACATTATAAAAAAAATACAAAATACAAATAATACATTATACAGAAATTAAATTATAAAAAATCATAATATTCTTCGTCATCTGAGAAACTGTCATCTCCTCTCGACTTTATAATTAACGGGTCGACGGTCTGATCGATTAGGTGGTCAAGATCCCACATTTTCGCCTCTTCTTTATTGACATGATGAACTGCTTTTCGCCAGTTCTCTAGTGTCACTTCCTTAATGGCTTGATCAAACAGTAGCTTAACGTCTTTCATTTTGAATTTCGTGTTAAGTCTTGCTACAAATCTTTTTTCTTGCGCCCATATAAGTTCTATAGGATTTAGTTTGCAATGATATGGCGGTGTGCGCAGCACAGTTACCTATGTTTTTTAGCTATATCTTCCAGGGCATATTTCATAAAATGATGTTTGTGTAAATTTGCTGTAGCAAATTATCTTCAAATTGAATACTTCAGTCGATAATTTCTTGTTTTCTCCAAGAAAAAGTTTAATGTTGCGTTATCCATAACTACTACTGAATCAGCAGGAAGATATGTATCATTTCACAAAATTAGTCCTCAAAAACATTCGAATTCATGTCCTTGTGGTAATCTCCCGAATTGAATTACACAATTAGGTATAACCTAATTCCCTAAAAATGTTGGTTAGTTATCATAAATAATTTATTGCACAAAATTTACGTGCTCGTACGGCCGACACCGAAATTGAGCCGAACTGGACGGAATTTCCCATTTTATCACTTTACACCTTTTCTGAAATAGACTACCTATAGGTACTTTATACGATGTATTGTAACACACTGTATCGATATCCGGAGTTTACTTTTTTTATATATAAAGTGGATTTATTCGAATTGGTTACAAAGCTCCTCGTTAATTAACCCAAAACAAATGGACAATGGTTGTCAAAACCATATCTGTCGCGCAAGTATTCTTACTTTCTCTATATAATAAAATAATCTATTTTATAATAGAATAAAAACCACATGAACATAAATAAAATGTATCTTCAAACTATCATGTTCGTAATAAATGTATTTGACGTTTTAGCTCAGTTTTGTCTCATTACAAATTTTAATTAAATTTATTACGTGATTAGCTTTTATGCAAGCCGCCGCTGGATATACTTTTATATAATCACTTTTAAATAAATTTAATTTAAACAAAACAAGTAGTCAGTTAGCAATATAGCCTTTGGTCATTTGACATAATTTATTGCTTTATTTTATAATTAACAAAATAATTTGAACATAATTTGAGTGTTAGATTACGTTATGTTTTTTAATTATACATTATTTGATGTTAATAAATATAATTTTATAATATAGAAAAGTCGCAAATCTGTATTAGAGTGATCCTAAACACTCTATAAATTATAAATATATATTATTAAATAATTAATTATATACCAAGAAGTGAAGACTTTGACTTTGCTATTGGTGGGATGCAACCACCTACAGACCGGTTTCAAACTCTTTCGTTCTTGTCCGTACAGGGTAGGTGTGTGTCTTTACTGTCCAAACGATAGTCTTCATACTAAAAATTACAATATTATTAACCTTCTATGGTTGAATATAATTTTTAGCGCCATCTCTTGGTAGTCCTGGTGTATTTTGTTAAGATAAATATTTAAACTTCTGGTCGGGAATAGGTAAGCTAATCTGTTGGTTGCAACATGCCAATACGAAAATACACTTAAGAATTATATTTAGTTCCCAAAATTAAAGAATATTATTTAAGTTAACCAAGTAATTGCTAAAATTCATTTGGAAAACTAAAAACCAATTACAAAAATAGCGGAAACTTTGACTGAAATAATAAGGACCGTAGGAAATTATTATTTTCCTTATTGTATAGGAGTAGAAAGGCAAAATACCAAGTAATAGTACATTGTATACCTAGTAGGAAAAGCTGAACATTCCCGGGCGACCGTAAAGATTGTATGTCGAGGCGCAAGCCGAGACTGACAATACGGAGTCCGTGAATGTGGCTTTTTTACGAGGTATACATACAATTTTTCGTAAATTATTAAAATGACATAACGTATTACAATCAATTTGTTAAAATTTTGATATAAATATTATTATCTTTGTTCACAAATAATTTGTGTAACTATGGAAACACAGTAATATTGAATTGTCAAGCTTAACACATTTTAGTTTACAAGTAGCCGTAAAGAAATAATATTTCCTTACAGTACAGTAATAAATATTTCCTAACAGTTATTTGCCGTTGCCTAGCAACGACTAAGTGTAAGGAAATATTGACTTTTTCTTTCAGAAATGTTATCAAAAATGTCAATATTTCCGATCGATTTTCGGAAAAATATATTTTTCAAAAATTCGTGAAATCTAAATATCCCAACCCATAATATAAGGTGTCTCCCCCCCCCCCCCCCCCCCCCCATTCGTTCGCCCCTGGTTGAGTACGCCGTAGTATTACGTGTTTGCTGTAGGCTACGTGCTGTCCGCGTAATTTATTTACAAAATTTTTAACCACGCGTTCTTTTTTAAACCATTTACTCAAGATTCACTTAAAGATGCATGTAAGGTACCCAACATAAAATAAGTTCCAGAATAATTTGATGACTGGCTAAGAAATGACAATTCCATTAGTAATTATTTACGATAAAATACTGTCGAAATCCATTTATTTTCCCGAAAAATACCAAATTACGAAACATAAATTTACCGTTAAACTCGACCACATCGAAATTTAGAGGCAGTTTCTGCTTTGAGAGAGACGAGATAGTTTATCACCGACCTGGGAAATACATAGACATGTTGACAGGTGGCTGGAATAATTGCCTCGCATACAGCTGCTAAGTAGGCCTTAAAACACTTATCAGGGATTTTTGATGGATGATAATAAATATGTAAAGAAGAAAAACTATGTTAAAAAGATATAAATTTTAGTTTATGACAATAATTTAACTGGCAATTTATAAACGCTTTTATTTTACATTTATTGACATAGCCTTTTTAGTTAATACTTTAATTATTAGCCGCAGTCCTTCTATTCAATGATCGAGGTCAAATATTTAATTTAAATTTTTTATTATTTTTAAAATAATTTATTTCGAACATTTCATCTCTTCACCTTTTCTACGCAGAAGAAAAATAATGAATGATAGAAAAGTTTTGGACACGCAATGTTTTTATTTGTTTTTAAATCGAGACATAGAGTAATTACCCTCTGGAACTTGGACGAAGCCCTCAAAACAGAAACTAACCACATCAATACAGACCGATGAATTATTTGACAAAATATCGGAAGATTATAAAAATCGGTCAAAAAGCAAAAAAGAGACACAATCACTACCCAACATTCCATATGTCAAAAAAGTGTCTGAGATAATAAGAAGACTAGGACAAAGATACGATATCAGTACAGTCGAGAGACACTTTAAGAAGCCACCTGACGAAGACGAAACCAAAAAGTCAGGAAAAACTGCGTCTACCTGATTCCCTGCAAATATGGAAAATCTTATATGGGTGAGACACTAGGACCACTTGAAATAAGGATAAAAAAACATACGCTAAAAGAAGAGACCGAAAAATCAGGTGCAGCTGACCATGCATGGACGTGGACGCACGTGTAAGAATCACACTGGAGGAACAGGAAGTTCAAGGAAGCTACCAGTGCTACCACCATACACCAGAATCCAGATTGTTTTAGTAACCCTTCTTAGGACATAAGAAATATCTGGAAACCTCTATTAGTCAACGTAAGAATAAGACCACGCACGAATTGAAACTCATGACTATACCTATACCTATCTTAGTTATGCTTCAGTGCAACTAGTATGCTAGTATGAATAGAGCTTAAGTTACCACTGACGTTTAGTATTTACCTGAAGACGACTGGAGACACCATTTGAAACGTTGTGATTTAAAAACCAATAAAGACAATGCAAGTCCAAAATTATTCATTATGACTCAAGAAACATCATGGTATCAAACATTTAAACAGACACTAGAAAAATAATATTTAGGGATAAAAATAGTTGGGTAATGGTCAGTAAACAGCTCAGAAATTCGATTTGTATTATACCTTAAAAGTAGTCCAAACACAAACTTTGAATTTCTGAGCTATTTTACTGACCATTACCGAACTATTTTTACCCCTAAATTATTATAGTCAATGTACTAATGATACCAATTTAAAATAGAATATTATTATTCATTATCCTTTACTTTTCCTGGCCCTTAATGTTGTTTTGTTGTTATTGGGTTTATTTCGGTAGTTTTGGCGTTTCAGTTTATTTATTTTAAACCATCTTCAGAATGGACTCTGTCTCTGTTATCAAATTTTGTAGTTTTGGCATTTATAACAACTGTTTACTAGCAAGTAATAATACATATTATGAATTTTTATCTATGCTTTACTGTTTTACGATTATAAAAAGAAAAAATTATTTTTATAAGTTTGAGGTTTCACAAACATAAACTGCAACTGATAAGGCATATTACGTTATACAGCTAGTCCAAATGAGCTAATAGCGATAAGCAAAATAAATTGTTATCTGGTTGTTTATTTATAACACCATATTAAGTATTAGTTAATGATTGCAAAAATTCACATATAACTTTACACATAATGATATTTCGATATAAATTTATTACTCTCTATAAAATATAGGCATTTTTTCTTAATTTTTTTAAACAAAGTAAGTTTTGTGGTTGGAATGATGACATATAAAATAATCATTGATGACAGCGGTGGCGTATTTACGCCGTCGTCCAGCCAGGAGAACAATCCTACTTTAGATCAAAATGTTCTCTGTCCCCTGCAACTACTGCGGAGGACCCTATTTATCCTCCTTTACACTCGAAAATTCGAAATAGACTACAATATTATGCGCCCATATTTCTTTAAGGAATAAGAACCTCTGCATTATGATGTAATTTCTTCTTTAACTTTCTTCCGAGTTGGCAACCCTATGGATATTTAGAACTTCTCGGTTAAAGTTAAAGCCACTGGATTAGACGCACCGACAAACGAAGCGAACGCATCCAATATCGCGGAATATGAGTAACTATTGGCAGTCGAATTTGTATTTTTTTTTACCTAAGTACTCATAATAAAAAAATTTTATGAGCCTACCCTATTGCATAGCCGAAAATAACTACCATATTTGCAAGGCTGTTTTTTACCCAAACCCATTCTGATAATGCATTGTAAAGAATCAGTTTGTTTTGTGAACAATTTTGCTTTAAAAATTCATTTTTAATAAACAATCTGTTAAGCGTCCCGCCGCGCCGTTAAAATATGGTTAAAATTAGACTACCAGCGCTGATCGAAAATTAAATCTTTATTTAAAATATTAGATATGTCACTTTGCTTCCTAATAAAGCAGACCTTCATTATAAAGGCTGCTTTTAGAAGGTGACACTGTAATAATTTATGCAAATTTACCGTTTTAACAAACAACCTGTGATTATAAACCGCAAACGTGTCTCAGCACATTCGATTATTAAGTTTTCTATTACTGCGCGTTTAAGAATATACCCAATACAGTACAATCTCGGTAACGTGAACACAAAAAATTAATGTGGATTTTATATTATATATTATTATTATGGAAAGTGGAAACAGTTGGGATATTTCGATGTCAGAAAAAGGAGTTCATATTAACGGAACGTTTATATTGGCGAAGTTTACAAAAAATACATATGTAACAACTTATTATTATTATTGTACCTAGCATACTACATAGTATGTATTGATAGAATAACCTAACTTAAGATATTTAACTAATCTTTGTGCATCTCTACCAATTTGAACAAACTTTATCAGTATATTTTTTTTTCTTACTTTAGTTTATTTTGTCTGCAAAGCAAATGATGTTTGGCCGAATATATCAGCTCTACTTGCCGAATAATAAGATTTCTGAGAATATTAAAAAATAATTTTGAATGGAGATAAAAAAAAACATTCCAAATTTTAAAAATCCATCCATATCCGTAACTCACACTGAAAATGCTTTGCGTAATGTATTAGCTTATGTACTGCCGCTCTTGAATTGAAGAGAAAGATCGCCGTTTAATACCTGAATGCATCAAAGGAGTGAAGGACGATAACTGGTACGACGAGGAAGATAATTCGGTATATTTTCTCATAACGTCGTGCTTCGAGCCGGTAACTTTGAAAAAGATTTTAGAAATATTGTTCGGATCCTCTTAACATCCTCTATGATTTTTGCTTTTTCGGAAAGAGAAAGGCATTTTGTTTTTTCTTTTACATTGACCACTGTGTAGTATGAACAGTTTTATTAAACACTGTTAATTAAAGAGTGTTTAATAACACCGTTCATACTACAAAGTGGTCAATGCAAAAAATATTTTTTTATATTACTGAGTCGTTCATAAGAGTGCATATTCATATTATCGCGATTGTACTGTATTTCTAAATTCTTTTCCAAAGTTACCATCAGCTTCATGTGACAGTATTCAGGCCAAAAGAATGCAATATATTTGGTGTGATTTAATATACAGGGTGTCCCAGATAAGGATGCACTCTACAAGGATCTCGTAAACCATAGAATATACAGAGATGGTTGAATTAGTAAAAAGTTGCGCCCTACTAAATTATGCAACAAATTTTAAAATTATAATTTTAGAACAGAAATATCGTTACAAAACTGATTTTTCATGGTCCAAGTAGGGATTGTAATCCCGGGATCGAAAAAAAAATCACTCCCCGTGATATTACCAGAAATTTTAATAAGTAAACTCAAAGTCTTATTCCTAAACAGCAGAAAAATGCACGGCGTTGTGTTCAAGGTTGAAAACAGTAATTCCCCGATAAACTGCTGCAGATCAGGGAAGTACGTAGGGATTGCAATTCCGGAATAGTTACCAGTTTTAACATGCTTTTTCGATTCCGGGATCCTGGGCTTACATAAAGGGATTTCGAAAATCCTGGATTTGCTTCGAGATTCCAATCTCTAGCGCCAAGGGCATGTAGATGATAGATTGTTCTTAATATCTTAAAAACATGATGTTTAATGTGTCTTTACATGTTTTTCTAATATTTTTACATGTTTTTTTTAAATTTTCCTATTTTAATCTTTAACAAAGCCTGCCAAATTAAACAACTTGTCTTGCCGTTCTGCCCTTCTTTTGAATTAGGCTTTTTTCCTCTTCGTTCGCTGCCAGGGCCATTCCCGAGGGGACCTACAGTTTAACGTGGGTTCCGAACCACGATCCTTAGTCATGCGACACCCCCCAAGGGCTATCAACCCTTGGTTTATTGCCATTGCATGACCTACCGATTGGGGAGTGTGTACCTTCTTCCGCACCCCACGAGATGTCCGATCTCATCCGGCCTGGTTACCGGCGTGAATGGGGTGGGTTGGGAGATGATACATTTTACACTCTTCCCTGCATTCTTAAATCCACTAAATTTCGGACATACTTTTTTTATTGTACGTATATGCCCACTCCGGGAATCGAACCCGGGTCGCCGCGGTCGAATGCCAGTAGCTCTACCTCTGAGCCACAACCGCGGTTATTAAACAACTTAAAATACATTCTTTTAAACAAATCTGTTTACAAAACATAACAACCCTGCATAACCGTTGAGCAAACACGAGCAAAAAAAACTTGATCTTTCCACTTTATTTAATTGTTGTTTGTACGCTGTCTGCTTTTATTAGATACTTATGCTAGTTCAAACTGATCACGTAATTAACTATTCCATATTAAGAATCGGAATAATGTACCTAAAAACCAGTTAAATTAAGTTCAATTAAACATTTAGTAAAAAGTTTAATACTGCAAATATAATTAGGCGCCATTGCTTTTTGCCATCTTCGAACGTCTTATTCTGATACTTATTTTCATTTTAAAGTAAAGAAAAGGTTTTCAGTAAAGTTCTTTTCATAATTAACTGTGCTTGGCAATAAGCAAGTAAAATATAATGAAATAAAAAACAACTAAATATAGGTAATAATTTTTAAATACTACCTACTTATATTAATTTACATGTATAATGGTATTCTATATCTAGTTCTATTTCGCAGTTGCTATCCTCATTTAAATTAATTATAATCGATTTAATTGTATCATGCAGAGTAACAAGAATTTTCTACAGTAATTACATGATGGATTGCATTTTCCCAACTACCTGGGGAAAGATCATTAACACATTTTTTTATTAATTCTATAACACCAGCAATTTAAAGTCGGAAAAGTATTTTCTGGCCTAACAATTGATTTTAATTGGTGTCACATGTGCTTCATGGCATTAAAAATATAATAAAAGGTGCGAATCGTAACACAGTATGTCCCATTTTCTTTTCCAAATGCGTCAGAAACATATACTTGATTATACAGAATGCCTGGAAAACTTCTGGTGTAGGTGAGGTGCAACTATGTAACTACATCTTCCAAGACGATGTCGGTTCCAGTGGCGGCTCGCGGTCCTAAAAAATGGTGAAGAGCTGGGGTATAGTGCGGGTACCTACTTAAACAAACATTGACTAAAAACCCGTGTAACAAAACGTCTCTCTTATCCTCATCTGTTCAACGACTAAATGGAGTTTCCAACAAATTACACACTATGTCATTAATTAGGTTCATTTTTAAAACACACAACTAAGTAGGTACGTACTACTGAATTAACTGAAAAATAAAAAGAAAACTTTTTAGTCACACAGTAAATCACGTAAAAACGATATCTATAACCGTAAGTTTCGCGAAGCCTCAAAATACTTTAAGGTTAGGCGATCTAATGCTAAAACAACAGTGCATACGACTGATCTATTTTTAAAGTGCCCTTCATCATAATGCAAATTGTTACATGCTGTTTGCGTGACTGACGTCACGTAACCATATCAACGGTGAATATCAAAGCCATGTTGGGCGTTGGGTCTTCACTTGCTTTGAGCTAACGGACAAGGTCGCTGGGGCGCACCAAAATGCACGAGTGTTTATAATTATTGTCCATCGAAGTTAACCGTGACCCTATTATACATAGCTACATTCGGCTTAAATTAATATTATTAATTCGAACATAATTATTTTTTAAGGTTAAATTGAATTAAAATAAAAATTAAAATGGTTTTATTTTTTGTTGGTGAAGAGCCCCTTCACCTACTTCACCTGACGAGCCGCCACTGGTCGGTTCGACTTTATCGTTAAACGCACTATATTCATAGAAATCCTTGCTTCTAAGCGATATTTTAGACGCCACCTATGTCGACTTCTATTGACAACACCATGGGTGTCAATTTCAAATTGCTTATGTGAGTACGATAAAGATAGATATAATTTGAACCGATCACTCACTTGTTTAACCTCTAACCCAACTTTTAAAACATTTCGTACCACAACAAATAAAAAATTTTTATGAATCGTAAACCTCTTCTGCAAAAAGAAATTACGAGTGCCATAAACCAAGAAAGGTGAATGGTGCAAACTGGGTGTTTTTTTGCCAATCCCAATATCATCTCGTGATGGTCGGTACACAGACTTATGTTTACAAAGTACAAAAACGTTAAAAACTAGCTCAAAATTTTTAAATATATTTGAGGTTATAACAAAAAAAAATGTAGTGCCACCAATATAATAAAACTATAAAATCCCTACCACTTTTTGACGGAAAGTCGATTCTACCGATGACACCCGAGTATTTTATCGACACTTGAATATTCATAACTATCGATAGCGATATCGCTCGCTTTATTTTTAACATAGTTGCGTTCCTGGGCCTTTTATAATTGGCGATTGTGATAGCGCGCATTGTCCATTACTATCACGCTATTCTGAGGAAGGTTTGGTAAAAGACAATTTTTGAACCATTCTCCAAAAAGTTCGGCCATTGTATCTTTATGGTAGTCCACGAACGACTATTTAATATTCTTTACAGAAAGCCACAAGGCATTTGGGACCGTTTTCTGACCGGGTATGTAAAACGGTATTTATTTTCCCTTTATTTGACGGATCTCTTGTTTTACACCTGCCGGAAGAATCGGCCCATCCTTTCGATCGTGTGTCATGCGTGTCAAACCATGTCTCATCGAGGTAAATTATTGGACGATTTTCGAAACGGTGGTCAAGTCCTTGTTGGGTTCGTCGAAACATTTATTGGAAACGGCATCTTATTTACGCTTCTTTCTTGACTTGATGGGATTTGACACAATTCTCACTGTAGTAAGAGCTAACTTAGTCAACTTACTAGTTTCACCCGCAACATCACTCGCGTTTAGTCCCCTGTTAATTAAAGAACTATAAACAATTTTTATAATATTCGTAGCATCGAGAGATAATAAATGATTTTTCTTTATCGGAACATTTAAAACAGATCCATCAATGTTTTCCCACGGACGCCAAATAACGCTATTTTATACGTTTTATATATTATTTCGTAAAATGATATTGTAATACAACTGAACACTCTCTGTGAGAAATAAAGACTGAAATCTTTCAAAGTAATAGGGGAATTTCTAAATAGTTAAAGGTAATCTTATTTTAATTAAACCTTACCTAGAAATTATTATACTCCCGCCCCGAAAAAAAAATATTGAAGATTAACAGGTATTTCCGACAGCACTTAGCACCCATTTTATCGCAATCATTAAATCAGAACCATTTATCGTGAAAAGGACTTTAACAAAACCTTGATTATGATGATAATCGATTAAGAACGAAGCGTGCCTACTTGAAGGAGGCGGATATTTTCCACAGTTAATTTAATGGAGTTATCCGCTTCCGCTAATTCTTCTCTATTTAATTTGATTTTGTTTTTTTTTTATTCGAAATAGTTAAAAGTTTTTAAATTTGTATGCGTATTTATTACTTTATTTTATTTTTCAAATCGAAAATCATCCGCTGAATGAAAACAAGTCAATTGATCATTTTTATGAGTAGAGGCCAATTTATAAAAATAATATATTTAATTTGAAGAAGTAGTCCATACTTGAAGTGAAGTGGCAAGTTAAATGGGGGTTAAGCTTTTTTAAGCAAAAATCCTCACTGAATGAACTGCCTTTTTGATTGAAATGCTAAAGAAAACCACTAATATGAATTTTGCCTAAACCTATTCCTAATCGAGTATTAACTCGATATTAGTCAAAACTACTTACGTATTCTACAACATTCCTTAAAACAAAAATTTGCCAATTCACAATGAAATCTCCGTAAAACCTTCACATTTCTTAAAAATGTTTTCTTAATTTTTGTTTTTAAGTTTTTTCGGATAGTCACTTTTGTTTTTTTTTTGTTAATTTAATTATTTACTATGTTTTTTTATGCTTTGGGATGTTTAAAGGGAAATATCTCGAAAACCGTTAAAGATATGAGTCAACCGTTAAAGTATCAATATCAATTAAGTACACATTTTTGACTCAGAAAATGCCCTTTTTAAGAAACTATAATTGAAAAACACCTAATATCACAGGTAAGAAAAAAATCATAGATTTATGAAGCCTAGTGTATGCAACTAGCGCCCTCTAGTTTGAAACTTAAAAATTTCTACAAATTCTTATTTCTTGCCCATAAAAACATAATATTGCCAACATTCAATTCGATTCATTAAACCGTTTTAAAAGTATGGCTTATTTTCGAGAATAAACTTTAACCTTTAACACCCTGTATTTCTAGAACGAGTAACAATCCGAAAAAACTTATATGACATAATCGGCTTAGTTTAATGTCTAGTATCTCCAGTTACTCTACGGCCCATAAGTTACAGGACACCCTGTATAGAATTTTTCTTAAAATCGTTCAAGTATTATCGCCCTTTCGGATTAGCATTCAATTATAATACGCACTGTATTTAAAATAGAGCATAATGAGGTAAATACCAGCAGTCAACTCAATTTTCTTAACCACATAAATTGTGTTTTTCACTGCCATGCCGTTTAGAAATAAACAAATTAGTTTTGTATGCCAGATCCATAATTTAACACATGCGACAGCGATAAGCAAGAACGTAAATAGTCGAGCGTATAAGCTGAAGTTTACATTATGCACTTTGGGCTTAATGTTTCATAACTTTGTAACGCTTAAGTTAGGTCGTTTTCCTTAATTTCAACCACGCGATAGAATCATAAATAGTAGTTACGATTAGCGGTGGACAAAATAGTCGTTAAGAACTTATTAAAAATCGTAAAGAAATATTCAATACTTGAAGTGGAGTGGGAATTTAAAGGGAAAAAAAAAGAAACTTTAATCTTCCTCCACTGATATATTCAGAAAATTATTTAAAAGTTAGTCTCTACATGTTTCGAATGCATAAGCATTCATCTTTAGGAGAGTTACTTTTAAAACTTTAAGAAAGGAAAAAAGGTGGACAATGTCCTAACTAAGCTTTAGGTTCATGGTGTAGTTGAAGTGCGTTCAGAGATATTTAACAGTGGAGAAACATACTACCACAGTTCAGGTCTAGTGAAGAAAACCCGGAATATAGTATTTTACGTTACAAGGCCGGTAGGTGACTTATTACAGTACGAGTTGGTTTACGGACGAGGCGACGTAGGAGTCGAGTCTGGAATATAAACGAGTACTGTAATAACACCTAACGGACGTGTATCGTATGATATTTTATTTCATCCTGTCTTTATAATCCTTTTTAAAAAGAATAAACAAATAGGTCATATTACCTTTTAAGTGACAACTTAACAAATCATACCATTGTTGCTAGGGACAACCCATTACAGCATCTGATACTGTTATGTTCTATTTACCGGCCACAAATGAGTACAGGGTAAGTAAATTTACTGGACAGGATGAAATAAAGTACATACACTGGTACAAGGTTGAGAGTTTAAGTCGTTGGGAAATAAAGAAATTGGATGTATAAAAGCAATTAGCAAAAGCATTTGAACAGTTATGAAGTAGGCATATTAATTGAAAAAAAGTCTCTTTCTTATACTCAATTTAGAAGACTTGCTTTCTCTCGTGGACCTTTAGGCCAACACATCTAGTATAGGAAACGTTCTTGCGCATCCCTACACCCTACAGATAGCCATTAAAAACTCTATTACTTTATTAAAATTATTGTTTAATTTCATTGTATTGTTAAAATTATTGCTTTTTAATGAAAATAACTTTTTTTATCGTCTTCAATATACATAGAATGTGAGTTCAAATTTAAAAAGTTTTCAAAAATCCATGAATAAACATTAGCCAGGATTCAGGTCAAGAGAATCCAATATTTTGAATATTATACAGGGTGGTTCCTAAGTTCATACTTTTTTTTAGCTGTGTATAAAATGCATTAAAATAAACAACATTTTCAAATACCTTTTATCAAAAAACTCAAAAATAAGGTACGTGTAGGATGAGCCCGCAAGGGAAAGCGTTGTGTAATCTCTCGAAGCAGCACTCGCACTTTGACGACACTCACCGTAAATTAGCACCATATCTATTAGTTCATTGTTTTTAAATTTTACCATTTTCACCTGTCACCAATTCAAAATTATCTTGCTTCAGAAAAACACACCGCAGCGGATTGCTCAACACCATCACCGTAAATTGCATGACTAATAAGAAATAAGAAAAACAACATAAGGTATAGCGGGCTACGTTTTGATGACCAGGCCCGCACTTAGATTTTTTACTTCTGTATCTCGCCTATTTTTTGAAAAAAAGTATTTAAAAATGTTGTTTATTTTAATGCCTTTTATACACAGCTCAAAAAGAAGTATCAACTTAGGAATCACCTTGTATATATATTTTCGCATGGATGCTCTTAAAAAAATAAAGATACGTGAATCACATCGTTGCCAATTTTCCTAGCTAATATTTGCGATATGAATTTGTAAGTCATGAATTTGGGACATTTCGTTAAAAATTAGTAAAAATGTCCGCAGGCACTCAAGATTTTTGCCCTTCTATACTCAACATCCACGAGCCGCCAATGTAATTATTAGAAGGGAAAACAAACTCTTGTATTCAAATGCATTTAATTTTATTTAAAATGTACAGGGCGCTTTCGGCTTATTGGGCCATCATCAGTGCTTCCTGAAAAGTCAGTAATATAGAATCAATATTGAATTTTTTTTATAGAATAAATGGAAAATCAAAGGTGTAGAGGTAAAAAGATATTGAGTATGTGTGATCTATGGGAAAGATAAAATATAAAATGAATTATGTTTGTTGAAAAGAAAATTTTTTTTCAAGAATTTTTTTAAAAGGTTATGAGATGGAAACGTAATGGAATTTTGAAGGTAAATAACGTTGAAATATGATTCTATTACTCACCTTAGTCAGGGGCCAGTAAATTACAATACTCCGGGGGGAGATCATCCCTGCACGGACAACAAATTAAAATAACCAAAGGTTAAGAAACAAACAATCACAGATCAATCGAACATTTTACGTCCGTATCTATTTGACGACGCCAAATGATGAAAAATAAGGTCTGGTGGAGTGCATGGTGCGCGGAAGTTTATGAGTTGAGAGTTAAAATGTAATTATTGTTTAAATTCTTTTTACGACCCAACATTATTCTAGTAACTACTTATAACTAACTATACTACTTATACTTCAGTGTACAGGAAACCCACGCATACAGGTCAATATCTGAATTACACTTCAAATCACTCAAACAGCACAAAACATGACATAGTAAGAACGCTGGTGGATAGAGCAATTACCATCTGTAATTTAAATGAAGCCCTCAAACAGGAAACTAACTATATCAAGACCGACCTCAACAAAAATGGCTACCCCGGGCATCTAGTTGATAAACTATTGGAAAATCGCAAGAATCGGCCAAATACACAAAAGAAGCAAGTAGAGTCACAATCAACACTTAACATTCCGTATGTCAAAGGAGTATCTGAGAGAATTAGAAGACCAGGACAACGATACAACATTAATACGGTATTCAGCTCGAAAGACACTTTAAGAAGCCACCTGACGAAGACAAAACCAACAAGTCAAAAAGATAGGAAAAATTGTGTCTACCAGATTCCCTGCGAATGTGGCAGATCCTACATTGGTGAGACTCTAAGGCCACTTGAAACTAGGGTCAAGGAACACAGAAACAACACGCTTAAATGAGAAACCGAAAAATCAGGGGCAGCTGACCATGCCTGGACACACGGTCATCACATTAAGTGGACAGAAGCTCGAATCCTGCACAAAGAACCACATTGGAGGAAGAGGAAGTTCAAGGAAGCTGCTACCATATACCAGAACCAAGATTGTTTTAGTAAGCCCTCACTAGATATAAGAAATATCTGGAAACCTTTGTTAAGTAGATGTAAACTTAAAATACCGCACACGAATTAAACGCATGACTGCACCCATCTCAGTCATGCTCCAGTGCATCTAGCTGGTATAAATAGAGCTGTAGTTACTTTACTTATTTAGTATTCACTTGAAGAAGACTGATTGATACTTACCAGTTGAAACGTTGTGATGTAAAACAAATTAAAGACAATGCAAGTCCAAAACTATTCTATCATTCAAGAAACATCATTGTCTCCAACCTTCAAACAGAAACTACTTATAATGTTTAGACAGCCAAGTTCAGATTTCAAAGTATTTATTACTAAATCGCTTTTCATCGCGTAGTAAGAATATTTTCCTTAAAGTGGCTTTAGTAATAATCAATTCTATTAGAAAATTCCCAAGTGTTAGGTCTTTGATTGGGCTCTGAAGAAGTTAAACCACGTTACCACGAACAGTTATAGCAACAAACTACCAGTAATATACGGTCATTAACCACCGGCTCCGCGTGTAAAAACTCCAGAAAACACGTTTCCTCGTTTTACCTGTTGGTATATAAATTACTGCTTTCGCGTAAACCGTCGACAGAAATGTCCATCGACGCGCTACTGAATGGGAAGTTCTTAAACCCAACCAAAGAAAATATTTATGATTATGAGTGATTAAGAGGTAGTCTATAAGCCGCCGCTTATGATAAAATTTGTCAATGTTAGTTATTGACTTATATACAGAGTGACAGAAGAGTTTTGGACTTGCATTGTCTTTGTTTGTTTTTAATCGAAACGTTTCAACTAGTAAATACATCCAGTGACAGCAGCAATCGGGTTCGATCCCCGGAGTGGGCATACGCATAATTAAAAAAAAGATGTCCGAAATTTAGTACATAAAAATATGCAGTATGCTACTAGTGATTCTTAATATCGGGACCGAGAAGGACGTCAGGGACCTCTGAGGGCGTAAAAAGGATAACTAGTGCATACACGTTAAGCTGTATGTCCTATCTGGCTGACATTACCCAGACGATAGGGGATTCAATGAGTCTCTTAGGCCCAAGTATATCTACTGGTTCTTCCGCCAACCCCAGCAAAAAAAAAGTATATCCAGTCGTGAAGACAACTGGAGAATGAAGATACTTACCAGTTGAAACGTTGTGATTCAAAATAAAAGCAATGCAAGGGCAAAAATCTTCTGTCGTTCAAGAAACAGCATTGTCTCCAACCTTCAAACTGACATTATATACAGAGTGTTATAGAAATCACGCATTATATTTAAATGAGTGTCGAACTGTCTCGAAAAACATTGCACACTTTACTTTTTAAAAAGTCGGATAAAGACCTTTAAAATAAACTTGAATTTGTCAGGCGCCCGTGGAACACCTTGACCTTTTTAATGTAAAAGAGAAATCGACAAAAAAACTGTCCTTATATTAACTACAATTATTATATTTTGCAAGAAACTATAAAAAAGCGGCCACCGTCGTCGAGGCGTGTGATTGAACGAATACCGGCAAGTGTAGGTCGGTGACGGCTTTCTTGTAGTACTCGCAGAAGAATAATATTAATATTTCTCAAAATATAGATATACCTTATTCTTAAAAAAATTATATTATAGGGCGACAAACGTGTGCCGCAACATTTCAGGATTTTTTATGATTATCGATAGGCTTATATTTATAAAATGGTTTTTTTTAAATAAAAAGGTTTATAGTCTATTTTAGAAAGATATAGAGTAATAAAAGATCATTAGGTATGCAAAGGGACTACAGAGTGACCCAACGAATATTTAAACCACTTTCATAATTTGGCATTGATTTAATTGCAAAATTATTTATTTTCATCAAGTGCAGGTAATATATACCACCCGGGTTTAGGTCAATTTATGGGTTTTGCCTATTATTATCCACTCACTAACACTGAAAATGGCGTGATAAACGCGTGCATTATGTACATAGTATTAGGTACCCTTATTCTAACATTATAAAAAAACAAAATACATTATACAGAAATTCAATTATAAAAATCATAATATTCTTCGTCTTCCTTTTGACGTTATAATTAACGGGTCGACGGTCCGATCGATCAGGTGGTCAAGATCCCATATTTTCTTCTCTTCTATAATGACATGATGAACTGCTTTTCAGCAGTTCTCTGGTGTCACTTTCTTAATGGCTTGATCAAACTGTAGCTTAACATCTTTCATTTTGAATATCGTATTGTGTCTTGCTTCAAATACTTTCACTTGCGCCCATATAGGTTCTATATGATTTAATTCGCAATGATATGGCGGTGTGCACAACACAACTATACTATGTTTTTCAGCTATATCTTCCACGGCATATTTAATAAAACGATGTTTGTATAAATTTGCTATAGCTAATAGTTCCTTCTTTATCGAATAATCTCCTTTTTTTTCTTTGGTTACCTAGTTATCATAAATAATTTAATGCACAAAATTTACCTGCGCCTATGGCCGACACCGAAATTGAGCCAAAATGGACGGAATTTTCCATTTTATAACTCTACACCTTTCTGAAATAAACTATAGCAGCATTTCAGTTTTGCAAAAGTATGTTATCTTAAAGTTAAGTCAAATTTATTTAAGAAAACGCCAAGTCAGTTGTCATTTATGGCACCCTGTTGACGTCTGGTCTATTTTACGTTTAGAGGTTGGCTAAAAAGACAGGACCGGACTATTTTTATGTTCCATTAACAAACTAAAAAAATATTTAAATATTAAGTTCCTTATCTCCCATTTTAATTTATCAAAGAATTTTTCTATTTAAATTATCGTTCTTAACTAAAGTTGTCAAGAAACTTTTGGAGATGTTATCCAAATTGGAACAAAAGTCAAGAACCTATTAGGTATCCACTGAATACTACCTAGATATTGTGATAGGAATTACTTACAATAAAGTAATGTACTAGTAACATAAATATTATCGACAAAGCTTTTAAAAATATAATTTATCGACACACTACTCTCCTTTGCTCGTGAATATTAAAGAATGTAATAAATGCCGGTAATACTGCACCAGCTAGGTAGAATACGTAAAACATGGTATATATGGTTAAAATATTGGTATACAAAACAATCACTATGCTTCATTTTAGTTATGACTCTAACTTTTAATCAGAAAACTCTATATACACTATATAAAAAACAGCCACAAAAATACTAAAAAACACCAAAAACAACGAAAATAATAGGACGCGAACTGACATGTGAACTTGTTACGGTCCACACTAAATCTAGTAACTTTTCGGCGGAACTAGAATCAGCTGTGAATGTCATCTGTGGCTTTCAACTGTCAAAACGCCGTTTTCTATCGCGATATGAATAAGTATTAGTGTCGCTCAGACCGAGCGCGGGGCCCTTTCTGAAAGCGGAACCCAAGACCCGGGCCTACTGGTCCTATTGGGAAAATAGTCCCTGAAAAGGAGGCACTGAGGCAGTTACTTTATTTTTCAAATTTTTCGACAGGTATATATTAAACGGCAACTGGCCATAAATTATTCTTATCGTTTTTACTGAATATTAATATTTATTTTTGATATAGATTTCGCTGTTTTACATGTATTAATTATATTTTGCGTATTGCAAAACTTTCTAGTGACCTATTTATCTAAGTGGCACTTACTGATAAGTTTTATATCAGTCTTCTAAGTTGTTCACATATACATTACGTCTTTGGTGGCAAGGGCAGGGGCGGCTTCTCCTTGAGGCGGCGTGCCCTCTCCCTCTATCGCCTGCCAACAATACAATTATTTTATTTCATCATGTATATTGTTGTTTAATTCATCGGGAAACAATAAATAAATTTGGTAGATCTACCGATATTTCAGGAGGCTTGGCAACACTGCCTGCAACCCTCTCACCACCTTCGTTCCTTACTAATTCCCGCGCCTTCATGTAATGATCTTGGTTAGGGCTCGGTAGCGAATCCTCTGAGGCAGCTCCTTTCTCACGAACGCGTAAAACCTCGGACGGCAATATTCCACTGGCTATGTAACTCAAAACAGGCTAAAATCTCATTGGTTTATCAGTGGAAAGGTATCGCGGCAAACGGCGTATCTTCTTAGCGATCGATGGCTTAAAAATATCAAAAATAAAAACTTAGAATTTTTTTTTATGCTTATTTAAAACCAAAATTTAGTGATAAATTCTATTAAAGCTCGAACCGAGCACCCAAAAGGGCCAAAATTTATCTAACAAATATTCGATAAACGATAAACTAAATATAGTTTATGAAATAAAATATAGAAATCCATTTTCCATTTCTCAGCCAACTTTTCCGTTTATTTTCCACGTATCCACACAAAGTATTTTAAATTAAATCCCAACAGCAGCAAACCGAAATCGATTTCTACTTGATGAGGTCAGAGTTTATAGTAAAGAGAAAGTGTGCGAGATCTTTGCCGGCATCAATAAAACGTGGCATTTGTAAAAATGGCACGCTCATATTTTATTTATCACAACACCAAGTTTCAGAATTTACTGTAAGGTTTTTCATTATTTGATACTTTGGTTTACTTGATAGTTGAGGATAATTTAGCAGAACCTCGCGTCGCTTAGACTATTTTCTAAGTCTATTTCAGAAAGGTGTAGAGTAGTAAAAGCTCATTAGGTATGCAAAGGGACTACAGAGTGACCCAACGAATAATTAAGCCACTTTCATAATTTGGCATTGATTTCATTGCAAAATTCTTTATTTTCATCAAGTGCAGGTAGTATCACTTGGGTCAATTTATGGATTTTGCCTATTGTTATCCATTCACAAACACTGAAAATGGCGCCACAAAGGCGTGCATTATGTACATAGTATTAGGTACACTTATTTTTATTAAACATTATAACAAAAATACAAAATACCAAAAACACATTATACAAAAATTAAATTATAAAAAAATATAAAATTTTTCGTCATCTGAGGAACTATCATCTCCTTTTGACGTTATAATTAACGGGTCGACGGTCCGATCGAACAGGTGGTCAAGATCACACCTTTTCTCCTCTTCTTTGATGACATGATGGACTGCTTTCCGCCAGTTCTCTGGTGCCACTTCCTTAATGGCTTGATCAAACAGTAGCTCAACGTCTTTCATTTTGAATGTCGTGTTGTGTCTTGCTACAAATCCTTACACTTGCGCCCATATAAGTTCTATAGTTCGCAATGATATGGCGGTGCGCAGCACAGTTACACGATGTTTTTAAGCTATATCTTCCACGGTATATTTCATAAAACGATGTTTATGTAAATTTGCTATAGCTAATAGTTCCTTCTTTATCAAATTATCTTCCTTTTCTTCATGGTTAGTTATCATAAATAATTTAATGCACAAAATTTACCTGCGCCTATGGCCGACGCCGAAATTGAGCCGAACTGGACGGAATTTACAATTTTATTGCTCTACGCCTTTCTGAAATAGTAAGATGGAACTTTTTCTTCGTCTCTACTACTGTCCCAGCAAGCAAGTGGTAAACAAACCACCTGGAATTAGTTCTAGAAGTGGTGTAATGAGCCGCAAATATTTTTTTGTAGCCGGGGTCGACGAAAGAGCCAGTATACTTAGACCTAAGAGGCCCATTGTATCCCATATCGTCTGGGTAATGTCAGTCAGACGGGACCTACAGCTTGGAGTGGGATCCGAACCACGTTTATGTAGTAGTTTATCCTTTTTACTTCCCCAGAGGTCCACGATGCCCCTGCATTCTTTTATCGACTAAAGTTCGGAGCATACTTTTTTTATGAAGCGTATGATCTCTCCGAGGATCGAACTCGGACAGCCATGGTATAACGCCAGTAACTGAACCACTGAGCTACCAACCGTATGTGGTGGAATTGGTCCCGGAATTGGTGGAATTAATCGTGGAATTAGTGTCAAGTCGTGGACTTAGTAGCATTATTTATATTTAGTTGGAATTATTAGTGTACTTATAAGATTCCGAACCGCGGTATATGTATTGTTAAATATAAAAGCTTATTAAGGGTATTAAAGTATTCCGAGTATATTAATAATGGTGTCATCAGCTTTGGTACTTCTTTTTAAAGGATTAGAAACACTTGTTACGTCTAACGCAACGCAAAGCGACATAAATTGACTTTTTATGTAAGTAAAAGAGTGTACTTTGAACAAACCACTCCAAGTTGTAAGTTTTTGCCTCTCATCAACGAACTTCTGTTTAAATGGTTCGGAAATAATCCCACTACCAACACAAATACTAGATCCCCTAGTGCTCTAGTACACCGCCTCCTTAGGAAAAAAATGTTTTTGTATTTCGTATACCTACCAAGAACACCCGGGACCGATCAAAACAGGTAACAATAAATAACAAAGTCATACTTAAGTGACGTATTTAACTGGGAAGAAATAAGGTAAGTTACCTCGTGCGACGTCGAAAAAGTTGTGTTCATTTTTATTATGTCTGAATTATTGTGTTTTGTATCGTTTTTAAAACTATGTAGTACCTGCTATCAACTCGTACGTGACTATATTTTAGCCTGCTTGCCCTGAGGATGGTTCTACCAAAGCGCGGAAGCAGTTTAAAAATTTTAAACAGACAACAAAGCTTGCTTCTTTTTTTCCAGTTAAGTATCGATAGAGGTGTATGTTTTTTGATAAAATTAAATGTAACTTTCTGTCAACAATATATTTTCTTTAATGGTATGTCCAAACTTTAGGCCAGTAATGTATCTATGTATATTTTCAGTAGGCCTTCAGCTACTTAACACTTTTATTGCTGCCATATTTCTTTAAACTGATTTATATCACTCTAGTTCAGCTCTTAACTTTTAAAAATGAAAGGCCCATCAAAATGCGTTGGATATTTGTCAGATATAATAACAGCATTTCCATTTGATATAGTAAAACTCGACATATTCTTAAAATATCCATTTTTCTTGTCACAGCTGTTTCTTCAATTTATTTTAACTGAACTCCTAAATCATTCGATAACTTGACTAAGTTTTGATGAAAAATTTTGTTGGCTGTCCGTTGTTTGGCTATAAATTAAAAAAAGCATGCGAATATTTATAATTAAGAAACCTCAGAAAAACACTAAACAATAAGTATGTGGTGACAAATGAACACATAACGTAAGGATCGGACTGAATTTATTTAAAAGTTTCAATTATATAGGTTCAAATTATATTATCCGCCATGCAGAACATAAAAATAGAAGTATTACGGCTACTCATGTTAATTTCTTTCATTAAAATTACAAACGATGTCCCAATCTTATCTTCAAAATCTCCACTGACGCCTCGCCACTTAATTTCCATGAAATTTGTTTTTATAATATTTTGTATTTAAAAAAAGAAACGTTATTGCCAATATCATAAGAGCCGGTAAAATTTTCGACTGGTATGAAAGTTTGTTGCTTGGCAATTTCATGAGCGAAATTACCAAAAAGAAACAAAATTGAATAAAACCAAGAGACATTTTTTTTTGGGTATGATTGACTTGCATTTGAGAAGTCGAAGGTCCAGAACAGGCTTCATTTGTTGTTCTCAGATTTTCGATGAGCTTCAGATGATGACTAGGATCTAGCTGCAGATAAGGTTTTAGGGAATTTGAGTGGTCTGTTAACTTAATCAACTTTTGTTCCCCAACACCTTATTTAAATAGGGTAGACACAGCGGAAGATCGATGATAATAATTTGTTATTTTATGTTTCTTCGTATCAATTCCAATTTTTCCAGTTTATCATTTCTTACCATTAGAAACTCTGAGAACTGTGCCCCAATTGAGTCCTTGGAGAATATAAGCCCTCTAGTACTAAGAATACTCTCTTCAGGCAAACTTTTACATGTTCTTTAAATTTAATTTTAGTGACCAAAATAAGACCTAAGTTTTTCGTGGAATTTTTGAAAGATATTTCATTCTGTCCGAGATTCAACTTAATAGTACTTAATACGTTTTCTGTTGCAGTTTCATTAGAAAATAGTAAAGCTACTGACTTTCTTGGATTAGTCTTCAGTAAGTAATCATTTGAGACCTTAAGAAGAGCTTCTAAGTCGCTATTAAGTTGGTTATTCGCAAGTGCAGCATCAAGGAGGTTAAATGATAGATATATTTGTGTATCATCTGCATAAAAATGGTATGGCAGTACCTAAAAAATTTCACCAAACTTGAAGTAAATAGACTGAATAAAAGAGATCCCCAGATACTACCTTTGTGGTACACCCACTGTGACACCAAGAAATCCAGAAAACTAGCCATCAAAGCTAACTCTTTGTTTCCGACAAGTAGGACGACACAAGCGTACACGCAGCTTGGCCAAATCCAATATAATTCAAAATTACAACAAGAAGATCATGGTGAATCAGTCAAAGGTCTTAGTATAGTCCAGAGGAAGAAGGGCAGTTGCTTTGTTTTTATCATGCGCTTGCACTATATCGTCGATCAGATCAGACAGCGATGTTGAGCAGCTATAGCCAACTCTACAACCTGACTGTTTACTTGGGATAATATTATTGCCTGTCACAAAGATATTTATTTGGTTTATAAAAATATGGAATTGTTGTTCGTGTGTATGTTTACTGTTTTGTAAGAAGGAAGATAGGGCTTTATGTTCCTAACCCCACTTTGTTTTTACTGGTTACTAAATATTATCTATTTAGTCTGTAATTGAATATAAATTTGTAAATCAAACCAATGTGTAAAGAATTAAACACTCAAAGTACCTCTACCGTTAAATAATATTACCCTATTTTGAATGCACCCATAATAGTATTTTACGTTACAAGGCCGGTAGGTGACTTATTACAGTACGAGTTGGTTAACGGACGAGGCGACGTAGGAGTCGAGTCTGGAATATAAACGAGTGCTGTAATAACACCTAACGGACGTGTATCGTATGATATTTTATTTCATTTTGTCTATACTATAGTCCTTTTTAAAAAGATTTAATAAAAATGTTTATTACAAATTTTAAAATATTATTGGCAATAATAAATCACATGACCTTCAATTGTAACTGTCTTTTGCTTGTCACTGTCAAATAGATAAACTTATAATATTTGAGTAAAGAATATAAATATAGCTTAAATAAAATAAAAATTACTAACTTTAGTTAAACAAAATATTTAAAAAATTATAAAAGAGAGTATTCTATAGTTGCGTAATATTTTTCATTTACTAAAGTTGGTAGAAAAAATAAAGCATCTAAACAGAGTTACTTAGGATCGATAAATATATAGTCAAAACAAAATAAAAATTACTAACTTCAGTTACGCAAAATATTTAAAAAATTGTAAAAGAGAGTCTATTCTGTAGTTGCGTAATATTTTTCATTTACTAAAGTTGGTAGAAAAATACTTTTACAAGTTAAAGCATCTTGGTTGGTTGGTTGGTTGGTTTAAGGCGGGGGTTGGGCGTTCGGCCCAAGCTTCTTGCACTGCAGCCTAGTGGCTTATTGTGCTCCCCTATCTTGCTAGAAAAGATTTGTTCCTTTTATAAGGTCCAGCAAATTCCTACCAAGTTTGTCATGTGGGAGGTTATCCCCATATTGAATGTCTCCGAAGATTCTGAGTCTTCCTCGGGTCAGTGCTTCGCAGTTATATATGATATGTGAGGCGGTTTCGTCCTCATCGCCGCAAAGCCTGCATTCAATGGGACCATTGTAAATTTCTACTCGGTGTAGGTGTTTTCTTAAGCAGTGGCCTGTTAGTAGGCCGACCACTTGTTTTAGCTGGGTGCGCGTTAAAGGCATCATTCCAGTTGATAACTTTTTGGAGGGTTTTCCAATTGTGGCCCTCGCTTGGGTATGACCAGGTATCCTGTTCCATCGGGACAGGTGTTGTTGTTGTGCCCACCTGTCTGATGCTGTTCTGGTTGCCTGTTTTGATATGCCAAGGGCGGGTTCAGGGCCCCTGAGTTTTTGAGATGATCCGGCTCTTGCCTTTTCGTTGCCTGCTATCCCTGAGTGGCCAGGAACCCATAGGAGTTCTACCTTGTTGTTCCTTGCGGCCAGGTTTTTCGTTTAGGCACTCCAGTGTGATCCTCGATTTGAGTCGACTGGAGTTCAGGGCCTTGAGGGCAGCTTGGCTGTCGGACAGAATGTATATCTCTTGGTCGTGGTAGCCCTTTTCGATATTTTTCTGTACACATGCTTGTATAGCACGTACTTCTGCTTGATATACTGTGGCGTAGTTTCCCAGGGGAATGCTGATTTCCATTCTGGGTCTTTCCCCAAATATACCTGCGCCCACTCCGTCGGCCGTTTTTGATCCATCAGTGTACCAAACCAGGCCCTTATCCAATGACGGTGGTGTCCCTTTTGACCACATGTCAGAGTCGCACCTGATGTTAAAGGGTCTGGTGAAGTTGTAGACCTCTTTCATGTGATCTGTTTGCATCTCCAGGAGCTCGTCGTTGATTAGATCCGCGGCTCTTGTGTGCCCTATTCTTATGGGTTGTTGTTTCCATTCCCCATTTATTTTCATCCTGGAGGCGCTACAGCTGGCCTCCTTTCTGATGTGAATATCTAGGGTAGCAGTCCTAGTATTACTTCCATCGCTGCGGTGGGGATGCTTTTCATTGCACCACTGATGCACAGGCAAGCCAGTCTCTGCAGGCTGTTTAGCTTGGTGACTGTCGTAGTTTGCTGTGTTTTCGTCCACCATATTACAGATCCATATGTCGCTATGAGTCTGATGACTGTGACATATAACCACAACACCATTTGCGGTCTGATTCCCCAGGTTTTACCAAACAACCTTCTGCATCTCATCAGGCACATTTTCGCTTTGTTTAGGTTTTTGATTATTTGTTGGTTCCAGGTCAGTTTGGCATCCAGGATTAGCCCTAAGTATTTCACCTCACTGACTGTTTTAATCTGCTCACCGAAGATGTTTAGGTTGTCGTAGTTCCCTGTTTGTCTTCTTTTGGTGAAAGGCAGGATTGCGGTTTTTGCTGCGTTGACTTTGAGCTTTACTTTCTCACACCAGCGCTGCACTATTCTCAGTGCTCTTTGCATGAGCTCTGTAAGTATAGTGGCGTGCGTTCCTATGACGAGTATTACTACATCATCTGCATAGCCTTGGGCGTAGAATCCCTCTGCATTGAGACATGTCAGTAACTCATCTACCACTAAATTCCATAGAAGGGGCGACAGTACCCCTCCTTGAGGACATCCTTGCATTACTTTGGCTGTTACAGAATCACCATGTAAGCAGGTATTGACTTGCCGATATTGTAGCATGTTGTGTATCCACCTACGAGTGGTGTCGTCGATTCCATGCCTTTCTGCAGCCGACATCATCGATAGGCAAGAGGCGTTGTCAAAAGCCCCCTGTATATCGATGAAAGCTCCTAGGGCGATTTCCTTGCGATGCAGCGATGTTTCAACCCTTGTTATCAGGTTGTGCAAAGCTGTCTCGCAAGATTTCCCTGGTTGGTATGCGTATTGGAGTTACAGCATCTACACAAAGTTATTTGGTATCGATAGATATATATTGAAAGCAAAATAAAAATTACCATTTTTAGTTAAGTAAACTATTTACAAAATTGTAAAAGAGAGCCTATTCTGTAGTTGCGTAACATTTTTCATTTACTAAAGTTGGTAGTACAATATGTGTACTTGAACATTTTGTTTCCTATAATTTTAAGTGACAACTTGCCAAAAATCCAAAGTAAAAGGTCATTATTTCTAAAAACAAAAGATGGTTGCTAGGCAATACATTACAGTACTTGACACTGTAATGTTCCACTTACCGGCCGCAAATAAGTACATGGTAAGTTGATTTACTGGACAAAATGAAGTAAAGTTATATAAGATAAAATCACCGTAGCACGTTTATTGTTTACATCTATCCAACCTTCCCCTAAACAGTCAGATTTATTTGGTGAAAGTTTTATTAAAAGTGGTTCCAAAGATAATGGCTGACATACATATCCGGTAAATAATACAGAACCTCCTGTTTTAAAGTCGGTTAATTATGTGGAGCCCATTATCTCTTCACAAAATAAAAGTTTTCATTTGGCGGCGCGCGGAGTTTTCCATGCCATGGCCCAGAATAATTAATTAATTTAATTAAACACCGTAAGTGTAGATAAAATAAGTCATGTACAGTATACATTGTTGTTATCGCATTTTACAGGAAAATCACAATGTGGGACGTTAAATTATATGGCTGATGGAATTTTCTCATATACAAAAAGACGATTCTCTAGATGACGCAGCCTAAACGATAGCACGTAGGTGTTTTATTACTCTGTTTACTTCCTGCTTCATTACTGAAATTAACACGGCTTTGACTTCGTTTTTGTTAATTTATCTCTTTTATGTGCTTCTTTTTGACGAATGGACTTACTTGAAGTTGTGAGAGAGAGTAGGTAAGTCCATGAGGGAATGTCTTTAAAAATATTTCAGTGTAAATATGCTTAATATATCGTTGCAAAAAGTTCAAAAAAGTATTGGAATCATATTCTATTTCAGAAAGGTGTAGAGTAATAAAATGGGAAATTCCGTCCAGTTCGGCTCAATTTCGGTGTCGGCCATAGGCGCAGGTACATTTTGTGCATTAAATTATTTATGATAACTAACTAAAAGAAAACAAAAGAAGATAATTTGATAAAGAAGGAACTATAAGCTATAGAAAATGTATACAAACATCATTTTATAAAATATACCATCGAAGATATAGCTGAAAAACATAGTGTAAATTTGCTGTGCACACCGCCATATAATTGGGAACTAAATTCTATAGAACTTATGTAGGCGGAAGTGACACCAGAGAACTGGCGAAAAGCAGTCCATCATGTCATTAAAGAAGAGGAGAAAATGTGGGATCTTGACCACCTAATCGACCGGACCGTCGACCCGTTAATTATAACGTCAAGAGGATATGTCGTGGAATCAAGGTTCTGTGGCCCGGCAAAAATGACACCTAGACCCGGGATTGTCCCTGAATTCAGATACTGAGACTATTATTCCAAACGATTTTTTTAAATATTCCGTCTTGGTCTCGGTCTTGGTCCGATATATATTTAGATAATATAATCCGAATAATTCTTTTTAAAACATGAAATAAATCTACGTATGCAGTACTTACTTACAATCTACTCCATTACATTGCGTCTTACAGAAACGCTCGCTCGTCAATTCTTAAACTTCTCTAAATGTCTGTGTTTACTGTTTTTTCCTTGGAAGAATTCAGGGCTGGATGAGCTCACACAAATCGGCTCTGGCTAATTTTCCTCCAACCGACCCTCCCGCAAGGTCACAGACCAAAATATCTTCGAACTTAAAAGCTACTAGGTTTCTCCAAAGCTAAAATAATTAGCAAACTTTACTATAAGAATAACATTTACCAATATGATTTTCATTTTTGTAATAGACACAAATATTTAAGAAAACATGAAAGTATTGATGTAGTACGTAAGAATGTTGTCAATTAACGGGAAATTTTCGGATTCGGGAGAAATAATCCAAAGCACAGTGGAATGATAGGTTGTCGTTGTCTCCAAAGGAGAAAAGGGACATTTTTACGCACAGTGTTATATTCGTATGATATTCTTTAGGATTACTTGTGATCTGTTAAAAAATACTTTTTCAGTGCATTAGTGGAATTTTTTTAAAAAGGGAAATTTTATTTTTAAAGGTTGCAACACTGTGCAGCACTGACAGTAATGAATATAAAATTTTGCCGTACAGTTAATTGGAATAGCCTACTTTTCTCATCAGTTAAGTGTAAAGGAAACAGCAAATATCCATGTGGAAGTAGAAAAAATATTTATCGACATTTATATCACAATGTTTTGCCAATAAATATCGTTAAAGATGCCAATATTTCCGATAACCAATATTTTGCCAACTAACAAAATCCCGCTATTCGATTTTTCAGGCGCTAAAATCTCAGCACTGGCTGATGTATTAAATCGGATTCTCGATTCACTGGAAAGAATTATATTTGCCGCTGAATATGAAACAGGTTTTTACAAAATTGTTTGTGTGAATTTCGAGAAAGTCACGTTTGAAATATCGTTTAGCGGGATTTGATTGGTTGGCATAATGTCGCTAATAGCCAGTTTTTGCCAGCCAACAAAATCCCGCTAAACGATATTTCAAAGGTACATTTCTCTGAAACTACAAAAACAATTTAGTATAAACCTGTTTCATATTGAGCGTTAAGTATCATTCTTTCTAACGAAGCAAAATTCGGGTTTCAGGAGACAGTGGTTGCCGAGATTTTAGCGTCTGAAAAATCGAATAGCGGAATTTTGTTGGTTGGCAAAAACTGGCTACTATCGGATCGGTCGAACGCTATTTTGATCAGTATTTAGCGAGTTGGGTGTACATTTTTCATCAGACGACGGAGCCTACGAAAATTATCTGAAAAAATTTCCCACTGAAAAGGTTGTAGATACTGTAAAAAACTACGAGTTAAAAAAAGTAATATTAGCTTAGCCTATTCAATGAGTTAAACAGAACTTTTTGTTAACTACACTTGTACCACGGGCAGGCTCAATATCTACGAAAGTATTTCTGCAACAGAACAAGCAATGCCTTTGTTCTTGATATTCATGTACGATCTCTAAAATAATAAATTTACGCAATAACCTCTTAAACAATTTATTGTTGGTAAAAGTTCAATCGGTAATTACAAACGTCATAACTGTTACTGCGCACGAAACAAGTTGGTTTTGTTTAAACTTTTCAGCTTTTAAAACAAGTTTCAAAACTTTTAATAGCACGAACGAATATTGCTAAAAATGCAATTTAATTTTCATTTCCTTTAAAAATACAAAAATAAATTAAGTGTAGTTTCGAGGCTATTGACCTTTTTTTTGGATCCAGAATGTTTTATTCCAGAATTTAGCTTTCGCAAATCGATTATGACAAATATTCTAATTAATCGATATTTCCATTAACAATTTTCCGATTAATTACAAAGCAATTTAGAAAATACATTTTTAAGTAAATAATTTTGAGAATTAATAGAGTTTTACAATAAAATTTATCACCGCGGTAGTGGCTTAGAGGTGAGTTACTGGCATTCGACCGTGGCGACCCGAGTTCGATTCCCGAAGTGGGCATACACACAATAAAAAAAAGTATGTCCAAAATTCAGTGGATTTAAGAATGCAGTATGCTACTAGTGATTCCTAATATCGGGACCGAGAAGGGCGTCATGGACCTCTGGGGGCGTAAAAAGGATAACTAGTGCATACACGTGGTTCGGATTCCACGTTAAGCTGTAGGTCCCGTCTGGCTGACATTACCCAGATGATAGGGGAAACAATGGGCTTTATATAGGCCTAAGTATACTGGCTCGTTTGCCAACCCCAGCACAAAAAAAATAAAAAATTTATCAAAGCAGTATTTTTAATTTTAGTTAGACCATACTTTCTACAAGCAGTACCAAAAATCGAGCTTCATAATGATAAATAGAGTTGTCATGTAATTTCTTGCCATTCTTTCGAATTAGGCTTTTTACCTCTTCAGCTTATCGCGGGTTCCGAACCACGATCCTTAGTCATGCGACACCCCCAAGGGCTATCAACCCTCGGTTTCTTGCCATTGCATGACCTACTGATTGAGGAGTGTGTACCTTCTTCCGCACCCCACGAGATGTCTGATCTCATCCGACCTGGTTACCGGCGTGAATGGGGTGTGTTGGGAGATGATACATTTTACACTTTTCCCTGCATTCTTAAATCCACTGAATTTCGGGCATACTTTTTTTTATTGTACGTATGCCCACTCCGGGAATCGAACCCGTGTCGCCACGGTCGAATGCCAGTAACTCACCTCTGAGCCACCGCCGCGGTATTATACAGGGTGTGTCAGTAAGGTGTCTGTCTTAGATAGCACCTAAACTATCAAAGATAGGGGAAAAAGTGTAATATAAAAGTTAAAGGATTTTTTAGGATACATAATCTAAAAATCTTTTTTAATCTACAGGGTGGTCCTAAAAAGTGGTACTGAATAATAAAAAACAAAATTAAATGGGACACCCAGTATAATTTTCTAGAATATGATTCAATGGAATAAGGACCTTGCAACCCTATTAAAATTTTTGAAGTGAAATGCAACGTTGCCAAGTAATTAATTTTTTTCCGAAATTTTAGTAATTTTAAGGGTATCGTTAAAAAATCATAGCAACCTGTGGATTAACCCTAGGCAAATATAAATTACGTTGTAAGTACTTTAAGGTACGATATATTGATATATAATAATGTTTTTTAAATCTTTTATACAGAGCGTTCATTACAAGTTGGACAACTCGATAGTTTTAAAAATGCTTTATTTCAATTTTTTTAAATGGGACCCCCCTAATTTTTTTAGGCGAAAGAATTTATCTTTCGAAAACCTTACTTTTTTGTTAAATATGTCATATATCTAAATATCATAGTTTTTGAAATATTTTAGGATTTGTCTTAAATCATGGTAAAAAAGGAAAGTTCTAATTAAACAATTTAGTCAAGATTGCTTTGGAAAAAAAAATAATTTTCTTTGTCACAGCTGTCATTGCAAAATTATTTCGCCAACATTTTGTGCTTTATTACTGTTTAAATTTTAGTTTCCTGTACTAACTCATATTTTTTTATTTCAATAAAGTTAGTTCGGGAAACTAAACTTTAAACAGTAATAAAGCACAAAATGTTGGCGAAGTAATTTTGCAATGACAGCTGTTACAAAGAAAATTATTTTTTTTTTGTTCCAAAGCAATCTTGACTAAATTGTTTAATTAGAACTTTCCTTTTTTACCATGATTTAAGACAAATCCTAAAATATTTCAAAAACTATGATATTTAGATATATGATATATTTAACAAAAAAGTAAGGTTTTCAAAAGATAAATTCCTTTGCCTAAAAAAATTAGGGGGGTCCCATTTAAAAAAATTGAAAAAAAGCATTTTTAAAACTATCGAGTTGTCCAACTTGTAATGAACGCTCTGTATAAGAGATTTAAAAAACATTATTATAAATCAATATACCGTAACTTAAAGTACTTACAACGTAAAGAATATTTGCCTAGGGTTAATCCACAGGTTGCTATGATTTTTTAACGATACCCTTAAAATTACTAAAATTTCGGAAAAAAATTAATTACTTGGCAATGTTGCATTTCACTTCAAAAATTTTAATAGGGTTGCAAAGCCCTTATTCCATTGAATCATATTCTAGAAAATTATACTGGGTGTCCCATTTAATTTTCTTTTTTATTATTCAGTAGGTACCACTTTTTAGGACCACCCTGTAGATTGGAAAATATTTTTAGATTATGTATTCCAAAAAAACCCTTTAACTTTTGTATTACACCTTTTTCCCTATCTTTGATAGTTTAGGTGCTATCTAAGACAGACACCTTACTGACACACCCTGTATATAGAATTATAAAAAGTATTTAAATTTAAAACAGGTTTTTTGAAAATTGGAATCATAGCCAATTTCCGGTTTTTCTACAAATTTTCCGAATTATTTATAATGTGATGTGAAATATATTTTGTGTACAAATAACTATCATACAGTGTCGGCTTTTCCTTCATGAAAAAAAATTATTATTATAAACATATGTATATATGTAAGGTACATGTACCAAATAAGGCCACGGTCATAATAAGGCCATGTGCCTATTCTGAGGATACTCTTAGCATGACGTCAAAAGTGTATTGATATTTTAAATAGTTTAGGAATATATGCCTCAACACATGATTTGTAGTTTCAAAGTCCTACGCATGATGACGCTAGAATCAGATGCTCCACGCGGAAATCCGCGGTATAATTTTTAACCGATTTAAAATTAACAATTTTTATCTAAAAAATTAATTATTTTGAACAGTCTATGGTACAAAAAGTTAGTGAAAGCTGTACAGAAAACAGTGTGAGTAAGTAGAGATCCAATTATTTGGATAATTTCTGGAAATAGCGTTTTCTATATTTGAAGTTATGTGTTCATAATAAGGCCAGAAGCAAAAATTATGAAATGCCCAATATTTGAACGCTGGCCTTATTAGGAACACAACAAAAATATTAAATTATTAAAAAAATACATAATTTCAATAGGTGAACATCCATATTATTTTCCTATTAAGGTTCTGTTCTTTTAAAAACAATATAGAGAATGAAATACAGACATTTATTTCTCACATTTGGTCTATGGCCTTATTAGGAGCTGGTTTTCTTAATGAAGCCATTTGACATTCTTTTTATTTCCCAAAAATACCAAGGACCGAAAAATACCACTTAGTTACGAATCTCTAAAATCACTCTTATATAGCCAAACTTTATGTATGCAAATTTTTATAAATTATTGTTACATAGTTACTAGGATACAGTCAGTTAAAACTTAAGGTGGCCTTATTTGGTACATGTACCTTATGGTTAATATAACAATACCTCCTGAGTAGTTGCCACAGAATTTGTTTTCTATCGTAACAGATTTGCTTAAAAACGTAACAAGTTTACCACAATTGTAACAGCATTCTAGAAATTTAAAAATTAATAGATTTACAACATTGACAAGATATGTTTGGGATGGGTGTGCTTTTATTTTATTTGAATGTTTTCATTAGGCAGGTTCACCAACTACCAAATAAATTACAAGCTCTCTTTATTCATACTCTTTTGTAAATCATATTCATGCATCATTTTAGGCACAGACTCAAAAACCTGTTGCTTGGTTACTTGTCCATTTTAATAACACTGCTCGGAAATAATGAAACAAAATCAACATCTGACAACCGGTATTGGTGTCAATAACAACTTGCAACTATAAATCTCGTAAATAGAGGCGTAAAATTGAAATTACATTACTGCACATAAGCCGCAGTAGTTGCATTTTTTAAAAGCGGCCTACCTTGACCAACATTAACGCTCGATTTCAACGAGACAGATCCTAAAATATGTTAGTGTCGACTCTGAAAAGTTTAAATTTACCCGTTAATCCGCAATGATATTTCGGTCAGAGACAGGAAGGCGGTTCTCTTAATGCGGCTTTAAAATTAACGGTAATGTGTCTGTGTGACAAAGTTATTTGATTAGGATTCCGACAATAATTGAAGGACAGTGTGGCAAAAGTCGGTTAGGTCAATAAAATACAATTTAGTAAATGAGACAATGTTGGACCACAATTGGGAGTTAACGAAATACTTGGGATACAGCAAGGAGGTTCTGTATATTGGAAGTCTATGGACACCTTTGTAAATTATCTATGTTCCACATGCTTAGGGTTGCCACCTCTCCAGGTCTGACCTGGAGTTTCCAGATTTGGTTTGAAGTCTCCAGGTGGAAACCCTCTGACTCCAGGTTACTGGTTATACAACAGTTAAGTAGGTAACCAGAGACCTTTTTTTGGTTTTGCATGGAGGAGCTCTTGGTTATTGGTAGAAGACACTTGAGATCGGAAAGAAGGGTTACACTGTGTAGACTATTTTTTTTTAGAAGTCACCTTTCATTGAGAAGTATAACGAGAATGCCGGGGGGCGACCTTTTTTTTAGAAATCACTTTTGATTGGGGGAAATATGAAAACCACAGCATAGACTCCAAGTCAACAACAATAAAAAGGTGGCAACCCTACTATGCTTCTTTTTATATTTAGGTACTTCGTTCACCAATGCTACGCGATAACTTGCACTATAAATAATGCTCTAGTAGGTATACCTTGGAAGTCTATGGACACCTTTGTATATTACCTATGTTCCACAGGCTTCTCTTTATATTTAAGCACTTCGTTCATAAACGCTACGCAATAACTTGCACTATAAATGTTGGCCTAGTATACCTTGGAAGTCTATGGACACCTTTGTAGATTACCTATGGTAGGGTTACCATTCGTCCGGATTTTTCCGGACATGTCCGGAATTTAGGGGCTACAATCGTACAACTCGAGTCGATTGATTTCCTTCAACTGTCATACAGGCGCCTAATTTTCTCAACAGATTTCTGGTTGTAGCGGTTAAAAGGGTTCTTTTAAAAGAGCGTAAGATGTGTCTTTGTGTACAACATCTTTCAAACATATAAAAATAAACCATGATCCAAAGATTGTTATTCGGACACTATGACGACATTGGTGAGTAAGTATCCGTAAACAGATGGTTATTGTCATTGTGTTTCTATAGTTATGAATAAAAATTTCACTCAACACATGACGTCACAGCTTCTAAATATTTAATATCTTTAGTTATTTGTATAGTGAAGATGAACACGTAAATCATAGCACCAACAACACAACTGATAAAAAGAACGTTCTAATTTCTCTAAAATGTTAGTTTTTGTTAAAATGGCTACTTTTTTACGTCGAATCATGCAAGTTTGCCGCGAGTAATTTTTACACTTATTATATTTTATGCTTATAGTGTAGAATAAATAAGTATCTAAAATGTTATTATTCGATCCATTGTAACGTATTATTTTTATCTTGCGATAAATGTGTTAACATTGACATTGACACTGTTAACGATAAGCTGTGATTATAATTTATTACTGTTATTTTAAATAATCCCGTTTGGACTGGTAATGAAGACGTAAATTTATTTGAAAAGTTGATAGGGAACCGATTTTGATAAAGTCTTCTATATAGAAGACAATGTTATGTTCTTTAAATTTATAACAATCATACAATGGGGACATTATTTTAAGTGTCTCACCCGATTGGCGACTTTGCTATCGACCACAATATAAAAAAAATTATGTATTCCCTAACAGCTTTTAGTGAAGAAGCCAAATTTGATGTCAAAAAAAATCCATGTTTACAAATTTGACAGATACGACGCCATATTGGATTTTCCTAAATGGCAACCCTACCTTATAGTAAGCCAGCTGCATTCGCCTATTTGTTCCAACATTAAAAATGTATAATTGTCAATATTTATTTTCAGCCGTTCCGGAGATACGAGGCTTCGAAGTTGGTGATTTTGTTATCATCGAATTAACAGAAGCTTTGAGATTAGAAACTCAATTTTTTTCTGGAGATACGTAATTTTTTATGGCGGAGCCACCCATGCTATTGTCATATATGTCAGATGTCAGAAAATGACAGTTACGACGCCATTTTAAATTTTTTTTAAATGGCAACCCACATTTATAACTACACCAATGTATTGCATTGTGCGATCCGATTTCAAAAATATATAGTTGTCGATATTTATTTCCAACCCTTACCGAAATACGACCGTATCAAAAACTGCATCGTACGATTATGTGTTTTAAGTATCTCACCCCATTAAAAAATATATATAATATGAGTTGCCATTTAAAAAATATTCAAAATGGCGTTGTAACTGTCATTTTCTGACTTCTGACATATTTGACAATAGGATGGGTGGCTCCGTTATTAAAAATTACGTATCTCCAGAAAAAATTGAGTTTCTAATCTCAAAGCTTCTGTTAATTCGATGATAATAAAATCACCAACTTCCAAGCCTCGTATCTCCGGAACGGCGGAAAATAAATATTGACAATTATACATTTTTAATGTTGGAACAAATAGGCGAATGCAGCTGGCTTACTATAAGGTAGGGTTGCCATTTAGGAAAATCTAATATGGCGTCGTATCTGTCAAATTTGTAAACATAGATTTTTTTGACATCAAACTTGGCTTCTTCACTAAAAGCTGTTAGGGAATACATAATTTTTTTTATATTGTGGTCGATAGCAAAGTCGCCAATCGGGTAAGACACTTAAAATAATGTCCCTGTACAGTCTTTAAGTGAAGGAGGCAGTAAGTTTATGTGGCAAAAGTCAAAAACGCCGATGGATACCACGTCTTGCTAACCACTCACGCGACCTCATATAATATTGAGTTCTTTAATTAACATGTCATAGAGGCTGTGTGGTTTATTATCTCATTTATGCATGATACTCGTACACAGAGTTCATAGTATGTCATTGCGGAGCAAATTTTACTCGCAACTGTCATCAATTTGACACGTCTTCGATTATGATTTACTAGTTGCTTATTTCATCATGCCAGACAATGAATCAGCTGAGATCCAATCCTGAAAGTAACTTTAGATTAGCGGAATGAGATTATTCTATGACATAAGTTAGCTTTACTAGGGGCAGGATGTGTGTTGGTACAGTTCACAAATATGAACAAGCAACCTGCTAAATTGACCATTTTAACTAAACCTGCAACGTCTCGTTTTTTGAACGACAGAAAAGTTTTGGACTTGCGTTGTCTTTATTTGTTTTGATTTACAACGTTCATACAACATCACAATATTTATAGAGAAATGGAGCTGTAGTTACCATACTTATTTAGTATTTACGACGAATGGAGAGACTTACCAGTTAAAACGTTGTAATTCAAAACAAATAAAGCTTACTATACACTTACAATACTAGTATACTAGAATTCAGTATCCATCTGAAGACGACTGGAGATAATTACCAGTTAAAACGTCGCAATTCAAAACAAATAAAGACAAAGCAAGTCCAAAACTACTGCCGTTCAAGAAACGTCATTGTCTCCCACCTTTAAACAAACAATTTTTTATTGTGTTAATAGGCCGCAGGTAAGCCGTCCACTTTCTGTTATTGATCTGAAAACATCAAAAGATTTCGACTAAGTGACCCTAGACTCGGTTGATTTCTGTACTCTGCTATAGTTATTTTTAGTCATTTTATATTTCTCCCTCTAACCTATTTTTTTTGTTCCAGGTGAGTTGGTGTTGTTTGAATAAATATCCTTTTGGAAACTCAAAACACATGCTGGTAAGAAATTCCTAACATGAAGATATTTTAAAATCTTTTTGTCATGAAAATGTTAGTAAGCAGCGCAGTGGTACCGAATTACTGTTTTATTAACACACACGGTCAAAGATCATTGTATGGGGTAAAAACTATTGGTATATTTTACAGGAAGGAAATTTTAATTTTTGATGTTGTTAAGCAGTGGTCAAGGTCACATCTGCCATCTATTCGGCAACCAACGAAGTTACACTTGTATCATCTTAAACCTACTAACCTTATTTATTTATTTACGTAAAAACCCTAAAAATTATCGTTTTTGAATTGAATCAAATCAAAGCAGCGAGATTTGGTCGTTAAGATACTTAAATGCAGGTTGACTTTATACATTTTCTGTAATTTTAGCTCGAAGTGCATGATTTTCACCTCAAAGTTGAATTCAGCTTTAAAAATAATTGCTAGAGACCATACCATGAGTACCTATATCTTGGAACTGTAGGATTGATGACTTAGGGCCACTTGTATAGGTTCCATTTAAAGTACCAGTGACAGTTAAACTTAAGTTTATATGTAACATTACTGCATAAACTTAAGTTTAACTGTCACTTATAGTTTAAACTGAACCTATACAAGTGGCCCTTTATGAAATCTTCCAACTTTATGTTTCATTGACAATAAATCGCTTTTAAATATTAAATTCTTCTTCTTCTGCTGCATATACATTAATGGATGTTTGCGATCACATTTGTCCATTCTTCCCTATTACGTATGGTATTCATTAGTTCTTGCATTGTCCTCAGTCCCGTCCACTGCCTGACGTTGCGGAGCCATGACATCTTTTTCCTGCCAATTCCTCTCTTTCCCTCAATCTTCCCCTCAATTATCCATTGCAGGAATTGGTACCTCTCGTTACGTATTCCGTGGCCCAGGTATGCTGTTTTTCGACGTTTAATGGTGTCCAATAGTTCGCGGTCTCTATTGATTATTCTCAAGACCCCATCATTGGTTCTTCTTGCAGTCCATGGTATCTTTAGTATACGCCTATAGATTCACATCTCGAATGCTTCCAGTTTGTTCATAGTGCTCACCTTCAGTGTCCATCCCTCCATAACATAAAGCAACACTGTCCAGACATAACATTTGACGAATCTAATTCTCAAGCCAAGATCGAAATCAGTATTGGTGAGCACTTTTTTGAATTTCATGAACGCACTGCGGGCATTCTCGATCCGGCCTCTGTGTTCTGTGATTCCCAGTTTTCACACAGCCACATTCCTAGATATTTAAATTTATTTAATCGTTCTATTGGTTGATTGTCATATTATGTTAGGCTTGAGTTTTGATATTGTTGTGACTTTCGAGCAATTATCATGAATTTAGTCTTCTTGGTGTTGATATTGAGACCCATGTTCTTACTGCCACCGACAATCTCAAGCATATCTTGTAAATCATATTAAATTCACACAGGGGAAATTTTCAAGCGCCCTAAGATTGTCCGTAGTCTGTGTTCATGAGATGATCGGTTAAAAAAAGCCTATTTTTCTGCGTAAAACTGAGTATTCTTGCGATTTTTTCATCGTCTTCATCTACAGAAGATAAAATTATCGAGATTCAGTATGGGTGTAGCTGAATGTTCCTTTCATTGCTTGCTATCAGAGTATGATTGTGATGCAAGATGCTAGTATATGATGTATGAATTTATGAAAATAATTTGACATGTCTGTAAATGGACTCATTCTTTCAATTCCAATAACAAACGCATGGAAGATGCTGTTGGATTTTTGAAAAGCATAGCTCATAGCTGTTTTACAGTCACTAAGCTATGTATTGACGACGCTGATACATATTACCTACTTTAAACATTGCGATAAATTTCATCGGCCTTCCTCTTTAAATAAATAGTATTTAATTTTTTGCATTAAGAGCAAACAGTAGTCTATGAGTTATCACGAACAAATTGTGCGTTTCCACCGCATCGCGCATATTGTACCTGTGTCGGAAGATGGCAATCAAATTTCTTTTTTTCATACAAAATATTATAAAAACGAATTTCACGAGAATTAAGTGCCGCAGCGTCAAGTTTTACAAAACTACATATAAATGTAACAAACTATTATTATTGTACCTAGCATACTACATAGTGTATATTGATACAATAACCTAACCTAAGATACTTAACTAATCTTTTATAGCAAAACTTTTTCTGCTTTTTCCTTAATTGAGCAAACTGTAGATTTTGCAATTCCATATTTTTTTGACAGTAAAGTTACTCCTAAACCTTTATTGACATCATTTCTGCTTTTTCGGAAAGAGAAAGGCATTTTGATTTTCCTTTTACTTTAACCATTTTGAACTGATGAAAAAAATTAAACTAAGGCGGCGAAACAAAAACAAAGAAGATTTAACAAGTTGTTCATATTTACCGTTAATTAAACACTGTTCATACTACAGAGTGGTCCAGTGGTGGCTCGCGGTCTTAAAAAATGGTGAAGAGCTAGGTATAGTGCGGGTACTTAAACAAACATTGACTAAAAACCCGTGTAACAAAACGTCTCTCTTATCCTTATCTGTCCAACGACTGAATGGAGTTTCCAATCAATTACTAACTATGTTATTAATTGGGTTCATTTTTAAAACACACAACTAAGTAGGTACGTACACTACTGAATTAACTGAAAAATAAAAACAAAACTTTTTAATCACACAGTAAATCACGTAAAAACGATATCTATAACCGTAAGTTGCGCGAAGCCTCAAAATAAATACCTGTTAGGCGAACCAATGCTAAACCAATGATGCATACGACTGATCTATTTTTAAATTGCCCTTCATCATAATGCAAATTGTTACATGCTGTTTGCGTGACTGACGTCACGTAACCATAGCAACGATGAATATCAAAGCCATGTTGGATAATGGTCTTCACTTGCTTTGAGCTAACGGACACGGTCTGCTGGGGCGCGCCAAAATCCACGAGTGTTTATAATAATTATTGTCCATCGGAGTTAACCGTGGCACTATTATGCATAGCTACATTCGGATTAAATTAATATTATTAATTCGAACAAAATTATTTTTTAAGGGCTAAAATAGTAGTTGTATTGGTACATTAATATTTAATATTGTCGAAAAACTTTTCTCCTGGTTTTATTTATTTTTTTTGGTGAAGAGCCCCTTCACCTACTTCACCTGACGAGCCGCCACTGGAGTGGTCAATGCAAGAAATATTATGTTCATATTACTGAGTCGTTCATAAGAGTGCATATTCATATTATCGCGATTGTACTGTATTTATTATAAATAATGGAGTTAATAACAGTAAGCACTTAGTTTGCATTCTTCTTTTTTTTATTAATCCTACCAATATTTAGTGCACGATTAATAAGTGTTTTCCTGGATAGCGCTTAGAAGCTTTGGGATAGCATCAGTCGATGCAGGCAAATGTTCCTTATGATAGAAACAGCGAACGAAAAGCTCTCAACAATACTATGATTTTTATAGTTACAGGGTTATTATAGACTTTTGTACTTCGGAGTTTCCTTAAGGGGGATTTCTACTGTGATGGTTTTCAAAAAATCGAAATTTTTTTCCGACGTTTTTCGACTCTCTATAGCCTCTAGAATAACCGTGTGTAAACGTTTTTACCAAATCTACTCCAAAAAAAAGTTACATCCAATTTTATGATTGCCGGTCAGTTCTCACCACTAGCCGCTTTTCTCTCTCGACCAATCAGAATCGTCAGACCAGGCTCGCAAAGAGGCAGGAAGAATCAGCTCGTTTATCGTTTTTCGAGGAAGGCACGCTACGGGCCAGGCATCGCAGACTAAGTGACAGTGAGATTATTTTGTTGTGAGCCACCGTTGAAACTTTAAAGTTGTTTTTCTCGAAACCCTGTTTTTCGCGCTGGCGGAAAGTACTTCGGTATGTTCAAATTATCAGAATTTAATGATTTTGGTCTTAAAATGCTCAGAATACAAGTAGTTATAGCCCCCTCTAGAATCAAGTATTTTGCGATATTACAGAAAATGTAACGGCCCTTAAAATACAAAAAAAAATGGTAAATTTTCAAAAACAATTTTAAATCTCGCGCCATTTTAACAGTTACTCGAGTTTTGACTTGATTCTAGTGGGGGCTATAACTACATGCTTACAATGGAAGAATCTGGGTCAATTTTATTTTTGTCATGAATAGAAAAATTTATTTAAATTCCGCCAGCAAGTTACGTTTTTTTTGAGGGGGTAACTTCAGCACCCTGTAGCACCCTCAAGTTTTTAATTTTTTGGGGGTTGAAAAATTTTTTTTGGTACATCTTATCTTTAATAAAAAGAATTGAAAACTTGTTTTTCTGCATTTGTCTTATTATCCCCAGAAAAAAATCGTAAAGAAACGATGAATATATATAGGACCATCACAGTAGACATCCCCCTTAATAAAAAAAATGGTATGCCATTTCACATGATTACTTTCAAAGTTGTCATACAATTAATCATTTTTAAATATTGTCTTATTAAAATAAACTGTGGAAACTATAATACATTTTGTTTATGGGCATGTTATGATGTTATGATTTCATGAACTTAGTTTAAAAAATACTTAAATGGACTGTCGAGCTAAACAAAAACAAATGACGCAACACGGTGTATTTCAGCCTCAACATTTTATTCATTCCAAACAGATTTTAATAGACAACGCAGGGCAGCCAGCTTTTGATTCGTAAACATATTTTAAATTTGCGGTGTTGCAACAGCTTGCCATGAGCTTTTCATTAGTGTTTATTAATTCTTATATTCTATATAGGCTTCAATCATAAATCTGTCAGTACGCAACGGCAACAAACAAAACGCATAACATAAATTATGGTGGAATAAAGAAAGTTAATGAGTTTCATTCAAAAGTTCGATCTCCGGTCCTCTCATCAAACCTATTTTTAAAACCAAATTTTTGGCTGGTGTCGGTTAAATACTTTACATGTTCTAGAATAATATATGTAATAATTCAATTTAAAACTACCGATAACCTTCTATGATAGTGATCTCAGATGAAATTAGAAAAAAACTGAAAGTTCTACTGGATGTTAATAACCACCTTTTTCTAGGAACGCTTTATACACGATAAAACTCCTAATTGTAGAGGTAATTTAATTATAAAATGGTTGGGACTTAAATCGTAACAACAACACAACTAACAAATTACAAACTGGCAACATCGCGCCTCACGCTTATGTTCATCGTTCTCCACTACAGGCGGCAGCACGACCTGGATTACGTTCGACACCGTCTTCATAGACTAGCGTAGAGGGGAGCCGACGACCTTCTGCCGCGGGGAGCCGATCCCCTTGCCCTTCGCCTATCGTAGTGTTCGCAAAACGCAATGGCCGCCCGACGAAGTTGAAAGAAAGTCGTTGGAAGCAGACAAGTCGATGGAAAATGCTCGCCGTGTTCGACAATTAACAATAATAGAAACAGGAAATTGATATGATTGTATATTAGGTGCATTGATATTTCGTCATTTATTGTAAAACCCAATTGTGATAATGGTTTAGTCGTTAAAGCAATGATAATCAATCACCCAGTATCGGGTGACTCAATGCAACACACACTGGCACACTCATCAGTTCTCAATAGTAAAACACTGTAGGCGAAAGACTCCAACTATACCTACCTTCGGCATGCTGTCATAAGTGAGCTCCTGAAACCAAACGAATTATTCTATGATGCGGTCAGTGACCCACGCCTACATAGGGATGAATGTTTGGATGGATAGATTGGTCGTCTTCCTGAAACAAAGAATTTATAGATGTGATTTTGAGATTGTGTCAAGTAGAGACGTTTGGCGCTGATCTCGATAGAATGAGAGGGTCTAAAATCCTTTAAATAGGGTAATTTAACGAGAGATGACGTACATTTTTTAGTTATTTAAAAAATATGTACAAATAAAATAAATTAAAACGAATACGGATTTTTATAATGCTTTGTATTAACTTCAAATACATAATTTCAATATTATTAAAAAAACAGTGTTTTGTAAGAAAAATGATGTTTATTTTTTTTTATAACTGCGTCATCTCTACTTATCTATATAGAAGAGATGACGCGCTATATTACGTTAAATGACACATTTATATATCCACATAAATTTACACAAAATACCAAAAACCTTAAATAATATGTACGTAAGTAGGTATATCTATACATAACAAGAAAATAATAACAAATGCTTTTATCAGATTTCTTGTCGCAAAAATCACAAAGATCTAAAAATTTAGTGCAGCCTTCATGCATCCAGCGTTGGCATTTTATACATTGAATCCAGTCTTCACTTTTTTTCATCTGATTATAATCTTCTCTACTTCCCACACAAATATTTGATTCATCCTCACCACTTGAAAAACACCTTCGGATTTCCTTATTGTAAGTTCTTTATTTCTTCTTAAAAAAGAAACTATTGATGAGCTTTTCGAGAAACTTCATTAAATTTGTGTGACAATTTTCTGCCAGTTCAAAAGCCATAGCTTTTAATGTGGTTCACTATTTTGACTTGGATTTCAGTCCCCAACAAAGAATGCGGTACTAGCTTCTTGTTTTAAAGATCTCTGCTTTCCTTCAGGAATGTTATATTCACGACCAGCTTGACGGATGCCCATCTCTCGGCTCTCAATAGCACTAATTGCTGCTGATAATTGTTGTATTGTCCATTTACCCCTTACAACGTTCCCTTTTCTTTTGTACTCGGATATTGCTGAAATGTTGATAAAATAGTTGCTAAAATGAATTACAGTAAGTGCGTCAACTCTCCTTGATTCATAGTGCGTCATCTTACCTTACATTATTAGGAGAGACGGCGCAGCAAATTTTAACGGCATTGTTTGCAAAAATGTGAGTATTTCAGATAAGAAGTAATTACACACCCTAAGCACCTACAATAATCCACTATAAAATATAGAAAAATACCACCAAACATACCTGTATAGTTTATTATTCCTAACGACGCAAAAAAAAATTGGCGGCGAGATAAACAAAAATCTAGCGTAAACACACCCCCTCATTACAATCATGACCGAACTAAATCGTAATGGTCTGCTGATGCTACAGATATAGTGCAACGCTGCCCGATTTACTCAAAACAAGATAATTTCCAAAGAAACCATTGTTAAGACAATTGTCTCCATAGAAATTATCTGGCTGGTAAAGTTACCAGGAGATTAATAATACGGGCCTAAGACAGATAATAATTAAGTCCACCGTTTTTCATCAATACTATAAAAAAGCCTACCTATCCGTTTTACTGCTACCACGCTGTTATTACTAAAATTTTCGTTTCCGGTGGATTCCCTACTCTATACCTAAATTCTCTTATTAACGATTTTGTATTGAATTTTCGCTCTCTGCTATCGCGATTGTCATGGACAGGTTCATCAATATTTTGGTTTCGAGTGCATGATGAGAACACTGATGAACCACCAGTCCAACACTGTAAAAATTTTCTAGATATGTCTAATAACCTATACCTATCTATACCTTATCAGTAAGTGAATTTGGCTCCTCTGCAGATTGAGGTTGCCAGCAACATCCTCTTAAAAGGCAGCTTCTTTAATTTCTTGTAACTGGTCCACTCTGATTCACCATTGTTTGTTTTAAATACAAAACATTTCATTGTGCGAAGTTTATTTAGTATGATTTTTTCTTCTTTTCTCGGTACACACTGGAAAGTACCTAGAAACAACGGTAATTTTCAATGATCTAGGAGGTTTATAAGAATATAAAGAGATAAGGATAAAAAGAGACACGGTCACACAGTCTTGCAGATCTTGCAAACAAGGTCAAATAAAAGAAAGGTTTAGAGTCTAGGTAAATGAAGCAGTTTAACAATAACAGCTTCCTAGCGTACGCCTAATGTTCAGTTGCAACAGTTTACTACGATAACACAGGCCTGCATGAAATTTGTGATGACGTGATTTTTGTTTGTTAGGCTCAGTTTTTATAGAGAAATAACTAATTAAAATACTATTGGGCTCTATCACCCACAGAATTTTTTTTTCCGAAAAAATATTTAAAAAATCTTATGATAGGCGTAATACATATTAAAATAAATTTAGTGCTTCAAAATCTAGGTATTAACCCAAAAATCAGACTAGTTCGTCACAGTGATGATATTATATATATATATACCCCCCGAAGTTTTAAAAGATGATACTTAAAACTCCTCAACTATTTTCACAAGCCGAACTGAATGATTTTTTAAGAGATTTAGGACTTTCAAAAGACCTATCTGAAGTACTGGGGTCTAAGTTAAAACAAAAAAATTTGCTTGCCCCAGAAATTACCTTTTCTTGGTATAGAAATTGTAAAATATTTTGCACAAAACGGACCACATGTGTACTGTTAAGCAATTTCTGATCTAATTACTTGCCTCGGAGCTCCTGAATGGAGACTTTTCATCGACTCTTCAAAAAGGAGCCTCATAGCTGTTATTTTACATAATAGCATTGTTTTTGCTTTTCTTCCTGTCGGCCATTCAGTTCATTTAAAGAAAAACTATAAAAATTTAGAGAAATTACTTTTAAGAATACCATATAAAGATCACAACTGGGAATTGTGTGAAGATCTAAAAATTTTGGGCCTTCTCTTGGGTCAGCAGTCTGGATTTACTAAAATTTCCATGTTTCCTGTGCGAGTGGGATAGCAGGAACCGAGAACAGCATTGGATAAAAAGAGACTGGCCACAAAGAAAGACTTTAACACCTGGAACCCAAAATTAAATTCGCGAAAGTCTTATTGACCCTATAAAAGTTTTACTTCCAACACTTCACATAAAACTTGGACTTATGAAACAATTTGTTAAGGCATTAAACAAAGAAGGAAATTGTTTTAAATATTTGTGTTACACATTTACGGCTCTGTCAGATGCAAAATTAAAGGAGGGAATCTTTGTACGGCCGCAGATTACGAGCTTGATGAAAGATAGAGAATTTGAAAATCTAATGGAAAATGAGGAAAAACATGCATGGAATTCTTTTAAAGAAGTTGTTCATAAATTTCTAGGAAATTATAAAGACACAAACTATGTTGAGATCGTTGAAAATATGCTGAAAAAATTCAGGATTTTTGGTTGCAATATAAGCATAAAAATTCACTTTTTACATTCCCATTTGGACTATTTCCCGGAAAATCTTGGGGGCGTGAGTGAAGAGCAAGGTAAAAGATTTCATCAAGACATTAAAGAGATGAATAAAAGATACCAGGGGCGCTGGGACACAAAAATGGTGGCTGATTGCGGTTGGACATTGAGGAGAGATCTTCTTTTAGCTGAATATGACAGAAAAACAACAAAAATAAGCTTTTCTGAAAAAGAAAACTGTCTTTTTAAGAAGCGTAAAGAATAAACAACTATTCCAAATAGTTTCAATGTCTATATCTTGTATATTTTTGTATTTTTTTTATTTAATATGTTATAAAACTAGCTTATAAACGAAATAAATCGTGTTTTTCTAATTTTCTTGATTTTGCTGGTTTGAAAAATAACCTTACGTGATACAAAAAAACTAAAAGCAGATTTGAAATCAGTGCTAAACAATTACCAGAAAACAGTTAAAATTTTTAAATCAACTTTCAAAGTGTTGAAAATTGCAGGCCTGTGTAATTAATAGACCTACTTACTGTAAACTTTAGATCTGTTGAGGATCCTTAAATTAATTCGTTTTCCACTAGAAGATTCGTTTTAAAAGTAATATTCGATTAATTTAAAAATATTAGTTCAGTGTAAAATATATCTGTTCAAGATGTTTAAAAATACCACCGTTTGCAAATTACATATGACAATGACAAATCACAGGTTAAAAAGTCCAATCACTGCTGGTGCCCCATCCCCTGTTGAATTCCAATGAAAACACAACCGCAATCTTATTCAAATAAGTTAAGATTGGGTTGTCCAAAATTGTTTAAACATCGCTTGTGCACTCACCCCACCGAGACCCTAAAAAAGTCTTCTTACAACCCCGCCCTAAAGTCAACAGGGGAGCCAATATTTGGACAGTCTAAAATCTAAAACTTGCATGGAATTTCCTGTGTTTCCAACCACGATGCACAACCCGGTATAAAAAAAGCCCTTTAATTTAACTTGCATTTTTCCAATTAGATTAACTATAGGTAGGACGTTATGTGCCTTAATTTGCAACTGCTTTTTCCCACTCTCCGACACAATGATGAGCATTTATTTACTCTGTAAAGCGCTAGAAAATATGTAATTAACCAGAATTATCTTTATTGCACGTGTTAGTCGATATCGATCTTTCAAATCAGCACACGGCTATAAATAAACATGTTGACAGTTTGTTTGTCAAACAAGCTTAATGAATTCTAGTAAAAAGGTGCGATAAAAGTAGGTATTATTAAAGCTAAGCGCCGACAAAAATATTTATTAAAAAATTCGCACTTTAGTCATTGTATTATAGTGGCAAATTATACTATTATGTAATCACGACGCTTTCAACAGCAAAGATTTATGAGTCACGCATATGCTGAATAAACTTTTCTTTTATGGATAATAGTTATTACCTACGTATTAAGTGTGGTAAAAAGCATATTACGCACGAACGGAAAAATCGTAAACGAGCCGCGTAGCGGCGAGTGCGGTAATTACATGAGTGCGTAATTGCTTTACAACGCGCAATACGTGCTATACTTTTTCTACGACTCTTACTAATAAATTAAAGATAGGTTTGTTTATAATTTATAAAGTATCGATTTGTACTTCAAATCTCATTTAATGACAATGTCACTGTCAAATATTTAAAACGTAAGATAGATAAATGTCACGATTTGAGTGGTTCAAGGCTAATTTGATTGTTATACTAGGCATCATAACGCACAATTGTGCTTCTTCTTCTTGTAGTGCGTCTCCTATCGGAGGTTTGCTATCATCACAGCAATCCGGACCTTGTTGACAGCTCGGAACAGTTGAACATTACTACAATTAAACCAGTCCCTCAGGTTCTTAAGCCAGGACACACGGCGTCTACCAATGTTCCTTCTTCCATTAATCTTTCCCTTGACTATCAATTGTAGAAGTGTGTATTTCTGTCCTCTTATTATATGACCCAGATATAGAAGTTTTCTCTTTTTAATGGTGTTAATAATTTTGCAGTCCTTCTGCATCCGGTTCAGGACTTCGGCATTAGTGATTCTATCGGTCCATTCTACGCTAGCACCACATTTCGAAGGCTTGTAGTTTGTTTATGTGAATTTTCTTGAGAGTCCATGTTTCAACTCCATACAGAAGCGTAGAAAAAACGTAACACGCAGCATCCTCATCCTAAGGTCCACCTTAATATCCCTACTAGTAAAATAGTGCGCATGAATGAATTTAGCTTTAGGGTGAACTGTACATAAAACAATGTTTACTAATAGGTATAGGAGTAGAAAAAGATACTTAATTTAATTTGTTTAGTAACAATGCTTCAATATTTTATTACAGTCAGAATGGACAAAAAAACTTGACTAAGTGTGATATCGGTTATAGTAGGAAGCATCTCCTGGTTTGATGGATGAGCTTATATGTTTACCATCTTCTGGCTTTTTGCTAGTGCATCGCTAGTAGGTGTTCCTCCATGGTCGCTAGTCGCTGACGACTACAGCCAAGTAGCGATGCCTGGTCACCAGCGACTTGAGGAAAACGTACCTTTATAAATTTTCTTATACTGTTTCAACCTTATACTAAGCTTCGATAAACTATATCTAAAAAGAGCAGTTATCTAAAGAACTATTCACAGTACATTCCAAGTACAGTACAATCTCAGTAACGTGAACACAAAAAATTCTAAGGAGTTTATATTAGCGAACTTTACAAAAAATACATACAAATACATATCTAACAACTATTATTGTACCTAGCATACTACATAGTGTGTATTGATACAATAACCTAACCTAAGATACTTAACTAATCTTTTATAGCAAGATTGTTCTGCTTTTTCCCTTAATTGAGCAAACTGAAAAATGGCATTTTGATTTTCCTTTTACATTGACCACTCTGTAGTATGAAGAGTGTTATTCATACTACAGAGTGGTCAATGTAAAAAATATTATGTTCATATTACTGAGTCATTCATAATAGTGCACGTTTGCACTGATTCCACTTAAGACCTTTTAGTTTTTTTTTATGGAGGATTAGGAATCTTCAAAATACCTGCAGGCGAGTGGATCTTATTCATGCCCTGTCAGGGGCATGCCTACCGACTAAACCCTTCCCTCTCTGACACTATTGCTTTCCTCTTTGGAACTGCCTTCCGGTATTACTTCAAAGAGGGTGTCTTTTAGTCTGTTAGTGTGCTAAGTTTTCCTTTGTTTATTTCTGTTTCCAGTATTGTTGCCGTTTTATGTTATCTTCTTCTTTCGTCTTCCTCTTTTTTTTCAGAATTTGTGTTATAACTCTTTCAAAGATTCTCCAGTTATTTTCGCTTTTTAACATTTGGCTGATAATATTATCAGGCGTTATATTTTCCTCAATATTTCGAGTTAGTTAAAGTCTTAGCTCAGCCCATTTTGGGCATACTAATATAGTATGTTCGGGTGTGTCCTGTTCTTTACAATACAACTGATCGTTCTCGGTTAGTGGCATTCGATGTAGGTATGTTCGGAATCGTCCATGGCCAAAACCTAATATGAATGTGATAATATGACAAAGCCAGAACAGACCTTTTAGGTAGGACTTAGTTTAAGGTGTCACTTAACTAAAACTTATCCGTTGCACAGTCGCTAAACTGGCACATAAGCCAGCCCTAAGTAGATATAAATTAAGCCGTAAAAATATTCGGATTAATTTATATCTACTTAGGGCTGGCTTATGTGCCGTTTTAGCGACTGTGTAACGGAAAAGTTTTAGTTAACTAAACTAAAACGTCTTAAGTGGAACCCGTGCAAACGGCCCTTAGATATTTTCTGGTATTTTGGTTTGCACGCCTAAATTAAGATTACGGGAATATGATATGTTCCTGGACAGATAAAGAAATGGGGTTTTGGAACAAGAACCCATTTTAAAATAATGTTAGTAGTAGTAAGGAACGTGAAGAAAAATCTAGCTTTAAACCGACGAATAATTCTAAAATCGTAGAAATGTCAGAAATGGTCAATTTTTAATATGGAATTGGCAGCAAAGTTCAATTTAAGAGTAATCAACCTGGTCATAACTTGTTATGTTATGTTACATTATACTATTTTATGACCAGGTAAATCACTTTTAACTCTGACTATGCTGTCAATCCCACATTATAAAATGACAATTTTTGACATTTCTTGGATATAAACGGGACCTATGGTCTATTTCTTTTCGATTGCGAACGATGACAGAAACCCGTTTTACAATAAAAAAATGCAAGAACTATAATTTTTGACAAGTTGAAAAAGTAAGGTTAGGGATTTACATCATAACTGACATTTTGTGTTTACTGTTTATAGCGGTTAGAATTTTAAATTAACACTTGTTAAGGCCGCTTTACAGTTTGCAATTTTTCTTTCACGCAAGAAAAGATTGCCCGGGAGTATGCGCAGAACGAGGCTAATGATCAGCTGGCGCAATTTGTATTGCTTGCAAGAAATATAACTCGGACCGTATTTTTATTGCCATTACAAGCGCAATTCTGAGGATTTTCTGGTGATTTATGAGACACCAAATTAAATATAAAAATCCCTGACATTTATTTATGTTTTTTCTAACCTATAGCGGGTACGTTTTGTTTTTGTTTGCTTTCATGTCCTGTAATGATGTTTTCTTAAAATGAATGCACAAAAAGCGCCGGTAAGTCCTAACCAAATGTATTTTTATTTTAATGGTTGGCAAGTGGTACATCACCTACGATCTTGGCAAGTCATTGCACGCTGTAAAACGAAGTGAAATTTTTATTGCCGCAATATTAATTATTAATTGCTGCAAGACAACTTGCGTGAAAGAAAAATTGCAAACTGTAAAGCGGCCTTTAAGAAGATGAATTTTTAGGTTATGTCACAATGTTTGGCGTTTGGCATGGCCTTCTATATTTTGTCGATAAATCGGGCATCCTTTTTGCCTCAACACAAAGTAGGTATATGTTTACTATTTTATGTTGCAGAAAAACGTGAAATTAACCGATTTTATGTACAGAAAGTTAATAGATTGTTTGTTTCGTAATATAACTAGAGCTAAAAGTTATTTTTAATTGCTAAAAGGTTTATAATTAGCATATATTTGCTAGAAATCAATCGAACGGAAATTTCTTATTCTTCTTCTGTGATTAAAAAAAAATACCTTTAATAAGTTGGCTATGCATTTATGTAGTGTAAATTGGTCCATGATTTAACCAATTAGGTGAATTTTTGTTCAATTTTTTTTTCTGTCATCGTTCGCAATCGAAAAGAAGTAGACCATAGGTGTATATCATTTTTATTACCCAATTTTATCGATTTTAAGTCCAGTTTAAATCGAAGAAATGTCAAAAATCGTCATTTTATAATATAGGATTATTAGCAAAGTTCGAATTAAAAGCGATTTACCCGTTCATAACTTAATCAGTGGCGGCTCGCGGTCTTAAAAAATGGTGAAGAGCTAGGCATAGTGCGGGTACTTAAACAAACAATGGTGACATTTTCTCGGAATCCACACATACAATTTTGTTAAAACCTGTTTTATAATTAGCGGCAATTATAATTATTTCCAGGGAATCGAGAATCTGGTTTCTAGTATCAGCCAGTGCAAAGATTTTACGGCCTGAAAAATCAATTAGCGGGATTTTGTTAGCTTACAAAATGTCACCATTGACTAAAAACCCGTGTAACAAAAGGTCTCTCTTATCTTCATCTGTCCAACGATTGAATGGAGTTTCCAACAAATTACAAACTATGTCATTAATTGGGTTCATTTTTAAAACAAACAACCAAGTAGGTACGTACATCCTGAATTAACTGAAAAATGAAAACAAAACTTTTTAATCACACAGTAAATAACGTAAAAACGATATCTATAACCGTAAGTTTCGCGAAGCCTCAAAATAAATACCTTAAGGTTAGGCGAACCAATGCTAAAACAATGGTGCATACGACTGATCTATTTTTAAATTGCCCTTCATCATAATGCAAATTGTTACATGCTGATTGCGTGACCGACGTCACGTAACCATAGCAACGGTGAATATTAAAACCATGTTGGGCGTTGGGTCTTCACTTGCTTTGAGCTAACCATCGAGATTCTCAATGGAGCTAACGGACACGGTCCGCTGGGGCTTGCTAAAATGCACGAGTGTTTATAATTATTGTCCATAGGAGTTAACCGTGGCCCTATTATGCATAGCTACATGCGGATTAAATTAATATTATTAATTCGAACATAGTTATTTTTTTAAGGCTAAAATGGTAGCTGTATTGGTACATTAATATTTATTATTGTCAAAAAAATTTCCTCGTTTTATTTATTTTTTGGTGAAGAGAGCCCCTTCACCTACTTCACCTGACGAGCCGCCACTGAACTGTAACATAACCTAACAAGTTATGATCAGTTGATTACTCTTAAATTCAACTTTGCTGTCAATCCCACAATATAAATTGACCATTTCTGACATTTCTACTATTTTAGAATTATTCTTCGGTTTAAACCTAGATTTAAGGGACTTTATAAAACGGGCCTTAAAGATTTAATTATTAAAAGTAACGAGTTATAGCGCATTAAATTTAGAAACTCCAAACTATTTTCTCTCACATACATATCAACAATAACGACTCTACCTCTAAACTGAAGAGTGAAAATTCCGAACGTTAAAATATATTTTACTTTATAGAAATTTATTTGGAGGACTTTTTCTACAAATTGAAATATTCAACCTTTCAAAAGTTAAACCCCATTCGACCCGCTTTCAGCCCCAACGTCGAGCTCTGAATTGGGTCAGATGTTCATTAAAATTTACAGCGATTGATTATTTTTGTTTGTTAAACGAAAAAAAACGTTGTCGCGCCTTTTTATTGGCATTTATTTGCAGCTTGTTTTTATTATAAACCGACTGCGATAATTAAGAGCTATTAAAATTAATTAATTAATTGTGCTTGTCAATACCATAACATTATTTTAGTTGGTAATATAATAATGTTATTTGTCCACAAATCAACGAGTACCGTCAACTTGATAAATTGACTTTTTCATTTACTGAATATTAGAAAAAGTAATTGAACCTGGCCGCATTTATAATTAAGTTATTTATATTGGAACACACTTCATTTGTGCACAAATTACACTGGTTAACAAGATTTTTGTCCCAAGCGCAAAAATATCTGATTTCAATATAATTTTGCATGCTGAAATCAATCATGTTTTCAGAATTTCTCCATCACCCTTAGTTTTTATGTTCCAGTATATGTGATTATTTACCTATAAAATGCACGCATAGGTCTGTACTATAAGAGTCATCTAACAAAAAACTTCTGTCAGGCATTGCTATTTTATTATTTGTGTATTGTAACAATAACTTGTTGTGACTAGAAATAACAAAGTGTGCTCTGTGTGTCACGCGGAACATGTCTTGGCTTGTTGAAACCTGCAAGCAGTTCCGAGTCCTACATAACATTTATTGTTGTTTTAGTTATCAGCTAGAGCTCGGTGAATGAACATATACGCAGACTTTTTTAACGTTTTGAAATGTGCTGTGGTGCATTTTAAGCTATTGTAGTGTAACTCACCTGTAAAAATGCCAAGAAATTGTGTAAACCACCCGAACTCTTTTTGCTACATCTGCGGTGAATTGACATTTAAATCTCAAAAACGGTCTTTCACGCCTCTCGTTAATAAATGCTATGAACAGTATTTCAAGTGTAAAGTCGGCGATCAAGACAAAAGCTGGGCTCCCCATATTTGCTGTGTTACGTGTGTCAGACTTCTTACAGCGTGGGCAAAAGGTAAACGACATATGCCTTTTGCTATTCCCATGATTTGGAGGGAACCATCAGACCATATTACCGATTGCTATTTTTGTCTTACAAATATCAGTGGTATAACTTCTAAATCCAAACATACTGTTAAATATCCTCATATTCCATCTGCACTGAGACCAGTGCCGCACAGTCCGGAATTACCTGTGCCTGACCCCCCACAAAATATGACACCGAGCGACGATGAAACTGCCGATGACGAAGTAAACAACGAAAGTTTTTCAGCCGAAAATATTGATCTGGATCCAACATTTACACCAGATTCGTCTTCTTGTGCGCCGCATCTTCTAAGTCAAGAAGAACTTAACGACCTCGTCCGAAAAAGCAGCATGGTTTTCTTTCAAGGACATTTGCAATGGCGTCTTGGGAAATCGTAAATCCGGAAATTACGTAGAGAATGTTAACAATTTATTGGTCTCATATAAAGCCATGGGTTGCAACATGAGTCTAAAAATACACTTTCTTCATTCACACTTGGACTTTTTTCCGAAAAGTGGAGCAGTAAGTGACGAACATGGCGAGCGATTTCACCAGGACATTCTGGACATGGAGAAGAGATACCAAGGCAAATGGAGCCCCGCTATGTTGGCAGACTATTGCTGGACGCTGAAGAGAGATGTTTCTGATGCAAAGTACAGTCGAAAGTCATATATGACCACATTTTCTAAGTAAATATATCACTTTGTACTTTATTTTTTCATAACTTATACCCATATTATAATATATACGTTCACAAAAATTCATTGCTTTGTCACTTTAAAACCCTGCGTGATGGAAAAATTCTAAAAACATATATGAAATATGTTTAAAAAGTACTACCAAGTACACCCACTTCAGCTAGTGGGACAAAAAAAATCTTCAATTTTGTTGACCAGTGTTATTATCAAAGACTATAGAAAACACTTGAAAATTGCTCACCAACTAAGAATTTTATTAAGTTTAAGATCGCGTTATGGTTGTTCATTATAATATTTATTATTAATGTCCTAATTCACATTTTAATATTTTATTTAAATTCAAATATCAACTAGTCCATACTTAATTTCTCCATAACAATATATCCGCGTGTATGGTCTCCTCTAAGGGTTCCTATGAACCGCCTGCTCTCAGCAGCGGATCAAAAAGCACGAGTAGTGTGTAGAGTGACAAACAAATACGTTTAGCTCGCATTTTTTTTCTTCTGAGGGCCCGTCCGTGCGCCGGGAGCACTTAGGTCAGGTTTGGCCCATTGTACTCACCCTGTTTGGTTCTTACACCCACTCTGTGATCCCGGTTCCTTGGACTAGTTTGTGTAGGTCAACTGGGGAGAGGATAAGGATGTCCTCTGGTTCCAGTTTTGGTTGCCCAAGTATTTGTTGCCTCTTCCGATCTAGTGACTTGTAATGGCAAACTATGTACCCTATCTTGTCCGCATAATCTGCAGTCAAGGTCTTCATTGTACAGTTGCACTATGTGCAGATGGTTCTTGACAGCCATGTGTCCTGTCAGAATTCCTGTAATGGTTCTCAGCTGGTTCCTGTTCATTTGAAGCAACTGTTTCGTAAGTCTTGGGTCTGGATCCCTAATGTAGCTTTTGCTGTGGCGTAATTTCTGTCTGTTGCTCCAGTTGATTTTGTATTCACTCCTGATTTATCGTTTATGGCATCTCGTACTGAGCACCTTGGTACTACGAGTACAGGTTCTGAACCAATGAATGTATTTTCTGAGCTTTCTGCATTCCTCAAAGTCAGAAAACAAGAAAATGTCAACTAAAGCAGTCGCCAGGTAAGAACTCTTAAAGGTCCGTTTTTCTTTATTTATGGACTTTCCATTCTTCTCATTGAATTGAGCATCGTAGGCTCCCTCAATTTTTGGGAAAAACGACTCTAGTCACCCCATTTTATATTATTATATAATTCCGCTAAACTCAGTAATAAGTGGATAAAGTTACTATACTTTCAATGAATAAAGTTGTTAGAATTGGTTTTCAACTTCTTATCTTTATTTATATAAAATGTAGGTAACACTTAGACTTCAGCGAAAAAAAATCTCGCTTAAAAGATCGGCGACGTTTTTACTAGTTTGTGGCGGAGCAGTGAAATCTGGCGGCGGCTCGCTATCGTTAATCTCGTCCCTCAAGGGCGTACCTCCACCTAGAATAGAGGATACGTTTGAAATTTGTATCGATTTATCATTGCTCAAAGTATCCTTAGCCAGTACAGGAGGTCCTTGATCCTTTATCTCGCCGCCTCCTGGTCGACCTTCCGTTAGTTCATCCCCGCCTTCATTATTCATCCACCTGGATGATTTGGTTTTCCTTACACCACGACCTCTTCGTCTTTCGAAAGTAAGTCTTTATTAGTTTAATGTTGCGATTTATCTAAAGTCTTTTAGTTTACAGAACTGATATTTTTCTTCTGACCTGAGACCTCTAAGCACACATTTTATATTTGGAAGCTTCAACATGAAAAACAAACCTAATAGAAACTAGAGCTAAAGTTTATTCGATGTCATGCTCGCTACAATCAGATGTTTATTTAGACGGAATAAATTTACTGCATACCTGTAAAATTTACGGTGTCAAATTAGTTAAGGACGCCAAGTAGGTCGGTATTCAGTTCTATTAAGTTTCTTTTTAGCTTCGTAAATTACACATACGGCCTTTTTAATCAAGTTAAATGTGTCACAGTCAGTACTGAACAGTGGCGTATTAAGGAAGTGGTTCTGCGGGAAAAGGGGCATGGGACAATAAAAAAATGGAAGTTGTATACTGCCTATTTACTGGTATTTATGTGGAATTTATTTTGTTACGCCATGTAACGTAATTAGTGTAGAATGTCATAAAAGCTGATATTTATTTTTTTAAATTTGAAAATACATCATTGATTAGTTAGGCTGTTCCTTGTACTACTTAGGGCCACTTGTATAGGTACAGTTTAAACTAAAAGTGACAGTTAAATTTAACTTTATGCAGCAATGTAACTGTAACTAAATGTAACTGTCCAATTTGTAGTTTAAACTAAAAGTGACAGTTAAATTTTACTTTATGCAGTAATGTAACTGTAACTAAATGTAACTGTCCAATTTGTAGTTTAAACTAAAAGTGACAGTTAAATTTTACTTTATGCAGTAATGTAACTGTAACTAAATGTAACTGTCCAATTTGTAGTTTAAACTAAAAGTGACAGTTAAATTTAACTTCATGCAATAATGTAACTGTAACTAAATGTAACTGTCCAATTTGTAGTTTAAACTAAAAGTGACAGTTAAATTTAACTTTATGCAATAATGTAACTGTAACTAAATGTAACTGTCCAATTTGTAGTTTAAACTAAAAGTGACAGTTAAATTTTACTTTATGCAGTAATGTAACTGTAACTAAATGTAACTGTCCAATTTGTAGTTTAAACTAAAAGTGACAGTTAAATTTTACTTTATGCAGTAATGTAACTGTAACTAAATGTAACTGTCCAATTTGTAGTTTAAACTAAAAGTGACAGTTAAATTTAACTTCATGCAATAATGTAACTGTAACTAAATGTAACTGTCCAATTTGTAGTTTAAACTAAAAGTGACAGTTAAATTTAACTTTATGCAATAATGTAACTGTAACTAAATGTAACTGTCCAATTTGTAGTTTAAACTAAAAGTGACAGTTAAATTTAACTTTATGCAGTAATGTAACTGTATGTAACTGTCTAATTTGTAGTTTAAACTGCATCTATAGAGGGTGATTCCACGATAGAGTAAAGTTCATTTTCTCCTTTATCTTAAGAATTAGATAAAAATTCGAAATGCAAAAGTTGTAGAGATTATTGAGGTGCACATTTTAAAGTTATATTGGAGTATACGGGGTGGCTCAAGAAAACGTGGCGAATATAACTTTTTTTTAATGGACCACCTTATATATTGTATTATTTTTTAATATCCCACTAAATTCTACGCTTATTTTCTATAAAATGTTATATGTATAAATTTAATAGTTTCTTAGATATTCTCATTTAAAATATGGCATTTTCAGATTTTGACAGGCTGTAACATTGGAACGGTTCATCTTGAAGAAAAATGTTTTTTACCTCCCTAACTTAATTTTTTATTCTCTATATAAAAGTTACAACTTCCGGTTTAACATGTTAAACCGTTAACACCGGTTTTGAGAACCACTCAAATCGTAACATTTATCTATCTTGTGTGTTGAATATTTGTCGGTGACATTGTCGTTATTTGAGATTTGAAGTTCAAATCGATACTTTATAAATTATAAACCCATCTTTAATTTATTAGTAAGAGTCGCAAAAGAAGTATAGTACGTATAGCGTGTTGTAAAGCAATTACGCATTCATGTAATTACCGCACTCGCCGCTACGCGGCTCGTTCGTAATTTTTCTATTCGTGCGTAATATGCTTTTTTCTACTCCCACATGGAAATTTGCTGTTTTCTTTACACTTAAGTGGTGGGTAAAGTAGGCTATTCCAGTTAACTGTGCGGCAAAATTTTATAACAATCCTAGATAGGTAATGAAACTGACCAATCACAGAAGTCAATTACAGAGAAGCCATTGTTGTTCTTAAAAGTACTCCGTCTTCTTTTTCAAGACACTAAATTATATAATTTAAATGCATATGGTACAATTTGTTATTAATTTGTTCAATATAATAAAATCTAGACGCATTTATAATAGATTTATCAATAATGCAACTTGCTGAATGTGCATGGAATATTAATTTCATGTAGCATCATTTATCAGTTGGTTTTCCCATAATTAGTTTAACGTTTCGATAGTCGAGAGGTAGAGCGTTTGACTATGGAACCAATGGTCGTGAGTTCGAGCCCGGCAATCTGAAAACTTTTTTTACATTTTTTAGCATAAGGTTTGTAAGTTTGGTCGTAGTACAAATATACTGTTCAACTCGAGTGGATTGTCCATATTGCCCTCGGAAGTTTGAGCACTCCGCCTACGGCGTCGTGCTCAATTTACTTCCTCGTGCGATATGGACATCATATCCACTCTTGTTGTACAAACTACTATTTACCACACCCTTCTTCATAAATTTTTCTATATAAATTTGAAACCAAAAAAATATTTACAATACAAAACTGAGTTGACTTCTTCTGACACTTGTCATTTTAAACGCAGAGCTGTGAATTAAGGGCGGTTTTAAATTTAGAACCCTATTTACAGCTGTATTCACTAAAGGATTCTAAATTTAAAACTGCCCTAAACTGACTGAATTTTTTTTTGGTTTTTCTTTAAATTTATAAAGAAAATAGTATATTACATAGCAAGTGATGAAAGTGATACTTTTCAAATGAGGAGATATTTAGCACGAGGCTTCAGCAGCCGAGTGCGGAAATCCTCCGAGTTTAAGAATAATCACTTTCACACGAGTAATGTACACTATTTTTCCTACGACCACAAAGAATTATTAAAAAAAACTTTGATTTGTGAAAAAAATATTTCAACTCTAGAGTTGAAAAAAAATATTTCAACTCTAGAGTGGAAATACAAGGCACACTATTTAATTTAAGCATATGATGCCAATTTGACAGACCACCCCTATTTATTAAAAACAGCAAATTTTAGAAAGCAGTTTAGTGTTTAACTTATTTATCATGTAGGTATTTGTCAAGTGATTTCGAATTAGAGTGTGAAAATACGCCATCTGACATTATATAAAAGTTAAGAATATACTGGAAAATCTATTACCAGTCAAAACAAGCCCCGCCGAAATGTCATATATTAAACTTAAACAGGAAATGTTTATGGGTTGGCATAGCCTAGAGACTAGAGCCATGGGCTACCGATCGAAAGATCACAGGTTTAAATCCCATCAGGAGTACTTTTTTTTGTAAAAACATTAAATAAATTATAAAATTATTTTGAATTGAAATCTTCTTTGTTGGATGAATTTTTAAAATTTAATCAAGGAAAGATGCATTAAACATAAATTTAAAAAATTCACCCAAGAAGGAAGATTTCAATTCAAAATACCTAATTCTATAAATTATTTAATGTTTTTATAAAAAAAGTCAAATACTCCTGATGGGATTTGAACCTGTGATCTTTCGATCGGTAGCCCATGGCTCTGTCTCTACGCTATGCCTACCCATAAACATTTCCTGTTTAAGTTTAATATATGACATTTTCTTCAGCGGGGCTTGTTTTGATTGGTAATAGATTTTCCAGTATATTCCTAACTTTTTTATAATTTCAGATGGCGTATTTTCACACTCTAATTCTGAATCACTCGACAAATAAATAAGTTAAACACTAAACTGCTTTCTAAAATTTGTTCTTTTTAATAAATAGGTGTGGTCTGTCAAATTGGCACCATATTTTTATATCAAATAGGTGCCATGTATTTCCACTCTAGAGTTGAAATATTTTCTTTCAACACGCGTGTGATATTCGGCGCTTTAGAGCCAAGTTAACCGTGCTTTTTTTCTCATTTTCATAGGTGGTCGTAGGAAAACGTATTTTAGTACGTACTGTGTTCTTTAAAAACTGTATTTTCAACAACATCCCGGTCAAATTATTTATCGGTCATACGATTTAATTACAAAAAAATTAAATTAACACAAAAGCGTCATATGGCATATCACAATAATGCTACGACGAAAACACAACTTTGAAACTATAGATCTAAATATTTCAATGATCTAATTTAAAACCCTTTTAGTAAAGAGTGTTCATATTTTTAAACTAGTCGATCTTAAGGGGGAAGTTGCCCCTTTGTCCACCTGAATACGCCACTGGTACTGTGACTATTATATACGATTCCTAATGAGTCGTATTTAAGTCAGACCTTCAACTTTCTTTATGCAGCTTATTGGAGCGAGGAGCGAGTGATTCTTAAAAGATTTTAAATTATTTGCTTTCATTTGGGTCACTGAGAATGTTTTATAGCGTTATTTACTACATTTATTATTTGGTGTCGTGAAGTAAAAGTAGAGCTACCTGTAATGGGGCTTTAGTATTACTTACAACGATAACGAATCACATAACGGTGAAAATGTCCTTTTGGATGTTAGACCTCAATAATTGACTCACCTAAATTTTCACCCTTTGATAGCTTACTAAAAAAAATGTTTGTTGTGTAATTTTTTACTCTTTCTTTGCTGCTAGGGCCATTGCCGAGGGGACCTACAGCTACGTGGGTTCCGAACCACGATCCTCAGTCATGCGACCCCTTTCATGGACTATCAACCCTTGATTTCTTGCCATTGCGTGACCTACCGATTAAGGAGTGTGTACCTTCTTCCGCACCCCACGAGATCTCATCCAGCCTGGTTACCGGCATGAATGGGGTGGGTTAGGAGATGGTACATTTTACACTCTTCTTCCCTGCATTCTTAAACTTACTATATTTCGGACTTACTTTTTTTATTGTGTTCCCACTAACATTAGTATACCGTCAAATTTTCAAAAAATTTCTATGAATACAGTTTTCCATATACAGGGTGTGTCAGTAAGGTGTCTGTCTTAGATGGCACCTAAACTATCAAAGATAGGAAAAAAAGTGTAATACAAAAGTTAAAGGGTTTTTTAGGATACATAATCTAAAAATATTTTCTAATCTACAGGGTGATCCTAAAAAGTGGTACTAAATAATAAAAAAGAAAATTAAATGGGACACCCAGTATAATTCTCTAGAATATGATTCAATGGAATAAGGACTTTGCAACCCTATTAAAATTTTTGAAGTAAAATGCAACGTTGCCCAGTAATTAATTTTTTTCCGAAATTTTAGTTATTTTAAGGGTGTTGTTAAAAAATCATAGCAACCTGTGGATTAACCCTAGACAAATATAATTTACGTTGTAAGTACTTTAAGGTACGATATATTGATTTATAATAATGTTTTTTAAATCTCTTATACAGAGCGTTCATTACAAGTTGGACAACTCGATAGTTTTAAAAATGCTTTATTTCAATTTTTTTAAATGGGACCCCCCTAATTTTTTTAGGCAAAAGAATTTATATTTCGAAAACCTTACTTTTTTGTTAAACATGTCATATATCTAAATATCATAGTTTTTGAAATTATTTAGGATTTGTCTCAAATCATGGTAAAAAAGGAGAGTTCTAATTAAACCATGTAGTAGCTTTGGAACAAAAAATAAATAATTTTCTTTGTCACAGCTGTCATTGCAAAATTATTTCGCTAACATTTTGTGCTTTATTACTGTTTAAATTTGAGTTTTCTGAACTAACTTTATCGAAATAGAGTGATGTGCTTACTAGAGCTATCTAAGAGCTAGCTAATACAGTAAATGTTAATTCACTTTAATTCTAGTATTGTTTCTATAAACTATAAAATACATAATCCCATTATTGTCAGATGATTAATTCTGATGCGAATTTGTCTCGAAAACAACTGCGACAATTTGCTTAGTCATTTAATTTCAAATACTGTTTCAACTAATTAGGTATAAACAGTGTTGTCGAACCTACCGATTTTTCAGTGGATCTACCGATATGGAAATCGATCTACCGATGTACTCAAAACCAATGTGTTTCTACCAATTTACCGTCACACACCTGATTTCACCGTTTTTTACCGATTTTTAAAAAATAAACCAAATATTCATGAACATTTTTTAAAAAACCGGTATTTTGGAAATTGCAGGGGGATTTTAGAAGTGACGAATTTTTTTTTTCGTCATTTTTGTTCGTAGCCAAGATTTTTTTAGAAGTCACGTAAAGATTTCGAGGTTCAGATTAGTTGAAAAGTTGACTAAAAAAAATAATCCCAGTATTTTTCACATCTACCGATTTAGAACATCGTTTTCTTCCATTTTTGCATTTAAACGTTTGGCAACACTGTGGCTAAATGCTCAACCTGTATATTGTTGCAGCATACGCGCTTTAATGATCTCCCAGCTTGAAAACACAGCGAACGTGATCTGCATAATAAAATAACAGCAACTTTAAATGGTTTTCACCGAGTTACTCTCGAGTCGAGATCACTATCGAGATGATGCTCTAGCAGGTTGCCTACTAAATCAGGGACAGTGCCGCTTTCTCTTATTTTGGCTTTATTTGCTATTTCTTAAAAATAATTGTTCTTATAAATTATTCCACACCGTGAGTTTCACGAAAGGTAGTTCATATTATGGGTATCTTTAAAATTTTATCGATGAGTCATCACGAACAAATAGTGCATTTCCACCACATCGCATATATTGTACCTGTATCTGGCGATGGCAATAAAATGCCTTTTTTATATATATAAAATATTATAATAACGAATTTTACGAGAATTAAGTGGTGCGGCGTCAGTGAACATTTTTGAGATAATATCGGGGCATCGTTTGTAATTTTAATGACAAATAAGAATGTAACACGAATAGCCGCAATATCTCTATTTTTATGTTCTGCATGATGATGATGAAACTTATAGGTATAATTGAAACTTTAAAATAATTTTTTTTTTGTAAATAAAAATAAGGTATCATCCGCCAAACTAGAAGTTTTTGTGAATCCCTTAGTAAATTTTTTGCATTAAATTTTCAATGACATAAGCCAGGAAACGATGCCGCGTTTCACGCTGGTATGGAAGGCTCTTAAAAATATATATCATTAAAAAAATATAAATTTGAAATAAAAACAAGGATATTAAAAACAGACCTGAAGACGACTGGAGATACTTACCAGTTGGAACGTGACGTATCTAGTTTTATTTGAAATTTACGGAACAAAAATGGCTTCAAAAAAATTAATTTTTATATCGAGTTAAAAATGACCGGCAATAAACAGTGAACAAACAATTTAATATATTCTCATGTATAAATGACTGCACAAAATTTATCGAAATCAAAATAATTGAGCTGCACCATATCGTTTGTGATTTTTATAGATACCAATAAAACAGTTTATTCCCGTTTATTTCATTATTTATTTAATGTTTGATTTAGCCAAACATACATCAACAGGTGTTCAATATACGTTTAAATATGAATAAGAGATTAAAATGTATGCGTAACTTTATGATGCATGCTATTTCCTTGCCTGATGTTTAAAAGTACACTTTTGAAGTTAATTGCATTTTTTTTTTATAAATATAAATTACTAAAATAGTAATTTATAAATCCTGGCCATTTCTTTTCGTTCGCTGCCAGGGCCATGGGTTAGGTTAGGTAAGAGTGGCAGACCTTTGGTTCAGACCAAACAGTCTCACGTAGTCCTATTAGGTCCGTTGTGATACCACACGTGTTCCGTAGAACCCACCTTCATCAGATCTCTGATGGTTAGTGCGGCGTACACCGCAGAAGGATTTTAACAACTTATTCAAACCAGCCACTACTGTTCAGAAACCTTCTCAGTCGTCCAAGTTGCAAGTTGCTTAGTTCCTCCAGGCTGTCGAAAAATGGTTCACCCAGAGCAGTGAACCTTCTTGAGAGGCCAGGGCATTCACACAGAAAATTTTGAATACTTTCTTTCTTTTCCTCATCTCTGCAACTTCTGCAGAAGTCGTTAGTGGATGCCAGGGCCATACCCGAGGGGACCTACAGCTTAACGTGGGTTCCGAACCACGATCCTCAGTCATGCGACACCCCCAAGGGTTATCAACCCTTGGTTTATTACCATTGCATGGCCTACCGATTGGGGAGTGTGTATCTTCTTCCGCACTCCACGAGATATCCGATCTCATCTGGCCTGGTTACCAGCGTGAATGGGGTGGGTGTTGATACATTTTACACTCTTCCCTGCATTCTTAAATCGACAAAAATTTCGGACATACTTTTTTTTATTGTACGTATGCCCACTTCGGGAATTGAACCCGGATCGCCACGGTCGAATGCCAGTAAGTATCAAGGGATTTTTAACATTTTTTTAAATTTGGACTCTACAGATATTGGTAGGTGTCAAAACGTTTTTTTGATTCAAAAAAAATAATTTTCAATAATTCTTACAACACAATCAACTTTAGTAATTATTTTTATGGTTTTCGTTGTCATTTTTCTTTTAATTTATTTCTGCATAAAAAACCCGAACAAACCCACATAGATTCCACCATTGGTGGAAAAAAATCAATAATCCGCTTAGATTTTTTTCTAATTCGGGCCAAGAGAACTTTAATTTAACACGGCAAATTTAAGAGCAGTCGAGTCCACTTAAACGACATTGACTTTATGCAAAAAAAATCGATCCCGGCAACTAGAACACCTTAACCGTGCTCAGAATATCTATGGTAAAATTCCTCTGTACGAATGTCGACAACGCTCAGCCACACTAAAGCTTGTCACGCGCTTATGCGAAGCGCCGCGCTGAGAAATATAAGGATAGGGGATAGCATTGAGTTCGACGCGCCGTGCTTCGCTTGTGTCTACGCATCCACATTGTACCACATGCAATAAATCCTACGCACCGTTTTTCTGTGAGTTTCAAGCTTTATAGCGGAGCGCATAATTTGCTTCCTTCAGGGGTGCTTTAATTACCATAAAATGTTCTTCGTAGGAGGTAAATAAAGTTGATAAGTTTGTAAAATCTATTTATTGCCAACCGTCAGAAAAGCCGTACATTATCAAAGTGATTTCCGGAAGTAAACGAACACTTTATTATATTGTAAAATAAAATACTTTACCTGCCGCATGGTAAATTATTTTTTCTCCAAATGACATTAAATGTAGCTTTTTAATGATACTGAATAGGCCTAAAAGGGACACTTGTACTGCCTAGGCAGAAAAAGTCGTTGCTAATCAACGTTGTTTTTTATGTTTAGGGTAGCTTTCAACATCGAATAGGTAGACCATAATGTTGAGGGCTTCATTTGCTTCGAAAGATCGGAAAAATAGGCAATCAGCACATTTTCAGAGAAAGATCCTACATTGTTCTTCTGCCTATATTCCATGAATCTGCGGTATGTGAGTTCATATACAGTTCTCGACTTCTCCGGTAGTAGATTCAATTCCACGTCTCGCACTTGGTCTCTTATCTCAGGTGGTGTTAGTGGCAATAACTCATCTTCACTTTCAATTTGGTCCATTTCGAACAAATTTGAACTTTTAAAATGACAATGACACTGAAGTAAACAAAACAATCCACCAAACGTTATCAGCGGTAAACATAGTAACGAAAAGCCAGTTACCTTTAATGAAACGCAATAATTATTAAAATAAATATAAAAAAGACGATTTTTCGTGAAATTGGAGCAAATTTGGAGAAAAAACTATATGTTTCACACGGCACAAAAGCAGATTTAATGCCGCGGCTGGTGTTCCCTAGCCTCGGCTATGAAACACCAGCCGCGGCATTAAATCTCGTGCTTTTGTGCCTAGTAAAACAAAAAACTATTATCTGCCGCATCTGCGGCAGGTAAAATATTATCGTCCTCAAATTTTCACTTTATGCCGAACAAACCGGCAAAATTTGTCATTTCTCATAGTAGGTCAAATTTTTTGACGCGTGCTTTGGAATACGCACGTGGTCAACCGAAATTTTCTGACGTGTCAAATTTAAGCCAAAATGGGTTTTTGTGTCGTCGGATTGTGAAGCTATCCCAAGCAACACACATAGTAGCAGGTACGTTCCTGGGACCACAAAAGCGACCATCAAGTAGGCAGCTACTATCGGCGGCTACGTTGCCGCTACCCAGCGGTCACGTAGCTGCCACTAAAATGGGGAAGAATTTAGGGTAACTGGGTAGTATTCCGCGTGGTCCCAGGGACCAACGTTGTTACTATATTTTGTTACTATAAAGTGACAAGGTAGTAGCAACCACTACCCTGCTACGTAGCGGCTTAGTAACTTCTACGTGGCCGCCTGGTAACTGCTACTAAACGTTCCTCTAGTGACATCTGCGTTGTAAAAAACTTTTAAAATTAAATAATAAAGTGACATGACAGTCTCGGAGTCATGGCCATGTTAAAGATAATAATGGCTTCCAAGTTTATAACGAAAATGATGATTTTTAATCGCGTATTTCGTGTACTTCCTGAACGAATATTAAAACGCACCCCACTTTACTGTGAAATATAACCGATTCAGATGAAAATATTTTAACGCGCCCTCGAATTTACTTAATTTTGTTGATATTTACGGAAAAAAAATAATATCAAAAATTCCAAATATGATATTTTATAATGTACAATACTGTGTTTCAATTCTATTTTGAAAAATAAATGCTTAAAGTATTGTAAAAATTCGGAAAATAAAGAAAAAAGGAGAATATATCCAGAAAAAAAATCCATTAAAAGTATCGTGACCGTAAAAAATGGCTGATTAACACTTCGCTACTATAGAGTTAGTCCCTTCACTATAAAGTAGCAGGGACCACCCATTTATTACTTTAAAAAATCTGCCACTATAGTGACTAAATTGTTACTACCCTAAAGGGACTTTATAGTATCGGTTACCACTTTGGAACTTTTTTCTTTTTAAAGATTTTTTAAATTTCTATAGTATGGTAACTACTGGAACTAAAAAGCTACTTTGAACACCCAAAAAGTCTGACAGTTAGGCATTTCGGACAGTATAGTTCCATATGTTACTATGAAGTTCCGTATACCACCATGCGTCTCAGCGTCTCGGAGCAATACTTAACCTCAAATTTTAAATATATTTTGTTTGGAGAGTTTGATTGCTGCTCTGGTTAAATTTGAAAGTATTTAGGAGAAAAATTGTGTCTGGATTTGTGTTACCTAAGTAAAAGGTAAGTAGATACATTAAATAGGTATCTATATTTTTATTGTTAATATACACGGCTATTTCTCAGCGTTAAAAATCTAATTCGTTTTCACTAAATTTCGCCTTTTTGGCACTGTAAAATACTCGTATGCTGACTTAAAATTATTAAATTATTCATTCTCTAAGATATACAGTGACCGGCAAAGAGTTCGCAACATATGGGAAAAATTTTTATTAGGGGAATATCGAAAAATCTTTTCCGGTGGATCGGATTTGCACGTCTCATAACCTTAAAATCGATATTGACATACAGCACGTGACCACTGGTATGGCGGGAAAGCTAAAGAAACGAATATGAAATCATCAGAAATCAGATTAGTTGATGAGATATCGAAAAATTTTCAAGAATAAAAAGTGTTTAAAATTCCATTAGAACCTTAAATACAATGTTTGGGATATTAAGGTTATTAGAAATAGGCTATTGCAACAGCTGGCATCCAAGTGTAAACGAATTTTTTGAATTATTGCTCCTTATTGTCAGAAAAACAAAAGAATATTTCCAGTTGTGTTCAACAGAAGTCAGTTTTACTTTAATAAAGCTATTAGAAAAAAAAAAATTTTAGTTCGGTAAAAAATATTTACAAAAAAATGCGATTTTATGCTTTGTCAAGTAGATATTCCAAACATTGTGTTTAAGGTTCTAATGGAATTCTAAACACTTTTTTTTCTTGAAATTTTTTCGATATCTCATCAACTAATCTGATTTCTGATGATTTCATATTCGTTTCTTCAGCTTTCCCGCCATACCAGTGGTCACGTGATGTATGTCAAAATCGATTTTAAGGTTATGAGACATTCACATCCGATCCACCGTTTTGTTTTCGTTTGGATTTCGCCCCGGATTTCGCTTAGAACGAATCAGTATCGTTCGACAAAGCAGAAAAATAATATGAAGCCCATAAGAAAAATAATTCTTTTGATGGTGGCCGAAAGACGAAACATCAGATGAGAAATCTGAAAATGTATTTTTGGTGTTGACCTTTTTAAACAAGGCCGAAAATAAATAAAAACGAATACGCAACATTTCGGTTTTACTTGGATATCTCCGGAAGTACTCGGAATTTTCAAACCTTCTAAATAAACTGAGCACATAAATGCGCATTTTTGTTCTAATTTAACTGTCTTCGTATCTCTTATATCTTCCGAGATCGCAATACATGCACCTCCAATTTGGGACACACTGTATATTATGCCAACAAAGTTATTCATCTTTCATTTTATTTTTAGGAACAAATTAAGATGGATACATTTAAAATTGTAGCAACAAAAGAAAAAAAGGGGGTATATTTCACGGCAGTACCTCATAAATGGGAAAAAAACAAAACATTGTTTTGGCCAGAACATATTTTAAAATCACAACGAGAGATGTTGCGAAGCAATGCAGCTTCTGCTCCAGACGCTAAATGGACCCGATACCCATGCATCTTAAAGTATCAAAACATAGTCCAGTTCGCAGAGGCCTTGGACTTCGAAAAAAAATTCGAAAATTGTGTAGATACTGATGCCGAAGAGGAAATGTTTGCCAAGCTTCAAAAGACATCTCACTCTATTGACCGAAATCACTTGTTTACGGCAGTAGGCGCAGGTTTGGACAATGATACATTTGAAGAGGAAATAAGTGTTGCCGCAAGAGACCATACTAAATCTCCTTCTGTTTCTCATCAGTCTTCTGAGCCAGAGAATTTGATGCCATCCACTTCATTATTACCTAATCTCCAAGGCACCGCACTCGGTAACGAAGTGATTACGATCAATGAAGTGGCAACTACCAACGTTTCTGAGGAACCGCAAATCGTATATGAATGGAAAAGTCTAACACAAGAAAACGATGTACTAAAAGAATTATCAGAACTAAAAAGTGAAATTAAGGAAATAAAAAATGAGATTATAAGTCTAAGAACCGAATTTGACGGCTTAAAAGGTGAATTAAAAAATGATTACAAAAAGGCCTCAATTTTGTTTGAGGAAATTTCTAAGAAGTTAGACAATTTGACTGGCAATGAAAACTTTTCACGGAAAGAACCATCACTTGAGGAAGATCTTATGAGTAAGCAGTTCTCCTTTCCTCTCCAGACAATAACAGAAATAAATAGGCTTGACGAAGAGATTAACAGCAACCTAGCTTTTAAAAGTCAATTAATTGACTTTCTGAGTAAAGTTGGTGGATGTTCTGGGCAAAATAATGCTACAAAAGTGGCATACAAAATTTCTGACATGCTTTTTTCGTCAGAAATTTTAACAAATTATAGCTGGACCGGAATTTCCAAACGGAAAGATAATGTTGAAAAGCAATCTTTTGTTGTCTTAAAGAAAATCATCGAAGTATTCTTTGAAGTCTTGTCAAAATCAGATGATCGACATACAAAAGAAAAAAATGAAAAAATTATTAGAGACGGCATTTTGAAACATGCAAAAAAAAGAAACCACCGAAAACGTCAACAAATTCGGACAACAACAGACTTGGTTACGGCAGAAGACGAGGTACAAAATCATTCAAATGAAGAAAATAAAGAGAAGGGACAGGCAGAAGATCACAATCATTCTGATTATAACAATTCCGATTCAGAGATCATAAACTAGTAAAACGTGTTGTGTCTAATATTAATGCATTTAGAGAAACATTTTCTTAATTGTCTTATTTAAATCAAGAAAGAATACTCGTTGTTACCTATCTTTCTGATTGATATTGGGCTATTTTAAAAGTAAGTTTTAGGTAAAATTCTAAAACGTTTGTTTTTTCTTCTTTTATCTATCATCTGTAATTACGACTGTAAATGAGCGTCAAAGTATGGTAACTGATCCTGTACAGTTTAAAATTTACGTGGGATGATTCATACGTCCTAGGCCAATGCATCACCTGGTATACATTTATGTTTATTGTGTTTTTTAAAGAATATTATGTCTTAGGTTTAAATATGTTTATTGTTAAGTAGTATATAATGTAGGTATCCTATGTGCATATATTTGCTACTATTTTTCACAATTGTTGACTAATAATTAAAATTAAATGAAAACATATCTAAAGTATGAAGTAAAGGTAAAAAGACTACAGTTTCTTTGTATTCTAAAGAAAAAAGTTTGCATTTTATATTATTTAAAGAATAAAGTTTTGGTTTATCATAATCATTTTTGGTTTTATATTGGGACTGATAAATGTTTAAATGAGATGACCTAATTGGTAATTGGAAAAAGTCTTCTGTTTTCTTTAAAGCTTCACCATAAATATATATTTTTTCGTGAAAGTATGTTACGTTTATTACCTTTACTATAGTATTGTCTTTACTCAAAAACCACATGTTTTTAGCATTATTTGAAAGAAAAAGGTTTTCGAAAATATACACGGTGTTATAAACTTTATCACAACTAGGCAATTGGTGTTTCTGATTTTGTTTTTCGTGCTTAACATAGGGTGTAGATATGTGTGTTTTTCTGGAACCAATTTCTATGCTGGCATTTTGAAGTTCTGCGACTCTTTTTGCAATTTGTGCTAAAGGTCGATTTCCTGTACGAACTAAAGGTTTTAAACGTGAAAGAAAATTTTCAAAAGGATATGCGCTGATTTCACTTAAAGGTCCAAATTTTTTAACGTCGTTAACAACGTGACAGAGATTGTGTACGTTGCTACTGATGGCATCGAAACCATATAAGTTCCCAAAAGTTTTAATAAAATCTAGTATAAGTGTCTCTGCAGCATTAATAAATTTCAAATGGACTTTAGATGACAATATAGTAGCAGCACAAAATAAGAGCAAATAGTTTTGGTAAACAGAGCTGGGTAAGTAGTCCTTTAATACTACTGGTCCCAAATATAGTAATACAGTTCTCCACTCAGTACCTTTCCAGTTTTTAAGATGTTTTAATGGTCTTATAGCTCTGTGAATGTCAGTTGGTTTGGTGCTGTTACATTGCTTGAGCTTTTCGGAAATCAAATTTATATCTCTTGCTGACAATTTTGTTTTAAAGTTGTAATTTCCGTAAACCCATCCATATAGACATTTTCTCATAACTCCTAAAAAAACATTTTATTTTAGGGGTTTGACATGGTAGGTAATACCTAAATACCTAAATCAAATAGGTGTAAGGAATCTGCTATGATTATATCTTCAACCATATCTATTGGCAGTTTTATTAATGGAGATTCTACTTTATGATGATCTTCATCTAAAGCCCTACGAAAACTTTCATCCGTTCTTAAAGGGCAGTCAACTTTTGGAAAACTCATATGCCTTCCATTTTTATCATATTCTCCAGTAACGGTGCATTTGATACAACCATGAATCGCATTAAAGCCTACAGTTCCTACAATAACCGCCAAAATTAGAAAATTAAGAAATTAAAATGCAATGTGGACCATAAATGTTCGAAGAATTAAATTTTACATGCTTAATTAAAACATTAAATTAATTTGAGGTAGTATTTACCTTTAATAAAGCTTCGTGCTGGAGTGTCGCACACAAAATACCGAATTTTTACCTTTACCCTCATTTGAATAACTTGAATTCCTGTCTCCAAAATCTCATTTAGTTCCGTTATAAATTCATGCAAAAATTCTTGTAATGGAGGTTTAGACTCGCCGCAATAAATAGCCACTACCATGGGTTGATCACAAGGACATTCATGAATTTTTAGGAGTATTGGCCAAAATTCTAACGGTGAACTATTAAATGGAGGCATGCCATCAATATTAAAAATTAGAGATACCGATTCTAGGTTATTCTCTTTGCATAAACGAAATTCCAAAATCCTTCTTATTCCGTTGTACCAAAATTCTCCATTTCCCATTGGAACAATGGCACAAGATCTCGGTGTACTCAACAAAGTCCTACTATTTCCTGGCAATGATGTTAAGCCTTTATTTTTCAGTAAACATAGTAAGTCAGTTAAAGCAACGTGGCTAATTTGATGTTTTAAGGCCCAATGCCTTAGCTCCTGAGTGATATTGCTTTCTTCTTTCAGCTCTGGGGTTTCTCCAAATTCAGAACGAACCGACTCGACATTTCTAGAATATATAATAGAGCTTATTATTAATGGAGAATACGGTATTTTTACATTAATTTCGGAACACCCTTTATAAGAACCTTTAACAAATATACGAAAAAGAACTAAATTTTCGAAAATAGATTTAGAAGTTTTCATTGTTACATTAAATTGCATTCATACTTCTCTAAATTTAATCCAGTTTGCCCCTCATTATGATCAGCTTCTCTAGGAAGCTCCATAGAAAAGCTATTATCGTCAGCACTGCTGGTACTAGGTCCAACACTGGTTAATGATAAGCGCTGTACTTTCCTATAGAAAGTACTTGAGTGTTTAAATTTTTTTTTCTGTACTTTAGGCATATTATCAAAACAACGACGTGAACAAAACAAAAAACACTTTCACTTATTGGGAAGTATACCCGTGTAAAAAAAATGTAACGGACAGGTTGGGTACATATATGATCTGCCACTATACAGAAAAATTTTTTAGTTTCTACAACTTTATAGTAGCAAAACGTCAATACAGTATAGTACCTATAACTTTATAGTAACAAACCATAGTTGCAGCTACTATTTCGGAACCAACAATATTACCAAAATGCCTTGTACTTTAAAGGCTCAAAATATAGGTTACTGGAACTATTCTGTGACTATACATGGGACCATATAGTAACCAATACTTAATACACCCATTTTAGTAGCGCAAGTTGGTAGCCGTTACTTATCTGCCGCCACTATGTAGTATTCGCCACTTAGTGGTACCAATGAAAGGATATGCCTAGTTCCAATTACTAGACGTAACAACCCGATTGCTACCCAAATTTTTGGAGTTCAAATTCCAAATTACTAGTAGCAGAGTGGTAACAGATACTATAAAAAAATCTCTTAGAGTGGCATTACCGGATATGGTGACAAATTAGGTAACAGGGTGTACCCAGGAACTAGGTTTTAGTGGCCAGTCTGAAAACGTAAGGATCTGGAACTATGTGTGTTACTTGGGATTTTAACCTTTCGAGCTTGAATATGGGATGGAATAGGTAATATGAAACTTCTACTTTACATTTTAACCAAATATAAGGCAAGAACTATTAAATATTTTACGTAGACCCGATTCTAAAATAGGTCTGCAGCTCGTATTTTCTTAGAGCGGTCTGCCTTACATAAAACGGTGATAAACGGTTGGCGATAAAATTTTGTATGCACCACGTCAGTAATGTTTCTTTATCGAACTCGCCTGTTATTCGCCTCGCTCTTGCTCATCTTATAATTTCAGACTCGTCCGATAAAGAGTCACTTTACTGCCTTGGTACATAAAGAACTATTATAAATTAAAATTGATAAAAAATATATGTATTTATAATCTGAAATTAATTTGACTAACTTGGATTGATGTGTACAAATGAAACAAACAATTTAATTCATAATTTAGCGTTTAATATCGCCAAACACAAATCAACAGGTTTCCAATACAGCTTTGCGAATTCGGAAACATTTAAACAACTTGTTGGTAATAAATCAAATATACCTTAACATACACAAATAGAAAACTTTTAGCGTGTGAAAATTAAACCCCTTTTTGATTAATTGAAGTGATAAATAGTTTAGTTTGTTAGTTTCGTAAGTACTATAGGGAGCTTTTATGAAGTGCAGATCAAAAAGTCAACGAAAATTTAACCTCCGTTTGAGGGATAAGCATTAAAGAGTCGCTATTACGATACATATACAGGGTGTCCTTGAAATGACTGTACAACGCTTCACCACAAATTATTTAACCAAATATAAGGCCATTTAGGCAAACTTACGTACATTATATGCAATGTTGCTCCGTTTTTCCGCTACAGGCACTTAAGTTTTCAAATCACTTTTTTACAAAAAAATAATTTACCATACCTTGTAATTCTTCATGGCTGTTTATTCAGAACGAGAAAACATGAAAAAAAATTTACTTCTAAATACCTACCAACTAGTTTCATTTTTATAACAATTGTTCGAAACTTTTTCATGTTTTGCATCGTAAATATTTTTTTTTGTAGAGGAACTGCATGTCTGGCTAAATGTTTACAAGAGACAAAAAAGTTTCAACGTGAAGTCAGCTAGTGTCAGAGAAATAATTTAAGTCATTTATACGGGGGGGTGTGACAAAAAGAGGAACTTTTAATTACTAATCACACGCCATTTTTAAATTTTCAGGTGTTAAAAAAAGATGACGTATATATCAAAACACGCTATTAATAGTGGTCTTTCTTAGTCTCAAAATTAGTGGCAATCGACAAAAGCGTTTAGAAATTATTCCGTAAAACAATTTTAATTTGAAAACTTTAGCGCCCTGTAGCGCCAAAACGAAGCCACATTGCATATAGGTAAGTTTGCCAAGATCGCCTTATTTTTGGGTAAGGAATTTGTGGTGAAGCGTTGTACAGTCATTTCAAGGACACCCTGTATAACGGTGCGTCGATTAGCAAGCTAAAAATTAAAAACCATCGAGCATCGATCGATTGTTACGTTACACCCGTTGCCGAGTCATTATAATTAGTAATAATTACTTTTTTCTACTCCCACATGGAAATTTGCTGTTTCCTTTACACTTAAGTGGCGAGTAAAGTAGGCTATTCCAGTTAACTGTGCGGGAAAATCTCATATCCATTCTAGATAGGTAATGAAACTGACCAATCACAGTAGTCAATTACAGAGAAGCCATTGTTGTTTTTAAAAGTACTGACCAATCACAGTATATTATTTTTACTAATTCTCCGCCTTTTTTTTCAAGACACTAAATTATATAATTTAAATTCATATGGTACAGTTTGTTATTAATTTGTTTAATATAATAAAATCTAGACGCATTTATAATAGATTTATCAATAATGCAACCTGCTGAATGTGCATAGAAAATTAATTTCATGTAGCATTATTTATCAGTTGTTTTTCCCATAATTATTTTAAGGTTTCGATAGTCGAGAGGTAGAGCGTTGGACTATGGAACTAATGGTCGTGAGTTCGAGGACGGTAACCTACAAACTTTTTTTTTACATTTTTAAGCATAAGGTCGTAGAAAAAATATACTGTTGAACTAGAGTGGATTGTCCATATTGCCCTCGGAAGTTTGAGCACTCCGCCTACGGCGTCGTGCTCAGTTTACTTCCTCGTGCGATAAGGACATCATACCCACTCTTGTTGTACAAACTAGTATTTTCTACTCCCACATGGAAATTTGCTGTTTCCTTTAAACTAAAGTAATTGAAAAAGTGGGCTATTCCGGTTAACTGAACGGATAATATTTCATATCCATCCTAGTTAGGATGGAAGGAATCACAGTGGCCAATTATTATAAAACCAATTTTACATGTTGTAAATGTTAGTCCTTTTCTGACGCTTGTCGGGAGTGAGGTTAAGAATATACTTTAAAAATATGCAAATCTGTCAGATGAAATTTATTCTTTCTTAATTTATATCAAGACATTTATCCGAGTCTATAAATGGATACACAATTTTTTCCTAAAGAGTAAACAAAATGGTGCGAAAATTGAAGGAATAATATCAACATATAATTCTACCGAACTATTATTATTTTCTGACCGAACTAGAGCTTTGTGCACAGATGCACTTATTTCAAATGGCCGAATGTGAGAAATATAAATGTATATTCAAAGTGAATTAATTTGTGTAAATATAAGCAATTCCCCAAACAACAACCCCGAACAAACCCAAATCGACAAATATATTACAGTGTAATTTGGTCCATGGATTTGCCAATAAAATAAATTTTTCCTCAATTGTTTTTTATTATCTTTCTCATAACTTCACGGCCAACTAAACAGACAATTTATAATGTCTAATTTAAATATTTTTTAAAAAATTTTAGTATGAAGTTCGGAAATTAAAGTCGTAGAAAAAATATACTGTACAACTCGAGTGAATTGTCCATATTGCACTCAAATATTTGAACACTCCACCTTCGGCATATAGATATCGTATCCACTCTTATTGTACAAACTACTAGTATGCATGCACCACGGGAACACGCATAACAATATATAGATAATTAATAAATAAATTAAACAAAATATAGATTTTCGTCCTAAATGGATGACTGTGAGGTACCAAGTCAAGATGTAAATGATGAGAACGAAGTGACTCCGACCATTAACTTCTATCCTTCTACAGTAGCGTTTGTGTCAATTAAAAAAAAAAATTCCAAAAAATATATTGCCGGAGGAAAGTTATAGGAAGCGTAATTGGCAATATTTTTGGATTTTATTTCACACGAACGGCACAAAGCTATAATGGGTACAATAGGTACCTAAAAAAAAGCTGTAATGAACACTTTTTCGTATTCTCTATCCTCGACAACCGGGGGAAAGCGGATTTAAATAATATACAAATTTTTGGAATTTCATTTTTTTTAACACATACGGCACTACGCTGTAGTGGGTACAGTAAGTGTCTAACAAAGCTGTACGCAAAATAATATTAAAATTCAATTTTCATGGCATCAGATTTTAGAAACGTCAATTTTAAAATCAGCAGATTTTGATATTTTACATTGTATAAAAAAAGACATAAATTGGAAATCAAGTAGGTACTTTCTATTCCATAATTAATTGACGCACTGTATGAAATACCTTGCATTGCACCCTTATTTGGGTAATAAGCATATTATTCGTCATTGTAAAGCCTAGTTCTCAGAACTACGTTCTGGCGCTGGCGACACGTGTTGTGACTAATAGAAAATGAGTATTTTGACATGTGACTCCAAATACTCCAATACTCATTTTCTATTGGTTACATCACGTGTCGCCAGCGACAGAACGAAGTTCTGAGAACTAGGCTTAAAGCTTCAAATGGACCAATTAACGCCGCAAAAACGTAACAAACAACCCAATTCAATCATTAAACGTACAATCACTAAATTTAATCGTCAAAGAATAATAAATCGGTAATATTGAAAACACAAAATAGAATTGTCAGTGTAAATAAACGAAAATGCAAAACTGTAAACAAGGAAATAAGAACCATAGCACCGGTGCCGCTAGCAGATGGTGCTTTCTCAAGAAGGAATAGATGATTGCAGAGGGCTTATGCATATGCCAATTTTCGGGAGATTCTTTAGACCGGTAGCTAGTAGGTTTATGCTTCCGACAGATATTCCCTTTTGACAATTAAATGTTTCTTACCACCGTCAGCAACAGTTTGATGTAACCCTTACAGATATAGACGCGCGTTCATAATAGGGTTTCTCTATAATTTTATTATACTAACGTTTTTTTTTGTTACAGGATACTATCAGCCGGCAGGACCACTTATTTCCATGACACACGCGCATGGCCAACAACCTATGCAACAACCCCCACTTACTAAAAGTGTACCTCTTTCAGACACTTCTCCCTCATCGGTGACGTCACCTGTACATCAGCCTCACCCACCACCGGCTCCCAGTTCGAACAATGGCGATTCTTCGGATAACGAGGTAAGCAAAGAAATCTTGATTGCAATAATGCGTCTCCCATTTTAAAAATATAATTTTAAAAGTTTTATTAGGTAATTAAAACTAAATTATAAATACGACGAACTAGCCAGAACCACGATATGGACGAGTGGCCTATTTTCACAATAGGCCCGGGTCTATGGCCCCGCTTTCAGAAGGACCGCGAGCTCGGTCTGAGCGACACCATACTTATTTAGATAGTTTAAGACAAAATACTTTATTTGCAAAACTAAGATACTGGTTAAACTTTTTTTTATTGTAACAAGTATTTTATATAATTTGACCCGATCGACAGATTTATTTATTGCTTAGGCGATCAACTCATTTTTTAGGGTGTGATAGTTGATATTTTTCCCTTATATTGTTTTAATTAGAAATATATACACACCTTAATGCTATAATATGCTTTATGTAATAAATACACCGATGATAACTTAACTTAAAAATATGGTTAACTGTTACAAAGTTATTTTAAAACTAATCTGAAAGGTAACGAAAATATAACGTTTCCATGGGGAATTCTAGTCCCTTCCAAAGTTTAAAGCACCTCAGGATATAGTATTACGTTTTCCACACTTTGGCCGCGTTTCACTTTATACTTAAGCTTTAATAACTAAGCTACAGCTACGAAGTTATAAAAATAAAAATATATTTGACGCTGTTAACACAAAAACTTCTCATGTTTACCAAACTAGCTAGTTTGATAAGAACGTGGATTGGTTTGATGGTTTGTATTAGATTTAAACAATATCATGCGGGAGGTGTAAATTTAGGGGATTTAAAATTGTAATTAGGTATGACCTCTGCATTTTTTACTCTTAATGTGCTGGTACTTTTAATTTTGATTGACAAACGATTGATAGATATTGGCTTACACAAAATTTTAATTTTGAATGTGATAGTATATTACATAACAAGTGATGAAACTGATACTTTTCAAACGAGAGAGTGTGAAATAAATATTTCAACGCTAGTGTTGAAATTAGCATACTTGGGATTATGTTCCACTTAATATCTGGTTTCATAGTTGGTCAATAGGCTTTTCCTTTATTTGTAGTTTAACTTTTTCATTTTTTCATATTTTATATCATAGGAAGAACTAATCTTGGGTTGACTGCTAGATTAACCAGAATGAAAAATCAAGGAAAGATGCATTAAACATAAATTTAAAAAATCCACCCAACAAGGAAAATTTTAATTTAAAATAATTCAATAAATTATTTAATGTTTAAAAAAATAAAGTCAAATACTCCATACTCCTGATGGGATTTGAACCTGTGACCTTGCGATCTGTAGGCTAAAGCTCTATTATCTAACCTATACCAATAAAGATTTGTTGTTTAATACATAACACTTTCTTCAGCGCGATTTGTTTTTTCTGGTAATAGATTTCCAGTATATTATTTTAACATTTTTTATAATTTCAGATGGCGTATTTTCACACTCTAATTCTGAATCACTCGATAAATACATGATAAATAAGTTAAACACTTAACAATTACTGCTTTCTAAAATTTGTTTTTTTTTAATAAATAGGGGTGGTCTGTCAATGTCAAATTGGCACCATATGTTTAAATTAAATAGTGTGCCTTATTTTTTAACACGCGTGTGATATTCGGCGTTTTGGGGCCAAGTTAACCGTGCTTTGTTTCTCATTTTCATGGGTGGTCGTAGGAAAAAAGAAAGAAGTGTTGTGTTTTTACTTTTTGATATTAAAAAAACTATTAGACCAAAAACATAGGATTCATAATCTGCGCCACGAAAACGGCAACTTGACAGTGTTATCAATGTTCTCTAAATTTTTTATATTTTAATCGACGCTTTTGGCTCAGAGTTCCGAGACTCTCGGTCGATTCGATTTGGAAGTAGTTAACCTGCAAAACTTTATCGCTTGCGAATACACGCCTTTTTTAAAGGTTGGTTTTCCTCCATGGTCGCGACCCATTAGCGACGCCTGATTTGCCAAGACATTACAATGGTTCGGTAGCAGAGGTCGAGTAGCTTCTAGGACAGCAAACATGTTCAGAAACGATTGTACATAAACACGGTTTTGAAACCACCTAAAGAATGTGGAAAAAGAAGCTTGTGATATTGTCGACTGGTTTACTACTGAACACAGATAAATAAAATTCCACAGAAATATATGATTTAAACAATAAAGGCAAAACAAATTAAGCACGGTGTAACTTTAATTTTTACACCTAATTTTTTGTGTTTCCTCGCCTTTTCGCCCCGGTCAAGTTACCGTGTGGACAGTGGCATATTTAGGGGGGGGGGGGGGGGGGCTGCAGCCCCCCGAGCCTAGGAGCTTGGGGCCTAAAAGTCTAATTGCAACCTAATTTTTCGTCTCACGCTTGGACTCCTAATTTAAATTTTTAAATAATGTATTCTTGGCTTAGATTACAAAGGTCTTGTAGGAAACGTTTAGTTTTTAAACTTTTCCTTCTAAAAATCCTGTTTTATATAGAGATTTAGGTTTCAGACGCATATCGTTTTAGTTATTGATTTATGATGCAATTTTATAGAAAAACGAGTAAAAAGAATAATATTTTATAGTATTTTTCTATTACATACTTGTCTGTTCCGTTTCTTAGAGCTATTTTAAATCAACAAAAATATAACCCAATGCAATAAAACATTTTTACAGCAAACGCAGAAACAATTAGGTATTTATTTTTAAAGAGAAAAATTAAAGTGAAAATTGTAATTGAAAATTTTTTTTTGAAGAAGTGTGATAATTTATAATAAAAAAAAATAGTGCGGGAAGAAACGAGAGTGCTTATTATGAATATACAAAACGGCAGCTAAGAAGGAGTATTTCAAAACTTAAGCATTTGCACCAAAAACTGCTTTTAGACCTACGCTCCTAAAGTACTCTGAAAAAGTCATGAATTTTCCCGTGGTGAGCGATATTTACTTTATTTTTAATCATGATGATACTAACATTTTGGTAGGTGGTAAGAATGTTTTAGAAATAGTAGCTAATGCAACAAAAATTTTCAAGGACACCGAGGTTTGGTTTCAGGGGAACAAATTGCTTTTGAATAAGGATAAAACAAGTATTGTCATTTTTAAAACTAAATTAAGTAAAAAAGAACGACCAGATATGGTAGAACTTGGTCAGAATCAACTACCAACAGAAAATAATACCAAATTCTTAGGCATTCACATTGATGCATTTTTGGATTGGTCACACCATATTGACTATCTAAGTAACAAATTAAATAAGGTATGCTACAGCTTACGTATCATAACAAAATATTTCAACGATCTGGCAAAAAGAACTCTCTATTTTGCAAATTTTGAAGCCACAGCAAGGTTTGGAATTATTTTTTGGGGAAGTAATTCAAAACTAGAAAAAATTTTTGTTATTCAGAAACGTGTTTTGAGAATATTATATAAAATGTCCTATTTACAGTTATGTAGAGGCATTTTTAGGTCAAAAAAAATGTTAACTATTTATGCATTGTACATTTACGAAGCCGTTTTATTTTTTTATAAAAACAAAGATAGGTTTAATACAATTATTTACCAAAACTATAATACAAGAACGAGAGATATAAATTATCCAATACACAGATTAACATTGTCCGAAAAAAATCCATTTACATGTTTATTAGAATGTTTATTAAATTGAATGTTAGAATTAAGCACGCATCAAACGAACGCCTATTTAAGAAGAAACTCAAGAATTTTCTAATTGATTTAGAACCCTATACGTTAAGCGATTACTTAGACACTTAAGATTTTGTGAATTTCTAACTATTGTTGCTTTGTTTCTGTTTTTTTTTGACGACATTTCTTTTTACTTTGTTTATTACTTATTTGTATATTACAATGTAATTTTGAAATAAAGAAAAAATAAATAAATAAAAATAAAAATGAAAAACCGAGCCCCAAAAACGCTGGTTAGAGTCATACATACGGCTTATGGTAAAATTTTGGATTGACACCAATATTCATATTTTTCACAAATATGAAATTTTTTTTTAATAAAGGGCCAGCTAGGAATATAAAAAAAAAATTTAAAAAACATTTACCAAAACATAATTAAATTTTCGAAATTTGATAGTAGTCAGGTGAATTTTAAACAAACTTTGGGCGTGGTCCCGAAAATTTTCTGCCTTCTTCACTAAGTACAATATCATGATGAAATACATGTAGTCCCGACTGTCCCTTTCTCCAGAAAAAAAATGTCCTATTTACGCCCATTGAGCCCCCCCCCGAGCATATTTTCTGGCTACGCCACTGGAGGACACTACAGGGTTAGGTGAATAATAAAAAATTACCAGTTAAGGCCTTGTAGAAAGTCGTAGAGCCATTACAGCGAATTCAGTAAACATATTAATCGTCCTCAAAAATAGTAAATTAACTACAAAAGTTAGACTAGGCAATATATTTGTCTTAACTACTAACTACTGGGACCCAACTAACACCAAACTTTAGTAATAAACTCTGAACCCTACCGTCATTTGATTCCATCATCAAAAGCAGTTAACAATACTGTTTAATGCTGACTTGTAGCATTATAAGCTTAAATTTTACCAGAATAAATTAAACCAGAATTTAATGCTGACCCATGAAAGATTAAAATCTAATTAATTACCAAGGGTACAACAAAACGTCAGTTTATACGCATTTAAGGGTTAATAATATTTACTACTTTCAATATTTTTTATACATGAGGGGAAACAATTTGAGTTAAATACTCAAATAATAGACAGTTTTGGAAATCAAAAAAATTAGCTCTAAACGATTTTTCAAACGCGAAATTCTCCGAAGCTGCACAAATTTGGCAAATATCTGTTTCCCATTTGGCGGTAAATATCATACTTTCTAGTGAACCAAAAATCAAATGTTAAGAGTTAAGCTCGGAGTTAAGATATTGACTTTTGAAAATTCGATTGGCGTGTTTTCCTGTTTTGTAAAAACTGGTAATAAAATAAGCGGCGACCGTCAAAACACTACTAGGCTGATTTATAACAGAATAAAACTATTGACAGACAATTCCCTTATCGTCATAGATCACACGCACTAGGGTTTCCATGTAAAAATCTATATGTACTACATTAGGGTGGGTCACAAAAATAATTTTTTCTAGTGTCGAATTCTAATAGTACGCAAAAGTTGCATATTTGTATGCTAATTATTGAAAAAATAATAAAAAAATTATGCGTTGCATCTTCAGTTCGCTCAAGGCGTGTAAATTTTGAAAAAATTAGGTAAAATATGAAATTTTATATTTACGCTTAAAAAATACAGGTACATTTTTTGGCTTCTAATTGCATCTAAGAACTTTGTTTTACTTGTCTGATGACAGAAAAATGATATTTAAAAACCATGCGCTCGAAGAGTTTATAGACTGGACCAATTTTGGAAAGCTTAACAGCCGAAACTATTTCTTTGTTTCTGGCAGACAAAACTCTGCTTTATTTCTATCTATTACATTTTCCGCATCACACTCAAGCTGTGGAAAGATGCGTGAAACTAGTCACGGAGTCTGCAGCAAAATTATGTAAAAAGAAAACAAACTAATGGCTACATTAGAGCAACATTGCTCTCAATATCAACAATGCCAAAATTTACATAATTTACCACACTCTAATTGGTTGGAAAGGATATGGATGGAACTCGAATAGCAGTCACCTCCTCGTGGTGAGTTCTGGGTAATTTTATATAAAAATGTGAAATTCGCGGAGAGCTGCAAAGTAAGGTAATAATTAAAATACCTTTTGCGCATACTCAAAAAGTAGCGCATGGTTTTTAAATACAATTTTTTTTCTCATGAAACAACTAATGCTATTAGAAGCCAAAAAATGTATCTACAGGGTCCTGCGCCTCACCCCCCGTCGTCTGTAGCTCACTTATTAATTAAGTTAGGATTATGATGTTTTGCAGGCTTTACCTGTATCCTAGGGCGCATTTCAGGAAAATATTTTTGTTTATACAGGGTGTTTTAAAAAAAATCAGTTTTGCACCACTGGTTTTAAAAATTAATAAAAATGAAAAATAATGTCTCGTTAATAAAATTATACAAAGGTAATAATAAATAAGGTCTCACAATTTCGTTAACCAAGTTTGATTAATACGAATTGTTCAGGGTGTCCAAAGTTTAGTGTCAAACTTCGCAAACTTTAAAGCAATTTATTTTTCTTATTTCAAATTGGAACCCCTGTATATTATTATGTCATTCGATGCAGAATTAAAATTCAAACATTTATTCTAAATAAAACCCTATCGCAATTTCTAATGCATTTAGACTTATTTGCAGAAAACTCATTTTATCAACTATTCCACCAGTCATTATTATATAATAAATATCAAAGGTGGCTTTTAAAAACAATTTATTGATATTAAAGTTTACTAAAAGGACAAATAAAAATTCTTTTAGCATGCTCCTAATATGAAAATCATATCTACGAGCTTTTCTTGGTTGTATTCCATTACAAAAAATAATATAGCTTAAATAATTAATACTAATCTAATTATATTTGAAATTATAAAATAACTAAAGTCAAAATGGACTTTTGTCACTTTAACAAACTTTAATACCAATAAATTGTTTTTCAAAGCCACCTTTGATATTTATTATATAATAATGACTGGTGGAAAGGCTGATAAAACGAGTTTTCTGTTAATAAGTCTTAATGCTTTAAAAATTGCGATAGGGTTGTAATAAGAACAAATGTTTGAATTGTAATTCTGCATCGAATGACATAATAATATACAAAGGTTCCAATTTGAAATAAGAAAAATAAATTGCTTTAAAGTTTGCAAAGTTTGACACTAAATTTTGGACACCCTGTACAATTCGTATTAATCAAACTTGGTTAACGAGACTTTAGGATCTTATTTATTAAGTACCTTTGTATAATTTTAATAACGAGGCATTATTTTTATTTTTTATTCATTTTTAAAAGCAGTGGTGCAAAACTGTTTTTTTTTTATTTTTTTTTTGTCGCCTATAATACTGAACCGATTTTATTAAAATTTTAGGAGTATGTAGGCAACTACAAGATGCATCCAAATAAGTAAGAAAATATATGACATGCAATCTAAAAAAACATATCCTTATGACGTCACACTTTTTAGGAACACCCTGTATAAACAAAAATATTTTCCTGAAATGCGCCCTAGGATACAGGTAAAGTCTGCAAAATATCAAAATCCTAACTTAATTAATAAGTGAGCTACAGAAGACGGGAGGTGAGGCGCAGGACCCTGTATACTGTATATATTTTGAGCGTAAATATAAAAGTTGATGTTTTACCTAATTGTTCAAACTTTAGGCTATTTGCGCGAAATCAAGATGTAACGCTTGGGTTTTTTTTATTATTTTTTCAATAATAAGTACGCAAATACAGCACTTTTGCGCACTATTAAAATTCGATACTCGAAAAAGTGATTTTTTCGGCCCACCCTAATGTACATGTAGGGAGCAAAATTTAGAAGCTTCCGCTTCATCGCTGAAAGGATGTCGGGGTAAACACAAAAACAGCACGAGAAATTTGAAAATCTGGTAGCTTATTGGCCAAGGCTTGTTTACCTCGGCGTCAATGATATCTGAATAGAGTATAGATCTTAAATTTTTAAGAAATGGACATTCAAACTAGCATACATTATCTTGGTATCCATCTGTCATATGTTTCTGTTTCAGGTTATTATTACTTCGGTGACAGCCGGCACCAAGGATCCCCCACATCCATCCCCCCACCAACCACCTCCCACCTATAGATATTCACAATACTCGCAGTACCCATATTCCTATCAACCTCAGTATCATTACCAAACTCCCCCACCGCCAAATCCTCCATATGCTCATCATGAGATGTGTTACCCAGTGGCACCACCAACTGGATATGTGCGACATGCCAAATACGCCGCTCCCACTGCAACATACCACCGATACCCTTCTTACTATCCATCTCATGGAGGTGATATGTATCCTTCAACGAGTGCGCCACCAGCACAACCTAGTCAGCAGGTAAAAAATGTGTACCCAAATATAGGTAAAAAGAGCCTATTAAAATATATGTTTAGTTAATTTTTTTTGATATTTCATTAAAAAGACCGATCAAATAAGATATCGGAGAGAACAAAAATAAGGCAGACTCCAATGAAACCCTTCAAAATGCTAGAAAAAATAGTTCCGGGAATGTGGCAACAACTTATTTACTATTTAATACACCTTGTTAACCTATCATAGCAACAATTAAAAATGTTCACCCAATAACAGCTTAAAAATAACGACTTGACAAAATAAAGGGGTGAAACCCATTGTTATATGTAAGCGAATGAAGCTACAAAGTAGAAAATATTTAATTCTTCACATAAGCCTAAAACCAAGAGAGTAAGCAAAGAATCGCACCTTTTCGCCAAACCCACAGCTCTCGGCAGAAAAGGTTACGCTTACTAGGGGTAATGGAGGTACATGAGTGCAAGTAACTTAAACATTTTTTTATGACATCAAAGCACTTCGCAATAATGAAGTACGTGCATAGAATTAAACAGTGATGTTTGAAATATTTTTATTTGACTCTGCTTCTTATAATAACAAAAATGATGCCAGTAATGTACATAATCTTTCATTTTTCAATTGTGAATAAAAAGTTTTAAAACCAAATTGTATTATTCATTAGGTAGTCACTGCGTCTCCCGTTTCTTCTAATGGATCTTACCCGTCGGCGCCAACGGGTCCACCACCTCCACCAACCATAATGGAAACATATCCACCGCCCCCAGCGCCGCCTACCTTGGTGGATTCTTACCAGCCCCCGCCACATTATTATCAATCAACATATGGTCTTCCACCAACTTGTTATTCGCATGCGCCGAGTCGAGCGATCTCTTATATTAGTAAGTATTTATTGCAGTAAAGGCTTTGAAACGAGTAGAAATAAAACATTATACTGTGTATAAAATTCCTGCAAAAAAAAATTTCAAATATAGCAAGGTTTGTTTTTAGATGCAGCATATCAGCCGTGTCCATGTCCATTAAATACGTGTCCAAAAAACGGACATACTGGACCTCTTACTGGTGAGGGTAAGAGGCCTAATATCTCAAAAAACTCGATGCCTTTACCTCCCGTTGCCTTAGCATTACCCCTTGAGCCAGCAAGTGCCACGGGACCTCCAAGTCCCGCAAGGGGATCGGCAGGAATGCCATCAGGGGGAATGCCTCCTCCACCTTCTCCAGCTGGAGCAAGTTACCAAACGCCTGCGGCGCCAACACCAAAACAAGAGTCGCAGTCACCAGAAGCTCCAGAATGTAAAGTTGAGAAAAGAAAAGCTAGAGTGGGCAAAGCAATGGTAAGGAGCAATATGCAAAACACCATGCTTCTTATGTGTAATCCCCCGCAAGATTTTGTGAAAAGAGAAATTGAAAGTCCGAAAGACAAAGAGGAGTTACATAACAAGGAGTGTGAAGAAATTAAACAGCCAACACAGGAGGATTCTAACGTAAACGAGGATAGCACAATATCATGCACAAAAGAAAATTGTGATGTGAGCTTGAAACCAATACAAAAAGATATGTTGATAGATGAATCAAAATCAATTATAACTGTACCTATGGAAAATATAACTAAACAGCCAGACGAGAATATAGAACATAGGAAAGAAATATCTAATCGGATTCCAACACCCCCTCCTGAAGAAGAACCCCTTCCGCCGTGTATAGCAACTGTGGCGGAAAACGTTAAAGTAAAAAACATGAAAAGAAAACAATCTCTTTCCAAGGAACAAGTACCTGACGTAATAGTACCTCCACCGACAAAAAAGAAAAAAAGTTCATATAAAGATTTCATTAGGAAGCACACCAGTTGTTTTAAAATTAGTAACGGCAAAAGAAAACTCGTTAGTAAAACAGCCAACAGGGCGGAACTTTCTAAAATTAAAATTAAAACACCGACAAAAAAGAAACTAAACGCCTCAAAAGAGCAAACCAATAACAGAAGGATAAAAATGGATAAAGCTCCCTTAAAAGAAAGTAATGGTTCAGCACAAAAACAAAGTTCTAAAAAAACTAATGTGGCATCAAATCTCAAAAAAGAAGTATTCAAGAAAAAATCTAAATCAAACACGGCATTAAAATCAGCGGCCAGAATTTTGGACAATCTTATAGCAAAAAACAATGTCGATAAAGTGATAGAAGAAGTGATTAGTAAATCGATGAGGACAGTAAGTGACGTTTCGCCCGGTAAGTGTAAAGATAAAGAAGATAAAAAATTGGGTGCAAAAATTACAAAACTAGTTAAAAGTGAGTGCAAAAAAATAGGTGCAAGTCGGAGAAAGTCGACGCCGAAATGCAGGAACGAAGTCGTCATGGAACTAGCGGCTAAAATTCCAAGAAAATTAAATTCGCTACCGAGGTGGTCGAATGGATGGCGATGGGAAGGGGACTCTTATGAAGGACGAGTGTTTTTAAATGTAAGTTTTTGTTACAAAACGATCTTGGTATTAATATTTTAAATTTTTCTATAATTTCCTCATTGTTGTTGGAATACGGATCAAATGTATGAGTCTTTTATTTTATAAAAGTTATCAGTATGCACAAAAATAAAAATGTTATAATAGATATTATAGTCTATTTCAGAAAGGTGTAGAGTAATAAAAACTCATTAGGTATGCAAAGGGACTACAGAGTGACCCAACGAATATTTAAGCCACTTTTATAATTTAGCATTGATTTCATTGCAAATTTCTTTGTTTTCAGCAAGTGCAGGTAGTACCACCCGGGTTAGGGTCAATTTATGGGTTTTGCCTATTGTCATCCACTCATAAACACTAAAAATGGTGTGACAAAGACGTGCATTATGTACATAGTATTAGGTAGACTTATTTTTTATTAAACATTATAAAAAAATACGATACAAAAAATACATTATACAGAAATTAAATTATAAAAAATCATAATATTCTTGGTCATCTGAGGAACTATCATCTCCTCTTGACGTTATAATTAACGGGTCGACGGTCCGATCGATCAGATGGTCAAGATCCCACATTTTCTCTTCTTCTTTAATGACATGATGGACGGCTTGTCGCCAGTTCCCTGGTGTTACTTTCTTAATGGCTTGATCCAACAGTAGCTTAACGTCTTATATTTTGAATGTCGTGTTGTGCCTTGCTACAAATATTTTCATTGGCGCACATATCAGTTCTATAGGATTTAGTTCGCAATGATATGGCTATGCTATGTTTTTCAGCTATATCTTCCACGGCATATTTTATGAAACGATGGTTGTGTAAATTTGCTCCTTCTTTATCAATTTAACTTCTTTTTTTTTCTTTGGTTCTTCTTCTTCTTTAGGTGCCATCTTCGTTCCGAAGTTTGGCAATCATCAATGCTATGCGTATCTTTGATACTGCAGATCTAAACAGTTGGCTGTTGTTGCAATTGTACCATTCTCTCAAGTTCTTCAACCATGAATTCCTTCTTCTTCCTATGGATCTTTTGCCCATTATCTTTCCTTGGATAATAAGTTGAAGCAACTGGTATTTATCTCCCCTCATAACGTGTCCCAAGTATTGCAGTTTGCGTTTCTTGATAGTAAGTATCAGTTCTCTCTCTTTCTGCATTCTTCGCAGAACCTCCACATTTGTTACTCTCTCTGTCCATGGCAATCTTAACATTCTACGGTACATCCACATTTCAAATGCTTCTATCCTTTTGGTGTCGATCTTTTTCAGTGTCCACGCCTCCATTCCGTAGAGAAGAACTGACAGCACGTAACATCTCATAAGGCGAGTTTTAAGTTTAAGACTTAGATCTCGTCCGCAGAACACCTTCTTCATTTTAGTGAAAGTGGCCCTAGCTTTTTCCACTCTAATCCTGACTTCTTCAGAGCTATCGTTGTTTTCGTTGATAACAGTTCCTAGGTAATTATATTTTCTCACACGTTCAATCTTTTGACCATGAACTGTTATGTCAGGGAAGTTTTGTGGTGATTTAGATATCACCATTACTTTTGTTTTGCTGATGTTAAGTGATAAATCATATTCCTCGCTGCATTCAACCATTCTATTAATTAGTATCTGAAGATCTTCTGGAGTTTCTGCGATTATCACCGTGTCATCAGCATATCTCAAGTTGTTCATGTGGATGCCATTTATTTTGATACCTATTTCTAATTCTGATAGTGCTCTATTTATGATGTCTTCTGAGTATAGGTTGAATAAGATCGGTGAGAGTATACATCCCTGTCTTACGCCTTTCTTTATCTCGATTTCCTCCGTTGTCTCTTTCTCTATTCGAATATTTGCTTTTTGGTTATAGTAGATCTTGGAAATAATCCTGATGTCTCTCTTGTCTAGGTTCTTCTCCATCAGTAGTCTCATTAGATGATCGTGACGTACTTTATCGAACGCTTTGTTATAGTCAATGAAGCACATATATATATTTTGGTTCATATCTAGACATCTCTGGCACATGACGTTAAGTGCAAACAGTGCTTCTCTCGTTCAAAGTCCGTTCCGAAATCCGAATTGAGTGTCACCGATATCCATATCTAGCTTTTTGTGTATTCTTGTGTGGATCACTTTGAGGAATACTTTTAAAGTATGTCCCATTAGGCTTATTGTTCGATGGTCAGTGCACTGCTTTGCATTTGCCTTTTTTGGTATGGTGACAAAAGTTGAAAGAAGCCATTCCTTTGGTATTTCTCCCATTTTGTAGATGCAGTTAAAGAGGTCGACCAGAATATTAACTGAGTCACCTTTCACAAGCTTGAGGAGCTCTGATGTAAGCCCGTCTGGACCCGGTGCCTTACCATTCTTCATTGTTTTTATAGCATATAATATTTCTTCTTTAGTTATTTCTGGTCCTTCGTCGCCTTGTATGCTATTCATATTATGTTCCTGTCTTTCATCATCGAAAAGTCCTTTTACATAGTTCTTCCAAGTATTAAGTTTTTGTTGTATGTCGGTTATTATTTCTCCATTTGCGTTACATAACAAGTTGGGCTGTTTCCGTTTCTGTATACCTGTCAATTCTTTTATCTTTTTATGTAGGTTAAAAATGTCATGTTTCAGTTGTAGTTCTTCAATTTCCTCGCACTTTCTCTCGTAAAAAATCTCTTTAGCTATTCTTATTTCGTTTCTGATTTGTTTGTGTATCTCCTTATACCTCTGTCTGCTTTCTGTCTTACAATGTCTTCGCTCTTCCATCAGTCCCAATATTCTTTGTGTCATCCACTCTGGTTCTTTTCTCTGTTTCTCTCTGGTAAGCAAACTCTGGGCAGGTTTCATTATGGCCTCCTTCAAATCCTATCACTTTTCTTCCACATGCGTGTTCTGTGTCTTTGTAGAAAGCAATCGTAGGTTGTCATTGATATGGCCTTGTATACGGTCCTGGATATTACATCAACAATTTATGGAAACATTTTTAATTATTAACATCAAGATCATTTTGCATTTTTTGTATAAGAACAAAAAATGTATATAATAATTATTCCACAGGGTGTTTTGCAATTGGGAAAAAAATATTATTTCGATTATATTTGTATATTATGTGAAAAAAAACAATTTCACTTAACATTTGTACAAAAACGTTAAAACCAATAATTGTGTCTACAGCACTCTTAAAAAAATCACATACCTAATTCGTACTAAAAATAAGAAAATTGCCAAGTATAAAACGTAATCCAAACTTTCTTCAAAATTTCTTACCTTCGTTTTATACCTTATTATTTTTATTATTAGAATTCAAGGTTTTTATGAAAATATTGCAAATTAATACCGCATATTTGGTTTCTGGGCTCGCTTATGTTTGTTTCGCGAACTTGGATTGTGAAGGATAATTATTTTTTTATATTTAAAAAAAATTAATGAGGTTGGCCAAAATTGTAGGTGAGTCATTACCCAAATGACCTTATGGACAAGCCGCATCTGTTGTTAATATCGCGCCATATCTATGGGAAATTTTATATAAACTTTAAAAATCGTCACGTCTAAAATAGAAATTCTCCAGTTTTCAGTAAAATTCTAAATAATAAAATGCCTGCACGGGTGCTGCAAATTTATTACGAGCATGCAACTTGTTATCAAATGCTACTGTCACGACTAAAATTGACTGAAATAATTTCACTTTTCGTTGAAATTTTCTATTTGGTTTTCAAATTTTCACAAACTGTAATAAAATGAAATGTCAATATGCGGCATAACATAAACAGCTAATATGCCAGTTAATGTTTATGATAGCCCCAGATGTTCATAATCAAAATAATTATGCTCTTTTTTATTTACTTGAACAAGCATAATTTTTGTAAATTGTTATTTGAAAATAAACATCTGTTATTGATGTAAGCAGCCAGAAGAATAAATACAGATTTTTTATATTTCTGCAAATGACACCTAATTAATTTATCTCAAACAGTAACTGATTAACTTATATAAAGATTTTTTAGGATACTATTATGACTATTTTAAGATATAAAGAAACCTTTAAAAAATCACTTACATACGAGGGGCCGATGTGAAACGTTAGAGGATTTAATACTGCGACATATAGAAGTCAAGGATTAGATCGTGTTCGTGGCGATTCTTTACTCTCAGTAGTTTTTACCCAGAAATCCCAACAACTTAAAAACACCGTCAAACTTTGGCCTCGACCTTCTCCTTCACCACCTAGAGAAGCACTGTTCCAAAATCTTTTATTTCCACAAAGAAACATATGGCAGGGAAATCCCTTAAATCCGGTGCATTACACATAGACTTTGCAGATGTTGCCAAATTTTTATAATTTAATAAAGCATGGTAATGGTTACGCGATTTAGACCAAGAGATCTTTTACAAAAAGAAACGAACTTATTCCCGATATAAAAAAAGATAGGGTTTTAATGATGTAAATAAAATCCAAACCATCACTTATTAAAACAAATAATTGAATTTAAAATATTCTAATAATTATCCAAAATACTTGACCTGACATGGACAACGTAATTCTTTTTTTGACAAATATTTGTTTTCTTCTTTTAAACCCGCTTTTAATTGAAACAAAGATTGTTGGTACAGCAAAGGTAATATTGATTATGAAATTTAAAAAATATAAGTAGTTTAATTTGTTTTTAACTAAAACAAAATGTATACATTCTTCATTAGCTCTTTTTTATGTAATGACCCATAGAATATAAAATATAAGATTAGCCCATAAGAAACAGGTCTTCAATTTTATTAATTATATTAAAATATTTATCCAACACATGACAGTTATGACTGTCATTATCAATGTCATTTTAAACAAGTAAACTATCAAATAACATACTAGCGAGTTATACCTCACGTTCATATTTAAAGTATTTATTTATTACTATTACAAACAGAATTCACATTGATATTGAAATTAAAGGAAAACGCTAACGGTTTATTCGAATTTGAAGTCATTGTAAAATTCGTTGGTTCATCAGAACCAGACGCTCCCATATCGGTACAGCTGCTGATAGTGCTAGAAGACGCCGACACATTAGAACCTTGTATTTTTTCTGCAATTTGTATTTTGTTACGCACCGATTCTTCTAAGTATCCTTCTGCTACCGTCGAGGACTTCCATCCTCCGTGACGCTTCAAAGTAGTAATGTTAGCCCCTGCATTCCAAAACTCAAACATTTTGAACTCCTTGTCGTAAGCATCTCGGGACTTTTCTGGCAAAATCAGCATCGCTGCTTCTTCCGCTTCCGTAAGGATATCCTCAGGAACGTAATTTTCATCGGTTTCCTCCTTTTTCTATAGGTTTTTTTCTTCAAAAAAGCTTCCCTTTTCTGCAGGGAAAACTGACAAGTGTCAAAATTGCCCGTGGCAACCAATTATCAAACTTTGACCAAAATGTAAAAAAGTCAAGTCATTCTGACATTTATAGGGTACTGAGACGAAAGTAGCTTTGATTTGATCACGAAACTTATTAATTATTATTATCTCATAAAAAACGATTTCTTCCACTTGTTGGATAAAACATTGTATGCCACTCATGTGTTATGTTACCTAAGTCACTTGAGAATTTATACCACTCGGCGTGATGGCCTCGTGTATACATTTCTGGCGTGACTTATTTTCAATATAACACACTAGTACCATAAATAACTATTATATTATAAATATTTAAAAACCCAATCTATACCGATTTTTTAACATTCCAGAGTGACGAAACAACGGTGGTAAGAAAATGTTATCCAGGTATGAGACATCAAGAGGGTGATATAATTAGGCCAGGACACTGCGTTCTACTTAAAGCGGGGCCCAGAAAAAATGACCTTCCATATGTAGCCAAAATAGCAGCTCTTTGGGAAAACCCAGAAGACGGTTAGTAAGAGAAATCATATTTATTTTTTTTAATATAAGTAACACTTTTATTATTAAAAATTCGTTTCATAAATTCATTTATTTCATCAAAATTAATAATGAATGATTAATTTTAATAATTAGTGCTGGTTTTTCCATCACATGATTAACTTTGATTAATGGTTTGATTGTGATAAGTGGCAGGAGCACTAATATGTTCCAAAAGTTTGATTCGAATAATTATGTATGCACCAAATGTGCTAGTTCTTCGTAAGTGAAAAGTAAGTTCTCATTTAGTCTAGCTTCTTATATTCTACAAGATAAAAAAATATGACGAAATTCACAAACAGATTTATAAACCGATAAAAAGGATCCTTAAATAAAATTAGTATTAGTATAGTTGATCGCCTCGTCAACTGATCTGTCGCTTCGTCAGAGTCCGAGGGATCCTTGGAAATGTTATCCAGTTTAGATGGTATCTCCGTATGACTTTTTAATTGTGGATGTAGAGACACCACCTTCTTTAGAATGCCGTGAAACCGATAAAAAGGATCCTAAGATAAAATTAATACATTGAATGGTTGATCGACTCGCCAACTGATCTGTCGCTTCGTCAGAGTCCCAGGGATCCTTGGAAATGTTATCCAGTTTAGATGGTATTTTCGTATGAATTTTTAATTGTGGATGTAGACACCACCTTCTTTAGAATGCTGTGAAATCGATAAAAAGAATCCTTAGATAAAATTAGTATATTGAATGGTTGATCGACTCGCCAACTGATCTGGCACTCCGTCAGGGTCCCAGGGACCTTTGGAAATGTTATCCAATTTAGATGGTATCTTCATATGACTTTTTAATTGTGGATGTAGAGACACCACCTTCTTTAGAATGCTGTGAAACCGATAAAAAAGATCCTTAGATAAAATTAGTATAGTGAATGGTTGATCGACTCGCCAACTGATCTGGCGCTTCATCAGGATTCCAGGGACCTTTGAAAATGTTATCCAGTTTAGATGGTATCTTCGTATGACTTTCTAATTGTGGATGTAGAGACACGACCTTCTTTATTGAGAATGCTGTGGTAGAGAGATAGCTCCGAGCGTTTCATGTTGTAAAAAAAGTTCAAGTATGTCGTGCCCGTGGCATTATTAAGGATATACATTTTTCTCCGGTAGTATATATCACAAGACCGATCACTTTCAGCCTCACATTGAAACATAACCTCCAATGAACTATTTATATTTAATCTGAATCTTCAAAACTCCAGAGATGTGTAGGACAGCGAAAAATGTTTCCTATACTGGTTAAGTGGCCGTTCCGTGCTTGATTTATTTATATTTCTATGTTTTCACGTTAGATGGCTATCTTTTGCATTGAGTTGATTCCTACTGATGGCGTTACAGGGTTTTCATCACATTTTTATTCTTAAAAATATCTTGAAAGAATAGTCTCTCTGTACTGGAAGGTGTTTACGGGTTATGGCTTTCTCATGAGTTCTAACAAGAACGAAACAGACTGTCATTGTCTACATGTGCCCCAGGGAACCCATTACCTTTGGCGGCCCTGTGTACTTTAATGCAAAAGATAGAAGCACTACTCTGTCCGCTTGCCGCTAAGCTTCTTTTTATATAACCTCCAATATCCACATGCAGAATAAAAAAATTGTATCCAAACTAGTCGGGTTTTTAGGTCTCTTCGCTTACCTCCGTTAAATTTTGGCAAAGCTCCTAAAATTGAGTTGTAGTTGTTGTTTCATGGTACAATGATTACTATTGTACATTTTATTTATTTTAGGTGAAATGATGATGGCATTACTGTGGTATTACCGACCTGAACATACTGAACAAGGCAGGTTACCTACTGATCAACCTGATGAAGTATTTGCATCAAGACACAAAGATTCTAACTCGGTTGCGTGCATAGATGATAAATGTTATGTGCTAACATTTAACGAATACTGCCGGTAAGTTCTTCATGATAAGATCATTCCTTTAAAATTCAAAATTATTCCTTAATATCTCTTACAAAGAATTTTGCTTCTGAGCTACTAAGACACATTTTTTGTATCCATCAATTTTTTGGAGATATCGGTGTATAAATAGTTATTCTAGTAGATTTTTTTTAATCTTTGGAAATCTTAAAACATTTGGCATATCTGCAGTTTATTTTCGAATTATCGAATTACCTAATTGTATTCCGTTAACACCAAAACTTGGGGTTCGCTCAGGCCAGTACAGTTTTTAATGAAGCCTATCCCATAAGACTAATACTGATGAGGTGATGTGGCAACATAAAATTGATTCTTGTGGAAGACCTTGGACTATTTTATTTAATTGTACGCAGTGTCCCACATAATTATTGGTGTAAGAGATACAATGCAAGTTAGTTTTAAAATGTCTTTATTCATAAAAATGATTATTTTTAACAATTTACACACTTAAGATATTACATAACAATACATAATATAGTTCCTAGTAGGTACAGGTACCCAGGTCGCCCCCAAGGCAGCGCTGTGGTGGCTAAAGTTAGCCAAACGGTATGTAAAAATTATTTTGTCATTCAATAAAAGGACTCAAGAAAGAGCACGACGCACTTTTCACCAATTATCAATTTAATACTTACACAGAACATTGCGTAAATTAATAATTTAACTTGACAACTTTATATGAAACAGTTCTAGAAATGTATCGTTTTGCTAGACAAAGTTATGGCAACAAATACAGTTTTCATTTATTGGTCCAATTTTAAGTGATTTAAAAATTGCATTGCTAAAAAAGTATATTTATTTTAGATACAAAAAGGAATTTAAAAGGCGCGAAGAAGGTTTAGAAGCAAAGCCACCATGTATTCCAGTCCCCGAAACGTACCCGAGAATAAACAGACAACCACCTTTGAGCAATATTTCACCAGATATGGTATTTTTCTGTCGGAAAGTTTACGATTTTAGGCAAAAAAGAATTATGAAAAATCCAGCCTAAGTTAATAATTATTTTAATAGATATTCTTATACATATTATTCCGTTACCCTTGCTTGTTCTTTTATGTATTACTATTTTATTCTAAGAAAAACATCACCACCTGTCGACGTGGTTTTAGATATTCTGGTCAATATATTTATAGTGTTTGCGATTAAGTCTTGGCATTTATGTTTTTTGTACAACTTATAACAAAAAAGTCAAAAATACTCCGATCCAAGCATGCCATTATAAAAATCTAAATGAACTGAAACTATGTAGTACAATCGACGAAAATTTGAAACCGATAAAATAATAGGGGAATACAAACTCTGTATGAAGAAATGATATAAACAAAGTAGTATAAATGCCATGGAGTTTGGCTTAAACTAAATAATAAGGTTAATACAAAAAACAGAATGTATAAAAAAACATTAAGAGTAAAGTCTAATGACGCATTCGCCATTTCGTTACTTTTTCCTTTAATCCAAAAATCGGCCAAGTACCTACAATTTAAAGTTCAATAGTTTGAATTTATAAAACAATAAAAGCAAAAAAAAAGAAAAATGGACAAATGTCGCAATCTTTCGTTTTTTACTTGTATTAATTAAAATTTCTTTAGTACAAAACTGTAGGTAATTGCTACTCAAGGACGGGTATTTGGTCCCTTTTTGGATAAATGGATAAGAAATATTGATCAAAAAATAAAATGGCAAATGCATCACTCGATTTCACTCTTAACTCATTTATGAAAATACAGAATATTAAATTAATATATTTAATGATACCAACAATCATAAAAAAATTATGACTGGAGTGGCCTTTACAGGGGAAGGTTTTGATCGCGCGAATTTAGAAGCGCACGTTCTTCATCCAAATGCGTATTTTATATTTTTTACTTTTTTTCGGCGTACTTGTTAATCCTGCTGTTATAATTGCAAGTATTTGTTTTATTTCTATCAAATCTGACTTTTTTACAAACAAAAAACATCTAATACACCTTTTAAAATTTTTTAAACTCCACTTAAACTTTTGCGTGCGCGATTTTAAACAGTGGCGACTCGTCGGGTGAAGTAGGTGACCAAAAAAATAAATAAAACCAGGAGGAAATTTTTTCGAAAATATTAAATATTAATGTACCAACACAGCTACCATTTTATCCCTTAAAAAATAATTATGTTCGAATTAATAATATTAATTTAATCTTATTGTAGCTATGCATAATATGTTAACACCGATGGACAATAATTATAAACACTCGCGCATTTTGACGCGCCTTAGCCGACCGAGTCCGTTAGCTCAAAGCAAGTCAAACGTCCAACATGGCTTTGATATTCACCGTCGCTAAGGTTACGTGACGTTAGTCACGCAAACAGCATTGAACAATTTGCATTATGATGAAGGGCAATTTAAAAATAGATCAGTCGTATGCACCACTGTTTTAGTATTGGTTCGCCTACCTTAAGGTATTTATTTTGAGGCTTCGCTAAACTTACGGTTGTAGATATCGTTTTTACGTGATTTACTGTGTTTTGTTTTGATTTTTCCTTTAATTCAGTAGTGTGCCTACGTACCTACTTAGTTGTGTGTTTTAAAAATGAACCTAATTAATGACATAGTTTGTAATTTGTTGGAAACTCCATTTAATCGTTGGACAGATGAGGATGAGAGAGACGTTTTGTTACACGGGTTTTTAGTCAATGTTTGTTTAAGTACCCGCACTATACCTAGTTCTTCACCATTTTTTAAGATCGCGAGCTGCCACTCTCTTAACCGAACCCAAGAGTGTGTTAGTCAAATAGTACAATTTATTACCAGTCTTACGCGTGAGAATAACTGCGCAATCGCGCTTGTCTGTCACTTGGTTAAGAGCCTACGTGTAAAGACCGCTTGATGGACGATATCATCAAGGTGGGGATAAGTGCATTTCCTCCTCTCTAGTACTTTCATGTACTAGGAGTATGGGGTATTCCCAGTGGTATTTCTAAAGTATTCACAGAGTTTCTTACCTCTCAACTTTAAATGCAATGCATTTTAATTGAAATTTGATTTTCAAACTAAATTAGTTTCACAGGTTACAGGGAGCTTAGTCCCTTGTTTATTTTTTTATATTATCTATTACACACAAGTCAATGGGTCAGATATTTTTGGCCAGTTTCTGTTACTAGTTACTTAAGCCTTTCTTTCCACTTTCTAAAAAAAAATCCTGATAAGACTTTCTCGCAGACTACAGTGAAGAAATTTACGCAAGCAACTGTTACTTGAGAAACTGTCTAAATTTCATACATAAGTGTAAAAACTAAAAAAAAAAGAAAGAAATAGGGACCTTACAATTTGTATAGAAAATATATATTTAACATATTATAATGTATAGAAATGTTAGAGTTGATTATATATTTAAATATTTAAAAACAAAACAGATATTTATGATAGTGATTAGTAACGCTGGTATAAATGGTGTGTGCTTTATAGTTTGTAGATTGTGTTTTTCGTAAGTGTCGTCTTAAACATTTTCAATATAAAATCTATTACACTAGTCAACAAAAATTTAGCTGGCGAAATTTACTGACTAAAGTTCTCTTTATGCTAGAAATAGATATTGTTATAAAAATTTGCGATGTTTTTTGAAATGACAAGCAATTATATTTTCCAAAAACCTTTTTATAAAATAGGGATAACAGCTGTCAGCAGTTGCATATTTTAAAAAACTTTATGTAAAACGTTTTGGCCATAACCAAAATTTACGATTGCCTATCGTTTTTTAGTTGGGTAAAGTAAGCACCACAAATATAATACTATTGTTTATATTTCTGTCTTCTTTAAAAAAAAACTGCAAAAAATGACGCCTTTTTGTAAACAAGAAGCGATAGATTGTTGAATCTTTAAAATTGTGTACAGCTATCAAATAAAGTCATTATTTCCTAATTAATAAATCCTTTGTAATATTTTTTGCTGGAGTTTTTTACAAGGTTGGAAATGTAAACAATATTGTTATATTTGTGGCGGTTTCTTCTCCAAAAAAGGTTAAGCTAATAACAAAGTATTATAATAAAAACAGTTTTTTTGACATACAGCGTGTGTAAAATATTAGTTTTTTCGACAGTTATTCTTTAGGAAAAACTTTCCTTCCAAAAATTAACTTATACAGGGTGTAATTTTTTGATATATTTTGTTTAATTTTTTTTTCTGTTAAATCATGCTGAAACACCTTGATAGGCTTAATTAATTTTAATGACATTATTTAGTATTTTAAAGAAATCATTTTTTTTTATCAGACATGAATATTGATCGAAAAACCGATAATAAAACAGCTCAAAAAATTGCCATTTTCAAAAAATTATATTTTAAGAAATAAATTATCGACCACTCTGTAGAAGTTAAGGGAATATTACTTAGCTATTTCAATATTTGAAAAAAGCAAAACTCTTTATAGAAAATAACTTTTTAAAAATTTACACACGCTATTTTTTAAATTTTTTATAGGCAATTTGGAGAGGTAGAATATTAACTACAAATCCAAGATGGCTGTCATAAGAAATAGCGAAGTTTTAGTAAGATGTTTTTTCAAGTTCTAAAAGGTTTATGCTATATTTTTTTTTGTATCTTACAGATTATATAAAATTTTGAAGAAAACCGTAAAAAAACGTTATTACCATTTTTTTCAAAATTGCTGGTAGACCTTGGGGATCGATCCTAATTTAAAAGTACACGTTTTTGACATATCCGAATAGTTCTCATTAAATATGTAGGCCGAAAAGATGATGTTTTACAAAACGACATTTCGGATGACATCAGCTTTGTTCATCATCATCATCATGTTTGTTTGTTGACTTCAAACGCTAAGAAAAAATAAAAACAAGAATTTTCTGTTTTCCCGAATATCTTCGGAAGTAGTCGAAATTTTCTAAATTTTTTGACGGCTTGTTAGTCGTCTTCGAAATTGTGTAACTTTGTCCCAATTTACCCTTCGCTGTACCTTTTACCATTTACGCGATCCCAATTGTGGACGTTGAAGTTGTAACACCCTGTATAACCTTTATTAAAGCAAATGTATGTCAACTAAAACAACCTGTACGAAAAATTTTATTAAGTGTGCGAATAATATGTCAAAAATACCACTTTCAAATGGTCACCTAATTTATAAGTGTACTTTTAAAAATTGGAGTTTTTCAAGTATCGACCCCCTGTTCAAAATAAACAATATTATTGGGGCACGATGATACAGTCTTATTTATATATATATATAAAAACAGATCAAACTAAAGTGTAGAATATTACCACAAAGTTATAGATGCGAAAACTTTGTTGGCTAGTGTTATTAAAAAAAGTCAATTTGGCATCCAATGTAATTTAAGTGGCATTTAAAAATTTTATACATGACATAATCAAAAAAAGCATACTGCTGCTGATCAGTATTAACAACGTCTTATTATTGCTCCGAGTGCTCTCAAAATTAAATTTTAAAACTACAAATTGGACTAAATAAGGAACACAGTGAATATTTCGTACAAGTGTTCTAAAAATCAAACTAGTTGGTAGTTATTTAGACTTAATTTTTTTTTTATGTTTCTCGTTCTGAATAAACCAGCAATGATGAATTACAAGGTATTGTAAATAATTTTTTTATAGAGAAACTGCATGTCTGGCTAAAATTTAATAAGAGACAAAAAAGTTTTAACGTGAAGTCAGCTAGTGTCAGAAAAATAATTAAAGTCATTTATACGGGGAGTAATAAAAAGACAAACTTTTGTTTACCAATCACACGCCAGTTTTAAATTTGCAGGTATTAAAAAAAGATGGCGCACACGTCAAAACACGCTATTAATAGTGGTCATTCTTAGATCCAAAATGAGTGAAAATCGATAAAGGCGTTTAGAAATTATTCCGGAAAAACGATATTAGTTTGAAAACTTTAGCGCCCTGTAACGGCAAAACGAAGCAACACTGCCTAGATTGACTTATTTTTGGTTAAAGAATTTGTGGTGAAGCGTTGTACAGTCATTTTAAGGACACCCTGTATAATGATATTTGCCCACAATTTCACAAAAATATTAATTTACTTCTTTCAACATTGTTTCTTTATGGTAAATTCAGTATTGTTTTGCTAAAAGGAAAAGAAGACCAATCAATCAATAGGTGAGAGTTTGAATTCAACTGGGACAGTTAACTTTTTTTTGTTTGGATATTTGTTTAAATTTTTAAAATAATTTTGAAAAATTTAATATATAAAGTGGTTTGGTCATCATTTCTTCACAATTTAGTTGTTTAAGCAATTATTTCCTTTAGTATTTGTTTTTAATCAGGCTTTGTTGTTTAGTACTTACCTTTGTAATTGACTGTGCAAGAATGGAGATCCCGGTTGACTAAAGGTTCAAAATATCTATCATCCATTACAAAACGTATTTCATCCTTTAATACCAATCAACATCTATATTTCAAAGTAAATTGCAATTATTCTTGAATTTAGGGTAAAGTTTCTGCTTGCGGTCCATTTTTTTGCCATCAACTTTTTCTTTTATAAAATATAGACAGTAGAAACTATCCTTAAAGAGTTATTTTTAACTTTTCCAGAAAGGTTGATAATGTTATGCTCGCATCGTCTCCTCAAATGTACCGTGTTTAATGTAAAAATTTTTATTTTTCAAATATTTTTAAAATTTTATAATCTGGGGAGGAACTGCGTCGTATTCACGAGGGGGGGAATATATAAGAAGTCTTTAAAATGCCTTTTTAGTAAATAAAATTCTTATAATAAAAACTTTTGACTAAGGATCTTGCCCTTCCTCAAAGGTACGAGTTACTAAAAAATATTTCGGTTGGGACCCGTACTTTTTTGAAATGACGTAATACATGATATTCGATTTGTTTTGGATGATCTATATCTCTTTTTGCAGGTGTTCGGTAAACTGTTAAAATTACTACAAAAGAGTTAGATAATTATAAATTTTTAATTTCACCGGTACATCTTATTCAATTATACAAATGTGGCAAGAGCCACTACAACCCAAAAAATCGCTAGCCGAGAAAATTAGTTATTATTTTTCGACTATTGTATTGTTATCCATCTTCCTATAGAAATCCTTATTTAGTCCAAGACATGTAGTTAACAAAAACGCACAGGCAACCTCTTAAAATGACGTAAACACCAAGTGGGCAAACAAAAATGTTACATAGTATATTTTTATGTATTTTGCTATATAAAGTTTAGAACCTATGGTGTATGTCAGTATCGTACATAGTAAATAATTATTTTTGGCATAAATGAAACTATCAGCCGTATTTATGCATTTAGCATTATTTTACCTCAATTGGGGATTTTTAGGCGTTAATTGAAGCGTTTTCTACAAAAATAACCTTGACACTTTTGATTACTTCTTGGGAATTTAAGTAAATAATATTGAATTTGGCTGTTTTTGTGGAATAAGTTTATTTTAAAACAATTATTTTGCACCCAAAATGGACAAGTGACACCATCTGTTGGTAGTTTTCATCGTTCTCAAGGGACTTTTGACACACGCCGTTTTGTAAGAAACGCCTCAATTTATACTTGTACGAACTTTTATAATCGGGTATTAGTTTTGTTAAAAAGTCTTCGGAGTGTGGTACATTTTCACCTCAAATTTTTTTTTAGTTTGTAGCCTTGAAGTAATTACTATTTTTAAATTGTATTTTATGGCTAACGTATTTCATGCGCAAGATTCAATTTGTAAAATACAAAAAATATGCTGTTGGTAAACGAACCTTAAAGGCCACTAAACGTGGCACCTTCCTTATTAACGATTTCGGGAGTCTAATAACAAAAAAAATGCAAATACGTTTATTAAGAAACAAAAATCCATCAAAGGTAACATAAATAAAAGATCCTTCGGCATAATCGTTAACAAAATTTCAGAAAATATAATAAAAGCATACAAAATTTCACAAAATAAAAGAGTTTCTATTCAATTTTAAATTTGTATTTTTCATTAGATCGAACACTTCAAAATGTCTGGTCTGGAAAGTTTGCATGAAAGGTGCAGCGTTTTGTAAACTAAATTTCCAGGAGAACTTATATGAAACCCGGGTGACGGGAGACCAACGCTTTTTAAGACCCGACTCCAGGAGACTCAGATTCAGATAATAAGTAATAATAAAAATAGCTCCCTTAGTAATTAAGTTAGCATTTTGATATCTTGCAGACTTTACTTGTATCCACGGGCGCATTTCAGGAAAATATTTTTGTTTATACAGTGTTCCAAAAAAGTGTGACGTCATAAGGATCTATTTTTTTTTAAATTACATGCCATAAATATTCTTATTTATTTGGATGTCTCTTATAGTTGTCTACATACCCCCAAAATTTTAATGAAATCGGTTCAGTATTATAGACGAAAAAAAAATAAAAACTAAGAAAAATTAGTCACCACTGGTTTTAAAAAATAAGAATAATGCCTCGTTATTAAAATTATACAAAGGTACTTATTAAATAAGGTCTAACAGTCTCGTTAACCAAGTTTGATTAATACGAATTGTACAGGGTGTCCAAAGTTTAGTGTCAAACTTTAAATCAATTTATTTTTCTTATTTCAAATTGGAACCCCTATATATTATTATGTCATTCGATGCAGAATTCAAAATCAAACATTTGTCCTATATACAACTCTATCGCAATTTCTAACACATCAAAACTTATTTGCAGAAAACTCATTTTATCAACTATTCCAACAGTCATTATTATGAATAAATATCAAAGGTGTGTTCCTGAAATGCGCCCTAGGATACAGGTAAAGTCTGCAAAATATCAAAATCCTAACTTAATTAATAAGTGAGCTACAGAAGACGGGAGGTGAGGTGCAGGACTCTGTATACATAAGAATCAAGGAATGAGTGCAACGTTAGACATAAAAAACAAATATATTTTTTAAAGTTATGTAGCAGTTTATTAGGAAAATCTAACTATTGTTAACATATGATAAATATGAGCTCACAGCTATTATACAGGGTGCAATTTAAATTTTTATATATGACAATTGCACTGATAAAATCGTATTTATTTTTAAAATTTTAGGTACTATTTATAACAACACCTTTTAAACAACAGTTGTTTTGTCAAGTTTTAAAATAAAATATTTTAGTTTTAAAACGACAACATGGCTCTTTTATTTTGATGCACTCCGTATTATAGCTATTCGGGTATTATGTTAAATTATAAATTTAAATAACTGCCTATTGAATCCCCTTAAAAATATAGCCAACATAGGCATTAAAAAGCATTTTTCTATTTATGAGTTTATTCTACTTTTTTTATTATTTAACTATTGTTTTTGTTTTTTTTAGTTGTAAGAAAAATATTATACATTAATTTATAAAGTAATATATTCCTCGAGCTCACCGAGCACTAAATGTTAATTTAAAATTGTAGCCAAAGTTAACGTTATTTTTATTATTTATTATGTTTAAAATTTTAGTAATACAATCTTAGTTGATTATTTTTGTAAGTTTTTCTGCTCTGTTTACAAAATAAAAAAATATATCAATGTGTTGATGTTTTATTTGCGCCACAAGACAAATCAAGCCTAATTTTTTTTTATTATCTGATTTGTCCTTGTTTCTTTAAATACCCTTCTATATTCTCCTCTAAATCTAGTATTAACAACATTAAAAAAAAATACAATTGCATATTTTTAACATTTTTTATTGTCTTCTTAATTTAGTTTACATAATTTGTCATAAATATTCCGATTTCATATAAAAATAACAAACTCAATGAACACGAACAAATTTAATGAGAGGGTAACAAATTTTTTATATAAGTAAACACAACCTATGTTAGTTTAGTATGCTCATGTACCCGTAAAAATGGCTGTGCTTTCCACTGTTAACTCCTGTGAACACAATGTACTGCTCCCTTAACAACTAAAAGAATGTCATAACACTTAAAGCACACTTATCCTTATAAAGCACACTTATTCTTGTAAAGCAACACTATCAGACTAGTCTACTTTTTGACAAAAATGTCTAATGCTGAATTTTTGTTTGTGTTCTACGACTGCTATAATAAACGTGTATGATCGCACTACTATATAAGCTTGATTGATTTAATCTAGCGTGGAATAAATCCTGATCACTATAATACGACACCTGCTCCAAACCTGCTGGTGCGCCAATCGGTGATTTAAATATAAAAATCTTTGAAATAAAATATTTTCGATTCAGCGAACCAATAATTTTGTAGAAGCAAGACAAAACCTAGTAATTTGCCATAAAAAAAAATAGCCGCTCTTGGCATGAGAAAAGCCCAAAAGTCTTAAGGCGAATGCATGTATACTAGCGAGCGGTGTGCATTGATTGAGCTTAGAGCGATGAAATAAGTGGTTATGCCGAAAGTAGCTATCAACTTTGTTTATTTAAGTATATGAATATTTTTTTTTCTTTTGCTCAATATTCTTAACCAATCTTGTATAAGTTGTCATACCTCTAAACTAAATAGTTCTTGAGATATTAGCATTTCAAAAAAGACTTTAAAAAACGGGTTACACCTATGTTGGTTTTTAATTTTTTTTTATTCAGAAAATGATCACTTCCAGTTTAACCAGATAGCCGGAAGTTAAGTAGAAATCAAAAATTTAAAAGAAGAACGTGAAAACCGTTTCTTTCCAAGAGACGCGGTTAAGATTCTACAGTCTGTGTAAGCACGAAAAATTTAATTTTTTAAATTCTAATATCGCAAAATGTTTCAGGTTCCCAAATGTTCTAACGAATGTTCGTCGTGAATCTTCCTTTATACTTTCCATCCGTAGAGATATTTGATATAATCGCGCCTGGGTACCATATTTTAAGTGATAATATTCTTTTCTCTCGTTTTGTTTCGAAATGGGTACACATACAGGGTGTCCCACCGGGAAAGGAATCGATCTATATACAGAAAACTATACATAGGAAAATTTTGAAAATTTGACAGTATGCTGATGCTGATAGGGGCGACCGGGCTAAAATATTTTCATAATGGTGGCACCTCCGGTTATACCGGAAGTAAGTGTCAACTTGCTTATTTTAAAAGGGACACCCTATATATTATTACATTTTGCATTCTACGCAAGATTCTAGGCAGATTTTATATAACATGTCCTATACCTATGTCTAAACGTTTTTGACATATTTGAATTTTTATGTCAAAAATGACGTTTGCAAGCCTTAGAATAATTGTAATTTTTTTCTGTAAAGAAGCCTCATTTATTTAATTTAAGTGGGATTCCTTGTTATAAAGGACCTGCTTTAATAGATTTTTTATAATATTTTGATAACTATTAATACTGGGTGTTTAAAAAATAAGATTAAAAATGAAAATGTAAAAACGGTCAAAAGTCCAGATTTTCAAATGGAAACACCCAAATTTTATAATTATTTCTTATTTAGCATTAAAAATAAGGGTAAGTTTGTATAAGGTTGTATATCCCAAAAATTCTTAAATTTCGAAATATTGCCAATTTAATATTATTATATGGGGATTTTGCTGCAGATTTTAAGTTCAGTTGGCTATGGCGGCGTTGAAAAACAATCAAATGCTAAAAAAATCTATGACGCTGTCACTTAACATTATTAATAATCATTTACGAGTGCTTAAATTATACAAACGAAGAATATTTAAACTTATTTATTATTTATGGAGAATGTGATAAAGTTATATCATGTCACATTTACCATTTGATATCCGCAAAAACAGAAGCCATCACAATGTGCTTATTAATAATGTAAAAGTGACAACTTCATAGATTTTCTTAGCATTTGATTGTTTTTCAATGCCGCCATAGCCAACTAAGATTAACTGAACCTAAAATCTGCAGCCAAATCCCCATATAGAAATATTAAATTGGCAATACTTCGAAAACTAAGAATTTTTGGAATATACAATCTTATACAAACTTACCCTTATTTTTAATGCTAAATAAGAAATAATTATGAAATTTGGGTGTTTCCATTTAAAAATCTGGACTTTTGACAGTTTTTTCATTTTAATTTTTAATCTTATTTTTTAAACACCCTGTATTAATAGTTATCAAAATATTATAAAAAATCTATTAAAGCAGGTCCTTTATAACAAGGATTTCCACTTAAATTAAATAAATAAGGCTTCTTTATAGAAAAAATTGATAATTATTCTAAGGCTTGCATACGTCATTTTTGACATAAAAATTCAAATATATCAAAAACGTTTAGACATAGGTATAGGACATGGTATACAAAATCTGCCTAGAATTTTGCGTAGAATGCAAAAATGTAATAATATATAGGATGTCCCATTTAAAATAGGCAAGTTGACACTTACTTCCGGTATAACCGGAAGTGCCACCATTATGAAAATATTTTAGCCCGGTCGCCCCCATCAGCATCAGCATACTGTCAAATTTTTAAAATTTTCCTATGTATAGTTTTCTATATATAGATCGATTCGGTTCCCGGTGAGACACCCTGTATATGTCGGCTAGAATTAACTAACCAGCAAGTTAGACAGTGACACTGGCAGGCATTATGAACTCACAATCAAAGCGGCCTGATTAGTAAATTAAAAATTAAGGTAAGTAGTATGATTATGAGAACACTATTTTTGCCAATGTCATGTATGTCACAGTCAAACATGTTGGTAAAATTCTTTGTGCAACCCGGCATAAGTGAGTTTTCTAATATATATTTTTTTGCATCACTATGATCAAAAAAACAAATCTTAAGACATTTTTGAAAAAAATTAGTCTCTAAATAGGCACGCCCCGCGTTTAGGAACTACAGATATAATAATTATTGATTTATGTCATTTTAAGTAGAAGAAAAAAATTGCCGACTTATACATAATGTCTGATATAATTTTTTAAATTAAGGTAAATTAATGTTGTTAACAGAAAAATAATGTAATAAATAAGGAAAATATAGAATATCGTAACAAACATAAAGATAAGTGACGACGCTAGCAATTTTCTTGAGATAATTTTTTAAAACCACTAAGGAGGAGTTTTAAAATTTGAATTGGTAGTTTAATAATACAGAAACCTGTTCATAAACTAGTTAAAAAAGTTTATAAGGAAACAAGTGAAAATAGTTGTGGTAAAAATACATTTACAAAAAAATATTTAGTTTAAGTAGCAAGACAGTGTTTTCCTATTATTGAAATTTAATTTATTCGGTTAGGTATAACATCTTATTCATACGTTATTTATACGTCCTCCATTCTTAACAATCTCAAGAAAGTAGCAGAACATAGTTTTTTGCCAACAAAAAGAAACAGGAATGCCTATAATATCACAAACATTCTTATATAAATTAAAACAATAAGTCTCACGTCAATATAACTGTTTGGTAAATAATACTGTTACCGATAGGATTATTTAAGTAATTAGATAGAAAAAGAAATAAACTCCACAAAAGTTAGTGTTTACCATTCCTGAAAAATTAATTTTGCTGCAATTCAGGAAATGCGGCATCCAAGACAGCTTCCAGTATATCCTGTAAAAAGAATTGGAATAAAAGTCAATACTGACAAGTTACCACACTATATAACTGTACCCACCAACCACAAAAACGATAAACAAGCTAAGCATTGAACAATATGATATGTCACTGATGTGCGTGATGATTTTGTTAGGGATTAGTAATTTAGACACGCACTTTAAAACACTACAAAAAACACCAACGTCAAAACTTTACCCTGTTTTTCAGGTGAAAATATGCGAAACTATTTCTTAATTTAAATTAGTCACGTCTTTATTTCGAAAGCTCCATTAGTTAAAGATAAAATTTTAAAACTTTTTTATAAAGACATTTTGACCAAAATCCGTTATTTTTAATAGGCGTCTCCATCCCAGAGTACAGAAAACCACCGAGTAGAGTCGCTCAATCTAAAGCCTTTGAACCTGCAGTCGATATGGGTTCGACAATATGGGTTCGACAATATGGGTTCGATAATATGGGTTAATAGGCAGCTGAAATGCGGGAAGGTTCGATAAGTATTTTTTTAAAATTGTGCAGTCAGAAATTTGATTTTGACAATAATTTTAAACAGCAAGTTATTTTAGTTATTATGATTCATTCGGTTTATTATTTTTTTAATCGTCATATAACCGAGGGATTTTGTATAGCTCAGAATAAGTTAGAATCTTTTAGATATCTAAAAAATGATACTTGAAGGGGTAACTGGATGAAGGTGCTAAATGACTAATTGTTAAACATTCATATTTTTTAGCGGAAAAAAGGGGTTTTAACTGGTTTCCAACTTGTGACCTTTATTCACAACGATTCTGTGAATTATTATTCACAGAATTGTAGTGTGAAAAGGCCAGTTTTAGAACTTTTATTCTCTAAAAATATGAATTAAAAGGCGGAACTAGTGTTTTTTAATTTAAAAAACCAACAAACCCTTACAAAAATATTGATCGTTGCGGTGTCGACAACTTAACCCTCCGATTCGATCGATATCCCCCCCCCCTTCCCCCTTTGCCCCCAAGACCAATTATTGGTGATTAGGATTTTAATAATCCCTACCTGGAAATTCCACCGTATGTTAAAATGGTCTAGTAAAGTAACCCGTAAATTGTAAGTTAGAAAATTAAATAAAACACTTATTATTTATAATATATTTCGTTTCAAAAAAATGACATATCTGTTTAATAATTCCATTTTTACTAAGGTAATTGTACTTTAAACTTTACATTTATACCTACTAAGTGTATTATTAGAAAAGTGTTTAAAGCCGCTTAACTGCAATTTGTCACTTTTATTGGTACCACAATATAACCATATGCTGCAATTTACCCTTTCATTTTCAGGGATAGTTTTCAAAAAGGAAATAAAAATTGGCAGCTGCGGCTGCAATTTATAATTTCCGCGCTCACAAACTCACTCACTCGTAAAGCGAAAGTCGCCACGGGTCGCCGTAACCGACTAGAACTGATTTCACTTCGAATCCGACCGGTGTCGGCGGAAACGGAAATAAGCGACCAGTGATCCATACTCTAGCTAACGCTTTAAACTGATTTTAAAGTAGAATATAATATGAAATAACACTGAGACATAGCACTAAGCAGTGTTGTCAGAATAGCAGGCTTTTCTGCAAATAATATTAATAACAAATTTCTTTACGAAAATGTTAATATACCTCTGCGAGTTAAAGCAACAGGTAAATTACATTTTTTTTGACCCACTCTGCAGAAAATTTCGTTGGATAGTCTGGCAACACCAGCACTAAGCAACACCAGAAGTAGATTACCAAACATAATAAATCAAGAACTTACATAAAACAACTGCTTGTTCATATTTTTCTCCTGCAGAGTCTCAAAAACCTTCTTGGCTCCGTTTCTGGCAGCGTTGCCGCCCACTAGGGTAGCTAAAATTTCAGGTACATTATTGACAATCATCTCCTGCGCCTTTTGCGCTGTTTCCAGTTTCTGCTCCTCAGAGCGAAGAGGGCCAGCTGGAGCAAGAGCCCCGCCGGGCCAAAAGTTTTTCAGAATTTGAGCTACGTAATAATGAAGCATTTCTTCCGAGAACCACCAGGATATCGTTTCGTAAATTTGTCGGTTAATGTTTCGCCCTAAAATATATTTTTTTAATTGCTTCTAAAACACTTTTCCGTTTTTGATTTTCTTCAAAAGAAAAAGTATTGTAATAGAAAAAAAAATGTTTTAAGTTATTATCAGATGTGGACCTTTTAGGGTCTGATATTACTATACATGGGGCGAGTCTCAGAAAAAAATGAAATTCCTGTTGTTTTTAGTTTAATTTCAGCATTATTTAACCATATCGTACCCATAGTTTAATACTTTATAGGTAGATATAAATTTAACGAACCCATGTATACTAGGAGTGTTTGTTAGAAATTTTGGAAGACCGAACAAAAATATTTCTGAAAAAATTGGGGTTCATATTACAGACCCATACATTCATATCTTCATTAGCCAAAGTATTTTTTGAAAAAATATTAAAAGTGAGAATTGAAAATTATTTAGAAAGAATAAATTCTATTTCTAATAAACAATTTGGGTTTCAAAAAAATAAATCGACGCAACAAATATATGGTGCATTCGATAATAAAAAACTATTTGTACTTTTCTGGATTTAGCAAGAACATTCGATACAGTTAAAATAATTTGTCGTTGGAAAAAATTTAAAATATATATTGGACTTAGAGGAAAACAATTTGAATTAATTAAAAATTATCTAAAAAAAAAAAAACTTTTTTTCAAATAGATAAATAAAATAATTAAATATGGTGTTCCTCAAGGAACAATTTTAGGACCATTATTTTTTAATATCTATATTATTGATTTATTTAATGTAAGTTGTGATGGAGAAATTCATAGTTTCGCAGATGATACTGCAATTCTTTATACAGATACAAACTGGAACAACTTAAATAACAAAATTAAAAAATATTTTAAAATAATAAAAAATGGGTTTGATAAAAATTTATTAACAATTATTTTGATAAAACTTATTATCTTCCTTTTACTTTAAATCCAAATAACATACCACAAAATATGAATAGTATTAAAATAAATTATGACATTCAAATTTTAAAAGTTAATCAAGTACAATATTGAGGATTATATACCTCAATCCGATTCTGACCAATTAAACGCTGTTTTGCGACCAATCAGATGCATATTATACTGAATATACCCCGCATAAGTGGATATACCCCGGGCCACCTGCCACAACAATGCCAATGCATAACAACATCATAACAAGTTTAAAATATTTGATGGTTGCTATAGACCGTTTCTATTATAACAAAAATCCCTTTCAACAAATCAAGTTTTTGATGTCAGATTCATGTCACATTTTTTTTTAAATGGAATCTTGCCGATGCGGTAATGTTTCAGTCGAAAATATAAGAAAAAACGCTGAAAAGACTATCCCAGAAAATACAACAAAAACAAAAAAGTATATATGGACCCAATTCGAGAAATTCTGCGAAACACGGCAGTATATATTGACCAAAAATACAACTATAATACAGCTTGCCGCTATATTGGAAGACTGGAGTTTTAATATAAAGAAATAAGATGGTTCTGACTACAAGGAAGGGGTTATCAAGACAATGTGGAACCAAACAGCTCAACTGCTTCAAGAAAGGTACTTCAATAAATACAACATTAAATTTGATCCTTTTAAAGATCCTGAATTCCAAAAAGCACGTATGGCTAGAAATTCTAAAAGAAAACTGCTTCAGGCTGATCCAAAAAATCACCGGAAAAGTGCAAGAGCACTAACCTACGACGAGTACAAAAAGATGGTAAAAATTTTTGACGAAAATAACCCCGAGGATTTACAAAAAAAGTTCTACCAAATAGCGGCTGTGGAATTAGCATGGAGAGAAGGAGAAGCCGAGACATGCCTAATTACGTATTTCAGAGAAGAATATTATAGCGATGGTACAAAAAGTAATAGAATGGAATATAACCCAATCTTTTCAAAAACATCCCAAGGCGGAGACAAGAAGCTTTCAAATTCAAAATGGTTAGTGGCAAACACAAAAGATGCCGATTTATGTCCAGTTCGCCTTTACAGAAAACTAATTTCAAAAAGAGGGCCAAATATAACTACCCAAAGACTATTCCCGATAGTAAATCCAAATTGGAAAATGGGAAATTGGTACAAAAACTGCCCCATTGGAAAAAATACTCTTTCTAATTGGACAAAACAAGCAGCACAAAAAATTGGACTAGATACTGAGAAAGAAAAAATCACAAACCATTCCAATCGAGCCACAGCTGTATCTACATTAAGCAAAGCAGGTGTGAGCGAACAAACTCTTATAAAAATAACGACATAGTAGTGCTGCATCCATAAAGCCATACTTGCCGATGGACAAAACTCATCACGAAAACACTATTCAAGGTTTAAGAGGTCACCCTCCAACTAATGGGTTGGACCAACACGAAGCTCCAGTCTCTTGCAGATCGAAGAGTTTCCAGCAACACCAGCAAGCCACTACTGTTTATTATAATAACTGTGTGTTTAACAATAATACTTATAACTAATTTTCTGTTAGTTTTATTACTTTGTCAATTGTTTAGGTTTTGTTTCGTTTTGTCCGTTTTTCTAGTAGCTACATAAATCATTTTAAAAATCTTGCATTTCGTTGTATTTTTTCTTTTTTTTTTGGTATATAATCTCAACATATACCACTCGAGGTAAATATTTTATTTAGAATATTTTTTGACATTTTTCCGCAAAATTTCAAAAAATATTCAAAAAAATATTCACCTCTTGTGATATAACTTATGAATAATCTTTGACAGTAAATTATTTTGGAAATTTCACATAAAATATTTGATTAAAAAGTTAAGAAGATTTCTACCAATTTTTAGAAACATAAAAAAATTTGCTACTTTATTAATCTTTAACTTTACTAAAATTTAACTTTACTAAACCTTATTAAACTTTTTTAGGACCAAATTTGTTCCCAAAATTTTGAAAAAAATCGTGGAGAATTGGCATTAAAGCTGTCGATAATAGAAGACTTACCATATGTAACCTGCACAAATCCGATCAAAGTTTTCCTTACGTACTTAAAAACGCCTCTCATATCAAACAATTCACTTAAGAGAGCATAAAGAGGTTCGGCAATGGAGTCTTTTCCATCCTCGCCGGCTTTAATGGAATGTCCATTGGGTTTTATAAAATCAAGGGCATCTACCGACACAGTATCAAGACATTGTGATATGTCGTCTTCGGAGTTGTCTTTTAGTATTGAGAAGGACGAGCTTTGTTCGCTACCACTAAAAATTATTATTGATAACAGCAAAAAACGTAATATCGAAATATTGTTAATACTGCCGCGACACATTGATTTAGTAGTATAAATGATACATTGTTATAAAACTTTTCAATTATAAAATGAAAGTTTTTTTTAATTATCTTTAACACATTTATCTCGATTAAGAGTGATGCAATCGCCATTTCATTTTTTGATTTTTCGCTTTATTCAAAAAGGGGCCAAATACCCGTCGTCAGTAGCGGCTTGCGGTCTTAAAAAATGGTGAAGAGCTAGGTATAGTGTGAGTAATAAACAGTAACTAAGAACCCGTGTAACAAAACGTCTCTCTTATCCTCATCTGTCCAACGACTGAATGGAGTTTCCAACAAATTACAAACTATGTCATTAATTGGGTTCATTTTTAAAACACACAACTAAGTAGGTACGTATACATCGACCAAAAGCCCGTGTAACCAAACGTCTCTCTTATTCTCATCTATCCAACGACTAAATTTAGATTCCAACAAATTACAAACTATGTCATTAATTGGGTTCATTTTTAAAACACACAACTAAGTAGGTATGTACGTACACTACTGAATTAACTGAAAAATAAAAACAAAAGTTTTTAATTACAAAGTAAATCACGTAAAAACGATATCTATAACCGTAAGTTTCGCGAAGCCTCAAAATAAATACCTTAAGATTAGGCGAACCAATGCTAAAACAATGGTACATACGAATGATCTATTTTTAAATTGCCCTTCATCATAATGCAAATTGTTACATGCTGTTTGCGTGACTGACGTCACGTAACCATAGCAACGGTGAATATCATGGGCGTTGGGTCTTCACTTGCTTTGAGCTAACGGACACGGTCGGCTGGGGCGCGCCAAAATGCACGAGTTTTTATAATTACTGTCCATCGGAGTTAACCGTGACCCTATTATGCATAGCTACATTCGGGTCAAACTATTATTATTAATTCGAACATAATTATTTTTTAAGGGCTAAATTGATAGCTGTATTGGTACATTAATATTTAATATTGTCGAAAAATTTTCCTTCTGGTTTTATTTTATTTTTTGGTGAAGAGAGCCCCTTTACCTACTTCACCTGACGAGCCGTCACTGCCCGTCCTTGAGTAGCAGTTACCTACAGTTTTGAAGTAAAGAAATTTTGCTTAATGAATTAATAAAAGCAAAAAACGAAAATTTGTCCATTTTTCTTTTTCTGCGTTTATTACTTTATAAATTCAAGGTAATTATGCTTCAAATGTGGGTATTCGGCCGATTTTTGAATAAAAGGAAAAAGTAACGATATATCGATCAAAAAACGAAATTTCAAATGCGCGACCTCGCTCTTTATATATATTATTCGTGAAGGGTCTCCATTTTAATCTTAGCTAAATTGGCCAATAGTTTTTAAATTATGTAACGAGCAGCCAAAATATCTAGGCTTCGTGGATGATGATGTATTTCATCATTATGGAAAAAAGTACAAATTCACGATTTAAAGAAAACCGTACTTAGATAATTTCCAAAGCAATAAACTGACGAAGAAAAAAAACATCACCAGTCACATTATATAAAAACAGCGGCGGCTCCAGAAAATGCACAATGGGTGAGCACATTCGAGCCAAATTATTTTACGGTGGGCACTGTCCAAATGAAAATTGAGTTCTACAAAAAAAAAAGCTTCCCCGGGTGAAACTTATAGCACTACTTTCCAATTTAATGTTACTACTTCTAAATCCCTTAAAACACGTTAACTGCCAAGCGAAATATGACAGAAATTTGTACTGGGTCCTACGGGCCATGACGCTTTTATTTAAAAAAATACCTAGGTTAATTTAAGTCATAGTTGGATGATAACTGCAGATTATTTTTTCGCAGACCATTTTAATATTATGAAGTCCTACGCCAGACTGAAAGATACATGCATTAAAACCAATGCTAGTCGTGGTCTCGACAGGCACACATGGCCGAGAAGGTAATAACATGTGTGTTCAATAGAGGTACACACGGCGCATATTTAAAATCATGTGTGTCCAAAAATGGTACACATGGCAGTTAACGTGTTAATTTTGGGTGGGCAACCATATTTTCACGGTGGGCAACTGCCCACCCTCTCCCCCCTGGCGCCGCCACTGTATAGGAGGTATAGGTACGTACCTTTTAAATAGAGTGGAAAATGAAAACCGAGATTTCTTAGGACTAGGAGTAGAATGTTTTAAATGTTCCGAACTAGGGCTTAAAAATGAGTACACAGCTTCGCTTTGATTTAACCTATCATTTTTTAAAATAAACTGAAAATAATAAAACAATTAGCATATATTATAAAAATGTATCTGAAAATATAACTGGAAACGTTCAAACACGTTTTCGGAAAGAATCGAACCCTCTTCTCTTTTTTCAGAAAACTAGTCAGTAATTGATGTAGAAATGCTTCTGCAGCGTACCATGGAAAAGATAAAAAAGAAATTTCGTGTCTATTTTCCTTTCTTTTCTTATTTAGATCAATGTAAGATCACTCGGCTACATTCGCGATGGCCCAAAGACGACTCGCCCGATAGAAATATGAAAAACTTGACGGCTCTTTCCAATCATCTTTTTTGCTCTTAAATCAGATTTTGTGTATTTCTGTTTCATTTTCAAGATATGGTTTCTATGGTTTTTAATTTATGTCAAGATTTTACTTTGTTAATGTCAAATATTTTGATTCATAACATAACCCAAAAACAAAAATTATAAAAATTTAGTCTTACTTTTTCGTTTTTAACAATTTTTCTGCTGGTTTTAACCGCAAAACGATATGTTTTTAGTTCCTATAGTATAACTTCTTTTGGGTCCGAAATTTAACGATCAAACACAGAAAATCTTTATATAGTGCCAAATCATATCGAAAAGAAATTAATTTTTTATGCTTTTTCTATTCTTATGATTCCGCTGCTAAATTCTCTCGACAACCTCGCCATATTTAATTTACAGTAGTCCCGGTAGATCTTTACCGGTACGTCATTACTTATCTGTCATTAAAATCAAATCAAAGAAAAATTGTCAAAACAGTCTAATTTTCTAAACATTATATTAGTTATTATGCCTAGCATCTCGATGTACGAGTTCCTACAAGTTGTTTAAAGTTCTAAATCAAAAATTTAAATCTACTACAAAACCAATGTTTAAATTTAAGAAATAATTCAAAAGCATTTTGTACAATACAGGGTGATTCCTATGTTGATACTTCTTTTTTAGCTGTGTATAGAAGGCATTAAAATAAACAACATTTTCAAATATCTTTTTTCAAAAAACTTAAAAATAGGCGAGATACAGGAGTAAAAAATCTAAGTGCGGGCCTGGACATCAAAACGTAGCCTCTATACTTCATGTTGTTTGTCTTATCTCTTATTAGTCATGCAATTTACAGGTCGGTGGTAAGTTATTTGGCAATATGCTGCGGTGTGTTTTTCTGAAACAAGTTCATTTTAAATTGATGACACGTGAAAATGGTAAAACTTGAAAACAAGTAGATATGGTGCTAATTTACGGTGAGTGTCGTCAAAGTGCGGCTTCTGCTTCGAGATAATACGCAGAAAGCTTTCTCTTGCGGGCTCATCCTACACCCAGAAGTTTTCTTAATGTTATTCAACGGGCAAGTTAGGCAGAACCGTATTTGATCCATAGTGTAATAAATAAATGTAAGTACCTTATTTTTGAAGAACGATATTTGAAAATGTTGTTTATTTTAATGCCATCTATACACAGCTAAAAAAGAAGTATCAACTTAGGAATTACCTTGTATAATAAGCTTAGTCAATTTTTTAACATATTTTCATTCAGAGAGTTTTAGCCACTGTCATAATTTATTTCTCAAAAAATAATAGTTAATTATGATGTTACTTATAGTGTCATTTTATTCTGTAAGTAGGGAAATTGTAACTTTACAGAACAGAGCGGTTACATTTTAAGCCGGAATATCAGTAGACACGAGTGAGTTTCCTTCCGGTTTGCACTCGCCGAACATATTAAACTAAACACTTACTAACATAAAAATTGAATAAAGTATAGTTTGACACATGACAGTGAGACAGCTGACAATATCGCCAACTTTTTTTTGCTTTCGGTAGGAGGTTTCAGAACCGTGTGTCAGACAGTATGTAGAGAAGTTAGACGAGATATTTCAGGAGTATTTGCAAGTTATTAACATCACGTTCCTACGGAAAAGCGGTTCGATTCCTGGCGCGGACATAACCTTTTTCGATTTTCAAAAAATGCTTGAAAGCGGCCAATCATATTCTCACTGATTATTTACATAGACAGTAAAAACTAACATTTGAAGTTTACTTACGTCAAGATATCTCTGAACTTGCATCTTAGCCTTGTCCAATGAGGCCTTGTCAGATTTTCCAAACAAAAACTTGAAAGTGTTTGACGGTAATTCTAAATTTTTAATTTCTGTGCAAAGGGGTCTTAAACTTTTGTGTAATTCTTGAAATTGCGTTAAACTTCGACAAACTACCCAACCAGTGGCAATTCCCGCCTCCCCTTCGCAGTTTTCATCTTCTGACATTTGAACTACCAATACGAACTGCGGAGGTTCCTTTTCTTCCGTTATCTATGACAATTATACATCTTTTTATTGTGTAAAATGGAAGTAAGGGTGCACAACAAAGGCGCATTTAGGGGGGGGGGGGTCTAGAAATCTAATTGCGACCTAATGTTTCGCCTCACGCTTGGACTCTTAATTTAAATTTTTAAATAATGTTTTCTTGGCTTAGATTACAAAGGTCTTGTAGGAAATGTTTAGTTTTTAAACTTTTTCTTCTAAAAGTCCTGTTTTATATAGAGATTAAGGTTTCGAACGCAAATCGTTTTAGTTATTGATTTATGATGCAATTTTATAGAAAAACGAGTAAAAAAAATAATAATTTATAGTATTTTTCCATTATATACTTGTTCCGTTTTCCCTTTTTTAGAGCTATTTTAAATCAACAAAACTATATCCCAATGCAATAAAATATTTTTACAACAAAAACAAAAAACAATTATAAGTATGTACATATTTATTTTTATAGAGAAAAATTAAAGTAAAAATTTTAATTGAAACATTTTTTATTGAAGAAGTGTGATAATTTATAATTTAAAAAAATAGTGCGTGAAGAAACGAGAATGCTTTATTATGGATATACAAAACGGCACTTAAGAAGGTGTATTTCAAAACCTCAGCATTTGCACCAAAAACTGCTCTTAGATCTACGCTCCTAAAATACATGATTTCTGAAAAAATCATCAATTTTGGCGTGGTAAGCGATATTGACTTTATTTTTAATCATGAAAAACCAAGCCCGAAAAACGTGGGTTAGAGTCATAAATACACCTTATGTTAAAATTTTGGATTGACACCAGTACTCATATTTTTCACAAATATAAAAAATGTTTTTTTTTAATAAAAAGCTAGAAATATTAAAAAAAAAACATTTACAAAAACAAATTTTAATAATTTAATTTTCGAAATTTGATAGTAGTTAGGTAAATTTTAAACGCACTTTGGGCGTAGCCCCGAAAATGTTTCGCCTGCGGCGCTTTTCCGCCATCTTCCCTAGGTACAATATCATAAAATACATGTAGTCCCGACTGTCTCTTTTTCCAGAAACTTACTTAAACCCATTGAGCCCCCCCCCCCCGCAAGCATATTCTCTGGCTACGCCACTGGGTGCACATCAGTGGGTTTTAATATTTTTTACAAAATAATCCAGTTTTTTTTTATTACTTACCTCAGCACTTTGAACACTTGCCGTCCACCTCCCCAAATTCTCCGCCCAAACTTCTGTTCTATTTAAATGGGCTTCCAACTGTCGTTTTTCACCTTGCAACCATTCTACTTCTTTTTCCAACTTAGTAAGGACCTTTGATTCCGGCCTCATTGATGACTTTAAAGCCGCCAATGCCTAAATTATTTATAAAAAAGCAAATAAGTTTATATTATATTCTTTAAAACTCATTCCTCAAATCCCTGAAGTCGTACCTACTTGTTGGGGGCAAATCTGTTTTTTAGTATTTAAAATTATAAATATTTCAAAATATGAAAATATTTTTTTTTTTAATGTTTGTTATTCTTCAATAAAAATTAAATTTAAAATCAAAAACGTGCAAGTATACAGGGTGTTACAAATTCGACAAACCAGCATTGGAATCTCGGAAACCATAGGAGTTAGAGAAACGGTTAAATGGGGGCAAAGTTGTGCAATTCGGTGCTAACTATAATGCCGCTTTAAAAGTTTTCAAATTCCGAATACTTCCGATTTTATTCGAAAAAAACCGCAATTTTGCAAAATCGTTTTTATTTTTTCCTGAGCTCATTTGACTAGCTATTTAAAAATAAATGACACTTTGTCATTGCCACTTTTTCTCCTCTACAAAATGACGTTACTAAACTAAAGATCCGCCGTTTCGTCTCCCAGCGGCCATCACCAACTTTACCTTTTTAAATACGGGCCTGGATTTTTTTTAACCATTTTTAAACCCTTCTACCCTCAAAATGTAATGGCGATATTACTTTCTCATAATGATGAATTGTTCTTGCTTATTTTCTTAAATTCATATATTTTACACTTCTTGTCAGTCCGGTCCTGGCAACGAATCACAATATTAAATAAAAACTTTATTTTATTTAAAACATTCATACATAAGTAAAATAATTTATTTCATAAGAATTTTCTAATAATGCTAAATTTACTAATTATAAATCCTAATTTTCTAAATGTTCAAAGAGATTGCCGTTTTGCTCAGTACAACGACCAACGACCGATTTTACTTCCAATTTTGGCGACAGCCCTTTCAACCGATCTTCTCCTTATCCTACCAAATGTAACCTCTATGCGTTCTTCGAGTTTTTCCATTTTTATAAATAACATTTTTTAAAGAAATCCAGCGGTGAAATATCTTGCCGGACCGGACTGACAAGAAGTGTAATAAATATTAATTTAAAAAATACGCAAGAACAATTCATCATTATGAAAAATGGGCCATACATTTTGAGGGTAAGAGGGTTTAAAAATCGGTTTAAAAAAATCCAGGTCCGTATTTAAAAAAGTAAAGTTGGTGATGGACGCTCGGAGACGAAACGTCGGATCTTTAGTTTAGTAACGTCATTTTGTAGAGGAGAAAAAGTGGCAATGACAAAGTGTCATTTATTTTTAAATAGCTAGTCAAATGAGCTAAGGAAAAAATAAAAACGATTTTGCAAAATTTCGGTTTTTTTCGAATAAAATCGGAATTTGAAACTTTTAAAGCGGCATTATAATTAGCACCGAATTGCACAACTTTTCCCCCATTTAACCATTTCTCTAACTCGTATGCTTTCCGAGATTCCAATGCTGGTATGTCGAATTTGTAACACCCTTTATAAACGGAACTACTTCAGGGGATCAAAGAATAAGTTTATTAAAGAAGATAAAATAAACATATTTATCATATTTCATTCAATTACTGGCTGGATGCACGTCACAACTCAAATATATAATAATAACAGAAATAAAAAAATAAGGTAGATCTGTTAATGGTGACATTTTGCAAACCAACAAAATCCCGCTAATCGATTTTTCGGGCCCTAAAATCTTCGCACTGGCTGATACCTGAAACCGGATTCTCGATTCGCTGGAAATAATTATATTTACCGCTGAATATGAAACAGGTTTTTACAAAATTGTGTGTGTGGATTCCAAAAAAATCACGTTTGAAATAGCGTTTAGAGGGATTTTGTTGGTTTGCAAAATGTCATCATTAATTAAAGGGTCCTGTCAATAGTGTCAATTGACGTAAAATTTGCTTCAACAACCTTTGTGGTTTCGAAGAACTTTAATTTTACATGTTAAAAGTAATTTGAAAGCGAAAAATAATTAATTGAAACATATGTCTGATTATTCAGCAAACGAAAGACATTTTTAGTTTAATTAAATTCAGGCCGAACTGAAAAACTATACGATTTAATCAACGACATGACTTGAATGAAAAATTAGGTCAGAAGCTGGGACGTGCGTCCAGCCGTAATTATAAATTTATATTATATTATAAATATAATAAAATTTTGAAAAAGAAATGTATTTTCTAAAATCAACAATCAATAATTAATTAAAGTATTTCCAAGCATGTTTTCAATTGACTGTGTTTATTTCGACTTTGTTTTTTCATAAAATATATTTTTTTTAATTTTGTTCGTATATATTAGGTTTACTAGATATTTACTAGATATTTAATTTAATATTTAATGGTTATGGTCTTTAAAATTCACTGTCAAAAATTATTCCTAAATAAATTACTTCATTAACTTTTAAGATTTTAATGCTATCTTTTATTTTAATACTATTCATATTTTGTAGTATGTTATTTAGATTTAAAGTAAAAGGAATATATCTTATTAAATAAATAGTAATTGATGACTGGTGTGTCCCACCAAGTGCTGCCTTAAGTAGCTTCGAGATCCTTTTCTTTTCGTCGGATCCTAGCTCTACTGATGAGTCATGATATGACGAAACGCGTCTAGAGAAGGATCTGGCGAAATGAAAAGGAAAATCTTCTTCTTTAAATAGTAATTGTTAATAAGTTCTTTCCAAACCAACTTTGTACTTTCAACAATGTTTTTAATTTGTTATTGAAGTGGTACCAATTTCTACAGTTGATACCTCTTTTTTAGCTGTGTATATAGGCATTAAAATAAACAACATTTTCAAATACCTTTTTTCAAAAAACTTAAAAATAGGTGGGAGATCGAAGTAAAAAATCTAAGTGCGGGCCTGGGATTTATTTGGCAATACGCTGCGGTGTGTTTTTCTGAAGCAAGTTAATTTTAAATTGGTGACGCGTGAAAATGGTAAAATTTGAAAACAATGAACTAGTAGATATGGTGCTAATTTACGGTGAGTGTCGTCAAAGTGCGGCTGCTGCTTCGAGATTATACGTAGAACGCTTTCCCTTGCGGACTCAACCTACACCTAGAAGTTTTCTTAATTTTATTCAACGGGCAAGTTAGGCAGAACCGTATTTGGTACCTATTGTAATAAATGAATGTAAGTACCTTATTTTTGAGTTTTTTGAAAAAAGGTATTTGAAAATGTTGTTTATTTTAATGCCTCTTATACACAGCTAAAAAAGAAGTATCAGCTTACGAATCACCCTGTATTGGTATAAAAAATTGCAAAATTATAAATTTCCCCATCACAATTCATATAAGTATATACTTATTTAACTCTTACTTGACTTTTATTGTTGAGTTTTTCTTCTAACTGATCCAGCTTACGCCTGGCATAGTTCGAATGATCTCCAACATTTAAGCCGTTCTCGACCAGCAATCCGGAATCTATCGACGATTGTTTTTCATCACCCGAACCAACACTCTCGTTAATTAATTCGTTTTCACTTTCGACAGCTATCACCATTTCTTTGTAATAGTCGCTTATCAAAAAAGGCTGGTAATATTTATCTTCTATGGTCTGGACGACTTGTTGTTGGACTTCGTAAAAAACTTCTGGACCTTTGTCACCTGCCAAAAGTATGTTTAAATCAATATCGACCGAACAATATAGACATCGTATTAAATTAGGGTTAGGAACAAAAAGCCCTATCTTCCTTCTTACAAAAATATATTAAAATTACCACCTACGCGTTTCGGCCTACAAGGCCATCATCAGAGCGTAAGGTAATAAGGTCACCCAGTGGCGGCTCTTGGTCAATTTAGTAGGGTGGTCAATACAGGGAAAAAATGCGCCGCAGGCAAAAATTTTTTGGATGCCACGCCCTTTTTTGTTCATATTTCTTGTATTTATTCAATTAAACAACAAACTAATTAAATATTACTGAAATTACATTCCATTCGTAATTGGAGCCACGCGCTCGACAAAACACTGCCACCGACAATTTGCAGATGAAATAATAATCAATTTCACAGATTAATAACCGATGGACGTCAGCCTTTTGTCAATCTGCATCAGAGAGACACGCACCGGTGCATAGGTCGGAGGTTAGACTATACATGACATGTGACCTATCGCATGGAACCAGTGAGCTCGCGGTCAATGCCTGGAGTAGCAGTTTCTCTCGATTTAACGCGTTGATTTATTCTATGATTCTTTCTCGCTCTAAGAAATCACCGGCCGCTATGCAAATAGAATTTTACATTTAAATAAGCAGGCTATATTTGGTCAAAATTAAGTTTTGACCGGGGTATAATATGAACGACATTTAAGATATTGTAGCGTAAAAATTGAAGATTTCAGATGTTCAATATACTATTTTAGATATTTTTGGATGGGTTAAATGTTAATTTTAGAGTTTTTAACTGTCATTTTGACTTATTATTTATGGGAGGTCAATGACCATTTGACCCTATTGTTAAGCCGCCAGTGGTCACCACATAAAGACTACAAGTAGGACGCACCCTAGTCAACAAGTCAATAAAAAAACATCAATTCACATTAAAAAAAAAACATTTACACTTTTTAAAAAAAGGTGGAAAAACCACGACAATCGAAAATTTTTTTAAAAATTAAAATTAAAATTTCGCTGCATTCTAGCAGTTCATATATCAGATATATGGGGTGCGTCCTACTTGTAGTCTTTATGTGGTGACCTTATTACCTTACGCTCTGATGATGGCCTTGTAGGCCGAAACGCGTAGGTGGTAATTTTAATATATTTTTGTAAGAAGGAAGATAGGGCTTTTTGTTCCTAACCCTAATTTATCATGTCCCTTCTGGAGAGTAGATTCGACTTCGTTAGACATCGTATTATCTTTAATTACAAGAAAACAAGATCAACAAAACTTGCATCAACTGATTAAAAATTACATTTTATTCAGCTGATACAAGTTTTCCTATTTAAAACAACCGTTGACTTGCACTTGCAACCTCTATCTAATGTAAAAAGACCTTTAGGTAGCGCTGTGTGAATAGCGCCATTCGCCCAGTCTCCACACGCGTCTATATCCCAGCCTAATGGCAGGCACACTACGCATGTCAGGCGGATAGCGTGATGGCGGAATATTTGAAATTTATATAGGTAGAAATAAGTTTAATTATTCTATGTAAAATATGATTGATATAGCGATTAATTAATTAAATTTTTAATATTACGGTATTCTATTTATATTTTTAAATCAAACACTTTATGCTTTTTTTCTTTTACATTTCAAAAAATTCAAAGATGTGGTTACCGGTGTTGACAGTCTACGATTTTGTAATTCCGACTTTTTGTTATAAGGGTCATAGTTAGAGGAAATCATAGGGCTTATTGTTGTTTTTAGTGCATTATTACCAGAAATGCATGGCATGTAATGGTCTTTAAAGGTGATCGAGACTTTGCGTTTTCTTTTCATGTGAACATTAATATTTGTTTTTGTACTACATTTCATCCCACAGTCTGTGCACACATAAATTGTTCTACAATTTAAAAAATTACGGTTAGGTTTTTACTTTCAAAAAATTTAATATTTTGTGTTAGCCGCATGCCATAACAAAATTTACTGATTAATAACCTGCCCTCCATTTTAATTATGCCCCACAAGGCCACAAATTAACCAACTGGCAAACTGTTCTTGTAAGAAAACTTAATACCTCGACTATGACTCAACACCGTGATGTAAAAAAATAATTAAATCCATTTCTACCTATATTTTAAATGTTCCGCCATCACGATATCCGCCTGACATGCGCAGCATGCCTGCCATTAGGCTGGGATATAGACTCTCCTAGTATCTATGCTACTACAGTTTATTTTAAGCAGGGTTACGACGATTTAAATCAACTGATATTTCAATTTTAATCGTGATTTATATCAAATTATAAATTGCTGTAAAAACAAGTCGTCGAACTCATCAGGAAATTTTAAAAAAAGAAAGATAGTTTACTTAAAACGAAGTGTTTAGATACATTAAGTGTAAAAGATAACTAATTTTCATCTGTCCAGCGTAAAAAATTTTCATAAATTAAACTTAAGAAAACACAAACAGTTTATAACACAAAAACAGTTTATAGTAATATAAGTCAATTCTAATGCTTATACTGGAAAACTAATTTAGCGGCTTTTTCGGTTCCCAAGTGAAATAGAGACAAAATAATGAAAATAAGTGATTTTAAAGTTTATTATTGCCATATTTAAGGAGAAAATCAGTAAAAACCCTGCATTTAAGTATCCAAGTGTAAGGACAGTCTTAGAAGCAACACTGATGCGTAATTGACATAGGATTAATACCACTCAGGACGGTCAGTCTGAATGATGCCTACAAAAGATCAAAATACGTTCTTAATAATTTATATAACTTTCTTACCTAGTAAAAACGCTTCCATTCTTTTTCTTGTCGGTTTATCTACTTTAATTTCCGATACTGGATTTCTAATAAATGCGTAAAAAATTTCGGCACCCAACTGATGCCACTGACTTCGTTGTGCAGTTCGTAATTCCTCAACGGCTATCCAAAATCTAATCAAATCATGGCTAGCCAATGTTTGTAAAAATTGAGATAAGAATTTCCTTCCTATAATATGGTCCAAAATAGTTTGAAGTGAAAGAACCTGAAATTAGATAAAAGGTACATTTGTAGGTGACACAAAAAATTTTCCAGAATTAAGAAAAAGTTAAGAACATATCCCTTTTTAGTTGTACATATTTGCAACAAACAATCAAGAAAAACAGAAATCACCTACTAGAATTTTACTTCCAAAAAAATTCTTAAAACTTACTTTATTGAAATCATCACCACATTGGTATCCTAGATCACAGCCGAGAGTTGTCAATTTTCTCTCACAAAGACTTTTTGCCATTGTAAGGTGGCTTATCGTTTTCTTTAACCTCTTGGCAGCGTTGATGTCGGATTTTTGGATACCAAACGATTGTAAATTGCCTTTTTCATTTTCTAAATCAACTCCCTTAGCTCGATTTAGATTTTGTAATGTGGTTGCTTGCATCAATTTTGTTACTATGTTATATCTAAAAAGTGTTAAATGGTTTGTATTTTGTAAATGCACCTGTTTCATTAAGTCAGACCTATGTCTGTCACAGTTTTAAACTTTGTATTTTAAACAAAGAATATCTAGTTACTTGTCAGATTGTAATAATGACATATGTATAAATATGCAAGAAAAATAATTTTCCAACCATCTGATAATTACTTACACAATATAACGATTAAACAAGTAATGCTACAAAGCCAAATTTGTCGTAGCTTGTTTAACACTGTTAGATATTAATATGGTAGTTTAGATTGCATAGTGTTCCCAAGCCAACAAAGCTCTTTCTACTGGTAAGATGTCATCATCCGTATGCCGGTTTTGAACTCTTTTGATCTCGTCAGTACAACAAGAGAGATCTTGACTGATAATGCTTTTTATTCATATACAGAATTTTTAAATTTTAATGTGTTTTAACCTGTGTTTCTTTTTTTGGTACTAGATTTAACTATGTATATTGTTTGACGTGTGTAAACATTATGTACTAACATGAATAAAGGAATTTTGAATTTTGAATTTTGAACCCTACTTTATAGTATGACAGCTGCATTCGCTTATTTGTTCCAACAATATAAATGTATAATTGTCAATATTTATTTTCAGCCGTTCTGGAGATATGAGGCTTCGAAGTTGGTGATTTTGTTATCATCAAATTAACAGAAGCTTTAACATTATAAACTCAATTTTGTTTGCAGGAACGTTATTTTTTATGGCGGAGCCACCTATGCTATTGCCATATATGTCAGATGTCAAAAAATTACAGATACGACGCCATTTTGATTTTTTTTTAAATGGCGACCCACATTTATAACTACACCAGTGTATTGCATTTCGCGGTCCGATTTCAAAAATATATAATTGCCGATATTTATTTCCAACCCTTACGGAAATACGACCGCATCAAAAACTGCATCGTTCGATTATGTCTTTTAAGTATCTCACCCCATTAAAAAATAAAAGCACTATGTATAGTATATAGGGTGTTCCATTTAAAAAACGTATCTCCAAGAAAAATTGAGTTTCTAATCACAAAGCTTCTATTTTTTAATGGGGTGAGACACTTAAAAGACATAATCGAACGAAGTTTCTGATGCGGTCGTATTTCCGTAAGGGTTGGAAATAAATATCGACAAAACTCTATTTTTTTTAAATCGGACTGCGACTGATGTAGTTATAAATGTGGGTTGCCATTTTAAAAAAATGCAAAATGGCGTCGTAACTGTAATTTTTTGACATCTGACATATATGACAATAGCCTGGGTGGCTCCGCCATAAAAAATTGAGTGTTTAATGTTAAAGCTTCTGTTAATTCGATGATAACGAAATCATCAACTTCGAAGCCTCGTATCTCCGGAACGGCTGAAAATAAATGTTGACAATTATACATTTTAAATGTTGGAACAAATAAGCAAATGCAGCTGTCATACTATAAAGTAGGGTTGCCATTTAAGAAAATCGAATATGGCGTCGTATCTGTCAAATTTGTAAACATATATTTTTTTTGACATCAAATTTGGCTTCTTCACAAAAAGCTATCGGGTGAGACACTTAAAATAATGTCCCTATACATGGTAGGTGTAAATACTACCTTACTATCAACAAAGATTACTATGAGTTAGCGGTAAAGTATAAAAACCTACGTACTGACGAGAACAAAAAAGTTTAAAATCGGTTAACAGGTGATGTGGTAACATTCTACTACTAGAAAAAGATCCATTATCTTGATAATATCAGTAATGCAATCTGCGACTTAGTATTTAGAAAATCTTCTTTATTATAAGGATCAGAGAATTAAAAAATGTTCTTGTATAATTTATAAAACTAATTATCTTCCTTTTACTTTTAATCCAAATAACATACCACAAAATATGAATAGTAATAAATTAAATTTCGAAACTTAATCAGGTAAAATATTTAGGAATAATCTTTGACGGTAAATTAAATTGGAATTTTAAAATAGAATATTTGATTAAAAAATTAAGAAGTTTACTACCAATTTATAGAAATATTAAAAAAACAATTTAAAACATATGGAAATATTATATTATGCATTAGTTAAAACTCATTTAAATTACGGAATTTTAGGTTGTAGAGGAATAAATAGGACTTTAGTTAAAAAATTAGAAATATTACAAAAAAGGTTTCTAAAAATTATATTTAATAGAGATTATTTTTATCCTTCAATAAAATTATATTCTGAAATAAAAAAAAATTAACATTAGACAACTTTACATTTACATATTTCTTAATATACATATTTAAAAATCAAAATCTTATACAATTAAAAAACTATAATTATAATAATATAATAATAAGAGTTTATTTCAATATTTATAATATAATACATTTGTTTATTTATCTTCCTTAATAAACTTCTTCTTTGATCCCCTGAAGACGTGCTTGTTAGGGGCAAATCTTAATATTTTAAATTATAAATATATGAGAATATTAAAATATTTTGTTTAAATATTTGTTAATATTATATAAAAGTTAAATTGTAAATAAAAAAAAAACTTTTTAATATATGTATATAAATATAAACGCAGTTTTTTTGAAGATATAGGTATAATTAAATTTTGAAAAATATATTATTCATAACAATATCAATTAAAACATTTCCAAAAATATTTTTAAATTATCCGTTTCCAATATCCATGCTTTTATTTCGACTTTATATTTTTTTAATGAAATATATTTTTTAATTTTTGTTGGTAAATAATCGTTTAAATAAAAACATAAATATTTGAAATTTTTTTGTCCTATGGACTTATTTATTTTAGGTTTTATGGTTATTTCATTTTTATGACGAGTATTATGATTATGGTTTTTAAAAATGAAATAACCATAAAACCTAAAATAAATAAGTCCATAGGACAAAAAAATTTCAAATTTATTATTTACCAACAAAAATTAAAAAATATATTTCATTAAAAAAATATAAAGTCGAAATAAAAGCATGGATATTGAAAACAGATAAATTAAAAATATTTTTGGAAATTTTTTAATTAATATTGTTATGAATAATATATTTTTCAAAATTTCATTATACCTATATCTTCGAAAAACTGCGTTTATATTTATATACATACTTAAACGTTTTTTATTTGCAATTTAACTTTAATTTAATATTAACAAATATTTAAAAAAAATATTTTAATATTCTTATATATTTATAATTTAAAATATTAAGATTTGCCCCTAACAAGCACGTTTTCGGGGGATCAAAGAAAAAGTTTATTGAGGAAAATAAATAAACATATTTTATTTAAGTAATATATTATAAATATTAAAAATAAACTTATTATTATAATTAGGTATATTCTATTTTAAATTTTAGTTTTTTTTTGAAATAATTATCAATTCTCAATTAAATTAAATAATGGACTAAATCACATGATAACATTGTGTACATTTATTTTACCATATCACAGTTTAATTTTGTATATTTTATTAATTTTTGCGAAAGTTCCGACTATTTTCTAGTTTCTACCAAGACGAAGTTCTTGTATCAAAATTTTAGAGCTAAAATGATTTCGTTAATCTTTTCTAAATCCAAACAAGTTTTTCTTGGAGTATCATCTCCATCAATACAATATTATTAAAATTAAAGTTCAAATTATTTCAATAAAGATTTAAAAAATATGGGGAAAAGTTTACCATTATTACCACATGATGTATTAAACATAATATCACTAAAAATACCTGACTTCTTCCCATAGAATTCGACGAAACAAGACCTGTTAGTAACTATTTAATAGTAAATAAAAAATTTCTGAAACACTTAAATGACTAAAAAAGTAAGCAGACTTACCTAATTTGTTTTAATATTTGCACATCATCAACCTTTTCAATAAGAAGTTCAACATTTTCTAGGGCTTTTTTGGGTAAATTTATCTGTTGTTGATTAGCCTTTTCAATATACATTATTAAGTTTCTATTAAAGAAATCCGGATCAGTTATCAGATCAACAAAAGGTTTAAGAACTAAAAGCAAAAATAAACTAGTTTAAACCGGTTTAAATATATTTTTTTGATTTTTAAATACATGTTACTAGAAATGACGTGTGTCATCGACGGTCATTAAAATCTTAAGTAAAAAATACTATCGTCGCACAGGTTTTAGTATATCGTACCTCACACATATATTTTAAATTAAAATAACTGCATTGACATTTCGTATAATATAAATAAATACCTTTGCAACATAAAACTTCCCTTAAAAAATATTTCGTTGGGGAAAGGGAATAGGTCCTCGGTAACAAAAACATCATGAAAAGTTCACTTAAAGTTTTTAAATATTCTAGCTCCTTTTCGGAAGATATAACAGAAAGAGACAGCTGAAATTCTGGAGGAACATCTTGTTCAGTACTGAAAATAAATTTAAACATTATGAATTATCTTGTTTTAAGAGTATGTTTTAACTCAAATACAATGATGTATCACTAAACCCTATTTACTTACATTTTGGAAAAAATAATTACATCATCAGGAAAATTAGGTACAAAATTAAAATATTTATTACTACTTACACCGCAAGTTTTGCTTCCCGAATTTTTTCAAAATGGTTTGTGATAACAGTAACAATATCACAAGCAATTAGTTTGGCATGGTCAACTCTTAAAAATTTGTCATGAAGGTTTTTTATGGCACCCCACAGATCTTCCCTAAAACATAAATTTAGAGTCTTACATTTACAATATTTGAAGCAAGACTCTCTATTTATTAGTGTGTGAGGTTGACACATTTGGTCAATCTAGTTAATTAGAATGTTAAAAAAGAGCCTTTGATTAAAAATAATGTTTAAGTAGTTACTATAAAATCTTACTTGATGTTAATTCCTAAATAAGTTATATCGAATGTATAATCTTTCAAAAAGATTGTTATGTAATCCCTTATCACAAAGTCTAGTAACTGCTGTAGTAAACTGTCAACTGTTCTTCCAAATACCTGAGGAAGACTGGTTTCAGAACTTTTCAAAGACTGATGTGTGTCATAGTCTTTCTAAAATAAAGTTAAATTCAAAATTGTTTGTATCCCTTGAAAGTGGTAGCTACTTAAGTATAAAAAGAGACATAATATTACTAAAAAGAGACTAAATACACTTAATATTTTAAGTTTAAATCTATTGAAATAAATAAAAAACAAACTACTTTAGCTGGTCCCATAAGTCCTGTATTCGAAATCTTTATAAAGTGGATAAGAGATTATTAGAAGCTATTTCATTTGCTGGTCAATCAGGTAGCGTCGAGGGATGTTTCACTGTGGCAGAAGGTGTACAAATTCTTAAGGCAGGACTTAGCAGGACCAAAAAAAGGGCTGGCAGTACAGGCAGGACCGTAAACAGGATCTGGCAGGACAGTGAAGAGGATCCGACAGGACCGTGGCAGGACCTGGCAAGACCGTGGCAGGACCGAAGCAGAACAGGCAGTACCTTTCAGGACCAATCAAATTTCTCCAAAATCTTTAGTAGTGGTAAATAGCGGGAAACAAAAAATATTTTTGGTGTTTGGTTTTAGTTATTATTACAAAGTGACCATGACAGGACCTTAGCAGGACCATAGCAGGACAGGCAGGACAATGGCAAAAATGACTAATTTGGCAGTAGGCGTACAAATTTTGATCAGGGAAACACCCCTCGGGTAGCATTTATTTTGGTCAGTCAGTATTTTGGAGGTTTTTTATTTATCAATTAACATTAAGAATTATTATAATGGGATAGTAAATTAAGACTTTTAAAATTCACAAAATGGCAGAAAACTATATAGGGATGCTTGAAATTTAGTAACACAATTGTTGATTGTGGAAAGCATTTATCAAGAATTCCCTTTACTTAACTGTGTATAGGTACTTACACAATTTCAAGGTCAATAGTGGCCTTGCACCTATAATAGAGCAAAAGCATATTGTGTTGGTACATTGTGTCTTTTCTATCCTTTTTATGTTGAAGCCAATACTGTGAGGTTTATATTATTAGTAACCTGAATGTTACCTATTTACGAAATAATAAAAAATACAAGTTGTAGTACTTACAATTAATTTGTTTCGAAAACTTTCAGACTGCTTCAAAGTGTGGTCAGCCCCCACAATAGTTTTGTGGGGTAATGATAGCATAATGTTGGTCCATAGGGCGGAGGTTAGTCCAAATAAAGCAACGACTAAAAGTAGAGTTAGAAACAATGCAAGAATAAAACAAGAGGGACAAATAACAACACATACTGCCAGTAAGCCGATTATAATGCTTGTTATTGCATATTTTCTACCGTTCATCCTAAAATAAACAAGGCTTATTAGGTAAAGTATATAACAATTATAATTATTAGACAAATAACATAATAAAAATAAATACTTACATATCACTTCGCAATCATAATTTATCTTTAGGTAGATAACATAATTTATTTCAACATTTCTCTGAAATTTTCAGTTTCTCAAAAATTGTTTATGTAAATAGAGATGTCAAACTATCGAATGGTCGAAGGAGGTTAACGATAATATTGATAGTTGTATAAATTTATGCTATCATTGTATTTGACTATCGATAACGTCTTCTAAAGAAATTTTTATTTTTTTATTACGTTTTAATCGATTAGACGCTCTATTAATAGTATCGATAAGTTAGTCAAGTCACTATTTATATATCGAGAGCCACCGCTATCGATACTTTGACTACTCTATAAGTAACGTCAATACCACAGAGGAATGATGGGTCGTCGCTTGAGTTTTGCGCCCAAGCCCAACCAAGTTCACATTAGTCACAAACAGCGTAAATATGACAACATAAATAACTTGACTTGACAGTTTTGACTTTTGACTTTTCTAAAGAGAAAAAAATAAGAGAAAAGAAAGAAAAGTTTAGTTTAAAATTTATTTACAGCTAATTTAAAGCGTTTTTTCACAAATACACTTGCAACAAATGGCTTCAGCCATGGACGTAGATATGGATGAAGTTGAAATGCCGACGTCAAGCAGTTCCAAAGGAGAAAAGAAAAGATTTGAAGTAAAAAAGGTAAAATTTAACCTTTAAACAGCAACTCATGTTCTAAATTAATCATTTCTTTGTTTTAGTGGAATGCTGTAGCACTGTGGGCTTGGGGTAAGTTTGTTTTTCCTTACTTTTTTGAACCTGAACCCCAGACTAATTTGTAAAATTGTATATCTAAAGCTCTCTTTTGTTTTGTAAATTTTAGATATTGTTGTCGATAATTGTGCCATTTGCAGAAATCACATAATGGATTTGTGTATTGAATGTCAAGCAAACCAAGCTTCTGCAACGAGCGAAGAGTGCACAGTAGCATGGGGCGTATGTAATGTAAGTTAAAACTTCCCCGTTTTCTTTTATTTATACATAAATTACATGCGTTTACAGAAACAGTAATGGAGTTAATAAAACATCATTTAGAAAATGATCTTAAAACCCCATGACTAAATCAGGTGATAGTAATCTGACTGATCTTAGTTCACAGTTTTCCTAAACCCTAATGTGTACGGCCCTCCAGTTACTTAGAAGATATTATAAGTATACGGTGGTAATGATTGTAATACAAGCATACTATGCTATGCCAAGTTTAAAGTGTTTGTGTCTGTAATAACCTTCCTCTTTCAATAGAAGGACAATTGTAATGCGGGTTAACGATTATCTTTTGTTGGTTCATACTTGAAACTTTCTTACATAGAAGGAAATAAACTTTTTGATGTAATTTTTATTTTAGCATGCCTTCCACTTCCACTGCATTTCGAGATGGTTAAAAACTAGACAAGTGTGCCCACTAGACAATAGAGAATGGGAATTCCAAAAGTAAGTATAACAGTTTACTTAAAATGTGTCATGTAAAAATAATTTGATCACCTACATAATGTTTCAAAATACTTAACTAGTGAATTCATGCCTGGTAGCTTTTTATTTAAAATTAGGTATGTTCTACTATAGCAATTTTGTTGACATTGACATCTATGAATTTTTTTTACTTTGTCGCTGTCTTATACTTTCGAGACATTCTTTGTAGTAGTAGAAGAGTTACTTAAGTATTCAGATCACCATTTATTTATTAATTATTTTATAAAACTAACATCTATACCTAGTTGCTAATTTAATGTTATCTTGACTCTGCCACGTCTTGTTTAACCAGAAGTTAACTTGTTAATGTATTTTATAACCCCTATATTTTTTTTTAACATATTATTGTGATAGGATGGTTATTGGTTATACATTGCGAGCTGCCAAATTTGAATGCCTATATTTGTAGTTTTATACTTAAAATATTTTTTTCAGATATGGTCATTAATGTGGGATCAACTTCAGGATCTACTATAACAGTTTTTTTACATAACTTTCAGTTATAATATTTATTACAGTACCTTTGGTCTTTTAAAAGTAATTAATAAAACACATTTTCTTCTTTTTGGTAATATATTTTTGATTTATACCTAAACCCATTTACACCCAAATATTTGAGAGAATTTCTGTTGCATATATAATAATTAACTTTTATGTTTTAATGTGATAAAAACTTTAAAAAAATTACTTACCTTTGACATTTTGAAAATAATAAAATTTTTGGAAATTTTTACATTGAATTTAAGTGAATGCTATTTTTTAAAAGATGCAATTATGAATTCAGAAAAAGAATTCTTTGAAACTAACCAAAAATAGGTAAGTAACCCCCTTAAAGTTTTTTGTTATCACAATTACAAAAATAAAAAACATACGAGTTATTATTGCTAATGCTAATGAGAAATAAAGTGTGCTAAATACCTACTATAAATTTAAAATAGTCAAAAAATTCCTCTCAAATTCACAAGGAATAAATTAAAGTACTTAATACTGCTTTTAGTTGGTATTAGATAAAAATAGGATTGTAGTTTCTAAATAGGAAACAATATTGGGTCATCTCTTCACCTATACTTATATATTTTCCTATAATAGTCTGTTACTTTTATTGGTTTTTATTTATGTTTAAACGGGCCTTCTCCATAAAATTTTGCGACTCTAATTTCTAAATACGACCATCGAGATTAAACTGTATATTTACGTACTTAAGGCCTCTACAGCCACCTGACAGAATATGCAGCATGACGCTGGCTTAGGCGTCATAGTATCATAAATGTTTAATTTAACGCCCAAGTTCCACTTCGGAATATTTTCCTCAAACCGATTAATATAGAAAATATGAATGGTTGTCATTTTTAAGCTAATACTCTACAGAAGTGTTATTTTATTATTTCAATTCTTATTTTATACCGCAGTTTCTACTTAACAATTAAAGTTTATTCGTCATGTCCTCCGTTTCTAACAGCGAATCTTAGGAAGATTTTTGCAGCTTCGGTTCAGAATATGTCCGGAAAATATTCTGCTAAAAATGTAAAGTGCAGTATGTGGAGAAATATCAAATTGGAAATAATAGGGTTTAAACTGATTTCTTTACTTCACCCTTAATTAATTTTTTTCCACTCCCACATGGAAATTTGCTGTTTCCTTTACACAGTGGAGTGGCGAGTAAAGTAGGCTATTCCAGATAACTGTGCGGCAAAATTTCATATCCATCCTAATTAGGTTATAAAACTGACCAATCACAGTATATCATTTTTACTGAGGCTCCGCCTTCTTTTTCAAGACCCTAATTTATATAATTTAAATGTATATGGTACAATATGTTATTAATTTGTTCAATATAACAAAATCTATACGCATTTATAATAGATTTATCAATAATGCAACCTGCTGAATGTGCAGAGAAAATTAATTTCATGTAGCATCATTATTCAGTTGGTTTTACCATAATTAACTAAACGCTTTGATAGTCGAGACGGTAGAGCGTTTTACTATAGATCCAATGGTCGTGAGTTCGAGCCTGGCAACCTGCACACTTTTTTTTTACATTTTTTAGCATAAGGTTTGTAATTTTGGTCGTAGAAAAAATATACTGTTTATCTCGAGTGGATTGTCTATATCGCACTCGAAAGTTTGAGCACTCCGCCTACGGCGTCGTGCTCAATTTACTTTCTCGTGTGGTATAGACATCATATCCACTCTACCATTCTTGTTGTACAAACTACTATTTCATGGTCTCTAAATGTATTTTAAAAAATACCTGAATATTAATGCTGAAGTACAATTTATATTCCAAACAATCAATAAAATTAGTATTTGTAGCTTAATGACGCCATATTTTCAGGCGTTTTGTATTTGTGAATGCGTAAACAAACACATATACATATCACACTTAAAAGTTTCTAATTTCGATAGAAAAATTTTGACATCAAATTTTAAAATTTGTCTTCTGGAAGAAAAAAGAAATGTTACATTTGGTGTCAAGGCGACTAAACCAGATTATTGCCTTATTCTATGTCAGGTGGCTATATTATCCCTTATTGTAGTTTTTTTAAGGCATTAGATTCCCAAATCCGGAAAAGTAATAGACTATTATATTCTTTATGGAAAACTTTTTTTTACTGATTTTTCAGAAAATGTTAAATAAAAGTTGTTGCAGTTTCCACTGGACATTTTTTTCTTAAACTGCCCAGGGTCCATAAAAAATACATAAATTTACATTACAAACAGATAACAACTGACAAATTTTCTTTAACTGAGAATCGAAAGCTCTAATTTTATTCTTATAGATATTTTATTGTGCCAAAAACAACAATTAATTATATATAATAAAATAAATTTATAAAAATTATATTATAATCAAATAATCATGGGTGACAAGTAACATACCAGTTGGCACAAGAAAAGGTACGATTTTGATTAGCAATTAATCGGTCTTCCAATCCGACCCTAAGAGAATGCATAGTTGTTGAGAAAATGTATACCTACTTAAAAATCGAAAAATAGTTAATTTTTTTTAATTAATTTTCTCTAAAACTACATGATAAGTCACTTAAAGAAAATTCGTTTTTCTTGTATTTTAGGGCCATTTGATTTTCAATTTTAAATCTTATAAATTTTAAAACTCTTTACTGCTCATTAGTGCCGTAGCAAGGCATGATTTAACTGAAGGTAAGCCAGGATTTTATAAGACTTATTATTAGCTTATAGATTCTTTATCCATCGAAGGGGTGTGCAAAAAATATCCTATTTTGCAAAAAAAATTAAATAAAAGCAATCTCTTTTTTAAGGTTCCGTCGAGCTAAACGGGTTGGCTCGCCGGCGAGGCGCCGCAATCCTTGGAGTGTCCACTTGGCACCAAAAAAAACATTTTTAGATTTTTTCTTAAAAACGAAAACTGGGAGGGGGGAGATGACGATGGAGTACTTATGGTTTTAATTTATTTAGCTAAAAACTAGTTTTTATATATAAAAAGAATATAATTTCGATGAGAATATCAGTATTCATCAAAATTTTTGATTTTTGATAAAATATCTCTAGCAATAGATATAGATACCAAATAATAAAATGAAATATAAAATGTTATTTTAAATCCCGTTGCCATCCGCATCCCTAGACAAGAACCTTTACTGTGCCTAACACCTTGCTACGGCAGTGGATATTTTGGATAAAGTATTCCAATAACAAAAATCAGTGAATAAAAGTTTCTTATATGTTTCATATTTACACTTTTCGACACCCTATATATAATTTATTTAAAAAATGATTTAGAATTAAATACAAATATATAATTAATGTTAAAAATATATTATATTTGAGGATTTTGAGGTATGTGCCGTTATATCCGCTTGGATTTTGCAAGCCTTGGCCTGCACATTATTTTTAAAAGATACCTATATTTGCAATAAAGGTATTGATTTTATTGAATGATGAATTTAGGTATTTTTTTTTCTGAAAGGATTATATTATATTGAGATAGAAAAACAAAATGTCCTTGAAATCAAAAAATGCAATTATTTTTTCTGTATTTCTTGAATTCAGAAGAATAAGTTATGTGTGGGCCCAATATATTTTGTATCACAGCACATTTATACAAAAGCGGAAGATTAGTAAGTAACGTTTATTGTCATAATGTGAAAATAAGCTTTCTCTATTAATATACATAGTACCCATAACAACGCAAACAAAAAAAATCTTTGAGAAAAAAGTAATGTTTTTTCACAAAAACAAAAATTGCTTCATTTTATTGTTAATGTAAAGTTGACATTCGTTTTGAGTGCTTTTATTAATGTTTTAAAGTAAAATCTCGGGTCAGTTACAACTTTATTGTATTAGGTATATTCAAGTATTTTTTGAATAAATATAACTGGTTAATTAAGTTAAATAGTAATGTAATTAAACATACTGTTTAGGACTTTGTTCTCTCAATGACAGAGCTTTACTTGAAATTACAGGTATAAGTACCAGTATTTTTTTCCCATTTATAAGCACTATTTAAGTTCCAGTATACCGAAGTCTCTGTAGAAGTATACTTATGTAAACATTAAGTGCAAATAAGTACGAGGGATATTTAAATTTTACTAATTTAAAGTAAAAAAAAAAACAAAAATTTGTAGTTATATTTCAAATAATTATTGCTTCAGAGGACTCCGCGTACAACTTTAAAACGAGATTTCTTTTCACGGGTTTAAGTTTTTAGAAACAAGTAATATTGGAAAGTCCTTCTGGCTTGTCATTATATGTATTATAATATACAGGGTGATTCCTAAGTTGATACTTCTTTTTTAGCTGCGTATAGAAGGCATTAAAATAAATAACATTTTCAAATACCTTTTTTCAAAAAACCCAAAAATAAAGTAGGTACTTACATTCATTTATTACATTACAAGTCAAATACGGTTCTGCCTCTTTTGTCCGTTGAATAACATTAAGAAAACTTCTGGATGTAAAGAAGAAACATCCGCACTTTTACGATACTCATAATAAATTAGCATCATAATTAGTTCATTGTTTTCAAATGTTACCATTTTTACCAATTTATTAAAATTAATTTGCTTCAGAAAACCACACCGCGCAGCGAATTGCCAAGATAAATAACTGACGACCGATCCGTACAATGCATGACTAACAGTACAAAAAACGGAGGAAAACAATATAAAGTAAAGGGTTACGTTTTGATTACCAGGCCCGCACTTAGATTTTTCTTCTGTAACTCGGCTAGTTTTTTGAAAAAAGGTATTTGAAAAAGTTGTTTATTTTATTGGCTTCTCTACACAGCTAAAAAAGAAGTATCAACTTAGGAATCACCCTGTATACTATTTAAATAATTTATTTTTGAGTTTCCGATATTCTGTAATTAATTCTAAACAACTTTTATTAAAATAATTTTTTAAAAACAATTACAGTGTTTTTTTTAATCGAAAATTCAATTTTTAGTTTATTTCTAAGCCGAATTATAATCCATATCAGTCGCTCACTGCTCTCTTTTTTTAACATCAGTGGGGAACCCTACTCTCGCTGACGCAATGCGCGTCGGCTAACCGCTGGCTTTCGTGAAGCAAACATCATAAAAACTGTAAATTCAGGTAACTACGGAATCCACTTAAAGGTTGAACTATATATTTTAAAAATACTTTTTCAATTTACTAAATGTGTATACAGGGTACTATAAATTCGTTTGCGTAGAGGATCTCGATAACGGTAAGAGATACGAAGATGGTTAAATTGAGGCAAAGTTGCGCATTTTGGGGCTTAATAATTTGGTGAAAGAAAATTGTAAATATTCCGAATACCTTCGGAAAAAAAACGAAATTTTTAGTTTTGGTTTTTAATTTTTTCCGGCTTTATTTTTTTCTTCGGAAAAGAACAAAAAACACTTTTTCATAGCCTTTCTTTATGTTCTACCATATGGCGTACATATTAGTTTTCAAATTGGACGTTTCGTTCTTTAGATACCAACCTCAATTCATTTTTTTTTTAAATACGAACCTGAAATTTTTAAAACAGTTTTAAGAACTTCTAAGCTTTGGAAATTTAATACAATTTAAAGGTTTTTAAAATTTTAATGTTTTGTCATCAAATAACACATCACTAGTATTTCAAATTATCCTTTCTTTACGATAACGGCTTGGCAACTATTTTTTGGATTACTTAAATATTAAAATTACATTACAGGAAGTTATGGTGTTTAGGCCGTTTATTTTTTCAGAAAGATTTACCGTCACAATACTCTAGGAAGTAAGTTTTTAAGGCATGAGAAGTTATTTTATTTTTTATTAGTATTTTATTAATATAACGTATATTATCTTAAATCCTATGGTTTTTGCCTTAGACCTAGACCGAAGTACTGTAAAACAAAAAAAAAATGCTCCCGAGTAAAGAAAAGGTAATTGGATATAGGATTGTTAGTCTAGTTATGTTATCGATGCGCTTACGTTTGTTTCAAAAACAATTTCAATTTTTTTTTACTATTTATACGATGTGATGATGCTTGTTTCAGGCGAATCAAAAACAAAGAGACAAAAAAATATTTGAGCCCTAGACTTTGTGTCTCTTTTCTTACAAAATATCAAATATCAGGCCTCTGAGTAAAAATAGACGGATTTTTCAAATCCGAAATCTCTTGTTTTTTTGTTTGCCTCTAAATGTTCAGGGCCGTAATGAAAAGAAAAAGATAATTTGAAAAATGTGTTATTAGATGAAAAAACGTTAAAATTTTAAACACTTGTACATTGTATTAAATTTTTAAAGCTTAAAACTGTAAATAAAATTCCAGGTCCGTAATTTGGAAACTAATAACGCCATCTTGTAGAACATGAAAAAAGGCTAATTTTTATTTTTCTCCCAAGTCAAGAATGAAAGCACAAAAAATTAAAAACCAAAAATGAAAATTTCGGGTTTTTTCAGATATCTCCGAATGTATTCGGAATAATTAGAATTTTTTTCACCAAATAATTAAGCCCTAAAATACGCAACTTTGCCTCAATTTAACCATCTTCGTATCTCTTACCGTTTTAGAGATCCCCTTGTAGGCACACGAATTTATAGCACCCCCTTAGGTACTTTTTTAAATAAAATTAAACAGGTACTACTTATACTTTTTACAATTTAAATAGGTTTAATTTTAATACCTACTTAAATAATTTTTTAGCAAAATTTAAATATACCTACGTCTGATCTTAAAAATTCAATTACAGTGTTTTTTCACGATACTTGTATACCTAGTTGTGAATTGAATATTATGTACTTGGGAACCAATTTCTATTATTAAGCTCTGTCTGTCAATGGACAGAGTTCACAAATACGCTTTTACCCCAAATTAGTCAGAATTTTCGAGCCCTTAAAACAAGATTTTTAGTTTAAATAAGAAATATTTAGGGTCAAATAAAAAAAAACATCTTATTTACAATCAAGAAGCTTTCTATTTTTTATTCTCACTGTATATTTATCATAACTATGATTTTTTACATTGGGAGAACATTTTTAAGAAGCTCAATTTACCGTTTTAACAACAAAAAATGCTTTTAAGAGCTTTTTTAAAATTAATAATTCAGGTATGTCTAGAGTTTCTTATATATATTAATAAGATATAAAGTCAGTATAGGAGAAGGTTTAGTTTTTTCTGATAAAATATATTTATAACAATACTGTAAGACTACTTTTGAAGTTTATTCTTAATTTTTTATGCTTGGTAATAATATATTTTGGAAGATACAAACCTTACTAAGAAAAGGCTATTTTATCACATTTTATAAAACTCATAGGTATGAGCAAGGCACTCTTTGATGTGGGAGTAGTGAGAGACGCACAATAGGCATTTTAAAAGTAAGTATAGTAAAAGATGCTGTACAGATGATGAAATACAGATACTAATTGAATGGAAATTTTTATAGGCATGGCCGAGAGAAGCGTTGATTGGCTACTTCACCATCAAAGAGGGCCTTAGGTATAGTGGTATCTCCGGATGAATTTTACTATTTTCTTAAAAATATGCCTAGTTTAAGTTTTTTAGTTAAATGCTTCGTTTATAAATTAAAAATATAGCTACTGTGTAAATTTAATAAGCACGCAACACATTACTATTTTTAATAATTAAATGTATTAAATATTAAATGGAATTTCTTACTTGAGGAGTACAATTTTACTTGGCACGACATGCCTTTTCCTAAAACAATTTCGTTAAATAATTGAAGAGCAACTGTGCAAAACGCATTAAATCCATTTTTTATAATTTTCAAGGTGAATATAAAAATGTAGTGCTTTTTAGTCAATCTATCATTAGAACAACCCAGTTTGATCAAAGCGCGATAAATCAATTAGAAATAGCCATATTAAAAACACTCAGCTAAGCAAAACGGATTAATTCCAATGCACGTTTTAGCTAAGTGCAATAAATCCAATTCGAATTTAAGCAAAGTAATATAAATCCAAAAAAAGAATATTCATTTCTGTTTAAAGCGTTTGCATTCTTTTATTTCAATAATGTTATATATATAATTAATAATTATTTCACTGAAGTTTTAAATTTTTTGGCCTTATAAAATAATGTAAACTTAAATTACTTCAAACAAAACGCAATAAATCCAAACAAGAAGTAAGCAAAAAGGAATAAATCCATACTAACCTAGCAAAATGGCATAAATCCATATTCTGGTTAAATAAAATGCAGTAAATCCACTAAAAAATATACCATATTGTCATGAATATCGAAAATTTAGATTAAAAAAGGAAATATTCCTTTTTAATAATATAAATCATTCTGCGCCACATGAAAATCTTAGTTTTTCTTCTAACTTACTTTGCTAGTTTTTTAAGTTTTATTTAAAACAACATATTTTGGATTTAATGCGTTTTGTACAGTTGCTTCTCAATTATGGAATAGATAAAATTTAATGTAGTTAACTTTCAAAAGCCCATATTTTCATCATTATTCAATCAATCTGATATCTTTTATGTTTATTGAGTACGCTGTCTATTGGACCATGAAGTACAATGTCCTTTTTATACAGGTTAATGGCTAAAACATGAAGCTGTGTAAAATATGCGGCTTTTAAAATTGATGTTTCTAAAATTCGAAGCTATGGAAATGAAATTTTATTATTTTATTGATTACAGCTTTACGTTAGGTACCTACTGCAGCCACTACAGTACCGTGCCGTTCGTGTCAATTAAAGAAAATTAAATTCCAAAAACCGTTATATTGCAAATTGCGCTACTATGCGCCCTTTAGAGATAAGAAAATACGAAAAAGTGTTTATTTCAGCTTTATATTAAGCAGCGCCTTTCGTGTCAATTAAAGAAAGAGAGAGAACGGGAGAGAGTACGATTTATAGCAGCATAATTGGCAATATAAATATTTTTGTAATGGGACCAGTACCTAACACAAAGCTGTGATCAACGCTTTCGTATTTTCCCATGCTCGAAAACGAGATTGGGGGAGAGGGGGGGGGGGGAGACTGGGTTCTTTAAAACCTAGGCCTGTCGTTTAGCCAATTCATCCGGGGACACTCTTTTTATACATAAAGGTAGGTACTTACAGTTAGTAGTTTTTGAACACTTGAGGAAATTAAAAAATAAATCTATTCACAACTTATTCACACAGGTTAAAATTTACCCTGAATTTTTTTTTAACCATGTACAGTATGACTTAAGTAAGTCGGTAATAAAACAATTATAAAACTATTAACATAAGTAGGTACTACAAATTTTTCCAATAAATATTTTATTTTACACTATTTATAATCTGATTGTAGTCACCTTTTTAAAGGATTTTAACGTTATTTATAGACTATACATCAAACACAATATCTTAAACATAGATTTATCTTCTGCAAAAATATAATATATTCAACATCAGCTATATATGGGAATTAAAAAGCCATACTCGTCGTGTCGTTCTACTGTAAATAATCCAAATATATTTTTAAATATGGATTTTGTTTATAAAAAAAAATTTTCAAGTATACTTTGTCAAAGGGCAATAGAGTTAAAAATAAATACGTTTTCAAAATTTCCAGCGATATTCAGAATATCAGTCTGTGATTTTTACTTCTGGAACTTAATTTTTAAACTTAGATAACCTTAAAACTATAAAACAAAGTTACTGATTTGATCGAAGGAGACGGCTTAATCAGCCTTAACTAGAACTCAGGAGCAGCCAAGCGGCCTACCTCTCATGTGTCGAATAAATCACCGACAACAATGAGACGATTTAGACGATTGACCATCTATAGGCGCAGACCCTTTGCGGGCCGCGGCCTCAGGATGGTCGCGCGTCTCTGATGAGTCTCAGTAGGACGAAACAACAAAAGGATTGAGATGTTAACGGAAGAAGACAGGGCATACCGTTGTTAGCAATGAGTCTAAGGACCCATAAACTGCCATTCCCCACTGACAAGGTGAGGGGACAGCGGGTAATAGACGAAGGGGTGCACAGCGTGACGCTCAGCACCATGGAGGTCTACCAATAAACAATTTTGTTTACCGATAGGTACGTCCATCGGGTTTTGAGGAAACCATGGCAAGCCTGTCATTTAATTTGATGTTAACATTCCTTGCCTCACTTAAAATGAAATGTGAGGTCATCCTTGTTTCTTATTCTGGGTGCTTATCAGTGATCTGGCTTGGCAATGTGACACGTTCGATGTCCAGTTAGCACAGTTACTGATAGTAGGTAGTATTCGAAAATAAATATTCTTTAAATAACCAACTTTAACTTTCAATGTAAACATAACATTATGGTTTGTCAATATTTTTAAGTTCATTATAGTAAATAAATTATTATACCTACTGTTGCTTAAAATTGGATGAATATTTTGAAATTTTCTTGTTGGGTTCAAACATAACCAAATTTAAAATATTTTTGATTCATTTATACAATCAGCATTGATTTTGATTGAGGTGCGTTTATTTAACTTAATTATTGTATGAAACTTTTAAGGTTTACCCTTATAGGTATATTATAAAAGTTTTTTCTTACCTTACTCTACTTTTTATATTCAGTTAACTGTAAAAATATTATTTGATCCCAGGTGCGAAAATAGCGAAACTTTTTTGCCTCTATAGCTACGAATTAATAGATGCCACTAGTGCGTAACATGTATCGATAAAGAACGAGATGGCAGTTTATCAGTGGTGTAGCAACCGCTGTATCAGCTGTATCAATGATACAGGGCCTGAGGGGCCCACCAAAGGAGGCTACCAAAAGGTGAAAAAATGTTTTTCTAGCCGAGGGGCCCACCACCTGGCTCTTTCTTGATACAGGGCCCATTCAATGCTAGCTACGCCACTGCAGTTTATATAATCAATACTTTAGACAAAACCAATTAATAATTGAGTTCTTCATTTCACGTACGAGTTGTATATAATATGTTTTTTACAACTCTAAAAAAAGTGAAATAAAATCATTTTTCAGGGCGAGAAGTTGGTTATTAGGGGATAAAAAGAAAATAACGAATGTCACAAATTAAAATATTGTAAAAACTACGTAGTATTTCGCTCATAAATCAAAAAAATTTACTTGCACAGTTTGTCTAAAATATAAACATTACTTTCTAAGGGAATGCCACATAGCTACTGGTTTTCTTAAGGCTGTAAGCATTTGGTTCCAATGACTTAAAGTTCTTCCACTAGCTTGTCCTCCTACTATTACATGTCCAATCGGCATTGCTTTCACGTTTTCCTCTGTAGACACTTCTGCCACAGTCAATCGCATTTGAATTGTCTACAAATATTTTTTTAATTAGTTTTTTTTTGGGTTTTCTTCAAATTTATATTTAAAAAAACGTAATTTAGTACGTACTGTATTCTTTAATAGAACTAAAACTGTATTTGCAAAAACATCCAGGTAAAATAATCTATCGGTAAGACGAGTTAATTACAAAAAAATCAAATGAACACAAAAGTGTCATATGGCATATAAAATAATGCCACGGTGAAAACACAACTGTGAGTTCATAGATCTAATTATTTTGATGGTCTAAGTTTTAAACTTCTAGTGAATGCGGATGTACAATTTTATTGGACATGATAAGCCTTTCCCCACTATCATCACCATATCATTAGTTAGGATTGGCTTTTATAAAATAAATAAGATTGGCGTTATGAAAAATACATTTTTTTATACAGGGAACATAAAAAATACGAACAAGTTATATTGCTTAAGAGTAAACATGCCTTGTTTATAATTTTCTACCCAAAGACCAAATCAATTTTTTTTAAATGCTAAGCCTAAGTATATATTTTTTGAGTTTCCCTGTATTTATCTTAAAATAAATCTAGATATCTTGTTTATGTTTGATTGTAGAATCTAAAACTGCCATTTAAGAAGCGTCTTGGCTTAAAACAAAGGAACAGTGGTGTACAGTTGTTGTTTTTTCAATGGAGCACCTTGTAAATATATTATATTTATGAAATGTCTGTGTTTTTAAAAAAAAATATATAGCTTGTCTATGTTAGCTCAAAACGTTTTTTAAATTTAAGGCTTTAAATTTTTAAAAAACTGCATTTTATTCTAGCTTAATACACGTCTAGAATGCCTTGGAAATTAAAATGTTCAATATGGCCCCCATTAACGCACTCCTATTACTATTTACATGGTTTTGTTTTCCAAGGCACCTTATAGACATGTCGAAACTTTATTTTCCAACACCTCCTAGACGTTATTTTAATGCATCGCCATTATGAAGGTTTTACTCGTCCAAAGCAGTAGAATTGATACAGCTTTTTAAAAATTTGATCGCTCATAATAATATCTTAAAACCGGTGTGAGCTACTGGGTATATTTAGACAAATTATATATTTTTGAAATTAGGACGGAAAGATCTTTCATAAAAATAAAAAAAATACATGGTGTTCTATTGAAAAAAACAACCACTTTACGCCACAATTCTTTTATTCTAAGCGAAGTTGCTATTTAATAATATTAATTTTATTTTCAATATATATAATATAATAAACTTATTTATCTTCCTTAATAAACTTCTTCTTTGATCCCACGAAGGTGTGCTTGTTAGGGGCAAATCTTAATATTTTAAATTATAAATATATGAGAATATTAAAATATTTTGTTTAAATATTTGTTAACATTATATAAAAGTTAAATTGTAAATAAAAAACATTTAAGTATATGTATATAAATATAAACGCAATTTTTTAAAGATATAGGTATAATAAAATTTTGAAAAATATATTATTCATAACAATATCAATTAAAACATTTCCAAAAATATTTTTAAATTATCCGTTTCCAATATCCATGCTTTTATTTCGACTTTATATTTTTTTAATGAAATATATATTTTAATTTTTGTTGGTAAATAATCGTTTAAATAAAAACAAATATTTGAAATTTTTTTGTCCTATGGACTGGGAATTTTGGATTCTGCTGTCAAACATATAAAGAAGTTGACTACCTATATGGGATTTAATAAAAATACAGGGAAACTTAAAAAGAAACCCCTGTTTAGTCCTGGTTGGATAACCCTGTACAAGATTTTATTAAAAAAATTTAAATATAAAAAGTACCCGATATACTAAGGTCTGATCGTACAATTACGACTTAAGCTTAGGTGAGCGTTGTACCAAGCTAAACCAAACTTCATTTTGATTTACATTCATTTACATTCTTGTCGGTAGTAAAAATAAAGATTGAATTTGGTTCAACGTTGAACTTAGCTTAAGGCGTAATTGTACAACCGGATCTAAACAATGCTTAAAAACAGGCCATTTATTTTAAAATAACTAATTTAGAATATAATTTTTTATAGGGCTTTGAATTTTTTTTGTATGTTACTTACATTGAGAGTATGAGCAGGTACACTAAACATCATTGCTTCATTAAAAATCGGACAACGTTCTCCTTTTTTTGTGGATGTTTTCTTTTTGTTAACCTTCTTGTTTTGTTGCATTAGGTATACCTGAAAATGTATAAAATTAATTTTCTATCAATTTTATTGTTTTAGGTTTGCTTTTTATAATATATAAATTTTGACCTTGTATTTAATGTCCATATTATATTAGGTATAAAAATCTCTTTTAGCCATAAAATTACCAACTTCCATTGTTGAAATTTTTTTGTAACGTACAAACTGACCTCGAAATGGAGGTTTTTCTCGTTTATTTCATACTCGAATTAGTGAGGCAGCGAAATTTTTGAACAAAGCTTTTTCCCAAAATTTTTGAAAAATATGCTCGAAAATTGGTTTTAATACCATTGATTTGAAATTGGGAGCAGCGACATTTTTGGACAAAACTTTTTTTCCAAAATTTTTGAAAAATGTAACAAGAGCCCCTTTGAAAAATATGGTCAAAAATTGGCATTAAAGCCATCGATTTTAAATTGCAATATGTTGTAGACTGATCTTTTAGCTATCTCTCTGAGCAAACCAGAACTAGCTACGCCATTCCATTATTTTTTACGGCGTATCTCCCGAGCTCTTTTGTATAACAACATATGCCTATGTGTAGTACTGTAATATACACTATTGGCAAACTCGAATCTAGGGTGCCGATATAAACGCATCAGACGGAGAATATTAGTAGCTTTTAACACATTAAACAGAGAATACGCTATTCGCATACGTCGACTGCTTCGACCGCGTGTTCTAAAGAATGGAAGGTGGAAGGTAAAGAATAGCGTGTTCTCTGTTTAACGTGTTAAAAGGTACGAATAATCTCCCTCTGATGCGTCTATATCGGCACCCTAGATTCGAGTTTGCCAATAGGGTATACAAATTATATAAAAATATGTCATTATTATTGTCTAATGGCTACCAACCTAATACAAAAAAATATAAGTGTAGGTCGCAAGAGAAATTTATACTGAAAAACATATAAGTTAGTTTACCTTCACAAATACTTCTGTAGAGGATCCTGGTTGAAACTTAAGATTTCTAGCTTTAACAACTACTACTGTCAGTCTTTCTGCTGTGGGTAGGTAGCTCAGTGAAAACATTATTTCTCCAAATTCCGTACCTTTCTAAAAATTTCCCCATAAAATTTTTAAATTATACATTACTTTTTGTTTTTTTTTTCATTTTTTCTTTGCTCTTTACTAATTTTTATGTTTTGCACTCAACCCAATCCAAACAATGTACAGTCGTATTCACTTATAAGGGTTCTAAATTTAAATTTTAAACAACTTGCGTTACAATATTTAAATGTTGTTGAAACTCCACTAGTAGTTCTTCTTTTTTAATGGTGAATAACAGAGAGACTCGATGTTAGATGTCTATGTTTAATAATATGTAGGTATATAATACTCAGACACAATTTTGTTAAATTTAGCCTTTAAAATATGTATATCCATTTTAAGTAACCACTATTTGTTCTTGTGTTGATTGAACACAGGGTTTTTTCTCAGGTCACTTATTTCGTCGCACAAAGTACACAGACTATATTTTTTAAAGTTTTCCATTCTATTTCTAGTATTTTAATTAGTATTAATTACTAATAGACAACAACAAATACCACGCGTCAGCAAGAGCCAATCGCAAGACTTGATCGTACGCGACTGAGGTTGTTTTTATTGGCAGCTAATGGAAGCGATTATGATAGCGAACCAACTACGAAAAATAAAAGAACTGAACCGACTCGTGTTTCTACATGTGTGTGGCCAGGGGTAGAGAGTAGTCAGTGAGAAAAGACGAAGTGGGGAGGTGTATGCGACCTAAAAATCCTATTGATATTGTACAAATAATAGATCAAATCTAAATCTAAAATACGGGGTAAGTATATCATTTTTTGCCAATGCTTACAACCAACTTTTTAGGATTCGATTCGAACAGTAGAAACCAGTAATATTTAAAATAATAACTTGTTGGATTTGCTGCTACATTTTAGAGGAAGCAGTGCATCCCTTACTTCCATATTTCGTCTCTAAAATAAATTAAATAGTACCTGTCCAGTATCTGTTAAAGTAACCCATGTCGTCACCGGTTGCCTTAAACTAACGTCAGTTAGTCGTAACTCGCCCTCACCAATTAGGGTGTGCGATAGTAGATCGGTGGCATACAGTTGAAAACATAATGCTCTCTGAAAGTAAAAGTTTAGTAATTTTTTAGGCTTATATTTATGTTCGGGGTCAAATTAAATCAAATCAAAACGTTTATTTTCCTAGAGACAATTGACAATTGTAGAGGAATAGTCAGGTTTAATTTAATACTAGATACTAACTAAAGTAACTATAAAACTTAATAATACAAACAAAACTTTATAATAACGCAATAATCACAACACAAAATAAAAAACAAATGCTAAGACAAACAATTAAAAAACTCATCTAAATCATAAACACATTTAGATAGTAAAAATGACTTTTAATGACTTTTTAAAACATGGTACATTATTACAGTCCTTAATTTTGTCAGGCAAAACATTAAAAACTTTTATGCCAAGGCATTTAGGAGAATTATAGGCTATTACTCCCCCAGCGTGCGGAACACGAAAACTATCTCTATACCTTGTATTAAAATTGTGCATATCCCTGCCTTGTACAAAGTCACCCTTATTACAAAACACAAACACTGCTAACTCAAATATGTAGACTAGGAAAAGGTAGGATTTTAAAATTTTTAAAAATCTCTCTGCAACTGTGCCAATTTGAGACACCTGCTATACATCTTAAAATCTTTTTTTGTTTTATAAAAATATTTTTAGATAGGGTCGTACCCCAGAACGTCAGACCATATCTCAAGTATGTTTCTATATGTATATGCATAATATAACATTATTAACTGTTCTCTACCTAATATGGATCTTAAATTTATAAATAGATAAAATGATGAACTCAGTTTAGATACAATATGTTCACAATGTACCCTCCAGTTCAGGCACTCGTCCAGATAAAGACCAAGAAACTTGGTACTCTGAACACGGCATAAGGGTTTATTGTCTATACTTAAGTTAATGTTATCAACCGTTCTCAACCGGGGTCAATTTTTCATTCATATCGGCAACAACCATGCCACGTTGATATACTATTCTCATTCGATTATTTTAAGGTTAATCATGATAAATACTTTCTACGGATGGCCGCTTGAAAATACTGTGCGACGATGTAATTTTTTATAAGAGCCTATTAAAATTAGCAATGACATATTGGTTAACATTAATTTTTTGAAGTGTAAATATATTATGCCGCTTTAATATTAAGCATACTCATCAGCAAAATTTAACTTTACTCTGCCGTGCCCGTACAAAAGTATAGCCATATTTAAATTGAATTTTAAGCCATGTAATTCCATTCACGTATACAATCGCGGTCGCCCTTAACCCTTCTAATAAAAAAGGGTAAAATGTAATTAATAAAGTTAACATAATGCCCTTTTGGGCTCAATATAATTTTTAAAAAATACTGGCTATTGAAGTAGGTATTAATGGGATTAAATTTTAATAACGAGGTTTTTATTTCAGGTACAGATATCTTACAGCTTCTTAATAAATATTTTAATTCACTTATTCAAATCAAATCTTTTGAACTTACTTAAATATGCGCCGGAGTTCTATTCCAAGCCAAAACTTTAAAAAAGCGATAATGTAAATAGATAGAATAAGGCGTTGTGTTTTATACCAATAAAAAGCTTGACTACTCGAGTAATTATCCTGTATCCATCACATGCTAGTTGTAGAGTTAATAAGTATGTAAATTGCCATTTTTCGACCAATTTTAACCTTCGAAGTCACCATTTAAATTTTAAACAAAAACCCCTTTTTATTCTATATTTAAATTGTATAGAAGATTCTCTTTTTAATGACATATTACACTTTAACATTTGTTTTAATAATGGCCTCATAGATTAATTTTTCCTTTGTTTTTTTTTAAATGTCCATAGTTTTGGTAAGAAGAGGTAAAAGTAGTAAGGAGTAGGCCATGGAAATGTTAAAAGGGTTTATTTAAACCTACTTAATAGTATAAAACTGATTTGCTTGAGAAAAATGTATCCAGTTGCGGACTGGAGCGGGTAGCCAGGTGGCCATCGCCACCGGAGCTAGACGGCCATTGGGGGCCAATTGGTCCAAACATTTAAACAACAATTTTTTTTTTAATAGTAGTGGTTCGATATATAGCAGCCTATATATCGCTTATAAATGTATTTTAACACTGTCTTGTACCCAGGTATCTCATGAACGTTTATTTTGTTCGCTGAAACTAATAAAAACTAGATTAAGATCAACCCGTGGAGAAGAGCTGTTAAAATCGTTTATTTGGTTTAAGGTGGAAAGAGATTTAGATTTTGATTACAATAAAATAATTGATGATGTTGCATCAGAATCGAAACATCTATCACCCTTATTAAGATTTTAATATTGTTCATTGAGTTACGTTCTTTTTTGTTGGGTATTGTTTTGTCTTTTCTATTTATTTAAATTTGAAATATTTTTCAATTTTATAATTTTAAATGTTTTTCATAAATAAAGACATATTTTTTCATGTTGTTCATTACTGCCTTTTACCGTAGATACTCTATTACTATCTGTTTATTATATTAACTTATTTTGAACTTTGTTTATGATACCTAGATTTCAAATAAGCTTTAAAATTATTTCTGTATACGTTAATATTTATTCGCTATAAAATTCGCTAGTTGATGAGATGGCCATCATAGCAAAAATAATGAGGGTTGGGGCCAAATGATCCCAGTCCGCCCCTGAATTTATCTCTTAGGTCTATTCGAAAAAGCTGTCCATTTTCTCCAAGAGACCTGATTTAAGTATAAATAATAAATCCCACAAAGTCCCGGTCTCAAAAATTTTTGAGACCGGGACTTTGTGGGATTTATTATTTATTCTTAGGACTATTTTATTTACAACGTGTTTTCTAAACATGCAAAGCGAGGGTTTCGTTTAAAATTTAATAGTTCACTTCACTTCCGGTTAAACCGGAAATGGATTTGAAGGAATTGGCCGAAAAATGGTAAATTACACACCTATTGACTGAAAATTTTTAAATCTTTCAAGAAGTAGTCCATACCCACAGTGGTTAATAATTATATGATAGGAATAAAAGTCGGTCTAAACCACAATATCTTTAATGAGAAAATATTTTTAAGGGTAATTTACATAGATAAAAGAAGAGAACATGTTTCGACCTTAGAAAAGGTCATCATCAGCTCTAACTAAAAAAGTTTCGTAGACAAGCTAGTACATTAGTGGAAAAATGGTGATGTAGAAGTTAAAGTATAAAATTTAAACAGGGATAGAGGTTTCTATAGCATAATATCATCAGACCTAGTCTAAAAAATATGGGGGTAGACAGAATGAGTGGTAAAAAATATTGGAAACCCTTTGTTCACCCTTGGTTGGGCAAGAAGATACACTCTTTCACAAAAAAAATTTTTTTATTAAAAAGTCGAAATCTTAAACCCTAAAGGTCATGATTCAAGACTTATAGATATGTGGTAATTTTTATTCTATTTTAAAAAATATTTTATAAAGAGAACTTTTTTAAAATAGAATAAAAATTACCACATATCTATAAGTCTTGAATCATGACCTTTAAGGTTTAAGATTTCGACTTTTTAATAAAAAAAAAATTTTGTGAAAGAGTCTCTCTTGCCCAACCAAGGGTGAACAAAGGGTTTTCAATATTTTCTACCACTCATTCTGTCTACCCTCATATTTGTCAGACTAGGTCTGATGATATTATGCTATAGAAACCTCTACCCCTGTTTAAATTTTATACTTTAACCTCTATACATCACCATTTTTGCACTAATGTACTAGCTTGTCTACGAAACTTTTCTAGTTAGAGCTGATGATGACCTTTTCTAAGGTCGAAACATGTTCTCTTCTTTTATCCATGTAAATTACCCTTAAAAATATTTTCTCATTAAAGATATCGTGGTTTGGACAGACTTTTATTCCTATCATTTTAAATCTTTAATTTTAAAATTACGAAAAAAAATAGGGGAGTAGCACTTTCTTGTGTCACCCGGTATGTATATTATATTTAAATTTAAAAGCTTTTTTTGAAATGATATAATCGCAAAATGTTATTTACATACCTGCATTTGTTCACGAGGATTTAACGAAAATAAAAATCTTTCCTTGTAACTTGGACTACTAGTACTACGATACACCCTGGTTTGAATAGTCGCTTCCTTATCTGGTAGCAAGGACACCCTAACATACGTATCCAAATACCCATCTACTTTTGCTACTCCAGTCAAGTCTTTTGCTTCAAGGACGTTTACAATAAAGTCCCAACTTTCGCTAAAAAAATTTAAATTTTAAGTTCTTGTGTTTATTTAACGGTTACAAGAAGCACCATACAAATACTAGTAATATAAAAATAAAGCCTGTTTGAAAATTTTACTGATCAAAATTATAACATAGTTTTCCTACGACCACCTATGAAAATGAGAAAAAAAAAACTTGGCTCGAAAGCGCCGAATACCACACGCGTGTTGGAAAAACATATTTCAACACTAATGTTGAAATACAAGGCAAAATATTTAATTTAATCATATGGTGCCAATTTGACAAATCACCCCTATTTATTAAAAATAACAAATTTTAGAAAGCATTGTAAAGTATTTAACTTATTTATCATATATTTGTCGAGTGATTCAGAATTAGAGTGTGAAAATACGCCATCTAAAATTATAAAAAATATTAATAATATACTGGAAAATCTATTACCAGAAAAAACAAATCATGCTAAAGAGAGTGTCATGTATTAAACAACAAATCTTTATCGGCAGTAGAGAATAGAGCTCTCGCCTACAGATCGCAAGGTCGCAGGTTCAAATCCCATCAGGTGTATTTGACTTTTTTTATAAAAATAATAAATAATTTATAGAAATAAATTTATGTTTAATGCATCTTTCCTTGAATAAATTTAAAATTTTTCATTCTGGTTAATCTAGAAGTCAATACAGGATTAATTGTTCCTATGATAATGATGATTAATATGATAATATATAAAATATGAGAAAATGAAAAAGTTATAGGTACTACCAATAAAGGAAAAGCCTATTGACAAACTATGAAACCAGATATTAAGTGAAACATAATCCTAAGTATGCTAATTTCAACACTAGTATTGATAAATTTTTTTTCAACACTAGTGTGGAAATATTTTTTTCACAAATCAAAGGCTTTTTTAATTCTTTGTGGCCGTAGGAAAAATAGTGTACTTTACTCGTGTGAAAGTGATTATTCTAAAACTCGAAGAATGTCCGCACTCGGCTGACGTCTCGTGCTAAATATCTCCTCGTTTAAAAAAAATCACTTTCATCACTTGTTATGTAATATACGTACTATTATAGCGCGCGGCTAAATTACTACCAATTTACTTTTAGTTATCGATTGGCGCAGTTATATAATATTTATTTATTTTATAGTATATTAATTGTACGTAGGTATTTGACAAAAAAAAATATTTGCAGTCGCTTTATTACAAACCTGTCATATTCTAGGCCGATACACAAATACCCTGTAATATTAAAACTCTCGAGATCCCCTAATGCCACTGAAGTATCTGAGCACACACTGTCGCATGAAAGAGCTCTTTTCAGAGCGACCGAAATCACTTCCGATTCTTCGAAATTAGATGAACTGTCGGCGGCTTTATCTGAAATTAAAAAGGGGACGTGAATAATGAAAAACCTGTGACATCATATAGTCCATTCGCTAAAAATCAAGCTCTAATAACTACAAAAATACCAAATATACATCTGACAGGTTTTGACAGCGATTTTGCATAAAATATATACAATATATAAATATGTCTCAAAATATAACGTTAAAGCGTCTAACAGCGGGTTGCATAAAGAAATATAGTTCTCGGTTAAATGGTGTCTTTTTAATAGGCGGTTAAGCTAACCGAGAACGATTTTTCTTAAAGCAACCCGCTGTAAAAGGATTCAATTTGGTTAGCAACTTTGATGGTGAGGAGTTATCTGTCAGAATATTAAATGTATATAAAAAAAATTAATCGTTTTTCTTTAAAAATTAAAACGGTAGAAAAAGAAGAAAGTACCTTTGGAATCAAATAGGCATTATTTGATGATAGATACAGTTATCAAAGTTTCATTGAAAAACATTCAAAAATTAAAAGTAAGAGTTTTAGATCCCACTGAAAAAAAATTGAGTTTTTATTGATGGTTGGATATGGTAACTACAGGATTCCCAGACTTCAACCCTGTGGACTTTTCTGAATTGGGTGATTTAATAAAATAATACAATTACAGAAAAGGTTTTGTTCTTCATTGGCGTGCCACTTTTAACTAAATAGATATGACAAGGTTCAAAATAATACATTCAGTAGTTTTTAAAAAGTTTGCAATAATTTAGTATTTTGTACCTAAGTTCGCCAGACTTGATAAAAACCGTATTTATTTATTGTCCCGTGCGTGTTGCATACGCTTGCGCTAATTTTAGAAACTTTAAAAATACGTATTTGAAATGCATTTTCTTTGTGACTTTTGCTTAAAAAAATCTCAATGAGTTTTGACCAATGGCTCCCATCCCCATCATTAAAGGAACAAGCCGTATATTTTATATTTGCTAACTGCATAATCGAATTTTCAAGTAGGCAACTGTCGCCCTCTTCTTAACCTTCTTTCAAACGTGCATTTATTTTAATATTAATAAATTCCTAATTGTATTATTTAAAAAAAAAATAGTGTGCGTCATACTCAGTAATATTATAACCGCATTTAGTAAAATTAAATAATGGTATGTCATAGTGGGATAAATAGTTCTAACACACCAACCAATGGATGAAGTAGCCAATACTTGATGGAAATTCATTATTATAAAATTAATAAGTAACAATACTGTTATAATTTCCACTATATATTTTTATTAATTAATTAAATGTTTAAAAACTTATAGTGAAAATTATAACCGTTGTGTTACTTATTAAGTTTAATTTAAAAATTTATAACATTTACTGTGTAGGTCTGTATACGTTTAATTGATACATTCTTTTAACGACTTACTAAAAATGAAGACTGTCAAAATATCGAACTTAGCCTAGTAACGATTTTCTAGGTCCCCTTGCCAAGATTTTCTTGGCTGAGCTCAGTAAGTGACAAGCTGAAAAATGAATGCAGGTGTAACGTGTGACCTAAAATGTTGATGGCCAATATATCTCATCCAATTTAATAAATAGATTTAATTAGGGTTAATCTAAATTATTATTAATAAATTAACTCCATTCAACTACGCATCTAATAATAAATTACACATAGTAGTGAAGCAGCAAAGGAATATTAAATATTTAAATTAATGTCCTTTAGAAAAGTATATTGGGATTAAGGAATATACAAATCTTTATTATTAAATAAAGTTTTAGCCAAACCTTCACTCTCAGATACTCAGACCAGTCTATTATTGTAACACTGTAAAAAAATGTCTGCATTAAAATAACTCTACAGTTATTCGTACAAAACTACACATTTATGTATTCGTAAAAATAAAATTAATTTCTTAAAAGTTATTTTATTGCACATACCTAGATCTCATTTAATGTATATAGGTGTCATGAAAGTTACAATGTTTAATTCAATCATTGTGTTCAAGAGTTAAAAATGTTTGTTACGCATTATTATTACAAATGAATTTCTTTTGACGGTTATTTATTTTCTTTTCTTAACTTATAATTACACACTAATACACTTCTACCCGTCCCGAGCCTCGATTATTTATAAATTTTAAGCAGCTGTGTATTAATGACTGCAACTATAGGTAAGCTTTCTGTGTTAATTCTATTCTAAAAAACGCTCATTTTCCCAAACGTGTAAATAGAAAGTATTAGATTTATAATATTTTCTAAAATCAAACAATTTCGATCTCAGCCAACAAGGAAAAAAATATTTTATTCTGTTTACCTTTTGGCTCACTACATTGTTGCTGCTGGTGAATAACAAAGAGTTTCAGCGGTGCACTTTGTGTCCTAGATACGTGCCTCGATGGGGATGGTGGTGGAGGATCTAGATTGATTGGAAATGAGGATTGCGATGCAAGTGTGGCAACGTTTACCGAGCTTACTGGTCTCGGTATGGGTGATATTGAGGTTGATTCTATCGAAGCACCATCACTAAAAGCAATTTTACTAAACATGTTTCGGTCAAGTGAAATATAGAAACAGAATCTATTAGAAGTACATTGTTCATTGTTGTTGAGCTTAAAATGAGAAAGCTGAGACATGTAAATTTACAAGGCATAAATTAAAGAAGCTGGTGATGATTTTTTTATGATACCTACATATAAGATCCATAAAGTTGATCATAAACATAACAACGTTTAACTTATTATTGCTGCAAGTGCAGCAAATATTGTAAGGTTAAAATATTAGGCATGCAAGTATTAGGCCGTACGCTATAGCTATTCTGAATTCGAAAGTCAGTTTATATAATGTTCGTTCGTACAGAAGATAAAACAAATTTAACTTGACTAATATTTGAAATAGTTAAAGAATAAATGATGATAATAATCCATTCTTGGTAGCTGGTTATTGCCAAATGCTAATAATAGTATTTTCTAATAAAAAAGCATTCGCTGTTTTATTGACCGAAACCCGTAGCCTTTTTTACTGTTTACATTACATTTTAAATTGCATTCACTTCACCCAATGATTAAAATTAAAAATGGTTCAAAAAAGCTACTGTTTATAGTGCTGAACGATCATCATGACATTGAACTACTTACTTAGCCAATAATTTACTTTTTGAAACACTGATCTCTCTATCGTCTTTTTCTTTGATGTCATCAGCATCTATTTTAACAATTGATGGAGGAAGAGAGCCTGGAACTGGTGCTGGCCTCAGCGGCTGGGGTGGAATAATATCTTGTTCATCAACATTATTTTGCCAATTTGTTAGACTTGTAGTTGCCACTGATGTTTTAAAATCTCTATCTATTGAGTCGAAGCGTTTAAAACTACCACTGCTCCAGTCAAGTTGCGCGTCAGAATCTGAATGTACCTTCGAAAAGTAAAAATAAACAGTATACAGCTAAGGTGTTTCAGTCAAAAATTATTTGTAAATACAGCGCTTTAACTCCTAACTTATAAACAAACTTTTGATCAAATTATATTTACCAGGTCCAAAATTACTGTCAGTGACTCATCGCTTTCATATCGAGACCAGAGCGTTGTACATACACTGAAATTATTTCCTCTAACTTCGTGCAACCACTCGCACTCTAAATGAAAACCATGAAACAATGACAGTATTTTGAACATAAATTACTATTATTAAACTATTAAAATCGTATAAATGGCTAGTTTATGCTACTTCGTTTTAATATTTAATTCAAATTGTAAAGAGAATGTTACCCGAATTCCCTCATTTTGTTACCTACAAATTACTTTATTAAAAAGAAAGGAATTACTACACTCTATTTTTATAGAGTATAGAGGAGTCTCAGGTAATTAATTAAAGCGACCTACTTAAAGTAGATATCTATTTAAATAAAGAAGTGGCGACAATCAATAGGCTCACCTTATCCTTTATAAATGTCAGTGAACCTAAATAAAATACCAACCGAAAAAAATTTACATTTACACTGTTGTGTGTTCATTCAGAGGACATTTTAATTAATTTAAAGAGGTAGACCGACCGATATGGCAGTCGCTGTCACCAAATTGATGGTACAATTAATATCAAGTCTTATTATGTTCAGTTTTTGAAATTCTATGGCCTAGATAAAACAAATAAAAATAAAAGAAAAATCAGAAAAAAAGATAAATGCTTGTAACTCGACTTGTATACAAATATATTTGAAAATGGTTACTATGATGTCATTGCCATCGTAACCTTTGAAATATGGAAATAGTATTTAAACGCCTTTTTTTAGCCTTCCTATTTAATGATTCCATCCAAAATTGTTGTATTCATCTGATTGGAGGCATAAAGGGAAGAGAGATGTGTGCCTGCTACGCTTCGTAAGATTAAATGGCTAAGAATGGATGAATGCACTCACTTATTTCATTTCATAAAATTCTACTTAACCACCTCCCACAATACTTACATCAAAATATTAAATTTTGCAATGAGGCGCATAATCTGGATATTCGACACAAATTCACCATAACTACAGTCCCAAGGTTTAGGCAATTTAGAAAATTATAGGCAACTTTTTCTAATTCTTTTAAAAGATTGTATGTTTGCACATCAAGCTGATTATTATGTTTGACAATTATTATTCATTGTAATCTGAATCATGTAAAATTATATATTCAGTATTGACCTGAAGACGACTGGAGATACTTATCAGTTGAAACATTGTGATGTAAAATTATTTTTATTTTTTCAATGTTATTTTTTACATATTTTTGTTGGTATATTTATTTTTACACTACAGAGAAAAAAATCATCTTAACCTGAACTGTAACTGTAACTTCCGTACTATATAGTAATAACCTGAAAGGCCAAGTTGCTCGAAGTTGGGCTGGACATTTTTCGTCATAGCTCCCTTCACCGAAATTATGATCGGAATGATGTCTATTTTTTCTAGATTCCATATATTTTTTACCTCTATCATCAAAATCGAGTACTTGGTTTTCTTCTCAGATTCGGTTTTCTTCTCAGATTCGGTTTTAGAGAGGTTGTGTGTTAGTGGGCAACCTATATCGATTATGAAAGCTTTCTTGGTCGTCTTTTCGATAAGAAGAATATCCGGACGGTTGTGGTTTACTGTTATTATTGGCCCGTCCCAGTATAGGAGATATTCAAGAGATTGAAGAACTGGCTCGGGTGAGTACTGATAGTATGGTGGAAAGTTTTCTATTAGGCCCAAATTAAGAGCCAGTTCTTTATGAATGATCTTTGCCATCTCATACATGCATTTTCAGATAAACGTTGGATGCCATAGCACCACAAACTGCCGTAAAATGTTCTATCACGTCTCCGGGGCAATTGCCTTTTCTGCATACATTTTCTACATTTCTTTTCATAGTTTCGAGTTCGATTGACACGGTCTTGCTGCCTTTTTTAAATTATTATTAATATTATTATTTATGATCTTAGAAACCTAGACAAGTCCCTTTAATATGTCTTAAATTTTTCCTAGATACACGACAACAAAAAATTTTAACTTACCAAAAATCCATTGGCATTATAGTGACCTTTAAGTCTAGTAAGTCCAACTTTTTCCTCTTTATTTGAAGTTAACCATGCATTTATCCAGCTTATTATATCAAGAGAATGGTAGAAAAATATAAAGATCAATATAGCTATCGCTATAACGCAAATGATTGTTATAGCAAGTTGCTCGCTACCCATATCTGAAAAAAATGTTGACACTAAATCAGTAATCTACATCATAATATTGATTTGATAGATCTTCTGACATTTTTTGAAAAAATTAATAGTTTTAAAGAAAAAGAAAATGTTAAAAAATATATAGGTATTGTGTTTTTATTATATCATTTACTTAAAATAAAGTTACTGCTCAGCATCGCAATAAAGTCATAAATAATGTCATGAATAAAGTACCCAACAGTAGATATCCTTAAAAGGTATGAATTATGTTATCTATTTGCAGTTAAGTATTTTTGTCCAATTATTTTTTAAGCCAAGAAATAGGGATGTACCGGGTGGTCAACTAAGAATGACCGCCGGCCATATCTTAGAAACTAGTAATCGTACAGCATCCGGGTAAATTTTCTTATGACAAAAGTGTCCAAGCGAAAATGCTGGAAGTTATTTCCTCTACTATTATTATTAACATTGATAATGCAAAATTTTGTTTTATAAAAATTGGTGGAAATGACCACCTTCACTTAATAGGCATACATGAAGCTAATTTAATTTAATTATTTTAATTAAGAATGATGTGCCTGAGGAGAAAAACGCAAGAGACCATTTTTATGCAGAATTGACCAGGCTAATCCGAAATAATATCCACATGGAAAAATATCAGTGGCGTACCACTTCTTTTCTAAAAATATATAATTGCTTAGTTTTAAAAATTATTCTATTGACGATAACGCTGAAACGAACGGAGAAATCGAGCTGCAAATGTCATCTACTTTTCGATTATGGTATCATAATTATACCGTACGATTTATTTTTTCGGAGTAAAATCAAAAAATGTGTTATTATTGCAAATTGCGCCCTCTAGCATTTTTTTTTGAGAACTATTATGGACAACTAAATACGATTGGTGAAAGTGCATACATTTCTCTTCCAAACAGTCTTTAGTTTGCCAAAATCGGATAAGTCGTTTAAAAGTTACAGCGATTTTACTGATTACACTTTCAACAGCTTCCTCCCTCTTATTAAAGTCGGTACGCCAATGAGCATAAGACAAAAATTATGCATAATTGTCCAAGCTTTTAAATGGTGTTATCAAAGATATACCTTAATGTAAAATTTTCGGAGATATGTAAAATTTTAAAATTTACTTTTCAATTACGCCCTGTTGCGGCAAAATGCGGAACTTAGAAATAATTTCTAGCATTTCCGCTTGGACCCTTTTGTCATAAGAAAATTTACCCGGATGCTGTACTATTACTAGTTTCTGAGATATGGCCGGCGGTCATTCTTAGTTGACCACTCGGTACAAACAAGCGGTCAGCTGCATTAGATCGAGATAATCTCTTCTCAAATTATCTCAAAGTTCTAACTAAAAGCATAGGTATTTTTATGTAAAGCGAAAATATATAATCTCAAGTTAAGAAAAAACTGTCATATATGTAGGTATAAATAATCATTTTTCCAAGTTTCCTATTATTAATTTATAGTTCAGGAAGAGATCGCATATGTAACACTACATCATCGTACATCAGTTTGTTTTAAAGTTTTGACATTTGCATAAAAATATCTCGCCTAACCCTAACAGAAATACATTACAGGCCATTCCATAATAATCATAATATCCCATTTTTTTTAAACGAAGCTAAATTTACATGATATTTACAACAGGAATTTCGACGAGTTTAGAAGATTGACGAGTTCGTTTTATTTTATTTAAAAAAGTTTCTACATCATATCAGACAAGAGTGAACCAAATTAATAAAAAATGTAAAAAGATAAATCCATGCGGTTTCTCAGTTTTGGCTGAATCCGGCCATATGGCATAATCAACCAATAGAGGCATTTTATCTGACTTCCTAAAATTTTTTGTCGATCAATCGATAAGAACTCCAAAGAATATTCTTTAAAAGAAAACATATTTTGTTTATTTTATACTAAAAATAATTTAATTTTAATACGATTTTATCAAAGCGATTTTAATTCTTAAAAAAAAATATTCGTTAGTAAGGCAATAGCTTTACTTTTGAAGGAAGGCCACGTATAAAATTTGAAATATGTTATGCAAAGAAAAGTACCTTATTAAGGGTTGTTTTAAAACGAGAATTACTGAACATGTACTTAATTAAATTTTTATCTTTAATACCTTTGCCTTATTTAGAGAAATGGCATAATAAATTTCCTCTGGAAATTGCGTTACCAGTGAATAATAAATTTAAAGTAGGTACGTACTAACTTGTATTTCTCTAAACTTTAAAATTTTAAGTTTTAACAAGTTTCCTTAACCAACAAATGGTGCTTTTCACTTTGAACATTACCTCAATTAAAGTTCCATGGAAACTTTTCTTTTAATCCATTAACTTGATGGCGCCTATTATTTTTATTTTTGAAAGTTAACCCTAAATAATAAAAGTCCAAAATACATAAATTATGTGTTGTTTTTTTAAATGATAGAAATAGAAATACAGGGTAATTCCAAAGTTGATACTTCTTTTCTAGCTGTGTATAGAAAGCATTAAAATAAACAACATTTTCAAATACCTCTTTTCAAAAAACCTAAAAATAGGCGAGATACAGCAGTAAAAAATCTAAGTGCGGGCCTGGTCATCAAAACATAGCCCTATACTTTTTGTTGTTTTTGTCTTATTAGTCACTGGTCGGTCGTCAGTTATTTGGCAAATATTGGTGTGTTTTTCTTAAGCAAGTTAATCTTAAATTGGTGACACGTGAAAATGGTAAAATTTGAAAACAATGACCTGGTAGATATGGTGTTAATTTATGGTCGTCAAAGTCGCTTTGAGATTATACGCAGAACGCTTTCTCTTGCGGGCTCCAGTGGAGGCTCGTCAGGTGAAGTAGGTGAAGGGGCTCTTCACCAACAAAAATAAAACCAGGATGAAAGTTTTTAGACAATATTAAATATTAGCGTACCAATAATACAATCACCATTTTAGCCTTTAAAAAATTATTATGTTCGAATTAATAATGTTAATTTAATCCGAATGTAGCTATGCATAATAGGGCCACTGTTAACTCCGATAGACAATAATTATAAACACTCGTGCATTTTGGCGCACCCCAGCGACCGTGTCCGTTAGCTCAAAAAACATCCAACATGGTTTTAATATTCACCGTTGCTTTGGTTAGGTGACGTCAGTCACGCAAACAGCATGTAACAATTTGCATTATGATGAAAATCAATTTAAAAATAGATCAGTCGATGCACCATTGTTTTATCATTGGTTCGCCTAACGTCATAAGGTATTTATTTTAAGGCTTCGCGAAACTTACGGTTATAGATATAATTTTAACGTGACTTACTGTATGATTAAAAAGTTTTGTTTTTATTTTTTAGTTAATTCAGTAGTGTACGTACCTACTTAGTTGTGTGTTTTAAAAATGAACCCAATTAATTAAATAGTTTGTAATTTGTTGGAAACTCCATTCAGTCGTTGGACAGATGAGGATAAGAGAGACGTTTTGTTACACGGGTTTTTAGTCAATGTTTGTTTAAGTACCCGCACTGTACCTAGCTCTTCACCATTCTTTAAGACCGCAAGCCGCCATTGGCGGGCTCATCCTGCACTTAGAAGTTTTCTTAATGTTATTTAACGGCCAAGTTAGGCAGAACCGTATTGGATTCATAGTGTAATAAAGGAATGTACCTTATTTTTAAGTTTAAAAAAAATTATGAATTGAAAATGCTGTTTATTTAATGCCTTCTATACACAGCTAAAAAAGAAGTATCAACTTAGGAATCACCCTGTATATTATATACTTGGTTATAAATTATAACAAATCTTTTTCTGTGTAAATAAATTTCTATAGGGCGTTTTGTATTTGCACCTAGGGAACTAAATCTTTGTATGTGCAATGGTATGTTCATAGGACTTAACATATTAGTAACATTTTCATATTGTTTTATTAATTAATTATGTAAATATCTAAATAAACTTAATCTAGAATAATTGCACAAACAATGTCCAAAGCAAATAAAAAATATCCTAAAATATTTGCACAGTTAATGTGCATTAAACAAATGAATAAAATATGAAAAATAATTATAAACCTATATTTAGGCTAAAATTGCTAAACAGATATCCGCCGGGAAAAACATTAATGGGTATTTAGAATAAGGCAATTAATTTATGTTGATGATTGTATATATAAATGTTCTGTAACGCTTCCTGAATTTTTTAATATTGTTGATCTTTTTAATTTCTACAGGTAATATGTTATATATCTTATGAGCGAGGTAACTGAAGAAACGTAAATTTATTGTTGTGTTACTATGTGGTATTCTTAGATGCTTGTTAGTATTGCTAAGTGTAATACCGTATTGGCAAATTTTAATCTAGGGTGCGAAATCTCTAATGAAACTAAGAGAGAAGGCACATATGGGCAAAACCCTCAGTTAAAAAGAGACACCTAACCACTCTCCTACATTTCTGAAAGGGGGTATATGTGTGTGTATTGCCTGTGAACGTAAATTCGACGTATCGACAGCTCCCGTTGCTGCTTCGACCGCGTTCTAACGAATGAAAGGTGGGAGGTAGGGGATAGTGTGTTCTCTGTTTAACGTGTTAAACGCTACTAATAATCTCTGTCTGATGCGTTTATATCGGCAGCCTAGATTTGAAATGGCCAATACGGTATGTGAATGGTTTATATGTTTTTTTTGGTTCAGGTTTTTCATGAATTAATATTGAGGCTGACAATATATTATAATGATGATAATTGCATAGTTGAAAGTGGTAGCAATGCCACAGTCATAAGTCTATTGTATTTGCTGATATTGCCAGTGATTTACGGTCAAAAAAATATGTCTACTTCCATTAAGAGGACTCTGTACACCTTTCAAGCTAGATTTCTTTTTACGGAATTTTTAAACGTTTAAAAAAGAATGTTGTATATTCAAGTGGTTAGAAATTAAACAAAGAATATTGAAAAGTCTGTTTGGTTTGTCATAGATGTAATATATATATATTAAACAATTTAGCAATACTATGTTGACTTTCCAATATTCTGTAATTAATTCTACTGACTGGGATGGATTCTAATTAAGCTTAGAAGTAGACTAAAAATTGAAATGAAAAGCGTGCAGACAAGATTAAAATTAAAAAAGTTTTATCATCGTCATAAAAAAAGGTTTATCTCCGCTGACAATCGAATCCAGAACCTCTCGATTAAGCCTCAAGCGCGCTGCCAATTGCGCTACGGAGGACCTGATATTCTCTCATCAACTTCGGTAATATAACTTATTCAATTTTATGTTAGTAGTAACAGTCTGGAATCTCCTGCGATTCCCTGACCGGGGTGGGAAGGGGAACTCATTCACTACCACTGAACATTAAGATATAATTTTTAATCTAATACTGCCCATGCTTCATCGACATGTAGCGACATCTGCCGGAATCAGAAAGAGATCTCTGAACATCTAGCCGTAAATGGTTTTCAGCAGAGGCATAAATCATTTTCAATTTTAATCTTGGCTGTACGCCGGCAAACACTTTTCATTTTGAAAATTTACAGACACCAACGCACCTAATTAAAAAAATTGAACTTTCACTTTAAAAAAACCGTAACTGTTTTTGAATAATTATTTTTATAAAAAAATTTTAGAATTAATTACAGAGTCAAAATATTATTGCTAAATTAAGAAATAAATTATTTAAATATATATATAACACACATGAAAAATCAAAACGACGAAATTTTTCAACACAATATTTTTTATTAATCCATCAATAAGCCCTTAAAAATAAAGAAGCCAAGTATATTGAAGAAGGAGAGACGGTAACACCCTCCAGCTAGTTTTAGTAGTAAAATAGAGTATTATACAGGCTAATGTGGAAAAATGTATTATATTTATACTAGTAATTGCTGACTAAACGTCTACCCATTTAGCGAAGAAACAGTGGTCACAGGGTATTTTTTCCTTTTGTAAAAACTTTTAATCTTAAAATTGATATGTAACGTATCCTGGAGATAGCAGGGCGGACAAAATATCTCCTTTTTTGACGGAACTTTAAGAAGGATTTTTAATTAACATTTTATAAAATACTTTTTATAAATTCCTTAAGTTTTTTAACAAAAAGGTTGAATTTAAATTGCACTCTTTTTTGCAGTCAACCTTTAAAAATAAATAGGTATTTAAAATTAAAAAGCTTTTAAAGCGTAAAACCGCCTTCCACATTTCCAAGTTTTAACTTTGCATTTAAAGCAGCTTATTAAATAAAATATTTCAGTATTTATATAAACTAAATTCCATTTCCAGGAAACGTTTAAAAGCGATATACTACTTTCTTGACGTATTTAGTTCTGAATTGAATACGAAAGCTAAATGTAGCAAGGCTTCAGAAATTTCAAACAACTAGCCAAAAAAGCAATATTAATGCCAATTTTAGTTCTGCTTTTTCAATTTACTAATGGCCAATACACTAAAGCTTTCTAATGAAAAGCTATTCATTATTTATTCTTTCTATAGTTACGCATTTTTTTTCGCAGCGCTGGAAAATTGCATTAGCATGTACTTTTCTTCTAAATAAAATTGCTGTATTTTCATTCGCGCATTAAGCCACTCATTAATATGGAAATTAACTTAGGTTCAAAATATTTCTAATACAAATACGACAATAATATTTGCTATTTCCTAACAGCGTTAGTAATACATGAAGATTTTCTTAAATACACTTCGTCTAATAACTAAGGAATAGTTAAAAAATTACTTGAATTTAAAATGCCCATATTCTCATCAAAATTTAATCAATCGGTCCCCTTTTCGCTTACGCTTCATAAATGGCCATATAGGTACCGATTTTTAAAATTAATTTATTTTTTAATTGGATAATAAATAATAGAAACAGTAAGCACAAAGCTGTAATTAACAGATTTCCGTTTTCTCTAATCTCGAAAACGGGAGGGGGGAGGGTGTGTGCGCTATTCAACAAACTAAAAATGGAACGGATTGATTGATTTTTAATGAAAATATGGGCTTTTGAAAGGACTCCGCACAAAGCTTATGGAAAATGGCTTTCGGCTAATTTTTCTGAACTTTTAGTATTTTCTAGATCTTGACGTCCTGATTAAAAGTGTCCATGGCCGTAATCCAATCTTATGACTAATTGTTGAGTTATGGCCTTTTAAAGTTGGCAATTTCTTACTTTGCGATTTTATGTATTGTCTGGAGTTTTCACTTGTTTCTTAAAAACTAGCAACTTTTTTTTATTTTTTTATTGATGGAAAAGTAGGTCCTAAGTTTTATATAGAAATAAAATATGTACAGGATGTTGAATAATTTTTAGGCAGATTAAATAAATACTAGATACTATTAAAAAATTATGAAAATCCAAAAAAAAAATTTTACTCATTTTTTGAATTTTGAAAACAAACGGCTAGATTTTGTTCATATTTTAATGTCTTGTAGCACAAAGCTATAGATGAAAAAAATGGATATAGGTTGACGTAGAATATATTGCCGGGTATTTTATTTTTCAAAAAAAAAATTGAAAATTTACCTGAATACCTAATAAACGACTTTTAATTGATTCATTTAATTATTATGCCAATCTGGGCAATCTGTAACATTTTTTCTTACAATCATTATTTTTAACACATTCTTATCTAAGATATACAGGGTGAACCAGTTACAATGATTTACACAAGTGAAAACTTTTAATCAGGACATCAAGATCTAGAAAATATTAAAAATTCAGAAAAATTAGCCGAAAGCCATTTCCCATAAGCTTTGTGCGGGGTCCCTTAAGTAATTTTTTAACTATTTGCATAATTAATGGCCGCCGTGTAATAGGATAGGAATCTAAAACCCGTATATTGACATGGCTTATTTTATCTTATAACAGAAAAATATCAAATAATGTATTTGAAAATGTAGATCATGTTCGTAACTTAAGTTCTAGTGAAAATCCACAAATGCCTTTACCCCGTATTTTTCGGGGTAATAATTATATTTTTAGCGGTAACCCTGTAATGAATTAATTTAGATTCTGCAATTATACAGAATTATATTTAAATTAAAATGAATCATTTTTATAATAATTAAACCAATTTTTAGTAGAAAATGATAAACTAATTTTCCCCACCTTATATCATAAATTAACTTATCGTTGTGACATGAGGTTTAGAAGCAATTTTGTTTATGATGTTATCATCAAAAATATGGGATGATAATCTTAAACTGTGATCAAAGCGACAGTAGACAAAAATCATAATACATTTTGACGTAATAACGTTCAGAGAGGGAGAACCAATGGCACGCGTGCCAAAATAATTTGGGCACGGCGTTAATTAAGGAATTTGTTGTTGTTGTAAATATCTATTATACCCCAATATGACAAAATTATTATTTTTAATAATCATGTATTTTGGGACGTGGACTACGAATTTAAACCCCGTTTATCTCTAAAACGCTTAGTTTTTGATATTTTCTTTCTTAAATTGCTATTTTATAGACATTACGTTTTGGATGCATAATGGCAGCAATTTGGTGCTGATCACTATTTTTTTTTGTAAATATGTAGTCATATTTACTCTTCTTTTTAAAAAAAAACAAAAAAAACTAATTTTCTTTGTTTTTTAATTAAAATTTTTACTTAAAATAATAATCAATCATATTATGGAGATCACAAAAATAGTTAGTTTTTTTTTAAAATTTAGAAGTCACGATGGAGAGAACGCTATGGACTTCTTTTCTCATTTTTACAAGTCACATTGGAAGGCGAAGAGGTATCAACATGCCAAGGATTTTTTTTAAAGTCACTAAGAAAAGACGAGTGGATTCTGTCTCTATAAAAGATTGGTCTTCTGACTTATTCTTCCTTTAAAATTGTGTCACAAACGACTGAATACGAAGGTATGCGGCCGAAACCTAACCTCTACAAAACGGCGCTTTAAGAATAAATATTTAAAAAAATAAACGTTTTCGAGAAAAAGAATTTTCAGATTCGTAATCTTCACCACAAAATATTTTCCTCCTAAAAACATCATCAATTTTGGGGTATTAAGCTATACCATTATTTATTATTCAGGTTTTTGCTTATTGCTACCGTAACAAACAAAAATTTTTTTGGGGAAAAATGGCACGTAAAGATTCGCCATCCATGTACTAGTATTTAGAAATATTTTTTTAAATTACATGTTTTACTCACTAATTATCTATATTATGTATGTTTATAATTGTCATTCATGGCCACGTCTACACAATTCGATGATATATGACTTACGTTTTATTAATTAATTTAATTTACAAAATGTAAAACAATCCAAATTTAGAAATACATTGAATCCAAAATATACTGACGGTTCGATTATATATTAACGTGTAATTTTATAAACCTTAGTATTTCGTAATAGAGTAACGAACACATTATTACTCCACCAGAGCTATTAATCCAGACCATTAAAACAAAAAATTCCTTACCTATTTGTTACCTATTGTAGAAAACAATTTTTTATATTTGTGTTTTATACATTACAACTGCAAACATAAACAAACGTCATTTTATATTGGCGAGATGTTATTTTTACGGTCACTATTTCTTTTACTTTTAATAGGTTTACTAAAAATCAACATTTTGTATAAAAGCAGGCTATTGTGCGTTATGTGAAGCAATTTTAAGTGTATATAATTGAAATCGACAACGTTACATTGCGGGATGCTTCTACAGCCAAGACAGGCTAAAGTAAAATTCAGGGGCGGCAATGGGTAAACGATGAAAAAGGTACAGGCTTGAGGGAAAAATTTGCTCACAGGAAGATCTAAATTTTGCACAAGTCTCATTAAAATAATTCAGGCAGTTTGAAGCTAATAGTTTTGGATATCAAAAACTAAAATAAAATTAAATTAAAAAGTCTACTTTTTTAAAAGTAGAAACACTACTTTTTCAAAAAGCTAGCAATATTCGCACCCTTATAAAAGTTTATTTTGCATTAAATTTTGTGTATTGTGGTTTAATTATTATATATTGCTTTAATTAAATATGTTTTTATTATTTTATGGAATAAAAATATTTGTTTTGTTATGTTTTCTTTTTAATCAATTCTAACATTACATTTAAGTCTTTTATTGTGTTTTGAGGTAATTTTTTTTTTGAGAAATAATGTACTAGGCAATATCTATAATCTACGTCAATCTATGCCTATTTATTTTCCTCGAAAAGTTTGTTACTACAATATATTAAAATTTGAACAAAGTGTAGCTGTTTGTTTTCAAAATTTAAAAAATGGGAACTTTTTTTTTAAAGTTACATCTTCGTTATTTATATTATTAAATATATGCATTTTGTAATATGTCGCATTGCGTTTCTCCTAAAAAAGGTTCTAACATTCTAAAATAGTTATTTCTACTATTAAACTTGAATCAAATACCTTATATAGTGAAATGCAAAACCAGATAAATTCGTTGACAGATGATGCTCAAAAGATATATAAAATATAAAGTGACGCACAAAACCAGATAATATATTCAATACGTTAAATATATATCAGGTAGTACTTAAAACTAGTTATATCATTTTACAACAAGTGTTACACGAATAACTCCAAGTGAAGTGTTTTAAGTTCGACAAAGTTAAAATACTACTTTAAAAAAGAGTTCTCCGGCAAAAAAAGCCCGCAGTTAGGCGAAATAAAGGGTAAACATCTAAAAAATTGAAAGATAAATGCTGCTTTCTAACAAAAGGTAAAAATATAATTATTGGCATAATATGTGAACGTTTTTTGAGGTTAAAAATATTGTTTTTGATATTCAGCTAAAATACCACCGAGATTTCCTGCATAGCAGCATAACACACCAACATTTAAATGCGACCAATTATCTAATTTGGATATTGCCATTTTCATATTAACTTTTATAAATCTAGTGCGACAAAAAATTAGTTTATCATTAAACACTACTCTATCAGTTGTAATCTAGAGAAAGAAAGCGTCCATAGCACCAAAAACGAAATAAAAATGCATCTATCTACTCACTACTTTTAGACAGAGAGTAAATAGCTAGTGGAGAACAGAAAAAAGATATCCTTTGTAAATCACAAGAGGACAACAACAGATTTGTTTAATTTTTAGTTAATATTCTGTCGAATAAAAGTGTTTAGTAATAAAGTCGCACACAATTAAAAACTAATACAAATAATTATTGTGGTTTGCAAATGACACTCACTTTCAGCATTATTTTCAACAGCAGTTATATTCATTATATATTTTGTAATAAGTATATCATTAAAATAAATAAATATATTTATGATTTTCAGGAAAATATCTCTACGTGACCATATCTTCTGATTGGCATAGATATTGCAAGTAAAAATTAATATTCGGAAAACTGACAGTTTCTTGCGATTTTCTCAGTTTCATTTCTAATGGATCTATCTGGTTTTGCATCTATAGAACTCACATTATTAAAAAAAGTTAAATTGCAGAATTTTTAAAATCTTATATATCTTGTTTAACTACTGGATAACAGAAATGTAAAGTTGAGTTTACACTACAAAAATTCATTGTTTACCGGCAAATTTAATTGACCTAAATAACAGAATTAGACAGGCTTATTGTAAAATTAGATATCATGAATATTCCATATGAATTATATGAGAATTCTAAGACCCTTTAGAAGTCAATAATTAATTAAATTCATGGAAAATGATGGTTCTGCCAGAAGCCTAATAATATTTTTAATAGTTCTTATTGTCTTTATAACACACATTTTTGTTCCCTAAAATTATTTTTCCTACGACCACCTATGAAAATGAAAAAAAAAGCACGGTTAATTTGGCTAGAAAGCGCCGTATATCACACCGGTGTTGAAAAAAATATTTCAACACCGTTTCAAAATTTGAAACACAAGGCACACTATTTAATTTAAACCTATGGTGCCAAATTGACAGACTTTTATTAAAAAGAACAAATTTTAGAAAGTAGTAATTGTAAAGTGTTTAACTTATTCATCATATATTTGTTGAGTGATTCAAAATTAGAGTGTGAAAATACGCCAATTGAAATTATAAATAATGTTAATAATATACTGGAAATTCTATTACCAGAAAAAACAAATCGCCTGAAGAAAATGTCATATACCTACATATTCAACAACAAGTATTTATTGGTAGCCTTAGCGTAACATAGAGACTATAGCTTCGATCTATAGATAGGAAGGTCACAGGTTCAAATCCCATCAGGAGTATTTGATTTTTATTTATAAAAACATTAAATAATTTATAGAATTATTTTGAATTGAAATCTTCCTTGTTGGGTGGATTTTTTAAATTTATGTTTAATGCATCTTTCCTTCATTAAATTTAAATTTTTTAATCTAGAAGTCAAGCCAGGATTAGTTCTGAAAAATAAACTACAAATAAAGGAAAAGCCTATTGACAACCTATCAAACCAGATATTAAGTGAAATATAATCCTTAGTATACTAATTTCAACATTAGTGTTGATATTTTTTCCAACACCACTGTCACAAATCAAAGACTTTTTTAATAATTCTTTGTAGTCGTGGGAAAAATAGTGTACATTACTCGTGCAAAAGTAATTATTCTAAAACTTGGAGAATTTCCGCACTCGGCTAGCGCCTCGTGCTAAATATCTCCTCGTTTGAAAAGTATCACTTTCATCACTTGTTATGTAATATACTATTGTTGGGCATCAATTCTTTAAGTTTTATTACATATTGTATAATACAGCTTACATTATTTAGTAGTAAAATTAGGTCGTTTATGTCGGAACAGAAGATTTTTATGAGAATCAAAGAATTACAGTTTTCGAAAAAATTTATATTAAAAACTTTCTCATATGTCACCTAAATCTGGGCAGACACTGTAGATATTATTTTGAATGGAGCTTGTAACTTTGAAGGATATTTTAGAAATATTGTTCGGATCCACTTAATTTGAAATTCTCACAGTTCCAACACTCTCACTAACTTTAATTCGACGACTGACAGCATATCATGGATATTGTCAAACATTTTTGGGATATTAGGCAATCCAACGATGTGTCCAAATGGCGGCTGGCTGGCAAATACTGCTTTGTAATTGGTACACGTGACCATAAAAATAAGGTTGCTGGTGGCATTTAACTGGTGACTCAATGCTTTTTGCCATCCAACCGCCATATTAAATCACATGGTTTGGATTCCCTAATTGGCATATTTTGGATAGCCATCACTTTTATGTGCGGTTATCTTAAATTTCAAAATCAAGGAATCATGGTAAAGACCTTTACCATTTTTTGACTCTTTTGAGCATTAAATAATAGAATAATTTTATTGCTCAAGCCTACAAAATAAAAAAGGCTCTAAGAACAGCCCTTGGACCACTTGTATATGGCTGTGACATGCGCAAATATCTGCTTTATAAAACGATGGAATTAGTTATGCTCACAACCGAGCGCATTCAATAAAATCATACGCAATATTCGAAGCCTGATAATATTGTTAAACATGTCAGGCATTCGTATTTGACATTGATGCCCTGACATCAGAACAATAGTTTTAAAATTTATTTAGAAAATATACATTTAATGACATACAGTAGCGTACGTATGCGCTGGCGCTAGGAATATTAGGTGATTATTTGAAAAGAAAAGAATAAAAAGTGTATTTTTGTCACACATTTAGTTAATTTTGAATTTTAAAAAAAAATTAAATATACTGGGTCCGCCAACAAAGCATGGACTGAAAATTATAACTCTATTCATTATCAAAAATACTGAGGTCTGAAATCAAAAGCGGCATATTTTAAAACTATTTCCAATATACAGGACGGCTCAAAAAATGTAGCCGAACTAACCTTGTATTTATTTAATGCAACATATTGTATATTATTAGCGCAAAAGGTGGAGATAGAGCTGCCGATCACTTTAATATAAGGTTACATGGGTTTATTTTTAGTTGGTTTAGAAATAATAATATTTTATCTGAAAAATTACCTACCTAAATTTAGTAACCATTCCAAATTACTAAAAACAGTTGACTGAAGTACCTACTACCTACTAAACTAAAAATTATATTTTATAATGTTGGTTATTTTTCCAAAGAAAAATAATTGTGATAAATTCATTTATAATAGTGTGGTGGGTTTAGTATTATTAAATCAAAATATATTTTTTAATTTCTAAAAAGCTCTTTCTACTATTATTTATTATTTGGATATTAACTGCGTCTTCCTATCCCTTGCATGTACGCCTTGACCCTGGTAGGTCCTCTACAACATATCGATTGTGACCTATAGAAATTCCTTTATTTGGTAAGGACGACTAAACTGTGGCAGTAACTTTTTTCTTTTGCCGTCGTTTGCAGAGCTTGCAGTTCTTTTTAGAACAACTTGATCCCCTACTCCATACTTGTGACACTGTTTTCTTTTAACGTCGAAGCATGCTTTTTGCTTATCTTGAGCCATCTGAATTTAAGGTGGCTTCCTGCCTAGATTTAGTAATGTCATTATCAAAAATAAGAGCCTTTATAGATGCGTCCCACTTTCTTTCATTGTCGCAAGATGTTGAAATGACCTTCCGTGACTTGCTATTGTACCTTTCCCCTTTTAGACAAGTACTTATATTGTCACCATCAGTAATGCATGGAATACCTTTTGCTACCAGTTGGTTTGCTTCAAAACAGATCATATTCTTTAAAACATTAGGAACTGGAACTTTGGTGCTACCGGAAAATACACCACATCGGCGCAAAACTTATTCACTGCCTGACTTGAAACGTTGACATAAATCTACAAAACATCACCATTGTTGTCATCTTTCAAACTACAATTCACTAGACCTATGTGATTTGGAGGAATTCTGGTGAAAGCTTTTGTCATTGCAACTATCTTTTTGAGTGAAGTTCATCAATAGTTGGTAGGTCAGTAAATTCACTGCTAAAAAGTCTAACAATTTACGAACTACGGTTATTGCATTACTGTCATTTAACACAGATCTGCCAGTAAATCTGCACGTAATTGGAAACAATAAAGATTAAAATTTCACCTTCAAACAAATTCTCTCTTAGATTTGTTTTGGTTCTACCCAAAACTTTAGTACTAGCCCCTCCATATCCCGTTAAGGTAACATAACTTTACCACTTTATACTAGCATTATTTGTATCGATTTTACATATTAACACGACCTTATATCCAGAATCAATGAATCAAACTCTGTCCGTTTACTGCACAAGTTACATAATAACCATCGGATTTTAAATCGGGTTTGGTTTCATACATTAACGCATGTGAGCTATTTGACTAATTCCTACGATACTTTGAGGCTAAATGTAATACTTGTTTGCAAATTGAACATTTCCTTTTAGGTATTGGATACTTATTCCTTATAAATGTGGGAATATTCCTTGTAATTTAAACACGTTTTATGTTTAAGTTTTTGCCTTCATATCAAATCATTGTACGCTTTCGTAACGACTATTTTTGGTGTTTCTATGCGTCGTTTAATCGATACCTACTGGCACCAAAGATAAAGAGAATAAGAGGATAAAGACAAAAGGTAGTCAGTAGAAAGTACTATCGGGAATACCATCTATCATCACGGACATCGCATTTTTTCCTGCCTATTTTGCACTGGCAAAGAAGCTGCATCTAGCTAAAGTAGTATTCTATCCACGATTCTTCTATTAATTTTTATCATTCATATTTTTAAGAATAGAAGGTAAATTTCGGTGGGCGGGGAATGCTGAAATAAGCATGCAATGGGTTCAATATTGTGGTTATCGCTGCTATCTGATAATTGGTTGACCAACTCTCCTAGTTGTCGAATTCACTTCTGCGAATCGATTTCGAGCGTTCTAATTGAAAAATCGTAAATCCCGCGACCCTTAAATATGGTTTAAAGAGGCAAATTTTTTATATACACGCTGCTTTTAATTAAAGGAACAAAAACAAGTTTGTGGAGATCGACTACGTATACAAAAATAAATGTCCATAAGATCGAATCGAATCCGAAAATGTAAAAAATAAAAATTTAATACGCATTAGTACACTGATCGGGCTGATTCGTTTACCAAACGATCGCATCGTTGGGCGAACGCGAACACAGCCAACAATAGAGTTTAAGTTTATACGAATTTAGTTGTCTTTCCAGCTCTGCGATGGCGCTAGTCATAGGTTTTTCGGTTTTTCCCCCATTCCCCGAGGCGCGATTTCGGCGCGACGATTCGACGAAGTCGAAGCGCGAATGGAGCGGACGACAGACTGGACAGACGGGTTACCAGCGATCTGATATATGGTTTATTGTTTTATGATCAATCAACTTAGCACTGACGAAAGTCGAACCGGGGCTGTAAAACATAAAGCACGTATTTATGAGCGATTTTATGTCCTGACAAATTTGTGGAACTTGGAGAATAATGATTTAGATGTTTCGTTTATTCAAGAATGCATTTAGAAAACAACATTAAATCTCCATTGGAAATTTGCAAGTATTTAAAAAAAAAATGGATTAAAAGAAGCACTACTAATACTTCATCTGAAAGATCATTTTCAAAACTGTCAAGGATGAAAAACAATTTTAGATTGACCATGAAGCAAGAACGTCTACTTGCTGTCTCCATTTTGTTTTTGGAATGCGATGTCACAAAAAATATAAGTTATAATGAAATTAATAATGATTTTGCCTAAGAAAAGTCAAGGAAGAAACCCTTTTAAAACATTTTTTTAATTTTTAATTTTAATTTAAAACTATTATTTGTTTTTTTATGTTTTTATTACCACTAATCAGTGTTAAAAAGTTCTTTTAAAATAAAATTATTAAATTTACTTGAATTTTTATTAGTGAGAGGAGGAAGGGCGGCAACAAAAAATGTGCCTAGGATATCAATTTGCCTTAACGCATCCCTGCATTTAGTAACCCTATAAAATCAAACACGTTCTTGAATATCGGTTTGATATCTCTATATAAAAAATAAAATAAACATTACAAGTTAAGACGATTTCAAACCCAGTTCATACATAATATTTTTTTTGAAAAAAACATGAGTCCTTGAGAACTGGCTATTGCTTATTTATTTCGATTTAGTTAAAAGCAGGGGGTTCGGATAAAACCAAATAAATATATAATTCTGTCTACATAAGTAATAACATAAACTATTAAATCCGTATAAAGGCACGTGATCGTACATACACGATTGCTACTGTCATAATATAAAACATAGTAAATTATTAATGCAATATTCACATCCATTTTAATGTATTAGTGGAAATATGTAGCTCTTTTGGACAGAACACCTCTTTATTCTTGCTTTAGTTAGTAAATGCCTTATTGTCCGCGTTTCGACATGGTTCTGAGTCATCATAAAGGTCAGCTATGTAATGTAAAAATATGATGCTTTTAAATTAAATAAATTAATCTTGATCACATCAGTAAAAAATAAATAGCGGACAAGTTCGCTGATGGTTTCATGTTTTGTGGCGTAGTATTATTAATGTTGCAAAGGCTGTTTATTTACGAAAGCGGCCAAAAAGTCAGAATTATATTTTAAATTATGAATACTTATTCAGTGGGGTTCTAGGAAAACATCCTTTTTACCAGAATTTTTTTATTTATAAACACATTTCTCTAAATCAGTCAATGGCGTATTTAGGATTATGTTTTGTGGGGAATTAGGTTCAAGCAAAAAGTCAAAAAGAATTTTAAGCTACGCCCAAGACCGCGATAATGGCTCAGAGGTATAGTTACTGGCATTCGACCGGGGCGACCCGGGTTCGATTCCCGGAGTGGGCATACGTATAATAAAAAAAGTATGTCCGAAATTTAGTGGATTTAAGAATGAAGTGCAAGTGATTCCTAATAACGGAACCCAGAAGAGAGTCATGGACCATTGACTGGACTTCTGGGGGGGGGGGGGGGGTAATAAGGATAACTAGTGCATACACGTGGTTCGGATTCCACGTTAAGCTGTAGGTCCCGTCTGGCTGACATTACCCAGAAGATAGGGGATACAATATACAATGGGCCTCATATAGGCCTAAGTATACTGGCTCTTCTTCCAACCCCAGCAAAAAAAAAAGCTACGCCCAACTATTCCATCGGGTGAAAGACGAATTGTCAGTAATGACGACGTAAAACAAGTGTTAAATGTCCATTGAGGAAGTGCTGGATGTCTCTTGTCTGACATACGGTTCTGAGACCACCTAAAAGGAGGCAGAAAAAAGTTTGTGATATTGTTGGCTGGCTCACTAATAAATACAATACAAATTTTACACCTGACTTTTTGGGCTTTCGCGCCTTTTCACTTCGATTAAGTTTCGTGTGGCAGTGGCGGCGCCAGGATTTTTGGGATGGGTCGGCTCAATAATTTTAGGGTGGGCACTACCCTAATCAAAAATGACTTCTAGAAAAAGAAAGGTTGCCGCCTCCCCCACGCTCTATAACGCCATAAGTGGGGTAAAAAAGGTGATCATTATTCTCTTATTACATTATTACATCCTTCTATAATATCACTCCCTTCTCTTCAAAAATTTCATAGTCAAATCCCCCTTCCCCACGAAAATTCCATTACAAAACGGAATCCATCAATTTTGGGTGGGCACTATGGTGATCACCTATGTATTTAGGGTGGGCAGGAGCCCACCCTGGCCCCCTGGCGCCGACGCTGCCGTATGGATGACTATATTAGCCGAGCGGTGCAGGCACCAAGCGCGTCGCAAATTTAACGCTTATTTCAAATAATGAGAAAGAACTTTTTTTATTAGAACCTTTTTCTTATAATTTTCTTTTGTGATCAAACTTTAAGATTTATTTATATTTAATACAAAAAGAGCCTTTCGTAGGGAGGGGTGTAAAACCCCTGAACTCCCTATAAATACGCCTCTCAAACAAGATTTTTGAATATGATAAATAATGAATGCTAGTATAAAAAGTCATACCCTTAAGCAAACAAAGACTATTTTTTTAAACTTAAGCCCCGTAAAACTTTACTTGTACCCCTAAAAACAAGGAGCAACCAAAAATCTTAAAGATTTCCACAGCTTGTCTTACAGCCACCCCTATATTGTGTGCAGCATACTAATCAAGAAGGATTTGTTTGTTCATGGCATGATGAGCATTGTCAATGAGAGTCTATTAATGCAAATTTGACGACTAAAATAATACTTAAATATCGTCTCAAACTTTATTGGCATCTGACAGGATTTGTAATAACTGATATGTAAATCTGATCCACTTTTTATTAAACTCGGGGTACCACAAGGCAGTATATTGGGTCCCTTACTCTTTATTATTTACCTGACGAAAGTATTTTACTTATCATATTAATACATCTCAAGCCATTCCCGAATTTCCAAAATAGCACGGGAAGGGGGGGGGGGGGACTGACTTTGTAGCTTATAATTAAACATATACATTTTTGTATTCTATTTCTTTCTGTAAATCAAAATATCATTAATGATGGTATACTGGGTGGTTCATCGTGGTTGGAAACATAGGAAATCCCATGCAAGTTTTAAACTGTTCAAATATTTATTCCTCTTTTGACTTTAGAGCGGGGTTGAAGGGATTGGTTATTAGGATCTCTGTGTGGTGAGCGCACATGCGGAGTTTGAATAATTTTGGACAACCTGATCTTAACTTATTTGAATAGTATTGCGGTGAGTTTTTCATTGGAATTCATCAGAATGGTGATGTTACGGATACCAGCATTGATTGGACTTGTCAACCTGTGATTTGTCATTGTCAAATGTAATTTACAAATGGTAGGCTTTTTCAAAATCTAGGTACCATTGCGCCAAAAAAAAAACTGGGACAGCAAAATGTTGTTTAATCTAATCTAACTATTAGCTTTTTTTTTGAAGTTGTCCATTTAATTTAATTTTGTGACTGTCATTGGCGTGTCAAAAGAAATATTTTTTGAAATCGTTAACTACCGAGCAAAAAGCGATCATTTACACTTGATTAAGAGATTGGCATCAAATAAGAAACATCGCAGATGAATTAGGGATTTGCAAAAATACCGTGTTGTTGGCTAAGCACAAAATTGCAGAATATTGAAGTATTGTAAGAAAAGCAGGTTCTAGTCGCCCCAAAATTTCGAATGACGGCCAAGATATAGAGTTAATTAATTTTCTTAAAGATCATCCCTTCGAAACAGCAATAAAAGCTAAAGAAGAAACACATTTTCCTAGTTCGGCTTATACAGCGAGTAGAAGAATTCGTAGTTATAAAAAGTTGTTGTGCTGCCAATAAAATATTTTTGACCGAAGCAAACGAACAGAGAAGAGTAGAATTTGCTTATGAATATATAAGTCAAGGTAATATATGGGAAACCGTAATATTTTCCGATAAAAAAACCTTTCAACCATGCAATAATGGGAAAATCCGCGTTTATAGGCCTTCTGGTACAAGATACGATGGAAGATATATAAATAAGACTAATCAAAGTGGACGCTTTTCTATAAACATTTAGGGCTGGATTAGTGCAAGGGGCCCAGGAGTTTGCCAAATAGTGCATGGGAGGTTCAATGCACCATTATATTGCAACATACTAAACCAAGGTCTGATACCATCTGTCGACGCAGTATATGGCCAAGGTTTTATATTTCAACAAAAAAGAAAAGAAAATCAAATTCGTATTCTGCCTTGGCCCTAGAAAAGTCCGGATATCAACCCAATTGAAAACGTTTGGGGTGAGATGACAAAATTTATGTATAAACACAACTTCCAGCGTAGAACTCGGGATAAGTTAAGCCAAAGGATAATGCAAGCATGGGATGCAATAACGCAAGAGTATACGAGAAACCTAGTATTAAGTATGCCACGATATTTACAAGCATTACCTAATCGATAATAATGGTGCAACTACCAAATATTAAAAATATGTTATTATATTAAGGTTTAAATATGATTACAATTAAAATTTATTGGAACATAATATTAAAAAATTTTGTTTTATTTTTGTTACATTTTAAAACACAATATGCCTATTTTTATATTTTCTCGTATTTCTAAAAATGTGGCATTGTTAAACCTTTTCACTTCCATGACAACTATTATAACAACAATGATAACTAAAATAGTAGAATTTAGTGTCCGTTAAAATATATAAACAAAAGAAGCTTAGCGGGAAGCGGACAGAGTAGTGCGTCTATCTTTTGCATTAAAGTACACAGGGACTCCAAAGGTAATGGAATCCCTGGGGCACAGGTAGACAATGACAGGCTGTTTCGTTCTTGTTAGAACTCCTCAGAAAGTCATAACCCGTAAGCGACCCCCAGTATAGCGAGCCTGTTTTTTCAAGGCGTTTTTAAGAACTAAAAACGCGATGAAAACCCAGTAATGCCATCATAAGGAATCAACTCAATACAAAAGATATAGCCATCTAACGTGAAAACGTAGAAATATAAATAAATCTAAATAAATCAAGTACGGAACAGCCACTTCACCAGTATAGGAAATATTTTTTCGCTTCTCCATACATCTCCAGCTTTGTGGATTCAGATCTAGATCGCGCTGTAGTCGCCCACCGGTTTGCAGCGCTATTCCGTAATGCCGTGTGTAAGTATAAATTAAATAGTAGAATTTAGTGTCCGTTAAAATATATAAACAAAAGAAGCTTAGCGGCAAGCGGACAGAGTAGTGCGTCTATCTTTTGCATTAAAGTACACAGGGACTCGCTATACTGGGGGTCGCTTACGGGTTATGACTTTCTGATGAGTTCTAACAAGAACGAAACAGCCTGTCATTGTCTACCTGTGCCCCAGGGATTCCATTACCTTTGGAGTCCCTGTGTACTTTAATGTAAAAGATAGACGCACTACTCTGTCCGCTTGCCGCTAAGCTTCTTTTGTTTAACAATGATAACCTTCCCTCAATAGATTTTACATATTCCTTATAGTCAAAGAGTTACTCTACAACAACAATTTTGCTGTCCCAGTTTTTTGGGCGCAATGGTACATACCTCTACATACAGGAAATATTTTACAATGTATTTAAGTAATATTTTCAAATAAAATTAATATTAGTGTTCAAAACAGACCTTTTAATAGAAAACGAATTATTTTACTTACAATAAAACCTATTAAATAGTAATAAAATAATCAAGAATTGCTAAAAGATCAAGAAAATAAGAGCATTTGAAAATAAACTTTCAAACTACTTTTGACAATGACAAATCCAAGGTTGATAAGTCCAATCAATGCGGGTATCCGCAGCATCACCTGTTGAATTCCAAAAAAAACCAACCGTAATCCTATTCAAATAAGTTAGGTTCGGGTGGTCCAAAATTGTTCAAACTCCGCATGCTCATATACCACACAAAAACCCTAAAAAAGTCTCCCTACAACCCAGCTCTAAAGTCAACAGGGGAGCAAATATTTAGACAGTCTAAAACTTGCATGGGATCTCCTACGTTTCCAACCACAATGCACCACCCGGTATATAAATTACTTTATCACTTTCATTAATTTTGGGAAATAAGAAATATTTTGACATTTTTTAATTAAACGCCAACACAATGTAATCAGTAAAGAAAATTGATATTGGCAGATGAAGTGCCACGTGCAAAACGTGACTGTTCTAAATGTTTTCTTATTTTTATTTAAATACATGTGACCTAATCATAAAAAATGAGAGCTCCATTAAAAGATAGGGTAGGGAAAATTTTACTTCTGCCAGAATTTTTAAAATTCAAATTGTTATATTGAAGAAAGTTACTAAATTTCTGGAAAACTATTGTAATTTAATAATGTTTGTGAAAAACTGTGACCAAACTTACGAACCTTATGCTAAAAAATGTTTAAACAAAGTTTGCAGGCTGCCGGGCTTGAACTCACGACCATTGAATCCAAAGCTAGACTTTAACTTATTAATAATGCTAAATGAAATTAATTTTCTATGAACATTCAGCAAGTTGCATTATTGATAATACTATTATAGATGCGAATATATTTTGTTATATTGAATATAATATCATATTGTACCATATACATATAAATTATATAATTTACTATCTTGAAAAAGACGGCGGAGCCCTCAGTAAATACAAGAAACTGTGATCGGTCAGTTCTTTATAAGAATGCCAGAGAAATCCTATTTTTATAACATGTTGTCAACTAATAAAAAAATTTCGGATTCGTGAGAACACAGCATAAAGGAACGATAGTTCGGCGCTGTCTCCAAAGGAAATAGAGAAATTTTTACCACAGTGTTATATTTGTAGGAAATTCTGTAGAACCACTTGTGGTTGTGATTTGCTAAAAAAAGACTTTTTCAGTATTGTGTACTTTTCTGGACATTTTTTTTTAAATGAGAATTTTTAATTTTAAAGGTCGCAACGCTGTGCAACACTGAACAGTAAGAATATGAAATTTTGCCGTTAAGTTAACTGAAATAGCCGACTTTTCTCGTCACTTAAGTATAACGGAAACAGCAAATTTCCATGTGGGAGTAGAAAAAGAATATTAAATAAGTAATTGAATATTTTTTTGGGGATATATTATTTTCCTATGTGAAAAATAATGTCTGTCTATTTATTTTTTAGAAAATTCGTTGTGGCTATGTACACGTAGGGTAAAATTGAAGAAAAGAAGAGAGTCGGGTTTGTATTACGTGTAAAAATTTTTTTATTTTGTTAAAATCTTAGCAAAGCGCTTTCGGCTTTCACCATCCTCAGTGCTATTCGTCAGTATACAATGATATCCTCAAGGTGGAATGGCATTTCGTCCACACAATGTTTCAAAAACAATATTAAAATTGTAAAAAGACAACACGAAACAAAACATAACACATATTTGATTTAAAAAGACATGTTGACAATGGTAAAGGTAACGAACAAGTAAACCGGTTTTATGTTAAAATTTTGGATTGACACCAATATTCATATTTTTCACAAATATAAAAAATGGATTTTTTTAATAAAGAGCCCCTAGGAAAATCAAAAAAAAAAAAAATTAATAAAAAAATTTACAAAAACAAATAATTTTAATAATTTTGATGAAATTTGTTAGTAGTTATTATTTCCCATTACGTTTTGTAATGATTACTTTCTAGCTTTGGCTCTATATTTGGGAGCCTCCATTTATAAGTGTCCCATTACAGACCGCGTTTTCGCCGAATATCATAAAAAAAATATTAAGTGATACTACTGAGAGTGTAAGTCAATTACTCTGTTAAAATATGATTTGATTTAATTTTCATTATTGATAAATTTCAATAAATTGTAGTCGAGGGATTTAATGTTAAGGCAAACCGAAATATAGATTTTTTACAGCTAATCCATCTATCTATCTACCTACGTGTATTTGTATAAAGAGATAAATTTCCAAGCGAAAGGAAACGAAAATGTACGACTGAAGTCCCGCGGGCTCTGATAAGCTTTAGGTGGATTCATTCAACGGCCGCGTTGCGTGGTGGCCAGCGCGAAACCTCATATTATCTCTTGTCTCTCATCTCTATCAAGTTTCAAAACAACACACCTCGTTCCTCAAACAGCTGTTGCATTTTTCTCTATGATCCAGGTTTATGGTCCTACAAACCAGGTTGGTTGGTGTCAAGTGTCATGTTCGATGTTGCTTTTTACACAAGTTTACCGGCTATTTAAAAGTATTTTTGCTTAAAAACACTACTTGCTTTATTGCTTGCTTAAATAATTGAGGGGGCACAAGTTCGCCCAGATGTTTGTTTATACGCAACACGTAGGAATTGTTAATTGATGTTATTTGATTATGGCAGAATTTATTTTCAGTATTTCGAAACGTTTAAGATGTTATTTATATGTTTAACTTTCAATTATTATTTATTTCGGTTTAACGTTCAGTTTTTAAGCATATACGCAAAGTAGATTCGCTGTAACACAATAAATATTTTTTATGCAATTTTTTTCTCTAAAATGCTTGGTCAAAGAAACAGGTAATATTATCCAACACAGGCTAAAATACCTTTTACTATGATATGATGTGCGTCAATAGATAATCAATGTAATGAGAATATGCTTTTAGTTATTTCGATTTGTTAATTTTTTCATGTCCCGATTTATGCTTTATATCTATTTAAACCTAATTTTTCGTCCCACGCTGGGACTCTTACCGGACGTTAATTATATTTTAATATTTCTATTATTTTGGGATAATTTTTGTAATATACATGTATCTCTACATTTTTTTTTAGTTATGAACATCCAATTGTTACCGATTCCAACTTTTAAAAAACTTTTTAAATTTTTAATAATCGCCTCTCAAACAGCTGTTTCTATCTGGTTCAAATTTATGTGTCTAAAAATCAGGTTCGTTACTACAGCTGAGTATCATAATCGTATTTTTTTATACAAGTTTTTTAGGTAAAAAATGTATACTCTTGTTGCAGTGCTTACTTTAATAAATAAGCGGGATCGAAACAGCATATCATGAGTGTACTTTTAAAATAAGAAATATGAATTAAAGTATTTGTTAGAAAAATTGGAAATGTTTAGAGTTTTCATTAATTTTTCTATGATGATTTGTGTCCAAAACACATTTTTTTATCTACAAATTATTTTACATTCAAATATACAATGATATTGTGAAATAAATATTTTCAACCAGGATAATTAGAAACAATTATAATGCTAAAATAAAGTAGAACTTGGTGAGTCGTTAAATTAGTTAGTTTTTTCTCATCGCATGTGCGTCTCGGAGGGGAAGTGGATAGTCACCACAGGGGAGAGGTTTGAACACGTTGAAGATGTTTTTTTTTTGGAAAGAAGGAGAGCGAACCGTTTTTTAGGAAGCCACACTGGAAAGGAGGTGAGGGTTGAGTCAATCAGCAAGTTCTTTTTATTTTTGGAACCAAATTTGGAAGGCAGGAGGGTTGAGTAGAAAATCATCTTCCCCCTTCCCTTGAATAACGTTTATTTGACGCCCTTAATATTTTGCTCTTTTTAAAAATATGTAGTGTAGGATTGGGAAAAAGTTGATATGTTTATATGGGGAGAAAAATAATAAAAAGTTCCAAGTGCAAAAACATGATTTCGAATTATTTAATTCTTTTAATAAATCAATTTCTAAAATTCAAATTTAAAAGTTTAGTCTTTTCGGTAAAATTTTGAACTTTATTTTTAAGGGGAACATTTTTCAAGCTGCTTCTCAATTAAGTTATAGTATCAACCCATAAGCGGGGCTGGAAACAACTTCTAAAATTTCTAACGGGAATAAGGATTGAGTGATACATAATTTGAAGGGTTGTTCAATTAACTTTTTAAAAGTATCTCATACTTAAAATGGGATTTATCCCACTCGATAATGAATGAATGACCAAAGGTGCTTAAAATCCTCCTAATCTTTTATTGATAAACCAATGATAAGATACCGTCCTATTATATTTTATATGCATAAAATCGATTAAATAAAGCTGACCTATTGTTATTCGATGTTTGTGGACTTATTTACACAATTTCCAAACCTATTATCATTGTCCCGTACATGCTCATTGCTTTCAGTTAACAAATATTTAACCAAGCTTAATAGGCCCACTACGGATTACTATTTATTGTAGGAACGTTCGTAATTGTATATGTAACTTAGGGGTTATTTCAGTATTTTTTCTCCATCTATAGAACATAAGAGAAACTTACTAAAATGAAGAAGTTTTTTTTTGCCTTGCTAATATAGTATATTTAATAGTAAAGAGCAAACAATAGTCTATGAGTCATCATGAACAAACTGTGCGTTTTCGTGCATGTTGTACCAGTGTCGGACGATGGCAATAAAATTCCTTTTTTTTATACAAAATATTATAAAAACGAATTTCACGAGAATTAAAGGCGTGGCGTCAGTGGAGATTTTAAAGATAATATCGGGGCATCGTTTGTAATTTTAATTAAAAATATAAAATTAACATGAATAGCCGCAATATTTCTATTTTTATGTTCTGCATGGCGGATGATATACGTTGAAACTATATAATTGAAGAAAAAAATATTTTTTTTTTACAAAAAATAAGGTATTATCCGTAACTAGAAGTTCTTGTAAACATCTTAAAAAGAATTTTTGTATTAAATTTTCAATTGGACCAGTCAGGAAACGATGCCCCTATTTACGCTGGTTAGCCCTTAAAGGGCTCTAATTAGTGTAATGTTTCTTGTTCAATAATAGATTTTTAAAAACTCCTACTAATTATTAATCACCTATATAAAATTATAATATATTATATTGAATAAAAAACTTGTTAATACCATGATCGTAGCAAAAGGCTATTTTTTCAACGAGCAAGAAATGTATTTCAAAGGTTTCCTCTGCAAAACTTAATATATAGGATTTAGTAAACACACTTGTAAATTGTATACGAATTGTTTATCAAATAAATTTTAAAATGCAAGAATTTCGAATTTATTTATGATGTTTCAAAATAATTAAAAATTTTAAGAGGAGTTGTATCCCCTATCGCCTGGGGTAATGTCAGCCAGACGGGACCTACAGCTTAACGTGGAATTCGAACCACGTGTATGCACTAGTTATCCTTTTTACCCCCCCCCCCCCTGTGTGTTTGGCACAAATAAATATCTTTATTAATATTAAGTATTATTATTATTATTATTATTATTATTGTTATTCTTGTTTATTATAGCCTACACTGTAGGATCTTTAAGTAATATATTATTATTATTTTAAATTTATAAATCGATTAGTTTAAATGTTGGTACATCCGAATTGACATAAGAACAAGTATCAGAAGAGCTTTAGCCGTTTTCTTAACAATTTTAATTTCAGGATATTCTAAACTGTTGGACAATTGCTTTCGAGCAAGAAAAATTTCGCCTAAATTTAACAGTTAATATTTTCTGAACCAAATATGATATCGACCTACGGTTTTGAATAGTTGATAGATTCATCTCTTGGAAAACAATTGTCAATGTTGGATTTTCTTTAACTGTCAGAAAATTTTATATACAGGGTGTTAAAGAAGACGATGATTTTTGCTCCAATTTTAATGGCATGTAACTTTCACAATAATATTTTTAAATTTTATCACTCTACGTCAAATGAATCAATGGTTCATAGCAAAGAAAGTAATTTGTCAAATTTTTGATATCTGCTATATTTTAAGAAATACCGATTTTTTTGGTGGCTAGATCTCACTGTGCGTTGTATCGTGCAAACTTTGCGAGTGATTATTATACCTTATGAAAAGCTTGATTATATTCAGTAACAATAGTTGTACCTAAATGTTATGATGTACAGTGGCGTTCTTATAAACACCTATATGTCTATGGTTTATGAGTATAGTGTTAGAAAGTTAGAAAATCTAGGGGCGAGTACTTTCCAATATAAAACAATCGTGAAAAATTGTGAGATACTAATAAACCATAGACATATCGGTGTTTATAAGTACGCCACTGTATATCATAACATTTAGGTACAACTATTGTTACTGAACATAATTAAGCTTTTCATAAGGTATAATAATCACTCGCAAAGTTTGCACGATACAATGCACAGTGAGATCTAGCTACCAATAAGTTTAAATGAAGCAAGGTGGAATCGGTATTTCTTAAAATATAGCAGATATCAAAAATTTTACAAATTACTTTCTTTGCTATGAACCAGTGATTTATATGACGTAGAGTGATAAAATTTAAAAATATTATTGTGAAAGTTACACGCCATTAAAATTGGAGCAAAAATCATCGTCTTCTTTAACACCCTGTATATAAAATTTTCTGATAGTTAAAAAAAATCCAACATTGACAATTGTTTTCCAAGGGACGAATCTATCAACCATTCAAAACCGTAGGTCAATATCATATCTGGTTCAGAAAATATTAACTGTTAAATTTAGGTTAAATTTTTCTTGCTCGAAAGCAATTGTCCAGCAGTTTATTTTGAAGAAAAAATTGAACACTAGAATTGCTTTACGTTTCTTAAAAAGTAAACAAAGAAGTAGATAGTGAACGTAGATACAAACTATAACCAGTCCCTGTATACATTATTAGATTTTCTTGCTACTAAATTGCACTTAATATTTCGATCCATTCCATTGTTCAATTTAAACTGATAAAATAAAATTTTCAGTGTTCAGTATCAGCAATATAAAGTGAAATATGATACAGTCAAACGAGTCTTCGGTTCTAGAAAATGCAATACAAAGAGGGTGTTCACTATGATGTAATATAAAGTGCTGCTAGCATGAAAAAGAAAACGAAATGATAATCCCATTTCTCTGATTAGGTATAGTGTACCCAGTCAAATTAGACCAGCGAAGGGAGAAGCAAAATATTCTCATTTGTTACTAAAAAGTAATTTAGTTAGAGATCTAGGATTTACAAAAGACCTCTCTGAAATTGTGGGGTCTAGGAAAGGAGATACTAATTTGCTTGTTTCAGGAACATTTTAGTGTATTAGTTTAGCTATACCGATTTCTTCGTGCACTGCCGAAACGCTTCTGACTTCAGTCATTTCTGTTTGTTTAACATGTTCAGAAATACCTTTAAAAATATTAACATTTTTTAAAAATAATTATAATAAAATTTTGAGGTAAGTAGGTACCAAGATATATACCCGCATGGACATTTTTACGGATCAATCGCCTGTATCTTAATTTAACGTTTTTATGGGACATTTCTATATCTGTCCAGCTTAAAGTATAACCTATAGGCTGGGATGCATCCAGTATTTAGGAACTCGATGTTTTAAGTTAAAAAATGATAAATATCTATTATATGCCCATCACGCCAAAATTGATAATAATATATTCATAAATGATGTAATAGGGGTGCATATTACGAATTTGAAAGCCGTTTTTACTTACTCAAGAATAAGAAAATTCATTCATTGATCCAGAACCGGCATCGGAGTACAAAGAAGCACAGTACGAGGAGTGAACACAAAATCCACTGGAGCAACAGACAGGGATTTCACCACAGCAAGAGCTTTATTGAGAATTCAGACCCAAAACAGTTGCTTCAAATAAACAGGAATCAGCTGAGAACCATTACAGGAATTCTGACAGGACACATGGCTGTCAAGAACTATCTGCACAGAATCCAACTGTACAATGGAGACCTTGACTGCAGACTATGCGGACCAGACGGTGAAACTGTGCAGCACATAGTTAGCCATTGCAAGTCACTAGATAGAAAGATGCAACAAATACTCGGGCAACCACAACTGGAACCAGAGGACATCCTTACCCTCTTCCCAGTTGACCTACACAAACTAGTACAAGGAACTGAGATCACGGAGTGGGTTTAACAACCAAAGAGGGTGAGCACCATGGGCCAAACCTGGCCTAAGTGTATAACGGCAAACGGGCGAGCTCTCGGAAAAAAAATCAATTTTCTAGCTTTGAAGGAGGCTGGTTGTTATTTGTTTTTAAACTGTCACAGCCAGGTTATATTTTTGATGACTTTGTGATTATTGAAGATCAAAAAGTAGCTGAGAATGAAATACATATTACAACCTTTAATGGGCGTTTACAGGCGGGATACAGTATAGGGCAAGTCTAAAATAATCATTCATCAGTCCTTTTATCCTACCCATGCATATACATATACATACAACCCTCAAGAGTTTTTCTTCTGAGTGACGTTGAATAAGAGAAAATAAATTTTTAATGTAAAGGGCAACTTATTAATGATTTCCTTACCCCTCCAATCCAAAAATCACAAGTTTAAGGGATGTAATGTATTTTTTTGAATTGTTAGGTTCTTTGAACAATTCTAGAAATATTTCATGTGCAATATCCTATACCTAATATAGAAAGTTTGTGAGATATTAACACTAATGACATCATTTATTTTTAATCTGGATATATAACATCGTCATTATCACACTGTTGGGTAGCACAAAGATGTTTTTAACCAGAATTAACTAACCAGCAAGTTAGACTCTGACATGAATGACATTGACAGTAATTATATATTCACAATCAAAGGTGCCTGATCAGTAAATTAAAAATAAAGGTACCTAACTGTACCATGATTGTGAGAAAATTATTTCTGTCAATATCATGTATGTCACAGTCAAATTTGCTGGTTGATTAATTATCATTAAAAAAATTTGTGCAATTCGGGTAAAATTGTTTAAATATCTTATATTAGTTTTTAGTTTACAACAAAACTTTTGAATTATGGTTTAATGGATGACCTGAGGTAAAATTTGATCTCTTACATGAAAAATAGATAGTTAAAAACAAAAAATGTTTCCTGTCCTATTGATTTGTATGTTTTATATAAATATCCGCAATTCTTCTGTTTATAACCCATTTTGTTAGGCTTCGATAGAGGTCACACAATAAAAGAAAAATAAATAAGTACCGAGATTTTGCAGTATAATGTACAAATCGCGTGACAATAAGACGTTTATTTGTATATCAGCCCTTAATATCGGATACTATGCTTATATAACTTATTCAATTCAAGCAAACACGCAAAATATCTTCTTAAATTGGCTTGAGAACCCTCAAGAGTATAATGAAAAATTACTGTAATTATTATGATCAATTTAGTGGATTTGTTAATCAAAGAACTTGCTACCATTTAATTTTTTTAAATTAAAGAAGTTTTTTAGGGGTGCCTAAGTCTGGGCTTACTTATGTGTGTGTATACAGGGTGTTACAAATTCGATGCAATAGCATTTCTATCTCGGTAACTCTAAGAGATAGCGAGTGAGTTAAATGGAGGCAAAGTTGCATAATTTAAAACTGTATAATTTGTTAAATATGAATTAAAAAAATTCCGATGACTTATACCGTGTGTAACAAGATCATGGTACACCCCCGTATCTCCGTTAGTTTTAAAAGTAATTGATTGAAACTTGGGATATCCCATATACATAATAAGCTGCATTTTTTGACCTACAAATGATTTTTTTTTCACTTCCGGTTTCGCCGGAAGTGAAACCAACTTTCGATTTTTAAATGGAACACCCTGTATATTATTACATTTTTGAATTCTGCATAATTTTCTGAATCCAATGATACTACAAAAGTGACATTTCAAGCATAAAAAATATTTATTATTTAATTTTTAATTTTCCATTTAAGTGTGCCATGACGGTTCCGATTTATTCCAATTGATCTGTCTAATGCTAGAAAAATCGAAGTCCCGTCAAAAATACTAAATTGCGTTTTTTATAAGCAAATAAAATTCATCGTAATCGTTTTTGGGGTAAAACCCAATTTTTTCAAATGGAACCATATTGGTACCGTGGTACCATTTCTTAGTACTATTTTTAAGGAATTTATTCATACCTGGTAATAACATGTGCAATAAATATAATCAAAATTACAGCTAAAAGAAAATACAAATATTTTGTTCTAATTTAATGCTAAGAGATTACTGAAGTGATTGTATTTATTGCACATGGTATTACCAGGTATGAATAAATTCCTTAAAAATAGTACTAAGAAATGGTACCACGGTACCAATATGGTTCCATTTGGAAAAATTGAGTTTTACCACAAAAACGATTACGATAAATTTTATTTGCTTATAAAAAACGCAATTTAGTATTTTTGACGGGACTTCGATTTTTCTAGCATTAGACAGATCAATTGGAATAAATCGGAACCGTCATGGCACACTTAAATGAAAAATTAAAAATTAAATAATAAATATTTTTTACGCTTGAAATGTCACTTTCGTAGTATCATTGGGTTCAGAAAATTATGCAGAATTCAAAAATGTAATAATATACAGGGTGTTCTATTTAAAAATCGAAAGTTGGTGTCACTTCCGGCGAAACCGGAAGTGAAAAAAAATCATTTGTAGGTCAAAAAATGCCGCTTATTATGTATATGGGATATCCCAAGTTTCAATCAATTACCTTTAAAACTAACGGAGATACGGGGGTGTACCATGATCCTGTTACACACGGTATACAGGGTCCTGCACCTCACCTCCCGTCTTCTATAGCTCACTTATTAATTAAGTTAGGATTTTGATATTTTGCAGACTTCACCTGTATCCTAGGGCGCATTTCAGGAAAATATTTTTGTTTATACAGGGTGTCCCAAAAAAGTGTGACGTCATAACGATCTACTTTTTTAGATTACATGATATTCTTACTTATTTGGATGCCTCTTATAATTGTCTTCATACTCCCAAGATTTTAATGAAATCGGGTTAGTAATATAGGCGAAAAAAAATAAAAACTAATAAAAATCAGTAGTATTCACCTGAAGACGACTGGAGATACTTACCAGTTGAAACGTAGTGATTCTAAACAAATAAAGACAATGCAAGTCGAAAACTCTACTGCCGTTTAATAAAAATCAGTTTTGCACCACTGGTTTTAAAAATTATTAAAAAATAAAAATAATGCCTTGTTACTAAAATTATACAAATACTTAATGAATAAGGTCGAACAGTCTCGTTAACCAAGTTTGATTATTACAAATTATACAGGGTATCCAAAGTTTAGTGTCAAACTTTGCAAACTTTAAATCAATTTATTTTTCTTATTTCAAATTGGAACCCCTGTATATTATTATGTCATTCGATGTAAAATTAAAAATCAAACATTTGTTCTAATTACAACCCTATCGGAATTTCTAACGCATCAAGACTTATTTGCAGAAAACTCATTTTATCAACTATTCCACCAGCCATTATTATAAATAAGGTGGCTTTGAAAAACAATTTATTGGTATTAAAGTTTAATAAAGTGACAAAAGCTCATTTTGACTTTAGTTATTATATAGTTTCAAATATTGTTAGATTATTATTAATTATTTAAGCTATATTACTTTTTGTGATGGAATACAACCAAGAAGAGCTCGTAGATATGATTTTCATATTAGGAGCATGCGAAAAGAATTTTTTTTTGTTACTTTAGTAAACGTTAATACCAATAAATTGTTTTTCAAGGCCACCTTTGTTATTTATTTATTTATAATAATGACTGGTGGAATAGTTGATAAAAAGAGTTTTCAGCAAATAGGTCTTGATGCGTTAGAAATTGTGATAGGGTTGTAATTAGGACAAATGCTTGATTTTCCATTTTACATCGAATGACATAATAATATACAGGGGTTCCAATTTGAAATAAGAAAAATAAATGGATTTAAAGTTTGTAAAGTTTGACACTAAACTTTGGACACCCTGTACAATTCGTGTTATTCAAACTTGGTTAACGAGACTGTTTGACCTTATTTATTAAGGACATTTGTATAATTTTATTAACGAGGCATTATTTTTATTTTTTATTAATTTTTAAAACCAGTGATGCAAAACTGATTTTTCTTAGTATTTTTTTTTTCGCCTATAATACTGAACCGATATCATTAAAATTTTAGGGGTATAAAGGCAACTATAAAAGGCATCCAAATAAGTAAGAATATATATATCATGTAATCTAAAAAAGTAGATCCTTATGACTTCACACTTTTTTGGACCACCCTGTATAAACAAAAATATTTTCCTGAAATGCGCCCTAGGATACAGGTAAAATCTGCAAAATATTAAAATCCTACCTTAATTAATAAGTGAGCTATATAGCAGACGGGAGATGAGGTGCAGGACCCTGTATATAAAATATTTTCTTTATTTTTACAAATTTATCGGTAATTTGAGACATATTTTATAAAAATAAAAGATTATTTTTTAGTAGTTAGAATATAGTTTTTCATACCGAACAACTTTTCATAATTACAGTTTTCGAGATTATTAAAAATAAAGGTACTCTTGGACAAAATTCATATATTTGACGAACCTCGTAAACGACTAAAAAAATTTTACATCTGATGGCGGCGTTTTAGGTTTTGCAGAACTTTTTATGAAGAATAACTTTTTTTCGTAAAGTTAAAAATAACAAAGGTTCCAATTAGTTGCTGACTTAAGTAGACACACTGTATATTATCTTTATAAATATAATTGAAACTATTTATTTGTAGAAGCTAAGTTTATCATGTGCAGTAGATCCTTCTGCCCACGTTCTGACAGTTCACGTAATTTGAAAAATCTCCTTGCTTGTTTTATTTTTAGTTTGTTCTTGTAAATAATTTATTGCCCCAAAGAAATACGCCGAATACTAATTCAATTAAGAAAGAAAAAGCGTCAAAAACAAGTTTTCTTTACATTTTCGTCCAAAAATCGAAAAACAGCGTGGAATACGAAATACGTTTATCGCTTAGCGTCAAAATAGTATGATAAAATGATTATTTATTATTCAAAAAGTGTCACGTTGGTTGGAAGCAAATTAGTTTCACAAAGTAGGTACTTCATTTTGATAATATGTCATTCATGAGTTTATATTGGCCAAAGTTGATAAATCATATTTTTAAAATATAAAATACCTAATGAAACAGGAAACAATACTTGCAGCTGACACTATACTGATTCTAACAATATTTACATTCATTATAAAAACATGTTTATGGTCTTTTTTCTCAGGGTTCAAATTTATTGCAGACCATTCACTTAAAATGACGCTTCACCGCAAATTCTTTAGCCAAAAATAAGACAATCTAAACAAACTTGCCTATATGCAATGTTGCTTCGTTTTACCGTAAAAGCGCGCTAAAGTTTTCAAATTAATATCGCTTTTCCGGAATAATTCTCAAAGGCCTTTTATCGATTTCCACTAATTTTGGAACTAAGAATAACCACTATTAATAGCGTGTTTTGACGTGTGCGCCATCTTTTTTTAATACCTGCAAATTTAAAAATGGCGTGTGATTGGTAAATAAAAGTTTGTCTTTTTATTACCCCCCGTATAAATGACTTTAATTATTTCTCTGACACTAGCTGACTTCATGTTGAAACTTTTTTGTCTCTTGTAAAATTTTAGCCAGACATGCAGTTGCAGACAACGAGAAAACATGAAAAAAATTTTAATTTTAAAATAACTACCAACTAATTTGGTTTTTATAACAATTGTTCGAAATGTTCACCATGTTCCTGAAAACATAAATTACTTAATTCTTTTCAGAAAATTAAACTGTACTTTGGACATCGTCTCGGGCTTGTGTTTAAAATAATCTGCAGCATTGATAATTCTTTGCAATTACTCTCTTCCGTAGCAATTGGGGAAGCATACCTACTTGACTTAAGACCGCCCACAGAAAATAGTCCAGAGGCATTAGATCGGGGGTTTATGCACGACGGGGCGTCACCCCATTTTAGTATCAACGTGCGAAGATTTTTAAATGAAAGATACCTTAATAGATGGATCGAAAGAGGTAAAGATGCACCCGTAAATTGGCCATTAAGATTCCCAGATCTAACGCCTCTGGACTATTTTCTGTGGGGTGCTCTTAAATCAAAGTGTATGCTTCCCCCATCGCTGAGAAAGATGAGTTATGGCAAACAATTATCAATGCTGCAGATTATTTTAAAAACAAGCCCACACGATACACAAAGTACAGTTTAATTTTTTGAAAAAAATGTATTTATATATTTAGGAACACGGTGAACATTTCGTACAATTATTGTTATAAAAATCAAACTAGTTGGTAGTTATTTAGAATTTAAAAAATGTTCATATTTCCTGTTCTGAATAAACAGCAATGATGAATTACAAGGTATCGTAAATATTTTTTTTGTAGAGAAACTGCATGTTTGGCTAAAATTTAAGAGACAAAAAGGTTTTAACTTGAAGTCAGCTAGTATCCGAGAAATAATTAAAGTCATTTATACGGGGGGTAACAAAAAAACAACTTTTGTTTACCAATAACCCGCCATTTTTAAATTTGCAGGTATTAAAAAAAATGGCGTATACGTCAAAACACGCTATTAATAATCGTCACTTCTAGTCCCAAAATTAGTGGAAATCGATAAAGGCGTTTAGAAATTATTCCGAGAAAACTATATTAACTTGAAAACTTTAGCGCCCTGTAGCGGCAAAACGAAGCAACATTGCTTATAGGTAAGTTTGTCTTGATCGCCTTATTTTTGGTTAAGGAATTTGTGGTAAAGCGTTGTAAAGTAATTTCAAGGACACCCTGTACTCTGTATTGTTTTTATTTATTTTGCCGCATACTTACTAACATAGTATATTGTGTACCTTGAATCAAAAACAATATATTTTCGGATGTAAAGAAAAGTTCAAGAGATAATTATCAGATCATTATAATCAATAAGAACACAACAAATACATTTTAATTGAAATTAATATGACTTAATGGCGGCGAGTTCACTCGAGGTAAACTCGAACTATTTCTTTTATAGAGTAATAACAAGAATTTATAATAATTATTTTCATTAAAACGTCGTAATTCATATAAGGTATTAATTTAATAGCAGTCATTTATTTTATTTCCTATCATACGATGTGCTCATTGTGAGGACTTCCCACTGGCACATTAAAATCTGAGCAATACAAGTGCTTTTACTACGAGATATACTTACATTTTTTTTTTAATCTAATGATAATAAGTTATAAGTTATGGAACTTTTATTACTTTATGATATTTTTTAATTACAATCTAATTTCTTATGAAATTGTTTTCTACAGTACTGCAATGCGCTGACATTCTTGATCGATTTCAAAATAATGTGTATTTAGCTAAACAAAATTCTTACCCGTTTTACTGGGCGTGAGTAGGTATACCATAATGAAGCTTTCTTTTAAAAATATTTTATAATTTATTATTACGAACTAATAAAATAGCTTCTTTTAAAGTTTCTACTACGTCCGGTTATACCGAGGTTGGTTGGTTTAAGGCGGAGGTCGGGCGTCCGGCCCAAGCTTCTTGCACTGCAGCCTAGTGGCTTATTGTGCTCCCCTATCTTGCTAGAAAAGGTTTGTTCCTTTTATAAGGTCCAGCAAATTCCTACCAAGTTTGTCATGTGGGAGGTTATCCCCACATTGGATATCTCCGAAGATTTTGAGTCTTCCTCGGGTCAGTGCTTCGCAGTTATATATGATATGTGAGGAGGTTTCGTCCTCATCGCCGCAAAGCCTGCATTCAATGGGACCATTGTAAATTCTTACTCGGCGTAGGGGTTTTCTTAAGCAGTGGCCTGTTAGTAGGCCGACCACTTGTTTTAGCTGGGTGCGCGTTAAAGGCATCATTCCAGTTGATAACTTTTTGGAGGGTTTCCCAATTGTGGTCCTCGCTTGGGTATGACCAGGTATCCTGTTCCATCGGGATAGGTGTTGTTGTTGTACCCACCTGTCTGATGTTGCTCTGGTTGCCTGTTTTGATATGCCAAAGGCGGGTTCAGGGCCCCTGAGTTTTTTGCTCAAGTGATTTTTTAAATGGGAGGATTTGGATTTTACTTAATATTCTATAAATATTCTAAATTGGCTAGTTTTTGGGATATGGAAATTTAACGAACAAAATTTACAGTACAAAAGAGGGATCACTTACAGGGGTCCTAACACGGGTGTCTGAACAGGGAAAGGGTAAGTGTCGCCGTCTGACTGGCCAAAAAATTATCATTTTATTACAAAAGACGGTTGCGATATCAATATTTTCTACAAGAACTTTAATTTAAGGGATGTTTAAGAGAAGGAAGGGCAAAGGATATATCCCATTCTCTCAAATTATTTTCTTCGAAAAAAAAATTTGGAAACAATTTCAGAGAAACTCAAGTAAACACGTAGACAAAGATTTCTATAATTAAAAAAGGTTTATTCCTTCGCTGGGAATTAAACCTAAAACCTCTAATTTGTCGGTCGAACTCTCTACCAACTGCGCTACGGAGACCCTGATATTCTCTTAATCAAAGTCGGTTTTATATAGTTTATTCAATTTTTGTTAGTTGTATATAGTTTGGAATACACTGCGATTTCAAACCGCGAAGAAAGGGTTATTAAGGGAAAAGAAAGCAATGATCATTAAGATCTATAATTATTATATGCAAACAGCATTTTTGTCCAAAAGTCTTAGGAGGATTTTGTCTGAATCATTAGTGCTGTAACATTTTTACTACTGTTCATTTGTTTATAACTCTTTCCTTACCCTTCTAGAGAAGAGAAGAATCCAGAAGGTGTAAAACTCACGATGTCGCTATGTGTGTTTACTAAAAAAATATGATTACATATCGAACCCGTTGCATGAGCTTAAATGGCTGAATATGGAAAACAGAAGGAAACCTCGTTTTGCACTGTTCGTCCATAAAATTGTTCTTACTAGGTCTCCTTTCTTTTCTGTATAACTTGCTCGTGCCTGGAAGCCAAATCCATCAACGAGGTACTCGTTACGGGTTCTTCTTTTGTATTCCACAATATATGAGAGCTTTGTTACAGAGATGCTTTAGCTATCTTGCGCCACATATTTATAATAGTTTGGAAAGCGAATTAATACTCTTAAAGACCCGAACAGACCCGAGAATTTCAAAAAAATATATAGGAATATATTGCTAATTTGTTCAAGTGTCTAACGTTACTTAGGCCTCAAATGTTTTAAGCCTGGGTTTTAATTGGCTCTCTAATTATTGATTTGCCATCTGATTGTGTAATTATATGTAAGTAATTATTTATTTTATAGTTTAATGTTTGCACTTGTATAAATAGTATTGTTGTTCTTTGCACAGTTGTTGTATTTACATAGTCATACACGGTTCGATACAAGAGTAGCTATTGCAGCTAAATCTCGCCTTAATATGGCTGTGCCTTTACCGTAAATATTTACCATTCATCAAGAATATAAGTCGATTTATTGTTATTATTATCTAATTTATCTTGATACATCGTCGACATTTTGTAACATTTGCAGGAATCTGATATAAGACTTCTGAACAGTGATATCTAGCCGTGATAATTTAGCAGAATGTTACCTTTTACCTGCAGATCTTTTGCAATCTTACAGCCTATTTATAAAAATCTTGGAGAACCCCAGATATCTTTGCAAATCTTTTACCTTAATAATGATTAATGGTTATGGTGAGTTCCTTTCCCATAACCCAACCTAGATTTGAAATCGCAGGAGATTGCAAACTGTATACAACTAACATGAAAATTAAATAAGTTATATACTTATGCTAAATTTATAATTAAATTTGCAATACAGACTAACTAATTGGAAATATATTTTTTGCCTAGTTTTTTAAATAATCATGGTGGCCTCCGCGGTATTTGGTGCAGCTGTGGGGACAGGAGCGGCCCTAATAATTGCTGTAACCATTGTGATGTATCGCTACTATAACTCTAAAAGGAAATCTCTGGAATGGAAATCTCTGGACAGACTACCCTATCATCCTGTGGAACAGAAAACGCATAAACCAGTGGGTGCTTATCCCAGGACGGTAAGTTGATAATGTATAACTTAACATTCTTTTAGTGACGATAAGACAATTTCATGGGCGCTGAGTTCTAGTATTCTGCATACTCTTAAAAATTTGATATAACTATTGACCATTATTATTGGTATCTTTAAACGGTAATTTCTAGAAAGTAGAGAAAATGTTCCATTAGAGCTTTTTAAAATCCAGGATCGCGTTCAGATCACATATATAATACATACACTATACTGCTAATACCATAATTATTCAATGATGGCACCACTGTACGCAGATGATCAGGGTCCGTTGAGTTTGCGCAGCTCGGAAATTTGCTTCTTGATGTAAACATTTGACAGTTCCGACTTTCAAAATATTTTTACAAGCTTTTATTTAAATTCACCTGTTAGTTCGGGTGTGTGCTGTTTATGGTTAAATAAAACTAAGTAACCAATATTTTACATACCTGAAATACCTTATTCCTGGTATTGAACCGCGATTCATGTAAAAAAGGATCATGCACTTTTTCTACCCATCTTGTGACACAAGTCGCTGACAATAACAAAATGTCTGGTAAAGTTTAATACCCAAATTCGCACCCAAAACTTAAAAATAATATCCACAATCACACACGGAACATTCGAACGAATACAACGTAAAAAAGGATGGAAACGACTAACAACTTACAAACTAACAAAAAAAATGTCTAAAGTAAAGTTTTATAAATATTAACACCCAAAACTTGGAAATTATAACCACACACGAACGAACAAAACAAAACATGGCGACGAATAAGAACACAAACAACCACATAACACCTAATGTGCAAACAAAGGTGAGCCGGTTCTGTTTAAAATCTGTTAGATATCGTGTCAGTTGCCTAATTTTTTTCCTACTGCGCAAGCGCCACGGGCCCAAATTCAGGTTATTTTGAATCGCACGATGGGTATCTTCTTGCTTCGTGCGGATGCTTGTATTGGCAATATAGTGTATGTATATATGTGGTTCAGATTCGACGTCGGACATTCGTCGTATGCGCTCTGGGGACTCAATTCTCGAGTTACGACGATATTTTTCGATGATGAAGTTGTTTATTAATACATTTTTAAGCGAGATTCCAGAATCGAGTCCCAGAGTGCGCCCGACAAACGATAGTAAACGCGTTCCTTTAGGTAACTGCGTTGTCGATTTGGTTTTGAGTTATGAGATACAAGGTGATTTCTTAAAATCGCATAAAATTAATTTTTTTAATACATCCAAAGGATTTAATTTTACAGAAAAGTCCCTTAAATTTAAACTAAAAAATGACATTATCGTTTTTCTATTATTATTTGTTATAACTGAATTATATATAGTATGATCGTCAACTTTTTTTTTATAATATTTTTTTTTTGTTTATTTTTAATTTTACCCCATTTAAAATCGTATATTACTCAACTATATTTAAAATTGGAAATTGGATACAAATGAAAAGTTTAATCGTGTATAAGGAAATGAATATTTTGCTTGGTAATTTCATTTTATTAAATGCTTGAACTGATCTTGATTTTTATTACTAAATTTAGAAATCAAACATACATTTTTTAAATATGAGTAAAAATACAATAAGCTCATGGCCACCGTCTTTATAGTCTTACTAGTTTTACTGTGTTTTTACTATGACATAAGAATTTTAAAATTAATTGTAAACTAATATCGATAAGAGCCAAATTTCCGTTTTAGTATAATTTATCGTCAAGAAACTGTATTCTATAGTCAAAGGTCATGTAAGTGATAAAACATTATTAATTTAAGCTTACATGCACCAAATATCGCTAAAAGCTTAAATTTCATGACGTCCTTAAACTTTTTATTATTTCATCTATACAAGTATATTATTCTAAGCGATATGTGATGCATATTAGATTCAATATAAAATTGAAAATTTTGAAATTTATAGATTATTGAAATTAATAAATTTATAATACAACACATAAGAATTATAATAATATTTTGTCTTTGTTGAACTTATTGTTTTCGGTTAAATAAACCAATGCGAGTTAGCGCTGCCCAGCGGGACTCCTGTAATTGTGACGAATGTCTTTACAGGTGATTTCCTCTTAACATTTGTTACTTATTTCTATAAGTTTGTTAGAGATGCTGGTATGCTCAAGAGGGTCTAACAACGACACAGATGGCGCTCCGTGCCACATCTTACCGGTGTGTCCCACCAAGTGCTGCATAAGCAGCTTTTAGTTATCCTTTCGTTCGTCGGATCCTAGCTCTACTGATGAGCCATGATATGGTGAAACGCGTCTGGGGATGGATCTGACAAAACGAAAGGAAATTCTTCTTTTGTAATAATATTTTTGTCTCAAAATGGTAGACACGATATTTGGTAGTTTTTTATTTGTTAGTTTAGTTTATCGACTCTGAGATAAGAGACCTGACATAAGAAAAAATATTTGATTTTTAATTATGGGCGAACGATAACCTTATGTTTAATTTCTAGAATTTTCACCCATAGGTAAGTATTGGCGTAGCCAATGCTTTTTGCTATAAAATATACATTTTTTAAAATTTGTTTGGCAGTATTTAAAACAAAATAAAACACCATTTACCACCAAATAAAAAATAGTATGTCCTAGGACACGATTCCTCATCTTAATCTTCAAAAGATTTTTTTTGGTCATGCACACATATTTTTAAAAAAATGAACTTTTCTAAAATTTGACTTTCTCTTCAAAACTCTTTTTCTCTTTCTAACCAATTTCCTTACATTTTCCAAGTTAAAACTTTGTATGTAAATATGTCAAGGGTTTAAAATTTATGTAATAAGTTCAAAAAGCCTGTTAAATTTATTTTGAGTATATTATCATGTAGAAACTGACATAAAAGAAAATCCTGCCCAAATATTAGGAGCTTTATGGTTTTTTTAATGCCAAATAATTACTCTGACCTACTTCTGTGTTTTATGCTAAATAAAAAAATATCGTCCAAAATAAAATGTTAGTCAAATATTGTAAAATTGTGTAAAATTTAAACAACTGAAAATCATATGTTTATAAGTGGTACATTTAAAATAAAAAGTCGATAATCATAGTTTATTGAGTTGTCGAATTAATTATTTAAACTGTGGCGTGCGTGGGTAAGTTAGTTCTGCCAATAAAGTAAGTTTCTTTACAAATAGCACAAATTAATTATATTATATTTAAAACAATATTTGAAAATATATTTCATTTTTCTAAATCTTATAAAATCTACACCCATGATTTGCATTCTAAATCCTGCCAGTCTAGTTTAGATGGAAATGTGCGATTTTAGTTCAGAGTAAGATATCTAGTGATAGCTTGTGTGTATTGTTTTATATCAGAAATTCTAAATAAACTAACGAAAATTTCTTGGAAGGACGAAAGTGTTTTTGTAATTGAACAATTGACACAAAAACAATGAAAACAATGGCTATAAATCCAATCTACCATTAAAACTTTTACCACAATTCATATACAACAGAATTTTAGCACAATTGACATCACAGCTAATTTTAATTCTTTTAAAAACAATATTTAAATATTTGAAAACTAAACAAACACACCGATCGACGTTAAGCAGCAACAGCATCACGGGTAGATTCTTTTAAATGGGTTTCTCCATTTGCATTTGCCAAATTCGATCTGGTTTTAGGGGTATACTTACTCAAACTTTCAGACAGTGGTTTTAAAAAAAATAATATGTAGAGTATTTCTCTAGGATACCAAAGAGTCGCCCATTTAAATATAATGCATCAATTCCATAACACCCATATTAAATAACTAAAATATCATTAAATTTGTCTTTGAAGGGATCATATAATTCTTTAGAAATATTTAAAATACAAAAATCTTTTTCTGACCCCTGTACAATTACAAAAACAAATTTTTAGAAAATTACACAGGGTGATTCCCAAGTGGATACTTCTATTTTAGCCGTGTATAGAAGGCATTAAAATAAACAACATTTTCAAATACCTTTTCTCAAAAAACTTAAAAATAAGCGAGATACAGAAGTAAAAAATCTAAGTGCGGGCCTGGTTATCAAAGCATTGCCCGCTATACTTTATGTTATTTTACTTACCTCTTATTAGTCATACGGGTGATGTAGCAATTTGCTACGGTGTGTTTTTCTAAAGCAAGTTAATTTTAAATTTGTTACACGTGAAAATTGTAAAATTTGAAAACAATGTCGTGAGTGTGAGTGTCGTCAAAATGCGTCATTTGCTTCGAGATTATACGCATAACGCTTTTCCTTGCGTGCTTATCCTACACCCAGAAGTTTTCTTAATTTTATTCAACGGGCAAGTTAGGCAGAACCGTATTTGATCCATAGTGTAATAAACGAATGAAAATACCTATTTTTGAGTTTTTTGAAAATACTGTTTATTTTAATGCCTTCTTTACACAGCTAAAAAAGAAGTATCAACTTAGGAATCACCCTGTATTCAGTAGTTTTTGAAATATTTGTAATATTCTAGACTTTTTTAAAACCCTAAATTTTATTTTAGTTTTTAAAGAAACATTTAAAAAATAAGTATGAGCGTAAACAGCGACCATACATCCTTATCTTATATGTTCGCATCTCAAATACAAATAAAAGAGAGTTTAAAGTTTCTTATGCCTAAAGAAAACAAAGTATTCCAGATATTGCACGTACACGAGCAAACATAATTAAACAAGTTTTTAGAGAAACTAGACGGTTCAACGACCGAAGTTAAACTGAACCAAAAGCAAAGCTTGCTTAATACCTACTAATCAGAAAATAAATGAAAGTAAACAGCAGCCTCTTGCAAAATTATTTATTAAAACGATTTTTAAATTTCGATATGAAGATTCTCAGATGGTTTCAGCAACATTTAACACCCACACCGAATTAAGTTTTATTTACGTTGTTAAATAATAAGTTGCATGTATTTGCTCTATCCCGCATTATAATTGGCCAACGCACTTGAAATATTTCAAGGGTATGATTTAACTACTGTACTTTTTAGAATATAAAGTGTCACTGGTAAAGTCCGCATCATATGGAAAAAGCAGTTTATACAATAAAAGTGGATATAATGACCGTATCGCGCAAGGAAATAAATTGAGCACGACGCCGTAGACTTTAAGGTGCGATATGAAAATAATACACTTAAGTTATTTAGTATATTTTTTTACGACCTACCGTAATAATAATAATAATAATAATAAATGCCTTTATTTATATACGAAAATAAACATACATAATTTGTTTTTAAATGGTGGCGAGATCTAGCGAATTCGCTACTTACCTAACAACCTACCAATTACGAAAATAAACTTAAAATAGTATAGATAGTACTAAATATTAATTTAAAAAAACAAAAAAAAAGGGATTGTACCTACAAAACTTAAATATTACAGAAGAAGAAAGTGTTAGCGATATATTGACTTAAATTTAAAAAGAAGAACATAATTTAAAAAAATGATATAGAAAAGCAACCTATTATATTATTAAAAGTTATAAAAATTGAATAAAAATTAGTTATATAATATTTACTTAGATTTTATGTAGTCTTTGATTCGCCTCTTGAACGCTGAGACAGTCGAACTCGTTTTTATAATCAAGGGTAATGAATTGAAGCATTTGGTAGCATTATAAGAGAAAGAGCGCTGAAATAAAGCAGTTCTGTGCCTTGGAACAGTATACAGAAAATTACAAACCTTACTAAAAAATTTTTTAAAAAAATCAGCGGTCGAGGTTTGAACCTACGACTAAGTCGTTCTAAATATCTGCTCGGCAAAATATTCTTGTTAGAAATAAGAGTAACACCAATTTAATAATATTTAATTTATATGGAATTATTTTCCTATGCACATTCAGCCGGTACTACACAGATGCATCAAATTATTTCTAGTTGGCTTGGAAAACAAATGAAAATTGGTACATACAAGATAATTTAGCTTTTATTCTTATTGATGATTGGTTTTTAAGTCCGAAACGTATTATTAATACTAGGTGTGATACATCGTTGAATTGTAAAGGAGGGAAATTTAAATATATTGAAATAAAATTTCCCGACTATTTTAAAGAGCAATGTTATTGATGGTTTTGTTAAAACGAAACGTCGGAGTAATAATCTAATTACACCAACCTATAGAGAGAAAAAAAATGATAATGTAAACTTTATTTTAACGTTTTCCGTCAAATAGAGTCAGAAAAAATAAAAACGAAATTGCGAAAATTCGGTTTTGCCCAAATATCTTCGGAAGGATTCGGAATTTTCCCCAATTTAACCATCTCTGTATCTTATATGATTTACGAGATCCTGCATCATTTTGGGCACTTTGTATTGTCTGCGTTTTGCAGAATTTTAATAAGCCACGATTCAATTAAATTTATACAATGATATTTATATATAGTGTTAATCATATGATGATATTTAAGGATGTGTTTCTCCAATTAAAAAAAAAATAGGTAATTTTGATTAAAAAGGTTTTTATGACTAAATAGTAATTAAATTAAAAGAAATATTTTTAATATAATATTAATACGTAGTCAAAATGATGAATAAATATGGTATTTATAACGATTGAGGACAGATACATCCAATAAATTAGGATTTTAATAGAAATCATACAGTCGATAAACCCATTCTTCGTAGATAAATCTATGAACGACGCCAATTACACGATGTCGAAGCTGAAGCTGCTGTTGACACGAGGATATCTAAGGCGCTTCCAGGAATATGAGAATCAGCTGCTGACACTATCGCCCTCATAATTGATAAAGAAATAATTTCAGTTTAACCAATTAAGTATGTTACCTATTTAGTCACAGAAAGCAAATTGTGGAGTAAAAAGTCGATAAAAATGTATTAAAAATTATTTTTAAGGTGTACCTACTTTAACCTTCACATTATAATTGGTCAGATCCTTGTCCATATGAAATAGAAAATTACTTTCACTGAGTTTTTTTTTATATAAAAGATATCACTATACCATGCGATATCTTTAGAACTATTTGAGATATAAATACAAATTATTTATTTAATCGATCAGCCGTATATTTTTTGGTAAAATAAATCTGGTAGAAGTTTTTATTTAGATAGATTTTACATATCAGAGAAATAAAAAAAAATTGTTTTCTATAGTAAACTTTAATTAAAGTTGCAATATTTCTGGGTAAATTATCCCGGGTCTATCCGGAATGGCTCTTTGAGGCCTACAGCAGATACAATAGCGGAGTTGTTAATTGTCTCTTGTTGGTAATTTAAAGTTCTAATAAAATATTGTTTTAATAAAACATTCTTACTATGTATCGGTCAATACTCCCCCGAATGATCATAGTTCCTTGTAATAGTTTATGTAAGTCAACTGGTTAAGTTCTAGTTTTGTTTGCCCAAATATTTGTTGCAATTTTAAATGTAATGACTGGCAGTGTCAAATTTTGTTAAACTATTTTGTCAACCGAGGCTGATCACTGTTTTATAGGTGCATTTGATACAGGTACTTCCTTTTTAACATCAATTCATTTCATTAATATCACACGCGTGTTGAAAAAAAATATTTCAACACTAGTGTTGAAACATCAAGGCACACTATTTAATTTAAACATATGGTGTCAATTTTACAGACCACTATTTATTAAAAAGAACATATTTTTGAAAGCAGTAATTGTAAAGTGTTTAACTTATTTATAATGTATTTGTCGAAACGGGTGTGAAAATACGCCATCTGAAATTATAAAAAATGTTAATATAATATACTGGGAAATTTTTTACCAGAAAAACAAATCGCACTAAAGAGAGTGTCATGTATTAAACAACAAATCTTTATCGGTAGCGATAGCGTAGAGAATTAAGCTTTAGCCTACAGATCACAAGGTCACAGGTGCAAATCCCAACAGGAGTATTTGGCTTCTTTTTTATAAAAACATTGAATAAATTATAGAATTATTTTGAAATGAAATTTTCCTTCTTGGGTGGAATTTTTAAATTTTTTGTTTATTGCATCTTTCCTTGATTAAATTTAAAATTTTTTATTCTGGTTAATCTAAAAGTCAATCCAGGATTAATTCTTTCTAGGATATATAAAATATGAAAAAATTATAAAGTTACACTACAAATGAAGGAAAAGCCTATTGACAATCTATGAAACCAGATATTAAGTGGAACATAATCCTAAGTATGCTAATTTCAACACTAGTATTGATATTTTTTTTTAACACTGGTGTTAAAATATTTTTTCCACAAATCAAAGGCCTTTTTAAAACTTCTCTGTGGTCGTAGGAAAAATAGTGTACATTACTCATGTAAACGTGATTATTCTTAAACTCGGAGAATTTTCGAACTCGGCTGACGCCTCGTGCTAAATATCTCCTCGTTTAGAAAGTATCACTTTCATCACTTGTTATGTAATATACTATTTCTAAACCGCCACTGTTTATTATTCTCCATAAATATGTTATTGCGTTTATAGTTTTCGGGTTATCCTGCAAATTGTCGGACAGACAGAACATCTCCGCCCACAGGGTATCATTTATTACAAAACCCTAAAAATAATGGGCCTTTTCTACAAGGCTTTAACAGGGATGCCACCCTGTAAATAAAATAAAACCTTTCCCACTCAGTACACAGCTGCTTAACCTGTTGAACGCTATCGATGTTGCCGGACCGTTGATGACGTACATGTTCTAACAACGGCAGCGACGACGCTACCCGCAACGCTTCGCTCCTGCGGCTTGCTTTTTAGTATAACTTTACCGTCCGAAACGGCCCTATCGGTTCGATTTTTCGAAAATCCATATTTGTAAACAACATGGCGATAAAATTATCTATACAACGCATTCAAAGTCCGTTTTTTACTTAATCCGGGCGTATAAGTAGTTTATTTTTTTCTAATGTCTGGAATTAGTCCTGCCAGTTGCTGGCTCACGCACAAGAGATTAGAACTGTGGGCTAAGGCGGCGAAAGAAAGAGCATGGGGTCGCAATGGAAGCAACAGTAGCAATAACAGTTTAGAGGTATTTACCCTTGCGATGCAGGTGGTTACTATCATACTTATAGCTATCTTTGGCGGGAAACGTGATATTATTTAAATTATTATTGGAATAAGATGATTTTTACTATAATTGTATTAGATTATTATAAATGCCTAAATGTGAAATACAAAAAAAATTACTCTTTGGTTTTCAAAAACTAAAACGCCAAGGATGGGATGTAAAATAAATAATTAAACTTAAAAAGAACTAACTAAAAGAATGTTTGAACAACGATTTTCAAAAAATTGACAAAATATAGTCCCAATTAGCTTTATAAATATACAATTCAATCACTCCCTACTAAAAAAATAAGCTCAGACTTTAAAGTGTCATATGTTTATGTGTAATTGCTTTTTAAATGGCAAATATATTATGTACAATATTATTTGTTTACATGACCTGAATAAGGGTCAAGGTTATTAAGTGATTAAATTTGTTAGTTATTTAACAGCTACGATATTTTGACAGTTGAATAATGTACCTAATAGCTTAGAGAGTAGAAAAAGAAAGGCAGGAGAGAAAAATGACAGTTAATTGAAATGTTTGGATTTAAAATTTGATTAAGTTATACTTACCTACAGTTTAATTCATATAAAAAAACAAAGTTTAAGATAATCAAATCAAAAAATGATAATTGATTAAAATAATTTACTGGTGTAGATCTTGTAGAGAATGTAGAGATTTAAGTTCCGATGATTTTACATTTTTGTAGTAATAGATTTTGAATAGAATGTCAACAACAAAAAACTCTTCTTTAATATAATATGTGTTATTTTTTACACAAAATTATTTTCTCAATATAAACTGCTGGACAATTGCTTTCGAGCAAGAAAAATTTTGCCTAAATTTAACATTTAATATTTTCTGAACCAGATATGATATCGACCTACGGTTTTGAATTGTTGATAGATTAATCCCTTGGGAAACAATTGTCAATGTTGAATTTTCTTTAACTGTTAAAAAATTTTATATACAGGGCGTTAAAGAAGGCGATGATCTTTGCTCCAATTTTAATGGAGTTTAACTTTCACAATAATATTTTAAAATTTTATCACTCTACTTCAATTAAATCACTGGTTCATAGCAAAGAAAGTAATTTCTCAATTTTTTGATATCTGCTATATTTTAAGAAATACCGATTTTTTTTGGAAAACCTTAGGTTAGGTAAGAGTGGCAGACCCTTGGTTCTGACCAAACGGTCTCACGTAGTCCTGATTAGGTCCGTTGTGATACCACACGTGTTCCGTAGAACCCACCTTCATCAGATCACTGATGGTTTATGCGACGTAACCGCGGAAGGATTTTAACAACTCATTCAAACCAGCCACTACTGTTCAGAAATCTGCTCAGCCGTCCAAGTTGTAAGTTGTTTAGTTCCTCCAGGCTATCGAAAGATGATTCACCCAGAGTAGTGAACCTCCTTCTTGCGAGGCCAGGGCATTCACACAGAAAATGTTGAATACTTTCTTCCTCTTCCTCATCTCTGCAGCTTCTGCAGAAGTCGTTAGTGGGTATTTGCATACGTTCGGCATGTCTACCGAAGAGGCAATGTCCGGTAACAACCGCAGTAATATTTCTCACGTCTTTTCGACTGTGTCTCAATAGCTCTGCGGTTCTCTTTTTATCGAATGTGGGCCACAGTTGCCTGGATGTACTACAGGTTGTCAACCCTGTCCATCTGTTCTGTGCAAGCTGCTTGGCCGTGTAGTCAATCTCCTCTTTGACCAATCCCAGTGGTTTGTTCACTGTGTTGTCTGCTAGATCAGCTGGCATGCCTGCGCCCTCTCTTGCGAGCGCATCGGCAGCCTCGTTGCCATCTATTTTGGAGTGTCCAGGAACCCAGCACAGAATAACCCGATGTTGGTTGCCAAGTGTGCATAGATTGTTGCGGCATCGCTTTACGAGCTTTGATTTGACGCTGCTGGAACAGATTGCCTTAATCGCCGCCTGACTATCACTGAAGATGGTGATTGACGAGGCTACTCCCAAGCCAAGGTGTTCTTGCAGGATATTGACCGCCTTCTCTACTGCCAGTACTTCCGCTTGAAAAATACTACAATAGTTGGGGAGTCTATACGATTTCTGTATTTGTAAACTTTCGGAAAAGACCCCGGCTCCCACACCAACGTCCATCTTTGAACCGTCTGTGAAGATTGCGTGATCTGTTTTCGTTATATTCTGATTGCCTTCCCACTCTTCCCTACTCGGAATGAGTATAGAATACCTTCTATCGAAGCATGTTATTGGGACAGAGTAATCAGTCGGGTCTCGTAGATTATTCCCCGGGTGAATCTTTAGTATACTGCTGTGCCCGTAGTTAGTTTCCTTCCAGAATTTCGACTCTTTTAGTCGCAGGGCACTTTTTGCAGCTATACTTTTTCCATAGATATCCAAGGGGGGTATATATAACATGACCTCTAGCGCCGCTGTCGGGGTTGACTTAAGGGCTCCGGTTATTCCTAAACAAGCTGCCCTTTGTATCTTTGTTATTGACTTAGTGTGCACTGCTTTTTCCAAAGCGGTCCACCAAACCAGGACCCCGTATATTAATATAGGTCTTATAATAGCTGTATAGATCCAGTGTACTATGTGGGGTTTTAGTCCCCATTTTTTTCCAATTGCTTTTTTGCAGGCATATAATGCTACCGACGCTTTTTTAACTCGTTCTTGCAAGTTTATGCCCCAGTTTAGCTTGGAGTCAAGTACCAATCCTAAATACTTTGCTTTTTCCTTAAGCACTAAAGCATTATTGTCGAGTACTGGGAGTCTGAAGTTCTCGATCACCCTTCTGCGTGTGAATAGAACTACCTCCGTTTTTTCGGGGTTGATTTTTAACCCGCATTTCATGGCCCACTGTTGTAGTATTCGTAGCGCCATTCCTGTTAGGTCGCTGATTGTGTTTACAAATTTACCTGACACTAGTATAACTATATCGTCAGCGTATGCAATCACTTTTATTCCAGCCTTCTCCAACGCTATGAGAACTTTATTTAAAACTCTCAGCCAGAGTGTTGGTGACAGAACCCCGCCTTGCGGAGTTCCTCTTCCAGCAAATCTGACCATCTCGTTACTTCCCAAACTGGAGCAGATTTGACGGCCTTTCAACATCCTCCTAATCCAACGGCAGATGTAGTTATCGACCCCTGTTTCTATTAGAGCGTCGCACACTGCCTCGGTCGTGACGTTATTAAAGGCTCCTTCAATATCCAAGAAGGTACCTAGGGTGTACTCTTTATTGCTTTCTTTCAACTTATTGGTAGCTAGATCTCACTGTGGGTTGTATCGTGCAAACTTTGCGAGTGATTATTATACCTTATGAAAAGCTTTATTATGCTCAGTAACAATAGTTGTACCTAAATGTTATGATGTACAGTGGCGTACTTATAAACAACTATATGTCGGTCTATAGTTTATGAGTATCTCACAATTTTTCACGATTGTTTTATATTGGAAAATACTCGCCAGGTAAATTTTTTTTTATTTTTAAGTTTTTCTTATCGCACTACAGGTATATTATACAGTGTGTTTACAAAATTTTAACAAAGATAATTTTTTTAATTTAATTTTTGGAAAAAAATTATTTATTAATTTCTAACTTTCTAACACTATTCCTAAAATTAAACTTACATTTTTTTTTTCCAAAAATTAAATTAAAAAATTATCTTTGTTAAAATCTTGTAAACACTGTATAATATACCTGTAGGGCGATATGAAAAACTAAAAAAATAAGAAAAAATTTACCTAATCTAATGGCTAGTAGTTTTCAATATAAAACAATCGTAAAAAATTGTAAGATACTTATAAACCATAGACATATTGGTGTTTATAATTACGCCACTGTCATTATAACATTTTGGTACAAGTATTGTTACTGAACATAATAAAGCTAGTCATAAGGTATAAGAATCACTCGCAAAGTTTGCACGATACAACGCACTGTGAGATCTAGCTAACAATAAGTTGAAATAAAGCAAGGTTTTCCAAAAAAACTGGTATTTCTTAAAATATAGCAGATATCAAAAATTTGACAAATTACTTTCTTTGCTATGAACCAGTGATTAAATTGAAGTAGAGTGATAAAATTTTAAAATATTATTGTGAAAGTTACACACCATTAAAATTGAAGCAAAAATCATAGTCTTCTTTAACACCCTGTATATTAAATGTTCTGACAGTTAAAGAAAATTCAACATTGACAATTGTTTTTCAAGGGATGAATCTATCAACAATTCAAAACCGTAGGTCGATATCATATCTGGTTCAGAAAATATTAACTGTTTAATTTAGGCGAAATTTTTCTTGTTCGAAAGCAACTGTCCAGCAGTTCATATTTCCTGTTTTTCTAATTTTCTAACCGACCAGCTAAAGTATATTTTTATTCTATGCAAGGTGTTTTACGGTGGATACGTTTTCTTCAAAAAATTGGTTGCTCAGATAAACAACCATGGTCTATCGTTTTAAAATATTTTAAGCAATGAGGCGTTGCCGCTTTTGCCAGAAACAGGTGGCAACATCGTTATTTTAAACGGAACACCATATATATTATATTATTTTCTGATTTCCAATACAACTACACGTATATTTTGTAAAAAATGTCATATGTCTAAAGTTAATTGTTTTTGAGATATTGACGTTTAAAATATGCGATTTTCAGACTTTGACATGGTGTAGCATTGGAACGGCGCATTTAAGAGAAAAATGGTTTTCACCTCCCTATCTTAGTTATTCTCTAATCAAAAATACAGACTTCCAGTTTAGCATGTTAAATCAAAAAAAATTATTTTACGGTTTAACATGGTAAACTGGAATTTGTAACTTTTAAATAGAGAATAAAAACTGAGTTAGGGAGGTGAAAATCATTTTTTCTCTTAGATGCGCCGTTCCAGTGCTTCAGCCTCTCAAAATCTGAAAATGGCATATTTTAAACGTAAATATCTCAAAAACAATTGAATTTAGACATGTGACATTTTATACAAAATATACGTGGAATTGTATAGGGGAATTAGAAAATAATATAATATATAGTATGTTCTATTTAAAATAACGATGTTGCCTCCTGTTTCGGATAGAAGCGGCAACACCGCATTGCTGAAAATATTTTTAAACGATAGACAATGGTTGTTTATGAAAGCAACCAAATTTTTGAAGAAAACATGTTACCCATTTTTCTAAACGTCTAACGTTCCATACACCATGAAACACCTTGTATATAAAAAGGTGGTTACCAAAAAATAGGTTTACTCTAAACCTCTTGGAAAAAGTATATTTATCATATGTAACATATTTTTGTGGGGGCTACAGAACTGAGATTCCTTGTATTGGATGCGATATAGTGATAAATTATAAAACCTCGGTATATACAGGGTGTCCCGAAATTAGGTGACAATATTTTAAGGGGATAAAGTACATCCAAAAATAGGACTAAAATCCTCTATTAATATACCTTCAAAAACGCTTCGTTATGGGGCTAGAGCCCCCCGAATGGAAGCTATGATAAGCGGTTTTTTCACAATATCTCAGAAACTGATTGAAGTATCAAAACAAAATTTGGTACATGTTTTACCCATGACAAGACGCAATAAACGGGTTGTTTTGCTTAGGTGTATTTCTTCCAGTGGCGTCCCACTGGGTAGGTAGTGAGGAGAATATTGCCCTAACTTTTTTATTTGTAGGATTTTTTAACGCCAGGTGAAATTTTTAAAAGCACTAAAGTCTTCTATTGAAAAAAGATACTCTTGCTTCATTTCGGTAGGATTCGCCATTTTTCAGTAAAATCGATTTAAAAATTTTCGGTTTTTTACAAGCCGTTGAAAAGTCTAAGGTGTTTTTTGCATATCTCAGCAAACACTTGATATTTAAACATGAAATTTATTAGAAGTTCTACTAGCGACAAGGCATATTTATTAAAGGATGTAACATTAAAATATTTTTCCAGTGGTGTCGCACGGATTGGAGCCAAAAGTAAATATTACTATTTTTTTTTTTATTTGAGGGGCTTTCCTTTTATACCATTTTCAAATTCTCCGTGCCTCACAAAACATAACACGCAGGTCTAGATTTTGCATCCAACAAAATGGAAATCATTTTGAACATTTGCTAAAGAATTAGTTTCCCGTGTGGTTTTACAATTAAATTTGATTTGCAATTTGTTATTCGTTTTTGTTTTATTTTAAGTCTCTTATACAAATAAATATTTAAAAAACAAGCTCTAAAACACTGTTGAAAACCTTATATTCGGTCAAATTACAATAATGGAAGGTTTTATTAACAAAAAATTTAAAATTTTTAAAAAATTACATTAAAAGTATGAAAGCCCCTTAAATTAAAAAAAAAAATTGTAATATTTACTTTAGGCTCCAATCCGTGCGACACCACTGGAAAAATATTTTAATGTTACATCCTTTAATAAATATGCCTTGTCGCTAGTAGAACGTCTAATAAATTTCATGTTTTAATATCAAGTGTTTGCTGAAACACCTTAGCCTTTTCAACGGCTTGTAAAAAACCGAAAATTTTTAAATCGATTTTACTGAAAAATGGCGAATCCTACCGAAATGAAGCAAGAGTATCTTTTTTCAATAGAAGACTTTAGTGCTTTTAAAAATTTCACCTGGCGTTAAAAAATCCTACAAATAAAAAAGTTAGGGCAATATTCTCCTCACTACCTACCCAGTGGGACGCCACTGGAAGAAATACACCTAAGCAAAACAAACCGTTTATTGCGTCTTGTCATGGGTAAAACATGTACCAAATTTTGTTTTGATACTTCAATCAGTTTCTGAGATATTGTGAAAAAACCGCTTATCATAGCTTCCATTCGGGGGGCTCTAGCCCCATAACGAAGCGTTTTTGAAGGTATATTAATAGGAGATTTTAGTGCTATTTTTAGATGTACTTTATCCCCTTAAAATATTGTCACCTAATTTCGGGACATCCTGTATATTATTGAAAAAAAATACTCACCTAATTAACTATCGATAATTGCCCGGCAGGTTATATTTCGTTTGATTACATTAAAAATTTACATATTGTTGGGTTTCAATTTTTGCGTTTTTATTTTTATTCGGGAAATACTCCGCTAAGGCTCAATTTTATAAAGTTCTCTTAAATCTAGGTTTAAGTCGAAGAATAATTCTAAAATCGTAGAAATATTTAAAATGATCGATTTATAATTTGGGATTGACAGCGAAGTTCAATTTAAGAGTAATCAACCTACTCATAACTTGTTATGTTATGTTACAATATATTTAGTTATGATTAAGTAAGTCCCTTTCAGCTCGATCTTTGCTGTCAATCCAACATTATAAAATTACCATTTTTGACATTTCTTTGATTTAAACTGGACCTCGGTTTAAATCATTGATGTTCTTTTGCTCAATTTTATAAAGTCGAAAGTTTTAAACTTACCTAGGTTTAAGACGACTTAATAAAATTTAGCCTAAATGGCATTAGTGTTTTTCTTTAAAAACTGCATTCGTTTATTTTCTTCTGTCTGTCGTGGTGGGGGGAAGGTTAGCAATATACAAATCATATAATTAAAAAACTTAGGCGTTGCTTTGTTAACCAACCTAAAAAGCCTAATTGTTAATATTTAAATTATCGATATAGTTGTACAAATACATAAAATTAAATGTCACTCAAAATGAAACCATTAGCACCACTTTGTGAAGTTTTTTATATCTTTGACCTTTCCCGCTCACATAAAATCTTACTTTTGTTTATGAGTAAAGCTCTATAGAAGAAGGATATTTTAGTTATTTAAGAAATCTATATTCCCTGATATTTATTCATATTTAGGTGGTAAGGGTTTATTATTATTATTATCAACAGCAGGACATGGGTTACAGTCCACAATAGGTAGATCTAAAATTATGATGCTTGAAACCGAGGGTTGCGTGGGGGTGCTTTGTATGATTGGGGATCATTGTTCAGAGCCTAAGTTAAACAGTAGGGTTTTTTCGAAAATTACCCTGGCAGTAGATAAAAAGAAAAAATTACTTTAAAAAAGTCGCATGGAAACAGGTAGTTTTAGAACTTATAGCATAACAAATTTTATAGAATATTTGTTTCAAAAAATATAATTTAAAGTTTTTACAGGGATTCGATACTAATCCTTCTAATTAAAAAGTTCTTTGTTTCCCAAGCTTAATCGTATTTGAGTAGTACTTTTATACTCAAATGCTGTAATCGAATAGTGTTTGTACATTCGACGACTGTCTTCAAATTCATTTTGATATTTCTATTCAAATCCCTAACTCGTTAATCAAAGTATTTTATATTCGATTTCATTTTTCCAGTATTTAAATACTTTAAATATACAGGGTGGGGAGTTTAATTGAAACAAATTCGCTAAAATATCGGAGAAAAATATAAAAATATTGTTTTTAGTCAATGTTTGTTTAGGTACCCGCACCATGCCTAGCTCTTCACCATTTTTTAAGACCGCGAGCCTGTACTGCAATTCTGAGTAACTATTGCCACCAGTTTCTTTTGTCTACTTAATACTTCAATAGATCTAAAGATTAATCCTGTATTTACCCATAAAAGCATAATGACCCACTAGAAGATCTCTGTGTAAAGGGAAGAGTCAACATTTGAATTAATTCCAAAGTGCGGTAGGGTTAAAATCAATAAAGGGATAGAAGGTTTTTAATCAGAGTTTATTTATAACCGCCAAAACAAAAATCAAATCAAATTCCTTCAGATTTTAGAGGTCTCTAATAAATTTGTTGAAATTTATTGCAAATTCCTTTAAATACTTTTAAATTTCCCATATATTTTCTCACTCATTAATAATTTTTGTAAATTGCCTGGAATTTGAAAGGAACTTAAAAATAATTCTATTAAATTAAGAAAACAGTCTATGTCTGTGAATTGCACTCTTTTTAAATCTGTTAATATTTAAATTTCATGCAGTAGTTTTGGAGTTCAAAAGCAAAGCTTTAACAATGGGATTCAATTATTTTTTTTGTCATATTTCAAGTATTGCCTACAGAATATTGTAACATCTCTAGCTGTAAGAAGAAAGTATAATAAATAAAATATATCTCACTTTTTAAATAAGGTACGTTGCTTTCCAACAAAGCTTCTAGACAGACTTATAATTTCAAAGATGTTTCATTTTTTAAATATTCGCTGGCTTCTTGTCATTCCAAGCTACTACAAAAAGACAATTCTAGTGTATTTTTGGAATTCTAATTGAGCAGAATATTTACTCTCTTGGTTTTTTTTCTCTGGCTTCGTATAACCCGCTACTTTCGATATAAGAGCGATGAGTCACTAACAGTCATAGGCGCCGATTCCGTGGGGGCTCTGGGGGCTTTTCTTTGGGGGAGTAGCCCCCATAGCCTAACCCTCACAGTACGTTTACATAATAATAATACTAATAGCAATTCGTTTGCGAACGTGCGTTACTTGAGATTTGATAATTTAATTTTTTTCTATAAAATTTATCTACAGTTGTCGTTTCCTTTTTTAATTTAGCATATTTAAGAAAAAATTATTTTGGCTTTGAAAATTAAATTATGCTAGATCTGGCAACCCTGGTCTGCCACTTTGCTTAAAGCACGTAGAGAATTTGGAAAGTCCCTGGTCTCAAAGTCTCAAGGTTGCCAGGTCTGGTGAAATTTCACTAGATTTAATGATTTCGAAACCAATCAAAAGTGATTTAGTGAAAACTTTCGTTAAATACCCCAGTTTTAGTGATTTTTCGGATTTTGTAGCAAATAAGACAAATTCGCCTAAAATACAATACAAAAAATGCAATATTTTAAAAATATTTTTTTCAAAAACACGGCTTTTTAATTATCCGCTCAATCTATATTTTCTACAAGACGTGATGTCAGATCTGCGCTTCATGCAGATCTGACATCACGGCCTAGTCAGCGAGGTCAAGCATCGGCGCGGTCAAGTTGGAGCCATCAGTGTTGCTAGATCTCCTGTTTTAACAGAAGGTCTACTGTTTTCAGTCTTAAACTACTGTTCTACTGTTTTCACCCTCAAATCTCCTGTTGAAAATTTTTTAATACCAAAGAGGTAATTAAGCTACATAATTCACAAATGTACACAAAAACGTTGGATCATTCGGAACTAACTGGCCAGAGCCGTCTTTCCGTACGGGCCCGGTACATTTTTTTAGAAGTCACTTTGGATGGATGAATGGCCCCGCGCGTCTTGGGGCCCACAATTTGAATCGATGACCTTTTTTTTTAGAAGTTACTGTGGAGGGGGGCCCCAAAATTTGGACCGATGACCTTTTTTTTTAAAGTTACTGTGGAGGGAGCCTTATTATATTTAAAATGTATTAACTATTACATTATATTATGTGTATATTTAATAAAGGAATTTTTTTTTATTCGTTGAGATCCGGGCTCTAAGCCCCCAGAGCAATTCTGAAGTTCCGGCGCCTATGCTAACAGTAACTGCAATATGCAAGGAACTGGGATCACGGAGTGGGTGTAACAACCAAACAGGGTGAGCACAATTGGCCAAACTTGGCCTAAGTGCATCCGGCGCACGGACGGGCCCTTGGATAAAAAGCGGTAATTTTGTACTTCTTATAGTCGATTAACTAACCAAATTGATAATGAGTTTTCAGTCAAATATTGCAAAAATGTTAAAGTAATATGTCTTTCCGCAGCACATTATCCGCATAAACAGTATTCTTCAACATTTTTCATACAGTAAAAACTTGTCATATTTTCCTTTAAAATCTAACCGACCACACGGTTTCTGATATATAGAGGCGGGGTTGTACGTGTGACAACGTAAAAACTACAAAATAGTACTCAAACAAATACTATCAGAAAGAAGACAAACACCACTGAGACACCTACACCAAGCGACGAAGATACAATACATAAAAGACTACGTATTCGACGTCTCTCAACATTTTTACGAAATGCAACCACAGAACACATTACTAACAAGGGACCTAACGAGAATAAGACTCCAGGACGACCCCCTTCATAGACCTATTTATTACAGACTTCCAATTTATTTGCAAAATAGGCCAAATTAAATACTAAAATAAGTTACAATGTAACAAATTAAAAGGAAGCAAAATATTAACAAGTATAAACACCATATAAGGTATCAATGATACCAAATCTATAGATAAAATCTAAAACTGAAATGCAAATAAATTGGAAAACACACGAACTGACGGACAAGACAATATCTAACCCCATTTTCTATACCACGGAAATAAGTCCCACCCACTCCCAATCTCGATAATTTCTAACTTTTAGTCAAGTCATAAGACAATAACTTCGCTACGCACGTACCTGAGTAAATAAAGCTGGTTTTTTCGAGCCGTTTTTCCAGTGAAACAAGTGTAAAATTTTACCATAAAAGAAACCATTAAATAACAAATAAATTTAAGCATAAGCAAAATTGAATTCTTTCATGGCGGTAAAAGATTGCTGGAACTGGCCGAATAAAACGTGATTAAAAACAGGACCTTCTCTTACCAGGGTTATGACAAACCCCAGCAGGGCGTTGCCTCGCTGCTGTGTCCTGGTTAGTGCGACTAACCAGCAGTACTTAGTTTTAGATATTATGTTACGTAATAACAATAATATTAGTTAGTAAGGAAACCTGACATGTAAAATATTATTAAGACAATAAAGAATATTTTAAAAGTAAAAGTAAGTGTGACAACGTGCATTCAAGATGAATAATTTGTATTCGAACCATAGACGTATCCATTTTTACAAATCTACATAAAAAGTGCAAAACAAAAAGATGTACTCATTCATATGTAATATTGCTCAAATTCCTTATAAAAATACCTTATATTATGATGTCGTGCAAAGGCCCATTTTGAAAGGAACAATTTCTAATAGACTTAAGAGTAGCTAGGAGTAACAATATAAATGAGAAAGAATGTTGTGGTGGTGTATTAGATAAAGAAAGCTGTGAATGTTTTTTACAATAAGAAGAGTATAGTAACAAACCAGGCGAAACTAGAACGTTCAAATGAACGTCTGTTAGCTTTTGGCATTGCATTCACAATTATTTCTTTTTAAATCTTTCAATCTTCCATGTTGTGCCTTGACCACCACTGCCGTGCTAAGCTAAAGCCTCCTATCTAAATAAAATAAAGTTTTGAGATATTTATGTTTTAATTTTTTTTTTATGTGCCACCCCTTAAACTGTGTTAAAATTAATCAATACTTAAGCTGAAGGTTATTAATAGGGCAAACGATTATAATGTCCTTTTAATTAGTAAGTTAACTTAATCAGATATTTATCTTTTGTAAGATAGGACACTTTTCTTTAGTATTTAAATAAATTTATTGGAGCTACAGATAGGACAAAGACTTGCTAATATATGTTTATTTTATATACTATTGGCAAACTCGAATCTAGGGTGCGAAATCTCTAATGCAACCAAGAGAGAAGGCACGCAAAACCTTCAGTTAAAAAGATACACATAACCACTCCTAAATTCGAACTCAAAGGGGGGATATGTGTGTGGTGTGGCCGAGTCGACGTATCGATCGCTCCCGTGCCTGCTTCGACAGTGTGTTCTAAAGAATGAAAGGTTGGAGATAAAGGATAGCGTGTTCTCTGTTTAACGTGTTAAACGCTACTAATAATTCTCCGTCTGATGCGTTTATATCGGCACCCTAGATTCAAGTTTGCTAATAGTGTATATTGTGTAAATTTTAGTCGAGTTTTTGGAATTTTTGGAGCCAGGGCAGATACAAGGGTGTTTCTTCGAGTTAAATCTACCCCGTGTTTTCTCTCTCTAGCATTTGCCATAGAAACTCCGGTCTTAACTACCTTATTATTAAGAAAATGTAATGCCTTTGAATCGGCCAGATAAGACTTTTTACTATGTAATCGCATTTTAAGAATAATGGAGGTACAAAACGAGATTGTCCTAAGTGTACAGTTACGACAAAGATAGGTGTGGAATGTTGGTTGGGACAAAATATCTTAGTATTTAATATTATTTTGTAGATAGGACAATATTAAATATATAAATTGACGGTCTATAAAATGAGATAGGACGATTTAGTTTTGTAAATTAGTTAAAACAAAACTGTAGGTACCCAAAAATGCATTTAGGACAAAATCTCAAATTTTGTCAGTTAGGACGCTTCAGTTTAGCACGGCAGACCACTGGTTAACATGTTTTGACTATGATTTCAAAAATTAAATTTGAAATGTTCCCGAAAGTTATATATAAGGCCTACAAAACCTTTTTACTTTTAGTTTTTAGTTTTAATTTCTTTAATCACACCATGTAAAATATTTACGACCTTTCTTTTTCTATTCCTCAGATAAGAAAGAGGTTTTAACACACTTATTAACTTAATCTCTTTTCTTCTTTGTGAAAATCAACAATCACTGTAATACAAACTTTAATTATTCCAATTTTCTCTTTTAGTTTCAAACCATGCAATGTCGAGAGTCTCTCTTCATGTAATATATTAGTTATATTCCGCTGATGATAAAGCTTTTTACCTTCGAAACATGTACGGCTTACTTTTAACGTTTTTCTAAAAAGAAACCCTTTTTAATAAACTAGTGAAGCAGACTGTGTGTTATAATTATTTACTTATAATATATCACTCCACTCCACAAAATTATTATACCTTTTAGTATTAACCTCAAAACTTAGAATATTTCCAAGAGCTTATTTTGCCATACTAGCGGAGGTTAAATTGGGGCAAAGTTGCAGAATTTGGAGACGACGTTGACAAATTTGGAAAATTCCGATTACTCGAAAAAAACTGAAAATTTTTGTTTCTAAAATAAAGTAGTAGAGTTTAGTGTCCGTATAATTAAATAGAAAAGAAGGTTTTTTAGCGGCAGGTATTACGGGTTGGCAGCGCACAGTGGGTATTCTGCAGCGCGAACTTATTTGAATCTACAAATCCGTAGAAAAATTGGGGGATGCGATAAATGTTGCCTATACTGGTGTGTTGGCCTAACGTATTTGGTTTATTGTTGCTTCGTCATGACTATCTTTTGCATTGAGTTGATTCCTGTAGATGGCGTTACTGGGTTTTTATCGCGTTTTTATTTCTTAAAAATGCCTTGAAAGCATAGTCTTGCTGTACTGGGGATCGCTTACAGGTTATGGCTTTCTGATGAGTTCTAATAAGAACGAAACAGCCTGTCATTGTCTACCTGTGCCCCAGGGAACCCATTACCTTTGGCGTCCCTGTGTACTCAATGCAAAAGATAGATGCACTACTTTGTCCGCCTGCCGCTAAAAAACCTTCTTTTCTATTCTTGTTTGGGTTTTTATTTTTTCCTATCTTTATTTAACGAGATGGACAAAAAACAATTTCACATGAATGTAACTTTTTCTTTTTCATAGTCGGTTGTTATCATCAAATGATTACGACGTTTCGTCTTTCGGGTACCGTTATCAGGTATGTTTTTTAAATACGGACCTGCATTTTTTAATGCTGTTTCGTAGACCATGTATCTTATAAAATAATGCCATACTATCTTAAAAAGAAAAGTTCCAATTATTTTCGAAGATATTAGCAAAAGACCAAACATTTTCGTTTGTGTTCCCTTTTATGGCTTCATTTAAAAAGAAGACACATAACAAGTTTATATTCTCATTGTCGCTTTTTATTTCCTACTATAATGTTTGTGTGCCGAGCCTTTTGTCCGACGTTTCGTCTGTGTCCTATCATCAGGTTTGTTGTTTAAATAAGCACTTAGATATAACTATTATTGCAATTTTGTCAACCTCCCGTTTGTTCTTTTAATTTTTTTTTTTTTTTTTTTTTTTTTAAAACAAATTTATTTCTGACCTTTAAACAGTAATAATACTGATAACAAGGCCTAAACTTTTAAGTATTTACAATAGGTTACATTTTAAGGTAATATAATACTAATATACAATATATAATTAACAGTATAGTAAACAGTAGGCAAATAATTTACAGTACAATAAACAGTAGGTAAGTGAGTCCAATAATTTTTATTACGTAGTAGTAACCTCTCGAACCATTAAAGAATACCTTTACAACAAACCTTATGATAGTACACAGAGACGAAATGTCGGACACAAAATCTCGGTATATAAATATAATTGGAAATGAAAAGAGACAATGAAAACCTTAATTCTGTTATATGTCATCGTTGTAAATAACGCCGTAAAAAACACACAAGCCACAATTTTCCTCGAAATATTTCAAATTTCTTAAAGATATTTTATTCGGCAAAAAACTGCCGCCATTTACGAAGATAGAGATTGACGGTGTTATTTTTGAAGTCGAAACGCTATGTGATTAAAGTAGTATTGCAGTGGCGGCTCGCGGTCTTAAAAAATAATGAAGACCTAGGTATAGTGCGGGCACTTAAACAAACATTGACTAAAAACCCGTGTAACAAAACGTCTCTCCTATCCTCATCTGGCCAACGACTGATTGGAGCAAAGAAAATTTATAGGGTTAGAAATGTTAACTCCTTGTTAAACAAACGCAACATAAAAGAGAGAGAAAGAAGAGACAGAGAAAGACCTTTAGTTTGCCACGGCGCTATCAGAGGCGCACTGGCGGGAAATTTAAACGGCGGTTTTATGATTTTGGATTATTAATTTTTTTAGTTTTTATTGATTTAAATCGTGATTCAAAAGTAATGAATCACGAGTTAACTCAATAAAAAGTTGCATAAAAGTTTTTATTTTATGAAATAAATCAAAACATTTTTATATTAACAAAGTAAATTATGTTTATTTTCAAAAAAAAAATTTAAAAGAAAATCGTATAAGTAGTACACAGTCTAAGCTACAATGCCTTTTCTCCTATGCATAATAGAACTATTTGTACAATTTCTTGGACCACAAAACAGTGTAAAATAAAATAACAACTTTAACGAAAATAAAGTAATGTTCTTCAGTCTATCAGGTCTCACTAATAATAATGTCTCTAAATCCATGGGGAATTTCTAGAGAAGTCCCTGAAACAAAAGAAAAAGAAGCAGTATCGGCTCGAAACTAATAGCGTTTTCAATTACCAGTACTCCGAGAGCGCTAAGAGACGTCATAGATCTGCCCGAAATCTGTCATAGCCATGTAGTGAGATTACTAGATTTTGATAATAATTGAACATGCAATACATACAATCTCGGGGAGAGCATTCTCAGAGTGCCCGAGAGCAGTAAATAGAAAACACTATAAATTTGTCAGATCTCTTCGTCCATGTTAGAAATGTCTCAGAAAAAGGATATCTATAGAAGCAATGAAATTATTTTGCACTGGTCTCTTTAAATTTTTTAACCTTTTCACTGTGACCTGAACTATAATTTCTTTTTGGTAGTGTGTCTTTGATGTATTTATATATATCTAAACGTATGATTTTATCAATAATTTGTATCTTATAGTTAGGGTACAACTCTACATTAAGACTATTTGAATATGTGTTTTTTTCTATGTTAGATCCCGTAAATTTGTACACTCGGTATTAGCATTAATGTTGCAATGATCTTTCCACGTATGCCCACGTTGGGCATCTTTTAAAGGAAATTGAAGTGTTTGTTTTTAGAGTCCTAATCTGTGACAGGGACTAAGTAAGAATTAGTGCAACCTGGAGAAATACAAGAATATATTTTCTGCCTCCAACACTGCGATTAACACTATGCCATGTTGATAACAAAGTGGTAAAAGTTTGTTATAATATATAAAAATACTCACTCAGTTAGCTCGTTGTCCTTGTCCTCATGTCCATTCCTTTAACATTGGTTAATGTTAAAAAAATCCCTAAAACCAAATAAGTCTTAAGTATAAAATACATTTCCAATCGATAACATAATATGTATAAAGTCAGAGAACTACAACAAAGTTTCATCTCTATTTGCTTATTTTAAATTGTAAATTTATATACCTAATATAAAAAGTGTGCATAATAATGCAAATAAAGTTAATAAACAAACCTAACTATATGATACACAATTTTAATTACCTGTATGGTAGGCTGGAATAATATTTTAGGAAATTATAAATGTTAGACATTTTTAATGGTCAAAAATCATTAGAATTTTAGAAAATTTTAATAAACTTGCAAAAAACAAGTGGAAAAAATAAATTGACTCTGTTGACAGCTTAACACGGCGAGTTGATCCGATTAGCAACGGGTATAATTTATGGTTTCATAAAGTAGTTTGGAATACGACTGTCCTTCTATTTTATGCGTCAAGAGTATGCGATATGCTACAAAAACCTACTCTCACTCTGCCAAATGAAGATACGGAATGCGCCGATAGCGCCAATTTCTCCCTGATGAGGCCGTGGCAAAGCTTCAATCAAAAATGACCTTGTGATGCAAAATCTCTCATTTAAAGTTTCACCGGGGTGCTGTTGACAGCTTAACACGGCGAGTTGATCCGATTAGCAACGGGTATAATTTATGGTTTCATAAAGTAGTTTGGAATAGGACTGTCCTTCTATTCTATTCGTCAAGAGTATGCGATATGCTACAAAAACCTACTCTCACTCTGCCAAATGAAGATACTGAATGCGCCGATAGCGCCAATTTCTCCCTGATGAGGCCGTGGCAAAGCTTCAATAAAAAATGACCTTGTGATGCAAAATCTCTCATTTAAAGTTTCACCGGGGTGGATTGGAGTTTTCAACAAATTACAAACTATGTCATTAATTGAGTTCATTTTTAAAACACACAACTAAGTAGGTACGTACACTACTGAATTAACTGAAAAATAAAAATAAAAGTTTTTAATCCAAAAGTAAATCACGTAAAAACGATATCTATAACCGTAAGTCTTAAAATAAATACCTTAATGTTAGGCGAACCAATGCTAAAACAATGGTACATACGAATGATCTATTTTTAAATTGACCTTCATCATAATGCAAGTTGTTACATGCTGTTTGCGTGACTGACGTCACGTAAGCATAGCAACGGTGAATACCAGAGCCATGTTGGACGTTGGGTCTTCACTTGCTGTGGCCCTATTATGCATAGCTACATTCGGATTAAATTAATATTATTAATTTGAGCCTAATAATTTTTTAAGGGCTAAAACGGTAGCTGTATTGGTACATTAACATTTAATATTGTGGAAAAACTTTCCTCCTGCTTTTATTTTTGGTGAAGAGCCCCTTCACCTCACAAGCCGCCACTCTAGTATTCCCTTATTATTTTATTAGATACAAGATATAAAAAACCCAGGTCTGTATTTAAAAACATACCTGATGATGGTAATCAAAAGAGATGTGTTGGCCTAACGTATTTGGTTTATATTGCTTTCGTCGTCGACTATCTTTTGTATTGAGTTGATTCCTATAGAAGGCGTAACTTTTATCGCATTTTTATTTCTTAAAAATATCTTGAAAACAGAGTCTCGCTCTATTCGGGGTCGCTTACAGGTTATGGCTTTCTGATGAGTTCTAATAAGAACAGCCTGTCATTGTCTACCTGTGCCCTAGGGAACCCATTGCATTTGGCGTCCCTGTGTACTCAATGCAAAAGATAGATGCACTACTTTGTCCGCCTTCCGCTAAAAAACCTTCTTTTCTATGTAAAATTAATTTTCGGCCATTTCTTTCAACAAAGTAAAAATATAAAAACTAAAACAAGAATTTTAAGTTTTTTCCGAATATTTTCGGCAGTACTCGAAATTTGTGGACGTATTGTTAATCGTCTCCAAATTGCGCAACTTTGTCCTCAATATAACCTTCGCTGGTATCTCTTACCGTTTACTAGATCTCTCTTAATAACTATTTAATTATTATTAATTAAAATTTTAATTAAAAAAAGTTAAATCCCTCTCCAAATTTTTTAATTAAGTCTGAAACCTATGTAGTATTAAAGCTTACATATTTTATCTAACATCATTTTATGTAATATTGGATCCCTGTTCTTGATGTTGAGATTTTAATTAAGGGCGGAACATAAATGGCAATTACGTAACGACATCATTTACGGCACATGCCTCAAGTTTAATAAACCTGATTTTGAAGTCACAGTGTGAGCTCAATCTATTAAAAATTTTGAGGTATAAAAAAGTTATATTACCGTATTGATGGTTAAATTTAGAGATGAAGACTGGGGAACAGGGCCGTAGCCAGAACCAAATTTTTGGTAGGGCTATTCGATTCCTTACCAGGGTCCATATTCTCACGTTGAAATATAATGATATTTGATTTTTAAGGGACGCTGTAGAATTTTGAAAAATTTTCGGGGCCACGCCCAAAGTTCGTTTAAAATTCAACTAACTACTAACAAATTTCATCAAAATTATTAAAATTTCTTTTTGTAAATGTTTTTTTTTTTACTTTTTTTTTTGATTTTCCTAGCTGGCTCTTTATTAAAAAAAAACATTTTTTATATTTGTAAACAGTATGAATATTAGTGTCAATCCAAAATTTTAACATAAGACTTATGTATGACTCTAACACGCTATTTTCGGGCTTGATTTTTCATAATTAAAATAAGTAAATATCGCTCTCCACGCCAAAATTGATGATTTTTCAGAAATCATGTATTTTTGGAGCGTAAATCTAGGAGCAGTTTTTGGTGCAAATTCTTAGGTTTTGAAATACTTCTTCTTAAGTGCGGTTTTGTATATTCATGATAAAGCATTCTCGTTTCTTCCCGCACTATTTTTTTTTTATTATAAATCATCACACTTCTTCAATTAAAAATGTTTCAATTAAAATGTTTACTATAATTTTTTTCTTTAAAAATAAATACATAATTATGTTTAGTTTTTGTTGTAAAAATAACTTATTGCATTGGGTTATATTTTTGTTGATTTAAAAGAGCTCTAAAAAAGGGAAAACGGAACAGACAGGGGCAGGACAGGACTCTACCCGTATGATGAAATTATTTAAATAATTTTATTTTATTAAACTTATCAAATAACTTGCACACATTTATGACACTTATTTTTTTCTATTTCAAAATCTTTTTTACCAGGGCTCAATATTTTTTTACCAGGGCTTCGCCCTGGTCAGCCTTCCTCTAGCTACGGCCCTGCTGGGGGAATGACAAGAAAACATAATATTTGACGGTTTTTTCTATCAATTTCGTTGTTTCGATCGATACTTGCTAAATCACGTCGTTGTTTTAACAAATTAGCTGTGCTTGGAACTGAACCTGAATATATTTAAAATAATTTTTTTTGATGTAATTTCGTAAAATTAAAACTATGATTTAAAGAGAAAAATTACCCAAAGAAACTAAGGTCGGTCAGATTATTCATTTTTAATTCAGAATATTTTATTTTCCAACGAGGAAGACATCAAAGTCCTCTCTAATATCTTATTATGCAGACTAAACTCGTATGCAGATAACCTACTAGGAGAATACCAAGCCGAATTTAGGGCAAACAGGTCAACAATAGACCAACTATTTACATTAAGGCAACTCCTTGAAAAAGGATGGGAATATAATTAGGCAATCCAACGATGTGTCAAAATGGCTGCTGGATGGCAAATACTGCTTTATAATTGGTACACGTGACCATAAAAATAATGTTGCTGGTGACATTTAACTGATGACTCAATGCTTTTTGCCATCCAACCGCCATATTGAATCACGTGGTTTGGATTCCCTAATAGAACGGTACATAACCTCTTCATAGACTTTCGACAGGCATAGCATAGAAAGATGCCAAGTCTGGAACGCGATGGCGGAGTTCTCTATACCAAAAAAGCTAATCCAGATAACTAAGGTCTGTATGAAGGGCAGAGTATCTAGAGTACGAGTAAATAACAGTCTGTCCGGCAGTTTTGAAATACACAGTGGACTTAAACAAGGCGACGCCCTCTCACCACTACTTTTTAATCTCGTCCTGGAGAAAGCCGTAAGATCAGCTGAAATAAAAACCGAACTACTAACAACAAAAGGTCCCAAACTACTACTAGCATATGCAGATGACATCGATCTCATTGGGGACTCCGTCGTAACTGTAAAAGACAATTTTAGCAAGATTGAAAGAACAATAGAAGAAGTAGGACTAAAAGTCAATGAGGATAAAACTAAGTACATGTGTATAAATAGAATAGGACGAAGAGATAGATTAGGACAAAACGTCACAGTCAACACTTTCAATTTTGAAAGAGTAGAGCGTTTCAAATACCTTGGCGCAACAATTACTGCCGATAACGACGTCAGCGAGGAGATCAAAGGTAGAATTCAATCTGCAAACCGCTGCCTTTATGCACTTAACAACCTCATGAAGTCAAAAAATCTAACAAGAACATCGAAAATCAAAATCTAGAAAACCGTTGTCAGACCAGTAATAACATATGGATGCGAAACGTGGACAATGACCAAGGCAAACGAAGAAAAACTTAGACGTTTTGAAAGAAAAATCCTCAAAAAAATCTTTGGACCACATCACGATCCGACCACAAATCCATACCGTACTAGAACGAATGTCGAAATCCAAGAGCTTTACAACGCTCCTGATATTGTGCAAGAGATTAAATCTCAACGATTAAGGTGGGCAAGCTACGTATACAGACTTCATGACGAAAGACTCGCGAGACTAGTGTGGGAGGAGGTTCCAACAGGAAAAAGACCACTAGGACGTCCCAGAATGCCTGGGAGAGACAACATCAAATCGGACCTCCAAAAAATGAATATTCCGTTTGACCACCGACTAATGAAAGACCGTGTCAGGTGGAAAAAAGACCCACCCAGGGTTGTAGAGCTAGATGACGACGAAGACATCAAAACCTGTTAGAAGATCCTCAGTAGAATATCTCTTATTACCACTAATTAGAATAAATATTTTCCTTTTTTAAATTTTAGTGATACATACAAAAAATGTTACGAAATTACAAATTAATTTGTTTACCCTTTAATTTAAAAAGTCCTTTTACTTTTTGTGGATACCAACTTAATTAAAGTTGAGGGATACCAGTTGTGCCAACATCCTTATAAATGTTAACAAAACCTGTGCCACAGCACATACAGAGTATTATGAAAATGACGTATTATATACAGTGACCGGCAAAAAGTTGGACCCATATGGTGACTACTCGTTTGTCTGAAAAATTGAAAAGTATATATTTTGTCATGAAAATCTGGTATTAGAGTACAAGATATTGAAAAAAGTTATTTGAAAAAGTGTTTAGATTTTAATTTTATGCTGTTGTGCAAAGTTTAAAACAAAAATCAAGAATTTTTTTTATATTTAAAAAAATATCAAATGTTACTTTCATATTTCCATCAATTTAATGAAAATGTGTTAAATGATAAAAACCAATATTTAAACATTTTTATTATCTTGAAAAAATGTTATTTGTTAAATTCAAAATTTAGCTTTTTATCATGTAACTGGGTGCGTCCAGGCCCTGTATCTTGCAACCATATTTATGAATTACAGGTATTTATGGAACAATATACTTACGAAAAGCAGTTATTTCTAATTTTAAACAAGTTTTAACGTGTCTCCTAAAGTTTCCCCTACCACATTGAAAATTAGAAAAAAGAACATTTGATATTTTTTTAAATTTAAAAAAATATTTTTTTTTGGAATTTTTGTTTTACACTTTGCACACCAGCATAAAATTAAAATCTAAACACTTTTTTCAATATCTTGTACTCTAATACCAGATTTTTACGACAAAATATATAGGTACTTTTCAGTTTTCCAGACAAACGAGTACCTAGTCAAAACAAATTTTTAGGTTACCAATCATGCAGAGGCTATCAGCATAAAAAGTTTTTTTACAATTTCAATAATAAAAAAGTTTTCCATATGGGTCCAACTTTTTGCCGTTCACTGCACAAACCCGCAAATCCTAAAATAAAAACACATTGCAAAAACATATTTTTAAATATCTTATTGCTATACTAAACGCGAAAGTTCACCATTTTTTAGGACTTGTCGACGTCGTTACAGGATTGTTTGTAAATAAAGCAGCATTATGATAGAACAAGTACCTAAAAACAAATGAAACCAACCTCAAAACGCCAATACAAATTATAAATCTAATCTACAATCGAAATTTTAATTCTTTTCCTATATTCAACACACAACTACACATTTGTTCGGGGGAGAGAAGACTGTTTTTAACTGCTTATAGTCCTTTATTTATAGTAAAAATTTATTTCTTGAAGAATATTCATTGTTCTAAACAAACCACGAAACGATGTATTATGCATTATATAATTTTCACTAAAATTACTTACAAAGTAATTGCAAAGCTCGAGATAGACAAGTTCACGACCGCCACTTTTCTATCGGTTATCCGCTCACAGACCGATCGGTAAAGCGGACGTTAAGATTCGAATTGATATTTTCACTGGCGTGCGATGCATTTGGTTTTAGGGGTCCTTACTAAACTTTCTAGACAGTCGATTAAAAAAAAGTTATGAATTTTTTCCCTAGGACACCCAATGAGTCACTAAATTAAATTAATCATGCCATTTAACACTCTGTATATAAAGTCTTGCATATTTGTCAATAGAAAAAATCCTGTTCTGACAGATGTTTTATAAGAGAGATTTATTATTCAACAACGAATTATTATTTTTTTACTTTTTGTAAAGAATATGTTAAAAAATGTTAAACATGGTCCTGCACTTTGTCAAAAAAAAACCTGAGTAGTCTTTCCTCTGCCTCATTATTTTTTAAAACACTTTTTGTCGTTATTTCCATTCTCGGGAAAATTACAGCACAATGTTACTCTCTGATGGTTAATTTGTCAAAATTAGGTTGGCAATTAATTTGTAAAAACTGTTGTGTTTTAACAATCTCAGAGAAAAAAAAATAAAAAAAAACCTTTGCTATATAACCTTAGCTATTATAAAGGTTGCTACAAATTCGTATGCGTACATGGGGATTTCGCAAATGGTAAGTGATACCAGGATGGTTAAATTAGGGTAAAGTTGCGTTCGGTAAAAGGAAATATAAATATTACAAACACCTTCATCTGCGACGTTTCGTTCTTTGGATGATACAGTCTAGTCAATTTTTTGAAATATGATGGACCTGAAATTTTAAATGCTGTTTTAGGGACTTCTAAACTATAAAAATGTAAGGTTTTTTTAACATTAGCAGCTTTATTCACTAAAAGGTTCTAAATTGAAAACCGTTCTAAACTGACCGTTCTGGGTTTAAAATGACAAGTGTCAGAATAAGTCAACAAAGTTTAGTATTATGCATATTTTTTTTGGTTTATCTTTAAATTTATAAAGGAAAACGTGTTTTGGTATGTACTGTATTCTTTAATAAAAATAAAACTATATTTCCATCAACATCTCGGCCTGAGCTTCTGATTTCTTTCCCTTTAATTTATCACTTCACTTCAAGTATTCAATATTGGTGGAGAAAGACTTTAAGCGTCTTATTTATTTTCCTTTAACTTATCACTCCACTTCAAGTATTGATATTGGTGGAAAAAGACTTTAAACGTCAACTTTCTTTCCGTTTAACTTATCACTTCACTTCAATTATGGATAGATAATGGTGGAGAAAGTTTTTAAGCGTCTTATTTTTTTCCCTTTAACTTATCACTCCACTTCAAGTATGGATATTGGTGGAGAAAGACTTTAAGCGTCTCCTTTTTTCCCCTTTAACTTATCACTTCACTTTAATTATGAATATTGGTGGAAAGTCTTTAAGCGTCCCATTATTTTCCCTTTAACTTATGACTCCACTTCAAGTATGAATATTGGTGGAGAAAGTCTTTACGCATCTCATTTCTTTACTTTTAACTCATCACTCCACGTCAAGTATGGACTACACTGTTTCACCAAGCAATCGTTTCAATAATAACATTAAATTTGCCGATGATTTCGTTCCAAGATTTCAAATGATAGACATCTAAGGAAATAATATTTTTAGCAGAGTTATTCACAAAATACATTTATTTTTAATTAAAAGACCTATTGTGTCAATTATTTCAATTGCCCTAGTAATTTATTTCATCCGAATGTTATTAGGGCTCCGTGTTAATTATCACAATATGAAAAATATATTGAAAGCAGCGTTGTATGGATCTGCTAATTGAAAGTTGTTATGGAAACCAAATACAAAGCGGTCCCAACAATGGCTGTTATATTCTATACGGGGTATGACAATAATTTTTTAGTAGGCTGTAACGAACCAATTTTTAATTTTACTTTAAAAATTATAAGTAAAAATTCTGACTGGTCCTTTTTTGAGGGCAATCTATCATCAACGCCCTCGAGACATAAAAATTCCGTTTCTTAACAATATTTCTGTTCTAAAATTAACCTCTTAGAAAAATTTTTGGAATTTACACTTTTTCCGAAAATCGATCGGAAATATTGACATTTTTGATAACATTTCTGAAAGAAAAAGTCAATATTTCCTTACACTTAGTCGTTGCTGGGCCACGGAAAACAACTTTTAGGAAATATTTATTATTGTACTGTAAGGAAATATTATTTCTGTACGGCTACTTGTAAACTAAAATGTGTTAAGCTTGACAATTCAATATTACTGTGTTTATATAGTTACACAAATATTTAATGGCATCCTTTATTTTTGAACAAAGTTAATAATATTTATTTCAAAATTTTAATAAGTTGATTGTAATAAGTTATGTACTTTTAATAATTTTCGATTTACGAAAATATTGTATGTATACCTCGTAGAAAAAGTCACATGCCCGGACTCCGTATTGTCAGTCTCTGCTTGCGCTTCGACATACAATCTTTACGGCCGTCCGGGAATGTTAAGCTTTTCCTACTAGGTATACAATGTACTATTCCATAACCAATAGTTTTTATAGGCGGTTGGAAAAAATATGTTTTTATTATCTTTAACGATGGACCACTGGTATCCCCAGAGACTAATGGTGGTCAAACTTTAATTTTACAACAAATATATCATTAAGGGGGCACCACTGCATGTAAAATGAACTCACATGGATTTCTTCTAAATTAGATATACATATTTTTCTTTGACTCATACAGCTTTATCAAAATGAAAGTTTATATTTGCCATTGTTTTTTTTTGGATTGTAAATAATTTTTCACCACGATTTTTCTACTATTTTCTGACATTTTCACCCCAACCAATCTTTAAACTTTTATTATATGCAGAAAAATAACTGGGAATCTTCCTCAAATGTTAAAAAATTAATATCAGTTCATAAAACCGACAAAATTATATAGCTTGTAGAAAAAAGTAAAATGATGCTTTTGAAGTTATTTTGTCGTTGTTTTATCTTTGTCAATTTCGTAGGCGGTATTGCCACTATTTTTGTCACATTTACAGCATTGTTGTTTTATGGTATTAGGTGAATCATAGAATGCTGTGATTATTATTTTGACAAGGTAAACGTTGCGAATGTTGGAAGGTAATATTAATACACACGAGTCGGTTTTAATATTTTAAAACGAATTTTACATCTATTTTGCTTATCATTCGACTGTATATATTATTCTTGCGATACGAGGCAACTAACAAATTGCAGTATAGCAACAAATCAAATTGGCTATGGTTTAGAAAACAACATTGCACATTTTCAATGATAAATAGGAAAGTATATCGATATTTGGTTTAAATTTGAGAATAGATATGAGCCTGCTGTTATTAAAGTGATGTTGTGTAAATATAAAAAATGGCTTAAGTAGAAAAATATGGATCACTAACTTAATCCATGGTTCTTTCAACAAAATAAATTTTTCTTTTATTGTGTATTTATCATGTTTCTCGTAAATTATAACCGAATTTAAATAGTTTTAAAATTTTTTTAAGCAAGTATTAAGGCTCTTAAGTTGGGGGTAGAAAAAATATTGTACAACTTTATTTATTTGTCCATACCACGCTCGAAAATTTAAGCACTCCGCCTACGGCATCGTGCTAAGTTTACTTCCTCGTGCAACATGGGCATCATATTTACTCTTGTTGTACAAACTTCTATTATTAATTTGACTGATATGATTTATCTATAAACGTACCTAGCCTTGGCATTTCTATGAAAACTGAAACTTTTTAAATAAAATCAATACTTACACATAAGAAATTTCTTCCAAACTTATTTTTCGCTTATACCTAAGGGGTTTATGTATGTCAGTATTTATTATCACACTCTCCGAAGCCTTTCTTAAAAGCATTTCAATTTCCAAGATCACATTCTTACTAATAATACCATCAAAAATAAAAACTTCATTTAAAGTCTAAAGGTTTATCCACAGGGGTATATCAATTGAATAAATATTAAAAGTATGTTTAGTTTATATCTGTAGTCAGAAAACTCACTAGATCCAATAGAAAATGGTGTAAAGCAGGCGTGACTATTGGGCAAATTTTGATAGCAGTAACCTAACAAGCAAAATGCAGTTTAGTTTTGCCATAATAATAATTGTTTACCTACTAATAAACATCTTAAAACTATAAAAAACTAAAATGCTGGGGCTCTATTTAAAAATTACATCAAACAGCTTTACTTCATTATCATTTTTTTATATAATTCTCCTATCTTTATGTAATTGTGTGTTTGTATATCAAATCAATCCTTCTATCCTTTTTTTTTTGGAAAAAGGTTCTATCACAAGGCCATTAAAATTATACATATTTCTAATAAAAGAGTTTTCAATGCTTAACATAGCTTAAGGGCTTGACTTTCCCAATAAATTTCTTAAAAAGTCTTAATATTTTTAGTGTCGAAAAGTACCTTTCACTTTCCACTGTCATCATTGGAATAGTGCATAAAATTTCTTATAAGTTTACACTTTTCGAAAACGTTTCACCGAGGTTTAATTCTAACAATATCTCTAAAACACGTCAAAAACTAAGACTGACTGCAGGGATGACAGATGTAAAATATGAAATTATGGTACAGCGATGACGGAATTATGGACTTTAAGAGAAAATTATGGTACATTTCCATAATTATGATACGTCTGGCAACGCTGACTGAACGCAATGCTAAAAGTGCATGTGGAGAAGTCGCCGACTTAATTTGCCGTTTTTCGTCTCTTTTTAACTTAGCACATAAATATGTCTGTTTCGCTCTTAGTTTTAAATTAATTTATGTAATATTCCAATTGCATATAATTTCATTAGGTCAATCGTGAGCTCAGGTAAAAAATGACCCTGGCAGTCGGATAGAGTGCTGTGTATATTGGGGAGTATTCGCATGACACATTTTGGAATATTTGGATATTTTGAAAACAATAATTTTTATTTGTTTTGAAAAATAAATTAATTGTTGAAAATTTAAGATTAGAAAACTACACTTCTTTTATTAAGAAATAACCAGTTTTTGACATTAGCTTTACTTAACTTGACGGTTTATGATATTATTATATATTTCACGTTACAAAGTTCATTCTCTTTTTCACTAAAATATAGCTCAATATTGTCTCAGGTTTGACGTCAATATTTTTTTGCTCTACTCCAATAAGCATTGTCATTTTACAGGCCAGGTGTCAAATATTTCCTCCACCAGAGAATTAAATATTTGAGCCGATATTTTTGCTAATATTTACAACCAGAACAATTATTTTTACAGGATTTTAATGTTTCAAAGGAGCAACTAAATATACAGCCACCGCAGAACTCTTCCTCTCAATCAATGACGGCTGAAATTATGAAAACTCCTTTAGACTTATGTTCGACGTCTGTTGGGTCTCATGCCCTACAGCATCAGTCTAGGTCGTATCCCGGTGGCCCTCCACTTCTATGTCGAACACCTAGTGCTTCCAGTCAAAGCAGTTTGGATAGTAGTACCTCAAAACAGGTATGTATTGATGTCCCACCGGAAACCGAATTGATCTATATATAGAAAACTATTCATAAGAAAATTTTGAAAATTTGACAGTATGCTGATGCTGATGGGGGCGATCGGGCTAAAATATTTTCATAATTCAACTTGCTTATTTTAAATGGGATACCCTATATATTATTACATTTTGCATTCTACGCAAGATTCTAGGCAGATTTTGTATACCATGTCCTATACCTATGTCTAAACGTTTTTGACATATTTGAATTTTTATGTCAAAAATGACGTTTGCAAGCCTTAGAATAATTATCAATTTTTTCTATAAATAAGCCTTATTTATTTAATGTAAGTGAGATTCCTTGTTATAAAGGACCTGCTTTAATAGATTTTTTATAATATTTTGATAACTATTAATACAGGGTGTTTAAAAAATAAGATTAAAAATGAAAATGAGAAAACTGTCAAAAGTCCAGATTTTCAAATGGAAACACCCAAATTTCATAATTATTTCTTATTTAGCATTCAAAATAAGGGTAAGATTGTATATCCCAAAAATTCTTAGTTTTCAAAGTATTGCCAATTTAATATTTTTATATGGGGACTTTGCTGCAGATTTTAGGTTCAGTTACTCTTAGTGGGCTATGACGTTGAAAAACAATCAAATGCTAAAAAATCTATAAAGCTGTCACTAAATCTGCCTAGAATCTTGCGTAGAATGCCAAAATGTAATAATATATAGGGTGTCCCATTTAAAATAAGCAAGTTGACACTTACTTCCGGTATAACCGGAAGTTCCACCATTATTAAAATATTTTAGCCCGGTCGCCCCCATCAGCATCAGCATACATACATGATGGGGACCATAGATATTTTTAGTTTGGATAGAATAACTAGTAACAAATAAAATCCCCGGTCTATTATTTACTTACTTAGGGAAACCAGTATTTAGTAAAATTGGGCCAACTATATTTTATCCCGTCACTGGACCAGACCTATTCCTTTTCCTATTCGTTATTTCTAAAAGATCAATTACATTACTGATGGTTTTTGTAAAAATACTTTTAAAACTTACTTCTGGCAAGCAATTTCCGTGAATAAGTATTGCCAAGTGTTTGAACTTCTAAAGTAGTTTACTAACACTAATTAACCTTTATTTATTGTTAGACCCTTTTCTATGAAAAAGCTTTTGAAACAATTATTATCTACTTAAAAGCAACCCAGTCAACCAAATAACATTAAAACCATGTTAGATTAATATGGTATTAAAAAACGTTGATTAGGCGAATCACATGTTTATCAATATGAAAATAACATTTAATCGGCCGATAAATAACATTGTGGTAAAAAACATAAGATATTTTAACGTTGTTTTTGTATTATCATTTATACATAAAATATCTTTATAGTTACTTAATTCTAATGTAGAATAACGTTGCGGACAAAAACGTTTAACATTATTTTAACGTTTAAAATTTGTGATAAAGCACTATATTTTATCTTATTTATAATGGTATTTTATCATTAGATATTCTATATTTTCAACTTTTTACCTATTAGAATATTCTTGAATTATAATATTTTGGTATTACTTTATAAACGTATTCTTATAATGGTTTATGGGCTCAAATCGTACCAAATTTCCGATTACCTTTAGCCTACGATTGTTTGAAGCATCTTCTGGGATCTTGACGTTTTGAGATTGAAACACTAAATGCATCCCGAGACTTAGGTATATGAATTAGAGTTCTATCCATAGTCCGATACAAACAAGTTCAATATTCAGCTTGTTTTCCAGTGTTCTAATCTTAAAAGGTTCAAATCCCTGAAGATACAAATGTGCAATCGTAAACGACATCTAAAATCAACTCCAATTTGATACAATTGGAATCCAAAAACCATATATAGTTCTATTAGCATCAACATATATTCACAGCGATCTTTTTTTGTCGATAAAAATTGGGTTTTAGGAAAAACAAGCCAATAACACAACTGTTTTTATTTAATTTTTTTTATTTTTATACATTTAATTTTTTTAATCGGGCATTAGCATATCGAACATACTTCATTATCGTTTTGTCTATGCTAAAGTCAGATGAAGTATATGACCGCTGAGCAGTTTCTAAAATCAAACATAAAAGAGGCACATATCACAAAACACACCACCACTAATTTTTACTTAAGAATCACAAAACAAAACTAAGAAAGACCACAAGAATAAGACAACGAAAAAGGTAGTAGAATGGACGCCGGGCCGGGAGTCGGAGGGGAGGCTGCTCGTGGGCGGGGTGGTTGCGACCAGTTCCGAACATAAGCGAAGTCAACACGAGGTAGTTTAAATCGGGCGCCAAATTTAAAAATACATTTTGTGCAAATGAAAAACATGTTGATTTAAGTAACGTTATAAGTAGTAATATAATTATATCGTTGGGAAATAAAACATTGCACAAATACCTCTAAAAATAATATATTCGACCCAACAGTTGTTATAAATAGGTTGTAAAAAATAATGTTGAAATTATTAACTTTTTTTTTTACAAAATTAAATGTTGTGTAAAAAAACGTTAGTGTTCTAATGTTATTGCCATATGATTTTCACAAAGTGTGTTCAGTGGGAATGACCTAAGATAACTGTCCCAAGATGCAATAATCTGGATTGGAGATGAAAATACTTATGGTTCAAATGCCTTTCATTATTAGGTATAAAAGGAAAAGGAACCATCGAACATTTATTTATAAAGATTAACCTCACACTCGTTTTTTAAATCGAAATTATAGGCAGTAAATTCTTTAATTTGTATCTAACAATAATAGCAATACAATTTCAGAAAAAATAGTATGTAAGGAAAAAATAGTTAATAAGGTAGTAAAAGCACATTCCCGGACTTCAATTTACGCTACCTAAAGTTTATATTCCTTTCATAAGGTACATCGAAGAACTAAAATAAAATAAATAATAATCAATTCATCGAACCGTTGTAATATTTTCGAGCATGAACGGCAGTAGAGTTTTGGAGTTGCATTGTCTTTATTGGTTTTGAATCACTACGTTTCAACTGGTGAGTATCTACAGCTCTATTTATACTAGGCAGATGCGGTGACGCATGACTAGTGGGCGGAGTTTACATTCCGTATATCAAAGGAGTATCCGAGAAAATAAGAAGAGTAGGACAACGATACAACATCAACGCAGTATTCAGCTCGAGAGACACATTAAGAAGCCACCTAACAAAAAAGAAACCAACAAGCCAGAAAAACAAGAAAAATTGTGTCTACCAGATCCCCTGCGAGTGCGGCCAATCTTACATTGGTGAGACACTAAGACCACTCCAAGTAAGGATTAAAGTACATAAGAACAACACCCAAAAAGGAGAGACCGAAAAATCAGGTGCAGCTGACCACGCCTGGACACACGGCCATCATATAATGTGGACAAAAGCCGAAATCCTGCAAAAAGAACCGCACTGGAGGAAGAGGAAGTTTAAGGAAGCTGCCACCATACACCAAAATCCAGGCTGTTTTAGTAAGCCTTCATTAGATATGAGAAACGTCTGGAAACCTTTTTTAAGTAAATGTAATCTTAGAATAAGACCACGCAACAGTTAAACGCATGAGTCATCGAGTATGACTCATCGGGCATGACGTCATCACCTCGCTAGACTCCGCCCACTAGTCATGCGTCACCGCATCAGCCTAGTATAAATAGAGCTGTAGTTACCAGACTTATTTAGTATTCACCTGAAGACGACTGGAGATACTTACCAGTTGAAACATAGTGATTCAAAACCAATAAAGACAATGCAAGTCCAAAACTCTACTGCCGTTCAAATAACGTCATTGTCTTTAACCTTTAAACAGATATTTTCTAGCATATTATGTAACTGGATATTTTGAAAAATAATGATTGTTGCCACTGTACATGGTACAACCTCCGAAGAACTTTTTGTCAAAGTCATTTATGGAAATTTGTAAACATATTTTATAACATAATGTGCGTATGTATACTTGAAGTTTGTATAACTCAAAATTTGTATAACTCAAAATTTAGAATAAAAATAATTACTATATATATATATAGGGTGATTTCTAAGCTGATACTTCTTTTTTAGCTGTATATAGAAGGCATTAAAATAAACATTTTCAAATACCTTTTTTCAAAAAACTTTAAAATAGGCAAGTTACAGAAGAAAAATCTAAGTACGGGCCTGGTCATCAAAACGTAGCCTGCTATACCTTATGTCTGTCTTATTAGTCATGGAATTTACGGGTCGGTGGTCAGTTATTTGGCAATTCGCTGCGGTGCGTTTTTCTAAAGCAAGTTAATTTTAAACCGGTGAAATGTGAAAATGGTAAAATTTGAAAACAATAAACTAGTAGACATGGTGCTAATTTACGGTGAGTGTTCTCAAAGTGCATCTGCTTTTATAAGTACATAATTATCAATCGACCTGTGAGCAAGATTACAAGTATATTAAGTAAAAATAAATACTATTTATTCCCAAAAGGGCATTGCCAGAAGCATTTTAATTATTATATTTTATGTGTTTGAAATTTCAAATATATTAACTACAATTCCAAACAAGAATAATCCAGATATTGTTTGAACGGAAAGTCCAGCCGGCTTTTATTTGCTTTAAGCCCACTTCCACAATTGGCCTTCCTAAAGCTTTTCGGAAAATTAAATACGAAGTTGTTCAAACGATAGAAATAATTAAATGGATTTTGTGTATTAAAGTCTATACTTTGGTGTATTTTACAGAGATTACAATAAAAAAAATTCGAGCATATTACTAAATAAAATAAATTTTTATTACGTGTTTAGGTACTAGTACAGTAAAATCAGCATCAGTTTTTCACTAAATGCAGTTGTTTACGTTTACTACTTTTTCATCTTTTTTATTAGCGGTTTTAATAAAAACATTCAGTTATAAGGTTTTAAAATTCAAAGTGTAAGAATTAGTCAAATAACTTTTCTAAATTATAAATAAATTAATTTCATTACGAAAATTATTTTAAAAATGTCTGGTTTTATTGTACCTATATTTTATTACACATACCTTTATCTCTCGGTTAATTAATAGATTATCTAATATTCCAAGTCTGTTTCTTTTGAGATAAACTTATTAATGCACTTTAAGGTACCAAAATCTCGATCGAACCTGACGTGAGGTTGGTAACTTATAAGCACCATCTCAATAATTTGGACCTTCACAATAAATAATAACTAAAGTTTGTACATTTATTATTAGGGCAGCCATCGTGGATCATCACCTCAAATTCGAACATTTGCTCCCGACGGAAAAGCTCAACAAGCTCATCATTACCACCATGAAGCTACGCACACTGTCAGCTACCCACTGCACCACGGATCAAGCCGATCGCCTTCTCCTCATCGTGCTGCATCACTAGATATTAGGTCGTCTTCACCTGGATTTGGTCATATGACTGGAAGTGGAGCCGAACTACGGACGCCGTCGCCTTCGCAGTCGAGTTTAGCATCACTAACTGGTGGATCAGGAAGCTCCTGTAACTCACCAGTACCGGCCAGTCCCAGGAATACCACATTTGCAAGGTAAATAAGTAGTTACTTAATTTGATAACAAGAGTACAACTCTATATTTATATTAGTAGTTCAGCAGAAAAGTTCATTTTTCCTAATTTTACAGGGAAACAAAAAAATCAATTAGAGGTGAAATTATTAATGTGAGGTTATTGCAATGTATACCAACGAAGACAAATAGAGAAAGAAGAAAAGCAAATTTGTTAATTGGTCGAAGCAAAGAAACATCAAAAACAAGTGGTGTCACCATCGTGTTTGGTGAGAACCTTGAGTCAAAAAGAGGAGTATTTAAATCCCTACAGTTTTGTAATTTTCTTTGTTGGCTATATGTTAAAGTAATATTTATACCAAAAAACTATTCAAAATCCCACTAGTTGGTTTTATAAGTAATAAAAACCAAAGAATATAATTCGGAATAAACTTCTCGGCTTTAAATATTACTTTAAAATAATCCCTTCTAAATTATTTATCATTGTCTGAAAAATTAAATTCTTATACTTCCTCGTAATCTTCTTATCGAGTTCCTTCATTAGTGTTTTTTCATTTATTCGTAGGTACTGAAAGCTTTTTCAGCAATGTTCGTATTTTCAATAAAGATCTTTTGTACTCACAGTCAGCCTGGTTTAATACTGTTTATTGGCAAGCTGAAGAGCAACGACCAAATTATCTCTTCAAAATGCATTCGTTCATAAGAAACAGCTTAATCTAAAACACAAATAGACAATGCAAAAACAGTTCTAAAGTGGGGTATTCCAGTAATCGGCAAAGGGCTAAGAGACATGATTAGAATAAGAAAAATAATTAAAAGGATTTGCAAATTTTTGCCAATTTAGATAATATTAATTTGATGATTTGTATAATTATAAAGATAAAATCTATTAATCAAAGTTAACACAAAGGTGTTACAATTACATTCCTTGAGCAAAATGACGATGCTCTTTTTATGAACAATTAGGAAATTAAATTAATAATCACTGTTAGCCATTTTCATTATAGTGCTGGTTGGTCGGACTTGACTCCAGACGGAAAATTAGGTAGAGTTAAAAATTAAAATGCTCGTGCCAGTCAGATCATACTACCGTCTCTTTCTGCAATCCACCGGTAGTTAAAATAAGAAGAAACAAATATAGTCAGAACAAGTATGCCTGCTGTAGTAAACACGCTTACTTTGTAGAAATAACTATGTTAGTCTAATATGAATACATAAACGATAGGGATAAACGTAGGTCCTAACTTGAGTAAATAGTCTGGAGGTCTGACGTCACTAGCTTCAATCCCGCCCATAAGAAATCTCACCGGGCGATGTTTAGTGACGGACTTACGATAATTTCTGCATTAAATTCACCATGCGTAGACTAACGATATTTAATACATGTTTAAAATTACAGCAAACTATAATTTTGTATACTGCAAATTGTTAAATAGGTACATGCTTTTCCACGGGATTGCGCCAAAATCCCCATTTTACCCAAAACTGGACTTACGACATTTGCGAATTAGGGTAACGATATGAGCCCGAAACACTTAATAGCAATTAAAAAAATGTTGGCGTGAATTGCGATACATTGCATGATCTTATTTCGCACCTGATAACAACTTGCGTTTGTTCTACTAACTAAAATATTTAAAGCGTAATATCCTTTTAAAATAATTATTATAAACCAATATAACACACGGCGGTGTATTTCAGATGTCTGTCGCCACTATTTATACCACCGTCAAGGGGACCAACCCCTGATAGTGGTTCCTCTGCACCCCCAGCCAGCCCTTTGGGAGCCATTCAACCTGACTTGTATCTTAAGAAGGATGGACCATTATTTATCGGGGAAGCTAACAAATCAGGAAACGGGTTAGGAAGGCTGCATTTTCGATTAAGCTATGACTTTGATCGATCGGATTTTGTGGTGCATCTTATAGAAGGTAATTATTTAAAACAATCCGGGTCCGTAGACGCCAGCATCGCAGCTAACTAAGACATGGTTTGATACCAAGTGCTGGCCAATAAGTTTAATATTTATCACGAGAGTACGAGAGACTATAATAAGCCAGTGGCATGCATATAATATAAGCAAAAAAGCATTACCTACTCTGGGAACAATAAAATAAACAGAAACAATTTTTTTATATATTAGTTTTTATCCGTGTAATCCACTTTGGCAATTTATCTCTATAATAATATAATAAATATTAATTAAGGACCAAAACAATCCTATCCAAATCCTATATCATTCCTACGAACGCATTCTTTGCTTATTTATATTGTAGGCAAGCGAGAGAGCCGGTAGGCAGTAGTCGTATCCTTCGACCTTCCTTATCATCTATCAGCCCGCGCCAAGAAATCACGCGTTTGGTAAATGCATTGGTGCCAATCTTCAAGTTTTACTGTAGTTTGGAAAATACTTAGCTTTCTCAATATAAAATATGAAACACCCCTCTATACGTTTTATTATTAGTTAGTTTAGTTAAGGTATTTTTAAAGGAATAACGGTAAGGTAGGGTTTAATCAGGTGGATGATTTGCTAGACATCGCGCCGTCGCTTCGCGTCGAGTTTCGGGAGGCATTAATAGTTATTATTCCGGCTAGCAGCGCGTCTGCAGAACGATCATTTTCTGGATTAGAAATGAGAATTCAAATCCATTCACAAAACACACAGGGAGACACACGCATATCAACAATAATCTCTCTGGAGAGCGACCTTTTGCAGGATTTAAAACGCAAAACCAATTTTTATGACGATGTTTTAAAATAATTTTAACGTAAAGACCGCCGCGTGTCAATGAGTTTAACATATAATGTCGTTTTATTCTTCTTCTTGTGACAAAAAATTTAAATGCTTGAATGCTACGGAAGGTAAATTTTTGTCTTAAATTTAATTTTTGCCTACCCTGATTAAAACAGCATAGTATGCCACTGTAATAAGTCGGCGGCAACGTGCATTATTCTCAAATAATTTATGAAGGTTTGGTATTAAATATTTTAAAATAAACATTGATTTCCATGGAATAAAAGCCCTTGTGTGTAGTTAAATAACAGGAACTTATCAAAAACTAATGCGTTTTATTATTGCCAGCTCACGATTTAGCCGGAAGCGAGCAAGGAGGCTTTAACGATCCATACGTTCGACTAATCCTGATGCCGGAAGTAGACACCAGAAAAAGGCAGACTGCTATACATAGAAATGATGCCAATCCCGTTTTTAACCAGCTATTTAAATTCCCCGTTTCGCACGAGGAGATAAAATTAAAAACGTTACTACTTCAAGTATTTGACTACGACCGATTTTCTAGGAATGACATAATAGGGGAGGTAAGATTTTATAATTTGATTTGTATAATAATTCATATATTATACTAGAGACAATATAAATCAAAACTCAACATTACTAAATAAATATAAAATGTAATTTTAAATGGTAATAATTAAAACAAAAAAAAACAATATGAGTAATTTACTTTGTTATAATATCACTTTATTAATTAATTAAATTAGTTCACCAATAATTGTTTTATTGTAGGTTGCAATGCCGCTAATAGATTATGATTGTGCCAATAGCATCGAAATATGGGGTGAAATTACAAAAAATAAGAAACCTCCAGAAGAATTGCAAGAAATATTAGTGTCCCTCAACTATCTGCCATCAGCCGAAAGATTAACCCTTAGTCTTGTAAAAGCAAGAAATTTATTTCTGCCACCTGACAAAGAATGCATTGGTAAATATATTAGTCAAAAATATGTACATAAAATAAAAAAATTCTCCTCTCATCTAGCACCACACTTGTTTGGCCATAGCTATTTAAGCTCTATCTTGGTCCTAACTACTTAGATGCCAACTACCTGTCCTGACATTAACCACTTTAATACTACCTATTAACTTCATCTCAATGTTGTGTTTATGCAAAAAATGTGTAGTTACTTCAGCTTAAGTTAATCACAGCCTGTGTCAGAATTATATCTGTATAAAAATGGTTTTACAAACTTTTATGTAAATTATTTGCAACTGAACGATTGATCTCGTATTATTAGTCCACGGCCAAACTAGGTAGTAGTAGAGTGGTTAAATACCTAGAACAAAGGTTGTTAAAGCCCAAGTAGATGACAAGTGTGTTGGCAGAAGAGGGGCGGCGCCTGTGACATCAAAGTAAAAGTGGTGGGGGTTGACTCAAGCGGCAGATATACTACTTATTAAATCAAATACATATACAATACTATTTTTTAAACATAAATATCAAAAGTTACGTCCAAATCTACTTATACATTTTTTTTAGATCCGTTTGTTAAAGTGTACCTTATAATAAACGGAAAACGGACAAAGAAAAAGAAGTCTTCATGCAAAAAGGCCAACTGCAATCCAGTATGGAATGAAGCAATGACATTTAATTTACCCTCGTCAGGCGTACAAAATGCTGAACTGGAGGTAAGACAAAAACATTGAAATGTATTTATTTGAAGTTTTATGTGATCAGTTATGCATGTCCGATAACCTTAAAATCAATTTTGACATACGTCACGTGACTCCTTTAATTAGGGAATCTAAACCACGTGATTTAATATGGCGGTTGGATGGCAATGTATCAATAATTAGAAAGCAATATTTGCCATCCAGCCTCCATTTTTGCCACATCGTTGGATTGCCTTCTACATATGCGATGAGATATTCAAAAAATCTACTTAAAAAAGTTATTTATAATCAAATTCTTGGTCCGTATACAAAATTTCAAGATTTTATTTTGAAAAATTGGACGTAGGTACTAAATATGTTTTTATCAATTTACAAATTTCCCGTTTTTTGTTTAATGTAAAGCCCATGTATTTAGGTGAAAATAAATGATGTAATAGTTTTTCCTACAACTGACAGTACAAAATCGAAAAAATAAGTTTTTCCCAGTAGCAGTGCCAATATTTTAAATATATTTTAATGTTAATACAATCAAATGGACTTATTTAGCACAAAAATATTTAAAAAAAAATCGATATAATTATTAGATACAAACGTGTTTTATTGGTCACGAACAGATGGCGCTGTAAGCTAAGTTGTATAATTACCGCTTAAGCTTAGCTTAGGATTAAACTTTTTAAATTCTTTTTGAGGTTGTACAAATGAAGTTTGTCAGTTAAACGCTATACTAAGTCCAAGCCATAATTGTACCGGATTTTAGTTTCGGTTCAGGCGACTTTATATTGGCCATTTTGGCCAGAGATTCGATCAATTTTACATCGATCGGTACGATCCACCGGAAAAGTTTTTTTGGTACTCTCCTAATCAGTTTGTTCACCATATAGGGCGGAGTGTATTATATTTTAACACTGTATTACAAAAAAAAAACATATCTTGATGGAAACGAGACGTTTTAGGGCCGTTTGCACGGGTTCCACTTAAGACGTTTTAGCGTGGGACTTAACTTAAGGTGTCACTTAACTAAAACTTTTCCGTTGCATAGTCGCTAAACCAGCAAATAAGCCAGCCCTAAGTAGATATAAATTAAGCCGTAAACATCTTCGGCCTAATTTATATCTACTTGAGGGCTGGTTTTTGTGCCGGTTTAGCGACTGTGCAACGGAAAAGTTTTAGTTAAGTGACACCTTAAGTTAAGCCCCACCTAAAACATCTTAAGTGGAACCCGTGCAAACGGCCCATAAGTATTCCTCCAGTAATTTAGTAACCCTTCATTAGACTATTTAATAAATATCACACCTTCTAGAGAGTATAAATGATTTTGTTTATACATTCCAGATATCGATCTTTGATCAAGGAAATGACATAATGGGAAGCAATCCATTAATTGGTTGTTGCACAATTGGTTCAAAATCTGCTGGAAGCGGAAAAGAGCACTGGAACGATATGATTCAGAGTCCAAGGAAAACGGTATTTTGTTGGCATACTGTGAGGTAAACTGCCATAGCCGCCTAGAATAAAGCCATAAAAAGACTTATCGTTTCGGGTATTATTTCAAGTGTTATTCTTTGAACTAGGAACATTAACAATGTAATAATGATCTATGGGGGACTAAAAATATTTTATATCAGAATATTAACAAACCATTGGTTTATTTATGACGGAAGCAAGTTTTTCGAAATAAATAAATCTAAAAAATAAATATTTCCTCGCATCTTATATTATTAATTCTCATTAGCTATAAATTGAGAATCTTGTAAAGTCTACTGTACCTATCCGGAATTTTGAATTGAAAAATTCGGCGTCTTTCCGGAATTCTTCTCATCACACTCGCACACATACTAATACAAGGTGGTTCACGACGAAAGTTCATTAGAATTTCTGGAAAAACTAGGTAGGTACTCAAAATATTTTCTTGACTTGTAAGTTTATATTTATTTATTGATGTGCTCTGAAAGAGGGCATAATATTGAAAAATACATATATGTACAAACATCTAAACATAAGTATAAAAAATTATTTTTAGAAATCTGCTTAAAAGTTGGAACGAACGCTAGTCGTGAATCACCCTGTATATTCGAGTTATAAATATGTTCTATCTGGACATTAGTCAATATTTAAATATTTTTCTATCGTCAGTAAAATACCTAGTCATCAAAATGAGCGAAACTCGCGAAGACGAATGTAAGCCGGCTAAATATTGTAATGTTATATTTCTACTCCAGGTTAAAAATTACTGTCAGTGATTTATGGCTTTCATACAAAGTTAAAGGATATAATTGTAGTGTATTTTTAAAATTCTAATAAAGAAATAATATTTATTTTCATGGATATTTTTCCTCTGACTTCATACAACCGGCTGCTCTCGATGTGAGTCACTGGCACTAATTTTGGACTTTGTGATTCATGTTAGTCTAAGCGACAAGACATAATTCAAAAGACTTTACAGGCCAGGCATTTTTTTTTCTTTCAGAAAATGCACAAAAGGATAAAGCTTTTACAATAATTATTATTAAATTACCAAAATTATTTTTTGTTAATTTCTTTTACAGTTAGCGTCTGACATGTGAAAGTCACCGGACGGCGTTACCGAATTGACGAATTTTATTTAAACCCGTAAATCCAGATATAAAAACACGTTTCAGGAAAATATTTTTCAATGTTTAATGCTATTATCATAAACGAAAATATGAACAATTCGTTTTTTGGTATTATTGCTTGACGGTACGGCTACTGGGACAGTTTCAATTAAAGAGAGGCAAAGAACGACCCCTGATTGTTATTTTTTAAAGGGCAAGTAGTCGTGTGCTAAATACTTATTTAAATATAATGCGTCAATTCTAGAACACTCTGTATACCTTCCCTTAAGACATTCTTACAAAGTGGTTCGTACTAGAAATCCAACCGACAACCAACATTCAAATAAATGATTGTTACAGTTTTCAATTTACCCTGATTATCATCGTATCACTGTGGTTTAAAGTTTATTTTAATAACAACGATCATTGTGTGGAACACAGTATGAAATTACTTCAAATTAAATATTATTAAATGGAAAATAACCTTTTTTTAAATAGCAAAATAAAATTATTAAACGCAGGGCAATTTCTAAGTAGGTACAAAATATGTAAGAGTATATTCCTTGGATAATAAAAATATTCTATATACATGGCGTCTAAAGTACTTAGTTGTTTTAGATATACAATATGTTAAAATAGTGTAATATTTTTTCTCTGATGACTCACACTTATATGGGTGATTCTCTGGATAGAGAAATTATTACACGAGCATCGAAAAAATACATCTTTAACATTTTTTCTGAATTTTCGATCAGTAAAACCGAATTTCGTGTAGAATAACCCATTTTTTTTAACTTGTTGGGCCAGATGGCCGGGTAGATGCCGGCTAAACGGTTTGATGTCGGCAACCTTTTTATAAATGCATTTAAGATAGTCCCTTCTATACCTAATGTTATTTTTAAAGACATTTTTGAATATCTGGGTAACGTCTAAATAGAAATATTCGCTCTGAAAATGCTATTTTTTAAATAAATGTTATTTTGTACAATTTTATCACAATATACGTGTTACATTACTACTGAAAAGAAACATCTTCAGATATGATACATATGAAACTATACTTTCCTTTTATTATTCCTTATTTAAATTTTCAAAAGCATTGTGTATTTTAAACTAAGCCCTTTGAACACTATGTCTATAGGACATTATTAGCTATACTATGACCAATGAGCTCTGACATTTTTATATACCGACTTAGTTATCAGTGTTATCACAATTTATAAATATATATTTATACTACACATTTAACTTTTTTATAAAGGTTTAGGATATTTATTAAAATCAAACGGACCAAATCATTTAACCACAAAATAGATAAAACAACGAAAAATTATATTATTTATTATAAAAAAAATAGAAGCGTACACGGTGTAAGGTAAAACTTGCTTATAATATGGGAAATATTACATTTATTAATTTTAAAATTGAAATTAAGGGATGCGATCATGTTTCTGGAAAAGGATCATATATTTATTATTATGTCCGATCCTCTATGAAAAAATAAGTATAAAATAATATTATATCTTTAACTGGGACACCTGCCATATATTTATTATTTTTTTAACTCCATATGACGTTCCAAATACAACCATGTATCATTGACGCTTTTGTCACAACCACAAGTTAATTTTTTTTGTCTAGAGGGCTATACCGCTATTATAACAATTACTACGTTTTCATGAGGACTGAGTTCGATTTGAATATTTTTTACCCTATTACATTCCAAGGGATTTTCATTGCAGTTTTTAAATCGAATTAAAATCGATTTCAATTCGGATTTAAATTTTCGACATTTGTCAGCTAATGCTATCATCCGTCAAACCTGTGGTTATAACCGCTCTTTTTTCGTACTTGTCTATGTTTTTGCTTTTAGATTTTGTTTCCATTGCTTATTTGGTCGGTCATTTTTACAACGTTTATAAAAGAACCGCCAAAACCAAACATAAGAATTATTTGTAGGTTATGAGAATCATATTCCGTTCCGATCTCGAACCGTTTTCATGATTAAAAATTTCGGTACGATCCCGATACGATCCCAAAAATTGGCGAATCGATCTTGAACTGAAAACGAACTCAATACGGTAAAAATACCTGTTTTCATGTGTTCAATTCGGATTCAAATCGAACTGAATCCTCATGAAAACGTAGTATATCTTAAGGGTTTCAGTATTATGAACCACAACGTTGCCATATGACAAGTGACATGCACATTGTTGTACTTCGAATATCATATGGAGTTAAATATAAGAAAAAATATATCTGGGGGTCTCATTAAAAAATGTTTATATCATTTCCGGTTAAATTGGACGTTCCATACAGTTGAGTCACCTGTCAAGAAATTCAGTTCCGTTTTCTATAAAAACAAAAAAGTTATAGAGGCGAGCAGCTTTTCGCGACATCAGTTATACCCCACAGTAGAAGGGACGTTATGGAGCATTTTAACGGTTTTAATTGGGGATTACTAAGTAAGAGGTGATATTCAAAGAACGGTTTAAATATTTATAATTTAAAAAATCTTTTTATATTCATATTTACTATAAATCTTTAACTCTGAACCCACGATTTATATTAATTGTAATTTAATAATGGGGCTAAAATCTAAATCTTATGCACTTGTCTTAATTTAAAAATGGTACCTAAACATAAATTTAAGACATTAATTATACGTAAATATAGTTGAAAATTTTGACACATTTATTTATATTTTTTATTAAATTTTCTATTTTATAATTCTATACATGTAAAAGCTCTCTAATAAAAATATGGTTAAACGATCCATTCAAGATCTCGATAAATAAATTAGAGATACTTAATCATATTTTTATTCCTTTGAAATATTATTACTAGTTTTGTATAGGTATAAGTAAAATGTACAATAATAATTTTATTGTTCAAGTTTCACTATCAAGAAAAATATGTCCTTATTTTCTGTTCTTATCGAAAAGGTTGTTTTTTAAATGGTTATTTTGTCGAAAAAAAAAACATCGTAACTATACTTTTTATTATTTCTATAATAATGTGTGTCTGTAAAAGTTAAAAATTCTCTACAAATATTTTTCTTTAAATTATTTGTTATAAAAAATTCTGTTTTTTAAAAAAAGTATTAACGTACTGGAATATATAACAGCATATACAGGATGGTGAAAATCCATAAAAAGTAATTTTTCGTTTTAATGCAAAGCAGTGGCTGGGCGCCCCTTATTTCTAAACGAGCAAGAATATCAGAAATTTATTTAATTTGTAGTAAGTTCTCCAAAAATTTAGAATTAGAAAATATGTTTATATATAATGGGGAGCCTAAATTAGGTAGGCGCGAAAGTACTAACTTATACTTCGAAGTACTTACCTAATATTTTCTTACTACATGTTCGTCTAAAAAAGAATTAGGAGAACCTACTGCCTTAAGTTTTAGTATACGATAAATTTTAGAGTTTTTCAATTCTTGACCACCATGTACAGCATCAACCAACCAGGACTGAACGTGGGCATATTTTTTTAGTTTCCCAAATATATTTTTGGAATTAGGAAAAAATAAAAATGGAAAAGATGTTCCATTGAAAAAACAAAAACTTTACGCCACAGTTCTTTTGTTTTAAGCCAAGTCGCTTTTTAAATGGAAGTTTTAGATTCTACGGTACGATAAAGAAGATTTTATTGGTTTTAATAAAAATACATGGAACCCCAAAAAATAGACCCATGTTTAGCCTTGATTAAATGACCCAGTAGGTACAGTACACGATCATCAGTCAGTTTCAACTGACTTTATCATAATTTTTTCCTTGAAAAATTAAAAGTTGGCTATTTGCAGGGAACTTTTCTAAAGTATTAAAGGACATATTCTCATAAAATAAGTAAACTGCGTGACGTCAAACAGAGTGCTCTAAATGCCAAAATAAAATACCGTACGTCAATAATATCTAAAACGTCAAAATAAAATACCATTCCAATCATTTCGGAAAAAAGGCATCCGTGGTCACTTACACAGTAAAGCTCTGTTCTATATTATTTGAAAGTAAAAAGACAGTAATCCGGTCTCAGTGGGGTTGAAAGGCTGAGCCGGGGTTCGTGTGTCAAACTAGAAACTGTTTGTTAACTTTTAAAAAAATGTCAAGTAGTTAAAAATGTATCTTAAAATAATAGTACATTATGATATTAGGAGAATAAAAGATACTTCCCATGGATTGTCTGACTCACTTCTTTCGTCAGACAAACTTTCCACGCTCTGCCTATAAAGTATCCATTATTCTCTCTTATGTACTATTTTCTTCAAACGTCATATAAGTGATAACTTATGTGACGTATCTCAATGACATTAAATTTCATTTATATGACGAGGAGTATAAGTACTTATACTTCTAGGCGTATAAATACACTATAATGAAATATTTGTTTTGATAGATGCCAACTATATATTCCCTTTGTGGTATCGTTATCATAGATACGTACTTGTTTGGCATTTATCAAAACAAATATTTCAAATTCGCCTAGGAGTATAATTACCTACTTATTAGGCAATCCAGCGATGTGTCAAAATGGCGGCTGGATGGCAAATACTGCTTTGTAATTGGTACACGTGACCATAAAAATAATGTTGCTGGTGGGATTTAACTGCAATGGTGACTCAATGCTTTTTAACATCCAACCGCCATATTGAACCACGTGGTTTGGATTCCCTAATACTCCTAATCTTATTATAAATGACATTTAATGTCCCACTTTATGACGTTGGAAGGAAAAATTGTTTAAATTAAATCTGAATGTTTCCTTACCTAAAACTCCAGAGTTTTGCTAACTTTTAACCGTTCAATTATTAATAAACAATCTGATTTCAACTTTTAATCAATTTGACTATGATTAAGAAACCCGGACGTCACTTATCTTCCCAACCACCCCGCAAATATCCATTGTCATGGCCTGAGAATTCTATCTTTGTCCTTACGTATTGTAGACGGCCATAAAAAGTATTGTTTCTGTTTAGCTTTATTTAGCTGAAACAGTACGATTTCTTAATATTTATTACGTTTCTCTTACCTTGATGTTTCTATTGTCTTTTCGACGTTGCAAAGTTATGATTTGTTTTACCAGAATATGGCCCACACTGTACCTTATATTCGTATTGTTTTATTTTCGTGGCCTAGCAACAACTTAAAGATAATAAAATAACTTAAAAATCCCAAATTATGAGGACAGAAAATGATGTCAACTGTTACCATATCGGAAACATATTATCGAACTTTTTATAATTTAGAGAAGCGGTGGTTATTCTCTATTAATCTATATCGTGAACTGATATAGGATATTCAATATTTTCTAAATCTAAAGATAATGGAAGGTGTTGCATCTCAAAGCCTTTCAATTAATTTATTGCTAGACTTTATGAATCTTTTCGAAAAACCCTTTTTTTGGGGTAATAAGTATATTGAAATATGTAATTAAAACAAATATATTTCATTAGTGTTATAATTTGCAATAAAACAAACGCCTAGTCGCTAGTGCTCTTCTTTGGTCTTCCTGTAAATAAAAAAAATATTAATACATGCGGGCAATATTCCATATAATAACATATTAAAACGCGACATTGCTTCTCTATAAATTCGAGAACAAACTATTTTAGATTCAGTTTAAACCAGAAGTGACAGTTAAACTTAAGTTTATGTACTTAGTAAAATTAGGACCGCTTGTATAGGTTCATATAAAGCTAATCTTAACTGCCGCTTGTATATAGTTGAAACTGCACTTATACAAATGGACCTCGCTGCATAAACTTAAGCCAAACTTATTTATAATTTAAACTGAACCTATACAAGTGGCCCTTAAAAGAACTATTTTTTAGAGAGGATTATACAAACTAGTTATTAATTTTATAGGGATCTAGTTCGTCGCGAACTATTAAGTAATACTTGAAGAAATAGTCCATACTTAAAGTGGAGTGCAAATTTAGAAGATAAGAAATAAGAACACAGCGTATCTTTTCTAAAAAGAGTATTTTTAGAAAAGAACGCGGTAGCGTTCGAGCTCAAAACATTTTTTCTCTAAAAAGTATTTTTAATATTTAATTTAAAATTCACTATTTCTACTACTTTTACTCGTAAACCAACATGAGGTAATGAGGTTTACATCTAGTTAAGATTACTTTTTAATACATTTTTAATAGTCGCATCTTCCCCACACTTACATCCACGTTTTCTCCATATTTTCTCAACTGACTAGCCAACAATTTTCTTTTGCTTAAATGATTATTCCCATTCACTTCAGTTTCATCGTTCGACAGTTCTTTCACACAAAGATAACAAACTTTTCATTCTACTTTTAAATTTTTCAGTGCCTTGAGCCTTAAACCCACATATTTTTCTTTCTCACAGTGCAACGTGTGTAGGGTAAGGTAGGGCAAGTTGGCGAGGTTAAGGAAAAAAACACTCTAAAAAATAAACTACAAATATTTTAAAAGAAAAAACAAGTGTAATAAATTAACAGAACATTGGTTAATTTTTGGTGAACAATCCATAAAAAAAAAACAATAAAACAAAGAAAAAAGTTGAAAATTAAAAGTTGTTGCATTTTCGTCATTTTACCCCAATAGTGGGGTAAGATGACGAGCACATTGGGGCAAGACGACGATTACATACAAATGTCACATTTAAAAGTAGGTACCCCAATTCCCATAACTCGTGCAAGCTTCATGCCACCAACTTTCGCACACACCACACTTTATCTAATCAATTAACTGCCAAATTATCATTTACGATAGCATATCGTCGCCTGAGAACCAGGTTATTCTATGTTTTTTTTTAAATTGAGATTTTATCATCAAAGAATTCTATGTCCGAAGCTCTATCGACCAAACTATTCCATGTCACTCTGCGCCAATCAGTTCACTAATTTCAAAGATTCGAACTTATACTATGTCCATATAAAGTTTTTCATATTCGGACCATTTTAGTCTATGCCCTCGCCAGCCAATAGGTCAATTAGTCAAAAATTTTAGTATATTTTTGCATTACCCACTTTTTATAAACCCTTAGTCCTAACTTAATTGCACTTTTAGAAAAAATAAATTAAGATGTACCCAATAATAGCTGGTGAATTTCCAAAATGCTCTACTCTAAAATTTTAAAAACTGGACATAGAATAACCCGGTTTTCAGGCGACTATATATGGCAGTAATTAAACTGTCTTCTGACCAAGACCTACGATCAGTTTTTCTCTTATAATTTCACACCATCTGTAAAAAAATGTTTATAACTGCATGGGCAAAGATAACGAATTCGCTAATATGCCCGGGGCAAGGTGACGAATTCGTCAACATGCCCCTTGGACCATTTATAACAAAAACCTAAAGTAAATAAAATAAACAAAAATAAAACTGATTTGGGCTATAACCATTACCTTGTATGGTTCGAGGAACAATATAAATATGCAACAGAATAGGACTGGTTCCTTTACTTTTTGCGCAAAACTCTATTTTACTGAACCAGAATATTATAACCACTAACCTCTAAACACATTTGCAAGCACAAAATCGAACATATGTAAACTAGCGCCACCTATCATTTTAAGTTATATCAAGGTCCCAAGACGGCAATATAAAGATGGGTATATAACAGATTTATGCTTTTGATTCTTATTAAAATTAAATTCGTTATCTTGCCCCGTACGTCAACTTGCCCCACCTTACCCTACCTGTTTTCTCACCGTTCCACTCATTTTTACATCGAACCTGCAATTGTGTTGCTCAGTTAGGGTGATATCTACTGGTTTTTCTTTTTTTATTTATTCTACTGAAGATGAATGCTTCTGCGTACGAAACATGTAGAGAAGTTGGTTAAAATATTTCTATAATATAACAGTGGAGGAAAACTGTTCTTATTTCTTACCTTCTTATTAAGTAATAGTTTAATAGTTCTTTGAACTAGTTCACCATCGAAAACTAGTTCTTTAAAAAGAGATTAAGAACATCTCTATTATAAATTGATTTGCAAGGTTGACGACTAGCTGCCGGGTGGCACCGAGATTACTAGAAACGACAGATTTTTGAGCATTCTAACTCTGCATCTAAAGCAACCATACAGTTACTGAAAATTTTAAATTGTTATATTATTTCTTAACAAAATGGCGAGCTGACCAGCAATCTCGTGGTCCCCGCATACATAGCAGTATTCCGATTTACCCACAGATTCTATGACACCTACCGCTTCTCTATTTAATCATTCTAGTTTTTACTATTGTATGTTAAAGCATGTAAGAATGGACTTAAGTGTATAGCATAAAACTGATTTATATATCATTAAAATTTAAAAAATCTATACGCTTACTAAACCAAAAACTTTAGAGATATAGCGGGTGGTCTGGTGTATTTTGCCTACCTAAAAGTATAAGCAATTGTAATTTTGAAGTGTGTATCAAAAATTATTGGATCAAAAATCGCTTATCCGAGTAGACTTCCTTAAACGTTTTTCCTGTGAAACTTACGATTTAATCAGGCCACCTGTTAATGTTTTTCCATATAAAAAAAATATGATATAGCTCATAATTGGGGACAAATAAAAATATAAAATTAATGTTTTGTAACAAGTAAAAATATACTTATGAATAGATGTAAGTTAACTTTTAAATGACAATCATTTCTGTTGTTTTTATTGTATTTATCAAAAGTCAGATTTAAATAATATATCTAAGCATTGTTATTTTTGAGATTAATTATATGAATTATCTTGATAAATTTTAACATACTTAATTTATTAAACAAATACAAACAGTTTTACAAAACGATACCCTTATTCGAAGATATGTATAATTTTTGTATTAATAAGGCTAAATAAGTACAATAAGCCATTTAATTTTTCGAGCACGAATAGATTATGGAAAATGGAATTTCGCAACTGTGAAAAAAATGCAAATAGCAACGACAAACTTTAAATAAGCGATGTTTGTCATCGCTGACTTAATTTTTAAAAGTAACGAAAGAAAAATTGAAATCAATATGTTAAAACATTCATGTCTTTATATCATATCGTCATACGTCACCTATTTTTAACATATTTGCAAGTTAAAAAAGATTTACCAAGTTAAGGTGTGTCCGCCATTTCTTTGTTAAATAAATGTGAAAAATAGAAGATTTTTCAAACGAAACAGACATCAATAAAATCGGCCCATAAATAAAAAAGTTATTATATAAAAACAAAATTCCGGTTTTTTTAACAACCCTATATAACATTTTGATTACATGATTTTCTTTAGTCTTTAGCGGTAAAAAGAAAAACATGAAAATTGTTTTTGCCCTTTATCTTTATATTAGGATATTGATATTTCTCCCAAAAGGAAATTTGTTGCATACGAAAACAGCAATGCAAACAAAAATATCAAATACATATATTCTTATGCAAGGACTTTATTAAAAAAAGGTTGTCGTTTTGTATATCAGTATTAAAAAAAATTAAAAATGTGGGACAGGTCAAAAACTTTGTAGGTCAGATAATTTACAAATTATCTTTAAATACTATCAACCTTACTTGGTTAAAATTTATTGACTACTGATCCCCATATATAATTTTTTGCAGTAAAATGGACAAATAAACTTTTTAAGATATATTATCTGTAAATGTTACAGCTTTGTGCAGGTTTCCTAATCACGGCGCAGGATTTCATGCTGGTTAAAAAAGTGCAGCGTTTATGAATCAAACGCCCAGTAATCTTTGGGAAATTAAAAATTTGTTACTTTTAAATTTAGTACATTTATTATAAAAATAAGCGTTATTTCTTTTTTTCATTCGAAACAAAAAGTAAGTTGATGGATGAAGGAAATGACAGGTAGCACATCATTATCATACATTAAAAAAAAATATATAAGTAGTTGACTTAGTTATTGCTCTTGTCTATTACAACTGCTTTTGTCCAGTTTTAAATTTAATAAAACTTGTATTGTGCAAATTAAAGGAGAAATCAATTAAATATTTTAAATTAACTTACTTTAAAGACATCGCACAGATTAGTTTTTACTAATAATGGATAATTAAATGATCTGAGCTGGGAATGGGTTACTTTGTACTTTACATATTATGTAAGTAAAACGAAAAAATTGTCTGTCATATTTTATTTAAGCTGTAACATTTTTACTTGATCAGATATGCCGGTTGTGCTTTTATTATAAAGATTTTCAAAAAATGGATATAGGGTGGTTGTTTATACTTAAAATGGGTTTCACTGCACACCATAGCTAGTTCGGAACCTTTGGAAAAGCAGAAAAATAAAAATCAAGTTTAAAAAGTTATTCAAAGTTCCAGGAAAAGTTAACATAACAATTGAAAAAAATGTTTTTATAAATAATTTTAATAAATCAATTTCACATAAAACAAGTCCTGATTTTTAAAAAAGTAATAAAAATTGGATTATTTTTTAAATTTTATCGCCATTTCCCGGTTTTTTCAATAATTTTTCCAAATTATTTTTAGTGTCGTATAAAATATATTTAGTTTAATTATTTATTTAAATGGCCATTTTGGAAAATATTTATAATAATAGCTTAGTAGAAATAAATTTAATGCACTGACCCCTTAGAAGTATCAGTATATTAAAATACATGTTAAAAATGGTATTAGACACAAACTAAAAATTTTGAAAGAACAGGATTTTATCTATTATATCTATCATTAATGATTTAATAGAAATATACAAGGGTAATCTGTATGATTTCCATAACCACCAAAATTTTTTTGGAATGGATTATACAATTAAAACGCTTATTAATTATAAAATAAACCTATATTTCTATAAAAGTGTATATTAAATGTTTAATGTTATACGACCCTTAAAAGTTATAAATGTTGTATTTATAGTTGCATAAGATATACCCTCCTTTAATGTATTTTCTGTAATAGGGTAATCTGAGGACTTTTTACCTTTTTGCACGTTAAAAACGTAGTGTTTTTAAAATTATATATTTTTTAAGTACCTAACACTAACTATTTTTGTCTGAACTATGAAGCCTCAGGTGACCTGTTGATGATATACCTGTTTAATATAGGATTTAAAATTTGTCTACTGATCAAAAAGTGTTCTTGTGTCACTAGTCTCAAAAAGTTAATTGGTATGTTAATATTTATTAATAATACCGGGGTGGAACTTGATTGACACAATGACGGAGGGTCCAGTAAGGTAAAAGTTGATGCCTATGCCTAGAGCATTTTTTCCGTAGACTAAGATTATCATGCTGGACCAAAAAGAAAGCAAAGCGGTATTTTTAGCCAAATTCAATAACTGAAAAGACATATTTACACATTGGACAATTTTTTTTCTGACAATTTAACAAGTTTTGATATAAAAAATTGTTTAGTATTTTTATCTAGAACGCAATATTGATTGAAAAAAAACTACACCACACTATCTATATAAGAAAATACCAAGAAACATTTCGTAGTTACGCAATTGAAATTTAGAAAATACTTTTTATAGAGTAAATCAAAATGCAAGTAATTTTCCAACTTGTTTAACAAACACGGCTTTTATTTTTTAAGTATCGATTTGAATCATTGGCAAGTACCGCTAGCATCGGAAAACAGATTACTAGGTTTACAAAATGTCTTCAAGAGGCCTGTTTCAACTGAAGATAATGCCTTTTGGCTTATAATCCACTCCGACAACCTTCCAAAGACTGATGTACTAAATAATCGGCCCCCAGACATGGATTCGTATTGCTGCATACCCCGACCTTTGAGGATCACTGGCTCTTCCGACAACCTCTGACACAACGAAAAAAAAGTATCCTTTTTTACCAAGCCTACAAAATAGGAACATTTTTCCAATGCATCCATACAAGGAGCAAGCGCGTCCGCTGTCAACGTTAACTAGCGGAAATATTCACATATTGTTGGATTATTTATCAAGGACGTAAACTAACTCAACTGCATAACAATTGCCGTTTAAAAACGTGATGTTTTAATAAATATGGCGCCTTTTAGCTATTTTTTACTAGCTGTGGGTGAATTTTAGAAAAAAAAAACTTTTAAAATTGGTCGAAATGTCAGATAAAAATTTGCCCAGTTTAAAAATCCGCAATTTTCCGTTTGTTTATAACAAATAAGAAAATATTATGATATCTAGGCACTTTTTGAGACCCTAAAAAGTGACAAGCATTTTGGAAATACTTGTTTTAAACCAAATATACTGTAGCTCTTTGTATAATTAGGAAATATACTTGATTAAACGTAACTGTAAACCTGTCTGTTAAATGGCTGTAACACTGTGACTACTAAATCCGAATTTTAAGAAAATAATATGACAGAACTATAGAAATATTGATAGCGAACGGAGCTGTTGTTAAAATTAGAGGATTTTGTAGATTAACCTTACCCACATGATATTTTAGTAAATAAATAATAGATATTATTTGGCGAAAAATACCAGTAAAACACAATATTTTTATACGTAGGTAGACATCAAGACTACCTTTTTATGTCGGTCTATACATATCCCACTTATTTCATTGCTTTTATTTTACACTTAGACCTTCACCTCTTTGTCGAACGATATAAACTCTTGGACAAAATTAATGCAGCATTATAAATTTGCCACATATTTAATGATATATTTTTTGTGAACCTATGATCCAATTTAAATGATTTTTTTGCTTGACAATGTCACACCACTTGTGATAAAAAGTTAATTTTCGTTTTATACCGGGTGTATTTTTTGAAAATTCGTATCACCCTGTAAAGTATACTAACAACCGTAACTTGTAAGAGTTAAAATTAGACTGTAGCTCTATCTTTTTCTAACGTTTTTATTTTTGGTTCACTTCATTATCTGTTATTAGAGAAGATATTCAATTTTATAGATCAACTTGTTTTTATAAACTTTACTATCGCATACAGTTTTCTAACTGTATAATTTCTACCTGCTGTGATAATTGAAAACGAGTCACTTTTTTTTTTAATTTAATTTAATTCAGCTGACTTAATTACATTATTAAAATTAATGTTTAAATCAAAATTACATGTGAATAATTTATGGAAAACAACCCTTTTTTGTTTGGAAATGACTGAAACATGAAAACAAAATTTAATTAGTATGAAGAAGGTCGTTACTTGACAGTTGTAACTTTAAAAAACATTGAGAAATCGCTTGAAATGTCAGAGAAGGTCCACAGCTTACTAGTAAAACATTTATGAGTGCACGTATGCGATAATCAAGTTTATAAAAACATATTAAGCTAGAAAACGGTGTATCTAATATACAGAGAAAATGAAGTGAACCAAAAATGTGAATGTCAGGGATATACGAATTTTTCGAAAAAAAGATTTTTATTATACTGGGTATAAACGAAAATTAACTTTTTTTTATCACACATAGCAAAAAATATAAAATTGTCAGGGAATGCTAAAAAAATATTTAAAAAAAATAAATATCAAATGTTGCAAATTTATGTTGTTGCATTAACTTTCTCCAGTAGTTAATAAACTTTCCTGAAATGTAGCTAGTTCTTAGACAATAACGTTTATAGGTCGCAACTCACTTTTAGTAGTAATATAATAAGAATTAATTGACAATTACAGTCCTCTATGAGATTTCAAGGTATAAAAATACAATTCAATTAAAGTCAAAAAGATCCTCTAACTTTACCAAACAGCGTTTAATTTTGTTACAGCAGAACTGTGTAATCGCCCATTAATTAAAGATAAAAACCCTTCCCTATAAATTCACCATTACCAATGGTAAGATGAGTGTTATGTACCTGTTGTTTGGTAGGTAGAATTCCCAAAAAAATATGATATATTGTAAGAGGCCGTATTACAGATTAGTGATGACTAAAACCTTAACTATTTTATTTTTTTAGCAAGGGCTATAAGATGTTTATAAAGCAACTTCAGTTTTTATATTAGAAATTGTTTCATTCAATTTTTTAAATGAATATTTTAGGTTATGAATTTTTTTTTATGTTAAAATAAAATATGTCTATTCTGTAATGGCTGTTCTCTAACATATGTGGATATTTTTTCCAATATTTCCCAAGTAAATATCTTCATCATCCCATACCTACCTTATGTATAAATTAAGCACACAACAATATAATGTAATATGACTGTATATTTTGTGTTGTATATTTTTATTTCAAATAAAAAAGATATATAAACTAAATAAGACTTTAACTTATGTCGTACTGTGATTAAAGTGAAACAAAAGGAGTGGGTTTAAAATATTACCATACATAACACTAGGGTGAGTGCAGTGGCGATCGGTGGTTAGTACAAGAAGTGAGGCCAAAAAAAAACTTTTTCTATATTAAAAGTACCTATTTTCTCCTGTTGCACTTAATCGCAAACGATTGTATTACTAAAACATAAAATGACTCAGAAGAATACATTTTATTTAACAACCCCTTTTCTATAGACTTTACAGTCAAACCGTTTAACCTTTCTTATGCAATCAAATTTCGCAAATAAGTTTTTATTCGTGTCAAAGCTGAAAAATTTCGTTCAACTAAATCCGAAGTTGCAGGTAGTGTTTCTAATAAACATAAAAATGTGTAGGTATATTTCTGGTAAAATCTCGTTACGACCATTTTTGTTCATTGTCTTAATAATCTCTGCCAATGATAAGAACCGGAACTGTTCCTCAGAAAAAAAATTGAAAGTTCGGTTTTTAATTTATCTTTTTAAAAATATTTTTAATTTTGAATTAAATTATTAAATAACTGATTTGAAAATAATATGTCATATTCGGCAAAGAGTGCTTGGTTAAATACGTTCAAAAATAACAACTTGTTAATGTCGGTAAATCGATCTGTAATTTGATTATTATTTTCAAGCAATAAAACATCATAACGTGGCTCCGTTCTGAAATAAAATGCCGGGCGAGACTCGATAGGCTAGCGGCTAGCGCTTTCCAGGCCTCTCTCTACCTTAAATTCACACGTGCGAGTGCGTAAAACAAACACATGATTAAACAAAGACGCGACATTTACACATATGCAGAGATAAGTGGTCGACTTCGCCGACGAGAGTCTAGCGTCCGTCCGGGCCTTGACTGCACAGGTCGTCCTCTCGGTGAAGAACAGTTTAACGCGCTGCGCGTACTGAGGATATCGTTTGCGGTTCTTTTTAAGTTGGATATATTGTCGCAAGTAATATTAAAAGTGAATACATATTATATAGACGTTTTTAATTTCAATAAAGTTACCAAAAAAGTTGAATATATTATGAATGTAATAAATTTAAGATAAGATTTCCAGTGTTGTAACGAAGAACAGCAAAACAAATTTTACGATATTAATTTTAAATTGTAGTGAGACCGGGCCTAACCTGCCACATGCCACCGATCGCCATGGGGTGACTGTAGTTTTAAGGCTTCGCGCTACTGCAAACAGATGATAGATGGCGTCGGCAGTAATATATCGTTTAACACACCATTTCACATAATGCCATTCGGTAGTTTAAAAGCTTTGTGCTACCGCCAAAAAATTATAGATGGCGTCGCGTCGGCAGCATCATTTCCCATAACGCGATTACGTATTTTAAAAGATTCGCGCTTACGCAAAACAGATGACAGATGGCGTCGATTATATGATGCAATTTTGTAATTTAAAAGCTTCGCGTTACCGCAAAATTATGATGAATGACGTCATCGCAGCACCAATTTACATAAGGCCATAAGAAAAATAAGCGCCCAGGGAGACTTAAAACACCCTTATGGACCAATTTTCTAAGGTCATTATGCATAGCGTCTTCACCTGAAGACGACTGGAGATGCTTACTAGTTGAACCGTAGTGATGCTAAACAAATAAATACAATGCAAGTCCAAAACTCTACTGCCGTTCAATAGTTATATATTTAGTAACAGAAATATTTCCGTTAATCTTATAAACTTCTTAAAGAGCTTAAATGGGGCGTTTATTAAGTTTGCGAGAACCATTGTTTAGTAACGCTATATAAACTTAAGTAATGTAACCAGAAGTAACAGAAGGGTTGTGGTAGCCACTATATAACATCTTAAAAAACCGTGTCCATCTGTCACTTGTCAGTAGAGGAGTTCTTTTTTCTCTCTTAGATACATTTTATTTATTATTACGGTATTTTTCTGTTTCCACAAGTAACATAAAAAATAAAGAGCAGAAAATTAAAAAATGAAGAGCAGAAGTTAGAAGATCAATCAAAATTGGGGTGGGAATATGATAAATTTAGGTAAACAACCATGGCGGAATCAATGTAGTAGCGTCGGAAAATCTAATATCACTCATAGTGACCTTATATAACGAATAGTAATAGCATATAACTTTTAGATATGCAACCTTCGTTATATCTACTAATCGTCGTTTAGGAGTTTAATGGCACATAATTTAATATTTTAGTACAGTTTTTTGCAATTTCCAGGGAAATGAAGTGTTGTGCCTATTCAAAAGACTGTTAAGTTAGGTGTTTATACTATTATGACGGGAGACGGCCAATTTATACACAAGAATTTTATATAAAGGTTTATAGGGGTAATTTTTGTTACTAGTATTTGGAAAATTACATAGAAGTAGCGGTGATTACTAATAATATCACCAAGAGTTTTATAATACATCATAGACAACACCACCATCTTCCAGTTTTTACAAAGGCGATTACCATCACTTTTACATAACTATGGGTATTCTGGTTGTATAAATGAGGTTGTGGCAAACCTTATATTAATTAATTATAAACACATTGGTAACCATTAGTACAAGTTTTATAAAATGATCATGTAAACATTTATATTACCTTATTAAACACTGGTAACTTAGTGCAATCTTATAAACCTCTTATAACCTTCTAATAAATATATACTTTTATTACCTTTTGATGTTGCTATAAGTTGCAAACAATGTTTATTGGGACGTGATTAATAAAATAATGGGGAAAAAGGTTTTTCAAGAAAAAAGAGGACGTTGGTTTTCTGAAGACACAATTTATTTGATAGAGGAAACAACCCAAACTAAAACATGAAAGTACCCCTAGGGTACCCAAAGGGTCTAATAGAACAAATAAAATATTGCTAATTTTGCTGTAGCTGAAAATGGTAAATATAAAAGCACTTAGCTAACAGGCAAAATGATTTGCCCAACAAAAATCGTAAGCGGCACAAAGACACCACAAAATTATTACTCTAAACCACTATCAAGCCAGGGCGCCTATTTTTATTGCATTTTTAAATTAACCGTTGACTTTTATTTTTTTTTATTGTAAATCTTATTTAATACATGTATTTACTAACCTCTAAAGATTTTTTAATTTTCAAAAAAAAAACTTTTTCAAAAAAAAACTTTACACTAAATACTATAGTCATTACTACAAAAATTAATTTTGTTATTGTTGTCCCTAAAAATAAAATAACAGATATTAATAAAATGACGGACTTCTAAGTTAATATAGTAAATTTCACGTACGTTTTTAATGCTTTGCCGTTCCTCTTGTGAAACGCGTTGACCAACATTTGATTTAAAAATTCCTGAAACTGCTTTTCCTCACGAACATTGGCTAGATTAATGAGGGTTGGATATTTAACTAACTGTATATTTACATGTAAATGACAAAGATACACACAATGAACACTCTAATATATTTCCCTTCAATCAGCTACAACTCTTCAAGAGATTATTGTTACAGCACCTGATATCGATGCCACGCTCTTGCGTGGGTATTGTTTGCATTCTTTCAATGTTACAGAGTCAGCAATCATTCGTTTACGTGTTGAATTATAAGTGCAGTAATGTTGTTGTATTTGGTATTGTTAGAGAAAATTTTGCTATTATTTTGTGCGTAGACTGTTGGAGTGTGTTTTTTTTTATGATAAAACACCTGCACTGTAGGAAAAATCCTTTATGGCGCTCTGGGAGCGGTGCGTGTGCGAAGAAAGCGATTAACGTTGGTCTTGAAACGTTGAAGATTGTATTCATTGGGAAACACGACCTCAGGAAGATCATTCCACAAAGATGACGTTCTCCAGATGAAAGAATTCTTGAACAATGAAGTTCGAGGAGTACTAAGCTGAACAACATATGGATGAGCGGCAGTGGTTCGCCGTGTATTTCTGTTTTGCATTGCTCTAGGTGGAATCAAGTGGGCAATGTCAGTCGAACACCTGCCATGAAAATATCTGTAAAAGAGAGCCAAATCACCAACCTGTCTTCGATGCTCCAGGCTATCGAGGGTCTTGGTCAGCTCGGGGTCGCTGATCAGACGAACGAATCTCCTTTGAATGGAATCCAGTAGCCGAAGGGTGTGCTTGGGTGCAGAGCTCCAGACATGAGAGCAATATTCTAATGATGGTTGAATCTGGGCTTTGTAAAGTGTCAAAAGTTGATGAGGTGTGTACAACCTTTTGGTGCGGAAAAGTACACCAAGTTTCTGTGCAGCTGCCTTGGCAATTGCGGCAACGTGATCATGCCAAGACATATTACCTCCCAGATTGACCCCCAGCAAATTAATAGACGGTGCCAGGGGAATTGCGTGTCCTGCCATGACTATATCCGGTTCTGCAATGTTAACCTTTTTGGAGAAGACTGCTGCCTGGGTTTTCTTAGCATTAAATTCAACTTGGTTACTGTCACCCCAAGCCAAGATTTCTTCCAGGCCATTGTTGAGGCGCAATACTTCATGCTGCCTGCGAAGATGTGCGTCGGCAGCGGATGTTTGGGGAGTCAAGGTAAAAGATGATACAAGTGTGCTGTCATCAGCAAGGCTATAAATTGGATTTTGGGTTTTCACTAGAAGGTCGTTAATATACAGTAAAAAGAGGGTAGGCGACAATATGGACCCTTGAGGAACATTGATGGTGAAGGTGTCTGAGAGAAACCCGTCAATCGCCACTTGCAGAGAACGGTTCTTAAGGAAGCTGGTTAACCATAAACAAAAATTCTTTGTATGAAAAAGTAAGTAAACATAATTATTGTTTATTTGGTAATTAATTACAGGATCACCAGTCCGACCCTAACTACGAATGACATGCGTCATCGACGGCCATTAAAAGTTTACGTGAAATCCACTATACCCACTCGTACTCTCTAAAGTTTTAATACTACTTTGGGGTCCATAAAGCAAATTTAAAACCAAATTATTAAATGCATTTGGATATCATTAAATATATAAATAGTATTAAAATGTGCACATTAATACACTCCATAAGCATTTAAGCAAAACATACAAATATTATTATTATAGTGACACATTAATTATTATTTATTACATTAACATAATACGAGTAAAAATACAGATCCCATTATTTCTTCAGTAAGAGTAATTTTGTAAAAAGATCAATTTTATATAATGGAATAATTATAATATACCGGGTGTCCCATTATGGATGGCCACCGGCCGTATCTTGGAAACTAAAATCGTAATTAAAGTGGCTAAGAGAAAATCCTGGAAATAATTTTTAAGTTCCGCATTTTGCCGCAAGAGTTCACAATTGAAAATTAAATATTTAAATTCTAAATTTCTCCGAAAATTTCCATATTAAGGTATACCCTTGGTAACATCATTAGAAAGCTTAGATAATTCTGCATCATTTTGGTTTGGGGCTCATTGGCGTACCGACCTTGATAAGAGTGGGGGAAGGTATTGAAAATGTAATCATTTAATTTGCTGTAACTTCTAAACGACTTATTTGATTTTAGTAAACTTAAGCTTGTTTGGAAGAGAAAGGGAAGTACTTTTAATTGTCGTATCCATTGGTACACGATAGTTCCTAATAAAATAGCTAGGGAGCGTAATTTGTGATATTAACAGTTTTTTTTGATTTTATCCCGAAAATTCAAATCATACGGTATAACTATGACATCATAATCGGAAAGTAGATTAAATTTGCAAGAAAAATGTGATGACCGCAGTTTAATATCTTCTTTCGTTTCAGAGTTATTGCCAAAAGAATAATTTTTAACCCTTTAATTGAAAATGTGATTGTTTTCATAGTTGTCATCAAGCATTCCAAGACAAAAAAATATGTTTAAGTTTTGGGATTATGTAAGTTTGTCACTTATTATTACAATGGCCCAAAACTACTTATTAATCATATAATCATCGAATACTTCTGATTTAGTCATAATTCGGATATGGTGTTTAAAAAAAAAATCTAGATAGCTGTAAAACAACAAAATTGGCAGGTTTCCATGAAATGAAATTTTTTAAAACATCATATTAGAATTTTACCTAAATTATAAAATTTCCCTAATTATATTGTTAGTTCTAAAGTCGTTTTTGGGCCATGAAATAATAAGTAACAAACATGCACAATCATAAAGTATAAAAATATTTTTGTTGTGGATTTCTTGACAACGAAACTATGAAAACAGTGATTTCTTCAGTTAAAGTGGTAAAACCTATTCTTTTGGCAATAACTCTGAAACGATAGAAGGTATTAATTATGATGTCATAGTTATACCGTATGATTTAAGTTTTCGGAATAAAATCAAAAAGACTGTTATTATTATAAATAACTCCGAAGCAAACAAAGATACCGGACTGCGATTTTCCCGTTTTTTCTTGAAATTTAATCTACTTTCCGATTAGGATATCTTAATTATACCGTATGATTTAAGTTTTCGGTATAAAATCAAAAAAACTATTATTACAAATTGTGCCTTTTAACAATTTTTGTAGGAACTATCGTGTACCAATGGATACGATAATTAAAAGTGCTTCATTTTCTCTTCCAAACAAGCTTAAGTTTACTAAAATCGGATAAGTCGTTTAGAAGTTACAGCAAACTAAATGATTATACTTTCAATACCTTCCCCCAATCTTATCAAGGTCGGTAGGCCAATGAGCCCTAAACCAAAATGAAGCAGAATTGTCTAGGCTTTCTAATGATGTTACCTAAAGTATACCTTAATGTGGGAATTTTCGGACAAATTTAGAATTTCAATATTTAATTTTCAATTGTACTCTCTTGCGGCAAAATGCGGAACTTAAAAATTATTTCCAGGATTTTCTCTTAGCCACTTTAATTTAGATTTTTGTATGCCCATGCAGTAGTTTCCAAGTGGCCATCCATAATGGGACACCCGGTATAATAATTTACCAACAAATATCAGACAAAAAGTTTAAACAAATTTGAACAGTTTAAAAAATTTAAGAAACGTTGAAATGAAAAGTTTTTTTTGTTAATTCCTATAAAATATTAAATAAAATAATTAATTTCTTACCAAAACGAGGATGCATTTTTTATCGGGAGTATATTTCCAAGGTCAATAAAACTACCAAATCCTCCTTTTTTGACCTGCATTTTAATTTCAGCATATTCGCATTTTTCCGGCCAAATAGCGGTTATCTGAACAGTGGACCCTTTTCCAATCAGGCCTTGTTCATGCGCAGCTGCCAGTTGATTCACGACCCGTCTTTCCACTTCATATTTGATAGATCGGGCACCATAACACACGTCATACCCGTCTGCGAGAGCGGATTCGACAGTTCTGTCCCATTTTAGATCAATTTTGTGTTTTTCTTTAGCCTAAAAATGTTTATAAGACAAATTCGGTGCAAATATGAACATATTGTTAGCATGCGCCTTTGTAAGCGGCGACAAAATTTGTTGTAGCCAGGGCTGAAATGATTAAAATCAATTAATTAAAAACATGACTTTAATCAGTATGATTTTTTTTTAAATCATGATTAATTTAAAAAAAAGTTTTAAAATTTTAACACTTAAAATGTATTTGTTGATACAAAAAATAAAACCAAGACGCATTTTTATATTATTTATTATAATTGAAAAGAATAGCTGGTTATTACAAAAATAAAACAAAAAAAAAATTAAAACCAAGAAAACCTTTTTAATACAAAAAAATACTTACTTTAAACAAAACAAATATAAAAAAACCTAAGTGTTATAATGCTTAAATAGAAATACTAGTTTAGCTGCTTTCCAATCCAAATCCAAATGACCGCTACTTCCACTATTTTCACATCCACCTACACTTCCCTTTTCACAGTTATTGCTTCTCTGTTTCTTTGCCAACTGCTTTGGCTAGTTCCAGGCTGTGACTGACAATAACCATGAAGAGTTTCAAGACCACTGCTAATATCACTAGGTTCACTTTTGCAGGTTTCCCGATTACTTTTGTCTGTCCGCTAGACCTTGCAATTCTTTACTACACTTTTTACATACTGCTCTACAACCTAGTTTATAAAATGCTGACAAACACTAAATTCCTTTCTGCCCCGGCTTGTCATGACTAAAATGTTGTAGATTAACCCCCAAAGCAAAAAAATTCTGATAAAACTGAAATAAGTGCGTATCGTTGATATAGCCGGGCGTTTTCTACCAGTTATTACAAATTTCGACAAAGGCGCAAACTTGCAAAAACTACGCGAACAAAATTTGCATGTTAAAAGTTCTCCAGTTTTGCTTCGTATCCGTACTATTCCTGCCTAAAAATATTTGTTTACTTAACAAAACAAAATATAAGCAGTTAGAAAGATTTAAAAATAATAATATTTGTAAACGGTGGTAAATTTTTTTTTAAAAATCATGATTTTTAAAAAAATCATCGATTTTTGATTTTTTTTTTAATTTTATGATTTTTATCAACACTGGTTGTAGCTAATCTAATAATGGGTACATTGGGGATAATAATAGAAGGCATGTTTGTGGCTTTTTTCTTTTGGCTGAATCATTAAGCTACGTTTTGTAAAACCTTCAAAATAAGGAGGGCGATATTATTTATGAAATAGTTAAAAAAAATACTTGATTTCAAAAGCCCATACTTCCCCCAAATTTTCATTCAAACAATCCGTTCCATTTTTAGTTTATTAAGTGGGCTGTTTCTTGGACTATTAAGTACAATGTATAATTTACTTTGTCTTTTTTTATGCAGGATAATGACTAAAATATAAGACTGTGAAAAACTTGCTGATTTTAAAATTGATGTTTCTAAACTACAAAGCTCTAAAAATTGCATTTTATTATTGAGTGTGTTGGTTACCGCTTTAAGGTAGGTACTTACTGTACACATTACAGCACAGTGTCGTTCATGTGAGTAAAAAAAAATTAATTCCATTAGTTATATTACCAATTACGCTGTATTCTCCATCCTCGAAAACGGTGAAGAAAGTGGTTTTCTAGCAGCGCAATTAGTAATATTACGATTTTCAAAATTATTTATACTTTTTAATTGACACGAACGATACTGCGCTGTAGTGAGTAAAGTAAATATTTAACATAAAGTTGTAACAAACATAACAATGCACGTAAAAAAGTTTTGGACTTGCATTGTCTTTTTTTGTTTTGAATCACAACGTTTCAACTGGTAAGTATCTCCAGTTATCTTCAGGTAAATACTAACTACAGCTCTATTTATAGTCGCCAGGTATAATATAACGCACAACTGAGATGAGTCATGCACATAAATAAAGACAATGTAAGTCCAAAACTATTTTACATTTAAGAAACATCATTGTGTCCAACCTTTAAACAAAAACAAAATAAAATTATTCAATTTTTATAGTATTATATTTTAGAAACGTCAATTTTAAAATCAGCATATTTTACCGGGCTTGATGTTTTAATCATCACTTGTATAAAATAGATATAAAGTTAAATCACACACATTGTACTAACCTACCCAATAAATTAAAAATGGAACTTTGATTGAATTCTTATGAAACTAAACTGCTGGACAATTGCTTTCGAGCAAGAAAAATTTCGCCTAAATTTAACAGTTAATATTTTCTGAACCAGATATGATATCGACCTACGGTTTTGAATGGTTGATAGATTGATCCCTTGGGAAACAGTTGTCGATGTTTAATTTTCTTTAACTGTCAGAAAATTTTATATACGTGGTTAAAGAAGACGATAATTTTTGCTCCAATTTTACTGGCGTGTACTTTTCACAATAATGTTTTAAAATTTTATCACTCTACGTCAATTAAATCACTGATTCATGGCAAAGAAAGTAATTTGTTAAATTTTTGATATCTGCTATATTTCAAGAAATGACGATTTTCTTGGAAAACCTTGCTTTATTTTAATTTATTGGTAGCTGGATTTCACTGTGCGTTGTAACGTGCAAACTTTGTGAGTGATTATTATACCTTATGAAAAGCTTGATTATGTTCAGTAACAATAGTTGTACCGAAATGTTATGATGTACAGTGACGTACTTATAAACACCTATATATCTATGGTTTATGAGTATAGTGTTAGAAAGTTAGAAATTAATAAAGTTTTTCCAAAAAATAAATTAAAAAAATGATCTTTGTTAAAACTTTGTAAGCACACTGTATAATATACTTGTAGTGAAATATGAAAAACTAAATAATAAGAAAAAATTCACCTAATCTAGGGGCGAGTACTTTCCAATATAAAACAATCGTGAACAATTGTGAGATACTTATAAACCATAGACATATAGGTGTTTATAAGTACGCCACTGTACATCATAACATTTAGGTACAACTATTGTTACTGAACATAATTAAGCTTTTCATAAGGTATAATAATCACTCGCAAAGTTTGCACGATACAACGCACAGTGAGATCTAGCTACCACTAAGTTTAAATGAAGCAAGGTTTTCCAAAAAAATCGGTATTTCTTAAAATATACCAGATATCAAAAATTTGACAAATTACTTTCTTTGCTATGAACCAGTGATTTAATTGACGTAGAGTGATCAAATTTAAAAATATTATTGTTAAAGTTACACGCCATTAAAATTGGAGCAAAAATCATCGTCTCCTTTAACACCCTGTATATAAAATTTTCTGACAGTTAAAGAAGATCCAATATTGACAATTGTTTCTCAAGGGATGAATCTATCAACCATTTAAAACCGTAGGTCGATATCATATCTGGTTCAGAAAATATTAAAAATCATCGTCTCCTTTAACACCCTGTATATAAAATTTTCTGACAGTTAAAGAAGATCCAATATTGACAATTGTTTCTCAAGGGATGAATCTATCAACCATTTAAAACCGTAGGTCGATATCATATCTGGTTCAGAAAATATTAACTTCTAAATTTAGGCGAAATTTTTCTTGCTCGAAAGCAATTGTCCAGCAGTTTATAAGCTTTTGAAATTCAAGTACTTTTAACCATTTCATAATTAAAGGATCTTTGCGTTTTAAATACATAAAATAAATTTAAAATATCCAACATACCCTTTTAGCCCAAAATTCCATTTCACGACCAACTAATTCCAGTAACTCCCACCTTGAAAATGGCAAAAAATAGACAATTTCATTAATTCTTCCCAAGAATTCATCTCTTTTAAAATGACGTTTTAAAATAGGTCTAACCACTTCATCTTTAAACTTTCTAGATATTACAATATCATCAGAAAAGGTAGCTTCATCTAAAATTCAAAAAACCAAATATTTAAGGGTCTACCATTGCTTTTGGGTAAGTTTCATTAGAAATATAACTGGTGCATAAAATATTTTCGGAAATTTTTAAAAATTTTGTTTAAAGCCAAGGTTTTAACAAAAGCACGAGTGCATAGCACCTGAAAAAATTCCGAACCCGCAAGGTGAGAGATTTTTTCTTCGGTGTTTCGCTTTTAGTTTTCAATTCATTTGTGTAATCTTCTAATTCAATATAAACCCATAATGTCAACGGTGAGCTATATTGAAATACGGTCAAACCGAGCGGACTGATTTAATTTCGATCTATATTGGGGAGTTTTTGCATGACACTTTTTGAAATATTTGCATTTTTTAAAGAATAATCATTTTTGTTTTGAAAAATAAATGGTGGGTCAGATTTATAGGTGGGTCATTAACCAAACGACCAGTGGCGTGCATACAATATAGGCAAAAAAGCATTGCCTACCCTAAGAACAATAAAACAAACTCCAATCAAAATTATTTCTTTATATTTAAGTTTTTATCCGTGTAATATCCGGCAATATTTCTGTGTATGTAGAGGACCAGGACCGAAAAGTTAATCGTATAATATTAAAGATCATTTCTACGAAAGCATTCGTTGCCAATTATTTGTAAATTCGATCGCTGTATAAGCAGTCCGTATAACAGTTTAAAAAAGCAGCGACTTTACATTATATTAACCGCTTACGGGAAAGTAAACTGCTTTTATACGAGTGGAAGCGAGCGAGAGAGCCGGTAGGCAGTAAGCTAGAAAGAGAACAAATACACGAGACTTGCAACCTGAGCCTCCGTCAGCCATCCGCCAGCGCTTGTAAAATACATTGGTGCCAATCTACCAATTTTGTCCTAGTTTCAAGAAATATCAACATGTTCCTATATAGTTTAATAATTAGGTTAGTTAAGATCTTAATTTGTAACATAAAATAAGAAGTACAGTACAATCTCGGTAACGCGAACACAAAAAATTCTAAGGAGTTCATATTAACGGAACGTTTATATTAGCGAAGTTTACAAAAAATACATATAAATACATATGTGACACTATTATTGCACCTTTTTTATTGATACAATAACCTAACCTAAGATACTTAACTAATCTTTTATAGCAAAATTTTTCTGCTGTTTCCCTTAATTGAGCAAACTGAAGAAAGGCATTTTGATTTTCCTTTTACATTGACCACTCTGTAGTATGAACATTGTTATTAAACACTGTTCATACTACAGAGTGGTCAATGCAAAAAATATTATGTTCATATTACTGAGTCGTTCATAAGAGTGCATATTCATATTATCGCGATTGTACTGTACTTTTATAATGATTTAAGATAATTTTTGCTAATAAGTATCTTAAATTATAATTTACATAATAATTGACTGGGGGTTCAATGAAGCGGATGTTATATTTAAAATCTGAATATAAAACGAATGTGGATGAAATTTATTCATAATAAAACATATTGGTGTTTTCGCCTTGTGTTCTTTTGCTATACACGTCGCGCGTCGCCGTCGGTTGTCGAAAAAAAATGGAGAAGTGGACATGTCCACTTACAGGTAATTGAGGTAATGGCGATGTCAACTGTGTTGAAAATGTTTAAAGTCAATTGTTTGAAAATTAAATGTTTGCCTACCCTGCTCAAACGGCTTTGCACGCCACTGCAAATGACCTTATGGAGAAGCAGCGCCTGATCGCTACACATATTACCCAACACAAAAACAATTATTAAAATATAGACTGACGTACCCTTGGAATTATTTTTTAATCTCTCTTCCTTTATCTTTTCCACTTCTTCTCTCAAATTCAAACCATGACTTGCAATTTCTTCACTAGCCAAGTTCGACGTCATAATAAATATTGCGTTCTTGCACTCAATAGTTTTGCCTTGGCCATCTGTCAGTCTGCCTTCGTCAAACAATTGAAGAAGTACGGTGAGTACGTCGGGATGGGCTTTGTCAACTTCGTCAAACAACACTACTGCGTCGGAACAGGTTTTTAAACGTTTTGTTAACTGACCCCCTTCATCGTGACCTATGTAACCTGGAGGAGCTCCTATTAATTTTGCTACCTAAAATACAACTCATTTTTTAAATAGACTATAACCAAAAAAATTGATTTTAAAAATGTACAACAAAAAGACTTATGCTAGTGAACATTAAAAATAAAGAGACAGGAATTTTTTTAGCTGTCAATATTCGCATTGATGGGGTAAAAACGTATCTTGAAATGTCATAAAAATTTTATGGAAATTATTATGGTTAAGAGCAGTGGCGTCTCGTGACATATTAGTAAGGTTGGGCCAAAGTATTCGCCAGTTTATAAAATAATACATTTGTATTCATTTTAAAATAAAAAAGATCACTATTTTCTTTTTGAATATTAAAAAGACAACTATAATTTCTTAAATTTTAGTCACTTTTTCATCATGGCTTCTAAGGGCCAATTCAATCAAAGGCATCACAAAAACGAACGCAGTTTATACCGGGTGTACCATTATTTATTTATTTATTTATTTATTTATTTATTTATTTATTTATTTTGATATATTTAACAATGATACATAAACTAGATTGCTACCGGCATAGAAACTCGGGGAAAAAAAATAATAACTAAAGTAGCCATGAGAAAATACTGGAAATAATTTTTAAGTTCCGCATTTTGCCGCAAGAGAGCGTAATTGACAAGTAAATTTTAAAATCTTACATATCTCCAAAAATTCCACATTAAGGTATATCTTGGGTAACACCATTAAAAAGCTTGGACAATTATGCATCATTTTGGTCTTATGCTCATTGGCGTACCGACGTTAATAATAATATGCTTTCTAGCAAATTTCATCTACTTTTCGATTATGGTTTCATAATTATACCGTATGATTTATTTTTTCGGTGTAAAATCAAAAAATGTGTTATTATTACAAATTGCGCCCTCTAGCATTTTTTTTGAGAACTATTATGGATAACTAAATACGATTGGTGAAAGTGCATACATTTCTCTTCCAAACAGTCTTTAGTTTGCTAAAATCGGATAAGTCGTTTATAAGTTACAGCGATTTAAATGATTACACTTTCAACAACTTCCCCCCCTCTTATTAAAGTCGGTACGCCAATGAGCATAAGACCAAAATGATGCATAATTGTCCAAGCTTTTTAATGGTGTTACCAAAGATATACCTTAATGTGGAATTTTCGGAGATATATAAAATTTTAAAATTTACTTGCCAATTACGCCCTCTTGCGGAAAAATGCGGAAGTTAAAAATTATTTCCAGGATTTTTTCATGGCCACTTTAGTTATAATTTTTTTTTCCCCGAGATTCTATGCCCAGTAGTTTCCGAGATACGGTCGGTGGCCATCCATAATGGGACACCCGGTACAGGCTGATTCCTAAGTTGATACTTTTTTTTAGCTGTGTATAAAAGGCATTAAAATAAACAACATTTTCAAATACCTTTTCGAGAAAACTTAAAAATAGGCGAGATACAGAATTAAAAATCTAAGTGCGGGCCTGGTCTTCAAAACGTAGCCTGCTATGCTTTATGTTGTTTGTCTTATTAGTCATGTAATTTACGGGTCGGTGGTCAGTTATTTGGCAATCCGCTGCGGTGTGTTTTTCTGAAGCAAGTTAATTTTAACTTTGAAAACATTGTTCAAGTTAGGCAGGATCGTATTTGATTCATAGTGTAATAAATGAATGTAAATACCTTATTTTTGAGTTTTTTGGAAAAGATATTTGAAAATGTTGTTTATTTTAATGCCTTCTATACACAGCTAAAAAAGAAGTATCAACTTAGGAATCACCCTGTATTTGATTTTTATCAACTTATCCGTTTTGCTTAATTATTTCGACTGATTACTCTTAATTTGAACTTTGCTGTCAACTGGATGTCGGAATAGAAATAGTCGGAGTGTTGGTATTCAGGCCGTATCTCTTGTACATTGCGTACGCCTTTTATCGGAGATAGAGGGAAACTATTAGCTAAAAAAAGTTGTTTACTACAAGAACAGTCACTTTACTAACGAAAATAAATATTGTAGTAAAATATTATATTATTATCTATGCAGAATACTGCAAAATTCCACAATCTTACCTCATGTTTTTCTTGAAACTCGGACATATCTAAACGAATAAATGATTCTTTTTTATCCTTATGTATGTAATGAGCTAACTGTTTTGCTAGTTCAGTTTTTCCTATACCGGATGACCCCAAAAACAGGAAAACTAATGGATGGTCGTCATCTGTCCACCCATTTTCCTTTCTTCTAACAGCTTAAAAAGAAATATTTATCATATTATAAAAATGTATTTTAAAATTATGCTGGAGTATACGGGGTGACCCAAAAAAAACGTGGCGAATATAACTTGGGTTTTTGTAAATGGAACACCCTATATATTCTATTATTTTCTGATTCCCAACAAAATTCTATGCTTATTTTGTAAATGTCGCAGGTTTAAATTCAATCATTTTTGAGATGTTGACGTTTAAAATATGGCATTTTCAAATTTTGACAGGCTGTAACATTGTAACAATTCATCTTAGAGAAAAATGGTTTTCACCTCCCTGTCTTAATTTTTTATTATCTACCTAAAAGTTACAACTTCCGGTGTAGGTACCATGTTAAACCAAAAAACCGGTTTTAACGGTTTAACATGTGGTCATTTAAATTTAACAAACTCTCAATCCTGGAGGCACTAGTTGGTGTTCAGTTTTCAAAGGATAAAATAATACTCACTTGCCGCTACGGTAGCAATAGCACCTTCTTGTCCTACAATAAATTGCTTTAATCGGTCTTCTAAAGGGAATTTTCTTCTTTCTTCCAGTTGTCGTTCTTTTAGTACTTCCTCATACTGTTAAATATAAACGTAATTTTACTAACAGGACGACAATGATTTCAAAAAATAATATTGGTATAAATTACGCACAGTTTCTCTATATAAAAAATCTGTGTGAAAAGATAATAGTTGACTGACAAAAACTTTAAAAATCTGGAGTTAAATTTGTTATTATTATACATACAGTGTATTGACGGATAGAGTTGGGAAGAGGAAAACTTTTTTATTATTAGGTATAGAAGAAAAAGTCATTTATAAAACAACTGCTTGTGCTCAAACTACAATTTCGAATAACAGATTTACTATACAGAGTTTGTCAGTTCTTACTTAGAATATGATCTTATATCTGGCCGAATAACGATTTTATTCTAAGAAAACTATTTTTCCTTGTCTACTTTTGAAGTATTTTTATTAATACATATCATATTTCTTTAATTTTTTCAATCATAAAATATAAAAAATTAAAAATGTTTTTTCTGTCCAACGCTGTATACCTAGTTATCGCAAATCTGATATACGAAATTGCAGTTTCAGAACAAGTAAAATTGATTTAATAAATCAAGGAATTAAAAATTAGAATTGAACAAAAAATCCAAAAAACTAAAAATGTTGTTTCTGACGAACCCTGTATAGTAATCGCAAATCTGATATTCGAAATTGTAGTTTCAGCACAAGCAGACATTTTTATAAAGAATGACTTTCTTCTATACCTACTAATAAAAAAGTTTTTCATCTTCCAAACTCTATCTGTGGACAAACTGTATAACAAATCATCCGTAATTATTTTTATTAATGGTATACATTTTAAGCGGAACAGCGCCTAACAAGATTTAAATACAAAAAGTCTACAAATATCTTTTACCCAGCACTTTCCTCGTTACTAAATCTATACAATACATGTCAATCAAAAAAGTTTTGGCCCTTTTTAATTACGTCCAATGGCGTTACCGTTGTTTGCCGCATAGCAGATAAAATTCAAACTTCTTCTACACGTGATTTAGTCTTAAATCAAAATGACTGGGAAGCATAAACATAACATTGGGAAGCATAAACATAACATTGGGAAACATGTTTTTCTCGCGAGCATTAAGCCTCCCATTACAAAAAACTAAATCCGCCCTTGCTTCGCCGAGAATTTTTATAAGAAGACAACCATCTGACCAAAGAAATCCATCTGACTATCCGCTATCATCGCGTTCGATGCAATGCGTAAATGCAGTCAAGGGCAGCTATTTCAAGCAGGGCAATACTATCTTTTTCCCCTATTAAGGCGGCGCTTGCGAAATTGGTACTTACTTAAAAAAGGCCATCTCTAATGACATTTACCAACATCTGACCTACAATTATGTCATTTAAGTAGTGTGCGTTTCTTTTTAATTAGTATGGCGGTTAGCAGTGTTCGAAAAGCTATGTCAGTTTGTTTTATTTTGCTGTAATAATTTGGCAAATTTGATTATGTTATTTAGGATTAAATAACTGGAAATTACAAAAAAGGTGTCATTAAAAATTTAAATTGAAGTGTAGGTATTTGCACATTTCCTTAATATTGTCCATTTTTGATACATTTCTAAGTTTTCAGACTATATAGGTATCACTGTAAAACCGTATATTGTACAACAAATTTCGTTAATTAAAAAGTTTTTCAGTTGCTTCAAACGTTTCTGACCAGCGACCACCAAAAAAAATTAATAATATAAAAATAATAACAGCTGATTGCAGCTTTTTAGTGTCAAAACCTCGGTCAAAACTTAACCTTTAGCCTTTTAAATAAACATGTACCTGATCTGTTTCTTTTTGTAAATACTCCTTTAAAGCACCTTCTTTTGCATAAACAAGGGGTTTATGTCCAGCTTCCGTTTCTAAACAAGGATTCGCTCCATTTTTAATCAGTAACTTGACTATATCAAAATTATCAACCAATACTGCGTAGTGTAATGCTGTAAATCCAAAAAATGTTGCCTTGTTGTTAAGCATACTGGAAAATTCCTCATCTCTAATCATTAAAACTGCAAAAAAAATGGGAATTATCATAAAAATTCACCATAATTATGTACCGCCTTTTGAAATGTAATCATTATATAACAAAACTCAGCTGCCTTATTTGAACACTTGTCAACTTAAACCCGTTATTGTCAAATTAAAACTGTTATACCTATTGTTTCAATTTTAATACTCTTTACTGAGTAACTACGGGTCTTATCTTTAGGTTCCCGGCCTTACAAAACACAGATGCTGATTCTATAACTTAGTTTAATCACAATAGAGATTTGCTTATAGCAGACACAGTTTTTTAGATATTTTAATTACATAAACAATGTTAGTAACTATGTCAGTAATAATACAAAGTAGGTACCTTCTATGGGGTGTAAACCCTTTTCTTGTGAAGTCCTAGTCGGATTTATATAATCATCACCAATATTTGGATTTGCACCATTTTTTAAAAGAATTTTGATAATATCATATTGGCCATTAACGACTGCTACCATTAAAGGGGTCCAACCCAAACTATGTTTAATATTTATGTCTATGCCACTGCTAACTAAACTAAAAATATATACCTATTACTTATAAATAAAACTGACTTTGTTAGTTTTTATTTGTTAAAAGATAATAAAAAAACCACCCCTAATCCACAGTTCTTTAAGTTGCATCTTACAAAAACTTAAGGATCTCATTCCATGTAAATATAAATATATTTAAAATTAGGTACCTACTTACTTGTTTACCTCGTGAGTAAGCCCATATTGTATTGCTTTAAAAAATCTCTTCTCTTTCCGACTTTGCAAATCCTCTGATTTACACAGCACAAAACCAAAAGCTGTAGTGAATACAAAAGCACAAGGAACAGTAAACCAACGCTTATATTTCTGATTTTTCCTCCAGTCCCATTTTTTTTCTTTATGCAATATTATTTCCTTACTTCCACATACCAAAGAATCAAATGTGTGCGAAGAAAAGGTCATAACACATTGTGTATTTTTGTTTAAAAATAATCTGTAACTCTTATTACCTAATTTAAAGCTTTTTAAAATTAGGGACATACCTAGTACATTTAAATTAATTTTTCTTTGGCTGGCGGTTTGTTGATTTTAAACAAAATTTAAGGTTAGAACACAAAGGAATGGTAGGTCGTGCTTATCAACTTGGAATTTCAGGGGTGCGTTCGAGAACTAACTGGGTGAGCATAATATTGCCATCTCGATGTGAGAAGAGGTCTCTTGTTAAATTCTAGAAGGCCATGATATCATGTTATATTAAACTGAAATATTGAAACTTTTGAATAAAGATTTTATTTATTTATTTATCATAATAGTTATCCAGTGATCACATGCTAATAATATCTTATAGTAGTTCTAATTCGTAGTTCTGTACTTATAGCGCTGTTAGTCTGTTATATAGTTAAACGTACCCATATTACCTAATAGGGCCGTTATATATCCATCTCCTGATAACTTTACCAGCGAGATAATTTCTATGAAAACATTGGTTTCTTTGGAAATAACTTTGCTGGTAAAGTTATCGAGTGATGTGTATTTTTAATGGGCCTTAAACCGATAAATCCTATAAAAAGAAAAATAGTTTTAAACGCTTATGACACAATATGACGTGGGAACAAGGGCGTCGGGGGGGGGGGGGGGGAATGAAATGGTCCTTGGTGTGCTAATATCTCCCTACCTTCTCGAAGTGACTAAAAAAAGGATTCTTGGCGTATCGATACCTAAGGGACTATAACACCCACCACTTCTAGGGTATAGATATAACTTACGTATTACGACCCTCCCACGTCGGTTGTCTCTGCTAATTAAGTGGCTGGTGATAAAGACTCTTCTTTTGCGGGATCCGGAGAGAATCTGGTTCACTACTGAGAAGGATATTTCTTTTGGCGAGATAATGAGGCTTGTGAGAGCTCAATATTTAAACTTTTTAAAATTTAGATTTAACTGACAGGTAGGCTGAAGTTTCTAATTGAGAAAATATCTAGTTTTAATTTTTTTCTAAGTTTGGCGATTTAAACTATGAAGTAAACACTATTTAAGTCTTGAACACTATTTTATTGTTAATAGAAATAATGGGGGAGCCACCCAACAATAAGTCATAGCAACAAAATTTATAGTTATCATCAATAGAATAAGTAATACTTTCTATGGCCCACAAGCACTTACTTCTGCAAGGTGATTGACCGTATCGATTCGGAATAGACGAACGTTGACCCCTGGGTTATCAATAGGTAAGGGGTCACCGAATAATAGACTAGCTGGACTTTCCACGCTTTACTGTTTAAAATTACTTCACGCCCGAAAACTTGTAGTTCAAAATATCTACTAATTAGGACTGGAACAACTAACTCTCCACTGCAATTTCTTGGCTTTTTATAGGGAAAGCCGCGCAGTTTTGTAACCATTTATCAAAAAATGCGTTTTTGCATGAACCATTTTATCACCCTCATTCAGGAATTAATTAACGTTATAATTACGTCACGATTTTCTAATTTCTTAAAATCAATGGCAAAGTTGAGTACCATTTCTTATAGGACTTACTTCCACTTACTAAACTAAGACAAACCTGCCTTGTAGCACCTGGAAGGAAGCCTAAAGTACTTTTACCTAACAATTGAGTACGGCAGCCATCTTGCGATGACGCTACCCCTATCGGAAGTATAATATTTTACTCTTATAAGGTGGTGCGAAAATGTCTTTTCTTCGAATCCGGGCAAAATCTCGCGCAGAGCGAGTGTGACTCATATGGAGGTGGTGGTCACGTAGCCGTTTTCCCCTGGAAATCTTACGCAATTATTTTAGCTGGACCTAATCTGAATCCCGGGAAAATGTTAGATTTAGTTTTTACCCGGGGCTCGCTAGCCTAAGATTGTTCATTAGGTAGTCGGTGCGAGAAAATAAGTTAAGATGTTTTATCCTGCTGCGGTTTCTATTGCAAGAAGAGAAAATGATTTTCTCCAATATTTTCTTTTTTTTTTGTATATATATATTAGGTGGGATTTCATCCATTGTATGGACCCTGAAGAAGTGAGTTATTAAAATTATTTATTGAATTTTATTTTTAGATCATTTGGAAATACTTAGAATATTTTTTCCTAATTTAATTGAATTTATTTTAAAAATTTTTAAAACACTTGGAAGTGTTTTTCTTCCCTTAATTTAGAGTAATTTTATTTATTTAAAAAAATTTAAAACAATTAAAAATATTTTCCTTCCCGTAAGTTAAAATAATTTTATTTATTAAAAAAAAAGTTTAAAACAAAATTTTTCCTCTTCTTAATTTAAAATAATTTTATTTATTTATTTATTTTTTATTAAATATTTTAAAACACTTAGAGAAATTTTCCTTTCCTTAATTCAAAAGAATTGTGTATTGATTTGGCAAAAATATTTTAAAACACTTTGAAGATTTTTCCTTTTCTTAAGTTATAATAATTTTATTTATTTAAAAAAAAATATATATATTTAAAACACTGAAAAATTTGTCCTTTTCTTAATTTAAAGAATGTTTAGAATGATTATAAAAATGTATCATTCCTTAATTTAAATGAAATTTATTTATTTTTAGAATTCTAACAGAAATATAGAAATAAGTAGACACATTATCCTTTATCTTTAAAAATTTTAAATAATGTTTTTCTTTGTATTTGAAGCCTACACCGCAAAAACGATGAAAGTCCATTTTTACGGTAAAAGACGATATTACTACCAAAAAAATGCGTGTAAAAAGTAGAATCGAGTGGCCCGGGCTGCTTGGCAATATCGCTGAACGTCGTAAAGTTATTCATTAAACAAATAATCACGTCCACGACAAAAACGCTGTAAGTCGATGCGAAACACAGCAAAAACGTTGTAGGTAATTCTGCGCGGTTGCTGTACGATTCGATAGAGCAGTCGCCTATCGCACCAGACGCATGCACGTGTGCAGTTTTAAAACAAAATGCCCATTTGCTGTCAGACCTATTCGCGAATTAGTGTGTGAAGCCATTCATCCTCAATATATTTCATTAAGAACACACTATAATGGAGCATTCGAAACTTCTGTGGTTCGTACCACCGCTATTGAGCCAACTGATGATAAAGCAGGAACCCAAGAATTTTTTTTGCCCGACAGAAGTTACACAGGTAATAAATCCGTATTTATTCCTACTAGCTTTACCCCTTAGTTTTTTGTTTCTTTTTTTTAGATTTTTTGCCAATTAGTCTGGAAAAGTGGAAAGACTTGCAACACCTGAAACAGTTTTGTGGTGATGCTGCCAAATATGTTTTCGAGAGACTTGCTCACAACGCAACACGTAAAGGATCAAGGATTGAAGAAACTGATAAGGCTTCTGCTAAGAAGCAGATGGAAAGAAAAACAGGAAACAAAAAGAACGTGATCACAAAGAATGCAAAAGATGTAGAAGTTGGTACTTCAAAGAAAAAAGCTGCAAAAAAATGCGCTAAAAAAAATGCGCTAAGAAAAAATAAAATAAGAGAGAATTTTTTTTTATGACGTTATTTCCTTAGTATTAATGTTTATTTTGTGTTCATCTTTTGTAATAATAAATATCTATCATGATTTTTAGATAAAATGTTAGAAAATTTTATTTTGGACTTGCATCGTTTTTGCTGTTTCTTTAATGACATACAGCGTTTTTGTCAGTTTTTTTGTGTAGTTTCGATCAAATAATAATAAAAAAAGGAAAACAGAAAAATCATAACGGTCTAAGAACACGTTTATCGTTTTCACCGATAACTCATTATTAGGCAGATTTTGCATGTCAGAACGTTTTTCACGCTAACGCTATACTGAAAATGGTTGGACTAGTATACAAATTTGAGTTTTTGCAAAACACGATAAAAATATTTTCCCTTAAACGATATTCGTCTATCTCTTTCCAATTAAAGCATTCTGGAAGTGATAGATGACTAAGATGATACATAAAAGTGTTGCGAATTTAAAAATTGTACTAAATGGTTTGTACATTGTACTAAAAAACTAAAAAGTACTAAATTTTTAAGTTTTTAAAAGAGAAAGTGGCATCCGACCAATTTGATTGGAGGTATGTACGTTAGAAGTATGATTGGAGGTTTGGACACACATTACGGCAACCGGTTGTCAGCAAAGGTGTGGTGAAAAAATGTATGTTTTGTTCACTTTGAGCCAGGAAATTGAGAGGTGTCGAACCCGTGTCTGAAGTATAAAACATTCAGAGTGTCAGTTGCAAGAGAAGGTACTTGTGCATGATCGCCCTTATATTTCAAGGATGGGTAACCAGCCAAAAACTCGTAAAACTTCTCTTTGTGACTTCTAAAAAAAAAAGCCACTGGCGTTTTTGTCGAAACAAATGAAAGTGCTCTTTAAAAAAGAAGTTGCCGCTGCTGTATATCTACGCCCTTTCCCCGAACCCAAGGGGGCAACCGCTCCACCTTGCTCCTCCCTATGGGCGCCGATCATGTACTTTTGGGTTTGGGACAAAGCGTTTTTTGTGACTTTGAATAGGAGGACGGTTTCTGAAAACAAAAAACGTTGAGAAGTAATTTTTGATGAAAGGAAGGTATTTGAAACCAAGGAACGTTTTTTTAGAAGTAATTTCTTCTTTAAACCCCCCCCCCCCCCCCCCCCCCCCCACACACACACACACACATTCAGCAAAATCGTTGGCACGGATACACGATGTATGGAGGACAATATCTCTAAGTTTTATTAAGTAGGTTCCTCCTGTATATTTTCGAACTCAACCTTCCTCTCCTATCGAAACTATAATCCGACTCTGAATTTTTCAATACATTAGCCGGGGGCGAAGTCCACACTTGACTGCCCTTTTTTTCCTGTACCTTCTGTGGCTTTTTAGTCCCATATGCACAGTCTAAAGTCATTTAAGTATTTTTTTTATGATAACTTCCCTAGACTGTGAATTGGATAGAAGTTGTTTGACTGAATTTGTACATTTTACTGGTCGCGACAACCATGGCCACCGACCGCCTGACAGCGTTGCCATTGTTTTCTATTTGTCAAAGTTTACATTCGAATAAGAGTGGCAAAAATATAGAATTAAAAGTAATTAATCTAAACCTTTATAGCAAAATAAAATAAGAAGGTACTTGGGTGCCTGGGCACATATAAATGATGATGAAATGATAATAATATTAAATTATGCACAGAAAATCACCATTCTATTAACGTGAAAAGGAAATTTTAAGCCTAAACGTCACAACATAGCTAAATGAGTGGTTAAAGTGATTTTGAAACTGAACGTATGTCGTATATTATTCAGAAATATGATATGTCAATTGTATTACAATATGGCGGTCGGAAAAAAGCTAATTTCCTAATTTGAACATTTTTATTTGTTGATTGTTTAATTCTTAATAATTTGTGTGCATTTATTTACTTTCCTAATACGTTAAAGTGTTTTTCTTCGTCCCAGATCAAAGGAACTATGGTCAAATCACTTTAACTTGAGAAAGATGACACAAAAAACAATTGAAGAAAAATTAATTCCATTGGGTGAATCCATGGCAAAATTAAACGGTAACATATTTGTCGAATTAGCCGTTTTCCTTTTACTCACAGAAGAAAAAAGGGTTTGTTCCTTTTACTTATAGAAAATTTTAAATGCCATTAAACATCAGGTTTATATCTATCTTTTTCAAATTTGACATTTTGCATAATACGAGACAAAAATGACTATAGTTATTGTAAGAAACGAACAATGGGTTGTTTTGTACCAAAGCCATTGTGATCTCTTGGTTTTCAGAAATGTTTTCTTGGTTGCCTACTTTCGCTAACAAAAAAGCCCAGTTTCTCAACAAAATAGCTTTAAATTCATTTAAAAAATACTTTTTGGTAATGAATATTAACTTTTGAGTATTCGTGATGGTAAAGTTTTTTAAAATTAATTACATTCTTTTCCAATTTACAGTAATAGCATGGCACCGTTGTAACCGTTAGAAGTGGCAATACTGTAGGACATTTTTCTGACAAGCCGATATGACATTACCTCAAAAGTCAAAAATATTATTTAATGTCTTCTTTGTGTGTTTTGTTCTGGTTTTATGGACTTTTCTTAATTTTCACACATTCACACAACATTTAAGGACTATTTACCAGTTTAATTTCTATTTCTGTTGCATATAATAAAAGTTTTAAGGTCGATTGGGGCCCTGTTGAATATATCAGAAAATAATGTAAATAAGTGTGTTGGAAAAGGATTTACTTACAACAAAGGTAAATACAGATTTTCATTTTGTTAGATTTACATTATTTTTATGCTTTAAATGTTGTAGAAATTGTGCACAAACCAGTTGAAGACTGGAGATTTTTTAAATAAAGTAAACAGTTAAACATAAAAACCAGTTTAGAGGTAGGTGTTTACATGTGTTAAGTGTTAAGTCTCATATCTTCAACTCTGGCACCATTTTGATCACTCTTTCAGGAAAAAAATTAATAAAAAACTGGTGTATGCATGGATAGGATCTCTGAAATTATTTTTTTTTATCCTATTTTTGGGGGTTGATATGGCCAGAGCTAATAAGCGTTGATTTGAGAGCTGTAATGAAAAAATTGTAATGTATAATGTATAAGAATAAATAAATAAATATTGTTCCAATATGATGTGCTCTATGCAAATATTTCAAGTTATGGACTCAATATTAAATTACTAACTGTTTTACACTACACAACTTTTTTTGATATCAGCTTAAAAACACATTAATTAATATAATTTTCTGCATAATGGGTATATACTTTACATTAGGATTGAACCACAAACCCGAAGAAATAATAATTTTTATCTGAAAACCCCCATTTGAAATGTTATTGTGCTCAATATAACCTTTTAGAGTTTATCATGTCAGTACATGTATGTCTGTTATGTCCTGGTATATGTTTGTCAGCAACTGCACTACCAATTTAATTTTTTTTTTATTTTATAGAAAAGATTCCATGATGGTTACATACAAGATGACATGTAAAAACTTTAAAATATAGTGTTTCAGATCACGGACAACACATCTTATAGGAAAATTTGTGTAAGTTATTTATTTACACCAGGAAATCTATGGAAATCCCTCGGGAAAACCTAAGACAAATTAACTTAAAGCTGACACCTGTGCTTTTCAATAGCTTTGGGAGTCCCATATGAGATAGTAATAGTCCCTATATTTCCTTCCTACCCAACATCAAAAATACTTGCACATGTTCTAATTTTAATTTTTTATCAGCTTTTTAATTAGAATTGCATGTTGCAGTGATAATGTTACAAGAATTTTTTATTTTTATTTTTATTATTAGTTGGCAGGCTCTTAGATGTTTTCTTGACATACATTTGTATCTGACAATTTTTTTTTCTGTTTTAGGAAAACAACTTACAGTTAAAATGATTTATTGATAAAACCGAGGATAAAACGATATCTATAATTCCAAAAAAATCAATATCATTGCATGTCAATACAATGACATGGTGAAAATAATGGGGAAACTAATGTCAGGTTGCATAAAGAATTTTCATAATAAATAACTAACCAGCCACTTTGACGGAGGCATACATGATATTGGCAGAAATACTTTTTTCACAATCACATAGATCTGGTTGGCAAGTTTGATTGTGAGTAAATTATGCCTACCAATGTCATTTATGTCAGAGTCAAAGTTGCTGGTTAGTTAGTTGTTGTTAAAAATCTCGATAGTACAGTGCGCACAAGCCCTCTGTCTATTACTCCATTTTAACTTAGTATGTCGAATCTGTGATGTTATGTAGTGTGAATAAATTTATATACCGAATAAACTGTGTCTACTTTCAACAATAAACCACCGGTCACATCTAAGACATAACAGAATATATACTGACTTAAACACAGGACTAACGTTCTTGAAGAAGAATAAAACAGAAGGCTTCCTATTAGATAAGGACCCTCTGGTACTTAAGTTCAAAAGTCATAATTGTGAAAGTTCGAGTAATATTTATTTATAAAGATTTTAGTAGAGTCATCGAACAAATATATTTTTTTAAATAGTACTTAGTTATATACAATTGCAACTCAAGCAAACTTAATTTTAATCCTGATTTCTTCATATATAACAAATATAGGGTGTATTTAACATAAGAAATGTACTGTAAACCTAAAACTGAAATATATTTGATTTGTATACATAGATTAATTATTATTTAATTGTCTAAATAAACTTACCTATTTTGAAAAATGAGAAAAAGTATAATGTAAGAATAAAGTATTGTTTCAGTTTGATTTCTATCAATAAAGAATTTTCATTTTTTAAAAATAACTATGCTAGAGAGACTGCTAAGTGTAAATAAAAACATAGTCTTATAGTTTTAATCATGTTTTAATATATTAGTACACAAACACATTGGATTGTAAGTATTGACGTTCATACATTTATTAGTTGACTATACTTATAAAGATTATTTTATTTTTCCCATATTTGTTAACCATGCTCCCTAGGAATACTTTTTTCTCAAAAGTATTAAGCCGTAATGCTTATACGTATCTAGATATTTTAAAATAAACCATAGAGTATAAAATATTACTAACCTAATTAATTTCTGTAAAATAGAAAATGGTCTAAAAAAACTCACAAATTATTATTATTTAGCAATAGTAAGAGGTAGAACCGATGAGACTATTCTGTTATCACATGTAAATATCACAGTGTGTAAAGGACGAATGAGCTGTTCCATTGTTTAATGTCTCTGTAAAGTCTATTCTTAAATTGGTTTATTGGGGTTGCATTGACTGTGTCTTCACTTAGTCGATTCCAGTTGTACACTACACAGTTCGAGAGAAAGTTTCTTTGTAGAAGTTTGGCACATCTCTCCTTTGATAACTTCTTATTAATCCACTATATTTTTGTTAATTCAAGCAACACATAAATACATACTTATGTTAGGGTAAGTGCATTCGATGCATTTTTCTGATATTCTTGACTAAAATATTGTTTTTAACAAACTTAGTTGGGTTTAAACATAACATGGCTGTGAAATTAAAATGCAGTAATCTTTCTCTTATAAAACTGTCCAATTAAGTTGTGTAGTAGAAACAGCTTTTCTTTGGAGTATTACATAGGTATATAAAGGTTTTAATTCTGCTTTCATCATAACATAGAGGTGTCCAATTTATATTAATTCTCGCACTAAAATCACTTCTTCAATGAAATTTAGGTATATATTAGTTTTCATTCTTCTGCTCTCACCATAAAGGGTAGGTTTCCAGTCTTTTTATCAGCTTATTAAAAACCAAAACATTATTTTGCCACTCAAAGCAAAGAAGTTTTATTTATCCATAACAGGAACATCGCCAACATTTAGGTATTTTCAACTTAAATTTAATAAACTGACCGGTCAAAGGGCATAGATAACTAAACACATAATCCACAAATGTTTTTAAATATAATTTTCACTCAAATGTACGAATACCACCGAAGAAAGGTTTGAATTACAGCAAAATAAAAAATAAACAAATCTGACAGAATTGTCACTTTTTGAAATGTACCCTAACCTCACTTCTCTAAAGTGTCAAGTAAAATTTAACGCGTGTTTAATGGGTTTCTGTCATCTTTCTCAAGTTAAAGTGATACGACCATAGTTACCACTATTTTAAAAGGTATGTACTTGTTTTCACTGATAGGATTGTTTATAAGTTGAAAATACTATGTTTATTGTTTAGAACTTCTGGCAATTACCTTGGGAACTTATGTTCTTATCGTACTTATTTATGTATTGTATGACAACTCATAATTTATCAACCTTTCCTAATAAATTCACAATTAATTATGTAGCATTCTTCTATATACAAAGTACAGGTAGGTAGTGAATGTATAAGAAATGATGTGCTTACCTGCCCTTTTTGGTCTAATAATGTAAAATAATCCTTGTTGTTTTGTGATATACATACATAAGTACCATAATAATGTAAATAATAAAATTTGGTATAAGAAAATATCAACAAAGGCAAGAGAATAAAAATGAAAAATAACAATTATATTGTAGGGAGTCAATGTTTGCTGTTATAATTTGAAAATGAATGGAACAAGGCTTCTTGAGAAATGTCCATCAGTTTGGTCGTTTTAATATTCACACATCAGGCAAGTAGATTAATTATTATTATTATCAATAAGGTGTACCCAAATTATAGTGACCGGCTGACATTTGGGTTCACCTCGGGAAAATTTTAATAAAGAATTAGAGAAAACTTCTACACTCACTAAAACTAAAATATTCTGAAAATGTGCTTCTGGGTAAGGGCAAAATTTTAAATTACTGCTAGAGAATAAAAAAAATATTGACAGAATTGCTTTGTTGGATTGTATCTAATTGATGAGGCTGAAACTAATGTTTATGATTTTTTACATACACTTATAACATAGCACTAAGCACTTAAAGGGTTACAACAATGATTTTATCCCTTAGCAGACAGTTTTCAACCCTTTTCAAGGAAAAATCAGTAAAATTCATAATGATAATTTTGTCCGGCGCATTCGCCATTGCGTTTTGTGATCACTATTTTTGTAATTTAATCCAAAAATTGGCCAAACAACATTGCTAGAGCACAATTATTCAAAATTTAAAATAAAGAAGCTTATATTTATAAAATAAAAGCAGATGCTTCTTAAAGATAGGTATTTTGCCACGTTTTTGATAAAACCCCAGCTCTTAAAAATGTTGATAAAGTCCTAGCTCTTAAAAAAAAAACTCCTACTAATTTGTTGTGTTTCAATAAAGACACTGCAGTGCACAACACACTTGTCTATTAAAAAAATTGCTAATAGAAGAACTGGGTAAAAAACCTATTATATAGTAAATCATATGTATGTGTAAGAAGGTGGGTCATGTGCAAAATGTTACATAAGGCAAATTAAATTTAGTTTTAAAAATTATTTGGCGATTTGCTTTGTTTTGGATAAAAAAATCAAAAATTATATTGTTCCAGGGAAGAAAATATGCAGCACAAGTTGATGTCTATGGAAATAAGTTTGCAAGGATGCAATCCGTATTTTTTCGAGAAGCAAAGCAATATTTTTTGGATGAACATATGGTGTTTAGTTTTTAAAAGCATTGATATATACTGTAATTTTTGTTTTAAATAAATATTTTTTACTGAATTTTAATTTATTTATCGTTACCAAAAAAATAGTTTTTCTAAAATTTTCATTTACTTATAACCAAAAAAAAAAATGTACAACTTTTTTAATTTTATTTTTGTCAAAATAAGGGGAGTTTTAGTTTACTCTTAGGATTTAATTTTTTTTTAAATCCTGGGTACAAAAAAATCAATATTCTTATTAAAATCCTTTATTTTCTTGAACAAACACACACATTTTTATACAGGGCGGTAAGTATTTAATTTAACACTAACGGTTTCTTATTTTATGTTTAACTATAAATGCATTTATACATACATACATACAGCATAGGTATTTTTTAAGCCCAAGAACATTTTAACTTATAACATAAATTTGAATTCTGGAAAAATATAGTAATATTAAGCTTTATATGTATAGAATACATTTCAGACTTAAGTGAACATTTTCCTTATTCGACGCTTCCTGTATTCGGTTGTTATAGCTCTATCCCTCTCTCCCAAAGTTTTGCTTTAGTAATGCTGGTCCAAATTTTCTGTGACAGTTGCTGTAATTTAACATATATTTCTTCTATTCCTTATCTGAAATAATAATTATTTAAAACAAGAATGAGAGTCTAGTAACGCTTTCGCCATTTCGTTTTTTGATCATTTATTTTTTTATCCAAAAATCGACCAAATACCCATATTTCAGACATAATTACCTACAATTTAAAGTAGAACAAGTTTGAATTTATAAAGTAATAAAAGCAAAATTAGAAAACTGAACCAATTTCACAAATTTTCATTTTTTGCTTTTATTAATTTATTATTAAAAATTCCTTTAGTTCAATACTGAAGGTATAATTGCTAATCAAGGACGGGTATTTGGCTCCTTCTTGAATAAAGCAAAAATGGTAAGAAATATCAATCAAAAAATGAAATGGCGAATGCATCACAAGACTTATTCACTCCACCAGTGGCAATGGTGTAATTATATATATGATATGAAACCAAATATTATTGTGGTAGTGCCAATTTTATAGTCAATTTAAACCGAGGTCCAGTGTAAATCGGATATTGTCAAAAATGGTAATTTTATAATGTGGGGTTACACGGTGTAGACACAATTTTTTTTTCTAGAAGTCACCTTTGATCGGGAAGTACGAGAATGCCACCTTTTTTTTATAAATCACTTTTGTTTGGGGAAAATCTAAAAGCCACAGCATAGACTTCAAGTTAACAACAATAAAAAGGTGGCAGGCCTAGGTAAGAGTAAATTACCTGGTCATAACTTAATATAATAAAGCATAACATTACAAGTTATGACCAAGTTCATCACTCTGTCAATTCCACATTATAAAACAAGAAACAAGTCTTTTTGACATTCTACAATTTAAACCTTGAACCTCGGTTGCTTTTGAAATTGAACTTAAGGTACATACTTACTTTTTCTCTTCATTCCGTACTATCTGATAAACATTCCACATGGTCCTATTGCCTTTTGTTGTTATGGGCGTGATTATTTGTAACTAATTGTTTAGATTTTAGATTGTTGTCCCTGTGTGTTGTCCAGACTAAGTAGGTATGCAGAGCTTTTCTTCGGTTATACTGCGTGAATCTGTAGGTACACTTTCTTGGACATCTTAGGACACTCGTCCACTAGTTTCATGTGTGGGGAAACACAATCACAACAGTTTGTAATCACTTTTTTTAAGAAACACAAAAAATAAACTAACTGACCTAAAATAGAAATGTCAAAAGTGTCAAAACTGAAATCTGAAACCTGACGACTTTCAAAATATTTTCGACGTTGCCGCTTTTCTTCCATCCAGCGGGACCAAGCGCTGTAGTTTCTGGCCAAAACAATTAAAAACTTTCTCGGTATATTTCAATATGCCGAAAATCACACTCGAATGGGACCAGGGACGTTTCCCCTAACTTTTTATAGTGAATATATTTTAATAGTTATGGAATGCGGAAAAGACAAGTATTTACCCCCCCCCCCTGGATTTTTTATTAGACCGAACCTTCTTAAACGCACAATATATTGCAAAAGCTATACATCCTTAATAATTCAAGGAAAAATGTAAATGGTTACGGTTTTTTTTTAGAAGTCGCTTTTTATTTAAGAACAAATTTAAAGAAATTAACGCCACTGAATGGGACCTTCCTTGAACGGCAGTAGAGTTTTGGACTTGCATTGTCTTTATTTGTTTAGAATCACTACGTTTCAACTGGTAAGCATCTCCAGTCGTCTTCAGGTGAATACTGACCTTCCTATTGATTTGCTTCCAGAAATTATTCATATCATTTTAAAAACCAATTTTACTATGATAAAAAGTGACTTCTAAGCAAAAAGGTCGTCCGGTACCTCTCATTGTTCCGGCTGGAAGGACGAAGAAAATGACGTAAAACAACCCCCTCGGTACGCCACTGTCTTCAAAAAAGTACAATGATTCATGCATCTTTTGACTTTACAATATATATACATATACTAATTAATTATTAAAAAAACGTTTGATAAATCATTTAAGTATATTAATGGAAGTCACAAAATATATATATGATATACTCTTTTTGTCAACGGCACTTTGAAGGAAAACCCGTGTCATCCCAATGATACAAGTAACAATTTTCATTTCAGTATTGTAATTTTTTTTATGATCATTTTCACATTTCAAACACTAATTGACACATATCCCTTTCCTTTCAATACAGGAAGACAATTTTTCACTTCCTATTCCTATCCGAAACGAAAAATATTAGAAAAACATCAAATTGAAAAGACTATACTTACTATATTATACTATAATTTAGCGTTATATTACACCGTAATTCACATCACGGTAAATTATGTCGAATAGCGTGCACAGTGGGACCCGCAATACGCAAACAGGCGGCAACCTAGCATTTTTTTTTGACCTTCAAACTTTCAGAGAACGATTACGGGGTTTTCCATTTCCGAAACTGGTTTCGGGTGAGTGTATTCATATGATTTCTCTTTCTATATTGGAATACAGAAAGGACAAGGACGCAAATACACTCAGGTTAAATGAGTTGTTCAATTGATATCGATAAAATTACGGTGAAAAAGCGGATCACGCAAATATTTTTTCACACTAAACCGTTTATTGAGCGGTTTTGAGCGGTTACAGTGAAATTTTATCGTTAGCGTGAACATTTTTGTGCCTGCAAAATGTCACTATTTACCACGGTGACTAACAATTTGATTTAAAATTTAAGTTGCAAGATTTCGAACTTTCGTTTTAAACTTTAAAATTCATTTTCTAGCAAATGTAATAAAAGTGACTTTCATCGTTTTTGCGGTGTAGGCTTCATTTATTGATAAATGAAAACACAATCAACATAGAAATTTTTCCCTAAATCAAAACCTTTTTATGAATGGGTACTTATTATTCGGGAACACTTTTTCATTACTCGAAAAATGTAGAAAAAATATCTTTTTTAATAAAAGTATTTCGATAACTAATTCCCAATAATAAATGGTTCAGTGCAACCCAATATTTAGATAAATAAACAACGGTTTAGTAACACACTAAAAGTAGGTCATTATGTCACCAAATACTAAGTCATAAAAGAACGGCCTTATCCTAGGTCACGTACCGATGTTTATTTATGCTGTCGTCTATCCCGATCGTTTATGAGTCAGAAAGTTGCGGTACGAGAAATTTGAGTTAAAAGTGGCTTAAAAGAAAAAAGATTTCTTGTTAAATTAAAGTTTGCTGGTTGTTTTTTTTTTTTTTTTAATAAGGGTCACCAAAAGTAAGTGATCGTGGCCTACCTTACTTACTATCTTAAAATTACTTTGTATTCAATCTTTAATAGGATTAACTAAAGAAATTAAAGACAGCTGGATCACAATGGGTGAAACACACACCTGCCCTAAGTTAATGACTAGATACACTCGGCCCTACAACTTTATATGTTATTAGGCACTAAATAATTAATAACAATAAAAGTAAACTTAAGTATATCAAATCTTAATAAAACTTTAAAAATATATAGGAATGTAAATATGGAATTTTATTTTTCTTTTATTATGACTAAACAGAATAATATATCAATTATTTTATGGTATATGAAACTTTAAACGATTGTTACGATTATTCTAACGAAAAATCATATGGTTCCCTTAACCCTGCAGGTTAGTGTAACGTAATTTTTCCTCGAAATGTATTACTTTTTAATAAACAATTATATTTTAAATATGATAAAATACGTCGTAACTATACTATTTTGCATAAAATAAACACATTATTTCTAAATTTTAGAATAAAAACTTTAAACACTTAAAATTACTAAAAAAAAAACCTTGTTGGTAGCTACTCACTCCTTGGTGGAGATTGTCGCCTGAACGTCAGGCGGAGCCCATCGGGGGACCTAGATACTTGGTAGTGTGGGTTGGCATCGGAACCTACCCTCGGCTCCTCCTGGCGGGGTGGTGGCGGGCTAAGACCCACAGGCCGGATGATGTGCAGCGGACGGATCAGAGTTGGGCGAGGCCGCCCATGACCCATGGGGATCAGGGGAGGCAGGGATCGTCGGGGGATTGGCGGCGCCTCCAACACCGTCTTCAGTACAGATGGAGTTTCGATACCAGCCTCCGTTGTCGTTGGAGGTTGGCAGCGCTGACCAGGCGGAGTCTCTGCAGCAGTTCGGGAAGTACTTGGTTGATCACGTGATGTACTAGGACTATCAGAGCTGGGGTTTTGGGTGGACTGGTTAGTATGGGATCGGCATACAGGACACGGGCAAAATTGCATCCCAGCTCTAGCCAATAGATCCCAATATTGGCTCAGATTAAAGATGTCATCTGGCACTTGCTGACATATAGCGCAGTCACACTGCCTGGGATCATAAGTACGTCCCGCTTCCAGTGCCCACAAGGTACGGCACGCCTGGTATTCTAAATGCAGTAGGGCACTCCACATGCTTATTGTGGCACGTAACGGAGCCAACGCTGCATGGCATGGTCTATTTTCTCCCAACTGTTTGTATAAATCCCTGCAATGGTACAGGGCCATCCTCATCAGGACATTTTTTACTACTCTGTCCTGCACCATTCGTAAATATGTTAGAAACACCACCATCCACATCATGGTTATTCTCGGTTGAGGATTGTTAGTAATATTAAATAAAACCAATTGAATAGCACCCGCGACTCGACGCGAAAATGTCTTAAAATGTCTTGTTTTTTTTTTTTTTTAAATATTTTTCAAAAAATATTCAGTTATCAAGAAGCTCACTAAAAGTTTATTATCACCAGTCACAAAACTTATTGGTGGCGGAGTTCTTTTTGCTCAAATCAAACGTTTTATTTAACACACCATTTTTAAGAGAAATGAGTCTCTAAAGCTGAGATTTTCGCCTTTTTACTAGTTAGTGGGGGAAATTTTAAATTCTTCAATCTATCCTTCTCTCCTAAAAAAAAAACATTTTTATCCTTATTTATTCTTCAAGTGGCCCGTGAGCTCTGTCCTTTCTTATTACTCAATTTTAATTTCTCCCTTTTTATAAACAATTCGATGTATACCCGACTTAACTCTTGTTTCGGGAAGCCCATAAATTAGAGGTTTTATTTATTTTCTTTCTCTTATGCTAAGGTTTTTTTAATTACAGTATTCCATTTACTTCTCTAATATGTCCATAAACCATTCCTGTCGAACTTGCATATAGAAATCATAATATTAAACTGTGTTGTCAAGAGTTCCCTTTAAAGTTCAGTATAAAACTCTCTTATCCGCCTTTTTTAATCAGATAAAATATTACCTTTTTGTTGCTTTTTCAAATTTCTTCCATCCAATCTCATTGAAAACCCTTTTTTTTTATTTATACGCCATAAAATTGAGAAAATTTTACAGTCTATCATGTTATGTTTTTATACCATAATATAGGAATCGTGCAATTTAGTTTGTTTTGTCCCAAAATTCTCGCTGATTGTTTATAAAATTATACTATAGATACTACAACCTTTTTTAAAGTTTCGGTCAGGTCTAATTGTTGCTAATTAAAGTTGTCTGTTTCCCTAAAATTTATCGTATGATTGTGACGAGTCGGTAATAAAGTTATAAGAAAATGAAAATAAAAATAACAACTAAATCTTATTTACGATAATTGTTTTAAAAAGCAAAGTCACTTTTGCCGAAAATTGGAATTTATTTTAAAGCACTAATAAAAAATAATTTTATTATTCAATCCTAAAAGAATATTACGTCGAGGTTCAATAATTTTCAGTAGACTAATAAAATATTTCGAAGGAAATATTACGATTTTAAATACTTTCAACAATATTATAAAATATTCACGCATTAAGGCGATAACATTTTACAAAGTAGTTTTTGAAAAATTAAAATTTTGAAAACTATTATATTGTCATTGAAAATTTTAGAGACTTTTAAAGAAGTGAATCAAAAAGTAAATATTTAAATTCTAAATTAAAATTAGATTATTAAATATAATCATTTAAAATTATACCTTGAAGTAAATAAAAATAATTTACAAGTTTTGAAAAAAAAATAAAAGAAATTAAATTAAAATATTTTATTTAATCATTCCTTTGAAATCATTTCAAATAATTAGAAAAAAATTATTAAATTATTTTGGGGAAATACCTACTTGAACATTTAAGAAAAATTTTAGTAAATTATTTTGGAAAAAATAATTGAAGATTAGAACAATTAAATGGATTATTTTGGAAACAAAAATAATTAGTGTTCTAAACCAAACATTTATAAAAATAAAAAAAAAATATAAAATAAAAATAAATTGTTTAGGCAAAAGGAAATACGCAAAGTTTTAATACCTACCGAGAATTTATAAAATTTTAATTAAATTATTTTGAAAAAATAATTTTAATTTAAATCTGAATAAAATTAAACTTACCAAGAATTTTATTTTATTTGAGAAGTTTCAATTTTAAAATCACGATTCAACTAACAAAGCAAAGATCGTCATGATGACGCTGGAATCTGGACCAAGATTGTCCCCACTCGAATAGTTAAAGTCATTTCATTGGACAAAGGATAAACAAACAAAATTGAACCTTCGGTATAACAAATTTAAGATATAACTTTACCTGGAGAAGCGTATACGTACCATTTTCGGTTAAAAAATAAAATATAGTTTATGCGTTGACCTAGATTTCGGTTCCTATGGAAAATTAATTAAAAATGTTTAATATTTTGTTATACGAATAAACTATAGTTCTCCTTCCGAATCAATGGAATTTTACTGAAAACGTCGGAGTAAATAAGGGGATAAGCTATTGTCAACCTAAATCACTGGATAGATAAAGCATATTTTTCCAACACAAAGGTTTCCTACTCCTAGCGAAATGTTGGTGGGATTTCTTAGAAAAATTGATGTCACCCTAATCCAAGGGGGGAAACCAAGTCTATAAAAACCCTAACTTGAATATTTTTAAAAAGAATAGAAGAAGTAAGAATAGAAATAGTAGTTTTTGATTACGAAGTTTTGTACTATGAAGTTTTACGACGAAGTTACAGAGTTACGAAAAAGTTATGAAGTAAAATTTTAAGCAGGACGGAAAAAAATCGCGCATAGGCAAAAGTTTGCTCAGTCAGTCCGGGTTGACTATAAATTGCGAGTGTTTACCTGAAGTTACGAAATTTTGTGTAATTGCGTCCACAAAGTAAGTGCTAAAGAAAATTAATAGAAATTATGGTTTTATTTTAAATTAGACTTACAAATTGTAACTGTCGGTGGCTCCATATTTTATTTAATTGAATATAACAAGTGTCGTTTAAAACGCGAAAATGTGTTTTTATGACTTCGGTCACTCTCTACTACATGAATAAAAGTTAGAATTTTACAATGACTGCAACTATCCCTTCTGTTGCAAATTATACGGCAAGGTCCAACAGTGTGCGAATTCTCTGCCAGAACTTCTAGTTACGACGACGAGGCAAGCTAATAGAAACACCAGAGGTTAGTAATGAAACAACAAATATTGCTCCCTTCGAGACTTATTGAACCCACTAGAAAGAGTACTTGTAACCTACCCCGTTAGCGCCAACCTGATAGCTCCCTAAAATAAAGTAATTAACGTGGTAGGCTTCACAATTGGTGTCAGGTGTGGGGTTTGCAAAAAATTCTGCAATAATTAAGAAATTTGGCAGAATTAGTGATAAATTTACGCAGAAAAATTGAAAATTTTCGAGAAAATTATTTTTCATGCTAAATTTTACAGTTACGCTTTAAAGAGAAAAATTAAGGATTTATGGTTTATTTTGAGAAATGAATGGAAAACATTTTCAGTGGAAAAATTAGATTGCTTTATGAACAGCAAAAAAATTTTTATGGAAGATAAAAACATTTTGTTGCAAAAATTGGCTTGTTTGTGAAGACTGGAATATTTAATTTGTCGACTATAGCCGTTTAAAATTAGTTTTAAAATGTCTACCAGCTCAACTCCACCAGTTGTATCGCCCGTAACTGTAACAACCAATAATGTAGTTATTGGGATTGAATCCGTTCCAACTTACGAGGGACAAGGCAGTATTGACGATTTTCTAGCTGTGATTGATGAAACTGCCCTATTAGCCAACTGGACTGATGAACAAAAAGTGGCCATTGCTCGCCTCAAGCTTCGAAACCGAGCTAAGCAATTTATAGAGTCTGAGCCAACTCTTAAAACCACTACTTCCTGGACAACCTTAAAAGACGCTTTGAAAAAGCAGTTCGTTCGTCAATATGTAAAGGGCTCTGCAATGAAAAATTTCATTGAATGTCGTCAACGAACAGGGGAATCTTGCCGCCAGTTTCTCACTAGGTTAAAGCTGTTAGCCAATCGTACCGTCACACTCACAGGAGACCCAGCCATAGACAACATTATTACTACCAGATTAGAGCAAGACATTACGACTCAATTCACGCTGGGCCTGCTTATGCCGATCAAACAGAGAGTGTTATCGTCAAGTCCTACTACCCTGGAAAAAGCCTTAGAGTATGCTGAAAGGGAAGAATCCATTGAGAACCTGATACATCCAACCATATCCCGAGATTGTAGAGCGGTGCAGAACCAAGGTGTAAGAAATGTAGAGCAGCGTAGATACCCAGAGAACCAAGATGGAAGAAGGCCTGAAAGATCTGATAACGGAAACCGGAGACCTATGGTATGTTTTAAGTGCAACAAGGAAGGTCATACCTCAAGATACTGTCCAACAGCGTGTTTTAAATGTGGAAAAAATGGACATTTTAGCAAGGATTGTCCAGAAAACAATAGGCAAGCACAACAACGACCAGCAAACATGTCCCAAAGACTTTGTTTTAATTGCCAGCAGCCGGGACATATTTCTCAATTTTGTCCTACAAGACAAACTTCAAGCAGACAGCCAAATCCTGCTTTAAACCACTACACAGCCCCTCAACAACCCCGGAGACCGGCTGTGCAGAGAGCAAGTTGGGAATAAAGAAGAAACTGGTAGGGATATATACGTGCTCACAGGGAGAGTTTCCGAAGCCAGCCAATGTTGCTAAGGTAACCATAGATAAGGAGTTTTATAATGCATTAGTAGATTCAGGAGCCGTAGTATCCCTAGTTAAACCCGATATTGCGGAGGGGTTTAAAATCAAACGTACTGATAGTATTTTAGTAGATATACAAGGAAATATTATTCCAACGCTAGGAATAGTCGATATACCAATTACCTTTATGAGTGGAGCAAAAGTAACTCATAGTTTTGTTGTAGTAAATACTGATAGTTTTAGAGCGGACTTGTTGTTAGGGATAGACTTTTTAAGAAAACATAGTGTAAAAATTGATTGGGGAAATTGTTGTATGTATGCATTTGACGATGAGATACCCTTAATGGAAGAAAAGTCCAAGGAAGATGTAGATGCGATGGTAACTTTGACAAAAGGTGAAGTGGAAAGGATGTTCCTAGATGTACATACCGAACTGAAGAACCTAACGCGTAGATTTAATGAAATGGAGGTCAATACAAAGGCTCGTTATGCTAGTCATTCCTCGTTAGTGCCTTTAACGAGGGAATGTGAATTTCAGACGAATGGCACTCGTTTGGACTTCTCCAATTACAAGAAAGAACCATTAGCTAACGAAAATTTGAAAGGACCTGGGAAGACTGCAGCTTCCGTTACGCAAAATGTACAAGGGAATATTAAATTTGAGCCACAAAAAGAAAGTTGTGACTTGTTGAAAAGCAAAGAAAAGGCAAGTTTACGAAGAGATGCTCCTAGTGTTTTGGAAGGAGAAAAGAAAAATGGAGTAAGTTTTAGGAAGAAGGGAAGCCAAGAGGAACACAGTGCACCAAGGTGTACTCCTAGTGCTTCGGAAGATAAAAGGGTAGTCAGTTTAAAGAAAAGTGTGAACATACCTGCAATGTGTCAAGCTATGTGTATGGCGACTTTGGAAAAGGCGTCTAGAGTCAAGACTCAGCACATTGTGATAGAACCATGTGAAAATGGCCCACGAGAATTGCTCGTTGCAAGAGTTTTATGTTGTGTTAATACAGAAGTTCCCGTACGTATAATTAATATTACAGATAAAGATATTACGATACCCGCTAAGACTATTATTGCGCAAGCTTTTGAAGCTGAAGTAGAGCTACCTGAAGAGAGAAAGGAAGGAAGTTTGATAGGGCATATAAGTAAGAAGGACACTGAAGAAATTTTGCGACAGCTTAATTTAGAGAAACCCCGTAACGAAGACGAAATTAAACTGAAAAACCTGATTGTAGAATATATTGATATATTTAAATCGCCCAATCAGAAGTTAACTTGTACAAGCCACGTCACGCATCGCATTATCACAGAAAACGTTCCTCCCATTTGTAAGAGGCCCTATAGAGTACCATTTCATAGGCAAGAAATATTAAAGAAAGAAATACAAAAGCTATTGGACGACGATATTATCGAGAAAAGTGAATCGCCTTGGAGTTTTCCTGCAATTCTTATAGAAAAGAAACGGCATCCAGGTGAGGATGTTCAATATCGACTGGTAATCGATTTTCGTGAATTAAATGAGATAACTAAGACAGATTATTTCCCATTGGCAAATATTCAAGAGACTATAGACCGATTATCCGGTGCCAAATTGTTTTCAACCATGGATCTGGCATCAGGCTATTTCCAAGTCCCTCTGGAGCTCGAAGACCGGGAAAAAACAGCTTTTTCGACTCCTGACAACCACTACCAATTCAAGAGAATGGCGATGGGCCTTAAAAATGCACCAGCCTCTTGGAGCCGTCTCATGTATCATATATTTGGAAAACTTACCTATAACGAATGTCTAGTATACCTCGATGACATTATTGTGTTCTCAGCTGACGTAGAAACCCATCTGGAACGTCTCCGACACATTTTTCAAAAAATGAAAGACAGTAATTTAAAGTTCAAACCTACCAAATGTAATTTTCTGAAGAGCCAGATCGAATACTTAGGGCATATCGTCTCAGCCGGCGGATATACCACCCAACCTGAGAAAACAGTAATTATCAAAAATTATCCTATCCCGAGAAATGTCAAAGAAATTCGTGCTTTCCTGGGACTATGTGGATTTTACAGAAAATTTGTTCCAAACTTTGCAAAAGTAAGTCAGCCATTAACCCTACTTACCAAAAAGAATGTGAAGTATCATTGGACGGAGCAGCAAACTGAAGCTTTCGAAGCATTAAAAACAGCCCTGATCACACCGCCCATTTTGAAATACCCTAATTTCAACAAAGAATTCATTGTCAATACTGACGCCAGCGCTACCGCCATTGCGTCCATTTTAACTCAGAAATATGAGGGATTAGAACACCCAATCATGTATTCTAGTCGAACTCTTAATGGGGCAGAACAACGCTATTCAACCATAGAAAGGGAAATGCTAGCAATTGTAGACGCAGTAAAACGCTATCGGGTATATTTAACAGGGACTCATTTTACAATTGTCACAGATCATCGGCCTCTAAGATTCCTATTAACCGTTAAGGATCCCAGTTCCAGACTAGCCAAGTGGGCTATGTACTTAATGGAATATAGTTTCACCATTGTTTACCGTCCAGGTAAAATGAACGCCAACGTAGATGCACTTACGAGGTTACGAACTGAAAGCACAAAAACTGATTCACCACAATTAAATAACCAGATTTCAAGCCAAGTTGTAGCGGCTGTCACTGAGGAAGACGATATTTTTCCTTCAGTCTCAGTAATATGGACTAGAGACGAATTAAAAAGATTACAAAGAGAAGATCCAAAGTTGAACGAAATTATAACAATCTGTGCCGAAGATAATCCAACATATTATTTGAGCCCAGACCTGTTGCTTTATCGCCGCCGCGAGGAACATCAAAGAAATGATCCATTAATGGCTCCTGCGTCCATAGTTCCTGATATTTTAAAATTCTATCACACCTCCATTTTGTCGGCCCACCCTGGTCAAAAGAAAACGCAAGAATCGATCTTAAGAGATTTTTATTGGACTACTCTGAGAAGTGATGTAAAAACCTTTGTAGAAAAATGTCATTCCTGCAACCTCAGAAAATCTAATGCACAGCCACCAGTGGAGCTACAAAAATCCTATGTACCTACCTTAGTATGGGGACGGATATCTCTAGACCTCGTGGGACCTCTTAATAGAACACGAGATAATAATCGTTATATTTTATCATGTGTTGATTTTCTAACTCGTTATCCAATATGCATTCCGTTACCGGATATAAAAGCTGAAACCGTAGCTAGAGCCTTCGTAGAAAATATTGTGACACAATTTGGGACACCTCGCCAGCTTTTGACTGACTTAGGATCTCAGTTTATTTCTGGCCTTTTTACAAACATTTGTAAACTAATGGGCATAACAAAGCTACAAACTACCCCCTATCATCCTGCTGCAAATGGAATTTTAGAACGTTATCATAAAACTCTTAAAACAATGATAAGTCATTTTGTAAGTGAACACAATGATAGCTGGGACCGGATCTTACCTTATTGTATGATGGCTTACAGAAATCTACCTCATGATGCTACTAAAGAATCACCATTTTTTTTAATGTTTGGACGAGATATGGAACTGCCAATTCATTTGACCATTAAGGATGACAGACTACGATATGACCTAGATGATAATTACGCATCGGAACTAATGACACGAATGCAACTTGCACATGAAATTGCAAAGGAAAATATAGAAAAAAGTATAGACAAAAGATGTGGAAGGCTGAATCAGCGAAAAACAAGGAGAGCATACATGTTAGGAGATTTAGTATATATGAATAGTCCTGCTATTCCTAGTAAAAATCTCAGTAGAAAACTCCATGCCAAATGGAAGGGTCCTTATCGTATAATCGAAAAGAAAGGCCCTGTGACGTTTAAAATAAAAGAAATTTCAGGGAAAAAGGAACATATGGTCCATGCAGAAAGACTTAAGCTCTATAAGGGAGATTTGCTGGACGGTGAAAATAATATAATGGATGATCAAGAAGCTGTCCGCGGGGACAAAGCGCCAACCTCTACTGAAAATTGTCTGAAAAATCAAGAGTATGAACAAGAACACGTTGACGAGTTTTTGAACCAAGGCATGGAACTACAAGAAGAAAATCGCACAATTACCCAAGATTCTGACCACAGTGAGGAAAGTGAAGGAAGTGAGGATGGTTCTGATTCCTCCGAAACTACTATTCAACCTGAAGAGGAAACGGATGGAGAGCTGACTGAAGAATATAACAGTGCTCTCGACGATTCAGACAACGAAGAAGTTGCACAACGCACCCGTACTAGAACAATAAAACTACCTAGCAGATTTAAGGATTATGTTTTAGATTAATGTAATTTAGTAATGGAGCCACCGTGTAAAAGATTGCGGATTTTAGTTTTAATAGGAATCCTTATTTATAGATGAAACGAGCGACGCTGTTTTTATGGTACTACTTAGCCTGTGTGGAAACGGCGCTAATAGCTTATGATTGTAAGAATCCTTCTACAAATGTCACTGTGATATCTCTAAGAGAAGTAGCTTCTTGCCCTGATCCCGACTCGGGGTATGATATTGAGGAAGGCTACGCTCAAATTATAGAAAAAAGAAAATTTGAATACGTACACGTCTATTCTTGTTTGGTAGAGATCACGAGAATTATAAAACACTGCGGGGCATTTTCGCACGAATCATCAGTGGAAGATGGAGTATTAACGTACGTGCATGAAATAGGTGCCGAAGAATGTCGGAAGACACATTTATTTAGAGAATTTCGTGGAATAAGAGGCCATATTATTACTAGATTAAGGGCAAATTCTACAATTTCTTCCTCAGCAACACTGGCAGGACACATAGATCCAAAGAGAAATTGTGAACCTGGCCAATACAATGAAAATGGACAAAATTGGAATAATGTCGTGGTGCAATCAAGTATTAAACTAACTTTAACGGACTACTTTGCCAAAGTTTCTTTGGAGCAGAATGAAATTAAATTATTAAATGGAATAACGTGTGAATTTTTACCTGGTTTTTGCTCAGATGCCATTAATGGAGAATCTACCTGGGCGCGAGAAGTACCAGGAGAATGTAAACAGTACAACATTCTTTATGACGGAAGAGCTACCTACATCAGAGAAAAACATCCAAAGAATTCAGGAAACAGGTATTTAGTTGTGGAAGAAAAGGACAAAGTATTTGCAATTCAGCTTACCCGCCAACAGGCTACTTGTGGAGCATTTGTCTGGGAAAGTGAACATCCTAGATTACTAGTTATTGAAAAGAAAGAGGCCATAGAACAGACACCATTCAATTTAAATTCAGACAATACAGATGCAGATCTTCTAACGTACATAAATACCAAATTTTTGTATGTAGAACAATCATTTAAAAGAAGTATAAATAACCTGTTTGCACAAACTATACATCGTAGATGTCTTCTACATCGAGAAATTCTAAAAAATCGTTTACTACTAGCTCCACTTTCCCCCAACTCTGTAGCGTCCATTGTAAAAAATCAGTTAGGCTATACAGCCCGAACAGCAGGGGAAGCCCTGTATATTTTAAAATGTTTACCAGTAGCTGTTGAAGTAAGAAGAGAAACCAGTTGTTACGAAGAATTACCTGTCGCAGTTAATAATAAAAGTTACTTTATGTCACCGGTAACTCGAATTTTACAAGATTATGCTGTTGAGACTGAGTGCAACTCTATTATACCGCCTTTATATTATCTTGACAATAAATGGATTGGATTTGACCCGCGGCCTTCACAAAGTGTGACGCCCCAAGTGTTAAATATTGATGCTGAAGAACCATTTAAATTTCAATCGATTAAAGACCTAGGTGCAGGAGGGCTCTACACGTATTCAGAGATTAAAAAGGTACAAGACGCCATTTTATTTAGTTCACAAAGAGCAGCTTTAAACAATATAATTATTCGAAAAATGGCTGGACAGCAAGTAGAATCCCAAGGCTTCTCTACTCTGAGCCTCTTTAATAAACAGGAGTTGGAAGAAATAGCTAACTCCACCATCAGAAAGTTGTATGGATATTTTACTATACTAGGAACTTGGACCAGTGGAATTTTAGGGCTGTACTTTATTTTTAGAGCCATAAAATATATAGTAGAAGTATTTATCAATGCTGTAGCGCTCCACCGTCTAGGAGGCTGTTCAATAGAACTTGTAGCATCATTTTGGTCAACTCTAACCCTGTTTGTATTACATCATAAACAAAGAAAAGAATTCAAGGCAAATAACAACACCTATATGAAAAATAGCGAACCAGTAGATACAAATATTGGCCAAACTACCCCGCCTTCCGCTCCGGAAATTTCAGAAGATTCCAAGTCAAAATCAGCACGAAATAAAAAGGTCACTTTTAACATTGAGAACGAGACGCCCTTAAGTTATTCGCCTGTAAATACTCAAGACCCAGTGTATAGCACCCTTAGAACTGATTTGTCCAAGGTAAATCCAATGCCAAATGAATATGCCAATATTACATGGAGCTTGTATGAAAAAGAAGACCGAAAACCTGTAAAATAACTTATATTTCAAATTAATAAGTAGTGTGGGCAGTATATCCTATATATAATCCTATAGAAAATAGCTAAAACTCCGAACTCTAATCTAAACTCTATAGTTATTGTGGAGCAGTGTATATTAGCTTCTCTGCAGTACCGCTAGAGGAAAGCTCTAACCCGAAGGAACGCTCGGACCTGAAGGAACGCCCTGCGTAACAAAATTGACTCTTATGCACCACTGCTTAAGTACTATTTCACCGCAGAATGCCTTTAGCGACAAAACGTTAGCATGGTTTACACTGCGAACCGTGCTTTAAAACAAGCCAGGAATGACGTGTTATGTCCTAATACTCTAATACAAGGAAAGGTTGTTTACATAAGGATTATTAATGGGAAATGACCCAAAAGTTTAGATGCATAAAGAAGAAATTGGTATAAAAAGAAATGCATAAAATTTTACGATCCCTTGATTAGGCCCACGTTACACTAATTTTTAAAAAGAAAGGGATACCATGAGGAAGAAAGTTATATAAAAAAGGTACTAGAAAAACAAGGATGCCCAGTAATTCCATTTTAAGTATAGGCCCAAAAATATCCAGAAAATCTCAGCGTTTTTAGAAGAAATTAGTTAGAAGTAGAATTTAATCGCGAGCGGATTAATTTTGAGATAGTTTGATTTTATAGTGTTCTTTTTTTTAAATTTATAGTATTTTATCCGGGAAGGGATTACCTGCGTTAGTGTTTTGTATTTTATAGTGTTTTTATTTTATGGTATTTTATTTTAGACGTTTATTCGGACAATTTATTGAAGTCGGTGACAGTGTGAAAAAAAAAAACTATTTTAACAACTGACAAAAAGTTTTTATTATGATTTGGCTACTAATGTTTCTGCGGCTCGTCCACCAAGTCCAAGAGCCGTGGGTGCAGGATTACCTGTACCGGTTGGCTCTTTATCATTTGTGGGGGTTCCGGGGGCTTTACGAAGGTGTGCACCCCCATCCGGCGCTACTTCCAATGCGGGCCCTGCTATGCCTATGGAGAGATTTGCTCCATGCTGAGTATCAGGGCATAAGAGTGAAACTAGCAGTTTTCTTAAAAAGGGGGCATCTCCCCTTAGAACCGTGCACTTGTGCACTATGCAAAAAACCAGCCGACGGCCTTTTCCAGCCGGCCGACTTCTGGGAGGTCTGGAAGCGACTAGGGCTGAGGGGATGCGACTGTGAGGTGTGTCGCCTCGCGCCGCTAGTCGATCCCCCAGTACCCTCGGAAAATCCTGCTCCAATTAGAGCCTGTGCTCAAAGGAGAAAACTGCGAAGGCCAGTGCCCATACGAAACGATATACAACATCCCGTGGCAGGACCCTCTAGGGCCCCTGATACTCCTTCCCTCCCTGAGAGTACACCAGCTCCTAGACAGATGCCACCGCCCCCACCACCCATGGCGCCAGCCCCAAGGATGATACTCCCCCCCCCGACCCCCAGGCCCCGTCCGCCAAGTCCCCTATGGACTCCCTCCCCTAGTCCGGATGCCCGAACCTCTACCTGCACTTAGGGGGGCCTTCCAGGTACGCCCCCCCTTGCGTCTGGATCCTGTGCCAATACCCCAACACCTTAGGCCTCAAAGGGAGAGGCGTTTCGTCGCGGAGCCGATCCCTGGCCGGCTCCGCATGGTAATTCGAAGAGACCCCAACGATATTGACGAGGGGTATAACACTGGCAACGAGTGAGTAAAGAAAAAAAAAACTAACTTTTCTTTAGTATAGTGTGGTAGTATTTCTAAAAATTTTTATGGTAGATACGTTTAATAAGTATAAGTTTAGTGTTTTAATTTAATTTTAAGAAACCATTTTTAAATACAACTTTATTATCAGATAGGAATGGGAACAACTAGTGTTCCCCAAAAAAAAGTAGAAAATAACAAGAAAAATTGCATGAAAAAAAAAAATTTATTTACAAAAAGGATATAGGTTAAAATTTCATTAAGTAGGTAGGTACTATATATTCTGTTTGCATGTGATTAATATTCAGCTTTCATGTTTTGATTTAGTTTTACGAAAATATTTTAAATACAACTTTATTATCAGATAGGAATGGGAACAACTAGTGTTCCCCAAAAAAAAAAGTAGAAAATAACAAGAAAATTGCATGAAAAAAAAATTTTATTTACAAGAAAAATTAGGTTCAAATGTTATTAAGTATTATTTCTTGTGTTTGCATGTGACAACTATTCATAACACGTTAAGTATTTAGTTAGGTTAAGAGTAGAGAAAAGGCAAATTAGTATTTTAAAACAAAAAGGGAACTAAGTATAAGTTTTAAGTTGTTTCAAAAATTGGAGTAGTTATGAGAAAAGAAAAAGTTACTTAATATTTCACTAACTAATGTTAGTTATTTACGGAGAGATGATAGACTGACAAAAAGGTATCACTTATACGGTGTGTTCATTTACTAATATTATTGTCACGCCCAGATTTTAGGGGTGTGACGAGGGACGTAAGGTAGCACGGGACCTTGGCGGCTATTAGAAAAACAAAACGTTTTTGAAAACAAATTTATTGAAATGATAAAAATAACAATCACCTGAAGGGCTTATAAGAAAATCAAAATAATAAACTTGGATTTAGACCTTTACAAAACAATTGACAATAAAATTATACTTACTTAAATTTGGATTCATCGCTGAGATTTGGGACCAACAAAAATTCACATATTTCGACGTGGATGCGTCACGGACTCGAACACTAGTGCCGTCCGATATTTTTTCTAGCGCGATGTGTAGTTTCATCAAGTCAGCGATTTTTCCCACTTTAGGGAGACAATGGACTTAGGTCATGTACCTTGTTTCTATACCGACTTGATGACGCCACAATAATATAACATTTCATAATTGCAACTGTTTTGATTTATTTAATAAACTCGGCGTCGGTTTCATGTTGCGTTGAACGGCCGGCGATAAACGCGAATAATGATTAGAATATTAAAATGGAAAATATATTGATTTATGAAATGTTATGATCTTATGATTCCCTATCGTGACACATCCCCCGGTCTTAAAAGAGCTGGCCCCCAGCGATGGCCGAAAGGAAGTAGAGGTTACATTATTTACTTTAAAAAATTGAAGTGTATGAAAAAAAATTTTAATATTGACTCAAAAGTTGGCTCCACTTCCCTTCTTTTATGAGTAAATGTATTATATTTATAAAGAAAAAAATATCATTGAATATCAAACAACGACAAAACAAACAAACTTTATATAAAATGAAACATCTTAATTGTCCCTAAACACTTTTCGCTTGCACTTGGTCACCACACCAAAATGAAGTCCATGCCTGGGTACGGTCCTGTCGTGTCGTCAATGGTTAGATGGTGGGCCAACGCGCGGTTGGGTCCATTGGCCGAATGGTTGAAGCACGCCGTAGCTGTGGGTGCTCTATCGACGGAATGCATCGTCGATGTTGGTGCCAAGGCCTACTGCGTAGACAGCCGATGCCATACTTATTTTTGGTATCCCTTTATTTTCTGACCTGCTGCTTGGGACGCTAACTTTAGTTCCATATCATAGGGTCCTTCCTCTGTGGTTGTTGTCCTATAAAGCCATTTTTTCTTCTGTGGTTGTTGTTGCTAGACGTCTCTTTTGTTGCTACAAGAGTCATTTTCGTAAGTTAACCTTACATTGGATGCTTGCTGGATGATTTCGGTTTGTTTGAAATTTGCAAATGTTGCAAATTCCAGTGTTGCGATGCAAGGCTTCGGGAAACGGCGCGATTAATGGCTTTTCTTGAAGAAAATCGTCTAAATTGGCAATCACTAGTGTTTGTGAAGTGTTATAGTGATAGTTCAAGTGATGCAGTGTACATCTTCTTGATTTGCCAATTGTTTCGTTATTAGCAGCCTTTCTTTCTCCTTTCGGTCGTAATGCATAGTTAGTGTCGATGAATGGCGGTTTTAGTGTTTCATCTACTTGGGCATGAATTGATGAAGACTTCTATGATTGGATTGTGATAGTGTAGCTTAGTCAGCAGGCATCGATGTGTCTTGGCAGTAAAGGCTGGATACCAACAATACTGAGTCGTGCTTGCTGTACAATGGCTGTTCTGTCTCTAGTGTTGGGGCCGACAGCAATACTGATTGAGGATGGAACAGGTGTCCGACCAGGTGGCTTCGTGGTAGTGCAGCAGTGTTTACATGAAAAGAAGGAAACAAAGAGTAAGTATATGCTCCTATTTTTTGCTTAATATTTTATCTAAAATCTCTGAATGTTTTCAATTATTTTTTATATATTTTTTATTTATTAATGCCAGAATATTGCACTTTCTAGCGCTAAAATGCTTAGATAATTAAAATCTTATTTACATTTGCATTTGGGTTTTTGATATTTTGAATATCCTATACTTTTGTTAAAAGAAAATTCAGAATTAAAACTTATAGCGTTAGTTAAATGACTTGATTACTTGAAAATTTACATTAGACTATCTTAATTCATATTATTCATATTCATATTTAACAACTATCAATAGAAAAATAAAGAAATAGCAGGCAATGCAGAGTTTGAGGTTTATTTATTGTATTTAGATTATTAAATCAAGTACTTAAATTGATAATTTGCTAATTAAATCTTTGTTTGATAAATTCTTTTGTATTCTATCTCGTCTGCTACTGAATTTTTGTAGAAATAATATTATTTATTAGCATTGCATTTTGAGTTGCTGTAAAATTGAAATGTCAAAGGTTTGGTACCTAAAGATTTGAGGTTAGGTTGATCTACCTATAAAATTGTATCCTCGATTGTGTCATTTTCTGAAATTACTATTTATAAATGCATTTATTTTTTGCATTGATATTTTTCCTTGCGTAGGATTTTGGATAATACTTGAAAAAGCTTTCTACCGATTTGTAAGCCCCTATCTTCCACCTACGCAGTAACCTTACTTCTGCCTTTTGCAGGATTCATATTTTCTTTATATAACATAAACATACATAATAAAAGTACCTACTTATAACAATAGCTTATTTCAGCTTTTCATATATATTTCATAATTGCAAGCTTTATTTAGCTGCCACATTTAAAATCATTATTTCATATTCAATCTATATCCATTATCAACTTTTCATAATGTCAAAATTTCTTCTTGTGAAATTTTGATGTCCCCGAGACTAAGTCATTGTGAATTACGATGATATTTATCCAAAACCTTTACGCATAGTCTTGGCGTAAATAACAAAGTGAAACACCGACTAATGTATTAAATATTTGCAATATGGGTCGGGCCTACTAACCCTTATTGGAAAAATTTAATTGAAATATCTTATATTTCGATGCACTAAATCTGTGCCATATTTATTTTCGGAAGATAGTAGTAGAAGGTTTTATGCTCAAGTATTTCCAGTGTATATTTTTTATTACAATTTGTATTTAAATTTTAGTTTAAAGCTTGGGATGTGTGAAAGAGAAATGTAAAAATGAAAGTTTTTTTAAAAAAATTTCAAAATTTCTGTGACAGGGATGGCTAGCTCCTGACCAGAGTTTCTTATTTCTTTCGTATAATTGTCAACTCTAAATTATTAGTAACACACATCTGCTGCTAAAAAAAATATTTTTGTAGGATCAATCTGCAAATGGAATTTTAAATTATTTAAAAATTTCTGTGACAGGGATGGCTAACTCCTGACCACAGTTTTTTTTCTTACTTTCTTGGTTTAACCGCATTCCTCAAACTATTGGTAACACAAATCTGTTGAAGAAGATATTTTTATATGGGATAATATTGAGATTGTTTGTATCTTTTCTCTGTATTCTATACCTAATTATAATGGTATTGTTTATGATGCTGCTATGATTATAATAAAAGTATTTTTTATATTTTTTAGTTTCATGATAGCCTAACGATACGTATGTCATTATTATTTTATTTAAAACTTATTGAAATCAAATTGTTTTAACATTAAATTGAAAAATTGTTGTTTTAAATTATTTATTTAAGTAAACCCATTTTGAGTAATTGGAAGAACTCTTGTACCTTTAAAGTGCTTGTTTACTAATATACTGTGCATTTTATTTATACTTATATGAATTTTTTTTTTTTTTTTTTTTTTTTTTTGTTTTTTGTTTATATTTTTATATTTTTTATATTTAATATGTACCCTATGTCTTTTTTTTTTTATTTTACTTGATCGTAATGTTGATCTATATTTTATCTATATAATATATTTTTATTACTTTTCTGTCGTCTGTTTTATTGAATTTTATACCAGGGTATTTGTATTAGTAATAACAAAGTTTTTTGGCAATTAAATCAAAAATGAATTTCTGCCCTGTCTGAGTAGGCAGGACTGGTTAAGTGTCTATGAGGTTGTAAGAAGTTATGTTAATGGACAGTGGCGTGTATTTATGAATAATTTTATTAATATATTTTTCAACAGTATTTCCATCTAAAGTTCAAAAAAATTCAGGACGGTAGCAGAGAAATAAAAGTTAAAGAAAGCGGTATTGGTATACCTCAGGGGAGTATACTGGTTTTCATAAAATAAATTAATTTTAAATGATGAGAAAACTAAATTAATTCTTTTCAGGACTAAACAAAATAAATTAAGTGAACCCGATACTGTCAGTGTATGTGACAAAATTGTAATTTAGATGATAATACAAAATTCTTAGCTATTCTTTATTTCTTGGTAATACCCGAGAATTTTTATCATGGAGCAACCCTATAAATGGTTTGTGTTTGAAACTGGGTAGTATAGGTTATGGAATGAAAGTATTGGCTAACTATAAGAACTTAAACACCTTAAAAATTCTATACCATGAAAATTTTGAATCTGTCCTGCGATATGGCATACTGTTCTGGGGTAGTAAGTAGCTTTGAGCTAAAAAGGATTTTTGTAATACAAAAGAAAAGTAAGGTTAATAAATAAAATGAGCTTTCTAGATTCTTGCATTTAAATAAATGAATATACCTATTAACAGTATGTGGTCTTTATATTTTTGCGTATTTAATGTTTTTGTTTAGAAATAATAAATTGAAATTTGAAACTGTAAATGTTTATAATAATTATACAAGGACGAATTACTTATTACATTTTCGTCACCGTTTCATTGTCACAGAAAAAAAATCCTTATTACATGCGCATCAAACTTTACAACAAACTGCCAAATAATATTTATTCAATTACTAGTGTGTCAGAGTGAAAAAACATTTAAAAAAGTGTTAATAGACATTGAGCCCTATTCATTAGTGGACTTCTTGGTAAATCTATTCCATTCTGTGACGTCATTTTATTTTATCCTTTTTTGTAATCAGTATAATTTGAAATTAAGAAGTATTATTATTATCACATCATTATTACATCATCAAAATTATAAAGACCAATATAAGGAAAAGAAAAAGGAGTATAATGAACTGATCTCATGAAAAACGTATCGAGTATCCCGTTTAACTGTAATAACATATATTTACATATACTACAATATGATAACATAACATAGTTCCGGTTTTTCTGAAATTCCTACCAGCATTGTAAAATTTTCTATTAGTGTATGTAAAAACATTATTTGTTACATAATATAATTAATAACTCTTTTAAGTATGGTATGTTCCGTGAAAATTTAAAAGTTGCACTAATAAAACCAGTAAAAAGGTCTGTATCACCATTAAATGGATAATTATTGACAGGTTTTTTCAAAATTATTTGAAATGGCAATGTATTCAAGATTAATAAATTTTCTAACAAGCCGTAATATATTTTAAAAAAAAAATTTAAAGTTGAGGAAGTTTGAATTTATAAAGTAATAGGCACACACATGCTTTTATTAATTCATTAATCAAAATTTCTTAAGTTCAAAACTGTAGGTAATGGCTACGCGAGCACGATTATTTGCATAATGGGCGAAACCTGGCCTAAGTGCATCCGACGCACAGACGTGTCCTCGAAAAAAAAGCGATTATTTGTCCGCTCTTAAATGAAGCGAAAAGGATAAGAAATACTGAACAAAATGAATTGGTGAATGCATCACTAGACTTCACTCTTAAGCAAAATTCGTTTAACTAGATTTAAGTTAGCAATGTTGTCGATTCTGTAATGATTATTATTTTAATTATTTTCTTTCAAACGGTAAATTTTAAGAAAAAGATGACAGAGAACTTTTTGTTTAAAATTATATAATAAGTAATAATACAGCTATTGTTTCAACATTCAATGGCGTAACATATTTTTTGGTTAAAATTGTATTGAGGCGCGACTGTACCGACGCCACTGCTTTGAGAAAGAAAAAATTTTTTGGATTAGAAATATGTGTTTTCATATCGTAGTAGTTTACATATACCAAAATGTATTATAATATCTTAGGTGGTTTTCGAGATTTTTGATAAAAATCCATCAGAAATCGACCCAAAGTACAAAATTTTTAGGGGTACGAATTAATGAATATTTAGACTGGGCTTTCCATATCAAAGGTCTTTCACAAAAGTTAACTGCTATTTTACGATATTCTTTTAACAAAATGTTTGGAAATGTTTTAGTAAATATTTTAATTAATGTTGTTATAAATAATCTATTTTTCGAAATTTCGTTATCCCACATCTTCAAAAAAAACTTCGCTAATATTTACATAGATATACTTAAACGCTTTCTTTATTTGTAATTTAACTCTTCTATTATTTTAACAAATACCTACTAGGTATATTATTATTAAATACACGAAAAACTCTAAAAATATTGTAATTTGCTAACTTTGAATCCTGTATGTAATCATTTTTTTGGGGAAAGGATTGTCAAATTCAAAATATTTTTGTAATTCAAAATCGATTAGTTAGAATAATTAAAAAATTAGATTGTAATGAAAGATACCGATCTGTCTTTAGAATTCACTTTGTGTTTGTAATTAATTGAAATTAAAATATGTAAAATTCACTGAATAAAAGAAATTAAGTAAATAAGTTTAAATTTGATGACTTGGTCTTAAATTTTGATAAAAAAACTTCCTGGAAATACAAAATTTTTTGGTGGTAGGTCCGTGATTGACAGTAATGATAGGTGGTGATTGACTAGTGCTCTTATTTTGCTTAATTTCAAGACCAAGGGTTTTTAAAGATAAGTAATTAAGTAATATATTTCGTAATATGCTAAAAGAAGGCGAATATGCGAAACAATAAGTAAATAAGTATTTCCCTGAAAAAAAACTAAATCTTCACCACAAATAAATATTTCAAAGGCCTAAATCCTTGTTATGCTCTTATATTATGTTTAATAATAGTGTAAGGTCCTGGCTTATTGTATAAAAATAAATTTGCTAAAATTTTGAAAAAAAAAATTGCATTAACGTATGAACAAAATTGTGTTTATCGCGAAGTGTTACAGAAGAAAAATGAATTTATTTTTTAAAGATAAGGAGTGCTGCGCCTCTATCTTTCAATGGTTAAAAAAGAAACTAAAATTTCGTAAAAAAGGAAGACCGTATGTCAATGGTTAAAAAAGAAAATACAATTTCTTAAAAGAGACCGGCGTATGTCATTCTTTCGACTAGTGCTCTTTCTCTAATTTCACTCAATTTTAAAATCAAGGTTTTTAGTTCTTCGAATCCCATGTTCGCTGTGCTCATTAAATAATATGTTTCATAATAAGACGAATGTGAGCCGTTTTCAAAATGGTCTCTAAACGTTTCGAAATTTATTGTGGGATCAATTTCCCGTGCTAGGGTTAGCAAATCATAATAATATTTTTTAATATCCTCGTTGTCGTTCTGTTTTCGCGTGTTAAATCTAAATTTTAATTTACGCATGGGTTGTTATGGTTAGAAAAGAAATAAAAGTTCGTAAAAAAAGTAGAACCGGCGCGCGTCCATTGTATGTCAATGATGAAAAAAGAAATTAACGGACCGGCGATTTCTTAAAAACCGGCGATTTCTTAAAAAAAAAAGGACCGAGCGCCTCCATTATATGTCAATGGTGAAAAGAGAAAATATGGTTAAAAAAGAAATACCGAGAAAAAAGCGGCACCTCCACCATGTGTCACGCCCAGATTTTAGGGGTGTGACGAGGGACGTAAGGTAGCACGGGACCTTGGCGGCTATTAGAAAAACAAAACGTTTTTGAAAACAAATTTATTGAAATGATAAAAATAACAATCACCTGAAGGGCTTATAAGAAAATCAAAATAATAAACTTGGATTTAGACCTTTACAAAACAATTGACAATAAAATTATACTTACTTAAATTTGGATTCATCGCTGAGATTTGGGACCAACAAAAATTCACATATTTCGACGTGGATGCGTCACGGACTCGAACACTAGTGCCGTCCGATATTTTTTCTAGCGCGATGTGTAGTTTCATCAAGTCAGCGATTTTTCCCACTTTAGGGAGACAATGGACTTAGGTCATGTACCTTGTTTCTATACCGACTTGATGACGCCACAATAATATAACATTTCATAATTGCAACTGTTTTGATTTATTTAATAAACTCGGCGTCGGTTTCATGTTGCGTTGAACGGCCGGCGATAAACGCGAATAATGATTAGAATATTAAAATGGAAAATATATTGATTTATGAAATGTTATGATCTTATGATTCCCTATCGTGACATTATTATAGAAAATTTTCATATACGATTAATTCGCGGTTCGCCATAAATTTTGTGTTAAGTTAGTTTACTTCGTAATATCTGACAATATTTCATCATGTTGCGTTTCTTACATTGCAGATTTATTTTTAAATTAATAAGGTACATAATATTTTTGCACGCTCTTATCAGTTTTAATTCATTTTTTTTCAAAAATTCCATGTTACAACCATTTTAAAGGTTTTATTAGATTGAAATCCATTAAGTAAATTCACTGACAAAAGTCAGTAGTTAATAGAAAATGGTTTTGGCATGAATTTCAGACTTTAAGAGTTTATTAAAGCAGAAGGGGTTTAAAAATTATTTGTATAAAACTTTTGAGGTTTAACATGGCAAAGAGTCATAAAAATTTTATTAACAATAAAAAATATAATTGTCTATTTTTAGGATACTTTGTATACACTTTCAGGAATCACAAATTCTAAGATATAAACAGTTTTTAAATTTGTATTAAGAAAATAATCATAAAACAACAAATATACATGTTAATAATATTTTCCAATATACCAGAAAAACAAGTAGTGTGAGGATAGTTCTTTTCAGCCATTCTGATCATTAAGAAAGTGTTCTTTTACATTGTTGAACAATGCACACCCCTCTATTCTTTATATTATTTGACAACGGATTAAATACCTTGCAAGCATGCACTATGGAATTATAAAGACCCATATTTGTTTTAGTATTTAATTGATAAATATCATAAATAATAAATTGTGTTCCGTAATTGGTTAGACAATATAACATTAATGTCTGATTTTGATACCTATGTAGGATTTTATAGACAAGTTTGCATTGCTCAATCCGCAAGAGGGTGCCTAATTTGCATGTAATTAACTCTCTATACAACCTGTCAGTATGAGTAAGTGTATCGTAATTATAGAATACTTTAAACATTTTGTTTTGTAAAGTTTGCATTTTATTAAAATTTGGTTGTCCACACAATCCTTATATGGGCAGTAATTATTTAAGATGCATTATAGACCATAATCTTGGTTTTGTTTGTTAGGTAATTAGAAAACTAACTAAAACATTTTTTAATTTAATCAATGTATATTAAAATATCGAGTGTAAATCTAGTCAAACACAAGGATACCATTCATAGGCATAGGTAAAGAAAGCACTTATTTTCTGGTCGTAAAAAGGGACTAACTAGTCTGTCAACGATATTTACATTTCGAGCAAATTAACGAACACCGAAATTAAGATTCCATAACTCACGCTTCGAAATCTTTTAGTCGAAACCCAAAACAGGTCATAAATTAAAAGTATTATATTCTGAAGTCAAAGGCAATAAATTAATTGCCTTCGACTTATAATGGAGGGACGAATGTGACGAGTCGGTAATAAAGTTATAAGAAAATGAAAATAAAAATAACAACTAAATCTTATTTACGATAATTGTTTTAAAAAGCAAAGTCACTTTTGCCGAAAATTGGAATTTATTTTAAAGCACTAATAAAAAATAATTTTATTATTCAATCCTAAAAGAATATTACGTCGAGGTTCAATAATTTTCAGTAGACTAATAAAATATTTCGAAGGAAATATTACGATTTTAAATACTTTCAACAATATTATAAAATATTCACGCATTAAGGCGATAACATTTTACAAAGTAGTTTTTGAAAAATTAAAATTTTGAAAACTATTATATTGTCATTGAAAATTTTAGAGACTTTTAAAGAAGTGAATCAAAAAGTAAATATTTAAATTCTAAATTAAAATTAGATTATTAAATATAATCATTTAAAATTATACCTTGAAGTAAATAAAAATAATTTACAAGTTTTGAAAAAAAAATAAAAGAAATTAAATTAAAATATTTTATTTAATCATTCCTTTGAAATCATTTCAAATAATTAGAAAAAAATTATTAAATTATTTTGGGGAAATACCTACTTGAACATTTAAGAAAAATTTTAGTAAATTATTTTGGAAAAAATAATTGAAGATTAGAACAATTAAATGGATTATTTTGGAAACAAAAATAATTAGTGTTCTAAACCAAACATTTATAAAAATAAAAAAAAAATATAAAATAAAAATAAATTGTTTAGGCAAAAGGAAATACGCAAAGTTTTAATACCTACCGAGAATTTATAAAATTTTAATTAAATTATTTTGAAAAAATAATTTTAATTTAAATCTGAATAAAATTAAACTTACCAAGAATTTTATTTTATTTGAGAAGTTTCAATTTTAAAATCACGATTCAACTAACAAAGCAAAGATCGTCATGATGACGCTGGAATCTGGACCAAGATTGTCCCCACTCGAATAGTTAAAGTCATTTCATTGGACAAAGGATAAACAAACAAAATTGAACCTTCGGTATAACAAATTTAAGATATAACTTTACCTGGAGAAGCGTATACGTACCATTTTCGGTTAAAAAATAAAATATAGTTTATGCGTTGACCTAGATTTCGGTTCCTATGGAAAATTAATTAAAAATGTTTAATATTTTGTTATACGAATAAACTATAGTTCTCCTTCCGAATCAATGGAATTTTACTGAAAACGTCGGAGTAAATAAGGGGATAAGCTATTGTCAACCTAAATCACTGGATAGATAAAGCATATTTTTCCAACACAAAGGTTTCCTACTCCTAGCGAAATGTTGGTGGGATTTCTTAGAAAAATTGATGTCACCCTAATCCAAGGGGGGAAACCAAGTCTATAAAAACCCTAACTTGAATATTTTTAAAAAGAATAGAAGAAGTAAGAATAGAAATAGTAGTTTTTGATTACGAAGTTTTGTACTATGAAGTTTTACGACGAAGTTACAGAGTTACGAAAAAGTTATGAAGTAAAATTTTAAGCAGGACGGAAAAAAATCGCGCATAGGCAAAAGTTTGCTCAGTCAGTCCGGGTTGACTATAAATTGCGAGTGTTTACCTGAAGTTACGAAATTTTGTGTAATTGCGTCCACAAAGTAAGTGCTAAAGAAAATTAATAGAAATTATGGTTTTATTTTAAATTAGACTTACAAATTGTAACTGTCGGTGGCTCCATATTTTATTTAATTGAATATAACAAGTGTCGTTTAAAACGCGAAAATGTGTTTTTATGACTTCGGTCACTCTCTACTACATGAATAAAAGTTAGAATTTTACAATGACTGCAACTATCCCTTCTGTTGCAAATTATACGGCAAGGTCCAACAGTGTGCGAATTCTCTGCCAGAACTTCTAGTTACGACGACGAGGCAAGCTAATAGAAACACCAGAGGTTAGTAATGAAACAACAAATATTGCTCCCTTCGAGACTTATTGAACCCACTAGAAAGAGTACTTGTAACCTACCCCGTTAGCGCCAACCTGATAGCTCCCTAAAATAAAGTAATTAACGTGGTAGGCTTCACATGATCAGTGTATCCCATTCATCTTTCTTTTCACTAAGATTTATCAAAGCTGTAGTAGGAGTATCGCATCTTATTTTCCAAATTGAAAATATGTTGCAATGATGGATTTGAACTTAGTTATATCCATAAAACAATCTGTTGTTATGGCGTTTTGGACCAATTTCGGGAAAATCTCAATAATTACTGACAATCTGGCAATTCTGGAAAAGTAACCATTGCATCATCACGCTTTTATTCCATGCTTTGCATGACGTAATTTTACCAACGTCGTAGAAGCAGCTAATGCCATAGTTTAGCGGGGACCAAAGTTGAAAACCGTTAGGTGGTCACCCTTAAGTGTAAATTAGGCCCTAATTATTGATTTTCTTTCCTGTTGGTTCCTTGGGAGACGGTAGCGCGTCTCGGTCTCTAGTAGGTACTTCTTATTAATAGGTACATTTCTTTTTCTGGTTTAAAATATATGTTTGGGTTTTTAACGCTAGATGTCTTTGGGGGCTCCAATTAAGATATGATATTTATGATTTTTCACTGTTTCGGTCAAACATACTCCATTTAATTTTCGGCAAACTAATTAATTCTTTTCGTAAAGATGCGTAGTTTTCTTGACCAATTGGCGGGGATGGAGCGGTTGGTATGTTTGGTTGCAGGGTGTTAGCTTCATTTTCTATGAAAAATGTTACATGCTTTTGAGCCCCTGGTTCAGTAGACGCTACGGGTTCTGGCAGTTTGCGCGCCGGATCCTCATTTCTCCAAAAAGTTGGTTGTTCGGATTTTTCAAATTCTCGTTGTTTTTGTTGTCTGTTGTGTAATATAAACAGTGTAAGGGTTGACCAACATGAAACTAACAAGTGCGGAGTACAACCTGTCAGACGGTGCAAAACGACAGCATTCATGAATGTTTCTATTACAAACTTTAATATTCTAAAGATTATATATGTTCCAATAAATCCACTGATCAAATCTCCTGGAATTGTAAAATAGGGTATCATATCCTGTTTCCGGATCAGGACAATTACTGACATCTTTTAATGAAATGGCTGTTATATTAGTCGAGGGATTTCTGCAGTCATATGCAATTAGTGCTGCGTAAGTAGTTTGAACTAGGATAGTAAAGATGAAAAACTTCATTGCAACAATAAAAAGTGTTAATCTAATATTATTTCTAAATACTTTGTAATACTGGGTGGCTCCTTAAATATATTTTCTACAACTCGTAGTCCTCGTATTTCTTGGGTAATCTTATATCTCGAGTACGAGTACGCCTGTTCATCTCCACAGGATATTCTCTGTTTTCTTCCTCAGACTCTGAAGTTTCAGAATCTACAGATTCTTCTGCTTCTTGCTCTTCCTCTTCTTCTTCTTCTTCTTCTTCTTCTTCTTCTTCTTCTTCGTTCTGGTCACTATCTTCATTGTCAGTTTCTTCCGCTACTGGTGGAAGACCTTCTTCTCGTCCATGATCTAGGAAGTGTTCCACATTATCCTGTATCTGTTCTTCAGTAGCTACGTCGTTTGTTTGATTCTCAGCAGATTCTTTTTCACCGTCTTTATGTTTATTTTCATGTAATTTGGCCTTTTCTGCAAAGTAATCCATTTCCTTGCAGGGTTTTAACCTTTCAGCATGTATAAGCTGTTCCTTCTTCCCCTGTATGTCTTTGATTTTAAAGGTGACTGGACCTTTTTTCTCTATGATTCTGTAAGGTCCACTCCATTTATTGTAAAATTTCGAGGCTAATTTCTTTCCTGGAATAGCCGGAGTATAAAGGTATACTAAATCTCCTAATTGAAACTCTTTTCGGGTCTTCTTTTGGTTGTGCCTTTCACAGCGTAATTGAATACTTCTTTCTAGGTTCCTTTTAGCAAGTTCATGGGCATTATACATTCTAGCCATAAATTCACTCACATAGTTTTCATCAACGTCATATTTTACTCTTCGTTCTCGTATACTTAGATGGATAGGTAGTTCCATATCACGTCCAAACATTAGAAAGAATGGTGACTCTTTTGTTCCGTCATGTGGTAAGTTTCTGTAAGCCATCAAACAATAGGGTAAAACTAGATCCCAACTATCATTATTTTCACTGACAAAATGTCCAATCATGGTTTTAATTGATTTATGAAATCTTTCTACAACTGCATTTCCACTTGGATGGTAAGGAGTGGTTTTTAATTTTCTGATGCCAAGTAGAGAACAGATCTCACAAAATAGCTTACTGAGAAACTGTGTCCCACAATCCGTGATTAGCTCTCTAGGTGTTCCAAAGCGACATATTATGTTTTCCACAAAAGCTCGAGCAACGGTTTCAGCTTTTATATCTGGTAACGGTATACACTCAGGATAACGGGTTAAGAAGTCCACACAGGTTAGAAGGTATTTATTGTTATTTATAGTCCTATTTAAAGGTCCCACGAGGTCCAGGCTGATTCGTCCCCAAGGTACTGCTGGCATAGGGGTTTTCTGTAGAGCCGGAGGAGGTTGATAATTTGTTTTTCTTAGTGCAAGACCTGCACTGCTCTACATATTTAATAACGTCCTGCCTCATACTGCGCCAATAGAAATCTCGTTTTATTAACATGAGGGTTTTCTTTTGTCCAGGATGTGCACCAAATATTGAGCTGTGGTACAATTGTAGTAGATCAGGAACTATACATAGTGGAGCCATAACTAAATCATGCCTTTGATTGTTTTCTCGGCGACGATATAGGACGCCATCGGAGCTGATGTAGTATTGTTCGTCTTCTAGTTCTAATGTTGTCATCACTTTTGTTAATTCCGGATCACTTCCTTGTAGGTCTCTAAGCTCCTCTTTGCTCCATATAGTATTTATGACTGGTATTAAATGTTCTGTTTCTTCCTTATTTATTCTTAAAACGACATTTTCTTGGTCAGTGTCTTCTGTTCTCAGACGTGTGAGAGAATCTACATTCTCATTTTGTTTTCCGGGTCGGTACACAATTGTAAAGCTGTATTCCATAAGATACATAGCCCATTTTGCTAACCTTGAACTTGGATCTTTAATGGTAAGCAAATATTTGAGTGGACGGTGGTCTGTCATTATGGTAAAATGAGTCCCTGTTAAATAATTGCGATATGTTTTTACTGCAAAAACGACTGCTAAGCATTCTCTTTCAATAGCACTATATCGTCGTTCAGCGTCATTTAGTGTACGACTGGAATAGCAAATAGGATGTTCAACTCCATCATAAACTTGCGTTAAAATAGCAGCAACAGATGTGGCACTTGCATCAGTGTTAACTATAAAAGGTTTTCCAAAATCAGGATATTTTAAAACAGGAGGTGAGATGAGGGCTCTTTTTAAACTAACAAAAGCTTCTTGCTGTTCCGCTCCCCAGTGATATTTGACATTGTTCTTGGTAAGTAGTGTTAAAGGTTGGCTTATTTTTGAAAAATTCGCTACGAATTTTCTATAAAACCCACATAGTCCGAGAAATGCTCTAATTTCACGTACATTTCTAGGAACTGGATAGGTCTCGATTATTTTGGTTTTACTAGGATCTGTTGTAAAACCGCCTTCTTTGATAAGATGTCCTAGATATTCAATTTCTGTCTTCATAAAATGGCACTTTGTTGGTTTAAATTGTAAATGGCTTTCCCTCATTTTCTCGAATACATGTCTCAAACGTTCAAGATGAGTATCAACATCTTTTGAGAATACGATGATGTCGTCTAAATATACTAAGCACTCGGTAAATGTTAATTTTCCAAAAATATGTCCCATCATCCGAGAATAAGTAGCAGGTGCATTTTTCATCCCCATAGGCATGCGCAGAAAGTGGTAATGATTATCTGGAGTTGAAAACGCAGTTTTTTCTTGGTCATCGACGTGCACAGGAACTTGGAAATATCCTGATGCTAGATCCATTGTCGAAAAGATACTTGCGCCTGCTAGCTTGTCGATTGTTTCGGCTATATTAGGGAGGGGAAAGAAATCAGTCTTGGTTATATTATTTAATTCACGATAATCGATACACAGTCTGTACTGTACACCATCCTCATTTGGGTGTCTTTTCTTTTCCACTAAGATCGCTGGAAAACTCCATGGAGATTGGCTTTCCACAATAACTCCGTCATCTAATAATTTCTTTATTTCCTTCTTCATAACCTCTTGTCTGTGGTATGGTATTCTGTACGGACGTTTCAAAATAGGAGGTACATTTTCTGTTATAATTCTATGCGTAACATTTGTTGTACAAGTTAATTTCTGATCAGGACTTTTAAATATATCGATATATTCAATGATTAGTTTTTGTAATTTTCTGTCAGTCTCTGTGGTAGGTTTCTCTAGACAAAGTAATCTTAAAATTTCACTGGAATCATGTTGGCTAATTTTACGTACCATATTTCCATTGTTTGTCTCTTTAGGGTCTACTAATTCTGTTTCATAACCTTTAGCAATCACCATTTTTCTTTTCAATTTTATATTACTTTCCGTAATGTTGGTTACTCTTAACGGAACGGTTTTGCTAGTTTTACACACCACTCTAGCGACTAGTAATCCTTTCGGTGCTTCGTCACTCGGTTCTAAAACCATAAAGGGTGTAGAAATGCCAGCCATTCCTCGTAAATTTGCTCTGAAAATTGCCTGTGTCATTGGAGGTATATCCACTTCTTCAAGTAAGGAAATCATTGCGAAATCTTCAGGAACATTGGTAACTAAATCTTCACTGTCAGTTACATTTAAACACTTGTCAACTGTTTTTACAGTCTGGGTACCCATTTCTTTAAATTCACTAGGAGCTGCAGCTTCCCCAGATGATTTATCAGCGGCTTCGGTTTCTTGCGTAAGTTGTTTAGCATCAGTCTCCAAATGACCACCAATCACTTGAAAACTGTGTCCTTGCGTTATTGGTGGTAACGCTGGACAAGTTATTGAAGTTGCTTGTGATAATATCTGTTCTGGAATTTTTACATTATTCCCCAAGTATTTTCCCTTTATTTCCATTAATTCTGCTTCTAAATAAGCAAGTCGTTCCTCCATCTCCTTCGTTGATTTTTCCTCCATTAAAGGTATTACACTATCAAACGCATACATACAATTATTGCTCCAATCAATTTTCACGCCGTATTGTCGCAGAAAATCGATTCCAATAAGAATATCTGCTTTAAAACTCTGTGTTTCTATTACTACGAAATTATGCTTTATCATTATATTTCCTGGAAATTTTACTGGCACATTGGATACTCCAAAAGTGGGTATCTTATTTCCCTGTATATCAATTAAATTTATATCAGACTTACTAACGAACCCCTTGGCAATATCAGGTTTTATCAGGGATATTACTGCTCCACAATCTATTAAGGCTAGGCATGGCTTACCATCAACACTAACCTTAATCACGCTACATGGTTTTGGGGTTCCTTCATCAAAGCACGTGAATATCCCTGTCCTCGGTTTAACATCTATTCCCAATTTGCCTGATTGGCAGCCGAATTCCGGGGTTGATAATCGACTGCGTTGGCGTTTAACGCTGGTTGCTGAGACGCCCTATATGTCTGATTTCTTTTATTGGGGCAATGTCTAGCTAAATGTCCAGGTTCATTGCAGGAAAAGCACAACTTATCTCGGGCAGCTTGTATTTTCATAATTTTCTTTTGAGGACACCCAGGACTTATATGACCTCGTTGGTTGCATGTATAGCAAGTACGAGTCTCCTTTTCCTTACAAAAATTTGCTGTATGTCCCATTTTCTGACATTTAAAACATTTCAATTTTTGAGGTGATTCCCTAAAATGATGATATACATCCCTTTTATTGCTAACATACTTCGTATTTTCAGTATTTTTATTGTCGACAAGTCTGCACTCCCTGCTACTTGAAGGATGGATAAGGTTCTCTATAGACTCTTCTCTTTCTGCTATTGCTATTGCCTCATCCAATGATTTTGGGTTTCCGGATAGCACACGTTGCTTAATGGGCATAACCAATCCTAATGTAAATTGTGTGGTAATATTCTGCTCCAATTTGCTTAAAATAGGATTGTCTACTGCTGGATCGCCTGATAAAGTAATGGTCCGATTTCCCAGCAATTTTAGTCTTGTTAAATACTGTCTACACGACTCGCCGGTCCTTTGTCGGCATTCCATAAAATTTTTCATAGCAGCTCCTTTAATGTATTGCCGAGTAAAGTGCTTTTTTAAACTTTCCTTTAGGACAATCCAATTGTTCGTTGTTTTTAATGTTGGTTCAGAATCTATAAATTGCTTGGCTTTATTACGTAGTTTTAATCGAACAATTGACACTAACTGTTGATTTGTCCAGCTTGCTAGTACTCCTGTTTCTTCAACCACTGATAAAAATTCCTCAATTGCAGTTGTCCCATCATAAGTAGGCAGAGATTCTATCCCTATAACGAAATTTCCACTTGTTGTTGTCGTTACTATGCTTGTACTGGGCGTTGTGGTAGTTGTAGCAGTAGTTGTGGTGGTTTTGGTACTTGTTGTAGTAGTTGTTGTAGCGGTCGTCGTGCTCATTATGATTTCTTCTCAGCTGGAACTAGTGTAGGGGTTATTGATGTTGATAACCTACAGGTCAGATTCTCTTCTTTCGTAGCTTTTCTACAGAGCTAACTCTAGATTAACCTGAACACCTGACACCAGTTATAACACCCACCACTTCTAGGGTATAGATATAACTTACGTATTACGACCCTCCCACGTCAGTTGTCTCTGCTAATTAAGTGGCTGGTGATAAAGACTCTTCTTTTGCGGGATCCGGAGAGAATCTGGTTCACTACTGAGAAGGATATTTCTTTTGGCGAGATAATGAGGCTTGTGAGAGCTCAATATTTAAACTTTTTAAAATTTAGATTTAACTGACAGGTAGGCTGAAGTTTCTAATTGAGAAAATATCTAGTTTTAATTTTTTTCTAAGTTTGGCGATTTAAACTATGAAGTAAACACTATTTAAGTCTTGAACACTATTTTATTGTTAATAGAAATAATGGGGGAGCCACCCAACAATAAGTCATAGCAACAAAATGTATAGTTATCATCAATAGAATAAGTAATACTTTCTATGGCCCACAAGCACTTACTTCTGCAAGGTGATTGACCGTATCGATTCGGAATAGACGAACGTTGACCCCTGGGTTATCAATAGGTAAGGGGTCACCGAATAATAGACTAGCTGGACTTTCCACGCTTTACTGTTTAAAATTACTTCACGCCCGAAAACTTGTAGTTCAAAATATCTACTAATTAGGACTGGAACAACTAACTCTCCACTGCAATTTCTTGGCTTTTTATAGGGAAAGCCGCGCAGTTTTGTAACCATTTATCAAAAAATGCGTTTTTGCATGAACCATTTTATCACCCTCATTCAGGAATTAATTAACGTTATAATTACGTCACGATTTTCTAATTTCTTAAAATCAATGGCAAAGTTGAGTACCATTTCTTATAGGACTTACTTCCACTTACTAAACTAAGACAAACCTGCCTTGTAGCACCTGGAAGGAAGCCTAAAGTACTTTTACCTAACAATTGAGTACGGCAGCCATCTTGCGATGACGCTACCCCTATCGGAAGTATAATATTTTACTCTTATAAGGTGGTGCGAAAATGTCTTTTCTTCGAATCCGGGCAAAATCTCGCGCAGAGCGAGTGTGACTCATATGGAGGTGGTGGTCACGTAGCCGTTTTCCCCTGGAAATCTTACGCAATTATTTTAGCTGGACCTAATCTGAATCCCGGGAAAATGTTAGATTTAGTTTTTACCCGGGGCTCGCTAGCCTAAGATTGTTCATTAGGTAGTCGGTGCGAGAAAATAAGTTAAGATCTTTTATCCTGCTGCGGTTTCTATTGCAAGAAGAGAAAATGATTTTCTCCAATATTTTCTTTTTTTTTTGTATATATATATTAGGTGGGATTTCATCCATTGTATGGACCCTGAAGAAGTGAGTTATTAAAATTATTTATTGAATTTTATTTTTAGATCATTTGGAAATACTTAGAATATTTTTTCCTAATTTAATTGAATTTATTTATTTTAAAAATTTTTAAAACACTTGGAAGTGTTTTTCTTCCCTTAATTTAGAGTAATTTTATTTATTTAAAAAAATTTAAAACAATTAAAAATATTTTCCTTCCCGTAAGTTAAAATAATTTTATTTATTAAAAAAAAAGTTTAAAACAAAATTTTTCCTCTTCTTAATTTAAAATAATTTTATTTATTTATTTATTTTTTATTAAATATTTTAAAACACTTAGAGAAATTTTCCTTTCCTTAATTCAAAAGAATTGTGTATTGATTTGGCAAAAATATTTTAAAACACTTTGAAGATTTTTCCTTTTCTTAAGTTATAATAATTTTATTTATTTAAAAAAAAATATATATATTTAAAACACTGAAAAATTTGTCCTTTTCTTAATTTAAAGAATGTTTAGAATGATTATAAAAATGTATCATTCATTACTCGAAAAATGTAGAAAATAAGAGGGGTCCCTGGTCGCTACAGGACTTTTGCAAAAAAAATATCCCTATGGCGTGCTGAAATATTTCCTCTTCCAAAAAGACTACCAGTCTAGGGGGCGAGGGGGGACAAGTGTCAATAAACACAAATTTTTTGTAGTTTATAATGCATGGGATTCCTACACCAAAAAAAAACAAAACAATAATGCGGGTTAGAGGGGGGAAGTGGTGACCCCTTCCTCAGTGTTGCCGATCTGTTACAATTATAACAGATCTGTCAGGCTTTGAAAGGATCTGTTACCTTGTTACGCCTTTAAGCAATGTTTTACTTTTTTGGGCGGTCGTGATTTCAGAGACGTCGGCCTTTAAAAAGGACAATGAGGACATATTTTTTTTTTAAATTAGTGTGAACAAGAGGGCGGACTTTTATCGTTTCTTTAATTTGATCACGTTACCGCTTAGGCCATTACACATCGTAGACCTTTTTTGTAGAGAGTCATTTTTTATTTAGTTAGTGCCCATTCAAAAATCATCGAGCTCTCTCATCTATCCCAAAAAAAACCTGCTAAAATGATATTATTATTTTAGTAAAGCTGTTACTTTTCTAATTTCTAGAACGCTGTTACTATTTGGTCAACCTGTTCTTAAGCAAATCTGTTATAATTGAAAAAAGTTCTATGGCAACAGCCAACAGCACTCGGAATTATTAGAAGACACTGAATGCTCCTTAAAAAAATATTATAATTTATGCTGTTTGCGGCATCATTAAAAAATGGTAACGAGCTAGGTATAGTACGTGCGAGTACTTAAACAAACAGTGACTAAAAACCTGTGTAAAGAAACGTCTCTCCTATCCTCATCTGTTCAACAACTGAAGTTTCCAAAAATTTCAAGCTATGTCATTAATTGGGTTCAATTTAAAACACACAACTAAGTAGATACGTACACTATACCTACTGAATTAACTGAAAAATAAAAACAAAACTTTTTAACCACACAGTAAATCAAATAAAAACGATATCTATTACCATAAGTTTCGCGAAGCTTCAAAATAAATACCTTAAAGTTAGGCGAACCAATGCTTAAACAATATGGTGCATACGACTGATCTATTTTTAAATTGCCCTTCATCATAATGGAAATTGTTACATGCTGTTTGCGTGACTGACTTCACGTAACCTTAGCCACAGTGAATATCAAAGCCATGTTAGGCGTTGGTTCTTCACTTGCTTTGAGCTAACGGACACGGTCGGCTGGGGCGGGCCAAAATGCACGAGTGTTTATAATTATTGTCCATCGGAGTTAACCGTGTCCCTATATTATGCATAGCTGCATTCGGATTAAATTAATATCATTAATTTGAACATAATTATTTTTTAAGGGCTAAAATGGTAGCTGATTAGTATATTAATATTTAATATTGTCAAACAACTTTCCTCCTGGTTTTATTTATTTTTTTTGGTGAAGAGCCCCTTCACCTATACGAGTCTCCACTATTGTGCAGACATTACACAAATATCTACACACTAACTCGTAATTTACAAATACATAATCTCTCATGTATCAATGTATTTTTAAACTTTTCTGTTTGACATGTCCACCTGGTACATTAGAGACGAAACAGTCAGCGGCGGCGCCAGAATTTTTGGGATGGGAGGGCACAAATGGGCCCGATGATTTTTGAGTAGGCACATCAAAACTGACTTCTAAAAAAAAGGTCGCCGGCCTCCCGCCGCTCTAGAATGCGATAAACAGCGACATATAAAAAGGTTATCGTTTTCTTCAAAATACCATACAACCACTCATCAATACTTTCATAGCCAAGTTCCTCTTCCCCCGACAAAATTTCATTACAAAACCAACCCATCAATTTTGGGAGGGCGCTCATGATTCTAGGGTGGGCTGGTGTCCACCCTGCCCCCCCCCCCCTGGCGCCGCCGCTGAACACAGTGCCATGGGTCATGGGTGGAAAAACATTAATGTTAACAAAAATAAAACAACTACTTTTTTCCAATTTATTAACTATCATGGTTCTGATCGGAGGCATGATAAGATCATGACTACAATGACATCTTATATGCATAACATAAATTATATACCTATACTTTTATAACTAGGTCTTTAAAAACATTTACTTAGAATATTTTATCGTCTATATATAACTTACATTATAACATTTCTTATTGAAATAATACAAAAATGTTATTTTTTATAATATTCTAAAAGAGAATTATTTTACTTATTTTGAGTTTTAAACCTTATTCTAAACAAATACTGAAATACTTAATTTAAAAAATATTCTTGAGCTGCTTTCTAATATGAAATTGAGCTACTAATTTTTATGACTTGTCAAATATTTACGGAAAAAATGTTGTAATATTTAATAAGATTAATCATCTTCAAACTTACAACAAAACTTACCGTAAAGATTCGATAAGACATATTAAATAATCTTTGTTCGTTATTATTTTAATTAAAAATAAAGAGCTATTTTATTTCTTTACTTTTAATTTGAGCATAAATATAGATGAATTTTACTTTGTTACAAGTTTTTCATTTGTGAGTGACTCATAAAAAAGTTTAAAGTGTTTTTTACTAATTCCCAATATAGATTTTAGTTTCAATTGTAAATAGGCTGACAAATATTTAATAAATAAGCTGGTTTCCGGAAGTTTAAAATATACTAATTTAATTTTTCTTTAGAAAAAACAAAAATAAATTTATATACAAAATTAAATACCTTTATTGTGTAATAAGTATATTATAAAGTATGATGTATGAGGGTACAAAATTACATAACTTCAAAAATAAGTACTTAGGCGTCCTAATCAAGAAAAATATTTGTGATAGATATATTAATACCTACAGGGTGTTACAAATTCGACATACCAGCATTGGAATCTTGGAAACCATAGGAGTTAGAGAAATGGTTAAATAGGAGCAAAGTTGTGCAATTCGGTGCTGATTATTATGCCGCTTTAAAAGTTTTCAAATTCCGAATACTTCCGATTTTATTCGAAAAAAAAACGAAATTTTACAAAATCGTTTTTATTTTTTCCTGAGCTCATTTGACTAGCTATTTAAAAATGAATGACACTTTGTCATTGACACTTTTTCTCCTCTACAAAATGATGTTACTAAACTAAAGATCCGTCGTTTTGTTTCCGAGCGGCCATCACCAACTTTACTTTTTTAAATACGGACCTGAATTTTTTTAAACCGATTTTTAAAACCCTTCTACCCTCAAAATGTAATGGCGATATTACTTTCTCATAATGATGAATTGTCCTTGCTTATTTTTTACACTTCTTGTCAGTCCGGTCCTGGCAACAAATCACAATATTAATAAAAAAACTTTATTCTATTTAAAACATTCATACATAAGTAATATAATTTATTTTATAAGAATTTTCTAATAATTCTAAATTTACTAATAATTATAAATCCTAATTTTCTAAATGTTCAAAGAGATTGACATTTTGCTCAATACAACGATGGATTTTTCTTCCAATTTTGGCGACAGCCCTTTCAACCGATCTTCTCCTTATCCTACCAAATGCAACCTGTATGCGTTCTTCCAGTTCTTCCATAGTATCTACGTCATTTTTATAAATAACATTTTTACACAATTAATATTGTGATTCGTTGCCAGGACCGGACTGACAAGAAGTGTAAAAAATATAAATTTAAAAAAATAAGCAAGGACAATTCATCATTATGAGAAAGTAATATCGCCATTACATTTTGAGGGTAGGAGGGTTTAAAAATGCAGGTCCGTATTTAAAAAAGTAAAGTTGGCGATGGCCGGTCGGAGACGAAACGGCGAATCTTTAGTTTAGTAACGTCATTTTGTAGAGGAGAAAAAGTGGCAATGACAAAGTGTCATTTATCGTTAAATAGCTAGTCAAATGAGCTCAGGAAAAAATAAAAACGATTTTGTAAAATTTCGGTTTTTTTCGAATAAAATCGGAAGTATTCGGAATTTGGAAACTTTTAAAGCGGCATTATAATCAGCACCGAATTGCACAACTTTGCCCCCATTTAACCGTTTCTCTAGCTCCTATGGTTTCCGAGATTCCAATGCTGGCATGTCGGATTTGTAACACCCTGTATATACCTACCCTAAAATATTTATTTAAAAGCTAGAGTCAGTGAAGCATTTGTCATTTAATAATTGTTGACCAGATGCATCAATTTTTTTGATTAATTAAAAAACAAACAAATAAATTATCTATTGTGTAAAGTTTAAGAACCATTTATTAATAAAAGAGAACATTTGCCATCAGTCGTTTAATTTCATACAAGAATAAGTTAGTATTAAAAGAACAAATTCTTATGTATGTCTCATATTTAGCCAACTAAACTGTCATAAGTTGTGGAAGATGGTTGTTCTTCGGAATCCAATTTAGTTTACACTAACATACAATTTAAAAAAAATTAAATCACATCAATTTTCTAGATCTGGAAACCAGCCTAAATATTTTTTTTATTCCAAAAATAATTATTCTCTATTAATGTTAGGTACATTTAAATTTGAGTAGGTAGTAAATATTGATATAACAAACTGTTAGCCTATGTATTATTAAAACTATAACATCACATTAATTTTCTACAGATCAATGGTCTGTCTGAGCCATAGACCATCGAACTTAAGAAAAAAATTATTAAATGCCTCCTTGAAACTCATAGCCTAGCATAATTAAATATTTCCAACACTGATTTGTTAAGAAAATATTTAAACATGCTTTAAATTTTTTCTATCTCATATAGAGCAAAATCGTATCAATCAGTCTTTAATAGTACTTCCATTTTAACATAGTATTTATAAAAAAATATTTATTTAAATATTCTATACAACATTTTATATTGTAAAAGCAAAAAATCTGTCTAAAAATAAGTGCATTTCTTTGTTTTGATAACTGAGTTATACAACGATACACAAATCAATAGGTAGTCATTTTATACTATTTCAAGTTTATTTTATGCTTTTACAACAGGTCGATATATTCCTACAAAAATTTTTCAATGCTTTAATACTTTTCAATGGCACCAAAAAATACTTACTACATTTTCGTATTTTTATTGTTACAAATATTAACAAACAATTTTTTCTCTTCAATTTGAAATTACAGTTGTTTAAAACTTCGGCCTTTAGATTTAAGTTTTAATTTAGAGAAAAAGAAACTATCCTAGAAATATTTAAAACGTTGTTTATTACAGACAAATTTGGGAACAATAAGCTTAAGGGTGTCTTATATGCTATATTATACTGTTGGGCTAAAAATAGAATTTCTTTTACGATATTTCCTTAAAAAAATTAATTTTGCCAAAATTAAACTCTTTAACATCTATTAGTGGGCCGTCTTTATAGACAAAAAAAATTAAGAACCCCTAAAAAATATTTGAGAACTTCTATTTATGTTTCTGAGGTGTATGCGCCTTTCCTTTTTTAATGGTTTGGAAAAATAGTTTTTCGTAAATACAGAGATGCAGAGATACAGATAAATATTTATGGCGACTTAATTTAAAATTTTTGTTTTAGAATGAGAATATTGTCAACAATAGGAATTAGTAAGATACAGCACAAACAAGACAAAAAAAAATTATTTTGTCAATTCCAAAGAACAGGCTTGATTAAAAAAAGTTATAGAAGCAATGATCTTTTAAATAATATATACATTATTATAATTATTAATATGTAAAAATAAGTATCATGTAAATGTGTTAGTAGTGGAAAAAAATATATTAACCAAGATTTAGATAACTATACTATTATAGCCCTTGCGTCTTAAATCCCTCGTCGCTACGCTCCTCGTGATTTAAATTCGAAGCTCGGGCAATAAGGATAGCTTGGTTAATATATTATATACTATTATGTTACTAATATATAATGCATAACTTTGTTGGACGAATTGTTAATGGTTAAGCGAGCAGAGCCAATTAACGAAGGCGAGTATAATAATGTGCATACGAGTAACATACATACTTTTATGTTTTACTGCATATTTTTTACTAAGATTTAAGGCATGTATCCTGGTTTTAAAAACAATTTAATACTTATGTTTATAAAATGTTCCTAATAATTTTTCGAAAACACATAAAAATGGTTAGTTTTATAATAATAAAATATTTAGAATTTAAAAAATTTCAGAACAAAACATAGCTTTTTGTTGCAGTAAAAGTGAAAGAATGGCGGCGCCATCGTTCGAAAACTTATTCAGATTTTTATTTGAATTACACGAATATTTATGTGATAGGTACGTGGTTTTGCGAAATTTCCAAGATCTTTGTATCAAAAAGAAATATTAAATAACTTTTGCGTCAAAATTATTTAAAAATAATTCAAAATAACATGATTTTATCTACACTGCGTTCATTAATAATTATGAAATAGTTTAAAAAGTAGGTACTTGAATTTCAAAAGCCCATATTTTCCATAAAATGCAATCAATCCCTTCCATTTTTGGTTTATTGGGTAGGCTGGATCACTAAGTACAATGTGTGTAACTTTACTTTCATTCTTATACAGGGTGATGACTAAAATATCAAGCTGTGTAAGTCTGCTGATTTTAAAATTGATTATTGTAAAATACGCAGTTATGAAAACTATTGATATTGTGTTAATTAAGCTTTATGTTAGGTATTTACTGTCCCTACAATAACACATTATATAACAATTAAAAAAATTGTTATAGTTCCAATTTACGCTGCCATGAAGCCCACTTCCTCCCAACCCTCGTTTTAGAGGAGGGAGAATACGAAAAAGTATTGATTATTATAGCTTGATGTAATATTCTATCCATAAAATCACAATGTTATTCGTGTCAATTTAAGTTCCAAAAACGTTTCCCATAATCTGCAATATAAAAATTTTTGGATTTTTTTTTTAATTGTCACAAACGGTACTACGCGGTAGTCGGTACAGTAAGAACATAATATAAAGCAGTAATCAATATAACAATAAAATTCAATTTTCATAACTTCGTATTTTAGAAATATCAATTTTTAAATCAGCAGATTTTACACAGCTTGACATTATAGACATAACCCTGTATAAAAAAGATATAGAGTGAAGTCACACACAATGTTGTTAGTGGAGCAAAAGACAGCCTACACACTAAACTGAAAATGGAACAGATTGATCGAATTTTAATGAAAATATGGGTTTTTGAATTTCAAGTACCTTTTTAACTAAGTATTCCATAATTAATTGACGCAGTGTATATTCTACTCTACTCAAATAAATTTTTGGGAAAATGTCAAACTCTTATTAATATTGAGAGAATGATAAAGAGGCCTTTACTTAATGGAAATTTATTATACCCATATGAAAAAGACAAAGTATTTTTTAAATTTCCACTTTATTGACGAAAAGTTCTTTACATATCTTGTAGCATGAATGTTTACTGCTAACTAATTTTGTTTAGATGTTAAATTTTCAAATTATGTTAGATTAGAAAATTTTGGGTAGATAAAAAGTATATTCGTAATATTTATAATAATAATTTTTATTTTTACAAAATGGAAACAATAGTAAGTAATTTGAATTAACCATTTTAATAATATGTTGGATTATTTTTAAATTGATTTACCTTTATACTTTCCGAAAGATTTAGTTTTATATTAAAAAACACATGTAATATTTTGATATTATTAAATTTTTAATTAAAATTAGAAAACTCACCAAATTAACGAATAGAAGTACGTTGGGAATTTCCTCAAGGGTACTGTCAAAGTAAGTAATCATTAAAATGATTTATATTTTCATTAATTAAGAATATATATTACATCTACCTTACATTCAATAGATACTTTTTAGATATACTTAAACAACTTTTAATCAAAATTAGTTAGTAGTTAGTGTAGTTAGTTAGTTAGTAGTTAGTACCAAACATCCGAAGTAGCTACTAGTTATTGGCGCGCGTAATGTAAAAAAAGCTTAAATAATGTGCAAATAAGTACTTGGAAATTAAACAAATCCTTTGTCTTTTATTTAGTGTCCTATTATTATAGTTCAAGATAAGTAATATTTTTTAATTGGTAAACAATAAACTAGCGTAAATCCTGTATCATGAAATAACACTTTGTAATACTGACGTTTTAAATATTAACATAGCTAGTTCTTGATACAAGAAAATAAGTGTTCGAAAGTTAATTTTCGATAGCACTTGTTTAATCTCCGAAATTTTTTATTGTATGATACCCTTTCTGCTTTTTGTTTATAAAAACATAGTGCTTTGGGAAAATATAATATTATATATAATATTATATAAGTCATATATTATTTTCCACAAACGGCCCCAAGGGATATGTATTCCACATTATTAACAACACTGTTGGATTATATGTGTAAAAACAGTAAGTAATTTTAAAATCTGTTTTGTAACAAGATATGTCCTATATCTAAAAAATAAAGGTAAATTACTAATTATAGAATATAAATTTTATTTTAGTGTTTTCTGCGAACAACAGTTTTTATACGTTAAACGTAAAATAAGAAAAGAATTTTTAACAATATAAATTATAGGTTGAAGACAACGATGTTTCTTGAATGATAGAAAAGTTTAAGACTTGCATTGTTTTGATTTGTTTTTATATCACAACTCAACTGGTAAGTATCTTCAGTCGTCTTCAGGTCTTCAGACGACTGGAGATACTTACCAATTAAAACGTTGTGATACAAGAACAAACAGAGACAATGCAATTACAAAACTTTTCTGTCATTCAATATAAATTATATTATTTTAATTTTAAACAAATGGTATAATTTTACCTTAATAACATTTAGTTGCAATTAATATACATTTTTAGTTTAAAAAAGATTTAATTAATTTTTAATCTTAATTCATTCTTCTTTAAAATAGATGTAATTATTAATAACGGGCACTTATTGTTTCTGCAATATTTTCAAATTTTCATTATTCGTAGTAAATAGAAATTATTATTTTTGTTATTTTTCGTTTAATTATTTAAATATAAATCTCATTTTGTTAACATAACAACTTAGATCTGGTCTCGTTAAACGTAAACAAAGAATTTTCATATTAAATCTAAAATAATCAAAGTTTTATAACCATTATAAGTAATACAGTCAGAAAATTGTAACTATTATTAAATAATAGTATTTTATTGTCAGTCACCTTAATTTGACAACATTTTATTATTTACATTTAATTAATTAAAATAAAAGAAATTTTCTTACTAAAACATTCATGTCGTATTATTTAGAGGTGACTATTGTTGTGTTCTGCTTTTCCATTTTTTATTCAAGAAATACCTGCTATCCTTAAAATCTCATTGAATATCAACTTTATGTAGAGGAGTAACAGACGGAGATCTTCCTAACTCAGGAGTGACAGCCTCACAGTTTGAGCTACACGGTGTTAAAATTGTTGGTATTAGGCTGGTTACTTCAGGGCTCGTTTCAACTGTTTCTTCATAAACCCGTTCCTAAAATAATGTCGGATATGGATTGGTATCCTTAAGGATGAATTACTCATCTAATACTTGGCTTTGGTGTTAAGACTCTTAATTGGTGTTGAGTTTGATAAAAATAGGTGTAGGTAGTGGAAAGATAGTGTATAGAGCAAGGACAAGGATATTTCTAGTTTCGTAGGAGAAGTCAGTAGACAAACGTTTATAAAAATAATTGTTTAAAATTATTTAAAGAGACATTTAATAAGATTTTCTCTTAATGCTAATAATTCCCAACACAGCAAAAAGGAGCCCCTTCTCTATTTTGGTAGGGGTTACAAAACACTATAAAAACTCAAGGGAACACTTATTTATTGGAGTTGGTAAAGTATTCAAGTGTAAGGAAACCTCTGCCCATTTGGTAACTCAAGTCTCCATAAATAATGAAAAACCCAATCTCAGATCTACAGTATTTTCCAGCCAATGTATAAGTGTTATTTGTAATGTTTATTTAAGTGTTAAATTTTTTATTTTCCTTTTGACCTAAGGTGACTGTAAAGCAACTTAGAACTTACTAGAGATGGTATCTTAATTTGCTGATTTCATAACTTTATTTTATTTTCTGATGCTTGTATTTTATTATTAATAATATAATCGTAAATTGTTTTTCTTTGCCTCGCTTCAATAAACCTATTAAAAATATTTGGCGTTTCAGTAAATCGATAGGGCACAACAAATTAAATACATTAAAACATAATTCCCAACCATCTAAGCTACACGCCCCAGTCGCAACCTTTTTGTGGCCCAACATTATCCATAACGAAAAACATATTAAACTATAATATACCTACTTATTAATTAAGGTGGTGAGAGGCAGAGAGATTAAGTAGAACAAATTGCATTTGATATGTTTTAATTTAGAAATTTGCACATTCTTCAAAAAACCAATTATTTAAAATGTAGAACTTCTTACCTGCGATTTGTCATATTTAAGCCTTTTCCAAATAAACTGTTTCCTGTCAGCTGGGTTTTGTGGTGCATTCGGATCATTTGAATAATAGTTAGGATTAGAAAAGCTCCTGCTGGCAGCGTACAAGTAATTTTTTTTCCCTCTTTTAATTAAAATATAGGCTACAACCCCAATGCTGGCTAGAATTATGCCAACCATTGGTACCTGAAATTAAAATCAAATCGTATAAAATACTATAAAATTACATTTTCAGTAGGGCTTATATCTCACTAGATTTTAAAATAACCACATTTTTTCATAACACGACTTGATGAGTGAAATAGACATTTAGGCCTGTTCATAGAAAAACAGTGAGAATCCAACGTTTGCCACAGGGATGACTCACAGTATTTTGCTACGACCAGTAACGATACAAACCAAATAATTGTAATGAAGAGGTCGCCACTTGGTCCAGGCTCTCCATTCAAAGAAGTACATATTGAGTATACCTATATTAGTTTTTAAAATCTCTACAAAATATGCCAAAATTGTTGGATCCAGTATACAGGGTATCATATTTTTTTGAGCTACCAACAATTCCATTCTCCTTTACTTTTTTTAAAAATACTTTATATTAATTTTTTATTTTTTGTCGTCGTTTTCTAGTTATTTGCGAAAAACCCCGTCGATGTAAACCAAGTATTATCGAAGGAAATTTTTATTAAAAATCTAAGAAACTATTAGCGTGGCATAGCTGATGGCCTCTTGTAATTGTGACAAATGTCTTAACATCGTTGCCCATTTCTATTAGTTTATTCTAAAGGTACAGGTATACTTTAGATGCGTCTAACAACGACACAGAGGTGGCTACATCCTTCTGATGAGTTTTGCTATAAACTGTTTAATAATTTAATAATCTCCACGAACAGACCCGAACTTACCAAGGTAATGACATAGAAGGCTGATTTCTCATCAACTATACCCGGCCCGTCTGGAGTTGGTGTATATTTTGGGTGCATAGTTTCTAAAATTTCATCGTCATAATCATCTTCATCTCGTGTGCAATCGTATCCTTTATTTTCGGGACAAACAGTAGAAACTCTTGAGATTGGTGCTTAAATTTAGTAAAAAACATGATGTTTTAATAATGACGTTTCATTCCTTACAATAAATTATTAACGTATTCCTTCCACTTTACATTTTCAAAGTTTAAAGTTAAAACTATTTTCAGCTATTGTAATTTACCCTGTTGTTTGGTCCAAAATTATATTATATTATTCAATTTGTAAATTTTTCGATAAATATATTTGAAATGGTCACATTTCACATAGGTTCGATGCACACTTTTTAGTAGTGATCACAATACATTTAGTTTTGATATCCACTTCTTTGCATTGGTTACAATATATCAAGTTCTGATATATATATATATATTTATTGATAAGGGTGACACTATACAGGGTGATTTCTAAGTTGATCCTTTTTTTATAGCTAGATATAGAAAGCATTAAAATAAACATTTTCAAATATTTTTTTTCAAAAAATTCTAAAATAAGGTACTTACATTCATTTATTACACTATGGATCAAATACGATCCTGCCTAACTTACTTGTTGAATAATATTAAGAAAGTTCCTGGGTGTGGGATGAACCCGTAAGGGAAAGCGTTCTGCGTATAATCTTGACACAGCAGCCGCACTTTGACGAAACTCACCGTAAATTAACACCATATCTACTGTTTTAAAATTCAACCATTCTCACGTGTCACAAATTTAAAATTAACTTGCTTCAGAAAAACACACGCAGCAAATTGCCAAATAAATAACTGACCACTGACCCGTAAATTGCTTGACTAATAAGACAAAAACAACATATAAAGTATATATAGCAGGCTACGTTTTGATGACCAGGCCCGCACTTAGATTTTTTAATTCTGTATCTCGCCTATTTTTAAGTTTTTTGAAAAAAAGGTATTTAAAAATGTTTATTTTAATGCCTTCTATACGCAGCTAAAAAAGAAGTATCAACTTAGGAATCACCGTGTAGATAGATTTGAGCCATACCTTATTTTTTAATTTAATCAAGCCTTAATTAATGAATTATTTTGACTTGTTATTGAGCATCAATAATTTTTAGGATTAGGCATCAGTATATAATGTTAAATTTAATAGATATTATAATAAAATTATAAAACTTAATTCTTTGATGGTAGAGAAGATAAGAACCTGCGTCTCACTCTGCAGATAAAGGATTGCCTAGGTTGTGTCGATATCAAAAGTCTAAATAATACTTTTCTAATTCTTAAAAAAGCAGGTCTACCTGTCTTGCAATTTGATGTAGGCCCATCGGGACAGCCACACGTATATCCCTTCCTTTTATAAAAACATAAATGAGTACAATTTCCATTATTAACTGCGCAAGGATTCCAACTAGACTGACGATCTGCAGAAACCATTGTTATACCCATTGCCGCGTGCATGGGTCTTATAACAAGTTTACCATGGCCATTAATTTTTTCAGCTCGCATTATACATTTTTGGTCCCAGTCGGTCCAGAATATCCATTCTTGATACTAAAAAGGCAATCGGTTATAACAGCTGATTCGATAACAAATCATAACCTGAACAGTTATATGTAAACGGGCGTCGTAATTTAGGCAATGATAATATTACGACATTTGTAGAAAGAAAATAAATAATTAAAATAATATGTAAAAATATATAAAGTAATAACAAATATTTTCCTAAATGGCCAATTTGCAAATAAATGGGGTTAACGCTTTAAATTATTTTAGTCTTTACACTTGACACACAGAACTTGTAATGTTTTAAATCTGTAATCTATTTTGACTTATTCTTTTTAATTTGAAGAAATAGTCCATACATAGTGGAGTGGGAAGAAATAAGAAACTTTAATTCTTTCTCCACTGATATATTTAGAAAATTATTTTAAAAGTTAGAATCTCTACTTGTTTCGAGTGTTGAAATACTTATCTTCAGCAGAATAACTTTAACCCTTAAAAAGGAAACAAAATATGACTGATGTCTTAACAGAGCTTTAGATTCAGTGTTATTTAGACTGTATTCTGAAATTTAATAAAGAAGAAACATATTACCAAAATAATTGTAGAAAGTAATCAGTAATGAAATTCTGTATAGCACACATAGGCGTAGGGTTATAGTAAAGGTAGAAGTAATTAAATAATTTATGGGTCCGCCATTTTAATTGATTTATAAAAATAGTTGGGTATACCAAGTGTAAGGAAGGAAACTTTTCGTCGGTTGCCTAGATAGTCCGGTCAAATTAGACATTCGAAGATACATAAATTTACAACAAGCTGAAAATCAATAAAAATGTTCAAAATAATATTATAAATAAAATTTGTAAGTTCCCCATCATTCCCGTGTATGGAAAAAATTTGACTTGAGGTCAAAGATTAAAAAAAAATGAGTTTTTTCGCGATTTTTAGCGAAACGGTAAGTTTTATCATAAAAATAGCTCAGACAAAAATTGTAGATCATAAAATTATCTATAAAAAATGTATTAATATTTTTTCCTACGAGCCACCGTTTCTGAGATATAACGACCGTTTAGTAGTTCGTTTAAAATAGCCGATATTCGATATTTGACCTCTGATGAACACGAATTTGAGAAAAAAAAAACATTTTTTAGCGCACCTTGCATGAACTGTCAAAATTACACGCGCTCATAAAATCCGAACGCTAAATGATAGAAAATTGCGGATTGGCACTTAGTAAATGGTTAAGCGATACCCTTTTTTTGACATATCTGTATATAAATGGTAGCTGTATTATTACATTAATGTTTAATATTTTTTTAAGCACAAATGCTGTACAATACTTCATTGAACATGACTGTACCTTCACTCTCATTTTTGGTCTAATTTGACCGGACTAAGAATTTGATTGATAATTATTAATAGACCATTTCAATTTATTTTAGGGGTAAAATGATCGAACCCCTTGTAACTTAATAAACAACAACAATCCCTTAACTTCTACAAGTGCTCCGACCATTTCACCCCCAAAATAATTTAAAATGGTCCATTAATAATTCTTAATCAAATTTTACTGAATTGACGAAAAGTTTTCTTCCTTGCACTTGGTGTACCCAACTATTTTTATCAATCAATTAAAATGCAGAACCCAGAATTAATTCAATTACTTCTACCTTTTCTATAACTCTTTCATTCAATGATCCTTTCCACCTTATACCTGTGCATGCTATCTAGAATTTCATCACTGGTCCCTTTCTACAATTATTTTGATAACATGTTTCTTCTTCATTAAATTTTAGCATACAATCTAAATAACCATAAATTTAAAGTTTCGTTAAGACATCAGCCATCTTTTCTATCTTAAATTTAATGTTATTCTCCTGAGAATGAGTGTGTCTACACTCGAAACATGTAAAGATTGTAGGTTCTTAAACATTTTTCTAAATATATCAGTGGAGGAAGACTTAAAGTTTCTTATTTCTTTCCATTTAAATATTTTTTGTTATAAAACTATACCTATAATTAAAATTTGAAAAGTTGCTTTGAACTATCGCCGAACAAACTATCTATCAGGTTTGTTCGGGTTTCCTTGTTGAAAATTATTTTTATAATCCATTTCGGTATTTTTTGTGAAGCACATAAGTAGTTATTGGTAACGCTACTCCCAGACCGTTATTCTATATAAAAGATGGAGTTCCACGAGGCCATAATACAAAATAAGTGGTTGTTCAAGTGTAAAATCAAGAATTTAAATTTGTATAGTTAACAATCCAAATTTTTTACAGTATACTTGTATAAAAGAAAACATTCATAGATTATGATCTAGACCAGTGGTGGCTCGCGGCCTTAAAAAATGGTGAAGAACATTGACTAAAAACCCGTGTAACAAAACGTCTCTCTTATCCTCATCTGTAACGACTGAATGGAGTTTCCAACAAATTACAAACTATGTCATTAATTGGGTTTATTTTTAAAACACACAACTACGTACACTACTGATTTAACTGAAAAATAAAAACAACATTTTTTAATCACAGTAAACCACGTAAAAACGATATCTATCACCGTAAGTCTCGCGAAACCTCAAAATAAATACCTTAAGGTTAGGCGAACCAACGCTAAAATAATGGTTCATACGACTGATCAATTTTTAAATTGCCCTTCATCTTAATGCAAATTGTTACATCCTGTTTGCGTGACTGACGTCACGTAACCATAGCAACGGTGAATATCAAAGCCATGTTTGGTCTTCATTTGCTTTGAGCTAACGGACACGGTCGCTGGGGCGCGCCAAAATGCACGAGTGTTTATAATTATTGTCCATCGGAGTTAACCATGGCACTATTATGCATAGCTACATTCGGATTAAATTACTATTATTAATTCGAATATAATTATTTTTTAAGGGCTAAAATCGTAGCTGTATGGGACACTAACATTTAATATTATCGAAAAACTTTCCTCCTGGTTTTATTTTTTACTTCACCCGACGAGCCGCCACAGATCTAGTCATGTTATGTTTAATAAACGTTAAATAAAAAACGTACCTGAGTTAGAGAAAAAGGATGAGTCTTATCAATAGGTATTGTAACTCTATGATGACCATGGAAGTCAGAAGTTTCAATCCTTTCTTCGTTTAATTTAGCGTCAATCCAATAAAGCCGTCTAAAGGAATAGTCTATCACCAAACCAATTGGGAAAGATAAATCTGAAGTAACTATTGCTCTTCGATTACTCCCATCTAAATGACTCCGTTCAATTCTAGGGTTCATTTGGTCCCAATCACTCCAGTATAAGTAGCCCATCTTTGGATTACAAACTAGTGATCTTGGATCGTCTACATATTTTGATATTATAGCTTTGCGATTAGAGCCATCCAACCTAATAAATGTTAATTAATTATTATAAAATACATATTAAATAGGAGGAGGCAGAGAAATAAAATTTCTAAAAATGTAACTATATGATTTTTTATCGAAATAGTAAGAAAGTTAGTAGTTTAACATATCTAGTAATAAAGTAGGGAGTTTAGCGTCCGTATAAGTAAATAGAAAAAAGTTTTTTAGCAACTCCCAGTACAGCGAGACTGCTTACAGGTTATGGCTTTCTGATGAGTTCTAACAAGAAAGAAACAGCCTGTCTATTTGTTCCCCAGGGAACCCATTGCCTTTGGCATCCCTGTGTACTTTAATGCAAAAGATAGATGCACCACTTTGTCCGCCTGCCGCTAAAAAACGTTTTCCTATTTACTTATACGGACGCTAAACTCTACTTTATTTTTAAAAACACGGCATTGTATACGAAAAGGATCGGCATCGCCAGTGGGCTCCACGGCGCGATCTATATTTGAATCTACAAACCTGTAGAAAAAATTTAGTGAAGCGTAAAAGTTTCCTATACTGGTGTTTGTTGGCCACCGTACTTTGGTTTATTAGTTCTATGTTTTCACGTTAGATGGCTATATCTTTTGCATTGAGTTGATTCCTACTGATGGCGTTACTGGGTTTTCATCGCGTTTTTATTTCTTAAAAATGTCTTGAAAGAACAGTCTCGCTGTACTTGGAGTTGCTTACAGGTTATGGCTTTCTGATGAGTTCTAACAAGAACGAAACAGCCTGTCAGTGTCTATCTGTGCCCCAGGGAACCCATTACCTTTGGCGTCCCTGTGTACTTTAATGCAAAAGATAGATGCACCACTTTGTCCGCCTGCCGCTATAAAACTTTTTTCTATATCTAGTAATGTTTTTGATTTACATCTTAACCATTTAATTATGTAAGAAAGCATGAATACAGCCATATATTATATTTCAAGTCCGCATTATTTTAGTAGCTGTGCTTTAGACTACTATATACTAGAGGTGAGAAATACTGTTACCGATAATGGAACGTTCCATTTCATACCGCGACAGAAAGATACCGCGACTAAATAACCGTTACTTGGGAACGAACTAGAGTGTAAGGTTGACAAAACAAAAGTAAATAATTTTTCGAATTAAAATATAATCTATTATTCCTATCTGTGACCTTGAAATTTCAAACCAATTTATGATAAAATTCAAATCGCCTAGCAATTAAGTTAAACGATCTCTGGGAGTAATATTTCAGTGCGATTTCCACTATATTGGAAAAATACCGAAAAAATTCCTCTGATTAGTCAACTTGAAGTGTGAATCTTTTCTTTTATTTAAAGTGTTTTTCGCTGGTTCCTTAAATTGTTTTTTCGACTACAACTAATTTAGTGACTGATAAAAATTCCTCTATTTTAGTATCTATCCCCATGCACAAAACAATTTTAAATTTTATATAATATTAAAATATTTAAGTCAAATTGACAACAACTCTTTTCAACTTATTGGGGCATTTCTTTCGTCATCAATATACACCAAAGGGATCCTTGAGACCGTGTCTATTAAAAAATACTTTACCATTGAGGCTGCCGTGCCAGCAAAACACCGAGACCATAACTACATATCCGCGAACGGCGGCCGCAACACTTCTCTCGGCAACCCTTCGTCCCCGGTCTGACAAAAACCTTCAACAGCAAAATACCGTTAACCACAAGACTGTTACTGTTCTCTCAGATACCGCTTGTAGTTGCTCGCTCCGCAATGAATGACTGAAGAGGCCGGCCGCTGTCGCTTTCTCTCGGTTCACATCGCAGCGTGTAGCTGCGATGGACGAAATCTTAAAAGATCCAGAGTAACTGCTTGCTTTTATGAGGTGTAGCGCGACACAACGGTATTAAAAAATACAGTTTCAAAGTAGCAGTTCCAGAGATACCGGCCCACCACTACTATATACAGAGTGTCTCACGGTGACCGTCCATAAAAATATTTTGGGAAGTAATACAATTTCTCGTTCTCGCCGTCGACCTTAATGAAACACCCTGTGCGTAATTGTCATTAAAGATTGTGTTATCATTTTGTCGTCAAACAATAAGTACCTAACACTTTCTTTAAAAATAATAAAATAAAACTTAAGTACTTTTGTAATGTTGTCACTTACCTAGCTACTTCTATAACTTTATTTCCAGTATTCGTCCAATATATATTACTAGCCAACCAATCTACCGTTATACCATCTGGAGATGACAAATTCTTATTGACTATAGTCCTTACGTCCGACAAGTTATACATATTCACACTTTTAATAACATTTCTACCAATATCTGCGTAAAATATCAATTTTTTCTGGTAGTGATAGTCAATATCTATGACGTTTTGCATATCATCGTTGATAGGTAAAGTTATATCCCAGGCATCTTGGGTGTCCAAACTTATTTGACTCAAGGAATATCTAGCTGCTGTTAAAAGGAACGTTCCAGGAATTGATTGGCATTCATTGGAATTTGTTGATAATTTTGCCAGACCTATTAAATGGAATATCGAATAATTAATAAATTAATATACATTTTACATTCATAGAGTTGATTTAAACGGTTGAGTAAACAGTTCAAATTAAAAAAAATTCTTGGACTTTTTAACCTATTTAACCGTATAACCTGAATCTTTAAGTTTCTATTTTTGAAAAGTATAGCCTAATTTTATACCTGTGGGACAAGCACATGTGTAACCCTCTGGATTTCTAAGACAAAGATGGCTACAACCTCCATTGTTTTCTCCGCAAGCATTTTCAGCAATATTATCGCTTTGTACCGATCTAACATCCATAAGTCCTTCTAAGTTACTTCGAATTATTGTGCGTTCGTCTCCGGTTTCCTTAAATAATAATTTTATCTGATTCACTTTCAGAATAAATAAAGTTATACATATATATTTTTGAAAGCGTTTTAACATCTACATGTATGAAATTGTATTTTCTACTCAAATAGTTTACTACTTACTAAGTCAAAAGTGTACATAATTGCAATAGTAGATACCAACAGAAAGCCGAAAGTAACTATTTATGTTGTCTGTTTGAAGGTTGGAGACAATGATGTTATTGAATAATAGAAGAGTTTTAAACTTGCATTGTCTTTGTTTGTTTTAAATAACAACGTTTTAACTGGTAAGTATCTCTAGTCGTCTTCACGTCTCAGATACTGACCAGTTAAAACGTAAATACCTCGTTTATTATAATTATATCATCAGAATAAAATTTCCCCTTATATTGCCTTTGACCATAACAGAATTTCACACATGATAATGTTTACCGAACTATACTGGGTGAGTCAACGATAGAGTAAAGTTATGCTGGAGTATACGGGGTGGCCCAAAAAAACTTCGCAAATATAACTTTGTTTTTGTATTTTTTTTAAATGAAACACCCTATAAATTGTATTATTTTCTGATTCCCCACAAAATTCTACGCTTATTTTGTAAATGTCATATGTCTAAATTCAATAGTTTTTGAGATATTGACGTTTAAAATATGTCATTTTCAGACTTTGACAGGTTGTAACATTGGAACGGTTCATCTTAGAATAAAATGGTTTTTACCTCCCTGTCTTAATTTTTTATTCTCTGTCTAAAAGTTACAACTTGCGGTTTAACATGTTAAATCGTTATAACCGGTTTTTTGGTTTAACATGGTAAATCGGAAGTTTTTTTTAGATAGAAAATAAAAAACTAAGATAGGGAGGTAAAAACCATTATTTTCTAAGATGAACCGTTCGAATGTTACAGCATGTCAAAGTCTGAAAATACCATATTTTAAACGTCAATATCTCAAAAACTATTGAATTTAGACATATGACATTTACAAAATACGCGTAGAATTTTGTGGGAATTAGAAAATATTACAATACATAATTTTAATAAAACACTATATTTCTATTAAAAAAAAGTTATATTTGGAACTTTTTTTTGGGCCACTCCGTATAGTCTAGCATAATTTTAAAATGTACATCTAAATGGTCTCTTCTTTGTATTTCGAATTTGAACGTTACTCTATCGTTGACTCATCCTGTAGAGTAAGAAGAAAAAAATATCAAAAACAAAATCTTACCTTATCAGCACGATGTAATGCTTGAGTCTTCCAATCTGTCCAATAAATGTGACTGCCAACAACCACCAGCCCGTATGGATGAGGTACTTTAGTTAGAATAAGCCTTCTATTTTTTCCATCAAGATCGCTTGATTCAATGGTGTTAAGTTTTCCATCATTCCAAAACAATCGACCAGCCGGTCTGTCAATTGCAAGACCGTTTGGCCATGCGATTTTGTCTTTTATTAAAGTTTTTCTATTGGTTCCGTCCATAAATGCTACTTCAATCTTGGGTTCTTGAGTACCCCAGTCTGACCAAAACATAAGACCATGATGATAATGTAAAGTTATCGCTCTGGGATTGTATATTTGGTAGTTAAATAGTACTTTTCGATTTGAACCATCTAGTTCAGCAACCTCGATACTGTCTCGTTCACCGTCAGTCCAATAGACCTAAAATAGATATATGAATGGGGTTATTATTTTAAAATTTAATGAGTTTTTAAAATAGTATATTACATAACAAGTAATGAAAGTGATACTTTTCAAACGAGGAGATATTTAGCACACAAATTTTCAGAGTTCTAGAATAATCACTTTCACGCGAGTAATGTACACTATTTTTCCTACGACCACAAAGAATTATTAAAATAGCCGTTGATTTGTGAAAAAAAATATCAACACTAGTGTTGAAAAAAATTTTTTTTTTAATTTAATCAAGGGGAGATGCATTAAACATAAATTTAAAAAATCCACCCAACAAGGAAGATTTCAATTCAAAATAATTCTATCAATTATTTATTGTTTTTATAAAAAAAAGTCAAATACTCCTGATGGGATTTGAACCTATAACCTTGCGATCTGCAGGCTAGATATTTATTCTGTACGCTATGGGAACCGATAAAAATTTGTTGTTTTTTAATGATACCAGTTCTTAGCGAGACTGCTCAGTAAATTCTCTGAAAGTAAGAAGAACAGCAAAGAGAAAAAGCAGTAGCTGGGTAAAGTTTCTGGAGTAAACTTTAAGCAGCTCTGTTCAGTCGTCAGTCAATAGACAGACATAAAAACAGAAAAAGAAGAGGATCGATAGTTTATCTCATTCTTGCTTTTTATTGGATTGTAGAAACTAAACTGCTGGACAATTATTGCAACAAGTACAACTATTATTACTGAACATAATCAAGCTTTTCATAAGGTATAATAATCACTCGCAAAGTTTAAACGATATAACGCACAATGAGATCTAGCTATCAATAAGTTGAAATAAAGCAAGGTTTTCCAAAATAATCGGTATTTCTTAAAATATAGCAGATATCAAAAATTTAACAAATAACTTTCTTTGCTATGAACCAGTGATTCAATTGACGTAGAGTAATAAAATTTAAACATATTATTGTGAAAGTTACACGCCATTAAAATTGGAGCAAAAATCATCGTCTTCTTTAACACCCTGTATATAAAATTTTCTAACAGTTAAAGAAAATCCAATATTGACAATTGTTTCCCAAGGGATGAATCTATCAACCATTCAAAACCGTAGGTCGATATCATATCTGGTTCAGAAAATATTAACTGTTAAATTTAGGCGAAATTTTTCTTGCTCGAAAGCAATAATTGTCCAGCAGTTTATTATTGATTTTTTAAAACTAACCTTTCGTCCTGTAGAATCAATAGCAATCCCATCAGGTGCCTCGATCTCATGTGTGATAATTGATTGCTTATGTTTTCCATCTGGTGTTGATTTTTGAACACAGTCCTCTGAAGTATCAGTCCAATAAATTTCCCCAGTTTTTCGATCTACATCAACCGACGTCGCTAACTTTAGATGCTTAAAGGGTAGGACTACATCAGCCATATAAGGTACGTCTAGAGATATTTGTCTAATGTCCATTCGATGGGCCATTATTAGAAAATTTAAAGGCCCGTTGGTGCAGGTCTTTCGATCATCCTAAAAGTGCGATTAAACAGAGAATTAGAGTTTCAATGGAAAAATATAAAAAATTTAGTTTAGGCATTTTATGTTAAGCGAGCAGCAATTCGTCAAAGTTGCATGTTAACTTTTGAATCATTTTAATTGTATTCTTAACTTTCAGTTTATTCTCGAAATAGTAAGTACTCTTAGTTATAGAATGGTACAGTAAAATATCTCATTCAAGCCCTAAACTACTAGTAGGGTAATTCGAGTAGAGTTAGCGCGTCAGGTGAGATGACGCAGTCATAGTTCCAGCGATAATTGAGCTTTATGAGTAAATCGGGCAACGATTGCACTATATCTGTAGCACCAGCAGACCATTACAGCTTAGTTCAGTCATGATTGTAATGAGGAGGTGTGTTTACAATAGATTTTTGTTTATTTCGTCGCCAACATTTTTTTGCGTTTTGTTTGCGGAATAATAAACTATACAGATATGTTTCGTCCTATTTTTTTATATTTTATAGTGGATTATTGTAGGTGCTTAGAGTGTGTAATTACTTCTTATCTGAAAATCTCACATTTTTGCAAACAATGTCGTTAAAATTTGCTGCGTCATCTCTCCTAATAATGTAAGGTGAGATGACGCACTATGAATCAAGGAGAGTTGACGCACTTACTGTAATTCATTTTAGCAACTGTTTAATTAACATTTCAGAAACATCCGAATACAAAAGAAAAGGGAACGTTATAAGGGGTAAATGGACAATACAACAACTATCAGCAACAATTAGTGCTATTGAGAGCCGAGAGATGGGCATCCGTCAAGCTGGTCGTAAATATCCCATTCCTGAAGGAACCTTGCGACGTCGAATAAAGCAGAGATCTTTAAAACAAAAAGCTAGGGCCGCTTTCTTTGTTGGGGACTGAAAACGAAGTCAAAATAGTAAACCACATTAAAAAGCTATGGCTTTTGAACTGGCAGAAAAATTAAAATTGTCACACACATTTAATGAAGATTCTCGAAAAGCTGGCTATCATTGGTTTGTATCTTTTTTAAGAAGAAGTAAAGAACTTACAATAAGGAAATTCGAAGGTGTTCTTCAAGTGGTGAGGATGAATCAAATATTTGTGTGGGAAGTAGAGAAGATTACAATCAGACGAAAAAAAAGTGAAGACTGGATTCCATGCATAAAATGCCAACGCTGGATGCATGAAGGCTGCACTCAATTTTTATATCTTTGTGATTTTTGCCGCAAAAAATTTGATAACATCATTTGTTAGTGTTTTCTTGTTATCTATATATTTACTTACGTACATAATAATAAAGGTTTTAGGTACTTTGCGTAAATTTATGTGGATTTATAAATGCGCCATTTAACCTAATATAGCGCGTCATCTCTCCTAGAGATGACGCAGTTATAAAAAAAAATAAACATTATTTTTCTTACAAAATACTGTTCTTTTAATAACCAGGTAATGTAAAATATTGCGCGTTATCAAGATTATAACATTTTAGGACGACATTTTGTAATCTTGAATAAGGTTTATTAATTTACCATTTTCCAAATAATCGCTATGCTATAATATAATTAGTTTGTTAATTTTTTTTCCTAAGAATCGTGAGGAAAAGTTACTTTTTGGCACGATTTATCGTGCGGAAAGTACCACTTTTCCACACGATTTTACTTTCCCGCACAATTTTTACTTTACCACACTATTTATATGTAAATATGTGTTTATATGTAAATCGTGTGGAAAAGTAACTTTTCAGGACTACTAGAACTAGTAACTTTTCCGCATGATTTGTTAAATTAATGAATACCTTATCTAAAACACTCAATAAAGTGAAATACTTGCAAAATAAAAAAAAAATTTTGCCAGAAACTCAATAATTTTTGTAGTTACAGTATATTATTACGAACCTAATTGACGTTTATCTGAGAACTATATCCATCGTAGGAAAACTTTTCTATCTAACACATGCGGAAAATGTCTTTTCCGCTCTTGACGGCTTGCCCGAACTCCGCTTCGCGTCGTTCGTGCAACTGCTTTCGCGTGCGGAAAAGTACCACTTTCCGCACTTGTCAGGTAAATAACTATTAATATAATAAAATTAATCAAAACTGGAAAGTCAAATTTAATTGTAACGATTAATGTAGATGTAACAGTATTAAAGGATTCTTGGAGTTAATAGTTTGAAAATTATTATGGACACTGTTAAAGGTATAATTCTTGAAGTAAAATAAGCAATTTGAATAAACCAATTACTTTCATGAAGGGCAAATTGCAAAGTTCAGATATTTCCATTTATATTCTACTTACTTTTAAAATAATTCCAGTTGGACATGCGCAGGAATGACCTTTGACTTTTAATAAGCATAGATGTGAACATCCGCCATTGGAATTACCACATGGTGTGCGCATATTTTTTCTATTTCTATGAAAAATCTTAATGCCCATAGGATCCGCTATATTTGTAACTACTACTGTTCGATTTTCTCCAGTCAGTTTATTTGCCTTTTCTATAGTTTTATTCATCCAATCGGTCCAATAAATATTGTTTTCAAATATATCTAGACCAAAAGGATAAGGAAGGCTGCTTCCAGCTAAAATATAAAATTTATTGCATACAGTGACCGGCAAAAAGTTGGACGCACCCAGTTACATGATAAAAAGCTAAATTTTTAATTTTAACAAATAACATTTTTTCAAGATGACAAGAATGTTCAAATATTGGTTTTTAATCATTTAACACACTTTCATTAAATTTATGGAAGTATGGGAGTAACATTTAAAATTTAAAAAATTTTTTATTTTTTTTTATTTTCTTTTAAACTTTGCACACCAGCATAAAATTACAATCGACACACTTTTATCAAATAACTTTTTTTAATAGCTTGTACTCTAATACCAGATGTTCACGACAAAATATATAATTTTCAATTTTTTAGACAAACGAGTACCAAAAAATGCTAGCGGGCAAATTTGTAATAATAACACATTTTTTGATTTTACTCCGAAAAAATAAATCATACGGTATAATTATGATACCATAATCGAAAAGTAGATGAAATTTGCTAGAAAAAATATTAAAACCGCAGCTCGATATCTCCGTTCGTTTCAGCGTTATTGCAAATAGAATAATTTTAAAAAATTTAAATAAAGAATATTTTTTAGAAAAAAAGTGGGACGACACTGATATTTTTCCATGTGGATATTTTTTCGGATTAGCCTGATCAATTCTGCATAAAAATGGTCTCTTACGTTTTTCTCCTCAGGCACACCGTTGTTTATTAAAATAATTAAATTAAATTAGCTCTACTATTTATTATTTTTATTAACATTGATAATAAAAAAAATTGTTTTATTAAAATTGTTGAAAAAACCCCAACCCAAACCCCGCCCGTCTAATTTAATTTAATTATTTTATTTAAGAACGGTGTGCCTGAGGAGAAAAACGCAAGAGACCATTTTTATGCAGAATTGACCAGGCTAATCCGAAATAATATCCACATCGAAAAATATCAGTGGCGCCCCACTTTTTTTCTAAAAAATATTCTTTATTTAAAATTTTAAAAATTATTCTGTTCGCGATAACGCTGTAACGAACGGAGATATCGAACTGCGGTTTTAATATTTTTTCTAGCAAATTTTATCTACTTTTCAATTATGGTGTTATAATTATACCGTATGATGCATTTTTTCGGAGTAAAATCAAAAAATATAATATTATTACAAATTACGCCCTCTAGCATTTTTTGAGAACTATTATGGACAACTAAATACGATTGATGAAAGTGCATACATTTCTCTTCCAAACAGTCTTTAGTTTTTTTTTAAATCGGATAAGTCGTTTATAAGTTACAGCGATTTAACTGATTACACTTTAAACAATCCCCCCCCCCCCTCTTATTAAAGTCGGTAGGTACGCCAATGAGCATAGGACCAAAATGATGCATAGCTTTTTAATGGTGTTATCAAAGATATACCTTAATGTGAAATTTTCGAAGATATGTAAACTTTTATAATTTACTTTTCAATTACGCCCTCTTGCGGCAAAATGCGGAACTTAAAAATTATTTCCAGGATTTTCTCCTGGCCACTTTAGTTATAATTTGTTTTTTTCCTGAATTTCTATGCCCAGTAGTTTCCGAGATATGGCCGCTCGTCATCCTTAATGAATCACCCGGTACAAGGTCAATCAACGACAGAGTAAAGTTAATGTTCTCCTTTATCAAAAGAATTAGATAAAAATTCGAAATACAACAACTTGGGATTTTTTAAATGAAACACCATATATTATGTTATTTAATTATCTAATTCCCCACAAAATTCTACGAGTATTTTGTATGAAACTCTTAACTCATGAAATAGTTAGTTATAAGTATTATTTTTCAAACCTAATTATAACCAAGTTATTAACATTCTTTTGAATTAACCCTACATTACATTCAAATCGCTTTATTCTAATTTACCTAGTAACGTTTTTCTTCCAGTCCCATCAATATTAACAAAATTTATACTTCTTATATCTCCGTCTGTCCAATATAGTTTTCCTGTTATATGATCTACCGCCAATCCAGCAGGAGAAGACAAATTTGTATATACCAACACAAGTCTGTTGGATCCGTCCATGTTGGCTTTTTCAATTCGTTTCTTTTCTCCCCAGTCAGCCCAAAACATAATTCCACCTAAAATAAATATAAATGATATTAGACAAATTCAAAGAAGAAATTATAGAGTGATTATACTTATACTAGTAATACTATCTATTACTCACTATCTATCTTTTAACTATTAAAGTCCAGAATAGACCCATAATTTAAATATAGTAAATAAGCAGCTTTGAGTTCTCTTTGTTTCGTCGGATCCTAGCTCTACTGATGAGTCATGATATGACGAAACGCGTCTAGGGATGGGTCTGACGAAATAAAGAGAAATTCTTCTTCTGTATTCTTGTTTTCGGTTAATAAACCGATGCGAGTTAGCGCTGCCTAGCGGGACTCTTGTAATTGTGACGAATGTCTTTACAGGAGATTTCCTCTTAACATTTTTACTTATTTCTATAAGTTTGTTAGAGGTGATGGTATACTCAAGAGTGTCTAATAACGATACAGATGGCGCTTCGTGCCACATCTTACTGGTGTGTCCCACCACTGTGCTGCCATAAGCAGCTTTGAGTTCTCTTTGTTTCGTCGGATCCTAGCTCTACTGATGAGTCATGATATGACGAAACGCGTCTAGGGATGGATCTGACGAAATAAAGAGAAATTCTTCTTCTATAGTAAATAAAGTTATAGTTCTTTTTACACTAAATGGTGTTGACCTTTTAAATGCAACAATGGGTCGATCCCATTGGGTGGATAAGAGTTTAGCAATAATTAAGTGTAACTGAACTAAGGAAATTAAGTAATTATACTAGTACTTATGATAAAAAACAAAACTAAATGTTATACATTTTTTAATACTACTTATATTTATTTACATGTATATTGTTATTCTATGTGGTAATAGCAAAAATTGGCGACAATAGGACCTTTGAAGTAATATATTTTTTACTATTCATTTCATTATTATTTTGTTATACAAACAGCCAAAGCAATTTAACTAATTAAAAAAAAATTTAAATTTATACCGGATGTTGCGCAATTACCACATTCGTCTATTTAACCGGAAGTCGTATATCATAATTTATTACTATCTGTCGATTATATCAATTATTTATTAGAAGCGGTACTTTTATCTTTGTTTACTTTTAGCATTTTTGTTACAAATTTATATTTCCTGCTGTCATATTATTTTTATATTTATAATTTCCCAAACATATTTTCTAAAGACGTATGTCGGAAATGTCAAGTCATTTTATGTTTCAAAGTATCCTCAATAAATGTCAAAGATATAAAGTTATGTATCCGCCTATCTTATGCAATTTTCAGCCGGAAACTGTCACCTAATTTTTGATATTTTATTGTTTCCTGCCGGATGTTTATAGACAATAATTAGTCATACATTTTCAGTATCAAAGAAGCCGCATGAAATTATGTGACAGATGGCTACTTAAATTACTTAGTAGTAGTAATTAATTATTGTAATAATTTAGGATTAATGGAAAAATCTTTCTATATAAACGCTAGCAAACTATGAACAAAGGGGATTATTCAGTTAAAAGCATTCAGTAAAAGTCATTCTGTAGAAGTCATTCAGTCAGTCAACAGTCACATATAATCAGTTTTCCATTCATAGTTAAACCTTTTTAAAACAATGTTATTTAAAAATTAAGTGAATTGTGAAATGTGCTTTTCGGTGTAAAATCGTTCATCTAACCGTCGACGATCAGGTTTGCTTAGACTAGACATTTTTACATTATAGCAAAGATTTTGACATTACGATGATAAAGGCTGGGTTGGGTTTGCTTCGAGTATTTGTAGGTTAGTGTATGCAAAAATTTGCGTTCTTTCTTAATTTTGATATTTTTATTTTTATGTTTGCAATGTTGTTTGTACAATGTACATTGTACACTGTTAACTCATAAGTTAATAAATTAGGCTCCCTTTATACAACATCAGTGTTTGATTTTCGTATTAGGAAGGAATAAGATAATTAGGCCAACTCTAAGATTCAATATTCAGTAAATCAGTAAATTCTAAAATATAGTAGTGAAAATATTAACATAGGCAATAATGCCCAAAGTCCCGAACCCACTATAATCTTGTCAAACACACTGAAGATAGCCAGAAATGAAATACCTACATTTCCGTAAATAAAAGAGTTTTTACACAATCTGGCAACAGTGTGGGGTTCGACAAATGGTGTCAGGTGTGGGGTTGATTAAAAGAAAACAGTGAGCTATTATTAAAGTAGGACTTTGAGACTGTGGATGTTAAATACTTCCCCACAACAGCATTTTGCCTAATAGGAAAATTTAAACTTGACCATGACCGAAGAAAAAGTAAAAGAAACTGTTAACCCAGTAAATCCCGTTGTTTTAAATAATGTCGTTATTGGACTTGATTCAGTTCCAAGTTATAATGGAAAAAGTAATATCGAAGAATTTTTATCAATAATTGAAGAAACTGCTTTACTTGCAAATTGGACCGAAGTACAAAAAGTAGCGATTACTCGCCTTAAACTCCGAGAGGAAGCAAAACAATTCATTGAAGCCGAAGAAACCCTGAAAACTACGCCAAGTTGGCATGCTTTATCTCGTGGACTGAAAAAACAATTTAAAAAATCTGAAATCAATGGAGAAGCGCGCAGAAAATATATGGAATGTAAACAACGAAATGGTGAAACCTGTCGACAATTTTTGACTAGATTAAAAATGCTTGCAAATAAAACTGTCATGTATACTGGAACAAAAAATATAGATACCGTTTTAAAAGCCATCTTTGAGGAAGAATTAACCACTCAATTTGTAATGGGATTAATTATGCCCTTAAAAGCAAAAATTTTATCAAAATCCCCAACTGATTTAAATTCGGCTTTGAAAATGACAGAACTAGAGGAAGCTATTGAAGGCATAATAAGATCTTCTACATCACATAGAGAATGTCGAGGCCTGAGTATGGAATTTACTCACAAACCTACACAGAATACTGGACGTCATCAAAGTTTAAAGTGCTATAATTGTCAAAATTCAGGCCATGTAGCTAAGGAGTGTAGACAATCCAAAATTCGCGACCTAAGGTGCTACAAATGCAATAAACTGGGACATTTTGCAAGTTCGTCTAGAGGTCAAAATACAAGGGAATTGCTAACCTGTTATAATTGCAATAAGATTAGACATCTACGCATCAACTGCCCGACATACCAGTCCAGGACAATAAATAACCAAAGAGGTTTAAACGCCAGAGCAGCTCCTTTTCAACCCCGAAGTCCGGCTGCTCAGCAAGGCGGAACTCATCAGTAAAAGTAAATGAGGTTGGGATACAGTGCTCTGAACAGTTATTACGCCCTCGTAATATAGCTAAAGTGGTAATAGGAAATAGAGAGTGTACCGCCCTTATAGACTCAGGAGCCATTGTATCCCTAGCAAAACCCGATGTTGCCGAGGGGTTTAAAATTTCTCAAGATATAGAAAATAATTTAGTTGATATTCAAGGAGGTGGTATACCGTGGAAAGGAGAAGTAGTATTGCCTATCATCTTGCTACCAGAAAAATTAATCGAACATTCATTTATAGTAGTAGATTCACCAATGAGTTTTCAAGCTGACATTTTACTTGGGTTAGATTTCTTGCATAAATATGGAATTAAAGTAGATTGGGGAAATGGATGGATGTATGCTTTTGAAGAAATAATAGCTCTTTTCGAAGAAAAAGCTAAAGTGAATAGAGCAAGTTGGTTAACAACGTCACTTAAGGAAAGAACTGATAACCAAATATTATTGAAATTAAGGTATCTTAAAAAAAGGTTAGACGCCAAATTGGAGGAAGCGCTTATGAAAAATCTTTCGTCAATTGCCATGAAAGAAAATTTTGTAAATCAGGTGATGGCAACCTGAACTCATCAGAAGAACAAGGAATTCATAACGGTTCCACCAAAATGGTTAAGGAAGCGGCCGCGCCCAAAAATAAAAAGGAAAATAATGCTATTAACAGAAAGGAAGATAGAGTAGTTATAAATAACAATCCCATTTGGGACTAGAAGTAGATGCAGTTACAGGGATATATACGTGCTCCTTGAATGATACCCCAAGACCTCGTAATAGTATAAAAACCCATAACTAAAAGAATTGATGTAGGCATATTTGAAATTTCGAGAATAAAGAATCAGCAGCAAGCATTCGTTGAAAGTAATAATTACTAAAATGGTGAATTAAATAGAGACTTTGTTACAATACATTACATTACCAGGGATTCTTTGGTATGGCCAATAACTAAAGGATCGCATGTTCAAGCGCTTGGCCAGCGATTGGAAATGCAAAGACAAACAAGCAAAGAGAAATAACGAATTTTTGAAAACAGAGTCACTACAAAATACAACTGAAAAGTTCATGAAAATTGTGAATACTTTTTAGAAGAAATGAAAATTTTTCCCAGAAATCAAGGTATTTATAAAGCAGCTGTAAGGGACAAATCTAAAGTTAAGGCTTAACACGTAGTTTTAGAACTGTGTGCAGATACCCCCTTAAGAACTCATAGATGCCATAAAATTGTGTTTAAAAAGTCATTAGTAATGTTTGCATAAAATGCTGCTACCGAAGTAAAAACGCACAGAAAATTTTACCAGCAAGGACCATTACTTGGAAAATAAAGAGCAAGAGATGATACAATCAAGCAAAGAATAGCATTTTTATTTATAACTTTTGCAAGAAACCAGAAACGTGTTAGGAAGATGTGAAATGATGAAGTATAGTAGTTTCGCCATCGAGTCAAGAAACAGTGTAAAGAACCACGGCCTCTATAGTGAAAGTTCCTATAATTCAATATCCGACGTGGTATATTGCCAGGGAAGTAGTTGTTTTGAATTTTCATGCATTGAACGCTTATTAGCGAATTACACTTGTATTTTGTAACAGAATTATGAGGAAATATGAGAGAAGAAATTGAGAAAGTCAATTTGGTGATTTTAAGTAACAAGAAAAGTTATGACGAGAGACAAATAGAAAATTTGTGAGAGAGCCTACAAAGTGAGAGGCTGATTGTCATGAGTTATTTAAGCGGAGAGGATAATGAAGAAAATAAGGAGAGGTCCAGCATTTTTGTTTCGAGAAATTCAGTCGCCAAGGCGACGAAAGACAGAAGTCTTTTATTTTCTAAGAAGAATTAGTTGGAAAGCCTCGAGCTGATTTTGGAACAAGTAGGTTCCCGGTTTCCCCGGGATGGTATTGCAAAAGAAGCGATGAACAGAAAAAAAAATGTGAAGATGATTACAGTCAGAGAATTAATGGAAAAAGAATAAATAAAGAAGTTTATAGGAGATAAAAGAAGTTTACAGGTGAAAAAGGGTGTGTTCAGGGAACACGATGTGACGAAGATACATTTCCTCATAAAAGTTAGATGCCACTGAGGCCAGAGTAAGAATATCCAGAGTTACGACTCAACATGTGAATTTTCAAAATAAAAGGTGAAGGAGCCAAGGCTCAAAGAAGTTCTAAAATTATGTGGGATATTTAAGCATGGTCAGGAAGATTTTACAAAAAGCAGCAAGAGGTTAATTAATGGAAGTAAACATAATTTTGCAAAAGTTATTAAGAAAATAAAATAAAACAGTTGTGTAAAATAGCTACAAAAGAAAAATACGTTGCTTGTATGAGAATTTTTACAAGAAGCAAAAAGGTAGTGAGAACCAATGAATGAAAAGAAACCATTTTAGATGAGAAAATCAATTTTAGTTATGAATAAGTAAAGAAAGGAAGCACTATAAAATTAAATCTTGAAAGAAGATGTTTTGAGTATCGAAAAGGAGCAAAGTAAGAACATTTCTAGTCAACAGTAAAAAAAAATGAAAATTAAAAAAAAAATATTAAATGAAGGCAAACTGAGTTCATAAACAAAGGTATGGCAGAGATTCAAATAATAGAATAACAAACTTTAATATGAAACATGGTAAAGGAAAATAGTCCGGGGGGCATAAAACAATAAGAAAACATAATGAGCCGCAAGAACTAAGAAATGTTCTACCTGTTCGATGAAGTCTTTTTGACAGATACGAAACAAAGGGCACGAAGTAAAATAAAATAATTATCGATCGGATTTAACCCCTACCCACTAACTGGTATAGAACCAGTAGAACTGAAAGTTGACCAAGAAGAAAATATGATTTTGGAAACCATTAAAGGCGCTAGTAATGGCGGAATATATACCAAAGAAGAAATACAAAAAGCCCAAGAAACTATGTTATTTGGATTAGAATGGCCTGCTGTAAGTAACATCTTAATAAGAAAACTCGCTGGAAAGCCCGTGCAATCACAGGGATATTCATCTTTAAATTTATTTGACACCAAAGAGTTAGAAGAGATGGCGAATTCAACAATTAAAAGATTATACGGATATTTTATTATTCTTGGACAGTGGACAAGCAGCATATTAGGCTGTTATTTCATCTATAGAGTCATAAAGTTTTTGTTTGAAACTCTTCTAAATGCCATGGCTTTGCATAAATTAGATGGCTGTTCTATGTACCTTTTAGCTTCGTTCTGGAATACCTTAACTCTTTTTGTTTTAAACCGAAAACAAGCCAAAATACTCAAGAGAAATAGTCAAACTAGACAAGCTAACGACGAGCGGAATTTAGACGAAAATCCACAGTGCGTTACCCCGGTAATCTCTACAATTGCAGGATCATCTCATTCACAAGATAATCAACAACAGGAACTAGAAACTTATAAAAATATAAGTGGACCAGAAAGCAGACATTTTTGGACATTTCACACGTTAAGTCAGTAAACTTATTCCATTTAAAAATGCCAATGATGCTCAAGTTTAATATTATTCCAAAAATCACACTAGCAACGGCCCCTATAACTAAACCTTAAGTCATAAAAATAAATTGACTAGGTGCTTCGTTTCTCCCAACTGCATGCACTAATCTATTTTACTATTCGGTAACAGATGGCCATACGGGTACAAAACGGAACTTAAGAAAAGCAACCCCGAGAAACCCGCCTTCGCGTAATCGTGAGTGCGTGACGTCATACCAAGGCAGAAAGACACTATACAGAGTGATTTATACGCACTATATTAGTATTAAGCATCGAACTAATTAGAAAAGCAAACCTATAAATTTTACGGGAATAAATGGATGGACCTTATTTAAAATAAACATTATTGACAGTGCCTGTAACCACTCGAGGACTTAATTAAACGAATAAGGTTTTTACATTATAATAATATAAACACTATAATAAGTAAAATATGATGTCAATAAAAATGAAGTTGGACCAACACGAAATAGGAAAAAGGCTTTAGTTTAAGTCTGATCGTCTTAACACCGCGTCTTCTCGAAACGAAATTTTAACGAAAAAGAAAAAATGGAAGGATTCTTAAGATATATTCGGCATATTTCATTGGAGGAGCAACGGGCACTATTATTAATGGCCATCCGCGATTTGCGGGAGGAATTTTATACGTTGGGGGCCGACATGCCATGTCATCCCCTGTTAATCGCGCCACGGGCTGTAAATCGCCTCTTTACCGATCGCACGCATAATGAACTTCGGCGCGTCGATACCTTTCGCACTATTGACCAAGGGCTAGCCGAAGTTCCCCCGTGCAACTGTGCAATATGCGATGTAGGGGCGCGAATCTTCCCACCCAGGGAGAATTATGTTCATGTGCCAGAAGAAGATAGGGTCATGTATCCGCCCCAACAACAGGTTCCACCGAACTATCCACAACAAGATGACCAAGCGGGCCCATACATGCCTGAACCTCCACAGGCAAACATTCCTCCGCAATACCCAGATCAAGTAGTACCTAACGTTAATGAAGAACCCCCACAGAACCAGCCTGATGACCTGAACCAGCTGGTAGATATTATTGCCGCCATGATAATCGCATGGATACGTCATGGAGTGCTTCCAGAGGAAATTGACATTTTAGATGACTATCTCATGGAGTGAATTTATTTAACAAGTGATATGTGTTGTGTCAGTTTTTTTTGTTGTTCAAGTTTTTTTTTATATGTAACTACTATATACTATTAGGTATAAAAATTAATTAGTAATTAGAACTTAGTTACGATGAATGCAAACCTAACCCTATATCATTTTTAAATTTAAAAAACAAAACGAAACTTAGTAAGTAAACCGTTCTAACTAGCTTTATTCGGTAAAAAAAAAAAATTATAATGTTTTTCTATTTGGGCTAGTTACAGTTTTTGCCAAAACTTAAAAATTATTCATATTTTAAAAATTTAAATCTATAATTGTATCCCTTTAACTTCTTTACCAATAAATCTGTCATCTTGGCACTTAAACAGTCTAGGTCGGTTTATGTTTCACACTTACGAGACGTGTCACATTTAAATATTAATTGATAAGTTTATTTTATGAAAGGAATAAGAAGTGAAATTAAAGATAAGTTCAAGAAGTTTTATCATTAAGATAATAACATCTTTTTCAGGGTATCGAGGAATGTGGTAATAGCAAAAATTGGCGACAATAGGACCTTTGAAGTAATATATTTTTTACTATTCATTTCATTATTATTTTGTTATACAAACAGCCAAAGCAATTTAACTAATTAAAAGAATTTAAATTTATACCGGATGTTGCGCAATTACCACATTCGTCTATTTAACCGGAAGTCGTATATCATAATTTATTACTATCTGTCGATTATATCAATTATTTATTAGAAGCGGTACTTTTATCTTTGTTTACTTTTAGCATTTTTGTTACAAATTTATATTTCCTGCTGTCATTTTATTTTTATATTTATAATTTCCCAAACATATTTTCTAAAGACGTAGGTATGTCGGAAATGTCAAGTCATTTTATGTTTCAAAGTATCCTCAATAAATGTCAAAGATATAAAGTTATGTATCCGCCTATCTTATGCAATTTTCAGCCGGAAACTGTCACCTAATTTTTGATATTTTATTGTTTCCTGCCGGATGTTTATAGACAATAATTAGCCATACATTTTCAGTATCAAAGAAGCCGCATGAAATTATGTGACAGATGGCTACTTAAATTACTTAGTAGTAGTAATTAATTATTGTAATAATTTAGGATTAATGGAAAAATCTTTCTATATAAACGCTAGCAAACTATGAACAAAGGGGATTATTCAGTTAAAAGCATTCAGTAAAAGTCATTCTGTAGAAGGCATTCAGTCAGTCAACAGTCACATATAATCAGTTTTCCATTCATAGTTAAACCTTTTTAAAACAATGTTATTTAAAAATTAAGTGAATTGTGAAATGTGCTTTTCGGTGTAAAATCGTTCATCTAACCGTCGACGATCAGGTTTGCTTAGACTAGACATTTTTACATTATAGCAAAGATTTTGACATTACGATGATAAAGGCTGGGTTGGGTTTGCTTCGAGTATTTTTGGTTAGTGTATGCAAAAATTTGCGTTCTTTCTTAATTTTGATATTTTTATTTTTATGTTTGCAATGTTGTTTGTACAATGTACATTGTACACTGTTAACTCATAAGTTAATAAATTAGGCTCCCTTTATACAACATCAGTGTTTGATTTTCGTATTAGGAAGGAATAAGATAATTAGGCCAACTCTAAGATTCAATATTCAGTAAATCAGTAAATTCTAAAATATAGTAGTGAAAATATTAACATAGGCAATAATGCCCAAAGTCCCGAACCCACTATAATCTTGTCAAACACACTGAAGATAGCCAGAAATGAAATACCTACATTTCCGTAAATAAAAGAGTTTTTACACAATCTGGCAACAGTGTGGGGTTCGACATCTATAAGTAGTTCTGTTTCGCTATCGCTATCCTTATTTAAATTAATTATAATTGATTTAATTTTATCATGCAGAGTAACATAAGAATTTTCTACAGTAATTACATAATGAATTGCATTTTCCAACTACCTGGTGGATTGTCAATAACACATTTTTCTATTAATTGTACAACATTATAACTTTTTAAAGTATTTTCTGACCTAACACTTGATTTTAATTGGTGCCACATATGGAATTAAAAATAAATGAAATTTCAATACAACTGAACACTTTCAGTAAGAAATAAAGACTTAAATTCCATCTTTCACAGTAATAGGGAAATTCTAAATATTTACTTATAATTATCTCATTTTTGAAATCAAATTTTACCTAGAAATCATTATAATCTGGCCCCAAAAATAAATACTAGGGATTAACAGGTATTTTTAACCACATTTAACACCCATTTTATTACAGTCAATAAATCAGAACCATTTATCCTAAAAATACCTTTAACTTAAAGGAAGGAAAATTATACCTATTATTTTTAAAACTTAAAGAGGAACCTTTGCCAATGATTATTTTTTTATTTTTATTATTAATAATTTGTATGATGTTTCTTATATGAGAGTCTTGGACTTGCACTGTCTCTATTTCCTTTAAATCACAACGTTTCAACTTGCAAAAATCTTTAGTCATCTCTCATCGAAGACGACTGGAGCAACTTACCAGTTGAAACGTTGTGATTTAAGCAGATTAAGACATCCAAGTCCAAAATTCTTCTATCAGTTTTCTTGGTATTTTTCGTCTTGTTGCTGCTTGCCTTAATGTCATCTTTTTCAGTTATGTTAATGATAGGAGTTTATTTCAATTAAATTTATGTTGAGAACGAAACTAAGATAACGATAAAAATACTAAAACTAATTATTTTCTTACTTTGAGGATTTACAGCTATATCCCTAGGCTTGTCAATATTTTCCCAGATAAGTAATGATCGCATCGATCCATCAGCATTAGATACCTCAATTCTAGACGTCCCTTCGTCAGTCCAGTAGAGCTTATCTGTTACCCAATCAAATGCAAGACCATAGGGTGTTACTAAAAAATGTAAAATAAGAAATTAACTTGAATAGCAGCAAAATATTTAGATTTTTATGTTCTGCATGGCGGATAATATAAATTAAACCTATAAAATTAAAAAATTTAAAAAAAATAAGTTGGTATTATTTGCCAAACTAGAAGTTTTTCTGAACTCTTTAGTAACATTTGTATATTAAATTGTTAATTAAATAAGCCAGGAAACGATATCGCGTTTCAAGCTGGTATGGAAAGCTCTTAAACGAGAGCGAGCATAACATCGACTGTTGGGAACCTGCTACTGGTTAGGCGATGGTATAGCGTGCGTTTGCTTGTCGAATTAGACATCAAGTGATGTTACTAGTCTTGTTTATGTATGTATAATTAGAAATTAAAATAATTGTAGTGTCAATAAGAAAATTCTAATTTAAACAAATGTCTTTTAAATGTTCTTTTCTAAAATTAATACAGATTAATTACGATTATCCTTGAAATCTTGTAAATAACTTGCCTTACCAAGGTTAGTGTGCACAATTACTTCATGATTGCTTCCATTCCAATAGGCTCTATTTATAGATTTCATGGCTACGTCTGTCCAGTAAATAAAGTTTGTTTTCGCGTCCCAAGCCAGACCAACGGCATTTTTTATACCGTCTATTGGAATAACCATTTCGTATTGCTTCTCCACAGAACCTGAAATTAAATTTGATATGTAGATTTTCTTGGTCGTTGATATATTAAATTTGTTTTCAATACTCTTTCCAAAACAGTTGGAATCAATACATTGTTTACTAATAAATTTTAAATTAAAAAAAAAACTTTAAGAACAATAAGTATTATATAAAATGTATTTACACTGAGAGAAGATTCTTGCTGTCCTTATAAAAATCTTTATACCGCTTATAAAGAAAAATGCTAACATATGGGACAAAAGAAAAACTACCTGAGACAGTAAAATCCATTTGGCTGTAATTTCTTTGCTGTCGTAATAAAGTTACTTTATAAAGAATGATCACTTAGCTCAAGTAAACAAAAATGTTGTATTAGCAAAATAACTGACCATCGGCTATAAAGAGACTTTGCTAGAACAATAAAGATACTTTTCTACGCCATCTGCATCGTTTTTGAAACAAGAATTTTTTTTTCAATATCAGTATACCATTTTGCTATATTGGAAAGATTTTATTATTTATTTCAAGAAAGTTACTTTGCTGGGTCAGAATGTACCTACTTACTTCAGGAACTCTTTTTTAGCTAAGGTAGCAACTAAGCATTGCTATAATTGTAAAGTGGTTTATTATGACAACACCACTTATTTGCTATATGTGGGGTGTGGCCCAAAAAAGAAGCCGTATATTTTGTTGAATTTTTAATATACTCTAGAGAAAATATTATAATTAATAACACATTTATATTAACCAAGTTTTTTTACTTTGGATACGTAAGTTCAAAATTTTTGATTCATTTAAAATTGTGTTATTAAAATTAATATTTTCCGTGCTATATCAAAAATTTAACATAGTATAAAGCTTATTTTTCAGGTAACTCCATCATATTTTATATCATGCAACTCCCCACGTCTGAATAGGTTGTCAAAGATTTGAAACTAAAAAAAAATATTTTTCTCTTTATTATTTAATACAATAGAAAACAACACTTCATAACATAAAAACAGTTTTAGTTTTAGCTGCTTAAAAAAAAATTTTTTACAGCTTTTTTCTTTGAGTGGTTAAAACATATCTTATTAAAAAATATCTTTTCACTTTAAATTTAAACAAATATCCAAAAGGGAATGCCGACAAAACTTTTTTCTGCATCTAGCCCGAATATTAGGTAAAATAATAATTACATTGTATTTTATTTAGAAAAAGAAAGTATTTTACTTTTGAAATATTTCTTAAAATCTTCCTTTTAAAAATCATACCGTGTTCAAAACTTTGATAAGTTGTCTTTTAGTTTAAGGACTTTTAGTATGAATAGCATTTGCTAAAGAATTACTAATTTTCTTTTCTCTAAAACTTGTCTCACACAAAAATTATTATTAAATAAACAACAGTTAAACTAAACACATAACATAAAAAATTAACATAAAACTAAAATAACTTTGGTCTTTTAACACTGACATTAAAAATCTACAGTGTCATTGATGTCACAATCCAATAAAGCATTGCACACTGGAAACATTTTTGAGCCAAGACAATTTTTATTGGAAAAAATAAGACAAATGTCGAGTCATAATGGTCACCAACAATAGCCACCGATGCGACGAGGAACGAGCATCTAAATATCAGAAAAAATGAATACCTGCTGAAGACATGTGGAGACAGGAATGGGACGACTGATGCGCAATATAAAAATTAACCCAATCACACTAAATTTGTCACCACGAAATAATCCGATTCGAACCGAACAGTTACGAATTTCCCAATTCCAACAAAAAAATTTGCTACCCCTTTAAAAACTCTTTACAGCGCTAAAAAAAAATTTTTTATAAAGATTTTTTTCAAAAGCAGCAAACTGCATTACTTCCTCAGCAAAGCAAATAGCAGTCCTAGAAAATAATTTTTTATAAATACTTACTTAGCTGTTATCATAATGTAAGTTTTCTATAATAGCAAAGGTTTTTGTAACAGGTATAAAGAGTTTTCAGGTAAATTGTTTCTTTTGCAATAATAAATTCATTTTGCTATCGTAGGTTGAAAATTTAATATTACAGCCAAAATAATCTTAGCAAAGAATTTCTTGCTGAAGCTTTTCTCAGTGTAGAACTGCCAACGATTATTTTTTTATTTATTTGTAATTTTGTTAATAGCTCAATTCTCAAGAAAAATATGGTTAAACTCTACAATATTAATACCTTCCAAATGCTTAATCCGAATGTCCTTTTTCTTGGCAAACAAAATAAACTTCTCTGGCTTGTGACACGACTTCTTATCGGCTTTAAGTTTTTGTCCCATTCGGCACACGCAACTAAATGATTTCCTGTTTGGTAAGCATAGATGTGAGCAGCCACCATTAGCAAAACCACAACGATTTTTGTAGTTCGGTTGTCTTTGAGGATGATATGAATGAATATCCATGGGAAAGTGAAGATGAGAATGCAGCGTCTTGTATCCAGCTCCAGTCAACTTATTAGCGGTTGCGATTGATTTCGTGTGCCAATCTGTCCAGAAAAGAGCATCTTCAAAAATAGTAAGCGCAAATGGATGTGGGAGACCCTTTGTTATAACTTTTCTCCGCTTCGATCCGTCTAATAAAGCTGTTTCGATGACATTATGCTTAGCATCTGCCCAGTATAATTGGTTAGCAATATAATCTATGGTTAGACCATTAGGCCAAAATACTGATTCCGTTATAATGCTGTTTCGGTTTGAACCATCCATTTCTGCTCTTTCAATTTTTGGGTTAGGACCCCAATCAGTCCAAAAAACTAGGGCCTCGCCAGGATGGACAACTATTGCCCTGGGTTTATCTAGCTCATTTGCGGCGATTATAGCTCTATGACTACCTTCCAAGTTGGCTACTTCTACACGCTTTGTTCCAGAATCGGTCCAGAAAAGAAGGTTATGAACCCAATCTACTGCAATTCCACCAGGTGAATCTAATCCAGAGTTTACGATTGCTAAAACAGATAGTTCGTTTTTTATATGCATATAAAAACGATTATTTTTGTAGACTATTTCATTAAAAAATAAAATTGTTTCACTTACTTGTTATTTCCGTCCCATTGATAACAGATCTTTTAATTTTATCCATAGAAACATCTGACCAAAAAATGTATTGTTTTCCATAGTGGTAATCCAACGATATAACATTGTGAAGTCCTTTTAGAATAAGCGAATATTTCGAATTGCTTAAAGACATCTAAAATAACATATATGAAAATGAATTTATTATGTTCTTTTACTATAAGTATTCAACATTAATTCACATATATAATTTTTAAATGTAAAAGAAACTAATTTGTAATATTTGTATTTATAGACAGATTGTAAGCATGTATAATATTACCTGTCGAATATCAATTCGATTAGCAAATAGTAAAGTTGGAGGTGCCCCAACAGCTTTACAAGTTCTTAAATCAGGTCTCAATATGTATCCAGTCATACATCCGCATTTAAAACTTCCAATAGTGTTGTTACATTTTTGAGAACAAACTGGATCCGTAGCATACATACACTCATCAATATCATTGCATCTAAAATGTAAGTTAACATTTTTGATTCAAAAATGAAATTCAATACCTAGATGAAATATCGAAATAAGCTAAAGTCAATTTTTTTATATTACATGAATAAAACATATGTATAAAATTATGTACTTATAAGTCTAAGCGTCTCAAAAGTTTGTCTACTTATAAACTTTTATTATGAATCTGTATAATTTTTAATATAAAGCTGTAATGTATGTAAGCTACATATTTCTGAAAAAGCAAGAACTATAATTGATCCAACCTTTCCTGAACATTGTATAAAAATACAGATTAATCATTAAATGAAAGATAATAAATTATTATACGAGTTATTTATAAGTAGATAACATTCGTGCGTTCACCCTCCACCGGTAGAAATTTTATCTCTTGATCACTACTCGTATTATTATTAATTAAAATTATATTTTTACTTACGTAATACCATCTTTGTCAAGTTTATATCCAGTATAACAGTCACAACCTTTTCTACCATCTGGGTAAGTAACACAAAGTTGTTCGCATTTTGTGTTAGGTTCGCAATCTCTTTTCATAGGGCAATCCAGCTCGTCATCACCTTTTGGACAATCCCGTTGTCCATCACATCTATGCTTTTTTCCTATACAAAAGAGTGTGGTCGTATCGTTTGGTCCAGGTCCAGTGCATGGAAACTTGGCTTCATCGCAAACAATGTCACATTTTGCTTCGTCTTCTCCGTGAGGACAGTCATCTAGACCATCACATACCCATGTTTTCTGTAAAAAATTTGATTTAACTTTCAACCCGAATAAACCACAAAAAAATAGCGTAAAGTAATGAATTTAAGTAGACTCTAATTAAAGATCATGCGTTAAATCAATAACACCATATAAGCCTAAAATATATGTTGTTTATAAAATAATTACTCTGTAGTCGATTTTCGAAAACATTTGTAATAACAGTACAACATTTATTAATCTGATACATACAAAAAAAATTTCAGAAATTCCCCTTAAGCTGGGCTGTTTTAATAATTATTTATATTATATACTTGTTGTTTTCGGTTAAAAAAACCGATGCGAGTTAGCGCTGCCTAACGGGACTCCTGTAATTATGACGAATGTCTTTACAGGTGATTTTCTCTTAACATTATTTACTTATTTCTATAAGTTTGTTAGAGGTGCTGGTATGCTCAAGAGTGTCTGGCAATGACACAGATGGCGCTCCGTGCCACATCTTGCTGGTGTGTCCCACCAAGTGCTGCCTAAGTAGCTTTGAGTTCCCTTTTCTTTTCGTCGGATCCTAGCTCTACTGATGAGTCATGATATGACGAAACGCGTCTAGAGATGGATCTGGCGAAACGAAAGGGAAAATCTTCTTCTTATTTATATTATTTTAAACTAGGAGCAATTATTTATTAAACAATGTTTTGGAAAAGTTTTTAACAAGTCTTACCAAAATACATTGTCCTCCAGGACAAGTGTATTCATCAAGATTGCAAGTTTTGTTTACTGCATAGTCGCATTTTTGTTCATCCTCTTCTTGCGGACAGTCTTTTTGATTATCACAGACCCATCTTCTAGGAATACATTCACCATTTTTGCATCTTAAAGAAAAATAGAAAACGTATGAATAAACAAATTGTCTGTTTAAAGGTTGGAGACAATGACGTTTCTTGAACGGCAGTAGAGTTTTGGACTTGCATTGTCTTTATTTGTTTAGAATCACTACGTTTCAACTGGTAAGCATCTCCAGTCGTCTTCAGGTGAATACTGAATAAGTACGGTAACTACAGCTCTATTTATACTAGGCAGGTGCTGTGACGCATGATTAGTGGGTGGAGTCATGCGTGTTGCTAGGTGATGACGCATAACTGGATGAGTCATGCTTGATGAGTCATGCTCGATGACGTCATGCTCGATGACGTCATGCGTCTAACTCTTGGGTGGTCTTATTCTAAGATTACATTTACTTAACAAGGGTTTCCAGACGTTTCTCATATCTAATGAAGGCTTACTAAAGCAACCTGGATTTTGGTGTATGGTCGCAGCTTCCTTAAACTTCCTCTTCCTCCAGTGCGGTTCTTTTTGCAGAATTTCCGCTTTTGTCCACATGATATGATGGCCGTGCGTCCAGGCGTGGTCAGCTGCACCTGATTTTTCGGTCTCTCCTTTTTGGGTGTTATTTCTATGTTCTTTAATCCTTACTTCTAGTGGTCTTAGTGTCTCACCAATGTAAGATTGGCCGCATTCGCAGGGAATCTGGTAGACACAATTTTTCTTGTCTTTCTGGCTTGCTGGTTTCGTCTTCGTTAGGTGGCTTCTTAAAGTGTCTCTAGAGCTGAATACTGTGTTGATGTTGTATCGTTGTCCTAGTCTTCTTATTTTCTCGGATACTCCTTTGACATACGGAATATTGAGTATTGGTTGTATCTCTTTCTCTGCTTTACGTGTGTTTGGCCGATTCTTGCGATTTTCCAATATTGTGTCAATCAATTTCATGGGGTAGCCATTCTTGTTGAGGTCGGTCTTGATGTGGTTAGTTTCTCTTTTGAGAGCTTCGTTTGAGTTGCAGAGAGTAATTGCTCTATCCACCAGGTTTCTTACTATGCCATGTTTTGTGTTGTTTGAGTGGTTTGATGTATAATTGAGATATTGCCCTGTATGTGTAGGTTTTCTGTACACTGAGGTTAGGAAGGTGTTGCCATTTTTCTCTACGTTGACGTCTAGAAAAGGTAATTGGTTGTTCTCTTCTTTCTCCATGGTGAATTTAATTGTCGGTGCAAAGTTATTAATGTGATGTAAGAATTCTCTGAGTTCGTCCTCGTTTCCGTTCCAAATAATGAAGGTGTCATCCACATATCTTAGCCATATTTTTGGTTTCTTCTTTGCTTGTTTTATTGCTTCGGATTCAAACCATTCCATATAAATGTTGGCGATTATGGGCGAGAGAGATGAGCCCATTGGTAGTCCGTCTTCGACGACTGGAGATGCTTACCAGTTGAAACGTAGTGATTCTAAACAAATAAAGACAATGCAAGTCCAAAACTCTACTGCCGTTCAATAAACAAATTATTGAACCTTAAATTTAATTTTTATTATCATCGTCAAAATGTTGAACCCCTATACATTTCCCTACATATTATTTCCAAATCAAATCCAAAATAACTGCTAATCTTAGATCTCACACACATATACAAAGTGTTAATTGAACATTCTAATATATAAGTAGTTTCCAGGGGCATAATAATGACAAGGAAAAATAATTTAAAATATTAATGTCTGGCGTTTGACAAGTTTTAACTTTTAAAACAAATTAGTCACTATAGAATTTAAATTCATGAAAACTAGAAAACAAAACGTTAAATATTGAAACTAATATCACCATCGACAATGATAGAAGAGTTTTGGCTTTGCATTGTCTTTAAATCACAACGTTTCAAATGGTAAGTACCTCGAGTCGTCTTCAGCTGATTACTAAATAAGTATAGTAACTACAGATATATTTATACTGGCTAGATGCACTAAAGCATAACTGAGATTGGTGCAATCAGTTTGTGCGCGATATTCTAAGTTTACATCTAATTTACCAAGGTTTTCAGATATTTTTCATATCTAATGAGGGCTTACTAAAAAAATCTGGGTTCCGGTGTATGGCAGCAGCTTCCTTGAACTTCCTGTTTCTTCAGTGCGGTTCTTAATGCTAGATTTGAGCTTCTGTCCACTTGAAGGAAGAGGGAGTTCAAAAAAAGCTGCTACCATACACCATAAGGAATATCTGTAAACCTTTGTTACGTGTATGTAAACTTAGAATACCACGCTTGAACTAATAGCATGACTGTACCCATCTCAGTTGTGCCTTAGTACATCCAGTAAGTATAAATAGATCTGTAGTTACTATACTTATTTAGTATTCACCTAAAGATGATTGGAGATACTTACCAGTTGAAATATTGTGGTTGAAAGCAAATAAAGACAGTGCAAGTTCAAAACTCTTCTATCATTTAAGAAACATCGTTGTCTCCAACCTTCAAACAGACACTAATATGACCCTGTTGTAGAATATAAAAACTCGAGATGAAGATGTTTTTTGCTTCTTTATTACTTAAGAAATAAAACCTTAAAAGTTTTAGAATTAAAAGTAGAACTTTTGGTTTTTATGTCTCCAAAAGGATGAGAAATATTTTTAATTTTCTTTCATTAAGTCCCAAACTATACAAATTGATCTTAACTATTGACCTTAACTAAGTCATCTTCGTAGATCCTCATGTACAGGCAAACGAACTTGTAGCTCACTTGGTATTTTTTTTCTGCTTTAATTACTTTTACCTGTTTAAAAAAAACGTGAAATATTTTCGTAATTGTTAAGACTCCCTTATCCTTTAATTGTATAATAATTATTGTCGTCAATATGGTGATAGAGTTTGTATATTAAAATTAATTTTAACCTACCAAAATTATATTTATTCAAAATACTTATATTGAAATATATTTCTGGGAATTTAACAATACCAAATACTGAAATTTTCTCACATTCTACATTGTATCGAGCGTTGCTAAGGAAAATATTTTATAACACCTTTATTAATTTAAAAAAAAATTTAATACCAACTGCCTAGTATAGAAAGGTAACGGTTACAAATATACAAAGATTCAGCAGTTGCTTCCTTGTAGAACATTTTTAATATATATTTAAATAAATTTCCTGCATAAAGAAGTTTCGTAACTTCTCTCCTGCCTTGAAATTATAAACAATTGGGCGTTAATAAGAAATATATTCGGTCCATAGTGTTAAGACAATTTTAAAATAACTTTTTTTGATAGTGCCGTATCCGCTATCGTATAATTAGCAATTGTGTTGGCAACCCTCAGTTTATTGATAACTCTTCTATCTTAAATACTTCCATTTTTTCAATACAGCTTCAGTTCGGGTCATACTCTGCGCCGATAAAAATTCATCTATATATTGTATTATTTTCTGATTCCCCATCAAATTCTACTCTTATTTTGTAAATGTCATATGTCTAAATTTATTAGTTTTTGAGATACTGACGTTTAAAATATGGCATTTTCAGACTTTGACAGGCTATAACATTGAAACGGTTCATCTGAGAGGAAAATGGTTTTTTACCTCCCTATCTTAATGTTACAACTTCCGATTTAACATGTTAAACCATTTAAACCGGTTTTTTGGTTTACCATGGTAAATCCGAAATTGATTTCTTTGGATAGAGAATAAAAAACTATGATAAGGAGGTGAACACAATTTTTCTCTAAGATGAACCTATCCAATGTTACAGCCTGTCAAAGTCTGAAAATGCCATATTTTAAACGTCAATATCTCAAAAACTGTTGAATTTAGACATATGACATTTACAAAATAAGCGTATAATTTTGTGGGGAATCAGAAAATAATACAATACTATACATATAGGGTGTTCAATTAAAAAAACCCAAGTTATATCCGCCACGTTTTTTGGGCCATCCCATATACTCCAGCATAAGTTTAAAATGTGCACCTCAATGGTCTCTACATCTTTTGTATTTTGAATTTTTATCTAATTTTTAACATATAGGCGAAAAGGAACTTTACTCTATTGTCGACTCACCCTGTACATATAAACATTTTTGATGAAAAGTAAATAAAAAATCACACAAAAATGGGATCATATATCTGGGGCTAAGTTTATCGTACATAAATTTACGAAATATTTTATTATTGTAGAAAATAAATTACTTACTTAAATTCTCCTAAAACACATTCTCCAATATTTCTGGGACAATCATCCTCATCACTCCAATCATCACAGTCGTCATCATTGTCGCACTTGAACTCACTTTTTATACATTTGTGGTTGTTGCATTGAAATTCTTTTTCATTGCAATGGGGTGGAATAATATCTAGATAATAAAAAATACAAGGTGATTCATGGTTAAGGGTGGGTTTTAAAGTTTTTATAGCTTCTGACAACAAAAGAAATTCAGATCAGTTTTCATTTTTTAATTAACCCTAGAAAGAAACCTAAAAGAAAGCGGAAGCGCGTCGGGAATAACGGCATCAGTTTCTATTGACTGACTTATTCTCTAAGATGATATGGTATAAGTATACGTTTTTGTGTGTTTTAGGAAACGTTACTAATTATTTTCTGAGTAAGTAGTTTAACATTTTAAAAACCAAAATCGTAGAATTTTTTGTCAAAATTGAAATCTAGTTAAAGGGACCTTTGTCAAATTTATCATTTATTTATTACGTTACTTTTAACAATTTTTAAATAATGACATCCCGTAAGTTATTATAATTTATGTTGCTTTTGATATTAACATTATTTTATATAATAATAACCTTTTTATGGCATATTTCGAAAACAAATTATTTAATTTAAAAAATCCATTAATTAAAAATATACATTTCTGGCGTAGATATGTGAATGATATATTTTGCGTATGGACTGGTACGGATCGACAATTACATCAATTTCTTAATCTACTCAATAGCCTAAATATTAAAATTCAATTCACAATAGAAAAAGAAACTGACCACACAATTAACTTCCTAGACCTTAAAATAAAAAATACAAATAACCAATTAACCTATCAAATTTACAGAAAACCTACTACCACAGACATAGTTATACCCGCGGACTCAAAACACCCCCAACAAACAAAACTAGCTGCGTTTAATAGCATGATATATAGATTAGTTAATATTCCCCTATCAGACTACGAATATAAAAAAGAATTAGACATTATAAAAACAATAGCTATAAACAACGGATATTCAACAGAAATGATAGACAAAATATTAAAGAAAAAACTAAGACAAAAAACACAAAAACTTATCTACCGGGGCCACCCCATTCTCAAAGACCGAATATACAGCTCAATCACATACACTGGAAACACTAGCCAAAAAATCTGTAAAAAACTTAAAAACCATAATATCATTCCTATACAAGTTAACAAAAACAACTTAAACAAACACATATCTAATCCAAAAATAGAAACTAAAGACAAACTTTCACAATGTGGAGTTTACCAAATACAATGTGACAACTGCAATGCTATCTATATCGGACAAACAGGACGAAATTTTAACACCAGACTTAAAGAACATAAAACATCTATTCTAAAAAATCAAAACAAAACAGGAATATCAGAGCATTGCATAAATCAAAATCATACTATTTCTAATAAAATAAAACCTTTATACATACACAATAAAAGCAAAAAATTAAATCTATTAGAAACATTAGCAATCAAAAAAGCTATAAAAAACAAATGTACTGTTGTCAATAATCATATTGAAATTCCTTCAGGTGTCCATCCCATTCTTAATAGCACACTAATTTAAGATATTAATATTCATTGGTACCTTAAAATTTGTAAAAACCCACCGGTGACCATCAAATTTTGTAACCCTTATTTTAATTTTATTACATGTTTAGATTTACCATAATTTAAGATATAAATACCATTGTTAAAGCACGTAGAATTTAGTATCTTCTTGTACTCCTTCGATAATGACCTGAGAAGGTCGAAACACGTGTCAGGAAACTGATTAAATTGTTGAAACATAACAAGTAGTTATTTTTTATTTTCCACACAATGGAAATTCCGTTTCACCAAGAATGTAGCCCAACTCAAATAAGTTAAATAATAAACTTACCACAATCTCTTTCATCTGATCCATCGATGCAATCTATGTGGTGATCGCACTTCCAGTTAGTCGTGATACATGTTCCATCACTACACTCAAATTCATCCAATCCGCATCTGAAATTAATGAAAGGCATTCAAATATAATGCATTATTTTTTTTTCCCACCCGCGTTTGCTCAAGCTGTATAATTTTTTTTACAATTTCATGAAATTCTATTGTCTACAAACATTACTGAAATACACTTTTTCCTCTTGTTTTCAGGGTTTAGAATGTAATTTTAATAGACTAGTAATAAAAGTGGATTACTCAATATACAGGGTGATTCCTAAGTTGATAGGGGAGAGTTGGATAAAACCGGGTAGGTTGATAAAACCGGGTACCGCCTAATTCGTCTAAATTTGTGGTGCCATCTATCGAACGGTGGGTAAATTAGTGTCGTTAAACCGCCTAGAGTGGCGTGTGTTCATTTCTATATCATTTGAGTACAACGTGGTGGAGCAGGAAGACCTTTAGTGTATTTCGGTGTACCAAACTCGATTTTTAAGGTAGGTTTATAGTCCTTTTTTTCCTCTACTGAATAACTAATGACCGCTTTAAAATTTATTGTATGTAACCTAATACATTACCTATAATTTGATCAAAAATTTTGAATATTATCTCATAACCTAAAATTTTTACATACTATTTAATGTCTTGTTTACGAGTTCGACAAAACCGGGTAGTGCTGGTTGTTACAAAACCGGGTACCCGATTTTATCATACCTGTTGTTACTTCTACTTACTGCAGCGTTTTTTAATGTTTTTAGTGAACTTTAACATGTCGCGTTATAAAAGAAAAACTACTCGTCAGTCATGGGATTCAGAAAGCATGAAAAATGCAATAATTGAAGTCCTAGAGCATAGGATGGGATATAAAAAGGCCTCTCAAAGTTTTAATGTTCCCCAATCAACATTAGAAGATCGTGTCAAAAAAGCAAGAAATGGTAACTCTGTTGAAGAAGCTAGTAAGAAAGGTACAAATTACCTTGAATTTAATTCAGTTTTTTTATTTTAAATAAAGCGTTTTTTATATTAAAACACAATTGGGTTTGTGTTAAGTGTAATGTTTGGGGTTTTTTAGGTCTGGGTCGATACAAGACTGTGTTTAGCGTTGCCCAAGAAGATGAGCTAGTTTCGCATATTTTACAAATGGAAAGTAGACTATTCGGATTTACTTTATCAGAACTAAGAATTCTTGCTTACGAACTAGCCGTACAGAATAACATCACCCACAATTTTAATAAAGAAAAGAAAATGGCTGGGAAGTGTTGGCTTTATTCGTTTTTGTCGCGACATCCAAAACTTCGATTGAGAACTCCAGAAGTTACTTCAATTGGACGAGCTATAGGATTTAACCGAGCAGCAGTAGAAAAGTTTTTTACTCTATTAACACAAGTTTATGACCAACACAAGTTTCCTCCTGAGCGCATATGGAATGTTGATGAAACGGGAATTACCACTGTCCCCAACAAGCAGTCTAAAGTTATTTCTATGAGAGGATGATGATGTAGATGAAGTTTTTATTTGCGACTTTTGTTCATAGATTTTTGATTTTTTGTTCATATAAATAAATATTTTATTTTCTCCCTATTGACCTTTTTACATGGTATTTAAGTTACTACCCGGTTTTATCATACCGGTTGGACAAAATCGGGTATTTTGCAGTATTTTCATAATAATAATAATAAAAAAAAATATAGGAATATTTATAAAAATTGACATTGGTATATCAAACTTAACTCATCTAGGAATATTTCAATCTACAACCAAAGGTTTGATACTCTAAAATACCACGAGAAACAGTCAGTTTTTGAAGTGATACCCGATTTTGTCCAACTCTCCCCTACTAAATAACTAAATACACAACATTTTTAAATACCTTTTTACAAAAAATTAAAAAATAAGGTACTTATATTCATTTATTACATTATGGATCAAATACGGTTCAGCCTAACTTGCCCGTTGAAGAACATTATGAAAACTTTGGGTGTAGGATGAGCCCGCAAGGAAAAGCGTTCTGCGTATAATCTCGAAGCAGCAGCCGCACTTTGACGACACTTACCGTAAATTAGCACCATATCTACTAATTCATTGTTTTCAAATTTTATCATTTTTACGTGACACCAATTTAAAATTAACTAGCTTCAGAAAAGCACACCGCAGCGAATGCCAAATAACACACCACCGACCCGTAAATTGAATGACTAATAAGAGATAAGACAAACAACATAAAGTATAGCAGGCTACGTTTTGATGACCAGGCCCGCACTTAGATTTTTTACTTCTGTATATCGCCTATTTATACGTTTTTTGAAAAAAGGTATTTGAAAATGTTGATTATTTTAATGCCTTCTATACACAGCTATAAAAAAAAGTATCAACTTAGGAGTCACTCTGTAGTGGCTGCTACTATACAGGTATTTATTGTCAGAGACTGCTCAATTTGGACTCTTTTTTTTTACGGTTCGCCGACTACGGAGACCATCTTGATCCGGTCATCGACCACAAATGTGGTCTACCTACTGGGGAGTTTGAAACGGCACCTTCATCTTATGAGATATCCGATCTCATCCGGCCTGTCCGGCGTGAATAGGATGGCTAGGTGTCGATTCATTTTACACTCTTTCCTGAGGCAAGAGGACGCCGTGTTCCCAAGCGGTCACCCGCCTAAGTACTAACCGCGCTCGACACAGCTTAACTTCGGTGATCTGCGAGAACCGGTGCGTAATATGTGGACAGGCCCTTGCCTTAAATTTGGACTCTAGTCAAAATTATATACTTTTTAGGTTAATAGCCTTCTACTTATATAAAATTAAAATTTTTGCTAATAAATAATTACTTTATTATTTAGTACTTTTCACGATTGATTTCTACTCTACTATTACAAAACTAAAGCTTGTAAATTCTATTATTTTAAGTAGTTTAGACTATGGTGATGATATCTATCATAAAAATATTAATTATAAAGACAAACAAAAGTTACAAATATTACAGAATATTTGCATAAGATTTTTCACAAGCCTTAATAAATATGATCATGTTAGTTCAACCTATCAACACCATAATATTATAAAACTTGAATTGAGACGCGAAATTCACCTTAATTGTTTTATACATAAAACAATTCCTACAAAAAAAAATCCGATTATCTATATGAAAAAAATCAATTTAGAATTAACCGAAAGATGAATATTAGAAATAGAAATAATTTGGAGATACCAAAACATCATACAGAAATATATAATAATACACAATCTAATATAAAAAATGTAACTATTGGGCTTTTAAAAACTATGTTCAAAAGCATTTTCTTAGGGTCGGACTGGAAGACTAATTAATTGCTAATCAAAATCCTACTTATTTGTGTTAACTAAATTGCTGGACAATTGCTTTCGAGCAAGAAAAATTTTGCCTAAATTTAACAGTTAATATTTTCTGAACCAGATATGATATTGACCTACGCTTTTAAATGGTTGATAGATTCATCCCTTGGGAAAAAATTGTCAATATTGGATTTTCTTTAACTGTCAGAAAATTTTATATACAGGGTGTTAAAGAAGACGATGATTTTTCCTCCAATTTTAATGGCTTGTAACTTTTACAATAATATTTTTAAATTTTATCACTCTACGTCAATTGAATCACTGGTTCATAGCAAAGAAAGCGATTTGTCAAAATTTTGATATCTGCGATATTTTAAAAAATACCGATTTTTTTGGAAAACTTTGCTTTATTTCAACTTATTGGTAGCTAGATCTCACTGTGCGTTGTATCGAGCAAATTTTGCTAGTGATTATTATACCTTATGAAAAGCTTAATTATGTTCAGTAACAATAGTTGTACCAAAATATTATAATGTACAGTGGCGTACCTACTTATAAACACCTATATGTCTATGGTTTATGAGTATCTCACAATTTTTCACGATTTTAAATTTACACGCTATTAAAACTGGAGCAAAAATCATCGTCTTCTTTACCACCCTGTATTTCTGACAGTTAAAGAAAATCAAACAATGACAATTCTTTTCCAAGGGATGAATCTATCAATCATTCAAAACCGTAGGTCGATATCGTATCTGGTTCAGAAAATATTAACTGTTAAATTTAGGCGAAATTTTTCTTGCTCGAAAGCAATTGTCCAGCAGTTTAGTATGTTACTATCACCAATGATTGTAATTCTAATATAATTTTTAAAAGTTCATTTTATTGGATATAATTTATTGTTATGTGTTTTTTGGGCGCAAATAAATATCTTCATATAAATAACTAATTATTAGAATCTTGCTAGTACTATTTTAAAAATATTGTCCTAATTAAAAAAACCGATCAATTTTTGTTGATTCCATTTAATGGGTTTCTTACTGTTAAAAAGGAGTATAAAATTGTAGGAGATAATCGGTGTTGTCGGAAATAAATGTTCACATTTATCCAGAAGAGCAGGTTTTTCTTGTTTTTAATCAAATGTTGCTATTACAACTTGAAATAATTTGATGCTTTAGGTTTGTCATACTTTAACCCTAACTTTGCACAAACTGGTAGTTTTTGTTGCCCATTAGTCTCTAATTGGGTTTATATTTTGTAATTTATCTTACCCTATTCTGGTACAATTTGCTTCGTCAGAAAAATCTCTGCAATCATTATCGTTGTCACAGATCCAAGTTTTTGGAATACAGAGGCCGTTTTCGCATTGGAACTGATCAGTCGTACAGTTTTGAAGAAATCCTGAAAAAGAATTTACATTTTAATTAACTGAATGGGTATTTTAAAAATTCCCTAAACTTAATTTAGAAATTTAATGTAATGTAACGATATTATTTTGTTTTGAATTAGGTATAAAGGTATATTCTAGAGGAGGGCAGCCATTTTTTTTTTGGTCTGTCATTCATTGCTTAAATCAATTTAAAAATCTAAATAAATTTACTTTCAAATCCGCTTTCAAAAATGGTTATTACGAAAATTATATACTTCAACTTATACATGGTGGATTTTCAACTTGATTAAATTCAGTATTAGAAAGCCTCCTTTTTGGCATATTTTTTCGCATCTTTATAAAATGTACCCCTCTTTTGAGGGTAGGAACCATCCCTAACTTTTTTCCCAAATGTAAAGGTATGTATTGTTGGAAAGGGTATAAAAAAGAGAATACGACCCACTATTTACTTTTGCATTTCGGTAATGTAGACGCAATTTTATTTATTGTAAAAATTGTTTTAAATGTTGCTCATTTTTTTCTTGAGAAACCTCTAAATAAAGAGAAATCTAAAGTAATAGTTATTTATGTACCAAAGCAGTAAAGTGATTCTTTATCGGACGAGTCTGCAATTATGAGATGAGCGAGCGAACCGAGCGAGGTGAATAACAGGCGAGTCGATAAAGTCACTTTACTGACGTGGTACATACAAAATTTTATCGCCAATCGTTCATCACCGTTTTATGTAAGGCAGACCGCGCTAAGAAAGTTGCTAAGATGTTTTTTGCCCATGTTAAATTAATAGAAAAGACAAGCTGTAGACCTATTTTAGAATCGGCGTAAAATATTTAATAGTTCTTGCCTTATATTTGGTCAAAATGTAAAGTAGAAGTTTTATACTACCTATTCTATCCCATATTCAAGCTCGAAAGGTTAAAATAGCTTTATAATTCGACAAAAAAAAAAAATTTGGCCTAAATTTGACACATCAGAAAATTTTTGCCGACCACGTGCTTATTCCAAAGCACCCCTCAAAAAATTTGACCTACTATGAGAAATGATAAGGTAATACTTTATCTGCCGCATATGCGGCAGATAAAGTATTTTATTTTACAATAAAATAAAGTGTTCGTTTACTGCCGGAAATCACTCTGATAATGTACGGCTTTACTGTCGGTTGGCGATAAAATTCATTATTGACATTATGTACCACATTATTTGGCGAATTTTGTGTCGCTGCCTTAGTTCCTGTAAATTCTCTGGTTTTCTGTTGCACTTGATCTGTCGCCGAAGCCAATCATCATTAAAATTTCGATTTTGTGAGATTCGGTTAATTAAATAACTCATTTTAGTATCGCGTTTCATAATTCTATACATAACCCCAAATCATATCAATAAAATGGCTATAATGGCCGTTTTTTTTGGGGGCTTTTTTTTCTTCTAGATTACCAAAATGCAAAAGTAAATAGTGGGTCGTATTCCCTTTTTTATGCCCTTTCCAACAATTACAATACATACAAAGTTAGGGGCGGTTTCTTCCCAAAAAAGAGGAGTGATCTTTATGAAGACAGTAAAAAAAGTATGTGAATCTAAAAATAAGTTCTGCGGTAGTTATTACTAAATTTATATCAGTCAAATATTCCACCCAATATGTAGATACGTTAAATGTCAAGTTGTCTGTTACATTTTGGGCGTAATTTTAATATTTGTTCTGAATAATTTTTGAAATGGTTGAAGTGCAAGAAAAAAAACAGGAACATAAAGAATTGCCTAAATTACAAAAGTATTCAACAAAAATCAATTATAGAAGGAAAGAAATAAGAACTCAACGTCTTCCTTCACTGTAATATTAATGAATAATTTGTTTTAAAATAGAAATTCTCTACAAGTTTTGAATATAGAGACATTTATCTTCAGGAGAATAAATGAAATTAAGAAGAAAAGGCTAGATATCATCTTAACGGAGCCTTAAGATAATAATATTAGATGAAATAAATATTCAATAAGTAGAGCAGTAAGAAAATCATCACCAAAATACACGTTACGCTGTGAAAAAGGAAATATATGTAATGTTTGTAGCTTTGGGTGCTCTAAAAAATGTAAGTATAGAATAAAAGGTTTAAAAACCAGGAGTGAGAGAGACACCTTTTATTCTACACTTAAATTCTTATAGCACCCAAAGGTACAAACCTTACATATATTTCGGATTTTGGTAAAGATTTTCTCACTATTTTACTTATTACACCTTTATTTCATGTAACGTAATCTTCAGGCTCCGTTCTGCCCTTTTCTTCTTAATTTCATTTGTTCTCCTGAAGATGAGTGATTCTGCATTCTAAACGTGTAGAGAATTTGTATTTTAAAACAAGTTTTTCATTAATATAACAGTCCTTTGAGTCCTTATTTATTTTCTTCTAAATACCCACTAGGACTATTTATTCAAGGGATTTTTTGAATTTCACATCTTGGCTTCAGGAAAAAACTCTAATAAAAAAATCAAAGTAAAGTTTCTATTTTTTGACCATTTATACAGTAAAAGAAAACTCTAGACTTACCACAGCGTGTCTCATCAGAATAATCACCGCAATCGTCATCGCCATCACATAACCATTCCTTGGAAACACAGCGCTTAGTTTTTGGACAAAGGATAAAGTTCTTTGTGTCATCGCATTTAATAACTGTATGTTCATGATCGTCTGTGTGGCCATCACATTGAAGTTCATCTTCGCTGTCTTCACAGTGAGGATGTCCATCACATCTTTAAAATGTTCGGTGTTTACTTGTGTTATAATTATTCGGTATAGTTATTTCATTATTTTTAAAATAAATGATCTTAAATTTAACAAAAAAAACAAAACATTTAAATGCTTTTAAGAGAGTATTGTAAACTTCTCTGCTCGAACATGGTATATTCTTGCCAGAAAAGGGAGCATTTCTTATTATAAACATTGAGTATAAATATCGATTAGGTAGGAGCCATGCTCGTTACCAGGTGATCGCCTACGTAAATTAATCGAGACGATATGCTGTGTGTTATCTCTAGATATATTTTGCAATTCGTAAATAGACAAACTGGGTCACACAAAATTTGAACCCATCCGAATTAAAAGCATCAAATTTATTAATATAATCCTTTTGGTAAAGGAAGGAAATAATCCTCTTTACTATTTTAAGAATATCGACTGCGATAATAGTACTTTAATGAAATCGTAAACGTAAATATATATTTTTTAAATATATCTTGCAATTTAAAAAAAAAAACATATTTCCTGGCCCAAAATTCAATTAAATTTAAAAAAAATATCAAGCAGCAAGTTTAGTGCAGAAAAACAATGATTGACTATAACGGGCCTAATAATACTTTATTTTTATTATGATAACTTACCTATATTCCTCCTTGATGCACCTACATTCACTTTGGCACAAGAACAATCCTTTCTTACATATTGTTGTGCAGATTTGAACTGGATGATCTTCTTCACCTAGATGACCGTAAGAATCCCCATATCCCTTTCCTGTTGATAAAAAAATGTTTGGTAAATATAGACAATCTCGCATATGTAATGAATGAAAATTGAATTTTATTATTTGTAATTCATAATAGGAAGAAATGAAAACAAACAATTTAAAAATTATACAGCTAAGTAGAGTCAAAACCAATCATGTAAAGTACAATGACATAGTCGACGGTCTAGAGAAAATTCTAAAAAGCAGCTACATAACTTAAAATATTTAATATTTTTTTTGTAAATAAGGTTACGCAGGTTTCGAGAGCGACGCGACGCCACTAATCGTTGCAATATTGTCGGATATGGATTGGTATCCTTAAGGATAAATAATCGGTTCATACTTCGCTGTGGTGCTAAGACTCTTAACAGATGTTGAGTCTGCTGATAAGAATAGGTGTAGTGAAAAGATAGTGTGTAGAACAAGGACAAGGACATTCCTAGTTTTGTAGGAGGAGTTTGTAGACGAAAGTTGATAAACATAATTGTTTGAATTGGTTGGGATAAAGGGTTCCATTTTGAATAGTCCATCCAGAGAAATCCCCTCTTTTAATAAATTGCTGACATAGCAAAAAGGAACCCCTTTTTCCATCTGGTAAGGGTTACAAAACATTATAAAAACTCAAACAGACACTTACTCAGTGGAGTTGTTTAACATTTTCAAGTGTAAGGGTAACCTCTGCCCATTTGGTCATTCAAGTAAAGATGTAGAAACATAATCTCAGATCAGAACAGTTTCCAGCCAGTGAGTAAGTGATCTTGATAATGTTTATTTAAATTGTTTATTTTTCTTTTGGCCTGAGTTGACTGTAAAGCGGGAATTGTTTCTCTTGAACTTAAAACAAATAGCGTCGTATGTGAGTTTTAAGAAAACAACTCTTCTTTAGAGGAAACTCTTAAAATTTACTAATTTAAGAACTTTATTTTTATTTCTAAAGACTTCTATCCTATTCATTATTATGTAATCGTCAATTGCTTTGCTTCGCTTAAATAAAACTATTAAAAATCGTTGGTGTTTTAGTAACTAAATAGGGCACAACAAATTAAATAAATTAAAACGTAATTTCAAATCATCTAAGCTACACGTTCCCGTCGCCTATCATTTTGATACGCGACAATATCTTCGTAGAAACCTGCGTCATTGTACTTTTCATGATTGATTTTGACTCTATAAAATCACTTGTCGTTGGGATAGCTGTGATTAGATTTATTTATTTTATTTAAATGCACCATAATATTACTTTGTTTAGCTGGCCTTGAGTCTGACACAAAAACTTGTCAGAACGTAGGCCTTTGTGTAGATCATTGCCTTCTCGATGTAAGACGAGTAAGTGAGACGAGAAGATGTTGACATCGGTTTGTTTACTTAAACGTGTTAGAGGCAATTAAAATGATTATTAGTATATTCTCCATTTGCACTCTGCAAAGAATAGTAGAGGTAAGACATGTTTAGGCACATGTTTAGGATGTTGTACACAGAACACTATGTGATGTAGTCAAATACTTTCTTCCGACTCTGTGCAATTCAATTTCAACATTTAAGTAATTACAAAATTATATTTACCAGCCACCATTCCCCACGAAAATGTCTTTGGATTAACGCCAATCATTGGATATTCCACTCGTCCTCCATACATGCCGTTCACGAGTACTCCACCTCCCCTATTTTGATCAGGTCTATCAAAACTCTTTTGATAAATTGTAGGAATGGCATAGGCAGGTATGGCTAAAGGAAAATATTCATAAGGGTAGGAGTAAGGTAACTGAGGTTGCATCAGCTCAGGTTTTAGGGTGGTTCGTACTCCATATTGACGTTGTCCGGTTGCTAAAATGGGTTTTCTACCAGTTTGGCGTATGGAACTGGACCCGTACATTTGTCGGGCAGCCCCTGGATGGACGGGTGATGTTGCGTTTGTTGAGAATTCTGGTTCGCATCGTGCTGAAAATAAAAAAAATATTGGGTTAAGAAGTACTTTTATGTTAAGAAAGTCATGTAAGTAAAGGATATCCAAGAGTAAAATAAACTTTAGTAAATACACAATTAATATTTAAACCTCATTGCTCAAAAGCGAGTGTGTTAATAGGATATTGTTTGCAAACATTGTTGTTTCTTAAGAAAATGTGTTCTGACCTTATTTTTCTCATTCAAAAATAATTTATTATTGACTCCTATAAATTATTTACCATCATGTACATATTTTATTTCTATATAAGTGAAAGAAAACTTAAGGCTTACTTTTTCACCAAAAATAAAAAATAAAAGAGTTAATAGTTTTTAAGAAAACTCCAGACTATACAAAAAATATCAAAATACGAAGTTTCCAACTTTAAAAGGCCATAACTCAAAAACTAGTCATAGGATTGGATTGCGGCCATAAACACTTTTAATCAGCATGTCAAGATCCACAAAATACTAAAAAATTAGAAAAATTACCCGAAAGCCATTTCCCATAAGCTTTGTGAGGGGTCCATTAGGTACCATCTGTTTTACTTTAAGTAGCGGCGCTCACCTCACAGACTTTTACTAATATCTATATGTTTCTCCGAACTTAAAACTTGACAACTTCTTACATTTATTGAATTCCAATAACCGAGCTGACTGCGAACCACGAACCACGAGGCGTTATACGTTGTTCTGATCTAATATGACTGAAGAATATTACGTCGCATTAAACAAAAAATAATTAAATACTCATATCCAAATCAAACACTCAGCAAGCACAAGAGTGGTTTTAAGAAAAGAAAAGCCAGCATATCCAAGACCAGTGGCGTAGTAAGAAAATATGCTCGAAGGGGCTCAGTGCGCGTAAGTAGAACTTTTTTTTCTGGAGAAAGGGACAGTCGGGACTACATGTATTTCATAATATTGTACCTAGTGAAGAAGGAGAAAAAGCGCCGCAGACGAGAAATTTTCGTGGCCACGCCCAAGGTTCATTTAACATTCATCTAACTACTATTTTTTTTAAATTTTCTGGGCCACGCCCAAAGTTTGTTTAACATTCAATTTTCGAAAATTAAATTCATACCTCTCCTCCTCTGTATGGTTGGATTAAATATATATAACTATATATAAACTTATATAGCCTCGTGCCCGTTATAGGCTTGATCCGGCCCTGTGAAAAATACATAACAAAGAAAATATTAAGTTAACACCCATAAAAACCTCCTTATAATACATAATATAATAAAACCAACCAATAAAAATTTTACTACTAGTAACAAAACTATTTGAGAAGCATCAAGTTCCGAATCGTCCCAGCGATAGCATTTTCCTTCATGAATGGATTCATTCAAAACATTGGGTTGGGCTGAAATCGATCGAGGCACACAAGGCGTTAGCGGCGAAGCAGTCGGCTTGGCCTTTGGAAAAATATGTTACACCAAGAACGAATAATAGAATTTTATGTTGTTACATTCGAAAGGCTGTAAAATGAGGACTATATTATTTTTTAAGTATAGTATGATTATAGAAATATACATCGTAGGCGACCATTACACGGTTTGCGAAAAAAAATAAGTTAGTATCGTTCGATTTATTTCCTAAAAACCAATATCCTAAATGAAAAATCTAGTATATGACAAACAATGTTTAAACCTGTTTTGGATATTCGGTTATACCGGGTTTATTGCATCGTCGAGCGGGACATAGGAAATCCCATGTAATTTTAAATGGGGTCAATTATTGGCTTCCCTAATTATTTTAGAGAAAAATTCTATTTAGGTTTATTAAAGAGCACTAAAACCCACATTTAAAAGAATAACTTTAGATATTTTTGATGAGCCCGTTTACGGGTTATCGCCGATTTATTTTTAACTATTTCTCTTATTTATGGCCCCGTATTTGCGGGCACCAGTCAAGGTAAAAGATGACTGTCAAATAAAGTTGTCATTTTGAAATGTGTGCTTTATTGTTATAAAAACTCGTACATCGAAAATATTGAAGGTGTATTTATGAGTACAAATTAATCTGAATAAAACTAAAATAAAGTATCCAATTACAAGGTTAATTATGACATTTTACATGTTTCAATATTTTACTAATTAATAGTTAGGTACTATTAAATTGTTAGAACTTTAGGATTTAAGAAGATGTTCAAATATTCCTCCATTGACGGCTAGACAATAACCGAGGCGATCATAAAATTCTCTTCTTACATTCGCTAGTTGTTAAACTGAAATTCTATTGCATTCGGCAGAAATAGCTGTTTTTAACTCGTCTAGATTTGGGTATTTTTTTTATCTTTGTATATCCTGTTTTTTAAATGGCCCCAGAGAAAGAAATCATTTGGCGATAAATTAGGAGACCTGGCTGGCCAATTTACTGTATGATTTAAGCCAATAACATTTCCATTAAAAGCACGGTTTAAATATTCCCGGACAGCCAGGGTACTATGTGCCGGGCAGCCATCCATTTGGTACCAAACTTCCTGATTTTCGCTGGCGGTATCATGTAAAGTAGGTAAAATATGATCTTTAAGTAGTTCCAAAAAATGTCTGCATTTAAATTTCGTGTAAGAAATAATGGCCCGATAATATCCCAAACATTAACTTTTTGTGGATATTGCGTCCTTGTTTCGACAAACCTGTGTTGGTTTTCTTTGCTCCAATATCGATAATTTTGAACATTGGGTTCATTGTTTAAGGTAAATGTGCATTCGTCAGTGTAACAAATGTTTTGTAAAAATTCCCTATCCATGTTTGCTCTTTCAATCATACCAAAACAAAATTCCTGTCGTCGTATTTCGTCCCTATCTCTTAGCTCTTGGTGCTTTTCATATTTGTATAAATAATATTTATGTCGTTTTAAACTCGTAACGCTGTGGTGTGATCTAATCCTATGTCATCCTCAAGTTTCCTTGTACTGATCTTCCCATCATTTTCTTCCACGCACAATAAAACTTGCAAATCCCTATCTTTTCTTGCATCTCTTCTTTGTTCCTGCCTTTGCAAGTCCCTATCATTTCTTGCATCTCTTCTTTTTTCCTACCTTTCTTCACATCTGCAGTTATTTATTACAGTGCCTTTTGTCTCAAATTTCTTGATAGTCCTTTCGACTGTAGATTTTGCAGGTATCGGTCTATTCGGATACAGAGCAGCAAACATGTCTGATACATTTTGATAACTATTTCCTTGATAATACCATTTAATCATCAATATTTTTTCTTCAGAAGTGTAATTTATGGCTTATATTTTCGATGTACGAGTTTTTATAACAATAAAGCACACATTTCAAAATGACAACTTTATTTGACAGTCATCTTTTACCTTGACTGGTGCCCGCAAATACGGGGCCATAAAAAAGAGAAATAGTTAAAAATAAATCGGCGATAACCCGTAAACGGGCTCATCAAAAATATCTAAAGTTATTCCTTTGAATGTGGGTTTTAGTGCTCTTTAATAAACCTAAATAGAATTTTTCTCTAAAATAATTAGGGAAGCCAATAATTGACCCCATTTAAAATTACATGGGATTTTCTGTCCCGCTCGACGATGCAACACCCGGTATAATAAATATTTACGATGCAAGTGGGATAAGAACGTTATTAACGCACGCATACGAAGTTTTATCGCATAAGTATATTATTAAGGTATTATCACACGTATGTTTTATAATAATTATTTTTCTACTTCTATATTAGTAAATATTGTTGTACCGTGCAAGCAAAAATTATTTGCATCATAGAGGGCTTGGATTAAAAAACGTAGGGCTTGGTTAAGATCACAATGATATGGGGACTATGGTTACTGACACCCAGCAGGTGTTAAGCCCTACGGCTAAGCATTACGTCCTTAGATGCAAGGCTTTCTTTGATGCAAATAATTTTAGCTCGCACAGTACGTACAGTTCACTTTATAAGTAAATCCATTCTTGCACACAACTGTGCGTAACAAATGAAAACACACAACTGTGCGTTATGATACCTAGTATTACAATCAAGTTAGACTTGAACCACTTAAATCCTGACATTTATCTATATTTGACAGTGACATTGTCATTATTTGAGATTTGAAGTTTAAATCGATACTTTATAAATTATAAACCGATCTTTAATTTATTAGTAAGAGTAGTAGAAAAAGTATAGTACGTACTTATTGCGTATTGTAAAGCTAAGCGGCTCCTTTGCAATTTTTCCATTCGTGCGTAATAGGTTTTTTACTACACTTAATACGTAATATAGGTACTAATATTTTATCCTGTCCAGTAAATCTACTTATCTTGTACTCATTTGCGGCCAGTAAATGGAATGTTACAGTATCAGATACTGTTATAAAGTGCCTATAGCAAGCATGTTTTGATTTCAGAAATAATGACTTTTTACTTTCGATTTATGACAAGTTGTCACTTAAAATTATAGGAAATAAACTATTCAAATGCACATAGTTAGAAATTATTTGTTACAACAAAAATACATTTTTAAATTAACTACATCAATTAGTATTTGTTACCACAGTTTTTAAATGCTCTTCAAATTCTTACAGAACTTGTGTGTTGTGAACATATAGGATGAAATTGATTTATAAAGTAAATCAGTTACGTTGGTTAATTTTCAATGACCATTACTAATATCTTTATATACGACCCACCCCATAATGAGCTTATTACGTAACTCATTTTAGCCTGTTTAAGTTACGTAATGAGTTGTATTATCGTACTAGTGATGTAATAAACTCATTACATACCCCATTTTTATTAAATAAACTGTAGTTTATTACAATTTACCCATTCAAAAAAATGCTTATTTAGTATAAATAGTAAAAGTAAAACTTATACCTGATGCTTACATTTAAATAAATACGTCGTCGGCATAACAACCAAAACTACATGCTACTTTGAGTGTTTTTATTCCGTTAGTCAGTGTAATTTTTTGTGTAAGGTCACTGCACATAAAAAACCAAAAATCTAGGTCAAAGATAAAATCTTTTATATAACACGTAAAGTAACGTTCATTATAGCACTCGTGTGGTTACCGTGACTCGGTATATGATCTCGTCGTAATAATATCTCTCTCTCTTTGTTGGTTAATACAAAACTCGATTCAAAATTTATTGGTCGACTCAGATGACGAATTCGCTAAGTGGGCAAGATGGCGAATTCGAAATGAAGAAAAAGCAGATCAAAAAAGGCAAACATGTCAGAAAAGTGAGGTTTGACGATCAAGATGATGAGGAATTTTCTGGCTCTTCCATATCAGTAAATTACATGGAAGAAGATGAAGTTAATGTGGAGGAACAAGAAGAAATTTGGTTAATGTCTAACAATCCTGGAAAAAATAAAATTTGGTACGCCTGTTCCCTGTCGTAAATGGGTTCATGCAGCATGCTCAGGACTGACGAAAAAAAAAATTACAGTGAAGATGATAAGAAGCAAACTCTTGGGAACTAAAATTATCCTGAATGCTCTAAAATATGAAACAAAGTTTTAGGGCGAAATATGACGAAGAAAATAAAAATATATGCTTACTGTCGTCATCTTGCCCTCCTTTCCCCTACCTATGTTTTTGACAGTTATGGCATTGTTAAACGAGAAGAAACTTATTAAAAAAAATGTTTTGGATTTTCTTAAAAAATACATTTTCCGGACCGCGTTAGAAGGATTTATACAAATTTGGGTTTAATATAGCTCTGATATAAAAAGTTTGAACTGAAAATTTTTTCAAAAATTTGCGTTTTATGAGCAAAAGGTTATTTAAATTAATATTTACTTATTTAATGATTGCTACTACCGTGCATAAAATACTTACATTACGCGCTATGGAAAGTGTATAAAATTTAATTCTTAAGGTTAAAAATAAATTAACTTATTTTGGATTATTAAAGATTTTAATAAGGTAAATGGTTGTGATATCAAATATCATTTTTATATAATTTTATTTCATTTTAGATTGTTTAATCTCAATAAAATATGGACAGTGATTTATCGGACTTCGAAAAACACTTCGCCTAATTTAATCGAGAAGGCTTAATCAGCCTTAACTAGAACTCAGGAGCACCTAAGCTGCCTACCCCTCATATGTCGAATAAATCACCGACAACAATGAGCTAAAGCGTCTAGAGGATCAATATGATAATTGGACGAACGTGTCACATTGCCAAGCCAGATCACTGATGAGCACCCAGAATCAGAAACAAGGATGACCTCAAATTTCATTTTAAGTGAGGCAAGGAATGTTAACATTACATTAAATGACAGTCTGGCCATGGTACCTCAAAACCCGACGGACGTACCTATCGGTAAACAATAGTCTATTGGTTAGATGATTGACCATCTATAGGCGCAGACCCTTTGCGGGCCGCGGCCCCAGGATGGTCGCGCGTCTCTGATGAGTCCCAGTAAAACGAAACAACGAAAGGATTGAGATGTTAACGGAAGAAGACAAAGCATACCGTTGTTAGCAGTGAGTCTAATGACCCATTAAACTGCCATTCCCCACTGACAAGGTGAGGGGACAGCGGGTAATAGACGAAGGGGTGCACAACGTGAAAACCCCGGACGCTCAGCGCCGTGGAGAGCTACCAATAATCTATTGTTTACCGATAGGTACGTTCGTCGGGTTTTGAGGTACCATGGTACCATTTAATTTGATGTTAACATTCCTTGCCTCTTTTAAAATAAAATGTGAGGTCATCCTTGTTTCTGATTCTGGGTGCTCATGAGTGATCTGGCTTGGCAATGTGACACGTTCGATGTCCACTTATCATATCGCCTAATGTTGCAGATTCTAAACAGAAAGCTACTATGCGCTTTCTTCTCAGACAATTTACGGTAAAAAATGTATATCATTACCATAGTAAAACTAGTTCTTTTAAGTTATCTGTAATATGTTTGTTGTCAATATTATAGATTATACAGTGTGTCTGCTTAAGTTCGCACCATATGGAAATTTTTTTTATTATTAATTTTACAAAAAAAAAAGTTATTCTTCATAAATACCTAGTTCTGCATGGCCTAAAACCTAAAATGCCATCTTTAGATGTTTAATATTTTCAGTCATATACGACGTTTTTCAAAAAAAGCAAATTTGATTCAAGAGTAACGTATCGAAAACTTTTATTTCTAGTTGGCCGCGATTAAGTGAATGCATTTTGAATCAAACTGCCATAATATTTTATCCGCCATTAAATGTCAAATAAAATGTGTTAACATGTCATGTGATATTTAGTGTGAAAAAAAATAGAAATTGTGTTAATCGTGAATTGAGAGAATTTTCTTTTAGAACGGAAACCTGTATTGTAAGAGAAGGCGAATACGTCGAAGCAATAGTGAATTGATAAGAAAGTAATACACGCTTATTACCCAATTAACATTATTTGCACTCTATTCTCGTAGATAATTATTGTAAAATAAATAATTTTGTTATGTATCAATTATTTTAATGCACCATCAAAATAATGCAACATAGAGGTTAAAGACGTAAAGGTTATCAAATTTTTAACGAAAAAAGAGATAACTGTATATTTCAACCTAATTTACAAGTAGTGTAAATACATTTTTTTCATAGAAATTTTTAATATTGTCAAAAATAATTTACTCTTGAGCCAAATTCATATTTTTTGAGAAACCTCATAGAAAACTAAAAAAATTTAACATTTGCAGAACTGTTTATGAAGAATAACTTTTTTTCGTAAAATTAATAATAAAAAAGTTTTCCATGCAGTGCGAACTTAAGTAGACACCCTGTATTTTAGGTTTTATTTATAATTGATATTCCTGGGACTTGCAGAGAAGAGGTGATGTAAATGACATTAAATGATATTGAAAATAAGAAAACACTCCTTATTATAAGAATTCCTTATTCAAAAACTGGCATAGAAAGAATTTTTACAGTTTTTAATCCAAATAATTTAATAGATTATTTATCGTACATTTTAATAGTAATTTAACCAACAAGTACATTAATAATGGCGATTAATGATCGAAATATTTTAATGTTCGAGATCATTAATCGCATTTTAATGTAAGAGTTGGTTACAATGTTTTTTCGTCGACCGTATTTTTTATTAAAGTGAAGAAACAGTTAACAACTTTTATTTTACAATCCAGATTTCACAATTCTACAAATACTAATGACAGCGAACGACGTTTTGGATTGACGTTTTATTATTTTGTTGATTTGTTTGCATGGCTGCCTTTAATTTTAATTACCAAAATCGTGCATTTACAGAAAATCATGCATTAATAGGGGTTATTAATGAATGATTTTGGGAACGTTAATATCGGATGTAAGTACACGGTCGACGGAAAAATATATTATAGTCCAGGAGGCAGTGAATTTTTTTTGTACTTATTTTCCCAGTCCGTGAATATCAAATAGTCTGCTCGGATGGTGACACAAAACGACAATTTGTGAGTCTGGCTAAAATTTTCGGATGGGTTCACGAGATAAAAAAAAAGTCAAATCCACTTATTTTCCTAGTCATAAATATTTGACATTAATTAAAGTGAGTAATTTTATTAACGGAAATAACAGTCTGGCACATCCCAAGTGGAGGAAAGTCTGTCTGGCTGAAAATTTACGGATGCAAAAATTTGAACGATTTTTCAAATCCATAACCCTTATTTTCCCATGCTTGAAATTTATCGTATCATTTGGTATGATCATCAACTATAATCAAAAGTAAGTCTGGCTGATTTACGAAATTGGCAAATGAGTCTGGCGGCGGGCATCTTGAATGAAATTTTTGCTCTTATTTTCCCAGATTTGAAAATTTGTCACATGATAAATAATACTATAATTTCATAGAAAATACACATCTGGCTGTCATTTACAATCACTAAAGCCCGCCAGACTCACAAGTCGGATAGTTAAATGAGGAGAGGAAGCGGCAGGTGCGTATTTAGGTAACGACGCTGGAACGCGAGTGACCGAAATGCACAAAAATGTTAAAATATCCTCTTTGTAGAGAATTAAATTCCCTACAAAAATCAACCGCACATTTTTCTCGTATCTCTGATAGTTATTCGCGAATAAAGTTTTTTGATGACGGACTGACATTTTGCTAAAACCATACTTTTTGGATTTCTGAGGTCTCAAAACGTTGAGAAAAATGATTTTTAGCCATAGTCGAATTTAGCCCTAAACCACTACTTTTCTTAGCAGAAATTATGAAAAGTAACATGTAGAGATGACAACAATCGCCTGTATAATTAAACATGACGAATTTAGCGCCCCTGTCGAGCGTTGGACGAGTCTGGCAAGGCTATCAGGGTGTTCCACATTAGCCAGACTATATTTTCAGCTGTTATTATAATATAAACTATCATCTGACAAATTTTTAGGACTGCGAAAATAAGGGCAATGGTTTCGCTAAATTTTTTTCATTTTTCCACCTGCCAGACATATTACCCATCCTCACAGATTAGCCAGACTATTTTTTTTCTTAAATTCACTGTATGAAAGGGGGGTCAAGTGATACCCTATTTTAAAGATCTGAACTGAATATCGTATAGTTTAATGGTGTCCAAATTTTAATTTAAGAACAGAATTGTCGACAAAAAACTAAACTTGTATGCCCCGAAGGCATGTAAGTGATATAGATGATAGTCTATGCATAATTTTGATATGAAATGCTAAATGAATATGATTTCTATTAAACGACATTATACTTTTTTACTAAATAAATATTATGCTTATCAATAATCGGTCACTATTTTTTTTTTTTTTTTTTTTTTTTTACGGTTCGCCGACTACGTAGGCCATCTTGAACCGGTCATCGACCACAAAAGTGATCTACCGACTGGGGAGTGTGAAACGGCACCTTCATCCTACGAGATATCCGATCTCATCCGGCCTGTCCGGCGTGAATAGGATGACTAGGTGTCGATTCATTTTACACTCTTCCCTGAGGCAAGAGCACGCCGTGTTCCCAAGCGGTCACCCGCCCAAGTACTAACCGCGCTCGACACCGCTTAACTTCGGTGATCTGCGAGAACGGCCGAAATATTGGATAAATGCAAAATTTGAAAAATTAAGATATGGTCAAGAAGAAAATTATAGGTTAATTCTAAGCATGCAGGTTTAATGTTTGATGATCAACATTGTTAAATTTATTTCTTCTTTAGTAAACAGTTTAGAGTGTAAAATGAATCGACATCTAGCCATCCCATTCACGCCGGACAGGCCGGATGAGATCGGATATCTCGGTCACTATTTAAATAATACAAAAACCTGTTTTGTTAATTATTGACTCATATGATTATAGGTAAGCTTCCGCCCGTCTAATTTAATTTAATTATTTTAATTAAGAACGGTGTGCCTGAGGAGAAAAACGCAAAAGACCATTTTTATGCAAAATTGACCAGGCTAATTAAAAATAATATCCACATGGAAAAATATCAGTGGCTTCCCACTTTTTTCTAAAAAATATATAACCGCTTCTTCATTTAAAGTTTTAAAAATTATTCTATTGGCGATAACGCTGAAACGAACAGAGATATCGAGCTGCGGTTTCAATATTTTTTCTAGCAAAGTCTATCTACTTTTCTAATATCGTATCATAGTTATACATTATGATTTATTTTTTCGGAGTAAAATCAAAAAATGTGTTATTATTACAAAATTCCACCCTCTAGCATTTTTTTTGCGAACTATTATGGACAACTAAATACGATTGGTGAAAGCGCATACATTTCTCTTTCAAACAGTCTTCAGTTTGCTAAAATCGGATAAGTCGTTTATAAGTTACAGCGATTTAAATGATTACACTTTCGACAGCTGCCCCCCTTCTTATTAAAGTTGGTACGCCAATGAGCATAAAACCAAAATAATGCATAATTCTCCAAGCTTTTTAATGGCGATATCAAAAATATACCTTAATGTGGAATTTTCGAAAGAAATACTAAATGAATATGATTTCTATTAAACGACATTATACTTTTTTACTAAATAAATATTATGCTTATCAAAAATCGGTCACTATTTAAATAATACAAAAACCTGCTTTGTTAATTGACTCATATGATTAAGAAATAATTCATCAATTTAATAAAATACTATTATTATATTTATCTATTAAAACAAAATGTTTTAGCCAAGAGGGTGTGCTCAGAGAACTGTTTATTGAACACACGCGCATATTCATTGTTTTTTTTTACTGAATCCGTACAAAATTTGGATAATTATTATTACATAAACAACTTTTGAATTTAATCTTGTTATGATATAATTATTCATAGATTAAATTAAATTACTCTAACTTGCAGATTTTTATTATGCAATTCATCTAAGAAAATTATGTCACATAAAACCAATATATTTTTTTAAAATTTAAATTAACTCTAGAAATATATATATATTTTTTAATGTGGAAACTTATATATGTATCTATGTTAGCTTAGGCGTTTAAAAGAGTCTTGTTAAAATGTTATAACAAGGTTGTATCGCACTGTAACAGCATCTCCTTAAATGACTTTTATTACCACCCACACAATTAAGCGTCATTCAAATATGGAAGAGAAGAATAGGTGTTGTTCAGTAGAAACTCAAAAGCCTTAAGTTGATCTCTATAATACGACTCTAATAATAATTTAAAAATAATATAAAATTGTCAATCAAATACATCATGTACAAAAATCATTGTACGAAAGTTAATGCGACTTACCATAGGCTATACAGCTGATTACGAAAACCAAGAGAACCATCAGTTGATTCACTGTCACTAACATATTAAAGTCATGAAATGCTGGGGTGTGTTAGCACCCTGGTATCTACCTACACTCTCCTCTTGTACCCCTTCATTTGTTTTTCTATTGCTAGAGTTGCAACGTACACGTAGATACCGCTCGCCCCCACCCAGTGGGATTGATGTGTAACTTTCTCCGTAATATTACGCGCAAAATACTTTATCTTTAATATTACTTTTATTAATTAGGCGTGCACTTTATCGTTTATATAATTATTTAAGGGTTTTAGTTTATTTTATTAACACTTGCAGTTTTTCAGAAAGAAGATCGATTTTCTCTGAAAGTCAGGGAGATATGGGCTAAACGGCGCAGAACTTTAAGTGGGTTGAACGGGAAGAGAAGAATCGGTCCAGTTAGGGATTCTGCGTCGAGACGACCCACATCGGTCCAAAACTCAAATCTATCTGGACAAAATTATTTGGAGAGTCGAATGGTGTTTTTGTTAATTATTATTAGTGGTTATTGTCCTTGAAACTCGATACAATGATGAACATATGAACTATAATGCAAAATTTAATTTTTTAATTCCACACAAGTTTACGAATATTATTTATATTAAAAATAAAGTTGAGAGTTTAGCGTCCGTATAAGTAAATAGAAAAAGTTTTTTAGCGGCAGGCGGACAAAGTGGTGCATCTATCTTTTGCATTAAAGTACACAGGGACGCCAAGGGTAATGGGTTCCCTGGGGCACAGGTGGACAATGATAGGCTGTTTCGTTCTTATTAGAACTCATCAGAAAGCCATGACCTGTAAGCAATTCCAAGTACAGAGAGAGACTGTTCTTTCAAGGCATTTTTAAGAAATAAAAACGCGATGAAAACACAGTAACGCCATCAGTAGGAATCAACTCAATGCAAAAGATATAGCCACCTATCTATAGCCTTGAAAGAACAGTCTCGCTGTACTTGGAGTTGCTTACAGGTTATGGCTTTCTGATAAGTTCTAATAAGAACGAAACAGCCTGTCATTGTCTACCTGTACCCCAGGGAACCCATTACCTTTGGCGTCCCTGTGTACTTTAATGCATAAGATAGATGCACCACTTTGTCGGCCTGCCGCTAAAAAACTTTTTCTATTATTTATATTATTTTTAAGGAAAGCTTTTTTATTCTCTCTTACCTTGCCACCCTCCGCCCCGACACCCTTCTACCTACTTATATTAGTTAAACGAGTTTGATTTTAATTTGTTTATTATTTTAAATTTTATGACAAGTGTTTTAAAAGAAAAATAAAAAGATATCATCAAATGAGCTGGTATCCCAATTCTTTTTATATAATTTATGTCAATAACGTCCCAGTCAATGGTTCCCTAAAGGTTAAGCTCCTTCCAAAAAGAATCAAATATAATTTTTTGCTAAAAAGCTCATAACCGACTTCTTTTGGAAGTTGGTAGATGTTACTCTTAATAACCAGTCACTACAATAACTAGCAACTAATAATCAGTTACTTACCTATGATAATATCTTATCGAAATTATGCAAGACTATTGACTAAAAAAATAATGTTCGAGATTACAACCTGGATTCGTATAATCTGGATTTGCTTTATTCTTGACGATTGATAGAAGATAATTATGCCAATTTTGAAAAAAAAATATATTAAGAATAACTCTTTAACTTTTGAGAAAAAGAATTCGTTGCTACGACTTTCTCCGTTGAAATTATGGGACATAATATTAAAAAACAAAATTATAGGAAAGTTTGCAGTTTCAGTAAAAGAAAGGTCTTCTTGTATTCCTCTTAATAAGTTATCTGTAGTTTGGAAGACTGTACCATCAATGCATCACTAGCAATAAAATAATTAAAATACAGAAACTAATCCTGTTGCGGGATTTTGTGCATAGATTTGTAGTTTCTCACTATTCATTGTTTAATCAATTATTAATTGCGTTTATGAAATGAAAAATTAAAATAGGAACTTGTATATTATTTTATTCTATCGAACCCTTTTGTCAAAATTAAAATAAAATGCCCATGAGATATTTTGGAAATAAGCATTTGCTCATGTTTAATAGGTTATTTTGTTCCTAACAAAATTGACTCCAAATTATCAAAATAATGTAAAACAAAACCAGTTAAAAAATGTCTAATTGGCTTGTTAGAACTTATTTTTTCTCCTTTCACATGGAAATTTGTTGTTTCCTTTACACTAGCAGTGACGAGACAAGTAGGCTATTCCAGTTAACTGTACGGCAAAATTTCATACTCTTACTATTAGCGCTACACAGTGTTACGACCTATAAAAATAAAATTTCCCATTTATTAAGAAAAATTCCACGAATGCACAAAATACGGTAACAGTATTTTTTTAGCAGATCACAACCACAAGTCGTAATCTTAAAGAATATCCTACGGAATATAACACTGTGTGTAAAAATGTCTCTTTTCCCGTGCGAGACAGCGCCGACCTATCACTCGTCTGTGCTTTTTTCTCACGAATCAGGAAATTTTCAATTAGTTGACAACATTGTTGGAAAAATAATTTCTCTGTGGGGTTTTTACAAAGTACTGACCAATCACATTTTATTGTATTTACTGAGGCTTCGCCTTCTTTTTTAATGCACTTAATTATATAATTTATATGTATTTTTTTATTGTACCGGGTGTCCCATTTTGGACAGCCACCGGCCGTATCTCGGAAACTACTGGGCATAGAAACTCGGGAAACAAAATTATAACTAAAGTGGCCATAAGAAAATTCTGGAAATAATTTTTAAGTTCCGCATTTTGCCGCAAGAGGGCGTAATTGAAAAATAAATTTAAAAATTTTACATATTTCCGAAAATTCCACATTAAGGTATATCTTTGATAACACCATTAAAAAGCTTGGACAATTATGCATCATTTTGGTCTTTTGCTCATTGGCGTACCGACTTTAATAAGAAAAAGTTAATAAGTTAAAAGTTTAATAAGTTAAAAGTGTAATCAGTTAAATCACTGTAACTTATAAACGACTTATCCGATTTTAGCAAACTAAAAACTGTTTGGAAGAGAAATGTATGCACTTTTACCAATCGTATTTAGTTTTCCATAATAGTTCTCAAAAAAATGCGCTAGTGGGCGCTATTTGTGATAATAACACATTTTTTGATTTTACTCCGAAAAAATAAATCATACGGTATAATTATGATACCATAATCGAAAAGTAGATGAGATTTGCTAGAAAAAATATTAAAACCGCAGCTCGATATCTCTGTTCGTTTCACCGTTATCGCCAATAGAATGATTTTTAAAACTTTAAATAAAAAAGCGGTTATATATTTTTCAGAAAGAAAGTGGGACGCCACCGATATTTTTCCATGTTAATATTATTTCTGATTAGTCTGGTCAATTCTGCATGAAAATGGTCTCTTGCGTGTTTCTCCTCAGGCACACCGTTCTTAATTAAAATAATTAAATTAAATTAGCTCTACTATTTATTATTATTATTATTATTATTATTATTATTATTATTATTATTATTATTATTATTATTATTATTATTATTAATATTAACATTGATAATTTTTGTTTTTTGCTTTATAAAAATTGTTGGAAATTTAACAGCTGCAGCAACAGCTGCCCCACCTCTTATTAAAGTTGGTACGCCAATGAGCATTGGATCCAATGATCGTGAGTTCAAGTCTGGCAGCGTGCAAACTTTTTTTTTTAACCAAAGGTTCGTAAGTTTGGTCATAGAAAAAATATACTGTTTAACTCGAGTGGAATGTCCATATCGCACTCGGAAGTTTGAGCACTCCGCCTACGGAGTCCTTAATTTACTTCCTCGTGAGATATAGACATCGTATCCACTCTTGTTGTTCAAACTACTATTCTTAATACTTTGGAGACGACATAAGAATACCAACAATTTGACTTATGTCCAGCTGAATTTGCACTTAGGACCGATGTGTAGCCTACGCAAATTACAATGGATCCAGGGTTGTATAACAACAAAATTAGTGATTCATTGTAGCGTAATGACTTTTTGTAATTGGTTTGCTCAAAGGCTGACTCTAAGTTTCTAAAAATAAATTAATAAATATGTAGTAGTGTAAACATACGCAAAAGGAAATCGGGATTATCATCATTTCTGGATGTAGCGAGAAGTTTCTCAAAATCGGGCTAAAGAAATGAAATATCCATATTACGATCTATTTTAAGGATAACTGGAACAAACGAAGAAATATCTTTTGTAATTTTTATTCATGCATGTACACGAAAGAAGGGATTTATTCTTTAATTATTGTGGAATTTTGAATACCCGTTTCTATTAAAACACATTTTTAGCTTTGGGAATAAATAAAAGCATGAAGTCTTTCTCCACTGGTTTATTAAAATAATAAAGTTAAAATGTGGTAGGTATTCTACATGTTTCGGGTAGAGTTACATCATCAGGAATAAAATACAAAGAGAAAAAATAGTTATAAGTGAGAGGAACAAAGTTAAATGGTAAACGGTAGTGAACATCGATGGAGCTCTCATCGAGCCATGAAAGATAAACCTTTCTTTCTCCCCATGGTTTCCGCGATGAAAGTTCTTGACCTGTGAGTCTCCATTTTTCTAATATTTCTTATATTTTTCTTTTTGCCAAAACGGGCCCCCTCTTACCACTGTTACATGTTGCCAATGGTCAGTGTTAAGACTTAAGCATACCAATCTTTAATCATTAACCCATTACTCAATATTTTATCTTTCATGGCTCGATGAGAGCTAATGCTCAACTGTCCCTTTGAATATTAATTAATTCGACACATGGTCTCCTTTAAAACGTTTCCTTACTCAAACTCAAACTCAAATATGCTTTATTGTCAGAAGATTTTTTATAATCCTATTGACAAAGCACAATAACTTAATAATAACTTATAAAAACTTTTTTCCGAAAGCTGTAAGTAGTTCCCAAGATACAGCAGACGTCCCTTTCTAGTTGTCGACCCGGTATATTAATTAGGACGAATAGGTCCATAATGCAGTGATACTCGAATGGGAGGGGGAACATTCCCCTTTCACTAAGCTCGGCTAGCACCTTCTTTCCCAGCAATAGTTTTTAGGTTATTTGTTTTTAACATTCGTATAAGAGGGGCCGGAACTTCGGAATGGCTCTGGGGGCTGGTGCTCCAGTCTCAAGGAAAAAAGTTAAGTAAAGTAGTGATCAGTGTGGCTAGATCTGGGAAAATTTCTTTTTCAAGTTATAAAAATAATAGCATTCTAGGACAATAAACGATGACCGCTGATCAATTTTTCAGGGAAAATGAATTTATCAAATCATCCACGCCGCAACAGTTTATTAGCCGTTAACATAAATATTTTAGAAAAATAACTCTGAGGGCTTAAGCTTAGGTATAACCGTGGTTGAGGCGCCTATGGTTTTTACAATTCTTATTTTTATTAAGTTTCGCCTAACTCGCAAATTAATTATAAAGCAGTTTGGCGTTATACTTATATAAATTGTGTCAGGCTATTTTTATCTTTTTTTTTGTACGATGATTTGTAAATATAGATAAATCTTTGACGGATTAATTCGTCTTAATAAAAGTGAAACTCCAGTTTAAGATATCCATATAAAGATGGTGCCTCTTCAAACTTAACTCTTCTTGGGTTAACTGAGATGTTTTTCTTCTGATGATAACATTAGCGATTTCTTTTACACATTTACTTTCTGCTGTAGGAAACTTACCTCACTTACCCAAAAAAAATATCTTCCGTTAAAGAAAGTGTTATTCCCCTTCCTTTGTGAATAAAAACTGTGACTCCACCACTGACACAATCAATCAGCTACAGATACAGAGCGGCATCTATCGTAGTGAGACTAAAATTATCAATCAATAAGGTGTACCTACTTACATGGCTTTATCTAATGTACAGAGTGTCCCAAATTCGATGCTCTTCGTGAGTATTTCGAAAACTATAGGAGATACAGTATCGGTCAATGCTGGAAAAGTTGCGGAATTTTTTGTCCAGTAATATCGTAGAAAAATGTATTTTTTTCTTTTTGAAATATTCTAAAAAACTAAACTTTTGAATTTTTGTTTTTTCAATTTATCTGACCTATTTTGACCGTTACAGAAAAACAAATACGACTTTGTTAAAGCAAAAAGAGGTGAAACCATGAGTTGTTACTACAAAAAGGTTTTTCAAAGACGTTACATTTTTACAGTAATATTTTAAAAGATGTGATATCAATTCCACAGCATACTTTTAGGACTTTTTTTTATTAACGTTAACTGCAGTTCATTGTTTTTGGTTTACCTTGTATACTCCTATAGCCTGACCTTTTCCGTAGATATAAACTATTAAATTTGGATTAAAAATACGTAAGTTTTAGAACAGGGTCCAATACAATATTTTAGCTCTTAGTGTATATTGCTGAAAAATATTTGACAATTATGGGTTTTGAATTTAATCCCCTTAAAAAAAATAAACAAAAATGATTCTTAAATCTATTTATTAAATTAACATCTAATAATTTAACTTCATACATATACTTTGGGATAAGTAACAGGAACTGGTTATTTTCTTTATTTAGAACATTTTTATACAAATAATTGCTCTGAAAAACTGTATTAAAATATTTGCGAAATATTCTAACTAAATAATCTCAGGACGACATAACATTATTTATATATGCTGAAGTATAATTCCGTGATAACCCGTCAGCACTTTAAAACCAGCTGTCTCGGATAAAACACAATTAGTTGGTAATATTAATATATTTACTAATCTTTATGTACCTGACACAGTTGGAAGATGATGGAAATATGGTTTTATAGTACCGAGTCACCCACGTTACCATGAAATTACTATGAAGGGTTTTATTTATTGATGACTCTTTAAATAATTTTCATTTTATTTATACCATACTTAAAGATCCTCCAGACCAACGCGGTGCTACGGTGATGATTTGACCATGGTACAACACAGCGGTAAATGGCGTAACCCACACCGCTGCGGTGGTCAAACCTTCATTTTCCGTTGTGACAACATTTTATTTTGTTAACGCCATCTGCACTGTTTTCGTAACTTACCGGTACATCAGCCATGTGTTTTATGCATCGAGATAGAATAAACAAGGAGAGGCTATTACCATTTGATTTCGTCTACGAGAAACGGTACCAGGGGGCGAAGCAAAGTGTCATACCAATATGGCCGATTCATAAGGGCCTGATTAAATTTATTTTGAATAATTCTAAATATGCTTGGGTCAACTAGAATAATATAATTTCATTAAGCAATGAACAGCTTTGTAATGGAAATAACGGTTAATGGTATTATATATATACATATATATTGTGTACTTTTAAGTAGCTTGAAAAATTTTGGTCAAACCCGTTTGTGCTCATTAATTTAATTGATTGGTGACATAGAAAATATTGAGAATAAATTGTGTGAGTGTAAATTATTATCCCATTGCAAAGGTGTACAATGGGATGAGAAATGATGTTATTTAGAAGTTGTAAATGTTTTAATAAATAAACTTTCACCCATAAAATTTGACTTAGATGCGACAGCAGCAAAAATGAAAATTTTTGTTACACTTTTTTATGAATCATGTGACTTGTCAGGCGAAGAGGAGTAGTGGCATAGTGGCCCGGTTGCCTAAATTTTTAATTTATAAATATTGCAAGTTTTATTGTAAGTAAATAATGCTGCCAATGTCATTTATGTCATAGTTAATGTTGCTGGTTAGTTAATTCTGGTTAAAAATCTTTATGGGCTCAACATACAAGTTGTGTTTATTTCGCACAAGGAAAATAATGACCTGGTGATAAATGACAATTTTTGCAGTTAAGTGGCTGGTCCAAAGCTGCTTGAACTTAATTGTAGATGTATTGTTTTTAAATTTTTTTAGTTTATAAATACGGACCTACCCTTTATTTATACTAACCTATGAAAAATAATTTTCGCCGTTTTCTTCTTATCCACAGCATTTCTGCTGGAACAACTCTGCACGGCACAAGAAATGATTAATATCCTTTACACAGTAGCAACGTTTTACACAAAAATTGAAAAACTCATAAAATCTAAAATCACCTCGATTATGATAGATCGAACAGCTGATTACGCGAATGATATAAGTGTCGTACCAATATGGCGCAGGTAGGGTCACTTTTAGTCCAGTGATGTCGCCTTCTTGTTTATTCTATTTCGATGGTTATATGTTACCCGTTCGATTGTCATTTTGACATATTTCTGCAGATTATATTCACAGACGCCGCGCCGGGGTAAATAGTCAAAAAAGAAGGAACGCCGTGTACCACTTGGTAGCCACCGGCACCGTCACTTGGTCTGGATGATTCTTTAGGGTGCACCAAATTATGAACTTTATATTATCTGTATAACAATATAAAGCATGGAGTCACCTAAGTTATTGTAATTATCCTAGTGAGTTTGATTTGTTAATGACTCTTTAATTAATATCTTTTTAGTTACATGTACCACTTGATGAGTTCTTTCAGTTGACACCCTTTTGAGATACGATTTAAAAAAATACATTTAAAGTAGGGGTCTCCAAACTACGGTCCAAGGGCCAAGTCCGGCCCCCCAGTCTCATCAATCCGGCCCGCGACAGCTATGGGCTTATTGTTGATATTGTTATTTTCTCAATTAATTCATTTTTAAAAATATTTGTTTGGGTCGTGATTTACACATACATACGCCAAATTTCATCTTTCTAAGCATCGTAGCTTTGGAAAGGACAGACTGATCGACAGTAACACGACGCGACGGTCTAAGTGAAAACAATTGGCTTCCGGTAAGTATAAGGAATCTTAAAGACAACTAGGTTTTCATAAATTGTTAGGCTACATATTATTTACAAGTGCATTTATAAAAAGTTTTATCTAACTTACAGAATAAGTAAAACTTTATTAAATAAACATCATAATGAAATGGATTAATGGAAATTAAATGGATTTTTTTTTGCCGCAGGGGTACGTAGGTATTTCTACATACAAAAAATGTTCTCCGTATTTACTGAGAAGCTGCTGCATTTATGCTCTGGGTCAGAAGACGGAACTTCTTTTTGGCAAAGTCTGTACATATCAACGCCATCATGGTCTTTAATAGGGTAAAATAATAATTAAGGAACATATTATAGATATGGGACAAAGAAAGGTTAGGTCTGTATTCTATACCTGCCATCAATGCATTTTTGATTGATCTAGAGGCTGAAAGAAAATTCAGTCTCGTCAAGCTTTATATTTTCTAAATGTTATAAATAAATGTTTAGAAAAAAATATATATTTTAAAATTATGCTTATGTGTAGTGTATTTCACGTAAGATTTTAATGACTGTCGATGACACACGTCATTTCTGGTATTATTTATTTTACAGAACGTAAGGTCGGACTAGTGTTCCTGTAATAGTTAATTACCAAATAAACAATATATTTAATTGGAAAGCACGCTTTACAGATAATAACCAGTCAGACTAGGCACAAAATAATAGTAAAATAATCTCTAAAAATACCAAATACAACAACAATACTGCGTTTATTATTCAACATGTGAATGAATGAGTGCCGGCTCTGTGATATTAAAAGAACGCAAAGGAGACGGATGCGGATTGATGAAGTACGGAATAGTAGATTCTGTAACGAGGTTGTAATGAAAATTTGATCCGAATGGAAGATTCCGAACGCGAGCGTAGCGAGCGTAAGTAATCACGAGTATCGAATTTTCATTCTAACCGAGTAGCAGATTATATTTTCTCCACGACCAAAAATACTATTCGCAATATTTGTAATTTTAGGTGGAGTATTATCCAGTTCCATATCTGACTCATCCGACTTTTCACTCATATTTTGACTTGCACTAAAATTTGTCTGCTGACATTGACAGTTTCGAAATTCATGGCAACCTATGTCGTTTAGATCAATTACAGAATATTCATTCCGTATCTTTTTATGGAATGAAAATACACGCAAAACGCAAAAGAATAAATATTATAACTCAAGAGCGAGAATTTTTACATTCTATTATCAAAAATTATTTTGGAATTATTGCATTCAGTAATGGTGGTAGAGAAAGAGATATTATGCGAGGGCAAAAGCGTTAGAGAGATACATATACTAACGGCATCGATGTCAGGGGCGCATTTACAATTGTGTGTCGCAATGGAAAAATGTCGTCGTGACGCACGTTCTGTAACAATAGTCTCTTGACGGGTTTTAGCTAATTTAGGGGTAACAGATTGGAGTTTTCAGTATGTATCTTTGTCGTGTCCTTGTAAATATATATTCACTTATATATCTCTCATGAATTTAGCCAATGTAAGCCGTTTTCGGAATTAAGGAATTTTTTGGCAAACGCATTTGACAAAAGAAACGTCAAAGCATAAAAATCGTACGTGAAATTTATGTAATGTAAATGAAAATATTAACTGCTTTTATTGCTTTTTCAATATTCGTTTTACTACAGATTTAAAAAGCCTGTATTAAAATATTTTAACACAAAACCATATTTTCTTTCAGTACTTTGCAAGTAAAGTTTGAATTAAATTCATACAAAATCTTAATCGTTTATCCCATATTCGGTTCTATCAAGTACCTTAGGTATCGTTGTTAATTAATGCTGATTTATTATAATATATTAGCTAATATTTTTCCCGCGTTTCTAGTGGATGAGTCTTTTTAAGAAATAAATTTTGGTTTATATAATATAAATATACCTTTTCAATCGATTTTTAACATCGCCATTATCTTTTTGGTAATCACCATTTCTAGAATATTAATTATTGTACAAAATATTCTAATAAATTTAACAAAAAAAAAATAAACTAACAACCCGTGTAAAATAAGTGGTAGAAGGTGTCCCAATAATAAAATAGTAAGATAGGTTAGCGGCAAGTGGACAAAGTGGTGTATCCAGGGCCTATCTTTGGTTATAGGCCCGTTACGTAATTCGGGGCCCCTATCATGATGAAGCAAATAAAACGTAGTTGCGGTATCAAAAAGTCTTCTAACAAAAGTGACTTCTAAAATCCCCAAGATTTTGTTTTAAAGTGAATTTATAAAATTATTTTTAAAAGTATAAATATCATATTTTCCCAGAAACTATTAAGAAGTTCCCACCATCGCCGAGACGTGTGATTAAACGAATACCATCAGGAAGTGTACGTCGGTGACGGCTAAAGAATAATGTCAATGTTTTTTTTTTTAAATTGATTATTAAAATTTTTTTTTTGTATTATAAGGCGACAAACGTGTTCTGCATCATGTCAGGATTTTTTCACGATTGTGTTTTTATTTTTCAGACCTTAATAAATAAATCTTCGGTTTAGCTTAGGTTTTATAAAATATTTTTTTACAATATAAAAAGTTTAACAGCAGCTTAGTTTTGCAAATGAAGTATTTTGTCTTAAACTGTTAAAATAAAATAGGTCCTGGATGTATTTGTCTTTTGCATTAGCGCACACAGGGACGCCAAAACAATTCGGTTTGATTCCTACAGATGGCGTTCCGGCGTTTTTACTATTAATTTCATTCTTAAAGTTATCGGTGAAAACGCGCTTGGGCTATTTCTGGAGTTGATACGGCTTTCCGTAGAGTCCTAATAACGACAAAACGGCTATCATTGTCTACCTGTGCCCCAGAGAACCCATTGTTTTGGCATATCTGTGTACTTTGCAAAAGATAAATGCACCACTTTGACTACTTGCTGCTAACTTATCTTTCTATTAAACTTACATTAAACACCTTTACTACAATGTAACTCTGCAGCGATAATTAGACAAATGTCATATATTTATACGATAGACAAATCATTCCTATTATTCCAGTATGTAAAATAGCCAATAAACAGCGTTAAAAATTAAAAAGGCTACCGGGAATATAATTCGAGAATATTTATCGATTAAATTCACATCCTTGATTTTTGGCATTGACGCTTTTAATACCAGAGCCCCTTTTCTAATGGCATGGAGGACCTTTGGTTTATGGACCGAATTTCCTAAAAAGAAAAATATTAGACATAAGGCAGTTCTTATATTTGCAACATGGTTAATTTTATAGAAAACGAAAAAATAAATAATCTCCATTGTTCAATATGGACTACCTACTTGGTTTCTGTAAAAAGCATTTAAATCTTTTAATTTTTGCTATAAAAAGAAACTTCTTTAAAGACGCATCAAATTTGTTTTCAATTTATCAGCAAATTTACTATACGTTTAGAATACATAGTAAAATAATATAGGGTGGGTAGAAAAATTTGTTTATAATTGTGTTATTAAAAATGTATTTAATCAGATTATGTTTATATAGGTAAAATATTGTATAAAGGGTGTCCCGAAATTAGGTGACACTATTTTAAGGGGTTAAAGTACACCCAAAATTAGAACTAAAACCCTCTATTAATATACCTTGAAAAACGAGTCGTTATGGGGCTAGAGCCCCCCGAATGGAAGCTATGATAAGCGGTTATTTCAAAATATCTCAGAAACTGATTGAGGTATCAAAACAAAATGTGATACATGTTTTACCCATGACAAGACGCAATAAACGGTTCGTTTAGCTTAGGTGTATTTCTTCCAGTGGCGTCCTACTAGGTAAGTAGTGAAGAGAATATTGCCCCAACTTTTTTATTTATAAGATTTTTTAACGCCAGATGCAATTTTTAAAAGCACTGAAGTCTTCTATTAAAAAAAGGTACTCCTGCTTTATTTCGGTATCAAGTGTTTGCTGAGATATGCAAAAAACACCTTAGCCTTTTCAACGGCTTGTAAAAAACCGAAAATTTTAAAATCGACTTTACTAAAAAATGGTGAATCCGACCAAAATGAAGCAAGAGTACCTTTTTTCAATAGAAGACTTCAGTGCTTTTACAAATTGCACCCGGCGTTAAAAAATCCTACAAATAAAAAAGTTAGGGCAATATTCTCCACACTAGAAATACACCTTAGCTAAACGAACCGTTTATTGCGTCTTGTCATGGGTAAAACATGTATCAAATTTTGTTTTGATACTTCAATCAGTTTCTGAGATATTTTGAAATAACCGCTTATCATAGCTTCCATTCGGGGGGCTCTAACCCCATAACGAAGCGTTTTTCAAGGTATATTAATAGAGGATTTTAGTCCTATTTTTAGATGTACTTTATCCCCTTAAAATATTGTCACCTAATTTCGGGACACCCTTTATAATTGGCACGAATGGTACTGAGCTGTAATGGGTACAATACCTACATATAGTACCTACATAAGGCTGTGACTAATACTATTTCGTATTATACATCTTCGACGCTCACGCGTTAAAATATTTCGATCATTAATCGCCATTAATTATGTACTTGTTGGTTAAATTACTATTAACGATTTTTGAACTTTAATTTTTTTATGTCATAGGTATTAAGACGTTATACCGTAAAAACACAATTGGCTTACTTGAAGTTCTAAAAATTGATTAACTTTTAAACCATTTTAGCTGATAGGGGAGAGTTGGATAAAACCGGGTAGGTTGATAAAACCGGGTACCGCCTAATTCGTCTAAATTTGTGGTGCCATCTATCGAACGGTGGGTAAATTAGTGTCGTTAAACCGCCTAGAGTCGCGTGTGTTCATTTCTATATCATTTGAGTAAAACGTGGTGGAGCAGGAAGACCTTTAGTGTATTTCGGTGTACCAAACTCGATTTTTAAGGTAGGTTTATAGTCCTTTTTTTCCTCTACTGAGTAACTAATGACCGCTTTAAAATTTATTGTATGTAACCTAATACATTACCTATAATTTGACCAAAAATTTTGAATATTATTTCATAACCTAAAATTTTTACATACTATTTAATGTCTTGTTTACGAGTTCGACAAAACCGGGTAGTGCTGGTTGTTACAAAACCGGGTACCCGATTTTATCATACCTGTTGTTACTTCTACTTACTGCAGCGTTTTTTAATGTTTTTAGTGAACTTTAACATGTCGCGTTATAAAAGAAAAACTACTCGTCAGTCATGGGATTCAGAAAGCATGAAAAATGCAATAATTGAAGTCCTAGAGCATAGGATGGGATATAAAAAGGCCTCTCAAAGTTTTAATGTTCCCCAATCAACATTAGAAGATCGTGTCAAAAAAGCAAGAAATGGTAACTCTGTTGAAGAAGCTAGTAAGAAAGGTACAAATTACCTTGAATTTAATTCAGTTTTTTTATTTTAAATAAAGCGTTTTTTATATTAAAACACAATTGGGTTTGTGTTAAGTGTAATGTTTGGGGTTTTTTAGGTCTGGGTCGATACAAGACTGTGTTTAGCGTTGCCCAAGAAGATGAGCTAGTTTCGCATATTTTACAAATGGAAAGTAGACTATTCGGATTTACTTTATCAGAACTAAGAATTCTTGCTTACGAACTAGCCGTACAGAATAACATCACCCACAATTTTAATAAAGAAAAGAAAATGGCTGGGAAGTGTTGGCTTTATTCGTTTTTGTCGCGACATCCAAAACTTCGATTGAGAACTCCAGAAGCTACTTCAATTGGACGAGCTATAGGATTTAACCGAGCAGCAGTAGAAAAGTTTTTTACTCTATTAACACAAGTTTATGACCAACACAAGTTTCCTCCTGAGCGCATATGGAATGTTGATGAAACGGGAATTACCACTGTCCCCAACAAGCAGTCTAAAGTTATTTCTATGAGAGGATGATGATGTAGATGAAGTTTTTATTTGCGACTTTTGTTCATAGATTTTTGATTTTTTGTTCATATATTTTAAATAAATATTTTATTTTCTCCCTATTGACCTTTTTACATGGTATTTAAGTTACTACCCGGTTTTATCATACCGGTTGGACAAAATCGGGTATTTTGCAGTATTTTCATAATAATAATAATAAAAAAAAATATAGGAATATTTATAAAAATTGACATTGGTATATCAAACTTAACTCATCTGGGAATATTTCAATCTACAACCAAAGGTTTGATACTCTAAAATACCACGAGAAACAGTCAGTTTTTGAAGTGATACCCGATTTTGTTCAACTCTCCCCTACTGGGAAAAATTTCATACCTTTAAATCTTAAACCTGGAGTTTGTCTGCAGGTGTACATGTAACCGGATGACCTGCTATATCTAAAACTTGGTGGAAAGTTTGATGAATCTGATTCCAAAGAGTTGAGTTTAACAGAAAGTTTTCTGTTTCTTATAGACGGTAATGGACTCATTCGAATGTCTTGTAATTCTATTATATCTTCATTTTTTAGGGGCTGTTTCTGATTTTGATCACAAGATGAAATAGTGGCCGTTTTGGAACCTAAAATTACATTTCTTTATAATTATTAGGTTTTAAATATAAAAACACTGCAACTGTACTAAATAAGTGAGGTGCTCACGTTACAGTCTTAAAAACAGTACAGATATTGAGATAATTCAACCGTCACAGTGTAAATTCGTTTCTTTTATTCAGATAACTTTGTAAATATTCTTAAAAACCTCCACACCAGCGTGAAACGCGGCATTGCTGACTGGCCTGTTTAATTGTTGTGGTGGAAATGCACTATTTAGTTATTTTAGTTTTAAAATCTCTTTGTTTATAAAAATGGTTCTTTTTAACATTTTACACACTTAGATTATTACATAACAATACTTAATAAATTCAGTTCTTAGTAGGCACAGGTACCTATTTCGCCCACATGGCTGATGTTAGCCAAGACGGTATGTAAAAATTGTTTTGTAATTTGGAAACTTTGCTCAGGCAGTTTTGTAATCGTTACTGCTCCCAGAGAATTTATTTTACTTGTAGGTTTGAAATTATTTTTGTTATTTATTTCTTGCTTTAGGCATTTTATGTTTGTAGTTCACTGGAAAAGCAAACGAAAAAAATAGTCAGGTACAGGGTAGCGAAATGTTTGCGGAAGGCTTGACAGACGATTGGGGCGGGCTTTAAATGTTGTAGCCTACTAGCACATGGTTAGTTATGGAGATTGAAAATTTTTGGTTAATAAATTTCAATCATGAAAATAAATGTCATTTGTTTATGATGACTGATCGACTACTGTTTGCTCTTAAAACCCTTAATTTGCAAACATAACATAAGACAGATTTATTAGTTTCAATATAGAGAGCTAATACACGAATGTATCGATAGAAAAATCTCTTCATATCATTTTAACAAACAGTTAAAAGAACACTAGACCCTGCTGAATAGAGTGATAGAACTATTGGAAATTGTCCTCGTGATTTCTTGTTTCAAGTCCAAGCTAGATTCGACATTCAAAGTGACGTCCTTTCAACGACTTCATCTCTTTCTTACATAGTGTTCCACCTGCACGTAGAATGGTTCAAATTAAGTTTACTTACTTACTACCAAAATTAAACCTTTGTCTTAGATAATATTATCTGGATACAACAAGGGCCTAATAGCTTTGTTATATAACAAAGTTACAAACACTACTTTTTTATTTATAGAAAGCGTGATAGGGTTAATGTGACCTTAAAAAAACTACCACCCAAAATTTACAATTTAAAATAACCATATTATTACCTGATTTATTTTCCTCTAGTTCTTTTGCCTTCTTACTTTTCTTTTTAGCTCTTGCTCCCCAATAAGTATAATTTACAGCTGCGTACTCCAATAGTGCGGCGAATACAAAAACAAAACACATAACCAAGTAAATATCGATCGCTTTTACATAACTAATCCTGGGGAGGGAACTTCTGACACCTGTGCTTATGGTTGTCATCGTGAGTACAGTTGTAATACCTTAAAGAAGAGAAATATGTTAATATTTAACGGTTAAATGAACAAAAATTGCATAGTCAGGCCTAAAAAACTTTAACTTTATAGAAATACTTTATTTTTTCAGAGTGGTGTTTAGATTAGAGTACCTATATAGAAACTCAAAATCTTCTCCTCACATAAATATGTTAATATAGAGGCGTGGTTCAGTTGGTCTATATGTTTCGAGGATAGTAGTTTTTCTCTTTAGCGTAAAAAGAAAACTTAAAGAGGAATATCAGTAATTTTCCTCATCAGCACAAATAAAATTGAAAAATCACATTATCAGGTGATCTGAAAATGATGAGTATTTGAGAAAATGTAACAATTAACTTAACACATTTCCATATGTTTTAATCTAAACTGCTGGACAATTGCTTTCGAGCAAGAAAAATTTTGCCTAAATTTAACAGTTAATATTTTCTGAACGAGATAAGAGATCGACCTACGGGTTTGAATGGTTGATAGATTCATCCCTTGGGAAACAATTGTATATGTTTGATTTTCTTTAACTGTCACAAAATTTTATATACAGGGTGTTATAGAAGACGATGATTTTTGCTCCAATTTTAATGGCGTGTAACTTTCACAATATTATTTTCAAATTTTATCACTCTACGTCAATTGAATCACTGGTTCATAGCAAAGAAAGTAATTTGTCAAATTTTTGATATCTCCTATATTTTAAGACATACCGATTTTTTTGGAAAACCTTGCTTTATTTCATTTTATTGGTAGAGCTAGATCTCACTGTGCGTTGTATCGTGCAAACTTTGCCAGTGATTATTATACCTAATGAAAAGCTTGATTATGTTCAGTAACAATAGTTGTACCTAAATGTTATGATGTACAGTGGCGTACAGGTCGTGCAATGTAGCTTGAGCTCCGAGATGCGCAGATAGAAAAGGCGAATGAGTGTATGACAGAGATACTTAATGCCTAATTTCAGTATACCACCTGTTTACTGCGCATCCGAAAGTCAGGGCTCATGCTATTTTGTTTGACCTGTACTTATAAACACCTATAGGTATGTCTATGGTTTATGAGTGTCTCACAATTTTTCACGACTGTTTTATATTTAAAAGTAATCGCCCCCAGATTAGGTGAATTTTTTCTTATTTTTTAGTTTTTCATAATAATAATACTAATAATAATAATAATAATAATAATAATAATAATAAATAATAAACTGAACAAAATCGTGGACTGCTTGAAGGCATAGATATATTAGATGAGGACAAAACATATAAATACTTAGGCATCTCCCAAAACCAACAAATAAACCACACAAGCCTAAAAAGGGAGTTTAAAAACAAATACAAAAGCAGACTAACAAAGCTTTTTAATACTCATCTGAATGCTGGTAACCTTACTACTGCCATCAACACCTGGGCAATACCAATACTTACCTACTCATTCGGAATCCTTAAGTATTCAGACACGGATTTGCACGAACTGGATAGGCTTACGCGCAGGCTGCTAACAAAATTCAGATTCCACCACACACGCTCTGCACTTGAAAGAATCTACCTAAAACGAAAGGAGGGAGGAAGAGGTCTCATTAATATATATAACTTGTGCATGTCACAAGAGACCTCTATGAGAAAATACTTCCAAGAATCGAATGGGGAAATTCTTAAAAAAGTGGTTGCAGCAGACGCTGGATATACAGCCCTCAACTTAAAGCGAAACGGACTACCTAACATCATACGCGCGCCGCCAAGTCAACAGCTTGTAACTTGGCAAGAGAAAGCTCTACACGGCAAATACCCTACTGCACTCCAAAACCCACTCATAGATAGAGAAATGTCACTGAATTGGTTAGAGAAAAGGCAGCTTCACGCTGAAACAGAAGGTTTTATTATCTCTATCCAAGACCGTGTTATTCGAACTCGAAACTATGAAAAGATCATCATGAAAAGGAATGTGGAAGATGTGTGCAGAAAATGCAACTGCCCCGGAGAGACGATAGAACATATCACGGCGGGTTGTGGTGCTATGGCCCCCAACGCTTACCTGGGGAGACATAATCAGGTGGCAAAGATCATCCACAAGAAACTGGCCCATAAACTAGGGCTAAGGGAAAACCTTCCACCATACTACCAATACTCACCCGAGCCAGTCCTTGAATCCCCTGAATATCTCTTATACTGGGACAGGCCAATAATAACGGATAGAACAGTAGACCACAACCGTCCGGATATTCTTCTCATCGAAAAAACCACCAAGAAAGCTTTCATAATCGATATAGGTTGCCCACTAACACACAACCTCTCTAAAACCGAATCGGAGAAGAAGACCAAGTACTCGAATTTGGCTATAGAGATTAAAAATATATGGAAGCTAGATAAAATCGACATAATTCCGATCATAATATCGGTGGAGGGAGCTATGACGAAAAATTTCAAGAACAACTTGGAAAAACTGGGCCTATCAGGTTATTTATACCAACTAATCCAGAAAAGCGTCATCCTCCAAACATGCCATATAGTACGGAAGTTCCTAAACAGTACAGGTTAAGATGAATTTCTTCTCTGTACTGTAAATAATACCAGCAATACCAACAAAAAGCTGTGAAAACTAACATTGAGAAAAATAATAATAATAATAAAAATAATAATAATAATAATAATAATAATAATAATAATAATAATAATAATAATAATAATAATAATAATAATAATAATAATAATAATAATAATAATAATAGGTGTTTATAAGTACGCCTCTGTACATCATAACATTTAGGTACAACTAGTACACGCAAAGTTGGCACGATACAATGCACAGTGAGATCTAGCTACCAATAAGTTGAAAGAAAGCAAGGTTTTCCAAAAAAATCGGTATTTCTTAAAATATAGTAGATATCAAAAATTTGACAAATTACTTTCTTTGCTATGAACCAGTGATTCAATTGACGTAGAGTGATAAAATTTAAAATATTATTGTGAAAGTTACACTCCATTATAATTGAAGCAAAAATCATTGTCTTCTTTAACACCCTGTATATGAAATGTAAAAAAAAATTGTGACAGTTAAAGCAAATCCAACATTGACAATTGTTTCCCAAGGAATGAATCTATCAACCATTTAAAACCATAGGTCGATATCATATCTGGTTCAGAAAATATTAACTGTTAAATGTAGGCGAAATTTTTCTGCTTGAAAGCAATTGTCCAGCAGTTTATATAGATTAATTATTTTTTTTTCAAAATAATAATAATAATAATAATAATAATAATAATAATAATAATAATAATAATAATAATAAATAATAATGTCAAATCCTGGCATAGTCTAGCTGTAATAGCTTTATCAATACTCATTGTAAAAAGCATCATATTGTCCACTAGTTTATTACTTTCATAATGTCCCATTTTCAAGTTTTAACTATTTAAAGTAGCAACTGACCGAACACTGCGTGATTCATTAGAACAATAAGCACAACAAACTTTATCGCCGGACCAGATTAGGATTTTTATAATTTTGTGAGAGCTTATTTTTGGATTATTTGAAAATTTTGTTTAAAAAAATGTTTACTAACAAGTCATTATGTATAATTTTCGATCAAAAAGTATATTTTGAGGTTTTTATAAAGTTTATATTCACCTAATGCAACTCTGGCACTTGTGGCTTCATGGTTTATCCAAAAAGAAACCCACGATAGCATGACTATCAAAATGCTAGGGAGATATGTCTGAAATATAAAATATCCTATATTTCTTTGCAATTTGAAGGATAAAGATAGTCTCTGGTAGATTCCTAAAAAAATAATAATTATTAGATCAATCACAACTAAATTAATCAGTTTTCGGCAGGTTGCACAAGGAAAAATTATTATTATAAAAAAAGACACAATTTAATTAGAACCTGGCAAGGCCAACTTTGTGTTGAGGCGAAATTGTCTTTAAATTGGGAACTATCAAAGCTATTAGATTTCAGCTTTTTGTAAAATCTAAGTACGCAATACCAAAGATGACCTTAATAGTCTCTAAATAAATGTTGTCCTTATATTAGGTATGCAGTTATGGTAACCGGGAACGTTTTCTTTGTGTAACCCACTGATAATCTACAAATTAATATAGCACCCAAGACGTTAGAGAGAAACTGCACGCCACAAAATGGGTGTCTGTTATATTTGGTATTATCTCTGTATACGATGCACCTGGGACATTGGTTGTTAAGAATTTTATTATTAGTTATCACGTATTTAGCTTAAGACTTTGGAGTTGAATAAACGCATTTCCTACTAATCTCTATTCTACCTTTCTAATAAAAACCCTGCTTCCTAACGATTTAAAATTTATTAATAGTTTTGGAGATTTAAAATTGTATAGTTTTATTGGGAAACTTATGTCGTCGATCATTTGTTGGTGATTATATTTTGAAATTACAAGTACAGGTAACAAGGGGTAGTCCACAGTGGGGGGTCCCCTCTCCACGTTTCTGGAATCTTGTCATGGGCCGGCGGTTTCGAGCACTCAGTAGGGAAGGATACTTTATTATAGGTTACGCAGACGATCAGGTTATGACTGTGATGATGGTTACTATGGTAACCCAAGACAAATTTAACACGATAGTAAGAGACAGAATGCACAGAGCTTTGCTCATAAATTTTTAGTTTGATATTATTATACAAAAAACAACATATAGTATTTACATATAGTTTCGAACATGAAAATCCACCATGGTACGATTATTTTCTTCATAAATTAATTTAAATCACTCATCTTCTTGCGTAATTTTGTCTATACCCTTATCACCCTCAACTTTTCTTCCTTGGATGCTACCTGTATCTTCAGTGACTTGTCAATACCACCAATATTTTGATAGCGCGACTCTAAATTTGACATTATTGTATTTCACCTGTGTGAGTTGCTAGTACCGCTTTCTAATTAAAATATAATTGTCAAGTTAAATCACTGAACATATTTTTGAATTTATGGTATATATGCTCATATTATATCAATTTTTAGTAATACTGTGACTACTAAAAGTTTAATTAAATTTGTTAATTAGAGTATTTAGTTTTATGTAAGGATGATGATTCAAACCCAAATATAAAAATAAATAAATTTTATGCAGTTGTTGGAATTAATACATCATTTGGAAAATAGTTATTCAAAAAAAAAATTAAAGTGTGTAGCAACAATGTAGAAAATTTGTATGTTCATATTTTAAAAAGGTCATAATATTTTTGAAATTCTACTCTTGCGTAACATTTTCCGTTTTCTCTAAGAAAGAATACAGAACATAGGAATTATATACTCTATGATTGCGATAATAGAGTAAATAACAAAACACGTTTAATTTCTGTTTCTGAAGTGTAATAAATTTATTATATCATGTACAGGTAATTGTTTTACAGTTGTTTTAACGAAATCAATGGAACTTCTACCAATATAATACTTATGTTAATATTTATACCCACCAGTAGCTAGTTTTTCTTTCCGATCATTTGTCTCATATCCGATTATAGTAAACTGGGGAAGTTCGGCCTCTTCGACTCCTCTTACGGGCCTATCTTTCCAGTACATTACCACATCCATTACAGTGTAGCCATCTGTCAACAAAATATTTGATATATTATATAAACCTAAATCCTATAATTACTATTAAAATAATTTTACTCTGCTGGATTTTTATTTAAACAATATTTTAAGTTTAAAAACTCTAAATTAAATTTGGAAGAGTTTCCTTAGTACTCTAGCATTATTTATACTGATATGGAGAAAGCCTTTGACAGGGTGATGCATTATGTTATTCTAAATTATTTGTCTGATTTAAATGTTTCTCCATTTCTAATTAAACAAAATCAGTCATATTTGATCGATAGAAGTAAGTATTTAGAAATGAAAGGGTGTAGATCTGTTGTTTATAAGAATACATCAGGGGTGTCTCAGGGCTCAAATCTGGGACCGTTGCTCTGAGTGGCTTTAAACAAAGTTATGACTCGGGTTAATAATTATGCAAAGGGCCTAGTATTTGCGGATGATTTCAAGATATTTTTAAAAATTAATTGGAGGAATGATTGTAAGTCACTTTAGCAGGATTTTTGTGATGTTACTAGTTGGTGTAATGTAAATAGTTTTAACTTAAATGTAGATAAGTGTTCCTGTATATCGTTTACACTTAATGAAAATATTGTTGTCCATGGTTATACATTTAATGATGCTGAACTTAAGAGGGTTGATAAGCAAAAGGATCTGGGAATTTTATTTGATAATGTCTTATTTTTCTCCAGTCATATAATTTTCAAAATTTAAAGTGCTCAAAGAATAGCAGGATTAATTGCAAGAAGTACTAAAAACCTCAATGTTGATGTCAGCAATTACTTGCTTGATACCTTGGTGGTATCAATTTTGAAATATAGCAGTGTAATTTGGTCTCCCCAGTACAACTTTTGGATTAGGATAATTGAGGAAGTGCAGAGAAAAACCTTGGATTGCATTACAGAAAGTTTAAGATTTATCCTGTTTAAGGCTGTGATAATAAATAATAATCATCTTTTGAGAATCCTTAATATATTATCTTTAAGTAAAAAAAGAGGATAAGGATCTTTTTGTGTACAGTGTTTAAAATCCTTAATGGGGATATTGACTGTCCTGACATTCTTGAATAATTATCGTATACCTTCAATCATGTTAATTCTAGAAACCGTAATGTTTTTTTTTCTGACCTTTCCGCGAACTAAACTTTATAGGAGTTCCTCCTTGTATAGATTAAGTTATTTATTTAATTTTTATGCGTCCGATATTTATGATATTGATATTTATTTGATATTTATATTTTGCTGAACTAAGTGTTATTGTATTTTGACTTTGTATAATTTTTTAGCCTGACTATTACTAAATTAATTATTAATAAATAAATAAAATATAATACTTACAACTTTCGATTTCAACAGTGCAATTTTGCGAATCAAGGGGATAATAATGAAGATCCATCATGCAAGCTAAAGTAGTTGTAAATCGCATTCCGTAAGTAATGGATCCATCACCGTTAAGTCGTACAAGCTTGTTTCGCTCCGTTACATCATGCAGGAAACTGGAAATTATTTTAACGAATATAAAGTTATTCCAACAAATAGATCCTGAAATTGATTTTCAACTAATTTCTTTTAAAGGAAAAATATAAATATAATTAATTCCTTGAAGCAAATTATTACTACAATTAGAATTATTTTCTTTAGATATAGACAATACCTTCAGCAAAATTTATATGTTTAGTTTGGAGTAGTTCAATTTTAAAGGATTTAGAGTAAAGTATTACCTTTAATTTATTTTTAATTTCCATTAATTAATTACCAATAAGTAATTTTAACAATAATTAAATAACCATAATATGATATGATACATTTTTATGTTTAGAATTATTTGTAGAATACATATTTTTAATAATATACAAGATGTTCTATTTAAAATAACAAAGTTGTATGCGCTTCCGGTTTAACCGGAAGTGACAGTCAGACGATTAAATACTGAAAATGTGCGCACAGTGCAACTATATAACTTACCGAAATTTCATAATAATCTTTTATTTTATAACGACGTGACAAGCTGGGTAGTGATATCGTTTTCACCCAGTTTATATGTTGAGAGCAAAGCTCGAAAACGGCCAATGCTCGATATTTTTGATCAATCTTAGGATTGGCCGTTTGAAAGCGACCAAAGTCCTAAGTTTAATTTAATTTTGGGCTTTGGCCATCTCCAAACAGCCAAACCTGGAATTGTGAAATTTGGCGAAACGACCAAAGCTATACAGCCACACTATACAAATTTAAAAATTAAAAAGTTACTTGGATTGTTACTGAAATAAGCGATTCAATTATATTATTTCAAATTGTTTGATTTAGCCGACATTGGGTGGAAGTCCATAACTATAATATTATGGGAAATAGTAAATTTTTAAAGAATTACATGTTTCATAATATAAATTATATCATTGTCTTCTGACTAAGCTACCGTATTAGCGTTTGTTTAACTGTATCCCATTGTAGTATATTATATTGAGTTATTTGCAATAAGAATCATATATTTACAAATTGTAATGACAAAAGAAAATGGGGTTCGTATTATCACAAATTGTTACTAATTAAAATTACATAATCCTAATAAATTCTACTGTAATTAGTTTTTTTTTTTCTAAAAACATAATTGTTTCGTTTTTTATGGTTTTAAGCAATAATAATACAGGCTGGGGATTTTAAATGGAATGCTGCTTATAGCGGCTCTGGGAATAAGATTTCTCTAAAATCCAAAAATACGCCCTGAAAGATTTTTTATTAAATTTTCCAAATAGGTGCTACAAGTAATATCCTCTAATTTGATTATGGCTGCGCCTCCTTGGGGTCCCAATTTTTTTTTACATAACAAAGGCAAGGCCCATAAAAAATCTTTGAAGACGTATTTTTGGATTTTAGAGAAATCCTATTCCCGAAGACGTTATACGCAACTTTCCATTTAAAATCCCCATCCCGTATAGCTCTTGCTATATAAGCTGTATGTATAGGATTTTTTTGAAAAGTACGTAGATTTTGGTTGAATGTGCTTTATAAATGCCTATATATGATAAGGTGTTATTTAAAATAAGTTAAAAAATGTCTTTCATATTCTAGTAAGATTATCGAATGTTTCTACATTAAAAATTTCACTACAGAATATTTAAGAATGATAAACATTATCTCCATAAAAAGAATATTTGTGTTTTTTCTTACAACACATCCTCCCCTCCACCTTGATTTACTTAAACTTTACGACAACAATAACTTTTTCTAAAAGATTAAATTATTTAGTTTCCGATACAAGTTATTTTATAAAAAAATCCTAATTTTTATTTAAAATAAATCTACCAGCTACGCAACATTTCTTTTACGCGTTTATTCTGGTTGTGTAAGAAAAATACAAAACATAAATATTTAGCATCTTCTTTGGGCTATATAACGTCCTGCACTTTTAAGAAACAAGAAATTAAATCACTTTTGTTTTTTGAATTATTTTAATGTTTCAATTTTTTTTTAATTCAGTATTTATTGGATTATCGATATACAGACAAACAGAAGTTATTCTGTGCTTGGTTTTAATGGGAATTTTAATAGTAAATGGAAAATTCAAAAATTTACCAGTGCTTTTATTCATCATATCCCAACCTTGACTCTAAATTTGTCGATACCTTAATAGATGTCAAGCGTGAGAAAAGTGTTTGACCTATTTTAAGACTTTAAAAGGGTTCAAAAAATTTTAAAAGTAACTTTGGAAGAAATCCAATACCGCTTATAATACAGTTTGGTAAAATATTTTATTTAATTATACATACAATTCGTCAGAAAAACTAAACAAGTTTTAGAAAAATACTTTGTTCGAATAATTTTAAATTACTTTGCATTTAAAAATTACCTTAAAGTATTAGACATCTCAAAAGTAATTTCTATTATATATTGTAATAAGGATATAAAGTTCTTGTTAAAATCAGTATATTTCGAATAAGTTTTATAATTTTACTGGTTGAAAAATTGGGAGAAATAATTGGATATTTATGATACGATTGAAAAGGTAAAGAACTTATTTATTTTCTTACTGTGAAATAAAATACTAACTTCTATTTAATCTGCCTAATAAAAGTGGTGTAAACAAAATGAAAGGTAATAACTCCTAAGTCAAACTTCGCGAAATTATTTACATAATGTTTTTTAATGACGTGCTGATATTTCACAGTGTGAGTTCTTAAGTTATTTTATAAAGAAAAGTTTATATGAATGTTCATATAAACATGAATTGAACATTGTATGATGAGAAAAATTTAAGAGACCTTGCATATGGAATAATGTCAGTAACGTACCACTTTTTTTAAAAAAATTTCAAACGACATGTTGGTAATAAAATAACTTTATCTTGTCGAGGATATTACAAATTAACGCTTAAATAAAAAGTAATTCCATACTCAAACTTTAAGGAGTTATGGATGTTCATATAAACTTTTTTCTATAAAATGACCTGGAGAATCACACCCTGAAACATTTAGAAACACCATGTGTTGTTAAATAGCAAAAGTTATAGCCTATTTCAGAAAGGTGTGTGTAGAGTAATAAAATGAGAAATTCCGTTTAGTTCGGCTCAATTTCGGTGTCGGCCATAGGCGTAGGTAAATTTTGTGCATTAAATTACTTATAATAACTAACTAAAGAAAGAAAAAGAAGATAATTTGATAAAGAAGGAACTAATAGCTATAGCAAATTAACACAAACATCGATTCATGAAATATGCCGTGGAAAATATAGCCGAAAAATATAGTGTAACTGTGCTGCGCACACCGCCGTATCATTGCAAACTAAATCCTATAGAACTTATATGGATGCAAGTAAAAGGATTTGTAGCAAGACACAACACGACATTCAAAATAAAAGACGGTAACTAAATAAGAATGCAAATTTGTCATTCACCTTCTTTAATATAAAAACAACAATTACTGCCTACGCGTTTCGGTTAACAAACCACCATCGGGGCCAGCAGCTCAAAAACTAAGGCACTAAACAAAGACGTTAAGCTACTGTTTAATCAAGCCATTATGGAAATAATACCAGAGAACTGGCGAGAAGCAGTTCATCATGTCATTAAAGAAGTTATCCTTTTCTTTAATGTGGAATCTTGACCACCTGATCGATCGGACCGTCAACCCGTTAATTATAACGTCAACAGGAGATGACAGTTCCTCAAATGACAAAGAATATTATGATTTTTTATAATTTAATTTCTGTGTAATGTATTTTTTGTATCTTGTATTTTTTTATAATGTTTAATAAAAAATAATAGTAATTTATATTATGTACATAATGCACGCCTTTGTCACACCATTTTTAGTGTTTGTGAATGGATAACAATAGGCAAACCCCATGAATTGAACCAAACCCGGGTGGTTCTACCTGCACTTGATGAAAATAAAGAATTTAGCAATGAAATTAATGCCAAATTATAAAAGTGGCTTAAATATTCGTTGGATCACTCCGTAGTCCCTTTGCATACCTAATGAGCTTTTATTATTCTACACCTTTCTGAAATAGACTATAATACTCATTAACCACTTACCTGTTTTTATCATTTGCAAAAAAGGTGTCTGGTACCCATATTTTTTCGGCAAAGTCTCCGGAAAGGGTTAGTACCTCATCTTCATTACTAAATGCCAAGCGTTCATCTTTCCAATATTGATTTAAATATAACGTTATAGTATAGTCCTAAAAAGTTTTATATATAACAAAAAATTAACAACACACCGAAAATAAAAGTTTGTACAACAATAGTGGATATGTGTGTCTATATCTCACGAAGAAGTAAATTGAGCGTGGCGCCGTAGGAGGAATAATTTTACTTTCTGAAATTTGATGGAGATAACAAAAATAGTAAATATAACCATATTTTCAGTTTACAATACCAGTCAACCTCCAAAAAATTGGTATTATAGCTTTAATGTGTACTTATTGTTTAGTTAAAAAATCTGAGAGATTTCTAAAAGTGCTTTATTATACATCTTCCTTTAATTTTCTTTTGAGATAGATAAGCCGTTCCCGAAAAGTATTACATTCCGAAAAGTATTACATTTCCTTTTCATTTCCCCTCATACGAATATATAAAATTTTATTACAAGTGTTAAAGAATTTTATATTATATTTGATAAGGCATTTCTAGTAGCCTTTCCCAAATTATGATAATAACTCTATAACATAACTATACCGGGTGGTGCGTCCGAACATTAGACAACATGGAATTAACCATGTAAATTTCGAGGTGATAAAATATTCGCTCCCGTATTAATTTTAAAGAAAACTTTTATTGGTATTTTTTAAAGATCTTAGTGAGAGTAAAATATCCGCCAATTTTGAACTGTTTTACACATAGTGTTTTTAAGATATTAAGAATATTCTATCTTCAAAGTAGCTTAAATCTGGAGTACGATTCTGTTTAATTTTAATTGTGGTTAAAATAAAAATACCAATAATTACGTTTATAATTAGGTTGACAATTTGACAGCGTCTTTAATTTTTTTAAATAGTTTTCGCGTTAAATATTTCGAATTTATAATAAGAAAAATGATTAAAAAATTTGAATCCAAAGATACCGTGCAAATACCGATGCAAAACTGTAAATAATAGCGTCCAAGAGAGGGATAATAATAGTGACCTAATGCACAGCTTCATGTCGAAGAGAATATAGGTACAGTTAGTACTAGAACGCTAGGAAAAACCGTGGGCAAACATCACAGTACTGAAATACGAGTGTTACAGATGCAGAAATACAATTCATGCAAGTATAACTATATAAGGATAACAAGTACAATAAATATTAATTAAATTCAAAAAACTATTAATCAATTTTTCAAAATTTAACTCCTTATCACTATCACTGTCATTTAAGCCTAAACTTGCAATTAAGGGTTGAACATTTGTAATCATACAATTGTAAGAATTTTCCACCTTAAGTACATGCTATACACAGTTTTTCCAGCTCTCTGCAGAAATTTGTCTTACTTCGTTTTTAATTAATTCTACTACAGATCCATTTAATGTAAGAGAAATATTATTTCTTAGGCTTGAAAGGCTACAAGAAATATTTGTTTCGTCTTTAATCAGCAGCTCTTTGAGGGAAAGCAAAGTGGGTACAGTTTGTGCCTCATACATTTGGTAAATCTTTGTTCTTAATAAATCCATGTCATCTTCGTCAATGCTTCTAAATGTGCCAGAATCACTCCGATTTTTTCTAGGATTAACAGGTTTAAGTACTATGTCTGTTACCAAAAATATAGGAGTTTTTGTCAAAGTACACGTCTCTGCTAAAGCATCCATCGAATTAAAATTTCTACTCAACAAAGATTGATACACATTTTTAATTATTAATTTGTCATCGGTAGATAAATGCTTTCTTTTAAAAATGATACTTGAAGAGGCCCCCTGTCAGCACAATTCCAAGGACGCCATATTCTACCACTAATAAGCCTAACTAAAAATTACTCGCCGGAAAACCACTGAAGACTAAAATTAATAAAAATCAGTTTGTATTTATATATGCATCAGGTATAGGTATAAATTGAATTTGTACCTGGTCCGGCTCTGCTCGAAAAGGTTTTAAAATTTAGAATTTTATTATTTATTTTATGGTCAAAGGGATAATGAGGGTTTTATTTCAGTGAGAAGATCAATGATATAATTCTGCAAATACTATACGAGAAACACCAAGAATTGCTGATGAAAAACGAAGATCTATTTTTTGTTGTGAATAATGGAAAGCTGTAATAATGACAGGGACTTTTAAACAAATATCTGTTTTTTCGATGAGTCTTGCTTTACATTAAACCATGAACCAAATATTCAAAACTTTAGGTATTGAAGTCGAGAAAACGACAATCGTTTTATTGTTACACGAACGCATTACATTCAGAAAATTAATGTTTGAACGCGGATTTTAGGATACCACATAATTGTGCCTTTTATCTGGATTAAACTTTATTTAACATATTCTGCAAGTTAAACCTGCATTGGAAGCTGTCGCTAATTAAAATCAGAAGGTCTGGATTCAGATGGACGGTTGTCGAGCCCACAATTTCATTTTAATAAGGCACCATCTTCTTGACACTTTCCAAGGAAATATGATTGGACCAAACCATGTGATAAGCTGGCCGACCAGGTCTCCTGATCTTTCTCCAAACGACTTTTTTCTATGGCAATACATACCTAATAGATAAAATTTATAAAGATGTTGGGCACGAAAATCTGGAACAATTGAAAAACTCATATTCGGCAGTTTGTGATAGAATTTCGTCATACCAATTGGCCAATTTAAGACGGAAGTTTTAAAATCGTTTAGGATACTGTTTAGCGGCTAACGGAGGGTTGTTAGAGCATTTTCTTAAATATTAATTAAAATAATGCATACGACGGTAAATATTATTGATTTTGTGTTAATATTGTAACAAATATATTATTAGTTTTTTGGTTATTGGGTAGTGTAAAAAAAGTTATTTACTCTCTGACCTTTTTTTTATTACAGTTATTTAATATGTAATTTTATGCAAACTCTGTCCTTATAACCTTAACATTGACATAAAATAACTTAATTTTTATTATTTATTTGCTGATGGACTGACAGAAATCTGTCAGGTCCGTATTTCCTGGTTTATCATTTTAAAAATATGTTTTGTTAAATAACTTAAAAATTAAAACTAGGAAACTACACTTTCAAATTGGACAAGGACATTTCTCTTATTGTATTCTATAAAAAGTTTAGGTACATTTTTGGGCCAAAATAAATACGATAGCGAATATTTGACCACCTCGATATTTACATGGAAAATCCCATGTGTCCTATTCGGACGCACCACGCGTGCCTATATCAAGTTGTTCGACAAAAAGCAAATAGGAATAAATTAGAAGATGTTTTTTAAAAAAAAAGAAACTTAATTTCTAAAAATTATTTTATATAAAGAATAGTTTTTAACAATTAATTATAGATACTTTTATTGTGGTATTTCTTAAAAATACTAAATTCACAAAAACTAACTAACAATAAAAATATTTCTTAATTAATTTGCCTTTATTTTGACTGTACTTGAATTTTGTTTATTTTACCATTAAATATTTTGACTATAATATTTTTAAAGGAATCTTCTCAATTTCTTTTACGTAAAATGTATAATAATATGTATAATATTGCTAGTGACAGTGTTAAACTGAAAATTTGAGAATGACAAATTATTCACTATAATAAGAAACTTTCTCAAACATCACGCGTTTCGTTATATTGTAACTTTACAACTATGTAAAGAACTATTACAATTTAGAAATTGCGATAAGGGTTTAATGTCAAAATATGAATTATTCGAAAAAATATGTTAATGATAATAAAAGTTATGCCGATATAGTTTGGAAAAATTTCATCCTTTTTCATCATTATTATTTAGCAATTTATTTTACTATAGGCGATAGAAACGTATATTTTCCTACGACCACCTATGAAAATGGGAAAAAAAGCACGGTTAACTTGGCTCGAAAGCGCCGAATATCACACGCGTGTTGAAAGAAAATATTTCAACTCTAGAGTGGAAATACAAGGCACACTATTTAATTTAGGCATATGATGCCAATTTGACAGACCACACCTATTTATTAAAAAGAACAAATTTTAGAAAGCAGTTTAGTTTATTTATCACGTATTTGTCAAGTGATTCAGAATTAGAGTGAGAAAATACGCCATCTGAAATTATAAAAAAGTTAAGAATATACTGGAAAATTTATTACCAGTCAAAACAAGCCCCGCTGAAGAAAATGTCATATATTAAAATTAAGCAGAAAATGTTTATGGGTCGCTATAGCCCAGAGACTAGAGCCATGACCTACGAATCGAAAGAGCAAAGGTTCAAATCCCATCAGGATCACTTGACTTTTTTTTATTAAAACATTAAATAATTTATAGAATTATTTAGAATGGAAATCTTCCTTGTTGGGTGAATTTTTTAAATTTATTTTTAATGCATCTTTCCTTGATTAAATAAAAAAAATCATTCAAGAAGGAAGATTTCAATTCAAAATAATTTTATAATTTATTTAATGTTTTTATAAAAAAAAGTTAAGTACTCCTGATGGAATTTGAACCTGTGACCTTTCGATCTATTAAATTGGCATCATATGTTTAAATTAAATAGTGTGCCTTGTATTTCCACTCTAGAGTTGAAATATTTTTTTTCAGCTCTAGAGTTGAAATATTTTTTCACAAATCAAAGATTTTTTTAATAATTCTTTGTGGTCGTAGGAAAAATAGTGTACATTACTCGTGTGAAAGTGATTATTCTAAAACTCGGAGAATTTCCGCACTCGGCTGACGCCTAGTGCTTAATATCTCCTCGCTTGAAAAGTATCACTTTCATCACTTGTTATGTAATATACTATTTCCTACTAAGCCCAGGTACTTTTACTGTCATATGAATTTTCACTATCTGGTAAATTACAATTTGCCAAACGAATAAACTATTTATCTAAGAAATACCACTATCCATAAGTGATAAGGTATAATAGAAAGTAATGTCTTATCACTTAGACCCAGTGGCGTAGCTAGGGGGGGCCTAGGGAGCCCCCCCCCGAAATAAAAAAAAGAAGATGTTTTATATATATTAAGGCAAAATAAAAAATCTTTGACGGCAACGCTATCAATAACGCGCCAAATAAAATAACAAATCATCCTCCCAGTAACTATAGCTTCAAAAACATATCTGAAAAACCATTCAGACGAAGAGCGTACAAGTTTAGCTTTATAAGTATTCATCAAAAAATCCACATTGATATGTGAAATAATAAATATATTTGTCAAAACAGGCGACGACTTATGGTTTAGTTTTAGGCAAAAAAATATGTTGTGCTTTTAGTTTATGGTTATTTTTTGTTTTTTCAATAAATAAAAAATATCTTACCTTATTTTTAATATTTTTTTGCTAAATTATGGTTATTTCATGAAGAAGTTTTTGTTTAACAAGTAAACAACATATATTATCTGTTTTTACTTATATTAGTATATGTGTATAACTCACTACAAGTCTCTTTAAATATGTCTATGTATTTTTTATTTTGATATTTTTTTTGATTGTCCAGGGTTTTTTGGGCGTGGGACCCAAAAAATTTACCTGCGGCGCTGGTTCGTTGCTTTTCCTACCCTTTAACCCGAATAACAAAAAAATACTTTTTTCTTGTACCTACTAAATTCTTTTTGCAAGCAGCTTTAAATTTTAGCATATTTTCGCGGATTCTTAAGCACTCTAGTAAAATATTTTTAAATGGAATTTGCCCTCAGCCTTAAATTCCTAGTATTTTAATTAAGAATTGCCCACTTTAGGCTTCTATAGACTTTTAAAGTTTGAAATCTTTTATAAGTAAGTTAATTTTAGATTTTGTCAAATTATTAATTATTAATATATTGAAGAATGTAGGTAATTTCAATTTTAGATTATTTTTTAAGTCAAGAATACCTTTTAATATCGCTAAATTAGCTTTATCATTTTTGTATCTGATTTATTAACTTAATTAATTAAGTTAATTATTTTTAGTTTGGTGGTGGTGGTATACAGGGTCATTCACAGTAAGAAGCCTTTTAGAAAATCTCGGGAATTAAATTGATATTTACTTGAAATGACTTGAACATATTGGCTGGATTATCTGTAAAATCTAAAAAGTAACCTTTATTAACAATATCGCATACTAATCTTTAAGAAGTCAACCATTGGCGACTCCTCCTTGAGGCAGCGTTCTTAGTACCAAACAAGCAATAAATTATATATGTAGTGCTGATAATTGCGCAATACGTATTTATTTATTTTGCGAGGATATCAGTGTGTGTAACAAAAATATAACAATATAATTTAATATCTCTTTTAATAATTTAATACCAGTCATGCATGTTCGACCTTGCGTCAAAAATTTAAAATATCTCCGCATGCACTCATTCTTGCATACCTAGATACAAATATGTCTTTAAAAGAATGCATATAAGCAAGCCAAAGCTGACCTGAAAGACTAGCAGGCCCGACAGGCCCGTCAAGCCCATCAAGTCTGACTGGCCCGGCCAAAATTGTTAGGGCCCGAAAACACGAACCTTTATTGATTAAGTGGCCCTGCCCGACCCGAGCTCGAAAGTCCTGCCGGGCCGCGTTAAAGCCCCAAATGAAAAACCAGCCCGTAGAGACCTTTAAAGCTTGATATAAAAATATATTCCATAATTTAACTTAAATTATTACAACATGCAAGTGGATGCGGGATTTTTCTACTTACCATATTAACTTCCGAAATTGCATCAAAACTTGCAATTGTCAAATCCATGCCAACAAAAAGAGGTTCTCCTAAATTGAAAAGGAAAAAATCATTAATCCTAAGTAATTTGGGTGTTCAAGTTTTTTTTAAAAATTAGCTAATGCTGTGTGCACGTTAAAAAAGATGGAAGAAATGAGACTTTGCATTACGTGTAAATGCTTCTTTTTATTGTTTTATCGTAGCAGAGCGCTTTCGCCATCATCATTGCTAGTCAATGACATCCTCATTCGGGTAGAATGTCATTTTATCCATTATAATATTTTAAAAATAATCTTAAAACGAGAAAAAGACAATATAAGACAAAATATAAATTATCCTTGATTTTAAAAAACATCTTAAAAATGGTAATAGCAACGAAAACAAACACAAACAAATTTGTTGAGAGTATCGATAATTAAAGGCGAAAGAAGAGTGGAATAGGCCTCCAGCGGAAACCCCTTTTAAAAAAATTATTTTTCTTGTTCCTTAAGATGGTATTTACATTTTTCGTCTCTTTATCGCATTTGATTTCCTGAAGATTAATATATATGTATTTAAAGAGATTTTACGAACTAAATACATTAACTTAAATTTAAGAAATAAAGAAAGAATTAGAATGTCTTATCTCTTTCTATTTGTTAGCACACATAGCAAACTGGCCTCATTATATCTTATTTTAAAAATTTTAGTGTTCCATATAATAATTATCATAAAATACAGAATCACATTTTATAACCTGGTAATTTAAGTTACGAATATGTATGTACCGGGTGGTCAACTAAGAATGACCGCCGGCCATATCTCAGAAACACTAGTAATCGTACAGCATCAGGGAAAATTTTTTTATGACAAAAAATTTTAAAATTTACTTTTCAATTACGCCCCCTTGCGGCAAAATGCGGAACCTAAAAATAATTTCCAGCATTTTCTCTTGGGCACTTTTGTCATAAAAAAATTTAACCGGATGCTATACGATTACTAGTTTCTGAGATATGGCCGGCGGTCATTCTTAGTTGACCACCCGGTACGTTAAAAAAAATGGTAAAAATACAAAATTTTTAAATTAAATATTTAAACCTGATTATCTAGACCTTGGCTTATTAGAAATGCTATTTAAACGCTTGCTTATAAAAGGAGAGAATATATGTATATTGCAGCAATAGTTGTATTTTCTATGCATTTAAATGGAAGAAATCGTATAGGTCTTTAGTAAGATTGCCATTGCAATTACAATGAGAAAGGAACATTTAGAAGCATTAAGTTTTTTACAGAAAAGTGAACATCTAGTCTTTATTAAAAATATATTATTTTAACAATTTCAATTAAAATGTTACCATAGCTCTTTTCAAATTTTTAAATTTTATTAGACAAGACATGACATGTAATTTAGAATATTCTTATATTATAGTTTTTACAAAAGAGTACATTGTATATCTAGTAGGAAAAGCTAAACATTCCCGGACGACCGTAAAGATTGTATATCGAGGCGTAAGCCGAGACTAACAATAAGGAGTCCGGGAATGTGGCTTTTTCTGCTAGGTATACATACTATTTTTTCGTAAAATTATTAAAAGGACATAACTTATTACAATCAACTTGTAAAGAGTTTTCAAATAAATATTATTAACTTTGTTCACAAATAAAGGATGCCATTAAATATTTGTATTGTAACTATGGAAACACAGTAATATTGAATTGTCAAGCTTAACACATTTTAGTTTACAAGTAGCCGTACAAAAATAATATTTCTTTACAGTACAATATTAAATATTTCCTAACAGCTATTTTCCGTTGCCTGGCAACAACTAAGTGTAAGGAACAATAAACTTTTTCTTTCAAAAATGTCAATATTTCCGATCGATTTTTGGAAAACACATTTTTCGTCTCGCGTGTGTCATTATTACTTATTATTTTCCAGATATTCAAAGTCAAAATATCCTTTTATGTCAGAGAGAAATATTATTTACTATATAAAATGTCTGTGTGTTTCTTTTGTGTTAAAAAATACATAAAATCTAGGAAAGAAATATAGGTTTTGATGTTAAAAAACTATTATTACCATTATTGTGTTTCCAGACATTCACTCCAGTGTGTAAATACCCTATTTTGATATTAAATACTTTATTTTATTACAAATAAAACTTTATTTTGTTGGCTTAAGACATTTTAGTCTACTTTATTTTCTTAAAGACTATTTAGTTTTAAAATAGGGCAATTTCAATCCTCAATTTGGCCCATTAAGAAGAAATCTTAAAATAAATAGAACAGAGCTTTAATTTTAAGCTCCAAGAAATTCAGTCAATGTTTCTGACATTTTCTAATTATTTTTTTAGTTCTAGAAAAATCCTTGTTCTTTCAATTTTGCTAACAAGTAGGTGGTTGCTTATTAAAATACTGACGATAAATAAAATTAATAATACAATTTCTAAACTTGTTATATCATTCAAAAAGTTTAATTAAATGTAACGTCACATAGTCTGAGATATATTATGGCATAATATCCAATTAAATGTTTTAAATTATAAATCCCCTACAATCGTGTAAATTGTTAGAGAAACCTAAAGCCAAAAAGTCAAATTTTCTTTTTTTAAAGTTTAGTTTAATGCAAACATAAAAACTAGATATACCAGTCTACATGCCTGCAAAAAAATCAACGCTAAATGTATTCCTCTTACTGCTGTCTTTTAAAGTTTGTTTGAGTTTGGTACCCATTTTTAGGATTTATTATTAACTTGACTATATTTATTTTGATCCAATTTTAATTATTTTAAAATATTGACATTTAAATGCTTTTTGAATTTCTAAATAAAACAAAATCGGGCAAAACAAAACTTTACAAAGGTTGCCGAAGGCCCGTCCGTGCGCCGGATGCACTTAGGCCAGGTTTGACCTATTGTGCTCACCCTATTTGGTTCTTACAACCACTCCATGATCATAGTTCCTTGCACTAGTTTGTGTAGGTCAACTGGGGAGAGGATAAGGACGTCCTCTGAATCCAGTTTTGGTTCCCCGAGTATTTGTTGCCTCTTCCCATCTAGTGATTCGCAATGGCAAACTATGTGCTGTACAGTTTCCCTGTCTTGTCAGCATAATCTGCAATGAAGGTCTCCATTGTACAGTTGCATTCTGTGCAGATGGTTCTTGACAGCTATGTGTCCTGTCAGAATTCCTGTAATGGGTCTTAGCTGGTTCCTATTCATTTGAAGCAACTTTTTCGTAAGTTTTCGGTCTGGATCACCAATGAAGCTTTTGCTGTGATGTAATCCCTGCCTGTTGCTCCAGTGGATTTTGTGTTTACTCCTGATCGATCACTTTATTATTATATATATTATTTATTATGTACTTTGGTACTCCGAGTACCGGTTCTAGACCAATGAATATAACATGTAGTATAACAACGTTATACTAGCGGTCTTAATTAATGATAAGTGCCGTACGAGGATGTGGACTTTAAGAAACATGATGTCTCATTGCTTTAGCTCTGAAGATGGTATGGACTACACTGTAACGTTGACACTGATTTCGTCAACAAGAAACTATCCAAATAGCGAAAATCCAAGATTTAATTTACCATTACAGTAGTGGACAAAATCTTAACAAATAAAAAAAAAATAAGTTATGACTTACCTCCAAAGTCTGGCCTAAGTCGAATATCATATCCCCCCAACAATCTTGAAATTGTCTGCGTAACGTTATCCAATCTATCTGATACTACCAATGTATTCTTCTGAGCACTGAAAAGGAAATTATGAGTTTTGAAAAGCAGCGGTAAAGTGAAAATTCGCTAGTTGTGTAAATACCTATTTTACAATTATCACTCTAAAATTATTGATTTTTTCAAGAAAGATGGATTAGGGAACTAGGATTGGGTATATAAAAGCCATTTTTGTTAGAAAAGCTTAGTTTTTGAAATTTTTCTTTTTTAAGTACTGGTTCAGGCAAGGGTCTGTCGACATATTAAGCACCGGTTCCCGCAGATCACCGAAGTTAAGCTGTGTCGAGCGCGGTTAGTACTTGGGCGGGTGACCGCTTGGGAACCCGGCGTGCTCTTGCCTCAGGGAAGAGTGTAAAATAAATCGACACCTAGCCATCCTATTTACGCCGGACCGGCCGGATGAGATCGGATATCTCGTAGGATGAAGGTGCCGTTTCACACTTCCCAGTCGGTAGATCACATTTGTGGTCGATGACCGGTTCAAGATGGCCTACGTAGTCGACGAACCGTAAAAAAAAAGTACTGGTTCATAAATATTAGAATTCTTTTGTAAAATTTCTTATTTATTCTTTATGTTTCAAAACTACTTAAGGGGGCCACGTTCCATTTAATTTAGCTCGAGTTCGAGAAAAGAATTTTTTTTAAAAAATGTATCTTATTCGTGGTTATTAGGGAATGTTGAACAATAGTAAAAGAAGAAAAAGGAATAAAATGGTATTATTTAAAACATATACGGTAATTAATTTTCAGTGATATTGGCGTTTCTGCCAAATAAAAAATGATTTTGATTTGCTTATATTAATCAAAATTCAATTTTACAATATAAAATATTTAATTCATTTTTCAGATACAAAAATTGAAATAATAATAATAATAATAATAATAATAATAATAATAATAATAATAATAATAATAATAATAATAATAATAATAATAATATTAATAAACGTCTTTTATTCAAAGAAAAAAAGTTTACACAAAATCAAATCTTAACAAAGATATTCTTGATCGAGGCGATATTTAGCCGTAATGGCTAGTCTTACATCGAACCTCTAACTAAAATAAATTTAGTATAGAATAAAAGAGCCTGCTTTTCAAATAGAAAAAGGAATAAAAATTGTTGTTAATGATAACCTCTTCAGTTACATAAAATATTATAATAATTTTCTAAATTTTTAATAAAAAAATCTTGTTATCTGCAAATTTTATTGGCTCTATTCTGTGCGGCATAGTCAGCAATATGGTAATTGCATCTTTCAAACCTTCTGATATTTTATTTACTATTGTCTTTTATGACATAGTCAGCAATATGATGATTATTTTTTATATTCTATTGTATATACTATAATATATTAAATATATTTAAATATATAATATATATTTAAATATATTTAAAATATTTTTTGCAAGGTCAGCCTATCGATAGCGAAATTGATTATCATGAGATCAAATTCAATTCTAATTGAACATATTATGTACATATATTTGTTAGAAATATGGATGTTAACAAAAACTTTGGTAAACCTGTCCTTGCACTGAGTCATGTAAGAAAAGCTTATTTAAAATAATATTTTTATTATTTAACCTGACATTTTATAACATGGGTGAGGATTAATTTAAAAAGAATCGAATTAATTATATTTTCATTTATCACTGTTACTAACTTCATATAATATTAATCTTGTTTATCATGTAAAGCTAATAATAGTTTATAAACCTACAATCTCTATTTACTTACCCTATTAATTCTATTTGTAGGACAAAAGAAGTTAACAAAATGAGTATCGTTCGATAATTCATTATTTTCTAGCAAGTTTATTTTATTTTTCACAAATTCGCCATTATTTAAAAAAATTTCACATAAATTAACTTAAAATATATTTTTCTTTTTACTCTTCCAAAAAACTCGAAACCAAAGCTTTGACATCTTTATTTACAATTTCCATAAACAACTAGATTGCTGCATTAATAATCTATAATTGTTCAAATTAAACTTAACCAATTTTGCACAAGTCAAGATATCTTTGTTTTTTTTTAAATAAATCGATTAACACTTATTTTTTACCGTTTTTAATGCAATCGTGTGTAATTTTTATTGAGTTTTTAAAATAATCAGCGTATCGATAGCGAAATTGATTATCATGAGATCAAATTCAATTTTGATAGATAATATACATATATATTTGTTTAAAAAATGGATGTTTAACAGAAACGTTGGTAAACCTGTCTTTGCACTGAGTCATGTAAAAAAGCTTATTTAAAATAATATTTTTATTGTTTAACCTGACATTTTATAACATGGGTGAGGATTAATTTAAAAATAATCGAATTAATTATACTTTCATTTATCACTGTTACTAACTTCATATAATATTAAACTTGTTTATCATGTAGAGCTAATAATAGTTTATAAACCTACAATGTCTATTTACTTACCCTATTAATTCTTTTTGTAGGACAAAACAAGTTAACAAAATGAGTATCCTTCGATAATTCATTATTTTCTAGCAAGTTTATTTTATTTTTCACAAATTCGCCATTATTTACAAATTTTTCACATAAATTAACTTAAAATATATTTTTCTTTTTACTCTTCCAAAAAACTCGAAACCAAAGCTTTGACATTTTTATTTACAATTTCCATAAACAACCAGATTGCTGCATTAATAATCTATAATTGATCAAATTAAACTTAACCAATTTTGCACAAGTAAAGATATCTTAGTTTTTTAAAAATAAATCGATTTACACTAATTTTTACCGTTTTTAATGCTATCGTGTGTAATTTTTATTGAGTTTTTAGAATGATGAAAATGCTTCTTACATCTTATTTTAACAACTGTGATTAAAAAAGAAAGCGCAGGCGTGAGATGTGCTATTCAGCCTCCGGGGCCGGAGTTGCGGCCTAGTTTCCAATGTGTACAGGGCGAAATTCTTTTAAAATTCAGGCTTCTTTTTATTTTATTTCTTTGTACATATTTTGTGAACATGAACATGGAGAGGAAATAATTTAACCAATACTTCAGATAGTGATTAATACTAGTTATTTCCTCAACTTATGTTGGTCAAAAACTACACCATCGGAAGGTGTAATATGTTTATAAAAATTTGTGTTGCCTTCTAGCCTTCAACCCCCCCCCCCCCCCCCCCCCCATTTATTTGCGTCTATTATTTATATAGAGAAATGGCACTATTTCTATTTTAAAAATATTATTAAATGGAGCTTATCTTTGTGCTATACATCTTGGCTCTCACAGGCATGCCTTTCTTTGTTGTTAACGTCCTATCCAAAATGTTAGATTTCAGGGGAATTGTTATATCGGTAAAATTAATTAAAATTAGGTTTATGCTTTAATCTACGACAATGCCATTATGACGTATTTAGCATTATCATTTGGATATCATTATGACCTTCATAATAGCACTTAGTGCCATAATGAATTCATAATAACATTCAAACGTTAAGATACAAAACAAAAAGAAATTAAGGAAGTAGGGAATCTATTACGCTTTCCGCGATATCTTCGCTTGACGTTACTGATAAACATAGGGAAAAACCGACAGCACTTTCTATAGGCACTTTTTGAATTATAGGATAGATCCTAATTTGAAAAATTGGAAAAATCTATAACATTTTGCCTATATTTCAACGTTTCGAACCGAAAATCCAGCATCAGTAACTTGAAGTTTTTTGCAATGCGGTCCTGTTAATTATTATGTTTGAAAAATAACCTTAAAACTATTAAGTTTGTTTTTTGTGGAAATAGTCCATCTCTACTTAATTTTAATTTTGTATTATTACTTTATTAGTATTATTATTATTATTTTAATTATTACTTCTTAATTTTAATTTTAAAAAATTATGTAAAAACTGTGTGTATTATTCCCCTACTTATTAAGTTGGTTACCAAAACCTAAATTATTAAAAATATGTTTTTTTGTAATTGTGAATATTTTAGAATCTTTGTTTTAGTTATAATACTTTCTGTAAAATTCCTTATTAAATTCTGTCTAGTTAAAGTAGTATATTATTTTTCTAACATAATAATTGTCATGCAAAAAACTTTAAGTTACTGGCGATGGGTTTTCGGTTCATAACGAGGAAATTTTGTTAAATTGTTATTGGTTTATGTTTTTGGGGAACAAAATACAAAAAGAATACCTATTTAAATTTTGAGTGCGTATGTAAAAATGTGGATTTGAAGATGATATCTAAAAACCGAAACTTCGTTTATAAATTAGAAGCTATCTTAAAATGTATCAAGAAGTGCCTGTAAAAAGTGATTTTCGTTTTTCTATCGTCTTCCAACGTCACAGAAAAACACAAACGGAAAATTAAATTTTCGACTTTTTCATATATCTCCGGAACCATCAGAATTTTAATAAATTTTTCACCGGCATTAACTTAAGCTCCAAATAATGCAACTTTACCCCCATTTAACCTATGCTGCATTTTCAACCCTGTACAGTGATACAATTTGTTCTGTCTGTTGTCAAATTAAAAAGCAATATTTTAAAGTTTATATAATTATTATTATGAAGTTATCACTCTACTATCAAACTACCTTTTCGGTACTTTCATAAGTAATAACGAAACAAAACATGTAAATAAAAATGTAAAATTTTCAGACTTTTTAATTATGGAAGTTTAAAAATTAAATAACAATTTTCGTATAAACGAATGTCGTCCACACCATACAGGAAAATTATTTGAAAGTTAGAGCGCGCGCAATACAAGAAAACTGTTGTGTTGGGTTACGGTTATCCGAAGAAATTCCTCTTTAACATTAAATGGTGTGTAATATTCACAAAGTGGCGACATGGGGATGATCTCGAGAATGTGTGGGTCGCTTTCATTGTTCATGTAAGTTTTAGTTCTAATTTTTTTAAGTTTCAAATTTTAGCACATTATTATAGTATGACTTTAAAAAAAAGGTGCAAGAATCTCTACGTTTTTATTGTCTCATAAATGTGTGTTTTTACCGTGGCATTATTTTAAGTGCCATATGACGCTTTTGTGTTACTTTGATTTTTTTGTAATTAAATCATCTTACCGATAAATAATTTGACCGGGATGTTGTTGCAAATATATTTTTCTACTGGCGTTTTATAATAACATCTTTTTGATTGTCATTATGGTTTTTTAAAAACCTCCTTTTAGGCGCAGCGTGCTTAAAAAACTTTTAAGCACGTTACCAGGAGCAACTTGCTTAAAAGTAACGCAGGTAATTATTTACAATTAAAACGTAACCACAGACTAGGTATAATTTAATTTTTTTTGGCAAGTGTCAATTTTTGAACGGGGTAAATGAAACATAGGTAATAAAATTTTAGTAAAATAAATTAAGTTTTTTATTATGAAACCTAAGTAGAAAAAATATTGTATACAACTTGTTACGAAACAATGTCTTTTAGTCACTTTGACGTGTTGTCCAACTCGGCTTCGCCTCTTAGGACAATTCACGTCGCGTGCCTAAAAGACACTTATTTCGTTACTTGTTGTATAAATAGCTATTTTAGTTCTATTAAAGAACACAATACGTACTAAAATATGTTTTTCTTTATAAATTTAAAGAAAAACCATAAAGAATATTTGCAATACAAAACTAAGTTGGCTTATTCTGATAATTGTTGTTTTATCGTACTAGTGATGTAGTAAACTCAGCTCATTATATTACTAGTGATGTAATAAACTCATTACGTAAGTGGTTTTTATTAAAAAAATAATAATTTTTACCATTTATTTATTCAAAAAATGCTTATTTATTATAATTATTAACAGTAAAATACTTACCTGATGCTGTTCTGTGTTTTGAACGTTTTGAAAAACTAAAATCTGGATCTTAAATAAAATATTGTATATTACACGTACGGTAAGGTTCATTACAGCACTCGTGTGGTTATCACGACTCGGTGACGACCTCGTCGTAGCAATATTCTCCACTCATTACTGTAATGAAGCTCATACTGTACTAGTAATATAAGTAACTATTACATCACAACAAACATAATGCATTTGCTAGATAAGCAAACAAAAGAAAGTTTATAAAAAAATTTTTTTTCAAAACATAAAACCTTTTTCACTATTGTTACTAAATGTACATATACTTGTGTTTTAAATATTTAAAAAAATATATATTATACCATGATACACATTTATTGATAACGTTCAATATTTATAAGAGTATGACGCCTGGTTACTGAATCGCGACAGTAAAAAAATATTAATTCATTTTTATTAATCTTCTAAGAAAGCACAATAGAAATTCCAAGCTAAGACGATATTTTCATGCAAAGAAATTTCAGAAGAAACGTTTAATAAATTAGTTTTAAGGGTCTACCATCGCTACTATTAAAGTTCTTCGATTTATTTCAAGATACAGGGTATCATATAAGTATATAGAAAACTCTCGAGGTATATGTGGGGAACGTTAAAAAAGGTTTACATACATTACATATGTTTTTCTATAGTTGCTCGCTGATCGCGATATCGCGCTTCAAAAAAGAACTCAGGGATTGACTTTTGAGTATTAAATTTTAAACCACCTTGTATTTGATATAATTTTGGTATTTTGTAGAGGAAGTAAGCGAGCACACTATAAAAAATTAGAGCAAAATTTTACAATATTAACTGTATTTTTTACTCAATATAATCATTTTTCTTTCGCTGTATATAAGCTATATTTTTATGGTTAAGTAACATTTCTTTACAGATATTGTGAATTAAACTTTTTATAAAAATTTACTAGTTAAAAATATTTTTTCCGCGATTTGTTATGCAAAATTACAGCTATTTACTTTTTACAGTATTTATAATGAAAATATTTTTTTAACTAATAATTTTTTGAGTTTTTGGTGTGGGACTAAAAAGAGATGGCGCTAAGGGCTATATACAATCCAAGAACGTTGAGACATTAGGCTTTAGTAAAAAAACTTTCGTTTGGTTCATAGTATGAACATTGAACACCTACCCTGTAATAATGAAAACAACATAGTTGGACACCGGTCTGCAGGTGGTGACATGCTTCCTAATAATAAAGTTTCACTTCAGGTGGTTTGAAATTTATTTTTCATGCATTTCTTAAAAAATAAGTTAACTTTACAAGCAATATTTACCCTATCCTATATATCAAGTTGACTTTTACAAAGAACTTGTGTACTATTACTATATAAATACTCGACAAAATTTCATGAAATCTTCGGATATTTCTTACACACACAACTAATAGTGTAATATTGTTACAGTATACAGGGTGATTCCTAAGTTGATACTTCTTTTTTAGCTGCGTATAGAAGGCATTAAAATAAACAACTTTTTCAAAAAACTTAAAAATAGCCGAGTTACAGAAGTCAAAAATCTAAGTGCGGGCCTGGTAATTAAAACGTAGCCCTTTACTTTATATTATTTTTCTTCACTTTTTGTATGTTAGTCATGCATTTTACGGATCGGTCGTCAATTATTTATTTTGGCAATTTGCGGCGTGGTGTGGTTTTCTGAAGCAAATTAATTTTAATAAATTGGTGAAAATGGTAAAATTTGAAAACAATGAACTAATTATGGTGCTAATTTATTATGAGTGTCGTAAAAGTGCGGATATTTCTTCTGTACACCCAGAAGTTTTTCTAATATTATTTAACGGGCAAGTTAGGCAGAACCGTATTTGATTTATAGTGTAATAAATGAATGTAAGTACCTTATTTTTGGGTTTTTTGAAAAAAGTATTTGAAGATGTTGTTTATTTTAATGCCTTCTATACGCAGCTAAAAAAGAAGTATCAACTTAGGAATCACCCCGTATAGTGTCTGTCCAGATTTAGTTAACATATGAGAAATTTTTTTAATATCAATTTTTTCGAAAAACTTAATTTCTTGAAAAAATGTTTGCTTGCCCTTAAAATAATATTGCGTTAAGAAATTTAAGTTATATTATTATACAGGGCGCGACAAAATTTAAAATACCTCAAAATCATATCTAGAAAAAGAATGTCTTTAAAAAAACTTCTGTTCTACACTAATCTCATCACTAAAAAATGTGGGCTGTATGATATGTGTGATAAAACTTAAAAAATTGAAGCCCAAGAAAATATTTTATGGATTAAAAATTTGTGTTATAAAGACAATAAGTTGTATTAAAAATACAGAACCATCATTGTCTATGCCATTTAATTAATTAACTTCTTAAGGGTTTTACAGAATTTTCAATATGAATTGCATTTTTGGTATCCACTAGTTTAAGAAGGTATATAAGATTTTAAAAATTCTGCAACTTAAAGATATAATAAAAACTTTTTTACGAACCCTCTATATTATAACTTAACTTACTTCGTGGTATTAGTATTTTTAGGTCAAGCAAAACTTTTTTTATATTTCCATAAAAAAATTTTGCTTGACCTAAAAATACTAATATGCGTTAAAATTGAAAATAAAAAAGGTTTTCATAATATGTTAATTAGTCTGGACAGACACTGTATATTGTGGTAATAAATTGCTACATACTGAAATAATCTAAGGGTATTTTTTAATATTTTTAACTCGACACCATAACATATGCTGGTTTTCCTGAGACATTATGTTATTCTGTAGCACCTATTTTGAGGTACCTATACTCTATACAAAATATTAAAATTGTATTGTATCAGAGTATAATGAGGTGACTTAGAAATAAGAATGAAAAAGAGTATTTCCTCGCTTTAACTTTGGGGCCGATATCTCGATCAGGGGGCACTATAGAACAAAAAATATTAAACCCTAGACATATTTTAACTTTTCTTACATGCTCCTGATAGTTTTTGTCATACTTACCGCACAAACCCGTATATTTATATAGTGATATCATCAGTAGGATAGCTTAAGCTTCTAAAGTTGGTAATTAAGTAATAAATTGTTATATTAGGGTTTCGCTGGACAGAAAATAATTTGTAAAGATGGATGAGCAAATAAGCATAAATTACTTTATTTTCAGGGAGAAAAGTGGTACTTTAAATCCCTAGGGATTTAAAGTAAATTTCTTTGAAATAAAAGCTAAATTTCGAAATTTATTTTCAATAATTTTATTAGAAAATATAACATGACATGGATGCAACAAAAGTGTAACGTGTTTAGAACAATATTAAATTATAAAAAATAACTTAATTTCTATTAACATTAACAGTTATGTTTACCCCACTGCAATTAGCCAAGTGTAAAAAAGGTAAATTATCATTATTGCAGCTGTTATTTTTATTAATTAAAGTGTGGTGTTTCATTTTGTACAATAGGAATCGAAATATCTGAAGACGTTTCGGTGGAAGTACCAGTAAAAAGTTGATCTGCCATACTTTTTTTCTGGTATAAGGAATTTTCCACATATCCCTCAGCGACGGTGCTACTCTTCCAGCCGTCATGTCTTTTAAGCTGATATATCGATACTCCAGAGTCGGCTAGTAGCGATGCTGACGTCCTTCTAAAACAATGACCAGTATACCATTTCTGTACCCAACGAATAATCTTGTATGGCCTTGTATTGATGGAGATCTTAAGGCAATATACTTCTTCACCAATCGTACTATAGCTGTAGTAGCCCGTTGGTCGGGCTATAAACTTTTTGTCTAGGGATTTAAAATACCACTTTAGTCCCTAGGTGTATAATGTACAATTTGCCACTACTAACTTTAAAATTACTCATTATTGACCGATTATTAACTTTAGAGATCGTTTTTCTTTACCTCTTGCCAGAAGCCTCTATAATTTACCGTCGTTATTGACAACGGTCAATAATAGAGGCTTCTGGCAAAAACAATATAAAACAGGCAACTTGACCTTTTTTATATTAAAAATATATGAAAACGTCATGTTTAGACAACCAGGTTTTTTTTTTATGAATCGACAAATACTGACAACTAACAATGCCATCTGACAAGTTAAAAAAATGGTGCAAATTTCAAAGGTATGTTAACTTTAATAATTAATAATTTAATGTTGTAAATGTGTTAGTAGTGGAAAAAATAATATATTTACCACGGTTTAGACAACTATTATTGCCCTCACGTCTTAAATCGACGTTCGGTCAATAAAAGTATCTGTTTAAACCTTGGTCAATAATATACTATTATATTTTTAAAATAAATATAAGTTACATAATTAACATAGTTTAAGGATGTGTCTTTTAATATCATTAAAGTCATTTAATTTTCTACAAAATACATATGTGAAATTTTTTTTTAAGGTTAAAAAGTAACGACTTTATTAAAAAAAATCTACAAAAATATAAAAAGCATGTCGTTAAAGCACAGGGTTCATGTTTAATAGTTGTTAGCAACAGAGTGAAAATACTTGTATCAAATAATTTCGCCGAAATAAAAATCCCTCTTAAATTTTCATTTTGTCTTTGTAGTATTTAATAAATTACGTTTAATTTTGCGTTACTTTCCACTCTGTTACACTTTCAGTTTATTGAAATTTATGAACGTTCTTTAAACGCCTTTTGCTTTAAAACTTTGGAATATATTTTTCTTTATTTATAAAAAAAAATTATGTGACAACACAATACAATACATACATTGTTTTTATATATTATTAAATATTTTATTTTACTAGTTCCAGCGGCGGCCTATGCGCAAGTGCTTCTGGCGCATATGCTGCTCTCTTATCTTCCAATAACCTAGCTTTGCTAAATATTTTAAATAAAAATAATAATGAACCATCTCTCATACTTTTCACTTGAAATCTATCTAATTTACCTTGCAAACTGCATGCTTAAATGAGCTCCACATAGTTCGCCAACAAAGTTCGAGTGGGCACGCGTGAGGACTGGGGCTCTAATCAATCCGTCAACGCACGCCGTTCTGATATTCCCGTTGCAGGTTACAGCAATTCGTTTGTATCTTAATGTGCATTTAGAGTTTAAATTGTTTTGAGGCTCTTTCAAAACTTTATTGTTTTAGGTATTACATAATATTGTATATTTATGACCTTATTAAAAATTATTGAAATTATTAAAGTAGTAGAGTTTAGTGTCGGTATAAGTACATAGAAAAGAAGGTTTTTTAGCAGCAGGCGGACAAAGTAGTGCATCTATCTTTTGCATTAAGTACACAGGGACGCCAAATGCAATGGGTTCCCTGGGGCATAGGTAGACAATGACAGGCTGTTTCGTTCTTATTAGAACTCATCAGAAAGCCATAACCTGTAAGCGACCCCCAGTACAGCGAGACTATGCTTTCAAGGCATCTTTAATAAATAAAGCATAGTCTCGCTGTACTGGGGGTCGCTTACAGGTTATGGCTTTCTGATGAGTCCCAACAAGGACGAAACAGCCTGTCATTGTCTACCTGTGCCCCAGGGAACCCATTGCATTTGGCGTCCCTGTGTACTTAATGCAAAAGATAGAATCAGATGCACTACTTTGTCCGCCTGCCGCTAAAAAACCTTCTTATCTATTTTCTTATACGGACACTAAACTCTACTACTTTATTTTTAAAACACGGCATTGTATTACGGGTGGTAACGCCTAGTGGGTTACTGCAGCGCCATCCATATTTGAATCTAAAAATCCGTAGAAAAATTGTGGTGATGCGAACATTGGTTTCCTATACTGGTGTGTTAGCCTAACGTATTTGGTTTATTGTTGCTTTCGTCGATGACTATCTTTTGCATTGAGTTGATTCCTATAGATGGCGTTACTGGGTTTTCATTGCGTTTTTATTTCTTAAAAATGCCTTAAAAGCATAGTCTCGTTGTACTGGGGGTCGCTTACAGGTTATGGCTTTCTAATGAGTTCTAATAAGAAAGAAACAGCCTGTCATTGTCTACCTGTGTCCCAGGGAACCCATTGAATTTGGCGTCCCTGTGTACTTAATGCAAAAGATAGATGCACTACTTTGTCCGCCTGCCGCTAAAAAACCTTCTTTTCTATTGAAATTATTATTTCAGGCACAAATGGAAATATTGTCTTTCAATTCAATTTTAACCATAACATTTACTCACTGAAGATTTGTTATAACTAAACAGATAATATTATATATACTTAATTTAAGCATTGATCCTTTCGAAGTAAAACAATGTGCTCCATCTTTCAAGAATTTTTTTTTCTCCTTTTAAAACGATATATTATGCTTGAGTGTATACAAAGCTAACTTAAGCTTAAACTGAGAGTAATAGACATGAGCTTAGTATTATCCTTTTTCCGTGCGTATATACATGAAGAATTATCTTAACGACATCATCATTATAAAATTTATCATTTACTGTCTATTTTTGAGCTTTACAATATGACCACAGATTACAGAGGCCGATCTACCCCACTTAAAAAATTGCTATTGTGCCAAATCAATAAATCGGTTAGCCAATAAATCTCGGAGAGTTTTGCTGTCAATGAAACATAATATTTGTTGCGCGAGTGCTCTAACAGCAATCTGAGAAAAAAAGGAGCAGTGAATGAAACATGCTTTTAGTTTTATATCCAACAAAAATGAACACCAAATATTTTAACTAAACAGAAAGAAATGAGACCCTTTACACAATTAACTAACCAACAACTTCAACAACCTTAACATAAATGACATTGACAGGCATTATTTACTCACAAATCAAGGTGTGAGACGTAAAATATAATAAATTAGGGAATGAAATTAAAAAATACGTTTTAAAATTATTTAATTAAAAATTACAACGTTAAATTTTATTTAAAATGGCCTTATTATGTAGGCATCAGAAGAGAATAAAATAAAGTATAACGTGAAATATATTAAATAGCTCAATGAGCTAATAATAATTGGTTATTATTATTTTTTTTTAGTGATCTTTTTCACAACTTTTGTTGGTTTTGCTGGTATTACAGTAAAGAAATTCATCTAAACCTGTACTGTTTGGAAACATCCGTACTATATGGCAAGTTTGGAGGATGACGCTTTTCTGTATTTGCTGGTATAAATAACCTGAAAGGCCAAATTTTTCAAGTTGGGCTTGAAATTTTTCGTCATAGCTCCCTCCACCGATATTGTGATAACTTCCATATATTCTTGATTTCTGTCGTCATATTTGAGTACATACTTTGTTTTTTCTCCGATGCGGTTTTTAAATGGTTGTGAACAGACCCGAGCAGCATGGCATTGTTTTCGATAAGAAGAACATCCGTCGATTGTGGTCTACTGTTCTATTCGTTATTATTGGCCTGTTCTAGTATACGTTTTTCAAGGGATTCACGGACTGATTCGGATGGGAGATTTTCTGTTAGGCCAGGTTAATGAGCCAGTTCTTTGTAGAACCCTCCATAATAATATTCTATGGTTTCTACGGGGCAATTACATTTTCTGCACACATTTTCCACACTTCTAGTTCGAATGACACGGTCTCGAATAGAAATTATAAATCATTCTGTTTCAGTGTGGAGCTACCTTTTTCTAAACAATTCAGTGACATTTCTCTATTTATTTATAGATATAATTTAATTAATTTTAAACACCTATTAATAATGTCTTTACCATTACAAGTTTGCTTAAGGTTATATTTACCTCTCTCCTATCTTTGTTTCTATATTCGGTGTCTCCTGATGACGGATGTAGATGCGTTTAAACATGTAGATAATCCCTTACTAACTAATAAGAATTTAACTGGAGGAAGGCTTAAAGGCTATAGTTTTTTTCAATTTAACTACTTTAAAAACTTTAAGTATGGACTAATTCTTTAAGCTCCTTAATTCGGTAAGCCTGTAAAACGTACATTAATATATAGGATATCTGCATTTACAATACATTAATTTATTCTGTAAACCCTCATTATGGTAGTTGCGTGCCTATCATGTCCAATATTACACTATAAAAACCAAATTTATTTACTTATCTGGTCAGTACATTTTCAGATCATAAAAACATATTATTTGGTAATAACTTGAATAAAGCACAAATATATGGAAATGCCGAGAAAGAATTTTTTAATAAGATTCAAAGGAAAAGCAAACTGTTATGAAATAAAAAAAACTTGCCAGGAAAATTGCATAGTTTTCACTAGCGAGTAGAAATCCAATAAATACTGTGGGCTACACAGAAACACGTCACTTGTACTTGGATTTAGAAAAATATATTTAAATAGACTTATCGTAGTAAGAGTTTTCATGTCGACTTAATTCCCTATCAAAGTTCATTAAATTCTAGGTAAGACTACGGCGAAATAATAGGTCTGGCAATGACGCTGTAACAAAGAGGACACTTTGGTTTTTGACCAATCCAGCAACCTTATTAATATTTTGCTAATATGGTAAAAATCACAAGGGGAATGGGCATTTCCATTGTCCTGGTGTGAGTTTATTTTTAAAATGAATAAAATTAAGAATTCTTTTGGCTCCTTTGTAAAATTATACAGTTTTAACTGCATTGAATTTGAATTTTATGTTTCTTCTTCTACATGAGCTTGGTTCAAAGATTTTCTTGCAATTCTCGTCTTGCTAATGTTTTCTTATCTTGTTTTACAATTTCTCGTTCCCGAATATCTAATAGAACCAAAGTTTGTAGGGTAAACCATACAGTTCTTGACCCCTTAAGGGAATTATTTAATAACCTATTCATTAGAAAATGGATTTTTTAACTAAATGGTTATATTGAACTTTATATTTGCTCGTTATATATGGACTGGGACCATTTGAGGCCTTCAGCTAAAACCTGTAAAGGGGCCCTCTACCGGAGGTCTGGGTATTGAAAATTAGGTGCTTGAAAATAATGAAAATGCGTTTTAACTAAATATGAAAATCAGTAAAAATTAAAGAAAAATATGTACAACTGTCACAAATTAAAGTTATTAAAATTTAATTATATATTTTTTCTGTTTTAGTGCATTAATTATTAATAATTTTTAAAATTAATATTCCTTCATTTTTAATTAGAAAAAAGGCTTATTTAGGTCGTATTTATAAAATTATTTTGACTAAAGGGGACAATTTATTCTTTTATACAAGTAAATGATATTTTATGTTTACTCAACATATTCGTTCAAACGCCAGCATTTCAAATTTCACAACACAAACAAATCAACAAATAATAGGTAACTTAATACTTTTCCTAAAGAAAAATCTCAAAAAACTAAAGGTTAAATTTAATGCGATTGTTGGAACTAAAGTGAAAACGCTTGTTCCGTGAACTTGGGCAGAAATAAAAGGAGGCTCGTAAATTTTCATTTTGGTAAGGTACTTAATAAATAACACTTAACTTTATGTTTCTTTTTCTATTTTGTTGCACTTTTAGTGTAATATCTAGTTTCAGGACCGGACTAATAGGTTTTTTCTTGGTAAGGTATGTACCGGGTGTCCCATTATGGATGGCCACCGGCCGTATGTCAGAAACTACTGGGCATAGAAACTCGGGGAAATTTTTTTTTACTAAAGTGACTATGAGAAAATCTTATAAATAATTTTTAAGTTCCGCATTTTGCCGCAAGAGGGCGTAATTGAAAAGTAAATTTTAAAATTTTACATATCTCCGAAAATTCCACATTAAGGTATATCTTTGGTAACACCGTTAAAAAGCTTAGACAATTGTGCATCATTTTGGTCTTATGCTCATTGGCGTACCGACTTTAATAAGAGGGGGGGGGGGGAAGCTGTTGAAAGTGTAATCATTTAAATCGCTGTAACTTATAAACGACTTATCCGATTATAGCAAACTAAAGACTGCTTGGAAGAGAAATGTATGCACTTTCATTAATCGTATTTAGTTGTCCATAATAGTTCTCAAAAAAAATGCTAGAGGGCGCAGATTGTAATAATAACACATTTTTTTAATTTACTCTGAAAAAATAAATCATACGGTATAATTATAATACCATAATCGAAAAGTAGATGAAATTTGCTAGAAAAAATATTCAAAACCGCAGCTCTATATCACCGTTCGTTTCAGCGTTATCGCCAATAGAATAATTTTTAAAGTTTTAAATGAAGAAGCGGTTATATATTTTTTAGAAAAAAAGTGGGACGCCACTGATATTTTTCCATGCGAGTAGAGGCTACGGCACTTGAGCGCCCGACGGTTTTGCGGCACTTGGGCGCCAGCTACTGCTCAGGCGCCTGTCATCTATCATACGTCACCTGACAGCTGTTTTTAAACAGGGCTGTTTCAGCTGTTTTTAAACAGGGCTATTTCAGCTGTTTTTAAACAGGGCTGTTTCAGCTGTTTTTAAACAGAGCTGTTTTTAAATAGGGCTGTTTTAGCTGTTTTAGCTGTTTTTAAACAGGGCTGTTTTTGAACAGGGCTGTTTTTAAACAGGGCTGTTTAAAAACAGCTAAAACAGCCCTATTTAAAAACAGCCCTGTTTAAAAACAGCTAAAACAGCCCTGTTTAAAAACAGCTGTCAGGTGACGTATGACAGATGACAGGCGCCTGAGCAGTAGCTGGCGCCCAAGTGCCGCAAAACCGTCGGGCGCTCAAGTGCCGTAGCCTCTACTCATGTGGATATTATTTCGGATTAGCCTGGTCAATTCTGCATAAAAATGGTCTCTTGCGTTTTTCTCCTCAGGCACACCGTTCTTAATTAAAATAATTCAATTAAATTAGCTCTACTATTTATTATTATTTAAATTTATTTATAATTTTAAAAAGCTTCATTTTGGTCGTAGGTAAAACATTTTTTTTTTATCAAAAATACTCGATATGCCGCAAATTTGTTTGGTGATGTTTACTATTTTATATGTCTACATTATAATAGAAAAAAAAATCGAAAAATCTACTATCTCTTAAGTCGACCGGACCCATTAAGACAATGCAAGTCCAAAACTTTACTGCCGTTCTAGAAATATTATGTTACACATTTTATATAGTTTACATGTAACGTGGCCAAATCTGTATAAGGGAGGAGGAAAAATCAGTTGATTCAACTTTCCCAACAGCAACCCTAATAAGATCCATCCAAATAATAACCATACACTTTTTCCAACATAGAAAAAAAATTGCACACAACAGAAATTGTGCTTTTTTAAAGAAACCAAATCGAAGAGTGATTTTTACGCTCACTCGTCTATAACAATATGAACCTGCCTAGTTTATATCCACAGCTTCGCCCCTTATGTAAAATGCCTTAGTAGTGTAGTGTTTTCTTTTTACTTCGTATAACCCGCTGCTCTCGATAGCGATGATAACAATAATTTTGGACCTCGAGGAAGTATAGTATGAATTAATTTTTTCTCTATAACTAATACTAAAATCAAATGTTAATGGTAAAACTTCATTTAATAACGTACATATTCTAAAACCTAAATATAAGTTGTTTCTCCAAGCGAGGAAAATTAATTTTTATTGACTTTAAGCCTTAAGATATACTTGAGTTTTGCCGATATTCTTTTTAAGCCCATCTTCTTCTTGAACAAATCAAATGCTGAATATGCAGCTTTACCACTCCATTGTGAACTCATTCGAAAAATGGAAAATTAGAATTGCAAACAGTTTCTGAAATGGCAAGACGTTTAACAAATTTTCGTTTATAGCATTGTTTGATAAACAATATAAAAAAATATTGAAGTGTAAAAGGCAGGCAGAATTATTGTTTGTTTGAGTTTTGAAAAATAAATATTTTGGATAAAAGATATATATTTTTCTTTAGGTACCTATAGTGTATTGCACGTAAGCTTTTAATGGCCGTCGATGACACGCATCATTTCTAGTAACATTATTTATTTTACACTTAAGGGTTGGTTAAGGCCGGACTAGTAAGTGTTCCTGTAATAAACTGCTGGACAATTGCTTTCGATCAAGAAAAATTTCGCCTAAATTTAACAGTTAATCTTTTCTGAACCAGATATGATATCGACATACGGTTTTGAATGGTTGATAGATTAATCCCTTGAGAAACGTTTGTCAATATTGGATCTTCTTTAACTGTTAGGAAATTTTATATACAGGGTGTTAAAGAAGACGATGATTTTTGTTCCAATTCTAAAGGCGTGTAACTTTCACAATAATATTTTTAAATTTTATCACTCTACGGCACTCGACGTCAATTAAATCACTGGTTCATAGCAAAGAAAGTAATTTGTCAAATTTTTGATATCTGCCATATTTTAAGAAATAACTATTTTTTTTGGAAAACCTTGCTTTATTTCAACTTATTGGTAGCTAGATCTCACTATGCTTTGTATCGTTTGCGAGTGATTCTTATACCTTATGAAAAGCTTGATTATGTTCAGTAACAATAGTTGTACCTAAATGTTATGATGTACAGTGGCGTACTTATAAACACCTATATGTCTATGGTTTATGAATATAGTCTTAGAAATTACATTTTTTCCAAAAATTAAATTTAAAAAATTATCTTTGTTAAAATTTTGTAAACACACTGTATAATATACCTATAGTATAGTGCGATATAAAAAACTAAAAACTAAGAAAAAATTGACCTAATCTAGGGGCGATTACTTTCCAACATAAGACAATCGTGAAAAATTGTGAGATACTCATAAAACATATAGGTGTTTATAAGTACGCCACTGTACATCATAACATTTAGGTACAACTATTGTTACTGAACATAATCAAGCTTTTCATTAGGTATAATAATCACTCGCAAAGTTTTCACGATACAACGCACAGTGAGATCTAGCTCTACCAATAAATTGAAATAAAGCATGGTTTTCCAAAAAAAATCGGTATTTCTTAAAATATAGCAGATATCAAAAATTTGACAAATCACTTTCTTTGCTATGAACTAGTGATTCAATTGACGTAGAGTGATAAAATTTAAAAATATTATTGTGAAAGTTACACGCCATTAAAATTGGAGCAAAAATCATCGTCTTCTATAACACCCTGTATATAAAATTTAGTGACAGTTAAAGAAAATCCAACATTGACAATTGTTTCCCAAGGGATGAATCTATGAACCATTCAAAACCGTAGGTCGATCTTATATCTGGTTCAGAAAATATTAACTGTTAAATTTAGGCGAAATTTTTCTTGCTCGAAAGCAATTGTCCAGCAGTTTAGTTAATTAACAAATAAACAATATATTTACTTGCTTTTTCATAAAAGAACACTTCACAGATACATACAGTCTAACAGTTTATAACCAGAAAGTCTACGCACATAATAATAGCAAAATGATCTCTAAAAATTTTAAAAACAACAACAATACTGCACTTATTATTCAACACGTAAACGAATGAATGTTGGCTATCTAAAAGTTATAACTTCCAGTTTAACATGTTAAATCGGAAAATAGTCTCTCCGAAAATGGTATACTTTAAACGTCAATATCTCAAATACAAATAAATTAAGATATATGACATTTTATTTAAAATATGCGTACAATTTAATAGGGAATTATAAAATAATATAACATATACAGGGTGGCCCATTTGTCTGACAAAGTAATATACCGTCTCTACTATTAAAGATATCAAAAAAAAGTTTTTATAAAAGTTGTGAGGTATAAAAAAATATATGTTCTTAAATTATTTTTACACATACAGGATGGTCCAAAAAAGTAGGACAATAAAAAGATACATTTTTTTAAATGGAACACCCTATATATTTTAGCATTTTTTGTTTCCTTACAAAATTATCCATATGACGCCATATTTAGTTTTTTAATTTTTTGCAACGTTGCCAAACAAAATGCAAAATTCTTAAAATTTTGGAAAAAACATGATAGTAAAAAATTACTTGTATTTCTCAATAAGAGTATCAAAAATCGAAAATTTCTTGTAAGCTCTTCAGTTTAGGGATAGATAAACTGTCGTAAATCTTTAAGTACCGAAAATTTTGTACAGTTTGTTTTCTGTTGACATCCAAATATACAAAATTTTAAAATACAATAACTCTGTTTTTTCAAATAAAACACCCTATATTTATTAGGCTCGTCTGATAGATATTGTAAGTATATTTTATTATTGTTAAGTCATACCTATACCTAAATTTACTAGTTTTGGCAATATTTTAATTTTTATTTAAATTTTGGTGAAAAAAACTATAGTTTTTATTTTTCTAGTAAGCCATGACTAGCAAAGTCAAAACAAATGTAATTGAATATAATGTCATATTTATAATTATTATATTTATTTTTATAATGTTTGTGAACTTATTTTCAATATCACGTTGCGTAATAGAAAAGAAATTTTATTTAATTAAATAAATACGTAACTAACTATGGTTATCAATATATTTTAATTTGACATTATATTCAATTACATTTGTTTTTACTTTGCTGTTCATGGCTTACTGGAAAAATACAAACTATAGTTTTTTTCACCAAAATTTAAATAAAAATCGAAATATTGCCAAAACTAGTAAATTTAGGTATAGGTATGACTTAACAATAATAAAAGATACTTACAATATCTATCAGACGAGCCTAACAAATATAGGGTGTTTCATTTGAAAAAACAAAGTTATTGTATTTTAAAATTTTGTATATTTGGATGTCAATAGAAAACACCCTGTACAAAATTTTCGGTACTTAAAGATTTAAGACAGTTTATCTATCCCTAAACTTAAGAGGTTACAATAAATTTTCGATTTTCGATACTTTTATTGAGAAATACAGGTAATTTTTTACTATCATGTTTTTTCCAAAATTTTAAGAATTTTGCATTTTGTTTGGCAACGTTGCAAAAAATTAAAAAACTAAATATGGCGTCATATGGATAATTTTATAAGGAAACAAAAAATGCTAAAATATATAGGGTGTTCCATTTAAAAAAATGTATATTTTTATTGTCCTACTTTTTTGGACCATCCTGTATATTTAAAAATAATTTTAGAACATATATTTTTTTGTACCTCACAACTTTTATAAAAACTTTATTTTGATATCTTTAATAGTAGAGACGGTATATTACTTTGTCAGACAAATGGGCCACCCTGTAGGTACGAATAAAAATAGACACATTTTCATGTCAAAAAGTAACACAACTATAAGTCTTAGATTTGTCAGTTATTTAGCAAGGAAGATATATAATATTATTTCAATGGAAATTAAGTCATTAAAAAAATTAAGCCCTTCAGGAATTCATGTATATTGTATGTGGTCGAAATCTTGAAATTGTTTCAGCCTTTATTTTAATTTTTAAAAATGGGGAAACTCAAAGTCAAAGTCTCAATCATGCCTTAAAATTTAAAAAATTGGTGACATGTTTCGCCCTAAAATATGGGCATCATCAGACCTAACATTCAAAATAAAAAACAAAAAATTAAAATTAACACATCATATACATGACTTTACAAATAAAGTGACAGACTTTATTTTAATGTAAGATAATAGTAGTAGTAGTAGTAGTAGGAGATTGGATTGAATTAAAATATGTAAACCAAAATATTGGGTTCGTTACCGAACCAGATTTGGTGATTTATGAATTATAATAAATTTATTATAGCAGCTTGAATTAACTGTTATATTGGTTTTAAGCACATACAGATGTTTAGTCACCTAGGTGCTTTTCTCCAGGTATTTATTTTTGTATTTGGAATTGGATTGTTATGTGTATCTTTTCATTGGTATTGTAATAATTAATAATTATCGTAAAATTATAAAAATAGCATAATGGTCCGGATAAATAAAATTATTTTTAAATTTGAATTTGAATATACGGTCTCCAACCACAATAAGAGGATTGTGCGCTTCGGTAAAAAGACATAATCAAACGAACACCGATATTATAAGTAGTTGTTTTACGTGGCATAATAAGCAGTAGTTCATAAAGTTAGTGTATTGTGTTAGTAATAACTTTATTAAATACTCGACTATACCACACTAACCAACTAGGTTTGTTAAAATATAGTTACTTTTATGCTGTTGCAATTAAATTTATAGTATGCCATATTATGTTGTTATAATGACGATATGTATTTGACTACGATAACAATTTGATTTTCTGAAACTTAATAGATGCAACAAAAAAAATTGCAGTTTAACTATATTTGACTTCACAAATTTTATTGTTAAGTGATAATCATATAATTTTTAAAGAGTAGCAAATAGCACCAGCAATTATATTTTTCAACCATGGAATTATTTTTCCATTTGATATTGATAGTATCCTGTGTCTGTCCTAACTGTTTATTAGTTGATTCATTGCGTCCTGAAAATTAAAAACGGACAGTTAAAAAGTGCAATTTATCATGTTATGTAAATATTAACAAATATTTTTCGTATGCGTTACTAAATTAATTTTAATATAAAGTAAAATGATTTAAACTTGACAAGGGCAATTCAAATACTGTAACGCTTGTCAAAGCTATTTTGCAGTGGAAAACGTGTATTACATTTCGGCATTGAAATAACAAATGAAATATGAACAATAATATATTTAATCCGTTATATTTGCATATAGAATAAAATTTGTTTTAAAATTAAAATGAAAACAAGCCACAAACTAAATAAAAAAGTATTATCCTGTTTAAGTGTTTTATTTTTCTACCTATTCTCCCTTAAAGACACTTGCGCTAACAGCACTGCAAGGACTTTCATTGCAAAAAAAATTGTTACTGCCCACCAAAATCAGGCGCGGATCCAGAACTTTGATTTGGGGGGAGTCAAATCATGTAAATGATGTGAATTTTTTTTTAGGCCACGCCCAAAGCCCGGCAAGAAAAGCGCCGCAAAAATTTTCGGAGGCACGCCCAAAGTTCGATTAAAATTCACCTACATCATCTACTATCCAATTTCGAAAATTAAATTATTACCTCTTCCCTTCTGCATGGTTTTATTAAATTTGTTTTTGTAAATGTTTTTTTTTACTTTTTTTTTGCTTCCTAGCTGGCTCTTTATTTAAAAAAGAAACATTTTTATATTTGTGAAAAAAAATATAAATATTGGTATCAATCCAAAACTTTAACATAAGACGTATGTATGACTCTAACCAGCGTTTCTCGGAATGGGTTTTTCATGATTAAAAATAAATTAAATATCGCTCACCACGCCAAAATTGTTGATTTTTTCAGAAATCATGTATTTTAGGAGCGTAGCTCTAAGAGCAGTTTTTGGTGCAAATGCTTAGTTTTTCAAATACTCCTTCTTACGTGCCGTTTTGTATATTAAGCATTCTCGTTTCTTCCCGCACTATTTTTTTTATTATAAATTATCACACGTTTTCCATTAAAAATGGTTCAATTAAAATTTTTACTTTAATTTTTTTTAAATAAATATATTATAATTGTTTTCTGTTTTTGTTGTAAAAATATTTTATTTCATTGGGTTATGCATGCAGCCCGGCAAAACACTGTTTTGGGGGGGGGGGTCATGACCCCCATGACCCCCCCCCCCTGGATCCGCGCTTGACCAAAATAGGAATTAAAATCCTTTCTTCATCCTAAGGGAAGCTATTAACTGTTAATTATAAGTTTTCTTAATTTTTGCTGGCAACCAATTATCATAAAATCTATTAACATTTCCTTTTTGTAATGCAGCAACGTTGTACGCCGTAAGTAATATTTTATTGGCATAACATGGCGGTTTTGACTTACTTACCCATTATTTTTAAAAGAATAGTAGTTTGTACAACAAGAGTGAATATGATGTCCATATCGCACGAGGAAGTAAATTCAAACTTCCGAGGGCAACATGGACAATCCACTCGAGTTGAACAGTATATTTTTTCTACGACCTTATGCTAAAAAATGTAAAAAAAAAATTTGTAGGTTGCCAGGCTCGAACTCACGACCCTTGGTTCCATAGTCCAACGCTCTAACGTCTGGACTATCGAAGCGTTTAGATAATGATCGGAAAACCAACTAATAAATGATGCTACATGAAATTAATTTTCTATTCACATTCAGCAGGTTGCATTATTGATAAATTTATTATAAATGCGTCTAGATTTTATTATATTGAACAAATTAATAACAAATTGTACCATATGCATTTAAATTATATAATTTAATGTCTTGAAAAAGAAGGCGGAGCCTTAGTAAAAATAATATACTGTGATTGATTAGTGCTTTTATAAACAAAAAAGGCTTCTCTGTAATTGACTACTGTGATTGGTCAGTTTCATTACCTATCTAGGATGGATATGATATATTCCCGCACAGTTAACTGGAATAGCCTACTTTACTCGCCACTTAAGTGTAAAGGAAACAGCAAACTTCCATGTGAGAGTAGAAAAATATTATTTAATTTTTGATGTTTTGAGTTTGGATTATTTGATGGCACGTGAAGCCTATTTCATATTATTTTTATAATGCAAAATTGTTCTATTAAATTAAACATTTATCAAGTCTAGTATTAAATTTTAATCAAATTATTTATACGAATCAAAGCGATTAATTTCCTTCATTATTCACAGAACGATGGTTTCGTCTTACCGCATAATAAGCAGTGGAACTGTCCTGGCTTCGAAGCCATCCCAGCGAAACATGTCTTTAGACGCCGTATTGGTGGGTTTCTCATCAAATCTGAGGAATAACGATACTATGATGCGAAAAGCCCGAAACAGCGGAAATAATGATATCGTTAGCAAAAATATAACGATTATCTTGGAGAATTTGCTAAAAAATTATGAAAGCTCTCAGTTACCCAGTCATGGAAAAGGTTTGTGTTCGTAGTTTTAAACATTTTTTAAAATATTTGCTTTTTTTGTGACACTAAAAAATAGTTAAGGTGAGGTCATATAATTACAAATCTTGTAAATTGTAAAGAAAAGCAATTATTAAAATAGTTGTTTCTCATAAAATCTGATCTGACGAGAAAGAATAAAACAAATAATAGCTTTAGCAAAACTATAACAATTCTTAGTCTTAAGATTTTTTTGTTATCCTTTATTGTCACTTAATTTCTCCAAGACATTGAAAGAAGCATTTTTAAGCAGATGTGTTTCCTATGTAACGGATTTTTAGATTTACCTTAAATTTTTTAAATAGTCAGTAATTTATGCTAGTAATAATATGCCATCACTTAGAAGTATTTTCTCCTAACTAAAACCATAAATCAAAAATTTATTACGTGACAGCTAAAACTTTTGAACCTTTAGGTATCTAGTGACGCCAAATTTATACTTGTACAATTAAATTTTCATGGTGATATTTTATGATAGCCTAAGGCCTGTAACTAATTTTAAAATATTTATCTTAAAGTTCGTTAATAGTATAAAAGTGGAAAGCATAAAAATTGATTTAATATCTTGCAATTAAATATTATTAATAATAATGTTTATTTAATAACAATGCTAACAGATACATGAATAATATTTTTACACATTACAACAAAAATAAATAAATCGCCACATCAAATCTATTGCATCTCCATATTATTCTTGCAGTGGTATACATTTTTTCCGAAAGTTCTTTATTAGTTGAGTCTTAATACCATTGGGCAGTTCACTATATTGAATTAGTCGGTTATGAAAAATATTTTTTTGGCTATACAGGGTGTCCCATAACGTAGAGTAACTGGAGATACTAAGCATCGAGCTAAGCCGATTCTGTGATATAAGTTTGTTTTTGATAATTAAAATATCAATTTAATTATGTACTCTGTTTTTTTATGCTTTGGGATGTTTAAAGGGAAATATCTCGAAAACCGTTAAAGATATTAAGATCAATCAAGTACACCTTTTTCACTCAGAAAATGCCCTTCTGTAATAAACTATAATTGAAAAACACCTAATATCACAGGAAAGAAAAAAAATCATAGATTTATGAAGCCCAGTGTATGCAACTAGCGCCCTCTAGTTTTAAACTTAAAAATTTCTACAAATTCTTATTTCTTGCTCATAAAAACATAATATTGCCAACTTTCAATTCGTTTCATTAAACCGTTTTAAAATTATGGCTTATAAGAATAAACTTTTAATTTCAACACCCTGTATCTCTAGACCAAGTAACAATCTGAAAAAACTTATATGACATAATCGGCTTAGTTTGATGTCTAGTATCCCAGTTACTCTACAGCCCATAAGTTGAGAGACACCCTGTATAGCTTTCATTGGTACAAAATAACTCCTAACGTTGAACTATTTATTCATACTAGAGTAAATTACTGAACATAAATTACAAAAATTATAGTTAAATCTGAAAATACGTTGCATTAGGAACAGAGTTCCAGGATGAGTCCTCTAATACCTTTAAGTTGAAGTAAATCGTGTGTCCCTATTTGAAGAAATTCAGAGCCAGCGCAGAGGAGGGCAAAATATAAGTTTATATTGCATGCAATAATGAACATTTAAGAATTTGCTTTAAAATTATGAAAGTTCTATATTACCAGGTCGTTAATAGTAATTTAACCAACAAGTACATTAATAATGGCGATTAATGATCGAAATATTTTAACGCGTGAGCGTAGCGAACGCGTTAATGTTCGAGATCATTAATCGCATTTTAATGTAAGAGTTTGTACAATGTTTTTTCGTCGACCGTATTTTTTACTAAAGTGAAGAAAAACAGTTAACAACTTTTATTTTACAATCCAGATTTTACAATTCTACAAATACTAATGACAGCGGACGACGTTTTGGATTGACGTTTTATTATTTTGTTGATTTGTTTGCATGACTGCCTTTAATTTTAATTACCAAAATCGTGCATTTACAGAAAATCATGCATTAATAGGGGTCATTAATGAATGATTTTGGGAACGTTAATATCGGATGTAAATACACGGTCGACGGAAAATGTTTTTTAGTAACAATTTTACATATGCCAAGAGGTACTAAGATATTATAAATCTGAAGATATACTATTTATACAGAGTGTCGGGCAAATGTTTCGGAACGGCTTAATTAGAGGATAATTAAAAATTAGAAATAAAATTTTACTATTTGACTATGCCTTCCATATGTCAGTAATGTCATCAGCTGTCAAGTTTTAAATGGACCACCCTGTATATTATTAGTAACTGTAGACTACTAACCTAAAAATTAATATCAAGTAGAACTTTATCAGATGACAGAAAAAGATCGTGCCTACTTGGGAGTCATACAAACTAACACTTTAACTTAGGTTGTAAAAATCAAAGAAAAATGTTGCTTGATTTTTAAATAAACTGCTATTATAGGGTTCTAGGGGGGTTCAAAGGTGGCATGCAATGCACCGCACGCGGGTTGCACGTCCAGGGGGCGGCGAATCGAGCAAACCCAACACAACCAATACAATTGCAATATGAACATAGTGATTTACTAGACCTCAAAATCAAACACAAAGTAGAGGTTTTTTTTTCTGAATTCATAATTAGACATAAACTTAGTTAAGGAATTAAGAACATAACATGTTCAATTACCCCGGTCACCAAGGGTACAGTGGCGGATCCAGGATTTTGCTGAGGTGGGGAGCGACTGAAGAAAAAAGTGCTCCCGGCTCTACAAATCTTCTTATTCTTAAAAGTAACTTCTTAAAAAATACCGACTCTTTATACGCTCAACAATTTTCAAGGCTCAAAGTAAACAAAACACTCACTTTGTATGCCCCTTCCCCTAGATCTGCGCCTGCAAGAGTACGAGAATTCAAATACTTTGTAAATTAATTCAAAAAAAATATTTTGATAATTTGATTAAAAATCACAAATTTTGTTAAAACAGTCAAATAGTGGATTGACTTAGTTTTGAAAAAAATCATTTTAGTGATGTTAAAAATAAATTTGTTTCAAATTTGATTGCAAACAATTCAGCATGCGTACTCAAGAAGCGTTTCTTAATCTTTATTTTAAGTGCAAACTTAACATTTAACCCTTCACAAACTCTACGTGGAATTTATATGGCAGTGTAACCTTCGCCCGACCTAGTTTGTAACTATACAGTGCAGTAAAGAACGCAGAGAATTCCATTTTGTTAAACCGGCCTTTCTAGGTAAGAGGAAACTATGCGCATTATAGACAAACATCAAAGAACACTTTGTTATGCGTGCAAATCCTATTCAAGTTTTAAAAAACGTATGCTTTAGCGAAATTGCACTTCTTTCCCTGTTCTGGATTTTTTATTTTATTCATATTTCCATAACGTTTATTATTTATTTATTTCTGGTTATTGAGAAAGATGATCCTTATTACAAAAAAGAGGGCCAGCTAAACGGCTGGGGTAATTTCTTTTGGTTGACGTATTTTATTTTCTAATGTCTATTTTAACTATAATCTATTTATTTCCAACTGGCAGGAAATAAAAACAATGAAATTCAAAAGGCCAAAATCTAAATAAGTTTTAAATATAACAGTATTTTGTCCAAAATAAAACCACAATCTAATCGAAAAATGTGTTTATTCAAATGTAAAAGCTGCAATGCATGTTTCTTACTAAAATTCAAGGCCCAAATTACGATTTTTTAAAAATTTAGTGTGTTCTTATTATGTTTCCATGAAATTTTTAGAAAATGCATAACAATTCATAACTTTAAGGAAAAAGAAAATATTAAGAAGTTTTTATATTGCGTATTCTTCTCTTCTTAGTACAATAAATTAGTAAATTATGGCCTTCAAACACATTCATAAACAATGTCAATATGACTAGTGAAACAAATTAAATTATTTTATAGGACATCCCACAGTTGTCAAAACAAATATTCTAATCCGTAGCATGGGGCCAATTTCAGAACTAGATATGGTAAGCAAAAATTAAATTTACTTAACCTTAGTTATATTTATGAATTGCATTGTAATAAAACATAAATCCAATTTAATTAATTTAAATAATATTATAAAGTCTCTTTGATGCTTCTTTAGCTTGTTTACTGATGTTACTTGATTTTTTGAAAACCACTAAAAATAAATCAAATCAGCTTGCAAAATCTCCGCCTTGGAAATACAGTTAACATATTTTTCCAAAAATTGATCGGAAATATTGACATTTTTGATAAAATATTTGAAAGAAAAAGTTAATATTTCCTTACACTTAGTCGTTGCTAGGCAACGGAAAATAATGTTAGGAAATATTTATTATTGTACTGTAAGGAAATGTTTTTTCTATACGGCCACTTGTAAACTAAAATGTGTTAAGCTTGACAATTCAATTTTACTGTATTTCCATACTTACAACGCAAATATTTAATGGAATTTGTAAACAAAGTTAATAATATTTATTTCAAAATTTTAACAAGTTGATTATAATAAGTCATGTCCTTTTAATAATTTTCGAGTTATTAAAAAATTTTATGTATACCTCGTCGAAAAAGCCACATTCCCGGACTCCGTATTGTCAGTCTCGGCTTGCGCCTCTACTTACAACCTTTACGGTCGTCCGGGAACGTTCAGCTTTTCCTACCAGGTATATAATGTACTATTTTTCAAAATAACTCTTATATTAAATTGATTGAAAAAATCTAAAAACAATCATAACATATTTTAAATTTATTTTAAAATAACAAAGTTGATACCCTATTTCCGGTATACCCGAAAGTGGCAGAAAAAAAAACAATACTTTAGGTAAAGAGGGCACATCAATAAAAATACACCCCCACAGTGAGACAAAATTTTCAGTGGTTTTCCTAAAAGTTCTCACAAACTCTTGTCGTGAATCACCCTGTGTTTACATATTTGTACCTACAATTAATTATAAAGGAAAATATTGGTTACAGGAATATTCAATGGATTGCTACTTTAGACAGTACTGGAGAGACCAAAGGCTATCATTCGTTGGTCCAATAAAGTCTTTGTCATTGTCTATTAAAATGCTGGAAAGAATTTGGAGGCCAGACACTTATTTCTATAATGGAAAAAATTCTTATGTTCATACAATTACGGTTCCTAATAAGTTGCTGCGAATAAGCCAGGATGGCGATATTCTATATTCTATGCGGTAAATTAATTAGTAAAGTCTATACGAAGTCAGTGTAAACAGCAAAAAACCTAAAACTCTACTTATAGCCGGCATCTCCTTTATGAAACATAGGCGTGCCATGTGACGGTAGAAATGGAAAAATAATTAATTATAGTTCTCATAATATCTACATATAATTAATATATACTATAAACAAATATCGCTTGATTGGGAGAGTAATTATTTTTGAAACGGACCTTTTTTTCTCCTACCTGAATTAGTTAATAAATTGTAGAACGTGGAAGTTAAGTAAGCTCACAAATTCGTTTTACTATATAATTTTCTGAGGCTTCATGATTTTTACTTTGCAAACATGTATTAATGTATTAATATTTAAAATAATTCTCTGTGCTTGGATATGTAAATCTTTATTACGAAAACTGCATTGGTTTCAAGAATATCAGTTTCCCTTTTACCATCAGAAATATCAAAAGGCATCCAGAGCGCGCGGCATTAATAACACCAAAGTTATGTAAATGAAAATAAATTTACAAATAACAGCAAAGACAATGGTGACATTTGCCAACCAACAAAATCCCGCTTAACGATTTTTCGGGCGCTAAAATCTTCGCACTGGCTGATACCTGAAACCGGATTTTTGATTCGCTCTAAATAATTATATTTGCCGCTGAATATGACACAGGTTTTAACAAAATTGTTTGTGCGGATTCCGAGAAAGCCACGCTTGAAATAGCATTTAGAGGGATTTTGGTTTGCAAAATGTTACCATTAACAACAATAAAGCAGATAGAAGAGTTTTGGACTTGCATTGTCTGTATTTGTTTTATATCATAACGTTTCAACTGGTAAGTCTTCAGGATACTAAAGTAAAATAACTACAGCTCTATTTATACTAGCTAGATGCACTGAAGCATGACTGAGATGGGTGCGAATGTGGCCGATCTTCCATTGGTGAGACTCTAAGGCCACTTAAAACTAGGGTCAAGGAACATAGAAACAACACGCTTAAAGGAGAAACCGAAAAATCAGGTGCAGCTGACCATGCCTGGACACACGGTTATCATATCAAGTGAAAAGAAGCTCAAATCCTGCCTAAAGAACCACATTGGAGGAAGAGGAAGTTCAAGGAAGCTGCTACCATATACCAGAACCCAGATTGTTTTAGTAAGCCATCATTAGATATAAGAAATATCTGGAAACTTTTGTTAGGTAGATGTAAACTTAAATACCGCACACGAACTAAACGCATGAATGCACCCATCTCAGTCATGCTTCAGTGCATCTAGCTAGTATAAATAGAGCTGTAGTTACTTTACTTATTTAGTATTCACCTGAAGACGGCTGGAGATATTTACCAGTTGAAACGTTGTGATATAAAACAAATAAAGACAATGCATGTCCCAAACTCTTCTATCAGTCAAGAAACATCGTTGTCTCCGACCTTCAAACAGACACAACAATAAAGCAAATACTGATAAAAACTAACAAAATACTTAAACTGCAACTACGCTGTACCGCACTGTCATTTAAAAATGATATTTAATGCTTCTAAGTTTGCCAATATATAAAAAAACTTTTTACCGAAAGAATTTCGTCAGGGACCAATCAAAGGCGCCAGTCTTGTAATTCCGCCCTCATTTTATCATGACCATCAAGATTAGATATAGAATAAATTTTCAATGATGATGACAGATTCATCAAGTCCACGTATACTTTCGACGAGGAGCCGTCAACGAGGATTATAATTTTTATTTGAATGCATAGCCATAGGAAATTGATCGTATCCCAATTTCCTTGCTGTTTACACTGACTTCGTATAGACTTTACCTATTAATACTTCTTAGCTTCAAAAGCATGTTTTTTAAAAACTTTAAATTGCACCTAATTCCAAATTTGATAAATGATTTGATATTATGGACTACCTAATGGTTTCTGTTAAGCATTCTTAAGAAAAAAATAAAGACGCCCATACACACTGAAACATGTGCTATGTACACGTTGGTTCCCACACTTGAGATAATCTGCTTTCAAATAGTTATTTTCTTTGTGAAAGGATGATTTTTTAAAGAAAATTTGTGTTGCTTATGGTCGTTTACTTTGGATTGGAATAGAAATAGTTCAAAAAGGAAATTGGCAAAGAAATGCCTAATTGAAACATAAAATTACCCCAATTTTTCAAATTATTTATTATTATACGAATTAAAAAGAAATAAGCCCACTAATTAGAGGACACACTTGCTCATGTATCAGGAAGCCAGCACAGAGTAACCCGATGTTGGTTGCCAAGTGTGCATAGATTGTTACGGCATCGCTTTACGAGCTTTGATTTGACGCTGCTGGAAGACGGCCTGACTATCACTGAAGATGATGATTGACGAGGCTACTCCCAGGCCAAGGTGTTCTTTCAGGATGTTAACCGCCTTCTCTATTGCCAGTAATTCTGCTTGAAGTTCATAACGGTAACACAGCCCCACAAAAAAACAATTATAACCACTGGACTAAACATGATATATGTTTTTAAGGTCACTGAATCCGAATTCGTTTTACCCCATTAGGTCAATTGGGTCTAGCCTTTCAGGGGGTAAAACCTTTTTTTTTTGTTTTTGAAGGATGTTTGTCAGAATCACGATGGAGGAGGGGTTTGTATATACTAATACATAAACAAATATGAATTTGAATAAAAAAGAGTTTCACCCACTAAAAGGATAGTTCACACCTCAATAGACCTGATGGGGTAAAACGGATTCAGATTCAGCGACTTTGAACACATAGACATGGGGATCTAGTCAAGTGACCATTTTTCTTCCAGCACCAAGAAAATTTTCGGAAAACTTTCCTTTACGGGTTACCGGCCTTTTTCCAATACCCTGAATATTTATAAATTAATATTTGTACATGTATATATTTATACAAATCCCTTCCCCGCCGTTATTCTCAGAAACATTCTTCTGAAACAAAAAATAACGGATTCCACCCCCCTAAAAGGGTGGTTTTATCTCCCAATAGACCTGATGTGGTGTCGAGATATAATAAACTTTGCCGCGACGGTAATAAAACACTTTCTACCTAGGTACGTAATGTACGATTTCACTGTTCCATTTAAAAATATTCAAACTTTTCCAATGTATATCAAAAAATTAAAAAATCTATGTTTACGAAAATTTTCGAATTTCAAAAATCTTAGGGCACCGCTAAACGTGGAGCTAGTCCAAAAAATTTTTAGAGGGTCGTTTTAAGTAACACTTCCCAAATTTTATTTTAGTCCAGACAACTTCATATTTTCACTCCATCCTATTGCATGCAACAACGTGGTCCATATTGCCAAACATATCCGTAATTAGGAAAATTAGAAATAAAAATGGTTCAAAGATTCAATATGCCTAATGTTTAGTATCCTATAGTTTTCCTAGTGACTCACATCTCCAAATTGGACCATCCTTTATACAGGGTGTTTCATTTATATTGCGAAAAAATGTAAGATGATTTTCCCTGCCTAAATATATAAAGAAAAGATTCTATAAACCTATGTCCGGAAATGTTTCATTTCGGAGATACAGGATGTTAAAGTTTTCTTCTTTTTCCTTTTTTTTAAATAATTTTTGAAATAACGTCGTTATTTGAACTAGAATTGGGGTTTAGGGGGTTCTTGTTATGCAACATTCTAATTTGATATTAGTTTCGTCCCCTTGTAGAGAGCGCCACCTACATGTCTTTTTACTCTTTTGATGAATCATAATTTTTAATCGTTTCTGTATTACTATTTTAACTAAAAAAATAAATATCTCTATCATTTCTACGTGAAAAAGGCATACTTGTTAAAAGCCGCTACGAACAACCATTCTCGAGTTAATGATAAGTTAATTGCTTACTTTTTAATTTTCGTTTTATGTTTTCTAATTAATTTTTAAAAAATGGTCGCTCGTAGCCACAAGTATGCCTTTTTTATGTAAATATGATAGAGAAATATATTTTATCGACAACCGACAGTAAAGCCGTACATTATCAGAGTGATTTCCGGCAGTAAACGAACACTTTATTTTATTGTAAAATATAATACTTTATCTGCCGCATTTGCGGCAGGTAAAGTATTTTATCTGCGGCCTATGCGGCAGATAAAGTATTACCCTGCTATTTCTCATAGTAGGTCAAATTTTTTGAGGGGTGCTTTGGAATACGCACGTGGTCGGCCAAAATTTTCTGATGTGTCAAATTTAGGCCAAAATGGTTTTTTCTTGTCGTCGAATTGTAAAGCTATTTTAACCTTTCGAGCTTGAATATGAGATGGAATAGGTAGTATGAAACTTCTACTTTACATTTTAACCAAATATAAGGCAAGAACTATTAAATATTTTACGCAGACCCGATTCTAAAATAGGTCTACAGCTCGTCTTTTCTATTAATTTAACATGGGGAAAACATCTATTTTCTTAGAGCGGTCTGCCTTACATAAAACGGTGATGAACGGTTGGCGATACAATTTTGTATTCACCACGTCAGTAAAGTGTCTTTATCGACTCGGCTGTTATTCGCCTCGCTCGCTTCGCTCGCTCATCTCATAATTTCAGATTCGTCCGATAAAGAATCACTTTTCTGCCTTGGTACATAAATACCTATTATACAAATACGTATAAAAAAGTTACTCATCAAAAGAATAATATAAAAAATAAACTGAATACGGATTCACCTGAAGAAGACTGGGGATACTTACCAGTTGAAACGATGTGATTTAAAACAAATAAAGACAATGCAAATCCTTTAATCTTTCAAAAAGTTAAGACTAATCAAATGAGTAAAAATACATCTAGGTGGTGCCCTTTACAAGTTGGACCATACTAATATCAAATTCGAATTTCGCACATCAAAAAACCCCTAGACACATCATCCTACATTTTTTGCAATATTAATGAGACACGCTGTATATTTCTTAACTAAATTAAGTATTTTCTTTAATTGTCAGCAGGTAATAAAATTTTCTTTTATAGCTTAACCATAAAAGCAAAATGTCCAATGGAATTACAGAGCTTTCCAATGGATCGGCAATCGTGTCCACTGATTTTAGGAAGTTGTAAGTAGTTTTTCTTCTTTTCCGCTCTATATGGTTTTATTAAATTGATTATGTCGCATAAAGCCACAACTCTGTCGTTGTTAGACACTCTTGAGCATACCAGCACTTCTAACAAACTAATAGAAAAAAGTAAAAATGTTAAAAGGAAATCACCTGTACAGGAATCCCGCTAGGCGCGCTAACTCGCATACGTTTTTCAAGCCGAAAACAATAAATACAGACGAAGAATTTCCTCTTAACATTTTTACTTATTTCTATAAGTTTGTTAAAGGTGTTGATATGCTCAAGAGTGTCTAACAACGACACAGATGTCACTCCGTCCAACATCTTGCTGGTGTGCCCCACCAAATACTGTGGAAGCAGTCTTGAGTTGCTCCTTTCTTTCACTTCTTCTTTAAGTGGCCCATTTGTCTGACAAAGTAATATACTGGCTCTACTATTAAAGATATCAAAAAAAAGTTTTTATAAAAGTTGTTAGGTATAAAAAAATATATATTCTAAAATTATTTTTAAACATACAGGATGGCCCAAAAAAGTAGGACAATAAAAAAATAATTTTTTTTAAATGGAACACCCTATATATTTTAGCATTTTTTGTTTCCTTACAAATTTATCCATATAGCGCCATATTTAGTTTTTTAATTTTTTGTAACGTTGCCAAACAAAATGCAAAATTCTTAAAATTTTGGAAAAAACATGATAGTAAAAAATTACCTGTATTTCTCAATAAGAGTATCGAAAATCGAAAATTTCTTGGAAGCTCTTAAGTTTAGGGATAGAAAACTGTCCTAAGTCTTTAAGTACCGAAAATTTTGTACAGGGTGTTTTCTGTTGACATCCAAATATACAAAATTTTAAAACACAATAACTCTGTTTTTTTAAATGAAACACCCTATATTTATTAGACTCGTCTGATAGATATTTTAAATATCTTTTATTATTGTTAAGTCATACTTATACCTAAATTTACTAGTTTTGGCAATATTTCGATTTTTATTTAAATTTTCGTAAAAAAAACTATAGTTTTTATTTTTCTAGTAAGCCATGACCAGCAAAGTAAAAACAAATGTAATTAAATATAATGTGTTATTTATAATTATTATATTTATATTTATAATGTTTGTGAACTTATTTTTAAGTTGCGTAATAAAAAAGGAGTTTTATTTAATTTAATAAATATGTAACTAACTATGGTTATCAATTTATTTTAATATGATACTATATTCAATTACATTTGTTTTTACTTTGCTGGTTATGATTTACTAGAAAAATAAAAACTATAGTTTTTTTTACCAAAATTTAAATAAAAATCAAAATATTGCCAAAACTAGTAAATTTAGGTATAGGTATTACTTAACAATAATAAAAGATACTTAAAATATCTATCAGACGAGCCTAATAAATATAGGGCGTTTCATTTGAAAAAACAAAGTTATTGTATTTTAAAATTTTATATGTTTGGATGTCAACAGAAAACACCCTGTACAAAATTTTTTGTACTTAAAGATTTAAAACAGTTTTTGTATTCCTAAACTTAAGAGCTCACAAGAAATTTTCGATTTTCGATACTCTTATTGAGAAATACAGGTAATTTTTTACTATCATGTTTTTTCCAAAATTTTAAGAATTTTACATTTTGTTTGGCAACGTTACAAAAAATTAAAAAACTAAATATGGCGATATATGGATAAATTTGTAAGGAAACAAAAAAAGCTAAAATATATAGGGTGTTCCATTTTAAAAAATGTATCCTTTTATTGTCCTACTTTTCTGGACCATCCTGTATGTTTAAAAATAATTTTAGAACATAGAGTTTTTCATACCTCACAACTTTTATAGAAACTTTTTTTTGATATCTTTAATAGTAGAGACGGTATATTACTTTGTCAGACAAATGGGCCACCCTGTACCTACAAAATAAACGTTTTTTACTGGGTTGGCTTCTTTTTCATACAAATATTTGTCCACCGTGATATTTTCTGATATAAGTATTTTGAACAGGGATCCAACCCCGATCGACATTAGATCTTTTATAATATGCAACAGATATAGAAAAATAATTGGTTAATCTAGAATCAATGATAGAACATGAAAACTTTATTTTTAAACATGCTTTTTTTTGAAAAGGGTTAAAAATAACCTAGTATATGCTTGTAGTACAAAAAAAATGGCCTAAAAATTTTACAATAAATAGTCAAATAATATACAGAGCGTTTCATTTAAAAAACTTGAGAAAAATTCATTTAAAGTGTGTCGATTTTAAAACTTTTTATAAACACCCTTTATAACATAGATAAACACTATTAGATTCATACCCCTTGTCATAAATCTCACCCAATCTCATGGTCTAATAAATAAATTTAGATGTTTTTTTTTTTGTTTTTCCAGGACCATAAAACAACTATAAAAGATTCTAATACGCACCTAAATATGCAATAAAATACTGGGTGCTCCATTGAAAAACTTTTTATTATCACACTTTTTTGGGTTACCCTGTATATGGAAAAATATTTTCCTGAAATGCACGGTATGATATATACAGTATAAGTCTGCATATAAATGAAATTCCTAACTGAATTAGGAATGAATAGGAGCTATAGAAGCCTGACTCACTATTGCGGCACCCTGTATATTATAACTTTTGCTTTATTTTCATAAAACTCCTTGGCCCCTGTTACATCTTGGCAATGACTTATGACTTAATTTTACACCAATTGCGTCTTTAAAAAAAACATTATACATGAATTTCAAGAAAACAAGCATTTTTATTGGTTTAATATTGGTAATAGTTATTAACTATATTATTTATATAATTTTGCATATTTATATGTTATTATATTGTATATTTCTACTTGTGCGATGCTGTTATTTTACTAAGAACAGCTTCTCTTGGCTTCAGTGGCTGGCTAACATTAAATGCATCACTAAAAAATTAAAAATAGAATTAGTATACAGACAACAGTGACCAAAAAATAATACTTACCCTGGTAAATAGTCACTATTTAAACTTCTGACAGCAACAGTCAAACAGTTTGTGCAAATTGGATACATAATCAATTCTTCTGAGTCTCCGATGTTATAATAAAAAACATAGTCGGCGAAATCAGTAGTTCTTTGAGCAAATAAAATGTTCGACTTGAGGATGTAAATGATAGTTATTTGATCTGGTATGAAATTTCGAAGTTCCTTTTTTATTTTTATCATTTGTTTGAATAAGTTATAGTGTGTGTTAATACCGGAACTATTCTGTTGAGCTAGGTTAGTTTCTACGTATTTTTCGCTGACTGGAAGCCAAGGTTTAGCACCATCGTTAAAACCTAAAAATATAATATTTTCTTATTAAAACCACGACCTTCTAGAATTTAAGGAGCAAGTGAGAGACAATACACTCTAAACATGTTACATTACAACAACTTGTAAGTAGTCATATTTTTTTAATATAACTCTAACTACATTTACAGTTAAATATTGCCACACTGTTTATACATATTTATTAATAACGAGGCAACAATAATACGTGGTGAAACTTGCCTTAAATTTGAAAGAAACATTATCTTGTAATATAAAATGTATTTATATATTTTTTAATTATTTGCAATATTAGTTCCATGATACATATTTATAGCACTATTTGAATGTATTCTCGACATTTTTTTCCTTTTAATATTATTAAATTTTCTTGTACACAATTTAAAAACATAAATATAACATTAAATTGTAACTTTTTTGGTAACCGTGTCCACGTCGACACTATCGATGCAGGGCATGCAGCAGTAGGTTGTTTTGTGAGCATATAGTGAGGAAAGTGATAGCGCCGCAGGCGAAAATAAAATTGGGTGTTTGCTAAATTGGAATAAAAAATAAAACTAAAATTTCTTTAGCTGTTGTAGCAGTGGGAAGTATTTCGGTGAAGTTCTCAAATTGTGTTGTGTTAAAAATAAAAGTAATATATAATTTTGTATGGCTCCCGGGCCATCGCAAAGCCGACGCTGTGTGCCCCGGGTTAGATACGTTCTGTTGCTTTACGCATTTTATATATTTTATATTAGTTGCTCCCACATTTTTCTTTCATCAGATCTTATAGTCTCATGTCTAACTGAAGAGCTATAATATTGTCAAATGCATCTAGGGATCCATGTTTTTTTTAAGCGGTTACAAGCTTGTTTATATATAAAAGAAAAACAAGTTAAATTATGACGTTTACCACGGTGCATTCCATGCATTCCACTACTCGACTAGCAAAGATACAAACACAAACCAACTGTATTAGCCAAGAAGTAAACCAAAATGGCAGTTCATTTTTTAAATGATAACGGTCTTTTTGATTTCAAAGCAATGAAAAGGAATAACAAAAAATCAGCCGGACCGTCCTTTTTTTGCCCCAATACAGTGCCATCCTGACACCCTTGACCTTAAGTGGTTTAATATTCTTTTAATGTGCCTTAAAAGTGTCCTATTGTTCTTCAGATGGTATGCAAAATAGATATTTCGGGAAGCCTCTAGTTTTGTAAAACATTTTAACTTGTTTATGGAGGTTGTGCTATCAACTACGTCTGTTAGTATATGATGACATTAAATTAATTATTTAAATCTCTGGCAGCCCCCGAAAGGGAGGTCATCACTTGCTTCAAAGATACCCCCGCGCCCGGAATCATTAAAGTTGAAGAAATTAAAGGACCAGAAAGTCTGTCTCACTCACTCCTATTAACCGTCTCTTTAGACACAATAGTTATTATAATTATCAACTAACAAGATAAAGAATGATCTACTTGTATAATTAAATTATTGTTTTATGCTTGACCTACCGGCATTAGTAGAGTTGTCCCACTGGAACGGCGTACGTTCAAAATCTCTGCTCCTTGTGGCAAAGGTAGAGCAGTTATTTATTGCTTGTGGATCAGTACCTTCTTGACATGTTACATTACCTTAAAATGATTAATTATTCTAGTAAATATCATAGTCGATTGCCAATTTTGACCAAAATATTATTTGTTAATTTTATGAAACTAACCTATGTTGAGAAATAAAATGGAAAGAGATTTCTACTCCATTTCAAGCATTGACTATTTCTTTAAATTAACCTATTTACTTTAACTAATTTATTTTAACTTATTTCCAGCCTATTTTAATGCTGATAAATGCACTTTTCCGTACCAAGAAAAAATACACTTCTGTCAGCATTAAAATGAGTGCGAGAAAGTGTTTTTGTTGTAGAATATATTTTCTCCACGACCATTACTGAATACAATAATTCCAAAATCATTTTTGATAATAGAATGTAAGAATACTCGAATATTTATTCTGAAACACTTGCTTCTTATGCGTTTGCAAGGATTTTCATTCCATAACAAGATACGGAATTAATATTCTGTAATTGATCTAAACGACATAGGTTACCATGAATTTCGAAACTGTCAATGTCAGCAGACAAATTTTAGTGCAAGTCAAAATATGAGTGAAAAATCGAATGAATCAGATATGGAACTGGATAATTCTCCACCTGAAATTACAAATATTGCGAATAGTATTTTTGGTCTTTTGGTCGTGGAGAAAATATAGTTGGCTACTCGGTTAGAATCAAAATTCGATACTCGTGATCTTCCACTCGGATCAAATTTTCATTCCAATCTCGTTACAGAATCTACTATTCAAGATAAACTAATTAATCTCGTTAAGTATTATGGTATGACGTTTTTAATAACAAATAAAATATTGTTAAATAAGCTGTTTAAGTAAATGAAAAAATAGTCATTATTTTGTTTTTCTATTTCTCTATGCCCTTAGAAACGTATGCGGAAAGTGTGTTTTTCTCTCTTAACTGCTAATCATATGTCAACGACAGTAGCGTGCACCTATCGACTTCTTTTAGACAGATAACTCTTTTATTTTGCATACCATTTTCTTGTCCTATCTCTTCTCCTTGGTAAATTATTTGTGCACCTGGCAAAATAGATATTAACATATTTAAAGCATCGACATTTTCATTGCCTAATCTTGTTGACACTCTGGAGTAGTCATGACTGCCAAGCTAAAAAATACAAAAAAGAACAGTATTTTTTATTGCACTTCGATATGGTCAGTGGATTACTGTAAACTTTTCAATTTTATCAAAGAAATGAATTTTAATTATATAAATAATATAACTTTTTATTGTTTCACTAGAGAAGATAAAGAAAAGGTTTATTCAAAAACGAATTATATTGTACTGTTGTATAGTCAATAGTCAGCAAACATAGTAAATTTACCATTTATAAAAATTACACAAGTTAATTAAAATGGATTAAAAATAGTAGAGGCCTAGAACTGAACCTTGAGGTACTCTATAATAACTTATATTATTTTTTGTTTTCAAACCATTTAACAATACTACTTTAGATCTTTTAGACAAATGTAACCCACTTTAATGAAATACCTCTAAACTCTAAAACTGCAAGTATCTTTAATATTTTTTTAATTGAATATTCTCTGATTACCACATTTTAAAACCCAACAATACTTACCACCCAATTGTCCGTGTACCAAGCAGGTATAGTTTCCGTCCATAATTCTATGCTATCCCCCAAATTTTTACTGGTAAAATTCTTATGAAGCTCGGAAATGAAAGATATAAAATTAAAAGTAAAATGGGCTCCTAGTACAGATCCATCCCAAGTTCCATAGAACAAAACAACAGTTTCTGGATCGGAGTTTCCTTCTGTTATCATTATTCTGCAAAAACATGAGTATTTTAAACAAGGGTAGGTACATACCATAAGACTTCTTTACTTTTAAAATATTCTTTATTCATGTAATAAGTTACATGTCAGGTTTTCCTACATATCGATTATTATTATTATTACATAATATCTTAATACTATTTTCCGCTGGTTTAGCGCGTGCTAACCAGGACACAACAACGAGGCAACGCCCCGTTGGGGCTGGTCTTAGCCCTGGCAGAAATGATCCTGTTTTCATTGATTTTATTCGGCCGGTTCCAGTAATCTTTTACCTTCATGAAAGAGCTTATTTTGCTTTTGCTTTAAAAAATGTTTGCTATTAAATGGTTTCTGTTATGGTAGATTTTTTCGCTTGTTTCACTGGAAAAACGGTTCGAAAAAACCAGCTTACCTTAAGAATAAACAATGTAAACTAGCAAGCAGAATATTATATATATATATATATATATATAATTTTATATACCATGAATTGACTTAAAGAATTTGTTGTATAATGCTAAGATTTCATTAGTTGCACTCATTTTCTGAAGATTTAATAGAACTTTAAATAACATGTTTTGTTCACTAGGTCTGGTACCTTTTCAACTCTGCCAGTGGCATTTTGCCCCTCAACTACTACCTTACCTGGTATATGTTCTATTCTGTCTATTAAATGCATCTATAACCTTTCTCCATTGATAGATCATATCAAAATTTTCTTGCTGATCTACCGTATAAATGTGATTTAAATAATCATGGTCATTGGGGTCAATTCCAGGGATACCTATAATTTTAAAATTATAAATTTTAGATGTTCTAAGATTAATATAAGATACAAATCTTTATCTATTCCCGCGATTAATAAACAAAGCTTAAAGTAAATAGTATAATAGTTCGCTTCGTTTTATTTCTATTTAAAATAATATCTAGGTTTTGGCCATCTCATGGTAAATGAAAAATATATTTTAATGACGCATTCGTATAAATTTACTTTTAAATCGACATGTGACTTTAAATATCGTTATTTGCTATATAAAAAAAGGTTAAATTTTAAACATTCCTATCAAGTAAAAACAGCCTACCTGATTCGGGTTCATCCCTTAGTAAACTATCTTCAAAGAGTGTTGTGACTGCGGCCATTCTAAACCCATCTACACCAAAATTTAACCAATATCTTAAAACGTCATTCATTTCTTCTACAACGATAGGATTTCTATAGTTAAGGTCTGGTTGACTAGTAGAAAACTGATGAAAATAATATTGTTGCCTTTCTTCGTTCCATTCCCATGCTGGACCGCTGTAATAACTTATCTAAAAAAAGAACAATTTATTCATTATCATTTTTTTATAATAAGACAAGACAGATGTAAAATAGCGGGTAATCGGGAACTTCACACATTCTGTACTTAAGGGTCTGCCATCTTTATCGGGTATTTTTCACTTCAACTGTGCTTATACGGTTTGCTTTAACAATTTTTAAAAACCTTTTAATTGTTTTAAAGTCCCTAAAACTGAATGAACTTAAGGATGGTATTTAAAAAACTAAACATCAAATTTGAAAACCAATAACGCCGTCTTGTAGAACATAAAAGACAGGTATGAAAAAGTATTTTTTGTTTTTTTCCTAAGTCAAAAATGATGATTGGCGCAAATAATTAAAAAACAAAAATATAAATTTCGGTTTTTTTCAGATATCCCAGACAGCATTCGGAATATTTACAATTTTCTTTAGCCAAATTATTAAACCCCAAAATACGAAACTTTCCCTTAATTTAACCATTCTCGTATCTCTTACCATTTTCGAAATTCCCTTCTACACACACAAATTTGTAGCACCCTGTATAGGTTTAAATTATCAACCGCCATGCAGAACATAAAAATAGAAATATTACTTACTACGGCTATTCACTATTCATGTTGATTTATTATTTTGAAAATCTAGAGTGACGCCGCGCCACTTAATTCTCATGAAATTCGTTTTTATAATATTTTGAATTTAAAAAATGACATTTTATTGCCATCACCAAACACACGTGATATGGTGGAAATACACTATTTGTTCGTGATGACTCATCGACATGTTTGCTGTTAAGGAGGAATCTAATAAAGATAAAAAGCTGAGTAGCCCCACTAATTCAAACTAAATAAACTTTTAAGTTTATTGTGACTCACCCAATTATTTGGAGGTCTTCTCTCCCCATCGACGTAAGTAGCATTTTGCCAAATATAATATTCGTCATATTTTGAATCTCGTTTTAAAGAAGCTTGGAACCATTCATGCTGGTCACTGGTATGGTTTGGAACGTAATCAAGAAGTAATTTTATATTTCTTTGATGAGCTGCATCTATCAATTGTCTTAGATCGTCCAACGTTCCATAAATTGGATCTAAAAAGTATACCATTCTTTTTAAGTTGTTAACAAGATAACAAATTATTCCATTTTTTTTGTCTATTTAAACGATAATAAAAATCTTATGGTATAGAGACTTCTTAACCTCTTCTGATCTCATTTTTTGATTTAATCCTTTTTTGATGCGTCAAAAATGTGTGTTCTTAGAAACTGCCAACCAAGAATTTTGTATTTGTTGTAAACAAAGTTAGTTTAGTGTAGCTAGCTCCTTGAAGCCTTGAATCATAAGAGAACAGACCAGTAAAAACTCTATTGTTACCTATATCTCGATAATCTGCGACATCGTAACCATTGTCTACTTGCGGTGACTTAAAAATTGTATTTAGCCAAATTGCGTCAACCCCCAAATCTTCAAGGTGGTCTAATCGTTGTATTACTCCTAAAATATAGTATTTTATATATTAAAATATTATAAACATGGATCAGATAAGTTATTCTTAATATTTTAAATACTTTTAACTTAATATACGTTAAAACCTACCTACTTAATTGTTTTATTAATAATCCTAAATACAAATAGAGGATTTATTTGAACAAACAAACTTATTTGAGTTGGGCTACATTCTTGGTGAAACAGAATTTCCATTGTGTGGAAAATAAAAAATAACTACTTGTTATGTTTCAACAATTTAATCAGTTTCCTGACACGTGTTTCGACCTTCTCAGGTCATTATCAAAGGAGTACAAGAAGATACTAAATTCTACGTGCTTTAACAAAGGTATTTATATCTTAGATTATGGTAAATCTAAACATGTAATAAAATTAAAATAAGGGTTACAAAATTTGATGGTCACCGGTGGGTTTTACAAATTTTAAGGTACCAATGAATATTAATATCTTAAATTAGTTTGCTATTAAGAATGGGATGGACACCTGAAGGAATTTCAATATGATTATTGACAACATTACATTTGTTTTTTATAGCTTTTTTGATTGCTAATGTTTCTAATAGATTTAATTTTTTGCTTTTATTGTGTATGTATAAAGGTTTTATTTTATTAGAAATAGTATGATTTTGATTTATGCAATGCTCTGATATTCCTGTTTTGTTTTGATTTTTTAAAATCGATGTTTTATGTTCTTTAAGTCTGGTGTTAAAATTTCGTCCTGTTTGTCCGATATAGATGGCATTGCAGTTGTCACATTGTATTTGATAAACTCCACATTGTGAAAGTTTGTCTTTAGTTTCTATTTTTGGATTAGATATGTGTTTGTTTAAGTTGTTTTTGTTAACTTGTATAGGAATGATATTATGGTTTTTAAGTTTTTTACAGATTTTTTGGCTAGTGTTTCCAGTGTATGTGATTGAGCTGTATATTCGGTCTTTGAGAATGGGGTGGCCACGGTAGATAAGTTTTTGTGTTTTTTGTCTCAGTTTTTTCTTTAATATTTTGTCTATCATTTCTGTTGAATATCCGTTGTTTATAGCTATTGTTTTTATAATGTCTAATTCTTTTTTATATTCGTAGTCTGATAGGGGAATATTAACTAATCTATATATCATGCTATTAAACGCAGCTAGTTTTGTTTGTTGGGGGTGTTTTGAGTCCGCGGGTATAACTATGTCTGTGGTAGTAGGTTTTCTGTAAATTTGATAGGTTAATTGGTTATTTGTATTTTTTATTTTAAGGTCTAGGAAGTTAATTGTGTGGTCAGTTTCTTTTTCTATTGTGAATTGAATTTTAATATTTAGGCTATTGAGTAGATTAAGAGATTGATGTAATTGTCGATCCGTACCAGTTCATACGCAAAATATATCATCCACATATCTACGCCAGAAATGTATATTTTTAATTAATGGATTTTTTAAATTAAATAATTTATTTTCGAAATATGCCATAAAAAGTTCTGTTAACTGGCGATAAAGGAGAGCCCATTGGCAGTCCTTCCTTTTGTAAGTAAAATTTGTCGTTAAACCTAAAATAACTTTGGTTTATGCAAAGATTGATGAGCGCCATTATTTCATCTTTGTTAATTGCGCTATGCTCTTCCAAATATGCTATAAAAAATACTTACGAATTTATCGAACAAGCCAAAAACATCAAAATTCCTAATAATTCAACCTTAGTTTCTTTTGACGTAATAGGTCTATTCACATCCATACCAACAACTGAATTAAAAAATATCATATACAATAGTCTGTCTAATAGCCACAGCGCAATTAACAAAGATGAAATAATGGCGCTCATCAATCTTTGCATAAACCAAAGTTATTTTAGGTTAACCGACAAATTTTACTTACAAAAGGAAGGACTGCCAATGGGCTCTCCTTTATCGCCATTGTTAACAGAACTTTTTATGGCATATTTCGAAAATAAATTATTTAATTTAAAAAATCCATTAATTAAAAATATACATTTCTGGCGTAGATATGTGGATGATATATTTTGCGTATGGACTGGTACGGATCGACAATTACATCAATTTCTTAATCTACTCAATAGCCTAAATAATAAAATTCAATTCACAATAGAAAAAGAAACTGACCACACAATTAACGTCCTAGACCTTAAAATAAAAAATACAAATATCAAATTTACAGAAAACCTACTACCACAGACATAGTTATACCCGCGGACTCAAAACACCCCCAACAAACAAAACTAGCTGCGTTTAATAGCATGATATATAGATTAGTTAATATTCCCCTATCAGACTACGAATATAAAAAAGAATTAGACATTATAAAAACAATAGCTATAAACAACGGATATTCAACAGAAATGATAGACAAAATATTAAAGAAAAAACTGAGACAAAAAACACAAAAACTTATCTACCGGGGCCACCCCATTCTCAAAGACCGAATATACAGCTCAATCACATACACTGGAAACACTAGCCAAAAAATCTGTAAAAAACTTAAAAACCATAATATCATTCCTATACAAGTTAACAAAAACAACTTAAACAAACACATATCTAATCCAAAAATAGAAACTAAAGACAAACTTTCACAATGTGGAGTTTACCAAATACAATGTGACAACTGCAATGCCATCTATATCGGACAAACAGGACGAAATTTTAACACCAGACTTAAAGAACATAAAACATCTATTTTAAAAAATCAAAACAAAACAGGAATATCAGAGCATTGCATAAATCAAAATCATACTATTTCTAATAAAATAAAACCTTTATACATACACAATAAAAGCAAAAAATTAAATCTATTAGAAACATTAGCAATCAAAAAAGCTATAAAAAACAAATGTAATGTTGTCAATAATCATATTGAAATTCCTTCAGGTGTCCATCCCATTCTTAATAGCACACTAATTTAAGATATTAATATTCATTGGTACCTTAAAATTTATAAAAACCCACCGGTGACCATCAAATTTTGTAACCCTTATTTTAATTTTATTACATGTTTAGATTTACCATAATCTAAGATATAAATACCATTGTTAAAGCACATAGAATTTAGTATCTTCTTGTACTCCTTTGATAATGACCTGAGAAGGTCGAAACACGTGTCAGGAAACTGATTAAATTGTTGAAACATAACAAGTAGTTATTTTTTATTTTCCACACAATGGAACAAACAAACATTTTAACCAGATTTGGAAGCGTTATAGATAACCTTGAAAAATAGAAAATAGGTTTTGAAATTGCAAATCTCATCGCTTCAGTATTACGGCTGATGCTCATACTGACAAAATACCGTTAATAAGTATTTCTGAATCTGGTAAAGAATTAAAATGCGGCATATTTACAGTGATTTTTCTATCCCTGATGCTGATCTAAAGGCACTTTTTAATTTCTGAATACCTGTGTTATTGAGATTTAGTTGTGGGGATCCTTTTTGACCTATATTTAGAGAAGGTCCGGCAATAGTGCCTCAGGCTTCTAGTTTCAGAAAAATATTTTTCCATATGGTTCAAAAAAATACTACTTAACGTAAATTTGTAATTTTTTAAACAAACAATCAATATTTTATTACAAATATAAATTCGTATTGTAGTCGTTTATAATTGCCCAAAATTGTATTTAATTTGGTTTTCAGTTTAAAAAGTTTTTCGGTTCTGGAAAAAAAAACAATAAGCACATAAGGTATTTCTAGCCGTTTTCAAATACTTTGCCATTTACATAAATTATGATGTTTAAATAGAATTTATAAATTATTAAATTTAAGCATAGACCACTGGAATTATAGTTTTAAACTACAGTAAATGTTCAAAATATCTTCCATTTTGATCTGTGCATCAGTCAACACGTTCTTAAAAAGAACTCCTTATTATTTCAGATGAAATACTAGCAAAATGGCACTGATTATGCCTAAAAACTATGGTAGGCTCTAAAATAAAATAGGGATTTATTTATTTATTATATTGTGTCAATTTTAAAAAGTTGTAACTAAAGGCGAATGAAATATAAGAAAATAAAATTCATTTTAACAAAGATGAGATGGTGTGTAATTTTTGTACTTAGTGAGAACGACCTAAATAACTATTTTTTTACTTTGTCAAACTATAATTATTAAATAAAACCCTATTTTACTTTAAAACCTACCACAGTTTTATTACTAATGAACCGATAAACATCATAAACGTACTAAAACCTACATAACACCTTAGTTACTCATAATAAATTAGTTACCATAATTTAATACGTTAGTTACGAAAGCATAATACGTTAGATACCAAATAATACTAGAACTATTTTTCATGAACATGTAAAACAATATTTTGACAGTTTTCAAATTTAATAGATACACCTTTGTCTTTAACGTTCACGATCTTAGGTATGCCCTCTGAAGACTGATTAATGACCGAGCAAGCACTCCTTTCGATTTCGTGCGGTTCCCCAGTGCTTAATCCACTGCCGGAATCATCGCCGATTTGAATCCAACATGTTTTTTCTTGATGAAACGTATTAAGGCGCCGTATTTGTCGATTTCCACTCTTTCCTTCAGTTCTAAAGTCGCTCGTAACATGGAATATTTCGGCCATAAGGATGAAGCAGAGTATTCCTCAGAGAGTTTTGCGAAATACGCCAGCAATACCGTTTCTTCTGCACCTTGAACATGTACTTTGTTTCGCCACTCACAAAACTGCCGATATTCTTTTTCATAATGGATTTTAGATTTGTCCGGAAGCAAGTTCAACCTTATAATGTTGGCTGCAGCTAATATATGGTCAAGAATATTAAAATTTTGCATGATTTTAATGATGACTTTTTGAAATGCCAATAAACCTTGTTTTTATTTTCGCATCGCTGTTGTCAATGATACGATAAAGCTTTAAAGCTTTAAATACAACTCGATTATTAGCGATTTATCACCGTCTCGGACATTGCGGGTGGCTCGGCTGTTGCCTCGTCACCTAGTAATGTCCTCGACTATTATAAATCGCATAATAATCTCGTTATATTAATAGCTATAATAATTATTTATTAATAAAGATATCATATAAAAATGACTTAATCTTCAATGATACGATAAAGTATATAATATGCCATTTTAAAATATTTTGTTTTTGAAATCTTATTATGAAATAGATAAACACTATGTCATGCTTTAAAAAAGGAACTTTGTTTGATGGGCCTGGTCATCAAAACGTAGCTTGCTATACTTTATGTTGTTTGTCTTATCTTTTATTAGACCTGCAATTTACGGGTCGTTGGTGAGTCTTTTGGCAATACGCTGCGATGTGTTTTTCTGAAGCAAGTTAATTTTAAATTGGTGACACGTGAAAATGGTAAAATTTGAAAACAATGAACTAGTAGATAAAGTGCTTATTTACGGTGAGTGTCGTCAAGGTGCGGCTGCTGCTTCGAGATTATACGCAGAACACTTTTCCTTGGGGACCCAGAAGTTTTCTTAATGTTATTCAACGGGCAAGTTAGGCAGACCCGTATTTGATCTATTGTGTAATAAATTAATGTAAGTACCTTATTTTTGAGTTTTTAAAAAAAAAATATTTGAAAATGTTTATTTTAATGCCTTCTATACACAGCTACAACAGAAGTATCAACTTAGGGATCACCCTGTATTTTTTTGGAATTAATTTTTTTCTTGTTGTCCTATTTTATATAAAAAAATTCCATTAACTCATAATCGGATAATTAGTTTTAATAAAATTTAATGAATAGATTTACCTTGCAAATCTCCATTTCCATCATTGTCACTATCCTTAAAACTTCTGGGATAAATTTGATATATCACTGCAGTTTTCCACCAATCTATATTATGATCTGCCGATAATTTGCTATTGGATTTCATAAAAACGCTTTTCTCTGATGAAACATTAACAAGAATTATACTGAAAAATAAAATGGTCACTAAGGCATTAACTCTATCCATTTTAAAAACGATTTTAAACTCGGTCTAAAGCTTTAGAAAATGGACTGTTTTTGTTCGTAAAACATAATTACTTTTTATATGAAAATTGTTGTTAGTCCACTTAAAGACAAATATGATTGGTTTAAGTGGTGTTATTATTTATAAGGAAAAAAATTATTTTTTAAAAAGAAATTTATTGGGTTTTTTTTTTTTGGTTAGGAAAATATATTATTTGAATCAGTCAATTTTGATAACTCGAGATTTAAAGGGAGATAAACATAAATGTGTTCTAGAAACCAAAATTTTGCAAAATAACACTATATTTAACTCACAAAATAGAAATTTGTAAAACAAGAGGGTATATGATGGCTATTACTCACGAGGAAGTAAATTGAGCACGGCGCCTAAGGTGAAGTAGTCAATCTGCGGGTTTGAACTCACGACCATAGGATCGAAGGTTTGACGTTTTACTGTCTCGGCCACAGGATCATTGTAAAAATAGTGGTAAAACCAACTGAATAATAATGCTACACGAAATTAATTTTCTCTAGATATTCAGTAACATTATGTACCATATACATATAAATTATATAGTTTATAGTGTCTTAAAAAAGAATGCGGACTTTCAGTGAATACAATAAACTGTGATTGGTCAGTACCTTATAAGGACGCCACAGAGAAATCTAATTTTTATAACAAAGTTGTTAACTAATGGTAAATTTCCTGATTCGTGAGAACAAAGCACAGAGGAATAATAGGTAGCGGTTTTCAAATAAAAAAGGAAAATGTTTACGCACAGTATTATATTCGTAGAATATTCTTTAAATATCACTTGTGCTTGTGATCTGCTAAAAAAATACTTTTTCGTATTGTGTGCATTTGTGGAATTTTTCTTTAAAAATTGATAATATTATTTTCAAAGGTTGCAATACTGTGCAGCGCTGTTAGTGATGAATATGAAATTTTGCCATACAGTGAACTGGAATAGCGTTCTTTTCTTGTCACTTAAGTGTAAAGAAAACAAAAAATTCCCATATGGAGGTACAAAATAGTATAATAAAGTAAAAACTTTATAAATCATCATTTGAAAGCGCTTGCGAAATTTCTTTATGGTATGTTTTTTTTTTCTATTTTGCCGTTTTTTTAAACATATTTAAAAAGACAATACGCCTTTCGAATTTTTATGTGTAAATTTTAAGTTGGTGCTCCCATTAAATTATTTATTATAGTAGCCTTAATAATAAATAAATGTATTATCCGTGTCCGCCATATTGTCTATTGTCGCGAAATTTCTTGTCCAAATATTTTTTGATATTATTAAAAAATAATAAACTTTGATGAAATCTTTGATATTATTAAAAAAATTAACTGTTACCAGTGAAATCCCGGAAGGTATATAACGTAAAACAAGCCCAAGAAGTATCTTATTATTAAGGGCCCCTCACACAGTATGGGAAATGGCTTTCGGCTAATTTTTCTGAACTTTTAGTATTTTGTAGGTCTTGATATTCTGTTTAAAAGTGTCCATGGCCGTAATTGAATCCTATGACTAATTTTTGAGTTATGGCCTTTTAAAGCTGGCAACTTTGAGATTTTGTGCATTGTCTGGAGTTTTCACTTTTATCTTCTCTTCAAAACTATCAATTTTTTTATTTACAATAAAATCGTGTTTTAATTATCAGAAAATACATTTGAAAAAAAGAAATACGGAAGCGACAGTCAATTTTTTTACATAATTAATGAAATTATTATAATGATTATACCAATTATTTTACGGAGGAGTGTGAACTCTTGCTCAGTAGTAAATTCAGGATTTTGGTCTGGGGGGAGGGGGCAGAGTTAAAAGTCTTGTTTCCTCTCCTTGTATTCGTTAATGGTTATTAAACCATTATATAAAATGTTTAAAATTATAAAAATGTTAATCTTTGGACAAACCCCGTTTTGAATTTTATTTTGATTTTATGATATTTTTTAATTGCCTACTGTTATTATTAATATTAATTTTATTATTAAACTACAATGAATTTTAATGAGGTTATATTTTTTAGATGCATATACCTCAAAGGATTTAGTGTATCAGTGGCAAAGTGATGACAGTGTTACTTTTGTAAGAGGAATGACTTTATCACAGTTTGATTTAAAAAGTTATCCATCCAGAAATTTCACTTTTACTAGAAGAGAAGGTGATTTTATATATTGGAGATATTTAGATTAAATGTATTAGTTAACAATAAATAATCCTAAGCGAGCTTATGTCGGGTTGGATAAAGATTTTTACCCACAATTAACTAACCAGCAAGTTTGACTGTGGCAGACATTATTTACTCACAATCAAAGGTACCTGATTAGTAAATTAAAAATTAAGGTAACCTGGCCTGTGTAATTGCGAGAAAATAATTTATGCCAATATCCTCTATATAACTCACAGTCAAACTTGCTGGTTGGTTAATTGTGGTTAAAAATCTTTATACAACCCGACATTAATCTACGAAATTACCACAAAAGAACCTACCTTGAATTTGGTTAAAACGGTTTGTTTAGATTTATCCGAGGTTTAGAACTGTACTGTTTGGAAAAATTGACAAAAACAAGTGTCTTTAAAGAGTTCTTTAATACATGGTAACAATATAATAGTTCAAAAGGCCTCCTATATTTTTAGTCTAAACATAAATAAAATAAATAAATAAATAAATAAATAAATAAATAAATAAATAAATAAATAAATAAATAAATAAATAAATAAATAAATAAATAAATAAATAAATAAATAAATAAATAAATAAATAAATAAATAAATAAATAAATAAATAAATAAATAAATAAATAAATAAATAAAAAATAAATAAATAAATAAATAAATAAATAAATATTATATAATAGATTGTTTTTAGGGGAATTCTCAGTTCTTGAGGTGTCCTTTAACCTTCAGAGACATACAGGCTATTTTCTCATTCAAGTCTACGTACCATGTATCCTGATTGTTGTTCTATCTTGGGTTTCTTTCTGGATTCACAGGGAAGCCACAAGCGACAGGGTTGGACTTGGTAAGTAATATGTATACAAAATGTTTAATAATAATATATTTACAATACAGGTATTCCGGACAAGTCGCCGAAACATATATATATATTTTGAGCATTTTTTTTAAATATTATGGACATTTTCGATTACTAGTAGAAGAAGAAATTATGTCACTTACTTAGAACTCGCTTTCACACCACGTACAGTACTCAGCATGTATTTTTAAAATGTGGCTTTGAAGCGAGTGCGAAGTAAGTGTAAACTATTACGATACAAATTTTTACAATGAAATACATATTTTTCTGGTAAATATAATTGACCGATTTATATGTAATGTCGCTCAATTTAAGGTGGTTTTAAAGTCCGGCCAAAAACATAAAGGGACAGCTACGAGTTGGACGATACGTAAAGGTGTGACGTCAAATTCAGTAGCGGTGCTATTAAGACTGGAGCAAGTTACTAACGATTTCAATATAAAGTGCCTATTTTATTAGCCGCGCAACTTGTGGCGACGCTATTTATCTAATGTACCGTTCTGATTTTGGTCGGACGAATCTTAAACCAACTAACAGCTAAACAATTATGCATGTTCTTGCCTTTTAAATGTCTTAGACCAATCTTTTATAGTGAAATTTAGATTTTGGGGGACATGTGTTGACAAGAGGTAATTGTTATCCTCGACTTTATGTGATCTAGCACGACGTGGTTCAGTTATCCAGTTAAATGATCATTCTATAGAAAGATGTAAAAATAAAAATTAATTTTATGGATTCTTTTCTGTACTTTGGATTGGCCAATCCTTTTTATTCTTAGTCTAAGACAACATTAAAAACATTTTCTACTCCCACATGGAAATTTGCTGTTTCCTTTACACTTAAGTGGCGAGTAAAGTAGGCTATTCCAGTTAACTGTGCGGGAATATATCATATCCATCCTAGATAGATAATGAAACTGACCAATTACAGTAGTCAATTACAGAGAAGCCTCTGTTGTTTATAAAAGTACTGACCAATCACAGTATATTATTTTTACTGAGGCTCTACCTTCTTTTTCAAGACATTAAATTATATAATTTAAATGCATATGGTAAATTTGCTATTAATTTGTTTAATATAGTAAAATCTAGACGCATTTATAATAGATTTATCAATAATACAACCTGCTGAATGTGCATAGAAAATTAAATTCATGTAGCAACATTTATCAGTTGGTTTTCCGATAATTAACTAAACGCTTGGATAGTCCAGACGTTAAAGCGTTGGACCAATGGTCGTGAGTTCGAGCCCGGCAACCTACAAACTTTTTTTACATTTTTTAGCATAAGGTCGTAGAAAAAATATACTGTTCAACTCGAGTGGATTGTCCATATTGCCCTCGGAAGTTTGAGCACTCCGCCCACGGCGTCGTACTCAATTTACTTCCTCGTACGATATGGACATCATATCCACTCTTGTTGTACAAACGACTATTCTGGTAGTTCTCAATTGTCCTTTTTAACAATGAAAAAAATAAATAATTCTTCAATCAAAATAATAACATTAACGTCCAAAACTATTTTTGTCTAAGACTAAGAATAGAAAGGATTGGCCAAAATAAAGTAAATAAATAAAACATAAAATCAATTTTCACATCAACGATCACTTAACCATGTACTGCTAAATCACACAGGGCTGAGGTTGATTATCGAAATATATACCCAAAATATAAATTTCAATATAAAGAAGTGGTGGAAGACAGACTTTCATTAGCTGTTTTAAAATATCTAATGGTTAATAAATTATAATATACTTTAGTCGAATTTAAGAACAAACTAAAAGTTAAAAAAAGTATGTTTGTCTAAAACGAAAAAATAAGCTGTTAATTAAAAATTAAATTGGGTTAAGCCTTTATGTGTCAGTGTTATACAGGGTGATTCACGTTGAGTGGCCTATTAGAAGATCTCGGAAACGAGTAACCCTATCTTTCTAAAAATTTAATTGCGGGCATAATTGGTTTTGGGCTTTCAAAATGTTATATTTTGACGTTTTTATTACTTCCGGTTATACCGGAAATTAATGCCAACTTTGCTATTTCAAATGGAATACCCTATATATTTTAGCATTTTTGATTACCTTCTTAAAATCTAAATAACTTTTGTTAATAATAATCTATTCCTATCTCTAACCGTTTTTGAGATATGAATTATAAAAGGATTTTTTTGTGTAAAAACGCTCCGAGAAGAAAGTTTAGTAACTCTGAAACTAATAAAGGTAAACATTTAAAATTTTCTAAGCTTTCAAATAATACATAGATTCACGTTTTTTATTCAGGGAGTTCTTAAAATTGTGCCAATGCTTCCATTTAAGTAAATGTGCATAAGTCAATTTTTGCAAATGAAACACCCTATTTTTTAGCTTACTAACGTGTAGAGAATTAAATTTCCTATCTAAATGCCTAATATGTTACAATTCACATTTTTAGTGGTTTTGGAATTATGAGCAATTTAAATAAAAAATCTTAAAATTTCTGTTTGTGTTAATGCGATATTATTTTTAAAAAGAAGGCTTCGACTGGGACTTTCGTTTGGCTTTGAATAAGAAATAGCTAAGCGACGAACATAGGCAGTTAATAACAAATGGTAACAAAGCTCAAAGTCAAACGAAAATCCCAGTCTAAGCCTTCTTTTCAAAAATAATGTCGCATTAATACAAAAAGAAATTTTAAGATTTTTTATTTAAATTGCTCATAATTCCAAAACGACTAAAAATATGGATTGTAACATATTAGGCATTTAGATAGAAAATTTAATTTTCTACATGCTAGTAAGCTAAAAAATAGGGTGTTCCATTTGCAAAAATTGACTTATGCACATTTATTTAAATGGAAACATTGGAACAATTTTAAGAACTCCCTGTATAAAAAACGTGAAACCTAAGTAATTCAAACTAAATATCTATGTATTACTTGATAGCTTACAAAATTTTAAATGTGTACCTTTATTAGTTTCAGAGTTACTAAACTTTCTTCTCGGAGCGTTTTTACACAAAAAAATCCTTTTATAATTCATATCTCGAAAACGGTTAGAGATAGGAATATATTATTATTAACAAAAGTTATTTAGATTTTAATAAGGTAATCAAAAATGCTAAAATATACAGGGTGTTCTATTTGAAATAGCAAAGTTGGCATTAACTTCCGGTATAAACGGAAGTAATAGAAACGTCAAAATATAATGTTTTAAAAGCTCAAAACCAATTATGCCTGCTATCAAATTTTTAGAAAGATAGGGTTACTCGTTTCCGAGATCTTCTAATAGGCCACTCAACGTGAATCACCCTGTATACGAGTAGCAAAAACTCACATTATGACTTGTGTGACGTGTGACATTAAACTTTTAAAACTTCTTGCAATTTAAGAATTTAAATTATTAATAGTATTTTGATTTTTGTTTATTTTCTGGCCATTCTGGACGCGCGACCGCAATTTTAAATAGTTTAATATCATTTTCTTTTTATAAAGCATTCTTTCGTATATTTAGTAATAAGAAAGTTTCCTACAAATGCCCAAAGCTTAAGCGAACACACTGCATATATTATTGTTTTTTATCTTTGCAAATTCCCTCTTATTACTACCTGCCCTTAGGGCATAAAAATTCTAAATCAATCTGATGCTGCATACTAGTTGTTTGTGGAGAACACCTTTTATCACATCACCTAGAAAAATGATGGAAATTTCTAAATTTTTCTATGGACCCATAGGAAAAATTATTTTTCATTGGGAGTTAAAAAAAATATCTTATTTCCAAAAATTGACAAGCAACCTTAGAATTCGTTGGAAATTTTTTATCTTAATTTTATAACAGAAATGTCAAAATACATAATCCTGGGTAGAGATAAGTAATAATATATTTAGAACCAGTTTAAAATAACTAATAAGTGGTTTTTATTAAACAGGATGATAAAGAATTAGTGAAAAGTGCTTCAATGAGATGAAGATAACTAAATTCTTATAAAAAATAACGAATTATTTTTTTAATTCGAATTTATTTAGTTTCCAATAATCCTATGGAAACATGTTATTTGTTTATGTTTGGGTCTTTATGTTTTTATCAAAATTACTTATTCAGCGGCTGGTTCCGTGTGAAGGATTCTAATAATAACTAAAATAAGTGAAAAATAGGATAAGAACTTTATTTTTAATGCAATTTCGAAGGTCACATCATCAAATTATCATATCTTAATTCTTGAATCATGTAGTGATGTAAGGAAATAAGTAATAATATTCATTAATCACAACAATCGAATAATCTTATTATTATTTATTTAATTTAAGGTATAACTACTGTATTAACATTATCAACCATTAGTTTGGATTCAAGAACTGATTTACCAAAAGTTAGATATGCCACTGCACTTGATTGGTTTTTGTTGATGAGTTTTCTTTACTGTATCGCTACGCTGCTTGAATTTGCAGGAGTACATTATTTTACTAAGGTGGGTAAGAGAAAAATATTTACCATTCATTAATAAAATGTTTATTAACTTTAAATTTCTACCATTCAATACTTTATTAAACAGTTAAGCAAAATATGTTAATTTTAGGTTGGTAGTGGTGAAATTCCAGTAGATGAAGACGAGTGGGAGGACTGTGCCGAACCAGCTGAAGAATTAATAGGAACCACAGCAGCAGATCTTCTAGAAAATATTAATATCTGCTCTGAAAGCCGAAGGAGAAGAAGCTCCATTATTTGTCCTATTTACAATGTAAGAAACATTTTACATATATTTTTTGGTTTGATCAGAGTGGGTCGCAAACTACACTGGGTTTCTACAGTGCCAATTAAGAACTGGAAACGTGATTAACTTATCTAGCCAACCAAACTTAAAGCATAAACTAAGGCCAAACATATTATACTAAGTCAGTTAGTAATCCAAGAGACAACCTACATAATAATCCAAAAATTGAATAGATTGTTCGAAATTTGGTGAAACTAATAATATCAAATTCAAGTACCTATTTACCATTCCATAATTATTATTGATGGACTGGACTATCAAAAGTGATCGACTCTAAAAGACCACATTTTTAAGTTATGAAATTTCGGATTTATTATTTTTAAATTTATTGTGGTCCAACTGTATTATACAGGGTATCCTAGATATAATAATAATAATAATAATAATAATAATAAACGTCTTTATTTAATATAAACATATACATACAAAGAGCGAAGTTTAGCACAATATAGCTATATAGCTATGGCTATTCTTACATGGTTGCATTCTACAGGTATCTCGTAAACCATTGAAAATACAGAGATGGTTAAATTATAAAAAATTGTGTTTTCAAGTTTAAAAAACTCCGAATCCTTTCGAAGATATTTGGGCAAAACCGAATTTTCGCAATTTCGTTTTATTTTTCTTCTGATTATTTGAAGAGATATGTTAAAATTTAGTTCACATTGTCATTACCACTTTTTTTTTCTAGAAGCTGATATAAATAGACTTTTAACTTAACGTTTCGTCTTTTCATGACTATCATCAACTTTGTTTTTTTAAATAGTCGGAAAGTTTTATTTTAATATTTTTATTTCCCTCTTCCCTTATAATTCAACGACGTATCACCTGATATTACTAATACCTTTCGGACTTAAAAATCCATAATCAATAAAAATAAGGGCTTATTCTTTTGTGTATCTATCAACTTTTTTTTGTTTTCAAAGCCAACTAAGAATAATTTGATGTTGGACGTCGACTACAAATCTTAAAGATCGTTCATAATTTTTATTAAAAAAAAAATCTCACAACTCCTCTAAAACATCAAAGTTTGACTTAAAAGAAATTATATAAAAGTTAATTTGCACTAAGCGATTTTATTAACCTAGGCTCACAGCCTACTATACAGTTAAGACAGATTAGTTGATTGGGAATAAAATACTTAGTTTCAAATAAAATTAATTTCCATTTATTCTTATTGATGATGCGGTTTTAAGTCCGAAACGTGTTCTTAATACTAGGTGTGATACGTCATTTAATTATAAAGGAGAAGGGAAATTTAAAAATAATACAATAAAATTTCCCGGATATTTAAAAAAGCAAAGTTGATGATGGTTTTAAAAAACGAAACGGTAAATTACCAAAAAATCTAATTATACCAACTTGTAGAGGAGAAAAAATGACAATTAAATGTAAACTTTATTGTAACATATTATCTCTACAAATAGAGTCTAAATCGCAAAAATTCGGTTTGACCAAATATCTTCGGAATTATTCGGAGTTTTTCAAAATTTGAAAACACAAGGTTGCAGAATTTAGTAGGGAGCAACTTTTCTCTAATTTAACCATCTCTGTATCTTTTATGGTATACAACATCCCTGTAGAGTGCATTCTTATCTGGGACACCCTGTATACTTTAAAAAGCATCAACATATTTTTTTAAATGAAAGTTTTACAGTAAAGGTAACATTATACACAATTCAAGACAAAAAACTTTATTTTTTTTTAAACAAAAATATTTTTATAGATGCTTCACAATAAATATTGTTCTATAATGCACCGTTTTTTTATCAAAAATTCAAAGGATTTATCAAGAGTTGTAGGTATGTTATATTACAGCGAAAATTTCAGTATATTTATGAAGAGCGAAGTAAGTATATTTGAATAATTTTTAACTTTTCATAGACGTATTGATCACGGCTGTAATTAGATTTATCTATAAAGAATAACTTGATACAACCAAGAATATCTTTTTAACCATAATAAATAATGTACTTATCGAAGCAATTGCAGATTTTTTCTTTTTTAATTTTAAAAAACATTCTTGTATTTATTTTTATATCCCAAATGTATTTAAGTATTTCCATATAAATCTTTCATTTCCTAAAAGCAAATATAAGATAAGGCCTTGATCCTGTTTTTTTATTTCACAGGGATTTATAAAAAAAGGTAGGCATATCGAATTCGTACGTTGCTTAAAAGGTAATACACAAGCACTACGATTTTCCTTATTGTCTTAACCTAATTTTGTCTAACTTTCTTGCAAATTAGAAAAGTTTTTTTATATTTTTAAACTGTTTTAGTACCAATATGACTGTATGTGCTGGCAGTTTTGAATAATCGATACTATAACATCTTATACAAATTTGTCATACAGGGTGATTCCTAAGTTGATACTTCTTTTTTAGCTGCGTATAGAAGGCATTAAAATAAACATTTTCAAATACCTTTTTTCAAAAAACCCAAAAATAAAATACTTACATTCAATTATTAGACTACAAATCAAATACTGTTCTGTCTAACTTGCCCGTTGAATAACATTAGGAAAACTTCTGGGTGTAGAGCAGAAACATTCGCACTTTTACGACACTCACAATAAATTAGCACCATAATTAGTTCATTGTTTTCAAATTTTACCATTTTCACCAATTTATTAAAATTAATTTGCTTCAGAAAACCAAAGCGCGCCGCGAATTGCCAAAATAAATAACTGACGACCGATCAATAAAATGAATGCATGACTCACATACAAAAAACGGAGAAAACCAATATAAAGTAAAGGGCTACGTTTTGATTACCAGGCCCGCACTTAGATTTTTTACTTCTGTAACTCGGCTATTTTTAAGTTTAAAAAAAAAAGGTATTTGAAAAAGTTGTTTATTTTAATGCCTTCTATACACAGCTAAAAAAGAATTATCATATTAGGAATCACCCTGTATTTTATCTGATATAGTTTTAAACACAATATTCGTATCAACAATTAAACTAGAGGTTTGCAATTTTGGATGAAAAATAGGATTTAAAAAGAAATTAGCCTAAACTATAATATACAATATTTCTTTGTTTCCCGTCTAGTAGTATTAAAGCTTTAGAGCGAATAGACACGCCGACAGACAAAAATATTATCGGAAATGAGAATCATGCTTCTTGGGATCTAGAGTCTCTAATATGTCGACATTTGATAACATCTTAAACATTATTTTTTTCATGCTTATACTTTTCTCTGCGAGGAAAGTAAAAAGATGGGAATTTATTTTTACAGACAAATTATTACAAATTTAGGGTGTCAAGAAAGTCTGGAAGATTGTAATTATCTTAAAAACAATTAAATATAATTTTTTTACAATTTCCACATTGGTAAAAAATGGCACACCAGGGAAGGATGCAAGCGTTTCTGAAATTATTTAGGATTAGAAAGAAAGAAAGACAAACTATTTAACTTTAAATGAAACGCCCTGTATATTTAAAAAAATTAAATTGTCTTTTAAAAACGGCATACAGTTATTTGTAAAAGTTAAAAAAAATTCTAGTTTGTTTGTATTAGAAACCAAAAAATAGTCTAAAATATTTGACATACCCCGTTTGCTTTAATCCATAAATGTCATTTAAAATTTGCGAATATCGGAAAATTACATTATTTGTTTAAATATCAACAAATGTCGTAAGGAAAATTATTTGGACAATCTAAATCCAAATGCGCATTAGATGGTGTACCCGTCTTCAGGTAGTAGACGGTGCGATTAGTTTTGGAATAAATAGGAATTTCATACTAAGCAACTATTCCTTATTTGGTCACTTTTCTCTACGGTACCATATCAATAACTTTTTTCTACCAATTTTAGACAAGTTCACTTTACCAGAGTCCAAGAAGAACATCTCTGGTATCTGATCCTCATTCTTCCTTACCACTTAAAATAACCATGGAAAAAACGACTCAAACCGAAAATAAATTACCCAAATGGAAACAATTTTTGTACTGTTTAAAGGGAGATGATAAATTTAGAAAGCAACGGCAACGAGAGGCTTCAGCATTAGGTAAGGAAACATTTCTGCTTACCAGTTACTCAGTTAAATGTCTGGGCAGATTGCATAAAGATTTTTAACAATAATTAACTAACCAGCAACTGTAAGGGTGACATGACATACATTACATCAGCAGAAATAATTTTCTCACATTCAAAGCAGCCCGGTTAGCTTAGTTCTTGATTCGAAGAATTCGTTCATTTTTTACTTACAGTGATCTGATATTTGATATTTTTTAATTTCTTGATTTACTTTACCAATTAGACAACTTTGATTGTAAGTAAATAATGTCTGCCAATGTCATTTATGTCAAAGTTGCAAGTTGATTATTGTTAAAATTTTATATGGAACCCAACATGATTCTTGTCACATACATGTCAAAGGACGCTAAAGAAGGCATCAGGTAACTAGTGACGCCTTCCAAATTCATATCGCAAAATTATTAGCCAGGAAAAATATTTTCCAGGATTTTGTCGCCTTGCCGAAAACTTACATATTGAGAGATATCAAAAATGTTTGTTTCTTACTCATCACAAAAATTGCCTATATCCTTAATTTTCACCTTTTCACCCAAAGAAAGGCTTAAAAAAATTGTCATTCAATCTGTAAACCCTATTTATATATTTTAAACTATAAATAATAGTACACAACCAATCCCATGATGTTATTTTTAAGCACACACACTATGTACATAAAAACTTTTGTTTGTTTTATTGCTTAGTTGGCCTTTTTTGCATGTAAATAGGGTTTATCCGGATTTCTTCAAAAACAAGTCTTTTTATTTTTTAGAATTCGATAAATCTGGCCATCATGCAATTAGACATGTCAACAGTGTATCGCTGATTGACAGAACTGCAAGAATAATATTTCCGGCATCTTTTGGACTGCTGAACCTTTTTTATTGGATGGTGTATATCATGACCCAAGAGAACTTTAAGTGGGGAGATAATAAATTAAACCCACAAAGTCATTAATTTTTTTATTTTTTTATTATTCAAATATACTTATTACTGTTTAAATTATACATAGTTATCTTTTTCTTTCTAATTTGCAATGCGGTAAAATATTACGAATAGCGAAATCTAGTGTAATTGTTAGACACTTCAACAACATTTCCTATTTTTGTACAATATTTCTACGAAGGCGTAGGGCCATGTAGTTTTTTTTCTTAAATTCCGACTTTAAACTCGGAATATTACTAATTCGGAATTTGTTAATATTTCGAGTTTAAAGTCGGAATTTAAGAAAAAAAAACTACATGGCCGCTCTACGCCGTCGTATATTTCTATTGGTTTTTATTTTAATTATAAATATATCGTTGGTCATTTATCTTTATTAGCAATACACTACAAAAATTACTGAAAAAGTACAGTTTGGTTTTATTAGATATTTACCTAATTTTTATCTAATGCATTATGTTATTTTATTATTACAAAATAAGGTATACAAATTTAATTTATAAAGAAATCATATAGTGTCTGTCCAGATTTAGTTAATATATGAGAAAGTATTAAATATCAATTTTTTCGAAAAATGTATTTCCTTGCAAATAGTTTTTCTTGCCTTAAAAATAATATTGCCCTTTGGAAATGTAAGTTTTATTATACAGGGTGCGACAAAAACTTAAAATACCTCATTATGTCTGAAAAGACAATATTCTTAAAAAAATCTTCTTATTACTAAAACATGTAAGCTGTATTATACAATGTGTGATGAAACTTAAAAAAATTGATGCCTGAGAAAATAATTTTATGGATCAAAAATATGTATTATAAAGACAATAAGAAGTATCCAAGTATGGTAAGGTTTTTGGCAGAACAGTCAGTTTCTATGCATTTAATTACTTGACTTCTAAAGGGTCTTACAGAATTTGGTTTACAAAAAACTAAGCAATATTTTTTATATTTTATATATTATTTATATATATATTTTTATATTAATATTATTTATATATATGTTTTTAAGAAACAAAAAATATATTAGAGAATTTACCAAACTCATTATGTGGGAAGCATCTTAAATCTAATTATAAAATCATCTTCTTTGTCTTTAAAACATAACTACACAAAATTTGATTTATATTTGCATAACCAATTTCAAATTATGGCCAATTTTCTCAAATAAATTTTTACTTAGATCACTCTGTATCTTTTTAACCGTAAAAATGTTATTAGAAGTTAAGCAGAAATGCCCTATTTTTAAATCTACTATCTCCTGGTACTGTATGACCTCTTAGTTATGGATATATTATGTGTTCCAGGCTGCTCAAGTGCTAAAATTGGCTTAAACACTAGCCAATTTTAGCACTTGTACACACACTGTAATTTATTATGATGCATCATTATTTCTAGAATACAAAATAAAACTAGAAAAATCTATAAAACCCCGCTAAAAAAGTAAATAGTGTTATTGTTCTTTCTCCAAAACGCGATTTCGCTATTATGGAATTGTTTAAACTATAGGTAATAATTAGTCCCCATTATTTGGTTGTATTTATGACTAATTAGTAACGAAATTGGTCAGGGCAAACGTAATAATCTGCCTCAGTAGCTGGAATTATTTTATTTTATGTTTACTTGATTTCCTCTACCACTTTACTAAGAATAGCTTCCCCCGGCTTAAGTGGTTGACTTATATTCAATTTGTCCCTAGAAAAAAAATATCTTAGTTAAGATATATAGGTAGTAGTAGTCTAGGTAGGCAATTAAAAATATAAGAATATTCACGAAAAGATTAGGTCCTGTAGATCTATCACCTGGTAACTTTACCAAGAAGATAATTTCCAACCAAGCCATTGTTGAGACAATTGTTCCATAAAAATTATCTGGCTGATAAAGTTACTAGAAGATGGATCTAGCGGACCTCAAAGTTGTAAATGGAAAGTTAAATTAGACAAGCTATCTAACTTTCTGATACAAGTACAGGGTGGCCCATTAGTGCGAGGAGTTCAATATATTAGTTGTGAATAGAAATAGTGACAAATATTACACATTAGTGCTATATGATCCGTTGAGACGCATGTTTTAAAAATATTTTCAGATATACAGGGTAAGTTTTTTTAAATGATTACCCCTATTTTTTATTAGGGAATTGAATTTCGCGTGAAATTTAGCATATACTAAAATCTTTTAATTTGGTGTTCGTTGCGGCGTTGCCACGCTTTTATAATTTACTAAAAAATCAAAGAAAAACCACCTCTAACTCTAAAACTCCTTTAAAAAAAAATAGCTGATTTAAATTTTCTAAAATATGGTTACGGTTTTGGATACCCAAGGGATGGTAGAATGATCTTATTAAAGAAATCTGACCATAATTTATACAGGGTAATTTTTGCGAAGGTACCAATATTGATATCTTTAAAGTATCAAAACTTAATTTTTTTAAATAGGATACTTTGTATATTAATTGGTCATGTTATTAGGTATTTTATGCCCTCTATGTTTGCAATTATAACTCATGTCCCAAAATCTACTGTTTTGTCACAATTTTGGATTTTATTTGAAAATGCAAAAAAAGCATTATTTTTTTTTTGGTAGGCCGTGACAAACAAAAGCGGTTATTATCACATGTCAAAATAATGTTCCAAAAATACCATGATTAATATTTAATTTTAAATCTGTAATATTGACGATTAACGACGATAGATTCTTTAAAAGAAGAACTTGTTGATATGGTTTTTATATTAGGCGCCAATGACAAGAATTGTTTATTAGCCACTAAGTCTTATTATAAGTCCTTGGACTTTTTCTTATAAGGTTATGTTAAAAAACAAATGCATAGAATTTCTCTGACAACTAAGGAAGATATAAAACAACGTATAACGGAAGTTTTTATAAACATTGATAACAATAAGAAGTCAGTCGATCTTTTGAGAACATATACAAGCATGTTTAAATAACAATGGTGGATATTTCGAACATTCATTATAGTTTTTATTTTAAATATACACGTGTGCATCTATTTTTTTGTGTTTTTTCTGTTTTTTTTTATTCGTCTTTTGTTACGTTGTCATATTGTTTATAAATCATATAAAATGGTAGGTATATTGTTATTTCCTACTTCTTAAACTGAAAACATATTAAAATTAGTGTTAAAAAAAAATTGAAACATTATTTTGACATGTGATAATATCCGCTTTTGTTTGAGTCACGGCCTATCAAAAAAAAATAATGCTTTTTAGCATTTTCAAATAAAATTCAAAATTGTGACAAAACGGTAGATTTTGGGACGTGAATTATAATTACAAAAATAGAGGGCATAAAATACCTAATAACATGACCCATTAATATACAGAGTGTCCCATTTAAAAAAATGAAGATTTGATAGTTTAAATATAGCAATATTGGCACCTCCGCAAAAATTACCTTGTAAAAATTATGGTCAGATTTCTTTAATAAGATCATTCTACCATCCCTCGGGTATCCAAAATCGTAACCATATTTTAGGAAATTTAAATCAGCTATTTTTTTTAAAGGAGTTTTGGATAGGTGGTTTTTCTTGGATTTTTTAGTAAATTATAAATAGCGTGGCAACGCCGCAACAAACACCAAGTTAAAATATTCTAGTATATGCTGAGAATTTCATGCGGATTTCAATTCCCTAATAAAAAATGGGGGTAGCCATTTAAAAAAACTTACCTTTTTGCCCCTTGCTTTTTGGATCACCCTGTATATCTGGAACTATTTTTAAAATATGCGTCTCAACGGATCATATAGCTTTTATGTGTAATATTTGTCACTATTTCTGTTGACAACTAATATATTAAACTTCCTCGCACTAATGGGCCACCCTGTATATGCTGGACCACGATGTCTTTAATTGTCATTAATATTAATATTGATTATTAATATTTTTTTACTATAACTTCAAAAATATTTTCAGTGATGTAACTTGAAAAACTAACTTTAATCAGAAAGTGGTACTATAGTCCGTCCAATTACTGGCTGGATGCACTTCACAACTCTTAAAAACATAATCATTCCAGAATCAAAAAATAACGTTGACCTGTTATTAATTAAAAGATCCTATCAACTGACATAAATTTGTTTTGACAACCTTTGTTATTTAGAAGAACTTTCATTTTACGTATTAATTAATTTGAACATATTCTGGAAATATGTCGGAATATTTAGCAAAAAAGAAATGCTAATTTTGAAGTTTTATTAAATCCTGACAGAATATAAAAAATATATGATTTAATCAACGATGTCCAGAATCAAAAATTACGTCAGAAGCTGTGACGTGCATACAGCCAGTAATTGTACGGACTTGTGTGTTGGTGGTGAAATTATATATATATATATATATATATATATTAATATTATAATGTTTCTAAAAATATTTTTGATTTTATAATACAGATGAAATGTAGAATTTTGAAATCGACAATATAATATGGATTTCCTGCCTAAACGGAAAATAAAAATTTATAAAAATATTAGTAAATAAATTAAAAATTTTAATTTCCCATCACTGCATAAAAAATACTTGCCCGGGTTTATAGTCACTGTTTAAACTTCTTACAGCCACCGTCATACAATCTTCACAAGGATAAAACTGGATAATATCTTCTGAGTCTCCGGTGTTAAAATATAATGCATAGTTTGTGTTATTAGTAGCGTCACTACTATATCTCTGAGCAAAAAAAATTGACGAGTTTATACCGTCAGAAATAAGAACCGTATCTGTTCCCTTTTCTTTAAATTCCTCCTTCACTTTTAACATCTGTTTGTATATGTTGTAATGTGTGTTGACACCAGAAATATTCTGACTGGCTTGGTTGGTTTCTATGTATTTTTCGCTTACTGGAAGCCAGGGTTTGGCACCATCATTAAAACCTAAAAAAAGAAACATCCTTCTTAAACTACTTTTGTTATTATAAAAACTGTAAGATTCAAAGAAAAATGTAGTGGAGTATCAATGATTTAGTCCTATATTATCTTGAAGGATTAATTGATAATATTGTATATTATATCTGAAGCACCTAAGAAGTAATCCATCTACACTATTCTACACTCTTTCTAAAACCATTATACAAATAACTATTGTCTGATAAACCTACCGGCGTTAGTGGAGTTGTCCCACTGGAACGGGGTACGTTCAAAATCTCTGCTTCTTGTAGCAAAGGTAGAGCAGTTATTTATTGCTTGTGGATCAGTCCCTTCTTCACATGTTACATTACCTAAAACCCATGACCAAAATAGTAACTTAAGATTATAGTATTTAATTAGCGGTAACTATATTGTCATATATAGACATATGGCATATCCTTTTTTCTTAAATTCCCTTTTTTCGTATTATTTAAAGTTCATATCAAATATACCTACTGACCCCATTCTTTGTTATTAAAACATACAAACTACAAGGATGCTATCTTAGCATAATACCGAGCTTGCATTTTGTTACAAATCAATAAACTGTCCCAGTTATAGTAATATAAATAGCAGGTCGGTACTATGCAAAAGATACCATTCCGGTCAAGACCATTCAGGTCACCACCATCGGGTCGAGACCACCAGGTCTCGACCATTTAGGTCGACCCTTCAGGTCGATACACGATCGATATACGATTCGGTCCAGACCAGTCAGTCGGTAATATTGGGTCGACTGAAACTCCATTCATAATATAATTGAAGGGGTAAATGAATAAAAGTGTTAACTGACTAATTGTTAAACATTTTTATTTTTAGTGAAAAAGGTGCTGAAACTACTTCAGTTCTACGAACCAGAATTGTAGTGAATAAAGGTCAGTTGGAAACCAGCTCTAGCCCTTTTATTCCCCAAAAATATAAATTAAAAATTAATCAATTAACACTTTTATTCACTTACCTCTTTAATTATTACAAAAAAAATACACAGTGTTTTTCCGCCTCGCAGTTTTGAGTTTTTATTAAATTAATGTGAATTTAACTATTTTTCAAGCAAAATCATGCTTAAATTATGTTGTATAGTTTAATCAATTAAATGTATAGGTCTTGTGTTCATTAAATTAAAATATCTGTGTAATAAACAGCTTATTAAAAAATTATTATAATTTCTATAATACTATAACTAAAAAACTACCAATAACTTATCAAGAGATTGACTAAAGCATAAGTACATTGTTTTTATGAAAACCATTTAATCTTTTATTTTAATTTTAACATCCTGGCAATTTGGGATAACCATGATGTATATACCTACACTATTGGCAAAATCGAATCTGGGGTGTGAAAACTTTAATGCAACCAAGAGAGAAGGCACATATAGGCAAAACCTTCAGTTAAAAAGAGACACCTAATCACTCGTACATCCAACTGAAAGGAACAAACCCGAATCGACGTATCGATCGCTCCCGTGGCTGCTTCAACTGCGTGTTCTAAAGAATGATAGGTGTGAGGTAGGGCATAGCGTGTTCTCTATTTAATGTGTTAAATGCTGCTAATAATCTCGGTCTGATGCGTTCATATCGGCACCCTAGGTTCGAGTTTACCATTAGTGTATATTAATATATAAATAATTCAATTTTACTGAAATTAATGCTTTTTTAATAAATTTTTGTTCTGCTTACCATTTTCCTGTCCTATTTCTTCACCTTGGTAAATCATTTGAGCACCTCGCAAAATGGATAATAACATATTTAAACCATCAACATATTCCACGCCTACTTTAGTTGCTACTCGGGTATTATCATGATTACCAAGCTACAAGGAAAATAAGAAATAATATAAGGTACACCGGGGTAAGTGGAAATTCGGGGCAAGTGGAACCCAGGTTTATTCCTTATAAAACAATGTTCTGTAAAGTGGCTTCACCTATTTCATACCAGCCCACCTACATCCTTTATATACCCTGTTGCATATATAGAAAGCCGTTAGCGATTTATTTGCGCTTCGACAATAACACTGTTGTCAAGGTTGTCGATTTACTTCGCATAACGAGTTAACCCGTGTTTTTTGTCAGTGGTTGTAACACACACGAAAGTTATAGTATTAATTAAATTTTTTGAGGTAAGTACATCATTAACAATATTTTTTATATTATAAACCTATGGGTCACAAAAATTTGTTTACGTTGAAGAAACGAGCTAGGTTATACTTGCCCCTAAAAAATCACAGAATGGAGAAAGTGTAACCTATGTTAGGTTCAGGTCAGATTGAAGAAATCAAAATAGGAAAAAAAATATAAAGGTAGTAGCAGTGAAAATGACGAGTTAGAAGAATTAGGGAGAATTGAAAGCAAAAAAATAGAGAAAAAAAGGGCTACACTAAAGAAAACCTTATTTGAAGAAGACTTTCCATCCACTGATGATGACTTTCTTGAAGATGTGCAAAGCCTCTCAAGCAATTCTAGTGTCGAAGAGATAAATAAAGAAATCAGTTTCCTGAACCAAATGCAGCTCGACTTAACAAAAATAAACGTTGGCGATTGGGTCGTCATTAAATTCGATCAGAAGAAGCGGGTTAAAAATGTACGTGGGTCAGCTTACAGAGAAAGAACCATGTCTGGAGGTAAAATTTTGCCGAAGAATTGGAAGCACATCCACATTTTATTGGTCTGTTGTAAAAGATAGAAGCATCGTCAATGAAGATAATATTTTTATGCATTTACCCACTCCTATAGTAAATAAACGAGGAAAAATATCTTTTAGCATTGGTTTTGACACATATAATGTTGGTTGAATTGTTAATTTTTTGTTAATAAAAATAAATATTCTGCAGCATGCGAAAAAATTAAATATTTACACTTACCCCGCTCAACATTCTTACGTCCAAATAAGAAAACGTGCCTTGGTTTACACTTGCCCCATAAACCTGGGGTAAGTGTAAGTGTAACCCAAGACCAGCGAAAATTTAAAAAAATCCTAGAGAAAAAGGAAATTTTTTTTATTGGTTTCAATGTTGGTATGTTGTTAAAATAATGTCTAACCAGTAAGCCTGCCAACTATGAACAAGATTATGAGATAAATTTTCTTTTTTATTTACCTTTAAACAGGAGGTATTAAAATTCACGGTTCCACTTACCCCGGTGTACCTTAAACCTTGTTTTCTTTTATAAATAGCGTAGCTGGTCGACATATTATCCAGTCACAAGACTCCACTTTATAATGGACTTCTCACTAAATGTCCATTGTGATCTTATCGCATAGAGTGGAAAAAATATAAAGTTTTCTACGGTTTCACTTTTTAATATTTTGAATTATAAAGACAATAATGAAATAAAATATATACTCACATAATAGCAAACCATTAGCGGAACCAGAAAGAAAAGAAATTTCCTGACTATTTTTCTATAAAATTTCTTGTTTAGTACTATGTAAGACCACTCGGTTACATTTGCGATAGCCGAAAGGCGACTCGCCCTATAGAAATAGGAAGAATTTCACGACTCTTTCTAATCGTCTTTATTGCTCTTTTTAATCAGATTTCGCGTACTTCAGTTTTATTTTAAAGATGTCTTCTTGTTTTGCAGTTTTTATGTTATGGCAAATTTGTCACTTTAGATGTGTCAAGTACAGAAAACCTTTATACATACATATAGTGTCAAATTATATCGGAAAGAAATTTTCTTTTTATGTTTTTTTTTCTATTTATATTTCGTTAGATGGTTTGATGGTTTCGCTGGCTGCCAGTCGACAGCGACAGATGGTGTTATGTCCGACTCGCTGCCACTACGACTCTTGTTTCCTGTTTCATTTGATGCAGAATTAAAAATGAAACATTTGTTCTAATAACAACCCTATCGCAATTTCTAACGCATCAAGACTTATTTGCAGGAAACTCATTTTATCAACTATTCCCCATCAGTCATTATTATAAATAAATATCTGATTGGGTGATTTTTTAAAACAATTTATTGGTATTAAAATTTATTAAAGTGACAAAAAAGACAAAAGTCCAGTTTAACTTTAGTTATAGTTTCAAATATTGTTAGATTATTATTAATTATTAAACGATATTATTTTTTGTGATGGAATACAACCAAGAAGAGCTCGTAGGTATGATTTTCATATTAGGATCATGCGAAAAGTTTTTTTTTTGTCACTATAGTAAACGTTAATACCCATAAATTGTTTTTCAAAGCCACCTTAGATATTTATTCATAATAATGACTGTTGGAATAGTTGAAAAAATGAGTTTTCTGCAAATAAGTTTTGATGTGTTAGAAATTGCGATAGAGTTGTATATAGGACAAATGTTTGATTTTTAATTCTGCATCGAATGACAGAATAATATACAAAGGTTTCAATTTACAATTAGAAAAATAAAGTAATTTAAAGTTTGCTAAGTTTGATAATAAATTTTAGACACCCCTGTACAATTGGTATTAATCAAACTTAGTTAACGAGACTATTCGACCTTATTTATTAAGTACCTTTATATAATTTTAATAACGAGGCTTTATTTAAATTTTTTAATTAATTTTTAAAACCAGTGGTGCGAAACTGATTTTTCTTAGTGTTTATTTTTTTTTTCGCCTATAATACTCAACCGATACACCCTTTATAAACCGAAATATTTTCCTGAAATGCGCCCTTATAGAAGACGGGGAGTGTGGTGCAGATCTCGCGAGTTCTATCAAAATTATTACTATACCGTGTGTAACAGGATCATGGTACACCCCCGTATCTCCGTTAGTTTTAAAGGTAATTGATTGAAACTTGGGATATCGCATATACATAATCAGCGGCATTTTTTGACCTACAAATGATTTTTTTTCACTTCCGGTTTCGCCGGAAGTGACACCAACTTTCGATTTTTAAATGGAACACCTTTTATATTATTACATTTTTGAATTCTGCATAATTTTCTGAATCCAATGATACTACAAAAGTGAAATTTCAAGAGTAAAAAATATTTATTATTTAATTTTTAATTTTCCATTTAAGTGTGCAATGACGGTTCCGATTTATTCCAATTGATCTGTCTAATGCTAGAAAAATCGAGGTCCCGTCAAAAATACTAAATTTCGTTTTTTATAAGCAAATAAAATTCATCGTAATGTTTTTTGGGGCAAAACTCAATTTTTCCAAATGGAACCATATTGGTACCATGGTACCATTTCTTAGTACTATTAATAAGGAATTTATTCATACCTGGTAATAACATGTGCAATAAATACAATCAAAATTACAGCTAAAAGAAAATACAATTATTTTGTTCTAATTTAATGCTAAGAGATTACTGAAGTGATTTTGGAATACAAAAAATGAACACAAACTATTACATAAATAATTAACATGTCCACTTTTTTATCTCTTGTATAAATGTGCGGCATTTTGAATAAAAATAACAACAAATGTAAAGACTTTTCCAATACACAATAAAAACACCGATAAATCACCGAATACTTATTTGACAATCTAAATAATTTCATTGTTTTCAAAGCCTCCTTAGTAATCTCTTAGCATTAAATTAGAACAAAATAATTGTATTTTCTTTTAGCTGTAATTTTGATTGTATTTATTGCACATGTTATTACCAGGTATGAATAAATTCCTTATTAATAGTACCAAGAAATGGTACCACGGTACCAATATGGTTCCATTTGGAAAAATTGAGTTTTACCCCAAAAACGATTACGATGAATTTTATTTGCTTATAAAAAACGCAATTTAGTATTTTTGACGGGACTTTGATTTTTCTAGCATTAGACAGATCAGTTGGAATAAATCGGAACCGTCATGGTACACTTAAATGGAAAATTAAAAATTAAATAATAAATATTTTTTACGCTTGAAATGTCACTTTTGTAGTATCAATAGATTCAGAAAATTATGCAGAATTCAAAAATGTAATAATATACAGGGTGATCCATTTAAAAATCGAAAGTTGGTGTCACTTCCGGCGAAACCAGAAGTGAAAAAAAATCATTTGTATGTCAAAAAATGCCGCTTAATATGTATATGGGCTATCCCAAGTTTCAATCAATTACCTTTAAAACTAACGGAGATCCGGGGGTGTACCATGATCCTGTTACACACGGTATATCGTCTATCGTATGCAATAGTTATCGTTTTTACGCCCGCAGAGGTTCATAACGCCCTTCTCGGTCCCGATATTAGGAATCACTAGTAGCACACTGCATTCTCTTATCCACGAAATTTCAGACAAAAAAAAGGTATGTGTATGCCCTCTTCGGGGATCGAACCCGGACCGCAACGGTCGAATCAGTAGTAATTTGCTTTAGTTCCAATATAAAGAAAACTAAAAAATGGATTTTTTCGGTATGTAACCCTTTTCTTACATACCATTTCGTCTGAATATAACCTTCTTATATTATTAGATTTATTAGAAAATATAAAGCATGCTTACCAGCCAGTTTTCTGTATATTTGCCAGGTACATTATACCACCACGTTACAATACCTGTATATAAATCATCTGCAGTGAAATTTTTTTGTAGCCCGAGGAAACTTATAAAATTAAAAGTGAAATGAGCCCCTAGTACCGAGCCATTTCCATAAAAGAGAGATATGGTATTAGGGTCAGCATTGCCTTCTGTTATCATAATTCTAAAAAATGGTATAAAAAAAGATATAAATCAATTAAATTCACTAATTTTTGTTTAAGATTGTTTTCATTAATTCTTTTCTATTTAAAATTTAAAAAAAAAAAACAATTTTTTTTCAGTATTCGTTAGAGTATTTAATTTTTGTTTACAAGTTTAAAATGAAACAAAGATAGACGCACCAATAGAACTTTTTAGGGAATTAACCGATCCAGCATTAAATAAAAAGACTGGGTTGGTATATCGATATGGGCGATTTATTTTCACTACATCAGTGGTGTATTCCTGTAAAAGTAATTTTGAATTTTTTTGGAACTCAAACATTAATTTTGTTTTATATTGATAATTTAAAGTCAAATTTGCTGAGATAAAATGATTTATATTTAAATTTTATTTTTACTTTGATAAAAGTGTGTAAACACACCAGATCTGCAAGTTTTCGTTATGGTCTTTCATGTCATGAATTAAATCCACTAATCTATTATCATAATCATAAATAAATCACAAAATTACTTACTTTTAAAAATTATTACTTTTTTTAGTGTTTTTGATCCGGGAACGACTACATAACAGCATTTTCACAATCGCTTTAACTAAAATTATTGTGCTAATACTAATATTATTTTATAGTCTACTTCTAACTATAAATGAAATAAACCCAAAAAGTACCCACACTAACGGCTGGCTTGAGCGTTCTTTTACAAAATCGACTTCCTTTCCATTTACACATTTTAAGCAAATATTATTACTTTGCTAAGTTTTTTAAAAGAAGCAAAAGGAACTCAACTAATATAAAAATAAGATAACTGGACATCGAACGTGTCACATTGCCAAGCCAGATCACTGATGAGCATCCAGAATCAGAAACAAGGATGACCTCACATTTCATTTTAAGTCTGTCATTTAATTTGATGTTAACATTCCTTGCCTCACTTAAAATGAAATGTGAGGTCATCCTTGTTTCTGATTCTGGGTGCTCATCAGTGATCTGGCTTGGCAATGTGACACGTTCGATGTCCAGTTATCATATTGATCCTCTAGACTCCTTAGCTCATTGTTGTCGGTGATTTATTCGACACATGAGAGGTAGGCAGCTTGGCTGCTCCTGAGTTCTAGTTAAGGCTGATTAAGCCTTCTCATTCTATCTAATATAAAAATAGTTTTCATAGTCATTCTTTCAGTCTTACTACTCAATGATTAAAAAAAAGTTAATATATTATGTATCAAGACTTTTACTGCTAAAAACGATTTGATTAATAAGTATTCATTTACCTGGTGTATGAATTATTCTGTGTGTTAAATTCATCTAAAACTGCTCTCCATTGGTAGATCATATCAAAATTCTCGGGCTGATCTAGAGTGTAGGTGTGGTTCAAATAGTCATGATCATTAGGGCTAAGTCCAGGGATACCTATTTTTGATCAATTAAAAAAATTAAGTTTCCATTAAAAGAAGAAATCGTTACGGGTAAGTTTGAAATGCAAGAGTCCAAGTAAATGTATATTTCGCCTTTTAATTCCCAAAACGATTACAAAACGACGCCTATTATCCATCTCCTGGTGATTTTATCAGCAAGATTATTTCCAAACAATATAAGCTCAGGATCGGCCGGAATAACCAAACCTACGAACTGAACAGGAGAATTAGCTTGGCGTGGGCTGCTTTTGAAAGGCTTAGAGATGTTTTTAAATCAAATATTTTTATATGTCTCAAACGGAAAACATATGATCAATGTATATTGCCAGTACTAACCTATAGCGCAGAAACGTTGACGCTAACCAAAAAAAGCTGCAAGTTGCACAGAGATCTATGGAGCGGTTAATGCTGAGTCTGTCTCTGAAAGACTATATAATACGGCATAGAACGGGCGCGACTGATGTTATAGAAAGGGTTGCAACTCTGAAGTGGAACTGGGCGGGCCACTTGGCATTAAAAAGGATGGAAGATGGCCAAAGCGTATTTTAAAGTGGAGACCTAGACACGAAGCATACAGAAGCAGAGGCAAACTACCAACATGATGGGCGGATGACATCAAGAGAATCCGGGAAAACTAGACAAAATACGCACAAGACCGAAAACATTGGCAAATACTAAGGGAGGTCTATGTCCAGCAGCGAACGGCTGTTTGATTGATTGATTGAATCCAAAGAAATAATTGTTGAGACAACTGCTTCAATGGAAATTATTTGGCTTGTAGAGTTAACAGAAGATGGATATTATGGGAGTTAGTAATATCTATAAATACAGAGGATATAAAAAAAGTGTAAAGAATTTTAATTGAATAAAAAAAAATTTAAACTGGTACATTCATATAGTTACTGTAGGGTAGGCACACCTAGAAAAGCCGAACCCGTTTATGTAATTGTACAGAGTCCTGTATATTTTTAAAGAATCAAATAGTCCCAGGTCCAAGGGTGTCATAGATGTATTCTTTAAAATAATCTTAACGCTTAAATTGTCAATATAACAAAACTGTCAAAAAAATATATATACAAATATTTCGTTAATAATACAACAAAGCTTGTTAATAATTGCAATATCAATAAATTTTGAAGATGCCAAAATGACAGCTATCAAATAAAAACTAATTTTTTATCCCTTCTATTTATGTGTCACAAAATCAACATTTAATATTAAATAGTTTGTTAATAAATTAAAATAGTTAAACTTTGAAATGTTAAAATTATCTACTATCAAATTAAAGCTTTTTCCCCCATTACCGAATAATAAATAGTGTGTTAATAGTGTACCAAATTTTGTTCAAACTGGTTAAGTATTGTTTTAAAAAAAATAGGTTATATTAGAAATTGAACAAATGTTTTATCTTATCTTATAGTACCTGATTCCGGCTCATCACTTAATGAAATATCTTCAAAGAGAGTTGTTACTGCGTCCATTCTAAATCCGTCAACGCCAAAATCTAACCAATATCTTAAAACGTCTTTCATTTCTTCTACAACGACGGGATTTCGATAGTTAAGATCAGGTTGGCCAGTAGAAAATTGATGAAAGTAGTATTGTTGTCTATCTTCATTCCATTCCCATGCTGGACCGTTAAAACAACTTATCTACAAGAAATACAATTACACGTTATACATTTTTCCGTTTACTATGTTTCATATGATTTTAAATCTGAATGTAAGCGCCGAACATGTCACCAACTGACCAATAGTAAATTATCAGAGTTTAGCAAAAAAAAAATCCAGGTGGACAATGGGTATACCCGTTCATATATACCGGAACATATTGATTTACTATGGCTTACCCAATTATTTGGAGGTGTTCTGTCTCCATCGACGTAAGTAGCATTTTGCCAAATATAATAATCGTCATATTTTGGATCGCGTTTCAACGAAGCTTGGAACCATTCATGCTGGTCACTGGTATGGTTTGGAACGTAATCAAGAAGTACTTTTATATTTAGTTCGTGGGCTTCATCCACCAATTGTCGTAGATCGTCCAATGTACCGTAAATGGGATCTAAGGGAATATTGTTTTTTGTAAATTATTTTAAAATTGAGTTGTAATTAGTAAATTGTTAAAATTGTGAAAATATAATCGTCTCATAAATTATATCGAAAGAAGCTCTGATGAGAATACTAAATACTTGCATTACAACTTTTTTTAAATAAGAAATAATGATGTTTTTAACAAGTTGAGAGTGAACAGTAATACTTATGTAGGTACTTCTATTGTAGTGCTATTTCTGTAACTAATTTTAATTTAATTAATTCAGTTAAGCCAGTCCGAGATTAACTGAATAAAAAGAGTTTTAGCATAATTAAACCTTTTTTGTACCTATGTCTCTATAATCAGCAATATCATAACCAGTGTCGACTTGCGGTGACTTAAATATAGGATTTAACCAGATGGCGTCAACACCCAGATCCTTTAGATAGTCTAATTTCTGTATTACCCCTGAAAATATAGTAAACGTATGATTATGGTAATAATATTAGTAAGTTAGTAATTGGTTCACAAAGACGTAAAATATTTTTTAAGCTACAGAAAGTACACAAAATATATTTTCGAATTTACCTTGTAAATCTCCATTTCCATCATTATTGCTATCTTTAAAGCTTCTGGGATAAATTTGGTATATCAAAGCGGATTTCCACCAATCAACATCTTGGTCCGCTGAAAACGTTTCAATAGGACTAGTGAAAACATGTTTTTGAAATTCTGCATTAACTAACAATACACTTAAAAATGCAGCGAACAGTACGGTAACGCGATTCATTTTCGAAAATCAATTCTTGTTATTATTTAGATATAATAGGTACCTATTTATATATTAAATTTTTTATCAATCCACTTAAAGAAAGACGTAAGTGGATTAAGTGATGTAATTAATAATGAAAAGAAATATATTTATTATAATTAAGATTGGTGTAAAAATAAGATTTATTTTCAACATCAGTATAAAAAAAGCACAAATCTGATACGTCTTAAAACGCAGCTGATGTCCTTAAGTGTACTTTTACTCACCCAATTATATGGATAAGTTTTCTCCCATTAATATAAGTGGCATATTCCCAAATAGATATTATAATCGCCATATTTTAGATTACATTTGCCCGCTTTTAACACATATTATTGGTCACTGCCAGGGCGAATAACTTTTTTAATTTGGGGGGAGGGGGAGAAGTCCAAAATTACTGTCAGTTATTCATTACATTCATATAGAGTATCAAAAAAAGAAACAATTCTAGTGTATTTTGTAAATTCTAATAGAGCAGGAGGGGGAGGGGGAGGGGGGATAATTAAAGCTAAACATATTTTAGACAATTTCGAAAGGAAAAAAGTGATAAGTAAACAAAACAATGTATGGAGACTTATTTCATAAAAGTCCGATACTCGTAGCTTTCAATATTGTTTATGCCGCATTAGCCATATCGTAAAATGACGAAGTCGTATCTACTCTCCAGAAGGGGCATGATAAAGTGGGGTTAGGAACAAAAAGCCCTATCTTCCTTCTTACAAATGGTTATTTGTAAGAAGGAAGATAGGGTTTTTTTTATACTATATCGTAAAATGGTTTGAAAAAAATTGGTAATATTTTTGGGCAAAAAAGCCACTCCACCATTCAAAAAAGGTTTTTGATTAGCTAAAAACCTAAAAAGAGGGCCGAGTACCAACAACCAAAAACTTTTAGTAGATAAGGGGGCTTATGAAAAAACACACAAAAATAGCTGAACAAAATAAAATTATTATAAGGAGAAATAAGAAATATAAATATATTAATATATAAATATAAATATAAATTATTATTTACTAGAGAAAAACGAAAAGTAGAAGTTTTAAAATGTTAGTTTAAAGGCGGGAGATTTACTGGAAAAGGAACCCTAAGAATAATCCTGTGCATTTCTTTTACAGGATAATAAACATATAATAATAAAGAACACTTTATTCATGGGAAAATTGTGCATAGAGAGTAAATAGAATCTCATATACATGTCTAATGTTTTAACGGAATTTAGTTATCTTTTATCATCAATTGTTTAATAGAAATCATTTAATGCTGATAGGTATCCTGTTATGGTTCTTAAAATTACTATTAGTAAACTTAAAACTAAATATTTTTATTCTCCTAATCCTAAATCATCATAAGAATGTCAAAATAAAATAGAACTTAGAATAATAAGAGGCATAAAGACATAAAGACGGATTTCAATTTTTATTGATGTGATAATGCTCCCTAAATATTGGTTATTTTTTACTGACAGGTCCTTAGGGTATACAAAATTAATTGTCTGAGATTATTCTAACACGAAAAATTTGGCTATCGTCAATGTATAAGGCGCTAAAATCTTTCTTATGTATAATCTATATACTTAGGTATAATAGACCAAGCACTGAAAAAATCTTCAGCAAAAACATTATTTTAACTGATGTATTTTTGATTATCCCAAGTAAAATATTGGCCAAAGTTCCAGGAATAAGGCCCCTGTGTATTTTTTCCTGTTAAAACCTCTGATTATATGTGTGGGCAATCTAGTTATTTGATGAAAGGTAGAGTGGAAAGTCTGGAACCCCAATTGAACGTTGGGCAAGATATTTAATCTGTTAGTAATTTCCTGTAGGCCCAGTAGGCTTAGGCCTAGGGCCATGCTCCCAGAAGGGCCCCTCGCCCATTCTGAGCCACGGAACACTTATTCAAATATAGTTTAAGACAAAATATTTTATTTGCAAAACTAAAGTGCTGCCAAACTTTTATATTGTAAAAAAATATTTCTAAAAATGTAAGCAGATCGACAGATTTATTTATTCATGAATGATTGATTCTTGATTATGGATTCTGAATGATGGATGATAATTTATTAACTCAACTTTAAGAGAAATGTATCCAAAATTATCTTATTAATTTAAAAATGTTATTACATAAAAATACCCGCATAAAGAAAGGGGAACGGATCAAACGACACAAGAATTGTGCTGCTTACTAGTCTAATAGGAGATAGATGAAAAGCTCAATTTGTTCTTTGATTTTTGTTGGATTCTTTGTATGCCATATTTATTTGAGCAGTTTATATAAATGTTTTTTTTTTAGTCACTATTGAATATAAAAAGTGTTTGATAATTGCATACGGCCACCACGTTGTTTCTTTGTCTAGTTACCCTCCCCCGTTCCCGTCAGAAATTAGCTATGGGCGCTTGCATGTAGGATTTTCAGGCTTGCTTTCTCTACTATTTTGCCAATATGAGGAAGTAAGCTTATTAGTTGGGTTTTGTAAATAAGTATTATTTCGGCGTGCTTTCACAATATATAGGAAAGTGCTGAGTTCTTATGTTGGTGAGTTCTTATAGCTGCTTTGGAGACAAAGCTTTTAAAGTTTTGTATGTAGTTTATCTTGCCCCGGTGCTTTTCTTGGTGGAGCTGCTTTTATGAGGTTTTGTATGATATATGTGGAAATTGTTGGAATATCTGGATCTATTATTTGTTTTATGCTGTTTTCTATTTGTATTGTCCAAGGTTTTGTGTTTTATTTTCAGTGAACTGATTGGCCAGATACAAAAATATCAAAAGCTGAAATATTGTGTCGAAGCTGGACACTTATATCAATGATCTTTAACTTTAAAAATATCGAAAAAATATCGTTATATTGACGTGATGCATTTCCTTGCGGCGTCCCCTTTTTATCACCAGAAAAAGACGTCAATATTAGGTAATATAGTTAAAACACGTAAAATGATGTTATGTATCAGACTTGATTATTATATGTCGTTAATTTTTGGTCATTTTGGGCCGCTGACAATTACTGATGAGTTATAAATATTATCACCATATAATGACGTCAATATGACGTACCCGTACTACCTGATGGGTGCATTCTTCTGATGTGTTGGGCTGTCCTCTATTTAGTAGAACAATTTAAATATTGCTAAAATTTTTGCAAAGGAAATTTTTGAACAAAATATTATCTTTGTACAAAAAGACGTTACTTTTTAAAATATTTTTCTTTCATGAACATATATCCCTATCCTGTTTGCCTTAAGATGTCAGGAATTTGATAATAATCTAAATATTTCTTAAAAAAATAATATTTATATAATTTTTTTTACCCAGAATCACTTAATTTAGTACTAACTGTATTTTTTCCTTAATTCTTAAAAAAAAAATATTAATCCCCTTATATACATATCTGTTTAACTTGATTGATAACAAATTTAATATATAAATAACCTATTTTACAAAACAAAAACATTCTATCTTGTACGTTTAATTGATTTTTTCTTTAAAAATGTATCGCAATTTTTGTTTATTGGCTGCATTATTTTTAAATATAATTTTTGGTAATGCATTAGAGGCCCAACAACGCATTTTTAGCAGGTCTAATAAGAAGTTGTCAGCTCCTGTAGATGAAAATTGGTGGCAATACGCTGTGATATACCAAATTTATCCCAGAAGCTTTAAAGACAGTAATAATGATGGAAATGGGGATTTACAAGGTAAATTGGAATGATATATTTTTGTAATATTTATATTTTATCAATAAAAAAATTACGCAACAGTAATGATAGAAAAAGAAAGAAGAGTTTTTTTAGGGGATATGAGCGGTCATTTGTAATGCAGGCAGGAAATTAAAGAAGGTATAAAGACATTTTTTTAGAGGGGAAAGGGGGAGCATATAGCTTTTACTCACCACATATTATGTAAATGTAAATATTTTCAAGTGCATTCATTGTTTGCAAGAAATTGGAAATGCAATGGTGCAATTTTAATAACAACCATATCAATAGCGATGTTATTTAAATAACATAACAATCCTAAACGACGCGGCTGCCCGTAATTTACTTTCATTTTAGAGTAGGCTAAAATTTGAGAACATTAATTTCAACAGATATTTTAGAATCGAAATCTTTATTTATGCTATAAGCCTTCCGAATGGTGATATTTCTAGCTAAACTCTTACAGAACATACACAGAATAATTGTATCTCAAGTTTACATAGAGTTGAGTTGACATTAAGAAGTAATTTAAAATTTCACATAATTTTACTGGGTAAAAAAAGCAACGTTATGGATAGATAGTGCGATTCAGTCTATTTGGATTAGGTGAATTATTTTACAGAGATATTCCGGCCGCTGTGATAACAAGAAAATTTACGTTTCCTTAAATCCGATAACTGACTTACTATTACCTTTTACTATTGCAGGAGTAATACAAAAATTGGACCATCTTAAAGACCTGGATGTTGATGCCATTTGGCTTAATCCTATATTTAAATCACCGCAAGTGGATACTGGTTACGATGTTGCTGATTATCGGGATATCGGTAAATAAGATGCTTGAGTGCATGTACTGCAATAATCTCTGTTTATGTCTTAAACTAAATTCCTTTAGAATTCAGTTTTTAATAATGGCCTATATTGAGGAACTAATATATTTATATTTTATTTACTAAGGGATATTGCTATTTAATTTCCTTACAATAGCTTACAACTACAAAACTAAGTATATTTTTTCTAGACCCAATTTATGGAACATTGGAAGACCTAAAACAACTCTTAGACGAAGCTCACAAGTTAAACATTAAAGTACTTCTCGATTATGTTCCAAACCACACCAGTGATCAACATGAATGGTTCCAAGCTTCTTTGAAAGGTGATCCTCAATATAACGATTATTATATATGGCAAAATGCTACTTATATCGATGGAGAGAGACTACCTCCAAACAATTGGGTAAGTTAATCAAAACCAACAGTATAAAGACATAATTTTAGTGTTTTGTGTGACAATACATTATTTAAAATTTATTGTTGGTAAGATATTAAAATTTAGATTCAAGAACACATGACTAAATAAACGAGAAAGCTCTGTCTTTTAGATAAGCTTCTTTGGCGGTTCAGCATGGGAATGGAACGAAGCCAGACAGCAGTATTATTTCCATCAGTTTTCTACGGGCCAACCAGATCTTAACTATCGAAATCCCGTCGTTGTCGAAGAAATGAAAGAAGTCTTAAGATATTGGTTAGATTTTGGAGTTGATGGATTTAGAATGGACGCAGTCACCACACTTTTTGAAGATAGTTTGTTAAGGGATGAGCCAGAATCAGGTAAGATTTGTATTAAATAACTTTTTCTTTTTAGTCATGTATTGCATCAATTGGCGATATTATTATGCTACCGGGTTACATAGGACTATTAAATTTTATTTAAAGCTGCTTAGCTGAATAACGGGATACAGAAATATTTGTTTAATTATTTATTATAAGTATAATATGAACGTTGCTAACTTAATGTCAGTTATTATTATTAATATTATTTTCTACTGCTAGGAAATGAAAACCAATACAAATGGAAACTCGACCTGCACACGGTTCTATTTAGAAGTTTATAAAACGGCTGCAATAATTTAAACAAGACTTAACAAGACAAGATATTTCCGAATACCACCCTGATTCAGGGCGAGTGTCCACGTGTATAAGTTTTTATTTTCTGCCAGTTGGAAATAAATAAAATATATTATATCTAACAGACAAAATTTTATATTTAATATAATTTAAAGATTCATATTTTCTTCCCCAATATTATTTATCGTATTCTTAAATTGAGTTAATTAGTTTTATCTTAACATATCATAAAATTATAGGTACTCCTGGGCTTGGTCCTAATGATCACGACTATTTATTACACAACTATACCATAGATCAACCAGAAAATTTTGACATGATCTACCAGTGGAGGGCGATTCTGGATGAATTTAATGCAAATAATACAACATACGATAGGTAAATATGATGTTATAGTTTATGTTTATTTGTCCGAGAAAATTATTACTTTAAACTAGTGGCGTCATTGGGGGGCGGGAGCTGTTGTCCCCTGTGCTGTTGTGCATTTAATTATAATATATTATATTTTATTGTAAAATATAAGATTTATTTTCTTTTAACCAGTAGGTCTGCCTCCTAAATTGGAGTTCCTGCTAGATGGCGATGCCACGTTTTTACTAAAAAAATCTTGAAAACTCGATTTCGTTGTTTCTGTAGTCGCTTGGGTTATGGCTTTGCGTAGAGTCCTAATAAAGACGAAACGGCCGATATCGCTTGTGCCCCAGGGTACCCATTATAATATACAAATATTCTAAATTATAATAAATTACGATACAAGAACTTAATCACAGATAATAAACTTTAAGAAACAATATTATACCATATCAGAAATTAATTACTATTAACTATAAGAATTTTTTTGTATTTCTTATAATAAAATCTAGTACAAGCAAAAAAAATAATATTTCCTATTAGAAAATATCGTAATATTTAATAAAATTCTCATAGATTTTAATAAAAACTATTATGGAAATTACAAAATAATAAAGTAAATTATAATACCAAAAATAATACCCGTCACTAAATGATTATACTGTATTATATTAATATACTACTAGAAATTATGATAAACAATATTATATTTCTTATAAGTTGTATTTTAAATTTCTCTTCGAGCACTATGAAGAAGTAAGAGGTCTAGGTTCCTCGATGTCTGTGGTGGGCAAATGGTGAAACCAATGCAGTAATGAGTGTGTCGAAGATAACACTTCTGTAAAAGAATTGTGCTTTGAAATGAAACACCCGAAAAGCTGTATGTCCCTCCTGGTTGATGTTACACAAATGTGAAATGGAGTCGGCACAAAAGATCCACGGTTACTACTGCAACCTCTAGTGATATAAAATGAGGCCAAAAATAAAATAACATTTATTTGTTTAGGAGATAAACCATCAAAATTAATTCACCATCAGAATGTAAATTTTTTAAATTGCATTGGTAATTTGATATATTTTTTTGTAGGATTATGATAACAGAAGGAAGTGCTGATCCCAATACAATACTTCAATTCTACGGAAGTCTGGATGGAACCCAAATTGGAGCCCATTTCACTTTTAATTTTATAAGTTTTTTTAATAATGTACAAAAGAATTTCACGTCTCAAGATTTATTTGAGAGCATATCAAAATGGTGGGATATTTTAAATTTTACTCCCTAAACTAACAATTGGCTGGTAAGCATGCTTTACCTTTTTTTATTAATATTGATACCATTATGCAGGGTGTCAAAAAAATCAGTAATATTGTAGGTTTTTTAAAAACTACTTAATGGGGGATCCATCTCCTGATAACTTTACCAGCCAGATCATTTTCATGGAAAAAGCTTGTATTTAAAATTCCAGATCAGTATTTAAATAAATTGATTTGAGATTGGTATGTAAAAAGAACGAAACGTCAAATTTAAAAACTAATAACGCCATCTTGTAGAGCATAAAAGCGGCTATAAGAAAGCGTTTTTTTCCAAGTCAAAAATTAATGCGCAAAAAATGAAAAATCACAACTAAAAATGTTGGGTTTTTCGGATATCTCCGAATATATTCAGAATATTTACAATTTTCTTTCACCAAATTATTAAGCCCGAAAATAAGCAACTTTATACTTTGCGTCTCTGGCCGTTTTTGTAGCACTATATTAAAAAATATTACATTATACTAAAGTGTAATATTACGAGTTTACCGGCAAAAATGTTAAATAATTACGAATTGAACCTGCATTATCTATTATTACAAGTTATAATTAGTATATTTTTTAGCTGGGCAATCATGACACTAACCGAGTGGCAACCAGATTAGGAGTGGAAAATATTGATGCCTTAAATATGCTGATATCCATATTACGCGGTGCCCAAATAATTTACCAAGGGGAAGAAATAGGACAAGAAAATGGTAGGAAAATTAGAAAATAATTAAATATGAACTATAACCGCCAGTAAATCAGTTTTGCAAATTGAAAAAGTATATTTTTGTTCTTGGAAAAGGCACTCCAATTTTGGAATCAGTTTTTTTAATGATTGTCAACATCAAAGAAAGCAAACTCCTTTTTTCCTACAAATTCAGAATTATCGGTATTTTTAATGTCACTGATAGTATTTGACGAGAACAATAATTCAATTGAGGTATGATCTCTTGGTGGGAGGGCATTTCATATTGAGGCAGGCAAAGTCACGGTAGATATTAAATTCCTCAAAACCTTTTTTTTTTAAATTATGAATAGCATAAATCTTTAGGCAGTCATATAAAAATAATAACTGTAAACACCTATCTACTCCCTTGCGAACAAGGGTGTCCATCTGTCCATAGGGGGATGCCAATGGGGCACTTGAGAGAGAAAACGGTTGTCATGACCAGAGAAGTTGGAATACGTTGAGTGCGGTTTTTCTTGAGGAGGAAAGATAACTTTATATTAAATGCAACATTGGGAAGGAGGAGAAGGTGGAGTGGGTCAGGGACCTTTTTTTGTTGCTAAGAAGCCACTTTTGAAACAAGTAGTGTTCAGTAGAAGACAATGGGGACCTCTTTTATCTTTGCCCCTTCCCTTGAATAAAGTTCTATGGACTAATGAAATTTAGAAACAAAATATTTTATTAGTCACGGTTTTTAGGTAATGTAACATGCGAAGAAGGGACCGATCCACAAGCCATAAAAAACTGCTCTACATTTGCCATAACTAGCAGAGATTTTGAACGTACACCGTTCCAATGGGACAACACTACTAACGCCGGTAGGTAAAGTATAAAGTAGTAATATAGTCTAAACCTGTTTTAAATAGGTTTATAAAAATGCTATATCATATAAAATTTATTGGCATTATTTCTTTAGCCACAAATTATGCTTGTATTTCTCTACTTATATTAGGCTCGTTGTATCCATTTCCTGGTAACTTTACCAGCTAGATAATTTCTATGAAAATAATATTGTTGAAACAATGATTTCTATGGAAATTATCTTGCTGGTACGAGAAAATAATGTTTGTGAAATGCACCTATAGGAAAATAACATAAAAATAACAATTTTGTAAAATTAAAGTAATATTAAAGAGGCGAATTTAATTCATTACAAAATGGTTAAATAGACTCTCGCAGAGCTAAGTAGCGTTACACCCAGAAGCGTCTATTTCTCTTTTTGCTATTTTTCTTGAATGCATAACATTAAATATACAGCCAAAATATAGTCTTTGTCCATACTGGCACAAGCAATATTGAACTTCTCGTATAAGCACTTCATTGGTAAATTACCGATAGAAATCTACAGTGATGGCCACATGCCACAATGAAATTAAATAGTGTTGATTCGTATTGACCCAGATAATGAATTGCTGTGTGTCGCTATATTGGTTGTGATCAAAAATTGCTGCTAAATATTGTTCTATATTGATCAATTTTAATACCCCTTATAAAGGACCTTAAAATGCAGAATGTAAATTTAAGAACATCCACCTAGATACTATATTATTTGTACTTTTAGGTTTTAATGATGGTGCCAAACCTTGGCTTCCAGTTAGCGAAAAATACACCGAAACAAACCTAGCTCAACAGAATATACCTGATGTCAACACACATTACAACGTATTCAAACAAATGTTGAAAGTGAGGCGGGAATTTCACGGAACTGATTCAGATTTGACGAGTGTCGGTTACTCCTACACGACAATCTTTAATGCTTTTAGAATAACTGATAACGCCTACTATGCATTTTATTATAATATTGGAGACTCAGAACAAGTTATTCCATATCCAATTTGCGTAGATTGTTTGAGTACTATTGCTGTAAGAAGTGTAAATAGTGAATATTTACCAGGGTAAGTGTGAGTTTTTGCTTTGTTTTAAGGTTAAAATATTCACTAAAGATTATTTATTTTACTCTAAGACCTGTCAAAATCAAAGTCAAATATGCTTTAATGTCATAAAGAAGCATATTTATTGAGAAAGCGTTTGGAAATTTTAACTTAAAGTAAAATATAATTTAGTTGAAATTAAAATAATAGAGAAAAAATGCAAATTATAATGACAAATTATAATATTCAGCATTCTCCAAAAATAAGCCTTTTTAACTTAACTTTAAAAACGAATAGGTAGACATCTGACGCGGCTCGTGAATTATTTAACAAGTGGGGAAAACTTGATGGCAGTAACCTTACAAGCAAAATGCAGTTTAGTGCATAGTCTTGGCAAGAAATAATTATTTACCTACTAATAAACACGGCCAAAACTTAAAATTCTAAAATTGCCCTTGTGCTGTGATTTTTTTTTTAATTATATCAAACATCTTTACTTTATTATTATTATTTTTCTATAAAATTCTCTTATACTAATATATACTACAATACTATACTCTACATAAAGATATAATTGTGTGTTTGTATATCAAATCGATCGTTCTATACTTTTGTTTGGAAAAATGTTTTATTACTAGGTCATTAAAATTATAAATACTTCTAATGAATGGTTTTTAAATGCTATAGAGTTAGAGAACTTAACTTTGACCCCCCATTGAGTTTCTTAAAAAAAGTCTTTACTCTTTTTACTTGCTCAGCACTTAATTGGAAAATTGCCGATAGAAATAAAAAAAAAGAAAAATATTTTATTAATTCTTTTTAGTGTCAAAGGCACCTCTCACTTTTCACTGTCGTCATTAGAATAGTACATAAAATTTCTAATAATTTTACACTTTCCGAAAATGTTTCACCGAGTTTCATTTCTAACAATAGCTTTAAAATGGCAATAGCATCCGCTCTGTCATAGAAATCTTTACGACTAAATAAAGCTCTAAATGTTTTCTTTAATTTCTAAACGTTTTTTAAGCTTGTTTTAAACTGTAATATTTTTTGAAGTGTTAAAATAATGTTGTTTAATATAAAACAATACATATAAACAAACGAGGTAAATAAGGGTTAAAGATAAACTACGCGCGAGATTCAACTGTGCGACTGAATGCGTGGCGAAGTCGCCGGCGCCGACATGATTTGGCATTTTCTCGTCTCTTTTGAACTTCCGAAAGCGCGTCTGCTGTTTCGCTCTTAGTTTCCAGTTCATTGATGTAATAATCCAATTCCTTATAAACCCATAATCTTGAGGTGAGCTCAGGTAAAAAATGACCGGGGCGGTCGAGCGGAGTGCTTGCTTCAATCAGTTCGATCTATATTGGGGGTTTTCGCATGACACATTTTGGAATATTTGTATTTTTTGAGAATAATAATTTTTATTTGATTGAAAAATTAATTAATTAGGTGGGTCAAATTTATAGGTAGATCATTTACCAAATGACCTTATGAACAAGTCGCGCCTGGTACACATATCTTATATTTTATGTATATTAAATAAACTATTCCTATTACAAAAAACAAATTTACTATTAAAATTATTTTAAAGATATATAAAAATTTACAAGAATCTCCACTTATTGTGTTACCACTATAATACCTGTTAGTTATTTTTGCAAAATGAAAATAGCAGCAGATATTGACATAAAGATCAAATTCTATATGTTAATAGATAGTTTGTCCAGACCTGATTCTTGACATTAGCGTCACTTTTCTTTGACAGCACATCTACTATATAACTGGACTCTTTCTCATTAATTGTAGTTTCGATATTTTTTTTACCAGAATATAGCCCAATGAGTTATGTCCCTCTTGATTGTAGCATCTAGTTATAACATAATTTATCCAGAAAAGGGGAGTACTACTTAAATACTTAATTTCCTAATTATCATTTTTTAATGTCATACATTTAAAATCTTTTTTTCGAGTGCATGCCTCTTGGGTATGGTGTTATGTCTACCTACTAACTAACCTACCTAATAACAAATATTTAATCTAATTTAAAAAATGTTATTTTTAACTTTTAGTGACAAATTGAATGTGAGCCAACCACTAAAGCCGAGGGAAGCTATTCTTTGTAAAGTGGCAGAGCAAGTCGAGTAAAACAATATAGTTACTATTGTTACCAGTTATAGTAGTTATTTGTATAATAATACCTATGACAAAACTAATATACCTACACTGTTTTTAATACGATAAATATTATAATAAAGTTGGTTATTCTTTAAAGATCCAAGCAGTTTATTTTTTATGTAAAATGCACTTCATCGGCTCGATGGTTAGACGTTACATATTACCATAACATCCGTAAGATGTTAAACAGCTGTCTTGGCTCATTGCTATATAAATATATGGCGTGGGGAGTAATACAGAGGTTATCTTTAAGTTCAGGAATTTGAAAACAAACCATAAACGGCACATCCATTAAAATGCACAAAATGTATAAATTCTGTATAAAGCTGTACACCAGAGTGGTAAGACCCGCAATTACATTGCAGCCTTGGTATGGTGGCCAAAGGTACAGCAAAGAATCACAATATTAAAGCTAGGACGCCTGCAAAAACTGGCCTGTTTGAGTATCACGGGGGCCATGAAATCATCTCCCACATCCGCAATGGAGATCATCCTCTCTCCGCTTCACTTGGTGATAAAAGGGGAGGCAAGAAGGGCACTCTATAGACTTCAGAGTTCGACGCCGCTCCTAGGCAGGTAGAGAACTGGACACGAACTTCTAAGCGAGATTATAGGTGGACCTGAGTTAGAAATGAGATCAGACTACATAAATCCAAGGTTTCGCTATGACATACCATATGAGGTCGTAATTGATGAACAAAACATATGGATAAACAAAATATCAGAAACTATACTCCTGGGGCAATAATCTGGTACACAGACCGCTCCAAAACCAAAGAGGATTTCGGAGCGGGGATACACGGAGTAGGACCGGAGGAAAATTCCTTTTTCCCTCTGAGAAAGTCTCCCACAGCGTTTCAAGCAGAAATTTACGCCATATTGCAATGTGCGTACGAAAACAATAGGAGGCAGCCCATAGATCGCTAATATGCAACAAGGTAACCTCATGACTGGTATGGGAATGTCAGGAAGAACTGGATGCCTTGGCAAAAGTAAACAAAGTAGTACTGCAGTGGGTGCCTGGCCACGAAGGTATTACAGGAAACGAAAAAGCCAACAAACTTACGAGAAAAGGCTCCGAAAATACATTCATTGGTCCAGAACCGGCACTCGGAGTGCCAAGGTGCACGGTACGAGATGCTATAAAGCGATGGATCAGGAGTGAACACAAAATCCACTGGAGTAGCAGACAGGGATTAGCCCATAGCAAAAGCTTCATTGGGGATCCACACCCAAGACTTACGAAACATATACATATATTTAAGATGGAAAGTTCTTGTGTATAAACACCTAATTTGAAATTCAGAAAAAAGTATTTCCCCGAGCTGGATTCGAACCGACAACCTCCGTATACCCAGTACAGAGCGCTAACCAATTGCGCCATCAAGATAATACTTTTTTCTGAATTTCAAATTAGGTGTTTATACACAAGAACTTTCCATCTTAAATATATACATACTTGATTTTCTTACAAAAAAGAACCGATAGGTATTAATCAGCCGCCTGAAAAGCATGCATCTGGTTGCCGAAACGGTAATGTTGTTGTTTAAAAAGGGTAAAAATGATTTACAATATCTATCACTGTGCGTATCTTAGAACAATTTGTTTAACACCATATTCAAATTATGTCTAAATTAGAAGTATTTGAAGTTTATATGATTAATAAGTAGTTTTGGGCCATCGGAATAATAATAAAAAAATTAAAAGTATTTTTTTGTCGTGGAATGCTTGATAACAACTATAAAAACAATCACATCTTCAATTAAAGTGTTAAAAATTATTCTTTTGGCAATACCTCTGAAACAAAAGAAGGTATCGAACTGCAGTCTTTACATTTTTTTTGCAAATTTAATCTACTTTCCGATTATAATGTCATAGTTATACCGTATGATTTGAGTTTTCGGGATAAAATTTAAAAAAAACTGTTACTATCACAAATTACGCTCTCTAGCTATTTTATTAGTAACTATTGTGTACCAATAAATACGACAATTAAAAGTACTTACCTTTCTCTTTCAAACAAGCTTAACTTTACTAAAATTGGATACGTCGTAAGTTACAGCAAATTAAATGATTACACTTCAATAGCTTTCCCCATACTTATCAAGGTCGGTACGCCAATGAGCCCTCAACCAAAATAATACAGAATTGTCTAGGCTTTCTAATGATGTTACCATTACACACCCAATGTGGGAATTTTCGGAGAAATTTAGAATTTCAATATTTAATTTTCAATTGTGCCCTCTTGCAGCAAAAGGCGGAACTTAAAAATTATTTCCAGGATGTTCTCTTAGCCACTATAATGACGATTTTTTGCCCTAAGTTTCTATAACTAGTAGTTTCCGAGATACGGCCGATGGCTATCCATAATGATACACCCAGTATAGATATAATTTTACAAGGATCTGGTAATGATGGCGAAGAATTTAGAAATATTTTTTGAACCCACTTAGTACTAAAAATGACGGAGAGCTAAAGTATTTCAACATCTTCTGTGGAGCTTATATGCAATTATTTTTTCTATTTGTTACTATGTAACAACTAAAAACTACAAAACTAACATACTTTTGCAATTTTCAGCAGTTTGTATTTAAAATACAAAATTAAATAAAGCCAAACTCGTTAAATAATATTAAGAAATTAGAAAGAAGAAAGTAACTTGTGACACACCAGTAGACTTTATTTTCTTACAACATAATGATATTTAGACAAAAACAATTCTTGGATCTCAATACACATGAACAACTTTATAATATACATTATATCAGTTAAAGTATTCGCCACTTCATTTTTTTATCATTATTTTAATTCAATTTGGTTTTATACGACTACATGTATTTTAAAGCGGTTTAAAGTAGAAAATATTTAATGTATAATTTAGTAAATGCCAAAAAAGTTTTACAAAGAATGAGACTATTTACAATGAAAAACGTTATCTGTAAGTTTTTCAATTTTTTCAAATCGCTTAAGAAATAGGTTAAATTTTTGAAAGAAAATTGGCGGTATATTTTATGGTTTTTTTTTTTTTTTTTTTATGATAAAACACCTGCACTGTAGGAAAAATCCTTTAAGGCGCTCTGGGAGCGGTGCGAGTGCGAAAAAAGCGATTAACGTTGGTCTTGAAACGTTGAAGATTGTATTCATTGGAAAACACGACTTCAGGAAGATCATTCCACAAAGATGGCGTTCTCCAGATGAAAGAATTCTTGACCAATGAAGTTCGAGGAGTACTAAGCTGAACAACATATGGATGAGCGGCAGTGGTTCGCCGTGTATTTCTGTTTTGCATTGCTCTAGGTGGAATCAAGTGGGCAATGTCAGTCGAACACCTGCCATGGAAATATCTGTAAAAGAGAGCCAAATCACCAACCTGTCTTCGATGCTCCAGGCTATCGAGGGTCTTGGTCAGCTCGGGGTCGCCGATCAGACGAACGGCTCTCCTTTGAATGGAATCCAGTAGCCGAAGGGTGTGCTTGGGTGCAGAGCTCCAGGCATGAGAGCAATATTCTAATGATGGTCGAATCTGGGCTTTGTAGAGTGTCAAAAGTTGATGAGGTGTGTACAACCTTTTGGTGCGGAAAAGTACACCAAGTTTTTGTGCAGCTGACTTGGCAATTACGGCAACGTGATCATGCCAAGACATATTACCTCCCAGATTGACCCCTAGCAAATTAATAGACGGTGCCAGGGGAATTGCGTGTCCTGCCATGACTATATCCGGTTCTGCAATGTTAACCTTTTTGGAGAAGACTGCTGCCTGGGTTTTCTTAGCATTAAATTCGACTTAGTTACTGTCACCCCAAGCCAAAATTTCTTCCAGGTCATTGTTGAGGCGCAAAACTTCATGCTGCCTGCGAAGATGTGCGTCGGCAGCGGATGTTTGGGGAGTCAAGGTAAAAGATGAGACAAGTGTGCTGTCATCAGCAAAGCGTTAAATTGGATTTTGGGTTTTTACTAGAAGGTCGTTAATATACAGTAAAAAGAGGGTAGGCGACAATATGGACCCTTGAGGAACACCGGCATTGATGGTGAAGGTGTCTGAGAGAAACCCGTCAATCGCCACTTGCAGAGAACGGTTCTTAAGGAAGCTGGTTAACCATAAACAAAATCCATTAGGCATACCGTAGGATCGCAATTTACTTAGAAGCCCATCGTGCCAAACACGATCAAAAGCCCTAGAGATGTCCAGTGCAACAGCCCGGGATTCTCCATGATGTTCGATGGTGTTGCTCCAAAGATGGGTGACATATGCCAGAAGGTCGATCTGGACTTACGAAAACCGTATTGATGGTCGCTGATAATGATTATTTATACAGAGTGTCCCATAACTAAAATGAAATGCAGCAATAGGACATAGTAGGCTTGAAAATAGGTCGTTTATGCTTAATTTCTTATGATAAAAAATACTTTAAAATCTTATCATTACCCATTTGTTTCTCATAAGATTGGTTACGTAGTACAATATCGGAAACGAAATAATATCTCAAAAACTAACCAAAATAAATCGAGATTAGTGAAGTACAACCTTTTTATGTATAAAAACCCCCTCTTTCATAATTTGAGGTGAAACGAATACAAAAATTATAATAAGAGAATCCACCAAACTCATATTTTGTGGGAAGTATCTTAAAACTAATAATTATAAAATCGTCTTTCTTATCTTTAAAACATAACTATACAAAATTTGATACATATTCACTTAACCAATTTCAACTTACCGCCAATTTTCTAAAATAAATTTTTACTTTGATCACTCTGTAACTTTTTAACCGTGAATATTTTATTATAAGAAATTAAGCATATATTTTTAAATATACTATCTCCCGTTGCTGTATGACTTCTTAGTTATGGATATTATGTGTTCCAGGCTGCTCAAGTGCTTATTTATTGAAATTGGCTAGCGTTTAAACTATAATTTATTATGATGCATCAGTATTTCTAGAATACATAATAAAACTAGAAAAATATAAAACCCATTAATAAAAGTAAATAGTGTTATTGCCCTTTGTCCAAAGCGCGTTTTCGGTATTACGGAATTGCTTTAAACTGTAGGTAATTAGTCTCCATTATTTGGTTGTATTTAGGATACACATACTAATAGGTAAAGAAATTGGTAAAACGTAATAGTGTGCCTCACTAGCTGGAATTATTTTATTATAAGTTTACTTGATTTCCTTTGCCACTTTACAGAGGATAGCTTCCCCCGGCTTAAGTGGTTGGCTCCTATTCAAATTGTCCCTACAAATAAAAAAAAATATCTTAGATTAGATATATGTTTAATATGTAATTGAATCACTGATTTTAGAAACACCCTAAGTCCACTTTTATCATTTTTTGAGTTATGCATGAAATAATATTTACAAGACATAGTCTCATCGACTGAGTGCAGAAACAACTTTGCCCAATACCTCTAATGCATTTTAAACAGGCTAAAAATATGCAGTGAGAGCAGAAACATCCCAAGTCCTGGATTTAAATAATAAAAATTTCAAAAATTACATTGCTGGTTTTTATTGATTGCAGAAACAAGTTAAGTCCGCGTGACATTTGACCTTTTGACCCTTCGTGACATGACCGACAGTCATCTGTTTTATCATACTTACTTAGCTTTAATGCTAAAATAAGTTGTGGGTTATTTTATAATTGATACAAAAATGTCTTTAGGCAGCTAATTTTTTTTTTAATCATCTCAAAAGTCGTTATGTGTGACTTGGATTGTTTCTAAAATCAATGATTCAATTGTAGTAGAGGCAGGTTATGAAAAATATTCACAGATTCACGAAAAGATTTAAAGTAAAATCATTTTAGACTCGCTATATCCATCTCCTGGTAACTTTACTAGCAAAATATTTTCCAAAGAAACTATTGTTGTTACAACAACTTCTAAAATATTTTCAGTGACGTAACTTGACAACATCACTTTAATCAGAAAGTGGTACTAAAAGCAAGCGTACCTACTGGTATATTATGTATTAAGTGTGGTAAAAAGCATATTACAAACGAATGGAAAAATTGCGAACTAGCAGTGCGGTAATAACATGAGTGCGTAATTGCCTTAGAACACGCAATACGTACTATACTTTTTCTACGACTCTTATTAATAAATTAAAATTCGATTTAAACTTCAAATCTCAAATAATGATAATGTCACTGTTAAACATTTAAAACGCAAGATAGATAAATGTCACAATTTGAGTGGTTCGAGGCTAATTTAATTCTTATATTAGGCACAATAACGCACAGTTGTGCGTTTTTACTCTTTACGCACGTGCGTAAGAATGGATTGTGCGTAAAAATGAAATGTACGTAAAACAACGTTTACTAATGTAGGGGTAGAAAAAACACAATACTATCGAATTTATATGTATCTGAAAAAAAAGAGATAAAATGTAGAATTTTGAAATCGATAATTTATAAATTTCCTGCCAAAACGGATAATAAAAATCTATAAAAAAATTGGTAAATGAATTAAGAATTTTTTAATTTCCCAGAACTGTTTTCCCAATATTCATAAAAAATACTTGCCCAAGTTTGTAGTCACTGTTTAAGCTTCTTACAGCCACCGTCATACAATCCTCACAGGGGTACAAATGGATATAGTCTTCTGAGTCTCCGACGTTAAAATATAACACATAGTTTGGGTTATTAGTAGCGTCAATAATATATCTCTGAGCAAAAAAAATTGACGAGCTTCCCCCGTAAGAAATACCCGTCGTATCGGTTCCCTTTTCTTTCAATTCCTCTCTCACTTTTAACATCTGTTTGTATATGTTGTAATGTGTGTTGTCACCAGAAATATTCTGGCTGGCTTGGTTGGTTTCTATGTATTTTTCGCTTACTGGAAGCCAGGGTTTGGCACCATCGTTAAAACCTAAAAAAAAATATCCTTCTCAAGCTACTTTTGTTATTACAAAAACTGTAGGATTCAAAGAAAAATGTAGTGGGGCATCAATGCTTTGGTCGTATTGTCGTATATTCTCTTGAAGAATTGATTAAAAATCAAGCATTTATTGTCTATCTCTGAAGCACCTAAGAAGTAATCCATCTATACTATTCTACACTCTATCTGAAACAATTATATAGAAATGACTATTGTCTGATGAACCTACCGGCATTAGTAGAGTTGTCCCACTGGAACGGCGTACGTTCAAAATCTCTGCTTCTTGTAGCAAAGGAAGAGCAGTTATTTATTGCTTGTGGATCAGTCCCTTCTTCACATGTTACGTTACCTAAAACCCATAACCAAAAGAGTAAATTAATAGTATAGTATTTAATTAGCGCCAACTAAATATATTATATTTTGTTTAATAGTTTCGAAACTTAATGAAAATCGATAATATAGTTTGAAGGGGTAAGTGAATAAAGGTGTTAACTGACTAATTGTTAAACATTCTTATTTTTAGTGAAAAAGGTGCTGAAACTAGTTCAGTTCTACGATTCTGCATATTTGTGCATTTAAATATTTTTTAAGCAAAATCATGCTTAAATATATTGAATAGTTTAATCAATTAAATTGTATAGGTCTTGTGATAAAATAAGCAAACATTGCTTAAGTGATTAAATTAAAATATCTGTGTAAAATTAGAATAATTTTTATCCTAAGACTATAACTAAAAAACCACCAATAACGTATCGAGAGATATCGATGATTGTTTTTATAAAAACCTTTAAATCTTTTATAGCTAAAATATTTTGCTTTAAACTTTTTAAATTTGAATTAAACATTTATTTTAATTTTATCATCCTGGTAATTTGGGATACCCAGTGTGTATATATATTAGTATATAAATAATGCAATTTTACTGAAATTACTGCTTTTTTAATAAATTTTTGTTCTGCTTACCATTTTCCTGTCCTATTTCTTCACCTTGGTAAGTCATTTGAGCACCTCGCAAAATGGATAATAACATATTTAAACCATCAACATATTCCACGCCTACTTTAGTTGCTACTCGGGTATTATCATGATTACCAAGCTACAAGGAATATAAAGATTATACCTAAAAACACCTATTTTCGAAACATTTATTATAGAATCATCTCATTATTTCCATTTTTCAAGAAAATATATATTTCTAAAATAAAACACTGATTTCTAAATGATTGGAGCAATGTTACCTTAATATATAAATAAATTATTTTGTTTTTTTATGTTATCTGAATTTCTTTTTTTTTATAAAATTTAACAGTGGTCTTGGGAATACCCTAAGAATATTACAAAAAAACCTTTCATGTTACATGGTGAAATTTTTTGCAAACTGATCAAACTTATTTTTATTAAAAAGTACGAATCAGTTATAGTACTTATTATAAAGAGAACTGAAAAATGGATTTCTTGGATATGTAGCCCTTTTCCTATATACTATTTCCTCTGATTATAACCCTGTTGTATTATTAGATTTAATAGAAAATATAAAGCATGCTTACCAGCCAGTTGTCTGTATATTCGCGAGGTATAATATTCCACCACGTTAATATACCTGTATATAAATCTTCTGCAGTGAAATTTTTATGTAGCCCGAGGAAACTTATAAAATTAAAAGTGAAATGAGCCCCTAGTACCGAGCCATTTCCATAAAAGAGAGATATAGTATTAGGGTCAGCATTGCCTTCTGTTATCATAATTCTAAAAAATGGTATAAAAAACGATATAAAGCAAAGATTTTTACTTTGATAAGTTGCCTAAAAGAAGCAAAAGAAACTTACCTAATATGAAAATAGTATTCATACTCCCTCTTATCAGTCTTATTATTCAATGGTAAAAATAATATATTATGTATCAGAACTTTTACTGCTAAAAACGATGTGATTAATAATGATTCAATTACCTGGTGTATGAATTATTCTGTGTGTTAAATTCATCTAAAACTGCTCTCCATTGGTAGATCATATCAAAATTCTCGGGCTGATCTAGAGTGTAGGTGTGGTTCAAATAGTCATGATCATTAGGGCCAAGTCCAGGGATACCTATTATTTAATTAATTAAAAAAATACAGTTTCCATTAAAAGAAGAAATTGTCATAGGTAATTTTAAAATGCCAGTCCAAGTATTATCTGCTTATTTTAATAAGTGAAGATAAACGTATAATAATTTTAACCAGAATTAACTAACCAGCAAGTTTGACTGTGACATAACTGACATTGATAGGCATTAAGAGTTCTCACTCAAAAGATCCTGATTAGTAAATTAAAAATTAAGGTAACCGGGCGAGTATAATTGTAAGAAAATTATTTCTGCCAATGTCATGTATGTCACAATCAAACTTGCTGGTTAGTTAAATAAAATAATACATAAACATAACAACATAAAATAATTTGTGCAACCCGACGTTAAGGCGCGTATTATCCATCTCCTGGTAACTTTATCAGCAACATAATTTCCAAAGAAATAATTGTTGAGACAATTGCTTCCATGAAAATTATCTGGCTGGTAAAGTTTACAGAAGATGGATATTAGGGGCCTTAGTAATATATAATAATACAGAGGATATCAAAAAGTATTAAGAATTTCAATAGCTATTGAATAATTTTTTTTTTAAACTGGTACATCCATATAGTTACAATAACCTAGAAAAGTCGCACCCGTTTATGTAATTGTACAGAGTCAGAAAAATAGCTTTTTTATTTTAAATACAACGTCCTGTATATTTATAAAAAAACAAATAGTCTCAAGTCCAAGGGTGTCATAGATTTATTCTTCAAAATAAACTTAACGCTTAAATTGTCAATATAACAACTGTCAAAAAATATACACAAATATTTCGTTAATAATACAACAAATCTTGTTAATAATTATTGCAATATCACTAAATTTTGAAAATGTCAAAATGACAGCTATCAAAAAAAACAATTTTTTATCCATTCTATTTATGTTTTATAAAATCAGCATTTAATATTAAACAGTTAGTTAATAACGAAGTCGAATCTACTCTCCAGAAGGGACATGATAAAGTAGGGTTAGGAACAAAAAGCCCTTGTAGGCCGAAACCGTAGGTGGTAATTTTAATATATTTTTGTAAGAAGGAAGATAGGGCTTTTTGTTTGTTATTTAGTTTAAAAATGTCAAAATGATATCAATTTAAAGCATTTTTCCCCATCACCGAACAATAAATAGTGTGTTAATAGTGTACCAAATTTTGCTCAAACTTTGCTCAACAAGTAGTTTTGAAAATAAATCGGTTATACTAGAAATTGAGCAAATGTTTTGTATTATCTTATTTTACCTGATTCCGGCTCATCACTTAATGAAATATCTTCAAAGAGAGTTGATACTGCGTCCATTCTAAATCCGTCAACGCCAAAATCTAACCAATATCTTAAAACATCTTTCATTTCTTCTACAACGACGGGATTTCGATAGTTAAGATCAGGTTGACCAGTAGAGAATTGATGAAAGTAGTACTGTTGTCTATCTTCATTCCATTCCCATGCTGGACCGTTAAAACAACTTATCTACAAGAAAAACATTTTACTTATCCGTTTACTATGTTTCACATGATCTTGATTCTGAATTTAAAGGCCTAGCATTTCACCAACTGAACAATAGTAAATTATCAAAGCATTTAGCAAAAAGAATTCAGGTGGACAATGGGTATCCCGTTCATATATACCGGAACATATTGGTTTACCATGGCTTACCCAATTATTTGGAGGTGTTCTGTCTCCATCGATGTAAGTAGCATTTTGCCAAATATAATAATCATCGTATTTTGGATCGCGTTTCAACGAAGCTTGGAACCATTCATGCTGGTCACTGGTATGGTTTGGAACGTAATCAAGAAGTACTTTTATATTAAGTTCGTGGGCTTCATCTACCAATTGTCTTAGATCATCCAATGTACCGTAAATGGGATCTAAGGGATTATGTTTTTTATAAATTATTTTAAAATTGAGTTGTAATTAGTAAATTCTAAATATAATTGTCTCCCAAATTCTTTCCAAACAAGCCCTAATGAGAATAATAAATGTTTGCATTACAAACTTTATAAAAAATAAGAGATAATGATGTTTTTAACAAGTTGAGAGCCTTAGGCAAACAGTAATATGTATTGCTATTGTAGTGCTATTTCTGTAACGATTTTTAATTTAATTAATTCAGTTAAGAGAGACCGGTTTTAACTAAATAAAAAGCCTTGTAGCATAATTAAACCTTTTCTGTACCTATGTCTCTATAATCAGCAATATCGTAACCAGTGTCGACTTGCGGTGACTTAAATATAGGATTTAACCAGATGGCGTCAACACCCAGATCCTTTAGATAGTCTAATTTCTGTATAACCCCTGAAAATATAGTAAACGTATGATTATGGTAATAATATTAGTAAGTTAGTAATTGGTTTATAAAGACGTAAAAGATCTTTTAAGCTACAGAAAGTACATAAAATATATTTTTGAATTTACCTTGTAAATCTCCATTTCCATCATTATTACTATCTTTAAAGCTTCTGGGATAAATTTGGTATATCAAAGCGGTTTTCCACCAATCTACATCTTGGTCCGCTGAAAACGTGTCAATAGGCTTGGTAAAAACATGTTTTTGAAATTCTGCATTAACTAACAATACACTTAAAAATGTAGCGAATAATACGGTAACGCGATTCATTTTCAAAAATCAAATCTTGCCATTTTTCAGGAATAATATGTACTTATATACTAAATTTATTATCAATTCACTTAAAGAAGATGTTGCGGATGTAAGTGGATTGAGTGGTGTAATTGATAATAAAAAGAAATATATCTATTAAAATTAAGGTAGGTGTAAAAATAGGATTTATTTTTAACATCTAAAATGCAGCTGATGTCCTTAAGTTTACTTTTACTCACCCAATTATATGGATAAGTTTTCTCCTGTTAATGTAAGTGGCCTATTCCCAAATAAGTATTATAATTGACAGATTTTAGATTACATTTGTCTGCTTGAAACAAGTATTATTGGTCACTGCAAGGGCGAATTTAGCTTTTGTTATGGGGGGTGGAGGGGAATTAGAAAGGGTATCCGATCCATTATCAAAAAATAATTAATTGTGGTAACAATTATATCGATCAAGATAATGAGATGGAAATTGTTTCGTATCAAAATTTACAGAAATTAAGTTAACTAAATATAAAAAAATTACAGTTTTTTTTATATTTAGCCATAACTATATATACAACGCGCGTATAAGTATATCAGACATATAAAAAATTGACCATTCGTTTTGCTACTAAAGGCATCGATGAATACAATTTTTTAATGCAATTAGCAAAAATTGCGAAGTTTTGGGCACCTTTGGTCATTCCCTGTTGGAATCATTCCACTCCCATAAATCCACCCTTGGCTTATATATATGATTTAAAATGTAACCAAGAAGTATTTCTATATTAACTGTAACTTGATGCTAACAATACAACATTGGTTGTTATGGACTATGTCCTATAAATGGCAAATTTTTATTACCCCTTTTTTTAACCCAGTTTTGGTTGGACTTGACCACGGTGTGGTGTGCAGGGGCGTCTTTAGGAACTGGGGGGACAGGGGGCACAGGCCTCCCTAGAGCCCCATAGAATGATGTAATAAGCTGTCTGGTAGAGTCAAGACAGATAATACTACCAAAAAACTGGACATGGAAAAAATAATAAGATAATTTATGAATTTGTTGGGTACATTTTTGCCGCAATTTGGGCGTGATCCCAAAAACTTTTCGTCTGGGGTCCATGACCTGTGGCGCATTTCGACCTTTACGTTTTGCACAACCTTGCGCAGTACCTGGGCTCCTCCCAGACGAAATTTGTAAAAACGCCATAGGTGGTGTGTAAAATAACTTTAAGTCCAATGGGGTGCAAAATGCTATTTTTACTTCGTGGTCAAAATACGGGCTTTCATGGCAGTAGAGAAAATTGAATTCTTTGATGTCAATTATCCCACAAAAACATACCATACACATCTCTCTCACCTTATTCGCCACTCAAGGTATGATTTTGTAATATTTTTTAAAGTGTTCTTACAGTACCTATTTAGATTAATATCTTGACAAAAAAATTCTCGGATATCAATACAAATAACAACTTTATTTATTATCAGTTCAAAGGACAGTTTAATTATATATTAACCAATTTATATTTAAATCAATATTTTAATATAATTTAGTTTTATCTCAAAATTTGTGTTTTAATCCTAATAATAATTAGCAACTTAAAATAAAAAAATATTTCGTTCCGAATTGGGCTTTTTTCCTCTTTGTTCGCTGCCAGGGCCATTCCCGAGGGGATTTACAGCTTAAAGTGGGTTCCGAACCACGATCCTCGGTATATTGTCATACCTGCCGATTGGGGAGTGTGTACCTTCTTCCGCACCCCACGAGATATCCGATCTCATCCGGCCTGGTTACCGGCGTGAATGGGGTGGGTTCGGAGATGATACATTCAACACTCTTCCCTGCATTTTTAAATCCACTAAATTTCGGACATAGTTTTTTTATTGTACGTATGATAACTCCGGGAATCAAATCCGGGTCCACACGATCGAATGCCAGTAACTCAGCTATGAGCCACTGCTGCGGTAAAAAAATATTTAATTTATTATTTAATAAACGTCAAAAACGAAATTTTAAAAGAATGAGGCATTATTTACAATAAAACACGTAATCCATAGGTTTTTCAAATTTTTTCGTGTAAACCTAAATTCACAGTATATTTAATGTATTATACAAAGCGTCCATAACTAAGGAGCCACACATAATAACGGAAGATATAGCAGACTTGAAAATAGGTAATTTATGCTTGATTTCGTTTTTTAAAATATCCACTGTTAAGAGTCTTATTATTATCTATTTTAGACGTTCCGTAGTATAATATTTTAAGTCAAATATCTCAAAAACTAATTGCAATATCGAGATTAATGAAGTAATAATTTGAGGTGAAGCGGTCAGAAGATTTTTTTCTAACGATGTAACACAAAATTATTCATTAGGTTATAGTAGAAATTATCAAGAAACATCAGAAATATACTTATAAGCTCGAATAATCTATATAAGAATTTTAGTTGAGACCAGTATAGTATCCCGTGGAGAACAAAAATATTGATTCTGCATTTATAAGACCAAAATGTCAAATAGTATTAAATAATAAAAACGAATGAAATTAATAAATTGTTTTCCACGGTATGCTTGATATAATTCTTATAGCTTATACAGGTCTATAAATTACATTTATGACATTTTAATTAATTTCCACTATTATCTAAAAAAATAATTATTAACTTGTGATATACCGTTAGAAAGAAAATTAAATAAAGAATTTTATTATAATAAAACAAAGGGTTCCTATTTTATTTTTTTTTAAACAGGTTGTAAATATAATAACAGTAACGGACACATTTTTCTAAAGCCAGTAAATTTTACATTTTAAATCCGGTTGAAATGAACAAATCATAAAGTGTAATATGTCATTGAGAAGAGAATCTTTCATAGAATTTATGCATTAAATAAAAATGGGGAGTTTCTATTTAAAACTTAAATGTTGACTTCACCTACGGTTAAACCGAAAGTGGATTTAAAGGTTTGAATTGGCCAAAATATGGTAAATTACACACTTATTAACTACTTAAGTTTTTAAATCTTTACTTTTAAACTTACGGAAGAAATTGACTTTCTTATTTCATCGACCCTTTGCGGGCCGCGCCTCAGGATGGTCGCGCGTCTCTGATGAGTCCCAGTAGGACGAAACAACGAAAGGATTGAGATGTTAACGGAAGAAGACAGGGCATACCGTTGTTAGCAGTGAGTCTAAGGACCCATAAACTGCCATTCCCCACTGACAAGGTGAGGGGACAGCGGGTAATAGACGCAGGGTGCACAGCGTGCAAACCCCGGACGCTCAGCGCCGTGGAGGTCTACCAACAAACAATTTTGTTTGCCGATAGGTACGTCCATCGGGGGATTTCAACGCTAAGATTGGTGTAAACACAAATGAGGATATCCCAAATGTGGGTAAGTTCGGACTCGGCCAGCGAAACGACCGAGGAGAAAGACTAACAAACTACTGTAGAAACGAAAATCTATACTGCATAAATTCCTTTTTCCAAAAACCTCTACAAAGAAGATGGACGTGGAGAAGTCCAAGCGGTACAACTAAAAACGAAATTGACTATATCTTCACGAACAGGAAGGATATATGCCAAAATGTCACAGTTCTAAACCGATTCGACACTGGCAGTGACCACCGTATAGTTCGAGCAACAATAAAGATAAATACAAGATCCGAGAGGAAGAAATTAATACAACAACGGAAACACCCAACCGTCGAGGCTTTAAGTCATAACAAAGCTACTTTCCAACGTATTTTAGATTCTAAACTGGATGAACCATCAATACCCACACTAGGAATAGACGAACACTGCAACAAGATCTCCAACAGTATTCAAATCGCAACGAGAAGCATATGCTTTAAACAAACGGAAAACCGGAGCAGAATCAACCTACACACAAAGAACCTAATAAAATCAAGAAGAGGAATGGACCGAGAAAACGAAGACTACACGACACTAAACAGAGAAATAAATAGGAACATCCGTAAAGACTTAAGAGACCATAATACAAAGCTTGTTAAGGATACAATCGAAGATAATAAAAGTATGAAAGTCCTGAGATCTAAACTATCAAACGGAAAGACAAAAATGACACAAATAAAAAACAAAGAGGGTATTATAGTTAGCAATCGTAATGAAATAGCAACGACTATTCAGGAATACTATGAAAATCTGTACAGTTCTAAAGCACAGGATCGACAGTATCGGAGAAAAATAATTCAAAACGTAGGCTCCGAAGAAATCCCTGAAATAAATACCGCGGAACTAGAGACAGCACTAAATCAAATGAAAAACAGAAAGAGCCCAGGTGAGGATCAAATCACGAGCAAAATGATTAAAATGGGGGGTGAGAAGCTGTTAGAAAATGTAAGAATATTACTAAATAAATGTTTAACAGATGGGAAAATTCCAACGACGTGGCAAAATGCAGAAGTTATCCTTTTGTACAAGAAGGGAGACAGGAACAACATAGATAATTATCGGCCTATCAGCTTGTTATCACACTTATACAAATTGTTCACCAAAATAATAACGAACCGATTGACCAACAAGATGGACTCATACCAACCAGTCGAACAAGCGGGATTTCGAAAGGGGTTTAGCACGATCGACCACCTACAGACACTTCGCACTCTCATTGAAAAAGCTACAGAGTATAATATACCACTCCATTTGGCCTTCGTAGACTACCGGAAGGCTTTCGACTCCGTTGAAACTTGGGCAATCCTGGAATCCCTAGACAACGCAAGGATTGACTCCAGATACTCATGCCTTATTAAAGACATATATAATAACGCCTCCCTTCATATAAAAATAGACGATGATTTAAAAACCGGCACGATTCCGATCAAGAGAGGAGTAAGACAAGGGGACACCATCTCGCCAAAACTGTTTACTCTTGCCTTGGAGGATGTCTTCAAAAAACTAGACTGGCATGAAAACGGGATTAATATCGATGGAATACGTTTAAACCACTTGCGTTTTGCAGACGATGTTGTGATCATTGCCAACACAGGTGAAGAGCTTAAGAGCATGCTAGAGGAACTTCATCTAGCATCAATGGAAATTGGACTCGAAATGAACCTAACAAAAACGAAGCTCATGAGTACAGAAGACATCCAGGTAACTGTTAACGACCAACCTCTAGAAACGGTCTCTGAATATATTTACTTAGGCCACAAAATTCAACTTGGGAAAGAAAACCAATATTCCGAAATCTCAAGAAGAATAGGTCTCTCCTGGGCGGCTTTTGGAAAACTGGGATATATCCTTAAATCCTGCGAATTGCCTATAAACTTAAAAAGAAAAGTGTTTGAGTCATGCGTGATACCGGTGCTCACATACGGACTAGAGACAATGTCAATCACTCGCAAATCTGCCGATAAACTGCAGACCACCCAGCGAGCAATGGAAAGGGCTATGCTCGGAATCACTTTAAGGGACAAAATCCGCAACGAGGAAATTCGCAGAAGAACTAAAGCGACAGATGTACTAAGACTTGTGGCACAGCTGAAATGGAGATGGGCTGGCCATATAGCAAGGCAGGATGACCACAGGTGGACACATAGGGTCTTGACTTGGCGCCCGAGGGAGACAAAACGGAGCATCGGTAGACCCCAGAGACGATGGCGAGATGACATCCGGTGTTTTGCGGGAAGAAACTGGATCCAGACTGCAGGGGACAGAAGAGCATGGAAAGTTATGGAAGAGGCCTACATCCAGGAGTGGATAAATACAGACTGAGAAGAAGAAGAAGAAGACGTCCATCGGGTTTTTTGAGGTAATCACGGCAGGCTTGTCATTTAATTTGATGTTAACATTCCTTGCCTCACTTAAAATGAAATGTGAGGTCGTCCCTGTTTCTGATTCTGGGTGCTCATCAGTGATCTGGCTTGGCAATGTGACACGTTCGATGTCCAGTTACCTGACTTTCTTATGTCATATAGGTAAGTGTATTACACACATAATCAATTGCTGTTTGGAAGTAAGTTACTTTCCCGATCAATGGAAAATATCAATTGGTAATCCATTAGCCACGGTCAGTAGCCCAACTAATTTAAACGACCTATATATATATATAATCGGGTTTAAAACGTCCTTCGACGTCTTCCGATTCCCAATCGCCATAGGTCTCTGTCATTCCACAGGTCTTCATCTAGTCCTCTCTCTCTGATCTCGTTATCGATGCCCTCTCTCCAACTCCTTCTCGGTCTTCCCCTCTTTCTTCTTCCGGCTGGTGTCCAGGTGAGTATTTGTTTAGGGAGTCGTTGTTCCTCCATCCTTTGAACATGTCCGTACCACCTTAGTAATAAACATTCTACCCGCAGTTTCAAAAATATTTGAAAGGATTTTATATAATCAAATGTTCTGTGTATGTATTTTTAAACTTTAAGTCTTCCTTTACTGATATATTCAGAAAAGTTTAGGACTACATGTATTGATTATAGAACACTCATCCTCAGGAGAGTAGATTTAACTTTAAGAAAGAAAGGAAACTGACGTTTTAACGGAGCTTTAAATTCATGGTTTTTTAGATTGTATTCTGAAATTCAATAAAGAAGAAACATACTACCAAAGTAATATAATTATTATAGAAAGGGATCAATGATGAAATCAAGTAAAGCACACATAGATGGAAGATAAAAAGTATTAGTGAATCTGAATTGAATGGTAAGAAATTGAAAAAATTTTGATACAATAAGTGTAAGGAAGAAAATGTTCGGTATTTATACATTTTATGCCTTTTAAAGAATGCGCCGTTTATGGTTTGTTTTGAAATTCTTGAACGTAACGATAACCTTTGTACTTCTCCCTACGCCATATTTTTATATATTAATGAGCCAAGACAGCGGTATAACTTCTTACGGGTGTTATGTTATATGTATCTTGTACAATATGTACTTTGAGGGTCTAACCATCGAGTAGATGAAGTGCATGGTATACGAAAAAATAAACTGCTTGGATCTTTAAAAAATAACCAACTTTATTATAATATTTATCGGTTTAACTACAGTGTAAGTATATTAGTTTTGCCATAGGTATTATTATACAAATATAACTACTATAACTGCTAACATTAGTAACTATATAGGTACATCTATATTGTTTTACTCGACTTGCTGCACTTTACAGAGAACAGCTTCCCTCGGCTTTAGTGGTTGGCTCACATTTAATTTGTCACTAAAAATTAAAAATAACATTTTTTACATTACATTAGATAATGTGTTATGAAATTTTAAATGTATGACATTTAAAAGTGATAATTAAGAATTTAAAATTACGCTAAGTAGGTAAATAGTACTCTGTTTTTCTGAATAACTTATGTTCTAAATAGATGCTACAATCAAGAGGGACATAAGTCATTGGGCTATATTCTGGTAGGTAACAAAAAAGATCGAAACTACAATTAGTGAGAAAAAGTTCAATTATAGTCAAGGAGAATTGACGCTAATGTCAAGAACCAAGTCTGACTAAGCTATTTATTAGCATGTGGAATTTGATCTTCATGTCAATATCTGCTGCTATTTTCATTTTGCAAAAAGAACAGGTATAGTGGTAACACAATAACTGGAGATTCTTATAAACTTTTATTTATCTCAAAAAGAATTTTAGTAGTAAGATTTGCTCGACCGCCCGGTCATTTTTTACCTGAGCTCACCTCACGATAGACCTTATGCGTCTATAAGAAAATAGGATATTACATAAATGAACCGGAAACTAAGAGCGAAACAGACAAACGCGCTCTAGGAAGTTAAAAAGAGACGAGAAAACGCCAAATCATGTCGGCGCCGGCGACTTCGTCACGCATTCAGTCGCACAGTCAAATCTCGCGGGTAATTGGTCCTTAACACCTATTAACCTTGGTTGTTTGGGTATGTATTGTCTTATATGAAAAAACAATTATTTTAAGAGTTCAAAATATATTTCAGTTTAAAAGAAACGTTTGAAAAAGTTTAGAAATTAAAGAAAACATTGGAAGCTTTACTTAGCTTTAAAGATTTCTATAATAGAGTGGATGCTATTGCCATTTTAAAGCTATTGTTAAAAATGAAACTCGGTGAAACGTTTTCGGAAAGTTTATAATTATTAGAAATTTTATGTACCATTCTAATGACGACAGTGTAAAGTGATAGATGCTTTTTGACACTAAAAAGAATTAATAAAATATTTTTATTTTTTTTTTATACCTATCGGCAATTTGCCAATTAATTAAGTGCTGAGCAAGTAAAAAGAGTTAAGACTTTTTTAAGAAACTCAATGGGGGGTTAAGGTTAAGTTCTCTAACTATATAGCATTTAAAAACCTTTCGTTGGAAGTATTTATAATTTTAATGACCTAGTAATAGAACATTTTTCCAAACAAAAGGATAGAACGATCGATTTGATACAAACACACTACTACATCTTTATTTAGAGTATAGTATTGTAGTATATATTAGTATAAGAGAATTATATAAAAAAATGATAATAAAGTAAAGATGTTTGATGTAATTAAAAAAAAAGTCACAGGAAAAAATCAATTTTAGGATTTTATGTTTTGGCGGTGTTTCTTATTAGGTAAATAATTATTTATTGGCAAGACTACGCACTAAATTGCATTTTGCTTGTTAGGGGACTGCAATCAAAATTTGCCCCACCTGTTAAATAATTCACGAGCCGCGTGTGATGTTTACCTATTCGTTTTTTAAGTCTTGGAAAGAAATCTATAGTTTATGATTTAAAAAAAATCTTTCTCTAGTTAATATGTAATAAGAAACATCAAATTGTTGTAATATGGACAAAAGATTATTATTGGCCTATTTTTGGAGAATGCTAAATATAATAATCTGTCATCATAATTTGCATTTTTCCTCTATTATTTTAATTTTAACTATATTATATTTTATTTTAAGTTAAAATTTCCAAACTCTTTATCAATAAATATGTGTCTTGATGACTTTGATTTTGACAGGCCTTAAAGTAAAATAAATAATCTTTAGTGAATATTTTTACCTTAAAACAAGTACAGTTGGCAAAGACTAACACTTACCCCGGTAAATATTCACTATTTACACTTCTTACAGCAATAGTACTCAAACAATCTACACAAATTATATTCGTAATAACTTGTTCTGAGTCTCCAATATTATAATAAAATGAATAGTAGGCGTTATCAGTTATTCTAAAAGCAACTAAGATTGTCGTGTGTGAGTAACCGACACCCGTCAAATCTTCATCAGTTCCGTGAAATTCATGCCTCACTTTCAACATTTGTTTGAATACGTTGTAATGTGTGTTGACATCAGGTATATTCTGTTGAGCTAGGTTGGTTTCGGTGTATTTTTCGCTAACTGGAAGCCAAGGTTTGGCACCATCATTAAAACCTAAAAGTACAAATAATATATTATCTAGGAGGATGTTCTTAAATTTACATTCTGCATTTTAAGGTCCTTTATAAGGGGAATTAAAATTTATCAATATAGAGCAATATTTAACAGCGATTTTTGATCACAACCAATATAGCGACACACAGCAATTCATTATCTGGGTCAATAGGATCAACACTATTTAATTTTATTGTAGTATGTTGCCAGCACTGTAGATCTCTATCGGTAATTTACCAATTAAGTGCCAGTATGGACAAAGACTATATTTTGGCTGTATATTTAATATCATGCGTTCTTAAAAAATAGCAAAAAGAGAAACAGACGCTTCTGGGTGCGACGCTACTTAGCTCTACGAGAGTATATTTAACCATTGTGTAATGAATTAAATTCGCCTCTTTAATATTACTTTATAGTGTCACTCAACAAATTTAGGTGCTTGACTTACTTTACCTGTCAAAATTGTCATTTTGTGTTAATTTTTTTTTTTTTTCGTCGACCGTGTATTTACATCCGATAATTACGTTCCCAAAATCATTCATTAATGACCCCTATTAATGCATGATTTTCTGTAAATGCACGATTTCCCAAAATCATTCATTAACGACCCCTATTAATGCATGATTTTCTGTAAATGCACGATTTTGGTAATTAAAATTAAAGGCAGCCATGCAAACAAATCAACAAAATAATAAAACGTCAATCCAAAACGTCGTCCGCTGTCATTAGTATTTGTAGAATTGTGAAATCTGGATTGTAAAATAAATGTTGTTAACTGTTTTTCTTCACTTTGGTAAAAAATACGGTCGACGAAAAAACATTGTAACCAACTCTTACATTAAAATGCGATTAATGATCTCGAACATTAATATTTCGATCATTAATCGCCATTATTAATGTACTTGTTGGTTAAATTACTATAATGTTAGTTTCTTGTTATTTTTTATAGGTGAATTTCGTAAACATTATTTACCTGTAAGTACAAGCGAGGTAATTTCCAAAGAAACCATTATTGTAACAATATTATTTTCATTGAAATTTTCTAACCGGTAAAGATACCAGGAAATGGAAACAACTAGCCCAATATAAGTAGAGAAATACGAGCATAATTTGTCGCTAAAGAAATAAGACTACTATTTATAATATAATAAAGCATTTTTATAAACCTATTTAAATAAGTTTAATCAGACTATATTACTATTTTATACTTTACCTACCGGCGTTAGTGGAGTTGTCCCACTGGAACGGTGTACGTTCAAAATCTCTGCTAGTTATGGCAAATGTAGAGCAGTTTTTTATGGCTTGTGGATCGGTCCCTTCTTCGCATGTTACATTACCTAAAAACCGTGACTAATAGAATATTTTGTTTCTAAATTTTATTAGTCCATAGAACTTTATTTAAAGAAGGGGGCAAAGATAAAAGAGGTTCCTTCTCTCTCAAGTGCCCTATTGACATCCCCCTATGGATAGATAAACACCCTTATTCGCAAGGGAGTAGTTAGGTGTTTACAGTTATTATTTTTATATGACTGCCTAAAGATTTATGTTATTCATAATTTAAAGAAAAAAAAAGCTTTTGAAGAATTTAATATCTACCGTGACTTTGCCTGCCTCAATATGAAATGTCCCCCCACCAAGAGATCAGACCTGAATTGAATTAATATTCTCGTGAAATACTACCATGGCAGTGACATTAAAATTACCGATAATTCTGAATTTGCAGAAAAAAAGGAGTTTGCTTCCTTGGTTGTTGAAAAGCTTGCAAAAACTGATTCCAAAGTTGGAGGGCCCTTTCCAAGAACAAAAATATACTTTTGCAATTTGCAAAATTGATTTACTGGCAGTGATAGTTGATAGTTCATATTTAATTATTTTCCTACCATTTTCTTGTCCTATTTCTTCCCCTTGGTAAATTATTTGGGCACCGTGTAATATGGATATCAGCATATTTAAACCATCAATATTTTCCACTCCTAATCTGGTTGACACTCAGGTAGTGTCATGATTGCCCAACTAAAAAAATATAATAATACTGTCTACCAATTATAACTTATAATAATAAATAATGCAGTTTCAATTTGTAGTTATTTAATATTTTTGCAGTGTACACTCTAATTTACTAAGATTACAATTTAATAAATATGTAATATTTTTTAATATGGGATGCTACAAATTCCTGTGCGTACAAGGGGATCTCGAAAACGGTCAGAGACGCGAAGTTTAAAGTTGCCTGGTTTAGGGCTTAATAACTTGGTGAAAGAAAATTAATTATTAATACTTTGATACTTTGAAGACTGTATACAGTAGACCATTTCCCTTCACTCGTCGACTTCTAGCCCTACTGATAAGTCATGATATGACGAAACGCGTCTAGGGATGAAGTACGATGAAGAAGGAAACAAAACTCTTTTCATTCCAAAATTTTTAGTTGTGATTTTTCATATTTTGCGCATTCATTTTTGACTTGGAATAAAAACGCTTTCTTATAGCCGCTTTTATGCTCTACAAGATGGCGTTATTAGTTTTCAAATTTGACGTTTCGTTCTTTTTACATACCAATCTCAAATCAATTTATTTAAATACTGATCTGGAATTTTAAATACAAGCTTTTTCCATGAAAATGATCTGGCTGGTAAAGTTATCAGGAGATGGATCCCCCATTAAGTAATTTTTAAAAAACCTACAATATTCCTGATTTTTTTGACACCCTGCATAATGGTATCAATATTAATAAAAAATGTGAAGCATGCTTACCAGCCAATTGTGAGTATAAGGAGTAAAATTTAAAATATCCCACCAATTTGATATGCTCTTAAATAAATCTTTTGACGTAAAATTCTTTTGTACATTATTAAAAAAACTTATAAAATTAAAAGTGAAATGGGCTCCAATTTGGGTTCCATCCAGACTTCCGTAGAATTGAAGTATTGTATTGGGATCAGCACTTCCTTCTGTTATCATAATCCTACAAAAAAATATATCAAATTACCAATGCAATTTAAAAAATTTACATTCTGATTGTGAACTAATTGTGATGGTTTATTTCCTAAACAAATAAATGTTATTTTATTTTTGGCCTCATTTCATATTACTAGAGGTTGCAGTAGTAACCGTGGATCTTTTATGCCAACTCCATTTCACATTTGTGTAACATATACCAGGAGGGACATTCAGCTTTTCGGGTTTTCATTTCAAAGCACAATTCTTTTACAGAAGTGTTATCTTCGACACAGTATTTACTGTACTGGTTTCACCACTTGTCCACCACAGTATAATATCGTTTACAATAATATTATTATATTTCATTTAGTGAGGGGTATTATTTTTGGTAATATAATTTACTTTATTATTTTGTAATCATAATAGTTTCTATTAAAATTTATTAAATATTACGATATTTTCTATAAGAAATATAATTTTTTATTTGCTTGTACTAGATTTTATTAGAAGAAATATAAAAATATTCTTATAATTATTACTAATTAATTTCTTATATGGTATATTTTTGTTTCTTAAAATGTATTATCTGTGATTAAGTGGTTTGTATCATATTTTATTATAATATATAATATTTGAATATTATAAAGGGTACGTCAGTACAGTGTCCGTAATAATACATTAAAGTCCACAGTGGATACCCTGGGGTACAAGCAATGTCGACTGTTTCGTCTTTATTAGGACTCTAGACAAAGCCATAACCCAAGCAACTACAGAAACAGCGATATCGAGTTTTCAAGATTGTTTTTAGGAATAAATAAGCAGTGAAAACGTGGCATCACAGGTTAAAAATTTTTTTATTTTTTACAATAAAATATATTAATTTTCTATTCGTAGTGTCGCTTATAATATATTTTAATAAAATGCACAATTTCTTTAGTCGTAGTTTAGTATTATAAAAAATTGCACATTTTTTTAGAAGCACAGGGGGCAATAGCTCCCGGCCCCCAATGGCGCCACTGGTTTAAAGTAATGATTTTCTCGGACAAATTAACATAAGTTATAACATCTTTTTTTTTTTTTACTGTTCGCCGACCACGGAGGCTATCTTGAACCGGTCATCGACCACAAATGTGATCTACCGACTGGGGAGTGTGAAACGGCACCTTCATCCTACGAGATATCCGATCTCATCCGGCCTGTCCGGCGTGAATAGGATGGCTAGGTGTCGATTCATTTTACACTCTTCCCTGAGGCAAGAGCATGCCGTGTTCCCAAACGGTCACCCGCCCAAGTACTAACCGCGCTCGACACAGCTTAACTTCGGTGATCTGCGGGAACCGGTGCTTAATATGTCGACAGGCCCTTGCCAAGCTATAACATCATATTTACCTATCGTATGTTGCATTCTTTGCATTAAATTCATCCAGAACCGCCCTCCACTGGTAGATCATGTCAAAATTTTCTGGTTGATCTATGGTATAGTTGTGTAATAAATAGTCGTGATCATTAGGACCAAGCCCAGGAGTACCTATAATTTTATGATATGTTAAGATAAAACTAATTAACTCAATTTAAGAATACGATAAATAATATTGGGGAAGAAAATATGAATCTTTAAATTATATTAAATATAAAATTTTGTCTGTTAGATATAATATATTTTATTTATTTCCAACTGGCAGAAAATAAAAGCTAATGTACGTGAATACTTGAATGTTGATTACGTGAATATTTATTTAAAGTAATATAATAAATATAGTCTGGAGTTGACTTTGAGTTTTTTTTTCTCCCTATTTAACTTGCCACCGCACTTCAAGTATGGACTACTTTTTCAAATTAATATAATAAATATATTATTTTGTCTGCCTTAGTATTAGTATAGTTTTGCTCAAAGTAAGTTTACATTTCCCAATTGATATTAAATTTTCAATTTTCATATTATATAATAAATAAACAAATATTTCTGTATCCCGTTATTCAGTAATCTGTGTCAATAGTAGACAACAAGTATAACGGGTCTAGTTTAGCAGCTTCTTGTTAAATAAAATTCAAAAATCCTATCCAACCAGATAGCATAATAATATCGCCAAATGACGCAATACATGACTAAAAAGAAAAAGTTATTTAATAGAAATCTTACCTGATTCTGGCTCATCCGTTAACAAACTATCTTCAAAAAGTGTGGTGACTGCGTCCATTCTAAATCCATCAACTCCAAAATTTAACCAATATCTTAAGACTTCTTTCATTTCTTCGACAACGACGGGATTTCGATAGTTAAGATCTGGTTGGCCCGTAGAAAATTGATGGAAATAATACTGCTGTCTGGCTTCGTTCCATTCCCATGCTGAACCGCCAAAGAAACTTATCTAAAAGACAGAGCTTTCTCGTTTATTTAGTCATGTATTCTTGAATCTAAATTTTAATATCTTACCCACCATAAATTTTAAATAATCTATTGTCACACAAAACACTAAAATTATGTCTTTATACTGTTGGTTTTGATTAACTTACCCAATTGTTTGGAGGTAGTCTCTCTCCATCGATATAAGTAGCATTTTGCCAAATATAATAATCGTTATATTGTGGATCGCCTTTCAAAGAAGCTTGGAACCATTCATGTTGATCACTGGTGTGGTTTGGAACATAATCAAGAAGTACTTTAATGTTTAACTTGTGAGCTTCGTCTAAGAGTTGTTTTAGGTCTTCCAATGTTCCATAAATTGGGTCTAGAAATTATATAGTTAGTTTTGTTGTTGTTATAAGCTATTTTGTAAATTAAATAGCAATAGCCCTTAGTAAATAGAATATTAATATATTAGTTCCCCAATTTTTAAACAAGCTCTAAAATAATATAAGCCAATATTAAAAACTAAATCTTAAAGGAATTCAGTTTGAGATATAAACAGATATTATTGCAGTACATGCACTCAAACATCTTATTTACCGATATCTCGATAATCAGCAACATCGTAACCAGTATCCACTTGCGGTGATTTAAATATTGGACTAAGCCAAATGGCATCAACATCCAAGTCTTTAAGATGGTCCAATTTTTGTATTACTCCTGCAATAGTAAAAGGTAGTGGTGATTCAGTTATCAGATTTAAGGAAACGTAATTTTTTTTGTTATCATAGTGGCCGGAGTGTTTCTGTAAAATCATTCAGCTCCTCCAAATAGACTGAATCGCATGCGCTAAAGATAGAGCTATGGATAATATGTTTTTTTTTATTAACCAGTGAAATGTAAAAACTTTTTGTAATGCTTTCTTGAAAACAATGAATACACTTAAAAATATTTACATTTACATAACATGTGGTGAGTACCTACAACCTATATACTTCCCCTCTCAAAAAAAAAATCATCTTTCTACCTTGTTTAATTTCCTGTATGCATTACAAATGACCGATCATATGCCCTAAAAAAAACTCTTCTTTCCTCTCCATCATTATTTTTGTGTGTTTTTTTTATAGATAAAATATAAATATTACAAAAATATATCATTCCGATTTACCTTGTAAATCCCCATTTCCATCATTATTACTGTCTTTAAAGCTTCTGGGATAAATTTGGTATATCACAGCGTATTGCCACCAATTTTCATCTATATGAGCTGACAACTTCTTATTAGACCTGCTAAAAATACGTTGTTGGGCCTCTAATGCATTACCAAAAACTATATTTAAAAATAATGTAGCCAATAAACAAAAATTGCTATACATTTTTAAAGAAAAATTTAATAAACGTACAAGATAGAATGTTTTTGTTTCGTAAAAATCGTATTTATATATTAAATTTGTTATTAATCAAGTTAAATAGATATGTATACAAGGGGATTAATAGTTTTTTTTAAGAATAGAAGAAAAATACAGTTAGTACTAAATTAAGTGGTTCTTGGTAAAAAAAATTATATAAATAGTAAGAAATTTTTGGATTATTTTCAAATTCCTGAACATCTTAAGGTAAACTGAATGGAGATGAGAGAAGTATATTTAAAAAAATAGCGCCTTCTTGTTCATAGAAAAAATTTAGTTCGAAAATTCCATTTCATCATCCATCATCCATCATCGATCGTCCATCATCATCCATTATCCAGCATCCATCATCCATGGATAAATAAATAAATAAATCTGTCGATTTGTTTAGATTTTATAAAATATTTTTTTACAATAAAAAAGTTTGGCAGCAAATTAGTTTTGCAAATAAAATAATTTATTTTAAACTATATTTAAATAAGTATACCGTGATTCAGACCAGGTAAGGGGCCATTCTGGAAGCATGGCCCTAGGCCTGAGCCTACCGAGCCTATTGGGAAAAAAGGCCCTGTCTACAGGAAATCACCAACAGATTAAATATCCTGCCCAACGCCCAATTACTTTGGACTTTCCACTCTACCATTCACCAAACAACTAGATTGTCCACACATATCATGACACATATTATTATAATCAAAGGTTTTAACAGGAAAAAATATACAGGGGCGTTATTTCTGGAACTTTAGAAAATATTTTACTTGGGATAGTCAAAAATACATCAGCTAAAATAATGTTTTTGCTGGAGGTTTTTTCAGTGCGTGCTCTATTATTGCTACCTAAGTATAGAGATTATACAGATACATACAGTGACGTATTTAAAAGGGGGGGCTACCGGGCTGCAGCTCCCCCCCCCCCCTACCTAATTTTTCGTCTCACGCTTGGACTCTTAATTCAAATCTTTAAATAATGTATTCTTGGCTTAGATTACAAAGGTCTTGTAGAAAACGTTTAGCTTTAAAACTTTCCTTCTAAAAGTCCTCTTTTATATAGAGATTAAAGTTTCAGACACATATCATTTTAGTTATTGATTTATGATGCAATTTTAAAGGAAAATGAGTAAAAACAATAATATTTTATAGTGTTTTCCTATTAGATACTTGTCTGTTCCGTTTTCCATTTTTAGAGCTATTTTAAATCAACAAAAATATAACCCAATGCAATAAAATATTTTTACAACAAAAACCAAAAACAATTAGGTATTTAGTTTTAAAGAGAAAAATTAAAGTGAAAATTTTGAGTGTAATAATTTATAATAAAAAATAGTGCGGGAAGAAACGAGAATGCTTTATTATGAATATACAAAACGGCACTTAAGAAGGAGTATTTCAATACCTAAGCATTTGCACCAAAAACTGCTCCTAAATCTGCGCTCCTAAAAGACATGATTTCTGAAAAACTCATCAATTTTTTCGTGGTGAGCGATATTTACTGTATTTTTAATCATAAAAACCCAAGCCCGAAAAACGCTGGTTAGAGTCATACATACATCTTATGTTAAAATTTTTGATTGACACCAATATTCATATTTTTAACAAATATAAAAAAGTGTTTTTTTTTAAATAAAGAGCCAGCTAGGAATATCAAGAAAAAAGTAAAAAAAACATTTACAAAAACCAATTTAATCCAACCATGCAGAGGGGGAGAGGTAATAATTTTATTTTCAAAATTTGAGAGTAGTAAGGTGAATTTTAAACGAATTTTGGGCGTGGCCCCCAACATTTTTCGCCTGCGGCGCTTTTCCGCTTCTTTACTAGGTACAATACATGTAGTTCCGACTGTCCCTCTCTCAAGAAAAAAAATGTCCTACTTACACCTACTGAGCCCTACGAGCATATTTTCTGACTAAGCCACTGGATACATCATAAGAAAAATTTTAGAGCCTCAAAGATTGACGGTAGCCAAATTTTTAATATTAGAATATAAATAATTAATTTTATATGCCCTGAGGACCTGTCAGTAAAAATGTAAGGAACAATCGATGAAAATCGAAATCCGGCGTCCTTATGTGTCCGCGGATGGGGTCCCCAAAGGGGAAAAAATCTTTATTATTCATTTTACGACCAAAAGTCATTCTTTATAAAAAGTTCTGCTTGTTAAGAAACTGAATTCACGATAAAAAAATGTCAGGTCAGATGTACAGGGTGTTAATAAATTAGGAAAATATAAAAAAAATATGAAAAACAGAGAAGTACCATTATTTATTATTTTTTACAAAAATTTTATAAAACAAAGTTGTTTATAAACTAACGTAAAGTCTAAATACAAATTTTGAAATTAAAATTCGAATTTTTAAAATAAAATATTAATGTTAACATCTATAGTATATTGATAAGACACATTTCCAATGCCGTAACATTGTATTAAATAAATACGCTCTTATTTGGTTAACATTTTTGAAAATGCCTTTACGGAAATTGAATACTGATAGATGTAAATAAAATATTCTGAGATAAACATGAACGTATACAAAATCGGCTATCTTGATTTTCTTGCAAAATGCAACTAATTAAATGAAAACAATAATTTAAAAAAAAAATTGTATTTAGACTTTACGTTAGTTTATAAATTTTTTGCAAAAATAGTAAATAATGGTATTTCTCTTTTGAAGCATTTTCATATTTTCCTAATTTATTAACACCCTGTACTGATCTGATTTTTTTTATCGTGAATTCATATTCTCAACAAGCAGAACTTTTTATAAAGAATGACTTTTGGTCGTAAAATGAATAATAAAGATTTTTTCCCCCTTGGGGACCCCATCCGCGGACACACTGTATAAGCCCTTATTGTCCTAACCAGTATCTATTTCATTTTGATACTCTTATGATTTAGGATTGTGACAATACAAATATTTAATTTTAAGTTTCCTAATAGTAATTTTAAGAACCATAAGAGGATACTTATATCAGTCTTAAGTGATTTCTATTAAACAATTGATAAAATATAACTAAATTCCGTTAAAAAAATAGACATGAGAATCTATTTATTTATGTTTTATGCAAAATTTTTCCATGAATAAAGTGTTTGTTACTTCCAATAATTATCCTTTGGAAAAAATTCATAGAGTTATTCTTAGAGTTGCCAGACCTCCCGATTTAGGCGGGAGACTCCCAATTTTCCAATAAATTTTCCGCCTTCCGACTAACATTTCAAAACTCCCGGTTTTTCTCTAGTAAATAATATTATATATTTTCTTCCTCATTTTCACATAATTTTATTATGTTCTACTATTTTTGTATGTTTTTTTGGATACGAGCCCCCTTATCTACTAGAAGTGTTTGGTTGTTGGTACTTGGCCCTCTCCCTAGGTTTTTAGCTCATTAAGAATCTTTTTTTGGAAGGCGGAATGGCTTTATATTGCCTAAATATATTACCAATTTTTACAGTTTTTACAGTTTTACGATATGGCGAAAGCAACAAAAACAATATTGACAGCTACGATTCACGGACTAAATAAATCTCTATTTTTGTTTACTCATCAATTTTTTCCTTTTTAAATTATCTAAAATATATTTGACTTTAACCTCCCATCCTTCCTCCTGCTCTATTAAAATCTCTAAAATACACTGGTCATGCGACCCCCCAACACCCACAAACCCGAACAAACCCTTGGTTTTTTGCCGTTGCATGACCTACCGATTGGGGAGTGTGTATCTTCTTCCGCACCCCACGAGATGTCCGATCTCATCCGGCCTATTTACCGGCGTGAATGGGGTGGGTTGGGAGATGATACATTTAACACTCTTTCCTGCATTCTTAAATTCACTGAATTTCGGACATACTTTTTTTATTGTGCGTATGCACACTCCGAGGATCGAACTCGGACCGCCACGGTCGAGTGACAGTAACTCACCTCTGAGCCAGGCGCAGATTCAAGGGGGGGGGGGGGGGGGGGGGAGAAACTGTCCCCCCTACTGTTGCCAGCCTTACCAAGTGGGTGCTAGTTACTGTGAGCCTTGAAAAAAAAAGTCACTTTTGAGGGTAAGAGATTTTTAGAGCCGGGATACGCTCTTTATTTTCTTAAAAAGCAATTTTTTTTAGTCGCCTCCCCCCAATAGGTATTTGCAGGTTGCACATGGAAATATTTTTTATTGGACGTAAAACTCTACATGACGTTTCATAATATTAGCACGTACCTGTGTTTCTAATGCCGAGTTTACATGGACAGAGAAGCAATCAATCCGCTGACTTTTGACCAATCACACAATTTATTTAATATTTTGCTTGTCTGCTTTTATGCACATGTAAACTCAGCATAAGTTTTAGACAGTTTTAGTTGAAATATTTAATATTTATGTAGTTAACTAAACAAAATCTCTTTTTCGAATTCGGGGGCCGATTCCATTCACATACTTTTCTTTGGCACCTTTTCCCTTGCAAAAAAAAAGACACAATGTTATTCTTTCATTTTCCGAGTTTATTAATCTTAATCGTGCTCTGGTGGGGACCCAGACCTGGGTCAAATCTATGCTAGGTACCTAAATAAACTGAAATGTTTTTAATCCCAATTAAGGCAGAAAATATTATACAGCAACAGACATATTTCAAATTTAGAAAACACTTGTGTGAATCTCTCGTTTTGTCCAATTTTATTGTTGTCATTTTGTATATGGATTTTCCTTAGATGTTGACCCTTGATCTCGGATACAAAAAGTTCAGAGTGCGTTTCTTCGATTTTTGTATCGTGTGCAAAAGTTCAAGATCATATTTCTCCCTTGTACACGAATAAAGTCTAAATTATTAACTGATTAAAATATGCCTAATTAATAATCAATTTAATAACACTTATAATGTCTTGACTGGTTAAGTAGAGTAGCTATTACAACTAGACTGCCGAGTTTACATGTGGAAAAGCAATTAATCAGCTGACTTTTGACCAATCACAAGTTGACCTAATAATATTTAAGTAGACAACTAAATAAAATCTCTTTCTTTAAATTCGGGGACCAATTCCAATCACATACTTTTCTTTGGCACCTTTTCCTTTGATGTGATTCTTTCATTTGCCAAGTTTAAAAAATCTTATAATCGTGCTCTGATGGAAACCCAGACCTGGGTCAAATTCATGGTACTTAAATAACTGAAATATTTTTAATCGCAATTAGAGCAGAGTATACGAAAAATATCCCTTTTAATTAATTTTTAAAGTATAGGCCATTGATTTTGGCACACCCTATATACTGGAGATATAAGATCGAACCAGAGCTGTGAGTAACTTAAGTAACTAGATACTTAGTAACTTAGTTCTTTTTTGAATCAGGCCAAAAGTAACTGTAACTTCGTTACTTTTGAAAAGTAACTTGTATCTAGTTACTTTTTAGGAGCAACTATACACTTAAAAAGTAACTAGATACTTTTAAAGTAACTAAGTTACTTTTAAACTAACTAAGTTCCTTTTAAAGTAACTAAGTTCCTTTTAAAGTAACTAAGTTCCTTTTAAAGTAACTAAGTTACTTTTAAAGTAACTAAGTTAGGTACTTTTAAAGTTCCTCTAGGATACCAATTATGCACAAGTGCCGTCCATCAGATGATGACCAAGAGACGATCGGCGGCCGTTAATCAGATTTTCACGAAGGGACGAGCGGCGAGTCGCGAGCGTCAAACAGCAAACTGGTTGGAACGCGAAATTTCTTGGAAAGCATTTTAGTCTACTTGTTCGAATTAACACTTCTTAGTTTAGTTTTCTGATGGTAATAGTGGCAGTGTGTACAGGAAAATGAGTTATCACTACCTGGTAAATTTATGGTATCTAGTTCAAAAGCATCTTAGTAACTTTTAGAGTTTCGTAGTTACAATTAAAATAACTAGTTACTCAAAAGTATCTTAGTTACTTTTAGTAACTAGTTACAATCAAAGTAACTAGTTACTTTTAAAGTATCTTAGTTACTTTTAAATTATCGTAGTTACAATCAATGTAACTAGTTACTGTAAAAGTATCTTAGTTACTATAACTAGTTACTTTAACTAAGTAACTAAGAACTAAGTTACTTTTAGGTAAAAGTAACTATTCCTTATAAGTATCTAGATACATTTGTGCAAAAGTATCGAAAAAGTAACTAGTTACTTGTCTAAAGTAACTTTCACAGCTCTGGATCGAACTTTATGAATTTGACTTGAAGAAATAGTTCATACTTGAAATGGAGTAGGAATTTAAATGGAAAAATAAAAAATCGTAAGTCTTCGTCCACTGATATATTCAGAAAAGTTTAGGAGTTATTTGGAATCTCTACATTTGTAGTTGTGTACATGTGTAGTACTTTACGTCAAAATTCAGTATTAAAAATTCTTATGAACTGGTCGATAAGATTAAAAATATAGACATTCCTAACAACGCTAAAATTATTTCTTTTGATGTACAAAACCTTTTTCCTAGTATACCACCGAATGATGTAATTAACTTAATAGAAGATTTACTTATGAAAAATAAAACTAATCCAATTATAACACAAGATATCCTAGAAACACTTTCAGTTTGTTTAGATCAAAATTATTTTGAATTTAATAATAAAATGTATTTATCAACAGAAGGATTAATTATGGGAAACCCTCTTAGTCCGCTGTTAGCTGAAATATTTATGGACAACCTCGAAAATAGAATATTTAAAAATACTTTGAGTAGTAAATTTCTTTATTGGTATAGGTATGTCGATGACATTCTAGCTTGTTTTGTAGGGACGGAACGCCAACTTCAAAGTTTTTTTAATTTTATCAATACTTTACATCCTAACATAAATTTTACTCTAGAAGTAGAACAAAACAATTCGATAAATTTCTTAGATCTTACAATAACCAAAGTAAACAATAAACACAGTTTCTCGATATATCACAAACCTTCACATACAGTCATTCTAATACATAACAGTTCGAATCATCCATATTCCCATAAAATGGCAGCTTTACACTCATTTGTCCATAAGTGTTCCGTTATCAGAACAAAACTATATTCAAGAGTTAAATATAATAAAGCAACTAGCAGTAAATAATGGCTATCAACCTAATGTAATAGATCAAATTATAAACAAAAAACAACTAAATAAAGCAATTAGTTTAGCATATCCAACTTTTAAACACAATGAAAATTTAATTTACAAAATACTCACATATACTGGAAAACTTTCACTATTAGCTAAAAACTACTTAACGAAAAGAACTTTTAAAATCTCATATAAAACCAATAATAAGTTAGGCAAACTAATTAAAAATAACAAAAGCAGAACCAAAAAAGAACAAAAATGTGGAGTGTATAAACTAAAATGTGGTAGTTGCCCAAAAGTTTACATCGGACAAATAGGTAGAAGTTTTGAAACAAGAATTAAAGAACACAAAACAAGCTATAATAAAAAACTCACCAATTCTCATTATTCCTTACATCTTAATAACGAACAACATAATTTTGATGACAAATTTGAAATTCTACATGTAGAAAACAAATCAATAAAACTTAATTTTTTAGAAAGTATGGAAATTAACAAATACAAAAATTTAAATATTTTATTAAACGATCAGCTCGATTTGAATAATTCCCCATTATTAAATCTATAACCATTCGGTATTCCCTGACATTATTATAACAATAGTTTTTAAAAATATTTTTCAGATTATTTAAGAAAAGGTGTGTTTTCATAATTAGGGTTCGGTACTTTATTACTATAATGTCTTTATTATTAAGTTGTAAAATAGGTACATTATTTTGGAGTAGGTTACCATTATATTTTAAGAGAATATTATTTGCATTAGACTTCTACTATCTGACGAAGACACTGTGTGTCGAAACAATTGTCATAGTACAATAAAAAAATAAGTGAAGATTTATACATTTTTGTATTCTTTTTAACCTAGTTTCTATAATGGATCTTCATCAAGTAACAGCTACATCTATTGAATATATTTGTAGTGTATAAATACACATCTTTAGAAAAGTAACTTTAACTTTAAGAAAGAAAAGAAACTGATGTTTTAACGGAGCTTTAGATACATGGTTATTTTAGATTGTATTCTAAAATTTAATAAATTAGAAACATAATACCAAAGTAATTATAGAAAGGGACCAGTGATAAAATCAAGTATAGCATACGTAGGTGTAATATGGAAAGTAAGTACTAGCGAATAAAAGAAGCATAGAATTATAGGATCGAAATCTTAATTGAATTGAATGTTAAAAAATTGAAAAATTTGTATACAGTAATGTTGGGTTGCACAAAGATTTTTAACCAGAACTAACTAACCAGCAAGTTTGACTGTGACATAACTGACATTGGCAGTGTTATGAATTCATAATCAAGTGTAGTAAATCATGAAGTGATTAGTAAATTAAAAAATAAGATAACTGGGCCAGTATGATTGTGAGAAGATTATTTCTGTGTCATGTATGTCACAGGATAACTAGTGCATACACGTGGTTCGGATTCCACGTTAAGCTGTAGGTCCCGTCTGGCTGACATTACCCAGACGATTGGGGATACAATGGGCCTTATACTGGCTCATCCGCCAACCCCAGCAAAAGAAAAAAACATAAGTATAAAGAAGAAAATGTTTTATTTATAATAGTAAATTAGATTGGAAAAATATTTTTTTTATTTATATTTATATTTGACCATTTTAGTTTTAGGAATAAATAAAAACATGAAATCTTTCTCCACTGGTTTAATAAAGTAGTAAAGTTAAAAAGTGGTAGATATTCTACATTACATGTTTCGGGTGTAGTAAAAGGAATTTTTTCAAATAAATTATTCAAATAACCATTTTAATATATTATACTGAACAATTTCTTTTATTCTTTACAGATTCATACAGTTCAATAATTGGTACCTACCTCTAAATTATTTTTCTATAAAAAAGGTTAAATAAACAACCTTTCTTTCTCCCCATGGTTTCCGGGATGAAAGTTCTTGACCTGTGAATCTCCATTTTTCTTACATTTCTTACATTTTTCTCTTTGCCCGAACGGGCCCCCTCTTACCACTGTTACCTGTTGCTCATGGTCAGTGTTAAGACTTAAGCATACCAATCTTTAATCATTAACCCATTTCTCAATATTTGATCTTCCATGGCTCGATGAGAGCTACATCGATGTTCACTACCATTCACCATTTAACTTTGTTCCTCTCACTTATAACTATTTTCTCTTTATATTTTATTCCTGATGTTACTACACCCGAAACATGTAATGTAGAATATGTACCTTTATTATGTAACTTTACTACTTTAGTAAACCAGTGGAGAAAGACTTCATGTTTTTATTTATTCCTATAAACTATTAACTCCACTTTAAGAATGGACTACTTCTTCAAAATTTTAGTTTTAATTATAGGGGATGAAATGATCGAACCTGAAAAGTATAAATAATTTTGGGACCGGTGAATATTCAAATTTTTTTCTTTATTTTCCTGAAGACGTGTTTCTACACTCGAAACATGTAGAGATTCCCAGTAACTCCTAAACTCTTCTGAATATATTAGTGGAGGAAGACTTAAAGTTTTTTATTTTTTCATTTATAAATTTGGTTTATGAAAGAGTATGGTTTTTAATACATTTTTCATTAGCTTAAAAATATACACGCAACAGTTTAGAGTTGAAAACTTCTCGCTGTCTTATATCCTATGTTTACAAGTAAAGTTCATTTTTTGCAATTTGCATTATGTCTTTTAAAGGATGCGCCGTTTATGGTTTGTTTTGAAATTCCTCAACTTAAAGATAACCACTGTATTCCTTCCTACGCCATATTTTTATATTTCAATGAGCCAAAACAGCGGTTTAACTTCTTACGGGTGTTATGTTATATTTAATTATTTATTTAGCATTACAGCCCAACAGAAACCATTTTTAGGGCGGTGAATGAGAAAATACAAATAAAGATCTTATTACAAATAAAGATACAGTATAACTAACTAATAAGATTATTAATGATGATTTACAACAAAATAACAATTAACAAAAGATAGGAAGATATTTTAGAGATATTGCATACCCACTCTACTTGCTTCACTAATAGTACATACAAATATATCACAGATATGCGATATTCTATTAAAATTAGTAGTACACATTAAATAAATTGGAGAACTAAGATATACATTAGTATAAGCTCGAAGACAATAAAATCCTATGTTATTCCTTGAGTTCAATCTGGGCAACAAAATATTAATTTGTGCGAGTAGGTCAGAACAATCAATTTGGATTTTGTATAATAGAATAATCGAAGATACATTTCTTCCCAGTTCCAGAGAACAAAAATAGAAACTATCAAGTAGTATGTCATATGCAATACGTCTTGCATGGTAGACACCATCTCGCTTCAGTGCTAAGTACTTTAAAAATTTACTCTGTACTTTTTCTATACTGCCTTTATGAATTTCATAGTAGGGGCTCCAAACTTCAGAACCATACTCCAGCTGTGAACGAACAAATTCAAAATACAGGTTTTTTATTGCATCAATATTAGTAAAATCCCTGCAGTTCCGCACGATAAAACCAAGTGCCCTACTGGCTTAGGATACAACATCTGATACATGTGAATTAAAGGTTAGTTCCGAATCAAAATTTACACCCAGATCCCCGGCAGTAATCGAGCGATCAAGTATCGCCGCAGAAATAGTGCAATCAAAGTCGATCGTGTCTTTTTTCTGTGAATATGTTACTACTTTACATTTGCTTACATTCAGACTCAATCGATTACGATCACACCACACCCCCAGCCGATCCAAATCATTCTGAAGTGAAGAACAGTATTTTATGTATCTTGTACAATGTTTACATCAAGCCGATGAAATGCATTTTATATAAAAAAATAAACTGCTTGAATCTTCCAAGAATAGCCACTTTATTTTAATATTTATCAGTTTAACTACAGTGTAAGTATTATATTACTTTTACTATAGGTATTATTATAAAAATGTAACTAGTATAACTGGTAACAATAGCAACTATATAGATATATATTGTTTTATTTGACTTGCTCTGCCACATTACAAAGAACAGCTTCCCTCGGCTTTAGTGGTTGGGTCAAATTCAATTTGTCACTAAAAATTAAAAATAACATTTTTTACATTAGATTAGATATTTGTTATTAGGTGGGTTAAAATAGACTTAATTTTTTTATTTACATAGTACACTACAGAGAAAACTCCAACTGGCACTTAAACTACAACTAAGAATAAAAAGCACAACACAATGACATTACTCTACATAGGTTGTTCAGTAATTCTTCTTTTAAATTGGGAGAAATTATAATAAAACAAATCAATGTGAGAAAAACATTGATTGTAATTACGAGCTAATCTACTTACAAAACCGGTAAACCCATAATTTGTTCTATGCGAGCCTTCAATAAATAAATGTTGTTGCCTCGTTGGTCGTTGAGGAACACGAAAAGAAATATTACTCAACAACTCACTTAAAGACAAATAGCATACCCAAGATTCATGCACTCGACGAAGATATTTTAAATGTATGATATTCAAAAAAGAAATTAGGATATTAAAATTACACTAAGTAGGTAAGTAGTACTCCCCTTTTCTGGATAACTTATGTTGTAAATAGATGCTACAATCAAGAGGCACATAAGTCATTGGGCTATATTCTGGTAAAAAATAACATCAAAACTACAATTTATTAGTGAGAAAAATCCCAGTTATAGTAGATGTACTGTGGAAGAAAAGTAAAGCTAATGCCAACAACCAGGTCTGGCTAAACTATCCATTAAGATATGGAATTTGATCTTCATGTTTATATGTTGCTATTTTCATTTTGAAAAAAGAGCTATCAGGCATAGTGGTCACATAATAACTGGAGATTGTAAACTTTTATTTATCTCACAAAAAATTGTAATAGTAACTTTGTTTTTTGTAATATGATGAGTTTATTTAATATTAAACATAGAAATAATAATGATTTGTCTACTTGTATTACAAGAGAAAATCTTAAGATTTGTGTACCAGGCGCGGCTTCCTCATAAGGTCATTTGGTCAATGACCCACCCATAAATTCGACCCACCTAATTAATTAATTTTTCAAATCAAATAAAAATTATTATTTTCAAAAAATCCAAATATTCCGTAATGTGTCATGCGAAAACCTCCAATACAGATCGAACTGATTGAAGCAAGCACACCGCTCGACCGCCACGGTCATTTTTTACCTGAGCTCACGATTGACCTTATGGGTTTAGGAGGTATAAGGAATTGGAATATTACATCAATGAACTAGAAATTAAGAACAAAATAAACAGAGGCGCTCTCAAAAGTTAAAAAGAGACGAGAAAACGCCAAACTATGTCGGCGCTGGCGACTTCGCCACGCATTCAGTTGCACAGTCAAATCTTGCGCGTAGTTTGCCCTTAACCCTTATTTACCTCGTTTGTTTATATGTATTGTTTAATATTAAACAAAATTATTTTAACAGTTCCAAAAATATTACAGTTTAAAACAAGCATTGCATTAACTTTTAAAAAACGTTTAGAAATTAAAGAAAGCATTGGAAGCTTTATTTAGTTATGAAGATTTCTATAATTGAGCGGAAGCTATTGCCATTTTACAGCTATTGTTAGAAATGATCCTCGGTGAAAAAATTTCAAAAAGTGTTAAATTATTAGAAATTATATGTACTCCAATGACGACAGTGAAGAATGTGAGATGCGTTTCGACACTAAAAATAATTAAGACTTGTTTAAGAAATTCAATGGGGGAGTCAGGGTTTAGTTCTTTAGCTATGTTAAGCATTTAAAACCCTTTCATTAGAAGTATTTTAATGATCTAATTTTAGAACATTTTTTCAAACAAGAGTATAGAAGGATTGATTTGATATACAAACACAGAACTACTTCTTTATGTGCATATATAGTATTATAGTATATATAAAAACAAGAATATTTGTCAAAGACTGACACTTACCCCGGTAAATATTCACTATTTACACTTCTTACAGCAACAGTCATACAATCTACACAAAGTGGATATAAAATAACTTCTTCTGAGTCTCCACTATTAAAATATAATGCATAGTAGGCGTTATCAGTACTTCTATAAGCTTCAAAGATTGTCAGGTGGGAGTAACCGACACCCGTCACATCTCCCTTAGTTCCTTGAAATTCACGCCTCACTTTCAACATTTGTTTGAATACGTTGTAATGTGTGTTGACATCAGGTATATTCTGTTGGGCTAGGTTGGTTTCGGTGTATTTTTCGCTAACTGGAAGCCAAGGTTTGGCTCCATCATTAAAACCTAAAAGTACAAAATAATATATTATAGAGGTGGGTGTTCTTAAATTTACATTCTGCATTTTAAGGTCGTTTATAAAGGGAATTTAAATTAATCAATATAGAGCAATATTTAGCAGCGATTTTTCATTACAACCAATATAGCGACACACAGCAATTCATTTTCTGGGTCAATACGAATCCACACCTTTCAATTTCATTGAGGTATGTTGCCAGTAATATAAATTTATATCGGCAATTTGCCAATTAAGTGCTTCCACGAGAAGTTTGGTGTTGCATGTGCCAGTATGGACGAAGACGGTATTTTGGCTGTATATTTAATGTTATACATTCGAAAAAAATAGCAAAAAGGAAAACAGACACTCCTGGGTGCGATGCTACTTAGCTCTGCGAGAGTCTATTTTACCATTTATAGTGTCATTCGAAAAATTTGCTGCGTACGGGTGCTTGACTTACTTTACCTGTCAAAATTGTCATTTTGTGTTAAATTATTTTTTTAATGTTAGTTTCTTGTTATTTTTTATAGGTGAATTTCGTAAACATTATTTACCTGTACCAGCAAGGTAATTTTTAAAGAAACCATTGTTGGAACAATATTATTAATATAGAAATAATCTAGCCGGTAAAGTTACCAGGAAATGGATACAACGAGTCCAATAAAGTTAGAGAAAAACGAGCATAATTTGTCGCAAAATAAATAAGACTACTATTTATAATATGATAAAGCATTGTTATAAACCTATTTAAATCAGTTTTAGACTATATTACTATTTTATACTTTACCTACCGGCGTTAGTAGTGTTGTCCCATTGGAACGGTGTACGTTCTAAATCTCTGCTAGTTATGGCAAATGTGGAGCAATTTTTTATGGCTTGTGGATCGGTCCCTTCTTCGCATGTTACATTACCTAAAAACCGTGCCTAATAAAATATTTTGTTTCTAAATTTCATTAGTCCATAGAACGTAATTCAAGGGAGGGGGCAAAGTAAAAAGAGGTTCCCATGGTCCTCTACTGAACACTACTTTTTTCCAAAGTGGCTTCTAAGAAACAAGAAAAATGTCCCTGGCACACTCCACCTTCTCCTCCTTCCCAATGTTGCTTTTAATACAAAGTTATCTTTCCTCCTTAATCAATATCGCACCCAACGTGTTTAAACCTCTCCAGTCATGATTATCGGTTTCTCTCCCAAGTACCCCATTGGCACCCCCCTATGAATAAACACCCTTGTTCGCAAGGGAGGAGGTAGAAGTTTAGAGTCATTATTTTGATATGCCTGCCTAAAGACTTATGCTATTCAAAAAAAAGTTCTTGATAAATTTAATACCTATGTACCGTGACTGGGCCTGCCTCAATATGAAATGTCCTACATTAAAGAGATCATAGTTTTATCATGAGTTTATTTCCTTTGTTGTTGAAAGTCATTAAAAACCGATTTATTATATATGTTTTTGCAATTTGCAAAACTGATTTACTGGCGGTGATAGTTCATATTTAATTAATTTCTAATGTTCCTACCATTTTCTTGTCCTATTTCTTCCCCTTGGTAAATTATTTGGGCACCGCCTAATATGGATACCAGCATATTTAAAACATCAATATTTTCCACTCCTAATCTGGTTGACACTCGGGTAGTGTCATGATTGCCAAGCTAAAAAAATAAAAGAATACAGTCTACTAATTATAACTTATAATAATAGATAATGCGGTTTCAATTCGTAATTATTAAACATTATTGCCGTGTAGACTCGTTAGATTACACTTTAATAAATTTGTAATATTTCTTAATATGGGGTGCTACAAATGCCTATGCGTACAAGGGTATCTCAAAAACGGTAAGAGACGCAAAGTATAAGGATGCATATTTTGGGGCTTAATAATTTTGTGTAAGAAAATTGTAAATATTCCGAATACCTCCGGAGATATCCGGAAAAACCGAAATTTTTAGCTGTGATTTTCATTTTTTGCGTCTTCATTTTTGACTTGGAAAAAACACTATTGTAGGAAAAACTCTGAAGTTAGACCCAATAACAAAAAAGGGGTTAACTGACCTGATTACCGATCAGTTAAATTGGCGATATTAGTTGACTACTTTGCCATTTGGCTGGTATAAATAAAACAATGAGTTTGAATAGATGAAATTTAAAAGGTGGTTTTTATTTAATTAAAAAACAAAAACACCGGGTTTTGTTTGAACTCTTGTTCAAAACAAACGGTGGATAATAATTAACTTAAACAATTCAAAAAGGGTATTATCACTACATTTACAAATACTTCATTTGCTTAATCATCCTACTTATTTGGCTTAACAACAAATCGACCAATTTAAACCAAAGAGAAAACCATTAGTAGGTACATAATAAGTATAGGCGCAAACGCACTAGTGAATTTACAGTCTTTCGTTACTTTTTTTAATGCGAGCTTCTGTATTTCTAAGAAGCTTTTGCGGTTCACTTTCTTGTAGAAAAAAACTTATACAATAATCGTGCGAACGCACTATTTGGTCAAAAATGGATGATGACAGTTTTATGCTGCTAGAGCTGTTTTTCCTTGGTACAGAATATCGTTACTGTATTACAGCAATTTTGTACAGTTAGTTCTCGACAATAAAATCAATATTAACTTATTCTAGCATACCTTAATAGCTACTTCATAATTTTTTTATAGAGGTAGAAATTGCATTAAAAAACGAAAGTCATTAACTTCGACGGTTATGCTTTCATCTAACAACTTCGGGGGTGGTGTCCGAGAGGGGGACGTAAAACACAAGCAGATCACTCAGCAATGGCACGAAATACTCATCGTACTGGGGTTGTTTGTTAAAAAAACCTCTAACGTGGCATCAATACGGGACACATCATCATTCAAGAAAACTTTTCTAACGCACTCTCTCAACGACGTCTTTTCAAAAAACTTTTCGTTGTCAACTAATGTCAACAGAAACATAAACGTCAACTTAAAAACCATGTCAACCAAAAACATCATCTCTTTTTGATTGTTGTAACGACTGGTGCGCGCGCAATGCCTCCCTAAACATTTCACGACTTCTATACAGGGGTGAAAATTAAAGGGGGTTGGGGAAGTTCCCCAACAACTATCATCCAACATCTCCAGTCGTCTTCAGGTCAATACTGTAGTAGAGTATTCGCCTGATGACTGGGGATGCTTACCAGTTGAAACGTAGTGATTCAAAACAAATAAAGACCAAGCCTAACCCATCTCCGTATTTCTTGTAGCACCCTGTATAGCCAAAATTCGAAAACAAAAAGAAATAGTTGCAAACTTGAATTTTATGTTTCTGGTTTGTCATCCGTTGCTGCGTGAACAAAATGCAACTTCACATACAATTTAGACAATAATTCATGAACCGCGTGTTTTAGCTCTCAGAAATCAAATTGTTGATATAGTCTTTGCTTACTTCGCTTATGTATATTTCTTCAACTTAAGCGAAAACACTTGCTGAATGTGCTCTCAATGTTTTATTTATTATTCATACTAACAAATCCTTACAGCTGTATTCACTAAATGGTTCTAAATTTAAAACCGTCCTAAACTGATAGTCCTGGGCTTCAAACGACAAAGATCAGAATAAGTCAACTAAATTTTGCATTATAAATATTTTCTTGGGTTTTCTTCAAATTTATAAAGAAAAACTTTTTTAGCATGTACTGTGTTCTTTATTAGAACTAAAACTGTATTTGCAACAACATTCTGGTCAAATTAATTATCGGCAAGACTATTTAATTACGAAAAAATCAAATTAACACAAAAGCGTCATGGCATATCAAATAAGGCCCCGGTGAAAACACAAATGTGAGACTATAGATCTAAATATTTCGATGGTTTAAATTAAAAACCCCTTTAGTAAATACGGGTGTTATAATTTTAAAGATCTAAAATGTAACTTTTTATTTAGGTGCTAAATTCAACCTCGTTATAAGTAATAACTGATTAACAAATTTTTTTTTTTTTTTTTTTTTTTATGATAAAACACCTGCACTGTAGGAAAAATCCTTTAAGGCGCTCTGGGAGCGGTGCGAGTGCGAAAAAAGCGATTAACGTTGGTCTTGAAACGTTGAAGATTGTATTCATTGGGAAACACGACCTCAGGAAGATCATTCCACAAAGATGACGTTCTCCAGATGAAAGAATTCTTGAACAATGAAGTTCGAGGAGTACTAAGCTGAACAACATATGGATGAGCGGCAGTGGTTCGCCGTGTAGTGGAATCAAGTGGGCAATGTCAGTCGAACACCTGCCATGGAAATATCTGTAAAAAAGAGCCAAATCACCAACCTTTCTTCGATGCTCCAGGCTATCGAGGGTCTTGGTCAGCTCGGGGTCGCCGATCAGACGAACGGCTCTCCTTTGAATGGAATCCAGTAGCCGAAGGGTGTGCTTGGATGCAGAGCTCCAGACATGAGAGCAATATTCTAATGATGGTCGAATCTGGGCTTTGTAGAGTGTCAAAAGTTGATGAGGTGTATACAACCTTTTGGTGCGGAAAAGTACACCAAGTTTCTGTGCAGCTGCCTTGGCAATTGCGGCAACGTGATCATGCCAAGACAGATTAACTCCCAGATTGACCCCCAGCAAATTAATTAATCTGATTTCAAGAGATTGGAAATCTCACTCATTTTGGTTTACACGTGTATCCATTTTTGAACCAAATTTTCTCCAATAGGTGGATAGGGATGAAAGGCGAAGTTGAGTAACCTGCACGATTCCCAGACCTCAACCCTTTGGAGTTTTATTTGTCGAGGATATAAAAAATAAGGTTTACAATGAACATTAAAGGTCTTGTATTAGATTTGATCTAATACTTTTGACAACATCTTACGGGAATTTCGAGACAGGCTTGATATTGTCTTCCTTACACAACCATTCTTGAGACAATAATTGTTAACCATGGAAATTATCTGGCTGGTAAAGTTACCAAGCGATTTATCTAAGGTCCATATTATCCATCTCCTGATAACCCTATTAGCAAGATAATTTCCAAAGAAACCATTATTGAGACAATTGTTTCCATAGAAATTATCTAGCTGTTAAAGTTACCAGGAGATGAATAATACGGGTCTAAGGCCCGTATTATCAATTTTCTGGTAGCTCTATCAGCAAGATAATTTCCAAAGACAATAATTAATTGTTTCCATAGAAAATATCTGGCTAATACAGTTACTAGGAGATGAATAATACGGTCCCAAGGTCCGCTAGATCCAACTCCTGGTAATTTTACCAGCCAGATAAGTTCTATAGAAACAATTGTGTCAACAATGGTTTCTTTGGAAATTATCTTGTTGGTAAAATTACCAGGAGATGGATCTGGCTGACCTAAGAGAGGAATTAAGATCAAAAATATAGAGAAAATCCTAGTATTTTTCGCTAACCCTGTACAATTACAGAAATGGTCCCGTATTAAGTAGTTTTTGAAAACTTACAATATTCCTGATTTTTTTTGACACGCTGTATAATGGTATCAATATTAATAAAAAACATGAAGCATGCTTACCAGCCAATTGTCAGTATAATGAGTCGACGTTAAAATATCCCACCATGCTACTATGCCCTCATATAAATCTTTTGACGTGAAATTCTTTTGTAGATTATTAAAAAAACTTATAAAATTAAAAGTGAAATGCGCTCCCATTTGGGTTCCATCCAGACTTCCGTAGAAGAGAAGTATTGTATTGGGATCAGCACTTCCTTCTGTTATCATAATCCTACAAAATAATAATATCAAAATACCAATCCAATTTAAAAAGTTTACATTCTGATTGTGAAGTAATTGTGATGGTTAAACTCCTAAACAAATGAATGTTATTTTATTTTTGGCCTTATTTAATGTTACTAGAGGTTGCAGTAATAACCGTGGATCAGTGCGACCTTGTGTGCCAATTCCATTTCACATCTGTGTAACATCAACCAGGAGGTGTATACGGCTTTTCGTTAATTTCAAAACACAATTCGTTTACAGAAGTGTTATCTTCGACACAGTATTTATTTTACTGTATTGGTTTCACCACTTGTCCACCACAGATATCAAGGAACCTAGACCTCATACTTCTCCATAGTGCACAAAGAGAAATTTATAATACAACGTATAAGAAATATAATAGTTATTTATGTAACATGTGCAATAAACACACTTTTTGCACATGTTATATACACTATTTTTTCTACGATCGCTTTCTTATTTAACAAAAAAGTTTAAAATTGCTCTGTATTACTTACCTATCCTTTGTATGCAAAAGTTGTAATTCAAGTTTAACAATGGATCATAGATACCTTTGACTTTAATTGTTTGGAAGGAACATGTCCGTCATTCCGCCATATTGTTTTGTAATACACATACTATAAACAAATTGTTCGTTTCCTAGGCAATTTACTTTATTGCACTAGGGCAAAAAGTACCTTATTGCATAGTATGCAATAAAGACCTACTTTTGTCATTAGAAATGCATACACAAATGACATTTTTTGAACGGTCGTAGAAAAAAATGCTTATTTTAATTTCTAGTAGTATTTTAAAGTAATACAGTATGATATGGTTAACAATAATTTAAATTAAATTTAAATTTAAATAATGTTTTATTTAATGACTGGTATTATTTTTGGTAATATAATTTACTTTATTGTTTTATAAGAAATATTATTTTTATTTTCTTGTACTAGATTTTATTAGAAGAAATATAAAAATATTCATATAGTTAACTATAATATTGTTTTTTAAAGTGTATTATCTGTGATTAAGTGGTTGTATTGTATTTTATTATAATACACAATATTTGAATACTATAGAGGTTACGTCAGTACAGTGTCTGTAATAATACATTTAAGTCCATAATGGATATCCTGGGGTACTAGCAATATCGGCCGTTTCGTCCTTTTTAGGACTCTATGCATAGCCATAACCCAAGCTACTACAGCAATAGCAAAATAGCGTTTTCAAAAGTTTTTTAGGAATAAATAATCCGTAAAAATGTGGCATCGCCATCTAGCAGAAACTCCAACTTAGAAGACAGACCCATTAGTTAAAAGACAATAAATCTTATTTTTTACAAGAAAATATATTAATTTCCTATTCGTAGTGACGCTTATAATATATTTTAGTAAAATTCACAATTTCTTTAGTCGTAGCTTAATATTATGAACAATTGCGCATTTTTTAACAGCACAGGGGGGCAACAGCTCCCGCCCCCAATGGCGCCACTGGTTTAAAGCAATGATTTTCTCCGACAAATGAACATAAACTATAACATCATATTTACCTATCGTATGTTGTATTCTTTGCATTAAATTCATCCAGAACCGCCCTCCACTGATAGATCATGTCAAAATTTTCTGGTTGATTTATGGTATAGTTGTGTAATAAATAGTCGTGATCATTAGGACCAAGCCCAGGAGTGCCTATAATTTTTATAATATGTTAAGATAAAACTAATTAACTCAATTTAAGAATACGATAAACAATATTAATTAAGGAAATACGCATCTTTAAATTATAATGAATACAAAATGTAAAATTTTTTCTGTTAGATGTAATATAGTTTATTTATTTTAAACTGGCAGAAAATAAAAGCTAATGTACGTAAATACTTGACCTGAATCATGGTAGTATTTAGAAATGTCTTGTTTTAAATTCGTGCAGCCGTATAGTATTCTAAACTTCTAAATAGGACCCTGTGTAGGTCGAGTTTCCATTTGTATTTGTTTTCATTTCCTACCAGTAGGAAATAATATTAATAATGTTTATTATTAATTTAAATTTATTTAAAATAGTATAGTAAATATATTATTTTATCTGCCTTAGTATTAGTAGAGCTTTTCCCAAAGTAAGTTAATTGATATTAAATTGGCAACAAATATTTCTGTATCCCGTTATACAGTAATATCTGTCAAAAACAGACAAGTATAACGGGACAAGCTTAACAGCTTCTTGTTAAATAAAATTTAAAGATCCTATCCAACCAGTTAGCATAATAATATTGCTACATGATGCAATACATGACTAAAAAAAAAAACTTGAAGAAATAGTCCATACTTAAAGTGGAGTGGGAATATAGAAGGTAAAAATATGAACACAAAGTCTTCCTCCACTGATATATTATAGAAATATTTTAGACAACTTCTCTACATGTTTCGAATGCAGAAGCATTCATCTTCAGGAGAAAAATTAAAAGAAGAAAGGACCAGTAGATATCACCCTAACTGAGCAACATAAATATAGATTCGGTATAAAATGAGTGGAACAATGAAGAAATCGATACACACATTGCATTGTGAATAAGAAAAGTATATGGATTGAGACTTAAGGCACTGTGAAAACTTTAAGGGTAGAATGAAAGATTTCATCTTTATTATTACCGAATTATTATACCGAACCTATATTTATGTTGCTCAGTTAGGGTGATATCTACTGGTCCTTTCTTCTTTTAATTTTTCTCCTGAAGATGAATGCTTCTGCATTCGAAACATGTAGAGAAGTTGACTAAAATATTTCTATAATATATCAGTGGAGGAAGACTTTGTGTTCTTATTTTTACCTTCTAAAAAGAAAAAGTTATTTAATACAAATCTTACCTGATTCTGGCTCATCCCTTAACAAACTATCTTCAAAAAGTGTGGTGACTGCGTCCATTCTAAATCCATCAACTCCAAAATCTAACCAATATCTTAACACTTCTTTCATTTCTTCCACAACGACGGGATTTCGATAGTTAAGATCTGGTTGGCCAGTAGAAAATTGATGGAAATAATACTGCTGTCTGACTTCGTTCCATTCCCATGCTGAACCGCTAAAGAAACTTATCTAAAAGAAAGAGCTTTGTCGTTTATGACGTCATGTGTTCTTGAATCTAAATTTTGATATCTTACCTCCAATAAATTTTAAATAATCTAGTGTCTGGAAAAAAACACCAAAAATTATTGTTGGTTTTGATTAACTTACCCAATTGTTTGGAGGTCGTCTCTCTCCATCGATATAAGTAGCATTTTGCCAGATATAATAATCGTTATATTGTGGATCACCTTTCAAAGAAGCTTGGAACCATTCATGTTGATCACTGGTGTGGTTTGGAACATAATCAAGAAGCACTTTAATGTTTAACTTGTGAGCTTCGTATAAGAGTTGTTTTAGGTCTTCCAATGTTCCATAAATTGGGTCTAGAAATTATATAGTTAGTTTTGTTGTTGTTGTAAGCTATTTTGTAAATTAAGTAGCAATGGCCTTAGCAAATAGAATAATAATATATTAGTTCACCAATATAAGCCACTATTAAAAACTGAATCTTAAAGGAATTTAGTTTGAGACATAAACAGAGATTATTGCAGTACATGCACTCAAGCATCTTATTTACCGATATCTCGATAATCAGCAACATCGTAACCAGTGTCCACTTGAGGTGATTTAAATATAGGATTAAGCCAAATGGCATCAACATCCATGTCTTTAAGATGGTCCAACTTTTGTATTACTCCTGCAATAGTAAAAGGTAATGGTAATTCAGTTATCGGATTTAAAGAAACGTAAATTTTCTTGTTATCACAGCGGCCGGTGTGTTTCTGTAAAATAATTCAGCTCCTCCAAATAGACTGGATCGCACGCGCTAAAGATAGAGGATTGGTAACGTTGATTTTTTTAACCAGTAAAATTTCGTGAAATTTGAAAATATTTTTTAATACCAACTCAAATCTATGTAAACTTGAAGTCAGAGCTGTGAAAGTTACTTCAGAATAGTAACTAGTTACTTTTTCGATACTTTTGCACAAATGTATCTAGATACTAATAAGGAACAAGTAGAATAAAATGCTTTCCAAGAAATTTCGCGTTCCAACCAGTTTACTGTTTGACGCTTGCGACTCGCCGCTCGTCCCTTCGTAAAAATCTGCTTAACGGCCGCCGATCGTTTCTTGGTCATCATCTGATGGACGGCACGTGTACATAATTGGTATCCTAGAGGAACTTTAAAAGTACCTAACTTAGTTACTTTAAAAGTAACTTAGTTACTTTAAAAGGAACTTAGTTAGTTTAAAAGGAAATTAGTTACTTTTAAAGTATCTAGTTACTTTTTAAGTGTATAGTTACTCCTAAAAAGTAACTAGATACAAGTTACTTTTCAAAAGTAACGAAGTTACAGTTACTTTTGGCATGATTCAAAAAAGAACTAAGTTACTAAGTATCTAGTTACTAAAAAGTATCTAGTTACTTAAGTTACTTACAGCTCTGCTTGAAGTACAATTATTCTGTAAAAGTTATACTAGAAATATCACCATTCGGAAGGCTGATCGCAGAAATAAAGTTTTCGATTCTAAAATATCTGTTGAAAAATAATTAATGTTCTCAAATTTTAGCCCACTCCCAAATGAAAATAAATTACGGACAGTGCGTCGTTTAGGATTGTTATGTTATTTAAATACCATCGCTATTGATACGATTGTTATTAAAATTGCACCATTGCATTTATTTTTTCTTGCAAACAATGAATACACTAGAAAATATTTACATTTACATAACATGTGGTGAGTACAAGCTTCAAAAAAAAAATTGTCCTTTTTTAATTTCCTTCATGACAAATGATCGATCATATCCCCTAAAAACTCTTCTTTTCTTCTCTATCATTATTGTTGCGTGATTTTTTATAAATAAAATATAAATATTACAAAAATACATCATTTCGATTTACCTTGTAAATCCCCATTTCCATCATTATTACTGTCTTTAAAGCTTCTGGGATAAATTTGGTATATCGCAGCGGATTCCCACCAATTTACATCTTGATCAGCTGACAACTTATTATTAGACTTAGAAAAAATGCGTTGTTGGGCCTCGAATGCATTACCAAAAATTATATTTAAAAATAATGCAGCCAATAAACAAAAATTGCGATACATTTTTAAAGAAAAACTCAAATAAACATACAAGATAGAATATTTTTGTTTCGTAAAATATGTTATTTATATATTAAATTTGTTATCAATCAAGTTAAGCAGCTTTGTATATACTTAAGGGGATTAAGAGATTTTTTAAGAATAGAAGAAAAAATACAGTAAGGTACTAAATTAAGTGGTTCTGATTAAAAAAAATTATATAAATAATATTTTTTTAAGAAATATGTTTGGATTATTATCAAATTCCTGGATATCTTAAAGCAAACGGAATGGGGATATATGTTCATAAAAAACAAATATTTGAAAAAGTAACGCCTTTTGTTCAAATAAAAAATTGGAATTTTCAATGTATATTGCGTAATGAGAAAATCTCTTTTTATCCCTTGCAAAAATTTAAGCAACCATCGCCAAATTGTTCTGTTAAATAAAGGACAGCCAAGCACATCAGGAGAATGCATCCATCAAGTAGCAGGAATCAGCAATTTTGCAAAATACAATAGGAATACCACAAGGGAGCATATTAGGGCCAATATTATTTATTATATTTATAAATGATTTAAATTTTGAAACAAAAAATGTAATTCCAATTTACAATCTCACAGAGTATGCTGATGATACTAACATTTTGGTAGGTGGTAAGGATGTTTTAGAAATAGTAGCTAATGCAACAAAAATTTTCCAAGACACTGAGGTTTGGTTTCAGGGAAACAAATTGCTTTTGAATAAGGATAAAACAAGTATTGTCATTTTTAAAACTAAATTAAGTAAAAAAGAACGACCAGATATGGTAGAACTTGGTCAGAATCAAGTAATAACAAAAAATAATACCAAATTCTTAGGCATTCACATTGATGAATTTTTGGATTGGTCACACCATATTGACTATCTAAGTAACAAATTAAATAAGGTATGCTACAGCTTACGTATCATAACAAAATATTTGAACGATATGGCAAAAATAACTCTCTATTTTGCAAATTTTGAAGCCACAGCAAGGTTTGGATTTATTTTTTGGGGAAGTAATTCAAAACTAGAAAAAATTTTGGTTATTCAGAAACGTGTTTTAAGAATATTATATAAAATGTCCTATTTACAGTCATGTAGAGGCATTTTTAGGTCAAAAAAAATGTTAACTATTTATGCATTGTACATTTACAAAGCCGTTTTATTTTTTTATAAAAACAAAGATAGGTTTAATACAATTATTTACCACAACTATAATACAAGAACGAGAGATATAAATTATCCAATACACAGATTAACATTGTCCGAAAAAAATCCATATTACATGTGTATTAAAATGTTTAATAAATTGAATGTTAGAATTAAGGACGCATCAAACGAACGCCTATTTAAGAAGAAACTCAAAAATTTTCTAATTGATTTAGAACCCTATAAGTTAAGCGATTACTTAGACACTTAAGATTTTGTGAATTGTAACTATTGTTGCTTTGTTTCTGTTTTTTTTTTGACGACATTTCTTTTTACTTTGTTTGTTACTTATTTGTATATTACAATGTAATTTTGAAATAAAGATTAAATAAATAAAAAAAAAAAAAAATGTCATATTGACGTCCTTAAATGGTGATAACATTGATAACTCGTCAATAATCGTCAGCGGCCCAAAATGACCAAAAAATAACGACATATACGACGTCTGATAAATAACGTAATTTTATCATGTTATAGGTAGTACCTATATTGCCTAATATTGACGTCTTTTTCTGGTGAAAAAAAAAAGGACGCTGGCGCAAGAAAATGCATTAGGTCAATATAACGACATTTTTCGATGTTTTTAAAGTTATAGGTTATTAATATAAGTGTCCATCTTCGACACATAGATATCGTCCTAGGTTACGTCATCTCGCTTTTAGTTTTTGATTGTATCTGGCCAATCAGTTTACTGAAATTAAAACACAAAACCTTGCTCAAGAAGCAAGCATCATAAAAAGGACAATACAAATAATAACAAACAGCATAAAACAAATAATAGACCCAGATATTTCAACAATTTCCACATTTATCATACAAAACCTCATAAAAGCAGCTCCACCAAGAAAAGCACCTTGTTTTTCTTAATGGAGTATGATATACGTGGAAATTGTTGGAATGGTGGAAGGTAAATTGGGGAAAAAGTGCAATAAAATAATTGATGGTCAAAAAAGGTACAGGTAAATTGGGGAGAGACATCTCATCATGTCACAGGTAAATTGGGGAGAACAATAGGTTCTTAGGCACTATTCTATTTACTGTTTAGAACTTAGATATTTAAATAAAAGTCCATTTTATAGTATAAAAATATTGTATGAATAATTTTTGATGGACGTTCCGATATGTCAGTCGTCGCTTTTCTTTTGATCCTGTTGCTAATTTTGTTTCTGCTAATTATCTCGCTGGTGTAGCTTTCATGGTTGTGTTGTACATTTTCGTTGCGGGTAATACAAGTGTCTCCAATTGTATACAATTTTGCCTGACATTTTTTGTTAGTGTAAATCCAAAAACTTTCATCAGAGGTTTTTAACACACTTTTTTTTGAAAAAATAAAACACAATAGAGAATTAGGGCTTTGCCACGTTCACTAACAATAAATTCGATATTTTTCATTTTTTACTGCGATCTGTTACATATAACTCAAAAGAGTTATCTGGTATTTCCACTAATTACTTATTATTCAGCTCTTTTGAATCCTACCTCTCTTTATACATTCTCCCCAGTTTACCTGTGACAATTTTAATCCTTAGGTTCGCTTGGCCTTAATTTACCTACCCTAAAAAGATTAAATCCCGAATTTACCAACACCGATCTTGGACTATTATTTGTTTTATGCAAGGTGCTTTTCTTGATAATACAAACTCTACTTTTTCTTCACAGTAAATTTCAAATGTGCTTCCGTCAAATGAAGAGTGTGTATTACCAAGACAAGCACCGGGGCAAGATATAATAACATACAAAACTTTAAAAGCCTTATCTCCAAAGTAGCTATAAAAACTCACCAACATACCATCCTAAGTTCCTGAAAACTCATCACTTCCCTATATTATGGAAGTACGCCGAAGTTAAAATAGTAGAGAAAGCAAGCCTGGAAAGGACCCCGCACAAAGCTTATGGGAAATGGCTTTCGGCTAATTTTTCTGAATTTTTAGTAAGTATTTTGTAGATCTTGACGTCCTGATTAAAAGTGTCCCTTGCCTTAATCCAATAATATCATTCACAGTTTGATGCTACAAGATATTAAAATATGAACAAAATCTAGCCGTTTGTTTTTAAAATTCAAAAAATTACTAACATTTTTTTTTCCATAATTTTTTAATATTACTATTTATTTAATTCACCTATAAATTATTCAACATCCTGTACATATTTTATTTTTATATAAGTGGAAGAAAACTTACGGCCTACTTTTCCATCAATAAAAAAAATTAAAAAGTTGATAGTTTTTAAGATACAAGTGAAAACTTCAGACAGTGCAGAAAATATGAAAGTAAGAAGTTGCCAACTTTAAAAAGCCATAACTCAAAAACTAGTCATAGGATTGGATTACGGCCAGGGACACTTTTAATCAGGACGTCAAGATCTACAATATACTAAAAATTCAGGGAATTTAGCCGAAAGCCATCACATGCACGTTATATTTTTGGTTATAGCGGGCCATAGGTTTGTTATGCAGTCCAGGGCCCCTAATCATGAGCGCCCATAGCTAATTTCTGGCGGGGTGGGGGAAGGTAACTAAAAAAGAAAGAAAGAAAGAAAGAACGTGGTACCCGTATGCAATATCAAACACTTTTCATATCCAAAAGTGACTTCTAAAAAAAACAGGATCGCCCCCCCCCCCCCCCCCCCCTATGGACGCTCAAACTCCTAACAACTTTATAATGTTTCTTCCTTAGTTATATTATTCCTAATTATGCTTTAATGATATCATGAAGAAAATAAATTAGTTACTACAAAAACAGTATTAGTTAGTATTTATTAAATCCGGAAAACATAAATTCAAAAAAAAAATTTAAAAAAATTCCTCAAATAAATATGGCATACAAAGAATCCGACAAAAATCAAAAAACAAATTAAGCTTTCCGCCTGTCGCCTGTTAGACTAATAAGCGGCACAATGCATGTCGGAACCTTTGATCCGTTAGTCTGCGGGTATTACTATGTAATAATATTTTTAAAATAATAAGATGATTATTTTGACACTCTTATGATTTAGGATTGTAAAAATAAAAATATTTAATGTTATATTATATTTAATTTGTTTAATAGTAATTTTAAGAACCATAAGAGGGTACCTATCAGTTTTAAATGATTTTTATTAAACAATTGATGATAAAAGATAACTAAATTCCGTTAAAAAAATTAGATATCTTTATGAGAATCTATTTACTATCTATGCACAATTTTCCCACGAATAAAAGATTCGTTACTTCTAATAATTATCCTGTGGGAAAAATTAATAGGGTTGCCAGACCTCCCGATTTAGGGGGGAGATTCCCAATTTTCCAATAAATCTCCCCCATTTCGACTAAAAGTTCAAAACTCCTGCTTTTCCTTTTTCTATAGTAAATAATATTATATATTTATATTTCTACCTCATTTTCACATAATATTATTTTTTTCTACTATTTTTGTAGGTTTTTTTGCATACGAGCTCTTATATCTACTAAAAGTTTTTGGTTGTTGATACTCGGCCCTCTCCCTATGTTTTTAGCTGATCGGGAACCTTTTTTTGGAAATCGGAGTGGCTTTTTTGTCCAATAATATTACCAATTTTTTTATTTTTTCAAGCAATTTTAATACATGGCGAAAGCGACAAAAACAATATTGACAGCTACAATTAACTGACTTTTACATAGCAATAAGAACGCCGTAAGTACGAGTTTTGTAAAGCTCTACTTAAAGTTGAACTCGGTTCTGCTTAACTTTCATATTTCAGATAAGTTGTCAATTTTCCAGGCCTAAATCAAGTTATCAATTAGGCGATCCATCGATGTGTCAAAAATGGCGGCTGGATGGCAAATATGCTTTGTAATTGGTACACGTGACTATAAAAATAATATTGCTGGTGGCATTTAAGGGTGACTCAATGCTTTTAGCCATCCAACCGCCATATTGAATCACGTGGTTTTAATTCCCTAATGACTGATGACATATCATCCAATAAACCTTATAAAAAATTATTTTTGACTTTTAAACTGGTGGTAATAATATTTTAAAGTTATGATTGCGAATAATGAGGTTGAACACTTTCTGGATTTATCAGACGAATCGGATGATGAAGATTTTATGGATGTACTAGGAGAAAACGTTCGAAGACGGCCCTAAAACTACAGACCGGGATTTAATCATATTCAAATTTTCGTAATTAAATTTAGTCTCAATATTTTTCTAACATTCTATTTGTTCTTTATTAGTAATATTATCTGTTTTTTTTTATTTTCCAAAATACCTTTAAACTCCTTAACAAAAGTTAATGCAGACATTCTTCTTTGGAAGTAAAATTTGCTTATAGTTTTGTTAGAATACATGGAAAAAGTAGCTACAAATTGTAATAACCCCAAACTTTGACAACAAATGAAATTTGATGGTTTTTTGACAGCGTAACCATTGCTAGCATGGTAATTTAATTATTGATCCCACCCCACCTGTGCAGACCTGTGGTTAGGAATTGATTATACAACAGAAATACCTTTTTGAACCAAGTTCAATATTAAGTAGAGCTTTACAAAACTCGTACTTAAGCTCTTATTATACAACCGGATCTTAAAGGATGCGCCGTTTATGGTTTGTTTTGAAATTCTTAAACGTAACGATAACCCTTGTATTCCTCCCTACGCCATATTTTTATAAAGCAAAGAGACAAACTTTTAACTTTTTAAGGGTGTTATGTTATATGTATCTTGTACAATATTTAATTTGAGGGTCTAACCATCGAGCCAATGAAGTGCATTGTATGCGAAAAAATAAACTGCTTTTATCTTTAAAGAATATAACCAACTTTATTATAATATTTATCGGTTTAACTACAGTGTAAGTATATTAGTTTTGCCATAGGTATTATTATACAAATATAACTACTATAACTGCTAACATTAGTAACTATATAGGTACATCTATATTGTTTTACTCGACTTGCCATGCCACTTTACAAAGAACAGCTTCCCTCGGCTTTAGTGGTTGGCTCACATTCAATTTGTCACTAAAAATTAAAAATAAAATGTTTTATATTAGATTAGATATTTGTTATTAGGTAGGTTAATATAGACTTAAAGGCATAATAGCATACCCAAGATGCATGCACTCGACAAAGAGATTTTAAATATATGACATTTAAAAATGATAATTAGAAAATTAAAATTATACTAAGTAGGTAAGTAGTACTCCCCTTATCTGGATAACCTATATTGTAAATAGATGCTACCATCAAGAGGGATATAAGTCTGGTAAAATATCGAAACTACAATTAGTGAGAAAAAGTCCAGTTCTAGTAGATGTAGGTACTGTCAAAGACAGGTGACGCTATATAATGTTAAAACCCAGGTCTGGTTAAAATATCTATTAAGATATGGAATGTGATCCTCGAGTTAATATCTGCTCCCATTTTCATTTTGATAAAAGAGCTATCAAGTATAGTGGTAACACAATAACTGGAGATTCTCGTAAACTTTTATTTGCCTCAAAAAAAATTGTAATAGTAACTTTGCTTTTTGTATTAGAAATATATAAAAATAATAAGTTGATAGACATAAAATATAGAAATAATAATGATTTATCTACTTGTCTTACAAGACAGAATTTTAATATATGTGTACCAGGCGCGACTTGTTCATAAGGTTATTTGGTCAATGACCCACCTATAAATTTAGCCACTAATTAATTTATTTTTAAATACAAATAAAAAATATTATTCTCAAAAAATCCAAATATTCCAAAGTGAGTCATGCAAAACCCCCAATACAGATCGAACTGATTGAAGCAAGCACTGCGCTCGAACGCCCTGGGTATTTTAACCTAAGCTCACGATTGACCTTATGGGTTTATAAGGAATTATAATATTACATAAATGAACTAGAAACTAAGAGCGAAACAGACAGATATGCTCTTGGAAGTTAAAAAGAGACGGGAAAACGCCAAATCTTGTCGGCGACTTTGCCACGCATTTAGTCTCACAGTTGAATCTCGCGCGTAGTTTGCCATTATCCCTTATATACTTTGTTTCTTCTTTTATTTATGCGTATTGTCTTATATTAAAGAACAATTACTTTAGCAGTTCAAAAAATATTACAGTTTAAAACAAGCGTTTAGAAATTATGGAAAACATTGGAAGTTTTGTTTAGTCGTGAAGATTTGTATATTAGTGCGCGTGCTATTGCCATTTTACAGCTACTATTAGAAATGAATCTGAGTGAAACGTTTTAGGACAGTGTAAAATTATTAGAAATTGTATGTCCTACTGTTCCAATGATGACAGTGAAAAGTGAGGTGCTTTTCGACACTAAAAAGAATTAAGACTTCTTTAAGAAAGTCAATGGGGGAGTCAGGGTTCACTTCTTTAGCTATGTTAAGCATTTATAAACCTTCCATTAGAAGTATTTATAATTTTAATGACCTAGTAATAGAATAGTTTTCCAAACAAAAGGATAGTAGGATCAATTTGATATACAAACATACAAGTACCATCGCGCCGATAAAAAACTGGGACAGGAAATTTTTCTATTTTCTCCTAGACTATTAAGAATAATTTTACATCAAGCCTGGTACCAGTAAAATGTCATGAAAATTTGCATGTCAATAAAGATTGTTACTTTATGATTGACTCGTCAAACATACAATCATATATTATTTGTAAATATGCCACAATTAACCACCCAGCAAAAGGCAATTATTTATAGTCGGTTGCGAGATAGTGTTGCTATTAGGGATATTACAGATGAACTGGGAGTAAGCAAGAATACCGTGCTATTGGCAAAACAAAAAATAGCAAGACATGGGACTATTATTAGGAATGCAGGTTCTGGTCCCCCTAAAATTTCTACTGATGATCATGATAGAAGACTGGTTAATTATCTAAGGGATCATCCCTTCGAAACTGCAATCAAGGCAAAAGAAGAAACGAATTTTCCAGGTTCTGCAAATACCGCTAGAGACAGGGTTCGAAATTCCGATATACGAAGCCGTTGTGCTGCCAATAAAAAATTTTTAACGGAAATAAATAAACAGGGCAGGTTAAAATTTGCACATGAATATATTAATCAAATAAATTTATGGGAAACAGTTATATTTTCTGACGAGAAAACTTTTCAGTCATGCAATAATGGGAGAATTCGGGTGTATAGGCCTTCCGGCATGCGGTATGATGAGAGATACACCCACAAAACCAACCAAAGTGGGCGTTTCTCCATAAATGTTTGGGGCTGGATTAGCGCTAGAGGACCAGGACTTTGCCAAATCGTCGAAGGAAGACTAACTGCAGCAGTATACGTTAATATACTAAACGAAGTGATGATACCATCGGTAAACGCTGTATACGGTCAAAATTACACATTTCAGCATGATAATGCTCCAATACACACAGCGCGCATTGTACAAAATTTTCTCCAAGAAAATAACATAGCAGTTCTTCCCTGGGCTTCGAAGAGTCCCGATTTGAACCCGATAGAAAACATTTGGGGTGCCATGGTCAAATCTATGTATAAACATGATTTTCAACCTAGAAACAGGGATGAATTACGTCATAGGATAAATCAAGCTTGGGATGAAATAACTGTCGAATTATGTAGAAACTTAGTTTTAAGTATGCCACAAAGGCTCCAAAAAGTAATAAACAGAAATGGTTCTATGACCAAATATTAATTTTGTGTTGTTTTGACAAACTTTGTGTTCGCAATTTTTTTCTTTTTATTAAATGTATTTTATTACCTGTATTAGCTTTATTTATTATTTTGTGGTAATGGTAAATATAATAATTTATAAAATATTTGACTTTAAAAAAATCTAATAAATTTACTTTATCCATATTATATGATGTCTCTCAAATTTAACCACCCCGTATCGAAAAATACAAAACATTCCATTATGTAACCTAGGTTACTTTTTAAATTTTGAATGTTTTTCCTTTTTAGCTCTAGACACCTTTTATAGTCTAGGGGATATGTATTTCTTACATTGTTTTTGTAAATCTCTTGTCCCAGTTTTTTATCGGCACAATAGTACATCTTTATGTAGATTATATATAGTACTATAGTATATATTAGTCTAAGAGACATTTATAAAATAATAATAAAGTAAAAAAGTTTGATGTAATTTTTTTTCACCAAATTAGTTTCTTTCTGACATTAAGACATATTTTGACTTTGGTTTTTGACAGGCCTTAAAGTAAAATAAATAATCTTCAGTGAATATTTCCACCTTAAAACAAGTAGAGTTGACAAAGACTGACACTTACCCCGGTAAATATTCACTATTTACACTTCTTACAGCAACCACACAAATACAATCTACACAAATTGGATATGGAATAACTTGTTCTGAGTCTCCAATATTATAATAAAATCCGTAGTAGGCGTTATCAGTCATTCTCCGAGCAACAAAGATTGTCGTGTAAGAGTAACCGACACCCGTCAAATCTCCATCAGTTCCTTGAAATTCTCGCCTCACTTTCAACATTTGTTTGAGTACGTTGTAATGTGTGTTGACATCAGGTATATTCTGTTGGGCTAGGTTTGTTTCGGTGTATTTTTCGCTAACTGGAAGCCAAGGTTTGGCACCATCGTTAAAACCTAAAAGTACCAAATAATATATCATAGAGGTGGGTGTTCTTAAATTAACATTCTGTATTTTAAGGTCCTTTATAAGGGGAATTAAAATTGATCAATATAGAGCAATATTAGCAGCGATTTCACAACCAATATAGTAGCGACACACAGCAATTTATTATCTGGGTCAATACGAATCAACACTATTCAATTTCATTGTGGTAGGGTTGCCAGCACTATAGACTTTTATCGGCAATTTACCAATTAAGTGCTTACACGAGAAGTTCAGTATTGCTTGTAGTATGGACAAAGACTATATTTTGGCTGTATATTTAATATTATGTATTCTAAAAAAATAGCAAAAGAGAAACAGACGCTTATCTTACCATTATGTAATGAACTAAATTCGCCTCTTCAATATTACTTTATACAGTGTGTCCAAAAAAGTATGCAACATATGTAAAAGTTTTTTATTAACGATTTCTCAGAAAATTTTATTCTTGATAAAAGTTGGTACATGCCTTGAAACTATAAATGCATATTTCACATTTCACCTGCGGCTAATAGTAAGGGAGCAAATGCCATTTTTTCGAAATTGCATTAAGAGTAAAGTACCTTAGTTATTAGAAATACAGCATAATTTTAAATGGTAATGTTATTGCAAATTAAAAACATAGCTCAAATACGAAATTTGAGTTACGTACCTCAATTTTTATTTTATTTTTTCTAATCTCTAATTTCCTCTAAACGGTACGCCTCTGGTCGATTTTTCGTTTACGCAATTTTAATATATTTATCAAATAACTTAAACGTGGGTTTATAATAAAAATGCATTAAGTAGTTGCAAACTTGTAAAAACTTTTCAATGAACCGGGTCGGTTTAGATATAAGCGTGTTGCACGCCTACTTAAACACATTTTAGCCAACTTCTGTTCGAAATAAAATTATAATAAAATTCAACCCTATTCATAGTACTGGAAATAACTACTAATTTATTTGTCATTTTCACCCAGTACGCTAAAGTCCAAAAACCTACTTTAAAAAAATGCATATAAAATTAGAGATTAGAAAAAAAAATAAAAATTGAGACACGTAATTCAAATTTCGTATTTGGGCTATGTTTTTAATTTGCAATAACACTTCCATATAAAATTTTGCTGTATTTCTAATAACTAAGGTACTTTACTCTTAATGTAATTTCGAAAAAATGTCATTTGCTCCCTTACTATTAGCCGCAGGTGAAATATGATATATGCATTTATAGTTTCAAGGCATGCACCAACTTTTATCAAGAATAAAATTTTCTGAGAAATCGGTAATAAAAACTTTTACATATGTTGCATACTTTTTTGGACACACTGTATACTTATATATTTATTATACATTCGAAAAATTTGCTGCGTACGGATGCTTGACTTACTCTACCTGTAAAAATTGTAATTTTGTGATAACTTATTTTTTTGATGTTAGTTACTTGCTATTTTTCTATAGATGAATGTCGTGAACATTATTTACCTGTACCAGCACGGTAATTTCTAAAGAAACCAATGTTAAAATAATATTATATTCATAGAACTTATCTAGCCGGTAAAGTTACCAGGAGCTGGATACAACGAGGCCAAGATAAGTAGAGAAATACGAGCATAATTTGTCGCTAAAGAAATAAGACTACTATTTATAATATAATAAAGCATTTTTATAAACCTATTTAAATTAGTTTTGGACTATATTACTATTTTATACTTTACCTACCGGCGTTAGTGGAGTTGTCCCATTGGAACGGTGTACGTTCAAAATCTCTGCTAGTTATGGCAAATGTAGAGCAATTTTTTATGGCTTGTGGATCGGTCCCTTCTTCGCATGTTACGTTTCCTAAAAACCGTGACTAATAGAATATTTTTTCTAAATTTCATTCGTCCATAGAACATTATTCAAGGGAGGGAGCAAAGTTAAAAGAGGTTTCCATGGTCCTGTACTGAACACTACTTCTTTTTTCCAAAGTGGCTTCTAAGAAACAAAACTAAAGGTCCCGGGCGCACTCCACTTTCTCCTCCTTTCCAATGTTGCTTTTAGAATAAAAAGTTATGTCTCCTTCTCAAGAAAAATTACTCCCAACGTGTTTAACCTCTCCGGTCATGACTACCGTTCTCTCTCTCTCAAACTCTCAAGTGCCCCAATGGTAACCCCTTATGGATACCCTTGTTCGCAAGGGAGTCGGTAGGTAAATACAGTCATTATTTTGATATGACTGCCTAAAGATTTGTGCTATTCATAATTTAAAGAAAACACAAAGTTTTTGAAGAATTTAATATCTACCGTGACTTTGCCTGCGTCAATATGAACCCACACTAAGAGATCATACCTGAATTGAATTAATGTTCTGGTGAAATACCACCATGGCAATGATATTAAAATTACCGATAATTCTGAATTTTCAGGAAAAAAGGAGTTTGTTTCCTTTGTTGTTGAAAAGCTTAAAAAACTGATATAAAAATTGGCGGGCCTTTTCCAAGAACAAAAATATACTTTTGCAGTTTGCAAAACTGATTTACTGGCGGTGATAATTCATAAATAATTATTTTCTAATTTTCTTACCATTTTCTTGTCCTATTTCTTCTCCTTGGTAAATTATTTGGGCACCGCGTAATATGGATACCAGCATATTTAAAGCATCAATATTTTCCACTCCTAATCTGGTTGACACTCGGGTAGTGTCATGATTGCCAAGCTAAAAAAATAAAGAAAGACTCTCTACTAATGATTATAATAATAGATAATGTAGTTTCAATTCGTAATTAATTAACATTTTTGCCGTGTACGCTCGTTAATGTAACTCTATCAGCAAGATAATTTCCAAAGAAACCATTTACCAGAAGATGGATCTAGTGGACTCAAGAGAGTAATTAAGATTAAAAATATAGAGAAAATGCTAGTATTTTTTCGCTAACCTTGTACGCTTACAAACATGATCCCCTATTAAGTAGTTTTTGAAAAACTTACAATATTTAGAATTTTTTTGAGACCCTGCATAATTATATCAATATTAATAAAGAATATGAAGCATGCTTACCAGCCAATTGTTAGTATAAGAAGAAAACGTTAAAATATCCCACCAATTTGTTATGCTCTCAAATAAATCTTTTGACGTGAAATTCTTTTGTAGATTACTAAAAAAACTTATAAAATTAAAAGTGAAATGGGCTCCCAGTCGGGTTCCATCCAGATTTCCGTAGAAGAGAGGTATTGTATAGGGATCAGCACTTCCTTCTGTTATCATAATCCTACAAAATAAATTTTGTTTAATATTTAAATATTATAAAGAGTACTTCCGTATAGTGTCCGTAATACTACATTAAAGTCCACCATGGGTACCCTAGAGCACAAGCAATATCGATCGTTTTGTCTTTATTAGGACTCTGCGCAAAGCCATAACGCAAGGAACTGTAGCAAGAGCAAAATCGAGTTTTCCAAAAAAATTTAGGAATAAATAAGCAGGGAAAACGTGGCATCGCCATCTAGCAGGAACTCCAATTTAGGGGACAGGCCCATTGGTTAAAAGAATATAAATCTTATTTTTTACAATAAAATATATTAATTTCCTAATTGTAGTGCCGCTTATAATATATTTTAATAAAAATGCACAATTTCTTTAGTCGTAGTTTATATTATAGAAAATTGCACATTTTTTTTAAAGCACAGGGGGGCAACAGCTCCCGCCTTCCAATGGCGCCACTGGTTTAAAATAATGATGTTCCCGACAGACTAACATTTTTTTTTTTACGGTTCGCCGACTACGTAGGCCATCTTGAACCGGTCATCGACCACAAATGTGATCTACCGACTGGGGAGTGTGAAACGGCACCTTCATTCTACGAGATATCCGATCTCATCCGGCCTGTCCGGCGTGAATAGGATGACTAGGTGTCGATTCATTATACACTCTTCCCTGAGGCAAGAGCACGCCGTGTTCCCAAGCGGTCACCCGCCCAAGTACTAACCGCGCTCGACACCGCTTAACTTCGGTGATCTGCGGGAACCGGTGCTTTATATGTCGACAGGCCCTTGCCTGACAGACTAACATCAATTATAACATCATATTTACCTATCGTATATTGCATTCTTTGCATTAAATTCATCCAGAACCGCCCTCCACTGGTAGATCATGTCAAAATTTTCTGGTTGATCTATGGTATAGTTGTGTAATAAATAGTCGTGATCATTAGGACCAAGCCCAGGAGTGCCTATAATTTTATAATATGTTAAGATAAAACTAAATAACTCAATTTAAAAATACGATAAACAATATTAAGAAAAGAATTATGTATCTTTAAATTATATTAAATACAAAATTTAAAATTATTTCTGTTAGATATGTAATATAATTTATTTACTTCCAACTGGCAGAAAATAAAATTAACTACACGTGGACGCTCGACCTGAATCAGAGTACTATTTTGAAATATCTTGTCTTAAATTCGTGCAGTCGAATAGTATTATAAACTTCTAAATATGACCCTGTGTAGGTCGAGTTTCCATTTGTATTTGTTTTCATTTCCTACCAGTAGGAAATAATAATTACCTAATAATAATATTTTAATATAAATTTATTTAAAATAGTTATAATATAATAATAAATGTATTACTTGATCTTCCTTAGTATTAGTATAGTTTTACCCAAAGTAAGTTTACATTTCCTAATAGATATTAAATTGGCAACTTTCATATAATAGGTATAATAAATAATTAAACAAATATTTCTGGATTCCGTTATTCAGTAATATTTGTCAAAAGTAGACAAGTATAACTGATCTAGCTTAGCCGCTTCTTGTTAAATAAAATTTAAAAATCTTATCCAACCAGGCAGCATAATAATATCGCTAAATGATACATAACTAAAAAGAAAAAGTTATTTAAAACAAATCTTACCCGATTCTGACTCATCTCTTAACAAACTATCTTCAAACAGTGTAGTGACTGCGTCCATTCTAAATCCATCAACTCCAAAATCTAACCAATATCTTAACACTTCTTTCATTTCTTCCACAACGACGGGATTTCGATAGTTAAGATCTGGTTGGCCAGTAGAAAATTGATGGAAATAATACTGCTGTCTGGCTTCATTCCATTCCCATGCTGAACCGCCAAAGAAACTTATCTAAAAGACAGAGCTTTCTCGTTTATTTAGTCATGTGTTCTTGAATCTAAATTTTAATATCTTACCAACAATAAATTTTAAATAATCTATTGTCACACAAAACACTAAAATTATGACTTTATACTGTTGGTTTTGATTAACTTACCCAATTGTTTGGAGGTCGTCTTTCTCCATCGATATAAGTAGCATTTTGCCAGATATAATAATCGTTATATTGTGGATCACCTTTCAAAGAGGCTTGGAACCATTCATGTTGATCACTGGTGTGGTTCGGAACATAATCAAGAAGTACTTTAATGTTTAACTTGTGAGCTTCGTCTAACAGTTGTTTTAGGTCTTCCAATGTTCCATAAATTGGGTCTAGAAATTATATAGTTAGTTTTGTTGTTCTAAGCTATTTTGTAAATTAAATAGCAGTAGCCCTTAGCAAATAAAATAATAATATATTAGTTCACCAATATAAGCCACTATTAAAAACTGAATCTCAAGTATCTTATTTACCGATATCTCGATAATCAGCAACATCGTAACCAGTATCCACTTGAGGTGATTTAAATATAGGATTAAGCCAAATGGCATCAACATCCAGATCTTTAAGATGGTCTAGTTTTTGTATTATTCCTGCAATAGTAAAATATAATGGTAAGTCAGTTATCAGATTTAAGGAAACATAAATTTTCTTGTTATCACAGCGGCCAGAGCGTTTCTGTAAAATAAATTCAGCTCCTCCAAATAGACTGAATCGCACGCGATAAAGATGGAGCTATGCATAACGTTGATTTTTTTTAAACAGTAAAATTTCGTGGAATTTGAAAATAGTTCATAATTCCAACTCAAATCTATGTAAACTTGAGATACAATTATTCTGTGTCTATTCTGTAAAAGCTAGAAATATCACCATTCGGAAAGCTTATCGCATAAACAAAGATTTTGATTTTAAAATATCTATTTAAATTAATGTTCTTAAATTTTAACCTACTCTCAAAAATGAAATAGAATTATTGAAAGTTGCCTCGTTTAGGATTGTTATGTTATTTAAATATCATCACTATTTATAAGATTGTTATTAAAACTGCACCATTGCATTTCCTTTTTCTTGCAAACAATGAACACACAAATATTTACATTTATGTAACATGTGGTGAGTACAAGCTCCCCCTCTCAAAAAAAGAGTAGTCATTATACCTTTTTTCTTATCCTGCCTTCATGGCAAATGACCGATTATATCCCCTAAAAAAACTCTTCTTTTCTTCTCTATCATTATTGTTGCGTGATTTTTTATAGATAAAATATAAATATTACAAAATAAATATGTCATTTCGATTTACCTTGTAAATCCCCATTTCCATCATTATTACTGTCTTTAAAGCTTCTGGGATAAATTTGGTATATCACAGCGTATTGCCACCAATTTTCATCTAGATGAGCTGACAACTTCTTATTAGACCTGCTAAAAATACGTTGTTGGGCCTCTAATGCATTACCAAAAACAATATTTAAAAATAATGTAGCCAATAAACAAATATTGCGATACATTTTTAAAGAAAAGCTCAATTAAACGTTTAAAGTAGAATGTTTTTATTTCGTAAAATATGTTATTTATATATTAAATTTGTTATCAATCAAGTTATACAGATATGTATATAAGGGGATTAATAGTTTTTTTTTTCAAGAATAGAAGAAAAAATACAGTTAGTACTAAATTAAAGGGTTCTAGGTAAAAAAAAATAAATAAATAGTATTTTTTTTAAGAAATGTTTGGATTATTATCAAATTCCTGAACATCTTAAGGCAAACGGGATGGGGATATATGTTTATGAAAGAAAAATATTTGAAAAAGTAATGCCTTCCATTTTAAACAAAATATTTGTTTCGAAAATTGGAATTTTTTATGTATATTGCTTACTGAGAAAATCTATTTTTATCCCTTACCAGAATTTAAGCAACCATAGCTAAATTATTCTGCTTAATAGAGGACAGAACTCTCTATCACGGAGGAGGGTAACAAGACAAAGAAAGAAACTAGGATCGCCCCCCCCCCCTTTGAGCGCCCAAACTCCTAACAACTTCATAAGGTTTATTCCTTAGTTATATTATTATTAATTATGCTTCAATGATATCATAAAGAAAATAAATTAGTTACTACAAGAACAGTAATAGTTATAGTATTTATTAAATCCGGAAAACATTAAATCAAAAAAAAAATTAAAAAAACGTCTCAAATAAATACATATAAAGAATCCGGAAAAAATCAAAGAACAAATGAGATTTCCGCCTGTTACACTAGTAAGCAGCACAATGCTTGTCGGGTCCTTTGATCCATTCGCCTTCCTTTATGCGGGTATTTTTACATAATAACATTTTTAAATTAATAAGATGATTTTGGATAAATTTCTCTTAAAGTTGAATTTTTATTCTTAAATAAACTATTATTTAGAATCAATGATCCAGAATCCATCATCCGTCATTCATCATCCACCATCCACCATCCATCATCCATGGATAAATAAATAAATCTGTCGATCTGTTTAGATTTTATAAAATATTTTTTTACAATAAAAAAGTTTGGCAGCACCTTAGTTTTGCAATTAAAATATTTTATTTTAAACTATATTTTAATAAGTATACCGTGATTCAGACCGGGTAAGGGGCCATTCTGGAAGCATGGCCCTAGGCCTGAGCCTACCGATCAAAGGCCCTGCCTACAGGAAATCATCAACAGATTAAATATCTTGTCCAACGCCCAATAAGGATTCCGGACTTTCCACTCTACCATTCACCAAGCAACTACATTGTTCACATACAGAGTGGCCCATTTGTCTGACAAAGTAATATACCTACCGGATTTACTATTAAAGATATCAAAAAAAAGTTTTTATAAAAGTTGTGAGGTATAAAAAAATATATATTCTAAAATTACTTTTAAACATACAGGATGGTTCAGAAAAGTGGGACAATAAAAAGATCCCTTTTTTGTAAATGAAACATCCTATATATTTTAGCATTTTTTGTTTCCTTAAAAAATTAGTTTTTTAATTTTTTGTAACGTTGCCAAACAAAAGGCAAAATTCTTAAAATTTTGGAAAAACATGATAAAATATTACCTGTATTTCTCAATAAGAGTATCGAAAATCGAAAATTTCCTGTAAGCTCTTAAGTTTAGGGAACCGTCTAAAACCTAAAATTTTGTACAGGGTGTTTTCTGTTGACCTCCAAATATACAAAATATTAAAATACAATAACTCTGTTTTTTCAAATGAAACAGACAATTTTATTAGACTCGTCTGATAGATATTGTAAGTATCTTTTATTATTGTTTGTCATATCTACACCTAAATGTACTAGTTTTGCCAATATTTTCATTTTTATTTAAATATTCGTAAACATAAAAACTATAGTTTTTATTTTTGTAGTTAGCCATGACTAGCAAAGTCAAAACAAATGTAATTGAATATGTCAAATTAAAATACGTACCGTAAAACGGGGTTACTTTGCACTCAGTACGGTAACTTTGCACCAACGCTTTAAAATATTATTTTTGGTAGCACAGTGCTCTATCTTAATTTGAGGCCCCTACTTATGTCATGTGCAGAGAAAGAACACTGCAATATATCATCTCAAGAGATTAGACATTCCCGCATTCTGTCATTTGTCAATCATTTCCCGCCATAATATATAACCTCTAAATTGTCACATTTTAAAGCTGTGCAAAATCTTCTTGCCGAGAAAGCCTATGCTGATAAATATTGGTAAGTACCCGTTCAATCGCATGTACAATTATTAGTTTAGAGATGCAGGAAATAAAATAGGGCAATAAAATACATATTTAGGTTTTTCTATTTTTTTTGTTTACATTGGCAATTTCCATATCTAATTGGGAATACTTTGCACCGTACAACTGGTGCAAAGAATCCCCACTTTCTTACGAAATTGGGGATACTTTGCACAATATCTGAAATGGTGCAAAGTATGACTCGTTGCGGTTACTTTGCTTTAATTGTAGATAAAACGGTAAAACTAGTTTAAAACGAAGGGGAGCAAAGTATACCCTTTCCGTGGTATACTTTGCACCAGGATGTAAGTCGATTTTTTGTCCTAATCTTGCAATGAATCAACTTAAAAATGTAATGAGACTTAGTTAATGAGCTTAATGATATCCACCGAAAATCATAAAATAGTTATAATATTAGTATTAAGATATTTTTATCTTTCAATAACAAAAAATTGTGCAAAAAGCGGTGCAAAGTAACCCCGATTTACGGTATACTAGTAATATTTTTTCCTACGACCACCTATGAAAATAAGAAAAAAAACACGGTTAACTTGGCTCGAATGAGCCGAATATCACACGCGTGTTGAAAGAAAATATTTCAACTCTAGAGTGGAAATACAAGGCACACTATTTAATTTAAACATTATGGTGCCAATTTGACAGACCACACCTATTTATTAAAAAGAATAAATTTTAGAAAGCAGTTTATTGTCTAACTTATTTATCATGTATTTGTAGATTGATTTCGAATTAAAGTGTGAAAATACGCCATCTGGAATTATAAAAAAGTTAAGAATATACTAGAAAATCTATTACCAGTCAAAACAAGCCCCGCTGAAGAAAATGTCATATATAAAACATAAAATTTGTATGTGTTGCCATAGCGTAGAGACTAGAGCTATGGCCTACAGATCGAAAGGTCACAGGTTCAAATCCCATCAGGAGTATTTGACTTTTTTTTATAAAAACATTAAACAATTTATAGAATTAGATATTTTGAATTGAAATCTTCCTTGTTGGATGAATTTTTTTAATTTATATTTAATGCATCTTTCCTTGATTAAATTCTAAAATTCATCCAACAAGGAAGATTTCAATTCAAAATACCTAATTCTATAAATTATTTAATGTTTTTATAAAAACAAGTCAAATACTCCTGATGGGATTTCAACCTGTGACCTTTCGATCTTTATGCCATAGCTCTAGTCTCTACGCTATGGCAACACATAAAAATTGTATGTTTAATATATGACATTTTCTTCAGCGGGGCTTGTTTTGACTGGTAATAGATTTTCTAGTATATTCTTAACTTTTTAATAATTTCAGATGGCGTATTTTCACACTCTAATTCGAAATCCCTCGAATAATACATGGTAAATAAGTTAAACACCAAACTACTTTCTAAAATTTGTTCTTTTTAATAAATAGGGGTGGTCTGTCAAATTGGCATCATATGTTTAAATTAATAGTGTTGAAATATTTTTTTTACAAATCAAAGGTTTTTTAATAATTCTTTGTGGTCGCAAGAAAAATAGTGTACATTACTCGTGTGAACGTGATTATTCTAAAACTCCGAGAATTTCCGCACTCGGCTGACGCCTCGTGCTAAATATCTCCTCGTTGTTATGTAATGTAATATTTCGACGAGGTCTTCTTATAATCTAAGCGCTGGCAGTTAATTTTAACATTTATGTAAAAAAATATTTTTTTAAGTACCGAAATGCTATATGATTTACATTCTTGGTGTAAGTGACTAAAATACATTGCTGGCAACAAAACTTTATTATGGAGAATATACAGACAGACGACAACTCAATAAACCAGCTTTGGGAAAATTAATGGACAGGTTTGACAGAACAGAAAGCGTGACTATGGCCATAAAAGGAATAGAAAAAATACTGTTTGAACGGAAGAAATTCAGCTAAATGATTTATTGACTATCACTGAACCGAGAACAAACGACGCGAAACCTTGTCTTTCGTGAGTTCAGTCTAATGGTGTTGTTTTACACAATTTAAATGTTTGTGAACTTATGTTCAATATCAAATTGCGTAATAAAAAAAATAACTTTAAATTAATAAAATAAATACGTAACTATAGTTATTAATTTATTTGACATTACATTCAACTACATTTGTTTTGATTGTACTGGTCATGGCTAACTACAAAAATAAAAACTTTAGTTTTTTTCACAAAAATTTAAATAAAAATTGAAATATTGGCAAAACTAGTAAACTTAGGTATAGGTATGACTTAACAATACTAAAAGATACTTACAATATCTATCAGACGAATCTAATAAATATGCTTCATTTGAAAAAACAGAGTTATTATATTTAAATATTTTGTATATTTGGAGGTCAACAGAAAACATCCTGTACAAAATTTTAGGTACCTACTTAAAGATTTTAGACAGTTTTTCTATCCCTAAACTTAAGAGTTTACAAGAAGTTTTTGGTTTTCGATACTCTTATTGAGAAATACAGGTAATTTTTTACTATCGTGTTTTTTCCAAAATTTTAAGAATTTTGCATTTTGTTTTTCAACTTTGCAAAAAATTAAAAAACTAAATATGGCGTCATAAAATATGAATAATTTTGTAAGGAAACAAAAAATGTTAAAATATATAGGGTGTTCCATTTAAAAAAATGTGTATCTTTTTATTCTCCTGCTTTTCTGGACCATCCTGTATATTTAAAAATAATTTTGATTTTGATAAATTTGAGAAGATATATATTTTTTTATACCCCACAACTTTCAGAAAAACTTATTTTTTGATATCTTTAATAGTAGAGACGGTATATATTACTTTGTCAGACAAATAATGGGCCACCCTGTATATAATCAAAGGTTTTAACAGGAAAAACAAACAGGGGCCATATATTCCTGGAACTTTGGCCAATATTCTACTTGGGATAGTCAAAAATACATCAGTTAAAATAATGTTTTTGCTGGAGATTTTTTCTGTGCGTGGTCTATTATACATAAGTATAGATTATTCATAAGAAAAATATTACAGCCTCATAGATTGACGATAGCAAATTTTTAATAATCTCAGACAATTAATTTTGTATGCCCTGAGGACCTGTCAGTAAAAAAATAACCAATGTAAGGAGCAATAATAAACCCCCATCCATAAAAATTTAAATCCGTCCTTATGCCTTTATGTTAGCCCTTATTCTAACCAGTAGATATCTATTTCATTTTGACACTCTTATGATTTAGGATTGTGAAAATAAAAATATTTAATTTTAAGTTTACTAATAAGTAGGAATTTTAAGAACCATAAGAGGACACCTATCAGTCTTATACGATTTCTATTAAACGATTGATGATGAAAGATAACTAAATTCCATTAAAAATCAAGACATGTTTGTGAGAATCTATTTACTCTTTATGCACAATTTTTCCATGAATGAAGTGTTCGTTACTTCCAATAATTATCCTGTGGGAAAAATTAATAGGGTTATTCTTAGGATTGCCAGACCTCCAGATTTAGGCGGGATAGACTCCTAATTTTTGTATGTTTTTTTTTGCATACGAGCCCCCTTAACTACTAAAAGTTTTTGGTTGTTAGTACTCGGCCCTCTCCCTAGGTTTTTAGCTTATCAGGAACTTTTTTTGGAAGGCGGAATGGCTTTTTTGCCCAAAAATATTATCAATTTTTTCAAACAATTTTACGATATGGCGAAAACGACAAACAATCATGACAGCTACGATTAACGGACTTTTATGAAATAAGTCGCTATACATTGTATTGTTTACTCATCACTTTTTCCCTTTTTAAATCACCTATCTAAAATATGTTTGGCTTAAATGTCACCCCCTCTCCTGTTCTATTAGAATCAATATGCTGGGGGGGGGGGGGGGGTCAATGGGCGTAAGTAGGACATTTATTTTGTGGAGAGAGGGACAGTCGGGACTACCTATATTTCATGATATTGTACCTAGTGAAGAAGGCAAAAAGCGCCGCAGTCGGAAAATTTTCAGGGCCACGCCCAAAGTTCGTTTAAAATTCACCTGTAACTACTATCAAATTTCGAAAATTAAATTAATAGTATTAATTTAATACCTCTCTCCCTCTGCATGGTTGGAATAAATTTGTTTTTGTAAATGTTTTTTTTAATTTTTTTTTTAAATTCCTAGCTGGCTCTTTATTTAAAAAAAAACATTTTTTATATTTGTGAAAAATATGAATATTGGTGTCAATCCAAAATTTTAACATAAGACCGTAGGTATGTATAACTCTATCAGCAGTTTTTTCTGGCTCGGTTTTCATGATTAAAAATAAAATAAATATCGCTCACCACGCCAATATTGATGATTTTTTCAGAAATCATGTATTTTAGGACAGTAGATCTAGCAGCAGCAGTTTTTGGTGCAAATGCTTAGGTTTTGAAATACTCCTTCTTAAATGCCGCGCGTTTTGTATGTTCATAATAAAGCATTCTCGTTTCTTCCGAACTATTTTTTTTATTATAAATTATCATACTTCTTCCATAAAAAATGTTTGAATTACAATTTTTCTCTTTATTTATTTATTTATTTATTAATTTATTTATTTATTTATTTACAATAAGAGTACACTACAGAATCATAGATTCTAAATGGTATCTAAAATAACAACATATATAACTATACCCCATAAAACAGATCACTGTCTCTTCAATGCCACAAGACCAATTCTAAAAATATCACAGTTTGGAAAATGTCTATTGTAGTTACTTAACATCCTGTTGATGAAAGCACTTCGACCATAATTTGTTCTGTGTGTCTGTTCAAAAAATAACTGGAGCTGCCTGGTTCTCCGGACTGGGACACGGAATTAAATTGATTGAAGTAACCACTCGCAGTTTATCTGGCTATTGAGTACTTTGTATAAAAAGACCAAAAGTGCTTTATTTCTCCGATGTTTAAATGATTCTAGGCCACATAGGAGGAGTCTAGTTTCATAAGGAACGCAAAAATTTAATTTTTTTTTTTTAATTTAAAAATAAAGACCTAATTGTTTTTTGTTTTTGTTATAAAAATATTTTATTGCATTGGGTTATATATTTGTTGATTTAAAATAGTTGTAAAAACGGGAAAACGGAACAGACAAGTATATACCTAATAGAAAAATACTATAAACTATTATTCTTTTCACTCGTTTTCCTTTAAAATTGTATCAAAAATCAATAACTAAAACGATATGCGTCTGAAACCTTAATCTCTATATATAACAAGTCTTTTAGAAGGAAACGTTTAAAAACTAAACGTAAGACCTTTGTGAAAATAAAATTAGGTTGAAATTAGACCTATGGCTCGGGGGGAGGGGGCGCCGGGCTGCAGCCCCCCCCCCCTAAATACGCCACTGCGCTTTACTCTATATGAAAGTGATGAATGAAAAGTAATTTTGGACTTCGGAACCCCAGATAAAAAACAAATTTATTATTTTATTCGCTTATTAATACCAACTACTAACTCGTATAGGTAATATATATTTTATATTCGTTTTTTTTTTATGATAAAACACCTGCACTGTAGGGAAAATCCTTTAAGGCGCTCTGGGATCAGTGCGAGTGCAGTTTATCTAATAGTATATATTATTATTCATGTAGGTAAGTATAACAGAGTTCTGTTGTAAGTTACATAACCCATGCATAGTATATCATTATGGATTTACTAGAGCGTTTTGGTGTAACAACAGCTTCCTTCGCCTTCAGTGGTTGGCTAATTAATATTACTCACTCCTCACTACAAATCAAAATTGACAGAAGTATAGATATATCGATGCATGTCAAAAGGTGGGATATAAGTTTACGGCGTGTGCAGATTTTTCAGGTATTTTTGATTACTTATTTACTTCAGAAATGTAATACAAATATTCTGTTTGCCGGTGATCTGCATAATTATGTAACGCGTTCCCATAATCATATTTACCAGTTAGCTACAAGAACAAATATAGGTCTAAATAACCCAATTGTAAAGGCATCCAAGGTTTATAATGGTTTGCCAAATGAAATTAAAGCAGTGAAATATGCTAGTCAATTTGTTAGGAAACTTAAAATTCACTATATAATGTAAGTTAGATTTAAGCCCAACACTGTTAGTTTTAAGTAAGTTATTCTCGAGGCCAGAGCTTCTAGCACTGATTGGAGAATTTTGTTTATAAACAAAAAAAAAGTTCAAGATTACATTGTATGTGTATATTTTTTTGTAATAAAATACTGTGGCAAATAAAATACATAATTAAAAAAAAAAAACTTATTCTTTAAAAAAAGTTTTGCTAGGTATCTTGTAAATTGGGAATTCGATCAAAATTTGTATATCTCATAAAAAGTTTTAATTTCTTTGAAACACAGAATAATGTAATTACAGGGACTTCTATACCAAAAACACACATAATACTGCGGGCTATAGGTTGGAGGGGGCACATGCTCCCTCTATGGATCTATGGACGCCCGTGGATATATACTATAATACTCCAGAGAGCAAAAATACTTCACGTAAAAAGGACGGCCAAATTCCGACCCGGTGGACGACCTATGTGCCTAAACGCCCTAAACCATCTTATCTCGGAAAACTACGTACAATGGACATAAAATGGACGTAAATTATGCACGTTCTATACTTATACAAAATGGACGAAATGTGGATACGTACAGTAGACATAAAACGGTCATAAATTCTGTATTTACTATTATAGGTAGGTACCTGTACGTTGTATTATAGATGGTTATTAAAAAATTAATTAAATTTTTAAAAACTTATTTTATTTTATACTTCGATGTAAATGTTACTATCGTTTTCTTGTTAATATGGTTAGTTAAACATCAAAGAGTTATTATGACTGTATATAGTGTGCGCATTAGCCATTTTCTTTTTTAATCAAAATATTTATTTGTTACTTTTTCGTTTTATCCAAAAATCGGCCAAATACCAATGTTTGGAGCATAATATATTATCTACAATTTAAAGTTAAAAAAAAGATTTTATAAAGTATAATAAAAACAAGAAAAAAATTTTGCTTTTAATATCGGAATAGGAAAACGAATCGGCTCACAAAAAATGTATGTCTAGAAAGTTATTTTGTATTTTACGTACAAAATACATTCCATTTAAAAAGTACAAAAGATATATATCCAACATAATGTCCTATAAGAAAATTAAATAAAATGTATGTTCACAGAAACGTACATGATAAGTCCAAAATACGTTTCTGGGTCTGGGCGTAAAAACGTGAAATGGACATAAAATTTACGTCCTTAAACAAGGTATGCTCTTTGGGACTTCGAGGAACCTATCACTATTATGTTATTTGCAATATTTTTACAACTACTTGATTAAGTTACAAATTACAAATTAAATATCTTCGTAGGGTGTAGGTTGTGAGAAAAAACAATTGACAGTTTAAGTTTGAATTTTATCAAAAATTGATTTGACGTTTCAAGGTTCCTTTGTATAACGCGGCCAAGTACCGCGGCCTGGTTGGCCGCGGCGTTACTATGGCATATAAATACACTAGTAATCTTGCTAGCGCCATCACTGGGATTTAAAACGCAAAACACAACAAAGGTGACTGCAGCGACCTCTACATAATCATTATTTATACATTGTCGTTTCTGTAATTAGTTGATGAACGGGTTGAAGAATTTCGAGCATTTGTGTATGCAGGAATTTCAATATTATTCTTATCATTTTATAACTAAATACTTTTAAAAACTAATTTTTTTAAAATTCCAAATACGTCTACTTTGAATTTTTTTGAATCTTAGTTTTCCACTTATTTCACAGAGGGCAGGCGTGAAGTCATTCCTTAACAGAGACCTATGATTGTTGGTTTAAATCTATGCTGAAATTGTAAATTTATATTACAAATATTTTTTAAATAATTACCATTTATATGACTTGGCTTGTTTTTACTTAAAAAACATGTATTTTATTTTAAGATTAATAATCTAGAAGAAAATAGACGTGTTCGGAAAAGGCTAAAAAATTATATTCATTTTGTCAACATTACAAAGCGTCTGCCATGATGTTTTCAAGCGTCGTTTTGATGGAGCAGATCTAGAAGTTTTTCGTATAATGAAGATTGTTTGGCCAGAAATTAACAGTGAATTGGTAATAGTGAAATTAAGTGTTTTTTTAGCTTTATTATTTTTACTCATTTTGTTAGTTATAAGTCATTGTACAAGGTAAAAATCGATATAGAAAATGCCGTTCAGAGGAAACTAATATGGCTCGCCATAGTTTTAAGAACTTGATTTTTTACGTTACAACCAGTTGTTTCACCAAATCTTGGTGTTTTATTTTTAATTTTGAAGTCTACCTAGCATACCATAATATTTTTGCTTACTTTTTCTGACACCTATTTTTCTCAAGGGAGTGTCAAATTGACATTTAAAAAAACAACAAAAAATGTCTTTGTGTTGTCAATATGCAATTTGACATTGACCTTGGAGTATATTTTCGATGATCATTTTTTTCAATTACTGCCTACTTTGTCATTAATATGTTTGTTAAAAAATATTAATTAAGAAAATATGTTAAATTCCCTTGCTTTACAACCATTCCTTAATAATTCTTTTTATTTAGCAATAGGAATCAGAATGGTTGTGGATGTACATACAAGGCCTTGCCAAAACTTCAAAATGCAACCTGCCTGTATGACACCAAAAGAACTTTCTGAGAATGATGACTTGGCCACATCGTTAGTTCTTGATCCCCATTTAGGGTTTACATCACATAAAATGAACATACGGTATCGACCCCTCAGAGCTAATTCAGCAGAATTAAAAAGGATTGTGGATGATTTTATTAAATATCAAGACTATGAAAAGGCTTACAGTCAAATATCTAAAGGAGAATGGATGCCTCGCTTGCGGTCAAAGAATCAGCAAAGGAAGTTGCAGGAACACGTAAGATTTATATAATCAGTAGTAATTAGCATTTACTTAAATAATAAGTCAAAATTATACCATACAAATACATACCAACCTAGGTACTTACAGTTGTGCTTATAAAACTTCTGGAAATCCTTAATTCAGTCTAAACATCTTATTTATAAAAGTTGGAAAATGTGTTTGACCAAAACCATATTTTTTGTTCTTGAATTCTAGCAGGAGTGACTTATGGTTGCTAAAGTACCCATTTTTTAACTTTTGCTTGCCATACTCGCCCTGTTAATACTATAGGTTGTGTAAATTTTCTATTGTGATGTGATTGATTATTTTGAAATTTTTAAATATTTCTATATTTTATAATATCCATCGTACATCTTTAATAGTTTTGAGCTATTTGCAGTTGTAGGCATAAAAATAGTGTAGACTAGACCATTAGAATTGGTTGAAAATAAAGTGTCATTGTTATCAGAGCCAGCTAACATATCGGGCGGCATCCAACCCCTGCAAATTGCTTTCTCACCTCTAACCTCTAAAAGAGATGGAATCTGTACAATAAAAAAACCAGTTTCATAGTTTAAAATATATTTTTTGTGATTTAGGATATCAGAAAGAAGTATTCTGTAACTGACATTCCTTATCTTTAACCCATTTCCTAAATATTATTGTAATCGGATATTATATTACCGCCATTACCCTACCTCTGTACTATAGCGGAAGTTAACATTGTTAAATATTGGCATATCATCATTTTCTTTTTTCTAATTTTTGTGCCTTTAATATTTACACAAGCAGGAGTGTATTTATTTTGTTTTTTATACTAACATTCGTGGATAAAGTTAGTATGTGTAAAATTGCTGATATATTTGTAAAATGGACAGAGATTTTCCTGTTCTCCTAAATATGTGCTGAAATATGTTATTATTTACTCAGGTATGTATCAGAAGTACAGTAATTATTGAAACATTTTACGATTATTTGTTGTTTTCTAAATTTAACCCGTAAGTACTACTATCGGGTCCGTGGGACCCATGAGGTATTAGATTCATCTAAATTCGATAGAAATAAAAGAATGGGGGTTGCGGCCGTCTAGCTATGTTTTCTTCTGCCAGTGCCTTGCTATGCGCAGTAGTGTTTATGTGTGTCCGATTTAGCCAGTCATTCATTACAGTGACGTTGGGTCCGTCGGACCCAATAGTAGTAGGAGTGTAACTTATTTCATTAATGAATTTTATATATAATATTAATTGAATGCTGCTAATATTTTAAATCTGACATTTCAAGAACCTCCTATGCCTGCTCAAACGCTTCAGAGATCAAAAAGACCAAGATGTGGCATATGTCCCCCAAACAAGGATCGGAAAACTAGTAATCGGTGTTCAACATGTAAAATACCTGTTTATCTCCAGTGCTCCAGTGTAATATGTAAAAACTGTTATTTAATTTGTTTTTTTACTTTTTATAAATAATATATGTTTATTCCAACTTGTTTTTAGAAATAAAATGTTTATTTTCAATTAGTGGAAATTTTGATGAAAAAAATTAAAACAGGTCCGTGGGACCCGATAGTAGCAATTATGGAACAAAAATTGACTAGTAGTACTTACGGGTTAAACGCGTTAACAATTAGCCACCATATCAATTAAATGATGAAGACCACAAAATATTAATTTTTACAACTACTAATTTTTGTATAGGTATACACTGCCCTCCCAAGAATGTATTATGTTTACAAAGTTATAAGATGAGATATTAGCATTTAACGTTTTTTACTTAGCCCTCCTTTATTTTAAAACATTTAATTTTTTTTTTTTGGTAAGTGGTAACTCTAGCAATATGACTATACAATTCTATGGCGCACTTTTAAAAATTTAAAACTTCAGAATTTTCCAAAGAAAAATTATTTTTTTGAAAAAATTTCTAAAGGAAAATTAGCACTATGCCAAAGAAGAAAGCGGTATGTGCTATAACAGGGTGTCTAGGACGGGAAAATCAAGTTTAAGCCGGGAATTTTGAATGAGCAGATAATTTCAAACTTAACAATTTGAAGTAGGTACCTATTTATTCCTATAAGCTGCCTTCGAAAAAAGACAAGAATGGTTTATATTGCAACCTTAAAAAAGTACAAGAGATTGATCTAGGATACTGTGAATATACTGTGATTGATCAGTACTTTTATAAACAACAAAGTCTGAAGAAGTCCTTAGAAGAGCCGGTCTGACCAGCCGTGAACTATTCGACGCCATTAAGAAGAGAAAGACTTCCTATCTGGGTCACATCCTGCGTGGTCCTCGCTACGAATTCCAACGTCTTATCCTCCAAGGAAAAATCGAAGGAAGAAGGGGAATAGGAAGAAAAAAACTTTCATGGCTCAGGAACATTCGACAATGGACAGGAATACACGACTTTATGTCTCTCCAAAATGCTGCTCTAAATAGAGAAATCTGACAGGATGTAAATAGACGGTCGCCTACGCAGGAATCTGCTTGGCACTTTAAGAAGAAGAAGAAGATATTAAATTTTATTTTTTTATTACTTTAAAATTAGAAAAAATCTTGTATGCAATACGTTACGAAATGAAATTTTGTGTAACTTGTGAGTTTTGCGGACGTAATCTCACGCGTTACACAAAATTAGGCATTTCGTAACTGATGGCATAAATAGCTATTTTATAACGTAAATTCCATTTATTTAACCTACAAAAACTTTTATAAATAATTACTTTTTCTTTCACGTTTTGGTCCATTTGTCCTCTTCTAAACCTCATTCGCACATCTGTATACAGGTATTCTTAAGAACGCCATATTTATGAACTCAATAAAAACAAGGATTTTTAAATTTGGCTTTGGTCTAGCATATTATACAGCATCACCGGTAATGTCCGCAATATATGGGAATTTTGTAAATTTATTTATTTAAACAAACATATGTACATACATTTCATATTAATAAATTTAAGAAAATGTCGACCTTGTAAACAGTTTTTGGTTTAAAAGTAATGTAAAATGAAATTGAAAAAGTTTGACATTTTATCTCTGTTGACAGGTAATAAAATGTCACTTTTTGTGAAATTACTTTTTTCCCAGGGAAAAAAGTGATGTGATTACTTTTTTCCCGGATATAATATACACACATAAGTAAAGGTAGATATTTAATTTTAGAATATTTTATTAGACAAAAAGTTACATTTTCTTTAAATCAAAAAGTACAATTATTAAATGTGCATTGCATGCATGACATGTTCATTTTACTATTCGGTACAGTCGAATTTTATCGTGTTGAAATTATATTTTCTGCCATGGACACAACTGCCGTTGATGTACCTGGTCGCAAATCGGGTGTTCTTTCAGCACTGCCACAGGTTCTTAAAACTTTATTAGCTATTTCTGCCCTGTGTGCTACCGATTCATCAATATACCTTCAGCGACCGTTGATGACGTCCAACCTCCATGTTTCTTGAGTGTCAACAAATCTCCCCCAGATTCAACCAAAAGTGTAGCAGACGATCTTCGAAATGAAAGACCCGTGTATAAGGTAACATTTTTAAGTTGAAGAAAATTAGCTACTGTTTGGGGTACCTACCTTATAAAACTGATTTTTACCCACAACTTGATTGATACATTTTCCATTGTGATATGCATAAAATAGGCGGCGATCCTTTGCTGCTGTTGGACGAAGGGCTATTCGGTAAAATTTAATATATTTTTCAGTAACTACAAATCTCCTGTTGACATCATTCTTTGCTTGCTTAATTTTCACAATTAATAACGTTCCCGAATCTTCAATATCATCTAATGTTACCTGGCTGATTTCGCAAATTCGACAAGCTCCTGCAATCGCAAGTAAAACAACAACCTTGGCCAAACTTCATAGGGAGCATTATTTAAAAAATCACTAATATTTGTACTCGTAAAAATCGCAGATTTCTTGGGCGTGTAACCTTTCCCATTTTGTTTTAGAAATGTAATTAGTTTGAAATATTTTGAAATGTCTACATTATTATTGGATTGTAACATATTTTAATCATTGAATAATTCGACCACACTGTTGATGGCTTTTGTTGTTGTGTCAGTTCCGAAAAATAGGCCAATAACACCGTCTCCGACAAAGAACTGCATGCCTTTTTCATCTTCCATTCCATAAATCTTGAAAACGCGTTTTCGTAAATTTTGCGCGATTTAGCTGGCAATAATTTTTGTGACGCTACTTTCGCTGCTTCTACTAATTCCGGTGGAGTCAGAGAAAACTCAGAATCAGACATTTTAAACTTTATATTATTTAAAATAACTACTAAATAACCACTAAAGTTCTTACTTTTTATATTAAATCACGGAATTAAATTGACAGATTTTTGATTATTTTAAAGGTTTCCTTAGAAACGCAGGTCCAATTGTCGCTATAAGTAAAACAGCCTACCTACTAGTTTAAGAAGTCAAATTTCCCATCGATACTTTTCTGACTTTAATATATTGTAATAATATCGTCGTTTTTCCCGTCACAGAAAAAAATAGTGTATTATACACGGGAAAAATATTAGATCTTAGCTCTCGCTTTTTTGTCTCCCTCCGCTTCGCGTCGGGAGACAACACAACCTCGAGCTAAAATCTAATGCTTTTTTCCCTTGTATAATAAATAACTATTTAACAATCTGCATTGCCTGTTAAATTTGACATATTTTTTTAAAAATTGGAAATAGTATATTATATACCTAGTAAGAAAAGCTGAACATTCCCGGACGACCGTAAAGATTGTATGTCAAGGCGAACGCGAGACTGATATTACGGAGTCTGGGAATGTGGCTTTTTCTACGAGGCATACATACTATTTTTCCGTAAATCGAAAATTATTAAAAGGACATAACTTATTACAAGCAACTTGTTAAAATTTTGAAATAAATATTATTAACTTGGTTCACAAATAAAGGATGCCATTAAATATTTGTGTAGGAACTATGGAAACTCAGTAATATTGAATTGTCAAGCTTAACACATTTTATATTACAAGTAGCCGTACAGAATAGTACATTATGATATTAGGAAAATAAGAGTTACTTTATGTGCTGAGCCTGGAAAGCTTGTCAATCTTGACAATCCATGCGAAGCACATAAAGTATCTTATTCTCCGAATATAATATACTATTTTTTCTTCAAACGTGCATCATATTATAAATTAAATAAAAGAAAACCAATTTTTAATGAAGATAACAAGATTGCATTTTTAACTTATTATTCCCTTTTGGCATCGTTATCATGGATACGTACTTATTTGACATTTCTATCAAAACAAATATTCCAATATAATGTGTTTATACGCCTAGGAGTATAAGTACTTATACTCCTAGTCATATAAATGAAATTTCATGTCATTGAGGAACGTCACATAAGTTATCACTTATATGACGTTTGAAGAAAAATAATATTTACTTACAGTACAATAATAAATATTTCCTAACAGTTATTTTCCGTTGCCAAGCAACGACTAAGTGTAAAAATATTGACTTTTTCTTTCAAAAATATTATCAAAAATTTCAATATTTCCTATCGATTTTGGGAAAAGTATATCATTTTTGAACAAATTCTGATTAAATTTTTTTTTTGTTAATATTTGGTTAAGCTAATCGAGAACTAATTTTTTTTGTGCAACCCGCTAATAGGCTTTAAAAAAAATTACGTAATAGAAATAACAACATGTTTAGAAAGTCTAATAGGCAAGGGCCTGTCGACATATTAAGCACCGGTTCCCGCAGATCACCGAAGTTAAGCGGTGTCGAGCGCGGTTAGTACTTAGGCGGGTGACCGCTTGGGAACACGGCGTGCTCTTGCCTCAGGGAAGTGTGTAAAATGAATCGACACCTAGCCATCCTATTCACGCCGGACAGGCCGGATTAGATCGGATATCTCGTAGGATGAAGGTGCCGTTTCACACTCCCCAGTCGGTAGATCACATTTGTGGTCGATGACCGGTTCAAGATGGCCTACGTAGTCGGCGAACCGTAAAAAAAAAAAAAAGTCTAATAATTTACAAAAGACCCAACCGGAAACTAGTCAAATTCAAAAATGTTTATGCTTGACAACTTAAAAAGTAATATTGTTAACTATTTATAGCGACCGGAATTTTTAATTATAATATAATAAGTTGGGTCATTTTCAGGCTTGTGGAAAATCTTATGCAATTATTCTGTAACTTTTATTTGTTTTTCACCGCCTTTTCGATCAATTATCTATCCTTTTTCGCGATACATATTTACAGTTTTAAATTTTATTGTCTATTCAAGCTTATGGCAGAAATTAAAAATAATTGTATAGTAATTATCAGTGATTGAAATAATCAAGAATCGATTTCTAAAAGTACTCACAAATTTACGAAAGTGATGGTTGGTGCTCCTCAGCACCCAACACAGTATAGTACCCTATAAAGTAATTAATTCATAGAAGTACCGGGTGGTCAACTAAGAATGACCGCCGGCCATATCTCAGAAACTAGTAATCGTACAGCATCCGGGTACATTTTTTTATGACAAAAGTGCCCAAGAGAAAATGCTGGAAATTATTTTTAAGTTCCGCATTTTGCCGCAAGAGGGCGTAATTGAAAAGTAAATTTTAATATTTTACATATTTTTGAAAATTCCACATTAAGGTATATCTTTGATAACACCATTAAAAAGCTTGGACAATTATGCATCATTTTGGTCTTATGCTTATTGGCGTACCAACTTTAATAAGAGGGGGGGAAGCTGTTGAAAGTGTAATCAGTAAAATCGCTGTAACTTTTAAACGACTTATCCGATTTTAGCAAACTAAAGACTGCTTGGAAGAGAAATGTATGCACTTTCACCAATCGTATTTAGTTGTCCATAATAGTTCTAAAAAAAAATGCTAGAGGGCCCAATTTGCAATAATAACACATTTCTTGATTTTACTCCGAAAAAATAAATCATACGGTATAATTATGATACCATAATCGAAAAGTAGATGAAATTTGCTATAAAAAATATTAAAACCGCAGCTCGATATCTCCGTTCGTTTCAGCGTTATCGCCAATAGAATAATTTTTAAATCTAAGCGATTATATATTTTTTAGAAAAAAAGTGGTACGCCACTGATATTTTTCCATGTGGATATTATTTCTGATTAGCATGGTCAATTCTGCATAAAAATGATTTCTTGCGTTTTTCTCCTCAGGCACACACTTCTTAATTAAAATAATTAAATTAAATGTTTATTTTAATGCCTTCTATACGCAGCTAAAGAAGAGGTATCAACTTAGGAATCAACCTGTATATACTATTTAGAACAAATTATTGTATAGTTGTTATTATTATAAATAGATAATAAATTAACTAAGATATTTTTAATTTTTCTAGATATATAGATACTTAAGAGTATTCGATAAAGATTCAGGTTTTGTGATAGAGCCATGCTATCGATACTCCCTTGAGGGTCAAAAAGGGGCAAAAATATCAGCCACAAGACGATGGTACAAAAACGAAAAAATAGAATGTTTAGTAGGTTGTATAGCCGAACTCACAGAACAGGAAGAGAAACAGCTTCTACATCCTGGGAAAAATGATTTTTCTGTAATGTACAGTTGTCGAAAAAATTGTGCTCAGCTGTGGCTAGGCCCAGCGGCATACATCAATCACGACTGCAGAGCGAATTGTAAATTTGTGGCTACAGGCCGAGACACCGCTTGCGTTAAGGTTCTTCGAGACATAGAAGTTGATGAGGAAATCACTTGTTTCTATGGTGAGGACTTTTTTGGTGACAAGAACTGTTACTGTGAATGTGAGACTTGTGAAAGGCGCAAAACAGGGGCTTATGCAAAAGAAACTGAGCACAAAGAAGAAAATGGGTATAAATTAAGGGAAACCGATAACAGGCTGAACAGAACTAAGCCTAAAGTGGTGCAAAATAATCATAAGGAAGTACCACCTCCATGTGATGATCGACTACATGATAATGAAATTATTTCACCTTTAAGTATGAAGGAATTAAGGCAAAAAGGACTTACAAAGTATGATGCTGAAATGTTGATTGCACAAGGTACTTTTTAAAATTATTTTGTATGTTTATGCAGAAATATAATAAATTATTATTTATTTTAGGATGTAAGTTTTCAGACATCGGTGAATTTCAAAGTTTAAAAAGAAATAGCCGCAGCAGTTCTGGTTCGAACACTAGTGAGAGCCACAAAAGTTGCACTGAAAAAAAATCTGTGATAAATGGAGATACCCAAATCTCATCGATGACTGTTAGTTCGAGGACTGCTCGATTACAAAGAAGACAGGCACAAAAAGCAAATCAAGTAAGTATAACAGCCGTTTCACATCACATATATACATACGCTATATTGCCAACACAAGCAGCCGCACGAAGCATGAAGACACCCATCGTGCGATTCAAAATTACCTGAGTTTGGGCCCGTGGTGCTTGCGCAGTAGGGAAAAAATTAGACAACCGACACGATATCTAACAGAACGTAAACAAAACCGATTTGCCTTTGTATTCTTATTCGACATCTTTTGTTCCGTTCCTTCGTGTGTGGATATAATTTCGAAGTTTTGGGTGTTAATATTTTTAAAACTTTACTTTAGATATTTTTTTGGTTAGTGTGTAATTTGTTAGTCGTTTCCATCTTTTTTTACGTTGTATTCGTTCAGATGTTCCGTGTGTGATTGTGGATATTATTTTTTTTGGTTGCGAATTTAGGTATAAAACTTTACCAGACATTTTGTTATTGTTAGCGGCTTGTGTCTCAAGATGGGTAGAAAAAAGTGCATGATCCTTTTTTGCACGAATCGCGGTTCAATACCAGGAATAAGGTATTTCAGGTATGTAAAATATTGGTTACTTAGTTTTATTTGACCATAAACTATACATACCCGAACTAACGGGTGAATTTAAATAAAAGCTTGTAAAAATATTTTGAAAGTATGTCCTGTCAAATGTTTACATTAAGAAGCAAATTTTCGAGCTGCGCAAACTCAACGGACCCTGATCATCTGCCTACAGTGGTGTCATCATTGAATTATGGTATTAGCAATATAGCGTATGAATATATGTGTTTCACATACGACTGACGGTCTGCTCTGCCGATCGAACGCAGTCGTTTTTCTATTAAAGGGGAGAAAAAGGAACTTTAAATCTTTAACGACAAACAAAGTCTTTGTCCCTGTACCCTAAATAAGGACAAAATTTTACTTTTCCCAACTCAAGTCAGTTATCAAACATTTATTTACCTGTTTAGTTCTCAATGAAAATAAATAAAAAAATCTCTTCCTTACACTCAATTTAGAAGACTGCTTCTACTAAATGCTTTTATACATCCAATTTCTTTATTTCCCAACGACTTAAACTTTCAACCTTGTACCAGTGTGTACTTTCCTGGTTTTCTTCACTAGACCTGAACTATGGTGATATGTTTCTTCCCTGTTTAATCTCTAAACTCGTTTCAACTACACCATGAACCTAAAGCTCAGTTATGACATTGTCCACCTTTTTACCTTTCTCTTTCTAGTTCTAAAAGTAACTTTTCTGAAGATAAATGCTTATGCATTCAAAACATGTAGAAACTCTAACTTTTGGATAATTTTCTAAATATATCAGTGGAGGAAGACTTAAGGTTTATTTTTTCTCCCCTTTAAAAAACGTTGATGTTTTCTTTCAAAACTCGACTTTTTTTTGAAAAAAAACATGGGTATGTTTTTTTCGATTTTTTTTTTCTAAATTACGTTTTTTTCTTTTTTTTACAATAATTATCAATCCGCTGTGAATAAAAAAATCGTAAAAATCTCCTTAAAAAAGTATTAACATCCTATTTTCTCCGCCTCTGGTTAATGATTTTAAGTCCTAATTGTCAGAGCTTAGTTTTGTCACTGGCGACACGTGATGTGACCAATAGAAAATGAGTATTGGAGTAATATGTCAAAATACTCATATTCTATCGGTCACAATCACAACCCACAACACGTGTCGCCGCCAGCGACAACTAAGCTCTGAGAACTCGGCTTAATTCATTTTAAAATGGGATAATGTGTTGCCTATAGGGTACACTTATGTACCAAATTTTGTGAAAATCCTGAACTGAAAAAAAAACGTGGATTGGTTTTTTTCATGAAAAAAAAAACATATTTTTTTTACGTTTTTTTTTCAGGTGGTCAAAAAAACGGTTTTTTTATTCCCATTCCACTTTAAGTATGGACTATTTCTTCAACCTTTTTTATATTGTTTCTTGTTGTTGTCGTTTGTGAAACAACTGTAACTCTGGCAAATCTATCTGCACCTACTTTTTCCTGTCCATTTCCTGAAATGTTATGTCTTCCCACTCCTGACTAATTATTAATTGTGATTATTCGTACCTTCTTTCCATTTACCCTGTCATTTATTTATTTTTAGACTAGTTTTTTATAATGGATAATACGAAAAATGTGAGTGAAATGTTTTACTTTTTAGGAACTTATGCAAGCTGCTACCCATAATATTTCCAGATCCAATTTACTAGACGACTTACAGAGCAACGCAAGCAGTTGTCCGAGCACTTTTAGCGATAATGATCCAGTTTATGATGCGACCCAACAAAATAAAATGTTTAATGATAGTCATGAAAGTGGAAAACTTGGTAAGTTTTTTTGGGTGGTTTGTTTAGGTTTTCTGCTACTGAGCTACCACATCTTTTCGTGGCTTTATCACTTTCTAAAACTAAAAAAAACATGTATTCAATTAGAAATAAACAATAATTTCGTGATATAAATAACATGATGCAGTGGCGGCTGGCATAAGCGCTGCAGAGCTAAAAAAAAAAATAGTAATCTAACTAAAATATTTTCTATTACCAAAAAGCAAATATAATACTTGGCATTCGCTTTGTAAATGATAAAAACTGCAAGCGTCGCAAGTAAAGTCGTCCAGTAGAATAACCTACCGGCTCACGCTATCGCCGAGTTATTGTTTATCTGGGCCACACGGACGTGTTCTTTGAGTTCCTTGAAACACCCGCACGGTACTCCGCCCAATGTCCGTCTAAAAAACATCCGTGATTTAAGTGGAGAGTTCGCTGCATTTAGTCCAGCACGTTATTGGGCATTATTGCTTGTTTGGATTGAATTTTTAAGTGACTTTCTAGTTTGCGGTGTATATACAGGGTGCTTCAAATTCGTGTGCGTATAAGAGGATCTCGAAAACGGTAAGAGATGCGAAGATAGTTAAATTGAGGCAAAGTTGCGTATTTTGGGGCTTAATAATTTGGCGAAAAAAAATTGTAATTATTCCAAATGCTTTCGGAGATATCCGAAAAAAAAACAGAAATCCATTTTTGGTTTTTAATTTTTTCGCCTTTATTTTTGACTTATGAAAAAAATAAAAAACACTTTTTCATAGCCGTTTTTTATATTCTACAAGGTAGCATTATAAGTTTTCAAATTCGACGTTTTGTTCTTTAGTTATCAATCTCAAGTCAATTTTTTTAAATACGGATCTGGAATTTTAAATACAGTTTTAGGGATTTTTAAGCTTTAGAAATTTAATATACTCTAAAAGTTTTTGAAATTTTAACGAAAAATTCCAGGTCCGTATTTAAAAAAATTGACTTGACGTTGATATCTAAAGAACGCAACGTCCAATTTAAAACTAAGGCAGTTCTTCCTAATTTTGAACAAGTTTTATTGTGTCTCCTAAAGTTTCCCCTACCAAATTGAAAATTAGAAAAAAGAATACTTGGAATCAATTTATTTATTTTTAAAAATTGATTCCAAGAATTCTCCCAGTTACATGATAAAAGGCTAAATTTTGTATTTTAACAAATAACATTTTTTTAAGATAATAAAAATGTTTAAATATTGGTTTTTAATCATTAAACACATTTTCATTAAATTGATGGAAATATGAAAGTAACATTTAATATTTTTTTAAATTAAAAAAAAATATTTTTTTTTTAATTTTTGTTTTAAACTTTGCACACCAGCATAAAATTAAAATCTAAACACTTTTTTCAATATCTTGTACTCTAATACCAGATTTTCACGACAAAATATATACTTTTCCATTTGCCAGACAAACGAGTAGTCACGTGACTAATATCAAAACAAATTTTTAGGTTACCAATCATGCAGAGGCTATCACCATCTAAAAGTTTTTTTACAATTTCAATAATAAAAGTTTTCCATATGGGCCAACTTTTTTCCGGTCACTGTACTTTTAAAAATGTAACTGTGCTTTACACAATGTAATCAAATGTTGTAATATAACATGTTTGGTGGGTAACGTTCCCAAGTAAGATCTGATTAAGCCCCCTTGTTACTGCAGATATTTCTGAACGTCCTATACTTGATTAGAGAAACGTTTATTGTTAATAACGCTTTTTTTTTTCATTTACATCACTTATGTCAACGATACCCCTAATTTATAGGAATTACAGCTGAAGAAACTTCGTCAGGTATTACACTCCGAAATCATAAATGTCTAGGAGAGCCCATTGTCGAAGCAAGTATAACAAGTTCCAAACTAAATTCACATTTGGACTCTGATTGTCAAAACTTTAATGGAATTAATAACAATCACACTGTCAAAAATGCTTGTACAATGGATGTGATTAGAAAAGACTTAAGGTAGGATTATAATGTAACATAGCCTTGCTCTACATTACATTCCCACTAATCATTAAGAGTCTTCCATGTCAACGTAAAACGCGGCATCATTTCGTGGCTTCTCTAATTAAAAATGCAATACAAAAATTTTACTAAGGGTTCCAAGAAGTTCTAGTTTGGCGGATAATACCTTATTTTTTGTCGAAAAAAAAAAATGTATTTTAAAGTTTCAATTATACAGGGTGATTCACGTTGAGTGGCCTATTAGAAGATCTCGGAAACGAGTAAACTTATCTTTCTAAAAATTTGACAGCAGGCATAATTGGCTTTGAGCTTTTAAAACATTATCTTTTGAGGTTTTTGTTACTTCCGGTTATACCGGAAGTTAATGCCAACTTTGCTATTTTAAATGGAACACCCTGTATATTTTAGCATTTTTAATTACCTTATTAAAATCTTATTAACTTTTGTTAATATTAATCTATTCCTATCTCTAACCGTTTTTGAGATATGAATTATAAAAGGATTTTTTTGTGTTGCTCCGAGAAGAAAGTTTAGTAACTCTGAAACTAATAAAGGTAAACATTTAAAATTTTGTAAGCTTTCAAGTTATACATGGATCTTTAGTTTAAATTACTTAGGTTTCACGTTTTTTACACAGGGAGTTCTTAAAATTGTGCCAATATTTCCATTTAAATAAATGTGCATAAGTCAATTTTTGCAAATAAAACACCCTATTTTTTAGCTACTAACGTGTAGAGAATTAAATTTCCTATCTAAATGTCTTATATGTTACAATCCACATTTTTAGTCGTTGTGGAATTATGAGTATTTAAATAAAAATCTTAAAATTTCTGTTTGTTTTAATGCGATATTATTTTTGAAAAGAAGACTTCGACTGGGATTTTCGTTTGACTTTGAAAATTAGAAATAGCAACGAACATAGGCGCTTAATAGCAAATGGTAACAAAGCTCAAAGTCAAGCGAAAATCCCAGTCGAAGCCTTCTTTTCAAAAATAATGTCGCATTAACAAAAACAGAAATTTTAAGATTTTTTATTTAAATTGCTCATAATTCCAAAACGACTAAAAATGTGGATTGTAATATATAAGGCATTTAGATAGGAAATTTAATTCTCTACACGTTAGTAAGCTAAAAAATAGGGTGTTTTATTTGCAAAAGTTGACTTATGCAAATTTATTTAAATGGAAACATTGGCACAATTTTAAGAATTCCCTGTATAAAAAACGTGAAACCTAAGTAATTTAAACTAAAGATCTATGTATTACTTGAAAGCTTACAAAATTTTAAATGTTTACCTTTATTAGTTTCAGAGTTACTTACTAAACTTTCTTCTCGGAACGTTTTCTCACAAGAAAATCCTTTTATAATTCATATCTCAAAAACGGTTAGAGACAAGAATAGATTGTTATTAACAAAAGTTATTTAGATTTTAATAAGGTAATCTAAAGTGCTAAAATATACAGGGTGTTCCATTTGAAATAGCAAAGTTAGCATTAACTTCCGGTATAACCGGAAGTAACAAACACCTCAAAAGATAATGTTTTAAAAGCTCAAAGCCAATTATGCCTGCTATCAAATTTTTAGAAAGATAAGTTTACTTGTTTCCGAGATCTTCTAATAGGCCACTCAACGTGAATCACCCTATATAGGTTCAAATTATATCATCCGCCATGCAGAACATATAAATAAAAATGTTACGGCTATTCAATGTTCATTTTAGTTCCTTATTTTCCATTAAAAAAATTTTCTCTACAGCTTATTGAGTGCTCAGACAAAAGTTAAGATTTATGGAGAATGCATCATTTGCCAGCATTAAGAACCATATTATTGGCATCGACGCCATTGTTCTTCTTTCTTTGTTTACATATTGCATTACGGTATAGAGCTCTGCACGGGCCGGAATTTCCCGACCCGGCTCGAGCTAAAATTTTGCGACGCAGCCCGGTCCGGCCCGTCAACCAAAAACGAACAGCCCGGCAGGTCCGACAAGCCCGTAAGGCCCGAAAAAAAGTATTAGGGCTTAAAAACTATTTTAAACAAGGCTTACCCGAAAGTCCGGCTGGCCCGTGAGGCCTGTCAAGCCCGACAGGCCCGGGAAAAGTTGTTAGAGCCCGAAAACCCTAACGTTTATTGATTAAGCTTCAAAATTACAAAAAAATTTAATAATTTAGTACGTTTTTGTAAATATCTCCGTTATTTTAAATTTAAGAGCATAGTTGAATATAACCTTTTCTATAGGAAATTAAAACAATTTTTTTAGTTAAAAATTTTATTTTTAAGGAGGTTACTATATTTTTTGAATAAAATGGCAAATTAGGGAATTGTATGAAATTTTCACGACTAAAGAAAAAAAATATAAGTAACATTTTTTTTTAAATTCGAAAGTATAACTTTTTAAATAAATATACATAAAATCTGATTTACGTACAAAATGTGAAAAGGTCGAAGTAAATTTGCAAAATAAAATTTTTCCCAAATTTTTGAAATATATTGTATACCATTCTTTGTTAAGATAGATAAATAGACAATTTATACGGAATCAAAGCAGTGTTGCGCTTAATTTAAAACACTGTTTGGAGTAATATAAAAAAAAATTACAAGTCGTTCACACACTGATTTATTAGATATGTTGTTTAAACATATTTATGTTGTATATTTTTCTTCCAGCCATTTATATGTTTTTGCTTCCTAATATCCAAGAATTAATAAGAACTATTTACTTCCACTTCCTTTAACAACTACTATCAAACTACGCGAGAGCTATAATGGCAATTTTTAGATCGGGAAAGAAAGTCGCGATAGAAATTTCCTTGCAAGAAGCGCGTTCTGAAAAATATTTATGCTGTAATTTGTACTAGTAGTATTAGATTGACATTAAAATTATTTGTATTAATTTGAAAAAGCGAATTAAAATTTTTTTTAACCCAAAAAATTATGATTTTTTTCGAATCAATTATAAATCAAATTTTCGCCCAACACCTTGATCAAATTTAAAAGTTAAAAATATGAAAAGGGTAAGTAACAAAATTTGTGAAAAACGTATTTTGCATATTTATTTCGATATTATCACATTTTATATGTTAAGGCGGAACTTTGTGCAGCAAGAAATATATTTGCAAGAGAGTCTCACCCGAAGTGGGCATACTAGCGAGCTTATGACGTGGTGAAAAATATTCCGTAAACATCGACACACACTGAAACCACGATGCAAGGCGGTAGGTTCTTTATTATGCTAATGAGTTTTGGTTGATTTTATTTCGGAGACGAGAAATTTGTTTTGTGGAAAATAAGTACTTGTTATTGTATTCTTAGTTAAAATAATGTACCTAATCGTTATACGGATATATCTTTTAAATGTTGTCTTATTTTATTATTAAAGCTATAGAATATTTACAAAAAATAAAATTAGGTAGAGCAGAAAGTTTGAAGTGTTAATTAATAATAGGTATAAAACAGCGGCGGCGCCAGGGGAGGCCACTGGCCCACCCTAGAAACATGAGTGCCCACCCTGGTGCCCCCCCCAAAATTGATGGATCCGTTGTGTAAGGGACTTAGCTATAAAAGTTTTGATGAGTAGTTGTATGGTATTTTGAAGAGAACGATGACCTTTTTTTTTTAGACATCACTTAGAAAAGAGGAAGGTTTTGTTTGTTCGCTGGCCTATAGCGTTCTAGAGCGACCCGGAGGCCGCGACCTTTTTTTTTTTTTTTAGAAGTCACTTTTATTTTGGGTAGTGCCCACCCAAAAATCACCGAGCCCATTTGTGCCCTCTCATCCCAAAAATCCTGGCGCCGCCACTAGTATAAAAGCACCTGCAAAAAGGGTGTTCGTGTTCCACCGGGAACCGCTTCGAACTATATATGGAAAACTATACATAAGAAAATTTTCAAAATTTGCCATCGTGGTAATGCTGATGGGGACGACCGGACTAAAAAAATTTCATAATGGTGGTACTTCCGGTTACACCGGAAGATAGTGTCAGCTAGGGTAACCAGACGCTGTGGCGTGCCTTTTATATTTTTTTTCCTCCTATCATCAAACGTGCTTTCTAAAAAAAAAGGTCGCCCCTCCCTAAGGCAGCTGTACAGTTATTAGGCGTCCGTCGTGTTATTGGAAAAGCGGAAGTTTTGTTTAAGTGCGTGGGAGGCGGGAGGTTAAGTAAAAAAGCGGGAGCATCCCGACTAAATCGGGAGGGTTGGCAACCCTAGTGTCAGCGTGTTTATTTTAAATAGAACATCCTATATATTATTACATTTTTGCATTCTACGTAAGATTCTAGGCAGATTTTGTGCAGGGTGGAGACTTTAATTGGAATAAATTCGATAATATTAAAACTGCTGAAGTTACGCCTACAAAATTTAGTATGTATGGTTTTGAAGCACGCGGAATTGAATTATAATGTCGGCGCAGTTGCCAGATTTCTCAGCTTTGCGCTACACGTAGTAATTTTAATATTTTAAATGGAATGCCCTATTTATTTTTATTGCAGTGCATTGGGCGTGTCCAATTTAATAAGATGCCAAATTAACAAAATTCTATCTTCACTAATTGCTGAGCTATGGCAATACTGTAATTCCATTAAAAAGTACCATGATTTCTATTTTTAAAGTTTAAGTTAAATAGGCCATTTTGAAAAGACAAGAACTTTTCTTGAATCTTGTCAATAATTTAGTAACTATGGAGATAGACAAGCGTCCCGGTACTTTTTAAGGGAACTTCAGTGTTGCCATAGCTCAGAAACTAGTGAAGATAGAATTTTGTAAATTTGAGATCTTACTAAATTTGACACTACCAATTCACTGCAATAAAAATAAATAGGGCATTCTATTAAAAATAACAAAATTACTACGTGTAGCGCAAAGCTGAGAAATCTGGCAACTGCGCCGCCATCATAATCCAATTCCGCATGCTCTAAAACCCCCACATACCAAATTTTGTAGGCGCAACTTCAGCAGGTTTAATAATATCGAATTTATTCCAGTTAAAGTCCCTACCCTGTATGCCTATACCTATAAATATCTAAGCGTTTTTGACATATTTGAATTTTTCTGTTAAGAATGACGTTTGCAAGCCTTACAATAATTATCAATTTTTTCTATAAAGAAGCCTTATATTTATTTAATTTAAGCGGGATTCCTTGTTATAAAGGACCTGCTTTATTAGATTTTTTATAATATTTTGATAACTATTAATTCAGGGTGTTTAAACAATAAGATTGAAAAAACTGCAAAAAGTCTAAATTTTCAAAGGGAAACACCCAAATTTTATAATTACTTTTAGTTTAGCATTAAAAAAGGGTAAGTTTGTATATCCCAAAAATGTTGAACACTATTAATAAGCACATTGTGATGGCTTCTGTTTTGCGGATATCGATTGGCAAATGTGTCCCATGTTCTTGATATAACTTTAACACATTCTCCATAAATAATAAATAAATTTAAATAATCTTCGTTTGTATGTACAATTTAAGCGCACAGGCATGACAATTAATGATGTTTTAATGGTAAGTGACAGCTTCATAAATTTTTCTCGCATTTGATTGTTTTTCAACGCCGTTATAGCCAACTAAACTTAAAATCTGCAGCAAAATCGCCATATAAAAATATTAAGTTGGCAATGTTTCTAAAAGTAAAATTTTTTGGAATATACAAACTTACCCTTATTTTTAATGCTAAATAAGAAATAATTATAAAATTTGTGTATTTCCATTTGAAAATCTAGTCTTTTTGCAGTTTTTCAATTTAATTTTTAATCGTATTGTTTAAACACCCTATATTAATAGTTATCGAAATATTATAAAAAATCTATTAAAAATATCTAAAACGCTTAGACATAGGTATAGGACATGGTATACAAGATACCTATGCCTAAATTCTTGCGTAAAATGCAAAAATGTAGTAATATATAGAGTATGCTATTTAAAATAAGCAAGTTGACACTTACTTCCGGTATAACGGGAAGTGCCACCATTATAAATATATTTTAGCCCGATCGCCCCCATCAAATTTTCAAAATTGGGAGGCACAGGCCTACCCTGAAACTAAAGGTTTTCAGCATTGGTTATCAAATACTTCGTAAGGTCAATAGTTTTTCAATCAAAATTTTCTTATATTACAAATTTTTCACCATGTTTATTTATAAAACAAAAGATAAGTCCCGCTGGTTCCAGGATTTGTTGACTGTGGTTACTAACTCGCGCAGTATTTTGTCCGTCGCGTTCCGTGCCATTATAATTAATTTTTTTTTAAAGTGGTATGTCTTTGACGATTAGTTGCGCTGCACCTTCAAAAGAAAAAAAAGTAAGTACCTAGATTTTTTTTAGTAACACAGAAACAACAGGAGGTAGTACCGTATCGTCGCGCCAATCCGATACAAAATCACGGTATTAATGTTTCTTATAAACATAAAGTGATAGGGGGGTAGCCAAAAAAACGTGTAAGTTCTCAAAAGTTAATTCTATAAAATAAAATACTTCGCAGCCTTTTCCACCGTTCAAAAGTGACTACAAAAAAAAAAAACTTTGCGTTTTCAAGAACTTCTATCAATAGTGATTCCTACAAAAAAAAATGTCGCAGTCGTTTCATAAACTCCCCCTAACAAAAGTTAGTAAAAAGTATATTTACCCCCCCCCCCCCCCCCCCGCTCCCCCTTGGTCAAGAGACAGGGGCAACTGCCCTCTTAATGGACGCCCATGCCTAACAAAAAATTGTATGTTATTACTCTGCGTGGCATACTGTCCAATTTTTATTTATTACCTACCTAGCTTCTTAGAAGCATTGTCACTATACAGTAGTCTCGCTGCACCAAATTGTAGCTGCGAGCCAATAACATGAACAGATAAATGTCATGTGACCAACGCCAAATTCGTGCCTGACAACTACTTTTAAATCGTTAAACCATGGATAAAATAATAAACACATTTCACCTTTAAAATGAATTTATATTTTAACAGGTTTAGACAGAAGCTCACTGTATAAACAATATATAGAGCCTGTATAATAAGCATAAAATATAAAAACAATCAAATAGAAATAGATTCATTATGCAACAGTTGGTTTCTTTACTCACTAAGAACCTTCATAAATGGCTTTATTTTATTGCACCTATCACCCTTTACCAAGACAAATTAAACTTTAATTTTAGATCTAAGAGTTAATATACCAGGGTTACCATACATCCTGGGATTTGTCGTAAGTTCCCGGTGATCCAGTTTGGGCCTCTAATACCGATAAGCTATTTACCTTAGTATATTTTGTTCACTATCAAGAGAATAACCCATTTCGATAAAAAACGAAACAAAAAATTCAATATAGCCCATTTTTGATTGCAACAAATCGACTGGATTTCGTTCAATTCTTATCCTTACCTAACATGAATAAGAAATTTTGAAAGCTCAAACACCAGTTTTGTCAAAATGGTGAACGCGCCTTGAACATTTTGCCCTGCGGCGCATTATAAACTATCCCGGTCTAAGCCGAAAAATGTATGGTAACCCGGAGTTAATAACACAACTACTAGTTACGTCTTTTTAATATTAACGCTTAGATATTCTGTTATTGGCACAGACAATTCAAAAAGGAAAACATAAAATTTAGCCCAAAATTACCCCCGAAATTACTTCTTGTTCGATCACCTATAATTTTTTTCAGTGTATCATTATTCTCTCTGGATGTAAATTGTTTCACGTCAGCCGAGAATAAATTCAGCTGTATATAGGCAACTTCTATAACATGACAACAAAATTTACCTAAAACATGAGTTGCGCGCTGCAAGATAACGGACTTATTACGACATTGTTTTGTCTCAATTTTTGAAGTCTTAAAGATAAGACATGGAAGTTCTAAGGTACATGGCTATTTTTTTGAAAAAAAAATTCTTAGCTACGATATTAACCTTGGAAAAGTGCCTAAAAATACGCACCTTTAGTGGGCATTTTCTTATACATATTCTTATTTTTTTCAAAAAAGAGCTTTGTACCTTAGAAATACAAACATTCCTTTATTAAATTTTAAATTGTCCCGACAAATATTTCAAATAGCCTTTGCAGAATCCTGCAGTAGCGAAACGGTGTTTTTCATCCTCTAAATTTGCGCGTGGTAGAGCCTTAAGCAAATTTTATGTACAGGGACATTATTTTAAGTGTCTCACCCGATTGGCGACTTTGCTATCGACCACAATAAAAAAACAATTATGTATTCCCTAACAGGTTCTAGTGAAGAAGCCAAATTTTATGTCAAAAAAAATCTATGTTTACAAATTTGACAGATACGACGCCATATTGGATTTTCTTAAATGGCAACCATACCTTATTGTAAGCCAGCTGCATTCGCCTATTTGTTCCAACATTAAAAATGTATAATTGTCAATATTTATTTTCAGCCGTTCCGAAGATACGAGGCTTCGAAGTTGGTGATTTTGTTATCATCGAATTAACAGAAGCTTTGAGAACTCAATTTTTTCTGGAGATACGTAATTTTTTATAACGGAGCCACCCATGCTATTGTCATATATGCCAGATGTCAGAAAATGACAGTTACGACGCCATTTTGAGTTTTTTTTAATGGCAACCCACATTTATAACTACACCAATGTATTACATTTCGCGATCCGATTTCAAAAATATATAGTTGTCGATATTTGTTTCCAACCCTTACCGAAATACGACCTTATCAAAAACTGCATCGTATGATTATGTGTTTTAAGTATCTCATCCCATTAAAAAATAGAAGCTTTGTGATTAAAAAATCAATTTTTTTTGAAGATACGTAATTTCTTATGGCGGAGCCACCGATGCTATTGTCATATATGCCAGATGTCAGAAAATGACAGTTACGACGCCATTTTGAAAAAAATTGATTTTTTAATCACAAAGCTTCTATTTTTTAATGGGGTGAGATACTTAAAACACATAATCATACGATGCAGTTTTAGATACGGTCGTATTTCGGTAAGGGTTGGAAATAAATATCGACAACTATATATTTTTGAAATCGGATCGCGAAATGCAATACATTGGTGTAGTTATAAATGTGGGTTGCCATTAAAAAAAACTCAAAATGGCGTCGTAACTGTCATTTTCTGACATCTGGCATATATGACAATAGCATGGGTGGCTCCGTTATAAAAAATTACGTATCTCCAGAAAAAATTGAGTTCTCAAAGCTTCTGTTAATTCGATGATAACAAAATCACCAACTTCGAAGCCTCGTATCTCCGGAACGGCTGAAAATAAATATTGACAATCATTTTTAATGTTGGAACAAATAGGCGAATGCAGCTGGCTTACAATAAGGTATGGTTGCCATTTAAGAAAATCCAATATGGCGTCGTATCTGTCAAATTTGTAAACATAGATTTTTTTTGACATCGAATTTGGCTTCTTCACTAAAAGCTGTTAGGGAATACATAATTGTTTTTTTATTGTGGTCGATAGCAAAGTCGCCAATCGGGTGAGACACTTAAAATAATGTCCCTGTACCTATACAGGGTGATTCACGTTGAGTGGCCTATTAGAAGATCTCGGAAACGAGTAAACTTATTTTTCTAAAAATTTGATAGCAGGCATAATTGGCTTTGAGCTTTTAAAACATTATATTTTGACGTTTTTATTACTTCTGGTTATACCGGAACACACTGTATATTTTAGCATTTTTGATTACCTTATTAAAATCTAAATAACTTTTGTTAATAATAATCTATTCCTATCTCTAACCGTTTTTGAGATATAAATTATGAAAGGATTTTTTTGTGTAAAAACGCTCTGAGAAGAAAGTTTAGTAACTCTGAAACTAATAAAGGTGAACATTTAAAATTTTGTAAGCTTTCAAGTAATACATAGATATTTAGTTTAAATTACTTATCTTTCACGTTTTTTATACATGGAGTTCTTAAAATTGTGCCAATATTTCCATTTAAATAAATGTGCATAAGTCAATTATTACAAATGGAACACCCTATTTTTTAGCTTACTAACGTGTAGAGAATTAAATTTCCTATCTACACGCCTAATATATTACAATCCACATTTTTAGTCGTTTTGGAATTATGAGCAATTTAAATAAAAAATCTTAAAATTCCTGTTTGTGTTAATGCGGCATTATTTTTGAAAAAGCTTTGTTACCATTTGTTATTAAGTGCCTATGTTCGTTGCTTAGCTATTTCTGATTTTCAAAGCCAAACAAAAATCCCAGTCGAAGCCGTCTTTTCAAAAATAATGTCGAATTAACACAAACAGAATTTTTAAGATTTTTTATTTAAATTGCTCATAATTCCAAAACGACTAAAAATGTGGATTGTAATATATTAGGCATTTAGATAGGAAATTTAATTCTCTACACGTTAGTAAGCTAAAAAATAGGGTGTTCCATTTGTAAAAATTGGCTTATGCACATTTATTTAAATGGAAACATTGGCACAATTTTTAGAACTCCCTGTATAAAAAACGTGAAACCAAAGTAATTTAAACTAAAGATCTATGTATTACTTGAAAGCTTACAAAATTTTAAATGTTTACCTTTATTAGTTTGAGAGTTACTAAACTTTCTTCTCAGAGCGTTTTTACACAAAAAAATCCTTTTATAATTCATATCTCAAAAACGGTTAGAGATAGGAATAGATTATTATTAACAAAAGTTATTTAGATTTTCAGAAGGTTATCAAAAATGTTAAAATATACAGGGTATTCCATTTCAAATGGCAAAGTTGGCATTAACTTCCGGTATAACCGGAAGTAATAAAAACGTCAAAATATAATGTTTTAAAAGCCCAAAACCAATTATGCCTGCTATCAAATTTTTAGAAAGATAAGTTTACTCGTTTCCGAGATCTTCTAATAGGCCACTCAACGTGAATCACCCTGTATATTTTTAATTTAAATATATTTTTGAGTTTAAAAAAAAAATTTCTACAGAGGTGATAAAAATTTCATAAATCCCGCAATTCAACATTTCATTCAAAAAGTATATACGCTAAAACCGTACAGAATTGAAAAGTGAAATTTTAATAAGATCTATAAGATAACTTCCTATGCTTGAAACTGATTTGGAAAAAAAAATTTTTAAATAAAAAATGGTGTTTTTAAATTTAAAAAATCTTTAATTTCAGAACATCACGACCTGCCAAAGATATAAAACCATGTATCAGTAGTGGTGCATCGATAGAAACTGATAACTGTAGCGATGAGACTGCCAAAAGTGACATTTATGAGTTCCATGACGACGAATCTTCCGGTGATATCCTACCCTTGAGAAAAAAGGATGAAATTGAAGAAACAGAACAACATGATAATAAAATAGAAAAAGAAACAAAATTAGAGCTTAAAGGTGAATCTGATACTGCCATAGCAAAAAACAGCTGGACTGTTGAAAAGGTTAGTAAAAAATAGTAGATATAAGTCGGGGGATGGCGAGCTAATGGCACGCGGCTTTTGAAGACATTTAAAAGATTTTAATATAAAATGGAAAATATTTAGTTTTAGTATCTTAAACGAAAGATTTTTTTATAAGACTCGACAAAGGAACATTCTTTTTAAACCGGTAATTCAGTCCCCGCCCTGACAGAGTATTAAATATTATTAAAAGTATCCTACATTCTAGCTTAATGCCTTTTCGGAACCACCAGATTGTGTTCAAACCGCTGAGAAAACTCCTGAAAAATGCGGAGGGAGGCTTAAACTTACTTTGCGTATGAAACGGAGCCCCGTTCTCGACGAAGTAATCGAATCGGGCAATAGTTTAAGTGAGGAATATTTCGAACCGGAATATGAAGTTTTAAGGGTAGAAGGAATGGATGGAGATGAACCTTCCTATACACCATATTCCCACAGAAAAAAGAGGCACAAATCTAAAGACAGGAAACGGGATCGACGTTTAAAGGTAAGAAATATTTATTTTATGTGTTATGGTAGCATGATGGCAGGTGAGTCCCGGCCTCACTACTATTTAAAATTAATATTGTAAGATTGTTTGATATAAACAAGATTTATTTTGCTGTTCTTCGTTACAACACTGCAAGTCTTATCTTAAATTTATTACATTTATTATACAGTGACCGGCAAAAGTTAGACCGACCCATATGGGCAACATTTGATATTTTTTAAAACTTAAAATAAAAAATTTTGAATTTTTGTTTTAAACTTTGCACACCAGCATAAAATTAAAATCTAAACACTTTTTTCAAATAACTTTTTTCAATACCTTGTACCCTAATACCAGATTTTCACGACAAAATATATACTTTTCAATTTTCCAGACAAACGATCAGTCACGTGACTAATGTCAAAACAATTTTTTAAGTTACCAATCATGCAGAGGATATCAGCATAAAAAGTTTTTCAATAATAAAAAAAGTTTCCAATATTGGTCCAACTTTTTGCCGGTCACTGTATATTTAACTTATTTGGTAATTTTATTAAAATTAAAAACGTTTATACAGGGTATCCTACAAATTATTTAACCAAAAAAATAAGGCAATCTAGGCAAACTTACCGTTATGCAATGTTGCTTCGTTTTGCCTCTACAGGGCGGTAAAGTTTTCAAATTAATATCGTTTTTTCGGAATAATTTCCAAACGTCTTTATCGATTTCCACTACTTTTGGGACTAAGACTGACTATTATTAATATCGTGTTTTGACGTATGCGCCGTCTTTCTTTAATACATGCAAATTTTAAAATGGCGTGTGATTGGTAAATAAAAGGTTGTGTTTTTGTTACCCCCCGTATAAATTACTTTAATTGTTTCTCTAACACTAGCTGACTTCATGTTGAAACTTTTTTGTCTCTTATAAAATTTTAACCAGATATGCAGTTTCTCTACAAGAAATTTTTTACGGTACCTTGTAATTCATCATTGCTGTTTATTCAGAACGAGAAAATATGAAAAAATGATTAATTTCAAAATAACTACGAACTAATTTGATTTTTATAACAATTGTTCGAAATGTTCACCGTGTTCCTGAATACATAAATTAATTCTTTTCAGAAAATTAAACTGTACTTTGGACATCGTGTCGGGCTTGTTTTTTAAAATAATCTGCAGCGTTGATAATTCTTTGCAATAATATACGAGGGGGCGCCACCCCATTTTAGTATCAACATACGAAGATTTTTAAATAAAAGATATCCTAATAAATGGATGCACCCGTAAATTGGCCTCCAAGATCTCCAGATCTAACGCTTCTGTACTATTTTCTGTGGGGTGCTCTTAAATTAAAAATGTATGCTTCCCCCATCGCTGAGGAAGATGCGTTATTGCACAGAATTATTATCAATGCTGCAGATTATTTTAAAAACAAGCCCGACACGATGCCCAAAGCACAGTTTAATTTTTTTGAAAAAAATGTATTTATGTATTCAGGAAGACTGAACATTTCGTACAATTGTTATAAAAATCAAACTAAACTGCTGGACAATTGCTTTCGAGCAAGAAAAATTTGGCCTGAATTTAACAGTTAATATTTTCTGAACCAGATATGATATCGACCTACGGTTTTAAATGGTTGATAGATTCATCCCTTGGGAACCAATTGTCAATGTTGGATTTTATTTAACTGTCAGAAAATTTTATATACAGGGTGTTAAAGAAGACGATGATTTTTGCTCCAATTTTAATGGCGTGTAACTTTAACAATAATATTTTTAAATTTTGTCACTCTACGTCAATTAAATCACTGGTTCATAACAAAGAAAGTAATTTGTCAAATTTTTGATATCTGCTATATTTTAAGAAATACCGATTATTTTGGAAAACCTTGCTTTATTTCAACTTCTTGGTAGCTAGATCTCATTGTGCGTTGTATCGTACAAACTTTGCGAGTGATTCATATACCTTATGAATAGCTTGATTATGTTCAGTAACAATAGTTGTACCTAAATGTTATGATGTACAGTGGTGTACTTATAAGCACTTATACTCGTATGTCTATGGTTTATGAGTATCTCTCAATTTTTTACGATTTTTTTATATTGGAAAGTACTCGCCCCTACATGAGCTGAATTTTTTCTTATTTTTTAGTTTTTCATATCGCACTACAGGTATATTATACAGTGTGTTTACAAAATTTTGACAAAGGTAATTTTTTTAATTTAATTTTTGGAAAAAATGTATTTATTAATTTTAACTTTCTAACACTATAGCTACTCATAAACCATAGACATATAAGTGTTTATAAGTACACCACTGTACATCATAACATTTAGGTACAACTATTGTTACTGAACATAATCAAGCTTTTCATAAGATATAATAATCACTCGGTTTTCCAAAAAAATCGGTATTTCTTAAAATATAGCAGATATCAAAAATTTGACAAATGACTTTCTTTGCTATGAACCAGTGATTCAATTGACGTAGAGTGATAAAATTTAAAAATATTATTGTGAAAGTTACACGCCATTAAAATTGGAGCAAAAATCATCGTCTTCTTTAACACCCTGTATATAAAATTTTCTGACAGTTAAAGAAAATCCAACACTGATAATTGTTTCCCAAGGCATGAATCTATCAACCATTTAAAACCGTAGGTCGATATCATATCTGGTTCAGAAAATATTAACTGTTAAATTTAGGCGAAATTTTTCTTGCTCGAAAGCAATTGTCCAGCAGTTTAGTTGGTAGTTATTTAGAATTCAAAAAATGTTTATGCTCGTTCAAAGTAAACAGCAATGATGAATTACAAGGTATTGTAAATATTTTTTTTTGTAGTGTCAGAGAAATAATTAGAGTCATGTATACGTGGTTTAAAAAAAAAAACTTATTTACCAATCATACGCCATTTTCAAATTTGCAGGTATTAAAAAAAGATGGCGTATACATTAAAACACGCTATTAATATTAGTTACTATTAGTCCCAAAATTAGTGGAAATCGATAAAGGCGTTTAGAAATTATTCCAAAAAAAACTATATTAATTTGAAACTGTAGCGTAAAAACGAAGCAACATCGCATATAGATAAGTTTGCCTAGATCGCCTTATTTTTGGTTAAGGAATTTGTGGTGAAGCGTTGTACAGTCATTTCAAGGACACCCTGTATGTACATTTTAAAATAAATATATACATTGAAGAAGGTAAATAGATATGTTTGGTAATAAGTGCAAAAAATATTTAAAAAAATAACCCGCAGCTTCACTTAATGTGACAACATCTGTTATGTATGCATAACTCGAAAACTACTTAGCTGATTTAGACAAGATTTTTACATTTTTGTATTTTAGCATGCAGAGGAAGTAGAACTGCCACAACTGCCTATGAAAAGGCTTAGACTGATTTTTGGCAATGAGAGTCATACGATTGACATACCGTCCACTAGCACAAACTGTGAGACATGATGTTCAGTGTTATCAATTCTTCAAAATTCTGACTTAGCTAAGACTTTGCTGAGTTCGGAGTTATTTACTCAAGTCGTCGTTGGACTCACATGTTTGGACAACACAACAAAATTACCGATTTAAACAAATTTTTTATTGCTTCCAATGTGGCTTACATGGAAACGCATAGGTTATGTTCATAATGGCTCAGAGTTTTTGCTGTAAGCAAATAAAAAAATCCTAAACGTGTGGAACTGTAAGGGACAACAAGTTGCTTAATGCTTTTATAATATCTTTGGGTAGGTACACTATAAAAGGGAAGTATTTCTGTTTCATTCATTTTGCAGGGCATCCATTTTAATATATATCGTAAGTAGTCTTTCACCTAATCCAATAATCGGACAAATACTGTGGAGCACAATGGGCTCTTTCACTATTATTTAATTTAATACTTTTGGAACTCAAATTGTTAAGTCAATGCTCTAATAAGTGTTTTTCAGCAATTAAACTGTTGATAGGTCAGTGGCGTATTTTTTATATTATTTGTGAAAAATATGAATATTGGTGTCAATCCAAAATTTTAACATAAGACGTATGTATGACTTTAATTAGCGTTTTTCGGGCTCGGTTTTTCATGATTAAAAATAAAGTAAATATCGCTCACCACGCCAAAATGATGATTTTTTCAGAAATCATGTTTTTAGGAGCGTAGATCTAAGAGCAGTTACTGGTGCAAATGCTTAGGTTTTGAAATACTTCTTCTTAAGTGCCGTTTTGTATATTCATAATAAAGCATTCTCGTTTCTTCCCGCACTTTTTTTTAATTATAAATTTTCACACTTCTTCCATAAAAAATGTTTCAATTAAAACTTTTACTATAATTTAAAAATAAATACCTAATTGTTTTTTGTTGCATTGGGTTATATTTTGTTGATTTAAATAGCTCTAAAAAAAGGGAAAACGGAACAGACAAGTATATAATAGAAAAATACTATAAAATTATTTTCTCTTTACTCGTTTTCCTATAAATCTGCATCATAAATCAATAACTGAAACGATATGCGTCCGAATCCTTAATCTCTATATAAAACAGGACTTTTAGAAGGGAAAGTTTAAAAACTAAATGTTTCCTACAAGACCTTTGTAATCTAAGCCAAGAATACATTATTTAAAAATTTAAATTAAGGGTCCAAGCCTGAGACGAAAAATTAGGTTGTAATTAGACTTTTAGACCCGAGCTGTTAGGTTCTGGGGGGGGGGGGGGGCTGCAGCCCGGCAGAACCCCCTTCCTAAATACGCCACTGTGCTAGGTCATCCAATGACCAGCTTATTAAAAACATGTTAAAATCTCTCCAATCACGCACGACAAATATGACGCAGATCCGATAAAAATTTACTAGTGATGACTGAGCATGCGCTTTACACGTTCTTGGTCGGAAAGCTGCATCTGGCCATTCTTGTCTGGTCAGTGTTTTTGTTTACTATGTCCGAATTATGGTGGAATTTTTATTTATTTTTGATTAAAATAGCTAACCACTCTAAATGGATACTCTATGTAGGTTCAATATTTGAATGAGACAGGAACAAGATTGGCGATATATCAATATAATTTATTACCATTATTTGAATGATTAAATGTATTTTATATTTTTTTAGTTAAATCTTTGAATAAGTAGAAACTTTAATTATTTTAATCAGACGGAAATGCACTTCTAGGTTTTTCTGATCGATATGACGGTGACGATTAAGAGCATACTATAGGTGCCTTCATGGAATTGTTGATAATATTACACTATAATTACCTTCAAACTGAACTGTTTGCCGTTGGAAATTTCACATCCACTTTTTCTAACCAATCGAAAGATTTTATATAGAATCATTACCATGGCAACGAAAAGAAATTTCGGCCAAATTGCACTGGAAATTTTCCTTGTGCAAATTTAACTGAAAATTTCGCACCCACTTTGTCTAATCGATCAGAAGATTTCATTTTGAATCATTACCATGACAACGAAGAAAATGTCCGGAAATACTCGTGCTCTTTGAACTTCCTGCTTCCAAATTACACTGGAAATTTCCCTGTCAGTTTTGTCAAAATAATGACAGAAATTAATTATTTGTCAGGCAAAAAGGTCTATTTTTGGTTGCGAAATTTTCTTACCGAATCTCACTCGAGCTTGAATTACAAATCCGGAAATTTTTCCTAAGCCGCAAATTTTTTAAGAAAATTTCCCTTGACTGACGCCTCTTGAAATTTTCAAATATTTTGCGACCTCGAAAAAATTTCCTGGAATAATTCACGCTTTAGGAGATTTTAAGTGAAAATTTTAAGAGAAAATTTTCGAAAATTAAGTGGAAATTTTTGGAAATATCCCCGGGAAATTTCCACAATTGTACTGGTACCTTTTTTGCATTTCTATGAATTTTACCTCCCATCTAGGAAACTAACGCAACTTTTTTTTCAAATGCAAATGAATGTATTTTGATAGCTCACGGAAAAGGTCATAAAAAATGGAATGTTACCTACTACATTCTATACTTTTGAATTGCTGTTACCCGATAAGCGAGAAAAAAATTAAATAATGTAATTTCTTAAACAATTTTTGTACTGTAAAATATCAAGTAAACTTCACTTTTAAGCTGACCTCAAAGAAAACAATCCAGGGAGTTAAGATCTCGTGATCTTGTCGAACATGTTGCGCGTGGGAGAAGAAAAATTGAGTGACCAGCAAGATCGCCAGATCTCAACCTCTTTGATTTTTTTCTTTGGAGTCACAAAGAACTCCAATATAACTCATAATGTTACAATTTTAGGTTAAGGAAAAAAATTGGGAACATTTCCGACAATATTTGCAGTTAAAAATATTTTCTCGCTTATTAGTAAGAATAATTTAAAAGTGAATAGTGGGTTATATTCCATTTTTTATGCCCTCTTTTGCAAGCTATAACATTATATGCATTTACATTCAAAAAAAGTTGGATTAGTTATTATCCCAAAATCTGTTACTTAAACCAAAAAAAAGTTACCCCTATTTTTAAATTTTTTCAAGGAATGGATGGATTTCTTTTGACCCGAGTTTATTTCAGTTAAAAGACAGGGTGAGTCAACGATAGAGTAAAGTTTATTTTCGCCTTTATCTTTAAAATTAGATAAAAAATTCGAAATAAAAAAGCTGTGGAAACCATTGAGGTGCACATTTTAAAATTATGCTGGAGTATAAAAAACAAAGCGAATAAAACCTGTTTTTTTTTAAATGGAACACAAAAAAAACGGTTTTAAAGGTTTAACATGTTAAACCGGAAGTTGTAACTTTATAGAGAATAAAAAATTAAGATAGGAAGGTGAAAACCATTTTTCTCTAAGATGAACCGTTTCAATGTTACAGTGAGTCAAAGTCTGAAAATGATATATTTTAAACGTCAATATCTCAAAAACTATTAAATTTAGACATATAACAGTTCATATACGATAAGAGTAGAATTTAGTGGGAAATTAGAAAATAATACAATAATATAGGGTGTTCCATTTAAAAAAAACCTAAGTTATATTCGCCACGTTTTTTTGGGCCACTCCGTATACTCCAACATAATTTTAAAATGTGCACCTCAATGATCTCTACAACTATTGCATATCGAATTTTTATCTAATTCCTAAGATAAAGGAGTAAATGAACTTTATTCTATCATTGACTCACTCTGTATAATTATGATCTATCCATGTAGATCTAATAAATAAGTCAGGAATTGTTGTTTTGCCCAATCCAATTAGTTCGTCTGACTTATAAACTAATGTTTATTTCCGGTACAGCTCTTTACTTGAATTAAAATCACTTTTTTGAAGTTTATGCTTATTTAAAGATTTATATTTTACACGAACTTAGCTCCAATGTCTTTTAAGATTTAGTAGGCTTTAATGTTTTATTTATTTTAATTTAGGAACTTTGTAAAATTGAAGGGAGTAATCACAAAAAGGATACTCATTTTAGGCATATTTTAGACTGCACAATTTAGCCATTTTAAAATTAATTTTATTTTAGAATCAATTATATTTTTAGGATTAAATTATTGTGACACACTAAAAGTTGCAGTAAGTATTGTGTTCATATTAGGGTAACGGGTATTGGAACTGAATAAACTTAATGTTTGAAGATGGTCATTAATGTGGGATCACGAAACGACTGATTTTACCGGACGTTCATTGTCAATAGGTCTTCGCGTCGCGGAGTCGATCCCGAACACATAAGTACACAGTATTATCGCATGCGCACTTTCAAATTGGCCATGCGCGGTAAAGGCTAATTTTAAAGTGCGCATCCGATAATACTCTGAATGTGTTCGGGATCGACTCCGCGAAAAGACCTATTATTGTAGTTTTAAAGACAACCACACCTTTTCCGCATGTATTTGAGAAAGTGTCCTGTAAGATTTTATTATGAAATAAGATGATATATATAAAACTGTAACAAATATAGTTAAAAATAGAATTACCGTGTCTGACATACAATAACACTATCATTTAAAATAAAAAATTATTATTTCTGAAATTAAAGAAGAAGTTTTAAATTAAAAAAATTAGATTACAAAAATGATTAGGACAGATTATCATCAAAGTATTAATTTACGGTATAATAGCTTTTCCAATACTAGATTTTTGCCAGTTTTTTTTTTGTAAAATTTGATATTTTTTAATACACTGCGTCTTTGAATATCAACATATATGAAAAATAACAGACCTTTGGAAAAACTTAACAACCCTGCGTTGGAGCTAGTTTGGCCGCCATTGTGAAGTTCGTAAATCTATAGTATTTGATGTAGCGCGTGGACGACAGAGGTTCCTAAATTATGAATTTTAAGTCACAGTCACAAAATGTTTAGCGCTAGTAAATCACGGAGCGGTTTGAATATGTTTCGCTGATTATTCCGGCGAGCGACGGCCGAGCCGATGAGCTGTCGACATTGATTATCTCTTTTTACCTTCCGAAAACATGTATGTTTGTTTCGCTCTTAGTTTGCAATACATTTAAATAAGTTAATTTAAAAAATAGTCGAGCCCGAATTTTGCTATATATTGGGGAGTTTTCGCATGACACTTGCACTTATTATATATACTTTTCGTGTTTTTGGGACAGCCTGTACATTATGAAAATAATTTTAAAAAGTACATGCCTACACCCAGAAAAAAAATGTTATCCAATACAAACAATTTAGCTATAATATGTCGTTTCCAATAGCGTAAATAACCCTCTATACTAAACTAGAATATATAATGGTTGGTTGGTTTAAGGCGGGGGTTGGGCGTTCAGCCCAAGCTTCTTGCACTGCAGCCTAGTGGCTTATTGTGCTCCCCTATCTTGCTAGAAAAGCTTTGTTCCTTTTATAAGGTCCAGCAAATTCCTACCAAGTTTGTCATGTGGGAGGTTATCCCCACATTGAATGTATCCGAAGATTCTGAGTCTTCCTCGGGTCAGTGCTTCGCAGTTATATATGATATGTGAGGCGGTTTCGTCCTCATCGCCGCAAAGCCTGCATTCAATGGGACCATTGTAAATTCCTACTCGGTGTAGGTGTTTTCTTAAGCAGTGGCCTGTTAGTAGGCCGACTACTTGTTTTAGCTGGGTGCGCGTTAGAGGCATCATTCCAGTTGATAACTTTTTGGAGGGTTTTCCAATTGTGGCCCTCGCTTGGGTATGACCAGGTGTCCTGTTCCATCGGGGCAGGTGTTGTTGTGCCCACCTGTCTGATGCTGCTCTGGTTGCCTGTTTTGATATGCCAAGGGCGGGTTCAGGGCCCCTATAATAATAATAAATCAAATAAAAATGTATTTATTCTCAGCCATAACGTAAAGCGACGCGTCGCTTTGCCTGATCCCTTCAGCAGAGTACAGAATAATCTATGCCGTGCCTTTACACCGATACTTGTAAATAAAATTTAAAATATTTTTTTGTGGAAGTAGTCCATCTCTCAGTGGAGTGATATTATAAGTAAGGGAAATTATACTAGTGAAGCAGACTGTGTAAATAATTTCTCTTACAAATTTAAAATATATGTAGTCCAAGCCAAGTCGTAATCTACCACCGTGATTCACTTGAGATATATGGGCGGGGACTGGATCGTGCAGCGAGTGAAGATCATTAGGACTAACAAAACTAGGCAACAGTGCTCTAATTTAGCCGGAGGAGGCCTCGTCGGTACTGACTGCTTTAATATAAAATAATTTTGATGAGCCTCCTTGCGCCATCTATGAATTTAACTTAGCAGATTGGGTAGAACTGCTTATATGACGTTCTTTATATGTTGATATTCAAAGACTGCGTCGTTAATTATGGAATAAAAAAAAAATAATTTGAATTTCAATAGCACATATTTTCATCAAAATTCAAACAATTTCATTTTCAGTTTATTGGATAGGTTGTCTCTTGGACCACTAAGTACAATGTGTGTGACTTTACTTTATGTCTATTTTATACTGTGTGATGGCTAAAATATCAAGCTGTGTAAAATCCCTAAAATACGAAGTTATGAAAATGGAATTTATTATTGTGTTGGTTACAGCTTTATGTTAGGTACTTACTGTCTTCATTACAGCGCTGTGCCGTGTTAAGTTAATTTTAAAAAAATTAAATTGTGTTTAAAAACAAGATAAAGACAATGGAGGTCTGATAAAATCATTTGATGACTTAAATCTAATCTAGAAAGAAACTTACCTTTTTGACGCAGAGTTCTAATACTTAATGATAATAGGATAAAATTATTCTTTATAAACGATGTGGAAATTGTATTGGCAAATTTTTAGATTTCGGGATAATTGCATAATTTTCTTGGGCTGATAAAAATAGACATTTCGGGTAATTACCTACGATGAGTGGCGTAATAAACAATCTTTGACACTTGGCGGCTCTTCCATAATATCATTCGGTCTATAGCCTCCCACATAAAATCTCTTCTTATTAAGAGCCTACCATACCAGCGTGAAACGCGGCATCCTGGCTTATCTAATTGAAAATTAAACACAACAATTTTAGTAAGGGGTTCAAGAACAACAAGATTTTTTAGTCTGGCGGATGATAACTTATTTTTTGTCAAAAAAAAATTGAAAATTTACTTTAAGTTTTAATTATTTAGGGTAAAATTATATCAACCATCATGCAGAACATAAAATAGAAATATTGCAGCTACTCATGTTATCTTCCATCGAAATCACAAACGAAAAATCATCACTGACGCCGCGCCACTTAATTCTCGTTAGAAGGAAAGGAAATTTTATTGCCATCGCCCGACATGGGTACAACACGCGCGATGTGGTGGAAACGCACAGTTTGTTCGTAATGACTTATAGGCTACTGTTTGCTCTTAAGGTTGAAATCCAGCCAACCTTGTTTGTTTCGTGTAAAATATTCCTTGTTTTTAACTTCGTTCCCAATAAAATTTTGAGTCAAATCAAGCTGTGTCCGCGGCTCTATATTCCTTTTTTAGATCAAATAGTGAAGTGATTAATAATAATACTGTAAACAAGAGAGAAATAAACGCACGCTACCAAATACACGAAACACAAGGGAAAACAAACTGTTCTGGCTATTGCCGAATAATTTTTTCGAATAAGGTTCGACAAACGTTGCACGTTAAAAAAAACCTTAGGAATTACGTCGCGGGCGTATTGATTGAAACATAGTTCAGAAACCATCTAAAGAAAGCAGAAAAAAGTTTGCAATGATTGTTGCTGGCTCACTACTAAATGAGTCGTTCTCTATATATCGGATAAAAAGATGGAGGGTTACAAAGGTTATGAAAACATATTTTATTAATTATAATATTTTTATAAATACTTTGTATGATATAAATTTAAATAAATTCACCTTTATCCGCTCTGCCTATTTAAAACATTTTTTATTAAACTGTTTTATTATGACCCAAAAATCCGCTCCATAGACTGTAATTTTTTTTCTATTATCGTGCTTGATTTTATTTATATTTTATCTTTATATTTAAAAATATTTACAGTATATTTAGTGCACAAATATACGATAAGAACACACACATTCTGACACTTGTCTTCACTATTTTCATTATAACTCTGCTTTTATATGATTATTTATGGCTATAACTACTCATGTCGGCTGTCAAACCGGCCAGCGTAGCAGGTGTCAGCTCAAAGAGACCAATTTAAATATAGTGAAGTCATTTACATAACAGCATATTATAGGTAAATAATCACAAATGATTACTGGATGTAAAGAAATTCTTTATATTTCACTAAGTATGAGGAGAAATATAAATTAATAACACTTTAGAAAACTAGCGTTGTGTAACAGAAAAAAACACCACAGACCCAAATTTAGACAGAATATCAGAAGTCATCCAAGAATAGCGATTATTGCTAACATGTGTCATAATAATATCTTGGTACATTTTTCTATTAAAATTGATTAAGAACGTTTTTATTATTACTTTTCGACAATGTAAGTAGGAGATATTAAAATTTCAAATATGTTTTCTTCATATTTTAAATTATGGAGTTCCACCTAGTAAAGGCAGAATCTATTCAGATATTAAAATTGTTTATATCGGCCTAGAAAATTTGTCAGTATCCCGTGTCACACCCAATTTTATTATTAGGTTTTAAAAGTGAATTACTAACATATTTTAAATAGTATTACTTGTTAATGTAAAACTGTTTTTTTCTTTACATTCTATTACGAGAAAAGTTTTTTGTTCCCGAATGACGATGACGAAGTTTGTCGTTAATTAGTTTTCTTTTAAATCTTTAAAATGTGATACGAATAAACTTATTCTGTAGATTTAACGTAAGGCTCGTATAAAACAAATTTATAAATTATAAATATTAAGCTATAGAAAGAAGGTTAAATTTGTTTTAGGTGATCTGTGAATTACTTAGTGTTTATTTAGGGAATTGAAATTTAGCATTCTATTTTTCTTATAAGGGTAGCGTGGAATTTTAGAAAAGTCTGTTCGTGTGTAAACAGGGAAACTGGTGTAATATATACATATTATATTTAAATCAAACTTTTTTGGAAAAGTTATATGCTATTTTGACGGATAGTTTTATTATTTTACTTATATACAATAATATACCATAGGTACCATCATATTATACAGGGTGCTACAAATTCGTGTGCGTACTAGGGGATCTCGAAAACGGTAAGAGATACGAAAATGGTTAAATTAAGGCAAAGTTGCGTATTTTAGGGGCATAGTAATTTGGTGAAAAAAATTGTATTTATTCGGAATGCTTTCGGAGATATCCGAAAAAAATGAAATTTCCATTTTTGATTTTTAATTTTTTGCGCTTTTATTTTTAACTTGGAAAAAAAATAAAAACACTTTTTCATAGCCGTTTTTTATATTCAACAAGATGGCGTTATTAGTTTTCAAGTTCGACGTTTCGTTCTTTAGTTACCAACCTCAAGTCAATTTTTTTAAATACGGCCTGGAATTTTAAATACAGTTTTAGGGATTTCTAAGCTTTGGAAATGTAATACAATTTAAACGTTTTTAAAATTTTAACGTATTGTCATCAAATAACACATTACTATAGTATTTCAATTTATCCTCTCTTTACTATTACGGCCCTGGCAATTATTTTTTGTATTACCTAAGTATTAAAATTACATTACAGGAAGTTATAGTGTTTAGGCCGTTTATTTTTTCAAAAACATTTACCGTCACAATACTCTAGGAAGTAAGCAAGTTTTTACGGCATGAGAAGTAATTTTATTTTTTATTAGTATTTCATATATTTTATTAATATAACGTATATCTTAAGTCCTATGGTTTTTGCCTTAGACCTAAACCAAAATACTGTAAAACAGAAAAAAATAATGCTCCCGAGTGAAAACAAGGTAACTGGAGTGTTAGTCTAGTTATGTTACTGTGATGCGCGCTTACGTTTGTTTCAAAAATTTTTTACTGTTTATACGATCTGATGATGCTAGTTCCTTTTCTTACAAAATATCAAAAACCAGGCGACTTTGTGTAAAAATGAACGGATTTTTCGAATCATAAATCTTGTTTTTTAGTTTGGCTCTAAATGTTTAGGACCGTAATAAAAGGAAAAAGATAATTTGAAATATGTGTTATTAGATGACAAAACGTTGAAATTTTAAAAACTTGTACATTGTATTAAATTTCTAAAGCCTATAACTCCCTAAAACTGTATTTAAAATTCCAGGTCCGTATTTTAAAAAATGGACTTGAGGTTGGTAACTAAAGAACGAAACTTCGAATTTGAAAACTAATAACGCCATCTTGTAGAACATGAAAAACGGCTATGAAAAAGTGTTTTTATTTTTTTCGCAAGTCAAAAATGAAAGAGCAAAAAATTAAAAACCAAAAATGAAAATTTCGGTTTTTTTCGGATATCTCCGAAAGCAATCGGAATAATTAGATTTTTTTTTCGCCAAATTATTAAGCCCTAAAATACGCAACTTTGCCGTAATTTAACCATCTTCGTATCTCTTACCGTTTTCGAGATCCCCTTGTACGCACACGAATTTGTAGCACCCTGTATACAGTAGCTGGCACTGCTGGCAGAAAACACGCACCATAAGTGACAATTTATCTTAAAACTGAATAAATATTTGCATTTAAAAAAAATGTCAAGAATTGCCTGTTACACAATTATTGTCACACATCTGATTCATATTTTAAATAATGATTTTGTCAATTTTATTATGTGGTCTTCTCATTGTGGAAACGTTAAGCACGAATGAGTATCAATGAAAATATAACTTTTTCCACAAGAAGTTTGACATAGAGTAGGGGCTTGTTTTTATAGATTGTCTTGTTCTGTAATGTATCATGTATCGCTAGTTTTCACTAAAATGGTAAGAGACGTTTAAATCTTATTAAATTAACAATATACGTAAATATATTATCGACAATGATACAATATACAGGACAGAATATAGTCGGCATATTTCTTTAATATCTTAATAGGGCGATGTTAGAAAAAAATACGGTTACAGAATCTAAATAATCTGACCCAATGAACTAAACAAAATATTTCTATATTCGTTCGCTCAGAAAGATCCTGTGTATAATTTAGTGGTTAAAACTTAGTATGGAGGTAATAATGTTACCTAGTTTATCAAAATGTTTCCTTCATATTATCAAGATTTATGCACAGAATTATCTGAATATATTATAATCAGTTATATTCGACAATATTTTGAGGGAATTTTTAAATGGTTGCAATTAACCACTTCAATTCTAATGCTGGCGTAGATACGGAAGGAGGGGAGGGGATCCCCCCTAACGACCATAATTATTATAAAAAATAATACATTTTACGCACTTAAGAAAGGAAAATAACAAAAAAAATAAATAAAACCGACTATCGCTAGTTTCTTTTCCAATCTTATAAATATTTACCAAAAACGTAAAAAATTCCTTTCATCAATTTATTAAAAACATTGTGAATGCGCTTTAAAAAAAATTAACATTAGATTAATTTAGTAGGATATATTTTAATTAATTAATACAATATTAGAAATTGGTAAAAGCCAAAAAAAATTTCATAAGCCAAACAACAATAAAGAATTCGAACGCATTTGTGGGCGCGGCACTCAAATATTGTTTGCCTGCGGCGCTTTTCTTTATCGTGCATTCATGTCGCGAGTTCAACATTGTCTGCCCCCACCCCAAGACAAAATTTTAGCTACGCCAGTGAATTCTAGTGTTGATCCACAGTTTTTATGTGAACAGATTATAATAAGTTAAATTTAATATTGTGGGTTCTTGTCAACACGTATCCAACACAAAATAGAATAGAACTAAGATCTTAATTTTTCTTAATTAAAACATAATAGACAAAATATGCAACCCTCTTAGCCCATCAAGCACAGTGCTAACAGTATTAAGATCCTGGCCCTGAAGTCAAATAGCCAAATTGCACTAGGAATTATTTAGGTTCTACGACAGATTTTTTAGAGACTTACTTACTAAAAAGAATTCGCTATTTTTATTTTAAAAACAGCCTTACTGAATGATAGGTAGAAATATTAATGTAAGATAATTTTTAATCATAAGCATAATTTTTGTAAATAGTTTTATTATATTATTTTTGTCTATTTATTTTTACAATTTTAGAATTTTAATTTTCTTTTTTAATATTTTGACTTTGAATAGATGTAAACCATTTGTAAGCATAGCTGGTACCTCCAAGCTATCTAAGAAATTATCTCGTGGTGTGTACATATATAAAAAAAATGTTTCTTGTTGAAATATTAACTGTTAAAATTTTATGTAAGTTGATTTGATTTGATTAAGGTGGAAAGCGCTACAAAACTACTTATTCTGTTGAACATGGTTTTGTGCATAAAAGCATAATAAAGCAAATGCGTTTAAATTTATGGATAGAATGGTATATGACATTAGTATTATTTCCTACATATTATTTTGGTTACGCATGCCAACAATACATTTAAGAAGCCCTTATAGCAAAGTAATGTAAACATTTCAAATTCTAACATATTTTTATCGCGTTATGTCAAAATATTTGTATAAAAATTCTATCGAAAATGGAGTTTTTACTGATAAAAATCACTATTAGGTGATTCAAACGATTAGGAAATGAATGTTATTTTATACTGTTGCCAAGAACTGTAAAAATTAGTGATAAACGGCATAACAGAAACCAATAAGGACAAAATTTTAACCAAGGTTAAACGGGTCTAGACAGAATCACTTATCTAAACAGAATTTATTTAAAAAATGGTGGTATCCGATTTGGTATATTTCATAATGAGGGAAATCATCAACAGAAAAAAATTATAAATTAATAACTCTGTCAAAAAGATTTTTCTACCCGCTGGTGGGGGAAAGTGCAATTTTCTACCTTCAAGTTTTACAGGAGGCGTCTTTGAAATATTTGTAGTTTCTGAAATTAATTTCGTAATAAATAACTGTTAATCCATGGACTTCAGGAATTAGTACTTTGCGTATTTTGCCTTAATTTAGATCAAAGTACGCTGTGCATGTTTTATTACCTATGTAATGTGTAAATAAATGAAATGTACCTCGTAAGTGTAAAAAGTTTAAAATAATGTTTTTTGTTTCTTCATACCTCATCCTTGTGTATATTAGGCGATTTTGTATTTATGTCACTATCATATAAATTTAATAAAATGTAACATGTTCCTGGTATGATCCTATTTGTACCATCTTCATCTTTCTGGCAAATAAAACATTTTTGTGTAAAATATGTTTTTTTTCAACAAATTATCATCGAAGAATCGTTCATACTTCAGTAGGTTGTAAGTCGAAAACTAAATAAAATTCGTACAATTACTGGCTGGCTGCCCATCACGGCTTCTGACGTAATTTTTGAATTCTGTCAGGATTTAATTAAACTTCAAAATAAGAAATTTTTTTTTGCTTTTAAATTACTTTTAACACGTAAAATTAAAGTTTTCCAAATAACAAAGGTTGTCAAAACGAATTTTACGTCAATTGGCAGGACCCTTTAATTAATAATAGACCTACCTTATTTTTTGTTTATGTTAGGACTATGTATTTGCAAGTTGTGATATGCGTCCAGTCCGGAATTTGATAAACTATATATAGGGTGTCCCACCGGGAACCGAATCGATCTATATATAGAAAACTATACCTACATAGGAAAATTTGACAGGATGCTGATGGGGGCGACCGGGCTAAAATATTTTCATAATGGTGGCACATCCGGCTATACCGGAAGTAAGTGTCAACTTGCTTATTTGGAATGGGACACCCTATATATTATTACATTTTATAGATTTTCTTAGCATTTCATTGTTTTTCAACGCCGTCATAGCCAATTAAGAGTAACTGCACTTAAAATCTGCAGCAAAATCGCCTTATAAAAATACTAACTTGGCAATATTTCGAAAACTAAAAATTTTTGGGATATGCAACCTTACACAAACTTAGCCTTATTTTTAATGCTAAATAAGAAATAATTGAATCGTTTATTCTTAAAAGACGCCAAGTAACATTTTCGGCTTACTGAAAAGTTTGCAAAATGTCACTTAGCCTGTTTTAATAATAAACGATTCAATTATAAAATTTGTGTTGGGTGAAAATCTAGACTTTTTGCAGTTTTTTCAATTTCATTTTTAATCTTATTTTTTAAACGCCCTGTATTAATAGTTATCAAAATATTGTAAAAAATCTATTAAAGCAGGTCCTTTATAACAAGGAATCCCACTTAAATTAAATAGGCTTCTTTATAGAAAAAATTGATACTTAATTATTCTATGGCTTGCTTGCTTTTGACATAAAAATTCAAATATGTCAAAAACGTTTAGACATAGGTATAGGACATGGTATACAAAATCTGCCTAGAATCTTGCGTAGAATGCAAGAATGTAATAATATATAGGGTGTCCCATTTAAAATAAGTAAGTTGACACTTACTTCCGGTATAAACGGAAGTGCCACCATTATGAAAATATTTTAGCCCGGTCGCCCCCATCCGCATCCCGTCAAGTTTTCCTATGTATAGTTTTCTATATATAGATCGATTCGGTTTCCGGTGGGACACCCTGTATATATGTATACATTACATTAGACAACCACTTTTAGACGCGTGTCACTCAGTGACAATCAAGGAAAAATCCTAACTGGCGTATTTGTCACAGTCTGCCTGTAGTTCTTGGGCTTTGGCTCCATTGTCAGAGTCAGTAATGGCTTGTTGGTAGTGACGATGGCATTAAAATTTCACTATATTAGGTACCTATTAAACGCTGGTGGGAAGTGATCACAGGGTAACAAAAATTATAGTTATAAAAATGTATGAAATATAAAGTTTATAAGTACAAAAGAGGGTACAAATATGTTGGGCTATACAACAGTGTATCCTCTTCTAATAGAGATACCTACCTAATAAAGTAAACCAAAAATGAGAATATCAGAAAAAGATGCAGCTACTATCTAATTTTTAACTGCTAATTGTTATGGTTGCTAGTATACTCCACAGTGATACAAATTTTCGGGAAAAAAAAATTTCTACACCTGGTAGGTATAAAACGAAAATAAATTTTTTATCACAAATTTAATAGTGAAAACTATGGCACCAAGCAACAATGAAAAAAAAACATAGGTTCAGAAAAAAATATAGCATTAAATGAGTAAGTGGCAAATTGATGATGTGGCGTTAATTTTGTTCAGAAGTTTAATGTTAGGCCCCCATTGATATAAAATGGTACCTAATGTAAAGAATTGTATCTTAGTTGAACCATATTAGTTATAATGGTTGATAAATAAATTATTCTCCCTAAAGTAAGAGTAACTGAGTAATAAATATGCATTTGTTTAGTCTTGTAAATTATATTTATTAATAATTATTTAAATTATATAAATAATTAATAGTTAAAAAATGGCTAGGTACTTTTAAAATGTCAATAGGTACTATTATGTATGTAAATCATATTAAGTAACTATAATAAATCAGTAAAATAACTTCAAAGCCATAAACCTCACAACACTTCTATTTTATTTCCAAAACAGCTATAAAATAGAAAAATAATTTAATATAGGTATCTTAATTACTGTAGATTTTGTACAATAGTTCTTGCACGTTTTAATTTTACTTGATAATCATCCAAATTGTCCCCTGAGCTTTCCTCTTCTTTTTCAATAATTTTTAAAGCCTCATCTAGAGCAACTTGCCGAGCATGACCCTTGGCACCAATAAAATATTCAACAGTTGTTTCCCAAAATTCGTCAGGAATTTTGCTAGCATCAAATAAGTTTTGCTGTATCCAAACTTGCTTTAATTTTTCAAATTTCCATTCTGATTTACTATGTTTCCATTTTGAGAGGTAATTTAAAGCCTTTTGTTGTAATTCGAGGTCAACTTTAAGTTTTTTCTGTTCTAAAAGATCTGCATGTTTTTTACGCTTCTGGGCTCTATTGGATTCTTTCTTTGGTTTGTTTGTGAGTTCTTCTGTTTGCTCGGTTTTATTTATATGCTCTTCTGTTTCGATCTTTTTTTCTATTGGCACATTATCTAATTGCTTTTTCTTGGAGTTTAACTTTCCTGTAGTTTGAGCTTCTTCAAGCAGTTTACGCTTTTTATTTTTTTTTGTAATTACAGCTTTACTTTTATCTACAGGGTTCTTAGATATAGAGGTCTCACCTTGCTCTGAAAGCAATATTGCTGCTTCGTCTTTACTTATAACTTCGTCGTCAAAAGATATTTTACCCTTTTTACCACGCTTTGAACTTTTTTGTTTATAGTCTGCCTTCATTATATCAAAACGTTCTGAAATTATGTTTTGTGAAAACTAATTTACACACCACCTTAGAAAAATTTTTATATCGTGTTTATATATGAATATTTAAGGTTATGTTGTGGTTTTTAGCAGTTTTTAGTACGGCCTTTCACAGAAGAAAAAAGGGTCGGCCTTTTAGTACAATACAAACGAAATGTGGTACCGATTTTAACTTTAACTGTGGATCCGCACGGGCGAAAAAAACTATATAACGGAACATCAATTATGGATGTGATTGGTCAAAGTCAGTTGGTCAGTTGAATTGTTGAATAATAGAATACGACGTGTCAATTCTTTTTGTTATAGTATGAGTCAGAAATAATAGTCAGTGACTCATCGCTATCATATCGAGAGCAACGGCTTATTTGAAGTCAGAGGAAAAAAAATTCACGAAAATAAATATTCTGCTCTATTAAAATTTCAAAAAAAAACACTGGAATTGTCTCCCCTAACTTCGTACAACCCACTACACTCTATATGAAAGCCATGAATCACTGACTATTATTTCCGACTCGTACTTATAGGTTTCTGATATAAAATTCGCATTTATTGGTTTTCTAATATCTGATAGGTGAGTATTAACCAAAAATTAACAAAACCTTGCAGTTTGGTATTTAAATTTTTCCCCTATATTTTTATTCTTTGGAGCGTGTTTGGAGCTCTATTTCCAAAATATAAACCTTCGGTTCCTCCAAGACAAAATTATTTTGCATATTCATAGGGCTATGACCGATATGGCACTAAAAAAACTGCTTTACAAGCTTTTAAAATGCAAGAGTTTGAAGGACTTTTCTAACAGATATTGTGCCATTGGAGTTTTAAAATAAATATTTCAATTGAAAAATCTATAAAGTGCCATTATCTTTGATTATTTAACTCCGAATAAAAATTCATCCTACAACATAAGAAATAGTCTTTGGATAATTATTGCCAAAGGAAAGAGAATTGAAATATTCTATAGTGGTGATACATGGGGCTCGATTCTTGAGGGCGATAGAATAGAACGCTCACCGGGGATTGTTCCCCGCTTCTACTCTACTACTTGTTCTCTCCCTATCACAAAATGCAAAAATGCGTATTCTTGAACATAAAGGAGGGAGTTTGAAGCGGGGAACAAAGCCGCCGCGTTGCCAAAGTTATTGCCCAATCACAATACAGAATTTTTCGATAGATATCAAGGATTTACGGCTATATGGTGACAGATGAAACATCGTCGGTCAGGTGGTGTTTTCGTGTGTTGTTTACTATAAATTTAAATTAGTAATTTCCATCTTGGCTAAGGTTTTTGATCCTCCTAAAGGTAGGAACCTATTTATATTTTATTGTACTATTGAACTAACAACATTGTGTTTATTGTGATTGTCATCCTGTACTTAATGTAGTGTTTTACAGAATAATGGGATTTTTGGGGTACCTACGTACCGAAAAAGTATTAATTTAAACTAAACTTGTAGGTAATTATTTAATATCTATTAAATGGGTCCACGAAAAAAAAAAGCCTAAATAATTTCATAAACTTCTCGTCAGAAAGAACAAACGGATCTGCATTTGGAAGTATTACCCTTACAATCAGATTTAATACCACTGCCTCGTCCACGTTTTAGATTATTTCATCCCATAAGACTAAGTTTTGTTCAACAAACAACGACACAAAAAGAACACTAAAGTCAAACAAACTCACTTTAAAATAAACACAAATTAAAAAATTAGTTAGGTTATGTCGCATGCTCCCAGTCCGTTCCACTAAAATTACCCAGTAGAAGCAACAGGGAGCGATCGTTCTCTCGCCATTGAATAGAACGACGTTCAAGAATACGATTTATCAATTTTCAGTAGAACCACGCCTACTTTCTCTCGGCTGTTCTACTCCCTGGTTTTCAAGAATCGAGCCCCTGTATAACTACAAGTGATATGATTATGATATCGCGCAGGTGGGCGTGACTTACGTGACGTCACACAGCGAGTAAAAACCGCCATATTACGATATTCTTCTACGTAAAATTTTGGTCGAAACGAATTCCTAAATACTTTAATTTTCCTTTCAAAATACTTGATGATCACAGTAATCGATCTAAAATGTATGTTTCAATATTTCACTCACAGTACAAATTAATAAAATTTATCATAAATTTATTAAAAATGTCATATAAAATTGCCTTTTAATAACTTAAACTTCGCGTTGTCGTATAATTCGGCGCGTTCAATTCAAATATTCCTCTCTGTGTGACGTCACGATCCACTGCGCATCCTGTTGATATCATACCTGGGTTAGTTGTATCATGGTGATGACATATATGAAAAATAGCAATTTAATATCTCAAAAACTAATCGTGACCGCCGAAAATCGGTTTCAGATTCGTAATCAACACCTCAAAATTTATTTTTCTTGAATAAATTATCATTTTTGACTGGTACTTGTATAATAGATAGTTATTCGCAAAGTACGTAGTTTCGCGAGCGCACGAATGAATTCTTTTTTAAATATTTGATTTGAAATCTGTTATTGGTCCATTTTGACTTTTATGGTCCGAGTATTGATCAAGTAATTACTACATACTTACAGGTTAAGTTTTCCTGTTATGTAAAAACCAAGCAAAAATTAAAAAGGATGGCCAGCATAGTTCGAATTGGTCTAAACAGACTCTTAATCAGCAATACTTCTAAAAATGTAATTGCTAAAATTAATATCCAATCCGTCAGAACAATTACAAGTAAATTGGATGACCTACCAGCCAAACCAAAACCATGGAAGTACAATGAAAAAAGATACAATATTTTTAATTATTTGTATGATTCAACTACATCAAGATTCAATGAGAATACTAAGGTATGCCAAGTATAATGTAAATTGACTTTCTGTTTAACAATCCACATAAAAGAAAGTGTAGACTAAGTAAGCACTCTGTCTTTTATGTGAATGTGTCAAATATCTATATATGTCTAATATAATGTTCTTCCGAGGGCTCCTCTTTCATTTGATAAATGTTAATTAATGTGACTACTCATATTCTAAAGATTAACCTGAAATCGTGACTACTATGACCCAAATATGTTTATTTTTTTCGGGATCAAAAATGTATGTGTTAATATTATGACATGCTTTATTGATATCAATTGGCCATTGACTGAAGTCCTTCAGCCTTTTATACAACTTTACGTTTTAAAATGAGTACCTAGTAAATACACAGTTGCCATGAAAATACATATAAATAAAAAAATGTTAAATGAATTGCCTAATAACCAACATATTTTAAGAGTAGGAAATGTTATCAAAGTGTAATACATAACTAGGTATTGCCACCATCTGTGATTTATAAAATAACATAATCTTGTGAATAGATGAATAAAGATGTTACAATTCAATAGACTGAGAATATTATTTTTTATAGCAAGTGTACCTATACCTACATAAGCCACTAAGGCATATTGTACAGTAAAATATAACCTATAAAATAATAAAGAGACATGTTTAATGTAAAATCTGATAAATAAATAAATGTTACATAACAGTAAGTTAGGTAGAAAGAATTTTCTCCAAAGAAAAAGTATAGGTTTTGTAATATTGAAAGCTATAGAAATTACTTGTAAAATTATATATATTTTTAGCTGGATCAGGAAATGCTTAATACCTACTTAAATTTTGCTGACAAAATACAAAAAGTTATGTTGTGTTATTAAAATCTCGTTCCTGTAAAAAAAAAGTAGTACCTTATTTGCCTTTTAGTTCTTCACGTATAAGGCTATATTATGTTTTAGCTTATAGTGGTAGAGGGTCCTGTTGCTTCAGGCAAATCAAAATTTGGAAAGGAAATAGCAAAGTCTTTTGGAATGCTTTATTTGCCAGAAGCGAATTTGGATATGAACTATATTAATAATTATGGATACGACCTAAGAAAGTTGGATCCTATGCTGCCTCCTGATTGCAGAAGTTTTGATGTCATGGACTATATGAGAAATCCTAAACATAAATTAGTTACAAGGATGCAACTTCAACAATATGTTGTCAGGTTGGTTAATGTGCTTCACTAAATTCATTATTTGTTTCTATCTCCTAGATTTTGAAAAATATGTTAACTTTGTTTTATTAACTCTTAATAAAAAAATTTACCTACTTACTCTTAATAACAAAAAACAAGAAAAAAGGTTACTTAAAGCCAAGCTTAAAGCATTACATAAATAATTACTAAAATTTTAGTGCTAATTTTGGGGTACAACATATTAAGTTATTTTACCACATTAATGTCGGGTTGCACAAAGAATTTTAATAATAATTTTTTAACTGGCAAGTTTGACTGTGACAGACGTAACATTGACAGAAATAATTTTCTCACAATCATACTGGCCCGGTTACTTTAATTTTTAATTTACTAATCAAGAACCTTTCAATGTGAGTATATAATGCCTGTCAAAGTCATTTATGTCACAGCCAAACTTATCGGTTAAATAATTATTATTAAAATTCTTTGTGCAACCCGACATAAGAAATTTATTTATTTCGAAACAACCGGGCAATGCCCAATAAAATACAATGTATAATAACAATAATTTTAGTTGGTAATATATTATATAAAATATTGACAATATCATTATTATGAAAAAATAATACAAGTTTTAATAGTTTTTATAGGCGTACTGGCTTACTATAAGTACATCTTTTTAAGGTACTTACCTAATTTATATTATATCGGGTCTGCCAAGAAAGCGGGGACGGAAGATTCGAGGAACTTATCAAGAATACTAAACCAGCTTGATGTATGAACTTAAAAGCGGCATATTTTAAAAATATTTTACATTATACAGGGTGGCTCAACAAAGTGTGGTGGACTTAACTTACATTTTTTTAAATGGAACACCCTAAATATTATATTATTTTCTAATTCCCTATAAAGTTCCACGTATATTTTGTATAAAATGTCATATGTCTAAATTCAACTGTTTTTGAGATATTGACGTTTGAAATACTAGCATTTTCAAACTTTGACAGGCTGTAACATTGGAACAGTTCATCTTTGAGAAAAATGGTTTTCCCCTCCCTATCTTGGTTTATTATTCTCTATTTGAAAGTTAGAACTTTCGATTTAACATGTTAAACCGTAAAACCCTCGGTAAAACCATTTTTTTAGTTTAAAATAGTAAACCAGAAGTTACAAGTTTTATATAGAGAATAAAAAACTAATATATAGAGCTAAAACAATTTTTCTCTAAGATGTGCCGTTCCAATACTACCGACTGTCAAAGTTTGAAAATGCCATATTTAAAACGTCAATATCTCAAAAACAATGGAATTTAGACATATGACTTTTATACAAAATATACGTGGAGTTTTATTGAGAATTAGAAAATAATATAATATTTAGGGTGTTTCATTTAAAAAAATACAAGTTTAGTCTGCCACATTTTTTTAAGCCACCCTATATATTGTAAAATATTTTTAAAATATGCCGCTTTTACGTCCATACCTCGTGCTGGTTTACTATTTTTAAAAAGTTTCTTGATAATGATTTAATCTTCCGTCCCCGCTTCGTTGGTGGACTCGGTATAGATAATTAATATTGTGAATCTACAAATTTAAAATAAAGAGCTATTAGGTAACTAATAACTAAAAAATAAAAGACTACTTACTTACCTAAAAATTTTGTTATTGCCAAAACATTTTTTTTTTCATACAAATGTTTAACAGGTATGAGATGTACCGTTTTATAAAGGAAAAACAAAATAGGTCATTATATTGGATTTTCTGTTGATGTTAAAATTTAAATTTTTTAAAAGTTTTCTATACTTATAAGTACAGGTATATTTTCAGGGGCGTTTATATTTTCAAGCAACTAAATTCCACAAATGTCATAACACTCTTAGAAAAATACCCATTTTTAAAAGAATATTGACGTTATATTTAAAAAATATATATTTTTAAAATTCATATATTACCTAAGTAATTTAACTACTTCAATAATTTAAACATATTTATACACTACTTTACAATGTAAGTAGAGGGAGATGATATGTTCTGCATCCACCATTTACACCAAAGCCTCTGCGCATGCCCAGGCACTGTTTTTAAACAGGGCTGTTTTAGCTGTTTTTTAAACAGGGCTGTTTAAAAACAGCTAAAACAGCCCTGTTTAAAAACACCCCTGTTTAAAAACGGCCCTGTTTAAAAACAGCCCTGTTTAAAAACAGCCCTGTTTAAAAACAGGTAAAACAGCCCTGTTTAAAAACAGTGCCTGGGCATGCGCAGAGGCTTTGGTGTAAATGGTGGATGCAGAACATATCATCTCCCTCTACTAATGTAGTACTATTTAGTTTATATTATAATTTGTTAAGTATATTTCCTGTGATGTACCGTAACGTTTGTTGGAAATTGTTGAATAAAAAAAAACGGGATGCATTATATTATTTTCAGATTTTCGCAATATATTGATGCACTAGCTCACATATTAAGTACAGGACAGGGTGTTGTTTTGGACAGATGTGTCTATTCAGACTTTGTATTTGTTGAAGCAATGTATAAACAAGGGTACCTCTCTAAAAAAGGTAAGGCATGTTTCATTTATTTAGCATAGTGATATTTACATATAGTGGTGAACAAAAGTATAGAAACATTTACTTTTTTAACAATATAAAATTAATTGACACTTTGTGGTCTGTGTCAAGATAAGTATAGGTTTAGTACTGTTAAGGTTTAGGTCTTTGTAATTTTGTAATTACCTGCCGGGCCCCGGCTTACAATGAATAAAATAGTTTATTATTAAAACAAATTTAAAAAAAGTTAATTAATAATAATAATAATAATAATAATAATAAAAATAAATGTATTTTCAATATTTATAATAGAATAAATAATTTGTTTATCTTCCTTAATAAACTTCTTCTTTTATCCCCCGAAGACATGCTTGTTAGGGGCAAATCTTAGTATTTTAAATTATAAATAGGTATATAGGAATATTAAAATGTTTTTAAAAATTTTTGTTAATATTATATAAAAGTTAAATTGCAAATAAAAAAGTTTAACTATATCTATATAAATTAAACCCAGTTTTTTTTAAAGATAGGATATAAAAATTTTGAAAAATATATTATTCATAACCACATTTATTCATACATTTCCAAATTTTTTTTAAAGTTATCTGTTTCCAATATCCGTGCTTTTATTTCGACCTTATATTTTGTTAATGAAATATATTTTTTAATTTTTGTTGGTAAATAATGGTTTAAATAAAAACATAAATATTTGAAATTTTTTGTCCTATGGACTTATTTATTTTAGGTTTTATGGTTATTTCATTTTTATGACGTGTATTATGAATATGGTTTTTAATTTGTATAAGCTTTTTATTTTTAAATATGTATATTAGGATGTTATAAACGTAAAGTTGTTTAATATTCATTTTTTTTTGCTTCAGAATATAATTTTATTGAATGATAAAGGTAATCTTTATTAAATGTAATTTTCAGAAACCTTTTCTGTAATATTTCTAATTTTTTAACTAAAGTTTTATTTATTCCTCCCCAACCTAAAATTCCGTAATTTAAATGAGTTTTAACTAGGTAATTCATAATATAATATTTCCATGTTTTACGTTCGAAGTTTTTTTAATGTTTCTAAAAATTGGTAGTACTTAACTTCTTAATTTTTTAATCAAATATTCTATGTAAAAATTCCAATTTAATTTACTGTCAAAGATTATTTCTAAATATTTTACTTGATTAACTTTCAAAATTTGAATGTCATCATTTATTTTAATACTATTCATATTTTGTGGTATGTTATTTGGATTTAATGTAAAAGGAAGATAATTAGTTTTATCAAAATTAATTGTTAATAAATTTTTATCAAACCAATTTTTTATTATTTTAAAATCTTTTTTAATTTTGTTATTTAGGTTGTCTCAATTTGTATCTGTATACAAAATTGCAGTATTAATTTTTTCTTATCCCAATATTCTTGGCATTTAGGTGGGAAAATTTTCCCTACATACTTACAATATATTTATGTTAAAAATATATTAAATGGATTTTTTAGCATATAAAAAGTACTACGAGTTTCGTGATAACACTCTACAAGAATTACTGAGACCACACTTAATAATTTACCTTGATGTGCCAGTACCGAAGGTAATGGAAAATATTAAAAAGCGTAACATTAATTATGAAGTGAACTCACCTGTTTTCAGTAGGGAATATCTAGAAGAAATGGAAAAGCAATATAAGCAAAATTATTTAAAAGAAATAACGTAAGTAAGGGGTTTAAGACATTAATCAATCATTTATTTACTTGATGTTTATGTTTCGAATTTGTTTATCATTGTTTCCTTTCAATGGACGATATTTAAATTGCTGAGGCTTACTCAAAAATGCATTTGAGAAGGACACTTGTTTGAACACCTAATATACAGAATTTTTTTTACTTTTTGTGCTGGTCTTTTCTCTTTTAATTTGTTTCCTACATAATATATTACTCATATCCTACTGTATGCAATTATACCTTAAATAAATTCCAGGGCCGTATTTATTTAAAAGTAATTATCAATTTCCTGATGATGCAAATATCAAAACGTCTAAAAATTATAAAGTGTGAAGCATGGTTGACCCTGTATATTATTTTTTATTTAAGTATCTTGACACAAATAACACATATTTTTTAGTATAATACATTTTATAGTCTTAAAAAACCGTAGAAAAAAAATAATACAAAAGTATTTTCGTGACTATGCTTATAATTTTTTTGCTTAAAAAATTGTTTAGAAAACATGCTGATCTTTTGGTTTACGATTGGTCTGTGGAAGGAGATATGGAAATTGTCGTAGAAGATATTGAAGCTATTGATTTTACCCGATTCGATGCACAAGATACCCAACTTAAGGATTGGAATATCAGAGCAGAAGATGAATGGGGCGTTCTTCGTTATGAGTAAGTAATTTTTGTATTCTACAGAAAATTATTAGAGGGAAACAATTGGAATTAATTAAAAATTATCTAATGAATAGGACAACTTATGTTAAAATAGATAAAGAAGAAAACTATCCAAAACTGCTAGAATGTAGTGTTTTGCAAAAAAAACAATTTTAGGGCCATTATTTTTTTAATGATTTATTTTGTATAAATTGTAATGGAAAACCCATAGTTTTACAGATGATACTGCAATTTTGATACCGGTTAACATTGCGATAATTTGAATACCAAAAATTAAAAACAACTTTACAATTTATTGTCATTTCTTCGAATTAGGCTTTTTACCTCTTTGTTCACTGCCAGGGCCATTCCTGAGGGGACATACAGCTTAACGTGGGTTCCGAACCACGATCCTCAGTCATGCGACACTCCCCCCAAAGGCTAACCCTCGGTTTCTTGCGCCATTGCATGGCCTACCGATTGGGGAGTGTGTACCTTCTTCCGCACCCCATGAGATATCCGATCTCATCCGGTCGGAACCGGCGTGAATGGGGTGGGTTGGGAGATGATTCATTTACTCTTCCCTACATTCTTAAACCTACAAAAAATCGGACATACTTTTTTTATTGTGCGTATGCCCACTCCGAGGATCGAACTCGGACAGCCAAGGTCGAATACCAGTGACTCACCGCTGAGCACCGCCGCAGTTTTCAATTTATTAACAATTACTTTTGATATCGTTCTTTTACTTTAATTTAAATAACATACTTACCACAAAGTGGGAGATTGTGGCTTGGGTGTACCAAATGAACGAGGAGACCGGTTAATACAGTTCTGCCAAGAAAATGACTTAATTATAGCCAATACACATTTTAAACAACCTCCGAGGCGTCTATATACATGGATTTTCAATGCAGATAAGAATGTACGCAACCAAATAGATTTTATTATTATTAACAGAAGATTCAGGAATACGATCCAAAATACTAAGACTTATCCTGGTGCAGATGTTTTCACGGACCACTCATTATTGGCCGCTACATTGAAGCTAAAACTGAAAAAGTACAAAAAGCGTCAAGCTATACAGTGTATAGACACAAGAAAGCTTTTAGATCCAGCAATAAGAACAGAAGTGCAAGAAGAATTAAACTTCAGATTGGGCAACAATAATCAAACAATTAACGAAGATAATATTGAAAACACGTGGAAACAGATTAAAACATCCGTAGTAGAAGTTAGTCAAGATAAGTTGAAAAGCAACAGAACCAAACACAAAGCTTGGATTACTGATGACATCTTGAAATTAATGGACCACCGTAGATCTTATAAAAACAAAGACTCTGACAGATACAAAGGGGTACAAAAGGAAATTAGGACTAAGATTAGACAAGCAAAAGAAGACTGGCTGACGGGGCAGTGCAATGAAATAGAGCAGTTAGAAGCCAAACACGACTCGTTTAATATGTACAAGAAAATTAAGCAGGCAACTGGTCAATATAGAAAGATCAACAACAGCACTCTCATGAACGAACAACAGCAAATTCTTAGCAGCACAGAAGAACAACTACAGGAATGGAAAAAATATATTCAAAATCTCTTTGAAGATGGTAGGAGTCTATCGCATAATATCACTCTGGATGACGGGTTAGATATCACTAAGGCAGAACTCTTACATGCTATATCAAGTGCAAAAAACGGAAAGGCACCTGGACCAGATGGAATACAAATAGAGGTTTTAAAAGTATTGGAAGAAGACCGAGCCCTTGCACTTCTGTTAAACTTGCTAAACTGCATATACAAGACCGGAATAATTCCTAAAGACTGGCTCAGGTCAACATTTGTTGCTATACCGAAGAAGGCTAACTGCAAGTATTGTAAAGATTATAGGACGATCAGCTTAATGAGCCATGTATTAAAGCTGTTCCTGAAGATCATTCATTCCAGAATATACACCAAATGCGAAGAAAATATTGGCAAATCTCAGTTTGGCTTTAAAAGCGGTTTCGGCACGAGGGAGGCGCTGTTTAGCGTCCGTTCTACTACAACGATGTCGAGATGTAAACGTTGATGTATACGCTTGTTTCGTAGATTACGAAAAGGCATTCGACACTGTTCAACACGACAAGTTAATAACTATACTGAACAATATAGGCCTGGACGGACGAGACATTAGGATAATCGCCAATTTGTATTGGAATCAGACAGCTGACATTAGAATTAACGGCCAGACATCTGAAGAAATACCTATTATGAGAGGAGTTCGACAGGGCTGTGTGCTCTCCCCCCTTTTGTTCAATTTGTATGCAGAAAGAATTTTCAGAGAAGCCATCGAAGACAGAACAGAGGGTATAATTGTTAATGGAACAGCCATCAACAATCTAAGATATGCGGACGACACGGTTTTACTAGAAACAGACAAAGATGATTTACAGGCACTCCTAGCAGCGGTTACAGACCATAGCCAACAAATGGGTTTACGACTAAATATAAAGAAGACCAAATGGATAGTTGTCAGCAAAAGCAAAAATATAGAGGACAACTTAACAGATATACACGGAGAAATTGTGGAGAGAGTGCAAAAATACAAATATCTGGGCTGCTGGGTGAATGAAGAATGGGACTTAACTCAAGAAATCAAAAGCAGAATAGAACAGGCACGAACATCTTTCAGGAACATGCAAAAAGTCCTCACCAACAGAGCTCTAAAAATTCCCTTAAGAATACGCCTATTACGTTGCTATGTCTTAAGCATATTGTTCTATGGGATGGAAGCATGGACTCTTACTGAAACAATGTGCAGGAGGATTGAGGCTTTCGAAATGTGGACTTACCGAAGAATGCTGAGGATATCGTGGATGGACAGGGTGACGAATGAAGCGGTTCTACAGCGTATGAATAAAGAAAGAGAGGTACTTAATACCATAAAAAGAAGAAAGCTGGAGTACTTTGCCCACGTAATGAGAAACCCAAAATATGAATTGCTCCACATTATTATCCAAGGAAAAATAGAGGGAAAGCGTGGGCCTGGTCGCCGAAGAACATCATGGCTCAAGAATCTTCGCCAATGGTATGGAGTAAACACCGCGACACTCTTCAGGTCGGCTGTGGACAAAGTGAAGATCATGCGAATGATCGCCAATGTTCTGGGAGGACACGGCACTTAAAGAAGAAGAAGACAAAGTATGAATAGTATTAAAATAAATGATGACATTCAAATTTTAAAAGTTTGATAAAAAAAATAATTATTGGTTAGGTAGTCAATGGTTTTATATGGGAAAGTTTAATCACCAGCTCAAGTTATGCTAAACTGGTTTTAAGTCAGCCGTCTATAGCCTGACATTTTAAATACAAGAGGTTTTTTTTTTCAGTTATGCTGACAGAAAAGATTACCTTATGGCTTACTGTAACATTCCCTGCTATGACGTACCAGAGCTAATTGTAGATGCTCTTGAGGCTGACACATACCACAAGGTTATGGCCGAGGTAAGCAATGAGTTTTAATGAAATACATAAACTAGATACGTTTTTAGAAAATTTAATGAGGGGTATATATTTGTTGGAGAGAGTCAAAAGAAACAAGGAAATCAATTAGTTTCAATGCCGACGTTTATAGCATCATTCTCGAGGCACTACAATGGATGCAAATAATTAATTTTTTTAAATAAAAAATAGACAATATGTCAAACTTTCGAAGGCCTATGACGAAAATGCCGCGAAATTTACAATGTGATTTTAGTACACTCCTTACTTTTTTTTAGTTGCATATACATTTTTAGTAATTAAAAAGGTAATTATACAGGGTGTTACAAATTCGACATACCAGCATTGGAATCTCGGAAACCATAGGAGTTAGAAAAACGGTTAAATGGGGACAAAGTTGTGCAATTCGGTGCTGATTATAATGCCGCTTTAAAAGTTTTCATATTTCGAATACTTCCGATTTTATTCGAAAGAAACCGAAATTTTGCAAAATCGTTTTTATTTTTTCCTGGGCTCATTTGACTAGCTATTTAAAAATAAATGACCCTTTGTCATTGCTCCTATTTCTCCTCTACAAAATGACGTTACTAAACTAAAGATCCGCCGTTTCGTCTCCGAGTGGCCATCACCAACTTTACTTTTTTAAATACGGACCTGGATTTTTTTTACCCGATTTTTAAACCCTCCTACCCTCAAAATGTATTGACGATATTACTTTATCATAATGATGAATTGTCTTTGCTTATTTTTTAAATTCATATTTTTTACACTTCTTGCCAGTCTGGTCCTGGCAACGAATTACAATATTAATTAAAAACTTTATTTTATTTAAAACATTCATACATAAGTAATATAAGTAATTTATTTTATAAGAATTTTTTAATAATTCTAAATTTACTAATTATAAATCCTAATTTTCTAAATGTTCAAAAAGAGATTGCCGTTTTGCTCAATAAAACGATCGATTTTTCTTCCAATTTTGGCGACAGCCCTTTCAACCGATCTTCTCCTTATCCTACCAAATGCAACTTGCAATGCAGTTTTAAAAAATATGAATTTAAAAAAATAAGCAAGGACAATTCATCGTTATGAGAAAGTAATATCGCCATTACATTTTGAGGGTAGGAGGGTTTAAAAATCGGTTAAAAAAATGCAGGTCCGTATTTAAAAAAGTAAAGTTGGTGATGGCCGCTCGGAGACGAACCGGCGGATCTTTAGTTTAGTAACGTCATTTTGTAGAGGAGAAAAAGTGGCAATGACAAAGTGTCATTTATTTTTAAATAGCTAGTCAAATGAGTTCAGGAAAAAATAAAAACGATTTTGCAAAATTTCGGTTTTTTTCGAATAAAATCGGAAGTATTCGGAATTTGAAAACTTTTAAAGCGGCATTATAATCAGCACTGAATTGAACAACTTTGCCCCCATTTAACCGTTTCTCTAACTCCTATGGTTTCCAAGATTCCAATGATAAGTTGTAGGTAAAATAGACTATGTTGTTATTGGATTTTGTATTATTTTTGTCCAAACATCAGGCATATGCCCACCAAAACGAGTATCTACCAAACCGGTACTTATTTTATTGCAGTGGCGTAGCCAGAAAATCTGCCCGGGGGGGGGGGGGCTCAGTGGGTGTAAGTAGGACATTTTTTTTTCTGGAGAGGGGGACAGTAGGGACTACATGTATTTCATGATATTGTACCTAGTAAAGAAGGCGGAAAAGCGGCGAAAGATTTTTGGGGCCACGCCCAAAGTTCGTTTAAAATTCACCTACTCAACTACTATCAAATTTCGAAAATTAAATTATTACCTCTCCCTCCTCCGCATGGTTGGATTAAATTTGATTTTGTAAATGTTTTTTTAAAATTTTTTTTGATGAATGAAAAGATTTTTTATATTTGTGAAAAATATAAATATTGGTGTCAATCCAAAATTTTAACATAAGACGTATGTATGTATGACTCTAACCAGCGTTTTTCGGGCTCGGTTTTCACGATTAAAAATAAAGTAAATATCGCTCGCCACGCCAAAACTGATGATTTTTTCAGAAATAATGTATTTAAGGAGCGTAAATCTAAGAGGCGTTTTTGGTGCAAATGCCTTAGGTTTTGATATACTCCTTCTTAAGTGCCGTTTTGTATATTCATAATAAAGCATTCTCGTTTCTTCCTGCACTATTTTTTTAAATTGTAAATTATGGCACTTTTTCCATAAAAAATGTTTCAATTAAAATTTTCACTTTAATTTTTATCTTTAAAAATAAATACCTAAGTAATAATATTTTATTCAATTGGTTTATATTTTTGTTGATTTAAAATAGCTCTAAAAAAGGGGAAACGGAACAGACAAGTATATAATAGAAAAACACTATAAAATATTATTCTTTTTACTCGTTTTCCTTTAAACTTACATCATAAATCAATAACTAAAACGATATGCGTCTGAACCCTTATTCTCTATATGAAACCGAACTTTTAGAAGGAAAAATTAAACACTAAAAGTTTCCTACAAGATCTAAGCCAAGAATACAGATGAAAAATTATTTTGCAATTAGACTTTTAGACCCGAGCTCCTAGGCTGGGGGGAGGGGGGTGCAGCCCGGCAGCCCCCCCGCCCCCTAGACACGCCACTGTTTTATTGTCATAATTTCGTATTATTTTTAGGCTCCTGGCGAAGGATATGAGCAAGGCTACAACACAAATATGGGCGATGGTGGCTTGCTCTTTAAATACAGTGTACCAAAAAGAGAAACGCTGCCCTTAATAGAAAGAAGGTATTAATGAATATATTTAGATAATTTTCTTTCATGCAGGCTTCTTTATGCAACGAGATTAATATTATGACAGCTATCACGCGACTTGTAGGTTAAGCTCAGCATTTTAAAACTGTCAGCTGTTCCATTTTCTTGGCCAAACAATCACAGTTTTAATGCGTTTTTCCTCAAAAATTAGAAATATACCTGCAGGCACTTAATTTTGCGTGCCTAGATCTGCGCCCTCTCATACTCAATATCCACGAGCCACCACTGATAAAAGTTACCAAGATTTGAGTATGTGAACTGTAATATATTAATTTTTAGATTTGAAAAGATGGATAGGACCTAGTTTCTATTAACTACTCAATTTTATTAAAATTTGCTTACACCTATTCTTAACTACATAAATCCCCAAGGAACGTACACTCAATAATGTCAAAAATTGTGCATGTATTTTATATTTATGACTTTTATATTTTTGGATATTTGAATAAAGCTTGAAAAAGTACGATACAAACGTACGAAACGTCGTAACATTACAATGAATTGTTTTTTAGTAACCTAGTATACTCGAGAATTACCAGATTAAAAGAAAACAGTACTTTAAGTACTTCCTCAAAAAAAATTTAAAAATTTCACAATGCTTTTTCCATAAAACTTTATCGTTTTTATAAAAAATTTCTTAACCTTCACAACTAGTTTTTCATACCATACACCTGCTCTATAACCACATGTAATTTTTCTTTATACACCGTCTAACAAGAATTTTCCTTCAATAATATGCTTCACCACTAAAGTCGTTTTCATTTTTCAGTATCATTTCCACATAAAGGTGAAAATTTCAACCGTTATCCCAACTTTATCTATATAACTTGGTAGTATGTTCTTCTCTCCTACTTCCATTGAAGTTCTTCAACATTTTTCTTTATTCAATTAATTTCCTCAAAAGCTCTATGAGGATGTCACTGACAATTTCCTAACTTAATAACTTTTTCAATATGAATTATGCCTCTCCTGAAGATGAACGTTTATACGTGCGAAACATGTAGAGAATGAAATAAATATTTTTTCCTTGAAATATATCCTAGTGAAGATTGACTTAGCGTATTATTTCTCCCCATTTAACTACTCGATACTTACAGAAAATACGAAACATCGGGCATTGTTTATTGTAGTGTTTTTTTGAACAAAATGACAATATTCAGTTTTCGTTATTGGTCATTGTAACGTGTTTAAATGGATCAATCAACGTCGCAGAAACTTAACAAACAACACAGTTCAATCACTAACTTACAAAAACTACATTTTATGAAGTATTCCTTCGTCAGGTTCATCCCTAGACGCGTCTCGCCTCGTCAGTAGGACTACTAAATTATATAGTCTAAAGAACAATAAATTCGTAACATTAAAAATATGAACCATTTGAGTGCTTACCATCCTTTATAATATTTTGTTTTTGGTAATAATCCTCTTGTTTTGTTTCAGGTGTAATTAATTAATTTGCAGATAGTATTTGGTATGCTTTTATCATCAATTAATTTATTAAGAATCGTTATATATCGGTAAACTCAAACATTGATTGTAAAGTATTGTGTTATATTTGTAATATAAAGAAGTAAAGGAAACATAAAAATTTGTTTTTCGCAACATCCTGCCTTTACAATCCTATACTTAATGGTAGTTTCTCTGCTTTATCTACCAAGTTGTACAATGGACAACGGGCCTTTTCAATAAACTTGATATAGGTATGTTAAGAAAAAATAAAATACTGTTTTAGTTTTTAAGTTCTTGGGTATAAGAAAATAACCATAATTAAACTAAAATATGCTCTATGATAGAAACACGCGAAACCTCTTACCTATAACAATTCCCAGCAATCCGCAGCCCGGGATTGCTCTTAACCCGACGCGTTCCTACCTGAAAGATGTATCGAGTCTGGTTTCCTGTTTCTTAACTGTTCTTTTCTATTTAAGCCATCGAAACAAAGATGACATTTATAATCTGTCGCACGACGGAAAATAAGGAATACAACGACAACAAAAATAGTGCTGATTTTGGCACCTTTGGGTGTTTAGAGGAGGGGGGAACTGATCACTGCCTTTTACAGTATTCACGGTGGTTCTTTACTTGTACGTCATTGTTCAACGATTTAGACAACATGATTTACACCTCGCTGTAAATAAAAGCATATAACACAAAGTCTTCCGGACACTATTTGACACGATACGTTGTTGCCAATGAAACGTGCTAGACAGAGAAAGAATTGTAAGGAAGAGTTGCAGATTGATTTGACTATTTAATTTTTTTCTTTTTTGAACTTTGTCCATTGACTTCCGACGTCATCGTTTTTTTGATTGTCATTTTGACTTCTAGTTTTTTTACATTTTTGTGTCTTATAGCTATTAATATAACGAGATTATTATGCGATTTATAATAGTCGAGGACATTACTAGGTGACGAGGCAACAGCCGAGTCACCCGCAATGTCCGAGACGGTGTTAAATCGCTAATAATCGAGTTGTATTCAAAGCTTTATCGTATCATTGACAACGGCGATGCGAAAATAAAAACAAGGTTTTATGTCATTTCATTTTGGCATTTCAAAAAGTCATCATTAAAATCATGCAAGATTTTGATATTCCTGACGATATATTAGCTGCAGCCAACATTATAAGGTTGAACTTGCTTCCGGACAAATCTAAAATCCATTATGAAAAAGAATATCGGCAGTTTTGTGAGTGGCGAAACAAAGTACATGTTCAAGGTGCAGAAGAAACGGTATTGCTGGCGTATTTCGCAAAACTCTCTGAGGAATACTCTGCTTCATCCTTATGGCCGAAATATTCCATGTTACGAGCGACTTTAGAACCGAAGGAAAGAGTGGAAATCGAAAAATACGGCGCCTTAATACGTTTCATCAAGAAGAAAAATGTTGGATACAGAGCAAAAAAATCAAAAGTATTTACAAGCGAACAAGTCAACGAATTTGTGTATTCTGCCTCAGACGAGAAGTTTTTAATGATGAAAGTGGCATTTTTAATTGGAATTGGAGGAGCCTGTCGAACTAATGAATTAGCGAAGATGACCACGGAAGATGTTGACGTTTTAGAGGACAAGCTGATTGTTACTTTTCCCGACTCAAAAACCTACAAGAAACGTATTTTCTCTGTGATATTTGACGGCGAAGTCAATCCTGTGCTTTTATTTAAAAAGTACGCAATGTTAAGGCCAGACCATGTCACTCACCAAAGATTGTTTGTATAGAAAAGGGAAATGTACGGTACAGCCCTGCGGCATTCACTTCTTCTCTAAAATACCTCAAAAAATAGCTAAGTATCTCTCACTTGAAAATCCTAATTTGTATACTGGTCACTGCGTTAGAAGATCTTCGGCAAATTTTCTTGTTAATGCTGGAGGAGATATATTAGACCTACAAGAACTTGGTGGATGGGAATCGGTGAAGGTTGCTAGAGGGTATTTAGAAGAAAGTGTGACCAAGAAAATTTCCATTGCTCGCAAAATTCAAATCGGCGATGTTTCCGGCAGTGGATTAAGCACTGGGGAACCGCACGAAATCGAAAGGAGTGCTTGCTCGGTCATTAATCAGTCTTCAGAGGGCATACCTAAGATCGTGGGCGTTAAAGACAAAGGTGTATCCATCAAATTTGAAAACTGTCAAAATATTGTTTTACATGTTCATGAAAAATAGTTCTAATATTATTTGGTATCTAACGTATTATGCTTTCGTAACTAACGTATTAAATTATGGTAACTAATGTATTATGAGTAACTAAGGTGTTATGTAGGTTTTAGTACGTTTATGATGTTAATAATTATTAATAAAGATATATAAAAATGACTTAATCTTCAATGATACGATAAAAAATTTATTTGTAAAAATAGTTCTTATCGGAGCTTTTATTATCGTTCTCTTGTATTCTTGGTAAGTTAGTTATTGATACGTATTTATTTATTGTAAAACGTTCTAACTTTTAACGGTATGTCGCGAAAAAAATTACATAGGTCGCTAAAGTCCTCCAAATGCAGATATGATAAAAAATTAAATATTCATGTATACTTTGTTGATAAAAATATTGTGACGAGTGCTCTTTGAACTATCTATTAATTGTATAGATAACATTGGTTTTATACTAGACTTAAATTTTTGATTCCAAACTTTAAACAACTCTTAGGAATCCGTACATCGGGACATTAGGCACATATATTATTATATTTATGAAATTAGACTTTGTTTTGACTATTTCTTAGATTTCAATGACGTATCTTTGTTCCCATAGCAGTCACGGACAGTCTGTGACAATCAGGATTCTGCGCAATTAGGGAATCCAAACCACGTGATTCAATATGGCGGTTGGATGGCAAAAAGCATTGCGTCATCAGTTAAGTGCCACCAGCAACATTATTTTTATGGTCACGTGTACCAATTACAAAGCAGTATTTGCCAGCCAGCCGCCACTTTGACACATCGTTGGATTGCCTAATAGACTCGGACGCGGATTTCTGGCCGTTTGACTTGGTTAGAGAACCGTCAAACTGTCAGTAACTTGTCCGTAATTGCTTGTGGGAACAACCCATTGAGATTGTACAACCCTTTGGACTCACTGAGAATTCTGTATAATGTGTCATTGATAGGGTGTGATACGCAAATAAAATAATATAAATCGTTCTCTGTCTTCTCCCTGTTACCATCGATAAACATACCAAATCGTACTATGTCCTGTAAGGGATCGCACTTTTTAACAGAATCTGTTTTTTAACCATGTTTGTTTGGAACGGGTACGAATCAATAGGTTTTCTTGTTCCAGTAAAACAGTTTTAATTTATCGATCTTGTTTGCACATGTTTTAAATTTAAAACTCGAAAATTATTCTATAGTCTAAAGGTTTTTAAGTTCTTGCTAAAGAAAATTACCTGTAATTTTTATAAAATATTTCAACCCCAACATGTCAGGTTTACCCCAATCTGTTAAATTAACTACTGGTAGATATGGTTTGACAGTAAATATAAAACAAACTCCAAAGTTTTTTTTATTTTAACTACATCATACATTATTTACATACATCGTTACAAGTGATTGTTATCTTAATATTACTTTTTTTCACTGCTTTTTAAACACCATTCCATGGATAGTGTAAAGGGAGGTAACAACACCAATACCTGCCAGTGCAGCAGTGGCTGCTACAAGAACTCGATCCATAAAACTTCCTTTTATATGAACCGGAACATCGTTATCGATTTGAAATTGGTTCATTTTTGCTCTTATATTTTGAACAGATTTTTCTCTAGGTCGTCCCTCTGTAGCTAAGGCTCTAGTCAACGGACGAAAGGCCTAAAACATGGATTTAATTGGTGCAATTTTTGTATTTTGTAGTGTAATAATATGCTGTTATGAACCTTTTCTTTCGAAAACTAAGTTTGATAATTTTTTTTCTATAATTTAAACTTCCATTAAATATCAGTAATACATTTTTTAAATTATTAATATAGTGTGGTATGAAACAAACATATTTTATGCAGAAATAATTTTCCTATAGTAAGTTTTCGAAAATATTTATAAATAACAGCACAATGGGAACAAATCTGGTAGGTACATAACATATAGAAAAATTGCATCACTCAAATTTTTTTTCAAAATATTTTGTGTAGTTTTGGTTCTTGGCGATGTGGCAAGCCATGTAATAAAATTAAGAAAGTTTGAGAAAAACTTTAAAAAACTTTATGTAATAATTTACAAAAAATAGCTTTCAGGATCACTTTTACACAATATCGTGTAGTTGATGAATACTTAACACAGGTCGAAACGTCGAAATAAACACACCATGATGGCCTTATAATATTATTAATTTGTTTGTGGCCAAAGATCCAAAATTAAAACTACAAAAATTTAATATACACCTATTTTATCCACTAAAACTTATTTAACTTTTATTTTAAAAACCATTCAAACAGGTACCTTAAAAAGTGCAGTTCTGAAGGGCATTGTTAATTAACAAGTTATCACGACCGTTTTACCCGATGACTATATCTTATTGAAAGGTCTGGAGTTATTTTTAGTTAATCTTTTACTTATGCAAGTATTTAAAATAAACTCTAATAATAAACTCAGGGAAATGCATGCGAAAATCTTGTACATGGTGTCGCAAATTCGAGACTCAGAATTTAGTACCTATACTCCAAATATGTTTATATGGTCGTCGACGATTTTCGTAAAGATAAGACAGATATTTTCAGGTCATGGCAAATAATATGATTGGGGGATGAGCGACGTCCAGAGGTCAAAATTTGACGACATAGATATCGACTGGTTGTTAATATAGGTAGACTGACTAAAGAGTCGTGAAATTTCGTAGTCTGTTGTGTGTACTGTTGTCAGTTTGAAAAGTGAAACCCCTTGGTGGTTGCCAAGTTTTTCAGGAGCAAAGTAAAGATTTTCTCCATTAAACTTATGCGATCAAAATTATTGACTCCTAAAAAAAGGTTCAGTCTTCTCAAATCTCTCCAAAGTGTTTGCTAAAAAAAGGTCCTTGGTCTTTTCAGACTTCTCCTCCTTTCCAAAGTGACTTCTAATAAACAAAGGGTCGCCCACATCTTGCCCTAAAATTCTCCAATCACATGATTTCTATTTTTTTTATTATGGAAAAGGAGGACATTTCGGTGAAAAAAGAGTCAGGAGAATTCAACGTCTCAAAAAGGACTGTCCTCCCGAAAAGAGGATACTTGGCAACCTATACTCAACCTCAGTGATAAGGAATCCGTTAAAACTTCATTTTATTGTGGCAGAATTTGTATTTTTCCCTGTTCTTAAACATTGTATAAAAGGCTATGATGTATCTTTTTTGAATTCTTCAAAATTACGTATTTGTAGATTCGCGTTTCAAAATTGCCACCAAATGGGGTAAGTGAATCATATATACACGGTGATTCCTAAGTTAATACTTACCTTGTTCAAAAAACTTTAAAATAGCAAAGTTACAGAAACAAAAAATATATATGGTGCTAATTTATTGTGAGTGTCGTAAAAGTGCGGATGTTTCTTCCCTACACCCAGAAATTTTCCTAATGTTATTCAACGGACAAGTTATAGGCAGAACATTTGATTTGTAGTGTAATAAATGAATGTAAGTACTTTATTTTTGGGTTTTTGAAAAAAGGTATGTGAAAATGTTTATTTTAATGCCTTCCCCAGTCAACCAAATAACATTAAAACCATGTTAGATTAATATGGTATTAAAAAACGTTGACTAGGCGAATCACATGTTTATCAATATGAAAATAACATTTAATCGGCCGATAAATAACATTGTGGTAAAAAACATAAGATATTTTAACGTTTTTGTATTATCATTTATACATAAAATATCTTTATATTTACTTAATTCTAATGTAGAATAACGTTGCGGACAAAAACGTTTAACATTATTTTAACGTTTAAAATTTGTGATAAAGCACTATATTTTATCTTATTTATAATGGTATTTTATCATTAGATATTCTATATTTTCAACTTTTTACCTATTAGAATATTCTTGAATTATAATATTTTGGTATTACTTTATAAACGTATTCTTATAATGGTTTATGGGCTCAAATCGTACCAAATTTCCGATTACCTTTCGCCTACGATAGTTTGAAGCATCTTCTGGGATCTTGACGTTTTGAGATTGAAACACTAAATGCATCCCGAGACTTAGGTATATGAATTAGAGTTCTATCCATAGTCCGATACAAACAAGTTCAATATTCAGCTTGTTTTCCAGTGTTCTAATCTTAAAAGGTTCAAATCCCTGAAGATACAAATGTGCAATCGTAAACGACATCTGAAATCAACTCCAATTTGATACAATTGGAATTCAAAAACCATATATAGTTCTATTAGCATCAACATATATTCACAGCGATCTTTTTTTGTCGATAAAAATTGGGTTTTAGGGAAAACAAGCCAATAACACAACTGTTTTTATTTCATTTTTTTTTATTTTTATACATTTAATTTTTTTAATCGGGCATTAGCATATCGAACATACTCCATTATCGTTTTGTCTATGCTAAAGTCAGATGAAGTATATGATTTATACTAACCTATGAAACGTAATTTTCGCCGTTTTCTTCTTTATCCACCGCTTTTCTGCTGGAACAACTTCGCACGGCACAAGAAATAATTAATATCTATCACACAGTAGCAATAGTTTTACACAAAAATTGAAAACCTTCTCATAAAATCTAAAACTACCTCGATTATGATTGATCGAACAGCTGACTACATGAATGACAGAAAGATCAAGCTTTAAAGGTCGCAGGTAGGGTCACTTTTAGTCACGTGTATCTCCTCCTTGTTTATTCTATCTCGATGGTACAGGACGGCATTCAGCTTTTGCATTTGAATGACAGGTCTTTGTGAAACTAAAAAAAAATGAACAAAAATTGGATTACCCTCGGGATTATTATTTAGATGCATTTGTTTTTTTATAAGTTTGCATAAATATGTACTTAAAAAAAAAATTGTTATAAGCCTGCAACACAAGCCGCTAGTAATAAAAGTAACCAACTGGTGAGTTTTTTATATAAAGATGAAGCCAAATCTTCTAAGATAACAAATTTTCTGTCATAAAAATCCTAATCCCTCGCCTAATCCCAAAATAAAGTTTCAATATTCCTACGATAGTTGACCATTGACTAAATACCTATTTTTACTTTAAATTTTATGACCTTTTATTTTAAAACAAAACGGTAGGATAGCCGCGGTCATCATCTTACCAGCAAGGTTAGGTGTTAAATCTGGTTAAAAAGGGGTGATATTTTTTTTTAAACATTATTTTCTTCTTTTATTACATATTTTTATTTTAAAAACATAAAATTTAGGTGCTAAACATATCTTTTCGGTTTTAAAATTTGCGAAAGCCTACAAAAATAAGTCAAAATTAAATATGGCGATATTGGCCATTAGTGACACATCGTTTTTCGGCCAGTTTCTGTAGATATTCCGACGGCAAATAGTTATTAATATACAAAAAGAAATTTGAAAACTTACCTACACATCAAACATAAAAGAGGCACATATCACAAAACACACCACCACTAATTTTTACTTAAGAATCGCAAAACAAAACTAAGAAAGACCACAAGAATAAGACAACGAAAAAGGTAGTAGAATGGACGCTGGGCCGGGAGCCGGAGGCTGCTCGTGGGCGGGGTGGTTGCGACCAGTTCCGAACATAAGCGAAGTCAACACGAGGTAGCTTAAATCGGGCGCCAAATTTAAAAATACATTTTGTGCAAATGAAAAACATGTTGATTTAAGTAACGTTATAAGTAGTAATATAATTATATCGTTGGGAAATAAAACATTGCACAAATACCTCTAAAAATAATATATTCGACCCAACAGTTGTTATTAATAGGTTGTAAAAAATAATGTTGAAATTATTAACTTTTTTTTTACAAAATTAAATGTTGTGTAAAAAAACGTTAGTGTTCTAATGTTATTGCCATATGATTTTCATAAAGTGTGTTCAGTGGGTCTATACGCAGCTAAAAAAGAATTATCAACTTAGGAATCACCCTGTATAGTGGGTAAAAAGGATCGGGCTGATAATTCCGTACAAAAAATTTGTACACACTAATCATTTTTGTGTCAAAAATATATAAAAATATATATGTCTTAGTTTTTCACACTTTATAAAACAAATGGAGTGTTTTCATGTTCAAAATAATTACATTTTTTTCTCAATATAGAAGCCATTCAAAATGGATGCCAGAGAGGTCTATGCAGACATGTTTTCGTTTCTATAACTTTTGGGGAAACTCATAAACAACTCATTTTTTTATTAACCTTACCCCGTTTGACGTTTAACTCATTTGTAAACAAATAAAATGCGCCACAGGCGAAAAATGCTAATTTCAGAACAAACATATTTCTTGCCTTGCGTAAAAATATAGTTATGGCCATGTTTGCCAAAAAGTTAACATAATAAATATATTCCATGCTGTGGGCTGTGTGAAAATTATAAATTTTTGTTTCAATGGAAACATCCTGTGGAATAAATAGCGCTCCATACTCGTCTGTGCTAACACAGAGGATATGTTAGTCTATTATGAATAGTTGGATCATTCAACGTAGCAACAAAAATAACCTAACCTGTACTTTCTTGTGGAAAAATTGATTTTCTTTTGTGTCACATGCATGTCATCGTAATCATAAAAATAATTCTTATAATCTTAATAATCTAGAAGTGTTGAGAATCGTATATCAAAATTTAAAAAATGAGTGAAACAGCTAAAGAGAATCCTCCAGGGGAAAATAATCAAGTGGCCAACCAGGAAAATGTACCAGCAACAACTTCCAATGCACAAAATGTAAGTAAGAACCTATTTCTATTTACATTTTTTTTTGGAGCACCCTTGGAATTTATTTTATATTTAATAAATTTAATCGAAGGTTAGAATGGTTAAGTTTAAATTCAAAAACTCTTAAAAACAAGTTCATATTTATAGGGATTCTCTATGATCTTATTTTTACCTATTAGGTCACAAGCTCCTTACTTTATATATGAATAAAATCATTATATTATTTTAATACCTTACTAGGTATAAATTTAAAAATAAAATTTCAGTGACATAATAATGACACAGGGGCTACCTGCCTTTATAATGTACCTACAACTTTATAGTGCAGCCATAAGTTGTGCACAAGAATGTTGTAATAAATAGTCAATTTTTGCCATTCAATAAAACCCTCGATAAAACCCCCCTTGTCAAATTTTCAAACACTAAAATCACGGCATTCACTAACTCCTAAAACCTGAATTTCTGTTCGCTAGAAAGAATGATATTTGCTGCTGAATATGAAACAGGTTTTTACAAAATTGTTTGTGTTTGTGTGGGATTGTGGTAGCTGGCAAGAACTGGCTAATAGCACTTACTTGTGTACCTATAATAGTGTTTTTAATTTGTTTTTAACTTCAGCTGAGGTCTCAGTAGTTTAAGGGTATTGGGATATCAGCTCATGTCAATCCACGAAACGCCACTGGGTCATATTAAAAATTATAAGTATTTAAGTAGGTCCTACTTGAAGACAATGATGTTTCTTGAACGACAGAAGAGTTTTGGACTTGCATTGTAATTCAAAACAAATAAAGACAATGCAAGTCCAAAACTAATCTGTCATTCTAGGTCCTACTTATTATGCTATAAAGGTGCGCTTGTTATATACTTCCACGGCCATGATACCTCATTATTAATATAGTGTCAAAAGAAGTTCTCATTACTTACATTAGAAGTTTTCAGAAATATTTTATTTAAAATTTAATATAGGGAGTACCTACCTAACTTCTAAAAATATGAATTAGGCCTAGGTACTAACTAGCACCCATGTGACTTTTATTACCAGTCAAAATTATAATATGCCAGCCTAAAATAAATTCTTTTTAGCCTGCCGAAAATGTAGCACCCCCAAGACAACCAACAAGGATGGAGTCATTCTTCTCTATTACAAAATCCTTAATTATCAGGGCTTTAATAATATACTTTATCTCATCATTCTTTAGAGGACCTAAAGCACCTCAACCAATAAATAACGATAGTCAAGTTGGCCCCGTAACACAAGCCAAAAATATTTTTACAGACGGAACTCCGTTAACTTTATATGTATATCTATCAGAGTCTGAAATTTTAACAGACTATCACCATTCAAATTTATTTTGGATTAAAGAAAACATAGTATATGGGGACTGGAAAGCTGGGCCAACTAATGATGGTATCTTTGAAATAGAAAAGGATGTGCCAATAACTGATGGTATTAGAAATAATGGATCTTTGTATTTACATGCATTTGTTACACGACTGGGAAATAGTCCGGATCCCAAATCTAAAAGCTACAATGCTGATCAAATGACTTCCACCTATAAGCAGATTAACAGGTAAATATTTCGTGACATGTATCCTGTATAAGAGCCAAAAATGTGAATTATTGAAATAAGGAAATTCACAGGGGGCTAAACGAGTACCCCTTAGACGTGTTAGTCAGATCTTTAATATTTATAATGCTTAAAGTTATTTTGTTGTTGATATTTTAAAATTAAGAATCATCATTACTATATTAATTTAAAAAAATTATTGTTTACATTCATCACCGATTTTCATCAATTAAAGGCCTGATCAATCATCATTAATTAATAACAATTGTACGCTACCAGTATCTGATTGTTTATTTAGAGTTACTTTTTAATTATCTATTTTTATTTTTACTACCCAAATGGTTTAGTTTACAACTCTACCTAATTATGTTATTAGTGAGTTCGAAGTCATAAATTAAGGGTTTTAAAGTGTCTTTTATTATTTATTCTATTACTTGATTAAAGCGAATATAACACCTTTAATACTATACACTAAATAAATGGTATTTTTACCACTGCTTAATAATTATTTAATTTTCAGTAACATGATGAACAGTTCAATGATAAGAAAGTTTTGAACTTTTATTGTCTTCATTTGTTTTAAATTACACGTTTCAACTGGTAAGTATCTTCATTATTCACCTGCAGACGACTGAAGATACTTACCAGTTGAAACGTAATTCAAAACAAATAAAGACAATGCAAGTCCAAAACTCTTTTATCATTCATTATGAACAGTGGAAAATAATATTTTGTCCACTACTAACCTGTACAACGGCCATTATTGACCAATTCACAAGTATAAGCTACATTCATTAGAATAGTACTCGGGTCATAATAAACCTTAAAATCAGTAATATTTCAATAAATTAAACTAAAAACGGACTTTGTTACTTCATCAATTAACAAAATTTGATATTAACAAAGCCATCTGACAAGACCATAAAAAATTATCTTCCCAATTCCAAAGCACAGGTAACTTGATTAAAAAAAGTGACAAAAGCAATCTTTAATACCTAAACATTTTTTTTATAATTATTAACACTGTAAAATAAGTATCTGGTAAATGTGTAAGTAGTGGGAAAAAATTATATTAACCATGATTTAGACAGCTATACCATATCCATAACTTTTAATTCTAAACACCTTTTCTTAATAACATTTTGCTGAATTTTCTGAAATAGGGGTACTTTATTCTTGTAGAAGTATATTTTTTGCCCTACCCTGTACACCGTTTGACTTGCATCCGTTCCAAGTACACCTAATATGATTATCGAAGATGCACGAACTTTTATTAAGAATAAAATTGTCTGAGAAATCGGTAATAAAAAAATTTCCCATATGTTGCACACTTAAATGACCACACTGTATACATATAGCCCTGGCGTCTTAAATCCCTCTTCATCTGCATCAATCACAAGAATAAACATTTTGGAAAAATAACTTACCTTATGGCCTCCTTTCTACATTTCTTTGATGATATTTATTTACTAATTTATTTTGGTATTAAAAAAAATTACAATTACAATGTAACTTAAAGCTACAGGTAATAAAAAAGTACAACTATCAAAAACGGGGAAAGTTCACAATGTTTGTGCTTTGACACTTGCCCACTTGTACATTTTATTTCTTATTTTCGTATTTACTTTCAAATATATTATCATGTCTAGGGTAGCCAAGATTAGTAGATCAGATTAAAATAAACAAAATGTTAGACCATATTCAAATTATTTGGGTAATTTCTATCAAATGTGCTTAAACTTAAGTTTTATGTCATAAAGGTGTATGACATATTTTATTTCTGTTTACTGTTTTAGTAAAAGACTTGCAACATTTTAAGTTTTTTAATTAATCAATATTATCTGTTCATTGCTCTTCCGCGTATATTTAGCTTTTTTTTACCAAACCTACTGATCATTTTGATCCGGTATCATTAATATGACAGCATGTTATACCCATATCTTGAATAGCTTTAGAAAAATCCTATGCAATTACATAAGTATAGTCAAATTTTTTTAAGAAAACGCCAAGTCACTTGTCATTTATGGCACCCTGTTGACGTCTGGTCTATTTTACGTTTAAAGGTTGGCTAAAAAGACAGGACCGGACTATTTTTATGTTCCATTAACAAATTAAAGAATATTTAAATATTAAGTTCCTTATCTCCCATTTTAATTTATCAAAGAAGACTTTACAAATTTTTCTATTTAAATCATTGTTCTTAACTAAAGTTGTCAAGAAACTTTTGGAGATGTTATCCAAATTGGAACAAAAGTCAAGAACCTATTAGGTATCCACTGAATACTACCTAGATATTGTGATAGGAATTACTTACAATAAAGTAATGTACTAGTGACATAAATATTATCGACAAAGCTTTAAAAAAATTTAACTTATCGACACACTACTCTCCTTTGCTCGTGAATATTAAAGAATGTAATAAATGCCGGTAATACTGCACCAGCTAGGTAGAATACGTAAAACATGGTATATATGGTTAAAATATTGGTATACAAAACAATCACTATGCTTCATTTTAGTTATGACTCTAACTTTCAATCAGAAAACTCTATATACACTATATAAAAAACAGCCACAAAAATACTAAAAAACACCAAAAAACAACGAAAATAATAGGACGCGAACTGACATGTGAACTTGTTACGGTCCACACTAAATCTAGTAACTTTTCGGCGGAACTAGAATCAGCTGTGAATGTCATCTGTGACTTTCAACTGTCGAAACGCCGTTTTCTATCGCGATATGATCTCTACTATATTATTTATTTATTAATATTTATTAAGATCGACCTACATACATATGTCGTTCTTTTAATTTGTTTACATACGGTTTAAATATAATTAGGTACTCCTATTAAAGTATTATACTTACTATTACATATTCAAAGTTAGATACTACAAAATATAATGATAACAATTTTTGTTTAGAGGTAAAATTTAAATACTCGCTAAACATTGTCAGGTTATGTTAATAACTTCTTCATTTTGTAAAAAATGACGCAGATTCCTTTACTTAAATTAATTAAATAAAGAGCACTTATAAATAATATTTTCACTTGTAATTTTGCCACATTTTATGATTTACCACTGAACTAATAATTACCTAAATTAAGTTTAATCCACACATATTCAATTATACATACACTATAAACAATATTTTACATACCGGAAATACCTTATTCCTGGTAATGAACCGCGATTCGTGCAAAAAAGGATTATGCACTTTTTTCTATCCATCTTGAGACACAAGTCGCTAATAATAACAAAATGTCTGGTGAAGTTTTATACCTATAAATTCGCACCCAAAACTTAAAAATAATATCCACAATCACACACGGAACATCCGAACGAATGCAACGTAAAAAAAGATGGAAACGACTAACAACTTACAAACTAACAAAAAAAAATGTTTAAAGTAAAGTTTTATAAATATTAACACCCAAAATTTGGAAATTATAACAACACACGAACGAACGAAACAAAAAATGGCGACGAATAAAAATACAAACAACGGCGAGCCGGTTCTGTTAGATATCGTGTCGGTTGCCTAATTTTTTCCCTACTCAGTTCAGATTATTTTGAATCGCACGATGGGTATCTTCTTTGCTTCGTGCGGCTGCTTGTATTGGCAATAAAGTTATGTATATATGTGGGTTAATCATCGTAATTAGCTAAATGCGTTCCTATAGATGGGTTTACTCCCTACTACTAAAATAATTTTTTGATAGGGCTTTGGTTTAATAACAATTTAATTCCAAAATGTATTTATTTTTCTAAGCCAAGCGACGAATTTCTGTTCTTTTAGCAATACTTTTAATTAAATATGCTATAAACTAGTAATAAGTCAAGCCAGCCACACAAAAAATTGAACAAAATCTTTTTGTCTAGTTATTGAATATTTGTTTCATTTTATTTTTTCTTTAATATACAATACAAAGGTAATTGTCTTGTTTCAGATATAAAAAGCTTAAAGCTAGCAAAACTAAAAATCTGCTAACAGGAGATACAGAACAGGCTAACGTAGAAGACGGCAAAATTATTTCTCACTGGCATCCAAATTTTACCATTAACCTGGTAACTGATCAAACATTATGGACTTACGGAGCACTCCCAGTACCAATAGATCAGTATATCAAATTTACCGACGATTTACATCAATACAAACCGATATTATATCCAAATGATTACTGGAATATGGCTAGAGATTATAAACCGTTAAATGACACCTATTCACTTAAACTTACTTTCCAGCCATTGAGTTTGTTTAGGTGGCAACTTTATGCAGCTCAAGCGATGAAAAATAGTATGTTTAATATGTGGGGAGGCGATAATGAAGCTCAACAAACTGATGAAGAACAGGATACTATTAAAGAAACTCTCATGGATACTAATCCGTACTTATTAGGTATTACAATTGCAGTGTCTATACTGCATTCAATCTTCGAACTTCTTGCATTTAAAAACGACATCCAGTTTTGGAACAATAGAAATTCTCTTGAAGGTTTGTCCGTGCGGTCAGTGTTCTTTAGCGTATTTCAAAGTTTAATAGTTCTACTTTATGTTCTGGATAACGAAACTAATTATCTCATACGAGTATCCTGTTTTATTGGCCTTGGTATTGAGATGTGGAAAATTTGGAAGGTTGTTGATATTAAATTTGAAAATGGAAGAATCGTCTTTAAAGACAAAGGTTCTTATGTGGAATCAAGCACAAAGGTATATGATGAACTTGCCTTTAAATACCTATCTTGGTTATGTTTCCCCTTATTAGCCGGGTACTGCGCATACGCCCTGCTTTACCTAGAACATAAAGGATGGTATTCATTTGTATTAGACATATTTTATGGTTATCTTTTAACCTTTGGCTTTATAATGATGACTCCCCAGTTATTTATTAATTACAAATTGAAATCAATAGCACATTTACCTTGGAGAATGTTGACTTACAAGTTTATCAACACTTTTATAGATGACTTGTTTGCTTTTGTAATCAAGATGCCTACAATGTACCGAATAGGTTGTTTCCGAGACGATATAGTCTTTTTAGTATTTTTATACCAAAGATGGATATATCCAGTTGATAAATCCAGGAGAAATGAGTTTGGCTATTCTGCTGAACAGTTAGAGCAGAATAAGGCTATTAAGAATGGCGAGGCTAGTGGAAACCAAATTGTATCTCAGGAAACGAAAAAGGACCAGTAATTATTTATTTAGTTAAATTAATATTGTTATTAAAATATCTGTTAGTTCCTGAAAGGAATATCGACTAAAAGTTGTATGTAAGTATTGTAATGATATTATACTTATTCTGCCATCTGTGGATCTTTTTGATTATTTTTTTTTTGTTTACTTAAGTAGTAAATTTAAGTTATAATAAATTGATTTTTTTTTAAGACGTGGAACATTAAACTATACCTATATACAAGGCATGTGACAGCAAATTTGCAATATACCCACTTATTATAAATGTATTTTAATTAACTGAATTATATCCCGATAAATATGAAATAAACATTGATTCTCTATCAGTCATCAACCAGTTTGGGATCTTGGAAATTTACTAAACTGCTGGACAATTGCTTTCGAGCAAGAAAAATTTCATCTAAATTTAACAGTTAATATCTTCTGAACCAAATATGATATCGACCTACAGTTTTGAATGGTTGATAGATTCATCCCTTGGGAAACAATTGTTAATGTTGAATTTTCTTTAAATTTTATATACGGGGTGTTAAAGAAGACGATGATTTTTGCTCCAATTTTAATGGCGTGTAACTTTCATAATAATATTTTTAATTTTTATCACTCTACGTCAATTGAATCACGGGTTCATATGGAAATACCATTTTTTTGAAAAACCTCGATTTATTTCAACTTATTTCTAGCTAGATCTAGATCTAGATTAACTGTATATTAAATTTAGGCGAAATTTTTCTTGCAGCAATTATCCAGCAGTTTAGATGATTCCCAGCGTCATTGCGATGCATAGTGGCCGTTTTGACAAATGTGGGTTGCTAGCGAATCAAAACATCTAGATAGAGATAAACCGATAGGAATTGGCTGTCAAACGTCAAGGCATACTTTGAAGTGCTGTTAGTTACGTACAGTAAAGCCGCGTTCTCAGAGCTATGGTTGTCGCAGGCGACATATCCCCACTTCTTCAATATTAGTATCGCGCCGACAGCTGTCGTCACCCATAAACGAAGCGAAGTTGAAATAATTCAACGACAGCGATACCGTCCGAGCCACATGGTGGTGGGGGAGTAGGGGTTATAACGTAAACGATCCTGATTGGTCGAGATGATCAGGGGCGGCTCGTCAACAAGTGCGCTCGTGCGCGCGCACTGCCTAAGAAAGTCAAGCACCAGCAAAAATAAAATTTATACTAATTTAAAAAAATATTTAGGAAACTAAAATAAAGAACTTGTATAATATAACAATGGCGAAGGCGTAAGACTTCAAGTGCGACCCGAGCGCGTGGGCAGACTCACCGGCTGTGTGCTGTAGTGTGTATTCGTTCGGCGCTCTTATGGATGGATTTTCGTGCGATTTTCCTTATGCGGATTGATCGGGAATATTCGGTTAATCGCCCGATGAGAGGGCGTCGCCGTGCGCTATCTAAATACACACTTCAATAATTTAATATGATTGTTTTATGAGTTTTTGACGCGATTAGATAAGTTTGGAGTTTATTGACGGTGTTGTGGATGTTTTTGTGTTGTTTTTAAGTTTGGAGTTTATTGACGGTGTTGTGGATGTTTTTTTGTGTTGTTTTTAAATTAATAATGGCTAGTAGTTTGGATTGTGTCACACGAAGTGATATAGTTATGGACCAAAATTCTGTAGAGGACATTATAAATAAATTTTCGACATTCGATTTCCAAAGGAAAATTTTAAAAAATAAAAAATAAATTTGGTGCTAAAACAAAGAAAATTTAAATCCCATTTAAAAACTGCGTTTTTTTATTTTTTTGGATAAAAAGCACAAAGAAAATCGATGCAAAGGTGAAAAGGGGCGTGGCACCTCGAAAAATTTTCGCCTGCGGCGCTTTATACCTGCTGCGCACACCCTACAATAAATATCACGAGCCGCCACTGGAGATGATGCTCTGAGAACGCGGCTTTAATCGTGAAAGAATCAACAAACCTCAACATTTTATAACCTTAACTACTAATATACGGCGATAGTGGTTAACGCGTCAACCGCTGATATACCGCCCACCCCGACTACTCTCTTTTATTATCTTAACTGGTTGGCCTTGCTATGAGGTGGTGGCTATAGGATCTACATCATTTGTGGGTTCGGAGAAAATCCGTGTGCGCAGCAGTCTGCATTTGTGAACCATCATTATTGTGAAGCTAGGCTACCATAATATTTGATGTAGATTTAATTATTTTCTGTAGAAAAGTTATAAAAGTAAACAGAATCAGTTATTAAACCATGAGTTTATTATTTATATACTTTTGGAAATGATTATTATTGTTATGAATAATTAAATAATACGTAATATTTTTCAAAATTAAAAAAAACTGCGTTTATATGTATACTTAAACGTTTTTATTTATCACTTAACTTTTACACATTGATACCGAATATTAAAAAAAACATTTTAATATTTTATACAGGGTAATTCCTAAGTTGATACTACATTAAAATAAACATTTTCAAAAACTTAACAATAGGCGAGATACAGAAGTAAAAAATCTAAGTGCGGGCCTGGTTATCAAAATGTAGCCTGCTCTTGTTTATGTTGTTTGTCTTATCTCATATTAGTCATACAGTTTGTTATTTGGCAATCCGCTGCGGTGTGTTTTTCTGAAGCAAGTTAATTCTAAATTTGAAAACAATGAACTAGTGATACGGTGCGTGACGTCAAAGTGCGGCTGCTGCTTCGAGATTATACGCAGAACGCTTTCCCTTGCGGGCTCATCCTACACCCAGAAGTTTTCTTAATGTTATTCAACGGGCAAGTTAGGCAGAACCGTATTTGATCCATAATGTAATAAATGAATGTAAGTACCTTATTTTTGAGTTTTTCGAAAAAGGTATTTGAAAATGTTGTTTATTTTAATGCCTTCTATACACAGCTTAAAAAGAAGTATCAACTTAAGAATCACCCTGTATACGAGTCCAAGAAAGTTCCACACAAATGGAAACATTTTTTATGAAGAAAAGTGTGTTTCCTAAAAACTCTGCTCGAAAAGAAACTAAGATTTACGAAGAAAAAAATATATATTATACAGGGTTCTCAAAAAGTATAAGAATGTAGAAAAGGTTCAAGAGAGAACTATCCCTATTTTTAAACAAAACGACAGATAAAAAAACTAAATATTATTTTTAAAAACACCTTCGCGACTTGATCAATCATAATTTTTCAGTTCCCCCCCCCCTTGTATCACGGTGTTTTTAAACATAAGTTTTACTTAAAATTTTGTATTTGTAGCCCTTGGGGGTGCGTCGTATGACTGTGGACCGGGGTTCAGAGCTCATGGTAAAATGTAGATACCCTCAGAAATGGCTTTGGCCACGAACGAAAAAGACAAAAAGATAATTTAAAAAATATATAAGCTAGTAATCAGAGAAAGTGTTTCTAAGACCTATCAGAAGTCGTGTTGCTATAAATGAGTTATTATTTAAAATGTAGATCTAAAGCTTTTTTGATATATTTAAGGAAGTGTACTATTGTGCCGATAAAAAACTGGGACAAGAGATTTACAAAAACAATGTAAGAAATACATATCCCCTAGACTATAAAAGGTGTCTAGAGCTAAAAAGGAAAAACATTCAAAATTTAAAAAGTAACCTAGGTTACATAATGGAATGTTTTGTATTTTTCGATACGGGGTGGTTAAATTTAAGAGACATCATATAATATGGATAAAGTAAATTTATTAGATTTTTTTAAAGTCAAATATTTTATAAATTATTATATTTACCATTACTACAAAATAATAAATAAAGCTAATACAGGTAATAAAATATATTTAATAAAAAGAAAAAAATTGCGAACACAAAGTTTGTCAAAACAACACAAAATTAATATTTGGTCATAGAACCATTTCTGTTTATTACTTTTTGGAGCCTTTGTGGCATACTTAAAACTAAGTTTCTACATAATTCGACAGTTATTTCATCCCAAGCTTGATTTATCCTATGACGTAATTCATCCCTGTTTCTAGGTTGAAAGTCATGTTTATACATAGATTTGACCATGGCACCCCAAATGTTTTCTATCGGGTTCAAATCGGGACTCTTCGAAGCCCAGGGAAGAACTGCTATGTTATTTTCTTGGAGAAAATTTTGTACAATGCGCGCTGTGTCTATTGGAGCATTATCATGCTGAAATGTGTAATTTTGACCGTATACAGCGTTTACCGATGGTATCATCACTTCGTTTAGTATATTAACGTATACTGCTGCAGTTAGTCTTCCTTCGACGATTTGGCAAAGTCCTGGTCCTCTAGCGCTAATCCAGCCCCAAACATTTATGGAGAAACGCCCACTTTGGTTGGTTTTGTGGGTGTATCTCTCATCATACCGCATGCCGGAAGGCCTATACACCCGAATTCTCCCATTATTGCATAACTGAAAAGTTTTCTCGTCAGAAAATATAACTGTTTCCCATAAATGTATTTGATTAATATATTCATGTGCAAATTCTAACCTGCCCTGTTTATTTATTTCCGTTAAAAATTTTTTATTGGCAGCACAACGGCTTCGTATATCGGAATTTCGAACCCTGTCTCTAGCGGTATTTGCAGAACCTGGAAAATTCGTCTCTTCTTTTGCCTTGATTGCAGTTTCGAAGGGATGATCCCTTAGATAATTAACCAGTCTTCTATCATGATCATCAGTAGAAATTTTAGAGGGACCAGAACCTGCATTCCTAATAATAGTCCCATGTCTTACTATTTTTTGTTTTGCCAATAGCACGGTATTCTTGCTTACTCCCAGTTCATCTGCAATATCCCTAATAGCAACACTATCTCGCAACCGACTATAAATAATTGCCTTTTGCTGGGGGGTTAATTGTGGCATATTTACAAATAATATATGATTGTATGTTTGACGAGTCAATCATAAAGTGACAATCTTTATTGACATGCAAATTTTCATGACATTTTACTGGTACCAGGCTTGATGTAAAATTATTCTTAATAGTCTAGGAGAAAATAGAAAAATTTCCTGTCCCAGTTTTTTATCGGCGCGATGGTACTTGTCGAGTCTCGCGTCAATGGAATCAGCTTGGTATAAACATCTAAACTAATAGTATGACATTCATGAAATAAAACTCAACTCCCTATATAATTTATATTAAAATTTTAATTAATAATTATCCCCTATCTTTGGTATAAAATCCTAAAATGAGAACGGTTAAATAGATTAAAAAAAACACTTCAGTCTTCAAAAAGAGATTGTTCATCGAAATTATTTTCGTATCGTCCCAGAGGTCGTTGGTTCGTTGGATCGAATGGACTCTTCATGTAAAGAGTCGCAGGGTATTTCTTATTCCTAACTTCAATTTGGTAGCTTCCAGTCTTAAGGAATTCGTTGTCTATTGGTCTGCCATCGGGATGAACAACATACCTAGAAAATAAAACAAAATGAATGATGAAAAATCATCGTCGTCGAATCAAAGAATTATTATTTTGTTTTATGGCTAATTAAGCAAATTTTCTTAGGTAACAGCTCAATTAGAATAATAATAAACTTCGTTATTTTAAATAATGCATACAAAAAACATAAAATGTAATGTCACCAGAAAAAGAAACATACCTATATTATTTTCGTTATACCTACTGCTAAGCGCAAAGTAAAACCTAAACTATTATATTGCTCTAATTTGTGGATCTATTTTTTAATTCTACAAGGCATTAAATAATTTTTTATACTCTTAGAATCGATTTCAAGCGATTACCCACAATTCTTGTGGTATTTACCGCGAATAATAGTGAGGGTTTCACAGTAATTTTAATTTGAAAAGATACTAGCCATGTGATCACTTTAGGAAATCAACATTTTCATTCAAGTGGAAAAATAAAGAATATGGTGCCCAAAGTTCTTATAATTGAACCATGGCTTGTTGGCTATGATAACTTTCAATTTTTAAAGCTCTTCCGATTGATTATGGATGTTTCCTTTATAAAAGTGACTGACTGAATAAATTGGCTATACAGTTAACTGAACGGATATAATTTCATATCCATCCTTATTAGGATATGAAACTGACCAATCCCAGTGGTCACAGAACATTATAACTTGAGTATGGTGACGAAGAAACCCAATTTACACGTACATTTTACGCATCGTCTAATGTCACTTAAATAAAAATGAGGTTAATAAATTTATAGAAGTGCCAATTTGTCTTACTTGTCAATTTTTATCAAATAAATATACAGACCCAGCATCCCAACTTATGTTATACCTACAAGGCAATAGTGAGATCGCATTTGGACTATGGAAGCATATTTATATCAAGAATCAGCAAGGTAAACTTAGCCAGAATAGATTGGATTCAGTTCCAGGCAATCAGAATATCCTTGGGTATGATGAAATCAACACCTACAATAATCCTGCTGTCCGAGAGTGCAGAACTACCCATGAGTATGAGAAGATGCTGGCTTGCAACAAGGGCTATAATAAAAATATTGTCATAACAACCCAATAGCCTCGGCAATCATAAACTTTTATGCATGTTATAACCAAAACATTAATTTCAGGAAAGAGGCACCCCCTATCATAGAGGGATTTGACACAGTAGCACCATTTCTTCCCAATATCAGAGTCTTGGGTAACCTGCCATGTTATACATATCCCATTAGAGAACAGATCAGCCAGATTAACTTTGTAAAAATGGACCTACCTAAGGGAGAAGATAATGGACAAATGTTTTTAAACCAAGCTAGAGATAGGTGGGCAGAAGGGTATGAATTCGTGTTTACTGACAGATCAGTGGATCAAGAAAGCAAAGTAGCAATTGGTGTATCCTCGATGTCTTTAAATCTGAAAACCAGCGAAAGAATGCCAGACTTCCACACAATTTGTTCGGCGGAAGTATATGCAATCTACACGGCACTAACACTACTAGAAGAAAAAGGAACAACGTACGCAGTGATTTTTTCGGACTCGAGAAGCGCACTAGAAAATATAAAGTTTGCCGGGGTTGCAGCAAGAAATGAAGAAATGGTAATCCTAACAAGAAGAAAACTACTCAAGAAGCCTCTAATAGATCTTGCCTGGATACCTAGTCACACAAATATCAGAGGAAATGAGGACGCAGACAAACAACTGGCTAATGAAGGAAGACTAAAGGAGCCAACAGAAAGACCAAAAGCGGACTACAAGGTGTTTCTGCCTAAAATCCGGGAGTATTACATGAGCAAATGGAAGGACAAATTCTTAGAAATAGGTAGGACTAAGGGAAGGGAGTACGTAAAGCCAGTAGAAGAACCGTACAGAAATCCATGGTTTAAGAAGCACAAAGACCTCACAAGAAAGCAAGTGGTAACTCTCTGCAGACTGCGCTCAGGACACTGCCTGATTCCCACACACAAACAAAGAATTGGACTCCAACAACAAGACCTGTGCAACTGTGGAGAACACGGTACCCTACTTCATACACTCTTGTTGTACCCACTCAACGTTAATATAAGCCATTTCTATTCACTCATAACAAAAAGCTTTTCCTCATCTCCAGTCACGCTTCATGACTTACTTTTTCAGTTCACCACTACTTCACCCATTAAGCATCTTTCAGACTTCCTGCACGCAAGTAATTTGAATCTGTAGCAATCTTTAGTGTTTGGTAGCTTTGCAAAGTAATGGTAGTTGAACACTTGCTTGGTTCCTAGAACCCACTCTCGCAGAAATACGTATCCCCTTATCCAGTAGAATTTCATAAAATGACCGATTATGAGTGCTTTTTAAAACTTTTTACCGAGTAATTTTTCCCTTATAGTTACAGCAACCCGCAAAGCCTGGTCCAACCAGGGACATCGGCACTTGGCTGAATAGCCCTAGCAGCTCAGGCCACCCAGTAACGCAAGCAGTAAACAGTATAACTTAATGATTTATCAAAAGTTTGCACTTTTTTTCGATGTAAATAATTTTCACCACGATATTCTATTATATATCAACGGAGTACGAACCTCAATCAATAAAGCTTTTATTATACGCAACAGAAATAGAAAATTAACTGGCAAAACTTCCTTAAATGATAAAAAATGAATATGAGTAAGGTACATCAAATCAGATAAAACAGACAAAATGATAAGATTTGTAAAACAAATAAATTGAAATTTATTTAGAAACGTCCTTATTAAAGTAATTAATTATTGGATTTTTATATTTTATTGAAATTATAGTTTGTTCTTACCCCATTCCAATTGAGCAATCTAAGGCAAATCCATAGTTTCCTCGTCTTAAATATCCGACTACTACGCTGTCTCGCCATACAGTTTCTAATCCGTAAAGTGGGACTTTATCTTGAAGTGTAAAGAAACACCTCTTTTTCTTAACGCCTTCTTGTTTCACCTACAAATAATTTTATTTACAGCTGTTAAAAGTGTAGTTTAGATTAAGATTTAAAAAAATGGCGAAATAGCTAAAATTTTTATAGCAAAAGATACTGGTCTGGTATGTAAATTGTTGCGTGTTGTCACTGTTATTTGTAATATACAGGGAGTTTCACTAGGTTAGGTTAGGTTAGGTAAGAGTGGCAGACCTTTGGTTGAGACCAAACAGTCTCACTTAGTCCTATTAGGTCCGTTGTGATACCACACGTGTTCCGCAGAACCCACCTTCATCAGATCTCTGATCGTTAGTGCGGCGTACACCGCAGAAGGATTTTAACAACTCATTCAAACCAGCCACTACTGTTCAGAAACCTGCTCAGTCGTCCCAGTTGTTTAGTTCATCCAGGCTATCGAAAAATGGTTAACCCAGAGCAGTGAACCTTCTTCTTGCGAGGCCAGGGCATTCACACAGAAAATGTTGAATACTTTCTTCCTCTTCCTCATCTCTGCAACTTCTGCAGAAGTCGTTAGTGGGTATTTGCATACGTTCGACATGTCTACCGAAGAGGCAATGTCCGGTAACAACCGCAGTAATATTTCTCACGTCTTTCCGACTGTGTCTCAATAGCTCTGCGTTCTCTTTTTATCGAATGTGGGCCACAGTTGCCTGGATGTACTACAGGTTATCAACTCTGTCCATCTGTTATGTGCAAGCTGCTTGGCCGTGTAATCAATCTCTTCTTTGACTAATCCCAGTGGTTTGTTCCCTGTATTGTCTGCTAGATCAGTTGGCATGCCTGCGCCCTCTCTCGCGAGCCCATCGGCAGCCTCGTTGCCATCTATTTTGGAGTGTCCAGGAACCCAGCACAGAGTAACCCGATGTTGGTTGCCAAGTGTGCATAGATTGTTGCGGCATCGCTTTACGAGCTTTCCCTAAGGGATTTCAGAAACTACTGGGCATGGAAAATTGTTATTAAAGTGGCTATGAGAAATGGAATTCTCGGCCACGAAATTAAAGTGGTGAAAGTTTTTTTTTTGCAATGACTAAAGCAAAAGAAGATATTGAACTGAGATCTTTACATTTTTTCTTGCAAATTTAATCTACTTTCTGATTATGATTCTTTCAGATTACTCTGAAGCGAACGAAGATATCGAACTGCGATTTTCACGTATTTTCCTGCAAATCTAATTTACTTTCCGTTTATAATAAAATTTAAAAAAAATTTAAAAAACTTTACAAATTGTAACCTATAACAATTTTATTAGATGCTATCGTGTACTAACGGATACGACAATTGAAAGTACTTACCTTTCTCTTCCAAACAGGCTTAAGTTTACTAAAATCGAATAAGTCGTTTAAAAGTTACAGAAATTTAAATGATTACACTTGTTTCAATATCTTCTTTCACTCTTACCAAGGTCGGTACGCCAATGAGCCTTAAATCAAAATGATGGAGAATTATCTAAACTTTAATATGGGAATTTTCGGAGAAATTTAGAATTTTTTATTGTGCTCCCTTGCGGTGAAATTCGGAACTTAAAAATTATTTCCAGGATTTTCTTTTGGCCACTTTAATACTTTTCCCTGAGTTTCTATACCCAATAGTTTCCGAGATATGACCGGTGGTCAACCATAATTAAACATCCTGTATATTTTTCAGAGCATTATGCAACTAGTAATTAATCTAATCATATTTTTTGACTCTAGATTGTGACGTCAAGTTAATATAAAAATAAAATTGTAGAATGTCATGCCGCATGTATCGTAATGATGACGATACCAGGAAAACTCAAAAGGACTATCGTGTTCCCGATTTTTATAAATAAATTCCCTTTGAAATCCCAAAAATACAGCCTATTAAATTTTCATTGTTTTTTAAACTTTAAAATCAAATCATTTTAACCAATTTTGTCTAAAACGTATATCGACGGCCTGAAGCTTAACAATAGCCAGTTTTTGCCAATCAATTCATTCACTAACCCTGAAACCCGAATTTTGGTTCGCTAGAAAGAATGATCTTTGCCGCTGATTATGAAACATGATTTAATCGCCTAAGACGACTGGAGATACTTACAAGTTGAAACGTTGTGATTTAAAAACAAATAAAGACAATGCAAGTTCAAAAACTCATTCATGATTTTTTAAAATTGTTTGTGTATAGTTTAAGAGAAATTTGCGTTTGCGGGATTTTGGTGGCTGACAAAAATTGACCATTAAGTTAAAGGCTAAAACGACACGTACAATACAAAATGTCTATTATAAGAAATAACAGAAGATTAATCCTTTTCAGAACGACCTTTAATCATTATTAATCTGCATCTTTATTGACAGCTTTGAAAGCAAAGCAGAATATAATTGTTACCTTTTCAACAATAGATTTTCCTTGATACTGGCCATCTTTTCTACAAAATCCTGCTAACCCTGCTTCCACTGGATTGTCATCTATTCTCAAATCTTTGTTTTGAAGGTGATACCCTGAAATAAAAAAAGTACATTTTTGTTTAAAAAAAAATCACAATAATATCAAAGTTCCTTTGCTGTTGATAATTAATATGAATTTTTAAGAAGAAAAATAACATTTTTAGGTAGGTGAACAATAAATTCTGCGTATGTTCGATATTTAGAAAATTAAACCTATTTTTTCTTCATCTCTGTAAATAAAAGTTTACAAACATCATTTATATTGAAAATCCTTATTTGTTAACGTTTGGGCCACGTTGCATTGCCTGTCAAACGTTGGACGCAGCGCCTAAAATGTTTTGCGCCTGCGGCGCCTTGTTTGAAGTTCTAAAAAAAAGTTTTGTTTATATTTTCTGAAGATGAAAATAATAAATGCAAAGTATGCAATGGACAAGTAATGCTAATTCTATAGCTTTAATTTTCCATGGTTGGATATATTTTTCCTAATAAATTGGACAGTTGTCTACTAAAGGCTGGCTACTCCATAACGAAAATATTACAATATAGGGTTCTATCAAGTACAAATAATTGTTATTGGTTAAAGATCGTCAAAACCATCATCTAGTTCTGGTTAAACTTTTCCGGAGGAATAGCCGATATGATTGATATCTATTAATCACATTGACCAAGCCAGTCAGGTAGTTTATTTTTTTTTATAATAGGTACTTGCCTTTTTCCAAACTTAATGCATCCAGAGCTCTAAATCCAGCGGGTCTCAAATCGAATCCTCTTCCGGCAGTTATTATTTTGTTATAAACAGACACACAATTGTCAAAGGGAATATGAATTTCATATCCCAGTTCTCCTATATAACTTATCCTCATCACTCTACACGCATGTCCATTGATTTTTATAATGCTCGACATGCCAAGTGGTAATCCATCGTCGGTGATTGGATGTTCGGTAATGGATTGTAGAAGTTCGCGACTGTAATAGAACGTTAATGTTTATTGAAATCAAAAAACGGTTAAATGAAAAATGGTTTTATATGTTTTTACATAAAAAGAACAAATTTAAACATGCTATTTGAGTCATCACGAACTCTCGAAGGCTCTTAAAAATTAAAATAATATTAAAGAATAGTGTAAGCTCATAAATTTCTTTTCCCCGTATTTACTAAAGGGTGTAGTAAAGTATTTAGATCTTATTGTTCCCCAGTTATATTTTCAATTATAAAAATAAACTAAATTAGAGACGTGTTCATCTTCTACTTATTTACATTTTCTGTTTACAGTAATAATTAAACTCACATTAACCCTTCCACGATTTCTAAAGTCACTATCGATCATAAAAGCTAGTTTTGTTCTGCTCTGATCATACAGGGTGATTTCTAAGATGATACTTTTTTTTAGTTCTGTATAGAAGGCATTAAAATAAACAAGGTATTCAAATACCTTTTTTTTAAACTTAAAAAATAGGCGAGATACAGAACAAAAAAATGCGGGCCTGGTTATCAAAACGTAGCCCGCTATACTTTATGTTGTTTTTCTTATCTCTTATTAGTCATTCGGTTGGTGTTGAGCAATCCGCTGAGGTGTGTTTTTCTGAAGCAAGTTAATTTTAAATTGGTGACACGTGAAAATGGTAAAATTTGAAAACAAGGAACTGGTCGATATGGTGCTAATTTAGAGTGAGTGTCGTCAAAGTACGGCGTTTGCTTCGAGATTATACGCAGAACGCTTTCCCTTGCGGGCTCATCCTACACCCAGAAGTTTCCTTAATGTTATTCAACGGGCAAGTTAGGCAGGACCGTATTTGATCCATAGTATAATAAATGAATGTAAGTACCTTATTTTTGAGTTTTTTGAAAAAGGTATTTGAAAATGTTGTTTATTTTAATGCCTTCTATACACAGCTAAAAAAGAAGTATTAACTTAGAAATCTTTAGGACTGGACAGTTCTATTTTTTATTCACCTTTACCTTTTACCTAGGTTACCTATTCAGAGTAATAACTTAAGATAATGGGGATCGATTCCAGGCATACTTTGAGGACGTTTTCTTTACTCGGTTATTTTATTTCTTACCTTTTAGGCCCTTGAATAGAAAGCACCCCCAATCTGTCAGTGATTTCACTTATACGTGATTTAAAGTTTCTATTGTGTAACTGTTTTCTTAAGTGGCATTTTGTTTGATATCCAGATAGACCTCCTGCCACAATATAGTATCCTTTTCCCTATAAGAAATATAAACATTTTCAATAATTTATCTGATTACACTGAAGAAATTTAAAGAAAAACTTTTTTCTAAACTTATCACTGAGATTCGGTTTTACAATAAGAACTTAAGTACGAGTTTTGTGAAGCTCTACTTAAAGTTGAACTCGGTTCTGTTGAGCAACTGTTGAGCTTTAATTTTTCAGGTAAGTTGTCAATTTTCTAGGCTACTGACTGATGATATATAACCCAATAAAACAAACCTCAATACTTGTGGTAATAATATTTTAAAGTTATGAATGCGAATCATGGGATTGAACACTTTCTAGGTTTAACAGACGAATCGGATGATGAAGATTTTATGGATATACTAGGAGTTATAGAATACGGAAGAAGACGGCCCCAAAACTACAAACCGGGACCTGATCATATTCCAATTTTCGTAATTAAATTTAGTCTCAATATTTTTCTAACAATCTATTTTTTCTTTAATAGTAATATTATCTGTGTTTTTATTTTCCAAAGTACCTTTAAACTACCTACTTAATAAAAGTTAATAGCATACATTCTTCTTTGGAAGTAAAATTTACATATAGTTTTGTATTAGAATACATGGAAAAATAGTAAATACCCCAAACTTTGACAACAAATAAAGTTTGATGGTATTTTGCGTAACCATTGCCAGCATGGTAATTTAATTATTGATCCCACCCCACTTGTACAAACCTGTGGTTAGGAATTGATTATACAACAGAAATACCTTTTTGAACCAAGTTCAACTTTAAGTAGAGCTTTACAAAACTCGTACTTAAGATCTTATTGTACAACCGGATCTTACTGTCCTCGGGATATAAAAGTAAGTTGTTTTTAATGATTTTTTCGGATACCCTGTTTAATTAAGTGAGCGAATAAATACTAATAAATACGTATGCTTATACAGGATATTTTCTGCAATATTGGACTTAATTGTTCTAAGTTCATTGACCAAATCACTTTTGAACTAAGCTTTTCTATAAAAAGTACCTTTAAAATCGGTCCTACAAGAGTTCCCCCGCCTTGTTGCAATGTAGTAACGGTAACATCCGCTTCAATTCCACCTTTTGAATTTAATGACAAACTATATGACACTTTGCCCGGTTCTCGGCTTAGATTAGTGGTAAACAACCAGTTGGCGGCCTCTTCGGCATCAGGACCAGCTAAGTACATTTTTGTGTAACACGAGAGATCAAATAGCGCCACGTTTGTCCTGGCAGCTAAAGCTTCCCCTTTTACCTAAAAAGTGTTAAATTATTCTTGTTTTGAAGTCAATCAAGAGGAACTTTGAATATGGTAAATATTAAGATCATTTCACACGCAGTGTACAGCAATGATCTTTTACCTCTCGATCTCACAAGTCATGCATAATAACTTTACTTATAAAATTGTACGGGAAATAAAAAATGAATTAGGTACTTGTTATGCTTCACAATTTTTATTCAGTTGCCTGACACCTGTTTCGACCCCTTTCAGATCATTGCGAGAGAGTACAAGAAGATATAGTAAATTTTACGTGATAACTAAGACTAATATAGTCATCAGTTAAAATATAACTAAGTATCATTTGGTATATCTTCTTGTACTCCTTCGACAATGACTTGAGGAGAAGGGTCGTCGTTTTTAAGATACCACTACTATTATTATAGAAGGTAGAATAGACTAGAGCTTGGAATATTGATACTTACTAGGTCAAAATTCTTAGAGAAGTCATAAGTCAAATCTTTTTCGAGTTCTTTCTCATACCGTTGATCTGTATTTCTTACATGGTCGTAATATCCATACCAGTCATAACCTCTGACAGGGGCTGTACGATCTTCTGTAATAAAGTAAGCTGGCCTTTCCCATCCGAGGGCTTCTTCCATTACTGCTCCACTAGCCACCAAATTCTATTAGTGAAACAACATTAAAAACTTCTCTTATATGTTTTTTTAAGGAATAAAAACCATTACGGGGGTGCATACTGTGTGATATGGTACATGGTATTTCCAGTTGTTAATGAGTACACCTCGGAGAATTGCATATTTCCACAGGGTCAGTTTTAAACATCGACTTGGTTTTAAACTTTATAATAATTTGTTTTCACAAAATTTCCAAAAGTTATTTTTAGTAAAGACAAAATGATTATTACTATATTTACAAACAAATGCTAAATTTTTGTTTTAAAAATAAAAACTGTAAAATAAACCATTCTTTATTGTTAGCAAACTATAATGTAAAGTACCATCGCGCCGATAAAAAACTGGGACAGGAAATTTTTCTATTTTCTCCTAGACTATTAAGAATAATTTTACATCAAGCCTGGTACCAGTAAAATGTCATGAAAATTTGCATGTCAATAAAGATTGTCACTTTATGATTGACTCGTCAAACATACAATCATATATTATTTGTAAATATGCCACAATTAACCCCCCAGCAAAAGGCAATTATTTATAGTCGGTTGCGAGATAGTGTTGCTATTAGGGATATTGCAGATGAACTGGGAGTAAGCAAGAATACCGTGCTATTGGCAAAACAAAAAATAGCAAGACTATTATTAGGAATGCAGGTTCTGGTCCCCCTAAAATTTCTACTGATGATCATGATAGAAGACTGGTTAATTATCTAAGGGATCATCCCTTCGAAACTGCAATCAAGGCAAAAGAAAAGACGAATTTTCCAGGTTCTGCAAATACCGCTAGAGACAGGGTTCGAAATTCCGATATACGAAGCCGTTGTGCTGCCAATAAAAATTTTTTAACGGAAATAAATAAACAGGGCAGGTTAGAATTTGCACATGAATATATTAATCAAATAAATTTATGGGAAACAGTTATATTTTCTGACGAGAAAACTTTTCAGTCATGCAATAATGGGAGAATTCGGGTGTATAGGCCTTCCGGCATGCGGTATGATGAGAGATACACCCACAAAACCAACCAAAGTGGGCGTTTCTCCATAAATGTTTGGGGCTGGATTAGCGCTAGAGGACCAGGACTTTGCCAAATCGTCGAAGGAAGACTAACTGCAGCAGTATACGTTAATATACTAAACGAAGTGATGATACCATCGGTAAACGCTGTATACGGTCAAAATTACACATTTCAGCATGATAATGCTCCAATACACACAGCGCGCATTGTACAAAATTTTCTCCAAGAAAATAACATAGCAGTTCTTCCCTGGGCTTCGAAGAGTCCCGATTTGAACCCGATAGAAAACATTTGGGGTGCCATGGTCAAATCTATGTATAAACATGATTTTCAACCTAGAAACAGGGATGAATTACGTCATAGGATAAATCAAGCTTGGGATGAAATAACTGTCGAATTATGTAGAAACTTAGTTTTAAGTATGCCACAAAGGCTCCAAAAAGTAATAAACAGAAATGGTTCTATGACCAAATATTAATTTTGTGTTGTTTTGACAAACTTTGTGTTCGCAATTTTTTTCTTTTTATTAAATGTATTTTATTACCTGTATTAGCTTTATTTATTATTTTGTGGTAATGGTAAATATAATAATTTATAAAATATTTGACTTTAAAAAAATCTAATAAATTTACTTTATCCATATTATATGATGTCTCTCAAATTTAACCACCCCGTATCGAAAAATACAAAACATTCCATTATGTAACCTAGGTTACTTTTTAAATTTTGAATGTTTTTCCTTTTTAGCTCTAGACACCTTTTATAGTCTAGGGGATATGTATTTCTTACATTGTTTTTGTAAATCTCTTGTCCCAGTTTTTTATCGGCACAATAGTACTAAATACACTTTATGTAGTTATATACCGGGTGTTGCATCGTCGAGCGGGACATAGGAAATCCCATGTAATTTTAAATGGGGTCAATTATTGGCTTCCCTAATTATTTTAGAGAAAAATTCTATTTAGGTTTATTAAAGAGCACTAAAACCCACATTCAAAGGAATAACTTTAGATATTTTTGATGAGCCCGTTTACGGGTTATCGCCGATTTCTTTTTAACTATTTCTCCTTTTTATGGCCCCGTATTTGCGGGCACCAGTCAAGGTAAAAGATAACTGTCAAATAAAGTTGTCATTTTGAAATGTGTGCTTTATTGTTATAAAAACTTGTACATCGAAAATATTAAAGGTGTATTTATGAGTACAAATTAATCTGAATAAAACTAAAATAAAGTATCCAATTACAAGGTTAATTATGACATTTGACATGTTTCAATATTTTACTAATTAATAGGTAGGTACTATTAAATTGTTAGAACTTTAGGATTTAAGAAGTTGTTCAAATATTCCTCCATTGACTGCTAGACAATAACCGAGGCGATCATAAAATTCTCTTCTTACATTCGCTAGTTGGTAAACTGAAATTCTATTGCATTCGGCAGAAATAGTATTTTTTAAATCGTCTAGATTTGGGTATTTTTTATCTTTGTATATCCTGTTTTTTAAATGGCCCCAGAGAAAGAAATCATTTGGCGATAAATCAGGAGACCTGGCTGGCCAATTTACTGTATGATTTAAGCCAATAACATTTCCATTAAAAGCACGGTTTAAATATTCCCGGACAGCCAGGGTACTATGTGCCGGGCAGCCATCCATTTGGTACCAAACTTCCTGATTTTCCCTGGCGGCATCATGTAAAGTAGGTAAAATATGATCTTGAAGTAGTTCCAAAAAATATTCTGCATTTAAATTTCGTGTAAGAAATAATGACCCGATAATATTTTCTCCGAAAATCCCAGCCGAAACATTAACTTTTTGTGGATATTGCGTCCTTGTTTCGACAAACCTGTGTTGGTTTTCTTTGCTCCAATATCGATAATTTTGAACATTGGGTTCATTGTTTAAGGTAAATGGGCATTCGTCAGTAAAACAAATGTTTTTAAAAAAATTCCCTATCCATGTTTGCTCTCTCAATCATACCAAAACAAAACTCCTGTCGTCGTATTTCGTCCCTATCTCTTAGCCCTTGGTGCTTTTCATATTTGTATGAATAATATTTATGTCGTTTCAAAGCTCGTAACGCTGTGGTGTGATCTAATCCTATGTCATCCTCAAGTTTCCTTGTGCTGATCTTCCCATCATTTTCTTCCACGCACAATTAAACTTGCAAGTCCCTATCACTTCTTGCATCTCTTCTTTGTTCCTGCCTTTGCAAGTCCCTATCATTTCTTGCATCTCTTCTTTGTTCCTGCCTTTCTTCACATCTGCAGTTATTTATTACAGTGCCTTTTGTCTCAAATTTCTTGATAGTCGATTTCGACTGTAGATTTTGCAGGTATCGGTCTATTCGGATACAGAGCAGCAAACATGTCTGACACATTTTGATAACTATTTCCTTAATAATACCATTTAATCATCAATATTTTTTCTTCAGAAGTGTAATTCATGGCTAATATTTTCGATGTACGAGTTTTTATAACAATAAAGCACACATTTCAAGATGACAACTTTATTTGACAGTCATCTTTTACCTTGACTGGTGCCCGCAAATACGGGGCCATAAAAAGGAGAAATAGTTAAAAATAAATCGGCGATAACCCGTAAACGGGCTCATCAAAAATATCTAAAGTTATTCTTTTGAATGTGGGTTTTAGTGCTCTTTAATAAACCTAAATAGAATTTTTCTCTAAAATAATTAGGGAAGCCAATAATTGACCCCATTTAAAATTACATGGGATTTCCTATGTCCCGCTCGACGATGCAACACCCGGTATTTGTTTTATATATATATAAATTTATTTGCTAAATTTTAACTAAATTATATTTAGGCAAATTTTCCCTCGCAGAACCAGTTCTAGCAATATAAAATACTTATTTAAAGGCTGGAGACAAATGATGTCTCTTAAATTAGTTTTGAACTTGCACTGTCTTTACTTGTTTAACATCACAACGTATCACAGTATAACCCTAAAGACGACTGGAGATACTTACCAGTTAAAACGTTGTGATATAAAACAAATAGAGACAATGCAAGTCCAAAACTCATCTGTCATTCATAAAGGACTTATTTAGACGCTGCATCATACTATAATAGTTTTTGAAGATATAAAACTAGTTATTGATATTAATCAATTGTAGAGGAAAATACAGCACCATCAACTGGAGTTTAACATCTTATAAAGATCGAACTATAAAAAATAATTTTTGAAGGATATCCCTTGCATCAGCTACCACTAACTGAATCTATGAATATTCTATTTGACTGATCATCAAATACATTTCTCAATTGTCTGGCAAAACTACCAAGTTAAACCCAAATTTAAAACATTGTTAAGTAGCAGGCAAATTGCCTCGTAGCATATTATTATCCGAGAAACATACAAGACATTATTAAATAAAAATCTTCGATTTTATACAGTTTTTGGTATATGGTGGATATTTTAAGGAAAATCATCACAAAAAATCTGCAACTTATCCTGCAGCTGTTCCAAAATACTAACCTCGTGAAATGGGTCTATTCTTAAATTTCTGCCTGACAATCTCTGATCGTAAGGAAACACCATGCTGTATGTCTTTGCATAACTTTCATGACTGGTCTCTCTGATCCAAGATTTGTGAGGTCTTTGCTTCTGCGAGAATCTTGAAATATCAAAGGTGTGCATGTCTATGTTCGGTCTTCCGGTTGCTATCCAGTAGGATAGTTGTTCGGATACACCACCACTGAACATCATTCCCAGGGAGTTAAATCCTAGACTGTGATACATACCTAAAAATATATTTTTATTAGAAAAAAATATAGATTAATTTTCGTTTCTCAGATCAATAGCATCTAAGCATCTGATACACAACGAATAACTACGTCTTGCATGGTGATTGAATTTTTCTAATAAAGCTTTGCCAACGTTGTGACGAAATAAATATACGATAAAAAGAATAATAAGTTGCTTTATCACTGAATAACATGTAGCCAGGGACTTATCTTGAAAGAGGTTGGTGTAAATTTAAAATGTTTAGATTATAACTGGACTTAACGTTCAAATGGGAAATAAGGCGCAATTAAAGTTGCAATTGCAGCCGGAATCTACTATCCGTATATATATATATATATATATATATATATTATCTTTAAACAAATATTGCTTATGCTAAAAGTTCATAAAATTACCCAGTATAATAAGGTACGCCAGTCACCAATGTTACTTTAAGCGTTCCGGAACCAACAAGATTAATTAAATTAACTACTTGCCCAGAAGAATAGGATCTTCTCCAACAAGAGGCTTATGATCAGGAGTAAAAGCTTCTGGTCCGCATACATCTGATTTTATTCCAACTGTTTCGAATGATGGAACTAGTTCTACACCATGTTTCCAATGCGTTTCAAAGATGCTCATATCTAATTCAAAGAGCTTAAAATCAAAGTCATCAGGTACCTTAAAAGAAAATAAAAGTTCAAGAAACAATAGACAAAAGAATTCTCTTGGGCATCAATTAGTTTTCTCACAAGTACCTACCTCAATATTTAAGGTAATTATTAATTCCTTTGCAAAATAGCATTGAAAAATGTATTAATTTCAAAATGCCATTTTCTCACGGAATGTATCTAATAATAGAATATTGGCTTTTATATACCGTTGAATCACCTGTCAAACAATGTAGTGTTATGTCGTGTAAAAATGCTCCAAATTTGATTCCAATATCTTAAGTTATAGGGGCGCCCGGACACTCGGTATTTATCCCTATTCCATCTATTGAGTCTTATGATTGAGTCAGAGTTGAATGAAACTAGCATAATCCTTTAGAGAACGTTTTAAATATAGGAGTACTTACGTCTTGTAGTATTTCTGGGTTGCTTTCATATCCTCCAAATATTATGGAATCGCCCTGTGGTCTAAAATACAAGGACGTATCATGGCATCTCACTGAAGGAGTATTACGTGCACCCGCCATGCTATTAGTAACAATATAGGCATGTTTCATAGGTTGCAAGGGGATGTCTATGTTAACCATATTAGCTATTTTTCTGCCCCAAGCTCCTGTTGCATTAACGATTGTCCCGGTCTTGATGTAACCTTAAATTGACAGATTTTTACCGACCATGACTATGGAGGACCTGAGTTAAAAATAAGGTCAGACCACATAAACTCTAGGTTTCCTCACGACATACCATTCGAGATCGTAATTGAAACTTGTATAACGAAAAACGCCGGAAACTCCTGGGACAACTCTTCCCTAATTCTTTCTCTGTCTATAGGACGTATTGGCAATGACGACGACGTATTCCGCAATAGACTAATGCCCGAAAGATGTTGGGTTAAAGCTATATATTTTATTTATTTTTATGTAATATTGCCGAAAATTTACGCCACATTGTCCTTACTGGACCCTCAGCTGCATTCGGCCATATTGTAGCTCTTCAGTGGGACTATAGACCTGATGAAACTTAATTGGGCATGCAACTATATTAAAAAATATCAAAGCTGTAAAGCGCGCGGGAGCACGTAACCCGAGGGACATCTATAGTGTCGAGGTGGACACATATTCATGGCCTATAACTTTGTGATGTTGAGAAAATATAATTTAATTATATCAATCTGAAATAAGAAGAGTTTTGTCGTCTTCAGTTATATACTTTTAAAAATGTAACAAATGTTACTTTCAAACAATGTAACCAAATGTTGTAATATAACATTTTTGGTAGGGATTTTCCTAACCTCGTTAAACTATTTGGTTGGTTGGGTCATTTAATTTTGAATACACACCTTGATTTGTTTCTAGACCAATAATTTTTCTTAAACCTTGTGTTGTTTCTTCAGTGTCAATTCTTGTTACCACAGTTTGTTCAAATATCTATGAAGAAAATAAGTTAAAAATTGAAGTCGTTCAAAAGACCTGATATAGATTAAGAAAGAAAAGACACAAAGTCTTCTGAGACCGAGACCTTTCTTTCTTAAAATAAGTTAAATACAAATTAGGGTCTTAATACAATGTGCCACAGTGGCGGCTCGCGGTCTTGGTGGAATAGTTAGGTATAGTATTAGTGCGGGTAATTAATGACTAAAAACCCTTGTAACTAAACGTCTCTCTTATCCTCATCTGTCCAACGACTGAATGGAGTTTCCAACAAATTACAAACTATGTCATTAATTGGGCTCATTTTTAAAACACACAACTAAGTACTGAATTAACTGAAAAATAAAAACAAAACTTTTTAATCACACAGCAAATCACGTAAAAACGATATCTATAACCGTAAGTTTCGCGAATCCTCAAAATAAATACCTTAAGGTTAGGCGAACCAATGCTAAAACAATGGTGCATACGACTGTTCTATTTTTAAATTGCCCTTCATCATAATGCAAATTGTAACATGCTGTTTGCGTGACTGACGTCACGTAACAATAGCAAAGGTGAATTTTAAAGCCATGTTGGGCGTTGGGTCTTCACTTGCTTTGAGCTAGCGGACATTATTGTCCATCGGAGTTAACCGTGGCCCTATTATGCATAGCTATTCGGATTAAATTAATATTATTAATTCGATCATAATTATTTTTTAAAGGCTAAAATGATAGCTGTATTTGAACAAACAATATTTAATATTGTCAAAAAACATTCCTCTTGGTTTTATTTTCTTCTGGTTAAGAGCCCCTTCACCTACTTCACCTGACGAACCGCCACCGATGTGCCATTCTTGCGGGCAGAAAAAGATATGTATTAGTTATTATGTAACGTATATATAAGATTTCTTAAAATTATTACCTCTCCTCCATTTTGAGTAGATCCCTTAACGAGAGCATTGCAGTACATACTTGGATCGACATACCCATCAGTTGGTGAATAAAGAGCGGCATGAAATGCTTTAGGTTCCAAGATAGGACATAATTTTTGAGTCTCTTTAGGTGTAATTAGGTGACTTTCGATATTGAAATAGTGTCCAAGTGTATGCAGTCTTTTGTATTCTTCTTGCCGTTTCTAAAAATATGAACACAAGCATTTAAAATAAGGAGTCGTGTTTGTTTTGTCAAATATTAATTAATAACTAGAGACCGGATCTCAATATTACATTCCAGGGACGGAATCTGTATTCTTCGGTTTTATTCAGCGTTTATGTTATTTAGTTATTTTATAATTTGTTTAATCATCTATTCTATAAGAACAAATATAATATTGTTGATAATTAGAGTAATTAGGTAGTGAAAATTTATGAATAACTTATAAACTTTTATAATCAGTAGGTATTATATGTCAATACCTCAAATAAATGTACGGAAAACGGTTTTTCCTACGACCACCTATGAAAATGAAAAAAAAAGCACGGTTAACTTGGCTCGAAAGCGCCGAATATCACACGCGTGTTGAAAGAAAATATTTCAACTCTAGAGTGGAAATACAAGGCACACTATTTAATTTAAGCATATGATGCCAATTTGACAGACCACACCTATTTATTAAAAAGAACAAATTTTAGAAAGCAGTTTAGTTTATTTATCACGTATTTGTCGAGTGATTCAGAATTAAAGTGTGAAAATACGCCATCTGAAATTGTAAAAAAGTTAAGAATACACTGGAAAATCTATTAACAGTCAAAGCAAGCCCCGCTGAAGAAAATGTCATATATTAAACTTAAGTAGGAAATGTTCATGGGTCACCATAGCGTAGACACTAGAGCCATGGCCTACGGATCGAAAGATCACAGGTTCAAATCCCATCAGGAGCACTTGACTTTTTTTTATGAAAACATTAAATAATTTATAGAATTATTTTGAATTGAAATCTTCCTTGTTGGGTGAATTTTTTAAATTTATGTTTAATGCATCTTTCCTTGATTAAATAAAAAAAAATCATTCAAGAAGGAAGATTTCAATTCAAAATAATTTTATAATTTATTTAATGTTTTTATAAAAAAAAGTCAAGTACTCCTGATGGGATTTGAACCTGTGACCTTTCGATCTATTAAATTAGCATCATATGTTTAAATTAAATAGTGTGCCTTGTATTTCCACTCTAGAGTTGAAATTATTTTTTTCAACTCTAGAGTTGAAATTTTTTTTTCACAAATCAAAGTTTTTTTTTAATAATTCTTTGTGGTCGTAGGAAAAATAGTGTACATTACTGTGATAAAGTGATTATTCTAAAACTTTGAGAATTTCCGCACTCGGCTGACGCCTCGTGCTAAATATCTCCTCGTTTGATAAGTATCACTTTCATCACTTGTTATGTAATATACTATTACGGGGAGAAAGTGTTTAATTTGAAAATATAAATATAATACCGTAATATTAAAAATTTAATTAATTAATCGCTATATCGATCATATTTTACATGTAATTATCGAACTCATTTCTATATAATTTCAAATATTCCGCCATCACGCTATCCGCCTAACCTTGCCATTAGGCTGGGATATAGACGCGAATGAAGAAGCCCCAGTTTATTGTGATTGTGATTATTAATCAAAAGTTTTTAACCTTAAAACAAGTTTATCTACCCAAAAACTGGTTTATTGAAAAGAGAGCCCAAGCTCTATCAAATTATACTTACAGGCGTTCTAGCGATAAATATTCCTCCATTATTTATAAATCCTGGATCAACACCGGTTTCTTTTTCTAAATTTTTTAATATTTCTTTCGTTCTTTGCAAAATGAAAACGTCAGTATCGAAAGGCCTAAAATAAATGGGAAAACTCAATTTTTTTGGTTTGAAAAGTTCAGCTATAAGTAAGGCATGGGCCAAAAGAAAATTCCATCTTATTTACAGTCTAAGCGACAATACCATAAAAAAGCTACTTAATACAGGTTTGAACTGTGATGTGAACTTTATGGCCCTCGCCAAAAAGATTTATTTTTTACCTTAGACTCCAAACTAGGCCTCCTGTATGCCAAGTAGTTCCGTTAGTGATTTTATTTCTCTCTAGTAGAATGGGTTTTATTCCTCTTTTCGTCAGTTGGTAAAACGTACTGCATCCCGTTATTCCCCCACCTGTGAAACAAAATTTCACTAAATTTTGATTTTGACTTGATCGTATAGAGCACAAAAAAATGTTTACTGTTTCAGTTTTTAAATTCCTTTTTTTTCTATTTACTGAAAAAATAATTAAATAAAATACGCTCTTTAATAAAAACACGCGGAAGAAGGATCCGACGTCACAACAAAACCGGCACATGGGCAACCTGGGTCAGCCTTTATTCATGATGGAACATGGGTTAAAAAAAATAAAATAAATAAATAAATTTATGAATTTAGATATCTACCAGTTGGGTGCATTTTTTGTCGGAATTTGGGCATGATCCCAAAAATTTTCGCCTACGGCACATACATACATTTTTCATAACCCGCTCAGTATCTGCCCCCCCAGACAAAATTTATTAATACGCCACTAATGGCCCATTAAAATATTTTAAATTCTAAAGACTCTATCTATCTAATCTAAATACCTAAAAAATAATACCAGAAGTTGCAAATTTACCGCAACAACAAAGTCATCAGGATTTGAGTATGCACACTGTAATATGTTCATTTTCCCATTTGAAATACATGTGCACATTGCCGGATTTACCATTTTGCCCCCCATAGGGTATATTTACATTGCCGCCCTTTAAAAAAACACATAAAAAACAGGGGCGGCGCTCCAAAAAAATTGAATTGGATGGGTACACGCGGGCCCGATATTTTTAAGGGTAGACATCATCGAAATCAAAAGTGATTTTAAAAAATTCCTTTCTTTAGCAGTAACTTCCAGAAAAAACGTGAGCTCTCCCATGTGAAACTAAACTTTCCTCCGACCCCAAACTGACTTCTAAAAAATAAGTTTACTTCCTCCCTCTTATATGTCACAATTGTATTTATTGCAATAAAATAACCGAATATATTTTGACGCCCTCTGAAATTTTGTCGCCCTAGGCTTAGGCATACCCAGCCCATGGATAAATCCAACCCTAGATGTACAGGATCGGACTGATCTATTTACCTAGTTTTTGTTAACAACTCATTCGAGAAAATATAAAACATAGCGTATTGTACTCGTACACTAGGACAAAATTTTCGTTATTTATTTTTGTTATGCCTTCAGATGGACCAATCAACATCGTATAAACTTAAAAACCCGCACTATATTTAATTATGTACCTAACCTCCAAACACTAAATTTAATAGTCAAAGAACAATAAGTCCGTAATTTTTAAACACGAAATAGAAATATTGCCGATGCAAATATACAGCAATGCATAACAGAAACAAAGAAATAAGAACAATGGAGACGATACCGGTTCTGAACAGTGGCAGATGACGCTTTCTAAAGAAGAAATAGACGATGGCAGCTTGCTTTTAGTTCTTTTCAACATTTATTTTTTGAAACTTTTTACACGCGTTACATTTTAAAGTAATGTAAGTCTTAAAACGGGAAAACATTAACTATTTATCTGGGTAACCTTCAACTAGTTTAATTAACAACAATTAGGTATACTTCTTAGCAGTTTTTAGTGCGTACAGATTTTTTAATTCGCAATTCAATATTGTGATTAAGTATATTGTTTTCATATTTATTTACGTTTTATTATAAAAAAAAGGTTATAAATCTTTACCACAAGTTCAAATCGAACTTTATTGTACCGGGCATCCATTTAGTATGCAGATGGACAATATCTCGTTAAGTGGATCTGAAGTCGCTAAAGTTTCCCATGTTAATTTGAGTTTTTTTAACCGAATTACAAAAAACTAAGAAAAATTTTCAATTTCAATCAAAAATAATTTTTTTACCAGTGGAAATATTTATGTTGGTGTGAAAAAGTTATTTTCATGCAGATACAAAAAGAAAAAAGATATAAGCCATTGAAAATCCTAAAAAAAAATACTAACCTTCATTGTATTGTAAAAATTATTCGGAGCTATTTTTTTTTTAATAAAAATAACTTTCCAACATTCTACAATTTCTGTAGTGTTCAAATTTAAAAAGTTTTCAAAAATCCGTCAATAAACATGGATGGATTCCTAAGTTGATACTTCTTTTTTAACTGTGTATGGAAGGCATTAAAATAAACAACATTTTCAAATACCTTTTTTTAAAAAAAACCTAAAAATAGGCGAGATACAGAAGTAAAAAATCTAAGTGAGGGCCTGGTCATCAAAACGTAGCCTGCTATGTTATTTGTCTTATCTCTTATTAGTCATGCAATTTATGGGTCGTTGGTGAGTTATTTGGCAATACGCTGCGGTGTGTTTTTCTGAAGCCAGTTAATTTTAAATTGATGACACGTGAAAATGGTAAAATTTGAAAACAATGAACTTGAATTGATATGATGCTAATTTACGGTGAGTGTCGTCAACATGCGGCTGCTGCTTCAAGATTATACGCAGAATGCTTTCCCTTGCGAGCTCATCCTACACCCAGAAATTTTCTTAATGTTATTCAAAAGGCAAGTTAGGCAGGACCGTATTTGATCCATAGTGTAATAAATGAATGTTTTTGTATTTTTGAGTTTTTTGAAAAAAGGTATTTGAAAATGTTGTTTATTTTAATGCCTTCTATACACAGCTAAAAAACTTAGGAATCACCCTGAATATATAATTTTGCCATTAACAGTCGACTTTATGAAAAACTGTAAATACAAAAAGCGTCCTCGCAGTGTCGTCAAAATGTGGAAGAGAGATATTTTTTGCATATCTAATAATTATTTTTGACAATTGGCTGACAAATCATAGCTCTTCTGTAGAAATATTTTTTTTTTCACCTCCAATGTAGCTAATGATTCTAATGATAGAAGAACATTTTTAATATTGCTTACATTGACGGAACCATGTATTGTACAATGATCATAATGATTACGCATGAATTTCAATAAAGAATTTGTTTGTTTATGATAAACGGATAAAAGTTACACATACATAAAACCTTTCATTAAATTATATAGAATTTGAACTTTGGTCTTATTTTTATTTCTCAGATATTTTTGCCAGATTTTCGACTTAAAAATATTTAAACATTTCTGTGTACGTTTAGATCTTTCATCAAAAGGAAAGTAATAATAAATAATAAAATAATTTTTCTATTCCTATATCAGTAAACATTGTTTTACTCTACGTGGGTACTAAATTCTTTATTACGCACAACAGTGGGTAAATATTAAAAACGCCCAACTGTGCGTTATGATGCCTAATATAACAATCAAGTTAGGCTTGAACCACTCAAATCGTGCTATGTATCTAACTTGCGTTGTGAATACTTGACAGTGACATTGTCATTATTTGAGATTTGATGTTCAAATCGATGCTTTATAAATTATAAACCGATCTTAAATTTATTAGTAGGAGTCGTAGAAAGAGTGTAGTACGTATTGCGTGTTGTAAAACAATTACCAATTACACACTCATGTAATTATCGCACCCACGCGGCTCGTTCGCAATTTTTCCATTTATGCATAATATGCTTTTTACCACACTTAATACGTAATATACTATTTCCTATAGTGTAGGTATTTATTTTCAACTGGCAGAAAATGAAAACAAACAAGGACACTCGTCCTGAATAGGGTCGCATTCAAGAGATTATAATATTTATAAGGCTGCACGATTTTAAACAAGACACAATAAGACGAGAACTTTATCACTATGCAAAACCACAAAGCCAATCTAAATAAGTTTTAAAATAATAGAACAGGCATTGTACAAAATAAAGCTAAAATATAATGGGAAAACGTGTATATTCAACTGCGAAAGCTGAATGCAGTTCTGTACCTGTATTCGTGGTTAGAATTTTGTTTAAGTATACTGTCGCTGTCCATTAAAAATAAATAATATAAAATTAAAAAATTACATTTTAATCAGCTGCTGCAAGTTTTCCCATTGAAAACGACCACTTGCATCTAGTGTAAAAAGACCTTAAAAAACAACCATTGTACGTTAGTGGTTATGTTATTATCTTAAACAAATGTTACTTAAGATTAAGATAAGCAGGAAATGGGTTCTTTCACCTACACATAGCTGAGGTGTGCGAACATAATATACTATTGCTAAACGAACATTATTTTAATTTAATTGAATTTTTGTTTAACAAAAACAATATGAATAATTTACTTTGTTATAATATCACTTTATGGAATTCAGTTTGATAATGTAGTAGTACTACGAAACTGCAGTCACTAATCAGTAAATAAAATGATATTATAACAAAGTAAATTATTCATTTTATTTTTTGTTAATATGCAATATCACAATGTAACGGACTACTCAATCCTATATTTGAACTTTTGTTTGTATGAACGCTTTTTGCTATATTATTAATATACATATTTGAAACCTGGCTATAATATAGCCATAATTATTATCATATGATAAGTAGGTATTTGTACAGTGCTGATCATATATTGATTTTGACGTTTTGTACGGACATGTATTTACTCAACAACTTCTAATAAATAATTATTACGTATTAAGTGTGGTAAAAAGCATATTATAAAAATTACAAACGAGCCGCATAGCGGCGAGTGCGTAATTGCTTTACAACACGCAATACGTACTATACTTTTTCTACGACTCTTACTAATAAGTTAAAGATCGGTTTATAATTTATAAAGTATCGATTTGAACTTTAAATCTCAAATAATGACAATGTAACTGTCAAATATTCAAAACGCAAGATAGATAAATCTCACGATTTGAGTGGTTCAATGCTAACCTAATTGTTATACTAGGCAGCATAACGCACAGTTGTGTGTTTTTATTCTTTACGCGTAAGAATGGACTTACTTATAGACTGAACTGTACGTAAAGCAATGTTTACTAATATAGAAGTAGAAAAAATAACGTAACACTATTTCCATCAAATAATAACATTAGGATCTAACAACATTTTCAATCTCTATTTTCGTAAACGCGTAAAACGTAAAAGGTAGGTACATTTAAGATTAATTCGATGTTAGGTAAATTTACAAATATTACAAAATACATATGGAGACCCTATTCTTTGGATAGTAAGTAAACATATAACTTATAGAAAAGTATTCTTGATAAAGATTCCTATGTATCATGTCAATGGGAGTTGCAAACATTTAAGTCTTCCAGGAAGCTTGTGTCAGCTTGCATTCCCTCGGGCACAGAGTACAGAATGTTTCCTTTCCTTTATATAGTACAACAAAACGTATTAAATAACATTAAAATAATAACAGAAATATTATTTTTCCTAACATAAGATTATGAGACCTAAAAGTTTTAAGTATAACTGAATAACATCCAAAAAATAAACGGGAGGTGGGGCAGAGCAGGATACTGCGGGCCTTAACCGAACAGAGAACAAACCCCTCTGAAGCAAAATGGCAAAGTTGCCAAATTGGGAGTCAACTAATATGCCTTTAAAAAAATTGAAAAATTTTGAGTACTTCAGAAGATATTCGTACTTTTCCACAATTTAACATTTGCCCTATCTCTTATGATTTACTAGATCCGAAAGTCAAAGTTGTTACACCCCGTAGACTAACATCGATCGATCAAATAAGTATTCGCGAGAGAATAAGTACATTGAATGCGATGACTAAGTTAATAATGTGTTACTTACCAATAATGACTACATCAGCTTGCTTTGGTAAACTCTTTTCACTGCTATAATATCTTTCAAGTTTTTTATTACCTAGTAGACCCAACACACTGTCCGATTTATAACATAAACATTTATTCCCAATTTTGAACATCGTTACTACGTTTGTAAAATTTTTCTAATATTTACAACAAAAGAATATAACTATTTGACGTCTACACTTCTTGCGGCTTGTTGACTTTTTGATACATAACAGATATATTCAATTCATGCATAATTTATATTAAATTTGATTATGGGACTCAGCTGGACTCTATCATTAGTGTTAAGCTCTCGGTGACCCCAGTTCCAGTGGCGCAACACTAAATATTATTTGACAATTAAATTCAGCGTTAATTAAGGAACACTACGTTAAAATGTAATAATAATAATGTATAATGATTTATCAGTTGTTTCATAGTTCGGTTATTACATATTTTGGACTTTAAACTACTCGTTTGGTATTGATTTATTCGTCGTAAATAAATACAAGTAGGTACACTGCACCTTATATCATACGGATAATTTAGTGTTTTAGTTTATTTTGGTTTTTATCTGTAACACAAATAGACAACTCTTTAAATGTTAATAAGTACTATGCTCGAATTCAGTTGAAATAATACCGAAATTTAAAAATGTTAGGTGGATGTATTATTACCTATTTCTGAATAAATAGTAATGTCGGGGCATTCGCACTTTTGTTTCCTGTTTATTCTCCCCTCCACGGCCTTGTTGATTTTTAACAACAGAGATTATTTTATTTACTTAATTTAAGAAAATGTATACCTAAAAACAGCTTTACATAAGAATTAAAAGTTGTTCTTAAACTTCAAAATAATATTTGTTACATAATATAGCGATGAAGCATTAAAGAAAGTAAGGCAAGGCACATAGGTATTTGTAAATTACGTGTTTGCCGTTCAGACATCCAATAGTCTGTGCGTGCGCTATACCTAAGCTTACAAAGATCTTCGAATGGACAGAATAGATGCAATAAAATAAAATTTAAGAAGCTATTATAGCCGTCAACATCTAATGACTTCAATAAGTCGCTAAGAAATATAATATGCCCAATTTAAGTTAAATCATTTTAAACAGTATGTTTCTTTTTACATGAAACCTAGCCGATTTAAAAAAAAAGTCATTAACAAGAAAACATAAATATGTGTTTCTGTCAGGCATTTTGATTGACTTTGACATTAACAGGTTAATTAGGCATGGGTATATTTACGGCGTAATCCGCTACATGGCCGACATGAAATGGCGGTGGGCAGGACATGTTGCAAGACAGGACGACAATAGATGGACCAACAAAGTGATTTACTGGCGCCCCAGAGAAACAAAAAGAAGTGTTGGAAGACCACATAGGCGTTGGCTAGATGACATCGAAAGGGTCGCTGGTAGAAGCTGGGCACAACGGGCCCAGAACCGACAGGAATGGAAGATACTTTGAGAGGCCTATGTCCAGGAGTGGACCGGATACGGCTGACGAAGAGAGAGAGAGAGAGAGAGATATTTACGGCAATTAAACATTCATGCGAATAATGGGGTTGAACACTTTCTGAATTTAACAGAACAATATGATGGTGAATATTTTATGGATGCTTTAGGAGCTATAGAAAACGTTCGAAGGCGGCCCCAAAACTACAGACCGAGACCTGATTATATTCAAATTTTCCTAGAACGTTCGAAGGCGGCCCCAAAACTACAGACCGAGACCTGATTATATTCAAATTTTTCTAAAACGTTCGAAGGCGGCCCCAAAACTACAGACCGAGACCTGATTATATTAAAATTTTCCTAAATAAATTAAGTCTCAATCTTCTCAACATGCTAGGTATTTGGTAACAAAATTAGTAAGGGTTTCTGCGATTTGAGCAGAAATGAGAGAGAAATACATAATACTTACATAAAAATAAGTGAGAATTTGACGTTTGTAATAGGACGGACTAGTAGCCTTCTACTACTCAACTACAACTACATCCAATAGAGATACAAACCAAATTGCTGGAAGGGAAAGGGAGCCACTAGCCCTAGGTCCCCCCCTCTTAAAGGCTTCACCGCACCTGGAACTATCAAAGTGAACAAATGAAAGAGCGAGGAGTTCTGTCTCACTCACTCCTTTAAAATGGAGTAGGAAAAAGGCTATGCAAAATGTAATATAAACACCGTCAAACTTAAAATAAGTCATGGTAGTGCAGTTCTGTTAAGTGTGACGTTTCGGTGCTAACTATTTATTAAAAGCTTGGATGTAATAAAAATATGTTTGATATCAGATGTCTCTAACTATATATGTATTTGTAAGCTTATAGAATGTGGTTCAATATGTGTTTTTTTTTCTATAAAAAAAATTAAGTATATAAGAAAAATACCTTCTTATACTGGTAGGTAACGCTCATGAAATTTGCGCCAATTGCTTTTGTGCAAGCCATTATGCACAATTAACACATTCGCAGACAGGTCAAGTTTTGGGGGTACTACACCGGCGGCGCCAGAGGAGGGGGGGGGGGGGGGGAGAGTGAGCACCGGCTTACCCTAGAAACATGGGTATCCTAAAAAAGGCTTTCTACAACCTCTATAGTCAACAGGGGAGAAAATATTTGGACAGTCTAAAACTTGCATGGGATTCCCTATGTTTCCAACCACGATGCATCACCCGGTATGTCTGTCTGTAATAGCATCAGGCATGTCCGTGAATGTGTTAAATATATCGTTGCATGTAAACGGAAGCATGACCCCAACTTTTTTTGGATTTCTAATGGGGTTGATGAATTTGCATAAGCATGAGAGCATGTTAACGATAGGTACCTAGGATATAGAATTTTCAAGGGCAAATGACACAAATAAAAAACTGCTGACTTTGGCTGGTCGCATCAAAAATCTCCTGATGTTGATGGAAGGTGTCGGTGTAATTGAAATCTTTATAGAAAGAACCACGGTAAGGATGAGAGAAATTATTATACAGGGTGGGGACTTTAACTGTAATAAATTCAATATTATTAAAACTGCTGAAGTTTCGCCTACAAAGGTAGGTATGTTGGGGTTTTGGAGCATTCGGAATTGGATTATGATGTCAACAACATTCAACATGTGTAATGTGGTGTAACAAAATTCTATCTTCACTAGTTTCTGAGAGACGACAACACAGCATTTTCAAAAAAATAAAATTAAAATATTTTATTTTTATTTTAGAATGAGCATTAGGCTTGTCGGAAACGCCCGAAAATATGAATATCTTATGAACAGTGGGGTTGCTTCATATTTTCGGGCGTTTCCGATAAGTTTATTGCTCATTCTAAAAAAATTGAACTAATAATTATTAAAGATGCTGTGTTGTCATATCTCAGCAACTAGTAGAAATAAAATTTTGAAAAATTGGGACCTTATTAAACTTGACACGCCTAATTCACTGCAATAAAAATAAAATGGGCATTCCATTTAAAATAACAAAATTACTACGACGCATGCTAAGAAATCTAGCAACTGCGCCGACAACATAATCCAATTCCGCATGCTCCAAAACCTCTATATACCAAATTTTGTAGGCGCAACTTCAGTAGTTTTAATAATATAGAATTTATTCCAGTTAAAGCCCCCACCCTGTATTTCGTTTACAGTTGTCAATAAGGAGGCTATAATTTTGGTTAATAAGTTGTTGCTATTTATTGACTAACAATACTGTAACATTGTGCAATATTGTGCTTTCGAGAGTGGTCGTCCCTAAGAGAGACAGTGTACCGCCACTGACTGGTGTAATGCCTAATATTACGCAAATATATAAAAATAAGACTATGTTATAACTAAACGTTTATTTTTAATTTTGTTTATATTATTTAACAAATAAAAAACATTAAACAGGGTGTGTCAATAAGGTGTCGGGCTTTGATAGCACCTAAACTATCAAAGATAGGGAAAAAAGTGTAAAATAAAAGTTAAATGGTTTGTTAGGATGCATAACCTAAAAAAATTTTAAAATCTACAGGGTGGTCCTAAAAAGTGGTACTGAATAATAAAAAAGAAAATTAAATGGGACACCCAGTATAATTTTCCAGAATATGATTCAATAGAATAAGGACTTTGTAACCATCTTAAAATTTTTGAACTAAAATGCAACGTTGCCAAGTAGTTAATTTTTTTCCGAAATTTTAGTAATTTTAAGGGTATCGTAAAAAAATCATAGTAACCTGTGGATTACCCCCAGGCAAATATAATTTACATTGTGGGTACTTTAAGGTACGATATATTGATCGATAACAATGTTTTTTAAATATCTTATACAGAGCGTTCGGTATAAGTTGGACAACTCGACAGTTTTAAAAATGCTTTATTTCAATTTTTTTAAATGGGACACCCCTATTTTTTTTAAGCAAAAGGATGTATCTTTCGAAAACCTTACTTTTTTATTAAACATGTCATATATCTAAATATCATAGTTTTTGAAATATTTTAGGATTTGTCTTAACTCAGGGTAAAAAAGGAAAGGACCAATTAAACAATTTAGTCAAGATTGTGTTGGAAGAAAATAGTTACAAACTACACATTTATTTTTAAGAACACTGACAAAACAAGAAGTAGGCAAAACATCGGCCCACCTAGAGGGGGGGGGGGGGGGGGGCTAGAGAGCTAAATTGAGGCAAAAAATTTAAATTAAAAAAAAAATTAACAATATTTAGATGACTCAAAATTTTGGTGACAAAAGACAACGCGGACATTATAAAAATACTATAAAAAGTGTTCAATATGGCCTCATAAATTTAAAATGCAGGCGCGAGTTCTTTTTTTAAAAGACTCGCTTACATTTCTCAACATAGTCGGAGTAATTGTTTGAAAAACTTCCCTTATTTGTGCTTGCATGTTTTCTCTTATCGTGGGAGCTGTTTGGTTCATTCTCTCCTTTACATATCCCCATAAAAAAAATCAAGCTTATTTAGATCGGGAGATCTTGCAGGCCACGATATTGGACCTGCTCTGCCAATCCAGAGATCACTACATCGCTGATTTAAAAAATTTCTCACGAGCATACTGTAATGAGGTGGTGCTCCATCCTGTTGAAACCACATTGTTTCGCGAATGTATTCTGGGAGTACATTTAAAAGTCCAGGTAAATCATTCTGTAAAAAATCAAGGTAAATCTGGCCTGTAACATTTAATTCACAAAATTGTGGCCCAATAACATGAACAGCCCACACATTAATACTCCATTTATGTTGATTCCTAACTTCTCTAGTAAAAAAAGGATTAGGTACTTGTGTCGTAGTAATGAAAATTATGCCGGTTTACAAATCCATTGTTATGAAACGTAGCCTCATCACTAAACATTACATAATCGAAAAACTGCGCTTGATGTTGTATCATGTCCTGCGACCACTGACAAAAACAACTCTCCTTTCATAGTCTTGCTCATTTAATTCTTGTAATAATTGTATGTGATATCGATGCAATTTTTCACTTCGGATAATCCTTGATGCTGAGGATGCACTGAATGGAAATTTGTTGCCAAGCTGTCTCGTACTTTTGTGGGGATCTTCAATTAAACTTAACATAACCATACATTTATTTTCATCATTGGTAGCTGGCTTAGTTCTTTCATGTTTTTCGTAATCTCTCCTTTACCCTTTCAAATGATTTTTGATCAGGATGAGTTCTAAGTGGATATTTTTCTGCGTATACTGTGGAAGCCAGAAATGTATTTCTGTCGCTCTCGCCCAAAACGTAGATCGTGTCAAGTAGTTCTTCTCTTGAAAAATTCATATTTTTCTGTTTCGATAACGTTATAGTTCAGGAAACTAAAATTTAAACCGTAATAAAGCACAAAATCTTAGCGAAATAATTTTGCAATGACAGCTGTGAGAAAGAAAATTATTTATTTTTTGTTCCAAAGCAATCTTGACTAAATTGTTTAATTAGAACTTTCCTTTTTTACCCTGATTTAAGACAAATCCTAAAATATTTCAAAAACTATGATATTTAGATATATGACATGTTTAATAAAAAAGTAAGGTTTTCGAAAGATACATCCTTTTGCCTAAAAAAATTAGGGGGGTCCCATTTAAAAAAATTAAAATAAAGCATTTTTAAAACTGTCGAGTTGTCCAACTTATACCTAACGCTCTGTATAGGAGATTTAAAAAACATTGTTATCGATTAATATATCGTACCTTAAAGTACCCACAATGTAAATTATATTTGCCTAGGGGTAATCCACAGGTTACTATGATTTTTTTACGATACCCTTAAAATTACTAAAATTTCGGAAAAAAATTAATTACTCGGCAACGTTGCATTTAAGTTAAAAAATTTTAAGATGGTTGCAAAGTCCTTATTTTATTGAATCATATTCTGGAAAATTATACTGGGTGTCCCATTTAATTTTCTTTTTTATTATTCAGTACCACTTTTTAGGACCACCCTGTAGATTTTAAAATATTTTTAGGTTATGCATCCTAACAAACCATTTAACTTTTATATTACACTTTTTTTCCTATCTTTGATAGTTTAGGTGCTATCAAAGCCCGACACCTTATTGACACACCCTGTATATGCTGTTATATTATTATTGTAATTGTCAATATAAATTAGATTTTATAACGGTAAAACTCTCAAATATATTTTTTTGTAAAACCGTAAAAAACGGACCTTTTTTTGTTGCTATGGATGCACAACACGCCTCTTTTTTCACCGTGAAAAATATTATTTTTTCGCGGCTAGAAAAATGTATTGATGTTTTGGTATAAATTCAAAAATTAATTTCCGAAACATTTATTCTTAACATTTTTTACAATCAAATCAAATTAACAAATATTAGCATAATAATTAACTGTGAAGTGAAGAATAGATACTCCATTGTATAGGTGGCTTTAATATTTTCAATTTTTTCTCCAAATAACACCGCAAAAGATTTTCTGATACGGTTTTTACCTTTTTTATGTTGCATTCACGAAACTGAGTGTACACTTTCTCATATTGTATTTTTCTACTCCCACATGGAAATTTGCTGTTTCCTTTACACTTAAGTGGCGGGTAAAGTAGGCTATTCCAGTTAACTGTGCGGCAAAATTCTATAACAATCCTAGATAGGTAATGAAACTGACCAATCACAATAGTCAATTACAGAGAAGCCATTGTTGTTCTTAAAAGTACTGACCAATCACAGTATATTATTTTTACTAAGGCTCCGCCTTCTTTTTCAAGACACTAAATTATATAATTTAAATGTATATGGTACAATATGTTATTAATTTGTTCAATATAACATTTATAATAGATTTATCAATAATGCAACCTGCTGAATGTGCATAGAAAATTAATTTCATGTAGCATCATTATTCAGTTGGTTTTATGATAATTAACTAAACGCTTCAAAAGTCGAGACGTTAGAGCGTTTTACTATGGATCCAATGGTCATGAGTTCGAGCCCGGCAACCTACAAACTTTTTTTACATTTTTTAGCATAAGGTCGTAAAAAAATATACTGTCCAACTCGAGTGGATTGTCTATATCGCACTCGAAAGTTTACTTTCTCGTGTGATATTGATATCATATCCACTTTTGTTGTACAAACTACTATTTTGATTTAGCGGGCAAAAGATTTGACACAACGGTGACATTTTGCCAACCAACAAAATCCCGCTAATCGATTTTTCAGGCGCTTAGATCTCGGCAGTGGTTGATGCCTCAAACGGGATTTTCGATTCGCTGGAAAGAATTTATGCTTGCCGCTGAATATAAAACAGGTTTTTACAAAATTGTTTGTGTGGATTCAGTGAAAATAACTTTTGAAATATCGATCGTGAAAGAACGATCTTCGCCGTATCCGTTATATCTTGAGGTGTCTTACAATTGCTATTTGACATTATTGTACTGGACAAACTTGAGCAAAATATGGTACATTTCTTGACATGAAAATACGATAGATTTGACAATGAATACATTTTAAACAATTGTAGGTTTTCATTGTAACCCAGCAGGCGTAAGAACAAATACCTTTTTTTTAGTTTTAAATTTTTCGTCTAAACACGATAAATTGCTAATGAAGTCTAATAAAATTAATAAAGTAGTAAATAACACACAATTGTACAAAAATTGTTGTTTGTATTTCGCGCAAAAAAGTGTTTTTATGGCACATTTGATTACATTTTTAACCTCGACCTAACAATCTCGATAAAAATTGACAATCTCATGTGACATTAAAAAATAGCTATTTATGCCATCAGTTACGAAATGCCTAATTTTGTGTAACGCGTGAGATTTTTGCGGAACGAAGGAAGTGAGTTTCGCAAAAACTCACAAGTTATATGCTCTATTATCAGTAATTCCCAAAAAGTCAAAGGCAGTTTATGATTTGGCACACGAAAAATTTGTTAAGTGGTGTGATGAGAAGAAAATTAAACATGTTAATGAGAAAGTTTTACTTGCATATTTCGAGGGTAAGAAAGATCTAAAAGTTTCCACATTATGGACACTTTACTCAATGTTAAGGTCTGAACTAAATCTGAAAAGGAATATTGATTGATATTAAAAAATATACAAATTTGATAGCATATATTAAAAGGCAAGCGGACGGGTACAGTGCTAAAAAGTCAAAAGTTTTTATTAAAAAAGATTTTGCCAAATTTTTATTGGAAGCTGATGACAAAGAATACTTAATGGCTAAGGTTGCAATGATAATTGGAATGGCAGGAGCATGCAGAAAAGCAGAATTAACTTTTCTTCCAGTTGAAAATGTTATAGACGAAGGAAGCCATTTTCGTGTTGATATCCCACCTTCAAAAACAAAAGTTATACGGCAGTGTGCAGTTACCACTGGAGACATTGAAAATACGAATCTTTTGAAATATTAAGAAAATATATTAAGTTGCGTCCCCAGATTCTTAAACACAACAGATTTTTTGTAAAATATGCGAATGGAAAATGTACCAGAAATCCTGTGGGAATTAACATATTTAGCAGTCTGCCAAAAGTTATTGCACAATTTCTTGGTCTTTCAAATCCTGTTCTATATACTGGCCACAGCTTCAGAAGAAGCTCTGCCACTTTCCTAGCAGACAGTGGCGCTGATCTTTTAAAATTAAAGAGGCACGGAGGTTGGAAATCTAGCTCTGTTGCGGAGGAATATGTTGAAAATTCCATGAATAATAAAAAACTTATAGCGCAAGAAATATTTGGTGAAACATCTAATGCAATGTGCGTCGCTTCCCAAATAACAGCAAGTTCGAGCAATGAAAAAAATATGTCGTCGGGAATTAATTTGAATAATTGCAATAATTGTGTTATCAATATTTATAATAATTAATCAATTTATAATTTATGTTTTTAACATGTATTATAACAGTTTAATAAATAGAATAATTCTTTTTGTCACTAATTTTGAAATACATTTTTCGTCACCAATTGCATAAAATTGTACTTTATGCAACTAGTTACAAAAAGTAAGACGTTTCATAATGTCAATCAGTTTTAAAAAATGTCACTTTATATGTCAAAATTAGAAAAAACTATTTTGCACACAAAAATAACTAGTTTGTTTTAAAATATCTGTTAATTTTAGTACTTAAGTACCATTCGATGAACTCTTTCTTACTGACGAAGTTCGCAGATTTCATCTTGCATTCGCGCAATATTAATGTTTTTGTCGTAGAATAGGCTGGCCGAAAACTATTTTGAATAAACATTTTTGGGAAAAAAATGTCTGGAGCAGATTGGACCATGTTTTTATTTAACATCTAAGAAGATAGTCCGATTTGCTTTTAAAAATTAAAAGAAAACATCATATTTTAAACTACCTTACTTATATATTTAATATATTTTTTAACTTTTAAAACAATTTTTTTCCACTTTTTTCCATACCCCGGAAAACTATCTTCGAAGGCCCATGCTCATACAGCTTATTAAGGGCGCAGATAAAAGCTTAAATTTATGACTCAAAAAATGCTTTAAAGCATTGGTATAAATTTATACCATATTTTAAATGGGAATACGTACAGTAGATTTTTTGAGTACTCTCGCACGATGGAGTCAAAGACAAGTGAATTTTGGTATATATACAACGTGACGTGTGGACTAATTACGGCTTACCAAAAATCTGGGAAAATTATGTGATCCCGATATCAGCTGATCGATGTGAAATTACTGCTGTCAAAACGAGAGAGTTGGTTGCGCAGACTATATACAAGCTCCCTACAATTATCTGTTACTTTTTTAGAAAGCGTCGATTGGGAGCATTAAGAACCGTAGCATCAGTGCCATTGTTCTTACTTTATTGTTGCATTTTGGTGTACATTATTTACACTGACAACTTTTTCTATTTTGTGTTTTTCTTATTAAATTTAACGTTCTTTGAGAGTTAAATTTAGTGTTTCAAATATTGTTATTAGTAGATAGTAAATACTTAGTTTGCGACATGGATTGGTACATTTGGTGATGTTACAGTCAGTGGCGGATTCAGGATTTTACTGAGGGGGAGGGGGCGAAGGCAGTTTGGCGAGTCCACCACTGGTTCTAGAGTGACGAATAACTAAAGTTGTATGCTTCTGTTTTCCTCAAATGATGATGCAATACCACTTTTACTATTATTTTTAGTAATCTGGTATCATAATCGGCGGTTAACTCTTTATGAACACCGCACATCGTTTAATAGGTAAAAAAAACGTTTTTGTACAACTGTCAAAAAAAAATACTTTTTTTGGTTACTATGGATGCACAAAACTTTGTCTTCGTTGCACAAAACGTCTCTTTTTTTCACCGTGCAAAAATGATATTTTTTTCACTGCAAGCTCAGCTGATTGATGTTTTCGTATAAAAATGTAAAAATTAATATTTTCCATTATGTTTAGCGTACTTTTAAGCATCGAATAGGTACTCCATAGTGTAGGTGGCTTTAATATTTTCAATTTTTCCTCCAAATAACAGAGCAAAACATTTTCTGATACGGTTTTTACTTTCTTTATGTTGCACCATTCGCGAAACTGAGTGTACACTTTCTTATATTTGATTCTTGATTTCGCGGGCAAAAGATTTGATATAACGATTTCTGCCGCATCCGTAATTTCGTGAGGTGTCTCACTATCACTTTAAGACATTTAAATGGTACCAAACTTGAGCAAACAACTATAAACTTTTGACACGAAAAACGATAGATTTGACAATCAATAAAATTTAAACTATCGCAGGTTTTCATGGTAATGGGAACAGGTGTAAGAAATAAAACCTTAAAAGCTGTGAATTATGATTTTAGATTTTTTTTCTAAACACGAAAAAAATAGTTAACAACAAACAGTTGTACAAAAAATGTTGTTTGTATTTCGCGCGCAATAGTTGTTTTTATGGCACATTTGATTGCATTTTTAACCTCGACCTAACAGTCTCGGTAAATTACAATCGCATGTGCCATTAAAAAAACACCTATTTTGCGCACTTAATACAAAAATAACTATTAGAAATAATACAAAAGTGTGCAAAAATGTCCAGTGTTCCGAATTTAGGGGGGGTCGTCCCGGCTCAGATTTTAGAGGGATTAACCAAACGATGAAAAAAAGGGTCTAACAAATTTAATTTCATTCAGAAAAAAATATGTTAATTAAAACTGATTAGGTGTGTAAAACAATATTTTCCTACTTTTTTTTTTAAGGATAAATAAATCTCCCATGAATAATAAGCCTAATTTATGTAATCACTTTCAAAACAAGTCTTACCTAATGCGATTGTTCTATATACCTCAGCTGGTGAAATTAAATTGTTAATATTTACTGAAAACAAAATATTATAGTATATTAACCATTCTTAAAGGATTATTATGTTATGTTATTGTAAAATGCGTTTGGTTGTAGCTACTAGAGACATTTATTTCTAATTGAATCGTTAATTTCAAAAACCACATTAGTCAAAAAAGTTAAATTTTCAGGAGAAGATAAAAAATACACAAAGTATGTTTTATTAAAGAAAATAATTATATTCTAAATAAAGTAGTCAGGTAACTAGATAATATATATATATATAAAAAATGTTATAAAATGAGTAGTTTTTTCTAAAAAAAATATATATTTCTATTGACTTATGTGGTTATTGCTCGGAATATTTTTTTATCGCTATTTTTCTTTTGCGAACAAGCGGGCTTCCGAACGAGGTATGGCACTAACGACCACCTACAAGTTGTGAAGACCCTCATCGAGAAGTGTATCGAATACAATAAACCCCTTATCATGATATTTGTGGACTACGAAAAGGCATTTGACACCATAAGCCAAAGTAAAATGCTACAGGCTCTCGCGGAATGTCGAGTTGATCACAGATATATATCGGTAATCAAGAACATATACGAAAAGGCCACGGCACGTGTTAAAATTCACGAGAGCACCCAAGACTTTCATATCGAAAGAGGAGTCCGTCAGGGGGACGTTCTGTCCCCAAAACTATTCACGACCCTCCTGGAGTATATGTTTAAGAGGACAGATTTCGAAGAAATGGGCATAAACATAAATGGCGAAAAACTGAACCATTTAAGATTTGCCGATGACATCGTCATAATTGCAGACCGCGTCGATGAAGCTAGAAATATGCTGCATAAACTACAAAATGCATCAAATACTGTAGGGTTAAAGATAAACATCAACAAGACCGAGTACCTGACAAACCTCGTGGTGAGCGAAGAAATAACAGTGAACGGAATCCCCATAAAGCAGTCACACTCGTATAAATATCTTGGTCACGAAATCCGCATTGGAAGGGATAACCAAACATGCGAGATAAAACGCAGGATAGGCTTAACATGGGCTGCTTTCGGTAAACTAAGATACATCTTTAAGTCAAATATCCCAAGGTGCTTAAAGAGGAAGGTCTTCAACCAGTGCGTACTGCCTGTACTCACCTATGGAGCAGAAACCCTCACCCTCACGAAACAGTCTATTAACAAAATACGCATTGCTCAAAGAGGGATGGAAAGAGCAATGCTAAACCTTTATCTCAGAGACAGGGTACCAAACGACCAAGTACGCAGGATGTCAGGGGTGGCTGACGCGATAGAACGCATATGCACTCTAAAGTGGAACTGGGCCGGCCACGTGGCAAGATTTAAGGATGGACGATGGACGATGGACTCGAAAAATCCTGGAATGGAGACCGCGACAGGACGCATATCGCAGTAGAGGACGGTCACCAACAAGATGGTCAGACGACATCAGAAAATTAAGGACGAATTGGATGAACGTGGCTCAGGAAAGACATACATGGAATCAATTACGGGAGGCCTATGTCCAGCAGTGGACGCAGATGGCTGGTTGATGATGATGATGATGATTTTTCTTTTTAAAAAAAATAAAAAACAAAATGCTACATGAACAACATTTTTAATTACAATTGTAACAACATGTACCATAAATTTTTTCGCCCTCTTCGCAACTTGAATCAGCTGACACTATATTTAAAAATTCGTGCAAGAACAACATAAGTAGACGGACTTATGTGGTTTTGGCAACGAAAGCGATTTTTAAGTATGTATATTTTTCTAACGGTTTATGTGACTTGTGTGATTTTTACGCAGAACGTGTAGATACCCCTGAAAAGTCATTTCATGACAAAACACCATTTTTGACAAATGTTGACTTGTGTGGTTTTTGAAATGAACGATTCAATTGTTATGTCGATAGTTGATGTAGGGTATATTAAGTTTAATGGCGTATGATAAATTTTCGTTTAACTTGCAATAAAACGGTCCGATGTTAAGAGTTTTCTATACCGAGCGACACAAGAAAGTGCGAACCCCCCAATTTTTTTCGTAATTTTAACCGTAAAGATTTAAAAATATGAGACGTTAATATATTGCCATTTTTCGACCAATTTATATATCAAAACCACTTCCGGTTTAACCGGAAGTGAAGTCAACTTTTAAATTTTAAATCAAAACTCCTTATTTTTATTCTATATTTAAATTCTATATAAGATTAAATTTTTAATGACATATTACACTTCGTCATTTGTTTTAAAAATGGCCGCCTAGATCAATTTTCCTTTGTTTTTCAAGTGTCCATAGTTTTGGTAAAACAAGGTAAGTAGTAAAGATTAGGAAAGGAAGTGTGGAAACGTTAATCAAAATGGCTCATTTAAACCTATACTTAATAGTATAAAACTGACTTGTTTGAGAAAAAAGTATTCATAGGGCTATTTTATTTACAAGGTGTTTTCTAAAAAAACAAAACGGAATTTCTCCATTTTTTTAAATGGCATCCCATCTGTGTTTTAATATACCTAATAATATTGTTCATTTATTTTTCTTTCTAACGATGTAACACGTACAAGTTAAAATTATTCATTAGGGAATAATAGAAATTAACAAAAAACATCATAAATATAATTTCTAAACTTGAATAAGATGAGAACTTTAGTCAAGACCAGTCTAGTATGCCGTGGAAAACAAAAATATTATTTCTGCATTTATTAGACCATAATTTCAAATAGTATTAAATATTAATTACGCAGATTGAAATGAATCAATTGTTTTCTACGGCATACTTGACAAAACTTTTTATGACTTATTCTGGTCTAGAAATTACATTTATGATATTTTTATTAATTTCTATATAATTCTATTAATTGTCTCTAAAACGTTCAAGTGTTTTGTGTATATCGCGAACGGATGTCAACGCATTGACACGGTTTGACCCATAAAACTAACCTCAAATTATTTAGTTCTGGCCGCTGACATGGAGGTCTCCACTCAAGGTTAGGCCCCCCTCAAAGGCGTCCCCGCACGCACAGTCCCCAAATGAATAGGCAAGAGATTCTGTCCCATGCACTCACTCTTCTTACATCGAGAAGGCAATGGTTTGTATCAATAACTTAAAAGTTATAAATATTATCATTGACTTGATGATATTTTTCAGATAACTAGGGGGCGAGCGCCCCTCCATCTTTAAAATATTTATATTTACGTTAAATAGAGGCCCCTATTACAAACATAATTTGAAAAATTCTACCATTACCATAGCAACTGAAAATACCTACTAAAATCTTCATGCCATTCAAGAATATGGGTGGTGTGTCCCCTTACAGGGATCCATTCCTATTAAAAAGGTGTATATAAAATACCGATAAATTACACTGGTTACAGTAAACCTAAAGATTCAACAATACACAACTTTATGACAACGTCAATAACCAATTGTCAAGGTATTTAAAAACTCAGGAAAAGTGATTATTTCATGGTTTTTATTTTGGCAAAATTCCAGTTTGACGTTGACTCAGTTCTTACCTAAAATAAAATGAGCTGTGGTAGAAGATGTGGCTCTTTAGGCAACACGGTAAGTACATAAATTAAAGCGACATAACAGCTAAGGGCTTCAAGTAGAAAAACACAACTTTCGGGATATTTCTTTAAAAAACTCTAAATACAACCTACGAGAGGCACCCGAACAATGAAACCAAAGACACGATTTTTAAATAATAATATTAATTTTCAACATTATCTTCCTTTAATTCAACACACTTGCGTTACCTGTACTGAAATGACTTTATTCTATTAGAAAAAAACTTTCTTTTAAAATAAACATCAATATTATAATATCAATTATATTGATTGATTATTATTGATGTTCCCTGAGGTGCTGTGTCATATTATTTTTGCAGGCTCTGACTTCTTCTGTAATATAACGATCGACGAGATCATCCAATAAATAAAACGATTCAAGGAGTCTTTACACAACCCCCTAGGGACGAGGATGGTATTTCAATATGACCAATTAATTTCCAATAAATATTCCACTAAATACACTTTAGAAATTATTTGAAATATAATAGACTCCAAACATTTTTTAAACTGTTCCAGATAGAGCGAAACGGTCTGCAAGTTCCCATCTTGGTCTTTTGTAGGTTCTCGTAAACTTTTTTGGAGAACCTATACTTTTGTGAATATGTCCTGCAAATTTGATTAAAAATAATTTTCAACAATAAAGTTATTCCAAAAATTGAAATGTGGTTACTATTTTTAGCTCACCTTGTATATATATCTCGGTAAAAGGGGATCAAAAAATCTATAGCAGACCATACACTATCATTTAGACTAACAGTTTTGATGAAGATGTGATAGTAATAATGATGGAGAAAGGGCCAATTTCAAAGATTAATTGCCGGACTGCTGTAAATTCTCATGAGGAAAAAACATGATAAGAAAATGACGAAAGATTGATATCATTTATGATTGTCAGTCCGTCTGATAATATATATATTTATATATAAGTATAAGATAAGAGAAAAGCCGTTTTGGAGCTTTGGCTACTAGCGACTGAAATACTGTTGATTGGTTAAGTTTTGCATTTCTTTAACTGGTTAAGCCAATAAGACGCGGAAAACGGACTTTAAAGGCCAATAGAAAATTTATAAAAATAAATTAGTAGATGGGGCTTTCTTGTAGTCCACGTTGACTATTATTAGGTAGAGATCAATGAACTAGTAATACGGTACTAGTTCATTGGTAGAGATACGTATTTTTAAAATTCATTATATACCTATAGATATAAAACAGTATGTGTTTTATGTCTAACTATTGCACATCAGCAATTAATGATTAATGAACGGCTTTATTCAGACATAGTTCGGACAAATTGTCGCGCTTGATTTGCATTGGCTGTTGTCGATTGTCAACGTTGTTAAATTTGCCAAAATATAGTTAAACTGAACAATTTTTATTTGTGTTAAAAGCTATTTTTATAATTTTGTAGGTTTACAATTGTACGTCAAATTTGTAACATTAAAGACTATTTACATTGACACTTGCCAATTTATATTTATTGTATAGATAGACCATATTAAAATACCACCCCGGTTTCTAAGAATTTGTAGAAAGATCCCTTCCTTTTAGTCCTTCTATTCAAAGAGAATAACAGATATATTTTAAACAATTTATTGTTGCCTATTCCCACAACGACTCTCTATTTGTTTTCTTAAATGAACTCCTACGCTTTTTATCTAGAATGGCTGATGAAATTGTTCCATTTAAAATTTTTATTATAAAAATTTTGGTAAAAAGTGATATTTTATTTTTAGCCACCTCAGCAACGGGGACTAAATACATCAGGAAATGTACCACCGTCACCCTCTCATAGACCAGTTCATATTTCAATGGAAAGGAGTCCTACCCGACCTGAACCCATGGGTGGTAACTATCCAGAGGTAACAGACAAACTATATGCGGGACATTATGAAAGTTTTACTGTGACGACTTTATTCCATCTGAAAAAAATATTATTTATTATCGTCAAGAAGGAAAGCATTTTTAAGACCTAAACGATTTTTGTTGGTCCACAGCTTCATATAACTTTGTTAAGAGCAAACAGCAGTCGATGAGTCATCACGAACAATACGTGCATTTCCACCACATCGCGCATATTGTGCCTGTGTTTGGCGATGACAATAAAATATATTTTTTTATATAAAAAATATTATAAAAATAAATTTCACGAGAATTGAGTGGCGCGGCGGCGTCAGTGGAGATTTTTAAGATAATTGAAATTGATTGTTTTAGTAAGCCCTCATTAAATATAAGAAATATCTGGAAACCTTTGTTAAGTAGATGTAAACTTGAAATATCGCTCACGAACTAAATGCATGACTGCACCCATCTTAGTTATTATCCAGTGCATCAAGCTAGTATAAATAGAGCTGTAGTTACTTTACTTATTTAGTATTCACCTGAAGACGACTGGACATACTTACCAGTTGAAACGTTGTCATGTAAAACAAATAAAGACAATGCAGGTCTCAAACTCTTCTATCATTCAGAAATATCATTGTCTCCAACCTTCAAACAGACAATAGGTAGACTGTATATATTAGTATATAGTTTAGAAAATATCTCCGCGATGACAGACTGACTGACGGAAATTTGAAAGAAACTGGTGGTGGCTTTGGTATAGCTATTTATATGAAATCCTAAACATAATTTAAATTGGCTTTATTTAAGACACCTGTATATAATCAATGATTTAAATTACATTTTCTAGTATGCTGCGTATGGAAATATACGAATACCCCCTGCAGCTAGAACATCGACTCCAGGACCCGGTTACGGGTATCCCAATCAATTTGACAGTTTTGGATCACAGATAGATTATAATTTAAGTTGGATGCCCAAAGATATTAATTTATCGGAGTTATTGGATCAGGTATAAAGCTATATATTCCTTATTATTGGTATCTACATTGCGCCCATTTATTATGGAGTAGTTAAAAAAGTACCTACTTGAATTTCAAAAACCTATATTTTCATTAAACATCAATCAATCAGTTCTATTTTCAGTTTATTGGGTAGGCTGTATCTTGGACCACTAAGTACAATGTGTGTACCTTCACTTTATATTTTTTTTATATAGGTCAATGGCTAAAATATCAAGCTTTGTAAAATCTGTTTATTTAAAAATTGATGATTCAAAAATACGAAACCATGAAATATATGAGTTTTATTATTGGTTATGGTTACTGCTTTATGTTAGGTACCTACTTCAGTACTGTACCTACTACAGCGCAGTGTTGTTTAAATATCCTTTAACCAAAGTTTCTCTGTAATTTTAGAACAAATTAATTTGAATTTTCTCGCGACTTACACATCGCCAGCGCCAGCTCTACCTGTATCTAGCAATTTGACCTTTTTGCCATAGTTCTGACATAACTCAAAGCTTGTCACGCATTTATGAGAAGCGCGGCGCGGCAAAATATGAGGATAGGGATTTTAGCTTTAATCTTTGACGTGTCATCCATCGTTTGTGTCCGCAGATCCATATTGTACCGAATGCAATAAATTCAAAGCACCATTGTTTGGCGCGTTAGTGCCTTTTAAGCTTAACGCTTCTTTCACTTACCTTTTTTTTGACTTAATGAAGTTTTTTATAATCGTTTTACTAGAATATAAACTAATAACGCCCAGTCTTTGGCATAGAATTTTAAATCGTAGTTATGTTTTTATTCGAGGTTACACCCTTTATTTATAAGGAACATTTAATTTTAGACCGGGGGACAAATGTCTTCAAGATTTCGAAGAATGGAACAAAATCTTACTCATACCCCTTCCAATATAACACCTCCTTCTCCAGATGTTACGGATCCCAATGCGAATCCCCTTCTTGATAGGGAGCAAGCACAGGATGAGGCTAGTCCACGACAGGAAAAGAAAAAACGAGAAGAATCTTTGATGCAATGGTATCTATTCTAAAAAAATTCGTAATTTTGCCTTGTCAATTTTAGAATAAATAATTTCTTACCCAAGCAGCATTTTTCCGACGTCCGACGAATGTTGTACTACCTCGGACGTTGCATTAGGTATAAATAATAGTCAGCACTCGACTATGAAGACATAACTGCGGCACAATGGCGGTATTGGTAATATTTTACAACGTTGTAGTTCTTTACTAAATCCAACGTCATAACGATGGCACTACACTACTACTAAGTGTCAGTAATATAAGTACAAAATGGCTAAGTCGACGCGACCTCGGTCTTATAACCAAGTTTTGTTATCTTTAGTTGTAAAAGTTATTTCGGTTTGTTTGTAGCCTAAACAAAAAAAATATTTGACATTTTTCTAACCTTACTTTTTGAAAATTTATTATTTGGTTTATTATAATTAAAAATATCACGATATAATTACATAAACTGGAATATACTAAATGAATGAAATGCAATATGAGATAATTTGTCACTTATTAGCAGGAGGTTTTTATTTTATTTGTTTAGGTTATATACATAAGAAGGAAAGTATAGGTAAAACAATATCTATGAATACCTATAAATGGGCAATTTAAGCTAACATATAAGATAAACTATTTGCATTCAGTTGGCTATTAAGTTTGGCTGTCGTTTTATCAATATTTGTCTTATCTGACTTATCTACGTAAAGGTACGTAAACCCAAGAAAAGTGCCAAAGAAAAATTACGAAATTTGCTGGCGCGTTTGTTTTTTCTCATATATTTTACCAATATTTATTATGACATGCGTTTTAATAATTACCATGTTCCTGAATCAAATAAAAGTCTTTAAATATTATAATACCTATAGGTATCCTCAGAAGTAAAATATACCAACATGCTTTATTTTACAAGTTGATATTATTCTCATATTTATATAAGTACAGACAATTATTTGTTCATTCGTCCGACTTTATCGGTCATTTTTACTTGAAAATATTGGTTACCGCTGATGCTTCAAACACAATGACAAGTCGGTTCCCGACGGTTTAACTACCCAAAAATAATTGACCATATTGACGCAACTGGGAGTTGTAATAAGGTTGTGACTATGTGGGTGCCTAAGTCAGGTCGCATAGGCCAACGTAGGGCCGTCGTAATATTGCGGCTTGGGTAAGTTATTGCAATTGATCTAACTGTAGCTGCTGACACACTTTTGTCAAAGTTTAAAAAAAATATACTTATTCATTATTTAAAAAAATTATTTTTGTAATATTCATCATTCATATAAATAATTTTATTCTTAGTAATACTGGCTTAAAATTATCAATAAACTAGTTTAAATATTATTTAAATGTCTTTATAAAATATAGGTAGATATTCATCCGAAACAAGTAGATTTTGAATTACCATAATGGTCACTAGGGAGTTGTTGAAATCCTCCTTCATTGCAGTCATTTCATTCGATAACACAAAGTGAAAACATTCTTAAATTTTCCGACAGTGTAATATGAAACATCTTTTGTGTACAAATATTTATTCCTATATATTCAGTTTTCCAAAATATTTATATTAAACATACATTCTCAAATATGTTAACATGTAGCTTTTTATATTAGGTTTGACCGATCGATTGAAAAAGAATTAAAGAAACATAAAGATGTTTCTTTGGGAAAAGAATTAAATCTTATTGCCCCTCCACCACCGGAATTGATTCCTGAACTTAATATATCTAAAGGACAATTAGATCGGATAACTGGAGCTAGTGCTAGTCAATTGGAGATGTGTCTTGATTTAAGAAAGGAACCCGATACAGGTACTATGACTGAGAAGCAGCGTGTTTTGTAGATACATACAAATCCTTCATCTATAAGCTTTATTGCTCTTTGGTAAATAACAGAAACATCAAGTCTATTTAGTGCATTTTTAGCTATGCATCAATCATTCAAGGGTTAATTATAAATAGATACTATACTTAGTTACTTTCTTTTATAGTGACTCGTTTGTCCCTTGACGTCCCTGTTTAAAGCAGTGGTGGCTCGTCAGGTGAAGTAGGTGAAGGGGCCCTATTCACCAAAAAAAATAAAATAAAACCAGGTGGAAATGTTTTCGACAATATTAAATATTAATGTACCAATATTGCTACCATTTCAGCCCTTAAAAAATAATTAGCCCTTAAATAATAATTATGTTCGAATTAATAATATTAATTTAATTCGAATATACCTAGCTATGCATAATAGGGCCACGGTTAACTCCGATGGACAATAATTATACACTCTCGTGCATTTTGGCACGCCTCAGTCGACCGCTGTGTTCTCCACTCAACAGCATTGGAAGGCAAGCAGAGTTATCCAGTCAAGCGGTTTTGTTTTCTCGTCGCTATGGTTACGTGACTTCACTGGTGTCCGAAACGCGAGACGTCACGCGGCAGCATGAATAAATTTTCATTTTAAAGAAGTGCAATTTGAAAATAGATCAGTCGTATACCATTGTTTTATCATAGGTTATAGATATCGTTTTTACTGTTATTTATTGTGGAATTAAAGTTTTGTTTTTGTTTTTTAGTTAATTCAATAGCGTGGATGTACCTATTTGGTTCAATTGTTATTGTGTGTTTTTAACCCAATTAATGACATATTTTGTAATTTGTTGCAAACTCCATTCAGGCGTTGGACAGATATGGATAAGAGAGACGTTTTGTTACACGGGCGACCTACTGAAATGTTAAACATAGATTTTAAAAAAGAATTTAAAAAAAGTGGCAGATCCTATAAGATTAATTTTAAGTGTTCCTGGGTTTCAGAATATAATTGGCTATATGTACTAATGCCGCCTTACAAAAATTGTTTTGTTGGTCGTGTTTACTCTTTTCGACTAAATATTGCGTTTGGAATAGGGACGGATTTACAGATTTTTTAAATATTACTCGATCGTTGCGTGAACACGGGGATTCTGGAAAACACTTAAAATGTCATTTAATGTTAAGAAATTTTGAACAAAATCAAAATACTATTGCCGATGCTTTAAAAGAAAACGCTAGACCTCAACCAAAGAATCGATCTGATTTACAGAAACTAGCTACCTATGTAAGTACGTAATTAAAATATAACTTAGGCAATGTTTGTTTAAGTACCCGCACTATACGTAGCTCTTCACCATTTTTTAGGACCCGCCACTGGTTTAAAGATACTTAATTTCCCAATTTACTCTCAAAGTGTATAAGCCTTTTCATTTTCTCCCATTAGATATGACAAAAAAAATAATCTAATCTTTGACGCCCCATGTATACCGGGTGGTGCATCGTGGTTGAAAACATAGGAAATCCCATGCAAGTTTTAGAATATCCAAATATTTGCTCTCCTGTTAACTTTAGAGCGGTGTTGTAGGTAGACTTTTTTAAGGGCTCTGTGTAGTGAGTGCATATGCGGAGTTTGAACAATTTTGGACAACATGGCATGGAATTTCCTATGTTTCCAACCACGATGCACCACCAGGTATAACTATGGAGTTTTTTAAATTTTCAATTACTTTGGAAAAAAATGTTTGTCCCAATCGTATTATAAAATTTATTCTGGCTATACTTATAAACCATCTTTTCAGACCTAACAGACGCCGTGGATAAACTGGCGAAAGCCGAAGCAATGTGCGCATTTGCTGGTGCTGTTAAAGCAGCAGAAGCCGCCGCTGAAGCAGCTCCACCAGAATTAGCTGAAGAGGCAGCTTTAGCTAGTGCCCGCGGCTATCAGACTGATGTAAAAACTAGTCCTATTCATGAAGAGGTCGCAGGAGTTCGGCCTATTGAGGTCCTGGGATATATTGGTATTACAAAACCGAAATATCCGGTAAAAAGAAAGTAAATGGAAATTTTCTATATGTACATATTTATGTTTTATATTAATTCTTTTGTAGTTATTGTATAAATCTTTTTGAGGCTATTAGCAGGCCTTTTTAATAAAATAAACAAGCCCCTAACAAGTTTTTTAGAATGTGTAGTACGTGAAGTCTTTACTATACAATGTACTTCATTGTTATTTTAGGTCTTAGCTATAGTTTTTGCCCAGATTTAAACATTTGTGGCATTTGAAATAATATTTATTTATAATATTTCTTAGGTAATATAAAATAATATTTATATAAGTTATTTATTTTCTACATATCTAGAATTATTCTCTAGTCAGGTTGACATAGAAGGGCCACGCTTCTTTTAATCCAGTGCTCGGGTGACTTTACGGTTTGCAATAAAATTGGTAACACGTAGTTGGTGGAATGTCCAGTAGTAGACAAAACGCCTCTTCTTGCGGATGTTTTGTATACGGGCGACGTATACCTACCTCCTGTAAAAAAAATTATTATAGTTTTTAGTCATGATACAAACACATGCGTTGTGTTATTGAAACTTGTAATGACGCACGAGTAGAATTTTATTTATTTAATTGTTAGTTACAAAAGGTTTGCAGTAACCCCAGGTTTTTTTTTGTTGTAAATAAAATATATTTTATGAAATCAGAATTGATTATTGGATCTATTACCTGTATTGTAATCTTCTAACTTTATAGGTATAAGCCAAATTAAAGGCATTACGTCGTGCAATACTTTTGGCAGTAATTCTTCAATGACACCATTTGTTCGATCCCAGCGGGCACCATCAGTAAAAAGACCAAATATGTAGGCACCTTAAATAATTACAAATAGATGAAAAAAAGTTTTTTGTCGGACGATCAAAATAGGAGAACTTTAAAACAGTTTTTAAATGAAACTTGATCTATTATTTTAATTTTTAAATAAGATATTCCAAGTTGATATACGATTTTAATCGACAAATCACTAACCAGACCACTTTAATTTTTTTGACCAATTTTATGCCCCGAGGGAATTTATATAATTTAACAACCGGTAAATAAAATTTTGTGACCCAGTAATATTTTTTTACTTATAGTCAAAGTATCATCTAGTCATTGAGTAAAAATTACATATTTTTCTTAAGCAGCAAAGGTAAAATTTTCAAGTACCTATATCTAAAGACAAGGTGCCAAAAAAGTCGGGAGGATTGCAAATATCTAGAAATTACTAAATATAGTTTTTAAAAAATTTCGGCTCCCCTCCCTGTCCACTCAATTGAAAACATTGATGGACTTATAAACCAAAATGATAGGGAACGCCAAGAATAATCTGTTCAAATAAAAACCATGGGCGTCCGAAAAGGGGGGGGGGGGGGGGGGGGCGCTTGTCCCCCGGCTCAAGCAGGTTTGAGATATTTTAGTTAACTAGGATATACATAATATACAGTGTGTCCACGGATTGACTATCGAAGAGGAAAAACTTTTTTATTTGTGGCGGGTTTATGAAAAAAAAGTGTTTTTTCATAAAAACTTGTGCTTGTTCTCAAGCGACCAAAAGGCATAATATTTTTTCAAATTTATATATCGGGTCTGTTCAGAATTTAAAGAAATATAAAAAAAGCTAAGGACAAAGTACACAAGATACAATAAAAAGTAATTATTAGTAAAAGTTGTTGTGGTTAAAAACCTACGTCGCATTACCAAGTTTTGACTTATTAGCTAAATGTACAGAGACCGACAAAAAGTTCCAACTCATAAAATATAATTTGCTTTAAATTAACGTATTTTGCAAATTAGTTAGTCTTTAGAAGGTATTTCTTTGTATAAGCTTTATTGTATACTTTTCGATGACAATGGATGGACATTTTCCCGACGAGACGGTATTGAAAACACATTGCGGACTAACTAATTTGCAAAATGCGTTAATTTAAAGCTAAAGTTGAAACTTTTTGCCGGTCTCTGTACATTTAGCTAATAAGTCAAAACTTGGTAATAAGACGTAGGTTTTTAACCACAACAACTTTTACTAATTACTTTTTATCCTATCTGTACACATAAGGGTACTTTGTTCTTAGCTTCTTTTATATTTCTCTAAATTCTGAACACCCGGTATATAAATTTAAAAAAATAATATGCCTTTTGGTCGTTTGAGAACAAGCAGGAGATTTATGAAAAATAACTTTTTCCGTAAACCGACAATTAAAACAGTTTTTCGATAGTCAATCCGTGGACACACTGTATATACATCTATAAATTATTATATCTTAATATACTGATAAAAACTGCAAGTAAGTTCGCTCGTAAGGTTTTCATCAATTAAATATAGTCCAATAATGTTATGACCGATAATATCTATCCAAACATTAACTGTTTCTGATCTTCGGGTGTGTGTTTCGACGATCCAATAGAGATTAACGGTAAACCAATATCTACCGTTATGCCTGTGGACAGTGCCGTTAAGCTTATATAGCTTCATGAGAAAAAGAATGGACAAAACAAGGATTCGCATTGTATCTTTCCATTAGAATTTTGCAAAACTCATTTCGCTTGTTCAAGTCATCTTTAGTTCGTTCCTAAACGAGGTGGAGCTTGTAAGTATGTGTGCTTTGTTTTTCTCTTCTAAATACATTTTTATTGGCGACACATATTGTGGTCCAGTGCAAGTGTCGAAGTGTTCGATTTGGATTATCCTGTAGATTAATTAAAATATCCAGAGACTAATATACTTACCATCTGGGGGACTTTCGTCAGAGTTATCAGTTTTTAATACCTGAAAGTCAAAGGTTAATTTATCTATGGGAATAGTATACTTTCTAGCATAATTTTGCTTAACACCAGTCAAAAATGCTTGAGTAAAGAAAAATCCTGAAACCCAATAGGAGGGAGGTTTGCCACTATCAAACCATTGCTGTAAAAACTCTAACCGGTTTAGAAAATCTGTTATATAATTTGGCAAATTCTTTAGGCTTGGGTAAGAGACTGCTGCCCAGCTGGCTGGAATTCTTGCGAGAATAAGAGATGTTGCAAATGCTTCCAAAGCTGGCGACATTGCAACCAAACCTGTAAAGAACATATAAAGATTGTAAGGATGGTCATTATGGCCACTGAAAAATGCTATCATAGATTGATTGATCATTTTAAGTTAGTTTTTTGACACCCTACTTTTTGGGCTCACCCTGTATAATTCAAAATATTTTTAAAATGTGCCTGATATCCAACCATACCTTAACCGTTAAAACCGGTTTTTTGGTTTAACATGTTAAACCGGAAGTTGTAACTTTTAGATAGAGAATAAAAAATTAAGATAGTGAGGTGAAAACCATCTTTCTCTAAGATGAACCGTTCCAATGTTACAGCCTGTCAAAGTCTGAAAATGCCATATTTTAAACGTCAATATCTCAAAAACCGAACGACCGACGAATACTAAGCGCTAGAACTTACGTAAATTCCCTGCAATATATACGGATTTATGTAGTGGCCAAACTTTTGTGACGTCACGCGCTGAAATATGACATCTTTGCAGAGGCATATCTCCGTTACTATTTGCGATAGAAGGGTGCGGTTTAGACTATTATTCTTAGTTTTTTTTCTTTATATTTTTAAATAAAGTTGTTTTTTTTTGGCGCACACCCCCTTTAACATTCACAGAAATGCCAAAATACTAAATAAAAGATTATTTGTTAAAATCCTAATATTTAATACATGTTTTTGGTAAAGTTACCATTATACTCGCCTCTACTTTTTTTTTGTGTTCAAGATTTCTATTAATATTATAAATAAATATAACTAACTGTAACGAACTTACCTTGAAAGGCTTTCTGCATGGTAACTAAAGATGCTCTAATGGTTCTTAAGAGCTTATTAAATCTTTCCATTTCCTGTACCAATACTGTATTCATAGACTCTGAGTACTCAACTGGAAACTTTTTGTGAGCAACTTCAAGATCAAATACCGGTGGTAATTTGGATAAAATATCCGAGCAAAGAGAGTTGATAAACTTGTCTGTGTCCCCTGAAAACATAAAATAAGTTTTCGATAGTATTTCAAATTCTCAAAAAATAACTTTTATCAAAATAACCAAAAAAAATATAATATATTATTTATTATGGGATAATAAATTTGGTAGTTAGTTACCTCCTCCAGTCCCTGCTGTTTCACCATATGCTTTTAAAACCGAATCCAACAACATCCTGGAATCTTGCAAATCTCTAGTTATTCCCGCGTTCGTATGGAGACCGAATATCTCTGGCGGATGGTTTGGAGGTAATTCCTGAATGTGAGTAATATATGAAGCGTGATCTAAATTTTCCGGAAGTCCGTAACAATCTCCAACTGTACTAAAGACATAGTCTTCCACATTAACTATATCTGGATTTAGGAAGTCTGCAAGTATTGTTACAATAAGTCTTCGGTCCCAGTCATCGGTTACTCTGCCTAAGAATTAAAATAAGCTTTTAACAGTTAAATTGCTAAATATTTTTAATAAATAATAATAAATAATTTAATTCGCGCACACTTCTTAATTTTACAAAAATAGCCTACCTACGTACCTACATTATGAATATTGATATAGGGTTGTTAAAAAAAACGGAATTTTGTTTTTATATAATAACTTTTTTATTTATGGGCCGATCTAATTGATTGTATCTTGTTTGAAAGAGAATGAATCAAGAGAGACCGCTGACATGTGTTGAAAAAACAATATGGCGGACAGACCTCAACTTGATTAAACTTTAAAACTAGCTGGAACTTTTTTTAATTGCACTGTATATCTTTTCGTGTAATATTCTAAAATCTTTAACATTTTTGAACAGAATAAGATGTAGTACACGCGAATATGATAAAAAATAGCTGATGTGTAGTCTCTTTTGATTCATCCTCTTACATACAAAATAACAATTAATAAAATAGGTCATTAAATAAAAAGTATATAATATACAGGGTCCTGCACCTCACCTCCCGTCTTCTATAGCTCACTTATTAATTAAGTTAAGATTTTGATGTTTTGCAAACTTTACCTGTACCCTAGGGCGCATTTTAGGAAAATGTTTTTGTTTATACAGGGTGTTCCAAAAAACATTTATCATAATTACAACCCTATCGTAATTTCTAGCGCATCAAAACTTATTTGCAGAAAACTCATTTTATCAACTATTCCAACAGTCATTATTATGAATAAATATCAAAGCGGGATTTGATAAACAATTTATTGGTATTAACGTTTACTAAAGTGGAAAAATAATTCTTTTCGCATGCTCCTAATATAAAAATCATATCTACGAGCTCTTCTTGGTAGTATTCCATCACAAAAAATAATATAGCTTAAATAATTAATAATAATCTAACAATATTTGAAACTATATAATAACTAAAGTTAAAATGGGCTTTTGTCGTTGAATAACAATATACAGGGGGTCCAATTTGAAATAAGAAAAATAGATTGCTTTAAAGTTTGCGAAGTTTGACACTAAACTTTGGACACCCTGTACAATTCGTATTAATCAAACTTGGCTGACGAGACTGTTCGACCTTATTTATTAAGTATATTTATATAATTCTGTTAACGAGGCATTATTTTTATTTTCTATTAGTTTTTAAAACCAGTGATGTAAAACTGATTTTTCTTAGTATTTATTTTTTTTTTGCTTATAATACTGAACTGATTTTAATAAAATTTCAGAGGTATAAAGGCAACCATAAGAGGCATCCCAATAAGTAAAAATAGATATAGCATGTAATCTAAAAAAAAAGATCTTTATAATGTCACACATTTTTGGAACACCCTGTAAAAAAAACTATTTTCCTGAAATGCGCCCTAGGATACAGGTAAAGTCTGCAAAATATCAAAATCCTAACTTAATTAATAAGTGAGCTATAGAAGACGGGAGGTGAGGTGCAGGACCCTGGATTCATTTTTGCTTCCCGTTTGATTAAATTTATATAAGAAGCGATGGATGGATGGATTATTCACAGACAACAACATATTGTTTCGTTAATTAATTACTATTACCTCCGTAGTTGCATTCTCCAATAAGATAAGTCAACGCTTCAAATGGGTTTTCACTTTCATTTATAAACATTTGCAATTGCTGTACGGAAATATCAAAATCAGAATCATTAAATCCATACGGTATGTTCCATCCGAGCGGTCCAAATGTTCTTCGCTCTTGTACAACAGCATGGAAAAATGCGAGACCATAAAGCAACCGGCAAAACATTTCTTCGTGGTCTTCACATCCACCGTAAAACTCTGGGTTTTTTACTGGATCGCTAATGTAAGATTTCATCAGGTTATTTTGAAGTCCTTAAAAATAATATAAAAGTATCTAGATTATAAAATTGAATTATTTTTAGATTAACCCATTAACGCCCAGTGATACCGTTTAGTATTGCTAAATCAGCTATTACTAAGACATCGACCATTTTGTGGGTGGTAGTGGAATAATAATTCTGACGAGTACGTTAGTTGCGGGAAGCATCTTCAGTTGTGTTTTAAGTCTTTGAGTACCGTTGCCGATATTTGTAAGCAAAAAAACACGTGTTATTATATCGTCCATTTTACGTCAATAGACAAACATGGACATTCGCTTTGAGTAAGTATAGTTTTTCAGTGATAGTATATTTTTTCTTGAATACAAGTATTGATATTGACTAAGATATATATTTAAAGCCCTCTATAACGTATATCGTATTTTTAAAAATTCACCTGACTTTACAAAATGGGCGCAAAACATACTGATACCATATATGGTATCACTGGGCGGTTACGCTATATATATATTTTTTTTGACAGGCATGGATTTTTATTGTCTAAAGCTTTAGACATAGCATACGCTAATGACGATGCGAAAAATCAAATAGACGAAATATTTATCGAGCCCTCTGATCCCAATGTCGACACCAATGAAGATTCCTCTGACGAAAATGACGGAGGCATGCTAAATAACTTAACAGGTCGACAATTACGTGCACCTGTGGAAATAAAATTGACGAATAATACACGTTTAGGCAATAATTATGACGACTTTTCTGCAGAAAGTCCTACCCAATCATCTTCAGCGCCGGCTAATCAATCCGTAACCGAATCATCTTCTGCATCGACCTTAAAAGATACGTATTGTCCAGAATCAGAGAACAACGACTGGATTCGAAATCGTCTAGCTTAGAAACCAGATACTGTCTGGATTAAAGGCGACGTTGAACCTGGAGCCCGCTTATTTCCAGTAAGAGATGACAAGCTGTTCGAACAAATGTCTTGTACAGACATTTTTGAGCTATTTTTTGTCAACGATATCATGCAGCAATAAACAATACATGGTTTCTGTATAGGAAGAATCACAACAAAACCTCCAACATAGAGTTTAGAAGGGAGTTGGTCCAAGTATACTTAGCACGTTATGGTGTACCGGCAAAATCGGCAGGTTCTGCAAAAACGTCTGTTTCACGCACACTTCTGCCAGGTATTCGATATGACGGTATGCATCACTACGTTGCTTTATGTAGTAGACGCCGTTGCGCTGAAAATGAATGCAAGAGTTTTGGTAGAACAATGTGTTCTAAGTGTAATGTAGGTCTTTGTGTAGTCTGTTTTGCCAATTATCACACAATGTAAAAATTTACTTTTAATAATTCTATAAATAAATATGATTTTAAAATTGTGAGTATTTGTATTTTACAGTATCATATGCGCCCAGTGATACCATATGGTAGCAGTCATTTTCTTAAAAACTGACGTAAGACATTTTGTAAAATATATTTTTTTTGTGCATTCCTACTCATATTAACTCAGAAAAGTAAAAATATGTAAAATAACTACCAAAAAATAATTCTGGGCGTTAATGGGTTAAATACGCTGGATAACAAATCTCAACTTTTTTTTTGTTTCCTGATTCAACCACACCCAAGTAACTAAAAAATCTGGATTACTACATTTTAATTTATATTCATATGCAATGAATTTATTTCTGATTCTAGGGAACTTTTCTTTGAAATAACCAAAAGCACGGCCTTCACACAAGTTTTCAAAATCCCCCCAATTTCAAGACCCACTTTTATATGAAGTGAGGGTTGTAAAATCTTTTCTTGGGGAACTAATGGCGCTTTGGTTACATATTTCCTTTCTGGCTCAAAATACTCCCTCGATGACCAAATTTTCTTTCTGAAGTGATCCGATCGCCTCAACTTTACGATTCCGTTTTTCATATTTAGTTTAAAACCTTAACACAAAAGTCTTTATCTATTCATAAACGTCTAATCTTTAAAATCTCGAAAATTTAATATATTTTCATACCTGTTGGAGGCTCATTTGTCATCTTAACTCCTTTTTGCAGTAAGGAAACAGGAAACTTGTTCGATGGATAACTGGTCAGCCATAACCGGAATTGGTCATGTGTATTTGAATAATCTAAGCTTTCGAAAATCTTTTCCAAGCTCGGCATCCAAGATGTGGCAAGATGACAGTTTTGTAAACATACCCACATACCACAATCTTGCCCTTCTTCTATCATAGCTTGAGCCATTGGGCCCTGGCCTTGTCCCAACGAAATAGAGCGAAATCTACAAATAAATTATTTGGATTGACGACGCCAAGGTTCTAAAGTACTTATTATAAGTAAAGCATCACCTAGATTACGTAATACTTTTCAAAGGTTGATATTTTGTTCGAAATTCGCTTCGTCAGACTCCTTGTGGGCTTCTGTTAAAAGAATTCGTTCGTTATTACGAAAAGACACCTGATATTTATTATTTAGGTATGAACAAAGACCAAGTCGCGGCGTCAAAAAGATTTTTCCATCCATTTTTGTTGGTAACATGTTTTGCCCTGTACAGGCATTATCAGATCTTACAAAGGGTTAAAAATATTTAATGTACAGGGTGATTCATTAAGATCGATGAGCGGCCATATCTCGGAAACTACTGGGCATAAAAATTGAGGAAAAAAAATGATGACTAAAGTGGCCATGAGAAAATCCTGGAAATAATTTTTAAGTTCCGCAATTTGCCGCAAGAGGGCGTAATTGAAAAGTTAATTTTAAAATAGGTATATCTTTAATAACACCATTATTTGGTCTAATGCTCATTGGCGTACTGACTTTAATAAGATGGGGGGAAGAAGCTGTTGAAAGTGTAATCATTTAAATCGCTGTAACTTATAAACGACAAATCCAATTTTAGCAAACTAAAGACTGTTTGGAAGAGAAATGTATGCACTTTCACCAATCGTATTTAGTTGTCCATAATAGTTCTCAAAAAAATACTAGAGGGCACAATTTATAATAATAATTTTTTTTTTATTTTACTCCACCACTTTAGTTATCATTTTTTTTCCTAAATTTCTATGCCCAGTAGTTTCCGAGATATGGCCGCTCGTCGACCTTAATGAATCACCCTGTACATGTTCTCTTAAAAAGATAGTACTTCAATCCTAACCACGCTGCATAGTTTTTATATCTCCTTTTGATACCCGAACATGAATGTAATACTCTATTATCAGTTATGTATCGGATTGCAATGATTGACTGGTTTTAAATTAGGCAATGATTGCAACCTTACATGGATATCACTTGAGCTAGGTATTAAAAACCATGTTGTTGGTTTTAGTTGTTGTTTTAAAATAATTTAAGTAAAGTTTAAGAATATTTAGTCCAACTACTATGAAAGTATACCTGTCAGTCATTTTCTTCGCTTCTGCAAACTTCACCAGTGCCGCCATAGGATCAGTACCGGGAGATAAAATAAATATTAGTGGACAAAGACAGTAAGAGTCATCATATGAGAGGGAAATATTAAATTGTGGAGGTTTAACAAATCGTTCGTCCATTTCTGATTTAACGAAAATTGTTATTGCTCTTATAAGTCTGTCTGGTCTTAGAACTCTTATTACAAGTAGACGCCTAAAAAATTATATAAAAACAATTAAGAGTATAAGTTATATAGCATTTTTTTCATCACAGGAGGGTTACTTTTGACTAGGTCTCTTTTAGGATTATAATGTTTTGAGAATATGTGTAAATTGGTCCCCGTTAATATCTGACCTAAACTATCAAATACGTGTGAGGTTTATTACCCAAAATTACTGAGTTGAGAATGCCATGGTTGGGGCCACACCATTTCTTCTTTGAAATTGTCATAAATATCCTTCCATTTACTTTGATCTTTAACAAAACTTCTTCGAAACCCTGTAAAAACTGGCAAATCATCAAGTTTACATATTTCTTCCCATGATCTTTCTGGTAACCAGGATCTACAAGGATTTTCATACGCATTATCCACATTTACTCCTCCGGTTAGAAAGAACATGAATTCCTTTTCATCCAAACGATTTTGAGAAATCATAATTTTTGAACATAGCAGAAACGAAAACAGGAGTTTGTCCTTTTCAAACAGTGATCTCGTTATATTGTTATATAAATCAAAGGTAAAAGCATTTATTAAACTTTGACATCGTTTTTCGATGCTTCTAAATTTTTCCGCTCTTTGAATAGAGCCTATATATAAATTAATAAACCACTCCAAAGAGTACTGGTACATGGGATCTACATTTGCCAAGTCTGAAATACAGTAATACAGGACAGCCGAATGATCAGCCACGCCCTGATATTTAACTCTAAACTCTTCAATTGATTTTTCAATTTGAAATGATTTTTCCTGCTTTTCTCGAATTTCGGCAGACAATATTTTTGAATCGTCTAGAATCTGAATAGCAGTTTCGTCCTCTAAAATATCACCTTTCGTTTCAGATAAAGTCTTTAGAATTTTCTCTTCTGTATTTTCTAACGCGGCTTTGTTTTCTGCCTTTTGAATAATAAGTTCTTCTTTAAGTTGTTGCAGTTCAGGCTTTTCCACAGCAACAACAATACCTAAAAATTTACGTCGTTGGTATAAATAAATAAAGAATGGCCTGATCAATAATTACTAGGGATCGAGAATATTGAATTAAAATCAGAAGTATCGGATGTGCAACTCAAAAGGGAGACCGGATGTATCTTGGGAACTTATGAACTTTAAGTACAATTTTTGAATTTTTTATAAAAAAAATGGGCCAAGAGAAGCGCTGAAAATTATTTTAAAGTCTTACAGTTGGCCGCTTGAGGGCGTAGGTAACACTAATGTTCAACAAAGAAAACGAAGGTATCTCCTTAATGTGCCTAGTTAGAACTTATTAAGGAGTTGAAAGAAGTATTTTTTTGGGCAAAATTAAGTAACATTGGCTAGGGACAACGAAAATTGTAAACAGTTTTTTTTTGCTAAGTTTGGCGGAAGAGCCAGTATACTTAGGCCTATAAAGCCCATTGAATCCCCTATCGTCTGAATAATGTTAGCCAGACGGGACTTACCTACAGTTTAGCGTGGAATCCGAACCACGTATATGCACTAATTTATACGTTTTACTCCCCCAGAGGTCCTCGGCGGTCCTCTCTCTAGGTACCTACCGATATTAGAATTCACTAAAAGCCCACTGCATTCTTTTATCCACTTAAGTTCCGAAAATACTTTTTTTATTAAGCGTGTCCCACTTCGGAGATCGAACCCGGACCGCCACGGTCGAATGCCAGTACCTCACCATGGAGCCACTGCCGCAGTATTATAAAAATAATAAAATATAGGTTTTAAATTTCGCAATTAAATAAAGTGCTTCTGTCCTACACTACCAAGTTTATTAGTAAATTATGGGGGCCTGTGTGGACTGTGTGGACTGTGGACATATATTTTTGTTAGGTTCTGTGGTAACCACTAGAAGTTGTTATTTGAAGCATCAGTAAAATTTACGGTTTTAGAATTTTAAATAAAACTATAATATTGGATTTTACAAAGTGAAGGCAAATAAAATTAGAGAAAAAGACATTTAGAAAATAAAAAAATTTGAATATCTGTAACTCTAAGTAGGTACCAAAATCATATAACTGTCAAAGAGTGTTAACTATTTGTTACTCATAAAACAATATATAATAATAAAGTCTTTGCAACAAAAATTGTAAAACAGCGACAAATGGGCTTTGGAACAATTGCATTTTAAATCGATAAATTGATTTCCCATCATTCTTTACTTTCCTTATTACACATTTTCAATTAATACTTTCCAAGATACAGCCGGCGTTTCTTTTTAGTTATATATCACCTCGTACATATATGTAATATGTTAATTCGTACGTTCGCTCATTATTGACACATGCTTTCAATGAAAAGACCCAAAAAAAATTATTCTCAATACTTTCAAAACATTAAAGTTAGATAGAAACTAGATTTACCTAAAAGTTGATCTTGTAATCCTTCTATAGTCAGAGCAAAATTAATAATAGTCACTTTATTAAAAACTTCTGGTAAATAATGAGGGTTTCTAAGTTTTGATGTTAAATACAACCTAAAAAATTGGGTCAGTTAATGGTTCATTTCAACAACCCCCGTAAAAGCTGTTAAATTTTCTAAACTAATATAGAATCAAAAGCATACGACACACGAGAGAAGTTTAAATTCGTATCGATTTAAACAATTTTTAAATTTAAATTTAAACAAATAGTCCATACGTGAAGTAAAGTGGGAATGTAAATGAATGATATCCTTTAATGTAAAAAAGGGGGGAGGTCCGTTGTACGCCGTTTTTCAAAGAAATGAAAGGTATTTTTTGTATATCCTTTAAGTCTTTCTCCACTAGTCAGAATTAAAAAGTATTCAAGACTTTTTATTTAAGTTAGTTCTCTACATGTTGCCAATGTAGAAACATTCATCATCAGGAGAAACAGATCGTAATTTAGATAAACATGTAAGAGTTTAAAAGGAAGCTAATTATCATTTTAATGAAAGAGTAAATTTAAACGATTAGGTTTAAAGGGTTAATAATTGAGATACTTCTCTAGATAGACACAACGATTATACTTGTAGGAATTCATTTTGTTCTTGAAGAAAAAGGAAAAATGTAAAATCTTTAAAATTGAAGAAATTAAACATTAAATATGCTTTAAACTACCCAAATTCTAATTGGGTAAATTAAATCACACCAAGCCATACTGGAAAAATATACAAAAAATTCATGACTAGTCCGCGGCGGCGTCAATCTACCATTAATTTTTAATTAGACCAAACTTTTACCTAAAATTTTTGTTATATTCAATTACATTTTCTCCAACACTAATAACCTCAATTCCTGCTTGCTTGTATGTTTTTTTGTATAATAGCGGGTCAAGGGCAGTTTCTATATCTTCTCCAACACTTTCGACCTAGAAAATTTTACCAATGTTAAGAAAAATGTTTCATGCTAATGAAACAAAAATCGGAAGTCAGTGATTGGTGTAGAAAACCAATAGAAATATTCACAGTCTAATGAAACTTTTAACTTGCTAACTAGTGGTTGTTTATCGTTAATCAACAGTATTTGCTATTGGGATAGTTCTTTTGAAGAGGTGAAAAAACATCTCTTTTCTGAAAGAGTTTCAAATTTGGTAACTAAGAATACCCTTAACCTAGCTTATCCTGGATTAATAAAATAATCAGTTTTATATATAAAGCTTACAAGAACAGGGAACCCAAGTTGAACACAGTGTTCAATTCTTTTCATATAATCGGAAAAGGTGAATTTCACTACTTCTAAGTTATTAATTTTTTCCATTTTTTTGATCCAGTTACTTGCTTGAGCTTGAGGATCAACAAATAGTGACCATCTTCTTGAGTTATCCATTATAATACCTGACAAAAGTAAATTTTTTTAAAGATTCATAATAGTAATTACAACTAGTGCCACAATGCTAGGGTTTTGGTAAGCAACAGTAGTGCACTCCAAGGTCACGTTTATACAAGCGAGTGACGCGCTGTAAAATGACAGAGCCACTCAAACTCACCGCTCGCGTAGAGTTTATAACGACCATGAGTCACTTAATAGAAGTTTTCATTGTTATTGGTTACCTTAACACCAATTTTAAATAAACTTACCATTTTCAGTAGAAAAGTTATCTCTTGGTAATCCACTTATATACCATTGCTGAATTCTTACATCTGATCCTAATACCACGACAAGGTCATAAACATTAGCAGTAGGTATCTGAAGTTTCTTGACAAGTTTGTGCCAGTCAAGTACAATTCTTGTCCTAAATATGCTGTTAAACGGAGACAAATACGATATAATTCCACATGATAAAAGTATATCTCCTGCTAAACCATCAAATTGAATTTGGAGAGCTTCAGCACATGCTGTCCACCTTGTCTTCTCTCCGCCTAATAAAAATTTATGTCAATACTATTTCAATAAGACACAGTATAAAAGCAAATATAACGTAAGCTAGAAAAGAAACTTACCAAGTCCACCAATGAGCTTTTTAGCACGTATTAACTTATTATTACATAAATCCACGCTGTCTTGTAATTCTTTTTGTTGTTTTACAGCTTCTTCCAATTTTTCATTCAATTCGGCCAATTGCTTTTCCAACCTCTGAACTTCATTTCTTTTTGCTGTTAACATTTCCATCATTTCAGCAAATTCCTTTTCGGCAGCTTGTAGTTTTGCTTTCTTTGGAGCAACCACTTTATATACTTTGTCATACATATCCATAGCTAGAATAATAACATTAACGATTTAATAAAGTCAAATTTAAAATATTCAAATTAAAATACATCATCATCAAATGCCTCGACTTGCACTAAGGTATTGACACATTATGTGGCATCTTGAAGAAATTTATCTTGTGCGGCCTTATTGTGTATGATGAACTTACCAATTATCCATTTGCACAGACCCTCCGCTGCACTACTAGCTTTTGCTACAATGCTTGGCTTAAAGTCTTTATTCGAAATGTATTCCTTTCGTAATTTGGCCATAATATCTGGCTTAATATTATCCTTATCAAAGTCTTTAAGAGCTTGCAGAAAGTTCATCTCGCCTAGGATCCTGTAAATGATATTTATTTAAATAATAAAGTATAGTAGTTGTTGTTTTCAAAGCTTTCGTACATCTGGACTGGATCAAAGTTTTATCAGATTGTATCGGTAAGTGTGTGTGCAAAAGTATTTACCGGTTGCGTAGATTTTAGTACATAATGGGTTAGGACCCATGTGTGTGTTTCTGTCCTGGCGATAGGTCCGTTACTATCACCATACCTTGAATATTCTTTTTTTCTAAATGTTATTTTAAGTAATTATTTATTATTCTGTGTTCTTGTAAGTAATCGGAGTAGGAAATTAATTAGAAAATCTATAACTTTTAAATTTTATTTTAACCATTGTTTACGACCTCTAATCGATTATATCTGTGGGAGTTTTCTGGTTTCTACAAGTCCTTAAATCTCTTTCGAGCATGCAGAAACACATACATTCCCTCTAGTGATTTCATGTGCTTAAAGCCTATTGCTTTAAAGAAAATTACAAAATGATTACCTTTTACTTGGTCCCCAGTAATCCAGCAGCATTCGTCCAGTGGATGGATCCGGAACTCTATCTGGTTTTGCTCCCTTTATTATGCATACAGCCGCCATTACGATCTTTACTGCGTCTGGTGGATTTTTCATTGATTTCACCAAAGTAATATCAGCCGGCTTTAATGTATCTAAGGCAGAAATAGCTTCATTTAAAATCGGCATAGCTTCAGCTAGATCAGCTTCGCACTCTTGCTTTAAAGCATGTGCAGCCGCAGCTTGTTTATTGGCTATTTTTTCGTCTTGTCTAACATTGGCTGAAATTTTTTCAACTGTCAACGTTTCCTTCTCAATTTGCTTTAACATTTCGGTTGCCTTCTGGCTCATTTCCTTCAACTGTGGCTGTAGTTCGCCTAACGATACTTGCATTTCACCTATGCTTACAGATGCATGGTATAATTTCTCCAGGCCTCCAAGGTATCTGTTTTTGGCAGCGGTGATTTGATTTTGTTTCTTATTAGTGAGTTCGGTAAATGACCTAATAAGTTCCAAATAGGAAGCAGATGTAACATAAATTTTTCGTCCTAATTTGTTGTAGAAATCAGATGCATTATTTATGGCTTCTTCATGAAAGTATTGACAGGCAGTCTATAAAAGAAATACTTATTGACATGTTATATTTATTAAAAAATATAATTCGATAAAATAATTTTTTACCTGATGAACAGAACCCTTGGAAGTATACACTGTGGCTCAAATTAAAGAAGTACACTTTTTAATTGTGAATATTTGTCTAGATTTTGCGCTGATTTAATTTATTTTTGGAGTGATGATGAACTGAAATCGTCTTAGTAAAATGTGCAATTTTTATCAAAATATTTTGAACAGGGCCGGATTGACAGGCTTTTTTCAACAAACGTGCACTTATGCTCGTTGCAAACGAAAACTGATTCATTCATAATTCAGATAATACGTTTTTTTGGTAGATTAACTATCGAAACTTCTTCAGTATAAGTCTCACTCTGAAAGATTCTTAAATTCAAAAAATACAATTTATTTTGTTCATTGATGTACTAAAACATTCTGGATATTATATTGGAAATATGAAGTCGTTTGAACCATGATCACAGCATCCATGACCGTTATTAAAAATCAAAGTATCCATGACGATTAATAAAATAATAAACAATGTTATTTTTGACGTTTTGTAAGCTTCATGACAGCTAATCCGTACACAATGGCAGTTTTAAGTGAAGAGGATCGAATTCTTATCAAATATTTTCGACAAACACATAATTACGGCGCAAGAAAAATTGTAAAGGAGTTTCCTGAAAAAAATTGGTATGTTGGAATAGTAGGCAAGTTTTTAAGACATCTTAAAAAAAATAATAGATCCATAAAAATAAAATTTGAAAGGGGAAGGAAAAGAACTCAAGGAAATATTACCATGGTAAGAAATATTATAGAAAATGTACGACCTGAAGAATCTGTAGGTACCAGAAAAATAGCGAAAAGAACAAAAATCCACCGTTCTACAGTTCAAAGAATTATTAAACATTATTGCCAACTTAGCTTTAAAAAAGTTTACTGTCAAAAACTTAGTGCCAATGTGAAGGAGAAACGATTAGAAAGATGTAATCTATTACTACAAAAATTCCGTTCTCGGGAAAATATCGCAAGGATATGGTTTTCAGATGAGAAGATGTTTTACTTGAGGCCGCCAAAGAATACACAAAATAATCGGGTATACGCAAATGTGCGAGTAAAGAGGGAAATCCCATTGGAAAATCTTTTAATCGAGAAAAGTCACTTTTTACCTGGCGTAATGGTCTCTGTGGCAGTTTCCAAATTGGGGAAGTCAAGTCTCATGCCGGAGTAAAACTCAACTCGTACGCGTATCAACAACAAATTTTACATCACTTGCTTCCTGAAATTAAAGCAATCTGCGACGATTACGTATTCCAACAAGACAGTGCTCCTTCCCATACCTCTCGGAGTACAAGAATGTTTGTGTTTGAGCAATGCCCCGATTATATCGAACTGGAGATGTGGCCACCCAATAGTCCAGACTTAAACCCTGTTGACTATTCCATATGGGGAATTTTCGAGGCGAATGTTCACAATGGTCAAAGGTTTAACGCCATCGAAGAGCTAAAGGAAAGGTTACAGTTCTGTTGGAATAATTTTAACCAGGACATAATCAATGCAGCTATTGACCTATGGCGAAGGCGACTGCAATCCGTGATAGAAAATCATGGTGGTCATATTCATAATGTTATCCTATAAATATTTATACTACTTTCGATTTTAAGTGATAGTTAGTCTTGATATCAGTAATTGTGAATATTATTAAATTTGTTATTAATATTGAACAAAATAAATTGTATTTCTTGAATTTAAGAATCTTTTAGAGTGAGACTTATACTGAAGAAGTTTCGATAGTTAATCTACCAAAAAAAACGTATTATCTAAATTATGAATAAATCAGTTTTCGTTTGCAAGGAGCATAAGTGCACGTTTGTTGAAAAAAACCTGTCAATCCGGCCCTGTTCAAAATATTTTGATAAAAATTGCACATTTTACTAAGACGATTTCAGTTCATCATTACTCCAAAAATAAATAAAATCGGTGCAAAATCTAGAAAAATATTCACAATTAAAAAGTGTACTCCTTTAATTTGAGCCACAGTGTATAAGACTTTTTGAATATTGAGATTTACAAAGTTTTTGGTGGTATAGTTGACAAGACAGTTAAACACTAAATTCTAGTATACTAGCTCTTCTCTAATATTTCCCTATGAAACAAATATCTCAAATAATATTTATTATTGTTAAGGATTTCTATATAATATGCGTAAATAAACAAATTAAAACTAGATATAAAAAAAAGCAAGCGGTAGAACTAATAATACTACTATTACGTTCGTCCATTAGATAATGTATCGATCAAGAAATGTATTCCCAAATTGATCAAAGTTGTATAAACTTTAATGTTAAATGAAGCACAAACAGTGTTTCTCACCACAGCCACAGTTTTTATTTCATCTGGCAAGTTAATTTCAACCATCCAATCATGAGCGACTTCAACCAACGCCTCTCCGGGCCATTGTTCAAACCAATCTATTGTACAACAATTAATTAAGGAGGGGTAAAGCCTAAGCCTATTCCTGAACGTTGAACCTACTGGACTGAAACACAATATAATGTGTAATCTCTCCCTGCATCTTTTTGTGAAGAAGAAAAATACTTCCAGTGGGCTGATTTCTAAATTTCTGTTTCCACCTAAAAATAAATATTGACCAATAATACAGGTTGTTATGGAACTGGCGCACTATATTAAATGAGTGTCTTTTTGATTGTTCTATATACCATCCCATACTTTATTTTAATCGGCCGTCGAAGAAGTTGGGTAAGGACCTCTCAAATTAGACTGAATTTGCAGAAAATGACCATGGGAAAACCATTATTTTCTAAACGTAAAATCTATCCTATTTTTTTGGCTTGTTAGAATGTCCGCCGCATGACCGTAACCGAATCTAACGAAAACAAGCGACGCAAAACCTCGAAACTTGAATTATGGCGTCTGCGTCGGTTCGGTGTGCCGTGTTTAGTCTCTTTTGGGTTATTGATTTATTTCACTATAACACTATTTAAATGTTTTTCATTAAATAAAGAATTTTCAATGTCGAGTTGCTTAATGACCTGTTATGATGCTGTAAAAATTTCTTGTTAGATATGATGTGAAATACGGGAAAAATTTAAATCGCAGATTGGATTTATAATGGATTGTTTATTTTAATTATGGTTGTTCATTTTGCGGCAGCCTAGGATTTTTGAGGTAGGTATATTAAATTTTAAAACATGTTTTCTTATTAAAAACCTATCACAATATTTAGAGAAAGGATGATCCAATGATGATGCAGTGGGAATATCGATATTAGAGGCCACTATCGAAAACAATAGTTCACAGAAGCAGCTTTTATCACTCAAAACTTAGCGCAGCGATATTACAAGTAATTTTACCTTGGGCAGCCAATCTGACCATATCCAAGATTTCTTGCTTCTCATCAATTTGATAAATGTTTGGGACTTCACCCAAATTTAATAAACAATCAACATCTTGTAAAAAGTTTTCTTCCTTGATTTGGCCTTCGGAAATAAGAAAAACCGAATGTTTTCCTTTTCCGCCTGATTCTTTCAATGTCTTTTTAATATCGTCCCTCCAGTCGTTCAAACTATAATTGTTGGTAATTTCCGGCTGAAATAGCGTATGTCCGAAAATTTCACTTGCTAATCTGGTTAAAGATTGTCTCCCAGAACCGCTTATTCCAACCTTAAACATATATTTACGTAATTATTATCACATACAGTAGTCACGGTGGATCTTTGTTCGTGCGTCATCACTAACCGTATGAATCAAATAAAAAATGCCAAAACAAAGTCTAATTTTTTGAACAGCGGCAATGTTTCCATGGTGAGTTACTGGCATTCGACCGTCGTGGTCCGGGTTCGATTCCCGAAGTGGGCATACGCTTAATTAAAAAAAGTATGCTCGGAGTGGATAAATGAATGCAGTATGAATCCTAATATCGGAACCTAGAGAGAGGGGCGCTGAGGACCGAGGACCTTTGGGGGAGTAAAAAGAATAAACTAGTGCATACAAATGGTTCGGATTCCACACTAAGCTGTAGGTCCGTCTGGCTGACATTACCCAGACGATAGGAGATACAATGGGCCTTATATGCCTAAGTATACTGGCTCTTCCGCCAACCTCAGCAACAAAAAAAGTCTAATTTTATAAGAAATAGATCTAATGTCTGGCATCCCGATGTACAAATTCTTAAATATTGTTTAATGTTATGAAATTTAAGTCTAGTACAAAATCAATATTTTATCTATAAATTTAACAGATTTTTTGGGTTGCACAAAGATTTTTAAACCGAATTCCAGCAAGTTTGCCTGTAACATAAATGACATTGACAGGCATCATATACTCACAATTAAAGGTGCCTGCTTAGTAAATTAAAAATTAGGGTAACCGAGCCAATATGAATGTAAGAAAATTATTTCTTCCATGTCATGTATGTCTCACAAACTTACTAGTTAGTGATTTATTATTAAAATGCTTTGTGCAACCCCACATAATTAATTAAAAGTGTCACTTCCAAATTTTGAAAAAGAGTTACATTTGTTTCTCTGTCTAGCGTAATTTATTTTACATCATGCCTTTAAAATTATATTTTTTTACAATAGCCATGCACCACGCCACTCAATCCAGCAAAAAACTATTACTACAATGCTACAATAAAATGTTGCGCTCAACATGAAGCATGTTGTGTAGTTGTGAATAAAACCAGCTGTTTCGCCTACGTAGCGCTACTGTGGCTGGTCTCATTTTGAAATTTATATTTGTGGCAAATGCGAGTAGATTAGTAGAGTAAATTATTTCCTAAACGGCTCATGAGATTCTCCTAATTTTTTTAAATATACCTCGGACATTATTCTAAATCCATTCCACCTTATTGGAAAGCTCTAAACTATGGAAACGGCCCCTAAATATTTTAGCGCTACATCTGTCGTAACGACAAAATCATATTAGGCTTCTAGTGATGTTACTACTTGAGATTTTTAACTGATTTTTTATCAATTGCCAGATCTTCTTAATATCTACTTATTTCAATATTTTAACATTCTCTGTCATTAGCGCCTTAATGGTTTTATACATCTAGCTTCGTAATTACTTGAGATTTTTAAAAAATTCCTTCCCTGCTCCATAGATATTTTTGGCATCTACCCGTTTCATAAATTTCGTTTTCCCACCTTTAGTCATAGAGGTGCTATTCGCAAAAAACTATATCTCCTGAACTAATTGACCGATCGCTTTCGGGTTTTCTTCAAACGCCTTGTTACGTCACCCTGAATGCGTATCACTTGTATATTTTAATTTTGACATTTGATAAGTAACCGGTGATTTTGACATATTTTAATTGACAAGTGACAGCCATCATTTCCTAAACGTAACATTGGTCATCCTAAACACGTGACCTATAATAAATATTATTGCTCAAGTAGCTAACGCCTAAGAGTGTGACGTTTGACATAAGATGGATGACGTGTGACATATGCAGACGCGCACTGCCGGCGCATGTGCAGAAGCTAGGGAGGAAATTAATGCAGAAGCCCTCTTTTCCCTCTACTAATGCGGTAGCCTTCGTAACGTTTTTTTTGTGTACGTTTAGATGATTTTTAGTAATTTTAAAGATTGTTTTCTCTATTTCTAGTTTTACCCTAAATCCAAATTGATTAAGCGAAATTAGCTTGTTAGTTTCCAAAAATAAATATCATTGATCTATATTACATTTTTCTAAAAATCAATTACATGATTACATGCATAAAACTGGATTAAAAAAACCTTAATATCTGCCAAATGTCCGAGAATATTTTTGTGAGAATATCAAAATAGTCTTTTAACTCACAAATTCATCTCTTATACCCAGTTTTGCGTTATAAATTTTCACCACTCCGCATACAGAACCCCACCTCTGTTAAGAGATTTTATTTAGAACGCACACTGAAGTTTTAAATTTAAAACTACGAATATGGTTATACAAATTACGAAAACTTACAAGTAATGCACTACCACAGCTCATAGATAATACGCGACAAATCTTGGATAAATGCTCCAAAGCGTAATCAAATAGAATAATATCCATTTTGGTTTTGTGAGTTGCATTGTATTCGTCTAAGCAATTCTGACCTATCTCTCTGAACGCTTCCATGTTAACAACTTCCTCATAACGTTTATCATCATCTGAATCTTGGTCAAAATAGGTTCCAAACATAAGTTTTTTCATGGCGTTTTGTGGAATTACACCTAAATAAAAATAATATTCTATAGTACAATAAGAATTCTTGTAGTATTAGGTTAGTTAATTACAACATTTCATAAAAATTTAATGTTAATTTAATCCAAAGTAGAATAAGAATTAATCTTAGTAGTTCTTTTGTCTTGATCTAATTAACTTAGGTGTATACCAAGGTGTAAATAAAGTTATACAGGGTCAGAAAAAATACTAATTTATTGATTTTCAATAGAACATTCCTTAAAAACGAAATCAAGGATGTAGGGTTTGATAGAAACAAATTTCAAATAAATAATAAATAAAACGCAATGTATATAGCATACTTAAAAATTAAACAAATTCTATTCATTAGATGTCAAAAATATTTGCCATGTGTTCGATAGCCCACTACCGTAAAATTTAAGAGAAAAAAGAAACGTTAATAACTGAATAGATTTTGCCTTTATTAGGTGAAACTTCATACTTTAAAATATAAAAGTAAAATAGCTTTAATTGTCTAGCAGTACATTGATATACTATTTACAAGACATTCAGCCCTATGCAGTAAGTACATTGACTTGATGTCAAGGTTGAAATTATGACATAAAAACGACATTTGACAGATTTCAATAAAAATGTTGGTTTGGTGATGCAGGAATGCACTCTAATCAATAATTGAAATATTAGTTTTCAAGAAATTAAAATTAAGTCAAGTGGCCTTATACATTGTTCTTTTACTAAGGGAAAAATTGAAATAAATTTCAAGTCAAGGTTGACAAAAGTCAAGAATTCTAACGTAAACGAGAACTGGCCTGGTAGCGAACTTGAAATGATGTCAATAGTCACAGGCCTGCAAATAATTTGTGATGATGTGATTTTTGCTTGTTAAGGTCAGTTTTTATATAGAAATAAGACCAGTTCCCCACAGTGATACTGTACCTATACCCATACCCCCCAAAGTACTAAAAGAAGATACTGAAAACTCCTCAATCCCGGCTCCCTACAGGCTATGGACTCAACCTCAGGTCAAGACCAACCTCAACTATTTTCACAAGCCGAACTGAATGATTTAGTAAGAGATTTGGGACTTTCAAAATGCCTTTCTTGCTTTTAAAGAAGTTGTACATAAACTTCTAGAGAATTATAAAGACACAAACTATGTTGAGATCGTTAAAAATATGCTGGAAAAATTCAGGCTTCTTGGTTGCAATGTGAGCATAAAAATTCAGTTTTTACATTCTCATTTGGACTATTTCCCGGAAAATCTTGGGGACGTGAGTGTAGAGCAAGGTGAAAGATTTCATCAAGATATAATAGAGATGAAAAAAAGATACCAGGGGCGCTGGGACACAAAAATGATGGCCGATTACTGTTGGACATTGGGAAGAGATCTTTAGCTGAATATGACAGAAAAACAACCAAAAGAAGCTTTTCCGAAAAAGGAAAACGTTTTTTTTAGGAAGCGCAAAGAATAATATAATAAAGTAACTATTGCTTTTAGTTTCTATGTGTATATTTTGTATATTTTTGTATTTTTTTATTTAATATATTATAAAACTAGCTACCTGTATGAATTGTCAGTTTGACATACCAATTTTTTTAGTCAATTTTGATTGGAATTATTTCAACATTTAAGGAGGTCTAATTGACAATTTAGGTGATATTTTAAATACAAACCATTTTGATCTCTTGGATAATTGTCAAATATTTGTTCAAAAAAGTCTCTAAAACTGTCTCTAACACAGCTTTTTACTTTTTCATACAACCAATCCTTATCTTGTTGTTCTATTAGTCTGTCATAAAATATTCTGAATACTTCGTGTACCCATATTTTTGCAAATGTCTTTTTATTTTCTGCAGATTCCTTCCGTAACATCGCACAACCTCAAAAATAAAAAACAATCGTATTAAATGACAAGCAAATCTCTAATCGTTTATTGTATATATTGTTGTATTAATCATTCTTCTTGTGTATCAGCCTGTTGTCAATACAAAAAGCAGTAAAGTAAATTATTTTGAGTGTTTTAATTTACAACGTTAGAAAAGGCCGAGCCAGGCGACCATCTACAGTCCACAACGTAAAGACCGCATCATAAATTTAAAAAATAAGTCCATAGGACAAAAAAATTTCAAATATTTATGTTTTTATTTAAACGATTATTTACCAACAAAAATTAAAAAATATATTTCATTAAAAAAATATAAAGTCGAAATAAAAGCATGGATATTGGAAACGGATAATTTAAAAATATTTTTGGAAATGTTTTAATTGATATTGTTATGAATAATATATTTTTCAAAATTTAATTATACCTATATCTTCAAAAAAACTGCGTTTATATTTATATACATTTATATTAAAAAGTTTTTTTTTTTTTTTTATTTACAATTTAACTTTTATATAATATTAACAAATATTTAAACAAAATATTTTAATATTCTCATATATTTATAATTTAAAATATTAAGATTTGCCCCTAACAAGCACGTCTTCAGGGGATCAAAGAAGAAGTTTATTAAGGAAGATAAATAAACAAATGTATTATATTATAAATATTGAAAAATAAACTCTTATTATTATTATTATTATTTAGGTAGTCTTTGTTTAAAAAAATTATAAGAATTAGATCCAATTTCATATCAACCTTATTGAATAGTTTTTGCAACTGTTCCATAATAAGTATATGAAACGTAATCTACTACCAGAGCTATGAAAGTTACTTCAGAAAAGTAACTAGTTACTTTTTCGATACTTTTGCATAAATGTATCTAGATACTTATAAGGAATAGTTACTTTTACCTAAAAGTAACTTAGTTCTTAGTTACTTAGTTAAAGTAACTAGTTATAGTAACTAAGATACTTTTACAGTAACTAGTTACATTGATTGTAACTACGATAATTTAAAAGTAACTAAGATACTTTTAAAGTAACTAGTTACATTGATTGTAACTAGTTACTAAAACTAACTAAGACACTTTTGAGTAACTAGTTATTTTAATTGTAACTACGAAACTCTAAAAGTAACTAATATGCTTTTGAACTAGATACCATAAATTTACCAGGTAGTGATAACATGTAAATGAAAAGTTTATAACGAATACGAATTTATTATACTTACAAACTTAATACATTTCTAATAAAAGTAGAAAGAAAAGATAAGTAACAAAAACCTATTAGATAAATATAAGTAACAAAACTAAATAAATATAAATTCAAATATACTTTTATAAAGAACCAAAAAAATTCAGAACTTTTTTAAAATGCCTCGTTGGCTTTTAAAAGTACCAACCTTTCAAAATTCTCATCTAAGAGGACATGTCTTTTTCCCTTTCATTGATTTCCTTAACAAACACAAAAATTATCTCCTACATGCACCTACGATCTACATACTTTCCCACTCTTACTTACTAATCTTGATAGTCTGATTAACGGCCGCCGATCGTCCCTTGGTCATCATCTGATGATGCATTATTGGTATCATAGAGGAACTTTGAAAGTAACTTAGTTACTTTAAAAGCATCTTAGTTACTTTTAAAGTATTTAGTTACTTTTTAAGTGTATAGTTACTCCTAAAAAGTAACTACATACAAGTTACTTTTTAAAAGTAACGAAGTTACAGTTACTTTTGGCATGATTCCAAAAAGAACTAAGTTACTAAGTATCTAGCTACTTTAAGTAACTTACTTTAAGTAACTAGATACTAAAAAGTATCTAGTTACTTAAGTTACTCACAGCTCTGCCTACTACGACAGTCTGTCATCTGAAATAAAACAAAAACTATCTAAATTAAGACACAACTAGAACGAAATTTTTTTTATCAATGTATAGTTTTGGTCAGGTTTTTCTTAAACTAACGCCTATGTGGAACGTGTCGTTGGTGAGAAAAACAAATGTCAATAATAATTTACAGTTTCCTCGTTTTAAACAACAGTCAATGCAACTAAAATGTTGTTAATTTCTGACCATCCCTTTTACTTATACCGCTGTCCGACTACGTCTTTTACTGCGTTCGGGTTTGAAAAAATCGAGCAGATTGAACAGAGCGACTAAATACAGATGTCACGAGCATTTACCAAACCCATGTTAGAGTTTGTTGAACTATAGAGTTCTATCTGGCAGTTCTAAATTAAAATTAACATTACTTTCTTCGTCAAAAACCGTAACCTTCTTGTTTAAGATTTTACTAAAGACAAGTCTAAGCAAGGTTATTTTCTATTTTTAAAATTCTTTTGGTGGTACTAAAAAAATACGAGACTTGAGATCTATCATTTATTAGGTTAAATAAACTGTCAAAACATCAATTCGCTCAGTTTGCTCTGCTAGATCGGTATTTTCAGGTGCTCAAAGTTCACTCAGAATGCTCGATTTGCCAAATACCGAACGCCGCGCCGAGCGGATTCACCCGAGGTTATCCATCAATGGATAGACCGAGGAGACAGAATGCAGTAATTAATGTAAGCATATAAATTTTACCTTGGATAAGTCTTGAGAAATCCCTCAAATTAAATACATAATGACTCTTTGAAGGCGTGGGTCTAAGATTTTCAATAGCAGCCCTAAATATAGTTAAACTTGCAGCAACAGTTTGAAAAACAACTGACACGATTTCAGATGGAAAACCATTATTTTTCCAACCCAACAGCAGAACGTTGCAAAATATTTTTGACATGCTTTCTTCGCTAAATTCGTTAATGGAAAAAATATTAAAATGTCGAAGAAATCTTGGATAAACATCTTGCCTGCTTCCACCGACCAGGCCCATTGCACCGACAAAAAGTACATCGTGTAGATAAATGGGTTCCGTATTTTTTAGGTCATACCAATTCTTATGGTCGAAGAATTGTCTGAAAAATATGGATTAATATATAAAAATTGTCTTAAAGAGTTTTATTTTGTGGCTTCTCTAATAGAATGTAAAAATGTGATACATAATAATTGCTAGATATAAAAATTTAAATAACTTATTTGGTCACAACTTCTAGTATTTAGGTGTAACTATCTCCACCTGTAACCACCTCTTTTGGTCCCTTGTTTGTCCTTCAAATATGACTATTTTGCGTCTCACTCTACGTTCTCATATCGACGATGGCCCTGATTGTGACAGTAGTGAAACTCTGATAATATAACTAACATTAAGTCAATAATTATAACATGTCAGCGAAAAAAGGAAGAAATACTATCTTAAAAACGATCCCAAAGCCTATAATGGATGGATTTATTAGGGTTATATTACTTAGTTATGTAACCCCAGACTTTATAAACCTATACAGTGTCCACCATTGGTAACTTTGTTATTACTAAAGATGCAAAATTGTTTAAATTAGTTTTTTTACAGGTCAATAAGATACAAGAATAAAAAACAGAGCACCGTGTTTTTGAGTTTTGAAGTAAAATGCAATTTTTTTAAATGGAAACCCCTGTATATTTGTTGAAGCTATATTTAAAACAAAAAAGCTTATCATGAATTTCTCCTAGGATAAAAACTAAAAAAGTTATAAAGCTCAAATTGAAAAAATAAAGATAGATTTACCAACTTTATTATACACATGAACTTATATGACAAAACAAAATAAAATTACTAATTTACTCTTAGAAAATGCTCAAAAATACCACCCCGTTCTTCGATACATTTTTGTACACGTTTTTGAATTGCTCGAACTGTCTTAAGTATGGTCCATCTCGTTTATCGTTTCTCTAACTGTAGTCTTTAAATCATTACCGTTATTGTATCTTCGGTTGTATATTTGGTTCTTTAAAACACCCCAAAAAAAATCCAGGCGGGTTAAGTCTGGTGATCGGGGGATGCCACTAAATATAGGTCCATTGATTATTAAAAATAGTACTTAGAAGTTGATAAGTACCTCTGTAGTTATGGGCAGTTACGCCATCTTATTGAAAATGAAGATTCTGTCTACTTATAAGATCCAGTTCGTCTAAGAAATTATTCAAAATTTCAGTCATAAATTCCAGGTATCTTTCAACTATTAGGGTGCCCTCATAAAAAAACGGACCAACAATTCTTGAACCAATTAAACCGCACCAAACGTTAAAACTAAAATGAACTTGTGAAGCTCATGGATGTACTAAGAACAGCTTTTCCCGTGACCAGTTATAATGATTTTTTTTATTGTACATTCGAGAACTTGAGAAAATGGATTCATCTGTCGGAATTTGCAGCGCCTACCTACTGTGGATTAACTCTTATCTTATAGACAGAGTTCAATATGTAAAGTTACGTGGTGTAAAGTCTCGATCGATAAAGGTTACATCTGGCGTACCTCAGGGTTCCCACTTGGGTCCTGTTTTATTTCTCCTTTTTATTAACGATATAGTGTCGAATTTTAAAATTTGTAAATGCTTATTATATGCTGACGACCTAAAAATTTTTTGTATTGTTAAATCTTTAAATGACTGTCGAATGCTTCAATCAGAAATAGATAATCTTGTTCAGTGGTGTAAACGTAATTATCTAAAATTGAATGTCAAAAAATGTAAAGTTTTAAGTTTCTATCGATGTAAAAGTCCTGTTATATTTAAGTATTTTATTGAAGGTGAGCAATTGGACGTTGTTCATAATTATAACGATCTAGGCGTAATATTTGATCGTGAATTAAATTTTAATAAACATATTGATGGTATTATTCTTAAAGCATATAGAATGCTAGGTTTTGTTCGTCGTAATTGTCAAAATGTTCGTGATACTAAAGCTATTTTATGTTTATATAACTGTCTGGTTCGTAGTGTTTTAGAATATAGTTCTGTAGTATGGTCACCTTTTTACCAATGTCATAAAAGACGTATTGAGCAGGTACAAAATAAATTTCTTTTATTTCTATTGTACAAATATAGATTTCCCTGCTTCAATGTGTCTTATAATGTAAAAACAAAGCTTATTGGTCTTGATACGTTGGAAGAACGCAGAAAAAAGGCAATGTTATATTTCATGCATAAGTTGCTAAACGGTCCTATAGACTGTAGTGAGTTGTTGAGTAATATTTCTTTTCGTGTTCCTCAACGACCAACGAGGCAACAACATTTATTTATTGAAGGCTCGCATAGAACAAATTATGGGTTTACCGGTTTTGTAAGTAGATTGGCTCGTAATTACAATCAATGTTTTTCTCACATTGATTTATTTTATTATAACTTCTCCCAATTTAAAAGAAGAATTACTGAACAACCCATGTAGAGTAATGTCATTGTGCTTTTTATTCTTAGTTGTAGTTTAAGTGCCAGTTGGAGTTTTCTCTGTAGTGTACTATGTAAATAAATAAATAAATAAATAAATAAATCTGTCCATAAAATATAACGAAAATTATTTACATTTTGGCGACAGAAGTTAAGATACCAATAGCAAAAAATTAGCCTTCTCTCCCGATCCCATACCAAAAGAGCTTGAACTGGGCGCTGCTTGTAAGTAATAAATTTGTGCTTTTTTAAAATCCTATAAACAGTAGGTACCATAAGACAAATTAAAGTCCTTGACAATATCTGCAATGGAATTCTCACGGTAGGCTTCAAAATGTGCCATAACTTAAATTTTCGTGGCCTTGCTTATTATAAAATTCTTTTTTGTTCTTGTTTTGGCAAAAATACTTTCATTGTCTCTAAATTTTCGGTAAAGTCGTAGACAACATCGTTCCTTCAGTGAATGCGAAGTGGATATACCTCAAAGTAGTACTCTCTTGCTCTCGAAGAGGAATTTCTGCACACTAAGTAAGTTTCTAACAGATTACATTTATCTCCATGAGTAAAAACCATATTTTTTTCAAATATAACTGACACAACAAAACTTATAAACGAAAAAGGAATGTAAACCGTACCTACTAAATCAAAATCTTCATATTAAATCATCATTGTTTTCCAAAGCCTTCCAGATGCCAATTAAATATTAAATACTGCTATGGTGACACGGTCTTCATAGCCTCCTTATTACTTTACTACTATTAATATTTAGAAATTGAATAATAATGTTTATCGTATCATTGAAGATTAAGTCATTTTTATATGATATCTTTATTAATAATTATTAACATCATAGACGTACTAAAACCTACATAACACCTTAGTTACTCATAATACATTAGTTACCATAATTTAATACGTTAGTTACGAAAGCATAATACGTTAGATACCAAATAATATTAGAACTATTTTTCATGAACATGTAAAACAATATTTTGACAGTTTTCAAATTTGATGGATACACCTTTGTCTTTAACGTCCACGATCTTAGGTATGCCCTCTGAAGACTGAATAATGACCGAGCAAGCACACCTTTCGATTTCGTGCGGTTCCCCAGTGCTTAATCCACTGCCGGAAACATCGCCGATTTGAATTCGTCTGAGGCAGAACACACAAATTCGTCGACTTGTTCTCTTGTAAATACTTTTGATTTTTTTGCTCTATATCCAACATTTTTCTTCTTGATGAAACGTATTAAGGCGCCGTATTTGTCGATTTCCACTCTTTCCTTCAGTTCTAAAGTCGCTCGTAACATGGAATATTTCGGCAATAAGGATAAAGCAGAGTATTCCTCAGAGAGTTTTGCGAAATACGCCAGCAATACCGTTTCTTCTGCACCTTGAACATGTACTTTGTTTCGCCACTCACAAAACTGCCGATATTCTTTTTCATAATGGATTTTAGATTTGTCCGGAAGCAAGTTCAACCTTATAATGTTGGCTGCAGCTAATATATCGTCAGGAGTATCAAAATCTTGCATGATTTTAATGATGACTTTCTGAAATGCCAAAATGAAATGACATAAAACCTAGTTTTTATTTTCGCATTGCCGTTGTCAATGATACGATAAAGCTTTGAATACAACTCGATTATTAGCGATTTAACACCGTCTTGGACATTGCGTGTGACTCGGCTGTTGCCTCGTCACCTAGTAATGTCCTCGACTATTATAAATCGCATAATAATCTCGTTATATTAATAGCTATATTTTTGACTTTAGTAGAAAGGTCATTATAAGCTTTTTTGTTTAAAATGTATAAGTTTAACAGATAAAAATATAATATTCAGGGGTTTCCATTTTAAAAAAATTAATTTTACTTCTAACTTCAATAACACGATGTTCCACTGGTTTCTTATTCTTGTATCATAATGAGCTGTAAAAATACTACTAGTTTGCTAATTTAAACAATTTTGCATCTTTAATAATAACAAAGTTATCAATGGTGGACACTTAATTTGGATAACTTTGTATAATAGTTTGTGCACATTTTTTACCTTAACAATTCTAAAGGTGGTTGAGCTCCATATGTTTCCTTTAGAGGCATGTTAATATCATCAATAAAAATAACAGTTATCTTTCCTTTTTGAGGTCCGTAGTGTCCCCTTTTCTTTTTATATAACTTAGAAATAACTAAATCTTGAGTTTGGTTGCATGTAATCTGAACGGTAAAAGTAATAAACGCTGGTTCATATCTTTCCTTTTCCATTTTATTTAGTAAATAGTCTTGAATATAGAAACTTTTTCCTGTTCCGGTAGGTCCAATTAGAAGCATTTTTTGTTTGGAACGAACGTGTAGATCTACGAGAGCCGTATATCTATAAACAAGAAAGAAATATACAAATCAAGACTTGAACAATTTTTATATCGATTTGAACGAATATTGTTGTGCACCAATATTCTTGGGGTGCACAATACTTGAAACAATAACTAATTAACCAGGTAACTATGACTGTGACATTGTGACATAAATGATATTGGTAGATATTATTTGTGCCCCTGTCAAAGTTGCCTGATTAGTAAATCAATAATTAAGTTAATCGAATCACTCTAACCATGAGAAAATCATTCTTGCTAATGTCATTTATGGCAGTTATAATTGTCTGGTTAATTACACGGCCCTAGGGACGTAAAACCACTCCTTTAGGGGGTAAACCCAGTTTTTTTGTTTTCGATGGATACAAATATAAATTTGATTGAAAAACTGGTTTAACCCCCCTCCCCTCCCCCCAATGGACCAAACGGAGGTCGGAATCGGATTCAGCGACGAAACATATAGACATGAGATATAGTCCAGTGACCATGACTTTTTCTTTTCCAATCAAACGAAAATTTTCGGGAAATTTTTTCGATTACCGGCCTTTTCCAGCACCCTGTATATTTATAAATTCATATTTGCACATACATATTAGGCTAGGCAACGTGGAGTGGTGTGGAACTTAAGAAAACTAGTTATTTTCGTGACTTCCGAGTTGCATCTGGGGTTGAAACCAGTTGTGTTTAATTTAAAAATTACAATATGCATTTTTAAGTTTTAATATTAATAAATGCCTTTATTTATGATAACATATAAAATATATAGTTATACAAATTGGATGGCGCTACTCGCAACTTGCGCTATTATGTAAGACCACCAGGAAAAAAAATTACCAAAACAAAATTATTATTACACCTAAATAAAATAAATAACCAATATAACAAAAACAAATTCACCTCTCTTAACAATTATTGAACAAAGAGATACATCTATAATATTTTAAAAGAATAAAAGATATTATAATAAGTTCATAGGTAATATATGTAATATGATGTAAAATAATTAATAATAAAAGAAGAAACTAATCCAAAATTAATAAGATACAGTTGTTGATACTGATACGGGAAAGAAGAAAATGATAGCAGATTTATACAAACAACAATAAAACAAAGCAAACTACCTATTTTTAACTATGTGCAACCTGTACCGTCCACCGAATGTGTCAAGGCTAGGAAGGTTCCTAATTTCAAAGGGAATTGAGTTGAGTAACTAAACGATAACTAAATGACCTCTGAAATAAAGCAGTCGTATAGCGAGGCATACTATAGCTATTACAGTAACGTGTATTACGCGCGTGAATAGCTCGACACGTTTATTTATTTTAAAACTCAAATATTCAGGACATTGAGTTTCCGTCAACCTGTAAAGACAACCTGCGATCTTATGTCGAAAACGTTCGTCACGGTTAAGCCAACCGGAATCAGAAAAACTAGCAGAAATATGATCGTATTTTCTCAAGCCATATCCAAAACAAACAAACACAGGCATTCTGAAGTTTGTGAAAGCTTTCCTTATCCCTATTCAGAATGGCGGGCCAATACACTAGAAGAACGATTTATGTTTTCTTATCTAAGCTCAATTTTAAACATTACTATTTAAATATTTTCTTGAACTGGAGCTGGATTTTTAAAATTACGATGTACACGCTTTCTTGTACTGATCTCACATAAAAAAATATTGATCAACAAATATTTTAAGTATACCTATGTCGTGTTTTTACCTGGCTGTATCAACTGTAGGAATGATTGCTTGAAGAATATTTTTGCACTCGTCTACTCGTTCAGTCTTAACTATATCAGGCCAATACTTCCAGTTACCCTTCATTCTATAGTTGTAAGCATAATCAAAGAGTATGCCATCACTTGGTATAATTATCTCCAGTTTTTCCATAGTTTCCGGGTAAGGAAATTCTTCTATTTGTCCTCTCCATAGTTGTTTATAGAATTCATCAAACATATCCCTTGAATTAGAGTCTAAAATTGATGCAATGCCCCAGACCTAATGTTAAAGAGAAACATAATTTTAACTTGAAGAAATAGTCCATACTTGAAGTGGAGTGGAAATTTAAAAGAAAATAATTAAAACTCTTTTCCACTGATGTATTCAGAAAAAATATTTTAGTTGGACTCTCTACATGTTTCGAGTATAGACACACTCATGATCAGGAGAATAACTTAAACCTTAAGAATGGAAAAATACAGATGATTTAGCGGAGCTTTTGATTCATTGATATTTATATTGTATTCTGAAATTTAGGGATTTTGTTTTTTATACATTTGTATTTTAAACGATTTCTTTTTTTAAATACAAGTATATCTAGTGTCCCATTTCGGATGGCCACCGCCCGTATCTCGGAAACTACTGGGCATAGAAACTCAGGGAAAAAAAATTAGTAATTAAAATGGCTAAGAGAAAATCCTGGAAATAATTTTTAAGTTCTGAATTTTGCCGCAAGAGGGCACAATTGAAAATTAAATATTGAGTTTCTCAGAAAATTCCCACATTAAGGTATAACTTTGATAACATCATTAGAAAGCTTAGATAATTTAACATCATTTTGGTTTAGGGCTCATTAGCGTACCGACCTTGATAAGAGTGGGAGGAAGCTATTGAAAGTGTAATCATTTAATTTGCTGTAACTTCTAAACAACTTATCCGATTTTAGTAAACTTAAGCTTGTTTGAAAGAGAAAGGAAAGTACTTTTCATTGTTGATACATGATAAATAAATGGTGGCCATCCATAATGGGACACCCCGACACCCGGTATAAACATTTTCCGTAAATTTTAGAATACAATATAAATGCAACGACCATTATCCCAAAATATGCATGTTTCAAAATGTTTAATCAACTTTATATGTTACCATTATTTAAGATATAAATACCCTAGGAACAGTAGGTAGAATTTAGTATATTTTCAAATGTTTTAGAAAATGACACAAAAAAGGCCGAAACACGTGTCAGGGGACTGATTAAACCTTGTGAAACACAACAATAACATAATGTAATAGTTGATTATTATTGCTAAGCTGATCGGCAGACCAAATAATCTGTAATTAGTTAATTACATTAACAACTAAATATAATTATATTTATTACCCCCGCTTGAATAAATGTAGCTTGAATCCAAAATAACATATTTTTAAATTCTTCTTCCTTTTTAATACTTCCGGCACAAGCATCATTTAGTAACATTTCTGTCATCGACATCAAGTTTTTTACTAAAGTTATTTCACCAGGATTGCAAAACTAAAACAGAAAACACGAATTTTCTTCTTCACGAATATATACTATTTAATTAAATACTCTGTCTACAAGCTTGTGTTTCAATGATCAACAACATTTCATTTGTCAAAAGATTCATGATATATTTTTGATGTGCACTGTACCTGAGTACTTTTTCGAATAAAATCCAAACAAGGAGGAACAATCCAATCAAAAATATCGCTAATATATTGTCTATATTCATCTCCACACCATTCGGGGTTACAGGTTGGTAACCACGAGTCTACGAACGGACGCCAACCTAACGATTCTGGTTGCATATATATCATACCACATCTGGAAACCTTAAATAATATTGATATTTTATGAACAAAAACGTAATAATATGTTTTTATATGTTTATATTTTTAAAATTCCATACTGTAGCTGGTGATGCCTGCTCTAGGTCCATAACTTCGAAAATTAGCGACATCGAGTTTGTCATCGACATAACCTCCCCAGACATAAGACACAACTTCTTGTTATCATCAAGAGCACTATTCATATTTTCTATCCATACAGCATCAACCGGCCCATCAAATACTAACCATTTCCTAAAAATTATATAAAATATAACAAAAAAATGCTTGATTGGTTTTGACTTGCACTGACTTTATTTGTTTCAAGTGAATTTAGGTATAATTAATAGAAGACGTTAAAAAAATCGATGAAATTTAGAACCATTAAGCAAATAGAAGTCTGATTTGATATGGAATACCCCACATGTTATGGACTAGTTTAGTTGATACTGACTAAAATTAGAAATATTTTGCAACGTTGCATCGATATTATTTTTATGGGGTGGGCGGAAGAGCCAGTATATCGTCGTCTGGGTAATGTCAGCCAGACGGGACCTACAGCTTAACGTGGAATCCGAGCCACGTGTATGCCATAGTTATGCCCCCAGAGGTCCATAACGCCCTTCTCGGTCCCGATATTAGGAACCACTAGCAGCATATACTGCATTCTTTTATCGACTAAATTTCGGACATACTTTTTTATTATGCGTATGCCCACTCCGGGGATCGAACCCGGACCGCGACAGTCGAATGCCAGTACCTCATCTCTGAGCCACTGCCGCGGTACCTTATTTTTCATTGGCATACAGTCTGATTTCAGGAGTCCTTATCCAGATTTTTAGAAGTACAAGGTATTCCTTTAGGACACATAAGGAGTTATTTTTTTAAATATAATTAATTATTTTCGTAACATCTATTATTTCAAATAATACCCGAACAAACACTTTTATTGATTACCTGTTGGGACTTAAATCCGTGGAGAAATTTCTAAATCCAGTAGCAACTACTCCGTCTGTCCATTCGTATGAAATTGGATCAAACTCACCATATAGCTGGCCCATAGTAATAGCTTTGGGATTTAATATTAAATATTCTACCTAAAATGTATCATCTTTTTTATGTTTTGCTGCGGTAAAAAATCCTTCATCTAGTTCATATTCTCAATATAAAATTTAAGTTCACTTGAGGGAATTGCATTGCTGAGGTAATCTATCATTTGTAGAGACGTTTCAATAATTATGACTTATAATGTAAAAAAATTCTGAGCTACGTATTGAAACATAGACATACGTACTTGGTCCTCTTTATGACCCTCTTTATTTAAGAGCGTTAGACAATCGGCAAGAACTTTTAAGGTCGAAGTTTTTCCTGCCAAAGGATAACCGACCAACATAAATCCCCATCTGACAATCATCATTTCGTAGGTCTGAATGATTTTTGTTAAAAAGCTCGGTCTCGGCTGCAGATTTCTTCTCTGGGCACAAGTTATCATCGCCTTATTTAGAATACTGTAATCGGCCTCTGGTAAGACAACGCCAGGAAATAAATCGGATATAATACCTACAGAAGAAAAACGAATTTTTAACAGAATAAGTTTGTAAATATAGGGTTGTGATAGCAAAAACTATGATAAAAGTAAATCGCCCACAATTTACTTCCATGGTCGACCGCTACGGGCGCATGTAGGCCAAAAATGTCGCTAAAACTTTAAATAACTGCTGGGAGCTACGGGGGGTTTTTAAAATTTGGGTATTTGTTTGTAATCCACTTTTCTCATTTTCTTTCTGATATTTTTCAATGAATTTTCTGACAGAATGACAAAGGTATTTTATCAATATTAAAAGTGCTACTTAAATAACACTGTATATATAATAAATATAATAAAATCAGCAACGTGTGCATACAATTTTAACCAGTAATACTCAATAACAAACTGTTAATTTCTTAAATATTTGGAAAATGTGGGGAAATAAAGTTCTGTATTTCTGGCTAAAATTGTATCAAAATGATGTTTCTTCTTCACCAAGACCCAACAACATGTCTTATATGTGGGACCAAAAGTTTTTAATGTTCTTTCTGATCCATTCAAGAATAAATTATACAATAATTCCAAAAATAAACTGAACTCATGGACATTTAATAACAAAATCATTCTCATATCACTCATAACATAACACCCTATATATGGAAATAGTTTTGGATTCTTATTGAAACATTTTAAAATATATGTGTATTTTTTTATTTTTTATTTGTATTTGTTATGTAATGCTTATCTTAGTATTGTATAATATTTAGAGTATTGTAAACTATAATTAGAAAAGAATCAAGGGGTATACATACACAAACCCTCAGGTTCATTTGTGTTCCCATCATTTTGTTGTATTTTGGAAATGTTCCAACCTAATTTTTTTAAATAAATACATAAATAAAGATAACTCTTTCTGGTAATTTATTTTTAATACAATAATATAAAATAGAAATCTGCATTTATTGGAGATGTAAGAAGATGTAATTTTTTACACATTATTTACATATTCAAAAATGTTTATCGTCAAGTTTGTTACAAATATATTATTTTAATAGAAAATTGCAGGTTTTATGGAATTCTTACCATCAAACAGAGGAAGATCATGATTTAAAAACTTGGGTAAGTTAACATCAAGGATGGCTCTAAGAAGAAGAATATTTTCATTTTCATCGGGAGTTTTTCGTTTGTTGTTTCCCGCTGATGACAACACAGATTTTACAGCCCTCATTCCTTAAAATATAAGTAACAGATTTTGTAGAATGAGCAAGTTTAAGATTTAATATTGTATAAAGTCAAGAATTCATAGAGAAAAAAATAGTAATTTTCTTTTGAAAATTTAGATAAAAATAAACGTCTTACCGTAATCATAATGGTTTTGTGATGACAATTGTTCCGAACAGAGTCTGTAAGTTGTCACAATTTTGACTGATAAATTTCGAGCGTCCACGAATCCATAAGAGTAAAGAGAAATTTCTCCTATCATTGCATAATCTGGTACCATCATAGCTACTGTTCTAAATAGTACCTTAAAAATGAATATTCATAATAAGTGTATAGGTAAAGCCAAACAGCGATCAAAGTATTTAGTGCTAACCTGCTTCTATGAACATAGTAACAACGAGAAAGAAAACTAAAATCATTATCCAATTACTTTACTTTTAGAAGGTAAAAATAAGAACACAAAGTCTTCCTCCACTGTTATATTATAGAAATATTTTAATCAACTTCTCTACATGTTTCGAATGCAGAAGCATTCATCTTCAGGAGAAAAATTAAAAGAAGAAAAGACCAGTAGATATCACCCTAACTGAGCAACACAAATATAGGTTCGGTATAAAATGAGTGGAACGGTGAGGAAACCGATACACACATTGCATTGTGAATAAGAAAAGTATATGGGTTAGAGGCTTAAGGCACTGTGAAAACTTTAAAGGTAGAATGAAAAATTTAACATCTTTGTGTGAAAGAACTGTCGAAAGATGAGATTGAAGTGAAAGGGAATGAACATTTAAGCAGAAAAAAAAACTGTTAGCTAGTCATTAGAGAAAAAATATGGAGAAGTGGATGTAAGTGTGAGGAAGAAGACTATTAAAAATTAAAATTGACTGGATGTAAACCTGAAAAAGAGAAAGACATCTTTTTAGGATACATCAAGTGACCAAATATAGAAAAATCTTACCTCATTTTTTTTTGATACGATTTACGATGAGCGAATTAGAACTTATGGGAAAATTACTGAAAATATGTTTTTGAAACTTTGCGTGTTTATATTCTTTGATGTGCCTTGTTTACCGAAAATATTGGCTAAATTTTGGTTATACCGGAAGTAGCTATCAAATTTGTTATTTTAAATAGGATATGCCTATTTTTATTGCATTTTTTATTTTTCATAAAATTCTAAATAAACTCCCATATGGAAATTTGCTGCTTGCTTTAGCTAAAATGATTGGAAAAGTGGACTATTCTGGTTAACTAAATGGATATGATTTCATATACGTCCAAGTCAGGATATGAAACTGACCAATCCCAGTGATCAATTACATAGAAACCAAATTTGCATGTAAATTTTACGGCGTCGTGCTCAATTAGCTTCCTCGTGTGATATAGACATCATAACTACTATTGTATAACAGGTCAAACTTCTACACTGAATAGTTTTTAAAAAATTAGCATTTGAAAATAGCAGTTTCAGCACTTTACACAATTAATATTTTCTAATTAGAAAGTTAACTTCCGGTCAAATTTCGGATGTCCGGGGAAACCAGAGGTTATAATTTTTTAAATAATTAAATAGAAAATAAAATACCCATACATGAAAAGTTAAGATAGAAATGGACAAGCCGTTTTTCTCTAACATGCACTGTTAAAATGCTATAGCCGGTCAAAGTCCAAGAAAATGTAATTTTTAATATGCCAATATCTCAAGAAATATTCAGTTTAAACGTAAGATCTGTTATAAAAGATTTGTTTAGAGTCTTAAGAAAAATCCACAAAAACAATAAAAAAAAATTATAATATATTGAAAATAACAAAGTTGACCGCTACTTCTGATATAACCGGAAATGGAAACGCCAATATTTTAAGTAAAGAGGCCACTCTTAAAGTTTTAAGAACATATCAATAGTGAACTTGAAGAAATAGTCCATACTTAAAGTGAAGTGGAAATTCAGAAGGAATGAAATAAGAACACCAGGTTTTCCTCCACTATTATATTAAAGAATCTCATATAGTTCAGAGAAACTTTTTCTCTACATGTTTCGAATGCAGAAGCATTCATCTTCAGGAGAATGAATGAAAAAAGAAGAAACTAATAGATATCACCTAAACGGAGCATCAAAATTGTAAGTTCAATGAATAGAAATGTGAGAAAACCAATACACACGTGGCATTGTAAAAGACATATATGTGGGATTAAGGCACATGGCACTATAAGAGTTTACATGTGAAATAAAAAGTATAACATCTGTGTGTGAGAAGAATGGTGGAGAAAGGTGAAATTGAAAAAGGTTAAAAATTAATCAAGAAAATTGATGGCTGATCATTACAGAAAACTGAAGTGTGGGGTAGATAAAGTTATTAAATTGTATTAAAATTGAAGGTTTTTGTTTAAAGTGGTAGTTTTAACAAGGTTTGTTAGATGAAGACCACATGTCGATTATCGATAATTTTTCGACATGTGGGTGTTTTCTCACATTTCTATTCATTGAACTTACAATTTTGATGCTCCGTTAAGGTGATATCTATTAGTTTCTTCTTTTTTCATTCATTCTCCTGAAGATGAATGCTTCTGCATTCGAAACATGTAGAGAAAAAAAGTTTCTTTGAACTATATGAGATTTTTTAATATAATAGTGGAGTTCTGATTTCTTTCATTCTATATTAATAGTGGTTTTCCCAAAAGTTTTAACGAACTTTCGCCGTGAATCACCCTGTATATATACAGATAAAGGTAGACAATAAAATATGGATAAAATGGGAAGAAAAATTACGGAATAGCCAGCGACAGAAAGCGTTTTGACAGTTCAACATAGTCTCTCAATGTTCTGTGTTTTGATAAAGAATAAGGTAATGTTGCATGGAAAGTTTGAGATTTAAGTTAAAATGCATACGTCATTCCATTTAGTTGTTATCTTTTACTCATCCAATATAATTTAAAATATTTATCATATTTTATTATATTTACCTTAAGATTATCCGGCAGTTCAGTCCTTCCAGCATAACCAGGATTCATTGTAATACATACATAACATGTAGGATTTAAAGATATCTCAGTGCCTTCAAAATTAAATTTAGACATATGTCCCCTAACAGCCATTATTATGGATAATATTTGCTGCGCCACTACAGAAAGCACTTCTATATCAATTCGATTAAATTCATCAAAACAGGCCCAAGCACCGCAAGATGCTAGACCTAAAAATAAAAAGGAGAAGTTAAGAGGAAATGATGTTTGTGGCTTTGTCTTAGAGCTCTAAAATAAAGGAATCTGATTTAGTCGTTGTAGGTAGCAGTATAGGTACAGGGTGTTCCTTAATGACGTGCTAATATTTTAGGGTGTGATTTTTCAAGTCATTTTATGAAAAAAAGTTCATATAAACATAAAATATGTCCTAAACTGCTTAAATTTTTTGCTACAGGGTGTTGAATTTCTTTTTCTTTCTCAGAAAGTACTTTTCATTTTTGGCATGTGCACATGTTTTAGTTATAAAAGTTATTTTTTTGTCCCACCAGTGGCGTCCCTGCAAACATGTCCTTTGTTTTTGTTGTAAACATATTTTATTGCATTGGGTTATATTTTTGTTGATTTAAAATAACTATAAAAAAGGGAAAACGGAACAGACAAGTATATAATAGAAAATACTATAAAGTATTATTCTTTTCACTCGTTTTTCTTTAAAATTGCATCATAAATCAATAACTAAAACGATTTGCGTCCGAAACCTTCATCTCTATAAAACAGGAGTTTTAGAAGGAAACGTTTGAACACTAAACATTTCCCACAAGACCTTTGTAATCTAAGCCAAGAATACATTTTTTTTAAATTTAAATTAAGAGTCCAAGCGTGAGACGAAAAATTAGGTTGCAATTAGACTTTTAGACCCCGAGCTCCTAGGCTCAGGGTCGCCACTGCTTACCTTTAAAGAACTTTCCCATGGCTTTATAATCCAATCCATCTGAGCAATTGAATACAACACATTGTACAGCTAAAGCTTTGGCCAAGTCTTTGGTAGTTTCTGTTTTTCCTGTACCGGCTGGTCCTTCCGGAGCACCGTTCAAGTGTAAATGATAAGCTCCTATTAACGTCCGGTAACATCTGTCGGTCAATGGGGTTATGACTAATCTATCTGAATTACCTGAAAAATAATAGTAGTTTGTACAACAAGAGTGGATATGATGTCTATATGACACGAGAAAGTAAATTGAGCACGACACCGTAGGCGGAGTGCTCAAACTTTTAAATGCGATATAGACAATCCACTTGAGTTGAACAGTATATTTTTTTTTTGTAAAAAAAAAGTTTTTAGGTTGCCGGGCTCGAACTTACGACCATTGGATCTATAGTAAAACGCTCTACCGTGTCGTCTATGGAAGCGTTTAGTTAATTATCGTAAAACCAAATGAATAATGATGCTACATGAAATTAATTTTCTATGCAAATTCAGCAGGTTGCATTATTGATAAATCTATTATAAATGCGTATAGATTTTGTTATATTGAACAAATTAATAACATATTGTACCATATACATTTAAATTATATAATTTAGTGTCTTGAAAAAGAAGGCGGAGCCTCAGTAAAAATAATATACTGTGATTGGTCAGTACTTTTAAGAATAACAATAGCTTCTCTGTAATTGACCACTGTGATTGGTCAGTTTCATTACCTATCTAGGATTGTTAAAAAATTTTACCGCACAGTTAACTGGAATAGCCTACTTTACCCGCCACTTAAGTGTAAAGGAAACAGCAAATTTCCATGTGGGAGTAGAAAAATAATATTATGACGTACGCGTACACCTTGTTTGAAGAGTTACAGTATGCTACATATCTTAACATTTATAGAGAGCATAGTGTGATGATCTCATATATCTATAAGAAATACATAAGCATAACTATCTAACGAATTAGCCACAGAATGCTAGCTAGAGATACTAAAGCCGTAACTTCTAAAAATATAAATTAACAATATGTCGCTTGTACTGAGTAGAGGGTAGTCTGAGTATAGAAATAGTATATTGTATACCTAGTAGGAAAAGCTGAACACTGCAGAATGTATGTCGAGGCGCAAGCTGAGACTGACAATTCGGAGTCCGAGACTGTGGCTTTTTCTACGAGGTATACATACTATTGTTTTGTAAATGGAAAATTATTAAAAAGACATAACTTATTACTATCAATTTGTTAAAATTTTGTAATAAGTATTATTAACTTTGTTCACAAATAAAGGATTCCCCTAAATATTTGTGTTGTAACTATGGAAACACAGTAATATTAAATTGTCAAGCTTAACACATTTTAGTTTACCAGTAGCCGCACAGAAATAATATTTCCTTACAGTACAACAATAAATATTTCCTAACAGTTATTTTTCGTTGCCTAGCAACGGCTAAGTGTAAGGAAATATTGACTTTTTCTTTTAGAAATGTTATTAAAAATGTCAATATTTCCGATCGATTTTCGGAAAAATATATTGACTAACTAGAAGCTGCACGTAATCTCAATAAAAAAAATAATCAGCCCGTTCGTACATTTAAAAAAAGTTTAACGTAAGTCGTCACGTTAGCGCCACAATTTTGAATAAAATACTCTGTTAATATCAATTGGTAAAACTTATACATAAATAAGTAATTTTATTTTATTTTGAGGGTGTTTCTTTGTGTGCAATGCAAATATCATCGCCTGCTTGGTAGCTTGTATTCTTTCGTCTCCAATTATGATGATCCCTAATCCATGCTGGCAAAAATGAAACCAAATTAAAAATAATTATCATGGCACGGTAAAACATTTTATATAAAAATTGTTTTTTTTTGTTAGCGACCAAAATGTATTATATTTTTTTCATAGTGATACAACTCAGAATATAAGGGAAAAATCATTTCACCTCTTTTTTCCAAGATGTTGGACGAATCACTTACTATTCAGATCCACAAGTGGGGTTGTAAATGAGTCTGGATATACCCCACAATATTGAGCTTGTCTTTCTGTTAACTAATTACCTAAATATTCATAAGCGTATTTTACATTTGCATTGACTAGTCGCACTAAAGCTTCATCCTCTTCTAAATAATACCTCATCTGAGCCAACCATTTAAATTCTTTATCACTTTCTACTTTCTTATCCAACAAATCTTGAACAACGTCCTTTGCATGGACATCAATTACAATTAATGCCTAAAATAGGGCGCCCTTTTTAATTCTAGATCAATAATAAATAAAAATATAAAGATTTTAAAAAAATTAATATTTTAATAAATTAAAATGATCTTGCTTTGAATGTTTTAATATTAAAGTCCTAAAATACAGGGTGAGTCCTAAGTTGATACTTCTTTTTTAGTTGTGTATAGAAGGCATTCAAATAAACAACTTTTCAAAATACCTTTTTTCAAAAAACTTAAAAATAGCCGAGTTACAGAAGTAAAAATCTAAGTGCGGGCCTGGTAATCAAAACGTAGCCCTTTACTTTATATTGGTTTTCTCCGTTTTTTGTATGTTAGTCATGCATTTTACGGATCGGTCGTCAGTTATTTATTTTGCCAATTCGCTCCGCGTTGTGGTTTTCTGAAGCAAATTAATTTTAATAAATTGGTGAAGATGGTAAAATCTGAAAACAATGAACTAATTATGGTGCTAATTTATTGTGAGTGTCGTAAAAGTGCGGATGTTTCTTCTCTACACTCAGAAGTTTTCCTAATGTTATTAAACGGGCAAGTTAGGCAGAACCGTATTTGATTAAATTTGTAGTGTAATAAATGAACGTAAGTACTTTATTTTTGGGTTTTTTGAAAAAAGGTATTTGAAAATGTTGTTTATTTTAATACCTTCTATACGCAGCTAAAAAAGAAGTATCAACTTAGGAATCACCCTGTATAATTAAGGATTTACCTTAATAGTTATCCTTGAAAGATTCGTTAATGAGGGATCTCTTATAAGTGCCACTATGTCGTTTAAAGAACTTTTTAACAATTCAAAAAAAGTGGGAACGGTCAAATTGTCTTCATTATTTAGAGCCTTGTGCACATTCATTGTCCAATGCATTTGTGATACACATAATACCACTTGCCCCGGCCATTTTTGTACCTAACAGTATTTGATTTAAACCAAGATCCCGTTTAAATCGAAGAAATGTCACAAATGGTAATTTTTTAATGTGGGATTGAAAGCAAAGCTTGAGTTAAGAGGGATCAACCTGATCATAACTTCTTATGGTATGTTATATTATATTAAGTAATAGCCAGGTACATTACTCTTAAGTCGAACATTACATTTAATCCCATATTAATAAATGATCATTTCGTCGATTTAAACTGGATCTTGGTTTAAATAAACTTTATAAAATCGGGCCTAAATATATATGAAGTCTGTGAAAATAAACAGATATACTCATTTAATATAATATATTATACCTAGTATGTATTTTGTGTTTACCTGTTTTATAATGTCGATGATTGAATGTAGAGATCAAAACATCAAGTTAATAAGGGAAATGTAAAGATGGTACCATATACAGGGTCCTGCGCCTCTCCTCCCATCTTCTGTAGCTCACTTATTAATTAAATTAGGATTATGACGTTTTGCAGGCTTTACCTGTATCCTAGGGTGCATTTCACGAAAATATTTTTGTTTATACAGGGTGTTCCAAAAAAGTGTGACGTCCTAAGGATATGTTTTTTTAGATTACATGCCATATATTTTCTTACTTATTTGGATGCATCTTGTAGTTGCCTACATACCCCTAAAATTTTAATTAAATGGGTTCAGTATTATAGGCGAAAAAAAATAAAAACTAAAAAAAATCAGTTTTGCACCACTGGTTTTAAAAATTAATAAAAAATAAAAATAATGCCTCGTTATTAATATTCTACAAAGGCACATAATAAATAAGGTCCTCAAGTCTCGTTAACTTTGTTTGAATAATACGAATTGTACAGGGTGTCCAAAATTTAGTGTCAAACTTTGCAAAGTTTAAAGCAATTTATTTTTCTTATTTCAAATTGGAACCCCTGTATATTATTATATCATTCGATGCAGAATTACAATTCAAACATTTGTTCTAATTACAACCCTATTGCAATTTCTAACGCATTAAGACTTATTTACAGAAAACTCGTTTTATCAACCTTTCCACCAGTCATTATTATATAATAAATATCAAAGGTGGCTTTGAAAAACAATTTATTGGTATTAAAGTTTATTAAAGTGACAAAAGCCCATTTTGACTTTAGTTATTTTATAATTTCAAATATTATTAGATTAGTATTAATTATTTAAGCTATATTATTTTTTGCGATGGAATACAACCAAGAAAAGCTGGTAGATATGATTTTCATATTAGGAGCATGCTAAAAGAATTTTTAATTGTCCTTTTAGTAAACTTAATATCAATTATTTGTTTTTCAAAGCCACCTTTGATATTTATTATATAATAATGACTGGGGGAATAGTTGATAAAATGAGTTTTCTGCAAAAAGTCTAAATGCATTAGAAATTGCGATGGGGTTGTAATTAGAATAAGAGTTTGAATTAATTATTATTATATATTAAATATTATTAATTTATTAATTCTGCATCGAATGACATAATAATATACAGAGGTTCAAATTTGAAATAAGAAAAATAAATTGTTTTAAAGTTTTCAAAGTTTGACACTAAACTTTGGACACCCTGTACAATTCGTAGTAATCAAACTTGGTTAACGAAACTGTGAGACCTTATTTATTAAGTACTTTTGTATAATTTTATTAACGAGACATTATTTTTAATTTTTATTAATTTTTAAAACCAGTGGTGCAAAACTGATTTTTTTTAGTTTTTATTTTTTTTCGCCTATAATATTGAACCGATTTAATTAAAATTTAAGGAGTATGTAGGCAACCATAAGATGAATTCAAATAAGTAAGAAAATATATGGCATGTAATCTAAAAAAACATATTATTATCCTTATGACGTCACACTTTTTTGGAACACCCTGTATAAACAAAAATATTTTCCTGAAATGCGCCCTAGGATACAGGTAAAGCCTGCAAAACGTCATAATCCTAACTTAATTAATAAGTGAGCTACAGAAGACGGGAGGTGAGGCGCACGACCCTGTATTCAAAGTTAATTAAATATAATGTCAAAAATAATGTATTTCATGACTAAAGAGTGATGTTTTCGGAACTATGTTATTTGGTTACAAATTGATCTATACGCTAACTTACCCATTGTGTTCTGGGCGTTAGAATATAGTTTTTAAAACTTTTTAATATCTGATCTCTAACGGATACCACCATTTGTTCCTCAACTTGTACCAACCATTTTTCCACGCTCCCTCCTGCGTCTTTGGTATTGACTTGGGATCTTAAATATACTTTTTCACCTTCTTGACTGTACATGGCAAGAATTTCTAGTTTCTCAGTAAAGTGAAGCTTTGAAATAGCTTCAAAACACTTTTTTAAATGCGGTTGTACCCTCAGAGGATCTTTGGTCTCAGATAAAATTTCCAACATTTCATCGTTAGATAAAAAGAAAAATCTATAAAATAAATAGGAAAATTCAACTATTAATATTATATTTAAGAAAGCATGGAAAATTTATTTTAAACCACCTGAAATTACCTTATATTATAAGATATATATGTCGTCTAACACTGCTAGATTATAAAATACAAATCAGATTGCATAGTTCTACCAAGAAGTGAAACTTTACTATTGGTAGGATGTCATGACCTGCAGTCTGGTTTTAAACTATTTTGTTCTCGTTAGTACAGGTTACGTATTCAAAAAAACGTTTTTATTTTTTAATAGAATTATGCAATCTGATTGTATTTTATTATCTAACAGTGTTAAACGAAAAACAACCTGACAGTGTAAGATACTTTCAGGTGGTTTCAAATTTTTATTTCATGCCTTCTTAAATGTTTGCTACCACCTGACTCGTAAGATATTCTATGTTTTTATAATTAATTATCAGGTTCTACTAACAAAACAATGTCAAACTGCGTGATAAATTAATTAGATAACTTATTTATCATAGTAGAGGGTAAATACTGAAACCTTGAACCGTTGGTGTTAACGAACGTTTAGAGGGTACGAAGAGAACTGAAAATTAAAACTTGACACATCTAGCGACCAGAAAATGCATACTTGGATACGAGGGAGTTCCACAAGAGTATTCGATATTCTATTTAATATTGAGAGATGTGTCCAAACTGTAATCAGGGGAAGGGGGGTAGTTATAATAGCAATAGGTCAAAGTTTCAGTATTTTTGCTGTCTATACAGGGTGTTCCAAGTTAAGTGCGCACTATTGCTAACTCTTTTATTATTATAGATACAAAGTCGGTTAAACTAGCAAAGTAGTAACATATTTTCTGCTGATTAAGATAGTAAAAACAAAAAAACAATTGAATACAGCATTTCCGATTAAACGAGAAAAATGCATTTTTTTTTAACGGAACACCCTGTATATTTTTGACACAAATGTTTGCAAATCGTCTACAGAATAAAAAAGTTCATATGCAATATTGGCCTAAAACTAAGAATAATTTAATTATTGCCATATTTACTTTTTAGACAAGGTGGCTGTGCATTTTTAAAACAAAAGCTTTATTCGGTGCGTCAGAAGATTATTCTGCTGTCAACAAAAGTAAGCATTTATATTATTGTCAGTGATTGAACTGGTCTGTGATTTTAGATTTTTTGGTAAAAATATTACAAAATGGTGTTCACACATTTAGAAAAATGCAATATGTTAGAAGCGTATTTTGTATGCAGAAAAAATAGTTTTCGGGCACAGGAAGAATATTCCCAAATGTATCCTGAACGTGATCAACCAAACAGAAGGTATTTTTTAAAGCTGTATAGAAAATTTAGAAGTAACGAAGGAGTCTTTGCAAAGGTTAAAACTAAACGCCAGTTTATAATAAGTGAACAAGTAGAAGTAAATGTGTTGGCATATTTTGAAGCATACAAAAATAATTCAACCAGAGATTTGGCAAGGGACAGTGGTTTAAGCTTAGTTACAATGTGGAGAGTTTTAAAAAAATATAAGGTTGTACCCTGATAAGTACCGACCAGTGCAAACATTATTACCTGGGGACACTGAAAGGAGACTACATTTCTGTCAATTGTTTGTTAATATGTGCAGGCAATTTCCTAACTTTTTAAGGCACATTTTTTTGAGCGATGAAGCAAATTTTTCAAACAGGGGTAGCTATGTTTAATCGTAAAAACATGCATTATTAGTCTAGAGAAAATTTGTTTCTTTCTCATCCCCGAAATCCACAAATAAGATTTAATATTAATGTTTGGTGTGGTATAATAGGCAGTCAAATAATTGGGCCAATTGTTTATGAAGGCAATTTAACAGGCAGGAGATATGTTAATATGTTGTCAGAATTACTGGAAGCATATTTAGATAATGTGAACTTAGAGGCACGTAACCAAATCTACTTTCAACAAGATGAAGCCCCCCCTCATCAGATTCACGAAGTAAGAATATTATTAGAAAGGCTTTTTCAAGATAGCTGTATAGCAACAAATGGTCCAATACGTTGGCCCCCAAGCTCTCCTGACATAACTCCACTAGACTTTTACTTTTGGGGTTATGTCAAAGAAAAAGTCTATAAAAGGAGATACGCGAACCTGTAGGAACTTCAAGAAATCATTCGATTCATCATATGATTATATTGATGGCCGAACAGTGTTAAAAGCCACAAGACGGGTTTTAAAGAATGTCGAAAAATGTATTACACAAAACGGCGATGTCTTTGCCCATCTAATGTAGTTTTTTTATAACGCTTAAAACAAACAGTTATGATAAAATTAGGTTTTATTTTAAAAATGCACAGCCACCTTGTCTAAAAAGTAAATATGGAAATAATTAGAGTATTCTTAGTTTTAGGCCAATTTTGCATATGAACTTTTTTATTCTGTAGACGATTTGCAAACATTGAAATATACAGGGTGTTCCGTTTAAAAAAAATGCATTTTTCTCGTTTAATCGGAAATGATGCATTCAATTGTTTTTTTGTTTTAACTATCTTAATCAACAAAAAAAATGTTACTACTTTGCTAATTTAACCGATTTTGTATCTATAATAATAAATGAGTTAGCAATAGTGCGCACTTAACTTGGAACACCCTGTATAGATAAATTCTGATGATCTCGATCCCTTTAACTTAAATAAAGATACATACCTTGGAAAGAATAGCCTCTTCTTTTCTAAATAGTTTGTGACACCTTCATTAATTTTTTCCAGTAACTCATTGCAATGTTCCATTATCTCCAGAACTCCTTCTGCTCCAGCTACTTGAAATACTCTGGGGTCCCTTACCACAACATCCATGTACCGTTTGTAAGTATCATTTACCTAGCAATGTTAAAAATATAAAAGAGTCAATTTTGTGGATCAATCTCAGACTAAATATTTTTTCTAATTTAGGTAACATTCATTGCATTATTAATTACCCAATTTTATTACTTTAATACGTATTCCCCTTATTGCAAACAGCGGCGGCGCCACGGGGGGCAGGGTGGGCAGCGGCCCACCCTAGAAACATGAGTGCTCACCCTGGTGCCCCCCCAAATTTGAGGGGTTCAGTTTTAGAACGAGGACCTTTTTTTTTAGACGTGGCTTTGGACAGAGGAAAGTCCCTGCCCCTGCTTATTGCTTTATAGAGCGTGGGGGAGGGAGGCGGCGACATTTTTTTTTAGAAGTCACTTGATTAGGATAGTGCCCACTCTAAAAACATTGGGCCCGCTTGTGCCCACCTATCCCAAAAATCCTGGCGCCGCCACTGATTGCAAATGACAAAATTGAATATAAATTACTCGTAAATTTGTTTATAAAACCTTACCTCCTTAAACAGTGTTCCTTCTTCAGGCATTTGAGCCACAATATCTTTTGAAGAGAATATTGGTAATAAGTACAGCCATTGAGATTGAACTTTACCCCATTCATCCAATGTGGCATTGATTCTGGTTAGTTTGTCATAAAAGGCCCTTACTTCTGTCTCATATGGTTTAACAAAAATTGAGCCTCTCATAGTAAGGGCTTTTAATATATGATCGTCCAAGACTACCTGAAAAATAGTTGTTGCTGTTAATGGGGTAAAGATATGACAACTAGAATTCACAAAGAAGTAATAGGAGTTTAATTTGTCAATAAGTTTAATATGAGAAATGCAGAAATAGGAGTAAGTTTGGAACTTAAATGAATTTAATACGTTATAACAAACTTTATGTAATATTAATTGTCCCTAATTATTAACGGCCGGTATATGGGGGTTCTAGAGTACGAACCTTTTTCTTAAAGGGGGTGTGCGCCAAAAATTAAAGTTTAAGTACACAAAAATCTAAGAATAACGGTTCAAACCTCGTCATTCTACGACTAACCATTGCTGAGAAATAGCGGGTTAAAGTTTTAGGCGTCGATTGCGCGACGTCACAAAAGCTTCGGCCACCGGCGCTGCGTACCGGCTAATTGTATGCCTTGAAGATAAAATTTGTTGACAATAAGCTTTTGTGTTAAGGAATGGTTGGATATCAGGCACATTTTAAAAATATTTTAAATTATACAGGGTGAGCTCAAAAAGTAGGGTGTCAAAAAGGTAAATTTTGTTTAAATGAGACACCCTATATATTGTATTATTTTCTGATTCCTCACAAAATTCTACGCTTATTTTGTAAATGTTATTTGTCTCAATTCAATAGTTTTTGAGATATTGACGTTTAAAATACGACATTTTCAGACTTTGACAGGCTGTAACATTGGAACGGTTCATCTTAGAGAAAAATGGTTTTCACCTCCTTATCTTAATTTTTTATTCTCTATCTAAAAGTTACAACTTTCAGTTCAGAGTTAAAACCGGTTTTTTGGTTTAACATGTTAAATACGGACCTGGAATTAAAAAAAAAAATTTACGAAATAATTAAACTCCAAAATTCGCAACTCTGCCTCAATTACCATCGTTGTATCTCTTACCGTAGGCAAAGTTGCATATTTTGGGGCTTAATAATTTGGTGAAAAAAATTGTAAATATTCCGAATACCTACTTTCGGAGATATCCAAAAAAAACCGAAATTTCCAATTTTGGTTTTTAATTTTTGGCGCTTTCCTTTTTGACTTGGGAACAAAATAAAAAAAAACTTTTTTATAGTTATTTTCTATGTTCTCCCAACCTAAAATTCCTTAATTTAAATGAGTTTTAGCTATTGCATAATAATATTTCCATATGTTTTAAGTTTAAAATTTTTTATCCTTATGCAACCCAATAATAGACTATCAAAAAACTTTGAGGTAATGAAATTTTGTGTTGGGCATATACAGTGTGTCTACTACTTAAGTTAGCACCATATGAGAAGCTTTTTATTATTAAGTTTACGAAAAAAAAGGTATTCTTCATAAAAAGTGTTGCATGGTCCAAGACCTAATATATCAGATGTCTGATATCAGATGTTAAATTTTTTTAGTCGTTTGTGGTTTGTCAAAAAATATGAATTTTTCAAAAGAGTAACCGACCTTTATTTTCGACAATATCGAAAACTGTAATTATGAAATGTTGTTCGGCATTAAAAACTATTATACAAGTATATATATATATATTAAGAACATTGAAAAATATTTTTTTAGTTTTCCAAATTTATCGGTAATTTGAGACAAAATTAGTAAAAATAAAAAAATATTTTTTTATTTACAGTTTTCGATATTGTCAAAAATAAAGGTACTTTACTACGACTGAAAAAATTTAACATCTGATGGTTGCTTTTAGGTTTTGGACCATGCAGAACTTTTTATGAAGAATAACTTTTTTTCGTAAAGTTAATAACACAGAAATTTCCCATATGGTGGGAATTTAAGTAGACACACTGTATATCAATTAATTAAGAAATAGGTTACCTGAATATCATCCAATGCGGTTAAAATTGTTACACCAGTATCTTTAAATTGGCCAGTTTTAAATAGGATATCATCCCATTCCTTTTGCATTTTTACTAAATTCCTGTAGAGTTCTCGCTCCTTCGTCGCCCCAGAACTATAAACAATTTATTTCAATTAATTTAATTTTTTCTTGTAAAGATAATTAAAAAAAAAATTATTTAAAAATATTTATTTAAAACTAACCATTATAGTTAATTACATAGAAAATATCAAGACTAGAATATAGAAAACAATAACAATAAAAGAGGGAGAAAAATTTTTAAAAGAAAGTTAATCCAATTTAAGTGATTAATGAATATTAATCAAAAAATTTTAAAAAATTATTATTCAGTACATAGATATTTAATCTTTTTACTGCTTTAACTGCTAGTTTTTTAAAATCTTTTGATATTATTTGGAAGGTTGTTATATTTTATTATTCCGTCATATAGAAACAATATTTTTCAAAAATTAATTTTTACTGGTATACTTTAACAATTTACACATTCTCTCGTGTTGTAATCAGTGATCATATAATGTCTATTCTCTTAAAGGGTTATATTTGATATTTTTCTTTTCAAAGTAGATAAATTTCGTAAACTAGCACATTCTTATGCAAAAGCTAAATATTTTTTTTTAAATCTATATTCCCAGCGAACTATATACTTCATTACAGGAAATGTTAAACTAACTTACGTATCAAGAATAAAATATGTTTAACGAATAATAAGTTTAAGAAAATTAGTAGAGTGTAGTGTCCGTGTAAGTAAAATAGAAAGAAAGGTTTAGCGACAGGTGGACAAAGTAGTGCATCTATCTTTTGCATTAAAGTAAACAGGGATGCCAAAGATAATAGGTTCCCTGTTCCCTGGGGCATAGGTAGACAATTACAGGCTGTTTCTTTGTTAGGACTCATCAGAAAGCCATAACCTGTAAGCAATTCCCAATACAGCGAAAATATGTTTTCAAGATATTTTTAAGAATAAATATTTAATGAAAATCTAGTATCGCCATCTGTAGGAATCAACTCATTGCAAAAGATAGCCAGCAGTATACTAAAGATTCACCCGGGGAATAATCTACGAGACCCGACTGATTACTCTGTCCCAATAGCATGCTTCGATAGAAGGTATTCTATACTCATTCCGAGTAGGGAAGAGTGGGAAGGCAATCAGAATATAACGAAAACAGACCACGCAATCTTCACAGACGGTTCAAAAATGGACGTTGGTGTGGGAGCCGGGGTCTTTTCCGAAAGTTTACAAATACAGAAATCGTATAGACTCCCCAACTATTGTAGTATTTTTCAAGCGGAAGTACTGGCAGTAGAGAAAGCGGTCAATATCCTGCAAGAACACCTTGGCTTGGGAGTAGCCTCGTCAATCACCATCTTCAGTGATAGTCAAGCGGCGATTAAGGCAATCTGTTCCAGCAGCGTTAAATCAAAGCTCGTAAAGCGATGCCGCAACAATCTATGCACACTTGGCAACCAACATCGGGTTATTCTGTGCTGGGTTCCTGGACACTCCAAAATAGATGGCAACGAGGCTGCCGATGCGCTCGCAAGAGAGGGCGCAGGCATGCCAGCTGATCTAGCAGACAATACAGTGAACAAACCACTGGGATTCGTCAAAGAGGAGATTGACTACACGGCCAAGCAGCTTGCACAGAACAGATGGACAGGGTTGACAACCTGTAGTACATCCAGGCAACTGTGGCCCACATTCGATAAAAAGAGAACCGCAGAGCTATTGAGACACAGTCGAAAAGACGTGAGAAATATTACTGCGGTTGTTACCGGACATTGCCTCTTCGGTAGACATGCCGAACGTATGCAAATACCCACTAACGACTTCTGCAGAAGTTGCAGAGATGAGGAAGAGGAAGAAAGTATTCAACATTTTCTGTGTGAATGCCCTGGCCTCGCAAGAAGGAGGTTCACTACTCTGGGTGAATCATCTTTCGATAGCCTGGAGGAACTAAACAACTTACAACTTGGACGGCTGAGCAGATTTCTGAACAGTAGTGGCTGGTTTGAATGAGTTGTTAAAATCCTTCCGCGGTTACGTCGCATAAACCATCAGTGATCTGGTGAAGGTGGGTTCTACGGAACACGTGTGGTATCACAACGGACCTAATCAGGACTAAGTGAGACTGTTTGGTCAGAACCAAGGGTCTGCCACTCTTACCTAACCTAACCTAACCTAGCCATCAGACGTAAAAACATAGAACTAACAATAAACCAAGTAGGGTTAGGCCAACACATCCAGTAAAGGAAACTCGCATAAACGTTTCCTATAATATAAAGAAGGTTTTGTAAAATTCATAACTTTTTGATTTTTCGTCCTTTTTCCATTCGACAAATCTATCCCAGACTTTAAACTTTTATAGGTTTCTCTTTACTAAATAGTTAACATTTATAATTGATTTATATCTAAAGGATTGTAATTACCTTATTACGTCATATTTATCCAAATCTGCATCCAACTCCATAAGGGTCAATTTCTTTAAAGAAGTTCCTGCGTTAGGGGTAAGATCAAAACCAGCAATAGCAGCCATATCTTTCCAATGCCTTTTTACCTTAAATAATAACTCCATTTTACAAATTTATTATACCACTACTAAATTATTTTATCTACTTTCATTTAGAAATATGAATTTTACAGTCCTGTAAATCGTTTTGTAAGGGCATCTTTTACAGCACTAGTGCCGTAATAAAAAAACGGTTTTATTAAAATTTTGCTGTTAAATAAAACCACACTTTTTAGGAGAATGATTTATTATTAACAATTATAAAATTAATTACCAATTATTAATTAAAATATAACACTTAAGGTTTATTATAAACATTTATAATACACTTTTTACAGTTAGAAATTTGTATACCAGAAGTGGATGTGATGGACCCCTTTACGTTCGAATTTCCAATCATTAAATCCGTGTCTGACCCCATGATCTTCTTTGCTATTTGTTTCTTATTTTCTAAAGAATTCTCAACGTAGCCTTCTGCCGTAGAAGAGGATTTTCAGCCCCCATGATGCTTTAACATCTGCATATCTGCACCACCATCAACTAGAATGGTGGCTGAGGACCTCCTAAAACAATGTCCACTGTATCCTTCGGGATTATTCAATCCAAGTTTTGTTGCAATCTTTTTTGGTACACTTCCAAAACTATTAATTCCGACAGGCTGGGAGGTGCATTTTTCTTTTCCATAGAATACAAAAAACCGCCAGTGAGTTGTATTAAGAGGACGAAGTTTAGCATACTTTCGAAAAAGACTTAAACAGTTGACACCTGTCACATTTCCTTCTGTTATAACAAATTCTGGCATAATTTTGGTTTTCGAGAATGGAATCACAATTTTTATATACAAATCATTGTGTTCAATATGATCCAACATTAACTTAGCTAGTTCTTCGCGCCGACAAGCCCCAAAAATGCCGATTATCATAACAACCTTCATAAGTAAATATGTTTTATCATCTGCAGTACTAAGAAACTTACATACGTCTTCCTTTGTAAAAACTTTGGACTTTTTGGCCTTGTAACTCTCTGAACTTCTTTTCAAAAATGCGATTAGTTGAGAAAATCTGCTTATATCTTGATTTTTCTTGACTGAAATCATAGTTCTTAACATTGAGTAGTGAGTCCATAGTGTAGATGGTTTCTGGGAGCGTTGCTTTACGGAAAAATAACCCAAAAGGATTTTCTCAAACACCTTCTTTATTTTGTTAGCTTTGCACTAATCTTTAAACTTCTGATACTCCAACTCATACCGCGCCTTGGAATTTGTTTGACAAAGTTTTGACAGTAACCATGCGAAACAGTAACTATGCGAAAGGTAACATAAAAAACTTGATTAGTAAATGTCTTTTGCCAAATATTTTCATTCATAGATGAAAGTAGATAAAATTTTTCTACAATATTCTTGTTGTAAATTCATATTACTACACTCGATGTTTTATTAAACTCGGTTGACGCCTCGTTTGACAACTTTAACATCTCGTGTTGTAATATGAATTTTCGCAATAAACTAACTATAAAATAACTATTAAAATGGGATTTTAGAAAATAACATTGAGCATACTGTACCAGAGCATCATTACACATGATTCTCATAAGTGTCATCGCTGGTCTAAAATCTTTTAGCTTTTGAATTGCCAGGGCTGTGAGTTTAAGAGGCGAAGGCCAAGCATATATGTCAGGGTCATCAACCACACCAAAAAATCTAAGTCGTGTATTATCTGATGATTGCCTAAAATGGTATATCTAGTCTTCATACAGGGTATTATGGAATTGCCTTAGTATATTTAAACCTGGAAATCCTGATATGATAACCTTCGAAGAAAAAATATTTTTTCCGTCGACCGTGTATTTACATCCGATATTAACGTTCCCAAAATCATTCATTAATGACCCCTATTAATGCATGATTTTTTGTAAATGCACGATTTCCCAAAATCATTCATTAATGACCCCTATTAATGCATGATTTTCTGTAAATGCACGATTTCCCAAAATCATTCATTAATGACCCCTATTAATGCATGATTTTTTGTAAATGCACGATTTCCCAAAATCATTCATTAATGACCCCTATTAATGCATGATTTTCTGTAAATGCACGATTTCCCAAAATCATTCATTAATGACCCCTATTAATGCATGATTTTTTGTAAATACACGATTTCCCAAAATCATTCATTAATGACCCCTATTAATGCATGATTTTTTGTAAATGCACGATTTCCCAAAATCATTCATTAATGACCCCTATTAATGCATGATTTTCTGTAAATGCACGATTTCCCAAAATCATTCATTAATGACCCCTATTAATGCATGATTTTTTGTAAATGCACGATTTCCCAAAATCATTCATTAATGACCCCTATTAATGCATGATTTTTTGTAAATGCACGATTTCCCAAAATCATTCATTAATGACCCCTATTAATGCATGATTTTTTGTAAATGCACGATTTCCCAAAATCATTCATTAATGACCCCTATTAATGCATGATTTTCTGTAAATGCACGATTTTGGTAATTAAAATTAAAGGCAGCCATGCAAACAAATCAACAAAATAATAAAACGTCAATCCAAAACGTCGTCCGCTGTCATTAGTATTTGTAGAATTGTGAAATCTGGATTGTAAAATAAAAGTTGTTAACTGTTTTTCTTCACTTTAGTAAAAAATACGGTCGACGAAAAAACATTGTAACCAACTCTTACATTAAAATGCGATTAATGATCTCGAACATTAACGCGTTCGCTACGCTCACGCGTTAAAATATTTCGATCATTAATCGCCATTATTAATGTACCTACTTGTTGGTTAAATTACTATTAAATGTCGCTTTACTTTAATAAGTGAGAAAATTCACCTTTCGTATTTTTTATCCCGACGCCTTTACTGCCTTACCCATATGCGTTTGTTTTGATTTTGAACTGTGAAACTAAAGAACAAGATCAGTGACTTTATAATGTTGCATGGCAATGACCTGCTAAAGAAGAGTTCACTGACCTTATGTCATTAGGTATATTCAAACTTTTTAGAAATTAAAATAAACATACCTCAACAAGAATCCTTTAAAACTGGCATAAAAACCATAATAAAATAACCAAATTATTTTAAATTATTTCACATTTTGAAAATTAACCCGCATTTCACAACGAAAATAACACGTTATTTAAGCGATTAAGAAATGGTAGAACCTTAATGATATAAATCTAAGAAATAGTATCTACGTACCTTAATCTTATACGATAAGTTTTTTGTATCTTTAGCAGTTCTTTCATGTAATCATCTACTTTTTGTTCTGTATCTTCATAATCCAAAAATTCAAATGGCCCGTCAAGCCACACATTCACGTGTCTACAATAAAAAAATATTAGTGTAAATACTTTTTTCTGTCTGATTCATGTTTATCAAGAAGTAGGTATACTATAAACTCTCAGAAGAAGTGAAAATACAACGTGGTGTAAGGCAAGGATGTGTACTATCGCCACTACTATTTAATCTTTATTCGAAAGAAATCATTCAGAGAGCACTGGAAGAAATAACAACGGGAGTAAAGGTTAATGGAATACCCATTAACAATATCCGGTATGCAGACGACACCATACTTATTGCCGAAACAATAGAAGATTTACAGGGCTTGGTTGATCGAGTAGTGACAAGCAGCGAGGAGAGCGGACTTACCCTAAATATTAAAAAGACAAAATTTATGACCATTACAAAATCAGTTCAATAGCAGGAAAGCCTATGGATCAACGGAGAGCTGGTGGAGAAAGTCAGTAAGTACAAATACCTAGGAACAACTGTCAATGAGGGTAATGAGTACACCGAAGAAATTAAATCAAGAATTGGACAAGCCAGAACCATATTTAACAAAATGAGAAATGTGTTATGCAGTAGAGATCTTAACTTACACCTCAGAGTCAGAATATTGAGATGCTATGTTTTTTCGGTGTTGCTGTATGGGATGGAGTCCTGGACATTAAAGAAAGATATAAGTGATCGACTGGAAGCATTTGAGATGTGGTCATATAGAAGGATATTGAGAATAAGTTGGGTAGACCTGGTGACAAATGAAGAGGTACTGAGAAGAATGAAAAAGGAAAAATTGAACACAAATTAAAATAAGGAAGCTGCAATACCTAGGTCACGTGATGAGGGAAGAGAAATACGTATTATTACAGAATATTCTGTAGGGAAAGATCCAGGGAAAAAGAAGTAGAGGAAGAAGACTTTTCTCCTGGTTAAATAACTTGAGAAAATGGTACAATTGTAGTTCCATTGAGTTGTTTAGAGCTGCAGCATCGAAAGTGAGAATAGCTATGATGATAGCCAACCTTCTAGGAGGAGATAGCACCTGAAGAAGAAGAAGGTATACTATACTGGCACATGAAATAGTTCCGCATTTTAAATTTTCTTAAACAAATTTTTCTTTTCAAGAAAATTTTCTTTCAATATTTCATTTTTCTAAATATACGTACATGGTGGGAAATTTATAATACAAGGTATAATAATATTTATTACAATTTCTAGTAGTATAATATAAGATTATAATCCACGATAATACCATTTACAATATTATTTTTATAATTCATATAGTTACGGGTATTATTTTTGGTAAAATAAACTAATATATTATTTTGTAATCTTCATAATAGTTTCTGTTAAAATTTATGAAAATTTTTATTAAATAATATTATATTTTCTAATAAGAAATACAATTTTTTTATTTGCCTTTACTAGATTTTATTATAAAATGTATAAACTATACTTAAACGTATTCTATTTACCACTTGACTTTTATATAATGTTAACAAATATTTAAAAAAATATATTCTAATATTTTTATACACAATTTTATATAAATCGTAAAGATGTATATTTTAAAATTATATTGCATACAAGGTTGCCTACAAAAACGTGACGAATATAACTTTCTTGTAAATATATTACTGAATTTTTAAATTGTACTAAGAATTCAACACTTATCTTTTATGGCACACACCATATCTAAGTTCAATTGTTTTTGAGATATGGACATTTAAAAAATTACATTAATCCCTCTTTGACAGGCTGCAGTGCCCAACTGGTGTATCTTAGGAAGAAAAATGGGTTATACATTAATTATACCTTCGTGTTTTATTTTCTACCCAATCACACTTTTAACTGAAAGTTGATATTTTAAGGTAGACAATAAAAATTATGACAGTGATGGGCACGTTTTTTTGGGAAATTTTGTATGCTCGAATATAATTTTAAATTATTCATCTTAACGATCTTTATGGCTTTGGTATTTAATCTTTTAATCTAGTTTTTAAAATAAAGAGAGAGTCGCACGAGGACCAAAACTTTCAGTAGTCACATTAGCCATTGTTATTGACAAAATCCAATCCAATGGAGATTTCCTTTTTAAAGACCGACGTAGCATCGATCCTCATCCAAGTCTGTGTGTAGACTGAACACGGTTCCCGTTAATGCTTACCTTTAAACGTAAGCGAGACATAGTTATACATAGTACTACATATAATTTTATATCGTAATACATGGTTTTGTAAAATGTCTTGTTCTATTTTAAATAGATCTTAATTTTTACAATAAAATATATTAATTTTCTATTATCTATATCTATTATTATATCTATAACTGCAAAAATTACTAATACAAAATTATTTTCTTACCTCTTTATGTTCATACAAACTTTGATTAGGTGAAAAAATGGGTACAGCCAATTCTCAACCGCTTCAAGGTCTTGAAATGTCGACACAGTGAAGCCGAGACATTTTTGTTCTTTAATTATCCAAATAATTTTTTCTCTCATGTCTCTTAGAATAACTAAATGAACTTTGATCTTGTTAACGTAATCTCTGCATCTTTCAAAATCATCCATTTCGTCAAGACTACCTTTAAAGATAAAAATAAAAAGTATTTGAAACTTTAAATATCAAAATGGACTAATCAACGCGGCAGTGGCTTAGCCAGAAAATATGCTCGGGGGGGGGGGGGGGGGGGGGGGGGGGCTGAGTGGGCGTAAGTAGGACATTTTTTTTTCTGGAGAGAGGGACAGTCGGGACTACATTTATTTTATGACATTTTACCTAGTGAAGAGGACGGAAAAGCGCCGCAGCCGAAAAATTTTTGGGGCCACGCCCAAGGTTCGATTAAAATTCATCCAACTACTATTAAGTTTCGAAAATTAAAATATTAAAATTTGTTTTTGTAAATGTTTTTTTTTTTGTGAATTATATGAATATTGATGTCAATCCAAAATTTTAACATAAGACGTACGTATGACTCTAACCCACGTTTTTCGGGCTCGGTTTTTCATGATTAAAAATAAAGTAAATATCGCTCACCACGCCAAAATTGATGATTTTTTCAGAAATCATATTTTAGGAGCGTAGATCTAAGAGCAGTTTTTGGTGCAAATGCTTAGGTTTTGAAATACTCATTCTTAAATGCCGTTTTGTATAGTCATAATAAAGCATTCTCGTTGCTTCCCGCACAATTTTTTTTATTATAAATTATCACACTTTTTCAATAAAAAATGTTTCAATTAAAATGTTTACTTTAATTTTTCTTTTTAAAAATAAATATCTAATTGTTTTTTGTTTTTGTTGTAAAAATATTTTATTGTATTGGGTTATATTTTTGTTGAATTAAAATAGCTCTAAAAAAGGGAAAACGGAACAGACTAGTATATAATAGGAAAATAATATAAAATATTATTGACGGTGCATAATTTGATGGATATTTTGTTATTGTCACACTTGTGCATATTTTAATTTCAAATTATATAGAAAATCAATCCTACCAGTGACACAAAAATTTATTTTATAAATATCCTTACAGAATAAAAGCATTACCCCGAATTGTTGGAGAATTCTGTGTTAATTCTTATACAATTTTATTCGGTATAATCCTGATTTGTACTTTCATTAAATTAAGTTTCTCACCTAACATAGGAATTAGTTTATTTGTAGTCTCGTTCACATATTTAATTGTTGCTTGTAGTCTTTCTTCGTATTCAAATTTAATTTGCTCATACATGCTTGAATTTATGTCTAAGACTGGTTCTATGTCTTTAATCCACTGGACAGTGAATGCATTCAGCTCCATGTGTTCCTTAGTTAAGGTTCCAAATTCAACTAGTTTAGTTAAATGAGTAAGCATGTACTTAATTCTTTCAACCAGTTCGGGAATAATTATTGTTTTTACTTCTATCATATGTTTTCCTGAAAAATATTACAAAATCTTATAGAAGACGATAATTTTATAAACAGTTCTTCTATTTATTTTTTTATTTTGTAAAGATGTCTTTATTCGTTTTCTGATAAATGACCCGGGTTTATTGTTGTTGGATATTTTAGGTGCGCTTATTATCCTAATCTAAGAATAGGTATATTTTTCTACTTTCTACTCTATTCTTGGTGTATGTCATGATACAACTACAAGAGATAATATGATACCGCACAGCAGTGGCGGCGCCAGGATTTTTGGGATGGGAGGGCACAAATGGGCTCGGTGATTTTTGAGTGGGCACTACCCAAAACAAAAAAAAAAGGTCGCGCCTCTCCCGACGCTCTAGAACGCTATAGGCAGCGACAAACAAATCCTCCCATGGTTCTAAGTGATGTCAAAAAAAAAAAGTTCGTTCTCTTCAAAATACTATACAACCACTCATCAAAACTTTTATAGCCAAGTCCCTTACAAAACCATCCATTAATTTTGGGGGGGGGGCACCAGGGTGGGCACTCATGTTTCTAGGGTGGGCCGGTGCCCATAAAATTGCCTTTTAATAACGTAAACCACGCTTTGCCGTATAATTAGGCGCGTTCAATTACAAAATTCACCTCTGTGTGACGTCACGATCCACTGCACATCTTGTTGATATCATACCTTGTATAGTTGTATCATGGGTGTATGTCAGGTATTATTATAATTAGGTACTTTGCACCTGATTTGCTACTGGGCCAATTTAAGAGCCGGCCCTAAATTCGTCCCCGAGCAGGTAGCAACCGATAATCCTACCCTTAAATTGGTACCCATGCTAAATACCCTACACTAATTGCATCACTAAATTCTTCCCGGGCAAGGGATTATAATAAATAAGCAAGAGTGTTCATAGGAATATCTTTTTGACATTTTACGAAAAATTTTTTTACAGTTTTGGCTTAAATATGAATCCAAAAGTAATTGTAGCAGATTTTGATATAGCAATTCACAATGCAGTAAGAACGGTATTTCCAAATTCCCGACTGATAGGCTGCAGGTTTCATTTGGCCCAGGCCTGGTTTCGTAAAATTTAAAATCTTGGACTTGTTTCTGATTATAAAGACGAAAATAGTACAATTGGAACATATTTGCGTTATCTACTTGGTTTATAATTTTTGGATCCATTCGAAGTAGGCAATTCTTTTGATTTTGCAAAAATACAACCTGAAGACGAACGCATATCACGATTTGCAGACTATTTAGTTGACAATTATATTAACGAAGAAGCCGTATTTCCTCCAAGATTGTGGGCCGAACTTAGCGATAACTTAGAAAGAAGTACAAATGCATGTGAATCTTTCCACGCTAAATTCACCGCTAGCTTTTATCGACACACCCAACGATTTTTGCGTTCATTGAGGCTTTAAAGCAGTTTCAAATAGATGCGTACATAAAGATGCATAGCTTACATGAAACTTCAAGGATAAGTGATGCAGCAGTACGGCGACGTAAGCTGTGCATCGGAAGCAAAATAGAAAAGTATAAAAATGGACTTACGAGATTTGACTTTGTTAAAGGTATTTCTTTCTTTTACAAGCGTTAAAATAACTTCTATTTTGTTTGTGATTATTGTTAATAAATTAACTTTGTATTTTGTGCGTCTAGTTAAATCCTAATAAATTACTTTTTTAAGTCATTGTCGATTTGTTTTTATTTATAATGACTTCCAATGAAAAAAATCCAAAAGAAAAGTTTATGGGTCTCGCGTACTTGCTTCTTCTCCATGGCTCTATAACCCGGGGTGGGTCTTGGCCGACTGTACTATTCGACTCCACTGTTACCGATCCAACATCAATGTTGAGTCGTAATATATTCCAGTGGTCCGCTTTTGATGTTATCGCGCCACCTCATTCTTCGGCGCCCCAAGGGTCTTCGACCTATTGGTGCTCCTTCCCAGGCCAATTTTACCATCCTTGTGTCAGATTGTCTTTGCACATGACCCGCTCGAGTACTGACAGATTTAATTTAAATATGGGGACGAATTTAGTTCCTTATTTTTGTCGGCCTGCACTGCTCGGGGACGAATTTAGTTATACTTTTCTAGGTAGAAAATTAATCAAAAAATTAGATCTCAATTTGGGGACGAGTTTAGGTACATACGTCCCAATTTAACAGGTATATTTAAATTACCTGGCCAGACCACTATCATAGCCATATGCGCTGGCAAGCTATATGCGGTTGGAAGGCGACTCTGGTACCCTACGGTTGCGGAGCCCATGAGCTCTACCTAACCCATTAGTCCCCAACGTTGCGTAAACGAAACATTTTGGAAATTATTTTTTTTTAAATATATCATTGAATGACATTGACTATTTTGTTGCTACAATTTATTCCAAATATAATAACAATTATATTTTTATGAAATACTAGGATATAATTAAAAAGTTCAGTTTTTTGCAAACTTATGAAATATGCGGAAATTGGGGATTTTATTTACCATATTTTCGTCGATCTAATTGTCCTACGCAGAATACAATTGGATTTTCCAAATTACCAATTCATCTTGACCCAACCTTTAGTCAAAGGGACAGAACATCATATTTGATAAAGCTATTATATTTCTGCATACCTGACCTTTATTATTATTGTTGTGTTTACGCAGCGTTGGGATTTTCAGTAATTTGATGCGGCGCGGCGCCAATGTGTCTATCGATGAGGAAATGGTTCCATATTTTGGACGACATACTCGTAGTTGCAATATGTACATCAAGGGTACAGATTTAAGAAAGGCGATCGCGGTACTTATGATTTTTCCCTTGACAATGAACAAAAAATTTTGTAAGTTAGATGGAACGACAATTTTGTGGTGACAGTTGCAACCAACAACTGCACCATTGAACCAATAATGGGCGCCAAAAGGTAGAACAGGAAAGAAAAAAAGATGGATTCAATTCCTCAACCAAAGGTTATAGCCGAGTATAATCAGCATATGGGAGGTGTTAACTTACATGATAGCAGAATATCCAAATACAGAATCAAGGTAAGATGGGAAAAGTGGTGGTAGCCCCCTTTTTGTAAATTTGATTGACAACAATTGTAAATTCATGGAGAATATACAATTTGACAAACCAATCAAAAATGTCAGTTAGAATTTAAGTCTTACATAGCAGTCACTCTAATGAAAATGGATGAACCAGTTATCGAAGATGATATTCAAGGAGCAGATAGGGCGGGACAAAGTAACCAAGAAGCCTTTCCTGTAAGACCAAATTATGGACGACCATAATGTCGGGATGTGATAGTAGAGGAGGAAAATAAAGCAAGAAGGAGATGGAGGCAATGCAAAAACACCACTATATACATGTGTACTAAATGTCGGGTACATCTTCACGCAAACTGATTTGAATTATTCCACACTCAATAATTATTTTTGTTGTGCGATAATCCCAAACATCAAAACGTCAAAATAGTTTTTTCTTCTGACCTTGGGAACTAATTGGCTAATAGTGACTTTTATACATGCTGATTTAGTTGGACTGAAAGTCGATTCAAATTAAATTATTATGCCGGGAGGATTATAGGGCACGAATTAAACGCATGACTACACCTATACTATGTAAAGCTTCAGTACATCTAGCTAGTATAAATAGAGCTGTAGTTACGTATTAAGCCACTACGTATTAAGTATTCACTGAAAGACGATTGGAGATAGTTGCTAGTTGAAACGTTGTGATTTAAAAACAAATAAAGACAATGCAAACTCTTCTATCATTCAAATTGAGGTTTGGAAGCCATACAAAACCGTCTAGTCTCATTGACGTTACTCAGTCGTAAAATAAGTTAATCAATAAAGTCATAGATGGCTTATATTTCCGACTGAGTTGACATATTTTCAGCATAATATTACTTACCTTGTTCAATAAGATCTTCGGTAGTGGATGGTTTTGTTAATGCATAAATTCTCAGCTCTTCAAATGACTCACAAATTGCTTCATTTTCAGTAATATGAATCCCACATAATTCATTGAAAATACTTTCAATTATTAAGGATAAGGACTCCTTCATAGTGATTACATATTCGGACAGAATCAGTTGACCAATCGCAAAATACTCGCTGCTGAGCATACTACTAGCCTTTTTAATGTATTCCTGATAGTGATTAATTTGTTCACAATTGTATTTAAATTTTCCTTGGACGTCAATTTTCTCTTGAGAATCATTAAGACTTCCTATAAATTAATTCAAGATAAATTATGTCTTCCACAGTATGTTTACAAAAAATAATAATAAGTGGCCATACATATCACTTTTCTGTTTCAGCATGTACAAACATTTTTTTTCTAAAAAAAATGCATTACAAAAAATGTATAAAATTACAACGCCTAAAAGATTTGGTCCATAACTTTCCCATTTCTTTATTAATCCGATTTCTACTATGATTTAATTAATATTTTAAGATTCTTTTTAATTATTTTAATAATTATCATTTGTCGCTTAACATAAATTATGCAGGAATAAATCAAAATTATGTCTTTTGTGGAAAAATTAAGGCAGAACATCATAGATGTATTCTTTTTAACATTTCATTTTTTAAATCACCCCATCGACTTTTTCGTAAGAAAAGCACAATTTTAAATATAAAATAATTAAAAAATATTGACAAAAGCAGAAACCAATATAATTAACAACAATAAAAACAAAATTTTTATTAACGTGTACGTTAAAAATTGTCGCTCCATTTGCTCCTTTAATTGAGCACCAACTTATATTGAGGCATGTTAATACTAGACCCCACATTGCACAATTGCACATATAGTTAGCGGATATTCGGGTAAGGCTAGATTGTGAGATTGGAATGGCTCATACGTAGCCTGGATTTCATCCTCATGAAATATTTCTGATATAAACTGATAAAAGAAGCTAATAATATCCGTCGTCCTGTACCGCAGTAAACTCTGCAAGGTCTAAAATTGACGCTAGCGGAGAAATATCACACAAGAAAGAATAATAATTGACCCTATTTATTAGATGTGCTGAAGACTATGAGCTGTTATTGGTGCTACGCTATACTTTTAATTCATATTGTAGCCTAGAAGTATGCACAATATATTGTAGTATATCTCACTTTGACTTAATTCATTACTCACCCAGTTCTTCGCATGGAAACTCCAACCTAAAGAAGCGCTTGTCTAACCTGTATTTATATACTATTGTCCGAAAAATGTGTCCACAATTTAGATCAAGAGGCGACAACAACCGATTTTCGATTTCGACACTTGTCATTTTAAACCCAGGAGAGTCAATTTAGGACAGTTTTAAATTTATACACTTTACTGAATACGGCTTTAAATATCTTGCACACGAACATCTAGGTCAGCTTTCCTTACCTAATGACTAAGTAAGAGGCATATTTTTAGAGTGGTCTATCAAGCAGTTCTGACCAATATATTTTTTGCAACATAATTTTTACTTCAAAATAAGATGGAAAACGAACAAATGTTGGACGATGTATAGTTTTACGCGTTCTTTATCTAAACTAGTAAATAGTAAACAACGGAAAAAGTCTGATTAAAACCGGAATAATAAGAAAAACCCAATTTTATTTACTACGTACCTGATACACTAAGGTCCCTGTAAATTTCACTAAAATCAGTATCAAGCGTCTGTACATATGCGCAAATAGGAACGTATAATCCTGTAATATTTACACTTATGGCTTCTATCGATTGGCTTATAAAATCTTCAGTTACATACACATTCAAATACTTTGTGGGGTAGTTGCTTCTTCTGTAATACTCCAAAACCAAAAACTTATTTGAAGATTCAACGAGATTCGTAATAAATATGGTGTAAATAATTATCAAATCAGCGTCTGTAGGTTGTAATACCAGAGTATCCTTATAATTTATAGATAGCTTAAGGTACGGAACATAATCCTCATGTCCTGTAACGTCAACAACATGCTTTATTGTTCGATACAGGGCTTGACCAAAATACACTGATAACAGGCTATTACAAGTTTTTAACATAGCATTGTAAACTGCTGTTCCTAGTTTAGGACTATCTTGATCTTCTTCGGTTATTTCTACCACTTTATTGTGTAGTTTTTTCATGTAATTTTCAGCATCTTCAACATATTTTTTGAAAATTGTATCAATTTCTTTAATATCATATGGTTTACCTCTCAAGTTGCTGAAATAGAAATATAAACCCTGTAAATTATACAAACACACATAATCTTGTAAATATTAAGAGTTGACTTCGAACTCCAACATATTATAACATCGATTAAGTAAAATAATAGAGGTACTTTAAGTTTCCTGATGTTTTTTTCTGATGTATTGTTTATATCACTACATCCACCTTTAGTTCAACCTAGACTGTCCAGCACATATTTAGTTGGTACTTACCTTATATTGCACAACGTTTCAGGAAGTCCTACCACGCATTCGTGCAATATTCGTCTCACAAGAGTGTGATGTAATATAAACTTAGAAGTGAGATCATTTCTGGCTGCAAGGTAGTTTGGATAATTTTCAGTTTTTCCGAAAAACTTGTAGGGCGTCACTATTAACCTTCCATTATCCTCTTGCTGGGCACGCACTTTCAAATTTACTCCCGCGACATGAGTTACTGATTTAAAATGTTGTTTAGCTTCTTCCATAATATTTTCAATTATATGTGGATATTTGTTCTCTAACCTTTTGACTTGAATCTAAAAAATTCAAAGTATACGTTTTTTAAATTTTTTTTTTTCGAAATTAATTTCGAGGGTGCCAAAAAAGTCTAATAAATATTTTTATAAAAATATTGAATACAATTTTTTTTTAATTGGCACATTAATATAGTTAAAAACGACACACCCCATCCATTTGTGTCATTGTACAGGCTTCAATCAAATCAAAACCTCCTATTAACACCACTTTAATAAGAGCAAACAGTAGTCGAAGAGTCATCATGAAGAAATAGTGCATTTCCACCAAATATTTGTATAAAATTTTTAATTAGATAAGCCAGGCAACGATGCCGCCTTTTACGCTGGTATGGAAGGCTTTTAAGAAGAAATTGCTTAAAAATAACGCTTTGTTGCCAAAAACGACTTTTTGATTCGTAATATACGTTTAAAAGTACATTATTCCTAAAAATATAATCAGTGTTAGCGTGGTGTAGCTATAACAAAAAATTACCGTGATTTTAAAACCATTCCGGTTTCTATAATGAGATCAAAAATAAAGCTTTATTTTTGTTGTTATCTTACCTTTCTTTTAATTCGCAGCTCTTGAAAGTGTGACATTTTTGTAGAAGGACATTCTTCTGTAAAATCTCTTAACATTTTTCTTGCATTATTAAATTTAGGAACTTCGGCATATAACGGTACAAGTCTCTTTTTATATTCTTTGAGCTTAGTCTTTTTACAGTATTCCGATTGAAACATTCTTAGATTTTCTCGCATTTTGTGTCCAATTTGGAATTTTTGCATCATATCCTCAGTAAGTTGGGTTGCAACAAGATCTTCCAAAGTAAATTTTTTAATATCTTTTTTACTTTCCAACCTGCAATGTTTTATGAGCCTGCTGGCTTCTTTAGCGTTCTTTTTCTTATCCATGATTGAACTTTTATTTTTATTTTCTTGATAATTTGAAGTGGCAGTATTTAATACTGTCAAAAAATGACAGACTATTTTTGTCCAACAAGTGTTTAAGTTATGTCAATTTGCGGGTACCCTCGTTATAGGAATTAACCTTTGAATAAAAAGATTGTAAGAAAGGAGTTTTTCTAGAACTCTCGAGAGACCGAGATGGTATATAGGGGTGGCGAGGCCGGAAACATGTGATTTTCCATGTAAATTTTTTAGTAGTCAAATATTCGCTCCCGTATTGATTTAAAAGAAAACTTTAAAAAATAATTTTTAAAGAGCTTAGTAAGAGTTAAATGTCTGCAAGTTTTGAACTTTTTTAGGCACACCGTTTTTAAGATATTAAGAAAATTCTGTCTTCAAATTAGTAGAAATCTGGAGTATGATTCTGTTTAATTTTAATTCAGGTTAAAATAAAAAAAAAACAGTTCCCCTTTATTATTAGGTTTACACTTGCCAATATTTGACAGCGTTATTAATTTTTTTCAAATAATTGTGTGTGTTAAGTTGTCAAACATGGCCAATTTGTCTGACAAAGTAATACCTATACCGTCTCAACTATTAAAGATATCAAAAAAAAGTTTCTATAAAAGTTGTGAGGTATAAAAAACTATACGTTCTAAAATAATTTTTAAACATACAGGATGGTCCAAAAAAGTAGGACAATAAAAAGATACATTTTTTTAAATGGAACACCCTATATATTTTGCCATTTTTTGTTTCCTTACGAAATTATCCATATGACGTTATATTTAGTTTTTTAATTTTTTGCAACAAAATGCAAAATTCTTAAAATTTTGGAAAAAACATGATAGTAAATAATAACCTGTATTTCTCAATAAGAGTATCGAAAATTTCTTGTAAACTCTTAAGTTTAGGGATAGAAAAACTGTCTTAAATCATTAAGTACCGAACATTTTTTACAGGGTGTTTTCTGTTAACATCCAAATATACAAAATTTTAAAATACAATAACTCTGTTATTTCAAATAAAACACCCTATATTTATTAGGCTCGTCTGATAGATATTGTAAGTATCTTTTATTATTGTTAAGTCATATCTATACCTTAATTTACTAGTTTTGCCGATATTTTGATTTTTATTTAAATATTCGTAAAAAAACTATAGTTTTTATTTTTCTAGTTAGCCATGACCAGCAAAGTAAAAACAAAGGTAATTAAATATAATATCATATTAAAATAAACTGATATTCATACTTAGTTACGTATTTATTTAATTAAATAAAATTTCTTTTTTATTACGCAACTTGATATTGAAAATAAGTTCACAAACATTATAAATATTAATATAATAATTATAAATGTGACATTATATTTAATTACATTTGTTTTTTTTTGCTGGTCATGGCTTACTAGAAAAATAAAAACTATAGTTTTTTTTTCACCAAAATTTAAATAAAAATCGAAATATTGCCAAAACTAGTAAATTTAGGTATAGGTGTATGACTTAACAATAATAAAAGATACTTTATATACAATATCTATCAGACGAGCCTAATAAATATGTTTCATTTGAAAAAACAGAGTTATTGTATTTTAAAATTTTGTATATTTGGATGTTAACAGAAAACACCCTGTAAAAAATGTTCGGTACTTAATGATTTAAGACAGTTTTTCTATCCCTAAACTTAAGAGTTTACAAGAAATTTTCGATACTCTTATTGAGAAATACAGGTAATTATTTACTATCATGTTTTTTCCAAAATTTTAAGAATTTTGCATTTTGTTTGGCAACGTTGCAAAAAATTAAAAAACTAAATATAACGTCATATGGATAATTTCGTAAGTAAACAAAAAATGTCAAAATATATAGGGTGTTCCATTTAAAAAAATGTATCTTTTTATTGTCCTACTTTTCTGGACCATCCTGTATGTTTAAAAATTATTTTAGAACGTATAGTTTTTTATACCTCACAACTTTTATAGAAACTTGTTTTTGATATCTTTAATAGTTGAGACGGTATATTACTTTGTCAGACAAATGGGCCACCCTGTAGGTAAAAAATGCATAGAAAAGAAAAGAATTGCATTTTAATGCTCTACATTAGTAGATAACAACTTCTCCCCCAAGAAGGCGCAATATTTGAATAACTGCGGTGGTGCATAGTTACCAGCTACCCCTCGAGTTGTACCCTCCAAGGTCGCAAACTTAGATGTAGTAGTTGAGGACAGAGGTCTACCACCTTGCCAAATGTCATCACTCTTTGACCATTTAAAAGACAACCCCCTTGATTTGTACCCAGTGCGTTGAGAAAAAAATCGTTATTAATGTGGCTAAGAGAAAATCCTGGAAATAATTTTTAAGTTCCGCATTTGGCCGCAAGAGGGCACAAATTAAAAATTAAATATTGAAATTCTAAATTTCTCTCTAAATGATTTTGGTTCAAGCCTCATTGGCATACCGACCTTCATAAGAGTGGAGAAAGCTATTGAAAGTGTATTCATTTAAATTGCTGTATCTTCTAAACGATTTATCCGATTTTAGTACACTATAAGATTGTTTGAAAGAGAAAGGTAAGTACTTTTAATTGTCGTTAACAAAACAAGCTTTAAGTTGTTTTTTAATTTTTGTTAGCGTTTTCAAAAGTTGAATAACAGCAAATAACAGTTTTAGTTTTTATTATTACATAAACAGTTCATCTCACAGCTGACTATTTTTATTTAGTTGCTGGCTATAATATAACAACTTGTCATGTTCAATTTCTACATATTCACCGTCTAATTACCTTTAAAGTAATGTCCCACATAATTTTATTTAAGTAAATCAATTTGGCTTTGGGAAATCGTTTATATTTAAATTTAATAGTTATAAAGCAAGTAAATTGGATCTTCACATAAATTAAAATTAAGGTTTATTAATCTATTTTTAATACCAACTTATAAAAACACTTCCAGCTTAATTTTACAATGCTTGGTTTATTATCACTACATATTATAAATAATAGTTTTAAAAGCTTATTATATTCTAAAATGTAATATATTTTTAGCTAGAATAATTAATAGCGTACCGTAAGCATTATCCTGGGGGAAGCTATTGTGAGTATACAATAATCAATTTACAGTAATAATTTATTATATATAATTATTCCCGACGCAGATGGTACCCCTGTGAATAATAGAAAAACTACTTAGGATGTCATAAGATGGATATTATTCAAATATCAATAAAGTACATTCTAAATCGGCGTTGGGCGTATCCACCAACAGGAAATTTACAATTATTGAATAACAAAAAATCAAGCGGAGCGGAGATAATTACATGCCGATGTATTTAACCTATACTGTTTTGATAGTGTAAATATGTATTTTCTAGATAACACAGCATGTTAATACGATACACCATGATACAAAGAACATTTTTACAAGTACACTTATTGTTCGTAACTCTGGAGATACAATGAAAATAACCATCTGTTTCTAGTGTAACCTATTTACCACAGTGGCGGCTCGTCATAAAACCAGGAGGAAGGTATTTCGACAATATTAAATATTAATGTACCAATACTGCTACCATTTTAGCCCTTTAAAAATAATTATGTTCGAATTAATAATATTAATTTAATCCGAACGTAGCTATGCTTAATAGAGCCACGGTTAACTCCGATGGACAATAATTATAAACACTCGTGCATTTAAGCGCGCCCCAGCCGGCCGTGTCCGTAACTCAAAGCAAGTGAAGACCCAACGCCCAACATGGCTCTGATTCACCGTTGCTATGGTTAAGTTAAGTTCACGCAAACAACATGTAACAATTTGCATTATGATGAAGGGTAATTTAAAAATAGCAGTCGTATGCACCATTGTTTTAGCATTTTTTCGCCTAACCTTAAGGTATTTATTTTGAGGCTTCGCAAAACTTACGGTTATAGATATCGTTTTTACGTGATTTCCTGTGTGATTAAAAAATTTTGTTTATATTTTTCAGTTAATTCAGTAGTGTACGTACCTACTTAGTTGTGTGTTTTAAAAATGAACCTAATTAATAACATAGTTTGTAATTTGTTGAAAACTCCATTTAGTCGTTGGACAGATGAGGATAAGAGAGACGTTTTGTTACACGGGATTTTAGTCAATGTTTGTTTAGGTACCCGCACTATACCTAGCTCTTCACCATTTTTTAAGACCGCGAGCCGCCACTGATTTACCAATGACGTTACAACCTCTGAGTATAATATTTTAAGAATCTTTTTATCATGTTGCAACGCATCTGTATACTAATGACTATTAGGCTAATTTTGAAAGTTTTTCATAGGCTTATAAGGTACATCGTAACCGTAAATATTGAGCACTTATTAGCTCAAATCCAAAAATAATAAGGCTCAAGGATAGTCCTACTCCAAAAACTAGAAAAGCAAAATAACATTCTATCAGGCCAACACTGACAAAATTGTTTCCTCGTCCTTCACATGCTGGAAATTGTGTAAAACATTTACGAAATTCTCTGTTATGAACTCCTGTTTCACTCAGTCGTCTGAAACTAAAACGAGACTAAGTTAATTTTACCCGCGAGGATAGGTTGAAATAGTATATTACATAACAAGTGATGAAAGTGATACTTTTCAAACGAGGAGATATTTAGCACGAGGCGTTAGATAAGTGAGGAAATTTTCCGAGTTTTAGAATAACCACTTTCACACAAGTAATGTACACTATATTTCCTGCGACCACAAAGAATTATTAATAAAGCCTTTCATTTGCAAAAAAAATATTTCAACACTGTGTAGTGAAAAAAAATATCAATACTAGTGTTTAAATTAGCATACTTTAGCATGTTCCACTTAATAACTGGTTTCATAGTTTGTCAATATGCTTTTCCTTTATTTGTACTTTAACTTTTTAATTTTTTCATATTTCATAGGAAAAACTAATCCTGGATTGACTTCTAGATTAACCAGAATAAAAAATTTTTAATTTAATCAAGGAAAGATGTATTAAACATAAATTTTAAAAATCCACTCAACAAGAAATAATTCAATTCAAAATATTTCTATAAAATATTTAATGTTCTTATAAAAAAATCAAATACTCCTGATGGGATTTGAACCTGTGAGGTTGCGATCTGTAGGCTAGAGGTCTATTATCTACGCTATCGGTAACTATAAAGATTTGTTGTTTAATACATGACACTCTCTTTAGCGCGATTCGTTTTTTTTGCTAATAGATTTTCCAGTATATTATTAACCTTTTTTATAATTCCAGATGTCGTATTTTCACACTCTAATTCTGAATAACTCGACAAATACATGATAAATAAGTTAAACACTTTACAATTATTGCTTTCTTACATTTGTTCTTTTTAATAAATAGGGGTTGTCTGTCAAATTGGCGCCATGTTTAAATTAAATAGTGTGCCTTGTACAAAACTCGTTTTGGAATATTTTTTTTCCTACGACCACCTATGAAAATGAGAAAAAAAGCACGGTTAACTTGGCTCGAAAGCGCCGAATATCACACGCGTGTTGAAAGAAAATATTTCAACTCTAGAGTGGAAATACAAGGCACACTATTTAATTTAGGCATATGATGCCAATTTGCCAGACCACACCTATTTATTAAAAAGAACAAATTTTACAAAGCAGTTTAGTTTATTTATCACGTATTTGTCGAGTGATTCAGAATTAGAGTGTGAAAATACGCCATCTGAAATTATAAAAAAGTTAAGAATATACTGGAAAATCTATTCCTTGAATAAATAAAAAAAATCATTCAAGAAGGAAGATTTCAATTCAAAATAATTTTATAATTTATTTAATGTTTTTATAAAAAAAGTCAAGTACTCCTGATGGAATTTGAACCTGTGACCTTTCGATCTATTAAATTGGCATTATATGTTTAAATTAAATAGTGTGCCTTGTATTTCCACTCTAGAGTTGAAATATTTGTTTTCAGCTCTAGAGTTGAAATATTTTTTTCACAAATAAAAGGTTTTTTTAATAATTCTTTGTGGTCGTAGGAAAAATAGTGTACATTACTCGTGTAAAAGTGATTATTCTAAAACTGGGAGAATTTCCGCACTCGGCTGACGCCTCGTGCTAAATATCTCCTCGTTTGAAAAGTATCACTTTCATCACTTGTTATGTAATATACTATTTCAACACGCGTGTGATATACGGCGCCTTCTAGTCAAACTAACCGTGCTTTTTTTCTTATTTTCATAGGTGGTTGTAGAAAAAAATTAAAGTAATGTAGGTCAATGACAATTTAAATTACAATTATTTATTACCTCACAAGAAAAAACTCTATGTATGGAGAGTTTCTCGGACACGACAAGTATGGAATATCCGATTTGTAAATAGTTTCCACGATTCTTAAGGAACATCGTTGGCTGTTTGAAAATGTTTTTTCTATTAAGTAACTTGCGACGTTTTGTTCGACGTGAAAGGCAAAATATGAATCACGAACTAGTTGCATTCCGTCTTCTGCGCTTAAGAATTTATCTTCTCCTATGGATTTTATTTTATTTTCATAAATCGTTTTTCTCCAGTATTCATCTGCACGATCACTTGGTCCCTAGGACATATTAGAAAATAATATATATCTATATATACAAATTAATATTTATTACTACAAGAACACGTTATTATACTTAATACATCCTAGACCTAGCTGGTTCTTTCAGGGGCAAATTTGTCTCAGGGAAGGGCGCAGGGCCCTAGCTAGGAGTTGACCTTGGGGAAGACTGTAAGCCGTTCAAAAAGTATGTGTGTATAAATTTTTATTATAAACTTTCTAAAGTTCCTAGAATTACACTTTGTGATCTGCATCAAGTTAATTTTTGGGTTGATACCATTTAAACACTTTTAATTATGTAATAATATTTGAAGCTTAGCTTTGATTAATGATGTGTCGAGCAGAGCGTCGAACCATTGGTTAGATTTTTATAAATAATTAATACTAACCAGCAATTTTGACGGTGACATACATGACATTGACAGAAACAATTTTCTCACAATCAAAACGGCCCGTTTAACAAATTTTTTATTTACTAATCTGGCAGCGTCTAGGATCATGCACCTGCAGTTGAGTAATGCTGGCTGCAAATGACAGCAACCAAAAAGAGAGTGAAGAAAAGCGCAGTCACTTGGTGCTCACTGCGCAATTGCACAACAGAATCCTATTATCGGCTGCTTTTAGGAGTTGGTAGATTTCTATTATATTTCAAAATGTTAATCTATTTTGTAATGATGTAATAAGTCAAAATTGTTTTTATTTTAAATTATAACGTAGGTATCTGTATAAAATATAATAATTTCTATGCAATAATTATTTTCAAATCGTTTATGCAAACATCTCGGGGGAAGGCGCGCTCCCCGCGCCCCCTTTAAATCCGCCAATGGTTTCGTTAATTTGAGTTACTATTTTAAATCTGATCCACATACGAATTCCTCCTAGCTTCGAGATTGAAACCTAGTATCCTGCCGTGTACCGTAAGCGGTTGCTGTGCAGGCTACCTGCATTAGGAACATGAAATACAGATTTCGTTACGATCTACCTACATATACACAATATACATATTTCGTCCCGTAGATACATTAGTCTAATTTTCTTTAGGGATAAACAAATTTTCTGAAAGTGGTAGAGAAAAAATATATTTTATATTAATAATTAATAAGTAGAAATATGGGAGTCATGAACTAAAATATTATACCAGGAAGGTAGATGTGAATCATAATTAATTAAGTACCGAAATATGTATATAAAAGATGTATATCATACCATAACATATCATGACACAAAGATCAGATATTGAGTGAGTAAGTACAATTAGAAATTTCAGTAACCACAGGACGTCACAACCTTTAAAAATCTTCTATTTTCTATCATGATGTAATATGCTACCCTCCAAACTTAACTAAAAATAAAGACTTGTAATACAGGTAGGTGCCATACCAAAAAAAAATAAAGTTAAGAACAAAGGTGAAGAAATAAGGAAGATTTATCTTATTTAAAATAAAAGTCATTTATGTTTTAATCCTGTACTTACTGTAAAATAATATTTATTATATGGTTGATCTTCAACGCCAAAATCCAACTTTGCCCTATACAGACTCTCTAGGTTTTTTATATTGTTTGTATTGGATTGCAGCAGTATAACTATCCTGGCGGAAAATGATGTGTAAATAAAAGTAAAAGCCAAGAGAACAATAAATGTGGCTATTTTTCCAGAAAGTCCCTTGGGTTCATAATAAAAATCCATCTGGCACATGATTGCAATCTTTAAAAAAAATTAGTTACAGTGGTTCTTTCTAGAAGGTTTTATTTTTATTTTTTTAAAGGAATTTGTTAAATAGAAACTTGTGTGACGTTATAGTAGTGTCAGACCTTCCTTTCTGTAGTATTTGCAATTTTATTCATACATAGCTTGTCAAATCCATGATCATGGTTAACATTTGCCAACCAAGATTGTGTAAATGATACTTTTGTATTGATGACGAATAATGTTTTGTTTCGATAACATTTACAGTCATAAAGTGTATTTGGATTTGTTTTAGATATCCTATATGTAACTATTATGTAACCAACTAAAAAATACCCGGGGAGGTAGCAAGCTTTTATTTATTGTTACTACAAGTTAAATTAAATTTTATTTTGATTTTTAGTTAAATCTGTTACTTGTGTGAAATTATTGGTAAACTTGCGTTGGTTAGTTCGTAGTTCACGTTATCACGAATCGTGCCTCAGCCGGCCGGTCAGCCTGAAGTTCTCTTTCGACTTATATTCTTTTTACTATCGGTATACGGAGGGAAAGTTATAATAGAACATATATGAAATACAATAATATTTATTATAATTTTAAGTAGGATATAAGACCATAATTCTGGATAGCACCGTTTCCAAAAATATGATTATAGTTCATATAGTGACGGGTATTATTTTTGAAAATATAAATTATTATATTATTTTGTAATATTCATAAAAGTTTTTATTAAAATTTATGAACATTTTTATAAAACATTATTATGTTTTTTTTTAACTAGACTTTATTGTAAAAAATATAAACTATTCTTATAGCTATTTCTTATATGGTTTTATAATGTCTCCTAAAGTGCATTATCTATTATAAGGTGGTTATATTATATATTAATTTATTGTACTATTTGGATATTATACAGGGTAAGCTAACAGTAGAGTAGAGTACATTTTTCTCTTTATTTTAAAAACTAGATACGTTAAATATATAAGTTATAGAGATCATTAAGATACATATATATAGTATATTGTTTATATTGTTTTTTAAATATATTATTACTGCATTTTTGAATTGTACTAAGAACTCAACCCTTAGTTTACATGACACACTACATGTCTAAATTCAATTGTTTATCAGACATGAACATTTAAAAAATTACATTAATCCCTCTTTGATAGGCTGCAACATAAAAAAAAAGGATTTAACAGTTCTATTATCGTTTTTTATTTTCTACTTAAAAATACCAACTTTTTAAGCGAAAGTTGGTATTTTTGGGTAGAAAATAAAACAAATTACGTAAAGCCCGTTTTTTTCTCTAAGATGCACAATGTGGATTCTGCAGTCTTTTAAAGTGGGATTAACGTGATTTTTTTATTATTCATATCTAAAAAACAATTGAATTTAGACCAGTAGTTTGCAATTTAAAAAACAGATTAATGCGGTACGTTTTTTGTAAAATTTCTATGCTAGAATATAATTTTAAAATATTCATGTTAGTGATCTCTATAGCTTTTGTATTTAACGGTTACACCTAGTTTTTAAGATAAAGAAAAATGTGCCTAAATCTACCGTTGACTTACCCTGTACAGATTGGTTGCACAGGGACCAAAACTGTCAGTGGTCACATTAGCCAATATTGTTGATAAAATATTATGTCCATCGCCAATTCAATGAAGACTTACTATTAAAGGAGAACCCTTCCGGCCGACATAGCATCGATCCTCATCCAAGTATGTGTGTAGACTGAACACCGTTCCCGTTGATGTTGGTCTTTAAACCGTAAACTATGGTTTTGTAAAATAGATCTTATTTTTTACAATAAAATATTTTAATTTTCTATTGGTAGTTCTGCTTATAATATTTTTTAATAAAATGCACAATTTCTTATGTCGTAATTAAAAATAATATTATATATTATTGTAGAGTATTATCTTTTTATTAAATTGTAGTTAGCATAATTTTATGTTATCAGGTAATAAAATGCGATGACTATAATTTATGATAATTTTTATACAGAATACTAATTTTTTTTTACCATTAGTTATAATAAAATCAGTTTGCTACATGTACTAGAGATGAAAAAAGATTTCGTTGATAGTAGATCAAAATAGATGTTTTCATATTGAAGTTGTAATAAACAATTACCTGCATCATTATGACATCCAAGAAGCTAGGAATGTTTTCCTTGCTACTTTGTAGCTCAATGGCAAAGTTTTTTTCCTGTGTTTCCCAGCCAAAAATTACTTTAATAATAATGCAGCAAAATACTAAAAGTCCTCCTATTGTATACCAAACGGTCTTATCGAATGGCAGTACAAAGAGGTTCGAGTAGTAGGCCAATGAAGGTGCTCTAAATACAAAGTTAACTGAGAATTCTCCCATTGGTGCAAATAAATATTTGAAGTATTTGAGTCTGTTTGCTGGTGTAAACGAAACGGTACCTAAAATATGGGAAGCACATTTATATAAAAAGAATTAAATTAAATATTTTTTTACAGGGTGTCAAAAAACTCTCTAAAATATTGCAAATCTTTCAAAAACTACTGAATATCATTTTTTCAAAATTTACAAATCCATAAAGTTGAAACGGCACCCATAGAAATCCTAATAACATATCACAAAATATGAATATTATTAAAATAAATGATGACTTTAAAATTTTTTGTAATAATCTTTACAGTAAATTAAAGTTTATTACCAGTTTTTAGAAACATACAAAAAAGATTTCTAAAAATTATAATAAACTAAGATTATATTTATCAAGTAGTAGAGTTTAGTGTCCGTATAAGTAAAATAGAAAGAAAGTTTTAGCGGCAGGCGGACAAAGAAGTGCATCTATCTTTTGAATTAAAGTACACAGGGACGTCAAAGGTAATGGGTTACCTGGGGCACAGATAGACAATGACAGGTTGTTTTGTCCTTGTTAGGACTCATCAAAAAGCCATCCCTTAGCAATTTCCAATACAGAGAAAATATACTTTTAAGCCTACTTTTAAGAATAAATATAAAAAGAAAACCTAGTATCGCCATCTGTAGGAATCAACCCAATGCAAAAGATAATCATCAAACAATAACCCACAAAAAAGTTTCCTATGTTGGATGTGTTGGCCTACCGTACTTGGTTTATTGTTAGTTCTATGTTTTCACGTCGTCTAATAGCTATCTTTTGCATTGAGTTGATTCCTACAGATGGCGATACTAGGTGTTCATTATATATTTATCCTTAAAAATATCTTGAAAGCATATTTTCGCTGTATTCTATACAGGGTGTCCCATAACTTATGGGCCGTAGATTAACTGGAGATACTAGACATCAAACTAAGCCGATTAAGTAATATAAGTTTTTTTTGGATTATTACTCGTTCTAGAGATACAGGGTGTTGAAAGTAAAAGTTTATTCCCGAAAATAAGCCATAATTTTAAAACGGTTTAATGAATCGAATTGAAAGTTGGCAATATTATATTTTTATGAGCAAGAAATAAGAATTTGTAGAAACTTTTAAGTTTCAAACTAGAGGGCGCTACTTGCATACACTGGGCTTCATAAATCTATGATTTTTTTTCTTACCTGTGACATAAGGTGTTTTTCAATTATAGTTTCTTAAAGAAGGGCATTTTCTGAGTCAAAAAGGTGTACTTGATTGATCTTAATATCTTTAATGGTTTTCGAGATATTTCCCTTTAAACATCCCAAAGCATAAAAAACATAGTACATAATTAAATTAATATTTTCATTATCAAAAAAAACTTATATGACTTAATCGGCTTAGTTTGATGTCTAGTATCTGCAGTTACTCTACGGCCCATAAGTTATGGGACACCCTGTATGTAACTCTTCTATCATTTAAAAAACATCTTGTCTCAAACTGTTAAACAGACACTGATTAGTTTTGTTCTAGGCTATTTTCACGTTAAAATATTTTATACAGGGTGAGAAAAACTATACTCCCTTATAATTATGTTTTTTTTGTTTAATCTGGTGATATAAATATATCTGTTAAAAGTTTTCACAACTATAGATTAAAATTCATCATACTTTTATAAAATTGATAACTTGACACTTGTGGTGCAATCCAAATAAATGAATCGATAAAAATTTTCGTTATACGTTTCAAAGTACCAGCCATTTTTGTTGATTTGCCAATTTTCAAAAAATTAAATTTAGTATTTTTTGATATATTTCCAATATTCCAGACTTGTTTAACACCCTGTATAGTGACTATAGAAATAACTCGTATCTCTTAAAAAAAGCTTTAAAAGATTGTCCATGAAATTAAGCTTTATGCACAGAAGAAATTCATACATTTTCATACCTCCAATATCGGCCCTGTTATAAATTAGATCTCCAAACATTCCTTCGGTGAATGTTTGATTTGGAAGTTTACTTTTAAATCCCCAGTCACTTGTAAATATCTCTATCTGGGTGGTGTTTAAGAGGTCACAAATAACTTTAAAAAGTATATAACTAATTTTGGTTAAGTTATCTAAATGCTTCTCTCTAAAATATAATTTTTTAAAAGCAGTCTTTATTTAACTAAACTGCTGGACAATTGCTTTCGAGCAAGAAAAATTTCGCCTAAATTTAACAGTTTATATTTTCTGAACCAGATATGATATCGACCTACGGTTGTAAGTGGTTGATAGATTCATCCCTTGAGAAACAATTGTCAATGTTGGATTTTCTTTAACTGTCAGAAAATTTTATATACAGGGTGTTAAAGAAGACGATGATTTTTGCTCCAATTTTAATGGCGTGTAACTTTCACAATAATATTTTTAAGTTTTATCACTCTACGTCAATTGAATCACTGGTTCATAGCAAAGAAAGTGATTTGTCAAATTTTTGATATATGCTATATTTTAAGAAATACCGATTTTTTTGGAAAACCTTGCTTTATTTTAACTTATTGTTAGCTTGATCTCACTGTGCGTTGTATCGTGCAAACTTTGCAAGTGATTATTATACCTTATGAAAAGCTTGATTATGTTTAGTAACAATAGTTGTACCTAAATGTTATGACGTACAGTGGCGTACTTATAAACACCTACTTATATGTGGTATATGAATATCTCACAATTTTTCACGATTGTTTTATATTGGAAAGTATTCGCCCCTAGATTAGGCCAATTTTTTCTTATTTTTTAGTTTTTTATATCACACTACAGGTATATTATACAGTGTGTTTACAAAATTTTAACAAAGATAATTTTTTCAATTTAATTTTTGGAAAAAATTTATTTATTAATTTCCAACTTTCTAACACTATACTCATAAACCATAGACATATAGGTGTTTATAAGTACGCCACTGTACATCATAACATTTAGGTACAACTATTGTTACTGAACATAATCAAGCTTTTCATATGGTATAATAATCATTTGCAAAGTTTGCATGATACAACGCACAGTGAGATCTAGCTACCAATAAGTTGAAATAAAGCAAGGTTTTACAAAAAATTCGGTATTTCTTAAAATATAGCAGATATCAAAAATTTGACAAATTACTTTCTTTGCTATGAACCAGTGATTCAATTGGCGTAGAGTGATAAAACTTAAAAATATTATTCTGAAAGTTACACTCCATTAAAATTGGAGCAAAAATCATCGTCTTCTTTAACATTATTATTAAATTTTTTGACAGTTAAAGAAAATCCAATATTGACAATTGTTTCTCAAGGGATGAATGTGTCAACCATTCTAAACCGTAGGTCGATATTATATCTGGTTCAGAAAATATTAACTGTTAAATTTAGGCGAAATTTTTCTTGCTCGAAAGCAATTGTCCAGCAGTTTATAATTGGCTAAAACGATAAATGACGACACTAATTTGTCAAGAGTTCTCACCGAAAGATTAGCATGTAGCCCCAAACTCGGTACCCTAATTAAGTTTGTCAGTTAATGTAAATGTCATTATTTAACCTCACTAATGTAATTTTCGAAAATAGGTGTAATGTAAATATGTAGAAAAAAAGTGGTTATGTTTATTTATTTATAACACTGTGTTGGTATATAAAATGTCATACGTAGTCACAAAGTTTTATAGGTTCGATTTTCCAACAAAATACATGGAGATTTGAATGATGGTTGAATATAGTGACAGAAGGAAAACACAACAGGAAATATGTAAGTTATTAGGTCAGACCTATCCTAGTCGACCTGCAATAAAGTTTTTGTTGTTTTAACACAGGCATTAAACACCAGAATTCAATAATTCAGCGTATACAGGGTGATTTCTAAGTAAATACTTCTTTTTTAGCTGCGTATTGCATTAAAATAAACAACTTTTTCAAATCGCTTTTTTCAAAACAATTAAAAATAGGCGAGATAGAGAAGTAAAAAATCTAAGTGCCGGCCTGGTTATCAAAACATAGCCCGCTATAGCTTTTGTTGTTTTTCTTATCTCTTATTAGTATTAGTCATATGGGTGGTGTTGAGCAATCCGCTGCGGTGTGTTGTCTGAAGCAAGTTAATTTTAAAATGGTGATAGGTGAAAATGGTAAAATTTGAAAACAATGAACGAATAGATATGGTGCTAATTTATTGTGAGTGTCGTAAAAGTGCGGATGTTTCTTCGAGATTATACGCAGAATGCTTTTCCTTGCGGGCTCATCCTACACCTAGAAGTTTTCTTAATGTTATTCAACGGGCAAGTTGGGCAGAACCGTATTTAATTCGTAGTGTAATAAATGAATGTGATTACTTTATTTTTAATTTAAAAAAAAAGGTATTTGAAAATGTTGTTTATTTTAATTCCTTCTATATGCAGCTAAAAAGGAAGTATCAACTTAGGAATCACCCTGTATAAGATTTATGTATTTTAAAGAGCTAGTCCTCATAAAAGGACGAGGAAATATTTCTTTCGTTTGGAACAAAGAGTGTTTAGCCTTGTTGTCTATTAATGTATTTATCTTGCGGTAAATTATTGCTGATCACTATTAAGAAGACCTTATGTTGATTGACCTTCATAAGCACATCATTGTCAATATTGCATGTGCTAATTTTCCAAAATTTTTATTTAGTATTTTTTAAGATATATTTATATTTGTGCCAAACCAAAACAACAATAAATTATATGTAATAAAATGAATTTGTAAATATTAAATAATTGGTGACACCAGTTGGCACAAGAAGGTAGGATTTTAATTAGTAATTGATCAGTTTTCTAATTCGACCCTAAGAAAATGTTTTTTAAAAGTAGAATAGTTTAATTTTTTATGTCAGAATGTATATAATTATATATTATTGAACTATTATACAGGGTGATTTCTAAGTTGATACTTCTTTTTTAGCTGTGTATAGAAGACATTAAAATAAACAACATTTTCAAATACATTTTTTCAAAAAACTCAAAAATAAGGTGCTTACATTCATTTATTACACTATGAATCAAATACGGTTCTGCCTAACTTGCCCGTTGAATAACATTACGCAAACTCCGCACTTTAAAGACACTCACTCTAAATTAGCACCATATTTTTTAGTTCATTGTTTTCAAATTTTACCATATTTCACGTGTAACCAATTAAAAATTAACTTGCTTCAGAAAAACACAGCGAATTGCCAAAATAAAGAACTGACGACCGACTCGTAAAATGTATGACTAACATACTAACAATACAAAATAAGGGCAAAAACAATATAAAGTAAAGGGTTGCGGTTTAATTACTAGGCCCGCACTTAGATTTTTGACTTCTGTAACTCGGCTATTTTTAAGTTTTTTGAAAAAATTTATTTGAAAATGTTGTTTACTTTAATGCCTTCTATACACAGCTAAAAAAGAAGTATCAACTTAGGAATCACCCTGTATTTAAAAGAGGTTTTATATTTTTCTGTATGATATTTCGCTATTTCCAAATGATAATATTTTTTTAAGGCTTGTTCAAAATCTTATTATTTTGTAACTATTGTTTATCTTTAAAATTTAACATGATACAAAAGGTTTATAATAAGCCTTTTTTATTATATTTTTTATATGAGTTTCAAATGTTAAGTACCTATTATTGATCAAGAATGATACCAAGATTTCTAGCTGACGGCATCAGCTAAAGGCATCTCACAATCATTAATAATAACTTTGAAATTAGTGTTACTAACCTATAGTCTGTTAAATGCTTAAAAGTGTTGTTGTCAGTAATAACGTAGGACACTCTTAAATCCATACCAAAAAAGTTTGTTCTATTTCTAGTTAGAATGATATCCTTAATGTATATTCCATCGAGACGGGACCATTCACCTAAAGAACTTTCCATGTAACCAGTAAAATTTATATTTGGTTTATAAATTGTGTTAAGCTTTATTTCAGAACCGTTAGTACCATTTGTCGGTGTCACAAATAGGCTATTTACTGGAATGTATATATCAAGCTTTTTGATCTTATGTAGATCACCAAAAACAACCCATACATTTGGATATCTTATAAGAGTAGAGTGAAGAGCCTAAAATGTAGAATATTGATGTAGAACATCAGTTCTAGTAATACAATGGCCAAGGAACAAGTTAATAAGCTGTATACCCACAAGTTGATAAAAAAAGAGTTGTTCACGGATAATTTTAAATTAAGTATAAGTTTATGAAATTTCAAAAAAAGTTTAAAATATATACTGAATAAATGTTACTTATTGGCTCTTATATTGATTTAGGAATGTCCATTATGTTCGTACGTAAGGTTATATTTTTTTCATAAATTTGGGTATTACAGGTACTTTAACAAAAATTAAAGACCTTAAGTACAATACAAGTAAGAACGTAGCGTTTGGATTTATATTAATTTAATACCATATAGATTTTCACTTAATTAGATCCATCCCCAGATGCGTTTCGTCTTATCATGGCTGACCAGTAAAGCTAGGATCCAAAGAAAGAAAGTACTCTAAACTGCTTAAATAGTTTTTAGTTAACTCCACTAAGAAGATCTTGTATTGAGGACATCTAGTACCGTTTTTATACACTCTTAAAGCATACAAGCACAACTAACAAACTTGTAGAAATAAGTAAAAATGTTATAGAGCCTTGCACGGGCCGAGTTTTCATCTCGGGCCTAAACGCGGCCCGGCTCGACTCTCGGGCTCGGGCTCGCGCCTGGTCGGGCCACTTAATCAATAAAGAGTCGGGTTTCGGGCCCTAACACTTTTTGCCGGGACTGATGGGTCAGTCGGGCTTAACGGGTCTGACGGCGGCCTGCTGGGCCGGCCGATCATTCGGATTAACCTTGGTTTGCTCATGTCCTTTTTTTAAAAGAAATATTTGTAAATTACTTTACGGATCAACCTTGGTTTGCTCATGTGCTTTTTTTAAAAAAATATTTGTAAATTACTTTACGGATCAACTTTGGTTTGCTCATGTGCTTTTTTTAAAAGAAATATTTGTAAATTACTTTACCTACGACCACTACTGTAAATACTTAGAAACACACCGTTTCCGATCAATGTAAGATTCCCATTACGCACGGTAAAAAAATCGCACAGCTTGGTAAAAAAATCGCACAGTTTTCCTAGCAACCGCTTAGCAACGGTCAATACAAACAAACTTATTCAAAAACTGACATAATCGTAGATCAAATTTGTATGTGAGTAATATTATAAAGTGAAATTAGTTTGATTAGGTAAATAAAAAATGTCGAGTGACAGTGAAATAGAAAATTTAACTCCACCCAATATTAGCGAAATTGCAGAAGCTGCTAAAAACAACTTGTTACCGGCGAAATCTGAATATCGATACAAATTTACTTACCAAAGATTTATGGAATGGAGATTAAAAAACGACGTTAAATCATTTTCCGAGAATGTAATGATGGCATATTTCCAAGAACTATCAAAAACGATGAAGCCTTCCTCACTTTGGTCATTTTACTCAATGTTAAAAGCCACAATTAATATAAATCACAATGTCGATATTGCAAACTACTCCAAATTACAAGCTCTTCTGAAGAGAAAATCGGACGGCTTTAAATCCAAAAAATCCAAGATTTTGACAAGCAAGAATATAAACGATTTTCTAGAAAACGCACCAGATGATAAACATTTGTTTATGAAGGTAATATATTGAGCTCAATATAATGTTAAATGTGTAAATTTATTTCAAATCGTCTTTTAGGTTGCTCTTATAATTGGTATAAGCGGTGCATGCAGGAAACAAGAGTTGCGTAATATAAAACCGTCAGATATCCAAGACACAGGGAAGAATCTAATTATTAATATTCCCGATTCAAAAACTAAACGGCAACGTTCTTTTGTGGTGTGTATTTTTACCCAAAGGTTAAAAAATATATAAACATTCGCTCTGTAGTAAGTACAGCTCCAAATTTACCTTTTTTTCTAAACTATATAAACGGAAAATGTACCAAACAGTCTGTTGGTATTAACAAGTTAGGAAAGGTTCCAAAAGAAATAGCCAAATATCTGGGACTACCAGAAGCAGCGAATTATACAGGACACTGTTTTCGACGCTCGTCCGCGACTATTCTTGTTGACGCGGGTGGTGACTTATTAGATTTAAAAAGACACGGCGGATGGCAGTCCTCAGCCGTAGCTGAAGGGTATGTGGATAATTCCCTAAATAATCAAACTAACAATTCGTCTAAAATATCATCTGCAATAGCAAGTACTAGTAGTAGTACTAATAGTATTAATGAAAATTTCATTGAGGCAACTAATAATGTAAATCTTACTTATGCTTCAACAAGCAAAAGAAACGATATACCTTTTGTCTTCAATAATTGTTCTGTAACTATAAATAATTATTGTAATGAGAATAAATAATATTATAAAAAATAACATTTGTAAATTTAAATAATCATACTGTAGAATTATTACAATATATTATTATACCTTCTCGTTGATGTTATCACGTTCTTAAATTAATAATATTGTTACCAGTTAAGATGAAAAACTAAAACTAAATGATGTTGTGTGAATAAGTAGGTCGTAGGTAAAGTATGGTACGTAATACGTGTTGTAATGTAATTACGCACTCATAGAATTACGCACTCGCCGCTACGCGGCGTCGTGCGTAACTTTTCTATTTGTGCGTAAATTGCTTTTTACAACACTTATTACGTAATATACTATTACGGATCAACCTTGGTTTGATCATGTGCTTTTTTTAAAAGAAATATTTGTAAATTACTTTACGGATCAACCTTGGTTTGCTCATGTACTTTTTTTAAAAGAAATATTTGTAAATTACTTTACGGATCAACCTTGGTGTGATCATGTGCTTTTTTTAAAAGAAATATTTGTAAATTACTTTACGGATCAACCTTGGTGTGATCATGTGCTTTTTTTAAAAGAAATATTTGTAAATTACTTTAGGGATCAATTTTGGTTTGCTCATGTGTTTTTTTAAAAAGAAATATTTGTAAATTACTTTACGGATCAACCTTGGTTTGTTCATGTGCTTTCTTTAAAAGAAATATTTGTAAATTACTTTATCTATCAATCAACCTTGGTTTGCTCATGTGCTTCTTTTAAAAGAAATATTTGTAAATTACTTTACGGATCAACCTTGGTTTGTTCATGTGCGTTTTTTAAAAGAAATATTTGTAAATTACTTTACAGATCAATAAACCTTGGTTTGCTCATGTGCTTCTTTTAAAAGAAATATTTGTAAATTACTTTACGGATCAACCTTGGTTTGTTCATGTGCGTTTTTTAAAAGAAATATTTGTAAATTACTTTACGGATCAACCTTGGTTTGTTCATGTGCGTTTTTTAAAAGAAATATTTGTAAATTACTTTACGGATCAACCTTGGTTTGTTCATGTGCGTTTTTTAAAAGAAATATTTGTAAAGTAATTTTCAAGAAAATCTGATAAAACGCCGTACCATATTTTGCTATCCGGGCCCTAGTATTTTTTTTTGGCTTGCCAAGCCGGACGGGCCTTCCAGGTCACAAAATTCCATCGCGGGCCGGGTCGTGATATTTCGATGTGCCGCCTTATATTTGTCCTTTCTAGTTCATCTAATACTTAACTAAATAATGAAATAATTTTTTCAAAAATAAAAATGTTAACAAAATAATATGACCTTGACTGCAGAAATCAGCTGATACTAGAAATTTTCCTTGAAAATAAATTAATACATACTACTTTCACACATACACAAGTTCGCGCAAAGAAGGTAACTCCTTAGGTCCTTTTTCGAAGCGTGTTGAGAAAAACTATTTAAAAGAAATCCATTACCCAATTTAAACTTTTTAATATTTAATGGTTATATTTTGTGATAGACGAACGCATGTAAATATTTTTGAAATATTTATCTAGAAGCTTGTTAGTATAGTCCGTCCAATTAATGTCTGGATGTCATGTCTATTAAATTGTATATTTTTCAATGTTGTCAGGACTGATTTATACTTTAAAATAGGTATTTTTATTTTTATTGAATAATGAGACATATTTTCAGAATATGTACAAACTAGTTATTTTTCGCTTTCAAATTACCTTTAACACGTAAAATTAAAGTTCTTCGAAATGACAAAAGTTGTCAACACAAATTTTTTGTCAATTGACAGGATCTTTTAATTAATAAACAGACCTACCTTATTTTTTATTTCTGTTATGATTATGTATTTGCGAGTTGTGACGTGCATTCAGCCAGTAATTGTGCACTTAAGCGTAAAAATAAAATCTATGAAAGCTACTTTAGAATATTTCAATAAAAAAATCCTTAAAGTAATATCTTTAATTTTATTGTGTAAGTTGCTTGTCATCCCAGCAAATTTTGTAAATAATTTATACTGACCTGCTTAAAAAATTCATTAAAATTGCACTCCACATCAGTTACAACAGTAAAAGTGTTATTGTATCGAAATTCTTCAAAAATAATGTTTTTTGTGTTGTTGTTAAATCCGATAAATCGGATATTATTTTGCATAGCTTGTTTTTGAAAATTGATTTTGTTTGCTGCAAGAAATGAGTAAATAATCTTACTTTAAATAAAAATTGCACCTTAACAAAATATGTTCTTTGTTCTTGCAATTAAAATTACCCGGATAGCTTAGTTCTTAATTTACTAACCACACCACTTTGGTTGTAACTAGATCATGTCTGTCAATATTATTTTGGCCACAATTAAAGTTATTTGGTTAGTTAATTATTGTTTAAAATTTTTGTGGACATAAAAATTATTGGATGATAGAAGAATTTTGTACTTGCATTGTCTTTATTTGTTTTTAATCTTTCAAGAAGTAATATTGTCTCAAACCTTGTAACAGAAATTAAATTTATTGTAATAAACTATTTTCTCTAGAAGAAAGTTGTTTAATTTATTGAAAAAAAATATTTATATCTTCATATTACCTTTGCTCCAACACAAATTTTCTAATATACATCCAGAGCTTTTTATACTTCTAATAAAGTCCAAAACCATCAAAATTTCGACATTTTTATTTTCGATTGAACAAACCATTAGACTTATTACAACAAGAAAAATTACATAATTTATTTTCTGCATTTCCATTTATTCTCTAATATAAATGTGTACTATTATAGATTTGCTATAAAATTCTTCACTTGTCTATTATTTCGTGGAATGAGATAATATCTATGCTAGTTTATTACCGGTATCGATAGAGTAATTTAAATTCCAGTAATTACAATTAAAAGGTGGGTAATTAAATGTCATAAAGTTCAACCCTGCATGGAAATCTAATAAGAACTTATAGGGACAATAGAGGAAGATATTTAATATAAATGAGGTGTATTATGTATATTACAGAATATACAGGGTGATTTACGGTGAATAGTATGTTAAAAGTATCAGGCGCGGACCAGGAACCGAAACATTTTAAAAATTTTATAGTTTACAGTGGCGTAGCCAGAAAATATGCTACGGGGGGGGGGGGCTCAGTGGGCGTCAGTAGGCATTTTTTTTTCTGGAGAGAGGAACAGTCGGGACTACATGTATGTCATAACATTGTACTTAGTGAAGAAGGCGAAAAAGAGCGCCACGTTCAAAGTTTGTTTAAAATTTACCTTACTACTATCAAATTTCTAAAATTAAATTATTACCTCTCCCCATCTGGATGGTTGAATTAAATTTATAAATTGGTATCTGATGTAAGGTAATTGTAATTATTTATTGTATTTCACTAATTTTTCAACAATAAAAACAATTATTATTATTATTAGTATATTCCTAGCTGGCTCTTTATTTAAAAAAAAAACATTTTTTATATTATTTGTGAAAGTATGAATATTGGTGTCAATCGAAAATTTTATTTATTATTATTTAACTACTATCAAATTTCTAAAATTAAATTATTACCTAATATTTACCCCTTCTATATGGTTGGATTAAATTTGTTTTTGTAAATGTTTTTTTTTTATTATTTTTTTTTTGATATTCCTAGCTGGCTCTTTATTAAAAAAAAACATTTTTTATATTTGTGCAAAATATGAATATTGGTGTCAATCCAAAATACACAAAAACATAAGACGTATGTATAACGCTAAATAGCGTTTTTTAAGCTCGCTTTTTCATGATTAAAAATAAAGTAAATATCACTCACCACACCAGAATTGATGATTTTTTGATGCAAATGCTTAGGTTTTGAAATACATATTCTTATGTGCCGTTTTGTATATTCATAATAAAGCATTCTCTTTTCTTCCCGCACTATTTTTTTTATTATAAATTAAAACACTTCTTCCATAAAAATGTTTCAATTAAAATTTTTACTTTAATTTTTCTCTTTAAAAATAAATACCTAATTCTACCATACCAATTTGTTGTAAAATGTTTAATTGAATTGAGTTTTATTTTTGTTGATTTAAAATAGCTCTAAAAAAGGGAAAACGAAACAGACAAATATATAATAGAAAAATACTATAAAATATTATTCTTTTTCCTCGTTTTCCTTTAAAATCGCATCAAAAATCAATAACTAAAACGATATGCTTCTGAAACCTTAACCTCTATATAAAACAGGACAGAAAAAGATTAAAAACTAAACGTTTCCTACAAGACCTTTGTAATTTAAGCCAAGAATATATTATTTAAAGATTTAAGTTAAGAGTCTAAGCGTGAGACGAAAAATTAGGTTGCAATTAGACTTTTAGACCGGAGCTTCGTGTTACGTACAATATTTTTTCTGTAGTCTTGTATGTTAAAAATGATATCGATTGATAATAACGTATGAACTTTATAATAGACAATTATATAAAACAATCACTCTTATACATACAATTATTATGAATATTAATTACACAATAATGATAATTACTTATATTAATATTATTAGGGATATTAACAGAAGTGACATTAATTAGTTACAAGCGCTGTTATAATAAAATAAAAAGTTCATGTTATTGTCAAAACCGCCTATATACATAGATATCCAAAATCGTCCCGAAAGTAAAAAAATCGTTTCGAAAGTGAAAAAAATCGTCCCGAAAATTTATACCGAAAATTTTATTTTCGAGACGGCTTTTTTTTTTATGATAAAACACCTGCACTGTAGGAAAAATCCTTTAAGGCGCTCTGGGAGCGGTGCGAGTGCGAAAAAAGCGATTAACGTTGGTCTTGAAACGTTGAAGATTGTATTCATTGGGAAACACGACCTCAGGAAGATCATTCCACAAAGATGACGTTCTCCAGATGAAAGAATTCTTGAACAATAAAGTTCGAGAAGTACTAAGCTGAACAACATATGGATGAGCGGCAGTGGTTTGCCATGTATTTCTGTTTTGAATTGCTTCAGGTGGAATCAAGTGGGCAATGTCAGTCGAACACCTGCCATGGAAATATCTGTAAAAGAGAGCCAAATCACCAACCTGTCTTCGATGCTGCAGGCTATCGAGGGTCTTGGTCAGCTCGGGGTCGCCGATCAGACGAATGGCTCTCCTTTGAATGGAATCCAGTAGCCGAAGGGTGTGCTTGGGTGCAGAGCTCCAGACATAAGAACAATATTCTAATGATGGTCGAATCTGGGCTTTGTAGAGTGTCAAAAGTTGATGAGGTGTGTACAACCTTTTGGTGCGGAAAAGTACACCAAGTTTCTGTGCAGCTGCCTTGGCAATTGCGGCAACGTGATCATGCCAAGACATATTACCTCCCAGATTGACCCCCAGCAAATTAATAGACGGTGCCAGGGGAATTGCGTGTCCTGCCATGACTATATCCGGTTCTGCAATGTTAACCTTTTTGGAGAAGACTGCTGCCTGGGTTTTCTTAGCATTAAATTCGACTTGGTTACTGTCACCCCAAGCCAAAATTTCTTCCAGGTCCTTGTTGAGGCGCAATACTTCATGCTGCCTGCGAAGATGTGCATCGGCAGCGGATGTTTGGGGAGTCAAGGTAAAAGATGAGACAAGTGTGCTGTCATCAGCAAAGCTATAAATTGGATTTTGGGTTTACACTAGAAGGTCGTTAATATACAGTAAAAAGAGGGTAGGCGACAATATGGACCCTTGAGGAACACCGGCATTGATGGTGAATGTGTCTGAGAGAAACCCGTCAATCGCCACTTGCAGAGAACGGTTCTTAAGGAAGCTGGTTAACCATAAACAGAATCCATTAGGCATACCGTAGGATCGCAATTTACTTAGAAGCCCATCGTGCCAAACACGATCAAAAGCCCTAGAGATGTCCAGTGCAACAGCCCGGGATTCTCCATGATGTTCGATGGTGTTGCTCCAAAGATGGGTGACATATGCCAGAAGGTCACCTGTTGATCTGGACTTACGAAAACCGTATTGATGGTCGCTGATAATGTTAAGCCCTTCCAGATACTTTAGGAGTTGTTGGTTAATAGCTTTCTCCATTACTTTTGAAATTACTGAAAGCAATGCGACGGGTCGGTAGTTGCTTGGCAGAGTCTTTTTACCTTTCTTTGGAATGGGCTGGACACGCGCCGACTTCCAGCAGGATGGAAATATTCCTTTTTTGTAGGATAAGTTGAAAAGTCTACAAAATACTGGTGTAAGTTCATCGGCGCATGTCTTAAGAACAATGATAGGAATTTCGTCTGGACCAGAAGCTTTATTGACGTCGAGTCCTTTAAGGATCCGTTTAACAAGACGCTGACGGAACACGATTTCAGACATTTGCGATTGAACTGAGGGAATGTTGGGTGGTGGTTTTCCCTGAAAGTCTACAGTGGAATACCAGGAAAACAGTTCAGCAAGTAGGCACAAAAATATATCTTATTATATATAAATATAGTTGAAATAAACACATGGTTGTTTAAAACGAATAATTTTAAAATACTGCTGGAAATGCTTCAATTCATTATTATTGTTATGAATAATTTATATAATAAGTATTATTTTCAAGGATCTCAAAAAACGGCGTTTATAATATACTTGAGCATTATTGATTTAACATTTAATTTTTATGCAAAGTTATCGAACTTGCGCGTAAAAACAACTTAGGTTAGGTCAAAACTAACTTTAAGGGGGATTTCTACTGTGATGGTCCTATATTTTCATCGTTTCTTTACGATTTTTTTTTTGGGGATAATAAGACAAATACAGAAAAACAAGTTTTCAATTCTTTTTATTAAAGATAAGATGCACCAAAAATAAATTTTTCAACCCCGAAAAAATGAAAAACTTGAGGGTGCCACAGGGTGCTAAAGTTACCCCCTCAAAAAAAAACGTAACTTGCTGGCGGAATTCAAATAAATTTTTCTATTCATGACAAAAATAAAATTGACCCAGATTCTTCAATTGTAAACAAGTAGTTCAAGACTCGAGTAACTGTTAAAATGGCGCGAGATTTAAATTTTTTTTTGAAAATTTACCATTTTTTTTGTATTTTAAGGTCCGTAACATTTTCTGTAATATCGCAAAATACTTGATTCTAGAGGGGGCTATAACCACTTGTATTCTGAGCATTTTAAGACCAAAATCATTAAATTCTGATAATTTGAACATAACGTAGTACTTTCCGCCAGCGCGAAAAACAGTGTTTCGAGAAAAACAACTTCAACGGTGGCTCACAACAAAATAGTCTCACTGTCACTTAGTCTGCGATGCCTGGCCCGTAGATTACACCCTCCTCTTCCTCGAAAAACGATAAACAAGCTGATTCTTCCTGCCTCTTTGCGAGCCTGGCCTGACGATCCTGATTGGTCGAGATAATGTCGCTGGCGACAAAACGTAGCTCTGAGAACGCGGCTTAACTCAAAAGCGGCTAGTGGTGAGAACTGACCGGCAATCATCAAATTGGATATAACTTGTTTTTGGAGTAGATTTGGTAAAAACGTTTACACACGGTTATTCTAGAGGCTATAGAGAGTCGAAAAACGTCGAAAAAAATGTCGATTTTTTGAATCCATCACAGAAGAAATCCCCCTTAAGAGCATTTTATACCAGCGTGAAACACGGCATTATTGCCTGGCTTGTCTAAAGGCCTTTTTACATTAGGTGCGATTTCGAGAAAAATTGCCTGAAAGCATGCGCTTTATCAACATTTTAAACAGCTGATGCAGGTTTTAAATGGGAAAACTTGCATCAGCTGATTAAAACGTCATTAAGGCGCATGCTTTTAGGCAATTTTTCTTGAAATTGCATCTAATGTAAAAAGGCCTTACTTGAAAATGCAATACAAAAATTTTACTAAGGGGTTTACAAGAACGTCTAGTTTGGCGAATGATCCCTTTTTTTCAAAAAAAAGTTTCATATAGGTTCAAATTATATCATCCGCCATGCAGAACATAAAAATAGAAATATTACGGCTATTCATGTTAATTTCTTATTTTCTATTAAAATTACAAACGATGCCCCGATATTATCTTTAAAATCTCCACTGACAGCGCGCCACTTAATTCTGGTGAAAATCCTTTATGGTATCGCGTCAAAAAGACGCGGAAATTTGAACGTGCGACAAAAGGACGCGGACATTTGGACGCAAAACAAAAGGACGCATACAACAAATGGACGCGGGGTCAATAAGACGCAAGGCTTTAGGACGTGGTCATAAGGACGCATATAATTTTGCTTTTCTGAAAAAAAATATTGTGAATATATTGACATAATATCAACAAAAAAAAATGATCAAAATAAATATATATATTTATTTTAAAATTTTAACAATTAAATAGAGCTAACCTTATTTGTTACATATTATATTATATTTGAAACTGAAAATTGTGCGCGATTCCACGCAAGTATTCCAAAAGTGGCCGATTTGCATAGTTTGAAACGATTACTTTAAAGGAATAAATAAAAGCATGAAGTCTTTCTCCACTGGTTTATTAAAGTAATAAAGTTAAAATATGGTAGATATTCTACATGTTTCGAGTGTAGTAACACCCATCGTCAGGAATAAAATACAAAGAGAGAAAATAGTTATAATTGAGAGGAACAAAGTTAAATGGTAAATGGTGGTGAACATCGATGGAGCTTTCATCGAGCCATGAAAGATAAAATATTGAGAAATGGGTTAATGATTAAAATCAGAACGAGATAATATGTTCAGGGGAGGGGGGGGGGGGGCTCATATTTTCTTACCAGGTTTTTTAGGGTTCGGGTTTTCAAGTTAAAAATAAAACCATATCGATATGTTTATACGTAATATAATAACGTCAGATTGCAAAAAGAATTTTAACAATAATTAACTAACCAGCAACTTTGACTGTGGCATATATGACATTGGCAGAAATAGTTTTCTTATAATTAAGGTGGCCTGGTTAGCTTAATTCTTGATTTACTAATCAGACAATTTTGATTTTAAGAAAATAATGCCTTCAAATGTTACTAATACCACAGTCAAAGTTGCTGGTTAGTTAATATGATTGTTAAAAATCTTTATTAATACCTACTTATAATATATCCAACAACTTGAAAGGCGCTCAATCAGATAAAAGTTAAATCTACTTTATTATAATTTTTTTAAAAATTTTTCCTGCTATATTTTGGCTAGACTGTTTAACCTGTTTCTAAACAAATATCCAGTTATTTAGTAATGTATTTCTACTATATTTATTACCTATTTATAAAATCAATTATGTGATTACTTTAAACTTTTTAGAAGGTAGGGACAAACGGCTATTAATTGCTCAAACTTTAAGCGATTTAAGCTTTCTTCCATATAAGGTTAGCTTTATTTAATTGTATCTTTTTTAATAAAAATTTTAAAATAAATATATATATATATATTTTTTGTTATTATGTCAATATATGGACAATATTTTTTTTTTAGAACAGCCAAATTAAATGCGTCCTTATGACCACGTCCTAAAGCCTTGCGTCCAATTTATCCCGCGTCCTTTTGTTGTATGCGTCCTTTTGTTTCGCGTCCAAATGTCCGCGTTCTTTTGTCGCACGTTCAAATTTTCACGTCCTATTGTCGGTAATTCGTTTGCTCTTAACTTGGATTTCTATCCAGGGTTTGTTCGTAAGAAGCTATTATTGCCTTAAAAATCACGACTTTTTCCCGAATATACCCCTTTCCCCATGCCCTGCCCCCATTTATCCTACGTATATTACCTATCAATTAAATGAAGTGGTTACTATAGCGACAACAAAGCAGTGTTCTATCGACTAACAAACAATCGAACCAGCTAGTGCCACAAAGTTTTGACTGAATTCGCAATGAGAATAGCAGATAATCAACCATTGTAAGTAGTTCAACATTTAAATACATTTAAGGAAATTTAAAAAGAACGATAGAAACAACGTTAGGTTAGGTAAAGGTGAACCAGTTCCAAATACCATTATTTAAACCTTATTGTAAAAATAGATAGACTTATCGAACGGAAAGAAATGGGAATAGTAGTTTTTACAACTAGAGTGGATATGATGTCTATATTTTACGAGGAAATAAATTGAGCACGACGCCGTAATTACCAACTTCCAAGTGCGATATGGAGAATCAATATTAATCCATCGGTTCCATGTGTCTGATAACAGGGTGATAATAAATATAGCCGTAGCCGATAAAGGTCGTTGTTTATAATTTATTAACCTCAACCAAAATTATTTCAGATGGGCCAAAATAGGCGTTATCAAAGAAATCTGTTTCATGGGAAAAAATATCCTAATATTTGGAACAGGATGTTTTATTCAATTCATCAATATAAACACTGGCGAAGAAAGTTTTCAGATGATAAATACTCACAAAGTAAACGGCGATGGTATAAAATGTCTCAGAGGTCATAGTACCCTTTATATTTTTGCATATGCTGAAAATTGTCATGGTTCTACAATTTATGTTAAGAGTTATCCAGAGTTTCAACTGGTAGCGAAATTTGTTGGTAAGTATATGAGGGTCAGTGTCACTTATCGGAGGCAAGTTCATAAAGTGCAAAAAAGTTACCGATACATTTTTGCATAAAAGTGGGTTTTCTAGAAATCGTATGAGTTTATTTTTATATGTTAGCAAAAGTGACCGACTCCAAAGGAGGAATGCTTTCTTTAACAAAATATTACCAAATTTAATTTAAACAGGGATAAATGCAAATGTATCTGGTTATTTTCATGCACGAGTGTAATTTATGATAAAAATAATTCCCGAATCGAAAGCATTACAAGATGTAAGCAGAGTTTGTTGAAAATACATTTAAAATAATTAGAAGTTTTCGAATACCTTTCAGCAGTTGATAAAGATGACTCTAAGCTTAGTTATTCTTAGGCCGTGATTCCACGGGCCACGTTGACATCGACGACAAAACGTGGTTCGTTTGTGGTCTACTGTCGCTAGCCTGCAGTTCCTGCAGAAACCACTTTTGTCGTCGATAGCAACTTCAAAAAGTGGCCCGTGGAAACACGGCCTTAGTTGTCAATTTATTTTAATTTTATATTAAGTTTAATTACATTTGTTTTGACTTGTTATGGCTAGCTAGAAAAACAAAAACTATCGTTTTTTCCCGAAAACTTAAATTAAAATCGCAATATTAGCAAAACTAGTAAATTTAGATATATAGTCCGTCTAGAAAGTATCCGGAAAAAAGAAAGCACAATTATAATTTTTCGGTATATATTTTTATTGCTTGAATCATAAAATTACAACAAATAATTCTTCTCATTTACTTATACAACCTCCGTTTAACTCCAAACACTTAACTAAACGTGCAGGTACACCCGCAATTAGGTCACCGCCATAATGTTCGGTGATGGTGGTCCAGGCCTGTAAAACCGACCGAATCAAATCTGGTTTATTTCGTGGCGCTGCTCGTTCCACTTCAATCTTCATTAGTCCCCATATGTTTTCAATAGGACTAAGATCTGGTGAAGCTGCTGGCCATGGAATTGTTACCAATTGGTGTTCATGCATCCAAGCTTGAGTATAGGCAGAAGTGTGGCATGTTGCATTATCCTGCTGAAAACGCCACCGGTCTGGATATAAAGCATGAGCCGTTTCAAGAAGGAAACCATTTAGAATGTCACAATACTTTGCACTATTAACGGTGCTATCAACTATACAACAAAGAGGGGTAGCACCACGCTGAGATATTGCTCCCCACACCATTATTTTAGTGGGAAATTTGGAAATTTGAACGGTAACATTTTCTCTTGATAGTATTTTTAGTTGATTTGAACCAAGCTGAAAACAACTTTCGTCAGATATAAAAACATTCCTAGAATTATCTTCTCGAAAACGTTGACAAAAATCTATTCTTCTTTGCCTTTGTAGAGGTGTCATTGCCGGAATTTTTTTTGGTTTTCTTGCTATGTAGCCTTGTCTTTTCAGTAACATGCGAACAGTTTCTGGACACACTTTTATTCTTCGTGTATTTCCAAATCTATTAGCCAATTTTCGAAACCCTAGACGTGGATTTTGCCGTCCTAAGTATACTAAAGCGTTTAAATTGTTTCCACGAATCTTACGCGGTCTTCCCGAAACTGGTCTATGCCTCATATCTGCACCATTTTTTATCCTCCTTATTGTCTCATATACTGCACTTTTTCCGAGTTCAGTCAATTGCACTAATTTTTTAACGTCTCGAACACCTTTTCTATACAAAAATTCCACCTTCTTTCTTTTTTCTACTTGCGACATTATTTCACAAATCTTAAACCTGTTTACAATCAACAATATTTTACAGATCGTGTTGTCATGCGATTTTAGCCATAGCCTACTATCGGCACAACCTACTTGATGCATTGCTCTTGCCTTCGAATGTTACAAAAAGGAAATATATTAAAATTTGGAAAAACATAAAATTCCGGATACTTTCTAGACGGACTATAGATATGACTTAAAAATAATAAAATATACTTAAAATATCTATCAGACGAGCATAATAAATATAGGGTTTCATTTGAAAAACAGTGTTATTGTTTTTATAATTTTCTTTATTCAAACATCAACAGAAAACACCCTGTACCAAATTTTGGGTTCTTAAAGATTTGAGGCAGCTTTCCTATCGTTAAACTTAAGAGCTTACAAGAAATTTTCGATTTTCAATATTCTAATTGAGAAATACCGGTAATTTTGTATTATAATATTTTCAAAATCTTAAGAATTTTTCATTTTGTTTGGCAACGTTGCAAAAATCTTTAAATGTTATATGGATAATTTTGTAAGGAAACAAAAAATGTTAAAATATACAAAATGATCTAAAAAAAAATATATATCTTTTGCATTAAAGTACCTGGGGCACAGGTAGACCATGACAGGCTGTTTCGTCCTTGTTGGGACTCATCAGAAAGCCATAACCTGTAAGCAATTATTCCCACTATAACGAAAATATGCTTTCAAAATATTTTTACGAGAAAACCCAGCATCTACATCTGACGGAATGCAAAATATAGCCATCAGATGTGAAAACATAGAATAGACGTAATACTCTTGCTCGCTTGCCGCTAAGTTTCTTTTTATATATTTTAACGGGCACTAAATTCTACTATTTTATTTATTTATACCCCACTAACTTTTATGAAACACTTTTTTTCATATCATTAGTTGTAGAGACGGTACCTATATTACTTTGTCACACAAATAAGGCATCCTGCATGTAATTTTTTAGGTGGTCCTAAGGAAGGATACAAATGCTTAGCATTTTCGGAAACATCTCTATTGTTTTCTCTGGGAGAAATGCCACGTTACACCGTAACTTGTTGGAACTGGAGAAGTATGGAGAAATTTGCTGAATCTAACAATGAACTATTATTTGAGGATCAAATTATAAGGTTAGTTTATACAGTGTGTGTCAGTAAGGTGTCTGTCTTAGATAGCACCTAAAGTATCAAAGATAGGGAAAAAAGTGTAATACAAAAGTTAAAGGGTTTTTTAGGATGCATAATCTAATAATATTTTATAATCTACAGGGTGGTCCTAAAAAGTGGTACTGAATAATAAAAAAGAAAATTAAATGGGACACCCAGTATAATTTTCTAGAATATGATTCAATGGCGTAAGGACTTTGCAACCATATTAAAATTTTTGAAGTGAAATACAACGTTGCCAAGTAATTAATTTTTTTCCGGAATTTTAGTAATTTTAAGGATAACGTTAAAAAATCATAGTAACCTGTGGATTAATCCTAGACAAATATAATTTACATTGTGGGTACTTTAAGGTACGATATATTGATCTACAATAATGTTTTTAAATCTCTTATACAGAGCGTTCATTATAAGTTGGACAACTCGATAGTTTTAAAAATGCTTTATTTCAATTTTTTTATTTTTTTTAGGCAAAAGGATTTATCTTTCGAAAACCTTAACTTGTTGTTAAACATGTCATATGTCTAAATATCATAGTTTTTGAAATATTTTAGGATTTGTATTAACTCAGGGTAAAGAAGGAAAATTCTAATTACTTAAACAATTTAGTCAATTGCTTTGGAAGAAAAAATAAATAATTTTCTTTGTCACAGGTGTCATTTTAGTTTCCTAAACTAACTTTATCGAAATAGAAAAATATGAGTTAAGTGTGGCACATATAATTTTTTTTTAATTGAAACACCCTATATATTGTAACATTTTCTGATTTATCACAAAATTCTACGCTTATTTTGTAAATGTCGAGTCTGTTGACGTTTAAAATATGGCCTTTTCAGACTTTGACAGGCTGTAAAATTGGAACGGTTCATCTTAGATTTCACCATCCTATCTTAGTTTTTATTCTCTATCCAAAGAAACCAACTTTCAATTTAACATGTTAAACCAAAAAACCGGTTTTAACGGTTTAACATGTTAAACCGGATGTTGTAACTTTTAGATAGAGAATAAAAAACTAGAATGGGGAGGTAAAACCATTATGAAAAACCGTTACAATGTTACAGCCTGTCAAATCTGAAAATGCCATATTTTAAACGTCAATATATCAGAAACTATTAAAGTTAGACTAGTTAATACAAAATAAGCGCAGAATTTAGAGGAGAATTTGAAAATAATACAAACCTTAGTTATATTCGCTTTGTTTTTTTGGGCCACCCCGTATACTCCAATATAATTTTAAAATGTGCACTTCAATGATCTCTACAACTTTTGCATTTCGAATTTTTATCTAATTCTTAAGAAAAAGAAGAAAGTGAACTTTATTGTTTACTCACTCTGCATAATAATTATTCTCTTTAGATGTAGTTACGGCCGACCAATGTACTTAGCCCAATTAGGAGTTAGATCCAATAAACTTTTTATCTGGGATGTCTTTACAGTCTGTAAAAAATCCATTTTTACCAAACATGAAGTCATGATGGGTAAGCTAGAGCCAGCTCCTTTTGAGGATATTGTCTGGACTCAAGAAGGAACTGATTTATATATTATCGACCTTAAAGGAAGTATTTATACAGTAAGTTAAATAATAATTTATTAATAAGATACTTTATATTAAATTTATCACAGTAAAATTTATCAAGTGAATTAAATGTTCATATCTCGAATAACTGAAAGTTTCTTATAACTAAAACTATACTAGATAGTACAACTTTACCAATTATCAAGATGCAAGCAGAAACTTTAGGCTTCACTAGCTAACTAATAATAGTAATGCTAACTGGACATCGAACGTGTTACATTGCCAAGCCAGATCACTGATGAGCACCCAGAATCAGAAACAAGGATGACCTCACATTTCATTGGGTTGAGATGTTAATGGAAGAAGACAGGGCATACCGTTGTTAGCAGTGGGTCTAAGGACCCATAAACTGCCATTCCTCACTGACAAGGTGAGGGGACAGCGGGTAATAGACGAAGGGGTGCACAGCGTGCAAACCCCGGACGCTCAGCGCCGTGGAGGTCTACCAATAAACAATTTTGTTTACCGATAGGTACGTTCATCGGGTTTTTGAGGTAACCACGGCAGGCCTGTCATTTAATTTGATGTTAACATTCCTTGCCTCACTTAAAATGAAATGTGAGGTCATCCTTGTTTCTGATTCTGGGTGCTCATCAGTGATCTGGCTTGGCAATGTGACACGTTCGATGTCCAGTTAGCATATTCATCCTCTAGACTCCTTAGCTCATTGTTGTCGGTGAGGTAGGCAGCTTGGCTGCTCCTGAGTTCTAGTTAAGGCTGATTAAGCCTTCTCTTTCGATCTAATAATAGTAATGTTGAATTACACAAATATTTTTAACAATAATTAACTAATCAGCAGAGTTCCTTCGCCTGCAAAGGTGTGTTTATTTTTTGTTAATACAAGCAAGAGTTTAAAAAGTTCCTGGACTATAGTGGGTTTTCGATTTTATACAACTTTCACAAAAATGTCAAAAGTCACTCTAACAGCAAGAAACTGCCTAAAGTTACCTAGAAATAGACCCTGGCTCTTGCTCCAGATAAATTTCTCACCAGACAATTTCGATTGTGACATTACATTAATGTGGTTGGCAGTTTGTGGTTGTATATTAATATTTATACTTTGATTGTAAGATATTTATTTCTGCAAATATCATCACAATTAATGTTGTTTTGTTAATTAATACTTGATTACAAACCTTTTCTACTCCCACATGAATATTTGCTATTTACTTTACATTAACGTAATTGATAAACGGGTTATTCCTGTTACCTGAACCAATAAAGCTTATATTCACTCTTGTTAGTATTAAACAATATTTCGATCATTAAATATAAAATTTCCCATTTTTAAAGAAAAATCACACAAATGCACAAAACACCAAAAAAGTCTTATTTTGAGCAGATCACAACCACTATGAAGCATTCATCTTTATTTCAGATTGACAGGGATTTTTATATAGAGTTGGTAGTCAAATTTTCTGCACAAGGTGATATACCCACTTCTATTTGCTGGCATAGTCACGGATTTACAGTTTCGGGCCCTAACCAAGAAATTAGAGTAAGTTAATTTTTTTAGAAATTTATCGCTCTAACGACAATCAATAGAATATTTTTCTTCTTAAATCATAATATGCATTTAAGCCACCCGCAACCTCTGAGGACAAATGAACCAAAAAAGTACAAGATTTGAAAAAAGACGATTCTTTATAAAAGTCAGGCAAGGGCCTGTCGACATATTAAGCACCGGTTCCCGCAGATCACCGAAGTTAAGCTGTGTCGAGCGGGGTTAGTACTTGGGCGGGTGACCGCTTGGGAACACGGCGTGCTCTTGCCTTAGGGAAGAATGTAAAATGAAACTAGCACTAGCCATCCTATTCACGCCGGACAGGTCGGATGAGATCGGATATCTCGTAGGATGAAGGTGCCGTTTCACACTCCCCAGTCGGTAGATCATATTTGTGGTCGATGACCGGTTCAAGATGGCCTACGTAGTCGGCGAACCGTAAAAAAAAATTATAAAAGTCAATTAAATAATATTCACGTTACAAAAATATTTTTAATACAAGTGTTATTAAAAATACAAAAACGTTATGTTGTGTAACAGTAAACATACCTTGTATCTCATTTTTTACCAAAAGAAAAATATTAAATATGTGTGTGTATGAAATACAAGATTTCGTTAATAAATGTAATTATTAAAAGTTATATCACGTTACTTTTAGAAACTTCCAACCATTTTCTCTCACCTACATAACTATTCAGATTACTAGTTTCCACATACCAACAATAATCACATCTATGGATGCTGGAACAAGTAAGTTCCAACCAAACATCAAACAAATCATCGCCGGCAAAACAACGCAGAAGTGAAGAAAAAACAAAACTTCCCGACCGAGTGATTCTTTAAAGAAAAGGACTTGTCATGTATAGTTATTTACACCTATACATAAGGACTAGTTGTAATGAATGGGCACTTCACCTAGACATGAGAACTAGTGATAATAGATTAATATAAAGAAAAAGTTAGCGGCAACGGGAGTAATGTGTCTATCTTTTGCATTAAAGTACACAGGAACGCCAAAGGTAATGGCTTTCCTGGGGCGCAGGTAGATAATGACAGGCTGTTTTGTTCATGTTGGGACTCATCAGAAAGCCATAACCTGTAAGCAATTCCCAATACAGCAAAAATATGTTTTCAAGATATTTTTAAGACACTCTACTCTGTACGCTTTTTTTTCAATTATTCTATTATTTTTATATTATCTTTCTATACGGGGTGTCCGGTAACTTATGGGCCGTAGAGTAACTGGAGATACTAGACATCAAACTAAGCCGATTAGGTCATATAAGTTTTTTCGGATTGTTACTCGTTCTAGAGATACAGGGTGTTGAAAGTAAAAGTTTATTCTCGAAAACAAGCCATAATTTTAAAACGGTTTAATGAATCGAATTGAAAGTTGGCAATATTATGTTTTTATAAACAAGAAATAGGAATTTGTAGAAAGTTTTAAGTTCCAAACTTGTGGGAGCTAGTTGCATACACTGGGCTTCATAAATCTATGATTTTTTTTCTTACCTGTGATATTAGGTATTTTTCAATTATAGTTTCTTAAAAAGGGCATTTTCTGAGTCAAAAAGGTGTACTTACTTGATTGATCTTAATATATTTAACGGGTTTCGAGATATTTCCCTTTAAACATCCCAAAGCATAAAAAAACATAGTAAATAATTAAATTAACAAAAAAACAAAAGTGACAATCCGAAAAAACTTATATGACATAATCGGCTTAGTTTGATGTCTAGTATCTCCAGTTACTCTACGGCCCATAAGTTACCGGACACCCTGTATATTTTAATGGGCACTAAATTCTACTATTATATAATTTAATTTAATTTCTTACACGGCACCGTAGAGATGTGTAGGAAAGCGCAAAAATGTTTTCAATACTAACGTGTGGCCTACCGTGCTTGATTTGTTTAGAGTTCTACGTTTTCACGGCTGATGGCTATCTTTTGCATTGAGTTGATTCCAATAGATGGCGATACTAGGTTTTCATCATATATTTGTTCTTGTATTAGGAATTGCTTACAGCCATGGTTATGGCTTTCTGATAATTCCCAACAAGGACGAAATAGCCTGTTATTGTGTACCTGTGCCCCAAAGAACCCATTACCTTTGGCGTTCCTATGTACTTTAATGCAAAAGATAGATGCACTACTCTGTCCGCTTGCCGCAAATTTTTTCTTTCTATACATTTTAACGGACACTAAATTCTACTATTTTATTTTATATAATAGATTAATTAACCAGCCAGCTTGACTGTGACATAAATGACCTTAGCTTGCATTATTTACTCATAGTCAAAGGTACCTGATTAGTAAATTAAAAATTAAGGTAAGCGGGGCTCTATGATTGTGAGAACATTATCAAACTTGCTGGTTAGTTAATTATTATTAAAAATCTTTGTGCAACCCGGCATAAATATGTAACTCCAAGGAATATGATATAAACTTGTTACTTTAATCTTGTACCTCGGCTTAGAGTCGAATTTAAAATATATTAACATTACATTTATCATAACGCGAATCTAATTTATTTTAACAGTAAGAAGTTTTATAGATAATTACACTTTTTTTTTGTTTTCTTAACACTATTCGCGGCCATTTAGAAAAAATTTAAAATTTCCATAATTTTTATGCTTAGTTTGAAAAAAGGTTTTTATCAAGGGACACTTTTAGGACTATAATTTTTTATTATATACAGGGTGTCCCATAACATATGGGCCGTAGAGTAACTGGAGATACTAGACATCAAACTAAGCCGATTATGTCATATAAGTTTTTTCGGATTGTTACTCGTTCTAGAGATACAGGATGTTGAAAGTAAAAGTTTATTTTCGAAAATAAGCCATAGATTTAAAACGGTTTAATGAATCGAATTGAAAGTTGGCAATATTATGTTTTTATGAGCAAGAAATACGAATTTGTAGAAATTTTTAAGGTTCAAATTAGGGGGCGCCAGTTGATTGATCTTAATATCTTTAATGGTTTTCGAGATATTTCCCTTTAAACATCCCAAATCATAAAAAAACATAGTACCTAATTAAATTAATATTTTAAATATCAAAAAAAAACTTATATGACATAATCGGCTTGATTTGATGTCTAGTATCTCCAGTTACTCTACGGCCCATAAGTTATGAGACACTCTGTATATTACTAATTTGTTTGATATACATTGTTGTGTTCATAGTTTTTTAGAGAATACTGTTGTTTCTTATATTATTACAAATTAGGACAACGTATATCTCAAGATTAAACAAGATTTAAAAAATTACTATCATAAAAATGTATTAACATTTAATTTTGATTTAATCAATTATCATCCTTTTACTTAAACCTAAATAACATACCATTAAATATGAATGGTATTAAAATAACCGATTTAGAATATATGATTAAAAAAATTATTTGGTTTGAAACCGACTTTTCGAAAACAATAAAGAAATTAAATGTAAACGTTTTTAAATTATAAAATTTTGGGTTGGCGAGGGACAGGAAAGAATGAATAGAACTTTAAGTATTCTACTCTCGTTCATTCGGCCTGCCGGAACTTACCGGAGAGTTAATGGTCGGCCAGACGATTCTGTTACACACACTCAGTTAAGTGAAGGGCCAAGGCTGCCCAACAGGTCGGCTGTTAAAACTGAACGTGTGTAGTCGTTTGTCTGCCAGTATTGGACTGTAGACCTACTATTACTTAAGACGAAAATTTTGTTATTGAAAATTGCTAAAAGAACTTAAAAAAATTTAAATTGTTATTTTATGTTATGTTATGCCAACAGAGCTTTTGCGAACGAAGGCTTATGAAGAATTACCTTACTGTATAAAACAGTAGATGTTTAAGCTACTGTAGAATCTGTGGACCATAAGATACAGAATTTGAAAAGTGTAGGTATTCAGAAAGAAACTTAAAAAGGTTATGATATTAGATAAAAGAAGCAGAATTTACGAAACATTAATTATCATTCACCTTAGAAAGTTTTTAAAATTAATTGCCCTCGATTGTCTGAGTTCTCGTATAAACTTCATATACTAGAAGGTTCAACGTCTTTTTACCCACTCTTTCATCCAAATTGTTTTCCTTTTCCTTTTTCTCTGCGCGTGTAATAACAATTGCCGCTGCACTCTCTTCTTGTGAAATGTTTGAACTGACGATAAAAAACTGTGCGGGTGTAATGAAATGGAGGCCGCAATCAAATCCGGCCCAGAACTTCGGGCCGTTGTCGGTAAACAAAACTGAAGGTGTAGTGTGACTATCGATAATTGCTGGCGACTGAACGTCAGTAGACTTCATTAGAGTCTAAAAAATATACTTATTACATTGCTATTTTTTAGCATTATAAAAAGATGGGACCGAAAAATGAGTGGGAGTGCGATTGGAGGTATCGCAGTCTTAAGAAACTACATGGTCTTATAGGAAAATTAGAGCAATGTGTTGGCATTACATCTAACTTTCAAATAGTTTCTATAGGTAAGAACAATAACCAATCAAATCTCAAAAAATAATTAAACTTAATACGAAATACCTCTACGAAAAGACAAAAGTTGAACCAATTGTGCAGCGATTTCACCGACTTACTAAGAAGTTTATAAACAAGGCCCCGAATATTAATATAATACAGCTATTTATTATGAACTCTCTTAATCAATACATTAGAAAAAGACGATTCCCAGAAAGGACAGTTTTTGAGATACTAACAAACTAGTGTTTTTTTTGTTTTTTTTTTGAACATGGCAATTTACACTTCTTTTCCAAAATTGTTTTTTGTAATACAATATTTTTGATGTAAATTAAGGGCGGAAAGACCTAGGTCGATAGCCTTTTAGACTTATGTCTAATAAATATGTTTTAATAATAAAAAATAATAAAAAATGCTATATTGTATTTAAAAATTAAAGGTTAAAGCTACTTTCTGTATAAATGGAAGTGACAGAAACATGTTAATATTTTAGTTTAAGAGAGCATATCAATAAACTTCAACCTATAGATTTTCAAAAAAATATTTTCAGTAGTTTCCTCAAAAGTTCTAATGCAGGCTCGTCGTGAATCACCCGGTATATAAAAAATGCCGCAAAATGATGAAATGTTACCATCTTTTTTTGCAATGTATGGTGCATGATACACAAATTGTTTTTTTTTATTGACTGGTGCTCTAAAATTTTCTTAAGAAATTTTTATTTTAATATGAAATAAACATAATTTTACCAAATAATAGTAGGTATACAGGGTGGAATTTTTAACTAAGGTGCCTTTATTTTTAGTTTGGTAACCTTTTTTCGTTCCGTCATGAAATTTATCCCTCTTTTGGGGGTGTGAACCGCCCTCAACTTTTTTTTCTCAAATGTAAAGGTATGTATTGAGATAGCTCGTTGGAAAGGGCATAAAAAAAGGAATACGACTATTTACTTTTGCGTTTCGGTAATCTAGACTCAATTTTTTTTATTGTAAAAATTGTTCGAAATGTTGCCCATTTTTTTCTTGACAAAACCCTAATCTATAGTAAAATTCATTCTTGGCATTATGTATCATTTCCGGGGTTATTTTACGAATTTCATGTATAAGTAGTTGCCTAAGTTCCTCTACATTTTCTGGTTTTGTTACGTAAACTTATTTTCTCTGGCTTTTTACTTACCAAAATGCAAAAGTAAATAGTAGCTCGTATTCCTTTTTTTAAGCCCTTTTCAACGAGCTATCGCACTACATACCTTTACATTTGAAGAGTGCAGGGAAGAAAGGGGGAAGGTCAATTTTTGGGCAAAACGAGTTTATGGTGGAAATGCGTAGCTAAATGCCTATAGAATTAGTATGTAGGTCTAAACAGGGAAGAATCGAGGTCTGTCAAATAATAAAACGTGTTTATTAATATACCGTACAGTGAAGAAAAGGAGAATGTACATACGTACAGCGAAGAAATGGGAAAGGTCAAACTTTTCAAGTCGAGACGCGACGGGAATTTGCTTGATTTGCACTCTGTATAAGTAACATTCAAGTAACAAATAAGTCATTATTTTATTTAAAATTGAGTTTCAAATTTCAAAACCTAAAGTATGCTAAGAAAACCCAGGCAGCAGTCTTCTCCAAAAAGGTTAACATTGCAGAACCGGATATAGTCATGGCAGGACACGTAATTCCCCTGGCACCGTCTATTAATTTGCTGGGGGTCAATCTGGGAGGTAATATGTCTTGGCATGATCACGTTGCCGCAATTGCCAAGGCAGCTGCACAGAAACTTGGTGTAATTTTCCGCACCAAAAGGTTGTACACACCTCATCAACTTTTGACACTCTACAAAGCCCAGATTCGACCATCATTAGAATATTGCTCTCATGTCTGGAGCTCTGCACCCAAGCACACCCTTCGGCTACTGGATTCCATTCAAAGGAGAGCCGTTCGTCTGATCGGCGACCCCGAGCTGACCAAGACCCTCGATAGCTTGGAGCATCGAAGACAGGTTGGTGATTTGGCTCTCTTTTACAGATATTTCCATGGCAGGTGTTCGACTGACATTGCCCACTTGATTCCACCTAGAGCAATGCAAAACAGAAATACACGGCAAACCACTGCCGCTCATCCATATATTGTTCAGCTTAGTACTCCTCGAACTTCATTGTTCAAGAATTCTTTCATCTGGAGCACGTCATCTTTGTGGAATGATCTTCCTGAGGTCGTGTTTCCCAATAAATACAATCTTCAACGTTTCGTCGCTTTTTTCGCACTCGCACCGCTCCCAGAGCGCCTTAAAGGATTTTTCCTACAGTGCAGGTGTTTTATCATAAAAAAAAAAAAAAAAATAATTTTACATAATTACTGTGTAACTCTCTGCAAATAAATTTTTTTCGCACCCTGTATAAGCAATTTTTTACTTTATTCTTTACGAAAATGTTGCCAGGTACTTATTTAAATCATTTAAATTATAAAAGTAACAAATAAGTCATTATTCTATTTTTTTTTTAAATTATGTATTTTATTTGCCACAGTATTTTATTACAAAAAAATATACACATACAATGTAATCTTGAACTTTTTTTTTTGTTTATAAACAAAATTCTCCAATCAGTGCTAGAAGCTCTGGCCTCGAGAATAACTTACTTAAAACTAACAGTGTTGGGCCTAAATCTAACTTACATTATAGTGAATTTTAAGTTTCCTAACAAATTGACTAGCAATATTTCACTGCTTTAATTTCATTTGGCAAACCATTATAAACCTTGGATGCCTTTACAATTGGGTTATTTAGACCTATATTTGTTCTTGTAGCTAACTGGTAAATATCACTATGGGAACGCGTTACATAATTATGCAGATCACCGGCAAACAGAATATTTGTATTACATTTTTGGGTTTTATTAATTATTTTGTACCTACATGAGTTTACATTGTTCTAATTCTAATATATTTTTTAATTTTGTTATACCAAGTTCATTATAAAGTCTATCTGTACCAGTTAATCTATCATAATTAAACAAGACCTTTAATATTTTATTTTGCAAGGTTTCTATAATACCAAAATTCGTCCGATTACATGTACCCCAAACTGGTATGAGGTATCTGAAGTGTGACAAAAAAAATGAATTATAAACATTTATTTTACTCTTATTTGTGAGATAGTTTCTGCATTTAAATAAGGCTGCAATCATTGGCAGCACTTTCTCAGAAATATAGTTCACATGTTCGGACCAACTCAATCGGTCATCAATGACCAAGCCAAGGTACTTTATTTGTGAAACCTGTTCTAGATTTATACTATTCATTATAATGTTAAAATTCTCGTTTTTTTAATTTTTTTGTTTAAATAACATGTTTTATCAACATTTATTTTCAATTTATTACAATACAACCAAGACATGTAAGCTTCCAGATCGGCATTGACTATTTAATTCAAATCTCTTTCGTTTTTCCCTGTGTACACCAATGCGATATCGTCCGCGAAGGTAAAGTACCTCGCCAGCAGGTTAGCATGTTTGAGGTTGAGTACATATAATTAATACAGCAGGGGGCCAAGGACCGATCCCTGCGGAACACCACATCCATTATTAGTGATATTGCTTTTTTTATTATTTAGTTTAACATATTGACTACGACCGACAAGATATGTTTTTATAAGATTCCATATTAATCCTCTAACCCCATACTCTCCAACTTTTTTAGCAACACGTCATGACTCACGACATCGAAAGCCTTCCTCAAATCTATAAATACAGCAATAGCAAAGTTTTTGTTATCTAAAGCCTTTGATATAATGTCACAAAGATCAGCTGTTGCACTGAGGGTACTACTGTTCTTGACAAAACCATATTGGAACTCGTCACTTGGTATGTAAGTGCTTCAAAAAGAGATCATCCATTTTTTAATTATTTTTTCCAGTATTTTGGAGAAGACACTTACTACGGTGGTATTTAAAATAGGGTTTCAAACTTCAAAATTGAAATTTCTCAAAAACATCTAAAATGACTTTTCCCCTTTCTTCCCTGCACTCTTCATTTGAGCAAAAAAAATTGGGGGCGGTTTCTACCCCCCAAAGACGGTTAAATTTCATGACGGGACAAAAAAAGTGTACCAAACTAAAAATAAAGGTACCCATATTGTCGTATTTTCTCCGCAAATAAAGAGGCTTTTTAATACTGAATTTATTCCAGGTAAAAATTCCACTCTGTATAGTATGTATATATAGTTCATATAACGATAAATTATTTTTTTTAGGATCTACCGCTGAAACTCAAAAGTTCATACGAAATAATCATTCCAATTTCAAGAATATATGTTTGATAAATCCAGCTGGCGAGTTTTTAGTCACCGTATGCGGCGATCATTTTTTATGTATTTATGACATTGTAACTGGATATGTGGTAAGCTCCAGTTTTTAGCATTGAAAATACTTCTAGGCACGCGTCTATGGGGTCATCTTTAAGGGTACGTTTCCTACAGTTGCGACAAGCGACCCACAGTGTTTAATTAGCAAAGATATATCCAAATACTTCAGAATGCATGTTTAAGTTTAAGCTACTGGGTACATTAATATGACCATATAACTCCTGTTCTACAGAAATCTGGCTGTCTAAGTATGCATACATGGTCTGTTTATCACTATAAGTTTGTCATCGTAATTTAGGGAATTAAACGAGGTGGTCTTGAAATATCCCACTAACGTGCAGTTTAAATTAAAGCTGAAGACACTCATATTCAAATTATAGACAATCCAAAGTATCACTAAACGGTTGAACTAAATAAAAACGTCGAAAACTTTAAAATTTAACTTAAATAACAAACAACGGCAATGCGCGAAAGTCGTTCACTAGACGCCTGGCGATGTTGACGATTGCCGTTAAAAACAGGTGTGCTCTTTCATACTGGTAGCACGTGGGATAAATCTCACACTCGTGATTGGTTGGAGGCTTCATTCCTGTAGACTTTGTAGTAAAATTTACAAAAATACATGTTACAAAAATGCATATTATAAATCTTAAAAACAACAATAAATTGCAAAATACACTTAATTTGTATCAGGTACCTAATCACAAATTTTGTTTTATATATATATATATATATATATATATATATATATATATATATATATAAACAAAAGAAAATATATTGTCCGTACTATTATAAAGAAAGAGGTGAATTTTTGGCTATCGGACAGTGTGTACTGCTTTTTGCATTAAGATACGCAGGGCTCCAAACAAAATGGACTCCCTGGGGCCTGATTAGACAATGACGGCCGTTTCGTCCTTGTTTGGACTCATCGGACTGCCATAAATCAATTGCAACTCCCTTGACTGCGAGGCCGCCATTTCAATATCTGATGCAAAGCAAGGCAGGCATTGAATAAGCGGTACCGCCATCTCCAGGAATCAATCTTAATGCAGAGAACAGTTCACGTGAAGTGTGACGTCAAAAGATAAAAGGTAACTGTAATAAAACCACGGTGCAACACACTTCTAGTATAGGGATCGACATTTTGCAATTCCCATCTTCAGCCTACATTTCGCAGGTTTCAAAAAATAGATCGCATCGAACCCACTAGGGTGTGCGCTATTCCGTTTTTAAAGCCATTTTAAAGAAATTAAACAAAAGAAAATATATTGTCCGTACTATTATAAAGAAAGAGGTGAATTTTTGGCTATCGGATCAGATATTGAAATGGCGGCCTCGCAGTCAAGGGAGTTGCAACTGATTTATGGCAGTCCGATGAGTCCAAACAAGGACGAAACGGCCGTCATTGTCTAATCAGGCCCCAGGGAGTCCATTTTGTTTGGAGCCCTGCGTATCTTAATGCAAAAAGCAGTACACACTGTCCGATAGCCAAAAATTCACCTCTTTCTTTATAATAGTACGGACAATATATTTTCTTTTGTTTAATTTCTTTAAAATGGCTTTAAAAACGGAATAGCGCACACCCTAGTGGGTTCGATGCGATCTATTTTTTGAAACCTGCGAAATGTAGGCTGAAGATGGGAATTGCAAAATGTCGATCCCTATACTAGAAGTTTGTTGCACCGTGGTTTTATTACAGTTACCTTTTATCTTTTGACGTCACACTTCACGTGAACTGTTCTCTGCATTAAGATTGATTCCTGGAGATGGCGGTACCGCTTATTCAATGCCTGCCTTGCTTTGCATCAGATATTGAAATGGCGGCCTCGCAGTCAAGGGAGTTGCAACTGATTTATGGCAGTCCGATGAGTCCAAACAAGGACGAAACGGCCGTCATTGTCTAATCAGGCCCCAGGGAGTCCATTTTGTTTGGAGCCCTGCGTATCTTAATGCAAAAAGCAGTACACACTGTCCGATAGCCAAAAATTCACCTCTTTCTTTATATATATATACACACCGTTTCGGCAACCAGATGTATGCTTTTCAGGCGGCTGATTAATACCTATCGGTTCTTTTTCGTAAGAAAATAAAGTATGTATATATCTCAGTGATGTAAATTTTCGTTACTTTTAAGGACTTGGACCGTTTCGTTACTTTGGGTATTAGGACTCGTTACTTAGGACTCGTTACTTTATGTAAATCGTTACTTTTAAAAATAAAAAAGATGGCTTTGATCGATTGCCAAATACCTACTCATGTTTTGTAGTATAAATATAGGTTATGTACTATTGTCAAAAAGAGATGGTTTGATGATTTTGAGTTTGTTGATCGCAAACACATCACGACAATAATAAGAATGCGCACAGGTCACTGCCTGACATCTTCGCACCTCTATAAAATTAACATCAAAACAGACCCATATTATTGCGAATGTGGCTTAGAAGAGTCACTAGAACATATTTTCCTAGAGTGCCCAATTAATTCCATTCCTAATTTCGATGTTTATCAGGAACTGGTCAGTTCTGGGCTTCAACCCCCTCTTAATATCGCCATTATTCTGTCATGTCTCACAGAACTCAGAATTAAAATATTAATAAGATTCTTAACCTACAACCAAATAAAACTATGAAAAATGTGAATTATAAATTTTTATTAATTTTTTTTTCTTTTTTCAGCAAGCTAAAAGTCAACTGTATTTATGCTTTGATGTATTGTACAAAATAACACCTCATCTTATAAAGTAATAGACATATCGTTCTAATTTTTAAAACCAAGATCGGGTAACCAACCCCGGTGGCGGTTATTCTTACTCCACAGCACAAAACTACAACTCGCGGGGATGATATGGTGAAAAACCAGACAAGATCACCTCGCCACGAATGAGCTGGCAAATTGCCCGTAAAGGAGCAGAGCCATTAACTACAAACAACAACAACAAGAAACATAAAAACATACAATATAACAACAAATAGGAATAGAACATGGCGTATTGATTAAAAAATAGATTTATTTGTTTTCAATTTACACAAAATATAAACAAATAACACTTCGTTTCTGCGTTTGGGCATCTGATTCTAGGAATCGAAGCTCTATAATTTTATAATTTTCTAAATACCAGTGTGCGAAGTGAACTTGACTAAACACAATTTGTTTACCCTATACAATCTAAGAAACAGAATACTCAATTTATATCATGTATCAAGTGCCTGTTAAAATTAAAAAAGAAATATAAATTAAAAATACATAAGAATAAACATTGCTTTCATCTCTCAATGGTAACTTAAAGGACTTAAAGTCCTGTATTTCCTCAACCCAACACGCAACATGGCTTCCCGACAACAAATTAACCAAATATTAATACGCCATCTCTCCAAATACATGCAAAACGACACGCCATCGGCTGCCTGACGAGGTAAAAACAAAATCCAGCTCGAAAAATAATTTATGATACGTTTTGTCTGTCATCCGTTATTGGCTATCAAGTCCACGAACAAAACCGCCCGCTGTAAAATTATGGGTAGAATAGTTAGTTAGATTTAAATTCAGAGTAACGAAATGCCAAAAGTAACGAGTCTTTTATAACATTAGGACTCGTTACTTTTAGTGATCACATAGTAACGCTTACTTGGTAACGAGTCCTTATTTATTTTACATCACTGATATATCTTAAGATGGAAAGTTCTTGTGTATAAACACCTAATTTGAAATTCAGAAAAAAGTATTTCCTCGAGCCGGATTCGAACCGACAACCTCCGTATATCCAGTACAGAGCGCTAACCAATTGCGCCATCAAGGAAGTAGGTTCACAACGGCAAATCGGGAAACACTTTCGTCCGAAAATTTCAAATATTTACTGAAATACGCACAGTGATAGATATTGTAAATCATTTTTACCCTTTTTAAACAACAACATTACCGTTTCGGCAACCAGATGTATGCTTTTCAGGCGGCTGATTAATACCTATCGGTTCTTTTTATACACAAGAACTTTCCATCTTAAGATATATACATACTTTATTTTCTTACGAAAAAGAACCGATAGGTATTAATCAGCCGCCTGAAAAGCATACATCTGGTTGCCGAAACGGTAATGTTGTTGTTTAAAAAGGGTAAAAATGATTTACAATATCTATCACTGTGCGTATTTCAGTAAATATTTGAAATTTTCGGACGAAAGTGTTTCCCGATTTGCCGTTGTGAACCTACTTCCTTGATGGCGCAATTGGTTAGCGCTCTGTACTGGATATACGGAGGTTGTCGGTTCGAATCCGGCTCGAGGAAATACTTTTTTCTGAATTTCAAATTAGGTGTTTATACACAAGAACTTTCCATCTTAAGATATATATATATAGGGTGATGGCAGCATAGTAACAGCTGTGCTCCGTCAATGTTAAAGAGTGTTTTGGAAAATTATAATACAAAAGTTTACCTCTCGTATGATGTGTGTGTGTGTTTTTTTTAATAAGCGAATTTACCTGGATTCTTTCTGGAAAACAAAAGGCATTCATAAATATAAATACCGGGAGTTGTTAACAATATTTGTATCTTAAATATTCCACGACAACTCTGAGTACAACTCTTGTTTAGTCGAATTCTTAAAACTTTCTTTTGACAGAAAGACTTTTTCTAAACTCGATGTGTGACCCCAGAATATTATGCCGAAACGCAGTAAGGATGAAAAGTTGCTATGATATATTATACATGATATACTAAAGTTTAGATCTCTAGACACTATTCTAAGCATATAACAAGATGTGGCAAGGTTTCTACAAAGGGTGTCTGTATGGGTATTCCATTAAAGATTTGCATCGATTTGCATACCCAAAAAAGTCTCAACAATATCAACATTGGAACTATCTATAGTGATAAAATCAGGAGTATCTTTCTTATTTCTAGATGTCTCAAGAATTTAGCATTGGGGTTTTTCTGTATTGAGAATAGGGCCATTGTCGTGGAACAACTTTTTTACTGAATAGTATTCACCTGAAGACGATTGGAGAAACTTACCAGTTAAAATGTAGTGATTCTAAACAAATAAAGACAATGCAAGTCCAAAACTCTACTGCCGTTCAAGAAACGTCATTGTCTCCAACCTTTAAACAAACTTTTTTACTATTAAGAATTGTTCTTTCGAGATACTTAATAAATCAGTGATATTTTTCATTCTAACTAGTAGATTGGTGTCGTCGGCATAATTTACGATGGATACAAGTGGGTTTAATAAAATTGTTGGTAGGTCATTTAGATAAATAATAAATAGAAGTGGCCATAGACTGCTTTCTTGTGGTACACCAAGGTTAATTGTCAACTTATCAGAGACGAACTCTTGACCATGATTATCCTTAACAATAACTTTTTGGGTTCTATCTTCTAGGTAGGATTTTATTCACGACAATGCCGAACCTCTCACCACATATTTATATAGCTTATCTAATATATCTGTATGAAATTAAAAGCCTTGGAGACATCAAGGAAAATACCGCACACCAAATCTTCTTCCTCCAAGGCTTACATAGTCCTCTCAATAAAATCAAAAACAGCTGTTTTCACCGATCGCCCCTGCAAAAACCCGTGTTGAAGATTCAAAAATAAATCATCTGACAAAAAATAATGCTTAAGTCGATTATAAAAAAACATTTTTAAATATTTTTGAAAGCGAGGGCAAAATACTTATAGAACGGTAATTCTCCAAGTTATTGCTATCAACTTTTTTGTATAAGGGTATGACAGACGCGTTTTTTAAAGTACTTGGATATTTACCTTCCAAAAGAGAACAATTTACAATTTCTGTGAGAGGCATTATAATATTGTTTTCCGTCGGCCGTGTATTTACATCCGATATTAACATTCCCAAAATCATTCATTAATGACCCCTATTAATGCATGATTTTCTGTAAATGCACGATTTTGGTAATTAAAATTAAAGGCAGCCATGCAAACAAATCAACAAAATAATAAAACGTCAATCCAAAACGTTGTCCGCTGTCATTAGTGTTTGTAGAATTGTGAAATCTGGATTGTAAAATAAAAGTTAACTGTTTTTCTTCACTTTAGTAAAAAATACGGTCGACGAAAAAACATTGTAACCAACTCTTACATTAAAATGCGATTAATGATCTCGAACATTAACGCGTTCGCTACTCTTACGCGTTAAAATATTTCGATCAATAATCGCCATTATTAATGTACTTGTTGGTTAAATTACTATTATACATCTTTTTAATAAAAATAGCAGAATTTCATGATCTCCTGCTCTTTTTTTGTTTTTAAAATTTTGGACAATATTAATTAATTTAGACTCAGTAACCGTATTTACATACATTGACTTGTATATTATATTGCCTAAACATAGACTAGAGTTACAGCCTGGCTGAAAACTACTATTATTACTTACGATATTTCTAGCTAAGTTTACTAATAAAAGATTGAAATTGTTAGCCGTTTTCTGAGGGTCGCCATCGGGAATAGTTGGGTTAGAGTTATTTTCATTATTTGTCAAATCGTTCAGAATATGCCGCGGTATTGCTTTTATTATGGGATTCGGAGAGCTTTTTAGCAAAATACTCGTTTTTGCATTGTTTTTGTGTAAGACCGATAGACAACTTGGATTACCGACAATTAGACGCGGTCAATTGGGCGCGCGACAATTGGACGCGGTGACAGTTGGACGCGGCGACAATTGGACGCTGGGACAACTGGTCGCAAAGTATAGAATAATAAAACAGGAATAAAAGTGTCATATTTTATTAATAAAAATAACACATGAAAATGTAAAATAAAAGCACAGAAGTTTGTCAAAATAAAAAAATCGCATATTTACACGATGTAGACTATTAACAAAAGAAAGTGTATATATACAAATATTTGAAATTTAAAATTCCTTACACTTGCAATTGAAAATTGTGTGCAATGCCTCGCAGGTACTCTAAAACTGGTCTGTTGTTGTAATCAGCGACCACTGTTTTTATTCTTTGAGCAGTTTCTCGATACATCTTCTTTTGGGGTTGCATTTGTCCAGCTATTAGTTGCTCTATTTTCAACCGATTTATGGAACCGTACATGGTCTGCTCTCTGTCGTACACGCTGTATAGTTCTCTTTAAGGAAATGATTGAAGGCAACTGAGCTGATACTAATGGTGGTAAACCTGAGGACATGGTAGCTACTATCGTCTGAGTGGATTGCTCGATCTGTTGTGAGTTTTTCTTCATTTTTTCAAGTGCTTTTTTGGCTTGAACTTTGGCGGCATCAGCGACATGTAGATGAGCTGTATTATGGACAACTTCTTGTTGCACCGAATGCACTCTTCCTGGGCAGCGATTCTTATTGTAATCAGCACATTTCCAGATTGTTTTTTCTCCGACAATACGCTCCCTTTTGTGTAAGAAACCATCGTATAATAGCATTGGGTTACCCCTTTCACTTTTTACAAACTCAAGAACCATGTTAACAGTAAAACAGTCTTATCACTTATGAAAATGGAGTATTCGATCTTTGAATATATAGGCCATAGGCTATAATCCCTTTATTACCTATTTTAATGGTTTCCCTTATTACCTATTTTAATGTATGTTCTTACTTATAATTATTTTATTAATGCCTAATTATCTATATAATTCCCTTATACATTTAATTAATTTAATCCCTTAGATTTTAAACCTTTTTTCTTTATTGCCTATTATACATAATGAATTTAATCCCTTATATTTTGAAATGGTTTTTATTTATTATTGAAATAATTTATCCCTTTGTTATACCTACAGGTATTTGCAATAATACTTATACAAACTATTTTTATTTTTGCATGCGTCCAATTGTCGCATGCGTTCAATTGTCACATGCGTCCAATTGTCCCACGTCCAATTTTCGCACGCGTCTAATTGTCGCGCGTCAATTGACTGCGACCAATAGTCGTGCGTCCAATTTTCCACGTCCAATTGACGCGAGACCAGACAACTTATACAAGCAGCTTACAGCAGTCGGCGCTAGCTACAGGCATGCAGTCGGCTTAAGGCGGCAAGCGTTGTGATAATATAGGCAAAAATGTCTTTCTTAAAAATTATGGATGACCAAAAATTATTTATGAAGAATATTTCGAAAATTACTTGGATTCAATTTTCAGATATCCACATATGATTTTTCAAACTGTGTATGTTCCATGGCGGAAAATCCCGAACTTCCATGCGCAGCATTCGGATTTGAAGATGGAACGTTTCAATTGGTTTCGTTTTATAACGAGACGAAACCCATTTCTTTAGTTACCATGGCCTTAACCGATGTCCCTCTAAGGTCTGTACGTTTCTATGAACATGGAAATATTGCTGTTACTGGAAATCTGGACTGTGGAGAGTTTTTTATCCTCAAGGTACTATAATACCATAGACATAAAAGAAACAGAGACAGAATTGTTTACATATTATAGCAATCAGACCGATTTTTAACACAAAGCGATGATGACAAATTTCTGCGGGGTGCCCTAGATCTAACTCCTGTGTTTGAAAATAAAGGGTATACTTAATCATAGTACAATGAGTAAATTTTTATGTGTACTTAAGTAATAATAATACACTAAATTATTAGTGTGCTTTTTTCCATCAAAATACGCAATTTCTACTTTTAAAATTATTTAGTTTCCTAGTTACATAAAACTAAAGTTAATATGGGAAAAACCTTTGGCACCGCTGTACAAGCGTTTACTATTACTGGCGACGAGAATTTCGCCGAATTTTAGGAGTTCATTCATTTTATGTGAAAATACGTATTTGCAGTGTTGCTCTGCGGGGCCTGGTACGTTTTACAATTTTAGATTGATTTTTAGTGTTTTTTTGGCAAAAGAGCTGGTAAAGCTCTTTTATTATCAATTCTAAATGGTTCGCCAGTGCGTTGTTGTTGTTGAGAACACTCTCAGCTTGTATAAGTGAGAAGAACGATACCGTACATTCTGTCTCTTTCTATTCTTATTTGGCTAAAGATTTCGTTTAGAATGGATCTCCGTGCTTTACCTTATAAAAATTAAATAGACTTCATACGATTAAACGAAATAAAATATTTAAGAAAACTTTATTAAGATCTCTGCCTGTCACACCCTATTAAATTTAAATTTTTAGGAGTGGCTTCTTATTCTTATTTAGGCATGTAGGTCATTGTAGGTATTTGTGGGTATATGAGTAATTAAAACAATTTCCTTTTAATAAAAAGTCGCCAGCGATTTCCACTTAGACTTAGTGTTTATCAAAAATAAAAAAAAAACGGTTTCGTAATAGATCTATTACGATACAGAAAACGGTATCGTAACTGATTTCCTATGAATCACAAGTTGAAAAATCATGTTAATGCTCGTAAATTGGGCAATGTATAAAAAAACGCTCTACCTACGGAATTTCGGCAACGGCCCATAAAGGGGTCTAGTTTTATAGTCCCGCCCTCATATTGTAATGAGAGATTCATCAAGTCTACGTAGACTTTCGACGAGAAGCCGTCAATAAGGATTATGATTTTTAATTCAATGCAAAGCCATAGGAAATTGATCGTACCCCAATTTCCTTGCTGTTTACGCTGACTTCGTATAGACCATACTGGAAATGATAAAACATTAGTTATTTACGATATACGTGTTGTAAAGATTCATATTACAACAGGACATGTTAAAGTTGTCAAACGAGGCGTCAGCCGAGTTTAATAAAACATCGAGTGTAGTAATATGAATTTACAACAAGAATATTGTACAAAATTTTATCTACTTTCATCTATGAATAAAAATATTTGGCAAAAGGCATTTTTAAAAATAAAAATGCACCTGCTAGTAAGTTTACTAATCAAGTTTTTATGTTACCTTTCGCATAGTTACTGTTTCGCATGGTTACTGTTGAAACTTTGTCAAACAAATTCAAAAATATAAAAAGCGTTTTTCAAAATGAGCGATTCTGATGGAAGTATACTCTCTGATATAGAAGCAGCTGCAAGTTTAGTTCCGACAACGCGCGGTATGAGTTGGAGTATCAGAAGTTTGAAGATTGGTGCAAAGCTAACAAAATAAAGGAAGTATCTGAGAAAATCCTTTTGGGTTATTTTTCCGTAAAGCAACGCTCCCAGAAACTATCTACACTATGGAAAAATCAAGATATAAGCAGATTTTCTCAACTAATCGCATTTTTTGAAAAGAAGTTCAGAGGGTTACAAGGCCAAAAAGTCCAAAGTTTTCACAAACGAAGACGTATGTAAGTTTCTTAGTACTGCAGATGATGAAACATATTTACTTATGAAGATTGTTATGATAATCGGCATTTTTGGGGCTTGTCGGCGCGAAGAACTAGCTGCTAAGTTAATGTTGGATCATATTGAACACAATGATTTGTATATAAAAATTGTGATTCCATTCTCGAAAACCAAAATTATGCGAGAATTTGTTATAACAGAAGGAAATGTAACAGGTGTCAACTGTTTAAGTATTTTTCGAAAGTATGCTAAACTTCGTCCTCTTAATGCAACTCACTGGCGGTTTTTTGTATTCTATGGAAAAGGAAAATGCACCTCCCAGCCTGTCGGAATTAATAGTTTTGGAAGTATACCAAAAAAGATTGCAACAAAACTTGGATTGAATAATCCCGAAGGATACAGTGGACATTGTTTTAGGAGATTCTCAGCCACCATTCTAGTTGATGGTGGTGCAGATATGCAGATGTTAAAGCGTCATGGGGGCTGGAAATCCTCTTTTACGGCAGAAGGCTACGTTAAGAATTCTTTAGAAAATAAGAAACGAATAGTAAAGAAGATCATGGGGTCAGACACGGATTTAATGATTGAAAATTCGAACGTATAGGGCTCCATCACATCCACTTCTGGTATACAAATTTCTAACTCTAAAAAGTTTATTATTAATGTTTATAATAAACCTTAAGAGTTATATTTTAATTAATATTGGTAATTAATTTTATAATTGTTAATAATAAATCATTCTTCTAAAGAGTGTGGTTTTATTTAACAGCAAAATTTTAATAAAACCGTTTTTTTTTTCATTCCAGCATTAGTGCTGTAAAGGCATCTATTACAGCACTAGTGCTGTAATAGATGCCCTTACAAAACGATTTACAGAACTGTAAAAATCATATTACTAAGTGAAAGTAGATAAATTATTATACAGGGTGATTCCTACGTTGATACTTCTTTTTTAACTGTGTATAGAAGGCATTAAAATAAACAACTTTTTTAAATACCTTTTTTCAAAAAACTTAAAAATAGCCGAGTTACAGAAGTAAAAAATCTAAGTGCGGGCCTGGTAATCAAAACGTAGCCCTTTACTTTATATTGTTTTTCTCCGTTTTTTGTATTATTAGTCATGCATTTTACTGATCGGTCGACAGTTATTTATTTTATCAATTCGCGGCGCGATGTGGTTTTCTGAAGCAAATTAATTTTAATAAATTGGTGAAAATGGTAAAATTTTAAATTATGGTGCTAATTTATTGTGAGTGTCGTAAAAGCGCGGATGTTTTTTCTCTACACCCAGAAGTTTTCTTAATGTTATTCAACGGGCAAGTTAGGCAAAACCGCATTTGATCTGTAGTGTAATAAATGAATGTAAGTACTTTATTTTTGGGTTTTCTAAAAAAAGGTATTTGAAAATGTTGTTTATTTTATTGCTTTCTATACGCAGCTAAATAAGAAGTATCAACTTAGGAATCACCCTGTATACCTACGTTGTATTATAAATTTCCCTTCGTGTACTTCAGAATCGTTGTCCTAAATTATGTCTCATTTTAGGGAACACCAGGAACTCAAATAGAAATATTAATTCATCTACAACTAAAAGCTCAATTTGTAGACTTTATACTAGTTGCATCTCAGAATATGCTTAGATTCTTCCTTATTCCCGTGACCATTGCTAAGTACTACGCTGGTGTACAGATTGTGAGATATTGCATCGTGGATAACAAAGTAGTCAATGTTAAAACGTACGAGTTTGAAACAGATCGCTGTGAAACTATGTATAGAAGAATGGAAGCAAAATCGGGTCCCGATAGAGATAAAATCTTCTATATGATACCATCTAATACTAAATATTATCAAATAGTAGAAATCAAGAGAGGAGTAAGTTGAGAATTACACTATTGTCGAGATGCAGAAAGATTAAAAATTAACTCAACAAAAAATTTTGATTGTGATAAAAATTATATTGGCAGAAATGATTTTTTGACAATAAAAGTGGCCCGGTTAATACAATTTTATTTGTGGACTGTAAATTACTTCTCGTTTTAGACTGAATTTTATTGATGTTACAATCGAAATTTTTTCATGAGTTGTAAATCCGAACTTCACCTGGATAAATAGTAACTGAAAATGTGTTAACCGCGGCAGTGCCTCAGTGGTGAGTTACTGGCATTCGACCAGGCGATTCGAGTTCGATCCTCGGAGAGGGCTTACTAAAAGAAAGTATTCTCGGAACTTTAGTGGACAAAAGAATGCAGTATGCCAGGGGTCACCAACTAGTTTCGCTCGGGGTCCGTTTTAAGAAATGAAGTGACCATCGCGGTCCGCACATTTTATAGAAAAAAATATTTATTAAACAAATGTAATTAGGGAAATAACAAAGGTATACATATCAATGTGAAAAATTACATTTTTCGTTGCGGACTATCTGTTTGAAATTTGGAGTAAAATTGGTTCAAGCTATTGACATTAAATCCTGGAGATGTTCATCAGTAAGTCGAGATCGAAATTTATTCTTAATGAAGTTCATCTTCGAAAATGCTGCTTCGCAAATATATGTTGACTCAAACAAGGTAAGAAGTTTCAAAGCCAATTTTTGTAATTCTGGATATTTATTACTACACACAAATTTTATCCAAAACTCTTCACTGGAAACTTCTGCATATTTGTGTTTTAAACCTGTGTTTTCTTGGAAATCGATTATTTCCATCTGCAGAGTAAATTTATCACTTCCGAAAACAATTGCAGCTTCGTTGCTCCATTCACCATCAGGATGCAGAGAGTAAATGTTGCTGAGGATTTCTACAACATTCTCAATTTTCTTAAAATCTGCGAACCTGTTTTTAAATTCCGATTTAAGATCCGTAATGAACGTCTTGTATTGGCCGACGTCAACCTCGTTGTCACTGCTCATTATTTTATTTAAATTGGGGAAGTGTATAAGCATTCATTACCAAGACCAAGATCATTAATAAATAGATCGAGTTTTCGCGAAAAACTTTTTACTTCTGACATGAGCTCCCATACAAGGTTTCCCTTGCCTTGAAGTTTGAGGTTCAGGTCATATGTTTAAAAATATCTGTCAAGAAAGCAATGGCAGCTACATTTTCTTTTTCGTCTAGAAAACTTAAATAGGCGTTTGCTGAAGTCTGATCACTGTTGGAAAGATATGTCTTCAAGTGTTCTAAAATGCTGAAGAATCTTTCTAAAACGCAGCCTTTGCTTAACCATCTCACATTATTATGCAACAATAAATCGTCATATTGTGCAACAACTTCTTTAAGAAATGATTTCAATTCACGATGTTGCAGTGATGATTTCACACGAAGAAAATTTACTATTTTCATCACTTCTTGCATAATACGTTAAAAATTATGATTGAGTTTGCAGCAAAGCACAGTTTGGTGAATAATACAGTGGTAGGAAATCAAATTTTCATTACATCTTACATTGCTACTTAACAGGTGAACTAGTCCTTTTTTACTCCCAACCATTGCTGGCGCACTGTCAGTAGTTACCGATAAAAGCTTTTTCAAGTCTAACTCATCTTTATCAAAATAATCCATCACTGCTTTGATCATGTTTTTTGATTTGACGTCAACAATGATAATGCGATGGATACATTTTTATTAAATTACGTACTCTGTAGTGCAAATTGCTGTGTTCTCGCGGTCCGCACAAAATGGGCCTGCGGTCCGCATGCGGACCGTGGTCCGCCAGTTGGCGACCCCTGCAGTATGCTATTGGCGATTCCTAATATCGGGACCGAGAAGGACATCATGGACCTCTAGGGGCGTAAAAAGGCTAACTAGTGCATACACGTGGTTCGGATCCCACGCTAAGCTGTAGGTCCTGTCTGGCTAACCTTACCCAGATGTTAGGGGATATAATAGGCCTTATAGGCCTAAGAATACTGGCTTTTCCGCCAATCCAGCCACAACAAATTAAAAATCTTATTCGGCTCGCAGAAAATTTTATGTCTTCAATGTGCATCAAATCCAAGACCTTTTGCAGGCTGGCTGCAATATTATCATCTATTATAAAAATACCGTTTTTTTTTGTTGTTGTTGGGGTTGGCGGATGAGCCAGTATACTTAGACCTATAACACCCATTGTATCCCCTCTATTGTTTAATGTCAGCCAGACGGGACCTACAGCTTAACGTGGAGACCGAACTACGTATATGCACTAGTTATCCTTTTTATGCCCTTCTCGTTCCCGATATTAGGAATCACTAGTAGCATACTGCATTATTTTTATCCACTAAATTTTGGATATACTTTTTTTAGTATGCGTATGCCCACTCCGGGGATCAAACCCGGATCGTCACGGTCGAATGCCAGTACCTCACCTCTGAGCCACTACCGTTGCTTTGTTAACATTTTCTTTAAGAACTTTGATTTTATTTCCACTTAACTTGATTTAATTTTAAAAATTCCTAACCTTTTCCCCTGCAGTGCATTTTTTCTAAAAGCGCCTGTTTAAATTAATTTTTAAATTGTTTAATTTTTTAAAGTACTACCTATATTTGAAAAAGTTTTGTTATCATCTATGTAGTTGAGTCTTATAAAGGATACCGTTAAGTAGGGGAGAAAGGAAGATCCCGTCCAATTTTATAGCTAGCTAATTTTTGTAATTTTTAATAATTTTGCTAAAAAATTTGCGTTTTTTTATAATGGCTTTGCTAGCTTGCTGCAACGGTTTTACACCCAACCCGCTTTTGTAGCTACGCTAGTGTACTCTATGACTAAAACTTTATTAATGACTTTACCAAATTTTTCTTTACAAAATCTTTTTTTTAATTAATATAAACCATCTCATTTTTTTACAAATAAAAATTATTTACTAAATAAAATATTTCTTTTAGTCGACTCAACCTATTGTAAAAGAACATGTTAAAACTGGACATCAAATCAGTAAATTTGTATTACGTCCAACGAAATATCATACAATTACCTGGGGTTACGACGGTTTTATTTTTGTAAGAAGCGCCGATTTGCAAAAAGAAATTGGTATGAGTTTATCGCATCATAGATATCACCAAGGAGTATATGGTGCCCGTGTTAATCCTTATGGAACTATTTTGATTTCTCTTGGTAAGCCGAAGCAACTAAATTTTTTAAATATATTACAGTTTTTAGGTGTAGAATTATTTTATATGCCATATGACGCTTTAACGTGATTTTTTTTTTAATAAATCGTTTTACGTCCGTCGGTTGTATATCTTTCCCAAACGAAACATCAAATCCATCAGCTGTTTTAAATAATAACAGAAACAGAATGAAAATAAAAATAAATAGAGATTCTACATGTAGAAGTTTGTTATGTTTAGTTCCGTAAATAACAGGCGTCAAGCTGATATGTACCAAGCAAATAAAAATACCGGGTCCCTATTTCTTTTAAGAGAAGATGGTTTTACCTATAAATAATTTTTTCGGGATGTTGTGGCAAATAGACTTTAAGATGTATTAAACAATACACACTACGCACTAAAATTCATTTTTCTTTATGAAAGCAAAGAAAAATAATAAAATATGTTTACTATACAAAACTTAGTTGACTTACTCTAACACTTGTCATTTTTACCCAAAATGCTACGTTTATTTTATATAAAATGTAATATGTCCCAAGTAGCATTCTTAGATACAAATTGGACACAAATTCTTTGCTGCGAAACGTTTTGAAACATTTTCGAATAAAATTATAAAATTGTTTCGAGACACATGTGGTTCGAAACTTTTACTAGAGACACTTAAGAACTGTTTGATCCAAAATATTTTACAAACCATAGTGTCGATACATTAACGACACGTGCGGATGGATATTTTTCGAAACATTTTTAGGTAAAATTATAAAGTTGTTGTAAGACACATGCGCTCCCAAATTGTAGCGACACATTTTCGATTTAAGTTAATCAAAACAAATTGGGATTTTTTGCTTCGAAATATTTACCAAACAATGGTATCCGTTCATTCATGAAACGTGTGAAGAAAATATTTTTCGAAGCTTCCAGGAATATACACCCACCATTTTTTTCACACAAACCCGAAAAAAATGTCGTAACCTATCATTTTTACATTTGGTATATATGCATGTTTTAACATTGCCCGCCCCCTACGACTGTCATTGGATAAAATAGATTTGAAGTAACAGTTTCGAATCATTCTTGAAATATTTCCGAAATATTTTCGATTAAAGTTTCGATTGTGCATCGAAACAGCGAAAGTCACAGCTAGTACCACCTACTTGGAAACACGTGCAAATTCGCCATTTAAAATGTATACGTTTCGAAAATATTTCCAATTTGTGTCGAAAACAGAAACGATAGTAGGGATACATTTACCATAATGTGTCTAAAAATGCTACTTCAATTCAATTAGTGTTTTTGAGATATTGACTTTTGAAATATGGCATTTGCAGACTTTGGCAGGGCATAACATTGGAATGGTTCATCTTAAGATAAAATTGGTTTCACCTCCCTATCTTAGTCTTTTATTCTCTATCTAAAAATTGCATTTTCCTGTTTAATTTTTAAACAAAAAAATGCGGTTTTATGAAATTGGGACATCTTGTACCGGGTGGTCAACTAAGAATTAACTAGTAATCGTACAGCATCCGGGTAAATTTTGTTATGACAAAAGTGCCCAAGAGAAAATGCTGGAAATAATTTTTAAGTTCCGCATTTTGCCAGGGGCGTAATTGAAAAGTAAATTTTAAAATTTTACATATCTCCGAAAATTCCACATTAAGGTATATCTTTGATAACACCATTAAAAAATTTGAACAATTATGCATCATTTTGGTCTTATGCTCATTGGCGTACCGACTTTAATAAGAGGGGGGGGGGGGAGCTGTTGAAAGTGTAATCAGTTAAATCGCTGTAATTTTTAAACGACTTATCCGATTTTAGCAAACTAAAGACTGGTTGGAAGTATGCACTTTCACCAATCGTATTTAGTTGTCCATAATAGTTCTCAAAAAAAATGCTAGAGGGCGCAATTTGCAATAATAACACATTTTTTTATTTTACTCCGAAAAAATAAATCATTCGGTATAATTATGATACCATAATCGAAAAGTAGAAGAATTTTGCTAGAAAAAATATTAAAACCGCAGCTCGATATCTCCGTTCGTTTTAGCGTTATTTTCTTTTAGGTTACGATGGTGTTTTAGCAGCTATACGCTTTACTAAAAACGTCGAAGATGAAGAACTAAAAGAACATCTTGCCAAATTAAAAGCTTCTACTAAAATGGCTCTGATGTTCAAGAGACCAACTTTGGGATTTTATGTTGAAGAAAGATTTGAGGGAAAATGCTGGAAGGAAATTCAAAGGTTAAAATTAAAATGAAATGGATTTTTTTTACCTCATCTTGAAGTCAGTTCTCTTTTTGGAAAATCTTATTAAAGGTCAATTTTATAAAGCGTAGGTTTAAACCTTGGTCTAAATCAACTTTTTAAAATTGGGCTAAAAACATCTATGATTTAAACCGAGGTCCAGTCTAAATCGAAGAAATGTCAAAAATGGTTTTTTTATAATGTGCGATTGACAGCAAAGTTCGAATTTAAAGTGATTTTTATGGTCATAATTTAATTCAATGTAACATAACAAGTTATGATCAGGTAAATAAATCACTTTTAAGCCGAACTTTGCGGTAGATCCCACATTATAAATCGACCATTTCCACGATTTTAGAATTGAATCGCTCATTTCAAAAACCACATAAGTCAACATTTGTCAAAAATGGTGTTTTGTCATTAAATGTCTTTTCAGGAGTATCTACACGTTCTGCGTAAAAATCACACAAGTCACATAAACCGTTAGAGAAATATACATACTGAAAAATCGCTTTCGTTACCAAAACCACACAAGTCGTCGACTTATGTTGTTTTTGCACGGATTTTTAAATATAATGTCAGCTGATTGAAGTTGCGAAGAGGGCGAAAAAATTTATGGTACATGTTACTTTTTTTCTATATTTTATGAGAATTGTAATTAAAAATTTTATTCATATAGCATTTTGTTTTTTATTTTTGTTAAAAAGAAAAATAGCAATAAAAAAATATTCCGAGCAATAACCACATAAGTCAATAGAAATATATATTTTTTTAGAAAAAACTACTCATTTTTTAACATACATACTATCTAGTTACCTGACTACTTTATTTACAAAATAATTATTTTCTTTAATAAAACATACTTTTTGTATTAAACAGTTTTTATCTTCTCCTGAAAATTTAACTTTTTTGACTTATGTGGTTTTTGAAATGAACGATTCAATTATTCTTCGGTTTGAACTTAGGTTTAAGAATTGAAGTTTTAAAAAAATCTATTATAAGATATATTCTTCTTTCACCATTGAGTCCACCGGTGACACCGGATTATTGAAAAAATTCATTTTTTGTACAAAACAGACAAAAAAGCAAAAAATGTAAAAAAATGCATTTTGCATTTTCTCCGCTCCTCTTTACTTATTAGTATGATAGTCAATTACTATCGGCTATATATTTAATAAACAAAAAACTGTATCAAAATTTCAAAAAGTTTGCATTAGCAAAAAGCACTACCTGGTAAAATCCCCACATATCATCAAGTACTGACTGTGTATTTTTGTTTTAAGGTTAAAAACTATCGAGATGGAAGAAAGCACTTGCAGGCTGGAGAAAGCTAAAATTTTCAAAGAGTTTCGAGATATTAGAACCATACTACAAGGACTGGTTAGTGAAAATTTTGATGTACCCTTCAACAAAAAACTTGATTTGCTAGAATTTTATCTAGATACGCCATTGTATAATAAGAAGCAAGCGCAGAACAAAGAAGAATGTAAACATCTGGAGATCTATCTTAAAAGTCTTATCTTAGCGCAAGATTCGGTGTCGCATTTTATCATTAAAACTTACTGGGAACCTATGGGTAATGCATTTTGTAATACAAATTATATTAATGTCAAAAATACATATAGGCAGCGTTGCCAGAGCTGGTACAATTGTACGAATCTGGTACATTTCGAATGCACCTGTACAAAAGTACATTTACACTATTTTCTGGTACATTTTCATCCTTGTGCCGCCCCCTATCATTTAATAGCTAAAACTCACAGAAAGAGGCATAAGGCATCGTTACTAAATAAAAATATTGTTTATAAATAAAGATTAATTATGCACATAATATGTTTATAATTTATAGTATATTATATTCCTAAAAATGCATTAATACTATTATACACATACCATTACATTTTTTGCGTGACCGATCGTAATAATTACTTAAAATTACTAAATAAATAAATTAAAAATATTAATATTAGTGTTTTTGGTACGAGGTTAAAAAATAAGTAATTTTTGATGGCTGTACAAAAGTTCAAAATCTGGTACATTTTATATTTGTGATTTGTACAATTTCTTGATACCCTCTGGCAACACTGCATCGTTGGCAACATTTCTTATTTTTTTAGTGTGCCACTCTAGGCTATTGATTATGTCCTAAAAAGCAGGGTAATAAGGAATGTGGGTTTTTATTGCATAAATCTTTCAATTGGTTATTCAGAATAAAAAAAGCGCAGAGTGCTATTAAATTAGAAGGGGGAAACTGGAGATAGGGCATGCAATCCTTACGGTTTTTTGAGTATATCTCGAAATCGAAGCAAAATTTGTGGGTACTTTATATGAAAAAATTTGTAGAGAGTTAAAATTTCTATTAAAATGGCGTAATTAAAATTGAAAGTTTATTCAGTTCAAATTATATTAAATATAATTTAACAAAAAAGTGCAAAAAATTCAATATTTTTTTTACTCTTATGCAAATAACTTTTTTTTAAGCAGAGTTAGGTATAGACAATGCCTTATAGAAAAGATAGGATATTAAATTTCACACAGAATGACGTATTAAAAAAATTTTTTGATGAAGTTTCAATGAGATATGACCCTTTAAACTTTGACATAGATTACAAATTACCATAATATCTTTAATACTTTTTACAGGTGTACAATGGCAGCAAATATTGGGAATTTTTAGCGCTGTAAAGGCTACCAATTACTGCTTGCTGCCACCGAATCCTCCTAAAAAAGCAAGACTAATGTGGATTGAAGAACAAAGGAAAGTTGAACAGTTTTTAACTTGTCAAGATACATTTGAACCTTGGGTAGCGGTTACAAAAGAGTAAGTATATTTGGACCTTCGATTATTGTATCTTGTAGATAGAATGTAAGGCAAGGGCCTGTCGACATATTAAGCACCGGTTCCCGCAGTTAAGTTGTGTCGAGCGCGGTTAGTACTTGGGCGGGTGACCGCTTGGGAACACGGCGTGCTCTTGCCTCAGGGAAGAGTGTAAAATGAATCGACACTTAGACCTCTTTCAGACGAGGACGCTGTATCCCAGACGCGTGTATCTCAGATACAGAAAAAGCATGCAGTTAAATTGTAGCTTACACACGGCATTCGACGCCGCATACAGTATCGCGCGACAGAATTTTTGAATCTTGACAAATCAGCCGCCCGGCGGCGAAGGAGTATCCGAGATACAGAATTATCATGGTGGCTTATGGAACTGTTCAGACATGCATACTTTTGCAACACAAAAAGTTCGATTTCAGAGGCGGCCAGTATTTATTCAGAAGTGATAGTGAGTAGTTGAACAAACCCGAACAAACTATGGATCATGTCGTTTTCGATAACGAAAAGTTTATTAGTTTGATAGAGCCAATTTCTTGTTTATGGGACACTAGTCACGAAGATTATTTTGACAGAAACAAAAAGCAACGATGTTGGGTGGAAATTGCCAAACAAAATGTTGTGCAGCTCTTCAAATGATTGTGGAGACATTCGATAATAATTAAAAAACTTTGTAGTGTCTTGTAATAAATCTTGATGAAGTAAATTATATGCTCCCTTAGCTTCCCTTAATTCTACCATAGGATGAACCCACAGAGTTCGTCTCCTATTAAGTTTTTTTCTTTTTATTAGATATATACCATAACATAACGCACTCTTCAATATTCATGATTAACGACTGCACCGCACTGAAGCTTGTTAAGAAATGTGTAATAAAAAAGTATCCCAAAGAAGTATCGGGGTAGTATGCGGCTGTGATTCGGTATCTCGCATACAGAATCCCGCATACAGTATCCTCGTCTGAAAGAGACCTTAGCCATCCTATTCACGCCGGACAGGCCGGATGAGATCGGATATCTCGTAGGATGAAGGTGCCGTTTCATACTCCCCAGTCGGTAGATCACATTTGTGGTGGATGACCGGTTCAAGATGGCCTACGTAGTCGGCGCGAACCGTAAAAAAAAAAAAAAAAAGTTAGTTGTTTCCCTAGACACTTAAAAATATGCCGTTTTTGCCTTGACATATAATTTAATTCATACCCTGTCATTACTATAATGTTGGGTGACAGTTATTAAGATTACAAACTTTATTGCTTTTAAAAACTAGTGTCATTTATTTATTTATACATAATAATATATAACAAATTATAAAGTATAACAAAATCCAAATGATATGTGTACACTATGGACTAAAAGTATGTGTGTGCCAAGTCACTGACCTAAAGCTAGGAAACACTTAATACTTATACAAGGTGTTCATTTGAAAACTTCCCACCACGGATTTATCGAAAACCACTGATTAAAAGAAAAAACGCCGAGACACGTCAAAAGATGTGTCAAAGGGGACAACTTTTTAACCAAAAACTACTTCACCCCCTTTTACCCTCTGCCCCCCGGGGTCTTCCGTTTAAAAATTTTAAATGACAAAGGGTATCAAGTAATAGCTTGTTTGAAAGGTCTTTCAAAGTGCTTTATTTTGACGTTTGATTTTTTAAAATAGGTCGATTTGTTTTCGAGAAAATTAGAAAAATCTTTATTTGTCTTAATTTGTTCAGATAAAAAAAAACACAAGAAAATATCACTTTTTATTTCAATAAATGTTCAAAATGTTGCCCGTTATTGGCCAAACAATAATATAGGCGATGTTCAAATTCCTGACGGACATTTTCAAAACCATGTTGTGGGAGATCATGGCAGCTTTCGATGATGCGTTGACGAAGTTCATCCAAAGTTTCAGATTGGGGAGTAATCCCAATAGATTTCAAATGGCCCCATAGAAGAAAGTCTAATGGCGTCAAGTCAGGAGATCTAGCAGGCCATTCTATAGGCCCTCTTCGCCCTATCCATTTATCTGGAAACTCGTCGTCTAGCCATTGCCGAACCGGAAGAACATAGTGAGGAGTAGCGCCGTCTTGCTGGAAATATATTTCAGCCTCATCAAGTATAGGGTTTCCATCGTCTTCGATTTGGTTTTCAATGGTTTCAGTGATAAGCGGATTGATGGTATTTTCCAACATATCTAAATAAATGCTTCCATTTAAATTTTCATTAATAATGGCCCAATCACTTTGTTTCCTAAAATGCCATTAAGTTTTTGGGGTACTGAGTATGCCCTTCTACAAAATCATGAGGATTTTCATTGCTCCAATACCTGCAGTTATGCTTATTAATAAATCCATTTAGATAAAATGTGCATTCATCACTGAAGCAGATATTCTTTACATGAATGGTATTATAATTAATCGCTGCAGTCATTTGTTCACAAAACTCAACTCGCCTATCGAAATCATCTTCGGTTAACTGTTGCAATATTTTCATTTTAAATGGATGAAATTTATGTAATTTAGTAACTGTGTGTACAGAGCCTATTGAAATATCGCGTCAACTATTTTGCGTAATGAAGTATTAGGATTTATGCCAAAATGACCCAAAACTTCAACTTGAGCGGCTTCATTCAAAACTCTACGATGATTACGTAAATTTGAGGTAAAAATGCTAAAAAGAAGAGGCCCCAGGATGCTACCCTGCGGAACACCTGTGTTAACATTTTTGGGGTCTGATTTTTTACCATCGAGAACAATCCTCTGAACCCTGTCGGACAAAAAGAGGCCAGCAAAGAAACTGAGTTTGGAGTAAAGTCCATGTAGGCTAGAATTGCAGTTAACATGTCATGGTTCAGCATATCAAAGGCTTTGGTAAAATCAAGAAGTACGAGTATTGTTGCTTCATTTTTATCATGCGCCACTAATACGTCATCGAGAATATCAGAAAGCGCAGTGGCACAGCTATAACCCTCTCGAAACCCTGACTGTTTTTTTGGTATAATATTGTACTGAAGTACATACGAGTTAATCTGTCGCTTCATAATTTTCTCTAAAATTTTAGAAAATATCGGCAATATTGAAATTGACCCGTTGTTGTCCGTATTCTGTAGGATTGCTTACTTTGGGTAATGGGACAACATGTGCAAACTTCCAACCCTTGGGAAAGTAGGACTTGTTAATACAACAGTTGATTATGTGCGTTAAATGAGCTACAATGATAGACGTCTAAAAGTCAAACATTTTAAAATGCCACGTCCTTTAACATTAGTTAAGAAGGCACAAATAGTGACAAAAATTGAAGAAGGATGGTCAATTCGTGCCCTAGCACAATTTTATGGCAGAAAAAAGAGCACAATTCTAGAAATTAAAAAGCGTTGGGAGCAAGAAGGGTAATTGAAAAGAAAGGAGGGTTCCGGTCGTCCTAGAGTTACCAGTCCCGAAGAGGATGCTATGCCTCTGGAGCACTTAAGAGATCATCCCTTTGAAGTCGCGAGGGAAGCTATAAATATCACAGAATTTCCTGACTCTCGACCTACCGCCAGTAGAAGAATTAATAAATCAGAGTTAAAGAATCGCGTTGCGGCGAAAAATATTAAATTAACAGAAGAACGAAGGCCCTCGCGGTTACTTTTTGCATTAAATTACATATATCGCGAACCTGAATATTGGAACAGGGTAGTATTTACGGATGAAAAACCTTTCCAATCTACTTATAACGGATAAATTCGGGTGTATCGACCAGATGGGACAAGATTTGAAGAGCGTTATACTAGCGACCTTGCTTTTAGATCTGGGCGTTTTTTTGTCAACATATGGAGTTGGATAAGTGACCATGGGCTTGGTGTATGGTGGCGATTGGAGGGAAGATTTAATTCTGAAAATTATCTTAATGTTCCGGAGCATATTATGCTCCCATCTGTTAGGTCCATTGCACACTGCAAATGCTATTAATGCTAGTTTTAAAATAATAATGTAGAAGTATTACCGTGACCTTCATTCAGTCCGGATACTAATCCAATAAAAATGTGTGGGCTATAATTGTAAAAAAAATTTATAACCGTAATTTCTTGCCTCAAAATTCTACTGAATTGTGGGAAATAATTCATGAATGCTGGGAGGAGCTTGACCCAATTATTATAAGAAATTTAATTAACTCAATGCCTAATAGATTGGCTCAAGTGATAGAGAAACAAGGTTCAATGATCAAATAATAATTTTTATACCTACTATCTTATTGTTCTTATATTAAATTTGTTCGCATTTTTATAAAATTATTATAAATATAAAATATTAGTTACCATTTTACTTAATTTTTTTTTAATTACTTCCTCTACGTCAACGATTTGCATTTATTGCATATAACCTTAAACATACGTCTCTGATAACCTCAAAGAAATAATTACAAAAGCCTGTTTCAAACTGCTTAAATAATACAAAAACTTATCATAAGACTTGTACGGTTTTTTTTATGAAGAGAACTGTACATGATATTTTAAATTGGGAATTCTATATTTTTTGAGAAAACTTCAAGAACACCTAGCCCAACGACCAGCCCTTCCGAAAGAAGATTACTCAGGCGTAGCAGCCATGAGACGATTAAGAGAAATTGAGGAGGCCGATTCAAACAAAACCCTGGAAACAAAAATTGCTCTGGCTGGTGCTGTATCGCAAATATTAATCACAATCAGTACTGGACATTATCAGCAAAGACAAATTACGTCATTTTATCAGTGCGAGCTTCAGCAAGCAGTAGCAGAGGTAAGACTGTTTATGTACTTAGTAAATATTATACTCATAAATGTATTTACAGTACAAAATTTACGATTTATTTAGTCGAAAAAAAATTGTCTTTTATTTTCTCAGATCTAACCAGTGACGGCTCCTACTTGATGACGCGTAATCGCACGCTTAATTCTTCTGAAAATAATAAATAAATTTGGTTTATCTACCGACAATTTAGGAGGATTGGTAACACTGCCCGCAACACCCTTACCACCTTCGATGCCTGAAATCCATACGCCTTCATGTAATGCGCTCGGTTGTGGCGCGGTACCGAATTCTCTGCGGCAGCTCCTTTCATACGAACACGTAAAATCAGAGACCTTTAGACTGCCCTATTTTACCGTTCTACCCACTGTATAACTGAAAATAGGCTAAAATCTCGTTGAATTTATCCGCGAAGGTCTAGCGGCTTTCATCAAAGCACCAATGTAAAGTGGGAGGCGCGGGAGTGGATCCGTCTATATATGTGATGAGTGATCAGACTGCATTAAAATCTACCATGTAAAATAACTGCTTTTTTTACCCAAACTATAAGAAAACTAAACTGGAATTTCTGTTTTTACCAAAGGAAAGGTGATCTGTGAAAAAGTTATTTTTTATGCAAAAAAAATTAAGGAAAAAAATATAAGCCAATGAATTGTTATTAAAATTATTGTCTAATATTGTGATTTTTTTACGATACCCTTAAAATTACTAAAATTTCGGAAAAAACTTAATTACATGGCAACGTTGCATTTCACTTCAAAAATTTTAAAAGGGTTTGAAGTCCTTATTTCATTGAATCATATTCTAGAAAATTATACTGGGTGTCCCATTTAACTTTCTTTTTTATTATTCAGGACCACTTTTGTAGATTAAAAAATATTTTTAGATTAATTATCCTAAAAAACCCTTTAACTTTTGTATTACACTTTTTTCCCTATCTTTGATAGTTTATGTGCTATCTAAGACAGACACCTTACTGACATACCCTGTATATATCTTCAGACGCTTGCAGCAATAGAGGACAAATATTTATTTCAGAGTCTATGCACACAATTTTTTCCTAAAGAGTGCACGAAATGGTGCGAAAATTGAAGGTATAATACCAAAATATTTTTCTACTAAACTATTATTTTCTCACCAAACTAGATATTTATACACATACTTTCGTATTTCAAAAATCTTTAGTTTTCCACTCATTTTTCTAGACAATTACTACTAGATTTAATAATACAAACAAAATGAACGTTTTTTAATAACCTTGGTTGGTTCTTTGCCGTGCAAATGTTTGTCCAACTCCAATCGACCTTAAAACTTTTATTATACACAACAGATGTAAAAAAATTACTGGTAAATCTGCCTTGAATTGTGGAAGATGAATATGAGTATATTAAACTAGGTAAAACAGACAAGATATTAAAAAAAAAAAAATTCTAGAAAAAAAAATACATTTTTCCAAGGTTTTAAGGTTGTTATTTTTACAGCATTGCCACTTCTCTTTCCACCTTAATAGTGTTGCTAGTTTGTAAATTGGCGATTATTTTGAAAAACTTTACCATAGCGAATGTTAAAAGGTCATATTAATGCACAGAAACCGTTTTTAACTGTTTAAAACGAATACTACAGCTATTTTGTTGTACTTTCGGAGTTATATTATAATTTACCCAAATCGATGAATATGTTACAGTGTAATTTGGTCCATGGATATGCCAAAGAAATGAATATTTCTTCAATTGTTTTTAATTATCTTTCTCACAATTTCACGGCCAACTAAAAAGACAAGTTATGATGCCTTAATTCTCGTGAAATTCGTTTATATTATATTTTGTATATAAAAAAATAAATTTTATTGCCATCGCTAGTTATAGGCATAGTATGCACGATGTGGCGGAAATGCAGTATTTGTTCGTGATGACTTATCGACTACTGTTTGCTCTTAAGAAGATGAATTTACTTCCTCATGCGATATGGACATCATATCCGCTCTTGTTGTACAAACTACTGTTTTCTACATTAGTATTTGGATTAGGCAATTTACATGGTTCTATAATTTTTGTTTAGGTTTACTTAAGCAAAAACAACACTAATATAAACTGCTGGACAATTGCTTTCGAGCAAGAAAAATTTCGCCTAAATTTAACAGTTAATATTTTCTGAACCAGATATGATATCGACATACGGGTTTGAACGTTTGATAGATTCATCCCTTGAGAAACAATTGTTAATGTTAGATTTTCTTTAACTGTCAGAAAATTTTATATACAGGGTGTTAAAGAAGACGATGATTTTTGCTCCAATTTTAATGGCGTGTAACTTTCACAATATTATTTTTAAATTTTATCACTCCACGTCAATTGAATTACTGGTTCATAGCAAAGAAAGTTATTTGTCAAATTTTTGATATCTGCTTTATTTTAAGAAATACCGATTTTTTTGGAAAACCTTGCTTTATTTCAACTTATTGGAGCTAGATCTCACTGTGCGTTGTATCGTGCAAACTTTGTGAGTGATTATTATACCTTAAGAAAAGCTTAATTATGTTCAGTAACAATAGTTGTACCTAAATATTATGATGTACAGTGGCGTACCTACTTATAAACACCTATATGTTTTAGGAGTATCTCACAATTTTTCACGATTGTTTTATATTGGAAAGTACTCGCCCCTAGATTAGGTCAATTTTTTCTTATTTTTTAGTTTATCATATCGCACTACAGGTATATTATATAGTTTGTTTACAGAATTTTAACAAAGATAGTTTTTTTAATTTAATTTTTGGAAAAAATGGATTTATTTAATTTCTAACTTTCTAACACTATACTCATAAACCATATCCATATAGGTGTTTATAAGTACGCCACTGTATATCATAACATTTACTACAACTATTGTTACTGAACATAATCAAGCTTTTCATAAGGTATAATAATCACTCACAAAGTTTGCACAATACAACGCAAGTGAGATCTAGCTACCAATAAGTTGAAATAAAGCAAGGTTTTTCAAAAAAATCGGTGTTTCCTAAGATATAGCAGATATCAAAAATTTGAGTAATTACTTTCTTTGCTATGAACCAGTGATTCAATTGACGTAGAGTGATAAAATTTAAAAATATTATTCTGAAAGTTACACGCCATTAAAATTGGAGCAAAAATCATCGTCTTCTTTAACAACCTGTATATAAAATTTTCTGACAGTTAAAGAAAATCCAATATTAACAATTGTTTCTCAAGGGATGAATCTATCAACCATTCAAAACCGTAGGTCGATATCATATCTGGTTCAGAAAATATTAACTGTTAAATTTAGGCGAAATTATTCTTGCTCGAAAGCAATTGTCCAGCAGTTTAGTTTAATATTTTTTTCGTCTTTGGACTACTGAAAAGTGTGTTCTCTATTTTTCGACAAATTTATTTACATGAATAACCATTGAATTTACCTTTTTTTTTAGTCTGAAGTAGTCAAGCTAAAGCAGAACTACAACAAATGTTTTCAGAATACGCGACAATTAAAAGAAAGAGAGATGTACACCATAAAAGAAAGAAATGCAAGATTAAGGCATATCGTATCAGAATACAACTATTTTTCGGAACAAAAAATATATACCGATATCAATGATCCAGTATGGGGAGAGGTATGATCTGCCATTTTTAAGTAGGGGATATTGGGTTTATTTGTTACAGGGGCAGGTTTTTACAGTTAGTTTAAAAAGCGTGCCAGAAATGATACAGCGCTGGCATTATCGTCACATGATAAGTCTACTCGACGGAACGGTTCAGTGTAGTTGTGATTTTATTAGAGGCGTATTTTTTAAATAAGTTTGATTTTAACCTTCCTAATACTGACTGACTTCATACCCCGTAAAGTACTAACTGTGGTAATTTTGTACCCCGGCCCCCGGCTAATTTATTGATTTTTTACTAAATGTTCTAGGTATATCTTATATTTGATGTTAAATCAAACACAATTAATAAAATATATGAACAAAATATGTATTATAACAAAGTTTACAAATGAAAAAGGGTATCCAAAAAAAAATAACACAACATTTTTTGAAGTAACACAATTTTTAAGTTTTGCATTGTCCACAAAAAAATTTTCTCACTGCGTTCTAGGCAAGCAAAATTTTTACAGGATGTGTATTAATTGCGAGTTTTTCTGTCTTTTTGTCGAATACAAATAACACAACGATCAGATGATCTCTCCACTAAAGGTGGTACAGATGACCGCCTAACTCGGGAACAACAGTGATCATATGATCGCGATAAGTTGCTGGATCCTATCCTTGTTACCAAATCTTTTACGTATTTGATCCTTTACAAGTTCTTTTCCAAGACAAAAGAGAAATTTGCGCCTAGCATCTATGGTCTATTTATTTTCGATTGCGAACGATGACAGAAACCCGTTTTACAATAAAAAAATGCAAGAATTTTCATTTTTGACAAGTTGAAAAAGTAAGGTTAGGGATTTACGTCATAACTGACATTTTGTTGTTTACTATTTATAGCGGTTAGAATTTTAAATTAACACTTGTTAAGGCCGCTTTACAGTTTGCAATTTTTCTTTCACGCAAGAAAAGATTTCCCGGGAGTATGCGCAGAACGAGGCTAATAATCAGCTGGTGCAATTTGTATTGCTTGCAAGAAATATAACTCGGACCGTATTTTTATTGCCATTGCAAGCGCAATTCTGAGGATTTTCTGGTGATTTATGAGACACCAAACTAAATATAAAAATCCCTGACATTTATTTATGTTTTTTCTATCCTATAGCGGGTACGTTTTGTTTTTGTTGGTTTGCTTTTATGTCCTGTAATGATGTTTTGTTAAAATGAATGCACAAAAAGCGCCGGTAAGTCCTAACCAAATGTATTTTTATTTTAATGGTTGGCAAGTGGTACATCACCTATGAATCTGGCAAGTCATTGCACGCTGTAAAACGAAGTGAAATTTTTATTGCCGCAATATTAATTGCTGCAAGACAACTTGCGTGAAAGAAAAATTGCAAACTGTAAAGCGGCCTTTAAGAAAATGAATTTTTAGGTTATGTCACAATGTTTGGCGTTTGGCATGGCCTTCTATATTTTGTCGATAAATCGGGCATCCTTTTTGCGTCAACACAAAGTAGGCATAGGTTTACTATTTTATGTTGCAGAAAAACGTGAATTAACCGATTTTATGTACAGAAAGTTAATAGATTGTTTGTTTCGTAATATAACTAGAGCTAAAAGTTATTTTTAATTGCTAAAAGGTTTATAATTAACATATATTTGCTAGAAATCAATCGAACGGAAATTTCTTATTCTTCTTCTGTGATTTAAAAAAAAGACCTTTTTAATAAGTTGGCTATGCATTTATGTAGTGTAAATGGGTCCACGATTTAACCAATTAGGTGAATTTTTGTTCAATTTTTTTTCTGTCTTCGTTCGCAATCGAAAAGAAATAGACCATAGGTACAACTTGTTTCAAACGGGATACTTTAGTCTCCATAAAATAAAGGAATTGAGAGCTGCGGGTCAATGAGATGACCAAAAATAACCATTGACTATCTGTTTCTGACCATTTTGTCAGCGGTATCAACGGCGCCTTTAGTTATATTGTAGTGAAGAACTATTTCGGGTTTATATGAGTTAGCTTAATCACTAACTTCGTCTAAAGCATGTTCAGACGATAAATTTTGCACGCCCTCAAGTTTTACGGACTGGAATATTTTTATTTATTTAATATTACCACATTCTACAGAATCAGATATCCAATTATCGAATGGGATATAAAAAAAAGTTTTAACATAATACAAAGCATTATAAAAAAGAACAACATAGATATAGTAAAAATAATTAAACAATGATATATAATATGTAAATAATTACAGAGTCAGGCGTTTAATAGAGGCCACAGTGCAGGCATGTATATCTAACTGGTTTTGAATTTTATTATATTTTTCACATATTTGATGTAATGGAGAAAACTTTAGTGTATTTGTCCTTGAAGTTGATAGAGTAAAAGTCAGGTAATTACGCGAGGTTGGCCTTGGCACCTGAAAGTGCCGGGACTGTAAAATATTCCCAGCATCAATTTTTCCGAAAAGTACGTTATGTAGAAAGATAATTTGAGATTTTGTTCGCCGTGTTTCGAGGCTTTCCATTGAAAATCTTGTCAAGAGACGATCGTGCGGGAACCCTATTTCAGGGTAGATTCCATCTAGCTTAAAACTGGTGTACTTTAAAAAGCGTCTTTTACGATTTTTGCGGATGACACCACTATTTTCTGGCATGATTTTGATTCTGATATGTTGAGGATCAAAATTTCAACTGATCTCACTAAAATTAAACAATGGTGTGATGCCAATCTTTTGACCCTGAATTTTGATAAAACCAATATTGTGGGTTTTCGGTGTGGCGTGGACGGTTTGTATCTTGGGGGGGCATTGCTTACAAAAAAAGCTAACACCAAGTTTTTGGGAGTCTTTATTGATGAGTGTCTAAAGTTCGACTCTCATATTTTGGAGCTCACAAAAAAAGTGGCTTCGGGATGCTACGCTGTGCGTTTGATATCGGCGGAGATTGGAACCACTCTGGCTAAGAAGGTCTACCACTCACTGGTAGAATCTCACTTGCGATACGGAATTGTGTTCTGGGGGAATACATGTAACTACCTCCTGAGCTCGTTGTTTGTTCTCCAGAAGCGGGCTCTAAGGTATGTTTGTGGTGTGAATGGCAGAGAGTCATGCAGACCGTTGTTTAGATCCAGAAAAACATTAACTTTAACATCTCTGTTTATTCTTCAAACGGTCTGCATGATTTACAAACACAAAGACACATTGCCAGTTCCCGACCACTCGCACAATACTAGAAGGTCACGAGAACTGTATCTGCCTATACCATCTTCCACCCTTATCAAGAACTCAATCATTTATGAAAGCCGTAAACTATATAATCATATTCCGGAATATATAAGGGACCTTCCTACCCTTAAATTATTTAAAAGAACTGTAAGGAAACTACTGGAGGAGAGAGCCTATTACGAGTTGGTTGAGTATTACAATGACACATTTTAACTCAGTGTGTTAACAGGATTGGTCATTTTGTAAAATTTGTTTTGTGTGCCATTTACTCGTAAGTTGTTTGTCGCTACTTGTTTGTTTTATAGCGTGTAATGTTTTTGTCTTTGATTATTTTTATTGTGTACCTTTTAAGGTTTAAGCATGGTTCTGTTGCACCTGCTTGTATATATATTTTAGCTTTGTTAACAAGATAATTTCTTTAGAACAATAAAGCATATTTTGATTTGATTTTGATTTGATTTAACCGACCCTGTTGTACCCTAGACACTATAAACCTTGAAAAAAATATTAGTATTGTTTAACAACTAATTTTATTGCAAAAACTAAGTCAGAAATATAGTCTCATTAGCATTTTTAAAAGGATTTTTACGCATGATTAACGAAAACGAAATTATCTTGATTTTTCATAAAAAAATCAAGTTGGGGTACAAAATTACCCCAGTAAGTACAGAGGAAATCTATAATATGAAGGCCTCGCAAACACCGCCTTTACTTAAAGAACCAATTGTCAAAACGCCAGTTGCTTCTATCTCGCCAAAAGTGATACACTATATATTATTATTAGGGTTGCCACCAACGACCTGTATAATTAGACCCAGCGTTTACTTGAAAACATAGGCAAATTATTTGGCTCAAGCATAAATTGAGATATTGCCAAATTATCATAACATAACATTCCTTAAAATATTTTTCTGCAAAGGCCTATTCAATTTGTAATAAAATTGACACAATTTTTAAGTTATGGCAATTCTACTTAATGAATAGTAGATATATATTAAATTATTATATACAAAAAACAGTTGAATTGAAGATATATTTTTGTTTATCATTAACAAGAAAATCTTTAATGATGGAATAGTTTTGAACTTGCATTGTCTTTATTTGTTTTACATCAGAACGTTTTAACTGGTAAGTATCTCCAGTCGTCTTTAGGTGAATACTGAAATACTGAAGAAAATCTTTGTTTATAAAATAATTTATACAGTTTGGCAACAAATTTTCCTGCCAAAATACATTTTCATATGAAATTCCCCATAATCCTATTGGTCGCAGCAGTTTTCATTTCTGGAGGCTTGTTCTGTTAAAATATTTACCTTGCTCGGTCGCCATTGGCGTTAGCGCCCTGCCGATCATGTACTTAATGTATTATTATGTTCAATTTCCATTATAATTATGCATGATTTTACATCTCTAGACTGAAAATCCAGAGACAGCAATTTTACGTATCACCGAAGAGGAAATTGGCATTAAGCCTTATGTGTCTCCCAGCGAACAAGCTATTTTGGATGCAAAAAATGCTGAAGAGGAACGAATAAGGCAGCTACTCTTGGCCGATGATTTTCGAGAAAGAGCCTTGCAGACCATGATGAATGGCGTTTTAGAGATACGATGGGAAGACGAACTGAAACGGGATGTGCCCAAACCCAAATGTCTCGTAAGTTCTGTTAATATACTGACGTCAGCTTAGGTTACACTTAGTAGAATTTTGGCAAGTCCCTAAAATCAAAGCGAATTTGTCGGAAGCCCTTGGGAAAATCATGATCTCAAATACTTTGTTCGGGTAATACAAATATGTATGTCTCCTCCGGTCTACCGATTGGTGGAGTTTAGCGTTCGCTTAATAAATCTAGGACCTCGGGTGCATCTGCTCGGCGTTCGGTATTTGGACTTTAACATGGTATCAGTAAACGTTATGCGCTCGTTTAGGTCGAATATCAAGTGAGATTACATCTGCATCGGCTCGCTCTGCTCGATTTTTCACAACCGAACGAAGTAAATGTAAAAGGATCTACCCTATTAATTTTTAGGTACATAGGGGAAGGTTGCCTATATTGAACCGCTACCTAAATTGGACCACAGTACATTTCTCCGAAACTAAATAAGTGCCATATCATCTGACAACACTGTAACATACTTCCACCCAAAAACCTTTGTACGGCAACAAACTCAACTAGTTGGCCGTTAGAGCTTGACGTGTAAAGAGCAAAACGTAATTTACGCAATTTTAATATAATATTCTTAAGATTTTCCTAAGAATTTACCTAAGAACCAGAACACCTTAAGCAAAATATTTTTTATGGAAGTTATCAAGTAAGTTTTTCTCTTTCTATTTCTCCTATTGCCATGCCATAAATGTTTTTTCTTGTTTTTTTCCTGGGTGGTTTTGTAAAACACATGGTAGTTGCTTAAATTTTACCACTGGGTGATTGCCAAAATTGAACCGGTCCAATTTAGGCATTTTTTTTTAAATTGTGCAAAAATAATTTTTTTCTTTATATAAGAATAAGTTAATGACATGAACTGACAACATTTCAATATTGCTAAAATCTCTTTTCTTTTTTGAGTTAAAAAATGAAACGACGACTGGTCCAATATAGGAAACTAATAGATACTTTTTTTTTGCATTAGCATGTCTTCTACCGAAAAGACGCCCAAAAAGTATGGACAGTGGTCAGAAGATGACATGAGGAAAGCACTCAAAAAGCACAGCTAATTACAGCAAGTCCATATAAAGATGACCTAAAAGCGAAGCAGGCATTACTGGATAAAAAGAATATTGTGAAGCGAAAAGTTCAACTAGAACTAGATCGTCCAAGTATTCTTAAAAATAAAAAAATTAATCAAAACGAGTGGTATTGCAAGTTTTGTAAAGAATGCATCATTGAAGACATGATCCAGTGTTTAAAATGCCGGGATTGGCTTCATGAATCATGTGCAAATGTGGCTTTAAGAGACACTTTTATTTGTGATTTCTGCGTTTAGATGTTTTTCCTTCTTTTGTTTTTTTTCTATGTTTGTTGATGTTTCTTAAAACTATTTTTCTGTTTTGCTGTTTTTTTGAAATATAGGTACAAATCTTCCTATACCAAACATTTTATTTTTTATTTATTTATTTAACACCTAAGTTTCCCGTTTAAATCATGTGGTCCAATTTTGAAACCCCCAGGTGCAATTTAGGCAACTGGTTTCCTATATTGAACCACTTGCAGAGGTTTTTTTATAGTGTGGTATGTCATAGATACTTTGCAATAAAATTCTGAAAAAAATCCTGCAGTTGGACAACATACTAAAGTATACCAAGGTATAGCATAAACGTCGATTTTGCGTCATTATTAGGATCCATGATAAGAAATCTAGAAATTGGTCCAATATAGGCAACCTTCCCCTACTTTACCTGTTAGAATATGTCACTGTCAGACTATGTCACTGGAACTTGATTCAAGCGACGACAAACGATGCGATACCAATGGCGTAGGTATCTTAGTTTTTATTCTCTATCCAAAAGTTACAACTACCGATATAACATGTTAAACTAAAAAAACGGTATTACGCTTTAACATAATAAACCGAAAGTCATAAGGTTTTAATGTTACAGCCTATCAAAGTCTTAAACTGCCATATTTTAAACATCAATATATAAAAAACAATTAAATTTAGATATATGACATTTTATAAAAAATAAGCCAAGAACTTTTTAGGGAATTAGAAAATATTATATTTTATAGGATGTTTCAAAAAAGTATGTAAGTATTTAAAACACACTGTATAAGTTAATATGATTTTAGAACGTATGCCTTCCTAAAACTCTGTTTTTGTGAAATATTAAAAAGTTAAATAGTTTAGAGAATACGCCACCAAATATATAAAATAGAGATTTTGTAATAAATTTGTTTTATATAACACCTATACTATAATGAACTTATTACGTAACCCATTTTAATGCGCTCATTATATCACTAGGGATGTAATAAACTCATTAGGTAACTAATTTTTATTAAAAAAACAGCAATTTTTTACAAGTTATTTATCCAAAAGAAGCTTATTTATTATGAATATTAAAAGTAAAATTAATACCTGATGCTGATGACCAGTGGCGGCTCGTTAGGTAAAAAATAAAACCAGTAGGAAAGTTTTTCGAAAATATTATATATTAATGTACCAATACAGCTACTATTTAAGCCCCTAAAAAATTATGTTGGAATTAATAATATTAATTTAATCCCAATGTAGCTATGCATAATAGGGCTACGGTTAACTTCGATGGACAATAATTATAAACACTCGTGCATTTTGGCGTGGCCCAGCCGACCGCCATCCGTTAGTTCAAAGCAAGTGAACACCAAACGCCCAACATGGCTTTAATATTCACCGTTGCTATGGTTACGTGACGTCAGTCACGCAAACAGCATGTAACAATTGGCATTATGATGAAGGGCAATTTAAAAATAGATCAGTCGTATGCACCATTGTATTAGCAGTGGTTCACCTAACCTTAAGGTATTTGTTTTGAGGCTTCGCGAAACTTACGGTTATAGATATCGTTTTACGTGATTTACTGTGTGATTAAAAAGTGTTGTTTTTATTCTTCAGTTAATTCAGTAGTGTACGTAGTACTTGGTTGTGTGTTTTAAAAATGAACCCAATTATAGATTGTAATTTGTTGGAAACTCCATTTAGTCGTTGGGCAGATAAGGATAAGAGAGACGTTTTGTTACACGGGTTTTTAGTCAATGTTTGTTTAAGTACCCGCACTATACCTAGCTCTTCACCATTTTTTAAGCCTGCGAGCCGCCACTGTTGATGACAGCACCTAGTCTGGGTCTTAGATAAAATGTTGTACATCATACGTATGGTAATGTTCATTACAGCACTTGTGTGGTTACCACGCCTCGGTCTACGACCTCATCGTGGCAATATTCCCCACTCGTTACTGTAATGAAGCTCATACCGCACTAGTAATATAAATAACTATTAAATTTAAAATAATTATTGTTAGTTAAAGTTTTTTTTTTCTTTTTACTAGATGATAAAAGTTGTTTTAGGTTTTCGTCAATCTTGATTTACTACGGCTGATTAATAAAATGCGTGAGCTCTAAACCTTTACACAATATCTTTAAAAAATGTATTACTTTAAAGGACGAAAAGGCACCCGAAGAATATAACGAGGAGGATCTAATTGCTATCTTAGACTATGAAGAAAAGGTTACTCAATTGGGCACTGAAAGAGAGAAATATAAAAGTCTTCTAGATGTTGAATTTAATAAAGTTTCCACTGCCCAGAGGGATTCTATAAGACGATTTAATCTAAAATTGTACGAATGTACTAAGTACAAATTTTACATTGACCAAAGCATGAATCAAGAGAATTTACAGGTGAATAGAAATCGAGTGATTCAGTCACGAAGGATTATAACTGTCAATAGGGCACACCAAATTTTGTAAGTTACAATTTAAACAAGATTACTTTACTTTAAAATGCCAATATAATCATTTAATTTAATAATTTAGTTAATACTTCTTTAATTTTTTTTAATGTTGCGAATTTTTGAATAGTTTTTATATTTTTAAAAAGCTGTTATATTGTATTGAGTGAATAAGTAAATGAATGACTAAGTGAGTGAGTAAGTGAGCGTAAGTAGTAAATGTGTGAGTAAGTTGTTTTCATTTCCATTTTGAGTTATAATATTTTTGGATTTTCATTATTACGGACACTAAACTTCTACTGCTAAAACTAATGTTCTGATAAATTGACACCATTTTTATGTTTATCTTGTTGATTGAGCGGTTTCTGGCAGGCTCCAAGCTCTCGCTGATGATAACAATTGACTATACTTATATGTTGTGTTATATTGCTAGTGGTGTAATGAATAAAAACGGTATTGTTAAAAGAAAAACATGTTTTTAATGCAAGCAAAATAGTGGCGCTGTTTTTTTTTCAAAATACATTTCCTTTAAACACGCTTCTTTCTTTTTCAAGCCAGTTTCATATTGAACTGTATTAAACTTGAAAATAAAAGTAAAAAATAAAGAACAGGTAATTATTATTAGGTTAGATTATTTATTATTACCAGAATCGAAAACAAAAACACTATAAATAAAATATTTTAAATTATAAACGGAAATTTGAAAACCGACTCCCTACACCTTTATTAAACTCAAAATATTTTAAAGAAGATTTTCCTTTTTATTTCGCCAGATCCATCTCTAGACGCGTCTCGTCATATCATGACTCATCAGTAGAGCTAGGATCCGACGAAAAGAAAAGGGATCTCGAAGCTACTTAAGGCAGCACTTGGTGGGACACACCAGTAAGATGTGGCACGGAGCGCCATCTGTGTCGTTGTTAGACACTGCTGCCTTAAGTAGCTTCGAGATCCCTTTTCTTTTCTTCGGATCCTAGCTCTACTGATGAGATATTTTGTAACCAGCTTTCCAAGAGATTGGTTTTCAGGTTGAACAATAATGTAAATGCTTATTATACGCTTACCACCCCAATTATTAAAAAAAAATGTCAATATTAAATTTTTATATTTCCATTTTCCCTTTTTTCCAAACTTCTATAATTATGTCTTATAAAACTTGCATTAAAGATTAGGTACTATTTTTTTATTCAATTAAAATCAAATGTATTATACAGTGACTATTGTACCATTTCATGCTCATAAAGTCGTTTAGATGATTCGTTCAATTTTTAAACATATTGAATCTATTTTCCTCTTACAATTTAATTAAATACTTCTGGTCAAACGAGGTCAACAAAATATCGCAAACATTTTGTATACCCCAATAACGAAAAAAAAATATTGTATTATTTATGATTCATAAATGATTTCTTTTAATTTGTTAACGCCCTGGTAATTATATCAAATAATACCAGTTAGCGAGCGTCCTCGAAACATCGCGTTCGAACAGCTGCAAGCCCGGATTTCCGAAAATACAAAAACTGTTGTTCACTGCCGTATTTTCGAAGGTGCCGTCACGAGTGACACAACTGTTAATTATTTTTTAAATTGTGATGAATCCCCAGCATTGCAAATAATAAGCCCGACCTATAATAGTTAAGCTAACCTTATTTTGTATAGTGATAAGTTTAAATCTTCCCGTCAGAGAGTTTATTTTGTATTTTTCATACCAGTTTATTTAAGAATAGAACTTTTGCTAAGGTTAGGTATACCTGGCACCCCCAATCCTTTAATTAATGAAATTGAATTTAAAAAGCTGTCTCTCCCCCCCCCCCCCCCCCTTCCGTTGTGAGCTGGATACACCCTTGAAAGAATGTGTATTTTTAGACAATGAAAAGCTTTGCGGTTCAAGGATAACAATTTTTTTTATAATCATCCTTTCTTGCTTGATAGAAAAATGGCTAGGCTACTCCTTCTTTTTTTAGAAAATTACACATATTTTAGGGAAGAAACCGCAATTTATGAAAAAGACGTTGAAGATAACTTAAAATTGGTGTCGTTCATGCAAGATGCACTTGTTGAATGCAAGGTAAACGTAGAGTCAATGCAAGCCAAAGAAAAGACCATGGAGAAGGCTTATCGAAAGGAATTTATGGATATGTCACCTGTCATTCAAGAGCAAGCCTACAAATTATACAAGTAAAGCTGTCTACTTATTTTTATCTTAAAAGCTGGATTTATAAACTCTCGCTGGCGTTGACCTTGTTGTTATCGCCAGCGTTAATCGTCGACGTTTGTTGACGACATTTATAAATTTGGTTGATTGATTGGTTGGTTTAAGGCGGGGGTCGGGCGTTCGGCCCAAGCTTCCTGCAAGACATACGCCACTACGTGTATTACATAACGCAAAAAACACACCATACTTAAAACAGTACGTACAAGACGAAGCGACAAAGTTTTACGAAACAAAATCGAACAACGCGATACTGACAGCAAACATGACATACATAAGAGAACAAGACGACTACATACACAAACCCCTTTACCACAAACTGCCAATTTATAATAAAAATAGAGTAAATTAAAAACCAACAACCATAACCAAATAAGAACGTTACACCCACCTGATCATTTCGAGTCTTTAACAAAATGCCACACTGTACCTGCGAAAATTAAGCTGGTTTTTTAACCTATTTTCCCAGCAAACGTACCCCAAACTCCATTAAGCTAGCGATAAAGTTATTTAAAAACCTTCAAGTCTCATTCAAAACTGAATCCTTCATGGCAGTAATAGACTACTGGAACTGTCCCTAACAAAAGAAGTATAAGCCAGTGTGCTATTCCACGAGCCAACACCAGCTCCAACGGGGCGTTGCCTTGTTGTATTATCTATGTGACGTAATATCAATATGTACATTATCTATGAGTTTAGTATCATTAGATTAGTTAGTAGTACCTGACAATGTAAAATATATAATAAATAAAGAGATTTTAAAAGTAAGTAAAGTAAAGTAAGCTTTCTGCACTGCGGCCTAATGGCTAATTGTACGCCCCTTCTTGCTAGAAAATATTTGTTCTTTTTATAAGATCCAGTAAATTCCTACTAAGTTCGTCATACAAGAGGTTATCCCCACATTGGATTGTTCCGAAGATTTTGAATCTTCTTCGGGTCTGTTCGAGTGAGTGCTTCGCAGTTATATTATGATATGTAAGGCGGTTTCGTCCTATTTGCCGCAAAGTCTGCATTCAATAGGACCATTGTAAATTCCTATTCGGCTTAGGTATTTTCTTAAGTGGCAGTGGCCTGTTAGTAGGCCAGCCACTTGTTTTAACTGGGTGCGCGTTAGAAACATTCCAGTTGATAGCTTTTTGGATGGTTTCCCAATTGTGGCCCTCGCTTGAGTTTGACTAGGTATCCTGTTCCATCGGGATAGATATTGTTGTTGCGCCCACCTATCTGATGTTGCTTTAGTTGCCTGTTTTGATATGCTAAGGGCGGGTTCAGGGCCCCTGAGTTTTTGAGATGACCCAGCTCTAGCCGGTTCATCGTTATAAATTCAGAGTTGGTGTAGGTGTCGTTTCTCTTCGAACAGTAGTTGACGCTGTTAAGATAACCCAACAAATTGCTGTTAACTTTACGTAATACAAATAGTAAAATACCATTGGCTTGACGTCATTGCTATGAACGCCAGTCCCGAAAAGTTAAAGTTGGTTTAAGTCAAACGGCTGCCGGCAATAACGCGAACGCCAGCATTGTTTATAAACGCTCTATTATAATTCCATTGTTTTAACTTCTAGCGCCAACTTCGAGTTTACAAATTCAGCTTAATTCCGCCAAGCTATCGTAATTTAATTTATAAATTAATAAAAACTGGTCTTCCAATTTAAATGAAAATTACTGTTTTAATATTCAAGATAACGATGATCTGCCAAAAATACAGATTTTTTAATGCCTTTAAATTTCTATTGTTGTAGGAAAAGACCGAAGGCAAGTTATCGTATGATCAGCACAGCAACAGTTCTGGTTGAACTAGCAAAAGGTGTTTTAACGAACGAGATGACCATTGGTATGACACCGGAATGCTTAGAATATATGAAGTCGCTCGAGAGTCTGGACCAGTTCGTTGGATTACCTCTCACCATTGATGAATCAGTGTGGGCTCTAATATGTAGACATCGTAGACTAAGAATTGAATTTGACATAAGAGTAGGTATTTTTAGGCATATTTATTATGTAACCTTAGTGGGAACTGACCAGTGGCGTAGCCAGGGGGGGGGGGGCAGGCCTCTTTCCCCGAATTCCAATAAACCAGAAGATTTAACATATAATTGAGAAACGAAATTACGGCAAATCTATCAATAACCCACCAAATGAAATAACACATCATATTACATATACACAATGTTTGCAAGATAAACTGACATCCATTTATTGAGAGTCTAGCATTACAATAACCAATTTTTTTTATGATAAAATACCTGCACTGTAGGAAAAATCCTTTAAGGCGCTCTGGGAGCGGTGCGAGTGCGAAAAAACCGATTAACGTTGGTCTTGAAACGTTGAAGATTGTATTCATTGGGAAACACGACCTCAGGAAGATCATTTCACAAAGATGACGTTCTCCAGATGAAAGAATTCTTGAACAATGAAGTTCGAGGAGTACTAAGCTGAACAACATATGGATGAGCGGCAGTGGTTCGCCGTGTATTTCTGTTTTGCATTGCTCTAGGTGGAATCAAGTGGGCAATGTCAGTCGAACATCTGTCATGGAAATATCTATAAAAGAGAGCCAAATCACCAACCTGTCTTCGATGCTCCAGGCTATCGAGGGTCTTGGTCAGCTCGGGGTCGCCGATCAGACGAACGGCTCTCCTTTGAATGGAATCCAGTAGCCGAAGGGTGTGCTTGGGTGCAGAGCTCCAGACATGAGAGCAATATTCTAATGATGGTCGAATCTGGGCTTCGTAGAGTGTCAAAAGTTGATGAAGTGTGTACAACCTTTTGGTGCGGAAAAGTACACCAAGTTTCTGTGCAGCTGTCTTGGCAATTGCGGCAACGTGATCATGCCAAGACATATTACCTCCCAGATTGACCCCCAGCAAATTAATAGAAGGTGCCAGGGGAATTGCGTGTCCTGCCATGACTATATCCGGTTCTGCAATGTTAACCTTTTTGGAGAAGACTGCTGCCTGGGTTTTCTTAGCATTAAATTCGACTTGGTTACTGTCACCCCAAGCCAAAATTTCTTCCAGGTCCTTGTTGAGGCGCAATACTTCATGCTGCCTGCGAAGATGTGCGTCGGCAGCGGATGTTTGGGGAGTCAAGGTAAAAGATGAGACAAGTGTGCTGTCATCAGCAAAGCTATAAATTGGATTTTGGGTTTTCACTAAAAGGTCGTTAATATACAGTAAAAAGAGGGTAGGCGACAATATGGACCCTTGAGGAACACCGGCATTGATGGTGAAGGTGTCTAAGAGAAACCCGTCAATCGTCATTTGCAAAGAACGGTTCTTAAGGAAGCTGGTTAACCATAAACAAAATCCATTAGGCATACCGTAGGATCGCAATTTACTTAGAAGCCCATCGTGCCAAACACGATCAAAAGCCCTAGAGATGTCCAGTGCAACAGCCCGGGATTCTCCATGATGTTCGATGGTGTTGCTCCAAAGATGGGTGACATATGCCAGAAGGTCACCTGTTGATCTGGACTTACGAAAACCGTATTGATGGTCGCTGATAATGTTAAGCCCTTCCAGATACTTTAGGAGTTGTTGGTTAATAGCTTTCTCCATTACTTTTAAAATTACTGAAAGCAATGCGACGGGTCGGTAGTTGCTTGGCAGGGTCTTATAAATACATGATGTTAAATTAAAACAAAAAAATTGTCATCAGCATCCGACACTTGACGATGTTAATAACATTGTCATATAGTAAAATTTAAATCCCATATAGGTTGTCGAAAAAAGAGATTTGATATCACTTTTCGTTCTTCTATAATTAAACCCTTCAATTCAAAATTTTCTTAACCCAGTATTTAACGCTATACGGGGTGATTCACGGTGGATGGTACGTTAGAAGTATATGACGAACCAGTTAAGGAATCGTTTTGAAAATTTGGTTGTTTACATAAACGGACATGCTCCATATATCTAAAATATCTTTAATGATACAGTGTTGCCACTTCTACCAAAAATTAATAGCAACTTTGATTTTTTAAATGAAACCCCCTGTATTTTATTATATTTTCGAATCCCCTATTACTTTCTTAACAACTTTGTTTAATGTTATTCTATACTTATCTCTTACCGTTATATACAGGGTCCTGCGCCTCCCCTCCCGTCTTCTCTAGCTCACTTATTAATTAAGTTAGGATTTTGATATTTTGCAGACTTTACCTGTATCCTAGGGCGCATTTCAGGAAAATATTTTTGTTTATACAGGGTGTTCCAAAAAAGTGTGACGTCATAAGGACATGTTTTTTTAGATTACATGCCATATATTTTCTTACTTATTTAGATGCATCTTGTAGTTGCCTACATACCCCCAAAATTTTAATGAAATCGATTCAGTATTATAGGCGAAAAAAATAAAAACTAAAAAAAATCAGTTTTGCACCACTGGTTTTAAAAATTAATAAAAAATAAAAATAATGCCTCGTTATTAAAATTCTACAAAGGTACTTAATAAATAAGATCCTAAAATCTCGTTCACCAAGTTTGATTAATACGAATTGTACAGGGTGTCCAAAATTTAGGGTCAAACTTTAAAGCAATTTATTTTTCTTATTTCAAATTGGAACTCCTGTATATTATTATGTCATTCGATGTACAATTAAAATTCAAACATTTGTTCTAATTACAATCCTATCGCAATTTCTAACGCATTAAGACCTATTTACAGAAAACTCGTATTATTAACCTCTCCACCAGTCATTATTATATAATAAATATCAAAGGTGGCTTTGAAAAATAATTTATTGATATTAAAGTTTATTGAAGTGACAAAAGCCCATTTTGACTTTAGTTATTTTATAGTTTCAAATATTGTTAGATTAGTATTCATTATTTAAGCAATATTATTTTTTGTGATGGAATACAACCAAGAAGAGCTCGTAGATATGATTTTCATATTAGGAGCATACTAAAAGAATTTTTATTTGTCCTTTTAGTAAACTTTAATATCAATTAATTGTTTTTCAAAGCCACCTTTGATATTTATTATATAATAATGACTGGTGGAATAGTTGATAAAATGAGTTTTCTGCAAATAAGTCTTAATGCGTTAGAAATTGCGATAGGGTTGTAATTAGAACAAATGTTTGAATTCTAATTCTGCATCGAATGATATAATAATATACAGGGGTTCCAATTTGAAATAAGAAAAATAAATTGCTTTAAAGTTTGCAAAGTTTGACACTAAACTTTGGACACCCTGTACAATTCGTATTAATCAAACTTGGTTAACAAAACTGTGAGACCTTATTTATTAAGTACTTTTGTATAATTTTATTAACGAGACATTATTTTCAATTTTTATTAATTTTTAAACCAGTGGTGCAAAACTGATTTTTTTTAGTTTTTATTTTTTTTCACCTATAATACTGAACCGATTTCATTAAAATTTTAGGGGTATGGATGCATACAAGATGCATCCAAATATGTAAGAAAATATATGGCATGTAATCTAAAAAAACATATCTTTATGACGTCACACTTTTTTGGAACACCCTGTATAAACATAAATATTTTCCTGAAATGCACCCTAGGATACAGGTAAAGCCTGCCAAACGTCATAATCCTAACTTAATTAAAAAGTGAGCTACAGAAGACGGGAGGTGAGGCACAGGACCCTGTATATTATATTACATTTTTTTTAACGAAAAACTTTAAAAAATGTTGATATTTTTGAACTCTGAAATATTGGGGCCCTAAAAATTGGTGGGTGGTTAAATATTACCAGGGAGCTTTTAACCCTATGCCCAAATCTTAGTTGCGATATACAGGGTGGTTTAAAAATACAGTTAATTTGGGGACTTAAATAGGTGACCATAATTATATTTTTTTAAATGTAACACCCTGTATATTATCACTGATTTAAAAAGCAACTTAAATTGGGTCTTTATTTTTGTATAGCATAATCTAGTCAAGTTTTTGACTTATAAGCCATTATTTGTAAAATTTACTCAAAAATTTAATTTTGGTTTGGTCCTTTTGGTTTTTAGTACAAACTCTTGTTTGACATAAAAATTATATCGTTTTCATTATTGTTGTGGTTTATGTCCGTTTATGTAAACATTCAAATTTTCAAAACGATTCGTTAACTGGTTCGTCATATCGTCATATACTTCTAACGTACCATTCACCGTGAATCACCCTGTATAATATTAGAATGATATAAGTGAGACGAAAAGGTTACTTATTTTTTTTTTGTTTAAGTTACGTGCTGGTCAGATCCAAATTCTTGATGGAGAAGCCACAATTGGTACGTTTCAAAAGCGAGTAACTACCAAAAGGGAAAAAATTCAAATGCTTAATAATGAACTGGAAGAAACTCGTTCTAGGCGATTGCACTTGATCCACAATAAACAGGTGCAAATTGTTTTAAGAAGAGGATTAGTCGAAATACCACTCTCTGGTGATTTGTTTACTGATTTTATAGATGCCGTATTAGTTCCAAAGAAGGAAATTGAACATGTAAATGAGCTGATAGTTGTAAGTATTATTAAATATTCCCTATTAGAATATGGTAAAGGGGACTGATACTAGTGCAGCAGAACCTTGTCCGCTGTTATAAGTATAATTACCAATGGTTAACCTTAAAGTTATTCACTTTTAAACTTAAAGAAAATTAGGTAGGCAGGTTAGAGGTACTCGACTGTTACTAAATATTAATAGTATTATTAAATTAATCAATAATAAATTTGATGTCTCTTGATACCTAACGGTTCAAACAGTATTTGTCATATAAATAGTATATTATACAATAAGCATATAATGGTGGCTATTATTAACGCAGATAAAGTTTATGACACGAGCCGTAGGCGAGTTTCATAATTTTATCCAAGTAAATAAAGGCCATTATATGCGAGTAGAATACTATACTTTGTCCACGACTATCCAATAATAATTGTAGCCAGAATTACTAAACATCTTTATTTATTAAAAAATGAATAGTAATATTTGTATTCACACAATGTGCCAAGTTGATTATTCAGTAGAAATCGATTTAATTCTAAATTAACATCTTGGTTATTCGTTGTAGTAGATGTTGATGAAGATGTTTATGTAGATACTGCCTCATTGCGTATATACGGCTGACCAAAAGGATTTTTCTGGATCGCGTCTGATATTTTTTTAGCTGTTTCCATTTTATTTTTCATTGAGTCATCAATATATCCTTCTGCTACCGCCGTGGATTTCCATCCACCGTGTCTTTTCAATGCAGTTATATCCCCCCCCCCCCTGCGTCTACCAGTATAGTGGCTGAAGCTGCGAAAACTGTGACCAGAATATCTCTCTGGAGTGGGTAATTGCAGAAATGTTGCTAGTTGTCTCCCCATTTGCGTAAATTTATTAATGCCTATCCTTTGTGAGGTACATTTGCCATTTTGATAATTAAAAAAAAATATTAGATGTGACGAAAGATGAACGAAGGCAGATATACTTCTTGCAAATTAGGTAATAATCGTCTGATATTGTAAATTTGGGGGTAAATTCGATTTTTCTGGTAATAAACTCAAAATTTCTATTTTTGCTGCTTCCCGTATATCTGGTGGGGTATAACATATCTCATCTTCACTATCTCTAATCATTTTGTTAGTTCTTTTAATACAATTCTTAACTTTAAAGTTGATAAGTTGAACTATATTTTGACGTTTCATAATAAAATTACAAAGCGCTTCGACTTGACATTTTAAGGCATGCTTAAATTTTTCATCATACACGCAAAATCGTATTATGGATGGACCTTACAGGGAAAATGACCAATGATATATTTTTATTTCAAATCGCATTACCTGTCGATTTCATTATTCACTAGTGAATGATGAGTTAATTATTCACTAGTGAATAATGGGTATTATTATTATTGAGCAAACACATATATTATGAACATATTATACAATAGTCGTAGACAAATATTTTTAATTTAGATCTTTCTTTAGAAGAAATAAATTCCTAAATATGACATAGTTTAAATAGCTGTTTATTTCGAAAATAGAATTTTGTTATATGGAAATAAGAAGAAATGGCGAATTCAATAAATATATTATCTATTATTATTTTTTTTAAATGAAAAAAACATTCTCCGGAGGCGAGAACGTTGGCAAAAATTGTTATAATATTAAAACATTTACCTATTTTCTTGCTTGCTTTGCGAGAAGCGTGTGCCCCTTGACCCTTCTAAATCTGTCTCTGAGCTTCAAGCATTATTGGATACTCCCGGTTATTTTTTTTTAAATCGAAAATAAACATTTTCACCAATTGCTGTAACCAGCAACTGAAGCTATTTTCTGTCATTTGCAAAGAGTTATACCAATAGCATTAACATGGGCTTTGATCTTGATGATATTATTTGTGATGATTTGGGAGTATAGGAAAAACTTTAACAAGTACAAACCCAAACAAAATCAAATTTCGTGTTATTTTGTAGGAAGCTGGAGAACTAAAACTTAAGACTATCCATAAAAATTTGACCTTCAGACGAAAGATGATGGCTGCGGAATGGCAACATATGAGACTAAGGATGCTAATTAATGACCTCATAGAACAGAAAAAAGATATTGATAACGTCAAAGTAAGATATATAGCGTGATCAGTTAAGGGTACGAAGCGGCCATATCTCGGAAACTACTGGGCATAGGCATAGAAATTCAGGAAAAAAAAATTATAACTAAAGTGGTCATGAGAAAATCCTGGAAATAATTCTTAAGTTTCGCATTTTGCCGCAAGAGGGCGTAATTAAGAAGTAAATTTTAAAATTTTACATATGTCCTAAAATTCCACATTAAGGTATATCTTTAATTACACCATTAAAAAGCTTGGACAATTATCCATCATGTTGGTCCTATGCTCATTGGCGTACCGACTTTAATAAGAGGGGTGGAAGCTGTTCAAAGTGTAATCATTTAAATGGCTGTAACTTATAAACGACTTATCCGATTTTAGCAAACTAAAGACTGGTTGGAAGAGAAATGTATGCACTTTCACCAATCGTATTTAGTTGTCCATAATAGTTCTAAAAAAAATGCTAGAGGGCGCAATTTGTAATGATAACACATTTTTTGATTTTACTATGAAAAAATAAATCATATGGTATAATTATGATACCATAATCGAAAAGTAGATAAAATTTGCTAGAAAAAATATTAAAACCGCAGCTCGATATCTCCGTTCGTTTCAGCGTTATCGCCAATAGAATAATTTTTAAAACTTTAAGTGAAGAAGCGAGTGGGACGCCACTGATATTTTTCCATGTGGATATTATTTCTGATTATCCTGGTCAATTCTGCATAAAAATGGTCTCTTGCATTTTTCTCCTCAGGCATACTGTCGGTACGCCAATGAGCATATGACCAAAATGATGGATAATTGTCCAAGCTTTTTAATGGTGTTATCAAAGATATACCTTAATGTGGAATTTTCGGAGATATGTAAAATTGTAAAATTTACTTCTCAATTATGCCCTCTTGCGGCAAAATGCGGAACTTAGAATTATTATTCAGAGAATATCTATGTGTGCGTGAAATTATTTTACGACGCCAACTTTAAAGAATGCAATATTTTTATTTTTCGAAACAAAATACTTCTGTACAATTTTTTAGTTTACGAAAGAAATGCAAGTATATCTTAAAAACAAAAGCCTGGGTCGTAAACCAGACGCAGAATCTTTTGAAATGGAAATAGAGTTGCTGGCAGCGGCATACGAAAATAGAATCAAAGATCGAAAAGACAAGTTCAAGAAAACAAACAAACAGCTGCAAACATATAGATCAAGTAATAAATTATTAGATAAGGCCATTCAGGAAGTTAACGTTGACGTTTGTCATTATAAACTTCAGAAGGATTGGGATATTGAAATTAAAGAGCAAGAAGTACTCCAAGCAAGGTAAATATAAATTGTGATCATTACCATCGCGTTACTTGCCCCATAAGTAATAGACCAATGTCCGATTGCATGAAGCTTTTAAACAATAGTTCACTTTGACAGTGACATAAATGACATATCGAACGTTATATCGTATTGCAAATGCTTAATTTATTAGGAAATATAATCAAACTGATGATAACTATGGTCTATTTCTTTTCGATTGCGAACGATGACAGAAACCCGTTTTACAATAAAAAAATGCCAGAATTTTCATTTTTGACAAGTTGAAAAAGTAAGGTTAGGGATTTACGTCATAACTGACATTTTGTTGTTTACTATTTATAGCGGTTAGAATTTTAAATTAACACTTGTTAAGGCCGCTTTACAGTTTGCAGTTTTTCTTTCACGCAAGAAAAGATTGCCCGGGAGTATGCGCAGAACGAGGCTAATAATCAGCTGGCGTAATTTGTATTGCTTGCAAGAAATATAACTCGGACCGTATTTTTATTGCCTTTGCAAGCGCAATTCTGAGGATTTTCTGGTGATTTATGAGACACCAAACTAAATATAAAAATCCCTGACATTTATTTATGTTTTTTCTAACCTATAGCGGGTACGTTTTGTTTTTGTTGGTTTGCTTTCATGTCCTGTAATGACGTTTTCTTAAAATGAATGCACAAAAAGCGCCGGTAAGTCCTAACCACATGTATTTTTATTTTAATGGTTGGCAAGTGGTACATCACCTACGATCTTAGCAAGTCATTGCACGCTGTAAAACGAAGTGAAATTTTTATTGCCGCAATATTAATTGCTGCAAGACAACTTGCGTGAAAGAAAAATTGCAAACTGTAAAGCGGCCTTTAAGAAGATGAATTTTTAGGTTATGTCACAATGTTTGGCGTTTGGTATGGCCTTATATATTTTGTCGATAAATCGGGCATCCTTTTTGCTTCAACACAAAGTTAGCATAGGTTTACTATTTTATGTTGCAGAAAAACGTGAAATTAGCCGATTTTATGTACAGAAAGTTAATAGATTGCTTGTTTCGTAATATAACTAGAGCTAAAAGTTATTTTTAATTGCTAAAAGGTTTACAATTAGCATATATTTGCGAGAAATCAATCGAACGTAAATTTCTTATTCTTCTTCTGTGATTTAAAAAAAAGACCTTTAATAAGATGGCTATGCATTTATGTAGTGTAAATTGGTCCATGATTTAACCAATTAGGTGAATTTTTGTTCAATTTTTTTTTCTGTCATCGTTCGCAATCGAAATAAAGAAATAGACCATAGAACTATATAATGACCACTGGTACAATTACCATATTTTATTTATTAAAACTTCCGAAATTATTTTTGTTTTGAAAACCCGTATTTATAAATACTATAAAAATATTTTTTTTTAGAATTCGCGCAATGTTAAGAAGAAATCTACTGGTCCAGAAGATTCAAGAAAATCACAACGAAATATTGGTTCTTCAAACTGAATTGGAGCTTCTTAGATTAAGAACATTTCCTACTTTTAAATACAGAGTATTGGATGAATAATGTTTTTCATCTTTTTAGAATATTCGGCTTTTAATGCTAATTTTACAATATTTATCAGTAGTCAAAATGTGTGTTTTTATGAAATAAAATGATTATAAAAAGATTTGTATTTTTTTTACGAAAATTGGAAGATTTAGGTTCGTGATGTAAATAGTGAGACAAAGGTATTATAAAATTAAAATTTTAAACTATATTCTCTCAGTTTTCAAGGTAATATAAATTTGGTGAACTGCGAAAATATACTAAAAAATAAGCATTTTCTCATATCTTATTCATAGAAATCATTTTATACTTAGCAAAATTGACCCCAAATCCAACGACTATAAATAAGAAGGATAGCTTACTTCCATAAGAGCAACGTTAGATTTTGCCTGAACGCATGTGACGTAGGCATGGGTACAGAATTCGTTTAGATCGATGAAATTCAGTGTGTTTACGTTCTGATTTCTTGTGTTTCTTTAGAGTTTTTTGTGACTATTTGTTAATTTTTAATTGATTTTAAGTGAGAATAAACATTTAAGAACATCGTGCACTAAAAATTTGGCGCCTTAAGCTTGGTTCTGTGTGTTTTTGTCTTTACACGGACTTGGTGTATAATAAAGTATTTTTGGACATTTTGCATTCTAATTAGTATTTTAACAGTTGTGGTAAGTTTTTTCAATGAAATACAGAAAACAAATATCTACAATACTATTTTGTTGTTATAGATTCAAATGCCTGGGCAGATTTGTGCTGTTGCTTTATGTAAAAGCAACAGGCTAACCCTGAAAAAAGAGAATGTACACCTAATATTCCATTCGTTTCCAAAAGCTTGTGATTTAGTCACATCCACCATGAGGAAAGAATGGATAAATAGGTATAAATGAAAGGATAAATTTAATCTAAGTACGTCCAGAATATGCTCCCTACATTTTACCTCGGATGATTATGAAAGAGACTTACAAAATGAGCTTCTAGGTAATAATATGTTCATATACTAATTAAAAAACAAGTTCAAAATAAATATTATATTTTAGGTTTACGTTTGCGACGAGTTCTTTAAAAAAACTGCAGTTCCCACTTTAGGCTGTAAGATATTATTAAGAAAAGAAAATCACTTAGAAAGACCCGAGAAAAAATCAATAATTCAAGATACACCGCGTGCTAAGAGAGCTGGGAAAAAGATGAACAAGGATCTGGTCCAATCCTTACTTACCAAAGTGATAGTGTCCCAAGTACATCCATAGCTGGATCTTCATCTGATACTGAAATATTAGACAAGCCAAGTACCTACTTTACCCAAACCCGAGCCCATACCCACCCCAGATGCTTATAAGGAAAAGTATGAAGATTTATTGGTGAAGTAGGTATAATAAACTAAAGTCCAATACGGATAAAAAGATGAAAGAGTTAAATGACATGCTTAATTTAAGTACTATAAAGTAAAATGCTATAATCAATCCATTAGTAAATGTGCTAAGTCCATTATGGCTGAGAAACTTTTGAATATGGTGCTTACTAATAACCAGATTTCTTTACTTTCAAGGAGGAAAAAAATTGTTCATTGGACAAATCAAGAAATTTCAGTAGCATTTACTTTACGCTACTACAGCAAAAAATGTTACTTGTATCTTCGTAACAGTCTAAATTATCCATTGCCAGCACTCTCCAGCCTAAGACGTTTGGCATCTCGTTTAGATATAAGTCAGGGGATATTAGCCTATGGACGCCGTAGCCTATATGTGCCGAAATAAGATTTAAAATGAAGGAGTACCTACCTCCCAACTTTGTGCAGTTTTGGGATATTTTTATTCCAGTTACCTGTTCGATGTTCCGATACTGATATCTTACATGGGAATCGCCCATATGTATTTTATTTTACCTAGTTTATATTTGTGATTTGTGTATTTTCAATTTTTTGTCATCTCTAAATGGCCTGGCCTGGTTATTAAAATATTTATTTATGTACTTCTTTTACTCTTTTTAAGTAAATATAAAGGAGCCCTTTTATTGTACTTTTTTCAGATTCGCCTTAATATTAAATATGTATATTTGGTCATATTTTTACTAACAAATAGATCGGATTTCTTAAATAAATATATTTTATTTTTAATTTCCCATTAGGAAATAGATATGATTGAACATATTACATTACACTTATAATTATACAGTCGTTTTGAGTAAAACGAAAATTCTATTAATTCAGTACCAATTCTATATAAATATTACAGACTTTAGAAGTGTTTTATTTTCTTCCCGGTTAAAAGCTTATTTCAAAAATCTAAAATACTTTTTAGTTCATACTTAAACAAATTAATTACACTGCGTAATTTAAAAAAATGCTATGCGTTGCCATACATTTTAAACGAGGGTCTGAAAGTGTACCCACGGTGACGTCACCGCCGTTTGACCTTCGGCTAACAAATCGAGCGAACTAAGCTATCCTTCTTATTTATGGTTCTTGCCCCAAATCAACATAAAATAATACCAGGTATAATGGTATATTTAGTTTCTGAAATAAAGATCAGCGTTTGTGATGCATCCACACCTACAACGGTATGCCAATAAGCAAATTGAAATTTAAACATCGCTGCGCATGTCGTCAAGAGCGAGGATGCGCGCACGGTTGCATAACTTTTTGACGCGACTGACGGTTCTAACCTGACCTAAAAAGCGGACAAACTTTCTTTCTGTGGCTGTTATTGTTTTTTATTTTCAGTTCTGGTTGTACTGATAATACTAATAATAATTAACTAAGGGATGTTATCCACTCGGTTACGTAGTTCGCACTTTGATAGAACAAAACTAGAGACTCAACTAGCAAAAAACTTGTTCCTGCTGTGCGGTTTTATACTCATTGGAGGATTGTGGATATTGACAATGCCAAACTGTGCTGGGGCGATTTGTGGCAATTGCAATCAAATTACAAAAGACAAAGATATATAAAATATTTTAGGTTTCCAAATAATAAGGATCTGATACAATAATGAATTATTGCTTGCGAAATAGGGGTGACCACATCAGTTTAAAGAACGGTAAGTAAAAAATATTTTTGTCAGAAGTAGCGGAGATGAATTAAGGCAGTATATCGTTTATAATATTAAAATAAGATTATTTTCTTAATCAAAAATAAAAGTCATTTACTTGCACTTGCGCCTATTGTAAACCGGCCTCTCATAGAGCCGTTCCCACACCTGGATCCGTCAAAGTGCCGAAGGGAATGCTGTCTTCCTCACTTCCTTTAATCGAAAATATAATTAAAATACTAGCGGAAGGACCTAAATATTAAAAGAAAAGTGGTAAATTTTCTCGGTCATTACAGTAGAGCGACAATTAAAAATATTTTTTGCAATGTGTTACGAATATAATTTAAAAGTAATTTTCATAATATACTGTATACAGGGTGATTCCTAAGTTGATACATCATTTTTAGCTGTGTATAGATGGCATTAAAATAAACAACATTATTCATATACCTTTTTTCAAAAAACTTAAAAATAGCCGAGTTACAGAAGTAAAAAATCCAAGTGCTGGTAATCAAAACGTAGCCCTTTACTTTTATATTGTTTTTTTCCGTTTTTTGTATGTTGGTCATGCATTTTACGGATCGGTCGTCAGTTATTTATTTTGGCAATTTGCTACGCGGTGTGGTTTTCTAAAGCAAATTAATTTTAATAAATTGGTGAAAATGGTAAAATTTGAAAACAATGAGCTACTTAATTATGGTGCTAATTAAGTGTCGTAAAAGTGCGGTTGTTTATTCTCTATACCCAGAAGTTTTCTTAATGTTATTTAACGGGCAAGTTAGGCAGAACCATATTTGATTTGTAGTGTAAGAAATGAATGTAAGTACTTTATTTTTGGGGTTTTTGAAAGAATGTATTTGAAAATGTTGTTTATTTTAATGCCTTCTATACGCAGCTTAAAAATAAGTATCAACTTAGGAATCACTCTGTATAGGAACCTTTTAGTTGGACAAAAAATGTACTTTCTATATTAAATGTAGCAACTAGTGACCTTTATTTCCCAAATCCAGTCAATCGGTCAGCACTGACTAAAATAAATATTTAGAAATATATCCAAGTGAAATAGTGAAACCAAGACAATATAAGTAGGTTAAATGTTCAAAAAATAAATATGTGAAAATTTGATGTTTATCACTTAGCTGACGTAGGTTGCCACCTGCTGCTACATAAACTAACCGATGTCAACGTCTTGAGGTTTGTTCCCACAGCAGTCATCGACAGTCCTTGACAGTCAGGATTCTGTGCAATGAACAGGAAGCGTTCCTACAAATATTTCTGATTGCTGGGAAACACGTACGCGGCACCGTGTTCCCACAAGTTTTATGGACAGTTTGATGACTGTCAAATCAGTTTGCGGATCTTTTGCCAGTAAGTTGTCCGGAGCGTGCGCAGTAGTGATAAATGGTATTTTGTTGATTTTTAAACATAACCTTTATATTTTTGCAGTGAAATTTTTTTTGTTAATGTTAAATTTGAGTGATTGAATGAGTAAAAATGAGTGATTTGGAATCATATACTTTTTATATAAGTCCAAAAACAGTTTGGTGTGATTTTGGGACCAATTAATCTAAGTATTTACTGTTATTTCCCTGTCAGATATTCGGACATTTTCTTGTGTCTGCTGTTCAACGAGATAATCACCTTAAAAGAATAGAAAACCTGTACTTTGACTGCAAAACGCTATTTTTTCCCCTTACTGTATCTTTATCCTGTCTCAATTTTGATACAGACAAGGAAAAAATGGTATATTTACCGATTTCCATATAATTTTCGTAGCCGGTCATTTTAAAAAGCCTTGTCTTCTTCTGGATTGTCTTTTAAAAGGTATTGGATTTGAATATTTGAAACAATTTTTGAAAATAAATTAGGTTATGTTATCAACTAAAACATATGAGAAGATAGCAGCAGATCGAGTTTAATCACTGACAGCCAGTCGGTTGTTCCTACAAACTGTTCGGAATCGATCAGAAGTAGACATGCGCATTAACATTGGTTTGACATTTGTCGCTAACTTGTCCGTGATTTTCTGTGGGAACAAACATTTGTAAATTGGCAAGCAACGCTAACCTCAAAATATTTAATTTGTCAACGCCGTAATGATTTAACAAACAAAATTAACAGTAAAATATATATAAAATAGTAGAATTTAGTGTCCGTTAAAATATATAAACAAAAGAAGCTTAGCGGCAAGCGGACGAGTAGTGCGTCTATCTTTTGCATTAAAGGACACAGGGACTCCAAAGGTAATGGAATCCCTGGGGCACAGGTAGACAATGACAGGCTGTTTCGTTCTTGTTAGAACTCATCAGAAAGTCATAACCCGTAAGCGACCCCCAGTCAGCGAGCCTGTTCTTTTATATTTCTACGTTTTCACGTTAGATGGCTATATCTTTTGCATTGAGTTGATTCCTTATGATGGCTTTACTGGGTTTTCATCGAGTTCTAACAAGAACGAAACAGCCTGTCATTGTCTACCTGTGCCCCAGGGATTCCATTACCTTTGGAGTCCCTGTGTACTTTAATGCAAAAGATAGACGCACTACTCTGTCCGCTTGTCGCTAAGCTTCTTTTAATTAAAATATATAGTATTATGTCAACAACTTTACGTGATAAACAACAGCAACCTTAAATTATTTATTATTGGCCTGGTTTTTATCTGCCCCCGCACCAGTGTAGGCTCTTGAAGTGCCGCCATTCTGCCATGGCCTCTCCTGCCTTACTAATTGAAAGTGATAACAGTCTCTATTCTTATTTTTAAAGCAATTGTAATAAGAATAGAAATCCTGATCAGCTTCAATTAGTACTATTGATTCGGCAGGCGGCATGGCACCGTGGCCTTACTTTACTATCCGCCACAATAAAAGAGCTAGAAATTCTGTCTCACTTCCTTTTTTTTCAAGAAGGCTATTTATCCAAGGATTAGAGACAGGCACCTAATTCGTGGTTCGGAACCCACGTTAAACTGTAGGTCCCCTCGAGAATGGCCCTGGCAGCGAACGAAGAGGAAAAAAGCCTAATTCGAAAGAAGGAACGGCAAAGGCACCTAAAAATTTGCAGTCTTCTTTCGGCAGTTTGTCATTTATCTAAACGTGGCTTAATTTGACATAATATATGTTTGATCTGTGAGAATGACATTGACTGACAGTTAATTTTTTTTAATATTTAAAATGGCAGAAACTATTATATATTTTTAAAAAAGAGGATGGAAGACGGTAAAACAACAAGCAACACTGACTGTAAAGGAATGTGTACCGAAAACAAAACGAGTGGAGATGAAGACCTTACCACCAGTAACTATATACATTTTATTTAAAAACATATTATGTATTTCCATTTTGCCCATAATACCCCATAAATAAATATAAATTAAATACATTTTTTAACCTAAATTGCTGAACATTTACTCAACCAAGATATGAAGTATTATTGAAACATACAAGCATGTTTTAAATCGAATATTTCCTTTTGGATTTTATTGATTTAACTATAGTATCATATTTAACAGCCTGGTATTATTTACCTGTGCCCCAGGGAACCCATTATCTTTGGCGTCCCTGTGTACTTTAATGCAAAAGATAGAGGCACTACTCTGTCCACTTGCCGCTAAGCTTCTTTCTATAAGCAAATACAACTTAAAAGAAAAATGCGATAGCTCTAGTCGTTTTTCATCGTTCCAACATCAACCCCGTTGACTTTTTACATAAAAATCTTCAGCAGATAGACTATAGGCTATAATCGGAAACCAAATAGATTACATTTTAATCAATGGAAGTTTTCATTCTAACAAAAGAAATGCATATACATCTTCAGGCGCTCATGTGCCGTCGAATCACTTACCACTTAAAGTCGTCATAATGGTTACTCTTAGGAGAGCGAAAACATCATTCCTTTTAACTATAGAAACTGCGAGACCCAACAATATAATCTGAGGTGGCTAACATAATCAAAACTAAAATTCAGTTGGTAGCCTAGGAAGTGGAGATTGGGATCTATCGACCACATGGAATTACTAATCTAATTGGGCACTAAAAGGAAAACTAAAAAATACAAATTAGTGACAGATAAGATGTATCATCGATGGATATGTGCAGGACGTATAAGACAGAACATACATAAACTGATAAGATCGAAAATCAAAATAACAAAGAATGAATGTCTTAAACATGAGTTTCAAGAAATAACTCATTTACAATACAAGGATTTCAACCTTTACAAAAAGTTCAAAGAAGCTTCATGAGCAGAAGGGAACCGTTAAGTGTTATTGTCATTTAAAATAACCAAATAGCCTTAAATATTCAGGGAAAAAATAGAATTTAGAAAACTACATTCAGGAAATTTTAATGATGATAGACCTATGGTTAATACAGAAATGAGCAGACATAGCACTAAAGAAGTTATGAAGAAAGTAATAAGAAAATAAAAATGAAATCTAATCAGAACTATTAAAACTCGTTGACGATATTTGAATGAGAAACTATTAGTTCGCATTTATAAGTCCCTTGTCGAGTCTTTACTTAGATACGGCATACTCGTCTGGGGTGGGTTGTATAAGACCACGTTACAACCCCTACAAATTCTTCAAAACTATATCTTAAAAAAAATATTCAAAAACCCAAACTCTACCACACCTCTTTACTGTATTCTGAAGATGTACTAAATGTCAGATGCCTCTATATTTTGACTGTTGGTAAATTTCTGTTAAGGGTCAATAATTTGAACATTGCTCACAAACTTAATACTAGAAATAGATTGAGAGGAAACTTGTCCCTGCCACGAAACAAAACGACACTAAATTTAAAATCAATAACCTATTTAGACCCCAAGGTATACAACTCTTTGCCCGTAAACATACGCCAAATAAAAGCATGTAAGAAATTTAATAAAATATCTTCTCGGTATATCTTTGATAATTTCTAAAATGTGTGCAGATTTATTTTAGCTTTGAACATGTCAGTTTTATCGTAACGTTTCCGCCCTAAGTTTTTGGTGATGTATTTGTGATTTTATTGTTAGTAGGCTACAGCTTGCTTCCTTCTTTTCTTTTTTATATATTGTTATGTAGTTAAGTTTATATATTGTTACGTACCTAAGTAAATCCATAACACATACAGGTATTTTAATACCTAGGTGTTATTTTTATTACATTTATATTTGTGTTCTTATATTGTATTATTATTGTATCTTTAGGTATATTTAAATAAAGATTATAAATAAAGATTATACTGGTATTACGGCACAAAATATTTAACATCAATTAAGAAACTGGTCATTACTCTACCACAGAGGCTGTCCTTAATTTTTGTTCCATTTGCCAAGAAAACTAACGGTTAAAAAAATTCATGATGTGCCACTCGTTAAAAATATTTTTTTAAATATTGCACTTAATACTATATAAAAAGAGTGAAATGATCATTAGTAACACACAAATAGGATTAAGAAGGTGCTAACAAGGCTATACTCGCCACATAAGTATTTGTACAAAATTGTTATGACCAACAGAAAGATGTAGGTCTTTGTTTTATAGATTACGAAAAATCATTTGATGAAATAAAACATTATTACTCCCGCAGTTGTTGAAAATATTTGATATTGACGAGAAAGAAATCCGATTAATGGAAAATTTATATTGGTACCAGACTGCTCGCGTCAAAGTAAGCAATGTCAGAACTAAACCCATACGTACTTCTCCCTGTTGCTTAATTTTTAGTCGGAAGCCATGTCTCAGGAAGCACTTGATGATAGAAAAATCAGGGTTAATGGAGTGTGGGCGAATAACATTTGCTACTCCAATATTATTGTATCAATCATTCACGATATTGGAGACACACAGCAACTGATTAATGTAATCGAGTGTAAATATGGACTTGAATATTAATACCGAGAAAGTTCATTATTGTCACCAGAACACCAAATAAATTCATGGAGTCCAGTCTAACTTTTAACGAAAAACAAATCAATCGGGTGGACCCTTTAAAATATTTAGGAGCATAGCTCTTCGAAAAATGGTAATTGGAAAATGAAATTAAAAGACACTAGAACATGCATATATAAGGTTCAAAAATGTATTTAAATGTTCAGATTTTGACATCAACCTCAGGCTCAGATTTCTGAAAGGTTACATTTAGTCAGTACTACATTATGGTATACAAAGCTGGACTCCCCTTTGATTAAAACGAGGGGGTAATGTGGGCATTCCATTTCCATGCAAAAGACTTGCAACTCCCTTGAAAACCCTCAGCTTTATGAATATATAAGCAAGCAGGAAGCCTTTGAGATATCGCAATATCGCCGCGTTCTCAAAATATCATGTTACCACAATTTACGCAACATATATCTCGCGTGACGAATGAAGAACTTTTGAGGTGTATTGACAGTGAGTTATTTAACATCATGAAAAAGAAAAAACTGCGTATTTGACATATGGTATGCGAAACACGAAGTATGAATTTTTACAACTGATAATTGAGGGGAAAATTGAAAGCAAAAAGGAACTGGAAAGAAAGAAGATGTCGTGGATGCGGATCACTCGGCAGTTGACGGGATTACCCAACATACAATCATTGAGATATACCTCAAGGAATCGCGAAGCGTTAGAACATATGATCGTAATCAATCATTAATGGATATGTACTTTTTGTAGAAATACCAAAAAGCGATGGAAGGGACCCTAAATGAATTATCTAAACTTTACGATATCCTATTTTAGGCTCTGAGAGTACCTGGAAAACACCTAGTAAATTAAAAGAGGAGGTCCAAACAATTATTGATATCATGGGACCTTCTTTGTCACCCAAGTTTGGCTACAATACTAGTAGTGAAGCAGATAATGAAGAATCAGTTTTTTCAAACTCAAAATTTTCATCGGTAAGAAAGAAAACTTTATTGATCTTACATTATTGCTTTTTTCCATTTTGGATTTTTTTTTAGTTACAACTTTTCCACATACATGATGTTTTACATCTTTCCATTTTTAGGTAAATTATAAGGTACGATGTGACTGCAATGACGGGTTCGAAAAAAATGATATTCAAGAGCATCCATGTAAAGATGAAGCAAACGAGGCTAACATATCAACAGCTGTTGATGTCAATACGACCACCATTTCTACCACGATGGATGATCTTACTGATCCAAGAGTAAATTTCCCTTACAACGAGAATTTCCCAAACACTCAATACATTTGCCCGCCCCCATTACTTCCCACAAATGTGTGTATTAACTCGGAATGTTTTTGTCCTCAAGTTGCAAGTCTTTTGCATGGAAACGGAATGCCCCCATTACCCCCTGGTTTTAATCAAAATAATTTCCCAGTCGGAATTCCGTATAATAATATGGATACCAATCCACAAAACGGTAATTACATATTATATTTTTATCTATTAAGCACAACAGCCCAACAGAAACCATTTATAGGGCAGTGTGTGAGGAAATACAAATAAAGGGCCTATTTCAAATAAAGATACGGTATGCAATACATCTTGCAGCAGCTTAGTGCTAAGTACTTTAAAAATTTACGATGTACTTTTTCAACACTGGCTTTATACATTTCATAGTAAGGGATCCAAGCTTCAGAAGCATACTCCAGCTTTGAACGAACAAATGCAAAGTACAGCTTTTTTACGGCATCTATATTAGTGATATCCCTGCAGTTCCGCACAGTAAAACAAAGTGCCCTACTTGCTTTAGATAAAATATCTGATACATGCAAATTCAAATAGTTTAATAAATAGATCAGATTTTACAAGGCGATTTATTGTCGATGGAAGAAACATTTTATAACATAAGTGCTGAAACAACAGCAAATGAATAGAGTTGTATCTTGCCTTATGTAATTTAAATAATTTTGAAAAAGGCGAAGTAAATAAATGCTAGAAAAACCAAACTGCGGATTTCAACCAAAACCATTACTTCCTGCAAACATGTTGTTGGTTGCCTCGTAACGTCTTCCATTTGATGACCCCACCGAAACTGTTTTGATCACTATTTTACAATATCCATCTTATCAAATATTTATCCTTACTTTCTTGTTTTCGTATAAGTTTTTAAATGGATTTATACATTTTTCAGATAGGCCAGAGCCACCACATATATGTAGTAACAAAGAGTCAAAAAATGCAGTAATGAACTGGCTAAAAACTATGGTATCAGCTAATAATGCTCGAGGTGATAAGGGCTGCAAATGTCAATATTACAAGATGAATGTAAAGAAAAAAAGGGGCGATGACAATAGCCCACCTAGGGTAAATAAATTAAATATAGGGTAAAATTTTTATTTTAAGAAGATTAAAAACCTATGGTTGGTTGATTGGATTAAAACAAAGGTCAGGTATATGTGGCCCAAGCTCCTTGCACTGCAGCCTCGTGGTCTATTATGCTTACCTGTAAATTTGTTTATTTTATAGGGTCGAATAGGTTTCTACCAAAATTGTCGTATGAGAGGTTTTCGACGTGTTAAATAACTCGAAATTTCTAAATCTCCTGCAAGTTAGAACTGCACAGTTCTATATTATGTGTGAGATGGTTTTGTCCCCTTTGCAGCAAAGTATATATTCAATGGGTCCATTGTAGTGATGAGGGTATTCGAGATCAAATTTACAAAAGTGATAACTTTTAGAAGTCATTTTTAAAACGGTGTATTCGGTAATCCCAAGCTTATTCAGTACTCTATAAAATAATTAATTCATAAAAGTACTTAATTATCAAGTACTAAATTCTTGAAAATAACCGATTCTATACAACACTAGTATTTATCTGTGTACGCGGATTGTAATTTTTGTTAACTTTGACGATTTGCGCTCTTACCTTCGATAGTGTACTTGCAATTTGTGATTTAGTTATTTAATCCGTTGTTTGATTGTCTTTTTTGTAAGAGCGATCAGTCGGTCGACGATATTTTTGCGAGCGCTTTGACAACTGTTGCCGGAAACTTGCTGTGATTGGATGGAGTGATTTGTTGGTTGAGTAATTTCCGGGCGCGCACCTTTTAAATAGTTATATAAGTCATTTGATTGATTGGGGTTGTAATAACTAGTTCCTTGTAGATTTTTATTATTTGTAGACGTTTTTTAAGTTACAATGACCTGTTAACAAGCCAGTCATTTGTTTTATATGGATGTCCGTTAAAAGTAGCATTACCAGTTGATAGTTTTCTTGAGGGGTTTCTTATTGTAACCCTAGCATATGTTTAACACTGGCCAATCAAGATAGATGTTGTTGTGTCCATCTCCATCTATCTTATGGTATCTTCTTGCCTGTTTTAATATTCTAGGGAAACATTCAGGATCCCTGAACTCTTTATCAGATTCTGCTCTCTCTAGTTTCTCTGCTTTTTTGTTGCCCGCTACACTCTGATAAATAGTAGTTCATTTTGTTGTTTCTGACAGCTAAATCATTTAAGCACAAATTTTAACATATTACAACTTGTGAAAATGGTGTCAGTAATAAATTAAAAAAAAAACTATTAATTTTGAAAAAATTATGAGAGCCCTCTGCACTACATGAAAAAAAAAACAGAATAACAAAATAAATTTATTCTTAATATTTTTTAGCGTGTAGTATTTGAATTAGTACAGGGTATATCTCAAAATGATCAAAATAATATGGGATGTCATGAATCAGGCCAAAAAATATCCTGTAGTACATCAAAAGAGAAGAAAAACATGGATAATGAGAAAATGACGGAGAATCAAGTTAAGACAGATATACAAACTAGCAATCCCTGTTGTACGCTAAGTAATTGCGATAACGAATGCCCAAAGAAATTAAAGAAGCCCATTGAAAAAACTACTTATTGTGATACAAGTGGAAAAACTAGAGTAGACGTTTATTATTTTGACCATGGATCTTCTGGGTAAGTACTATTAAGGTATATTATTCAGTTAACGTTAGAAAATATTTTCATCCGATTTTATTCAGAATTAGTGAAGATATAGTAGTATAGAATAGAATAATTACGTTTTTCGGTTGGTGACTTTTTCAAAATTACAGCTGTTTCTTGAACGCATGCTCAAGTAAGCTATTGCACGTTGTATTTCCTTTATTAGTTCTAACTTTGTTGCGTGTTCCAGATTTTCCAGTGGAAAACGAGCTTAATGCTGTTGCAGATTGAATATCAAGAATCAGGCTGCCAATTAGAATATTATTTGAGTACATTTGTAATTTGTCAAACTATTTAACTATGCTAGAGTTTACTGCCAACTCCTGTTTCGTATTTTTAAATATTATTTTTTATACTTTTTTTTATCTTCTAGTCATTACTATACTACGGATGCCCCTCCGTTAGTATCTACAGAAGAGATAGCTGACAAAACAGAGAAACATACCACCCGATTCTGGGCTGAGATATTTGGAACGATCCATATTGGAATATCATTTATAACGTCTTTTCTGCTTCAGTTTTTAAGGTTTGTTTTAAGTATTTTTTTTGTCAAATTAAATAGGTTTTTTAACAATCTTTCTAAACACATTTTTTATCCTAATATTTTTTTTAGGTTTCTTTTATACAGTATAATACGCCCATTAACCATAGGCATTCTTCAGCTCATATCAGACTATTTCTTTAAACCAATGTTGGCCACAATGTTTAATGGTCTTATCCAACCTATTTTAATATTCATGTACAATGTAGCATCCTCTTTACGTGATCTTTGTGATCCAATAGCTGAAGGAGTGGGATACTTCATAAGAGAATTTGCAGTTCTTATAGGAGCATTTAGAATAGTAGAAGTTAATAATGGAAGCACCCCATGTTATTCAGAATATAAGTGTGGAAAGAAGAGTAGCAGTAGTAGCAAGTGCCAAAAGAATAAAGTTATATGCTAGATAGAGTATTTATATTAAAGTTGAATTAATAAGTAGGTGGTCCAGGGCGGGTTTCTGAATGTGCTTAGCAGTCAGACACGATCTTACAAGGGCCATTAAATCTAAATAAAAATGACACACTTTTGATGAACATTAGAGGGCGTTCTATGTTGTACAAGGTAACTTTTTCACCTAATCGGATTTAAAATGCCTAGCTTAAGTAAACTCATAAACTAAAAGAATCTTGATGTAGACTTTAATATAAATGGTTTAATCATTATTTGACCCATGTTACATCCTGATCGCTAATTTACCAACCTCTTAGTGTCCACAGCTGATAATGACGTATATTGTTATACACGATATTTACTAGATAAGAACGTATAAACCTTAAGTTACACCAGTTAGTTAGAAAAACTAAGTTACAAAGAACTATAGATATGATATTCAGAGGCTTTGAAATCATACGGTAAGTAAAGTATCAATTCTAAACTATGGAAGTACAAAAATTCCCAACTGTTTCTAGGGTTACTCACTCACCAATGACCATATAGCCTCTGAATATCTTTGTAATCTTTGTATTATGTAGAAAAACGTGACTGGATTTCATCAAACTAGGCTAGTTTGATTTGTATCATTATTGTTCTGTTATATGCAAGGTGTTATGGAAAATGGGTGACCCCTTAAGTGTCAAATCTTATTTTAAATCGGACTGAAGAGTTGGGTAGGAACCACTAGAACCAGTCTTAACGTGCCGCTAATAACCTTCTCTGGAATAATATAGTACCAACAAAAGTATTTCCATGGGGTGTATAATTCGTACCGAATGCAATAAAAGTACTAATTGGATTATTTATGTTTCGTCCTGATTAAATCTATTATAATTTATTCAACATTGTGTTTCGTACTGAGCATCAGGCAGGTAAAATCCATGACTACTAAGGGATAGATAAAATACTTGTTATAGTTGTCTAATTTATTTATATAGCGATTAAAGATTAAATACACAAAATGTCATTAGTAGGGTTAGTTACAATTAAAAATAATACGGACACAAAAACTATATCTTATATCTAGTTGAAAAATAAATTTACAATAGGTTAAAAAAAACAATTTTCACAAATTGTGGAGTTGCATGAAAAGAAATACATTTTATCAAATATAGGCTACTGATTTCTTTGGTTTTGTATCGGTTAATAGTTTCTCGATAAAGTCTTGTCGTTTCTTAAATTTATTATTATGAATTTTTGCAGTAGAATTGACGCTCCAAATTTTAACTTGCGTACTTATTTGAAATTCACTTTAGTTTGTCCACAAATACAAAAAAATATGGATGCCCCTTGTACATTGAGGAATTGAAATGGCTATGAAACTATTAACAACTAACATTGGTTTTTCAAGGCTACTTATTAACTTGATATCCAGTTTGCTGGTCAATATCTAACAAGAGACTAAAAAAAATGTAATAAAACCTTTTTTATGTATATCATAATCAGGTACTAACGGGGTAGTCAGCTGGGTGGATGCAGGAATTCCCAAAAATTGTATGCCGGTACGAATCGCAATATGAAGAAATCAGTAAAAATTACCATATGGGTTCATTTTACCTGAGCGGTACGAATTGCTATGTGCCCTGTCCATGATATCCTCTAAAGTAAGGTTTTAGTTCAGGTTATTAAAATTTGTATTAGGTAGTGGTCAAGTTTTCTCTTATAAAAAAATGCAATTAAAATTCGGTTTTGCTCCATAGGAATAATATTCAGAATATTTGAGGTCATTTTGTTAGTAAAATTTGTATTCATAACCATCGAAACACAAATGTCCATCGGTTTCTTGGGTTACTTACTTACAAGATGACTTCATAGCCTCTGGACGAGGAAGTTTAACCATCAATTCAAGATTTAATTAGCTTAAAAATCGAAATTTCTTAGCTGTAAAAAGGAGAAATAGTTTTTACTAAAATATTTATAGTCAAATCAAACATAAACTGGTACAATTTTACTGTATATTTTATAATATGTATATGTTGGATGTATATATTTATTTATTATTATTTTTAATATATTACTATAAAATAAAATATTATGTGTTTTTTAGGTTTAGTAAGACTATAGACAAAATAATATGTGAATATATACAATTTTAGCACGTCATTGTGTTAAGCATCTCTTTATAAAAATAAAATGCATTATAAATGTATAATACAATGAATGAAACTGACAAGTTTACCAAAAAATGTAAATATACACTATAGTTTTCTAACCAAACAAATGTTTATCAGTTAACTGATGTACAATGAGAGACTGAGTAATTTTACCCAATATGAATTAATATTGATATTGCTCTGTAATTACTTACCGAATTATGATCGTTCTTTTTAAGGATTGGGACAACTTTGAAGAGTTTAAAAGCCTCAGGGAATTCCTCTGATTCAGTGCATCTGGTTAAAATATAAGCCATTATCAACCACTAATTAATCCACCTACTTTATTATAAGTTAACCAAATAAAAATAATACCCATTTAACGATTCTGTGGAATTACTTGTCAATTTTAATAGTTTAAAAAAAGAAAATTTGGCCGTATTGATAAACTATGCAATAAGGCGAATCTTGGCTAAGGATATTATAAAGATAAACCGTAGGATCTACTTCAAAGTTTTTTATAACTATAAACTTTAATCAATCAAAGCACTTGTGCATTTAGTTGGTACAGGAATCTACAAGGCATCTGGTTTGGACAACTTTCTGGTAATATCTTCCTGATGACTTCCATGATCTTGTTCTATTTGGACTGTCATGATCGACGTAAATGATTCCGAATCTTACTCTGAAATACAATAAATGGGTAACATCAACAATTTGGTGATTTTTTCCTCTTTCTCTTTCAACATCTATTATTTGTTACATTTATACATTTTTGACAATACATTTACATATTAATTCAACATATAGTATTTCCTGGCTGTCCAGAATTTGACCGCCCCCCACGACTATATCATCAAGACGAAACAGCCAGACTAGGCTAGCTGGGGCAGGTCTTAACCCCGGGTAGCATATTTACACACTATACTATTGTACAGGGTGTCTCAAATTTGATGCTGGGTATCTAGGAGGCTATAAGAGAAACAGCATCGGTCAAATAGGGCAAAGTGGCAGAATGTTTTGCCCAGTAATATCGTAAAAAGGCACGTTTGTTAGGTTTATGATTTTTATGTTAATCTTATAGAAATGAACCATATAATATTACTCTATATCGGGGTATACTTTATAGTAGAAATAGTCGCGTTCGACATTTACCAATCATACCGCTATTCGGAAAGGTTGGGACATAGGACTGACAAAGTGCGTGCAATTGGACTATCAACCGCTCTGTATTATCGTATGCTTTGGCGAAGAAATAGGCGCGTTTAACATTCATCAATCTTACCACCATTCAGAAGAATGGTTGGGACAAAAGACTGGCAAAGTGCGTGTAATTGGACTCTCAACCGCTCTATATCATGGTATACTTTGGAGACCAAATAGGCGCGTTTGACATTTAACAATCATACCGCTATTTAGAACGGTTAGGAGCTGTCCCATAGTATATGTAAATACGCCACCAGCGTAATGTTGTACCTTACAGTTGATAGTATCGGTCCTTTCCAGCAGTGGTATACAAGACCCTAAGAGATTGATCTGAAGTGCAAGAATTTCCATTGAAATAGCATTAGATAGTTTGTTGTAGCTACAAATTGGTTGGAAAAGTTACTACGCCAAAACCAACCTTTGAATGTGATTTCTCCCAGTCTAAATGAGGAAAGTCACTGTTAACTATAATTTTACAAAAAAAAATGCACCAGGCCTAAAGGTTTGGTAGTTAATAAAATCAAATGAAGAGAAAATATAATCAAAGTTCTTATAGAAAATAGTGACACCGGAACGGTATTTGTCCCCCTTATGAAACGACTGTGTTTTTAATGGTATATTTATAACTTATTAATATTTCTAGTTTTCACTTACGTATATCCAGAAGACCACTCAAAGTTGTCCATCAAACTCCATGCTGTATATCCTACGACATTTACTCCATCTTGTAAAATGGCATCTAAGAGGTTACTTAAATGGCCCTATAAAAACGGCCAGATATATTAGAATATTAAAAAAATTACCAGTAGTCAATTTTACATTTATAATATTTTAATAAAAACATACAAATAAATCCAAAGGACAAAAAAGTTAAAAATATTTCATTAAAATATATAAAGTCGCAAGTCGCAAGAAAAGTATAAAGAAATGATTTTAAAATATTTTTGGAAATGCTTTAATTAATTCATATCTAATAATTAATGTTTTTGTGATTAATTTACATAATTAATCTTTACATTAAGAGGGAAATAAAATTTTAAATATAAAAGAAAACTTCTGCATGCACCAAAACTAAAATAGTGAATAAAATATTTTGAAACGTTTGGTATGGTTTATTTTCGAATGTTTAGTTAGAAATAATAAAATAGTAATGTATAAAAAATGTCTCGTTTCCTTCTATTTAAATATATTTTTAGTTAATTAAATATATTTTTTTTCATAAATACCAATTGGAAAATTTTCAAGTTTTCAACCCTCCCAAGAGTGGCGTAACAACAGCGCAACAAAGATGCTTAGCTACTTAAAAAAGAAGATGCTAACTATTGGTTTTCCAGATTTTGAGGTGTCCCAAGTGACTCAAAGTATTGAAAAAACAAATTCATAGAAAAAAATTATAAAAGGCAATATTTTACAAAAGGAGGTTATACACGGGCGTTCATGTGCTAATACATTAACGCACAACCATCAAGGTGCAAATAAAAACTAGCGTGTATGGGTATTTTTTCGTCGCGAAAATGTATGCGCATTCAAGAAGTGTGCGTACTGCTATCAACGCGAGTACATGGAAGTGCGCTATAGTGCGACTGTGTGTGGGCCCGGCAAACATCTTCGTGCTGTATTTTTATCGATCAGTAAGGTAGAACAACTATTTAATAAAAAATTTAAAAAGTTGTGGTTTGCCTGGTGTTTAGGGTGTTGTTTCTTTTTTAAATTAGCATTTCGTTGAACGGTAAGTTGGTAAATGTATTTAAAAAATTGAAAAATATAACAGTACCGCAGGCAAATATTCAAAATAATGAAAACTTTTATACTTTAACATTTTACTTTGTAATAAAGGTAGGTAACATATTTAAAAGATTTACTCGGATATCTGAAAAAATGAGCCGCGAGCGAAAAATTTAGGATATATTTTAAATAAAATCAAATAAATGCGAATAAAATTAAAGCTTTTGTAGAAAATGTCGACACCACCAAGGTATTTTTGTAAAAGATGAATATTTTTTGATCGGCCATTCTTTGCTCAATCTGGACCGGAATTTATTTTTTCTTAACAAGAATATCGCACGCCACTGTCACAAAACACAATTCTTCTAACAGTGTTTTCACCAACTAGTGCGGCCGTGTGTGCCCACTGTCCATACAACACTGGTATTTATGTCTTAGAACATTTCTTACCGTGTGTATGTCCAAATCACGTTGATGTGTGACAAACACGGATGCATGCTGATGTGTTAACACATGAACGCCCATGTATGCCCCCCTATTGAGTATATTCTATACCCTTTATATATCCAATATCTGTCCCTCAATAACGTTATAGCCCTGATTATACTATATTTTATATAATCGAGACAATGTTTCTTACTTTAATATATGACACCCTTCCCTGATCGTCAAGTTCTCCAGTGTCAGCCCAACCGTTCTCAGTTACTATAATTTCACCAGGTTTGTATTTATTATTGACATAATTTAGCAGCTTTCTCATACCGGGGGGATACGAGCGAAGCCACACAGCAGCTGCCTGAGGCCAAGAAACATCACTAAAATATTTTAATAAGGTAGTAGATTCAAAATTCACAATCTTCTAGTTTCTTAATTTGTGGGAATCAGAAAAAAAACGTTTATGATATTTTACACACTTACCCAATTAGGATTTTTCTGGGTAGATATAAATAGTTAGATAGGTATTATTTTATGTGTAAAATGAATTGTTTTTTTTTTTTAATTTTATATTTTACGTTGAAGAATAAATATAACGTCCTAAAGCGAGCAGGTGGAACTTTGTTGAGGTGTCGCAGCCATAGCTGCAAAATACTGGCTGGATAATGTAACTTTTGCAACTAAATACAATACTGTCATGTGAAATGGGAAAATGGCAGTTTTATTATGGTTCATAGTTTAAACACATGACAGGTATATATTTTGCAATACGATAGAGTCGCTCATGTTGGTTAAAAATGGGAGAATGTGACTCTTGCAAAATGAAAATTATAATTTCCTAGTTGTTTAAATCATTTTATTAATAATCATTATTATGATATCTATCCTTGCCCAGTGGCGGCTCGCGGTCTGAAAAGATGGTGAAGAGCTAGGTATAGTGCGGGTACTTGCCGTTTTGCCCTTTTTTCGAATTAGGCTTTTTTCCTCTTCGTTCGCTGCCAGGGTCATTCCCGAGGGGACCTACAGTTTAACGTGGGTTCCGAACCACGATCCTTAGTCATGCGACACCCCCCAAGGGCTATCAACCCTTGGTCTATTGCCATTGCATGACCTACCGATTGGGGAGTGTGTACCTTCTTCCGCACCCCACGAGATGTCCGATCTCATCCGGCCTGGTTACTGGCATGCATGGGGTGGGTTGGGAGATGACACCTTTTACACTCTTCCCTGCATTCTTAAATCCACTAAATTTCGGACATACTTTTTTTATTGTACGTATGCCCACTCCGGGAATCGAACCCGGGTCGCCGCGGTCGAATGCCAGTAGCTCTACCTCTGAGCTACAACCGCGGTTGTGCGGGTATTTAAACAAATATTGACTAAAAACCCGTGTAATAAAACGTCGCTCTTATCCTCATCTGTGCAACGATTAAATGGAGTTTTCAACAAATTACAAACTATGTCATTATTTCTGTTCATTTTTAAAACACACAACTAAGTAGGTACGTACACTACTGAATTAACTAAAAAATAAAAACAAAACTTTTTAATCACACAGTAAATCACGTAAAAACGATATCTATAACCGTAAGTTTCACGAAGCCTCAAAATAAGTACCTTAAGGTTAGGCGAACCAATGCTAAAACAATGGTGCATATGACTGATCTATTTTTAAATTGCCCTTCATCATAATGCAAGTTGTTACATACTGTTTGCGTAACAGACGTCACGTTAGACGTTGGTTCTTCCCTTGCTTTGAACTAACGGACACAGTCGGCTGGGGTGCGCAAAAATGCATGAGTTTTTATAATTATTGTCCATCGGAGTTAACCGTGACCTTATTATGCATACCTACATTCGGATTAAATTAATATTATTAATTTGAACATAATTATTTTTAAAGGGCTAAAATGGTAGCTGTATTGGTACATTAATATTGAACATAGTCGAAAAACTTTCCTCCCTGTTTTATTTATTTTTTTTGGTGAAGAGCCCCTTCACCTACTTCACCTGACCAGCTGAAACTGTGCTTGCCTACCTGTATACATTATTTCCCTTGTCCAACCAATAACTAGGAACGCTTACATCATATTCATCCGTATAATTCACATAATTAGCAGTGTAGCTGAAACAAAAAACTTTTTATGCTCATTGGTCATATAGTATTTTATCAGGCTATAACTTATGTCCTAAAGTATTCGAAAACTTTTAAACTCTTGGTTCCACTTTTCTACAAATTAGTATGCCTTCCCCACAGTCTTCAATGGTCTGGGAAATAAAATTTGTAATTATTTCCCGGTACTTATCTAACGAGGGCCCAATTTGTCCTCTTAAACCTGAGGTTAAACATGGGTTTAAAATCACAAATGTGGCTTTGCCCAATTTTATAAAGTCGATTTAATCCAAGGTCCAGTTTAAATCGAAGAAATGTCAAAAATGGTAATTTTATGTGGAATTGACAGCAAAGATCGAGTTAAAAGTGATTTACCTGATCATAACCTAATATAATACAATATAACGTAACAAGTTCTGACCAGGTTGATTACTTCTAAATTAGACACTGCTTTCAACCCCATATAATAGATCTGACACTACTCCGCTTATAGAATTATTGTTTGGTTTAAACCTAGAAAGTTCCAAATCGAAATAATCGATTAATCGATTGTTTTGCGCACCCCTACTTGCATCATCGAATTTTTGATAAATTTTATTACGTGAAAATATGTTTATTATGATAGAAAATAACAAAGTAAGATTCTTTTCCGAAAATCGATCGGAAATATTGACATTTTTGATAACATTTCTGAAAGAAAAGTCAATATTTCCTTACATTTAGTCGTTGCTAGGCAACGGAAAATAACTGTTAGGAAGTATTTATTATTGTGCCATAAGGAATAGTAGTTTGTACAACAAGAGTGGATATAATGTGTCCATATCGCACGAGGAAGTAAATTGAGTACGACGCCGTAGGCGGAGTGCTCAAACTTTCGAGGGCAATATGGACAATCCACTCGAGTTAAACAGAATATTTTTTCTACGACCAAAATGCTAAAAAATTGAAAAAAATATTATTTCTGTACGGCTACTTGTAAACTAAAATGTGTTAAGCTTGACAATTCAATATTACTGTGTTTCCATAGTTACAACACAAATATTTAATGGCATCCTTGTGAACAAAGGCTTGCGCCTCGACATACAATCTTTACGATCGTCCGGGAATGTTCAGCTTTTCCTACTAGGTATATAATGTACTATTTATACATTACAAACAAACCTTGTCAATGATTACCAAACACTTACAGATTTAATGCGAAGAAATCGTGTGTTCCATTAATGAAAGCAATCTCGTGTTCTGTTAATTCTGGCAATCTTGAGAATCCCAACCCTTCCAGCTTACTTCTATTAGCAATTCTCTCCGTCATAACTGCAGGCCAATTACCAAGATAAACTGGGTTAGCGAACCAACCAAACTGAAAAGTTATCAATAAAAATAAATTTAAGTTGTCGTTGAGAAGTTATGGCTACTTAGACTCACCACACTCAAGTATGTGTGGCAGATAGAACTTTACGGGGTAGGACTAGTTTAATATTAGAATTTATCGACAGAAAAACTACATTTTATTGATCCGTCAACATGTAACAAAAACTTAGATAACTAGTTTACAGTGAATAAAGGGACTAATAGTAGGTACTTATAATCTATATCGAAATTCAATTATTAGTATGTTGAACTTGAATGATTATGTATTTGCGAGTTGTGACGTGCATTCAGGCAAGAATTTTAAGGACTTTAGTTCATTATTAAAGATTGTTTTACGAATTCTATAAAGAGTAGAATGAAAAGAAAATTGCCTGACATAAACACATATAGTTGTCGCAGATATAAAATTAAGAATTTCTCAGTTATTTAGCCATCGTTTAAAGATTTTTTAAAAATTAATATATCATTGGTACGTTTAACTTACATTAAATTCGAATTCCCGTTCAGCTGCAATTCTATCTAAATCGCTGTCAGAACCTGGTTCAAACCAAGACGTATCCAGGACTAAACTAACCTTGCCTAAAATATATTTTAAAATTGATTACAAAACTATAAATTTGTATATAACAACTATAAGTACCTATAAGAGAATAAGTTGCATTTAAAAATTCTGTAATAAAACAATAAACCTGTATGATCGAAAAAGAAGGCTTAATCAGCCTTAACTAGAACTCAGGAGCAGCCAAGCTGCCTACTTCTCATGTGTCGAATAAATCACCGACAACAATGAGCTAGGGAGTCTAGAGGATTAATATGATAATTGGACATCGAACGTGTCACATTGCCAAGCCAGATCACTGATGAGCACCCAGAATCAGAAACAAGGATGACCTTAAATTTCATTTTAAGTGACGCAAGGAATGTTAACATCAAATTAAATGACAGGCCGGCCATGGTACCTCAAATTGGTAGCTCTCCACGGCGCTGAGCGTCCGAGGTTTGCACGCTGTGCACCCCTTTATCTATTACCCGTTGTCCCCTCACTTTGTCAGTGGGGAATGGCAGTTTAATGGATCGTTAAACTCACTGCTAACAACGGTATGCCCTGTCTTCTTCCGTTAACATCTCAATCCTTTTGTTGTTTCGTCCTACTGGGACTCATCAGAAACGCGCGACCTTCCTAAGGCCGCCGCCCGCAAAGGGTCTGGGAAGGTATCAGTCCCCACACTCACGGACCTCCCTTCAAGGGTTCGGACTGGGTCGGCTTTTGATGAGCTTAGTTCAAGTCAATAGTTGTCTCGAAAGAGAACTTAGTTTGTTCGTTCAGCAGTAGCCTAGCTCGACTGTCGCAAGGACAGAAAATGGTGGTCAGATAAAGGACCTGTGGAGTGCAGGGGTTAATTTGATGTAACATTCCTTGCCTCACTTAAAATAAAATGTGAGGTCGTCCTTGTTTTTAATTCTGGGTGCTCATCAGTGATCTGGCTTGGCAATGTGACACGTTCGATGTCCAATTACAAAAAACCTGTAGTCATCCACACTTTTTCAACCTGATTAAAGAATATTGTGTATCTAGGAGTAAAATCATACATTCCCATATGATGACAATATAAATTGTTGAGGGTGATAGCTGAAGCCAACAATCATTGAAATTCGAAGTGTGCTTTTACTCACAGTTATATTTTTTTTTTAATTGAAAAATAAGCTAATCTGTTTGGACCATCGTTTGAATTTGACTATTAACTGTATGACATTAAAAATAGAATTTAAAGCTCTATCCTTGCTATAACTTATCATTGCCTACCGTTTTGGGCGGCTCTAAAATCTGTATCATAGATACGGTATGCAGTAGCGTGGGCAAGAAGTTGAACTTTTGCACATTGGTATACACCATCTCCAATAAGAACCAGACCGGGTGGACTGAAAGTATTTCCGTATCCAAAAAGACAAGTTGACTTGGGTTCATTAACTAAAAACAACATATTATATTAACAAAACCCCAAAGTATATTATTACAAAAAAACAAAACAATTATGTTCCTATTTATTAAGTGGTCTAAAGCATACCTCAATCCTCAATTAAAAAGCAATGGTCACCAGTTTAATAATGCGAAATAAACTTAATGGTTTAAATTTACCATGATGTTATTTAACTTTAAGGTTATACATAATATGAATATTTAACCGCCTACGTGGGTTTCTGCCAGAATTATAATGAAACTACTATGAGATGGCCCTTCTAGTTATATAAGGTGCTTATAATTACTGGTTATATGCACGTCATAGTTTCTGGTATAATTTTGATTCGAGTCATGTCGTTGATTAAATCGTATATTTTTCAATTCTGCCAGAATTTAGTTAAACTTTAAAATGAGCGTTTTTTCTTTTGCTGAATAGTGAGACATATTTTTAGGATATGTTCCAATTTTTTTTTTTTCGCTTTCAGATTACTTTTAACCCGGAAAATTAAAGTGCTTCAATATGACAAAGGTTGTGTAAAAGAATTTTAAGTTAATTAACAGGACCGTTTAATTATTAACAGACAGAGCTAAGTTTTTGTTTATGTTTATTATGTATTTGCGAGTTGTGGCGTGTAATTGGATAAACCATGGCCGTCTAGAATGTAACGAAGAGTGAGTTAGAAACTATAGCAGGCCAATTCATTTGAAGGAAGTGAGGGATAATTTTGACGTTTACCAGGTAGATGACGTAGGTCGACGCCTGCTGCTACTCGTTGAGTAAAGATACATACCGACTGTTTAGCTAAGAAGCAAACCAAAATGATAGTCCATTTTTTTACATTTTCGCCAAGTTGAGTTCTTAATAATTTACGGGAGCAACGAAAAGATAACAAAAAATTAGTGTTTTAAATGAATTGTCGCGTCTTACTAATAATAGATATCATTGTACTAAACCGAGTAGTCCGCCGAGTTGTTTTTACGTTTTCCAGCACCTAAAGCATTTCCTCCGAGGTATCCACATTTTTTTTTGTTCAAAAATTCTAACAGCAGAAGACAAACCGTTTACTACCTTATAAAGATACCGATGTCGTTACAAAACAGTGCTATAATATATATATTGTCCGCCAGCCACTAAAAACGTTCTGTCTATATAAGTATACGGACACTAAATTCTACTACTTTATTTTTTAAACACGGCATTGTATTACGGATTAGTGTGGCACCCAGTGAACTATTGCAGCGTGATCTATATTTGAATCTAAATACCCGTAGAAAAGGTGTAGGGATGCGAAAAAACGTTTCCTATACTGGATGCGTTGACCTAACATACTTGATGGCTATTTTTTACATTGAGTTGATTCCTACACATTGCGATACTAGGTTTTCATTATGCATTTATTCTTACAAATATATTGAAAAAATATTTTCGCTATATTGGGAATTGCTTATAGGGTTTGGCTTTCTGATGAGTCCTACCAAGAACGAAAAAGCCTGTCATTGTCTACCTGTGCCACAGGGAACAGGGAGTCCATTATCTTTGGCGTCTCTGTGTACTTTAATGGAAAAGATAGACGCACTACTTTGTCCGCCTGCCGCTTAAAACTTTTTATTTCACTTATACGAACACTAAACTCTACTACTATTAAAATTATAGTTACGTGTAGCCCAGAGCTTAACATATTCTCCAAATAGGGTATAGCATAATCGGGCGTATTCTCCAAAATACAAAGCAATTTGAGGATTAAGCCATCCTCCAAGATCATCTAAGTGTATCGGTAGATCACCGTGATATAAGGTCACTAATGGTTCTATGTTATTAGCACGTAATTCCTAAAAAATGTAAATACTATATAAACTCAAGTTTATAAAAAGTTCTTCGAATGCCCATGCTACGCAACTATATTCTGTTCTGCTAGCCACTAATACAGATGTGATAATATTTTAAACAGACTTTTATAATACCTTTGACCAGTAACTTAGAAACCGCCAAGCGCTGTCGTTTTTCTATTTTATATTTTATATTTTCTATATTATAATTATTGTTGACTATTATTCATGAAATCCGTATTGAAATTTGGGCGATTGGGCAAGGAAAGATTAACTTTTTACCTTTAAAAAGTTTAGATAATAATCTACTCCAGCTTGGTTAATTTTGTTGGTTGTTCCATCGGGGAGAATTCTGGCCCAAGAAATGGAAAATCTGTAATAAAATGTAGATTATAAGATGGTTAATATATCCGGTGTATACACGAATATAACATCGTGTATAGATTTTGCTAACAGAACACGTTACTGAAAAAAACTGATTTTTTTTAAACAAAATAAATGTATATGTTGAGCAAACTCTGTTTGAGATCATTATTAGCTTGCCCTTGGATAGGTTCTAGTAGTCCAATGGTGCTTAAAAAAAGATTGAAATCACAATACTATCAATCTGACGAAATATAAGAAACTCTTCTTCTCAATAATTATTTATTAAAAAAAAAATATGGGAATATAAAGAATATTGTTACATAGGAAGTTTTAAAATAAAAAAATGATCTACTGTTACCTGTATAAACTGACTCCTAGTTCTTTTAAAAGTTCTACATCCTCTGCCCATTTATGGTAAGAATCACAAGCCACGTCACCATTTCTACCATCAGCTGTTCTATCTAACCAAAGTCAATAAGAATAAATACAATGACATTTGAACCTCTTTGACATTGTTTATCATTAAAATTAAAGTGTATGATTAAGTGCTGTTATACTAAGCGAAACTATTAATTCTTCGATTAATTCTAAAAGCTTGCATTCGTTTACAGGATTTTAAAATTATGACGTGTTTGTTTTCTGAAAGAAAGGCTGCTAGAAAGTTAAAGCGCTATCAAATTTAGATAAGGACTCTCAATATCCATTAGTAGATTTTATATTGCCAATAATATTTTTTAGGAACAATTTAATAGCGATAGCCAGTGTCATATTATTTTATTAGAAACCCTATTCCCAAAATAGGCATTTGAATAATAATGATATAATTGGCTTACTTGAATTCTCATGAACAAACCTATCCCATATTTGTTCTCCTTTTCCATCTTCATTCCAACCACCTTCTATTTGATATGCTGCTGTAGCTGCACCGAATTTAAACCATTCGGGAAAATATTTGTTTGTTATATTTTCTCCTACCACGCTAAAAGTTTAAATAAATCCAATATTTTTGCCTAAATCCATTTTTTATACAGTGACCGGCAAAAACTTGGACCTATATGGGAAAACTTTCTATTATTGAAATTATAAAAAAACTTTTTATGCTGATAGCCTCTGCATGATTGGTAACCTAAAAACTTGTTTTGACATTAATCACGTGACTACTAGTTTGTCTGGAAAATTGAAAAGTATATATTTTGTCGTGAAAATCTGGTATTAGAGTACAAGATATTGAAAAAAGTTATTTGAAAAAAGTGTTTAGATTTGAAGTCTATGCTGGTGTGCAAAGTTTAAAATAAAAATTCAAAATTTTTTTTTTTAATTTAAAAAAATGTTCGGTTTGGTTATTATACTTATTACTTTACCTTAATACACGGCCAAGCAGCTTGCATAAAATAGATAGACAGAGCTAATAACATGTAGCACATCCAGGCAACTGTGGCCCATATTTGATAAAAAGAGAACCGAAGATCTATTAAAGCACAGTCGAAAAGACGTGAGAATATTACTGCGGTTGTCACCGGACATTGCCTCTTCGGTAGACATGTCGAACGTACGCAAATACCCACTAACGACTACAGTTACAGAGATAAGCATGAGGAAGAAATTATTTAACATTTACTGTATGAATGCCCTGGCCTTGCAAGAAGAAGGTTCACTGCCCTAGGTTTTTTAATAGTCTGGAAGAACTAAGGAACTTACAACTGGGTCGACTGAGCAGATTTCTGAATCGTAGTGGCTGATTTGATTGTTAAAATCCTTCTGCGGCGTACGGTGCAGTAACCATCAGAGATCTGATAAAGATGGGTTCTACTAAACACGTGTGGTATCACAACGGACCTAATAGGACGACGTGAGACTGTTTGGAGAACTAAAGGTCTGCCACTCTAACCCAACCTAACCTTACCTTAATGGAAACAAAAAAATTAAAACTACTAGTTTTAGAGCCGATAACACCTGCATGTTGTTGGATTTTGTAACACTAAATCATTATTTTACTGATTTCAAAAGATTATTTCATATACATATTACGGGAAAATATTATCATAACTTACGTATCTTGGGGTTTCTATCTTTTTTTATTTATTTCATATTATATTTTCTTTCTCATTCATGCTACTTTAAATGAGCCAAAATTCCACTTAAAATGATTTTTTTATCTACACCACTTGAATTTGAAATATTATTTTGTTTTCAATATTTCTTTTCTTTTTAGTTCTGTAAACACAAAGAACACGTCAGGAAAAGAATTTTTTACTTTTTGATTATACAAACAATACAATTTTTATTGAAAGGGCCTCGCCGTCGACAAAGTTATTTAGCTTCTTTATGGTAAGAAAAGCATACAAATAGAGAACCAGTCGTATAGATAAAATCATAATATGTAGTATGCCGAGCACTGAAAAAACTCTCCTTCTAAAGAGTTTTGATAAATAATTTTGGCTTTGAGATTTAACTGTACATCAGTTTTGACTGATGTTACAAGTATATGCTTAGGGATAGGAATGTTCAGTTTTAAACCAAAAACTGATGCTATTCCATCGTATTGCCTATCCGGCCAATTAAACGGAAATAAAATGTAAATGCATGATACAAAGAACTAAAGAGATGATATTTAGAGGCTGTACGTCATGTGGTAAGTGAAATGTCTATTCGTAACCATGAAAACACAATGAAAATGACAATCTGGTTCTATGGTTACTTATTCACCAATGATGTCACAACATCTGAATATCATAACTTTAGATTTAGTTAGTTAAATCCTGCAATTTTGAAGACAATGACGGCAGTGTAAATTAATTTCTAAATTTCGAATCGTAACAATATATTACCATAAACAATCAAAAAATAAATAATCCAATTAAAAATTGGCAAGATTTCAAATTTAAATCCAACCTCTTTTTATAAATTCAAGAACAAGCCACGTAAATTTTTCTTTATGTCTATCATTAAAATTCATTTTAGTAGAGTAGTTCTTTTTTTTATTTTCATCTGGATTGTTAAGAACATCCTGTCCTTTATCTGTTAGTATTACATAAAGATACAATAGTGCACGTCCAAATAGACCAGAGGATGCTGCGTTATCAATTTCTTCTAAATAATTCTTAAATGAAAAGATAGAAGTATCTATTTTAAGTTGTTCAAGATTCATCAGAAACTCCTTCCAATAAAACTTGATCAATTCATCCATATTATGTGTAGTGTATACATCCATAGACACAGACACAATCAGAAAAAAAACAACGTCGATTGCTATTGAACCATACGAAGATATTTGAAAATCTAAAATTACTATTTTTGGATCGTCTCCATCCTTAACCATAATATTGTTCATCCAAAAATCATTATGGCAAATTGAACCCCACGGTTCCTTGGTAATAAGGTCTTTATTGAATGGTTTATGATTTTTAAGATTAGTTGTTATTCTATCCATATAAGGCGATGTTACAGACATTTCTCCCAATACTGCTTTTATACCTTCTATTGATGGATTTTCTGGTAATTGAAAATTTAAAAGGTGAGGTTTTATTTTACTGTTAAACAGTGCCTTATTTCGTGTCTTAATGGCTAGAGGAACTCCATGAAATATCGCTAGATCCCTGAGAATTGCTTTTGATGTTTTAAGATCAAATCCAATATGACGATCGACATTTTTGAATCCTGAAATAAATATTTCATAAACATTTGTATTTTTTTGTTAAGAAATTTGAACGAGAACATCATGGAAGATCATTTTGCAGACGGCACCCAAATAATAGAGGATATTTATCAATTTTTAGGGACCACCAAGAAAACATGATAATTTTTTTTTTAATATGGACTATTTGGTCCCAGCTTATGTAGCGGCAAGCGCAAGTAAGTTTATGTTAAATAAAGTTTTCTTTAAATCGTAAATAATTGGTGGGGTTGAACAAATCCGAACAAACCCCTCATATAATAATTCAGATCAGCAAACAGAAAAGTGTTAGTCTATGGTGGTTTTAAATCCTTAGTGCCGTTTTGGATCGTATGGTCAGCGCTTACGATCAGCGCGTACCATCAGCATTCACGGTCGGTAGGAAGCAAATGGGTTCCACATGGCCGCAGTATACCGTCAATTAATAAACATGCATCTGGGCAACCATCCACAACCATACGTGACTGACCATCAGCGCCCTTGTGAAAACATACATTTAACTACATTGCTCGTCAGCGCGCTGACCGTATATTGACGCACGGGCTCGACGTATTCCCGACGTAGGAGACCGTATGGACGGATGATACGCGCTTCATGTAAAGCCCATCATAAATATATGCTTTTACAATACTTACCTAACTGTAATAAATTTTCAGTAAGTATTATAGCGTTAATATCTACAATATCGCTATTTATATCCAAGGTAGTTCTAGAACCATAAAATGTTTGAAAAAAATCAGCCTCCCTTTTCACTCCACATTCTCGTTGAAAATGTTTAATTGTTGGAATTATTATTTTATACCAGGCAATCTCCGCTTTAATAATAAACTTATGTATATCTGTTATTTCTTCAGATACTCGATTAGGTCTTACACATTTGGCAACAGCATTGTATGTTTTCACCTCTTCACCATTTTTTACTTCAACATCAACCTTAAGAAGTAAGCTACTAAAGTTTTCACCAGGTGGAAGCAGCGGTTCCAACGTCTGCTTTAGTATCTTTCCAGGAATTTTGTCTCCAATTATATCTTCAAGTTTTTCAATTTCCGTTGGAGTCGACATTTTGTTTTAAACAACACGTTAGCACTAAAATTCTGATTCAAAAAAACAATTTTTTTTTAATCTAATCTCGATAATAATTATAAATACGTCCTTTAATTTTTAAATTTGCATGCAACATTTGAAAGGGGAGTTTCATCTAAATAATGAATTTATAGGTTTTGGTAGCCCACTTGTGGATAATTATTTTTATGTTCTACTACGTCATAATGATTGTTTTTAAATGTGTTTAATGACTATATTTCATTTGACCCAGGAGTGACTTTATTGGATTGAGGGGAAAACTATACGCAAAATGCTTCTTCTTTAAAACTACCAATTTTTACGAGATTTCAAGAAATCTTACAAAAACAAATACCCTAAGAAATTTTTAATATATTATCGTTATTTAGGTCATGAGTTTAAGTAAAGAACATACAGGAGAAAAGTAGCAGCTGGTGCATAGGCCCTGCAGTGCTGCAGAGCTCGCAAAAGGAATAGTTAAGTAATCTTACTAAAATATTTTCTATCATCAAAAAGCAAATAATATAGTATTGGGCATTCAAGTTGTAAATGTTAAAAAATTATAGTGAAGTCCGAACCAAGCAAGTGAAGTCGACCAGTGGAATAACCTACCTGCTCACGCTATCGCTGAGTTATTATTTATCTGGGCCACACAGAATTTTTACTCGACTTTCTGGATTTACAGTTAATAATATAGTTCGTGCGTTTGACTCTGTTTTTGTGTTTCGCTGAGAATATAACTATTAACTGTGAACTATGGAAGTGGTCTTTAATTTAATTAATCTGAAGATATTTTTTAAATATTCCTACCAAGAAAGATCGAATGAAAAGAAAAAGGTAGACCATTACCAGATCTTATTATTGAAAAATCTGGTTAAGGTAAAGAGAAAAGTTACAGACGCAAATTTAATAGGGACATTCATTTAAAATATGAATGCATTTGTAGATGTAACAAAAAGGTGCTTTATACTATTTCCCCTGTTTACATTGAATGGCTAACTACCTCTTCTAAAATTTTAATAACAATCAATCAAGGAGAAACGTTGAAGGAGACTAGAAAATTAGGAGAAATCGTGGTAACTGCTCTTTCCATGCTATCTATTGAAATAAAATTAATCTCCGAAATAGACAATGTTAATGACAAAGTAAATACAAAATGTTGCAAACAGAAAAGAACGTAGGATAGACTTAACTTATAAAAAGTAGGTAAGTTTCTTTTGCAAAAATTGCAGAACGATTTAAATTTTTTACCAGAAGGCGCCACTGCGGAAGAACATAAAGTGATGTATGTTACTTATACAAAATGCACTCTATTGGGATCGCCTACTTTATATTATTATTTATATAAAACTCGTCCAATAAAGTTAGGCATTATGTACTAGTAACATAAAGATATATTATCTTTAAACTTAATTTATTATGACACTGAAAAATATTTTACTCAGTGCTACCTAAGGATCTAGTTTCTGATTCACTAGATCAAATTTGGGCAAATCAGAAACCTATGCAATAATCATACATTTGTTTTATTTTACTTCTCATAAGTGAAAGTTGAGACGTAATGATTTAAATATAAATCTACATTACTTTACAGCCCCACGAAAAAAAAAAGTCATGTCCACTCTTTTAGGGTTTTCGTAGGGTGTTTGTCAGAATCACGACAGAGTAGGGGCTTGTATATACTTATACATACAGGGTGGCCCATTTGTCTGACAAAGTAATATACCGTCTCTACTATTAAAGATATCAAAAAAAAGTTTTTATAAAAGTTGTGAGGTACAAAAAAATTTATGTTTTAAAATTATTTTTAAACATACAGGATGGTCCAAAAAAGTAGGACAATAAAAAGATACATTTTTTTAAATGGAACACCCTATATATTTTAGCATCTTTTGTTTCCTTACAAAATTGTCCATATGACGCCATATTTAGTTTTTTAATTTTTTGCAACGTTGCCAAACAAAATGCAAAATTCTTAAAATTTTGGAAAAAACATGATAGTAAAAAATTACCTGTATTTCTCAATAAGAGTATCAAAAATCGAAAATTTCTTGTAAGCTCTTAAGTTTAGGGATAGATAAACTGTCTTAAATCTTTAAGTACCGAAAATTTTATACAGGGTGTTTTCTGTTGACATCCAAATATACAAAATTTTAAAATACAATAACTCTGTTTTTTCAAATGAAACACCCTTTATTTATTAGGCTCGTCTGATAGATATTGTAAGTATCTTTTATTATTGTTAAGTCATACCTATACCTAAATTTACTAGTTTTGGCAATATTTCGATTTTTATTTAAATTTTGGTGAAAAAAACTATAATTTTTATTTTTCTAGTAAGCCATGACCAGCAAACTAAAAACAAGTGTAATTAAATATTATCCCATATTAAAATAAATTGATAACCATAGTTAGTTACGTATTTATTTAATTTAATAAAATTTTGTTTTTATTCCACAACTGGATATGGAAAATAAGTTTACAAACATTATAAATATAAATATAATAATTATAAATATGACATTATATTCAATTACATTTGTTTTGACTTTGCTAGTCATGGCTTACTAGAAAAATAAAAACTATAGTTTTTTTCACCAAAATTTAAATAAAAATCGAAATATTGCCAAAACTAGTAAGTTTAGGTATAGGTATGAATTAACAATAATAAAAGATACTTACAATATCTATCAGATTAGCCTAATAAATATAGGGTGTTTCATTTGAAAAAACAGAGTTATTGTATTTTAAAATTTTGTATATTTGGATGTCAACAGAAAACACCCTGTACAAAATTTTAGATTTTTAAAGATTTAAGACAGTTTATCTATCCCTAAACTTAAGAGCTTACAAGAAATTTTCCATTTTCGATACTCTTATTGAGAAATACAGGTAATTTTTTACTATCATGTTTTTTCCAAAATTTTAAGAATTTTGCATTTTGTTTGGCAACGTTGCAAAAAATTAAAAAACTAAATATGGCGTCATATGGACAATTTTATAAGGAAACCAAATATGCTAAAATATATAGGGTGTTCCATTTAAAAAAATGTATCTTTTTATTGTCCTACTTTTTTGGACCATCCTGTATGTTTAAAAATAATTTTAAAACATATATTTTTTTATACCTCACAACTTTTATAAAAACTTTTTTTTGATATCTTTAATAGTAGAGACGGTATATTACTTTGTCAGACAAATGGGCCACCCTGTATACAAATATGAGTTTGAATATAAAACGGATTTCACCTTCTGAAACGGTGGTTTTACCCCCTAGACCTGATGGGGTGAAACAGAGGCCGGATTGGGATGCAGCAACCTTAAAAACATATAGACCTGGGGATCTGGTCCAGTGAATATGGCTTTTTTCTTCACACATATTACCCTGTATAATTATAAATTCATATTTATACATGTATACACAAACCCCTCCTTCGTCGTTATCCCCCCCCCCCCCCCTCCATTAGGCCTGATGGGGTCAAACGGAGGTCAGGTTCGGAATCAGCAACCTTAAAAATATATAAACATGGAGGTCTAGTTCAGTAGACATGACTCTTTTGTTTTCGTGGAGATGAGTAATTATTAGGTTAAAAAACAATTTTAATCAATATTTTTCTACAAAAAAATTACACAAAGGAAACTGGGTAAGGAAGAATTGATAACTTTCGCCTCTTTGGGTTACCTCTAAGCAACAAAGCTAACTCTTGTATCGCTCTCTAGAGTAATTATATCCAACCTCTCTTAACAAATTCAAGAACAAGCCATTTATATTTTTTCTTATGCCTATCATTTAGGGTAAACTTGGTATTCTCTATATCTTCTTTATTAAAATTTTCATTAGAGCTATTAAAATCAGTATGCCCTTTATCCATTAGTGCTACAAAGGTAAAGAAGAGTGCATGTCCAAGTTGACCTAAAACTGCTGCTTCATCAATTTGTTTCAAAAATTCTTCATACGTAAATAAAGGATGTTCAGTATTTAGTTGTTTTAAGTTCTTTGAGAACTGATTCCAGTAATACGTAATTAATTCATCCATATGTTTTTTAATCACATCTTGGGCTACTGAAACAAGCAAAAAGAACAATACGTCATTAGCTATCGGACCATATTCAGGAATTTGAAAATCCAGAAACATGGTTTTTGGATTTTCCCCTTCTTTTATCATAATATTGTTAATCCAAAAATCCCTGTGGTTGACAGAACCCTATGGTTCTTTGATTGCCAATTTATTTCCTTTTTCACGGGTTCTATTAAGGTTTGTGATGATTTTATCCACATAAGGAGAAATTTCAGAAATTTCTTGCAGTCTATCCTTTATATCTTTCAATGGATCGTAACCAAGTTCGTCTGTAACAAACCCCGGAAGGTATGGTTTAATATTTTTGTCAAAAAGCTCTGGATTTTTAAACTTAATTACTATTGGCACAGCATGAAAAGTTGCCAGGTCCCTTAGAATCGCCTTGGAGGTTTTGAGATCAAATCCAATATGACGGTCTATATTTGTGTATCCTAAAATAATAAGATTGGCATGTAAAATAAAGACACATTTATCCTCTGCTCTCTCTAAATTTCTCCAAATTGAGATAAATTAAAATTTACTTCAGTTTAACGATAAGAAATTTCTTCTTAATGATAAATTATTTTAAATTTATTAAAAATATGTTTTATGGCAAATTATGTTTGAATCTTTAGTTATTCACTTTAACCAAATTCATATTAGCGTTTATTAGTAGCAGGAATGTCATATTATTATGTACAAAAATAGTTTTTATATTTCCCAATAAACAAAAATATTTTGGGTTCAATTTAGACAAAGCCGATTTTGAGTAGACGGTGTAAAAGGCATGAGTGAAAAATACTCAAAACAGATGGTGGAATATTAGCCCTCAATACAAAGCGTAACAACAACTAACAAATACTATTATGTAAAAGGAAATGGTACACTTTAGGTTTTCCTTTATTGGAATATTTAAATAAGATTATAGAATAGTTCTCGACATGTTTCGAATGTATAAACATTTACCATCGGGAGCAACAGAGGGTAATTTAGACGAAATTAAGAAAGTAAGTTGATCATTAGCGAGCTTTGAGAGAATTCTTCATGTGAAAGGGTTAATCAAAGACACATACTATTAATGTGAAAAGTGTAATACGACTAGCTAGTAGCTTTTTGTACTCAATCCCTTTGATAATGATCTGAAAACATCGAAACACGTGTCAGGAAACTGAAGTAAAAAACTGTGAAACATAACAAGTAATTAAGTACTGCTTTATTTTCCATACAATGGAGATTTCGTTTCACCAAGAATGTAGCCCAGCTCAAATACGTTGTATTTTAATATGATTTAAAAAAATGACGCGACCTTATTCTTTGACCTGTTTCATACTAATTTACTTCTTCTATTACATCTAGTCTCTACACTCTAGGTATTAAATTTTAATGCAGTAAATACTTATTTTCCACGTAAAAAAAATTAAACAAATACCTAATGAAAAATAAATACATTATATACCTTATACTTATCATTATTTATTCTTACCAAGTGAATTTAGATTCTCGGTGAGTAATACAGCATCAATATCAACAACATCACTAGTAGGATCTAAACTTACTCTCGCTCCATAAAACTTTTGAAAAAAATCTACTTCTTCCACTCCATGCTTACGTTGAAATTCTTTAATAGTTGGAATTACAGTGGTATACCAACCAATTTCTGCCTTGAAAGTAACTTTGGTGTTGAAATGTTCCTGAGTTACTTTATTAGGAGGTGTACATTTGGCTACAGCATGAAATGTTTCTATTTTTTCTTTATTTTTCACTTTAAAATCAACTTTATAAACGACACTGCCGAAGTTCTCACCTGGTGCTACCAATGGTCCTAATTTCTGTTCCACTAGCTCTCCAACAATGGTTTCTTTAATTAGTTTCTCTAATTTTTTTATTTTAGTACGGGCTGACATGTTCAAGGATTAAAAATAAAGCCCAATAATACTAGATTTTTAATCCGGTTTATTTTATATAAATTCTCTTTTCTTATCTTATCAGTTATTATAATGACTGTGAACTTGTCAAATTATGTATTCGTGCATTAGTAGCTAGATCCTATTTGATGTAATACACCTTAGATTAAAGGTCTATAACCATGATCCGCTTGGTCCAGGTATTTATAGCTTTTACTCAAAACTAAATTGATTTCAAGATATATTTGTTTATTTTAAAGTACTGCTGCTATTAAACGAACGTAAAGATAAATATTTCAAAAATAGTTCCGGCTTTTGACTGTCACAAAAAAAACACCAGTAAAATTTAATTAAAGCAGTATAAATTTGGATCACTGGATAGCTTAAGGTGAAAACCTTGTTTGACATCTATTGATTTTTAATTTAAAATTTTCTTTGGAAGAAAATAATTTCTAAAAATGACCTATTTATATTAGCAGTAACAGCCCTTCCATAATGTTATTTTGCCAATGATCATGACATAAATTATCTTTTCATGTAACTTATTTATTAAGTTTAAAAACCACCCACCAAACAGCGGCAGCATTTATTTCTTGTAATATTACCGGTGACGTCAATTTAAAATAAAAAAAAGTGTTGCTTTTGCTAAAGTATTGGATTCTACATTTATTTTTTTTTTAAATATAACAAAACATTAGGTTCCGAACCACGATCATCAATCATCTGACATTCTTAAGGACCATTAACTTTCGGTTTATTGTATCATTACATGAACTACCGATTGGCCAGTATAAATAAATTAATTTGACAGATAATTTAATAAAGCCACTTAAGATTAAAATACTTTCTAAACACACTGAAAAGTAATGAAGCAGCTAAAGTGCACCGCTACCCGCTATGCTATTTATTTCAAAAATTAGGAAGACAAACGTGATGTATTGATCGTATTGCTTGTTGCATATTCTATTTTTCTACCAAACCCAACAAAAATATGGTTTATAAAATTGATCATGTAGTATCCTTTCTTTAAATGAGATGGTAGTAACAAATGTAATAAAAGGATGGGTTTGATTTACTTCAAAGTTTATTTTCTTCTCTTTAGCGTATTCAAATAAAACCTTTTTCAAATATTAGTTGAAGTATTTATACACTATTGGCAAACTCGAATCTAGGGTGCCGATATAAACGCATCAGACGGAGATTATTAGTAGCTTTTAACACGTTAAACAGAGAACGCGCTATTCCCTACCTCCCACCTTCCATTCTTTAGAACACGCGGTCGAAGCAGTCGACTTATCGAATGCTTGGATCCAATACCGATTTATTTCCAGGTGGTGCTGTTCGATCGCGTGTTCTAATAAATATTGGAAGGTGGGAAGTAGAGAATAGCGCGTTCTCTGTTTAACGTGTTAAAAGCTACTAATAATCTCCGTCTGATGCGTTTATATCGCCACCCTAGATTCGAGTTTGCCAACAGGGTATGTATGTAGACCACGACCGCGGCAGTGGCTCAGAGGTGAGTTACTGGCATTCTACCGTGGCGGTCCGAGTTCGATCCTCGGAGGGGCATATATACACAATAAAAAAAGTATGTCCGAAATTTAGTAGGTTTAGGAATGCAGGAAAGAGTATAAAATGTATCATCTTTCAACGCACCCCATTCACGCCGGCAAGCAGGCCGGATGAAATCGGACATCTCCTGGGGTGCGGAAGAAAGAACACACTTCCCAATCTGTAGGTCATGTAATGGCAAGAAACCGACGGTTGATAGCCCTTAGAGGGTGTCCCATGACTAAGGGTCGTGGTTCGGAACCCAAGTTAAGCTGTAGGTCCAAGAGCAAGCTGGCTGAATGTTCGAAAGGACATGTGGCCATCAGTAACCCAGAATAAGCAAAGTATTTATATAGGTTCATTTAGGTTTTTTCATATTTAAAATTTTTAATAACATTCTTATTATATAATTTCAAAAAATTATTTTAAGTATAGTCTACAACTGGAAGTTTTAGTATTTTCTCGTCCACATTACGTCTTTCTTCTTTCAGTTCAGTTCTTTTGGCAACTTAATATTTCTTTCCTGTTAAGGAATGTTAAGGGGAACTGGCAACGATGCTGTAATATATCGACATAGAAAACGTATGATTCATAAAAGGAAAGGAGTGTATTTTATTTAGATAATGTGATGGAATGTTTGCCAGTGTGTGGATAGAGATTAATATTAATTTAATATACATATTATTAGGTAAGATATTTGATATGATGTTACTGTCTGCATTAAATAAAATATTTATTTCCAAAACGGAGTTTATTAAATTAATTCCTTCATATTACTACATTGCGTTTTGCAAAATCAAAGGTTATAGTTTGGTTAAAATGTTAAAAAATTAAGGGAAAAAAGTACCAAGCTGCTTGGAACATATTCCGTTTTAGTAATTTTTTTTAAACTCATATCAGAAATCCATATAATTGCGATTAAGCGTTGGAAACCTAACCTCTATGAACAATGACTTTAAGAAGGAATAGGTACCTTAAAAACTATGCGTTTCTGACGAAAATAATTTTTAGAGTCACAATCTACCCCCCAAAATATATCGTTCTTGAAAAGATCATCAGTTTTTGTGGGGTGACCGTATAACAGATATTTATCAAATACAGGGCCTATTTTCCCAATAGGGCCCCGCTCTCGGAGGGGCCCCTGCTCGGTCTAAGCGACAATATACTTATTGAAATAGTTTATGACAAAATACTTTATTTGCACAACTGAAATGCTGCTAACCTTTTTTGTTGTAAAAAAATATTTCATAAAATCTAAACGATCGACAGATTTATTTATTAGTGTATCCAAAACCAAAAACAATCGTAAGGAAATCCGGACATATTGCGGCACACGCATGTCGCCTTATGGATTAGTGATGCCATATTTGAAGAATTTTCTTCAATTTACAAAATTTTAGTCCATGCTAAAGAGTAGATTATATTGATGAAAGTATTAAATATGAATAATATTTTAATGGAAATCAATTAGGATTACTCTAGATTATTTAGTTATTATTTCAACAAGTTTCTAAAGTCACTCTAGGATGAACATGCAGATTTTGAAACGGTTGATTTTTTTTAGGTCACTTTATGATTTAGTTGGAGATTTTGATACGGCCGACCTTTTTCTAGAAATCACTTTTTGAAAGATGTAGATATTATGATACGGCTGACTTTTTAGAAGTCACTACATATTTTCTGAAAAATCATTAATTTTTACACATCTTATAATTTTATATTATATGTATACCTACATGTTGCTTTATCTCTGCAGAACTATGAAAAAAATTTCGGGTAAAATTAAAGAAAAACGCTAAAAAAATTGGCAATTCTGCTAATATGTAATACAAATTAAAATTATGTTAAATTATGTATTGTTTATTAATATTATACTTTTTTAAAAACCATAAAGAAACCGTCACCGATATACTCTTGCTCGTGTTCGTGTTACATCGTTCAATCACATACCTCGATGACAGTTGATTTAAAAATATGATATTATATGAATTATTTAAATTATTATTTAAGGGAGAGATTTTATATTGATTTAAATTCATTCAGAATAGAAATAAGTACAACTTAAAAAAAAGTGTCCAAAATTATTTGTTTAAAAATATTATTAAATAAAAATAGCCCCACAAAGAAAGGCAAACGGATCAAAGAGGCCGACCAGCAATACTAGTCCGCTTACAAGTCCTAGCCTAGCAGACGAGAGGAGAAAATCTCAATTTGTTCTTTGATCTATGTCGACCTCTTTGTATGCCATATTTATGGTCATGAAGGCCAGAAACCAAGGGGTGTTAGCCCTTGGGAGTGTCGCATGACCGAGGATCGTGGTTCGGAACCCACGTTAAGCTGTAGGTCCCCTCGGGAATGGCCCTGGCAGCGAACGAAGACGAAAAAAGCCTAATTCGAAAGAATGGCAAGAAATGACAACTATACAGTTAAACTTTTGGTTAAATAAAAAATTTGTGATGTTAATATTTTTTCGAAACTCAAGAGTCCTCGGGGTTAAAAGGTAAGAATTTTTTATACAAAAAAAATACTATTTTATACAATTAAATAACAGCCCCCCCCCCCCCCCCCATTATCTCATCATTATGCTATGCGCGAATAGTGAGCCCCAAATTATATCTGGCGAGGGGCCACTGGCATTTTGCGTTACGCCACTAGTACCTACCATAAATAACTATTATTATTTCTACAATTTAAATTTTATATTTAACTAAAATAAGAAATGTATTCTATTGAAATGTCTTTACACTCAGAGGCGGATTATAGTAGAAGCCGAAGAAGCCTGGGCTTCTAGCGCCAAATCTGAAAGGGGCGCCACATTTTCCAGCGCCAAGACTCCATGAGAGACTAAGATAACTAAACAACAAGATATGAAACTAAGCAATTTCAACCGTGGTTAGAAAAAAACCGCGTTTGATTAACCAGTTAATTTTTAGCTAACACCACACGCCCTGTATATTATTCTGTAATAATTATTGTAGCTTCGCATCGCGACATAGGCATCTCTTTGGCAGCGGGCGGCGCAGTGGCCACGCTAGGGGGCCAGAGGTGGTCCGGGCCACTCCAAAAGTTTTTTCGGACCCCCTAAAATAAATTTAATCTTAAGAAGCTCTTGAAAAAGTTATTCACTTACTTAATGTTACCAATACATAATATAGGTAGTTGTAATATACAAAGTCAATTCTTATGCTTTATTAACGAACCTATTTTGCCCCCCCCCTCAAAAAAATTCCTTGCTCCTTCCTGTAGCAAAAAGCTGGCGTCGCTACTGGGGCGGCGGCGAACGTGCAGCGCAAGTGTGCTAATTCATTAAAAAATAGGCAGTGGCTGAGCCCCCCCCCCCCCCTAGAACTCTAACGAAATTATATAATATTTATAGTTCTATAAGAAAAGTCTATTTTTTTGTTTTTCCTAACTTTTATTATTTGTGTGTATAAGTGCTTTTGGCAACATCACTTCTCTATCAAGCGGGTGTGCAACCTTTCAAATTTCGAATTAAAACCCCCAAATCCCTACTGAAAGTTCACACAATAATTTTTTTGGCGATAGCGGTCAAAACTCACAGATTAAAAGAGTTTTTTAAAGTCTGGCATATTGCCGCAGATTAAGCTTTACGGTTATTTAAACCAAAAACCGCAAAAGATATTCCCTTTCGCCCCCCCCCCCCCTTCCTAAAACAACTCCTAAATCCGCCACTGTAGAAGGGGGACGCAAAAATATCCCAGGGCTTCGGGCGCTTCACACACTTCACACTCCCAATTAAATGGAAGTAATGGACACAAAGTATGAATAAAATTTCATTACTACGTAATTTATATTTATATAGAAACAATTAAAGATAACTAATAAACGTATAATTTATTTAGTAAATATCAAGAAAAATGCACTTTTCATTAATCGATACTGCACAAACACTTCATATAGTGCTGAATTGCTGACGTTGTGTATTATAAGTACTATTATATGTTATTGATAGCAATAAGGTATTGCATGTCTATTTCTTAAAAAATATTTTGTATTGTCAACGACAAATACAGGGATAGTATTACAGACGATACCTCTAAACAACGGTTTAAAATATTTTAAGAAAATTTGATGGGTTAATAGGGAGATGAAAGCACATATTTAGGCGTAACTTGTGAATTTTAAATATTACGATGTACTTTTATTTATAAAATTCGAATTCACTTATAGTCTATTTTAAAAAGGTGTAGAGTAGAGGAGAGTTGGCTAATCGTGCGCATGTCTTTATTTCCGTAACCGGCGTATATAATTCGAAATTCATATTCAGGCGCCATCCCTTGCCAAGCCTGTGTACTATGACATATGAGTCAGGAGGATCGTTTTACTTTACTTATCCAAAATGGTCGCTTCGTTGTTTACGTATGTCGTGTACTAGTAAATGCTTCGAAAAAAATAAGCCGTAAGTATTTCCATTTTTACATGCGTTAAGACATTGCTTAATGAGTCCTCTTGACACTGATATATATATAATTTAGGCAAAAAGATGTTTTATATTGTTTTAAATTCAAAGAATCTGCCACTTTCGGTTAATCGGGCGCAGTGCGCACGATTAGCCGCCATGCATTTAACATTGTTAAGAATGCATTTAAATAACACAGCCACACAAAAAAGGGGTCAGGCCACGTTTACTATATGTTTTTAGGGTCACTAAATCCAAATCAGAGGACCAAAAAAGGCAGCACGTCAGAGTTTCGGCATAACCTCAAAAGAACCCATAATTACAGTCTTAAATATCTTAGATTATAATATTTTGCATTTTTGCAGATGCCGAAATACCAACGTAAAACAACAAAGGCGCAATGGATTTCAATGGAATCCAGAAATCATGATTCAGGCTATAAGAATAAATAATTATAATCTTAGCTTCAATAAATTATTTTATTCGTTTCCCTTTTCAATGCGCACGATTATCCTATCTATGCGCACCATTAGCCGCATACGTCGGGTAATTGTGCGTAGTGTCACTTTTTGAAATTTCGAATTTTAAAGTCAGAATGTGCATTTTAATTTAAAATTAATTACAGAATATTAAAGCCAAATCGTTAAAGAATCTTGATAGCGAACCTAGAAGTCCAATCTTTTGTCATTTCGGAAATATTACAATTTTGGCTTAGGTGCGCACCAATACCCGACTCTCCCCTAATAAAATGGGAAATTCCGTCCAGTTCGGCTCAATTTCAGTGTCGGCCGTAGGCGTAGGTAAATTTTGTGCATTAAATTATTTATGATAACTAACCAAAGAAAAAAAGAAGATAATTTGATATAGAAGTAACTATTAACTATAGCAAATTTACACAAACATCGTTTTATAAAATATGCCGGTAAAGATATAGCTGAATAGTGTAATTGTGATGCGCACATCGCCATATCTTTGCGAACTAAATCTTATAGAGCAAGTGAAAGGATTTGTAGCAAGACACAACACGACATCCAAAATTAAAGACGTTAAGCTACTGTTTGATCAAGCCATTAAGGAAGTGACACCAAAGAACTGGCGAAAAGCAGTCCATCATGTCATTAAAGAAGAAAAGAAAATGTGGGATCTTGACCACCTGATTGATCGGATCGTCGACCCGTTAATTATAACGTCAAAAGGAGATGATACAGTTCCTCACATGACGAAGAATATTATGATTTTCTATTATTTAATTTCTGTATAATGTATCTTTTGTAATTAGTATTTTTTTATAATGTTTGATAAATAATAAGTGTACCCAATACTATGTACATAATTCATGCCTTTGTAACACCATTTTTAGTGTTTATGAATGGATAACAACAGGCAAAACCCATAAATTGACCCAAACCCGGGTGGTACTACCTGCACTTGATGAAAATAAAGAATTCTGCAATGAAATTAATTTAAAATTATAAAAGTGGCTTAAATATTCGTTTGGTAACTTAGTAGTCCCGTTGCATACCAATTGAGCTTTTATTACTCTACACCTTTCTGAAATAGACTATAGAAATCTGTTGCAGTTATTTATTGATTATACAGAACATTTTATTCTTTATAAAAGTATCTGCGTCCCCTTAAACTAAAAAAGCATTTATTAAATTTTTTTAAAAATTGCAGGGCATAAGAGAGATTCAATTTTTTAAAAGAATCTTAAAGTAAAGTACTCTTATTTTTTGTGTTAGATAGAATCCTAATTGGTAAAAGTTGTTTAGAATTAAAAGCTATGTCCGAATACGAAGTCACGGTCTTTTATTCAAAAATTAAACTTAATTTTTGGCCTTACCCTGTATAGAGGGTAGATTTTTTACTTAAAATAATATTTAGAATTGGAAACACAAGACTAATTTTAAGTAATTTAAGAAGATCCTGAACATATTATCTAAAATTAATTTTGGTTTTAACCTAACTGCCGGTCACAGTAGAATACAAAATTGTATTTTTTGCTCTTTCAGAATTCTGGAATTATTTGATGTGTAATTTTTCTCCTCTCGTTAGTCATATGTCACTATTTTTTCGATACGCCCTATATTAAAAGTTATACTTAAGTACAAAATTTTCAGAATGTGATTATCGGCACTAATTCTGCATAAAATAAAAGTTAACTTACTTATTGATGAAGTTTATTTATTTAAATCCAATCGACCATAACCATAATTCCGCAAGCAAAAGCGCAAATTAAACATTTTGTTTTGTAAATAGGTATACGTAATTATAGGTGGTATCAAAAAACGAGTCAAATGTCAAAAATATGTTTCACAAAATATTAAAAACCATCATCGCGATATGTATTGTAACACTTCCTGTATAAATATATTATAAAAATTGGTATACCTACTTGTAATTACAATTACAATCGCTGTATCATCCTTATCCTCGTAATGACAATTGCATTCGCTGTATCATCCTCATCCTCGTCTACTTTAAATCAGAGATAACTCTTCCTTTTTAATCTGTGTAAGCTGTGCCTGCATTTTAGTTAAATAGCAGTAACTGTGTGTGAAGTTTATGTGCTATATTTTCAGACTACAGCCAAGAACAGACATAAAATGGCGACTATCGACTACTCAATTAAAGATATAGAGAAAATTGTTAAATTAGAAGGAAAAATAAAAAATATCGAAGTTAAACGCCTTACAGCACCAGGTGAAAATTTCCTTAGTCTAGTTCTTCAGGTTGACTTCGAAATAGAAGAAGATGGACATTCTAAAATTGTAAGTACTGTGGCAAAACGTTTACCATTACATAACGCAAATGAAGAAGAGAAGGGAGGATTTGATTTGCATAGTAATGCCATGAAAAATGAAATTAATTGGTATCGAGAAACTCAACCGTTGCTGGAAGATTTTGCAAGAGCAAACGGAGTTGAATTAGATTTTCTTCCCGAGTTCTGTGGGGCAAGATGTAGTTTAGATTCATCCAAAGAAGAAGCTGATAGTGAATCCATATTAGTTCTTAAAAATTTAATTCCAGAAGGTAAGAAAGTACAAGTTTATTTTTAATTTTTTATTACTAGTAGATAGCAACTACGAGGTAAAAGTAAATACTATGGATACAAAGAGTTATTGTCTACGTAAGTTTGGGTCTATATTTTATTTTCTAGATTAGTATAATATATATTAATATAATATTCTGTTTGGTTATCTAAAATTTTGCATCTTTTAAGAAAGCTCACATCTATGTTATACTGTAAATGTAAAATATTATAGCAATATGGCTTTTTAAAATATTTATTTTAATTACTGACTACTATTAAATGGAAAACTTTTAAAAAAATATAACTATTACTAAGTGGTCATTTCATTACTCTTATATATAGGTGCAGCTAATGATATCACCATATCATTAAATAATACTTTAGATGATACTTTTAAGAATATCACTAATATTAAAAAGTACAGTCACACACACACATAGTCTTAAGAAAAATATTATAAATGTAAATATTTTCTTGTTAAATCAAATAGCAAAAGCTAGTAATATCATTATAATTTTTATGTAGGCTTTAACCAAAATGTTGTGGTAATGCCATGATGCTATATTTTGAAAATAATGACACATGAAAAATGAGAATTAAAAGTATAAATTTACTAAGTCTAAAATATTTTTAGGATATAAAAATGAAGATAGATATGAGGGATTTAATTTGATTACTTCAAAAGCAACGCTAAAAAAATTGGCCATATTTCACGCTCTTCCTATCGCAATGAAAGAAATTGCTCCACAATCATTTGAAATACTCAAAAAGTATCTTGATAAAAGTCTTCCAAATCAACCTAATAAAAAATCTTCTGACCCAGAGGGAAAAAAGAAACCAAATGAGGGAGCAAAATCTCCTGATAAAGTGTTAGTGGAAGCGCTTGCTACTATTCCTGAGATTGCTCCTCATATGTCAAAACTAAAAAACATTTTTGGTAAAATACAGGCAATGGATCCAGACGCACCTCGAGATCTAACCAAAGAACCATGGAATACAATCACACATAACGACTTTTGGTTAAATAATGTTATGGTAAAGCCTAGAGACCAAAAACCACCACTCATTAAGATAGTTGATTTTCAGATGTGCATTTATGGCGCATTTGCCAAAGATGTAGTATTTTTCTTATTAACAAGTGTTCAAAATAATGTGATCAAAGAAAATCTTGATGGACTTCTTAGGTAAGTACTAAGTTCTGAACGTTGAATTAAATTTTTTATGTTACAAATCTGCTAAATTTGAAATAAATCATTTTCTGAGTAGTTCACTCGCAAAACTTTTTGGGTAAACCCAAAATTTACCCAAATAATCTTAAAGTTTTCAAAATCCCAATAGTTAGATATCTATGAGTGACGGCTAAACCTAGGTTTAAACTATACTAGGTTTAAGAGGACTTTATAAAATTGGGCCTAAGAGGTTTGAAAACTGTTAATAGTTGCCAGATATACCACCTTGCATATACCATATAATAAACTAGTAAAATATGCATTATTATATTGCCCAGCAGTAGCGGCTGGTGAGGTAGAGCCATGGGGCCATGGCTTAGCCTTCTGCATTAATAGTGCCAATTAAAGCTGATTAGGATTTCTATTCTTATTTCAATTGTTTTAAAAATAAGAACAGAGATTGTGATCAGTTTCAATTAGTAAGACAGGCGGGGCCATGGCACCGTGGCCTCACCTCGCGAGCCGCCACTGGTATTCAGGATACAAATTTAAAAACTGTCCATTGTCTCCCAGGTTTTCCCTAAATATACGTAAAAATTTTTAAATAAGCACGATAAAAAAAACATAAAACCTTAAAAAAGCACAAAAATAACCAACAATATACTTAGGTTCACGTAATTCGTGTAGAAACTAAATAATCTCATGGTGGCTTATAATATTCAGCTATAAGCAAATCCTGTTTCTGGTAATAATTATAATTTTTTTATATTTTGTTTTATTTCAAATAGTTTTTAGAGATTCTTTGGGGCATATACAATATACATTCATTCTATTTTTCAAAGTTTATTTCTGCTTTAAACAAAATTAAAGAAATTAAATACCATTTTGAAGACATGCTAACACTTTTTTTTCAAAACTCCTTAGAAAAGTTATAGTAGAATAATGTAGAAATTCCCATATTATTTTGTAGGTTCTACTACGACGAATTTATGTATGTTTTACAAAAAACCAACACCAACTTCGAATTGAGTTACGAAGACTATCTGGAAGAAATACGATCTGCGGCTGCAGAGTCAGAAGTTGGCCATGCCATTTTCTTTTCGTCTGTCGTTTTTGGTGAAAAAAACGTAGAAGTAGACGTCTTAGTTGAAAAAGTTGATCCATACGAACATTTCACTAGCATGATAAGGAGAATGAGTGAGCGCCGAAAGGAGAAATTAATTACCGTAGTATCTGAAGCAATAAAAAGGAACTGGATATAGATTTTCTAAACTTATTAGTCAATAATAAATAAACTTAAGTAGTCCAGCATTTTTTTTTAACGTAAAGTGAATCGGGCTGCAGCCCGCTAGCCCCCCCCCCCCCCCAAAAAAACGTTAGTTTTTAAACTTTTCCTTCTAAAAGTCAGTTCAGACGCATGTCGTTTTAGTTATTGATTAATAATGCAATTTTAAAGAAAAACCATTACAAAGAATAATATTTTATAGTATTTTTCTATTACATAATTATACTTGTCTGTTCCGTTTTCCCTTTTTTAGAGCTATTTTAAATCAACAAAAATATAACCCAATGCAATAAAATATTTTTACAGCAAAAAACAATTATTTATTTTTAAAGAGAAAATTAAATTAAAATATTTTAATTGAAACATTTTTTATTGAAGACGTGTGATCATTTATAATAAAAAAAATAGTACCGGAAGAAACGAGAATGCTTTTTATGAATATACAAAACGGCACTTAAGAAAGAATATTTCAAATCCTAAGCATTTGCACCAAAAACTGCTCTTAGATCTATACTCCTAAAATACATGATTTCTAAAAAAATCATCAATTTTGGTGTGGTGAGCGATATTTACTTTATTTTTAATCATGAAAAACCGAACCCGAAAATCGTTGGTTAGAGTCATACATAAGTCTTATGTTTAAATTTTGAATTGACACCAATATTCATATTTTTCACAAATATAAAAAATGGTTTGTTTTTTTTAATAAAGGACCAGCTAGAAATATCAAAAAAAAGTTAAACAAAATATCTACAAAAACAAATTTAATCCAACCATGCAGATGGGGAGAGGTAATAATTTAATTATCGAAATTTGATAGTAGTTGGGTAAATTTTAATCGAACTTTGGGCGTGGCCCCGAAAATTTTTCACCTGCGGCGCTTTTCCGCCTTCTTTACTATATGTAGTTCCGACTGTCCCTCTCTTCAGAAAAAAAAAATATCCTACTTACGCCCACTGAGCCCTCCCGAGCTTATTTTCTGGCTACGCCACTGGATGCAGTAGTAAAATTTCATTTGTTCAGTTGTGTATTCGATCAGTCCCAAAAACCGCGGCTGAGATTCTGTAGCAACAGTTTGTAGCAACACATTGTTTCATTATTATTGTATTACGTGTGCGTCAGGGTTTAAAATCTGAAGGAGGTAAAATTTGCAGTTAGACTTTTTAAACAAAATATGTTTGTTTTAAGCAAGCATCTGAATATATCAGAAATTCAATAATAATAATAATAATAATAAATTAGGTTAGCTCTGCCTATTGTGAAGAATGTCTTTACAGGTGATTTCCTCTTAACATTTTACTTATTTCTATAAGTGTGTTAGAGGTGCTGGCATGTCTATAACAATGACGCAAATGTCGCTCCGTGCAACATCTTACTGGTGTGATAACTGGACATCGAACGTGTCACATTGCCAAGCCAGATCACTGATGAGCACCCAGAATCAGAAACAAGGATGATCTCACATTTCATTTTAAGTGAGGCAAGGAATGTTAACATCGGAAGAAGATAGGGCATACCGTTGTTAGCAGTGAGTCTAAAACCTCCGTAAACTGCCATTCCCCACTGACAAGGTGAGGGGACAGCGGATAATAGACGAAGGGGTGCACAGCGTGCAAACCCCGGACGCTCGATGCCGTGGAGTACTACCAATAAACGAATCGTTTACCGATAGGTACGTCCATCGGGTTTGTGACGGTACCACGGCTAGCCTGTCATTTAATTTGATGTTAACATTCCTTGCCTCACTTAAAATGAAATGTAAGGTCATCCTTGTTTCTGATTCTGGGTGCTCATCAGTGATCTGGCTTGGCAATGTGACACGTTCGATGTCCAGTTATCATATTGATCCTCTAGACTCCTTAGCTCATTGTTGTCGGTGATTTATTCGACACATGAGAGGTAGGCAGCTTGGCTGCTCCTGAGTTCTAGTTAAGGCTGATTAAGCCTTCTCATTCGATCATCTTACTGGTGTGCTCCACCAAATACTGTATAAGCAGTTTTGAGTTATTTCTTTCTTTCGTCGGATCCTAGCTCCACTGATGAGCCATGATATCGAGTAAAGCGTCTAGGGATGGATCTATGGATATGGAATATCTTTACTTTATTTGATTAAATATAAATTGGTTGCTTTCAGTGGCGGCTCGTGGATATTGAGTATGGTAGGGCGTAGAAATAGGTACGAAAAATTGAGTGCCTTCAGTTTTTTATTTTTGAGTAAATGTCTAAAGTGCACAACTTGCCAATTCATATCGAGAATATCATCTAGGTAAATTGGCCACGATATGATTCACGTTTCTTCAACATTGCATGTTATACGAAGGAACACTGTGCTCTGATTTTTAGCAGTTTGCACGTTTGTTGAATTTTCGATTTTTTGATTTTAGTTAAAATGATTCTGAAAATCAAACTAAAAATGTTTTCGAAAGATCTGTCGTAATGGTTACTGTCCACTTCTTAATTTAAATAGTTTTTTTTTAAATATTTAATTTTAACCTTAATTAAAAAAAAAATTTAATTCAAACTTTTTCTTCTTTTTTTTTCTTTTTTTTTCTTCTTCTTTTTTTTCTTTTTTTTTCTCTTTTCTGTTCCTCAGTATAACATGCAATGTTGAGGGTATCTCTTTTTTTAACACTTTAATTTCGTTTCGCTGATGATGAAGGTTTTTACCTTCGAAACATGTACGATAAGACACTAAGGTTTTCTAAATAAGAAATCCTTATAATAAACTAGTGGATCAGACTGTGTGTATTATTCCCCTACTCAATTAAATTTAATATAAAACATCAAAAAAAATATACTTAAAAACACTTTCCATTGTATTGAATGACTACTGTATCTAAAATCCACTTCATAGTGCTGAAGAGCTGATTAGATAACAATGGTAAAAATAACTTCACACGCACCTTTACGTATTTGGTAAAAATATAATTTAATATTATTATATTATCATAATTAATAAAAAGTAGCTAAATCGAACAGTTAGAGTAAGAACCACAAATATAACATTCTTGTTTACATTTCCGTCCTCCATAAAAAAATTAAGCGACAATACTACCCGTTAATATTATACAGAGATGTATTCAGTAAATTAATATAAATATTATACAGGGTGATTCCTAAGTTAATACTTCTTTTTTAGCTGTGTATAGAAGGCATTAAAATAAACAACTATTTTAAACACCTTTTTTCAAAAACCTCAAAAATAGGTAAGATAGAAAAGTAAAAAATCTAAGTGCGGGCCTGGTCTTAAAAACATATTCCGCTATAATTTCTGTTATTTTTCTTATCTCTTATTAGTATTAGTCATACGACTAGTGTTAAGCAAACAGCAGGGGTGTGTTTTCTCGAAAGAAAGTTAATTTTAAATTGGTGATAGATACGTGAAAATGGTAAAATTTGAAAACAATGAACTAATAGATATGGTGTCGTAAAAGTGCGAATGTTGCTTCGAGATTATACTCAAAACGCTTTCCTTTGTGGGCTCATCCAGAAGTTTTCTTAATGTTATTCAACGGGCAAGCTAGGCAGAACCGTATTTGATTCGTAGTGTAATAAAAGAATGTAAGTACTTTATTTTTGGGTTTTTTTAAAAAAGGGATTTGAAAATGTTGTTTATTTAAATGCCTTCTATACGCAGCTAAAAAAGAAGTATCAACTTAGGAATCACACTGTATATATTTTAAATTAATAACAATAATAACAAATAATAATAAAGTTTATTTACCAATCAACAATAATATTTCTGTTAAATCCTTTATTTAGATCAAATGAACAATTTACATTTACAAAACAAGAATAACTATCTAAATTTAGGTAACCCTCAAAACAATGCAAGTAGCATTGGTACCGAGGGTACTGCTAATGAATAAATAGCATAGATTGCAACTATCACCATTTACATTATAGAAAATTTAAAAAATCAAAAACAATTAAGTAACTTATTTAACATACATATATCTTTTTAATTTGTTTACAAATACACCCTGTCGTCTTTCATTCTTAATTTCTAGAGGTAAATTATTAAACGCATTGCAGGCCGCACTTATAGGACTGCATAATGCTTTATTTGTTCTTGCACTATCCAAACGAATATCATCACTGTTTCTTAAATTATGATCATGAATTTGATTAATAAATTGAATACGACTATTGCACTTGAATTTGTTATTTAAGACCTTGAATAATAATTTTGATTGCTCAAGCATTAGAATATCATGAGCAGGTAGAAGTCCAAGCAAATGATATAAAGTTTCAGTATGAGTGTAATAATCCAAGTTAAATAAAATTTTCAAAAATTTATTCTGAAGGATTTTAATTTTATTAAAGTTAGTTTGATTACAGGTTCCCCAAACAGGTATCAGGTACCTTATAATTGAAAGAAAATATGCATTATATATTTTATATTTGGCATTTATGGTTAAAAAATTTCTACATCTCTACAATGCTCCAATTAAGGCAATTATCTTTTCTTTTATGTGATCAATGTGTGCACCCCAACTAAGCTGGTCATCTAGTACCAAACCTAAATATTTTATGCTATTAGTTTTTTCAACAGTGATATTATTTATCCGAATGTGAATATTATCAATTACTTTATTTTTTTGCTTAAATATTATGTACCTTGTTTTGTCTATATTTATTTTTAATTTGTTTTGTAAAAGCCAAATATAGTATTGGTTCAAATCTCTATTAACTATATTTTCAATATCTGTAGAATTTTTAGATTTATAGATAAGCACCATATCATCAGCAAAAATATAATATTCAGCTTGTAGGCCCGACAAGCGTAAGCTTAGGACAAACAAGGTGTACAACAGAGGTCCCAATACAGAACCCTGAGGCACTCCGCAATTAGTTACTCTGATTTCACTAGTATAATCACCCAAGGCTATGTATTGTTTCCTGCCACTCAAATACGATTCAATCAAATCAAGCGCCACACCCCTAAATCCCATGTTTTTAAGTTTACTTAAGAGTAGCGAATGGTCAACAACATCAAAGGCCTTTCTCAGGTCAATGAAAACTGCCAAGGCAATATTACCCTTGTCCAGGTCACTCGATATTGAACTAATTAAATCAGTTGTGTCACCCAATGTGCTGCTGTTATTTGTAAATCCGTACTGATATGGATCTGGCTTGATATGTTCATTCAAAAAAGACACAAACCTTTTTTTAATGATAACCTCAATAATTTTAGAAAAAACACTAATGAGAGATATTGGTCTATAGTTATTTTTCGATGTTCTTAAACCAGATTTAAAGATAGGGCAGATCTTTACAATTTTTAGCGCCTCGGGGAATAAACCCGTAGTGAGTATACTGTTTATCAATGCTGTTAGTATTGTTACAATATTATCGTTTAGATTAATTAGATTATGAACCGTTATACCATCTCGACCAGGAGCAGCTCCCCGCCTAAGATTTCTTATAATATCACATATTTCTAATTCATTAGTTGGTCTTAGATAAATACTGCTAGCACACGTTATCTCATTCAATATCACATCAGAAACAAAACCACTCTTTTCAATTTCAATTTCCTTAACTATTTCCGAGCCTATTTGTGAAAAATGCATATTCAAGGTATTTGCAATTATCTGTACATCTGTAACCCCTTTACCATCAATATCCAATTCATTTACACTGTCTCTACAGGGACTGTCTTTGATAAATGAGTTAATGATATTCCATTGCTTCTTCCTATTCTCGCCAGCGTGTTGCCATTTATCTTGAAAAAACCTATTTTTTAATACTTTTATTTCGTTATTTACTCTGTTTTTTAATGATCGAAAATTCGCCTTTAATTGAGTACAATGAGGATTCTTTTTATGACATTTATATGCGCTATCTCTAGATTTTATTAATTTAATCAGATCAAGCGTCACCCAATCATTATTTACATGACATTTAATGAGCTTACTCGTCTGAGATGCTTGCTTAGCTTTGTTGATTGTTATAGTAATTTACAAACAATAAGGCACATAGCAAATAAGCTAGAAAAACCTGCAGGAGCTGATGCTGTACGCAGGTCTTTATGAATCAGATTTTAAATAAATAATTATAATAGTACTGTACAAAAAAAAATCATAACACTACAATTACACACTACCAAACATACTTTACCAAATCATCGAAGCAAAAATAAAGTTAGGATAAGAGACTCAAACAAAAAACAAATGAAATGACAAGATGCCAACCAAAACATAATTAATTTTAAATAGATTTCATCACTCAATCAAGTTAATCAGAAAATTCCCACCCACAATCACCATCCCAGAACAGCCATAAAAAAATGCTAAGAGTATTAATTATTTACATTGACTATACCATTAATGATCAAGCATTCCACGGTAAGCAGAAAATTTTTTTTTTTAAATAAGGTTTTACAATTACAAGGGTTTTTAATTATCTTGGTAAAAAGTTGTATAGCTACTTTGTGTGTTGTATGGTTCCCAAATAAAGATGCCTTTTTTGCCCTATGGTCTTTTTAGCTACAGTAGTTTTTGCATTATTTTTCGTTCTTGTTCTGGTACTGTATGCGTGATCAATTGTTGTTATAAGGGCTTTGTTGCTATAAAGGTGCATGCATATGTTGTAACAATACATTGCCATGTTCTAAATTGGTTCATACTATAGCCTATTTTTTATAATAAAATAGAATACTTTAACACTCCACCATTTTATCCTTTAGAATCAATCCTATAGAAATGAACAAATTCCCACTTTTATCAAAACAATAAAACTAACCATTTTAAACATACAATGTTCCAATATGAATTTTAAAAATACATACATATGTAAATAATAAACAGCCAACGTGGACCACAAGAAAGCCCTATTTGATTTATTTTATTAAATATTCTATTGGCCTTTAGAGTCCGTCTTATTGGCGTAATTAGTTAAAAAATGTAAAACTCGACCAATCAACAGTATTTCAGTCGGTAGTAACCGAAGCTCCGATACGGCTTTGCTTTGCTCTTATCTATAGGAGAATCTAGACGATCAGATGTACTGACAGTCCTAAATGATGTTAATCTTTCGTCATTCTCGCATCAGTTTTTTTCTAATGAGAATTTACATCAGTCCTGACATCAATTCTTGAAATTAGCCTTTACAGGATAGTATACAGTTTGCTATAAATTGTTGAATCTCTTTTTACCGTAATATATGTATATGCTTATAAAGAGGTCACATTTTTTGTTAGAGTTATATACAGGGTGTCCGGTAACTTATGGGCCGTAAAGTAAATGGAGATACTAGACATCAAACTAAGCCGAATATGTCATATGAGCAATAAATAAGAATTTGTAGAAATTTTTAAGTTTCAAACTAGAGGGCGCTAGTTGCATACACTGGGCTTCACAAATCTATGATTTTTTTTCTTACCTGTGATATTAGGTGTTTTTTAATTATAGTTTCTTAAAAAGGACATTTTGTGAGGCAAAAAAGTGTACTTGATTGATCTTTATATCTTTAACGGTTTTCGAGATATTTCCCTTTAAACATTCCAAAGCATAAAAAAACCATAGTAAATAATTAAATTAACAAAAAAAAACAAAAGTGACAATCCGAAAAAACTTATATGACAAAATCGGCTTAGTTTGATGTCTAGTATCTCCAGTTACTCTACGGCCCATAAGTTACCGGATACCCCGTATACAGAACACAGAAATATAAACAATAATGCTATATTTGTGGCTCTCACTATACATCGCTCTAACATCCATATCTGCGTTAAATTACAGATAAAAATGTTTCTTAAATATGTTTACACTGTCTATATTTTAGTAAAGTAACATTATCTCCCATGTGAGGTTAACTTATTTTATTTGCAGATTAAATCCAATAACAAACAAAAAATGGCTTCCATTGACTATTCACTAAAAGACATAGAAAAAGTCGTTAAATTGAACGGAAAAGTAAAAAACATAGAAGTAAGCCGCCTCAGAGCACCAGGTGAAAATTACATGAGTATAGTTCTTGGAGTCAATTTCGAATTGGAAGAAAAAGATGGACATTCTAAAATTATCAGCACCGTATTGAAACGTCTACCATTAAATAAACCTTACGAAAAAGATTTTAATATACACAGTCATGTCATGAAATGTGAAATTAACTGGTATCTAGAAATTCTTCCTTTGCTTACAAACTTCGCTCGAGAAAACGGAGAGGAACTAGACTTTTTCCCAGAGTTTTGTGGAGCTAGATACAGTTTAGATTCATCGAAAGAGGAAGCTGATGATGATGCGGTTTTAATTCTAAGAAATTTATTTCCTGAAGGTAAGTGATTAGTATTTTTCCTACCTATCAAAATGAGAAAAAAAGCACGGTTAATTTCGCTAGAAAGCGCCGTATATCACACGCGTGTTGAAAAAAATATTTCAACACTAGTGTTGAAATGTCAAGGCATTTAATTTAAACATATGGTGCCAATTTGACAGACCACCCCTATTTATTAAAAAGAACAAATTTTAGAAAGCAGTAATTGTAAAGTGTTTAATTTATTTATCATGTATTTGTCCAGTGATTCAGAATTAGAGTATGAAAATACGCCATCAGATATTATAAAAAATGTTAATAATATACTGGAAAAAATAAATCTCGCTGAAGAGACTGAGAGTGTCATATATTAAACAATAAATCTTTATCGGTAGCGATAGTGTAGAGAATAGAGCTCTAGCCTACAGATCGTAAGGTCACAGGTTCAAATCCCATCAGGTCTATTGGACTATTTTTTTTATAAAAACATTAAATAATTTATAGAATTATTTTGAATTGAAATCTTCCTTGTTGGGTGGATTTTTTAAATTTATTATTGCATCTAATATGATGCATCTTTCCTTGATTAAATTAAAATATTTTCATTCTGGTTAATCTAGAAGTCAATCTAAGGTTAGTTCTTCCTATAATTATATAAAATAAGAAAAAATAATAAAGTTATACTACAAATAAAGAGAAAGCCTATTGACAAACTATGAAACTAGATATTATGTGGAACATAATCTTAAGTATGCTAATTTCAACACTAGTGTTGATTTCTTTTTTCAACACCAGCGTTGAAATATTTTTTTTACAAATCAAAGGCTTTTTTAATAATCTTTGTGGTCGTAGGAAAAATAGTGTGCACTCGTGCTAAATATCTCGTCTTTTGAAAAGTATTACTTTCATCACTTGTTATGTAATATACTATTTTATGTTTGGTACCCAAAATTGTAGGTTAATGCTATAATGAGCTTCATAACTCCGATATGGTTAAAGGTAATTTTAAAAAGTTGACTTTTTTTTTCTACGACCAAAGTCGAAAACTTTAGGGCCTTTTTACATTAGGTGCAATTTCAAGAAAAATTGCCTAAAATCATGCACAACGTTTTAATCAGCTGAAGGGGCTCTTCACCAAAAAACAAGTTTTTCGACAATATTAAATATTAATGTACCAATACAGCTACTCTTTTAGCCCTTAAAAATAATTATGTTCATATTAATAATATTAATTTAATCCGAATGTAGCTACGCATAAAGGGGGCCACGGTTAATTCCGATGGACAATAATTATAAACACTCGTGCATTTTGGCGCGCCCCAGCTGACCGTGTCAGTTAGCTTAAAGCAAGTAAAGACCCAACGCCCAACATGGCTTTGATATGCACCGTTGCTATGGTTACGTGACGTCAGTCACGTTAACAGTATGTAACAATTTGAATTATCATGAAGGGCAACTTAAAAATAGATCATTCATATGCACTATTGTTTTAGCATTGAGTCGCCTAACCTTAAGGTTTTTATTTTGAGGCTTCATAAAACTTACGGTTATAGATATGGTTTTTACGTGATTTACTGTGTGATTAAAACGTTTTAATTTTTTAGTTAATTCACTAGTGTACGTACCTACTTAGTCGTGTGTTTTAAAAATGAACCCAATTAATGACATAGTTTGTAATTTGTTGGAAACTCCATTCAGTCGTTGGACAGATAAGGATAAGAGAGACGTTTTGTTATACGGGTTTTTAGTCAATGTTTGTTTAAGTACCCGCACTATTCCTAGCTCTTCACCATTTTTTAAATCCGTGAGCCGCCACTGGCTGATACAAGTTTTAAATGGGAAAACTTGCATCAGTTGATTAAAACGTTGTCAAAGCGCATGCTTTCAAGCAATTTTTCCTGAAATGCACCATAGGTGCAATTAGGTGTAAAAAGGCCTTTACATAGGCTATTTAATTTCTTGTGCCTTTTTCTTTGGATATTTATATATTTATAAGATTATTTATAAATAGCAGTTTTGTGATAGAGGCTTAAAAATTGAACTATAACGTTGATATAAATACAATGTGTTATGGAAATAACGCGTTATACAGACAGGGTGACTAAGTTAATACTTCTTTTTTAGCTGTGTATAGAAGACATTAAAATTAACAACATTTTCAAATACCTCTTTTCAAAAAACTTAAAAATAGGCGAGATATAGAAGTAAAAAATCTAAGTGCGGGCCTGATCATCAAAACGTAGCCTGCTATTCTTTATGTTGTTTATCTTATTAGTCATGCAATTAACGGGTTGGTAGTCAGTTATTTGGCAATCCGCTGTGGTTTGTTTTTCGGAAGCAAGTTAATTTTAAATTGGTAACACGTGAAAATGGTAAAATTTGAAAACAATAAACTAGCAGATATGATGCTAATTTACGGTGAGTGTCGTCAAAGTGCGGCTGCTGCTTTGAGATTATACGCAGAATGCTTTCCCTTACAGGCTCATCTTAAACCCAGAAGTTTTCTTAATGTTAGTACCTAGACACTTGCTAGTCGTTTAACGACTTTACGTTCTAATAATGGTGGCCTCCGCGAGTGCGCGTTTATGCAACACCTGACTATGGTCTCCATGTTCGGATTTGTTAGTTTAGTTTTATATTTAAATGTTTGTGGATAGTTTTCAATATCGAGATACTTTAAACATGTTATAAAGTATTTTGGAAGTTGTATTTTGTTTGTAGTGAAGTAGTAAATAGCGGTAAACTCGTATATTGGGTTTGTTTTTATTATGGCTTTGGATTTTTGGGAAGATAGGTTTAATTTATGTTTCTTAGAACTTAGAACACGGTATCATGGATCATTTTAAATGAAAACAAACACACGTCACACTTATCTTGTCACTTTTTCTTTAAAACTCCTTCAAAGGCGGCGTGATTAAGCCAACTCAATAAAGAAAATTGTCAGTTTCTTCGCTTATTATAGTGATGCCACTTTTAAAAATATTTTGTATTTATTTATTTACATTACCTACCCTACAGGTTAAATAACCCAACTACAAGGCAGGACCATGAAAAAGTTTACACAAAAAATAAATATAATAAAAGTGAAGCTAAAAATACTAATAAAAGTAAGCTAGTCTATACGTAAACCTAAACTAATTATTCGAAATTAGATTTATATATAAGAAAAGTAAAAAAGAAAAAGAGAGACTGAACACAGAAAATCATGTCACTGGACAAAAAATAATACCAGCCGCACAATCTCAGTTTAAAGTATTAATGCCGCACTAACCTCTTAACTGTACTGACCGAAAAACTGAAAAAATCTAAATCAAACCGCTTATTGTATCTCTCACACATTTGAAAGACAGGAGAAAACTTTAAAATATTTGTCTTTGGATTAGGCAGGTAGAAAGTCATATTTTGTCGTTAATTCAATCGTGGCACATTAAAATTAAGCTTACCCAATATATTAATACAGTCGAGTTGATTGTTTAGTAATTTATACAGAGCCATTAATAGGTGGTAATCACGGCGATCCCTGAGTGATTCATATTTAAATCTCTGAAGAAGTAGAGTCTGGGGAAAACCCTGCATGGAATATATTCCGTTGACCCTAAAGCTAAGGTACTTTAAGAATTTTCGCTGTACCCTCTCAAGATTATCAATGTGAACATTATACTCAGGTGTCCAGATCACTGCTGCATATTCTAGTTTCGATCTTATATAGGCATTGTATAAGCTTGTTAAGACATCAACGCTGTTAAAATCCCTAGTGCAGCGCACAATAAATCCATAACTCTGAAGAGCTTCCTTCGACAGTTCTCCTATTATGATATTATGATTTAAATATAATGCGTCAATTCCATAACACCCTGTATATTATATATAGAGGGTGTAAAATATACAGGGGTGTCCGATAAGTATAGAATAAACTACCGGTAGTGCATAGGAGACGTTATAATAAGTCTAGTGTTTCATATATAAGGTTTTTATATAGTGCCCCCTGACCGAGGTCCCAAATGGGACCAAGCGGTTAACTTTTTTCTTATTACATTTTTAAACCACCCCGTACACTTGACATTTTCTACACGGGATAAATACCCGAAAATAGTTGCTACAGAGTAATCTTTAATGTCTCACGGAAGCAAAAAACGAACTCGCTCCAATATATGCTGCTTCGAGATTATACAACGGGCAACATTTTTGACATTTAACTCCTTTTATTGTTCCGTACATGATCCTGAGAGTTTTCCTTATGCTTATCGGATATCCTGTATATATAAGAATATTTTTAGGATATAAAAATGAGGATAGATATGAAGGATTTGATTTAATTACTGCAAAAACTGCTTTAAAAAAGTTGGCGATATTTCACGCCCTTCCCATTGCAATGAAAACAAGAAATCCAGAATTATTTCAAATAGTTAAAAACTATCTGGATAAAAGCGTTCCTCAGCGGCCTAAGAAAGATGCTGCGAATCCCGAGGAGCAAAAGGAACCGCATGGTACAAAAGCAAAGACGCCCTATGAAGTGTTGTTAGAAGCACTTGCTAGAATTCCTGATATTGCTCCACATATGTTAAAATTAACATCACTTTTTGATAATGAAGCGACCACAAATACAGACGAACCCAAACAATTAATCAACGAACAATGGAATACTATAGCGCACAATGATTATTGGTTAAATAATATTCTGGTGAAGTATAGAGATGATAAAGAACCTCTAGTGAAGATATTGGATTTTCAGATGTGTAAATATGGCTCATTTGCCAAAGATGTAGTATTTTTCTTATTTACAAGTGTAAGAAATGATGTAACTAGAAAATCTATGGATGAACTTCTTAGGTAAATGAGTGTTGGTAAAAGATTAAGTTATTTTATGACCATAGGTACCGGGTGTCCACGGAAGGGGGCTCGCCCCTATAACTTGTTTGTTTTTAATGTTAGTGAAATGAAAATTGGAGGATTTATATATGACGTAAAATTACATTTTTTGACAAGTGATTTACCTTTATGAAACTTCCGGTTTAACCGAAAGTGACATAAACTTTTTATTTCTAAATGGAACACCTGGTATATTTCTCTATATGACGTTCTAAATACAACCATGTGTCACTTGTCACTTTTTGTCACCAAAATTATATATTTTTTTTAATATATTTTTTTTATCTAGAGGGCTATGAATACGTTTAAATCACTTATTTCAGTCCTAGAATCTTGGGAAAAATACAATTGGACTGTTTTTGGTCAAAACCTATCTGCTTTGTGACATTTAAAATTTAAACTTGTTTTACTCATTTTTTTTTAAATGGCAACATGGTGGTTCGTCAGATTAGAAACAAAGAGCACATTAGGTTGTTAACCAAATTTCCATTAAAAAACCTAAAAAATGTACGTTAGAACGTCCCTAAAATAAAACATCTTTTTTGAATAAAATACGCTTTAAATGCATCGAGTAGCCTGTGACTAAGATAGTTGCCATTTAAAAAAAAATGAGTAAAACAAGTTTAAATTTTAAATGTCACAAAGCAGATAGGTTTTGACCAAAAACTGTCAAGTCGTATTTTTCCCAAGATTTTAGGACTGAAATAAGTGATTTAAACTTATTCACAGCCATCTGGATAAAAAAAAATATAATTTTGGTGACAAAAAGTGACAAGTGACACATGATTGTATTAAGAACGTCATATAGAGTTAAAAAAAGGAAAAATATACCAGGTTTCCCATTTAAAAATAAAAAGTTTATGTCACTTCCGGTTAAACCGGAAGTTTTACTGAATATTATACACTTTTAAGGCTGGCCATAGGGTTCATCCACACGAAAATTGTTTAACTCTATTCAGGGTGATCATTAAGAGTGGCCAACAATTTTAGTATTAAAAAATTATTAATGCACAAAAAATTCACTAGAAGACATTTTTAGGTTTCTAATTTTACCGCTAGGGAGCGTAGTTGCTATGTTATGATATTAAATCCTTAATTTCTGCCAACATCTTCAATGCAATATAAAGTGTGTCCACGGATTGACTCCCGAAGAGGGAAAACTTTGTGGGTTTAAGAAAAAATTATAATTCATAAGAACTTCCGCTTGTGCTCAAACTACACAAAAGCTCATTATTTTTTCAAATTTATATACCGGATGTTCAGAATTTAGAAAAATATGGAAAAATCTAAGATCAAAGTACTCTTATGTGTAAAGATACGATAAAAATTAATTAGTAAAAGTTGTTGTGGTTGAAAAGCTATGTCTCCATACTAAAATTTGACTCATTGCCTAAATGTACAGGGATTGGCAAAAAATCCTTATAAAATATGATTTCCATTAAATTAACTTACATGTTTGTAAATAATTTAAAACAAGTGTTTGTCGGTATTCAAGTTTAAAGGCAAACAGTTATTTCAATTTATTTACAAAAATGTAGGGTAATTTAATGGAAATTATATTTTATAATGTTTTTTGCCAATCCTTGCACATTTAGGCAATGAGTCAATTTTTGGTATCGAGGCAAAGCTGTTCAACCACAACAACTACCACTAATTATTTTTTATCGTATTTTTATACAACATTACTTCGATCTTAAATTTATTCATATTTTTCTAACTTCCTTGCACAGTACGAGATGTGCAAGGAACTGGCATCATGAAGTGGGTGTAACGTCCCAACAGGGTGAGCACAATGGGCCAAAAAAAACACCCGGTATATAAATTTGAAAAATAACGTGCTTTTGAGTAGTTTGAGCACAAGTAGAAGTTGTGAATCATAACTTTTTTTCTTAAAACCACAAATAAAAAAGTTTTCCCTCTTCGGGAGTCAATTCGTGGACACACTACAGGTTTGGAAAAGGGTAATAATTAAAAATACTTAAAAGGTCGTAACTTCGGCTGGCGTTAACCGGATTTAACAAACTATGGTTTATTTTCAAGAACATTTTACCTGATTAAATGTTTTTATAAATAATTTTACAATTAGTTCGTGCAGTTGATAAACTAGAGCGTTTTATAAAAAAATATTTTGAGTCTTCATTTCCTAAAAATATTAAATGAAACCCATTAATTTTTATTAAAATTTTTTTATTTCTCTGTTATTGAAATATTGATATTTTATAAAAATAGCCTATTTTACTAAATTTATTCATCATAAGCTTTTTTCTTAATCAAATTAAAGTTCTAGAACCGTCTAGAAAGATTCTAGAAGGTTCTTGAGATACTGATGCTCGCCACCCAACATTGAACACCCTATATAAGGTACTGTTATATTAAAAATTATTGTAGATAAACTAACTATCTGTACAAAAAACTATTCAATGACAAATTTTGATTGCTCCGAATTTTTTTACCGACTACTTATGGATACTAGCGCTGTCTAGCGGCGACGCTTAATTGTGACTGATATTACAAGTAATCTTCTAATACCTATTTTACTTATTTCTATAAGTAAGAGGTTCAGGTATGCTGTCGAAGTGTCTAACAACGACACTAAATCTCGTTACTTATAACATATTACCGTTGTATAAATGTTATTGTTGATAGGCAGTGTTGAGTGTTGTATTGATTGTCGTTAATTTTATATTTTTTTTAGCGTCTACTATGAGGAATTTACAGCAACTTTACGAAATGCCAAATCGAGCTTTGAATTGAGTTACGAGGACTATCTGAAAGAATTCCATTCCTCTGCTGTAAAAGCCCTAATTGCTCATGCTTTATTCTTCACTACTATTGTATTTGGCAAAAAGGATGCAGATGTGGATGTTTTAGTTGATGAATTTGATCAACTAAAACATATAACTGATTTGATTAATAATATGGGTCAGCGACAAAAAGATAAAATAATTATAATAGTATCCGAAGCTGTAAAGAGAAACTGGATATAGTCAATTATTCAAAGCATTTTTTAGCAATAAATAATTTCTGAAAAGAGATGTCGGTAGGTGGCAGATCAGCGCCACTGATTGCCAAGCCGTCGTGACGCCGTAGAATTTATAAAGTTTGTTAAATTCTATATTTTTATAGAATTTTATTCTTTGTTCTAATCTAATTTTTTAGATATAACTGGTCGAGTAGTATTTTTTTTTATAATCCTATTGATGGAGCACACCGTTCTTAATTAAAATAATTAAATGGGGGCAAGCAAACCTATTGCATGAAGGTGGTCATTTCCAACAATTTTTATAAAACAAAAATTTTCATTAATAGTAGAGCTAATTTAATTTAATTATTTTAATTAAGAACGGTGTACTTGAGGAGAAAAACGCAAGAGACCATTTCTATGCAGAATTGACCAGACTAATCAGAAATAATATCCACATGGAAAAATATCAGTGGCGTCCCACTCGCTTCTTCATTTAAAGTTTTAAAAATTATTCCATTTGCGATAACGCTGAAACAAACGGAGATATCGAGCTGCGGTTTTATAATTTTTCTAGCAAATTTCATCTACTTTTCGATTATGGTATCATAATTATACCGTATGATTTGTTTTTTCGGAGTAAAATCAGAAAAATGTGTTATTATTACAAATTGCGCCCTCTAGCATTTTTTTTAGAACTATTAAGGACAACTAAATACGATTGATGAAAGTGCATACATTTCTCTTCCAACCAGTCTTTAGTTTGCTAAAATCGGATAAGTCGTTTATGAGTTACAGCGATTTAAATGACTACACTTTCAACAGCTTTCCCCCCTCTTATTAAAGTCGGTACGCCAATGAGCATAAGACCAAAATAATGGATAATTGTCCAAGCTTTTTAATGATGTTATCAAAGATATAACTTAATGTGGGATTTTCGGAGATATGTAAAGTTTTAAAATTTACTTCTCAATTACGCCCTCTTGCGGCAAAATGCGGAACTTAAAAGTTGTTTCCAGAATTTTCTCATGGCCACTTTAGTTATCATTTTTTTTCCTGAATTTCTATGACCAGTAGTTTCCGAGATATGGCCGCTCCGTACCCTTAACTGATCTCGGTACGTGTAATTATATAGAGATTTAGAAAATAATATAATACGGTGTTCTATTTAAAAATAACAATGTTGCCACCTGTTTCGGGCAGAAGCGGCAACACTACATTGCTGAAAATATTTTAAAACAATAGATTATGGTACCTAGTTTATCTGAGTAACTAAATTTTTAAAGAAAATGTATCACCCATTTTTCATAAACGTCTAACGTTTTATCCAGCGTGAAACACCCTGTATAACAAACTATTTTATAATACCCTTTTTATCAACAATATTTTCGTGTTTTTGTTCGTTTTATTCCTTTATAGTATTAAGTATATAATAAACTTGTTTAAAAGAAGGGTAGAATTTAGTTTTATTTAGGTAGTAAGAACACAAATACCAAAATTATTTTAAATAATTCCTTTATTATTGCAATGATTAGAGCCAACCTCTCTTTACAAATTCAAGAACAAGCCATGTGTATTTTTTTTTATGCTTTTCATTTAAGGAAAATTTAAATTTTTTCAAATCCTCCTTCTTGTATTTCTCGTCAGAGCTATCAAAATCAGTTTTTCCTTTATCACAAAAGATTATAAAAGTATGAAATATTGATTGTCCAAATAGACCTGAGCTGGCTGTGTTATCAATTTCTCTTAAAAATTCCTCATATGTTAATAAAGAGTCATCAATATCAAAAGGTTTTAAATTTCTCAGAAACTCATCCCAATAAAATTTCAAAAGTTCATCCATATATTTCGCCACCACTTCCTGTTCAACTGAAACAATGAGGAAAAACAAAACATCAATAGCTATTGATCCATATGAAGGCATTTGAAAGTCCAAAAACACTATCTCTGGACTGTCCCCGTCTTTTACCATAATATTATTTATCCAAAAATCATTATGGCAAATGGAACCCCAAGGTTCTTTGGTAAGCGTTTTATTTGAGTAACTTTTCTTTTCCGCGAGGTTGCTCGCTATTCTATCCATATAAGGAAAAATTTCTGGAATTTCACTAAACCCCTGTTTTAGGTCTTTATATTGATCATTGTCTTTCGTTGACTCGTCTTGTTTTATCTGAAAACTTGGAAGGAACGGTCGTATATTCTTGTCAAATAGTTCTATGTTCTTAAATTTAATTGCCATTGGAACTGCATGAAAGGTAGCTAATTTGCTCAGAATAACTTTTGAAGTCTTTAAATCAAATCCTATATGACGATCTATGTTTTTGTAACCTAAAAAAAATTGTATTTAGTAATAGCCGATTCAGTTTGTTACGAGGTACTATTTTCTACACAACAATGGTACAAAATACGAATTTTGGCGGGGTAAGTGAATTTTTTTAAAAAAAGATTGATTTACCGTGACAAGTAACAAATAAAATAGTTCCATATAGGTACATTTTTTCCTCTTTTAATATATACCGGGTTACTAAAAAGTACCGGAACGCTTAAATATCTTTAAAATCGATAAAGCCACGATTAGAAAATTCAGCATTTGGGAGTTTCTGAATATGTGGAATTGAATAATAATATCGGCACTGTTGCCAGATTTCCCAGTTTTACACTACACTTAGTAATTTTGTTATCTTAAATAGAATGCCCCTTATATTTTTACTGCAATGAATTGGGCGTCTCAAGCTTAGTAAGTTTTTTTAAATTTTCAAAATTTGATCTCACTAGTTGCTGACAACATTTTCAAAAAAATTATGGCCGAAATATTCCATTTTACGAGCGACTTTAGAACTGAATGAAAGAGTGGAAATCGACAAATACGGCGCCTTAATACGTTTTATCAAGAAAAAAAATGTTGGACTAAAGCAAAAAAATCAAAAGTATTTACAAGAGAACAAGTCAACGAATTTGTGTGTTCTGCCTCAGACGAGAAGTTTTTAATGATGAAAGTCTTCAGAGGGCATACCTAAGATCGTGGACATTAAAGACAAAGGTGTATCCATCAAATTTGAAAACTGTCAAAATATTGTTTTACATGTCCATGAAAAATAGTTCTAATATTATTTGATATCTAACGTATTATGCTTTCGTAACTAACGTAATAAATTATGGTAACTAATGTATTATGAGTAACTAAGGTGTTATGTAGGTTTTAGTACGTTTATGATGTTAATAATTATTAATAAAGATATCATATAAAAATGACTTAATCTTCAATGATACGATAAAAATAATAATACTTACTAATTTAATTTTTTTTTGTTGAAAATGCTGTATTGTCATATTTCAGCAATTAGTAGAGATAAAATTTTAAAAATATGGAAACTTGCTAAGTTTGAGACGCACAATTTATTGCAGTAAAAATATAGAGGGCATCCCATTTAAAATAACAAAACGACTACATACATATAGCGCAAAACTGGAAAATCTGGCAACAGTGCCGATATCACTGTTAAATTCTGCATGCCCAGAAACCCTCAAACATCGAATTTTGTAAGCAAAACTTTGACAATTTTGAAGATATTTTAGAGTTCCTGTACTTTTTACTAAGCCGGTATATTCTTTACATGTTAAACCGGAAGTTGTATCTTAAAATATAGAATAAAGTACATACTAACATAGGGAGATGAAACGCATTTTTCTCTAAGATGGACCGTTTCAATGTTGCAGTCTGTCAAAATCTGAAACTGCCATACTTATTTTAAACGTCAATACCTCAAAAACAATTGAATTGACATTTTATACAGAATAATCGTAGAATTTTGTGGGGAATTTGAAAAAATGTGAAAATAAAAAAAAAAGTCTGTTTGACATGACCTGACTATTTGGGACACCCTGTAAAATTTAAAATAGTTTTTGATTGTAGAACAAATGCCTACACTTCTGTTTTTAAAAATATTAAGAAGTTAATTGGTTTAGAATCTTGTAAAACAGTCATTCAGCTGTCTTTAACATGGGGCAGTTATGTTATTGCTCTTTAGTTAGGCTTACCCAAAGGTTTCAAATTTTCAGTAAGTATAACAGCATCTAAATCAACAATATCGGATTCTGGGTTCAAAGAAATTCTAGCTCCATAAAACTTCTGAAAAAAGTCAGCTACTTGTTCTACTCCATGTTCTCGTTGGAAATTTATAAATGTTGGAATCAAAGTGGTGTACCAAGCGATTTCTGATTTAGTAGTGACTTGTATGTTAAACATTTCTTGAACTACCTCGTTTAGTGGTGTACATTTGGCTGCAGCAGAGTAACTTTTAATTTCTTCTCCATTTTTAACTTTGAAATCCACCTTATACATCACGCTTCCAAAATTTTCACCAGGTGGAACTAGTGGTTCCACTGTTTGTTCCACGAGTTCTCCATTAACGCTATTTTTGATAAGTTCTTCTAATTTTTCTATTTTGGTTCGACCCGACATTTTAAAGAATTTTTACATTAACGAAATTATCATTTAAAACTGTAGCTGTCGATAAAAATAAATTTTTATATGTTTATCTTATCAAAAAGTCAACAATGAGAATACAATAGACAATTATTATCAAAATTGTTGCAACGTTGTTGGTGGACTTCTATAATTTAATTTTAGGTGAATCATTTCTGCCAAAAATGATTAAAGTTTTAAATTTAGTCCATTAAAATATTTAAAATATTAGTAAGGAAGTCAAGTTCAGGTATATTATTTGGAAAAGAAAATGTCTCGAGCAGATTGGACTATCTTTTCATTACTAAATGTATTTTTATTTTTTTGCCCACCTTTTGGTAGTTTGGTATAAATCTACCTTCTTCAGGGCTATACAAAAAATAAATGGAAAACTGTAATTTAAATTGCAGTTAGGAAAGTTAACATTAACAATATAATGTAATTTGAAATTGTGTAAATTATTCCTAAAAAATTTTACCCGCTGGACTTCATCTTAAAACCTTAGAACAAAATTTGATAACATTCAAACTTATGGTTAGTGTTAAAATTAAAAAGAAAAAAAACTTTAGAATATAGTCAATAAAATGAATTTTAAACTAATTTTTAAAATAGTACATATTTATATTTTCTTTCCTATCAAAAAAACTCATATTATAACAACGTGTAATCAGATACTTTAGTATCACCAGACAGAAAAATATTCAGAATATTTGTATTTAGCTTCAGGTACCTAATTAAGCTGTCGAAAGCTAGAACGGGTCCCGAGATACCCACGCCCAAGGCAGCAAACTGACGTTAATATGATGTCGGTTTTTCATTTTTCATCTCAATTCATCTCAAACGTCAACTATACTTTATAAATGACGTTATAATAACGGTAAGATGACGTCATTAGGTCACAGACCGATAACTTGACTGGAGCGGCATTTATTGATATGATAATGACGTTAAATTAACGTTATTATTTATATATTTATTATTATATTATGACAAACATGGCTGGACAAGAGTTTCATTTCGTCAAACCCATTTCCATATACATTGCTCTTTAGTGAAACTATATAGTATCTAATAACAGAAGTGATGCACGCAATACAAAAATATCATAGACGTAAACCTGGGACGACATCTATGTGTCGAAGTTAGACACCTATAATACTGGTCTATTACTTTAAAAATGTCGAAAAAATTACATCATATTGACTTAAAACTTATGTCGTCTAAATGATGTAAAATGACGTGTTGTCATGTTTTAAATTCAATCAAGATACAACTTTCCTTATAATTTATTGATTTTACCTATAGGTAGTCTATTTCAGAAAGGTGTAGAGTAATAAAAGCTCATTAGGTATGCGAAGGGACTACAGAGTGACCCAACGAATATTTAAGCTACTTTCATAATTTGGCATTGATTTCATTACAAAATTATTTATTTTCATTAAGTGCGGGTAGTGCCACCCGGGTTTGGGTCAATTTATGGGTTTTGTTATCCATTCACAAACACTGAAAATAATGTGACAAAGGCGTGCATTATGTACATAGTATTAGGTACACTTATTTTTTTATTAAATATTATAAAGAAAACACAAAATACAAAAAATACATTATACATAAATTTAATTATAAAAAATATCATCATATTCCTTGTCATCTGAGGAACTGTCATCACTTCTTGACGTTGACGGGTCGACAATCCGATTGATCAGGTGGTCAAAATCCCACATTTTCTCCTATTCTATAATGACATGATGGACTGCTTTTCGCCAGTTCTCTGGTGTCAGTTCCTTAATGGCTTGATCAAACAGTAGCTTAACGTCTTTCATTTTGAATGTCGTGTTGTGTCCACATATTGCTAATACCATAATTCAATAATGACACCACTGTAAGCAGATGATCAGGGGTCGTTGAGTTTGCGCAGCTCGGAAATTTGCTTCTTGATGTAAACATTTGACAGGACCGACTTTCAAAATATTTTTACAAGCTTTTATTTAAATTCACCCGTTAGTTTGGGTGTGTACAGTTTATGGTCAAATAAAACTAAGTAACCAATATTTTACATACCTGAAATACCTTATTCCTGGTATTGAACCGCGATTCGTGCAAAAAAGGATCATGCACTTTTTTCTACCCATCTTGAGACACGAGTCGCTAACAATAACAAAATGTCTGGTAAAGTTTTATACCTAAATTCGCACCCAAAACCTAAAAATAATATCCACAATTACACACGGAACATCCGAACGAATACAACGTAAAAAAAGATGGAAACGACTATAACCTACAAACTAAGAAAAAAAATGTCTAAAGTAAAGTTTAATAAATATTAACACCCAAAACTTGGAAATTATAACAACACACGAATAAACGAAACAAAAGATGGCGACTAATAAGAATATAACGGCGAGCCGGTTCTATTCAAGAGACCTTGGGTTCTATTTACGTTCTGTTAGAAATCGTATGGGTTGCCTAATTTTTTCCCTACTACGCAATCGCGACGGCCCCCAACTCAATCGCGCGATGAGTGTATTCTTGCTTCGTGCGGCTGCTTGTATTGGCAATATAGTGTATGTTTGTATATATGTGATTGTGTCTTGCTACAAATCCTATCACTTGCGACCATTTAAGTTTTATAGGATTTAGTTTGCAATGATATGGCGGTGTGCGCAGCACAGTTACACTAAGTTTTCAGATATATATTCCTCGGCATATTTCATAAAACGATGTTAGTATAAATTTGCTATAGCTAGTAGTTCCTTCTTTATCAAATTATCTTCAAATTCAATACTTCTGGTGGTTATAATCAATCGATAATTTCTTTTAATTTACCTGTGCCTATGGTCGACACCGAAATTGAGCCGAACTGGACGGAATTTCCCATTTTATTGCTCTATACCATTCTGAAATAGACTATACCTATGTTATATTTTGGATCCAAATAATGTTCGGCCAATACAATATTAACAGCAAGCATATTAATTAGGTGGTTTCACTCCCCTCCCCCCTTTCCTGAGGCAAACTTTTTTGAACACCTAATAAAAAAGATCGCTAATATAACAAAAAAGTCTCTATCTCATCCCAAAATAATTTACCACTTGGTAATTATATTTTTTATAGGATATTTATATATCAAATATAATTCGAACAATTATTAAAAAAATGTAAATGTATACCTACATAAAGTGCATTATCTATTTATTAATAGGCTGATAAATATATTTTTTTCCTAGGAGTAAGTAATAACTATAAATCGTGTAGGAATCATTGAATAAGTACCTATATAACAAACTGCAAGGCATCTTTACCATCATTTAGTTAATTACGTTATTGAAGGTTATACTATATTTTATTGTAAGTAGAAAATGCCATATATTAATATTTTTAGTCCCTAAAAATCTACAATCGTTTTATGAAATGTTAATGGTGCCTCGTGTCAATTTTTTAAGGGCGTCATATCGAAATTTAGATAGCAAAAAAGGAAATTTTAAATGCATTGCAACGTTTTTACTTGTATTATTTTATTATTTATTGTAATGTAATAACAAATGGTCATATAAACTGGTTAGGGCTTATTTTATTTGTACATAAAATTAGTTGAACGGCAGTAGAGTTTTGGACTTAAAAAATTTTTTGTATTCACCTGAAGACGACTGGAGATGCTTACCAGTTGAAACGTAGTGATTCTAAACAAATAAAGACAATGCAAGTCCAAAACTCTACTGCCGTTCAAGAAACGTCGTTGTCTCCAACCTTTAAACAGTCACATAAAATATGTTATTTCTCATTTTGAAAAGCAAGGATTCAAAATAGAATTTGTCTCTTCACATCCTCAAATCCACTTAGAAAAATAGACTTAAGGAAATTTTGCAATACTTCCTTATTTTTGTTGTGTGTATTTATTTTCAACTGACAGCGATATTAAGCAGTAACCTCCTAACCCCAAAACGCTCGCTACAGGACTGAATTCTGTTAAATAATTAAATTTCGTCACAAAGTAAGCGTTACTATTTGATCACTAAAAGTAACGAGTCCTAATTTCATAAAAGCCTCGTTACTTTTTGCTTTTCATTACTTAGAGCGTTTTCACACGGCACCATATATCGCGCGCGACAAATGGTCGCAATATTGCTTTTACACCAAATTATGTGCTTTCTAATGAGCCATTTTCACACACAAGCGATATTAGAGAACACATAATTTGGTGTAAAGCAATATCGCGACCATTTATCGCGCGCGATATATGGTGCCGTGTGAAAACGCTCGCCGCGTCGGTCGCCCGACTATGTGAAAACAAATTCAGCATGAAAAATAATGATGATACGTTTCGTCCGTCATTTGCTATTAAGTACAAGAATGAAACCGTGCGTCCGTTGAAAATACTGGGTAGAAGAGTTAGTTAGATTTAAAATTCAGTGTAAGAGCGTTTTCACACGGCACCATATATCGCGCGCGATAAATGGTCGCGATATTGCTTTACACCAAATTATGTGTTCTCTAATATCGCTTGTGTGTGAAAATGGCTCATTAGAAAGCACATAATTTGGTGTAAAAGCAATATTGCGACCATTTGTCGCGCGCGATATATGGTGCCGTGTGAAAACGCTCCGTACGGCGCGTTGTTCTATTTTGTGTTATATTGTATGTTTTTATGTATTTCTAATCACTATTTTACAATTGACATACTTAGATTCTAGATTTATTATATTTATACTGCAAAAATAAGTATTTGGCAATCAATCAAATCTATAATAACAATAACACCATTACAATAAAAGAAACGATTTACATAAAGTAACCAGTTCTGATTAACAAGTCTTAATACCCAAAGTAACGAATCGGTTCAAGTCCTTAAATGTAACGAAAATTTACGAATTGAATTCAGCTTTCGCCTTTTAAAGACACGTTTTCCGATTATACCTATTGTAGCTTTATTTTGCGCCACAAGACAGGCGTTGGTTGCACTATGCAAATCCAAATTGTCAAAATCTAAATAAGTTTTAAAACAATTAACAACAAAATTAAGAAAGCATGAAAAATAAATTTTCAAACCTCCTGAAAGTGCACTGTTAGACATGGTTCTCTAATATTAGTCTTCTTGAACGGCAGAAGAGTTTTGGACTTGCATTGTCTTTATTTGTTTTTGAATCACAACGTTTTAACTGGAAAGTATCTCCAGTCGTCTGACGACTAAAACGTGATTAGGCCGCAGGACATACTTACCAGTTGACACGTTGTGATTCAATAACAAATAAAGATATTGCAAATCCAAATCTCTTCTGCCGTTTAAGAAACATCTCCAACCTTTAAACAGGCAATAGACTAGTATGTTGTACACAATCGGAAAAATGCGAAGACTAAATGCAGTCCTGTAGCGATCGAAATGAGAGTTTTGTGGTTAGGTCCTAGTTTACTATCGCTATCAGTTAAAAGTAAATACACATTAGTATGCTATCTAAATTGGGTTATAAACGAGAATTTCTTCTAAACTTCAAACACTTCTCCGAACTAATAACGTTTTTTAAATAGGTACTGCATTTTTTACACTATCTACTGACCTTTTACCGTAACTATATACTATTTTCAATTGTGGTGTGTATCTAAAGTACTTTCGGAGATATTATACAAAACCATGGTTACACAGACATATTTAATACTCTGTAGCAAAAAATGTAAGCCATTACGGATTCTGTAGTAATAACTCTTAATAGATGTTGAGTTTCTTAAATATAGGTGTAGTTGAAATAATAATGGTTAGAACAAGGACACAGACATTCTAGTTTAGTAGTAGTAGTAGGAGTAAAAGTATAAAAATATTTATAAAAATAATTGTTTGTAGTTAATTAAAAAAAGGGTTCAATTTTAAATAGTATTACATTCAAGAAATTTCCTTCCTAGCAAGGATTGCTAATAATTCTTGCCACAACACACAAGTCTATTTGGTAAGGATTACAAAACACTATAAAAACTTAAAAGAACACTTACTGATGGTATAGTATTTAAGTGTAATTGTAACCTCTGCCCGTTTGGTAACTTAAGTCTCTGTCTCTCTAAAATGATGTAAAACACAACTTTAGAACCAGAGTATTTTCCAGTCAATGTGTAAGTGTTCTTTGTATGGTTTATTTAAAGTGTTAAAATTGTTCAATTTTTTTTTGTCCCGAGTTGACTGTAAAGCGGAAATTGTTTCTCTTGAACTTACCTAAAATTACTTCATAAGTGAGTTTTAAGGGGACAATTTTTCTTTAAAGAAAACTCTCTCAATTTAGTAATTTGATAAATCTATTTCAATCTCATAATTGGTCTTCATGGAGCTAGGACATATTTCTAGATATAGCAGAATATTGAAGAGTAGGCACAGCCTAAATAGAGCTACCTTTTACAGATAGCTTGGTTTTACACCATCAGGTCCAACTGCGATAGACCTGACCTTCGCCATAGCTGCGCCCAACTCCTCAATGCTTATTGGATCCTCCAGCGAGTCGTTGATTTCGCGAAAATCCTCAATTATATCCTCGTCTACGACCTGACTGACATATATTCCTTCATATACTGATGTAGAAAGACTTAAATTGTTTCTTTTACCCATTTAACTTCCCACTTTACTTGAGGCATGCATTACTTTTTCAACTTTCTTTATACCGCGGTTGTGGCTCAGAGGTAGAGCTACTGGCATTCCACCGCGGCGACCCGGGTTCGATTCCCGGAGTGGGCATACGTACAATAAAAAAAATATGTCCGAAATTTAATGGATTTAAGAATGCAGGGAAGAGTGTAAAATGTATAATCTCCCAACCCACCCTATTCACGCCGGTAACCAGGCCGAATGAGATCGGGCATCTCGTGGGGTGCGAAAGAAGGTACATACTCCCCAATCGGTAGGTCATGCAATGGCAATAAACCAAGGGTTGATAGCCCTTGGGGGGTGTCGCATGCCTGGGGATCGTGGTTCGGAACCCACGTTAAACTGTAGGTCCCCTCGGGAATGGCCCTGGCAGCGAACGAAGAGGAAAAAAGAATAATTCGGAAGAAGGGCAGAACGGGTAAACACATTTTCTTTATAAAATGATCTGATTAATCGTACCCTGAACTATTATGTCATTAAGGAACACCCTGTATAGAAACTGCTATTTATTTTTACTTTGTTTTATACTTTCCTCAAAGAAAAAGTATCGTAATTGCAAAAAAGAAAATTGAGATATTTTTTTTGGTACTTTAACAATTATTTTTATTTATTTAATTGCAGGATGAAAATGGCCGCATCGACTGGTTCTCCTATCAGAAATATAGAAAAACTAGTAAAATTTGATGGAAGAATACAAAATGTCGAAATAGCTCGTCTTTCTGCACCAGGTGAAAATTTCCTTAGTCTGGTTCTTCGGGCGGATTTTGAAGTGCAAAAGAATGGACATTCTAAAATCATTAGCTCCATTGCAAAATGTTTGCCGCCGACCAGTAAAAGTGGCCCCGACTTTAAAAGCAACTCTATGAAAACCGAGATTACGTGGTATTCTGAAATAGTACCGCTATTAAAAGATTTTGCCAGGGAGAATGGCATTAAACTAGATTTTTATCCAGAGTATCATGGGTCAAGATATAGTTTAGATTCGTCAAAACGAGAAGCTGATGGTGATTCAGTATTACTTCTTGAAAATTTGATTCCTCAAGGTTAGTAATCCAAGCCTGTCAAGCCTTGATATTTAATTTGTATGTGTGCTTTTATATCAGGGGAGTATTAAGGGGGAGGAAGCAAAGGGGTGAATTGCGACTTTTCCCGAACCCATATAATTAAACTAACCTGCTGGACAATTGCTTTCGAGCAAGAAAAATTTCGCCTAAATTTACCAGTTAATATTTTCTGAACCAGATATGATATCGACCTACGGTTTTGAATGGTTGATAGATTCATCCCTTGGGAAACACTTATCAATATTGGATTTTCTTTAACTGTCAAAAAATTGTATCTACAGGGTGTTAAAGAATACGATGATTTTTGTTCCAATTTTAATAGCGTGTAACTTTCACAATAATATGTTTAAATTTTATCACTCTACGTCAATTGAATCACTGGTTTATAGCAAAGAAAGTAATTTGTCAAATTTTTGATATCTGCTATATTTTAAGAAATACCGATTTTTTTGGAAAACCTTGCTTTATTTAAACTCTCTCACTGTGCGTTGTATCATGCAAACTTTGTGAGTGATTATTATACCTTATGAAAAGCTTGATTATGTTCAGTAACAATAGTTGTACCTAAATGTTATGATGTACAGTGGCTTACTTAAAACACCTATATGTCTATGGTTTATGAGTAGGTATAGTGTTAGAAAGTTAGAAATTAATAAATACATTTTTTCCAAAAATTAAATTAAAAAATGATCTTTGTTAAAATTTTGTAAACACACTGTATAATATATCTGTAGTGCGATATGAAAAACTAAAAATAAGAAAAAATAATCTAGGGGCGAGTAGTTTCCAATATAAAACAATCGTGAAAAATTGTGAGATACTCATAAACCATAGACATATAGGTGTTTAAAAGTACGCCACTGTACATCCTAACATTTAGGTACAACTATTGTTACTGAACATAATCAAGCTTTTCATAAGGTATAATAATCACTCGCAAAGTTTGCACGATACAACGCACAGTGAGATCTAGCTACCAATAAGTTGAAATAAAGCAAGGTTTTCCAGAAAAATCGGTATTTCTTAAAATAAAGCAGATATCAAAAATTTGACAAATTGCTTTCTTTGCTATGATCCAGTGATTTTATTGACTTGGAGTGATAAAATTTAAAAATATTATTGTAAAAGTTATACGTCATTAAAATTGGAGCAAAAATCATCGTCTTCTTTAACACCCTGTATATAAAATTTTCTGATAGTTAAGGAAAATCCAACATTGACAATTTTTTCCCAAGAGATGGATCTATTAACTATTCAAAACCGTAGGTCGATATCATCTCTGGTTCAGAAAATATTAACTGTTAAATTTAGGCGAAATTGTTCTTTTCTTCTTTCTTCTTTGAAATTGTTCTTGCTCGAAAGCAATTGTCCTGCAGTTTAGTTTTATAATCAGCTATTATACATATATTATTATAAAAAAAGACTGAAAGGAAGAAATCGTTTAGAATCCCTAGAGACGACTTATTTTCAATAAATCAATGGCGTAACCCTATAAAGATATTTTTTAAATTATTTCAAGTGTAGGCATCATATTTTTTTTATGATTTTGTTGTATATTGATAATTTGAGGTTAACTATAATAAAAATAAGTTATTTATATGAATAAAACATAGTCTTTGATTTAAAAGACTCACCAAAGGGAAGGAGTTTAAATACTATTTCTATATTACTACGGCTACAATGGAAATGACGTGATGGCAGTCTTTTTGAAATACTACTTTCAAATGTCATTGTTCACAAAATGAGTGACATTTATCTTGGCGATTTATTCTACGTCATGGTACAAGGGTATTCATATCCTAAAGGAATTCAGTATCTATTTGTACTTCTTTCAAGGGGGTGTGCGCCAAAAAACAACTTTATTTAAAAAAAGAAAAAAAACTAAGAATAATAGTCTAAACCGCACCCTTCTATCGCAAATAATAACGGAGATATGCCTCTGCAAAGATGTCATATTTCAGCGCGTAAGGTCACAAAAGCTTGGCCGCTGCATAAATAAGTATAGTGCATGGAATTTACGTAAGTTTCAGAGCTTAGTATTTGTCGGGTTGTTAAAAATAATTTAATGAAAACCTTACTGCCTGATGAAAAAATAGTTTGGAGATTTAAAAAAATGTACAGAGCGCCGCTAGCCGACGCCTTCGTGACGTCACGCAAACTTTAACCCGCTATTTCTCAGCAATGGTTAGTCGTAGAATGACGAGGCTTGAACCGTTATTCTTAGATTTTTTGTACTAAAACTTTAATTTTTGGCGCACACTCCCTTTAAGAATAACCTAAAATGGTTGAAACAAGTGTCAGGAAACAAATTAAAAATTATAAAACATAACAAGAAATAATTTTAATTATTTTAATTTATAATCTTATTATCCACTCTTTGTTCTTATTTCAATAAAATACCTACTCGTTAATAGTTCATTTTGTGATTACCACCAATTGTTCCATTTTAAGAAAAACGTTCTGAGTATCTAAGGGAATGAATGAAAATTAATAAATAAAGTTAGAAATAGTCAACCTAATAAGGTGTAACTATTCTATAAATGTCATACTTAGTTAGACAGTAATTATTATTTTTTATTCATTTCATTAAATATTTGCAACTTTATACATAATTTTTGCCTACGGCATTTTCGGTGTATTAGCTGTTTTTCTTGCTTATGGATATCACCTTTTCAAGGTAATCTACCTTAGTTTATAAAAATTGACCTATACAGGGTGTCCTCCCGGGAACCGCATCGAACTATATGGAAAACCATACATAGAAATATTTGACAGTACGCTAATGTTGATAGGGGCAACTCGGCTAAAATATTTTCAATATGGTGGCATGTCCGGTTATACCGGAAGTTGATGTCAACTTGCTTATTTTAATGAAAAATCCTATATATTATTATATTTTTGGAGTCTACCCAAGATTCTAGGCAGATTTTGTATATCATATCCTATACCTGAATCTAAGCGTTTTTGACATAATATTTAAATTTTCACGTGAAAAATGATAGATAGGTAGTACAAGCTTTAAAATAATTTTAAATTTTTCCTATAAAGAAGCCTAAGTTATTTAATTTAAGTGGGATTCCTTGATGAAAAGGACCTGCCTTAATAGATGTTTTATAATATTTTAATAATTTTTGATACAGGGTGTTCAAACAAGATTCGAACTGAAAAAGCTCAAAAAGTATAGATTTTTAATATAGCGATTTGCTGCGGATTTTAGTTTAATTACTCTTACTTACTAGTCGGCTATGACGTCGTTGAAAATTAGTCAAAAAGACTAAAGAAACATATGAAACTCTCACTTACCATTTGATAATTATTAATAATCATGCCAGGGAGCTAAAATTGTACATTTATAGCCAATTATTAGGATTAACTGAACTTAAAATACGCAGCAATATCGCCATATAAAAATATCAAATTAGCATTATTACAAAAACTAAAAATTTTCAGATAAGACAACCTTACACAAAATTATTAAATATAATAACTATAAAATTTGGGTGTTTTTATGTGAACATCCAGCCTTTCTGCGGTCTCATTTTTAATCTTATTGTCTGGGAACCCTGTATCAGTGATAAAAATATTATAAAAATCTATTAAAGCAGGTCCCTTTCAACAAGGAATCCCAGTTAAATAAATAACTAAGGTTTCCTTATAGAAATTACTGATAATTATTTTAAGACTTGTAAGCGTACTTCTTTAAATTTTCAAAATTTTCCTCTGTATAGTTCTCTATTTACAGGATGATTCCTAAGTTGATACTTCTGTTTTAGCTGTGTATAGAAGGCATTAAAATAAACAATATTTTCAAATACCTTTTTTCAAAAAACTCAAAAATAAAGTATTATATTTATTTATTACACTATGGATCAAATACGATTCTGCCTAACTTGCTCGTTGAATAACATTAAGAAAACTTCTGGGTGTAGGATGAGCCCGCAAGGGAAAGCGTTCTGCGTATAATCTCGAAGCAGCAGCTGCACTTTGACGACACTCACCGTAAATTAGCACCATATGTACTAGTTCGTTGTTTTCAAATTTTACCATTTTCACGTGTCACCAATTTAAAACTAACTTACTTCAGAAAAACACACCGCAGCGTATTGCCAAATAATTCACGATCGACCCGTAAATTGCAAGACGAATAAGAGATAAGACAAACAACATAAAGTATAGTAGGCAACGTTTTGATAACCAGGCCCGCACTTAGATTTTTTACTTCTGCATCTCGCCTATTTTTAAGTTTTTTGAAAAAATGTATTTGAAAATGTTATTTATTTTAAAGCCTTCTATACACAGCTAAAAAAGAAGTATCAACTTTGGAATTACCCTGTATAGATCGAGGCGGTTCCCCGTGGGACACCCTTTATTTTATAGCCTGTTTTTTACCTTTTTAATTTTATCAACACAACTTTATTTTTATTTTAGGATATCAAAATAACGACAGATACGTCGGATGTGATTTAATAACATCGAAGGCTATCTTAAAAAGCTTGGCACTATTTAATGCATTGCCGATTGTGATGAAAATAAAAAAGCCAGAAGTATTTCAAACTATTAAAGACATTCTCGATAAAAGCCGTCCAAAGCCTCCAAGTTTCTCTGCTGGTTCTGATGGGCATGATAGCCCACATGGTCCACCTTCATCAGAAATAAAATCACACGAACAACTTTTATTTGAAGAACTAACCAAAATGCCTGAGTTCGCTCCCTATATATCTAAAATAAAACCTCTGCTTGACATACCAATTATGGGTCCACAATCATTTGATAAATTCGCTAAAGAACCATGGAACACAATTGCGCATAATGATTTTTGGGTTAATAATATTATGATCAATTACAAGGAAGAAACTAAACCGCTAATAAAAATAGTAGATTTTCAAATGTGCTTTTACGGATCTTACGCTAAAGATTTGGTATTTTTCTTATTGTCCAGTGTAAGAAATGACATCATCAAAGAATCTATGGATGATCTTCTAAGGTAGGTTATTTGTTTAGGTTAGGTGAGTGATAGAAGTAATATTAGGAAATCCAAACCACGTGATTCAGTTTGGCGGTTGGGTGGCAAAAAGCATTGAGTCACCCGTTAAATGCCACCAGCAACATTATTTTTATGGTCACGTGCACCAATTACAAAGCAGTATTTGCCAGCCAGCCGCCATTTGGACACATCGTTGGATTGCCTAATAGTGAAACTTGGATGTGGTTAAAACTAGTAGAGAAAATTTCAATTTTGATGATATTCAAACACCGGGAGACACGAAGTTTTAAAGGTTAGATTTAAAAATTTTAGGAGTTAATAAGAAGTGTATAAATTATCATTTTCGACCAATTCAAACCTTCAAAACCACTTCAGGTAAAGTCGACTTTTAAATTTTTAATGGATCCCCTCCCCCCCATTTTTGTTCGATGCTTAAATTCTATGGAAAATTCTCTTTTTAATGACATATCATACTCTATCATTTATTTTAAAAATGGCCGCCTATATCAATTTTTCTTTGTTTTCTAAAATGTTCATAACTTCGATAAAATAAGGTAAGTGGTAGAGAATAGACCATGGAAACGTTGCAATCGTTCATGTCAACCTGCTTTATAATATAAAATTGACTTGCTTGAGAAAAATGTGTCCGTTAGGGCTATTTTATTTACAACCTGTTAAAAAAACTTAATTTCTCGATTTTTTTAAATAGAAACTAATCTCTGTTTCATGATAAAATTATTCATTTAATTTTCTTTCATGTGCTTATCAGATTTGACTTAAGGCCTTTTTACATTGCGTGCAATTGCAAGAAAAAATTGCCTGAAAGCATGCGCTTTGACGACGTTTTAATCAGCTGATGCACGTTTTCCCAAGCGCATGCTTCCAGGCCATTTTTCTTGCAATTGCATCCAATGTAAAAAGGCCTTAAATCTTGTTGTGTCATGAAAATTTGTTATAAATATTTAAACCTCCTTATGATAATCGTTTAGACCGAAACGCGCTGAGGTATTTAATTAATATATTTGTGAAAATTTTTTGGATTTTTTCTTTATCTTAATGGATATCAATCTTCACCCCGGAGATATCTACAATTCATCGTTTCATATTTATGAGACAGTAATATCAACTTATGCTTGCTTGGTATTAAATAAAATATTGCATAACTTAAACTAATTTTTAGGGTATACTACAATGAATTTACTTCCATTTTTAAACAGACCAACGTCAACTTAAAATTGACTTATGAAGAATATCTTGAAGAAGTACGTAGTTCGGCTGCTCAATCGGAAATTCTGCACGCATTTACTTTTGCCACCATTATTTTCGGCGAAAAAGGTACTGGAATAGATATTGCTGTTGATGAGTTCGAACCAAGTATACACATGTCTGGCATGTTGAAGAATATGAACCAGCACCATAAAGACAAATTGGTGGTAATTGCATCTGAAGCAATAAAACGGAATTGGATATAGTATCTACTATTAATTGTTTGTCATGTTTGGATGTATTTAGCTATAAGACATATAAACCAATTTTTTTAAATCTTGTATTTCATTACTTTTAAAAACTGTTCCTTAAATTAATTAATAAGAATTTTCCCGTATATGAGGCGTAATTTACCGGTGATAAACACATTCAACATCAATTATAAGCATCCGACTATAATCTAAAGATAACCTCTCCTAATAACTTCGAGAACAAACCATTGGTACATTTCGTTTTGCAGAAATATTAGAAAAAGTATAAAAATTGATGCTGCCTGATCAACTTCTTTTAAAAATCCTTCTTATGTTAATAAAAAGTCGTTAACGTTAAAAAGTTTTAAATTTATTAAAGATTCATTACATCAGTAAAATTTAACTAAATCGTCCCTATATTCCATAACTGCTTTTTGGGCAACCAAGACAATGAGAAGAAATACAACACCAATAGTTATTGATCCATATAAAGCTATTTGGAAGTCTAAAAATACTGTTTTTGGACTATCCTCGTCTTTAACCTAAATATTATTTAACCAAAAATCATTATGGCACATAGAACCCCATGGTTTTTTTGTGTAACAGCTAAATATGAGAGCGATTAGTCTTTGTCAATGTTGGCAGTGATTCTGTCCATTTATGGAACAATTTTTGGAATTTTCCTTAATCCAGTTTGTAATGCTCTGTATAGGTATATCCTTTTTTTCTTACATAATGGATTCCTTATTTGAAAACTGGTAAAAAATTGTCGCCTATTTTTATAGAAGAGTTCCTTAGTCTTTAGGTTAATTGCCATTGGTACTGCATGAAAGATATTTTAGAATGGCTTTTGAAGTTTTCAAGTCAAATATGGCGATCTATATTTTTGTAACCTAAAAATTCAAAGGTACCTATGTAATTATTTAATAATAAAGTTACCTAGAGCCCTTAATTGATCACAAGATACATGTACAGAGTAGATTAAATCGCTAGGGTCAACGCCTGCCAAGATATGCATATCTAGAGGGTAGTAAAGACGGGCCAGTCCTCTCATAAAAATCACTGGCCCCCCATGGTGCCCCTACTTAAAAACCTTTAAAGCTTTTTAAGACTGCTAGTAAAAGTACATTTTTTTATATAAATTATTTCTATACAATCGTTTTTTAAAAGGGAAAATAAAACGGCTTTCTGACTTTTTAAAATTTACCTAGATAGATGATATAGATTATAATATCGTGTTTCAAGATTCGAAATTGTCTTAGTTGAAAAATTATACTTCTTAAATAATACAATAATGCCTTTAAAATTGTTTAATAAAAATACTTTTTTCTACCACGATATAAGTAAACATTGTTTTATGTACATTTCACTCTATAAGTAAATCCATTCTTACGCACAACTGTGAGTAAAGAATAAAAACGCACAACTGTGCCTAATATAAAAATCAAATTAGCCTTGAACCACTCAAATCGTGACATTTATCTATATTGCGTTGTGAATATTTGACAGTGACATTGTTATTATTTGAGATTTGAAGTTCAAATCCATACTTTATAAATTATAAACCCATCTTTACTTTATTAGTAAGAGTCGTAGAAAAAGTATAGTACGTATTGCGTGTTATAAAGCCATTACGCACTCATGTAATAACCATACTCACTTCTACGCGGCTCGTTCAAAATTTTTCTATTCGTGCGTAACATGCTTTTTACCACACTTACTACGTAATATACTATTTCGTCAATTAGCGGGTACTTTTTTAGACATAAAGTTTATTGAGTTTAAATGTTTTTAAAAAAATGTAAATAAAAACACATCTTGTAGTATCTATATTTTTGAGAAATAATAAATTTCCTTCATAAACTTTTACAATTTATCCGATAATCTTTCTTTGCATTCTTCGTATTCAAGTAAAGGCAGCAACAAATAAATCAAACATTTTTGATACCTAAAGACCTACACGTGGTATCAGATTTTCCGTAAGTATAACGGCGTTTAAAATTCTTCTTAAAAGGAATAAATATGAGAAATTATTTTATTAGTAAAAAATAATACATAAAGTCCGTGCAATTACTGGCTAAATGCACGTCATAGATTCTGACACTTGAAAGTTTTTTTATTTCCTTGTGAGATATAGACATCATATCCACTCTTGTTGTACAAACTACTATTATAATATCCACTCGCGTGTACAAAAAACGACCCTTGTAGTTTTGATTAAGTTTATTTTTAATCCGATTTTAGTTATTTTTTTAGAAAACTGCAGGTGCAATTATCAGTTTTAACTTGACTTGTATAAATTTTAACTAACATTAGTTATTCGACATATTATACAAGAAAAATCCAAATGTTGTTTTTTTACCTATTTTTAAAACACCCTGTGGTATAATCAAGTAGCAAAGTCATTTTAAAACACCAGTTTTCGTTAAAGTCATTAATTCTTTAAAATTTGTTTTTTAGTTCATGTCAATACATGTATTTATTCTCACACAAATGCAAAATGATTTTTATTAATAATTTAAACTAATGCATGAAACAAATTAATTTTTTTTGTAACTAAAAAATGGTTCAATCACAATTATCTAAATTAACTAACTAAATTAATTAAATTTTAATAATGGGTATGAGCCCCTAATGACTCTCTCATACGATTAGGCATAGATCTAATTATCTAATTAAGTTTGTTACTATTTCTTGTGGGATGTTAAGCCACTCTTCTTCTACTGCAACAATAAGCTCTGTAAGGTTTTTGTAAGGTTTTGTATTTATATTTAATATTTAATTCCCACTAGCTAATTGTGGATGCTTTATTTGACTTAGTGTCGGTTGTATCCCTACTTGTAAATAAATTTTTAAAAAAATTAAAAATTTAAATTAAGAGAGCACGAGACGAAAAATTAGGTTGCAATTAGACTTTTAGACCCGAGCTCCAAGGCTCAGGGGGGGGGGGCTGCAGCCCGGTAGCCTTCCCCTTAAATAAATACGCCACTTCTTGCTCATACCTGTATCAAGATAAATTAAATGCAATCCGAATGTACACCCTTAACTGATGACAATTTAAATTTGAAATACTGTAGGTCTGAGTGGGTTTAGATAAACATATATTAGGTCATAAGGCAGGTATATATATATATATATATATATATAAAAGTCAAAGTAATCATGCAAGTACTCTTAATCAGTTCGTAAAGCGTACATAATTAGTTTGTTATTCTAATGTAAGTAAATTAATTGTTATTTTATCTCTTTACACATCTATATTAAATAGTTTTATATTGTTATAAAATTTATATATAATTTTTCATTTTGGATCATACTATCCTTAAAGCTGCCCTCTGCTTTTTAACCTAACATTAAACAATTCTTTTGTATTTTTTATCCTTTCCTTTGGTAACATTAATAATACTTTTAGATCAAAAAATGGCTTCAAAAGCAACAATTGACTATTCAATCAAAGATATAGATAAACTGGTTAATTTTGACGGGACAATAAAAAATGTTGAAGTATCCCGTCTTACTGCACCTGGTGAAAATTACATTAGTTTAGTGTTAAAAGTGGATTTCGAAGTGCAAAAAAATGGAAACTCCAAAACCATTAGCTCAGTAGCCAAACGTTTACCATTAATCCAGAACGGTCCTTTTTTTGACATGAACAAATCTGCTATGAAAAACGAGATTAAATGGTATGCCGAAATTGTACCACCGTTAAAAAAATTTGCAAAAGAACAAGACATAATACTAGACTTTTATCCGGAACACTATGGGTCAAGATATAGTTCAAACTTAACAAAACGGGATATTGATAATGATGCAGTGTTGATTCTTGAAAATTTAATTCCTCAAGGTTAGTTTATTAAGTATTAAAGACAAAAATTAAAATCGCTCACTTGAGTTTTCAGTTAAAGTAAAAGTTCCCACGCTAGAGGCCTGCACGGGCCGAAATTTTATGACCCGACCCGGCCCGCGCCGAAATTTTGCGACGCGGCCCGGCCCGGTCCGGTCCGCTCCGGCCCGTCCACCAAAACCGAACGGCTCGGCGGACTCGGACAGCCTCTCAGACCCGGAAGGTATGTCAGACCCGTAAAAAATGATTGGGGAACACATAGCATGATACGGTGTTTTCTTAGATTTTCTTGAACATTATTTTACAAATATCTCTTTAAAAAAAAAGCATATAAGCAAACCACGGATGGCCCAGCAGCACCGTAAAGCCCGACAGGCCCAGCAAGCAAGACAGGCTCGGTAAAAATTGTTAAGGCCTGAAAACCATAATCTTTTTTGATTTAGCGACCCGAGCCGAATCGAGCATGGCTGCGGTAAGGCCCGAGATGAAAACCCGGCCTGTGCAGGCCTCTATCCCATCCTGTATATTATTAATAATACTTATATCAATGGGTGAGAATGGTAAATATTAGACAGGTCAGGTATCACTAGTATTATAAACCTTCCTAATTTTATAATAAAATACTAATTAAGATACCAGTTGCTAAAATATGTTTCCTTATTTTAGGATATCAAAATAATGACAGATACATAGGATGTGATTTGATCACATCTACAGCAATCCTTAAAAGCTTAGCTCTATTTCACGCTCTACCAATAATAATAAAAATAAAAAAGCCAGAATTATTTCAAGTTTTAAATAAATATTTGGAGGATTGTCGTTCGAAGCCACCTTCGGGTCCCGATGGACATAAGGGACCACCTGGCCCTCCTCCAGGACAACCAAGACCCGAAGAACTTTTGCTTGCGAAACTTGTGGATATTCCTGACTTTGCTCCTTACATATCAAAAATAAAACCGCTTCTGGAAAAACCACGTGGTGGTCCTGAAGAATTTAATAGGAAAACAAAAGAACCCTGGAATACCATTACTCATAATGATTTTTGGGTTAATAATGTTATGATCAAGTATACGCAGGAAAAGGAACCACTTGTTAAATTAGTAGATTTTCAAATGTGTGGTTATGGAACATTTGTTTCAGATTTAATATTTTTCTTATTATCCAGCGTTAGAAACGACGTGACTAGAGAATCTATGGATGATCTTCTCAGGTAAATATTTGTTATTATACAGGGTGTCCCGAAATTAGGTGACAATATCTTAAGAGGATAAAGTACATCCAAAAATAGGACTAAAATCCTCTATTAATATACCTTTAAAAACGCTTCGTTATGGGGCTAGAGCCCCCCGAATGGAAGCTATAAGCGGTTTTTTCATAATATCTCAAAAACTGATTGAAGTATCAAAACAAAATTTGATACATGTTTTACCCATGACAAGACGCAATAAACGGTTTGTTTAGCTTAGGTGTATTTCTTCCAGTGGCGTTCCACTGGGTAGGTAGTGAGGAGAATATTGCCCTAACTTTTTTATTTGTAGGATTTTTTAACGCCAGGTGCAATTTTTAAAAGCACTAAAGTCTTCTATTGAAAAAAGATACTCTTGCTTTATTTCGGTAGGATTCACCATTTTTCAGTAAAATCGATTTAAAAATTTTCGGTTTTTTACAAGCTAAGGTGTTTTTTTGCATATCTCAGCAAACACTACTTGATATTAAAACATGAAATTTATTAGAAGTTCTACTAGCGACAAGGCATATTTATTAAAGGATGTAACATTAAAATATTTTTCCAGTGACCAGCACGGGGTCGAGCCTAAAGTAAATATTACATTTTGTTTTTTAATTTGAGGGGCTTTCATACTTTTAATGTAATTTTTTAAAATTTTTAAATTTTTTATTATGAAAACCTTCCATTATTGTAATTTGACAGGATATAAAGTTTTCAACAAATTTTTAGATCTTGTTTTTTAAATATTTATTTGTATAAGAGACTTAAAATAAAACAAAAAAGAATTACAAATTGCAAATCAAATTTAATTGTAAAACCACACGGGAAACTAATTCTTAAGCAAATGTAAATGATTTCCATTTTGTTGGATGCAAAATCTAGACCTGCGTATTATGTTTTGTGAGGCCCGGAAAATTTGAAAATGGTATAAAAGGAAAGCCCCTCAAATAAAAAAAAATAGTAATATTTACTTTAGGCTCCAATCCGTGCGACACCACTGGAAAAATATTTTAATGTTACATCCTTTAATAAATATGCCTTGTCGCTAGTAGAACTTCTAATAAATTTCATGTTTTAATATCAAGTGTTTGCTGAGATATGCAAAAAACACCTTAGCCTTTTTAACGGATTGTAAAAAACCGAAAATTTTTAAATCGATTTTACTGAAAAATGGTAAATCCTACCAAAATGAAGCAAGAGTATCTTTTTTCAATAGAAGACTTTAGTGCTTTTAAAAATTGCACCTGGCGTTAAAAAATCCGACAAATAAAAAAGTTAGGGCAATATTCTCCTCACTACCTACCCAGTGGGACGCCACTGGAAGAAATACACCTAAGCTAAACAAACCATTTATTGCGTCTTGTTATGGGTAAAACATGTATCAAATTTTGTTATGATACTCCAATCAGTTTCTGAGATATTGTGAAAAAACCGCTTATCATAGCTTCCATTCGGGGGGCTCTAGCCCCACAACGAAGCGTTTTTGAAGGTATAATAATAGAGGATTTGAGTCCTATTTTTGGATGTACTTTATCCCCTTAAAATATTGTTACCTAATTTCGGGACACCCTGTATAGTTTAATTCCTATTTAATTTAAACATATGGTGCCAATTTGGCAGACCACACCTATTTATTAAAAAGAACAAATTTTAGAAAGCAGTAATGGTAAAGTGTTTAACTTATTTATCATGTATTTGTCGAGTGATTCAGAATTAGAGTGTGAAAATACGCCATCTGAAATTATAAAAAATGTTAATAATATACTGGAAAATCTATTACCAGAAAAAAACAAATCGCACTGAAGAGTGTCATGTATTAAACAACAAATCCTTATCGATACCAATGGCGTAGAGAATAGATATCTAGCCTACAGATCGTAAAGTCACAAGTTCAAATTCCATCAGGAGTATTTTACTTTTTTTTTATTAAAACATTAAATAATTTATAGAATTATTTTGAATTGAAATCTTCCTTCTTGGGGAGATTTTTTTAAATTTATGTTTAAAGCATCTTTCCTTGATTAAATTTAAAATTTTCATTCTGGTTAATCTAGAAGTCAATACAGGATTATTCTTCCTATGATATATAAAATATGAAAAAATGAAAAAGTTTAACTACAAATAAAGGAAAAGCCTATTGACAAACTACGAAACCAGATATTAAGTGGAAGATAACCCTAAGTATGCTAATTTCAACACTAGTCTTGATATTTTTTTTCAACACTAGTGTTAAAATATTTTTTTCACAAATCAAGCTTTTTTAATAATTCTTTGTGGTCGTAGGAAAAATAGTGTACATTACTTTTGTGAAAGTGATTATTCTAAAACTCGGAGAGAGCTAACGCCTCGAGTTAAATAATTTCTCGTTTAAAAAGTATCACTTTCATCACTTGTTATGTAACATACAATCTTTTAATTTAATATGGTGATGATTGTGATAATTACGAAATGTCCCAATGTTGATTCAAAATTAAATAGTGTCTCCATGGTTGTTAAAGTTACAGATATATTTTTAAAAAATATTTGTATGGGAACCTAAAGTATCATTACCAAATTCCTGTCAACTATACATCAGAACAAAAAAAATATTTCTTTCATCTTGTCACATCTATCCAAACGCGACCCGCCATATTTCATTTGACAACTGAAGAGTGAAAGTGGTGTTATAGTAATTTCGATTTGTATAAAGATTTTTAACATTAATTAACTAACCAGCAAGTTTAATTGTGACATACATAACAATTATGACATTGGCAGACATTTTTTGTTTACTAATCAGGCACCTTAGATTGCGAGTAAATTATGCCTGCCAATGTAATTTATATCACAGTCAAACTTGCTGGTTAGTTAATTGTTGTTAAAAATCTTTACGTATACTAACATAAGTGTATTAAAAAAGGGAAGTACAGTTGTGTTCATAAATCTATAATACACATGTATAATGTAAACTGGTCTTCGAAATCGTCATCAGATGTCTCCCTGACAATGACTGGCAGTCAGTGTCAGGGAGGCATCCGTTTTTTTGTGTCAACTTATTTAACGTGATTTTGAGACAAATAAAATGCCACAGCTGAACACAGTTCAAAAGGCACAAGTTATTGCCTATGTGCAAGATGGTATGCCTGTGAGAGACGTCGCACAAGTAATGCATGTAAATAAAAACACAGTTCAGAAAATAAAACATCGATGGGAGATACATGGAACATTAGATAATAAAAAGCCGACGGGAAGGCCAAGGGCTACGACCCAAGAAGAAGATAACGCTCTCGTGCATTTTTTAGAAGAAAATCCATTTACGGTAGCGGTAAAGGCTATGGCAGAAACAGATTTTCCAGCCTCAAGATCCACAGCATGTCGAAGAATAAAGAAATCACCCTTAAAAAATTATGTTGCTGTAAAAAAAACTATTTTAAGGCAAGAACATAAACAAGCTAGAATTATCTTCGCACTTAATAATATCTTGCGGGAAGATTGGAACAGGGTAATCTTTACTGATGAGAAAGTTTTCCAATCGTCATTCAATGGCCACATTAGAGTATATAAACCTCGCGGAACTAAATTTGATGAAAAATACACCAATAACTCGGAGAGATCTGGAAGATTTTCAGTTCAAAAAAGCTTGGCTCAGCTATCAAGGTCTGGGATTTTGCTGGGTAATTGAAGAAAGGTTTACAGCGCTCAGTTACAGAAACATTTTGGAAAATGTTATGCTGCCTAGTGTTTTAGAACATTTTCCTACTCATAATTTCATACTTCAAGACAACTGCCCAGTTTACAACGCAGGAATGGTGAAAGAATGGTTTCAACAGAACAATATAGAAACTCTATTGTGGCCTTCAAAAAGTCCCGACATAAATATAATGGAGAATGTGTGGGGTATATTGACCAAAAAAATTTACGAGGTAAACTTCAGACCAGCCAACAAAAACGAGCTAATAAGTTTTTTACAAGAAACATGGTATGAACTCAGTGATAGCCAAGATTTGATAAGAAACCTTTATTCCTCCATTCCTAATAGACTAAATGAAATTTTAGGGCGAAATGGAGCCATGACTAAATATTAACTTGTTAATATATTTGTTTTTTTTTTAATAAACTATATTTTATAATGTACCTAATTTAGTTGACTGAGGTTGAAAACAGTCTTGGAGGAACTAGATTCCACCTTAAAAATCAATATTGTTGTACTACTTTTTTTTGAAATGTGGCGCACTATAGGTAGGTTTACATAACTTAAAACTTGTCCTACTTTTTTATGAACACAACTGTACCTAAATGGATGCAGACAGCGGCGATATCTAGCGGTGTCGATGTTAGACATCTCCAAAGCATATAAATGTGTGCGTTCTAAACCTAAAATCCTATATATAGTTATTTTTTTTAATGGAACACCCTATAAACATACAAGATACATTCTGGGTTAAATAAAGATTTGAAATAATAATCAACTAAGTTCGATTATGACATTGTGAGTGAATCGTTTCTGCCGCTATCAGTGATGATTAGTCAATGATGAATTAACTATTATATATCTACTTTTACATTAGTTGTATATTGAGTGTTTTGTTTTTTACGCCCATTTGTTTTATCTTTATTTTAGATTATACTATGATGAATTTACGTCCATTCTGAAAAAAGGCAATGCCAATTTGGATTTCACCTACAAAGACTTTTTAGAAGAAGTACGTGAAAATGCTCAATTCGAAGTATTGCACGCGATAACTTTTTCAACAATTATTTTCGGTGAAAAAGGTACCGGTGTAGATGTCGCTGTTGAAGAATTTGATTTGGGTCATCAAATGAATCACATGCTGGACAATATGAATCAGCAACAAAAAGACAAACTGGTGGTAATGGCATCTGAAGCAATTAAAAGAAACTGGTTATAGTATTTAAGAATGCCTTAAAGTACAGACAAAATTGGTGCGATTCTGTAATAAGATATAAGTCATTTCTTGCCATTCTTTCGAATAAGGCTCGCTGCCAGGGCCATTCCCGAGGGGACCTATAGATTAACGTGGGTTCCGAACCACAATACTCGGTCATGCGACACCCCCCAAGAGCTATCAACGCTTGGTTTCTTGCCATTGTATGACCTACCGATTGGAGAGGGTGTATCTTCTTCCGCACTCCACGAGATGTCCGATCTCATCTCGCCTGGTTACCGGCGTGAATGGGGTGGGTTGGGAGATGATACCTTTTACACTCTTCCCTGCATTCTTAAATCCACTAAATTTTGGACATACTTTTTTTTATTGTACGTATGCCCACTCCGGGAATCGAACCCGGGTCGCCACGGTCAAATGCCAGTAACTCACCTCTAAGTCACCGCCGCGACTTAATAAAATGTACAACGTTATAACCTGACATTCCTTCATTCTAAGACCACTACAAGTTAATAGTATCTAAAATCTATTACAGAATAGCACAATAAAAATACTTTTTAAATTTTTGACACAAAACTATAATTTTAACTTATTAGAGCAAGTTTAACAAGATAAAAATGTTGAAACATAACTGCTGCAATTTTATAACTTTTCATATGAAATATGTGGAAATGATGCGTTTTCATAGATAAGAGGACCAGAATGTAATGAGTATAAGAACATAATTTCTAGTATCTGTTTGAAGGTTGGAGACAATGATGTTTCTTGAATGATAGAATAATTTTGGACTTGCATTGTCTTTAATTTGTTTTACATCACAACGTTTCAACTGGTAAGTATCTCCAGTCGTCTTCAGGTGAATACTAAATAAGTAAAGTAACTACAGCTCTATTTATACCAGCTAGATGCACTGGAGCATGACTGAGATAGGTGCAGTCATGCGTTTAATTCGTGTGCGGTATTTTAAGTTTACATCTACTTAACAATCGCAAGAATCGGCCAAATACACAAAAAAAGCAAGTAGAGTCACAATCAACACTTAACATTCCGTATGTCAAAGGAGTATCTGAGAAAATTAGAAGACTAGGACAACGATACAACATTAATACGGTATTCAGCTCGAAAGACACTTTAAGAAGCCACCTGACGAAGACAAAACCAACAAGTCAAAAAGATAGGAAAAACTGTGTGGCAGATCCTACATTGGTGAGACTCTAAGGCCACTTGAAACTAGGGTCAAGGACACAGAAACAACACGCTTAAAGGAGAAACCGAAAAATCAGGGGCAGCTGACCATGCCTGGACACACGGTCATCACATTAAGTGGACAGAAGCTCGAATCCTGCACAAAGAACCACATTGGAGGAAGAGGAAGTTCAAGAAAGCTGCTACCATATACCAGAACTCAGATTGTTTTAGTAAGCCCTCACTAGATATAAGAAATATCTGGAAACCTTTGTTAAGTAGATGTAAACTACCGCACACGAATTAAACGCATGACTGCACCCATCTCAGTCATGCTCCAGTGCATCTAGCTGGTATAAATAGAGCTGTAGTTACTTTACTTATTTAGTATTCACCTGAAGACGACTGGAGATACTTACCAGTTGAAACGTTGTGATGTAAAACAAATTAAAGACAATGCAAGTCCAAAACTATTCTATCATTCAACATAATTTCTGATATTTATTTATTTAAAAATGCGTAGAATATTAAATTTTAGAGTATTCTATTGTCCAATTGTAGGTTCTAAATCTGAGATTATAGAAAACCCACAGTTTTAACAATAATTTAACTAAATAAGTTTTTAATTAACATTATCATATTTTAATAAAATCTTAGAGGTGAGAGAGTTATATGAATTTAAAAAAAAGGAGAGGAGTATGAAATTAAAATAGTATATCTTACCTTTTTGTATAATACAACCTGTATGTGGAGTCTTATTTTGTTTCGTACTTACACAGAGTTCTTTATATTATATTTTACTGTAAAATAAAGATCTTTCACTAAAAATTCCAACCTTTTATTTAAACAGCTATAAACTCGTGAAAATAATGGGAAAATTGATGGGAGTCATGCAATGCATTCTCATTCTTCCTTGGCGGTTTTTTATGCGCTCAGCTAGAGTTTTCTCAAAAATAATAGAGACGATTAATATTCTTTAGCACTAGACTCTTAACCTTTAATAGAAATAATATCGTGAAACGATAGTCAGCACTAGTTTAAGTTAAATGTGCTGATATGTAATGTTTTTTATTGATTTGTATCTATCTATTAATTATTACATTAGAGTATCTATTTATCTATCAATACTCATACATGTATAGGCGGTAAAATAAAGAGAAAATAACACTTTACCTATTTTTAAGCTTGAACAGAATGCTTGTTGTATGACTAAAGCTCGGATTTATAGGCAACAAAAATTGAAGAAAAAGGCGCCTATATAGGCAAAGATTTTTATTGAAAAAGGCAAAGATCTTAAGATATAGGCAACATAATAGGCAATATAGGCAAATACCTTATTGCCTTATAACTATTTTATTGACTGGTATAGCATTGGGTGAGAAGAGGTTTGTTAAACTATCTTGTATAAATCTACTTATAGTTAAATTGTTTGTTTTTTCTAATTCTTTAACGCCAACTAAATAAGGCTTACTTGGAAAGCTTTCGTTTAAAATTCCAACCATCAAATTAGCTATATATCTGCCGCATACATCTGTCGTTTCATTCACGATAATATACAAGAAATTGCCCTCTAACTCCCGTTTAATTTTTGAAATACATTCCATATAGAATTTGTCCATAGTTTGTTTTCTCAACGTACTCTCCTCCGGTAAAAATGTATTAAATTGTTTTTCAAAAAGTAACTTAAAACTAGGATGATTATCTTTATACAGGGGAATGTTGGATGCAATCGTCATCTGGCAGAAATCAAATTTAAATGTGTCCTTTTCTTTTTTTAAACTGCTTAAACTAGCCCGCAGAGATGTTTGAGCTCATTTAGAGGAATTTAATTTTTCCAAATTCCGTTTGTGAAGTGGAGTTCCACAATGCTGTCAATAAAGTACTTTTTAGTACTTTAAATCTCAGCATTTTAAAAATAACAATGATTAGAATTGTGATACCACTCTAAAATTTAGTTATGCGGTGAGTGTTATGCATTTAACTTAGAAGTCATCTTTCTAAACAAACTCACAAAATGTCTCAAACTTTTTAAAATGTGTGTTCTTTACTTTTCGGCATACGCAACAAAACTAAACTATGATACAGTAACCGTCTCTACAACTGAAAGGTATTGTTTATTAATTTATTATAAAAGGTGGTCAAAGACTTAGGGATTTCCCAATAGTTAAGCCTCTTAATCCTCAAACAAATCATTAATATTTTATTACTAGACCAAAACTTTATTTTAAAAAGGTTTAATAATAGTAATATGAATAATATCAAGAGTAGGTAGCATAAAATTTTAAAAAAGGCACGGAAAGGCGAAATTTACCGAAAAAGCCAAAATATACAAAAATCACCTATAATAGGCAAAATAGGCAAAAAAAGGCAATTTGCCTATAATCCGAGCTTTATGTATGACTATTAGGGATACCAGAAGCATAGTTTTATCAGGATATTACAATAATCTGCCTTGGTTTCCTGCTCATTCGTGTCTTTTACATCCCCACAACTAGCTTACCAACTTGAATTGCGACATTAATGACATTGGCAGTCATGATTTGCTCTTATTGTCTAATCAGTAAATCCAAAATTAAGCCAATCGGGCTACATTAATTGTGGGAAAATAATGTACGCCAATATCATTAGTGCTACAGTAAAAGTTTCCTGGGTAGTGGTCAGTTAATCATTATTTAAAATCTTTGTCAAATCCAACATTCATCAAGATAAAACATGAAATATTAATAGAATGCTACCGACATATCTGCAAGTATTTTATTGTAAATTAGAAAAATAATTCTCCTTTTACGAAGTATATGTTACTGTGAATGTCAGAAATCCGGTGAATGTCGAGATACACCGGTGAATGTCAACATTCACCGACTTACTTGGCGTATGTCCGAAATATTGGTCAAATATAATTATTTCTAACTTATACCGGCGAATGTCAGCATTCATCTGTTGTACTCATGGTGTATGTTGAAAACAAAAATAAAACTCTATAGGTTTTTTGTGTATTAAAAGATGGGAAAAATTTTCCAATATTTTTTTTAAATTTAAAACAAACACAACCAAATAATATTAATGTAACAAACATATATTGTTCAAGTTTCATTAATATGGTCGCCCTGTATAAGGCATAAAATATAGTTAATTTTATATACGCGCAAAATCGATAGAAACCACTTTTTTGGCACTAAGGCGGTCCTAAGATCGCCGAGGAACCAGCAGTACAATAAGTACCAATATACGCATACGACGCTATTTTTCTCGCCTTTTTAACCATTTTTACGCTGATCACGCATTTCGTGAAGTGATATTTTCTTTAGGCCACAAGGGTACCCGAGAAGAAGCCTTCCAGCTCTACCAAGACTACACCAAGGTAAGCCGTTTTAGTGCCCCGCATTGTTTGTTCATATTTTCTCCTTTTTATATATATATATTTTCATGCCTTTACTTAGCATCGCCATTTTTTTACCATTTATTTTAATACCATGCTAATAAAAAATTACAGTCCACTTTCAAACCCTAAAAATCTGAGCTTCGTCGTAACATATATTAATGAACATTTTATTTTTTAAACTGAAAACAAAAAAATAATGAAAATAGATTACAGTCTTATTTAGCAGAAGAAGCGACATTTCTTTTCATTTCTTGAGTTGAAACCTCATCCATAGAAAGTACCTAATTTTTCTATACAAATTGCGAATTGATTACGGGTAAAAAGTTGCTTCAAGGTACCATTTTTGTTTGCTAATTTATAAAAGTTTGAATCCTCTATTCCAACAATAGTTGCTAACACATTTCGTGGGTCTGTGACAAGCCCACACAATGGAAGCGAACTAAAGAAACCGCTAAAAAGCCAGTTATAACCTATCGTTTTCGACATTGACCAGAGCTCATTTGTGTTTGTTGACATACACCGGTGAAACTCCGAATTTATAATAAAATTAATAAATGTTCCGTCTTTCAATACCTCATTTGATGTTTATCGACATTCACCGGTGCATGTCGACATTCCCGAATTTCGGACCTTCACGGTAACATACACACTATTTGATCATAATTGTTTTTTTTTATTATCAAGAATTGTGACATACTTTTAATATAATATTACCATAAATAGTCATAACATACAAAATTATTTATGACAGAAATATCAGGAGTACCCAAAGATTAATCAGAAACCTTAAATGGAATATATATTTGATAAAATTTCATCACAGAACAATGCAGATTATTAGCTTGTTAACCAAAAGTGGCTACTGCGTAATAACAAATTAAATTTCCTGTTAATAAGAGGTAATTAACATTTCTCAAAAATACAATGAAATATAGATAAGATTGCATTTTTACTGTGTAAATGATAACATACATATATCTGAAGTAGTTTAAGTTTTTATTACTCCAGTATTTTTTTTAAATTGCAGGTCAGTTCCTCAGCGACATTGAAAATGGCACCAGCAGTTGATTACTCAATTAAAGATGTGGAAAAAATTGTTAATTTCAATGGAATAGTGAAGAATGTTGAAGTAAGTCGCCTTACTGCACCAGGTGAAAACTACCTTAGTCTAGTTCTTCGCGTCAACTTCGAAGTTGAGAAAAATGGCCATTCTAAGACTGTTAGCTCGGTAGTCAAATGTCTACCACCACATACTAAAAAAGAAATGATGCACATGCATGGCCATACCATGAAAAATGAAATTAAATGGTATTTTGAAATCATACCACTACTGAAGAACTTTGCCAAAGAATATGATATTAAAATAGATTTTTATCCAGGATACTATGGATCAAGATACAGTTTAGATTCGTCGAAACAAGAAGCTGATATGGATTCAGTTCTAGTTCTAGAAAATTTAATTCCTGAAGGTAAGTTGCTTGCGACAGAAATAAAAATTATAATTATAGTTGTCCTATTTTTAAAAATGGGGAAACTCAAAGTCGAAAGTCTCAATCATGCATTAAAATTTAATAACTTGGTTACATGTTTCGCCCTAACATATGGGCATCATCAGACCTAAAAACTATACAAATACAGTAACCAATTAAAAATATAAAATCTCTTCCTACCTAACATTCAGAATAAAAATAAAAAAACAAAAATTAATTAATATTTTTATTCTGAATGTTAGGTAGGAAGAGATTTTATATTTTTAATTGGTTACTGTATTTGTATAGTTTTTAGGTCTGATGATGCCCATATGTTAGGGCGAAACATGTAACCAAGTTATTAAATTTTAATGCATGATTGAGACTTTCGACTTTGAGTTTCCCCATTTTTAAAAATTAAATAAAGTCTCTTTGAGAAATGGACTACTTCTTTGAATAGTTGTCCTAATTAATTATTGAATTAAAGCAAGATAAATGATGCAACTAGTAAAAAAGTAATTTATTTTTACTTATCGACAATACTAGATGTCGCCGCTGGTTATATCCAACTAACTACCTAGTTCTATAACTATTTATCGTAATAAATCACTTTCCTTTCATTTTTTTCTTGGAATACTGATACTGATAAATTATAATGTGTCAACAGTTAAAACATGCCTAAGGGTAAACTGAAAAATACGTTCGTAAATTACATTTATTTATTATTTTAGGATATCAAAATGATGACCGATACATAGGATGCGACTTGAAAACAGCCAAAGCCATTTTAAAGAACCTTGCACTATTTAATGCTTTACCTATTGCAATAAAGGTAAAAAAGCCAGAACTATTTCAAATTATTAAAGAGTATCTTAACGGCACTATACCAGAGTTTCCTGGGAAACAAGGCCCAACAGGTTCTGATGAACACAGAGGACCTCCTGGTCCCCCGGGTATGGGCAAACGCAGTGGCTCCCCTGAAGGTCACAATGGACCTCCTGATGGAGAAAAGAGGTCATTTGGCCCTCGTCCAGGAGAGCAAAGACCTGAGGAAATCCTATTCGAAGAACTAGTTAAAATTCCTGATTTTGCTCCCTACATATCCAAAATAAAACCAGTTCTTGACAGACCACCCATGGGTCCAGATACATGGGGGAAAAAACTAACTAAGGAACCATGGAATACGATTACACACAACGACTTCTGGGTTAATAACATTATGGTAAACTACAGTAAAGGAAACGATCCATCAATTAAATTCGTTGATTTTCAAATGTGTACCTATGGATCATATGCCAAAGATTTGGTATTTTTCTTATTATTAAGTGTAAGAAGCGAAGTCACTAGAGAATATATGGAAGATCTCCTTAGGTAAGTATTTGTGATCAAACAAACTTAACGAAAATCTTGTCGTCGTTGTTACGAATAACCTTAGGTATTGGACTCTTCAAATTTTTTTAGTATAGTAGATAACTTGGCCTTCTGTCGGCAAATTATTCCAGCGAAAATGTAGTTAAGTTTTAACTATAAGTAATACAGTTCACAATATAAAGTCTACTACTACTCTACTCTACTCTTAGTGTATCTCTATTTTCTTCTTTAATTTTCAATCGGTTAGTTACCATTAACAATAATTGGGACGATGATGTTTTTCGTCAATCTTACAATTTGTATACAACTTATTGAAACTTATAGGTTATTTTTTATTGTAGCTTTCTTTACCTTTAATAGTACTATGAAATTTAGCGTTTCTCTGACAATCGTAACATTTCGATATCTACATTCTTTTTGAGGGTACGAAGTTTATCTTTTTGTATCATCTAAATATGATCCAATAGCTTAAAGGAATTTTTATGAAGAAAATTACCTACTACCCTGATGTAATACTTTGTATGTTTTCCCATACATAGTGACGGTATTTCAGATCAGTAGTTAAACTGTTGGATTCGGTCGCAGGCGACATAGTTTCGATCCCTGATGGATATTGGCTTCATCAAAAAGGATACCAAATATTTTAGAGGTCTAAAAATGCAGTGTGTCAATAGTCGACATCAAAATACGATCCACACAGATAATTCTACCTTTGGGGAATACATAAGTGCGCACATGTGGTTTGTATCCCACGTCAAAAACTATAGATATCGTCTGGCTTACATTACCCAGACGTTAAACAATTTATATTTATAAATGGTTCGGTTGCAGTATTAATTCAATATGTCAATCCTTCTTTAACCATTCACAGAGATCTAAATCTTTACCTATTAAACACAAAATGAGAATGAGTCGTACGAGTCTCTTACTTTATTAATATGTATATTATATCATTCCCGAACGATTGAATAGCACAAAATATGGCTCGAAAAGGTTCGAAGTAAATAATATGGCCTCAGCAATGTCACCCGCAAAAATGTTTGTAGAGGATTAACCGAAAGGGTCATCGACACTTCTCTGAGAAGTGCCTTTCAAAATAAAATGGCCTCCTTACCAAAAACTTCTCATCCGGTCGTAATTCCCCTTCCCTCTTTCATAATGGACACGTATCGAAAGAAAAGTACTAGATACCGAATACTGTCTGATTCTTAAGCTTACAACTTTGAGGGCGCCTTTGGGCATCAGATATCTATGTTTTTAATTAAAAAAAATTCAAAAATTCAAAAATTTTTAGGTTTTACTATGAAGAATTCACGTCTGTTTTACAAAAGACCCACACAAACCTGGAATTGACCTTCGAAGAATTTATGAACGAAGTAAACGAGGTTGCTGTGGATTCGGAAGTAGCTCGAGCTCTACAGTTCGCGACAATAGTCTTTGGTCAAAAAGGTACCGGTGTAGATGTTGCTGTCGAAGACTTTGCGCCATTCAAACACATAGCGGCTATGTTAAGAAATATGAATCAGCAACACAAAGATAAATTGTTATTAATTGCATCTGAAGCTATAAAAAGAAACTGGGTATAAGCATTTCAATTATTTTTTTTTTAATAAAAACATTTATATTTATCAAGTATTGTATGAACTTTATGTTATAGATATTGTAAAAACACAGAATCTCTTACTAGTCAGGTGGACGCAAATATGTATGACTAGTAAGAGATTCTGTGTTCTTACAATTCTTGTAAATCCCTTGACGGGTATATTCAGATGGATTGCATGGGACTACCAAGAGATGGCGCTAACGTATATATACGACCGAAGAAGGTTGATGTTATATGCATTAAGTTTTAAAACTTTCATTTGGTATACACTGAGAAAAGCTTCAGCAAGAAATTCTTTGCTAAGATTATTTTGGCTGTAATATTAAATTTTTAACCTACGATAGCAAAATGAATTTCTTATTGCAAAAGAAACAATTTACCTGAAAACTCTTTATACCCGTTACAAAAACCTTTGCTGTTACAGAAAACTTACATTATGATAACAGCTAAGTAAGTATTTTTTAAAAAATTATTTCCTAGGACTACCATTTGCTTTGCTGAGGAAGTAATGAAGTTTGCTGCTTTTGAAAAAATCTTTCCTAGCGCTCTAAACAGTTTTTAAAGGGGTAGCAAAATTTTTTGTTGGAATTGGGAAATTCGTAACTGTTCGGTTCGAATCGAATTATTTCGTGGTAACAAATTTAGTCTGATTGGGCCAATTTTTATATTGCGCATCAGTCGTCCCGTTCCTGTCTCCACATGTCTTCAGGTATTCATTTTTTCTGATATTTAGATGCTCGTTCCTTCATAAAGTAAAATCGTCCCATCGGTGGCTGTTGTTGGTGACCATTATGACTCGACATTTGTCTCATTTTTTCCGATAAACATTGTCTTGGCTCAAAAATGTTTCCAGTGTGCAGTGCTTTATTGGATTGTAACATCAATGACAGTGTAGATATTTAATATCAGTGTTAAAAGACCAAAGTTATTTTAGTTTTATGTTAATTTTTTTATGTTATGTGTTTAGTTTAACTGTTGTTTATTTAATAATAATTTTTGTGTGAGTCAAGTTTTAGAGAAAAGAAAATTAGTAATTCTTTAGCAAATGCTATTCATAATAAAAGTCCTTAAACTAAACGACAACTTACCAAAGTTTTAAACACGGTATGATTTTTAAAAGAACGATTTTAAGAAATATCTTAAAAGTAAAATACTTTCTTTTTCTAAATAAAATGCAATGTAATTATTATTTTACCTAATATTCGGGCTAGATGCAGAAAAAAGTTTTTTCGGCATTCCCTTTTGGATATTGGTTTAAATTTAAAGTGAACAGATGTCCTTTAATAAGATATGTTTTAATCACTCAAAGAAAAAAGCAGTAAAATATTATTGTTTTTTTTAAGCAGCTAAAACTAAAACTATTTTTAGGTTATGAAGTGTTGTTTTCTGTTGTTTTAAATAATAAAGAGAAAAATATTTTTTTTTGTTTCAAATCTTTGACAACCTATTCAGACGTGGGGAGTTGCATGATATAAAATATGATGGAGTTACCTAAAAAAATAAGCTTTATACTACGTTAAATTTTTGATATAGCATGGAAAATATTATTTTTAATAACACAATTTTAAATTAATCAAAATTTTTTGAAACTTACGTACCCAAAGTAAAAAAACTTGGTTTATATAAATGTGTTATTAAGCATAATAGCTCTAGAGTATATTAAAAATTCAACAAAATATACGGCTTCTTTATTGGGCCACACCCCACATATTATAGCAAATAAGTGGTGCTGTCATAATAAACCACTTTACTATTATAGCGATGCTAGATGCTACCTTAGCTAAAAAAGAGTTCCTGAAGTAAGTAGGTACATTCTGACCCAGCAAAGTAACTTTCTTGAAATAAATAAAAAAATCTTTCCAGTATAGCAAAATGTTATACTGATATTGAAAAAAAAATTCTTGTTTCAAAAACGATGCAGATGGCGTAGAAAAGTATCTTTATTGTTCTAGCAAAGTCTCTTTATAGCCGATGGTCAGTTACTTTGCTACTACAACATTTTTGTTTACTTGAGCTAAGTGATAATTCTTTATAAAGTGACTTTATTACGACAGCAAAGAAATTACAGACAAATGGATTTTACTGTCTCAGGTAGTTTTTCTTTTGTCCCCTATGTTAGCATTTTTCTTTATAAGCGGTATAAAGATTTTTATAAGGAGAGCAAGAATCTTCTCTCAGTGTAGTATGAACACCTACCCTGTACTGACGTGAACAAAAGAGTTCGAAACCGGTCTGCATTGGTGGTGACATCCTACCAATGTAAAGTTTAAATTTCTTGGTAGAACCATGCAATCCGATTTGTATTTTATTATCTAACAGTGTTAGACAAAATACAACCTATAGTATCAGGCACTTTCAGGTGGTTTGAAAATGTATTTTTCATGCTTTCTTAAATGTTATAGATATGATTGACATTATTTCATTGAAGCATTATTTATATATTTTGAGAAACTAATCTTTATGCAACACAACATAAGTGTTAATAAAATAGTAGAGTTTAGTGTCCGTATAAGTAAATAGAAAAGAAGGTTTTTTAGCGGCAGGCGGACAAAGTAGTGCATCTATCTTTTGCATTAAGTACACAGGGACGCCAAATGCAATGGATTCCCTGGGGCACAGGGCACAGGTAGACAATGACAGGCTGTTTCGTTCTTATTAGAACTCATCAGAAAGCCATAACCTGTAAGCGACTCCCAGTACATCTACAAATCCGTAAAAAAATGTTGGTGATGCGAACAAAGGTTTCCTATACTGGTGTGTTTGGCCAAACGTATTTGGTTTATTGTTGCTTTCGTCGACGACTTTCTTTTGCATTGAGTTGATTTCTATAGATGGCGTTACTGGGTTTTCATTGCGTTTTTATTTCTTTAAAAATGCCTTGAAAGCATAATCTCGCTGTACTGAGAGTCGCTTACAGGTTATGGCTTTCTGATGAGTTCTAATAAGAACGAAACAGCCTGTCATTGTCTACCTGTGCCCCAGGGAACCCATTACATTTGTCATCCCTGTGTACTTAATGCAAAAGATAGATGCACTACTTTGTCCGCCTGCCGCTAAAAACCCTTATTTTCTATAAGTGTTAATTTTCAAAGTAACAATAATGTAGATACCACACGTCAATCGGCAAATATTTTAATATTATTTAAAAATAATTCTACTTTCGAAAAGTCTACAAGGTTTAATTCAGAAGTTCTAAAAGTTGATCATTCAGAAATTACTTTGGCAAGTAGATATTTGATATAATAGGTATTAACACAGAAGAATGTAGACTTTTAGCTTCTTGACCAAAATTGGCTATTGAAAAATTTTATATTAATACAAGTTATTTAGCTTTCCATAAAAGTACAATGAAATAATACAGATAAGATTACATTCTGACATATTCTAAGATATTGGTTTTCGTTTAGTTTAAATAACAATAATATTTTTGCTTTGAAATTGCATTTCACCAAAAAGTTTGCTTTTAAGTATCACCTTTAATTAGCGGTAGTCATTGTTAGTAACTTTTAAAGATTTTATTAGTTTACAATGTTAACAACGGAGCAAGAATTATATAATTATTTTTTTTTTAAATTACTTTGAAATATAATATAAAATATTTAACAAAGTCAGAGCTTTGCAGTAATTGCCTCAAAAGTACTTCAAGCACAATAGTGCTTCGAGCACAGTACTTGCAAACACTTTTAAAATACAGCGCTTGATAATTGGTATTTTAAGTCCTTTATAAAAAGTGCTTGGTAATTGAATTTCGGATTTCAAGCCATTTAAAGTGCTTGCAAACACTCAAAATTACTTTCCTCGTCAATTGGTAATTGCAAGCACTTAGAATTTCGAAAGTGCTTGGTGATTGTTGATGGCCATTACTTTTCCAAAGAGCTTAATGCTTGGTGCTCGAAACACTTTTTTCCAGTGCTTTGCCCAGCTCTGAACAAAATACGATGTACAGAAACCCAAACATGATTATAATTTAAGGCATGATTAATTAAAATAGTCCTTTTGGTCTAATAATTATTTGAACACCACTCCACCATAAAGAACGCATTTTTCCAGTTGAGCTTTAAGATAATCATAACTCCTCAGCACTTTTTCTAGATATATTGCTTCTACAGCTTGTAAATTGTTTTAAAATGTCCTTATCATTTGGCAGTGGATTGCTATTAGTTAACTGGTTTAGGCGTCCCCACAAACAGATAGTAGGCAGATGGTATCTTCCAACGTAAGGCCGATACTTCTTGGAGGCTATAAAACTGGATTATTTTGCGAGATCCATTTATGTCCAATATCCAAATCAAGCCATTCCTTTACTTCTCTAGCAAAATGAGCCGGGCACCATGTTGATGGAAGTACTTGTTACTTAGGTAAACTAATGACAGTTGTCCCAAATGATAAAGTATTTAATATATTTAAATAGGAATTTCTATTACAAGTATTCTCAAAGAAATGCGGTACTATTATACCATAGTAGAAAACAGCACACCAAACATTCACTTCTTCTAAATATTTACGTCAGGTTGAGATTCTGAATATTGGATTAACATCGCTTCAATAGCGAACACGGTGCGATGCCACAGTTCCATTCATCGAAAATTTGGACTCATCCGAGAATATTATAAGTTTATTACCATCTTAAATCTTATTCCCCATTAACGCAAATTCCTATTAATGCACAAATATATTAGAATAAAATACTCAGGATTTATTAAATTTAAATCTGACAACATTGTTAATTTAACATTATATTCATAACAAAAATTAAGTAACATCCAGGGCCAGGGTCACTAGGAATTCCCAAGGCAATCATTGAATAAAATGAACGTCAATAGGCGGTTGGTAAACAATGACAGCAGCTAGAGTTCAACGTTATGTATGCAAGTAATGGTATCTTTATCCTTGTTGTTTTTTAACTCGCTGTTTGCAGCAATATATAAATTTTGTGTCAACTTGGAATTAATAAGGAATTAAGAATTAACAGTAAGTTTATTTATGAAATATTTAAATTTATATAATAGATAACAAATTGCTTGACTTTTGTTGATGTTAATATGTCAATGTACAAATTATTTATTTTAATTTTGGCATGGTGTTTATTCAAATTTAAAAGCTGAATGCAGTCCTGTAGCGATCGCATCGAGCGTTTTGTGGTTAGGTTATTGTTTACTATCGGTGCCAGTTAAAAATAAATATACTTTGACCAGTCAAATAATATACAGGGTGTTCCATTTAAAAGACTTAAAAAAATTAATTTAAAATGTGTTCTTTGTGAAACTCTTTTATGAACACCCTCTATAAAATACATAAATACTATTAGATTCATAATATCTCTCAACCTCTTGCCATATATTTTACACAACCCCATGATTTAAAAAATTAATTTAGATGTTTTTTTTGATTCTTTTTTTCCAGGACTGTCAAACTTTATTTTTTTAGTTTTTAATTTATTACTCTTAAACTACCACAGGAAAATAATTAAAATGTTTGGCAATTATAAAGGACTCTAATATAAACATAAGTATGCAATAAACTACTGCGTGTTCTTTTAAAAAATACAACTTTTTGTTATCACACATTTTTGGGCCACCCTGTATGCAAAAAAATATTTTTCTGAAATACACCCTATTATACAGTATATGTCGGCATTTGAATAAAATTTCTAACTTAGTTCATATAGGAGGTATAGAAGACTGACGCACTATTGGAGGACCCTGTATAATACATGCACACTTATCTCTTTAAGAATTCATGACGCTTTTTTTTTAAATACCTAATTATGTTACTTTTATTTAAAAATAAATAGACCCACTAGATAAGATTAAATTTTTGTATGTTATAATCTATTATTAACAATTAAGATTTCCATTTCTTGTTTTACTGTAGCGTTGTAATTTTGTTTTTGGGTCCACAATAACCTCCAGTATGGCTTCCATCGATTACTCTATAAAAGAAATAGAAAAAGTAGTTAACTTTGATGGAAGAATAAGAGACGTCCAAGTAACCCGTCTTACAGCACCAGGTGAAAATTATCTCAGTCTAGTTCTCAAAGTTGACATCGAAGTGGAGAAAAAAAAACTTTTAGAAACTGTTCATTCAGTAGCTAAATGTCTTCCGCTCACAGGAATTAAAGGAGAATTTAACTTTCATGGTCATGCAATGAAAAATGAAATTAGATGGTATTCTGAAATTGTACCAGTTCTAATGGATTTTGCAAAGGAACATGACATTGCGTTAGAATTCTTTCCAGAGTATTTTGGATCAAGAATTAGTTTAGATTCCTCCAAACAAGATCCAGACAGAGATTCGGTATTGCTTTTAGGAAATTTAATTCCTCAAGGTAAGTTTTAAGTTTAAGTTACATTCTTATATACCTAAAGGCAAGCACGAATATTTAGAATCCAGTTTTTAACTTTAATAGTTTTATAAAAAATTATATATGAATGTTACAAGTTTTATAACAATCAATTGTAAAAAATATTGTTTGCAGCACTGTATTTCCCTAAAAATGAAATGCGAGAAAAAAGATATTATTATGACTAAAAACTAAGTACTTACGTGAAAATTAATATTAAACTTACAAATTTTAGGTTATAAAAATGACGACAGATATATAGGATCAGATCTTAAAACATCCAAAGCTATTCTAAAGAGTTTAGCATTATTTCATGCTATCCCCATTGCAATAAAAGAAACTAAACCAGACCTATTTAAAACTCTGAAAGATTTTCTTGACAGTACTCTACCAGATTTTTCTGGTGAACATGGTCCGCCTGGTCCCGATGGGAAGAGACCTTCGGGTCCACCAGGTTCTGATGGACGCAAAGGGCCCCCTCGAGGTCCGGATGGAGAAAGAAAGGGATTTGGTCCACCACCGGGAGTACCAAAGCCCGAAGACGTCCTTTGTGAAGAACTGGCTAAAATCCCGGAGTTTTCTCCTTATCTACAAAAAATCAAAACACTTCTTGAAAATCAAAAAATGGGTCCAGGTTCACTTGAGAGATTAGCAAAGGAACCTTGGAATACAATCACACATACTGATTTTTGGGTTAATAACGTCATGGTCAATACAAGTACCGAACAAGAACCTTTAGTCAAAATTGTAGATTTTCAAATGACCCTTTATGGGTCTTTTGCTAAAGATTTGGTATTTTTCTTACTATCTAGTGTCAGAAATGATGTTGCTAAAGAATCCATGGATGATCTTTTAAGGTTAGAATAATGATTGTTAACATTTTTTACATCTTTATAGGTTTGTTGAATCTTATGTGATAAAATACTAGGAAAGAGCGTTATAACAGGAAAGAAAAGCAGCAGAGAAGTTTATTTTAAAATATTTTTTAGGTTGTACTACGACGAGTTTACTTCAATTTTACAAAAAAAAAATACCAATTTGGAGTTGACTTATAAAGACTATCTAGAAGAAATACGATTATCTGCCATCGAATCAGAAGTCTCACATGCACTTACATTTTCAACAATCATTTTTGGGGAAAAAGGCACGGGTGTAGATGCTGCTGTTGAAGAATTTGATCCTTTTAAACACATGACTTCTATGTTAAGGAAAATGAATCAGTACCACAAAGACAAACTATTATTTATAGCATCTGAAGCAGATAAACGAAACTGGATAAAATCATTTTGATTATCAATATTTTTAAAATAAAAATATCAAGTACGTATTTGTTTTATTCTATACCTACCTTATGAACCTGTAGATGATTAGTGGATCGCTCTTCTCACTAGATTGAGAGTTAAATGTCCATTTATGTCGTATTTTATAGATAAAGTCCGTACAAATCTTGTCGGTAGGTACTTAAGTAAAGTCTGTACAATTACTGGCTGGATGCACGTCACAGCTTCTGACGTTGATTAAATCGTATATTTTTTCCGTTCTGTCAGAATTTAAATAGGTTTCAAAAAAAGCATTACTTTTTTTGTCGAATAATGAGATATATTTTCAGAAAATTTTTCGGTTTCAAACCATTTTTTTACATGGAAATTTAAAGTTCTTCGAAATGACAAAGGTTGTCAAAACAAATTTTATGACAATTTAACTAACCTTTATTTTTTGGTTATGTTATTATTATGTATTTGCGAGTTATGACGTGCTTTCAGTCAGTAATTTTACGCATTATATTATGCTTTTTCCAGAATTTACAGTTTTGATATTCTGCTATGAAAAAAATTGGCTTAGGTAATTTTTTTATTTGATAAATTGAAAAGTTAGGCTTTACTTAAATTTAACAGGGTATTAGGGTATAGTATATTACATAACAAGTGATGAAAGTGATACTTTTCAAACGAGAAGATATTTAGCACGAGGCGTCAGCCGAGTTAGGAAATTCTCCGAGTTTTAGAATAATCACTTTCACACGAGTAATGTACACTATTTTTCCTACGACCACAAAGAATAATTATTAAAAAAACCTTTGATTTGTGAAAAAAATATTTCAACTTTAGAGTTGAAAAAAATATGTTTACTCTAGAGTGGAAATACAAGGCACACTATTAATTTAAACATATGATGCCAATTTGACGGACCACCCCTATTCATTAAAAAGAACAAATTTTAGAAAGTAGTTTAGTGTTTAACTTATTTATCATGTATTTCTCGAGTGATTTCGAATTAGAGTGTGAAAATACGCCATCTGAAATTATAAAAAATATTAATAATATACTGAAAAATCTATTACCATTCAAAACAAGCCGCGCTGAAGAAAATGTCATAGAATTTTTATTGGTAACCATAGCGTAGTGACTTGGGCTATGGTCTACAGATCGAAAGGTCACAGTGTAGCATTCAATATTTCCGAAGCATTTCTCAGGTTAAGATTAAATGAGTACGAATGCTACATAGTAATTTATGCATTATCAATTTAAGTATTAACGCAGTTTGATATAGTTAGGAATTTAAATGCTTAAAAATTACCTTATAAATTTTGAAGATTTAGCTCAGTTTTGTTGATTGTATATTCAGTATATTTTAAGATGGTATTTGGCACTAGATTCCATATCCGGTGTAGTCATGCTCATTTATTTTGTAGAGTTTCCTTTTATCGATGGTTTTCTCCTATGAAAATCCTTTCATTGTTTTGATTACAGGATCTGATATATTTTTGAAAATCAGGTTAGTTTCGATTGAAGTTTATAGCTGTCAAGTAAACCACAGAGTGGTTAAAGGTAGGTAGTTTCAAATTCTTACAGTGCTTTTACGCGCTAAGCCGACAGCCAGATAATTTATGGTGGTGTGTTCGGAAAATGGTGTTGGTCAACGTTGGAAATTGGTTGGTGCCCCGAATTCGGTGTTAAATCGAACATTATGTTGCTAACTTCGGGAAGTAATTAAAGTTCCGTTTCCTGCTGGGAAGCAGCCATTGAGAGAGGGGGACTTAAGCACTTATTCCCCGGCCGTGAAACGCGGTGCAAGCGTTTTTTTAGAGCTAGTGCGGACCTATGAAAGGGGAATCTAAGTCACTATTTTTGAGGGGTGATAGGCCTGGTAATTTCCACTTGCAGGTAAGATTTTGATTTTGCTAAAACTGGGATTTTTATTAAACCAGAAATATCTTCATTTGCAGTTTTGAGGTTGGAATTGAGCACGTTTTAGTACAATCACCAGCTTAGACCAGCTTAGAGTAATTTAGCTCACATCAGCTAAGTTTAGCTTAATCTAGCTTAGTTTAGCTCAACTAGCTTATTAAAGTTTGGGAAACCAGTTTATGGAAGTTACACACTTTTGAGTTGGAACTCGATGATCTGTTCTGAGGCTGTTTCTAATTACTTTATGGGCCTTCAGCTGTTTGAGATTTGGATGTGAAAATTCGGGAAATTAGGAGTAACTGGAGGAAGAAGGAGACGATTGTAAATACTACCTCATGGATGGGTGAAGTCAGGATTGACGTTAAGTTGCTGAACCAAATACACTAAACATAAGGTTTATCAGGCCAGTTTTTTTAATTTATATATCATGTAATACCAACTTGGTAAGTCAAATAATTTAATAATTTAACTTCGTACTATAGAAAGGGTAAGGTCTGACAAAGGGTTCTAGAACACTTGAGACGCTAGAAATACTCACCGTTTGGTTACATTACCTCTTTTACACAAACTTTACCAAGTAGCGTAATAATCAAATTACAATAAAATCATATTGCATTACTTTGTCTGGAACCGTATTAAATTTGGTTCTAATGTTTTAATAAACCATCCAGTAATTATTGCAGGTCTGCTACTGCTAACCTAAGAATATATATTTTGATTTCATAACCGGTGTGTTTTATTCCTCTTGATAAGTGTTTTCAGATATGTATCTGTGAAAGACGTCAACAACTTTAGATCCCAAGTGATTTTCTGACTTTCTAGCACTTGGTGAGTATTATACTATTCAAAGAGTCAGTGGTGCCCTCGGGTTGAAAGAGTGAACTGGAACTATGTAGTGAAGAACCCAGGCTAACCGACATAAGAGCTAACCGTTCGCAAATTTAGGTGATAAGCTATCAGTAGTTTGCCACAACAGGTTCAAATCCCATCAGGAGTATTTGACTTTTTTTTATAAAAACATTAAACAATTTATAGAATTAGGTATTTTGAATTGAAATCTTTCTTGTTGGATGAATTATTAAAATTTAATCAAGGAAAGATGCAGTAAATATAAATTTAAAAAATTCATCCAACAAGGAAGATTTCAATTCAAAATACCTAATTCTATAAATTGTTTAATGTTTTTATAAAAACAATAAACTGCTTTTTAAAATTTATTCTTTTTAATAAATAGGTGTGGTCTGTCAAATTGGCACCATATGTTTAAATCAAATAGTGTGCCATGTATTTCCACTCTAGAGTTGAAATATTTTCTCTCAACACGCGTGTGATATTCGGCGCTTTCGAGTCAGGTTAACCGTGCTTTTTTTCTCTTTTTCATAAGTGGTCGTAGGAAAAAAATATACCAGATACAAGTAGGTACAATATTGACACCTAAAAAAATTTCGTAATAAGAAATTGCCACAATTATTTGGGAAATTCAAATTGTTAATTAATTATTATAACTCAAATAAACCTTTAAAATTACAATAGCAAAAAATCTATAGCAAGTTATTCCAAAGATCTATAATTCTTTATATGTTGATATTCAAAGGTTATAGAGAATTAGTATTAAAGGGTTGATTTTGTTGGACTTCCATTGCATTCATTTTGTTTTTTAATATTTTGGTAAGTGTGTTTGTACCAACCGTTTTAAAGAATAAACTGACGGTAAACGGTTGTAGAACCGAAACGTTGCATTAAAAATAAAATTAAGAAAATGGATATCCGACGACAAAATCAGCCTTCTAGTAATTCTAAATTATAAATATTTAAAAAAAAACATAAAATATATACATTGTATTTATTATTCTTAATGGATTCCGTATCCCTATGACCATTCATTTTTTAAGATTTTTATAACAACGCTTTCGTAATGGGGCTTTCTGCAAACTTTATAGTATTTTAAACTTCCTGAAAGTGCTATTTTTAGGTTAAATTTTTTTTTTAAATTAGCATGGTAGATACAATTTGACAACCCACACCCCCACTTGACCAGATATGAATTTAAATTTTACTTTTTAATTTTTAACGCGGACTTATCCATTAAATAAATTTATTGATATAACCATGGTAAGAGGACTCTTATAGTACTATTACTATTCGTTTTTTCAGATTTTCTCAATTAATCCTTTTTGATATAGAGTGGCGAAGGGGGATGGAATTGTATTTTACTTTAAGTCCCATGATTGTTATATACAGGGTGTGTCAGTAAGGTGTATGTCTTAGATAGCACCTAAACTATCAAAGATAGGGAAAAAAGTGTAATACAAAAGTTAAAGGGTTTTTTAGGATACATAATCTAAAAATATTTTCTAATCTACAGGGTGGTCCTAAAAAGTGGTACTAAATAATAAAAAAGAAAATTAAATGGGACACCCAGTATAATTTTCTAGAATATGATCCAATGGAAGAAGGACTTTGCAACCCTATTAAAATTTTTGAAGTGAAATGCAACGTTGCCAAGTAATTAATTTTTTTCCGAAATTTTAGTAATTTTAAGGGTATCGTTAAAAAATCATAGCAACCTGTGGATTAACCCTAGGCAAATATAATTTACGTTATAAGTACTTTAAGGTACGATATATTGATGTATAATAATGTTTTTTAAATCTCTTATACAGAGAGTTCATTACAAGTTGAACAACTCGATAGTTTTAAAAATGCTTTATTTCAATTTTTTTAAATGGGACCCAATTAATTATTTTAGGCAAAAGAATGTATCTTTCGAAAACCTTACTTTTTTGTTAAACATGTCACATACCTAAATATCATAGTTTTTGAAATATTTTAGGATTTGTCTTAAATCAGGGTAAAAAAGGGAAGTTCTAATTAAACTATTTAGTCAAGATTGCTTTGGAACAAACAATAAATATATTTTCTTTGTCACAGCTGTCATTGCAAAATTATTTCTCTAACATTTTGTGCTTTATTACTGTTTAAATTTTAGTTTCCTGAACTAACTTTATTATAACTCATATTTTTCTATTTCGATAAAGTTAGTTCGGGAAACTAAACTTTAAACAGTAATAAAGCACAAAATGCTGGCGAAATAATTTTGCAATGACAGCTGTGACAAAGAAAATTATTTATTTTTTGTTCCAAAGCAATCTTGACTAAATAGTTTAATTAGAACTTTCCTTTTTTACCCTGATTTAAGACAAATCCTAAAATATTTCAAAAACTATGATATTTAGATATATGACATGTTTAACAAAAAAGTAAGGTTTTCGAAAGATAAATCCTTTTGCCCAAAAAAATTAGGGGGGTCACATTTAAAAAAATTGAAATAAAGAATTTTTAAAACAATCGAGTTGTCCAACTTGTAATGAACGCTCTGTATAAGAGATTTAAAAAACATTATTATAGATCAATATATCGTTCCTTAAAGTACTTACAACGTAAATTATATTTGCCTAGGGTTAATCCACAGGTTGTAATGATTTTTTAACGATACCCTTAAAATTACTAAAATTTCGGAAAAAAATTAATTACTTGGCAACGTTGCATTTCACTTTAAAAATTTTAATAGGGTTGCAAGGTCCTTATTCCATTGAATCATATTCTAGAAAATTATACTGGGTGTCTCATTTAATTTTATTTTTTATTATTCAGTACCACTTTTTAGGGCCACCCTGTAGATTAGAAAATATTTTTAGATTATGTATCCTAAAAAACCCTTTAACTTTTGTATTACACTTTTTTCCCTATCTTTGATAGTTTAGGTGTTATCTAAGACAGACACCTTACTGACACACCCTGTATATGCACACCCAGTATCCATCTCTTGAATAACTAATGACGCCTGCTACACACTGAGTTAATACTAGTTTAGGGTTGCCAAAAGTGTAGCAAAATTTTGCCTAGCTATGCCAACAAGAGTGTGAGTTCGGGCGCCAATGGCTTAGGGCAGGTAAGCCCTAAACTAGGAAACGCAAAAAGAATAAAAGAAGAAATTATTTAATATACGAGCATTTTATTAAATAATTAAATTATATATTATTATTCAATTGTTATAATTCAAACTCATTATGGATTAAAATAAATTACTAAGCAATGTTTCCCAGTTATATTTGAGGCGACACACATAGGGGCCAAAAGCATCTAAACCTGGCAAAAAAACCCAATTTAAATTTACCCCCCCCCCCCCCCCCCCATAGTAATCTAATGATTATAATTAATAAATTATTAAACCAGGTACCTAAAACCGGGTTTGGTTTTATAGGTCAGTATCTGTGGGTCTAGGTACCATCGCGCTGATAAAAAACTGGGACAGGAAATTTTTCTATTTTCTCCTAGACTATTAAGAATAATTTTACATCAAGCCTGGTACCAGTAATATGTCATGAAAATTTGCATGTCAATAAAGATTGTCACTTTATGATTGACTCGTCAAACATACAATCATATATTATTTGTAAATATGCCACAATTAACCCCCCAGCAAAAGGCAATTATTTATAGTCGGTTGCGAGATAGTGTTGCTATTAGGGATATTGCAGATGAACTGGGAGTAAGCAAGAATACCGTGCTATTGGCAAAACAAAAAATAGCAAGACATGGGACTATTATTAGGAATGCAGGTTCTGGTCCCCCTAAAATTTCTACTGATGATCATGATAGAAGACTGGTTAATTATCTAAGGGATCATCCCTTCGAAACTGCAATCAAGGCAAAAGAAGAGACGAATTTTCCAGGTTCTGCAAATACCGCTAGAGACAGGGTTCGAAATTCCGATATACGAAGCCGTTGTGCTGCCAATAAAAAATTTTTAACGGAAATAAATAAACAGGGCAGGTTAGAATTTGCACATGAATATATTAATCAAATAAATTTATGGGAAACAGTTATACTTTCTGACGAGGAAACTTTTCAGTCATGCAATAATGGGAGAATTCGGGTGTATAGGCCTTCCGGCATGCGGTATGATGAGAGATACACCCACAAAACCAACCAAAGTGGGCGTTTCTCCATAAATGTTTGGGGCTGGATTAGCGCTAGAGGACCAGGACTTTGCCAAATCGTCGAAGGAAGACTAACTGCAGCAGTATACGTTATAGCTATTTATGTATCAAGGGCGTTACGGGGACTATAATGCCCTGAAGGTAGAAATAGCCCGAGGGCCTCTGGCCCGAGGGATAGGTTTCTGCCTGATGGGCATTATAGTCCAGTAAAGCCCGTGGTGCATACAATGCTTTATGTTTTACCTAAAAAAGAGTTTTTCAATGACTAATTACATTATTTATTCGCAATATAAAAAATAAGTTGCACCTGTACCTGTATACGTAAGTAGATAATGACTGGTGTTAAGTTTGACTTTGATGTTTCTGTCAGTTAGTCAGTTGGCATTTTTTATTTAACGATTTGCTCAAAATGGAAGAAATTCCACAAAATATAAGAGAAAAGGTCATAAAAGCGACCGAAAATCTTTTGCCAGTTAAATCAAGGCAACAGTATGATCGGGAGTATGGCATATTTGGTATTTGGAAAGATACGAACACAATTCTTCAAATAACCGAAAATGTTTTAATGGCATATTTCCAGGAACTGGTAAGTTATTGATTTTATTTTAATACATATGTTTAACAAACTTTATTATTTTTAGTCGGAAAAATACAGTCCGAACTCTCTCTGGACCAAGTATTCTACCCTAAGGTCTACGTTGATGGTCTATGAAAATATAGACATTTCGCAATACCATCGTCTCATATCTTTTTTAAAAGTTAAGTCGAAAGGATACGTCCCGAAGAAGTCTAAAGTTTTGGAAGGAGAACAAATATTAAAATTTATTAAGAAGGCTCCTGATGATATCTACTTGGTACACAAAGTCATATTGGTAATGGGTGTTTTTAATATAAGCGGGCATTATCATAATGCCCGCTTATAATGCCCTAGGTGTGATAGCAGGTATTATTGCTATCATAACATATTCCGTTTCTAAGGTATTATAGATCAATAATAGATAGGTAAAACATAAATATACTAAACGAAGTGATGATACCATCGGTAAACGCTGTATACGGTCAAAATTACACATTTCAGCATGATAATGCTCCAATACACACAGCGCGCATTGTACAAAATTTTCTCCAAGAAAATAACATAGCAGTTCTTCCCTGGGCTTCGAAGAGTCCCGATTTGAACCCGATAGAAAACATTTGGGGTGCCATGGTCAAATCTATGTATAAACATGATTTTCAACCTAGAAACAGGGATGAATTACGTCATAGGATAAATCAAGCTTGGGATGAAATAACTGTCGAATTATGTAGAAACTTAGTTTTAAGTATGCCACAAAGGCTCCAAAAAGTAATAAACAGAAATGGTTCTATGACCAAATATTAATTTTGTGTTGTTTTGACAAACTTTGTGTTCGCAATTTTTTTCTTTTTATTAAATGTATTTTATTACCTACCTGTATTATCTTTATTTATTATTTTGTGGTAATGGTAAATATTATAATTTATAAAATATTTGACTTTAAAAAAATCTAATAAATTTACTTAATCCATATTATATGATGTCTCTCAAATTTAACCACCCCGTATCGAAAAATACAAAACATTCCATTATGTAACCTAGGTTACTTTTTAAATTTTGAATGTTTTTCCTTTTTAGCTCTAGACACCTTTTATAGTCTAGGGGATATGTATTTCTTACATTGTTTTTGTAAATCTCTTGTCCCAGTTTTTTATCGGCACAATAGTACATCAATCGAAAGTTGCATTTCGTGCTAGTTACCTGCTTTTCATTATTTAATACTGTTGGTGAACGTATATACGAAATATACGAAGAAAACTTAGAGTTTGGTATGTCAGTCCTTCATGCCTGGATTTATTTTTTCGAACGCTCATTGCATGTAGGTTACCCTACAAAAGTGGCAAGCTAGAGGTCAAGAAGATAAAGATATTGTTACATCTACAAAAAAAAATATTTAAGAGCAATTTAAATCCAGACTTGGAATAATCATCGATAAACCAAAACCCGAGTATGGCAGTAGCAATGACGAAAACACTGCTAGACTTTTTTTGAGAGCGCAGATACGTCCAGCAGTATTACTGGGATCAATTTGGAAATTATTAAAAGATTTCGTACCATACTGAAAACTAGAGCTAGTGGATAAACACAATAAAATATCCTATGCCGTTCACGGTACATAAGGTATTAATTCATGGTTCTACTATTATACACAAATATTACCGATTGGACAATTAAGTGAGGAAGCCCAGAAAGCTAATAATAATATATTTAAAAGGTACAGAGAGAGATTTTCTCGTGAAAAAACAAACGATGACATACTTTGTCGATTACTTATTTCATATGATCCACTAATCACCAGTATGCATCAGCCACAAAAAAGAAAATCCACCTTAGAGCTAGCTGTTATACAATTATTAGAAGAGCCAGATTTTAGTTTTTCGAGTCCATGTTCAACAGATCAAGAATTATCAGGCGAAAGTAAAGGGGTCAAGTTAATACAGACTCTATGTATTTTAAATCAAATTTTTATTAAAATCTAATTTATTGTTTTTTCTTTAATAAATGCATATTTTCGTATTATGTTGTTTTCGGGGCCTACTCTTTGTTAAAAAAGTTGTGAGTTTAGGTCAACAACTTACCTTTTATATGAAAACATAAATAAATAATCATAGAATAACGTTTTAACATTATTAAATATCTCAATTTATTGTTGCCAACTTTAGGAGTTATCGGCCCCTCTGTGCGACAATTAGCTAGCCTCTGTTGCTCTATTTAAAAATATTAACTTATTAAACGCATCAAATACTCGACGTAATTACGTCAAGTTTACACGTAAAACTCCACTATTACTAAAATTAAATGCTCTGGGCAAACGCAAATAATTATAACATCATTGTATCATACGCTTAGTGAGGAAAATTTATACTTATTACACCAAAAAAAAAAACTTTTATATTATCCGCAAAGTAAACATAATAATTACTGTTAAATCACACAGTAAATTCAGCTAATTGTAAGAAAATTATCAATTTTGGTTAGTAGAATTAAAATTATGGCTTATCTGATTGAGTTTGTAGGCAGCGTGGTAATCCAAAAATTCGAACACAGTTTTGCCTAGCTTAGTAGTCCCATAGTCATAGTCATAGGCATGAAGTAGAGTTTGACACAGCTATGCCTGAGTGGTTGGCTTATGGGCGCCAAGATGAAAGCTTTAGATGTAGGATGGCTTAAAGAGGATAAGTTTTAGAAAATGGCGATCACAGGTCAACTAGAAAATCCGAAAACTTCCAAAAAGTTGTGTATACCAACTTCCAATATTCAAAAGAACGAGTTACACAACTCGTGCACTTAATTTTCATTATTTTTAACAGGAATCCTAAATCTGGTGGCTATCACAAAGCCCGAAAAAAAAAATGAAGCAGTGACTGATTTTAATCAATAGCTCCCGATCAATCGCTTCACGTCCTATGAACGACTTCCAAATCAGCTAGCATAAATCACGTGACCATTGAGAATGACCCGTGAGAATTTAAAATTCAAATGATAAATACAATTTATCAATTAAAGAAAAATCCAAAATTCCAAAGCTACCCTACAAGACGAAAACCAAAGTTCATAAATTACCATAATTACATATTTTTCCACCTAATTATTTTTATTTAGTTAATTAGTATAATTACAAAGACCACACATCCTTTTGAGATTTAGTAAACTACGTACCGTACGCGAGAAGGTTAATTGTTTGTTTACAGTCGAAATAAATGATTTGAAATCGAACAATATCGACAAATATTATTACTTTAGTGAATTATCAATGAAAAGAAAATTAAAAGTGTTTAGTAAAATACAGTTTCTTTTTCTGGATATAATTATCACGTTTTTTTTAAAAGGATATGCTTAACAACTAATAGCATACCAGATAATACTTCTATTAACAGGTACTTTTCTTTTTAAATCTAACCTTTCTAAATATAAGACCTACACCTTTCCCTATTGAATAACCTAAACTAAAATGAAACGTAACACGCCTTTCTTTAAAATACTTTATCATCCAATACTTTATTTAAAAATAAATATACTCACTAGATAAGATTAAATTTTTATGTGTTATAATCCATTATTAATAATTAAGATTTTCATTTCTTATTTCACCTTAGCGTTGTAATTTGGTTTAGGTCCACAATAACCTCCAGTATGGCTTCCGTCGATTACTCTATAAAAGAAATAGAAAAAGTAGTTAACTTTGATGGAAGAATAAGAGACGTTCAAGTAACCCGTCTTACAGCACCAGGTGAAAATTTTGTCAGTCTAGTTCTCAAAGTTGACATCGAAGTAGAGAAAAACAAACTTTTAGAAACTGTTCATTCAGTAGCTAAATGTCTTCCGCTCACAGGAATGAAAGGAGAATTTAACTTCCATGGTCATGCAATGAAAAATGAAATTAGATGGTATTCTGAAATTGTATCAGTTTTAAAGGATTTTGCAAAGGAACACGACATTGCATTAGAATTTTTTCCAGAATATTTTGGATCAAGAATTAGTTTAGATTCCTCCAAACAAGATCCTGATAGGGATTCGGTATTAATTTTAGAAAATTTAATTCCTCAAGGTAAGTTTTAAGTTATATTCTTTTATACCTAAAGGCAAGCAAGACTATTTGAAATCCAGTTTTTAATCTTAATAGTTTTATAAAACATTATATATGAATGTTACAAGTTTTATAATAATGAATTATACAAAATGTTGCTTGCAGCACTGTATTTCCTTAAAAAATAAAAGGTATTAAAATTCGTGGTAATTTTTAATCGCCCTTATAGAAATATTCTTAAAAGCATATCATGATTAAAAATTAAGGACGTGAAAATTAATATTAAATTTACAAATTTTAGGTTATAAAAATGACGACAGATATATAGGATCAGATCTTAAAACATCCAAAGCTATTCTAAAGAGTTTAGCATTATTTCATGCTATCCCCATTGCAATAAAAGAAACTAAACCAGACCTATTTAAAATTTTGAAAGATTTTCTTGACAGTACTCTACCAGATTTTTCTGGTGAACATGGTCCGCCTGGTCCCGATGGGCAGAGACCATCGGGTCCACCAGGTTCAGATGGACGCAAAGGACCACCTCGGGGTCCGGATGGGGAAAGAAAGGAATTTGGTCCACCACCGGGAGTACCAAAACCCGAAGACGTCCTTTGTGAAGAACTGGCTAAAATTCCAGAGTTTTCTCCTTATCTATTTAAAATCAAAACACTTCTTGAAAATCAAAAAATGGGTCCAGGTTCACGATTAGCGAAGGAACCTTGGAATACAATCACACATACTGATTTTTGGGTTAATAACGTCATGGTCAATACAAGTAACGAACAAGAACCTTTAGTCAAAATTGTAGATTTTCAAATGACCCTTTATGGGTCTTTTGCTAAAGATTTGGTATTTTTCTTACTATCTAGTGTCAGAAATGATGTTGCTAAAGAATCCATGGATGATCTTTTAAGGTCAGAATATTTTATTTTTTATTTATTAACATTTTTATAAGTTTGTTGAATCTTTAATGATTACATACTAGGAGAGAGCGTTATAACAGGATAGAAAAGTAGCAGAGAAGTTTATTAAAAAATATTTTTTAGGTTGTACTACAACGTGTTTACTTCAATTTTACAAAAGACAAATACCAACTTGGAGTTAACTTATAAAGACTATCTGGAAGAAATACGATTATCTGCCATCGAATCAGAAGTCTCACATGCACTTACATTTTCAACAATCACTTTTGGGGAAAAAGGCACGGGTGTTGATGCAGCTGTTGACGAATTTGATCCATTTAAATACATCACTTCTACGTTAAGGAATATGAATCAGTACCACAAAGACAAATTATTATTCATAGCATCTGAAGCAGACAAACGAAACTGGATAAAGTCATTTTGATCACCAATATTTTTTTAATAAAAAAATACATATTTGTTTAACTCTATACCTTCTTTATGAACCTATGTAATATGAACAATGGATCGCGATTCTCAGTAGATTGAGACTTAAATATCTATTTATGTCGTATTTTATAGGTAAGGTTTATACAATTACTGTTGGTAGGTACTTAAGATTAAGAGATAAGTCTATACAATTTTGATTTAAGTCATGTCGTTAATTAAATCGTACAATTTTTCCATTTTGTTAGGATTTAAATGCGTTTCAAAAAGAACATTTCTCTTTTTGCTTTTCATTATTCACCATCAAGTAGTTTATAACCTTTCGAGCCCACTTTAGGCACTGACCCACCCTGAAATGATGGGTGTCTATCCAAAATTATGCTGAAATATTCTTGGAGGGGGGGGTCGTTTTTTTTTAAGTAGGCACTTCTAATTAAAGGAGGACATAGTTTATTTTGTAGAAGTCATTTTAGACCGGGGGGAGTTTCACTAGGGAAGTCTTTTTGGATTGGGGAAATTTTCATACGCGGGATACGACGTTTTTTTGTAATAAGTTTTATATGGGGCAGGCGACATTTTTTTGAACCGGGAAGATTGTTTTTTTATTAGAAGTCATTTTGGACTGAGGAAAACTTCACACGGGGAGGCAACTTTTGATTGGAAAAGTAGGATAGCTGACCTGTGTCCACCGTCCGCGTGTGCTCACCTATTACAATTTTTCTGGCGCCGTCACTGGGTAAGTAGTACGGTATGAGAGGAACAGAAACAGAAAAGTTAACTAGAAAAGAGGAGATAAGCAAAGAAGAAAGAAAAAGATATAGGAAATTGAAAAAAAAGCAACGCACAAACAGACCATTTTTATATTAATATAATATAATATAAAATTTTAGATATTTATAGCTAATGATAAAGCAATATTGACTTTATTTTTTTTTTAAATGTATTAATGCTTGCCGAAAAAACCTTAATTTTATATTTTTTAACAAGAAAAGCAATATTGTAACTGAATAAAAAAAATTTTAAATTGCTATTATGAGAGGGAATTACAAGCATAAGTATAGTAAATGCAGACTATGCATTTCAAACATATTCAGTCAACCTAGTTGGATGAGTTAATGCTAGATTTTTTTTCTACCTCATATCACGCAAACTAATCTTATACAGGAATTTTGTATTTTTGTATTCGTTCAGAAAGGGCCCATAAATGTGATAGCAAAAATTAAATTAAGAGAATAATAGAGTCGCTTAACAAATCCTTAGTTCATTTGAAATAAATATTGCCTATATGAACACAAACTTAAAAAAAATGCTTTTTTTAGGCAAAATTCTTTGAATTTCAACTTAGTTTCTGAAACAAAAGCTTAGTTTTTACCTGATATTTTAAGAAAAAGTGAATCTTACCCCAAGTTTAGTTTAATACTGAAACGGACCTACCTGCTGAAATCTGTCACTCTAGCTGTAATCATCAAATATTGTGGTACGACCCTGCCTACGTTGTGTTTTTTTTTAGGTTCTTTTAAAGTTTGGTACAACGGTAATATTATTTTAGATTTTAAGATACCCTAGCCTTATTCTAATCTTTCCGGTTTTCCCTACTCATTCCTCGGCATTCCAATGCCAGGTAATGAAAATCAAAGAAGTTTTATAAAAATACTTATTTATTAGAAATCGATATATCAGCAATGTACATATTCAAACAATTTATAAAAGTACAATAAATATCGATTGACTTAATTATTACATTATATAAACTTAATTTAAGCTAGTATGTCTCCCATAATTTAGCCCGTTTGCACCAACACATGTCTGCGACACTAAGAAGTGATGCTACTTTACCTTTTGTTGCCAAGTATGTCTGAGACTCTAATGGCAACACTTCTCCCTCTTAAACCCCATTTCCGATTATTTGATTGGTCTGCAACCATACGCTGTTTTAGATTGATCCCCTGTTAATCTGCAATTTATTTGTGTTACCTGTCGCCCAATTCTCGTGTACGTATAATTAATATTGTTTATTAATTTGCGTATATCATATGACCCTAAATTAACGTACACGTTTGGTATAATGGTACTACGTAGTATAGTGAAAAGTCGGGAGACAACTGTCCAGTGGTGGTGTCCCACTGCCGAACGATTCAACATATAACTTATAAAAGTGCAATAAAATTTAGGAGCTTGCTCACTTTCCGCATGTGTCACTTTTCTTCTCAAGTGAGCATTGTTTTTCAAATTACTAGAAAGTCAAAAGACAACTGTCCAGTGGTGGTGTCCCACTGTTGAACATTCATTCCTATGAAAAACCCGTCACACCATTTCAGTACACCTATTATAAATTAATGTACTACAGGCAACATCATACCAAATAATTATAACCCTTCCGATAACTATATTTGTCATAATATTATAAAATAGATTATTACTTTATTATATATATACCTTCCTCCCCCAAGTCTTTATCTAACATTGCAGATTATTAATTTTACAAGTAGCATTATTACTGCATAATAATGTCTACCTTTGTTCTGAAGTACCCCGTAGTAAATCCCATGGAAGACAAACTAACATCTGTTACAGTTAAAGGTTCCTTGACCCATTTTTATGACCCTATATTAGAAAGCAAAAGTGTATTGATTTTTGTTACATGGTACCGTTATACTGTTTTCACTCTTTAATTTAACCTTTAATAATCAATTTTGTCTGACGACAACTTTATTGACCTGCGGTCAGTTGCCCTTTATAACCCTTGCACATTTACTGATTTCAATTTAGTAGTAAAATTTGAAGTACGAGAGTTAATATAAAAAGAATATTTAGTTTTACTGAAATTACATGATTGAACCGCAAATACTGGGTTACCCTTTTAATTTGTAATTGAATAAAAGCGACTTTTGTCCTGCAGACGTTTTAGTCGGAGTTTAGTAGACATCTATTGACCTGCGGTCCTCCCCTCAATTTATTTATCCCTTGAAAAATTGATGATTTGATTTGTTTATAGTAATATTTGCACTAATGAAATTAATTAAGAGAATATTTAGTTTTTTTTTTACAGGTTCGGCATTTAAAGAATTAATAATTTAGAATAATAGCTGTATTGTCTATTAACCGTATTAGTTGGATTTTTTACTGCGCCTTCTTCAACGGGAAACACCGGCATTAGCTTCCGGAACCGTAGGGCTAACTCGGCGTCGATCCCGTCTGGTCAAGTTGCAGTTTACCCAATTAATTATTGTCAATACATCAATATAGCGTTTGGATTTAATTCCGTTATCAAAGATTTCTAGCGCACCGTCTCGACGTCCGGAGCCGTAGGGTCGATCGGCGCAGAGAGTCATCTCGATAAGTAGAAAAAAATCCAACAGTTTGAATGATAATTGAAATGGAATATATTACCGAACATACAAAAAAAAACATTCAGGTCATGAGTTTAAATTAAAGAATATTGAATTATTTATGACATTTTACCGTAAAAAGAAAAACAATTTATTTTACCTGATAAGAGCTTCATTTGCACTGCGCGTTCTACCACTTTAGCACTTCTTCTTGTTTTCATTGTATTGAAATAAAGGTATTTTAAATTTAAGAATTTTATGGATGCGGCACTAAGTTTTACTTAAAAATTGAAATATATGACTGGCAGCGTAACCGCTTGATTTTAGTACGACAAAATTTTGAATAATCCTCAAGAGCGTAGCGTCTCTTGTTTTTATACTCACGACCCCTCCGCCCTCCGAGTCGACGTATGGTAGCGTCGCTTGGGTCATATGTTTTTGATAAAACTAAAGAATTTGACCTGACTTATCCGTTTCCCTACATATATGGTAAACTTTTACACTTTTGGTGGCTTTCAAGCTCTTTTAAAACGAAGATTTCTCTGTACATATTATTGGATCTAAAAATATTAGCTTCTTGGTTTTTGCCCTAAAGAAATATGTGAAACTTTTTTAGAAAAAAAATAGCCCCGGGTCTGGGGCGTTTCACTACTATTAAATAATAAATTCTTACATTTTTGTTGCAAATCAGCATGGCCATCGATTTAGAAGGATTCATTTTAAGCAGGTGATTATTAGAAGCCTTAAATAGCGTTCCTGAATCCTCATTAATTTATGCATTAGCAAGCGGAGAGTGGCTAGTGTTAAAAGATAAGTATATTTGCATATTTTATGCATGCATTTTTTTTTTTTTTTTTTTTTTTTTATGATAAAACACCTGCACTGTAGGAAAAATCCTTTAAGGCGCTCTGGGAGCGGTGCAAGTGCGAAAAAAGCGATTAACGTTGGTCTTGAAACGTTGAAGATTGTATTCATTGGGAAACACGACCTCAGGAAGATCATTCCACAAAGATGACGTTCTCCAGATAAAAGAATTCTTGAACAATGAAGTTCGAGGAGTAACTAAGCTGAACAACATATGGATGAGCGGCAGTGGTTTGCCGTGTATTTCTGTTTTGAATTGCTCTAGGTGGAATCAAGTGGGCAATGTCAGTCGAACACCTGCCATGGAAATATCTGTAAAAGAGAGCCAAATCACCAACCTGTCTTCGATGCTCCAGGCTATCGAGGGTCTTGGTCAGCTCGGGGTCGCCGATCAGACGAATGGCTCTCCTTTGAATGGAATCCAGTAGCCGAAGGGTGTGCTTGGGTGCAGAGCTCCAGACATGAGAGCAATATTCTAATGATGGTCGAATCTGGGCTTTGTAGAGTGTCAAAAGTTGATGAGGTGTGTACAACCTTTTGGTGCGGAAAAGTACACCAAGTTTCTGTGCAGCTGCCTTGGCAATTGCGGCAACGTGATCATGCCAAGACATATTACCTCCCAGATTGACCCCCAGCAAATTAATAGACGGTGCCAGGGGAATTGCGTGTCCTGCCATGACTATCCGGTTCTGCAATGTTAACCTTTTTGGAGAAGACTGCTGCCTGGGTTTTCTTAGCGTTAAATTCGACTTGGTTACTGTCACCCCAAGCCAAAATTTCGTCCAGGTCTTTGTTGAGGCGCAATACTTCATGCTGCCTGCGAAGATGTGCGTCGGCAGCGGATGTTTGGGAGTCAAGGTAAAAGATGAGACAAGTGTGCTGTCATCAGCAAAGCTATAAATTGGATTTTGGGTTTTCACTAAAAGGTCGTTAATATACAGTAAAAAGAGGGTATATGATTTAAGAAATTCTACGAAGTTTAAAATAAGCTATATAAAAGAGGACCCAAAATGCTACCATGGGGTACTTTAGCGTCAATACTATTACAAGTTTATATAGCGCTGAAAAATCGGTTAATAAATAACAGAATTATAAAGTGCCAAAAGAATAGGAAAAATCTATCAACCTTCCGTTCTTCAACCAATCTTTCAAAAACCGATCAACATTAATTTGTTTATCTCGTTTTGTATCACAGCAATATTAAATAGTATAGCATGTCGTTGTTAAGTACCGTGACGGAACAACTTTTAGGTAAATTATCAATGAAAAAAACGTACCTATTCACAAAATGTAATATGTCGGTAAGGGCTAGATAAGAAGGTAATTTAAATTTAATTTAATTTGTATTTTAATCATGACCACGCACTTAATATACCTACGGATGAGAAATGTTGCTTATCTTATTATTGATGTTACCTATTGTTATTTCGTGACTAAACAAGCAACTGCCATAATACTATTTGAAGGATTTTTTTCTTTCAATATACCTACAGGGATATATATAGATAACTTTATTTTTTTTAATTGTATTACCTACTTATACTGCTGATATAGTGTTCCTGCTTAGTTACTATACGGGCCTAAGTATAATAAGCACGATGGCATCCATCGATTACACAATTAAAGAAGTAGAAAAAGTTGTTAATTTTGACGGAGATATAAAAGATGTTAAAGTATCTCGTCTTACTGCTCCAGGTGAAAATTTTCTTAGTCTGGTCCTTCGAGTCGATTTCGAAGTAGAAAATAGAGAAGACAAGCAATCAAACATTATTCACTCAGTAGCTAAATGTTTACCTTTAAATTCAAAGAAAGAAGGCGACTTTGACTTCCATGGGCATGCAATGAAAAATGAAATTAAATGGTATGCAGAAATTTTACCGCTTTTAAAAGATTTTGCCAAAGAACAAGGGCTTGAAACGAAATTCTATCCAAAGTATTATGGGTCAAGATTAAGTTTGGATCCATCCAAACAAGAAGCAGATCGTGATGCAGTACTGCTTCTCGAAAATTTAATTCCGCAAGGTAAATTTTTAAGTTCCATTACACAGAAATAATTCATTAATTCAATGACATATATTCTATACATTTTTCTGTATTTCTCGAAACTAATAATCATTTAAAAGGAAAGAAATAAGATACTGTATATTTTTCTTTATCAAGTTATTTTGTGATGATTATAGTTACAAAGACTCAATACTAGTTGAAAATGTCTTTGTTTTTTTTGAACCACATAGGACAACACTTGATTAACACACAGAAAAAATTAGTAATCAGCACCGACCACTTTTTGGAAATACTGTTATATTATCATATTGTGCATTTATATATTCCCTTTGATGAATTTAAAAATTCTTGGGGATTAAAATAATATAAAATATCTACTTATTCTGTTAATTTTATTCATAATTCTTGAAAAAGCATTAACGTATTTGGTATTTTTGTATTTTGCAGTTTGACCAAAAATTATTACATTACATTATATTATGCCGGCGTCTAAAGGATTTTATATTCGAAAATAATTAATATTTCTATTAAATTCAATCAAAGATTAAAAATAAAAAATTTACTTATTATAGTTATCAGACCACCCTTTTCAATTAATACTAAAAGAGTCTACTTACGTTCAGTCGGCCGCCTGGCGGTCTTCAGTCCGTGGACTGTCCGTCCGCCGGCCGGAAATTATCCGTAGTTTACATTACATCTTTAGTTTTGTTCACCGATAATGACCGGCAAAATGTCACGAGAAGAGAGCGCAGCGGTAATTGTTATTATATTACACCAGCAGAGAAAAAGGAAAGAAAAAACCATTTGGATGAAAGAGTGGTTAAAAAGACTCTCCTACATGGAGCTTATACGAGAACTCGAGAAAATCGAGTGCAAGTAATTTAAAAAACTTTCTTATGCTGAATGGTAATTGTTTCGAGCATTTATTAAATTCTGCTTCTTTTTTATATTTTAACATTTTTAGGTTCCTTTCTGTATGCACTTCTCATATTATGTATCGTATGTTGCACAGAGAGTAGCTTCAACATCTAATGTTTTCAGTGGCGTATTTAAGGGGGGGGGGGGGCCGCCGGGCTCGGGTCTAAAACTCTAATTGCAACCTAATTTTTCGTTTCGCGATTGGACTCTTAATTTAAATCTTTAAATAATGTATTCTTTGCTTAGATTACAAAGGTCTTGTAGAAAACGTTTAGTTTTTAAACTTTTCCTTCTAAAAGTCCTGTTTTATATAGAGATTAAGGTTTCAGACGCATATCGTTTTAGTTATTGGTTTTTGAAGCAATTTTATAGAAAAACGAGTAAAAAGAATAATATTTTATAGTATTTTTCTATTATGTACTTGTCTGTTCCGTTTTCCCTTTTTTAGAGCTACAAAAATATAATCCAATGCAATGAAATATTTTTATACCAAATCAAAAAACAATTAATTTAAACAAAACGGCACTTAAGAAGGAGTATTTTAAAACCTAAAAATGTGCACCAAAAACTGCTCCTATATCTACGCTCCTAAAATACATGATTTCTGAAAAAATCATCAATTTTGGCGTGGGGAACGATTTTTACTTTATTTTTAATCATGAAAAACCGAGCCCAAAAAACGCTCGTTAGAGTCATACATACGTTTTATGTTTAAATTTTGGATTGACACCAATATTCATATTTTTCACAAGTATAAAAATTTTTTTTTTTTTAAAGAGCCAGCTAGAAAAAAAAAACATTTAGAAAAACAAATTTTAATAATTTTGATGAAATTTTAAACGAACTTTGGGCGTGGCCCCGAATATATTTCGCCAGCGGCGCTTTCCGCCTTCTTTACAAGGTACAATATTATGAAATACATAGTCCTGACTGTCCCTTTCTCCAGAAAAAAAAATGTCCTTACGCTCATTCAACACCCCCCCCCCCCCCATCGAGCATATTTCTGGCTACGCCACTGACCAATCAACTTATTTTTTAGGATATAAAAATGATGACCGGTATATAGGATGTGACTTCAATACGTCACGAGCCATCCTTAAGAGTTTGGCATTTTTTCATGCTGTCCCTATTGCAATCAAAGTGAAGAAGCCAGAATTATTTCAAACTCTTAAAGATTTTCTTGAAAAGACACATCCAAAGCCACCCAAGAACAAACAACATGGTTCTGACGAGGGGAAAACCCCATTTGATCCCCCACCGGGAAAACTCGGTCATGAAAAAGTGTTATGTGAAGAATTAGCTAAAATTCAAAAATTTACTCCTTATCGATCCAAAATTATACCTTTTCTTCAAAATCAAAAAATGGGCCCAGATATGTTTAATAAAATAACTAAAGAACCGTGGAATACAATCGCACATAGTGATTTTTGGGTTAACAATGTCATGACGAATACAAATGAAGAAGAACCATTAGTCAAAATTGTCGATTTTCAAATGTGCTCTTATGGATCGTATGCTAAAGATTTGGTATTCTTCTTGTTATCTAGTGTAAGAAATGACGTCACTGAAAACTCCATGGACGAACTTCTTAGGTAATTATACCCTTATTTTCTAATGAGAAAATCCATAATTTTATAGTTGACAGAAACACAAAGTTTAATGTGTATATTTAAAGATAACATAATAAGCCTCGCTAAAGTATAACAAATCTTATAAATTAAACTTTGTATTTTATTGCAACTGTGCTAATATTCAGCTATGATTTTTATACTGTTACACTATTACACTAACACCTATAAGGAGCATATTATTCATCTCCTGGTAACTTTACCAGCCAGATGATTTCTATATAAACAATTATCTTGACAATAGGTTGTTCGGAAATTATCTCGTTGATAAAGTTACAAGGAAATAAATACGGGCCTTATAGATCCCAATTTTTGTATAACTTAGCTCATATTTTCCTACGGCATTTTAATGATTACAGAGTGGGCTTATTAGGATAACAGACTCAAATTTAATATGAAGGGTCCACGTTTAACAGAATTGGAAAAGAAATTTCATATTAAAGTGGTTTAATAAAAAAAAAAGGCATAACAAGAGATTCCGTTTATTTTAAACGGACCATGTTATCATTGATGTTTATTTGAAAAAGCAGCTTATGGTTATCCGAATAAACTTGGTAAAACTTTAATTGACAGACGATGACAGCTTATCAACGCTGTTTTCACCTAGGTCGAACGATTATAATAAATAAAAAATCAAGTTAAGAATCCCCCAGACCAACGCGGTACCGTGGTAGCGGTGACGGTGCCGGTGGACACCGAGCGGTAGACCGCGTTTCCTCTTTTTTGGCTATTCAAAACGGCGCGGGGCCGTGCGATTTCTATTGTTCTGTAAATATCAAGTTAGTGCATGCCAAGATATCAGCGTTTGAAAATTCAAATAGCGGGGTTTTGGTGGTTGCCAAAAACTGGCTGTTAATAGGCTGCGATAAACTATTTTATTACAGAAATAACTTTTGTTCTATCATCTAACAGTAACCATTTAAAATTTTAAAAATAATATTTTTTCAGATTATACTACGACGAATTTACATCAGCTCTACAAAGATTGGACACCAATTTGGAGTTGACGTACGAAGATTATCTGGAAGAAATACGAAATACTGCTCAAGAATCTGAACTCCAACATGCTCTTTCATTTTCGCCAACCATTTTTGGAGAAAAAGGCACGGGAATAGACGCTGCTGTTGAAGAATTTGATCCATTTGATCACATGACATCTATGTTAAGGAACATGAATCAGCAAAATAAAGAGAAGCTATGTTTAATAGCATCTGAAGCGATTAAAAGAGACTGGATAAAGTCATATTAAGATTGATTACCAATCAGACGCGGCTCGTGAGTGTTTTTACAGGTGGAGCAAATTTTGATGGCAGTAACCTAGCACGCAAAATACAGTTTAGTGTATGGTTTTGTTAAGAAATAGTAATTAATCTACTAATAAACAATACAAAAACATAAAATAATAAAATTGCCTTTTGCTGACTTTTTTTAAAAATTACTACATTAGCTTTACTTTATTATTATTTTTTATAATTCTCTTACCTTCATGTAGTTGTGTGTTTGTATATCAAATCGATCCTTCAATCTTTTAGTTTGGAAAAATGTTCACTTGCTAGGTAAAAGTATTTTATTTTAAACTGTAATATATATTAAACTGTTGAAGTTATTTTTCTTTAATACAAGTCACAACACACATAAGTACAGGTCAAAAGATACAAAAAGGACATACTTCGGGCGATTCGGAATTTCAAATGAAATAAATGTTGCAAATACAATCCCTATATACAGGGTGGGGACTTTAACTGGAATAAATTCGATATTATTAAAACTGCTGAAGTTACGCCTACAAAATTAGGTATGTGGGGGTTTTGGAGCATGCGGAATTGGAATATGATGTCGGCGCAGTTGTCAGATTTCTCAGCATTGCGCTACATGTAGTAATTTTGTTATTTTAAATAGAATACCCAATTTATTTTCATTGCAGTGATTTGGGCGTGTCAAATTTAGTAAGAGCCCAAATTAACAAAATTCTATCTTCACTAGTTTCTGAGACATGAGAACACAGCATTTTCAAAAAAATAAAATTAAATTATTTTTCTTATTTTAGAATGAGCATTAGGATTGTCGGAAACGCCCGAAAATATGAATACCTTATGAACAGTGGACGCTGCTTCATATTTTCGGGCGTTTTCGATAAGTTAATGCTCATTCTAAAAAAATTGAACTAATAATTGAAAATGCTGTGTATCTCAGCAACTAGTAAAAATAAAATTTTGAAAAATTTGGACCTTATTAAACTCGACACGCCCAATTTACGGCAATAAAAATAAATTGGGCATTCCATTTAAAAAAACACAATTACTACGTATAGCGCAAATCTGAGAAATCTGGCAACTGCGCCGACATCATAATCCAATTCCGCATGCTCCAAAACCCCCACATACCAAATTTTGTAGGCGCAACTTCAGTAGTTTTAATAATATCGAATTTATTTCAGTTAAAGTCCCCACCCTGTATTGTTATACGGTTTTCTTTGTCTAACACAATGTCTTGATTGCGATAACATGTATGATTCGCGGAGCTATTCGACTGTGTTTCCATAAATGCCTATTGAACGTGATTGTATCACTGACCGATTGATTGCGAAGTGTGGCAAAGTCGAATTACTCTTACTTGGCCCCTTCTTAGTTGGGGACTCGCCAATTTTCAGGTGAAATAATTCTTAGTTGGCACCTTGGAATATATTTGTGCTTGGCCCCTTCTTAGTTGGGGATTTCCCTTTTTCAGGTAAAAAATTGATAAGCTTATCTAAGGCTTATTTATCGCTATTATGCCCTCGGGACACAAAAATTTGTTCTTAAAAATTGTAGAAAAATCATTGACATTTTTCCCTAAAACTTAATAAATTCCAAAATTTTTAGGAACATTTTTTTTCTGGGCTTAAAAGGTATAGTCGGAGAGGTGAGAGCCAAAAACTGCAACTGGTTTCTAAAGGCTGTTTTCTTCGAAATAAAAATAGAAAAAAATAATTTGAAATTGTATTTATTCACAAGGTTTAAAAACAGTGACACAAAAATTATTGCATTTTTACAATATAAGATAAATTCCTTAAACATCTACCAATTTTAATTTTATTATTAATGTGATCATTAACTGTGTCCTTTATTCTTTTATCTAATAATACATATATTGTCTTCTCCTTTTTAGGTGTCATATGCAATTCGATCTGTAATTGACAATTACTAACTGTAATATATACTTTCTTCTTTCAATGCACTTATTAGTTGACTGAGATTGGGGTTTCTTCTTGAAATTCTACTGTTGAGGCGATGGTGCCAACCCTCCAAACAATTTGTTGTTCTGTGTCTTTCATCGTAGCATACCCACATATCTTTTATGCCGTCATTTTCCATCCACTGGTCAATAATTTAATCATTAAAAATTCGGATTTTGTCGCATCTCGGTGCATTTTCCATGATATCTAACCAACCATCATCTAATTTTCCATACGGTATATGTGACAAAGCGGCGCACATTCTTATATGTAAACGAATTTCTTCATTTTCCCTGTACTCATTGGTAGGCCTTTTTTCTTGCACTTTTCGCCATAAACACTGGTTGAAGTGAAAGTTACAACCTGTAATCTTCGCATTTGGAAAGCATAATCGGAGGACCTGAATTGTTGCTACTTCAAAGTCGATTTTGAATTTTTTCGATGCCCACTTTGGAATTTTTCGTTGGATTAATTGAAACAACCGTTGGTCGGTTTTCTGATTTTTATCTGAAAGTAATGCAAAAGCAACAGGAATAATATTGCTTTCCAGGGATGTGCTTCCGATATCTGCATGAATTGAGTAAAGTTGTAAAATTGTGGGCTGCAGCTTTTAAAAGTACCATCTCCAAAAAAATCTGAACAGTCCATCATAGTTTGTTGGGCAGTGAGTGAGGCAAATACCAAAATTTTGTCCATGCGACCGTCGTCTATAAGCAAAAATTCTTTCGATAACTATTCAGGGACAGAAACATCCTCCCGTTTTTTGAATGTCATAGCACCCAGTGCCTTATTTCTTGCAGTATATAACAAAGATTTAACACTGGAAAATGCAGGAAGGCTCGCTCGAAAATTTGTGTAACTGGCGCTACTTCGTCTCTTGACCTCTTTTTAGCTTTATCCAAACAGACACTTATATCATTGCCGGCAACATTAGGGACACACTGGTGAATACTACAGCGCACAATTTCGTTTTTTGGTGAAGTAGTTACACTACCCGAGCAGGATTTTTTATTCTTGCAGATCCAAAAAACCCTCGATTTTTTGTTCTCTCTTTTAAAGTACTATTGGTAGCCAGATTCCAATAAAATATTACCACCTTTTATACTTTCAATGATTTGATATTCCATGACACAAGCGAAAATAATAAGATCAATCACCGGCAAAGTGAACTGGAAATAATATTACCAAAATATTTTGGCCTGTATTTTATACTATAAGGTTGGTTCCTTAATTAACCGATTCCCTGAAATGTATAGAAATTAAGGTATTTTTGCATACATAATGAGGTTTTATTACATCCTCTACATTCTAAGAAAACGGATTAAAATTATTGTATCCATTATGGGCAATATAGGTAAAGAGGGGTCAAGTAAGAAATCGAAGGGTTCATAGAAAGATGTGAAAATAATTGCGGGGTGAAATAAGAATAGTATTAGGTTTAGCAGGTAGAGTCTCTAAGTAAGAAGTCCCCAACTAAGAAGACACCGGCAAAGTCGACGACCGGATTAGTTTCTTTCCCGTCTCCTTTTAACTTTTAGGAGCGCGTATGTCTATTTCTCTCTTAGTTTCCAATTCATTTATGTAATCTTCTAATTCAATATAAACCCATAAGGTTAACCGTGAACTACGCTAAATTACGGCCTGGTCGAGCGAAATACTTCCATTTCGATCTGTATTAGGGAGTTTTCGCATGACACATTTTAGAATATTTACCTTTTTTAAAGGAAAATAATTTTTGGTTGTTTTGCAAAATGAATTAAGTAGGTAGGTAAAATTTATAGGTGGATTAGTGACCAAATAATCTTATGGACAAGCCGCACCTGTTACCAACTTATATTTGTAATTAAAACGCTAAAGTAAATATTGTGTTAAATCCATTTTGCATGCTTTAAAAGGGTCTTTAAGGAAACAAATAAGTGGAATGATTCGTTACAAAAAAAGACGTGTAGGGAAGACTGTTGTACCTAGAGCATCGTGTACCTAGAAACGATGTCGATTTCTTATCGGTACTGTCATCTAGAGGCTAACCAGCGAGGTTCACTGTACCCTTCAGCCAAGCCAACTATTTTATTATAATTTCAAATTTTTAAAACGTCTTTTGTGATTTTCCATTAAAAAAATAGGTTTACACAATAAAAGTAAATATTTTACCTTTAGTTTATGGTTAAATATTAGCGTTTAACATAACTTATCAGCTAGCACTAAATTTAAATTTCTAATGGCACCCTCTTATACCTAGCAACAACATATCCTGTCTGTTCCCAGGTACAAGATGTTAAATAATATGTGACTAAATTATCAATTTTAATATTTTTTGTCTGTCTCTTGCTATTTCATAAACGTTATATTGGGTGATTCATACTTTATAATCCTTCTTATGTTTTTGTTAACAAGGGGTTAGTTTCAAGGTACACAAGCATATCGTACCTTGCAACACTTTGCCTTCTACTTTCTAATACTCAGCAATTAGTGCCAACATTATTTTTGGGTAATTTTATTTAGGACAAATGTTTGTTGCATTTAGCTAAAAAAAATTTAAAAAATCTACATTTAGAAAAATAGTTTCTAGGTATCACAGTCTCCCCTACCTAATGATAATTCTCAAATTCTGAAGCACCTTCTTTTATACTCTACGACGTAAATAATGGAATTTAAACCGATCTTATCTACTAGTTAGTATTGTTAAGATTGAAAAAAAATGTAATTATTAAAATGACAAAAAATATTTTAGATAACGATTAAAATTCTTAAGAGGCATTGTGCAAATACAATTTTAGTGCTTACTTCCTAAAAGTGCTAAGTTTGATACTTCAAAGAACAATGATATCGGTAGCTATTTTAAGGTCATCTTTGCAATTCAAAGTAAAACTAATAATATTGTACAGTTACTGCCAGAAAGTATGCAACATATGGGAATAGTTGTTTATTTTTTATTTTAATAAATTAATTTTTTTTCAAAAAGTACTACATATCTTTAAACCAAAATAATACCCATCAAATTTGGTAAAAGTCTTTGATACTATGAAAAAATTTGTTTCATATTTAAAGTTAGATACCAAAATCAAAATTTACTTACTTTCTTCTGAGTTAAAAAATCAAAGAAAATAAGGGCACATTTTGTTGATATTTCAATTAAAATAATTATATTATTTTAAAACACGGTCTATTAAATTAATTCGTTCATATTATTGAATTTAGAAGACTGATTGTTAATTTGTTTTTAGTTAATAATCATACAGTGGCGTAGCGAGAAATTCTTTCTGGGAGGAAATACATTTTTACAAATCAATTTCACTTTAATCAAAAGTAACTGTCCTCCTAAAAGGAGTTCCACCCCCGGAACCCCCACTCGGTACAAGCCATGCCGGGGGGGGTGGATCCCAAACCCCCCGACTGCGGCGCTACTGTTCTCATAGCCTATAGTACAAAATAATTTGAATGAATTGAAATGAAGGAATCGAATATTGTATTTTGGTTATAAAGCGCTTTCCGAACAAAATTATGGGAAAAAGTATTAACAGGGAACATCACTTGTTTTAGGCAGTTTTCTGAATCCTTGTATAGGAAACCCATATAAATACGATTTGGCTTTAGAAACCCTCTATGAACATGAAAATCGTTTTTAGATTCGTATTCTACGCCCAAAAATATATCGTTCCTGAAAAAAATTATAAATTTTGGCGTGATGAGCGTATAATAAAGATCAAATTTCTTTACAGTAATACCTGACCGATTTACCGCAAATAAGTCGGCCATATTAAAATACGATCCCGGACTCTAGGGGGTGTTGAAAAACCACTTACTTTCAGACTATTTATTAAAAGTTAGTTCTCACTTCAAAAAAAAAATCGTTGACATTTATTTGACAAACGGTGAAAAATTTTAGTCCACAGCAAAGCTTAGCTATACATTATTAACCCGTCCTAAATGTAATAATAACGCAGCAGTGAGCATCGAAATTGGGATACATTTTCAGAGGCATAGCTACCATAGCACAAATGGTCGCAAGGCGATGGGGCCTCAAAAGATCAGGGGGGCCCGTGCATTTATTTTCACCACGGTAAAAAACAAAATAGATCTGGAGAATATGGAAAATAAAATTACAAACTTTTTGCAGCTTGTAGGTAGATTAACAATATAATCACTAAAAAATTTCTTTATTTAAAGAAATCTTATGAGGTCTCGGCATTTAGCTGATGTCCGGCAAAATAATCCTAGCTATGCTACTTTACTTTGGTATAACTGATAAAAATCTAGTATCGCCATCTGCTGGAATCAACTCAATGCAAAAGATAACCATCTAACGTAAAAACATAAAAGTAATAGAACTATTTCCTACACATCTCTACGGTTTTGTAGATTCAGATCTAGATCGCGCTGCAGTCGCCCACTTTTTATTTGTAAAAGTATCTTGAAAACATATTTTCGCTGTAGCGGGAATTTCTTACAGGTTATGACTTTCTGATGAATCTCAACAAGGACGAAACAGCCTGTCATTGTCTACCTGTACCCCAGGGAACCCATTATCTTTGGCGTCCCTGTGTACATTAATGCAAAAGTTAGACGCACTACTCTGTCCGCTTGCCGCTAATTTTCGTTCTAAAATAAAATATGGTGCAATGAGTTAAAATATTCTTTCTGAAACGTTTACAACACAAAAATCTCTCAAAATCATAGTCGTCAATCTGAGGTACTTTAGATACCGGAGATATTTGTAAACGATAAACTTACATAATTGGTGATTTTGCACCTTTTTTAGTGTAGTGATTATATATAAAAAAATATAATGTGGTAAATGATATTAATAATTACGATTTAAAATGGCAAAGAGCGACTACTCAATTAAAGATGTGGCAAAATTGGTCAAATTCGACGGAAAAGTTAAAAACGTCGAAGTAAGTCGATTAACTGCACCAGGTGAAAATTATGTAAGTGTAGTTCTTAAAGTTGACTTTGAGGTAGAAAAAAATGGACAGTCCAAGATGATTAGCTCTATAGCTAAACGTCTTCCGATGAGTAATATAACAAAAGATGATTATGGCTTGAACGGTTTTGCTATGAAGAATGAAATTAAATGGTATTTAGAAATAGTGCCGCAATTAAAAAAATTTGCGGAGGAGAACCAGATCAAAATGGATTTCTATCCAGAGTATTATGGATCAAGATACAGTTTGGATCCTTCGAAACGAGAAAAAGTTGATAATGAGGCTGTTTTACTACTTGAAAATTTAATCCCTCAAGGTTAGTGATTTAAAATTAATATATTATGGGTGGGTTATATCAATAACCGGTTAACTAAATTTTATTTAAACATCTGATCAGTCAAAATAACAAGTATCAATGATAGCAAACAGTTATCTTACTTAATAAATAATATTTTTTAAATGAAAAGTGTTTTTTTGGCGTGCAGACAAGATTAAAATTGAAAAAGTTTTATGCCTCCGATAAGAATCGAACCCAGAACCTCTCTATTAGATCTCAAGCGCGCTGCCAATTGCGCCAATTGAATAAGTTATATAACCGAAGTTGGTGAGAGAATATCAGGTCCTCCGTAGCGCCATGGGCAGCGAGCTTGAGGTCTAATCGAGAGATTCTGGGTTCGATTCCCAGCGGAGGCATAAAACTTTTTCAATTTTAATCTTGTCTGCATGCCGGCAAAATACTTTTCATTTAAAAATTATTTACAGACACCAACATACCTACATTTTAAAGAATAACTTGAGGAGATAGTCCATGCGTAAAGTGGAGTGAATATTTAGAGGAAAGAAATAAGAACTCAAAATCTTCCTTAATATAACAGTGGAGGAATATTTTGATTTCTTTTCTTTATTAATTAAATAACCGGACAACTTTAAATGTGACATTAGTGGCAGTAACAAAGTTTATGGTTAGTTAGTTATACAGGTCTACAAATCAATTTTTTATAGATGTTTTAGTTCTGAGAAGTGATTTTTTATAATTATGTTGATCTTATTCCGAAAAGCCAATGCATTTTTTTATATCACGTAAGGTATTTTTACAAACGATAAAGAGAGAAACGTCATATTATCTCATTATATCCAACAGTTGGCGATGTGAATGTGTGAAGGAATTACCAAGATACGGATGGTCTCTCTGCAATGCAAGAACCTACTTTCTCTTACGTTTTATAAGGTGAAGAATACTAAAAAAATATCTTAAAGTTCTCCACACTTAACCACCGAAAACAGTCAAAACTACCCCTTTGTCATAAATTTAAAAGAGATTTTAAGGCAAGAGGTGTCTTACGACCAAGGGATGGCGCCAAAAATCATTTACCCCCAGCCCATGGTCAAAACTACCCCCTATTTCGTTTTCTCGTGTTGAATTTAGATGGATAAATATTTACTCTAGAAATTTTATTAAGATTTATGAGGATGATTTTTAAATCATAATTTTAGTTTGTATGACAATAACAAAGCACGAATGTGAATAATAAAGAAGTAAATAAATAGGTTACCAGTTATCAAATACCGTAGGACGTAAAGACTTGTTTAGATAAACAGAGAACAATAGTAGCAAGTACCGATTATTTTAATATTTGATCTCCTAAAATATGTTTATATTTTTTGTTGAGAAAATGAATCTCTGTATCATGTAGTCCGGGAAGTAGTACATTTTTTAATACTAATTTTCCCAATCAGCAAACATCGATAGGATTGGACAGTTAGTAATTTTCAGCAAACTTTCGTATGCAGACCCTACACCATCAGTCAGACTAACAGTCTTAATAAGGGAATGACATTAATGCCGATTGTGCAAGGATAAATTGCATGGGTCGTACTGATGTAAATTCTCTTTAGAAAAAAGACTGATGCAAGGATGACGAAAAATTTTTATCATTCAGGACTGTCAGTCCGACTGATAGTGTAGAGTCTGCTTTAGAAGATCTAAATACGTTTCACTTTTTTTCCACCAATGAAAATGGCTTTTATAACAAGTTATATTTCACTAAAATTCAGTAAAAAGCACTCTGACAGATCTGTAGGTAAAACAAATATGTCTGGCTTAAAAAATAATTAAAAATATATTGCCAGGCTCGAATAGACTACTTGTGTTGTACCTGCTCATATATGATATTTTATATATGCAATAAAAAACTGCATACACTGAGAGAAGATTCTTGCTGTCCTTATAAAAGTCTTTATATAGAGTATAAAGAAAAATGCTAACATAGGGGACAAAAGAAAAACTACCTGGGACAGTAAAACCCATTTGGCTGTAATTTCTTCGCTGTCCTAAAAAAGTCACTTGATAAAGAATGATCACTTAGCTTAAGTAAACAAAAATGTTGTATTAGCAAAGTAACTGACCATCGGCTATAAGGAGACTTTGCTAGAACAATAAAGATACTTTTCTACACCATTCGCATCGTTTTCGAAACAAGAATTTTTTTTTCAATATCAGTATAAAATTTTGCTATATTGGAAAGATTTTTTTATTTATTTCAAGAAAGTTACTTTGCTAGGTCAGAATGTACCTACTTACTTCAGGAACTCTTTTTTAGCTAAGGTAGCAACTAAGCATTGCTATAATAGTAAAGTGGTTTATTATGACAGCACCACTTATATGCTATAATATGTGGGGTGCAGTTGCCCAAAAAAGAAGCCGTATATTTTGTTGAATTTTTAATATACTCTAGAGAACATATTATGCTTAATAACACATTTATATAAACCAAGTTTTTTCACTTTGGATACGTACGTTTCAAAAAATTTTGATTCATTTAAAATTGTGTTATTAAAAATAATATTTTCCAAGCTATATCAAAATTTTAACATAGTATAAAGCTTATTTTTCAGGTAACTCCATCATATTTTACATCATGCAACTCCCCACGTCTGAATAGGTTGTCAAAGATTTGAAACTAAAAAAAAAATATTTTTCTTTTTATTATTTAGTACAACAGAAAACAACACTTCATAACCTAAAAATAGTTCCAGTTTTAGCTGCTTAAAATAACAATAATATTTTACTGCTTTTTTCTTTGAGTGGTTAAAACATATCTTATTAAAAGATATCTGTTCACTTTAAATTTAAACAAATATCCAAAAGGGAATGCCGAATAAACTTTTTTCTGCATCTAGCCTGAATATTAGGTAAAATAATAATTACATTGTATTTTATTTAGAAAAAGAAAGTATTTTACTTTTGGGATATTTCTTAAAATCTTCCTTTTAAAAATCATACCGTGTTTAAAACTTTCGTAAGTTGTCTTTTAGTTTAAGGACTTTTATTATGAATAGCATTTGCCAAAGAACTACTAATTTTCTTTTCTTTAAAATTTGACTCACGCAAAAATTATTATTAAATAAACAACAGTTAAACTAAACACATAAAATAAAAAAATTAACATAAAACTAAAATAACTTTGGTCTTTTAACACTGATATCAAAAATCTACACTATCATTGATATTACAATCCAATAAAGCATTGCACAATGGAAACATTTTTAAGCCAAGACAATTTTTATTGGAAAAAATGAGACATGTGGAGACAGGAACGGAACGACTGGTGCGCAATATAAAAATTGGCCCAATCACACTGAATTTGTCACTACGAAATAATCCGATTCGAAACGAACAGTTACGAATTTCCCAATTCCAACAAAAATTTTGCTACCCCTTTAAAAACTCTTAGAGCGCTAGAAAAGATTTTTTTTATGAAGATTTCTTTCAAAAGCAGCAAACTGCATTACTTTCTCAGCAAAGCAAACAGTAGTCCTAGAAAATAATTTTAAAAAAATACTTACTTGGCTGTTATCATAATGTAAGTTTTCTATAATAGCAAAGGGTTTTGTAACGGGTATAAAGAGTTTCAGTGTATAATCTGAGTAAAGTGCGGAATTACGTTTAATCCACACTACAGCGTCATCTCATCACTTGTCTTAGTAAATGTGCACGGGCTCGATATTTCTTTTGTTTAATACTCTATTTGGCCTAGTTCACTGGGGAACTGGCTGAAGACGTCTTATCGTATTTCAAGTGCCAAATTTTTTATTGTAAATAGCAGCAACTCAGTGCCTCTTTGTCAGGTACAACAGGTATTGCAACGAGCATCAAGATCTAGCACATGTTTTTTCACCACAACCCATCAAAGAAGTGAGAATATATCTTTTTTGAAAAACTGTGTAATCCACCAATGATTTTATTGAGTTTTAATTTTTGCATGTTTTTTAAATTTTATTTTAACTGTACCTTTTTGAATCATCAAGTTTCACGCTCGTTGTAATACCTGTTGTACCTGACAAACAGTAAAGAAGACCTCCTGAGTTCGAAAGCGCTCAACTATTTACAATAAAAAAAAATGTTTGCACTTGAAACACAAAAAAAAGGCATTTCATTTTAATATTCAGGAATAGTTACTTAAAATCACTCATAAAGCGATTAAATCAATATTTACAAACTGGAAAATAAATAATAAAGAATATACCTCTTGGATTAATATCCCATTTAAAATACAGGTTGCACGTAACAATTTATAATAATAATAATAATAATAATAATAATAATAATAATAATAATAATAATAATAATAATAATAATAATAATAATAATAATAATATCAAACTCTACGCTGAAAGCAAAACCCACCTACAGTCCTTAATTCAAATAACCAAGACATTTACCGATGACATCAAAATGTCGTTTGGATTAGACAAGTGCGCAATCTTGAATGTCGTACGCGGAAAGACTGAACAAAATCGTGGACTGCTTGAAGGCATAGATATACTAGATGAGGACAAAACATATAAATACTTAGGCATCTCCCAAAACCAACAAATAAACCACACAAGCCTAATACTCACCTGAATGCTGGTAACCTTACTACTGCCACCAACACCTGGGCAATACCAATACTTTGCTACTCATTCGGAATTCTTAAGTATTCAGACACGGATTTGCACGAACTAGATAGGCTTACGCGCAGGCTGCTAACAAAATTCAGATTCCACCACCCACGCTCTGCACTTGAAAGAATCTACCTAAAACGAAAGGAGGGAGGAAGAGGTCTCATTAATATATATAATTTGTGCAAGTCGCAAGAGACCTCTATGAGAAAATACTTCCAAGAATCGAATGGGGAAATTCTTACAAAAGTGGTAGCAGCAGATGCTGGATATACAGCCCTTAACTTAAAGCAAAACGGATTACTTAACATCATCCGCGCGCCGCCAAGTCAACAGCTTGTAACTTGGCAAGAGAAAGCTCTACACGGCAAATACCCTACTGCACTCCAAAATCCACTCATAGATAGAGAAATGTCACTGAATTGGTTAGAGAAAAGGCAGCTCCACGCTGAAACAGGTTTTATAATCTCTAACCAAGACCGTGTCATTCGAACTCGAAACTATGAAAAGGTCATCTTGAAGAGAAATGTGGAAGATGTGTGCAGAAAATGCAATTGCCTCGGAGAAACGATAGAACATATCACGGCGGGTTGTGGTGCTATGGCCCCCAACGCTTACCTGGGGAGACATAATCAGGTGGCAAAGATCATCCACAAGGAACTTGCCCATAAACTAGGGCTAAGGGAAAACCTCCCACCATACTACCAATACTCACCCGAGCCAGTCCTTCAATCCCCTGAATATCTCTTATACTGGGACAGGCCAATAATAACGGATAGAACAGTAGACCACAACCGTCCGGATATTCTTCTTATCGAAAAAAACACCAAGAAAGCTTTCATAATCGATATAGGTTGCCCACTAACACACAACCTCTCTAAAACCGAATCGGAGAAGAAGACCAAGTACTCGAATTTGGCTATAGAGATTAAAAATATATGGAAGCTAGATAAAATAGACATAATTCCGATCATAATATCGGTGGAGGGAGCTATGACGAAAAATTTCAAGCCCAACTTGGAAAAACTGGGCCTTTCAGGTTATTTATACCAACTTATTCAGAAAAGCGTCATCCTACAAACATGCCATATAGTACGGAAGTTTCTAAACAGTACAGGTTAAGATGAATTTCTTCTCTGTACTGTAAATAATACCAGCAATACCAACAAAAAGCTGTGAAAACTAACATTGAGAATAATAATAATAATAATAATAATAATAATAATAATGATAATAATAATAATAATAATAATAATAATAATAATAATATATATTATAATAATAATTATTATTATTATTATTATTATTATTATTATTATTTTTCTCAATGTTAGTTTTCACAGCTTTTTGTTGGTATTGCTGGTATTATTTACAGTACAAAGAAGAAATTCATCTTAGCCTGTACTGTTTAGAAACTTCCGTACTATATGGCATGTTTGGAGGATGACGCTTTTCTGGATTAGTTGGTATAAATAACCTGATAGGCCAAGTTTTTCCAAGTTGGGCTTGAAATTTTTCGTCATAGCTCCCCCCACTGATATTATGATTGGAGTTATGTCGATTTTATCTAGCTTCCATATATTTTTTATCTCTATAGCCAAATTCGAGTACTTGGTCTTCTTCTCCGATTCAATAGAGAGAGGTTGTGTGTTAGTGGGCAACCTATATCGATTATGAAAGCTTTCTTGGTGGTTTTTTCGATGAGAAGAATATCCGGACGGTTGTGGTCTACTGTTCTATCCGTTATTATTGGCCTGTCCCAATATAGGAGATATTCAGGGGATTCAAGGACTGGCTCGGGTGAGTATTGGTAGTATGGTTGGAGGTTTTCCCTTAGCCCTAGTTTATGGGCCAGTTCCTTGTGGATGATCTAAGCCACCTGATTATGTCTCCCCAGGTAAGCGTTGGGGGCCATAGCACCACAGCCCGCCGTGATATGTTCTATCGTTTCTCCGGGACAATTACATTTTTTGCACACATCTTCCACATTTCTCTTCAAGATGACCTTTTCATAGTTTCGAGTTCTAATGACACGGTCTTGGATAGATATTATAATAATATAATATATTATAATATATAATGTATTATTATTATTATTATTATTATTATTTATTTTTATCTTGGTTGTCTTTTAGGATATCATAATGACGACAGATATATTGGAAGTGATTTCAAAACCTCAAAAGCTATCCTTAAGAATTTAGCACTTTTCCACGCGCTTCCAATTGCAATTAAAGTAAAGAAGCCAGAATTATTCCAAGTAATTAAAGATTTTTTTAAAAAACCTAGTTCTGGTTCGAATAGTCCTTCTGAAGGACCTCCTAGCCCTCCACCCGGAGCAAAATCTCTTCCAGAAATATTACTAGAGGCCCTTAATGATATTCCTGACTTTGCTCCCTACTTTTCTAAGTTCAGAAAACTATTTCTAAAACCTAAGGATCCAGGGGCATTTAATAAGTTAACAAAAGAACCATGGAACACTGTAGTACATAGCGATTTCTGGGTAAATAATGTTATGGTAAATAGCAATAACGGAAAGGAACCATTGGTAAAAATTGTAGATTTTCAAATGGGTTCCTATGGATCCTATGCTAAGGATTTAATATTTTTCTTATTAACCAGTGTAAGAAATGATGTCACCAAAGAATGTATGGATGATTTACTCAGGTAAGGAATGGGAAACATTTTTATCTAGTAGTTATATTCCTGTTCTAAAACAATTATCAAGAATAATTGGGCTTAGACTTAGACTAATAAGCAAAAAAAGATAGAACCTTATAAATTTGAACCTATATAATAAGCATTGTAAAAACAGGATTTCTACTAGTCAGGTGGTAGCAAACATTTAAGAAGGCATGAAAATTATATTTTAAACCCGACAAGTATTTCATTATCTAACTGTGTTAGACATAATACAATCTTATAGTGTACGGCACTTTCAGGTGGTTTGAAATATAATTTTCATTCCTTCTTAACTATATAATGAGCGTTACCTGTCTATTACACACTTTGGCTTATTATACCGGTATGGTGTATTGTAACTCCACAAACAAACTTTTGGTCATTGTCAAGCTGGATTTACAAAGTTTCGCTGGATTGGGTTATCACTGACGCCAGCGTTTATCGTCGACGTTCGTAGAAGGCATTATACTTAGAGTTGATGTCGGCGTCGTTCCAGTTCAAACTACGGGTAACACTGTTAAGATAACGCAACATTGTTGAACATCTGTCAACTTGACGTGATATAAATAGTATAATACTATTAGCTTGATTTTATTGCTACGAATGCCTGCGCCTAAAAAAAAAGTTACTTCTAAAGAATCTATCTATATCTAATTATATATTCTCATTATGTAGTCGTAGACAAAAACTTAAAACATTTTTTTTCTTTCACAGAATTTATTACGACGAATTTATCTCTGTTTTGCGCCAGGCTAATGTCAACTTAGAACTAACCTATCAAGATTATTTGGAAGAAGTACGTATTGCCGCTTCAGAATCAGAAGTTGACCATGCCATATTTTTTGCGACAATTATTTTTGGTGTAAAGGGCACAGGTCTAGATGTAGACGTAGAAGAATTTAATCCACACAAGCATTTTGGAATAATGTTGAAGAATATGAACCAATATCATAAGGACAAAGTAGTTTTGATAGCGTCTGAGGCCATAAAAAGAAACTGGATGTAGTTCTTCGAAACTTAATGTTTACAATTTGTTAATAAATAACTCACACTTATATTATGTTTAATTTAATAACGAAGGGTATCCAAAGTGAAGCAGTTTAGGTTCTTTTAAAACTTGGGTTACATTCAGAGATAAAAATTAAAAGTTCGACTCAATATTCCAAGAAGAAGTTATGTTGCTCTAGTATGTCCTGTTCGTGGCAGATCAATTTAAACCCTTTTAGTAGGTACCGGTTAATCGATCTTGAAATGCTACAACGATAATTATTGACTACTACACTGACTACTTACTACACACACAATATAGAACCTGGCAACCTTGAACAAACAATAATTAATTATAATTATTATTATATAATAGGCTATGAATAAATAATTACTCAAAAACGTCACCAACTCTTAGACTATAAACACATTCAGCTCAATAACTAAAAGTAAGAATGAATAACCTTATGCTAACAGGCCTCGCAAATGGCAGAGCTGGACGGATCTTTTTTCTTAAGGGGTTTACTAGAATTTTGACAAAGTTTATATTGGGTGGCATACCGATTTTTAATAATAATAAAATTAACCAGCAATTTTTCTGAGACATAAATAATACTGCAGGCGTTATTTACTCACAATCAAAGCTGCCCGATTAGTAAATAAAAAATATAGATAACCGGGGGTTTTGATTATGAGAAATTGATTTTCTACCAATGTCATGAATGTCACCGTCAAAGTTGCTGGTTGGTTAATTATTGTTAAGAATATTTATGCAATCCAATGTTTTTAAATCCCCCCGTCTTCAGGTGAAGACGACTGGAGATACTTACCAGTTGAAACGTAGTGATTCTAAACAAATAAAGACAATGCAAGTCCAAAACTCTACTGCCGTTCAAGAAACGTCATTGTCTCCAACCATGTTAATACTGTTGCGTAATATCGGCAACCAAAATGGGGGGGGGGGAGAGCAATTTGCATACGATTTACTTTAAACTGGAATACATTGATATCAATAGATTTGTTTTGTTATTGTTGGATCTAGAGGTAAAATAGCATTGATACTACTCTACCATGGGACCATTGGGATCACAAAAACTATAAAAGATTTTTTATTTAAATTATGGCAAAGTGGCACAATTTGGTGCTCAATCAAGTGTCTTTTAGAAATTGAGCAATTAAGTTCTGGATCCCTATTTAGTCCTCCATCTGGGTTGCAAGTCTTGTATATGCCATTAGCAATATGCTGATTGTGTAGGGTTGTTAAAAAACCCGAAATTTTGTTTTTGCATAATAACTTTTTTATTTATGGATCGATTTTATTTATTTTTATCTGGTCAAGAACGACCGCTAATATCATATTTTTGAGATTTGTTGAAAATATAAAATGGCGAACACATCTTAACTTGGTTAAACTTTAAAGCTAGCTGGAACTTTTTTAAATAGCACTGTATATCTTTACGTGAAAGATGTTGAAATTTTAAACATTTATGAACAGAATAAAAAATCGTACATGTAAATGTGTTAAATAGCAGAGTGGTAACGACCGTGGGGATGCTGGCTCCGATCGCAGTTATGGTGGCGGCGGCCAAGGTAGTTATAATAACCACTTTGTTGAATTAGATAAAATAAAGACCCTGGGTATTAGTGAAATTGTACGAAATTTTCCTGCTATGCAATATAGAAAAGAACGATTTAAGATTTAATGAACGAATTTGCCTTAACGCAGTTTATTGTAAGCAGCGAAGGAACCAATTTGATAATTAAAATAGGTGGAATTTCACAAAACTGTCAAAAAGCGAATATCAACGAAAAATAAGCAATGTTTGTCATCACCGACTTGATTTTGAGAAGTAACGAAATAAAAATTTAAATAAATATGTTAGTATGTCTTTATTTTATCATAGCCCAGCTATTTTTTTAACATATCGACCTTACGGAAGAAGAGTGTTACAACTCAAAATTTATCATTTTTGGTATTTTTATATAAATCGACTCCAAAAATAACCTAATTTTATGGAAATAAATGTTATATGTCTAGTTCAAATTTTGGCCAAAAAATGGCGACATGTAACACGCCTATTTGGACAGATTTTATAGAACATGCGGGCAACAATTTAGTTTGTAACCGACTTTTCGTGTGGTAATATCGTTGTGTTTCGAGAAGACCGTTACATTTCGATTTCAAACATTCTATGCAAATAGTGTTTCTTATAAAGAATCTGTGGTAACTTGTTATAAAACTTTTTAAGTATGAAAGTCAATAAACCAATACTTTAAATTTTTGCTTTATATTAACAAAAAAGAACGGAACCATTAAGATATTTAACAAGTATCGATAAACGCAATATTATTATAAATTAAATCAAGCCTTAATATTTATGGGTGTCAAAGTTATGGAATATTTTGTTATAAAAAAAAGTATAAACAGCTCTCCTGTAAAATTACGTTTTTCGAGATATAACCCTTTTCTTCCGCATGGTCGATATCTGCATGTACAACCTCTTTCAGTATCTGTTTAAAGGTTGGAGACAATGACGTTTCTTGAACGGCAGTAGAGTTTTGGACTTGCATTGTCTTTATTTGTTTAGAATCACTACGTTTCAACTGGTAAGTATCTCCAGTCGTCTTCAGGTGAATACTCCAAAAAATACTCCAGTATTCACCTGAAGACGACTGGAGATACTTACCAGTTGAAACGTAGTGATTCTAAACAAATAAAGACAATGCAAGTCCAAAACTCTACTGCCTCTTTCAGTATCTTGCACATAAAGTTATTATTACAGTGCTATTTAAAAAATATTCAGCAAGTTTTATTTTAAAGTTTAACCAAGTTAAGATGTGTCCGCAATTTGGTTTATTTAACAAATGTCAAAAATATGAAATTAGCAGTATCTCTTGATTCATCCTCTCTCAAACAAGATAAAAATCAATAATATCCATTCATTAATAAAAAAAGTTATTGTATAAAAACCAAATTCCGTTTTTTTTTTAACAACCCTATATATACGATACGGATACGTGGTTCAAAGTACGAAATACCATGAATCATTTAATATATTTTTCACATTGCAGATATGTCATACGATTACAATAGATAATATAATAAATAAACGGAATGATTTTGTAAAAAAAATTGGATTGTCATAAAAACAAATACGTTATAGGATGTTTAGGTACTTTTCGATTCAATAATAGTCCCTTATCTAAATGTATAAAGTACCTAAGATCCACTGGGAAAATGCGAAAATCCCAATTTGTATTATACTTCAAGAAAATCTACCTACAGGGTGTCCTATAACTTATGGGCCGTAGAGTAACTGAAGATACTAGACATCAAACTAAGCCGATTTAGTCATATAAGTTTTTTCGGATTGTTACTCGTTCTAGAGATAAAGGGTGTTGAAAGTAAAAGTTTATTCTTGAAAATAAGCCATAATTTTAAAACGGTTTAATGAATCGAATTGAAAGTTGGCCATATTATGTTTTTATGAGCAAGAAATAAGAATTTGGAGAAATTTTTAAGTTTCAAACTAGAGGGCGCTAGTTGCATACACTGGGCTTCATAAATCTATGATTTTTTTTCTTACCTGTGATATTAGGTATTTTTCAATTATAGTTTCTTAAATAAGGGCATCTTCTGAGTCTACTTATTAATTGATCTTAACATCTTTAACGGTTTTCGAGATATTTCCCTTTAAACATCCCAAAGCTTAAAAAAACATAGTACATAATTAAATTAATATTTTAATTATCAAAAAAAAACTTATATGACTTAATCGGCTTAGTTTGATGTCGTATCTCCAGTTACTCTACGGCCCATAAGTTATGGGACACCCTGTATATCAAGTTTGGTTTCTTACCACCTTAAAAAATATCTTTACAACAGTAATTTTTTATTTATGTTGATATACAGGGAGGGATACAGAACTTGCGCATTTCACTTCATTTTGTAGGTGATGTAAATAGTGAACAATAGGAGTGTAATAAATTTTACACGGCACGTAAAATTCCACAAAAATACACGAAAATAATCACAAGAAATAACCCATCTGGTCACAAAAGAACCCAGGGCATAGAGGAATAATGGGTCGTCGCTCACGCTATACCTAAAGACTCTTTTGTGCACCCTGTCTTGCTCTCATCTCGTGCGTCATGGCATGCACAGAAATGAAAAATTCTTATATATTTCTTATTTATACTACATATTGTGCATGCTCCTGCTCCTCAAGACGATATACACCTAAAACCAAGTTGACCACTGGCAATATATTGAGGCTGTCCAAAAAATAAATTATTCTCCCTCAAGATTGAGTGACCACCTTTTATTTGCTGTTTTACCAACAATATTAAACCAACCCTTATACAAACGATTTGCGACAAATCTTGGTCATACATATAAACCTTACTTCCTTTAGGTAAGCTAAGATTTTGAGTGGCTTAATTACTGGTATGATATTCATAATTTACTAATCAAAAAAAGCATCGGTTCTCATAATGAATGATCACATCTGATAATTTTATCTAGACAGAAGATTAGGTACTATAAAATTGTTAATGTAATTTTTTTTTGGGCTAATTTGTAACACTGCTTCTCTCTGCTTGTTGTTCTTAAGTTTAGGTAAGTCATTTTATAATAATTGATAACATGATAATACATTAAAATTGTGCACGTTTTTCTTTCTAGATGTGTAGATAGATTACTTATTAAATTCAATAAAAAAATGTTTTTAGAATAATCTAATAACGCCAATAGATGCTACATCCTTAAAATATTTTTTGTTTTTATTGCAAACATAAATCAGCGTGTGAAAAAAATAGTATAGATATGCAACTAGTCTGATCACCTCAAGCACCTAAAACTTAAAATCTTACATTTACCTATATTATATCTTTTTTACAAACAACCGAGTATCTATAATATATAATATTTAGTGAAAAGTCAAACCTAATTTATAACTTTTATATTATTATATACAAATTTAATTAAACATTTATAAGAAAATGATATGACTCAATTTCCCATATTCTGACAATGACCCATATTATTATTCTTTAATAATTTTTTAACTATTTTTGTCTCTAGATTTTTGGATAAAAAGGAAAATATAGTTTTAAAAATGGTTGACATTGACTACTCAATTGACGGAATAGAAACATTTGCTAAAGTTGATGGAATAGTCAAAAATGTAGAAATATCCCGTCTTACTGCACCAGGTGAAAATTTCATGAGTTTGGTTCTTCGAGTGGACTTTGAACTAGAAAAAAATGGACAGTCTAAAACCTATAGTACAGTAGCCAAACGTCTTCCACTTGCCAGAGGTCCGGGAGGTGATTTTCATAATAAAGCAATGACAAATGAAATCAAATGGTATTCCGATATAGTGAAATTAATAAGAGATTTTGCCAACGAACATGGAATTGAAGGAGTTGATTTTATTCCAGAGTATTGTGGTTCAAGATACAGCCTTGATCCTGAAAAAACCGAAGCCGATAGGGATTCATGCTTACTTCTAGAAAATTTAATTCCTAGTGGTAAGAACTTAATTCTATTTTTTTTTGTAGAAATATCTCTTTGTTTACTTTTTGATTTCGTCACCCCACGGTTAACCTCGCTCAATACTATTAAGTGTATTATATTTCCTCGATAATAGAGTAAATATTTCCACAAAGAAATTATAAGAATAAAAAGAAAATGGTTTAGGCAATAAAAAACATACCTAACAGTAAAAAGTTAGAAATAAGGTTGCTTAAATAGATTTATCTATTTTCTTATTTGTGCTGTGTTATGATTAAATGTATAATATTGTAATATACAGTGTGTCCAAAAAAGTATGCAACATATGTAAAAGTTTTTTATTACCGATTTCTCAGAAAATTTTATTCTTGATAAAAGTTGGTGCATGCCTTAAAACTATAAATGTATATTTCACATTTCACCTGCGGCTAATAGTAAGGGAGCAAATGCCATTTTTTTGAAATTGCATTAAGAGTAAAGTACCTTAGTTATTAGAAATACAGCAAAATTTTATATGGAAATGTTATTGCAAATTAAAAACATAGCCCAAATATGAAATTTAAGTTACGTGTCTCAATTTTTATTTATTTTTTTCTAATCTCTAATTTCCCGTAAACGGTACGCCTCTGGTCGATTTTTCGTTTACGCAATTTTAATATTTTTATCAAATAACTTAAACGTGGGTTTATAATAAAAATGCATTAAGTAGTTGCAAATTTTTAAAAACTTTTCAATGAACCGGGACGGTTTAGATATAAGCGTGTTGCACGCCTACTTAAACACATTTTAGCCAACTTCTGTTCGAATCTAAATTATAATAAAATTCAACCCTATTTATAGTACTGGAAATAACTACTAATTTATTTGTCATTGTAAACAAAAAATCGACCAGAGGCGTACCGTTTAGGGGAAATTAGAGATTAGAAAAAAAAAATTGAGACACGTAACTCAAATTTCATATTTGGGCTATGTTTTTAATTTGCAATAACATTTCCATATAAAACTTTGCTGTATTTCTAATAACTAAGGTACTCTACTCTTAATGCAATTTCGAAAAAATGGCATTTGCTCCCTTACTATTAGCCGCAGGTGAAATGTGAAATAAGCATTTATAGTTTCAAGGCATGCACCAACTTTTATCGAGAATAAAATTTTATAAGAAATCGATAATAAAAAACTTTTACATATGTTGCATACTTTTTTGGACACACTGTATATGCACGATTAAGTAAACAGCAATTATATCTATCTATATATATTTAACTATTTATCAACATCGGCCGGTATATAAGGGCTCTGTGGCGCGCTACTAATATTAACATTTTTCAGGATTTAAAAATATAGACAGATACAAAGGATTCGATTTAAACTCCTCTAAAGCTATTTTAAAAAGAATGGCAATATACCACTCACTTCCACTTGCAATGAAGATTGTGAAACCGGAGTTATTTAAAGTCCTTAAAAAATTCATGGAGAGTAATGTACCCAAGAGTTTTCCCGGAGGCATTTCCAGTGATAAAAAAAATGACGATGATGCTCCAATTTCAAGGCAAAGACCAGAACTAATATTGGAAAAAATGGTCAATATACCCGAATGCGCACCATACGCCGATAGACTTAAATTACTAAAAAATAAACCACACGGTCCACAAGTGTGGTGGTCTGGTGAAGCGGCAGAACCATGGAGTACCATGTTACATAACGATTTTTGGGTAAATAACATTATGATAAGTCCTCGAGATGGAACGGAACCGTTAGTCAAAATAGTTGATTTTCAATTGAGCACTTATGGATCGTATGCAAAGGACCTGGTGTTTTTTTTGTTGACTAGCGTGAATAATGATGTGACTAAAAATTATATGGATGATCTTTTACGGTAAGTGAATAAAAAATTTTTTTTAAATATTAGCCTAAAAATTTTCTTTAAAAAATATGGTCGACTACCCATCAGCTCGAATCAAAAAGGTTCAAAATACATATTTGTTTGAAAGATATTATTAGATACAGTGGCGGCTAGTGGATATTGAAAATGGGAGGGCGCAAATCTTGGTACGCAAAATTGAGTGCCTGCGGATATTTTGAGGAAATGTCTAAAATGCATGACTTACAAATACACATCGAAAATATTAGCTAGAAAAATTGGCCACAATGTGATTTACGTTTTTTATTTTTTTTAAGAGCGTCCGAATAATATTTCTAAACTATTCTCCAAAGTTACTAGATCCATGCGAAAATACATATACAGGGTGATTTCTAAGTTGATACTTCTTTTTATATGTGTATAGAAGGCATTAAAATTAATAACATATTCAAATACCTCTTTTCCAAAAACTCAAAAATGAAGTACTTAGATTCATGTATTACACTACGAATCAAATACTGTTCTGCCTAACTTGCCTGTTGAATAACATTAAGAAAACTTCTGGATGTAGGATGAGCAGACAAGGGAAAGGGTTCTGGGTATAATCTTTAAGAAACATCCGCACTTTTACGACACTCACAGTAAATTAGTACCATATCTATTAGTTCATTATTTTCAAATTTTATCATTTTCAGGTAGCACCAATTTAAAATTAACTTGCTTCAGAAAAACACACTGCAGCAAATTGCTCAACACCACCCGTAAATTGAATGACTAATAAGAGATAAGAAAAACAATAGAAACTATAGCGGGCCATGTTTTGATGAACAGGCCCGCACTTAGATTTTTTACTTCTCTATCTCGTTGAGTTTTTTGAAAAAAGGTATTTGAAAAAGTTGTTTCTTTTAATGCCTTCTACACACAGCTAAAAAAGAAGTATCAACTTAGGAATCACCCTGTATATACTATTAAAAACATTGGGTTCTCTTGACCCGAATCCTGGCTAATATTTATTAATGGATTTTTGAAAACTTTTTAAATTTGGACTCATATATACACAGATATTGAGAAGCGTGAAAAAGTTATTGTCTTAAATGTCTACAATGATATTAATTAATAATTTTAATAGTTTCCATTATTTTATACTTTTTTTCTGATTTTTTTTTTTTGCTTGCACCGAGAGAATTAATTTTCGACCATTATAAAAATCTTAATAACCATAATAAAAATATCCCATAAAATAGGGGACAGAAAAACAAGTTAGTTACCATTATTAATGTCACTTTATAAACTTTTACTTTGCTACCATCAATAAGCAAATTTACTAAAATCGTCATAAGACCATTAAAACAGTGGATATTAATCATCATAAAACAATTTTTGTTGGCTAAAAAACCATTTTTTAACTGCTAATATTTTTTTTTGACCATCAATAATTCAATTTTAAGGTCTTAGTTATAGTATCCGTATTACTGCTATAAATTTATGTATTAACCCTTACTATTAGTTTTAATGATGATTATAAGAGACTTTTAATAATAACAGATAAATATATTAATAGCATTAATATATTTTTTATTGCCATCAAAATTCTCTTTAAAAATGTAACGGTAGTTGTAACGCATCTTATTTCTTAGCAAGCGATCTATCTGTGGTAATAAGGTTTATTTGCTGGACTTTCATTTGTTTTGGCGCATGCGCATTCGTGATAGCTTTTCTACAGGGTGTTTAAAATACCATGTGCCACTTTTTGCTGTATTGAAAATGATAAAAGTAACAAAGTCGGTAAAATTAGAGAAAAAGTCAACATGCGTTTTTGTATTGCCAAAAGCTTATTTAGTCTCCGAGAGTAAAAACAAAAAAAATATTTTATTAAATATTTCAACAGGTATTTTAAATCTAAAATATTTATGGTTTTTTGCTCTGTAATATAGTACCTATATATTTTCAATCTGATCTTCCGTAAGACATAATAAAATTGATCACTATACATTCACAAACAATAATTAATGGGAATGGCCAACGTTTGAGTCGCCAAGTCGCGCGAACGAACACGAACGCGGTCTTTTATCCATACAAATCGAAAATCAAATGATGGATGGATGGATATGGATCATGAAACAAAGAAGGGCGTCGCTTTCGATTGTTTTCGTAAGTCACGTGAGCAGCGAGTTTGACCGAAGTCATTGATTTTCCTTGCTGTTTATTGTTGGCAATAAAGTGACTTTATAAAGATTAAAAATCATCTTAATAACCATTTAAAAATGCATTAAGATAAATTTTAAAAAACGTGGTTAATAACTATAATAAAGTTATTTTGCTACGGCAGTAAACTTTTATTATGAAATTGAAATGCAATGAATCAGTAAAGTTAATTTTTAACCAGAGTAAAGTATTTTATGACTACTGATAAATACATAATATAGATAATAATAAAGATATTTTAAAAAAGAATTTTTAGCAGTCATTGTAATTTTTATTTTAATAGGAGATAGATAATTTATAAAGGTTATTAGATATTCTTTGTCCGTAATGAAGACAATTCTAGTAAGACAATTTAAGATTTTAATTTTCTCAGTGTGAAAATAACTTTTTCATACCCACATAGAGGCCACCTTTCGATGGGTAAAAACAGAAATCTAAAATCATTTATTTGATTAGCTTAAACTACGAATCTAAAGGTTATCTTGAAAAATAGCTAGGCGAGATAATTCTTTCCGTACACGATATACTAAATTTTGATACGTACTCGAGAACAAGTTGAATGTAAAGCATTTTTTTCAGGCTCTATTACGAAGAATTTACATCAGTACTGGAAAAGGTGAATGTTGGTTTAGAATTGACTTACACCGCTTTTCTCAAAGAAGTTCAGCGAGTAGCCCTCGAATCACAAATTAGTCACGCTTTGTTTTTTACCAATGTAGTGTTCGGTGAAAAGGGCACCGGGCCGGACTTTGCAGTTAAGGAATTTAATCCGGCTGAACACATGTCAAAAATGGTGGAAAGAATGAATCAGCAACAAAAAGACAGATTGGTTGTTATAGTGGCTGAGGCTGCCAATAGGAACTGGATATAAAACGTCTTTTGGGTATTACAGATAGATATACATAATTAAAATTAAATGACATAACGACCTCTTATTCTGGTCAGAAATGTTTAAGATTTCAGTATCTTGCACGTTAAGTTATTATTAATATTACAGCGCTATTTAAAAAAGTTCCAGTAAGTTTTATTTTAAAGTGTAACCAAGTTGGAGATGCGTGTCCGCCATTTTGTTTTTTCAACAAATATCAAAAATACGAGATTAGCAGTATCTCTTTATTCATCCTCTCTCAAACAAGATAAAAATCAATAAAATTGATTGATTAATAAAAAAGTTATTGTATAAAAACCAAAATTCGTTTTTTTAACAACCCGTGTATGTAGGTACGTGGCTCAAAATACCAAATGCCATGAGTCCTTTAATATCCTTTTTTCATTGCAGGTATGTCATTCAATTACAATAGATACTAATGTAATAAATAAACTGAATGATTTTATAAAAAAATATTGGATTGTCATCAAAACAAACACGTTATAGGATATTAAGGTACTTTTTGATTCAATAATGGTACGTTAGCTAAATGTATCAAGTACCTATAAGATCCACTGGAAAAATAAAAAAATCCCAATTTGTATTATATTCCAAGAAAACTACACATATATATCAAGTTTAGTTTCTTACCACCTTAAAAAATATCCTTACAACAGTAATTTTTTTATTTTTGCCAATTGTTGTTCTACATGAAATTAAAATTATACAAAATCGGTTTTTTTTTTACTGGATCAAGAACTATTGTAAAATGTTAATAACAGTTTTGTTTAAAATAGAACGTCCAACCATTATTTATATAACCGATAAATTGCTAGTAGCATGTACAAGATTCGTGATCCGATGGAGGACTAAAAGGGGATACAGAACTTGCGCATTTCACTTCATTTTGTAGACGATGTAAATAGTGAACAAGGCCGGTATACGAGGGTAATAAATTTTACACAGCACGTAAAATTCCACAAAAATATTCACAAGAAATGAACGATCCGGTCACAAAAGAGCCAAGGGAATAGAGGAATTAGAGGTTGACGCTCTCGCTATACCCAAGGACTCTTTTGTGAACCTTGTCTTGTTTACATCGAGTGCGTCATGGCATCCACAGAAAATAAAATGATTAAAATTTGTTATTTATACTACATATTGTGCATGCTCCTAGTCCTCAAAACGATATACACGGAAAGCCAAGTTGACGAAAGGCTGGCTCCATACCACTGGCAATATATTGAGGCTGTCCAGAAAAATAAATTGTTCTCCCTTAAGATCGAGTGACCACCTTTTATTTGCTGTTTTATCCACAATATTAAATCAACCCTTGTTCAAACGGATTGCGAGAAATGTTAGCCATACATATAAACCTTACTGAATTGAATGCAACCTGGACCTATGCCCATGTTTATTATACACGTCCGTATGCCTAAATGCTAAAACTTCATTTAGGTTCTTAAATCTATCAATTTAAAAGCCCATAAGTAAGATTTTGAGTGGCTTAATTACTGGTATGATATTTATAATGTATTAATAAAAAAAAAAGCACTGGTTCTCATAATGAAGGATCATATCTGATAATTTTATCTAGACAGAAGATTACTATAAAATGGTTATTGTAATTTTTTTTTACTAATTTGTAACACTGCTTCTCTCTGATTGTTGTTCTTAAGTTTAGGTGAGTAATTTTATAACTGATAATATGATAATTAATTCAAATTGTGCACGTATTTCTAGGTGTGTTATTAATTATTAAATTCAATAAAAAAATGTTTCTAGAAGTATCTAATAAAGCCAGTAGATGTCGCTATATGCTACATACATAATAATTTTTGTTTTTATTGCAAACATAAATTAGGGTGTGAAAAAAAAATATAGATATGCAACTGGTCTGAACACCTCAAACACCTAAAAATTAAAATCTTACATTTATATTATATCTTTTTTACAAATTATCTATAATATATAATATGTAGTGAGAAGGCAAACTAAATTTATAGCTTTTATGTTATTATATACAAACATATATAAGATAATGTTATGACTCAATTTCCCATATTCTGACAATGACCCAAATTATTATTCTTTAATGATTTTTTAACTATTTTTGTCTCTAGATTTTTGGATAAAAAGGAAAATATAGTTTTAAAAATGGTTGACATTGACTACTCAATTGACGGAATAGAAACATTTGCTAAAGTTGATGGAATAGTCAAAAATGTAGAAATATCCCGTCTTACTGCACCAGGTGAAAATTTCATGAGTTTTGTCCTTAGAGTGGACTTTGAACTAGAAAAAAATGGACAGTCTAAAACTTATAGTACAGTAGCCAAACGTCTTCCACTTAGCGGAGGTCCGAGAGGTGATTTTCATAATAAAGTAATGACAAATGAAATCAAATGGTATTCCGATATTGTGAAATTAATAAGAGATTTTGCTAAAGAACATGGAATTGAAGGAGTTGATTTTATTCCAGAGTATTGTGGTTCAAGATACAGCCTTAATCCTAAAAAAACCGAAGCCGATAAGGATTCATGCTTACTTCTAGAAAATTTAATTCCCAGCGGTAAGAACTCAACTCTATTTAGTGGTATCTCTGTTTATTTTTTTCCGTCATCGCGGTCAATCTTGCTCAACTCTGTTTACTGTATATTATACTTATTTTAATGTAGTGTTATATTTCCTCCATGATATATTTTATAAATTTCCACAAAAAAAAATATAAGAATAAAGGCCTTTTTACATTGGGTGCAATTGCAAGAAAAAATTGACTGAAAGCATGCGCTTTGTCGACGTTTTAAACAGCTGATGCAGGTTTTAAATGGGAGAACGTTTAAAACGAGAACGAGCTGATTAAAACGTCCTTTATAAATAAGGCCACTTAAATAGATTTATTTTATTTTGTTCTGTATATGCTATTTGTTATGATTAAATGTATAATATTGTTATGTATATGCTTGGTTAAGTAAACTGCAATGCTACTCTTCGCTAAGTTAAAAATTACGACGATTCTATCTATCTATTTATCAGGTTCGGCCGGTATAAGAGCTCTGGAATGTGAAACTAATAGTACATTTTTTTAGGGTTTAAAAATATAGACAGATACAAAGGATTCGATCTAAACTCCTCTAAAGCTATTTTAAAAAGAATGGCAATATACCACTCAGTTCCACTTGCAATTAAGATTATAAAACCAGAGTTATTTAAAGTTCTTAAGAAATTCATGGAGAGTAATATACCCAAGAATTCTCCCGGAGGTTTTTCCCGCGATAAAAAAAATGACGATGGTTCTCCAACTTCAAGGCCAGGACCGGAAGAAACATTCAAAAAAATGATCAATATACCCGAATGCGCACCATACGCCGAAAGACTTCAAGTACTACAAAATAAACCATACGGTCCACAAGTGTGGTGGTTTAGTGAAGCGGCAGAACCATGGAGTACCATGTTACATAATGATTTTTGGGTAAATAACATTATGATAAATCCTCGAGATGGAACGGAACCTTTAGTCAAAATAGTTGATTATCAAATGTGCACGTATGGATCGTATGCAAAAGACTTGGTGTTTTTTTTGTTGACTAGCGTGAATAATGATGTGACTAAAAATTATATGGATGATCTTTTAAGGTAAGCGAATAAAGAAAATTTAAATAATATTAGCCTAAAAATGTTTTTAGCGTAATTAATGATGTAAAATTATATGTATAATATTTTAAGGTAGGTAAGTGAAGAAAGAAAATTTTGAAAAATATAAGCCGAAAAGGTTGTTGTATTATCAATTCCTAACCACAGATTCACAGGTGGGATCAATAATTAAATTACCATGCTGGCAATGGTTACGCTGTCAAAAAACCATCAAACTTTATTTGTTATAAAATTTTGGGGTTACAATTTGCAGCTTCTTTTTCCATATAATATATTCTAATAGAAAACTATATGCAAATTTCACTTTCAAATAAGAATGTCCGCTAGTAGCTTTTGCTAAGAAGTTTAAAGGTATTTTGGAAATTTAAAAAAAAACAGATAATTTTACTAATAAAGAAAAAATAAAATGTTCGAACAACATTGAGACTAAATATAACTACGAAAATTTAAATATGATCAGGTCTCGGTCTATAGTTTTGGGGCCGTCATTGAGCGTTTTCTATAGCTCCTGGTACATCATAAAATCTTCTTTATCCGATTCGTCTGTTAAATCCCGAAAGTGTTCAACCTCATCATTCACATACATAACTTTAATATATTATTACCACAAATTTTAAAGTCAAAAAGAATTTATAAGGTTTGTTATATGAGATTATATATCATCAGTCATTAATAACTTGCTTCAAGCCTAAAAAATTTAAAACTTAAACTTACCTGAAGAATGAAAGCTCATCAGAACCGAGTTCAACTTTAGGTCGAGCTTTACAAAGCTCGTACTTAAGCTCTTATTGTACAACCGATTCTAAAAATTATCTTGAGAACTAGCCAAGCGAGATATTTCTTTCCGTGCACGATATACTAAATTTTGATACACGCTCGAAAACAAATTTATAAAGCTTTTTTTTCAGGTTCTATTACGAAGAATTTACATCAGTACTGAGGGAGGTGAATGTTGGTTTAGAATTGACTTATACCGCTTTCCTCAAAGAAGTTCAGCGAGTAGCTCTGGAATCAGAAATTAGTCACGCTATCTTCTTTACCAATGCAGTGTTCGGTGAAAAAGGCACTGCGCCTGACTTTGCAGTTAAGGAAGCTAATCTGGATGAACACATGTCAAAAATGGTGGAAAGAATGAGTCAGCATCAAAAAGACAAATTAGTTCTTATAGTGGCTGAGGCTATCAATAGGAACTGGATGTAAAAAGTCTGTTGGGTATAACATACATAATTACAAATAAATATACCACTAATTTAATATATTTTTTTATTAACATAATTAGTATTAATCAAGTAGAAAGTTTTTCCCTTTTCTTGTCAGATGCATCGCTAGACGCGTTTCGCCATATTCGAATTCAAAATTCGAAAAAATGCTAACAGTTAATCAGTTAATTTGCTTTTTTGAACTGATGACCCACGGGTACCAGCGCTGCCTAGTGGAGACGTAATCAAGGGCGTCCATAGAACGTTATTCAGTGACTGTGACTTCTAAAAAAAATCTTGACCATACGGATAATTCTCGCCTTTCCTAAAAAAGTTCTTTCTAAAAAAAAGTTTCCTGGTATGCTAAAAACTTCAAAAAAAAGCAGTCTCTGGCATTCTCTCAGACTTCCCAATATTACTTCTAAAAAATAACTAATGCTTCTGGTATCTTCATCTTATAACTCCCGCAAATCTATACCAGGCTGGGGGGGGGGGGGGGGCAAGTACCAATGAACAATAACTTTTGGTATATAATGGATAGATAGGAGGGTTGGCGGAAGAGCCAGTATACTTAGGCCTATGAGGCCCATTGTATCCCCAATCGTCTGAATAATCTCAGCCAGACGGGAACTACAGCTTAGCGTGGAATTCGAGCCACGTGTTTGCACGAGGTTATCCTTTTTCTTCCCTTAGAGGTCCTCGGTTCTTGGCCACAGTCGAATGCCAGTAACTCACCATGGAGCCACTGCCGCGGAGGGATGCTCCATTTGTCGTCGTTACAAAGAGTCTAAAAACTAATAACAGTAACAAACCCAAAAGTAACTTCCTGCTGACCACAAAGCGTAAATCTAGGGACTTTAATAAGAAAGTTTATACTTAATAAAAATATATATAAAAAACATTTTTGAACTTGGCCTAGGCAGTATATTAAGAAAGAAATAAAAAAACATATTCAAAGAAAGAAAAGAAACTTAATTTAAGAAATTTTATAGTAGTTGGGTGAAATTTTAACGAAATCTGGACGTGGTCCCGAACATTTTTTGGCCTGCAGCGCTTTTTTAATACTCTCCAACATTTTTCTCTGGGTCCGCCCCTGCTACCCCCCAATGGTTGACGGCTAGCTATGGCCTTCGGTGCAGGTATGCTGTCTAACAACAACACTAGATGTCGCTACTTGTAGAATCTTATTGTTTTTGTTTTTATTTTATTTAATATCAAGCAATAAAAAAAATTTAATTATATGCCTAAATATGCCATCAATAATTAAATAAATGTGTTATAAAAGTATCAAGTAAAACAGAACATAATTAAATCAATAAATAGATGTGTGACACTACGACAGTTTTCTTTTCGTGTAAAAGATTTTCTGTCGGTTGTAATTAGAAAGATGCAAAACAAGCCATCGCAAAATCAGTCCTTTTTTTAAATCCAGCCCTTTACGTACGCTACTGAGTTTTACTTTTGATAAGATTATCTAGAGAAAATCCATTATAAAATGTTTGATGTTAGGTACATGTTTTAATCAAATTATCACTGCATTATAAGATCATACTCACCGATCTATACATACCAAATTATTTTTTGTATATTGTAGGTAAGTAATAATAATATTAATATTATTATTAACAATTAGTTTGGATTTATTAGGATGTATGAATGTAGTGTATATACCGAAAATGCATACAATATAAATAAATCAGTAATAACTAAACTAATAAGACCTTGATTTTATGTTTGCTATAAATAACTACCATAAAATTTGTTTTAAAAATCCGAATTTGTTCTTTAAATTGAATATCAGTAATGCATTTATGTGTGTACCTAACTTGTGTTCATAGTAGCATCACTTCAATAAAGGTTTGTTTAGTATTTATTTAATCGATTTAATAAACTATTGAAAGCCTACTGGCCACAAGGAAAAACAATTTTTAGTTTATGTGTGTGCAGTTACCTAAATTTGGATTTTTTTATAAAGATACAATTTTAATTTTCTTACATATCTATATATCTCTACACAAGTCCATAACAACTATCAGTGATTCATATCGCTTTCATATAGAGTGCAAGGGTTGTACAAAGTTACAGTAAATAATTCCAGTGTATTTTGGAAATTCTAATCAAGCAGAATATTTATTTTCATGAAATGTTTTTCCTCTGACTTAGTACAACCCGCTGCTTTCGATATGAAAACGATAAGTCAGTGACAGCAATTTTATACCTGGAATATAGTATCTTATTAGACTCGTAGCTACAGTTAGGCTATAAACAAAAGAGTACCTGTACAACACATGCTGATTTATTCTGTAATTATTTTAATACCTAAAACCCCATATAAAGATCAATATATGAGAAAGTTTGAATAAGCATGGCATCATTTTTCTAATCACCTATACAAAAGGAACTAAAAAAAATGTTGCACAACATTTTCCATCTTTTGTCAAACAGCTATCAAAATACTGATTCAGAGAGCGAATGATACTTTCTATCAACAGTAAAGAACTCCCTTTGCTCAGTAATACGATTGTTAAATAAAATATGGCAAAATTTTGGTCTGTAATTCAACCCTTCATGGTTCCTATAACCTGGAGGAAAGCTACTTTAGCATTATTTATTTTGTTCTTGTTATATTGTACTTTATCATGCACTTTTACAGAAAATTGTCCACCACTTCTCATCATCAAAAATAAAATTACTATTATTTAAACTTTGATTATTGTTTAGTTATTTTAACTTGTTTTTTGTTTCTTTTTGAGTTTACCCACCAGTACCATTTCTTGACAAGAGTAAATATTAAAATTTCTCTTTTAACACTTAAAATAAATTTGGACAGCAGAAAAATGTTTAACTACACTAAGTACATCCAATCAACAAAATCTTTAACAATTTTTTTTATATCAGTATCTCCAAATTCTTAACCAACTCCTTATAAATTAAAATGATTCTTGTAGGAATATTTACCTTTTTAATAGGCCGATAGCGCTCTGTTAGACACTTTATATTTTATTGCACTTAATATTAAACTTTTTCCGTTCTCTCCATTCAAAATAATTGCATACAGCCAATACGACTCATTTCTTATTGTATAGGGTATCTTCAGGTGGTTAGGAAAATAATGCTACTGGCTTAATTATTAATTACTATTATACTATACGACGAAAAAATACATTTAACCGTTTTTTCTGGCTTTTCGATCAGTTAAATCGAATTTCGTGTAGAATAACCCATTTTTTAACTTGTCGAGCAAGGTAGATACCGGCGGATGTCGGTAACCTTTATAAATGAGTTTTCGATGGCCCCTTCTATTAACCCCGTACTTTCATCATGCTTTACACTTCTTATTTCTATTACCATCTGTCTACCAGAACTAGAACCTGCGACCTTTAGCAAACCCAGTAACTAGTATTAAAAGACTAAAACATTTTTTACAACAATATATATGTACAACTTGGGTCAATACATAATAAACTTATATTTTTTCAGTTCTATAATACAACCAAATACTTTAAAAATGGCTGATATTGACTACTCCATTAAAGGCATAGAAAAACTTGTTCAAGTTGACGGAACAGTAAAAAATGTGGAAGTATCTCGCCTTACTGCACCAGGTGAAAATTTTCTCAGTTTAGTACTTAAAGTTGACTTTGAAGTGGAGAAAAATGGACAGTCCAAAACTTTTAGCACAGTGGTCAAACGTCTTCCCCTTGGAGAACGAAAATCCATCGACTTCAATAGCAAAGCCATGTCAAACGAAATCAAATGGTATACCGAAATAGTAAAATTATTAAAAGATTTTGCAACAGAATATGGCATCGAGGGAATTGACTTTATCCCAGAGTATTGTGGTTCACGATACAGCTTAGATCCTGAAATAAAAGAAGCCGACCGGGATTCCTTTTTACTTTTAGAAAATTTAATTCCACATGGTACGAACTATATTTTTTATGACATGCACTGTGGTCCTAGTTTTATTTTTACAAATCTAAAATTACTATTATTACTATTTAGCAATTAATTTCCTGTTAAAATTTAGAACACCTATTTTATTTCATTACATTTTAAATTATCATCGTGACTTGCTAAAAAAATATATATATTCTCTAGCATTTAATATTTTCTTAGGATTTAAAAACGAAGACAGATATAAAGGATTCAATCTAAATTCAAGTAAAGCCATTTTAAAAAGACTGGCCATATTCCACGCCATTCCACTTGCAATGAAGTTGGTAAAGCCGGAACAATTTAAAATTCTTAAAGAATACCTGGAGAATACTGTGCCCAAATTTTCAGCTCCTGGGGCTGATCCCGAGGATAAAAATAGTTTTGGTCCACCTCCAGGAACTAAAGGTCCAGAAGATCTTCTATTGGAAAAAATGATAGGTTTTCCTGAATGTGAATCCTTCAAGGATAGACTACAAAAACTGATGGATCAACCAAAAGGTTCAGGTTTATGGCACAAAACAGGAATCGAACCATGGGTTACCATTACACATAGTGATTTTTGGGTCAATAACATTATGATAAGTCCTAGGGATGGAGAGGAACCCCTAGTCAAAATAGTGGATTTCCAAATGTGTACGTACGGATCTTACGCTAAAGATTTAGTATTTTTCTTATTGACTAGTGTGAATGATGAAGTAACTAAGGCATATATGGATGATCTTTTAAGGTAAGGAATGTCACCTTATCAAATTTTAAATGTGCTAAAAACAGTAACGTCAAATAGCTTATAAAAAACATGAGAATAAATTTCTCGATACCAAGTATTTTAGTTATACAAACAGTAATATTTTTTGGATATTAAAAATATAGATACTTGTAATCAAGGTTTAATTCTTTACAATAACGTTATCAAGAAACACAATGGCTACTTTACCTAAGCATCGTTAACAACTATCACTTTTTAAATAATATTATATTCTTTGTTATTTTTACAAGTGGCTATTTATAATACTAGGATGAGAACTGTATTGTTATTGTTAAGGTAGGTACGCATAACTGTTTTTCGAATGAACCATTACACTTTAACCTATTTCAATATCATGCTCAAATAATAATTAAAGTTTAGAACGGAATAGTTAGAGTTAAAAGGAATAATATTAATATATCATAATACCAGAATATTTTTGAATGATAGAAGAGTTTTGGACTTGCATTGTCTTTATTTGTTTTACATCACAACGTTTCAACTGATCAGTATCTCCAGTCGTCTTCAGGTAAATACTAAATAAGAAAAGTAACTACAGCTTTATTTATATTAGCTATATGCACCGGAGCATAACTAAGATGGGTGCAGTCATGCGTTTAGTTAAACTTCCTCTAGTGTGATTCTTTATGCAGGATTTGAGCTTCGGTCCGCTTGATGTGATGACCGTGGGTCCAGACGTGGTTAGTTACACCTAATTTTTCGGTTTCTCCTTTAAGCGTGTTATTTCTGTGTTCCTTGATCCTAGTTTCAAATGCCCTTAGAATGTAAGATCGGCCACATTCTTAGTAGATCTGGTCGATAGCTTTTTCTGCCTTTTTAACTTCTTGGTTTCGTTTTCGTTAGGTGGCTTAAAGTGTCTCTTGATTACCCTATTGATGTTGTATCATTGTCCTAGTCTTCTCATTTTCTCAGATACTCCTTTGACATATGGAATGTTGAGTGTTGATTATGACTCTATTTGCTTTTTTTGTGTATTTTTCCGATTCTTACGATTTTCCAATAGTTCATCAACTAAATGCATGGGGTAACCATTTTTGTTAAGGTCGGTCTTGATGTAATTAGTTTCTTCTTTGAGGGCTTTATTTGAGTTACAGATGATCATTGCTCTATCCAGAAGCGTTCTTACCATGCCATATGTTGTGCTGTTTGAGTGATTTTAAATGTAATTGAGATATTGACCTGTATGCGTAGGTTTCCTGTACACTGAAGTATGGATGGTGTTGCCATTTTTCTTTACGTCTACATCTAGGAAAGGTAATTGATTCTTCTCTCCCCATGATGAATTTGATTGTCGGTGTCAGATTATTAATGTGATGTAGGAATTTCCTGAGTTCGTCATCGTTTCCATTCCAAATAATGAAGGTATCGTCCACATACCTCAGCCACGTTCTAGAATCTTTTGTCGCATTATTGATACATTATGGAAACATAAATTTTGCGTATTTAACTATACAAGAAAAATATTTAATATATACAAACATTCATTTTAAATTGATTTACTTAAAGTTTAAACAATAATCTGAGAGATAATAGAAAGCAGTGGCGGCTCGTGGTCCATTTTAGCATTACAAAATGGGTGTTTTGATTGTTTTGAGCATTGAAAATTGAAGGGCGTATGAAGGGCAGTATTTTTTTTAAAATTTACTTTTGAGAGTAGGTCAGCCAAATCCTATATCCGCCACTGATGGTAGTACCCTTCATACGATATTACATAGGTTTTTATTTGTAATTTTACAGACGACATGTTGAGACTATAGACTAATTATTTATTTTAGGTTCTACTATGAAGAATTCACGTCAGTTTTAACAAACGCCAAGGTCGATTTAGAGCTAACATATACTGCTTTCCTAAAGGAAGTTCAACGAGTTACATTAGACTCAGAATTTAGTCACGCATTATTCTTTTCGACCATTGTTTTTGGTGAAAAAGGCACCGGAGTGGACGCTGCACTTGAGGAATTCAATCCGTTTCACCATATGATAGGAATGATAGAGAAAATGAATCAGCATCAAAAAGAAAAACTAGTGTTAATGGGAACCGAATCCGCCTATAGAAACTGGATATAGAGATATATTTTGAACAACTATTAATGAAATTAATTTTAAATACTGCAATTTTTTTATTTATTTGTTGTCGTATTTGTTTGAATATTTTTAATAAATATAAATAATTTATTTAATATATACATTATACATCCCCTTTGATAAACTTCACTTAAGATATTTTTTAGATATTTACATGTGTCGGAAATAGTTGCGGCGCGTTTTATAAAAAAGCGGGGAATGCACCCATTATTATTAATAATAAAAATAGTAACTTAAAATACTAGCAAACAAAAATCTTGTTGACTGTTTAATTTATGACATTGACTTTAAACAATAAGTTGTTTTAAGAAAGATTTTGATTGATGATTGATTTCTCTTTTCTTTTACGAAAGTAACACTTCAATAGCAATAATTATTTCCATTACATTTCCAAAAATTTATCCCCTCACTATTGAATGCTAAAAAAAAGTTTAAAAGAATTAAATTCTTACATACCACCTACTTTACATAAGTTAAAACTTTTTTATCCTTAAATTTTTTCCTCCAAACACAACAATTTCACAAACACAAATTCCATTTTGGAAAAGTCAAAGAATAAAGTATATTTTGTTATTAAATTTATTTACCAATTTTAATTTAATGTTCATTAATTAAAGATATTATATTAAAGTTTAATAACAATATTATTAAATTTAATTCCTAATTTTAATTTAATGTCCATTCATTAAATATATGTTTATTAAAGTTTAATAACAAATTTATTAAATCTAATTACCAATTGTAATTTAATATCCATTCATTAGAGACACCTATTACTTTCGTCTATTGACCTAAGAGCTTGTTTGGTACGGTTTTGTCCGTATCCAATTTTATTTTGATCAGTGCAAATACTTTATCTCTAGGTAATATTAGCTTGCTTAGTAATTGGCGTATATTTTCAAGCATTTCTTCCACCAATAAGTTGGGCTCAATCTAAAAACGGTAATTTGACTGAATTGAACCTCAAACGTAGCCATGTCACCTTAAGAAACGCACGAAACACGATGTCATGATGGCTTTACTTTTTACCAATATTGAACCATATTATTTAGGTTCCTTGGCCATTAATAAATCACAATGTTGCCGATTGATCTATGAATGGTCGTTAAATCCAAACATATGATTGTATTGAGAAATGGCTGCATGGACCATACATTGGCTTATTTACAACAACAGAAAACTATCAAAGGACACATTTAAAATCCCTCTTGGGATGCCTTCTACGCTAATGAGACAATTGTTGATAAGATTATTTATCTAGTCTAAAAATTGATATAAAATGTTTGTTGTCGCATTTTTAAGTTTAATTATCACCGTGTTACATCAATTTGAATTTCTACTTTATCGTAAGTATTATTATTATTATTATTATTTTTCTTAAAATATAAATAGCTTATTCATCTTAAAGATTTAAGAAAATTGTTAAATCCACTATTAACGATTATTTAGGATAAAAAAACAATTAAAGTGTTTTACGTTACAAGTCCGGTAGCTGACTTGTTACAGTACGAATTTTACGGACAAGGCGATGCTGAAGCCTAGTATGGAATATAATATATACAGAATTTTATTTCATAGTGTCTTTTTAATCCTTTTTAAAAAATATTAATAAAAATGTTTAGTAAAAAACATAATTGGAAATGGTGACCGTTCACCAACCAACAAAATCCTACTAATCGATTTTTCAGGCGTTAAGATCTCAGCGGTGGTTGACGCCTGAAACAGGATTTTCAATTCACTGAAAAGAATTCTTGCCGCTGAATATGAAGCAGGTTTTTACAAAATTGTTTTTCATCATAGTACCTTAAGAGCTTTCCATATACCAGCGTTAACAAGGCATCGTTTCCTGGCTTGTCTAATAGAAAATTTAATACAAAAATTTTACTAACGGGTTCACAAGAACTTCTAGTTTGGCGAATGATACCTTATTTGTTTTTCAAAAACAAAAATTGAAATTTTTTTTAAGGTTTTCAATTCAAATTCAATTGCAAAACTTATATCATTCGCCATGCAGAACATAAAAATAGAAATATTACGGCTATGCATGTTAATTCCTTATATTTATTACAAACGATGCCCCAATATTATTTTCAAAATCTCCACTGACGCCGCGCCCCTTAGTTCTCGTGAAATTCGTTTTTATATTATTTTGTATATAAAAAAAAGACATTTTATTGCCATCGCCAGATGCAGGTACAGTATGCACGTTGTAGTGGAAATGCAATATTTGTTCGTTATGACTCATCGACTACTGTCTGCTCTTAAATTTAATTGAGCCATCGCATTGGTTGCCATGCATAGTTAAATAAGATTATTATTAGCTTGACAAATCGATAAATATTATTATTTTAAGTGACACCTTGTCAATAATCAAAAGTAACAAATGAATGTTTCAAAATCAAAACATAGTTGCCAAGCAACATATTACGGTATCTAAGACTGTAAAGTTCGATTTACCGATCGCAAATGAGTACAGGGTAAGTAGATTTACTGGACAGGATGAAATAAAAATAAGGAATGTATCAGATAATGCTGCATTGTATTTGTCCCTAAATCTATTATTTAATTACTGATGACACAGTAAACACTTTTAGTAATAGTAGATTCTGTAACGAGGTTGGAATGAAAATTTGATCCGAGTGGAAGATTCCGAACGTGAGCGTAGCGAGCGTGAGGAAGCACGAGTATCGAATTTTCATTCCAACCGAGTAGCAGACTATATTTTCTCCACGACCAAAAATACTTTTCGCAATATTTGTAATTTCAGGTGGAGTATTATCCAGTTCTATATCTGATTCATCCGATTTTTCACTCATATTTTGACTTGCACTAAAATTTGTCTGCTGACATTGACAGTTTCGAAATTCATGGCAACCAATGTCGTTTAGATCAATTACAGAATATTCATTTCGTATCTTGTTATGGAATCAAAATACACGCAAAACGCATAAGAAGCAAGTGTTTCAGAATAAATATTCCAACTCAAGAGCGAGAATTTTTACATTCTATTATCAAAAATGATTTTGGAATTATTGCATTCAGTAATGGTCGTGGAGAAACATTATTAATTAACAGTTTTCCTAAATCGTAGGTATAGAACGTTTAAGATGGCAGATATTGACTACTCCATTGTAGGCATAGAAAAACTTGTTAAAGTTGATGGTACAGTAAAAAATGTGGAAGTATCTCGCCTTACAGCTCCAGGTGAAAATTTCCTCAGTTTAGTACTTAAAGTTGACTTTGAAGTGGAGAAAAATGGACAAACCAAAACATTTAACACAGTGGCCAAACGTCTTCCTCTTGGAGAGAGAAAAACCATTCACTTCAATAGTAAAGTGATGACCAATGAGATCAAATGGTATACCGAAATAGTTAAGTTAATAAAAGACTTCGCTGAAGAGCATGGTATCAGTGGGATCGATTTTATCCCGGAGTATTGCGGTTCACGATACAGCTTGGATCCTGAAAAAACAGAAGCTGATAGAGATTCCTTTTTACTTTTAGAAAATTTGATTCCACAAGGTAAGAACTATGTAATTTTTATTTTTCTTATGAATTGGTAGATTATATTTTGTAAATTTTATTTCTAATTCTATTATTTCATTTACAGTAATAAATATTTATGTTACTAGCACATAATGCATAACCTTATTGGACGAGTCTTGTTTATGGCTGAGCGAGCGCAGTCCAATAAAGCCATTATGTATGTACGAGTAACATATCATATTGTATTCTACTTCGTTTTCTACTAAAATGCAGGGCCTAAATCACGGTTTTAGAAAAATCCTAATGTGCTCTTATGATATTCCTTATCATTGTGAGTAATTACAATGAATAACTAATCAAAGAGCTTTTGTGTAAGCGAGATAAAAAAATGTCGAATCAACAAAAATGATTCAGAGTTAAGAAACTTCAGAATACCACCGTAGAAGACTGCTATTTGTCCTACATCCAGTACGGGCTTTAATATTGTATATTTATATGTAATACAAATTGTGTCATAAATATTCAATACAGTTAGTTGTCTGCTGTCATTTAAGTCCAATTTTATAAAATCCTCATAAACCCAAGATTTGCGAAGTCTTCAGTCTCCAGTAACATTCTCAATCCTAGAATGCTATGCATACGCCTATAATTCCGAACCAATAAAAGTGATCGACATTCTCTAACGATCAGCTGTATCGTCAAAAGTTATCGCATTTTGACGTCATATGATAGCATTATTATTAAATTTTGGTGTATTTGTTCAAGAGAGATTATTAATTTAAGTTTTTGGGTTAAATTTGCGATTTCGTGACATACTTTGTTATTTGTAAGTTTTATTATTTATTTATGGATGTGCTAAATAATGTTGTCTTACAATTTATTTGAATTCCAACGCCCCAGGACCAGGCAGAACCCAGAATGGATTTACCTTTTTTACATATAAGAAAGCTAAAATAAGTTCCATATAAAAATTGTTTGTATTGTTTGGAGTTAAAGCTTATATATTACCAAGTTTAAGCTACAGATTAAGTTATGACTAGGTTTGGCACTCTTAAATCTATCTTTGCTATCAATCCAACATTTAAAATGACCATTTCTCGCAAACTATGATTTAAGCTAAAGATTACGGGTTAAATCATAGATTGCTATAAATAGTCGTTCTAAATGTAGGACTGACCGCAAAGATCGATTTAAAAGTAACCAACCTAGTCATAAAATTGACACTTCCAGACCGCGGCTTAAGCTTAGATTTAAGAAGACTTTGGATTTGATTTAATTTGAGAATTAGCCTTAAGGCAAAATTTTATAAAGTCGATTGAAACCGAGGTTCAGTTTAAATCAGATTGTCATAATAGTATATTTATATTGAACCTAAAATAGCCGAATAGAAAAAAAAAAATATAAAGTTTTGATATGTTGAGATTAGATGCACCAAAAGGGGACTTTTCAAAATCAAAAGAGTTCTTAAGTTTAAAGGGTGAGCTTCACCCCCAATACACACTGCGATGGTTTTTCTCGTTTTTCTCTGAAACCGTTGGTCGCACACATTTTTTTATAATGACTAAAAATATTCCTTATAAAATTTTCTACAAAAAAGGTTCTATAAATTATTTTTATCGATCCAATGCATTTCCAGTAATAATCGTTTGAAAAATGGGGTGCAAACGAACACGGGTCGCCTTCCAAATTAAAGTCTCCCAAGGTGGTTTAACGTTCTAAATATACACGCAACAGATATAAAAGTGTAATATATAAACAAAAACATGTTTTGTGTGTGCTTCTGTATTTATAATATGTTACCTCTTTTAATTTTGCTGCTCGTTTCCACACCACCTATGAGGTAGAGATATCGGCGCTTTTTTTTAGTGGTTTCCCCTGTTGGCCTATTCCACTAAGACCTGGTTTCTAAATTGAGGGTGTCTCCCGGGTTAAGAGTAACCCTGGGTCAAGCTGTCAGAAGTGACTTTTTCAAATGTAAAAAGTATCAATTTTGACAGGGTTATTTAAACTCGGGCACACCCTCAATTTAGAAACCGGCCCTAAGGTAACTTTGATCTACATGTCATCTTCTATTGTTTCTACAACGTGCTCGGTATTCGTACAACTTTGCCCACGACAGGTTCTGCACATAGTTGTACATTTCATGCCGGCTTTAATGCAACTGCATCTTTTTACACAATCTTGTTTGCAGTTGCAAGTTATTAATGATACAATTGAAGCCGGGGCGGGCGATTCTGTTGTATATATAGGTGATAGAGTGTTGCCTAGCTGCTGCAGATGTGGGAGGCAACTTTGATAAAAGTACCGTGCTGTTTGCTTGTCCAACGAACTTATTAAAACAAGCGTATCTTTGCTCACTAAGGCTTCCTTCAGATGATTGAAGTTTGTACAGTTTCTGTACAAATATCTCTCCGGCTTTCTCAATTTCTTCAGGGGTTGACTGTGGGTTGTTAAAAACATCAACGACACTATCCAACGTCTTTTTCTCTATTAAATATTTGTACGTGTTGTTGTTTTCCTTTTCCAAAAGATCCGGATGTCGTGTCACACCCGCTAATGGCGTGAACGAATAAAATCGATTTTTTTAAATTGCGTATAATACTGGATGATTGTAAGTCCTTCGAACTGTATATTCGTTGTTTCACATTACCTATGGCTTCTTTCAGAAACATAATGTCAATTCCTCGCACTAGGGCGTACCTGAAGTTAAAACTCTAGCTATTTAAATTATGATACTTTTTATCTCGCAAAATTTCGCTACTCTGTTAGATTTTAAAAATTATATAATTTCATAAATTTTTATCTGTTGAAAACTAAAGATGGTAAAAATTTACAACAAAATATCACTTAAATTACAGCAAAAATATACTACTTGTGTTATCCTTACAAGAATCGAACATCTTTAACATCTTAAAGTGTTTTTATTGATTAAAATAAAATAATTTGATAAGGTCACATAAAAAATCGGTATATCTCATCTACTCTTAAAGCAACCCCTAACTTCGATCGCTCGCTGCTCGTTATACATTGGCAAAAACAAAATAAGTATAAAAACCTTTTTTATATAAAATTTTATAAGGAACATTTTTTAAAAGAATAAAATTTTCTGTGCGGCTAATGGTTTTTGAGAAAAACGCGAAAAACCACCGCAGTGCGCATTGGGGGTGGTTTTTGGGGGTGAAGCTCACACTTTAAACTTAAGAACTCGTTTGATTTTAAAAAGTCTTCTTTTTGTGCGTTTAATCTCAACATATCAAAACTTTATAATTTTTTTTTCTAAATATGCTAATATCAATGTACATACTATAAATGGTCGTTCAAGTTAAGAGTGACTTACTTGGTCGTAACGTAACACATAACAAGTTATGACCTGGTTGCATGGGCATCGATTGGGGGGATAAGGCACTCCCCTCTTCGGTCCGTATTTTTGTCCCCCCCCCATTCTTAAACAATGTCATTATGACATGCGTAGAACATAATTTTCCTTTATAGTAGTATCATAGTCGTGTACATTTATTTAAGAATAAATAAGTACGGATAACGTGGTATCGCCACCCAGTACGAATCAACTTTAATAATAAAAAAGTAATATTTCCTTAGGGTTTAAAAATGAAGACAGATATAAGGGATTTGATCTAAATACCACTAAAGCAATTTTAAAAAGGCTGGCCATATTCCACGCCATTCCACTAGCAATGAAGTCTGCAAAACCAGAGCTATTTAAAGTTCTTAAAGAATATCTGAATAACGTTATGCCCGAAATGCCACCTCCTGGAAGTGATCCCAATAAAAAGAATACCTTTGGTCCTCCTCCGGGAACTAAAAGTCCAGAAGTTCTTTTATTAGAAAAAATGATAGGTTTTCCTGAATGTGAATCATACGTTGATAGACTAAATAAACAAATGGATAAACCCAGAGGTCCAGGATCGTGGATCAGGAAAGGAACAGAACCTTGGGCCACTATTTTACATACCGATTTTTGGGTAAATAATATCATGATAAACCCTGGAGATGGAAAGGAACCGTTAGTCAAAATTGTGGACTATCAAGTGTGTACATACGGATCTTACGCACAAGATTTAGTTTTTTTTTTATTGACTAGTGTAAGTAATGATGTAGCTCGGGCATATATGGATGATCTTTTAAGGTAAGCGCAAGAGTAGGTACATATAATTTTATTAGGTATTTAGATCACTATAACAGTTCGTGTAAAATAATATTTTAAGTTTTAGGTATATTAAAAAAAAATCACTTGAATTTACTCCTTCCACCCACAAATCGGTAATTAAAAATGATTTTTCTCTTGAAATATCTGCAAACATTTCATATCCCATTCAAATAAAAAGTAATCGTCAGAAACCAGCAATATAAATCAATCATAGTTTAGGATAGAGGCCTACACAGGCCGGGTTCTCATATCGGGCCTTCACGCGGCTCGGGTCGGGCCACTTAATCAATAAAAGTTCGGGTTTTCGGACCATAAGAATTTTTACCGGACCGGCTGGACTTTTGTAGCCATCCGGTCTTTCGAATCAACCTTAATTTACTGATGTGCTTTTTTTCCAATAATTAAATAATGAGCCTGCCGATCTATTCGGTTTTGGTTGACGGGCCGCACCGGGCCGCGTCACAAAATTCCGGGTCGGGTCGTGAACTTTTGACCAGTGCAGGACTCTAGTTTAGGATATGACCATTGTTACGTCATAAGCCCCCCTAGGTATATATATCATGGCCACATTGCATTTACTGCATAGATACCAAACTAGCAATAAAAATAGTCGTATCATTTGTAGGTAGAGACCGATAAGATACTTATTGTTATATGTTACAGATTAAGTATTTTTTACGTTTCATGTATTTTACGTATTTTTATTAATCTCATGCGTGCATCATATCAAGTATTATAAGACACGTACTTACTTTTAATCACACAAGGATTCAAGGTGGTATATAACTGATCAAATTGTTAGAATTATTATGAGAATTTGGATGCCAAAATAGTAAATGCAATTAAATTAGTAATATCAGCATGACCAGCATTTTTTTTAAATTTAATTATTGTAAAGAAACATAGCTTCATTTATTAAGGTGATAAGCTGATAGAAAACCGGATAGTGGTGATAAAAAAAAATTGTCAAACACAAGAAAGGCGTAATTTAACCAAAATTAAAAATGTTTATTAAACTACTTTTTTCCAGTGTTTTGCAAGATATTCATCGTGGACCTCCCATTGTAATAGATTTTAAAGTAAATTAAACAGATTGCAATTTTATTAAGTTGGCTCATAGTGCCGTGATATATACCTATGTGGTGTCTAAATTAATATTCTTATGTAAATCTATTATCAAACTGTTAAGGTATTACTTCACTTGAAATTATTCATGATACTGCAACTTTTCTATACCCTACTTATTTATTTTTAGGTTCTACTACGAAGAATTTACATCAGTTTTAACAAAAGCCAATTTCGATTTAGAGTTAACATACACTGCTTTCCTCAAGGAAGTTCAACAAGTTACAATTGACTCAGAATTTAGTCACGCTTTATTCTTTTCGACAGTACTTTTTGGCGAAAAGGGCACTGGAATCGACGTTGCACTTGAAGAATTCAATCCATTTGAACAAATGACAGCCATGATTGAAAAAATGAGCCAGCTTCATAGAGACAAATTAGTTTTAATGACTACTGAATGCGCCTATAGAAACTGGATATAAAATATCTGTTGAGCAATTCTGCAATACATAGATTTAAATAATAATAATACTGTTATTTATGTGCTAAGGGTCTTATCAAGATGTTTTATGCCCCGGGCATAAGCTTGTAACTCGCCCTAGGGTATATATTAGCACTACTTTGATGTTTTTCCAAATGATGATTGTGTGGAAATTTGTTACCTTATACAGTGACGTCTTTAGGTTAGGTGACGCCCTAAAGCACTATATCTCTCCTTTTACCCCCTCTATCCCGCGTTATTTCCGGGCCTAAGAAAATAAGAACAACTTTTACGATAAATATACATAGTATTAATGGTTTTTTCTCAGTATTTATTATTAAGGGTGATTTACTTTGACAAGCTTCGGGATATGGTTGCAGACATTATTATAAGAGGAAAAATGTTCATGAATCAAGTTCTAAACTCCTTTGTTTGGAAAATACAGGGTACTGCCAAAAAACATACAAGACAAGACAAGACAGGGTACCGTATCCTAAATTAAAAAAAAATTAGTGATTTTTAAATAAGTAATAAACCAGTTGGTAGGTAATATTTGGTGAATTAAATGAGAAGGTACTAATTTAAAAGTACAATGCACTTTCAGATATAACCAGTCATGGGCGTAGCCAGAATTTTCCCCAGGGTGGGGCAAAAATAAGTATTAAGGTGAAAAAGCGCCGCAGGCGAAAATTTTTCGGAGCCACGCCCATAATTCGTCAATAATTCACTCAATTATAAGTGCTACCAAATTTCGTAAATTAAATTAGTTTTGCAAGTCCTTTTTATAGATATTTATGATGTTTTAAAACCATATAATTAAATCATTTTTGAGGGCCCGAAAGAGGTATTAGGTATACTTATATTTATTAAAAAATTATTGTTAAAATTTGAGTCAAACTTGCCAAACAAAGGGAACTCCTTGTAATAATTACTGTGATTAAGTGTTTCGGTTTTTTAATCGTGACCCCGGAAAGCCGCCAAATTTTGCGACGCTAAATATGGTAATTATTTTACTTAAGTGTCGCGAGAACTAACCTAAACCCTATTTAAGGACTAGCCTATGGGGATTCTGGCTAAACTTTGACAAAATTTCGTTTTCAAATTTTTCTTTTACCTAATTCCAGAACCGTCTTTTTATGCACACTCATCATTCAAAATCCAACAAGCCGATTTTCTTTTATTTGTTGACCTTAACCATGTTTTTACCTTGCGCAAAGTGCTAGAAGATCTTTCGATAGTGCCCGTTGTGCAGGGCTGTGCAAGAGAAATTAGAAGCACCTGTTTTATAGCTGGGTAAAACAATTGTGTTTCTTGAACTAGTAGGCTAGTTCTATTTCCTTTAGTTCGGCCCTTGACGCATTTTATACTACAAAAACTTTCAGTTTTTTTTTTAAGCCCCATATTGTCATATCAAGCATTACGTGAGAGTGCAACGTAAGCAATGAGTATGCGGGTAAGTTCTCCTCAGAAAAATAGAGACATTATTAATGAATCTATACGGAATGATTAGTGATCCTCTTCAAAACTTGTTAGGAGACTGCTGGAGGATTTGCACGATGTTTCTGCTGATTTATGACCTGCGGCATACTGAAATCTGTTCAAAGATGCTCGGCGATTGTTTAAGCCTCTGCTACAACACTTTGACTTTCAACATCGGCATTTTCACGGTGTTTTTTTATAATGTTTGTGATTTTTTTAATATAAGTTGCACTTACAGGACGAAATACTTGAGATTCTTGGTAGTAGGTAGGTAGTTGAGCGCTCGCTCTATTGGAACTAAAGATGGTGTGTCGTGGCACGCACGAATGTTGAAATGTTATTTTTTTAAATTTTAGGTATTTTAATTTATTTTTTATTTTTTCCCTTGACCAAGGGGGGGGGGGGGCACGCGACCCACCCTGCCCACCTTGGCTACGCCCATGTAACCAGTGGCGTCGATACCAAATTATTGTTATATTTTTTATGAAAATTATGTTACGCCAACGATTATTATATATTATATTTTATGAATTCTTACTTTAATTATTGTAATAAAAACGCTATCTTGTATTTTTTTGATAAAAAGGATAGTTTAAGAATAAATATTTTTTTAAACAGAACAACTGATCAACTCAATTTGAGTTTTATTGATGTAAATAATTACCTACCTCTTGTCAGTATAGATTTTTTTTGTTATTTTGTCATATTTTTACCCTGTTTTCTGTGAGTTTTATTTATCATTTAAATTAATGTTCATTTAGCCTATATATGCCTTATACAGGGTGCTACAAATTCGTATGCGTACAAGGGGATCTCGAGAACGGTAAGAGCTACGAAGATGGTTAAATTGAGGCAAAGATGCGTATTTTAGGGCTTAATAATTTGGTGAAATAAAATTGTAAATATTTTGGGTACCTTCGAAGAGAGAACGACATTTTTAGTTTTGGTTTTTAAATTTTTGCGCCTTCATTTCTGACTTGGGAAAAAGTGAAAAAACACTTTCTTACAGCCGTAAATTATGTTCTACAAGATGGCGTTATTAGCTTTCAAATTGGACGTTTCGTTCTTTAGATACCAACCTCAATTCATTTTTTTAAATACGGACCTGGAATTTTTAAATCAGCTTTAAGGACTTCTAAGCTTTGAAAATTTAATACAATTAAAGATTTTTAAAATTTTAACGTTGTGTCATCAAATAACACATCACTAGTATTTCAAATTATCCTTTCTTTACTATTACGGCCCTAGCAATTATTTTTAGAAGAGAGATTAGCCGTCACAATACTCTAGGAAGTAAGCAAGTTTTTAAGGCATGAGAAGTAATTCTAATTTTTGTTAGTATTTTATTAATATAGACTATATCTCCTCTGGTTTTTGCCTAGACCTAGAACAAAATACTGTAAAACAGTAAAAAATTAATGCTCACGAGTGAAAAAAACGGTAACTGGAATGGTAGTCTAGTTATGTTACTGTGATGCGCATATGTTTGTTTCAAAAACAATTTAAATATTTTTTACTGTTCAGAATTTAGAAGATCCGATGATGCTAGTTTCAGGTCAAATATGTAACAAAAATAAACAGACAGTAAAATATTTGAGGCCGAGATTTTGGGTCTCTTGTCTTACATAATATCAAATATCAGGCTTCTTTGAGTAAAAATGGATTTTTCGAATCAAATTTTAGTTTGGCTCTAAATGTTCAGGACCGTAATGAAATGAAAAAGTTCATTTGAAAAATGTGTTATTAGATGACAAAACGTTAAAATTTCAAAAACTTGTACATACATTGTATTGAATTTCTAAAGCTTAGAAATCCCTAAAACTATATTTAAAATTCGGAGTCCGTATTTAAAAAAATTGACTTGAAGTTGGTAACTAAAGAACGAAAGGTCGAATTTAAAAACTAATAACGCCGTCTTGTGGAACATAAAAACTGCTGTGAAAAAGTGTTTTTTATTTCTTTCCCCAAGTCAAAAATGAAAGCGTAAAAAATTAAAAACCAAAAATGGAAATTTCTGTTTTTTCCGGATATCGGATTCGGATATATAGGCATTCGGAATAATTACAATTTTTTATACCAATTTATTAAGCCCCAAAATACCCAACATTGCCCCAATTTAACCATCTTCGTACCTTGAACGGCAGTAGAGTTTTGGACTTGCATTGTCTTTATTTGTTTAGAATCACTACGTTTCAACTGGTAAGCATCTCCAGTCGCCTTCAGGTGAATACTCACCTGAATTAAAATGATTATTAAATCAAAAATTAAGCTAACCGGGCCATCTTGGATGTAAGAAAACTATTTCTGCCAATGTCATTTATGCCACAGTCAAAGTTGCTGGTTAGTTAAATATTGCTGAAAATCTTTATGCAACCCGACATTATTATATTACATATGTAGGTATAAACATATCAATGTTTTTTAACTTGAAACCCCGAACCCTAAAAAAAACTGGTTAAAAATACGAGCCCCCCCCCCCCCCCCCCCCGAACATATTTTCTGACTACGCCACTACATGGACCATACATTGGCTTATTTACAAGAGCAAAAAACTATCAATATTTTAAAGGGCACATTAAAAATCCCTCAACCCACGTTTGTTGGGATGCCTTCTACGCTACTGAGACAATTTTTGATAAGATTATTTATCCAGTCTAAAAATTAATATAAAATGTTTCTTGTCACATTTTTAAGTTAAATTATAACCGCGTTATATCAATTTGCATTTCTACTTTATTGTAAGTATTATTTTTTTTTCTTAAAATGTAAATTAACTTCAATCTTAATGATTTAAAAAAATTTGTTTAATCCACTTTTAACGAATATTTATGATAAAAAACTACGATAGTTTTTCACGAGCTGCCTTTTTACAGTACGAGCCTAGTGTGGAAACGAGTACCTACTGTATTAAAACTTAAAGAACGTGTATATTTTATTTCATCCTGTCTTTATGATTCTTTTTAAAAAATTTTAAAAAATATGTTTAATAAAATAAAGAAAAATTAATTGATAATATGACATCATATTACATCATATTAGTACCTACCTTAAATTCAATTGATCCATTGCATTGGTTGCCATAGTTAAATATGATTAAGTATTAGATTTGCTTGTCAAATCGATAAATACTATTATTTTAAGTGACAACTTGCCAATAATCGAAAGTAACAAGTAATTGTTTCTAAAATCAAAACATGGTTACTAAGCAACACATTACGGTATCCAAGACTGTAATGTTCGAATTACCGATCGCAAATGAGTACAGGGTAAGTAGATTTACTGGATAGGATGACATAAAAATAATGAATGTACCGGGTGAGTCCCGCGGCGTAATTTTATGCCTTGAAGATAAAATTTGGCGACAATAAGCTTTTGTGTTAAGATATGGTTGGATATTAGGCACATTTTAAAAATATTTTGAATTATACAGGGTGTGCCCAAAAAGTAGGGTGTCAAAGAGGTATATTTTTTTAAATGGGACACCCTATATATTGTATTATTTTCTGATTCCTCACAAAATTCTACGCTTATTTTGTAAATGTCATATGTATATCTTAATTCAATAGTTATTGAGATATTGACGTTTAAAATATGGCATTTTCAGACTTTGACAGGCTGTAACATTGGAACGGTTTATCTTAGAGAAAAATTGTTTTCACCTCCCTATCTTAGTTTTGTATTCTCTCTCTAAATTTTACAACTTCCGGTTTACCATGTTAAACAAAAAAAAACGGTTTTAACGAGTTAACATGTTAAACCGGAAGTTGTAACTTTTAGATAGAGAATAAAAAATTAAGATCGGGAGTTGAAAGCCATTTTTTTTCTCTAAGATAAACCGTTCCAATGTTACAGCCTGTCAAAGTCTGAAAATGCCATATTTTAAATGTCAATATTTCAAAAAACTATTGAATTTAGACATATGACATTTACAAAATAAGCGTAGAATTTTGTGAGACATCAGAAAATAATACAATATAAAGGGAGTTCCATTTAAAAAAATGTACCTTTTTGACACCCCACTTTTTGGGCGCACCCTGTATAATTCAAAATATTTTTAGAATGTGCCTGATATCCAACCATACCTTACCAAAAAAGCTTATTGTCGACAAATTTTATCTTCAAGGCATAAAATTACTCCTCGCAATCGTTGACTCACCCGGTACCAGATAATGCTGTATCTATTCTGTATTGTATTTGTCCCACCCATATTCTTTAATTACTGATGACACATAGTAAACCCTTTTAATAAACATTTTTAATTAACAATTTTCCTAAATCGTAGGTATAGGACGTTTAACATGGCAGATATTGACTACTCCATTGTAGGCATAGAAAAACTTGTTAAAGTTGATGGTATAGTAAAAAATGTGGAAGTATCTCGCCTTACAGCTCCAGGTGAAAATTTCCTCAGTTTAGTACTTAAAGTTGACTTTGAAGTGGAGAAAAATGGACAAACCAAAACATTTAACACAGTGGCCAAACGTCTTCCTCTTGGAGAGAGAAAAACCATTCAATTTAATAGTAAAGTGATGACCAATGAGATCAAATGGTATACCGAAATAGTTAAGTTAATAAAAGACTTCGCTGAAGAGCATGGCATCAGTGGGATTGATTTTATCCCGGAGTATTGCGGTTCACGATACAGCTTGGATCCTGAAAAAACAGAAGCTGATAGAGATTCCTTTTTACTTTTAGAAAATTTGATTCCACAAGGTGAGAACTATGTAATTTTTATTTTTCTTATGAATTGTTAGATTATATTTTCTAAACTTGTATTTCTATTATTTTATTTACTATAATAGATATTTATGTTACTAGCACATAATGCATTACTTTATTGGACGAGTCTTGTTTATGGCTACGATTATTAAATTTGTAAAGAAAAAAATAAGAATAATTACTTTTTTACATACGTGGTAGAACATAAAAAATATATATTAGTGCCATAGTCGTATAGATTTAAGAATAAATAAGTAGGGATAACGTTGGTGGTATTGCCACCCTGCACGAATCAGCTCTAATAATATAAAAGTAATATTTCCTTAGGGTTTAAAAATGAAGACAGATATAAGGGATTTGACCTAAATACCACTAAAGCAATTTTAAAAAGGCTGGCCATATTCCACGCCATTCCACTAGCAATGAAGTCCGCAAAACCAGAGCTATTCAAAGTTCTTAAAGAATATCTGGATAATGTTACGCCCGAAATTTCAACTCCTGGAGGTGATCCCAATGAAAAGTATACCTTTGGTCCTCCTCCGGGAACTAAAAGCCCAGAAGTTCTTTTATTGGAAAAAATGATAGGTTTTCCTGAATGTGAATCATACGTTGATAGACTAACTAAACAAATGGATAAACCCAGAGGTCCAGGATCGTGGTACAGGAAAGGAACAGGACCTTGGGCTACCATGTTACATACCGATTTTTGGGTAAATAATATCATGGTAAAGCCTAGAGATGGAAAGGAACCGTTAGTCAAAATAGTGGATTTTCAAGTGTGTACATACGGACCGTACGCACAAGATTTAGTATTTTTTTTATTGATTAGTGTAAATAATGATGTAGCTCGGGCATATATGGATGATCTTTTAAGGTACGCGAAAAAGTACATATAAATATTATTGCCATAGCCAGATGTAGGTATAGTACAGTGTATGCACGATGTGGTGGAAATGCAGTATTTGTTCTTGACTACTGTTTGCTCAGCATTTCCATTCCATAATATTTTCAGCCGTTTTCGAAATAATTGTAAATTTCAACACGTTGAAAAGATCTGTTTACACCCTATAATATTTCTTGTGAAATACTAGCAAACCTCTGCAAAACAGTTGGTTATACTTAAGAACTCTGGTAGGCTTTGAAATAAAATATGAATTCATTTGTTTATTATAATTATTTGACAAGTTTTGTTTAATTTATTTAATAATGGCCAGTTAGGGCGAATAAATTATAAGAAATTAAAAATAATTTTAATAAGATGAGTTGGTTGATATGACCTATGTCTTTATACTTGGTGAGAGCGCCCTAAATACAAACTTTTTGAATTAACTTAACTTGTAAAGTTATAATAAACAAATGAATTCTTATTTCATTTTAAAGCCTACCATGGCATAACCTTTATAACAGTTTTGCTAGTATTTTACCTAAAATATAAAGGGATATGTAAACAGATCGTTCCAAGAATGTATTGACTTGGGCACAAATTAAAATGAAAGACATTTTGAACATTTACAGTAGTTTAGTCTAGTCGCCTATGTATAATCTTATTAATAAAACTTTTATTAAAAAAAAATTTGCAACGAAAACGGTTAGAAATAACTTTATATGCTTGTAATACAAAAAAAAACTTTTGAGAATTTTACATTAAATAGTCAAATAATATACAGGGTGTTCCATTTGAAATATTTGAGAAAAATTAATTTAAAATGTTTCGTTTATATTATGAACATCCTGTATAAAATAGATAAACACTACTAAATGCATAATATCTCTAGACCCCTTATCATAAATCTCACCTCACCCCACGGTTTAAAAAATGAATTTAGATGGTTTTTGATTTTTTTTCCAGGACCGGAAAACTTTATTTTTTTAGTTATTAATTTATTACTCTCAAACCACCAAAGCAAAATAAATAAAATTTTGGTCATTTATAAAGGATTCTAATACGAACCTAAAAAAATACTGAGTGTTTTGTTTAAAAAATACAACTTTCTGTTATCACACTTTTTTGGGCTACCCTGTATATAGAAAAATATTTTCCTGAAATACGCCCTATGATACAGTTAAGGTCTGCATATGACTAAAATTATTAACTTAATTCATATAGGATAGCAGCCTGACGCAATATAGCGCAGGGCGGTTTAATTGATCAATTAGAATTATTTTGACAATTTGGATGCTAAAGTAGTAAATACAATTAAATTAGTACCTAATATCAGCAGGACAAGCATTTTTTCTTACATCAATTATTGTAAAGAAACATTTCATTAATTAAGGTGATAAAGCCGATGTTGTTGACCTGGAGTCTATGCACTGGGCACTACCCAAATCAAAAATTACATCGTTACAAAACCGAATCCATCAAGGATGGGCCAGCCCGCAGTAACCCGTAACCTGGAGTTTTGGAGGTTTCAACCTGGAGACTCCAAACTAAACCTGGAGAGGTGGCAACCCTAAACACCAATAAGACCCAATTTAACCAAAATTAAAATTGTTTTATAAAACTACTTTATTCCAGTGTTTGGCAAGATATTCATCGTGGACCTCCCATTGTAATAGATTTTAAAATAAATTAAACAGATTGCAATTTTCTTAAGTTGGCTCATAGTGCGATGATATTTTTCTGCGTACTCATGACCTTCTATACGTATGAAGTGTTTAAATTATTATTCTTAGGTAAATCTATTATCAGACTGTAAAGGTATTAGGTACTTCCCTTAAAATTATTCATGATACTGCAACTTTTCTATACCCCACTTATTTTTTTTTAGGTTCTACTACGAAGAATTTACGTCAGTTTTAAGGCTCTACCACGCGCAAATTTAGAGGATGAAAAACACCGTTTCGCTACTGCAGGATTCTGCAAAGGCTATTTGAAATATTTGTCGGGACAATTTAAAATTTAATAAAGGAATGTTTGTATTTCTAAGGTACAAAGCCCTTTTTTGAAAAAAATAAGAATATGTATAAGAAAATGCCCACTAAAGGTGCGTATTTTAGGCACTTTTCCAAGGTTAATATCGTAGCTAAGAATTTTTTTTTCAAAAAAATAGCCATGTACCTTAGAACTTCCATGTCTTATCTTTAAGAATTCAAAAATTGAGACAAAACAATGTCGTAATAAGTCCGTTATCTTGCAGCGCGCAACTCATGTTTTAGGTAAATTTTGTTGTCATGTTATAGAAGTTGCCTATATACAGCAGAATTTATTCTAGGCTGACGTGAAACAATTTACATCCAGAGAGAATAATGATACACTGAAAAAAATTATAGGTGGTCGAACAAGAAGTTATTTCGGGGGTAATTTTGGGCTAAATTTTATGTTTTCCTTTTTGTATTGTCTGTGCCAATAACAGAATATCTAAGCGTTAATATTAAAAAGACGTAACTAGTAGTTGTGCTATTAACTTCGGGTTACCATACATTTTTCGGCTTAGACCGGGATGGTTTATAATGCGCCGCAGGGCAAAATGTTCAAGGCGCGTTCACCATTTTGTCAAAACTGGTGTTTGGGCTTTCAAAATTTCTTATTCATGTTAGGTAAGGATAAGAATTGAACGAAATCCGGTCGATTTGTTGCAATCAAAAATGGGCTATATTGAATTTTTTGTTTCGTTTCTTAGTGAGTAACCAACTGTTGCATATTCGATTGTTTTTATATTTTATGCTTATTATACGGGATCTATATATTGCTTATGTAGTGAGCTTCTGTCTGAACCTGTTAAAATATGAATTCATCTTAAAGGTGAAATGTGTTTATTATTTTATCCATGGTTTACCGATTTAAAAGTAGTATTCAGGCACGAATTTGGCGTTGGTCACATGAGATTTCTCTGTCCATCTTGTTGGCTGGCAGCTATAATTTGGTGCAGCCTGACTCCTGTATAGTGACAATGCTTCTAAGAAGCTAAGTACTAAATAAAAATTGGACAGTATGCCAGGCAGAGTAATAAAATACAATATTTTGTTAGGCTTGGGCGCCCATAGAGAGGGCGGCAGTGGCCCCCGTCTCTTGACCAAGGGCGTAGATAAGGTTTTTACTTTTTGTTAGGGTGAGTTTATGAAACGAATGCGGCATTTTTTTTGTAGGAATCACTTTTGATAGAAGTTCTTGAAAACGAACGTTTTGTTTTCTTTTGTAGCCACTTTTGAACGGTGGAGGAAGTGTTGAAAAGGCTGCTACATATTTTATTTAAGTCACTTTTAAGAACTTACACGCTTTTTTTGGCTACCCCCCTTCCACTCTATGTGTGCCTATGTTGGTAGGTTTTATTATTAGGTAGTATACCCTAAATAAAAACATTCATAATATTGTAAATTTTTATTAAAAATACAGGTAGGCAATAAAGTTGGTCCTTTCATGGTACAAATTAAAAATACTTATTAAAATAAAAAATACTACAATAACTATATTATTAGCTACCAGAAATATTTAAAAATTGCGATCTTAAGTCTTTAATTTTTCTCTTGTTGGGGTATTGAGGATTTATCATTTCGGGAAGAAGGCAACTAAAAAAAAAAGTTTTTAACTGCTGTTCCATCTTTTCTTGCCAAAATTGGTCATCTCTGTATATCTGAAACAAAATTATTATTGTTAAAATTACATTAATTATTATTTCATAAAATTTGTAAATCATAGATACTTATACGATCAAATATTATATGAAATGAATGTATTAAATATTTTAAAAAGTGTTCTTATTTACTTTTTGTTTCGTAAATTGATGAAGTTATGCCCAGCCATTAAATTTTTAAAGAAAATATTGAGAAGAGTATTTTTTTTATCTTTGAAGGCTAAATAGGATAAACTAGTTTTATCCCCATTTAATACTTCTGGAATAAGAATCTCATATTTTCCAATAGAAAATAATTGCACTGTGAGGAAAACTTTACACGGTTTGTAAAAATTTGAAAATTTGTTGGTTTTACCTTTCTGGCTATATTATTCCTGAGTATCTATGTATTTAAAAAAAAAATTTTTGTTCTGTTTTTGAGATAGAGACATAATATTTATAAACACATCGTTTCCTAGAAAATAACTATTTTAAAAGTGGTTTTCATTACCTTTTCATACTCTAGTTGTAGAGGTGTCCATACAATAAAATAACAGTACTGCCTTGACGTTATTTGTAACTGTCCCTGTACCTGATAGTAATAGTGGTGATTTCGTTTTAATGTAAAATTTCCATTTTCAATTGTAGCAAATTTTATTGTTTTAGTCTCGATGCCTTGACGAGGAGTTTTGGTACTACAGGATCTGGGGCACTTAACTTCTATAATTCCATTTTGTCCAATTAGACCATCTGGAGATGCCCCAAGGTAGCATTGCTTTGTGCTGACAAAAAGTCCACAGTCCTCAACTATTAGGTCGGTGGTTCGTTCAAACTGGGTTATAGCGATTTTTTCATGCTCTTTGCCCCAATTTGTAGCACTGTTGCTGGTAAAACTGCTATATAAGATGGCTTTTACCGTGTTTGCACAATGTGTACTTTTACGTAATTTACAAATTTTTCCAAAATTACTTGCTGTTAGTCTTTTTCCACGTTCTTCCATCCATAACAGTGTGTCTGCTTGTCCGACTGTATCACGTTCTAATTTATGTGCAGTTTCTTTATCTACCGTAATGGAAGTTATGAAGAAAGATTGTTGCAGTTTGTACTCATCCTCGTCCATATCTATGGCTGGTAAGCCGTAATCCTCGTCGGGAGGAGCATCTTCGTGTTTTTTTTTGTGAGTTTGTGGAAATAATTGTCTACGGCATTTAGTCCAACTCCGTTTGTGTTTTTTTTCTTTAATAAATTTTGTATGTATATTTCCTGGACTTCGACCACAAAGTTTCTTTTGAATAAGTCGAGATGACTCAGCTCCAACATTGTACGAAATTGCAGCTTTCTCGCAACGCATTTCGTAGGATCTTCTTAAAGAAAAGTTAATTCTTTTGCCACCAACTGTTTTGGCTAATAAGGCATTATAAAGTTCAGCAGCGTTATTATCCATGTTTAATAATAAACTTTCGGAATTTCTAACTATTCTCTCAATGATTACTAAAATATCTGAAAATAAGCCTGAACTTCTCATAATATTGGTAAAATCTATCTCATTTTCTTTTGGTCCCTGGCAAAAGTAGTTAGCACATTTTGAATGATCTCCAAAGACGTGACTAGAAGTATTTGTAATATCACGCTTTAAATGAATAATTTTTTGAGCGTAGCTTAGATCCTCTTTTTCAATGTAGTAATTGACTGCTGCTACAATTCCATATCTTATTCTTTTAACATTATTAGAAAGCATGTTTCTTTCCTTTATAGAAACTACTTTGTTCTTCGAACTGGTTCTTTTTTGGGCTAACTCTCGAAGGCGTGTACATAAATTTCTTAGCAAATGATTTCTACATTCAATTTTCTGAACTGATCTATTCTGGTATGGTCTTGCCTCTGCCAACTTTTTTGTCACACTGCTATCTCCATCTCCAACCAAATAACCGTATTTTATTCCGTGCAGTTCGTTACTTTGTAAAAATCCTTGTACAATAATTTCGGATTCCATAGCTGTTGATGCTTTGTCCCAGTTTTTGTAGCAAATGTGGTCTTTTGCGGCAATATTCTTGCTCTGTGCTCTTGTACATATGCAACAGTATTTATTTTTAACTCCCAGGAATAGGATTTTCTTTGTCTCTTGTCCAACAATTATTGCCTAAAATAAAAATGTTATTTATAATTTACCTTCCACCAGAACGTTAATGTTGTTTACCTTTTACATGCTTTATGATAGGTTGGACTACAATTGGTCTAGTTTTTAAATTATATAAAACCATCACCATTAAACGAAACTTAAAAGAATATGTATAACTTACCACTCCAGAAAGTGCATTATAGTTAACTTTATATGATCGTTTACTCCATGCGCCATCTGCGATAACGGTTATATATGGAATACCATCAGGATCAACTTTTCCCTTTTCGATGGCAATTGCTTTCTCTTCTTCGCCAGCTTTCTTTATTTCTTCCCAAGCGGTAATTTTAGCCAAATATGCCGTCATGCAATTTGGAGCAATTTTGGCTCCAAATTGTATTCAAGCATATTTTCCTAAAATTACCGATAATTTTCAATGCACTTGTTATATTATATATGATAATAAAAATTATACAACTTTGCAATTATTTCTAAAATGATTGCAAGTACTCACCTGAGTAATTTAAGTTTTTGTTGAATACTTCGTCGACGGCCACACGGAGTACGATTTGTGCTAGTATACTTTTGCGGCATATTGATAATATAAAATAGAAACACACTGTAGATACAACTTCACAATAGATTCACAACGAACAGTTCAAATCACAAATGAATAAAAATCTATGTAGTTCTTAGTTTTTATATTCAATTATACTCCAATTACCAAAATAAAAACCTTCTTTCACAAAAATAGGCTAAGTACTTAGGTAGCAGATATCAGTGGCGTGGAGGTGCTAGAAAAATGTAAATGGATCCGATTTTTTTGAGGTAGGCATATAAGATCCTGGTATCTAGCTATTGTTTAGTTTTTACTGTAGATATATTTTTATCGCTTTTCTAGACGAAAAGTTAAACCTTTGAGCTTAAAAAGTAGGTACACGACTTTTCGTCGATTGGTACTGTTTGCTGACGCTTTCCGTGTGATGCGATATACAATATCTATCGGTTCTACTCGTGTCGCATTATCTTTGCGTTAGCTCCAGAGAATAACATGATTTTTTATTATTATTATTAATATTATTATTATTATTATTATTATTATTATTATTATTATTATTATTATTTAGCAATAGTAAGCGGTAAAACCGATGAGACCATTGCATCTATTCTATTATCACATGTATATTCTGTATCGGATTGGCGCTGAAATTCAATTATTTTATTCCATTCTCGTATAGGTGCGACGATACGGTACTGTGTTTCTAAAAAAAAGGTCTAGGTACTTCGTTTGTTCTCTTGTTTAATAAATAAGCATGGTGAAAAATTATTCATATGAGAGAATTTTAATTCAAAAACTATTGACCTTACAAAATATTTCAACACCAATGCTGAAAAATTCACAATAAAACAGTTTGTACATTGTGTTATGTATAAACTACCTAAGTACCTAAACTTAATTTGGATGGGCAACTTTAATTTAAGGGTATGCCTGTGCCTTCTTCCCCCCTGACGCCGCCACTGGCATATATGCAGGTGTTCTTATACCTACTATTAATTAATTAACACTTTAGTCGGTAGGTAATAATAAGATTAACAGACATGTATCTTGGTACCTATATTAAAAATTAGAATACGATTTCAGAAGTTTTATTACCTTTTTTAAATCATTAAAATCATTATAATAAGCTTTTGCAAGGAATTTATAAAATTAACAGATTTTATTTTCCAAAATTTTTTGCTCTCCTTAATTTTATTTTTTGTACATATTAATAAAATAAGAATCCGTATAACGATTAGATGCATTATTTTAACTTAGAATACAATAACAAGTAAAATACTTATTTCCCACAAAACAAATTTCTGGTCTCCGAAATAAAATCAACCAAAACTCATTAGCATAATAAAGAACCTACCGCCTTGCATCGTGCTTTCAGTGTGTGTCGATGTTTACGGAATATTTTTCACCACGTCATAAGCTCGCTAGTATGCCCACTTCGGGTGAGACTCTCTTGCAAATATATTTCTTGCTGCACAAAGTTCCGCCTTAACAAAAGCCAATTTCGATTTAGAGTTAACTTACACTGCTTTCCTCAAGGAAGTTCAACGAGTTACAATTGACACAGAATTTAGGCAAGCTTTATTCTTTTCGACCGTACTTTTTGATGAAAAGGGCACTGGAATCGACGTTGCACTTGAAGAATTCAATCTATTTGAACATATGACCGCCAGGATTGAAAAAATGAGTCAGCTTCACAGAGACAAAATAGTTCTAATTGCTACCGAATGCGCCTATAGAAACTGGATATAAAATATCTCTTGAGCAATTCTGCAATACACAGATTTAAATAATAATAAACACTGTTATTTATGTGCTAAGGGTATTATCAAGATGTTTTATGGGCTTGTAACTCGCCCTATGGTATAGAATTATTTTTATATTTTTTCAAATGCTTTTGTGTGGGAATTTGTTACCTAATACAGTGACGTCTCTAGGATATGTGAGGCCCTGGAGCACTATATCTCTCCTATTCTTACCCCTCCCTCCATTCCGCGCTATTTCCGGGCCCAAATAAGAAAAACTTACGATAAATATGCATACATATATTTTTAATGTTTTTTTTCCAAGTAATTATTATTTAGGGTGATTTACTTTGACAAACTTCGGGATATGGTTGCAGACATTATAGGAGGAAAAATTTTTATAAACCAACTATGTTGTAAACTCCTTTGTTTAGGAAATACAGGGTGTCCTAAATTAAAAAAAAAAGTAGTGGTTTTAATTAATTTTAGGTAATATTTGGTGAATTAAGTGATAAGGTTAATAACAAAAATTTAAAAGTACAATGCACTTTTAGAGATAACCAGTGGCGTCAAAACAAAATTATTGTGATATGTTTTATGTTACGCCAACGATTTTTTTATATTTTATTTTTAATGAATTCTTGCTTTAATTATTGTAATAAAAACGCTATTTTGTAATTTTTTGATACAAAGGATGGTTTAAGAATAAATTTTGGTTTTTTTTTAATAGAACAACTGATCAACTTTATTAGCAATAATTATGCAAATTTTTTACAAGTGGGCTCTAGTGGATATCATAATTTGAGTTTTATTGATGTAAATAATTGCTTCTTGTCAGTATAGATATTTTTTTGGTATTTTGTCATAGTTTTACCATGTTTTCTGTAAGTTTAATCTTGTATCTACCATTTAAATTGTTCATTTAGCCCATATATGCCTTATATATAATATATAGGAGGTCGTTCTTATTACAATCAAAGTAAGATTCATAAAAAAATCAAATTAAAAAAAAATCAGTACCTAGCCTATAACATAATTTTCATAAAAAATATTAAAGAATAATTTTGTCTCGATGCCCCTCGTCTGCTAGACTAGTAAGCGGCACAACGCTTGTCGGACCCTTTGATCCGTTCGCCTTCCTTGGTGCGGCTATTTTTATTTATAATATTTTAAAATTAATATCTAAATATTTTTGGATGTTCTTTTTTTTAAAAAAATTTTTTTATGAATTTAATTCGAAATAAAATCTCGCCCTTAAACATTTTAATAATTATAATATCATATTTTCTCAGAAACTATAAAGAAGCTCTCACCATCGTCGAGGTAGGCGCGGATCCACAACTTCGTTTGGAGGGGGTCATTATTTTTAGAAAAACCTTTTTTATCCTTTTAATTTTTCAGGTAGAACAAACGAAAAAGCACCGCAACCAAAAATATTTTTGGTGCCACATCCAAAAACCTCTTTTTAGCCTATCAATAAACTATCAAAATATACTTATACATGTTACCGGCCAAACCCGATTTCAGGATAAACTAGTTTGGCCTAGGCCAAACCAGTCTATCCTAATAACAATAGGATGAACTAGTTTGTCCTAGTCGAAACTAGTATGTCCTGAAATAAATGTGAGACTTTTAGGAAAAACTAGTTTATCCTAGTCTAAACTAGTTTGAACTGCGATTTTACTCTGCCCTCACACGTTCAATATTATTGTCAATATATTGATCTTTCCCTCACATTATTAATAAATTCATCAATATTCAGCCGCTACGAAATTTTGCATCGATGAAAATTTAAAAAGATGAGTAACAAAAAATCTTGTATAGCTATAATTTTTATCAAATTTATCTGATTGTGGAAAAACTTTTAAAAAAGACGCTGGAAAAAAATGGTTATCGAAACGAAAGGAATACACCCATTTACACGTGCTACATTCCATTTTGGAAACGGGCCCTGAAGATTATCGGAACTATTTTCGAATGAATAACGATGTATATGAACAACTATTGCTCATCTCATAAACGTCTTCGGCAGCACAATCTGACCGTTTCGAGTTTTTATTTTTTTTTAACTCTTTTCTGTGATTTTGTCGTAATATCAACACTTTTCCGAGAAAAATCGGTCAAGTAATAAGACAATTACAAGCATAAAACGTATAGCATTTTTAGAGCCTGACGTCTTCAAAGCGTCGCGACGCTTGGCTGTTGCTTGACGGGTGGCCTAACTAAGAAGGAATTCAGAATTAGCCCCGCCCCTCACCATGACAACGAAGCAACAAATAATTCGATTGGCCAAGATATTTGCGCGCCGAGAAGCATGTGCCAGCAACGACCAAAAACGGCAGTTGGTCTCGAGCAGCAGAGAGAGAGCTCACGGCGGTGTTTTGGCCACGAAAACGTCAATTACAACACCGATAATAACTGCTGCAAAAAACTGGGAACCAGGAACTTTGAAACAACAGGAAGCTGATGATCCAGTCAATCAGCTGAAGAACCTTCAGTGCGTACCCTGAAGCCCCCGCGTTCGACAACGTAATTATTTAAATTGGTTAGCTTTGCAAAATATCACCTATATATTTTTCAGCTTTCTAATTTATTTAAGTTGCGTGGCTTTTTTTATTGGTTTTCTTTGGGCACTACTTCATGATCTCTAGTAGGCTGTCGAGAATCCCTAGGATCAATAAAGAAAGTCGCTAGTCTTCACAAAAGTGCGTTATTTGTGAAGTGAAACAAAGAAACAAGAAAAAACGAACACATCGTTTCGAAGAAGTAAATAGATTATCGGGCGCGTGTCATGCTAGTTTATCACACCTACGCTCGTATAACTTTACAACGTTGGAAAAAAGTTAGGTAAAAAAGGTGTGTGTAACAGAATAGCAATATTTCGAAAACTACGGAAGCCACGTTGACTCTGCACTGAGAGCGACGGCGGGTGAAAGTAGTATAAAATAAACCTATCTATAGAAAACGCCCTTCTTATAAATTACATCTAGTTTTGTAAATTTTCTTCCGGTATCAAGAGTACATCTTCACCGGAATTTTTTAGTTCATGTAAATTGCGCGATATTTAAGTTTAGCGATATAGTTCGTGTATTAAGAAACAAGAAATTCGCATAATTAAGATTATTTTTCTGTGCGCGAATGTAATATCTTAAGTACTTAATTGACATATTTATAAATCTCGATTTTGATAATCCCTGTATTGGTGACATTTATATTGTATTCCATAAGTTAGGGAAGTTATGTTGTAAATACAGGTTATTTAAGGCGTTAAATAATTTTAGTAACAAAAGACAGGACAAACCCCTAAGTAAATTTAGAACTTAAATAAAAATTAGCTCTGCTTGTTCACCACAAACATTTGCATTGTGTTTGTAGGTTAGTTGAACGTGCCCGAGTCCACGACAAGTTTATTTAAACCACGCTTATTTGAGGAAGCACTAGGTCTCGCCCTAGTCTCAAATACAGTCGTATTTTAATTTCAAAAATTTTTTAATTAATTAAATAATTTAAATTCATCCCTTAAATTTTTTTTTTTTAAAAAGCCATTTTTTCTCTTTGCGCCTGAGTGGACTGCTGACAATTCCGTCAGTGGGGAAAAAGGTGGTGGGACTACTCCTAACAAACCGACAACAGCGCTGTTGCCGTTGTTAGTTTAATCTACGGCAAATAAACGATTTGCCTGGCATCCCTGGACAAATAAAATACAGTTTTAAAATTATGGCTGACCGCAGCCTAAGCGGCGCGAGTATAGCGACTGACTCTGAAGTTAGTTTCCGTCAGCTTTCAAAAATCGATGGCCCTAGTGTACGGGTCGCCACAGGGCGATCACTGACGCCCTCTTTACATTCTCGGGGTGGGGATTCTCATACCTCAGGGGCAGATAATCTGATAAGGGGCTATAACAAAATTAATATCGACCCGTATACTCGGCAAGGGGAAAATTGGGTTAGGCGATACAGCGACATGGCATCCCTGGTGGAGACTAAAGTCAATAAACAGTCAGAGGCCCCTTGCCCCTCTGGCAGGCTTGGGCAGGCACAGAAACCTGCGGACCCAACTAAGTTCGCATTCGCTAACCCGGTTCACAGGGCTCAAGCAAAGCTGGAAAAAACTAACTTTCGGAAAAGACACAGGAAGATCATCAGATAATTGACACTCAATATTTAATAGCTCAAAATCTCAGTCTAATAGCTGAGACTTTGGGGGGGGGCTAAAAATGCCCCAAGTCACACCTCTAAGGGCCACATTTGGTGGCGCCACTCATGAAGATCCAGTAGCGTTTCTTCATGAGTTACAACTTTATTTTATTAAGCACAAAATTACTGATGATCGAGACAAGTTTCGACAAGCCTGCAATTGCTTGTATGGCACGGCGCAAACGTGGCTTCGTGGATTGCAAGCATACGCCTTCACGTATAGTGAATTCGCCGGACGCCTGAATCGCCGGTACAATAATCCTGCACTTTTGGCAGAAATAAAAGCGGACTTGTACGGACGAAAACAAGACTATCATGAAACAGCAGAAGCATTCGTGCTACAAAAGCGGGCGCTATTCAATAGGGTAGTGCCCGAAGGATCTGAAGGAGAGTGCGTTCAATTACTAATCCCTCAACTACTGCCTATGATCAGATCGCGCATGAGATGCGCGTACATAGCTGACACTGAGGAGCTATCTACGCTAGCAGCCCTCTTGGAAGATGACTTAAGGGCCGAAAATAAACCAGCGCTTAAATCACGGTCAGAGGAAGTAGTTGAAAAAAGAGGGACAAATGAAAAGGAACACTCCGAAACAAGACAAACACGGCCTCTGAAAACAACATCCAGGACCGAGCAGGCCATTAATCCGCGTCCATGTCGTTTTTGCGGAGGCAATCATTGGGATAAAAATTGCCCCAAAAGGGCAATTGAACCCAAGAATAACAGTGATACCCGAGAACGTTTGCTCGAAAACAAAAACCAACAAAAATCTGCTAGACGCGCAAAGAGGGCAAACGTTATAACGACTGAAGACGTCGACGTAGAGCCAAAAAACTAAGTGAGGGTCACTCTTCAATGAAGGTAGGTGACCCAACAAAAAAAGAAGAGAACGCAAATAAAATTAGTACATGTCCCACCATACATGTAACTACGAATCTACGACCAACAATTAAAACAATGATCAAGGGCGCCGAACATGAAGCTCTCATTGACACAGGTGCGGACTTAAACCTGTTGTCAGAAGACGTCCTACCAAAAGGTTCGTGGTCCCCTACGCAACAACAGATTGGCTTAGCCGTAGACAATAGCTATGCCCAAGTGATAGGCACGACAATTCAAGAAACGAAAATTAGTAGCAAAATATATAAAATAAACTACTACGTGGTAAAAGGGCTTACTACCCAAGTCATTCTAGGAAGTCCGTTTCTGCAGCAGGAAAGAGCAATCATCGATTACTCACGAAATTGCCTGTACGTTGGAAATATAGAAAGACAAACAGTATACTGGCGACGAAACAGAAAAAATGTATCGGCAAAAGTTGAGCTTCCCGAAGTAGACCTGGCTAATCCCAGGAAACTTCAGGCGCTTTTAGCTGAATTCGCTGAAGTATTCGAAGTTGGGCTAGTACAGCCAACAACTCGCACCACTGAACACACAATTGTATTAACTAAGGACAAGATAGTTAATCGAAGATGCTATCCAATGCACCCAGAACGAAAAAGGGTCCTGTATCAACAGATACAAGAAATGCTAGAGGCTGGAGTGATAGAGCCTACTCAGTCAGCCTACTCCTCACCCCCCGTATTAGTTTATCGTGAAAATAAAGAGCCCCGGTTTTGCGTGGACTATCGGGAAGTTAACGGCATTACGACCGAGGAAAGCAGTACCTTACCGTCGATACAGAGTGCGTTAAAAAATCTTGCACAAGCCAAGTATTTTTCAGTATTGGATCTTAAGAGTGGATATTGGCAAATCCCAATGGAGGAAAATAGCAAATAATACACAGCGTTCTCCACCCCTGATGGGGCAACGTACCAGTTCACCGTAATGCCTTTCGGACTAAAGGGGGCTCCCTCGACGTTCCAGAAACTAATGACATCAGAAGTCTTAGCCGGTCAAATTCAGGAATTTGTTCAGGTATATCTAGACGACATCATTGTATACTCGGATGACGAGGAGTCCCATTTACTACATTTACGGTTGGTTCTCGAAAGACTAGCCATGCATAACTTGAAAGTTAGTGCCACAAAATGTCACCTATTTAAGCAGGAGATCGACTACCTTGGCTACCGAATCAGTAAGGACATGGTACAACCTCAAGAGAAGCATTTGGACCAGATCAGAGACTTTAAGGAGCCCGCCACAAAAAAGAACTTACAGGCCTTCTTAGGCATATGTAATTGGGTGCGCGAATTCGTACCCAATTTAGCCGCTCTAACGGCACCCCTCACTGACGCCCTAAGAACAACGCAGGGAAAATTCCGGTGGGGTCCGGCTCAAAAAGAGGCATATATATTGACCAAAAACGCCATAGCTCAAGCAAGTGAGTTATGCCGCCCCGATTTCCGTAAAATTTTCATTGTACAAACGGACGCCTCTATGATGGGCATGTCCGCCGTATTGTACCAAGAAGGTGAAAAGGGCGAGAAGAAAATAGTCTCTTTCGCTAGCGCAAAATTCAATGACACGGAAAAGAAATATCATGTGAATGAGCAGGAATGTTTAGCCTTGGTCTGGGCTGTCAAATTGTATAGAGCTTATCTTGAAGATAAGCGTTTCATCGTTCGCACTGACAGCAAGTCCTTGACCTGGCTAGCTAAATTCAAGGATTCACGAGCAAAATTAACTCGCTGGGCCTTGTTGCTACAAGAGTTTAGCTTTGAACTGCAACACGTGCCCGGAACACAAAATGAACTACCTGACTTTCTTAGTCGAAATCCCGGGAACATGTCCTACGACGGGCAACCGGACAATGACAGGCTAGTTCCTCCACTAAATATAACCAGCCCCGAACAATTGCTGCGCTGTGATGTAGTCGCCGAAAATGTAGGCGATCTCTACGAGAAAATAGCCCGGTCACAACACCATAACCAAACCATCCGTAAACTGAAAGCTGTTTTGGGCACGTTGGAACAACGAGAACCGGCTAACGATCAAGAACGACGAACTATGAACGAATTCGTCCTCAGCAACGAGTTGCTTTGGCGACGTAACCCGCATGGTGACCGATTAGTAGTTCCACGCCAGTTAGCTGATTCCGTAATCCATATGTACCACGACGCACTGGATCAAAGTCATCCAGGCGAACAAGAAACGTGCCGAAAAATAGCCCAATGTTACTTCTGGAGTTGCATGCACCGAGACATTAGACAATATGTAGCCAACTGCATAATTTGCTCGGTTTGCAAAACACAGCAACGACAAGGGCATGCCCCCATGCATGCTCGTAGCCCAAAGAATCCCTTCGAGATGATTAGCATCGATGTTCTAGGGCCATACCCAGGAGCACTAGGTACCAAAAATAAATATATCATCGTCGCAGAAGACGTGTTCTCTAAGTGGGTCGAAGCAAAAGCACTCCCTGAGGTAAAAACGCGGGATATCATTGAATTTCTGGACAAAGAAATAATAGCTCGCTACGGCAACCCACGCGTCTTAGTGACCGACAACGGTAAAGTGTTCATAGCCAATAGACTACGTGCCTTCTGCGAAGAAAAGGTTATTGAACATCGATTCTCCAGTATATATCATCAACGGGCCAACCCGGTAGAACGAAGGGTGCAGGAGCTAAAAAAGGTTCTACGAGTGTTACTTTACAACAGAAAGGAAAACTTGTGGGAGCAATGCTTACCAAAAGCGCTACAGGTGCTCAGAAGCCGAGCAAATAGAGCCACAGGCGAAACCCCTGCTTCAATAATACTTGGCTATGAACTCCCGTGCCCAGGAGAATGGAAAACGAAGTGGGCACAAAGCCGAAAACAACCAAGTACAAGACTACGGGTGCAAACACGACAACAAGTATACGAAAAGCAGTTAAATTTTCAAAGGTGCGAATATCACGAAGCAACTTCCCCACCGGTACAATTCAAGGTCGGCGATCTGGTAAATGCCAGGAGAAGGGCTGCGGGAGCCTTCGCGCCGGCTTGGACTGGGCCGCACGAGGTAGTTAAAATTAACGGTGATACCACATATGAAGTCCTGGTTAACGATAACCAAGTCAATATACATGTTGATGATTTGCGACCCGCCCGAAATGGAAATTACGTTAACCTCGATCAGGAGATGGACTATGAGTCGGACAGTTCTGACTCAGAGCATGAATTCTCCAATCAAGAGGGATCTCTAAGCGACGTCGCCGCTGAAGAACCGACACAACTGGATATTCAGGCCCCAATTAAAGGACAGGAAAGCCTGCGGCGACTCGAAAGTATAAACCACAATGTTGATAAACTAGACCGACAAGTACAAGCGGTACGAAAATTGGCAGACACCCGGCAAAAGAAGTTCCTTGAAGAAATGCTGACCAGGGAATTGCTAAAGGTTGATCAAATCGAAACCTTAGGACTAGCTGTGCTCCGTCACTCTAGAAAAAATTTAGTGAACCGGATAGAAACTATCATAACGGTTATGGAAACTTCATCACAAGAAGATCCTCCCGCATCAACTGAAACAACCGATTCCGCACCCAAATCGAGAAAAAAGCGAATACACACCGGAACAGCCGCAACCTCTCCTTTGACGAGAAAACGGTTGACTAGTTCGCAATATTTTTTCAACTCCAACCTAAAACCATTGGGCAATCGACCTACGGCGTTCAGCAATTGGTGGGGAGATTTCTTCAAAAAAACTAACGAATACTGGGAAGTAATCCTTCCAAACTTCTAAGGCCTCCCCGACATCTTGTAAAAAGAGACTTACGGTCTCTTTTTACGCCTAGGTGGGGGAGTGTCGTAATATCAACACTTTTCCGAGAAAAATCGGTCAAGTAATAAGACAATTACAAGCATAAAACGTATAGCATTTTTAGAGCCTGACGTCTTCAAAGCGTCGCGACGCTTGGCTGTTGCTTGACGGGTGGCCTAACTAAGAAGGAATTCAGAATTAGCCCCGCCCCTCACCATGACAACGAAGCAACAAATAATTCGATTGGCCAAGATATTTGCGCGCCGAGAAGCATGTGCCAGCAACGACCAAAAACGGCAGTTGGTCTCGAGCAGCAGAGAGAGAGCTCACGGCGGTGTTTTGGCCACGAAAACGTCAATTACAACACCGATAATAACTGCTGCAAAAAACTGGGAACCAGGAACTTTGAAACAACAGGAAGCTGATGATCCAGTCAATCAGCTGAAGAACCTTCAGTGCGTACCCTGAAGCCCCCGCGTTCGACAACGTAATTATTTAAATTGGTTAGCTTTGCAAAATATCACCTATATATTTTTCAGCTTTCTAATTTATTTAAGTTGCGTGGCTTTTTTTATTGGTTTTCTTTGGGCACTACTTCATGATCTCTAGTAGGCTGTCGAGAATCCCTAGGATCAATAAAGAAAGTCGCTAGTCTTCACAAAAGTGCGTTATTTGTGAAGTGAAACAAAGAAACAAGAAAAAACGAACACATCGTTTCGAAGAAGTAAATAGATTATCGGGCGCGTGTCATGCTAGTTTATCACACCTACGCTCGTATAACTTTACAACGTTGGAAAAAAGTTAGGTAAAAAAGGTGTGTGTAACAGAATAGCAATATTTCGAAAACTACGGAAGCCACGTTGACTCTGCACTGAGAGCGACGGCGGGTGAAAGTAGTATAAAATAAACCTATCTATAGAAAACGCCCTTCTTATAAATTACATCTAGTTTTGTAAATTTTCTTCCGGTATCAAGAGTACATCTTCACCGGAATTTTTTAGTTCATGTAAATTGCGCGATATTTAAGTTTAGCGATATAGTTCGTGTATTAAGAAATAAGAAATTCGCATAATTAAGATTATTTTTCTGTGCGCGAATGTAATATCTTAAGTACTTAATTGACATATTTATAAATCTCGATTTTGATAATCCCTGTATTGGTGACATTTATATTGTATTCCATAAGTTAGGGAAGTTATGTTGTAAATACAGGTTATTTAAGGCGTTAAATAATTTTAGTAACAAAAGACAGGACAAACCCCTAAGTAAATTTAGAACTTAAATAAAAATTAGCCCTGCTTGTTCACCACAAACATTTGCATTGTGTTTGTAGGTTAGTTGAACGTGCCCGAGTCAACGACAAGTTTATTTAAACCACGCTTATTTGAGGAAGCACTAGGTCTTGCCCTAGTCTCAAATACAGTCGTATTTTAATTTCAAAAAATTTTTAATTAATTAAATAATTTAAATTCATCCCTTAAATTTTTTTTTTTTTTTTTTAAAAGCCATTTTTTCTCTTTGCGCCTGAGTGGACTGCTGACAATTCCGTCAGTGGGGAAAAAGGTGGTGGGACTACTCCTAACAAACCGACAACAGCGCTGTTGCCGTTGTTAGTTTAATCTACGGCAAATAAACGATTTGCCTGGCATCCCTGGACAAATAAAATACAGTTTTAAAATTATGGCTGACCGCAGCCTAAGCGGCGCGAGTATAGCGACTGACTCTGAAGTTAGTTTCCGTCAGCTTTCAAAAATCGATGGCCCTAGTGTACGGGTCGCCACAGGGCGATCACTGACGCCCTCTTTACATTCTCGGGGTGGGGATTCTCATACCTCAGGGGCAGATAATCTGATAAGGGGCTATAATAAAATTAATATCGACCCGTATACTCGGCAAGGGGAAAATTGGGTTAGGCGATACAGCGACAATTTGTTCTAAAAGCATTTTTTTTACATCTTCAATTTTCGAATCTTTTTTTTATGATTTTATAAATTTTTAATAATTTATTGTAGCCAACCGCCTTTTTATCTCTATTACAATAGTCTTTTGAAGACGAATCCCATAACTCTGGCATTTCACGGTAATTTTACTCTCATTTTCATCGAGCTGGAAGCCGCCGGAGATGTGACTTCCATTGCGTTTATGTTTATACTGGCAAAATATTGTCAATATAGCCCTCAAACGGTCAATACTTCTTCAATATAGTCGCCCCGCCCACAATATTAAAGAAATATTTTCGAATCGCCAAAAATACATCAATATATTGACAATACTTCAATATTTTGCCTCACACGATCAATAATATTGTCAATATTTGATTATATTGACAATAATATTGAACGTGTGAGGGCCGCTTTACTCTCTAGAATTAACTAGTTTAAACTAGGTAAAAACAGGCAACGTCTTTGCTTTGCCTTGTCGGACGCGAGGATTTGTGTTACCAGATCTCCTGTTTTAACAGAAGATATACGGTTTTCACTCTTAAACTACTGTTATACTGTTTTCACCCTCAAATCTCCCGTTGACAATTTTTTAATTCTTAGTACAGTAGATTTTTTTTTTACGAATGGAAAAATTCACTGGAGCCACAGGCGAGACAATTCCATGAGTGAAAAATCGACTTTATGCACGTGTTTATAGATGTAGATTTATTTTAGACTTAAAAGAGTGAAAAAAAGGATTTTAAGGATCTAGTGCCTAAAAGGCACACCCTACTTTGGTCAATGATTGCAAATGTTAAGATGTTATCAAGACTAGCAAAAGATCAAGGTCAACTTGGAAAAATGTAGTTCTTATAATAAATAATATACGCAATTCACTTCAGGCACTAGTGCGAATTGGCATTTTTTGCGCTCTAGTGCGTAAAAAGAGCATCTGTACAATTTTTTTAGAGTTCAAACTAGTTAAGACTAGAATAAACTAGTTTTTCCTAAAAGCCTCACGTTTATTTCAGGACATACTAGTTTCGACTAAGACAAACTAGTTCATCCTATTGTTATTAGGATAGACTGGTTTGGCCTAGGCCAAACTAGTTTATCCTGAAATCGGGTTTGGCCGGTAACATACATATTTTAACTTTGCTTGTAGTATCTTTGACAAAAAGCTACTAATTTAATTAAAAACAGATTTTAAAAAATAGAGAAAAAGCGCCTTTTCCGAAGTTACTCATGACCCTCTGGATCCGCGCTTTCGTCGAGGCGTGTGATTGAACGAATACCATCAGCAAGTGTGTCGGTGACTTTTTTATAGTTCTCGCAAAAGAATGTTAATATTTCTTAAAATAGATATATAATTTAAAATAATTTTTAATTGTATTATCAGGCGACAAATGTGTGCTGCAACATGTCACGATTTTTTTGCATACAGTATCTAATAAATAAATCTGTCGATCGGCTTACGATTCTATAAAATATTTTTTTACCATAAAAAAGTTTGGCAGCATCTCTGTTTTGCAAACAAAGTATTTTGTCTTAAACTATTAGAATAAAGTTGCGGCGTAGGACCGAGCGCGGGGCCCGACCCTATTGGTAAAATAGGCTCTGTGTGCTGAAGAAACAGTTTAAGATAGGTGTAGGTATGTCATGTTTGATAAAATATGTCCAGACTTGATCGCGCTAATGTGTAATATTATAATAATCATTGACGAAAAAATTAGGTTGACGCACGTAGCACTTTTCCGTTTTACCCTGTATAATAAATTTATTTCGAAAAAAATCTCTTACAAAGAACACAATTGACGTGAAATTCTTGAGCAAGTAAGCGGTACTCTGTATAAAAGACTGATCTGTTTCTTTATCACAACCCTTGAGTTAATTATGCAGTGAAAATGTAAAGGTTGGAACAAATTAGTTTTTTTTTGTCAATTTTTTACATTTTTTTGCGGTTTTTTTAAAAGTTATTTCATGTAGGTATAAAGGTTGTCTCAAAAACAAGTTATGACAGTTCTCTTTATTTTTTTAAATGAATAACTAAATCATATATACCTATAGTCCGTCTAGAAAGTATCCGGAAAAAAGAAAGCACAATTATAATTTTTCGGTATATATTTTTATTGTTTGAATCATAAAATTACAACAAATAATTCTTCTCATTTACTTATACAACCTCCGTTTAACTCCAAACACTTAACTAAACGTGCAGGTACATCCGCAACTAGGTCACCGCCATAATGTTCGGTGATGGTGGTCCAGGCCTGTAAAACCGACCGAATCAAATCTGGTTTATTTCGTGGCGCTGCTCGTTCCACTTCAATCTTCATTAGTCCCCATATGTTTTCAATAGGACTAAGATCTGGTGAAGCTGCTGGCCATGGAATTGTTGCCAATTGGCGTTCATGCATCCAAGCTTGAGTATAGGCAGAAGTGTGGCATGTTGCATTATCCTGCTGAAAACGCCACCGGTCTGGATATAAAGCATGAGCCGTTTCAAGAAGGAAACCATTTAGAATGTCACAATACTTTGCACTATTAACGGTGCTATCAACTATACAAAGAGGGGTAGCACCACGCTGAGATATTGCTCCCCACACCATTATTTTAATGGGAAATTTGGAAATTTGAACGGTAACATTTTCTCTTGATAGTATTTTTAGTTGATTTGATCCAAGCTGAAAACAACTTTCGTCAGATATAAAAACATTCCTAAAATAATCTTCTCGAAAACGTTGACAAAAATCTATTCTTCTTTGCCTTTGTAGAGGTGTCATTGCCGAAATTTTTTTTGGTTTTCTTGCTATGTAGCCTTGTCTTTTCAGTGACATGCGAACAGTTTCTGGACACACTTTTATTCTTCGTGTATTTCCAAATCTATTAGCCAATTTTCGAAACCCTAGACGTGGATTTTGCCGTCCTAAGTTTCCTAAAGCGTTTAAATTGTTTCCACGAATCTTACGCGGTCTTCCCGAAACTGGTCTATGCCTCATATCTGCACCATTTTTTATCCTCTTTATTGTCTCATATACTGCACTCTTTCCGAGTTCAGTCAATTGCACTAATTTTTTAAAGTCTCGAACACCTTTTCTATACAAAAATTCCACCTTCTTTCTTTTTTCTACTTCCGACATTATTTCACAAATCTTAAACCTGTTTACAATCAACAATATTTTACAGATCGTGTTGTCATGCGATTTTAGCCATAGCCTACTATCGGCACAACCTACTTGATGCATTGCTCTTGCCTTCGAATGTTACAAAAAGGAAATATATTAAAATTTGGAAAAACATAAAATTCCGGATACTTTCTAGACGGACTATACAAATAATTCAGAAAAGCAGGAAAATTTAAACATACTAAAAAAATAATCACACAATAATATTTCAGATGACTTAGGCAGAGTACACTGATGGAGCAATAATTGTCCTGACAATGTCTTAACTGAGAGAAAGATACCTTTCTCAAAATCAAAAAATAAAACTGCGGCATACTTTACAAAAATAAATATTTATCATGCAATTTATATTTATAAAATGAAATAAATTATTAAAGCATACAGAGAAAAACAAAAAGCAATGAAAATTGTATAACAATCGACACTTGAAATGAGGATGTGGCATAAAATGAAAATTATAAAAAACTGATTTGACCCATGGCAATATAAAGCAATTTTTGTTGCAATGTATTTTTCTTCATGCTTGAATATACCTACCTAAGTACCTACACATAACATTTTTAAATATACAAGTACGTTACTAAAACTTTTTACAAAAAGAAACATTAAAAGATCTGTTTATCACAAACACACCTAAATAAATTCAGAATATATCTACAAAAACAAGGTACAACGATACAATTTGTATACAGGGTCTCTTAAAGATAAGGAACATCGTAAATATCTCAACAATAAGAGGCTTATCGTAAAAATGCTGGGACACTTTGGTTTTGTTTTCTTTTGGCGGAAATTTTAATATTATTTGGAAGTATAGGTACAGGGTGATTCACAAAAGCGATAGAAATTTCGACTTCATTTTTTTAAATGAAACACTCCATAATAAACTGCTGGATAATTGCTTTCGAGCAAGAAGAATTTCGCCTAAATTTAAGAGTTAATATTTTCTGAACCAGATATGATATCGACCTACAGTTTTAAATGGTTGATAGATTTATCACTTGCGAAACAATTGTCAATGATGGATTTTCTTTAACTGTCAGAAAATTTTATATACAGGGTGTTAAAGAAGACGATGATTTTTGCTCCAATTTTAATGGCGTGTAACTTTCACAATAATATTTTTAAATTTTATCACTCTACGTCAATTGAATCACCGGTTCATAGCAAAGAAAGTAATTTCTCAAATTTTTGATATCACCTATATGTCTATCGTTTACGAGTATCTCACAATTTTTCACGATTGTTTTATGTTGGAAAGTACTCGCCCCTAGATTAGGTCAATTTTTTCTTATTTTTTAGTTTTTCATATCGCATTACAGGTATATTATACAGTGTGTTTACAAAATTTTAACAAAGATAATTTTTTTAATTTAATTTTAGGAAAAAAATGTATTTAATAATTTCTAACTTTCTAACACTTTACTCATAAACCATAGACATATAAATGTTTATAAGTACGCCACTGTACATCGTAACATTTAGGTACAACTATTGTTACTGAACATAATCAAGCTTTTCATAAGGTATAATAATCACTCGCAAAGTTTGCACGATACAACGCACAGTGAGATCTAGCTACCAATAAGTTAAAATAAAGCAAGGTTTTCCAAAAAAATCGGTATTTCTTAAAATATGCCAGATATCAAAAATTTGAGAAATTATTTTCTTTGCTATGAACCAGTGATTTAATTGAGTGATAAAATTTAAAAATATTATTGTGAAAGTTACACGCCATTAAAATTGGAGCAAAAATCATCGTCTTCTTTAACACCCTGTATATAAAATTTTTTGACAGTTAAAGAAAATCCAATATTAACAATTGTTTCTCAAGGAATGAATCTATCAACCATTCAAAACCGTAGGTTAATATCATATCTGGTTCAGAAAATAAATAAAAATAACAGTTAAATTTAGGCGAAATTTTTCTTGCTCGAAAGCAATTGTCCAGCATTTTATATTATTATATTTTTGGATTCCACAAATCACTTTTAGTATTTTTATTAAAGGTACCTACCATGGCTTTATTTTCAATTGTTTCTTATTGCTAAAGGACATAATAAAATATTGTGTAGGTTAATTTCATAATAAGACTAATAATTAAATATACATTTGGTCTCAATCGGTATTCGAAATTTTCTCCGATGACAAAAAATTTATGAATTTTTTTTATTCGAACAACCTGTATATTATTGCATTTTTGAATTATACTTAAAATTCTACACCTATTTTATATAACTCTGTACTTGTCTAAATTCAATTGTTTTTAAGATATTGACATTTATCCCAATTTGACAGGTTGCTGTGTTGAAAGGGTGCTTCTTAGAGAAAAACGGTTTCCACTGTCCTATCTTAATTTTTTATTTTCTACCCAAAAATACCTACTTTCGGTTTTACGGTTACTTAAACCTAAAAAACCGGTTTTACTGGTTTAACCGTTAAATTGAAAGTTGCTTTTTTCGGTATAAAATAAAAAACTAAGATAGGGCCGTGAAACCAGTTTTTGTCTCAGATGCACCTTTTCAATGCTGCAGCCTGTCAAAGGGAGAAAAATGTCAATATTTAAATGTCAATAATAGACCAAAAGTAAGAGCGTTTCACACGGCGCCATACGTGCCATTACCATAAATAGCGCGCGATAACACAAAACGATAGTAAGCTACCATAACGTATTGTAGAACAAGTAAATAAATCGGTGTTACCGACTTGCACTTTATTGTTGGCGCTGATTTTAAATCAAATGAAGCCAGAAATCTGCGTCCGAGTCTATTGCGCATAATCCGATTGTCACGGACTGTCCGTAACTGCTCATAGTGCTCATGATACAACTACAAGAAGATATGATATCGAGCAGGTGGGCGTGACTTACGTGACGTCACCTAATAAGTAAAAACCGCCATACTGCGATATTCTCCGTTGTTTACCTTAGAGTTTGAATTATGTATCAGTCATTTATTTCTGATAACTGATTTGTAAAGTTACTGAAAAATGAGATGTGCGGTATATGGTTGTATAATGTCGATAATAAACGCAAGAGTATTACGCCTGATGTCCAATTTTAAGGAATATTACAAGGTGTTTGGAAGCATGTGTAAACGCAACGATAAGTTTAAAATTAAAAATGCTGGTGTGCTTGCTCCAAACATTTCAGTGACGATGACCATGAACGAAATTTTGAAACACGAATTGTTGAAAAATACACCTAACAAATATCGACCTTGTTTATTTTTTTACTATGTGCGTATTCATTCTTGAATTAGCTCTTCGATATTATGTTCGAAGGGCAAAAATGTAATTTTTTGATGTTGGATGTATTTTTTTGTAGCAGAATAGCAGATAATTAAAATGATGCGAGCCTTTCTAGAAAAAGAAAAATGATTAAAAACAATAACCTAAATTTTGTATTAAAACTTTTTATGTGAAATAAATTCAGAATAATTTTTTTTGAACGAATACTCAGACACGGGTAAAAATATTTTAAGCTCTTTTCTATACAAAAAATATTGGACAGTGTTGCTTTCCAATTTCCATATTCGCAATGTATACCTACTTAACTTGTTCGTGTTAGGTATATCAACTTTTAGAGAGAACGGTTAAATATTCATATCTATTGTCTATTTTTGTAATTATTTTAAATAAAGATATTTCTTATTATTATTGTTATTTTTATTATTATTAACTTTCCCAAACAATGCCATCATTTATTATTGTGCATGTTGTCTTTAAAGTATTCGAAGTCAAAATATTTTAATATCATTTAAAAATAAAAAATAAATGTTTGCTTGTAAAACAGGTAACATACTATTTTTGGTCGAAACAAATTCCTAAATACTTTAATTTTCCTTCCAACATAATCACATTTACAAGTTTGAGTTGAAAGGAAGGTAAGTATATTAGGTTTTAAATCTTGATGATCACGGTAATCAATCTAAAATGTATGTTTCAATATTTCAGTCACAGTACAAATTCTAATGATAATATGATTTATCATAAATTTATTAAAAATGTCATATAAAATTCCCTTTTAATAACGTAAACTTCGCGTTGTCGTATAATTCGGCGCGTTCAGTTCAAAAATTACTCACTAGGTGACGTTACGATCCACTGTGCATCCTGTTGATATCATACCTTATATATAGTTGTATCATGGTCTGGATACTGTTTCATATCACTTTATAAATTATGATCCAATTAAAATCCTACTCATATTTACAGATACAATATTATAACATAAATATCAAACAGTAAGTATTCATAATGACATAGGTACACTAGACAATACCTTTAAAATTTAAAACTTTATTAATTCTAAATAAATATTGAAATTAACATTTTCTTACAAAGTAGTAAAATTAAATCCTCATTTCCGTCATGACGAAATATTTACTGGGTTAAATTAAATGACAAGTATACTGTTGTTAAATAAATCATAGTATCATTGTATCGTTGTTCAGGGGTTTCATATTCGATTTCCTGCAGATGTTGTTAACTTATATGAAAGTTAAATTAGATCTTAATTATCAAAGGATGTGAGCGAGTTTCCTTCCCCAAACCAAGCTGTATAAAATAGGGTGGATTGAAATATAAAGTTTTCTGGAAAGAAATGAAATACTTGGGAAAAGTTGGGGAGCATTTCTTAAAACAACCCAACAAAATATTTTTGGGCTAGCTCAACGTTTAGAAGTGCCCTGAGATTTTAATATTTCCGTAACAATAGAATTAATTAATTTTTGGGAATATAATGTTGAGAAAACTTTAAAAAGCAACTTTAATAGTAATTTACGTTACAAATCCGGAAAATACTGTTTTTTTGGACGAGTCGACAAATTCTAGGACGAGCCGTAGGCGAGTCCTGGTAGTCTGCGAGGTCAAAAAAACTGTTTTCGGACGTGTTGCGAACACTATTTTTTCGGCAACCATGTAGAATAACAAATCAATGAGACACATTTCTTTATTATATTTCTTTGTAGAACAAAATTTCGAACATTTTAATTCTTATTTGTATTAAATATTGAAATTCGAACAGAAGATAGGTACTAACAGAAACATTCTAATTCTTATTTATATTAATATTTATATTAAAATTTGAGCAATTGCTAATATTGAAAGGATTTAATTTGTTTGAAATGCTTGGTATATTTAAATGCCTTTTGTAGTAGTTTCTGTTTCATATTGATTGTTTTCATCTGATAATTTTTGAATGGTCTCGGCAATATTAATTTTGTTTGTTAGTGAATTGTCTATATATCCTTCAGCGACATTGGTAGACTTCTAGCCACCGTGTCTCTTCAAATTTGTGATGTTTCCACCATTATCAGCACGATTTTCATATTGACAATGACAACAACGATGTGATTCTTCCCGGTCTAGTCCGGAGAAATGCTACTTTCTCAAAGAAAAAGCGTTCGGGAAGTGAGTACTTCCCGCTTGGTTGCCGAAAAAAAAATATGTTTAAGCTTTTACAGCGATTAGAAGTCCACAAGAATTTTTTGAAAGTAGAAGTTTTTTGTAAAAATTTATTGTTTTACTGCAAATTTATTTTCTTCGGTTTGGCCCTACATGCTGGTTAGTAAATATCTTACAAATGATACAGAAACGACCCTTTCATATTGTCTTTTGTAATAATTTTTTTTACATGCAAAACTTAAATCTGAATAATTGATTCTTTGCACACTTCTTAGTGAAATAGATGAGCACCTCTTAGCAACTATTCTGTTTTAAAAATCAAAGATAAAAACATCGAGTATAACCAAACGTGCGGGTGTAGCGGGAATAAAGGACATGCGTACTGAGAACCACTATTATTTCTTAGGGTAAGAACATCAACGACACTAGTTACTTTATTCATGATCGAATAACTTTACTCAACTCTAGTATACAACTAACAAAATTAAATAAGTTTTATGACAGAAATAGGCTGAGAAAAATACGAGGAAAATTACAAAGCCTGTCATCAACTTTTTGAATTTTGCAATTACTTTTCATTAAATTTAGGTACTGCAGCCAACCAAAAGTAATACAATAAAAAACAAGGCAGGCATTTAAGCTTTTACAGCTTTTTACCTTTTTATAAGTAAGACGAAAATTAACTTATAATAATTTAATAATTTCTCAAAGTAACATTAACTCCATTTTGGTGACGCCTCATTTCTAAAATAGGCAATCATTTTTTACAGACATGTCAGCTTAAAGAAGTGTCCCCAATTTGATTAGTTTCATATGGTTTGTTTTTCTAAAATAAATTTCAAACATATACAAGATACCTACAGCCTACCATACTGTTCTAGAGTCTAGAGCTATGAAAAGAATGCAGCATTCAAACACATCTAGCAGTGTTAATACTTTTTTATATAGTAATTAAAGACTATTATAAATCTAAAACTTTTTCATAGGCTTCCTTATCTTCTATACCACTAACTTTTTAAATTTTTAGCGAAACCATCATTAAAACTACATTTTTAGGCATTTTATCCTGTCTCCTAAGGTATAGTAGCTCTAGAACCGTGTGCCAGACTTTAAGTATATGTCCAATTAATGATAGTGTGCTTGATTTGATCAGAACATTTTTAATTTCAATATTTATCACTAGTTAACCTTGGACTTTTTGCTAAAGCTCCACTTTCAATAATTTTTAAAGTAGTTTTAAATTTGTTCTTACATTTTTTCTTAAGGTTGCTCTTGTTCCATCCTCCCTACATTAATCAGCATCAATAAACAAATAATCCTCATCATCAACTGGCCTTTTAAAAAAGTTCTGTGGGGAATATGTTTCTTTTTCTCCATCATATTCATGATCCGACAAACTAATGTCAGGATGCTTAAATACTGGAGTTTTTATATTCTCTCTGTCCCAGTCCTCATCAGGAGTTTCTCTGCTCCAGTCTTCATCAGCATTTTTAATTTTCTGAATATTGGTACCACTTGTATCATCAGAACAGTTATACTTAGTCCAAAATTCATCATCTAAATCACAGCTTCTTCCAGAACTATCACTATGGTTAGCACATTCAATCCTAATTTTTATACCAAAACAGCGATCATTAACCTTGTATGAATCCCTAAATTTATCTCTTTTGCTACAATAGGATGTGTAATAATTACCCTGATCAACTTCCAAGTCAATATGATTGAATTCCAAATCTACATTTGAAACATGCTCCAATATCTCATTATTAAATGCTGCTAAATAATTATCATAAAGATCAAGAACTTCCAAATTACTTGGCATGTCAGGCATTTCTTCCAGCTGATTTCCCGAAGCAAGGAAAACTTTGAGGTTAGCCAATTGTGAGATATTTTTTGGTATGAAAACTAACTGATTATTGGAGACATCTAATAGCTCTAGATTTACTAAATATTCAAAGCCATCTGGTAACCATGAGAGTAAGTTATTAGTTATATGTAATTCCTTTAAACTTTCTATCCAACATATACCATCGGGAAGAAATGAAATGTCAAGAAAATTAATTTTTAACACTTCCATTGCTTTCCAACTGGGCTTAACAAACAATGTATCTAGCTCCTTTAATTTGTTGATGTTCTGTACATTACTAATAAGACTTTTGTTGCTTATATCAAGATAATTCAAAGTTTTATAGCATTTTAGCCATGGTATATCGTTATCCACAAGGCAAGAATTTCTGACTAGTAGTTTTTTCAGTTTCATTATATTTAGGTTACAACTATTTTTAAAAAAATCATAATGATTTGCTTTATTATCACTATAGTTAAATTCTTCCAAATTTGTGCATCGAAAAGTAAGAAACCACTTAGGGACATTTACGAAGCAGTTATTATTTAAATTAAGTTGTTTTAAGGTAAGAACGCAGTCTGGTTCAATATCAAATTGACTTAATTTATTATAAGACATGTCCAGGGACTCCAATTTTTGTAATCCATTACCATGGAGGCATGAAGGCACTTGTGTAAAATTGTTATAAGATATGTTAAAATTCTTTAGATGAAGAATTTTAATGCATTTGGGTAACTCTGATAGGTTGCAATGAGACAAATCGAGGGAAGTAATTTTGGTCAAACTAGGTTGAATTTTCGTAAGTTGGCCTTCCTCCAGTAAAGTAAAAAAACTTGCTAATTGAAATGTATAAGTATTTTCAGGTGTTTGATCGTTTACATTACAGGTCTTTATAATAAGGTCTTCCTCGCATCTTCTTAAAGTAATTGACAAGTTATCTAAACCTAGAGAAACAAATTGGTTCCATTTAGATAAAAGCCTAGATAAAAGGATAGGTATTAAACCAAAATCTTACCCATTTTATACTTGCGGAAACAATAAAGAATTAGTATTTTTTATAACTTTTTAGGTATTTTGATTTGAATCAAAGTGATTAGTATCAACAAACACATTACAACAATTTAGCTACGTTAAGTTAAGTACGTTACGTCAAAGTCAAACACCTAACCCATTTTTTTTTAGAGGTATAAAACTATCGATATGCGTTCGGTTTTAAAAAAATCGAGTAAATGCAGATGTAATGTTGTGTCATATATGAGCACGTAGCGTTTACCGATATTCCATGTTAGGTTAAGATAAGGTCCAAATACCGAACGCCGATCAGATTCACCCGAGTTCATAGATCTATTAAAAGAACGCAAAACTCCACCGAGTAGACTTGAGGAGTCAGATTTGTATTAACCGAATGCAGTATCGATAGTTTTACAAGAAATACGACTATCGATAATATTGATAGTAATAATTCAAATTCAAAATATGCTTTATTAATCATAAGAGTTTATACTCTTGTTGACAAAGCTGAAAAACTTAGAACTAAATAAAATAAAAGTCAAAATGAAATGTCACAACAATAATAAAATCTATACGACAATAATAAAATCTACACAATCTCATGCTAAACAAAATATATACCTACAGAGAAAATTATACAAAAGCAAATAAAGGACAATACATAAACCGAACTATTACAAACTTTCTACAAAATACTCAGATACGGTGTAATACACGTGTTCCAATAACAATTTTTTGACCTGAATTCGAAACTTTAAGTAATTACTTAAGGATTTTATATTAAGAGGGAGATGATTAAACATCTTTTTTGAATTGTATATAATAGAATTGTATACAAGAGCGCTAGTTGGCAAAGGTAAAAGAATATCATGAGTATTCCTAGTCTGGTAAGCCAACACATCTCTCTTGTATGCATCCCTCCTCTTAACTTAATTGAAGCACTATCAATAATAGATAGTCAAGGCATCATTGGCATCTATCATAGAGTTTAACTAACGAAGAGTTAGTGAATTCTATCTAACTCGTTCCCCTTACATCGAGAAGGCTAGGTAAATTGTCATCTTGTACCTGTCGTAAAAGGTTTTGGGAGAGGAACGGTATCTCTGTGGTCGGAGTAGAAGCTTTTAGTAGCAATAACAGCGTTTTTTTAGAAGTCACATTTTACTGAAAGAAGAGTTTCTTTTTTTACAGTATCTTCTTATCGGAATAAAAACTATTGGGTAAATGGGCTAAGCTCGTTCATAAATAAATAATGATACGTTTTCACATTTACTATCGATATATCGAACTCCCACTATCGATAGTTTTGTACCTCTCGCTCCTTCTAGTTTTTTTAATTGGCAATAAGAATGTAGCATCAGCCACCGAAAAATTATAAGCTTTATCTACTCAAATCTTTTGGGCTTAACTTGGATAGAGGAATGAGCACATTGTCGCAAATTCGATGTCGTCGGAAATGCGTAAATTTTCGCGACTTGCCATTTAATTACCATTGCGACGAATTCGAGTTGCTTCAAAATACGTGTTGGTCTGTGTAATCCTTATAGATACAAAATAGTTTTTTTTTTAATCTTCTGGAAAAAAATACTTAGGTCCGCTAGATCCATATCCTGGTAACTTAACCAAGATGATAATTTCCAAAGAAACCATTGTTAAGACAATTGTTTCCATAGAAAATGTCTGGCTGGTAAAGTTACCAGGACATGGATCTAGTGGACCTTAGAAAAGGAAGTCAAAATAGAAAAGGTCTGTGCTGTAAAAAAAATGGACTAGAACTTAAAAAGAAATGAAGTATAGTACAATAAAGGTTGCAGGTTAACGCTTGTCAGACTATTTTGCGGCCTAGGAATTATAATGGCATATTGCTTGAAGAAAGGCAAAGGCAAAAGCCAAGAAAACACAAAGAAGAAAAGGAGCCTTTTTCCCTTTTTTAGTTTTAGCTCGAGTTCTGTGGTCACATCCAGAGAAGTCACATCTGTGGTTAGGACTTCGGCGGTAGTTACTTTAGTATTATTTAGAGATACTAAACCTGTCCTGTGTTCTGTGAACTAAACTAAGAGGAACCGTGCAATGTTAAAATCTTACCGCTCATAATTTTGGACGACGCCGACGTCCAACGAGTTATGCTGTAATAAACATTCAGCAAACGCGAGTATTTGTCTAAAGTCACTTCTCATCTCGATATGATTTCTACCATTTAGATTGTATGCCTGGTCTAGGTTTACTTGGTTTATGGTTTAAGTTAATCAGAACAAGACCCTTAGAAGTTAAACATATAAGACAACACAGAAAGCTAATAAGACAACTTGTTATTGGTTAGGAATTGTTATATTTTGAGTTTTGTTTAAGGTTTCTGTTTAACTTGTATTAGAGAACAATGGTTTCAACAGTCCAAGAAATATTGCAGTTTAAAATAAGCGGTACCTTAACATTTGAAAAACGTTTAGAATTTAAAGAAAAAGGACGACCCAAACCTTTTTTGGATCTAAAACAGAGTATGAAAGACAGAGGGAAATACGTAAACAGGTATTTTAAGGAAACTATGTACAATATTTCTGACTGGATTTGTGGGTGTAATGTAACAAATGCCTTTTTTTGTTTTCCATGTATTTTGTTTTATAGTGATAATTTGTTATGGACTAAAACTGGCATGACTGACATAAAACGTTTAAGAGAAAATGGGACCAAGCATGCTTCTTCTAATGATCATATGAATAATGTTATGAAGTTTGCTAGCCTTGGACGTGTTAATATAAGAACTCGATTAAGTAGTGCTTATCGACAATCTATACAAGATTATAATGATAAAGTTACACACAATAGGAACATTTTAAGTACAATTATTGACTGTATAACGTGCTCTGATTCATTTGAACTCTCATTGCGTGGGGATAATGAAACAAAGTTATCAGAAAATCTCGGTATTTTTGGGGGCTTCATAGATTTTGTTTCGGAACTAGATGGTATATTTAAAGAACATTTGGAAAAAAATATCGAGTTTACAGGGCTATCAAAGAGTATACAGAATAATTTGTTAGAGTCTATTTTAGCGGTTATGCAGGAAAAAATAAAAAGTGAAGTTAAACAAGCTAGATTTGTTTCTATTCAAGTCAATGAAACCACAGACTGTTCAAATAAAACACATCTTGGATTTATAGTACGATATGTATTAAACGGAAATATACATGAAAGGTTCTGGAAATTTATTGAACCTAAAGGTACTACCGCAGAAGCCTTTTCAAATGAAATATTTGCTGAATTAGAAGCCCTAAAAATTAATGAAAACCCTGATAAACTAGTTGCACAATGTTATGACTGTGCCTCGGTGATGAAGGGCAATATAGAAACTGTTCAAAAAACAATTAAAAGTAAATATCCATCAGCGCACTTTGTGCATTGTTATGCGCACCAATTACACCTTATACTTCAAAAGGCTGCTAGTCAGCACCAGGAAGTAAGAATTTTTTTAGCCAATTTACATGCTTTTTCATCTTTCTTCGAAAAATCTCCTAAACGAACTTCAGTGTTGAATCAAACAGTTCATAAAAGACTACCAACATCCCCTCCTACCAGATGGTATTTCAATACCAGATGCTTGACCAGATGTGTTGAAACTGTCTATACATACAGGGATGATTTAATAGATTGTTTACAGGAAATAATGGACACTGAATTTGACACAACCTGTATAAATCAAGCAGGAGCTTTAAAAATGTACTTGGAAAAAGAATCTTTTTTTTATTGGTTGATATTTTTTCATTCTGTTATGCCACATGTTGATATACTTTTTAATCAATTGCAAAAACCCTATATTAATGCAATTTTAATTAGTAAATATATTACAGATTTTAATTATCATATGCAAAATATTAAGGGGACCCTTATTTCTACGGCCGTAAACGTCGAAGTGAGTACTTCTAAAAGAAAAAAACCGGAATACTCCAGAAAAAAAATTTCTGTAGAAATATGCGATATTATTTTGTTTGAAATACGCTGTCGGTTTAATTTTACAGAACATTTAATTGTCGCACGTTTGTTTGATACAAATAATTTTCCTGGTTTTAAAAAAGAGTTTCCTAAAGACATTTTAAAATCCGTTAAAAAAAATTATAACAAGATAAACGTTTCCAACCTTAAATCAGAATTGGAAGTTTTATTTAGTCGTGAAGATTTGTATATTACTGCGGGTGCTGTTGCCATTTTACAGCTATTGTTAGAAATGAATCTCAGTGAAACGTTTTCCGAAAGCGTAAAATTATTAGAAATTTTATGTACTATTCCAATGACGACAGTAGAAAGTGAGAGGTGCTTCTTGACACTAGAAAGAATTGAGACTTTTTTAAGAGACTCAGTGGGGGAGTCAAGGTTAAGTGCTTTAACCATGTTAAGCATTGAAAAGTCTTTTATTAGAAGTATTTATAATTTTAATGACCTAGTGATTGAACATTTCTCCGAACAAGAGGATAGAAGGAACAATTTAATATACATAAGCGAATTATAAAAAAATAATAATAAAGAGAAGCTGTTCGTGACGATGGTATGTGATTAAAAAAGAACAGTCACAGCAAAAATTTAGTTTTAGTAATTTATGTTTTTGTGTGTTTATTTGTGGGTAAATAATTTCTTGGCCTAACTATGTACGTTATAATCCTCATATCTTCAATTAAAAAAAAACTCATTTTGCTTGTTATATTATGATACTATATAAAGGTCCAAAATTACTCTCAGTTTTATTGATGTTTGTTTTGTTTTGCATTTTTTATACATACACTATTGGCAAACTCGAATCTAGGGTGCCGATATAAACGCATCAGACGGAGATTATTAGTAGCTTTTAACACGTTAAACAGAGAACACGCTATCCCCTACCTCCCACCTTCCATTCTTAAGAACACGCAGTCGAAGCAGCCACGGGAGCAAATGAGCAGTCGATACGTCAACTCGGCCACACCACACATCCCTCCTTTCAGTAGAAATGTCGGAGTGGTTAGGTGTCTTTAGATTATATGTTTTTTTGTTGCATTAGAGATTTCGCACCCCAGATTCGAGTTTGCCAATAGTGTATATAAAGTTCGAGTTTAAAAGAGCCCTGCCAAAAATGGCTGATTCAATCTTTTAAAAAACTATTCAGGTTTAATAGGTTTTTATCGGAACGTAAATGCAATCATGGTTCTGTATAGGTAGGTCATTTTACACACATAGATCTTAAATAGGACTCTATATGTCCTTAATGGTAGACATTTATTGATAGCATTTAATATGTAAACTCTGAATAATTTTTATAAGTCTTAATAAGTTTTAATGCGATCGAATCTGAATAGTTTTAAATTGGATATACTAGTTAAAATTCTATAGTAGTAAATATGTACTTTCCAACTCAATGCTACTTTTAGTTTCTATAAGATTTAATAGGCAAAACCTTAAAAATTCTTTATATACCTTGACAAGAATGAATAGGACCTTGTTTTTATAGTTATTTTAATGAATATACGTATAAATATTACACAGGTATTGAAAGGAATTTTCATACTAAAGATTTGATTATTTTGGATAGGAGTGAATATGCCATAACCAACTACCATTTCATGTGAGGCAATGGTTATGAATATGATCTGGTTTTTAAACGTTCTTATATGAAAATGCACACAGAAATTTTATAGGTATTTAAAGGAATTTACATACTAAATATTTTATTATTTTGGATAGGAGTGAATATGCCATAACCAACTAACATTTTATGTGAGGCAATGGTTATAAATATGATCTGGTTTTTATACGTTCTTATATGAAAATGCGCTCAGAAATTTTATAGGTATTTAAAGGAACTTTCATACTAAATATTTTATTATTTTGGATAGGAGTGAAAGTGCCATAACCAACTAACATTTCATGTGAGGCGATGGTTATGAATATGATCTGATTTTTATACGTTCTTATATGAAAATACACAGAAATTTTATAGGAATTTAAAGGAACTTTTATACTAAATATTTTATTATTTTGAATAGGAGTGAATATGCCATAACCAACTAACATTTCATGTGAGGCAATGGTTATGAATATGATCTGGTTTTTATACGTTCTTATATGAAAATGCACACAGAAATTTTATATGTATTTAAAGGAACTTTTATACTAAATATTTTATTATTTTGAATAGGAGTGAATATGCCATAACCAACTAACATTTCATGTGAGGCAATGGTTATGAATATGATCTGGTTTTTATACGTTCTTATATGAAAATGCGCACAGAAATTTTATAGGTATTTAAAGGAACTTTCATACTAAATATTTTATTATTTTGGATAGGAGTGAAAGTGCCATAACCAACTAACATTTCATGTGAGGCAATGGTTATGAATATGATCTGGTTTTTATACGTTCTTATATGAAAATACACACAGAAATTCTAAAGGAATTTAAAGGAACTTTCATACTAAATATTTTATTATTTTGGATAAGAGTGCCATATGTAAGAACCCATAACTCAATAGGAAACTACATATTCAATTAAAAAGTATTTTTCTATTAAGACCTTACCAGCATAGGAAATTACTATTCAAATAGAATAGTATTTTCCTATTAAAACCCCACCTGGAACTATAGAGACCTGTAAGAACCCATAGCTTAATAGGAAACTACATATTCATTTAAAAAGTATTTTCCTATTCAGACCTTACCAGCATAGGAAATTACTATTCAAATAAAATAGTATTTTCCTATTAAAACCCCACCTGGAACTATAGAGACCTGTAAGAACCCATAGCTTAATATGAATCTTCATATTCAATGAAAAAGTATTTTCCTATTAAGACCTTACCAGCATAGGAAATTACTATTCAAATAGAATAGTATTTTCCTATTAAAACCCCACCGGAACTGTAGACACCTAAGAACCCATAGCTTAATAGGAAACTGTAAGAACCCATAACTTAATAGGAAACTACATATTCAATTAAAAAGTATTTTCCTATTAACACCTGATACGGAATCGCACACTCCCGATAGTAATTATTTTTATTATAGATGGCGCGGCGTATAATAATCCGATGCCGGGGTTCATAAATATCGAGCCTTAATGTAAAAATCTCGAGAGCCTCGAGGACTCCGCTACCAGTCCGAAGTTACATCTAATAAACGCGGGGATCCGAAAATAGCATCCCAAGACTTTCGGCTCGTTCGTATAGCCGACTGAGTGCCACCTGAGCAAATTAGTCGAGGCAAAATTGACTCAGAGCACGAGAATGCAGATCGAGGGCTATTAAGCCGAACCCCGGTCAACACACCTTACCAGCATAGGAAATTACTATTCAAATAGAATAGTATTTTCCTATTAAAACCCCACCTGGAACTATAGAGACCTGTAAGAACCTATAGCTTAATAGGAAACTACATATTCATTTAAAAAGTATTTTCCTATTAAGACCTTACCAGCATAGGAAATTACTATTCAAATAGAATAGTATTTTCCTATTAAAACCCCACCGGAACTATAGACACCTGTAAGAACCCATAGCTTAATAGGAAACTACATATTTAATTAACTATAGGATATCGTTAAATTATGCTTATTAGGACCCATAGGTTGGTAGGAAATTACTATAAATAGAAGGGTATTTTCGTATCGAGTCTCGTCAACAACTATAGGATATCGTTAAATTATGCTTATTAAGACCCATAGGTTGGTAGGAAATTACTATATAAATAGACAGGTATTTTCTTACTGAGTCTTGTCACCAACTATAGAATATCGTTAAATGTTGCTTATTAAGGCACATAGGTTAATATTGAAACCTATTACGCCGTTAAAGTTCATTCCTATAACTTCCTATTCAAAACAACTTAATAAGGCACGTTTATCCTTATAGCCTATAGGAAAGTACAGTTCCATTAGATGAGTTTATTCCTACAGATACATGTATTTCCAGATTAAAAATACTGTTAAAAACTATAGAATACTATATGTTTTTTTTATATGTTTCTATATGGTATTTTTGGCAGGGAGCCTTGTTTTTAGCAACTATATTTGACATTCATTATTGTATTGATTAATACTTGCTCTGGTTATATTTGTGTAAATGGGTAACTCTGCACTATAAGAATATTTAGCAGTATTTTTTTACAACTGACGTCAATGTTCACTTGTGAATATATTTTATGACAATAAAAATATTATTATTAATTAGTGTGCCTTTACTAGGTGAAACTCCATGGTTTAATTTATAGAGAAAAAAAAATGTTTTTTGTAAAAATCCCACTAATTTATTTTTGTATATATTATTAAAGTAATGAATAATATTTTATTTCATCCTGTCCAGTAAATTTACTTACCGTGTACTCATTTGCGGCCGGTAAATGGAACATTACAGTATCAGATACTATAATGGGTTGCCCCTAGCAACAAATGGTATGATTTTAGAAACAATGACTGGTTACTTTCGATCTTTGACAAGTTGTCACTTAAAAGGTAATAGACCTATGTTTATTCTTTTTAAAAAGGATTATAAAGACAGGATGAAATAAAATATCAGCTCCTGCGTCGCCTCGTCCGTAAACCAACCTGTACTGTAATAAGTCACCTACCGGCCTTGTAATGTAAAATACTATTATTGTATATATGCAATGGACATTCCAATATTGCTTTTTTGTATGATAAGAAATTCATTATTATAATAGGTACTAGACATATACCTACTAAATTTTTTAATGTACCGAAGGTACACTAACAACAGGAGTTAAAGATTACAATTATTTACCCGAGTACTTGGAACGTACCTGGTAGTAATAAAAAGTTCTACAATATGTAATACCTTATTAATTTACAAAAACGTATTATTGTGAATTGACTGATAACATTTGTGATACTTAGTTCTGTAATGTCATATATATATATATATTTTCTTTGTTAGTCTGTAGACATACTAAATTGTATTTATTAGTAGAGAAGTCTGTGTAAAAGATGTAATTCTTTTTTTTTTGGTTTAAATAAAAATGTTCATTATTACATTACCTATTTTTATTATTATAAATAAAATAAAAAATAGAGAAAATATATTAGGGTGGTTTCATTTTATTCAATGTACCTAGGTATGTAATTAATTTTTAAAATCATTGCCTGCCATCTTGGCTTAAAAACAATTTATCCAGCTCCTTCAATTTGTTGATGTACTGTACATTACAAGTAAGACTTTTGTTGCGTATATCAAGATAATTTAAAGTTTTCTGGCATTTTTTTAGTCATTGTGTGTGCCTATCTACAAGGCAATAATTACCTACTAACTTGTTTTTTTCAGTTTCATTATATTTAAATCGTGATTTGCTTTCCTGATTTTCGCTATAGCTAAATTCTTTCTAATTTGTACATCGAAAAGTAAAAAACCAGTTTGGAACATTTGTTGTGTCTTGTCTTGCATGCGTAATTTGCTTCTGATCTTCAAAAATCAATTTGCCAGCTCATTATTTGTGCAGAGGTAATCTTAGTCTTACTCTAGGTCATGCTCTGAGCTTGATTGTTTCTTCTATTTGTGTGCTGTGGAATAGTGGTTTTTCTTCTTGCTTTCTTACTCATCGTCTTCAGGTGGTTAGTTAGACAAATACAACAAAGGTGACATAGACTCTTCTCGATCTGGGGCAATTGGAGATCTAAAGACACGGGAATTGCCTCGGGCTCGGGTGGGATTAGGTGTAGTTTGGCGAGTCCCAACTAAAAAGAAAGAGATGGGTAAGACTGCTTCTGTTCGAGGTACAGTACAGTGGAGGTATGATTAATCCAGGCGGTGCCACCGTGTGTTTGGGATGTTTGCAACAAGTATTGTGAAAAAATACAGTATTATGCTTTATTGTCAGAAGATTTTCTATAATATTAAGTTTTGACAGAGCGGATGTAATACCTATTAATTGGTGTAGAAATTCCTTCTAATCTAAAGGTTTTGTAGAGATCTAAGTGTGGTGTTTGGTTTATTGAGCATTCTAAAAATATATGATTGAGGGATTCCGTTAGTTCGCATTCACAGTTAGGCGATTCTTTGATTCCAATCCTCCAAAGGTGCTCCTTGGTAAGGCAATGTCCTGTTCTCATTCGAACTATAATGCTTATCTGTTTTTGATCTACCTATGTATGGATGGCCATCTTTTGTACCATTTTGATTTGGGAAACTCGGCTTGAACCTGTGAATACCATCTTCCATTTTTTTCTAGCCACTGTTTCCGTACTGTCATGTTTTTTTTTTAATTTTATTTTTGAGTGTGTTGATTCCAGAGGTTTTTGGGGATGCTAAGCAGACGTCCGATGTTCCACTATTTCAGTTGAGCATACTTCATCCGGGAGTCTGGAGAAAAAATTCTATTGGGTATCTAAACAGTGGACCCCATACCCCGCTCTACCCTCACCTTTGAATCCGTCAGTGTAGATAAATGTGTATGACTTTTTAAGTGACTTCGCTCTAACTCTAAAGAGGGAGTTGGCAATGGGGTCTCCTTTTTCAACGTTGAAGTTGATAATGTCGCTATTTTTTTTATTTGTTCTTGATGTTCGAATTTGTAACAAGGTAGTATTTTATGGATCAACAAAGAGTTTAGGAATGGATAGAAATTGTTATACGCTTGGACTAGGTAAAGGGGGTTTGTTCCCCTTTCCAGTAGTTGACATTTCGAGATCTACAGTATTGGATGTCTTTTAAAATGGGTATTAAAGGGTGGTTTTTACAGTTGATGATTTTAGCTAGGAATTTTGTACCCAACCACTGATGTCTATGGTCAACGTTCAGTACCATGGCTTTGGCTACCAAAGCGTTGGTAAAGGTAGATCTCATTACCCTAGGATGATTCTTAGGCCTTGATAGAATATTTTCTTAATTTTGTTGTGGGTTTAAGAATAAAGAATCCATAGTCTAGTTGGGACATGACGAGTCCATTAAAAGCCATCTGGAGGGTAAGCGGGTCAGCCCCCCACCATACCCTGCAAAAAGTCTTGATTATATTAATTCCTTTTTTCGCTGTATTGGCTTCAACGTGTTTGTTCCAGTGGAGATGTTGATAGTAGTGTATTCCAAAAAGGTAGGTACTTCACTGTATTTTTGTAAGGAATATTCATATTTTGTATAATAATCGGGGGTAGGTTGTTTTTTTGTTTCCTTTCGTGAAAACGATGGCATCACATTTTAAGGTGGATAGTGTTAGGTGGTTATTTAACAATTTCCTTTTGTGAAAACGATGGCATCACATTTTAAGGCGGATAGTGTTAGGGTGTTATTTAACAACCATTCGTTTATAATTAATATTGCTTGATTTATTAAGTATTGCTATCTTTTGATAGACGTTTTTTCCTTTTATGAATAAAGTAATGTCGTCCGCACAAATCATTATAGTTATACTTCTACAGGGAAAATTTTCAACAGTTCACTGATATATATGTTAGATAATATTGTGCGTAGAGGGGAGCCTTGAGGAAGTCCTGTAGACGCCGTCTCTGGTCCCATCAGTCTTCCTAAAGTACCTATCTGATACCTATATATTTTCCTGTTTTGCAACATCTTGAAAATTCGGTTACATTATTCAGTTGAGATTTGTATAAGTTTATGGTAGGTATAGTTTGTAAAAATATTTACTCCATCATATGCCGATTTGATATATCGAGCATTATAAAGAGTTTTGATTAAAGGCGAGGTTTATCTATGAAGCCAAATAGAAATGATTGTTGTGTATACTCTCATTCTTTTTCTAAACCCAGTTTGTAGTATGGGGAATTATTTTCGGTGAACCATTCGATTCTCTTTTTGATCATGATTTCCAAGGTGTTTAGGAGACAAGAAGCTAGTGTAATGCCCCGCCCTTTTCCTAACCTCATTTCTCAATTTTGTTCTCTCTACTACAAGGGCAGAAGCATTGCAAACTGAGAAGGGGAACTGGGTCGGTCTTAGAGTACTAACTATCAGTAAAACACTATTGTAATGATTATCAAAAATATATTGTAAAATATTGAAATTTAACAATCTTGTTTCCAATAGTCCAAATTAAGCAAAGGCACATACATATAGTTTTTATCAACAATATAATCTTGATCCACAATTCTGTCAATCTTCTTTAACATACAGCTTTCAAAAATAATGTTAAAATGTATAAAATCATTTCTCCAAACAATTATTAAGGTTGGCACTAACAGTTCCAAAATTTAGTTACATTAAGGGAGCATTAATTCTTTCTAACTCGTAGTCACTTAAATTAAATCATCATATTCAAAGGGAGCATTATTTACTGTTTGTAAAGTTTGATTCTTCCAAATAACATGAGTAAAATCGTTTAATCCCTTAATCTTCAAAGGGAGCATTATAATGTTAGTTGCTAACTTTACTTTCTCATAAAAATTCATATTCTTTTTCAAATTTAATTTCTTAAAAATCTTAAACTGTTTCTTATTAATTTTATCTTAAAGGGAGCACTGACTATAAACTTAATATCTTAAATTTCCCGGCAAAGTTATTATAAAGTGTTTACCTTCTACCATGCAGGTTTTTTCATATTAGATGCCAACTAAGGTTTTAACACTCACTTTCATATTTCAAAAAAAATGCTTTAATTTCTCGCAGCGAAAACTGTTTAAGTCTTAAGACTGGGCTTATTACACGTTCACACTGTCTTTCTAACACAACTTTTTACCTGGTGGCGATATCCGACATTCGCCACCTTGTATATTAACTTTCAAAAATTACTTCTTGATTTTCAAAAAAAACTGTCTTAAGAAAAACTTAACTCTACTAATTGTTAACTTCTTATTGTTCTCTGTAGCACGGGCGCTGGTATTTATAGGAAGTTTTGGTATGTGGGAGAGGCCCCCCATTTCTTAAGGAATGCGACAAACAAATCAGGGTCACTGTATTGCGCAAAAAGTTTGACTTTGGTATTTCCTAGAAGTATTTTTTTCAAAACAAGTCAGGGTCAAATCTGCGGGTTTACACGGAGTTCTTAGAAAACAAGTCAGGGTCAAATACTTGACCGGCGAAGAATATGGAAGAATGGAATTTAGCGCAAGGTTTTCTTATTTTTTCTACGAATATGTCCAAAGATTTTGTTATTGAAAAATGTCAAGAATGTATTTGAAGGTTACTAGGGTTCAAAACCCAGAAGGAATTTGCACTGAATGTCACGTACACCAAAAAAAGATTGCACAACTTGTTTTTGGGACAGAATTGACTTGAAGGATTTTTTTTAGTCGGTAGTTGTTAGCTTCAGTGAACGCTTGTGACTTTGTGCTATGGGTTTTGCCACTTCGACTTCTCTGCCAAAGGTGCCTCACTACAAGGTAGATTGATAAACTGATTAAAGGATATTATTTTCTTTTAATTTTTGAAAAACTTTCTTTTTGCTTTTTCAAAAAATATCAAGCACATTTATTTATTAATTATTTTTCTAAACATCAGACTTTGACCTTATTTTTGAAAACGCGACCCCCTTTTATTTAGTTCACGAATTTTATAATTTGTTTTTATTAATTTAATTTATTTTTGAAAATAATGTTGTCTAGTGTACTTATGTCCATATGGCCGGGCACCACACTAGGGTTATGGGTCTATTGTTATTAGCTTCGGCAGGCTGATCAAAAATTACATTTTAATCAGCTTATGCACATTTTCTCATTTGAAATCACCATTGATATGCACTTGTAACTTGTTTGTTGTTGTCTGGAATACTATTGGCCCCCTGATGTCTTCTCCAAAACTTGTAACTTGCATCTAACGTAAACACCTTGATGTTAGACTATGTTGTGGCCTTGGAATTGAGCTGGTATAATGTCTTGAGAAAAGGCAGAAACCAAGAAAAAAAGAGAATCCCTTACAGCGACGACCTATCATTCCTCTGCCTCGGCATTTGACCGTGGCGGTCCGAGTTCGGTCCTCGGAGTGGGCATACGCACAATAATAAAAGAATATGTCCGAAATTTAGCAGGTTTAAGAACGCACTCCATTCACGCCGGTAAGTCATGCAATGGCAATAAATCGAGGGTTGATAGCCCTTGGGCCTTGGGGGGTGTCGCATGACTGAGGATCGTGGTTCGGAACACACGATCGTTCGCCGGATAAATCACATACTTGCTGTCGCAAGCTAGCCAGTGGCGCGCCAGGGTGGGCACCGGCCCACCCTAGAAACATGATGAGTGCCCACCCTGGTGCCCCTCCAAAATTGATGGATTCGGTTTTGTAATGAAATTTTTAGGGGAAGAGGGACTTGGCTATGAAAGTTTTAATGAGTGGTTGTATGGTATTTTGAAAAACAATGACCTTTTTTCTTAGACGTCACTTAGGACAAGAGGGAAGTTTTGTTTGTTTGTCGCTGCTTATGGTGTTGTAGAGTGCGTCGGGAGCCAAAAATCATCGGGCCCATTTGTGCCCTCTCATCCCGAATATCCTGGCGCCGCCACTGAAGCTAGCGATTTGCAATAAAGTAACCATATATGATCCAAACGCTAAGCCGCGGGCAGGGCGTCCTGGGAAATTGGTCACTGCCAATTAGAGGTCACCGGTACAAAAATGTCGCTCATCTATAAGTCAACATCGATGTTAAGAGCAAGCTGGCTGAATGTTGGAGACGACAAGGTACCATTAGTAATCCAAACAACAAGAAAAAAGCTCAGCTTTTTCCACCCGGTCAAAGTGACTCAAAAAAAAGTACCAACCACCAATCTTATCCAATCCACTAATCCAAAATTACTTAAACAAAACGTTTCTGTCACCAAAACTTCTCCTTAATCCAAAATTACTTTTAAAAAAATGTTCCCATCCCACAACTGTTGGGCTAAGCACAAATGTAGTTTCCTATTATTGACGTCAAATAGGGTCAACCATCGAAGATAAAACATCGATGTTTGTGACCCTCAATATCGATGACAAAATATCGATAACAAGACATCGACACCACAAAAGAGAAAAGGGTTTACTACAAGGCATATAATGATTGCGATGTAATCTTCGTTGATTTTAGGTTCAGTGATGTAAATTTTCGTTACTTTTGAGGACTTGGACCGTTTCGTTACTTTGGGTATTAGGACTCGTTACTCAGGACTCGTTACTTTATGTAAATCGTTACTTTTAAAAATAAAAAATATGGCTTTGATCGATGGCCAAATACTCATGTTTTGTAGTATAAATATATTAAATCTAGGTTATGTACTATTGTCAATTCTCAAATATGTGATTAAGAAACACATAAAAACATACAATATAACAAGAAATAGGAATAGAACATGGCGTATTGATTAAAAAATAGATTTACTTGTTCTTAATTTACACAAAATATAAACAAATAACACTTCGTTTCTGCTTTTGGGCATCTGATTCTAGGAATCGAAGATCTATTATTTTATAATTTTCTAAATACCAGTGTGCGAAGTGAACTTGACTAAATACAATTTGTTTACGCTATACAATCTAAGAAACAGAATACTCAATTTATATTATGTTTATAAAATAAGTGCCTGTTAAAATTAAAAAAGAAATATAAATTAAAAATACATAAGAATAAACATTGCTTTCATCTCTCAATGGTAACTTCCAGTCCTGTATTTCCTCAACCCAACAGGCAACATGGCTTTCCGAATTTCCGACAACAAATATTAATACGCCATCTCTCCAAAGTACATGCAAAACGACACGCCATCGGCCGCCTGACGAGGTAAAAAGAAAATCCAGCTCGAAAAATAATTATGATACGTTTTGTCTGTCATCCGTTTGGCTATCAAGTCCACGAACGAAACCGCCCGCTGTAAAATTCTGGGTAGAATAGTTTGTTAGATTTAAATTCAAAGTAACGAAATGCCAAAAGTAACGAGTTTTTTATAACATTAGGACTCGTTACTTTTAGTGATCACATAGTAACGCTTACTTTGTAACGAGTCCTTATTTATTTTACATCACTGTTTAGGTTCAAGTTCTGTGATTTTAAGTGTTAATTGTTAATGTGGTTGGTGTTATGATTCGAGTTCTGTGGTTATGATGTTACTTACCGCTCATAATTTTGGACCACTTGGCTCTTACCACTTCCAAATATGTAACAAGTTAAGCCAAATGTTGCCTGTAATAAACATTCAGCAAACGCCAATATCCGTCTAAAGTCACTTCACATCTCGGCATTTAGGCACGCTTTCTCCAATTTTGGTTGTACCTATATAATTAAGTCTCTACTAAAATGGTATAGATTTTAGATAATCAGTAAGAAGACCCTTAGAAGACCAAACATACAAGACAACATAGAACACTATATTTTATAATAACAAGACAACTTGTTATTGGTTAGGCATTGTTATATTTTGTGAGTTTGTTTAAGGTTTCTGTTTAACTTGTATTAAATAATGGTTTCAACAGTCCAAGAAATATTGCAGTTTAAAATAAGTGATGAATTAACATTTGAAAAACGCTTAGAATTTAAAGAAAAAGGACGTCCCAAACCTTTTTTGGATCTAAAACAGAGCACGAAAGACCGAGGGAAATACGTAAACAGGTATTTTAAGGAAACTATGTACAATATTTCTGACTGGATTTGCGGGTGTAACGTAAAAAATGCCTTTTTTTGTTTTCCTTGTATTTTGTTTTGTAGCGATAATTTGTTATGGACTAAAACTGGCGTGACTGACATAAAACATTTAAGAGAAAATGTGACCAAACATGTTTCTTCTGATGTTCATATGAATAACGTTATGAATTTTGCTAGCCTTGGACATGTTGATATAAGAACTCGATTAAGTAGTGCTTATCGACAATCTATACAAGATTATAATGATAAAGTTACACACAATAGGAACATTTTAAGTAAAATTATTGACTGTATAAAGTTCTGTGATTCATTCGAATTCGCATTACATGGGCACAACGAAACAGAGTTATCAGAAAATCTAGGTATCTTTCAGGACTTGATAGATTTTGTTTTGGAACTAGACGGTATATTTAAAGAACATTTGGAAAAAAATACCGAGTTTAAAGGGATATCAAAAAGAATACAAAATGATTTGTTAGAGTCTATTTTAGCAGTTACGCAGGAAAAAATCAAAAGTGAAGTTGAACAAGCTAGATTTGTTTCTATTCAAGCCGATGAAACCACAGACTGTTCAAATAAAACACATCTTGTATTTATAGTAAGATATGTATTAAACGGAAATGTACATGAAAGGTTCTGGAAATTTTTTGAACCTAAACGTACTACCGCACAAGCCTTTTCAAATGAAATACTTGCTGAATTAGATGCCCTAAAAATTAATGAAAACCCTGATAAACTAGTTGCACAATGTTATGACTGTGCCTCGGTGATGAAAGGCAATATAGAAACTGTTAAAAAAAAAATAAAAAGTAAATATCCATCAGCGCACTTGGTGCATTGTTATGCGCACCAGTTAAACCTTATACTTCAAAAAGCTGCTAGTCAGCACCAGGAAGTAAGATTTTTTTTAGCCAATTTACATGCTTTTTCATCTTTCTTCGAAAACTCTCCTCAACGAACTTCAGTGTTGGATCGAGTAGTTCATAAAAGATTACCAATATCCGCTCCCATTAAATGGTATTTCGATACTAGATGCTTGACCAGATGCGTGGAAACTGTCTATACATACAGGGATGATTTAATAGATTGTTTACAAGAAATAATGGACACTGAATTTGACACGACCTCAATAAATGAAGCAGGAGCTTTAAAGATGTACTTAGAAAAAGAATCTTTTGTTTACTGGTTGATATTTTTTCACAGTGTTATGCCACATGTTGATACACTTTTTAATCAATTGCAACAATCCGATATTGATACAATTTTAATTAGTAAATGTATTACAGATTTTAATTCTAATATTCAAAATATTAAAGAGAACATTATTTCTACAGCCGAAAACGTTAACATCGAAGTAAGTACTTCTAAAAGAAAGAAACCGGAATTATCCAGAGAAAGAATTTCTGTAGAAATATGCAATATAATTTTGTTTGAAATACGCTGTCGTTTTAATTTTACAGAACATTTAATTGTCACACGTTTGTTTAACACAAATAATTTTGCTGATTTTAAAAAAGAGTTTCCCGAAGACATTTTAAAATCCGTTAAAAAAAATTATAACAAGATAAACGTTTTCAAGCTTAAATCAGAATTGGAAGTTTTATTTAGTCGTGAAGATTTGTATATTAGTGCGGGTGCTGTTGTCATTTTACAGCTATTGTTAGAAATGAATCTCGGTGAAACGTTTTCGGAAAGCGTAAAATTATTAGAAATTTTATGTACTATTCCAATGATGACAATGGAAAATGAGAGGTGCTTTTCGACACTAATAAGAATTAAGACTTTTTTAAAAAACTCAATGGGAGAGTTAAAATTAAGCGCTTTAGCTATGTTAATCATTGAAAAATCTCTTATTAGAAGTATTTATAATTTTAATGACCTCGTTATTGAACATTTCTCCAAACAAAAGGATAGAAGGAACGATTGGATATGCAAATACATAACTACATAAAAGTAGAGAGTTATAAAAAAATAATAATAAAGAGAAGCTGTTTGTGATGTAGGTAGGTATGTAATTTAAAAAAAAAACAGTCTGCAAAAATGGAGTCTTAGTAATTTATGTTTTTATTTGTAGGTAAATAATTTCTTGGCTTAACTATGGCACGTTTTTATTATCCTAAATAAAAAACTCCATTTTCCTTGGTACAAAATTACTGTCAGTGACTTAATTTGTTTTATTGATTTTTGTTCTTAATGTTTTGGTTTTATTTGGTTAGCTTGAATTGTAGGGCAAAGTGTTCCACAGTGAAACAAAAATTACACACTGATGAATAAAAGTGAAAGGATAATAAGACTATTAATAGTTTTTTTGGACATATTTCGCGTAGTTCTATATGACTTTCACTAGCTTTGGTAGTAATAAAATTAAAATTTTTAATTATTTTTTAGAAAAAGTCGTCTCATAGTGGAACCAGGGATGCGCCAAGTATATTCGGCGCCGTCGCGTCACGTGCGAAATACTGTTCGATGATGTTTCGAACAAGAGTGACTTTTAACAAAAAAAAAGTCCTCCCCCTCCCCCCACATCTTCAAAACCTCGACCTTAGGCCCAACAATTCGAATGCTGCGGTTTAATGTCATTTTCAAAAACTGAGCTAATATATTTTTCAACTGGATAGATTAAACACTCTGTCTCACTGTGGAACAAAAATTGCGGTCTCATTGTGGGAATTTATTGATTATTTTTAAGAAAGCTTCCTACGTTAAAGCAATAATTTGACATTCATTATTGTATTGATTACTTATTAGTTACCATGGTTATTTTTGTATAAAAGGGGAATTCTGCACTGTAGAAATATTTAGCAATAAGATTTCTCTCGTGAATGTATTTTATGACAATAGTATTATTAATAATTGTGTTCCTTCAGCTGTAAAGAGTATATTTTGTAATTAAATATAGTCTGCCATTACTAAGGGGAACTCCATAGTTTAATATAGGGAGAATAAACACGGTTTTTGTGTTAAAATTCGACTAATTTTTTTTTAAATTTTTGTTAATGTATGTAATACAGGATATAATATGTATATAGACATTCCAATATTGCTTTTTCTGTATGATTCGAAATGCAATATTATAATACAGTGAAACCTCTCTTAGGCGGACACCTACGGAACTGTCTAAATGTGGCCGCCTAATAGAGGTGTCCGCCCATGGGAAATTTGTTATTAGGTAATATGTAAATGCAAAATTATTACTACATTATATGTATGTACAAATAAATATAACAAACATAACAAAAATACACTAAATTTAGTTACGATCTCTTACACTTAGTTTTTCCCTATTAAAAACTTCCATAACATCAATTTTCTCTTTCAGACTCAAAACGCGACGTTTTTCTGCCATTGTTTACGATTTTTACCTTACAACTCAAAAAATAAAAGGCGGACTGCTTTCGGGGAATCACATTACTTTCATTCGGCGAACTCCTTTCGTGACCATTTTTGCACCGTAATTATTCGTCTCCCAAATACTTTAAAACATTTTTTGTCCATTTAAAGGAGAGTTTTCGCACTCTATATGAAAACAGCCTGTCCGCGTTCGCCCAAGAGAGGTTGATTTTCATGGAATTTCATATACCTACTTAGTTCCGGACTCGAAAATGTCCGCTTATTAGAGGTGTCCATTATGAGAGGTTTCACTATACCACAGATTATATAGCTATACTTCAGATCCAAACTTACTATCAGTGACTTTTTGACTTGACTTTTATATCAAGAGCAGCCGGAAGAAGTCGGAGGTAAAAAATACTTGAAAACAAATATCCTGCTCGACAAATCACTAACAGTATATAGACATACTAAATATCTTAATGTAGGTACCGACGGTATGTTATTCTGTTTTATTTAAAGGAGTAAAAGAATACAATAATTTATCTGAGTACTCGAAACGTAGTAGTAAAAAGTTTTAAAATTTATAAAAAAATACCTTATTAATTTACAATAACGTATTTGAGTGAATATGCTGATTAAATTTGTGATGCACTGCAGTTGAGTTGCAGATAATGTAAATTTATTACTTATTTCTATAATGTTATATATAAGTAGTATAATATACTACATTGTATTGATTTGTAGAGGAACCTGTATAAGGTCCACTAGATCAATATCTTGGTAACTTTACCAGGCAGATAATTTCTATGGAAACAATTGTCTCAACAAGGGTTTGTTCTTTGGAAATTATCTTGTTGGTAAAGTTACCAAGAGATTGATCCAGCAGACCTGAGGCACGTATTATTAATTGTTGAGACAATTGTTTTCATAGAAAGAATTATCTGGCTGGTAAAGTTACCAGGACATTAATAATACAGGCCTAAAGGATGTATTTCTTTTCTTTGGTTCAAATAAAAAGGGTCATTATTTTTAGAATTATTAATAAAATTAAAAAATAGAGAATTGAAGTGTTTTCATTTTATCGATGCATGTAATTTATTTTTAAATTTCCTTTTTAAGGTAATGAGTAGGTAATTGTATTACTTATTATCCAATGGTAATGTCATTTGAGTAATTTCAATAGGTACTTTTTCTAAAAAGTAATGGGAATGTAGTAATGATTCCTTTTTGAAAGTAATTGGTCCAGGTCTGACTGATACGTTGTTAAATTTGTTTTGTTTTACCTTTTACTACACTTTCCACAATTACCTTTGGTAGACTGTCAAGTGGTAAAAAGTGTGGCTAAAAATGTAAACATTTTAAACGAATTAATAGTAAAAGCTATTCGTTCACTTGAGAAGTTTAGCAACTCCGAACTCATGTAAATTGTTACACAACGTCCGCCAAGTTCGTTTTGGCTTTGGCGCAAAAATATTGAGGCTCAAGTAGCAATATTTCAGCCATATTAAAGTATAGAGCTGAAATCGCTGACCTTCGTAGGTCGTAAGAGAAACAAGTATCGCGACAAGTGGAATTTTAGGCTGGTAACGAGGGGTAAACAGCGGTCAAAATTATTTTATTTCATTTTGTCCAGAAAATCAACTTATCATGTACTCATTTGCGGCCGGTAAGTGGAACATTACAGTGTCAGGTACTGTAATGTATTGCCTAGCAACCATCTTTTGTTTTTAGAAAAATTACTTTTTACTTTGGATTTTTGACAAGTTGTCACTTAAAATTATAGGAAACAAAATGTTCAAGTACACATATTGTTCCAACTTTAGTAAATAAAAAACGTTACGCAACTACAGAATAGGCTCTTTTTTACAATTTTTTAAATAGTTTACTTAACTAAAGTTAGTAATTTTTATTTTGTTTTCAATATATATCTATCGATACCAAATAACTTTGTGTAGATGCTTTAACTTGTAAAAGTATTTTTTCTACCTACTTTAATAAATGAAAAATATTACGCAACTACAGAATAGACCCTCTTTTACAATTTTTTAAATATTTTGCTTAACTAAAGTTAGTAATTTTTATTTTGTTTTGACTATATATTTATCGATCCCAAGTAACTCTGTTTAGACGCTTTAACTTGTAAAATATTTTTTTTTACCAACTTTAGTAAATGAAAAATATTACCCAACTATAGAATAGACTCTCTTTGATAATTTTTTAAATATTTTGCTTAACTAAAGTTAGTAATTTTTATTTTGTTTTAACTATATATTTATCGATCCCAAGTAACTCTGTTTAGACGCTTTAACTTGTAAAATTATTTTTTTTACCAACTTTAGTAAATGAAAAATATTACCCAACTATAGAATAGACTCTCTTTGATAATTTTTTAAATATTTTGCTTAACTAAAGTTAGTAATTTTTATTTTGTTTTGACTATATATTTATCGATCCCAAGTAACTCTGTTTAGACGCTTTAACTTGTAAAATTATTTTTTTTACCAACTTTAGTAAATGAAAAATATTACCCAACTATAGAATAGACTCTCTTTGATAATTTTTTAAATATTTGGCTTAACTAAAGTTAGTAATTTTTATTTTGTTTTGACTATATATTTATCGATCCCAAGTAACTCTGTTTAGACGCTTTAACTTGTAAAATTATTTTTTTTACCAACTTTAGTAAATGAAAAATATTACCCAACTATAGAATAGACTCTCTTTGATATTTTTTTAAATATTTTGCTTAACTAAAGTTAGTAATTTTTATTTTGTTTTCAATATATATCTATCGATACCAAATAACTTTGTGTAGATGCTTTAACTTGTAAAAGTATTTTTTCTACCTACTTTAATAAATGAAAAATATTACGCAACTACAGAATAGACTCTCTTACAATTTTTTAAATATTTTGCTTAACTAAAGTTAGTAATTTTTATTTTATTTAAACTATATTTATATTCTTTACTCAAATATTATAATTTTATCTATTTGACAGTGACAAGCAAACGACAGTCGCATTTATATTTTAAAATTTGTAATAAACATTTCTATTAAATCTTTTTTAAAAGGATTATAATGACAAAATGAAATAAAATATCATACTATACACGTCCGTTAGGTGTTATTACAGCACTAGTTTATATTCCAGATTCGGCTCCTACGTCACCTTCTCCGTAAACCAACTCGTATATACTGTAATAAGAGACCTACCGGCCTTGTAACGTAAAATACTATTTTTCAGACACTTTTTGTATATTTTTCTTGCCGCACCATTCACGCAATTGGTTATAATTTTTCTCGTATATAAATCTTGATTTCGCCGGTAACATGTTAGCTATAGCCGAATTTGCTATATCGGCTATATCTGAAGGAATCTCGCTATCACTATCGTAATCTACATCCATTTTAAGTACTTATACTATTTATTTAAAAAATTGCAATAAATATGAACAGCTATCAACGTATGACAACAAAACAAGCAACGTGCCAACAAACCATTTCTATAGTAACGACAGGGCTGTTAACTTGATTATGTGAAATTATATGGTAAAATTTTTTTATAATATACAATTTAACCGATTAATTCAAACTTTCAGTTGTACAAAAAATGTTGTTTGTATTTCGTTTGTGAAATTCGTGTTTTAATGGCACATTCGAGAGAATTTTTCGCCTCGACCTGCGGTCTCGGCAAAAAATTGACACTCTCATATGCCATTAAAAAAACACTCACTTCACGCACTTAATACAAAAATAACTAATACTAATGCCTACTAATTCCTTAATAATAATAATTAAGTTGTGTACACCAAAATTCCTCCGCGGTTTACCCCTCGTCAGGTTTGTGCCAACCCTCCGGATTTATCGGTAGAACTACCGAATTTATTTTAGTGTGCAATCTAGTGTTGCATTCGCCATTTTATATTTTAATCAATATTTCTTATAATTTTTCGCTTTATTCAAAAAGAGGCCAAATACTCATCCTTGAGTAGCAATTACCTAGAGTTTTGAGCTAAAGAAATTTTAATTAACGAATTAAAACGAAAATTTGTCCGTTTTTCTTTTTTTGCTTTTATTACTTTATAAATTGAAACTTGTTTAACTTTAAAATGTAGGGAATTATGCTTTAAACATGGGTATTCGGCCGATTTTTGGATAAAAGAAAAACTAACGAAATATTGATCAAAAAACGAAATGGCGAATGCATCACTAAAATGGGGACGCTAAAAAATAATTTATTCTCAAAGTGGGCAGTAGACAAAATAATTTTGTTAACCCCTGTTATAGTGGTTTTTAAATAGGTGAAAAAATGGGGGCGCTAAAAAATAATTTATTCTCAAAGTGGGCAGTAGACAAATTAAGTTTGGGAACCCCTGCGATAACCATTAGCAGCATAATCCTACACTGCTTTCAAAGACTTACCGGTATCGCGATCGCGTCAAAAAGACGCAGAAATTTGAACGTGCGACAAAAAGACGCGGACATTTGGACGCGTACAACAAAAAATGGACGCGGTGTCAATTGGACGCAAGGCTTTAGGACGTGGTCATAAGGACGCATATAATTTTGCTTCTCTGAAAAAAAAATATTGACATAACAAAAAAAGAATTATCAAAATAAATATATATATTTATTTTAAAATTTTTATTAAAAATGATACAATTAAATAGAGCTAACCTTATTTATTACATATTATATTATATTTGCAACTGAAAATTGTGCGCGATTCCACGCAAGTATTCCAAAAGTGGTCGATTTGCATAGTTTGAAACGATTACTTTTATTCTCTTTGCGGTGTCTTAATAAATTTTTTTAGAAGGTACCGTAGAACCGGCTATTAATTGCTCAACCTTTAAGCGTTAAGCTTTCTTCCGTATAAGGTTAGCTCTATTTAATTACATCTTTTTTAATAATAATTTTAAAATAAATATATATATTTATTTTGATCATTTTTTTTTGTTGTAGGTAATTATGTCAATGTATTGACAATTATTTTTTTTCACAAAATCAAAATTATATGCGTCCTTATGACCACGTCCTAAAGCCTTGCGTCCTTTTGTCGCACGGTCAAATTTCCGCGTCCTATTGTCGGTAATTCGTTGGAACCTTATCTTCTCAGTCCGACGAGACTATACAGGGTTCTGCGCCTCACCTCCCGTCTTCTGTAGCTCACTTATTAATTTAGTTAGAATTTTGATATTTTGCAGACTTTACCTGTATCCTAGGGCGCATTTCAGGAAAACATTTTTGTTTATACAGGGTGTTTTTGAAAAAAGTGTGACGTCATAAGGATATGTTTTTTTAGATTACATGCCATATATTTTCTTACTTATTTGGATGCATCTTATAGTTGCTTACATACCCCTAAAATTTTAATGAAATCGTTTCAGTATTATAGGCGAAAAAAAATAAAAACTAAAAAAAATCAGTTTTGCACCACTGGTTTTAAAAATATTAATAAAAATTAAAAATAATGTCTCGTTAATAAAATTATACAAAGGTACTTAATAAATAAGGTCTCACAGTTTCGTTAACCAAGTTTGATTAATACGAATTGTACAGGGTGTCCAAAGTTTAGTGTCAAACTTTGCAAACTTTAAAGCAATTTATCTTTCTTATTTCAAATTGGAACCCCTGTATATCATTATGTCATTCGATGCAGAATTAAAATTCAAACATTTTTTCTAATTACAACCCTATCGCAATTTCTAATTGCAGAAAACTCATTTTATCAACTATTCCACCAGTCATTATTATATAATAAATATCAAAGGTGGCTTTTAAAAACAATTTATTGATATTAAAGTTGACTAAAAGGACAAATAAAAATTCTTTTAGCATGCTCCTAATATAAAAATCATATCTACGAGCTTTTCTTGGTTGTATTCCATCACAAAAAGTAATATAGCTTAAATAATTAATACTAATCTAATAATATTTGAAATTATAAAATAACTAAAGTCAAAATGGGCTTTTGTCACTTTAATAAACTTTAATACCAATAAATTGTTTTTCAAAGCCACCTTTGATATTTATTCTATAATAATGACTGGTGGAAAGGTTGATAAAAGGAGTTTTCTGTAAATAAGTCTTAATGCGTTAGAAATTGCGATAGGGTTGTAATCAGAACAAATGTTTGAATTGTAATTCTGCATCGAATGACATAATAATATACAGGGGTTCCAATTTGAAATAAGAAAAATAAATTGCTTTAAAGTTTGCAAAGTTTGACACTAAATTTTGGACACCCTATACAATTTGTATTAATCAAACGGGGTTAACGAGACTTTAGGACCTTATTTATTAAGTACCTTTGTAACATTTTAGTAACGAGGCATTATTTTTATTTTTTATTAATTTTTAAAACCAGTGGTGCAAAACTGTTTTTTTTTAGTTTATATTTTTTTTTTCGCCTATAATACTGAACCGATTTCATTAAAATTTTAGGGGTATGTAGGCAACTACAAGATGTATCTAAATAAGTAAGAAAATATATGGCATGTAATCTAAAAAAACATATCCTTATGACGTCACACTTTTTTGAAACACCCTGTATAAACAAAAATATTTTCCTGAAATGCGCCCTAGGATACAGGTAAAGTCTGCAAAATATCAAAATCCTAACTTAATTAATAAGTGAGTTACAGAAGACGGGAGGTGAGGCGCAGGACCCTGTATAGAGTATATACACTTTATCAGTTGATGTGGCATAAAAAGAGATTACTTTTATTAAAACGTAAACTAATTTATTATAATACTATTACAATAATTACTATTTCACCTATATATAATTATAAAAGTGTACAAAATGGAACAGTAAATATATTTTAGAAAAGGAACATTAATAGTATGATATAAATTAAGATAAAAACTATAAGTAATTTCTGTGTATAAATACTACTTTTTGTAAAAATCAATACCATAAAATCCTATTTATAGATTTTTTTAAATAATACAAAATTACTTTAATTTGTAACGCCAGGAATGGTATTTTTGAGTTTCTTATAGGAATGCCTAAAGTATTAATGATTTAATACGTATTATACACTTTATTGCTTTAAAGAACGTCTGATTATTGTATAGGAATCTATTATTATTATTATGTATGACCTGTTTATAGCATTAGGTACATAAAATCTTTGGAACCTAAATAAAGAAAATAATATTTCAATTTAATATCAAAATTTTTAAATACTATTAGTAAGTGGTTGGAAAATTTTGTTTTTCTTTGAACATCTTTAAAAATCAAAAGTTACACCATCAGTAGAGGCGGCTTTCTTTGGTTATTTTTTATTAAATTTTGACCTTAGGGAGCAAGAAAAATGAAATGTTCTGTTTCAGTTTTTTAAATCTAAATTAAATAAATACATGCGGTTGCGTCGAAAATAGGATTCAATTGCACTAGTGGACGGACGTACATTGCGTTTACTAGTGCGACTGAAACATATTTTCGACGCAACCGTCATGGTGAGATCAAATCTTTCGGTGGCCGCGTATTGACCAGTTGCGTGCGATCTTTAGTACCTAAAGTGGTCAAGTATACAGGGTGTCCCACCGGGAACCGAATGGATCTATATATAGAAAACTATACATATGAAAATTTGACAGTATGCTGATGCTCATGGGGGCGACCGGGCTAACAAATTTTAATAATGGTGGCACTTCCGGTTATACCGGAAGTAAGTGTCAACTTGCTTATTTTAAATAGGACACCCTATATATTATTACATTTGCATTCTACGCAAGATTTTGTATACCATGTCCTATACCTATTTTTAAACGTTTTTGACATATTTGAATTTTTATGTCAAAAATGACGTTTGCAAGCCTTAGAATAATTATCAATTTTTTTTATAAAGAAGCCTTGTTTATTTAATTTAAGTAGAATTCCTTTTTATAATATTTTGATAACTATTAATACAGGGTGTTAAAAAATAAGATTAAAAATTAAATTGAAAAAACTGCAAAAAGTCTAGATTTTCAAATGAAAACACCCAAATTTTATATCTTATTTAGCATTAAAAATAGGGGTAAATTTGTGTAAGGTTGTATATCTCAAAATTTTTAGTTTTCGAAATATTGCCAACTTAGTATTTTTATATATCGATCTTGCAGCGGATTTTAAGTTCAGTTACTCCTAGTTGGCTATGACTCTGTACAATTTAAGCGTCCCGGTATAGTTATTTATTATTTTCAAAAGGCAAGTGACAGCTTCAATGCTGTCATAGCCAACTAGGAGCATCTGAACTTAAAATCTGCTGCAAGATCGCCATATAAAAATACTAAATTGGCAATATTTCGAAAACTAAAAATTTTTGAGATATACAATATTACACAAACTAACCCTTATTTTTAATGCTAAATAAGAAATAATTATAAAATTTGGGTGTTTCTATTTGAAAATCTAGACTTTTTGCAGTTTTTTCAATTTCATTTTTAATCTTATTTTTTAAACACCCTGTATTAATAGTTATCAAAATATTATAAAAAATCTATTAAAGCAGGTCCTTTATAAAAAAAGGCTTGCAAACGTCATTTTTGACATAAAAATTTAAATATATCAAAAACGTTTAGACATAGGTATAGGACATGGTATACAAAATCTGTCTAGAATCTTGCGTAGAATGCATAAATGTAATAATATATAGGGTGTCCCATTTAAAATAAGCAAGTTGACACTTACTTCCGGTATAACCGGAAGTGCCACCATTATGAAAATATTTTAGCCCAGTCGCCCCCATCAGTATACTGTCAAATTATTAAAATTTTCCTATGTATAGTTTCTATATATAGATCGATTCGGTTCCCGGTGGGACACCCTGTATGTGTGTTCTGGTGCAGGAAATAGATCCATGCCTATTTAATCATAAACTTAATGAGTATGCGAGAAGAGATGCAATTATAGAGCACCTTCCCTTGTAATTATTTTTCTTAAAATTAGTTAGGTTTTCTTCGTCTTAAATACAGGGCACCCACCAATTGATATTCATCGGAAGATGACATCAATTATTATAAGAATGTAAAATTAATAAAATTGAATCTGTGTTGCAGAAGTCCTTACCCAGAATGGAAAAATTACCAGATCAACAAGACATTTGTGTCCTTTACCCCTCCAAGAAGAAACTGATCAGTGATTTTTTACAAAATATTATTAATGCGAGACTTTCTATGATTACTGATTTGACTTACCCTTCAAAGAGGGAAGTTATGTTAAGAATTTACCTATTTGCTTGTTACCTAGGTAACATTGCATTATTACTTATTCGTATTGTTTATTGCCAAAATGACAATATTTACTTTAACTATCATTAATATTTTAAAAGTTGACAAATGAAAATACGGTTCACTAAATATGTATTTTTTCTTTAAAACTCCAAATTTCAAGACGCTATGAAGAACTATAATAGAGCAAGTTGAACCAGCAGCAAATTATAATATACATATAGTTGAAACTATTTCTCCAAATGGATGAATTGCTCGACATTTCAAGAAAGATTGGAAATATCAATACCTAAATTAGACGGAGACATTTTTACTTGTGTCATTTTAGCCTTATATTTTGTTAATATCGCCTTATATAGGGATGCCTGGCTAATTAACGTGGGCTTCCTTAAGCCACCGAACCGTGCCGTATAAAGGGACTGAGGGGGGGGGGGGGGGGGGGGACTACGTTATTTTAACAAGTTTTATATTTTTTAACAATGAAGACACTTAACGGTTTATTATTGCCAGACAATGAATAAGAAAACTAGCCTTGCTAAAATGAAATAAATATTTTACGGCGTAACCGCCATGTTTGAGTAAACAATAGTGTAAATAAATCTAACATGACTTATTGTCAAGCCATTATAATTATTCACAGTCATTTGATACCATAAATATACATATTTGTAGGACTTTCTAAGCTTAACACCAAAAAAAAAACAAAAAATTAAATCCATGCAATATCTTTTACCGTTTTCGAGATCCCCATGACGCATGCAAATTTGTAGCACCCTGTATAACAGTATGTTGTACTTCTTAAAATGCATCATTAGAAAGCTACAGCCAATTTCAATAAAATGTTAAATATATTATAAATAATTATATATAATATATATGCCAGATTAGGATTAAATTTCAATCAGATCTTTTTCTGTCAAAAGAGTAAAATTATCCTCGATATCTGCTACTGTTGTGCTATCATGAAGAATTCTAAATTTTTCATCATCATCGCTGTATTCATAATCATGTTCCTCACTCGACGTAAAATTTACGTGTTGTATGTCGATCTCCTTCCCTTTAAAGCTAGTTTCGTTTGGCTTTAACTTAAAAACAGTTAAATTATACGGATATTCACTTTCGTAGTAAAAATAATCGAATTCTTTGAGATTTTCTCCTGAGTTATGATCGTTCTCTTTGTTTGAAATTTTTTTTCTAGATTCTTTCTTACCTTCGGCCTTTTCTTTACCACCCCAAACCAGAAAATAATCAGTACTATCATAAAGGGTGGTTGTTGATTCTAGGTCGGCGTTACGTTTTCGCCTCTTGTAAAAACGATGCATATCCTCAGAAAAGTTTAAGTCTGTAAATGTTTTATTATATTTTCTATGTAATCCTTGGACGAAATTTTTCTTAAGAGACTGTAGACAACTAGAAAGAAGAAAAATTTATAATCCACAACTGTGGAAATAGAGACACAACTTCAAATTTTTGACAAAAGCCTATACCTATTATAAAAATATAGTTGTTTAATGTTTACTTATGCCTCATTGTTCGACGATAAAGCGACAACGTGATTTAAAACTTCCCATCAGTGGCGGCTCGTAGGTGATTTCAATGGGAAGGCTATAATCGAAAGTAATCGCAGCAAGCAGGAAAGCACCGCAGCCGAAAAATTTTCGAAGCCACGCCCAAAATTTGTCGATAATTCACTCAACTTTTATCGTAAATTTGATTAAGATTTTTTCTTTAAATTAAAGTAGGTATAGATTTACACATTGTGATTTGCGCCAAGTTAACTTGAGTTTAGGGCTTCCCATCGCATTTTTAATTTCAACTTTTTTTTTACAGACGGTTAAAAAATAGATTTAGCATTTTTGCCGATTAGGTACATACACATTTTAGGATTTTAACGTAATTAAACGTGATGTCATACATTTAAAACAATTTCAAAAATAAATAAAACCAAATTCTAAATAAAAACTAGATAATAGGTATCGTATTAATTAAATAAAATATAATTCTTTAAAATTACCCCTATTTAAAGACCCTTCAGATTCGTCATGTCCTCGAAAACCTAGATCCTGAGACGACAAATATAAAATAAAATCGATTAATTTTGTTAAGATTTCACGATTTTCTCTAACCTTATTATTATGATTTTCTATCTCACGTAATCGTGCGGAATCAATAATATTTATTATATTTTGTTCTCCTTATAACTTAAATTTAACACTTGATGTTATGTGTTCTTGTGATTTTTCATGTCTCTCAAGCTCACTTACAACTTTAAACCATTATTATATCCTAATTTTCCCCAGCAGGACGATTTATCGGAAGGGAATAGAAAACAATACCAGCAAAACAATTTATTTCTTATCTCTGATCCAGATAGCCATACTTAAATATTTTTGATAATAATATGCTTTAAAGCCAGGCTCTGGATGTCTGTTTTTCACTACAAGTTTGTCATCGTAATTTAGGGAATTAAACGAGTTGGTTAAAAAATATTTCAAAAAATTACAGTCTAAATTAAGGCCGGCGGCATTCATTTTAACATTATATGCAATCCAAAATATCACTAAACGGCTAAAGTAAATAAAATATCCAATCGATGCGATGCACTTCACAAACCCGGCGAAACCGCGAAAACTCTAAAATTTAACCTAACAAATACCAGATGAGCGCGCGCTAAATCCGTTCATGACACACGAGACGAGTTAGCAGGAGTTTAAAAACAGGTAATCTATTCGCACGGGGGAGAGATCACATTCATGATTGGTCAGAGGCTGCTTGCCAGTGTAGACGTTGCCACTTATTGTAGTTAAAATGTTAGAAACTACCATATCCCTCAAACAATTGCGTGTTTATCAGAGCCTATTAATGTGACTTTTAGGAAAAACCATGGAGACTTAACAGCCATCAGCCTTATGCGCTATCGTCAGATTGTAAAAAAACATTAAATAGTGGAAAAATAGCAAATAAGGAAATAAATTAAGAATCCGAATGAAAACATATTTAATATCTGCTTGCTGTAAATTAAAAGTTACTATTTAAGTGATAAACCAATAAAACGAGGGGCAAGAATTACTGAGGAGGTTCAGCCTCCCTTGCCTCCTTCGAGGAGCCGCTACTGCTTTCCATCTTTATGCATAGCACTAAATCACCATGACAATAGCTCTAAAAAGAACTGGTTTCAGGATTAAATGAATGTTTAAGAAAACAAAGTGTAAGAAACTTAAAAGAACTTAAAATTAAATAATTAGTTTACAATTCTTTCTCACGGTTCTTTCTCGTATTAAGCAATAGAATAATGCCCGGAATACGTTGGGTTGTTTTTATTCATTTTTATAATTATAACAAATTATTCATGTTATCGCTTTATCGTTGAACAATGACGCACGGGTAAAAATCCATCGGGACTACTGTACTCTACCAGGGACGGAAAAATCTACAGGGTGATTCCTAAGTTGATATTTATTTTTTAGCTGTGTGAAAAAGGCATTAAAATAAACAACATTTTCAAATACCTTTTTTCAAAAAACTTAAAAATAGGCGAGATACAGAAGTAAAAAATCTAAGTGCGGGCCTGGAAATCAAAACGTAGCTAGCCTGCTATACTTTATGTTGTTTACTTATTTCTTATTAGTCATGCAATTTACGGGTCGGTGGTGAGTTATTTGGCAATACGCTGCGGTGTGTTTTTCTGAAGCAAGTTAATTTTAAATTGGTGAGACTTGAAAATAGTAAAATTTGAAAACAATGAACTAGTAGACATATGGTGCTAATTTACGGTGAGTATCGTCAGAGTGCGGCTGCTGCTTCGAGATTATACGCAGAACGCTTTCCCTTGCCGCCTCATCCTACACCCAAACGTTTCCTTAATGTTATTCAACGGGCAAGTTAGGCAGAACCGTATTTGATCCATAGTGTAGTAAATGAATGTAAGCACCTTAATTTTGAGTTTTTTGAAAAAAGGTATTTGAAAATGTTTATTTTAATACCTTCTATAGACAGCAAAAACAGAAGTATTAACTTAGGAATCACCCTGTATAACCTAAATATTGTTACCCTTAATTTACTCTAAACGAACATGCTTTCCAAATATTGTTTTGACAGACGTGTATATAAATAGATTTTTGACAAATACAAGGTGGGAACTTTAACTGGAATAAATTCGATATTATTAAAACTGCTGAAGTTGCGCCTACAAAATTTGGTATGTGGGGGTTTTGGAGCATGTGGAATTGGAGTATGATGTCGGCGCAGTTGCCAGATTTTTCAGCTTTGCGCTACACGTAGTAATTTTGTTATTTTAAATGGAATGCACAATTTATTTTTCGGCATCTCAAGCTTAGTAAGTTCCCAAATTTTCAAAATTTTATCTCTACCAGTTGCTGAGATATGACAACACAGCACTTTCAAAAAAATTAAATTGCATTATTTTATTATTTTTAAATGAGCATTAAACTTATCGGAAACGCCCGAAAATATGAAGCAGCGTCTACTGTTCATATTGTATTCATATTTTCGGGAATTTCCGATAAGTTTAATGCTCATTCGAAAATAATAAAATAATGCAATTAAATTTTTTTGAAAATGCTGTGTTATCATATCTCAGCAATTAGTAGAGAAAAAAATTTGGGAACTTACTAAGCTTGATGTCAAATCCATAAGAAACTGTTGAATGCTTATTTTTATAGTTTTTTATTCACCTGAAATTGTGTACGTTTAAATGGTATTGTTGTAGTTAATTACTACCTGAGTTCTGTCTGACATATTTTTTGATGTCTGAGTAATATATATAATTTTGTCGAAGCGATTATTTTACGTAATAGAGTGTGTTGTCTGTCCCCCGGAGTTTTATTTAAACGGGTAGTTTTCTTAAGATTCCACATTTTATGGCGACCGTGACAGGACAGATAACATGTCGTGGAACTGACACCTTTCGGATTTTACGTTAATATTTCGTGTCGAGAAATTATTTCGGTTTTTTCGGGTTGATTGTGGTGGACTGTTGTTCGAATTTTCTCAGAGTTTCTTGCTGTCGTATATCTGTGAAACTACTGAGGGCTAGGCCGATTCGAACTTTTATTTTCGTCACAAAATAACCAGGGAAAATGGCAAATTGGGAAGTTAAGAAAAAACATCGTACAGTCCTACGTGCAGGTGTCACAAATCGAGCCAGGGACCTGGAGAATTTATTGGAAGACCCTAAATGCGATTCTGGTGAACTGCAGGTCGCATGGGACATGTTACGTGAAAGTTACGATGAACTTAAGATTGTGAGTTCTGATGCTTTTGGACTTTTGTTGGAGACTGATGCGAGTGACGATGATTTAGCTCAAGATCAGGAGCAGTGCGACTCGTATACGATAAAGTTCAAAATATTGGATGATAAATGCTTTTTCAAAAGAACGATGGACAGCAGAATATCGGATTTCGAGGTGCCAAAAGTTCTTATAATCCGAGCGTGGCTATTAACAAAAGAAAAACGGAGGAATTTGCGGAAAATTCGTCACTTATAGCTACAGCCGCGGACTTGGTTAATGGTGAAGAAGCTAAATACATTTTTTGTGATGGTTTGCATGATAGCGTCGATTATTTTAAAGAGCAATGTTTTTCGATGGACAGGAAGAGGGACCTTCTCAATGATAGAAAAGCGTGCTTCCATTGCTTGGAGATAGGACATTCGTCGAAAATGTGTCGAGGACCTCTAAGCTGTATAGTATGCGACAAATCACATGTCACTTTAATGTGTCCTGAGCTAAAAGTGAATCAAGAAGCTGAACTTTGCGACTCTGAGAAAAGTAAGGACAGTAAGGCCTGTGAAGTCAATGCAGCAAATTATACAAGTAATCATATTTTTCTACAAACCTTGCGTGTGAAGTTAATTGGGAAAAACAGTTCATGTGATGTGCGAGTTTTAATGGACTCCGGCTCTCAAAGGTCTTATATTTTGAAAAACACTGCTGAACGACTAGGTCTGGTTCCCAAGAAAAAAGAGAAAATAATGCATTGTCTATTCGGTGGAGCGTTATCGGAGCAAACTCATCGTCTGTACCAAGTAGAACTGATGAAAAATGGATTTTCTTATAAGTTGGATGTACTCGATCAGCCTAAAATATGCACTGATGTTTCTCCAGTCTTCCCTGGCCCTTGGATAGATGAACTGAGAGCGCTGAATATTGAGATAAATGCTACATCGCAGCAATCAGCTCAAATTGACTTACTTGTAGTGTCAGATTTTGCGGAACAGTTATATACCGAAAGAAGACATGTACTTGAGTGTGGTCTTGTTGCGGTTGAGACATTTCTGGAATGGACTCCTATAGAAAGAGTGCCTTTATTTGAAAAGAGGTCAGCCATCAGTCTTTTTGTGAGAGATGCATCAATTACCAACTTGTGGGAGTTTGACGTTTTGGGTATATCGGAACCTACTCGTACAGAAGATAAAGCACAGTTGGCTATAGATGCAAACAATTTATTTTATGAGACGGTAAAACAAGAATCAGATGGACATTATCAAGCTAGGCTTCCATGGATAGACGGTCACCCTCCTCAATCTACCAACCATGGTATTGAGCAGACCAGATTCAACAGATGTTTGAAGAAATTAAATATCCAACAGGCCTATGACCTGGGTTTTCAGAAGTGGTAGTTTAAATAAATCTGTACCTTATTTATATCACTGCCCTGTTGTAAAGGAAGGGTCAACTACCAGAACAGTGTTCGTTGCGAGTGCCAAAGAAAAGGATAAACCTTCACTGAATTCGTGTCTTGAAAAAGGGGTTAACTTAATTGAAGAAATTCCTAGTATTTTGCTGAGATTCCGAGAAAATAAGTTAGGTGTGATATTCGATATTAAGAAAGCCTTCTTGCAGTTAAGCGTACAAGAATCGGATAGAAATTGTCTTTGTTTCTGTTTTCCTATAACGTCTTCGATGCATGTACCTGGAAATATGAACCTCCCAGCTGATCTTCCCTCTAGTGGGTGCTCTGCTAAAGCGTTAGTGGAGTCGCAATGGTGGGAGGGCCCACAGTGGTTACGTTTACATCCCGATCTATGGCCCCGAGAAGAACAAGTTTCCTGTGATGAAGAAGAGATCAATAGTGAGAAAAAGAAAGGAATTTCGAGCACTATGACTAACGCAACAGATAATCCTTGGAACTTAAGTCAGATCTCAAAATATGAGAAAATTGTGCGTATGTTAGGTTGGATTTTTCTATTCGTTTTCAATATAAAGAAATAAAATAAGAAGAAGAGACTCAGAGGACCTTTATCGGTGGACGAAATAGGGCAAGCTGAAATATTTGTTTTAAAAGTTGTACAAAAGGAGGTTTCTGTTGAGAATAACCCCAAATTAAATGCCTTAGACATTTTCAAAGACGATTCAGCTATTTTGAGATTAAAATCTCGTATCTCCAATAGACCTGATAGTAAGAATTTTCGTTTCCCGATCATTTTACCCAATAGACATACAGTAACGAGTAAATTGGTTATACAAATCCACGAAAAGGCATGTCATGTCGGTGTTCAAGGACTTATCAGCCTGCTCAGAGAAAAATATTGGATCTTAGGTGGCAGACGCTATGTACGAGGGATAATTGGAAAGTGTCAAGTATGTCGAAGATTTAATCGCAAGCCTTTTCAAGTGCAGAGTCTTCCGCTCCCGTTAAATTGCGTGAGGGATTCTGTTGTCTTCGAGATCGTTGGTGTGGACTTGCGAAAACGTTTCGGAAAAATTTACTTTTGTGAGAAACTCTCAAAGGCTTTTTCTAGTTTCTCAGGTGGGAGTATGTCAAATCCATAAGAAACTGTTGAATGCTTATTTTTATAGTTTTTTATTCACCTGAAATTGTGTACGTTTAAATGGTATTGTTGTAGTTAATTACTACCTGAGTTGTTAGTCTGACATATTTTTTGATGTCTGAGTAATATATATAATTTTGTCGAAGCGATTATTTTACGTAATAGAGTGTGTTCTCTGTCCCCCGGAGTTTTATTTAAACGGGTAGTTTTCTTAAGATTCCACACTTGAGATGCCCAATTCACTGCAATAAAAATAAATTGGACATTCTATTTAAAATAACCAAATTACTACGTGTAGCGCAAAGCTGAGAAATCTGGCAACTGCGCCGACATCATAATCCAATTCCGCATGCTCCAAAACCCGCACATACCAAATTTTGTAGGCACAACTTCAGCAGTTTTAATAATATCGAATTTATTCCAGTTAAAAGTCCCCACCCTGTACAATGAATTGGACTTACTGCCTATAATTTGAAGACTTCTTGTATCTGATATTATCACAACTTGTTCTATGTGGCTGGTGAATAATAAATACATCTGATAAAACAATAAATTCATATTCCTGCGCTTCTAATTCCATTGTATGAGCAACTTTATTCCATCCAAAACCTAAAAACCTTTCATCGTAGGGCACCACATTACTTTTAACAAGTATGTATGGTTCATAGTTGGGTTTCCATTTAACCTAGAATAAAAGGAGTGGTTATTAATATGGGGCATCCACGATAGATCGGCGTCATTTTAATAATCAGTAGCTTAGTAGTAAGAGTGTAATTTTGTTAATATGGCTCACTTTGTATATCATTTATACTTTAAGGCCACAATTACTGTCGGTGATTCATTGATTTCATATATAGTGCAGCGGGTTGTACGAAGTTAGACAAAACAATTTCAGTGTATTTTAGTCCAGTTTTTTAAATCCGGGCCTGGAAATTTAAGTGCAGTTTTAGGGACTCTAACTTTAGAAATTTAATAAGATTTGTTTTTTGAAATTTTAACGTTTTGTCTAACTCTAACACACTTTTTATATCATTACGGTCCTAAACATTTTAATACAATGTACGAGTTTTTAAAATTTTTACGTTTTGTCATCTAATAACACATTTTTTAAATTATGTTTTTCATTTCTTTACGGTCCTGAACATTTAGAGCCAAACAAAAAAAAATATTTATGATTTGAAAAATTCGTTCATTTTTACTTAAAGAGCCCTGATATTTGATATTTTGTAAGAAAAAAGACCTAAAATCTCGGCCTCAAATATTTTGTTTTATTTTGTATGTTTCGCCTGAAACCGGCATCATCAGATCGTATAAACAGTAAAAAGAAAATTGTTTTTGAAACAAACATAAACGCGTCACAGTAACATAACTAGACTAACATTCCAGTTACCTTTCACTTGGGAGCAATAATGTTTTTCTGTTTTAGAGTATTCGGTCTAGGTCTAAGGTAAAAACCATAGGACTAAATATATGTTATATTATTAAAACAAATAAAATATTAATAAAAAATAGAATTACTTATTATACTTTAAAAACTTGCTTACTTGTATTGTTACGGTAAATCTTATTGAAATAATAAACGGCCTAAACACCATAACTTTCTGTAATGTAATGTAATTTTAATATTTAAGTTATCTTAAAAATAATTCCCAGGGCCGTAATAGTAAAGAAAGAATAATTTGAAATACTAATGATGTGATATGTGATGACAAAACGTTAAAATTTTAAAAACCCTTCAATTGTACTAATTTTCCAAAGCGCAGAAGTCGCTACAACTGTTTTTAAAATTCCAGGTCCGCATTTAAAAAAAAAATTGACTTGAGGTTGGTATCTAAAGAACGAAACATCGAATTTGAAAACTAATAACGTCATCTTGTAGAACATAAAGAATGACTATGAGAAAAAGTATTTTGTGTTTTTCTCAAGTCAAAAATAAAGGCGCAAAAAATTAAAAACAAAACTTAAAATTTCGGTTTTATTCGGATATCTCCGAAGGTATTCGGAATATAATCTTCTTTCACCAAATTATTAAGCCCCAAAATACGAAACTTTGCCTCAATTTCACCATCTTCGTATCTCTACAGTTTTCCAGATCCCCTTGTACATATAGCACAAAATAAAATGACACGTAAAGAAAAGCGCCGTTGAACTGACAATGATGTCGCGATGCATGAAAGCCAGGGTAGAAAATGTCAAATTCCCAAGATATACTAGTAATTATACATGTTTTTATTGTATATTTGTAAACCATGTAAAATTATGGATTTCAAATAAATTTACATATTATCTTAATGTGTTTTTCTGTGTGTTATGAATAAAACTTAAACTTTTTCTTATAAAGAAAAATAAATAATACTGGATTTTATGTTGAATTCTCGAGTTTTTTCTTGCAAAACGCATGAATATATAATATAAAAGTATATAGACTCTTCACTTACTTGATATGGCTCCAACTCTATCCTCCATTTCTCATAATCAGTTGCAATATGTCCAGCTGCCCAGACTTCCGAGAGAAACGGTCTAACCTCTTGCCTATCAATGGCTTCAATCAACTGTAGCTTGCTGAAAGGTACTTTAACAGTTGGTTTTGTTACTTCAAAAGCTGGGACAATTAAAGCCTGAAAGGAAGGTTCACAACTTTTCTGCCTTTTCCTCCAATTTCTCCTGCATTTACACCAAAAACTCATGCAACCCGAACATTTATTGTGGAGATGAAGGTTTATATAATATTCAATAATAAATCTTTTGTCAGAAAATCGGGAGGAAACAGAAACGCGTCATATTTGGACAAATCGAAACCCATGTGGCCAAAAAAAGTTTCTTGTCATTCACAGTCTAATGTTCTACTAAGCGGATTAATGATAATATCCAGTAGATTTTTTGTTCCCAATAAACTTAATATGATGAAAATACTATCGTATTTTTGGTACAGTCATGCGGCTTTAAGAAAAAGCCGCCAACGGTAATATTGCTGGGACTGCGAGTTAAACGATTATTAAAATATTTTTCTATGAATCGAGCTTTGAACATTGAATCACAGCTGTGATTAAATGTAAAATTTAGTTATAAAAGCATTTATTTAAAGTATTTTAAAAGTTTTATATCATTCAGCATCAGCACAATAAATACGCTAAAATCTTTGGCGTAAACTGAATTTATTGCCTTACCTTTTTGTCTAAGTCCCTCATACTTTTAATATTATCCTTTAAAATTTCAAAAAGAGAATTCATCGGGATAAAATCTATATCAGTTAAAAATACATATGGTGTATTTACATGTTTAAGACCAATATTTCTTAATGTGTTTATAGGGTAATAATCCTAAAAATAACATGATATCACTACTCTTAGAATAATATCAGGTGAGACATTTACCCCTTTTCCCCAATTTTTTCGCAATTCTTGAAGTAAAAATTAAAAATATTTAGGAATAAATGGTAAATTGTAATTTTTCGGCAACATCAAACCTTCAGAACCACTTTAGGTTAGTCGAAAATAAAGTGAACTATTAAATTTTCAGGAAATTTTTTCGAGGACGCGAATTAAAAAATTAAAAACTAAAAATATTTTTTCTAACGAACCCTGTATAGCAAATCTGATATCCGAAATTGTAGTTTCAGCACAAGCAGACGTTTTTATAAAGAATGACTTTTTCTTCTATACCTACTAATAAAAAAGCTTTTCCTCTCCCAAACTCTATCCGTGGACACACTGTATATGAAAGCGATAATCACTGACAGTAATATTAGACTTATAGTATTGTAGAAATTAACAAGAAATATATTATACCTAATTTCTAGAGGCGTATAGAGCCATAGAAAATGTTATCAAGACCAGTCTAGTATATTTTTGCTGTCATTAGACTAACTGTCAGTCAAGTGTCTTGGAAAACATTCAAATAAATTGATTAAGAAAAATGGTTCTTTAGTACAAACTAGATTTGTCTTGCTTGGAAAAACTGCTTATGGCTTACGCGTCTGGACATTAGATGTATGCTGCACATTTTAGAAAATTGATCTGGCTGTGATATGTAATTGTAAGCATTAAATAGAAATGGCAGGTTTTCATTCAAAATTTAATAGTTGACCTCACTGCGGTTTTGAAGGTTTGAAATTATCGAAAAATTATAATTTATAAAATGTTCTCATGCGAACAAACCCGAACAAGAACTACGGAAAAAATTGGCAGGGGGAGTAAACACTTTTCATATCACACAGAAATTCCAAAATTTTTACTTACTCCTTCTTTAAAAACTGCATGGTACGATATATCTGTCCTATCTCGTAATAATTCAGACTCTTTTATTAAGTGAATAGCTTTTGATAACTCTGCATCTGTGACATATATAGTGAAACTAATTGGACCTGTCCATATTTTGACAACATCTTCTATTAAATCAATTCTGTCAAAAGACAGATGTGTGACATAGGTAATGTCAAAATCGTCGGCTACATGTGTGTATTCGCGGAAGAACAAAAGGGTTCTGTAGAATGTGTCGGGTACTTTGCGAAATTTTTGACAGCCATCGTTAAAATAAATCTGGAAAACAATAACCAATTTAATAAATGTTGAATCAAAAGGAGGTGTAGCGTATGGGGGAGGGGCGGGGGCTTAGGAATGTATTAGGGGTAGTAAATATACTAAAAGTCTCATCTTCTAGCCCATCCGCTTCAGGGGAGGAGGGTAGAAAATACTAGAAAGGTCCCTTTTTTTCACTATAATTTGAAAACGGTATGTCGTAAAAAAAATCAAAAACAAATTATGTTTATATATTATTTCGCTACAATGCACCGTTTTCAAGATATCTGCCCACAAAAATCGGTAATTTTTAAACAATATTTATTTGTTACGCATTTTTTGTCATCATGTATCTTTGTTCAACACAAAAGACCCATTTTAAAAAACGTTAAAATAAATTATCTTCAAGAATATGCATACATGTGCAACTTTTTCTCCAATGGATCAAAATTTACAACTTGAATTTTTTGGTTAAAAGTAATGTTTTTGTAAGTTTTTGTGCATCGGGGTATACAAATGTATAGGACCAAGCGCGAATCCTGGAGGAGTGGCATGAGCCACACACATTTTTTTCCTGTTTTGACTAACTCTGCAGCTTTGTCACTAGTCAATCAGGAAGTGTATTAATAAAACCAAAAAACGAAATATTGTGATATTTGCCCATATTTCTCTTTCTGTTTTCCTTTAAACTATGGGTAGTTGGCCGGTTATTGGATAAAACGAAAAAGTAACGAAATGTTGATTAAAAAACAAAATGACGAATGTATGTAATTTACTGTTATAATCCTCCGACTCGGTGAGCGGCAATATCACAGAGGGAGGATCTGCCTTTGGCGTCCTTTTATTAATGTCCGGCCCGCAAAAAATATGTCTTAACTACCCAAACACATCCTTGAAGCGAAAGCCCTCCCCCCTCCCCCCCCCCCCCTCCCCATATACTCTAGACCCACTTAAATTTATTAAACTGAATTGTTTTTGCTATTTTTGGGATAAAATATCTTTAAAGTCAGTTTTTTGTTTTAAGAAATCCTGAAAATATACTAACAGGAAGGGTTATCTTAGTATCGTCCACACACATTTGTGGCGAAGATCTGAACCAATTACCATTCAATTCAAATGCCGTATTCGCTAAGCCTTTAAACTTTTCTCCGTCTCTGGTATTAACATCAAACTTTTTAGGCGAGTTCCAATGAACTATCTAAAAAATGAACATAGCAATATTAGAACAAACTAAAATATTCAAAATTTTAAATATTACCCTATTGCATAGAGCAAGAAATAATATTACATTGAAAAATTATTTACAGATGCCAATATAACTACTTTAATAGTTAATTACGGTATAAGTGTTGTAAAAATTCATATTACAACACGAGATGTTAAACTTGTAAAAAGAGGCGTCAGCCGAGTTTAATAATACATCGAGTGTAGTAATATGAATTTACAACAATAATATTGTACAAAATTTTATCTACTTTCATCTATGAATAAAAATATTTGGGAAAAGGCATTTTTTAAAATAAAAATGCACCTGCTAATAAGTTTACTAATCAAGTTTTTTATGTTACCTTTCGCATAGTTACTGTTTCGCATGGTTACTGTCGAAACTTTGTCAAACAAATTCAAAAATATAAAAAGCGTTTTACAAAATGAGCGATTCTGATGGAAGTTTACCCTGTGATATAGAAGCAGCGGCAAACGAAGCGATCTCAAGTTTACTTCCGACAAAATCCAAGGCGCGGTATGAGTTGGAGTATCAGAAGTTTGAAGATGGGTGCAAAGCTAACAAAATAAAGGAGGTGTCTAAGAAAATCCTTTTGGGTTATTTTTCCGTAAAGCAACGCTCCCAGAAACCATCTACACTATGGACTCACTACTCAATGTTGAGAACTATGATTTCAGTCAAGAAAAATCAAGATACCTATAATTGTTAATAATAAATCATTCTTCTAAAAAGTGTGGTTTTATTTATCAGCAAAATTTTAATAAAATCGTTTTTTCCTTTACAGCACTAGTGCTGTAAATGCATCTATTACAGCACTAGTGCTGTAATAGATGCCATTACAAAACCATTTACAGAACTGTAAAATTCATATTACTAAATGAAAGTAGATAAAATATTATTTACGCTCTCAGGTTTAAAATTTTTTAATTATTACTGAGAAAACATAATAATCTATTAAATAGAAGCACGTGAAGTGAATAACCATAGCCTTTCCATTCTTAAGTTGAAACAACTTCAGTCGACAGCAGCAAACGGCGTTATAGTCGACGCGCTCCCACCTTAATGATGCATCGACTCTTATTTCTATATAAGTTGTTATTTTTATCGAAGCAAAGATGAAGAACTGTATTATTCACTTTATAAGAAAGTACTCTCATCACACAACAACTGATTCATTCATTAGTTTCACAAAAATGCGATATTTTTGTAAAACAATTTTAATAATATAGTAATTTACGTTACAAGTCCGGAAAATACTGTTTTTTTGGACGAGTCTACAAAATTGTAGGACGAGCCGTAGGCGAGTCCTGGAAGTCTGCGAGTCCAAAAAAACTGTTTTCGGATGTGTTGCGTACACTATTTTTTCGGCAACCGTGTAGAATAACAAATCAATGAGACACATTTCTTTATTATATTTCTTTGTAGAACAAAATTTCGAACATTTTAATTCTTATTTGTATTAAATATTGAAATTCGAACAGAAGATAGGTACTAACGGAAACATTCTAATTTATATTAATATTTATATTAAAATTCGAGCAATTGCTAATATTAAAAGGATTGCCTTTTGTAGTCAGAACAAGAAGGTAAAGTTTCCGTGATTTTTCAGGCAATAACTGTACTGTAGCAGCAGCTGCTGCATTGGAAATTTCGTTAGGCATATTTTCAAACTCACTATGGCTGTTGCTTTCCATAGTTTATTGCGACCAAAAACCATGCAAACTTTCAAAAATTAAAATGTCAACTAATTTCGTTTCAGATAGCTGTCAGTCGTTATTTCGTTGCTATGGTAATGTTCAACTGCATTTATCAAAATCATACCTAACAAGGTTTTCATATTCACAATGACAACAACGATGTGATTCTTCCCGGCCTAGTCTGAAAAGTACGTACTTCCCGGACTAGGCCGGAGAAATGCTACTTTCTCAAAGAAAAAGCGTTCGGGAAGTGGGTACTTCCCGGACGGTTGCCGAAAAAATTAATTACCATTCTACTTTTTTATTGGCGAATAGCACTGATGATGGCGAAAGCAAAAAGCGCTTCGCTATAATATTAATAAAGGAAGTATTTACATGCAATGTAAATTTTCTTTTCCTCAATCCTACTCAACGTGTACACAGCCAGAGCTAAATTTCTATTAATTATTTGTTTGAAGGTTGGATAAAATGATGTTTCTTGAATGAAAGAAGAGTTTTGGACTTACATTGTCTTTCCAGAGCTAAATTTCTATTAATTATTTGTTTGAAGGTTGGATAAAATGATGTTTCTTGAATGAAAGAAGAGTTTTGGACTTACATTGTCTTTATCTCTTGTTTTAAATCACAACGTTTCAACTGGTAAGTATCTCCAGTCGTCTTCAGGTGAATACTATTAGTGGAGATACTTACCAGTTGAAACGTTGATTTGAAACAAAAAAATATAGACAATGCGCTAGTCCAAAACTCTTCTTTCATTAAAAAAATTAATTATGTATAAAGCTTTATAGAATACAGGGCGCGTCACACTCAGTGGCCTATTAGAAATATTCAGAACACACCCAAATTTTCATAAAAACGTTTTTTGGTGTTTTCTGAATATTTCTAATAGGCCACTGAGTTTGGCGCATCCTGTATATCCTTTTTTTCTAATTTGAACGTACCATAGGCTTATGTTCCTTATAACAATTACTACTTAAGGAGTTATCACTCATCTGGGTATTCCAGTAACATGGCAACTCATAAAGTATTTGGGAATGTTCCACTATTAGAGAATTAATAATGTCTTGGTCTCCTAGTCTGAAAACACAAATAATTTACTTTATTTATCATTATATGTATAGGTAACAAAACTTACTAACTTTTACATAGGAATATTTACAATTTATCGATAATAAAAACTTAATGATCAATAGTACCTATACAGGGTGAACATTATAATTCTGGAAGATTAGAAAAATGTAAAATTTTTAAGTTATTATTTGCTCCCTAAGTTAGAAATTAAAATATATGTGTAAATATTTAGTTTGTAAGGTAAAAATCCTTCAAGAATTGAGTTTTAACGGATCTATATCCATGCATTTAGCAAGAAAGTAAAGGTTTTAAACATTTTACTCCATATTCATTTGTACCGTCACCTTTGTAATTTTCCATGTAATGAATGAAAAAAATTTCCTATGCATAGTTTTCCATATATAGATCGAGACGGTTCTCGGTGAGACACCCTGTATATAAAAAGTGCAAAAACTAAAAAATACATTTTGCTTACTCTGCTTGGCCATACACAAGAGTTAGTCTCTTCGTTAAATTTACCCAAAGTGTGTCCCATTTCATTTCTTTCATTTTTTCTAGATTATAAAGCATGACACCAGAATTAAACCTAGAAACATGTTTTATATTTAAAATATTATCAGAATATCAAATAGTTTTATTTTTTTAAATTAAACACCCCATAATATCAGTTTGAAGGCACCAAATCTAATTAAGTTGTTTAAAGGTCTCCTTTACCCAGAACCTTATGTAAGATATCAGTGGCGTATTTAAGAAGGGGGGGGGGCTGCCGGGCTGTAGCCCCCCGAGCCTAGGAGCTCTAAAAGTCTAATTGCAACCTAATTTTTCGTCTCACGCTTGGACTCTTAATTTAAATTTTTAAATAATGTATTCTTGGCTTAGATTACAAAGGTCTTGTAGGAAACGTTTAGTTTTTAAACTTTTCCTTCTAAAAGTCGTATTTTATCTAGAGATTAAGGTTTCGGACGCATATCGTTTTAATTGATTTATAATGCAATTTTAAAGGAAAACGAGTAAAAATAATAATATTTTATAGTATTTTTCTATTATATACTGTCTGTTCCGTTTTCCCTTTTTAGAGCTATTTTAAATCAACAAAAATATAACCCAAAGCAATCAAATATTTTTATAATAAAAAAAATTAGGTATTTATTTTTAAAAAGAAAAATTAAAGTAAAAATCTTAATTAAAACAAGTGTGATAATTTATAATAAAAATAATAGTGCAAGAAACAAAAATGCTTTATTATGAATATATAAAACGGCACTTAAGAAGGAGTATTTCAAAACCTAAGCATTTGCATTAAAAACTGATCTTAGATCTACGCTCCTAAAATACATGATTTCTGAAAAATCATAAATTTTGGCGTGGTGAACGATATTTACTTTATTTTTAATCATGAAAAACCGAGCCCGAAAAACGCTGGTTAGAGACATAGGTACATACGTCTTATGTAAAAATTTTGAATCGACACCAAATTTTCACAAATATAAAAATGTTTTTTTTTAAATAAAGAGCCAGCTAGGAATAAAAAAAAAACATTTAAAAAAAAAATTTAATCCAATCATGCAAAGGGGAGAGGTAATAATTTAATAAGAGTTAGGTGAATTTTAAACGAACTTTGGGTGTGGCCCCGAAAATTTTTCGCCTGCGACGCTTTTCCGCCTTCTTTGCTAGGTACAATATCATGAAATACATATAGTCCCGATCCCGACTGTTCCTCTTCAGAAAAAAAAAATGTCCTACTTACGCCCACTGAGCCCCCTCCGAGCATATTTTCTGGCTACGCCACTGTGAGATATGGATATGGATATTTAAAAGTGTATAAGTTAGACGGCAGTGGTGCCCTTGAGGGTAGGCAGAATTTTTACCATACTTTCTAACTTCTATATGTTTATTTTGAGGACTACAAATTTCTAAAAAGTTTTTTATTTCTCTATCCAAAAATAATATTTTCTCGTATTATTACGGTTATCAAGAAGCTGATGGGTTCATATCAGATATCTAAAGGGTTTAAACACTTATAAACTCACAATAAATTTAAAAAAATTTCAGTAATAATTTTATAGTTTATTCATTTTATTTCTTTGCGTTTTTTGTTTCTCTAATAACATTTAACTTATCAGCCAAGTAGTAAAAAATGTAAAGAAATTCATTGAATAGACTGCCGTACCTTCTACTTACCCGGAGCCTATAGCCGGCCACGGATTTGCCTTATTTAACTTGCCTAAATAGTACAGACTTTGATTTTCAACAATACCTAAAGCCTGAAAATAAATAATTATTACAGATCAGTGTGGGATTGCACAAGGATTTTAAACAATAGAACTAACACAGCAACTTTGACTGTTTCATAAATGACATTGACAGACATTATTTACTCACAATCATAGTCGCCCGATTAGTAAATAAGAATTAAGCTAACTGGGACACTCTGATTGTGAGATAGTCTTCTACCAATGTTATTTATGTCACAGTGAAACTTGCTTGGTTAGTTAATTATTGTTTAAAATCTTTGTAGTGCCCTACAAACAAATCGCCTTCTTTCCTAACTAGCTTTATGTCATAAAGTGTTTTATTATTAATATTAGGGCGATTAACATTATTAATTTAAGGTAGTGTCTAATAAATATTTTTCTTTTTTGATTTCGTCAGATTCAGCCCTAGCGCGTTTGGCCATATTATGGCGTAGAGCTTAGAGGTGGAAAACTATCGATAGTTTCGATAGTGTCATAAAAACTATCCTTATCGCACTATCGATAGTAAGTTGTACTCAGTTGTGAAAGGTTTTGAGGGGCAGAAAAATTTTTAACGGCGGATTCGATAATTCTCTATTGGCCGCCTCGCAACACTGCTTAAGCAGCTTTTGGAGCGACATCTAGTGCTATTGTTAAACACTCGTAAAGCATACCAACACCTCTGACAAATTGAAAGCATAAATAAAAATGTTAAGAGGAAGTCACCTGTATATGCGTCATAATAGTTATTTACGATATAAGTGTTGTAAAGATTCATATTACAAAACGAGATGTTAAAGTTGTCAAACGAGGCGTCAGCTGAGTTTAATAAAACATCGAGTGTAGTAATATGAATTTACAACAAGAATATTGTACAAAATTTTATCTACTTTCATCTATGAATCAAAATATTTGACAAAAGGCATTTTTAAAAATAAAAATGCACCTGCTATTAAGTTTACTAATTAAGTTTTTTATGTTACCTTTCGCATAGTTACTGTTTCGCATGGTTACTGTCGAAACTTTGTCAAACAAATTCAAAAATATAAAAAGCGTTTTTCAAAATGAGCGATTCTGATGGAAGTTTGGTGCAAAGCTAACAAAATAAAGGAGTCTGAGAAAATCCTTTTGGGTTATTTTTCCGTAAAGCAACGCTCCCAGAAACCATCTACACTATGGACTCACTACTCAATGTTGAGAACTATAATTTCAGTCAAGAAAAATTAAGATATAAGCAGATTTTCTCAACTAATCGCATTTTTGAAAAGAAGTTCAGAGGGTTACAAGGCCAAAAAGTCCAAAGTTTTCACAAAGAAAGACGTATGTAAGTTTTTTAGTACTGCAGATGATGAAACATATTTACTTATGAAGGTTGTTATGATAATCGGCATTTTTGGGGCTTGTCGGCGCGAAGAACTAGCTAAGTTAATGTTGGATCATATTTATAATTGTTAATAATAAATCATTCTTCTAAAAAGCGTGGTTTTATTTAACAGCACAATTTTAATAAAACCGTTTTTTTTTATTACAGAACCAGTGCTGTAAAGGCATCTATTACAGCACCAGTGCTGTAATAGATGCCCTTACAAAACGATTTACAGAACTGTAAAATTCATATTACTAAATGAAAGTAGATAAAGTTATATTTGTATTCTCAAACGGTTATGCAAAAACTGTATTTTTGCTAAAAGCGACATCAGGTCTCGTTTGCTCACAAGAAAAATTATTCCACAGGTCAGTTATTTGAAACTGAAAGCGATACCTAACTAGTTTATAAGAATCTACACACCTGTTTATAATTAAAGTTTTCAAACATTTTCCACAACATAAATATATCACCGTTAATTATGAGATCCGTATCAAGTATTAAAAGTTTCTTTGTTACAGTAAAAGGTACAACTTTGGAGAATATCAGCTTTAACAGTCCATAGTTTCCAGAGTAGTGAGCATTGGGAACCCATCGTACATCTTTTAGCCAGTTCTTCATGTTGTACAAAGAGAATGTAACTGAAAATAATAAACGATATACATATAGTAACAGTGGTGGCTCTTCCAAGTAACTCTTAGTTTAAAATCCATCCAATCAGTCAAGCTTCATTTTATTATAAATTTTCAATTTTTTTTTTAAATAAGGTATCATCCGCCAAACTAGAAGTTCTTGTGAGCCCATTAGTTAAATTTTTGTATTAATTTTTTTTCAGTTAGACAAGCAAGCAAACGATGCCGCGTTTCACGCTATGTATGGAAGGCTCTTAAATAAGCAATCTATTTATAGATGGTTTGGTTTGTGGTAGGGGGGGGAACTCAAATCTCTATAGGAGTAATCTTAGATTCCCGCCTCAGGTTATATTCCCATAATTCCTTTATACTACTCAACGCAACTTTCACCAACAGTTCCATTATCTCCTCGAAATAATTTGTTGATTTATAAACAAATCATCAAACCCTGTTTCGTTATTAACAATTAGCCAGTAATTTGATCCTTCTCCAATGGGGCGGCCAATATTAAATTGCACACGGGCGGCGCTGTATAAGGTGGCTCAAAAAAGTTCTAATACAATATTTATATTATTTATCTAATTTTTTCATAAATTTTATCAGGGCTACCACATAGCAGTTTGATTCGGGTTTCCACCCCATTCACGCCGGTAACCAGGTCAGATGAGATCGGACATCTCGTGGGGTGCGGAAGAAGGTACACAGTAACAATCAGTAAGTCATGCGATGACGCAAGAAACAAAGGAGGTTAGCACCGGGGGTGGGGGAAGTGTCACATGACTGAGGATCGTAGTTCGGAACTCACGTTAAGCTGTAGGTCCCCTCGGGAATGGCCCTGTCAGCGAACGAAGAGGTAAAAACCGAATTCGAAAGAAAGTTTCATATAAAACACTTTTTTTATTCCTATTGTTTTCATAAATATTTAACACTCTTTTTTTTACTATTCTAAAAACCAACATTTTTTGACTTTGACTTGCAATTTACTTACCTTGAGGAAGTTGCCACGACTTAAGCAACAGGTGAAGAACTTTTTCAGATTCATTACTGACTATCAGATGCAAGTGGATAGGATTAAGTCTTGTTAAAAGTAAACTTTTTAACAGAGTATGAAAATATACATTGGAATTAAATCCGGAACAGACAACTCCTATATGAATTACTTCGCAGTAATTCCTTTGTTCGAAATTTACATCTTTGGCAGGAAATATTTGTTCGTTGTGGTACAGATCTTTGGCAAATTGTCGCATCGACTTTGAACTTGATGGGCCTGAAAAATATAGTATAAAGCCACCCATTCTAATGCTGCCATGCCTATTAAGATTACACCTCCGTTATAATAACAGCATGCCTGTTAACCATATTTTTCAATATTAGTCTGCATAACAGGTTTTTTTTCAGTACTTGTTTAGTAGAAAATTAAATAAATTGTTTGTTTTAACACCTAGTATGTAGTTCGGAAACAACATAACGAATTTTGAAGCGAGTTTTAGAGTTTAAAATACTATTTATTGCTGATTACACGTGTTTCAATATTATACAGTGTTCTGGGGAAAAATAATATTGGACATACATATGTATGCCATGAATACTTTAATTTGCGATTGGTCCATGCTCGTATAATGACAAATAACTACTTTGTTTTGGTCGACCCTGTATATTGTAAATAAGTTCTAAGATCCTTAGGTACTAAAAGTATAGATATTATAATCCAGTCTCTATTTAACGCACTTTTGGTAATTTGTGAAACCTGGAATATATCTCCAAGGATAATTTTTATAATTTTTCTTTTTTGAGACATAAACCAAATGAGTGCATTGGATAGAAAACACATTGCACAAACAGGCATTAACGGGCTGATGTATTTAATTGTGTCATCAACAGCTGTTGTTTAAAAAATATACATTCTTAATAAAAGAAAAAAATACAAAATACAAATAAAGACAATGGAAGTCCAAAGCTCTTCTATCAATCAAAAAACGTTATTGTCTCCAATCTTCAAACAGACAGTATGATATCCACTTTTGTCTAAATGAGTATTGGCATAGCGCCATCTAGCGAGAGTTAGGTTAAGTTAGACAGTTAGTTAGGTTATAAAATGGTAGTATATGCAATTACAAAAAACAATACTAACAAAATGGCATTTACTTTAAATTGTTCACTTTCTGTCTCACCCTGTATAACATTAAAACGCGTTGGTTACGTCATAGGCGCCATACAATAATAATATCATATAATTGCTAATAAAGAAACAACATTTCAAAAGAATCAGAATTACTAATGAAGATATTAAACAAAACAATTCAGCGAACTTTTTTCTGATCAGTTTACATGATAAGTCTGTCTTATGATTATTAAAAAAAACTGTTATTCTATATATAAATAAAAGCCAAAGTTTAAAACTACAAATCTCCATCCAAAAGAACCCAACTCCCCTTACATTTTTTTCTATGATTGAACTCCCTTTAATGTAATATAGTATCACATTAGCAAATTTTTCTATTTATTTAATTCGTTGACAAATATTCATGACAATGGATTGTAATAACAATCATGTTCCTTTATATTCTTCTACTTCCTCTTAAGTCAGCCTATTGTTGAATATGTTGTTATCCTTTATATCGGATTGAAACTTAGTTAAATGACATAAGGCAATGTCTTAGCATATTTATCACAGATAATAACAAGAATAACCTGAGGATTTATTCAAAATAAATTAAACACACTTGGAGTGTAGTAACTCTACACTTTGTCTACTAGCAGTTAACCCCATAAGCAAAACAATTTTTTTACCATTGTAAAATATTAACATGCATATTTATAAATTCAGACCATCAAACTATTTAGATTTTATAGCCTCTCAGTTGTGTTTTCACCGTAACATTATTGTGATATGCCATATTATGACTAAGTACTTAATTTTTTGTAATCATTTTACCAATAAATAATTTTACCAAGAGGTTGTTGCAAATACTGTTTTAGTTCTATTAAAGAACACAGTATGTTCTAAAGAACTTTTTCTTCACAAATTTATAGAAAATCCAAAAAAATAGTTACAACACCAACCTTTCTAAACCCACAACTGTCAATTTAGGATGGTTTTAAATTTAGAGTATGGCTACTAAATTTTATTACTTTTTATCTTACTAAATGTCAATGTCTGTTATCTTATAAAGTTATGAGGCTGAAACTAGCAGACAGCAGGCAGGGCAGGAGCTGCACCCTAACTACCTACATACAGGGTGTCAATGGTAAAAAGTACCACCCTTAATATTTGAGGCTTGCTACAAAATATGGAAATCTGCAAAAATATATCCATTTTATTTTCAAGGGGGCTATTTTTGAAGCTGGTTTTCAATGGAATTATATCAACCCTCTAGCGGGGCTTGAAACAATTCCTAAAATCATAAATGGTAAGGGGAAACTTGAGTTATGAGCTGAGAGTGATACATCTTTTAAAAGATTGTTCAATTACATTTTCAAAAGTACCTCATTCTTGAATTTAGTAGTTTTCGAAAAATCAAGTAAAAATTCTTAACAAGCTTAGGTGTGAAACATTTTGTGAAATCATTTTAATTTAATAAAATGGATTCAGGTCTAATTACATACTTATTGATTGGAGTGGCTGTGGTCAGATATAGGATACTTTTGACAAAAATTAAACAACCTTTCAAATGATGTATATGACTCAACCCCCCTCACTGATGTTCAAGCTAACTAGGCTATGGAACTAATGTTGTTTTAAGACATTACATTAAACGCATGTATATATAACACTAAAAATTAAAAGCTGAGACTTGGCTGAAATATTTTTACATGCCTACAAGACAAGGGTTAAGTATTTTTAAATAAAACAACAAAAAATGGGGTTATTATGTATTTCATTGTCCTACCTCCTGTACTTGTAGTTCTATCTAGTCTAGTATCCATAACTATATTTTGAACGAATACTACCGAATATAATGTTTAACTAAGTACTTACTTGTAATATTATGAAGGTGGTACAGGAAAATTGATGTAATAGATATAAGTACAAACAAAAAGACTAGCCATGATCGAAGTAATTTAGATAAACATCCATTTCGCCGTTTATAAGGTATTTTTCTTCCTTTTATTTTAAAAATTAAACCTACCTAGGTAGGTGTTACATGTAAACAGAACCAGTATACAATGGTATAACAAAAATTGTAAACACTTTTAAAAATTGAACAGTAAATTACATAAATTGACACACAAAAGACCAATTTATATAAGCTGGTAATGCTTTATTGTAAAATTATAAATATTAAGTCGTTTATTGTTGGTTTCCATCACTTTTTAACACTTTTTAACCAGAAACCACAAACTTTCGTAGGTTAGGAGTGTTTTGACAACTTCCTTTGGTGGTTTAGGACACAATTACCGGATAATTAGGCAAAAGGATTTTTAACTTATCTCTTTTTACCCAAAGCACAGAAAAATAGTAGACTGCTTCACTCGCATATAACGGGTATTGGTTCTGTTCTCTGACTCATCAAAAACCTATTTGATATTATCAGCCTTACCATATTTCATCATTGATTATGGCGTTTTTTACTTTAAATAACTATATTATATTTATATATTTTATCTTTTAATTAAATAAATGCTAATACTTAAATACTGCGCAGAAACAAAGTTCTAAAGAAGATTTACATTTTAGGACATAACGTATATACACGCTATGGAGGTGCTGTTAAATCACGCCGTTATGGTTGTTGTAACGGTGGAAATTGTTCTTAAAGGTGTTAATTTTGTTAGTGTTGCATAAATAAATAAAAAAGTTAGGATTAATATAATGTGTTATTGTGTCCATATCGTTATATAATGGACATTCTGGTGCAAAGGGGATGTAGTATATAATGTACCAGTTAGAACATGCATGCACGAAATATCAGATACCTGAAGGACGGATAAAACAAACATGGGTTCCGAATCAATCAATCAAAATGTATCTTTATTTATGGTATTATAAAGTATCATATATAGAATGTCAATTTAGCTTACGACTATAGTATAATATTATATAATATATAATTACATAAACACTTTTTTATTAAGTACGCTAGCAATTAGCTAGGACACGCGTCAGAGCAACGCCCCAACGGGGCTAGTGTTGACCCTTGAGTAAGTTATAAAGTTGACTTTGAATTGATGTGTTTGGCCCTCAATTCCAGTAACCCACTAACTGCCGTAAAATAATTTTTATTTTAGCTAATAAAAGGATTTGTTGGTTCACAATAATCGTCACTATGATATTTTCTTATTAGGTGTTTGCTGGAAAAATGTTTTGAAAAAACCAGTATGAATTTTCTCAGGTTTAAATATGGATTCCAAATCACGATCCTCAGTCATGCAACATTCCCCCACCCCAAGGGCTAACCTTCGGTTTCTTGCGCTATTGCATGACTTACCGATTAAAGAGGGTACCTTCTTCCGCACCCCACGAGATATATCCGATCTCAACCGGCTTGGTTCCTGGCGTGAATGGGGTGGGTTGGGAGATGAGGCATTTTACACTCTTCCCTGCATTCTTAAACCTACTAAAATTCGGACAACCTTTTTTTATTGTGCGTATGCCCACTCCGAGAATCAAACTCAGAACGCCACGGTCGAATGCCAGTGACTCACCGCTGAGCAATCGCCGCAGTTAATATAAAACTTGAAAACGTCCAAAAGTAGGTATGTTTTATTTTTCAATAACAAAAACCCTAAATGTTATTACAAAACACCGGTATAGGCAAAAGTATGTAATAAACAAGGATATTTGTTTCTTCTGTTCAATTAAAACTAATTCTATATAGGGTTTAATTTTCTAAGGGCAGTTTTTTAATGAAAAATGCTGTATAAATAGGTAGGTACATCTTATTAATCGAAACTGTAAACCAAAAGGATAAAGCAATTATTGGTTGTGAGTTCGATTTCTACATTTTTCGTTATAAATAACCCATAAAAATTTGTTGTTCGTATAAACATATTCTCTATAGTTACGATCGCGAATTATTAAGCACAACTTCTTTTTTAAACTGATGTGTAATGTAAATTGTGAATGATTTGTTGGTTGCCTACATCGGGTCTTCTAGTACTACGACTGCTTGGAAATGGCTGCTGGAGTAAGTTTTTCTTGAATTTTTAAAAACATCTTTCACATATTACCCCATCCATAGTTTTAACCTACATAATATACCTAACCGGTAACCATACTAATAGTTTTTGTTAATATTTTTTTAGACTTTATACACCTATCCCGATAATTTCCGGGCGGCTAAAGCCTTAATCGCCGCTCAATACTCCAAAGCAGACGTAAAAGTTGCCCCAGATTTTGTTTTCGGCGAAACTAACAAAACCAAGGAATTCCAGCAGAAGTTTCCCGGAGGAAAAGTAAGTACCAAAATTATATTGTTTTAAAAACTTATTTTTGTCAAGTTTAAGGTTATTGACATCAATGTCACTTTGTAGATTCCAGCTTTTGAAGCAAAGGATGGAAAGGTATTGCAAGACAGCAACGCAATTGCTTATTATGTATCCAACGATCAATTAAAGGGCAAAAATGAATATGATAAGGCCCAAATTTTACAATGGATTGGTTTTGCTGAAGCTGAACTTTTGCCAGCTGGTTGTGCTTGGGTGTTTCCTATTTTGGGAATCATCAAAAATAATCCCAGTTCTCAAGAGGTAAGAATAGTGTTTTACATGTTGTATTCGTGTATCATCAGTGTCAAAAATGGCTTGATTCTGGTCCGGGTCATCTTAGGTTAAAAGAACACCATCTGGGGTCAAACAGATAAGCAAGCTTGACAATAATTTTATGTTTCAAATAATAGTTTCATGTCTTTTTTTCTGAATGTTTGACAGTCTCACTTTGCAATTATTAAAATTATTGGTGTTAAAAATCCAGTCTTGAGCCTTTTAGATGCAATTGCAAGTAAATGGTAGTTTTAAATGGAAAACATTGCATCAGCTGATTAAAATGTCATCAAAGTGCATGCTTTCAGGCCATTTTGCTAGAAATTGCACCTAATGTAAAAAGGCCTTTAGAATAGAAAATCAATCATGTGTCAACTGAAGAAAAACTTAGTTAAAAATGTATGTCATCACTAATTAAATCTGGTCATCAAAAGAAAAATGTATGTCATTACTAATTAAATCTGGTCATCAAAAGACTAAAGTGGTGAAATACAAGACAGATCCAAATTTTAAGTTTATATGCATATCAAATAGCACAGTGATTCTGACCAACATGTACTGTGTTGAGAAGAATAAATGTGGCAATGCACATAACCAGAATTGACTTAAAATAGGCTTGAAAATAAACGTGGGAACTAGGGTTGTTCTATAATAGTTTCTAAACAAGGTTTACCAAAAAGTTTTTTGTACCCTTAATTTTATCTAAGTCTGGTTGCACAAAGATTTTTAATAATAATTAACTAGCCAGCATCTTTGATGGTGACATATATAGCATTGGCAGTAATATTTTTCCCACAAGGACAGTGGTCTGGTTACTTAATTTATAATTTACTAATCAGGCAGCTTCGATTGTGAGTACATAATGCCTGTCAATGTCATTTATGTCACAGTCAAACTGGCTGGTTGCTTAATTATTGTTAAAAATCTTGTGCAATCCAACATTAGTGTTGGTGGACTGATTTTTTAAAATATATGTTTTAAAATTATAATTAATAATCCTCTGTCAAAGGCGACTGTTGCAGAACATTTAACAACTTTCGTAACACAATGAGGTACATAAAAGTGATATTTAAAAAGGTTTTAACATTTCTGATTGTTAAAATGACATAATGTCACACAAGTTGTAAACTACAGCAAATGTCTAGTACTGATAATAAAACAATTTAAATTATTTGTAATTATAAACTCCTGGACGACAAATACTGGCACCTTGAATTTTTTACTTAGAATTATATTTTATAACTTTTTTGTTTTTAATTAGTTTTTTACTGGTCTTTTACCACTTTATAGATAATTTCATTAGGAATACACTATATTTTTAATGATGGGTCTTTGTTAATAAGGCAATATTCTGGTTAAATCAATGTGTGTTTTTGGCCCTAAGTTTTAAGTACTGGAAAAATTTGTAGTTATTTTTCATACTGATTAATAATAAAGTTCCATGTATTCCTAACTTTTTGTTTTTTGAAACGTCAAGTTATCTCTAAAAGATTTTCTAAAAAATATTCTATAAATTACCTCATAAATTACATTATTTTATAAGACCACCAGTCATTATTAAATTATATTGATGCAAGATAATGTTAAACCCCACATTTTAGAGGTGGTAACTTTATATTATATGACAGTCTGGATTTGATTCCCATTGAACATTAGGGCTGGAATCAGTTGAAAAGAATTATTCATTATTACTCTATGCAACCAGACAGGTTACAGGAACTGAGGATAGCATTTCCTGAAGATTATTATTTAATTGCTTAAGAATCATTATTCTTATTCATTAATTTCATAGCAGAATGCTCTCCGTCATTGCAGCTAGAGGATAACATACTACATCTTGTTTTTTTTAAATTACGACTATTTTAAATAATTTTTAATAAAAGTTTTAAAACTTCAATATGTCTTCTAAAAATTGAAACAACGTGATTATTAAAAAACCGAATTATTAGGAATACATTGAACTGTATCAGACAATTATTAGTATAAATAATGATGTCATTTAAAAATTAGAACAAATTTGATTTCACTTAACGCTCCCTGGACGCGCAGTTTAAGGTAAAAAATTAAATAAAAATAAAGACCATGTAGACAAAGTTGGGCAAAATTTGGTTTTTATTAAAAAATAATATTTTTTTTTGATTTTAATAAAAAATTTAGTCATCTCGCTTTTTTCAAATTAATACAAATTAGTTTAATGTCAGTCTTAAAAATATAATACAAATTACAGCCCAAATGTTTGTCAGAACGCACTTCTTGCAAGAAAATTGCCATTGCCTAGTACGTTTTGTGTATTTTGAGAGTAGAGTTGTCAAAAATAGCTTCATTAAAATCATAAATTTTTTTTTTATTTCTAAGTGATTTAAATCACTTGATGATTGAAATAAGTTCGTTATTCTTATAAAATTATTGTTTAAATTTATAACAGTTAAATTTTAGTTTACACTTTTTTTCAAGCCTTTTGAACTTGCTGAAAATCTAGAACAATACTATAGTTGAAAAAGTAAAATTAAATTATAACATGCGCCTTGACTAAATTATTTTCTGGCATTCTTGCTGGGTAAGGTCTAGATTTTTCGAGTTACTTTATTAATTTTTCAAATAATAAGTTTTTTTATAGTAAAAATATGAATTATAGCTGACAGAAAACTATAAATACTACTGCTGTAAAATGTCCTCAAAAATTTCTTTTTACAGCTATTTAAAAAAAGAAAACTTTTAGGCTTTCCAAAGGGCTAAAAATGACATGAAAACAGCTTTAGCAATTCTTAACAGCCACTTGCTAACAAGAACTTACTTGGTTGGTGAAAGAATTACATTGGCTGACATCGTAGTGGCCTCTAATCTCTTAAATCCCTACAAATTCGTTTTGGATCCAGACTACAGAAAGGCATTCACCAATGTTAATAGGTACACTATTTAATTATATTTGAAAAATGTTTGATGGAGTGTAGACAAAGTTGTTTTTTAATTGAAAAAGTTTTATGTGTCCGTTGAAAGTTAAATCAGGACTTTTTGCACAGGAAACTCTATTTTGCGTTTTTAATATTACTGACCTATGTCGGGTTGCTCAAATAATTTTAATAATAATTAACTAACCAGCAAGTTTGACATAACCTTAGCAGAAATAATTTTCTCACAACCATACTGGCCAGGTTACGTTCATTTTTAATTTACTAATCGGGCACCTTTGATTGTGAGTATATAATGCCTGTCAAAGTCATTTATGTCACAGTCAAACTTGCTGGTTAGTTAATTATTGTTAAAAATCTTTGTGCAACCCAACATTATTGTTCTTAATTTACTATTTGTTCAATTATTGATTGAACTGTGTTATTTGTCAAGTTTTTGCGACGTTGAATGAAAATTGTAGGCTTCCATTTTGCCCAAGGGGAACTATGGTAATATTAGTCTTTGTAGTGCACATTAATAATTAATAAATTTATCTCATAATAAATGTTAAAATAAAATTTGTGATCTCCATTTCAGATGGTTTGTAACATTAATCAATCAGCCACAGTTTAAAGCAGTCCTTGGAGAAGTTAAGCTTTGCAGTAAACCTGCTGAACCTGGTTCTGTAGTAGAATCTGGAGATAGTAAGTTTTTTTTTAATAAACATTTTTCTAGTGGCAGTGAATAATAAACTGGTAAATTCACTTTCCACATTGGTATTTTACTACTAAAAGGAAGTACAACCCTTTTACTTTATTTAAATGTTGTTTGCTTAGACCAAGAAATTAATTTTGGACCTTTTTAACAAATCACTCATTAACTCATGAACTAATATATTGCTCCTTAATTTTTTTATAAATAATTAAAGTTCGCCGTGTGACGTCACTTAGTATGAATAGCCCACTCTCTCGCTTCTATTTAATTCAGAGGAGGGTCTTTTCTTGATATTAGCTTACGCTTAAGAATTATAGGACTAGTGACACATTCGCCATTTCGTTTTTTGATCAATACTTTTTCCGTTTATCTAAAAATCGGTCAAATACCCATGTTTGGAGCATAATTACCTACCGTTTAAAGTTAAATTTATAAAGTAATAAAAGCAGAAAAAAAAATTGAACAAATTCCACAAAATTTCGTTTTTCCTTTTCATTAATTGATCAAAATATCTTTAAATGAAAACTTGAGGTAATAGGTACTCACAGACGGGTATTTGTCCGCTTTTTGGATAAAACGAATAGGATACGAAATATTGATTAAAAAATCAAATGCTGTCACTAGTTCTACCTCTTATGAGTATTATTTTTCAAATTTAATTTTCATGCAAGTTCCCTATTAAACAGTTACCACCCTGTATTAGGAGAATTGGTGACGGGTTCATTCGCTATTTATTTTTTGGCATTTATCACAGTTTGTGTCTTATTTTCAATATTATCGGGGCATATACTGCTTTTCACAAATTTGATCTTAAACAAAAAATTATATTAAAATATAAAGTAATTTTCTAGTTCTCGCTCAACCTAATACAGGGTGATTACTAAGTTGATACTTCTTCTTTAGCTGTGTATAGAAGGCAATAAAATAAACAACATTTTCAAATAAATTTTTTCAAAAAACTCAAAATTAAGGTACTTACATTTATTTATTACACTATGGATCAAATACAGTTCTGCCTAACTTGCCCATTGAATAACATTGAGAAAACTTCTGGGTGTATGATGAGCCCCCAAGGAAAAGCGTTTTGCGTATAATCTCGCAGCAGCAGCCGCACTTTCACGACTCGCCGTAAATTAGCACTATATCTACTAGTTCATTGTTTTCAAAAACACACCGCAGCGGATTTACAAATAACAAACTGACCACCGACCCGTAAATTGCATGACCAATAAGACAAACATAAAGTATAGCAGACTACGTTTTGATGACACTTATATTTGGCATGGCATGGCACTTATATTTTTTACTTCTGTATCTCCTATTTGTAAGTAAAAAAAAGGTATTTGAAAATGTTTATTTTAATTCCTCCTATACACAGCTAAAAAAGAAGTATCACCTTAGGAATCACCCTGTATATTCATTTTACTTAATTACTGCTAGTTCCTTATCGTCGGCCAGCTCACGTAATGACGTTTTATAGTTTTGTTGCTGTAAATGAAAATATATCTCAAATTACAGGTAAGACAAAAACTTAAATTTGCTTCAATTATAAAATAGGGCAAAATGAGGTTCAACATTACGTAAGAACGCCGACGATATAGATTGTTTGCCAGGATTTTGTTCGATTTAATATTAAATAATACTAGACTAAGATAATTATTATGAAATTTAAAACTTTTTACTATTCTACTTACAAGCTGCGGATAGTAAAAATAACTTGAAAAATAAGGAAAATAAACATAAAGAGAACAAAGAAAAGCAAAGGGAAAAAAGCAATGAGAGCTCAGAAAAAGATAAAACTGAAGGTAGTACTGAAAAGACAAATAAAAAGAAAGGTGAGAGGTTACTAAATCATTAAGTTTTTTTTTGTTATTGGTTAAGTTCATTACCTGGTTTTTTGTTCTCCTTGTATACTTTTTATTTAATATTGTCGCTACACTATATCTCATATTTTACAGGTTACTATAAACTTAATATCAGGGCTAATTTACATTTTGCTTGAAATACATTTGTCATCATATTTCTAACTTGAATAAAATAGACATATTCACCCTAAAGTATTTTAGTTCATTAGTTTTATGACTACCACTTTATCAATTTTTCACTTTAGTATACTGCCCTTAAATCTTCAACTTTAATGATCACAGTTGTAAAACGAACAATTAGTTACATTATTTTTTTTACCAGGTAAAAACAAGAAAAAGGAAGACAAAAAACAGGAAAAGAAAGAAAAACCGAAAAAGGAAACACCAAAAAAGGAGAAAGAACCTGAAGAAGAGCTGGATGCAGCTGAAGCGGCTCTTGCTGCTGAACCCAAAAGTAAAGATCCTTTGGATGCTCTTCCAAAAGGGTAAGTAAGTGCTTCATAACATAGAAATATAGGTATCAATTTTTCAAACTACCAATGCAAAAAAGTTCCTTATTTCTTGGCTTCCGTCTTTTCTCAAGGCAATATGCCAGCTCAATCTCTGGGCCACAAGATATGTTGACACCTTTGTTTTTATTTATTTCCTTCTTCATCTCCCAAAACTACTTACTTACTATTTTCTTACTTTTATTTTCTTCTTTGTCTTGTGTTCTCATTCACTACTTTCATACACACCTGAGACTTACAAGAAACGTTACCCTACCTGGATTTCATCTTTGTTGTTTTAATTAAAAATGTAATGCAAAAAGTTAGATCATTGTAAGTTGTAAACACAACTTGTTTCCTATAATTTAGTGCTTGATGGATGAATATAATTGAAAATTATCATATACTATCATGTATATATTACTCATCTTCATCTAGACACTTTATAGCACATATCTAACACATCCTTACATAAAGTAAAATGCAATGACTAAAAAATCATTCAAAATTTTTTTTTAAATGAAATATGTAAGGTGCACACTGGCTTATAACGGCAAGCGTTGTTAGTCACTGGCAGTGTCATGATTTACAATAATTGCTTATTTTTCCTTTTATGCGGTTTTAAAATGTGTGTATATAATTTTCGATGGTACTGGAAAATTTCCAACAGGCCAGAAATTTTTTTTAAAATTTAGTATATCGTTTTTGTTCTTTATTTTTCAGTCAGTATTTAGTTTTAAAATCATAATTTTCAAAATTTCTAAAGCATGACAAAATTGTTTTTTTTTCTAGAACTTTCGTTATGGATGACTTCAAACGTGTCTATTCCAACGAAGATGAAAGCAAGTCCATCCCATACTTGTGGGAGAAATTCGATCCAGAAAATTACTCTATATGGTTCGGGGAATACAAATATGCTGATGAACTCACTAAAGTTTTTATGAGTTGCAATCTTATTTCAGGTAAATTCATATAACGTTGGCTAATTATCATATAAAAGTTATCCACATAAAAAAAATCATAATTCTAATCTATAAAGCAAACTTCAAAATTTGGCTTGCATTCCACTGTACATTCTATATCTCTTTAACCACAAAACACAAATTATTAATAAAACAATTCCAAAAAAACTTTAAAATGTTATTAGACAACTGGACATAAAATGTTTAATCCAGAACAAAGCAAATCGTTTATTAAATAAATTAAAGTGTGACTAAAGTTGTGCTCTTTAACCACAAAACACAAATTATTATTAAAACGATTCCAAAATAACTTAAAAATATTATTAGACAACTGGACATAAGATGTTTAATCAAGAACAAAGCAAATCGTTTATTAAATAAATTGAAGAGGGCCTAAAGTTGTGGCTTGTTTTTTAATAATTACATTTATATTCTTTACAGGGATGTACCAGAGATTAGACAAAATGCGTAAAAATGCTTTTGCTTCTGTGTGTCTTTTCGGCGAAGACAACAACAGCACCATTTCTGGGGTTTGGATCTGGAGGGGCCAAGAGCTTGCCTTCCCAGTAAGTATAATCAAAAAGTTGCTATCAGTGTCCGTCTGATTTGATAAAATCCGTGTTTTTGTGCCAGTTTTTAAATTATTTTTTTTGGACCTTTATTTTTAATATCTATATTAATGATTTATTTAATGTAAATTGCGATGGAGAAATTCATAGTTTCGCAGATGATACTGCAAGTTTTTATACAGATACAAATTGGGACAACTTAAATAACAAAACTAAAAAAGAATTTAAAATAATAAAAAAGTGGTGTGATAAAAATGTATCAACAATTAATTTTGATAAAACTAATTATCTTCCTTTTACTTTAAATCCAAATAACATACCACAAGATATGAATAGTATTAAAATGAATGATGACATTCAATTTTGAAAGTTAATCAAGTAAAATATTTAAGAATAATCTTTCACAGTAAATTAAATTGGAATTTGCACATAGAATATTTGATTAAAACATTTTACTATCAATTTTTAGAAACATTAAAAAATTTTTGAACATAAACATATTATGGAAATATTATTTTATGCATTAGTTAAAACTCATTTAAATTACGGAATTTTAGGTTGGGGAGGAATAAGTAGAACTTTAGTTAAAAAATTAGAAATATCACAGAAAAGGTTTCTAAAAATTATCTTTATTTTTCAATAAAATTATATTCTGAAACAAAAAAAATAAATATTAGACAACTTTACATTTCTAACATCTTAATATAAAAATGAAATTACCATAAAACCTAAAAGAAATAAGTCCATAGGACAAAAAAATTGTAATATTTATGTTTTTATTTAAACGATTATTTACCAACAAAAATCAAAAAACATATTTTATTAAAAAAATCGTCGAAAAGTCGAAATAAAAGCATGGATATTGAAAACAGATAACTTTAAAAAAAATTATTAGAAATGTTTTAATTAATATTGTTATGAATAATATATTTTTCAAAAAACTGCGTTTATATTTATATACATATACTTAAACATTTTTTATTTGCAATTTAACTTTTATATCCTATTGACAAATATTTAAAAAAAATGTTTTAATATTCTTATATATTTAAAATTTAAATACTAAGATTTGCCTCTAACAAGCAAAAAATTTTTTATTGAGGAAGATAAATAAACACATTTATTATATTATAAATATTGAAAATAAAGTAACACAGAGAATTTTGTTTTACATTCCTTTAGTGAAAGCAGCTGTAAAGATAAAAAATCCCTGCCAAAAACATTTATTTAAAAACAATACATTTAGACTAGAATTTAGATCATATTTACTAAAAAAGTTTGCTGGTAACATTTATTTAATTTTTTTTTCAGTTGAGTCCTGATTGGCAAATAGATTATGAGGTCTATGACTGGAAGAAACTTGATCCCAAATCTGAAGAGACCAAGAAACTTGTTCAGCAATACCTTTCATGGACTGGTACAGACAAAAATGGTAGAAAGTTTAATCAAGGAAAAATATTTAAGTAAAGCTTTAAATAATTTTTTGTTTTCATGTTACTTTCCGTTTACAACATCTTATTGTTAAAAACAATCTATTAAATTTTTTTATGTACTCCTATTTTTGTGATTTTTTAAACTTATGTATTTGCTTTATGATCTTGTTTTATTTATGTCCCGTGCCATTACTTCATTTAATGCAATAAAATATATAATTTAATATATAAAAAAATGTTTTATATAAAATCCTTGTTGTTACTAGAGTTGAGCCGATTGAAGTTCATAATTTGCTATCTGTCCTCACTGGATTTTTCCAAATTGGGACATACGATTTATCTCAGTTCAAAGATACTAAGCGAGTTCGGTTTTACCATCATATTTGTTAGATTACTCCGCGCCCGTTCGTTTAATGTTTCAAGACAAAAATAAATCGGAATGTCGTTCGTTTATCATATCGACGAGCAAATGGAGGTACATATTTTTCGTCTGAGAATTTCGACAGATTTAAAAAAAAAAATCTGAAAGGCGGGAATATTTAAAATCTAACCTATTTTTTAAATCACCTTACAAATAAAAGTGCAAAGGGGGAGGTCCGGTGATCTGGTAGGCCACTCAATTTTTATCTCGCTATCCGCTAATTTGGTAACATTTACTTTAAAAATTAATGGTCAGAATAAAGAAATAATTAGGAAAGAATCTGTTCAAGTAATAACTGCAAAAGCTCTAAAAATGTCCAATAATGTTATGGCCTATATTACACGCCCAAACATGAACGTTTTCTGGTCCTTGTGTGTGTGCTTCGACTATATTTACCGGTGATTAACGGCATACCAATATCTACAGTTATGAATATTGAATACAGGCATAGTTTCATCGGAAAACCGAATGTTATGGGCAAAATAGGGGTTAAGATTAATTGAATCGGTCATTTTGAAAAGGGGTCATCTCCAATATTATGACAAATTTACTTTTTACTAGTTTACAGATCTATAGGTATAGGCGGATATTCTTTATGAAAATGAGACACCTCCGATTTACCTAAGTACATTGTAACCGATGGCAGGCATCGATAGTCATTTTGAAAACGGGTCATCTCTCGGACATGACCCGTTTAATACATACAAACCATTTTACGATGAAATCTGTAAATGGCCAACTGTCAACGCTGACGAAATGCCAGAAGAAGACTACTAATCATTACTTGTATGAATTTTTAATGTTTTTGTTAATAAAACAAACAAATATGTTTCTAGTAGATAAATCTTTATTGATTTAAACCCAATTCATTTTGAAAAGGGGTCATATCCGTGATGGAACAATGTTTACTGTTAACACCCTGTATAACTAAACCAATTTTTTTTTACTAATATTATATCATTATTCTTTATTTTTTAAGTCATAAATAAGATTATATTTGTTTTTTAAAAAATGTACCCTGTGCACGGTTTTTTGTCTCCCCTGTAAAATTATAAAAACTAGAGTTGACCCCTTTTCAAAATGACCGATTCAATTTATTAGAAACTCAATTTCGTTTACCAGTCAGTTTCTGAACTAAACTGCTGGACAATTGCTTTCGAGCAAGAAGAATTTCGCCTAAATTTAACAGTTAATATTTTCTGAACCAGATATGATATCCACCTACGGTTTTAAATTGTTGATAGATTCATCCCTTGGAAAACAGTTGTCAATGTTGGATTTTCTTTAACTGTCAGAAAATTTTATATACAGGGTGTTAAAGACGATGATTTTTGCTCCAATTTTAATGGCGTGTAACTTTCACAATAATATTTTTAAATTTTATCACTACGTCAATTGAATCACTGGTTGAAAGCAATTAGTCAAATTTTTGATATCTGCTATGTTTTAAGAAATACCGATTTTTTTGGAAAACCTTGCTTTATTTTAACTTATTGGTAGCTAGATCTCACTGTGTGTTGTATCGTGCAAACTTTGCGAGTGATTATTATACCTTATGAAAAGCTTGATTATGTTCAGTACTTAACAATTAATAGTTGTACCTACCTAAATATTATGATGTACAGTGGCGTACTTATAAACACCTATGTGTCTATGGTTTATAAGTATAGTGTTAGAAATTTAGAAATCAATAAATAAATTTTTTCCAAAAATTAAATTAAAAAATTTATCTTTGTTAAAATTTTATAAACACACTATAATATACCTGTAGTGCGATATGAAAAACGAAAAAATTAACCTAATCTAGGGGCGAGTACTTTCCAATATAAAACAATCGTGAAAAATTGTGAGATACTTATAAACCATAGACATATAGGTGTTTATAAGTACGCCACTGTACATCACAACATTTAGATAGGTACAACTATTGTTACTGAACATAATCAAGCTTTTCATAAGGTATAATAATCACTCGCAAAGTTTGCACGATACAACGCACAGTGAGATCTAGCTACCAATAAGTTAAAATAAAGCAAGGTTTTCCAAAAAAATCAGTATTTCTTAAAATATAGCAGATATCAAAAATTTGACAAATTACTTTCTTTGCTATGAACCAGTGATTCAATTGACGTAGTGATAAAATTTAAAAATATTATTGTGAAAGTTACATGCCGTTAAAATTGGAGCAAAAATCATCGTGTTCTTTAACACCCTGTATATAAAATTTTCTGACAGCTAAAGAAAATCCAACATTGAAAATTGTGTCTCAAGGGATGAATCTATCAACCATTCAATACCGTAGGTCGATATCATATCTGGTTCAGAAAATATTAATTGTTAAATTTAGGCGAAATTTTTCTTGTTCAAAAGCAATTGTTCATCAGTTTAGGTTTAGTATGCTTAACTGATTGGTGACACACATTGTAGTCCAAGTTAAACTGTCGAAGTGATCGATTTATTAATTACACGTCTAGTATTATTGGGTTCGATCGAACATTATTTTTTACACGTCTGCACTGACGACTTACTTTATATGTTATTTCATTATACCTTGGTATTCTGTCAATAATTTCGGTGTTGCCACATGTGAAACCTCTTATGCTAGTTAAATAATCAATTTTGTTCCTAGAACTTTATTTTTACTGATTTTAAAAATAAATATAGATAATATTTTTAAAATAATATGATATATTATTTTTCCGCATAAGTCCGTTTTGGACAATTATTTCTATTGGATTACTTTTTAGACTTTGTCATTGTATTACAATATAAATATTTTGGAGAACATTGGCAACATTGTCAAGCTGCCGTTTTCATGACGTATATTCGATAAAGTCCAAGTTTTTGTTCAAATATTTTTTTTATTTATTTATTTTCTCAGTAATATGGCTTAAAAATATTAAAAAGTACAAACAAAAAATTTTTTTTTTGGTCCTTTATGCACTACAAACAATATTAAAATTTAGTAAAAGAGCCCGTTTTCAAATTTGCCTATATTTAAATTTTTCTGCTTATATTTTTACTAAATTCTTTTTTTTTTTATTGAAATTGGATAATTGTATTCCAAATAAGATGGGTATTTGAGTGATTTTTAGATAAAACGAAAAAAATCACTAAGTATTTATCAAAACTAAATGGCGAATGCATTATTGAAGGTTTTAAAACAAAGAAACAAAATGAAAATTAAACAATATATTTTTAAAACTTACTATGTAAAATTGTTTTTTTTTATTTAAAAAATTAATAGAATATGCAGTAGGTACTTCTAATGTTAAGACCTTATCGTGGTATTGGATGGTCCAGCCACTAGTCTATTGTGCTCCGCAAATAAACTCTGAAACAAAGAATTGATAGAACACATTAGTTTATTTGGTTTTAAGGGTTACATGAAGGTGAATACACAGCACTCAGCTCATGTGGATGCACGTTACATTATATACGAATATATTTAAAACCATATTTTCAATTACCCATCTAAAGCTCAACAAGAAAGCCTGAACATACCGGGTTAGTATAAAGTACCGGAACGCTTTAATATCTTCAAAACCGCTTAAGCTACAATTAAAAAATTTGGCATTTGGAGGTTTGAAAGTATGGCGAATTGAACAATGAGATCGACACTGTTGCCAGATTTCCCAATTTTCCGCTACACATAGTCGTTTCGTTATCTCAAATGGAATGCCCAATTTATTTTTATTGAATTGAATTGGGCGTCTCGAACTTAGTAAGATCCTAATTTTTCAGAATTTTATCTCTACTAGTTCCTGAGATATGACAACACCCCATTTTCAGTAAAAAGTATCAAAACGCTAAAAACGCTAAAATATCTTCAAAACCGCTAAAGCTGTTTACTGTTTGCGTTACTGGGTGGCCTGAGCTGCTAGGGCTATTCAGCCAAGTGCCGTTGTCCCTGGTCGATCCAGGCTTTGCGGGTCGCTGTAACTATAAGGGAAAAATTATTCGGTAAAAAGCTTTGTTATAAAGCACTCAGAACTCAGAATCGGTAATTTTAGGAATTTCTACTGGATAAGGAGGTAAGTGTTGCTGCTAGAATGGGTTCTAGGAACCAAGCAAGTGTTGAACTACTATTACTTTGCAAAGCCACCAAACACCTAGGATTGCTACAGGTTTAAATTGCTTACATGCAGGAAGTCTGAAAGATGCCTAATGGGCGAAGCAGTGGTGAATTGAAAAAGCAAATCATGAAGTGTAACTGGGGATGAGGAAAAGCTTTCTGTTATGAGTGAATAGAAATTGTTTGTATTAAAGTTGAGGTGGCATGACCAGAGTGTATGAAGTAGGGTACCTTGTTCTCCACAGTTGCACAGGTCTTGTTGTTGAAGTCCTATTCTTTGCTTGTGTGTGGGAATCAGGCAGTGTCCTGAGCGCAGTCTGCAGAGAGTTACCACTTGCTTTCGTGTCAGGTCTTTGTGCTTCCTAAACCATGGATTTCTGTACGGTTCTTCTACTGACTTTACATACTCCCTTCCCTTAGTCCTACCTATTTCTAAGAATTTCTCTTTCCATTTGCTCATGTAATACTCCCGGATTTTAGGCAAAAACACTTTGTAGTCCGCTTTTGGTCTTTCTGTTGGCTCCTTTAGTCTTCCCTCATTAGCCAGCCGGTCTGCATCCTCATTTCCTCTAATATTTGTGTGACTAGGTATCCAGGCCAGATCTATATGAGGCTTCTCGAGTAGTTTTCTTCTTGTTAGGATTACCATTTCTTCATTTCTTGCTGCGACCCCAGCAAACTTTATTTTTTCCAGTGCGCTCCTCGAATCCGAAAAAATCACTGCTTGCGTTATTCTTTTTTCGTCTAGTAATGTCAGTGCCGTGTAGATTGCATATACTTCCGCCGAACAAATTGTGTGGAAGTCTGGCATTCTTTCGCTGGTTTTCAGATTTAAAGACATCGAGGATACACCAATTGCTACCTTGCCTTCTTGGTCCACTGATCCGTCCGTAAACACGAATTTATACCCCTCTGCCCACCTATCTCTAGCTTGGTTTAAAAACATTTGTCTATTATCTTCCCCCTTAGGCAGGTCCATTTTTACAAAGTTAATCTGGCTGATCTGTTCTCTAATGGGATATGTATAACATGGCAGGTTGCCCAAGACTCTGATATTGGGGAGAAGTGGCGCTACTGTGTCAAATCCTTCTATGATGGGGGGTGCTTCTTTCCAGAAATTAATGTTTTGGTTATAACATGCATAAAAGTCTATGATCGTCGAGGCTATTGGGTTGTTATATGACAATATTTTTATTATAGCCCTTGCTGCAAGCCAACATCTTCTTATACTCATGGGTAGTTCTGCACTCTCGGACAGCAGGATTATTGTAGGTGTTGATTTCATCATACCCAAGGATATTCTGATTGCCTGGAACTGAATCCTATCTATTTTGGCTAAATTTACCTTGCTGCTTCTTGATATAAATATGCTTCCATAGTCCAAATGCGATCTCACTATTGCCTTGTATAACATAAGTTGGGATGCTGGGTCGGCTCCCCACCAGGTTCTGCTTAGCGCCCTCATTATGTTAATTCCCCTCATGGCTTTTTTACATATATATTCTATATGTGATTTCCACGATAAATGCCGGTCCAATATCACTCCTAGATATTTTATTTCATTTTTCCATTCAATAGCTACTCTGTCAAATATTACCGGAGTGCCTGGATTGCCTCTTCTTCCTCGACTAAAGAGTATTGCAGAAGATTTTTCTGCTGACAGCGTTAAGCCGTGTGTGTCTAGCCATCCCTTCAGGTTCTCCAAGGTGGCGTTTATCTGCCTGATTAAGTCGATCTCGTTTTGCCCAGTTGCCAAAAGTACTATGTCGTCCGCGTAACGCACGAACTTTACTGTTTCCACCGCACAATTTCTATCAGAGTCGCTATATATGTTGAAGAGTGCACATGACAGCGGGGAGCCCTGTGGAAGCCCCCTATTGGCTTGTCTTGGTCCTATGAGTTTGGCTGTCACCGGATCTTTTACTAAGATACTTCTGTTAGTCATGAATTTCATAACTAGGGTTGCTAGATCTTGTGGCATGTGAAATTGATGCATTTTTTCCCAGAGTTCATCGACCAGCACATTATCATATGCAGACTTAATGTCAAGGAATATAGCAACTGTCTTTTCTCCTTTTGCAAATCCCATCTCTATCTCCATGTTTATGATCATTATACTTTCTGTGGTTCCTCTTCCTTTTCTGAATCCTGACTGAAGCGGGTTTAATGCTTTTCTATGTTCGATGTTCCAATCGATTCTATTCTTTATCATATTTTCCAAGATCTTTCCAGGACAGCTAGCCAGGTTTATAGGTCTCCATCCAGACAATTCATCTTGGTTCTTGTTTGGCTTTGGTAGAGGACACACAATTTGTGTCTTCCATTCCTCGGGGAGTATACTGTCCTGCTCTTTCAGGATCCGGTTATAAATCTTTAGTAAGTTTTCCTTTAAGTCGACGGGTGCATTTTGTATCATGGAGTATGCAATTTTATCTATTCCTGGTGTTGAGTCCTTAGCTGAATCTAAAACTACTGTTAGCTCACTCATTGTGAAGGGTGGGCTCTCAAGATTTCTAAAGGGAAGTGGTTGCCTCTGTGTGGTTACCCAGGAGGGGGTTAGGTTATGCAAAATTTGTTGAGCTATTTGACAATTTAGTTTTTTATGGGTGTTAGTGTTTGTTGTACCTTTTGAAAATTTTTTCACTGCTGTCCATACTTCTTTTATTGTGGTATTGACTGAAATTCCTTCGCAAAAGGACTTCCATCCCTTTCGTCTCTTTTCTTTAAGTGTTTTCCTTGTCTCTGCTGCTGTTCTTCTAAAACTTATGTAATTTTCTGTGGTCCTGTCGAGTTTGTATTTCATAAACGCCATTCTCTTACTTCTGACCGCGGCCGAACACTCCTGATCCCACCATGTATGATGTGGCTTTGTTTTACTACCGTTGGTCTTTTTTGGGATGCTGTTCTCTGCCGACTTATGTATTATTTTGGTAATTTGTTCATATGTTTCTATAGTTTCTTGCTGCAAGCTGGCTTGAATTTGAGTGCGATAATTGCTCCAGTTTGCCAGCTTGGTGTTGTATCTTGTAAGTCTGTTGTCCAATTCCATTGGTTGATTTTGGTCTGTTTTCATCTTGCAGAGAATTGGGAGGTGGTCACTTGTGCCTGTTTCATTAATTATACTAAATTCTATTTTTGGTGCTAATGCTGGTGAGCACATAACAAGATCCGGGCAGCTCTTTTGTGTTTGTGGTGGGGTTATTCTGGTAGCTTCGCCGTCATTCATAAATACCAGGCCACTTATATCCAAAAAGTCTAGAATGTTATGCCCATTTCTGTTAGAATATCCTGAGCCCCACACCTGGTGTTGTGCATTAAAGTCTCCTGTCATTAATAGGGGTTTTTGGCCCATGAATCCTAGGGAAGAAACGAGGTTATATAGCGCCACTGGGTTAATGACAATATCTGGGGGAATGTACATACTTATTATGTTCAGTTCTTCAAGCTCGATAGCTGTGTATTGGGTTCTGGGTGGTAATCCTGTCTGCCGGATTGTTACGCGGTTGAATGGGGTTTTTTTGTCCACAGCAATAGCAACTCCTCCGTACCCATCCTGTCTGTCTTCTCTAATGATGCAATATCCTCTTATTTTGCTTACATTTTCCTCTTTCAACCAAGTTTCATTCAAACAGATTATTTCTATATCATAGTCCCTAATAATGCTTATCAGAGTATCTTTGTTTTGGCAGAAACTCCTCAAGTTCCAATGCAGGATATTCTTTGCCATTTTTGATGTGTAAGGTTGTTCTTTACTACTTTGGCGAGACTGTGTTCCGGCTGGTTCTGGTTCATTGGTGCATGTTTTCCTTATATTAAGTGTTATTTACATATTTACAGGTTGTTTTTACTTAATTATACATGTATGTAACAGACAAAAAAAATTTGCGGTGTTATAATAAGGTATTATTAATATTTTATTATATTATATATTATTACTATTATTGTTTTAAGGTTTTATTTATTCGTAAGGTTACTGAAAAATTTATTGAGGTTGGCTTGGTGTTCTGATGGGGGCTTCTTGGGGATATATACTGTCTGGCAAATAATGGGGCCCACTTTGAACATTTAATTAAAAACTAGTGTCATTAAAATTATAATTTTTTGTGTATAATAAAAAAAATCCTTCTCAAACGTTCTTTGTATAAATGGGGCATTCCATTTGAGATAACGAAACGACTATGTGTCGCGGAAAATTGAGAAGTCTGGCAACAGTGTAAATATCATTGTTGAATTCCGCATACCCAAAAACCTCCAAATGTCAAATTTTCTAAGCGTAGCTTTAGCGGTTTTGAAGATATTTTAGCGTTTTGGTACTTTTTACTGAAAATGGGGTGTTGTCATATCTCAGGAACTAGTAGAGATAAAATTCTAAAAATTTAGGATCTTACTAAGTTCGAGACGCCCAATTCATTGCAATAAAAATAAATTGGGCATTCCATTTGAGATAACGAAACGACTATGTGTAGCGGAAAATTGGGAAATCTGGCAACAGTGTCGATCTCATTGTTCAATTCGCCATACTTTCAAACCTCCAAATGCCAAATTTTTTAATTGTAGCTTAAGCGGTTTTGAAGATATTAAAGCGTTCCGGTACTTTATACTAACCCGGTATAATTCCTGGAGAGTTTTTCCTTTCAGAAATGAAACTAAAAGGCAAATTACAGTTTTAACACCAAGAAGCGTGTAAAACTCCTCAGGTTTCTTTAGTAGCTGTAACGAAGATTTTTTTAATCGAAGGAAATTCAGTTTTATTGCTGCAGTATTTAATATACCATATATTTCATCTTAAAAATATACCCTTGGTTAAATACTTCGAAAATTTTGATCCTTCAGAATGAGCAATAAATAATTTTCTGTTTAAGTATGATATTTTTGTATACCAACACAGTGCATAACTGTTACCACAAACATAATTATTTTTGTTTGAACATAAGGTTACCTGTTTATAAATTGTATGTATTCTAAAACAATATCAATACTTTTTCCAGAAAGTGCATATGAATGAATGAAATACTTTATAAATTAATATCGTAAATTTTTAGTTTTAGCCATTCACAATGTAACACAGATCATGATTAACTTACTGGACTTTTGCCTACTCCGTGGACTTACGTTGCCGTAGTGATATTAAAATACACTTTACTTGATTTTATATTTTCATTAAAATTCAATTAATCTGTTCCATTTTCAATTTATTGGGTAGGATGTCTCTTGAACCACTAAGTACCGGGTGATTCATTAAGGGTGACGAGGGGCCATATCTCGGAAACTACTGGGCATAGAAATTCAGGAAAAAAAATATATAACTAAAGTGGCCATCCTGGAAATAATTTTTAAGTTCCGCATTTTGCCGCAAGAGGGCGTAATTGAGAAGTCAATTTTAAAATTTACATATCTCTGAAAATTCAACATTAGGGTATATCTTTGATAACACCATTAAAACGCTTGGACAATTATGCATCATTTTAGTCTTATGCTCATTGGCGTACCGACTTTAATAAGAGAGGGGGAAGCTGTTGAAAGTGTAATCAGCTAAATCGCTGTAACTTATAAACGACTTATCCGATTTTAGCAAACTAAAGACTGTTTGGAAAAGAAATGTATGCACTTTCACCAATCGTATTTAGTTGTCCATAATAGTTCTCAAAAAAATTGCTATAGGGCGCAATTTGCAATAACAACACATTTTTTGATTTTACTCCGAAAAAATAAATCATACGGTATAATTATGATACCATAACCAAAAAGTAGATGAAATTTGCTAGAAAAAATATTAAAACTGCAGCTTAATATCTCCGGTCATTTTAGCGTTATCGCCAATAGAATAATTTTAATAAACTTTAAATGAAGAAGCCGTTATATATTTTTTAGAAAAAGTGGGACGCCATTGATATTTTTTCATGTGGATATTATTTCGGATTAGTCTGGTCAATTCTGCATAAAATTGGTCTCCTGCATTTTTCTCCTCAGGCACACCGTTCTTAATTAAAATAATTAAATTAAATTAGCTCTACTATCTATTATTGTTATTAACATTGATAATGAAAAATTTTGTTTTATAAAAATTGTTGGAAATGACCACTTTCATTTAATAGGCAAGCTTTCGTTCGTCTAATTTAATTTAATTATTTTAATTAAGAACGGTGTGCCTGAGGAGAAAAATGCAAGAGACCATTTTTATGCAGAATTGACCAGGCTAATCCGAAATAATATTCACATGGAAAAATATCAGTGGCGTCCCACTTTTTTTCTAAAAAAGATATAACCGCTTCTCCATTTAATGTTTATTAAAATTATTCTATTGGCGATAACGCTGAAACGACCAGAGATACCAAGCTGCGGTTTTAATATTTTTTCTAGCAAATTTCATCTACTTTTTAATTATGGTATCATAATTATACCGTATGGTTTATTTTTTCGGAGTAAAATCAAAAAATGTGTTATGGCAAATTGCGCCCTCTAGCTATTTTTTTGAAAACTATTATGGACAACTAAATACGATTGGTGAAAGTGCATACATTTCTCTTCCAAACAGTCTTTAGTTTGCTAAAATCGGATAAGTCGTTTATAAGTAACAGCGATTTAACTGATTACACTTTCAACAGCTTCCCCCTCTCTTATTAAAGTCGGTACGCCAATGAGCATAAGACCAAAATGATGCATAATTGTCCAAGCTTTTTAATGATGTTATCAATTACGCCCTCTTGCGGCAAAATGCGGAACTTAAAAATTTTTTCTCATGGCCACTTTAGTTATATATTCTTTTTCCTGAATTTGTATGCCCAGTAGTTTCCGAGATATCGTCACCCTTAATGAATCACCCGGTACAGTGTGTATGACTTCACTTTATGACTCTTTTATCACAGGGGATGGCTAATAATAAATATTTCCTAACAGTTATTTTCCGTTGCCTAGCAACGACTAAGTGTAAGGAAATATTAACTTTTTCTTTCAGAAATGTTATCAAAAATGTCAATATTTCCGATCGATTTTAGTTTTTTTTTTAAATTTTGATAAATATTAAATACTATTTTTTGAAATACACTTATCAGAAAAATGACAAAAGTAAAAGGTAAAGTAATAAAAGTCTTTTAGAGTGTTTATTTTATAAAACTCCAATGTATTCTCCCCATATAAAACTTGACAACGTACAAAAGTTTGTTTATATTTTCTGAATAACAAAAACAATAAATGTTGCTAGAACACATCGGTATGGGTAAATGTGTGTAACAGACAGGCAATGCTAATTTTCTAAGGTAAAATCCATCTGATTGGTAAAAAAAACAGGATCCAGTCATATAAAATTTCATAGTATTATTTTAGACTTGGATGACTGTTTGGTAACCTAACTATACGTTGATAAATTGGGCTAATGTACAATAGGACGTGCCCTGAAAGATGCGCAATCAAGTAAGAAAATAAGTCATTTCGGGTTTTTTTCGCCTATGGTGCATATTTATATTCCCTTATGAGCTTTTACATTTGGTCGAGAAAAAAAACAATTTGGTATTACATATTTGATAAGTCCAGTATCTTAAAAAATGGCGAAGAGCTAGGTATAATGCGGGTACTTGAACAAACATTGACTAATTAATATTTTAATTACGTACTTCTAGTTTTTGTAAATCAGGTCGATTCTTCGGTTGAGGTCTAGCGTTTTCTTTTAAAGCAGCATCGGCAATAGTGTTTTGATTTTGTTCAAAATTTTTTAACATTAACTGACATTTTAAGTGTTTTCCAGAATCCCCGTGTTTACGCAACGATTGAGTAATATTTAAAAATCTGTAAGTCCGTCCCTATTCCAAGCGCAATTTTTATTCGAAAAGAGTAAACACGACCGACAAAACAATTTTTGTAAGGCGGCAGTACTACATAGCCAATTATTATATTCTGAAAACCAGGAACACTTAAAATTAATCTTATAGGATCTGCCACTTTTCTAAAATTCTTTTTTAAAATTTATGTTTAAGATTCCAGTAGGTCGCCCGTGTAACAAAACGTCTCCCTTATCCTCATCTGTCCAACGACTGAATGTTTCCAACAAATTACAAACTATGTTATTAATTGGGTTCAGTTTTAAAATACACAATAAAAATTAAACTAAGTAGGTACTTACACACTACTGAATTAACTGAAAAATAAAAACAAAACTTTTGAATCCCACAGTAAATCAGGTATAACCGTAAGTTACGCGAAGCCTCAAAATAAATACCCGAACCGATGATAAAACAAGGGTGTATAATACGATTGATCTATTTTTAAATTGCCCTTCATTATTATAATGCAAATAATGCAAATTATTACATGCTGGCGCGTGCTGACGTCACGTAACCATAGTGACGGGAAATCAAGCCGCTTGAATGTATGTTGCTCTTCTGGATGCTTTCAGCTCACCGACACGGTCGACTGGGCGGACTGGGGCGTAACAAAATGCACGAGTGTTTATAATTATTGTCCATCGGAGTTAACCGTGGCCCTATTATGCATAGCTACATTCGGATTAAATTAATATTATTAATTCGGATATAATTATTTTTTAAGGGCTAAAATGATAGCTGTATTGGTACATTAATATTTAATATTGTCGAAAAAATTTCCTCCTGGTTTCATTTTTTTTTTCACTTGACGAGCCGTTGCTGGTTAAGTCACAAAATCGATTTCCAGTTCAGTATATTATTATAATAGTAATTTAGTACAATTTGTAAAATTTTCTCCTGTAGGGTTATACCGCCTCCTGTGCCACTTCCTATGGATGTTGGAAAGATCTGGGGAGTAGTGTTGACCTAAGGGGGTAGGAACGCATTGACGGAAAGTAAGAAAATATTAAACGAATACTTTCCCTTAAATTAACTTTACAATTTGCCAGCCGCCAAGCTTTCTCTGATGATAGGGTAATTAATTAATTTATTGTTTCCTGTTAAAAACACCTAAAAACATATTTACTTAATTATTGCAAAACTAAATGCGTTTATTTCATTTTACTGCTTTTATCGCTTATCTTATAGTAAATAACCACAATCAAATACCTCACTCTTTTTAGGACGGATTTAATAATGTAAATATTTAATTTAATTTCAATAATTAAGTTAAGATAACATTTATAGCATTTAATAGTAACTAATCTCTTATATACAGGATGATTCACGATAAGTGTTAGTTAAAGCTTTTGACAAAACTTCTAACAATATTTTTCGATGTGAACTAAAATATTAGCGTTTTTTACCACTTCCGGCAATACCGGAAGTGATACTTTTTAGAATGCGTAGATAATAAAATACTAACCAAAGAATGTGGAGTGCCAAGGTGCACGGCACGAGAAGCTATAAAGTGATGGATCAGGAATGAACACAAAATCCACTGGAGTAACAGACAGGGATTAGCCCATAGCAAAAGCTTTATTGGGGATCCAGACCCAAGACTTACGAAACAGCTGCTTCAAATGAATAGGAACCAGCTGAGAACTGTACAATGGAGACGTTGACTGCAGATTATGCGGACAAGACAAAGAAACTGTACAGCACATAGTTTGCCATTGCGAGTCACTGGATCGAAAGAGGCAACAAATACTCGGGCAACCAAAACTGGAACCAGAGGACATCCTTACCCCCTCCCCTACACAAACTAGTGAAAGGAACTGGGATTATGGAGTGGGTGTAACAATCAAACAATGAGCCAAACCTGGCCTAAGTGCATCCGGCGCACGGACGGGCCCTCGGAAAAAAAAAACAAAAGAATGTCCAAGCCGATTTTCTTTAAGAGGCACCGTTAAGATGCTATAGCCTATGAAAGTCCTATAAAGTGTCATTTTTTAAATTCCAATATCTCAAAAACTATTTAGTTTAGACGTATCATGTGTTATACAAGATTTACTTTAAAATTTTAATAATTATCTTTATTTTAAATAACAAAGTTGACACCTACTTTCGCTATAGTCGGAAGTGATAGGATAAGGATAATATTTCAGATAAAGAGGGCACATTGAAAAATACATCTAAAAAGGGTTTTAATCAAATTTTTTAGAAGTTTTCCCAAAATTTTTAACGAACGCCCGTCCTGAATCACCCTGTATATGTAAATTAAAATCAATCCGATAGTAAATATGACAAATTAGGTTAAAATAAATACCATTTGCTCTAATGAATGGTCCTGTATTTCTCCAAAGGTTCGGTTTCCTCAATAAGCTTTTGGTGGACATCGCTTAGAGCCTTTAAACAAAACAAAAATATATCTAGTTTTCTAGCAAAACCAAAATTAGCGTAAAATATTACTTACTGCGCTCTATATTTATTTCTAGACCAGCACCAAAAATCAATGTAAGTATTTTACCACCACCGATACTTTTTCGCTGTTGATCAGTATGTTTCTATGAGATCGAGTAAAACATCAAGATCTGCTAAAGACGTATGTACATTTCTACATTGAAGAATGTAGATATACAGTGTCTGCGGAATAGTCTGCACCATATGGAAAAACATTTTATTTGTGAAGTTTTTAAAAAAAAATATTTTCTAGTTTCTTTTTGATTAATTAGAAACCAAAAAATAGTCTAAAATATTTGCCATTTTCGCATTTCTTTCAATCCGTAAATGTCATTTAAAATTTTAAAACGTTGGAAAATTACATTATTTGTTCAAATATCAACAAAAAATGTCATAAAAAAAAGTTATTTGCATTTACATGGACATTCTAAATCCAAGGTTTGCTGTATATTTTTTATATATTTTCTCAGTGTACATTTCTCCCGAATTCTGGATAAAAATCGAAAACATTATGTAAAAAAGGAAAAAAAAATTGCTAAAATAAGGTATTTTTTTTAAAATAAAAGATATTGGTGAGGAAACTGGAGGACATTTAAAGTTAAAAGTGAGGTCTAGTGACGCATTCGCCCTTTTGTTTTTTTTATCAATATTTCGTTACTTTTTCCATTTATCTAAAAATTGGCCAAACCCCATATTTAAAGCATAATAAACACAATCTAAAGTTAAACAAGTTTGAATTTATTAAGTAATAAGAGCAGAAAAAGAAAAATGGGGAAATGTCACAAATTTTAGTTTTTTGCTTTTATTAATTCATTAATCAAAATTTCTTTAGTTTAAAACTGTAGGTAATTGCTACTCGAAGATGGGTATTTGGCCTCTTTTTGAATAAAGCGAGAAGAATAAGAAATTTTGATAAAAAAAATGAAATAGCGAATGCATCGCTAGACTTATCTTAACTACAAAGCTATGTACCTAAAATTCTCTCTTCCACCAAGGTTTTCCTAAAAATTTTATTTTTTAAAAGTTGCTCGAGAGTAATAAAAATAAAAGAACTTTAAAAGTACTTTTATTTTTTGTTTTAGAAACAATTTTCATTTGTAAATATTCTAAAAGTAAACATTAAAAGATTTTTTTAAAATAATTTGATCTCTTCACTCTAGTCCAGTGGTTCCCAAACGGGGGGGCGCGCTCCCCTGGTGGGGCGCAAAGCAGCTTTAGGGGGGGGGGGCGAGAGCTCTGAAAAACTGCAAAACTAATACAAATTTTTAACTTGTATCTGTATAATGGAGGGGAGGGAGGCGCGACCATTTCTTGATTCCCAAAAGGGGGCGCCAGAGAAAAAAGTATGGGAACCACTGCTCTAGTCTATAAAAAAAAAAAATAAGTATTTTTTTGATTAAAAGGCCATAACTTCGTATTTGGACATTACTTTTAGTTCTAAAGAACTTTTATAAATGAAAATTGTATCTAAAACGAAAAATAAGAGTACTTAACTATTGAGCAACTTTTAAAAATTTTAATCTTCCTCGTATACCTACATTATAATTTAAAAAAAAATTTAATTAGCGCTTTTTTAGTTTAAGGTGACGCAGATATATTTGTATCAAAACAAATATTTTTTTGAAAATAATAAAGAAGTTTTCCATATGGAGTGATAATTCTGCCTGTCACTGTGTAATATGTGCAATATTCCAGAATTAAGTAAAAGTTGTACATAAATCCTGATTAACTAGAGAAAACTACTGATCTAAAAAAATAGTATCGAAAATGTGTAGTTGTTATTATTAGATACCTCCTCAGTTGAACATGCAATATACTATGTATGTATGAGAGATGTTACATTAATAACATCAACTGTAATGATAAATTTAAGTATTATTATCACTATCACAGACAAAGAAAGCAATAGGCGTGCAGTATTTAGTCGCTTTTATTTACAAAAATTCAGAATGCAACAACATCCCATTAGTAGACACATCATCAAAGTAGCAGGAATTCACAAGTAACAACCACGGGATTTTGCAGGGATTATCACGTTCACCTTTGCCAAGAACAATATATTCTGGGTTACATCAATGCAAATATATAAATTACACGTTTAGAAACGAAAAATAAATTCTAGCAATAGCTACCAGATACAGTTGCCAAAAGACTAAGGCAGAAGACAAACCACCATAAATACAGAACCCATAAAATAGTTACACTCAAAATGTTAAAGCATGCTCAAAATTATATGCTTTCACCAGTATACTCGTAAATATGAGCACCAAAATGCACAGGATTGTATTTATTAAAATAAAGAAATGAAAGTTATAAATGAAAACGTCAGTATTTAAAAATGCAAATACCTAGTTCAAAAAATTGGTAAGTTCGTTAAGTATATTAAAAAAAACAACTGCGGCAAATTCTATAGAACGTGAAAAACTTCTAAATAAAAAAGTCCGTTGTTTGTTATAAACTCAAGAAACGTGTAAAACCAAAAAGCTATAAACAGGAATTTCAGGTTCTTTCAGACATCTCTGAAAATGATAAAATTTGCAATAAAGTAAATTATTAAGCTCCAAAATATGTATGTAGATTTGCCTGAATTTAACCGTCTTCGTAACTCCGACCGTTTTCGAGATTCAAATGTAAAAAGCAAGAATTTGTGTTGCGCCGTGTTTTTAAGTAGAAACATTGTTTATAGTACAAATTGTATGGGATACTATTAATTCCATAACTTTTTTAAAATGTTATTTTATTTCCATTACCCCTTTTATTAATAGTACATTGTATACCTAGTAGGAAAAGCTGAACATTCCCGGACGATCGTAAAGATTGTATGTCAGGGCGCAAGCCGAGATTGACAATACGGAGTCTAGGAATGTGGCTTTTTCTACGAGGTATACATACTATTTTTCTGTAAATCGAAAATTATTAAAAGGACATAACTTATTACAATCAACTTGTTAAAATTTTGAATTAAATATTATTAACTGTGTTCACAAATAAATGATGCCATTAAATATTTGTGTTGTAACTATGGAAACACAGTAATATTGAATAATTGTCAAGCAGTAGCCGTACAGAAATAATATTTCCTTACAGAGTACAATAATAAATATTTCCTAACAGTTATTTTCCGTTGCCTAGCAACGACTAAGTGTAAGAAAATATTGACTTTTTCTTTTAGAAATGTTATCAAAAAGTCAATATTTCCAATCGATTTTTTTCCAAAATATTTTTATTTCCATTACTTGGAAAGTATGGGTTACAGCGAATTTCGTTATTTAAAAAAAAATATTTTAAGTTTTTATTAGTTAATTATTATTAACAACTATGGTCGTTGGAATTCCTTTACTTTTTGATTCGGTTACTTATTTTCATAGAGAAAAAGTATGAGTTACAAGGAATTTATTTCCAAAATTTTTGTTATATCGCAAAACTTAAAATATATAACTATTATTTTGATATTATTCTTTTATTTTTTCAACAAGCAACTTTTCCACAAATTCTAATCATTATTATTTATCCCGTATCGATAAATCTACATTTGCTATTCCCTTCACAAAAAGGGTGTTAAAAAAAGGTATGAAAAAGTGATATCATTTGTTAACATGGTATCTCTTTAAAATTAATTATTTTTAATACCTACAGGTTAACGATTAAACAAGCAAATTAAACAGTTAAATATTAACCACCATGCTGACTTTACTTAAAATGTTAAGTCCAATAATACTATTAATATTATTCTTATCAGTGTTTCTAAAACTACTAGAAATATTTCCTTGAAACTTTGCCAGTTTACCTTTTTGTAGTACCCTCTTAAACTCAAATATTGGCGTTTTTCTATCACTTCCGGTTATACAGGAAGTAGCTGTCGACTTTGGTATTTTAAATGTGATATGATTATTTTTGTTGTATTTTTGAATTTTGGAGCACCTCTAATATACAAGATTTATTAAGAATCTTGAGCAACATTTAAAAATACAAAAAAATTATCATATAACATTTAAAACAACAAAGTTGACAGGTACTTTAGGTGTAACCGGAAGTAAGTCAATATTTACGTCAAAAAATATTAATTCTCAAGATTTTAAGAAAATAGTTTAAGCAGTTTTGTAAGTAGTTAATCACCGCGTATGTCTTAAACTTTAGATTGCAATCAAAAAGCTCTAAGATCTCCATAAAAATTAGAAAGATACATACAATATTAACACCTTGCTTAGGTACCTAATTAAAAATTAATGTCAAACAATTGTTAAGAGAGAGACTTTAAAGATGGATTTATAAACTCTCGCTGGCGTTGGCACCAGCGTTTATCGTCGACGTTTGTAGATGGCATTTGAGTAGGGATAGATCGTTCCTTTACCATCAATTTCCACAGGTCCTATTGCGCATGCGCCAGCAGTAGCTAACGCTCAAGGGTGTGACTTTTGACATACGACAGATGAAGTATAACATATGAAGTATGAAATATGACGTATGGCAGATGACACACGCATGCGCACTGCAGGTGGAAATTGATGGTGAAGGATCTATCTATCCCTACTCATTTGTTGGAGTTGGCGTCGCCCCGTTCCTGTTCGAACTGCGGTCGATACTGTTAAGATAACCCAACATATTGTTGTTTTAACAGTTGTCAACTTGACGTGATACAAATAGTGAAATACTACGGCCTGGCGTCATTGCTACAAACGCCAGCGCTGAAAAGTTAAAATTGGATCAAGTCTACGCCAGCGAAGTTTACAAACCGCTGTATTATAATTTCATTGTTTTAACTTCTAAAGCCACAGCCAGCGCCAGCACCGACGTGAAGTTCGAGTTTATAAATCAAGCTTAACAGTTAAACTATCTTACCTTGAAGTATTTAACAGTCTTCACTCTTAATTCTAAAGTTGCATCTTCATCACAAATAATAAGCGTATGTGGATGTTGCTGGAACGCGGATACAGTCCACATGTGGTTAACCCCTTCTTCAATCGCCTTATATAGCGCAAAGGCTTTATGGGACCCAGTTATTAGAATCATAACCTAAAATGCCTTAAGATCTTTAATACCTTCTTGTGAAGTTTTTATTTTTAAGAAAATTAAAAATGGTAATTACAGCAGCACAAAAAGCTTTTATGATCGAAAGTTACTTTAGAAATGATGTGATGGTTGATGGCCAGTTAGTTTATTTAACACAGATTGCCATTTAGGATTTACACACAGAATTTCTACACTATTATTAATAGATTGTGACCAGTTTCGACTAGATCTGTACCTTTGTTTAGAGAAATAGAAAGTGTTATAGAAAATAACGCAGTGGGAGGTGGGAGCCCTAAAGTTTGAACTATACAAAAAGTGAGGCAACTTGTTAAGAAACATCCACAACTATTCGGCGTTTAAGCCGTCAGTAAGTAAATATATCCTACAAAACCTACAATACAATCCTGAAATATGACCTGCATTTGCACACTTATACAGCGTGATCAGTTAAGGGTACGGAGCGGCCATATCTCGGAAACTACTGGTCATAGAAATTCAGGAAAAAAAAATGATAACTAAAGTGGCCATGAGAAAATCCTGGAAATAATTTTTAAGTTCCGCATTTTGCCGCAAGAGGGCGTAATTGAGAAGTCAATTTTAAAATCCCACATTGAGGTATATCTTTGATAACACCATTAAAAAGCTTGGCCAATTATCCATCATTTTGGTCTTATGCTCATTGGCGTACCGACTTTAATAAGAGGGGGGAAGCTGTTGAAAGTGTAATCATTTACATCACTGTAACTTATAAACGACTTATCCGATTTTAGCAAACTAAAGACTAGTTGGAAGAGAAATGTATGTACTTTCACCAATCGTATTAAGTTGTCCATAATAGTTCTCAAAAAAAATGCTAAAGGGCGCAATTTGTAATGATAACACATGTTTTGATTTTACTCTGAAAAAATAAATCATATGGTATAATTATGATACCATAATCGAAAAGTAGATGAAATTTGCTAGAAAAAATATTAAAACCGCAGCCCGATATCTCCGTTTGTTTCAGCGTTATCGCCAATAGAATAATTTTTAAAACTTTAAATGAAGAAGCGAATGGGACGCCACTGATATTTTTCTATGTGGGTATTATTTCTGATTAGCCTGGTCAATTCTACATAAAAATGGTCTCTTGCGTTTTTCTCCTCAGGCACACCGTTCTAAATTAAAATAATTAAGTTAAATTAGCTCTACTATTTATTATTGTTAACATTCATAATGAAAAATTTTGTTTTATAAAAATTGTTGGAAATGACCACCTTCATTTAATAGGCATGCTTGCGCCCATTTTTTTTTGAGAACTATTATGGACAACTAAATACGATTGGTGAAAGTGCCTACATTTCTCTTCCAACCAGTCTTTAGTTTGCTAAAATCGGATAAGTCGTTTATAAGTTACAGTGATGTAAATGATTACACTTTCAACAGCTTCCCCCCTCTTATTAAAGTCGGTACGCCAATGAGCATAAGACCAAAATGATGGATAATTGGCCAAGCTTTTTAATGGTGTTATCAAAGATATACCTCAATGTGGGATTTTAAAATTGACTTCTCAATTACGCCCTCTTGCGGCAAAATGCGGAACTTAAAAATTATTTCCAGGATTTTCTCATGGCCACTTTAGTTATCATTTTTTTCCCTGAATTTCTATGACCAGTAGTTTCCGAGATATGGCCGCTCCGTACCCTTAACTGATCACGCTATATATCAGTGGAAGAATTTCCAAATGACCAGCAGCAGTAAATACAATTTTCTGAGTCGTCAATGAGTACTTAATTAGCATAATAATAAAAGCATTTTTTATTGAAAATTCATGATTTTACTTCTCTGGTTATATCAATTCTTAACAAATGAGTAAGTATATGGAGTTTTAAAAATCCATATTTATCAGCATTTTCAGAAAGTCTACATGTAGGAGGTTATATTAAAAAGGCTCTTAGGTGATACTGTAACGCAGTTTTAGAAAATTTTGTAATCACATTACTTAGATAATAAAATGCAACAAAGCTACTTCTAGCAGGACAGCACACAAATTCATGTAAATCTGGATATTTAATTTTTTTTTGAAGGTTGAATCATCAGATCTCACGCCTTGAAACTGTCTTTTATGGCCATACATTAAAAACATAGTTTAAAAAACCTCTTGCGACATGAGGTAAAATTAAAAATAAATTTCAGGAGATTAACAACTCCCTTGAAGTGCTTATTAATGTTTTTGATTCTGTAAAAGGAAGAAGGGGAATATGTTTGGAAGTGGAAGTTATGTTAAGTAAATTTATAATTTTATTTGTTGCCTATTTTTTTTTTCAGTTTTCCCATGACAGTGTAATTCTTTTACAAATAAAAACTTCAGAACTTGACAGTTCTATTTTTCATTCATCATTATCATTTACCGGTGTTACCTTTCAAGAGTATTAATTTAAGACATGTGAGATCAGTCGTTCCACAGCAAACTTTGAGTTATTTAAAACCTTATGTTATGTTTATGTGTAGAAAAATTGATATGCCTAGGTACTTAGTTGATTTATAGAATAGGTTGATTGATTTGTCAGCTAGGATGTCATTGAATGTAGGTTAGATGAAAGCAATAATTTAAAAAATTACCTTACCTCGTTAGCATCCATTACAGTTCCAACACCAACAGTAAGAGCTTGCTTAGGTACTTTATTTATGTCATTTCCAAAGAATCTTGCATTAGCTTCTAGGGTATCCTGAGCCAGTGTTTTTACTCTAGTTCGGGACACTAAGGACGATCCTGGCTCATTAAAGGCAATGTGACCATCAGGGCCAATACCTAGTATATAAAAAAAGGTCAACTTTGTAACTTAAATTGCAGTATGTATTTCATCATTAGGAAGCCTAGCAAAGTCTGATTTTAAAGGAGTACCAATACTCTTAAATTAATTACCTCCTATAAATAACTCAATTCCACCAGCCTCATCAATTTTCTTTTCGTAATTACTACACTCTCGAACAAGATCAGGAGAGTTGCCATCTAAAATGTGTGCATTCTTTGGATCAATGTCAATGTGTTTAAAAAAATTGTTCCACATGTAATAGTGGTAACTTTCAGGATGATCTCTAGGAAGATTGACCTATAAAATAACAAAAACATTTTAATTTTAAGTACCTACCTATCCTTGTATTCGTAAAAAATGTGTATACATAGTAAAGGAAAGGTGACATGACAGATGACAAAATATATGATAAATTGGATCTCCATTTTACTCCTGTACAACTTTTTAATAAATAAAACTGTATTAAATGTTTTAAGCAAACAGTATACATATAACTAATTTTTATTTTATCTTACATATTCATCCATGTTAAAGGTTTTAACATATTTGAAAGATACTTTTCCATCTTTATTGTATTCTATTAATTTCTGGTACATTCCATATGGTGTGCTACCTATAAAACAATATTGTGGGATAGAAAAATAATACCTATGACCGTTTATTGATGTCTTAGTTATAATTACTCATCCAACTTGACTTTGTTAAATAAGAACTTGTTGCTTGCCATTAGTTAGCCATTATGGTAATAGCAGTAATTTTCTCTCACCTGTTGGAAGACCCAGAACAAAATATTTATTAGGACCTGGTTGAAATTCATTTATTCTTTTCATCACATACTTGGCTGCCCATTCTGCTACAGTGCTTGAATTTTCTAGGATTATCAACCTCATTTTTATTTATTAAAATGAAAACGTGTACTTTATTTGTCTCACTAAGAAATTGAACGCCCGCCCAACTCACCAAAAACCTGTATTCGTCGACTAAACCTGTTAACGCCAAACCAGTTGTTTTTAATTTATTTTTTATCACAGTTTGTTGACCTAAAATCCGTACTGAAAAATAAATAACAAAACCAATAAAATGATAAATTGAAACTGATATAGTTTGATAGGATTAATAACAAAGATTGTTTATTAACCAAAGATTCTTGGATTGATTATTATAAGTGTTTATCGAATACCTAAATAAATAATAACTAATAACAATATTTGTCGGTTTTTTGATAAACCGATAACAGATAAGTTTCAAACTTCAAACATAACATAACCACATCTTATCAATCTTATCCAGTGTTGCCAGAGGGTATCAAGAAATTGTACAAATCACAAACATAAAATGTACCAGATTTTGAACTTTTGTACAGCCATCAAAAATTACTTATTTTTTAACCTCGTACCAAAGGAAGAATTTTGGGCGGCACCAGCAGCGGCGCCAGGATTTTGGGATCAAATCGAAAGTGACTTCTAAAAAAAAAAAAAAAGTCATCGCTCTCTTGAAAATAACATACATTCTCATAAAAGCTTAAGCTTTTGGCACCAGGGTGGGCACTCATGTTTATAGGGTGGGCCGGTGGCCACCCTGGCGCCGCCACTGGACGACGCGAAGATGAAAATGTACCAGAAAATGTGTAAATGTACTTTTGTACAGATGCGTTCGAAATGTACCAGATTCGTACAATTGTACCCGCTCTGGCATCGCTGATCTTATCTTATCCTCTTGCGTGAAGTTAGCACGAAGCTCTTCATCACCTTATTTTGGCGTCGGCTGCGGTTAGAGCCAATCGATACACGAGTTTTTCCATCTTAATTATAATGTCACAAATTCTACCTGACTGTTAGTTACACAATATTTTTGACTTTTTTGATGTTTTATAGGGAATTAATTAAAGTTAGTTATATATATATATATATATATATTTTACACTCTTGCCTGCATTCTTAAACCTACTAAATTTCAGACATACTTATGCCTAGTTCGAGGATCGAACCGGATCGCCACGACGGTCGAATGCCAGTAACTCACCTCTGAAGTCACTGCCGCGTTTTTTTTCTATCTAGTCCAGCGACACAATCAACCTTTATTCCTCTGTGACAGCGTTTACTTGGCTGTAGCAACATGTCGGAAACTGTCGCGAACTTCAGCCTTATTTTGTTAGTTTTTAAAATCACGTGATTACACAGCTGACTTCGGAGAGATTTTGAGTTTAAAGTTTTTCCTCCCAACTTATTCTTTTTATTAATTTTTCTGTTATTAGAAGAAATAATGGAAAGTACCGAAAAACTTGTTCCCATTGAAATGTTGCTCAGAATGAATTACTTAGAGCAATATGTCCAACATGTAGTAAACTATAGTTCCAGATATAACCTTTCAAGTAGTTATTCATATTCATATGTAAATTTAACTGGAAAATATGTGAAATATCCTTTCTATGGCGATTTTCCCGAAGCATATTTTTTGGTAAGGTATACTACATCAATTTTAATTAATCCTTTTAATTCTGTAGAAACCACAAAGTCAAGCACAAAGTATAGTCTTCTACACCAACTACAATACATATTGTAGGAGTTGTTGGCTACAGGCATCTAGAGATATATAGGAAAGTAGATTTAAAACATATATTGCTGAATAATTGTTTTTCTTTACGTAATTGACACAAAAAATTTCTATTTAATACATTATAAGGCATGGCTGAAGATAATACAAACTTGATACTATGGTACACTCAAGCTTAAAGCTTGCCTAAGTTTTTAATGTAGTTTTAAAATATTCTCGTTTAGTATTTTCTACAAAATTCTACTCTTCTTTGTTTGTTTTCATTAGTTAAAAATATTTTTTTAGCAGCACATCAGTTTATATCTGACCGAAGGGTGAACCACTTCGCGAAATACTGTCACAAATTTAGCGAAATCACTGCGAAATCCTGTTAATACGTGAAATCACTGCGAAATCCTGCGAAATCACCGCGAAATCACTGTGAAATCATGCTTTTAATCATCATACGAAAAGCACAAAATTTGGCGAGGAGTTTGTTTTTATGTGATTGGTGACCATGGGCGCCGGGAGCGTAAATAAATTATTTATTAATTTTTTTAAATTTGTTTTCTTTTTAATTTTTATTAAATGTTAGGTCTGATGATGCCTCTATACAGGGTGCTATAAATTCGTGTGCGTACAAGGGGATCTCGAAAACGGTAAAAGATACGAAGATGGTTAAATTGAGGCAGTTGCATATTTTGAGGCTTAATAATTTGGTGAAAAAAAATGGTCAATAGTCCGAATACCTTCGGAGATATTCGAAAAAAAAAACGAAATTTTTAGTATTTGTTTTTAATTTTTGGCGCCTTCATTTTTGACTTGGAAAAAAAACAAAAAACACATTTTTATAGCCGTTCTTAATGTTTTACTAGATGGCGTTATTAGTTTTTAAATTCGACGTTTTATTCTTTAGATACCAGCCTCAAGTCAATTTTTTTAAATATGGACCTGACATTTCAAAAATAGTTTTAGATACTTCTAGGTTTTAGAAATGTAATACTGTTAAAAGATTTTTAAATTTTAACGTTTGGTCATCTAATAACACATTTTTTCAAATTATCTTTTTATTTCATTATGGTCTTCAACATTTAGAGCTAAACTCTAAACTAAAAAAAAGATTTCTGATTTAAAAAATCCTACCATTTTTTCTCAAAGTGGCGAGATATTTAATATTTGGTATGAAGAAATACCCAAAAGTCTTGGCCTCAAATACATTTCTGTCTGTTTATTTTTGTTGAGAAATAATACTATTTTTTTTTTTAGTTTTTTATTTATTTTTTTAATATAACATCTTAGGTCCAATGATTTTTGCCTTAGACCTAGACCGAAATACTGTAAAACAGAAAAAAATTAATGGTCCCGAATAAAGAGACGGTAACTGAAGTGTTCGACTAGTTATGTTGCTGTGATGTGCTTATGTTTATTTCAAAAACAATTTCAACATTTTTTTACGGTTTATAAGGTCTGACGATGCTAGTTCAGGCGAAACCCATGTAACAATAATAAACCAACAGAAAGATAGTTGAGGCCGAGACTTTGGGTCTTTTTTCTTACAAAATATCAAATATCAGGCCTCTTTGATTAAAAATGAACGGATTTTTCAAGCCAGAAATCTTTTTTTTAATGCTCAGGACCTTAATGATATAAAAATTTAATTTGAAAAAATTTGTTATTAGATGACAAAACGTTAAAATTTTAAAAAATTTTAAATAACATTAAATTTATAAAGCTTAGAAGTCCCTAAAACTGTATTTCAAATTCCAGGTCCGTATTTAAAAAAATTTACTTTAGGTTGGTATCTAAAGAACAAAACGTAAAATTTTAAAACTAATAACGCCATCGTGTAGAACTTAAAAAACGGTTGTGAAAAAGTATTTTTTTTAAGTCAAAAATTAAAAACCAAAAATAGAAATTTCGTTCTTTTTCGGATATCTCCGAAAGCATTGGAAATATTTACAATTTTCTTTCACCAAATGATAAGGCCCCAAAATATGCAACGTTTGCCTCAATTTAACCATCTTCGTATCTCTTACCGTTTTCGATATCCCCTTGTACGCACACGAATTTGTAGCACCCTGTAGAGGTGAAACATGTAAGTTTAGGATTTAATAAACTTAAAAATATACATATATAAATTTATTATAGGTATTATATATTTTGTCCCTGTGTTTATAAGAGTTATTTTTGGGTTAGAATTCTTCCTTGAATTATACAACATTATAAAGTCTACTGCATTTTGACTCAGTACCGTCTTGGATTGCTCATTATATTATTAATATATCGAATTCCGTTCAGTACAATCATGTGAATTCGCTCGAAATCCCATATTATGGTGCGGAATCCCGCTCAATAATGCGAAATCCCATATTATGATGCGAAATCCCGCACAAAAATGCGAAATTCTGCGAAATCTTCAGAAATAATGCGAAATCACGAGAAATTTCCCTATTTGCGAAATACTGTTCACCCCTCGTATCTGACATTTCTAGTTGACGTCTTGCTATTCTGGGGGATCTGGGAAAATTCGTTTCTTCTTTCGCGTTTAAGGCCGTCTTAAAAGTATGTTTTCTTAGAAAGTTGACCTCAGTGTCTGCATTCTTTTGTTAAGATCTTCCACCTACCGGAACCTTGTTTTCTCTTAATTTCCCCGTATTCTTCAATTTTTTTTGCATAATATCACTGTATTCTTGCTCTCAATTCCGCAGCAAAATATCTTACAGATACCGTGCTCTTCAATCTGGTGTACCTAAATTATAGCTTTTTGTTCTACAGTTTATGCTGGCATATATTTTTTATATAGTAAATCTAGCAAGTATTGATGACAATATAATATATTATTTAAAGTTGCTGATAACAAATCAAAACTTACCCACCTGTAACTTGATGTAGTCAAAACAAGTCAAAAATCCCTTTATTGTTTAAAGAATGATCATTCTTTTTAACAAAGGTAAACTTGAATGTAGAAGAGTTTTGGACTTGCAGTGTCTTTAAATCACAACATTTCAACTGGTAAGTATCTCCAATCATCTTCAGGTGAATACTGAGTGAAAAGACAATGCAAGTCCAAAACTCTTCTACATTTATGAAACTTCATTGTCTTCAACCTTCAAACAGACAAAAGGTAAACTTGTAACACATTTTTAAGTTACACTCACTTACATTAAAAATAACCTATGTTATTTATATTAATTCACATAATATAGGTACATAATAAAAAAATGTATAGATTCATATGAGTTGTTTTGTTATTCTAAGAATGTTTATTTATATCCTGTTTTAAGTTTGCATTATGTTCTTCTTTTAGCGCTCTTATGGCACCTGGTGGAAGAAAAGTGGATCAGCTCAAGAAGACTACAGACCTCAGGATTTTGATCTATTAGCTGCTGAAGATTTTGTTACATTAGAGTAAGAATTAAAAAAATATTTGCTTGACCTTCTCTGTAGCATGAATAAAGTTATTTGATTTAAATCAAACTTGGTCAATTTTTTTTTAGATTTGGCAGTGTTGTAGTTCCAAGAGATATTTGTATTTATGAGGTATACAATCCAGGGGCGGTAGTAAGAATTTGGGGCCGTTTATTGAGCGATACCAAGTGGCATTTGCTTTGGGAAGGTTTTCCCCAAAAGTGTGCAAAAAGATCAAGAAAGTTTTGTCCACCCTTGAGGAAAGTTAATTGTTTAGTCAAGTATGTTATTTAAAAATTAGGGTGTAAGCTTAGTTAAGAATATGTATGTTGCTTTACCTAAAGCTACAAATATAACAGAAAAATCTGCACATACCGTGTTAAAATGTTTTTAAGGTTTCGTCCTCTACTGTATGAAATGTAATATTTTAAAACTAAAAATGATTTTTAGTCTCATCAGGATAGAATTTAACCAAAGCCACTTAGAATACCATACTTCAATAGATGCCGTTCTCTTAGGTGGTTACCAACCTGAAACCAGTTTACAATATGAGATGATTAGAAAAGGTCTTACTCATATTGTAACATCAAAAACAGTAAAAGCACTCACTGTTAGTGATATTGAAGTAGAATCCAACTGTGATCAGTGTACCATAGATTATTTTTCTATACTACCGGTAAGTTAGTGCTTGGAAGAAAGCGTATGTTATCCCTGTCCCGAAAAAATCGAACCCATCTCTTATTAGTGATTTTCGTCCTATCAGTTTGCTACCAACTTTATCTAAACTCTTAGAAAAAATTGTTGCTAAGCAGGTCACCGTATTTCTAAACAATAATAGTATATTGCCATTGACCCAATCTGGCTTTCGTCCGGATCACAGTACTACGTCTGCTTTGTTAAAGGTTACTGATGATATATTCAGTGCTGTTGATGCCAAGCTTAATACATGCCTAATCTTACTAGATTATAGCAAGGCATTTGATTCGCTTAATCATCAGATCTTGTGTACTAAGTTGAGATATTTTGGGTTTGATAACAACGCTGTAAACTTTTTTAAAAAATATTTATCGGGCCGATCACAGACTGTTTTACTTCGTAATTCTCAGTCGGAGGCTGTTGTTCTCGCTAAGGGTGTTCCCCAGGGTAGCATTTTGGGGCCACTTTTGTTCTTAATATATACTGCTGATATTTACAAGTTCTTAATCTGGTGTCTATCCCACCAATACGCTGACGACATTCAGTTGTATTTTTCATTTTCTTTGTCCGACATTGCTTTGGCCGTACATAGGATTAATACAGATCTAAAAAATATTTCTATTTTTTCAGCTGCTCATGGACTTCTACTTAACGAGTCAAAAACAGTAATGCTGGTATTTGGCGGTCAAAGACACAAAATTATCTCTGATAACAATTTCTCGGTGTTTTTGAATAACCAAGTTTTAGTTCCTAGTGAATCTGGTAGGAATCTGGGCCTTGTGTTGGATGTTGATCTTCGTTTTTCCAATCACGTGAACAAAATAATTCAAAATTGTTATTGTAAATTAAAGTCTCTTTACATGCATAAGGATATGTTAAATACTGATCTGAAATTAAGACTCTGCGACTCTTTGATTTTGTCATCTATTGCCTATTCTAGCATAATATATTGGCCCGCCATTGTAAATAGGGATAAGGAAAGTCTTCAGAAACTGCAGAATGCATGTATCCGTTTTTGTTATAACTTGAGGAAATATGATCACATTTCTCCTAGCTTTGCTGACTCCGGATGGCTTAATCTACACGAACGTTTTCAGCTTCAATTCGCACGTTTTCTTTTCAGGTTGACAAAATCTCAACGTCCTCAATATTTGAGTTGCAAAATACATAAACGTCGAGTAATTCATGCGCGTGATACACGTCACTGTAACAACTATAGTATTCCTCGTCATACAACTGCTCTATTCCAGAGGTCATTTAGTTATAATGCTGTTAAGTTACTTAACTCAATTCCTCTGGAAATTAGGGTACTTCCTAGCCTTGGTACATTCGCTAGACGATACAGGGTACATATGGTTGAAGATAGGTAGTATGTTATGTTGTGCGCTGGCCATGCTTGCCCCCTTATTGAATGTTCTTCCTGTCAATTATAATTCCTTAAGTATCATGGTGGTAAATAGGAAAAATGTTTCTTTTTTATTATAAAATTTTTTTTTTTGGTTATTATTATTGAATATTACTCATATATTACTAATATAATCTTTTTTTTCCCTTATTGTATTTTTATAAGTGTAAGTATCTCCTTATAGATTTGTCAAAGCTGGAGAATCAGTTTTGCTTTGGGTTATTTTTGTTATATTTATTGTTTGGTTTTGTATGTATTTTCTTTTTTTTTCTCCTGGTGGTTCTACATAATAGCGCAAGTTGCGAGTAGCGCCACCTAATTTGTATAATTATATATTTTGTGTTTTTTTTTTAATAAAGACATGTATTATTATTATTATTATTATTATAAGTTCTTAACATTCTACTTAACTTCTACTTTACTTATTTAATCCCATATTCTTATTTATCCTTTTTGGGAGTAAGATACTAAGAGATACACCAAATCCTAAAAATAGACAATACCCTCCATTCATAAAGCGGGCTTTCTTTTATTAACGTCGTATTTGTAAAGAAAGTAAAGCACCCACCATTTACATAATACTATATAATAGTAAAAATAGTTTATATTTATTTTAGAATGAAATTATATTACATATTTTTCATTATTTAGACTTGAAGTCTTTAAGCAGATGTGCTCAAGTAAATAAGAGACTAAATAAACTAGCCCAGGATCAGTCACTTTATCAAAATATCGGTTTAAGGGTAAGTTATAAACTTTCCTACAGCACCAATATTATCTTATACCGCGGGTGTTCATTTTGTATGGCGTTGGACGATATCTCGTTAACGTTTGATTTTAGCAAAAAACTATAAATACAAAAGTTGTAGCGGTTAATGATCTGCATCTTTTAAAAATAGATTTAAACATACAAATGCAGGGTGTTTCAAAATCCAGTATTTGGTTATTTTGTTGAAAGTAGATTTAAGTTTTCTTTAATTTGATATTAGTATGTGGTATAGTCTGACACACGGTAACTTAACCAGGGCGAAAAGACGAGGAAACACAAAAAATTAGGTATACAATTTAAAGTCAAAGCGAGACAAATTTATTTTTCCCCATTACTTAAAGGTTTAATTAAAATAACATATTTTTGGGTAGTTTTTTTTTAAATCTATATTTAGTAGTAAGTCAGTTGACAATATCGCATACTGGTGCATATGTTGTTCTTTAAATACATTAAAAAAAAATCTTGTTTATTTTGGAAATCCCTTGAAATAAAATATCAGATGTTGATATCAAATTACAGAAAATGTACCTAAAGCTACTTTCAACAAAATGATATGGTGTTTCATTAAAAGAAATGATGAAAACTTATATAGAAAATATCTTTTTGATTTTTTTAATGAAATATATTTTTTAATTTTTGTTGGTAAATAAGCGTTTAAATAAAAACATAAATATTTGAAATTTTTTTGTACTTATTTATTTTAGGTTTTATGGTTATTTAGTTTTTATGACAAGTATTATGATTATGGTTTTTAAACTGTATACGATTTTTATTTTTAAATATGTGTATTAAGTTGTTATAAATGTAAAGTTGTCTAATATTTATTTTTTTTGTTTCAGAATATAATTTTATTGAAGGATAAAGATAATCTTTGTTTTATATCATTTTAAGAAACCTTTTCTGTTATATTTTTAATTTTTTAACTAAAGTTCTATTTATTCCTCCGCAACCTAAAATTCCGTAATTTAAATGAGTTTTAACTAATGCATAATATAATATTTCCATATGTTTTACGTTCAAAATTTTTAAATAATTCTAAAAATTGATAGTACTTAAACTTTTTAATTTTTTTTTATCAAATATTCTATGTGAAAATTTCAATTTAATTCGTTCGATCTTAGAAGGACCGCTCGTACCTTAACACAGCTCTATAATACTTTGGCATTTGTTTTATTTTTTACCGTTTAAGAGTCATCAATGAAGAGCAAATATTTTAAATTACCATATTTTTAAAACGTTGATGTTATTTTAGATTTTATGGTATCTCGTTAATGTTCGAACATTAGAATATTTTTTAAATAAAATTGCCAATGTGAAAAAACTGGATCTATCCTGGTGTAACGAATCTCAAATATTTTTTCACCACAGACTACATTATGATTATCATAGTTTGTTGCAGAGGTAGGTTAGGTTACCAATGTTGACTGAATTAATTGATAATAGTTAACAAATTTAAGAGCAATCTATCATGTATATAGGCATACAAAATTAGTTTCTTTATGATATTCCTGAAATTTTTACCACCATTTCTTCGCCTAAGTTGTCTATCTTTGCCCTCCCTTAGAAAAATGATGTAGAAAAATATCATATTGTTTTTTATAAAGTTTTGTTTCATAGTAGTTTAAAAAAAATAGAAATAATCATCCATGTTTTCAATGTGTTTTATAGTAGTTTTTCTAGGTTTAGTCGAAATCTGAATAAACCGACCAAATTACTTTTACACTATTTTAAGACTGCATAGATTAGGCTAGTCAAGACTGTTCCTGTCCTGTATGTATATATATTTTTAGTATTATCGAAGGGGGTAGCAAGACTATGACACACCTTTGTTTAAATGACAACTATTTTGTGGATGGGGAACTTATGCATAAAATTTCCTTGTGTACAAAATTAGTAGGTGAGTATATTTTCTATAGTTTTTTTAGTTCATACGCTTAATGAAATGAAATATTTATTATCAAATAAATTGCGTTACCAAATAATGTCAGAATAACTTCCTAAACATGTCCAGATATTATAAATTCCAAGCTTAAGCACAGTTTAAAGAATACATAACAGTTATGTCATTCTCGACGGCACCTTTAAAGAAGCCAAATTTGATGTCAAAAAAAATCTATGTTTACAAATTTGACAAATACGACGCCATATTAGATTTTCTTAAATGGCAACCCTACCTTATAGTAAGCCAGCTGCATTCGCTTATTTGTTCCAATATTAAAAATGTATAATTGTCAATATTTATTTTCAGCCGTTCCGGAGTTACGAGGCTTCGAAGTTGGCGATTTTATTATCGCCGAATTAACAGAAGCTTTGAGATTAGAAACTTAATTTTTTTTGGAGATACGGAATTCTTTATGGCGGAGCCACCCATGCTATTGTCATATATGTCAGATGTCAAAAAATGACAGTTACGACGATATTTTGAATATTTTTAAATGGCGACCCACATTTATAACTACGTCGGTGTATTGCATTTCACGATCCGATTTCAAAAATATATAGTTGTCGATATATATTATTAATATTCAAAATGGCGTCGTAACTGTCATTTTCTGACATCTGACATATTTGACAATAGCATGCTCCGTTATAAAAAATTACGTATCTCCAGAAAAAAATTAGTTTCTAATCTCAAAGCTTCTGTTAATTCGATGATAACAAAACACCAACTTCGAAGCCTCGTATCTCCGGAACGGCTGAAAATAAATATTGACAAGTATACATTTTTAATGTTGGAACAAATAAGCGAATGCAGCTGGCTTACTATAAGGTAGGGTTGCCATTTAAGAAAATCCAATATGGCGTCGTATCTGTCAAATTTGTAAACATAGATTTTTTTTGACATCAAATTTGGCTTCTTCACTAAAAGCTATTAGGAATACATAATTGTTTTTTTATTGTGGTCGATAGCAAAGTCGCCAATTGGGTGAGACACTTAAAATAATGTCCCTGTACATACGTATTAAAAGAAAGCATTTACAAATCATGAATCATACAATGTTTTTTTTCGTTATTGATGTTTACAAAATGTTTGCGATATTTTGTTGACCTATAAATAGTTGGTAAGTACTCAATAAAATAAGGAATATTTAATAAAAACACAAAAATATTAGACCAGAAGTATTTATTATGAAAGGAAAATAGATTCAATATGTTGAACAATTAAACGGATCACCTAAACAACTTAATGAGCAAGAAATAGTACAATGGTCACTGTATACTTTGATTTTAATTGAATAAAAAAATAAAGCAAGTTTCATAAGACATAACTTTAGCGTAGTTATAATAATAAGTGTATTTTCAATATTTATAATATAATAAATGTGTTTATTTATCTTCGCATAGCATAAGACCAAAATGATGCATAATTGTCCAAGCTTTTTAATGGTGTTATCAAAGATGTACCTTAATGTGAAATTTTCGGAGATATGTAATATTTTAAAATTTACTCTTTAATTACGCCCTCTTGCAGCAAAATGCGGAACTTAAAAATTATTTCCACGATTTTCTCATGGCCACTTTGGTTATTTTTTCCTGAATTTCTATGCCCAGTAGTTTCCGAGATATGGCCGCTCGTCACCCTTAATGAATCACCCGGTACTTAGTGATTCAAGAGACAGCCTACCCAATAAATTGAAAATGGAACAGATTAATTACATTTTAATGAAAATATAAAATCAAGTAAAGTGTATTTTAATATCACTACGGCAACGTAAGTCCACGGAGTAGGCAAAAGTCCAGTAAGTTAATCATGATTTGTGTTACATTGTGAATGGCTAAAACTGAAAATTTACGATATTAATTTATAAAGTATTTCATTTATTCATATGCACTTTCTAGAAAAAGTATTGATATTGTTTTAGAATACATACAATTTATAAACAGGTAACCTTATGTTTCAACAAAAATAATTATGTTTGTGGTAACAGTTATGCACTGTGTTGGTATACAAAAATATCATACTTAAACAGAAAATTATTTATTGCTCATTCTGAAGTATCAAAATTTTCGAAGTATTTAACCAAGGGTATATTTTTAAGATGAAAATATATGGTATATTAAATACTGCAGAAATAAAACTGAATTTCCTTCGATTAAAAAAATCTTCGTTACAGCTACTAAAGAAACCTGAGGAGCTTCACACGCTTCTTGGTGTAAAAACTGTAATTTGCCTTTTAGTTTTATTTCTGAAAGGAAAAGCTCTCCAGGAATTATCAGGCTTTCTTGTTGAGCTTTAGATGGGTAATTGAAAATATTTTTTTAAATATATTCGTATATAATGTAACGTGCATCCACATGAGCTGAGTGCTGTGTATGCATAATTGTCCAAGTTTTTTAATGATGTTATCAAAGATATACCTTAATGTGAAATTTTCAGAGATATGTAAAATTTTAAAATTTACTCTTTAATTACGGCCTCTTGCAGCAAAATGCGGAACTTAAAAATTATTTCCAGGATTTTCTCATGGCCACTTTGGTTATAATTTTTTTTTCCTGAATTTCTATGCCCAGTAGTTTCCGAGATATGGCCGCTCGTCACCCTTAATGAATCACCCGGTACAACAAATAATTTTTTTATTACAGTGATCTTTGGTAGTAGCGTTCATAACACTTATTTTTAGATCTACGACTACATCACACATTTAATTGGATAAGAGCTCCATTACATACTTTAAACAAACTGGTTACCCTGGATTTAAGTTTAACTCATATTCAAGATGCAGATTTGGTAAAAATTCTTATAGTGAACCCACATTTGGAACATTTAATTATAGGTATATTCCTTATATTCTTTCTGGTTCTTGCATATTGTAAAAATATTAACACATTATTTTGTTATTTCTTAGATTTATGCGAGAACTTACTTTTAATAGATAACGTTGTGGAAACAGTGATAAGATTTAACAAAAAACTAAAAACATGGAGTTCTTGGAAAACCATATCGTTTTCCAGCGAAGGTTTAAGGAAATTCCGCCACTGCCAAAACTTGGAAGAATTGGATCTGGGATGGTGTTTAATCAATTTAGACCCTAGCGATTGTCTTGCTCAAATTGCTAGTGGTTGTAAAAAGTTAAGACGGTAATTATATTTTATACATACTTTACAGGCTGTTATGGAAATGACTTGTTATACAGGGTAATTCCTATGTTGATACTTCTTTTTTAACTGTGTATAGAAGGCATTAAAATAAACAACATTATCAAATACCTTTTTTCAAAAAACTCAAAAAGCAAGATAGTCGTGCTTCGTCACGACTATCTTTTGCATTGAGTTGATTCCTATAGATGGCGTTACTGGGTTTTCATCGCGTTTTTATTTCTTAAAAATGCCTTGAAAGCATAGCCTCGCTGTACTGGGGGTCGCTTACAGGTTATGGCTTTCTGATGAGTTCTAATAAGAACGAAACAGCCTGTCATTGTCTACCTGTGCCCCAGGGAACCCATTACCTTTGGCGTCCCTGTGTACTCAATGCAAAAGATAGATGCACTACTTTGTCCGCCTGCCGCTAAAAAACCTTCTTTTCTACTCAAAAATAACCTTCATTTATTACACTATGGATCAAATACGGTCCTGCCCAACTTAAACAATGTTTTTTTGACGACACCGTAATTAACTTGCTTCAGAAAAACACACCGCAGCGGATTGCCAAATAACTAACCACCGACCCGTAAATTGCATGACTAATTAGACAAATAACATAAAGCATAGCAGGCTACGTTTTGATGACCAGGCTCGCACTTAGATTTTTTATCTCTGTATCTTGCCTATTTTTAAGTTTTTTGAAAAAAGGTATTTGAAAGTGTTGTTTATTTTAATGCCTACTATACACAGCTAAAAAAGACGTATCAATCTAGGAATCACCCTGTATTTGTTTGGATTTTCGGTTTCTGGCCAACTACTTTGGTTTAAAAAGTATTACGCAACGTTAAGTTGGTGAAAGAACTGCCAAACTGATGTCAAAAATAATGCCTATCTTAAGAGAAAAAAAAACACATGACAGAATATACAGGGTAATATGGAACTGACGCATTATATTTAAATGAGTAACTCCTTGAATATCCTAGAGAAACACTCCATAAACAGGGTCCTGCGCCTCACCTCCCGTCTTCTGTAGCTCACTTATTAATTAAGTTAGGATTATGACGTTTTGCAGGCTTTAACTGTATCCTAGGGCGCATTTCAGGAAAATATTTTTGTTTATACAGGGTGTTTCAACAAAGTGTGACGTCATAAGGATATGTTTTTTTAGATTACATGCCATATATTTTCTAACTTATTTGGATGCATCTTGTAGTTGCTTACATACCCCTAAAATTTTAATGAAATCGGTTCAGTATTATAGGCGAAAAAAAATAAAAACTAAAAAAATCAGTTTTGCACCACTGGTTTTAAAAATTAATAAAAATTAAAAATAATGTCTCGTTAATAAAATTATACAAAGGTACTTAATAAATAAGGTCTCACAGTTTCGTTAACCAAGTTTGATTAATACGAATTGTACAGGGTGTCCAAAGTTTAGTGTCAAACTTTAAAGCAATTTATTTTTCTTATTTCAAATTGGAACCCCTGTATATTATTATGTCATTCGATGCAGAATTAAAATTCAAACATTTATTCTAATTACAACCCTATCGCAATTTCTAATGCATTTAGACTTATTTGCAGAAAACTCATTTTATCAACTATTCCATCAGGCATTATTATATAATAAATATCAATGGTGGCTTTTAAAAACAATTTATTGATATTAAAGTTTACTAAAAGGACATATAAAAATTCTTTTATCATGGTCCTAATATGAAAATCATATCTACGAGCTTTTCTTGGTTGTATTCCATTACAAAAAATAATATAGCTTAAATAATTAATACTAATCTAATAATATTTGAAATTATAAAATAACTAAAGTCAAAATGGGCTTTTGTCACTTTAATAAACTTTAATACCAATAAATTGTTTTTCAAAGCCACCTTTGATATTTATTATATAATAATGACTAGTGGAAAGGTTGATAAAACGAGTTTTCTGTAAATAAGTCTTAATGCGTTAGAAATTGCGATAGGGTTGTAATTAGAACAAATGTTTGAATTGTAATTCTGCATCGAATGACATAATAATATACGGGGGTTCCAATTTGAAATAAGAAAAATAAATTGCTTTAAAGTTTGACACTAAATTTTGGACACCCTATACAATTTGTATTAATCAAACGGGGTTAACGAGACTTTAGGACCTTATTTATTAAGTACCTTTGTATAATTTTAATAACAATGCATTATTTTAATTTTTTATTAATTTTTAAAACCAGTGGTGCAAAACTGATTTTTTTTAGTTTTTATTTTTGTTCGCCTATAATACTGAACCGATTTCATTAAAATTTTAGGGGTATGTAGGCAACTACAAGATGCATCCAAATAAGTAAGAAAATATATGGCATGTAATCTAAAAAACATATCCTTATGACGTCACAGTTTTTTGGAACACCCTGTATAAACAAAAATATTTTCCTGAAATGCGCCCTAGGATACACTTAAAATCTGCAAAATATTAAAATCCTACCTTAATTAATAAGTGAGCTATAGCAGACGGGAGGTGAGGCGCAGGACCCTGTATATATATTTTGTTTAAACAACCGTCTAAAAATTTGAGTAAGTACCCTTAAAACCGAGTTGCGCGGACGCCAATGGGGCATCAATAACTCAACAGAATTTGAATGCTGAGAGACGGTCGGCCGGACATTTGTTTAACACTTCCAGTGAAGAAAATTTACGTTTTCAGTCGAGTGTACGCGCCAAACATTGCAGGCAGGCAGTGGTCTCACTGCATCCGCGTTCGGTTTTTTAGTTTTACATTGTTTAAATGTTTTTGTAATTAGACAAATAAGTTTCAATGTCAAGTGGCTTAAAAGCATGTTATAAGCATATATGGGCACAGTTTTATTTTGTGCTGTGATGTAAATAGCGCCAAACTTTAATCGTAGATTGGATTTATTGCTATTGTTTTTATTATGGTTTAGAATTTTTTGAGATGGTAGGTTTAATTTTTTTTCTTAGAACAGGTATTCATGGGTCATTGACCTCAATTAATTGCCATTTCAAATAAAATCAAACACTTGTCTTAAGTATCCTCTTTTTTTAGAACTCCTCCAGTGGCGGCGTGGTCAAGCCATAATACCAAAAAAAAAGCAATTATTATTATAGTGATGCGACATTTAAAAATATTTTTCCCTCCAATGTTGTCATATCAGAATATATAATACGTCAATTCCATAACACCCTGTATTATTTTTAACGAGCCGACAGAGTAGCATAATAACTATGACCTTTTAAGGAAAATAATCTTTTAATATTCGAATTGTTTGCCTTTTCTATAAAATTAATTTGAAGGGACAAAATGATCTTTTTTTGCCTCTTTCAGGAAAACTAATATATAAGAAATGTCAAATTTATCGATTCGTTGAATTTTAAAAATTTGTTTAACGATTGCGTTGTTTTTCAGGCTAATACTGGCAGAATGGAGGGGCGTAAGTGACCAATTGCTAATGCCCATAATTTTATCCTGCAAGGAACTGAACCAGTTGGATTTATTGGGATTAAAAAATATTACATCAGAAGTATGTGAAAAGGCATTGTTTCTTCTTCCGAAGCTTCGACTTCTCGATATTAGCTTTTGTGATAGCATTCAACAAAGTGAGGTACGATTTTCCATATAATTTTTAAAATTTGATATTTATTAGATGTCTATAAATTTTTTTTTATTCATATCAGATTTCTGCCTGTTATGCTGTGATTGTAAATAAAAATTAATAATACAGGGCTCTTGTAATAAGTCTACAAAAACCTACCACATTTGATCAAAACAATTTAATTTAAATAAACTATTGTTAGTACAAAGTTTTGACGCTGAACGGCCATGAAATTACTTTTTTGAAATTTTTTAAGTTAATTTTAAAAAATTGAGTGGTAACTATTTTTAATTTTTTTTTATGTTTCGTGTTCGAATGCAATCCATTATTTATAGATTTAAGGACAAGTAAAACTGTAAATATAACTTTCAAATTTTTTTCCATATGGTTGCAAACTCGTCTGATCACTCTGTATATGGTTACAGGTTGAAATATGGCGACAACAGTACCCTCATATAACGATACAAAGAAGTTGCCAGTACGCGATTACAGACTTCTTATAATGAACAATGGACAGTACAAATTTTATTGTTATTAGATATTTTAATTGGTAAGTTTTATTCCTAATTATAACTTGTTGTTATGTGATTATGAAATTAAAATGACGCGAAAATATTTAGTAGGAGAAGCAATAGGAAAATCTTGGTCCAACGGATAAAATTAACGTCACCTACGGTAACGTAGGTGACTCGGTACTAAAAAAAAACCAAAAATGTATCGTCCTCCAGCTGCTGTAATATTTACAATATTTATTTGTTAATTTCTGGTTTTGAAGTCGCGATTGAGAAGAGCAACCAGAGAAAAGCGACAAAATACAATTCGGCCGAAATATTTAAGAGGGGATAAGCCCGCCAAGTTCCTTAAACATGGCTTGCGCTCACATACATATCTAGTAATTTAGTCAGTTTGTGTTAGAAAAGCTATTTTTCTTGCTAAGTTTTAAGGGTTTAATTTGTTGTTCCTGTTATTTATTTTTTAAATTATGCCTGGTAATTAATAGGTATGATCATAGGCTGTTGTAAACATTTTTCTTTCAACGATCGGTCTATACCTACAGGGTGCTACAAATTCGTGTGCGTACAAGGGGATCTCGAGAACGAAGATGGTCAAATTGAGGCAAAGTTGCGTATTTTGGGGATTAATATTTTGGTGAAAGAAAATTGTAAATATTCCGTTCGTTCGGAGAAAAAACTGAATTTTTTAGGTTTGGTTTTAATTTTTTGCGTCTTCATTTTTGATTTGGGAAAAATATAAAATACACTTTTTTATAGTCGTTTTTTGTGTTCTACAAGATTTAGTTATTAGTTTTTAAATTCGACGTCTCATTTTTTTTTAAATACGGACCTGGAATTTTAATTACAGTTTAGGGACTTTTAAGCGTTGGAAATTTAATACATTTTAAAAGTTTTTGATATTTTAACGTTTTGTCATCTAATAACACATTTTTTCGAATTATCTTTTCATATCATAACGGCCATGAACATTTAGAGCCAAACTAAAAAAAAGATTTCTGATTTGAAGAATCCATCCATTTTTACTCATAGAGGCCTGATATTTGCTATTTTGTAAGAAAAGAGACCCAAAGTCTCCGCCTTAAATATTTTTCTGTCCGTTTATTTTTGTTACATGTTTCGCATGAAACTAGATTATCAGAACAAAAATTTGAAATTGTTTTTCAAACAAACATAACCACAGTAACACAACTAGACTAACACTCCACTTACCTTTTTTTTTCACTCAGGAGCATTGATTTTTATTTATTTTACAGTATTTCGGTCTAGCTCCAAGGCAAAACCTATAGGACTTAAGATGTATGTTATATTAATAAAATAAATAAATTACTAATAAAAAATAGAATTGCTTCTCACTCCTTAAAAACGTACTTACTTCCTAGAGTATTGTAACAGTAAATCGGTATTATTGAAATAAAAACGGCCCAAACACCATAACTTTCTGTAAGGTAATTTTAATATTTAAATAATTCTAAAAATAATTGTTTGTTTAACTGTTTTTAAAATTCAGGTCCGTATGTAAAAAAAATGACTTGAGATTAGTATCTAAAGAATGAGACGTCGAATTTAAAAACTAATAACGGCATCTTATAAAACATAGGAAACAGAAAGTGTTTTCTGTTTTCAGTCAAAAATAAGGGCGCAAAAAATTAAAAACCAAACTACTCATCTTTCTGATTGCTTTTCTCTGCTGCCGAGTCACCCACATTACTATAAAATTATCCTATAGCGATTTGATGATTGGTACATTAAACATTCCGTGGTTATGCTTTAACTTTGTCCAACATAGAATTATTAACTTAGCTTTGGTTTAGTTTTAGTTCCTATTTGAATATTACCATTTTTTATTGTATTATAAAGTTATTAGTTTTAGATAGTTTACTGATGTAAAATCTGCTAAGCATATTTAAAATTCTGGGTTCCAGATATATAATGCTGTAAAAGTAATATAAAACAGGTACCTATTGTCATTATTTATTGTTATATTTTGTTGTTATACAGGCATGTTGTTCCTAGAAAAAAATTACTTCTTAAAAGTGTTCTTTTAGGTTTAATTCTAACGTTGTTATAAATGTTTTAAAATAACAGATAATAAATAATTTTACAATAATTATTATCTTTATGTTAAAATGTCATGAAGAATTTAGTTGTTCAATGTGTTGTCCCCAACTTAAGCACTTATTCAAAGTTACACCCGAAAATTAGCAACTTCAATGAATTTGTGATTAGATTTTACAAGCAAGGGCTCAGTGCTCTTTTTAAAAAAACTAAGATGTCGATTTTTTCTACATTTAACTTTAATGAGTTATTTACTCACCACAAAGACATTTCCCCTAATATAATTATTATGAATAAGTTTTCTCCACATGCGTTTTATATTCAAATTTTAAAAGGTAAGAAATAAGAACACAAAGTCTTCCTCCACTGTTATATTATAGAAATACTCTAAGCAACTTCTCTACCAATATTCTTTGTCGTAGTTTCAAGAAACACTACGCGTTCTCGATATAAAACATTAAACATGTGCATATATACTTTGATAATTAGGTTAGTTCAGATCCTAATTAGTAACGTAAAATAAGAAATACTTTTATAATGATTTAAGTTAATTTTTGCTAATAAGCATCATATAATTTACATAATAATTGACTTCTTTAGCAATATATGGATAGGTTTAATCAAGTGTATGTTATACTTAAAATTTGAACTTGAAGAAATAGTCCATACTTAAAGTGGAGTGGAAATTTAGAAGGTAATAAATAAGAACACAAAGTCTTCCTCCACTATTATATTATAGAAATACTCTAAGCAACTTCTCTACATGTTTCGAACGCAGAAGTATTCATCTTCAGGAGAATAAATAAAAGAAGAAAAAACAATAGATATAACCCTAACTGAGCAACACAATTGCAGGTTCGATGTAAAAATGAGTGGAACGGTAAGAAAACAGGTACACACGTTGCATCGTGAGAAAAAAATATGTGGGTTTGAGGCTTAAGGCACTGTGAAAAATTTAAAGGTAGAATGAAAAGTTTGTCATCTTTGTGTGAAAGAACTGTCGAGCGATGAAACTGAAGTAAATGGGAATAATCATTAAACAAAGAAAAATTGTTGGCTAGTCATTTGAGAAAATATCGAGAAGAAGTGGATGTAAGTGTGAGGAAGATGACTGCTAAAAATTTATTAAAAAGTAATCTTGACTAGATGTAAACCTCATGTTGGTTTACGACGGTTTTCTACTACTTTTACTCGTAAACCAACATGAGGTTTGCATCTAGTTAAGATTACTTTTAAATACATTTTTAACAGTCATCTTCCTCACACTTACATCCACTTCTCCATATTTTCTCAAATGACTAGCCAACAATTTTCTTCTTTTATTTATTCTCCTGAAGATGAATGCTTCTGCGTTCGAAACATGTAGAGAAGTTGCTTAGAGTATTTCTATAATATAATAGTGGAGGAAGACTTTGTGTTCTTATTTAATACCTTCTAAATTTCCACTCCACTTTAAGTATGGACTATTTCTTCAAGTTCAAATTTTAAGTATAACATACACTTGATTGAACCCATCCATATATTGCTAAAGAAGTCAATTATTATGTAAATTATATAATGCTTATTAGCAACAATTATCTTAAATCGTTATAAAAGTATTTCTTATTTTACGTTACTAATTAGGATCTTAACTAACCTGATTATTAAAGTATATATGCACATGTTTAATGTTTTATATCGAGAACGCGTAGTGTTTTTTTAAATTACGACAAAGAAGATTGGCACCAATGCACTTAACAAACGCGGGCGGATGGCTGCCGGAGGCTCAGGTCGCGGTCATCTCTTTCTAGCTTACTGCCTACTGCCTCTCTCGCTCGCTTCCACTTGTATAAAAGCAGTGCTTTCCCATAAGGGGCTAATATGATGTGAAATCGGGATGCTTATACAGCGATCCAATTTACGACTATTCGCCAACGAATGTGTTGGAAATTATCTTCCATGATAAACGATTAACTTTTCGGCCCGGTCCTCGACATACACAGAAATATTGCCGGATTTTACACATACAAATTTAAATATAAAAAAATAATTTTGGGTGATTTTTGTTTCGTTGTTTCCAGGGTAGGCAATGATTTTTTGCCTATATTATAGGCACGCCACTGCCTATCTACTATTTCAGAATAAAACTCATGTTGCAGTTTTAATGAAACTTTATTACAAAAAAACCTATTTCCTCTAAAAATCTATTTTAAAATTCGCATTGATAACAACTAACAAAATATATCATTAACAGTAATTACATTTATTTGATATACATGAACTGCAATAAATGCACAGATGGTATGGCGAATTAAAATAGATTTCTTATAGGTACATCTTTACACACTTAAAATAATATAATTTCTTCTTTAGAATTTTTATGCTATTAATATAGGAGTTTGTTTACACTTACAGAAACAACAATGGCAGAATTGTCGGGTTTTTCACATTTATATAATATAATTTAGACGGCTTTCATTTATTTACCACTTGACTATTGGATCCAATTTGTTAACTAGTGATTATGACTTTCATCTTGTAACATTAAAAAATAAGAATTTCCTTTTAGGAAGTCGATAATTGTTATTGGTGTGGAAGAACTAGCTCATTATAAAGATAAGAGGGCCCTGTCATGAGTCAGCTAAAGTTAAAGCAGCTGCGTAGCTATAAATCTATTGTCACAGCATTTATTGAAGTGTCGGTTTATATAGATGTACATTGTTCTGACTTTTTGGTTAAGTTGACTAATAGCTCACTACCTAACAGATTTAGCTTTACATTGATAAACCCGTCTTTGAGACGGAATCTATAGTGTGTAGCTAAGCGTTTAGCTGCTTGCTAAGTTTTAACTGTTAATCAAAGTATTTCTCAACATATTAATTTTCATAATATGTTTTCCTTGCTCCTGTTTACTTACCTGACAGCTACGTAGCTAACAGATTTATATCTATACATTGAGCTATTGGTTCTTTAGGTAAACCTAGTATATACAGATTTAGTCCAATGGTAAAGAGAATCATTGCGTTGTTTCTGAAATGGATGAGAGAAGACGAAATGTTGTATTATGCAAACATTGTGCGGTGTGTTGTAATTACAGAAAACAAGCTATGGTCTCACTAAAAAGGCTGTCCATTGTACAAATCACTGCTAGTATATCATTTAGATATTGCTGGTAAGATGCTGAAGGCATACGAAGTTACAAAAAGCAGCTTTAGCTGAATGACAAATAAAATTCACTATAAACATATAATTACTTTATCGCTAAGGTCGATTCTTTATTCTAAATATGAGTACGAGATGTCAATAATTTTTTGTGGAAACATTACATACTTCATCCATTATTTGTATGGACACTAGTCATGCTTTACAATGTTACAAAACTGTAGCTTTTGCTCAATAATAAAAGGAATTTACAAAAATCATTGCCTTGTCACTTAGATCGGGTATTGTGATTTAACTACCCCTTAGGCTTAAGCCCTATTGTTAGTTACGGATCAGCTTATGTAGTTTAATGACAAAAGTACTATTTTAATTTCAATTGACTTAATAACAAAAATAATTTATACTATATAAATATTTTCGTGACATTTCTTTAGCATAGATACTAGAAAAAAAAAGTATATTTAATAAAGGATGTATGGCTTTATATGGATTTTTTAAAGGGACATACCCACTTGCTAACAAGTTTGGTTCAGTGGTCAAGCGAGCCTCATAACAAATTATCTTTAAGCTACTGATTGCCAATGAATATTATGTTTATAAGACCAAATAAATGAAAGCCTCAAAGTATAATTAAAAATTAACGAAGCGTAGGTTCATTTATTTGAAAACATCAACGAAATTCGTGACTAAAAATACATTAATCTTGCATCTAACATGATATTTTAAACATTATCTTACTTGACACTACCTTACAGAGTTTAGAAGTTGTCAAATTGTCTTTCGACTCTCCCAGATTCGTAGTTACTACAAGATAATACAAAAATAATTCAAGGGCCTAGAATAATAATACACTGTACTGATTCAGCAGTTGGTTCCTCGTGAAACATTTTAAATATATATTTTCTGGTAAAACACTTGTAGCTTTTTAATGTTTCATTGACATTTATTAGAGAATTACTCTATATATGCTTCACCTTTTCAGGGCTTTTTCAAGAGTACTTATGATACTTCCTCAAAATGTATAAATGTAATAGTGAAACTATAAAAAGCCGAAAGTGTTTTACTAGAAAATATATAAAAAATATAGTTTTTAGGTTCGAATCTATTATCTATGTTGTTTGGCTAGTCAGTTGACAAGTTAGCTATAATTATAAATTTAGGTAGTTTTAAAAATTAACGCGCAGATAGCTTGCATGTAATTATTAAAACTCCCTTATTATACTAGTTCGGTAGAAAACTTTTATTACTCTTTTGTTTTTATACATGTAGAAACGGACGATGCTGACCATGTATTTTTAATCTTAATAAATAATTAATCTGTATAGATTGCAGACAATAGTTACTTTGGTGTTTAATTATTAGTGTGACCATCAAGATTTAGGATACAAATTTCACAAAGTTGTAAGAGTTCGACTTTTATTTTTTTTAAATTTTTTGAAAATAATTTTTAGAATTTATTTACAAAGCTGTCGGAGCAGTAATTGTGATATCGCAGTAATATCATCAAAATTGACGATATTTCTGTTTCAAATTTAAACTTTAGTGACCATCAATCTCTTCGGCTACTACTTGTCCATCTTCAGAGTTTTTACAACACTCCGACAAAATCTTTGGGTCCATTTAGGAATTTCCATAATTTTTTAGGTGGTTGGGCTAAAAGTTTTTCTTATATCCAAAGATGAAAAATGCAGGTAACCTTGGAGCTTGAGAGTGGCCAATTTTTTAAAAATCTTAGGATAGAAAAATGGTTAAAAACTAATTGTTAATTTAGGTCGGTTTTACATTTTGTTATGAATACGGCTGTTAATAATGTATATGCTCAGGGAGCATGTAAGTGGTAAAACACTTTTATAAAGTTGCAGTTTCTAATTTGGGCGACTTTGGTTTGACTCTGGAAATAATTCAATAAAGTGATGGTGATGTTATCGTTCTTCGCATGTCAAATATAAGACGTTATGTGCCGTGGGGAAAATTAATATTATTTTGTTGTGTGTTAATTGGAGTTAACAATCGAGATTTAAATAAATCAATGCCGATTTATTCATCTTTCTGAACAAAGTGGATGATGTGGTCATAATTTTCCCAAAAATGGAAATATTTGCTTAAATCACGAGGCTAAACCCTTGGTATACAGGGTGTATGGAAATTACTTGTTATATTTAATGACCCCTTGGGTGTTGGGCTTCCTGGAGAAACACTCTATATTGACTGTCTAAAAAGTCGGGCAACGAGAAACTCAATTGAAAGGGTAAATGGATAAAGGAGTTAACTGACTAATTGTTAAACATTCATATTTTTAGTAAAAAAGGTGCTAGAACTGGTTTATAACTTCTGACTTTTATTCACTACCATTGTGTGAATTATAATCATTATTATTCACAGAATTTTAGTGAATATCTAAAAATATGAATTAAAAATTGGTCAGTTAACACCTTTATCCACTTACCCCTTCAATTATAAATCTGGCCACATTTTCCCTGTCTTTTAAAACTGTAATGCGGCAATGCTGTAAGGACGGCTGACGGTAATGGGATGCAACCAAATGTAGGTCGCAGTTTAAAACAGTTTTTATTCCTTCGAACCATCCATAAGAGGTTAATTTTTGTTGTGTAAAGTGTCGAAAGTTATTTTAAGCAAATAGCAGATAAACATTATAACGAAAAAGGTTAGTCAAGTTGCTTAATAATATTTTATGAAGGTTTTTTAGCAGAGTTGCAGCAGAAAATTGTTGAGAAACTTCGATGGATAGTTCGACAATGAACTCCTTCACTATTCTTATATTTGATAGTTTTGGCAATTAAACTGTTAAGTCGGTGCTCTAATAGGAGAGTATCATCAATAAAACTATTGCTAGGTCATACCATGAATTTTTTGCTGCTCATTGAAAACATGCACAATTTTCTCAAATTTTAAAAACGCAAAACTGGCGCGATTACTCAATGACGTTCGATAAAAATTTACAGTGAACATCGTTACCGATCAATCACTTGTCATGTCGGTGCTTTTGTTTACAATCCTTTTACATCCGAATTATTGTGGAATTTGTATGTATTTTAGCTTAAAATAGCTGCTGTTTTTATTTATTTGCTCAAAGAGAAGAAAGATCGAGAAACAGCTTAGGTTAGACTTTTTTCAAGTGTCGTCTCATTAGCTTGGTTTTCTGTCAATAATTTCGGTGTTGCCACATGCGAAATCTTTTACGCCAGTTAAATAATATATTTTGTTCCTAGAACTTTATGAACTTATTTTAAGACAAAATATAGATAACATTTTGAAAATAATATGATAATTTTTTGGACAATTATTCCTTTTGGATTACGTTGCAGACTTAGTCATTGTATTATAATATAAATTTTAGACGACATTGGCAACATTGTCAAGCTGCCGTTTTCATGATGTATATTCGATCAAGTCTGTGTTTTTGTTTCACTAGTTTTTTTTATTTATTAATTTTGTCATTGATGGCTTAAAAATATCAAAAAGTACAAACACAGAAAATTTAATTTTTTTTTACTTCATACACTACAACCAAAATCAAAATTAAGTGAAAGAGCCCATTGGCATAATTTATTATATGGAGTTACTGGTGTAATCATTAGTAACTATGTAAGTTATTTTTAAAGAAATAATTTAGTTTAATTGAAATTTTTATTGAGATAATAATCTCTCACAGACAAAACGTTTAATTGAAGTTATAAAAGTGAATCATAATAATAGAACATTACACATTTTCCTAGTAGGGTTTATACTTTTTGCTATAATTCCCTAAATAGGACCATAAAAAAAATTAATTGGTTATTCGACGGATTTATACAAAAAACAAACATTTCTTAAAATTTTACTAACTTGAAATACAACACCGTCAAGGGAATATACACTGTCAAGTTAAATATTATCTGCATCTATACTTTCAACATTTAGTAAATTTTCTTATACTTCTTAATAAAAGGAATGTGTCAATAAATAACGTATTATTTTAAACAGACAACAATTACAATAACATTTTATTAACATTTGAGGCAACACGAATAGTCCGCAAGAATGCGTGCACGTGTTACGCGCCTTAAATATGATAGGGTATATAAGACACTTATTATAATTACCACTTTACAAGAAATTAAATTATTAGTTAGTAAGGACTATGGATAGCATACTTGTTTATCGATTGATATTTTGTTATAATCATCTAAAAATTGTTGATATGTAAAATAATTATATTATACAGAGTTTCCCACCGGGAACCGAATCGATCTATATATAGAAAACTATACATAGGAAAATTTTAAAAATTTGACAGTATGCTGATAGGGGCGACCGGGCTAAAAGATTTTCATAAAGGTGACACTTCCGGTTATACCGGAAGTAAGTGTCAACTTGCTTATTTTAAATGGGACACCCTATATATTATTACATTTTGGCATTCTACGCAAGATTTTAGGCAGATTTTGTATACCATGTCCTATACCTATGTCTAAACGTTTTTGACATATTTGAATTTTTATGTAAATAATGACGTTTGCAAGCCTTAGAATAATTATCAATTTTTTCTATAAAGAAGCCTTATTTATTTAATTTAAGTGGGATTCCTTTGTTATGAAGGACCTGCTTTAATAGATTTTTTATAATATTATGATAACTATTAATACATGAAAATGAAAAAACTGCATAAAGTCCAGATTTTTAAATGGAAACACCCAAATTTCATAATTATTTCTTATTTAGCATTAAAAATAAGGGTAAGTTTGTATAAGGTTGTATATCCCAAAAATTCTTAGTTATTTCGAAATATTGCCAATTAAATATTTTTATATGGGGATTTTGCTGCAGATTTTAGGTTCAGTTACTCTTAGTTGGCTATGACGGCGTTGAAAAACAATCAAATGCTAAAAAATATATAAAGTTGTCACTTACCATTTAAACATTATTAATAAGCACATTGTGATGGCTTCTGTTTTTGCGAATATCGAATGGCAAATGTGACATGATATAACTTTATCACATAAGTGACAGCGTCATAGATTTTTTTAGCATTTGATTGTTTTTCAACGCCGCCAACTAAGAGTAACTGAACCTAAAATCTGCACCAAAATCCCCATATAAAAAATATTAAATTGGCAATATTTTGAAAACTAAGAATTTTTGGGATATACAACCCTATACAAACGTACCCTTATTTTTAATTCTAAATAAGAAATAATTATGAAATTTGGATGTTTCCATTTGAAAATCTGGACTTTATGCAGTTTTTCATTTTCATTTTTAATCTCATATTTTAAACACCCTGTATTAATAGTTATCAAAATATTATAAAAAATCTATTAAAGCAAAGTCCTTTATAACAAGGAATCCCACTTAAATTAAATAAATAAGGCTTCTTTATAGAAAAAATTGATAATTATTCTAAGGCTTGCAAACGTCATTTTTGACATAAAAATTCAAATATGTCAAAAACGTTTAGACATAGGTATAGGACATGGTATACAAAATCTGCCTAAAATCATGCGTAGAATGCCAAAATGTAATAATATATATGGTGTCCCATTTAAAATAAGCAAGTTGACACTTACTTCCGGTATAACCGGAAGTGCCACCATTATGAAAATATTTTAGCCCGGTCGCTTCCATCAGCATACTGTCAAATTTTAAAAATTTTCCTATATATAGTTTTCTATATATAGATCGATTCGTTTCCCGGTGGGACACCCTGTATATCAGGTAGCCAAAGTTGGTACTAAAATATTTCAATTAAAATTAATAATTGTTGTAAAGTTTGTTGGATACTAGTCAATGATAAATCTTAGACGATAAAATTATTTAAAATGTAGGTATATTGGTGTATGTAAATAATTTTTAAATGAAAAGTGTTTTGCCGGCGTGCAGACAAGATTAAAATTGAAAAAGTTTTATGCCGTTGCTGGGAATCGAACCCAGAACCTCTCGATTAGACCTCAAGCGCGCTGCCAATTGCGCTACGGAGGACCTGATATTCTCTCACCAACTTCGGTCATATGACTTATTCAATTTTATGTTAGTAGTAATGGTAGTGAATGAGTTCCTTCTTCCCTTATAACACCCTCCCCGGTCTGTAAATCGCAGGAGATTCCAGACTATTACTAATAACATAACATTGAATAAGTTAGCGCAATTGGCAGCGCGCTTAAGGTCTAATGGAGAGGTTCTGGGTTCGATTCCCAGCGGAGGCATAACACTTTTTCAATTTTAATCTTGTCTGCACGCCGGCAAAACACTTCAGATAAAATTATTTATTTAGTCGACGTTTCGACGAATATGAGCTCATCCTTAGGATAAATAATTTGATCGTCTCAGGCTTATCATTGACCAGTATCCAACAAACTCTACAACGATAAACTTAACTGTGGTCACAAAACGCAAGTAAAAGTTAATAATAAATGAAAGATATTTATTTTTTACTCTATTTATATTTAAACTTTTTAAAAATGGTATTGAGGAAAGTTCTTTTTACTTAGTTTCTGTAAAATCTACCTATTTTTAGCTTGGCTGAAGTAAAGTGGCAAGTTAAATGGGAAGAAATAATACTCGAAGTCAACCTTTAGTAAGATATATTTGAAAAGAAACCTTTATTTTATTGTACTCTACATGTTTCGAACGTATACACGTTCATCTTCAGGAGAAGTATAGCTTAGGTTGGAATAAATATTAGGAAATAGTGACTGACATCCTCATAGAGCTTTTGAGGAAGTTAATTTATTAAAGAAAAGTGATGAAAACTTTCATAGAAGTAGGGGAGAAAAATATACTACCAAGTTTTATAGATAAAGATGGGATAATGGTTGATAAAGGGTATTTTAAAGTGACGAAATGAGAAACGTTCGATGAAAATGATATTGAAACTGAAAGCAAGAATATTATTGAAAACATTTTTGCCAAATGGTGTAAAATGAAAATTATGCAACCGATAGTACATCTGTCCTACCAGCACATATAATTTTCATTTTACACCTTTTGGCAAACATCTGTCATTTAAATATGGACCTGGAATTTTATATATTTTTTAAAGAGTAAGTAAGTTTAACTCCAAATACAAATATGTACCACTCAACTCTACCTACTTACGTTTCGGAAAAATATAACATCATCAGAAAAATTTACTGGATCTTAAAATAGATTTTAAAACGGTCCATCTTTCTCATCTAATTAACTTTTGTTTAGAAAATACCAAGAGTGGTAAATATTTATTTTACCACTCTTGGTATTTCCTAAACAAAAGTTAATTTCTATATTTTTTCTAAACAAAAGTTTTTATATATTTATATATTATAATATTCATTTAAAAAAAATATATTTATTTTTTTGGAGATGCTGGGGTATAATAAGTTACGTTAACAGAAGCTCATTGCTTTTTTCGACGTTACGTGCCTCTTTAATTTAAGTACGCTTGATGTTGATCTTTCATAGTGAATTCATGCACTAAGTAAGTATACTGAAAGTTTCTAATTTAAAAATTTGGTGCTGATATAAATAAAAATTACTGTTATTTTTTGTTTGGGGTAAGAAGCAAATTCTAAGGGGAACTTAAACGTATAATAACCCGTTTATTAACTGGTGAAAATTACTTCGAAAAACTTAACTATTATTGCAAAATGTTTGAATTGTAACATATAATATAAAAAATACTTATCCTATTTAAAATAGGTTTTCTGTTTCTTATTATATGATTAACCCAATTCTGAAATAACCTATATCTATAATTTACGTTTTATATTACAATTTGTCATTTCCAAAGACTTTATTCGGAAAAAAAACAAGTATGCTACCAGAATTTTATAGATATTTAAGAAATTTAGTATCAAAATATGTTAACATTTCATCTGCTATCTAGGTAATTAAAATATATTCAAGTCTTGGAAACACATTTTTCCGTGCTTCTTGCTCCTCTTTTTCTAATAACTATCATTAATAACATCGAACACATACATATTATGTTACAAATATATAATACACAATGACATACCTACTACTAATATACTTTTATGGGTTTGGTATGTTTAGATATTTAAAACATTTATTTTAAACCACATTTAGAACATAAGGTCCGCTGTAACCTGCTGTATATTTTATCGCATATACATTTTTTTTACCTAAAGAGGTGATAAGGAATTTAATGGAATAAATATAAAACTTTGCCAAGCTGCAACTTTTTGCTAGAACATTAGTGTCAGCTAGTTATTTTAACTCCACGATCCCTTAATTTTAGTCTTTAGACATGCAGCGAATACAAATATTGTATGGGTACACCGTCACCGTACTATAGAAATCTAAAAACTACTAATTTTTTTGTAAATATTTTTTGATTTTTTTTTAGACATTTTGTGTCAAACTAATAAAAAAAAAAAATGTATAGTTTTTAAATTTACTTTATAGTTAGGTACTTACATTTTCATAATATAACGCTGAAATACGATTAAAGCTTAGCCCTGACTGATTAAAATACCGTGTTGTTAAGATTACTAACTGACCATTAAGCTACTGGTCCTATATTTACTTTTAGTGCTGCTATTTAGACTCGCGTCTATATCCCAACCTAATGCAGGCATACTGCGCATGTCAGGCGGATAGCGTGATGGCGGGATATTTGAAATTTACATAGATAGAAATGAGTTCAATTATTACATGTAAAATATGATTGATTTAGCGATTAATTAATTACATTTTTAATATTACGGTATTCTATTTATATTTTTAAATCAAACACTTTATTCTCTTTTTCTTCTCTTACGTTTCAAGGAATTCAAAGATGTGGTTACCGGTGTTGACAGTCTACGATTTTGTAATTCCGACTTTTTGTTATGAGGGTCATAGTTAGAAGAAATCATAGGGCTTATTGTTGTTTTTAGTGCATTAATACCAGAAATGCATGGCATGTAATGGTTTTTAAAGGTGATCGTTTGAAAACTTTGTATTTTCTTTTCATATGAACATTAATATTTGTTTTTGTACTACATTTCATACCACATTCTGTGCACACATAAACTGTTCTACAATTTAAAAAATTACGGTTAGGTTTTTACTTTACAGGTGTTTGACAGCCGCCACAAAATATTTAATATTTTGTGACAGCCGCAGCCATAACAAAACCTACTGATTAATAACCTGCCCATCCATTTTAATTATGCCCCACAAGGCCACAAATTAACAAACTGGCAAACTGTTCTTGTAAGAAAACTTAATACCTCGACTATGACTCAACACCGTGACGTAAAAAAATAATTAAATCCAATTCTACCTATATTTTAACTGTCCTGCCATCATGCTATCCGCCTGACATGCGCAGTGTGCCTGCATTAGGTTGGGATATAAACGCGAGTCTATTTAGGAGAGATTACGAGAATTGTAATATAAAAAGTAGAACCTCTATTATTGAAATATTTCTTCCATTTTTATCGAAAGAGACCTGGTATTTAAAACTTTGTGTCGTTTTTCTTACTTTCTTAGGTATACGTACCTACATTTGAAAAATTTAATTATAATTTAACTCAATGTCGAAAAGGAAAAATTCTAACAACATTTTGTTTCGGTTTTAAATGTATAAATAAAAATAAATTTTCAAATCTCAATGTCACTTCATCAGCAGTACTAAAAGTCGAATAGAATTTCTACAGCTATGTTTATAGATGAGGTATTAAATAAGGACATACATATTCATAAAAATAGTTCTACTGAAAATAGGTATTTTTTCAGGCTATTTTCAATTCCAATATTTTTCTGTAATGTTTACCGTTTCGATATGAATTTTATTGTCTACAGATTTCCTTTCTAGAATGCCTCGCTTTAGTAACACAAAACTGTGGTAGTACAGTAAAAATAAGAAAAAATCTTGTCAGGTTTAGTCTGAACTTGATTTAACTTAGTAGATTAAGATTTTAATAACGTGTTCGGCATTTTATTATTTTTTGTTTCGCTGATTTAATTTTATAGAATAAATTTTGTGGATTCGCAGTTTAAATTATTTTAGTTATGACTATAAAATACGTAAGGTAAAGTGGGGTAAGTGGGGATCTGGGGCAAGTGGGTTTTTTTGTAATAATTGTAAAAAAAATTACTTTTAAAATAAAAAACTACAATAAATGGTTTTTTTGGACTTTTATAAATCCCAACATATTGTTTAAAAAGTTTTAATAAATTTTTTTAAAGTAACACAGCTTATGTCAAATGTATCTAAACTTCGTCTATAGTTACAAGTTACGGCAAAAATGTTTAACATTTTTTATCTGTACTAATTTAAAACTTAGGTTTAAAGTTTTTACATCGTTAAAGTTGTAATCACTAACGTTATCTCTTGTATTTTTTTAACACTTTAATTTTTCAGGTTTTTAGTTCAAGGTCCATAGTTCCCACTTGCCCCGCTCTTTTTGTCAGTGGGATAAATGGGGATTAGTTCCCACTTGTCCCATTTACATTTTTTATATTAATAAAATTCAAAGTGAAAAATTTTAAGAAGTTGAAAAGTGAGATTGTGCGAAATCTGCAAAAGCTATAAAGTAAATAAAAGCTTAAAAACGGTATTACGTAGTTTTAAAAAAAAGTTATAAAAGAAGAAATGTCTAACATATAAACTTCTTTATTTTTAGGAATTTTTTTAAATATGAAAAAGGCCTGTTGTTGGTGAAGTCGCAATAGATTAACCCATTTGCTCCAGTTGAATATAACATTACTCAAACGCGATTTACAAGTTGAAAACCCACTTACCCAAGTACCTGGGGCAAGTGCGTTCTATGGGTACAATTTTATAACAATTTTTTGTTTAAATGAAATTCTTGGGTAAATAATTAAACAAATTTTGCTGTAATTGTAAATATCACTAATTACTTCCTGTCTAAAGCGCATCTCTGTAACTCGATTTTTAAAAAAGTTATGTAGTTTCAAAGGCGACCTTTTATATTTTTAATTCCCACTTACCCCACTTCATCTTAATTATAATTTACTTTATCAATTAGACCTCGGGCAATCTTCGCACAGGGTCGGTTTTTTTTTCTCAAAAAATGTCCAAAACTTATTTTTTGGTAAAGACAAACTAATAAATAATTATTACAGAAGAAGAGTTTTCTTTCATTTCGTCAGATCCACCCCTAGACGCGTTTCGCTTAATCATGGCTCATCAGTGGAGCTAGGATCCGACGAAAGAAAGGAGTCACTGAAAACTGCTTTAAGAAGTATTTGGTGGAGCACACCAGCAATATGTTGCACGGGGTGACACCTGAAATGAATCATCTAAAATGTCCTTAATGTACTGTTTTAAAAAATATTAAAATTGAAAGGCAAGCCTTTTCTTGTCAAGGGGTTTCCAATAAAAATGTCCAAATTTTTTCTAAAAGTAAGATTTTTTTTTGAAATTTTCATGTACCTACTTCGTAAAGTTAAGAATTTAAAACCTACACGTTTTCTACATAAGGGTAGTTTGTCGTTTGTGACCCATACCTTTTTTATCTAGAAGAAGTAAGGGAAAAAAAGTGATGGAATTAATAGTATTCTATAAATTTTGTATAGCCAATAAATGTCTTAAAAGTAAGGAAATTCACTTGGACCTATGGTCTATTTCTTTTCGATTGCGAACGATGACAGAAACCCGTTTTACAATAAAAAATGCAAGAATTTTCATTTTTGACAAGTTGAAAAAGTAAGGTTAGGGATTTACGTCATAACTGACATTTTGTTGTTTACTGTTTATAGCGGTTAGAATTTTAAATTAACACTTGCTAAGGCCGCTTTACAGTTTGCAATTTTTCTTTCACGCAAGAAAAGATTGCCCGGGAGTATGCGCAGAACGAGGCTAATGATCAGCTGGCGCAGTTTGTATTGCTTGCAAGAAATATAACTAGGACCGTATTTTTATTGCCATTGCAAGCGCAATTCTGAGGATTTTCTGGTGATTTATGAGACACCAAACTAAATATAAAAATCCCTGACATTTATTTATGTTTTTTCTAACCTATAGCGGGTACCTTTTGTTTTTGTTGGTTTGCTTTCATGTCCTGTAATGATGTTTTGTTAAAATGACAATGTTTGGCGTTTGGCATGGCCTTCTATATTTTGTCGATAAATCGGGCATCCTTTTTGCTTCAACACAAAGTAGGCATAGGTTTACTATTTTATGTTGCAGAAAAACGTGAAATTAACCGATTTTATGTACAGAAAGTTAATAGATTGTTTGTTTCGTAATATAACTAGAGCTAAAAGTTATTTTTAATTGCTAAAAGGTTTATAATTAGCATATATGTATTCGCTAGAAATCAATCGAACGGAAATTTCTTATTCTTCTTCTGTGATTTAAAAAAAAAGACCTTTAATAAGATGGCTATGCATTTATGTAGTGTAAATTGGTCCATGATTTAACCAATTAGGTGAATTTTTGTTCAATTTTTTTTTCTGTCATCGTTCGCAATCGAAAAGAAATATACCATAATACTATACATTTTGTATCTCAGATTAGGTAACGGAAATAATTTTTTTTTATTAAAAATGTAATGGAAATTAGAGGTACTTCTAAGTATAATGTATACGGTATACCTGCAAATAATGTCGAACAAAAATAACTGCTTTTTGGCAGATAATATTTTTTTGCCAAAAATTTGAAAAAAAGGAACATGTTGGGTTCTATTTCACTAATAACGCGCCTAATCTTATTCTAATGATCGGGAATTATTTGTGGATTATTGATATACACCATGCTCTCCTACAGAAAAAATAATCAAGTGCCTGCCAATTCCCTGAATTCTGAAATTATTGTGTATTGCAAAAGCTGACTCGATGGGCACGACCTTTTTTAACTTTTACACCATTTAGTAAATGTTTTTTCGTTGGATTATTCGCACTTTAACTTCATATAAAAATGTTGAAAATTTTTATAAACCTACGATCTTGTCAGTCAATATTATTTAACAACATCAGGACACTCTTACTGGATAACCCTTTACTTGATAAAATATAATTACAAAATTTAAAGAAGTAAACTTTACATTGTGTGTATTCTATGGCGATTTTTATCTTTTAACCCAACCAAATGTAATTTGGCTTATAAAAATTATTACACTTTTGCTGTTTTTCAAGGTGACAAATATCCAATTAAACAAAATTTGGTGAAAAGAAAACGACCACGGAATAATTTCTCCACGAGTATAAATGTTTGCACCACTAGCTTTAGCGAGTGCAGAAATCATACTCGTGAGAAAGAATTCTTTACTATAATTTTTCTACGACTATACATTTTATATGCCTTTACCATCGCTCGTGAATATCATTCACTTATTTAGGTCTCTTCTTACTTTCAATGGGGCCAAATTAAAAACGTAAAATGCACACAATGCTTCCCAGATAGCGTCGTGCGTCGTACTGACTTTAAACCTTAAATGCGAATATGCATCACATAAGTAGAGGTAGATAAAGGTTTCTACATCACCCGGTAACCCTGGCAATGACTTTGACATATCATTTATGGCAAACGATTTTGTATAGCAATAATAGCGGCCAAACGTTCTTTTCCTATTCCGTTTCTTTTTATAACGGCATCACCAAGCATGGTAACAGAGTTGTTAGACTGCTCCGAAAGGATATCGTGAAGACTCAGCTGATTTGAGAGATCGACATGCTAATTGATTGATTTGTATATTAATACTTAAAAGCAGTCGGTTAGTTTAAAGTTTTTTCATTATCTTTTGAGATTACTAATATGAGAGTCCTGTTTTACCAATGGCGTCATATAAGACCCATCAAGACTTTACAGTTCTGGTCTAAGATTGATTGTTAATTCCACTGTAATGGTAGCCTGCTTGATAATATTTCATAGTTCAGAAATATATATATACACTGGGGGCCATATTAAATTTAAACCTTATAAAAGTGTATATTATTATTAAAGCTTGAAGCGCGGAACGACTTCACTTTACTATCTGGGGTTAATAGAATATTTAGGGAGATACTAATATCTAAGGCAAAATATAATGCAAATATTAAGCTTCGATAGTCTTGCATTATGTTTCTTAAATGACTACGAAAAATATAGTAAACATTTCTTAAAATTTGTTCCCAGGTAATAGCGGCTACTAACCTTATTAATCAATTTTAGATACGATGTATTATAGTATGAGCTTTCCCAATAAGTTAACTTCGGTTTTACTTTAATTTAACACATAAAAAAATTATATTATATTTTTATCCTAAAATTGTTGTATTTTTATTATTTATGTAATTTAGGATTGTTCATTTCACATCTGTGCGATAATCAACACGTTACTTTCAGGTCTCCGATCAACTAAAGCTGTTTAAGTTACAAAGCTATTAAGTTTTTGAGAAATTAAGAACAATGCCCAGAGGCATGAAAGTATGTAATTTTTTTTTGTACTCATTTTGTTTGTAATCACCTTGGCTTTTAAACTTTCTTGTTTTAAATTAATTAATAAGACAAAATAATGCAAACAAAAACACAGTAAATTAATATCACAATTAATTATTACTTAAAAGGAAAACTCAACTACTTTATTTATGATTGTCGCCTACTCTAATTGCTGTAATCAAATGACTCCCATTCCGAAAATCGAGAGTCTTGTTTCTGCAGTCTTTGAGTACATTCTTTTATATAGGAGTCTTGTATTCTGTACATTCCGGAGTTCGCTTGGAACATCAACGTTTCTAGTATCCTTTCGTTCTTGATCGCTTTGGATGGCAGCACAACCTAATAAAACAGTTAAAGTTAAATAACATCTGATTTATTACAAGCACAGGTATTAATTTTGTTAATCTAGCTCTTGATTTAGCTAAACATAATTTGACAAAAGGCTCTTTCACTATTCTCATATTTGATAGTTTTGTTTTGGGATTTAAATTGTTAAGTCGAAGGACAGGCAAAATTTCCACAAATATTGAAAACACAAAACTACTCGATGATGTCGATCCGATAAAAATTTACAGTGAGCTTCGTTACCAATCTTTCACTTGTCATGTCGGTGTTTTTGTTTACATTCCACTTATATCCGAAGTATTGTGGAATTTTAATAACTTATTTTTATTTATTTGCTTATAGAGCAGAAAGATCGACATATAACTTAGGTTAGACTTTTTTCAACTGTTATTTCATTAGCTTGGTCTGCTGTCAATAATTTTGGTGTTGCCACATGTGAATTCTTTTATGCTAGTTAAATAATATATTTTGTTCCTAGAACTTTAATGACTTATTTTAAGACAAAATATAGTAAACATTAGAGAGATATTATGACGATTGTTTTTAATTTTCCGCATAAGTCCGTTTTGGACAATTATTTCTATTGTTTTACTTTTTTGTCATTGTATTATAATAAAAAATGGTAAGAGAATATTCGCAACACAGCCAAGCTGCGATTTTCATGACATATTCGATAATGTGTGTGTATGCTCCCACGGAGTTACCGCCACTGGTTATAGATTCGCACTAGAAATTTAGGATCCTCTGCTAGTCTTACTTTTTTCAAAGTACTTAAAGTTATAAAAAAATGTAAGTTTTTGAAGTTGCTTGTTTTGTATACCTTAATGAGTTCTTGTGGCGATATTCTGTACAGTTTCAAGTCTCGAGCCAAACGCTCCATAATACATTTAAATTCTAACTTGGCATCCAGTTTGCTGGAAGTTTTAGTTCTAATTTTATGACGAGCCCAAGCCAGCATCGCCTCGAATTTTCTTATTTCCGGTATCTCTAAGTTCCTACAACAGAGTTTATTTTGATTAGGTTAATTAAGGTAAGTAGTCTTTAATGTTTAAACAGTTGGCTTATTGTAGTACAAGACAATCAGTGTTAAAAAACCTAGTCAGATTTTATAAGTAAAAGGTTGCTTAGAAAGAAACACTGTTTTGCTAGGGTTGGCGGAAGAACCAGTATAACTACTTAGGCCTATAAGGCCAATTGTATTTCCTATCGTCTGGGTAATGTCAGCCATATGGGACCTACGGCTTAACGTGGAATCCAAACCACGTGAATGCACTAGTTATCCTTTTTACGCCCCCAGAGGTCCATGACGCCCTTCTCGGTCCCGATATTAGGAATTACTAGTAGCATACTGCATTTTTTATCAACCAAATTTCGGACATACGTTTTTTATAATGCGTATGCCCACTCCGGGGATCGAACCCGGACTGCCACGGTTGAATGCCAGTACCTCACCCCTAAGCCACTGCTGCGTACTCAGTATAGTTATATAATTTACATACTATAGTAGTACATTGTAATTTTTTTAAAAAGGGGAAAAAGAGAAAAAGTCGCTGTTGATGATCTCTACTAGCGAAACTTTTTTGTGGCTTTCTTACTTTGTTATTTAATGATCCTTGTTATTATTTAATTAATATTAGGAGTTTCATAAGATAGTATTTCAGAATTACTACCGATAATTCAATGGAATAATCATTAATCATAATAATGGTTAAGCTCCATTGTCTCATTATTTCTGCCATTGTCATATATATGTCACAGTCAAACTTGCTGGTTAGTTAATTATTATTAAAATTCTTTTTGCAATCCGACAAGAGACTTTTTTTAGGGGTAAAAGTACAAATGGCGTAGCCTTAGTCTGGTAAGCTTAAAGTGACTACCGTTACATCAAGTAGACCTTATGGGACCAAAATTAAAATGTCATTCTTACCTGCACATTATCATTTGCACCATGGACTCGCTTAAATTTAAAAATTCAGGCAACTGAAATAAGGCATACGCTCTGGTTTCAACAAAAGCTAGAATCATATTAACTAGTTCTGATGCTGATGTATATCTCCAGTAATAGTTCTCCAATGAACACAGCATACAACAAATCTGAAAACAACAAAAAATCAATATTTTTTAAATTAAATTTGGTTTGTCGTAATATGTATAAAGCTAGTTTATTTGGTTTAATTACTTTATCAATACGCGTGTCTTCCCTGCGTTCTTTCAATATTACAGAGCCGGCATTCATTCGTTCACGTGTTGAATACTGAATGCAGTATTGTTGTTGTATTTCGTATTTTTATGAAAAAGCAAGTAAACATATTGTTTATTTGGTAATCAATCCTGCCCTACCCAAACCTTAAGTTCTGTAAAGTAAATATTACTAGAAATAACAAGCGTCATGGACGATCATTAAAAACTTACGTTAAATACACTATACCGGGTGTCCACGGAAGGTGGCTCGCCCCTATAACTTTTTTGTTTTTAAAGATAGTAAAATGAAAATTGGAGGATTTGTATATGAGGTAAAATAACATTTTTTAACAAGTGATTTAACTTTATGAAACTTCCGGTTTAACCGGAAGTGACATAAACTTTTTATTTTTAAATGGGACACCTGGTATATTTTTCCTTTTTTTAAATCTATATGACGTTCTAAATACAACCATGTGTCACTTTTTGTTAACAATTTATTATTATAGATTATATATTTTCTTAAATATATCTTTTTATTTAGAGGGCTATGAATACGTTTAAATCACTTATTTTAGTCCTAGAATCATGGGAAAAATACAGCTTGACTGTTTTTGGTCAAAATCTATCTGCTGGGTCAAGATTTAAACTTGTTTTACTCATTTTTTTTTAAATGGCAACATGGTGGCTCGGCAGATTAGAAACAAAGAGCACTTTGTTACGATTAATTTGATACCATAAACTATTAGGTTTTAACCAAATTTCCATTAAAAAACTTTTAAAATGTAACGTTAGAACGTCCCTAAAATAAAACAACTTTTTTGAATAAAATATGCTTTAAATGCATCGAGTAGCCTGTGACTAAGACAACTATATTTTATTCGAAATTGTTGCTCACAGGCTACTTGATGCATTTAAAACGTATTTTATTTAAAAAAGATGTTTCATTTTAGGGACGTTCTAACGTCACATTTTTAAAGTTTTTTAATGAAAATTTGGTTAAAACCTATTAATGTGTGGTATCAAATTAATCGTAACAAAGTGCCCTTTGTTTCTAATCTGACGAGCCACTATGTTACCATTTTAAAAAAAATGAGTAAAACAAGTTTAAATCTTAAATTTCACACAGCAGATAGATTTTGACCAAAAACAGTCAAGTTGTATTTTTCCCAAGATTTTAGGACTAAAATAAGTAATTTAAACATATACATAAAAAGATATATTTAAAAAGAAATATATAATTTTGGTGACAAAAAGTGACAAGTGACACATGGTTGTATTTAGAACGTCATATAGAGTTAAAAAAAGGAACAATATAAGTACCAGGTGTTCACATTTAAAAATAAAGTTTATGTCACTTCCGGTTAAACCGAAAGTTTCATAAAGTTAAATCACTTGTCAAAAAATGCAATTTTACTTCATATATTATAAATCCTTCAATTTTCATTTCACTATCTTTATAAACAAAAAAGGTATAGGGGCGAGCCACCCTCCGTGGACACCCGGTATTAGCATGTATACTTTTTATGAAAGGTTTTGCACATTTCTTCAATAACCTGGTATATAGAACAGCCGATGTGATATCCACATGGCCTGCAGAAATTTTAAAAGGTCGGTAAAATATCAATACATTTAATTAAGCTATTAGGCATTGTTCAACTTACCACATCTATTCTCAAAAACTGCTTAGCGTGATGGAAGCAGGCTTGTAAAAGGTCAGGCAGGTCGTAATGTTCGGCTGCACAAATGAGACCCGGTATTGTGGAACACGTTAATGGACATGATCCTAAAAGAGATTAGCGCATAAAAGAGAATTCCGCAATATAAAAGGTCATAGTATTCATTAAAATCGAAAATCTCGAATATTCATAGTAGTATATTTCATATTTGTTACATGCATTAATAAGTTACATTACTTTTCTTCTTATTAAAGCATCGCGTTAAATATAAACTAGGACATGAAAATTTTAATTTGAGCTCTTGGTCTATAAGAATTTGACTTTGTCATCTTGGCAGATTGTCAAAATTGACAAGTATTTTATGATTAAGAATCAAGACCCACTACAAAAGTCTAACCTTTAAATTTTACACTGTCTTTATAGGCCAGGAGATTTAAGTTTATTGTCCTAGTTTTCATTAAACGCGATGGTACCATTGGGCCCAAAAAAACTGGGAAAGCAAAATTCTTGCTGTAGAGTAGCTCCTTGACTATAAGAAATATGTAACTTCTATTGAAGAAAGGTTGTCATTGTTGTTATAACAGTTATTATGGAAGTGAAAAGGTTTAACACCAACATTTTTAGAAATACGAGGAAAATGAAAATACGCATATTTCGTGTTTTAAAATGTAACAAAAATAAAACAAGATTTTTTAATATTTAGAAGCATTATCTTGTTGAAATATAAAATCTTGATCATATACTGCGTCGACAGATGGTATCATAACTTGGTTGTTGCAATATAATGGTGCATTGAGCCTCCCCTGCACTATTTGGCAAACTCCTGGGCCCCTTGCACTAATCCAGCCCCAAACGTTTATAGAAAAAGTCCACTTTATTAGTCTTACTTGTATATCTTTCATCGTATAGAAGGCCTATAAATGCTGATTTTCCCATTATTTCACCTTGATTTATATATTCATAAGCTAATTCTACTCATCTCTGTTTGTTTGCTTCCGTCAAAAATATTTTATTGGCAGCACAACAACTTTTTATATCTGAATTAAAAATTATTCTACGCGCTGTATTAGCCGAACCAGAAAAATGCATTTCTTCTTTTGCTTTTATTGCTGTTTCGAATGGATGATCTTTTAAAAAGTTAATTAATTCTGGATTTTAGCCGTCATTTGAAATTTTGGGGCGACCAGAACCTGTTTTTCTTACAATACTTCCATATTCTGCAATTTTGTGCTTAGCCAATAACGCGGTATTTTTGCTAATCCCTAATAATTCATCTGCGATCTTTCTTAATTAATGTCCATCTCTCAATCGAGTGAAAATGATCGCTTTTTGCTCAGTGGTTAACGGGGGCATTTCAAAAAATATTTCTTTTAACACGTCACTGTCAGTCACAAAATTAAATTGACAACTTCAAAACAAGCTAATAGTCTGGGAAATTAAACTAAATTTTACTGTCCCAGTTTTTTTTGGGCGCAATTATATTACAGTTTGCAATAAAACGTATCCGAAAATAATTATTCTGAACATGTCGGTCTGGGGTGCCACAAGGCTCAATTTTAGGTCCCTAATTTTTTCTCATATAACTATTACCTATACTTAGATCTTTTAAACATAACAAAGTGCAAACTTTTACTGACGACACATGCGGAAATTGGAAATTGTGCAAGTTTTGGTTAATGACCTGAAATATTTCTTTACATTTACGTACCTGTATGCAAATAATCCAACAATATTCTAAAGGTATCAGAATCAAATTCAATAATAGAAAATTCAGTCTGCGCAAGCTTCGCCCTGTCTACTTTCTGAGCGTCTGCGCAAACGCTTAGTCTTGGCACAGGAAGATTTGTAGGACATTTTTCTTTCCCATCTTTATCTTTTCCGTCTTTATCTACAAATTTTAGAGCATTTGGTCAAAACAGAATTAACAGATATTTTATTATTTTCTCTACAATAATCACACCGGAAGAGATTTTTTTTAGAAGAATAGATTTCTTTTACTACGAGTAAAACCTTATTTTATTCTGAGGAAAAACCTTTTACGTTAGTACAAGTTATTTTTCGCTCTTATATTATTATTTTAAAATATTTATAATTTTGTCAAAATTCAAAAAAAAAAATTGGATTTTAAATATTAAAACAAAACTTGTGAAACTGTAGAAATCCTGTTTTGTGAAATTATTATTTTTACAAGCTACCATAGTTACTTTATATAATTTGCTCATAATTTACTGATGTACGAACAACATTTCTTTATTATACAGGGTTTTATGGAATTTTGGCTTTATAGGTATTTTATTTTATTTTTATTTATTTTATTTAATATTACCACATTCTACAGAATCAGATATCCAATTATCGAATGGGATATAAAAAAAAGTTTTAACATAATACAAAGCATTATAAAAAAGAACAACATAGATATAGTAAAAATAATTACACAATGATATATAATATGTAAATAATTACAGAATCAGGCGTTTAACGGAGGCCACAGTGCAGGCATGTATATCTAACTGGTTTTGAATTTTATTATATTTTTCACATATTTGATATAATGGAGAAAACTTTAGTGTATTTGTCCTTGGAGTTGGTAGAGTAAAAGTCAGGTAATTACGCGAGGTTGGCCTTGGCACCTGAAAGTGCAGGGACTGTAAAATATTCCCAGCATCAATTTTTCCGAAAAGTACGTTATGTAGAAAGATAATTTGAGATTTTGTTCGCCGTGTTTCGAGGCTTTCCATTGAAAATCTTGCCAAGAGACGATCGTGCGGAAACCCTATTTCAGGATAGATTCCATCTAGCTTAAAACTGGTATACTTTAAAAAGCGTCTTTGAATTTTTTCCAGACTAATAATGTGGGTTTGATAGAAAGGGCACCAAATAACCGAGGAGTACTCAAGGCGTGACCTAACAAAGCTATTAAATAACAACCTAGGTGTGTCCCAACTCGTGAAATCTCCTGCGTTTCTTATAATAAAGCCCAGCAATTTTAAACTTTCTCCAACAATTTTAGAATAATGATCACGGAAAGAGAGCTTTGAGTCCAGCACAACACCAAGATCACACACAGACTCACACCGTTTTAACATATCCCCATTTATACTATACTCATATACAATCGGATGCACTTTTTTAGTAAAGGTAATAATACTGCACTTAGACACATTTAATAGTAATTTATTTTTCTCACACCACCTATTCATTTTCTCAAAGTTATCTTGTAATTTCATACAGTCCCTCTCGTCTCTAATTCTAAGATATAACTTGACATCGTCGGCATACATTAAATGATCGACATCTAGGATAAAAATAAGGTCATTAAGAAATATAATGAAAAGTAGGGGTCCCAGATGTGACCCCTGGGGGACACCTGAGGTGGCAGCAAACTCTCTGGAATTTTGACCATGGCATTGAACATATTGTAGGCGGTTAGTCAAATATGACTCAAAAAATGCAATAAGTCTTTGTGATAGACCAAACGTAGCCAATTTATCGAGAAGAATACCATGATCGAGCCGATCAAAGGCTTTGGAGCAGTCAGTGTAAATGACGTCAGTTTGTTCACCCGCATCAAGAGATTCCGCAAGATCCTGAGTAAGACAAAATAGATTTGAGACGGTAGAGCGACCCTTCATAAAACCGTGCTGTTGAGCAGATATGTGAATGCTAATTGAATTATATAAATATTCGTGTAAAATAATTTCAAAAACTTTCGAGAAATTATTTATTATACTGATTGGTCTATAGTTGGTAATGTTACTGCTGTCCCCTTTTTTAAAAACCGGAGTTATGCGGGATATTTTCCACAGGTCTGGAAATGTAGAAGTTGAAAATGATAAATTAAATAGAATTGCAAGCGGACGAGCAAGAACAATTGCACAGTCTTTCAGCAAAAATGCAGGGATTTTATCTGGCCCTATAGTGGCTTTAGGTTTAAGTTGTTTTAGTACAGTAGTGAGTATTTAAATTGGTGACCAAACGAAACTCTTCTGTAATTATTATAACTTACTTGAACAATCTTGACTGCTAGCCCATTTCTTCTTATCATCAGCCGACAATTGCTGAGTATTGTGTTTTCGTATAGACCTGCCCCAACCAGCTGTTATCGTACCCAACCTTGTAAAAGCCCTTTTAACCATTGGCGAACTGGGTACGCTTTTTGGTCTGGGGCTTTCAATGTCAGGAACTTGCAGGAAATTACTCGACTTCGGTCGCGATTGCTGTGGACTCATGAGGGTCGGTACAGGACGAGCTAGAAGCTCCGCTACCGGAACTTGAGGTGAACCAAACCTTTAAGAGAAAAAGTAAATTATTTAAGCGTAAAAACTTGAGGCAAATTTATATCTTAATCTACTTCATATATGGACTTCCGCGGGTATGGCAATTAACGAGGAGGGGTGGGGGGTGGGGGGAAGGAGATAAAAGCAGTAGCAGATAAATTATAGATATATAATCATATTTAGTACACCAGGAGACGATAAATAAATGTAGCAGATCTACTGATAAATAAGGTAAATTGGCACCGCTGCCTCCGGCTTTTTTCCAACGCTTCTACGACCTTCGCGATAACTGACGATAATTAAAAGGCCGAGATATGTTTGCGGCTTCATTGGCTGTGACGACTTGGTAAGATCAGCAACTTATTCCATGGTAAATAGATACTATATGAAAAATGAAATACCTAGCCAGATTGGACCTTTCTCAAATAATCCTTAATATCATAACTTACCCTGTTTGTATTCCATAAAGCATTTCTTGAAATACCCGACTTCGGACGCCTAAAATAGCTCTAACTCCAACCAATTTAACTTTTTGTTTGCTTTGACCAACCATGAACGTAACATCAAATAGTTGGGAATTGGTAGCAGCATTTGTATCTATGAAAAATAAATATAATGTAATTATTTAGCCAACATTTTTCGATCAAAGTGGGAAGGTAACTATTTTTTTTTAAATGCAAGAATTTCCTTGACGGATCTTAATTACATTTTCTCTGGGTTTAATTGTAAATAATTTTTTAAGAAATGATTAGGATCACACTTTTTCCAATTTTTTAAAAATAATAACCAGGCGCTAATACAAGCTGTTAAGGAAATGACGTCGAATATTTAAACCTCTAAATCCTGATATGAAAACATAATTTTAAATATTTTTTCTTTAGAAAGCAAGAAAATTTAGCTTTCGTTTTTTTGACGTCGCTACAGGAGGAGTTGGTTGCACGTACTATGTGAAAATCGATATTGTTTTCCGTCTTTCTCGCTCGAGAAGGATATGCTTTTTCCGTCTCTTTCACTCGAAAAAATATACTTTATCCACGGGCGTGTGGCAAATTTAGTCTTGTGCCTGTTTAAAGGTTGAAGACAATGACGTTTCCTGAACCGCAGTAGAGTTTTGGACTTGCATTGTCTTGACTGCGTCTTGACGACTGGAGATGCTTACCAGTTGAAACGTAGTGGTTCAAAAGAAATAAAGACAATGCAAGTCGAAAACTCTATTGCCGTTCAAATTAGTCTTATTTACCCAATTTTTCAGATGTCCGATTTACAGAAAAAGTATGGATTACCTATTTCTTAAGAATAACCAAGGAGTCATCTATTTAAACATAATGCGTCAATTTCATAACACCTTGCATATCTGGGGAAATAATAAATAACAAATATATCCTTAAGTTTAAACATTTCGTGGCTTTGACAAAAATCTAATAATATTCCTTTATATTTTGTACTTAAAGCTGTAGCTTTCCTCAATATTTTGCTTTTGATTTATTCCAATAACTACTCCAACACAAATTCGTGTGCGTATGTGTACATGGGTATATCGACGATGGTAAGAGTACAAAGATGATTAAATTAAGGCAAAGGTGCATATTTTTAAGCTTAACTAGTTGGTCAGAGAAAATTGTCAATAACCCGAATACTTTGGGTTTCGGCGATATCCGAAAAATTAATGAAATTTTTCGTTTTAGTTTCTAATTTGTGACTTGGGAAAAACAAAATTACTTTTGGACCTCTATTTTTTATGGTGTACAAGATGACATTATTAATATTTTATATTATTCTTTTTGTACCATAACGGCACTGTCAATTATATTTGATATTACTTAAATACAAAAATTATATATATTACAGGAAGCTCTTGTTTAAGCTGTTTATTGTTTTAATAATATTCTAGTCAAAAGTCAAATTTACCATAACCATACTCAAGAAAGTAAGAGAACTCTACATTCAAAGATAATTGTATAGTTGTTAAGGCATCGGAAGTTATTTTATTATTACAATTGTGGGAGATAGAAGGAGAATTTATAAGTATAGCTTTAAACATTACCTGTATTAAGAAAAAATTTCGTAAAGTCTTTTGCTATTTGATCGTAGTCTTCAAATTGATCCCTTACGCTGTCAAGAAGGGGAGACGAGGGCCGCATATGACCTATTGGCCTCCAAGAACCTGTAACAATTTAATAATATGTTACTTGATTACTCTCAAACCATGAGAGTAATCGAGTTTTATTAATGGTACATTATTTGTAGTAAATAAGTTACTTAATTTTATAATTAAATTTTTATTTTCTTTTTCCACGTGGGAGTAGAAAAAAATGTTTATAGATTTAGTGGTAATGGTTCTTAGGCGATTGACATATAACTTTTTCTACTTCTACATGTATATTTTTTGTTTCCTTTACACTTAAGTGACGAGAGAAGTAGGCTATTCCAGTTAACTGTACGGCAAAATTTCATATTCTAACTGTTCTGCACAATGTTGCGACATTTTAAAACAGAATTTTACAATTTTAAAGAAAAATGATCCTGTGGCCGAGACGGTAAAGAGTAAAACTTTCGATTCAATGGTCGTGAGTTCAATCCTGACAGCCTGCAAACTATAAAATTTTTTTTAACAAGGTTCGTAGTTTGGTCGTAGATAAAATATACTGTTCAACTCGAGTGGATTGTCCGTCGGATATGGATTGGTACCCTTACTTCATATTTCGCTGTGGTGTTAAGACTCTTAATAGCTGTTGAGTCTGCTGATAAGAATAGGTGTAGTGGAAAGATAGTGTGTAAAACAAGGACAAGGACATTTCTAGTTTTGTAGAAGGAGTTTGTAGACGAAAGTTGATAAATATAATGGTTTGAATTGGTTGGGATAAAGGGTTCTATTTTGAATAGTCCATCTAGGGAAATCCCCGCTTTTAATAAATTGCTGACATAGCAAAAAGGAACCCCTTCTTTCATCTGGTAAGGGTTGCAAAACTTATAAAAACTCAAAGAGATACCTACTTACTCAGTAGAGTTGTTTAACGTTTTCAAGTATAAAAGTAACCTCTGTCCATTTGGTCATTCAAGTAAAGATGTAGAAACACAATCTCAGATCAGAGCAGTTTCCAGCCAGTGAATAAGTGATCTTGATAATGTTTATTTAATTAATAAATTGTCTATTTCTCTTTTAGCCTGAGTTGACTGTAAAGCGGAAATTGTTTCTCTTGAACTTAAAACAAATAGCGTCGTATGTGAGTTTTAAGGAAACAACTCTTCTTTACAGAAAACTCTTTAAATTTACTAATTTAATAACTTTATTTTTATTTCTAATGACTTCTATGTTATTTATTATAATGTAATCGTCAATCGCTTTGCTTTACTTTGCTTTAATAAAATTATTAAACATCTTTGTTGTTCTAGTAACTAAATAAGGCACAACAAATTATATAAATTAAAACGTAATTTTAAACTATCTAAGCTACACGTTCCCGTCGCCTATCATTTTGATACGCGACAACATCGCACTCGGAACACTCCTCGTGAGATATAGACGTTATGTCCACTCTTGTTATACAAACTTCTATCGTGTTCATTTCAGTAGTGTTGCTTGTAGAAAGCCACAAGTCTCTTCGTTGAATGTTGCCTTAAACTTTTTTAATGTTGGACATTGTCGCCTCTTAAATGTTGAAAGCGTGTTGCTCCGGCGGAAGGCCGCCTTTTGATAAATCATACTTCAAGATTTTAATGTGGATTTCTTGAATATATTTTCATATGATGTCACTCAATTTAGTTCCTTGTTAGAGTCCGTAGGGCTTACTCAATTAATTAATAATCCCACTAGAGTCTCTTCTACTTCTACCACACTTATTGATCTTTTCATAATCTCCAATCCTGATCTAGTAAAACAGTGTGACACTTTGCCCGCCCCGCCAATGTCAGATCATGAGTTTATTGGCTGCGAACTCACTTTGCTCAATAAGACAAAAGAAATAATAAGCGTAACCGACGATATATTTCGGGCTGCCGACTCGGGAGAAGTAACTGTTTTGACCCTTCTGGACTTTTTAAAAGCGTTCGATACTCTTGACCACCGACTATTACTAGGGATTCTTCATTATATCGGTCTCAGTGATCATGCTGTTAAATTTTTTAAGAGTTTTTTTGAGGGTCGAAGACAATGCGTTAAGCTCGGTGCTGAGATTTCCAGCGAACTATAGCTTTAACTACTGGTGTCCCCCAGGGATCTATTATTAGCCCCCTATTGTATGCCATATATACCTCGTGCCTGCCAGAGGCTATTTAAAAATGTAAAAAACATTTCTATGCAGACGATACACAGTTATATTTATCCTTTAGAAAGGAGGACGCTGTTGGAGGTTGTCAAGCTATTTGTCAGGATCTTGAAAATATCCAAAAAGTTTCCTTAGAACACTCCTTACACCTTAACTCAAAAAAATGTTGTGTAATGATCTTCGGTAAGAAAAATGACGTCGATAATGTAAAAGACTCACTTGATATAAAGATAAGCGACTCGGTATTACCTCTTAGAGACAATGTAAGAAATTTGGGAGTGGTTTTCGATGGTGCCTTGCGTTTTGAACAGCACATTACGCAGTGTGTCCAGAGGGCCTATATTAGATTAAAACTTCTCTATAGTAATCGCCATGAACTATCAGCAAAACTCAAAATTTTACTTTGTAACTCACTTGTACTCTCCATATTTAACCATGGAGATGTAGTTTACGGAAACTGTTTAACATCCAATCAAAAACAAAGAATCCAAAATGTTCAAAACTCTTGTTTACGTCTTATCTATGGAATCCGGCGACGAGATAGAATATCCCATAAGCTAATTGATGCAAAGTGGCTGAATATGGAGGGAAGGAGAAAGTTACACGAGGCCTGTTTTTATCATAAAATTTTATCCAATCAGAGTCCCCCATATTTATATGCCAAAGTGGTTTTTAGATCTCATATACATAACATAAATATTCGAGCTCGGGGTATGATAACCCCACCCCTGCATAAATATACTATGTTTGAACGATCCTTTACTTTCAATATTGCAAAGTTATATAACTCACTGCCCGACTACTTTAAAACTCTTACTCCAGAAAAATTTAGAAAAAATATCTTTAAATACCTCTTCGCTAAGCAAGCTATAGGATAGGAAAAAATATAATATGTTTCTTTTTATTTAAATGTTTTATTTTTTTTATTTTTTGAAATACTAGCGTACTACTCTTGGACGTTTTATTTTCATTGTTATTATATTGTTGATTCTAAGGTTAAGTCGATCAGGGTGGATAATATCTGTAAGTGTTATCCACATCTGGACTTCGCCTTTTCTGTTGTTGTACTCATATTTTAATATAATTGTAATACCATTACTTAATACAGAAATAAAGACATCATTATTATTATTAATATTATTATTATTATTATTATTATTATTATTATTATTATTATTATTATTATTATTATTATTATTATTATTATTTTTCTCAATGTTAGTTTTCACAGCTTTTTGTTGGTATTGCTGGTATTATTTACAGTACAGAGAAGAAATTCATCTTAACCTGTACTGTTTAGGAACTTCCGTACTATATGGCATGTTTGGAGGATGACGCTTTTCTGGATTAGTTGGTATAAATAACCTGATAGGCCCAGTTTTTCCAAGTTGGGCTTGAAATTTTTCGTCATAGCTCCCTCCACCGATATTATGATCGGAATTATGTCGATTTTATCTAGCTTCCATATATTTTTTATCTCTATAGCCAAATTCGAGTACTTGGTCTTCTTCTCCGATTCGGTTTTAGAGAGGTTGTGTGTTAGTGGGCAACCTATATCGATTATGAAAGCTTTCTTGGTGGTTTTTTCGATGAGAAGAATATCCGGACGGTTGTGGTCTACTGTTCTATCCGTTATTATTGGCCTGTCCCAGTATAAGAGATATTCAGGGGATTCAAGGACTGGCTCGGGTGAGTATTGGTAGTATGGTGGAAGGTTTTCCCTTAGCCCTAGTTTATGGGCCAGTTCCTTGTGGATGATCTTTGCCACCTGATTATGTCTCCCCAGGTAAGCGTTGGGGGCCATAGCACCACAACCCGCCGTGATATGTTCTATCGTCTCTCCGGGGCAGTTGCATTTTCTGCACACATCTTCCACATTCCTTTTCATGATGACCTTTTCATAGTTTCGAGTTCGAATGACACGGTCTTGGATAGAGATAATAAAACCTTCTGTTTCAGCGTGAAGCTGCCTTTTCTCTAACCAATTCAGTGACATTTCTCTATCTATGAGTGGATTTTGGAGTGCAGTAGGGTATTTGCCGTGTAGAGCTTTCTCTTGCCAAGTTACAAGCTGTTGACTTGGCGGCGCGCGGATGATATTAGGTAGTCCGTTTCGCTTTAAGTTGAGGGCTGTATATCCAGCGTCTGCTGCAACCACTTTTTTAAGAATTTCCCCATTCGATTCTTGGAAGTATTTTCTCATAGAGGTCTCTTGCGACTTGCACAAGTTATATATATTAATGAGACCTCTTCCTCCCTCCTTTCGTTTAGGTAGATTCTTTCAAGTGCAGAGCGTGGGTGGTGGAATCTGAATTTTGTTAGCAGCCTGCGCGTAAGCCTATCCAGTTCGTGCAAATCCGTGTCTGAATACTTAAGGATTCCGAATGAGTAGGTAAGTATTGGTATTGCCCAGGTGTTGATGGCAGTAGTAAGGTTACCAGCATTCAGATGAGTATTAAAAAGCTTTGTTAGTCTGCTTTTGTATTTGTTTTTAAACTCCCTTTTTAGGCTTGTGTGGTTTATTTGTTGGTTTTGGGAGATGCCTAAGTATTTATATGTTTTGTCCTCATCTAGTATATCTATGCCTTCAAGCAGTCGACGATTTTGTTCAGTCTTTCCGCGTACGACATTCAAGATTGCGCACTTGTCTAATCCAAACGACATTCTGATGTCATCGCTAAATGTCTTGGTTATTTGAATTAGGGACTGTAGGTGGGTTTTGCTTTCAGCGTAGAGTTTGATATCATCCATAAATAGAAGGTGGTTTATTCTAAAATTCTCAGTTAAGTTGGGACGATATCCGTAGGATGTTGATTTTAGTAGTGAGGACAGTGGATTCATGGCCAAAATGAACCAGAGGGGGCTTAAAGAGTCGCCTTGAAATATACCTTTTGATATATTTATATTGCCAAGCTTCTCTTGTCCAATATGGAGATTGGTATTCCATTGCTTATTATTATTATTATTATTATTATTATTATTATTATTATTATTATTATTATTATTATTATTATTATTATTATTATTATTATTATTTTATTTTCAGTTTTTAAGTGGACCCAAACAATATTTCTTCTTCTTCTTCTCTCCATGCGAAATTATATTTTTTTATATTAAAAACATTTCCTTCTCTTGACGCGAATTATTTTCATGTTTATTAATGGATTTTTAAAAGCTTTTTAAATTTGGACTTTACAGAATGTAAGAAAGCTATTTTTATTAAAACAAAATAATTCTCAATATTTTTTAGAATACAATGAATTTTTTTTTAAAGATTTCATTGGCTTAAGTATATCTTTTTCCTCGATTTTTTTTCTGCATGATAATAACTTTCACACACCCTCATAGATACCACCTTTTCATTGGTGAACAAATATTGTTTTTATTTGTTTTTTTTGTTTTGTTTGTTTTTTTTGTAATTCACTTCAAGAAAACCGCGATTAACCGTGGGAAATTTTAGCATGTTCGGATTCACTTTAATGGGTTTCGAAATTCAAAGGCAAAGTATATATTTCCACTTATTATTTATCACCAAACAATAAAACTTATTAAATTATTAGTTTTAAATTTAAATGTTGCATTGTAGCTTATGACTAATGTATCTGTTTTAAAGGCTTCTTTAAAAATTTCTCTACGTTTTGCTATAAAATATGCAAGGACAGAAAGGTTTTTGAATTAATATCTCAGGTAAAACAACACTAAAGTCATATTGCATAAAATGTTAATAATCTGATAACACGAACAACACACCCACCACGGCATTAAATAGAGTATAAAATAAATATTCGGGTCATTCTTGAAAATATATTTTATAATAAAAAAGATTTAAAACTGCAATAACATTCCATTAACAAAATTGTAGTTACTCTCTAGCTCTCTAGAAGGGACATATTGAACTAGGAACAAGTTTGGTCCTTCATTCTCTTCATTTATCTTGAAAAAAAAAATTAACTGCTACATCTGGCAGCATTAAATAAAAAAGATAAATGATAACATTTATATTCTCCCCTGTACACAGTACACCGTAAGTTATTATACCGCTCTATTAATAAAACGAAAATCAAGAGCGAGTTGGACTTGCGTGATAGCTGCTTATCAAGTGCGGAAAGAGCCACTTTCCCGTACGCGACTGCAGTCAAGTGCGGGGAAGTATCTTTCCGCATGAGTTAGGATCAAATTTTTTTCTACAAGCGTTAGAAAAACTACCACAAAATATTTCTAAAAATTTTATTTTACTGAAAAACAAACACAGATATAATTTCTACTTATTAATAATATTTATATTAAAAGTACAATTTGATGCACTATGCAAATTGATTGCGGATGCCAGACAGGTTGAAGCCATCGGAGCCAACTGATCCTGATGAGCGGATGGTTGCAACGAAAGAGGTATCGAGCTGTTGTTTGCGCTGCTGAAAAACTGTGGAGTTTTTGAAGACGTGGACGCTTCTAAACTACAGCTCAAATTTGATGGAATATTGAGATTGAGAATTTTGTTAGACATGTCTTTTTTTGTGTGATGAATTCCTCCAGGTAGCCTTCGGCACAGACGTGGATTTCCATCCTCCTAAACGTTTAATGTTTGTTATTTCTTCGTCAGAATTAGCCAGTAGAGTGGCTGAGGAACGTCTAAAACTGTGGCCTGTGTATAATTTTGGATTTTTGAGTCCTATATAAGCTGCAATGTTGGAGGGCATTTTTCCTATGGTATTAATTCCAACACATTGGGTACTGCATATTCCATGTTTGTAGTTAAAAAAAAATCGGCGGTGTGTAGTTTGCTGTGGACGTAAGTTTGCATATTTTCTGTATAGATTTAGAAAACTTTCATTATTGACTTCTTTAGTTATTACAAAGGATCTAGCAGAATGGTTTTTGGAGTCCTTTTTTGTGACAATTATAACGTCTTCTTTGTCGTCTATGTCGTCAATGGTAAGTTTAGTTAGCTCCTCACGGCGGCAGGCAGCAGCAAGTCCAAAAATGGTTACCACTTTAATTAAAAGGTAAATTTAATCAGGTGCTTCTTTCATAAATATCGCAATCTCTTCTTGTGTAAAAACATTCGCTTTTTTTGCTCAAAAACCTACATTTTGTCTCTTGATGTAGGGAGTAACTTTATAGTATTTACTGATATCTAAATCTTTCTTAACATTAAGTACACTTTTTAGTATGGAATATCGACATTTCCAAGAAATATGCCAAAAGTACTTCTTATCTTGGTGCTTTTACATTTTTCGCTTCACACCAACTAACAAAATGTTCGTATTGTTTTTCATACCTGACTAATAACTTTTTTGGTAGCAAATCCAAATTTGCGACACTTGCAGCTTCTAAAATATCTTCTGAAAGCTCATCGTCCGAGAAATTTTCTATGGAAGACATTTGCATCAGAATCTGAACAAAATCAAAAATCAAAGGCACGCTCCGGTGAACTGTTGTAAGGTGTCACTTTGACAATTAAATTTTATTTATGTGTCGTGGTTACCATGTTAACATCTATGTACGGGGTTTTTGAAATAAACCGTTTTAAATCAGCTTTTTAAAAATGTTTATAATAAACGGCAAAAATTTGTGTTTCTGTAATATACCTCATTTACTGTTACTAAAAATGAGTCTAAAAATTTATATTCTATTCATTAAAGTTGTATTTTATTATAAAATTACAAAAAAAAATATTTTTCCGGTACACCGTGCGGGAAAACTTTTCCCACACCGTGCAGGAAATGGGTCTTTCAGAACCAAAACGAGTGCGGGAAAACGGTAAATCTCGCACGTTTGTAGAAAAAATTATATAAGTAGTGGTTTTTTAAATTTTCTGACATAAACCCGTTCTGAACGATTTCAATTAGATAACCTTTTAAATTCGTGGTAGTTCGTGTTTTTATTTCAATAGATTTTTTTTATATTTTAATTGACGGCTTAAAAATATTAAAAAGCAAAAGCAAAATTTAGTTAAAAGTTCATTTAATGAATATTATGATAAATTTTAAATACTAATGAAATTGCCATTTTTATAGAATAACTCATTCTAAAAACTGGCCTACGTCCCAAAGGAGAATAATTAACAAATTCTAATTTTTCTCGTCCCGTTTAATGTGGCGTGCCACATTAATTAAACTTTATTCCGTTTAAACGTTATCAAGAAAAATGCAATATGCAAAAGCACGTTTGCATTTGCATTTATATATATTTCTTTATTTAATTCATTTTGAGGAAACGTATTTCACTGTATACAAGACGTGTTTCACAAATTCCATAACAATATCAACATTAAAAAATATAGAAATTAGTAGCTATATTAGTAAGTCTAAAAGGCTGATTTAAAAAATTTATTTTTACTCCCACATAAATATTTGCTGTGTTCTTTACACTGAAGTGCTTGGATAAGTGGGCTCTTCCGATTAACTGAACAGATATAATTTCATATCCATCCTAGTTAGGATATCAAACTGATCAATCACAGTGGTCAATTACAAAGAAACCAAATTTACACGTAAATTTTACGTCTTGTTTTATGAGACTTAATATAAGTGAGGTTAAGAATACACTCCAAGTAGATGCAAATCTGTGAGATTAAATTTGTTATTTTTTATATTTAAATCAAAACATTTATCCCAGAGCCTATGCATATACCAATTATCAGTGGCGTATTAAGGGGGAGGGTTCTAAAAGTCTAATTGCAACCTAATTTTTCGTCTCACGCTTGGACTGAAATTTAAATTTTTAAATAATGTATTCTTGGCTTAGATTACAAAGGTCTTGTAGGAAACGTTTAGTTTTTAAACTTTTCCTTCTGAAAGTCCTATTTTATATAGAGATTAAGGTTTCGGATGCATATCGTTCTAGTTATTGATTTATGATGCAATTTTAAAAGAAAACAAGTGAAAAGAATAATATTTTTTTATTATATACTTGTTTGTTCTGTTATCCCGTTTTTAGAGCTTATTTAAAATTAACAAAAATATAACCCAATGCAATAAATTATTTTTACAACGAAAACAAAAAACAAAGTGAAAAATTAAATTAAAAATTTTAATTAAATCTTTGGAATATGGAAGAAGTGTGATAATTTATATTAAAAAAAATACTGCGGGAAGAAACGAGAATGCTTTATTATGAATATACAAAACGGCACTTGAGAAGGAGTACCTATTTCAAAACCTAAGCATTTGCACCAAAAACTGCTCTTAAATCTACTCTCCTAAAATACATGATTTCTGAAAAAATTATCAATTTTGGCGTGGTGAGCGATATTTACTTTATTTTTAATCATGAAAAACCGAGCCCGAAAAACGCTGGTTAGAGTCATACATACGTCTTATGTTAAAATTTTGGATTGACACCAATATTCATATTTTTCACAAAAATAAAAAAAAAAATTTTAAATAAAGAGCCAGCTAGGAATATCAAAAAAAAAATCATTTACAAAAACAAATTTAATCTAAATATGCAGAGGGGGAGAGGTAATCATTTAATTTTCGAAGTTTGATAGTAGTTAGGCGAATTTTTAACGAACTTTGAGCGTGGCCCGCCCCGAAAGTTTTTTTTTAAAGTGATCTGGTCGTAACATAACAAGTTGTGACCACATAATACACTATATTGCTAATACCATAATTCAATGATGCCACCACTGTGAGCAGATGATCAGGGGCCGTTGAGTTTGCGCAGATCGGAAATTTGCTTCTTGATGTAAACATTTGACAGGGTCGACTTTCAAAATATTTTTACAAGCTTTTATTTAATTTCACCCGTTATACCTGAAATACCTTATTCCTGGTATTGAACCGCGACTCGTGGAAAAAAGGACCATGCACTTGTTTCCACCCATCTTGAGACATAAGGCGCTAACCAAAAACCAAATGTCTGGTAAAGTTTTAGCCCGGCCAAAGTTTTATACCTAAATTCGAACCCAAAACTTAAAAATAATATCCGCAATCACACACGAGACATCTGAATGAATACAACGTAAAAAGGATTGAAACGACTAACAACAACTTACAAACTAACAAAATAAATGTATAAAGTAAAGTTTTATAAATATTAACACCCAAAACTACGAAAGGAAACTATAACCACACACGAACGAATACAACGAAACAAAAGATGGCGACGAATAACACAAACAACGAAACAACGGCGTCCGGTTCTGTAAGATATCGTGTGGATTGCCTAGATTTTTCCCTACTGCGCAAGCGCCACGGCCCCCAACTCAGGTTATTTTAAATCGCACGATGGGGGTATTCTTGCTTCGTGCGGCTGCTTGTATTGGCAATATAGTGTATGTATATATGTGGTTGTGACTATAGGTTGATTACTCTTAAATTGAACTTTGTTGTCAATCCCACATTATAAATCGACCATTTCTGACATTTCATGATTTTAGAATTATTCTTTGGTTTAAGCCTAGGTTTAAACTTAGGTTTAAGGGGGCTTTTTAAAATTGGCCCTAAATTAAGAATTCAATAAGGAATGCATGTGTATAATAATAGACAAAAAGTGTTAATTCAATACTATAAAAAACTATGTTCTTACAATAAAATATAGTAAAAGCAAATAAAATAATTATATTTTTTATTAGAAAATATTGTAATTTATTATTATAAGCAATTATTCTACAGATTATTACTTCTTTATCAATTGTATTTAATATAATTTTATATTACCAGGTAATCAAATGTGATTCTGTCTTTTATGATAATTAGTATACAGAATATTAAAAAGAAATTAAAATCAGTTATAATAAAGCCAGTTTTCTTCGTATAGCTGCGCCCGTAAATTTTTTTTCGAGTGCCTGTCCACGCGGCGGATGCACTTAGGCCAGGTTTGGCCCAATGTGCTCACCCTGTTTGCGCCCGTACATACTAATATATCTAAAATAAGTTTTTGTAAACATTTTAGGTACTAAAGTTATCTTTTAAACGAGTTACAGATTTAGACACTACGATTATTAGTGTTGGTGTGTGTAATAGTTATTTTTAATTCAAGGCTCTATAAATATATATTTTAATTTATTAGTCTTGTTATTTTCACTTCAAATATTACCATACGACGTGATAATTTGCAAGTAATTTACAGGCAGATCTCGGGTAATTTCATTAAAAATTTATTTACAAAACAGCAATCAATACCTTTACTTAGGTTGGGATTTTCATTATTCAAGAGTTTTGGATTTTGCCCAGATCGATTATTAATTTAGGTTTCTTAAAAGGGGACTGTCTAACATGTTAGTGCCCAATTTCAAAGATATTTATACTTCGTCAATCCAAAAAAACAACTTAGGGATGAAAGAACCAAAAGTATTTTATATCAAAGTTGAAAAAAACTTGCTTACGAATTTTATAATAAATAGTCAAATAATATATAAGATGTTCCATTTGAAAAACTTGAGAAAAATAAAATTTAAAATGTGTCGTTTTTATGATCACCCTGTATAAAAGAAATATACACTATTATAAATCTCACTTAATCCCATGGTTTAAAAAATGAATTTAGATGTTTTTTTGATTTTTTTCCAGGACCGAAAATTTAATTTTTTTAGTTTTCTATTTATTACTTTTAAACTACCAAGCAAAATAAATAAAATCTTGGATAATTATAAAGGACTCTAATACGAACCTTAATATGCAATAAAATACTGGGCGTTCCATTTAAAAAAATACCTGTTTTTGTTATCATACTTTTTTGGGTCACCCTTTACATGAAAATATATTCAGTATAAGTCTACGTATGAATAAAATTCCTAATTCGCATAGGAGTTATGGAAGCCTAACCTACTATTGTAGGACCTTGTAGGTTTTATGAATCACAAATTAATTCAGGCATAAGTTGTTAAGTACCAGATTAAATTCATTCGAATATATTTTCATTTTGAAAAGTGATTTACTCATAATTAACAAGAAGCGACTTATCGACTTTGCATGGTTGCTCAGTTGGCCGCCCATGTGCGGAACTTACTTAACACACATGTCAGCGACGGCCCTACTTTGAATCTTTAATGATTAAGATTACATATAAATACAAAAAATAACCTGTAAAAAAATTACCTGGATGCGATAGGATCTGGTTCTATAGTCTATTTAATAAAGGTGTAGAGTAATAAAAGCTCATTAGGTATGCAAAGGGACTATAGAGTAACCCAATGAATATTTAGGCCATAAGTTGGCATTCATTTCATTGCAAAATTCTTTGTTTTCATCAAGTGCAGGTAGTACAACCCGGGTTTGGGTCAATTTATGGGTTTTGCCTATTGTTATCCATTCACAAACACTGATAATCGTGTGACAAAGGGGTGCATTATCTATACAGGGTCCTGCACCTCACCTCCCGTCTTTTATAGCTCACTCATTAATTAAGTTAGGATTTTGATATTTTCCAGACTTTACCTGTACATTTAGAACTTCTTACTACTTACTAGTACTTACCTCGTCTGTATGGTTTTGGAATCTGTCCGGTCTCGGCATGGTTCTGCAAATTAGCTACAATATCTTCCAACATTTGTGACCGTGTTCTTTCCTGCATTCGGGCGAACTTTGGCGCTGAATAGCTGGCTCTCTCACCGTTTACAATTTTTGTTAAAAGCCATTCCCTAAACATGGGTCCCTTGTCGAAAAGACTCTGTTCCCACAGGTACGGTTTATAGGCGCCCACTTCGTCCCTGGTGACCACTGAGACCTCGTAACGGGTAGGTTTTCGTTTTATTCTTGGTGACGTTCGTACTGAAATAAATATAAATTTTACAGTAATTGTTTATATTTATTTTTTAAATTTTATTAGGGTGAAACTGAAAAATAATTTAATTAAAAAGTAAATGCTGTTTTGTATAAGATACTGAGTTTTTCCTTTAGTGAAAACCAAAAATATTTTTTTAAATTTCAACAAATATTTTAAATTTTTTTCTTACGATGCGATACAAGATCTTCTAGAAATTACTTATGATATTTAAATGGGTTACTGACAATATCAATTCTTTGAGTAATCAATAACTTGATAATGCAACATTGCCAACATTTGAAATGTTAGTCCGAATTAATACTATACTGTCACTAACGGCTGTAGAAGATAAAAAATATATAAGTAGTGTAGTGTCAGTGTTGCAGCCTTTAAAAATAAAATTTCTTATTTAAAAGAAAAAATTCCATTAATGCAATACTGAAAAAATATTTTTTAGCAGATCACAACCACAAGTGATCCTAAAGAATATCATACGAATATAACACTATGCGTAAAAATGTTCCTTTTTTCTTTAAATACAGCGCCGACCTATTATTCCTCTGTACTTTGGATCTTTATTTCTCACGAATCCGGAAATTTTCCATTAGTTAACATTATCATAAAAATTAGATTTATCTGTGGCGTCCTGTAGTAGTAGTACTGACCAATCATAGTTTATTGTATTAACTGAAGCTCCGCCTTCTTTTTTATTTTATATGTATATGGTAGAATATTATGTTATTAATTTGCTCAATATAACACAACATAATATACGCATTTATAATAATACTGCAGCCTACTAGATGTGCATAGAAATGTTTTATTTATTTATCAAGGTTGTACATTGTGTGTCAATGGCGTTTTAAGGTGGGTTTAAATTTTACTCGCCTGTATATAATCAAGTGTTTGTTGTCCTTTCATTCCACATAATGCTTATAAATGCGCTAGTAGCGTATAGTATCTACATTTACAAATATTTAGTACATAATAATAATTTCTTACCTAATATAAAAGTATGTAAAAAATGACTCTTTATACAGGCGGGAGAGAATGACGTGTTATCGGCTTCCAAAAATACTACACAAACTATATCATTCCCGATATGTCTTTTCCTTTGTAACTTCTGTGGATCGTGACTTTCGTAAGGCAAAAGAGTACTAACATGAAACATTATTTCTATATTCCTCCAATTAGTGTATATGGAATATAACCCTACAAAAAATAATAATATTTACATATTTATTTGTGTCAGTCAGTTAGGTAATATATTTTGTTCTTAGAACTTCAATAACTTATTTTAAGATAAAATATGAATCATATTTTGGGAAATAGTATCGTGATTTTTTTATATTTCTGGCAGTCGTCAATTATTTCTATTGAATTACATTTAAGACTCTATCATTCTTGATTTAGTAATTATAATAATCTATAACAATTTAAAAAAACATTGGTCACAATGTCAAGCTACCATTTACGTGACTTAAAAGCAATAAAAACGGTTTTTGGTTCCAAAAGTTACAAATATTTTTTACATGTATTTATTTTTCCGAAAATCGATCAGAAATATTGACATTTTTGATAAAATTTCTGAAAGAAACAGTCAATATTTCCTTAGTCGTTGCTAAGCAACGGAAAATAACTGTTAGGAAATATTATTTCTGTACGGCTACTTTTAAACTAAAATATGTTAAGCTTGACAATTCAATATTATTGTATTTCCACAGTTACAACACAAATATTTAATGGCATCCTTTATTTGTGAACAAAGTTAATAATATTTATTTCAAAATTTTAACAAGTTGATTGTAATAAGTTATGTCCTTTTAATAATTTTCGATTTACGGAAAAATAGTATGTATACCTCGTAGAAAAAGCCACATTCCCGGACTCCGTATTGTCAGTCTGGGCTTGCGCCTTACGGTCGTCCGGGAATGTTCAGCTTTTCCTACTAGGTATACAATGTACTATTCTTAGTGATGGTATAAAAATCAAAAAGTAAAAACCCCGAAAACTGAATTTAATTGTTTTTGTATACACTGCCACCACATCAAAATTTAGTGAAAAATCCATTATCCGAAATAAATCAAATTATTAAACAAAAAATAAATTAAAAAAAAATTCGACTTATATTTGGGTTACTTTAAAATACATTTTTATTGAAAACCCATATTTAAAAAAATAGTATTGAGTTTTACCTGTTAAATCGTGTACAGTATCCAAACCTCCTTTGTATCTGTCAAATCCTCTAAGACGGACCTTTTCGCCTAATATTTGTAAAAATTCTTCGAATAACATTGAATTATCATTATTGTCTAAAATTTCCTCTTCTGTATACTGCCCCTCTTTTACATATATTACACCCACTTTCAGTTCTGATTTAATAAATACCTATAAAAGATGGTATAGTGTTATTTTTAGCTCGTAATGCACCACATTCAAAGATTAATATGGCGATCCTGTAACTAATTTTACTGCATCAAATACTTTTTGAAGATATATGTAGATATTTTTACTATTGAGCTAAAACTTTTTATTGTTTACATTTTTTTATTACTGCACGGAAGGGCTTACGAAGATACATATCCACATGTTTAAAAGATCCTTTATATCGGCATATTTTATGATTCACGTAGGCCTGACTATAAAGATGTCATAAAAAATAAGGCGTTAAAGCTTTTAAAATCGTTTTATATGACTTTTCTTACCTTTAGTGAAAATAAAATAAAAACGTTAAATTTCAACTGCAGCAATGTTCTGTACAAACTATGTTGCAAAATTCTTTCTTTAGGATGGATTGATGGTATAAATTAAATGTTTAATCAACAGTTTTAAATATTTAATTTTTCGAATTCCAAAGGATCCATGATTATAGGTTGGAGACAATGACGTTTTTTGAACGGCAGTAGAGTTTTGAATTTGCATCGTCTTTATTTGTTTTAAATCATTACGTTTCAACTCGTAAGCATCTCCAGTCGTCTTCAGGTGAATACTCTCTCATAAATAATTTTTATATTTTTTAATTTATATATATTTTTACAACTTTGAAGCCTTCCCCATGTCAGCTGTTAGCAAGACTGGCTGACCAATGGACAACTGATACACTGATACACCATAGATATGACCTAATATTAGCCTTTCGAAAACTGTTGCATTTTTGATCCGTCAGTTCCCCGACTATAGTTTATCTAAGTGCTTTTACAAGTCCGAAATATTGTACTTGCCTGATCTAGTTTTAAAAGTTCTTCTGGAGTATCAGGCAGCTGGCCCAGAATTAATGGAGGGTTTATGTTTACTTCTTTTCCGAGGGATCGAACAACCTCTTCTCGATTATACCTGTCGGCAAAAACGCAACTAGCCGGAATAAGTCCGTGCACCGTGTAACTGATTGCTCGAACTAATATCCTGAAAAAAAATAAAGGTAAGAAAAATGTTTAGGTCTAATAATAAGTAAAAGGTTTATAGTGGGTTGGATAAAGAAATACAGGGTGATTCCTAAGTTGATACTTCTTTTTTAGCTGTGTACCTATAGAAGGCATAAAACAACATTTTCAAATACCATTTTTTAAAAAACTTAAAAATAGGCGAGATACAGAAGTAAAAAATCTAAGTGCGGGTCTGGTCATCAAAACGAAGCCTGCTATACTTTATGTTGTTTTTGCCTTATTAGTCATGCAATTTATGGTAAAATTTAAAAACAATGAACTAGTAGATATGGTGCTAATTTACGGTGAGTTTCATCAAAGTGCGGCTGCTGCTTCGAGATTATACACAGAACGCTTTCCCTTGTGGGCTCATCGTAGAGTTAGTTAGGCAGGACCGTATTTGATCTATAGTGAAACAAATGAATGTAAGTACCTTATTTTTGAGTTTTTTGAAAAAAGGTATTTAAAAATGTTGTTTATTTTAATGCCTTCTATATACAGCTAAAATAGAAGTATCAACTTAGGAATCACCCTGTATAATTCTGGATTAGCTTCACCGCGTATTACATTGACGAAATTTAATCAGACGCTGGCAAGATGCAAATCGCCTTATATTTTACAAGAACTGGAATCTGACAGCATTTATAGCTGTCAATTTTTGCAAAATCTAAGAAATTTCGTACAAACACGAAATAGGCCTTACACCTTTTGATTAAGGCCCGGTTGTACAATAACTTTACAAACTCTGACATTCTTGTTGGTTGTCAAAATAAAGTTTGAGCTTAGTTCAAAGTTAAACTAAGCTTAATCCGTAACTGTACAACCGGATTTTAACCTTGTCTTTTTAATACTCGGTTAAGATAAACGATTTTTTTTTTGCAAGCGGCTGTTTCACCAAACGAGAATTTCGCATTTTTTGAAAACTCTTGCAAGCCGAAAGAAAAATTTTCTGCAAATCTCGTCTCGCTCACTGTTTTCATGATGTAGTGTGATATGACGTCATAATAGAATAGAGCTGCGGAATTTAATAGTTACACAGATTTGTCAAATTTAAATATTTATAAAAATTTTACCGTTAGTCATTGCCAATAATAATAATGCTTACTCAGAAGCTTAGTGTCTAGTAGTCTAATTGCAAACTTATTTTTCGTGTTACACCTTTTACTAATATTTTATATTCGGCCGTATTCCTCTAGATTTTGACAAATTTTCAAAATTTTTTATTATCAATAGTCGAAGTTTGCTACGTCTGGCAACAGTGTTTCTCGATCGTCATGGTGATACTAGGAACTAAGCTTGAGCTGTCCGGCAAGCCGGTTAGGCATTGTAGTCGAGTTGCGCCGTTAGTTTGTTGGAAACTACGTTTCTAGTCACTCGCTTGAACGCCGAATTAATGTGAATTATTGTTTTAGCTGGTTTTGTATAGATTTACCGGTTACACGTTGCTAAGTGGCTTGTGCGTTGTGTGACGAAAAAATATTCCTAATTGCCTTTGAGTGTTATATCTAGTATATTTATTTTCAATTGGCAGCGACAGTAAACATTTATGAACCTAACCACAAAATCGGTTGGTCACTCCTCACTATTCTACTTGGATTAGTACCAACGATGCAATTAAACAGGTACCTATAGAAGACACGATTGACAATTCATTTTTATTGATGATGCCGCATAAAAACGAAAAAGCAAAAACATTTTTGTCGAAATATCTACACCTGTGTGTCATTTATGCCACAGTCAAAGTTACTGGTTAGTTAACTATTGTTAAAAATCTTTATGTAAACCGACTTTATTATATTATGTATGAACATCAATATGGTTTTATTTTTAACTTGAAACCCTGAACCTGAAAAAATGTGGTTAGAAATTATGGGCCTCCCTGAACATATTTTCTGGCTAAGCCACTGTGCTCACTGAAATACAAATATTGTTTTGGTCCTTTAGTTGGTCCTCACAGTAGGAGTGCCAGCAAGAAAATATGTATTTTCCCCATTTTATTTAACATATTAAGCAACAAGGAAACAATTTTTAAAAGGAAAAATTTAATTTTTTTAAAAATCACATCCAATTCTAATGCAAATTTACTTGGAAGAGTTCGTTACTATATTTACGTTACGTACCGACGCCATTTTGATTTTTTTTAAAAGGCAACTCACATTTATAACTACACCAATGTATTGCATTTCGCGGTCAGATTTAAAAAATATATAGTTGTCGATATTTATTTCTAACCCTTACGGAAATACGACCGCATCAAAAACTGCATCGTACGATTATGTCTTTGAAGTGTCTCACCCCACTAAAAATTGGGAAGGTCAAATAATGTTGTCGTAAAAATCTCAAAAAGTTCATGGTAATCGGGGAATAGAATCCGTTTGTCATACACCTTGCGGCTTGATCAGTTTTTTCTTTTAAACTGTTAGAGTCAGTCTCCTGAGTATTTCGTCAAGTAGATGCGGTTTAGAAGTTGTTGCCAAAGTCGCCAACTTTGAGAAAAGTTCAATTTTAAATATCTTGCAAATCCTTAATAATACGACAAACAAAGTAAAGACTTATGAAACTTGAAATTCTCCACAACTTTGTTCTTACTACAATTTTCAAAAAACAAATCGTTTGCAGCATTTTAACGTTTGTTATACGTACCTAGTTTTTGCAGATTATTTGGTTATAATGTATGATCGACAGACATATTTATAATCCTAGGCATAAATGAAAAAATCACTTCCTCATGAAAAATTATTCTCTTACGCTATACAACTAGTGGATGCTCGTCAGGTGAAGTAGGTGAAGGGGCTCTTCACCAAAAAATAAAATAAAACCAGGAGGAACCTTTTTTGACAATATTAATGTGTCATGTACCAATACAGCTACCATTTTAGCCCTTAAAAAATAATAATGTTCGAATTAATAATATTAATTTAATCCGAACGTAGCTATGCATAATAGGGACACGGTTAACTCCGATGGACAATAATTATAAATACTCGTGCATTTTGGCGCGCCCCAGACGAGCGTGTCCGTTAGCTCAAAGCAAGTGACGACCCAACGCCAAACATGGCTTTGATATTTACCGTTGCTATGGTTACGTGACGTCAGTCACGCAAACAGCATGTAACAATAAGAGAGACGTTTTGTTACACGGTTTTTAGTCAATGTTTGTTTAAGTACCCGCACTGTACCTAGCTCTTCATCATTTTTTAAGACCGCGAGCCGCCACTGTATACAACTAGCCATTTTCGCAGCCGCCTTTACATTTATTGTTCTGATACTTAAAATCAAGTCTTATTAGGATCAGTTTTTAAATTTTTACAGTCTTGATCTAACTATTTATAAAAGAAATACGAAGAATCATACTTATTGCAGATACATAGCAACGTCTGACTCAACTTGTCAATAGCGATATTTGAAAGTGGTATTTCAAAATATCTACTATGACGTCATTTCCGTCCTACTAATATGGAAATAGTATTTATTAAAGTTAGTCCTTTTAGTATTTTTATCCAATGGTTACAACCCAAAATTCCTGGTATAAACAGGCATGTCAATAAACTAACTTAAATTTTGGCTTGTTTAAACTATAGAGGAAAGTCTCATTCGTAAAAAAGTTTTACATAGATAAAACATTTTTATTTACAACCATGTATGTAATAATGACATTTCACCTATCTTTGAAAGGTGGAAAGTTGACGTTTCTTGACTTTTACTTTCCACCCGGGTGGAAAGTGCTCACTTTCCACCCGGGTGGAAAGTAAAATTGTTATTTTTTGTAATTTTATTAAAAATCGATATCTCAAAATAGTAAATTTTTTTTTTTTTAAATTTTAATAAAAATCGATATCTCAAAATAATATACAAACACACCAACACACAACTCATTACACAAATTCAACAACAATAATTTTATTTTTTATTTCTTTAAATGAATTATACCTAAATGACATTTATAAAAAACAAAAAATTAACATGGTTTATGTTTTACTTATTTACATTAAATATTACATTGGCATTATTGTAGGCAGTCACAGATATGTTTAAACCTTGCTGAAATTCTTCTTTTGAAAGGTTTATTTCATGATTATTTGAAGTTAAAGTAGTGTTAGTAAAACTTGAACTTGGCTTTGAAATCAATTTTAGTTGGCAGAAGATCTTCTTCTACTATTTTTGCTGCTTCTCGAATTTCTGGGGGAGTAGCAGCCAAATCAAATTCCTCATCTGAGAGCATTTTTTTGGTGTTTTGTAAAAACTTTGACACTAACGTTTTAAAAAAATAATATATTGTTTAGTGACATGGAAACCATATTCCAAAAATGATATTTGCCATCTTGATGTGTATTATTACCTACGTTATTTTATCACCTGCGGTTATTTGAAATTCTAAATGTCTGTCTACTTTTGCAATGGAAAAGTCAAAATGACATTTACCTTTTAATAATTATTTGAACTCAAAATAATAAGAAGTGGATGTTGGATGTGGTTGTAAATAAAATAGTATACAAACCTCGGTGAAAAGTTTCATTACTGTCTCTGAGATATAGTTTACCTCGACGCTTCGCGTCTCGGTAAACTATCTAATCTCTCGACAGTAATGAAACACTTTCCACCTCGGTACGTAATATACTATAAATAGATAAAACTGCTGCAAATTTTAGAGTTATTAAGACATTTACAACTAAAACCACCTTTCGCAAAATTCTTGGAGAGGTTTGGCAGAACAGGAAGCGTGACTTATAATAAAAGGATTAGAAGACAAACTGTTTATACGTAAGAAAACGACCAAAATAATTTGTTTAATCACCATTACACTATTTAAATATTTGTGGGCTTATTTTCAATATCAAGTTGCTTAATAACATGGTATAAAGTCTTTTGGTACAGCTGTATTTTATGTTCAATTGGATTTATAGTCATTGGTCCTTTTTATTAAGGTTGTGCCAGTCCTACGATTTTTTAGGTTGATTTAATTATTATTTCTTAACTCTGAACGGGTACTCACGGGACCTCTATTAATTGACATTTTAAATAATCATAATTAGGTAAATATTGATTTTGTTGTGTTTTGTAATTTATTAAAAGCATGTATTGTTATTTAGGTTCGTTTAAGTTTTAAATAAATAAATACGTAACTATAGTTTTCAATTTGACATTGACATTATATTCATATTCAATTATATTTGTCCTGACTTTGATGATAGAAAAATAAAAATTATAGTTTTATTTTCACGAAAATTTAAATAGAAATCGAAATACTGGCAAAACTAGCAAATTTAATTTTTAATTTTCGATACTCTAATTGAGAAATACAATCATGTTATTTCCAAAATTTCAGAAATATTGCATTTTGTTTGGCAACGTTGCAAAAAATTAAAATACTAAATATGGCGTCATATGGATCATTTTATGAGGAACCACAATATGGGGTGCTCCATTTAAAAAAAATGTATATTTTTAATGTCCTACTTTTCTGGACCATCCTGTATATTTAAAAATAGTTTTAAAACCTATATTTTTTTATACCTTACAACTTTTATACAACTTTTTTTGATATCTCTAATAGTAGAGACGATATATTACTTTGTCACACAACTAGGCCACCCGGTATGTTAAAAAAAATTTCGCCCTAAATTTTTTATTTGAGTATTACGAACTGAAAACTTATGTAATGTAAACTAAAATGCTATTTTGAATATTTCAATAGTTAATAACTCTTAAGCTTCTTCGATTAACTTTATAATACCCTTTTAACGAACAGAGTCACACTCAAGTTTCCCAATATGGGGCTGTGTGAACTCTACTATAATCTAAAAGCCATATCACGAGATAACGGTAAATATTGTCTTTGCACATTATTCTGAAATTGCCTATCGATTTAGCTGTGCGAGAAAAGATTTAGCTTGACCAGCTGAGAATACGAATTATGACAACATAAAAGCTTAAAATAAATATGGAAAAAATCTAAATTTACCGTGACATGAACTACATAGATGGACAAGGGCGAATTTATCTTTTTGTGTGTGTGTATTAAGAAAAATGTTTCGGGGGAGGAGGGGGGAGATTGTTGTAACGTTTTAACGATCAAGAAGATGATGAGACAGGTAAAAGCGGAAATTTTTTTATCAAAATTTACAAAAATTTGAAGAATAGATTTTAAAGAACTATAGTTTTGTTTATATCTAAGCATAACTATAACAACAAGAACAGCACAACAGGCGTGAGGAAACAAGGAACAAAGAGAGCCTCAGGTGACATTTTTTTAATGCAATTAGGGAAGATTATGACGTTTTTGGTCACCTTTGGTCCTTTTTCTCCCTCTCAGTAAATACATTCTTGCAGTTTGACAACAAATTAATAAATATACACTTCCTCACCATCCGTTTTCTGTAGGTCAGTTATTAATTAAGTTAGGGTGTGATATCTTGCAAACTTCACCTGTATCTTACAGCGCGTTCTAGGAAAATGTTTTTAAATATGTGTGTCTCAAACAAGTGTAACGTCACGATGTTTTTAGATTACATGCAAAATATTTTATTGCTTATTTGGGTGCCTCTTATAGTTACTTACGTACGCCAAAATTTTTAATAAAATCGCTTTAGTTTATCAGCCAAAAAACAATCGGAATCAAAAAAAGTAATTTTGTTTCTAAAATTGAATAAAATAGTATATCGCAAATCCACACATTAAAAGATATTTACAAAGAACACTCGTTTTATCAACCATTCTCACTTTAGAAAATAAATATCGTTTTTTAAAGTTATTGTTGACTCTTATTTAATTAAGAAAATATAGTTTTCTGCAATTAATTTGTTTTAATTAAGTGTTTTACACCAGGTCTATTTAATGCACCTTTACCATTGAACATTGAAAAGCTAACCACTTTTCTTATTATTTTACCTCAGTATTTCTAAGACCGATTTTTATATACCTAAAAGGTATACCTACGATCTGGAACATTCTTCCTGAAATGCCTTTTGTGTTCCATTATCATAATCCGTCCCTTGCATGTTTTAATATAATTTATATACATAAAACCCTACTGAAGCACCTTTCTCGTTTATAGCCTAATTCTTGTTTTGATAGGACACTTTTAATAGGGTCTTCTAAAATATTTGCCCATTAATATTAATCCTAATTATTAAATGGATATTTTTAGATATGGCATGTGCCCCATGGAATCAAGGCTGCTTCTCCTAAAATATTAAGCGCTAGATCTCAACAAGTTATGAAATAGTTACAAGATTTAGCACATGGCTACATAATACATTTTTCCACCACCTATAAAAATGAGAAAAAAAGCACGGTTAATTTGGCTAGAAAGCGCAGTATATCACATGCGTGTTGAAAAAATATTTCAGCACTAGTATTGAAATATCAAGGCACACTATTTAATTTAAACATATTATGGTGCCAATTTGACAGACCACCCCTATTTATTAAGGGGGATTTCTACTTTGATGGTCCTATTTTCATCGTTTCTTTACGATTTTTTTCTGGGGATAATAAGACAAATGCAGAAAAACAAGTTTTCAATCCTTTTTATTTAAAATAAGATGTACCAAAAAAAATTTATCAACCCCCAAAATATGAAAAACTTGAGGGTGCTACAGGGTGCTGAAACCACCTCAAGAAAACCGTAACTTGCTGGCGGAATTCAAATAAATTTTTCTATTTCTGACAAAAATAAAATTGACCCAGATTCTTCAATTGTAAGCATGTAGTTACAGCCCCCACTAGAATCAAGTCAAAACTCGAGTAACTGATAAAATGGCGCGAGATTAAAATTTTTTTTTCAAAATTTACCATTTTTTTTTGTATTTTAAGGACCGTAACATTTTCTGTAATATCGCAAAATACTTGATTCTAGAGGGGGCTATAACCACTTGTATTCCGAGCATTTTAAGACCAAAATCATTAAATTCTGATCATTTGAAAATACCGAAGTACTTTCCGCCAGCGCGAAAAACAGGGTTTCGAGAAAAACAACTTTAAAGTTTCAACGGTGGCTCACAATAAAATAGTCTCAGTCTCACTTAGTCTGCGATGTCTGGCCCATAGATTACACTCTCCTCTTCCTCAAAAAACGATAAACGAGCTGATTCTTTCTGCCTCTTTGTGAGCCTGGCCTGACGATCGTGATTGGTCGAGATGATGTCGCTGGCGACAGAACGTAGCTCTGAGAACGCGGCGTAACTCAAAAGCGGCTAGTGGTGAGAACTGATCGGCAATCATAAAATTGGATGTAACTTTTTTTTGGAGTAGATTTGGTAAAAACGTTTACCCACAGTTATTCTAGAGTTATTTTTGTTCCGTGTTAAATAATTATGATGATTACAAATCAGAACAGTAAACTCCTTTAAAAGTAAAGGTAACTTGCCATTTTAAACTTTATGAATAAATATCAAAACTAAAAATATTACTAAATTTTTTACATTTATCTATACAAACCGGGTGTCCCATTATGGATGGCCTTCGGCCATATCTCGGAAACTACTGGGCATAGAAACTCGGGGGAAAAAAAATGATAACTAATGTGACCATGAAAAAATCCTGGAAATAATTTTTAAGTTCCGCATTTTGCCGCAAGAGGGCGTAATTACATATCTCCGAAAATTCCACATTAAGGTATATCTTTGGTAACATCATTAAAAAGCTTGGCCAATTATGCATCATTTTGATCTTATGCTCATTAGCGTACCGACTTTAACAAGAGGGGGTGAAGCAATTGAAAGTGTAATCATTTAAATCGCTCTAACTTATAAACGACTTATCCGATTTTAGCAAACTAAAAACTGTTTGGAAAAGAAATGTATGCACTTTCACCAATCGTATTAAGTTGTCCATAATAGTTCTCAAAAAAATGCTAGAGGGCGCAATTTGTAATAATAACACATAATTGTCCAAGCTTTTTAATGGTGTTACCAAAGATATACCTTAATGTGGAATTTTCGGAAATATGTAAAATTTTAAAATTTACTTGTCAATTACGCCCTCTTGCGGCAAAATGCGGAATTTAAACATTATTTCCAGGATTTTCTCATGGCCACTTTAGTTATCATTTTTTCCTGAGTTTCTATGCCCAGTAGTTTCCGAGATACGGCCGGTGGCCATCCATAATGGGACACCCGGTATTAATTAAAATTATCATGGCTTTATTTTGTAAAATTCGTAATCTGTTTATTATACCTTCATCGGCGTTAAACAGAATTGTAGAACAGTGCAAAAAATATGGCAATTAAATAAAGTATTCTAAACAAATTTTTTTGAATAAAATATTAAATTATAACTTATTATTTTAAAGTAATTTATTTTTCCGGCAATTTTAGAAAATACATTTTCAAATTGCATAATAAATTTTAATTTTGAGTCAATTAGTACACGTAAATATTTAAATGACTTTACTATTTCCAGTCTGTCCCCATAAATAAAAATATTCAAATTGGTTAAATTTAGATTTGAACCCATAACCATGCATTTTGTTTTGGAAACATTTAGCTTCAATTTGTTGATTTTTAACCAATTGGACAATAAAACAAGTTCTGAATTTAAAACTTAAAAATAGCTATTTATACAATAAGTATCGAAATGACTGTCTTTTAGGCACGCGACGTGAAAATTGTCCAACGAGGCAAAGCCGAGTTGGACAACACGTCTAGTGGCTAAAAGACATCGTGTCGTAACGAATTATATACAAGATTTTTTGTGAAATCGGAGAATTTGATAATTTAAGCTTTTATTAGTATTTTTAAACATTTTGAAAAGTAGGCAGGCAATTTGTTTCTAAGGCAGTGTTTATGCATTATTTAATGTCAAGTGTGTTGTCAAATTCGAACGTCGCGTTTTGCTTTTTTTCCCGCAAAGTTTTTCGAAAAAAATTACTTTAAATGAGTGATATTGACGAGTCTTTGGAAATTGAACAAGCTGCTGAAGCTGCGCTATCCACGTTAGTACCAAAAAAATCGAAACATTTATATGAAAAAACCGACGACAACTTTAAAACCTGGGCCAAAGAAAAACATATTGAGAACTTTACAGAAAAGGTATTACTAGCCTATTTCCTCAAGCTATCCACCACCTCTAGAATTCAGTTCAACAGTTTACATAATTGTACATTTAACATAATAATATAAATTAAATAGATAATTTTTATTGATTTTAATGTTTCATTTTTACTTTTAGGCACTAGTGCCTAAAACTGTTACATTTAGACACTAGTGCCTAAAAGAGTGTCATTTCGAAATTCGAATCAATATCGAAATATGTCTATTTCGAAACGCTTTCACGAAATAGCTATTTATACAACAAGTAACGAAATAAGTGTCTTTTAGGCACGCGACGTGAATTGTCCTACGAGGCGAAGCCGAGTTGGACAACACGTCAAAGTGACTAAAAGACATTGTTTCGTAACGAGTTTTATACAATATTTTTTCTACTGAGGTTTCATAATAAAAAACTTAATTTATTTTACTAAAATTTTATTACCTATGTTTCATTTTCCCCTTTCAAAAATTGACACTTGCCAAAAAAAATTAAATTATACCGTGTCTGTGGTTACGTTTTAATTGTAAATAATTACCTGCGTTACTTTTAAGCACGTTGCTCCTGGTAACGTGCTTAAAAGTCTTTTAAGCACGCTGCGCCTAAAAGGAGGTTATTAAAAAACTATAATGACAATCAAAAAGATGTTATTATAAAACGTCAGTAGAAAAAATATTTTTACCACTAATATAAATAAGACTATTGCATTTTAACCTGGTATCATCTGTCGTTAAATGGGACAGACTTTTAAAAAACAATAAAATCTTACCTAAATTGATCTCTATTATTCAACGTTTCCTGTTTTATCGAAAGTATAACAGGTCCTAAGTCTTCATCGTTAGTAAAATAATTCCAGTGTTCTGTTCCATAAAAATATCGCTCGTAAGTTTCTTGCTCAACGCTAGTGAGTTCGAAACCTGCATTCTTTTCCCACTGCTCTTCTATCGCTGTCTTTTTTCTTGGCAAAGAGTTGTCATCATCTTCTTCGTCTTCGTATAGATCGTTACAACCTTAAAAAATAAATATTATTTAAAGCGGCCCTAATACTCAAATTAGACTGTATTTTATATGATTGTCAAAATAAACAAGTAATTTTTGGTGTAATTTAGTAACTATAGTTGAATGAAGTGCCTAAGCAACCTGAAAAACCTAGCAGCAAGGAACAACAGGGTAGAACTCTTATGGATTCCTGGTCACTCGGGGATATCGGGCAACGAAAAAGCAGATGATATGGCTAGAGCTGGCGGATCTTCTCAAAAACTCAGGAGCCCTGAATCCGCCCTTGACATATCTAAACAGGCAACTAAAGCGAGATCAAACAGGTAGGGCCAACAACAACACCTATTCTGATGGCACATGATACCTGGTCAAACCCTAGCGATGGCCACAATTGGGAAACCCTCGAAAAAGCTATGAACTGAATTGTTGCTTTTAACGCGTACCCAGTTAAAATGAGTGGTTTGCCTTCTAACAGGCCACTGCCACTAAAGAAGACACCTGCGTCGATTAGGAATTTACAATTGTTTCATTAAACCAACAAACTATAGTTTTCCAAATCAAACCATTCATTAGTTTTTTTTAGGTTGCTCATAGATACTAACCTGGCATGATTAGAGAAGGAGAACGGAAAGAAGAAACAGAATCTGCAGATGATTTTGATTAAAATTGTTTCCTTTTTAATATATCATGTTATTATTATGGTCTGGTTAAAAGCACTACCTCCCGAGTTGTGTATTATATTTTTTCTACTTCGATTTTTCTATAATCAAAAAAATTGTTTTCTTTTTAATGTACAATTCAGGTAATCCAACTTAGATACCCTGTACATATAAAATATAGAATAGATTTAAAAATCAAATTTCCATTGACAAGACTGGTTTCTATGAAATTAATTTATTTATTTAAACATGGTATCTGTGTCATCAGTTTTGTCAGAAAATGGTAAAAACAATGTCAAGGCAGCCGCAGAGACTGCTTGCGCTGTTTTATTGTCCAAAAAGTCAAAAGAAAGATGCCTACAAAACTTTCAAAACTTGGTGTCAAATGGTGAGCGTTGAAAACGTTACAGAAAATCCTATTCTGGTCTACTTTGTGGGGAAATCCAAGATCCTCAAGTCGCCTGCAAGTTTATGGAGTAAGTATTCCATGCTTAAATCCACTTTATTCATTCAAAATTCTTATATAATGATCTTTATAAATCGATAGTGACCCTTCGAAGTAGGACACCATGTACATTTTTTTTTAAACAGAAAAAAAACTCTTGCTTATCAGCAGTCTTAAAGAAACTTAGAGGGAGGGAAAAATTTTTCTCCTGTGGTAGGAAAAGTACCATTTTCCTCCCTTGTTTCGAGGTCGAACATGACGTTTTCTAGTAAGGTAGTAGAAAAAAGAGTTTACATGTTGAGTAAATATTTGATCTAAATACGTGCCAATAGTATTGATCTTCGTCGAATACTATCAATAATATTTTTAGAATATTACTATAATACTAATAGATTAAAATATTGACGGCATATGTACTGATTATCCAATCTTAACGGCCATTTCTAAAAACTATAAATAGTCTCCGTTAGTTTTATATCGGTTTTACCAGTTTCAGTGTCAAAATTTGTATTTTGAATGATGAATAAAAACTAAAATAGTTAAATTATGAAGATACCGTTGTGGGTTTGTTCGGTAAAAATGAATGATAAAGCTTATTGTGATGTAGTAAATTACTCAAATAAAAAAAAAATTGGGTAATAATGTTCGTATTACATTTGAAGCGGGGAAATAGCTTGTAAAATTAAATGGAGCAAAATTATTTTCCAACAGGACAGCGTTAGTGTGCACACATAGTATTAACGGCGAAAATTCTTCGGGTCAATGTGCAATAAATAAATGCCAACACTAGCTAATGGGGTTAATGGAGCTCATATCAGTTGCAATAATTGTAAAGATAATTAGGTACTTAAACGCATAGGATACATTTTTACATGTGTCAGTTTCAGTAACAGTAAATATTTTCAACAATATTCTGGTAAAGGGTTTTTTAAACATTACATATAAATAAAATAAAAATTTATTTCAAAAGTCAGAAAATGACAACGATATTTAAAATCAAATTAAAATTTTAAGAAAACACTATACCCAAGGTTAGGTAAGGTTAGAGTGGCAGACTTTTGGTTCTCCAAACAGTCTTACGTAGTTCTATTAGGTCCGTTGTGATACCATACGTGTTTAGTAGAACCCACCTTCATCAGATATATGATGGTTAGTGCGACGTACACCGCAGAAGGATTTTACAACATCTCATTCAAGCTAGCCACTACTAGAAGTTGCAGAGATGAGGATGAGGAAGAAAGTATTCAACATTTACTATGTGAATAACATGGCCCAGCAAGAAAAAGGTTCACTGCCTTAGGTGAACCGTTTTTCAATACTCTGGAGGAGACTTATAACTTGATCGACTCGTTTGAATAAGTTGTTAAAATCCTTCTAGGGTGTACGCCATACTAACCATTAGAGATCTGATAAAGGTGGGTTCTACGGAACACGTGTGGTATTACAACGAACCTAATAGGACTACGTGAGACTGTTTGGAGAACCAAAGGTCTGTCACTCTAACCTAACCTAGCCACTACTATTCTGAAACCTGCATGCTCAGTCGACCAAGTTGCAAGTTGCTACTCGTTTAAAAAGAATATAGCAGCTTTTTCTAAAAATAAATGGCGCTTCTACTTTCTTTGTTAACCCTACCACGTATTTTTTTAACCTTAAATGCTGCGAAGCTCCATGTTTACCCGGACTATCCGAAGTGGCACCATGTTACGGTAACGATAACGAGTCCCTTCTAGAATTGGGGCTCTTTAGTTCTAGAACTTGCTTAGTAACAATTATATTATAACGGTTAGTTCCTTTGTTTACTTCACTATGGGGTTTAATCACATATTACACTATATTGCCAATACAAGCAGCCGCATGAAGCAAGAAGACACCCATCGTGTGATTCAAAATAAAGTTTTGTCCCGTGGTGCTTGCGCAGTAGAGAAAAAATTAGGCAATTGACACGATATCGAACAGAACCGACTCCGCTTGTTTGTATTCTTATTTGTCGACATCTTTTGTTTCGTTCCTTCGTATGTGGTTATAATTTCGAAGTTTTGGGTGTTAATATTTATAAAACTTTACTTTAGATATTTTTTTTTGTTAGTGTGTAAGTTATTAGTCGTTTTCATCTTTTTTTACGTTGTATTCGTTCTGATGTTCCGTGTGTGATTGTGGATATTATTTTTTAGTTTTGGGTGCGAATTTAGGTATAAAACTTTACCAGACATTTTGTTATTGTTAGCGGCTTGTGTCTTAAGATGGGTAGAAAAAAGTGCAGGATCCTTTTTTGCACGAATCACGGTTCAATACCAGGAATAAGGTATTTTAGGTATGTAAAATATAGGTTACTTAGTTTTATTTGACAATAAACTATACACACCCGAACTAAATGGGTGAATTTAAATATTAGCTTGTAAATATATTTTGAAAGTCGGCCGTGTCAAATGTTTACATCAAGAAGCAAATTTCCGAGCTGCGCAAACTCAACGGACCCTGATCATCTGCCTACAGTGGTATCATCATTGAATTATGGTATTAGCAATATAGTGTATGTATATATGTGGATTTAATTATATTAAATATAAAGAGCTGGGTTCAATATAGGAGTAAATAATCTTAACCAAGGTCAAGGTTCAAATATGCGATAACTTTTATGAAATTCGTGACGTACAATTGATGACGCACGTTTCAAGATCTATAGAGAGTTTTTGATAGTGGTTCTATTCTTTTTTAATAGTTTTTAAAAGATCGGGTGCAACTTACTTCGATCTCTTCTCCTTAGTCCATGTCCATTCTCCTGATCGGTTCCATCGGTCGTTTCTTCATTCCCCTCTTGCAATTCGTTTTCATGATCCGATTCGCTCTCATCCCAAATCGTGTCCGTTGTTATTTTTTGCCTGGAGCATTCTATCCAATAACCTGGCGTTGGTATAAAGTTGTGAGGGAATTCTTCGCAGAATTCGTCTGGAAAGTAATCCTACTATTAGAATGATAAATAAAGTTAAATTACTTATTATGAAATAATAATAATATTTTCCGAAAATCGATGGGATATATTGACATTTTTGATAACATTTCTGGAAGAAAAAGTCAATATTTCCTTACGCTTAGTCGTTGCTAGGCAACGGAAAATAACTCTTAGGAAATATTTATTATTGTACTGTAAGGAAATATTATTTCTGTACGGCTACTTGTAAACTAAAATGTGTTAAGCTTGACAATTCAATATTACTGTGTTTCCATAGTTACAACACAAATATTTAATGACATCCTTTATTTGTGAACAAAGTTAATAATATTTATTTTAAAATTATAACAAGTCATGTTAATAATTTTCGATCTACGGAAAAATGGTATGTATACCCCATTCCCTTGACTCCGTATTGTCAGTATCGGCTTGCGCTTCAACATACAATCTTTACGGTCATCCGGGAATGTTCAGCTTTTCCTACTAGGTATACAATGTACTATTTTTAAACTTTTAGATGGTTTCTAAAGTAGATCTTATTTTTCCTATAATGCTTTTTTTAGTGTTTCTTAAATATAATCAATAAATTTGCTAAATTTTAATTTTTCATAATATTGGGTATTATTGTTCGAACCAGTTTCCAATAAGCACATAAATATTTTAACAGAAGGAAAAAAGCCTTATTTATTGCAAAATCTTTCTTTATCATATTCTACATATATTTATTTTTATTCACGATTAAATGTTTTTATACCTAATTTTGCTAATGATACAAATACAAATAATTTTTATTCATAAATTTAGTAAAATACACTTTTAATCACAATGGAAAAATGACTTAACACAATAATGAATTCTAGTAAATAAATTCTGACATTCAGTTTCACTATGAGACAGAGGGAGAAGTTTCACCTAAGCCGCATAGAAGTATGGATTTATGGACTAGCACCTCTCCCCTTGCTCATGATGGCACAGTGATTAATATTATATGACATCGATAAATAGTATTATTAATATCATAACAATAAGTAAAAAATAAAGAATATAGCCACAAAAAAGAAGAAGTGAAATACATGAGCAGGATAAACATAGAAACCAAAGATTTGAAAGTTACGTTGGAGACAATGATGTTTGTTAAATGAAAAGTTTTGAAATTGCATTGTTTTTAGTTGAAACGTTGCGATTTAAAATAAATAAAGACAATGCATGTCCTAAACTCTTCTATCATTTATTTTTCATGTCACTTAAGTTTTAATAACATTAATTCAAAATTGAAATTGGCTTTATTGATTAATACCTCGAAAATGATAGATGACTGTGTGACAAAAATATTACTTATTTCCCTTTCAGCTTTGCTCATAACTTTTTAAAAATATATTGATTAAAATTGGTTTTTCTAGAAGCGTGCGCGATTTACCGTTTTCCCGCACTCGTTTTGATTCTGAAAGACCCATTTTCCCGCACGCTGTGGGAAAAGTTTTCCCGCACGGTGTACCGGAATTTTTTTTTCTGGCATCCGCTATCAATTTGCATAGTGCATCAAATTGTACTTTTAATATAAATATTATTAATAAGTAGAAATTAAATCTGTTTGTTTTTTAGTAAAATTATATTTTTGGAAATATTTTGTGGTAGTTTTTCTAACGCTTGTAGAAAAAATCTTGATCCTAACTCATGCGGAAAGACACTTCCCCGCACTCGACTGCTTACCCGAACTCCGCTTCGTGTCGTTCCGGTAACGGCAGTCGCGTGCGGGAAAGTGGCTCTTTCCACACTTGTTAGGGTAATAACTATTCCTTTCTTCAATCTTAATACATTTAAAACAAGAGCGAAAGTACCGTGGGGTATTTACACCCTTTCAGTTAAAAAAGTTGGTATTTTTGGATACACAATAAAAATGAAGATAGAAATCTAAAACCCGTTTTTCTTTAAGATGCTGCAGCCTGTCAAAATGGTTTTATTGTAATTTTTTCAATGTTCATATCTTAAAAACAATAGAATTTAGATATGTAGTGTGCTATATAAGGTAAGTGTTGAATTTTTAGTACAATTCAAAAATGAAATAATAATAATATACTAAAAAAAAGGTTATATTTCGCCACGTTTTTTTTTTGGTAACCTTGTATGCTAAAATACAACTTTAACTTTTATATTTAATATTTTTATCTACTCTTTTTAGCTACTTACTCCACCGTTGACTTATCTTGTATAAAATCCAAATACTACATCTTATAATAATCTTAATCACAGATAATAAACTTTAAGAAACGGTATGATTATGAAATCTTAAACAAATTTCTGTATGTTTTAAAATCATCGAAAATTTTAAAAGGAGTTTCTCAAGGATCTGTATTGGGTCCTGTATTATTTATAATTAATACATATGATTTTTATTTATAAATGAAATATGGTGAAGTAATAGCTTTTGCCGATGATAAATAAATATATCACAAAATAAAAAATTTCTGCATTGGATTTTTTTCATTGATAAATGAAGATCTTTCTAATGTGTCAAGGTAATAAAGGATCATGGTTTGAAACTTAATAAAAACAAGACTTTACTTGTAATTGACCCAAAATATATGCATTCCAAAATAATAAGCAACAATAATTTTAAAGTTATTATTAATGATTATGAGATTCCTTTAGAAACATCAACTAGAAATCTTGGCATTATTTTCGATCAATACTTAACATTTGAAACTCTGATGTTTTCTATAATAAAAATATAAATTTTAAAGACAAACAAAAGTTACAAATATTACAAAATAATTGCATAACATTACTCAAACCTATAGACAATATTATATTATAAAACTTAAATTCAGACGCGAAATTCACCTAAATTGTTTTATTCATAAAACAATTTCTACTAAAAAACCTCAAAAAAAAATTTAATATAGAATTAATCACAACATGAATACTAGAAATCAAAATAATTTAGAAATACCAACACAACGTACAGAAAAATATAAAACCTCTTTTAAATATAATAGTTCAATAATAAATAATATACAATCTGATAAATTATTCTACTTTTAAACAACATTTAAAAAAACATTTTGACAGGGTCGAATTGAATGACTGATTGATTACTAATCAAAATCCCACCTGTTTGTGCCAACTGGTATCTTACTGTTATCAATGTTATAGGTATTTAATTACAGTATAATTTTTCTCCACGACCATTACTGAATGCAATAATTCCAAAATCATTTTTGATAATAGAATGTAAAAATACTCGCTCTTGAGTTGGAATATTTATTCTGAAACACTTGCTTCTTATACGTTTTGCGTGTATTTTCATTCCATAACAAGATACGGAATGAATATTCTGTAATTGATCTAAACGACATAGGTTGCCATGAATTTCGAAACTGTCAATGTCAGCAGACAAATTTTAGTGCAAGTCAAAATATGAGTGAAAAATCGGATGAATCAGATGTGGTACTGGATAATACTCCACCTGAAATTACAAATATTGCGAATAGTATTTTTGGTCGTGGAGAAAATGTAGTCTGCTACTCGGTTAGAATGAAAATTCGGTACTCGTGGTTCGGAATCTTCCACTCGTATAGAATTTTCATTCCAACCTCGTTACAGAATCTACTATTACAAGTTTATTTATATAGCACAATTAAATATGTTAATTATTATTAATATAGGAATATTTTATATTTCTAAAAATAAAATCTAGTACAAGCAAATAAAAAACAATATTTTTGATTAAAAAATATCCTTATATTTAAGAAAAAATTTCATAAATTTTAATAGAAACTATTATGAAGATTGTTAACTAGAATATTATTTTTTAATGGCTACTGCAGTAAATCATCATATATTATAAATTAAGTGTACAATTTATTGTTACTTCCATAACGGATGAATTTAGAAATTTGTTCTATTGATTTATTTTATGATTAATGCTTTGCCAAGTATAGTGCTCCATATTCTAGAGAGTCCTTTTGTTGAAAACTCTTTGTTAATATTCCTAGTAATTAATCTAATATAGCATTTAGATAAATAATCCGACGGAGACAACAAAAGAAATGAATTAAATTAGGTGGAACACTGAAATATTGTCGCGTTTTTTCCCAATCTTAGAATATAATTATTAATGAAATAAATATAGACATTTAAATTGTATTGACAGGGAAGGTGGTAATTTTTTTTAGCAACCCACACTAATGAAACTTGATGTTAGGATAAACATTAATATTAATCAGATCAGATACTAATCAGATTAATAACATAAGCCATATATTTACTACAGTGTATTACCCTTATTATTTAGGTATACGCAAAATATGTTTTCTATATCACACTATTAATAATATATGTATATAGTGTATATGGTATTATAAATTGACCTCTCATCATTATTGGGCTACTAAATGGTATAAGAGGTATACAGCTACACTGAATAAATAGTTTGTTAAACTACAAGAAATTTATTGGTAGCACTAAAAAATGTAAATTTTTTGTAAAGTTACAAAAAATATGTGACGAACTGGAACATACATTTACCATTAAATTGTAAAATTACATTTTTGTTGGAAATACGCGTTCTTCGTTCTCGTTTTCGATGTATATTTACAAGCTTTATGTCAATGCTAGCAAATAATATCAAGATATCTATACCTTAATTATGTGATTTTGTAAGATTTTTGTAAATTATTTTTACAAAAAAAATGTATATTCCTACTAGTCACACATTTTTTGTGATTTTACAAAAAGTTACTACTTTAAGTGTAAGGTTAAATTGGGGCAAGGTTACGCAATTTGCAGATGACTCATAAGCCTTAGAAAAATTTAAAATCACTTTAGGCGAGTGTCCAAGTGTATATATTTTAATTTAGTACCAGTAGGAAATAAATAAACTATAGTCAAATATACTATATTTCACTTAAACTTTTATTTATTCCGAAAACGGCTTTTTCTCACGAACATTGGCTAGATTCATGAGAGGTAGATATATAACGAACTGTATATTTATATATACACGACAAAGATACACATTAAAAACTCCAATCTGTTGCCCTTCAATTAGTTAAAACCATTCAAGCAGGGCCGGCGCTAGCAGGTTCCCCGCCCTGGGCAAGGAGTAAAATGCCGCCCATTTATAATAAAATATAAGAGATAACCTTCCCACACTTACTAGTAAAATAAAACGTGAGCAAAAAAAATGCTATCAATATTGTTAAAGTTTTGATTAGCCAAAAAAACTAATTTATTAATTTACCATGTTTTTGGCACAACAAAAATTGGGGTTGCCCGGTTGCACAGAAAACAAAGAAAAGAGTAATTTTTAGTGTATAATTATTATAATATAAGTACAGATATTTTAAAAATACTAAAACAAATTCTAGAACCACTTAATATTAATTGCTTTACTTAATTACATATTAAAAATACATTTAAACCGAGAGTTAAACGTAAAAGTGTTTTTTTCTCACTTTTAATTCTGAAATTTTTTTTATAATTTCTTTATCATTAATTTTTTTAGCCAGTTCATGTTCAATGGCTATTGTTGTCAAGCCGTTTAGCCGATCCTCGGTAGTTGTGGAGCGTAAACATTTTTTAATTAATTTTAATTTGGAGAAACTCCTTTCTCCACTTGCCACACTTACTGGGAGAGAAAGCAATATCCTTAAAACTATACCGAAATTTGGAGAAAATTCCAGGTTCGATATGAATTTTAAAATCTCGATTGGACTTTCTTTTTTATTTAGCAAAGCCAGAACCGATACTCTCTCGTCTGCCAAGTTCAGCGCGTTTATATCTGATAAATTCCCATCAGTTAACACTATTTCTAGATCTTTACAATACTTTAGTTTTGAGGAGTATCTTTTAAATCACAAATATTGTATAAAAACTGGAAATAGTTGCTGTGGTTACTCATCAAATCAAACCTGAATTTAAGTGCAGTGATAGCTTTATCTAATGTCAAAAAATAAAACTCTGCCTTATATTTCAAAGTAGGATCTTCTATCGGATTATCTCGTGCCTCATAGTCGATATTAACATCTTCTTCGAACTCTATAACATGACTAGGTCAGCTCAAAATTAGCTGGTATGTCAATTTCGTCGGCAAGTTCTCGAGCATGGCAAAACATTTTATTAAAGGCTGTGTTCGATCTAAGATCCTGCCGCCCCCTAAGGTTGTCGCCCCGAGCAGGGGCCCGGCTTGCCCGGCCATGGCGCCGGCCCTGATTCAAGAGATTATTGTTACAGAACCCGATATTGATGCCTTTTATATGTGTTTCTCTTTCTAACGCTTCGACCCTCGCATATCTCTTTGGGTACTTTAGTAATCCGCGTGTCTCTTTGAGTTCTTTCAATTAAAGAGAGCCGTAGACTTAGGCTTTGTGGTTATAAACTGTTGGACTGTGTGTATTTGTAAAGTGGGGATGTTACTAGAAATGACGTGTGCCAACTTACGTGAAATATAGTATACCGCTTTTTCATTTGTAAAAACAGGAATGCAATATCTATCTTACTTAGCTTTTTTGTAAATTGTAATTAAGACCATTTTACATGAAAAATGCGGCCGAATCCAATTTCTCCACTGGACGTACCTTAGCTACTAACAATAAAACCATTTTGTAAAGTTTTCTAAATACAAAAACAACTGTTAAGCAGATCATCAATTTAAGACTAACGAACAGTGCTTAGTTAGGAACTAATCATAAAATCAATCAATACTCGAGAATTCACAAAATTAATCTACAGGATTTAAAGAAAGAAGACTAATTAATCACTGCTTATGGAGTTTTATTTAAGACTAAATTTCAAGTTAAATAATGGTTTATTTAATGTAGGAAATGAAATATTTTCAAGCTCCTTAAGTATATAATATAAATTGTAAGGTTGCAAAGTATCCATTGAACCAGGTATATAGATATAGCAATGTATCACTAACAGGTCTGCATGTAGCTCAAACAAAACCTATGTACTTGTAAGAGTAGAAAAAAAAGTACCCACGAGTTGTCCATATTTATATAGTTTCACTAGATACAAATTGATAATAAGAATCGTTAATGCGTTACAAGTATGATATCAACTGATCGAGTTTATTAGAGTTGTCTGCAAGAAGCCAGGCCCAAGAAACTTAAATTTAAATAATGAAATTGGCTAATAATAAAATAACCTGGTACAACGCTGTGGGAAAATCACAACATTTATCTTGATAAAGATCTTAAATTATATTACAATGAATTGTCTGTAATATTATAGATTTAATGCGAAATTTTTTGAGTAAAATGTAATTTTCATGTAAGAATACTTAGCAAGTAGTAAAAGTACTAATTATTTACACGACATACCGGTAAAATTACACAAGAAATACATCTAAAATTCTTGATATCACAGCAAAAATAGAGACGTTTGTAATTTCACAACATTAATTGATGAATATTCACATAGAACTGTGTGTGTGATATTTGTGCCGTATTTTGCAGTAGTTCGGCTGTGTTTATTTGATATTATTTGCAGTAAATTTGTTTTATTCTTTAATCGAATTTATTTAAAATTAACAACTGTATCTAAAAGGAATTATTTTCATAAACATATTTTCCGAGGAACTATTAAGAAGAGTTATACCTCTATTCGATGACCGTTTTTTTATACATCCACCAAAAGAAATATTTGTTAAAATATATATTTTATTTGAAACTCAACTATAAAATTTCATCCAAAAAAGGTGACGTCACTGCCGGTTACACTTTAAAAACTTTACGAAACTTTACATTACTGTGCCAGGAATTAGAATTAAAGTTACAAAGATAATTATTGTTTTATTAATGAATTTTCTTCTTTCAATCTTAAAATGTAAAAGTACATTATTGTACCTTGTATACTAAAATTGTAATATTTATATATATATTTTACACTAATTTCACAGCGATTTTTAAGAGAAATTTACAAAGGGTAGACTTAACAAATGTAAAACTACAATTAGAATGTAAATTCGCTGTGATATTTGGTAGCCAAAAATACCCAAACCTATTTATTGTAATTTTACATATTTTTGTTTCGACTGTAGAGATATCTATTAGTAAATAAGAAAACTGCTTAAGTTTAGTATACCATTGGAAACATCGCACAAATGGTTTTATTTTGACTATATTCCTCTTACCAGGTGAGCTTTGTCAGTTGATAATACTTTCTTAAATTGGGAGAGAAAAGTTAAAAAAATTATTCAAGTGCAATTTCCGAATTAAGAACAAATAAAATAACATGATTATAGAAGAACGTGTTTATTGAAGTAAATTAGTAGTAGTAGTTTGTTGGCATGGTTGATTTATCTATTGCTATAACCAGTGATTATTATTACCTATAAAAATAAATATAAAAACTCTTTTAGTCCTTGGCTTACAGTAAGAATGCGACCTTAATTTAATCCGTTCCTAATTAATAAGGTTTTCTCCGAGGCCACTACACGTGTTTATTTTTATATTAAAATAGTTATGAAGTGTTATATGTAAAAAAACGACTTAATTAGTTAGGGGAAATAAGACGGTCTATGAAATTTAACATAAATTGTGACAAACAAATATTGATAAGAACAATATTACTATTTCCCTTTAAAATGTATAAATGATAAAATTAATATGACCCTAGCAGCATTTTTACGACTTTTGACTCATATTAGGCTATACATAGAAAGGGTATGTCGAAAATGAATCTTTCTGAATATAGCCCAAAAATGATTACCATTGTTCGTAGTAGTTGTTGTAACAGAGTCGTAATGCCGACAACATGATTTTAGACAAAAATTGCTGCTTGAGATCTTTTACACTTTATTGATGGATCGACTCAAGTTATCTTCATCAGTATTCTGGTAGAAGGTCAGGATGATGATGAGGTGTAAAGTCCGCTCACTGTAAGGCAGAACACCAAACGAGCAAAAACAGCTTGGTGTTCAAACTTAGAGTGACCCAACTATACACACTTTTAATACACATCGAAGGGCTTTCCAGTACAGCATTCTTGAAGTTCCATATTTCCATCCCTCGGATGACTGAAAAGTTTTTATTTGAATTCTAAAGACATTCAGTTTAGAACAAAACTATTCTGAGTAGGTATAATGGAGTCTAATAATAAAGGGCTAATATTAGCAAACCCTCTAAGCCCTTTATTAGCAGACATATTTATGGACTGGTTTTAAAACAAAATATTTATTTATAAACGCGATGGTACACATAAAAATGTCAAAATGACAGCTGTTAGTATATAATAATATTGTAACTCGTGTATTCCATCTTTATTCCTTTTATTTATGTTTCACAAAGGTAACACTTAATATTAAATAGTTTATTAATAATTGAAATAGTTGAACTTTGAAAATGTCAAAAAAAAAAAAGCTAGCAAAAAACAACCTTTTTTTTTCATCACACAAATTGTTTGTTCCATACAATAATCAGGTAACTTTGATTGTATGCCTCACTTATCTCACAGGCAGATAAAGCAGTAGTCACTGACATCTCTAGAGTATTTTTCCTACAATTATAAACTCAGCTAATATACTTATACAAAATTTTGTTCAGATTGGATCAGTCGCTTACGAGGTTAATTCATTTTACATGCATAGGCCAAATTTATGGTAGATCGGTTAGGTAGTTTTCGAGTTACAATAAAATCGATTTGTTATGGAGGACAAAATTGCAGTTACTGGAATTTCTTAAATATTTTTCCCTATATTATAAACGTCTTTTACATACGAATACCAAAATTTGTTCAGAACTGTTAAGCAGTTTTCGAGGTAAATTTATTTTACATGCGTTTACCAAATTCTGGGTAATTCGATTAAATAGTTTTACGGGCACCTACATCACATTTTAATCCTTGAATTATATTTTGAAAATAAAAGGTGCAACTTAATTACGATAGCTTGCTTTGCCGATACAGAAAGACAGCTATCGCAATATATAGAATTCTTACACTCTAAAATACAATTTACAATAGAAAAAGAAGCTTTCAATTTCTATTATTTTTCTTGATAATAAAATAAGCAAATTAATATAAATACATTATATTAACCACATACTGCTGGTACTACAGATCAGCAGCTAATTACTAAGGGTAAGTTATTGTATATTTTTATTTTGATTAATTTTATTGATACTAGCTGCCTGAACTGACACGAGCCATCACTGGTACAAAATTTGAATAACTTTAACAGAAGAATTTCCCGTTTCTGCCTTGTATACATTTTTAAATATCTTGCTGTGTTTTTACTACTAAAATTAGCAGTGACTACAAAGTTTTATAATAAAAAACTGTATCAAAAGAAAAATCGCAAAAATAATGTAATTATTGTGAAGGAATCGGTTCCAATGCTTGTAAACCGACTGGACCAAGCCATATCAATAAAAGAAAGGTCCGAATTAAATTTATTTATAACCACATATTTCAGATTTCTTTGCTTTTTTACGAACTGTCTATTGCTGACGTCCCAAGGATTTTCGATTGTAGTAAATAAATAATATATAAGAGAATTTGACCCAGATTTGTGTAATCTTATCTACATTCCATCTTAGTAGATATATTATTATTATTATTATTATGTTTTTTATTGGTAGTAGATATATTATTACGATATCCTCATAATCAGATGTTTATAATAAACATTTTAGGAAATGGAAACCTAAGTCGGTATAGATGAATCGGTATTGTATTCTTTTGGATTTAAAATTTATATCGAAAGAGATAACGAATTTGACAATTGCCTATTAAAATTACATATTTTTACAGCATTTTTATAAAAAATGTATTAGATGTTCACATATCATTCTGTCAATAAACAATTTGTTCAAAATTCGCTTAAATAATGTGTGTAGTTTTAGCTCGTTGCCAGGGAGGGTTCTAAACCCCAAATATTATGGGGAGGGGGAGGGGAACCAGGATTCTGTGGTTTTTAAGATGAGGCGCAGGCAACATTTTTTAAAATTAATTAAATTTAATTAAAGGTTTTAACATTTCTTAGTTATACATACATTAGAAAAGTAATATAAATGTATAATATCATAGCGAACAAATTCTATAGGTTTATTTACCTTTACGTAGATAAGTAAAATAATCCAAAAATTAATAAAACGAATAACAGCAAAACTTAATAGCTAACTGAATACAAATAGTTTATCTTATATAACCTATTTATAGCTATTCATAGATATTTCATATACCTTTCCCTCTTATGTATATAACCTAAACGAATAAAATAAAAACTCCTGCTAATAATAAGTGACAAATTATCCCATATTGCATTTCATTTAATTAGTATATTCCAGTTGATGTAATTATATGGTGTAATTTTTAAATACTTATAATAAACCAAATAATTATTTTCAAAAAGTAAAGTTAAAAAAATGTCAAAAATAATTTTGGTTCTTAGAACTAAAAATAAATAAACTTGGTTATAAAACCGAGGTCGCGTCTACGTAGCCATTTTGAACTTATATTACTGAAACTTAGTGTTAAGTACCATCGTTACAATGTTGGATTTGGTATAGAACTACAACGTTGTAGAATATTACCAATACGCCGCGCCGTTGTGCCGCAGTTATATCTTCATAGTCGAGTGCTGAATAGTCATTATACCTAATGCAACGTCCCAGGTAGTACAACTAATCCAGCAGAACTAGTATTAAGGAATATTATGTAAATAATATTATATAGTAAACAAAATGATATGTAAAGAACAAAATCAATGAATAAAGTATATTTAAAATGAATGAATGAATGTAGTACAACATTCGTCGGGCGTCGGAAGATGCTGCTTGGGTTGTACGCACACGTATTTGTAGCACCCTGTTTACTAAATTATCTTCATGAGAAGTATATCTTATGTTAAAATAAATATTAGGAAATAGTGAGTGACACCCTCATAGAGCGTTTGAGGAAGTTAATTTATTTAAGAAAAGTGATGAAAAGCTTCCATAGAAGTAGGGGAGAAAAACATACTACCAAGTTCTATAGATAAAGATGTGAGAATGGTTGATAAAGGGTATTTTAATGTGACAAAATGAGAAACGTTAGGTGAAAATGATATTGAAACTAAAAGCAATTTCATTGGCGAAGGATATTATTGAAAACATTTTTACCAAATGGTGTAAAATGAAAATTATACAACCGATAGTACATTTGTCCTAACAGCACATATAATTTTTATTTTACACCAAAATTAATATTTCTGTTATTTGTTATAACCGAGTTATCGTCAACTTTTGTTTTTTAAATATAGACCTGGAATTTTATATATTTTTTAAAGAGTAAGTAGGTTTAACCCCAAATATAAATATGTACCACTCAACTCTACTTACTTACGTTTCGAAAAATATATAACATCATCAGGAAAATTTACTGGATCTTAAAATAGATTTTAAAACGGTCGATTTTTTCATCTAATCCATTCTTGTTTAGAAAATACCAAGAGTGGTAAAATAAATAGGTACCACTCTACATATTAAAATGTATTGATTTGTAGTTCTCGAAATATTTTTAAAGAATGTTAGGCGCGGGGGCTAGGTCTCCTTAGCCCTCCCCCGTAGAACCGTCCCTGCTCGTTACCACTAATAAAATAAATAAACAAGAAGGGTCTAGTCCCATAATATCTACACAAATGGAAAGGTTGAAGCTAAAGCTTATAATCTGTCAATGTTCCCACAAGCCTGCGGAACTGCGGTAAAAAAACTTAATAAATACTAACTCTAAAGATTTTTTCTGCTTTATTTCTATCATTAATCCTGAGCCCATGGCATTTATTGTTTCTGTAGCAATTTATTTGGAAAAAATACTATATTATTTTAGGTGTGTACAATGCCGGTTTAGACTTTCATTGGACATCGTACAAGAAGTGGTTGGATGGTTGGTTGTATAGGCCGTATTTCTGGTTCATGCATTTCAGGCTAATAAAAGAAGAAATACCTTATTGTGAAGACAAAAATCTATTTGCTGTAATAACTGGTACAGATTATATTACACTAAAAGTCACATATCCTAACTGGCACTGAGTGAAAAATCTTTCATTAAATGAAATGTCACTTTTTGGTGAATATCAGTGTATCTGAATTTGAATCCAAAGCGTATTAAGCAAAGTCAGAAGTCCCTTTTTTTTGGGCACCAACAATTGAAACTTTACTACAAAGTAAAATAAAAATAAGCACTAAATCCGCTTAAACTTTTCATTGTTACGGCGGACGAAAAACATGAGCTGACACCAACTGTTCTATACATTTAAACGGACAAACACTCAATTCCGCTTAAAATCCCATTCTCGTGGGACGGAAGAAATATAAAATACTGAAACTGTTCACTAGAATAGACCAGCAGGCACTGGTTTCCCCGTACGAAAGTCCCGTGTAGGGCGAGAATCACAAAAAATGAGCTGCTCTACATGAACACCTAGCAAGCACTGGTCCACGTAACGTAAAACCAAGAAGCCCCAACCAACACCCCCCAGAAGAATCCCCCAACAGTCAATTAAATTAGTCGATGGGAGATGCTATCTAGGACCCATTGTGATAAGGGTGGTCCCGGTTGTGACGTGGACCAATAGGTTGCTGATATGTTATATTGGCAACCGTGAAGATAAATTTATTCTGAAAATTTATATATTGATAGGACTGGAGATAATTTATGCGTATTTCAAGTTCAAATTTAACTGCATAGTAAAGAATTATATTTTATAAGAAGTACAGTTGGCATCATAAATAATTTTAACTGTTTCTCCAACAAGGTGTAAGTGAATACAAATTTGATATTATATTTGTTCTATTTCATTAAAAAAAATGTGTTTGATATAGTAACCCTGCTGTTTTTGCATAAGATGATTTTTCTACCTTGATAATCCATATAGGTACATTTTTGGATTAGTTTTAACCCTTAGTTTTTTCATCATTACATAACCTACCGATTGAGGAGTGTGTACCCTCTTGCCTCATCCCACGTGATATTCGATTTTATCCAGTTACCGGAGAGAATGGGGTGGAGATGGTACATTTTTCACTCTTCGCGACATTCTAAAATATACTGAAATTTTGAATATACTTTTTTTTAATTATGCGTATGCCAACTCCGAGGATCAAACTCGGAACGTCAGAATCGATTATATTATCGTAATGATCTTTCCATATTCAGCGTTATCTTCCCGTAACCCGTACAGAGTCACTTTTAGGACATAAGTCGTACTGTGGGATCTGTGAGACACCTAGCGATATATAAAGATATATATTTTTGTAAGCGTGTGAAAATGGGCAGGCTATAAATATACATATATTAGGAATTAGCTTATGAAAAAATTTTATAAAATAAAGTCATATTTTCACGAAAATATTTATTTAATTTTTGAAAAGCAAAAAGTAGTACATTTTTTAAATATACATGTTTTTTCTTTCAAAATTTAACCTAAACATGTCAAATGATTTTTACCTGTAAAGAAACTAAATGAACAACAGTAAAATAAAAAAATAACAAGCTTTATTTTAGAGGTAATTTTTACACTCTTTACATAGGAAAGGTGCATTCTAAACATATTGGGTTTTTACACATAACACATAAGTACTGGGTTCTACGTTTAAGTCTTTTGGGACACAGTCTCTTCAAACTGTTTGTCACCATACCGAACACGTTTGGACGGCGCCGGAGCATTATAAACGTTTTTTTTAAAGTTAATTAACCCGTACAAAGTGGTCTCACAGACACTTCCGTACTTTAACCCGAAATAACTTACGCGTATGTTCATCTATATCGCTCAAAATCTTCAGGCACATTGCTGTCTGCACTACTTAAAAGTAGATGGAAGAACAGAATGATATAAGAAAAAGTTAAGAAGCAGCTGAGCGGTATTTGTTGACAAGTGTCTCCCAGACCCCATGATACGGGTTACGGGTTAATGCAGGTGAGCTGTTATGTTGTATCCTAGTTTTTATTCGGAGCAATGGTGTATATAGAAAAATTGAATTACAAAATGATATAAAATATACATATGGTATTCTGTTTTAGGAAAATAGTACTTTATCTTAGAATATAATATTTGTGCATTCTAAATATTTTACATAAATCTAGGTATATCATGCAGCTAAAAATGCAGTTAAATTAATATTATTTGTATTAAATAATTTTTTATCCTTTTTAACCAGCGACGAGAAAGCAAAAATAGACCCCGCATCTGATTCATAAAATTACTTCAGCGCAGAGCCTACAAGTCACTGTTTATAAGAGAGCGATAGCATGTGTAAACTACTATGAAATCCAGGCACTGAATCGGTTATTTTGCAAACCTGACACCGTCTCACCATGTTGGTTTTTGTAATGACCCACAACACTTTGAAACACTAAACTCTCAACACTTTTTATTTAATAAAGATGAAAATAAATAATTTATTGTTCTTTATGTCAAAATTGTAATTTTCCATTTCCGTATTATCACACGCAAACGTTGCCAAGTTTTGCACGATCGATCCGAAAAATAAATTTATTATGACCGATCGTTGACTGTATGGTAAAGGCCATTATAAAATGTCATCGTAACGCTGGTTCGCTGTGTTTTAAAATATATATTTACTTCTCGAATTCATGAAGAATAGATGACTATGTAGTATACTCAAATCGTTTTGACTATGACTGAACTATTTAATAATTAATTTCTACAGTATTTCAGCTAAGAAGTTAGGTTATGTCGAACTCATAATCACGTTCCATGTTCGATTCTGTTTTCATTTAAATCTCGATATAAAATATGCTGTTGATAATGTAATTTTTAATTCTCTACGTGGATTCAGGTCGATTTATGTAAATAGGTACTTTATGAAAATGTTTTAAATTATTAGGAATACGAGACTACCATCTCTGGTGGCAGTCACAGACAGTGTTGCCAACCTTTCGGAAGCGGAATTCCCTGGAAGAGTGTCAAAAATTCTCTTTTACCAACCAAAACTCCCTTTTTAAATTTAAAACCCCAAATATATTATTTTGTTTATTATGGGCGTTCCACAAGGTTCTATATTGGGACCTCTGTTATTTACAATATACACCAGTAATTTTGTCAGGTATACTAAATACTGTCGTTTACATAAGTATGCTGACGATATACAAATGTACTTTAGTTTTTACCCTCAAGACTTTGCTAATGCCGTACTGAAAATAAACGAAGACCTCTCCACCATTGCCGATATATCTGTCAAGCATAACTTGCATTTAAAAATCTGCTGTAATTGTTTTCGGTAATATATTCGTATATATTTGAAATATGAAAGTTTGACCACGTTTCGCATAAACTCAGGGATCTGGAATGGCTAAGTATGAGGAATAGGTTTAATTTACTTAGTCTTTCGTTGCATCATTCGGTTATTATCCGCAAGCAACCTAAATACTTATTCAAAAAAATAAAATTTAGAGCAGTTGAATTAAACGTCAACATTCGCAACAAATCGTCTTTTTTTATAACACCACCTAAGCACCGTACTACGCTTTTCCAAAGGTCCTTTAGTTACCACATTTATAAGTCCTACAATTCCATACCAGATCACCTAAAAGGACTGGGTCTATTAAAATTTAAACGTAACCTGCGCAAACACATATGGACTAAGCAGAGTGAAAATTAATTTTTGTTGTACTACGATGAGGGAGATCTTTTTATAAAATCAATTTTGAGGCCATTAATAGGAACATATATTGTGTATGTATAATTGTAGTATTTTTGTTTTTATTTTTATTTAAAGTTTATTTAAAGTTTAATGTAATACCTACCATTAATTATGTTAAAATTTTTATAAAGGTTAAGTGTAAAAGCGGGGAGAACACAATGTGTCCAACCTGAACTTCACCTTTGGTTGTGTTAATTGTTTGGTTAGACTATATTTTTTTTTTATTTATTTGTATTTTTTCTCCAAACTAATCAACCAATAAAGACAGTTTATTATTATTATTATTATTATTATTATTATTATTATTATTATTATTATTATTATTATTATTATTATTATTATTATTATTATTATTATTATTATTATTATTATTATTATTATTATTATTATTATTATTATTATTATTATTATTATTATTATTATTATTATTATTATTATTATTATTATTATTATTATTATTATTATTATTATTATTATTATTATTATTATTATTATTATTATTATTATTATTATTATTATTATTATGATAAGGTGAAGTAGGGTAAGGGGATTAAAAATATAAAAGGTCGCCTTTGAAACCACACTTTTTTAAAAAACGAGTTACAGAGATATGCTTGAGACAGGTAGTGATATTTACAATTATAACAAACTTGTTTAATTATTTATCCAAGAATTTCATTTAAACAAAAAATTGTTACGAAAATATACCCATAGAACGCACTTGCCCCAGGTGCTGGGGTAAGTGGGTTTTTAACTTATAGATCGCGTTTGAATAATGTTATATTCAACTGGAGCAAATGGGTTAATCTATTACGACTTCACCAACAACAGGCTTGTTTCAGATTTAAAAAAATCCTAAAAATAAAGAAGTTTATATGTTAGAGATTTCTTCTTCTATAACTTTTTTAAAACTACGTAATACGGTTTTTAAGTTTTTACTTACTTTATAGTTTTTGCAGATTATGCACAATCTTACTTTTCAACTTCTTAAAACTTTTCACTTTGAATTTTATTAATATGAAAAATCCAGGTCCGTATTTAAAAAAATTGACTTGATGGTGGTAACCAAAGAAAGAAACGTCGCATTTAAAAATTAGAAGGGCCATGTTGTAGATCATAAAAAACGGCTATGAAAAAGTGTTTTTTGTTTTTTCTCGAAGTCAAAAGTAATGGCGCAAAAAATTAAAAACCAAAACTAAAAATTTCGGTTTTTTTCGGATATCTCAGAAGGCATTCGAAATATTTAGAATTTTCTTTTACCAAATTATTAAGCCCCAAAATACGCAACTTTGCTTCAATTTAACCATCTTCGTATCTCTTACCATTTGTAATTGGTAGCACCCTGTATATGGTAAAAATGTTAACTTTGAGTGCTTTTTCATCAGAATTGGTATTTTCCTTAAAGACGTATTTGTGACATTTTTATACATAATAAAAGTTAAAAAAGTTATCTGTCTCCTCTGGGATTGAAAATACGAATCTCACATAATATGTCTATATAGTTCGAGAGAGGGGACCTATGACCTTCTACAGACTTTGAGATTCACTCGACAAAAAAGTTGACGGGCAACGAAAGGATTTTTTAGGGCGCAGCGAGTTATCTGGTAAAGTGTGTATTCAATTTAATGGAAACAGCAAACAATTAGACGATTTGTAGGGTACGTTTTATATGTTTTTAAATTTACATTTTCTAATTTTTTTTCTTTGGAGGGCCCGTCCGTGTGCCGGATGCACTTGACCCATTGTGCTCACCCTGTTTGATTATTACACCAACTTAGTGATCCCAGTTCCTTGCACTAGTTTGTGTAGGTCAACTTGGGAGAGGGTCGGGATAGATTTTGTGTTCACTCATGATCCATCGCTTTATGGCATCTCGTACTGTGCACCTTGGGACTCCAAGTGTCGGTTCTGGATCAATAAAAGTATTTACTGAGCCTTTTCTCGCAAATTCATTGGCGTTTCGGAAATAATTGTATGTCCTGGTACCCACTGCAGTGTTACTACTTTTGCCAGAGCTTCCAGTTCCACTTGACATTTTCATCAGTCTTGATGCATATTAGCGATACAAGGGCTGCTTGACTGTCAGAGTGTATATTATTATGGATCTGGTTATAAAGATAAGCCCTTCTATTGTTCTCATACGTACGCATTGCAATATGGCGTCCATATCTGCTTGGAATACTGTAGGAGACTTTCCCAGATAATTTACCTCACATATATAGAACCAATCAGAACGTAAATTTTCATAGCAACCACCTTGGTAACGTGGTCTTACCCGATAAGACCTACCGCTAGCTTGATAAGACCACAGTAGCTTTTTGTCAAACAAACAGTAATTTATTTCAAGAAATCAAGTTTAATAAATAAATATTATAACCCCTACAAAATAAAAGTGACAACAACAATATTTGAGGTGATTTTAGGGCATAAACTTAACTTAATTTTGACATTTTTAAAGAAATGTTTTATGACAAAATGAATGCAAGATTAAACCCAGGGTGCTTTGCTTTGACGTGAGCTTAAGAAATCTTGGCGTTTTCATGGCAACCGTGATGAAAATAAGCGATATTTGACGTTCCACGCGTCTGATTTAGTCTTGGATTTTTAATTAATTATTGTTAGTTGTGGCACGTTTATAAACTTAAAAGTAAATCATAATGATGTGTTTGCATATTTTCCTTTATCACAAACGGCTTTTATTTCGGGTTCAGTAAATTATCCAATAAAATACACCTCAACCTAATTGCTCCACAATACCGCGAGCGTCTGGCGAACACTTATTTTTTCTATTTCGTCTCCTCCTATTTATCTCATGAGAAGGCTGTTCCCCGATTTCGAGAATTAGGCTGGGACGATAATCTGATAAACTAACGGCTCTAAAACTAAAGAGGATACCGGGGCAGGGATACACTGGGTAAGACCAGAGAGGAACGCGTTTGCCCCTCAACAGTAATATACCGATAGAGGAGGCGTCTTATCTTCATACCTTAGTTTTTCACTCGAAACTAGATTTTCTAAGAAAATTTTCACTCAATATAATTTTTTTTTATAATCAAAGATAAGACCCTCGAGCTAAAGCTCTCGGGATCTTATCAGATTATAAGTAAAAATTATATTTTGTGAAAATTATCAGAAAATCGATTTCTTGTAACAAACAGCGGTATTACCGATAAGACGCCTCCTCTATCGGTATATTACTGTTGAGGGGCAAACGCGTTCCTCTCTGGTCTTACCCAGTGTATCCCTGCCCCGGTACCCTCTTTAGTTTTAGAGCCGTTAGTTTATCAGATTATTGTCCCAGCCTAATTCTCGAAATCGGGGAACAGCCTTCTCATGAGATAAATAGGAGGAGACCAAATAGCAAAAATAAGTGTTCGCCAGAAGCTCGCGGTGGAGCAATTAGGTTTAAACCAAAATTAATTTTAGACAATATGTTTCAAATCTTCTTAAATTACTTTAAAAATGTATTGCTTTCCAAATTATAAAAAATAATTAGTAAGAAAAAAAATCTAGTCTCTCCTTAAAATTTTTTTTTTCGTTTTTTGGATAGAAGGCCGTGACTTCGTATAAAAAAGTAATTTTAATAGTTCGTATTTTTTGGTTTAGCACGCAAGGGACCTTTTTTTAGAAGTCACTATGAAAGATGCAAACCAGCGGTCTTTTTAAATTTCTTTGCATGTAGAAGTGTCACTCTGGATAAAAAAAATGTTTTTGTTCCCCCCTTTTGAATACCATTGTGTGAATGCCCTTAATCAGAGATAAAACCCGGCCATATCAGATCATAAAAATGAAAAAAATACTTCATAGAATTTTTCGGAAAATCGTTTTCTCCTGAATAAGAAAGATATTATTTATAATTTACCTCACATATACAGGGTGTTACAAATTCGATGTTCACCATTGGGATCTCATAAACGGTAAGAGATACGAGGAAGTTTAAATTAGGGCAAAGTTGCGCAATTCATAGCCGACCAATATGCCTAGAAGAAATTAGGAAAATTCCAAGTACTTCCGAAGATATACGTAAAAAACCGAAATTCGACGTTTTGGTTTTGAATTTTTCCTGGCTTTATTTAAAGAGATAATGGAAAATAAATTTCACACTTTCATTGCCACTTTTCATCTTCTATAAAGCAGTGTTCTTAGATTTCATGTCCGACGTTTTGTTTTTCGGATGCCATCGTCAAGTTTGTTTATTTAAATACGGACCTGTATTTTTTATTGCATTTCTCAAAACTTGATATGCGATGTAATCTTAATACAAAATTACTTTGATTGAATATCAACGTTTCTACCCTATGTTACATATCTGGCCTAAAACGTTCGGAATTTCGTCTTCTGTAATACGGTTACCATATTTTTGTCGAGGCTTTCCAAGCTGGCCATAATCGCTTAAATTTCTATCAAGTCTTTGAAAAATGTTTTGTGCTGGCTGCTCCCTTTCCGGATACTCCTCAAAATATCTTTGTAAAGCTGTCATAGAAATTCTATTGCTACTGTAATAAATTCTTAACATATCCCTTTTTTCTTCAGAAGAAAATTTCATTTTTAGATAAGACCGAATTTATCACCGCGTAATTGAAATTTAGATTACTTATGTCAAACTTTTTATTCTTTCTACATTCCATGGCAAACTATGATACTTTAAACAATGAATCCTCTAATTGTAACAAACTCGAAAGCTTTCTCAAAATTATCTGCAATAGCCTTCTCGATTAGGGTTTTTAGAAAGAGAAAAATCGTTCTGTCTCTATTATACATTATCAGATACGGCTTTGATCTGCAATAATCCAAAAGTTTTTTAAATAAAATATTCCTGAAAATGTTTTTATAGGGTAGAAACGTTGATATTCAATCAAAGTAATTTTGTATTAATATTACATCGCATATAAAGTTTAGATAAATGCAATAAAAAATACAGGTCCGTATTTAAAAAAAACAAACCTGACTATGGCATCCGAAAAAGAAAACGTCGGACATACAATCTAAGAACACTGCTTTATAGAAGATGAAAAGTGGCAATAAATGTGTGAAATTTATTTTCCATTATCTCTTTAAATAATGCCAGGAAAAATTAAAAACCAAAACGGCGATTTTCGGTTTTTTACGTATATCTTCAGAAGTACTCGGAATTTTCCCAATTTCTTCTTGGCATATTGGTCGGCTATGAATTGCGCAACTTTGCCCTAATTTAAACTTCCTCGTATCTCTTACCGTTTATGAGATCCCAATGGTAAACATCGAATTTGTAACACCGTGTATAGAACCAATTACAACCCTAATTTTCATAGCAACCACCTTGGTAACGGGGTCTTACCCGATAAGACCTACCGCTAGCCCGATAAGACCCCTGTAGCTTTTTGTCAAACAAACAGTAATTTATTTCAAGAAATCAAGTTTAATAAATAAATATTATGACCCCTACAAAATAAAAGTGACACACAACAGTATTTGAAGTGATTTTAGGGCATATAAACTTACCTTAATTTTGACATTTTTTAAGAAATGTTTTATGACAAACAGTATGCAAGCAAGATTAAACCCAGTGTACTTTGCTTTGACGTGAGCTTAAGAAATCTTGGCGTTTTCATGGCAACCGTGATAACAACAAGTGAATTTGATTTTTGACGTTCCACTTGTCTGATTTAGTCTTGGATTTTTAATTAAGTTTTAGTTGTGGCGCGTTTATAAACTTAAAAGTAAATCATAATGATGTGTTTTTATATTTTCCTTTATCACAAACGGCTTTTATTTCAGGTTCAGTAAATTATCCAATAAAATACACCTCTACAAGAGGCGTCTTATACGGTATGAACCGATGTTTTTCACTCGAAACTAGATTTTCTAAGAAAATTTTCACTAAATATAATTTTTACTATAATTAAAGATAAGACCCCCGAGCTAAAGCTCATATATATCATATCAGATTATAAGTAAAAATTACATTTCGTGAAAATTATGAGAAAATCGATTTATTGTAAAAAACAGCGGTATTACCGATAAGACGCCTCCTCTATCGGTATATTACTGTTGATAAGACGCCTCTTCTATCAATATATTATTGTTTAAAATCATTTATTTGCAAAACCCAGTTTAAGGAAGCGTTTTTTAATATCTTTAACCTGAAGTAAATCGTATAACGGTTTGGAGAAATTCATTGACAACGGAGGGCACAAAATAGGACTATTTTCTATGTTACCAACTCTTAAACTGTAATGACAAGTTGCAGAAATGATTTTTAATTTAGCACATCTTGTGTACTGTATAAGTAACGTGACCATACGTCCCGTTTTGAACGGGACAGTCCTGTTATTTGACACTCAGTCCCGTTGTCCCCAAAAAAAGCTTCGGGACGCCAAAATGTCCCGTTTTCGGGAAGTGGGCCAAGTTGGTATACAGGGTGATTCACGTTGAGTGGCCTATTAGAAGATCTCGGAAACGAGTAACCCCATCTTTCTTGATAGCAGGCATAATTGGTTTTGGGCTTTTAAAACATTATATTTTGACGTTTTTATTACTTCCGGTTATACCGGAAGCTAATGCCAACTTTGCTATTTCAAATGAAATACCCTGTATATTTTAGCGTTTTTGATTACTTTCTTAAAATCTAAATAACTTTTGTTAATAATAATCTATTCCTATCTCTAACCGTTTTTGAGATATGAATTATAAAAGGATTTTTTTGTGTAAAAACGCTCCGAGAAGAAAGTTTAGTAACTATGAAACTAATAAAGGTAAACATTTAAAATTTTCTAAGCTTTCAAGTAATACATAGATCTTTAGTTTAAATTACTTAGGTTTCACGTTTTTTATACAGGGAGTTCTTAAAATTGTGCCAATGTTTTCATTTAAATAAATGTGCATAAGTCAATTTTTGCAAATGGAACAAAATGGGAATTTCGTTTGGCTTTGAATGAGAAATAGCTAAGCAACGAACATAGGCAGTTAATAACAAATGGTAACAAAACTCAAAGTCAAACGAAAATCCCAATCGAAGCCTTCTTTTTAAAAATAATGTCGCATTAACACAAAAAGAAATTTTAAGATTTTTTATTTAAATTGCTCATAATTCCAAAACGACTAAAAATGTGGATTGTAACATACTAGGCATTTAGATAGGAAATTTAATTCTCTACACGTTAGTAAGCCAAAAAATAAGGTGTTCCATTTGCAAAAATTGACTTATGCACATTGATTTAAATGGAAATATTGGCACAATTTTAAGAACTCCCTGTATGAAAAACGTGAAACCTAAGTAATTTAAATTAAAGATCTATGTATAACTTGAAAGCTTAGAAAATTTTAAATGTTTACCTTTATTAGTTTTAGAGTTACTAAACTTTCTTCTCGGAGCGTTTTTACACAAAAAAAATCCTTTTATAATTCATATCTCAAAAACGGTTAGAGATAGGAATAGATTATTATTAACAAAAGTTATTTAGATTTTAAGAAGGTATACAAAAATGCTAAAATATACAGGGTATTCCATTTAAAATTGCAAAGTTGGCGTTAACTTCCGGTATAACCGGAAGTAATAAAAACGTCAAAATATAATGTTTTAAAAGCTCAAAACAAATTATGCCTGCTGTCAAATTTTTAAAAAGATAGGGTTACTCGTTTCCGAGATCTTCTAATAGGCCACTCAACGTGAATCACCCTGTATATAAAACTCAATTGCAAGTATCAGTCCTTAAAGCGATGTTGATTATGAAGATGAATGTGAATAAAGCCTGTCAAGAATACTATTCTTTTCTAAATTCGTCACCTAATATATTAAAAAAAAATTTCTTCATCTGAGAAATACCAAACTTAATTAAGCCGCCTATTATAATGATGCTTAAAAATAAATTTTTCAATTATGTTGTGCTTTTCTTTAACAAACCAAACAGATTTTGCAGGGTCCCGTTTTGAGGAGAAAAATAAATGGTCACGTTATGTATAAATAAACTTCATTACCAAAAAAAAAAAAATTAAATTTCATTGTTTTTTATAAACGATTTTATTTTACTTTGTTATTTATCTTAAAATAGCTACGAAATTAGTTATTTTACAACTAGAATAGTTTAATGTACGGATAATTTAAATTACTACAAAAATTATACCTAATTTTTTTCACTAATTAAGCATAACTAGATTATTTAATCATTATGGAACTTTTCGTGTTAACCACATATAAATATAACTTTTCGAAATAATTAAGCTAGTCGAAATTTTTGCTTATTTTTTTTAAACCAGACAAAATGTTCCAAAAATTTGTTTATGGATTGCTAATCCTTTGTTGTGCTGGAAACGCTTTAGGTAAAGGGGTCAACGGGGCAAAAATATTAAATTTAAATTAACCCACAACATATTTTTTTTATAATAAACAACAAATCTTATTATCTTTATAAGAAACCTTTAATTTAAAAAATAACTATCTTAAAACCGCAGAGCTTAAACATCTAGTTTTACCGGTAACAAAAAAGTTAAAAATTGTTGGTCATTTTAAATAGTAATAGATTTTAAAATTAATTGGAAATATATAGAAACACGGAGAAGCTTGTAACGTGTAACCGAGATTATGTTTTAGGAGGTAATTCATTACTCCCAGGATTAGCTCCACCAGATTCAGCACCAGCTGCAGCACCACCTACAGGAGCGTCTGCTCCTTCTCCGATTCTAGCAGGTAAAGTTTTATGTTGGGTTGCAATTTGACTATGACATAAATTACATTGACAGGCATATCGTAATCACAATCAAAGGTGCTTGATCAGTAAATTAAAAATTAAGGTAACCGGGCCAATATGATTGTGAGAAAATTATTTCTGTCAATGTCATGCATGTCACAGTCAAACTATTCTGGTTAGTTAATTGCTATTAAAATTCTTTGTGCAATCCGGCATTAGTCATTTAGTGATAGGTAGATTTTTATTTGTAGCTGAAATGAAAGAATCGAAATAAATCGTGTTCATTTACTGAATGGTTCGTTCATTTTTTCTTTCGATATATTCTTTTCCAGATTTGTTGAATCAGGGCCCTTCAGTGAAACTAAGATTAAATACAAGAAACCATTATTTAATTACCTCCATTAAGTTCCAAATTAAATATCACGGTCAAGGGACATAAATACGAGTTAATTACTTCTAGTAGTGTGATAATAATGCCAATGTAGATAAAACTTTATTTTTAGGTTTGTTAAAACTGGTAACCGCACTTGGAACTTTACTACCATCCCTCATAGATTTTCTTAAGACCATCATGGGACCAAATGGTGGTATTTTGGACCAGGTATTTAAGTTAGTGAACATCCCGGATATACTAAAAGGTGTGTTAGCATTGCCTGGATTATTACCTCTTTTAGAACAGCTGTTACCTGTAATCTTAATCCTTCTAGGCGTATTACTAGGACCAGTTTTTCCGTTGGTACTTTTGTTACTTACTTCATTATCAAGTTAAGCCTTCTGTGTATAAAATTAAATAAATTATATTAACTTATATGTGTACTACTACTTTCTTATATCCATGTAAGTAAACCTTTAGTTATAAGTGTGCAGCATGCATAATAGTTAATTACGATATAAGTATATATATTCATATTACAACACGAGATGTTAAAGTTGTCAAACGAGGCGTCAGCAGAGTTTAATAAAACATCGAGTGTAGTAATATGAATTTACAACAAGAATATTGTAAAATTTTTTATCTACTTTCATCTATGAATAAAAATATTTGGTAAAAGGCATTTTTAAAAATAAAAATGCACCTGCTATTAAGTTTTTTATGTTACCTTTCGCATAGTTACTGTTTCGCATGGTTACTGTCGAAACTTTGTCAAACAAATTCAAAAATATAAAAAGCGTTTTCCAAAATGAGCGATTCTAATGGAAGTTTGCCCTCTGATATAGAAGCAGCGCCAAACAAAGCGATCTCAAGTTTAGTTCCGACAAAATCCAAGGCGCGGTATGAGTTGGAGTATCAGAAGTTAGAAGATTGGTACAAAGCTAACAAAATAAAGGAGGTGTCTGAGAAAATCCTTTTGGGTCATTTTTCCGTAAAGCAACGCTCCCAGAAACCACTCACTACTCAATGTTGAGAACTATGATTTCAGTCAAGAAAAATCAAGATATAAGCAGATTTTTCTCAACTTAATCGCATTTTTGAAAAGAAGTTCAGAGGGTTACAAGGCCAAAAAGTCCAAAGTTTTCACAAAGGAAGACGTATGTAAGTTTCTTAATACTGCAGATATTGAAACATATTTACTTATGAAGGTTGTTATGATAATCGGCATTTTTGGGGCTTGTCGGTGCAAAGAACTAGCTAAGTTAATGTTGGATCATATTGAACACAATGATTTGTATATAAAAATTGTGATTCCATTCTCGAAAACCAAAATTATGCGAGAATTTGTTATAACAGAAGGAAATGTGACAGGTGTCAACTGTTTAAGTATTTTTCGAAAGTATGCTAAACTTCGTCCTCTTAATGCAACTCACAGGCGATTTTTTGTATTCTATGGAAAAGAAAAATGCACCTCCCAGCCTGTCGAAATTAATAGTTAAAATGTAAAATCAATCCATTGGAATTCAGTCTCCTAAACAAAATAACAAAATAAAGCATTGTTAATAACAAAGAAACTGACAATATGCGAAAAAAACAAAAAAGTAATTTCTCTCCATCTTACCTCATTGGTGGGGTAAGATGGGGAACCCCGTAGGGAAAGGCGGTTTTGGCATGTAGCTTTGTTTGACCATTATCGTCTATCAGTTTTTTTTTATATATTCCAACCGTTCTGAAATGAATTAAAAATTTTAAGTTGAAAAAACACCTAAAATATTGACGGGACAAGATGGTATCGCCAAACCCCTCGAGTTTTTATCAAAAAACATAAATAAATTCTTCAATTCAACTAAAAAATTTTTAACAACAAATATTCACCAATGGCGGCTCGTCTACGGTTAACTCCGATGGACAATAATTATAAACACTCGTGCATTTTGGGCACCCCAGCCGACCGTGTCCGTTAGCTCAAAGAAAGTGAAGACCCAAGGGCAATTTAAAACTAGATTTGTCGTATGCACCATTGTTTTAGCATTGCTTTGTTTAACCTTAAGGTATTTATTTTGAGGCATCGCGAAACTTACGGTTATAGATATCGTTTTTACGTGATTTACTGTGTGATTAAAAAGTTTTGTTTTTAATTTTCAGTTAATTCAGTAGTGTACGTATCTACTTAGTTGTGTGTTTTAAATATGAACCCAATTAATGACATAGTTTATAATTTGTTGGAGACTCCTTTCAGTCGTTGGACAGATGCGGATAAGAGAGACGTTTTGTTACATGGGTTTTTAGTTTGTTTAAGTACCCTCACTATACCTAGCTCTTTACCATTTTTTATGACCGCGAGCCGCCACTGATATTCCCACCTTAAATACAAACTGCTAAGAAAACTTTAGACATAGTAACATGCTAGGCAAGTCGGCTCGATATTGCAAATACTTTATTTGATCTTAATTATGCCTCTATGGTGTAGCAACAGTGTCTATAGTCCTTAAATAAATAGGAGAAAAAAACTTGGGAATTATTAAAATCTAAAAGAAGATGTAGGTACTATCGTAGCCTCCGACAAATATCTAGCCATGAGGAGATATTTGGCAACACCGCACTTGATGACGTAAACCAGTCTACTTTGAACAACCGACTGCTACGTGTTTACGGGATTTGGCTAGCGTAGGTAACAGCACAAAGGGCATCGTTTTAGATATCGATATCAAATAAACAAAATATTTTACCAATTGCATTATTGTTGGTGTCATTAGAAAGAAAAATAAATATTTTTGAGTAATTCCCATTCAGTTTGCTTAGAGAAAGTTTGATCACCAGGAAATTAGTATATACACCAAAAAACAGACAAACATCACGATATGTAGTGTTTTTGTGTTTTTATATTAATAAAAACATTTTTAACAAACGCCATTGTTGCATTAAAAAAAGCCGCATAGTGACACATAAAACCCGGCAACATAAATCACAGTATTAAGTTCAAATAAACTTTATTCGACATTTTAACTGTCCGAAGTTTTAGATTAGTATCCTATATCCACTTTCCACTATTAAATTTAGAAAAAACTAATTGATTTTCACAATTTTAGAAGAGATTTGTGCTCGGGGCACACTTTTGTAAATATCCAACATGACCGAGACGTGGCAACAATAAATCACTTATTGAGTTAAAATAAACTTTATTCGACATTTTAACTGTCCGAAATTTTAGATTAGTATCCTATATGCACTTTCCACTATTAAATTTAGAAAAAACTAATTGATTTTCACAATTTTAGAAGAGATTTGTGTTCCCGAAACTTTGACTAACCGCCATTTACGCCGCGCAAAAATGAACTGGTATACAGTGTTTCGGACTTAACAACTTTTACGTTTAGATTATCTTAGAGTCATACCAAAAGGTTTTTTTTTCATAATTTATATTTTTTATTTTCCTCTATTTAAAAGTTTTCACTTGTGTAAATCAATGTAACTGGTTCACCCTGTATATCTAAGGTAAGAATGTGTTAGAAAATAAGTAGAGGGAGATGATTCGTTCACCATCCACCATTTACACCAAGGCCTCTGCGCATGCCCAGACAGTGCGCAGGCGTGTGTCATATGTCATACGTCATCTGTCATGTCACGCTCTTGGGCGAGAGCTACTTTGGCATTAGCTACTTTGGCATTAGCTACTTGGGCGTTAGCTACTTGGGCGTTAGCTACTTGAGCAATAGTATTCCTTATTGGACACGTGTTCAGGATGACGCTATATTATGTTTAGGAAAATATAGCGGCTGTCACATGTCAATTAGGACATGTCAAGGTCACCTGTCACTTGTCAAATGGCAAAATTGAAATCTAACACGTGGGTTGTATTCAGGGTGACATAACAAGTCGTTTGAAGAAAACCCGAAGTTGATCGGTTAACTGGTTCGGGAGATATCGTTTTTTGCTATTAGTGCCCTTATGTCTAGCAGTGGAGTACCGAAATTCTGGTTGTAGGTAGAGTCATATAGATACTATCTAACAGTGAAAGAATTATTCAAATATCTCAAGTATTAACGGAGCTAGATGTATTAAACCATTAAGGTCTTAACCCGATAAAATTCCTACAATACACTAACAATGTTTATTTCTTGGTAGGAATATTCCTCGTATATTAATTATATTTACATACCTCGTATAATACGGTATTGGTAATGCGCTCTTAAGATTGCGTCATCTTTATTTCCTAGTAGCATAATATTCATCTTGTACCAGGAATCAATTAACTATTATTTAGCGAAATAAAACATTCAAGTAATAAAATAATTATTTATTTAGCCATATTACATACAGAGTTTTAGTAATTCTATATAAATTAATTGCTAGTAATAAGAAACAGGTTACAGCTATGAATACAATTAAACTATAATTGCTGGATGAGTCATCTAAATCCTCGGTTGATGTAGAGCTATCACATTGGGGGAGAGTGGCGTTCTTATATACGCTGATTAAAGTCTTCCAATCTGTTTCGCCAATAGTGTTATCTCGGAACAAGAGCTTAACCTTATAGCGAAGCAGTTCGTTAGCTGCTGATGGGACTGTTATGTAAGAGGCAGGAGTAATTGTTTTATCAATCATCTCAAAAGGCATCTTTAACCATGTATTATTAGATGGAAAGTCATTGGTTTCAATCATTACTGACACGTTCCGAACGTTAAAAGGAGTGTATACGTAAAACACATTTTGCACCAGCGCCACCAGGAGTACATATGACGAACTTAACGCAGCCATGGTTGGAATATAAATGTAGGCAGAGGTATATAGGATCTATAAAACAGTAAAGGAATTTTTCAAATATCTCAACTAATAACAGAGCTAGATGCATTAAACCATTAGGGCCTTAATACGATAAAGTCGTGCAAAGAACTGATACTCTTTATTCCTTAGCGGATCAGCAAAATGAACCGTGTAACCACTAAATGAACCACTTAATGAATCGCGGAACCACTAAATAAACCACTAAATGAACAGTGGAACCACTAAATGAACAGTGGAACAGCTAAATGAACAGCAAAATGAACCGTAGAACCACTAAATGAACTGTTGAACCACTAAATAAACCACTAAATGAACAGTGGAACAGCTAAATGAACGGCTAAATGAACAGTGAAACAGCTAAATGAACAGCAAAATGAACAGTGGAACAGCTAAATCAACAGCTAAATGAACAGTGGAACAGCTAAATGAACGGCTAAATGAACAGTGGAACAGCTAAATGAACAGCAAAATGAACAGTGGAACAGCTAAATCAACAGCTAAATGAACAGTGGAACAGCTAAATGAACGGCTAAATTAACAGTGGAACAGCTAAATGAACAGCAAAATGAACCGTAGAACCACTAAATGAACCACTAAATGAACTGTTGAACCACTAAATAAACCACTAAATGAACAGTGGAACAGCTAAATGAACAGCTAAATGAACAGTGGAACCACTTAATGAACCGTAGAACCACTAAATGAACCACTAAATGAACCACTAAATGAACCGTTTAACCACTAAATGAACAGTGGAACAGCTAAATGAACAGCTAAATGAACAGCGGAACAGCTAAATGAACAGTGGATCAGCTAAATGAACAGCAGATTAACGGATCAACAGCACATTAGAGTGAATTTTTTCCTATATCTCGTAATTATTTCTAAATATATTTAATACATGATAATTATATAACAGGCAGGGCAATGACAACTTGTAATTAATATTCAGTAACAGTAACTGGGTTTTATTAAAGATCAAGGCATATATGAAAATATTGTAATTATTATATCTCCGAGAATGCAGGAACTAATTAATATTCAATAGCATGTCCTGTGTGTATTGCTAATATGTTGTTAAGATTGCATCATCTTTTTACGGAAAGGAAGGAGAGGGGAAGAGGAAACTAAATGATAGACGTCAATTTTAGTAGAAACATTACAGTTTATTGTACCAATTTTTTAATAAAAAAAAACATTTTCTCTTGCACACAGTAAATTATGATCTCTATTATAATGTAAATTATGATTTTTAGAGGTAACATTGTTTGATGTCTTAAGACTAGCTAAATCATCACAGCCCAATTCTAATGGGTCAACGATTTTATTACATATTAGTTTACTCAACCATCTCTTTTTCTCATAACCCTTAACAACAATTTTATCATGGGGTTTAATTATTTTTCTTATAAACAGAGCAATACGTTCTAATGGTATATAATTGGATGGTATAGAGGCTGAGTCTTCATCACCCCAAGACGAGAACTCATCATCCTATAAAAGTCTATGGATATTCTATGTCGTCCATTTAATGCGTTTACAAAAACATCGCTTAAACAACCCAGATCGATTGGTAGCTGAACATATTTATGATACATTTTATCAGTGTTTATATTTATTATAGCTATCTCTCTACATAAAAAGTCACTGTTTTTATATTGAAATCCTTGAACGTCTATTATAAACATATTTTTATTGTTATTTATACTTTTTTTAAATATTTTTTACAGTAGTTATAGTATATACAGATACTGTTACATTAGTTTCAAATTTTATACGAATGACAACAGCACCACTTTTTCAAATGTCTTGTGTCTTTGTGGCGAACAATCAATAACTGCAAGATGTGCTACTCGATAGGTACTTAATAAAAATACATGTGGGATGGTTTTTTATACAAAGTTGTTTAAACAGAGTAAGCAGTTGTTAAATAGAGCGATTTTAACTACATACGGTATAAGGCATTTGAGTTTCACATTAATAATAACAAATTAATTCATTAAGCCACTAAAGTTTGGTAATAATCTGCTATCTTCAGGTTTATTCGGGTTTTAGACTTGTTTGGATCATTTCGGTTTTGCGGGGTTGTTTAAGTCGCGTTCGGATTTTTCTCGGGTTTGTGGGATTTACTTCGGTTTTTCAGGGGTTGTTTGGGGCGCGCGCGACTCAAACAAAAATCCGAACGCGACTTAAACAACTCCGCAAAACCGAAATGATCCAAACAAGTCTAAAACCCGAATAAACCTGAAGATAGCAGATTATTACCAAACTTTAGTGGCTTAATGAATTAATTGTTATTATTAATGTGAAACTCAAATGCCTTATACCGTATGTAGTTAAAATCGCTCTATTTAACAACTGCTTACTCTGTTTAAACAACTTTGTATAAAAAACCATCCCACATGTATTTTTATTAAGTACCTATCGAGTAGCACATCTTGCAGTTATTGATTGTTCGCCACAAAGACACAAGACATTTGAAAAAGTGGTGCTGTTGTCATTCGTATAAAATTTGAAACTAATGTAACAGTATCTGTATATACTATAACTACTGTAAAAAATATTTAAAAAAAGTATAAATAACAATAAAAATATGTTTATAATAGACGTTCAAGGATTTCAATATAAAAACAGTGACTTTTTATGTAGAGAGATAGCTATAATAAATATAAACACTGATAAAATGTATCATAAATATGTTCAGCTACCAATCGATCTGGGTTGTTTAAGCGATGTTTTTGTAAACGCATTAAATGGACGACATAGAATATCCATAGACTTTTATAGGATGATGAGTTCTCGTCTTGGGGTGATGAAGACTCAGCCTCTATACCATCCAATTATATACCATTAGAACGTATTGCTCTGTTTATAAGAAAAATAATTAAACCCCATGATAAAATTGTTGTTAAGGGTTATGAGAAAAAGAGATGGTTGAGTAAACTAATATGTAATAAAATCGTTGACCCATTAGAATTGGGCTGTGATGATTTAGCTAGTCTTAAGACATCAAACAATGTTACCTCTAAAAATCATAATTTACATTATAATAGAGATCATAATTTACTGTGTGCAAGAGAAAATGTTTTTTTTTTATTAAAAAATTGGTACAATAAACTGTAATGTTTCTACTAAAATTGACGTCTATCATTTAGTTTCCTCTTCCCCTCTCCTTCCTTTCCGTAAAAAGATGATGCAATCTTAACAACATATTAGCAATACACACAGGACATGCTATTGAATATTAATTAGTTCCTGCATTCTCGGAGATATAATAATTACAATATTTTCATATATGCCTTGATCTTTAATAAAACCCAGTTACTGTTACTGAATATTAATTACAAGTTGTCATTGCCCTGCCTGTTATATAATTATCATGTATTAAATATATTTAGAAATAATTACGAGATATAGGAAAAAATTCACTCTAATGTGCTGTTGATCCGTTAATCTGCTGTTCATTTAGCTGATCCACTGTTCATTTAGCTGTTCCGCTGTTCATTTAGCTGTTCATTTAGCTGTTCCACTGTTCATTTAGTGGTTAAACGGTTCATTTAGTGGTTCATTTAGTGGTTCATTTAGTGGTTCTACGGTTCATTAAGTGGTTCCACTGTTCATTTAGCTGTTCATTTAGCTGTTCCACTGTTCATTTAGTGGTTTATTTAGTGGTTCAACAGTTCATTTAGTGGTTCATTTAGTGGTTCTACGGTTCATTTTGCTGTTCATTTAGCTGTTCCACTGTTAATTTAGCCGTTCATTTAGCTGTTCCACTGTTCATTTAGCTGTTGATTTAGCTGTTCCACTGTTCATTTTGCTGTTCATTTAGCTGTTCCACTGTTCATTTAGCCGTTCATTTAGCTGTTCCACTGTTCATTTAGCTGTTGATTTAGCTGTTCCACTGTTCATTTTGCTGTTCATTTAGCTGTTTCACTGTTCATTTAGCCGTTCATTTAGCTGTTCCACTGTTCATTTAGTGGTTTATTTAGTGGTTCAACAGTTCATTTAGTGGTTCTACGGTTCATTTTGCTGTTCATTTAGCTGTTCCACTGTTCATTTAGTGGTTCCACTGTTCATTTAGTGGTTTATTTAGTGGTTCCGCGATTCATTAAGTGGTTCATTTAGTGGTTACACGGTTCATTTTGCTGATCCGCTAAGGAATAAAGAGTATCAGTTCTTTGCACGACTTTATCGTATTAAGGCCCTAATGGTTTAATGCATCTAGCTCTGTTATTAGTTGAGATATTTGAAAAATTCCTTTACTGTTTTATAGATCCTATATACCTCTGCCTACATTTATATTCCAACCATGGCTGCGTTAAGTTCGTCATATGTACTCCTGGTGGCGCTGGTGCAAAATGTGTTTTACGTATACACTCCTTTTAACGTTCGGAACGTGTCAGTAATGATTGAAACCAATGACTTTCCATCTAATAATACATGGTTAAAGATGCCTTTTGAGATGATTGATAAAACAATTACTCCTGCCTCTTACATAACAGTCCCATCAGCAGCTAACGAACTGCTTCGCTATAAGGTTAAGCTCTTGTTCCGAGATAACACTATTGGCGAAACAGATTGGAAGACTTTAATCAGCGTATATAAGAACGCCACTCTCCCCCAATGTGATAGCTCTACATCAACCGAGGATTTAGATGACTCATCCAGCAATTATAGTTTAATTGTATTCATAGCTGTAACCTGTTTCTTATTACTAGCAATTAATTTATATAGAATTACTAAAACTCTGTATGTAATATGGCTAAATAAATAATTATTTTATTACTTGAATGTTTTATTTCGCTAAATAATAGTTAATTGATTCCTGGTACAAGATGAATATTATGCTACTAGGAAATAAAGATGACGCAATCTTAAGAGCGCATTACCAATACCGTATTATACGAGGTATGTAAATATAATTAATATACGAGGAATATTCCTACCAAGAAATAAACATTGTTAGTGTATTGTAGGAATTTTATCGGGTTAAGACCTTAATGGTTTAATACATCTAGCTCCGTTAATACTTGAGATATTTGAATAATTCTTTCACTGTTAGATAGTATCTATATGACTCTACCTACAACCAGAATTTCGGTACTCCACTGCTAGACATAAGGGCACTAATAGCAAAAAACGATATCTCCCGAACCAGTTAACCGATCAACTTCGGGTTTTCTTCAAACGACTTGTTATGTCACCCTGAATACAACCCACGTGTTAGATTTCAATTTTGCCATTTGACAAGTGACAGGTGACCTTGACATGTCCTAATTGACATGTGACAGCCGCTATATTTTCCTAAACATAATATAGCGTCATCCTGAACACGTGTCCAATAAGGAATACTATTGCTCAAGTAGCTAACGCCCAAGTAGCTAACGCCCAAGTAGCTAATGCCAAAGTAGCTAATGCCAAAGTAGCTCTCGCCCAAGAGCGTGACATGACAGATGACGTATGACATATGACACACGCCTGCGCACTGTCTGGGCATGCGCAGAGGCCTTGGTGTAAATGGTGGATGGTGAACGAATCATCTCCCTCTACTAAAATAAATATTGTAAAAGAAAATTGTTACAGATTGGCATAATAATTAAATGATTCAATTAAAAGTCGTCTATTACGATTTCAGGTGAATTTTCAATTTTTTTTTGAAAAATAAAATACCCGGCAATATATTCTACGTCAACCTATACCCATTTTTTTCATCCACAGCTTGGTGTTACAAGATATTAAAATATGAACAAAATCTAGCGGTTTGTTTTCAAAATTCAAAAATATTAGCAAATTTTTTTTTTTGAATTTTCATAATTTTTATATTAGTATCTATTTATTTAATCCGCCTCTAAATTATTCAACATCCTGTACATTTTTTTTTTATAAGTAAAAGAAAACTTAGGGCCTACTTTTCCACCAATAAAATAAAAAAGTAGATAGTTTTTAAGAAACAAGTGAATACTCCAGACAATGCATAAAATCTCAAAGTAAGAAATTGCCAACTTTAAAAGGCCATAAGTAGCTCAAAAACTACTCATAGGATCGGATTACGGCCATGGCCACTTTTAATTAGGACGTCAAGATCCAGAAAATGCTAGAAATTCAGAAAAATTAGCCAAAAGCCATTTTTCATAAGCTTTGTGCGGGGTCCTCTGGAGAAGAATTTAGAAATATTGTTGACACTTTTGAAAAAACTTAAAAGAAACGTGAATCATATCGTGTCCAATTTTCCTAGCTAATGATTTCGATATTTTCGTCAGAATTAAAAAAATATCCGCAGGGATTCAATTTTGCATACCTATAGTCTATTTCAAAAAGCTCATTGGGTATGCAAAGGGACTACAGAGTGACCTAACGAATATTTTAGCCACTATTATAATTTGGCATTGATTTTATTGCAATTTTTTTTCTTTTCATCAAGTGCAGGTAGTACCACCCAGGTTTGGGTCAATTTATGAGTTTTGCCTATTTTTATCCATTCACAAACACTGAAAATGGTATGACAAAGGCGTGCATTATGTATATAGTATTAGACACATCTGTTGATTATTAAACATTCTACCAACAAAATACAAAAAATACATTATACAAAAATTAAATTATAAAAATCATAATATTCTTCATCATCTGAGGTACTGTCATCTCCTCTTGACGTTATAATTAATGGGTCGTATAGATCTGCGCCCTCCAATTCCCAGTATCCACGAGCCTCTGACGACAGCTATAGTGCTGTTTACTTATGTTTTAAATTTATCCATTTTAATATTGGTAAAAGTGTGTCCGTGATTTATAGAAATGCCCTAGACATTATAATTAACAAAGTCCCATTAACAAGTTGTAAGAAACACTTTAAATTAGCGAAAAAATATTTTTGCTAATTTAAATTATCTTAAAAAGCTAATTTTTTAAAATTTAATTTAATTATTTTATTTGACCTCGTATAAATGCAACTTTCTTAATTTTTTTTTGATTAGTTTATTAACATTGTACAATTTTGACGAAATCACGAAAACAAAATGGTACAAAGATCTGTTTTATTGTGTGGACTATTATTCATTTGTTGTATTGGAGCTAGTTTTGGTAAACATTCTCATGGTAACTGATCTTATCTTAGTGCTTTTAGCAATTAGAGTCGTTTAAAAAGTTTTTAGCAATTTATCCAGAGACGTAGTTTATACAGCCAGAGTGGATATGAAGTTTGAGCACGACACCGTTGGCTTACTTTCTTGTGTGGACGATCCATTCAAGTTGTACATTATATTTTTTTTACTCCCACATGGCAATTTGCTGTTTCCTTTACACTTAAGTGACGAGAAAAGTAGGCTATTCCAGTTAACTATACGGCAAAATTAAGATATTCTCTCCACGAATGCACAAAATACGGAAAAAGTATTTTTTTAACTGATCACAACGACAAGTGATCCTAAAGAATATCCTACGTATATTTAACACTTTTTCCCTTTTCCCTATGGAGAGAGCGCCGACCTATCATTCCTCTGTGCTTTGTTCTCACGAATCCGGAAATTTCCCATTAGTTGACAACATTGTTATAGATATTAAATTTATCTCTTCTTCTTCTTCCCGTAGCTCTATAACCCTATGTGGGTTCTGACTGACTGCACAATGCGTCCCCACCCCTGTCGGTCCATCAACATCTGGCGGTCGTAATCCAATCCCATGGTACGAAGGTCGCTGATTACGTTATCGCGCCATCTCATTCGCGGCCTTCCAAGCGGCCGTTTACCAGCGGGGTAGTTCTCCCATGCTAGTTTTGCCGTTCGTTCGTTCGGCAGTCTTTGGACATGTCCCGCCCATCTCAATCTCATCCCTTTGATCTCATTATCAATATCGGGTCCCTTGTACAACATGTGAGTTCTCTATTTTTCTAGTTCTGTGGACAAGATGGACTGGGTCCAGTATCGGCCCAAACACCCTCCGGAGAACCTTCCGCTCGAAGACTCTCAATTTTCGCTCGCTATCCTTTGTGAGGGTCCATGTTTCACAGCCGTACGTAACCACCGGTCGTATTATCGATTTGTAGATCTGTAATTTGGCTCTCCTGTCAATACGTTTAAATCTCAGTATTTTATCCAAAGCATACATACATCTGCTGCCACTCTGAATTCTGGCTTTTACCTCTTCTGTTATGTCATTATCGGCGGTTATTACCGCTCCTAGATACTTAAAGCTATTCACCCTCTCGACGTTAAAATCTCCAATCGTCACATTCTGACCTATACGATCTAATCCCATTTTAAGTGTTTGCTTTTCTATTTTGGTGAACTGTTCCTTGACCTCGAGAACTGACCTGGCCATCACATCGATGTCATCCACAAAGGCAAGAAGGAGTCTTGGTCCATCATTAGTGTATATCTCCACCCTAATATTTGCCGCTCTTATGGCTTTCTCCAGCGCTATGTTGAAGAGCAGTGGTGATAGTGCGTCTCCTTGTTTCAGCCCGTTGTTAACATCAAATGCGCTTGAGACAGTGCTTCCGATTCTAACTCTGCTTTTGGCTCCATTTACACACATTTGGGTAAGTTTAATTAGCTTTTGAGAGATTGATAGTTCAGCCATCGCCTGCCAAAGTTCTACCCGCAAGACACTCTCGTAGGCTTGTTTAAAGTCGACAAATATATGGTGCAGTCTTCGATCAAACTCCCAGCACTGTTCCAGAATTTGTGGAATAGTGAATATCTGGTCGACTGTAGACCTGTTTTTTCTGAAGCCGCACTGATAGTCCCCCACGACGCCTTCCACTATAGGACGTCAGCCGCCGCAGGATAATTATCGACAGTATCTTGTATGCCGTGTTTATCAATGAGATGCCCCTGTAGTTGGCACACTTCATTTTATCCCCCTTCTTGTGTATGGGGATTATAATACTTTCTTTCCAGTTGTCCGGTATTTCTTCCTTTTTCCAGATTGTGGTAATTAGCCTCATCACACATCACCTCCACATTTTATGCATTCTGTTGGTATGTTGTCTATCCTCGGTGCTTTGCCGTTTTTTATCCTCATTATGACATTTTGGACCTCCTCCAGGCTGGGGTCATCTACAGGCATATCCGCCGTGTGATAAGCTTGTGCATTTTGGTTGTCGTCTACTTGAATATTGAGAAGTCCCCTAAAGTAGTTATGCCATTCTGTCATAATTTCTTGTTCATTCGTAATTAAGGTCCCATCCTCCTTTTTCAGGATGTTCCCTGTTCTTGGTCTGAATCCAGATTTTGCTTCGCTCGCCTTCCTATAGAATTTATCTGTGGCATTCTAAAAAGTACTGACCAATCACAGTTTTTTATATTTACTAAAGCTCCGTCTTCTTTTTCAAGACACTAAATTATATAATTTATATGTATATGATACAATATGTTATTAATTTGTTTAATATAACAAAATCTATTCGCATCTATAATAGATTTATCAATAATGCAACCTGCTGAATGTGCATAGAAAATTAATTTCATGTACCATCACTATTGAGTTGGTTTGACCATAATTTTTTAAATGATTATCGAGACGGTAGAGCGTTTTACTTTGGATCCAATGGTCGTAAGTTCGAGCCTGGCAGCCTGCAAACTTATATTTTAGCATAGGGTTCGTACGTTTGGTTGTAGAAAAAATATAATGTTCAACTCGAGGGGATTGTCTCTATCAAAAGTTTGAGCACTCCGCCTACGGATTCGTGCTCAATTTACTTTCTCGTGAGATATAGACATCATATATCCACTCTTGTATTGTACAAGCTAATATTGTCTACGACCTTACTTACGAACCTTATACTAAAAATTAAAAAAAAAGTTATGTAAATCGGGTATTAGTAGTTATAGTCAGATCTGGTCTTAACGTGCTGGTCCAAAGGTCACTGATCATATGCGTCAAATCAGACAACACAGAGGCTATCAAAATGTTGTGAGATTATTTACAAATATACCGAAGGAAGGAAAAATAGTTTCATTATTTTAGCTATCGCGAAGATAGCCACATATACCTAATATTATTAGTTTTGTAAAAATTATGTACAGGGGAGTTGAAAAAGTTACAAAAAAATTATATAATCGTTAATTATATACCTACTGTAACCTTTAATTAAAAACGACAATAATAAACAGTGCAATTTATTTTAACAATTTTACTACTAAAACCTAAAAATATAATGGCATTTAGTCTGATAAACTATTTCGATAATGAAAGAAAAAGTGGAAATTCGCAAACCAATATGCAGGAAATCGTAATGAAAACACTGGGAATTAGTTTAAGGACTATGTAGAATAATATGCATGAAAAAAAAAGCATAATATAATACCCAAGAATATTAAAAAATGTAAACGAAAAACACCGTTTATAATTATAGCCTAAAAACTCTCATCGTCACTTATAAAATCTGAAAAGTCCTTCCAGTACTCTTGTGTAATATGATCTAACGAATCTTGCCAAACTATTTGTACTTGGTCGGATTTAAGACCTACATGTTTTTTATAATAAGACTTTGCACCAGCCCATATTAATTCTATTATATCACTTTTCCTCCAAGATGAAGTAGGTTGTTTATTTAATATTCTTGGATAATATGATGCATTATCTAATACAATTAAAGACGGAGCATCCAAATTTGGTATCAATTGAACTTTAAACCATTTTTCAAACATTTAGCAATTCATATTATCATGATAGTCAGCACTTTTTGATGTTGAAGAAAAAATTAAACTCGCACCTGCAACATATCCTGTTGCAGAACCGGCATGCAAAATAATAAAACGCTTTTCCGTACCGCACCCTTTTTCCTTTTAACACTTTTTACAGACTCATCTTGCCAAGATTTTGAACCACTTCCATTCGAAAATATCCTCGTTTCGTCTAAAAATACCACTTTTCTAAATTTCGATTTGTAACTGTCCGTATATTTTTTTAAAAACTGAACACGCTGACTCACTATCTGTGGCTGCTCACATAAAAATCTTCGGTTACAGTCTTTTTATAGCGAAAACCTAAATTTTTTAATAATTTTGATAACGCTTCAAGTCCAATTTCCAAAACACCCCGAATTTTTAATGTTTTTTGTAAAACTGGAAGAGTTACATTGGTTTTTGATTTGTATAAATCGTAAATCACATTTCGAACTCCAATTTTAATACTTTCGCTTACATCCTCAGTCTTTGGCTTTCTTCGTTTACACTTTTTAGTATTCTTGGGTATTATGTTATGCTTTGTTTCATGCACAATTTTCTGCACAGTCCTTAAATTAATTCCAAGTGCTTTGGCTACTGTTTCCTGAATATTGGTTGGCGAATTTCCACTTTTTCTTTCATTTTCGAAATAGTTTATCAGATTAAGTACCATTTTTTTTTGATTGTGGATGCAAAAACCCAGAAAATTGTTTCATTTTGTCACAAACTGTCAAAGTCACAAAACTGGCATATTTAAAATAAAACGTAGCTGGTGCTATTATAAGCTTTTTTAGAATCGCCTTTTTTTTTCATGTCAAAATGGAATAAGCCTGTCTCATTTATCTTACGTATTTTATTTAGAGGGTAAAATTAAACGCAAGTAAAGAAAACAAAAACTGAGAGTATGTCTTTCTTGAATCGTATGACCCGCACGATAAGACCAGATCCGACTATAGTAACTCGTGAGAGAGATGATATAAAACATTGAAGAAAAATTCACAAACCAAAATAAACATATTTATGTATTAAGATCGTTTCTAATATTCCCACAAAATCACTTTGAATATATATATCTTTTTATCTTAGTCATCTTGCATAACAACAGACAAAAAGAGATATTTTTATTAATAAAAATGAACAATGTCTTTTTCTAAAGCATAAAAAACTTTGCAATTCTTGAAGGTATCTTCGACAACGTATTTATTCCCACACACTGGCTGGTAGACCTCCCATTTTTGTAAAAAACAAAAAAGCGGCTAGAACTAGTATTATTTGGTTTCAGATATGTATTTTTTACACCAATTGATCGGGTTGACTGGAAATCCTTCTTCAAGTATGGTGAAACTTCTCGATTTTTTGGTTTTAGTGTCTGGCAAAACTACGTCAAAATATTTCCCTTTGTCTTGAATATTTTCTATTTTTAAATTGACCAATTCATCGCATCTACAAGCACCGCTAATCCCCATTATCAAAGCCACTTTCATCAACAAGTACTCGTCGTTGGGAGCTTCGTTCAAAAACTTCTCTATTTTAGGTCGTTCTTATATCTTGGAGTTTTTTGGTTTATATCCCTGTGATTTGCTTTTCAAAAAGCTCGTTAGTTTGCCATATTTTGAAATATCTGTTTTTTATAAAGGTAAATAGTCGAGCAAAGCATCGAGTATTTGGTCCATAGTGACGATGAGACTAATTTTTTTTGCAAATGTAAAAAATAAGCCATTCATCCAAAACTCAAACATTTTGAACTCCTTGTCGTAAACATCTCGGGACTTTTCTGGCAAAATCTGCATCGCTGCTTCTTCCGCTTCCGTAAGGATATCCTCAGGAACGTAATTTTCATAGGTTTCCTCCATTTTCTATAGGTTTTTTTTTCAAAAAAGCTTTCCTTTTCTGCAGGAAAAACTGACAAGTGTCAAGATTTATTTAAACATTTGCTAACAATGTATCATGCCTGTGGCAATTAAACAAGCAACCAACTTTGGCCAAAATGTAAAAAAGTCACTGTCAAGTCATTCTGACATTTATAGGGTACTGAGACGCAAGTAGCTTTGATTTGATTACGAAACTTATTAAATATTATTATCTCATAAAAAACTATGTCTTCCACTAGTTGGATAAAACATTGTATGGTTGGTTGGTTTAAGGCGGGGGTTGGGCGTTTGGCCCAAGCTTCTTGCACTGCAGCCTAGTGGCTTATTGTGCTCCCCTATCTTGCTAGAAAAGGTTTGTTCCTTTTATAAGGTCCAGCAAATTTCTACCAAGTTTGTCATGTGGGAGGTTATCCCCACATTGAATGTCTCCGAAGATCCTGAGTCTTCCTCGGGTCAGTGCTTCGCAGTTATATATGATATGTGAGGCGGTTTCGTCCTCATCGCCGCATTCAATGGGACCATTGTAAATTCCTACTCGGTGTAGGTGTTTTCTTAAGCAGTGACCTGTTAGTAGGCCGACCACTTGTTTTAGCTGGGTGCGCGTTAAAGGCATCATTCCAGTTGATAACTTTTTGGAGGGTTTTCCAATTGTGGCCCTCGCTTGGGTATGAGCATCCTGTTCAATCGGGACAGGTGTTGTTGTTGTGCCCACCTGTCTGATGCTGCTCTGGTTGCATGTTTTGATATGCCAAGGGCGGGTTCAGGGCCTCTGAGTTTTTGAGATGATCCGGCTCTTGCCAGTTCATCGGCCTTTTCGTTGCCTGCTATCCCTGAGTGGCCAGAAACCCATAGAAGCTCTACCTTGTTGTTCCTTGCGGCCAGGTCTTTCAGGTCGTTTAGGCACTCCAGTATGATCCTCGATTTGAGTCGACTGGAGTTCAGGGCCTTGAGGGCAGCTTGGCTGTCTGACAGAATGTATATCTCTTGGTCGTGGTAGCCCTTTTCGATATTTTTCTGTACACATGCTTGTATAGCACGTATTTCTGCTTGGTATACTGTGGCGTAGTTTCCCAGGGGAATGCTGATTTCCATTCTGGGTCTTTCCCCAAATATACCTGCGCCTACTCCGTCGGCCGTTTTTGATCCATCAGTGTACCAAACCAGGCCCTTACATTGTATGCCACTCGTATGTTATGTTACCTAAGTAACTTGAAAATTTATATAAATCTTTCTCGCGTGACTTATTTTCAACATAACACACTAGTACCATAAATAATTTAATTTTAAACTGATAAGTTTATGGCATATAACCTACCCTATTAACTACATAACTATTTAAAGTTGATAACAAAATATAAGGTGTATGCATAAATATTTAATTTTTAGGTTCACATAAATCACATAAATCACATAAACCAGTACCATCAGGTCCAGGAACACCAAAACCACAACCATCTCCAGCAACACCAGCTCCACCACCAACACCACCACCACCAGCACCACCAGCTGGACCAGCACCACCAGGAGGACCGCCGCCAAGTAAGGTTTAATTTTGGTCTAAAATTCATTGTGGAATCATGTCTTCAATTATATAAAGCTTATTGAGCTGTTCAATTAATAGTTGTTACTTGGTACTATTTTTTAAGATTATGAAAATTTAAAAAAATTTCTGGTAACTTATTTTTAAGGAAAACTCAATAAAAATAGCACTTAAAAGATAGGGCTGTACATGAAATAATCGCTTTTGTAAAATGTGTCAGTGTTTATGTCAATTTGAGAAATACGTTTTTATTTTTTTTTTATTTAAAAAGCAGAGCATATACTAAAAAACGGTTAGAAAAAATGCTAAGCGCTTTTGTAGTATTTGCTAGTAGACGTAGTTGTAAACTGTGTTATGTGACTAAACACGCATGTTATGTGCAAATGTGTACTTTACAGGGTGTCCCAAATTCGAGCCTTTTCATGGGTATCTGAGAAGCTATAAGAGATCAGCATGGGTAAATGGTGGTGAAGTTGCGGAATTTTATGCCCACTAATATCGTAAAAAACATAGGTTCTCTTTTTACTTTTTGTAATATTCAGAAAAACTAAATTTTTGAGTTTTTGTTTTTTAATATATAACTGATTTAGTTTAACCGCTACAGAAATGCAAATACGACATTCTTAAAGCAACTTTTTTAGCCTGCGGTTTTGTGGAACTGTTACCAAATTTAAGTTTGTAAATACGGACCTGTATTTTTCATTTTATTTTATAAAATCTCTTTAAGCCCTAATTTCAACCATGTATCACACTTAATAATTTTTAGACGTTTAATGCCCGTATTCTCCATTTTTTCATAAAGCGCTTAATTTAAGCTCACTTAAATTTTAAAGCTGGCTTAAATTAAATTTGATAAGCACCGTAGAAACTTTTTGGTTACTTAACTAAGCCTTATTTTGAGTTGGCAACGATGCAGTTATTCTCTTCTTTTTTAAGAGTTAATGGCTACAGCAACGAACGACAATCTACGCCTACTTTGTGTTATCGTTACTAACTTTGTATTGTGGGTTTTTAACCTTAGCTTTCAAAACATTTTCAAATTTCAACTGACATAAAATTTTCTTCCTTTCATAATTTTCCCTTTCCTGCTAAAATGGAAGGAAAAAAGGTGATATAATTTTACATATATTCAGAAAAATCATTCCTATTCAGATTAATCGCTGACAAATATGCGATAACTGTTGAGGACAAAAAAAACCGACCGTGCTTCCGTAAAAAACAGAAAGAAGTGTGGAAATTCGTTGAGGAAGAATTTAATGCGGAAATCCTTCAAATAACTATCGGAATGCTAATCAGCTAAAAAAAACTATACTGTAATAAGAAGAAAAAGCTAAGTAAAAAAGTGGCAGAGGAGAAAAATAACATTTTTTCGACTGGCGGTGGATCGTCCACAAAAACTACTTTTACAAGATGATGTTGATAATATACTTCTCGTTCGTAGATCCCTTTTGGAAAATCCAAGATCTATAACATCCAAAATATCTCCATCGTTCTCAATAAATATTTCATCTTCTATTTCCATATTTAACTTCAAAAAATACTAATATGTATTACAAGACAGGAGCAAAGAAAAGTCAAATACAGCGCAGACGCGTGGTTAAGCCTGCAATATTTAGGGCTTAAAGATAATTGAGCTTAAGTCTCCAAATAGCGACCGCAAATACGAAATCAGCAATTTAAGCTGTATTAAATTTTAAGCCGGCTTAAAGCGTTACGGAGAATACGGGCATTAATGTTATCTATACATAATAAGAAATTTTATAATTACTCTTAAATAAATACTGCTCTGGCATTTATTAAAGGTATATTTGCAATTTAGCAATATATTATGTAGGAAACAAATTAAAAGGGAAAAGAGCAGACACAAAAACAAAAAGTAAAAAAAAAACGTCTTTATATTAGGTGTTCTTCTTTGAGTAAGCTTCCGCAATTTAAACATCGCCCGTTGAGCATAAAAAGGTGACTACTCACTACATCTGTCAACATAATTAAGCCAAAGAATCAAGTATAATTCTATCATAACTAACTTTTTATTTATTAATTTTTGTATTTAAAATTATTCTTTGTTTTCTAATTATCTGCTTTAGATATATTGTTATGAAAACCTACAACTTAATATCTACATACAAGTAATTCTTGGTTAATAGCCTGATAGTAGGTTGGTGGATACATAAAAAGTGAGCCCTTTATTTAATATACGCATCGGTAATCGAAGGATAAAGTTAATTCATTCTATAACTATTAAATTTAGCATTCATTTGCACGCTGTATTTGGTAAAAATTATTAAATAACTAATATCAGGGCCGTATTTATTTAAAAATTATTTTCAAATTCCTGATAATGCAAAGATGATATCAAAACGTCTAAAAATTATTAAGTGTAAGTAAAAAAATGCAGGTTCGTATATATTTAAAAAATTAAAGTTGATAACAAATACACAAAATCGAAACGTTGTACCGAAATTCTAAAAAAGCAGTAGTATATAGCTAAAAACAATGTTTTGTTTTAATTTGAAGAAGTAGTCCATACTTACAGTAAAGTGGTAAGTTAAATGGGAGAAATAATACTCTCTGTCGACCTTCACAAAAATATATTCAATAAGAAAACTTTTTTTAATGTACTCTACATGTTTCGAACGTATAAACGTTCATCTTCAGGAGAAGTATAGCTTATACTGGAAATAATAATAGGAAATTGTGAGTGACCCCCTCATAGAGCTGTTGAGAAAGTTATTAAACATCTAAAACTCTAAGGGTGTCCCTAACAATTGTACATTATTTATTCCAACATAAGCTATACTTCTATTATTTAATAACTTTTTTAAAAGCTCTATGAGGGTGTCACTAATAATTTTCTATTTCAACATAAGCTATACCCTTTCTGAAGATGAACGTTTATACGTTCGAAACATGTAGAGTACATTAAAAAAGAGTTTTCTTATTGAATATATCTTAGTAAAGGTCGACTTCAAGTATTATTTCTCCCCATTTAATGTTTTATTTGTTTTTCTGCGGCGGTTAAAATAAATCAGATAAATTAAATAAACAAAAACCTAAAATTTGATTTTTTTTAGAATATTTCAAAAAGTAAAATATAAAGCTAATTTTTTTACCATATTAGTGGGCATAACATTCCGCAATTTTGCCACCATTTAAACGATGCCTGTATCTCTTAAAGTTTTAGACATACCCATGATTAGGCTCGAATATGGGACACCCTGTATAGTGTACCCTCTACAAGCTCATTTTGTTTTCAGGTGTACCATGCAATATACTGCCTACCATGCTTTCCGGCGTTTTGAATCTAATAACAATGGTGTTAGCCTTAGTATCGAACCTAATTGATGCAATATTAGGAAACGTGGTACCGAGACTATTAAATTGGGTTCTTGACTTACTTGGAAAATTAGATATTGTTGGTTTGATAAAAAGTATATTAACAATCCTACCATCTGTGGTGGCACTTTTGAAAACTCTTTCACCGGTATTATTACCCATAATGGGACCAACGCTTCTAGCCCTGATTATAAGCCTGCTGACATCAGCACCTCTTCTTATTATACCTATTTTAGGATTCCTGACATGTAGCTTCTAATAATTATTTTGATCATGTTTAATAAAATTACCTGATTTGATATAGCAGTGTATTATTGTTTATTTATTTACAGTAACAGTACACTACAGAATCATAGATTCTAAATGGTACCTAATATGACAACATAGTTACTATAATATACGTCAGTTTGTAAAAACATTGCAGTTGATCAGCATGGTTTTATGAGTAATAGATCAACGGTTACTAATTTATCATGTTTAACTCAGCTAGTGTCTTGTGTGCTAAACAATCAGGGACAGGTGGACGTAGTCTATACAGATTTCTCAAAGGCATTTGATAGGATAGATCATGTATTGTTGTTGCACAAGCTAAGGGGGTATGGTTTTGACGAATCAGCCCTGGAGTTTTTTAGATCATACCTAACAAATAGAAAACAGTTTGTTTTTTACAATGGCTTTACATCTAATAAATATATCGCGTCCTCTGGTGTACCGCAAGGTTACAACTTAGGACCATTACTGTTTCTACTTTTCATCAATGATTTAAATAATATTATAAACTGTAAGAAGCTAACTTTTGCGGATGATTTAAAATTATTTTTGCAAATTGAATCTCTTAGTGACTGTATTTTCTTACAAGAACAACTGAATTTGGTTCAGGGTTGGTGCGACAGAAACAAACTCAACCTTAATGCAACTAAATGTAAAGTTTTGACCTTCAGTCGCAAAAAACAGCCACTATTGTATCCTTATTCCATCTCAGGTGAGGTTTTAGAGCGCCCCAGGTCGTTGAAGGACTTGGGCGTTACCTTCGATCCTATGTTGACTTTTGTTGAACATATGAATAATATAGTTTTGGAGGCAGGCAGGATGCTGGGCTTCATCGTGCGCAACTGCAGAAACTTTTATGACCCTAGAGTTTTTAAAACATTATATTTTTTTTCGTCAGATCAAAGCTGAATATGCTTCACTGATTTGGAATCCTCTTTACGCATGTCACGTAAATAACATCGACAAAGTTCAAAAGAGATTTTTAAAATATGTAACATTTAAATCAGAAGGAGTGTATCCTGAGCAAGGAACCCATTATGACATTTTATTAAACAGATATAATTTTATAACCCTGGAAAAAAGGAGAGCAATTGCATCTCTAGTATTTTTATTTAAGTTGCTGCGCGGTGGAATCGATTGTCCTGATCTGCTATCTATAAATTTGTTTGTACCTAGAGTAAATACTAGACATCATTTAACATTTTTGTGTGAAAGAGCAAGAACAAATGTAATGATTAAATCTCCTATTAATTTTATGTGTTACAACTTTGACAGCATGTGCGAAGATTGTGATATATTTACATGTAGCTTGCGCGATCTGAGGAGGATTGCCGAGGGTGGTCATTAACTTAATTATTATATATACATAATAGTATGTGTTATTGATTGGTGTTATTGTAATATAGTATACAAATGTGTGCATAATATGGCGATCATTTTGAATTTATTGTATTTCCGTTATTGGTGGTTTATGTTTGCAAATTTATATAGTTGTGTTTTATTATTATTATTATTATTATTATTATTATTATTATTATTATTATTATTATAAACTATAAAACAAATCATTGTCACTTTAATGCCACAAGACCAACTCAAAAAATATCACAATTTGCAAAATGTCTGTTGTAGTTACTTAACATCCTATTGATGAAAGCACTGCGATCATAATTTGTTCTGTGTGTCTGGTTAAAAAATAACTGGAGCTGCCTGGTTCTCCGGACTGGGACACGGAATAAGACTGATTGAAGTAACCACTCACAGTTTATCTGGCCATTGACTACTTTGTATAAAAAGACCAAAAGTGCTTTATTTCTCCGATGTTCAACTGATCGCAGGCCACATAGGAGAAGTCTAGTTTCATAAGGAACGCCTTATTATGGAAAGTGAAATTTAAAAAGCAGATATTTTGTAAATTTATTCTCTACTACCCTTTCCAGTCTGTTAATGTGGGTTTCATATTACAGAGCAATACTAGACATATATAATAGGAGGCTGTCACCGCCATGATGTAAAAAATATGCTATGATGTGTGTCGTTTTATGAAACCCAGCAGCCTAAAACTTTTGAGAATGATGTGGTCTAAATGTACACTAAAAGATAAATCACTATCAAAAATTACTCCAAGATCATTAAAATCCGATACAACGTCCAAACTAATGCCAGTTATACTATAGATCTCACTCTGCGGGTGAGTACCTACATTTAAATAATATTAAAACTTGTACTTCTTTACGTTAAGTTTTAAATAGTTTTTATCGTACCAGCCGACAAAACCGTTATTTGGAACGAAGCAATGATAACATAAAAAGTTCCCAAAGTATAAGTTCAAAGGGGTGAAGACTGGAGGGGGGAATCTGAAAAGCCAATCGATTTCGCCCCTTTTCCCCATCTACTGATTTGGATATATTTGTTTTAAGATGCATTTGTAAACCACGTGCCATCCTGTTGAAACTAGATATTCCTTGTTGAGTCTAAAGAATTTATAATTGTGGAATATTCTCTCGTAATAAATGCAAGTAAAGTTCACTCTTAAGGGGGATTTCGAGGGGGATTTCTACTGTGATGGTTTTCAAAAAATCGAAATTTTTTTCCGACGTTTTTCGACTCTCTATAGCCTCTAGAATAACCGTGTGTAAACGTTTTTACCAAATCTACTTCAAAAAAAGTTACATCCAATTTTATGATTGCCGGTCAGTTCTCACCACTAGCCGCTTTTGAGTTAAGCCGCGTTCTCAGAGCTACGTTCTGTCGCCAGCGACATCATCTCGACTAATCAGGATCGTCAGGTCAGGCTCGCAAAGAGGCAGGAAGAATCAGCTCGTTTATCATTTTTCGAGGAAAAGAAGGGTGTAATGTACGGGCCAGGCATCGCAGACTAAGTGACAGTGAAACTATTTTGTTATGAGCCACCGTTGAAACTTTAAAGTTGTTTTTCTCGAAACCCTGTTTTCGCGCTGGCGGAAAGTACTTCGGTATGTTCAAATTATCAGAATTTAGTGATTTTGGTCTTAAAATGCTCAGAATACAAGTGGTTATAGCCCCCTTTAGAATCAAGTATTTTGCCATATTACAGAGACTGTTACGGCCCTTAAAATACAAAAAAAAAATTCTAGTGGGGGCTATAAATTTATTTGAATTCGGCCAGCAAGTTTTTTGAGGGGCACCTTGTAGCACTCTGTAGCACTCTCAAGTTTTTAATTTTTTGGGGGTTAAAACATTTTTTTTTGGTACATCTTATCTTTAATAAAAAGGATTTCTGCATTTGTCTTATTATCCCTAGAAAAAAATCGTAAAAAAACGATCAAAATAGGACCATCACAGTAGAAATTACCGTTAATGTTATTATTGGTGACCTTTTTCAAATCAACAAAATCCCTCTAAACGCTATTTCAAACGTGATTTTCTCGGAATCCACACAAACAATTTTGTAAAAACCTGTAGAACATTTTAAAAATATAAATTTATTTTTTATTTTTTTTTTCTCAAATTACCGATACCGATTATTTATCTTTTTTATTTATTAAAAAAAAACTATAAGTAGAAGGATGTAATTGCATATTAAAATATAGTTTTACATTCCGAATAACTTTTCATAATTACAGTTCTCGATATTGTCAAAAATACAGGTACTTTACTCTTGGGCAAAATTCATATTTTTTGACAACCCTCGTATATGACTGAAAAAATTTAACATCTGATGATAGAATTTTAGGTTATGGTTCATGCAGAACTTTATATAAAGAATACTTTTTTTTGTAAAGTTAATAATAAAAAATTTTCCATAAGTTGTACTCAAATAAAATAATAATTAAATTAGACCAAAAAAATTGCGTTCTCTTACCTGAATCTGGGCCTAATTTATTATTGAATTTTTAAAAACTTTTTAAATTGGGGTTCAATAAATATTGGAGAGTCTCAGAAAGATATTTCCATTAAAAAAATAATTTTCAATATTTTTTACAATACAATGAACTTTAGTGATTATTCTTAAAGGGTTTCAATGGCTTATATTTTATTTCCGATTTTTTTCTGTTAGAAAATAACTTTCCCACACGCACATTAATTCCATCTTTCCTAAAAGAATCGCAATTTTACATATTATGACATTTTGTTCAAAATAAAAAATATATTTTTCTTCCGACTAATCCTGTGTAAGTACAGAAACGTTTTCGTCGTTCCTAGATGAGCCGTTTTTAACTATACTGCTGGACAATTGCTTTTGAGCAAGAAAAATTTCGCCTAAATTCAACAGTTAATATTTTCTGAACCAGATACGATATGGACCTACGGTTTTGAATGGTTGATATACTCATCCCTTGGAAAACAATAATTGTAAATGCTGGATTTTCTTTTACTGTCAAAAAATTTTATATACGGGGTGTTAAAGAAGACGATGATTTTTGCTCCAATTTTAATCGCGTATAACTTTCAGAATAATATTTTTCAATTGTATTACTCTACGTCAATTGAATCACTGATATCTCCTATATGTTAAGAAATATCGATTTTTTTGGAAACCCTTGCTTTATTTCAACTTATTGGTAGTTAGATCTCACTGTGCGTTGTATCGTGCAAACTTCGCGAGTGATTATTATACCTTATGAAAAGCTTGATTATGTTCAGTAACAATAGTTGTACCTAAATGTTATAATGTAGAGTGGCGTACTTATAAACACCTATATGTTTATGGTTTATGAGTATCTCACAATTTTTCACGATTGTTTTATATTAGAAAGCACTCGCTCCTAGATTAGGTAAATTTTTTCTTATTTTTTAGTTTTTTATATCACACTACAGGTATATTATACAGCGTGTTAACAAAATTTTAATAAAGATAATTTTTTTAATTTAATTTTTGGAAAAAATGTATTTATTAATTTCTATATTTCTAACACTATTCCTAAAATTAAACTTACATTGAATAAGACTGTGATATATAAATATATATAAATATCACTAGCTGCCGTCAAACCAAACCCCGTCCATCCGAGTGTATTAATTTGAATCGAGATTATCACAAAAAAAACAATATTAAGTAATAATAATAAGTTGAAATAAAGCAAGGTTTTCCAAAAAAATTGGTATTTCTTAAAATATAGCAGATATCAAAAATTTAAGAAATTACTTTCTTTGCTATGAACCAGTGATTCAATTGACGTAGAGTGATAAAATTTAAAAATATTATACTGAAAGTTACACGCCATTAAAATTGGAGCAAAAATCATCGTCTTTTTTAACAACCTGTATATAAAATTTTCTGATAGTTAAAGAAAATCCAACATTGAAAATTGTTTTCCAAGGGATGAATCTATCAACCATTCAAAACTGTAGGTCGATATCATATCTGGTTCAGAAAATATTAACTGTTAAATTTAGGCGAAATTTTACAGTATGGTAATATTGATGGGGGCAACCCGGCTAAAGTATATTTAATATACCGTAAAGTTGGGTTACTTTGCACAACATTTTTTTTTTAAATATCTGTGGTTTTGTTTAGAATTATACATATGGAGATCCCAAAAATAGTTAGTTGTTTTTTATTTAGAAGTCATGGTGGAGAGAACGAGAGGGACTTTTTTTCTCCTTTAGAAGTCACATTGGAAGGCGAAGAATTATCAACATGCCAGGGATCTTTTGTTTTAAAGTTACTAAAAAAAGACGGAGGGGTTTTACTTCACCAATCTCTATAAATAATTGCTCTTTTTCAATGGCGTAGCCGGGGGGGGTCAAGGCCCGAGCCCCCCCCCCCCCGAAATTAAAAAATGATGATAAACTTAAAATATAATTGGGCAACATAAAAAATCTTTGATGGCAACTATCAATAACGCGCCAAATAACATAACAAATCATCCTCCCAGTAACTACAGCTTCAGCAAAAAGAAGTTTTTCCACTTTAAAAAGGTTAAAAAACATCTGAGAAACCATTTAGGTGAAGAGCGTTCAACAAGTTTAGCTTTAATAAGTATTCATCAAAAAGTCCACATTGATATATGAAATAATCAATATATTTTGTCAAAAAAGGCGACGAATTACGGTTTAGTTTTAGGCAAAAAAAGTATGTTGTGCTTTTAGTTTATGGTTAATTTTTGTTTTTTCTATAAATTAAAAATATACCTTATTTTTAATATTTTTTTGCTCAATTATGATTATTTCATGAAGAAGTTTTTGTTTAACAAGTATATTATGTTTTATATTACCTATATTAGTGTATGTGTATAACTCACTACAAGTCTCTTTAAATATATGTATTTTTTTATTGCCAAAAAAAGGGTTTTTTGGGCGTAGCACCCAAAAAATTATTCGCCTTTGGCTATTGGCCTTCGGCGTTAGTCCGTAGCTCTCCCTACCCTTTTGGGCCCCCCCGAACTAAAATTCTGGCTACGCCACTGCTCTCTTTACTTGTTCTTCTTTTAAAATTGTGTCACAAATAAGTAAATACGAAGGTATGCGTCAGAAACCTAACCTCTACAAAACGGCAATTTAAAAAGATATATTTGAAAAATCAAGAGTTTCCGAGAAAAAGAGTTTTCAGATTTGAAATCTTCCCCTTCAAAATATTTCCTTCCTAAAAAAATCATCAATTTTGGGGTAGCGAGCGTATATTTAGTTTTTGATGCTCACCTAATAAACAAACAGTTTGTTGGTACATCATGACCTTATTAAACATTTCTTTGGGACAAATGGCACGTAAGTGTATAAACGATCGCCATCCCTGGCATAGGTACTGTTAAGACTGCCGCGGTGGCTGACCGGTGAGGCACTGGCTTTCGACCGTGGCGTTCCGAGGTCGATCCTCGGAGTGAGCATACGTACAATAAAAAAAGTATGTCCGAATTTTAGTAGGTTTAATAATGCAGGGAAGAGTGTAAAATGTATCATGTCCCAACCCACCCCATTTACGCCGGTAACCAGGCCGGATGAGATCGGATATCTCATGGGGTGCGGAAAAAGATACACACTCCCCAATCGGCAGATCATGCAATGACGCAAGAAACCGACGGTTAATAGTCCTTGGGAGTGAGTGTCGCATGACTGAGGATCGTAGTTCGGAACCCACGTTAAATTGTAGGTCCCTTCGGGAATGGTCCTGGCAGCGAACGAAGAGGTAAAAAGCCTAATTTGAAAGAGGGGCAAGAAATGACATGACAGCAGACTTTTTCACATTCTGTAGGGGAGAGGGGGGCAAGAGTAAACAGGTGGGCAAGAGTAGACAATGCAATAACATTTCTAATTAATAATTTTTTCGCTGCCAATGGTCACAGTAGTGTAAACCATGTGCTTTTAGTTCTCTGTGCAACTTTGGTTTGAATTTCCTTAAAAACTAGCCGAAAATAAGGTAAATTTATTTTTAATAATATACGATTTAACAATAAAGAGATAATTTAGATCGTTTAATCGCTTGTAGTAGTTCATTTTTACTTCTTACCATATTTTTACAAAATCTTTAAAATCTAACCTATCAATTCCTGTTGGTATATAACGTCGCCAGTGGCGCGTTGTTAAAAAAGCTGGCTTATTAAAAAATTTGGTTTTTTGGGGCAAGAGTGAACACATGTGTTTACTCTTGCTTGCCCCTTGAAAAATATGTGATGAAGAAGGGGGTGGGTCGGGTTTAAAATCAAAAAATAAAATGGTTAACAAACAAATAATAAAGTGGGACAAAGGATGACATAAATGTATGTAATGGAGAAGCAGCTGGTGTATCTGGTATAAAAACAAAAAAGAAAGTAGTAAAGAAAATAAAAATTACTGATAAAGAGAATTATTGCGAATGTATTTATTGTAGCGTTAAATATAGTCAGTCAAATGAGAAATGGATTCGATGTGTCACCTGTGGTTTATGGTCACATGAAGACTGTACCTACAGACCTTAAACCTTTTGATGACGTTTTTACTTGTGATTTTCTCGTCCTACCTAGGATCTTTCTTGTTGTTTGCTCTTGCCTCATACCAGAGGGGCAAGAGTAAACTTTTGGAGTTTTCAAAATATTTTTGTATTAATATTATTTTATAGTTTAAAGAATGTATACATATATTTTTTGTGTTACTGGTTTACCAAAGATTGTTCTGCTAAGCAAGTTTATTTCAAGTTCTGCCTAATAATAAAAAAAAGTATCAAATCTTAAGTGTTCACTCTTGCCTCTCTCTCCCCTATATTTTCCATTTAAACAAGATCCTCGTATATATTCTGGTAAGGAAAGGGTTAATTCTGTTTCTTTTCCTTTACATAATAATATAAATTAGTTAAGAATCTATATTTCTAACCCGTCTGCGTTGTGATTTTTGAGGTGATAAATTGAAGGGAGTAGGTATTTTTAGATTCCTTTGAATACTTATATTCGCTCTGGTAATTTCCCTAAAATCATTAATAAAAAGTATTCAAATTTTTATAATAAATTTTCTTACAATACTTCCATATTTTCAAATCATTCATCATTTTATTTATGATTACTTTTTAATAGGCGCAAACCAAAATGCAATTAAAAAGATGCTCTGAAATCTGTACTTTATAAGGAAAATTATGTGAGGTTAATATATGTTTTCTACAACCGTCAAAAAATGACAATGTTTGCTTATTAACATCAGTGTCTGAAATAAGACATTTTTGCATGGCATTATTTTTTAACGTTACAATGACCTCTTGCGCAAAATATTTTGCACATTATACCTATTTTAAATTACTTTATCGTATCATTGAAGATTAAGTCATTTTTATATGATATCTTTATTAATAATTATTAACATCATAAACGAACTAAAACCTACATAACACCTTAGTTACTCATAATACATTAGTTACCATAATTTAATACGTTAGTTACGAAAGCATAATACGTTAGATACCAAATAATATTAGAACTATTTTTCATGAACATGTAAAACAATATTTTGACAGTTTTCAAATTTGATGGATACACCTTTGTCTTTAACGTCCACGATCTTAGGTATGCCCTCTGAAGACTGATTAATGACCGAGCAAGCACTCCTTTCGATTTCGTGCGGTTCCCCAGTGCTTAATCCACTGCCGGAAACATCGCCGATTTGAATTTTGCGAGCAATTGAAACTTTCTTGATTACACTTTCTTCTAAATACCCTCTAGCAACCTTCGCCGATTCCCATCCACCAAGTTCTTGTAGGTCTAATATATCTCCTCCAGCATTAACAAGAAAATTTGCCGAAGATCTTCTAACGCAGTGACCAGTATACAAATTAGGATTTTCAAGTGAGAGATACTTTTTTGAGGTATTTTAGAGAAGAAGTGAATGCCACAGGGCTGTACCGTACATTTCCCTTTTCTATATGATACAAACAATCTTTGGTGAGTGACATGGTCTGGCCTTAAGATTGCGTACTTTTTAAATAAATGCACAGGATTGACTTCGCCGTCAAATATCACAGCGAAAATACGTTTCTTGTGGGTTTTTGAGTCGGGAATAGTACCAATCAGCTTGTCCTCTAAAACGTCAACATCTTCGTGGTCATCTTCGCTAATTCATTAGTTCGACCGGCTCCTCCAATTCCAATTAAAAATGCCACTTTCACCATTTAAAACTTCTCGTCTGAGACAGAACACACAAATTCGTTGACTTGTTCTCTTGTAAATACTTTTGATTTTTTTGGTCTATATTCAACATTATTCTTCTTGATGAAACGCATTAAGGCGCCGTATTTATCGATTTCCACTCTTTCCTTCAGTTCTAAAGTCGCTCGTAACATGGAATATTTCGGCCATAAGGATGAAGCAGAGTATTCCTCAGAGAGTTTTGCGAATTACGCCAGCAATACCGTTTCTTCTGCACCTAGAATGTACTTTGTTTCGCCACTCACAAAACTGCCGATATTCTTTTTCATAATGGGTTTTAGAATTGTCCGGAAGCAAGTTCAACCTTTTAATGTTGGCTACAGCTAATATATCGTCAGGAATATCAAAATCTTGCATGATTTTAATGATGACTTTTTGAAATGCCAAAATGAAATGACATAAAACCTTGTTTTTATTTTCGCATCGCCGTTGTCAATGATACGATAAAGCTTTGAATACAAATCGATAATTAGCGATTTAACACCGTCTCGGACATTGCGGGTGACTCTGCTGTTGCCTCGTCACCTAGTAATGTCCTCGACTATTATAAATTGCATAATAATCTTTAATTATATTAATAGCAATTAATTAATAAAAAAAATTATTTTATATTAATTGAATTTCTCATTGACGAAATATCAACAAATTAAATTTCTAATCTATACACAATGCCATAGTTATACCGTATGATTTAAATTTTCGGGATAAAATCAAAAAAACTATTATTATTAGGTATAAATATCTTCGAAGCAAATAAAAATACCGGACTGCTGTTTTCACGTTTTTCTTGAAAATGTTATCTACTTTCCGATTATGATATCCTAAATATACCGTATGATTTAGGTTTTAGGTATAAATTCAAAAAAACTATTATCATTACAAATTGTGCCTTCTAACAATTTCTTTAGGAACTATCGTGTACCAATGAATACGATAATAAGAAATACCTACCTTTCTTTCCCAAACAAGTTTAAGTTTACTAAAATCAGATAAGTTATTTACAAGTTTCGAGGTCGGTACGCCAATGAGCCTTAAACCAAAATGATGCAGAATTGTCTAAGTTTTCTAATGATGTTACTAAAGGTATACCTTTAATATGGGAATTTTCGGAGAAATTTAGAATTTCAACATTTAATTTTCAATTGTGCCCTCGTGCGGCAAAATGCGAACTTAAAAATTATTTCCAGGATTTTCTCTTAGCCACTTTAAATTCGTTTTTTTTTCAGGGGTTTTTATGCCCAGTAGTTTTCGAGTACCACCGGTGGCCATCCATAATGCGACACCCGGTAGAGTGCTAAGTTAGAGAAAACAATACTTTCCAGTGTATTTTTGAAATTCTAATAGAGCAGAAAATTTATTTTCATGGATATTTTCTTTCTCTGACTTACAATCCGCTGATGTCTATATGAAAGCGATGAATCATTGACAGTTATTTTGGATCTGGACCTGGACTTTACTTATGTAAGAGATTCGTTAAAGAGGAGGAGTTAGAAATCAGGAATTTCATTCCGGGAATTTTATTTTTTCGAGATAAAATAAACTTTGCGTTTGCTACGAGAATTTTAAAGAAAGTAAAGAAAAAATAGCTCTCAAAAATTCTCCTTTATAAAATAAATAAAGGTTTGGAAATTATAGAAATAATAATTGTTATTCTTTAAAGAAATTTCTTTTTCTTACTACTACCTATGAAAATGAGAAAAAAAGCACGCCTAATTTGGCTAGAAAGCGCCGTATATCACACGCGTGTTGAAAAAAAAATGTCAACACCAGTGGTGAAATACAAGGCACAGTATTTAATTTAAACATATATGGTGCCCATTTGAGAAGTACTTATTTGACTTTTTTTTTATAAAAACATTAAATAATTTATAGAATTATTTTACATTGAAATCTTCCTTGTTAGATGGATTTTTAAATTTATGTTTAATGCATCGTTCCTTGATTAAATTTAAAAAAATTTATTCTGGTTAATCTAGAAGTAAATCCAGGATTAGTTCTTCCTATGATATATAAAATATGAAAAAGTTAAACTACAAATAAAGTAAATGCCTATCGACAAACTATGAAACCAGATATTAAGTGGAACATAATCCTAAGTATGCTAATTTCAACACTAGTGTTGATATTTTTTTTTAACACTAATGTTAAAATATTTTTTTCACAAATCAAAGGTTTTTAAAAAATTCTTTGTGGTCGTAGGAAAAATAGTGTACATTACTCGTGTGATAGTGATTATTCTAATACTCGGAAAATTTCCGCACTTGGCTGTCGCCTCGTGCTAAATATCTCCTCGTTTGAAAAGTATCACTTTCATCACTTGTTATGTAGTATACTATTTCAACTCTAGAGTTGAAATATTTTTTTCAAAAATCAAAGGTTTTACACTCCTGTATATTAATAGTCTAAAAAGAAAGATCAATCCACTAGAACTAGGCGATTTAGTGGTAAAGAAAGCAAATTTCTGAGCATGACATAATATATTATGTGTTTTAGAAACTTGAGAGTGTAAAGCACGTTTTAAGAGCACGTTTAATATTTATTATTAGAAATAATTGCAATTAGCTATTCAATACCAATTTACGAAAACTATTTTAATCAAGACGTGTTTTCTCAATAAATCGTTGACTCCAAATTCTAATAAAGCACACAACTAAGAAATCTGCACGTTAAAGGGTAATAAACGCTAGTCAGTATAAATTAGTATAAATTACAATTATTCTAGTTTTTATTGGCATGTTTAATTACGTATTTTATTTTTAACTGATTAATATTTATTCAAATTTTTTTGTATTTTGTGTTCGGTACTGGTGTCGGAAAAATGGTAAAAAAATTGCTTTTAATATCATATGGACTGCTAGTTATTTGCACAGCAGCAGTTATAGGTAAATATATTTATTAGAAGGGAATCATCTAAAGCAGAGCCGGGTTAATAGATTTTTCTATTGAGCTGAGGCCGGACCCGCCTCTAGTCGAAAGGGCTCCTTTGGGATTCTTGGGAGGAACGGACAATACAAACTGGTTAAATGGATTTAAAACTAAAATAGTAATAATGTTGTTGCATGTAGATATTTTACCCTCATACAAATTCACAATTTATTTGTTCTTTCAGAGATTTTCGATTTGAGGACTAAAAAAACTTAATTTCTTAAATTCAATGTTACGTCATATATATAATGTAATAAACAACAAACCAAAACAAGCTAAACTAATTGCGTTATTTTGACAATTTTTCTTCAGATAATCGATTTTATGTCGTTTAAAATGTTTTTTCTAATAAAAAATTTGATTTTTTTACTAATTTCAAAACACTTTAATAAAGGAAAACTACGCAAATACAAATTTGTTAATCATTAAAAAAAAGTTTTGGTCAGAAAGCCTGGTAGTAGCGCATCTACAAAATCCGATTAGGGAGAAAAAGCTAGGGTTGCAAGCAAACAAAGCTACTACAAAGAAATATTAGAACATGTTTAGCAAAATTAGTAAAAACTACAAAAAATTAGCATAGGTGGGTATAAAATTGAAAAGTAAGCAACTAAATATATTTACAAAATAAAAAATATTGGAAAAGTTTTAATAAAATCAAAGTTTTTGTAGAAAATTCTGAGAGCGCAATGGTATTTTTATAGTATATGGGGAAGGCAAGCGCCTCTCTAGCTTGCCTTTAAACTCCCGTAGCGAAAGGCGCAGGGGCCCAAAAAAACATTTTATTTTGCACTTGATGTAAAAATATTATTTAAAATATTTTAAAACTTAACAAGTAAAAATTAATTAATATAAACAATAATATATAATAATTTACATAGTCTTTAAGACAAAGTCTCTTCATTTTTGTTTGGAGTTGGGAAGTCTAATTTTAAATTTCAAAGTAAGGAAGGGCTTAAGTGCCCAAGCCGTGGACCCACCAAGATTTTCTTGCCTGTTCCTATCCTGGTTTAGTTCGTAAGCTGATTACAGCACAGAAACATTTTCATGAACGGTAGTAAAGTTTTGGACTTGCATTGTCTTTATTTGTTTTCGTTTCAACTGGTTAGCATCTCCAGTCGTCTTCGTAAATACTGTATTCACTGAATACTAGCATAAAATACGCTCTTAAATATCTTCCTACTTTAATATTTTAGTCCTTGGTAGTTTTCACCAATGAGTTTTTCATTATAATCGAATTTATCATATTCCGTACTAATATTGATAATGAAAAATTTTGTTTTATAAAAATTATTGGAAATGACCACCTTCACTAATTAGGCAAGCTTCCGCCCGTCTAATTTAATTTAATTATTTTAATTAAGAACGGTGTGTCTGAGGAGAAAAAAACAAGAGACCATTTTTATGCATGACAGTCTAATCCGAAAAATATCAGTGGCGTCCCACGTTTTTTCTAAAAAATATATAATCGCTTCTTCATTTAAAGTTTTAAGAATTATTCTATTGTCGATAACGCTAAAACGAACGGAGATATCGAGCTGCGCTTTTAATATTTTTTCTAGCAAATTTTATCTACTTTTCGATTATGGTATCATAATTATACCGTAGGATTTATTTTTTCGGAGTAAAATAAAAAAATGTGTTCTTATTACAAATTGCGCCCTCTAGCATTTTTTTTGAGAATTATTAAGGACAACTAAATACGATTGGTGAAAGTGCATACATTTCTCTTCCAAACAGTCTTTAGTTTGCTAAAATCGGATAAGTCGTTTATAAGTTACAGCGTTTTAAATGATTACACTTTTAACAGCTCCCCCCACTCTTATTAAAGTCGGTACGCCAATGAGCATAAGACCAAAATGATGCATAATTGTCAAAGATTTTTAATGGTGTTATCAAAGATATACCTTAATGTGGAATTTTCGGAGATATGTAAAATTTTAAAATTTACTTTTCAATTACGCCCTCTTGCGGCAAAATGCGGAACTTAAAAATTATTTCCAGGATTTTCTCATGGCGACTTTAGTTATCATTTTTTTCCCTGAATTTCTATGCCCAGTAGTTTCCGAGATATGGCCGCTCCGTACCCTTAACTGATCACGCTGTATGTTTATGATGTAAAGGCCATGTTTAAAATGTATTTTCTCCCAATTAAAACCCTAAATACAAAATCTATTACAAGACAAACACCGTTTGAATCTTTGACTGTATAGTTATACAAAATTTGTACTTATTTAATTAAATATTAGATATTAAAGCTGATATTTGTGGACCATCCATCCTATGCAATTATTTATTTTGTAATCTGTTTATCGTACAAACATCAAATTTCCAAATAATACCTCAGTATATCTCAATAAACAAAAATATCTCAAATTAAATTAGATAGTTTTAGTCGATGGTAGACTGGTTAGCAAATAATAAACTGGAGTTATAAAATTGTGATTTGATCAAGCTTGCATTTTACTTATATAAATTTGCTTTTTTAGATGAATCAGCGGATCGGTCAGCTGTCGGTGATGGTACAACAGAAAAAGGTATGTATTGTGTGACACGGTTCTGAAACCACCTAAATAATACAGAACAAATTTGCGGTATTGGATTTGTTCCAACCCCATTAAAAAAAATCGTTACTGAACCGTAACTTCAAGTCGCTCAACTAATTTGCCATTGCAACAATCAATTGCTAAATTCAAAATCCATTTGATAGGCTGGAGTTTACCGTTCAGAAACGATTTTGTTGCTGGGTGAAAACAAAACTATAGTCGGCTGTCTCAGTACTAAATACAGATAAAAAATTCATCAGAAATATATTATGTTATTTCAATTTATACTATACAGGGTGCTACGAATTCGTGTGCGTACAAGGGGATCTCAAAAACGGGAAGAGATACGAAGATTGTTAAATTAAGGGAAAGTTGCGCATTTTGGAGCTTAATAATTTGGTGAAAGAAAATTGTAAATATTTCGAATACTTTCGAAGAAAAACGAAATTTTCAGTTTTGATTTTTAATTTTATCCGTCTTCATTTTTGACTTAGGAAAAAAACAAAAAACACTGTCTCATATCCGTTTTTTAAGTTCTGCAATATGGCGTTTAGTTTTAAAATTGGACGTTTCGTTCTTTAGATACCAACCTCAATTCATTTTTTTTAAACGCACCTGGAATTTTTTAAACAGTTTTAAGAACTTCTAAGCTTTGGAAATTTAATACAATTTAATGGTTTTTAAAATTTTAACGTTTTGTCATCAAATAAGACATCACTAATATTTTAAATTATCCTTTTTTTACTATTACGGCAATCATTTTTTGGATTAGGTACATAAATATTAAAATTACATGACAGGAAGTTATGGTGTTTATGCTGTTTATTAAAAAAAAAATTACCGTCGCAATACTCTAGGAAGTAAGCAAGTTTGAATCTTGACGCTTCTAAAAGATCGGGCCCTGATGGCATACCACCTTCGTTATTGAAAAACTGTCAATCATCACTTACTGGCCCCTTACTTTCTTTTTTCCAAAAATCATTCGATACAGGAATGTTTCCGGAGGCTTGGAAATTCTCGAACCTCATTCCTGTCTTTAAAACTGGTGACAGATGTGTCAATATCAATTATCGTGGAATATCCTTAATTTCATCCATTCCGAAGCTTTTTGAATCTATTATTACTGATGAAATCTTTTCCACCTACAAAAATCACATCATGGTTCAACAACATGGCTTCTTTAGAGGACGCTCAACTGCGAAAACTTGGCAGTTTATCAGAACTTCTTATTCTCTTCTATTGAAGCTGATCATCAGGTTGACGTTATATACACAGACCTGTCGAGGGCGTTTGATAGTGTCTGTCATACACTGCTTCTAAATAAGCTGTCTGATATTGGAATTGGAGGGAATTATCTCAAATGGATTCGTTCATATCTACTTCACCGCCGCCAACGCGTTACTCTATGTGGTTCTGTCTCCAGAGAAATTCTTGTGACGTCTAGTGTTCCTCAGGGCTCACATATCGGCCCTATTTTATTCTTACTTCTTATAAACGACGTAATTTCTTGCTTTGATGTGTCCGAGTGTCTAGTTTACGCTGATGACTTAAAGTTTTACACCAAAATTTCTCCAAATGTAAACTACTTGCAGTCTGATCTGAACAGGTTGATTACCTGGTGTAAAGCTAACCTTTTACAACTTAATGTGAACAAGTGTAAGGTCCTCTGCTTTTATAAATGCAACTCTCCGACAAACCATACCTATGATATTGAGAGCACTAACCTGGAGATTGTCTCTCACTTTAATGATCTTGGTGTCATCTTTGATAAAGATCTTACATTCAATCTACATATAGACAACGTCATTTTCAAGAGTTTTAGATTGCTTGGTTTTGTGAAACGAAACACTAAACAGAATTACGATACAAAGGCACTTAACGCTCTGTATGATGGACTAGTTCGATCTCTGCTTGAATACTGTTCCATTATATGGAGTCCCAATTACCAATGCCACATCAAAAGGATTGAACGTGTTCAGAATAGATACGCCAAATATCTTCTGTTTAAGCTCAGGTTTCCCTATCAAAACATATCTTACGAAACAAGAATTCTCCTTTGTGGCAAGCAGAGCCTAGAATGCCGACGCAGAAAATCATTGTTAGTCTTCTTATTTAAGCTTATGAATGGCACAATTTGCTGTAATGCCCTACTCGAATCTGTGTTTTTTTTGGTTCCACCAAGGCGCACGAGGCAGATGCAACTTTTCTTCGAAGTTACTCATAGAACCAACTACGGACAAAATGCCTTTATCTCAAGACTACTGAAGAATTATAATACTTATTTTCAGGATTGCGATTTGTTTAGGATTAGTCTTTATTCACTAAAAAACCTGTAATGACTTGTACTATTTTAATTTATTTTAATCTGTTTTGGTTCGATAACTCTGTTGTTTGTTTTGTACTATGTATTGTTTTTTTCTGCTGTAATTGTGTCCTATATTTAGATGTACCAATTGGAATATTTTATTCCGTAAAGTATTTAAGGATAAATAAATAAATAAATAAATAAGTTTTTGAGCCATGAGAAGTTATTTTATTTTTTATTAGTATTTTATTAATACACCATCTTAAGTTCTATGGTTTTTGTCTTAGACCTAGACTGAAATACTGTAAACAGAAAATAAATAATGCTTCCGAGTGAAGAAAAGGTAACTGGAGTGTTAGTCTAGTTATGTTACTGTGATGCGCTTACGTTTGTTTCAAAAACAATTTCAAAATTTTGTTACTGTATATACGATCTGATGATGCTAGTTTCAAGCGAAACATGAAACAAAAACAAAGAGACAGAAAAATAATTGAGACGGAGACTTTGGGTCTCTTTTCTCACAAGATATCAAATATTAGGCCTCTTTGAGTACAATTGGATAAAATTTTCAAATCAGAAATCTTTTGTTTTTTAGTTTGGCTCTGAATGTTCAGGACCGTAAAGAAATGAAAAGATAATTTGAAACATGTGTTAAGCTTAGAAATCCCTAAAACTGTATTTAAAATTCCACATCCGTATTTAAAAAAATTGACTTGAGGTTGGTAACTAAAGAACAAAACTTCGAATTTGAAAACTAATAACAGCATATTGCAGAACAAAAAAAACGGCTATAAGAAAGTGTTTTTTTATTTTTTAAGTGAAAGAAAGCGCACAAAATTAAAAACCTAAAATGGAAATTTTGTTTTTTTTTGAATATCTCCGAAAGCATTTGGAATAAATAAAATTTTGTTTTACCAATTTATTAGGATCTAGAATACGCAACTTTGCCTTAATTTAATAATCTTTGTATTTCTTACCGTTTTCGAGATCCCCTTGTACGCACACAAATTTGCAGCACCCTGTATAGGCAAAAATAAATGAGGCCCGCTTTGACTTCAAATTTTATATCTAATTTTCTGTGTTTCCTGGCTTTCTTGCCTCGGTTAAGTTGCCGTATGGATGATAATTATGTGCTTGCATGCCAAACTAGTAGTATTTATTATTTAAAATATATGTAGTTTTTAAGTGTTAATTTTTGGAAATTAGCTAGGAGGGTACACGTTGAAGGGAATGGAGAAAACCATTCCACAACTATTTTAGGACATCAGTATCACCCATGCGTTTCATCATTTTATCCTTAATTTAGGTCGGGAACCACTCTCGACTATGTGCCATAAGCAATAAGCAGATATAAATGACAACGGTAGTACCTGAGAGCTCCACTCTGCATTTAAGAAAAACTGCGTGTTTCTTATATTATATTTACTTTCCTAAAAATTAATTTTCTATCAATTTTAGAATGCGATGATACCACCACTAATCCACCATCAACAGAAGGTTCAGGTGGATAGACAAACTCTGTTTATTTAAAATAATTATTCACATACCCGTCGTTATTTCGTTTATTTTATTTTTGTTAATAAATAATGATGTTTAAATAAATAGAGAAAGCATACTTCATTTTTGATTATAAATAATGACGTTTCAATACAGAGAGCACATTTCATTTTTAATTATGGAGTACCAGCACCAGGTAGTAGTTGGGCTACAAAAGTTTTTCTTCTAATATATTATCTTATTATGTTTTTCCTTTGACTTTTGAAATGCTTTAGTTTCATAACAATTACTTAAAATAGTTCAGCAATAAATGTCAAATAAAACATATTATGGCTTTTTGCTTATTCTATGAGATGGCTCATCGGAAGGTACAAGTGCAATCCAAGATCTATTTTTAAATGAATAATAAATTATACATTATACAATTATTTAAAGCATATTGATTGCTCAATGTAAATTAAACTTTCTATTATTTTAGAAGATGATGGCTCACCAGGCGCTACAATGGCAGCAGAAGGTAGATCGAATTAAATTAGTTATTGTATTTTAAAAAAAGATCACAATTAATGAATAGTTATATTTTTAATATAGGAGATGAAAGAGAAACCTCAACAGATATTACAACAGCAAGTTAAAAAATGAATTGTGACAATGTTAAGAAATATAATTTATTAATTTGATCATCATACAATACAACTTCCTTCTAAAGAAAAAAATTTACATTTCATTTAGGACATCAAAAGTATTAAGTCAACAACAAAACATAAATAAACATTTCTGAATGTACCAGCTTTATTTTATTTTAGATAATGAATTAGCTACAACAGCAGCACCAGATAGATAAAATTAAATAGAATTATTTGTGAAGCTACTTAATCATGTTTAAAACTGCAATATGATAACCATAGAAATCACAATAAAAAAAGAAGAATTTGCTTAATTTTCTCTAAAAGCAAATCGAATCAAATGTTTTACGTTATTAATATAATATCTAAAGTTGTTGAGTAAACTAAAAGAATTTCATTACGTAAATGCAATTTCATATTTATTTTTAGGAAATGATGACTCAACAGATGTTACAACAGAATGCCCAGGTAGGTCGCAAAAATACATTTTTATAAATAAAATTAGCGATACAGTTTGGAAGTTAGCAAGTTGATTTACATTCTTTAAACTTATTTTAAACTGTAATTGAAAATTAAAAATAATAATTATTACTCAGTTTACAACTTTGTATCCATTTCAGAAGATGATGGAATAGGTGATGGACATACCCCAGCGGGGCCAGCTGAACCATCACCATCAGGTGAACCAGTACCACCAGGTGAACCAGCACCATCAGGTGGACCATCACCACCAGATGGACCTGGACCAGCACCACCAGGAGCTTCTGCTCCAGGTAAAGCTATTCCTTTAAACATATACACAATTTGTTTGAAGTGTTGAGATGGTCTAACGAATTTTACACAGGAATGGTATTAAACTCTTTAAAAAAACACGTCAAAATGTGATGATAACTAATAAGTATGATCATATTTTTTTTCAAACTTAATAGTACAATTAAATGGTTTTATTGCTGCAAACTAATAAGTTTATTACAAATACAGTATAGATACAAAAAAATTATGTGACAATGTTCAATTACAATTCAATATTTCGTTAGGTCATTAAAAATATTAAGTCAACAACAAAACATAATTAAATATTTCTGAATGTACCAGCTTTTATTCATTTCAGATGATGACTTAGCTACAACAGCAGCACCAGATAGACAAAATTATTTAAAAAACTACTTTATCATGTTTAACTGTGATATGATAGAAATCACAATTAAAAAGGAAGAAATAACGTACTTTTCTCTAAAAGCAAATCGAAACAAATATTTTAGGTTATTAATATAATATCTAAAGTTGTTGAGTAAAATAAAAGAATTTCATTACGTAAATGCAATTTCATATTTATTTTTAGGAAATGATGACTCAACAGATGTTACAACAGAATGCCCAGGTAGGTCGCAAAAATACATTTCTATAAAATAAAATTAGCAATACAGTTTGGAAGTTAGCAAGTTGATTTATATTCTTTAAACTTATTTTAAACTATTATTGAAAATTGAAAATAATAATTATCAGTACACAACTTTGTATTCATTTCAGAAGATGACGGAATAGGTGATGGACATACACCAGCAGGGCCAGATGAATCAGGGCCACCAGGTGAACCAGCACCACCAGGTGAACCAGCACCACCAGGTGAACCAGCACCACCAGCTGGACCTGGATCAGCATCACCAGGCGGTTCTGCTCCAGGTAAGGCTATTCCATTATATACACAATTTGTTTGAAGTGTTGAGATTGTGTAACGAATTTTACACACGATGCTATTAAACTCTTTGAAAAAACACGTCAAAATGTGATGATTACTAATAAGTATTATATATTTTTTTCAAACTTAATAATATAATGGGTTTCATTACTGTAAACTAATAAGTTTATTACAAATATAGTATAGATACAAAAAAAATTATGTGACAATGTTCAAAATATAATTTATTTATTTGATCATCATAGAATACAACTCCCTTGTGAAGGAAAAAATTTAAAACATTTGATTTAGGTCATTAAAAGTCAACAACAAAATATAAATACAACTTTCTGAATGTAGTTTTATATCATTTCAGATAATGACTTAGCTACAACAGCAGCATCAGATAAATAAAATTGAATAGAATTCTTTAAAAAACTACTTAATCATTAACTGTGATATGACAACCATAGAAATCACATAGAAACACACAAGAAATTACTTACTTTTCCCTAAAAGCAAATCGAATAAAATATTTTAGGTTATTAATATAATATCTAAAGTTGTTGAGTAACATACAAGAATTTCATTATGTAAATGTAATTTCATATTTATTTTTAGGAAATGATGACTCAACAGATGTTACAACAGAATGCCCAGGTAGGTCGCAAAAATACATTTCTATAAAATAAAATTAGCAATACAGTTTGGAAGTTAGCAAGTTGATTTATATTCTTTATACTTATTTTAAACTATTATTGAAAATTAAAAATAATAATTATAAGTACACAAATTTGTATCAATTTCAGAAGATGACGGAGAAGGTAATGGACATACACCAGCAGGGCCAGGTGGACCACCACCACCAGCTGGTCCAGCACCACCAGGTGAACCAGCACCACCAGGTGGACAAGCACCACCAGCTGGACTTGGATCAGCATCACCAGGCGGTTCTGCTGCAGGTAAGGCTATTCCATTATATACATAATTTGTTTGAAGTGTTGAGATTTTGTAACGACTTTTACACACGATGCTATTAAACTCTTTGAAAAAAAACGTCAAAATGTGATGATTACTAATAAGTATTATATATTTTTTTCAAACTTAATAATATAATGAATAGGTTTCATTACTGTAAACTAATAAGTTTATTACAAATATAGTATAGATGCAAAAAAAATTATGTGACAATGTTCAAAATACAATTTATTTATTTGATCATCATAGAATACAACTCCCTTGTAAAGGAAAAAATTTAAAACATTTCATTTAGGTCATTAAAAGTCAACAACAAAATATAAATAAAACTTTCTGAATGTAGTTTTATATCATTTCAGATAATGATTTAGCTACAACAGCAGCATCAGATAAATAAAATTGAATAGAATTCTTTAAAAAACTACTTAATTATTAACTGTGATATGATAAACATAGACATCACATAGAAAACATAAGAAATTACTTACTTTTCCCTAAAAGCAAATCGAATTTTAGGTTATTAATATAATATCTAAAGTTGTTGAGTAAAATACATGAATTTTATTACGTAAATGTAATTTCATATTTATTTTTAGGAAATGATGACTCAACAGATGTTACAACAGAATGCCCAGGTAAGTCGCAAAAATACATTTCTATAAAATAAAATTAGCAATACAGTTTGGAACTTAGCAAGTTGATTTATACTCTTTATACTTATTTTAAACTATTATTGAAAATTAAAAATAATAATTATTAGTAGGTACACAACTTTGTATCAATTTCAGAAGATGACGGAGAAGGTAATGAACATACACCAGCAGGGCCAGGTGGACCAGCACCACCAACTAGTCTAGCTCCACCATCAGGGCCAGCTGGACCAGCACCACCAGGTGAACCAGCATCACCAGGCGGACCAGCACCATCAAGTGGACCTGGACCAGCACCACCAAGTGGACCTGGACCAGCACTACCAAGTGGACCTGGACCAGCACTACCAGCTGGACCTGGACCGGCACCCCCAGCTGGACCTGGACCAGCACCACCAGGCGGGTCTGCTTCAGGTAAGACTATTCCTATATATTGTCACAAAAGGGAACCATAGGACTATAATTTTTCATAAATCAATATTTTCCTTTTAATAAATTATTCACATTAAACACAGGTCATCTGGTCATCATGATCTTATGGTTCCCTTTCATGACAATATACACAATTTGTTTGAAGTATTGAGATTTTGTAACTCATTTTATACACGATGCTAGTAAACTCATTGAATAAACACGTCAAAATGTGATGATGAGTATTATATATATTTTTTTCAATAATAATATATTGAAATTTAGTTTTATTGCTGTAAACTAAGTTTATTACAAATATAGTATATATACCAAAAAAATTATAGATACAATCTATATACCTAGTAGTAAATTTTCAAAAAATCTATTGTAAATATTTTCTAAAAAAAAACGTTACGAGCAATAATTTTGAGCAGATATTTAAATCTAACCCTAGGCACTAATAATAAACGATCAGACTGGTCTCCTAAAACTTACTATGCCCGTATGGGCCACAATCTTCCAGGAAAGAGAATTGTTTGTTTATTAGCATTGTACATATAAGATCTCTGAAACATTGCGGTTCTGTATTTTGGGACATTGGGCATAAATTTATAAGGCCCTCTTAAACCTAGGTTTAAAGCGAATAATAATTCTAAAATCGTATAAATGTCAGTAATGGTCAATTTATAATGTGGGATTGACAGCAAAGTTAAATTTAAGAGTAATCAACCTGGTCATAACTTATTATGTTATATTACATTATATTAAGTTATGATCAGATAAATCACTTTTAACTCAAAGTTTGTTGTCAATTCCACAATATAAAATGACTATTTTTGATATTTCAATTTAAATCATAGATGTTCTTTTGTGCAATTATATAAAATCGATTTAAATCAAAGTCCAGTTTAAATCGAAGATAAGTCAAAAATGGTAATTTTATAAAGTGGGATTAAGAGCAAAGTCAATGTTTTAGTCAACTCATAGATAAGAAGGATTAAATCAAGATGTACCTACCACATTTTATATATTATTTAATATTGTTAAATAAATTTTCGAACTAAACTCTTTTTAATTTTAAAAGTAGTTCATTATTAGTGACGATATTATATCGAATTAAAAATAATTCTTTAGTCTTAAGCCACCATTGGTTAAAAGTTATGGGGGACATGTGTCGGCCTCAGTTGAGGTCATCTTTAGTATATCACTATGCTAAAAATGACCTCAACTAAGGCCGAAACATGCTTTTTTCTATTCTCACATAGAATGTTGCTATTTCCTTTACCCTTAAGTTGGGGGTAAAGTAGGCTATTCCAGTTAACTGTGCGGCAAAATTTCATATCCATCCTAGTTAGGTTAGGTTATGAAACTGACCAATAACAGTAGTCAATTACAGAGAAGCCAAATTTACATGTTGTAAATTCGTTTTCTGACAGTTGAGAGAAGTAAGGTTAACACTATGCTTCAAAAATATCCAAATCTATCAAATGAAATTTGTTCTTTTTAAATTTAAATCAACACATTAATCCAGAGTTTATGTATACACAATATTTTCCTAAAGAGCACACGAAATGGTGCAAAAATTGAAGGTATAATAACAAAATTAATACCAAAATATATATCTACCAAATTATTGTTATTTTCTGACTGAACTAATGATTTGCCCACAGACTCACTTTCTTATTTTAAAAAAATCTCTGGTTCTACTCATTTCTAGACAATTACTACAAGCTTTGCATAAAGTGTACTATATACTTAAATAACCGTTTTCTTACTAACCTTGGCTATTTTTTTCCATATAATATATATTATAAATATTAAATTTGTGCACGGGTATATTTTCCGATATATTTTGAACGGGAATCCAACCCTAATTGATCTTAAAACTTTTATTATACGCAACAAACATAGAAAATTAACTGGTAATTCTTTCTTAAATGGTAGAACATAAAGATAACCCGGCAAAACAGACGAAATTATAAGATTTCTAGAAAAAAAATCCATTTTTACAAAAATTTTTAAGGTTATCTTATTTCTATCTTCTTACACTATTGCCACTTCTCTATCCACGTTAACAGTGTTAATAGTTTGTAAAATGGCGATTATTTTGAAAAATTTGACCATAGCGAACGTTAAAAATTCATATTAATGCACGAAATCCATTTTTAACTGTTTAAAACGAATTATACAGCTATTTTGTTGTACTTTCGGAGTTATAATTCTTACGCAAGCAGAAATAAACCCGACACACTTTTTTTTCTTCTGAGCAATTCAATAAAACAATTAATCAAAATACCTAAGGTTGAGAAAATAAATTGTTCGTGTTTATTAATACATATATCGCTTTTTGTCTGTTATTCTGCAAAAAGCCGAATGTGAGATAGATAGATATATTCTAAAGTGAGTTTGTGAGTATAAGAACTTGCCCAAATCGATAAATATGTTACAGTGTAATTTGGTCAATGGGTTTGCCATCAAAATAAATTTTTGTTCAATTGTTTCTTATTATCACAAGTTCATGGCTAATTTAATAGACAAGTTAAAATGCCTAATTTAAATATTTTTTAAAATTCTTAGCATGAAGTTCGGAAGTTAAGTCGTAGAAAAAATATCTGTACAACTCGAGTGGATTGTCCATATTGCGCTCGGAAGTTTGAGCACTCTGCCTACGGCGTCGTGCTCAATTTACTTCCTCGTGCGATATGGACATCATATCCACTCTTGTTGCACAAACTACTACAGCAGCATTTTTTTAAATTCCTTTAAATGATTTTATTACATTTACTCGCTGATTCGCCCGCATGGAACTGTTCTTTACATAACTTGTATTAAAGGATTCAACACATTAAGACACACTTTACAAATTTCTTTTGTTTTTAGGTTTACCATGCGATGCTTTGCCAAACTTGCTCTCTGGTATTACTGGTTTAATATCACAACTGCTGGCTTTCGTGTCATCTTTAATTGATACATTGGTAGACGTTCTGACGAAAATCTTATCACTGGTTTCTAATCTACTTGGAGCGGAAGTTGCAGGTGTGATTAAAAGTCTATTATCAATTTTGCCTTCAGTGGTGAATCTTTTAAAAGGAGTTTTACCATTTTTACTGATATTACTGGGACCAGCACTAGTCCCACTCCTTCCAGCACTACCTATCCTTATTCCTTTATTATGCCTCTTAAGTTGCTTAAAATAATGTAAATTTTATGACGTAAAAATAAAATTACTTGATTAAAGTTTCAGTGTATTATTTCTTTAACATGATTGTGTAATCATGTTTAGATGAATGATATTTAAAATATTTTTATTTTGTTAAAGAGCACACAGTCGCGTTATAAACAATATCATATTTTGATAAATATTTTTATCATTCAGAATAAAGCCTTTCACAACCAGTGAACCAGTTTGGAAAAGACCTCGCACAAAGCTTATGGGAAATGGCTTTCGGCTAATTTTTCTGAATTTCTAGTATTTTCTAGATCGTGACGTCCTGATTAAAAATGTCCATGACCGTAATTCAATCCTATGACTAGTTTTTGAGTTATGGCCCTTTAAAGTTGTCAACTTCTTACTTTAAGATTTTATACATTGTCTGGAGTTTTCACTTGTTTCTTAAAAACTATCAACTTTTTTATATTTTTTCTTGATGAAAAAGTAGGCTTTAAGTTTTCTTTCAATTATATAGAAATAAAATATGTACAGGATGTAAAATAATTTATAGGCGGATTAAATAAATACTATTAAAACATTTTGAAAATCAAAAAAAACATTTTACTCATTTATTGAATTTTGCAAACAAACGGCTAGATTTTGTTCATATTTTAATATCTTGTAGCGCCAAGCTGTGGATAAAAAACTAATGGGTATAGGTTGACGTAGAATATATTTCCGAGTATTTTATTTTTCAAAAAAACAATTAAAAATTCACCTGAAAACGTAATAAAGGACTTTTAATTGATTCATTTAATTATTATGCCAATCTGTAACAATTTTCTTTCACAATAATTATTGTCTTACATATTCTTATTTTAGATATACAGGGTGAACCAGTTATAATGGTTTATACAAGTAAAAACGTTTAAATATAGGAAAATTAAAAAATGTTTTTTTTATCAAATGACAAAATATTATCGTTAAATTATAAAATATTTTTTTCGTAAAATACCTTGGCTCTTGTTCATGATACGTTTAGATAATTTGTAAAGTCATACCAAAATGTTTTTTTTTTATAATTTATATTTTTTATTTTCCTATATTTAGAAGTTTTCACTTGTATAAATCATTGTAACTGGTTCACCCTGTATTCTACGTCAACCTATACCAATTTTTTTTCATCCACAGCTTGGTGCTATAAGATATTAAAATATGAACAAAATCTAGCCGTTTGTTTTGGAAATTAAAAAAATGAGTACATTTTTTTTTTATTTCCATAAATTTTTAATATTAGTATTTATTTAATCCGCCTATAAATTATTTAACATCTTGTACATATTTTATTTCTATATAAGTGAGAGAAAACTAAAGGCCTACTTTTCCATCAATAAAAAAATAAATAAAAAAGTTGATAGTGTTTAAGAAACGAGTAAAAACTCCAGACAATGCATAAACTCTCAAAGAAAGAAGTTGCCAACTTTAAAAGGCCGTAGGTAACTCAAAAACTAGTCATAGGATTGGATTACGGCTATGGACACTTTAATCAGGACGTCAAGATCTAGAAAATACTAAAAATTCAGAAAAATTAGCCGAGAGCCATTTCCCATAAGCTTTATGCAGGGTCCTTTGTATATTTTACAACCATTTTAGAATATGCTTAGCAAGGGATAATTTAATTTACCTAAAATTTTTGTATATATGACAAGTTATTTTACTTTGTCGCATTATTGGGACACTCTGTATAAAGAATTATTCAATTCGATTGTTACCATAAATGTCAGTCTATTTAGGATATAAAGTAAGCAGTCCTCACACAGGAAACTTAAAAGAAACTGTTAGTAGCGTGGAGACTAGGAGACTGGGCGACTGGATTACTCGAATTGCCTCTCATCCTTAGACAGCTGATATAGTACTCGCGTCTATATTCCAGCCTAATGGCAGGTACACTGCGCATGTCAGGTGGATTGCGTGATGGCGGGATATTTGAAATTTATATAGGTAGAAATAAGTTAAATTATTACATGTAAAATATGATTGATATAGCGATTAATTTATTAAATTTTTAATATTACGGTATTCTATTCATATTTTTTAATCAAACACTATATTTTTTTTTTATTTCTATTACGTTTCAAGGACTTCCAAGATGTGGTTACCGGTATTAACAGTCTACGATTTTGTAATTCCGACTTTTTGTTATAAGGGTCATAGTTAGAAGAAATCATAGGGCTTGGTTTATTGTGTTTTTAGTGCTTTAATACCAGCAATGTATGCCAGGTAATGATCTTTAAAGGTGATTGTTTAAAGACTTTAAGACTTTGTGTTTTCTTTTTATGTAAACATTAACATTTATTTTTTTTAGTTAATTTCATCACAGTCTGTGCACACATAAACTTGTCTACAATTTAAAAAATGACGGTTAGGTTTTTACTTTACAGGTGGTCGACGACAGCCGCCATAAAATAATTAATATTTTGTGACAGCCGCAGCCATAATAAAACTTATTTACTGATTAATAACCTGCCCATTCATTTTAATTATGTCCCACAAGGCCACAAATTAACAAACTGTTCTTGTAAGAAAAATTAATACCTCGACTATGACTCAACACCGTGATGTAAAAAAATAATTAAATCCATTTCAACCTATATCTTAAATGTCCCTCCATCACTCTATCCGCCTGACATGCGCAGTATGCCTGCAATTAGGCTGTAGGCGAGAGTGATATAGTCTGCGCAACCAATTCTCTCGTTTTCCGACAGACGACAGCAGTAATTTGTCATCGATCAGGTATTATAATTTCCCCAGATTTTTGGTTAGCCGTTATTTTACGTTGTGAATTGTGTTATGGAATAAGTAAGTATACCAGAATTCACGTGTCTGTATCTTCATCTTGCGAGCGTATTTAAAAAATCTACTACACTATAGTCACGCAGTCGTGAGGTTAAGACCGCACATTCCTGAATTTTAGTTTAGGGAAATGATGACTGACACAAAAATACTTTTTCATAAAAATATGTAGGTAATAAAAGAAACTAAACAAACCACAACGTAATTAACATCTATTTTAGGGCTGTTAGGTTAAATTAAGTAGGACGTGGATAATCCACTCAAGTTGTACAATATATTTTTTCTACGGCTCAACTTCTGAACTTCATATAACTTTCTTTTCGTCGTCGGATCCTAGTTCTACTGATGAGACATAATATGACGAAACGAATCTTTATGTGTTCTATAGTACTAGTTTTCGAAACTTAAACAGATACCTAAGGGTCAGCGCTGTCTAGCGGGACTCCTGTAACTGTGATGAATGTGATTTCCTCTTAACATTTAGCTTATTTCAATAAGTTTCTTAGAGGTGGTGGTATGCTCAAGAGTGCCTAACAACGACACATTCCACAAAATACTGCTTAAGCAGTTTTGAGTTGTTCCTTACTTTCGTCGAATCCTAGTTCTACTGATTAACCATGATATGGCGAAATGCGTCTAGGGTTGGATCTGACGAATTAAAGGGAAAATCTTTATTTGCTTTCGGCCCTTTGCAGAATAAAAAGAAAATGGACAATTTCATTTTCTAAATCATAGCTTGCTGCATGCATAACAAACCCTTTTTTTGGAGTAAACTAAAATTAAATAACAAAACCATAAATAATCGAGAACAAAATATATAAAAATCTTATAATTGTGTCTGTTTTATCTGGTTTTATTTACTTTATTTTCCACCGTTTAAGGAAGATTTACCAGTTATTTTTCTATATCTGTTGCGTATAATATGCGTATAATAAGAGTTTCGATTAGGGTTGGAGCCCCGTCATGTCTAAAAACATAAGTACAAAGGCTTAATTGGTACACAGGGCCTATTTTTGGTTAGAGAGGGCCCCAGGCCCGTTACGCAATCCAGGGCCCCTAATTATGAGCGCCCAGAGAAACAATTTTTGGCGGAGAAGGCAACCAGCAAAAAAAACGTGTCCGAGGTATCCGGTATCAAAAACTTTTCCTATCAAAAGTGACCTCCGGGGATCGGGGCACGCCTCCCTCCCCCCACCCAGTTAACCTACAAACCCCTCACAACTCCATAGTGTCTCTTTCTTACTATAAGAAAATAAGTTAGTTACTACAAAAATAATAAAAGTTTGTATTTATTTAGTCTGAAAAATCTCTCTATATTCTCTCAAACTTTAATGCAAAAGATGGACGCACTACTCTGTCCGCTTGCTGTTAAGTTTCTTTTCTTTATATATTTTAACGGGCACTAAATTCCACTATTTTATTTATACTTACACACGGCATTTACGGAATAGTGCTGCAAGCTAGGGGACGACTGCAGCGCGATCTAGATCTGAATCCACAAAGCGTGGAGATGTATAGAGAAGCGAAAAAATGTTTCTTATACTGGTGAAGTGGCCGTTCCGTGCTTGATTTATTTAGATTTATTTATATTTCTACGTTTTCACATTAGATGGCTATCTTTTACATTGAGTTGATTCCTTCTGATGGCGTTACTGGGTTTTCATCGCGCTTTTATTTCTTAAAAACGCCTTGAAAGAACAGGCTCGCTGTACTGGGGGTCGCTTACGGGTTATGACTTTCTGATGAGTTCTAACAAGAACGAAACAGCCTGTCATTGTCTACCTGTGCCCCAGGAATTCCATTATCTTTGGCGTCCCTGTGTACTTTAATGCAAAAGATAGACTCACTACTCTGTCCGCTTGCCGCTAAGTTTTTTTCTATATATTTTAACGAAAACTAAATTCCACAATTTTATTTATTTATAACACGACAGTTTGACGGATTAGTGCTACACAACAGTGGGCGACTGCAGCGCAATCTAGATTTTCATCATATTTTTATTCGTAAAAATATCTTGAAAACATATTTTCGCTGTAATGAGAATCGTTTACAGGTTATGGCTTTCTGATGAGTCCCAACAAGTAAGAAACAGCCTGTCATAGTCTACCTGTGCCCCAGGGAACCCATTATTTTTGACGTCCCTGTGTATTATAATGCAAAGATAGACGCACTTCTTTCTATATACCATTATTATATTTAATTTTCTTATTTTATTTATTTTACTGTATCGCAAGAATTAGGACATCCTGTATATGATAATTATTCAATTCGGTTATTAACATGTTTGGCGGTTCGTCATTAGTATAAAGGGTAATAAATGCTATAGTAAAATAAATTAGCATAAAAATACAACTATTAGTTTTATTATCCATTTAAATTATATATTATTAAATTACCAAACTAGTTAATAAGTATTTGTAGTTGGATCAGTTTTAGAAAAATGGTTCAAAAGTTGGTTCTTATTTCATGTACGTTGATAATTGTTTGCTGTAGAGGAGCAATTATAAGTAAGTATGTGTTTTTAGTCTTAGAAGTCTACCCAAAAAAATTAGGCGAAAACTTCCAAGAAAAATTTCTAAACTTGCTTAAATATTTTATATATATTTTAAAATATACAGGATCCTGCAATAGTGCGTTAATAATGTCATCTATATGCAGACTTATACTGTGTCATAGAGAGTATTTCAGGAAAATATTCTTCCATATACAGTGGGCAAAAAAATTATTTTATTAAATGCAATGCCCAGTATTTTATTGCATAATTAGGTTCGTATTGGAGTCTTTTAGAATTTTCTTTAATTTTATTTATTTTACCTTGGTAGTTTAACAGCGGGTTGCATAAAGAAATATAGTTCTTGATTAGCTTAACCACGTCTTAAAAAGACAAAATTTAATCAGAGGCTGAAAAGCCAACTTCGTATTTTGTGCGAAATAATATTATATTTTACAAGAACTGGCATCTGACAGCAGTGACAGAAGCCATCGTTTACAAAATCTAAGGTAATTAGTAAAGTAGGTTTTGCTGATTTTTTTTTTATTGCGCGGTTAAGTAAACCGAGAACGATTTTTTTATGCAACCCGTCGTAAGAGTAATAAATTAAAATCTAAAAAAAAATTAAGTTTTATGGTCTCGGAAAAAAACTAAAACAACCATCTACATTCACCTAAAATCTAAGGGATGTAAATAGAACTTTTTAAGAACGTGCTAACTTATGCACAGATTAAAATTAAAGACATTTTGAACATTTACTGTAGTTAAGTCTAGTCGTCTATGTATATTTTAATAATAAAACTTTATTTTTAAAAACGATTGGGAATAATTTATATTCTTGTAGCACAAAAAGAAATCGCTTAAGAAATTATCATTACATCGTCAAATAATATACAGGTTGTTCCATTTAAAAAACTTGGGAAAAATTCATTTAAAATGTGTCGTTTTCGAAATATTTTTATGAACACCCTGTATAAAAAAGATAAACACTATTAAATTGATAATATCTCTAGACCCCTTGTCACGAATCTTTCCCAATGCTATAATTTAAATAATAAATTTAGATAGTTTTTTTTTCTTATATTTATATATTTTTAGTTTTTAATTTATTACTCTTAAACTACCAAAGCAAAAATTAATAAAATTTTGGATAATTATAAAGGACTCTAATACAAACCTAAATATGTAATAAAATACTGGATGTTCCATTAAAAAAAATGGAACTTTTAAAATTGTAGGGCCACAAGTAGACCACTATTCCTAACTCACAGGATTTTAACACTGCCATGTCTGTTTTTATTAGAGACCTCATGTCTAATCCATAAAATGTTCCAGAATGAGATCAAATCGGTTTCAGTATATAATACACGCCGAACATATAGTGTAAACCTACCAATACCTTCTTCTAGTCAAACAAAAAACTCCATTTTATATCGAAGTAAAAAAATATTTAATCAGTTACCATTACACATAAGGAGAATTAATAGTCACAAAAAATTTAGAGGAGAAGTAAGATCTTTACTGGTTACAAAGGCTTACTATGCAATAAATGAGTTTTTTAATGATAATTTGAATTAAAAGTAATTAATGTATATTTTATGGTGTATGTGTATTTATGTATAGCCTGTTATTTGTTTTACTTTATTTTTACCTTATTGAATAGTATTAATTAGTGTAACTTTTTTCTTTAACAACATTTTATGTGTTTTTCTTTGTGTAATATAGTGTTTGAGACTAGTGGCTTTGCTCACAGGGTGTCCTTTTGCTATAAAGCATATTTTGACTTTGACTTTGGTGTTTCAAATAGAACACTATATATGTGCATATCTGCTTTTTTAATTGGATACCTTATGGATATCTAAATATAGTTTGTTATTAATAACCTATCCATCTCTAACCGTTTTTGAGATATGAATCATTGAATTAATTTTCTTGTAACCAACTTTGAAATTGATACAGCTCAAAATCTTGATACCTTTTGACTCAAACATAGATCTTAAAATTGTATAACTTAGATTTTACGTTTTTTCATATAGAGAGTTTTTAAAATTAGACCAATCGGGCCACCTACATAAATGTTCAGGAGTCAATTTTTGCAAATGGAGGGTAATCTTGTATGCGGCTAGTTATTTATTGCTATGTGGTTAGTGTTGCTAATTTATTTTATTAAGTGTATGACTTTTATTGTATCTTTATGTAGTATTTATGCTCATTAGTAGCTTATGTGTAATTGTTGTGTTTTATTTTTATATGATCAATATTTATGTTTATACCTAACCAATTTTAAGAAGCTTTGTAAACGAGAATCTGCATTCTTACATTACAATAAAGCATATTTGATTTGATTTGTTATCACACTTTTTTGAGCAACCCTGTATATGGAAAAATATTTTTCTGAAACACGCCTAATGATATAGTATAAGTCTATATATAAATGAAATTACCAACTTAATTCGTATAGGAGTTATAGAAGCCTGATTAACTATTGCAGAACCCTGTATGATTTTTACATATTAGATATGTACCTACTGATATTTATTGGTTCTTTTAGATTTAGATGATATAGCGCATGTGCCATTAGATGACCATTATGGCTTAACAAAGGATTCAGGTAAGTACGGACAGTGGCGTAGCCAGAAAATATGCTCTTTTCTGGAGAGGGGGACAGTCGGGACTAAATGTATTTCGTGATATTGTACCTAGCGAAGAAGGCGGACACGCGCCGCAGGCGTAACATTTTTGGGGCCACGCCCAAAGTTTGTTTAAAATTCACCTAACTACTATCAAATTTCTAAAATTAAATTATTACCTCTCTCCTCTACATGGTTAGATTAAATTTGTTTTTGTAAATGTTTTTTTTTTACTTTCTTTTCGATAATCCTAGCTGGCTTTTTATTTAAAAAAAAAACATTTTTTATATTTGTGAAAGTAATGAATATCGGTGACAATCCGAAATTTAAATTTAAAACATAAGACGTATGTATGACTGTAACCAGCGTTTTTCGGGCTCGGTTTTTCATGATTAATAATAAAGTAAATATCTCTCACCACGCCAATATTGATGATTTTTTCAAAAATCATGTATTTTAGGAGCGTAGATCTAAGAGCAGTTTTGGTTGCAAATGCTTAGGTTTGGAAATACTCCTTCTTAAATGCCGTTTTGTATATTCATAATACAGCATTCTCGTTTCTTCCCGCACTATTTTTTTATTATAAATTATCACATTTCATAAAAAATGTTTCAATTACTTGTCTTTTGGGTTGTTGTAAAAATATTTTATTGAATTGACTTATAATTTTGTTGATTTAAAATAGCTTTAAAAAAGGGAAAACGGAACAGACAAGTATATAACGAAAAGTACTATAAAATATTATTCTTTTTACTCGTTTTTCTTTAAAATTGCATCAAAAATCAATAACTAAAACGATATGCGTCTGAAACCCTAATCTCTATATAAAATAAGACTTTTAGAGGGAAAAGTTTAAAAACTAAACGTTTCCTATAAAACGTTTGTAATCTATGCCAAGAATACATTATTTAAAGAATTAAATTAAGTGTCCAAAAATTAAGTTGCAATTAGATTTTTAGAGCCGAGCTCCGAGGCTCGGAGGGGGGTAGCACACCCCTCTAAATACGCCACTGGGTACAGGTGCTGTTAAGAAAAGTGCCAAATAAGTCACAGTAGAAGCAACATTGTAAAAGAAAAACCCCTTTAGAATGAAAATCTCCACCCCGTATAACGGGACCATGAGTAACAGAATTTCTCTTTCATTTTTAGAAAACGATTCATGCGATGGGACAGATGTACCATTAACAGAAGCTTCAGGTAGGTAGTTAAGTTTTCAATTCATGCATACATAATTATGTCATCAAACTATTTTTTCAAAGTGGTAGATAATGTTACGAAAGCAATGCTACTAATTTACATTAGAAAATGGTTACAGATATTGGCCGAATGAAACTTATTCAGTAACAAAATACGACAAAAATAGGTTTTGAGCAAATTATTTATTAAAATGAAGGTACTAAACCTTCAACTGGTGCAAATTACAAATTAGTCGTTAGGAAGCTATACGTTACAAGTTACAGATAAAGAGATAATTCAGATATTAAATACTTCATGACTGTTCTTGGTCCGTGGATTTTCCAACAAAATTAATTTTCCTTCAATTGTTTTTATCATCTTTTTCACAAGTTATCGTACCTACCTGATATAAATGTCCATATTGCGCTTGAAAGTGTAATCACTCCGCCTACGGCGTCGTGCACAATTTACGTCCTCGTGCGATATGGACAAGATATCCACTACACAACAATACAAACTACTATCTTGTTTATATTATATTAAAAATATAAGTTATGATATACAGAAATTAGCTCACTGATACCAAGCGACAAACTAATTATTTGGAAATTAAATATCTAATACTTAATAATAAGTTTATTTTCAATATTTATGATGTATTAAATTTGTTTATTTATCTTTTTTAATAAACATCTTCTTTGATCCACCGAAGACGTGCTTGTTAGGGGCAAATCTTAATATTTTAAATTATAAATATATGAGAATATTAAAATATTTGTTAATATTTTATAAAAGTTAAATTGTAAATAAAAAACGTTTAAGTATAATAATATGTATATAAATATAAACGCAGTTTTTTCAAGATATAGGTATAATAAAATATTGAAAAATATATTATTCGTAACAATTTCTATTAAAATATTTCCAAAAACACTATTTAAATTATCCGTTTCCAATATCCATGCTTTTATTTCGACTTTATATTTTTTTAATGAAATATATTTTTTTAATTTTTGTTGGTAAATAATCGTTTAAATAAGAACATAAATATTTGAAATTTTTTTGTCCCATGGATTTATTTATTTTAGGTTTAATGGTTATTTCATTTTTATGACGAGTATTATGATTATAGTTTTTAAATTGTATAAGATTTGTATTTTTAAATATGTATATTAAGTTATTACAAATGTAAAGTTGTCTAATGTTCATTTCCTTTGTTTCAGAATATTATTTTATTGAAGGATAAAGATAATCTTTATTAAATATAATTTTTAGAAATCTTTTCTGTAATATTTCTATTTTTTTAACTAAAGTTCTATTTATTCCTCCCCAACCTAAAATTCCGTAATTTAAATGAGTTTTAACTAATGCATAATATAATATGTCCTCTTGTTTTATGTTCAACATTTTTTTAACGTTTCTAAAAATTGGTAGTAAACTTCTTAATTTTTTAAACAAATAGTCTATGTGAAAATTCTACTTTAATTTACTGTCAAAGATTATTCCTAAATATTTTACTTGCTTAACTTTTAAAATTTTAATACTATTCATATTTTGTAGTATGTTATTTGGATTTAATTCAATCATTACTTAAAATCTATTTTTTTTTTTTACGGTTCGCCGACTACGGAGGCCATCTTGAACCGGTCATCGACCACAAATGTGGTCTACCGACTGGGGAGTGTGAAACGGCACCTTCATCCTACGAGATATCCGATCTCATCCGGCCTGTCCGGCGTGAATAGGATGGCTAGGTGTCGATTCATTTTACACTCTTCCCTGAGGCAAGAGCACGCCGTGTTCCCAAGCGGTCACCCGCCCAAGTACTAACCGCGCTCGACACAGCTTAACTTCGGTGATCTGCGAGAACCGGTGCTTAATATGTCGACAGGCCCTTGCCTTACTTAAAATCTAAAATTAAATCAATCAAGAAAATATGGTTAACACAACTTTAGCTTTTAAACAAGACATACCTTTTAATTAAACTTACTTTTTCCTCACTTACTTAACCGTACGAATTTTATTTTCGTCTGGACTTGGAAAGTCATTTTTCTTTAAAATTTGACAAAATTAATTTTATTCATTAAACATAGTGTTGAAATCATTAAATTAATGACAAATGACGATTACTGTAGTACAGTAAAAAAGAACAGTACAAGGTAGACCAAATTAAATACTTTTTTTGTTAAAACATGACCACGAATAAATCATCAAATATTAAATTAGTTGCAATCTATAAATAGGAAATCGAAATAATTTTAAAGCTTCCATTTTTATTTTAGACGGCAATGATAGCTCCTCAAGGGTTACATCAGAAACACCATTTAATTCAACATTTCTGAAAAATATTGTGTCACCTAAATTGAGATTTAACCAGTTTATTAAAATTTTCATTATTTACCAACAAAGTAATTCAAACAGAAAATATTCATCACCACAAAATCATTAATGAAAATGAGAACTACAACTAATCCAGGTAGGTAATTTCATAACATGAACTACAACTAATATACTACTTATCTTTTTGTTTAAGGAGATGGTGATGAGTTATCATACATTACGCAAGCAGCACCAGGTATGTGAACTGAACATTTCTCTCTAAATTATGAATTGATATGATTAAAAAATCACAAATTATATTTAAATATGCAAATTATAAATTAGTTCAAACCCAATTTTAATCGGCTTAAATATATATAATCTAATCAATTCAGATAGCCCCTTTGGTATTAAAGTAAACGGAATCTCCATTAACAATATCCGATATGCGGATGATACCGTGATAATAGCAGAAAACGCACAAGAACTCCAAAGTCTGCTGGATCGGGTCTGCGAAGAAAGCCAAAGATTAGGTCTGAAACTTAACATCAAAAAAACCAAATTTATGATTGTTAGTAAGAACGATATTCCACACACCCGAATTCATATTAATGAAGAGAATATCGAACAGGTCACACAGTTTAAATACTTGGGATGCATGATTAATAAAGAATGGGATCCGGATCAAGAGATAAGGTGCAGGATTGAGCAGGCTAGAACAACCTTCCTAAGACTTCGAAATTTCCTTACAGACAAGAATTTGGACTTTAACCTCAGATATAGGATGATAAAGTGTTATATTTGGTCTGTTCTCCTATACGGGGTTGAGGCATCGACGCTGAAAGTAACAGTCATCAACAAAATAGAAGCCTTCGAGATGTGGATCCTGCGCAGAATGTTGAAAGTGTCGTGAGTCGATCATGCGAGAAATGAGGACATTCTCCGAAGAGCCGGTCTAGCGGATCGAGAACTCTTCGAAAACATCAAGAAAAGAAAGATAGGTTATCTCGGACACATACTGCGCGGAGAACGCTACCACTTTCAACGCCTCATTCTTCAAGGTAAAATTGAGAGAGGAAGAAGAGGAATGGGCAGAAAAAAATTATCATAGCTTAGAAATATCCGTCAATGGACGGGGATAAAGGACTTTCAAACATTACAGAATGCTGCAATTAACAGAGCCATATGATGGTAATAGAAAAAGATGAACGCCTACGCAGGAATCTGCACGGCACTAAAAGAAGAAGAAAATTATTTAAATTAAATAAACACAAAATTTTTACAGTGTAATTTGGTCCGTGGATTTTCCAATAAAATTTATTTTCCTTCAATTATTTTTATCATCTTTCTCACAAGTTATCATACCTACCTGATAGTCAGGTCGTAGAAAAAATAAACTGTACAACTCGAGTGAATTGTCCATATTGCGCTTTAAAATTTGATCACTCCCGGCCTAAGGCATCTTGCTTAATTTACGTCCTCGTGCGATATGGACATCATATCCACCCTTATTGAACAAACTACTGTCTTATTTATATTGTATAAAAAATATAAGTTATGATATACAGAAATAAGCTCACTGATATCGAGCCACAAACTATTTATTTCAAAGTTGAATAAATCATTATTTAAAATCTAAAATTAAATTATTCAAGAAAATATGCTTAAAACAACTTTAGCTATTAGACAAGACATACATTTTTAATGTAGCTTTTACTAAACTTACCTTTTCCTCACTTACTTAACCTTACGAACTCTATTTCCGTTTTGACTTTTTTCTCCAAAATGTGCCAAAATTAATTTTATTTATTAAAGATAGTATTGTGTTAAATTAAATTAATGACAAATGACGATTACTGTATTACAGTAACAACAACAGAACAAAGTAGACAAAATTAAATACTTGTTTTGTTAAAATATGACCACTAATAAATCATCAAATATTAAATTAATGGCAATCTATAAATAGGAAATCGAAATAATTTTAAAGCTTACATTTTTATTTCAGACGGCAATAATATCAACATATCTGAAAAATATTGGGTGACCTAAATTGAGATTTAACCAGTTTATTAAAATTTTCATTATTAACCAACAAAGTAATTCAAACACAAAATATTCATCACCACAAAATCATTAATTAAAATGAGAACTACAACTAATATACTACCTATCTTTTTGTTTAAGGTGATGGTGAAGAGTTATCATACATTACGCAAGAAGCACCAGGTATGTGAACTGAACATTTCTCTCCAAATTAAGGTTTGATAAGATAAAAAAATTACAAATTATGCATTTAAAATTGCAAACATAAATTAAATTTTATTAATTAAAAACCAATTTTAATCGGCTTAAACATATATAGGGTGTTTTTTAATTGAGTGCCGATACTTAAGATTGTGAATCCTTGGGTGATTTTAAGAAGAAAAGTTAATATTAACATATGTCCTAAAGCTCTTCATTTTTGATTTAAAAAATATAACTTTTTTATCATAATTATTATATCACTCTTAGATATTTTTATGAAATTTTGTACACACAGCTTAATCATTAAGGAGCATTTTTTGACTTAAAACATTTTTTTAAATTTTTACCAGTGACGTCCGTACGGGGTTTGAACTGAATGGTTTTAAAGAAAAAAAATGGTACGCCACTGATTTTTCTAAAAACCAAACTTATATTTAAAATCCTCATTTACTTTTAAACAAATTTGGTCCATAGACTTACTTTCGTATGATGCACCCTTTTTGCATAAAAACATGAAAACCAAAAAAAAAGTGTTTACACTCATGGTGAGTGCCTACCAAATTTCAACAAAATATCGAAAGCAGTCTCAATGAACCGAAGAAAAAAATTGTTTTTTGGTTTTTATTTTTTTATGCAAAAAGGGTGCATCATACGAAAGTAAGTCTATGGACCAAATTTGTTCAAAAATAAATAAGGATTTTAAATATAAGTTTGATTTTTAGAAAAATCAGTGGCGTACCATTTTTTTCTTTAAAAATATTCAGTTTAAACCCCGTACGGACGTCACTGGTAAAAATTTAAAAAAACCTTTAAAGTCAAAAAATGCTCCATAATGATTAAGAGGTGTGTACAAAACTTCATAAAAATATCTAAGAGTGATATAATAATTATGATAAAAAAGTTATATTTAAAAAAAATGTTAACACCCTGTAGCTCAAAAATAAGGAGCTTTAGGACATATGTTAATATTAACTTTTCTTCCTAATATCACCCAAGGATTCACAACCTTAAGTATCGGCACTCGATTAAAAAACACCCTGTATAATTAATAATTAAAAATAATTTAAAAAATGGCATGTTCAATATGGATATTTATTAAATTATTTTAATGTTACATTATTCCTTATTCTTTAGTTATTTTAGGAGAAGATGGTGACGACTTATCTGATACAACAGTAGCGTCAGGTAGGTGGGTCGGATCACTTGTTTCTAAAAGCATGATCTTAAAACTAGTTGTGACTTGATAGGCTTAGATACAGTATTCACAGTGATTTTTTACTCAAGCGTTATTGTTGAACGATTAAGCAACAACGTACTTTACAACTGTCCATTTTTATTTATAATTATAATAAAGAAGGCGATTAAAAGCATAACCCAACATCTTCCGGGCACTATTCTATTACGAAATAGGTAGTTGCCAATGAAACATGCTAAACAGAGAAAAAATAATAAGGACAAGTTGCAGATTGATTTGACTATTTAATTTTATTATTTTTAAAGTTTGTCCATTGACTTCCGATGCCATCGTTTTTTGCTGTCATTTTGACTCATAATTTTTTTACATTTTTGTGCTTTGAAAATTTATTTATTAGTAAAAATAGTTCTTTTCGGAACTTTTATTGTCGTTCTTTTGTGTTTTTAGTAAGTAGTTTATGATACGTATTTATTTATTATAAAAAGTTCTAATTTTTAATGGTATTAAATTACGGCGGTGGCTAAAGTCCCTTAAATGAAAATATGCTAAAAAAATACATATTCATGTAGGTATACTTTATTAATAAAAATATTATGTAAAGTGCTTGTAAACAATCTATTAAATGTATGGATAACATTATAGGTTTTATGCTAGACTTAAATTTTTGATTCAAAACTTTAAACAACTTTTAGAAACCCAGTACATTGGGATATTAGACACATATTATAATAATAATTATGAAATTAGATATTGTTGTGTTCATATTTCTTCGATTTAATTCGTATAATTTTAATGACGTCTAAGTTATGACGCAAATTCACTGAGAATACTGTAACAATATTTCTAATCGAAAAAATGTATATCTGATCTAATACTCTCTGTTATCGTTATACCGTATTGGTAATCTCGAATCTAGGGTGCCGATATAAACGCATCAGAGAGATTATTAGTAGCGTTTAACACGTTAAATAGAGAACACGCTATCCCCTACCTCCCACCTTCCATTCTTTAGAACACGCGATCGAAGCAGGCATGGGAGCGATCGATACGTCGATTCGGCCACACAACACACATATTCCCCGTTTCAGAAATGTAGGAGAATGGTTAGGTGTCTCTTTTTAGCTGAAGGTTTTGCCCATAAGTGCCTTTTCTTTTGGTTGCATTAGAGATTTCGCACCCTAGATTCGAATTTGCCAATACGGTAGACGGTGGTGATGTCGGATTAAGTAGGATAACAGAAGCACAAGGTCAACTTATACAATTTTCTCTAAATATATAATTAATAATATCACATGCTTTTTGCAACCCAACAAAAAATTAAATTGGTTTTAATCTTAGGAGACGACCATGCTGCATCAACCGGTACAACAGAATCAGAAGAAGAAGGAGGTAAGTGAACTTAATATTGAGTTCTTGGTATTGGAAAATTTCAATTCTATGGTTTAAAAGTGCAATAGCGTCAAATCTAAGAAAACCCTAAATACTATGGTCTATTTCTTTTCGATTGCGAACGATGACAGAAACCCGTTTTACAATAAAAAAATGCAACAATTTTCACTTTTGACAAGTTGAAAAAGTAAGGTTAGGGATTTACGTCATAACTGACATTTTGTTGTTTACTGATTATAGCGGTTAGAATTTTAAATTAACACTTGTTAAGGCCGCTTTACAGTTCGCAATTTTTCTTTCACGCAAGAAAAGATTGCCCGGGAGTATGCGCAGAACGAGGCTAATGATCATCTGGCGCAATTTGTATTGCTTGCAAGAAATATAACTCGGACCGTATTTTTATTGCCATTGCAAGCGCAATTCTGAGGATTTTCTGGTGATTTATGAGACACCAATCTAAATATAAAAATCCCTGACTTTATTTATGTTTTTTCTAACCTATAGCGGGTACGTTTTGTTTTTGTTGGTTTGCTTTCATGTCCTGTAATGATGTTTTGTTAAAATGAATGCACAAAAAGCGCCGGTAAGTCATAACCAAATGTATTTTTATTTTAATGGTTGGCAAGTGGTACATCACCTACGATCTTGGCAAGTCATTGCACGCTGTAAAACGAAGTGAAATTTTTATTGCCGCAATATTAATTGCTGCAAGACAACTTACGTGAAAGAAAAATTGCAAACTGTAAAGCGGCCTTTAAGAAGATGAATTTTTAGGTTATGTCACAATGTTTGGCGTTTGGCATGACCTTCTATATTTTGTCGATAAATCGGGCATCCTTTTTGCTTCAACACAAAGTAGGCATAGGTTTACTATTTTATGTTGCAGAAAAACGTGAAATTAACCGATTTTATGTACAGAAAGTTAATAGATTGTTTGTTTCGTAATATAACTAGAGCTAAAAGATATTTTTAATTGCTGAGAGGTTTATAATTAGCATATATTTGCTAGAAATCAATCTCGAACGAAAATTTCTTATTCTTCTTCTGTGATTTAAAACAAAAGACCTTTAATAAGTTGGCTATGCATTTATGTAGTGTAAATTGGTCCATGATTTAACCAATTAGGTGAATTTTTGTTCAATTTTTTTTTTCTGTCATGGTTCGCAATCGAAAAGAAATAGACCATAGAATTTTAACTTGTAATATTGCGTAAATTTTTTGACAAAATTTTATTTATTTTCAGAAGACGATTGTGGTGATGAAACCAAAACTGTTCCAACAGAAACACAAACAGAAGGTATGCCAAAACGATATCACCACAGATAAAAACTCTTATTTGTGGTATGAAACATATTTTATTGGTATAAACTAGGCAGGTACCCTATATCGACTCATTAGCTTAGTAAGACGACTGGCTTGCATGAAATGTAAAAACTTAAAGCTACTTTTCGGTGACTAAAAGAACACAAACACAAAACAGCCATTATCATCAGCAAAAAAAATACAGTTTATTAACCCTAACCTTCCGGGGATGTAAAATTAAACCATATGGAGCACAAAGAAAAAAGACACCTGTTAGTTTTTTTTATAATTAAATAAATATAATTTATATATGGCATGTGTAGAAAGCATTCAAATACCCTTAACAAGCTGACAAGAAATCAATAGGTTTAATTTACATTTATTTATGATATTATTGTATTAGTTTAGTAATATCCATTCTCTTTGTTTAGGTTTATAGTAGATATATCTCTTTTGTTAAATTTTCAGTGACAATGACCTCACCTGAACAGAAATAATGTTATTGATTATATATAAAGTAATTACTATTTCATATTAATAATTTAAATATTATAAAAAAGTATTGGTACAATAAGAGTCAGAAAGTCTTGTTTTTACAAAAAAGCGCATCAACCACCTAGGGTTATTAGCGCATCAGGTACTTAATTATGAATTTTACTGTCTCTAGGTTATATTTGGTTATGAAGGCCACAGTTTTTAAGGAAGTTTAATGTCTTTAGGCCCGTATTATTAATCTCCTGGTAACTTTACCAGCCAGATAATTTCTATGGAGACAATTGTCTTAACAATGGTTTCTTTGGAAATTATCTTGCTGATAAAGTTACCAGGAGATGAATAATACGGGCCTTAGTAAGTCTTTATTTAGAGCGTGTTGTAAACTGTCTTTCATGTCGTGTTGGTGCCTAATTGCGTCAAATTAGGGGCACTCGATTAAAGTCTTGTTTACATATCACGGTAAAAAGGAATCCAAAAATCTACACTATTGGCAAAATCGAATCTAGAGTGTTTATTTATTTCAAAATTACATTGACAAATACAAAGTAAAAAGAAATGTCTTCACAAAATAGAAACAAAGCAACAATAGTTACAATTCACAAAATCTTAAGTGTCTAAGTAATCGCTTAACTTATAGGGTTCTAAATCAATTAGAAAATTTTTGAGATTCTTCTTAAATAGGCGTTCGTTTGATGCGTCCTTAATTCTAACATTCAATTTAATAAACATTCTAATACACATGTAATATAGATTTTTTTCGGACAATGTTAATCTGTGTATTGGATAATTTATATCTCTCGTTCTTGTATTATAGTTGTGGTAAATAATTGTATTAAACCTATCTTTGTTTTTATAAAAAATAAAGCGGCTTCGTAAATGTACAATGCATAAATAGTTACATTTTTTTGACCTAAAAATGCCTCTACATGACTGTAAATAGGACATCTTATATAATATTCTTAAAACACGTTTCTGAATAACAAAATTTTTTTCTAGTTTTGAATTACTTCCCCAAAAAATAATTCCAAACCTTGCTTTGGCTTCAAAATTTGCAAAATGGAGAGTTCTTTTTGCCATATCGTTCAAATATTTCGTTATTATACGTAAGCTGTAGCATACCTTATTTAATTTATTACTTAGATAGTCAATATGGTGTGACCAATCCAAAAATTCATCAATGTGAATGCTTAAGAATTTGGTATTATTTTCTGTTGGTAGTTGATTCGGACCAAGTTCTACCATATCTGGACGTTATTTTTTACTTAATTTAGTTTTAAAAATGACAATACCTGTTTTATCTTTATTCAAAAGCAATTCGTTCCCCTGAAACCAAACCTCTTCGACTGCGTATTCTAAAGAATGGAAGGTGGGGGGTAGGGGATAGCGTGTTCTCAGTTTAACGTGTTAAACGCTACTAATAAACTCCGTCTGATGCGTTTATATCGGCACCGTCGATTCGAGTTTGCCAATAGTGTAGGTATAGCATTTATACACTACCATTCAGACTACGAGTTTTGATAAAAGAATGACAGTAAAAATGATCGTGTTAGGGCAACATTCAGGGATTAATGGCCGGACTGATGTAAATTATCATTAGAAAGAAAACTGATGCGAGAATGATGAAATATTGCCATCATTCAGGACTGTCAGCCCTTCTGATCTTCTAGGACTAGATAAGATAAGAGGAAATCCGTATCGGAGCTTCGGCTGCTAGCTGTTGATTGGTTGAGTTTTGCACTTTTTAGACGGTCGGTACCGACGACTACGGTAGCGCGTACCTAGCGGTAACACTAACGTCTTTGCAAGTGATCTTATCTAGCATTCTGTTTATTTCTCTAATCTGTTAGCTGTAAGCTGTGTTAGAGGTGCAGGTACTTTGTCGAACATTGACTAGATGTCGCTACTCGTAAAACCTTACTTCTTTGATACTATAGAGACTGTATACAGTAGACCGTGTCCCCTTCACTCGTAGACTTCTTCTAGCCTTACTGATGAGTCATGATATGACCAAACGCGTCTAGAGATGAAGTTTGGGAAACAAAACTATTTTCATTATGAGAAATATTGTATAAATTAAATAAGAGAAGAAAAATTCGGCGTGGAAAAGAAATTGCACGTTAAAAAAGAATATTTCAAAAACTAATTATTTGGTTAAAATTACAAGCGTGTCACGAAATTTACTCGCGTCTATATCCCAGCCTAATGACAGGCATACTGCGCATGTCAGGCAGATAGCGTGATGGCGGGACATTTAAAATATAGGTAGAAATGGATTTAATTATTTTTTTACATCACGGTGTTGAGTCATAGTGGAGGTATTAAGTTTTCTTATAAGAACAGTTTGGCGGTTTGTTAATTTGTGGCCTTATTATTCAGGAAATTTTGTTATGGCATGCGGATGACACAAATTTTAAATATTTTGAAGTAAAAACCTAACCGGTCATTTTATAAATGGTAGAACAGTTTATGTGTGCACAGACTGTGGGATGAAATGTAGTACAAAAACAAATATTAATGTTCATATGAAAAGAAAACGCAAAGTCTTCAAACGATCACCTTTAAAGACCAATACATGCCATGCATTTCTGGTATTAATGCACTAAAAACAACAATAAGCCCTATGATTTTTTTTAACTATGACCCTCATAACAAAAAGTCGGAATTACAAACTCGTAGACTGTCAACACCGATAACCACATCTTTGAATTTTTTGAATCGTAAAAGGAAAAAAAAAATAGATGGTTTTTAAAAATATAAATAGGATACCATGATATTAAAAATGTAATTAATTAATCGCTATATCAATCATATTTTACATATTATAATTGAACTCATACCTACCCACATAAATTTAAAGTAGTCCGTCATCACGCTATCCGTTTGACCTTGCCATTAGGCTGGAATATAGACGCGAGTCGAAATTTTTCCTGATTTAATATATTCAATTACACCATTGATTTAACCAGAGGTAAAAGAGCCGGCACACGACAAATCGTTTTTACCACTATCATTCATGACTGATCAGATGTAGCTATAGAAATCTTCCCAGTCCAAGAAGGCCCATCCTCCCATGTACACAAAGATTTCACCCTACATACAGCGATAATTTAACTTTGTTTTTTTGTTTTCAGTGAAAACAGGAGATAGTCGTAAAGTTGTAGATATCCTTTTTCAAAAAATAACAGAACTCATTGCTATCATCACAGATTTATTAGGACCGAATTTGCAGAAATTTATTGATGAAGTGTCAAAGAAATTAGAAATTCCAAACCTGTTACCGAAAGTGATGGGTAGTTTACCTGATATTGTGGAGATATTCCTTAAATCCATTCCACCAAGGGATTAATTAAGTGATTCAATAATCATTTTTTTTGTAACATGTTATTGGACTATGATTTTAATAAAACTGGTTTATGTGTGGAATTATTTTATGATCTAATTATTCCCATCCAATTAGCCTCCTGGTAGACTATGAATGTTGTTTTGTTGCCCAAGTAATAATTTGAACTAAACCGAAGAAATTACGGAAGTTTTTAGATATTTAGAAATTATTAATTGTCAATGCTGCCAAACTGAATTTTAAAAGGAGTTACCGGAAATTTGCAATTTGTATGCTGGATGGGAATACTAGTAATTAATGGTGTTTTGCTTGTATGGTCAGAATCAAGTAGTGTCTTTTTAAATTATTCAAAATTAATTCATAGTTTTTTTTTGAAAGTATATAAACATACATGTAGTGTAGAAAAAGAAAAGTGAACAAACAACATCTTCAAAAAAATCTGCGGCTCAGGATACCAAACTCTCCCGATCGTGTGCAAAGAGTCGTTTTAGAATCTTGTTATTCAATATAATATATATTTTTTAAGTAGTTTAAATATAAATTTTCCATTTAGCTGGGACTCGGCTGAAAAGTTTTCAACTTTACTAATAAAATAAGACGGTAAAATGCTTAAACAAATAAAATTTCTGATTAAAATGCATAAAACGGTAAATTAATAAGTTTTTTGACACCATCATCAAACCAATCTTGATTAAGTCATTTATATTTATGCCAATGAATTAATGGCTTTTTGTCTTTGTAAGTGGCAACAGAAGGTTCATGTAGGCCATGTGATTTATGTAAATTTACTAATTTATCGAAGGTGAGCTGGCGATATCTTTTATTAAGAGCATTTATGCTCATATTTAGTGTATAGGGCTCTCTTTATCGCTGTTACATTAACCTTTTATACTTGATCGAAGAGAATAAGGCTAATATCGCCTTAACCAGAACTCAGGATCCAGTAACACAAACTGTCATCCTCCCAGGTGTCGAATAAATCACCGACATCACCGGGCCAAGGAGTCTGGAGGACCAATTATGATATTGGATATCGTATGCGTCACATTGCCAAGCAAAGCCACAGATGAGTCGCCCGAGAACGGCGCAAACGTCTGATCAACAACTATGATATTAACTGACAGTCATGACATGACACAGGCACTTTAACCAACGTCCACCTCAAGGAGTGAAAAACCTTATACGAGGCAGATTACCGCATCGGAGATGGGTAATCTGCCTCTGGTAACGGGGGGCCCTGTATTGTCAATGTCAAGAGCGTCCGGGGTTTCCACGCTGTGGACCCCTTCGTCTATTCCTCAGTGCACCGCGGCCTAACAACCGGGTCGGAGGGTTATGGGTTTATACCGTTCCCCAAACACTGAAGCGTTCACTGTCTTTTCATAATCCATGATCAGCCGTTTCGTCCTACTGGAACTCATCAGAGACGCGCGACACCTGAGATTGCGACTTGCAAAAAGTCTGCGCCTATGGCTCTCAATCGTCTGACGTCTGTGTGCTATTGCGTTATCCATCATCGTCGAAGGAATTTCGGTCTCCACCGCCACGGACACACAACCTTTTATACTGTTTGGCGAGGCTTTAAAATCCATCTGACTTTTAAAAACCATGTTAAATTTAGTGTTGCCACCATCAATTTAAAGATCTCTATTCTTCATCATATTTATAACTATCCACCACATCACACACAGTGGTTTTTTAAAAATATTTACAATATTTCAAAGTTTTTTGACATCCCGTACTATTGAAATATAGACAATAATTACTCTAATTACTACTTATAATACCCATTACACTTACCAGAACACGCTTGAGGTGGTAATGGAAAAATCAACGTCGTACTGCTCTTTCTACGGGCTACCGCGCACCCCAAACTCTGGGGTTTGAAGCTGCGTAGCTGCTGCATAAAATCACTGCATTCCATGAGGGCCACGTCAGCAAAGTGCAGGTCACAAAGAATTTGATTCTTGAACCGTCGGGCACGTTTTTGATTGGGACCGGTCAAATTGAGACCGCACGAGTTGCACCGAAGACATTCTTCGTGGTAATGATTGTTCTCGTAAAGGGGAGTCGGTTCTGGAAAGAAATAACTCTATAATATAAATAAAATTGAGGTTGAATTATTCATTAAAAAATATTTTTCAGACACTGAAAATTAAACCTCTAAAGCAGCATAATACTTGAACTACACGTTTTTGTCTATGCAGGATGATTCCTAAGTTGATACTTCTTTTTTGGCGGCGTGTAGAAGGCATTACAATAAACAACATTTTCAAATACCTTTTTTCAAAAAATAGGCGATACAGAGTTAAAAATCTAAGTGCGGGCCTGAACATCAAACCGTAGCCTGCTATACTTAATTTTGTTTTTGTCATGTTGTTTAGTCATGCAATTTACGGCTTAACTTTAAATTGGCGACACGTGAAAAAGGTAAAATTTGAAAACAATGAACTAGTAGATACGGTGCTAATTTACAATGATTGCCGTCAAAGTGCGGCTGCTGCTTCGAGATTATACGCCGAACGCTTTCCCGATTTTATTCAACGGGCAAGTTAGGCAGGATCGTATTTGATCCATAGTGTAATAAATGAATGTAAGTATTTTATTTTTGAGTTTTTTGAAAAAGATATTTAAAAATGGGGTTTATTTTAATACCTCCTATACACAGCTAAAAAAGAAGTATCAACTTATAAATCACCCTGTATTGGTATACTTAATGTAATAAAATTAGTATAAATAACACTAAGGGTGGCCCCACACTGAACCGACTAAGTGAGACTGTTGGTCATACATATACCCATTATTAGCGTAATATGAACGTTTTCTGGGTCAGGAGTGAAGGGGAGGGGCAGTTAGGGCTAGGTGGAAAAGCTGTTCCAAAAAACGTTATTACCCTGCCAAAACTTTGTGTTCTGATCAAAAGTAAACTTTAAAAATTCTATAATATATCTTTTTCAAAAATTCGAATACAAAAAAACGAAATCAATATTCATGTTAATCACAACACAATAATCGCGTATAAAGGAAAAATAATATCAACAAGTATGTTTCAATGTGGGAGCTTTAGCCGTACCACTAAGTCGACGTTTAGTCGCCCATAGTCGCATGTAGTCGGATCCTCCATCCAATCCGCTCGGCCATTGGATGCGTATTTTAATCGATTTTTGGGAGACGTTATAAATACAAAGCTCGAGTGAAAAATTACAGCTTAATAACAGGCAAAAATCACCTCAGTCCTCAGGTTTGTCCTGGTTTAATTTCCTAAGTGGTTTATTTGATTGCATGACCGCACGATTGATAAATAATAATAAACCTGGATTAGACATGCTCTTTATCGTACACTTTTTCCTTATTGACTGGTCATTAAAATTTGCCCACTGAAAAATTTGGAACGCATAGTTGACTAGTTGCGTTTTAATTTTTTTAAGCATTACACTTTCGTTTTTGGTTTATTATGTGTGAATAACAGCGAGTTACACAAAGGAATATTGTTCTCGATTAGCTTAACCTCGCATTAAAAAGATAAAATTTAATCTGAGGCTAGCAAGGCCAACTTCATATTTGCGCGAAATAACCTTATATTTTACAAGGACTGGCATCTGACAGCACTGAAACTTGTCTACATTGGCAAAATCCAAAGCAATTTCGCGCAAACACGGAGTAGGCCTTGCCAACCTCTGATTAAATTTTGTATTATTTATAGGCAGTTAAGCCAACCAAGAACGATTTTTCTTTATGCAACCCGCTTTATGTCTTTGGTTTAATGAACATTTTTACTGGGATGCCTGACAAATGTAGCTAAGTTCACTTAATGTCAAAATAATATTTTTAAATCTATTTTATATCTGGGTGGTATAACCCATACGGGAGCTATCGAACTAAAGTTTTACATGGGTTCCAAAACCCAATTGTGTTAACTTTTATTTCCGCATTGTAAAATAAGTTCGTGTAAAATTACTTACTATACAGGGTGGAATTTTTAACTGGAATAAATTCAGTGTTAGAAAGTCTTTTTATTTGCGGAGAAAATAACGGAAATACGGGTGCCTTTATTTTTAGTTTGGTACACTTTTTTCGTTCCGTCATGAAATTTACCCCTCTTCTGGGGATACAAATCGCCCCCAACTTTTTTTTCTCAAATTAAAGGTATGTATTGCGATACCTCGTTGGACAGGGAATTAAAAAAGGAATGCGATCCACTATTTACTTTTGCATTTCAGTAACCTACGCGCAATTTTTTTTATTGTAAAAGTCGTTGCCTTCCTTTTTTTATGCCCCCCTTTCCAACGAGCTATGGCAATACATACCTTGTTTGTACCCCCAAAAGAGGGGTACATTTTATGACGGGACGAAAAAAGTGTCTAAACTAAAAATAAGGGCACCCGTATTTTCTCCGCAAATAAATAGGCTTTCTAATACTGAATTTATTCCAGTTAAAAATTCCACCCTATATAATAGGTAATATTTCGTCTTGAAAAAAATGTAGGTTCGAAAAGGAGACCCTTCGCTTGAGATGAAAAAATATTGCGAGAATATATTCTTAGTTAAAAAAAATGTATTCTTATTCTAAGAACTAAACTGGGATCCTCATAGAAAGCATCGAAGTTGGGACATGCTGTATATCTTAATCCATTTTAGTTCATGTTTTAGCAGACACAAAAATAAAGACGAACTGGGTCACTGTAAAAATTATTACCCACCTTACCTCGAGTTCGAGGTAGACCCATTATTTTAAAGGATTGTTTTTAAAAAGAGCAAAATTGGGTTAATGCAGTTTATATTAAAAAAGGTAAATTGATTTAACAGAAAAAGTCGAACTTGAAAAGAAACCTAAATTTTCCACGGTATTATGACTTCTTGTATTTAATTGTTTAGTATTTTTCTTTTTTATTAAAGAAATGGGTCAAATTTACAAGTCAAGAAATCTACATTGTTGTTTTTATATTCAAATTAACAAAATAAGTTGTTTTGTAGCTGTATTATATAAAATTGTTTTGAAAACAAGTAAAACTAGGTTTCTCTCAAAAATATTTGTCTTTTATATTGTTAAATGAAATTAACAACGCTCTTAGAGACTTACTTAGTTTATCATGGATAGAAATGCCGCATTTATCATTACTCTACCCTAAATTTATAATATATTTATTTATGATAAACATAATCGTTTATTTAAAAATATTTTGTTCATAAAAAAATTAGAGCTGAAAAATTCGCATTTTAAACAAATTTACGATTTATTACTTAACAAGTTATTTAGTATAACTACAGTAGCTTTTATTATGAAGCCATATTTTTCTCAGTTTTTATAAGTTATAATAATTAGGTAATTAGAATAAAGGGTAATATTTAAAATACTATGATGAATTTAAAAATATTTAACTTTATTTTATTATAATTATTCCTTTTTAAAGTGTAATGACTCCTAATAAAGTATATACATATTATTAATGTAGTTGTGTAGAAAACACAACAAGAAAGGATGGTGTCGTATGATGATCAATAAGCGGACGCTTCTAAAACAAACTATTTTTTTTATATGTATTAACTGTAAAAAAAGATTTCATGAATCTTGTGCCGAAAGAGATTTCTCAGAAAGAGTACATTTTATCTATTTATCGAAATTAACTTCCTGTATAGAGGTTCTAACTCCAAATTTGCCCTATCCAGAATCGAATGGTGGCTATATATACGTGATTCGTTGTGAAGCCCGCAGTCGGGTTTCGTAATGTCGCTTCGGGTTTCCAAAATTCTTGGATGAAAATTTAGACCTGTTAAAAATAAAGTATTTAGAGGAGAACTTATATTGGGATAGGCATTACAATTTAACAATACGTTATAGGAATAAAATATTACTACTCTTTAGTAAATAATTATTTTCTTTAAACTCATATGGATTCTTTATAATTCAAGTAAGTTTTGTAATTATTCAAAATATATGTAATCCAGCATATATTTAATATAAATTAATGTTCCTTTCACCATGTATTAATTATTATTATTCTTCTCCATATGGTTTCCTTTTGACCTAAGGACGCTGCAGCTGTCCTCTCTTCTGATGTGTAAATTATTTATTAAAAAAAGAATAATAAATATTATAAAAAGATATCCACAAAGTATATTCCCTGGAAGTATATTCGAATTTAATACAAAATACTAACTGCGGCAGTGGCTCCATGGTGAGTTATCTACCGTGGCGGTCCGGGTTCGATCCCCGGAGTGGGCATACGCTTAATAAAAAAAGTATGCTCGGAAATTAGGTGAATAAAAAGAATGCATATTAATGAATCCTAATATCTGGACCTAGAGAGAGGGGCGCCGAGGACCAAGGACCGAGGACCTCAGGAGCCGAATTCTCAAAATCGGGGAACAGCGTTCTCATGAGATGTTGCTATGACAACTTCAAAATCGCATTTTTGAAGGAGGGTGATCGTTAACCTTATTTTTCTATTTATTTATTTATTTGAAGTAGATGTGACGTTTGTTTTGTTAAACAATTCAGTTTTATTATTATTTAAATTATTGTTGATTCCGAGAAAATCATGTTTGAAATAGTATCGTTTAGCCGGATTTTGTTGGTTGGCAAAATGTCCCCATTATCGCCATGTTATGACGGGGGCCAATTTTAGGGTTTCGATTTTAGCGAGATAATTTTGGATAACAAAACCAAATACTGAAAACGGCCCCTATTTGATCTATAATAACCCACTTTACATATTCTGAGTATTTGATGCTAGTTTAATTTATGTCTTCTCCTTTATCCAAGACATAGTATTATCAAATTTTAACAGTAAAGTGCCTTGCGTTACAATTTTAAACGACTGAAACATGATAAATAGGTTTTATTCCAACTTATAATGTGCAGAAGTCACATACTGACCCCTTACAACCCTTATTGGGTTTACCAAATTGCGGCAAATTCGAGTTTTCTCGAAGTCAGATCGGCGTAAGTTTTCAACGTCAGGTTAAAAAATATAACGTCGTAACGACGTAAAAATGCTAGTTGGAAATCCAAATGATAATGATAAATGTAGGTATAATTTAGTATTAAAATTTAATAAAAAAGCAATTTCAGTTTTATTTATTTTCAAAAAATTTTAATAAACAAACAGTGGCAAGACAGCAAACTGGTTAAGAAGCACAGGGTTTTTATATAATAACCGTTTTTTTATATATTTTTATATAAGCTACAGTTTCTTTCTTTACACGATGTTCTTAACCATGTATTTTGTTGTGCTAATCTAGTGGTTTTAGTGTAATATTTTTATTTATGAATTTTAAATAAAATCTGTTGCATTTCCTAATAAGACCCAGTGACGATGTTATGTCGTGTATGTGATACGACGAAATTTGTTTTGGGCTTACCAAAGAAGATGAGGATTTTGATTGTCCTGGAGGCTGTCAATAAATTTTTAAGACTGGCTACTTATAATTTATTTTAAATGTTTCATAACATTCTACTTTTATTTAAATACATGCAATATATAATTAAGCTTTCATTTAAATATGTTTTTTATTGACATAAAGAAGTGCATTTTAAAATAGGTTCAGAGGTTAAACATAACTAAGCATTTTTGTGTGAGACTCGAGGTTCTTAATAAGGCCAGAAAGAACATTTTCTAATTTTATTAAAAAATAAAATTGTTATTAATTTTAAATAGTTTAAACCAAAATGTTTTAGTACCTAATGTTATTCACAAATAAGCATTTGAAAAAAAATTAAAAACTTTAATAAATACGTTAAGTGGATTCGATCAATATTTCTAAATTATTCTTCACAGTTACGAACTCCATGCGAAATTATATCTATATAAAACATTAGCTACATTCTCTTGAACCGAATCCTGTCCATGCTTATTGATGGATTTTTAAAAACTTTTTAAATTTAATTAAAAAAATTTAAAAAATTCCCAATATTTTTTTTTGGATTTTCATTGGCTTAATATCTTTTTCTGCATAAAAATAACTTTCTCATACCCACATATATAGGTACTACCTTTCCATTTGTGGAAACGGAAATTAAAAATATTGTAATTCAGAAAAAAACGCAACTTAATATGGGAAATTTTACCGCGTTTGCATTCACTTAAAAACACCGAAAACAGTGTTCCCCGGTATCCTATCACTAAACCGTTCTCCCACAATTCTATAACTGTAATAACCATCAGTAACATCCCATCCCCAAATAAGTCAAGTAGCTTCCGATCAATGGCCGACGTTTCCTTTCTAGCTTGGCCACCAGTCGATTTTATTCACAGAAGAAAAAAGGGTTTATTTTATCCATTTCATTGAACGACGGTGCCAGACGTACCATACATTTATGGATTTGTACCATAATTCGTCGCTGGAAAGACAACTATTTTTTATTAGAGAATTTATTTTTCAGGAGAAGCAGTTACAATATAAGTTTATGCTCTAATGAGTACTAACTATATCCCGTTTGCTATAATGCATTGGACAAAGGTTTATGTTGTTTACTAGATTAGATAGTTCATATAAAAAGTTACATTTTTGCAAAAAAAGTAGAATCTTTTAAAATATACACTTTTGAAAAAGTTACGCCCTTTGGCCAATCAATTTTTCTCTATATTTCTCTATAAATACTTATCTATGTATTACTTCCAACAACTTCAAAGACATTATTTTTACTATGGGAAATATTTATAGAAATATTAGTGCTCCGGTAGCTTTCTTATCAAAGTGTTGCCTTTGTATAAGGCCATAAAGTCTACCAATATGAGCGGGCCGGTTCTGAGGCTAGAGATTACATTTTTTTAAATTTTTTAAATCACTTGGTGGCACTGGAAAACTTTTTTTTAGAAGTCACTTTTCCTCGACGTGAAGTTGGGTTTGTTGTGAATGTATTAGAATAAACCCCTTCCAGAAGAAATTTCTTGGTGCGCCACTGATGGGTACCACAAAAAAGATAACTCACATGAAAATCGGAAAATCTTCGTCGTCATTTCTTTTTCTTTATTTACAAAATTCTAGACTATAAAACAACTGGCAACGCTACGTATAACGATAGAGACGACCTATTATTCTTTTGTGACCGATTTGGGGATGTGATCGATCGTTCTCTTATAACTGGAGAATTAGGCCCCTTGGGGGAGTAAAAAGGATAAACTAGTGCATACATGTGGTTCGGATTCCTTGCTAAGCTGTAGGTCTTGTATGGCTGACATTACCCAGAGGATAGGGGATATAATGGGCCTTGTAGGCCTAAGTATTCTGGCTCTTCCGCCAACCCCAATACAAAATACTAATTTATTGCTAAATTGTTGTCGATCATTAAAAAAATGCTGATAATAAAATTTCTTTAGAAGTAAATTCCACTAAGCTGTGCTATAGAAACTACCGCGTAAAATTTAATGGTATATAAAGCTTCTGGAATTTCAAATTTACTCGTTTTTCGCATCTAAGTGTAGCTTCAGTGTTATGACTACTCATTTTAATCATCACATAAATTTATTTGGGTCAAAGCAATTCTATAGATGGTAATAAAGACTACTGCCCAGCATATTAATTTTTAATAGCGACATTCCAAAGCCTATGTTTTATATTTAATTTGTTTTTTTTGTGTAGGGATGTTTTTACTTTAAGAATGTACAATATGGCCGATTAAATATGGAACAAATTGAAATTATTTATTAGTTGCACAACAGAAATTTAAATTTCAACAAAATTTAGTGCATATTAGATAACTAGAAAGAAATTTAGCACAAGCGGACAGAGTAGTGCGTCTATCCTTTGAATTAAATTACATAGGGACGCCAAAGGTAATGGGTTCCCTGGGGCAGAGGTAGACAATGACAGGCTGTTTCGTCCTTGTTGGGACTCATCAGAAAGCCATAACCGGTTCAATTCCCACTACACCGAAAATATGTTTTTAGGATATTTTTACTAATAAAAATTACCTAGTATCGCCGTCTGCTGGAATCCATTCAAAACAAAAGATAGCCATCTAACCTAAACACATATAAATATAAATAAATCAAGCACGGAACGGCCATCCATCCAGTATAGGAAACATTTATGTTTTATTCGTAAAAATATCTTGAAAACATATTTTCGCTGTAATGGGAATTGCTTATAGGTTATGGGTTTCTGATGAGTCCCAACAAGGATGAAACAGCCTGTCATTATCTACCTGTGCCCCAGGGAACCCATTACCTTTGGTGTCCCTGTTTACTTTAGTGCAAAGGATGTACGCACTACTCTGTCCGCTTGCCGCTAAATTTCTTTCTATATACATATTTTAACGGACACAGTAAAGGGTTCACAAGAACTTTTTGTTTGGCGGATGATACTTTATTTTTTTTTTAATTAATTTTTTTTGTTTCAATTAAATAGGTTCAACTTATATCATCCGCCATGTAGAACATAAAAAAAGAAATATTACGGCTATTCATGTTAAATTCTTATTTTCCATTAAAATTAGAAACGATTCCCCGAAATTATTTTCAAAATCTCCACTGACGCCGCGTTCCTTATTTCTCGTGAAATTCGTTGATATAATATTTTGTATATTAAAAAATACAATTTATTGACATTCCCAGATACAGGTACAATATGAGCGATTTGGTGGAAATGCACTATTTGTTCGTGATGACTCATCGACTACTGCTTGCTCTTAAAGGTATACAAAATTAAAGGTATACCTATCACACTTAAAAAAAACATCTAAGAAGATGTGATAATTTGAAACAATTCTCTAAAATAGCATTTTGCAAAATACTGTAGAACATGGGTACTATACTCTTGAATTTTTTTAAAAATATGTATAAAATATTTTATTTTCATCGACAATCGTATTTTTTTTTAGCAAGAAAAAGTTTTTATAAGGTATGACCCACCTCGAAAAATAAATTTTTAATCCATTTGCTCTTTTGTGTACATCGCCGGAAATACTAATATTTTTGAACCCGGGGGTTTCTCGCAACATTTGTTTAGATTATAAAAATTCGAATAAGCTCGTTGATAAGGAAACACTTTTGTGCAAACTAAAAGCATATGCAACAGAATAAAAATCATTTGGTGGCTTAACAGTCCCACCTAGAGACCTTGTTAACTATGTCATAACCCTCGAAAATATTTTCATTGTGAATTTTAATGAACTGGCCTGGTAAAAAAATTAAAAAAGAGTTTCGCAAAAATACATTTAGTACATCCATGTAAGGACGTAAAGAAAATACCATCCATACTTCAGTCTACAGGAAATCTACACATATAGGTCAATATCTCAATTACCAAACCACTCAAACAGGACAAAACATGGCATAGTAAGAACGCTTGAGTAATGAAGCCCTCAAAGAAGAAACTAAGTACATCAAGACGGACCTCAACAAAAATGGCTACCACATGCATTTAGTTGATAAACTATTGAAAAATCGCAAGAATCGGCCAAATACATAAAAGAAGCAAATAGAGTCACAATCAACACTTAACATTCCGTATGTCAAAGGAGTATCTGAGAGAATCAGAAGACTAGGACAACGATACAACATTAATACGGTATTCAGCTTGAAAGACACTTTAAGAAGCCACCTGACGAAGATGAAACCAACAAGTCAAAAAGACAGGCAAAACTGTGTCTACCAAATCTCCTGCGAATATAGCCGATCTTATATTGGTGAGATTCCAAGGCCACTTGAAACTAGGATCAAGGAATACAGAAACAACATGCTTCAAGGAGAAACCGAAAAATCCGGTGCAGCTGACCATGCCTGGACACACGGTCATCACAACAAGTGGACAGAAGCTGAAATCCTGCATAAAGAATCACATTGAAGGAAATTGAAGGAAGCTGCTACCTACCATATACCAGAACTAAGATTGTTTTAGTAAGCCCTCATTAGATATAAGAAATATCTGGAAATCTTTGTTAAGTAGATGTAAACTTAAAATACCGCACAAGAACTAAACGCATGACTGCACCTAGCACTAGCTAGTATAAATAGAGCTGTAGCTACTTTACTTATTTAGTATTCACCTGAAGACGACTGGAGATACTTACCAGTTGAAACGTTGTGATGTAAAACAAATAAAAACAATGCAAGTCTAAAATTATTTTATCATTCAAATGGAAAAAAAGATCCCAGTTGTTGCACATTTAATCGATCATCGGCAAACTTTTGAAAATACTGATAATTTTGCACTGGTGGTCATCAAGCTTGAAACTAGGTACTCAATTTAATTAAACAGTGCACTAAAGTACACTAATAAATTAGATGAATCTTTTAAAACGCTGTTTTACAACAATGTTCGCACTCTTTTTAATGATTCGATTTGCTGTAAAGCAAGCGTTTTAGTTGACTTGTTGCCCTTTAATAGATATGTCTTGAAAAACTAATTACGTAAAGCTGCCCGAATAGCTTAATAATTTGTAAGTAAAATTTGTGTTGTATTATATCTTTATAGATAACTCGGAAAATGTATTATTTATGCAGGAAATGATAATAAATTTAAAAAGTTATTTGCATTTTGAGAAAAACCTTTCCAAATATCTACAGTTTGTCCACTTAAGTTGGCTACATATGGGAAACTATTATTAACTTTTATTTTTTTTATTATTCTTTATAAAAAGTTCTGCATAGTCCAAGACCCAAAATGCAACCATCAGATTTTAAATTTTTGTCAGTCGTATACGAGGTTGTCAAAAAATATAAATTTTGGCAAGAGTAAAGTACCTTTAATATTTGACAATATCGAAAACTGTAATTATGAAAAGTTATTCGGTATGAAAAACTATGTTTTAATAATATGTAATTACACTGAAAAATATTTTTTTATTTTTACAAATTTTGTCTCAAATTACCGATAAATTTGTAAAAATAAAAAAAATGTTTTTTAGTGTAATTGCATATTAGAACATACCTAGTTTTTCATACCGAACAACTTTTCATAATTACAGTTTTCTATATTCTCAAGAATAAAGGTACTTTACTCTTGGGCAAAATTCATATTTTTTGACAACCCTCGTATACGACTGAAAAAATTTAATATCTGATGGTTGCATTTTAGGTTTTGGACCATGCAGAACTTTTTATAAAGAATAACTTTTTTTTTTGTAAAGTTAATATTAAAAAAGTTTCTTATTTGTAGCCAACTGGTGGCGTGCATACAATATAGGCAAAAAAGCATTGCCTACCCTGGGAACAGTAAGACAATTTCAAACAAAATCATTTCTTTATATTTAAATTTTTAATCCGTGTAATATGCGGCAATATTTCTGTGTATGTAGAGGACCAGGACCGAAAAGTTAATCGTATAGCATTGAAGATTATTTCTACGAGCGCATTCGTTGCCAATTAATCGTAAACTAGATCGCTGTATAAGCAACCCGTAAGAGAATTTAGAAAGCAATACTTTTACATTACATTAACCGCTTATGAGAGAGCAAAAGCACTGCTTTTATAAAGCGAGCGAGAGCCGGTAGACAGTAAGCTAGAAAGAGAACAAATACACGTGACTCTCTAGCAGAGCATTCGTCGGCCCGCGTTGGTAAAATGCATTGATGCCAAACTTCCAATTTTGTCGTAGTTTCAAAAAATACTACGCGTTCTCGATATAAAACATGCTAGGTTAGTTAAGATCATTATTTGTAACGTAAAATAAGAAGTACTTTTATGATAATTTAAGATAATTTTTGCTAATAAGTATGTTAAATTATAATTTACATAATAATTGACTTGGATGTTAGATTTAAAATCTGAATATAAAACGAATGTGGATGAAATTTATTCATAATAATAATACCCTGTTCAAACGGCTTTGCACGCCACTGAGAAATACTGTATATTTTTTATTAATAATATAAAAATACTAGATTTAAAAAAAATTCTTTTGTGGAAAGTATACTTATGTCTTTAATATATTCTTAAATAAAGTATATAGACAAAGTTATTAATACAAGGAAGCCTTGTATAACATCCCTCTTAGTCAAAGCTCTTAGTAATCTTTATATTTCCTATTTACTCTGTGTCCTCGTCGTGTCTTCAATCACAATCATCTTAGACAGCTCGTTGCGTATCACGGAGACACTTTTTATAAACTAATTATTTATCTCTGGAGAATTACGCCAAATCAAATCAAATAATTTGTATAAAGCGGGGTAGATATACCGGGTATCCCAATAGTGCGACAAAGTACAATAGTTCTAAAAACTAAACTCGTTGGGAAACAAACAATTATCTTAGATTTATTTTAGCGTCGGATCAGAGGCCCGTATGATAAATTTTATCATGTGGAAACTTAGACTCAATTTACACCTTTATGCCCAAATGCCAAAATCATGTTTATTACTTGGATGTCTTTAGGTTTAATCTCCGACGTTGTCTGGTAATTCCGTGTCTTTATCTTTCCCCTACTATGCAACAAAGAAAAAATATGCCAGTGCCAGAATCAATTTTAATCTAAACCAATTTCTGTTAGTATTTAGATGATTAATCTTCTTAAAGCCGAGTAGCGGAACAATAAAAATAAATTGACGAACACTTAAAGTTAACATAAAAAATGTTTGTTTATATTTTTGCAAAATATTTTCTTCGTGTTGTGCTGTTACAATAAATATTTTCAGAGACTGTCCTAGAGCCAGCTAAATTGTAAACAAAATATGGTTGTCACAATGGGTATATTTAGATACTAAAGCTTAAAAAAGATAATAAAGTCTGAAAAGCTATTCGATTTAAAAAAATTTACGAATTCTTGGGATCCCTGGTATTGTGATTGTGATTTTGTATTGTCAAAGACTTTCTGAAACAAGAAACCATTTTTTCTTTTATTTTATTGTGATGAAGCTTTCAAGTATAGTATGACAAAATATGATGGATCACAAGTTAGTTCTTTATTACTCTCTTAAAGTTCGTTACTTTGAAATTTATGATCATTTACCCAAAATGAAATTTCCAAAGCAATCGATAAAGAAAAAAAAACAAATACATATATTTGTGGATAGTCATAAAATGCCAATATAGGATGTCTTATCATAGCCTTATTATTATTATTATTAGGCGAAAAAAGTAAGGGTTAGTAAAGGTCGGTTAACCCATTAGTGCATAGAAATTTTTTTTTTTAAACTTACAATAAAACTATGAAACTTGTTTAAAACCCTTTCTACAACATAACTACACAGATGGTTTATGTATTTTTTTTTTTTTAAGTTTTTTTAATAAAGACCATCCGTTTAAACGGACTTCATGCATAGAAACACATACAACTTCTAATGAAAATCGTTTAATTTTGGAAATATTAGTAGTACAAATTACTTAGTATGGTAAGTTAGGAAACATATTTTTGGGTGTAGGCCAACGTTACATTTTACACATATAAATTTAGCATTTTTATTGCATTGTCTACATTTTCTGTCAGTTTCAGAGTATTGCACAAGATGTCCAATATTATCGTATTGAACAAAGTTTATCGCGGTTGTTTGTTTATACCGTTATGGATTTACGCCATATGTATGTAAGAATCCTAAGGCAATGTATCGTCTAAAAGCAATCAAATTTGAGCAGTTAGCATCGTTCGGCTTTTGTTTTTTCATAAGCAGCCATCCATTCACTACACTCACATCAAAGAGATATTGGAAAATCGGCCAATACCATTTTCTTTGTCGCATTCTAGACCTGTAAGCAGCAACAAGACCATCCATTTTGTCTACACCTCCCATTCTTTTATTGTAGTTGGCTACCATCCTTGGTTGAGGCACTGGCTTTCTTGCTTTGCTTTCACGACACCAACGGTTGGCAGTTGTTATTTAATTTCCCTCAAAATTAGTTGCCATGGTAACTACTTTATTGTCCTTCCACTGGCTTAATAAAACCTGTCCATTCGAGGCAAATTTATAGGTGCCCCTCTGTTCCTTTTTCCACCACGATTGTTCTGGAAATGGACAACCTTCTTACCTGTTGAAACGTATTGTTCCAGTGGCACATATTTTATTATCTGATAAATGGCCTAACAAATTTATTCCAGTAAAGTAGTTGTCAAAATATAGTTTGTATCCATCATTTCTTGAAATTTTAGCCTGCTTTATTAGGGAAAGGACTACATCTCCCCCTAAACCAAACTGCTTCTCCATATTAGATTTTCCTGTATATATGTCAAACGTCACCATAAAGCCACTACTAGTGCATAGAGCCCAGTTTTTAAAACCAAATCTTATTGGTTTGCCCTTTATATATTGTTTGGAGTAGTGTTTCCCATAATAGGGTATCATGCTCTCATCTATAGAGATATTTTCTTCTAAACCCCCATGCTCAAAAAAGTTTTTGTTCAGTGCATCAATCACAAATCGTAATTTGAACAAGTTGTCAGTTTTATCATTTAGATCGTTATTACTAAAATGTAAATGGCGTATGAGTTGTTCAAATCGATTGAGTCTCATGGAATTGTGAAGAATGTTTGGCACATCATCTAAGCTGTTCCAAAACAAGCGTTTGTTTGGATATTTTGCATATCCAGACAATGCAAATGCTCCAAATAAGACATAGAGCTTGTCCATAGAAAATTTGAGCTCTGTATTCTTTTGGCCTCCATACCTGTTTGTCTCTTTTACGATATGCTCCATGAGTTCATCGTCAAAGAATAATTTTAGATACTCAATTGGATTTTCAGCCTGACAGGCTCTATCTGACGGACCTTTTGGAAGGCATGTTATGTTTATATCATATTCTGGAATATCATCTGACCAATTATGACTTTTTTTTGTTTTTTTTGTTGGCGGTTTACTATTTGACTGTAATAAGGATTCTTGAAGCACAGATAAAGGCACATTGCTCTCCTCATCATCAGTGTCAGAACTGTCTAACTTAACATTTAATTCACAAGTTTGTCGTAAAATTCCTCTGGGTAAGTGATTAACATTTCCATCTTCTTGATCTGACAAGTCACTATCTTCTTCAGTTTCAGCAGTGTCATTATCAGGAGGCTGAATATATATATTCGCATCTTAAATTGCATTATCATTTTCCTCTATGGTTTCAAGCAGTTCATGCAGCGATAATCTAAAAAGAAACAAAATTGTTAATTTTAAAAAATAATAAACTGCAAGTGATTGTATGCATATAATCCGTTAAAACGGATCACGGTAAAAATGTGGTACTACGGAAATACCATTAGTTTAGTAAACTGAAATATCATATAAACACAATAAAGAAAGTCTAAATATACATATTTTTATATAAAAGGGATACTAAGTACACTCTACTTTACATAAAACTTAAACTTACCTGCCATTTCTGGTTGAATAAAGATTGGGATCCATTGCAATAAATATGTTTAACAAATTTGGCACTACTGTATAATTACCACGTGTAAGCGTCATAGCCGGCTTTCAACTGTCGTTTCCACATGTTTAAAGACATTTAGCAACTTTCAGTACAGCACCGTCCATTAAAAATATGTAATCCTTTTAAACGGACCACATGCACTAATGGGTTTTAAATTGAAGTTATATTAATAAATAAAATGTAAAATTTTGCGACTTTGTCAAATTTTATACTTTTAGGGAATTAAACTAGTTTTTAAGCGTTATATATAAAATTAAATATAAGTAACTCATTAGACTATTTACTTTCAAAATTAAAATTACCAAAAATCTCCACCCAAATTCCATACCTAACCCGGTGCCAATAAGAAACACATACTTTTAAGCTTCGCTCCAAATACTTTTAAGCCCTCAGCATCACATTTCACGCTACTCTGTACCTGACCAGATCAAGATGGTTTTTTGTTCGCTTTTCCAGTAAACTCCAATGCAAAAGGAAACAAGCAAGAAATAAATATCAAAAAATTTATTATAACTTACGAGTAAAATAAATTCCCAAATAGTAGTAAAAATTACGGAACTGCCTGAACTGAATATAGCACTTAAAAACAATGTTTGCGTACCACACCAACTACCATAGCATTGCCTTGTGGGCGACCTGGATACTAGTATTCAAAGGAACACATCTCTTTATTATGTAATTAATATACTAAGTACTTAAAATGTTAAGTAACATATAACTAAATGAATAAAGAGATTTAAAAGTAAGTAAGTAGACTATCGACCTTCGTCCTTCTGCCTTGATGCTAAGATATATAACATTTATTTAGAATTGCTTGTCTTGGGTTATTGAAAAAATTAAAAACTAACAATTTTTGATACTTTTATATAACACTTAAGAAATTTCTTTCCATTTAATTAATATAGCGGTATTAAAATAGTAAGATTTTCTATATATTATTATATGAAATTAGATAAATAAACGCATGTTATATGTTGGTTAACTGAAACTCTGAATTAAATAACAACATTGTCACTAATTCCCAAAAAATTTCTTTTTTTCCAAAGACGTTGTTCAGTTAAAATGCAGTTAATGGAAAAATACGGCAATATTCTCCTTCTTTTTCTTTTTCCAATTCATGGATTATTTAGCCTTCCTTTATATTAGCGATCAATCTGGTTATTATTATTATTTTATTTGGTACAGAACGAAATAAGACTCCTGGCCTACCATGCTCTTAAGTTTTTTTAAACATGAAATCTCTTTGCATTCTGGACCTTCCAGGGATATTTCCCGATATTATTATTTGAAACAAACCATTTGTTTTCTGATTCTTCACTATGTATCCCAATTATTGGAGTTTCCGTATCTTCACAATAGTTATTATTCTAACGTCTCTGTTTATTCGGTGAAAAATCTCTTGGTTATGTCGTAAGTCTATGAAATTCTTAAAATTCCTCGATAAATTCACATATCAAAGGCGTTTAATTTTCTGGCAGTTGCTTCTGTTAAAATCCTCGACTTGACTTCATTAGGTAAAACGAAGTCATATCATCGAAGGAACCTTATTTTGACCGATATTAAGCAGGAGTGACTTTTCAAGATAAGGATTATGTTGAGGAAAACACCCTTTCTCTCTCAATATGGCATTAAATTTACTGGAAATGATTTCATAGGTCACTCAGTTCTACACCTAACAGAAGTTTATTTTCAAAAATAAAAATATAAGTTTTATTAAGCTTCTATTTCATTTGTATATTTCGATAGAGATTAAAAAAAAACTAATTTCAATTTTTATTAAAACGCCCATACGTCTCTCAAAATATAAGTATTTAATAAGTGTTTAATAATTGACTTCTCTTAATTTTTTTCACAATTTAATATAACGTATTTAAACTGCTGGACAATTGCTTTCGAGCAAGAGAAATTTCGCCTAAATTTAAGAGTTAATATTTTCTGAACCAGATATAATATCGACCTACAGTTTTGAATGGTTAATAGATTCATCCCTTGGAAAACAATTGTCAATGTTGGATTTTCTTTAACTGTCAGAAAATTTTATACAGGGTGTTAAGGAAGACGATGATTTTTGCTCCAATTTTAATGGCGTGTAACTTTCACAACGATATTTTTAAATTTTATCACTCTACTCTACGTCAATTGAAACACTGGTTCATAGCAATGAAAGTGATTTGTCAAATTTTTGATATCTGCTATATTTTAAGAAATACCGAATTTTTTAGAAAACCTTGCTTTATTTCAACTTATTGGTAGCTAGATCACACTGCCCGTTGTAGCGTGCAAACTTTGTTAGTGATTATTATACCTTATGAAAAGCTTGATTATGATCAGTAGAAATAGGTGTACCTAAATGTTATGATGTACAGTGGCGTACTTATAAACGCCTATATGTCTATCGTTTATGAGTATCTCACAATTTTTCACGATTGTTTTATGTTGAAAAGTACTCGCCCCTAGATTAGGTAATTTTTTCTTATTTTTTAAGTTTTCATATTGCACTACAGGTATATTATACAGTGCGTTTACAAAATTTTAACAAAGATAATTTTTTTAATTTAATTTTTGGAAAAAATGTATTTATTAATTTCTAACTTTCTAACACTATACTCATAAACCATAGACATATAGGTGTTTATAAGTACGCCACTATACATCATAACATTTAGGTACAACTATTGTTACTCAACATAATCAAGCTCTTCATAAGGTATAAAAATTACTCGCAAAGTTTGCACGATACAACGCACAGTGAGATCTAGCTACCAATAAGTTGAAATAAAGCAAGATTTTCCAAAAAAATCGGTATTTCTTAAAATATAGTAGATATCAAAAATTTGACAAATTACTTTTTTTGCTATGAACCAGTGATTCAATTGACGGAAAGTGATAAAACTTAAAAATATTATTGTAAAAGTTACACGACATTAAAATTGGAGCAAAAATCATCGTGTTCTTTAACACCCTGTATATAAAATTTTCTGATAGTTAAAGAAAATCCAACATTGACAATTGTTTCTCAATGGATGAATCTATCAACGATTCAAAACCGTAGGTCGATATCATATCTGGTTCAGAAAATATTAAATTTAGGTGAAATTTTTCTTGCTCGAAAGCAATTGTCCAGCAGTTTATATTAACATGTTTATTACCAGTATTCAATTTTCTATTTTTCCTAATATAGATTTATTGTTCATTATTCTGTACATAATAATTTAAAATCCTGTTAAATGTGTTGCCGCATCAAGTGCTGAGCGCGTTTCAGTTTTTCGATAAAATTTTAAATAAAAATAAAATATTTGCGAAAGACGTTACAATCTCCTAAGGTGTGGTACTTTCACATACAAAAAGCCACTATTTAGCAAATAACTATTTGTGGAACGAGATACCGGACAGATGGAAAATCAAAACTTCAAGCGTCAAGGTAAATTAGTTCTAAAAGTTTGTGTGTTGTATTATTATGTCGATGTCGCTGGATAAAGGGGAAAAGAAAAAACGGGTTCGAGTAGCTAATTTCACTGCTGAAGAGGTTCGTTTGCTAACTTACTTGGTTTTTAAAAAAATTATTACCTTAAGATGTATTAAAAACCTTGCCGTATTTCAGATTTTGCAATTGCAAGCACAATGCGCATGCCAGGCGGGTAACCTGATGGCAAGATAATTAAAATATAGGTAGAAATGGGTTTAATTATAATATATAAAATATTATTGATATAGCGATTAGTTAAATAATTAATTTATTAATATTACCGGATTTCACTTTTATTTTTAAATAAAACATTGTTTAAAAAAACTTTATTTTGAAATATTTGGATAATATAAAGTTTTGCAAATTATTATCGTATAAGTTTCCATTATCACAAATCAAATGAAATAAAGAAGTATCGACATCAAACACTTTACTCTCTTTTTTTCTTTTACTTTTCGAGAAATTCAAAGATGTAAGTTACCGGTGTGTGAGGTTTTTGATACATCTCAGGTAATAATTTTCTTTAAAAGCAATCGAGTTAGCAAACGGACCTCTTCAGCAGTAAAATTAGTTGCTCGAAACCACTACTTTTTTCCCCCTTTATCCAGCGACATCGACATGATGATAATGACACAACACACAAACTTTTACGAAACGAATTTATTGAAATATTATCTATATATAATTTTTTTTTCAAACTGAACGACAATTATATTTGACTTTACCGCTAAAGATTTTAACTTGTTACCTGCCCGGTAACTCGCTTTATTTATTTGCCGAATAATGGCTTTTTGTCTGTGAAACTACCGCACCTAAATATTGTGCTATAATGCGTAATAATATATTACATAATAAGTGATGAAAGTTATACTTTTCAAACGAGGAGATATTTAGCATAAGGCGTCAGCCGAATGCGGAAATTCGGAAGCGAAAGTTTAGAATAATCAATTTTCACACGAGTAATGTACACCATTTTTCCTACGACCACAAAGAATTATTAAAAATGCCTTTGATTTGTGAAAAAAATATTTCAACACTAGTGTTGAAAAAAAATATCAACACTAATGTTGATATTAGCATACTTAGGATTATGTTTCACTTAATATCTGGCTTCATAGGGTGTAAAAAGGCTTTTCCTTTATTTGTAGTTTAACTTTTTCAGTTTTTGCGATCTGTAGGCTAGAGCTCTATTTTTTACGCTTTCGCTACCGATAAACATTTGTTGTTTAATACATGGCACTCCCTTTAGCGCGATTTGTTTTTTCTGGTAACCGATTTTCCAGTATATTATTAACATTTTGTATAATTTCAGATGGTGTATTTTCATACTCTATTTCGGAATCACTCGACAAATGCGTGATAAATAAGTTAAATACTTTACAGTTACTGCTTTATTATAGGTGTTCTTTTTAATAAATAGGGGTGGTCTGTCAAATTGGCACCATATGTTTAAATTAAATAGTGTGCCTTGATATTTGAACACTAGTGTATTATTTTTTTTTAACACGCGTGTGATATACGGCGCTTTCTAGCCAAATTAACCCCATTTTTTTTTTCTCATTTTCATAGGTGGTTGTAGGAAAAGAATTAATACCCTGATAGTGGACGAAGAGGAAACAGTGGAAATTCAAAAAATTAGGTTCTAGAAAGGCTTTTGATACATCTTGAAATATCAACATTATAAGCCCTAATTATCTCTCTCTCTTCCATTCACAATCTATTTAAAACACTTCTCAACTATATTAAAGAGGTCATTATTCCGCTTCAATATTCCATTCTTTTAAATCCATTTAGCCTTATCGTTCGTTATCTTATACGGCCTAAGGCAGTCACTCTAAGTGGTATAATAATTTAAAAACCTGTTGAAAGTGCTGCCACAACCAGGCACAGCTAAGCACTTCTCCAGTTTGCCCTGATTTAACCTTAAACTTGTGGAATTCTCGGCAGCGCGGCGCCTGGCAGCCTCGATCAATGCAAGTGTGAAAAGTTATGGTGTTTTTTTAGCTCTCGCATTGTTTTAACCGGCAGACTTAATAAAGCATTTTAATCTACAAGTGTTTTGGATTCTTTAAACGTTATCCCAAATAATCACCTCTTTAACTTAAATCTTTTAAACTTTTTTTTATTAAATATTTTATGTTGCTTGCTTGCATTAACATTAAAACAAAATTAAACTTTTTCTTAAGATTTAAAAAAATCTTACACAAGTCGTGTTATTCTTGTTTTTTTTTAATTTATAAGTTTGTTTACATTTTTCGTTTAAAGCTATTCACAATAAAATATTTGTGAAAATGCTTGAACATTTTTTTAAAATGTATAAATAAATAAATGTATTTATTGTAATTTTAAGCAAAAAAAAAAAAATACAATTGGCGGAGCTGCAGCTTAGCTTCCTATCTCAACCATGAATATAATAAGAGACGTTTACTAAAACTATACTGCGTCCATTTATTATGGATAAGATAAAAAAGTACTCGAATTTCAAAAACCCATATTTTGGTCAAAATTCAATCAATTCATTTCACTTTAAGTTTATTGGGTAGGCTAACTCAAAATTAATTTGATCAGTTTCATTTTAGTTTCTTAGTTAGGCTGTCTCTTGAATCACTAACCACAATGTGTGTGACTTTACTTTATGTCTTTATACAGGGTGATGGCTAAAATATCAAGCTGTGTACAATTTGCTGATTTTAAAATTGATATTTCTAGAACACAAAGCTTAATTTCAAATGATATTATCTTTATCTATATTACACAGTCGGGTGCGTGTTGCTGTGGTAGTTATGACGAGCCACTGAGAGCGGACCTTGCTTCTAGGGTAAATCTGCTTGGTGCACAGCTTAGAGTACTTTGCATACAATGTGTGCAGTGCTCAACACAACAGATTTTTGGAGTATGAGTGCATTATGGCATCCAGGAATTAGTTTAATGGCTTGTTGTGTTCCTTTTGAGATCATTCCTGTCACTCCAAATATTATTATTCCTTAATATTATTTTAATGTTATGTAACACAGCTTTTTGTTGGTATTGCTGGTAGTTGAGAGAAGAAATTCATCTTAACCTGAATTCTTTAAAAACTTCTGTAATATATGAGGATGACGCTTTTTTAGATTTGTTGGTATAAATAACCTGAAAGGTCAAGTTTTTCCAAGTTGAGCTTGAAATTTTTGTTCATATCTCCCTCCACTGATATTATGATGAGAAATGAAGTCCATTTTTTCTAGCTTCCATATATTTTTGATCTCTAACGCCAAATTTGAGTACTTGGTTTTCTTCTCCGATTCTGATTTAGAGAGGTTGTGTGTTAGTGGGTAACTTATATCGATTATGAAAGCTTTTCTGATATTTTTTTTAATAAAAAGAATATCCGGGCGGTTGTGGTCTACTGTTCTATCCGTCATTATTGGCCTGTTCTAATATAGAAGATATTCAGGAGATTCAAGGACGGGATCGGGTGAGTATTGCTGGTATGGTGGGAGATTATCCTATATACCGGGTCCGCCAACGTGGCGGGGATGGAGGATTAAATCATTATCGAGGAGCTTATCAAAAATACTAAACCAGCATAAGGTATCGACTTAAAAGCGGCATATTTTAAAAATATTTTACATTATACAGGGTGGCTCAAAAAAGTGTGGCGGACTAAATTTGCATTTTTTTAAATGGAACACCCTATATATTATATTATTTTCTAATTCCCTATACAATTCCACGTATATTTTGTATAAAATGTTATATGTCTAAATTCAATTGTTTCTGAGTAATTGACGTTTAAAATATGGCATTTTTTGACTTTGACAGGTTGTAACATTGGAACGGTTCATCTTAGAGAAAAATGGGTCTTAGTTTTTTATTCTCTATCCAAAAATACCAACTTCCGGTTTAACATGTTAAATAAAAAAAAAACGGCCTTAACGGTTTAACATGTTAAACCGGAAGTTGGTATTTTTGGATAGAGAATAAAACACTAAGATAGGGAGGTGAAAACCATTTTTCTCTAAGATGAACCGTTCCAATGTTACAGCCTGTCAAATTTAAAAAATGCCATATTTTAATTATTATTACTCAAAAACAATTGAATTTAGACATATGACATTTTATACAAAATATACGTTGAATTGTATAGGGAATTAGAAAATAATATAATATGTAGGGTGTTCCATTTAAAGAAATGCAAGTTTAGTCCGCCACACTTTTTTGAGCCACCCTGTATAATGTAAAATATTTTTAAAATATGCCGCTTTTATGTCGATACCTTATGCTGGTTTAGTATTTTTGATAAGCTCCTCGATAATGATTTAATCTTCCATCCCCGCCACGTTGGCGGACCCGGTATATCCTAGTTTATGGGCCAGTTCTTGGTGGATGATCTTTGCCACCTGATTATGCCTTCCAGCGTGTGCTACTACCACTTTTTGTAAAATTTCCCCATTCGACTCTTGGAAGTATTTTCTCATAGAGGTCTCTTGTGACTTAAACAAGTTATATATTATTGTAATTAATATTAATATTACTATTAAATTTAATATTATATCCCTAAGAACATTATTTATTTTCAAAAATAAATTATTAATTACCCTCATTGAATGTTCTTTTCTTTTAAATCAATTTAAACTATACCGTTTGTTATCTTAAACATCCCAAAGCAGTGAATTTAAATGGTATAATGATTTAAAATCTCCTTATCGTAAAACGTTCAGGCGACAAGTGTTTAGGATTTTTAAACAGTCACTGTGACTAATTACGTCGTTAACTTTAGGCCTTCTTGCATAACAATTTTTAACAAAAATTATCATATTTAGGGTAAATTTAAGAGATAATAAATTTGGAAAGATAAAAAATGCATTATCCAATCTCAATAAATGTTTAATGCAATATTAAAATTAAAAATGTTACAGTACTGGTACTTTTCGTTCGGCATCGTTTCCTGGCTTATCTAATTTAAAATTTAATACAAATATTTTACCAAAAGGTTTACAAGAACTTCTAGTTTGGCAAATAATATCTTTTTTTTTTTCAATTATATAGGTTCAAATTATATTATCAGCCATACAGAATACCAAAATAGAAATATCGAGGCTATATTAGTGTTAATTTTATGTTTCATTAACATTACAAAGGATGCTCCGATATTATTCCAAAAACTCCACTGACCATGCGCTACTTAATTCTCGTGAAATTAGTTTTTATATTTTGTATATAAAAAATACATTTTATTGCTATTGCCATTGCCAGACACAGGTATAATATGCGCGATGTGGTGAAAATGCAATATTTGTTCATGATGATTACTGTTTGTTCTTAACACTTTATTATTTTGATTAGATATTTGGAACATGTCATCAGTTATTTGGTTTCTATTATAAACTAGTTGTATTGTTAATTGAGGAACGTACATCTGTCCTTTTATCCCTATGAAGAATATGCTATAAAAACTTATTTTCGTCTTGTTAAAGATTTTTGCGGTTCTTTATTTTGAATCAACGACCACTTTCTACACGATGGTACAAATTCGTGTACGTAATTGGGGTTCTCGAGAAGATAACAAAGATGGTTAAATTATGGAAAAGTTACATACTTTGAGGCTTAATAATTTGGTAAAAGAAAATTATAAATACTCCGTACACCTTGGAAACCGAAAATTTTAGTTTTGGGTTTTTAGTTTTTTACGCTTTTCATAGCATTTTCTTATGTAATACAAAAATACGTTATCAGTTTCTAAATTAGTCAATTTCAAATGCGGATTAAGAAACTTTTAAACTAACTAAGCTAGAATAGTGTTTTAATTTTGTGATGTCTATTTTAATTAATAAAAATACTACTAAGACATAGAATTACTTTCTATACCTTAAAAACTATACGTTTTATTGACCTACCGAATTATTTCACCCCGAAAATACAGTTTTCTTCCTATGGGTATTAGTAAATCTGACTTCTGACTAGAATTTTATTAAAATAAACTACTGAACAGCGATAGGTTTTATATAACGTATTTTTGATTAGGGTTTGATATAAATTAATTTCGATTATAAAAAATAAATTGTTTATTTGAATTCAATTATTTTATTTTAATTTCTTTTATAATTAATTTTTTTGCCAATAGCCAATTTCGATATTTAATTGAATATAGAAGTGCAAGGGCTATGATAGTCAAGGAGGGATAATTTAAAATATTGCTTTTACAGGGTGATTCACGTTGAGTGGCCTATTAGAAGATCTCGGAAACGAGTAAACTTATGTTTCTAAAAATTTGATAGCAGGCATAATTGGTTTTTGGCTTTTAAAATATTATATTTTGACGTTTTTATTACTTTCGGTTATACCGGAAGTTAATGCCAACTTTGCTATTTCAAATAAAATACCCTGCATATTTTAGCAGTTTTGATTACCTTATTAAACTCTAAATAACTTTTGTTATTAATAATCTATTCCTATCTCTAACCGTTTTTGAGATATGAATAATAAAAAATTTTTTTGTGTAAAAACTCTCCGAGAAGAAAGTTTAGTAACTCTGAAACTAATAAAGGTAAACATTTAAAATTTTCTAAGCTTTGAAGTAATATATAGATTTTTAGTTTAAATTATCTAGGTTTCACGTTTTTTATACAGAGAGTTCTTAAAATTATGCCAATGTTTCCATTTAAATAAATGTGCATAAGTCAATTTTGGCAAATGGAACACCCTATTTTTTAGCTTACTAACGTGTAGAGAATTAAATTTCCTATCTAAATGCCTAATATGTTACAATCCACATTTTTAGTGGTTTTGGAATTATGAGCAATTTAAATAAAAAATTTTAAAATTTCTGTTTGTGTTCATGCGACATTATTTTTGAAAAGAAGGCTTCGACTGGGACTTTCGTTTGGCTTTGAATGAGAAATAGCTAAGCAACGAACATAGGCAGTTAATAACAAATGGTAACAAAGCTCAAAGTCAAACGAAAATCCCAGTCGAAGCCTTCTTTTCAAAAATAATGTCGCATTAACACAAAAAGAAATTTTAAGATTTTTTATTTAAATTGCTAATAATTCCAAAACGACTAAAAATGTGGATTGTAACATATGAGATATTTAGATAGGAAATTTAATTCTCTACACGTTAGTAAGCTAAAAAATAGGGTGTTCCATTTGCAAAAATTGACTTATGCACATTTATTTAAATGGAAACATTGGCATAATTTTAAGAACTCCCTGTATAAAAAACGTGAAATCTAAGTAATTTATACTAAAGATGTATGTATTACTTGAAAGCATAGACAATTTTAAATAATGTTTACCTTTATTAGTGTCAGAGTTACTAAACTTTCTTCTCGGAGCGTTTTTAAACAAAAAAATCCTTTTATAATTCATATCTCAAAAACCGTTATAGATAGGAATAGATTATAATTATTAATAAAAAAAGTTATTTAGATTTTAATAAGGTAATCAAAACTGCTAAAATATGCAGGGTATTCTATTTGAAATAGCAAAGTTGGTACTAACTTCCGGTATAACCGGAAGTAATAAAAACGTCAAAATATAATGTTTTAAAAGCTCAAAACCAATTATGCCTGCCATCAAATTTTTAGAAAGATAAGGTTACTCGTTTTGGAGATCTTTTAATAGGCCACTCAACGTGAATTACCCTGTATGTTATTTAATGGCAATACGTCCAATAAAAAAAAAACCCGTTGCATTTTTTAAAAATTTTTAAGCTGACAAATTCCAGGTCCTTATATAAAAAATGTGCTTGTCGGTGGTATATAAAGAACGAAAACATAAAAACAGCTATAAAATGTCCAAGTCAAGAATTATGCCGCAAAAAATAAAAAATAAATATTTTTGTATAATGCTTCGAAGGTATTTCCAATATTTAATAATTTCTATACCAAATTATTATGTACCTGTGACTCAATTTAACCACATTGGTATCTTTTACCGTTTTCAAGATCCTCATGTAGACACCAAGAGTTTTTAGCACCCTGTATATTGATGCAAGTGTAATTTAGATAATTTAAATATTAGAAGTTGCTATAGCTATTAAACTTTTACGTTCTTCGCTTTGACTGTCTGATCGTTTAACGTATTTTAGAATAACTATATAAGTCACACAATAAGTCCTTAATACAGTTTTTTTTCGTTTAGAGTGTGTACGAAATGTATGATAATATTAAATATTTATTCAGAAATGTTTTGTTAAATTTCTAAGCGTCCTTGTAAAAGTTAACAACTTTAGGTTAAATTTTCTTAGAGAAGTCCTAAGAATATTCTTAAAAAAATATTTAGTCTAAACATATGCACCAAAAAAAAATAGACGTAATAACTTATATTCTTTAGATCTTTAATTTATTATGATAAAATAGAATTATTTTGTATAGCATGCCCGGAAAGGCAGCTCAGTGGTAGAGCTGCAGTGTATGGCAATATGCTAACCCTTATAGAAATAACAAACAGCAACAAAAATTGCAAAGCATTATAAGGAAAATAAATTGCTTTAAAGTGTGCAAAGTTTGACACTAAACTTTGGACACCCTGTACAATTCGTATTAATAAAACTTGGTTAACGAAACTGTGAGACCTTATTTATTAAGTACCTTTGTATAATTTTATTAACGAGACATTATTTTTAATTTTAATTAATTTTTAAAACCAGTGGTGCAAAACTGATTTCTTTTAGTTTTTATTTTTTTTCGCCTATAGTACTGAACCGATTTCATTAAAATTTTAGGGGTATGCAAGCAACTACAAGATGCATCCAAATAAGTAAGAAAATATATGGCATGTAATCTAAAAAAACATATCCTTATGACGTCACACTTTTTTGAAACACCCTGTATAAACAAAAATATTTTCCTGAAATGCGCCCTAGGATAAAGTCTGCAAAATATCAAAATCCTAACTTAATTAATAAGTGAGCTACAGAAGACGGGAGGTGAGGCGCAGGACCCTGTATAATTTTTAATGTTCTTGGTTGCACAACAGTAAGCATATTTTGACGTATTTTGGTTAGATATCAAAATAATAATTTAAATATGATGGTATTATAATAGATTTTTTGGACATTGATATTGTACCAGTGGAAAAAGCTTGATAGTACCAATCAATCTCAATTGGTATTTTGATATTTAACAGTATTAGACCAAATATGGAAATTTGTGATTTGTAGCATTATTTGTTTAATCCTTATTGTATGAGAAATCTCCAGGTGGTTAGTAAAATACATTGCATTATATTAAATTATATTATTTATTAGTAATTACTACAAAATTTAAACTGTTAAGCCACTGATTGTGTAAGGCATTTTGTTTCCTCTAATTTGTCAAGGCAATCTCAAGAGTATTTAATCAAATTGGAAAGGCCTAAAAGATTATGCAACAGCTGAGCAGCAGCTAACTTTGAGGAAAGTTTGTTGTTGAATAACTATCTTGATAATCGCAAGATATATTAAGTTATTTAATTATTGTGTTAAGAAATGACATAATTTGATTTAATACGAAAGTAAGTTATTTTATAAAATGCAACATATATTTTAACATATATTATGATAGAAGGTAGATATGCACGACACAATTTTTTGTGGTATGATGGATGGCGTTTTATAAATTGAATAACTTAATATGATGTATGTTAATTTATGAATGGTACAATTAATTTGTTTAGCCTTCATGGACTTTATTTTATGGATGTCCACCATTTGTTAAGATACGATTTAAGATTTTTATGCATTAATTTTATTGTTGAATATCCATTTTGCAGATCGCAAGATATGATATGTTATTTATGTGTTAAGAAATGATGATCTTTATTTTATTTATTACACAATTTGATACGATGAATATTCTTTAATAAATGACATCATTTCATTAAATATGATAGTCCGTTATTTTCTAAATGATCACCATCTGTTAAGATACGATTATTGTTTTTAAGACATGATACAATTTGTTCAGATATCATTGACTCTTTTTTATTCCTGAAACAATTTGTTAAGATACGATTTAGTCTTTTTTATATAGGATATAATTTTTTAAGACATAATGGATGTTATTTCATACATGCCACAAATTTTCTGTTTATAAACATTTTTAAATGCATAATTTCTCAGCCAATACAGCTCGTGCAATATAGCTTGAGCTTTGACTTTTCAGTGCACAGTAAACAGGTGGGAGGACCTATCTGAGAGCTCATTAATCTGATGATCTTTGAAACGCACACTTTTGTACAGTCTGTCAGAAAAGTAGGACGTTCATTGGAAAAAAAGTTATTACTGTATTTATTTGTAATAATGCCTTTTAAAAGTAAAGTCTTAAACCGAGTATTGAGCGGTCAAAGCCGTGAAATAGTTTATAATTTAATACAATTTATGCAACAAGAGGCAGATACAGGAAGACCAGCAATTAACTTCACCAAGATTCACGAACGTGTTTCAGCCGCTACAAAGATTAGTCTAAGCGCAATTAAACGAATTAAGCAGGAAGCCAAAAATATCGAATCCGGAGCAGTTAAATCTTTTTCCACGCCAAACAAAAAGGGTGAAAACAGAAAAAGAAAAATAGCCTTGGACGTTGGTTTTCAAGGTGTTTTACGCAGAACAATTCACAATTTCCATATAACAGAAAAGCAAGTGCCAACTCTAGCGAAAATTCATAAAAAATTTCAAAATGATACCAATTACCAGGGATGACTGAACAGTTTAAGAAAAAAAATAGGAAAAATTGGATTTTGTTGGAGTCACTAGGGCTTTATCAATCAAATCCCACTTTTACTTTCTACGCGGACTGTACTTTACTAAAATTCGGTATTAGGTATCTCTGTCGTACACCGACTCTCCTTTTCTATCATCTGCGCATCTCAGGGCTCAAGCTACATTGCATGGCCTGTACATCTGTTCCTTCTTCCATTATTTAAATATACAGAGTTATTTACGCTATTCAACAAGACTTAATAAAGCTAAAGTACTTGTGTTGAAAACATTGTTTTTTCCTGGGCGGATAGGGGCCTGTTGGATGTACAGGGTATCCATAAATTACGACTAAATAATTACAAATTTAAAATAGTAATAACTTGTTCAACGCTATATATGTATTTTATGTTAGCAACAGATGTAAGATTTAATTGTCTATCAAAAAGTATTTCGCTTTCCCATAGCTAATTACTTAGGTTTTCATGAAAAATGCAAATAATCACAATGCAGACTGATTTTAACCAATTTAATAATAATTAAGCCACCTATGGCAGTTTAACAGGTTGCATAATTTTAATTTGTTTAGATTTTTCCCCAAGCTTGAAATTATTTACTCTGCAAGATACTGCTTAAATATTTAAATTAAAAGGAAAGTATTAACCAAACACTTTACTATGAAAAATACAGACCTAATTGAAAAGGGACCTGTAATAATATTAAAAAAGTTCAATTTTCAAAGTTAAATAATGCGATGTTCGAAGTTTAATGAATGCTATAAATAATTAACATCCCATAAAACTTTTCTAATATTTTTAACTGCCAACTAATCGTAAAGCTTTCAGGTAACATTTTTTTGGATTTTAACTTGATTAAGTTCGTCAACAAAAAATGATTGTAGTATTTAATGATTTATAAAGGATTGTTTCAGCATGTTTAATCAGTTTTAAATGTTCCAATGTTAATAGAAAAATGATTAATTAAAAAAGTAGAATTTTCTTAATTTTGTAAGCGTACCAAATTTTAATTAACAAAAATGTATTTGTTTGTTTAAAGATTGGAGATTCTGATGGTTCTTAAATGATTAATGAACTATGTTTTTTAACGGCGTCGTTTAAAAAATACAAGGTGTCCAAAATTAAAAAAGTTAGTAAATTATTTTTTATAAAAATATATGTTACGCCCCTAATTATTTTTTTTTTATATTTTTTTTACGAATTCTTACTTTAATTGTAATAAAGATACTATTTTTTATTTTTAAGAAGGAGGGATGGTTTTAGAGTAAATATTTATTTAAAACATAACACTGATCAAAATTATTTGACTAGGTTCTTCATTGATTAAAATTTTAAGCGAGGCTAGGCCTATAACTCCTCTTAATTATTGATAAAACATTAGCTAAAAACTAGTACATTAAGTTCGTGTTGTGTGAGGGGTTTAAACTTGGGTCCCTCATTGTCGTGATAGCCTGTATGGACCTGCCTGGTGTTGTGGTTGGTGGGAATGGCGGATTAACGGGTTCTGGCTTTGTTCTGCTATATTGAAGTAATTGTTGCTGGTGTTCGTGATGTAGTCTTGGATCGTTTTCATTTTAAGGTCTCTGTGTAAAGTGATATTACGTACAAACCATGGTGCATTAGTTACTATTCGTCGCAAATTGTTTTGATATGTTTGTATTTTGCTTTTCCCCGTCATGCAGAGTGTTGACCATGATGAGGCGGCATAGAGTAGTGCTGGTCTTATGCATAGTTTGTAGATGGTAACTTTGTTGCGGGTGTTTAGCTTGCTATTTCTATGTATTAGTGGATAGTACTGGTGTAGGAGCCTGTTTGCTTTGGTTAATGTTTGGGCCAGGTGTTCCTTCCAGATAAGCTTGGAGTCGAAGTGTAAACCCAGATATTTGGCTTTTTTGGACCATGTCAGTTGGGTGTTATTTAATATGATTTGCCTGGGTAGCGGTTTCCTAGATTTCGTGAATATAATGGCCTGTGTTTTTTGTGGGTTTAGGGTGATTTTCCATTTAGTCATCCATTTGGCTATTTCGTTTATGTGTCTTTGGAGTCTTACTGCAATGGTGTCCATATATATTGCTGTTGTAACCATGGCTGTATCGTCGGCGAACAGAAACAGTTGGTTTTCGGGATCATGTGGGATGTCTGCCATGTAGATGTTGAACATTATTTGCAATAACTATGTAACATTTTTTTAAGTGGGCTCTGAAATCATAAGTTGACTTTTATTGATGTAAATAATTGCTTCTTGTCAGTATAGATATTTTTTTTGCTATTCCGTAATAGGTTTCTGTAAGTTTGATCTTATATGTATTATGGATCATTTAAGAATTAAGCCCATTTCGTTTTTAGGCATTGGCAAATTATTTACTCCTAAACCATCCCTCGTATTAGGAAAATACGGAACAGCGTTTTTATTACAATTAAAATAAGGATTTATAAAAAAATTAAATTAAAAAAAATCAGTGGCGTAACATAATTTTCAAAAATATTAACAAAACGGTGTTTGGTGAGAACCTCATCAACCATACCCTGAAGTTTGTCAAAGTACTTTTGAATCACCTTGTATACCATAACTTGTTATTAAATGCAATGCAATTAATATTAAAGAACCATTTTTTTAAATTTTAAAAACTTTAAAGTTTCCTCACATTTTGTTTTTCAACCGCCCTCTGTATAGGTAGCTTTACCCCCAAAATTTTAATAAACTTTGTCGCTGAATAAAGAGCTTTTACAGAGTTTACAGCCACGGCGGTTATGCGTATAAACATCCACCCTACCTTTTAGCTTTAAAAGCAAAATATGTCTAAGTGTAATTTATTCCACTAACGCTAAGTATTATTTCAAAACTTTCAAGGTGTCGTGTCATTGTTAATTTATTTTATGTTAAATTTTCAACAAATTATGATTAAAATTGCTTTTGTAAAAAGTAACTTAAAAAAGCGCTAAATTATAGGAATTTTTTTTAACAATCTTAAGAGAATTAATATACAGTATGGCTCCGGATCGACGCATGATATTTTTTTCATTGTGGTTGACGGAAGATATACTTAGATCTAAGAGGCCCTTTGTATCCCCTATCGTTTGGGCAATGCCAGCCAGATGAAACCTACGGCTTAGCGTGGGGTCAAAACCACGTGTATGCATGTACTAGTTTATCCTTTTTTACTTCCCTAGAGGTCCCCGACGCACATTTGGTCTATATATTAGGAATAACTACTGCATTATTTTATCCACTAGAGTTCAAAGAATACTTCTATTTATTAAACGTATGCCCTCTCTGAGGATAGAACTCGAACCGCCCCGGTCAAATGCCAGTAACACAACCACTGAGCAACCAATCGCGGTTCCACGCATGAGTAGGTAAAAAAAATTGAAATTGTTTAAGTTAAAATTTCATTTTCTGGAATTTAGACCTGCTAGGATACAAATTACGTTGTGTCACTATTTTAGATTCGACAAATGAATTATGCCTTGGAAATTACTAAGAATTTTTTTTTCTACTACTGTATAAATAAATTAGCTTTAGAGCCCTAGCAACACGACAGATAACGAAAGTAAACATTCGAGTTACCTGAATATTATACGTTGCTAGCTATGTAAAGTAGCATTGCTAGCTAGTGGAATTTAGTGTCCGTTAAAATATATAAAGAAAAGAAGCTTAGCGGCAAGCGGACAGAGTAGTGCGTCTATCTCTTGCATTAAAGTACACAGGTACGCCAAAGGTAATGGAATCCCTGGGGTACAGGTAGACAATGACAGGCTGTTTCGTTCTTGTGAGAACTCATCAGAAAGCTATAACCCGTAGGCGACCCCCAGTACAGTGAGCCTGTTTTTAAGAAATAAAAACGCGATGAAAACCCAGTAACGCCATCAGAAAGAATCAACTTAATGCAAAAGATAGCCATCTAATGTAAAAACGTAGAAATATAAATAAATCAAGCACGAAACGGCCACTTCACCAGTATAGGAAACATTTTTCGCTTCTCTATACATCTCCACGGCTTTGTGGATTCAGATCTAGATCTAATGAAGTGGCCGTTCCGTGCTTGATTAATTTAGATTTATTTATATTTCTACGTTTTCACGTTAGATGGCTATCTTTTGCATTGAGTTAATTCCTTCTGATGGCGTTACTGGGTTTTCATCGCGTTTTTATTTTTTAAAAACGCCTTGAAAGAACAGGCTCGCTGTACTGGGGGTCGCATAAGGGTTATTTCTTTCTGATGAGTTCTAACAAGAACGAAACAGCCTGTCATTGTCTACCTGTGCCCCAGGGATTCCATTACCTTTGGCGTCCCTGTGTACTTTAATGCAAAAGATAGACGCACCACTCTGTCCGCTTGCCGCTAAGCTTCTTTTCTTTATTGCTAGCTATGTAAAGTATTAGTTTCGGTGCCAGGACAAAAAAAAATGGATTATTTTACAGGTGGAAAATCCTTTTTTTATTTGAACTGACAGACTGACAATACTCAAATAACTAGTTATCATGGATTATTTTACAGGTGGAAAAAAATTTATTTTGAAATATTTTCATTCCACCCTCTACCAAAAGCGACGTAGCGCCATAAATGACTAAGCGAAGAAATTATTCTTTTTAAAATATTTTGAGAAGGTTGTGACAGATGTGAAATATTGTTTTATAATATGTATGTTAAATTTATTTAAAAGTAAGTATATTAAGAAATATACATGAGCATAAAGAAGAAAAAATGTGGATTTTTTTTTTAACCACATAATCTTAAATATGTTAGTGGAGGAAGACCTTTTCATTTAACATACCACACTACTTCAAGAATCTTTATTTTTTGTTTTGTTATTAAAATCGAGTTAATATTGCATGAAGATATAGCCACTTAAATAAATGAAACAGATAATCAATGTACCTAATTGTTTAATGCAATTTCTTCCAATCAAAGGTTTTAATAAGCTGATATTTAAATATTCAATTAATTGTTGCTATGCAATGTACAATGAATTTCTGTTGGCTTTTAGTTATATATTTCTTACTATACAGGGTGTCCCGAAATTAGCATGCAATATTCCTAGGGTGTAAAGTACATCCAAATATATGACAAAAATATCCTATAAATATACCCCAAGAAATGTTTCTTTATGGGCCAGAGCCCCTCAAAGAAGGTTGGGTTGTTTAGTAATAACATGGAAACCGTTTAAGATAAGGGTATGAAAATTGGCACATGCCTAACAACCGATAAGTAAATTGCAGTGAATTTAAATTTAAAATATATTTTCCGGTGGCTTCTCACAAACTGGAGCTTAAGGTAACTATTGTCTAATATCGTTTATTTCACAGATTTTTTAATTTTGAATGACATTTTGAGTTCGATACTAAGGTTAGGTTAGGTTAGGTAAGAGTGGAAGACCCTTGGTTCTGACCAAACAGTCTCACGTAGTCCTAATTAGGTCCGTTGTGATACCACACGTGTTCCGTAGAACCCACCTTCATCAGATCTCTGATGGTTAGTGCGGCGTAACTGCGGAAGGATTTTAACAACTCATTCAAACCAGCCACTACTGTTCAGAAATCTGCTCAGCCGTCCAAGTTGTAAGTTGCTTAGTTCCTCCAGGCTATCGAAAGATGGTTCACCCAGAGTAGTGAACCTCCTTCTTGCGAGGCCAGGGCATTCACACAGAAAATGTTGAATACTTTCTTCCTCTTTCTCATCTCTGCAACTTCTGCAGAAGTCGTTAGTGGGTATTTGCATACGTTCGGCATGTCTACCGAAGAGGCAATGTCCGGTAACAACCGCAGTAATATTTCTCACGTCTTTTCGACTGTGCCTCAATAGCTCTGCGGTTCTCTTTTTATCGAATGTGGACCACAGTTGCCTGGATGTACTACAGGTTGTTAACCCTGTCCATCTGTTCTGTTCAAGCTGCTTGGCCGTGTAGTCAATCTCCTCTTTGACCAATCCCAGTGGTTTGTTCACTGTATTGTCTGCTAGATCAGCTAGCATGCCTCCGCCCTCTCTTGCGAGCGCATCGGCAGCCTCGTTGCCATCTATTTTGGAGTGTCCAGGAACCCAGCACAGAATAACCCGATGTTGGTTGCCAAGTGTGCATAAATTGTTGCGGCATCGCTTTACGAGCTTTGATTTAACGCTGCTGGAACAGATTGCCTTAATCGCCGCCTGACTATCACTGAAGATGGTGATTGACGAGGCTACTCCCAAGCCAAGGTGTTCTTGCAGGATATTGATCGCCTTCTCTACTGCCAGTACTTCTGCTTGAAAAATACTACAATAGTTGGGGAGTCTATACGATTTCTGTTTTTGTAAACTTTCGGAAAAGACCCCGGCTCCCACACCAACGTCCATTTTTGAACCGTCTGTGAAGATTGCGTGATCTGTTTTTGTTATATTCTGATTGCCTTCCCACTCTTCCCTACTTGGAATGATTATAGAATACCTTCTATCAAAGCATGTTATTGGGACAGAGTAATCAGTCGGGTCTCGTAGATTATTTCCCGGGTGGATCTTTAGTATACTGCTGTGCCCGTAGTTGGTTTCCTTCCAGAATTTCGACTCTTTCAGTCGCAGGGCACTTTTTGCAGCTATACTTTTTCCATAGATATCCAGGGGGGGTATATATAACATGATCTCTAGCGCCGCTGTCGGGGTTGACTTAAGGGCTCCGGTTATTCCTAAACAATCTGCCCTTTGTATCTTTGTTATTGACTTAGTGTGCACTGCTTTTTCCGAAGCGGTCCACCAAACCAGGACCCCGTATATTAATATAGGTCTTATAATAGCCGTATAGATCCAGTGTACTATGTGGGGTTTTAGTCCCCATTTTTTTTCAATTGCTTTTTTGCAGCCATATAATGCTACCGACGCTTTTTTTACTCGTTCTTGCAAGTTTATGCCCCAGTTTAGCTTGGAGTCAAGTACCAATCCTAAATACTTTGCTTTTTCCTTAAGCACTAAAGCATTATTGTCGAGTACTGGGAGTCTGAAATTCTCGATCACCCTTCTGCGTGTGAATAGAACTACCTCCGTTTTTTCGGGGTTGATTTTTAACCCGCATTTCATGGCCCACTGTTGTAGTATTCGTAGCGCCATTCCTGTTAGGTCTCTGATTGTGTTTACAAATTTACCCGACACTAGTATAACTATATAGTCAGCGTATGCAATCACTTTTATTCCAGCCTTCTCCAACGCTATGAGAACATTATTTAGAACTCTCAGCCAGAGTGTTGGTGACAGAACCCCGCCTTGCGGAGTTCCTCTTCCAGCAAATCTGACCATCTCGCTACTTCCCAAACTGGAGCAGATTTAACGGCCTTTCAACATCCTCCTAATCCAACGGCAGATGTAGTTATCGACCCCTGTTTCTATTAGAGCGTCGCACACTGCCTCGGTCGTGACGTTATTAAAGGCTCCTTCAATATCCAAGAAGGTACCTAGGGTGTACTCTTTATTGTTAAGGGATTTCTCAATAGTGCCTACTACTTCATGTAGCGCCGTTTCCACTGATTTCCCTTTGGTATAAGCGTGTTGAGACGAGCTTAATTCTCACTCTCTCACCGAGTTCTTGATATGCAGATCCAGTAACCTCTCCAATGTTTTGACAAGGAACGAAGAGAGGCTTATTGGTCTAAAGTCTTTGACGGTTACATGACTGCTCTTACCAGCCTTAGGGATGAAGACTATTTTTATCTTATTCCAGTCAGCTGGCATGTAAGTAAAATGCAAGCTGCTTCTGTATATCACCAAGAGCCAAGGGATCAGGATTCTCTCAGCGCTTCTTTGAGATTTTCTAATCGCTTTCTTGTACGTCTTTAGAGCCTCTCTATAAGAGCTCTCATCTTCAGTACGTTTGCTCTTTGCTTTGTTAAACAACCTTCGCATGTCCCTTCTTAGCTGACCCAGCTCTGCGTTCCACCATGGTGGGTATGGCCTTTTGGCTGGTCTGCTTATCGGACAGCTTTTGAAAAACGCTGCTTCCAGGGTATTTGTTAGTTTATTAACTGCTTCATCAATTGAGGCTTTATTGTTCGATACTAAGCACTGTTTTCGAGTAAAATTAATTTTAAAAATAACGTATTTTTAACAGGAAGGACAATCACCATGAGTTAAAGTAATTCCGAAAGTAAAAAAATATATATATTTTACAACTTGATACACATTGTGTGTTTCTCTTAATTATTTTAAGACCTTTCAGGCATCGCTACATTGTTAAGGGTAACTTTTGGTATTGTCTGAACTCATCCAGGTGGATTATCCTTCCTCTTGAAAAATACGTTCTGTTTAAAATTAAGTTTACTTAAAAACCGTGCTTCCTATCGAACTAAATCAGGAGTATCTTTTTTTAAAAACAAACTCCAGATTTTTAAAATAATGCATTTAAAATTAAGAAATCTTAGAAATGTACCAAAACGATTTCCATGCTATTATAAAAAAACTTTTTCTCCGACCCTCTTTGAGGTAAAGGTAAAGAAGTATTTCTGGGAGTATGTTTATAGGACATTTTTATCATACTTTACGACCTAAAAATATTGCACGGTAATTTCGGGATGCCCTGTATACATTATTTGTATATATTTCTATTATCACAAGTTACCTTATACTGTACTTTTATTATAAAAATTCAAATAAAACTTTTACAGCTTTAGGCGGCAGATTTTTCGAATTATTTTTATTCCGGCTTTACTTAATTAGACCCTTAGATTTGCCAGAAATATGATTAGGAAACTCTAAGAATTTATCGTATTATGTTGGGAAATAGTTTAAAGCTATTTGGAATTTGTATTAAAATGAATTATTGCCACTTCCTATCCCCAAGCGTATAATAAAATACAAACTCGCTTACAGAATAGCACAATGTAGCCCTTGAGGCCAAGGGGACAAAATGTCACCAACGAATTTTTCTAAAATTTAAACATAGTGAGTTATTAGTGGTTAACTACATTAAAGTGAGAGAGAAAAACAATGTATTTAGTGTAGAGATCCACCTAATTTTATCATTAACAGATTTGTGGTTAGGAGTGACTTTTATTCCTACAATTTAATCATTGACCACTGCGAGAATGGTCTACTTCTTTAACATTCCAACAAATGATTACGAATGTTTTAGATTAGAAAAAGTAGACGGTGAATTAAGTACGTTACTATATATAATACACAACTATTATAGTGCATTTTTGTTGAGGCATTAGGCATTGATCTACTAGAAATTTAAGGGTTTGTTTACAATTACATACTACATACTGGCGCTTCATACTTAATGTTTCCAGAAGATACATTTCTACTTTAATTAGGCTTAAATTTTGTCATGCTAGTTACCCTGCTTATCTTAAGAAAATCAAGGTTGTTGAATTAGAATTCTCAGAACTCTGTAATGTTTTCTGCGATTTAGATATGGTCTAAAATACTTCAACAATATAATATATATAACACCTTAATCACCGAAAGCTACATTTTGACACCTTTAAATCTGCCCCAGACATGGAGCAGATATTAACGGGGGTGAATAATGTCAAGGAGCAGAGGAATATTATATTTATCTTAAATATAAATAATATCAAACTATAATATAGGTGGAAATTAGTTTCTTTTCTATTAATATGTGTTCTCCCCAGGCCCTCCTGTTTGTCTATGAAATGCTCTGACGCTTCTCTGTAGGGCTATATTAACGTAAATATTTTTATCTACTTTCATTTAGTAATATGAATTTTACAGTTCTGTAAATCGTTTTGTAAGGGCATCTATTACAGCACTAGTGCTGTAATAAATGCATTTACAGCACTAGTGCTGTAATGGAAAAAACGGTTTTATTAAATTTTACTGTTAAATAAAACCACACTTTTTAGAAGAATGGTTTATTATTAACAATTATAAAATTAATTACCAATTATTAATTCAAATATTACACTTAAGATTTATTATAAACATTAATAATACACTTTTTACAGTTAGAAATTTGTATTCCAGAAGTGGATGTGATGGAGCCCTTTACGTTCGAATTTCCAATCATTAAATCCGTGTCTGACCCCATGATTCTTCTTTGCTATATGTTTCTATTTTCTAAAGAATTCTCAACGTAGCCTTCTGCCGTAGAAGAGGATTTCCAGCCCTCATGATGCTTTAAGATCTGCACCACCATCAACTAGAATGGTGGCTGAGGACCTTCTTAAACAAAGTCCACTGTATCCTTCGGGATTATTCAATCCAAGTTTTGTTGCAATCTTTTTTGGTATACTTCCAAAACTATTAATTTCGAAAGGCTGGGAGGTACATTTTCCTTTTCCATAGAATACAAAAAACCGCCTGTGAGTTGCATTAAGATTACGAAGTTTGGCATACTTTCGAAAAATACTTAAACAGTTTACACCTGTCACATTTCCTTCTGTTATAACAAACTCTCGCATAATTTTGGTTTTCGAGAATGGAATCACAATTTTTATATACAAATCATTGTGTTCAATATCATCCAACATTAACTTAGCTAGTTCTTCGCGCCGACAAGCCCCAAAAATGCCGATTATCATAACAGCCTTCATAAGTAAATATGTTTCATCATCTGCAGTACTAAGAAACTTACATACGTCTTCCTTTGTGAAAACTTTGGACTTTTTGGCCTTGTAACCCTCTGAACTTCTTCTCAAAAATTCGATTAGTTGAGAAAATCTGCTTATATCTTGATTTTTTTTTGACTGAAATCATAGTTCTCAACATTGAGTAGTGAGTCCATAGTGTAGATGGTTTCTGGGAGCGTTGCTTTACGGAAAAATAACCCAACAGGATTTTCTCAGACACCTCCTTTATTTTGTTAGCTTTGCACCAATCTTCAAACTACTGATATTCCAACTTATACCGCGCCTTGGATTTTGTCGGAGCTAAACTTGAGATCGCTTCGTTTGCCGCTGCTTCTATATCAGAGGGTAAACTTCCATCAGAATCGCTCATTTTGAAAAACGCTTTTTATATTTTTGAATTTGTTTGACAAAGTTTCGACAGTAACCATGCGAAACAGTAACTATGCGAAAGGTAACATAAAAAACTTGATTAGTAAACTTATATAATAGCAGGTGCATTTTTACAGGTGCATTTTTATTTTTAAATATGCCTTTTGCCAAATATTTTTATTCATAGATGAAAGTAGATAAAATTTTGTACAATATTCTTGTTGTAAATTCATATTACTACACTCGATGTTTTATTAAACTCGGCTGACGCCTCGTTTGACAACTTTAACATCTCGTGTTGTAATATGAATCTTTACAACACTTATATCGTAAATAACTATTATTTACCCAAAACCTTTAAATTTTTAATCATTTATCCCCCTGAAAAATATTTTAAAGTAATAAATAAACCAAAAATACTACGTGATATAATCTTTGGAATGAAAGTGGTGTTAAAGTAAGGAATGTCAAGTATAAATATTTCAATAATTAACCTATTATTTATTTTTTTAAACCAAAAAACAAGTCTGGCCAAATGGCAGATCTGACAAAGTCAAAAAATATATGGACAAAACTAATCAAGAAAAATATGCTGTACGGGAAAAAAACCTAACTCAGAGAATGACATAGTTGCAAATATAAAAACTCTGATATCGAGATCGACTTTTTCTAGTTTTCATATAAAATGTATTAAATTTAATAAATATTGTCGCGTGTGAAAATATTTACAAACTTTTTCTAAATCTCATAATAATAAATTTATTTCATAAATGACGTGCCCACTGTATAAAACTTTTCTTTAAAACTTTTCAAATAATATTCTTAAGCTGAAAAATTTAAGGCCTAAAATTTAGAACTTTTAAAAAGTTTAGTAACAGGAAAGAAGTCATTATTGAGCGCCAAGATACCGTGCTTTATGCTGTTAAAATATTGGTAGCATGTTATTAAACGGATTTTATGGCTCTTTTGCTTTAACTTAATTGTACAGGGTGAGTTAATTTTTGCCTTTATCTTAAAAATTATATAAAAATTCGAAATACAAAAGTTGTAGAGACCATTGTGGTGCACATTTTAAAATTATGCTGGAATATACGGGGTGGCCCAAAAAAAGTGGTAAATATAACTTGAGTTTTTTTTTTAAATAAAACACCCTGTATATTGTATTAATTATAGTGCAATAGTTTTTGAAATATTGCCGTTTAAAATATGGAATTTTGAGACTTTGACACGCTGTAACATTGGAAGGTTTCATCTTAGAGAAAAATGGTTTCCATAGACAAAAGAAACCAACTTCCGATATAATATGTTAAACCAAAAACCCGGTTCTAACGGTTTAACATGTCGAACCGAAAGTTGTAGTTATTAGATAGAGAATAAGAAATTAAGATAAGGAGGTGAAAACCATTTTTCTCTAAGATGAACCGTTCCAATCTTACAGCCTGTCAAAGTCTGAATGACATATTTTAAGCGTCATTATCTCAGAAGTTATTAAATTTAGACATATAACATTTTATAGAAAATAGGCATGGAATAAAAAAAAAACCTAAGTTATATTCTCCACGTTTTTTTTTTGGGCACCTCCCCCCCCCCCCCCATTCTTTTCGTAAATTGCGATTTTTCGGCCAATTCAAATCTTCAAAACCACTCTCACTTTAACCGCTTTAAACTATATTTATTTGATTTTTGAATTCTATAGCAAAAGTTATATAAAATTTAGAAGTTGAATTACCGTGGTTTTAAAGGTTTCAATCTGCCAAAGCAATTTACACGATTAATAATTTTTAAATAAACTGCTGGACAATTGCTTTCGAGCAAGAAATATTTCGCCTTAATTTAACAGTTAATATTTTCTCAACCAGATATGATATCGACCTACGGTTTTGAATGGTTGATGGATTTATCCCTTGGGAAACAATTGCCAATGTTGGATTTTCTTTATCTGTCAAAAAATTTTATATACAGGGTGTTAAAGAAGACGATGATTTTTGCTCAAATTTTAATGGTGTGTAACTTTCACAATAATATTTTAAAATTTTATCACTCTACGTCAATTGAATCAATGGTTCATAGCAAACAAAGTTATTTGTCAAATTTTTGATATCTGCTATATTTTAAGAAATACCGATTTTTTTGGAAAACCCTGCTTTATTTCATCTTATTGGTAGCTAGATCTCACTTTGCGTTGTATCGTGCAAACTTTGCTAGCGATTATTATGCTCAGTAGCTTGATTATGTTCAGCAACAATAGTTGTACCTAAATGTTATGATCTTCAGTGGCGTACTTATAAACACCTATATGTCTATCGTTATGAGTATCTCACAATTTTTCACGATTGTTTTATATTCGAAAGTACTCGCCCCTAGATTAGGTAAATTTTTTCTTATTTTTTAGTTTTTCATATCGCATTACAGGTATATTATACAGTGTGTTTACATAATTTTAACAAAGAAAATTTTTTTAATTTAATATTTTTGGAAAAAATTTATTTATTAATTTCTAACTTTCTAACACTATTCCTAAAATTAAACTTACATTGAAAGAGACTTTGATATTAAATATCACTAGCTGCCGTCAAACCAAACCCCGTCCATCCGAGGAGGGCCTACAATGTATTAATCCCATCAAAATCAAACTAGCGTTACTTAATTTTAAGGATCCCCCAATCGTGAAAAATTGTGATATACTCGTAAATCATAGACATATAGGTACAACTATTGTTACTAAACATTATCAAGCTTTTCATAACGTATAATAATCACTCGCAAAGTTTGCACGATACAACACACAGTGAGATCTAGCTACCAATAAGTTGAAATAAAGCAAGGTTTTCCAGAAAAATCGGTATTTCTTAAAATATAGCAGATATCAAAAATTTGACAAATTACTTTCTGTGCTACGAACCAGTAATTCAATTGACGTAGAGTGATAAAATTTTAAAATATTATTCTGAAAGTTACACGCCATTAAAATTAGAGCAAAAATCATCGTCTTCTTTAACACCCTGTATATAAAATTTTCTGACAGTTAAAGAAATTCCAACATTGACAATTGTTTCCCAAGGGATGAATCTATCAACCATTGAAAACCGTAGGTCGATATCATATCTGGTTCACAAAATAATAACTGTTAAATTTAGGCGAAATCTTTCTTGCTCGAAAGCAATTGTCCAGCAGTTTAGTTAGTGCTAGAACTATAGAAAAATTGTGACACTTTCTTGCGCAATCCGGTATTCAGGACCTACAGAAATAATTCTATTCATATATTATTATGTCATTACAGTACGGGCAGTGTGAAGATTATGTTCAACATAATATTATTAAAAAATATTTTCTACATTGTTAGAAAATCTTTTTAGCGTCTTTTGTAATTTATTAGGGCGTTCTAGGCTT